>OY728132.1:952215685-962215685 GCA_963277665.1 Viscum album | reverse complement strand
GATAATGAAAATTTCAAGTGTCTACAATTAAACTGAATGTAAACACACAACTACTCCCAAGTGGGTTCGGAACCTTGTCTGGTTCCCTCTCCCATTCTTCAATCCCAAACTGAAACCTATCCCCGGGCCATGCACATATCCTATCCTGCAACAAAAAAGTATACCCAGGTGCCGATTAGGTGGCCCAAATATGGTGTGAGTAAAACTTATTAGGCCACCACCAATGGTGGCTAAAATGAGTCCATTAAAAATATAGTGCATTAATCTTTATGATGAAAAAATACAATGCATAATATAAACAATTGTCACATTGTCATTTTATATTGAATCATTACATCAGGCCCAGTTTCAATTCATGTTTCCCAGTTGAATCATCATTCAATATCATTAATCATATGGGGTTGGTTGTCATACATAGCACCCCAAATCTCAGTTGAATCATCATTCATTATTATCATTCATTTGGTGTAGGAATTCATGTGTAGCACCTCAATGTCATTGAGTGTAGTTCGTCATGCGAAGAACTCCTTTTCTAATTTAGTGTAGGTCATCATTCCTAGAAACCCATATTCTCAATCTTTGATAACTATTGGGGAGGAACGCCATGTCCAAGTCCCAACTTCAAATCGGTCTAGAACACTATGTCTAGAGCCACAAAAATCTCATCCATTTAATCATTATTTAAATAACAATATTTTTCCACATTATTCTTTTACAAACCCAATGATTAGTTAAACATTTAGAATTCCATTAGTTAATTCAACAATTAAAAATGAACATAACCCATTAATTAATTAATCAATCAATTAACCAATCAACCCAATTCTCATTCCATAATTATTTCTGTAAAATTAATTATCCATATCAAATATCAACATGTCATAATAAATTCACAAAATTAATTATCTTTGATCACATCATTACACATAATTAATTATCTCAATTAATTATCTTTTTTCAACACCATGGCACATAATTAATTCTCACAATTACTTATATTAAATATCCAACATCATTATTGAATAATTAATTCCCCCTAATTAATTATCTTAACACAACAATTCAATATCACAATTACAATATCTCAGCCCATAATGAATCTCCAAAATATCTATTTGGGAAACCCACTTCATTTGTTCCATGATTCAATTATCAATTTACCATCGAGGAAAACTTAATTCAATTCCACTTTCCTCCTTACCCTAATTTAGGAAATCATTCATCAAGGGAATCTAGATATCATAAAATCACAATCACATATCATAAATATTTACTATGTGAGTTCTATTTAGACCACCTACCTCGATTTATTGATGGATGTTATCCTAATGGAAATATCCAAAATCCAGGTGGCACAACGTCGTCTATCAAGCTCCATATCTAAATCCCTAAACAAGAATTAAGATCAAAGGCGTCTAGATCTTTAAAATCTAGATCTAGATCAAAAATCCTAGATCTGGTTCTCAACTCATAAGTTTTGATACAATAAAATAGGGGAGATATTCCATGAAAATATCATGAAAAGAAAAGATAAATAATTGATGAAGTATCAGGATGAAATCCACTTATCGGAAAGAGAGAGAATCTTCAATCAAGGCTTTCATTCTCAAAGAACGGTGTTCCGATCACCTTGGAATCCCTTCAAAAGGATTTGGGAACACCTAGAAACTATCAAGCCTAAGCGTAGTTCGAATTAGAGAGGTTTTGGTGGTTCATGTAGTTTTAGAACCAATTTCCAAAATTAACTGCTCAACATGCATGGTTTAACTTAAATAGGATGCATGGGTAGGCTAAATCGTGCGCCAACCATGTGGTCTTCCACTGCTCACACGACTTGATGGCACATAGTTAGAAAAATAGTGTGCCAACCATTCCATCATTGACTGTCTTCTTGGTTATCTTTCACATTGTTTTTCCAAATCGTGCGCCAACAGTGCACAACCCATATCTTTCCTAGTTTATTAAAAACATCACGCAAACACACCCTAGGTCATAACCTAACCCAAAGGTACTTAATAAAAACAAATAAGTACCTGAAAACACACCCTATATTTCTCTAGAAAAGGTCGGGATCTTATATATGAGGATCCTATTAGGAGGCTTGTCCATAGTTACCCTCTGGCTTCCCATGATGCCTTATTTTTTATTTCATGTTTATTGACTCTTCCTTTGATTATTTAAAATTCACAATGAATGCATTCAATTGAATTATTTTTCAAACTAGCAGTTTTATATTCTATGAAAACAATTATTCATGGAATTTTTGCTGGGAAACTATTGGTCATTGTTTTCACACCCATTAATCACCCAATAAGTGTATGTATACTTTTATTTTTCTTACAAGGGTAAAATAATGACATCTCTTGGAGTAATGATTTACTCATTCTATCTAATCTTGGTTGGGTGATGGTGGTGAAATGATGAGATTATGACCCTCATGTCACGAGAATATTGTTAGATTATTGTTTATTTCCATTTTTGTTTTTTGTAGTATATTATAACCCACTTTTTTTGAATTTAGGATCCCCATAAAATTTTTTAATATGGATATTTATACAATAATCTTCCATGTTTCAACAACTATTTTTATTAATGTATTCGTATAGTTCCTTTTGGGATATTATTTTTATTATTATAATGATGTTATTCATAAATTAATTCCCAAAGGATATTATTGATTTCAATGAACTAGTTTCCAACCCTTTTGGATCTATAATCTCCTTCTATACTTTCCATGGACTTGCTAGATTACTTATTGTGTCTCAATATTGTTCTGTGGGTTTAGATTATTGAAACGGGAATATAATTAAACTATATTGATCTTAAATTCAATTTTAAATGGGGTGGGCTGACCTCATATCATCCACTTATCTTTAAGTTTAAATGATCTCTCCAATTTATACACTCATATTTAGACTATAATCAAGTGAAATCAGACTTGATTTCCCTCTCTTGGAATCTTTGGTGTACTAGAGGGATGCAGTCACCAATACAACCTAAAATATCCCATGTCCTAGTAATAAGAGATCATCCTCAACCCTTATGTTGGTCCACTTCTCACAGTCACATGAAATTAGTACGACGTATGTGATTAGTGTGTGTAATCCAGTGAATATTTGAAGATATATTCAATGTGAATGAAATGATGAAACATAATTTTTTTATACAGTTCAAATAAATATTGAGATAAATCAAAGACATTGGACTATTAAGTTTTATAATTCATTAATAGTGGAAAAAATAGAATCTCATTGACTCAATCACTAATGGATTATCTTTTCATCAATAGGGAAATTATAGTAAAATGAAATGAAATTAAGTGGAAAATGAGAAAAGAAGTTTCAGCAATAGCTCTGGTTTATATGATCATAGAATCACCCCTATTTGTTCTTTGAAAAGTTACATTTTATAGAGAAATTATAAGAGTTATGTGGTCTTACATTTATGAACATGTGATTAGAAAAATATCGTTTCCAATGAATTGATCATGTCCAAATTATTCCTCAAATTCTGATCCAATTTCATCTCTTCATATTGTTTCCTTTTACATAGCTCAATTTTTTAGGATTTCATCTAATTTTAATACTCCAATATTTTCTACAAAAACATTCTCACCCCATGACCTAACATAATACTCATTTTTAAAGGATATAAGATAGAGTTTTTATAATATGATTCTTCATTGGATTTCATATTCTATTTGGGGGAAGGAGATAAAGAATGTGTTGGGAAAGGGATGTAGACTTTAAATTGTCCTCTAGGATTCAAAAAAATCGGAATGGGCCAATGATTATCCATATAGGTGTTAAAACTAGGCTTCAAATGAGGAAGAAATGTTTTTTTATCCTTTATCATGTGACCGTTTTCATGATACAAATGTTGGTTGGATCAGGAAATTTTGGGGACTAATTCATGTCTCTTCCCCTCGTACTGTATTTGGTCCGTTCGAACTTATGGAGATCTTTGGTTTTTGAGGCATTCAACATCAAAATCATCTATAAAATATGAAAATTCATTTATTTGTCTCATGATGGAGATTTCATAAACATTAAATCAATATCATCTTTTTAAAAATATGTTAGTGCACTCTAGTTCAATCGGTGTTCCTTCAAATAGATTTATCATTGGAGACTTCATCATGTGATGAAACTCTATGTCTATGGGTTATTTATTCATATAACCAAACCATCAGAAATAATTAGTCATAATAATATGTCGTTGAATATTCTATTCATACTGGCCATCATATCAAGATTGGGATCTATAGGAGACTTCACCAATTCAAGGAGTTTATCCAATCAGCACGACAATGACTTTAATAGGGTAGTGTGACATCTGCTATTTCATTTTCCATAGTAAATTTTTGAAATCATCCATAATTTATTCTATATTATATTCCTAAACTTCATCAGTGATAATGGGTCTCTAGTAGTGTGGATAAAATTTTATTAGTGTCATTGACCTTTAGTTGTATTTTCAGTTTCATCTTCAAGAATGGGCTCATACAGTTATATTTTATGGGAGATTATTAGGATCAGAATGTGGATTATCTTGATTCCTTCATCCCTAAAATTGATTTTTGGTTATCTATTCTTCTATGATGAGCCTCATTATGTGCATTAGGTCAGGTAATTAGTTCATAATATATTGACCAGGCTCGATGTTATATGTTCATCAATATGGAGAACGACTCGAACTCTAATGGTTGTGTTATAGATATTTTTTATTTTCAATTACTCGTAGACATATATATTTTTATTTGATGTCATTATCTAGAATATTTATCAATAATAATAGACATGACAACTAGTTTTCTTCAAGATTCATCATCATCTTCCTGGTCAATATCAATAGTGTTTCTGTTGGTAAAAATACCAATTTTCACCTGGGGATGTGAGCTTTTGTGGAGGCTCTGTAATATTCCCTATGTACTTGGTGGATATTCTTCATCTCCACATCAACATGATGGTTATTAGTTTTTATTTATATATTCATGATGGTGAGTAATTTTTGGATTCAACATCATCAAGAAATTGGTTTATACAATATCCACGGCTCGATAGCCCTTTGATCATCATCTCTCTGTCCTTTTTATTATTGGACTCAAATTGTGTCACGACCCCCTCCCACCAAAGATGGCCCTCCTGAGCTGGCAATGGTGAAAGGAAGATAATGACCCCCGAGTCCTGCCTCCAGTAAGCCCTGGAGTGGAGAGTATAACCAAGGGTATGAGTGTTCACAAAAATGGGAGGAATTACCCTTTTTATTATTTAAGATCAGGAAATAGCACAAGTCAACCACCAAAATGGAAAAGAACAAGTATATATAAATAAACCCCAACCAATCCCACATGCATGTTTAAAAAATTCTAAAACAAAGTACAAGTACAAGAAAGCTCAAAAGTACAATACCAAAAGAAACAAGAGTACAACAACTGCAACAACTCCAACGGTCCCGACTAGTAGGGTCCCGCACGGTCCTGGTAGTCCTCCGGGAAACCTGAAAGTAAAATTAGGGTGGTCATACAAGTATACTCTGTAGGGAAACCTAAAGCTCTCATGCACAGGTGGGGAGATATCCTAATGTCCCGTGAGAACAACAGACGAAACACACACCTAGCAAAGAAAATCTATCCACCCAACCTCACCAGCCACGCTCACAAAAAAGACACAAAACAACAGGTAGTAGTATATAATAACAAGGGTATTGGGTACCCCACACCATTTCCCACTAGTTACCTACTCTTCCTAATGGCGAACGTCCTGACACTACCACACTCTTCCCACCCCCACACACCTGTACATCACAAACCACAATCACATCCCCACTCGAACACACTTGGGCCTCATCCCAAAGATTCTTAGGAACAGTAAGCCTATCTGAAGAGTGTTGGGCAAAAACCACCCAAATCTAAACCTACCTAAAGAGTTCGGGGTGTAAGTTCGCCTCAAGCCATCACAGCCTATGGAAGAAGGAGCATGATAGAGCTAGTAACTTAAAGGAAAACACCTTATCCCATGAAATGGCAGTGTTCGGCACTAAGTGTTCAACATGGGTGGGGTGTGAAAAAACACAAAGATACATATATATATATACAAAACACACAGCCGAACATATGGATTCTAAACAGAGAACTGAGCATGTTCCTCGGCACTTCTACTACGAAGCATGCATACAACAAACAACCCCAACCCCATTTAGGTTTTCATGTTTCAACAGAATTAGTTTATTAGTTCCTTAACTATTGGGAAAATAACCACAACATACTATATCAAATGTTCGTAAAACACATCCCTTCCAACCACAAATCAAGTTAGATAAGTCACAAGAAACACAAAACGAACCTTTTATCATCAATCAAACCCCATTGATTGTTTCCGCGTTTAATTCATTATTGTTCCCCCCACATTTTATTTATCAACTTTCCACTTTCTTTTAACATCACAACCCATTACTGCAGCCTTGATGCCATTATAACCACATCTCCACAACTGTATCACAAACAAGGCTTGTGCCACATCATCGCCCCTTTAAAAACATTTCCCACAGCCCCGCTTCCCATTCTATATGTAATAACCCATGATTCACCCCCCTTTCACAAACTACGTAACCAAGCCAACACCCACATGTTCATTATTCTATTTTGTTCAAACGGAGTGATCACACAAGGGTTCCAGATTTTAATCATCCAACTTTATGTGAATAACTAGTTTCCATATTCCACAAAGTATCCATCCGTAAAACGGTCTACAAAGATAGTGCAACATTTAATTGCACAAGCAAAGGACCCCAATGACCGTGATTTTCAGTAGGCATAAGCCTATCCAATTCACAACATAAAAATAGGATAAACAAAGATAAACAGAACAACTCTCCCATCTCCATTCTTTAACCAGTTATTATCTTTAATTATTCATCCAATCATATATCACGAAAAACAAGAGTATACCCACCCCACATGATGCACAAAAAACATAGGCGAGGGTAATATCCCTACCTCAATAGGTTTTGATCACAATGCTCCCCCGCAACAACATTAGAGGACGTCCGTCGACATCCATCACATCTGTCGAAACCCGGAAAAACCTCCTCGGGTGGAATCTGGGAAGGAAAGGCTGAAGTGAAAGAAACAGATTCAAGCTTAGAAGTTACGCCTCGTCGTTACGATCTCGTGTCCACTGACGGATCGTAAATCGGATCTCGGATGAAGAAGTTATGGAAGAAAAGAGATTTGGGGTCTCTTATGAGAGCTCTGCTTGTAGGAATGGGGAGGAGAGAAGTGATATGAAAATGAGGAGAGGCCCACTCCTTTTATAGGAAAGAAATACTAAAGTACACGACGTGTACTTTATAGTAAATGGCGTGTACTCGGCAATTTCACACGGTCTCCACGTGGCTTCCAACACGACATTCAAAGTGGCACATGGTTGTTGACTGGTCAACACACGGTTTGAGGGTAACGTATACGCGGGGAGGAACTACACTGCGTGTAGTATGGGATACACGACATGTACTCATTTATTTCATGTGGCAAGGACACACCTTCAACACGGCACATGACCGTTGACTGGTCAACACATGGTTTTAGGGCAACGCGTACGCAAGGAGAAAGTACATGGCGTGTAGTATGTGCTACACAGCGTGTACTCATTTATTTCATGTGGCAAGGACACGACTTCAACACGGGGTATACCGGGAAAGGTGGTACACGACGTTTACTCACACTACACGGCGTGTATTTACAAAATTCGTAAAAGTGTGGGGAAAGTCCCTTCTACCCTCCAAAACACTTCAGGACCTTATTTTCGACAAAGGAATGGACTGGAGTGGTCCGGGCCATTACATCATATACCTCTTAAAGAATTCTCGTCCCTGAGAATTCAAAAACCAACCCAGAGGAACCCAACAAGATACCTCTTAGGACTCTCGTTATAACAGGAACCCAACCAACAACCCTAATCATATGTGTTAAGAATTCCATCTCCTATGTCAAGATATTATCCACTTTAGGTGGACTGACTCGCCCGCACGGGTTTAATCGCATCCACATTAATTTGTCTCGATTAAGAATTTGTTCTTCCCACTTCAATATATTAGGATTTTTCAACTTACACTGCCTCCAAAACCGTACAACAAAAACATTTTCCGAACACATGTCTTGGGGAATTCTTTCTCCCTTGTCGAGATATTATACGCTTTAGGCGGCACTGACGCGCCCGCATGGGTTCAATCGAATCTATATTAATGCGTCTCAATTAAGGATCGGGTTTTTCCCTTTCCCCACACGTCTGGACACATTACACACTTCCAGAGAACAAGGAAAAAACCATCTCACAACCAACAAGCCAAGCATTCCATATATCCATGGTACATAGCATAACATCAAAACAAAGCTCAGAAGAACAAATCAAAACACAAGTCAAAACAACTCTGGGTACTAAGCGTTCATCTGGTCCTCCCACTACCAAGTGCTTTCCTCGAGGCCATCATGCCTCCACAACACACGAACCAAGGCGATGGTTCATCCACCGAGCTCCTTCTCTTTAAGATCCCCGATTCTGACTGGTCGTTCCTCAAAGGTCGCCTCGTCTCCCATAACTAACACTCCCCTGTCAATAATGTGAGAGTCGTGTAAGTAGCGACAAAGATGGGAGACATGGAAGACGTCATGAACCTTCTCTAACTGAGGTGGCAGGGCCAGGTGGTATGCCACCTCGCCAACTCGCCTCAGCACCTAGAAAGGCTCGATGAAACTAGGGGAGAGCTAACTCCCCTTCCCAAACCTCCACTGCCCCAATCAAGGGGAAACCTTCAAGAACACATGATCTCCCACCTCTAACTCCAAGGGCCTCCTCCGACGATTAGCACAAGACTTCTGTCGGTCTGGAGTTGCGTTCATCCTATCATGCACAAGCTGAACTTTCTTTATGGTGCTCTGTACTACCTCTGGCCCAAGAGCACCAGTCTCACCAATCTCTGCCCAGCAAATGGGTGAACGACATGGTATTCCATACAGAGCCTCAAACGGTTTCATGCCAATAGTAGAGTGGAAGATGTTGTTGTAGGAAAACATTACTAAAGGCATGTGTCGCACCCATTATCCTCCGAAATCTAGAACGCATGCCCGCAGCATGTCATCCAATGTCTGGATAGTACGCTCTGTCTACCCGTCGGTCTGGGGGTGGAAAGCAGTGCTAAGGTGTAGCTGGGTGTCAAAATCATGTTGTAACCCCCTCCAGATTCATGAGGTAAAACAAGTATCCCGATCTGAGACAATAGTCTTCGGAACTCCATGCAACTGCACTACCTCGTCCACGTACCTCTGTGCTAAGGTACTCACCGGGCTCGACTACTTAATTGATAAGAAGTGAGCTGATTTTGTCAGTCGATCCACCACTACCCAGATAGCATCATAACCACCCTGAGCTCTGGGTAGTCCTATGACGAAGTCCACCGAGATGTCATCCCATTTCCACTCAGGGACATCCAAGTGATGAAACAAACCACTGGGAACACGGTGTTCAGCCTTTACTTGCTGACACACTAGGCACTTTTCCATAAACTCTGCGACTTCCCGTTTCACCCCGAGCCACCAAAACTGTTCCCTCAGGCCTCGGTACATTTTTGAAACTCCAGGATGTGCCACCAAGGCTGATCTATGGACCTCATGGAGAACACCCTCATGCATCCCCTCTGGAACAGACAACCTTCCATGAAAAAGAATCTGATGTCGGCTGTCCTCTGACCATACCTATGGAGCGTTTCCTTGATCGATACAACCCCGCATTACTTCCGCCTTAGAGTCTCCCCACTAAGACTCTTCCACCTTCTACAACAAGGAGGACTATAGCGTCATCTGAAACAAACAGTCTCTAACACTCTCTACCCTTGCATCCAAGTGGAAGGCAGCTAACTCTCCCATCGCTTTCCAAGCATCAATAGATTCCCGAACCACTTCCTGATGAGACTTCCTGCTCAGGGTATCAACCACAACATTGCCCTTACCTTCAATGTAAGATATCTCAAAATCATAGTCTTGGTGAAACTCAACCCATCTTTATTGCCGTAAGTTCAGTTCACGCTGGGAGAAGATATAACGTAAGATCTTGTGATCTAAGAAGACCACAAAGTGCTCCCCAAAGAGGTAATTTCGCCACAACATCAGTGAGAACACTACTGTTGTAATCTCTAGGTCATGGGTGGCATAATTACGCTTGTGATGGTGCAACTGCCTAAAACCATAACAGATCACACCCTTCTTCTGCATCAGTACGCACCACAAACTAAGGCCAGAAGCATCATAAAATACCTCATACAACAACCCTTCCTCTAGAAACCTGAGTACTGGAGCACTAACCAACTTCTCCTTCTAGTTTTCTAAAGCTTTCTGGCACTGCTCGCTCCATAGGAATACCTGGTTCTTCCTAGTCAAAGCTGTCAATGGAGCAGTAATTCGAGAGAAGTCTGAAAAAAACCTCTGATAATAGCCTGCCAACCGCAGGAAACTACAAAATTCTTCCACGCTCTTGGGTTCTGCCCAAGAAACAACTGCCTCCACCTTCGACGGGTCCACTGACACTCCATGCTGAGACACCACGTTCCCAAGGAAGTGTAATTTTTGCGTCAAGAACTTACACTTATACAATTTCCCATAAAGCTGGTGGTGTTGAAAGACTTCCAAGACTACCCTGAGATGCTCGACGTGCTCCTCCTCTGATCTTGAGTATATAATGATGTCATCGATAAACACAATGACGAATCGGTCCAGAAACTCTCGTAAGACAAAGTTTATAAGTCCCATGAACACAGCTGGTGCATTCGTAACTCCAAACAGCATCACTACAAACTCGAAGTTCCCATACCCGCACCTGAAATCCCTCTTCGAGATGTCACTATCCTTTACCCTCAGCTGATGATATCTAGATCGTAGATAAATTGTAACACCCCAAGCATTCACGATACGCCTCTCTTTCAATAATGCAATAGCTTTCATTGTACGCAAGTCCGAGTTCTAACACACTACGACTGATCAAAGTAGCCGTTATGAATAGTAATACCCACTTTTTAAAATTATTGAAATTTTATATTTCAAAATGGACTTCATTTTTGTATTCGTAATATCAAAATTATCCTAAGTTGAATTTTTTGTAATTTTCGGAGAACATCCATTTATTTATGAATAGTGGAAAATAATTAAAACAACTTTTTTAATCAAAATAATTTATAGTGATAAAATATACTATTGAGTGGTTTTAAAGTATAATTAGAATATATTTTTACCATTTTATCCAATGGTGTTCATTAAAATTAATTTCACTTTGAAATTAGACATAAACAATTGTCAATCTTTTGATATATATTGTTTCTTAAAAACACGCTATTTGTTTTGACAGCGGGAATTAATAATAAAATTAATTAATGCAACTTATATGTTTGTAATTTTGTAAAACAGACATCATTTTTGAATTTTGAATATCAATTATAGCTTAGGGTGAAATTTTGACATTGTTCTGAAAAACTTCAATTTTTGATGAATAGTGAAACCACTAAGTGGTAGTTAAATAAATGATTTTTCGTTTAAATGAAATATTACCACTTCTGTGATTTGATTTTCAAAAATCTGACATACATGGTTGTAGTTAGGAAGGAAAATGTGGTTCAATGGGATTAAAATAATTTTTTGGTGAATAGTAACTTTTTATGTTTAATTAATCGCGATTAAAGGTAATTAGTGAAATTTAAGGTAAAAATGCTATTATAAAAATATGAAAATAACTTCACACTTGTCCTACCCCTATTGGATGAGTCATGGCCGACCAAAAAAATCCATGGGTCAACTTGGGGACCCCATGGAGCCACTTTGGTAGGAAAATGACATAAAAAACTTTTATTTAAAGTTAAAATAAAAATGTCACAAACCTAAGTTGTTTTACTAAAAAAATTTAAATGGGGTCATAAAAGATGGATTTTTTACAATAAATATTAATTAGAAAGCTAAAAATATTTCATACATCATGTTATTTTTTTATAATTTTTAGACATTATATAAATTAAATTATTTATGACACCATTATGATGCAGCAATTACCTCATTAATTAACGATTTAAATAAAATGAAAAGATAATGTAAAATCAAAGGCTTATACTTTTCCAAATCCTATTGTATGGGTATATTTATAACCCTTATCACCTTATCCTCAAAATATATAATTTTGGGACCTCTAAAATCCGAAATGTATCACATAATAATGTAACATTTCCTTACATTCCAAGAGTGCCCCACCTCTCCACTTATAAAAGGCCCCCACCTCTACCACCTTACTCACACATTCAAGCATTTTGGCTCGGCCAACCTCTGCCCAAATACTCTCCCAAATTCCCTATCTTACTCCTAGAAGCCTCACTTTGGGAATAATTCTTCCCAATGAAGACTTTGGCTCAAATCAAAAAAGAGTTATCCGATTTTAAGGTAATGTCTTCTCTAATGTTGTTTTGTTTTATTTTGCTTATCCAACCCCCTAAACTCTTTTTATTAATTTCTTTTGTAACAAAAACAGTATCCTCAATATACTAGGATGTTTTTATAAGAAGGATTCGAGCTACACTTACACACACCTACATCTAATGGTTAAAGAACATACTGTTTTTGTGGATGGCCAATATCTGCCTCACGAAACGATGATTGTTCAACACTCATATAACACCTTCAAAGGTGGCCATTAAGATGTCACTATATTTATATATGATATATAATATGTTTATGTTTTACTTAAGGTTCTGTATTTTTCATTTATGGCATACCTTTATTGTTTCCATTATGGGTAAACGCGATATTTTCATTTTAGGAAGTGCGGACTCCCGCCCCCTCAAAGTGATTTGAATCGGTAATGCAATATGTGGGATGTATAAAGGATGGAGTAAATGGTATTATAAATTATATTATAATGGAATTATATTATATCTTTATATAATTATAACTTCATTCCATTAAATACGAAATAGAAATGAAAGTAGCGTTCATGCGTACGTACGGCTTACCGTCTCCATGAACGGTGCATTTCATTTCATACCTCTAAATGTTATGTAATATTATAAATGAATGTGTATACTGGATATATATGATGTACATGATATATACATCATGAATATAATTATGTATATAATGGATATATTACCACATGAACAACTTGTAATTATAAGAAGTTTATTTTTGACTCAAGTACCAAAGATCGACAAAATGACCATTACTAACTTAAATAATTACATAATGTTCATAACATGGTAATAAGTGATATAAAAGGAATAATAAACATGAAAAAGGTTCTTATGAAAATAGAAATTAACTATAGTTTATTATTCAAGAGGCTAAAGAACAGTCGAGTCAAGTTGGACACGAGGTAAGGGAACTTCTTAACCCAATTTCTGTTCTTTGGGTTAATCTCCTACTTTTAAATTATGTCATGATATTATTATGACCTATCTTTTATTTGTACTGTATTTATGTGTACTTATAGTGAATACACATAATAGATATATTTTATTTAAAAAATGATATTTGTAGAGGACTTTGTCTCAATCTCCCTTCATTGAGCCATATTTTGTTTTATACACAACTTTCTTTTATACGGTGTATAAACCCCTTTGACTTTTACTTTTATTCAAAATGAATCATTTTATACGAAGCGTTTTTACTAAACGGCAAAAGGAATGTTTTTTCTTATGTATGCGGTGACAACGACTTCTCCTCCGCCGTGACTATTGTTTGAGTTTCGGCTTCCTCTATAAGCCATAAATTTTTTTAAAATGAAAAATAAATACCATGTTTTACTTTTCTTTTATTTTGGTATTGAAAATGGTTTTGATAATGTTTTATTATATCAATGTGTTGTGTTTATATCTTGTGATTGAAATGTTGAAATGTTATGTTTCCTTTATGCATGTTTTATTTGATACGATTATGTTATGGTTTATGATATGTTTAAACCTGTTCATATGAGGAATGCATTGGACTTAATAAGTTACGGGTGGAGCCCGCTATAGCTCCTCGATGCATCGGCAGGTCTCATGAGACAAACTAGTGTCTTGGCACGAGGCCTTGAAAAAATCTTATTTGTGGTCTTGGCATGAGGCCTTAGCTACATGGTTACGATAGTCGGGCATTATGCATTCCATCATTATGAAAGTGGTTATTAATATTGCATGTGATTATTCAACCAGTAGAATATACATGTGAATAAGTAAATGGCATTATTTCATTTTACCTTTTCCATATTTTATTGAAGTTCATGTTTAAAGGGCTTTTGTTTTAGTTATACATTTCCTTAAATGTTAATGTTTATTTATGAAAGCTTCCGCTATATTGTTATCCTTACAGAGCATCTGAGCTCACCCCTTTCAATGTTTTAATTTTTCCAGGATGTGAAGAATTATTTTCTGAATGACCTGCAGGGATAGTCAGAAAAGGATATGAGTGTGGATTATGGAGACTTTGTTATTGTAGTTTTTCACTTTATGATGTAATGTGACATTTGTGAATGTATCTAGTGTTTCCAAGGTTACTAAACTAATCGGTCATTCGAGACTTGATCTTTTGTGATCATGCCAATGTTACGAAGTAATGCACCGACTCTGGGTAGCTGGGGTCAGGGTGTTACAGTTGGTATCAGAGGCAGTGTAGTACTAACCATGGAAGCTAGATTTAGATAAACTCTGAATAGAGCACATAGCCTGAATGTAGACTTTGAGGATTAGTGTATAAGAACATCCTATAATTTTGGTATTATAATGATTTTTGGAGTTTTCCGAGCAATACATCCCTATCTGGATACGAGCAGGTAGAGGCGGCTCTGGAACAGATGTACCTAGGGGTAAAACCTGAAAACACCGCTTTGAGCTAGACTCGAACGGGAACTGGTGCACAACAACGGGCCTTGCTTCACTCTTGGTTATGACACTCCTGGGGGATATGCTTTGGATAATTATCATTTTCTTTACAAACCATTATTAAGGGATTATGAGTACATACTCCCTCAAAGAAAATTTTTTTATGATTATAGATTATATCCATAAATAGTTCAATTAATGTTAAGTGTTTTACAAGTATGGAATTATGTATTTTACTTCATAAACTAACCTAGTTTATGCCATTTTATAGAAATGACACCCAATAGAAGGAATTTGAACTCCATCAATACGTATGATCCAAAGAGTAAGAAGGATCATATCTTTCACGATATTAAGCAAAAATTTATAAGGGAAATAGTCTCCCATGTGTTCTCAACATATGAAGAAATAGTATCATGTGTTAATAAGATAAGTAAATAATTCTCTGAGTCTTATGGATTTGAAGGGATGAAAGAGAGGAAAAGGATGGAAGAGAGAATGATGGATAAAGGGACGAGGGAAAAGAAGAATTTTCAAATATGTGATAACTGTGAGAAGAAACACCTTGGAACTTGCCTGAATGGAATGGGAGTTTGTTATAAGTGTGGAGAAAAAGGACACCAAGTGCGTGACTGTAAGGGTTAGAAAAAAGGTTTCAAATGTACAATGCTTCATCTGCAAGGAGTGGGGACACTACGCAAACCAATGTCCAAATCTTCAGAGTATGCCCCAAATGATGTTATTGGATAATAATCAAGTTATGATACTACCACAGATGAAGAGGAATGATTAATGTTCTTATATTGTTATTAATGAATTTTGTCATTTGAGTGTTGTATCAATGATGTACTAGTTATAATAATTATGGAGTATATAAGGATTGTACTGCAATACTATTTCATCAAGGACTTGAGATTGTGTGGAACCAAGAAAAGTGACTCCACAGCAGGTTAATTTTTTGGAAAATATATGGTTGAGAGAAAGATAAACCATAATATGGTTCTGATACCGAGATAGTGATTTTGGAATAATAAATGATTTATTTGGATAAATTATATTGGATATTCATAACTTCCTTAAACCTGAATAATGATTTTTATACATTTTTGGATAGAAGGAGTATATCTAGTATTCTCTAAGGAATAAGGGATCATGAATGTAATAAATAAGGATTTAGGGTAATTCAAGATGTTGCAGTGTTTCAAAAGAATACATGATGAAGGTGTTCACATGTTGTTACGCGGAAAAAAAGGATCTTCATTATGTTTACCTTCCTTATAAAATTTGGACTGTGAGTTGGACAGAAGAATTTTGGATAACTATAAAGGTTGGAATGGATTATATTTTACATTGGATACTATTGTTAAGGTTATTTTTGGATATTTATAAAAAGGACAACACACAGACCGAGTGACAACCCATCGCATCAGACAAAGCTGTGGGAATCGAACCCACAACCATAGTGCGATTGGGATTAATCGCCTACCACTGGACTACGTGAAGTCCCTGGTTGTTACAAAATAGTTTTTCTAATCTAAATGGTATGTGTTAATATTTTGAACCTTGTACGATTAGGATAAATATAATATTTTTGAGTTCTATTATCTTTTTGAGTGAAAGATGAGTTTGTGATAGAAATTAGTTAAAGATTGAAACTCTACTTGTCAAGTATAAATATATATATTCCTATCTATTATTCTATGAATAAATTAATTCTTAAACTTTCGTAAAGGGATATTAAAACAAAAAATGTGTTATCCTAATACCTTATGTCTTGTCGAACTGATAATATTTTAAATCAACATAGATTGAAGGCTTTGAGGCCCTCAATTTTACACTTGTTTGTGATTGATGACCTCAATCACTCCCTAAAAATATTTATGGTTTTCCTCAAATTATATGTCTCTAATTGCCACCAATGTTCTCCTTATTGAGATCATAATTTGGTGGTGACTTTTTCATTTCCCATTCCCTCTTATTAAGGCTAAATTTTATCAACCTTATTTCCAATATGGGTTTTCCACAAAGGTATTTTCTATTTTCAACCTTTTACTTTCCAAGAAAAATTTCAAATTATGAGTATGCAATTTATTGAAGGAGGGGAGAATTTAACACCCCAAGCTTTCACGATACGCCTCACTTTCAATAATGCAATAGCTTGCATTGTACGCAAGTCCGAGTTCTAACACACCGCGACTAATCAAAGTAGCTGTTATGAATAGTAATACACACTTTTTAAAATTATAGAAATTTTATATTTCAAAATGGACTTCATTTTTTTATTCGTAATATTGACATTATCCTGAGTTGAATTTTTTGTAGTTTTCTGAGAACTTCAATTTTTTTATCAATAGTGAAAAATACTTAAAACAACTTTTTTAATCAAAATAATTTATAGTGATAAATTATACTATTGAGTTTTTTTAAAGTATAATTAGAATATAATTTTACCATTTTATCCAATGGTGTTCATTATAATTAATTTCTCTTTGAAATTAGACATAAACAATTGTCAATCTTTTGATATATATTGTTTCTTAAAAACACGCTATTTGTTGTGACAGCGGGAATTAATTATAAAATTAATTAATGAAACTTATATGTTTGGAATTTTGTAAAATATACATCATTTTTGAATTTGGAATATCAATTATAGCTTAGGGTGAAATTTTGGCATTGTTCTGAAAAACATCAATTTTTGATGAATAGTGAAACCACTAAGTGGGAGTTAAATAATTGATTTTTCGTTTAAATGAAATATTACCAATTCTGTGATTTGATTTTCAAAAATCCGACATACACGGTTGTCATTAGGAAGTAAAATGTGGTTCAATGGGATTAAAATATTTTTTTGGTGAATAGTAACTTTTAAGATTAATTAATCGCGATTAAAGGTAATTAGTAAAATTAAAGGTAAAAATGATATTATAAAAATATGAAAATACAATTAAACTTCTCCTACCCCTATTGGATGAGTCATGGCCGACCCAAAAAATCCATGGGTCAACTTGGGGTCCCCATGGAGCCACTTTGGTAGGAAAATGACATAAATAACTTTTATTTAAAGTTAAAATAAAAATGTCACAAACATAAGTTGTTTTACTAAATGAATTTTTAAATGGGGTTATACAAGTAATATTTTTGACTATAAATATTCATTAGAAAGCTAAAAATATTTCCTACATCATTATATTTTTTTATAATTTTTAGACATTAAATAAATTAAATTATTTCTGACACCATGATGATGCGGCGATTACCTCATTAATTAACGATTTAAATAAAATGAAAAGATAATGTATCATCCAAGGCATACACTTGTTAAAAGCCTATTGTATGGGTATATATCGAACCCTTATAACCTTAGACTCTAAATATATAATATTTCGACCTCTAAAATCCGAAAAGTATCACATAATATAGTAACATTTCCTTACATTCCAAGAGTGCCCCTACTCTCCCCTTATAAAAGGACCCCACCAATACCAACTTACTCAAACTTTCAAGCCTTTTGGCTCGGCCAAACTCTACCCAGATACTCTCCCAACTTTCCTCTCATACTCCTAGAAGCCTCACTTAGGGAATAATTTATCCCAAGGAAGCCTTTGGCTCAAATCAAAAAAGAGTTATCCGATTTTAAGGTAATGTCTTCTCTAATGTTGTTTTGTGTTATTTTGCTTCTCCAACCCCCTAAACTCTTTTTATTAATTTATTTTGTAACAACACCAGTATCCTAAATATACGAGGATGTTTTTATAAGAAGGATTCTAGCTACACTTGCACACACCTACATCTAATGGTTAATGAACATACTGTTTCTGTGGATGGAAAATTTCTGCCTCACGAAACGATAATTGTTCAACACTCATATAACACCTTCAAAGGTGTCCATTAAGATGAAACTATATTTATATATGATATATAATATTATTATGTTTTACTTAAGGTTATTTATTTTTCATTTATGTCATACCTTTATTGTTTCCATTATGGGTAAACGCGATATTTTTATTTTAGGAAGTGCGGACTACCGCCCCCTCAAAGTGATTTGAATCGTTAATGCCATATGTGGGACGTATAAAGGATGGAGTAAATGGTATTATACATTATATTATACTAGAATTATATTATACATTTATATAATTATAACTTCATTCCATTAAATACGAAATAGAAATGAAAGTAGCGTTCATGCGTACGTACGGCTTACTGTCTCCATGAACGGTGCATTTCATTTCTTACCTCTAAATGTTATGTAATATTATAAATGAATGTATATACTGGGTATATATGATGTATATGATATATAAATCATGAATATAATTATGGATATAATGGATATATTACCACATGAACAACTTGTAATTATAAGAAGTTTATTTTTGACTCAAGTACCAAAGATCTACAAAATGACCGTTATTAACTTAAATAATTACATAATGTTCATAACCAGGTAATAAGTGATATAAAAGGAATAATGAACATGAAAAAGGTTGTTATGAAAATAGAAATTAACTCTAATTTATTATTCAGGAGGTTAAAGAACAATCTAGTCAAGTCGGACATGAGGTAAGGGAACTTCTTAACCCAATTTCCGTTCTTTGGGTTAATATCCTACTTTCAAATTATGTCATGATATTATTATGTCCTATCTTTTATTTGTACTGTATTTATGTGTACTTATTTTGAATACACATAATATATCTTTTTTATTTAAAAAATGATCATTGTAAAGGACTTTGTCTCAATCTCCTTTCATGAGGAATATTTTGTTTTATACACAACTTTCTTTTATACGGTGTATAATCCCCTTTGACTTTTTCTTTTATTCAAAAGGAATCATTTTATACGAAGAGTTTTTACTAAATGACAAAATGAATTTTTTTTCTTACGTATGCGGCGACAATGACTTCTCCGCCGCAGTGACTATTATTTGAGTTTCTGCTTCCTCTATAAGCCATAACTTTTTTTAAAATGAAAAATAAATACCATGTTTTACTTCTCTTTTGTTTTGGTATTTAAAATGGTTTTGATAATGTTTTATTATATCAATTTGTTGTGTTGATATCTTATGATTGAAATGTTGAAATGTTATGTTTCTTTTATGCATGTTTTATGTGATACGATTATGTTATGGTTTATGATATGTTTAAAACTGGTCATATGAGAAATGCATTGCACTTAATAAGTGACGGGTGGAGCCTGCTATAGCTCCTCGATGCATCTCCAGGTCTCATGAGACAAACTAGTGTCTTGGCATGAGGCCTTTACAAAATAATATTTGTGGTCTTGGCACGAGGCCTTGGCTACGTGGTTATGATAGTCTGGCATTATGCATTCCATCATTATGAAAGTGGTTATTGATATTTCATGTGATTATTTGACCAGTAGAATATCCATGTGAATAAGTAAATGGAATTATTTCATTTTACTTTTGCCATATTATGTTGATGTTCAAGTTTAAAAGGCTTTTGTTTTATTTATACATTGTCTTAAATGTTAATGTGTATTTATGAAAGCTTCCGCTGTATTGTTATCCTTACTGAGCATCTGAGCTCACCCCTTTCAATGTTTTAATTTTTCCAGGATGTGAAGAAGTATTTTATGAATGACCTATAGGGATAGTCAGAAGAGGATATGAGTGTAGATTATGGAGACTTTGTTATTGTAGTTTTTCAATTTATGATGTAATGTAACATTTAGGAATGTATCTAGTGTTTCCAAGGCTACTAAACTAATCGGTCTTTCGAGACTTGACCTTTTATGATCATGCCAATGTTATGAAGTAATGCACCGACTCTGGGTAGTTGGGTTCGGGGCGTTACATAAATCATAGAAAACCAAACCGCTCCCCTCAGTTGGTTGAAGAGATCATCTATCATTGGAAGGGGTTAATGGTTCTTGACCGTTACCTGATTCTACCTTCGGTAGTCTAGGCATAGCCTGAGACCACCATCTGCCTTCTTCACGAACAAAACAAGAGAACCCCATGGTGACATGCAGGGTCAAATGAAACCCTTCTCAATCTGATCGTCAATCTGAATCCACAAATCCGAAGGTGTCATCCGATAAGGGGCCATCGAAATCGGACGGACACCAGGCTGTAATTCTATCCCGAACTCAACGTCGCATCGGGGGGGGGGGGGGGGGGGTAGAGTCACAACCTCCTCATGAAAAACATCGAGGAACTCCCCAAAAACCTCTGGAACATCGATCGTGTTTTTATTAGCTAAAACCACTGATAACCCACCTAACAAAGAAAGGAGAGGCCTCACATGCCGGCTTCCCACCTAATAGCTCCTCTCACCAACAAAAGCTACACGCTGTCCATCCATGTCAGAGAACACGACTCTGGAAGGTCCCGTCGTAGGAGATCTGCTGCTGACTGCCTTCCCCTTCGACGAACCTGACTGGATCCCCTCTCATGGTGCACCTCCTTGCGAGTGCATCCTCTCTACAACCTCTACCTTATTTTGTACTGCCAAGTACGTCAGAAGGGTGAAGGGGGTGACAGCATACTGGAGTGAAGGATGAACCGCCTCCTCCAAACATCTCACCCGAGACTCATCATTTGGAAAGAGATCTAGAGCAAAGCCTAGGAGATCCTTGAACTTGATCCCCAAATCATGTACTGACATACTCCCCTGTTGGAGGGAGAGTAACTCCTCCCGCTTCTCTTCCTTGATCATGGAAGAAAGGAATTTCTCTCGGAACTCCTTCTCAAAGTCATCCCACATGACCTCTGCCTCTGTCCTCTCCCCGAGGTAGAGCATCCACCACTGGTGCGCCACACCTCTCAGCTGACTGATTGATAGGGGAACCCAGTACTCCCTCGAATCATGGATTAAAGTAAAAGTGATCCCTAGCTCCTCAAGACACCCCTTCATCTCCATATCCGAAGTACTACCCTCGTACTTCTTGAGGGTTTTTCACTGGAAAGAACAGAGAGTCTTCTGCCAGTGGCTATCTTCGTCCTCTCGATTAATCCTCAACTGACCGAACGCCAGAAAATGATGGGCCTTGGTTGTCTGAGTCACCCAGGGACGACATCCAGGTGCCACAGTTGTATGGTAAACAAACATTTCCTATGCCGAAGTAGCAAGGAAATTTCCCAGGGTTACATTTTATCATGTTATTTCAATTTCTTTCCCAGAACACCCAAATCAAGTAAATCACAATCATGATGATGCATGTACCTTCCCTAGGGTCTCTACCCTGCAATCAATGTAGTCTCACTTCGTCGTTCGGTAGTCTCAGAGTCCTTGCATCAGATCACAGGGGGCCTAAAATCTCGTGTCCTAGTCGGTCTTCCCCGGCCTATGTCATGCACCAAGATAATCCAACACTGTTGCCCTAACATCCCATGCAATCCTCACTTTACCTAACTCCAGACTCCATCATAGATCTCAACCATCACCTCGAATACCATTCTGTCACAACCCCCTCCCACCAAAGATGCCCCTCCTGAGCTGGCAATGGTGAAAGGGTGATAATGACCCCCCCCCCCCCCCGATTCCCGCCTCCAGTAGGCCCCAGAGTGGTGACTAGCACCAAGGGTATGAGTTTTCACAAATATGGGAGGCATTACACTTTTTATTATTTAAGATCGGGAAATAGGACAAGTCAACCACCAAAAAGGAAAACAACAAGTGTATAGAAATCAACCCAAACCAATCCTGCATACATGTTTAAACAATTCCGAAACAAAGTACAAGTACATGAAAGCTCAAAAATACAATACCAAAAGAAACAAGAGTACATCAACTGCAATAACGCCAACTGTACCGACTTGTAGGGTCTCGTACGGTCCTGGTAGTCCTCCTGGAAACCTAAAAGTTAACGTAGGGTGAGCATACAAGTATACTAAGTAGGGAAACCTAAAGCTCTCATGCACAGGTGGGGAGACATCCTAATGTCCCGTGAGAACAACAGAAGAAACCAAAACCTAGCATGGAAATCTATCCACCCAACCTCACCAGCCACGATCACCAAAAAACACAAAACAAAAGGTAGTAGTATATAAGAACAAGAGTATTGGGTACCCCTCACCATTTCCCACTAGTCAGCTGCTCTTCCTAACGGGGAACATCCTAACGCTACCACACTCTTCCCGCACACACCTGGGCCTCAAGAATCACATATCACGCCCGCACACACCTGGGCCTCACAACCACATATCCCGCCCGCACACACCTGGGCCTCACAAACCACAATCATATCCCCGCCCGAACAGACCTGGGACTCATCCTGAAGATTCTAGGGAGCAGTAAGCATGCCCGAAGAGTCTTAGGCTAAAACCACCACAATCGAAACCTAACCGAATATTCTTGGTTGCCTCAAGCCACCACATCCTATGGAACAAGGAGCATGAAGGAGCTAGAAACTAAGGGGAAAACACCCTCTCCCATGAAATGGGAGTGTTCGGCACTAAGTTCTCAACATGGGTGGGGTGAGACAAAACATAAAGATACAGATATATATATATATATGTATACCAAACACACAGCCCAACATATGGCTTCTAAACAGAGAACTGAGAACGTGCCTCGGCACTGCTACTAAGAAGCATGCATATGACAAACAACACCAACCCCATTTAGGTTTTCATGTTTCAACAGAATTAGTTTATTAGTTCCTTAACTACTGGGAAAATAACCACAACCAACTATATCAAACGTTCATAAAACACATCCCTACCAACCAAAAATCATGTTAGATAAGTCACAAGAAACACAAAACCAACATTTTATCATCATTCAAACCCCATTGATTGTTTCCGTGTTTAATTCATTATTGTTACCCCCACAGTTTATTTATCAACATTCCACTTTCTTTTAATATCACAAACCATTACAGCAGCCTTGCTGCCATTATAACCATATCTCCATAACTGTATCACAAATAAGGCTCGGTCCACATCATCACCCCTTTAACAAAATTTCCCGCAGCCCTGCTTCCCATTCTATCCGTAATAACCCTGGATTTACCCCACTTTCACACACTACGTAACCAAGCTAACACCCACATGTTCATTATTCCATTTTGTTCAACCAGGTGATCACACAAGGGTTCTAGATTTTAATCATCCAACTTTACGTGATTAACCAGTTTCGATATTCCACAAAGTTTCCATCCACAAAACGGTCTAGAAAGATAGCGCAACATTTAATTGCGCAAGAAAAGGCCCTAAAAGACCGTTATTTTTAGTAGGAATAAGCCTATTCAATTCACAACATAACAATAGGATAAACAAAGATAAAGAGAACAACTCTCCCATCCCCATTCTTTAACCAGTTATTATCTTTAATTATTGGTCCAATCATATATCACAAAAAATAAGATGATAACCACCCCACAAGATGCATAAAAGATAGAGACGAAGGTACGATCCCTACCTCAATAGGTACGGATCACAACGCTCCCTAGATCAACTTTAGAGGACGTCCGTCGGCGTCCGTCCCTTCTGTCAAAACCTGGAAAAACCTACTCAGGTGGAAGTTGGGAATTAAAGGCTGAATGGAAAGTAACAGATCCAAGCTCAAAAGTTCTGCCTCGTTGTTAAGATCTCTTGGCCGCTGACGGATCGTAAATCAGAGCTCGGACGAAGAAGTTATGGAAGAAAAGATCTTTGGAGTCTCTTGGGAGAGCTCTTCTCATAGGAATGGGGAGGAGAGGAGCGATTTCAAAAGGAGGAGAGGCCCCCTCCTTTTATAGGAGATAAAAACTAAATTACATGGATTGTATTTTCTAGTACACGGCGTGTACTCGGAAATTTCACATGGTCTCCACGCGGCTTTCAACACGGCATTCAACGTGGTATACGGTTGTTGACAGGTCAACACACAGTTTGAGGGTAACGCATATGTGGGGACGAACTACACGGTGTGTAGTATGGGATACACAACATGTACTCATTTATTTCACGCGGCAAGTACACGCCTTCAACACGGAACACGTCCGTTGACTGGTCAACACACTGTTTGGGGGCAACGCGTGCGTGGGGAGGAACTACACGGCGTGTAGTATGGGCTACACGAGATGTTATCATTTATTTCATGCGGCAAGGACACGTCATCAACACGGGGTATACCCGGAAAGGTGTTACATGGAGTGTAGTCACACTACCCGGCGTGTAGTTAAAAAATTCTGAAAAGTGTGAGAAAAGTCCCTTCTACCCTCCAGAACACTTCATGACCTTCTTTTCGACAAAGGAATGGGCCGGAGAGGTCTGGGCCATTACAAATGGTTTCTATTAGATTCTCAATAGGTGATATGGGTTTATAATTATTATTTATCTTGTAATATATTATCATCATTGTAGTTTGAATTATTCTATATCAAATTCTGATCATCACCCCCAATTATCTTTTTCTTAGAATTTATTTTTTCAGTCCTTGATTTCATCTATTATTTACCCAAGCATGAGTCTCTAATGATTACTCATCATATAACAAGTTTAATGTCATGAAACCTTGATTTATCTTTCATAGATTAAGTTGAAATATGCAATAGAAGATTGGATATTCGACATAGATGATCTATTCCTCTGTAAACTATATTATTATGGTCAATTCCATAGGGAGATTATAATAGGGGTATTCGAATGTGGCCATTACATTTTATTGAAGTGTGTGGTCGATTGGAAGTTTACTCCCCCATAGTCGATTAATTTTCACTTGAGTTAAATCTAAATTTTTTGAAAATTTCTATTTCAATTTATTATGGGAAGGCATCAATGGTCACTTCATGCCTTTGGTGTCTTTTCGATGCCCTATAAGCTTTTCATGTTGTTGATTGGCATGGGGAAACTAATGGTTGTAATGACTGATAGTCAAATTTATGGGAACTGAAGTAAGATAGTAGGGGTGTGGTAACTTGAATCTATGTTATTTCATTACAATCGATTGAATCCTTTGTAATGTTTCCATGAACCACAAGGCTAACCATGAAGAATGGATGGCATGGTAGATTCATTCCTTCATGGGATTTTTAGTGGTGTGGATTGACAGCATGAAAAGAGTTCCACTCTCAATGGATTCCATTATCAATTTTTTATTTCATGATCATTTGAATGAATATGGTTATGTGATCACTCCAAGCCTTTGAAAATTTTCCCATTCATATCACTCACATGTATTTTTTTTAAGTGCATGGTTTTTTTCAAAAAAATTAAATTTAATATTAAATTATTGAACTCCAATGTAAATTAAATTAAATTAACTAAAATCATGTTTTTTACAATCAAATTCCAATTTCAAAAATCACAATCAATTATAAAATTTATATTTAAAAAAACTACATTAATTTTTAATCAATAATTTTAACCCATATTAAAAAAATAAGATTGAATGTTTAAAATTTCATTTAAAAAATATATTTATGGATTTTCAATTAATTCAAAAATATTTAAATCTTCTAAAATAAAAAATAAATCCATTTTAAAGATTCATTCTAGGTTTATTGCAACAAATTAATTTCAAAACTGAAATTAAAATTTGGAAGCACATTGTAATTCCAAAAATTAATAAATAAAAAAATTGTTTTGTTCCAATTAAAAGTTATGTATAGAACTTAAAATTATGTAAATAATCAATAATTTAACAAGGATTTTTTTAACATATGTTTTTTTCGATGAATAATTATAAGGCCCCAGCCTTAAACCTTATTTAATCATGAGTTATTACAAGATTACACATTGAGGATCTTTTCAGGTTTAGAGTTTTAGAGAATTAGATCATGAAACTTGCATTACATTCCACATTTAAACAAGGTGGTTACATAAAAGACAATATTCATTCTTCCCATCAATGGAAACCTATTTAAAATAAAACACGGATTCTTTCTTGACACATCCTTGACACTATCGTCACATCTTGTACCTTTCCCTTGACCTGTGAAAAGCATTTCTAAAACTTGTGATGAGCATAAAAAGCTCAGTAAGGGTTATAAAAATATGGAAAGGAAACATGAGTTCACATATACATAAGAATGAAATCATACTTTACACATAAAACATAGGCATATAAAATCATGAATAAATCATAGAAAACATAAGACATAAAGGTAACTTGAGGCATTCATAACATTCTTACGTAGGGAGTAACCCTCTTGGTTACGTTTGGAATACCCATCACAGTATATTCCCTAAATCTCTTCGGAGAAACCTTAACGTTTCACTCCTTCGCGTTACCCAATGCATTGGAGAGCTATATCGGGCTCACCCGCCCTTAGTTTATCACGGAACCACCCGTTCTTCATAACAATTCCCAAGAACCATAACATAATCGTATCACATAAACATGAATAAAGGAATCATAACATTTCCACATTTCAATCACAATATAACATTTTAGGATATTGAAATAATGAATCCATTCAAAAAGAAACCATTTCAAAAACCATTTAAAACATTTAATAAAGAGATTTTTGAATCAAAGTGTCTCATACCACCTTGAAGCTTTTAATATTTTAAACCATTAATATCCATATAAATAAATCCTTAAACCCATTTTGAAAACATGGATATTAATAAGAACAAATAATTAAAACATTTAAAACGATATTTTGGTTAAAGGGATTTTACCAAAATTAGAGACACTTGAATACAATAATCGAGGAATAACATTTAGTCAGAACTTTATAATATCATGAGAATAAAAGGATTCATGATATAATACTCCAAAGGACAGTATATACACCATATAAGAGTGAATTGGTGCATAACAACAATGAACCCTCAATAGAAATGTCAAATGTGATGAAATCCCTTATAAAGAAGGTATCCTTAAATTAAGGACAAATAAATCTCAAAAATATGTGTGAAAAATATATATACACCCAATATAAGTGGATATTAAGTGTAAAAAAATAAAATGTCATTCACACATATTCAATGGATGACATATTCAATGACTACAAGTTGAACCCAAAGAAATCGAAATTGGGTTAAAATGTTCCCTTGACAGCCTAACGACATCACATCAAAATGAGTTGATGAGAGATAAAAAGTGTATCTCATCACTTGGACATAAAATTTACATCAAAAAGGATGTATGAGAACATATCCCAACATAAAAATATGTAAATTAAAAGACCCAATAAAAGAAGTCTTTTAAAAAAGAGGAGGGTGAAAGGTTCCCTTACCGACTTGGGTATCTTTCAAAACATACACCCCATGAAAGAAAGACAATAGTTCATTGATGTAAATACTCATAAACGAAAGTATATTACACAAAGATTAGAATTATGGGCAGTACATACACCACTCAATGGAATTTGTGGCAAATGTAGCATAAATCTCACGGGAATAAAAGTGAGATGAAAAATCCCTTACGAAAACTCGGCAGCCTAACGGCGCCACATAAACCTTCCGAATATGAATTGATGAGATCAAATAGAGTATCCCATCATATTACAATAGAATTTACAGAAAGTGGAATATAAAAGAAAATCCCCCAACATTTCAAGGAGGAGTTTAAAAGAAGTGACATAAAGGAGAGTACTTAAAAAGAAAGAGAGAGGCTATATCTCTTACGAAAGTTCGGCAGCCTAACGGCGCCACTCAAAACATCCAAAATGGATTGATGAGAGAGAATAGGGTCTCTCATCACATGAACATAAAAATTACAGTAAATGTAATATAAAATAACATCCCAATCATAAGAAAGATGAGCTTAAAATAAATGACATAAAAGAGTGTACTTAAAAAGAAAGAGAGTTGTAGGATCCCTTACCTCGGGTCCGACTTGACTCGATCGTTCTTTAATCTCCTGAATAATAAACTTGAGTTAATTTTTAATTCCTTAAGAACCTTTTTCAAGTTCATTATTAATTTTATACCACTTATTACCATGTCATAAACATTATGTAATCATTTAAGTTAATAATATTTGTTTTGCCAATATTTGGTTCTTAAGTCGAAAGTGGACTTCTTACAATTACATGTTGTTCGTGTGGCCAAATGTTTATTATATCCAGAATTGTATTCATTATGTAGATATCATATATCTAATATATATCCAGTACATTCATGCATTTATAACATTACATAATCATTTAGAGGTATGAAATGAAATGCACCGTTCATGGAGACGGTAAGTCGTACGTACGCATGAACGCTACTTTCATTTCTATTTCGTATTTTATAGAATGGAATATTAATGATATAAAGGTATATTATAATTCCAGTATAATATCATATATAATATCATATTTCCATCCTTTATACATCCCACATATGGTATTTAATGAATCAAATCACTTTGAGGGGGCGGTAGTCCGCACTTCCTTAAATGAAGATATCGCGTATACCCATAATGGAAGCCATAAAGGTAAGACAAAAATGAAAAATACAGAATCATAAATAAAACATAAACATATTATATATCATATATAAAAATAGTGACATCATAATGGCCACCTTTGACGGTGGTAAATGAGTATTGAACAATCATCGTTTCGGGAGGCAGAATTTCACCATCCACGGAAACCGTATGTTCTTTAACCATTTGATGTAGTTGTGTGAGAGTGTAGCTCAAATAAATCTTATAACAACATCCTAGTATATTTAAGATACTGGTGTTGTTACAAAATAAGTAAATAAAAAGAGTTTAGGGGGTTGGAGAAGCAAAATAAAACAAATGAACATGAGAGAATGAATTACCTTTAAAAGTGTAACTCCTTTTGATTTGAGCCTAAAGGCTTCCTTTGAAAGGATTCTGCCCAATGGGAATCCTCTAGGATGAGGAGAGGGATGTGGAGAGAGTAAATGGGCAGGGTTTTGCCGATCCCAAGGCTTGAGGAGTGTGTGAAAAGAGGTAGAGGTGGGGGCCTTTTATAAGAGGAGAGGAGGGGCACTTTTGGAAAGTAAGGAGATATTACTTAATTTGAAAATGTGTTTCGGTTTCAAAAGGTCCCACATTGATATAATTCGTGGATAAGGTGATAAGGCTTCGAAATCCACTCATCCAATAAGTTTTGGACATGTGTAGTTCATAGATTTTACATTATCTTTCCATTTTATTGAAATCGTCAAATAATGATGTCATCGCTGCATCATTATTATTTCATAAATAATTTAATTTATTTAATGTCTAAAAATTATATAAAAAATACTATGATGTAGGAAATATTTTTATCTTTCCAATGAATATTTATAATCAAAAAGATGACTTGTATAACCCCACTTAAATTTTTTTTAGTTAACCATATCATGTTTGTGTCAATTTTACTTTTACATTAAATAAAATGTTTTTTATGTCATTTCCCAACCAAAGTGGATCTATGGGGTCCCCAAGTTGACCCATGGCTTGTCTTGGTCGGCCATGATACAACCAATGAGGGTAAGACATGTTTCAAGCTCATCTCATTTTATTAAAGCATTATTTTTACCTTAAACTACACTAATTACCACTAATCGCGATTAAAAACTTAATAAGTTACTATTCACCAAAAAATTATTTTAATCTCATTGAACCACATTTTACTTCTTAATGACAACCATGTATGTCGGATTTTTGAAAATCAAAACACAATGATGGAAAAAATTCATTTAAACGGAAAATCAGTTTTTATAAGTACCACTTAGTGGTTTCACTATTCATCAAAAATTGATGTTTTTCAGAAAAATCCCAAAAACTCACCCTATGCTATATTTGATATTCTGAATTCAAAAATGAAGTCCGTTTTACAAAATTCAAAACATATAAGTCACATTAATTAATTTAATAATTAATTCCCGCTGTCATGACAAATAGCGTGTTTTATGAAACAATAAGTATCAAAAGATTGACACAAGTTTAAGTCTGATTTCAAAGAGAAATTGATTCCAACGACCACTATTGGATTTAATGGTAAAAATATTTTCTAATTTCACTTTAAAACCAATTCAATATATAATCTAATCATATAGATAAATTAGATTAAAAAGAGGTTTTGAATTAAAATACAACATTTTACACTATTCAATAAAAATGAACTTTATCGGAAAAATACCAAAAAAAATTACACAAAGTAAAATTTGATGTCCCGATTCTTAATAAGGGTTTTATTTGGTCCAAAAGAATGTTTAAGAGTGAACAAAACTATATTTAATGGCAGTTCTCCATTAAAAGGCGATAAGTGAACCTTTAGTGAAAACTAGGGCATATACGCCTAAAATTGTATTCTTTCCGTATTTTAAGCCTTTAGCTTTTATTGGATAAATGTAAAAACATTTAAAAAACATATATAATCATATTTTAGTTATTTCTATCCATTCCTGCCAATACAACGGCTACAAGTTAACTACTATTTGAAATAATATTATTTTATTATTAGAGTGCAACGTAAGATTCCCAAGAAACTCGTTGTTGTGTGTTGGGTACGCCATCGAGCATAGCGTCCCCTTTAAAGTCATATTAATATTGTATTCACAAATATGGATAAATATGAAAATTTCATATTCTTTATTTACCTGGGGTGTTACAATAATATACCAAAACAATTCCTGTTTTCACCTCACATTACCCACCCCAACCCTATACACACTTGATATATTTCACTCCTGAATAATTTTATCATTGACTTCCTAAAAATTTAATTGCCCTACATAAATTTAAAATCATAAATGAAATTATAGAATATCAAATTACAACTCCACTTAATGATCATGCATTTTATGTGACTTTCACACGCTCATTTACATTAATTCATATTCAAATTGAGGTTCCATTAGTAAATTAAATAGATATAAGTTGAATTATATTATTAAAAATATCACTTCTATTCTCCCCTTATTCCTAATCTCCTTAAACCGATGTTCATTTTCATAATTCATTGATACTTCTTAAAATATTTCTTTACAAGTCAACTTCCACATTCTTCTTTTAGTTTTAATATTCACCTTAGTTGAATGTATTAATTTTATAAAATGGGAAATTAATAAAATTTTCATGACATTTAATTTTTCACATCCATGTATTTGTGGGGAATTATGAAAAAAGACCATATTAAATATGAACATAGGACTTACACTCACACACCTAGTGTTATTAGCTCCGAGACTCATTAGGGGATCCCAATTTCTCATTTTACTCCATGTTTAAAAGAAAAAATATAAATGTCTTTTAGAAAGTATCCTAAAGGTTATAATTAATTAAAAAGTTCAGGCTAAAAAGGATTATGTTTGAAATTATAATGACAAAATGTTATAATATTTATTCTAAAGCCATATTTTCAGTTTTCAATAAATTTATGTAGTCCTTAAATAAAATTTATGTATAACATAGGTTCTCTTCATTTAACCATTATTCACATTCTTTAATTAAGAATTGGTGTAATCCTCAAATTTTTATTGGTATATTAATTCGATGGGAAACCATTGAAGTTCAATGTGTTGTTTACAGCCCATACATCTAAAATACATAAGGAAACTTTGTACAAATTATTTAAATAGATATATTTTAACATAATAACATACTAAATTTAAATCATTGGAAGGGTATTTACATACAAGTCAACTTCCTACTCTCTCCCCAACACATATTTTAGTCATACTTCCCATAAATATCTAACATGAATGCAGATACAATATGAAAGCATCTAAACTAGGGTAATGAAAATATAAAACTGATGTTTTCTTTATTTGGTGGCAGTTGGGAGGAGTCCGGACTCCTTCGTTGTATATTGACAAAAATATTCATGGTAATTCTTAACTATTTTTCCATTTACATCGAAGGGGTTCAATGAATCAGCTCCATAGATCTCAACTGAACCATATTGAAAAATATTAGTCATTTTATATGGCCTATTCCACTTGGAATGACTTTTACCGAGCTTCATATTCATTCATAAAAAGTGTAGCTAAAAATTTCCTTTCATTTGAATGAATCAGTTTTGTTTAGGTATTTCAGGGATAGATTTTGACATTAACTTGTATGGAAGGGTGTTATTGTGGGATTCCCTCTGCCATTTCTCCAGTCCCATCATCTTCATCTTCCTCTATTTTCCATTCTTTCTAAATTTTAGGTTAACTTATTTGGCATCACATTTGGGTTAATTTTGAAGGTAAATAAACAATTCCTTATTTCATATAGTCTAAACTGATAAGGTATATGAGGAAGTTTAAAATGTTATTAAATTCATAAAATTCCTCTTATAACATCCTAGTCTTCCATGGAATTCTTCTCTTTAAAAAAATCAATAGCTTACGATGCATGCAACACCGAGCTCGAGCTCACCATGACCTATCAAACTCACCATTCGAAAAGTGATCATTAAAAGTATTAACAAAATGATGAAGTTTATAATTTATAGTTTTCACAATAGACTTCATCTTTTATTCGGATCATCGAAATTAGATTAGGGTTAATTTCTAGTATTTTTCTAAAAAATTTCATTTGTTGATGAATAATGAAAAATACTACGTTGTTGTTAAAAACTAACTTTTTCATTTAAATACTTATTTTACTCTAAATTTATTTAAAATTCAAACTATATAATTAATAATTATATTAGTACAATATTTTTCATTTGAATCATTTAATAATAGATTTATATATATAAATTTATTAAACATTTGAACGTCTCTTTTACCCGCCGCCTTCTAGCCTCATCGACGAGTTTTGTATTAAATGTAATTTTACCTTTTATGTGAATTGAATTTTTAAAAATAGACAAAAATGGTTGTAATTAGTATGAATAATTTTGTCTAATATGATCAAAATATTTTTTGGTGAATTGTAACTTTTGGATTTTACTTACCACGGTTAGAAAAAAATTCGGTAATTTAAGGTAAAAATAATATTATGATAATATAATATTACCCTAACACATTTCATAATTTAATTTGATAAGTGGTTTTTTACCAAAATCAAACATTGGTAAAAAATACGATCATTTTATGCCACTTCTTTTATATTAGGACATTTATTATATTTCATTTAAATAAGAGTAAAAAATGAAATATTCAAATTTTAATAGCTATAAGATTTTTAATATGAGGTCTTCTAAGTGATATAGTATATTATAAATATTATTTACAATAATAAAATGTTCATATACATAATTTTACTTTTTTTTATAATTTTATAAAATAAATAATTAAATTAAATGGCGACACAATAATGATGTTGTAATAGAATTATTAAAGGAAAAAATCAATTAAATGATATTAAATATATTAAAATAAATATAATTTCACTTAATTAATGACCTCAGTGAATTTTATAGATAACATAGATATTTGAGTGACATATTGAAAGTATTTTTTCAATTTTATCTTGTTTTTTTATATTTGTTAAAATGAAAATATTGAATAGTATCAAAATTGACATAAATCATACTTCAAAAATAATAATATTTTTATTAAATGTTATAAAATTTATAAAAATATCAGGTTTTGAAAAATAACTATTATAATGTTAATGATGTAATAAATGATCCAATTGGGGTTCGTTTGGAATTTTATAGTATATATATTGAACCTATATTATAAAAAGACAAGTAGACATGGTAAGAGTTAAACTATTTAACTAAGGGTTAAATCCAAATGATAAGGTTAATTTTGTGACCTATACCTGTCTACAGATCATTTGATGAGAGTATTTAGAACCATAATCTTATAATACTCTAAATAAATCACTTTGGATCTTTTCGAGGCCTGAAATCAATTTATAATAATTTAATAGTTCTTGGAGTTTCCAAAAGTGCTCCTCCCCTCTCTTATAAAAGAAAACATCTCATTCCCTTGTATTCACACTTATAAACTCCATTGGATTGGACAAACCCTAACAAATTCTCCTCACAACTTTATTCAATTCACTCTAGAGGCTATACATTGGACATAAGTCCATCTTATGGAGACCTTTTATGCAGATCAAAATGAGGCGTTCAATAAAGAGGTAATATTTTAACCAATTCCATTTAATTTATTATCTTCTTATACTTCCTACTCCTATGTTTTATATATACTAAAGTAATAAATGAAGTATCATATACATTCATATATTGTATTATGATTTTACTATAACCATGTTACTGATTTTATCCATTATACAAATAACAATATCACCAGGTGTGTGTACGTACAACTTATCGTCTCCACATCGTGGTGTAATTTTTTATTCAACACTACTTTATTTGGATGGTTATAATGAAGAGTATAATGGATATAAATAATTAATATAATATTATAATTATTATTTATAATTAATATACCATCCAATTCCATTCCATTTAACCATCAATAGAAGGATATCGTCGCTCATGCGTACGTACGACCTACTGTCTCCACGACACGGTTATATTTTTATCCGCATTGACAATTCAAGAATGATTATAAAAATTATATGATGAGTAAAAATAATATTTCTGAACTTTATATCATTATGGATATGAATAAAATACATCCTATTCATAATAAACATGACTTAAACAAAAAAACATGCATTGGAAAATGAAGATGTTAACACCCCAAAATGGTAATACTGAAATATTAATAACTAAAAGATATAAGATGATCATATATAATATCATAAATTCGGATATGGTTCTAGTATTATTTAATAACATACTTTAACCATTATAAAATATTTTAATGACCCTCAAAAGAAGGAACGTACAAGGTATGGGTTAGTGTCACAACCTTGTTATTATCTGAGGTTGTTTATTTGTACGTATCTACTGGGACATCTTTATCATCCATGTCCACGTTTCTTAAATTTTATTTCAAAATATTATCGAAATTTTTTATGTTTTTTTTCCCATGTTTTAATTTTTATAAAATATTTTAAAGTGAATATTTTTGTCATTTTTCAGATGAGGTATATTATGAACTTTTCAAAAATTTAAGGAAATAGTGTTTTTTTAACTAATATGGCATGAGATGAAATTTCCACTATAATGACACCTAAAATTTTTTAATATTACCTTGAAATATTACATGGTTTTTATCATGAGGAATGTTTTATTTTATAATTGTGTGTATTTTAAATAATTCCAATGTAAAATAAAGGATATTTCCCTTAAAGAGTTTAAATGATTTTGTTAGATTATTTTAATCTATTTTAACATCATTTGTTGGATTTTATTTATCATTTTGGTCGATTTATTATGATACCATTTTAAATATTGTATTGAATTTTTTATGATATGTTTGGTTGTGGATGTGATATTTTTTACCATTAATGGTTTATGGTTAAAGTAATAATATTTCGTATTCTAGTATTAAAACGAATCTTTATGTTGTGTTTCACCATTTTCATATGTGAAATTCATTGGATTTAGTAAGTGACGAGAGGGCATGTTATATCCCCTAGATGCATCATTAAGTCTCAAGAGACAAAATATTATGTGGTTTTACAAGTTTTTATATGGTCTTGGCATGAGGAATTTGTGGTGTGGTTATGATATCTGGAATTATGAATTCCCTAATTATGATATTAGGTATTAATATTTCATGAGATTATTCCACTAGTATAATATCCATTTGAATGTTTAAATTTCATTATTTGATTTACTCATTCCATATTGTGATGAATGTAATGTTTAAAAGGCTTGTGTTTTATCTTTATGCCTTTACTTAAATGTTTATGTGTATTTATTATATCTTATACTATCTTGTTTATCCTTAACGAGTATCTGAGTTCACCCATATATTATGTTTCATTATTCATAGGATGTGAAGAAGTATATTATTATTGACCCCCATGAATAATCTAAGGTATGTGAGTGTTTTCAAAGGATACATTATTTTGTTTTACAATTCAATATGTAATGAAAACCTTATGTTTGTATCTAGTTTTTTTAAGGATATTAAATTAATAAGTCCCTCGGGATTTGGTTTCTTGTGATTATGACAATGTAATGAAATAAGTCACTGACTTTTGGAAACTGGGGTTAGGGTGTTATAATTGGTATCAGAGGAAATTTTGTACAATCCTTCGAAACAATATTTATAAAATACTTTAATTAAAGGACACTACCCTAAGATAGATGTTGAGTATAAGTATAGATGAACATCATAAAATTTTGGCAATGTATAGAATATCTCAGTATTCCAAGAAAATAAACCCTTGTATGGATACTATAAGTTGATGTGGTTCTAACACAAATGTGTCTAGGAGTAACAACTCTAAAAATGTATTTTGGGCTTCACTCGGGGTAACCTAGTACACGACAATAGGCCTAACATTACACATGGTTTGAAAATTATGTAGGACATGATTTGGATAATTCACATTTTATTTTAATAAAATTATGAAGAATTTAAAAGTAAATATGTCCCCAAGGAAACCATTTTAAGGATTATGACAATAGATATGAATAAAATTTTCCATTTATGTTACATATTTTGAAATTATGCTTTATGATTCATAACATAATCTAGTGAATGTTGTTGTTTATAAATGGATACTAATGGATGAAATGGAAATCATATCAATGCACATAATAAATGTTGGTATTTCTATTCAATTTAATATAATTATGTTTTATGGAGCTACAACATGTGATGAACAATTTATAATTGTACTTTGATAGTCGACTATGGTTATAAATAATAACCTTACACATATAGAGATACATGATCTAAAATGTAGAGGATCAATGTTAGAGTGATTCATGATGAAACAACCCCCAACATTCAATGGGACTAAAAATAATTTTGTAGCTGAATAGTGGATATGTCCTTTAGAGAAAATATTTCTTTTTTGGGGAGTAACAAAAGGGAAAAAGTGGTCGTGGTAGATTATTTTATCTCAATAGATGCGGATCTATTCTGGTAATTAATTAAAAACTTGATAGAGGATGAAGAATTAGAAAATATATAATTGAGGGAATTTAAATAATTTCTCTTAGAAAAATATATTTCTCATGAACATCAAGATGATATTGAATTGAAATTTTTGAGTATAAAGAAACAATGATGATGATAATGTTTCAAAATATGAGGCTAACGTCACAAGGTTAGCAAGGCATGTTATAGACTAAATATATAACCTATGATTTAATATTTCTTGGTTTTATGATCATTTAAAATCAGTTCTTCAATGGGAACTATTCTCTCAATCATTATCATCATACAAAGATATATTCTCATGTGTTATCAATACAGAAAAAAAAATTCTCTAATTCATATGAATTTAAAGTAAAACAAGAGAATAAGAGGGTCACTGAACACTCTAGAAAAAGAAATAAGGAGAAGATAGTAAAAGGTTACTTTCTAACTTGTGGTAATTTTAGGAATAAACCCCTTGGTACATGCCTAATGGAAATAGGAATTTTTTACAAGTGTGTAGAAAAAGGCCACCAAGATCATGATTGTAAGGGGAATAATGATGATTTAAATGTTTAATGCTACAATTATAAATATAGGGGAGTTTATGGAAATTATTTTTCTAATAATCAAGGGAATTTTCGATAGAAAATTCCAAGGATGAAAGGACAAGATTTTGTGATCACAAATACTGAGTTGTGAGTTCTTAATGATGTGGTGGAAGGTACTTTAATATTTTCCTCGAATTTAGCCAAATACTTATTTGATTCTGGATCCTTATATTACTTTATATATTCCAATTTTTCATTAAAAATTTAATAATTGCAATTCAAATTAACAAGGGATTTTTTGATTCAAACCCCTAAGGGAAGTCTCATTACAACAAAGATATGTTAGGCAGTTCTCATTATTGCTTATAAATTCACTTTATCTATTGAATAAATCATCATACATATGGTTAAATTTTATATAATCCTCACTATGGATTTGATATCAAAATATGATGCGAAAATTTATTTTATGAATAAGGAATTTGTGATTTGTGAGGAAAATGTAGAATCCATTACGTTTAGAGTATAAAAGTCATCATCTGATTCTAATCAAGATCCACCTATTGTATCTCTTCTAAATTAAATTCTTGGGTAATAAGAGAAGATAAGACCTAGTAATATTCAAATGGATGATGTACCTATTTTAAAAAAATAAATTTATGTATTTACAGATGATATACCTGGACATCCTCCAAAGTGGGAGGATGAGTTTTCTATTGATTTAATTTCTAATTTAGGGCCAATATAAAAAACTCCTTATAGAATCACCACTTTGGAATTAACAGAGATGAAGAAAAAACTATAGGGGTTGAGTTATATGGGATTTATTTTCCCTACTATTTCTCAATGGGGAGCCCCAATTATTATTTTTAGAATAAAGATGGGTTAATGAGACTGTGCATTGACTATAGGGAAATCAATGCTATTATAATAATGAACAAGTATCCTCTTCCTCACATTGATGTTTTTTTATCAACTTTAGGGAGATCAATATTTTTCAAATATTGAACTTTGTTCTTGATATCATCAATTATGTGTAAAGAATAAAGGTATTCTAAGATATCATTTCAAAACAGGTTTGAGAATTATGATTTTATAGTAATGTCAATCGAACTGACTAATAAACCCTTTGTTTTCAAGGATCTAATGAATAGAGTGTTCAAAGAATATCCTGGTGATTTTTTTATATTATTCATTAATGATATCATGGTATGCACTAAAAGATACAAAGACCATGAGATCCACTTATGGATTGTTCTGAAGAATCTTAGTTGAAATGAACTATATGGGAAGTTCAGCAAGTGTGAATTCTAGCATCAAGAAATTTATTTTCTTACCTGTATTTTCTATAAGGATGGAATCTCTATTGATCCTGCAATGAAAAAGGTAATCCAATAATGGCCATCACTAATCAGTATAATTGTTGTACATTTTTTTATTGGTTTACCCGGTTAATATCGACATTTCTTCCAGAATTTTTTCTGCTTATCAAACCCATCAACAAAATAACACAAAAGGGGTCAAATTATTTTGGGAAAAAGAGTGTGAATAATGTTTCAAATAATTAAATAGAATATTATTCAATGATCCAATCTTGAATTTACCATCTGGTAATGATGGGTTTGTGATTTATAGTCATTCATTAAGGAAATGACGTGGTTGTATTCTTATGCAAAATGATAGGGTTGTTGCATACGAATCAAGGAAGTTTCAAATTCATGAACAAAACTATCGAACTCATGATCTTGAGTTAGAATTAGTAATATTTTCTATGATGATATAGATCCACTAAATAAATTTCGAAATATAAGAGATATATACAAATCACAAGATTTTGAAATTTATTTTCTAAAAGAAAAACCCCAACATGAGGCAAAGGATATGGCTTAATCCACTCAAGGATTATGATTTAATGATAAACTACCACCTAGGAAAGGAAAATAAGGTGGTGTATGACTTAAGAGTGAAGGACCATGGAGTTACAAACAGAATGAGAGTTGAAAAGGATCATATAATCATGGATATAGTAAAGATGAATATGGGAATTATCATGGAAGGTGAAACATCATTAGATTTTCAAATGGTTTCCAAATCATCTTTGTTGGAAAGGATAAAAATTTCAGAACCTGATGATGAAAAGGTTCAAAATAAAATTAAAGTTATGAATGATGAGAGACTAATTAACTTCAGATTTGGATATGGTATTTTTAAATTTCTTAAAGGGATTTGTGTTCCCGCTAAACCTGATCTAGAAAGATAATTATTGGATGATTCTCATAGATTTAACTTTTCAATAGACTCTGATAGAACTAAGATGTATAGATATTTGAAAGAATATTTTTGGTGGTAAAACATGAATAGTGAGATTAATTATTATGTGTCAAGGTGTTTGGTTTGTCAATAGGTGAATGCTGGAAGACAACATCCTAATGTATTATTGTAACCTCTTATTATTATTGTGTGGAAATTGGTTGATATTATGATAGACATTGTCATGGGGATACCAAAGACTCCTATAATAAATCATGCAATATTGTTTATTTTTGATCTCTTTCGAAATCAATACATTTTCTTGATGTAAGAGAATATTTATCACTTCAACATTTAACAATAAATTACATTAATGAAGTTTTAATAGTTCATGGTGTACCTATATCTATTGTTTTTATGTCCATGATCCACGTTTTACATCAATATTATCGAAAATTCTTCAGAAGTCCCTAGATAACGAGCTTCTTTTCAGAACTTTGTACCACCCTCAAACTGATGGAAAATCAGAATGGCCAATTGAAACATTAGAATACATGTTGAGATATTTCTCACTTAACTTTCAAGGAATGTTGGATCAATATTAACCTCTACTACAATGTTCAAATAATGATATCTTTCATTCAAGTATTCAGATGGAACTATATAAAGCATAATATGGAAATTGATATCGTGCACCAACTTGTTGGCATGATGTTGGGGAATGAAAACTCATAGGGACAGAACATGTTGAGGAAAAAATAGAAAAGGTGATGATTATTCAAACCTATATCAAAACAACTCAATGTAAGAAAAAGAGAAATGGTGATTACTAAAGTATTTGAAATTTCAAGTAGGAGATCATGCATTCATGATTATATCGTTATGTAATGGTCTTAAAAGATTGGGTAAGAAGAGTAAATTAAATACCATGTTGATCAGACCATTCAAAATTTTAGAATGAATTGGAGTGGTAGCTTATTGTTTGGAAATGTCACCAATTATCTCCAATGTTCATGATGTGTTCCATGTATCACTGTTATGGAAATAAATTCCAGACCCAACAAAAGTACTCACCTACAAAGAAAAATAATTGGAACCCAATATGTCTTATTGTGTTGAGGCAATCAGAATTCTTGATACCATAGAACAAGTGTTGAGAAATTAGATGACTTGTCTAGTAAAAGTTCATTGGAAAAACCAAAAAATAGAAGAGGTGACGTGGGAACCAGAAGAAATTATGATGAAGAACCACCTGAATCTTTTTATGAAGTGATATTATAAAAATTTTGACGATGAAATTATTTGATGAATGAAATACTGTAACACCCCAAGCTTCCACAATATGCTTCGTTTTAAATAAATCAATTTCTAATGATGCACGCACCATCGAGTTCGAGGGCACCGTGTCCTATCAAACTAGACATTTAAAAAAGTTATGAATATTATTAACCAAATTATGAAATATATAAAAAAAATTAAATTAGAATATATTTTTGAATTCAGAACATTGAAATTTGATTATAGTTAATTTTGGTAATTTTCTGAAAAGTTTCAATTTTTGATTAGTGTGAAAAATTCTTCATTGCTGTTAAAAACTAACTTTTTCATTTAAATAATTATTTTACTAAAAATGGATTTTAAAGTCATAATATATTAATAATACATATATTAATCGAATATAGTACATTGGAATCATTTTATAATAGAATTATATGTAAGAAATTTATTGAACTTTTGAACGTCTCTTTTACCCGCCTTATAGCCACGTCTATATGATTTACATTAAACGTAATTTTACCACTATTGTGAATTGAATTTAGAAAAATGGAAAAACATTGTTGTAATTATTTTGAAAATTTTGGTCTAATATGATAAAAATAATTCTTTCCAAATAGTATCTTTTAGATTTTATTTACCACAGTCAAGGGTACATAGGGAAATTAAAGGTAAAACTCATATTATAGTAATATAATATTACCCTAAACACTTTTCCTAATTTCATTGGATATGTATCCATAGACCAAACTCAATCTTATGTTAAAACTGTTATCCTTTTTATGCCAATTGTGTAAGATTTTGACATTTATTATATTTTATTAAAAGAAGAGTTAAAAAAGTCAATTAAATTTTAATAGCTATATCATTTTTAAAATAAGGTTATATATTTGATATGGTAGAATGTTAAAAATATTTAGAAAAATATTATTTTTATCTAAATAATTTTAATTTAATTATAATTTTTGTAAATAAATAACTAAATTAAATGGTGTCATAATAATGATGCAATAATTTAATTGTTAAAAGAAGAAAAAGTTAAATTATATTTAAATTATTAAAATAAATAAAATTTACTTAATTAGTGACATGCACAAATTTTATAGATATAATAAACAAGTTAGTGGAATATTCAAAGTATTGGTTTGACTTTATCATATTTTATTGATATTTTTAAAAATGAAAATATAGAGTTGTATCTAAATTCACATAAATGATACATGAAAATGAATAATATTTTAGTAAATGTTATAAAATTAACAAAAATATAAGGATCATCAAAATATCTAGGATAATGTTAAATATGTCGTAAATGATCCAGTTTTTGTTCGTTTAGAATTTTATTGTAATTATATTAACCCTATATTATAAAAAGAGAAGTAAACATTGTAAGAGTTAAGCTCTTTAACTAATGGTTAAATCCAAAATATAAGGTCAATTTTGTGACCAATACTTGTTTAAAGAACATTAGTTAAGCTTAATATGACCGATATTAATCTTATAAAAGATATAACTCACTTTGGAGCTATTTGAAACCAAAAATAAATTCAAAATAATTTAATAGTTTTAGAGTTTCAAAAATTTCTCCTCCCCTATCTTATAAAAGAGAACCTCTCCTTACCTTCCATTCACACCACTACAACCCTTTTTCTTGACCAACGGCTCTCCAAATCTCCTACCAAATTCATTAACTTCATTCTAGAGGCCATACCTTGTGAATAAATCCATACTATGAATTCTTTTTGTGCAAATTGAAAGGAGATGCCCAAAGAAGAGTTAATTGTTTTACCAATTCCATTCAATTCCATTTCCTCATCTACTTCCTACTCCTATATTTCTTCCATAAAAAAGTAATAACTCTAATATATTCTACATTATAATATTTGATTATGATTATGGGACAACTAGGTTCCTCCTTTTATTTATCCAATAACTAATAATATCACCATGCGTGTGTATGTTCGGATTACCGTCTTCATGTTGTGGTGTAATTTGATATTCAACACTAATTTATATGGATGAGTATAATTATGAATATAATATATATAATTAATGAATATAAATGATAATTATTTTTTATAATAAATATACCATCTAGTTCATTCCATTTAACTATCAAGGTAATGATATCGTCGCTCATGTGTACGTACGGCCTACCATCCCCATGATGCAGTGAGATTCGTTATCCATGTTAACCATTAAAGAATAGTTATAAAATTTATATTATGAGTAAAAATAATAATTATGATCTTTATATCACTCTAGATAATGATAAAACACATCCTATAAATAACAAACAAGTCTTACATAACGAAATACGCATAAGAAATGAAGCAGTTAACACCCAAAACAATGGTAATACTAAAATATAATTAAAAAAATGATATATGAGAATCATATATGATATCATAAATATGTATATGGTTCTAGTATAATTTATTAACTATATTAATCATTATACATGAGGTTAACACCCCCTTGACAAAAGGAAATTACAAGTTAAGTGTTAATTTCACAACCTCATTTATTTTAAAATATTATAAGTTATTTTTACCCATGTTTGACTTTTTATAAACTTATTTGAAAGGAATATTTTTATTTTTTTCTAAATTATGTAATTTATGAACTTCTTGAAAAAACAAGGAACAAATTTTTTTAACATATACGGCGTGAGATGCTATTTTCCGCCATTATAATTCCTTACCTTTTTGAAATTTCCCTTACATGATTATGATGTTTTTTTTATAATAAATGATTTATTTTATAATTACGCAGCTTTTAAAAAATTTCAAAGTATAAAATGGATATTTATCTCAAAAATATTTTATGGTTTTTTAGATTAGTTTCATTAATGTCAACATCATTTGATGGATTTTATGCTTGATTGAGGTTGATTTATTATGATGAAATCCTACATATTGTATTGATGTTTTTATGATATATTTGACTATGAATGTGCTATTTTATAACATTCATGGTTTATAGTTAAATTATTAACATTTTTTATTCTATTTTTGATATGAATGTGTATATAATGTTTCACCCATTTCTTATGAGGAATGCATTGAACATAGTAAGTGATGAGCAGGGCCTTCTATAGCCCCTCAATGCATCGGTAGGTCTCATGAGACAAACTATATTGGGTTTTTACCTATTTATATATGTTCTTGACATGAGGACTTGACAGTGTGGTTATGATATCCAACATTATGAATTCCCTCATTATGAGATTAGTTTCTCATATTTAATGAAATTATAGAAAAATTAGAATATCCATTTGAATGTTTAAATGGCATTATTTTATTTATTCTTTCAATATTATGATTAGGATTTTGTTTAAATGACTTTTTCTTTAGTTTTATACATTTATTAAAAAGTTTATTCTTATTTATGATAGCATTCTTTATATTTTTTATCCTTTATAAGCATATTAGAACATCTCTTTTTATGCTTCCTTTTTTCCCAGGATGTGATGATGTGTAATGTGACTAACCTACATGGATAATCTATGGTATATGAGTGTTTTTAATGGATTCACTATGTTCTTATTTCATTTCAATATGTAATGTAAGCCTTATAGTTGTATCTAGTTTTTCTAAGGCTACTAAACTGATCAGTCCATCGGGATTTGATTTCTTCTGATCATGAAAATGTGAAAAGATAATGTACTGACTATGGGCAACTAGGGTTGGGTCATTAGACTTATACCTAATATCCTCATGTTTTTAAGTACATATAACAATTTCTATAAAAAATATTTATTTTTGAGAAATATTTAATAGTAAAATAATAAGATTCCAATGTTTTTTAATATAATATTTTGATCCAAAATTATAATTTCCTTTTAATTAAAATAATAAAACTAAATATGAGTCACATTATGATTGTTTTCCTCATGTGGTTGTTTTGTTGGATCATGAATATTAAATCCATTATTTATTCACTAATGTTCATGGAAATATTTCATTCATAAACATTTATTATTGTTTTGGAATTCCTGAGATATAGACTACCTAATATGATGGGGAAATGAGTATTACATTTTTATTCATTTAGATAAGAAATATTTAAATATGTAGGGAATAAAAAACCATCTACAGTCACTAGTAAATCTACTAAAGTAATTACCAGTTTAGCAATATATTAGTTTGAAATCATTATATCCACTCGAGTTTATTTGAGTTCTCCAATCAGTTCAAATAAAAAAACTATATAATGTATGACAATAATTGATAATCCCAAATCATAAAGTTCATTGGAAAGCATATTCTTCTTTATATTGTCAGGGATAGGGAAGATACCTAGATCTTGGAATTTTAGGTGAATTTCTGGGGTCAAAAGCATAGAATCATTTTTTTCATGGTCTTACCTTTCTATTACATTGTAATCCCCCCATACTGTGAAAAAATTTGAAAAAAATTACATTCCATGGAATCTAAAAGATGGTTTTCAGTATATGGGTGTTTCTTTTACTTTTTAAAAACTCCAAGGATCTCCTACTATAAAGATTCCTCATTGGTTTTCATTAGTTACTTCATCCTTACATTTAATGGGTGATGAGTTTTGGTTTAATCCTTTATTTTTTATTTCCCTTTACCTTCTTCAATGGTGGATCATTAAGAATCACATTTTCTTCATGTTATTTTGTAGGGATAACTTATTCACGTTTAGTGGGTGGTATGATTCTAGATTTTTCTCCAGAAGGATATTCTTCACTGAATCGCAACTCCTAAAATATTTAATGTAATAGAACTAACATTTACTATGGGTTTAATAATGGATTAGGCTGGAAGATTATGTGAACCATGGTTATTCAATAGATTTATGGTAGTTAGGTTCTGGTCATTGGACATCACAAATTATTTCCTCAAGTCCTCCATTTTGGTTTATTGGTCATTCAATGATTGATATCTTGATAAATTATGATATTTATGTTATTGTAATGGTTTTGGATAGAATTAATATTTGAAAACTTTTAGAAAGGGTGGTCTATCAACGTTTTGGTTCCTAGCATCATATTGAGTGTTACAGTACACTATTTTTATTTGTTTTTATCATTGATTCTACTAGAACTCCCTTTAGTACATGACTTTATAGTTTACATGAAATATATAAAAACCATATATGAATTGTTTCTGAGAAAAGTAATGATGGTATAAACAATGGGGTATGGTGGGTTATGTCTCCGGACTTATTTTAATGAATTATTCTTCAAAAAATATGTCAGTTCATCAATTTTTTAAAAAAATTGGATTTAGAACTGGTCACATCAAGTAATACCCTTAGGGTAGTTCTATTTCTAAATTGATGATAATTATAGAAAATCATTTCAATCCCCTCTTTTACATTAGTGGGGGTTTTTTGATCAGTGCTCCTCCAAAGGAAGCATCAAAAAGGGTTTTGTCACTATCCATCAATCCTTGGTCACAAAATTATGATAAATGATGTTCTTAATAAGATTATTCATTTTATGAATTTTTTAATCCTTTAAATATTTCCCATTAACTATAAGGTTATTCCCAATTTTTGGTTTGATTTAATAAATATATTTTCTTAGATGAACACTCCAATATTCATGGAAATACTTATGGAGTTATTCTCAGCACAACTCATCGCAACTGGGGATCTATCTAGATTGGATGTTGTAGATCCCCTCATTGGTATATCCTTCAATATGGAATGGAAAATCCTTCTAGTTTATATGAGTCTTTTAGATCATATATTTTTTATTCCAACTGATAATTCTTCGTGTTAAGAAATATATTTTTTGGGATCTTCTCTTATAATACCATGAATCATAGGTAGGTTATGAAACATAATATATTTAATGGAACAATAATATTTATTATTAATTTTTAAATGTTGTTTTTTGTTATTTAAATTGGTTTAAAACATTTCCCATAAATATTTATTCAATTGAGCCTGATTATCTTCCATGTTTTCTATTCCTAAAGAGACTATGGTGAAAGTAAAAGAAGGGGATGAGTAGTCAGTCAATGGGATATTAAAAACTCTATTATCACATATTATATTCTTTTCAATGTCCTAAGTCTATATAGATATTTTCACTAAACCAATTGATAAAAACCAATGAGGTGATATGAATTGGAACTGCTTATTTGTTGAAATCATTTTTAAAACAAAATTAAATCCTAAACACTATCCTCTATGGTAATGATTCCATGTTTTATGATAACCTCTCATAGGGTGCTCAACAAAACTTTTTATGAACACAAGTAAAATATATTTTATATTGGTACTCATATTTTTCTTCAGAGATAAAATTTTAATGAATGTGTTTCTCTTTTTTATAGGTTCAATTGATGTTAACAATAAGGGAATTAAACCTGATTTTTTTTAAAATTCAATATTAATATTAGTTTCCTATCCTTGGTTAGACCCTTATCATTCATGTAAAATAATTATTCCAATTTATACTATCATTTTTTTATTTAATTAAGTGAAATATCATTCAATTACCCTTACATTGAATTTTATATTTATAGGATGGATGTAATTACAACGACACCATTAAATTTCTGATGGCTCAGTAATCGATGATCTCCAATTACCCTTATTTCCACCCACTACTTGCAATAACAATAAATTAAGAGGACCTAATTGACCTGTGTGTGTGATCATGTGAAGATGGGGATATAAAATCAAAGTAAAAGAAATGAGGAAATATTGTATTTTCTATATAGTTTGAATAAATTAAAGGATTAATTGAATAGATTTAACTATTATAATATGTAATTAATTAATATTGGAATAAGGATAATCACTTTTGATTATCCACTAATGGATTATTGTGAAATCATGATAGATATTAAAGAAATATAAATGAAATAAATTAGTAAAAGAGAAAATAATATGAAATGAAAATTATAGTTTTGAAGATCATAGAATCACCCCCATTGTTCATTGATCAATTTGTTTTTTAGAGAAAACATTTGAGACCACTGCTCTTCCATTTATTCCCATGTGATTAGCATGACCTTATTTCCAAATAACCTATAAAGTATAATTTATTCCTTGATTTATGAGACCAAATTATTGTCATCGTATTTCCAACATGTTCATAGATTGACAGTTGTGATTTTATCAAATCGTCATACTCAAATATTTTCAATTCAAATATTATTTCAAAATTATTGAACCTTATAACCCATTAAAATGATTCAAATTGACTTTTTTCAACTTTTCATCCTCACTATATTTCATATTTAGTGTTAGTGAAGGACAAAATGTATAGGAATTGTAAGGTATAAGAATTTTAAATCATCCTTTGGCCTTCAAAAAAGTAGGCTTGGGACTCTAAATATGGGAATATATCTTAAAAATAGGCATGAGATGAGGAATAGATGTTCCCATCTTGATGATAACTTTATATTTTTAGTGTTTCATGTGATGGGTAGATTAAGAACATTGGTTGATTAATTATAGTCTCTTCCCTTCATTAAGATTTTATCTTGTTCATCCTACTTATAATCTTGTTTTTTCTATGTAATTCATATTTGAATTATGCAATGGTGTATCGAAGGTCATTATTCATACTAATAATGATTACATACTCCTCATTTTATTGAGATCATCTTGGTAAAAATAGGGTGGAATTATCTATTTAAATTTAATAATATTCTCTTTGATTCGTATGTAGTTTCTTCATCATGAACTAATTATCAGTGTCAATAGGTGATTTCCTCATAGATTGAATGTAATTAGCTTTGGTTCTCCATTAGAGTGTAGAATCAACTCATCTATTCTTGTAAACCATGATCATGATCTTGGGTTCTATGGGTTATGGTACTAGTTCCATCAATATCTCCAATCTACATAGATCAAATTTTAATAAGATTGTGTAGAATCATTAGGTTTGGTTTTCATAGAAAGAATTTTTTATATGTCTAGATTTTATCCACTTCAGGTCATCAGCCGCATCATTTATATTGACAATAGGACATAGGCAGTGTTTCTCTAATTTGATTAGTGTTGGTGACCTTCACTGGGATTTTGAGTTTCTTCTTCAAACATAGGACAATAAAGTTTCCATTAGTGGTTTAATCTTAGGATCAACTAGTGTCATGGATTTATTCTTTTATACCTAAAAGTGATATTGTATTCTCTACTACTCTCTCTATATCTTAATCAAAAATAGGTATTCGGGAAATGTGTTCATCATCCATGGATCATACTCATATTTTTTTCTTCGTAAATGGGGAACATGGCTCTAATTCAATAGGCTATGACATTAATCTTCATTATTTTAAATATCCCACAACCACTGATCATTTCTTTGATGTCATTGGTCGAAATCTTCTCTTTTAAGCGTAGGTAACATAACTAGTTTTATTTAATTTTCATCCCCATATTCCTAGTCCACGTCAAAATGTTTTAGTCTATGTGGATTGAATTTTTCCATAGGTGTATTATGGTACAGTGTTGGATCAGTCGGCTTCTTTGGGAAAGAGGGGTCATCTTATTCCACCAACCCAAGCAGTGTGGTTTGTTTTTTATATCAGTATACAAATGATCATAGTTTCAAGTGAAAACGATCATTAAATTGGTTTCCTTATGTTGTGTGTGTTTATCGCTTCTTGATCTTCAACGTCATGGAATATTCATTATCAACCTTCACTAATTTTCATCATATTTTAAATAGGTGATGTGGCATCAAATTTATTTTTTGGTTATAAATCTATTTTCTTCATCATGGTTTGAATTGGTATGACTCTGATTCTATTAATTAATCTTAACGATCTTTGTTTTTGAATTTATTTTAGCGGGGTTTGATTTCATCTATTTTATACCCAATCTTGGGAGTTTAATGGAAAGTTGTAGCATCATGATATGGAAGTAATGTAATCTCTGATGATTGACCATAGGAAGAGGGGGATTAATTCGAGGATCCTTAGTGATATTTCATGAAAAATCTATACAATTGGAAAATTTTCTCATTTTGGTCAATGAAATATTGAGAATATTAGAGGCATGGTCAATAGAGTCCTTTTCCTCTTGAGAAATCATGTGGTCAATTGGGAAAATAGTCCTCTATGGTCAATTCATTTCCACATGGAAAATATTTCAGTTTTTTAAAAATCTATTGTTCGGTTACTTTTGGGAAGACATCCATTGTTGCTTCATCCCTCTGTAATTTTTTTCAGGCCATGTTAGCTTTCCTTGTTGTCAATTAGTTTGGGAAATTCATGGAATCATCATGAAATTTTCTAATTTATAGGCACTGAATATATATGAAAGGGTTGTTGTCTCTTGTACTTGTAGAACTTTTTATGATCGATTGATGCATTTTTAAATTTTACATGCATGGTATGAAGACCATGATGAATGGAGGGAACTATAGATTTATACATTTATGGTATTTTTATTGGTTTATATTTACTACAATATAGTGTTCCATGGCCAATAGAGACCTTTATATTTTTTTTACATGATTTACCACATGGGGATGTTTGTGTGGTCTCTCCATGCATTTGAAAATCATAACTTTCATATCACACATGTGCAATTTTTTATGTATGGGGTATTTTGATTAAATAAAAAACAATATTAAATTATCAAATTCATAAATAAATTAATTTAAATTAATTATTATCATAATTCTCACAATTGGATTCTAAATTGAAAAATAACAATCAATTAAATTCATTTTTTCCAAAAAAAATACTTAATTAATTTTTTATGAATCATTTTAATGAATATTTAGAAACCGAATGTTGTAATCTCAAAATTAAATTTTACAAAAATATATTCTATTTAAGGATATTACATTTATTAAAAAATTATTAAAATCAATTACTATAAAAAAATCCATTTGAAAGCTTCAATACATATTGATTGGAATAATTATATTTTAAATTAAAAATAAAAATTTTGGATTAAAATTATATAACATAAATTAATAAATCAACTAAAACAATGCTTAGATCCAAATAAAAATTATCTTTAGAAAAAAATGTCATATAAATAAAACATTCACCCGATATTATACTTAGATTAGGGTTATTTTCAAACAATAAGAGATATTACATTTCCCTATTTTTTTAGCTCATGGAGCTTCCCCATATTTAAGATATTATTATAATAGTAAATTTTATCATTGAATTCCAAAAAAAATAACATATTTCAGAACATTAAATATAATTCCATAATAGATGAATATAAAATAATTTCCATACTAATTTTCAATGACACCTATGTGACTTTCAGGAACTATTCTACTTTAATTTAGATTCAAATTCAAGTTCCATGATTGAATTCCATAGATTTATGTTGAATCAAAATATTAAAAAGTAGAACTTACATTTTTCTATATTTCCAAATCATCATAAACAATATTCCATTTTTAAACATCATTGATACTTATTAAATAAAATTTTTATAAGTTGGTTTCACCCTTATTCATATAGGATCAGTATACCCCTCACCCAAATAGATCAATGTTTGTAAAATGTGAAATCTTTTCACTTTTTAAATTGAATTTTTTTCTAACCATTTATGAGTGAGGCACTCTGTGAAATTATATGTTTATTAGGTACATAGGGAATAAAATTTCACACCTTGTTCTATTGTATCATAAATTTATTCTGGGATCCAAATTTTCCATTTTCCTCCAAGTTAAATGGACATTTATTAATATATTTTAGGGATTTTACCTGATGTTATAATTAACTACAATTATTAGGATCTCAATATTATATTCGAAATTCCAAAAACTACATGTCATAATTTTAAATCAATAATGATATTTTTATTTTTCAGTCAATTTCCTTAGTCCTTGAATAGAAATTCCACATAACATAGGTTTATATTATCAGTAATAATTCACATTTAATAACTTAGAATCGATTTAATCATTTCATTCGTAATGTTACTTCAATATGGTATGACCCAGTCGAAGTTAGATGTGTTTTTTTACACTCTAAAAATATCAAAAACATATATAAACTTTGTATTGACTCGTTAAATAGACCTTTTCGACTAAAGGATAAACTAAATATAATGTATCATTGTGATATTTACATATTAGAATAATGTTTCCTCTCTCCCCCATAATTAGTTTAGACACACTTCCCTTAAATTTCATGTATGCATAAATCACAGAATGTAGATACAAATTAAAGGAATATAAACTACTATAAAGGAAAGAGAAAACCTTGGATATCATTATTTAATGGATGTTTGTGTGTTTGGATGCCTCCATTGGATATTTTTAAAAATATCATCAATCATGATTCACTTTCTGACCACATACTTTTAAGGTGTTCCATTACTCGGCTTCATTGATCTTAACTACACCAGACAGAAAAATATTAGTCACTGGGTAAGAACAAATCCACATAGAATAAATTTTACCACGAAACATCTTATTTATTTAAGAGTGTGCAACACTCATTATCTAATTGTAATGTCTCTATTCTAGGTATTTATATCATGGAAATATTTTTCCTTTTACTTATATAACTTCATGTTCTATAAAGATTCCCTTATCAATTTATCTAGTTCCATCATCTGAAGACTCTTTTGTTTTCCATTTCGTCAAAATTTCAAGATAACATATTTATCATCCCAATAGGGTTTGTTATGAATCACCATAAACAATTAAATATTTCTTAAATCCTATAAAGTTATGTTAAATAAATCATAATTTCGTTAAAATTCATTTAATACTTCTCACTAATCAATTCAATTTGTTTAGTAGGAAAAACAGTTTCTAGAAAAATGCTTATTTTTATAATCAAACTCATCATTAAAATCATATGATTCTAATTTCGTTCATATAATTCTATCATTCATAATTCTGAAATATTTTTCAAAAGAACATTAAAATTCAAACTGGATCATCGTAAAATAGTTTTTTCCATCATTTTTATGTTTCATTGAATAATGTTAGTTAAAATATTCTATTTCTTCACAAAATGTCATAGATATAATTCCATATTTAACATTTTTTTATTTTGTAAATTATATGAAATTTTCTTCCTATGATATAGGGGAATCATTCTTACATTTTTCATTCTCCATGTTAATAGTATATAAATCCATATGCAACCAAAAACCTTGAACACTCACCGTTAAATTTTCTAAAATACATACCATTTTGCAAATGGATATGTTTCCATGATAAAAACTCACTCAGGTGGGTTTTAGTTCTCCAAATGTATGAGTTATGCTTAAATGGGGAAAATTGTCTATTTCTGGTCGATTGTAGGGGTTCCCATTCCGGAAATCCTTGTAACAAGACATGAGGTTCTATGAAAACACAATGTCAATTATCCCATTCAGGGATTAAAACCTTTTTGGAAGTACACTATGTATATTATGAGTATAATTTGTGTGCTATTTCTTGGTCATGTAAGAATGTATGGGGGAATATAGATTTATTTTATCTACGTGTAACATTCTAAACTGGGATCCACGTAACCCATGTCATGATCCAATGGGTCACATGGCCACAAGTGCGGTTCCTTATATACCAGAGTTTACCGACTAGCTGAGAGGGTGTAAAGGTGGTATGGTGCAGAGACTATACCCTCTTAGTAGAGTGGAAAAAATGGTGCAATAATAATACACAATAGAGGGATCATATATATAAACAGAAAATATAAATAAGTAGTCAAAGAATAAATTGTCGAGCAACTGACTAATAAAAAAGCCACTAGGCAGTGTCTTCTACATTATGCATGGAATTATACTATGAAAAAGGGGAATAGGGTACAAGAACATGAAATCATGCTATACAAAATTACAAAAATGGAAAAAAATTCTCTAATAGTATCTCAAACATATACTCAATCCTCTTATCATATACTAAAACTATAAGTAAATCATATGAAGAATCTATAGTAGGGTGATTTCTCTTATCCGTAAATGTAGTCATATTATCTTCTGAGGTACCAAAGGCATCCCGAGTAGGGTTTAAGACTAAATCCCAATAGGTTACCACCAATTGTGTCTATATATAATCTAATAAATTCTCAACGATAAACATGGTGCATATAATAATAACTATTTAAAAATTCTAGATAGATATATAATAGTTCTCCCACGTTCCTCAAGGCCACCTGGTGGATCAACCTGCATAAACTCATGCACATGATGAAATTATTATCAGTAACTATATATATAGTAATAATATATATATCTCTCTGTGTGTGTGTGTGTTGTATCCATCTATATAGACCATGTACATGAAGATGTAAGTGGCCATATACCTAGAATCCTAGGTGCTAGCTGGACTGAGGTGTAACCGAGACATCCATAGCCACTCTGAATGAGCCTATAATCTCAGTCAATTAGGTGAATTCCCTACATCTCATAATCAGTGGGAGGTGACACACTCATCACTCGAGATGGTGAGAACCCCATTATGTCATTACTCTAAGTGAGGGACATGGTGTTTCATGAACACCATCCAAATAGTATCATTGTGTTAGCTGCCATGCTCTACACCTGCTATAAGGGATATTAAATCCTCTTTCCGAACAAAACCGTTACCATCATCCCATTTATGATAAGAAATGAGTGCACATAATTATAAAAAATGGCATGTGGAATTACCTCTCATGAAACACATTCATTGATCCAAACATAAACTAGGCATTACAATTCAATATGTATAATTAATAATACTTGCACTAATCAATGTGGACTCAACCCCCATTTATAAACTACTTCATTTAAAACATTTTATTCAATTAATTAAATTCAACCCATCCAAAATAAGCCATTTCACATAATCAGTCAGTTTAATTTACCAAAACATGGAAATTCAATTTATAAGGTTCAATGAGGCACATAGAAGGTTTTGTGGTCAATTGGGAAATTTCTTATATAAGAAACTACACATATATGTTGGGCCAAGAACTTAGGAGAATCCTTGGGTTCCTTAAACATTTTTATTGTAGTGGGAAAATTTAATTTCAACCCAAGAAGAGTGCTTAGGAGGCCTTAAATACATTTAAACAATTAGCTATAAAAAAAATCATGTCGGCACACACAAGGGATGTCCATCACTTGTCTCAAAAACCTATAATCTATTATACAATGGTAAATAGGTATATATAAATGTGTGTAGATAAATTTATTATTAATAACTCGATTAAATGGTGATGTGCGGTAAATGTTGGTGTGCGAAATAGTGGAAAAGAAATGGAAAGACCAAAACTCCTGGGGAAATGATGATACCATCTACCTTAGGGTCATTGATGACTCCTCATTCGATAGAGGCCTTATATTCAATGTAGGTTGGGAGAAATTGTGGAAACGGTCTAATTCCCTAAAAAAGAGAAACAGATCTTACACCTGAATATAGTAATAAATATGAATATGAATAAAAAAAATATAGGGGATGATTTTAGATCTTATGTAGATGGATTTTATGCTTCTGATGGATCTTGATTAGGACAACAGATGAAAAAGTTATCCCAAAGACTATATTGGAGAATATGGGATCTTACATGGGGGTATAAGGGTGATCCTTCGATACGAGAGGAGAGAATGAGAGGGTTATGAAAATTGTCTCATTAATGTAATTTTGGGAATTTCAACCTTAAAATGGCGGGAACATGTTTGACCACATGGTTTGAAAAAACAATCCACAACTCATACTCAGGCCACTGTACAAATTGATACCCTACATAGTTTTTTTGTATGGTTTTCCAAACAATGGGAAAACCATGAAAAGGCCCCTTTCAGAACCTCTATAGTTTTCTCATGGTCATGTTCCTAGAGTGTCATAGATTCTGACAAACCTTACAACTCATGATGCACCTCTATTCCTACATACACAGTTAGTAGTGATTATGTGGTATGGCTTGAATAGTTTGTACTCACCATGCGGCTCAGTCATTTTTTCAAAATCCCAATGTTTTTGGATTTGAAGAAGGCCCCATAACTTTTATGACCCGCATGACTTCATTATATATCATTATAAGGTCCATTTAATAAATTTTAAAATAAAAAACAATCGACTTTTAGTTTCTTGATAATAATCATTTGTACAACCTCCCCTTCTTAAAAAAATCATCCATGAGTTTTCCATCGGAGGGTAAAGAAGTATTATATAAAACTTTCTCTTCCCACTGAGATCATATATCTTCTTCCTTTTCCGAAGTCTCATCTTTTACTCAGTCATGTTTAAATATCACATGTTCCAAAGGAACTGACCTACCTTGGAGTGACTTCAAACTCCAATCAACAATATGAATGAGATTATCCTCGAAGGAATAATCTACATCTAATTCAACATAATCATGTCAAATACCTTATATGGGTATGTATAATACCGATGAAGCTGGGATATGTGAATGAACTCCTTTATAGTCCAGTTTATCAATGGAATTTAAATCCGATAAACCACTGGTCTAATCCATTTCACATCCTCAAATGGTCTAGTGTACCATGGTGAGAGTTTACCCTAGTTCTAAATAAATCTATCCCCCCAACCTGGGAGAGACTCCCAAGAAAATATAGTCTCTGAAAAAGAACTCAAGAGGTCACAAACTTCAGTTGCGATATGACTATTGTCTAGACTAAGCTTTCATCATGAATTTTCTGATCGTCTAGACCTACTCTATATTCTCTTATATAGGACATGGTCCAACAATAGCGACCTCCCCTACCTCTATCCATAAAGAAGGTGAAATAAAAGGCCTACCATATAAGGATTCATATGAATCCATCTTAATGGTATCTTGAAATATTTTATTATAAGATAAATCAAAGAGTGGAGTTTTTTTCTCCAAAGAACCCCAAATGTCTAGGACACATGCACAGAGCATGTCCTTTAGAACCTAAATAGTACATTTTATCATTCAATAAATCTATGGGTGATAGTTCATGCTCATACGAACCTATATACCCAAGGCCTTCTACAACCCCTTCCAAAACAGTGATGTAAAAAGATAATCTCTATAAAAAATGATAGGTCGATGAGCACCATGAATAATTACAACCTCCTTACTGTATAAAATTCCTATATTGTCTAATGAGAAGGTCTCTTGTATATGTAGGAATTTTGTGACCTTCATCAATTGAATGAAAAAAACCAAACATTGTATCATTTCAACAAGATTATTTTGGTAAACTAATCATAAAATACATAGAAACATCATCCCATTTCCACTTAGAAATGGAAAATGACTATAAAATACCTTTCGGAAGTTGATGTTCCAACTTCACCTACTGAAATATTGAACACGAAGTGTTAATGCCAAAAATTTCACATTTCATACTAGGCCACCAATACTAGTTTCATAAGTCTCAATACATTTTGGTGAAACTATGGTGAATTTATCACTTTAAGGTATATAATTCCCACATCATCTCCTCTATTATGTTTGTTGGGACAGACATAAAATCATGGAATTATAAATTATCTTCCCCATCCATGGTCCACCTAGAATATGTATCATCATCTAAGATGATTTCCCTTAGGGAGAGTCTGTAGGGATCAGATAGGTGCCTCGTTCTTACTCATTCCAAAAGAGTAGAGATCACTATTAAGATTGATAGGGTAGTCTTACCACGTTATTCTTATCCTCAATGTGCATCTCTAATAATAATACCATGATATTACATTCACCATTGTAATCATGAATCTTTTGTGTTTGAGTCTTTCAGTTCATAAAATTGGCTATATCGTTTCCATTCCCATGTGTACAAGAATGTTCAAAATTAAACATTTCTAGGTACACAACACAATTGTGCTACTTAGGATCGAAATACCTCTGTATAAATATGTACTTGGGGATTTTGTGATTAGTGAATATAAAAAAATTATCTCCATATAGATAGTGTCTCCCACAAAAATGATAATGAAATACAACAACTATATCGGGGTTATGTGTTGGGTAATTTCCTTCATGAGGCCTCAATTGACGAGACCCATACCCGACAACTTGCTCAACCTACATGAAAAGATCTCTAAGTCCAATACATAATGAATCACAATAAATTTTATATGTTCTTCTTAGTTCTGGGAGAATCATTATCAATGATGAGGGAAAATTTTCCACCAAATCTTGAAAAGATTATTCACAAGCTTTTAACCATATGATTTTCACACATTTATTTGTCAAGACCGTATACAGTAATGAAAGATGTGATAAATCCAACATAAAGTTCCTCAATTATCTAGATATACCCAAGAAATTTATGATGTCAAAAACATTATTTGGATTCGACTAGGAAACTAAAGATCTCACTTTCTCTAGGTCTATTGAAACTGCTGACTCTAAGATAATATGACCCATGAAGTGGATAATGGTGATTAAAAATATGCATTATTGAGACTTTCATAGAGATGATATCTTCACAGTGTATCTCCACATGACCTCAAGATGGTTTTCAGAGATGTATCTAGAGTGAGAATACAAAAAGATATAATTATCAAAGAGTACCACAAATGAATCTAGATATATAAGGAAAATCAAATTCATTGGATCCATAAAAACATCAGGTTCATTCGTGAGATTGAACAACATGACTAGATACTCTTAAGACAATAAGTGCTTATGAAATTTGTGTGAGGTATGTATAATGACATGACATGCAGATAGTGATAGCGTGACATCAAATATATCAATGAAAACAATATATCTCCTCAGATCTGATCAAAGAGGTCATATATTCAAGGCATTGGATCCTAATTCTTTTCTCTGAGCTGGTTCAATCAATTGTAATCCATGCAGAACCTAATGGTACCATCCAAAATCATGGAAAAAATGACATGTGAACCCAAAGGATAAGTTTGGGGTCATATGAAGATTTTAACCTCTAGATCCCCCAATTGATTCTTATGTTCAAGACGTTCCATTGGTTCCATCGATTTAGGAGGAATGGTCACTTGTGATACTCCCAGTACAATCCCAAAAGTAAAATCTACCACTCGCACTTCATTTAGACCATAATAGTCGTCAATAAATATTTCCCTGAAACTACCCATAATAAGAAGAAAAATAAGGGGTGGTAACCCCTGTTCATCTAGGATAAGATCGAATCTCTTTACTATTACACAACCCAGCCTCTATTGCATAGGTCCTAATCTCATAACTTGGACATCCCATTATACCTTATATGCAAGCCCGCCACCCTCCAGTTATGTAAACATCACCCTCCAATAAATATTTTCAATATGGGATTGATAGGGAACTAACCAGTCCATCCAGATGATTATAAGAAATCTGTTCATTTTGAGGTTGAAGATATTCTATATGAAGAGTTATATGTTTGTCCTAAGGGTAAAATACTTACAATGATGGAGACCCCCAGATCAGATATCAAATGAGGTTTCAATAGTCATGAAACCATAGTAGTACTAGATCTCAAGACCCATAATGTAATACCCCATGTTTTTTTATAAATAAATAGAAATTCATTGAACTTTGTTTTAAATAGATATTTTTAATTAGCCTTTAAAACACAACTTTTCTACTTCTATATTCTGAATTTCAAGAAACACTCATCTACAATTGTGTTCAGTATGTTATTTGGAGTCTATTAGAAGCAACTTGTTTTTTTGGTGCATAGTAACATACCCTTATGAATAGTAATATGAATAGTGATATGACCCTAATGAATAGTAAATTTTATTATTATTTTATTTTATTAAGGCTTTAAGATAATAGCATCTAAGTTAATTTGTCATTTTGATAAAGAAGTAGTTACAGAATTTGAAATGTTAATTTTTGAATTATGTATGATTTTATTTAAGAATTAAAATAATAATATTTAGAAAATTATTTTCAAAAAAATTCATCTGTTTTTTAAATATACACGTCGATAAATGGTTAGGGTGATTTTTTGTAATTTTTCTGAAAGAGTTGATTTTTCGGTGAATAGAAAAAAAATACAGTTTTTAGTTTTGGTGTTTTAATGACATCATTAATTATATAATAATGATTTCATAAATCTGGTGGACTTGTGTACAGTTAAATAATATGTGAGGTGTCCCAAGTGACTTATACCATGGGAAAATACCATGGTAAAGCCCATGGTTTTGTAAATACCACTAATGAGGTGTCCCTTGAAAATTATTAAAATAATCCCTCACTTTTCCTATAAATACCAACTCTTCCCTTCATTGAATTAATTCCTAATTCTCCCTCAATGAAGATTTGGCCTCCTTACCTTAATAGTATTCCTCCCAAGGTTTCCTCAAGACCCCAAGGACCCATCCTTCATGTTCGAAGGGTTACTATACAAGTTAAGAAAATTCTCAATTTCTTTCTTTTATCCTTTCAAATTCTTTTTTTGTGGTATAATTTTAAAGTTTTCATACCATGTTCTTATTTCATTCTTATTCATGATCTTATATATATTATTATTCATTTCTGTATTGGTGACACTTTTCCCCTCTCTTTTTAATATTTTCTAAAACCATGTTGTGTTGTCTTTAGGCTGCTGAATTTTTGTAAGAGATTTTTCACTTTTTCTTTTATTTTGAGTTCCTTACTTATTATTTTTTAATATCTCCTTATCCAAGGAGCATTAAATCTCCAGAAATCATGTATACTCTGTATTTTATCATTTTTATGAAAAATTATTCATCATTATTCTTCTCCTCTCCCACTTATTTAAATTATAAAAACATTGTCCTTTTGTGTCGAATTATCGACATCGTGGACGATCTGATTTCAATTTCCCTTAATTATTTCAATTCTGGTCATGAAACCATTTATATGGTTGAACCAGGTCATAATATATGTTTTATGACTCACCCATGGTTCTGGAATTCTTTTTGTACATGTGGTTCTAAATTATAATACAAAACGTGGTTGTTGTTATCAACAAACCACTAAAAGGATCTAAACGAACATCATTAATGTTCAAACATATGAATCATCATCATGTAAGAATTCAAAATGATAAATAAAATAATTTATGTTACTAGTAATATGAAAATACTACTCCATTCCAATTCTGGAGTTTCACTTCCAATCGACAATAATTTCCACCATGAACCAATCATAGAAATCATTAAAGAATTCAACCAAAAAAAGTGCAAGGGGGAAAATACTAAAACTTAAGGGTGGAAAGATGTTATGAAATGATCATATAAGATTTTATAAACAAAAAAATATTTCGATAAAATATTAATAACACTCTTTTAACCATTATAGATGAGGTTTAAAAAAGTTGGATGTAAGAAAACCCCGAGGTAATGGAATTCTTAACCTGATTTCCATTCTTTGGGTTAACATTCTACTTCATTATTTATGTTCTATTTAAATTGTTTGTGTGATGGGTTCTGTTTATATTATGTTTTATTATGTTTATTTAAAATATATATACATACTCCATCCAATCTATTAAGTCTCTCTTCAATTGTATGATATTCATAAGGGGCTTTTCTTTAAAAATCCTTTTTTTAAATTCTGTTTTACGAAATTCCAACGAAATGTTTTTATGGAATTATTCATCTTGTATGATTATGTTTTGGTTCGTGGGAATTATTTATGATGAATGGTGGGACCTATATCTCCATCCAATTCATTGGGTATGAGTATGTTGGAGGTCGGCCGTAGGGTTACTCTAAGTGTAACTGTGATGGTTACACAAAGTAAGGTAGTCGTGAGGGTTACAGATTATAAGGTAGCCAAGAATGGTTACAAGATTATATAAGTAATTCCCCAAGATACCACTATGATTATATTTATGCTCTCATGTTTTGATTGGATCTTTTGTGAATAACATGTTACACAAAGTATATATGAGTTACAGGCATGTCATCTGAAAATGTTTTCATACGTTACGAGTATTCATGGACTAATGTGTTCTCTCTTTCCATTTTCATCTCTTAATGAGATTTTGTTCTCATCCCAAGTTTTTAAATTATTTTTCACTGGTTAATGGATGTGTAATACAAAAAATGAAGACACGTTAAATTTTGAAGAATCGTCAAGGAGTCTTGTTTTACGTTTTAATGTTTTATATTTTGGGAAAAATGGAAACTATTTTTATGGTATCCACTTTGTAACAATGTGTAATGTTATGAATGTTTTGTCTTAATTCTCTAAATCTCTATACATGAATAGATCCTCAATGTAAAAGGAATTGTTTTTATGACTGAATTCAGGATTATGTATGTAATAAGGTTGGTTCCTTATAGTTGGTATCATAGGATGGTTTAAATAACATTAGGGGTCAGGGTGATGTTAATAGAATACCATAAATTATTTTCACTCAATGTTTAATTTGAAATATTATAGAATTTAAAGATTACCATGTTGCTTTATCTAAGACATGTTTGTTTAGAATGGTTTTCCGTAGAAGGAACAGGGATGCTGAAGAGGAGAGGCACTGACAGAATGACATCCTTTCGGAACTATAGCCTGGAATGGTAGGGATTGGAATTGACCAGTTTGTGATAGTAATGGCTCACCTAACATAGGAAATAAATGGTGGTGGCATCCATGAAAGAGGACCAATATAGGTACCACAACAGAACATGACAGCAGTGGAACATTTTATGAGATAACATCCTCCTGCGTTCAACGGATATTCTGACCCAGTAGCACCTGAAGGATGGATCCAAGCCTGTAAAAACATATTCGATGTTATGGGATGTTCAGAAAATCAAAAGTTAAGTCTTTCCAATTATCATTCTGAAGGGGAAGCTGATTAGTGGTGGTCAATGGTAAGAAATACAAGGGGAAGAGAGGATTTTGATGCCTTAGAGTGGGATGAATATAAATGTATTTTCATTGAAAAATATTTTCTTAAGGTGGTGAGACATATAATGGAGAAGCAATTCCTTGAATTGAAACAGAAGGAGGAAGATTCAGTGGGTGTGTATGAAGAGAACATTGCCCGACTGGCGAGGTATGCATCAACCCATATTCTAGATCTTGATAGAAAAATCAACCACTTTTACTCAGGACTAAAGCCAAGGTATCGAAGTGCGTTGGCCTCCCGTAAATTCAAAAGTTATGACAAAATTGGCTAATGTGATGAGAGGGTAGAGATGGAGTTTGCTGATGATCATGTGATTTTTGGAAACAAAGAGAAGAAGTGGTCTAGTTGGCAAGAAATGGGTAAGAATCAAACAAAGAAATCTGATGGTAAGAAAATCCAATTTCTAGTTTTTGAAAAGTGTGGAAAGAAACACCCTGGGGAATGTCTTATCAAAACTGGGAAGTGTTTTAAATGTGGTAATTTTGGACATATGGCCTGAGATTGCAATTAAAACGATCCTAAGACTAATCCTGAAAAGAAAACTGTAAAGTGTTTTAAATGTGGTCAAATGGTTCATTATGTAAATGTCTTCCCAAAGAGAGATCTGAATGATGCAAAGAAGCCAGACTATAAGTAGAAAGGTGTAGTGAGATCCTTTGCGACTACATCAGCAGACGTTGGGCTATCCAATGATGTTTTATCATGTACTTTGGTTGTTCACTCGGATTTTTCTAAAGTTTTGTTTGATACGGGGTCTACATATTCCTTCATCTCAGAGAAATTTTCTCATAAATTAGAAATATCACCTCAAAAATTGAGACCCAAACTTGTTGTTAAAACACCAGGGGGAAATGTTACAGAAAATAGGAATTATAAGAATCATTCTATTTTTTTATGTGGAAAGACTTTACCTTCAAACCATGTTGTTTTACCCTTAGTCGATTTTGATGTTTTTCTAGGGATGGACTGACTTTCTAATTATCATGCTAAGATTGATTGTAGAGCTAAAGAAGTTTTTTTTAGAAAGAGTTTCAGTTTGTATAAAAAAATGAACCCATACAATTAATAACATATCAGGAAGCTGAGAAACTATTGAAAGATGTAAATGAAAGTTATATGGCTCATATTGTTAAAAACATGGGAACTATTCAAATTATTGATGTGCCAGTGGTAAATGAATACCTTCATGTTTTTTCTTATGAGTTACCAGGTGTCATACCTGATCGAGAATTTGAATTCACAATTGACTTGGTTCCTGATGGTAAGACAATTTCAAAACCCCCATATCATATGGCTCTAATAGAACTTCTTGAATTGAAAAATCAGTTGTAGAATTTTCTTGACATAGGATCCATTCGTCCTAGAACATCACCATGGGAAGCCCTTATTTTTTTTTTAAAAAAAATATGGTTCCATGATACTTTGAATTGATTATAGAGGTTTGAATAACATCACTATTAAAAACAAGTATCATTTGCCTCATATCGATGACTTGTTTAATCAGCTCCAGGGAGCTCAATACTTTTCCAAGATTGACTTGAGATCCGGATACCATCAATTGAAGGTGACAGAATATGACATCTTGAAAATAGCCTTTCGTACTAGATATGGGCATTATGAATTTTTTGTTATGCCATTTGGATTAAATAATGCACCTGTTATATTCATGAATCTTATGAATAGGGTATTTCATGAGTTCATGGTAATGTATGTGGTTGTATTTATTGATGACATTATGGTATTTTCTAAAAATAAATTGGAGCAAGAAAAACATATAAGGGTTGTTTTACAAACATTGAATGAAAATAAACTATATGGAAAATTCAGCAAGATTGATTTTTGGTTGCAACGGATTTCTTTTCTTGGGAACATTGTAAATAACGATGGAATAACAGTTGATCCTACCAAAACAATTAGTTGATGAATGAACAAGACCCACAAATGTTACATATATTCATAGTTTTCTAGGCATAGAAAGTTATTACCAACGGTTTGTTAAGAAATTTGCATGGTTATCTAGCCCGATAACAATGTTAAGACGAAAAGGGGTTCAATTTGTTTGGACAGAGGAATGTGATGTTTATTTTCAACAACTGAAGAAGAGATTGGTGAATGCTCCAGATTTGGCCTTACCTTTCCAGAATGGTGAGTTTTTCATCTACATTGATTCTTATTTGAAGGGACTTGGTTGTGTTTTGATGTAGAATGATCAGGTAATTGTATATGTTTCGATACAACTTAAACCTCATGAGCTAAATTCCCCACACATGATTTGTAATTGGCATCTGTGGTTTTTTCTTTAAAAATTTTGAGGCATCATCTATACAGAACCAAATTCCAAATATATACTGACCATAAAATTCAAAATTATATATTCACTCAGAAGAAATTAAACATGAGGCAGGGAAGATGGCTAGAACTGATAATGGATTATGACTGCATGATCAATTACCATCCTGGAAAAGAAAACAAAGTAGTGGATTCCTTAAGTCGAAAACATCATGCATCATTAACCATGATATGTTTGGAACATGATCCCTTGATTAATGATTTGTTGAATTTTGGCGTAGAAGTTATTGGTGTAGGGAATACATCTGTTTTGTTTTAGGTTCCAGTGTATTCTTTGTTGTCAGACAGAATTAAGAAAGCACATAGGGAAGACTGTGAGCTACATAAAAAGGTATAATTTGTTAAAATGGGTATGTTACCAGAATTTAATCTTGACAAAGATTGTGTTTTACGATTTGGAAAAACTTTGTGTGTGCCTTGTGATTCCCAGATGATGAAATAATTATTGTGTGAAGCTCATAGTTCTCCATTTTCTGTTCATCCTGGCAGTACTATGATGTACAGAGACCTTCATGAGTATTATTGGTGGGATGGAATGAAAATATATATTGTTTATTTTACCATGAAATGTATGACGTGTCAACTGGATAAAGCATATCGACAGTTACCGAAAGAGATACTTCATCCTATTCCACTGCCATAGTTGAAATGAGAGAATGTCTCCATCGACTTTGTGGTGGGATTACCAAAGACTTCTCAAGGTAGAAATGCTATTTGGGTTATTGTTGATCGGCTAACAAATTCTGCACATTTTCTATCAATTCAAGATAAAATGTCTTCGGATCATCTTTCTCGATTGTGCCTCAAGGATATTGTCAGGTTACATGGAGTTCCGATTTCCATTTTGTCTGACCGAGATCCCAGGATCACTTCTAACTCTTGGAAGGGACTTCAGATGTCGTTGGGCATTGAGTTAAATTTCAGTACATCTTTTCATCCTCAATCAGATGGGCAGTCAGAACAAACTATTAAAACATTGGAGGATATTCTTTGAGCTTGTTCAGTGGACTATCAGGGATTTTTGGATCAACATCTTTCATTAGTTGAGTTTTCTTATAATAACAGTTTTCATTCCAGTATCCAGATGGCACCTTTTGCGGCCTTTTATGGAAATTGGTGTCGGACTCCAGTGTTTTGGGATGAATTCGGTGGAAAAACGTTGATGGGGCTAGGATTAGTTAACGAAGTGGCTAAGAAAGTTAGGATGATCCAACAGCACATGAGGACAACTCGGAGCAGGCAGAAAAGTTATGCAGATAACATAAGGAAATACTTCTCTTTCAAGGTAGGTGACAATGTTTTCCTTAAAGTCACTCCTTGGAAACGTGTCATGTGTTTCAGTAAGAAAGGAAAGAAAATTCAACGGTTCATCGATCCTTTGGAAGTCTTAGTAAAAGTTGGAACAATTTCATACCACATAGCTTTGCCTCTGATTTTGTTCCAGGTACACATTGTTTTTCATGTTTCGATGTTGAGAAAGTATGTGAATGATTCATCAAATGTCTTGAACCCAGAAGCAGTTCAGCTGAAACAGAACCTTTCTTATGAAGAGAAACCAGTTCAGCTTCTTGATCAAAGAGAACAGGTATTGCAGAATAAGGTAATCCACCATGTAAAGGTTTTGTGGAGAAACCACATGGTTAAAGAAACAACATGGGAGTCTGAAAATTCTATGAGGGAAAAATACCCTCAGTTGTTTAATAAGTAAATAAAATTGTGAGGATGTAATTTCAAGACGGTGGGGATAATGCAACACCCCATGTTTTACTAAAAATAAATAGAAATTCATTGAACTTTTTTTTTAAATATCTATTTTTAGTTAGCCATTAAAACACAACTTTTCTACTTATATGTTCTGAATTTCAGGAAACCGTCATCTACAATTGTGTTTAGTATGTTATTTGGAGTCTATTGGAACCAACTTGATTTTTTGATGAAAAGTAACATACCCTTATGAATAGTAATATGAATAGTAATATGACCCTAATTAATTGTAAATTTTATTATTATTTTATTTTTGTATGGCTTTAAGATAATGGCATCTAGGTTAATTTTTCATTGTGATATAGAAGTAGTTACAGAATTAGAATTGTTAATTTTTGAATTAAGTATGATTTTATTTAAAAATGAAATTAATAATATTTAGAAAATTATTTTCAAAAAATGGAATTCATTTTTGAAATCTACACGTCGATTAATGGTTAGGGTGAAGTTTGGGAATTTTTCTGAAACAGTTGATTTTTCGGTGAATAGTAAAAAATACAGTTTTTAGTTTTGGTGTTTTAATGACATCGTTAATTATATAATAATGATGTCATAAATCTGGTGGACTTGTGTATAGCTAAATAATATGTGAGGTGTCCCAAGTGACTTATACCATGGGAAAATACCATGGGAAAGCCCATGGTTTTGTAAATACCACTAATGAGGTGTCCCTTGAAAATTATTAAAATAATCCCTCACTTTTCCTATAAATACCAACTCTTCCCTTCATTGAATTAATTCCCAATTCTCCATAAATGAAGATCTGGCCTCCTTACCTTAATAGTATTCCTCCCAAGGTTTCCTCAAGACCCCAAGGTCCCAACCTTTATGTTCTAAGGGTTACTCTACAAGGAAAGAAAATTCTCAATTTCTTTCTTTTTCCTTTCAAATTATTTTTTATGTGGTATAATTTTCAAGTTTCCATACCATGTTATTATTTATTTCTTATTATTGATCTTCTATATAATATGATTCATTTCTGGATGGGTTACCCTTGTCCTCTATCTTTTTAATATTTTCTAAAACCATGTTGTGTAGCCGTCAGGCTGCCGATTTTTTGTAAGAGATTTGTCACTTTTTCTTTTATTTTGAGTTCCTTCCCTATTATTCCTTCATATATCATTACCCAAGAGACATGAAATCTCCAGAAATAATTTATACTCTGTATTTTTCATTTTTAAGAAAAATTACTCATTATGATCCCTCTCCTCCCCCACTTATTTAAAGAATAAAAACATTGTCTGTTTGTGTCGAATTATCGACATCGTGGATGATGTGATTTCAATTTCGATTAATTATTTCAAGTCTAGTCATGAAACCATTTATATGGTTTAACCAGGTTATAATAGATGTTTTATGACTCACCCATGGTTCATGAATTATTTTTGGACTCATGGTTCTAATTTATAAGACAAAACGAGGTTGTTGTTATCAAAGAACCACTAAAAGGATCTAAACGAACATCATTAATGTTCTAACTTATTAATCATCATGTAATAATTAAAAATGATAAATCGAATAATTTATGTTACTGGTTATATTAAAATACTACTCCATTCCAATTCTCGAGTTTCATTTCCAATCTATAAGAATTTCTACCATGAACCAATCATAGAAATCATGTAATGAATTCAACCAAAAATAGTGCACGGGGAAAAATAATAACAATTAAGGGTGAAAAGATGTTATTAAATGATCATATAAGATGTTATAAACATTAAAATATTTATATAAAATATTAATAACACTATTTTAACGATTATATAGGAGGTTTAAACAAGTTGGAAGTAAGACAAACCCGAGGTAAGGGAATTCTTAACCTGATTTACATTCTTTGGGTAAACCTTCTATTTCATTATTTATGTGCCATTTAAATTTTTTGTGATGTTTTATGTTTATGTTATGTTTTATTATGTGTATTTATAGTATATATACATACTCCATCCACTCTATTAAGTCTATCTTCAATTGTATGACATTCTTAAGGGGATTTTCTTTAAAAATCATATTTTAAATTCGGTTTTACGATATTCCAAAGTAATGTTTTTATGGAATTATTCATGTTGTATGATTATGTTTTGGTTCTTGGAATTATCTATGATTAAGGGTGGGACCTATATGTCCCTCCAATTCATTTGATATGAGTATCATGGAGGTTGGCCGTATGGTTACTCCAAGTGTAACTGTGATGGTTACACAAAGTAAGGTAGCCGTGAGGGGTACAGATTATAAGGTATCGAAGAATGGTTACAAGATTATGTAATTAATGACCGAAGATACCTCTATGATTATATTTATGTTCTCATGTTTTTTTTGGATCTTGTCTGAATCTCATGTTACACAAAGTAAGTATATATTAGTGACAAGCTTGTCTTCTGATAATGTTTTCATACGTTATGAGTATTCATGGACTAATGTGTTCTCTCTTTCCTTTTTCATCTCTTACTAAGATTTTTTGCTCATCCCAAGTTTTTAAAGGATTTTTCATAAGTTAATGGATGTGTAATACAAGCAATGAAGACACGCTAAATGTTGAATAATTTTCAAGGAGTCTTGTTTTAAGTTTTAATGTTTTTTATTTCGGGAAAAATGGGACCTGTTTTTATAGTATCCACTCTGTAACAATGTGTAATGTTATGAATGTTTTCTCCTTATTCTTGAAAGCTCTAAACTTGAAAAGATCCTCAATGTTAAAGGATTTGTTTTCTTCATTAAATTCATGATTTTTTATGTAATAAAGTCGGGTCCTTATACATATTCTCCAAATTAGTCTCATATATAAAAGATTTGGATGAACCTATGTCAAATAAACTAAACCCTAAAGTGGAGGCTAGTATAATAGTACCTAGTACTATAGAAGTTCCATCACTTTAATTCTCTAATTTAGGATGTACTGCATATAACCGGCATGTACTGAGGCCCTGAGTCACAACTTGACATCCCTAAGCATGCCCACTCTACTGGAACAGAGAGTCGTGATTATGACTAACTTTTCCTCGATCTCCACCTCATCCTAAGTGGATGGTGGTGTTTCAGATGCATGCATATCATGATCCTACTAGACCCTATCCAAAATGTTTGGTTGCAGAAAATTCCTACTCGCTAGGCACTTATGAGAATGTTCTATAGAAATTCTATATATTCCTTATCCTAGTGAAGCCTCTTTATTCTACTAGATCTCATAATTACTAAGGCTTCATGTTTCCTTTATTATCGCACTACTGACATATCATAATGTTGTTAGCATAAGGATACGAAATACTTCTACCTCTATTAGAACATATAAACACTTTTGTTTTCCAAAACAATAATCACTCATAGATCTATGTATCAAACCTCCTAGACTCACAGCATTAGCTTCCATAAAATTCTACTCCATAATAATGGATTGTATAATAATTTTATAAATAGTGTCCAACTTGAATACATGACTTGCTATCAGATGGCACGCACCATCCCATCCTTGAATCAGCTTGCGGTCATAAGTTCAACAACTATTATAGTAGGTTCTAACCTCTATATCTCATTAAAACAAGAGTTGTATTCCATGAAAGATATGTATCCCTACTTTAAGATAATGAGTTCTATAGATATATAATCCCCCATATTCTATGGAATGAAATATTCATAGAAGACACTCTGGAAATCTTCCAAAACCATATGTTTATGTTGATCTACCTGTTTAACGACATGAACATTTTTAATGATAATCGTTTCCTGAAAATGTGTGTTATATTTGTACACAACAAAACTATATCTCGTTAACAATGAAGTAATTATATTTTAATGTGACTATTGGTTTTCAGTTGTTATACGACCGTTGGTCAATTATGACCATTGAAAACAATACTCTTAAGGTAATTATTACTGTTTATAAAAAGAAATGATCATAGTTAATTAATATAGAAAGAAGACTTTATGTCCTTATCCAGTAGAGTTGTTACATAAAAAAATCCTTTTATTTAGATCTTGGAATGGATGTAGCATTATTGGAATTTTCACTTTACCAACCCTAGGCCAAGCTTCAACACATTAAACTGGAATGAAATCATCTTTGGGAGAAGTTCAAGTTAGTGGAAATTACCACTCCGAAAATGTTATCTGAGCCACCGCAATACTTTCTCACCATCATAAACCATAACCTTAGGTTTTATGTTGGCTTTATAAAGGAGTTATGGCTCAAGGCCTTAGTCACATAAATTATAACCCCTTTGTCTTAATAAAATGGTTATTTTATCTTTTCACTTATACGAATAACTTTTACTAAAAATTCAAAGGTAATTTGATAATTTGTTTTTTTTAAGTAAAAAATTATACATTTATGAGAGATATTAATTACTATATTAAAAAATGGTATATAAATATTTTTTTATTAAAATAAAATAGTATTATAAAAAAATAATTTAATTGAAAATGATAAAATAATTTTATTTTTTTCATGTATTGAAAATTTTACTATACATTTTACTACGCATTTTATGTCCGCAATTATTTTCAATAAATGAGTATTTATATATTTAAAAATAATATTTATAATTGTTATAAAATTATTATGATAAAAAATTTCCTTTTTTAATTCAAAATGTTGATGTTTGGTTATTGTGAATTTATGAGAATTTTATAAAATACATTAGTTATTTATGAGTAGAAATAATATTATTTTAGATATTTGGGTTGATTAATGACATAATTAATGATGTAATTATGGTGTAATAATTATTTTTGACTCTTTTGGATTAAAATAAGACAATAGGTGTCCCATTTGACCAATACCATGGGCAATCACATGGTTTTACAAATAAAACTATTAGGGTGTCCTCATGAATTAATAAAAAACTCATTCACATTTTCTATAAATACCCACCCATTCCATCATTTTATTTCATTTCCAGTTTTCTCCAAAAAAATATCTAATAGTATTACCTTTCAAGGAGTCATCTCAAGGTGTAATTAAGCCCCTAATGTCTAGATCATTGAGTTTTAGGAGTCATTATTCAAGGTAAGGGAAATCTCAACTTCTCTTTTCCTTTCAAGTTATCTTTTTATGTCGTATATATTTCAATTTTTCATACTATGGTATTATTTAAATTTAATTCTATCCATTTAATATAACAATATTATCTTATTAATGGTATAACCTTTTCCAAACCTTATTTTATGTTTTCTAAAACCATTTTTCAGACTTGCTATGCTGATGAATTTTCTTCTCAAAATTTATCATTTTTTCTCATGAAATTATTTTATTTTCTTTTGTGAGTACCCAAAACTCTTTATTATAAATGGGTATTAACATAGATTTAAATGTTATCTTTTTTATTTTGGGATTTACATAAATTAAATCAACCTTCCTTTTTGGGATTAAAATTCCATAAGATCTTGTTTTTAAACACTTTTCAAAAAACACCTTGATTTTGATATAAAACATATTTAATTTATTCTACATGGTTTATTTGTGAAATGTTTTATTATGATATATGTGGATCAAATTAATTAAGACATATGTATGGTGCAACCTGATAATTATCCAATTCATTTTCTAGGGAATTTAATCTCTAGAGATGGCATGTTTTACGATCTCTTAGTGAATAACCTTAGTAATGTTTTTGACGCCTTGGTGAAAAAACATGGTGATATCATTATTAATGACACAATTAAATGTTGTACATAAATTTACTTATTAATATCCTTGTTATTATTATTATTATATAACAACTGAACATGCCTTTATGTATTTCATCATGTTCTTACTGATATATCCCAATATCACAAGTAAATTGTTTCCCTTGTTTACTTTTACTAGGTATTTTTCTCACCCTTTCCTTTGAAATGCATCCCCGGGTTATTAGATATAATAATTGTATTTATGATGAGCATTTAATAATACTTTCATGTTTAATATAATATTTTTTATGTTTTCATTTATTATGTTCCTTATTTCCAAGACACTAAACTTTTGAAGATACTCTATTTGTAAAACATAATGAAAGGTTGCGTAAAAAATGGATGGATTCCATAGATGGTATTAGGGGAAGGTTTAGTTATTTGTATAAATTAGGATTTTAAAACATTTGGAATAATCCCAAAGAAAAGTTCAAAATATAAGAAAACATACTGGTATTTTTTTGAAATATTATGTAATTAGTTTCTTAACAAATAAATCCCACTCTGGATATGAACAAGTGTATGTGGCTCTAGATGAAATGTATCTAGTGGTAAACCCCAAAGAAATGAATTGATCTACCCTCTAATTGCAATTAGTGTTTTGAAAATGGGCCTTGATTCACTCTTTGTTTGACACTACCATGGAATATGTTTGGTTAATCACAGGATTTTTATGAGTCATTATGAAGGACTTATAGAAAAATTTAATTGTTTTTAATGAATAGAATGACTATGCATGATGTTATATGGAATAAAAGTTCGTTTAGAATTATAGTATTATTAAATGAAACATGTTTCTAACAAAGGTTTCCTTTTTTAAAAATGGTGAAATATAGGAGGAACTATGTAAATGGTGAGAACAACAGACCATGTGCTGACGACACTCCGATGGAAGTCGGGATGGAAACCTTCATGAGAATGACGAAAAAAATAACTCAAGTTATTGTCAATAACTTGAATCATAGATGAGCTTCCAGGTTTACCATGAAGGGGAAAAAATTTATTGAATCAGTTATGCATTAATGAATATCATATTTAATTGGATCTACTGACCCATTGATTGTGGAACAGTGGATAAGATCTATAGAAAAGATATTTTCTGTAAATCATTATTCAAAACAAGATAAATTCACATTGGTTGGGTAATATTAAGAGGGAGAAGTTTCTCAGTGGTGGTTACTAATTAAAAACACAAGTCCAAGAGTAGATATTTAACATATGGAGTGGGAAGAGTTCATGTAAATATTATTTTCCTTATTCGATGAGAATGAAAATGGAGATGAAATTCCTTGAATTGAAGCAGAAGGAGAATGAATCTTTTATCATTAATGAGATGAAGTTCACATGCCATTCCAATTATACCTTTATATTTTTCATGGATCCTTATGGTAAGGTTGATATATTCTTCAGTGGATGAAGACCTCATCTACATAAGGATTTTTTCAACTGAGACTATGAAAACTATTAGGTAATCATTTTTAGTGGTATGAATGTCAAAAAAGAGTTTATTAGGACATAGTGGTCTCACAAATAGAATGCGAAGAATAGATCTCTAGATCTAAACATGGGGAGTAACTTTTAACAATGAATCAGAAGAATGAAAGTGAACCTTTCCACATGTAGTAAATGTTGTAAAAAGAATTCGGGGAACTACCTGCTCAGGAGACGTAGTGTTAAAAGTGTGGAAGAGATGGAAATATTACTCAGAACTATCATAGTGAAGTGGAGAATTAACTTATCAACACAAAATACAAATGGAATATGGTGAAGTCCCTACATAACGTCCAATTATTCATTTTTAGACAGCTCGGGAACTTTTCCGATCACTGTCCAAATATGTGGGTAGTGGAGGGGAATCACCATCTACCTCAGCATAGGAAAAGGGATCAAGGGCATTCTTTTTCTATCATGATGACTGATGTTGAAGCTCCAAATGATGTGTTGGAAGGTACTCTCAGTTTTCCCTCAAGTATAGTAAGTACTTTGTTTGATTCTGGTTCTACATATTACTTTATTTCCTCTACATTTTAAAAAATTATACAATCAATCCATGAATTTCTAGAAGTATAGTTATTATCCAATACTTTTTGAGGGATTATCCAAGAATCACCAGTGTATAAAAACTCTAGTATATACTTTGGAGATCAAAATATTATCAATAATTTAGTAGTCATTCCCATGTTGGAATTCGACACTATATTGGGAATGGATCGGCTGTCAATGTATAATTATAAGATCTATTGTAGAAGTAAGGAAATATCAATAGTTCTTGAATGGACAACCTATATTTTTTTCAAAATAGATATATCTCAAAATGAGTTTTTCCAAGAAGAACAACCCATTGCCTTCTTTATAGATATTATCAGTGAAGATAAAGAAGGAAATGAAAGTTTCAGAATATGAAATCCTCCCATAATTCAAGAATACATTGAAATATTTCCCAAGGAGTTACCTGGACCTCACCCAGAAATAGAGGTGTGGTTCTCCATTGAACTCATGCCTGGTTCCAAGCCAATATAAAAAACCCCATATAGAATGGGAAATGTAGAGCTAGGTGAATTAAATAAATAGCTACAAGAGCTTTTGGATAAATGGGTTTATCCATCCATGTGCGTCTCTAATGGGATCACTTATTCTCATTTTGAAGAACAAGAATGGATCAATGTGATTATGCATTGATTAGAGATAACTTAATGGGATCATAATGATGATAAAGTACCTGCTTCAAATAATTGATGATTTATTTGACTGGATTTGTGGGTATAGATTCTTCTATAAGATTGATCTTCGATCTAGTTATCATCGATTGATGGTAATGAAATATGATATTCCAAAGAATGATTTATAATCAAGATATGTTCATCCTGATTTTGTTGTTATTCCCATTGTATTGAGTAATTCCCATGTTATTTTTAGTGATTTGATTAATAGAGTCTCTAAGGAATACCTTTATATTTTTTGTAGTTTTTATTGAAGATATTATGATATATTTCAAAATTTGTGGGGAACGTGAGGATCATCTAAGAGTTATATTGAAAACTCTGTAGAAGGATATGTTATTTTGGAATTTTTGGAAAATTTAAATTTTTGTTAAAACTAGTGTATTTCATGGAGAACATTGTAACCAATGATGGAATTTCAATTGACCCTAACAATGCATGGGTTGTAGAGTTTTGGCCTCATCTATAATAATAACTGAGATTCTTAGTTTCTTTAGATTATTACGATATTATTAGTGGTTCTTAAAAAACTTTTCATGAAATTCTAATCCATTAACCTAGATTACTCGAAAAGGTGTCAAGTTCATCAAGACAAAGGACTGTGAAGAATTTTTCCAGGAAATGATAAAGATATTGGTTAATGCACCCATGTTAACTCTACCCTCTATAGTATAAAGATTATTTATTATTAGTGATGCATCTCTAAAAGGTCTTGGGTGTGTCTTCATGAACAATGACAATGCGATTGCTTATGTATCATGGAAGTTAATAGCTCATGAGAAGAATTATCTTTTTCATGATTCTGAGCTAGTCATGGTTGTTTTTTCTCTAAATATATGGAGGCACTATATTTAGAGAAGAAATGTTATATATACATATGCCACCACAATTTTAAGTATATATTCATATAAAATTAATTGATCATGAGACCTAGGAGATGGTTGGAACTTCTTAAAGACTAAGACTGTTCAATTCATTATCACCCTAGAAGACAAAACAAATTCGCTAAAGCATTAGGTAGGAAGGACCCTATTGTTATATTAATGATGGTGATTCAAAGAGATCTTTTCATCAATGACCTAGTTAATCTGGACATGGGATTTTTATGGGATGTTATATCTTCAACCCTATCCCAAATGGTTTCTCAATCGTCATTTCTAAAGAAGATCATGAAATCTCAATAAGAATATCCTCTATTATAGAAAAAGATAGAGGATGGGAACAATTGGAAGTTTTATGTGTTTAATATTTATCAATAAGGAGTATTGAAATTTGGTATAATGATATGTGTTCTGTATATTCGGCAAATAAAGAAAGGGGTGATGGACAATTCTTATAGATCTAAATTTCCATATACATCATGGAAGCAAGAAAATTTATAGGGACCTAAATAATCATTATTGGTGGGATCAAATGAAAAAGGATATTACTGAATACACTACGAGATGTATTGTGTTTCAAAAATTGAAGGAATAGATATAACATTCTAAATGGGTATTACAACCACTACCCATACAATCATGGAAGTGGGATAAAATAACTATGGACTTTGTCACTAGCCTCTCAAAAACATCCAAAGGTAACAATGTGATATGGGTTATAGTGGAAAATCTCACCAAAACTGACCATTTTATCTCTATTTGATATTATTTCTCTCTTGGATAACTAGCCATGATATATATGAATGAAGTGGTAAGGCTACAAGGAGTTCCACTTTAAATCATATCTGATCTTGATTCAAGTTTCACATCAAAATTTTAGTGAACTCTTCAGCATGCTCTTGGTATCGAATTAAATTTTAGTATAGCCTATCACCCACAAAATGATGGCCAATCTGAAAGGAATATTCAAAAACATGAAAAAATGATAAGAACATTATTGATTTAATTTAATGGCATATGGGATCAACATATCCCATTTGTTGAGTACACATATAATAACAGCTTCCATTCGAGAATTAAAATGGAACCCTATGAGGCTCTATATGGGAAGTGATGTATAACTCCTACGTGTTGGGATGAAGATGGAGAGAGAAAACATCTTGGGCCTTATCTCATGAAAGAGATGAATGAAAATTTTCATTCCATTTAACAACACATAAAGGCTAATCAGAGTCGCTAAAAGAGTTATTCAAAAAACCGTTGAAGGGACTTGGAGTTTTTTGTTGGTGATAAACTATTCCTTTGTATTTAACCATGGAAAATATTCTTGGGGTTTGAGATTAAATGGAAGATAATCCCTAGGTACATTATCCCCTATGAAATCCTTGATCACATAGGATCATTTTCCTATTGGTATGCACTTACTTAAAATCTAACACAAGTTCATGAAGTTTTCCATTTATCTCTGTTCTTGAAGTACATACCAAAACTGTCGCATGTATTGAATCCTAGTGTGGTACAACTATAACATGACGTCTCTTATGAGGACCCGCTGATGGAGATCATGGAATATAGAGACAAGGTATATGCAGTAAGACTACACACCTTGTTATAGTGTTATGGAGGAACCAAAAATATGAAGAAGACATATGGGAACCATATAAGACTATAAGGAATTACTACCCATATAGTTTCTCAATAGAGGTAATGAGTTGAAATTTTAGGCATGAAATTTCTTAAGGGGGAAGAATGTAATGACCTAGACATTTTGAATGATAATTTTTTCTTGAAAATATGTGTTATATTTTTAGTCAACAACAATATATATCATTAAAAATGAAGTAAGTATATTTTAATGTGACTATTATATTTTAAAAATTATATAACCATTGTTCCATTATGACCATTGGAAACTATACTCTTAACGTTATGATTGTTTTTTATAAATAGAAATGATAATGGTTACTTAATGAAGAAATAAGAATTGATGGCCTCATCCAATAGAGTTTCTTCATCTGAAGACCATTTTTGGAGCTTGGAAAGGGGTTAGCATCCCTTGGGCTTCTCTCTTGACCAAGCCAAATATGAGCTTTATCATGTTAAACATGAACTAAATCACCTTCAGAAGATGTTCAAGTTAGCGAAAATTACCAATCAGGTGATGTTATCTGAGCCGCCCAAAGATTCTATCACCATCGCACACCATACCCTTCCATAAAATTCATGTGTTATTGGGGGTAATGTTTCAAGGCCTTAATATCTTAAATATTAATCCCTTTGCTCTAATAAAATTATTATTTCATCTTTTGCATTGTAAGAATAGTTTTTATTAAAAATTTAAATGGAATTTGATAAATTGATTTATTGGTTAAAAATTATAGAATTATGAAAGATATAAATTAATATATTGAACTAAGGTTTAATTAATAATTTTTATTATAATTATTAAATCATTTTAATTTAATTAATGATGATAAAATGATATTATTTTTTCATGTATTAAAAAACATTAATATACATTTTATTGCAGCTATTATTTTTAATAAATGCATATTTATATAGTTACAAGTTAAATTTCTCATATTTATAGATTTATTATGATATAAAATGTCATTTTTTAATTCATAATGTTGATATTAGGTTACGGTGAATTTACAAGAATTTTTTAAAATAAATTAGTTTTTCATAAATATTAAAAATACAGTTTGATTTTTTTGATATGTTAAGGACATCATTAATGATATAATAATTCTGGTCTACTCCTGTGTAATAAAATTTGATAAAAGGTGTCCCAAGTGGCCAATATCATGGTAAAATTCCAAGTGCAATCGAAGGCTTTTAAATACCACTACTAAGGTGTCCTCAAAAATTAATAAAAAAACTCCCTCACTTTTGTTATTACTACCCACCCCTTAGATCATTTTATTTCCTTACCAATACATTAATAACGAATCTATCATAGTATTTCCTCAAATGGTGTCCTCCCAAGGTCTCCTTCGGTCCCCAAAGTACTGATCCTCATGTTTTAGGAGTCACTATTCAAGGTAAGGGAGATCTCAAATTCTCTTTTCATTTCAAGATCACTTTATATGTGTTATGTCTTTAAAATTAACATACTATGTTCATAATTCCATTTTATTATACACCTATAATGTATTAAGAGTATTTTATGAAATTTTTTTCCTCTTTATTTATTTTTTTTCCTTTTCTAAATAACATCTGTCTTAACATTTCACTCTTTTTCTCAAGAAATTAGTTTCTTTTCATTTGTCAATACCCAAACCTCTTTCATCTCCAGTGGTATTAACATAGATTTCAAAATGATCTATTTTATTCTAGTATTAATATACATGAAACACACATTCCTTTTGCATTGGTTTAATACAATAAAAGGATCTTGTTTTTAAGCACTTTCTAAAACACCATGATTTTGATATGAAACCCATTTCTTTTATTCTCCCCGGGTTATTTAAAAAATGTTTTATTATGATCTATGTAGCTCAAATTAATTAATACATATGATTGTTTCATCCTTATAGTTCTCTAATTCATTGGGTGAAGAATTTAATCTCTATAGAAGAAAACTTTTATGATACCTTAGTGAATAACCTTTGTAATATTTATGACACCTCGGTGACAAACGATGGTGATATGCTTTTGAATGACTCAATTAGAAGTTTTAAACACATTTCAAAGTTATGATTGATGTTTTTATTATTATTATATGTATCTTCGTGAGGAATTTATGTATATCATCATGTTCATACTAATATTCCTCAAGATCGCAAGTAAATTGTTTCCCTTGTTTACCCTTACTCAGCCTTCTAGTTACCCTTTATGTTGATGTATGTCCCTGGGTTAGGAGATGAAATAAATGTACTTATGATGAAACCTTAAGAATCCTTTCAAGTTCAACAGAATAATTTATTACATTTTCATGTAATAAGTACCTTATTTCCAAGACTAAAAACTTTTAAAGATCCTCTATGTTTGAAATTTAATGAAAATTTATGTAATTAAAATGTGGGATTCAAGAGCCTAGGTAATCACATTACACTATCTCTTCGTATTATCACATAGCATATATGCTTCAATATTGAACCTCAACATTGTAAGTGTCTTTATGTGCTTGAATATTGAAATAATGGATCTAATCCATGACTCTGTAGTGTGTGGTACACCATCCCCCGAAAAGGCGGGAGGAAGTTTCTGTGGGAATTCCCAAGTCAAGTCTACCATTCTCGGGGTAGTTCAAAACACTTTAGATTTATGAAACATATGTAGAAAACCATCTCATGAGAGGTTTTCCGTTCCCATATCTATAATAGTAAATGGTTCCACGTGTGTCACTATAGAAGGACCCACTAGCGGATCAAGGCCTACAACCTCAGGTACATGGTCATCACCACCATTAGATAGTATGATTAGAGGATATCATGTAGGGCATGGAGCTATAATTCGAAATTAAATCATCATAAGAGATATTAATATTTGAATAGATTATAGATATAAATGTTGGATTGGTGTATATCCTTCCTATTGATATAATCACGCCTATCTAGTGGCTCCAAAATCTAGTTCGAGGTGATAAAAGAGTCCATAATGGTCATAAGAATGTATGAGATACCCCACTTCCCACTACTATGTCCATGTTTGAGTATTTGACTCTTTTTAACAGGTATTTGATTGATTTTCATACACTAAAAGGCATATTCTCTTTTTATTTATCCTCATTCAAATAATTAAACCCCTATAGATGGTATAATTAGATAGATCAACATTTCCAATACATAAGTTCCTATACTCCTTACCATCTAAAATATGGATTCCACTTAACCCACATAATAACACATTCCATCCCATGCCACCAATGGTGCATGGATAAATTTTCCATAATTAACTGCTTAAGGTGTATGCTTAAATATATGCAAGAAAACATCATTTGGTTAAGGTAGGCACTTTAAGTGTCAATTATGTTTTCTAATTCCTATAATAATTAATGCACATTTCAATACATAATCAATGCACTATCAATATGCAATAGGTAAATGCATTTTGAAAATAAATGTGGAATGAAAAAATTCATGGATTATTAACCTTATTGTAGCTATCATGACACACGTAATGAAATACCCTCATTTACATGGGATAACGTAAAATAAATATCATTTCAATAATAATAATATTATTAATAACATCATAATACATGTTTTTGACCCAAAGGTGATGTTTTCTCAAATATAACTGGTACAATAAATAACTGCATTTTCTCATCCATGGTAATTTGTGTTTCCCCTATGCATTGGATATACACATCCAAGCATAGGTTCATTTCCATATTCCATTATTTCTAGTCTCTATTATAATCCCAAACATTAAGAAAAATGAATCATTTCTCTCTCATGCCACTTTTTAACATCCTGACCTACGATCCACTTAACATGTGTCCGGAGTTGGTGGGTCGCATGGCCTCAAGCACACCTCCCCGTTTTCCACATGCTACCAACTATAAGAGTAGTTGTAAAGGTGGAATAGTGGGGAGACTATACCATATTATCAGAGTGAAAAAATGGGTACAATTACCACATAAAATAGCATAATCATATATATAAACAAACAATATAAATAAGCATTGGAATAATAAATATCTAAGAAACTAAGTAATAATCGAAAGCCACTTGGTAGTGTCAACTACATGGATGCATGGAATGATGATATACAAAATAGGAATATGGAATAGGAATATACAATCATTATATAAAATTAATAAAAATGAAAAAAATACTCCACTATAATCTAGAGTATATGATACATTCTCTACTCCCATGCTCTGTCTATAAGTAAATCATATCAAGAATTCACAATAAAGAACTTTCCCTTATCCTTACCTACAATCATATAATATTCTTACGTACCAAAGGTAGCATGAGTAGGGTATGCGATTAAATCCCAATATGGCACCACCAATGTTGTTTTGAAAAAATCTAAACATTTATCATAGTTAAACAGTTTGTAGGTAATAATAATTTATTAAAAATGCCGAATAAATAAGTAGAATCACACTAAAAGACACATGGAGGCTCTACGTACATCGTCTCATGGCTGGAATGAATTTATAATCAGTCTATATATATAGTAATAATATATATATTTAAATGTTATATATTGAAGCCACCTATATGGACCAAATACGTACAGACATAAGTGTCCATATACTTGCAATACTAGGAGTTAGATGGATAGATGTGTAACTCAAACATCAATAACTAGTCAAAATGATCCTATATTCTCAAGAAATATATTATATTTCCTAAATCACGTAAACAATGGGAGAATCCATTCTCATCACTCGAGATGGTGAGTGTGCCTCATGTCAACACTCAACGGGAGGGATGCGGTACGTTACACCCCCCATCCAAATAGTATCAGTGGTGTGAGATGTCATGATCAACACATGATGAAAGGGATCATGAATCATCATTCTCAACAAAACCCTTACCAGTATTCCATAACCCATGGAAAATTTTTACGCGTAATTATGAAAATAGTCACGAGGCATTACTTCTCATGAAATACATTCATCGTTCCAGATATAAATAATGAATTACAATTCAATATAAATAATTAATAATTCTCACTCCTAAGCATTTCCTAGAAACCCTAGTGTAATAAATTTCAATTAAATCATTAATTTAATTTATGGAAAATAAATCTATCCTCAATAATCAACCTATTTAATTCAACAAAACCCACCGTTTTAATTTTTAAGGGTCAATGAGGCACTTATAATCTTCCATAGTCAATTGGGAAATTACCTACATAGAAAACTCCACTAATAAGTTGGGACATGATGGTAGTAGGTGACTTGGGTTCTTCAAATAAATAGATATGAGTTTTAAAATACAATTGAAATCAAATTTTAATGCTTAAGAAGTGTTCCATTCGTGTTAATAATTAATTAAAATGGGAAACCCATGTTTTTACACAAACGTTTTATCCATAACTAAAGAAAATAGCCTCTAATATACTAAATAAGGTTTAAAGAGTATATATCAAGGTGTGTAGATCAGTCTAATATAAATAAATCAATAAAACAATGATGATCAAAAAAGGCCAGTGTGTTGCAAAATGAAAAAAATAAAAAAAACACCAAAACTCTTGGGGAATATAATGAAACCACCTACCTTAGGGTCATTTAAAACTCCTCATCTGATGAAGGGATCATATTCCATGTAGGTTAGGAGAAATTGATGAAATGAACTAACAACCTATAAATATTGAAAAAGAATATGCATATAAATAGAGAAACGGACTCCTAGATTAAAAAAAATTGGATGGGAGAGTGTTTTTTATCTTAATAAGATAGATATGATGCTTCAGAATAATCATCATTCATATAGTAGAAGTAGAAGTTATCTCAAAGCCTAGATGTGAGGAGATGATGTATCACATGAGGTGGAAGAAGGGTGATCCACTCAAAGAATGGGATAGGAAGAGAGAGTTGTGAAAATAGGCACACTAATGGATTTTTTGGAATTTCACCTTCAAAATATGGGTTATTCAGTTTGGATTCATGGTTTGGCCGCACTATGGGAAATCAATGCTTAAGAAACTATCCCAAGGAGATCTTGTATGGTTAACATACACAGTTTTATAAACATCTTTCAAACTAAGAAGAAATCCTATATCAAAACCCTTATAGTTATCTCATGCTCATGTGTTGGGAGTCACATGGTTTCAAACAAACTGTGCAACACATATTTCTTCTTTTTTTCTCCCCACAAGGTTAGTTAAAACTGAGTGTGATGGTCAGCACAATGTCTATTAATCATGAGGCACGTTCCTTTTTCTATAATCTCATGGTTTTGAGCTCCGTACAAGCCTCAAACACCATTATGGCCCTTATGACTTCATTAGATAGCATTATAAGGTTAATTTAAAGGATTTTAAAACAAAAAAATGATCCTCACCTTCGTGATAATGTGGGTTGTTAAACTACACATCATGTACCAGGGGTACACACCACGTGGTCAAACTCATCAAGGTAGCTGAATAAATTACCAGACTGGCCATGTAGGGGAATTTATCCTTGTCGAATACATAGAAAATGATAGAGTACTCACACCATGCTGAAGTAAATGTACATGATGTAATGCATGCCCAATCTATATGAGGTACATGGTCAGGTACCCCATAAAGGATACATGCCATGTTCATAATACACATGTTGTGTGCAAGGGTTTCACACACCATTTTAGGATAGAGTACAAACCTAGGTGGGACCTTGAGTGTACACACCATGTACTATGTTATACATGTCATGTACAAAATATACAAGCCATGTACCAAGGTTTTACACACCATTTTAAGATAGATTACAAACCTAGGTGGGACCTCGAGTGTACACACCATGTACTTTGTTATACATGTCGTGTACAAAATATACAAGCCATGTATCAGGTTTTTACACACCATGTATGGCTAGAGTACTTGTATACATGGGGCCATGAAAGTATGGACCATGTACTAGGTTATATATGTTATGTACTTCCCTATTGCTACCCATTTACTATTTTAGTAACTAGAATCCCAATAGTAAGAATTAGACAAATGAGTAGAATACGTTAATTTTTTCCCACATAGATTGGGATGGTGAAACAGTTGAGGTGTTTTGGGGACTCAAAAGAGTTGTTTTATGGTGAATTAGTTTTAAAAGAGATATTCTTCCCATAATAATCTGATAAAACTCTATCCTAAGAGTGATACATTGATTTTAGATTGGAAGCGATCCATCTCCCTAGATAAATGATTAAGTAGCCCTTCCCTTGAGATGAAGTTTTCAATTTTGTGTCACCCATGTAGCTAGTTATGATCAAGGATCCCTTATAAGATGCCTACATTGAATTACTATATCCTAAAGGTTCTCCTGTATGATGCCTCTATCTCATTACACTTTCTAAGGATCCCCAGTAGGATGCCTCTACTTTTGTTTGTCCTATAGGATCCCCTGTATGATTCTACCTTTTACTTACTCCTTCTAAGGATCCCATGTAGTATAACTCAACTAGCTTACTATTTTCAAGGATCCTAAGTGGGATTTCACTTCTTACATATTGACATAGAGGATCTGAAGAGGGGTTATTTATCTAATAGATGGAAATCAAGGATCCTGAGTATTATTATTCTACTGTATTAATATAGGGGTCTACTTTTTGCCTCAATGTTTTATATTCCCTAATCTAATACATTTGTTTTGGTTATAAATTGTAGCACATATAACCTTAGAACCCATACTAAAAATTTATTCCCAAGGTAAAATGACATAATTGGTGGGTTTTGTCATTTAATACCCCCACTATTTTATTTATACATTTACACGGTTACTATTGATGCATGTATGAATTCCAGAGGTACTTCCTGATATTTTTTTCTAATGATCCTAATACAGTATAATATATATTTGGGATTCCCAAATCTACTTCTTGATATCCAACTTTTGATCCATTTTGATTGATATTATTGTTATTCCAAGGTTAAATTCAATGGATCACACTGGTGATCTTACAGGATTGATTATTTGACAAGCATGAAAATATATACTTCCTAGGATCAGACTTCTGCATATTACATGACCAGATGAAGGAAATGGAAATCCTCATCATTTATTGGGGATGGATGAAAATGATTCTTCACACCCTTATTTATATATCCTCTAGGATAATTATTATCTCGTCGACTGACTCCAAGGATGATTATTATGGTCATGTGAATTCTCTATCACTATACTCACCATACATGTCTTAGAGTGGTCTGTTGAGTTATTTATGGAATAGATATCAAGATTGTACTTATATATGCAGATAATTCCATACCTTTATCCTACGGTTCATCCATATAGAAATCACCAGGGTCGCAATGTTGTTTTTTACCAATGGTACATGATGTAGAAAGTCAGACATCTGAAAAAATTTACGAGGATTGAGTGGAATGGAATCCATCTCAAAGAACATTTCTATGGTGTTTATACATTACCTTGAATCATTCATTATAGTTATTGGAGGTGAGTGCTGGATATTCCAGTGCTTTGACATGTATTCCACTATGGTTTCATAGCCTTATTAAATAAATTTCTAATGCTAACCAAAGGAGGTTTCATCAATTGGGTTTTCATACCCAAGGATCTGTATGATAATACATGGATTGATTTTCATGACATCTATCATAGTTATGTAGTCACTAGATGTCCAATAGATTAAATCTGAATCCAAATATTAGTTGTGGACAGAGTTTATTCATGATATTTATTTTTGTATCCAATTATAGAAACATATATCTATGTATGTACCTGATCAAACATGTTTAGATACATTTTATATTAGTCCAAATCAAGTTCATTTGATTGGGATAAAGGATTGAGGGATCGATTGAGGGTTTATTTTTGTTAAATGATATTATTTCCAATTTATCTATTGTGATTCCAACGTGGGATGAGTGTATTTCATGATCACACACTTATAGAAGTATTACATAGATTCATCATTGGGGTGTCCTACTGATAATATTTCTGAACCCCTATATGTGAACCTTGGAGTGTGTATTGAAATTATTTCAACCTTTGTGTTGAGCATTAATATTTCATGGATATGGATAAGGCCCATAGATTCATGATTGAGAAAGGTTGCTCAATTGGATTCTTATGATTGATATGTAATATATTGAGAATGTCTTTGATATTGGGTATGTAGTTTGGATTAATGTTTTTAGTATACCCATGTAATTATATTTCAAAATATTTTTTTTACTTATGTATATGTGATCATCTTGGTTATTAATAAGTCTTGTACGTAAGACATGACCATTCAATGATTTACTACATTTCATTTATTATTATATCCTTATTTAATTTTGCATCATCTGCACTTTGACTATTCACTACTACGAATAATATCTAGTTATTTATATTGTTTCTTACATAGATATGGGGCAACAACCTCTCCATGGATAGACCGTAGGCACTGCCATCTAGTTAGAATCATCTTGCATATAGAGAGGAGTGATTAAGGTGTTCTGGTGAACCAGCTCAGGGAACCGATTTAGTGGCTCATAGATTAGATGTGATAATATGTTATTATAGTTATTCCTTTCCAATTGAATTTCTATTTGGGACATGGTAGACAAGACTAATAGAAATGTGTCAGAACCATTGATGGATATCATATTGGTTAATCAAGAAAACTTGTTCCTGTGAGAAGTCAATGTTTCTAGGGTTATGGGATTAATGTTCTTTATATGAGATATCATAGTCGTAGAATAAATTCACTTTGAGAGGCACACATTTGGTGTATAGTATATGATTCAATATGGATTTATGGATATTATTCCATTTTTTACGGTATATTAATAGACTTATATCACTTTTCCATTTACAAGAGATGAGTGAATTTTATTGACTCTTAGATAGATATGAAAAGAGGTTCTTCGTGAATCGTATTTGGCATGTAGGTTCCATTTAATATGGGATTTCATATGTGTTATTTTATTGAATATATGGGAAAATTATTTAAAGTGTCTACGATAAACTAAATGGTGTTTTCACATATAGGTTATTTGTTCCATTCTACTCAACTGGTCTGACTTGCATATATATTTCTTTCTGATCGTAGGTTATGTGGATCTATAGTACGATATTTTACAATGAGGTTGATGAATTAGTCCTTATACATGAGAGTTGTAATGACACTATTATTTTGATATGAACCATGATTCCCAACTGTTATACTTCTCATAGTGTGTTGTTTCTTTTCTTTGATTAATTAATAGATCAATAAAAATTATACTATGTTTTCCCTCGTAGCTTAGAGTGACATTCTACTTAACCAAACCACAGAAGATGGTATGATATGGATCATTAAGATGATGATTTGAACATAATTTTGATCCTTATAGGTCAATGTTGGTATTTAATACCATCGTTTTAGGTGATCTAGTGGTGTAATTTTGTTTTATGTTAATAAATTCTTAAAAAGATAGAAAAACTATAACAGAATTACATCCAATTATATGTCATAAAAATTGACTGGTAAGTCCATGATAAATATTCTCAAACAGAATTATGGACTGGTATGATGATTTTGGAATTTTTTACACTTGTAGATTAGTATAATCTTTACCTATTTTAGATAAGTTTTACCTTACGATCTAAGTGGTAATACATAGTGACCTATTTTAGAAGTGATTAGTAGGGATGGTTAGGAGACCTAGAGACCCTTATTTTTTACTCTGGCCCTAGATGGACACTATTTAGATTGATTGAGGTCATCCTGTGAGAATGGTTGGCCCAGTTTTACAGATTCATTTTTATATATTGAGCTTGATTACACACTCGTGTTGTGATTGATGCAAAATGATTTCATGGGTATTTTAATACAGGAATTAGTATTCATTTATAATTCTATAGGTCCCTATTGTTTTTATGTAATGAGACTGTCCTTGGTGGTCTAGATTATTCAGGTTCCTAACCCAGTCAACTAGTTGTTTTGTAGTTGATACATAAATTTCTGTGAACAATTTCATGTAATGGTGAGACATGAAATAAATTTTTTCACAAAAGAGGATATCAATTTGTAAGATAATATTGAAGGGTTATTTTGGATCAATTAAATTTAAATACATACTATCGTAATCATATTTTCATTTCTGATGAATATCTCACAAGATCATGAGTTGGGTGATCATGATCGGGTGGTAGTCGATTATACACCTTCTATGTAGGATGTTTTGGAAATTGTTGGTTGTATGTGGTGTCATTTAAATCATAAATCAGTGAATGACCATGTGTGTACTGATAGCCAATGGTTCTAAATAGAAACCATGGGAACGGTTACTAGGCATTTTTGATAAATTTAGGAATTACCCTTTATGGTAGATGATACATCATGAGTAAATTAGGTTTCGTGATGTGGTCAACCCATGGTTAGACCTAGACATAAATTATTGAGAGATGTGGAGTTAGGATATGGTTAAAGGTAAGAATGTCTTTGTTTGAAGTGAGAATTTCTTGGGAGATTGAGAAATTCATATTTATGGAATAATAGTTTACTCCTAGTTATAAATGATCTTCCCATATATCATGTTATCATCCTGAGTATTCTAGGAGAGTGTTCGATATAAACCAAGATAATTAAATGTTTCTCCATGTTTGTTAAAGGAAATTGTTGAGGTTTTCATCCTAATGTGGTATAAGGTAATCCATGTGCTAGGGGTGTACCATGGGAATATTGGAGGTGGTGGCCCTCATTTTCAATTGAAATTCGGTAGTGTTTGTGGAAATCATTCTACAGAAATGGGAATGGCTGATGATCTAGTATGACAAGTTGTTGCTCTGGATGACTGGTTCTAGACATTTAGTCCTTGCATTCAATGATAGACAGAGTTTGGGACATTGATATTGGAGTACATTTTTGATGTGATGATAAGGATGTCCTTATGGTGGGTATTATTATATTAGTCATTTTTAAACATCACTCATGATAGGAGAGTTTTGTACATTATGATAATGGTCATAGGATAGTCAAGATAGTGTTGTTGTGAAGATGCTCAGGATTAGGACATGGATAAAGTTTTACCCCCAATTCTTCTCAAGGATGATAAGGTTTATGGTTAGTATGTTGTAATGACATGTGCTATTCGGATTACAAAATTGAGAAAAAAATTTAATTTTTCCTTCGGATGCTCGTGATGAGAAAATGGTCATTTCACCAGATCATATTATTCACATAATAATTAATATTTATTATTTATTTGTTTATTTATTTATTCATGCATTTTTATTTGGCTGTATATTTTGAGTGGAGAATTAGATTGAGATTTTTTTCTCTTATATTCAGTCAATATTTGGGTATATTTCCTATGAGAATCATAAGATGAAGTTGTGAATTAGGGCTGGGCCTGACCCCCTTTCTCTTTTTCTTTTCTTTTTGTCCATTTCATTCCCTAATTTTCTTTATTCTCCTCAACTGGATACTCACATAGGCCCCCTAGGGGATTTAATTTCCATGACTATGATATTATATGTGAATATATATATATATACATATATCAGGGTAGGAAGAGACTTTCCACTTGGTGCTCATGAAAAGTTGGATCGTCTCATGTGGAACATAACTCGGTGAAAATATTCATGAGAGTAAACACAAAGATAGTCTATTTATAAGTTTATTTCATATAACCCTATATATTTACCTCCACCTCCAACTAGTTTTTTATCCCATTTATGGTTTTTGAGGGCCCCTTAAGGGTCGATCTATGCTTAAACATGGAAAATCCGTACTTCCGAGCCAATTGTAGGGGTTCCCATTCGAGATATCCTGATCACTTGGTGTGTCATTCTATGAACACACACCGTACACTTTTATTGTCCAAGAAAGGTGATATTTTTTTAATTAAATTTCATAAATAAGGTATACAATTCGTGTTCTAGTTTATTTCCGTGTATCCAAGTACAAGGGAAGATAGAATTTTTAGAACTACACGCAGTGTGGCAGGGGTACATGCCATGTAGTCATACTCTGCCAGGTAGCAGCATACTTGGACAAAAAGAATGTATAGAGTCACTTGGACTTGTAAAAAACATATAAAGGCCTTCAATGGGCTAAACATCATGTAAAAGGATATATTTTACTGGTAACATAGGGACATTTGATGTGAGAGACACGGGCGGGAACCCCATATAGGGTATAGGCCATGAAAATATTGTACATGATGTGAACATGGGTTCTATAATCCATGTTGTCATGGAGTACATGTCCAAGTAGGGCCTTGAGAGTACAGATTATTTACTAGGTTATACATGTTGTGTACTTCTCCTTTTCTACCATAGAGGGTTTCTAGTAACATTATGCCCTGGTGCCATAATTGGGCACATAAGTAGTCCATGTTTAGCATTTTTCCACCTAGATCATGATGGTGAAACCCTTGAGGTGTTTTGAGGACTCGAAAGGGATGTTTTGTGGAAAAGGGGTTTTTTATATAGATTTTTATCTTCAATAACTGAATACAATTATCCCCTGACAGTGATACATTGATATGTGATTATCCATTATCCATCTCTCAATACTGATGATTATGTATCCCTTCTCTTGAAGAGAATCGGTCATTAGAGTGTTACCCTATGTGGCTAGTTGTGATTGTGGATCCCTTGTAATATGCCTTCATTGACTTACTATTTCTGAGATAATTCCTATTATGATTCCTATGTCTCCTTAATCATTCCATAATCTCTAGTATGATGCCTCAAATTTTATTTTTCCTAGAGGATCCCATTTAGGATTCCGCATTCAACTTACTTCGTCAAAGGATACCATGTAATATTAATCTATAAAATATATATTTATGAGGATCCCAAGAGGGATTCCTCTTCATACATGTTGACTTATAAGATCACGTGATAGATTTCATCACTTATGGATGAACCTAGAGGTTATTGAGTAGGACACCTCTCTTGTGTTGATTTAGGAGACCCATTGGGTTCCCCAATGCTTGATCAGCCCTGGGATATTATGTTGGGTTTTTGGTACAGATTGTATTAGGTGTCACCTTAGAACCTGCACCAAACATGTAATCCTGTGGGACTATGAAAGAAGTTTTTGTTTTAGGTTTTTCCACACCCATGCTATTTTATGTTTACATTCACACGGTTACTATTGATTTAGCTATGATTTCTAGTGGTACTTCCTTGAATTTTTTTATCAATGATCCTAATGATTCCTGGTATATTTTTTGAATTCCCAAAGGTAATTATTCTGATTCGGCTTATGAGACTTATTGATTGATATTATTGGGATTCCCATACATAATTATTGGTATATTTATATTGATCCTACAAGATTTATTATATGATAGTGATTTGTTGAAGTACATGATGGGATCATTCTATTGAATTTTACATGATTAAATTTTTGTAATGGTTCTCCTCGTTATTCATTAGGGATGGTTAGAAATGATTTTCTAAACCCATCATGGTATATAGTTGAGGATTAATACACTCTCTACAAGTGATACCTAGGATGATCACTAGGTCCAGGTGGACATACAATTACTATAATCGACATACTTTTATGGGAGTGGGCTATTAATCCATTTAATGAATGGATTTTGATATCGTACTTAGATTCTGAGAGCAGAACTTATAGACAGCATAATTATAATCCATTTAGGGATTATCCAAGTCATTATCTTGTGATATACCTATGGGTTGTGAACAAGGAGTCTAACATCAGACTGGATTTACATTGTTTGAGTGGTATGGAATCTATATTTGAAACTATTTACAAGATGTCCATACATTACTTAAATCATTCATTATATTGATTAGAGGTGAGTACAGGTGATCCCATGACATAGAATTGTATCCCCTTATGGTTATCAAGCATGGTTATAGATATTTCTGGCATTGGAATAATTTTTTATTTTCGATCAGGATTGTAGACCCCAAGTATTTATATGATTATACACATCATTGGTTCTATAACATCCAACATAGTTCCCTATTCAATGGATTTCTAGTCGACTGGATCAAAATGCAAGGATCAGATGTTGGTTGAGTTTAGTTATGTTATTTTTTACTGTATTCATATATTAATACATATATATACACACATATATATATATACACATATATATATATGACTATGTTGGAGCATATTAAGAGACATTATGGATTAGGATGAAGCCGGTATGGTTGTTTGGGATTACAACCCCAAGGAATGACTGTGTGTTAATTATTTTAAATTATCTATGCTATCTAGTATTCTAGATGTCTCTCAGTTATGCTGATCATATTGCATTAGTAAGAACATATAGAAGAATTTTATAGGTTATCCATTGGTTTTGGAATACTAATATTTATTTCTCACCCTTATACATTCACCTTGGTGTGTGTATAATTTACATATTCTTTTATCTTGACCACATATGTTTGATGGATATGGTTGAGGCCCGTGATTACATGATCGAGTAGATAAACTCATGTGGATTCTTATGATAGAGCTCAATGGTGTCTCAGGTATTGGGTATGTGATATGTATTGAATTTAGTAGTAAATATATATAATTTAACTTTAGTTTCTTATATTTAATCATCTATATATGATAAGACTGATTGTCGATTAGTGGTTTATGTATGACACGGTCGTTCGAGACTTCAATGTATTTCGTTTATTATTACATCCATTTTTTAATTTAAAACTTATGTACTATTATTATTCACTTGTATAGATTATATTTGGTTATTTTTTATATTTATTAATGTGATATATGGGAATAGACTCTGAATGGACACAAAATATGACCACCCTTCTAGTAAGTAGCCTATGGTGTATGAAGTTGTGTTCCTAAATACTTCTTGTGAATCAGCTTAAGGTGTTGATTTAGTGCCACATAGGTTTGCATTTGATAGATTGGGAATGGATTGGGTAGAAAGATTACCCAATCCATAGTTTATCAATTCATTGATGTGTACTAGGTTCTGTATTTTTGACTTCATTATTTCATTCATTAGGTCCTCTAGTGAGGATTCTTGAGATTTCTACTATTTATAGCTTATATAATGTTGACTGTTTCTATCTGTAATTGTGGTGGATATAAAGATTGTAGGAAACCTTTTTGAAATTTTGTTCTTTGAGGAGTTTAGACCCTAGATACATATTTATTGTAAGAGTACCCTCTTATTCCTTTGTTGTAGTTTTGTGATGACGAAACTACCTTTTTTACATTGTGTTGATGTTTTCTAGAAGTTTAGGAAAACAATCCATGAAGAGTTATTTAGAAAAATGATGTTGGAGGACTCATGGTGGTATAGTGGGTGATGTATCCTAAACATTTTTTAAATATAAATTCATTTAAAAAGAGTTCATTTCATCAATTTTCTTGAAAAAGAAAGAGTTATTATTACAGCTGATATCTTTAAAAAAATTTATTTCAGATTCATTATTTAAAAACACACATAGTACAACCTCAATGATCAATAATCCTTCTGTATATGGTAGATTGGTTACATAGCACATCAACTTGATATGTTGATATAACACCGTAATTTAAAACATCCTGGAAATGATTCTAATGTTATTTTGATTATAAAACTACACCGGATAACCAATGGACATACCTAAGAAAGGGGTAACATATAAAGTATAGTAAGGAAATAGAAAAAGTATAACATGATGAATTTATTACCAGTTAGTCAATGTGAATTTCAATGAGACATAAAATGGGTGACAATAATAATCTTTAACAGTGTGGCATAATATAATATAATAACGTAAAGAAAATATAAGAATGTGACGAAAATATTAAACATGATATCATAAAAATAGTTCAAGGATAACCACCAAGACATAATAACATGTTGGAAAAGGTCCCATAAAGGATTAGGTTTAAAAAATAATCACATACATGATGTCTCATGATGGTAAAACATTAACAAATTTATTACATCTCTATATAATTCCTGGTACACCTATCACTTTCATATCATGTATATGCATAAGTGTTACATATACATCATTCAACATGGGTTAATATTCCTTCATATTTAATCCAATGATTAAGGAGTGTGGAATACATACATGTATATAACTAATAAGGTAATGATATTTATGAGTAGGTGTATTTCCATGACTATAAATGGGGATGGTATTCACAATACAATGGTTTGGTAAGGAAAAGTCACAGGATAATATCAATAGCATAACATGGGTATATAATGAATCTTGGGTGGGATTAATGAGATTGAAATGGGTGTATAATAACTTATAAATCATAAAATAATTAATATGGATATGTGGGAACATAATCAAATAATAAAAATTGGAAATTTAAATGTGAAACTGCATAAGGGTGATTTAATAAATGTTTGGAATAGGTAAAACCAAAGGATAATCTTGGCATCATAACAGTGGTACATAAGGAATAATGGGAAGAATTAATTAAAGTAAAAGGGTATAAAATCACTTATAGATCATAAGTTAATTAATAGGTATGTTTAAAATAAAATCATGTGAATAGAAATTCGAAGATGAAAGGCATTACATTAATAAGGTTTTTTAATAAAGAGAAGAAATGGAGGATCCATTACCTCGAGTGGGAGTTTAAAAACGCTTGGTTTCAGAAAAATGAGATATTAAAGGAACCATGGGAGGGTTCATGAGAGTAAAGGGTATATTATAGTCGTGATATAACTATTTTGAGTAATGATAGATGTTGTTTTCAGTGGGGTTATATAGGAAAAGAGAGGGGACTACTTTATTATTTTTCAAACATAGGTTTTGGACTCTTTGAAATAAAGTAGTCGAAACCAAAAATATTCGAATGTTTCCTGCCTACAGTTTCTACCAAAAAGAAGTGAATTTAATTATTATATAATTCCATGAACCAATCAAATTAAAATAATATCATTGGTGATTTTGAAGTGAGTCATGTTTATAATGAATTGATGTTAAGACCTTAAAAGATAATATAGGTTTTGGAGTATTCCTAAAGGGTTTATAAAATTAATCAAATATACTCAAAAAAAATTTATTTTTATGTTTAAATATACATTTTCCTTTGATACCTTTTATGGTATATATTAGATCACTTTTGTGTCCTTATGATGTCATAGTACATATCTTATATTTATATTGTATTAATTTTTTACCAAAAAAGGCAATTTCTGAGAAAGTTAATGAAAAATAACAATTTTATAATTTTAATGTGATTATTAAAAAATAATATTAATTTTATGAAAATAATTCAATAAATATAATAAATTTCACTTTTAACATAATGTCCCCTTTTTTTGAAAATTCTTGTTTTTTTACAATAACAGTTTTCTAATGCTTATAAAAATTAAATTTTAACGACATTAAATTATATTGTAGTTTATATAATATTAAATAATTATATTTTATTTAATAAATTTTAATTTAAAAATTAATGAATTCATCAAAATTAATGTCTTAATTAAAGTTACATATTACTGAAATATGAATTTGAGTTTTGCTATATTAAAATCTAATTTTTTTCAAACACGTTAATTAATCATTAATAGAGTAAAAAAAGTTAAGGAATAATTATAATTATTTTCTATTGAAAATGAAATATAAATATTCATACTTTTTTGGTCGAGATACGAAGCCCTTTTTTGAACCAGTTAACTCTTTAATGGTAAGGTGTGTGATGGTTAGATTATCCTGGGGTGGCTCCGCATACATGAGTTGGTCCATAATCTTGATGATCATCAAATTATTTTATAAATAGTTTCACTCATGATACAGTTATTGGATCTCATCTTTGGATTTGTCCAGGAAAAATATTGGTGATTTTATCTCCCTTGGAATCTATGATAAATGGGATTCATAAGGTATGATCCTACTAGTCAAGAACATTTCTTTTTTTTTCTTTTTCAATAAGAATTTATCTTACCCTATAAAATATAATAATCATATGTTCAATAATCAATGACTACATTATTAATAGGTATTATGGTTAATGGTTTTTTGAATGTGATAGGATATTACATACAATGGTTCAATTTACCAAAATAGTTCATGTTTTTTATATATTTACATTACATAACTAAATAAATTAGTTATTTAAAAGGGAATTTAATTTTTAAATTTTTGGTCATTATATTAATCCCCTATTCATAAATTTATCTCTCAAAATTTTTATATCATTGAATAAAATAGATGGGGGGTACTTCTGTATCATTGCCTCTTCCAGTTCCCTATCACATCCTCAAACTTTTTGTTCATCCATGTCACAATTACTAGGTGAGTAGTCTTATTTTTTATAACCTTTTATCTCTGATATAATATCTTCACTAGATGCTCCTCATATGAAAGTTCATTCTCCAATGGTACCACATATGGATTTAGTTCATGTGAGGGGTGGGGTATGTACATTCATAGGGGGGTTTCGTGGAACACATCATGTTCTTGGGATTAGTTATGTGGGTTTACTAGTCGATTGGTCACCTATCTAATGAAATCAAGGTTCTAAAAGAGACTGATGTATCTAGGAAAAATATTTCCTTTCTTCTTAAAATTCATTACATTCTTCCATGTTGATATATGAAGGAACACATTATCTTCAAACTCAAACTCTAGATCATGTTGATGACAGTTCTTTTAGCTTTTCTACTAACTATTTTGAGTATTTAATATGTCACATAATGGATTGAACTATATATATCATCTCTTCGATAAAATCATGTCCCATCATCTTACACTCTCCAACTTCATCCTAGCATGTTGGAGTCTGAACCCTCTTCCTATATAAACCATTATAAGGTGTCATTTGAATTCAAGAATTGAAATTTTCATTATATGATAACTCCACTACCAGAAGTTTATAGTTCTAACATACATTAAAAAACATAGAACATGATCTTGACATAGAATATAGAGTTTTAATGGTTATTTTAGGATGACTATCCATCATAGTGTGATGAGAAGTGATGAAACATAGTTCTGCATTCAACACTTGATGAATTATTCCCTAAAACCTTAAGTTAAACCTCATATCATGATTACAAACAATGGATAGTGTAACTCCTTTTATTCTTACCATTAATCTTATGTATATCTTAGAGAGTTTGTAATAAGATAAATCTTCCTTGATAGAAATGAAATGTTCTAATTTGGTAAAGTGATTGTCTACCACCTAGATGGTTTTACTGCCATTAGGTTTCTTGGGGAGTCCTATGATGAAATTCATGGATATCAATTCCCATTTCCATATTAGTATGGAAAATTTTGAATCATACCCTTAGACATTTTTCATTATTCTTTGGATTTCTTTCATACAATTCAGTAAGAAACAAACTCTGAAATCTCTCTCTTTATGTTATCCCACCAAATTTTTTCCATCTATTCATTATAAATATTAAGTTTTATGAAATTAATAGAGAAGGATGATCCATTCCCATCATTCGGGGGTTCCCTATTTAGTTAGGGTTTGTATGGGAAACATACCTGAGTTCCAAACCTTATTACTCCATCTTCAAAAATGTTGAACTCCTGAATATTTTCTACCCTCTTCAGTAGAAACACATCAATATTCTGTGGCTTGATTTTTCTCTCAAGATTAGAAAATTTTGCAGTTATTTGAGAACTCTAGGATGGAGATAAATTTATTATTTCTATAGAAATTATTTTCAGGTCCAATATTATTGGATCCATCCAAAGTATCATCATGGATAGTGTTATAGAAACCTTTATACTCAGAGCAACTTCCACTTTTTATCTATTATGGTAATGGATTGAACAATCATAGACTTTTAAAATCTATAACCACATATGTTGGTTCATATTATGGTCCTTTAGTGTGAATATATACATGAGGATTTTATGGTCTATATATATATCTCACTTCTTCCAGTATAGATAATTTCACCATATCATTAATGATAAAATCACTATAGCAAATTCTATATCATGGGTTTGGTAGTTATTATCATACATATTTAGTTGGAGGGAGGTATAGGCTATCACATTATCATTTCTCATGAATACACAACCCAATCCATTTTTGGTGCATCATTATATATCACAAATCCTTCCCCATTGTGGTAAATTTTCATATAGGTGTAGTGACTGGCCTCTTCTTCAGAACTTTATGAATTTCATCACATTCATTAGTCCATATAAACATGAATCTTTTCGAATTTAGTTTTTTCAGGGATTTGAAAATCCTGATATGGTTATAAAAATCAAGAATAATAACAAGATAACCTTTGGAAACTAAGGATTTACATAAATGAGGAGGGACTGTTCCACACTTCAATCATCTCCAATTTTTTAAAGGATCCATACATATCCCTTTTCTAGTGACGGAATGACATAGGAATGACACTTTATCCAACACAACTCTCATTTTCTATAATTTTTATTCAACATTTCTTTCTGAAAGGCCCCTAGTATAGTATTAAAATTGTCCTCATCTTCCTCTTTTCTTTTGTACTAGATACCAATATCATTAAAAAAATAATACCATTAATTTTAAAAGGTAATCCCTAAATACTCAATTTATTATTTCCATGAAGATTATAGGATCATTGGTTACTCCAGATGGAATCACTATTAACATATAGTGCATAAACCTTGTATAAAAAGTTGTATATGGGATATAATCATTTTTCACCTTTCCTTGATAATTTCCTGACCAAATATCTATCTCAAGAATTTATTGGGCCCCAAATAACTAATAGAACAAACCATCAATCCATATAAGATGTTACTTTTTCATTATCACAATCTTGTGGAGATCATTATAAAAAATCTGGAGGAGCATTCACCCATCCGTCTTTTTGGTGAAGATGACCATTGCACCCCATGGTGAAACACTTTGGAGTATAAACCCTTAATAGAGATTTTATATATTTGTTTATTAAGATTCTAAAGTATAACAATTCCAATTATATATGGGGCCTTGAATATTAGAAATCCCTAAGAATAAGTTCAATTAAAAATTAAATATCTCGTCTAGGAGGAAGACTAAAAGATTCTTCCAGAAACAAATCAGCATATTACCTCTTGATAGTAATTTCTTTGGGGATGATATTTTATTTTGTATCAATAATTTGGGAAAGATAATAATTCTCATATGGAAGTAATATCCATGATTAAGATTATGATACCAATAAATATTCATCCTTATCTTGTACTTTTATAGAATGAAATGGTGATTATTTGTATATAGAGTGAAATATCTATCCCAACAATTATTGATGGATTTATAAAAATAAAACGATTCCATAACATGGATAACATAAAATTAAAATAAAGGGCGATTGATATGGTTTTCAAGAAGAATATACCCACAAACTAGAACTTATGATACAAAAAACATAGATGTTTCTTCTTGATTATATAAAATAATTTCTCGTGGTGACCGTATCTTCTTGGAAAACATACATGATATGGAAATATTGAATTAATTAAAATATAAAAATATATAGAATGTGAAACATTTAATTAAATCATCATAGTCAATCTCAGTGAAGGACTTTCCATATATCATTAGTCTAAGAGATTGTTGGTGCTCATCATACTTTTCATCCCTTGGAATAGGTCATCGACATGGATAATTCTCATCTTCTCCACATTTACAATATAAAACTATATATGGTAACTCATTGACAGAACCCATCCCCCGGGGCCTATGCCGTGATTCCCCTAAGCCCGCCTTCCATAGGCCAAGGGCTGGCGACTAGCACCGGAAAGGCATATCCCTAAAAATGAGAAGGCATTTCCTTTTAACTTGAAAAATCATACAATCCAAGCATATAGCTACATACCATGACACAGTAAACTAAATAGTAAAAGGATCAAGTATATTAAGTAAATGGGGGAATAATATAAGCCTAGCTGGAAATGCAAGAAAAACTGGAAACTGCTCCTGTGAACGCCCGCCAAGGGTCCTACCTGAAGGGAAGGTATAGCACTACAACAGTCATCTTTGTGGTAAGTCACATGTAATGGTCCACCTCCAAGAAGAATCCAGTCCTGGAACCCTCATCCTCGATCAATGTTGTCATTCATCTACACAAGACAAAATAAGGTGAGGGTGTTGTTAGTGCAAGGGTGAGTATAACAATACTCAGTGGGGACCCTGAGACCCTCAAAGGACTCTCAGAATCCACAAAGTATAAACCACAAAGCAAGACCACAATTAAAAAGCACAAAGAAATAGTCAACCTTACATAGGTATATGCCCATACATATACCTAGGTTGTTAAGTAAACCCATCTTGCTAATGAGGAAACACAAGGAGAACTCATTATCCAAAAGCACAACTGTTCCACGAATGAAAGAATACCACGAAGGTAACACCACCAAGGTAGGTTTCATAAAGGTAACACCACACAGAAGGATACCACAAAGGTATCACCACACAGAAGTGTACCACAAAGGTAAGTACCACAAAGGTAATTCCACATAGTAGAATACAACAAAGGTCAGGACTCAGCTCACACTATGTATAACATAAGTACGAAAGTATAGATGATTATACATATTCATAGATCATATTAATAAGTCGAGAAGCTCTGTTTTTTACCCACACAAGATCAAATATGACCCACAAAGGATCTGAGGATGACCCACATAGGATCTGTGGATGACCCACACAGGATCGTTAGATTCTGACCCACACAGGATCCGAAGATGACCCACATTGGATCTGAATATTCTTCGAGTACATCCAGCCACATTGTTCACGCACTAAGGAAGCATGATTCTAGGAGGGTCCGCTCCTCAAGACAGTGGTCGATACTTCAAGTAACATGAATTCCAATGACGAATTTTCACGAAGGTCTATCATGTCAAAAGGTACCCAATGAGACTCACGGTGTGTCAATCGGACACCCAGTCTGTAAGTTATTAGTGTTTCCCTTCCGAGGGCCCAATTGGATTAGGGTTGGATCCAACCCAGACATAATCCAACTTTATCCAAAACTCAAGTGGTGTATATAAAAAGGATCATCTCAGACCAAGTATTTTAGTGTCATAGATGGTTCGTCAATCGGACGCCTGGTTCTCATGATACGGCCAAAAAGGTGTATCAGGGTCCATATGGGCCCGGGGTCCGGTCCGACCCAGCCCACCTGGCCTTGGCCGACCCAACCCAATTTGGGTCACCTGGCCAGGCCCTGTTCCGGACCGGATGGGCTGAAATGTGGTGGGCCCGGTCCACTAGGCCGTGGTCTGGCCTGGCCTGTTGGGCACGGCCTGTTCGGCTGGGTTTGGTCCGTTGTGGCGAGGCCTGCCCTAAAGGCTACCCGGGGGAGGCGCCCCCCGGAATTCTGAATGGTCCAATAGACCGTTTATCTTGGTAAACCTGGGGGCGCCATGTGGCGCCGCCTATTTCTACCTGGGACCCGAGGGAGTCGTCCCTCTCCGTGTGACGCGGCCTGCCAAGAAGTCCAGCCGGCTCCCCTTCCAGCGGCATGATGGTGTCGCTATCCTCCATTGGCTAGCCGGTTGCCAGCCGCCCTGGTACGCCACCGCGGCTTGAAATCTGCGGCCTCCTCCCCAATCGGGGTGCAGACACATACCGCCCTTCCTCCACGCGTCCAACCGGGTGTCGGCCACCCTCCGGGTGCCCCGTCTGCTCGAACCGCGGCTGACTGGTTGTCGGCCACCCTCCTCTTCCGCAGGTCGCCATAGCTTCATTCTGAGCCCAAAAAATATAACAACCGCATATTCACAATCCTCGGGTCGAGATATCCACATTTATATGTCGCGCTCTATGAAACATTGTGTTTTTAATGTTCTTAATTATTTGGTGTTGAGGAACGCGCGTAGGACAAATAAAAAATATTGTTGTGTATGTGCAGATCAATGGTCGTGTTTTTTTGGACATCGTCATTGAGAATCAATAATATGATGAATTAACAAATAAATAATTATCATATTCCAAAACAAACCCCTATCCTCATTCATTTTTTGGATATGGAATGGGGAAGAAGATAAAGACGTCGCCGTTCATTGCTCCCGCAACAAGCTCCCGCTCTATTATTTAAGCGTCGTCCCTATTCTTGATCTGGAGATTTTTCTACGTTTGAGGATGTTCTTCCTTTGAGAATTCTCTAGCCAAAGCCTCCTCTCCCTTTTGCCAATTTAAAAACAACCCTCAAGAAGAGTTAATAAAACTCTTAATTAACAAGTTGATTCATTAATTTTTAGAATTAATGAATCCCATTAATTAAAGGAAATTGTGGTTTCACTTTTTTCTGTTACCGGGAATTTAATGCCCATCATAAAATGCCCAATGAACCTCATGTGGTTCCCACCTCTGAGATTCAAATGAGGGGTTTTAATAAAAATAAAATAAAAGTTATTTATTTTATTTTTCAATCCTCCCATGAAATATCCAAAAAACTAACTTCCACCCTTAACCTACTGCGGTAGAGGTGAAGGTCTCCTTAAGCAAATATCGGCGTTGTGAGTTCAACGATGTCCTCATATTTCAAATCTGTGCACCTGTTCAAAAGTAACAAAACGCCACTCGCGTGTTTACTGAACGTATCTAAAAAAATGTTCAGAAATTTATTTCGGGCACACTAGACCACAGAATCACTCTCCATCAATTTTCACAGTCTCGTAATCATGGAAACTAAGAGAATTGTATACTAAAAGGAGCAAGTAGAGTAATAAAAGGGGGGCTAGAATATAAGCCCAACTAGAATGTGGAAGTAAAACTGGAAACAACTCCTGTGAATGTCGGCCAAGGGTCCTACCTAAAGGGAAGGTATAGCTCTCAATGATCATTTCTATGGTATGTCTCATCTAATGGTCCACCTTAGAGCAGAATCCAGTTCTGGCACCATCAGCCTCGATCAATGTTGTATGTCGTCTACATAATACACAGTAAGGTGTGGGAGTTGACCGTGCTGGGGTGAGTATAACAATACTCAGTAGGGACCCCGAGACCCTCGAAGGTCTCTCAGAATCTACAAAGTATAAACCACAAATCAAGATCACAATTACAAAGCACAAAGAAATAGTCAAACCTACTTAGGTATATGCCCATAAATATTACTAGGTTGTCAAGTAAACCCATATCGTTAATGAGGAAACACAAGGCCAACTCTTTATCCAAAGGCACAACTGTTCCACGAAGGAAAGAATACCATGAAGGTAACACCACAAAGGTAGGTACCATAAAGGTAACACCACATTGAAGGATACCATAAAGGTATCACCACACAAGATGTGTACCACAAAGGTAAGTACCACAAATTTAACGCCACACAGTAGAATACAAAATTGGCAAGGACTCAACTCACATGAGGTATAACGTAAGTACAAAAGTATAGATTATTAGTTATATTGCTATATCGTCTTACTACATCAAAAAGATTTTTTGTTGACCCACATAGGATCAAAGTTGACCAACATAGGATCAAAGATGACCCACACGAGATTTGAAGATGATCCAAGAGGATATGAAGATGACCCACACAAGATCGGTAGATGCTGACCCATACAGGATCTGAAGATGACCCACACAGGAACTGATGATTCTTCGACTACAGGTAGTCGTAGGGTTTCTGCACTAAGAATTCTTGATTCTGGGAGGTTCCGCTCCTCAAGCCAGTGGTCGATACTTCAAATACCACGAATTCCAATGAAGAAGTATCATGAAGGTCTATTATGTCAAAAGTGACCCAACGCGACTGATGGCATGTCAATCGGACGCTCGGTCTGTAAGTTATTATTGTTTCCCTTCCGAGGGACCGGTTGGATTCGGGTTCGATCCAACCCAGCCATACTCCAACATTATCTAAAAATCATGTGGATTATACCAAGAGGATCCTCTCGAACCATGTATTTTAGTGTCATAGATGGTTCTTCAATCGGATGTCTGGTTCTCAATATAAGGCCAAAAAGGCGTATCTGTGTCCATCTAGGCCTAGGGTCCGGTCCGACACGGTCGGAGCGACCCAGCCCTACCCGGCCTTGGCCGACCAAACTTGATTCGGGTCACTCGGACCTGCCCAGTTCTAGACCGGATGGGCTGGAATGTGGTCGGCCTGGCCCGATGTGCCGCGGTCCGGCCCGAATCGTTCACCTGGGTTCGATCTGCCGTGGCGGGGCCTGCCCTAACCGCTACCTGGGGGGAGGTACCCCCCAAAATTTCAAATGGTCCAATGTACTGTTTAGCTTGGAAAATTGGTGGCTCCATGTGGCACCTCCTATTGGTACGCGGGACCCGTCGGAGATATCCCACTCGGTGTGACGCGGCTGGTCGGGATGTCCGGCCGACTCCCCTTCCAGCGGCACGACAACGCTGGTGTCCTCCCATGGTCGGCTGGTTTTCGGCCGCCCCGGTGTGCCATCGTGGCTTAAAATCTGTGGCCTCCTCCTCTGCCGGGGTGCGGACATGTGTCGCCCTGCCTCCACACGGCCGACCGGGTGTCCACCGCCATCCGAGTGCACCGTCTGCTCGAACCGCGACTGGCTGGTTTTCAGCCACCCTCCTCTTTTTCAGGTCACCACAACTTCATTCTAATCCCAAAAAATATAAAGTCTGCATATTCACGGTCCTCGGGTCGAGATCTCCGCATCTATATATTGCTCACAATGACACATTGTGTTTTTAGCGCGCTTAATTATTTTGTGTTCAGGAACACGCAGAGAACAAATAGGAAATATCGTGGTGTATGTGTGGATCGATGGACGTGTTTTCTTGGCCATTATCATTGAGAATAATGAATATAAAGAATCAAAAAATAAATAATTATCATATTCCAAAACAAACCCCCAACCTCGCTTGTTTTTTGGAGATGGAATGGGGAAGAAGATGAAGACGTCGATGTTCATTGCTCCCGCAACATGCTCCCGCTCTATACTTTCATTGTCATCCTCATTCTTGATCCAGAGATTGTTTTACATTGGAGTATGTTCTTATTCTGAGAATTATCTAGCCAAATACCCCTCTCCCTTTCGCCAATTGAAAGATAACCCTCGTGAAGAGTTAATAAAACTCTTAATTAATAAGTTGATTCATTAATTTTTTGTATTAATGATTACCATTAATTGAGGGAAATTGTGGCTTCACATTTTTGTGTAACCAGGAATTTAATGCCCAGCATTAAATTCCCGACCACCCTTGTGTGTTTCCCACCTCTAAGATTCAAATGAGGGGTTTTAAGAAAAATAAAAGAACGATTATTTGTTTTAATTTTCAATCCTCCCTTGAAAAATCTGAAAAACTAACTTCCACCCTCGACCTACTGCAGTCGAGGTAATGGCCTCCTTAAGAAAATATCGGCGTTGTGAGTTCAACGGCATCCTCATATTTCAATTCCGAGCACCGGTTCAAAAGTTACAAAATGCTGCTCGCGTGTTTACTGAACGTATCTAAAATAATGTTTAGAAATTTATTCCAGGAACACCGGACCTCAGAATCACGCGACATGAATTTTCGCAGTCTCGTAAACATGGCAACTAAGAGAACTATATAGTAAAAATAGCAAGTGTAGAAAGTAAAAGGGGGCCAGAATACAAGCCCAACTAGAAAGTGCAAGTAAAACTGGAAACATCTCCTATGAATGCCCACCAAGGGTCCTACCTGAAGGGAAGGTATACCTCTCGAAGGGTCACCTCTGTGGTATGTCTCTTATAATGGTCCACCTCCGAGCAGAATTTAGTCTTAGAACCCTCATCCTTGATTAATGTTGTCTATCATCTACACAAGACACAATAAGGTGTGGGTGTTTCTCGTGCAGGGGTGAGTATTAAAATACTCAGTAGGGACCCATATACCCTCGATGGTCTCTCAAAATCCACAAATTATTAACCACAAAGCAAGACCACAATTACAAAGCACAAAGAAATAGTCAACCCTATATAGGTATAAGCCCATAAATATACCTAGGTTGTCAATTAAACACATCTCGTTAATGAGGAAACATAAGGCCAGCTCTTTAGCCAAAATCACAACTGTTCCACGAAGGAAAGAATACCGCGAAGATAACACCACAAAGGTAGGTACCATAAAGGTAACACCACAGAAGGATACCACAAAGGTATCACCACACAGAAGTGTACAAAAAAGTTAAGTACCACAAAGGTAACACCACACATTAGAATAAAAAAAAGGTAAGGACTCAACTCACACTAGGTATAACTTAAGTAAGAAAGTACAGATGATTAGTTATATTGCTATATTGTCTTATTACATCAAAAAGATTTTCTATTGACCCACACAGGATGAAAGTTGACACACATAGGATCAAATATGAACCATATAGGATCTGAAGATGACCCACACCGGATCTATATATGACCCAAACTAGATCGGTAGATGCTGACCAAGACATGATCCGAAGATGACCCACACAGGATCTGAAGATTCTTCGAGTACAGCCAGCCATAGGGTTCCTGCACTAAGAACACTTGATTCTGGGAAGGTCTGATCATCAAGCCAGAGGTCGATACATAAAATACCATGAAGTCCTATGAAGATGTATCATGATAGCCTATCATGTCAAAAGGGACCCAACGTGACTAACGGCGTGTCAATCGGACGCTCGGTCTGTAAGTTATTGTTGTTTCCCTTCCGAGGGCCCTGTTGGATTCATGTTCAATCTAACCCAACCGTACTCCAAATTTATCCAAAACTCATAGTAGAGTACTCCAAAAGGATCATCTTGAACCATGTATTTTAGTGTCATAAACGGTTCGTCAACCGGACGCTTGATTCTCAACATATGGCCAAAAGGGCGTATCTAGGTCCATATGGGCCCGGGGTCTGTTCCGACATAGCCGGAGCGACCCAACCCCACCTGGCCTTAGCCAACCCAACCCCATTCAGGTCGCCCATCTTGGCTGAGTTCCTGACCAAATGGGATAGAATGCAGTGGGCCCAGCCCGCTGGGCCGCGGTCCCCCCCCCCCCCCCCCCGGCCCATTGGGCGTGGCCCGTTCGGCTCGGTTCGGCCCGCCATGGCGGGGCCTACCCTAACCGCTACCAGGGGGAGGTGCCCCCCGAAATTCTGAATGTTCTAATGGACCGTTAATCTTGGAAACCCTGGCAGCACCATGTGGGGCCTCATGTTGTTGCGTGGGACCCGTCAGAGTCGTCTCGCTCAGTGTGACGCGGTCGGCTGGGATGTCCGGCCGACTCCCCTTCAAGAGTCACGATGGTGTCGTTGTCCTCCCATGGTCGTCCAGTTGTCGGCTGCCCCGATGTGCCACCGCAGCTCGAAAGTTTTGGAATCCTCCTCTACAGGGGTGAAAACATGTGCCGCCCTACCCCCACCCGGCCGACCGGGTGTCGGCCTCCCTCCGGGTGCGCCGTCTGCTCGAACCGCGGTCGGCCGGTGGTCAGCTGCCCTCCACTTCCGCAGGTCACCGCAACTTTTTTCTAAGCCCAAAAACTATAACTACTGCATATTCATGATCCTCTGGTTGAGATCTCCTCATTTATATGTCGCGCTCAACAAAACATTGTGGTTTTAGTTCGCTAAATTATTTGGTGTTGAGGAACGCGTGGAGAACGAATAGGAAAGATCATGGTGTATGTGTGGATCGATGGCCATGTTTGTTTGGACATCATCATTGAGAATCATGAATACGAAGAATCAATAAATAAATAATTATCATATTCCAATACAAACCCCCAACCTCATTCATTTGTTGGAGACGGAATGTGGAAGAAGATGAAGACTTCGACGTTCATTGCTCCCGCAACACGCTCTCGCTCTATGCTTTGAGCATCATCCTCGTTCTTGATCCAGAGATTGTTCTACGTTGAAGGATGTTATTCCTTCAAGAATTATCCTTCCAAATCCTCCTATCCCTTTTTCCAATTGAAAAACAACCCTCAAGAATTGTTAATAAAACTCTTAATTAACAAGTTGATTCATTAATTTTTAGAATTAATGAATACCATTAATTGAAGGAACTTGTGGTCTCACATTTTTCTGTAACCGGGCATTTAATGCCCAACATTAAATGCCTGACCACCCTCATGTGGTCCCCGCCTCTATGATTCAAATGAGGTGTTTTTAGAAAAATAAAATAAAATTTATTTGTTTTATTTTTCAATCCTCCCACAAAAAATCCAAAAAACTAACTTCCACTCTCGACCCACTGAGGTCGAGGTGAAGGTATCCTTAAGAAAATATTGGCGCTGCGAGTTCAATGGTGTCTTCATATTTCAATTCCGAGCACCGGTTCAAAATTTTCAAAATGCCACTGACGCGTTTACTGAACATATCTAAAAAAAGTTCAGAAATTTATTCTGTGCACATCGGACCTCGGAATCACGCGCCATCAATTTTCACTGTCTTGTAAAAATCACATATAATTAAAAAAATTATATGGAAAAATTCGGGGTCCTTACACTGATATTGAAATTTATTTCCATACATCACATTATTCATTTTTCAATGGAAATATACTACCTTATGACGTATTTTTACACACATAAAACATCTCCCAGATCCTTTGTGTCGTTTCTCTTTATTCCCCTTTCCATATTTTTTTAACAAAGTAAATTGGGTCTTCTTTCCTTTATAAAAATTATCATATGAACTTCCCTAATACATCTTCCTCCTTTTCATTGAAGTGTTTAAGCATTGAAATGTGTTCCAATTTTTAATCATGATTTTTTAGAGTGGGTTTTTAATAATCACAAGATTTCTTACATGACCTCCCATCATGTTTTGCATCTCATTTGGGTAGTCATCAGATTACCCATTATGTTGGATGTTGATTCAGTTACTCATATTTCTTGTCGTTTACTAAAATAGATTCAAAATTTATGGATGTTTTTTTAAAATATTTATCACCTAAAATATAAACTATGAACATTAAAGGGATAACTCATTAATAACATATATTCATTAACCGATGAATTTCTAGGCTTCAATCTATATAATATATGATTTACTATAATTTCTCCTTTTACTATATATTTTACTTTGTCTCTTGGTATACTCATTTTTCTATTGACTAGAAATATATAATTTATTATTTTTATATTTCCTTAATGAAAGGTTTATGCCTCTTGTTGTGTGAATATTTTGTGATTCCTTATATTAAATATTTATGAAATGAATAATTATATAAATATTAACTATTTAGATCAAATTTAATTTATTAAAAACATTTATCACATAAGATCAGGGTGGAGTCATCCTAAAATTATGGGGCTTCCACATAATGTTTCTAGTAGAAACTTATGATGGGTGGTCTATGCCATGGGATGTTTTGAATCAGGGTGGGCCTTCTTTCCAAAAGAATACAATCACACTTACTTTACCAGTAAAACTATGGAATCTACAATAGTAGATATTTCTAGTGGTGTAATTCCCTAATATTTCATTATTAATTTAAATAAATATGATTTTTAATACCTTACGTCAAATGAATCCTCCAACTAAACCAAATGATGGTACTTTTTGTTAAGATAATATTATAACTATTGAATTTGACTATTATAATGTAGTAGTTGTATTAGTATATAAAAATAGAAGTAACCTAACTTTTAAATATATGTAGAAATAAAAAATATATTATCGATTTTTAAATGGTAATTTCATATATTAATCATTATTTTTCAATTTATTAAAACAAAATTATCTTAGGATCAATTTTTGGAAGTTTCTAAAATATTGATTTTTTTTGTGAACAATGGAATACACAATATTTTCAAATACCATGATTTTTATCAAATAATTTTGATATAAGAATTAATTAAAACTGTATGAAATATTTTTCATAATTAAATTCACATTAAATAAGAAAAATTATATACTTAAATTATTATGTTTAATTTATAAGCTTATGATTATAATTTTCTCCCATCTAATATATTTTTAAATAGTTTCATCGCATTAAACATTTATTATTTAAAATTTAATTTTTACCACCTTATTAAATTTAATGTAATGATATATTTTTCATATTTTTTATTATAATATAAATTTTTTCTATTAAAAGTTATTAATTTTTTTAATAAAAAATAAGTTACTACGGTTTTAAAAAGAGTTTCTGTGGTAAAATTAAATCAGGGAAAATGTTAAGAGTGGGGAGAATAATCTATAAATCCTTATAAAATATATATAAATCTATGTTGAAGGGTCTGATCGACCCAAACTCTACCCCTCTCTATTATTCCGTACTTTTTGAAATAGTTTTCTTCAATTGTGCAGAACTTATTACTAAAATATCACTCCCCTCGATTATAAAAGGAGACTTCCACCAACCGACATATCCTCACACCATAATAAACTTTATTGAAAAAACACTAAGTAAATAATACCTAAAAATTACTAGATTAATCTTATAGATTTTTATCTCCCCAATGTACCAATCATTAAATGCTTAATCCAAGTTTTTACGAGAGTTCTTCCATTGAGTAAGGTAAAAATTCCCAAATCACTCATTTTAATATATATTTCATTAATTCATATTATTCTACAACAAAGACTATCATATAATATTAAAATAATAAAACTAGTATAATTAATATATATAAATGTTATTTTGTGGATGGAACAATCACTATATACCATTCTCCTTTCTGGTTTATAGAAGGAAAATGACATTAAATGGTCATATGGACTATGGACTCCACGAACAATGTCTTTATTTTTACTTATCACCTTACAAGGATAATTATAAAAGTTTCTTTAATGAATAAATATGATATTTATAAATTTTTTAATATTCTTAAAAGATAAACCATAATTCACCTTTCTTTAATTCTTTGGAAAATTAAAATGGCACTCGTGTGTATGTGAATATTACCTCATCAATAGAGTGATATTGTATATTTTTCATCACCAAATTACACAAATGGTCATGAAATAGAATTTATGAATATATATATGATATCAATGAACCATCTATATCCTGATTATATTTCTGAAGGTATGACATACAAATCGATGATCACTATGAAATAATGTTTTATTATATTTAGATTGTTGAAAAAAAGTTCATCATGAATCTCAATCTTTATAACCATGACCATATATTCTTCAAAATGAACATGGGTATGTGTAAATAATTGAAATAAAATTATTGAATTATATTTTATATTCATTTATTTATTAACTTACTATCAAATAATGGGGTTCAACATCACCATTTTCAAACATGTGTGAAATAATCAATGTTAAAAACATCTAATGATGAAGATAAACATTATATAAATAATTAATGGTTTATAATTTATTATAATTGAGAAATATAAAATATAATATATATTAATAAGGTTCCTAAATGATTTATTAAGATATTTATTTCCATTATAAAAGAGGCTAAATCACTTTTTAGAAATTTGAGAATTAAGGGAAGGGTTTCTTGTCTCAATTAAATTTATTTTAGAACTATTCCATATTATACACTTGTTTTATATTTTTTTTTATATATAAAAACCTATTCATATTTTTATGATACATTTAATTAAATTAAAGGGATTTAAAAAATCTATTTCATGTACTATATTTCATGTTCTTTGGATTCGACAGTTATCAATGTTAAAATGGATTCCTCATATCAATTTCACTTCATTGATATATACTTTTATTCAACACTTTTTTTGTATATATTACCCATGGATTTATTTTAAACATGATTATATTGAAATCAAATATCTTCTAAAATCCATCTTATGTTCTCCCTTTCATGGTGTTTTTGAATCAAATTTCACCAAATTTGTAAGGGTTTCTTTTCAATATCATCTTTAAAAATAGATTGTAATGAATTTATTTTCATCTAAGGAAAAAAATTTAACTTTATCATTTAATCCCTAACCATTTTCTTCTAATATTATTATTATTTTATTTTTACATGAATTATCACAATTAGTTTCCCTTGGAGAATAATTTACTTGATCTGACAATTGTAGGAGAAACAGACCCCACCTCTTCTTTTTGATTAGATGTTTCCCGCCATAATGTCCACATACATTGGGTGGTATTATGAATTTCCTTATATATGATTAAATATTTTATACAGTACTTTATTTACTATTTTTAAATTCATTAGAAATTTTGGAATGATATATTTTATTTTCTCCCACAATTTTGTTTCCAAACTGTTAAAACAACCTCTTTTAAACATTTGATAGTTAGAATACTATTTTACAGCCATTATTCTTTATGAAACATAATTTTAATTTCTAAAGAAGGGTTTACAAATGATATTTAATTGTTAATTATTTTATGAAAAAAAAAAAAAATGATTTTATTTTTTAAAAAAGTGTATGTTTAATTTTTAAATAGTCATTATTGATAATAAAAAGTAGTTTAAAGGGTTTTTTTAATAAATAATTATTATTTTTTTTTATATATTATAAAATAAACTATTTGAATGAACCCTTATTTTATAAAATTATGTTTAAAAACATTTTTTGGTTTCAAAATTTTATTTTTAAATTTTTTTGTCAAGATCAAAGTATAATTTTTTAGAAAATATTTTTATGGGGTTTTCAGAAATTTCAAAAAATGAATATTTCTTCTTGTTTTTCAAGGTAATTTAACCAATAATATAAAATGGGTGTTTATCATTTTTTAAATACTTTTTTTCATCTATTTACACTTTGGATATTTTCTTTTGATATCATCCAACATAATTATCTATAGGTAATATAATGATTTTTTGTGGATGTTTTATTTAAACTCATTTCATTTCCCACAAGTTAATTATTATATAATCAAATGATGAATGAATTTATGTTCTTGTGGTTTATATTTGAACGGTTTCTTATTATGTGCTGGTTTTGGTCTATTATATCCCTCCATTTTATTGTTAATTTTTATATCTCATGAACTCCAAAGGCTATACGGGGGTTATTCTAAGCCTAAGGGTACATGGGGGGTTGTCTCATGCCCAAAGGTACACCGTGTAATATCCCAATCCCAATGATACGTGGGAAATCATACCAATAACAAGGTTATATGGGTGGTAATACCAAGATAAAGGATCATTGGTTCTTAATCCCTAGCACAAGAAGGCATAAGGGTGGTCATCCTAGTCCTGGTATGTGATTAATGTATTTGTTGGAATCCATTGAATATTATTTATATATTTATTTTTATGCTACACTCTTATATGGTATTATTATGCCTATGTAATTCATTATTTGATCAAGGATTCATGATATTTATCACTCTTATAAGTCATGTATTATGTTATTTTTTTTAAATGATGGTTATGTTTCATAACTTTTGGAAATATAGCCATTGAACAATGACTATCCGATTAGTATTAATATAGGGGTTTGATAAATCTATTTGACTATGACATAGGATGTGATGGCCTAAAACAGAAGGTTTATACCCTATAAATCCCTTTTATCATAGATTCCAAGGGAGACAACATCACTAGTCTTTTCCCTTGACTAATCCCATGTTCAGATCCAACAACTAAAGCATGCGAGAGACCATTTATGGCAGAAGTTAAATCTCATCGATATCACATCCCAACCCATATATGATGAACAACATGATGATAATATCCCCATATCACACCTTAATCATAGGGAAGTTTCCATTTTAATAAAGGTATATGTAATAATACCCGAATCATATGAATATATATATTGTATTTTTAATATAATAAATGTTATATTTACTTCTTATTGATGTTTTCTTACATGAATTTTATGTAAATATGATAAAACAAAAAATTTATATTTGGGTAATATTCACTTTTAATAAAGACATTATTTTTGATGATTTAATGTATTCCTAAAATAATTATATTTTAATAAAATATTATTATTAAATAATATTTATAAAATATAAATGGCAATATAATTTTTATGAAGTCAAATGTAGTTTTTTATAAGGGTTGGAAAATTTTATTGTCAGAAAAAACCCACCATTTCTTAACAAATATCTATTCTATTTTAAAAGTGAAAATTAACATATTTAGAAAATTATCTTGGTAAAATAAATAAATTCTCTGGAATTAGAATGTAGAAATTATCCAAGGGTGAATTTTTCATATTTTTCGGAGACAGCTAAATTTTTGTGTAAAAAATAAATATGGTTTAAATATAGGTTGTGTATTATGACATCATAATACATTGAAAGCGACTTAATAAATAATTGGTATCCATGGAAAATGTATTTTTACCCTAAAAAATAATGTTATTTTATATTTTTTGATTAATTTTATAAAACCATTCTAAATCTTTAAAAATCGATATTATATTTTGAGGTTTTATAATAATTTCATTAAGAACATGACTCACATACACATTATAAAAGATAATATTTTAATAATTTTGGATCATGGACATATAAAATAATTAAAACCATCTCTATTTTGCAGAAACCATAGTAAAAATCCATTCTATGGATTTTGTTTTTCACTAGTTTATTATATAGACTCAACAACCCATGTTTTGGAAATAATAAAGAAATCACCACTATTTTCCTATATAAACCCACAAAAAACCCAATACTATTCAATAAAAATCATTTTACCACATCCTTACTATACTTTCCCCTACCTATGTTCATCATAATGTACACCCAATCTATTATGAGGCTCCTCCCATCCTTTTTAAATCAATCTATCAATGCAAGGGATCTCCCACACTTATTTTCAATCAAAAACCTCTTTCATGTCATATCACTTAAATTCCATTTGTAAATGTTTGGCTTATGTTTTAATTTATCACTATTAGTTCCCTTATCATTACCATGATATGAGATACCCTTTTCACTATAATTAATCATCCATGTGAACCTTTACGTACTCTCTTTACCATGCTAAAATTTAGTTAGGGGTATTATAATTCTTCTCATCAATCAAGAATCTTCATTATCTTATGGATTTTAAATTTCATCATTGGTAGAATCAGGACTCTCTTTCACTCAGCCCACATCTCTATCCTGATTAATGGTACCCCTCGTGGTTTCTTTAAATGCACTAAAGGTGTCAGGCAGGGTGATCCCCTATCTGCCATCCTTTTTTCATTGCTGAAGATTACCGTAGCGGACTCATAAACCACCAGGTTGAGCAAAACTTGATTAAACCTATTCAGGTGGCCAGGAACTTAAATGCCCCCACCCATCTTTTATATCCTGATGATATTATCTTATTCATAAAAGGGGATCAAATAAATCTACATTCTCTCAAGAAAACTATATAACACTATGAGGATGTCTCTGGTCAAGCAATTTCCTGGGAAAAATCTTATATCTATTTTGGCAAGAATTTTCTTGTAATAAGGAAATCTAGTATTATAAATTACTTGGGTATTAAAGAGGGCATTTTACCCTTCACTTATTTGGGTGTTCCTCTATTCTAGGGTCGTCCTAAAGCTACCTGTTTTTCTAATATCATTTATCATATCAGAAATCAACTAGCTAATTGGAAAGGGAAGTCTCTCTCCATGGCTGGAAGAATCTGTTTGGTCAATTCGACCACTGTTTCTAAAATGTTCTATTCCCTTATGGTCTATAAATGGCCCATCGGTATTTTTAAGAAAATTAATACTTATATTAAAAACATCATTTGGTCAGGAAGAATTTTTGAAAAGAATCTTGTTACAATTCCTTGGAATTCTTGTTGTAAACCCATTGCTAATGGTGGAATTGGTATTGAAATTGTAAAGTTGTTCAATGATGCTCTTCAGGCCTACCTTACTTGGCGCATCATTAAATCCTCTTCTAAAGCTACTGAATTTCTAAAACTTAGGTTTTTCTCTAATCTTTTAAAAGGAAATCTTAATTTCATTAACTCTTCCATCTGGCCTTCCATCCGGGACTCTTATCTCAAAATCATGCAAAATTCTAGATGGATTGTCAGTGCTGATTCTTCCATCAATTTTTGGTGCGGAAAAAGGTGTGGTAGACCTATGACTTCTTTGTTACCCTCTTGTAATATTCTTGAAGATACTAATCAGTCTATAAAGGAGGTATTGTAATCTTATGATTGTGATCTCCCTGATATTATAATGCAAGCCATTGAGAATTATACTTTCTCTTCTGATGGTGATTTCCTTGTTTGGGAACCTTCTTCTAATGGAATTCTTGATTCTAAAAGCTACTATAATTATAATTTCTCTTATCATGAATCTAAATTTTCCTGGGTGAATCAATTTAACAAACCCTGGATTAAACCTTCCAGACTCACCCTTATATGTCGCATTGCACACAATAGATTACCTATGGAAAATAGTCTTCAAACCTTTGGTGTTTCTCTTTGTTCTAAATGTAGACTATGTAACTAGCACAGGGAAGATGCCAATCATCTATTTCTATATTGTGCGACAGGCTCTGCACTTTGGAACTACATCTTTGACCTTTTTAATTTCAGAAAGCCCATTAATGACTCAATTTCTTGGTTTCTTTGTAATTGCACCAGAGATGATGCCTCTCTGCAGGTCAAAAATCTGTTTCTTGCGGCAGTGGCGGAACTCCTGCATGAACTCTGGTATGTTAGAAATGATCTCGTTCACAATAATCACTCTTTCAATCTTAATGCAGGGAAGTCCCAGATTCTTCTTGTGATTCATGAAGCATCCACAACTCAAAAGGACTGTTGCAGCAACTCTGTTGGTGACTTTATGGTCCTTCGTCATATTAATGATCCAGACATTTTCCCAAAGCCAAAATGCTCCCTTGAGGTATTCTGGAAATCTCCAATGCCAGGATGGATCAAAGTGAACATTGACGGTGCTTCCAAAGGAAAACCTGGTCCTGCCAGTTGTGGTGCTATCTTCAGAGACTCAGCTGGTCAATGTCAGGGTTGTTTCCTTGTTGGATGTGGTCACTCTTCAACTTTGGAGGCAGAAATGCTCGGTTTCATTCATGCAGTTGATTTTTCTCTTCAAAGAGGTTGGAGAAAACGATGGATCGAAAGTGATTCAACCACTATCATTCATGCCATATGGAATGGAAAAATCCATCTAGCCTGGTCACTCACTGCTCGTTGGATGAACTGCCTTAATTTTCTCCATGGGATTGATTATATAGCTACTCATGCCTACCGTGAAGAAAATACCATTGCTGATGCTCTAGCCAACAAAGGAGTCCATCAAAGCATGACTTGGCTGGACTCTATTCCTCCTGACCTATTATATCTTTTTTATAGAGATTGAAAAAAGTCCCTTCCTTTCGCATTTTGTAATCCTTTTTTTCTTATCAATAATTTATGCTTTGGTCTTTTACCAACGCACTACCTTTAAAAAAAAGAGTAGTGTTTTCATAGTAGGTATTAAAGGAATATTTACTTGTTTTGGGTTAATTTTTATAATATTATAGTCAATTTTGAAGGGATAACACTAAACATAGTCATACATCCATGAATTTTTTAGTTTAATGAATAATTTTTTCTACTAAAATAAATCCTTGTCTGGATACTACAAGTGGATGTGGCTCTTACACAGATGCACCTCAACATAAAACATGAAAAACCACTTTGATCTAGACTCGATTGGGTCCTAGTTCATGAAAAAGGGCCTTATTGTACTTTGGGTTGGAAACCCTCATGGGATATTCATTAATTAATTAAAAATATAATTATAAAACATTTTAAATGGAAGAAAAAATGCACATAAGAGTCTATATTAGAAAATAGATCATGGATGAATTATATTGAAGCATATAAATACATTGGTTAATGAATAATTTTAATATATTAATTATACCTTTAATTTTATTAAATCACAATTTATGATTTTAATATTATACAAGTACACATCCATAATTTTCCCTTCATTCTAGTCAATGGTTAGAAATACAAGGAACCATGAAAACAACGAATGTTAAGGGAAATGAGATGACTACCCCCAACGAGATTCCAAACCTAATGGGATCAATATTCATGTACTTTTTAAATATAATATCCTAGTTGAAATAGGTTCTAAATATAATCCTAAATCATGTGGAATTCAAAAATCCTCCTAAGAAAAAACAAGATGAAATTGAGAACTTTATGTGATATAGGCCTTTGAGTTTCAATGGATCATTTAATCCCTTAATTATAGGATAATAGATAAAGTCTATTGAGAAGATATTCTCTATCATTCAATGTTATTAGAAAGATACGGACATGTAGGATGTTTATCATATAAATCTGATTAGTGGTGTACATTAATCATGAATATGAAGACTATGGAAAATATCAAAGTGATGGGGGATGGTATTCTAAAAAATGAAATTGAAAAATATTTTCCTTGAACCCTTTAATGTAAAATGTGAAGGTATTTTATTTTTCTCAAGAGAAATTACGATGAATACTTTGAGTAGTATGACTAATATTTAAGAAGACATGTATAATACAATCCTAACCTTGTTTTTACCTCAGAATTCATTGTTGAATCCTCTTTTGTGGGATAAAACCTAGTCTATGAAAAGACTATGAAATTCAAGACATTGATAGCTATGATAAAATTTTCTGATGTTCCCTCAATGTCAAAATTGTGATCAGAAAATCTCAATTGTCCCACAGTGATGAGAAGTTTAATGTGGAGTTTAAATCTAGTAATGAAATTGAGAAGTCAAATGGTGGTATAAAATTTAAAATTCCCAATTGTAAAAAAGTGTGGAATTAGGCACCTTATAAACTACCTAATGGGGACAAGGAAGTGATTTATGTGAAGGAATGAAAAGAACCTATCTAGAAATTATTGAAGGGATAAACCCACTAATTAGATTGAAGAATATAATTTGTTAGTCAATATTTGGTGCACTGTAAATTTGTTCAACTTCCTAGAACAAGGTCACTTTGCAGACCAATGCAATAAGAAAAGGGTATCCGGAGAGAATAAGAACTAAAAAACTCCAAGGTAGAAAGGGTGAGTTTTTTACCTTGCAACTGCTAAATTATTTTCAGAAGGAAATGTGATGACAGATATTCTAGTTATTCATTCATGAATATCGAATGATCATTTTTAATTTGGTTCTATTATTCATTAATTACATTATATTTTAGTATAACTATTCAAACCCCACAAAAAATCATGGATGTAAAGATATCAGAGAAAATAGACAGTGGGACAATTACTTCATCCAAATTATTCAACTCTTCCCCTATAAATGTTTTTCTGTTGAAATTCCCAATGAACCTTGTGATACTCTCTATAGTGTAATTTGTTGAAATTTTGGGTATATATTGGATTTCCTTATATATATCCAACATAAATTTCTAAAACAATAGAATCCCTCTTCATATCACAAATAGTCCTTCAATTCTATACTATTACAAGGAGGAGGATGAGTATTCTTTAGAATATACATCTCAAGAATGTATATTATCTCCCTACATGAATGATTATCTATCTCAAATGATTGATTCTAGGGAAAATATCATCCTTGACAACATGCCCATTGTGATGGAATATGATGATGTATTTCCTAAAGAATTGTTTGGTATTACTCTTAACTAATAGGTTTAGTTCTCAATTGATCTTATAAATATGGATTTTCTAATATCCTGGAATCCTTATAGAATGGTTATTGTGGAGATTGGGAAATTAAGAAGAAACTATAGGATAATCATGATAAAGGGTTCATATTACCAAGTGCTTCACCTTGGGGTGCATCGGTCCTCTTAATCAATAAGAGAAAAGGGGAAATGCGCCTTTTCATTGATTATCATGATCTAAACAAGTAGATAATTAAGAACTTGTATTCACAGCCACATACTTATGACTTTATTGGTAAGCTACATGGAGCCCCATACTTCTCTAAGGTTGATCATTGGTTGGGATATTATCAATTATGGGTGAAGATGGATGATATCCCAAAGACTACCTTTCATACAAGGTATGAGCACTATCAGTACATTGTAATTCCATTGAGACTCAATAATGATCCAACAATCCTCATTGACTTGATGAATAGATTCGTTATATATTACCATGATAAATTTTTTGTATTATTTTTAGATGATGTTATAATATACTCAAAAAAGTAAGGAGAAGCATAGGGAGCATCTAATCACTTTGCTAATGGCATTACAAAAGGATACTATTTATGAAAAGTGTTTAAAATGTGAGTTATATTTGGAGGAAGTATCATTATTGGGGAATATAATCAGAAGTAATGGAATACTTTTGGACCCTTAAAAGAAAAATGTAATTTATGGATGGTGATGGACAACAACTTTTACAGAAATCCACAATTTCCTAGGATTAATTTGGTACTATCATTAATTTTTCATAAATTTAACATTATTTTCAAACCCTCTAACCAAAATTTCTTGGAATAAAGTCATGTTTGTTTTGACTAAAGAATGTGAGGATAGATTCAAGGAGTTGAAAAAAAAGATTATCAATTCACGGGTATTTACACTACCCTCCTGTTTAGAACTTTTAATTGTATAATGTGATTCTTCAGAAAAGGGATTGGTCCACGTTTTAATGTATAATTACAAAATCATGAGCATAACTACCCAAAACATGATTTGGAGATGGATAGAGTGATCTATGTGTTGAAAATATGGATTCATTATATATTTTGGATAAGTGTAAAATATATTTAGATCATGATATCCTTAATTACATATTCATATAGAAATAGATGAATATGGGCCAGTGATGCTAGTTAGAGGTGATAAAGGACTATAACATCTCAATCCACTACTATATTTGGAAAGAAAATAAAGTGGAATATGCTTTAAGTATAAAGTATCTATAAATTTTATCATTGATGAGAAATGATAAAGATCTGATCATCTTAAAGCTAAAAATGATGGACATGGGAATCCTAAAGGAACTAACATCATCAATCATTTCACAAATAATTTCTCAACCATACCTTCTGGAAAATATAAAGGATTCTCAAAGAGATTATTTAAGAATTTTGAAGATGTTTGAAGCTATAAAAAATAGAAATCCTTAGAGTTAAAAAGTAATGAAGGAGGATTTGTATGATTTGGTCTTGACTATTTGTACCATAAAATCCTGAGTTATATAAGGTGTTATTGGATGATGAATATTTCTTGACCTCCTCCATGAACCCAGAGAGTGCAAAGATGTTTCAATATCTCAAATATCTCTATCAATGGGACAATATCTGGAAAGAGATCACTGGATTTACATCATGGTTTCTTGTATGACTACAAGTGAAGCTTGAAGGAAAAAACAAGGGCATAATGCAACCATTACCTACACCTATATGAAAATGTAAGGAAATAATCATGAAGATTATTACTTTTCATCATAATAAATATAGAAGAAAAAATGTTATACATGTTTTGGTGTATAGTTTTAAAAAAATTTCTCATATCATGGTAATTTGAGAGGACTTCTCATCAATCTACTTGAATAGATATACAGTATAGAAGTGGTGAGGCTTCATGTAACACCACTATTTATTTTATCTGATCAAGACCCAAGATATACCTCTATATTTTATAGGAGTCTTCAAAATGTTCTATATACGGAGATGAAATTCAAAATGGATTATCAACCCCAAAATGAATTCTAATATAAACGAACTATCCATAAATTCGAGGACAGGTTGAGATCATGCTCGATTGTCATCAACGTATGATGGGATCAACATCTTATTCTCATCTTGTTATCATACAATAATAGTTTCCACTCAATAATCCAAATGTATTTCTATGAATAACATTATGGGAAGTTATATAGAATAATTTTATGATGGAAAGAATTTGGTTAAAAGAAAAAACTGGGTCCTAAAATGGTCAAGGAAATGGAGGGAAAATTCATTACCATTTTGTAGCACATCAAGGCTTCTCAAAGATGAAAGAAGAGATATGCTACCAATAATCAATAAGAACAAGAGGTTTTTTTTGGAGATAATGTATTCTTATTAATATCTCCATGTAATAAATCATTATATGTGGCATCCTGCATTTTTATTACATAACTTTTCATTACATCTTACAAACAGAGGATCTTTAAAGTCTAGTGTCTTGGAAATCATGGACATAAAACATGAAAACAAAATAAAACATTCTTCTAATCCACTTTTAAGGCATCCTCATATGTTCATCCTATGTACAATTACTTCATCTCATATCTGGGAGACATACATTAAGTAAAGGATGAGCAAAAGGCTCAGTAAGGGTAAACAAGGAATCAGTTTACTTGTGATATCAATATGAACGAGAATAAAAACATAAAGACATGAGAAATGAAAGAATAGGCATATCATAATGTAATAAACATGAAACATAATTGAATATGTGGCTACAAAATATCATTTTGACATTCATGAACATATCACTAAGGTCCATCCATAGGGTGTCCTAAAAAAATTACCAAGGTTATTCAACAAGGTATCGTGAAACTTGTCATCTCTACAGATTAATTCTTTACCCAATGAATTCGAGAGATATCAGGGTGCACCCTTAATATGTATTTAATATCATTTGAACCACATATATCATAATAAAACATTTCATAAATAACCCATAGGGAATAAAATAAATGAGTTTCATTTCAAAATCATGATGTTTTAAAAAGTACTTAAAAATATGATCATTAAGTCATTTATAACCCATGGAAAGGGAGTGAGGGTTATATGTATGTCAATTAAAAAATAAAATATATATATATTTTTTATTTTTTGAACAAACATAGAAACGAAATAGGTCTTAGTATTCACATAAATAAAATAATAGAATTTCTTGGGGGAAATAGAGAGAAATTTTGAGACGAAATTTCTACAGCAAAACGGCTACATAACATGGTTTTAGAAAATAAAAAAAAGAAATGGGACAACAGTAACCCACTCATAAATAACTCATATTAAAATATAAATACAGAATAACATGGAGATAATAACATGGTATGGATATTTGAATGATATACCACAAGAAAAGGAAACTTGAAAGGGAAGGGAAGATGTGATATCTTTTATAAGAAATTCCGCAGCATAACGGCGTCACTTAAAAATTCAGAAAACAAATTGTTGAGAGAGGAAAGGATCCCGTATAATTTGGACATGAAATGGGCAGTATAAGAATTTATAGAAGAACAATCTCCTGCAAAAAATTGAACTATAAGGCATAACATAAATGATGTCCTGACTGAAAAGAGGAGGGTGAAAGGATCCCTTACCTTGAAGAGTAGCTTCAAAAGCATGATGTTTGGGACCATGGGAGGCTTGAGAGAACCTTGGGAGGACTCATTGAGATGTAAAGAGGCCATATATTTTTTTATGAGGATATGGAAATGAAAATATTGAGGGAAAGGCTTGGTATTTATAGGATAAGTGAGGGAACAACTTATTAAGGGCCAAGGGACACCTCATCGGTGGTATTGGCAAAACCATGGGCTTGCCCATGGTATTTTCCCTTGGTATTGGCCACTTGAAACACCTCATACCTTATCATAATATTCATAATTCAATCAGAATTATTACATAATTATTACATCCTTAATGATTTTATTAAACACCCTAAACTCAAAACTGTAATTTCACCATTCACCGAAAATTCAACTTTTTCAGAAAAATCCAAAAAAATCACCATAACCTAATATCAATGCTCTGAAATCAAAAATGAACTTTATTTTATGAAAATTATTTTCTAAATATTTTTAATTTAATTTTTAATTAAAAAATTATTCACCTGAAAAAACTAATACTTGATGAATAATTTCTGAAATAGTTATTTACCTATTTTATTGAATCACATTACTTAATAAAGGTGCCTTAATTATATTAAAACATTCTTTAAGTGAGATTACTAATCCATTTTGTCACATTACTAATCCTAAGCGTAAAATCACTATCCATAATTTACTATTCACAAAAAATTATGTTGATCTTATTAGACTCTAATTTTCTTACTGAACACATTTTTAGAAGACCATTTTTAGAAAATCATTACACATTATTAATAATTTATGGTTTACATAAATATTTTAAAATATCCCTTTTTCCAAATTTCATCAATAATATACATTTTATATTTATCCGGACATTTGAAAATTTACAAACTTCACCATAGGAAGAAATCACAATTTTATTTATCTCAATGGATTACACAAAGTAGATATGTTCTCATTACATATCCCCTTATAACCCCAGCATAGGACATAAGTGTAAGGTGTTATAAGGAGAGAGAATCGAAGGGTGGATCGGCCAACATTTCCCGAATAGTGATTTTTATAAGCTTGAACATCTCCAGAAGGCGATTCTGTTCCAACTTCACACGATGAATTTCAGCTTGGGTTTGGTCTAGAGCAAAGCCCGGTGGTGCTAACTCCTTCCCCAGTTCCATCATATGGGCTTCGATCGGCCCGAGACTACTGGATGAGACCACCGTATCTTCTTTCTATATTAATTAACCAATATCACTTGTTTTGATAGACCAAAAATTGTAATATTAAGAGTTTAGTTTCCAACGGTCATATTGACCAATGGTCATATAACAATCAAAACCCAACGATCTCATTTTAATTATACTCATTTCATTAAATGAAATGGTTTTGTTGAGAATAAAATAAAATGACACACAAAATTAGGGAACAATAATTATTTAAAAGTTCGGGTCGTTTCAAGGATGAAAGGTGGTGCTCAATCGAAGCCGAGTCTCGAACGCCTCATGTAACCCCTTCCATAGCCGTCAATTAAAACATGCATCATGATCAGAGACAATCGTCGAAGTTACTCCCTGAATCCATACAATCTTATGTACATAGATTCATCCCAATCCATCTAGTGATCCCCTCTCTCTGATAGGTAGGATGTGGGCCAACATGGTGAGTCGTTCAATGATCTCCCAAATGGAATCATGTCCCTTGGACGCACATAGAAGTCCTGTTACAAAGTTAATGGAAATTTCATCACACTTCCACTCTTAAACCTCTAGTGGATGAACTAATCTTGTTAGAAACTGATATTATACCTTCTCTCGCTAACAAGTGAGGCATCGTGAGACAAACTCTGTAGCTTCTTTCTTCATTCCCAGCCACTAGTGCTGACGCTGAAGGTTGAGCTACATCTTTTCCACTCCTTGACGTACTGCTATAGTGGACATGTGGAACTCCATCAACACTTCCTCCCATAGTGCCACTGGTACCATAGTACGTCCTCTAAATATGACGACGTGCTCCCCACCTTCAAAAAATACATCAAGTACTTATCTTGTACATATATGTAAACATCGAGCCTCGTAGTCAGTGTCTCCAAGATGCACCTCTATGACCCGCTGAAGGAGTGGGGGAGTGACTATCAGAGACTGAAGAGAAGCTGCTCCATCTCAATCCACAAAGGATATCCATAAAGAGGCTAGCTTCTTCGTTGCCTCACTCAGCAACATTATACCAAATCTCTTGCTGAGTGCATCTTCTACAATGTTCCCCTTCTTAAGAGTATAGACTATCTCGAAGTCATAGTCCTGGAGAAAATCAATCCAACGTCGTTGTCTCAGGTTCAGGTCCTTCTGAGAGACGATATACCTAAGACTCTTATGATTAGAGTAGACTGTAAAATGTTCGCCCATCAAGTAATGTTTCTACATCTTTAAGGTGAAGACCACTGCTACTAACACTCGGTCATGGGTAGCGTATGTAACAAACTGAGATTTTATGAGAATTATTCTTTTTAATTTCATTGATTTCTTGTGTTGTATGCTACACCAAGATTATCTTGCTCTATACGCAACACTGTATTAGCTTGCAGTATATGCAATACTATTCTTGGATCGTGTTACACACAATTTCATGTTCATTTTATAGTAGTTATTCTACGCAACATTGAGTGTATATATATATGTATATATATATTCAATGTATAAATGAAATATGGTTGGATTCTATTATACGCAACAAAAAAGGAGTCTTTCACTACACGCAACCCTGACTTGGCTTACATTACACGCAATCGCGACCTTCCTCGATAGCGTGTGTTGTACGCAATATTGAGTTTCACTAAACAACGTTATATTGTTATAATATTATTATGAAGTATACATTATGAATATTATTAACTACATTTTGAATTTTATAACATTATTATTCATCTTCCATATTTTCTATAACATGGTATGAGAACAAAATAAATATTTCGGGTAGAATAAGTATTTTTCAAAAAATTCAGTTTTGCCGCCTTTTGATGGTGCACCCATTTTAAATCTAGATTTTGACATGTTTATAAGTTCAATTTGAGAAAATAAAATTATTCCATGGAATCAGGATATAAAAATTTAATTTGGATAAATTTTTCATCTTATTCTGATAACATTCATATTTTAATGAATAGTAAAAACATACTATATTTTAATTAAAAACAACTTTATTCATTGAAATATTTTATATGGTTTTATTATATTTTTAATTGGTTTTAAAGTGTAATTAGAATATATTTTTACCATTTAATCCAATCTTGATCATTGGATTAATTTCACTTTGAAATTGGACATAAACAAGTGTTGATCTTTTGATAGTTATTGTTTCTTATAAACACGCTCTTTGTTTTGATAACAGGAATTACATTTAAAATTAATTAATTCCACTTCTTTGTTTCAAATTTTGAAAAATAGACATCATTTTTGAATTCTTAATATCAAATATATCTTAGGCTGAATTTTTTGTATTTTTCTGAAAAACATCATTTTTTGATGAATAGTGAAACCACTTAGTGGTAGTTAAAAAATTGTCTTTTCATTTAAATGAAATTTTACCACTTCTGTGCATGGAATTTATAAAATCATACTTACATGGTTGTTATCAATATGTAAAATGTGTTTCAACAAGATGAAAATAATTTTTGGTGAATAGTAACTTTTGACTTTTATTTACCGTGGTTAAAGGTAAATAGGGTAATTCAAGATAAAAAGAATATTATAATAATTCAAAATTCCCTTAACACTTATCATAACCTTATTAGTTGAATCATTTACGACCATGGGAATCTTTGGGACGGTTTTGGGACCCCGTTGATTCCCTTGGGAGTGATAATGACAATTTATATTAATTAACCTAAAGTAAAGGAAAATATGACAAAAGCCAATATCTTTTGGTCAATTAATTTTTAGAATGGGTTATATAGATTATCATTTTTCCTATAAATATTATTTGGAAAGATAAAAATATTTCCTATAAGATAGTATTTTTTATAATTTTTAGACATCAAATAATTTAAATTATATATGACACAATAATGGTGCAATGTTTATCTCATTAATAAATGATTTAAATAAATAAGATTATAATGATTAAAATATTATCCTAAACATGTCCAATTATGATTGGATAATTTTATTTCATATATGAGTCCTCGTATATTCGACTTTAATGTGTTTTGGACCTTTTGAAACCAAATATATGTTTATAATAAAATAATGTTTTCACACTTTCCTAAAGAGCCCCTCTTCTCCCTTATAAAAAGAGACCACTTCTACGCAATTCCACACACCTCTCAAGACATTTGGATCATCAAAACTCTACCCAATTAAGCTCCCTACATACCTCTCCTACTCCTAGAAGCCTTACCTTAGGAAGAAGGCACTCCAAGAAGTACTTTTTGTTCAAACCAAAGCAAGTTACCCACATTAAAGGTAATGGTTTCTCTTAAATTATTTTCTTTTATTTTACTTCTTCAACCCCTAAACTCTTTTTATTCCTTTCTTTTGTTACACCACCAGTATCTTCAATATACTAGGATTTTGTTATGAACAGTATTCTAACTACACTTACACACACCTCCATCTAATGGATGAAGAACATAATGTTTCTGTTGATGGAAAACTAACGCCTCACGAAACGATGATTGTTCAATTAATTCTTACCACCTCTCATGGTGGCCATTATGATGCAACTGTATTTATATGTGATATATATTATGTTTAATATTTCCTTATTCTTCTGTAATTCCAAATTATTTCAAGCCTTTATGGTTTCTATAGTGGGTAAATACGATAATCTCAATTGAGGAAGTGTGGACTACCACCCCCTTAAAGTGATGTGACTCGTTAATGCCTTATGTGGGATGTATAAAGGATAGAGTTAATGATATTATATTGGATTTATAATATACCTATGTATAATTATGTTTTATTTCCATTAAAATAAGGAATATGAATGAAAGTAGTGTTCATGCGTACATACGACTTACCATCTCCACGAACGGTGCATTTCATTTCTTACCTCCAAATGTTATGTACTATTATAAATACACTTATATTATGGATATATATTATATATATGATATCTAAATCATGAATATAATTCTGGATATAATGGAATATTGACCTCATGAACAACATGTAATTATAAGAAGTCTATTTTTGACTCAAGTACCAGATATCGATAAAACGAACGTTATTAACATAAATGATTACATAATGTTTATAAAATTGTAATAAGTGATATAAAAGGAATAATAAACTTGAAAAATATTATTAAGAAATTATAAATTAACTTTATTTTATTATTCATGAGATTAAAGAACGATCGAGTCATGTCAGACACGAGCTAAGGGATAACTTTTCCAATCTCGTTTTTATCCGAGAATGTTTATTCGTAAGTATTTACTGGGGTTATATTTATCAATCATGTCCCTATTTTCTAAAAATGGTCTCATGTATGTTTAAATTCCTTTTTACCCATTTTTGACTTTTACTGCATGGTATGTAAGGAATATTTATTTTTTTACCATACGAGGTACTTTTTTTATATTTCCGGCAAAAGTACGAGAGGAATGCTTTTTTAACTTATACGGCATGAACAGATTTTATAGTTTCATAACACCTTATTTTCATGAAGCATACTCCACAATATTTCATGACTATTTTCAACAAAATCCTTTTCTTTTAAAATTGCATGGAATTTTTTGAACAGAAAATTATTTTGAAGAAGAAAGGATATTTTCCTTAAGAAATCATTTCAAGTGTTTTATCAAAACCATTTTCCATCCAAGATGAAATTATTTAGTATGTGTTTGTTTCAAGTATAATGTATCTATTATTTACATGGTTTCACTTTTCTTATGATGAAATGATATCCATTTGTTTTATATGGATTATTTTATGATGGGATGATGTTTATGAAACCCATTTTTATTATTTGGGTTATGATTAATGATTTATGTTTATATTGTGGCACACGTAATAATGATTTCATTATGAGATGTGTGGGACCTATATCTCACTCAAATTAATTGGGTAAAGATTTATATCTCATGAGATAGACATGGCTAGAACGACAAGTAAATACGGTTCAGTAATACAGGGCTGGAATGGCATGTAAACCCAGTTCAGTAAGGGAATTTGTCCACTAAGATGGTCTTTGCAGAAATGCCTTGGCTAATATAAAAATCATATCATGTGATTAATGTTTTTCCACAATTACAAGTTTTATTCCCATGCTATTTTATCATGATTAATTTTCTTTTATGATCTATGCCTTACGTACTGCCATGTTTTATTTCATTGCTCATGATTCTAAAGTTTAATCATTATGTTCATTTTTTCTATGTTCAAATGTATACGGTTGGTTTTGTTTTCTCTATGATTACCCTTACTGAGCATTTGAGCTCATGCTTTTTATGTTTTCTTTTTCCCCAGGATTAAAAGAAAGGTTTTAGGTAAGGAAACAAAAAGATGAAGATTGTTACGGGAGATGTTGAAGATCTTTCAACATGATTAGAAGTTTATATTCCATGTTTCAAAAGACACTAAACTATTATGATCCTTTAGTGTTGGTTTTTATTATGTTTTAAGTATTCCACAAAAGTAATGTATTGTCCATGTATGTCATGTTTAGGGTCGTTACAGTTGGTATCAGAGGAAAGGTTTAGATAAACTTTGGAAACTATGATGCGAAAACATTAGTGAGATCCCTAGAGATATTTCTAAGGTATGTATAGGGATGTCCCTAAGTAAAAGTATACGTATAGGTTATAGTCCTTGAATTACGGTAACGATCTTAGGATTAAACCTAAGATGTTAGACATTGAAGGTACTCCCCTTTTGTTATGTTGTTTTCTCTAGCATTATTTTTTCCTCTCACACTATTCCTTTTGGGTTATAGATGATGGATGGAAACCGAAGGAACCGTGTTGATTAATGTAATGGAAAATGCAATGATTTTCCTCCTGAACAAGCTATTGTTGTGGGAGATGGAGTGCAGAATCTTATTGCTATACTTACACATGCTATGAATCATTCTGGACTTCCAAATGAGCAGAGAAGGGAACAACATTCTATTGAGTCCTTCTTGAGGCAACATCCACCTTCTTTAAGTGGGTCTTCTGATCCACTTTTGGATAAACAATGGATTGGTACAATTGAAAATATATTTTCCATACTTCGTTGTTCAGAGCATGAAAAAGAAATTTTGGCTGTTTACCGGTTAGAAGGTGAAGCAGACCAGTGGTGGACTCTAGTTAAAAATACAAGGCCCCAAGATGAAATTGATTCCATGGAATGGAACGAGTTCAAGAACTTGTTTTCAATATGTACATCCCTCGTATTCCTCAAACAAAGATGGAGAAGAAGTTCCTTCATCTTAAGAAAAAGGATGATGAATCTGTTGGTATATACGAAGTGAATTTTACAAGGCTTGCAAGGTATGAATCTGGATTTATCATCCAACCTGAAAGTAAAGTTGATCGATTCTTCAATGCCTTAAAACCAAGTCTTCGAAGGAAATTAGGGATAAGAGGCTTCAGTAGCTATAAATAAATTGTGCGTTTTTCTATCAACGTAGAACTCGAAGTTGGCGTTACATATCCATCTCATGGTTTTGACAAGAAATGAATGATGAAGTTCAAGGAAAAATCAAAGAATAATGGTGAAAATAAAGTGAATGGTTCTTTTTTCTCAAAGTGTGGTAAGAAGCATGGTGGAGATTGTCTAAAAGTTACTAGAAAAGGTTTAAAGTTTGGAAAAGAAGGTAATCGAGTAGCTGAGTGCCTATGTAATGGGAAAAATATTTCTAATGATGTGAATAGAGAAAAGACTACAGAGAATGCTCCACCAACCCTTCAATGATTCAAGTGCAAGGAAATGGGGCATTATGATAATAAATGCCCTAATCCAAGGGTTAATGATGATCGACATGAGAAACCACTTAAGGAAAAGGACAAATGTAAGTCACATGCGATCACTATTTCCCCTCAAGTTCTCCTCAATCTAAGTAGTCACATAAGGTCACACATTAAAGAAAGGGGTGAGCTAAAATCCCAATTAATGGATGGATAAGAACCTTAGTAAATATAACATAGGATGAGAATAATCATAATCATCATAACATAAGAGTAGTATCATAACAATAATCATGATATGAATAATGAGATAATGTCATGGAATGCGAAAAGGCATAAAAACGTAACATCATGTCTTAGTGGTCAACTACCATGCATAGTTGTGAACAAAAATTGCATCATGTTCACCAATAAAATATGTGAATAACCAAAAAATAATAATTTTGAACATATCTATAATCATTTTCTTTCATATTTAACATTACCTCATGAGATAAATCATATAACCTAATACATTGAAGTGTTATATAATTCTGGGTGCACTGGTCACGTCATAACATTTACATTGTCATTATTTCCATGTAAAATGTATATAAATGATTTGAACAAAATAAAAAATATAAATTAAATGGTGTTCAAAATAATTTCATAAAGAATACTTTCTTGAATAAACCATAGGGTTCCCAAAAAAATGGAATAACAAAATTGATATTGGAATTATCAATCTTCAATGAAGAAGAAGCATTCTCGAGAGAAGTAAAAGGGATTTTTTTAGAAAGAAGATTTATTGTGGAAAATCATTGAATTTTTTATTAAATAATATTGGAATCCTTTATATTCTCAAAAATAAAAAGTAAATTTCATTTGGTGAACAGTATATGAACATTCGTACTATGGAAGAGAGAATAACCCAAATAAAAGATTTGGGTTCAAGAATCCTCTAACCTTATGTCAGAATTATTTCTTCACATTAATAAACTAGATAAAAATATTAGATTCAGTAAGTAATAAATAAATAACCCATTATAATTGTATTTGAATTATTACAATTTTATTATGATCATTTATGTACATTATGATGAGTAATAGTGTTCAATTTCATCCTTCAAGAGTGTTTTCTTTTTTTGTTTTCATGATCGGTTCACTTGTATACACGTATAGAAGAGCATGTAATATGTGGATAATTTTAGAGAATTGAAATTATATGTTTTTAATGAACGTAATAAAGTTTTACTAGCCTTATATATTATTTTTTACCCAAAATGGGGATTATTTCTAAGATATAATGATAATTAATAAAGCTTAGATTAGTTTTGGTAGAATTTAATCACAAAAAAATAATTTTTAATATTATTTATTATAATGTATATAATTTATTTCCAGAATAAAAAAAATTATGACATACATTTTACAGTCCTTGTCACCAATTTTAATGGTTTTATGACTATACATGAATTAAGAATCGGAAAATGAATGTGCATCATCAATGATGGCGGTAAATCATCACATCGCAGATGATGTTTTCATTTTTAGAATAAAAGTTATAAGAGAAGGGGTTTTATGATTGATTATTCCATTAACATAATAAAATTATAGTGTATTTATGATAATGGATTTTTCACTCAAATTAGAGGGGGTCAGATGAGGTGATAATAAAAAAATAATAGAAAATGAAAAGCAAATAAAAGAAAAGATAGAGGATTTTACCTCTTGAATTCTTCTCCTAGAGAGCCTCCACTAAAAATTGGGTTAGGTATTATTTTAAGACCAAATAATATTAGACATGGGGGAGTGTATTGGGAATATTATTGAGTATATATTTGAAATGATTCAATGCTTTGGAGGTGTGGGGAGAATGGGTGGTGAGGGTTGATAATAATAGTGGAGGAGAGGGGTGTTTTTGATTAATTTAGTCATTACATCATTATTTTTCCTCGGGAAAATGAATATTTTGAACCTTATCACTAAATATATTAAAATAATATAGGATATTTCAAGATTATGGGATTAAATCGTCCACACATCACCTATGACACAATAATTCATGTATTTTTTAAACACTATAAATTATAGTATTTCACTATTCACCGAAAATTCAACTATTATAGAAAAATGAAAAATAATGATCCTCACCATTTTTTTATGTGTATAATTAAATAATTTAATCAATTTTATTAAAATAATTTATTAAATATTATAAATTTTTTTAAATAAAATTATCATTTATTAAAAAAATACAGATATAAAAATTTTAACTGATTTTATGACACTTACTTAAGGTATCATAGAATTATTTTATAATCATTAAAAATGAAATAATATTTTATGAAAACATTTTATGTAAAATAAAATTCCTTTTAAATCATTATATTAATTATAAAATTGTAGTTAAATTTTTATGACATACAAAATACCAACATTTAATTTGTTATTTCTTAAATGTATAATTACTTATACAATGAAACAAATATATCATATTATCATTCATAAGATACCTAAATTTTATTTATACATTAATCGGTGAGGTTACTATTCTGTTATCCATATTATTATTCTTAATGGTCACATTATTAATCCAAAGGTAACATTACTATTCCATTGGGATAGGTTCCTTAATTTATTTAAATATATTTTTTAATTTATGACAATGATTTTTTTGGTCTATACATGCTATGTATGTGTTTTATACCATATAACATAATTATAATAAGTGAATCAAGTCAATTTAAAAAACATTGGGTTGTTACACACTTCCCCCCATTTGAAATTTCTTTCTCAAAATTGTTTTCATATAAATATAATATGGTATTTCTCCCTCATCACTTACTCAGGTTCCCATGTTTCCTATTTTTACTTATGGTTCCACCATAGTAATTTGACCACGTGAGTATTCTTTTTTCATAGAACATTATCTCTATGATCTAAGATCTTCACTATATTCTCCTCGTAAGAGATATCATTTTCTAATTTACCACCCTTGGATTCAATATTTTTGAGGGATATGATAGGTACTTCTTCAAGAGGGATACATGGAACACATCATGTACTTGATACATAGTTAGTGGAAGTTCTATATGATAGGGCAAAACTCGAACACAATCAAGAATATCTAAGTCGATGATGTACGTAGGACATATCATTCCCTTATTGAAAAATCTGATGATCATCTTTCATGGATATACAAAGAGGAATACCTTATCTTTGACCTCAATCTCTAGGTCTCGTCTATAGTTGTCATCATATCTCTTTTCTCAACTTTGGGATTCCTTGATGTGATTATAAATTCTTTTCACCTTTTACAATATTTCTTAGACCATTTCAGGTCCTATCATCCAACCTAATCTTGTTATGTTGGGGTTCTATATCTCTTCCCATAAATGGATTCATATAGACCTATTTGGGTGTTTGTGTGGAAATTTTTTTTATAGGGGAACTCAGCGAACATCTTCCTATTATTTTGTGTTAATACATGTATCCTTAACACTTATTTGATGTATATATCTGAATTTTGATATATTTATAAGTCCTCTAGAATTATGATAAAGTGTTATTTATTTGAATGATGATCCACATCAACCCATATAGGATTTTTCCCTCTGTGTCCCCTCAGAAGTGCAGGTGAAAAGTCTATGGGGAGGTATTCAAATTTCCATGTTGTTATTGGTAATGGTTGCATAATCCCCTTATAATTATTCCTTTCATCAATCACTTTCTTATATTATAGTAAATCTTATGCATATTTAGTGATATGCATCCTCAAATTGTCACACTAATTGATCTCTTAGAGATCTCAATTCATCTTTGAGCTCTATGGGTGAGTAGAGAATGTTGATCTATGTTCATCACTCAGAAGCTATTTCTTTATCTCTTATTTAGACGATACAAATATTGTTGACCCAAATATTACAAATCCTTCCTCCTCAACCTTGAACTTTGAGTATTTCCACTTTCTCGTGGCTTCCACCCTTTTTTGAATTTCCACATCATTTAATTGAGAATTAATTATTTTTTCCTTGTGGGATGGTTGAGAAACCATTTGATAAAGGGTTGATGGTGTTATATCCTTAATTATTCCCATGTAAATCCGTTGAAAAAAAATAATATTATTGTATCCTTATAAATTATCATCATTGAATATGTTATAGGATCCATTCTACATAGAGAATCACCCATTTTATTCTTTTTGACAAGATGGTAGATTATTAACAAGTCATAGTATTTAAGAAGCTCTAACTAACTACACTTGAACATATTAATCTCCTTTTGTTTGAATATATATTCGAGGCTCTTGTGAGCAATTTATATTTCCCACTTCTCTCCATATAGTTAATTTCATGATATTTTCAACACATAGATCACAACAGCCAAATCCAGATCATGTGTGGGATATTATTCTCATTAAATTTGAACTACATTTAGGTGTAGGCTATCACTTTATCATTTTCCATTAGTTCACAACATAATACTTTCATTGATTTGTCCTTGTATTACACAAAGAGTTCCCCACATTTCAGAAGATTTAGTACTGGAATAGTGACAAGACTCTTTTTAAATCATTGAAGTAGTATTCACATTCACTGATCTTGAAAAACTTTTCTCCCATTCAAGTCATCTTGTTTAGTGGGTTTAACAATCATGAAAAGTTTTTCAATCATTAATAATACCCAACTCAACCAAGGAAACCATAGATCTGCATTAAAAATGTTTTCTCGAACCGATATTTGATTTCCCATGTCTTGGAAGGGTTCTAAAATATTCATTTGATGATGATAATATGCCCCATCATTGACACTTCTTCCATCTAGAACTCATATTTACTATGTATTTCATAATGTTTCTCCCTTTGAAATGTCTTTAGCATAGTATTAAAATTCGTCTTATGTTTCCCCTTTCTCTTGAAGTATATCAAATATCATCAATAAAGAATTAAAAGAATCGACGTAATATCTAAAGAATCTATTCATTAAGTCCATTAATATTATTGGGGAATTAGTGAGTGAAAAGGGAATAAAAATGAACTCATAGTGTCCATAACTCATTTAAATTGAAGTCTTGCAAATATCTTCCTTCTTTTCCTTTAATTAGTGATATGTCAAACAAATCTCCACCTTAGAGAAAAAAATTTCCCCACATAGTTAATTGGACATGTCATTTTCCCATGGTAGTGGATAATTGTTCTTTATCATGAATTTTTCTATCTCATGATAATCAATGAATAGGCTCATTGAACTATCATTATTATTTATCAAGAGGACTTGTTCACCCATGGTGAACCAATCTGATTTATAAAAACCTTTTCCAGATTCTCTTGTAACTACTTATTTAATTCCTACAACTCAATAGAGCCCATTCTATAAGGTGTATTTGATATTGGAAGAGTTCAAACAATAATTTCAATTGAGAAATAAACCACTTTCTCAGGATGAAGGCCATGAAATTATTTAGGGAACACACCACTATATTCACTTATAATGGACATGTATTTGAGAATGATTATATTCACTATCTCAATCATTTGAGCCAGATATTCTAAATCCTAAAGAAATAATATCTAGTCTTTAGACAATTATTATAAAGAAGATTATTCCTCATACTTACAAAGATAATGAATAGGTGGATACCACAATATGTGAAGAGTGATCTTCCTTTCCTGATAGTTGATGTTTTATTTATTTAATGATAGGTAATCCATGCCCAATATAGCAACAACCTCCACCAAAGGTTGTAAGAAATAATTTTCTAGGTGGTTTAGTCCATAGACACTAATTAGGGAGGAGTCGTATATTTGTATGAAATTATTTCCACATTTTATATTCTCACAAATAACTCCAGCTCCATATTTTGATGTGGTGTTTGAATTGTTCTAATTTATTTGAGGTGGTGTTTGAATTGTTCTACTAAGCATTCATGTTATGAGAGCATGTATAGAAACATAATCAAATAGTTTGTTCTCTATAGTTGAATGAATAAATAGATTACATTTCACCTTATAATTTTTAGGATCCACCTTTATTGTAATAATGGCATAAAATTTCCCTTGATCCTTTGTCTTTGGTGGCTACTAACATTGATTACCCTTAATGGCTCAAGGACTAGTGCACTGGATTGAATAGTGCTCTTTCTCCTGACTATTCCCACATGGAACCATAAGTGGTGTTCTCCTTCCCCCTCCACATTTCCCACCATCCTTATATCTCTTAGGAATTCATGATCTTGTTGGCCTTCTCTTCCACACATGGAAAATTTTCCCGTCCCTTTGAGGCAGTTTCCACGATGCTTCTTCCAACATTTTTGACATTTGATTGGTTGAGTTTTCTTTCCACTATTTTCTTTAGATCCTGTGACATGAAAACCCATCAATCATTTCTTATATCCATATCCATTGTACCATTGTCCAAAACCCATATACACTTTGAGATAACATCAAACAACTTCTTTATAATTCCCAAAGTGTCTAGATCCATGATCTTTTCGAAGGTGTGGTTTTAATGAAATAAAGAATATATCTATTATTCAATAATTGTTGACATAAAAACCTAAGATGTACCTTTCATATATTTTGATATTCTCTTCATATGTCGTGATAGATGCACATTTCTTTTACTATAGCTCCATGAATTTTCTCTCTCTCATTTGGGTGAATAGTATGAGGGATATCACTAGTGCAGAAAACGTTTTTTACGTCACCATTTTTTACGTCGGTTATATAAAACCGACGTCATAATATGTAAAACGAGGTTTTTTACGTCGGTTATATATTAACCGACGTAAATATTTTTATTCGGTACACCTTTAACGTCGGTTATAATAATAACCGACATTATTAATCGCGCGGCTTCGTTTTTTACGTCGGTTATAACAATAACCGACGTAAAAAACGCGGTTTCCGAAGGCCTTTTTACGTCGGTTATTGACTAACCGACGTAACAAACTCGGTTTTTGAAGGCTTTTTTACGTCGGTTATAAAATAACCGACGTAAAAAAAGAATCCGCAGATGTTTTTGACGTCGGATATTTTATAACCGACGTAAAAAAACGCGGATTTTGAGCCCTTTATAACGTCGGTTATAAACTAACCGACGTAACAAATGTATCAGAGGAAGGTTTTTACGTCGGTTATTGAAATAACCAATGTTATAAATGTTTTTAAAACAATTATCACGTCGGTTATTGAATAACCGACGTGATAACTCATTTAAAAATTTACCAAGACCCGTGGATTGTCATTCGCGAGTTTACCTTCGACAGTCGCGACTCGTCTCTCTCGCGTGTAAACCCGAATCGGCTCGTCCATTTCGTTGGTTTAGATTCGTTTTGCGATCATCGTTTCTCGTATTTAATATCCTCGGATCAATCATCTAAACTCGCAGCACTCAGGTAATCCTCCCACTCGTTCGTTTTTTTTTCGCGGATAGTATATATATATGTGTTGTGATTTTTTTGTTGAAACTAGCTAAGATTCTTCGATTGCGAACCCTTTTAACTCGTTTTGGCACCATAATCTTATTTTTCATCCCTAGATCTATTTGTTCGACTTGCAATATTGAGTAATTTTATGATTTCACTAATTTTTCATCGTTTTCTATAAATCCCCGAGAGGGTTGGGGCGTGTCCATTTGGATGGGTTGCCCTTTTATAGTTGTTACTACTTTATTCACACACAACCATGGCATAGGTGCATGGATTTGGGGTCGGGGGGTGTCCAGGGGGGTTTACAATGGGGTGGGTGGGTGTGGGGGGCTGTCCAAGGGTGTGGGTGGGTGTTGGGGGGTGTCCAGGGGGGTGTCCAAGGGGGTAGGGGGTGGGGTGGTGTTTAGGAGGGGTGGGGGGCTGTCCAGAGGGTTGGGGGGTGTCCAGGGGGGTGTCCAAGCAGGTCAGGGGTGGGGGGTTGTGTCCAGGAGGGGTGGGGGTGCTTTCTAGAGGGGTCGGGGGCTGTCCAGAGGGGTCGGGGGGTGTCCAGGGTGGTGTCCAAGGGGATGGGTGGGTGTGGGGGGCTGTCCAAGGGGGTGGCGGCCTGTCCAGAGGGGTCGGTGGGGTGTCCAGGGGGGTGTCCAAGGGGGTGGATGGGTGTGGGGGGCTGTCCAAGTGGGTGGCGGCCTCTCCAGAGGGTATTTGGGGTTGTCCGGCTGGGTGGGGGGGCTGTCCAGAGGGTTGGGGGATGTCCAGGGGGTGTCCAAGGGGGTAGGGGGTGGGGGTGGTGTCCAGGAGGGGCGGGGGGCTGTCCAGGGGGGTTTACAAGGGGGTGGGTGGGTGTGGGGGGCTGTCCAAGGGTGTGGGTGGGTGTTGGGGGGTGTCCAGGGGGGTGTCCAAGGGGTTAGGGGGTGGGTGGTGGTGTTTAGGAGGGGTGGGGCTGTCCAGAGGGTTGGGGGGTGTCCAGGGGGGTGTCCAAGCAGGTCGGGGGTGGGGGTTGTGTCCAGGAGGGGTGGGGGTGCTTTCTAGAGGGGTCGGGGGCTGTCCAGAGGGGTCGGGGGGTGTCCAGGGTGGTGTCCAAGGGGATGGGTGGGTGTGGGGGGCTGTCCAAGGGGGTGGCGGCCTGTCCAGAGGGGTCGGTGGGGTGTCCAAGGGGGTGGATGGGTGTGGGGGGCTGTCCAAGTGGGTTGCGGCCTCTCCAGAGGGTATTTGGGGTTGTCCGGGTGGGTGGGGGCTGTCCAGAGGGTTGGGGGATGTCCAGGGGGTGTCCAAGGGGGTAGGGGGTGGGGGTGGTGTCCAGGAGGGGCGGGGGCTGTCCAGGGGGGTTACAAGGGGGTGGGTGGGTGTGGGGGGCTGTCCAAGGGTGTGGGTGGGTGTCGGGGGGGTGTCCAGGGGGGTGTCCAAGGGGGTAGGGGGTGGGTGGTGGTGTTTAGGAGGGGTGGGGGGGCTGTCCAGAGGGTTGGGGGGTGTCCAGGGGGGTGTCCAAGCAGGTCGGGGGTGGGGGGTTGTGTCCAGGAGGGGTGGGGGTGCTTTCTAGAGGGGTCGGGGGCTGCCCAGAGGGGTCGGGGGGTGTCCAGGGTGGTGTCCAAGGGGATGGGTGGGTGTGAGGGGCTGTCCAAGGGGGTGGCGGCCTGTCCAGAGGGGTCGGTGGGGTGTCCAGGGGGGTGTCCAAGGGGGTGGATGGGTGTGGGGGGCTGTCCAAGGGGGTGGATGGGTGTGGGGGGCTGTCCAAGTGGGTGGCGGCCTCTCTAGAGGGTATTTGGGGTTGTCCGGGTGGGTGGGGGGGCTGCCCAGAGGGTTGGGGGATGTCCAGGAGGGGTGGGGGGCTGTCCAGAGGGGTCGGGGGGTGTCCAGGGGGGTTTACACATCGATTTGTTTTATATTTCAAAATTGTTTACATTCAAATTGTGATTTTTTTTCATATAAAAATATATTTGTCTTATCTAAAAAATATATATATTTTTGCTATTTGTTATAGGTAATAATGAGTCGAAGTTGGATTACGGCACATCGAATGAGCAATGAATATGAGGAAGGTGTTGATGCCTTTTTGGAATTTGCTAAACGAAATGTTCCAAGTAGTGACATTTTTTTCTGTCCATGCCTGAAATGTCTGAATATGAAGAAGATGAAAAGTAGAGAGATAAAAGATCATCTGATTTGTCATGGTTTCAATCCGAGTTACAACCCTTGGATTTGGCATGGCCAAACTGGACAGAATGTCACTGATGATAATGAATCACAAGATGGTAACTCTGATGGAATTGAAGAAATGATTCGCGATATTGTAGCAGAACAAATTGAGATAGAACCGACAGTTGCACATCTATATGGTGATGCCGAAAAACCATTATATCCTGGTTGTACCGATTTTACGGTTTTGTCGGCGGTGTTAAGATTGATTAACCTGAAGGCGAAACATGGATGGAGTGACAGAAGTTTTACAGAGCTGCTACAATTGATGAAATACATTCTTCCAAAAGATAACGATCTTCCAGATTCACATTATAAGGCCAAAAAAATATTATGCCCGATGGGATTGGGATACAGGAAAATACATGCCTGTCCGAATGACTGCATTATATATAGGAAGGAATATGAATTTCTGAAAGAGTGTCCTAAATGTGGGACATCAGGGTATAAGTTGAAAGAAAAATCACAAGCTGATGTAGAGATTACAAAGCTCCCTTCAAAGGTATTTTGGTATCTTCCTATAATTCCTCGTTTCAAACGTTTATTTGCTAATTCACATGATGCAAAAAGGTTAAGATGGCATGCTGATGAGCGGGTATGTGATGGAAAAATACGTCATCCAGCTGATTGTCCACAATGGAAGAAAATTGATGCCCAGTACCCTACATTTGGAAATGAAATTAGAAATCTGAGACTAGGCTTGTGCACAGATGGAATGAATCCATACCGAACCCTCAGTAGCACACATAGTTCATGGCCTGTTTTATTGGTAATTTACAACCTCTCTCCTGAAGTTTGTATGAAGCACAAATATGTCATGTTGAGTATCATGATCTCTGGTCCAAAGCAACCCGGCAATGATATTGATGTATACTTGTCACCGCTGATTGATGATTTGAAACTGTTATGGGCTGATGGTATTAGGGTGTATGATTCTTATAAAATGGAATATTTTCAACTGCATGCAATGCTTCTATTCACTATAAATGACTTCCCAGCATATGGAAATTTGTCTGGATACAGTGTTAAAGGGCATAAAGCATGTCCAATTTGCGAACAACAGACGTCATATTGTCAATTGCATCATGGGAGGAAAACAGTGTACATGGGTCATCGAAAGTTTTTGCCTATGGATCACCCTTATAGAAGACTAAAAAAGGCATTCAATGGCTCACAAGAATTTGATACTGCTCCTCAACCTTTATCCCCAGAATTGTATTTTGAGAGGGTGAAAAACCTTGATGTGACATTGGGAAAGACACAGAAATCTGGTAATGATAGACATATTTGGAAGAAAAGGTCAATATTTTTTGAGCTACCATATTGGAGGTATCACGAAGTCAAACATAATATTGATGTCATGCACGTGGAGAAGAATATCTGTGATTCTTTGATCGGAACATTGCTAGATATTAAAGGAAAGACAAAAGATGGGTTGAATGCAAGGTTAGACCTACTGTCAATGGGAATACGTTTGGAGTTAGCTCCCACTCCTAAAGGAAGACGAACATTTCTTCCCCCGGCTTGTCATACATTATCGAAGAGGGAGAAAAGTAGCTTCTGTCAGTGTCTTCATGATATCAAAGTGCCTCAAGGTTATTCTTCAAATGTAAAAAATTTTGTCTCATTGAAAGACTTGAAGTTGATAGGTATGAAATCACATGATTGTCATGTCATGATGCAACAAATTCTACCAGTTGCACTGCGTGGAATATTGCCCATCCGTGTCAGAAAGACTATAATGAGGTTGTGTTATTTTTTCAATTCAATTTGCAACAAGGCGATAGATGTGAATGCTTTGAACATTTTGGAAAAGGATGCAATTTTTATACTTTGTCATTTGGAAATGTATTTTCCTCCAACTTTTTTTGATATGATGGTGCATTTAATGATTCATCTGGTTCGAGAAATAAGACTTTGTGGACCTTTATATCTTCGTTGGATGTATCCTTTTGAAAGGTATATGAAAATATTAAAGGGATATGTTAAAAATCCATATCGACCTGAAGCCTCCATTATTGAAAAGTATATTTCTGAGGAGGTAGCAGAGTTTTTTACGAGCTACTTGGCTACGGCGCAACACATAGGTTTGCCTCCATCTCGCCATGAACGGGTTAATAATGAGGGAAAGGGGATTCGTGGCTTGAAAGTAAAATCACTGTCAGCTGAACATATGAAGAAGTTAGAATCATACATCTTGAATAACATAGCTGATGTTCAACCGTATATCACATTGCATATTAATGAGTTGAAACAATGTCATCCAAAGAAGAAAGAAATGTGGATTTTGAATGAGCACAACAAAACTTTTTTGCCATGGTTTAAAAAGACCTTGCTTGGTAGATCAGATGTATCAGAGACATTAAAATGGATAGTGGGTGGTACATCTTTAAATGTGATAACATGGTCCGCTTATGACATTAATGGATATACATTTCATACGAAAGCTCAGGACAACAGAAGTGCAGTTCAGAATAGTGGTGTATTGGTGTTTGCAGAAGCAATGCATTTTTCGAGTGCTAAGGACAGAAACCCAATTTCGGCATCAACTGCATATTATGGAGTGATTGAAGACATATGGGAGGCTGGTTACTTTAAAATTAAAGTTCCCGTTTTTAACTGTAAATGGTTTATCGGTAACAACAGTGTCATACACGATGAATTTGGAATGACACTTGTTAATCTGAATAGATAGGAAGACACAGCTGATTCTTTTATAATGGCAACACATGCCAAACAAATTTTCTATGTAGTAGATCAGTCAGATATGCAGTGGGCTGTTGTTTTACAAGGGAAAAAACAATATGTTGGTGAGGATGAATTTGATGAAGATGCTGATTTATGTGAGATCCCTACTTCCATGGAAAGATTAACAGAATATAATGATGAGTATGTTGAAGACATGGTTTGTGCCATAAGGAACGATCACGACGAAGGAATTTGGGAAAACAATCCAACTGTACATTCCTAAAATTACAGGTAACACAAGTTTATTTCTTGTTTACATTTAGTTTTTTCATATAATGTTAGATACTGTAAATTTTTTACTTATTAAAACATGTATCAAACCAAAATGATAAAACAATAAAAACCGTAAAGAGGAGAAGTCCTGGTCCACCGGCTGGCCGGTGGTGGATCACCTGTTGGCCGGTGGTCCAGAACAAAGCTCTGTCTGGTCCACCGGCCGGCCGGTGGACCAGACAGAGAGCCTCCCTCTCTGTCTGGATCACTAGCGGTCGGCCGGTGTTGAGCCAGCGGCCGGCCGGTGGTCCAGACAGAGGAAGGCTCTCTGTCTGGACCACCGGCCGGCCGCTGGATCACCACCGGCCGGCCGGTGGACCAGACAGAGAGCCTTCCTCTCTGTCTGGATCACCAGCAGCCGGCCAGTGCTGAGCCAGCGGCCGGCCGGTGGTCCAGACAGAGAGGAAGGCTCTCTGTCTGGTCCACCGGCCGGCCGGTGGTGATCCAGCGGCCGGCCGGTGGTCCAGACAGAGGAAGGCTGTCTGGTCCACCGGTCGGCCGGTGGTGAGCCAGCGGCCGGCCGGTGGCACCAGGCAGTGGGCAAGTCGACTGCCTGGGTCCTCCGGCTGGCCGGTGTGCTCACACCGGCTGACCGGTGGACTCAGTGAGTCCACGTTTCAGCTTTCTTGGGCCATCACTTTGGAAACCTTTTGCCTGTGTTTACCATGTTTATCATTGTTTAACATGCTTACCATATTACCAATGTTTACTATTATGTAATTTATTACACTTTTCTATTTGTGAACTAATGTTTGTTTTTTTGATTTGAAGGAAAATGACAGATCAATCAGTTGATCAGCCACATGATTCTGGAGATGAGCATATTGGTCATACATCTGGGGAGGAACATTCACATGCTCCTATTACGAAAAAGAGTTCAAAGGTTGGTAAGCGTGGGTGCACACGTTTACCAAAATTATCACTTGCCCGTACGAAGGAGGAGAGGATAGTCGTGGATTTTGATGATGATGATCTTCCTAGAGGTCCAAATGCTAAAGATTTTAAGGTTTTTGTAGCAACTCAGGCTAAGAGCAAAGTAAGCATTCTCTATGATGATTGGAGAAGTGTGGATAAGGCGATAATTTCTCAGCTGTGGGAGACCATTTTGGTAAGATCTTTTGCTATTGTTTGACTGTTCTTTAAATGTTTCTAGTATATATAATATTTTTAACCTCTTTTTTATCAGATGACATTTGATATTCTTGACACTGGAGGAGTCAGGAAGAAATGCTTATCGTTGGCTGCTAGGAGATGGAGGGATTTCAAATCAACCCTCTCATCTGATTTCATTTATGGTCATAGGAGTCGTGAGAATCCATGTCGTATATATCCTTTTATAGATGAAGACACATGGAGACAATTTTTTGAAAGTAGAAGAAAAGAATCATTTTTGGTAAGGGCAATGTAAACTTTTATAAGCTTTCTTATATAAATTATCTTATTATTGTTTTGTTAATGATTACTTATTCTTAATTTACAGCAAACAAGGAAAGCTCATCAAGAGATCCAATCTAAAAATGTATACCCTCATAGTTTATCTCGGGGAGGGTATGCATTATTGGAAGAACAAATGATGGCAGAAAAATTTCAACAACTAAGAGCTGAGTCTTCAAGCTCTGGAGAGGTGGCCCCTCCATCCCCTCCATCTAGACATGAGAAATGGAAAAGAGCTCGGAAGGGCAAAAAAGGACAATATCTTTCGGAAGAATCGAGACTCGTAGTTGAGAGGATTGTAAGATATCTATTTTATTTATTTAAGTTTACTATTTTCGTCATATATTTCCAATCATTATAGAAATGTTCAATTAATTATTACAGGACTCTCTTGAGGAGCAGAGTTCACAGGGGACATTTACACCATCTGGGAGGGAAGATATTTTATCTGTGGCATTGGGAAAGCCCGAACATCCTGGCCGTGTAAGAGGATATCCGGCAGGTGTATCGGTAAGAAAAGTGTTGCCACGTTCCCCAACTTCTAACGTTGAGGGAGTTTATAAAAAAAATAGAATCCTTGGAGGCTGAAGTCCATAATATTAATGCGACAATGGAGGACAAGATTAGAGCATCGGTGCAGTTAATGTTTGCAGACTTGCAAAGACAATTTCAGGGTGCAGCTCCCACTCCACCTCTCCCAGTAGCTCCCACTCCCCCACCTCAGCCTGCGGACCCCATTTTTGATCCTCCTCCTCCGCCGCAGCTACCTACTTATTGTGAGTTGTATGTTGATGATCCTCAACATCATATAGTTGCATATGGGATGGTATATTGTATAGGAGATACAGTTCATTATCAACAGTTAGAGGTAGAGAATCATAGGGTCACTGTACAGGATATTATAGATAGATCAGCTCAGATACCATTACCTACAGATGAGGTGACGACAGTTGGACATAGTATCGGCCATTTTTTACTTTGGCCATCCAGACTTCTTCGACTCATTACCATAGAGGTATGGATGTTATATCTTTTATTTTATATTTTTATTAATGTTTTATCATTTGAAAACTAATATATTTTTCAATTTATTTTTACAGGAATACTTCAAAGGTAAAGAAATACTGTATAGACAACAACAAAGATAGATAGCTATGACATCAGATGCAGATACTAGCAGTCTTGACAAATTGTCAAGATATTCAAATTTGTTGGCGGATCATTATGACTTTACAATGGAAGCTCATGTCTGTGGACGTGAACTATGTGTGGGGATTATGAAAACTGATATCATGGAGTTTGTCACTGGAGATAAGTTGGGCATCAACGTGGTGCAAATTTTTATCATGTAAGTCTTAACACCTTTTCCTTGCGTTATATTTATTATAAATGTATACTTATGTCTGCTTTGTATTAGAAATCTGTATAAAATTTGTGAGAGGAATGAGCTGACAGATGTATATGGATTCGTGGACCCACAATTGATTTCCCCTGAAGCATGTGCATTGGATGAGGAACAAAGAATGCTTTATATTGCTGATAGATTTGAAAAGAATGTAATCACACAGTGTTGGATGATGCCTTTTTGTGAGAGGTATGAAACACATCCCTCTCAAAGAGTTAATTATCTTTTAACATAAAAAACCACTAACGTTAAATTTCCTTTTATCAGGGATCATTGGATCTTAGGGGTTTTTTGCCCTAGGGAGAAAACACTTTATTGGATATGCTCTCTCCATGATGATGTGCGAGAAAGTTTTAAGAATATATTGGAAACGTAAGTTTCAATTTCACAATAGTTTTATATATTATAATGAATTTTAAATTTACCCCATTCGTATTATTTTCTAACAGGGCATGGGTCCACTTTCGAAAAAGCGCAAAGAAAAGGAATTTCAAGATCAAATATGTACATGCGAAGGTAAATATCCATTTATAATTTGTACATTTTGATTTATTACATAAAAATAATATATTGAATTTACACTCATTCAAACAGAAATGTCATGAGAAACAAGGCATCATCGAATGCGGATATTACATGTTAAGATTTATGTATGAAATAATAACAACTGGGACAGTTCTGAGTTTTGACCTGGTAAGATTTCCTCTTTCTCATAATATTTCAATTTGATTTATTCATTATACACATTGACTACTATCCTTTTCCTTTGTAGCTTTTTGATGACCCTCAACCCTTTACTGCTGAAGATATCAAACACTTACAAGTGGAGTGGTCAAATTATTTTACAGGTTTGATTGACTTTTAGTTGTTTGTAATGTAAAATGTAATTTTGAATATTTTCAATGTAATTGTGTATTTCGTAGTCGTTTAGGTTGGATTTAGTTTTTTTTTGAAGTTGACAGTGTAAGTTTTGAATGTTATATAAGTGAATGTTTAATTTTTCTCTACTTCTTGTTTTGGTCTACTGTTGATGGTTTTTCTGGTCTGGATTTTGGTATGGGGGGAGAGGTTCCAAGGGGGTGGGTGGGTGTTTGGGGGGTGTCCAAGGGATATGGGAGGGGTTTCCAAGGTGTGTTTGGGGCTGTCCTAGGGGTCGGGGGGTGTAAATGAGGGTGGGGGTGTCCAAGGGGTGGGGGTGTCCAAGGGATATGGGAGGGGTGTCCAAGGTGTGTTTGGGGCTGTCCAAGGAGTCGGTTGGGTGTAAATGAGGGTGGGGGTGTCCAAGTGGTGGGGGGGTGTCCAAGGGATATAGGAGGGGTGTTTGGGGCTGTCCAAGGGGATGGGGGGGGGGGGGGGGTTTCCAAGGGGTAGGGGGGGTTTCCAAGGGGTCGGGGGGGTGTCCAGGGGGTGGGGGGCTGTCCAAGGGGTGGGGGGGTGTCCAAGGGGTGGGGGGGTGTCCAAGGGATATGGGAGGGGTGTCCAAGGGGTGTTCGGGGGGTGTAAATGTGGGTGGGGGGGCTGTCGAAGGGGTGGGGGGTGTCCAAGGGGTGGGGGGGTGTCCAAGGGATATGGGAGTGGTGTCCAAGGTGTCTGGGAGTTCTGTCCAAGGGGCCGGTTGGGTGTAAATGAGGGTGGGGGGGCTGTCCAAGGGGTGGGGGGGTGTCCAAGGGGTGGGGGGTGTCCAAGGGATATGGGAGTGGTGTCCAAGGTGTCTGGGAGTTCTGTCCAAGGGGCCAGTTGGGTGTAAATGAGGGTGGGGGGCTGTCCAAGGGGTGGGGGGTGTCCAAGGGATATGGGAGGGGTGTCCAAGGGGTCTGGGAGGGCTGTCAAGGTGTGGGGGGGTGTCCAATGGGTGTTTGAGGCTGTACTAGGGGTCTTGGGGGTGTAAATGAGGGTGGGGGGCTGTCCAAGGGGTGGGGGGTGTCCAAGGGGTGGAGGGTGTCCAAGGGATATGGGAGGGGTTTCCAATGGGTGTTTGAGGCTGTACTAGGGGTCGTGGGGGTGCAAATGAGGGTGGGGGGGGGGCTGTCCAAGGGGTGGGGGTGTCCAAGGGTTGTGGTGGGGCTCCAATGTGGTGGGGGAGGGCTGGCCAGGTTGTTAGGTGGGTATAGATGAGGGTGGGGTTCAGTTGGGGCTTGGGGGAGGGCTGGCATTGTTATTTTTGTTTGGTTTCTGGTTGCTTTTTGGTGAGAGTAGTGCAATTATTTAAAAAAAAAATTCTTTCACGTCGGTTATTTTATAACCGACGTGGTAAATAAATCGCCAGGGGTTTATCACGTCGGGTTTTTCTAGAACCGACGTGATAAACCGTTCCCGGGGCTTTTATCACGTCGGTTCTTAATATAACCGACGTGCTAAAAGGCCTGGGAATCGATTTACCACGTCGGTTATTGGATAACCGCCGTGCTAAAACGTTTCCCAGGCCTTTTTATCACGTCGGTTTCTTAAATAACCGACGTGATAATAGGCCAGGGGAAGGGTTTATCACGTTGGTTATGTCATAACCGACGTGATAAACGATATCCCAGGCGTTTTATCACGTCGGTTTAGGGAATAACCGACGTGATAAAGCCACCCCGCGCATATTTATCACATCGGCTATTATATGAACCGACGTGATAACCACCGTGATGTTAGGGATATTACGTCGGGTTTTAAATAACCGACGTAAAAAACGTTATTTATAACGTCGTCCGTATTAACGTCGCCTAAAAACCGACGTAAATAATAAAAAATAACCGACGTAAAAAATGTTTTCTGCACTAGTGTATACTTATTCAAAAAAACTTGCAAAGTCTTCTCACTTAATCTATTAAATTTCACCCATCAGCATGGTGATAATAATCAACACACACCATTGATTGGCCTCTCCATTTAAATGATAAACAGATAGAGACACCTTCTCCATCTCATAATAATTAATCACATAAAAGACCTCCCATATTGTGTTGAACTATAGTTCCTAGAATAGTGGATCCAAATATAATCTAAATGTAGTTGGACGTTTCTACATAGCAAAACTTGATAGCTAGTTTCTCCCTCTTCGCTAAAGGATGAAGTTCAACATTATTTATATTATTGTTTATATATTTATACATCTAGGTATGAATGGCCATTAAATATTGAACTCCCCCTCCTAAGGAATCGGGGATTTCATTGGGGTAATCACTACATTGTCCCTCAAATGGATTGTTTCATGGTTTCTCCTTGTTCCCACCATTTTCTAAAAAAAAGTTGAAACAAACATAAGTAAAAAATTAATGACTAAATAAATTATTCCTTTTTAAAATAAACTTAAATGAAATATCTTCTAGGAAACCTTTGTTTATCATTTGTCTAAAAAAACCTTCTTGGGTGATTTCATAAACAAGGACTCATACTAAGGGTTTTCACTATTTCCCTCAAATCTAAATTCCAAAATTAACTAACCCATACTATAATCCAAACTATTTCAACCCTAATTTTTTCATTACTATTACATTATTTTAAAGATAAAAAATATAATAGTGTTAATCCCAGGATCCAAATCATTAGCGCCTTTTGAAAATTATGACCAAACATAACATTTACATAATAAAACATCAGAACATGTTTCATTCATTTTTTATAGCTTCTTATTGGACCTAATATTATTTTTAGTATATATAGTCAATTGTGGATGTACATCATTGAATGGGGTGATATATACCCTAGTAACATGAAAGATATGAGAATGAATCAATATAACATAGGGTGAGCATAATCATCATCATTATAACATCATCATATTGTCATAATCATAATCATTAAGGGAATAATTAAAAATGGAATTGAATTTTTCACTACATAAAAATGGAATATCATGACTTAGTGGTCAACTACCATACTTAGTTATGAGGAAAGATTTCATCATGTTCGTGCACAACATATGTGAATAACCATAAAATAATAATTTTGAATAATTATGGAAACATGTTCACACATATTTCAATTTATCTCTGGATATACATCACATTACACAGTGAATTTGAGTGTTGTATAATTTTGGGCACACCCATCACATCCTAAAATTTACATATTCATGCTTTCCATAGAGAATGAATATCAATATTTTCCATAAAGTAACCCATGGAAATAAAATAGGTTTCATGATAATTTAATTATTAAAACTCTCATGAAAGAAAATTGGGGTTCCAAAAAAATTTAATAACCAAATTGGTATTATAATCATCAATCTTGAATGAAGAAGAAACACTCTCAAGAGAGATAAATGGTTTGTTATTTATAAAGAATAGTTATTTTTGGAAAAAATCATTGAATTTTTCATAAAATGTGATCTGGAACATGTATATGAACAACAAATAAATTATAAATTTAATTTTGAGTAAATATATGACCATTAATACCATGTAAGATAGAATAACCCGTAGAAAGTAATTGGGTTTGAGAATAACCTTAACTTATGTCTAAATTATTTCTTCATTTTAATAGCCTAGATAATCAAATCATATTCATTAAATAATAAATTCAGATCCTCTTATAAATTTATCTGATTTATTATAATTTTATTAAGTTCATTTTTGGCCATTATGATGAGTTATAGAGTTCAATTTCATCGTTCGGGAGTGTTTTTTTCTTAGATGTCATGATCGGTTGACTTGTATACATGTATCAAAGATCGTGTAAAATGGGGATAATTGTTAGAATTAAAATTATATATTATTAATGAACATATTTATGTTTAATTTGTTATATATATTATTATTTTTTCAAAATATGTTAATGATTTATTAGAAAAAAAATTATGACATGCGTTTAGATTGATTTTGCGACTTCCGGCCACAATGAACGCATTTTGTTTTTACTAAATATTATTATGTATATATGTTAGTTAAAAAACATAAAAAGTGTTATAAAAAATTTTGAATCTTTTTTAAACAATTATAATGTATCTATGACCATATTTTATGGCGGTATAGAAAAATTAAAGTGCATCATCCATGATGATGGTAAATCGACAAATCAAGGAGGAATGTTTTCATTTTTAGAATGAAATAGAGAGGATAAGTTGTTTGATGATGGATTATTACATTAACATAATAAAATTATAGTTTATTTAATATAATGGAAATATCATGAAACTTGGATAATAGGAGATGAGTATGGAATAAGAAAAGAAAAGAAAATGAAAATATACTTAAAGAAATGAAATGGGATTTTACCTCTTGAATTTTTCTCCTTGAGAACCTCCTTATGAAATTATTTTTTGAATTTTGTTAAGGCCAGAGGCTCATGGAAGTGGGGAACATTATTGGAAATAGTATGGGGTATAAATTGGACAAGATTAAATGATTTGGAGGTGTGAGGAGAATGGATGGCAAGGGTGGTATTTATAGTGGAGGTGAAGGGTGTTTTTTTTATTATTGTATTCGTTAAGTTATTATTTTGGCTCAAGTCTATGAATCGATTAAAACTATCACAAAAAATATTAAAATAATGAACGATATTATGATATTCTGAGCTTACATCATCCATACATCATTTATGACTCAATAATTCAGGTATTTGTTAAATACCATAAATTACTGTATTTTACTACTAACCATAAAAACATCTATTTTAAAAAATCCAAAAATTTAACTCAATCTATTTATCAATGTGTGGAATTAAAAAATGGAATAAATTTTATAAAAAAATTATAAATGGGATAATAATATTTATTAATTAAAATCATTATATATTTGAAAAATACTGACTCCAAAATTATAATCAATTTTTTACACTTTGAAAATTTACATAAGGTATCATAAAATTATATTATAACAATAAAACAAAAAATAATATTCTATGAATAAATTTAAAAGAAATACATTTCCTTGTAAATCATTATATTATTTATAATATTGTAATAAAATATTTAGACTTACAAAAAAACACTTAATATATTATTTATAAAATGTTTACTTACATATACCATGAAAGAAGGATATCATATTTTCATTAATAATATACATAAACATTATTTATACATTCATAGGTGAGGTTTCTATTTAATTACGTGGATTATTATTCGTAATGGTCAAATTGTTATTCAAAAGGACTAGTAACTATTCCATTGGGATAGGTTCCTTAATTTATTTAAATGTTATTATTCATTTATGAGGATGTGTTTTTTATTGGGATATCCATGATATTTATGTGTTTTATAATATATAACATAATTTTACTAAGGGAACCAATTCCATTGATAAAATTTTGGATTGTTACATGTTGTGTTTTTGCTGAGTTTCTTGCAACCTTACCTCCTTGGGGGCACTTTTTGGTCTTTACAGATCACAATAGCTAGAGGTACATCATTTCTTAGTTTTATTTGAACATGTGGTATCAAAGGATGATGAAGTTACTTTGGTATTATGATTTTTAGATCTTCTATACCTTGGAAAAACGAAATTTTGTGTCTAAATATTTTAGTAGGAATTTAGGGAAGGAGATTTTTCAGGAGTCTGCAAATTCATGGAGAATAATGGAGGAGTTTGTAGCCCTGTACATGGATGAAAGGGTTCATGTTGGAAGAGGATATTTTTTAGATGATATTCCAGTATTCTTTGATTTTTAAGGTGTAGAAGTCTCAGTGGAGAGACTTATAAGTTGGTGTCATTTGTGATTGTGTTGTCCAAGGTCATGCTCTAGTGGGATGGTTAGTGGATTGTCAAGACCATATGTTGATTTCTGGGAGGTTTTTTACTCATGTGGTGATGTATGAGGGATTCTATAAATAATTTAATAGCACAACAAGTAGTATACAAGATATAATGTGTCTTGAGGATGTATTTTTTATGTCCTAGGATGAAATGGGGGTGGAAGATTTTGTGGAGATGTGTTCTGTTTTCTAGTAGGTAATGCATGATCATCATGTTCATGGTAGTTTTTTACAGCCTTTGTATGTTCCCAGGTGTAAAAGGGATGACATATCAATGGATTTCTCCATAGGTTTACCCTAATCTCAGGGAGGTTATGATTCTATCTAGGTGATCAAGGATCGGTTGATGAAATAGGACAACTTCTTTGCTATTAGGTAATCGGGTGTAGTAGATGATTTCGATATAAAATATGGGGAAGATGTTCTGTGGTTACATGGAGTTATGAGGTCTATTTTTTGATTTATATGAATGTTTTACATTATGAATCATAAAAAGATTACATGTTTCTTTTGGAACCTAGTTACATCTCAGCATTACTTTTCACCCTCAGAAAGATTGGCAGACTGATCAGACAATATAGATGCTACAGGTTATGTTGCCGGTGTGAATCATTCACTTTGGTGGATCATGGGTATGAAACTTGTGTTTGGTCATGTTTTCTTTACAATAATAACTATCATTAATCCATTTTTTGGATCTTTATGAGGGTTTTTATAGGAGACCATATTGTTCTATGTTGTGTTGGATAATGGTTTAGGAGGCTACAGTTCTTGGTCCGGATGTGGTGTATAGCACAATAGAGAAGGATCAATTGGTTCATGAATGGATGAATGTATCCTAGGAACAAAAGAACTATAATTCTGATCATAGGATGAGGACCTTAGAGTTTGAGGTTAGTGACCACGTTTTCTAGAAATTTTCCCCTCAATGTTTGTAGTGGATCTTTGGTAGATAAGTAAGATTTCTCAGATGTTTTTTGTTTCTTTGTGGTTTTGGGGAGAGTTCTCAATGTGGTGTATCAGGTTCAATTTCCACTTCTGCTACATAAGATCCATAATTCCATTCTCATGTCTCATCTTTGACAATATCTTCATGGTGACTCCCACATTATTGATTGGGGAGAGTTGGATATTAATGATGATGTGATATTTGTGTAAATAAAAGTAGAGATCATGGATCTCTAAGAGATAGATATTTTTGTATGAACCATTCCTTTGGTTCATGTGCCTTAGAGTCATGGTGGATTGGAAGAGAAAACTTGGGAGTGACAACAGCAATTTTTTTCCTAGTACATAGAGATGTATTTAGTTTCCATCGATATGTGTTTCATTGTGATGTGATGTTTGGATCTGTTTATTTTATAAGATGGGTTGTTCTCCTTATATTTGGATGTGTATTATGTGATAAATTTCTAACATATAGAAAAGGGAGGCCCTGAATTCAAATTGAGACTCATTATACTATGATGAAACTAAAAACATGTGGGAAATTCTATACCACCTAGAGTAGATAGTATCTTCACATAGAGGATTTAATACTTCGATTCATATGTTTTGGGTAGTGAGGATCGATTGATTGGGATGTATGTATGTTAGATGGTTGTGTTGATGTAGTTTTGAGGTGATGAGGTTTTGATAGGTTTTTGTGCCCATCTAGTTTGGAATTTTTGGTTGTTCTTTTCTTTTGAGATACGATGATATCCTTGAGAGGTATATCACGAGGTGGTTGTTCGAACCCCTTTCTTTATGGGATTGTTTTTGGATTTGTGAGGGTGAGAATCATTTGATACGTATAAAATGTAATGATTTTATCCTTTCTATCCCTTCCTCATCTAGTCTTGGTGGTTAAAGGAGTAAATCATAAGTTTCGAGAGATTTTTGGTAGAGGCTGGAGCTGTATGAGAGCTACAGTGGGAATTTTATGTCATATAAGTGGAATTCAAAACTCGTAATAGTGTTTCATGGCATTTTTATCCATCTAGTTCACAAATTTTCTATTTATGAGGCAGAATTCATGTAATGGACGACACATCATGTAATCTTAATTCAAGATGTGAAATAAATAGTGGATGAGGTTACACATTTTTTGGTGAAAGATATATTTTTTATAAACATGAGGGTTACACATCATGTAATTCTTACATGATGTGAAAAAAGTGTGAATCTAGATTTTAAGAACATTTTTTTGGATGATTTTCATTCATTAGGCTATGTCTCTCTATAATTCATTTTCACATAACCCAAGAAACCTTGGGATTATCTTCTACCCCCTTCCTCTCAGTTTGATCTGTTGGCACTTTTGGTTACTAATTGGTAATCAGTGGTAACTTGTTCTTTCTTCCTAGTTAGTTTCCTCTTTTTATTCTCTTTGGGATTTTCTATAGGGATGTTTTTTTGGTTTTTTGTGTATTTTTTGTTTCATTTTATAATCATTTGATTCAATTTATGTTGATTTGTGTTGTCATAGTGTTGTGGTGCACAACTCTAAAATTAAGCTATAGCCACACTTTCTATTACCACAGTTTTAAAAATCGTGGTTTTAGGGACCCTATAGACATAGTTTATGAAAACTAATCTATATGCCAACATGTATCCATTATTATATGAATATTTGGTGATAGGTTTTGTGGTAAAACCCAAAAATACAGGAATCATATGGAAACATCTACTGCCATAGTTTTGTAAATAACGACAATATGTGGCTATCACCACAGTTTAATCCCTGGCCATATCAGCCTATGCCATAGTTTAAACCATGGAAATATGTTTTTTTAAATGATTAATAATTATAATTATATATAATTATTTATATATTTATATGTATATATATATATAAGTGATCAACATAGTGGTAATGTCTTGGAAGAATATTGCAGAGGTCATAGGATAAGACCTCGCTTAGAGCATTTATTTTTTTATAGTAACTGCGACAATTTCAAACCGTGGCCATAGACACCTATTTCCAAAGATCAAAACTGTGTATATAGCTTCCTATGGCCACAATTTAAAATATGGACATAGGCTAGACCCTATTACAATGTCCATAGCGCCCACACTTTAGATAAACCATGGTCGTAGACTATTACTATAGTTTTGGACCCCATTGCCATGGTTTTCAACCTTGGCAATAGGCTGATTTTCTAGTTGTGGTGGTTTTTTGGCATTTATTCTTCATCCTATGGTGTGTATTTTGTTTTTAAAACTATTTCATGTTTGGAATCAATTGTTTTTTTTTATATTGTTTCATGTGGGTGGGGTTTACTCATGTTTATCTATGATTTATTATTGTGATGTCTTAATCAAAGTTAAATAATTGTAAAACTGAAATTGAATTGAAAATGGAAATTATTCTTATGATTTTAAAACATTAATATTATTCTGTTATGATATATTGTGTGGTCTTGAGGCCCCTCTGAAAAGTGTGGTCATTGGGGGAATTATTTACACTGGATGATTTGTATTTTGACTGATGTGTCTATTGTTATTATTACGATATCATCCTAAAAACATAAATTGACTAACAACTTATATTTGAAAAATGAATTCGTTTCCCTAGTATTATGGATTCTATGATAACTCCCCTAACATAAAGTGTAATGTTATAAAAATCTAAAATCTAAATCTATAAAATGGTCCTTCGTATGTGGTGATATGTGTTCATGATTTTCGGGTAGTGATGTGTGTTTGTGATGTGATGTGGGGCTCATGGGTGAGATGTGTCCATGTTTTTGCGACAATGAGGTGGTTGTTGTTTGTCCATGTTTTTTGGATGGGGAAGTGGTTTTTTCAATTATTTTGCGACAATGAGGTGGTGGTTTTTTGGTTATGATTTTGGGGTTGTGATGAGGTGGTACAATAGTGAAGATGAGTTTCTTTTGATCTGTGGTTGTGTTTTTATGGATGATTGGGTAGTTATGGAATAACATATTTAATATTAATTAAAATGGTGGGGTTTAGATTGGTCAATGGGATACAAATATTGAATGTAAAAATAAATCATGGTATGTGTGGATAAATTTGTATTATTCAATATAATTAATGGAATGGTTTGTGTAATATAACCAGTTGGTGGGATGAAGTGGCATGTGGCTTGTGTGGGGTCATGCATTATTAGGTGACATAAAAATTGATGACCTTGTGAGTTGGTTATAATTTAGTTTTGAAAACATAGGATGGTCTTGTGTGTGTCTATATGTATATACATTTGTATTCCATTTGATTTCTATACACAATCCGCCCACATAGAGAACTATGTGAAGACAACCAAATATTCATGAAGGGGTGTTTTTTCGAACATCTCTTGAGGAGGACAAATGGTTGGGTTCCCTATCATTATCACTCTCTCTTCTAAGATTGGATGTTATGACATAGTCTATGATGTTCAGATGTTTGACAGTTCACTATATGGTTATTTTTATACCCTAGGTGTCTTGAGGAAAGATGTGATATGGTTATGATTGTGGGGAGGTCATCCCATGTTTCTTCATGGAATATGTAATATAGCCCAGGTGTCTGTGGGAAGAATGAAAAGGGATGAGATGGATTAATATCGGTTTAATTCATGGTAAAGGATAACCCAATTTTTATGTAATTCATGTTAAAAAAACTCAACTACTCTAGTTATACTAGTTGATATTTTGTGTGTTTGAGTGTTTTGGACTAGATGTGTTGTGGTCGTGCTTGTGGGGTAGTGATTCCAGGTGTCTATATACATGATATGATGTGATTGTGCTTTTGGGGATGTGTGGTATTCATAATAGGTGGGATAACTAGGACATATGACATTGGGGTGTGATAACGGAATACCATTAAGAATATAGTGTGAAGTACACACTATCAATATTCTTCTTATTATATTATTATATTTTTCTCATGTCATTTGATGAGGTTTGCTTTGGTTAGTATACCTGAATGGGTTCTATTTGGTTCTACCATTTTATCATGGCTAAATTAGTATTATTTTTTCACATGTTCATGAGATACATTAGTTCCCTACAGAGTATACTTGTATTCTTACCCTATGTATATAAAATCATTTTCAGGTTTCCTAGAGGACTACATAGGCTATGTTGAAAATTACTAGCTTGAACCATGGATAACTATTATGTCACTACCCTAGTTTTTCTTTTAGTTATTATCTTTTGTAAACATTTATCTATATCTATTTTATTTATAAATAAATTGAGGGATGTTTTGGGTTTCTATTATATTATTTTATGGTGTTGTTTTTTATTATTCATCATATCTCCCGATCTTATATTATTATAGAGGGTAATGCCTCCCATTTCATTAGATTTTTATACCTTCTATGCTAGCCACCAAAATGAGGCCTAATGGAGGTGGGAATAGGGGGTAATCATATATCTCCCCTCATTGTGGTATCTTTGGAGGGAGGGGTCATGATAATTCTGGTGCATGGTGAGTGTACTCTTACAACACTAATCGTTTGACACTCAGGTGGGACATTCTTAGGATAAATTAAAATTATATTATAAACCATTATAAAGGATTTCAATTGATGATGACCATGTATGACCTTGGTTAAACCTATGATCTTATATATTTAAAAAATATTTCATGATTTATACATCATGTAAATGATTTTTATTGATTATGTGATTTCCTACAATGATTATTGTTTCTCGCACTATGATTTTAGGGTTTAGTCAATGGAAGGAACCTAAAAACCATGTTAATTATTAATGTTAAGTACATCACATTGATTGTTCTCCTAAGAAGGACTTTTTTTGGGTATATGGGTTACAAAATATTATTGATATTCTTATATAACATCCACATGTTGTGAAACATGTTGACATTCAAAATGGTCAATGGTGGGAAAAATTATATTGAGTTAATCATGAGATGACATTCTCTTTATTTTAGTGGGTCCACTAGTCTGTTTGATGTTGCCAATGGGATAATAAGAACTGAAAATATATTTTCCTTTTGTAGTGTTTTAATCATGAAATAGTTATTTGAGGAATTTACTATTTTTAAGTTGAGGAAAATCTACAGTAGACTCTTATCAAGAATATAACGAAATATGAAGAAATTTACTCAATGGAGTGGGATGAGTTTAAAATATTATTTTTCAATTTCTAATTTTTTTATATTCTTAATATGAAAATGGAGAAGGAATTCATTGAGCTTAATTATAAGGACAATTAATCTCTTAGTATCTATGAGGAAAATTGTACCAGACATGAATGGTATGATTTTTGAATTATCATTCAATAAAAAATTATAGTTTACTGGTCCTACAGTGGATTAATACCAAGTCCTTAAAGGGAGTTATCAATAAGATAATTAAAAATCTATGAAGAATTTTTTTTTAATGTGATATCATGGTGGAAATTTATATTGTAGTTACCCATAAATGTCATGGTATTGATAAGAATATAAATTTTGAATTCAATGGAAATTATAATAATAAAAACAATGTATAGAAGAATTTTAGATTTTTATTATTCCTAAACTTTGGAAGGAATCAAGGAGTAAATTATAATAAGGGTACTAATAAATGTTTCATATGTGGAATGGATGGTTATATAGAAGTCAAATTTCATTGTGGTGGGAAGTAAAATCTAGTTAATTTTGGAGGTAAATAATCAAAACACGCACCACCCACACTCTAGTGTTTCAAATGAAATGAGTATAGACATTATTTTAACCAATGATCAAATATGATGGTTTATGACAATGATCGACATCAGTAACCTATTAATCCTGGAGAAAAAGGTAAATCTCACATGATCATTATTATTTATTTGGGGTATGGTAATGATGTGGTGAAAGGAAAACTTATTATCCACTCTGGAATAGCTAACGTCTTATTTTATTTTGGATCTACCCAATGTTTGATATCTAAATAAAAATTTATATGTGTATAAAAATACTACCATAATTATTAAATGATGAAATAGCAATGAATTTTTTTAATAGTATGATAATAATATCCCAAGTCTACAACTCTTCTATGAGTGTTGTTTGTGGGAATATACTTCATGAAATCCATTTTATTCCCCCTCTAGTAGAATTTAATGTGATTATAGGAATTAATTGGATTTATTTTTATATAAATCCCATATCAATTGATTAGTAAGGAAAGTAAAATTTTATATTCTAAACCAACCTATGACCATCTATTATTGTGATAATAAATATGAACTTCTAGTGGTAATTACACCCATTTCATGGAAATTGATTTTGATTCACAAGGGGTGTTTATCTAAAATGGTTGTGGAGAACCTCAACATGGAATATATTCTTATTGTACAGGATTATGATGTTTTTTTTGTAAAAGGGTTGTCTATTCTTCTACTGAATCCTGAATTTGAGAGTTAAATAAAACACAAACCTTATACTAAACCTATTTCATATTATCCATATAAAATGTCCATGATTAAATTGTAGTGATTAAATAAGAAACTCTAGGAGAATCTAGACACAATATTCCTTCATCCAAGTCTGTCACGTTGGGGTGAACCAATTCTTTTTTCAAAGAATAACGATGGGTGAACTCCACTTTTAATTTATTATTAGTAACTTAACCATATCAAAATTATGAATAAGTATCATCTTCCCCATATTGAGGATTTTTTCGATAAATTATTAAGAGAAAAATATTTTTATAAGATTAAACTTCCATAAAAATACTATCTTTTTATGTTCAAAAGTGAAGACATACCCAATATAGACTTCCATATGAGGTGTGGACACTATAAATTTATATTTATTCCATTTATACATACTAATGATCCTTATATATTCATAAATATAATGAATAGTATTTATATATTTACTTGATAAGTTTTTGGTAGTCTTTATAGATGATATTATTATATATTCCAAACACAAGGGATAGAATGAATATCACTTGATAATTGTACTAAAGATATTAATAAAGGAGTAGTTATATGAAAAATTTACAATGTGTGATTTTTTTCAAAAAAAAATATTCATTTCTGGGTCATATAATTTCATGTGTGGTTAAATAGATGGATCCATAAATGACTGATGTTACTAAAGATTGCCCTAGAATAACCACTGGGACTAAGATAACTAGTTTACTTGGTTTGGTTGGATAATATTGTCACTTTTTGGATAATTTCACTTGACATTCTAATACATTCACTATATTAACTCAGAATGGAGCCAAGATACATTATATATATGAATGTTGTTAAAATTTGAAGGAATTAAAGATAAGTCTATCCAGTGCACCAATACATACACTACCTTGTAATGGAGAAGGTTTTTTTATCGTTACTGATGCATGGAAGAAGGGATTGGTATTATTAATCATGAAAAATGATATGGTTACAGATTATATCATATTATAATTGACTGTTCATGAAAAAAATTACCCGACATATTATTTGGATTTAGATATGGTAATTTTTTCGTTATATATATAGAGGCATTATCTTTATAGATAATGGTGTTAAATATATACTAATCATATAATTTTAAAGTATATATTGACTCATAAATAGTTGAATATATTCTAGAGAATATGGTTGGAGTCGATTAAGTATAATGACTACTCAATTCATTACCACCCTTGGAAAGAGAAAAAGGTGGTATAAGCTTTGAGTCAAAATGATCATGCTATCTTATCTATGATGTGGATCACAAAAAATCCACTAATTTGGTATTTTCAAAGGATGGATATGTAAATATTTAATGAGGGGAGAAACATTATATTTTTAAATTAGTATTCATCCATCAATCCAAGTGATGAATAAAGATGTGTATAAGGATGATGTGGAACTGTAAAAGAACATGATAAATAGTCCTAATCTCAAACATTATTGTTATAGAATGATAAGGTTCCTAAATAGTTTATGTGGTCCTCCCATTCCATATTTGAAGAAGGATCTATTGGATTAAGATCATAGTTCATTATTCTCTATTCATATTAGTATTAAGAAGATGTATAGTGATCTGAAAGAGTTTTTCATGTTGGAAAAACATGAAGATAGTTATTGAAAAATATGTATATTGGTGTTTGTATACTAGAAAGTTAATGTTGATGGATATAATTATAAGGGTATTATATAAAAATTACCCATACATTAATGAAAATTTTAAAATATCACTTTTGATTTTTTTATTGGACTTTTGAAATCATATAAGGGCCCTAATTCTATTTGGGTTATAGTCAATCATCTAATAAATTCAGCACACTCCACTAATATTAATGAAGATTTATCTTCTGATAAGCTTACCAGAATATATATTAAGTATGTGTTAAGTTTTCATTGATTAATACATTCTATTATATCTAATTGGGATCTAAGTATTAACTCAATGTTCTAGAAAATTCATCAGTAATCCCTACATTTGTAGTATTTCTTTAGTGATTCTTATCATCCTCAAATATATTATCAATATGAGAGAACAATTAAAACCCTAGTTGATATCTTGTGTTATTTTTTAAGGATTAAATATGCTTTTCAGATCAAAAAAATACCGAATTCATGTTTTCTCACAAAAATGGATTTCACTCAAGCATTTAGATAGATCTTGCTGAATCCCTCTATGGAATTACATGCAGAACTCTCACGTGTTGGGAAGAATTTAGAGAACTAAAATATTAGAACCTGATCTAGCTGAAGAAATGTGAGATAAAGGAATATCCATTTAGTAGCACATCAATGCTGCTCAGATTCCATATAAATGTTATGTTGATAGTCATTAGTGAAGTATAAAATTTTATTTTGGTGATAATGTATTCCTCTAAATTTATCCATGGAAGAAGGTTATGATATTTGGAATAAAGTGAAATTTTATCCCTATGTATATTGTCCCTTCATGATTCTTGGTCTATTTAGAACAATATCATATCACTTATCACTTCCACCAAACCTCCCCCATGTTCTCAATGTGTTCCATAAATATCTCATTTGAAAGTACATACCTAATATTTGACATATACTAAACTAAAAGGTCATGAAAATTAATCATGATCATTCCTTTGAAGAAAAAATAGAACAAAACATGGATCATAGAGATAAAGTGTTGCTAAAAAGGGTTTCTCACCGAGTTAAAGTACTCTGGAAGGATCCAAAATTTGATGAAGCAATATGGGAACCTGAGCATATGATGAAATAGATATGTCATCATTTGTTTGTATTAGAATGATGAAATTTCATGGTTCAAATTATTTTCAAGGGTAGTATAATGAAACACCAATCTAATATTTTATATATTTCTGTTCAAAATAAATTTATTTTCTTTGATATCTTTTGATACATGCAAACCTAAGGATAAATTATCCCTGATATAAATAATATTATTTAGATATGGTCATTATAAAATATCAATTAAAATTGGGGGTATGAATAGAAATAAACACATTTTTAAAATTTTTATTATTATTTTTGGATAATTTAAATATATTTATAAATAATATCTCAATTTTTTTGTAACTCCTTTACATGGAATAAAAATATTTTTCTTAAATAATGTTTGTATATATTTTATTAGAGAAATTAATATAATTAATTTTTTCCTCATTTGGAAATGTATTTGAAATTTTTAAATATATTTTTTAGGTCAGCATTTCAAAATTATCTTTTAGTGAAATTTTTAATATTTCTGAAAAATATCTACCTTTTAACTAATAGTAAAAAATACAAATTGTATTGAAAATTTTCTTTTCATCTAAATAATTTAGAAATATTATATTTTAAAAAAAGATTAGAAAGTAAAATTAATTTATTTATATTATTAATATTCCAAAAAAAGTCAACATAATGAAATTTATGTTGTATTTTAGTATATAAACATTTAATTCTTTAAAATTCAATTTTTCATGAAAAATACATTTTTCTCAATTTTTACAAGTTTAATTTTAAATTAAAATATAATAATTAATTGATTTTTACCTGATAAAATGAATTTTATATTTTCTATAATCATGTATAAATTTTATAACTAGTTCACTTTCATTATTGTTCATAATGAATGGTAAAAAAAGTAAAAATGTGTTACCATATTTACGGTTAAAACGAGTTTTCCAAGGGAAAACAAATTGATAAGGGTATATTTTCCAATTAAACTTGTCTAAATACCATTTTATTGAAATATTTGGACCTCATAATATATCAAATATTAATATATATCTATTTAGAATAATATTTCTTGAGTATGGAATTATTATATTATACTTTTTTTAATAATTACCGAGTGTTTCGTTTCCTCCACTTATTAATGGAAACCCGTCATTTCCCATATTTACACAACATTTAGCCACATAACTCAACAAAAAGCTACCCAATTATATTCTAGACATCTGTAGACCTGAATTATAGGTTAAATTATAATTTAAATACATACACAAGGGTCCTTAATAATGATCTAACAGAAGCTTACCGAAGAAGTGGTAATCGTCTTACCCGACCAATTTAAATTTATTTATTCTTATACCTCCATAGATTCCTTTTTATTCATTATAAACTAAAAAAATTAGTATCATAAATAATCATAATATATATAATTATTATTTAACCTTCTTTATTCTACCTATTTTCATTAAATCATAAGTGAATGTATCGCTTTTTCATATATGTGGTCTACCGCCTCATCATAGTGATACAATTAATTTTTTATCACCATCCTTAATGGACTGGTATTATGATGGATTTAATATTTATAAATTATATTTATTAAGTAATAATTATTAATTAATTATAATATCATATCTTCCTTATTACCTCATAATCCATCTAAAAATAATAACATCACTCATGTGTATATATAGACTACAACATCCACAATGTGATGTGATTCATTTTTCAATTTTTCATTACATGGATGGTAATAAATATATACTTAAAAAATATATATGATATATATGATATGATAAATATTATATTAATATAATTTAATATTTACCATTCTTTCATTTTTTCTATTGAAAAGTGAAAACAACGTTCATGCATATGTATGACTTACCATCTCCACGAACGGTGTAATTCATTTTTCAATGTCTAAATTTTATTGATTAATATAAATATCTATATATATATAATGAATATAAATTATATTTATTTTGTTATTAAAATTTTTTATATGATGTAACCATGATATAATTACATGGACCATAATTACCCAATAAAAATTCATATGAAAAATAAAATAGTTAACACCCAAAATGATGATTTTCAAAATTGATTTATTTATAAATTAGTGGAGAAATATTATACTTAGATAATATATGATATTATAAGTATGCACATGTTGATTTTATAGAATTATAATAAAATTAATTGTTATACATTATCTTGTAGATCTTTCGAAGCAATCAAACATGATGTAAGGTATTTTTTATCACTTTTATTTCTTAGTGGCACATGCTATAATAAAAACATGTTTCCATTATATTGTGTATATAATTAATATGAATATAATTTATAATCATCTTAATATTAATTATTGTTATTTTTATATCCATTAAGTTTCAGTCTTACAGTAGGTTTTGATTCAAAAGTTACCAACGTTGTATGTGATTTATGTTACAATCTCATTATTTTCTCGGATTTTTTATGATTAAGATTATGATGGAAGAGCTTCATGATGTATCACTTAATAATATCACCACATTAATTATCCTATGTTTATTTATGGATAATATTTTTATTTCATATCATTTTTGTCTCATTAAGAACTCAATAGACTAGATTAATATTTTTAAGTAAATTTGACTTTTTTCCCTCTTCGGTCGAATTTTTTTCCTTCCATACCATGTTTTCTAATATTTTTTTCAAGATTATTTTTTATACTATTGTGATTTTTTAAAATAAATTTTACCCATTATTTAATTTTTACAAAAAAAATTAAATGGGTTCTTCTTTTCATTTTTCGAATGATATACTTTTGACTTTTTATCAAAAATGTAATAGGAATATTTGTTTTAACATACAAAAAATGAATTTAATTTCTCATATTCATGAACACTAAATGCAATGAATAATTATCTAAAAGTTTCAAAGGTTCTTATCAAATAAAATTCCTTCCATAATATTTGGAAAATTTTTAAATTATTTGTTCCAAATTGAAAAATATCTTTTCCTCAATAAATATTCTATTAGATCCTTTAAAAGAAATTTCATTTATGATAAAATCCATGGTTTTAACTTATTTTTTACTTGGATATGATTCAATTTTAGCATAAATATTATTCATCTATTAATAATTTTATTATTATGTTGAGATTTTTATGAAACCCATTAATTTTACATGGGTTACGCGATGATGAATTGTCAAAATGTTAATGAACCAAATTTCTTTTACCTAGGTTATGATATATGATGAATGGTTTTTTATCATGTGGCACATGTATGAATGGATTATGATTTTTTAAATGGTTGGATCTGAATTATATATCCCTAAAACCCATTGGGTAATGATAGAAATATCATGAGATAATAAGGAATGTAATGGAGTGTTAACCCAGTTCAGTAAGGGACTATATCACCTATGATAGTCTTGGGAGTGAACATTGATTGAGGATATGATGGGATAATGAGTAAACCCAATCCACTATGATAGTCCTGTAAATGATCCTTGACTAAGGAAATGATTTTGTATTCTTATAGATATTCGATAAACATATATCTTATGCCAATGTTATTCTCTTATTGATCATGTATATTGATTCCTTTAGGATTCGTGTCACATGAACTTCCATAATGTATGTTATCATGCAATATCATGATACATGATATGTTGGGTATTGATTTTGAAATTTTAATATCATTTTTTCAAACACTTATGTTTATTTTCATCATCTTTGATCATTGATATCTCATTTTTTTAACCTTAATAATCATCTAATCTCACCCTTTCATTTATTTCCTTTTCCCAGGATATGATGAAATATTTTAAGGATGGTATATTTAAGAACAGTAATATGGGATAATATTTATGTGTTTTAGGTTAAATATCATTCAATATATAATAATATGGTTTATCTAGTCCAAATGACCCTAAACCTTTATATTCATCATGCATGTCTTTTTGAAATATATTAAATATTTATCTACTAGTTTGTAATATATAATTATAAAAACTATGGCTTGTTATAATGCTTTAAATAATAAATTGTAATTTAAATTTTCCTTGAACACCTACCAAAATTTCCTCTTCATAAAGTCTTTTACACACCCTAATGCCCCCAGTAACCAAAAACTAGCCTATGTCCCTCAAATATAAGGCCTTCTTCAAAAAGAAGTTCAGGGTATCAATACAGATAACACATATTTCTTAATGTTTTTTTATTATTTCATTTATAAACATACTATAATAATAGTATAATAATAAAACAAAAAATATTAGTTTTTTTATATGATATTATAATATTGTTACAATAATTACTTATTTTTTCCTCAAATTAAAAAATGAGAATGTATGTTAGTGTTTTTATGCGGATGACAAAATCCATGGAGCGACACTATCAATTTTTCCTCGCAAAAAAATAATGGTTCAAATAGTTTGTTTAACAATATAATATAATTTTAATATAATTTTAATTATTCCAAAATGATAATATTTTTTATTTTCTACTATTTTCCATTCTATGAAAACAATAGTGCCATATGTGTGTACATCCAGACTACAACCTCCATGAGATGATTTTTCTCATTTAGTTTCCATATCAATTAAAATTAATGGAAAAAATATTATATTTTATGTATAAAAAGGATTAAATAATAACAAATTAACATTCTGTAATGTTATTATTTTACATTCCATAAATAATATTATTAATAAATATATATAGTAACTTTAACCACTAAAAAATATATTAATTTAACTTTAAAAAATATAGTTCTTTCATAGAGAAGATATTTAACTACTTGAATAATTTCATAACAGAATATTAAATGACATTATAACATTTAATTTTATATATTATCAAATTAATTTATAACTAGTTTGACCATCATCAACAATCCAAAATTACGATGAATTAATTAACTAAACAACACTAAGTAACTGACATAAGAAGAAACCTTATTTAAAATGAATACCAAAAGATTAAAAACATACCATAAAAATGAAATATAGTTGAATAATTTTCTTTGGTAAATATTTAATATTTTTTTTACTATACATGAATTTTAGTTTAAGTGAATAATGATTTCAAACTTTGAGGTAAGGGATCCACTAAACCACCATTGTTACCTTTTAATTACATGTTCATTTCGTTATCCCCGTTTTAAATTACATTATTATCAATTATATCATCCATATTATGTATATTTGATCTCAATATATATATACCATTTTTCATTACCTTTATTTGTTGGGTAAAGTAGATTTTTTAGTTCCCATTAATGTTTTTTCTTTTATTTAGGCCTAATTTTTAAGGAAATATCACTTTGTGTACAATATTTTCAGAATCACACCCATTAAATTGTTAACCAAGAATTATTTTTATTAAATCGTTGTTTATTTCATGAAAGTCCTTTTTTATTCAATTTTGGTATTAATTTAAAAAAATCCCCTTATCTTCTTTAAAATTTCCTTCACTCATTTTTTGAAGCATAAACTAAGAGGTTTTTTTATTCTTACTTATTAGAATTATTTTAATAATAATTTTATAAAACGACTACCCATTTTCAAGACTTATATTAATTTTTAAAAATTTGACTGTTGAGAATGATTTTTTTCCACATTATCTTATAAATCTGTATGGAATTACCTTTAGTTATAACTTAAGCTGAATTTTTGAAGCACACATTCTTCTCATTGGAATTATCGTGACTATGATTTTGTATGGATTTTATTTCCATTTGTAGAATACATATGTTGTAATTATTATGATAGTCGTTATTTTTGATAGGTTTTCCTATAATATATTGTCAAAGTATTGGGTAATGTTAATGTCTCATGGGAAACTATGTATGGGATTAGGGGTAAATCTAATCCTTTTGATAGACTATAGAGTAATCCCAAGACTATGATATTGATAGAATAAAGAGTAATATTTGGAATATAGCGATGACTTAGTGAGTAATCTGTATAATATGATGATGATGGATGGGGGTTTAATCCATAGAATACTCTTATGATGTCTTATTTATAATTTGTCCAAATATTTTTAATTACATGATCGTATGATATAATTTCCTCATGCATGTATATATTCTTATGATCATCCTATTTACTATATAACATTATTCCTCTTGACTATCATGGTATGATTTATTTCCATATTTATTTTCTAACAGGGATTTTAACTCCTCTTTCCTTAATTTATTTTTTCCCAAGATGTACCATGATGTTTTAAATGACTTATAAGAATAGGATTACTATAAAGAGTTTTAAATAATAATTTTGAGTTTATATTTTACATTTGGTATTTTTGTATCAAATCATAAAAATACAATATACCTTTCGATCCTCATTGTATATTTCATTGATGAGTATGTTAAGAATCCTCTTATAAGTTATATTTAAGGGTTGGGTTGTTATATTTGGTATCAATATTATGGTATAATAAAAGGATATGAACCTTTTTTTCTAAGGTACATATTATGTGGTTTTACTATAAATATATTCATGTATGGATATTAATAGTGGATATGATTTTCTAATATATGTGTCTAGGTGTAATAACGATCAAATTTGTTGTTGAATATATATCATCCATTATTCAGGTGTGTGGTGAATGGGTTGTTACTTTGAACCAGGTTTGAAACTCCCGGGTGATATGCTTAAAAAAAATTCACATTTTCATTATGAAACATTATGAAGAATTTGGTAGTCATGGTAACTAGAATGGTTAAGGAAAATCATTTCTGTAAATAATCATCTGTTACCTAAATTAAATCATTGTTACATATTAAGGAATAATATACTTATTATTTTAGTGTTATTTATTTTTTTATATTATTTATGAGTATTATAAAATTACTAATTTAAGTTTAATTTTCCTCTATTTATGTTCTATTTGATCAACTCATATGATATAATTTCTTATAAAAAATTAACTTTCAATATATATATATCAATAGTTGAGGGTAAAACTGTAGCATATTATAGATAAAATATTCTGGAAAAGGTATATAATATATGAGTTGTAGTGATATCATTTTGACATACCAATGTCCCCATTATATCAAGGATATTATGAATAGAGTATTTAGTGATTTCCTAGATCAATTTGTGTTAGTAATTATAGATGATATCCTTATTTAGTCTATAATTAAATAAGATCATGAGGATCACTTAAGGATTTTATAGAAAACCATGATTATATAAAGACTATATTCCAACTAAAAAATATGAATTATGGATAAAAATGTATTATTCTTATGTCATACCATCACATGTTAAGGTGTATATATATATCCTTCAAAGACTAGGGTTATTAAAAAATAAATCAGAAGCTTAGGTTCTGGCTGATATGGCTGGCTTTCAAATACATTATCCAAATTAAAATAGAAACAAGTTATGATCCTCTAGATAAAATAATGTGTGTAAATATTCAAGGAGCTATAGAAATTCTTTTTCACTACACCTATTCTTATATTACCCTATAGTACTAGAGTTTTTGTAGTTTAAAATGATAATTAATTAAAATGATTTATATCTATCCTCATGAAATATTAATAGGTAATTTTCTATCCCTCCCTTCATTTGAAAACTCAGGTGAAAAATACATGGAATTTGATTTAAAATTTATGGTGGTGTTCATTGCATTGAAAATTTGGGGGAATTACTTTAATGGTGAGAAGTATGATATATAAATTGATCAGAAGTTCTTCAAATATATCTTCATATAGAAGAATTTAAACATGTAGAATTCAATATGGTTAAAGATAATAAAACATTATGACTGGTTGATACATTACCACCTGAGATAGAAAAACAAGGTGGTTGATCCTCCATATTGAAATGAAAATGACACACTATCCATGATGAGGTTAGAAAAATATTTAATTCTCATGGATTTCTAGAGAATGAATATTTAATTAATAATGAGAGGAGATAAATACTATCATACCCAAAGGACTGCTCAACCAACCATTAATATGAAGATCAAAGAATCCCAAACATATCATGTATATATAAAAAAATTATTGAATATTCCTGAGTTCAATTTTGATTAAAATTGAGTTATAAGGTTAGAAATCTAGTTATGTGTCCCATATATACCAAAATAGAAAAAGGATCTTTTTGATGAGGCACATTAGTTCATCCTTATATTTCTATCTAGGAGGCACAAAGACGTATATACATCTTATGAAGAAAGGATTGCAGGATAATATTAAGTGGGAAATAATAGAGTATATACCTTTATGATTGGTTATGGCAACATGTTATGTTTTAGTGATATAAAACTACAGGGATGATGTACCCATTACAAATAATAGTATTGAAATTAGATTACATCATCATGTAATTTTTATTATCTCCCTTAAACATGTAATGGTCATAATTCTATATGGGTTTCAGTAGATCTCCTTATGATGACAAGGAATTTTATTTCCATTAAAGAATATTTATCCATTGAAAAACTCACAAAATTATATATATATATATATATATATGGGAATTCATGAGGATATATGGAGTGAAAATATCCATTATATCTAACGGGGATCTGATATCTACCTAGATTTATTAGCGAAGAATGCATTGGAATGAAAGATGAAGTGTTCCACTACATATCATCCTTAGATAGATGGTCAGTCTAAGAGAATAATCCATGCTCTAGTGGATTTTTTGAGATCCTATTCATAGTATTTCCAAGCATATTGGGACCAACACCTCAACCTACTAATGTTATAATATAAAAATATTTTCCATTATACCATTTAGATGGATCCATATAAGGCTATGTATGGGATGATATTTAGGACTCCAACATGTCATGATGAAGTTTGAGAGAGGAATCTGATAGTTCTTAACCTTTTCTGAGAAATGATAGAGAAATTTCAAACCATTCAGGGGAATATTGAAGTGTAAAAAAGATGAAAGATGTATTATGTAGATAATAATCAATAAGAACTATAGTTTGAAGTCCATGGTATGGTTCTCTGAATATATACATGGAAATGGTTTATGAGATCTGGGAAGAAAGGTAAGATGCTCCCTAGATATATTAGTCCCTTTGAGATTCTTGATCATGTCAAGGTCGTAGCTTATCTCATAGTGATCACACATCACAACACCCAATATAATCATGTTTTCCATGTATAATTTTTAATAATTATATACCATATCCATCTTATATACTAAACTCAGATGATTTTCCACTTGAACATGACCACTCCAATGCATCACAAACCATGGAAATCTCGGACCGAAGAAAAATGTTCTGGGAAACAATAACACCCATCAAGTTAAGGTTATATAGAAGAATCATATATTAGATGAGGATAAAATGGAACTAGAATATTTTATGATAGAGAAGTACCCTCACTTATTTCATTTTTGTAATATGTTTCTTAGGATGAAATACTTTTAAGGGGGGAGAATGTAATAACCTCATATTTTAGTAATTACATTTCCTTAATTAATTATAGTGTATTTTTTTGTCTAGAATAAAACATTGGACTAAAATAATAATTTTATTATTATTATAGTAATTAAATAACTCATTATCATGAAAATTGTCCACTTTATAAAAACTATATAAAATATATAATAAAAAAATGTTCATTTTGTACTTTGAAATGTATGTTTCTTGAAAATGTTTCTTATGTGCATATATTGAATTTATCTTTATATATTTAGTAATTTAACTTTAAAAATGTAAATAATTTTTTTGTTAATCATAATAATATAATATTATGAGTAATTGTTCAAAATTTTCTATAAAAAATTTTTTAGGTGAAGTGAAAAATTACAGGTTTTTCCAGAACATGGACTCTTATCACTTTTTCAGTACATGTTAATGGCCTAAAAGTTTTTAAATTATTTTATTTAATAAAATATATAATTTATTTTTATAATTTTAAAAGATAAAATATTATTTTGAACATATATTTTTTTTAATATTTATGGATTCAATAAATATATTATAATTATTTAAAAACTGTTTTCATTTGTTTATTTTTAATAAACAGTTTCATGGTGAAATTCAGTTTTGGAATGATCTTTAAGACACAATAATTTTAATTTTTTATATTAATTTATTTATTATCATGAAAATTAATTAAATATCTTAAATTCTTCTTATATAGATGTTTACATTTTAAAAAACATTTTTTTAAGCCAATTAACACGTGTAATGTGTGTTTAATATAAAATATTATTTTCAAAAATTTATGAAATAAATTTGGTTAAATATATACCAAATTAATAATCACTATATACAAATTTTTTAATGGGGGTGTACTTATATTTTTAGTGATAAAATAATTGAAATGATTAATATTTAATTGAGAGTAGTAAGTGTTCAAATAATTAATCTAAGGTGAAAGAATTTTTCTAAACTATAATTAACATTACAACATAGAGAAAAATTAGTTTGTAAATAATTTCATATGTTTATAAAAAAAATCCCTCACCTAAATCACCTAACATTTATTTCATTCCATTATTACCCCTTACTTGCCATTTTCCAATGGAAATGTACCTCTCCTTTAGATAGACAAGGGGGATCACTTCCAGCATTTAAAAACACCACACTTATGTTAAAGTTTCCTTGAACCACTACCCTAATTTCATATAATTGAATTCCTTTTCTCTTCCTAATTCCCATAGTCACTACAAATTATCCTAAGTCCCTCAAATATAAGGTCTTCTTTAAGAGGAACTATCAATGTAGTTAACACATATTTCTTAAAATTTATTTCTTATTACTTACATTCTAAAACAAACATATAAATAGGATAATAACAACCAAATAAACATTATTTGTTGATATATTTTTGAAATAATGGTAAAAAAATATTTTTTTCCTTGATAAAAAATTAAAAAAAGAATCTTCATTGGTGAATGTGTAGGGATTACCAAATCAACAAAGAAACACTTTGTTTTTTCATCACAAAATTTCATGGATGGTTAAAGAAGGTTCTTTTGAAATATAATGTAGTATTTATATCATTTATATAATTTTAAATTATAATATTTTTCATTTTATACTTTCCTTCCATTCTATGAAAATGAGATTGGTCTCCATGTGTACGTGCAGACTACCACCTCCACAAGAGAAGTTTTTCTTTCATTTTCCACATCATCTAACATCAATGTAAAAAAACTAATATATAAAAATATTTGTTTCATAAACCATTATCACTCTATAATGATAATATTATACATTCTATAAGTAATATTAGTAGTAAAAATTTATATAAATCTTACTACAAAAGGATATATTAACGTACCTTTTATAAATTGAGTCCATTCATGAAGAACCTATTTAAATGTATACATTATGATCCCATTGATTATGGAATTAAATATTAATATTAAATTGTGGATATCATGAAATCCTTTTACAATGTATTTCCCCATGGTCAACAATCTGGTAGTATTATGAATAAATTAATCAAATAACTATAAGTAACAGACAAAAGCGAAACCTTATTAAAAATAAGGACCTTAAAAATTATTATTATAAAATTAAATATTGGTGAATAAAAGTTATTACATATATATTTAATGAACATAATTTATTATTATTGTAAGTTAAGTTCTTTTTAAAAATTCATTCATTCATAAAAGAAAGGGATCCCCTATACCACCCTTGTTACATTTTAGTTACATATTCTCTTTTTTATCCAAATTTTATGTCAACTTCATCTCAATTATATCACACATATTTTGTATATATTTCCTCTAAACATATATAGCTATTTTATATTACCTTTCATTTTTCAGGAAAGTGTATTTTTAATTTTTCTATGATGTTTTCTCTTTTAAGAAAATAAAAATTTTTAAGGTAACCTCCTTTTGTCTATAATCATGTCATGTATCACCCCCATAAAATTTTTAATACTTGATTTAATTTATAAAAACCATATTTAATTCATAAAAATCCTTTCTAAATCAATTATTTTTTAAAATTAAAACATTGTCTCTTTTTTATTCATTAAAATTTTCTTTATTCATTATAGTCTTACTTATTAATGTTTGTCTAACAATTTATTTCTAATATTTCTACCCATGTTTAATACCATCATTTCCCTTTGAAATTATGAATCTTTAAAATTATGTATACCTTTATTTTCTCTTAAATAAATATGGAATGGACTTCAGATACACCTTAAGAAAATATTGTGAAACCCACATTCTTATCATGTATTTTTAGGCCTTATTATTTATGTATGGCTTCTATTTAATTTTGTTGTGCACATAATAATGTATTAATTATGATGGAATTTATCCTTGTTTTGATAGGTGGGTCCATTTTATCCCCCCATTACATTGGTTAATTTAAATGTCTTAGTTGAATCTATGTATGGGATTAGGAAGTAAACTTAATTCTTTTTTATATTATAGTGACTAATCCTTGGAATATTAATATTATATCATAGGTATTAAACTTTGGAATAGTATTATGTACTATGGATTAATCCTTGTAACATGGTGATGATGTGCTAAGGAGTGATCCAAGTCATATACATATAATGTATTGTTTATGATGGTTCCATATATTTATTATTCCATGTTCCTATTATATAATTTATATACGCCATTTTTTCATAATTATTATAATTTTATTTATGAAATCATGTCATTCCTATTTACTCTAATGTTATGATTTATTTCTAATTTTATACCCTTACTGGGATTTTTAGAAAACCCTTTCTGTTATGTATTTCTCCCTATAATATCCCATTCATCTTTATAGGACTTATGAGATTAATAAAACTATTTGGGTTTACAAATAAATATATTAAGTTTTTGGTTAATATATTTTTATTTATGTATATAATCTTCTAAAGACACTAGAATACTTGACCCTCAGTTTTTATGTGTTGGAAGAATATTTTATGAATCAAGTAATAATTTATTTTAAGGATTCCGATGTAATTGGTACTCTCATATCTGTTTCTTAAAAGAGACTTACATATAAAATAACTCAATCTAGTTTCATTAAGTTATTGAAATTTTCAAATGATAAATATAATTCAAGCTCATAGAGAAAGGTAACCCTTTCTCTTTAAACTTCTATGTGCACCAAAAATATTTTTAGAAAAAATTTATGTTACAATATAAAATTTATAAATATATGTGTGTAAAAAATAGTGATAGAACACTAATCCATCAAATTTTAGTTTAGGAAACTTTTGAAATATAATTTCCCCAATATGAGATAAAAAAAATTCTTTAATAAATATTAATTTGATAAATTGGTATAGAATTATTCTCAAAGGAAGAAATAAAGATTTTTTTTATATTGTTTGTGCTATAAAAAATTCAAAAGAAATTCTATTAGGTAATGGAATTATATGTCCATTATTTAAATAAACATAAGGTCCATATTAAGGGGTATCAAGGAAAATTTCATGAAAACCCCTGATTTAATGAGTGAGTTATATACTCAAAGGTCAATTATTTTACTAAAAAGGGATTTGAATGCCTTTAGAATTTTTTTGGAAACTTAAATGAAAGTGTTCATTATGAAATTGCTTTTGGGTTTACACCTACCAATAATTATTAATCTAATATTAAAGTAATATTTCCATAAAATATGAATAAAAATACAAGGAATAAATATTTTTAGTTAACCTTATAGAGTAAGAAAATATTTTATAAAAAATAGATCGTGCTCAATAAGAATTTAAAGGAAGGTGTTACACAAAATAAGAAATAATTATATTATGAAATAAAATTCTACATCATATATCATTGTAAAAAATCCATGTGTATTAATGTTAAAGTTAGAAATAGGAAATAAAAAAGAAAATCAATCAAAGAAAGAAATGAAAGGATTGGTCTGATAAAATACATCATTTAAGAAGAAGTTAGAATTAATCGTTTTTTCCTAAAGTACGTAACTTAGGAACTCTTAAGATATAATGTAGTGGAACTAAGATTTATATAAATGTACCTAAAGATGATTGGTTATATGTCTATCATAATTAGATGAGGGAAAAATAGGGCATGGATAATAATGTGAATATATTATGCTAGATTTTGTGAAAGAGGATGTTCTACATGTATGTAAAGTTAAAAAGAGAAAGAAAACCATGCTACCCAAATAGATTATTGTTATTGAAATCATGTATGAAAGTATGAAGACAAATATAGTGGAAAAGTTAGGAGAATTCAGGATGAGAAATATGTGTCCACATTATTTATCGAACTAAGGATATTTTTGAAAACCATCATATTCCCAAATATATTGTGTATGTTCGTCTACATAGGGAATTGATGGTAATGAATATATCAAGTGGGGAACCCTTATTTATTTTGAAAGATTTTTTTTATTTTTATTGAGTTGACTATAGGATATTAATTTAAAAAATAAAACATTCCCTCTTAGAATATTTATGAGTAGGTATCACATAATGAATTATTTATAGATATCATTGATGATTAAGTTATTCAATATAATTTTTTTACATTGATAATTTCACATGTAGATTGGTGTTAATTTTTTTATGACTCATTTCTTTATGAAATTCAATTCCATCCTTCTCTAAGTGTAATAATGTTTTAATTTCAATAATGGTGATAAATTAAATCTCAAGTCATTATTAGATCATGAAATGAGTTTTAATTTATATTACTTCCAAACATTTAAATTTATTCTCAACAAGGGTTATAAGTAAACATGTGAAAAAATAATGAGATCATTGATAGTATTTTATGTTGGGTATTGAAAAGAAATACAACTGGGAATATTGATGAACACAATATATTGTGATGATGATTGTTGTATTAATTTTTAAGGGTATATAAAGTCAACGAGTAAGGGAAATAAGAGATAGAAGATGAAAATGGAGTTGCATATGGTCTTGGAAAAATAAAATTATTGGGTTCATGATAGGATCACTTCTAGGAGTTGTGATACTAGAAGAGATTTTACATAACCAATAATTAGTTTTCATATGTATTGATTTTTTAGAAAAAATAATTCAATGAATAAAAATTGTTGAATATAAAGAAAGGCTACTCTAGAATAAATATCTACTATAGTTTTGGAACAATTATTTGGGAAGAATATTAAATGTAAATTCCAAAATACATGATAGAACTATAAGTGTAACATCTCTTCCCAAAAAAACATGTCCAACTTTGATCCAAGAAAAAATAATATAAAATTCAAAGGGTGTGCATGATCCCCATGGGCTAGAGACTAGTACTATAGAATCAAACCCCAACTAGAGGGAATTATTTTTCTGACATGGAATAAGAAACATGAAATATATAGAGAGATAAATTCAGGAAAATAAATATGACCTAATTAAAGAAGGGAAATAGTTGTGATAAAACTCAATAAAATCCAAATCAAAACCCAAACCATATGTACTATAAACCAAAAGGAAACCTAAATAAAAGAACATGTCACGAACCAGTCTGGGTCAACCATGAACCATTAACCCGATCCGGTCCACGGCATGTCCTAAGGGGCGTTCCCGATCCCCCCAGGATGGAAACTAGTTTTAGGCATCAAAACATACAAGAGGGAATGATTTATCCAGAAATAAATAAACCAAGACCAGATAAATAAATTATCCAAACAAGAAACAAGATCCAACAACTGAATATAAATAATATAAATAGATCAATTTACAAAAATACAACTCAATAATCAGAAAACTAAAAACAAAAAACTAAAACTAAAATGAACAAACTGAATTGCTAATGTGAAATATCTATGTAACCTGTTGGTCACCCCCAACCACAAGACCAGCCATGCTCCAATCACGAGTATATGCTATGGAAAACCTGCACAAAATTGAACCTGTAAAATAGTCTGGGCCTAACGATACCGAGTTGTATAGGTATGGTGTGATCTTGACAGCATATTAGGTAAACACCATAGAATCCATGTCACTTATTCCCAATAAAATTACATTAATTCTAGTTTGAAATGCATTTAGGATAAAAAAAATATTTTATCTATACATGTTAGCAATTTAAAACAAAAAACATGATCCATTCCCCTCATAAATTTTTAAACCAAATACCAAATAGGAATCAAATAGAATTTGATTTGTCATTCAAAACTACTTCTTAAAAATCCTTTTAAAAAAACCACACATTCATAATTTTTCAAATAAAAAACCAAAACTAGGTGCAAAGGATATGATTCTATACCACGAGGTGAACACCATTAGTAGTACACGAATTAGGGAAACAAAAAAATCATAGGAACTTAGAGGAATACCAGAACATACTAATACTTGTGACTCATCCTGAAGGCATTCCCTACCCGATGACGTCATAATGCCCAAATGCTCGATCGTCACCCAACCTGGGCTGACCGAGGGGCCAATACCAAAGCAATAATAACAATGTATCCTCCTACTATGGGCCACTAGTAGTATGCAATCTAACAAGTGTAGAAATTGTTCTTAGGAAACCTATTTTATAGACTAGGTTCACATATATAGTTCTCAAGGGGTTGTTACATACTATTTAAACTACAAGCCACATATATAACCAAATAGATCACACAATCCGACATCAACCCGACCACCTCGAGGGCAGTTCCTTTCTATAAGATTCATTACATGAGGGATGTCTTATACTAAGGACCCTCTCATATCAGGATCAACTAAAGATTCTATAGACATAACCAATGACGGGTTTTCCAAATTCCTATTTCAAAGATGTTTAATGGGCCTTATATAGTTTCCACACATCAAACCCTTTCCATGTAACCATACCAAAAGTGACAACAAAGCCTTTATCTTTAACCATCAAAGGTACATTTACCAAAACACTTTGAGAAAAAAATGTCCAAAAAATAGAAATATTGTTTTCACTATGCCCTTTCCATTTGGCCTTTATGTTTCAAACACGCACCAAGCATGTCAAATTTTCCAAATGGGTCATTACATCAAATCTACTTTACCATGAATATGAGTTTCAAACATGCACAACATACCCAAGGGTACCAAATGTTCTCTTATCCATTTTATGAAACAATTTCCTAGTTATCAAACATCAAACGTGTCATATAACCTTTCACCCAAATTTTAAAATTTTGTAAGTCACTTTATAAACCAAGGATTTGTTTATCAAAATAAGTGGGAGAGAAAAGATAAAATCCCTTTTTAGAAAACCAATTTTTGAGAGATGAGTCACTCCAAATGTCACCATCATTTTTAGGCCCATCCATTGGTGTACTCCAGCATCCACGAATGTTCCCATGTCCAATGTAATAGCACAAGTGGTCTTCTCCAAAACATTTTTATAGAAATTATACACACACAGACCATTTATTAGCACAAATAATCATTTTCACTAAATCACCATGTTCCTTAAAACCAACAAAAACAATCGAATCATCTTCCAAAAAAATGTTTCTTTAAGAAAACACTACCCAACATGTCCAACATAACAATTTTAAATGAAAATTAAAATTATCCAAATCCAAAGTCAATCCACACACATGGGAATGAGTAGATAAACAATCACAAATATATTTTTAAACAAATACATCAACATAAAAATGCTACAATTAATTAAATATGAATATAATAAGTGTGATGAATATGTTTTAAGGATTAAATACTAAAAAAAGAGTCACATGAAATGAAATTGAAAGAAAGGGCATGGTTACACCTACCTCAATGAATTTCCCAAGACAATTCTTTCTAACTCAAACCACCACCTGCTCACGTAGACACACTTCCACAAAAACGCATTCATTTGGAATTTATCACCCAGACCTTAACAATAATAATTGGAACCCATTAATAGTGTGGCGAGGACCAAAGTACATCCAATTAAATTCCAGGGACTCACATATCAAAATAGACCCTAAATTAAATGGTGAAAAACCCAACAGTGGGTTTAGAAGCTCACCTGAACCAATTGCTTCATAGAGAATTGAGTCCATCTGCCTTGCCCATGGAAGTGGATTCCATATTATGGACCAACAGGTCCCATGACACCATTTTCAAAACTGAAGGGTATTGGGCTATCAGCGAAGTGGGTCGCTAGTCGTAAGAGAGTGCCATAGCAAGATGAAGACACTACAAAGTGGGTTGCGGGCATCACCTGAAGTTTTCGTATAAGATACACACTGAGGGCTTGGATCAGGGGTTCGTGCTCCAATAAGGGAGAAGGTAACCTAGATGGGGAGCTAGATGAATGTGGGTTTGGTGTCCATGAGAGGGAGATGGTCAGAGGGCTAGGTGAGAAGGTTGGAGCTGGCCTAGTGCATCGAGAAGGAACCATGGGGTGGCGTCGTAGGAGAAAGGGATGGTCGGTCGGGAGCTGGAGCGGGGTGGAGCAGCGAGGGGAGGTTAGTCTTCCATCCTGGGTGGGGGGGGGGGTGTTTTGTTCCATGGGAACCAGTGGAAGGGGGTTTTGGGTGCGCTGTTCGTGGGAAACGGGGAAGAGGGGGCTTGGTTCACTATATGTTGAGCATCCAAATGGGGGGAAGTGGTAGCACTAGGGTTTGGGTTTCTTAATCTTTTTTACATTAAATAAATTAACAATAATAATAATAATAATGTTAATATTAATAATTACATAAATATAAAAATAAAAAAATAATAAGAATAATAAAAATGACACTTTTATTCATTTCATTTTTTTCAAATATTAACGCCATTAATAGTAAGATAACAATATTAATAATTTTCTTAATAATAATAATAATAACTAATTTTAAATAATCATAACATTAATAATAATTTAATCATAAAAATATTAAGAACACTTTTAACAACCTTTTAATATTAAAAAGGTTAATGAAAATACTAACACTTCCAATAATAGTAATAATAATATTATCCACACAATAATATTATTATTACTATGGAGAAAATGTTTAACCCATTTTATTTTTGTAATTTTTTTTTCATTTTAAAAATTAGAAAACTACACGGGAACCTGGGCCAACTACACGGTCACTGCCAACCATGTGGTTCCCACACAACATGGCGAGGCTAACTGAATACAAGAAATAATAAAATAAATAATTTAAACAGTTCGGGTTGTGAAAACTCTCCCCACCACAAAACCTTTTGGCCCTTGAAAGACACCAAGATAATAGTTTACACAAATTGAGTCCATGCCCAGACAAATCTAAGGGAAACCAAGATCCTCTAGGTAAACATTCCAAACACACACCACACCTAACCAATTTATGAAGAACCCACAATAGAATAATGAGGGGAGAACATGAAAGGGTTCTCCCCACCACTAGAATCCCACTAACACTGAGGCCTCACAATTTGAGAAAACCACCACCGAGGGGGACAATGTCGAAACTCCCAACCTAAACTCACCCAATTTCTCCACATTGAACAAAAAAATCCTAGAGACTTAAACGGAATGCTTTCCGTGAAACGACCCCACAACCTGATGATGAGAAATTAATTGAACCCCTCCCACACTGACCGCTTAAAATATTCACTGCAACTGGAGTCTAGGGAATTCCAATCCCAAACTCATCCCACATTCTAATTGCTAATGGAAAAACTCCACCACTTGGATTAATATCATTATGGGAAAATTGGAACACCGGGACACTCTAATAGAGGAATGCCCTACAAAACTAAAACACACTAGAGGAAACCCACTGAGAGGCACCCGAACATTGAAAGGGCCTAGAAACAGCACCCATTAATTTCAAAAAACCAAAAACTACCCTAAAAACAACATATATCAAACTCAAAATCAAAATGGGTTCGTTTTTTCACAGGCCCAATGCCCTTCATGGAATCCAAACGATTTAGAAACCACACTATGAAAAGATAAGGCCACTTGTATTTTAGTGGAACGATACCATCAGCCACAACAACAAGGATGATCATACAATGTAAAGAAGAATGGAAAAAAGGAAACGTTGAATATATACATCAAAAAGTAGAGAACATGATTCGTACCAAGGTTTCACAAACCCTCGGCAACACCTGACAGTGTGCGAGATTTGCCCTGAGACCTGTGGATGGGGACCTGATGGATGAAGCATCTTCTACCTCAAAGTTAATCATTCTCATCCTCCATTACCCAACAAATTCTTCCTACTAAAGATTAAAATTACCACAATGGTTGTACATTTTTAAAGGGATGAAACATGATGACATAGAATGCCTGAACTAGACACACTGAGGGCACACAAGAGAATTGTCCGCAAAATTGGAAGTCGGCATTGATGAAGATGTATTCTTGGAAGCAGGTTCCTCCAGAATTCACTCTTTTCCATATGGGAAACCTTTTAATGATCCTACCACCACTGAACACACCCCAAAATTCAACGATGGTGGGACATCCAACCTCCACTTGTCAAATACTGGACCCTCAAACAAACCTGAGACAAAACAACCTCAAACAACCCTAGGAGTTCCCAAAAACCCAAGAGCATTCATCACTTCCAAAACCTCCCGTATTATTCTAACGGACATCGATTACCTCGGTAGATAGGAAACAATCAAAGAACCAAAAACAGGGAATCACTCATTGGAAAACATGGGGTACTTTCTAGGCGTCACATCCTAAACAACATGAAAAACACCAACTAAAACCAGAATCAAGAAAAAACTCAATCGAAGAAACATCCCAAGAAAAGGGGAATAGGATCCTGATCCAATCATATACAAACACAAGTGAAAATTACTTTTCCAAAAACATCAATTTCTTTTAAATTTTAAAACTCACCTATGGAACCTTATGAACTATCACATATGTTTTCATCCAATCCCGCTTACATCATCTATTGAAAAGTTCCCTCATGCACTCTGTATATACCCACGCACATGTGATCCTTCATAAGGAGTTCCAGGGTTCAAACATCTATTTTTCTTGTCAAATCAAAACACATAGAAAATTTTCTAAATCGAAACACATACTTTTTAAAACCCCACTTTCCCACTTAAAACCATTTGAAAGAAACCGTTTTCCATTTTCAAACCACATTAATTTCAAAAATACATATGTTTTTCCAACATATACTTTCACCCATCAAAACCGAGATGAAACAAACCCAACAAAAAACCACTAGAAAGAAGAACTAGCGCATATGCCTATCCCAATGACATGGTGGAGGTCCATGCCCCATGTAATAAATAACAATAAGAGGACCATGAACCACACATGTGGACTCCACATGGGTCACCACCCCACGTGAGGCCACAAAATAATCAGATTTTACTCCATTTTCATCCCTCAATCTAAAACAACCCATGATAGAAAAAGAAAATCCCATACTACCCATGTCTACTCGAGCATCAGTGCGAGCAAGAGATGACAATGCTCTTCTCGCACCTACCTCCTGAGCCCCAACAATCATAATCTCCATCTACAAGACACCCCAAATAAAAAGGACCTACTCTGATACCATTTTGTCCTGAACGTTTCTGGGTCAACCCTGAACCGACCACCCGATCCAGTTCGTGGAATGTCCCGAGGGGCGATCCCGATCCCCTCAGGATGAAAACTAGTGTTGGGCATCAAAAAACACAAGATAGAATGATTTAGCCCGAAATAAATATACCAGGAATAGATAAGTGAATCAACCAAAAAATCCACAAGAACCATACACTGAACATAAATAATATAAATAGATCCATCTGCAAAAATAAAACAAAATAATCTAAAAACTAAAAATTCAAAACTAAAACAAAAATGAAAAAACTGAAATACTAACGTGTGATTTCCATGTGACCTTTTGGTCACCCCTAACCACAAGACCAGAGATGATCCAATCGCAAGCATATTCTAGGGAAAAACTTCACAAAACTGAACCTATAAAACAGTCTGGGTCTACCAACACTGTATGGTATAGGTAGTGTGTGGGATCGATACCTCAGTAGGTAAACACTACAAAATCCATTACACTTATTCCCAAAAACATTCCATTAACACTAGATTGAAATACATTAGTAAGAAAGAAAAAATATTATTTTATACATATTATAAATTTTAAATAAACAACATGATCTATTTCCTTCATTAATTTTAAAACTAAATACCAAAAAAGAATCAAAGATTTTGTGCTTTCTCATTCAAAACGACTTCATAGAAATAATTTTTAAAACAACCACAAATTCACTATTTTAATAATCAAATGTAAAATCTGGGTTCAAAGGATGAGAATTTATACCACAATGGAAACGGATTTAGTAGTACTCTAATCGGGGAAACACCTGAAATCCTAGGAACTCAGAGGAAGACCAGAACATACTAATAAAAGTGACTCATCCTAAATGAATTCCCTACCCGGTGACATTATAATGCCCAAATACCCGATTGTCTCCCTACTTTTCCTAAATTAGGGGCCCAATCCCATATCCATAATAACAAAGTATCCCCCTGCTATGATCTTCTATCAGTGTACAATCTGACTACTGTAGTAATCATTTTCAGTAGACCTCTTTTCTATATTAGGTTCTCGTGTTTAGTTCTCAAGGGTGTGTGACATATAATTCAAACAACAAGACACATATATAACCCAACACACCAAACAATATGGTTTCACCCTTGCCACCTCAAAGGTAGTCCCTTTATATAAGATTCATTACACAAGGGAGGTCAAGCACTGAGGACCCTCCAATCTCAGGATCAACTAAGGAGGAAAGAGACTTTACCAACGATGGGATTTCCAAATTACCATTTGAAACATGCCAAAAAATAATCATATAGTTTCCATGCATCAATCCCTTTCAATGTAACCATACCAAAAGGTCCAACCAAGCCTTTATCATTATCCATGAAAGGTATATTTACCAAAACACTTCGAGAAAAACATTTCTAACAAATAGAGATCCCATTTTTACTACGCCCTTTCCATTAGGCCTTTCAGTTTCAAAAACACACCCATACATGTCACATTTTCCAAACAGGGCACATACCTCAAATCCATTTTACCATGAAGATGAGTTTGAAACATGCACACCACATGTAAATGTGCCAAACAAGATTTCAACCATTTTGAGAAACAATTTCCTAGTTATCAAACAACAAATGTGTAGTAAAACCATTAACCCAATTTTGAATATGCCTTAAGTCTCTTTATAAACCATAGAGCCATTTATCGAAAATAGAGGGAGAGATAAGATAGAAATAATTTTTAGAAAACAAGGGTTTGAGAGAAGAGTCTCTCCAAATGTCATTATGATTTTTAGGCCCTTCCATCAGTGCACTCCACGCATCCACGGATGTGCCCACATCCAATGGAATAGAACAAGTTGTCTTCCCCCAACCATTTTTAAATAAAACACACACACACCATTTATTAGCACAAATAACCATTTACACTAAAACAACAAGTTGCATAAAACCAACCAAACCATGCCAATCAATTTCCACAAAAAATGTTTCTTCAAGAAAACACCACCCAACATGTCAAACATAACTATTTAGATGGATAATGATAATTATCCAAATCCAATGGCAAGGCACCCACATGGGAATGAATAGATAAATAATCAAAAATCTATTTTTAATCAAATATATTAACATAGAAATGCTATGATTAATTAACTATGACTATAATAATGGTTTGGAAGGTATTTTAACGATAAAATTTTAAACCTCAAGCATCACGTGGAATGAAATTAGAGGAAAGGGTATGGACAAACCTACCTCAAAGAATTGTCAAAGCCAATGATTTCAAACACAAACTGCCACATGCTCATGTACACGAACTTCGATAATAATGTGTGCACTTGGAATTTATCACTCAGACCATAAAAACAATAATTGGCACCCATAAATACTGCGGAGAGGATCAAAGCATGACCAATTAAATAATAGGGACTCACTTATCACATTAGACCATAAATTAAATGGTGAAAAACAAAACAATGTGTTTAAATGATTACATGAACCAATGTCCTCACTGTGAATAGGGTCCATCCGCCTCACCCTTGGTGGTGGATGTCGGATTATGGATCAATGTGTCCCAAGACACCATTCACATAACCAGAGTGGAGTGGGGTATCAGTGAAGTGGGTGTTTTTCTAGTAGAGGATACTAAATCAGGATGGAGATTCTATGAAGGGGGTTTTGGGATGCACCAGAAGCTTACAGATAGGGTGAATGTAGTGGGGTTAGGCTGGGGTCACACGCCAGGAAGGCAGTAGGGTGGCCAGACAGGGAGTTGGCGAGATGGGGGTTCGGATCCATTGAGAGGGAGAAGGATAGAAGGCCAGGTGAAGAGGATAGAGATGGCATGTTGTTGTGAGATGGAACCAAGGAGTGTGAGCGTAAGAGAAGGGAAGGTCCGGTCGGGAGCCGGAGGTGGGTGGAGGGATGAGGGGAGGTCGGTCCTCCAGCTTGGCTGGGGGCGGGTGCACCGCGTCATGTGAACTAGGGGAGGGGAGGTGCTTCGGGTACATCATGTTCATCACACGTGGAAGAGGGGAGGGGCTTTGTTCATTATAGGCTGAGTGGGCAAAAGGGGGGCAGGGTAGCGATGGGGTTTGGGTTTCTTCTTCATTTATTAATTAAAAAATTAACAATAAAAATAATAAAAAAATTACTCTTTAATTTTTCACTACCACAAAAACAGTTTTTCACATCACCCCCCTTTATCAGTGCTAACGAAAAAGCGCTGATAAAGGCCCCCCCTTTATCAGCGCTTGCTTAGTAGCGCTGATAAAGGGCCCCCCTTTATTAGTGCTTGCTTAGTACCGCTGATAAAGGGGGGCCTTTATCAGCGCTTTTTTAGCGCTGATAAAGGGTCGGCTTCAAAAAAAATTAAAAATATATTAATATATAAATATTTTTATATTGTTATATAAATATAATATATAATTTTTAAATATATTTTAGATAAGTATAAATGTACATTTACACTTATTATACTTAATATTTAAGATATTTAGTGAAAATGACTTCTTAAAAAATTAAAAAAAATATTTTTAATAAATATTTTGATAATCACTATGGAGTAATAGTCATTTAATAACAATTTGAGGACTAAAAAATTAAAAAAATTTAAAAAAGATCCAAAATATGTTGAAAACGCAACTTAAAATTCAAACGGCCATAACATTTGATCAGGGTGTCCGTTTGAGCTCTACCACATATCAAATCAAAGCCTGCGACGAGCTCTACGTCGAAGGCCTCCAAAACTGAGTTTTTTGTCAGGGTACCCAGATTTTTTAACATTTTATGGATTTTCAAACTCGTTTAAGGGGGTATTATTGGCTTTTCTTGGTGGGGAGTAAATTTATTCCAAGGTATTACATTCATATTGATATTATGTATTTGAAATTTCATCCTTTTTTATAATGAACTTCTATTTATAATCAAATATATAACTATATGTACATATTTTTTATATATTCGCACGTAAAAATTAATTTTTTTAAATAAATAATTAAACATATTTAAATATAAAATATATTAGCTTTATCCAAATAATAACTAATATCTATTTTATTTAAAATACCAATATATGAATATTTATATACCTATATATTAATCTAACTATATATATATATTAATCTAACTATATATATATATTAATCTAATAACTATATATATATTAATATAACTACATATATATATATTAGTATTACTATAAATATATATATTAATATCACCATAAATATATATATTAATATCACTATATATATATTAATATAACTATATAAATATATATTCATATAACTATAGATATGTTAATATAACTATATATATGTTAATATAACTATATATATGTTAATATAACTATATATATGTTAATATAACTATATATATGTTAATATAACTATATATTAATATAAATATATATTACTATACGAATAAATATAACTATATATATATATATTAATACCACTATATATATATATTAATATTACTATATATATTATAATATAACTATATATATATATTAATATAAATATATATTACTATACGAATAAATATAACTAAATATATATATATATATAGAGATATCATGAATTGGAAAGCAAATCAAAATAGAGTAGTGGTAAGGGCTTAGGCGCGCAGGGGGGAGGTCTCGAGTTCAAATCCCGGTGGAGGCAGGGGTGCGCGCGCATGGGGAATATTGGAGCAAGCGCTGTTAAAGGGTGTAGGGGGTGCGTGGGGTGCGTGGGGTGTTGTATAGGGGCCGAAAAGCGCTGTAAAGGGGGGGTTCAAGCGCTATAAAAGCCCCCCCCCCCCCCCGATTGGCAGTATTTTTTAAAAAATTTAAAAAAAAATTAATTAATTTTTATTTTTTTTAACTTTTATCAGCGCTAAAACAAGAGCGCTGATATAGGACCCCTTTATCTGCGCTAAAAAAAAGCGCTGATAAAGGGGTACTTTTATCAGCGCTTTTTTTAGCGCTGATAAAGGGGTCCAATATCAGCGCTTTTTGAATCGCAGATAAAGGGGACCCCCCCCCCCTTTATCTACGCTGGCTTTATCAGTGCTTTTCTAGCACTGATAAAGGACATTTTTAGCGCTGATAAAGGCCGTGTTTGTAGTAGTGTTTCTAAATTATTAAAAACATTAGTAATAAAATAAAAAATTAATAATTTTATTTCTAATAATAATAATAAATTATTTTAAATAATTAAAACACTAATAATAATTTAATGATAAAAATATTAAGAACCCATTTAATAGACATTTAGTATTAAAAATATTAATGACAATAATAACACTTCCAATAATAGTGATAATATTATTATCTACACAATAATATTATTATTATTATGGTGAAAAAGTTTAACACAATTTATATTTATAAAATTTTATTTATTTAAAACATTAGATAAATGCATAGGCTCTTGGGCTGATCATGTGGTCCCCGAAAACTGGGTGGTGCTCGCGCACCTTGGGAGGCTATCTGAAGCTAATAAATAATAAAATAAATAATTTAAGAAGAACGAAGTGTGAAAGAACATATAATCCATGTAATATGTGGGAAACATCCCACTATCTCACTAAGAACTATGCATAACCATGTAACATAATCCTCACCACCTCACTACGAAACCTTACTTTTTCCACCATTAAATTAAAATAAAAGGTTTACACTTTTCAAAAGGAATGTGTGTTATGTATGCTATATAGTCTCAATAGGATCCCACATAGGTTTTCTATTTCAAGTCCCTATAAAACAATCCCAAATTAATCAATTTATAAAAAACATTTCCTGTCAGTGAGGTAAAAATTTTATATAAAAAACAAGGTAATATTTTATCATTTTCCATAGTTTCAAAATCAAACTAGGTAAAATAGTTTCAATGAATAATATAAATAAAAATTTATCAAAATCAAAATTATGTATAACATATCTAAACTAATTAAAATCCAAAGAACAATGGTAATCATGTTTAGGATCACAGCATGTCTGGATAGCTAGAAAACTTGTACCGCCAACAAGACTTGTGTGAACTCAATTAACTAGGAAACATCGCCCAGGGAACATAGGAACACTCCAAGAGTGAAACCAAAAAAATGTCAAGATCATGTCCTTAAACCTATTCATCAATACTAGGAATCAGAGGATTTCCCTTGAAAGTGAATCAACCTAAAACACCAATGGATAAGGAAAAATAATACACCATCTTTCTAACTACTCATGGCTTACCATGGGAGTTATTTATCACTTCATTTATAAATTTCGTATCACATATAAAAATATTGTTCCAAACAACCCTTTTTAGTTAAAAATTTCTTTGAAAACCACATTTCAAAATCCATTTCACAATGGTTTAAAAAACACATTTCTTTTACAAAAACAAGTAGAAAACTATACTTTTGAAAAACTCATTTATACACACAATGAATTCAATGGTTCCAGTTTGTTTATAATAAAATTTATAAAATCGAGAGAAACTGTAGTATATATGAAATAAGATAGTGGCAGAACCACCTACCTCAAACTCGGGGTGCGCACTACCCGCAACATGGTCCACATACTAACAGTGAAATGAAAGGAACATAAAATGACCATCAGAGTCCTGATAATCCATTATCACAACGTATCTTTCAATTCCATAGGATTAAGGTTGTATGAGAAGTAATATCTACACATACTTCAATAAAAACATGATTCTCACTAGAACAAGTGTGAGGGTCATCCTTTGAAAGAAAAACATAGAATGGAAACTACAAGATATGAAATGACCATCATAAGGTGAACATAGCTATATAGAATCCAAAAACTCAGCCCAATAATGCTGCCAAATATATTACAATAAATAATAAACATGTGATAGAATGGAATGCTTAATAATGTAAGAACATCCCAAAAAACTAGAGATAAAGTACCAAACAGATATGTTATGAGGGAAAAGAGTCAACCAAGATAACCTAGAGTGGCCTAGGGATTTAGGGAGCTGAGTAAATTGTGAATGAAGGGAGTTATAGAAATATATAATATAATGAAGATGGTTATTATTTATTCACATCTAGAATCAGTACTTTACAATGTGGATTCCCCATATTGCATGTACACTGAAAAAAATTTCTCCTCAAGTAAAAAATATCGAGGAAATAATTCACAATATGTTCCAAATTCATGGATTCTATTATTTTCATGATTTTAAAATCATTTATGGTGTTTTCCTAGACACTGATTCACATCTTGAAACATATATTCATGGTGTGACTTTTTTCTAAATCCAGCGCCTAGTAAAAGCCAGGCAGAAAAACTCGCATTTCCCATATAAACAACTCAAATTTCTACTAATGCACATTGAAACAGAAAGTAAAATTGTAAAACATTAATAGATTGAATAAAATTAACTAATATGTAAAAATATCCCCAACAAAAAACTTTTAGTTTCCAAAATTTTAAGAGGACGAAAGGCTCTCTAGAAATAGGTGAGGCCATTACTCCCTCATTGATGATGTGTATTCCCAACTCCTGTGAGAATATAGTTTGAGTCAACATAACACTCTGACCAATCAAAAAATATCCCATGAAAGTATTTCACTTGATAGTTTATGACCTCCAATTTTTTTCTACAATAAAAACATCTAGCCCCAAATAAATCTCTTCCCATTCTAAAACATAAGAGGTATCAGGATGGTATTCCCAGAGCTCTGATAAGTGGATTATATCATGAATACATGTCAATAAATCTGGGAAGTCCAAACTATAAGAAATTTGTCCAAACTATACAATGAACTAAAATGGTATAAAATATCTCAGATCCTTCTCCCCATATTTCTCAAGAATAAAGTGACCCAAGTAAGGGAAACATTAAATAAAACATGATAAATAGTTGGAAACTTCAAAGGACAATGTCGACGGTCCACATATGATTTCTACAAACTCTGATCTATCACTAATCATTGATATATATATAAACACTCATTGAGCCCTCCTAAATTTTTCTCAATCGATAAAGAGAGGCCTCACCCTCCTCTTCCCAAAAACATAGGTAATCTATATGGGTGACCATAGAAATCCTCAAAAGGAACCATTCTGATCAATGACTAATGACTATGATTATAAGAAAACTCAAGTAGCTATAGATGTTTGTACCACGATCACCTATTTTCCAAGTCATAGGAATAAAGAATATCCCCCAAAATTTTAATATAAACCCCTTTTTAACCATCTATCTGTGGATGATAAGTTGCACTCAACCTTAATTGAGTCATCATTACCACTTGAAGAACCTTCAAGAATGCGGAGGTAAAGCTAGGATCTCTATATTATACAATGGATTAGGTAACTCCTTATATACTCAAAATCTCATATACTTATATATTTTCAAGATCATCAACTTTTATGGTGCTGTTGATTGGATAATATTGAGAATTTTTCATCAACTGATTAATCACCACCCAGTTAGAATTATTCCATTATGGAGTATATGAAAATATTAAGAAAAAGACTATGGACCCCTCACACCATTTTTAAACTAGAATCCAAAGAGTCTAGAGTATCCCAGATGAACTAATGTACCTTCTTTTATTTGTAGGTAGGTGGAATATTTTGACACAAAATTAGTAATTCATAAATACATAACTGGCCACCAAAAAAGTCATCTCATGATGTAATACATATTCATATCTCTAGGGTGGATGACCCATGATGAAATATTATAATAAAAAAATACTAAACTCACTAGATATGATGGGATGAAAACTCAATTCTTAAATAAGAGAATTTCATATGAGGGGAGAGACCAACCAGTAATGATCTCCCCATAAAAAAAGGGTTTCTCTAGTTCCTATGAACTCATCATCTTACTACTAACACTTTATAATATACTCAATCAATGTTAATGATAAATGAACATTTTTTAGATTCATAGATAAATCATCTCCCTATATGTATAGATGTAACTAAGTAAAGATCCCCAAAAGGTTCTACTCTTCCATGGATTCCATGACAGCCTATGGTGGAACTTTCATATAGAGAGCATCTATGATGACATTCCCCTACCATATGGTGTTGGTGATTTTGATGTGAAATTTATAGAGGCATTAAACCCACTCTATCTATCTTGATTCCTATCCTTCTGATAAATGATGTAGATTAAACTATTATGATCCAAAAATACTATAATCCTCTCCCCAAAAAGATAGTTCATATGACACTTCAGTGCAAGAATAACAGCATAAAGATCCAAATCATGTGTAGGGTAATTATTTTCTAGATTCCAAATCAAATGAGATACATAAACCATGACATGATCATACGACATAATCCTGTAACACATACCATCACCATAAGTATCACAATACACCCAATACCCATTACTTGTCTCAAGTAAGATCAAAACATGATCTAATGTAAGAAATTGTTTCAACTAATCAAATGAAGTCTATAAATTATCATCCCATTTTAATTTCATGAATTTTCTAGTAATATAATTCAATGGAGACCCTAAAATTATGAAATATATGAATAACTAGTGATAGTATATAGTAATACCTAAGAATCATCGAATCTCGAAGTTATTTTGTGGTTCCTCCCAAGAAAGTACAAATTTCACCTATAATGGATTGACTGATATGACACATTCAGAAACCAAAATCTCTAAGAACATCAATTCCCGGATCCATAAACTATATTTCTGTAGCTTCTGATAATGTTAATGGATACTTTTGCTTTATGAAACAAAATTCAAATAGTTCTTATACTCATGCTCAAATATCAAATGAACCAAAATATCATCCATGAACATGATGAAAATACTATTAAGATATTGATGGAATATATGGTTCATCACAGACATAAAAAATACAGGAGCATTAGTCTGACAAAATATAATAAAAATAATTTCATAATGGACACACCTACTTCCAAAATAGTCTTCAGAATACCAGACACCAGAACCCAGAACTAGTGATATGTCAGCCGAAGAATGATTTTTGGGAATTACTTCACCACTTTTAATAGAACAAAAATGTCATCCACATAGGAAAAAGTGTATTTATTCTTAAAAATTATTTGGTTCTATTTACGATATTCTATTAAAAAATAATGTGAACCATAAAAATTCATAGAAAATTGAATATAGAGTTCCAAAAATGAAACAAAAGGGTGTAGAAAACCTATCTCAATTAGATCATCCAACTAGATATTGGCCTCTTTTAACTAAGACGGTTCCATGCAATAAGTGTTTATTGAGATCAACTAAAAACCTGAAAACAAATCAATCACAACTTTTATCTCTATATCTAGTGGAATACTGTAGAAATCATCTAGGAAGGAATCTCAGAAGTCCCTCAATACCATGGTAATGTCACCAATAGAAGAAAAAAATTAGGATCAGTAGAAATTATAGAAAAAAATATTGAACTCTGTGGGAGAAGGTCCTACACAACTATACCATGGATCTGACTCTCCATGAAACACCTGAGATGTCTAATATGTAGAAAGAAATGAAACACATTGATAATAAAAATGAATCTAATTGTGGTGAGTGATTAGTCAATCCATCTTGATGATGATTTCAAACTGATCCATTTCAAGAACTAGGAAATATCAGACTATCTCTTCATTATCTATTTATAGATAACACACATGACAATAAAACCTATGCTCCTTCCTATTTCCAAGATTCATCTCTAGATCCACAAAAAGGACATGAGATTCATAAGATATTTTATAAAATCTAAAAAATGGTTAGATATATACAACTATGAGGCACCTGTATCAAAAATAGTATCCAATATAGAAAATTAAACAAATATGTTACCCCTCACTACCAAAATACACACATCAATCTCCACTCAAAACCTATCCATTATGTGAAGGTGCTTCAATAGTGGCTCATATTATTGAATCCCTCTAGAATTTGAAACAATTAATTTTTCCATCATTTCCTTTGATGATGAGGTTCCCAAACCATAACAATGCATATACATAACTGAGCTGAGCACCTACAAATGACCTTAGCGTCAAAAAGAATTTCATATCTTCATTGTTTCAGGAAATGTAAATCATGTATGAAAAAACATTACAATATATTATAAATTCATGGGTACACTATTGGATACTATTTATTTGGGGGGGGAGGAATACCTCTAAGAACAACCCCCACTACCCCCATCTATTATCATGATACTTTCTCTTCTTTCCCTACGTGCTAGATAAGATTTCACTGTGTAAAATTGAAGGGCCAAAAAAATATAATATTTCTTTTCAACATAATCTCTTCCATAACCTCTATTTCAACCATATCATCACAAGTGGTAATATACTATAGATATACATGTGATCATTCTTCTTGTTGTAAGTTTTTTATGTATATATGAGCCTTCAACTGATCATTAATTACACACTCTGGATAAAAAAATAAAGAGATCCACAAACTGATCGGTGTATCCCTATACTAAAACCTCCCCCTTCTATAAATAAAGGCACTCCATGGATTTTTCAATCATCATAGACACAAGTAATAACATCCAAAAGATGAGCATATCAATTCCCTTCCAATAAAATGTCGTGTTTCGATACTCCTACACTATGGAAGCCAACCCTAGCGTGGGGACCTTCAATTTTGAATATTTCACACTATAACTTGATAGCCTTAGTTTTATCTGATGAGATGAATTTATGATTGATCTTTTCAATCACATCATATACCTCTTGGGGATTATTAATATCCTTAATGGATGGGGAATTATCATATAAGAACTCTCAAGATTGATCTTAGTCCAATTAATGTACTTGTTACGCCTCAACTGCTTGGTCCTAAACTCATGGTAAGTTATAATCTATGGAACAAACTATCCAAGCGATTGACTCTATTATATTATGTTCAAAAATAGTTTTACCCTAAGTATAATATCTCATTTTACCCCCCCCCCCCCATGGAATCCATGGAATATGTCTTGAATACATGTTTGGTTCATGCAAAATGACCATACAACATGATAATCTCTATTTAAACAAAAAAAAACATAAGTATAAACTTATATTAAGTTCAAGAATCAATATAGGGGATGAACTCCCCAACGTCCATGTTTCCCTCTAGAATTGGGGATGACCTCATTGATTTAATGTTCAAACATTTCAATCATTTTCTGACGGGTTTGTTCGTAGAACCGGAAACATCCAATGATTCCATATCCATTTGGAACCACTTTCTAAAGGTAGGTGCTCATTAGTTGTGGACCGATGAGGCTTAGGAATTTTCATTGGTCGAGAGGATGGGGGTTCGGACTCATCACACCTTTTTTAGGGGAATTATTGTCTACTCCGGGACTCTCTTTATAGATTTAAGTTATGTTCATGAATATTTATTAAATTACAAAGTATAAAATGAGTTTTCCTTTAGATCTGACAATCAATGATTGATATGTAGGAAATTTAGAGAATCTTTTATATGTATTCGAGGTAATTCATCGATAGTGAATCATCTGTGTTTGTTTAGAGATTCTTAGTCAATGGTATCCTTTAATACATTATATATAAGTCTCTTGGTCATTATGATAACCATGTTGGTTTTAAATCCACTCAGCAGGGCACTTGAAAATTATTGTCATTCAGAAGGACATATATTATTTCAGAGTTGGGATCGTACCCGCGGATGGTCTACCTACGTATCCTTTATTTAGAAAAGGAATCAGAACCCATGTAGTTCTAGTAAGGGAGTATGATGTTTATGTATGATTGATGGCTCAGAAAAAGATATCATAATTACTTTTACACTCTAAGCTCACGTGAGTCATGCTCGGTGTGAGAAACAAGAGGAATTGGTAACACCATACAATTGTTCCATCAAAGATTCAATCATGAGAAATAATGTGGGGCTTATGTATGTATGACTGCCCAAATAAATGAATATTAGGATTTAATTCAGGGAAGAAACCCGGAAACAAGGTCCATAAAGGTATATGTACTTTATGGAGATTTGGATACTCTAACTTGGGGCTTATTCCTAAGAATGATGCCCAAACTAAGAGGGGACTTATGATTGGGTTTTACTATTGAAAAGGAAACTCAAATCAAAAGTAAATGAAGACTGGTTAAGAGAAATTAAAACTGGGGCTTACTCCTGAAAAGGAGGCCCAAGTTAAGGGATTTGAAAAATTAAGGGACTTGGGGCTTACTCCTAAGGAGGATGCCCATATTTAAGACTGGGGCTTACTCTTGAAAAGGAATCCCATATTTGAGAAATTATGTTTGGAGGTTACTCTTGAGGAGGATGCCCACATTTTGGGAACTTTGAGACTGGGACCTACTCCTGAGGAGGATGCCCAAATTAATGAGGACTTGAACTGGGGCTTACTCCTGAAAAGGAAGCCCAGATTAAAGGAATTATGACTGGGGATTATTCCTGAAAAGGAAGCCCTGGTTAAGGGACTTGGGGCTTAATCCTAAAGAGGATGCCCAAATTAAGAGAACTTGGATTGGGGTTTACTCCTGAAAAGGAATCCCAGGTTAAGGATTCTCTCATCTTAAAGGATGTGGTTTAATGAATGAACTCTCTAACCTTAGTGATGTAAATATGTGTAAATCACTAGGTTTTGAGAGATGTTCCACAGAATTCCTTTCAGTTAAGGAAGATAACAAAGAAATCATGCCATGAATGGATTTGGAGAGAAATCTGAAGGCTTAATATTGAAGAGGAGAGGTGGATAGGTATAGGAGGGGTGAAATGTGCAGGAGAGGCTCCCAAAAAGAAAAGGGGCGTGCAAGTCCTTGTGGGCATGCAGGTACGGCGTGGGCGCGCAAGTTTTGGTCATGCAGGTATACCTGCACGACACATTGTACTTGCGCTATTATTATCCCTTGGAGTAATACATGGGCGAGACTTGGATCAAGCCCTTAGTATTATCCCTAGGGGATTCCAAAAGGGTGGCGCATAAGTTCTGGTGAAGGAGCAGGGTGGCACACAAGTTTGGACATTTCCCTTAAGGGATGGCCACTCAGGAACGCAAGTTTTAATGAGTTTGAAAACTTAGGCCTTCCTCCCCCACTTTAGATCTTCCGTTCTAGGTAAGAAATTACCTTAGAAGTGTTCAGAAGCTTTGAGAAGAGACTTGGGCATCGGGAGCTAGAATCTTAGGTTCTGGAATCTTTCTTCCTCCAAATGGTGGGGCCCACATGGGTATTTATAGGCTAGAGAAGACCCTGGGTGGTTTTCAAAGAGGGACCGCAAGTCACTTGCACGACCATTAGGCGGCGCACAAGTGTACTTGCGCAACTATGAGGGAACTTGCGTGACCCATGGGTATTTGACTCCTTGTTCATGCCTTTGTCAATTTTTGAGGTTTTTTCTTCAAATGATGAATCAATTTGTGCTATGGCATTTCCCTTTCCATTCTTTTAGATTCTGTGATATAAAGGAGCGTTAACAAAAGTCCCCCATCAGAGTTGGATCTGAATGAAATGAGGATCTGACTCTGAGGAAAATGAGAAACAAAAGGAAATTAGGGCGCGCAAGGTATGGCGTGCAGGTAGTGGCATGCAATTTCTAGCTGGGAAGACTTTGGCATGCAGGCTACGAATATGGCCTATAAATATGCGACCCCATTTCCGTATAAAGCATCCAGATTTCAAACTTTCGAGCTCTCACCATGCAAGTTACCTTCACCATGCAAGTTTCTCTATTTTCCACTGTTTCTTTGTCGTTGCGCTACTGTAGAGGTATTTGGACTTGCGTAGTGATACTTGCACGCCAAAAACATGCACGACACATCCACACATGTGCGCCAAAATTAGACTTGCATGCCTTAATGCCTTAGACATTTTTTTCGAATTCCTTCACAAATTTTATGAAAAATAAAATTACATAAGAGTTAATTATTCAAATTTTGTGCAGATTCAATGGCTCCCAATAGAATTGGAATGGCTGATGAACTGGCTAGCAAGCGGATTGATGAAATGATGAAAATTGTTGGCCATGATTACTATGATATCTACAACAGCACTCACCCATATTTGGCTAAGTACATGAAGAAATATCATCTTAATTTCCCACAGATCATTTATCTGCCTCTGTATGGTCATGGTTATCTCTATGAAGTCAATGTTCCATATGCAAAGAACTATATTCCTGAGATGTAGCTGCACTGCTACTCCTCTATTTCGGTTATTCTGTGCATTAATATCAATAACATTGGTCTGAACTTTCAAATTTTTCCTCCATGCCATTTCCTTGCAAATATGAAAATGGAAAACCCATGGGATAAAATGTTTTATGCTGCTGGTTGGTGGAGAGAAGATAAACATGGCATTAGAACAATATCTGAAAAGAGTACTCTCTTCAAATGGTTCTTTACTTCCAATGCTTCATTCTCAAATCCATGTATCCATCTTCCAAGTCTCTTGGATAGAAACAGAGTCACTGTTTGATCAGCAGACAATTTTCTCAAAACGCACTCAATAACATTGTTTTACAATTGTTCCAAGAAGAGATGGTATCATTGTATCTCTTATGGTATCCAGTTGAATAAATGAATTCCAGGTGGCTGCTGATGAAGCTCGGGATTCCGTAAATCAAATGAAGAGTTATGATGAAATTATTTTGTAATTCTTGAAAAAGAGAAGAGACTCCAGCATGTGGATGTCCTTCTAAATCTTGTGTATCAATGAAAAACACTTTCACCTTCAATCATTTGTGAACACATTTTCCTTTGCTACCTGCTTTAAATTATTACCTAAGCCAATGATCCTAGTAAGCATAGTTTGATTTTTTCTAGGATTATTATAAATAACCCTACAAACTTTGAATCTTTTAATTGCTCAATATTACCCAAATTATAAAAAATGTATGTTTAGTAAGATGGAACTTGACTTTTATTCAGAGTTCCCGTGTCTTTTGGGGACAGTTTAATGTTATGCACGTCGGACATAAAATGGCTACTATTTATGGTCGAAATAACTTTGACTGAATGAATTAGAATTGACTTAATTCCTTTACAATTCATCTGGAAACATATTACCATACCCAAGTATGAGGGAAAAAATGAAAACTATGACTTAAGAAATTTTGAATCTGGGGAATGATATGAAAAAGGGATAAAAGGAATTAGAAAAAGTAGTTCCCAAGAATGAAGTTATTGTTATTTAAAAAACCCGTTAGGGGGTTGAATTATGCAGGGCCACCTAAGGGCATTGGCTGCATAGTCAAATAATATCATCTTTTGGACGACAGGTCCGTTATGTAGACTCATTTATGCAAGGCCACCTATGGGCATGAGCTACATAGTTAGACAAAATAACTCTCAGAAAGTTACTTTTCTACTGCTAAAAATCCATTGGATGTTTATAGAGATTCAAATTTTCCAAAGCATAGAGTTTGCTGTATGAAGAGAGGTACTTGAATATGAAGAAGATATTTCCAAACAAAATTGTTTAAGAACTGGATGAATGTCACTCCTACGAAGGTCTAACCCAAACCTTGGGAAAGGAAAATATATACTATAGACTTGAATATTTTCAGATCATGAAAAGGAGTATGAGACAAATATGTAAAGAATGGCTATTTTTTGTGGATCCCTACAAATTTTCATTAAGACCAATAAAGACAAAATAGGTTTTCTTTCCAAGAATGAAGTTACTATTATTTAACAAACCTGTTAGGGGGTTGAATTGTGCAGGACAACCTAAGGGAATTGGCTGTATAGTCAAATAATAGCATCTATTGGCTGACAGGTCCATTTTGTAGAATTGTTTATGCAAGGTCGCTTAAGGGCATGTGCTGCATGGCCAGACAAAAGAATTCTCAGGTATCCGACATTTTGTGACCATAAATCAATAAAAGGGTTATGGAGATCTGAAAATATTTAATGTTAGGAGTATGACACATGAAAAATGAGTATTGTCCAATGTATGTAGAGATACACATATCAATACTAACCATAATCATGTTGTGGCTGGGTCCTGAATTAAAATATTGGACTTCACTATGTATCCCATAAGGATGGGAATCAAGCCATACGTAGTTACTGAGTTACAGTTTAACGTCGTGCGGGAAGAAATTATGGATGATCTTAGTTTAGGGTCATAGATATTGGACCATAATAAGGGAGACACATTTGTGTGTTTGTTATAAACAAGATGAAGACCAGAGTTTTCATGTCACATTTATGTGCTCATGGGGGGAATTTTCAGTCAAGCGACTAAAAGTGAAATTTTGGGTTAGGCCTAAAGACTTGGGGATGGATTTTAGGGACACTCAAACGTTCCTATGTATCCCATACGGATGGGAATCAATCCCACGTAGTTCTAGAAATACCCTCTGTACAGATTTGGTTTGTACATGTGAAGGGTGAAACGGGATTTTAGTGCAATGATGGTTTAATCCAAGATAAAAGGTTTGGGCATTGCCATGTATGCACGTACTCTTTGGAATATAACATGATTGGAAATCAATGTAAATAATTATTCCCTCTCGGGTGAGGGTATCGAAGAATATTGTATTTTATTATCATACATGACAAAAGTGTTGTATATTTTAACATCGTATAGAAAGGAAGAAGGTGAACCAATGTAAAGATATTGATTTTGGGGGCTGTTTCATGAGTCAACATCGTATGAGATGAAGGTGAACCAATGTGAAGAGATTGGTTTCGGACATAAACCTTGGGAGGTTGCCTACATACCCAGCCTGGAAGGCAAGGATCAAAGTCCGTGTAGTTCAATTAAAAATGAATTAGTGATCAAGTTGTTCTTGGGGACAACGACCTAAAAAATGGTGTTGAGACTTATGCATGGTTAGCGGCCCAGAGAGGGTGTTATGGATGAAGTTTTCTCTAAGCTCACATGATTCATACTCAGTGTGAGAAACAGGAGGTAGCAACAACCTTAACAATGCATAGTTTAATCTCATGTAAGACATATGAAGGGACTATGCAGTTTAAAGTCTTGCAGTTAGCATTATTGGTGTTGCACAGTTTATTGTCATATAGCAGGGAAAAAATACAGTTTAACATCATGTAGGATGTATTAAGGGATTTCGGTACAGTTTAACATCATGTAGTTAGGTCAATGGGGAAAATACAGTTTAATGTCATGTTGGACAAAAAGTGGACGGTGAAGTTTTAATGTCATGCAGTATGGACAAAAGAGGACACATTTTAAAGTCGTGTTGGACGTATTAGGGAACTTTTCCACAGTTTAACGTCATGTTGGAGGAAAAAGGGACGATACAGTTTAGCGTCTTGTTTGGAAAAAAGTGAGAATAGTTTAAGGTCATATGCATGGACCCTGGATGGTGCAGTTTAACATTGTGTTGGACGTAAGGGATATGCAAATAGTTTAAGGTCATATGCATGGACTGTTGCTGTATAGTTTAACGTCATATAGAAAGGAAGGTGAAGGGGACACATTTTAACGTCAGGTTGGATGAAAGTGAAAATAGTTTAAGGTCATATGCATGGACTGTGGATAATGTATTTTGTGTTTATACAAAATACTTCTTCAGAAATCTGGCATTGGTTGGAGTATTGATGAGTTCTCCATCCATTGATATTAATGAATATGCTTCATTGGAGTAGACCTTATGTATTGAATATGGTACTTCCAATTTTGGTTCAATCTTGGGAGGTTTCTCTCCTGGTATCATTGGAGTTCTGAGAACCAATAACAGTTCTCCCTGAATGAATGAACGAAGATGACCTTTTTTGTTGAAAGCTCGTGCTATTCGATTCTAATAAACTTCCAAGTGGTGCAGTGTGCACAATCTTTTCTCATCTAACCATTCCAATTCATCCAATCGCTTTTGAGATTGTTCATCTATAGATGACTGATCACAAATAGCTACTCTGAGCGAGGGTAGTTGAACTTCAATAGGCAAAACTGCTTCCGTTCCATATATCAGTGAATATAGAGTTGACCGCATTGTTGTGCGGGTGGTGGTCCGATAAGCCCATAAATCATGAAAGAGTTTATCAGGCCATGACCTCTTATCTTTATCCACCATCTTTTGCAGTATGATTGAAAGAGTCTTGTTGAAGGCTTCTATCTGTCCATTGGCCGATGCATGATACCGATATGAATGGTTGGATTTGTTGTTGTATTCTTGATACAACTTCTTCACCTCAGATGAACAAAAGTTGGTTCCATTGTCCGTCAATATGGTATGAGGGACACCAAATATGGTAATGATGTTAGACTTAATGAAGCTAACAATGATTTTAGAACTAACTTCTTTCAGAGGTATTTCCAATTCCCATTTGGAAAAGAAGTCAGTAGTAGTAATAATATACTTAAACTGCTTGGACGTAGCTGAAGGGTAAGGTCCCACCACATCCATTCCCCATGTGGAAAATGGCTACGAGTAATTAGCTGTATGAAGAAATTATGGGGACTGATGAATGAAGTTGGCATGTACTTGTCATGAATGACACTTCTTTGTGAAATTAACACAATCTTGTATCATTGAAGGCCAAAAGTATCCAAGCCTTCAAATCTGATCAGATAGTCTATGTCCAGACTGGTGGGCACCACAGACTCCTGCATGCACTTCTTTCATGATAGCCATTGTCTCTTCACCATCAATGCATCTAAAGATAACTCCATCAAAACCACGCTTGTAGATAATTTTCTCTAGGTGATCTCGGCTATCATAAAGAGTAAAATTGACCAATCGTCACCAGATTTGTTCTTTCCCAGCTCTATCAGGTGGAAGTGTTCCATTTTGATGGTATTCCCTAATTGGTGTCATCCATCCTATAGTATGACCATATAGTTCAGGGATGGGACTAATTTCATAGATCTCCTCTGTTCTGGTTCGAACATAAGGTGAAATTGTACGACAGTGGGCAATGCTGATGGTTGTCTTATCCCGATTTGAATCTGCTAGAGCTGTGGCTATGATAGCCAATGCATCAACTTGAGCATTTTGTGATCGCGGGACATAAGAAAATGTCGGTTCCATAGGAAATTCCTCCATTAACTCTCTGACGTAATCATACAAAGGGATCAATTCTTCTTTTCTGATTTCATAATCCCCATTGACTTGTTTGATTACCAGGTCTGAATCACCTTTCACCATTAGGTGATTCACTTGTGCTTGAAGTGCCAACTCCAAGCCTGCAATGAGAGCTTGGTATTTTGCTTCATTATTTATACCGCCTCCCAATAATGAGAAGGAATAGGGTAACACTGCCTTTTTTGGATAAATGAGCACAACTCCTAACCCAACTTTGTTGAATTTAGGATTTTCCATTTTCCTCCCTATTGGACTTCTGAAAGCACCATCAAAGTACATTTTCCATTTTTGAATATTATCTTGAACAAAGAAGACTTCCTCATCAGGAAGTTCAATATATGAAGATGTATCTTCTACTGAAGGATTTTCAGTAAGGAAGTCAGCTAGATCTTTCCCCTTTATTTCCTTCTGAGACACATATTGGATGTCGAACTGCTGGAAAATAACTACCCACCTTGCCAGACGTCCTGTAAGCATTGGAAAACTAAGGATGAATTTGAGTGGGTTATTGCAAGATACCAATTGGACCCCGTGATGTTGCAGGTAGTGTCTCATCTTCTGAACTACAAAGATTAATGACAGGCATCACTTCTCAATATTTGATACTGGGTTTCTGCTTCAAGCATAGTTCAACTGAGATAGTAGAGGCTCTTCTCATTCCCAACATCATTCTTCCGGGCAAGAAAGGCACCCAATGATCACTCCAAGGATGTCACATAGAGGATAAGTGTCCTTCCATCAACATGTGGCATATGTACCGGTGGACTCAAGAGATATTTCTTAAGAATATCGAATGCTTCTAGACATTCTTCAGTCCACTGATAAGTGACTCCCATCTTCATAAATTTGGTGAAGGGTAAAATTCTTCCTTCTAAATTGGTGATGAAACGCCGAATATAGGCTAAGTGTCCTTGAAGTCCTCTCAATTATTTCAAATTTTGAGGAGGTGACATACCAAGGATTGACTTGGTCTTCTCAGGATCGACTTTAATACCACGATGGAATACAAAAAAGCTGAGAAATTTTCTTGAGGTTACCCCAAAAGCACATTTTAAGGGTTTCATCTAATAATTATGTTGTCGAAGTTTGTGGAATATGATTTCCAAATCAGCCAAGTGATTAGAACGTTGCCTGTATTTGACCACCAAATTGTCCACGTAACATTCAACAAACTTCCCTAAAAAGGGTTGAAGATACGATTCATGGCACACTCATATGTTGCGCCAGCATTATTTAGGCCAAAGGGCATTACCCGATAGTAGAACGCACCCTGAGGGGCTCTGAAGGATGTAGATTCTTTATCTTTTAGAGCCATTCAGATTTCATTATACCCGGAATATCTATCCATGAAGGAATGTGCTTCATATCCAGCCGTTTCATCGATTAAAAGTTCTGTAATCGGAACTGCAAAATCATCTTTAGGACAATGCTGATTAAGATCTCTGAAATCAATGCAAACTCTAATTTGTCCATTATTCTTCATAGGTAAAATATTAACAACCACTTGGGATATTGAACTTCTCTGAAGAAGTTATCTTTGATAATATTATCCACTTCAGCTTCAATTTTGGAAGCATAAGTTGGGTGTGTTCTTATCACGGCTTTCTTAAATCCTCGATGTTCTTCAGGTGAACCCAAATGATGAGTAGCAACATCAGGATCAAGCCCAGGAATCTTTGTATAGTTCCAAGCAAATATGTCTCAATTTTTCTTTAAATATGAAATATACATCTCTTGTTCTTCAAGGGTCATGGCCGCACTGATTAAAGTGGGGCGTGGATCTTCTTTTGTACCCAGATTTATTTCACTGAGTTCATCCACGGTGGTAGAGATACCCCCTTCAAGTGCTGGAGGAGCATCTCTAAGATCTTACTCTTCTTCTTCAACATGTGTTACATCTTCTATTTCTACTTTCATAGTAGATGATGAAGTATAATTTCCTTGATTAAGAGAGTTTTTAAAATTTTAACATCTTGAAGAAGAGGCTTCCATTTCTGACCCGATTGATGATGAAGGGTCTTCTTTGGGTAATAAATAAGAGATGATGGATTGAGAATCGACATCATAATTCACCTCCAACATTGCTATAACTTCTTCTGGCCTGGTTGACAATGTATAGACTTTCTGGATTTCAGTAGATGAAATGAATACATCTCTATTTGAGAATTCATCATTGCTTGGTGAATCACCATTTTCTCCCATGCTGTCTCGCTTGACTGTCGTGATTGACATTATGGAAGTTTCCATAAGAGTATTTGGATTTGAGTATATCATGTCAATTTTACTGATAAGAAACACATAATCTGTACTCACATGTGTATATGGATTTACTGGAATCTTTTCAAAACCATATGCAGCATTAACATTGGTAATCTCCCTTGTTGTGGATTTCTTCTTTTCCTTTATTTGATAGAATTCTGCCTCAATTTATTGAGATGCACATGTCTTGAACGGGGCCTTGTCACCATACAATGTCCCAACTTGACCATCGAAACAATAATTAAGAAATTGATGTTTTGATGAAGGTATTGTCGCATGTTGATGTAGCCAGGGTCTTCCAAGAAATATGTTGAAGGCTGAGTCTTGATCGACAACCATGAAATTTGAATTGGATATAAGATCTCCAAACATAGTTCTGAGTGTAATCTCGCCCAGTGGTTCTTTTTCATTTTTATCATATCCTTGTAGCATCATAGTAGAAGGAGATAAATCAGATTCCTTAAGACCCAATCGAAGAAGTGTACGAATGGGCATGAGGTTGACTCATGAACCATTAACAATGAAAGCTCTTCGGATGTCCACACCATTGATGTTGCCAGATAAATACAAAGGTCTAATATGTCCATGCACGACATCATATTCATATTCATCAGTGAAAGATATCAATGCATGGAATTCTACAGGATTATTCTCCACATGGTAGGCTTCAGCTGCAACAACTTCAGTTTCAAACTCTTGAGGACTTGACAAAGCCTCGATGAGTGCTTCCCAAAGATCTTTTGACAGATTCAAAGCATCCAGAATTGATAACATGTCCGGTACATGGGCCAGGTGTCTCAATGCATCATAATTTTGATCCAAATGTCTGTGTTTCCCAATAGGATCATGTAGTTTAGCAGGTTCCTTTGAAATTGATGTTTTGGAAGTTGATGCATCTTGTATCGGGATAGGAGTTGGCAATATTCCTGTTCTTGGAAGATCAGACCGATTAGGTCTATTTACTTGCTGAGAGGAAGAATGTGGAACCTCTAACCGATCTTCCAGAATAACTGCGCCAGGACTGAATCTAACTGGTTAGGAAGAACTTTCTTTTTCTTGTTGAGCTCGTTGAAGGGCTTTGCCACAAGTTTCTGCCACATACACAGTTCTAGCAGGGGTAGAATTGGAATAGTGGATTCTGAAATATCCATGTATTCCTATGTATCCTAAGACTCTGGAACCTCCTCTGATTCCTTTATTTGTTACGGGGAACCCAGGTTCATCGAGATCGAAACTGTGATTGGCATAAGAATCTGTTAAGTGAATCATATTAACAGAACCAAAGATCAGCTCTTCATCTGATGAGGACTCTACCTGACTATCCAATTTAGGATGTGTCATTTGGTGGGATGGTGCTCGCGGCTTCGAAGTAGATGGCATGAAATAGTCCAGAGTCAAAGACAACTTGGGTTTTGACACATACTCATCTTCTTAGGATTCTTTTTCTTTCTTTGAATCATGTTGTTTCTTTGAGGATTTTACCTCTGATGAAGTGGGTTTTGCTGCGACGTTCATGGAAGAAGACACAATTGGTTTCTTCAATTGTGTTCGCTAAATGGAATGAGTTCGGTTGATCATTTTTCTGACCATCCAATCATCATATTTATGCGCATTTTTTCTTTTGACTTCTTGATATTCGCCTTGTTCCTCTGGAACTATAGCAGTAACACATGCTACCTGGGCTGAAGAGCCTTTTAGTTTGACTTGTCCTGAGTCGACCATCTTTTGCAAGAGCTCTTTGAAGACAAAACACTCCTGGATGGGATGACCCAAAATGTGATGAAAGGGACAATAGCTAGGACGGTCTTATCTCCTTTTTTATTTGGCCTTTTGGGCCTTGGCAACTGAACCAAATTATTTTCTAGAGTCGAAATGAAGTATCCAGGAACTTTTTCATTTTGGAAAGAGTAAAAATTGCTCTTCAGATCCTCAAATTGTTTCTTTATTTGATCTCTTTGATCATATTGACGAAAAAACCTTTGTTGTTGATGCTCAAGAGGTGGAGCCATTCAGGAAGATGAAGTTTTTGAAGTAGAAGCAGGTACAGGTGCTTGCTTAAGCATAACTGTAGCAGTCTCTGTTTTGCCCATTCTTCTTCTTGGAACTGATGGAATTACATGAGATTTACCCTTAGTCTGTATAAATGAATCTTAAATATGCTGAGTGATTGAAGTAAGGTCTCAAAACCCTCATGTGTATTTCACAGGGATCAATGGTGTGTGTAATATGTCACGCAGATTTTCCACACAGATTGGCAACAGTTAGTCTTGAGGGAGTGCTAAGCATAGAGAATATGTTAATCCCTTCCAGTGAGAAATGAAATTTGAAATCCTTTCATTCTCCCTTTGCTTACAGTTTTTAAGATCAAAAACTGCTGTCTTTGGAAAATTTGAGCTGAATTGAAGAAGGAATTGTTGACAGAGAACTTACCATCCGGTAATTGACCGGGATTGAAAGATTGTATACCAAACAAAAGCTGGTCCTTGCAAGGTTCGCACGAAGCATCTGAGTTTCACTGATTCTTGCTGTTCTGGAGTTCCCATCATAGGATCGCAACAAGACATGTAATGCGTCAAATGCTATCCAGGATCACCTAATCCATTGAAAATAGGGAATACAGGGTTCCCAAAACATGATGGGGGAGGGATTGAATCTACCCATTCAGGGTAAACTCTCATTTCTGGTTGAACCTGCACACACATTCCTTCCATAGTATCTAACTAAGCTGTTAATGACTCAATGGTAGTTATTAACTTTTGTGAAAGATCTGGTTGAACTTGGTCCTGAACAGGTGCAATGACTGGAGCATGGACAAGTATGACAGCTGGTACTGCAACTGAAGGAAGCACTACTGATTGTTGTTGCACTTGACCCGTATGATTAGACCTATAAGGGTGTACTGATAAAGGAGGATATTCTTGATCCATCTCAGTAGCCACAACAAATTCCCTTGGCTGACTGGCTTCAGCATGTTTAGGAGGAAGACTAACCTGAAGTAGTTCTGCATTCATCATCCTCAATTCCTTCATTTATTCCTCTTGTTGTGAAAATATTTTCTTTAATTAGATAGATTGGCCTTCTCCATAGGAAGGGTATGTAACCTGATTCTTTACGTTCTCCTTGTTTGATCCCTTTCGAAGAGGGGGAAGTTGGTTACTTGAAGGAACACCCAGATTCTGGGTAAACCTTTGATTTCGTGTACGCACACCTTCTTCATTTGTGTGTGTGCGTACAACTTCTAGAGCAATAACCTCTTCATCTGATCCCTCTGAATGAGCCTCATCTTCTGGAGGATCAGCAACAACAGCATTAATGACATTAATTGATGCATAACGCATTTCATCCCTTCTATCAGCATTTCTGCGATATTGTCTTCTGTCATGCCTCTGACGAGACATTGCGTTTTGTTGATTTGATCCCTCAGGAAGTTCTTGGAGAACCGTAATTTGGATAGAATATCCTGATAATTTGGCTCTTCGTTCCCCTTGGGGATTCTTCCCTAATCGATAGAAGACCAAATTTCTTTGAGGGAGGGATTGAGTATTTGAAAAAGTCCCCATTCTGGGGGACTAGGGCTATTCCTACTATTCCTGTTCAACTCCTCGGATCCTATTTGTTGATTCCGAGGGTTGGGTTAAAAGAGTCCCCGGTCCGATAGGCTAGGGTGATTCTTGACATGCTATGTCTGAGACTTTCTTGTAAGCTCTCTTGATCTTGCGGATTTTAGTCCGGAAATAGGCTAGATGCATCAACCTGCATCCACTTTTACCACCCGGCTCAAAAGATCGTTGGATGATTTCTGACACTTCTGTCACTTGATGATGTTCTTGCTCCAAATGAGAAGCATGTTTAATATTCTCGTTTGCTTGATGCAGGAGTAATTCAACAACTTGTTCTTTGTATTCTTGATTTTTAGAAGAACTAGTTGAAGCCTGTTCTTGTGCAAGCATTTGATTACAAACAAAGTCAGGTATTTGTGGCCAGCCATGGGCAATAACATTGCATGAGACCATTTTCAGCGGGCTTTTTTGAATGGAGAGAACCATGAAATGTAGTGCTCCATGAACACCCCATCCCCTGATATGAATACCATATGGGGAATTAGAAATTAACTGACGCAATCTTCTTAGTGCGCCAAGGCATGAACGCTGAAGGGCTCTCTGCTACTTTTCAGCCTTTGGATATCGAGAGACTGACAGAGATGCCAAATCAATATGGCTTTGTAAACCTTATATTATCTTGAAATGATTTTCATATTCATCATAAGTTAATATTTTCTTTTTCAACTGAAAAATATTTTTCCATATGTTGAGACAAAAATCATGAATACAATCTTCCATCAAAACTTTTGGAATGTCATGCTGAGAGTCGGCCAAAGGCCAAAACATAACTGGAACTTCACCTTTCGCCAGTTGTTTTCTCATATTCAGCACTTCCTCTTTATCATTCAATGAAGATTCTTCTACCTGATTACACCAGATCAGGTGCTTCTTTTTTGGTTCATCGGATTCAACAATATTGGTAGAGAATCCACTGATCAAACTAGAACATGAATGACCCAGGGGTGGTTCAAAGAATAACCTACACCCCGGTCTATCTTCTGATTGAGAAAATATTTCACCTGTTAGCGATGAAGTATCAGACATGACTATTTTTGCATTTTCAAGTGCCTCAAGATAAGAGGGCTTTCCCAGAACTACATTTTCCACTGGAGCATCTTCCAGGAAACGTGCATCGCTACTATGGAGAGGACATTTGCAGCGAAATTCATCATCAAGGGGAGGACCACCATGGTGGGTTATAGCAAAAGATGAGATCTCTTGCTCCTTGGTCTTCTGGCCAAACAGAGGGTTATTGTAGCTCCCATATGAAGATGAAACTTCAAGATCGACCGAACTGTCATGAAGCAAGCCTCCATGATGAAGTTTCTGTTGAAGACCTTCAGAATTAATGTTCCCACTATTGGGAAATGAGGGAGTGGAATCTTGGATTCTAATAGATAACTTTCTGAGGGCTTCAAGAACTCCAGCATCGAGAAAGGCCTTGTTACATATTGGCTCTTTATTTCTTGACTGTGCTAGGCGGTTCTTCTTCTTAGATTCCTTTTTACTCGCCTTGTAAACCACTTATTGAGGAAATTGGCTACTCTGAGTAGGTGTATGTGCCTGATCAAGAGACATGGAAAGGTTAGGCTGACGATCTCCACTCAAATCAGGTGTATGTTCCGGACTTAGTTGTCCGTATGATATTGGGGTGTACACCCCAAAACCATCTTGGACTAGAACAGAGGTGTGTATCTTCTCTAGAGTGATCTATTGATGAGTCACTCCACTGGTAGGGATAGATTTTCTTTTCTTTCCCTATAATGCTGCTGAAGCTGTTATAATATCCTAGCATGCATCCAGAATATGAGCAGAGATTTTCTTCTGCTCTTTCACCATTGAAAGAATGTTCTTGTTGACTTCAGCTGCCGGAACGGGGATATACATCCATTCAGTGATTGGATTAGGTGTGTGTTCCTACTCTTGTCCTCCTTTTCCTATTAGTGAATCTTGACAGTACTCAAGTGTGTGGTCATAGAATTGAGTCTGCCTCCTGTTTGTCGTCAGAGCTTTCTGACTGATTTCTCCGAGTGCTACCAAGAGAGACTATTGGTAGGCTTGATCAATACTAGTAGGTGTATGTTCCTACTGATTGCACTCCTCCAAACATGGTTGACGAACTTCCTTCAACACTAATAGACGAGGCTGCTGGCAGGATTGATGAGTGTAAGCAGGTGTATGTGCATGTTTACCAGTGGTCAATACATTGGGTAGGTGGGCTCCATCATATGTAGTCAGACGAGCCTGCTAACTAGCTGATGATTCATAAACAGGTGTGTTTTCTTGTCTATAGTAATCCGCCGGAATTACCTGGAAGGATTGGCATGCTGTTGCAAGACAAGTCAGTTGGACATCGGAACTAAAACAGACGGGTGTATGTGCCCTCTCGTTGCTTACCACCAAGTTAGGTTGGTGGACTTATCCAGATATGGAAGAGATGAGAACCTACTCACTATTGACCGTATTTCATCTCTGGCGGTTCGTCTTGCTTGCTCGGGTTCGAAGAACCAGAGCCGAATGCCTGGAGATGATACCCTCATCATGTTGAGGGCGCACTGCCTCACGAGTTTGGTGGCGATTGTTGATGGGAACCCTCGGGAAGGACTCATGTTTCCTTGAATTAAGGCCCAGAGGGACCTACTCATTCACCTCCTCAGAATATGGGAGGGAATGGTGATTTTGTTCTGGGGATAACAACCCGAAATGGTTAGAGACGATGGTTGGCCCCACATGCTTCTTAATCACTGGTCGTCGTTGTCCGGACGACCGGTGTGAGTTTTTCACTGGGAAGGATTGTAGGGCAGCCTCCAGAGATGGAATGGTACCATGTTGATGGTACTCCTTAACCACTGTATTTGATACCCAGCGTTGAAGACGTTGATTAGGTGATATCATCCTCAGAGTGGATGGTGATCCAACATGAGTAGCAGCAGGGGCATTTACGGTAGCAGTATTCATAGCGGATGTATTCACGGGTGTGAATTTAAGAGAAGTCATTGCAGAAGATCTTATAAAGGAGTGCATGTTTGATATAACAGATGTAATAAAGATAAGTTATGCCACAACATATTTTGTATGAGCATACATATTATTGATTTTTTTCCCTCTCATTGAGTTTAAATATGGGCCTAACAAATAGGGAAAACATCATTTCCACTTGGTTAATGATTCACGTCGAGTTCACCATTTTTTTTTCCCTCTGGAATTGGTGATGACCTCATTGATTTAAGGTTCAAACATTCCAAGCAGTTTCTAACGGGTTTTTTCGTAGAACCATAAACATCCAATGATTCCATATCCATTTGGACCCACATTCCAAAGGTAGGCGCTCATTAGTTGTGGACCGATGAGACTTAGGAATTTGCATTGGTCGAGAGGATGGGAGGTCGGACTCATCACACATTTTTTGGGGGAATTATTTTCTACTTCGGGAATCTATTTATATATTTAAGTTATGTTCGTGAATCCTTATTAAATTACCAAGTATAAAATGATTTTTACTTTATATCTGACAATCAATGATTGATATGTAAGAAATTTAGAGAATCTTTTATATGTATTTGAGGTTCTTCATCGATAAATAATCATATGTATTTGTTTATAGATTCTTAGTTAATGGTATCCTTTAATACATTATATAGAAGTATCTTGGTCATTATGATAACCATGCTGGTTTTAAAGCCACTCAACGGGGCACTTGAAGTTTATTGTCATTCAGAAGGACATAGATTATTTCAGAGTTGGGATCGTACCCACAGATGGGATACCTATGTATCCTTTATTTAGAAAAGGAATCAAAACCCATGTAGTTTGAGTAAGGGAGTATTATGTTTATGTATGATTGATGGCTCAAAGAAATATGTCATAATTACTTTTACACTCTAATCTCACGTGAGTCATGCTCGGTGTGAGAAACAAGAGGTATTGGTAACACAAGACAATTGTGCCATGAAAGATGCAATCATGAGAAATAATGTGGGTCTTATGTATGTATGACTTCCCAGATAACTGAATATTAGGATTTACTTTAGGGAAGAAACCCGGAAACAGGGTCCATAAAGGTATATGTATTTTATGGAGATTTGGAAACTGTAACTTGGGGCTTATTAATGAGAAAGATGCCCAAATTAGGAGGGGACTTATGATTGGGTTTTACTCCTGAAAAGGAAACTCAAATCAAAAGTAAATGAAGACTGGTTGAGAGAAATTAAGACTAGGGATTACTCTTGAAAAGGAGGCCAATGTTAAGGGATTTGGAAAATTAAGGGACTTGGGGCTTACTCTTAAGGAGGATTCCCATATTTAAGACTGGGGCTTACTCCTGAAAAGGAAGCCCAAATTTGAGAAATTATGGTTGGTGCTTACTCCTGAGGAGGATGCCCAGATTTTGGGAACTTTGAGACTGGGGCTTACTCCTGAGGAGGATGCCCGAATTAATGAGGACTTGAACTCGGGCTTACTCCTGAAAAGGAAGCCCAGATTAAGGGGATTATGACTGGGGATTATTCCAGAAATGGAAGACCAGGTTAAGGGACTTGGGGCTTAAACCTAATGAGGATGCCCAATTTAAGAGAACATGGACTGGGGCTTACTCTTGAAAAGGAATCCCAGGTTAATGATTCTCTCATCTTAAAGGATGAGGTTGAATGAATGAACTCTCTAACCTTAGTGATGTAAAGATGTGTAAATCACTGGGTTTTGAGAGATGTTCCACAGAATTCCTTTTAGGTAAGGAAGCCAACAAGGAAATCATTCCATGAATGGATTTGGAGAGAAATATGAAGGCTTAACCTTGAATAGGAGAGGTGGATAGGTATAAGAGGGTTGAAATGGCTAGGAGAGGAACCCAAAAAGATAAGGGGCGTGCAATTCATGGTGGGCGCGCAGGTACTGCGTGGGCGCGCAAGTTTTGGATGCACAGGTATACCTGCGTGGCACATGGTACTTGCGCGATTATTAGCCCTTGGAGTAATACTTGGGCGAGACTTGGCTCAAGCCCTTATTATTATCCCTATGGGATTTTAGAAGGGTGGTGCGCAAGTTCTGGTGAACGATCAGGGTGGCGCACAAGCGTGGACATTTCCCTTAAGGGCTGGCCACTCAAGCGCGCAAGTGTTGATGAGTTTCAACACTTAGGCCTCCCTCCCCCTCTTTAGATCTTCCGTTCTTGGTATGAAATTGCCTTAGAAGTGTTCGGAAGTTTTGAGAAGAGACTTGGGCGCCGGGAGATAGAATCTGAGGTTCTGGAATTTTTCGTCCTCCAAATGGAGGGCCCACAGGGGTATTTATAGGGTAGAGAAGACCACAAGCAGTTTTCAAAGAGGGCGTGCAAGTCACTTACATGACCATTAGGCGGTGCGCAAGTGTACTCGTGCGACCACGAGGGAACTTGCACGACCCAAGTGTATTTGACTCCTTGTTCATGACTTTGTCGATTTTTGATGTTTTTTATTCAAAGGTTGAATCAAACTGTGCTAAGGAATTTCCCTTTCCATTCGTTTAGATTCTGTGACGAAAAGGAGCATCAACAATCCCATGGTAACATGAGGATATTTATGTTAAAAGATTGTTAAGAACTCACTACAACCTACCACTCATGATCTGAAAATCTTTTCTCCAAGCTACCAACTTTATGAAGCCTAATCATAACCTCATATGATAAAAAATTGTTACATACTGTCCTAGAAGACCCATCCAACTAGGTTCTGAGAAAAAATGTGGCAAGACATAATGGCATCCCCTTTCCCCATGGGCTGGTGACTATCAGTTGGGATTCAATCCAAAACTCAAGGGGTTGATTTATCCCAAACTGAAACAAATTACATGTAATATATATAGGTAAAACCATGAAAATAAATATTTCATAATCAATTAAAGATATTAATGGTGATAAAACTCAATAACAACCACATCAAAACCGAAATAACATGTCCAACAACCCAAAAGTACAACTAAAAATAGGGACTACACTCCATCTGATACATAGGAAACATCCCACCATCTCACTACTAGCTAACCATACCTAGCTAACAAATACCTCACTGCATAATTGTGGTGTCTTTCTATTTACTATATCAAAGGAAATTACAAGTACTACACATTTCCAAAGGAATGTATATTCTGTGTTAAACAAGCTCAATAAGATTCCTCCTATGTCATCTATATAAATTCTATATACAATAATTATAATTTTCATACTTTATAAAAAATGTGGAATGATAAGTAGTAAATTAGTTTAAAAACCACAGTAAATGTTTCCCTTTTTTTCCATAGCTCCAAAACCAAGCAAGTTAAAACATTTTCAAAGTATAATTTCCATAAATATTTATCAAAATAAAAAAGCTTGTATATAAAATATGAAATAGTAAAAAAGACAAATCCTAATGTTAAACATGCCTAGGATCATAATTGATCCAGATAGGTAGACTACGTATACTTACAACAACACTATTGCACACTCAAGTCCCTAAGACTTAGGACATAAGGAAAATAGAAGCATCCTACAAGTGAACCCCATAAAATTTCAAGATCCTGTCTCTCAAAAACTATTATTATGTCCCAAGGATCATAAGAACACCCCAAAAATTGTCCCTCCAAAATACTAATGGTTGATGCCCAATGTTATGCCTTATACCTAAGTTTATAAGGCTCCACATGTGATTATTTTATCTAATCATTTCAAAATATCTTATTTCTTTACACAATCTAGTTCTAAAAAACTTTTTTCAATAAATATTCTCTGAAAAAGAAATCAATCAATTTCACAATTATTTAAAAAACTTGTTTTTTTAAAAATTATGTGAAAACCATCTTTCCTAAAAAATGAATTTACACACACAATGTGACCAATCATGATAATTTATTAATAGAGAAATTTATAAAATCGAGAGAAGATATGATTCATATGTCATAGGCTAGATGTACAACCACCTACCATAAACTCGAGTAGCACACCACCCACAATGAGATCAACACACCAAAACTGGATTTATTTTAATGTAGAATAACCAATGGAGGACCTATAATTTATTACCACACTTTATATAAATATTACATAAGAAGAATTATGGGTGAATAGGTTTCATGGATTCATACCTTGAAAAAATCATGTATTTCACCATAACCTTGAGGGTTACCCTCTAGAAGAAAAATGAATCAAGGAAACTATAAGATATCAAGGAATCATTGTCATTTGATCATAGATCCATAGAATCCAAAAACAGATACCAATGTATTTTCCAAATCCATATTGATCAAGAATAAATTTGATAGGTAATGGAATAGTTACTAATGGAAGAGGAACCCATGATGGAAGAGATCAAATTTCAAATAGAGAAGTTCGGTAAGGAAGGAACCATCCAAGTACCTAGTATCACTTTGGCCAACCAAGGGATTAATGGAACAGAATGCATTATTAATTAATTGTGTTAATAGTGTGTGGTGTAAAAACCCCATTGGGTGGGAAGTTTTCAAGTCATGAATCTGTTATAAATTATGTGAATTTCTTATATTTCATGTATGCTAAAAAAGTAGTCACCTCAGGTTACAAATATCAAATGATGAATTTACAATCCGAAAATAATTCATGTATTCAGTTATATTCATAAATTGAACCTGATTAATGGAATATTCCTCATGATATATTCATATTGGTAATAACATAATCACTATGGGGATTTGTTCTAAAGGCATTGCCCAATATATACCATGCATAATAACTACCAGTTTCCTTATAAACCACATTGATTTCCCCTAATTCTCCTAAAAACCCAAAGAAAAACTCTTTTAACTGGGATTTTATGATGATGGTAGAATTTCATTTTAATAACGGTAATATAGATCTATTTCTGGATGATGAATATTTTGTGATAAAATCATTCAGGTAAACACTGGATAATGAAAACGGATGAGGAATCCCCATAATGTTGTTATATTTTCATGGAAGGAAGTTAGTGTGAACCTTTTGAATAAATTGAGCTTAAAATATTCAAAGAAGGATATATTTATAGCTTTATTTTTGATGTTATATTGATGATATAATAGATTACCTATCAGCTAGTTTGAGTTATGTATGATTGAGTTGGAGCTATGAAAAAAAAAATTAATGAGATTTTGTGAATAATATAGAGGCTATCCAGGTTATGTATGTTTGGATACAAAATATATTAAGATTATCAAAGAGATAAAATGATACAAATGTGTAACTTAAAACTTATGTAAGGGGTGTTTTTATGATGATGTTTTGGGATATCCTGTTATGCTATTCAAAAGAAGAAAACTCAATGATGTTTTATTGATATTTTAATGTTACAAATATCACAATGGATTAAGAAAAACAATGAATCAATATGATATAATAGATATAATCATCTAATGAACCATGTAGTAGTAATTAAAATATTGAGTCTAATGTATGACATGTTAAACTAGTCATATTTCTAATGGTTGAATCAACAGAGAACAAAAGCTGATAAGTTGGGTTTGATTTAATGAAAAGGATGTTCTAGAAGCTAACATAATTAACATGAAAATAATTCAATTTCAGAAGTATACATGATGAATGAATTTATGAGAAGTGGATATATATATTTTTAGTTGAAGTGAACATTGTTAAATCTAGATGAACAATAGAAAAAGTGTCAGGTCTTGGAAGTAGATCAGGGAAAGAGGATACTTGTTTATAAAGCCTCAAATATGAAAGATGAATCTAGGAAAACAATAATATCATGGTTGATGAGTTCTAAAGTGGAATTACTCAGTAATATTGATAAATTATATTTCATTAAATATCATGTGTTTGGGTGATACAATTATAATTGAATGGTTTTGGTGTGGTATAAAATAGTCAAATCAGAAAAAACTACTACCGAATTATGAAAGAATAGTAATAATTAATGGAAACCGAAATTAAATTTTTAAGTCATTAATAGGTAAATCTAAAATAGAAATTAAATCCTATGTTGAATCAGTATGATTATAGACTAGATGTTCAATAGTTCATTCAATAGTGTAAGGGTTATGTGATTAATTTTTAGTAATGTACTGGTTATCAAATGATGAGGTAGTTTCACATGGGCCTTAGCACAGTTGGTGAGGACTCCTTAAGTGCATCAAAGAGACCTAGGATCAATTCCAGTCTGAGGCTAATTTCTGGTACCGTAGCAGTACTGTAGCAGGTGACGTAGCAGTACTGTAGCAGGTACTGTAGTAGGAACTGTGCAGAACTGTAGCAGGTACTGTAGAGGGAATTGTAGCAGGCACTGTTTGGCACTATAACAGATGGGAATATTCCCTCGTTTAGGCCTTCGGGCCACCTATTTGGTTCCCGAGTCCATTAAGGCCTTTGGGCCACTGAGGAATTCGAGTCAGTAAGGCCTTCAGGCCACCTCATGGCCTTTAGGCCACCTTAAGTGCAGATGCAAACTAGAAAACCTACAAAGGAACAAACTTCAGAAGGGGGAAGAGCAAGGAGAATTCACCATAGCGAAAGCTAAACGAATTGAAAGAATGAGAGGGTATGGCACCTGCCATCAAGAAAAGCCTATGAATGCATGGGAAAGCCTAGCCAAACAGCCATGTGAACGTGGAGAGATGATTCCACGATGAAGATGCTATGGAGGATCAGTTCCAAGTAGTCAGTCTGGGATGTATGTGATGTTTGAAGCCTACAGGGAATGAATTCCTCTAAGGCCTATGGGGAATGTAATACTTATGCCCAACGACCTTTTAAGGGTTCCACCTCACCCCTTGAAAGGTGGATTGTCAAAAATAAATAAAAAATGAAGGCCTTAGGGCCATTGGAGGAAATAATGAGGTAGTTGATATAGCTGTAAATTCTAAAATAACTAAATTTTATTGAAAATCATTTTAAGGATTCTAAACTCTACTTCATTGAGAAAATATCATGAACAGTATTCCATGATTAAGCATAATATTTATGGATTCTATTATGTGGTTTGATAGGGAGTGCTTTAAAATAATTGACTTTAATATTTCCTTAATTATTGAATAAGAATTTATTTTGATGTATTATAAATTGCACTGATTAGTCAATAATATTTGTGAAATGTATAAATCCAAAATTATTGTATTTTTCATATATTTCAAAGTGAGTCAACCCCTAAAAATAGAGGTGAGATAATTTTATGTAAATTGTATGAGAAATTAAGAGGAGATATCAAGAAGGGAGTGAGATAGTTTTATTATAAATTTCTGAATATCAATTGAGTTAAGGAAGTTGAGGCTCTAAAAATTAATAATATCAAGTTCAGATTTTCGTAAATTTAAGATATTGAGAATCCAAAATTTAGTGTGGAAGACCAACATCATTTCAAAAATAGTTTATCACTCGAATGTTGAATTTATTGAAAAGTATTATATGATTTGAAATAAGCATATATGATTCCAAAATATGAAATAATTATGGTATATGAAAATGTATGTTTTCATATTTCTATGAATTTGTTGAACATTTTAAAATTTTAAGAAAATGGGGTAAATGTTCATAAAGTTTATGGTGATTATTCATATGAAATAAAATCCCTACTATTAAGGAATATGATATTTCATTGGGATGAAAATATATCTTAGATATTACTAGAGATCATATTCATAAGAGTTAAAGGTGTGAAATTAAAAATTATAGGGATCCAAAATAATCATAGCCAAAAGGTTGATATTAGAATATAGAATTGGGTCACGTTTAATAAATTAATAAGGGTTTAATATATTATCATACATATTTATATTTTTAGGCATATATTATACCTTCATACCTTTTATAATCACTATAATATAATAGCGACAAATTTTTTGTATCAAACTGAAATTGAACCCACCAAGGAGTAGATAACCACATTTGGGATCAAAACATATAAAATGACCACATGTTGTGTTCAAATTAATTTTTTATATGTGGTTTGAAAATATTGTGGGAAATATGAGATCTATTCATCATAACAATTGTGTAGGTTCGAATAATAACAGGGGTAAAAGTTAAGGAATAAAATATTTTGGTAAACCTTTTTTTCATTGATTCAACACCCCCTCCCAATTTGAATATACAATCTAATTGGAAAATCATCGAGAAGCATGAAAATTTATATAATAAATTCATTTTTACACCCCATAAAATAGAGTTATTCGAATTGAGATTTTAACTTTAGTATAGATAGGTATGACCATATTTGAGGAGTATGAAAATTTTCATTACTTTTGGATGAAAGTGATTAGAGTAGATCTTCTCATTAAAATATTTATTTTTCTCATCCAAATTTTATAATTTATTCTCATGAGATATATTATAATAAGATCCAATTTTTAAATTACATTGAATTATTTTCAAGTCCTTCTATAATCAATGTTAAAGGAAGGAAATGGTAAAAATTAATTTTCATGTGGTTGATGTAATATTTTTGGTATATTAATCAATAAAAGTAGTTTATAACTATTAAAACATGAAATAGAGATATAATTTTTTATAAAACTAATGTTAATGTGATTGAATAATCTTTTAATTGGTGTGTAAAGTAACACAAGTTGGTATATAATGATGAGAAAGGTGTTAATTTAATTAAATAGAAAATAAAAAATTCAACATGATTTTTTTGTAAAGAGTGGGTGAATGTGATTATCTAGTTGTTTCAAGTAATGGAGAATATTTTGGTACATTTTATGTAAGGATGAAAAAATATTGTTCCTTGAAACATCCTTAGTGATGAAAATTTAGTGATTAAAATAAGAACACCTTTAAGGATGGAATGTCATTAAAATTTAATTTCTCAAGATGAACCAAAGAATTAGAATAATAATTTATATGATAATTATTGGATTAAAGTTATCATTAAAGGGTTAGATAAAATTGATAAAATAACATAGGGATTTTGGTTCTCAAGATAATAAATAATTATTATATTGGTATAATTGGGGTATTCTAAAACAAACAAACAAAAAGAGATAAAGTGTTAAGGAAAAATATAAAACTAGTTCATAAGTGGTACACACAAGTCATGGTATTTGACTTTGATAAGATATTTACTCCCATATTAACAATAGATACCCAAAAAATATTCATTTTTATCTCTTCTAAAAGGGAATGTAAGATATTTCTTATGAATATTGTGTTTCTATTTCTAAATAAAGATATTGAGGAAGTAGGTTTTTTGGCCAACCCTGTGATTTTTTACTTGGAGAGGATACCATATTTTTATAAAATTTAAGGAATGATTTGTAATGTTTGAAACTAGACTGGTGTGATTTGAACATAATTTTTTTGAATTTTTTAAGTCACTAGAATTTAAAATTGTAAGATTTAATTTCAACGTTTATATTAATTATTTTCAAATAAATCCTTATTACTATTATTTATTTTGATGATATAATCATTATTATAAATGATAAATAAATTTATAAAGATTTTTATCTCATACTAATATGTGATTTGAGATATAAATATATGGAGAGATGAGATATTTTATTTTTAATTTAATCATCCAATGAAGGGATCTTATTTCTCATTCTTAATAGAACTACTATTGATAAATTTTTATGAAATTCAACAAAAATTATAATTAGAAATTATATATTTCTAAGTTGGTGAAGTTAAATATGTCAATTATATCGTGTTTCAAAACTAATTGGGAGTTTAATCTAGTTAACTGCTTTAAGACCTAACTTCATCAATCCTCTATCATTGTGTGTGTAATATTAAAGTAAACTGAATGAGTCTTACCTCATTATAGAGAATATAATTATAGTGTATGTCAATGGTTTAATTATTATTTTTTATATTTTATTTCAATAGTGGTAATCTTAACCATTTAATGTTTTTGGTGTATACTTGGTAAAAAATGATGAAATGATTTTTATGTTAGGTGGAGTGTTCTTATTAGGATAAAAGAGTGCTTCAGGGAAAATTAAAATTAAAATTTAACTACTTTATGTAATATAGAAGTGGAATATATGGATGAAAATTAGATGATGACATATTTTACATGCATACATACTCAAATAGAAGACCCCACAGTGGAATAGAAGTTTAATTTATTAGTATGCTAAGATTATCATAGAGTAATAATTATTTCAATGAGTTCATTTTAGTACTCCTAGTTAAATCATGTTAATATAAATTTCTACCTTATCAAAGAATGAGAAAATAATCTTAATGATATGTTATATTTTTATGAAATATAAAGTGGTGGATTTTTTCAAAAAATATCATTTCTAAAAAAGATTATTTTTGAAATTTATGTTTATAATGAGTGTTAAAACTACTTTCTCAGAAGTTTGATGCATAGTTATATTCCCATATATATAATATTAATTTTTGATTATTTCTATCAAAGGGGTAACAATGAAATAAATCCAAAGATATTTTTTTAACAAAATTTGAATAATAAATATATTAGAGAATTTTAATGGGATGTTTTTTTATTCCATGTGCACAATGTGTGTGGGGAGATAGAGGTTTTGAATTTTTTGTATGTTTGTGTGTGTTAGTGACCAACAATTTTTTTCATTTTCTTATTGAGTATGTTCATAGAAACTAGTTACTATAATTGGCGGAATAATTTTCAACATACTTGATGAGAAATGATTGAAGGAGAAGATAATGGTGCAAACCATATTTTTACAAAGTATATTTATCCAAAGGATATTAAGATAAGTGGAAGGGGTAATTATTTATATTTATAATTGATAATAACTTTTAGTTATTATTTTTTCCTACATCAATTTCGCTCAGATAAACATAGAATCTACTATTGGGGATATCATTACAACGAATTAAATAGTCATAATGTTATCTAAATATTCTCTAAAAATGAATGTATCTCTAATTTGTACCGTCAGAAATCCTTTTGATATTAATATGATTATGAAGAAATTACTTATTAAATTCATATTATTTCATTATGATATTGGAGATTTGATTAGATACAGATTTTTTATTCAATATTGATTCATTGGTTTCCAAGAAAAAATTCATAGATATAAATTTTTTAGACTATTTCACTTAATTTTGATATAGTATTAGAAGCGGTAATGTATTTAAATAAGTTTAATAAAACGATTTAGTTTTTTCAAGTATGAAACCTTATCATGTGTATGTGGTACTTTAGGTTTTACTTTATTTAATAAAAAATATAATTAAAATTTTACTAAAAATGATCCCATGTATTATTATACAGTTGAAGAAATCATACAAATGATCAAAGTTTGTTTGAAGTGTAAAAGAGTGGGAAATGTAATGTTTTTATACATTTGTGAAAATAATATTTATTTTACTCCAATTCATCAGTGTTTTATATAAATTTATATAAATTTTTTTTACCTTATAAATATGTCATTATTTTAATTCAACATGTTTTGTTTTTTTGTTTTACTGATTTTGATATTTGTACTGGTTAACATAAAGAGAAAACATAGAATTTTTACACATTATGATTTTCAATGTGGTATTTAAATTCAAAACTATAGAGACAACATTAATTGTAGGAAATTAATGTTTTGTGATGAGTTTTATAAAATAAATATGATTTTATAAACATTCCATGTTTGATCCTTTATTTAAAAAAGAAGATCTATGAGTTTTAGATGAGAAACTTAATGTGCACTGGTTTGTTAGTAATGTTTCAAGGGTTGAATACAATCATACTTTAGTGTTACTAAATATGTCATTTTATTTTTAATTTTATATAGTTTTAAAATTATTTTACAATAAATAATTTGAATTCCTTACAAATAGGTAATATTAGAGATAAACACACCATAATTTTTGAAAATACTAAATATATTTTTATTTTTTCTATAATTTATAAGAGTATTTTATAGAATATTGTGTGTATAGTTCCATAATATTTTATAATATATAAATGTGGTTGAAATTTCCTAATAATAGAGAAAAGATAATAAAAAATTAATATTCATAAAGGAATAACTTATTTTTATTATATATAAATTGAAAATAACTTATGTTTGATGATTGTGTTTATAACATAAGAAAAATTGAAAAATTATTTTTTATTGAAATATTTTGAGTTTATCCTTATTATATGATGTTTATATCATGTTTTTCTAATATTTAAAAATTTACTAATGTTGAAATATGGTGGATTGTGAAAAACAAATTATAGATGACAATTTATGAGATAAGAATAAGACCTTGAAGAAGATTCTCCATGTTGTTAAACATTATAATATTTATTTATATTTGTGGTATAACATGAAAAGTCAAGGTCAATCATTTGTAACAACTGTCTGATTATTCTTTTTTTTATTCAGAATATATTTATATTGTATTGTATGACTATGACTATTTTGAGTCATGTAATGGATGATTTATTCATTTTGATCGGTGAACCATTTAAATGATTGTGTCCTACTTGTTTTTTTTGTTTTCTTATCATTACTCAAAAAATAAAATAACACTATCTGATCAATCTAATAAATTAAAAAATAGTCCACACATGTTCATAAAATAAAGTAAGATTGAAATTTTCAACAATTAGACTCCCATTCCATCTTAGTAAATTATTACATGAGTTTATTTAAAAAATACACCTCATAATCAAATAATAAAAAAACATTTTATTATTTGAAATATATATATATTAAAATAATTCCATGTAATGTATATATTTTTAAAAAATATTCTTCCATAAAAAATTAGTATAATATATAATTAGAAATAAACACGATGTGATAAATGTTTTTTAATAAATTAAATTTAATATAAATTGTTAATATTTATATAATTATTCATTTCATAAATATTAAATATAAGGAATCACAAAATATTCATACACCAAGAGGCATAAATATTTCATTAAAGAAATATAAAAAATATAAATTATACAGTTCTAGTCAATAGAACTCTTCACTTTTAATCCAAAAAGGTGGTATGGTCAATAACCAAATCTAAAGGAACCTAGTTTGGAAAATATGGAACTTCTTCAATATAAAAAATGAGAAGATAAAAGTATTTTCCATGGATTTTTTTGATAGATTTTGGAAGTAGAATTCTCTATCACTGAGCTATACTATAACAACATTATTTGAAACAATCCTTAACCCTATACTTATTTGAACTATAGGTTCAAAATAATATACTCATATCCTTGATATATTTTATATCACATTGGATTTCAAGAAAATAATTAAAGCTGGAGATATTAGAGAGTTAATAATAATTACCTCGTAAGAAGAAGCTCTAAGAGAACATTGGAAACACAAGTAAATAAGGGAAATCAAGCACTAAATCATACATATTTTTCGAATAAAGGTGGTAATAGCATGAAAAGAAAATAAATTAGTTTTTATTCCTCAAATACAGGTCATTATTTATAGTATTATATTTATAAAATCTTCAATAGTAAAAAAATTAATTAATTATATATTCTTTTTGAATGTTTTCCACCTATGGAAAAATTAAAAGGATCAACATGAGCTTCTATTCAATGATGTCCCAGTAAAACAGATTTTTTTTTTGAAATTACATGGATTAAAATCATCTCATTGGAACATGATAATAAAAATTTAATCCTATAATAATAGGACTATAAAAAATCATATAAATCATTATCTTTTGTAAAATCCTCTAGTGAGATGATAGTTTATAACATAGTATATTACATAGGATCTGATATCAATGTATCACAACATAGTGTTTAGAAGAAAGTGGTTTTCTAAACCACTTGATACTATTATTTATTTATTATTATTTCATATTGTGTTCGGTTATGTCCTCATATTTTATGTTATGATAAATTGAAAAATGAATTTTATACAAAATAATAAGTAGTGATATAGGTGTTTTCATATATATGAATACTTTATGTTGGGGTGAATCTAAGGTATTACAAACTTGAGAACATTCACATTAAAGTTAGTAAATAGCCGATAAGTTTTAAGTTTCAAAGTGTCATATTAAAATACTAATAAATGCTATAAAAATAGACAGTTTGGAAGTTATGAACTATATAAGGTAAATAAACTAAATGAAATGGGAATGAAAATAGAATGAAACAAATTAGCCGATTATTATATGAAAATATAGAAACTCCTTCAAATAAATTCTATTAAATGATATATACAGTTATAGTCAATGGAACTCTTCAATTTTAATCCAAAGAGGACAGCGGGTCAATTCCAAAATCCAAAAGAACCTAGTTTGGAAAATATGGAACATATTCAATATAAAATAATATAAGATTAAAGTATTATACATGGACTTATTTAATATATTTTAAAAGTATAATTCCATATCACTGATCTCTACTATGAAATCGTGATTAGAAAAAAGTCATCACCCTATACTTATTTGGACTATAGGTTCAAAAGAATACATTAATATTGTGGAGATATTTTCTATCACATTGGTGTTCATGAAAATAATTAAAACTAGATATATTGGATAGTTAATAATAACTTCCTCATATTAATAATCTATAAGAACACTTTGGAAACACAAACAGACAGGGATCACTCAAGCAATGAGATCATATATAGCTCTCAAATAAATGTGGTAAAAAAGATAAAAACTACAATAATTTTTATTCTTAAAATTCATGTCTTTATTTATAGGATAATAATGATATACTCTTTAATTATAAACAAAAAATTAATTATAAATTATTTGGGAATATTTCTCACCTTTGTAAGAATTAGAAGGATCAACGTGATCTTTTATTCAATGAATTCCAAGTGAAATCATAATGTTTTTGAAATTACATGGATTAAAATATTCTTATTAGAACATGATAATAAAAATTTAATCTTATAATAATATAACTATAAAAACATCATATTACAACATGTTAAATGTACACGTTATTGTGGTTTTTAAAAAAATGGAAATGAAATCATTCATTTTGGAAATTAATTCAAAATAGTATACTTCTTTATAATGTTACCTTATGTACTTCATTTTCATTTTCATTTTTATTTTATATCCTTTAGTTTTATTATATAATAACCTATGATAAAATATATCATAGCACACAACTCTTTGAAATTATGAATAAATTCATGTGACATTCCTAATGAAATGTCAAATTACATTATATAATTTATATCATACCTTTCAATAAATATAACCATATTTTATGATTTATAAATCAAAAAAATTTAGAAATAATCACAAAATATCTAAAAAACATGTTTCATTATGGGTTGTCACTTATAAGATAACATATGATTTTTAGTTCTAGAGAAAGGTTGATTTTATAATTGTGATTCGATAAAAAATTTTGGTTGGAACATCATTATGATGTGTTTTTGGATGTGTTTGACGGTTTGAATGGTGGTCTATGAGAGAGTGTTGGATTTAGAAAAAAAGTGTTGTAAAAACCTAAGGTTATAGACACCACTGAGTACCTAGTATAGATCCCCTAGCTACCTATTGGTTATAACATATGGGTTATATCCCCAAGAGTTCCACCAGATGGCTACTATAATTCTACCAAGTGGTTAATGCCTCACTATATACCAAGTAGGGGATTAATTGGAACCTAGTGGGTTTTTTCTGTTTTTTATCAGGTAATGACCTATAATTTTTGGGTCTCCCCCTCCCCTCATAGATTTTTTATAACTAGACTCCTAGGATATGTCATATAGTCATCCAAATCCTCTATGTTTCTCCCCTAAGGATCCCACTTGAGTTTATATTATTTAATAGTTCATAGAGGATTGTTTTGGTAGGTTTTAGTGATGTAATATCCTTCCTATATCACTCTTAAACCTTCTCTTTATTTACCCTCTAATTTCATATTTTTTTGGTTTGGTCATTGTTGGTGATTCCATAAGATCAGGGTGGAGTCATCCTAAAATTATGGGGCTTCCGAATCATGTTTCTAGTAGAAACATATGATGGGTGGTCTATGCCAAGGGATGTTTTTGAATCAGGGTGGACATTATTTACAAAGTAATACACTAACTCTTACTTTACCAGTGACATTGTGGAATCTATATTAGTAGATATTTCAGGTGGTGTAATTCCCTAATATTTCATTATTAATTTAAATAAATATGATTTTTAATATATTAATTCGAATGAATCCTCCAACTAAACCAAATGATGGAACTTTTTGTTAAGATAATATTATAAGTATTGAATTTGACTATTATAATTTAGTAGTTGAATTAGTCTGTAAAAATAGAAGTAACCTATCTTTTAAATATATGTAGAAATAAAAAATAAAAAATCAAATTTTAAAAATGAATTTCATAAATTAATCATTGTTTTTCAATTTATGATAACAAAATTTTCTTACGATCATTTTTTTGAATTTTCTAAAATATTGATTTTTTAGGTGAACAATGGAAGACATAATATTTTCAAATACCATGTTTTTTGTGAAATAATTTCGATATTAGACATAATTAAAATTGTATGAAATATTTTTCATAATTAAATTCACATTAAATAAGTAAAACTATATTCATAAATTATTCTGTTTAATTTAGAAGCTTACGATTAGCATTTTTCCTAAGTAATATATTTTTAAATAGTTTCATTGCATTTAACATTTATTATTTAAAATTGAATTTTTACCAGCTTCGAAAATTTAATGTAATGAAATATTTTTCATATTTTTTATTATAATATAAATTTTTTCTATTAAAATTATTTAATTTTTTTAATAAAAAATAAGTTGTGAAAGTTTTGAAAAGAGTTTCTGTGGTAAAATTAAATCAGGGTAATTGTTAAAAGTGGGGGGAAAATTCTATAAATACACAAGAAATATCTATAAATGTGTGTTGAAGGGTATGATCGACCCAAAATCTACCCCTATCTATTATTCCCCACTTTTGGAAATAGTTTTCTTCAATTGTGAATAAATTATTACTAAAATGTCACTCCCGTCACTTATAGAATGTGACTTCCACCACCCAACATATCCTCACACCATAATACCCAATATTGAAAAAACACTAAGTACATAATTCCTAAAAATTACTAGATTCATCTTATATCTTTTGGTCTCCCCAATGTACCAATCATCAAATGCATAATCCATGTTTTTAGAGGAGTTCTACCATTGAGTAAGGTAAAAATTCCCAAATCACTCATTTTCATTTATATTTCATAAATTCATATTATTATACGACAAATAATATTATAAAATCATAAAATAATAAAATTAGTATAATTAATATACATAAATTTTATTATGTATATGGAACTATCACTATATACCATTCTCTTTTCTTGTTTGAAGAAGGAAAATGACATTAAATTGTCATGTGGAATACGGCATCCACGAACAATGTCTTTATTTTTCATTATCACCTTACATGGATAATTATAAAAGATTATTTAATGAATAAATATGATATTTATAAGTTTTTTAATATTCTTAATAGATAAACAATAATATACCTTTCTTTAATACTTTGAAAAATTAAAATGGAATTCGTGTGTATGTGAATAATACCTCATCCATAGAGTGATATTGTATATTTTTCATCACCAGATTACACAGATGGTCATGAAATAGAATTTATGAATATATATGATATCAGTGAACCATATATATCATGAATATATTTCTTAAGGTATGACACAGAATTCCATTATCACTTTGAAATAATTTTTTATTATCCTTAGATTGTTGAAAACAAGTTCATCATGAATCTCATTATTTATAACCATGACCATATATTCTACAAAATGAACTTGGGTATGTGTAAATAATTGAAATAAAATTATTGAATTATATTTTATATTCATTTATTTATTAACTTAATACCAAATAATGGGGTTCAACATCACCATTTTCAAACATGTGTGAACCAATCAATGTTACAAACATCTAATGTTGAAGATAAACATTATTTAAATAATTAATTCTTTATAATATATTATAATTGAGAAATATAAAATATAATATGTATGAATAATGTTATTAAATGATTTATTAAGATATTTATTTCTATTATACAAGATGTTAAATCACTTTTTAGAAATTTGAGAAATAGGGGAAGGGTTTCTTGTCTTAATTTAATTTATTTAAGACATATTTCATATTATACACTTGTTTTATATATTCTTTTGTATATAAAAACTTATGTATATTTTTATCATACATTTAATTCAATTAAATGGATTTAAAAAATCTATTTCATGTACTATATTTCATGTTCTTTTGATTTGAAAGTTATCAATGTTAAAATTGATTCCTCATATCAATTTTACTTCATTGATATATACTTTTATTCACCACTTATTTAATTTTATTTTGTATATATTACCCATTGATGTATTTTTAACATTATTATAATGAAATTAAATATATTATTAAATCCATCTTATGTTCTCCCTTTCATGGTTTTTTTGAATCAAATTTCACCAAAGCTGTAAGGGTTTCTTTCCAATATCATCTTTAAAAAGAGATTGTAATGGATGGATTTCCATCTAGGTAATACTTTTGTTAACTTTATCTTCAAATCCCTAACCATTTTCTTCTAATATGATTATTATTTTATTTTTACATGATTTATCACAATTTTTTCCCTTGGAAAATAATTTACTTGATCTGAAAATCTTTGGAGAAACAGACCCCACCTCTTCTTTTTTGTTTAGATGTTTCCCTCCACAATGTCCACATACATTGGGTGGTATTATGAATTTACTTATATATGATTAAATATTTTATTCAGTACATTATTTAATATTTTTAAATTCATTATAAATTTTTTAATGATATATTTTATTTTCTCCCACACTTATTTTTCAAAAGTGTAAAAACAACCACTTTTTTACATTTTTGTGTTAGAATAATATTTTACAACCATTGTTTTTTATGAAACATAATTTTAATTTTCAAATATGGTTTTACAAATGATATGTAATTGTTAATTATTTTATGATATAAAAAATGATTTTATTTTTTAAAAAAAGTGTATGTTTAATTTTTAAATAGTAATTCTTGATAATAAAAGGTAGTTTAATGGTTTTTGATTTTAATAAATAATTATTATTTGTTTTTATATGTTATAAAATAAATTATTTGAATGAACCCTTATTTTATAAAATTATTCTAAAAAAAATTTTGGTTTCAAAATGTTATTTTTAAATTTTTTTGTCAATATCAAAGTATATTATTTTAGAGAATAATTTTATGGAGTTCTCAGGAATTTCAAAAAATGAATATTTCTTCTTGTTTTTCAAGGTAATTTAACCAATAATATAAAATGGGTGTTTATAATATATGGTAAAATACTATTTTCATTTTTTTACACTTTGGATATTTTCTTTTGATACCATCCAACTTACTTATCTATATGTAATATAATGATTTTTTATGGAAGTTTTATTGAAACTTATTTCATTCCCACAAGTTAACTATTCTATAATGAAATGATGAATGAATTTATGTTCTTGTGGTTTATATTTGAATGGTTTCTTATTATATTATGGTTTTGGTCTATTATATCCCTCCATTTTATAGTTAATTTTTATATCTCATGAACTCCAAAGGCTATACGGGGGGTTATTCTAAGCCTAAGGGTACATGGGGGGTTGTCTCATGCCCAAAGGTACACAGTATCATATCCGAATCCCAGGGATACGTGGGAAATCATACCAATACCAAGGGTATATGGGAGGAAATACCAAGATCAAGGATCCTTGGGTTGTAATCCCTAGCACAAGAAGGTATAATGGTGGTCATCCCAGTCCTGGTATATGATTAATGTATTGGTTGGAATCCTTGTAATATGATTTCTATTTTTATTTATATGGTACACTCTTATATGGTAATATTATGACTGTGTTATTCATTATTCAATCAAGGAATATTGATATTTATCACTCTTATAAGTCATGTATTATGTTATTTTTTTTAATGATGGTTAAGTATCATAACTTTTGACAATATATCCATTGAACAGTGACTATACGATTTGTATAAATATAGGGGTTTGATAAATCTATTTGAAAATTACATAGGATGTGATGGCATCAATAAGAAGGTTCATACCCTATAAATTCCATTTATCATAGATTACAAGGGAGAAAACATCACTTGACTTTTCCCTTGACCAATCCCATGTTAATATATAACAACTAAAGCATGAGAGAAAACATTTATGGTAGAAGTTCAATCTCATCGATATCACAACCCAAACCATATATGACGAACAACATGATGATAATATCACTATATCACACCTTAACCATAGGGAAATATCCATTGTAATAAAGGGATATGTAATAAGACCCTAATCATATGAATATATATATTTTATTTTCAATATAATAACCGTTATATTTACTTCTTATTGATGTTTTTTACATGAATTTTAATTAAATATGATTAAAAAAATTATATATTTGGGTAATATTCACTTTTAATAATGACATTATTTTTGATGAATTAAAGTATTTTTGAAATAATTATATCTTAATAAAATATTATTATTAAATAATATTTATAAAATATAAATGGAAATATAATTTTTATGAATTCAAATGTAGTTTTTTAAGGGTTTGAAAACTGTTATTGTCAGAAAAAAAACCCACCATTTATTAATAAATCTCTATTCAATTTTACAAGTGAAAATTAAAATATTTAGAAAAATTTCTTGGTAAAATGAATAAATTTTTTGCAATTAGAAAGTAGAAATTATCCAAGGGTGAATTTTTCATATTTTTCGGACACAACTGAATTTTTTTGTAAAAATTAAATATGGTATAAATATAGGTTGTGTATTATGACATCATAATACATTGGAAGTTATTTAATAAATAAAATATATCCATGGAAAATAAATTTTTACCCTCTAAAATAAAGTGATTTTATATTTTTTGATTAATTTTATAAAACCTTTCTAAATCTTCCAAAATAGATATTATATTTTAAGGTTTTAAATCATTTCATTAAGAACATGACTCACTTATATATTATAAAGGATAATATTACAATAATTTTGGATCATGGACATATAAAATAATATAAACCATCTCTATTTTTCAGAAACCGTGGTAAAACCCCATTGTAATGATTGTGGTTTTGACTAGTTTATTATATATACTCAACAACCCATGTTTTGGAAATAATAAAGAAATCACTACTATTTTCTTATATAAATCCACCAAAAACCCCAATACTATTAAATAAAAATAATTTTACCACATCCTTAATATACTTTTCCCTCTCTAAGTTCATCATAAGATACTCCCAATCTATTATGAGGCTCCTCCCATCCTTTTTAAATCACTCTATCAACGTAAGGGATCTCCCACTCTTCTTTTCAATAAAAAACATCTTTCATGTCATATCAATTAAATTCCATTTGTAAATGTTTGGATTATGTTTTTATTTATCACTATTATTTCCCTTATCATGACCATGATATGAGATACCCTTTTCACTATAATTAATCTTCCAGATTAACCTTCATGTACACTCTTTACCATGCCAAAATTTAGTAAGGGTTCTTATCATTATTCTCATCAATCAAGAATATTCATTATCTTATGGCTTTTATATAAAATTACTAATGTTCGGATATTTTATTATACACTCCCATACTACCCTTATGAATTAAAAATTATTAACGAACCATTTTACTCTCATTAATCCCTCCCATGAACATTTATGTGCCCCTTTTTTACTGCTAAGATTTCATTGTGATTTTCCATGCCAAACAATTGTGTAATGAATACTCGTAACCATTTCATATCATGGGTCTTAAATATTATTGGCTTATACTTATTTTATTTGGTACTTACATTTATGTATTCCACAATCCTCGATCATGTAATTAAATTTTATGAAAATGATTCTATGTTTAATGTTTTATGTGGGTCACTTATGCATGTGATTAATATGAATGTAATATGTGCTCCCAAAATTATATAGTGCTCCAATTCATTGGGTAATATTTTAGTCTCATGAGACATCATGAAATGTATTAGGTAGTTAAACTAATCCATCTTGGGACTTTTCCACCACGATTTATTAGCAGTTATACATGAACTTTTTTTATGACTCCATGATTAATGCTGTTTCCACATTCGCATTTTGTCTTTATGTTATCATGTTATATCATGAATACATGTGCATGTATTTGATTCTCACCCATTTTTATGTTCCATTTATATGACTATTCACTAACATGTAATACATTATTCATGTTTCTATTTTATTATTCTATTACTAGTCTTTATATCTCAACCCTTTTTTAGGAATATCTCAAGGTTATCCCATGTATTTTTATAAGATTTATTATTTCTATGAGCATGATAAGGAAGTTTTCAATAATATTGGTTTATCACATTTTCTTTATGTAATTATATGTACCTAAATCCTAAATTCACTAAACATATTGATATTTTTGTTTTATTATGTGTGTTATTTTGTAATAAATCATGAATTAATGTTTAATAAAGAGTAGTGTTGTCATATTAGGTATTAGAGGAATATTTGGTTGTTTTGGTTTTATGTTTAGAAAATTCTAGACAAAGATTAAGGGATAACACTAAACATTATCCTACATCGATGAATTTTCTAGTTTAATGAATATTTTTTTCTAAAAAAATAAATCATTTTACAAATACTAAAAGTGGATGTGGCTCTAGCACAGATGCACCTCAACTTAAAACATGAAAAACCCACATTGATTTAGACTCTATTGGGTCCTACTACATGAAAATAGGCCTTATTGTACTTTGGGTTCGAAACTCTCAAGGTATATTCATTAATTAATTAAAAATATCATTATGAAACATTTTAAATGGAAAAAAAATGCACATAAGAGTCTATATTATAAAATAGATCGTGGATGAATTATATTAAAGCATATAAATTCATAGGTTAAGGAATAATTGTAATATATAAATTGTACCTTTAATTTTATTAAATCACAATTTATTATTATAATTTTTTAAAAGTTCACTTCCCTAATTTTACCTGCATTCTATCCAAGGGCTTGAAATACAAGGAACCATGAAGACAACCAATGTGAAGGGAAATGAGATGACTACCCCCAACGAGATTCCCAACCTAATGGGATCTGGATTCATGAACTTTTTAAAGATAATATCCCAGTTGAAATAGGTTCTAAATATAAACCTAAATCATGTGGAATTCAAAAATCCTCCTAAGAAAAAACAAGATAAAATTGAAAACTTTATGTGATATAGGCCTTTGAGTTTCAATGGATCATTTAATCCCTTAATTATAGGATAATAGATAAAGTATATTGAGAAGATATTCTCCATCATTCAATGTTATTAGAAATAAATGTAAATGTAGGATGTTTATCATATAAATCTGATTAGTGGTGTACATTAATCATGAATATAAAGACTATGGAAAATATAAAAGTGATGGGGGTGGTATTCTAAAAAAAGAAATTGAAAACTATTTTCCTCGAACCCTTTAATGTAAAATGTGAAGGTATTTTATTTCTATCGAGAAAAAAATACGATTAATACATTGAGTAGTATGAGTAATATTTAACAATACATGTATAATACACTCCTAACTTTCTTTTTACCTCATAATTCAATGTTTAATTTGCTTTGGCGGGATGAAACCTAGTCTATGAAAAGACTATGAAATTAAGGACATTGACAGTTATGATAAAATTTTCTGATGTTCCCTCAATGTCAAAATAGTGATCATAAAATCTCAATTGTCCCACAATGATGAGAAGTTTAATGTGAAGTTTAATTCTAGTAATTAAATTGAGAAATCAAATGGCAGTGAGAAATTTAAACATCCCAATTGTAAAAAAGTGTGGAATTAAGCACCTTATAAACTACCAAATGGGGACAAGGAAATGATTTTAGGTGAATGAATAAAATGAACCAATCTAGAAATTATTGATGGGATAAACCCACTAATGTGATCAACGAATATAATTCACCAGTCAATATTCGGTGCACTGTTCATTGGTTCAACTTCTTAGAACATGGTCACTTTGCAGCCCAATGCAATAAGAAAAGGGTGTGAGGAGACAATAATAACTAAAAAACTCCAAGGTAGAAAGGGAGAGTTTTTTCCATTTCAACTGCTGATTTAGATTCATAAAGCAATGAAATGATAGGTATTCTAGTAATTCATTCATGAATATCGAATGAAAATTTTTAATTTGGTTCTATTATTCATTAATATCATAAAATTTCAGTATAATAATTCAAACCCCACAAAAAAATTTGATGTTGAGAGATCAGAGAAAATAGACAGTGGGAAAATTACTTCATCCAAAGTATTCAACTCCTCCCCTATAAAAATTTGTCTGTTGATATTCTCAGCGAACCTTGTGATACTCTCCATAGTGTAATTCGTGGCAATTTTCGGTATATATTGGATTTTCTTATATATATCCAACATAAATTTCTACAAGAATAGAATATCTCTCCATATCACAAATCGTCCTTCGATTTTATACTAGTCCAGGGAGGAGGGTGAATATTCATTAGAATCTATATCTCAAGAATGTATATTATCTCCTTACATGCATGAATATCTAGCTCAAATGATTGATTCTAGGGAAAATATCATCCTTGAAAACATTCCCATTGTGAGGGAATATGATGATGTGTTTTCTAAATAATTGTTTGGTATTACTCTTAACTAATAGGTCTAATTCTCAATTGATCTTATAAATATGGATTTTCTAATATCCCTAAATCCTTATAGAATGGTTATTATGGAGATTGGGGAAATTAAGAAGAAACTATAGGAGAATCAGGATAAAGGGTTCATATAACCAAGTGCTTCACCTTGGGGTGCATCAGTCCTCTTCATCAATAAGAACAAAGGGGAAATGCCCCTTTTTATTGATTATCATGAGCTAAACAAGTACATAACTAAGAACTAGTACTCTCGGCCACATACTTATGACCTTCTCAGTCAGCTACATGGAGCCCAATACTTCCCTAAGGTTGATATTTGGTTGATATATTATCAAGTAAGGGTGAAGAAAGATAATATCCCCAAGACTTCCTTCCATACAAGGTACGAGCACTATCAGTACTTTGTACTTCCATTGAGACTCACTAATTATCCAAAAATCCTCATGTACTTGATGAATAAATTCTTTATTTATTACATTGATAATTTTTTTGTATTATTTTTAGATGATGTTATAATATACTCCAAAAGTACGGAGAATCATAAGAAGCATCTAATCACTATGCTAAAGGCGTTACAAAAGGATAATATTTATGAGAAGTGTATAAATTGTGAGTTATAGTTGGAGGAAGTATCATTCATGGGGAATATAATCACAAGTAATGGAATATTTTTGGACCCTTAAAAGATAAATGTAATTTATGGATGGTGAGGGCCAACAACGTTTATACAAATCCACAGTTATCTAGGATTAATTTGGTACTATCATTAATTTTTCATAAATTTAACATTATTTTCAAACCCTCCAACCAAAATTACATGGAATAAATTCAAGTTTGTGTTGATTAACGAATGTGAGGATAGATTCAAGGAGTTTAAAAGGAGGATTATCAATTCATTAGTATTCACACTACCCTCAAGTTTAGAACTCTTAATTGTATAAATTGATTCTTCAAAAAACGGATTGGTCCCTGTTTTAATGTAGAATTAAAAAAATCATGAGCATAAATACCCAAAACATGATTTGGAGATGGCTAGACTGATATATGTGTTGAAAATATGGATTCATTGTATATTTTTGATAAGTGTAAAATATATATGGATCATGAGATCCTTAATTACATATTCACATATAAATAGATGAATATGGGCCAGTGATGATAGTTAGAGGTGATAAAGGACTATAACTTCTCAATACACTACCATATTGGGAAATAAAATAATGTGGAAGATGATTTAAGTATAATGTATCCATAAATTTTATCATTGATGAGCAATGATAAAGATCTGATATTTTTATAGCTAAAAATGATGGACGTGGGAATCCTAAAGGAACTAACATCATCAATCATTTCACAAATAATTTCTCAACCATCCCTTCTGGAAAATATAAAGTATGCTCAAAGAGATTTTTTAGGAATTTTGAAGATATTTGAAGCTATATGAAAATGGAAATCCTTATAGTTAAAAAGTAATGAAGGGGGAGTTGTATGATTTGGTCATGACTATTTGTACCATCATATCCTGAGTTATAGAAGGTTTTATTGGATGATGAATATTTCTTGACCTCCTCCATGAACTCAAAGAGTGAAAAGATATATCAAGATCTCAAATATCACTATCAATGGGAAAATATGATGAAAGAGATCACTGGTTTTATATCAAGGTTTCTTGTATGACAACAAGTGAAGCATTAAGGGGAAAAACAAGGGCATAATGAAACCATTACCTATACCTATATTAAAATTTAAGGAAATAACAAGGAAAATTATTACTTTTCTTCCTAATACATCTAGAATAAATAATGTTATACATGTTGTGGTGTATATTTTTACAAAATTTTCTCACATCATGGAAATTTTAGAGGACTTATCATCGATATACTTGAAAGGATATACAGTATAGAAGTGGTGAGGCATCATGTAACACCACTATCTATTTTATCTGATCAAGGCCCAAGATTTATCTCTATGTTTTATATAAGTATTATAAATTTTCTATATACTGATATGAACTTCAACATGGATTATCAACCCCAAAATGATTTCTAATATAAATAAACTATCCATAAAGTCGAGGACATGTTGAGATCATGCTCGATTGTCATCAAAGTATGATGGGATCAACATCTTCTTCTGGTTTTGTTATCATACAATAATAATTTTCACTCAAGAATCCAAATGTATTTTTATGAAGAACATTATGGGAAGTTATATAGAACAATTTTATGATGGAATGAAATTGGTTAATAGAAAATATTGGGTCTTAAAATGGTCAAGGAAGTGGAGGGAAAATTCATTACCATTTAGTAGCACATCAAGGCTTTTCAAAGTTGACAGAAGACATATGCTGCCAATCATCAATAAGAACAAGAGTTTTTGTTTGGAGATAATGTATTCTTATTCATATCTCCATTTAAGAAATCATGATATGTGGCATCCATCCTTTTTATTACATAACATTTCATTACATCTTACAAACAGAGGATCTTTAAAGTCTAGTGTCTTGGAAATCAGGGACATAAAACATGAAAACAACATAAAACATTATTCTAATCCACTTGTAAGACTTCATCATATGTTCATAATATATAAAATTACTTCATCTCATATCCTAGATAAATACATCAAGTAAAGGATGAGAAGAAGGCCCAGTAAGGGTAAACAAGGAATCAGTTTACTTGTGATATCAATATGAACTTGAATAAAAACATAAAGACATGAGAAATGAAAAAATAAGCATATAATAATGAAAATAACTTGAAAAATACTTGAATATGTGTCTAAAAAATTTAATTTAGACATTAATGAACATATCGCCGAGGTCCATCCCCAAGGTGTCATAAAAACATTACCAAGGCTATTCACCAAGGTATCGTGAAACTTGTCATCTCTAGAGATTAATTATTTACCCAATGAATTAGAGCGCTATCAGGGATCACCCTTAATATGTATTTACTTTCATGTGATCTACATATATCATAATCAAATATTTCATAAATAACCCATAGAGAATAAAAGAAATGGGTCTCATTTCAAAATCATGATGTTTTTAAAAGTACGTAAAAATAAGATCATTAAGTCATTTATAAACTGTGGAAAGAGAGTGAGGATTATATAAAGTCAATTCCATAATCAAATATATCTTTTTTTTGTTTATTTATGAACACCCATAGAAAATAAATAAGTATGAGTATTGACATAAATAAAATAAGATAATTTCCTGAGAGAAAGAGAGAGAAGTTTTGAGACGAAATTTCTGCAGCATAACAGCTATATAACATGGTTTTAGAAAATAAAAAAAAGTGAGGGTACAAGGGTAACCCACTGATTAATAATTCATATTAAAATATAAATACCGATGAACATGGAGAGAAGAACATGGTATGGATATTTGAATGATATACCATAAGAAAATGAAACTTGAAAGGAAAGGGAAGATGTGATATCTTTTATAATAAATTCGGCAGCCTAACAGCGTCACATAAACATTCAGAAAGAAAATTTATGAGAGTGGATAGGGTCTATCATCATTTGGAAATGAAATGGGAAGTATTAAAGATATATAAGAACAATCCCCCAAAAAATAAAATGGAACTATAAGACATAACATAAATGAAGTCATGACTTAAAAGAGGGGGTGAAAGGATCCCTTACCTTGAAGAGTAGCTTCAAAATCTTGATGTTTGGGACCTTCATAGGCTTAAGGGAACCTTGGGAGGACTCCATGAGAAGTATAGAGACCAGAAATTAGTTTAGGAGGATTTTTAAATGAAAATAATGGGGGAAAGGCTTGGTATTTATAGGAGAAGTGAGGGAACAAGTCATTAATAGCCAAGGGACACCTCATCGGTGGTATTGGAAAAACCATGGGCTTGACCATGATATTTTACCATGGTATTGGATAAATGGGACACCTTATACCTTATATTACTATTCATAAGTTTATCAGAATTATTATGTAATTATTACATCCTTACTGATGTCATTAAACACCTTAAACTCAAAACTGTAATTTCACTATTCACCGACAATTCAACTTTTTCAGAAAAATCCCAAAACATTACCTTAACCTAATATCAATGATCTGAAATCAAAAATGAACTCCATTTTATAAATATAATTTTCTAAATATTTTAAATTTAATTTCTAATTAAAAAACACTTTTCACCCGTAAAAACTAATACATGACTAATAATTTCTAAAATAGTTATTTACATATTTTATTGAATCACATTACTTAATAAAGGTGCCTGAATTATATTAATACATTCTTTAAGTGAGATTACTAATCCATTTGTTCACATTTCTAATCCTAAGTGTAAAATCACTATTCATAATTTATTTTTATTTTTTTTTAAGGTTGGGGCCGAAGCCTCAATTTATTATTTGAAAGCAAAGACCTCTTTAGACTGGGTAGAGGGAGACCCATTACATAGCCCTAAGGCCCAAGGCCAATTGTCCTGAATACAAGGCTTGAAATCCCATTTTTTGGCCCAAAGGACCCCTCAGTGAACAGTACTTCTATAGTACCCACGCTGCTACAGTACCTGGGAAATTCGCCCCTACTCGGATTTGATCCTGGGAAATTCACCAAAAATTATGTTAATCTTATTAGACTCTAAATTTCTTACTGAACACATTTGCAGAATAACATTTTTTGAAAATCGTTACACATCATTAATTATTTAATGTTTACATAAATATTTTAAAATATCCATTTTTCCGAAATTCATCAATAATATACATATTATAGTTATCCGGACATTTTAAAATTCACAAACTTCACCGTAGGAAGAAATCACAATTGTATTTATCTCAAAGGATTACACAAAGTAGCTATGGTCTCATTATATAGCCCCTTATAACCACAGCATAGGACCTAAGTGTAAGGTGTGCTAAGGTGAGAGAATCCGAGGGTGGGTCGGCCAACATTGCCCGAGTAGTGATTTCTATAAGATTGAACTTCTTCCGAAGGCGATTCCATTTTAGCTTCACACAATGAAGTTTGGCTTGGGTTTGGTCCAGAGCAAAGCCCTACGGTGCTACCTCCTTCCCTAGTTCTATCAGATGGGCTTCGATCAGAATGAGACTACTAGATGAGGCCATCATATCTTCTTTCTATATTAATTAACCAATATCACTTGTTTTTATAGACAAAAAATTGAAACATTAAGAGTTTAGTTTACAATGGACATATTGACCAATAGTCATATAACAGTCAAAACCCAACCGTCTGATTTTAATTATACTCATTTCATTAAATGAAATAGTTTTTTTGAGTATAAAATAAAATAACACACAAAATTAGGGAACAAAAATTATTAAAAAATTTAGGTCGTTACATTCTTCCACCCTTAAGAAATGTTGTCCCTGAAATTTTTAACTCGTACCCTCAGAAGTGAAAAGGTATGGGTACTTATGTCTCATAGACTCATCTGGTTCCCACATCGCTTCTTCATATTTGTGGTGCCTCCACAACACCTTGACCAGGTGGGTAGTGTTGTTGCATAGAACCTTGTCTCTACGATCTAAGATCCCCACCAGATCCTCCTCATAAGAGAGGTCATGTTCCTATTGTACCACCTTTGGGTTTAGTTCATGTTAAGGATCAGGTATGTACTTCCTCAAGAGGGATACGTGGAAGAAATCATGAACTTTTTCTTGATGTGGAGGAAGTGCAAGATGATAGGACATTTCTTCCACGTAATAAAGGATTTCATAGGGGCCAATGTACCTAGGGCTGAGCTTCCCTTTCTTCCCAAACCTCATGACTCTCTTCAAAGGTGAAATTCGAAGAAAGAACTTGTCACCAACATCAAACTCCAAGTCCCTTCGACGGTTGTCGGCATGGCTCTTTTGCCGACTCTGAGCAACCTTAATGTGTTGCTGGATGACATGGACTTTTTCAGTTATATCTTGGACAAGATCAAGCCCAAGAAGCTTTCTCTCACCAGCATTATCCCAACAAGTAGGAGTTCCACATTGCTTCCCATATAGAGCTTCATAGGGTGCCATTTGAATGACCGAGTGGAAACTGTTGTTGTAAGAGAACTCAACTAAAGGGAGATATTGATCCCATCCACCTTTAAATTCCATTGAGCATGTTCTTAGAATTTCATGGAGTATTTGAATAGTCCTTTCAGATTGGCCATCAGTTTGGGGATGATAGGTCGTACTGAAATTCAATTAAATGCTCAGAGCATGTTGAAGACTTTTCTAGAATTTTGATGTGAACCTTGGATCAAGATCAGATACGATAGAAAGTGGAACACCATGCAGCCTTACCACTTCCTTCACGTAAATCCTGGAAAGTTGATCAAGAAACAAATCTTCCCAAATGGAGATAAAATGGGCATTCTTGGTGAGACGGTCCACAATAACCCATATCACATTGTTTCCTTTGGACATTCTTGGTTGAACAGTGATGAAGTCCATAGAGATATTGTCCCATTTCCATGCTGATATGGGTAGTGGTTGAAAACCCCATTTAAGAATTTGTCACTTTACCTTCACTTTCTGACATACTAGGCACCTTGAAGTGTATTCAGAAAACTCCCTTTTCATATTATCCCACCGATAATGATCACAAAGGTCCCTATACATTTTTGTGCTTCCAAGATGTATAGAGAAAGTAGAGATATGAGCTTCATCCATAAGCTCTTTCTTTATTTTTGGAATAGATTGAACACATATCCTTGAACGAAATTTCAATACACCTTCTTTATCAATATTGAACTCAAAAAACTTCACATCCTTCATACCATCAAACTTATTTTGTAACAAAGGATGTTCTTTTAGATATTTCTTGATCTTCTCCAGTAATGAAGGTTGAGAAATCAATTGGGTTAGGGTTGATGATGTCCCTTCCCTTATCATTCCCATGTCTACCTTTACTAGTACATTAATCAAAGGATCATTTTGAATCCTTATCATGGAAAGAACAACTGGGTCTTTCCTGCTCAATGCACCAGCAACATTGATTTCTCTTCCAGGGTGATAATGAATTGAACAATCATAGTCTTTAAGAATATCCAAACATCTCCTTTGTCTCATTTTCAATTAATTTTGTGTGAAAATATACTTCAAACATTGATGGTCTGTGTATATATCACATTTCTCCCCATAAAGATAGTTCCTCCATATCTTCAGAGCATAAACGACTGCAGCTAGCTCTAGATCATGCGTAGGATAATTCTTCTCATGAGTCATCAACTGTCGAGATGCATAAGCAATGACCTTGTCATTTTTCATGAGGACACACCCAATCCCTTTCATAGATGCATCGCTAAAGATAAAGAATCCTTCTCCACTTGAGGGTAGAGTTAACACAGGTGCAGTAACCAATCTCTTATTCAGCTATTGGAAACATTCCTCACACTCCTTTGTCCAGATGAACTTGACCTCTTTTCGAGTTAACTTGGTTAATGGATTAGATGGTCATGAAAAGTTTTGCAGAACCCTCTTATAGTGTCCTGATAATCCAAGAAAACTATGAATCTCAGTTATTGTTGTAGGTTGAGGCCACTCCTTTACTACTTTTGTCTTTGTAGGGTTAACTGTGATTCCTCCATTGGTAACAATATTCCTGAAGAAAAAAACTTGTTGCAACCATAATTCACATTTACTAAACATTCCAAAAAGCATCTCCTTCTATAGAGTTCGAAAAATATCCCTTATATGATCCTCATGCTCCTCGAATCTTTTGGAATATATCATAATATCATTAATAAAAACTACCACAATTTTATGAAGGTAGTTATTAAAGACTCTATTCATCAAATCCATAAAAATAGAAGGTGCATTAGTCAATCCAAAGGGAATAACAGAAAACTCATAATTCCCATATCTTGATCGGAAGGCAGTTTTTGGAATATCTTCTTTCTTCACCCTCAATTGATTATAACCAGTTCGATGATAAATCTTAGAGAAGAACTGATCCCCATGAAGTTTGTAAAATAATTCATCAATTCTTGGAAGAGGGTATTTGTTCTTCACAGTGATCCCATTCAGTTCTCTATAATCAATGCATAGCCACATCGATTCATCTTTCTTCTTCACAAAAAGAACTAGTGATCCCCAAAGAGACACACTAAATTGGACAAACCCCTTCTCTAAAAGATCTTGTAGTTTTTTCTTTAATTCCTATAGCTCCAATGTTTCCATCCTATATAGGGTCTTTGAGATAGGATACGATCCAGGTACGAGTTCAATGGAGAAATCTACCTCTCTTTCTGGGGGAGGTCTGGGTAAATCCTCAAGAAATACGTCCACATATTCCTAGATGATGGGGAAGTTTTCTATCCTTAAACTCCCATATCCTCCTTCTTATTCACCGATCAACTCCATAAAGAAGGATATAGGAGGTTCTTCTAGAGAAATATTATGTTGATATATCTCTCCTTGGAAGATAACTGTAGGTTTTCCATTTAATACTACTGATATTTCCTTACTTCTGCAATTGATTGTAGCATTATTCTTTGAGAGCCAGTCCATCCCTAGTATAATGTTGAATTCCAGCATGATAATGACTACTAGATTTGAGATAATATTGTGTTCAATAAATTAAATAATAGAGTTTCTAAACACTGACGATGCATGGATAGTCCCACCAAGAGTCTTGACTAATAAATCTACTTTTATAAAATCGGGGGTTGATTCTAAATTCCTTGAAAACATGGAGGAAATACAGGAATGAGTACAACTAGAATCAAACAATGTAATTTCTAGCTTTGAGAGGACAACAAGAGTACCTGCTACCACATCATTCGGAGCATCGACTTCAGCTGTCGTGATAGAAAAAGTACGACCTTGCTCCCTTGGCCTTTTTTAAGGCTGATGGTGGTTCCCCTCCACTGCCCTTGGATTTGGACAGTGATTGGAAAAGTGTCCACGTTGTCCACACTTGTAGCACTGGACATCAAGTAGGGCATGATCCATCTTCCCCTTGTCTTTAGTGTTTGGAAGGTGAGGTTTGACCTCACTATGACAATTCTTCACAATGTGGCCATCTCTACCATAATTTTAGCACTTCTCACTCCCAAGCAGGTAGTTCCCCAAATGCTTCATCCCACATTTATTACACGTGGGGAGTTTTACTTGTTTGCCTTCTCTTCCTTGATCGAAGATCCTCTCTAAGCTTGGCTCCATAGATCTCTTCTTGTTGTTTGATTTATGAGACCATTGCGTCTCACCAAACTCTAGCTCGACATTCATCGCACTCCGCACAATCTCATCACAGCTATCATAGTGTCAGTTGGCTAGATTCTTATGCAGATGAGGTCTCAGTCCACCAAAGAATCTTTCATCCTTACCATTTGGTTCCATGAAAAATCTAGAGGTATATCATGAAAGTCGGGTGAAGTTCATCTCATAGCTTCTGAAAGATTCGTTCTCATGATTCAGCTCGAAAAACTCCTTCTCCATTCTGGTTCTCATGGAACGAGGGAAATACTTACTAAAAAATATCCCTATGAACTCATCACACTTCATAGCTTCAACATCCACTCTTTGCCTCATGTTTTTGATCAGTTACCATCGCTGATCATCTTCTCCTTCTAAGAGATAGACAGAAAGGGTGACCTTCTCTTGCTCTGAACAGCGTAGCACAGAAAAGATATTCTCTATGGAGCTGATCCACTACTCCGTAATAAATGGGTCAGTCGATCCACTGAAGGTTGATGGTCCTTGATTCATAAAGAACTCTACATAATGTTGTTCCTTTCACTGTGAGATTGGTATCTCAGCTTGGTTCAAGTTATTTACCATAACTTGAGTCAGTTGGTTCATCATTCGCATGAATGTTTCCATAACCAAGAGTGCATCAAGGCCCATTGTCATGCACCAGTTCCCGTTCGAGACTAGCTCAAAGAGGTGTTTTCGTGTTTTACCCCTATGTACATCTGTGCCAGAGCCGCCACTACCTGCTCGTATCCAGACAGGGATGTATTTTCTTGATAAACCACTTACTCAATACTCACCAAATTACCAGAAATTTTTCCAATATTTAATCTTTTATATAGGGTTATTACTAAATTTTTCATATCCTAATTCCCATAAATAACTAAACATATCTTTTGATACCAACTGTGGCATCCCGCCTTTTTATTACATAACTTTTCATTACATCTTACAAACAAAGAATCTTTAAACTCTAGTGTCTTGGAAATCAGGGACATAAAACATGAAAACAACATAAAACATTATACTAATACACTTTTAAGGCTTCATCATATGTTAATCCTATGTACAATTACTGCATCCCATATCATAGTGACATACATCATGTAAAGGAAGAGCAGAAGGCCTAGTAAGGGTAAACAAGGAATCAGTTTACTTATGACATCAATATGAACTTGAATAAATACACAAAGACATGAGAAATGAAAGAATGGGCATATAGTAATGAAATGAACTTGAATCATACTTGAATATGTGGTTACAACATTTAATTTAGTAATTCATGAACATATCACCAAGGTTCATCCCCAAGGTTTCATAAATAAATTACCAAGGTTATTTACCAAGGTATCGTGAAACTTGTAATCTCTAGAGATTAATTCTTTACCCAATGAATTAGAGTGATATCAGGACACACTCTTAATATGTATTTACTTTCATGTCATCCACAAATATCATAATCAAACATTTCATTAATAACCCATAGAGAATAAAATAATTGGGTTTCATTTCAAAATCATGACGTTTTAAAAAGTACTTAAAAATAAGATCGTTATGTTATTTATAATCCATGGAAAGGAAGTGAGGGTTATATGTATGTCAATTACAGAATCAAATATATTTTTATTTAGTATTTATGAACACCCATATAAACTAAATAAGTCTGATTATTCGCATAAATAAAATAAGATAATTTCTTCAGAGAAAGAGAGTGAAATTTTGAGACGAAATTTCTGCAGCATAACAGCTACATAACATGGTTTTAGAAAATAAAAAAAACAGAGAGGGTACAAGGGTAACCCACTCATAAATAACTCATATTAAAATATAAATACAAAATAACATGGATATAAGAACATGGTATGGATATTTGAATGATATACCACAAGAAAAGGAAACTTGAAAGGAAAGGGAAGATGTGATATCTTTTATAAGAAATTCGGCATCCTAACGGCGTCACTTTAAAATTCAGAAAACAAATTTATGTGAGAGGAAATGGTATCTCATCATTCAAACATGAAATGGGTAGTATTAAATATATCGAATAACAATCCCCCTGATGTGAACCATGCGGAAGGCACAGAGTCGATTGCTCGGGTGGAGGAATTGGATTTGCAAGGCCCAATGACACGAGGGAGATTAAAGAGGTTGAATGCTTCAATGGGCGCTCATCTTGCTTAATTAAAGGCCCAATGGGTATTACATTGCATCGATGGAGCAAATGGGCCTATAATATCACTTATTCAAGCCCAAAATTGATGATTAAAGCTTGGCCCACATGGTTGCACGAATTTGGAGGCCTTTCCCACATGGAGGATTCTAGAAATGGCATCTTTGGACACCAAAGTCAAATCCTGTGGGCTATGCACTCAAAGTCAAATCCGGTGGGCTATGTTGGAAAGTTGTGTGCTTCTTTTCCAAAAGTCGTTGTTGGCTTTTATCTTTTTGACTTTTAAGGGGACAAGGTAGGTTTAGACTTTATGACTTTAGGGTATTAGACCCTTGACCATTGTATCACCCCCTTGGCTATAAATAGCCACCCCATGGCATTGTATTGGCATTCAAGATTCTAATTGAGAGATTATGCTTTGTTTCTCTCTGTTGTGTGCGGATTATTCCAAATTTCCCTTTCTCTTGTGCATTCTTGCTTTGTCAATCTACAAGTTAGATTGGTGATCCAAGATCACAAAGCCCCCAATTCCGTGCCTCAACCCAAGTGCATTGTTGTGTGGATTGTCCATCACACCCCTCCCTTGAGTGTGTTTTCTAAGTAGTAGGTCATGCTCCATATAGTATTGGTTGACTACTTGCTTCCACTATCCATACCCTTCACCCGTCACTTAGCCCTAAACCGCATCCATCATCCTCCGCCCTACGCCGTGAAGATTGGGCCACCCTTTGCGTCTCGCATCATTTGGTATCAGAGCTCCGGTTGACACGGTAGGCGTCTATCCCTTCATTTACTTTAATTCTATCCATTACCCTTCTTATCTTTCCATATTATTCACCCATTCAACAAAAAAAAATCCATTTTTCTTGAAAGCCTCCCGAATTGTCCTAGTTTGTGCAAGCTTGGATTATTATAAATTGAGCCAAATTTTCATTCATCTTTTTTCCGCATTTAATTCTCTATATGTGATTTGTATCCGGAAAAAAAAAATCTCTCAACTCATCATTTTGTGCTTTTCAAAATTAAGGACATCCTTTATTTGAGATATTTCGAAAAAAAAAGAAAAAAAATTGTCTTACTCTCTGTTCAATCATCTTGTGCTTTAAAACTCCAAGCACAACACTTTTTGGGGAGAATTGACAAAAAAAAAGCAAAAAAAAGAGTTGATACAATTACTCCTTTGTGCTTTACCTTATTAGCACTTTCTATTTCCATATATATCTTTTTCCATCATTTTACTTCATCCCCATTTTGTATTTGGCTCATATTGTTATTCATTTATCTTATCTTGCACAATCGGGAAAAACCCACAATCCACCTATCTACCCCTTCTTTCCACCCTCTTTTTGACCCTTTACCATTGTTAAACCCCTTACCACTCAAGCGGGTTGTGTTAAACCATCCCCCGACACAATCTTGATTGGGGAGGAATTGGTGGCACTTGATCACCCTAAACAAGGTATTATATTCCATAAGATCTTGGGATTCAAATTGAGTTTTTCGAGTGGAGAGAAATAAGCAAAAAAAACATATATCTTGTGTGTGTGAGTGTGTGCATCTTGTTGTGTGTGTGTGTGTGTACATCTTGTGCGTGTGAGTGTGTATATATTGCGTGCGTGAGTATGTATCTTTGTGTGTGTGAGTGTGTACATCTTGTGTGAGTGTGTACATCTCGCGTGTGTGAGTGAGTGTGTATCATTGTGTGTGTCCCCCCACCCCCCGGTGTGTGTTTGTGTTTGTGTAACTTATCATGGCAGAAGATCGTGGGAAGAAAATTGCTCATGTTAGCGATGAAGGAAGTCGAAGTAGATCTCCCGCACCTGAAGCTACGCAATTCCAAATGCAAGCTTTGGTGAGCCACTTCAAGAAGCTTCTTGATCGGAAGTTGGAGGTGTTACATGAGAGGATTGATGAATTGGAGAATAAACCAAGCCCAAGGATGTTCCATGATAACCCACGACGTGCTCCCGCACCACGTCGTCCCCACATCATGGAGGAGGAGATGGTGAACTTTGATGATGATCTTGATGAAGTCCCACAAAGGAGGAGGTTGTACCCACAACCGAGAAGAGCCCAAAGGAGACAACATGATGATGACCTACTTGGTGGGATCAAGGTGAAGGTCCCTTCTTTTCTTGGGAAAAGCGATCCGGAAGAATACTTAGAGTGGGAGATGCGGATCGAGCAGGTCTTTTCATGCCATGCATATTCCGAGGAGAAAAAGGTCAAACTTTCTTCCCTTGAATTTTATGATTATGCTTTAATTGGGTGGGATCAAGTTCAAAAGGAGAGGGCCAGATATGGTGGACATCCCATCAACACTTGGGAAGTCATGAAGTTCACCATGCGGAAGCGGTTTGTTCCCACACATTACCATAGAGATCTCCACAACAAACTTCAATGCCTCATCCAAGGGAGTAAGAGTGTAGAAGACTACTACAAGGAGATGAAAATTGCCATGATTCGGGCAAACGTTGAGGAGGATCTGGAGGCAACCATGGCATGGTTTTTACATGGGCTCAATCGGGAGATTGCGGATCAAGTGGAGATGTACCACCATGTAGAGATAAAAGATATGATCCACCAAGCCACCAAGATCGAGCAACAAATCAAAAGGAGGAGAAACATGAGGAAACCCACTACCCCTTTCACACCATAGAGAAATCCAAGGAAGGAGATTGGAGAACCATCAAAGGGAAAAGAGGTGGTTGATCTCAAAAGTGACAAGGTAATTCTTCCACCTAAGAAACCTACTTTTGAGGCTAACCAAACCAGGAATAGGTATATTCGGTGTTTTAAATGTCAAGGAAGGGGTCACATTGCTAGTGAATGCCCAATCCTTCGCACCATGATCATCAACAAGTATGGATAATGGGAGACCAATGGAGAGAGCTCCGAAGAGGAGGAAGATGAATCTCCAGAAATTGAAAATGGAGAATTTGCGGAAGATGGCGAGATTCTTGTCACTAGAAGAGTTTTAAGTGCACAAATGACCGTTGGATAAAAGGATCAGCGGGAGAACCTTTTCCATACATGATGAAAGATCAATGGGAAGGTATGTATTGTTATTGTTGATGGTGGAAGTTGTAGCCATGTGGCGAGCACCGAGTTGGTGGAGAAGTTGGGACTCCCGATTTAAGGCATCCAAATCCATACCGACTTCATTGGTTCAATGAATGTGGGGAGCTGAAGGTCACCAAGCATGTAAAGGTATTTTTCACCATAGGTAAGTACAAAGATGAGGTATTGTGCGACATTGTTCCTATGAAGGTGTGCCACTTGTTATTGGGTCGACCATGGAAGTACGATCGGCGTGTTACTCATGATGGTTTCTTGAACCGTCACTCTTTTGTACTCCGAGGGGAACCTATAACCCTCAACCCCATGTCCCCCAAGGAAATTCTATAAGATCAAATTTTGAGAGAAAATAAAAAAAAAGAGTGATGAGGAAAAAAAGAGAGAAAATGAAAAAGGAGAGAATGAGGGAAAAATAGAAAATGAGAGAAGCAAAGAAATGAAGAGCAAAGAAAAATCAAGAGGGGAAAAAGATTTGAGAGGAGAGAAAAGGGTGATGTTGGCAAAAAAGAGTGAGGTTAAGGAAGCTTTGATTTCTCGACAAAATCTCTTAGTACTTATGTACAAAGAGGGGATGTTGAACACTAACGACTTAACATCTTCTTTGTCACATGTTGTTGAGTCTTTGTTGCAGGAATTTGAAGATGTGTTTCCCGAAGAGGTGCCACCGGGTTTTCCACCCATTAGAGGTATTGAGCATCAAATTGACCTCATACCTGGAGCATCACTACCGAACCGCCCAGCATATCGCACCAACCCGGAGGAGACAAAAGAAATTCAAAGGAAAGTTCAAGAGTTGTTGAATGTGGGGTATGTGAGAGAGAGTCTTAGTCCTTGTGCGGTACCGGTGCTTCTAGTACCAAAGAAGGATGGAACATGGAGAATGTGCATTGACTATAGATCCATCAACAACATCACGGTCAGGTATCGTCATCCTATCCCTAGGTTAGATGATATGCTAGATGAATTAAATGGTTCAACTATTTTCGTAAAAATTGATTTAAGAAGTGGCAACCATCAAATTAGGATGAAAGAAGGAGATGAGTGGAAAACTGCATTTAAGACAAAACATGGACTTTATGAATGGTTAGTCATGCCCTTTGGTCTCACCAATGCACCTAGCACATTTATGAGGTTAATGAATCATGTCTTACGTGCATATATTGGAAAATTTGTGGTAGTTTACTTTGATGATATTCTGGTGTATAGTAGGACTTTGCATGAGCATGTAGATCATTTGAGAAAAGTCCTAGAGGTGTTAAGGAAAGAAAACCTGTTTGGAAACATAAAAAAGTGTGAATTTTGTCTCGATAATATTTTTTTCCTTGGATTTGTTGTGAGTGGAAATGGAGTTGAAGTGGACACCGAGAAGATCAAAGCAATACAAGAATGGCCAACTCCAACCTCTGTTGCACAGGTAAGAAGTTTTCATGGGCTTGCTAGTTTTTACAGGAGATTTGTGAAAGACTTCAGCACACTAGCAGCACCATTGAATGAATTTACAAAGAAGAATGTTCCTTTCAAATGGGGGACAACTCAAGAAAAATCCTTCCATGCGCTAAAGGATAGACTCACCCGCGCCCCTCTACTTGCACTTCCAGACTTCGGTAGGACCTTTGAAATTGAATGTGATGCAAGCAGAATTGGCATAGGAGGAGTACTCATGCAAGAAGGTAAGCCTATTGCTTATTTTATTGAGAAGTTAAATGGCCCAACTCTAAACTATGCTACATATGATAAAGAGTTGTATGCATTGTTTAGAGTACTCGAAACATGGCAACACTATCTTTGGCCTAAAGAATTTGTGATCCATTCTGATCACGAGGCTCTTAAATACCTTATGAGCCAACATAAACTAAATAGGAGACATGCTAGATGGCTGGAATTCATTGAATCATTTCCATATGTCATCAAGCATAAAAAGGGTAAAGAAAATATTGTGGCCGATGCACTTTCAAGTAGATATTCTATTTTATCCTTGTTGGATTCAAAACATCTTGGTTTTGAATACATTAAGGATTTATATGCCACTGATAGTGATTTTAGAGAACCTTATGAACATTTTAAACCTAGAGTTAGTTGGGAAAAGTTCTATTTACATGATGGATTCTTATTTCAGATTGATAAGCTTTTCATTGCTAATTGCTCTATCCGTTTACTTTTACTAATGGAGTCACATTCGGGTGGGTTAATGGGGCATTTTGGTGTTTCAAAAAGTCTAAGTGTTCTTAGTGAGCATTTTTATTGGACCAGGATATCTAGATATGTTGAGAAATTTGTGGGAAAGTGCATTGTTTGCCATAAATCCAAATCAAAGCTGAACCCACATGGACTATATCTTCCTCTCCCAATTCCCAACACCCCTTGGGAGGACATATCAATGGACTTTATTGTGGGGTTACCACGGACCAAGAGGAGGAGAGATTCAATTTTTGTTATGGTGGATCAGTTTTCAAAAATGGCACATTTTATTCCCTGTCACAAAGCAGATGATGCCTATGACAACCCTGCTTTTTATTACAACTTAAACATGCTTTATTACATAAAACATCACTTGATACAACAAAGAAGATCGAGAGGTTTAGTGTATTTGGGGCTTAGGATCATTACATAAAAACTTTAAACTTGAAATACAACATCCTTATTGAAAACTTCCTTTACATGACCACTACATTCCTTCGTACTTAGCATTGCATGGGATAACCTGAGGACATGCATAAGAAAAGGGTGAGCTATAAAGCCCAGTAAGGGAGTACATAATGAATAACATGAGGAGTACAATACATGTTAGGAAATAGGCATATCAATATAGAATAAGAGAGACATGAACATAAAGGCATGATAAATCATGATAATCATAACATGGAAGTGTGGCAACAACACTTAACATTGAATTAGCATGAGCCAAGGCTCATTGCACATGGAGCATGAGTAAACCCTCATTGCACTTGAAGCACGAGTAAACCCTCATTGCACTTGAATTAGCATGAGTAAACACTCATTGCACATGACGTATCATGATACTATACTTTACCCAATGCATTGGAGCGCTATAAAGGGCGCACCCTTCTTAAACATTTCATTTCATGCATAAGTGTGCCACATGGATCATAAAACATGGATTCATAAAACATAATAATTTCTTCCACGATAAAGGAATGTGGAATTAATACATGAAACTTTATAATCAATATGTAAATGTGCATAAAGTTGAATACCCTTGATGGATAAATGGGCATGGTATTCACTACACAAAGACATTGGCTTAGAAAATCGGTGTGATTTCGGCAGCGTAACGGCGTGACATAAGAATTCATAAAAAAAGTTGATGAGAGAGAAAGGGGTTCCTCATCATATTTACATGTAATGGACAGTAAGGAGATCATATATATACATGTCCCAACAAAAGAAATGGAATTTAGATTCATGATACAAAAGTATTGCTTGAATGTAAAAGAAGAGAGAGAAGTTCCTTTCGGAATTTCAGCATAGTAACGGGTGTACATGGGAGGCATTTAATGAGAGAGAAAGGGTTCTCCCATCATTCAAACAATAAGAGGGCAGTATGGGGGAGGTGCGAAACCATACCCCAACATTCATAAATGAAATTAAAAGGTCAATACAACTTAACGAAAATTGACAAAAATGAGAAAGGAAGAAAAACCCTTACTTGGAAGTGTGCTTCCAAAGGCTAGAGAGAGGCTTGTGAGAGGCTTCTTGGGAGCTTGGGGCACCTTGGGAGGATTCTAGAGAGAGTAGGGCAGAGGTTGTACGAACTTCAAGGGCTTTGATTGAGGAGGAAGTGGGAGATTGGGTGGGTTTATATAGGAAAGGTGAGAGAATTCTTTATTATTTAGGTTTGGGACCCCTTATATTAAAATAATCCAAACCACAAACCATCCCATGGTATTTGCCCATGGTTTCTGGAAAAGGAAAGAGGAAAACAATATTTTACAAGGACAAGGTCCGAACTTATTAAAAAATTAGGGTTGCTTATGTGGAGGGGAGTCACACTCCCATGAAAATTAATTTAAAAAGGCAAAGTGTTGAATAAGTCTTGAGGGCTCCATTAATGCTTTGAAAAGTGAGTCAAACAAACCCAAAACCTCATTATTTTAATGATAAATCATATATTGGCCGGACATAAGTATTATGGTATTTTATTACATCACCATTGGGTCATTATGATGTCATAAAACACATTATATATTTAAATGGTATTTAATTTTTACCCAAAAATTTGACTGTCTCAGAAAATTATGAAAAATTCACCGTTGGATAATTTCGACGTCCGGATTCCAAAAATAATATTTATTTTATCTAAATAATTTTCTAAATATGTGAATTTTCACTTTTAAAATAAAAACCGACATTTATAAAAAAATTCACGGGTTTTGACAGAAATGGCTTTCAAACCTTAATAAAAATTTTAATTGCATTCATAAAATTATAAGATCATTTATATTTAATAAAAATTAATTTCATATTAATAATAATATTTTATTAAAATAATATTTAATTCAAAAATCCTTTAATTTAATAAAATATAATTCTTAATTAAATAATAACTAAAAACATCATTTGTACTTTAAAAACTAATTACAATGCATCAAAAATGACTAGAAATTATATTCATTATTATATACAAAAATAATGTACATGAACATGGTGCTATTTATTTGTTACATAACCCCTTAAACTAGCCGCATAAGACCTAAGGGTAAGGTGTGCGATGGTGACAGACTCTTGGGGTTGCTCGGATAACATCGCTCGAGTGGTAATCTCTATCAACTTCCATTTTTCCCGTAGACGATCACGTTAGAGCTTGACTTGATGAAGCTCAGCTTGGGCTTGGTCAAGGGAAAAGCCCAATGACGCCATCTCCTTTCCGAGCTCCGACAAATGGGCTTCGTAAGGGGCAATTCTACATGAGGCCATCGCTTCCTTTGTCTGAGTAGAAAATTGGTTCGTTAAAGACTTATATTTAAACTACCCAGATGATCATTGTTCAATGGCTATAAAAGTAACGGTCACAAATCTTAACGTTAAACTAAAGAAGTTTACATCTTATAAAAACATTTTTTTTCCTAAAGAAACATTTAACTGGATCAAGAGGGATTTTCCATTAATGAAATTTTGGGTCGTTACAACATTCCCCCCTTAAGAAATTTCGCCCTCGAAATTTTCCTTTTCCCACACTAAAACAAATGTGGGTAACTTAGCTTCATCATATCCTCCGACTCCCAAGTTGCTTCTTCAAACTTGTGGTTTCTCCACAACACCTTGACGAGGGGCATTGTCTTATTTCGTAGAACTTTTTCTCTACGATCCAAGATCTTCACTGGTTGCTCCTCATAAGAAAGATCGTCTTCTAATTGTACCACCTCAGAAGAGAGTACATGTGAAGGATCTGGTATGTACTTCCTTAAGAGGGATACATGGAAGACATCATGCACCTTGGCCATAGTAGGTGGAAGTGCTAGTCGATAGGCCACAGCCCCAACATGATCAAGAATATCGAAGGGGCCGATGTACCTTGGACTTAACTTCCCTTTCGTTCCAAACCTCATGACCTTCTTCCACGGAGATATGCGTAAAAACACCATGTCTCCGACTTTAAACTCAAGGTCTCGTCGACGATTATCTGCATAACTCTTCTGTCGACTTTGGGCTGCCTTGATATGCTGCTGAATGGTTTTCACCTTCTCCACCATTTCTTCGACCATTTCTAGTCCGAGCAGCTTACGTTCACCAACCTCATCCCAACATGCTGGTGTTCTACACCTTTTCCCATACAGGGCTTCATATGGTGCCATTTGGATGCTCGAGTGGAAACTATTATTATAAGAGAACTCAACTAGAGGAAGATGTTGATCCCATCCTCCTTTAAAGTCCATTGAGCACTCTCTCAACATATCCTCAAGTGTTTGGATAGTCCGCTCGGATTGGCCATCAGTTTGAGGATGATAGGTCGTACTGAAGTTCAGTTCAGTATTCAGAGCATGTTGAAGACTCTTCCAAAACTTAGAGGTAAATCTTGGATCTCGTTCAGACACAATAGATAGTGGTACTCCATGCAACCGTACCACTTCCCTGATATATATCCGTGCCAGTTGATCCAAAGAGAAATCCTCTCGAATAGCAATGAACTGTGCAGTCTTTGTAAGACGATCCACAATAACCCAGATTGCATTGTTGCTTTTGGATGTCCTTGGAAGTCCAGTGACGAAGTCCATGGTGATGTTCCCCCATTTCCATTCTGGTATGGGCAATGGTTGCATCATCCCCTTAGACTTCTGCCTCTCTGCCTTCACTTGCTGACACACCAGGCACTTTGATGTTTATTCGGCGATCTCCTTCTTCATATTATCCCACCAAAAGTTTTCTCGGAGATCTCGATACATCTTTGTGTTCCCTGGTTGAATAGAGAAATTTGAACTATGTGCATCATCCAAAAGTTCCTTCTTCAGCTCCGAACTTGATGGGACACATAGTCTTTTCCCAAACCGCACAATTCCTTCTTCATTAACATTAAACTCTGAGGATTTTCCCATTTTGATAGCTTCCACTTTTCCTTGGATTCTCACATCATCCTTTTGAGCATAATTTAACCTTTCCAAAAGAGATGGTTGAGCAATCATTTGTGAAAGGATTGATGATGTTCCCTTCTTTATGATTCCAACGTCCATCTTCATCAAGTCTAAGAAGATTGGATCCTTCTCAATTCTCATCATTGATAGAATTGCTGGATCCTTTCTACTTAGGGCATCCGCCACCTTGTTCGCCTTCCCAGGGTGGTAATGTATTGAACAGTCATAATCCTTTATGAGCTCTATCCATCTTCTCTGGCGCATATTAAGCTCTTTCTGTGTGAATATATATTTAAGACTCTTGTGGTCAGTATATATCTCACATTTCTCTCCATAGAGATAATGCCGCCAGATTTTCAAGGCAAAGATCACCGCCGCCAACTCCAGATCATGCGTTGGATAGTTTCGCTCATGGATTTTCAACTGTCCTGAGGCATAGGATATCACTTTGTCATTCTGCATCAGCACACATCCTAAGCCCTTCTTCGAAGCATCACTGAATACCACAAAAATCTCCCCACTTGTGGGTAAAGTGAGCACAGGTGCAGTGATAAGCCTCCTTTTCAACTCCTTGAAGCTTTCTTCGCATTCATCATTCCAAGCAAACTTTACTCCCTTTCGAGTTAGCTTGGTAAGAGGGGTGGACAATCGTGAGAAGTTTCTCACAAATCGTCGATAATATCCAGCTAACCCCAAGAAGCTACGGATATCAGTTACCGATGTTGGCCTCGGCCATCCCTCAATTGCATCTGTTTTGGAGGGGTCCACAGATATCCCATTGCTTGTGATGATATGACCCAAGAATGAGACTTCCTTCAACCAAAACTCACACTTGCTGTACTTTGCATAGAGCTTCTCCTTGCGCAAAGTCTCTAGTATAGTTTTTAAATGCTCCTCATGGTCCTCCTTGGTTTTGGAGTATATTAGAATATCATCTATAAAGACTACGACAAATTTGTCTAGGTAATCTATAAAGACTCTATTCATCAAGTCCATGAATATTTCTAGAGTATTAGTGAGTCCAAAAGGCATTACTATGAATTCATAGTGCCCGTACCTTGTACGAAAAGCAGTCTTGGGGATATCTTCCTTCTTCACCCTTACTTGATAATATCCCGACCGCAAGTCGACCTTGGAGAAGTATTGTGCTCCAAGCAGCTGATCAAACAAGTCATCGATTCTTGGGAGAGGATACTTGTTCTTTATCGTGATTTTGTTAAGTTCACGATAATCGATGCAAAGCCGCATTGACCCATCCTTCTTCTTGACGAAGAGGACTGGTGCACCCCATGGTGATGCACTTGGGCGTATAAACCCTTTATCCAGATTCTCCTGTAGTTGTTTCTTCAGTTCTTCAAGCTCAACCACAGCCATTCTATATGGAGTCTTGGATATTGGTAGCGCCCCAGGTATAAGTTCAATTGAGAACTCAACATCTCTTCTTGGAGGAAGACCAGGAAGTTCCTCGGGAAATACTTCAGCGAATTCCCTCACAATAGGAATTTCTTCAAGGGTGGTTTCTTCCTTGTACTCAATCATCTGAGCCAGATATGCGTGCTCATAAGGCAGTAATATCCATGCTTGAGATGATGGAGCTAAAGGAGATTCATCTTCCTCCTGACACTTGTAAAGAATCGGGGGTCGATTCTCCATATGGAGTGTGATTTCCCTCTCCCGACAATTTATGTTGGCTCTATATAAGGAAAGCCAATCCATGCCAAGAATTGCATCAAATTCCACCAAAGGGAGTATGATAAGGTTCGCGGGGAAATTCAATCCACAGATTATAACAGGGGAGGAATTATACTCATGGGATGCAATGATTGCCCCATTTTCCGTACTCACCGACATCTTTACTTCCATGATTTGTGGTGGTGCAGGGATTGTTCTACTAAACTTTTGAGATATAAAAGAATGCGTAGAACCTGAATCAAAAATTATGTTCGCTATTCTTGAATGAATAACTAGCGTACCTGTCACCACTTCGTTGTCGGGGTTCACTTTGGCAGAAGTGATGGCAAAAGCTCTTCCTTGCTGTCTTGGAGGTTGTTGATTGCCTCCGATAACCCTTGGATTAGGGCACTGATTCGAAAAATGATCTGGTTATTTGCATTTGAAGCATTGAACAACGCGTTGAGGTTCGAACGGAGCATTCCTCCCCTCCGTCGCAGCCGCGGGTCCTTCTTGATGACAGTTAACAACTAGGTGCCCTTCTCTTCCACACTTGAAGCATTTTCTTGTCCCCCTAAGGCAATTTCCAGGGTGCTTCTTTCCACACTTTTGGCAAGTGGGGTGCTGGAATTTCTTAGCGCCGTTGGATTTATCCATCGGACCACCAGCATTGAATTCCACCTTATGCTTCTTGTCCCCATGATACCCCTGTGATTCTCCGATCTCCATTTCATCCTTGAGGGCACATCAGACAATTTCCTCATAGCTGTCGAAGTCACGGATCGCTAATGCTTTCCTCAAGCTAGGCTTTAGCCCACCAAAGAAGCGGTCAACCTTGCATTCGGGGGTAACGACAAAGCCGGAAGCGTATCGTGCAAGCCTTGTCAAGTTTTCCTCGTACGCTCCCACAGATTCTTCATCTTTCTGCTTGAGGTAAAGGAAGTCCCTTTACATCTTAAGATGGAGGGTGCGTGGAAAATATTTATCGAAAAACATCTTCCGGAATACCTTCCATTCCAAAGCCTCGATCTCCTCCTCAGGCTTCGTATTTTTGATCAACGTCCACCATTGATCAGCTTCACCCTCCATACGATAAGCCGCCAGGAGAACCTTCTCTTTTTCAGAGCATTGGAGGATGGAGAATATCTTTTCAATGGAGTTGATCCATTGTTCAGCAATCGTGGGATCGGATGATCCACTAAAAGTAGGAGGCCTTTGTCTCATGAAGCTTTCAATAGCGACTTGTTCTTTCTTAGGGGGGGGTTGAACGTTCCTCTTGACCAGTGTTTCTATTCAAAACTTGAGTTAGCTGAGAGAGAAGCGTGACAAAGTTCGCGATTCCCGCTCCCATTGGATTGGGCATCTCATAAGTACAATCGTCACACTGATCTTCACAACGGTTGTTAGCCTGAGTTCTCTTATTACCGGCCATTGGCTGGAATAAAAGGAAAGTTAGGGGTAACACATAAAGGGTAATCCAAAGACAAAAGTTGATGACTTTTAAATAAACTTTAATCTCTTTAACTCATGAGTCTATAGGATTCAATCCAGGCTTTTCATGATCTTCCTTCTAACATATATTCTTAGGGGCATTTTTCCCTTAATAAGGGTTCATACTAAGATTGTGAATTTATCAAAACATATCCCCCGGGAGTGTCGTAACCAAGAGTGCAGCAAGGCCCGTTGTCGTGCACCAGTTCCTGTTCGAGTCTAGCTCAAAGCAGTGTTTTCGGGTTTTACCCCTAGGATATATCTGTGCCAGAGCCGCCTCTACCTGCTCGTATCCAGACAGGGATGTATTTGTTCGATAAAACAGTTACTTAGTATTTACCAAAACTTAGGGATGTTTTTATTATAATTAGTCTTGTATCTAAGGATTTACTAGGGTTTCCTAATCCCAAAAATAACTAAACCTATCCTCTGATACCAACTATGACAATCCTACTTTTTATTACAACTTAAACATGATTTATTACATAAAACTTCACTTGATACAACAAAGAAGATCGAGAGGTTTAGTGTCTTTGGGGCTTATGATCATTACATAAAAACTTTAAACTTGAAATACAACATCCTTATTGAAAACTTCCTTTACATGACCACTACATTCCTTCGTACTTAGCATTGCATGGGATAACCTGAGGACATCCATAAGAAAAGGGTGAGCTATAAAGCCCAGTAAGGGAGTACATAATGAATAACATGAGGAGTACAATACATGTTAGGCAATAGGCATATCAATAGAGCATAAGAGAGACATGAACATAAAGGCATGATAAAGCATGATAATCATAACATGGAAATGTGGCAACAACACTTAACATTGAATTAGCATGAGCCAAGGCTCATTGCACATGGAGCATGAGTAAACCCTCATTGCACTTGAAGCACGAGTAAACCCTCATTGCACTTGAATTAGCATGAGTAAACACTCATTGCAAATGACGTGTCATGATACTATACTTTACCCAATGCATTGGAGCGCTATAAAGGGTGCACCCTTCTTAAACATTTCATTTCATGCATAAGTGTGCCACATGGATCATAAAACATGGATTCATAAAACATAATAATTTCTTCCACGATAAAGGAATGTGGAATTCATACATGAAACTTTATAATCAATATGTAAATGTTCATAAAGGTGAATACCCTTGATGGAGAAATGGGCATGGTATTCACTACACAAAGACATTGGCTTAGAAAATCGGTGCGATTTCGGCAGCGTAACGGCGTGACATAAGAATTCATAAAAAAAGTTGATGAGAGAGAAAGGGGTTCTCATCATATTTACATGTAATGGACAGTAAGGAGATCATATATATACATGTCCCAACAAAAGAAATGGAATTTAGATTCATGATACAAAAGTATTGCTTGAATGTAAAAGAAGAGAGAGAAGTTCCTTTCAGAATTTCGGCATAGTAACGGGTGTACATAGGAGGCATTTAATGAGAGAGAAAGGGTTCTCCCATCATTCAAACAATAAGAGGTAAGTATGGGGGAGGTGCGAAACCATACCCCAACATTCATAAATGAAATTAAAAGGGCAATACAACTTAAAGAAAATTGACAAAAATGAGAAAGGAAGAAAAACCCTTACTTGGAAGTGTGCTTCCAAAGGCTAGAGAGAGGCTTGTGAGAGGCTTCTTGGGAGCTTGGGGCACCTTGGGAGGATTCTAGAGAGAGTAGGGTAGAGGTTGGACGAACTTCAAGGGCTTTTAGTGAGGAGGAAGTGGGAGCTTGGGTGGGTTTATATAGGAAAGGTGAGAGAATTTTTTATTATTTAGGTTTGGGACCCCTTATATTAAAATAATCCAAACCACAAACCATCCCATGGTATTTGCCCATGGTTTCTGGAAAAGGAAAGAGGAAAACAATATTTTACAAGGACAAGGTTCGAACTTATTAAAAAATTAGGGTTGTTTATGTGGAGGTGAGTCACACTCCCATGGAAATTAATTTAAAAAGGCAAAGTGTTGAATAAGTCTTGAGGGCTCCATTAATGCTTTGAAAAGTGAGTCAAACAAACCCAAAGCTCATTATTTTAATGATAAAACATATATTGGCCGAACATAAGGATTATGGTATTTTGTTACATCACCATTGGGTCATTATGATGTCATAAAACACATTATATATTTAAATGGTATTTAATTTTTACCCAAAAATTTGACTGTCTCAGAAAATTATGAAAAATTCACCGTTGGATAATTTCGACGTCCTGATTCCAAAAATAATATTTATTTTATCTAAATAATTTTCTAAATATGTGAATTTTCACTTTTAAAATAAAAACCGACATTTATAAAAAAATTCACGTGTTTTGACAGAAATGGCTTTCAAACCTTAATAAAAATTTTAATTGCATTCATAAAATTATAAGATCATTTATATTTAATAAAAATTAATTTAATATTAATAATAATATTTTATTAAAATATTATTTAATTCAAAAATCCTTTAATTTAATAAAATTTAATTCTTAATTAAATAATAACTAAAAACATCATTTGTACTTTAAAAACTAAATACAATGCATCAAAAATGACTAGAAATTATATTCATTATTATATACAAAAATAATGTACATGAACATGGTGCTAGTTATTTGTTACATAACCCCTTAAAATAGCCGCATAAGACCTAAGGGTAAGGTGTGCGATGGTGACAGACTCTTGGGGTTGCTCGGATAACATCGCTCGAGTGGTAATCTCTATCAACTTCCATTTTTTCCGTAGACGATCACGTTCGAGCTTGACTTGATGAAGCTCAGCTTGGGCTTGGTCAAGGGCAAAGCCCAAAGACGCCTCCTCCTTTCCGAGCTCCGACAAATGGGCTTCGTAAGGGGCAATTCTACTGGATGAGGCCATCGCTTCCTTTGTCTGAGTAGAAAATTGGTTCGTTAAAGCCTTATATTTAAACTACCCAGATGATCACTGTTCAACGGCTATAAAAGTAACGGTCACAAATCTTAGTGTTAAACTAAAGAAGTTTACATCTTATAAAAACATTTTTTTCCTAAAGAAACATTTAACTGGATCAAGAGGGATTTTCCATTAATGAAATTTTGGGTCGTTACAATGCCACTAACATTGCAACACTTTTCCTTTAGGAAGTAGTCAAGCATCATGGAATGCCAAGGACCATTGTGTCGGATCGAGACACAAAATTTCTTAGTTACTTTTGGAAGACCTTGTGGAGAAAACTCGGTACAAAGTTATTATTTTCCACTACTTTTCATCCACAAACCGATGGGAAAACAGAGGTGGTGAATCGCACACTATCATCCCTTCTGCGAACAATTGTCAAAAAGAATATCAAGAATTGGGAGGAGTGTCTGGCACATGTGGAATTCACATATAAAAGGGCCAAGCATTCCACTACTCAATATTATCCATTTGAAATAGTTTACGGCTTTAACCCCCTTGCGCCTATTGATCTAGTTCCTTTGCCTTTGCAGGAAGTAGTTAATATGGATGCAAAAGGGCGTACAGAATTCATCAAAAAAATCCATGAAAAGGCAAGGTTAAATATCGAGCGGATGACCCAAAAATATATGGATCGTGCAAACAAGGGTCGCAAGCAAATGATGTTTGAGCCCGGTGACTTGGTTTGGATTCATATGCGGAAGGAAAGATTCCTTGAAAAGAGGAAATCAAAACTCATGCCACGAGGCGATGGACCATTCTGAGTGCTTGAGAAGATTAACAACAATGCTTACAAGATAGATTTTCCAGGTGAGTATGGTGTAAGTGCCACTTTCAATGTTTCTGATCTTTCTCCTTTTTTGGGTGTAGAGGATGAAGAGTCGAGGACGACTCCTTTTCAAGAGGGGGAGGATGATGTGAACCATGCGGAAGGCACAGAGTCGATTGCTCGGGTGGAGGAATTGGATTTGCAAGGCCCAATGACACGAGGGAGATTAAAGAGGTTGAATGCTTCAATGGGCGCTCATCTTGCTTCATTAAAGGCCCAATGGGTATTACCTTGCATGGATGGATCAAATGGGCCTATAATATCACTTATTAAAGCCCAAAATTGATGATTAAAGCTTGGCCCACATGGTTGCACGAATTTGGAGGCCTTGCCCACATGGAGGATTCTAGAAATGGCATCTTTGGACACCAAAGTCAAATCCGGTGGGCTATGCACTCAAAGTCAAATCTGGTGGCCTATGTTGGAAAGTTGTGTGCTTCTTTTCCAAAAGTCTTTGTTGTCTTTTATCTTTTTGACTTTTAAGGGGACAAGGTAGGTTTAGACTTTATGACTTTAGGGTATTAGAACCTTGACCATTGTATCACCCCCTTGGCTATAAATAGCCACCCCATGGAATTGTATTGGAATTCAAGATTCTAATTGAGAGCTTATGCTTTGTTTCTCTCCGTTGAGTGAGGATTATTCCAAATTTCCCTTACTCTTGTGAATTCTTGCCTTGTCAATCTACAAGTTATATTGGTGATCCAAGATCACAAAGCCCCCAATTTCGTGCCTCAACCCAAGTGCGTTGTTTTGTGGATTGGCCATCACACCCCTCCCTTGAGTGCATTGTCTAAGTAGTAGGTCACGCTCCATATAGCGTTGGTTGACTACTTGCTTCCACTATCCATACCCTTCACCCGTCACTTAGCCCCAAACCGCATCCATCATCCGCCGCCCTACGCCGTGAAGATCGGGCCACCCCGTGCGTCTCGCATCACCCCCACAAAATAAAATGGAACTATAAGACATAACATAAATGAAGTCATGACTTAAAAGATGAGGGTGAAAGGATCCCTCACCTCGAAGAGTAGCTTTGAAAGCTTGATGTTCGGGACCTTGGAAGTCTTGAGGGCACCTTGGGAGGACTCCTTGAGAGGTAAGGAGACCATAACTTTGATGATGAGGATTTTTAAATGAAAATAATGAGGTAAAGTCATTGTATTTATAGGAGAAGCGAGGGAACAAGTCATTAATGGCCAAGGGACACCTCATCGGTGGTATTGGAAAAACCATGGGCTTGACCAAGGTATTTACCCTTGGTATTGGCCACTTGGGACACCTCATACCTTATCTTACTATTCATAAGTTGATTAGATTTATTAAATAATTATTACATCCTTAATGATGTTATTAAACACCCTAAACTCAAAACTGTAATTTCACTATTCACCGAAAATTCAACTTTTTAAGAGAAATCCCAAAAATTCACCTTAACTTAATATCGATGATCTGAAATCAAAAATGAACTCCATTTTATAAAAATATTTTTCTAAATATTTTTAATTTAATTTTTAATTACAAAAACTATTCACCCAAATAAAACTAATACTTGACTAATAATTTCTGAAATATGTATTTACCTATTTTATTGAATCACATTACTTAATAAAGGTGCCTAAATTATATTAATACTTTCTTTAAGTGAGATTACTAATCCATTTGGTCACATTACTGATACTACGCGTAAAATCACTATTCATAGTTTACTATTCACCGAAAATTTAGTTAATCTTATTAGACTCTAAATTCCTTACTAAACACATTCGGAGAAGACCATTTTTTGAAAATCATTACACATCATTAATTATTTAAGGTTAACATAAATATTTTAAAATATCCCTGTTTTCCGAAATTCATCAATAATATACATCTTATAGTTATCCAGACTTTTGAAAATTCACAAACTTCTCCATAGGAATGAATCACAATTTTATTTATATCAAAGGATTACACAAAGTAGCTACTGACTCGTTACATTGCCCCTTACAACCCCAATATAGGACCTAAGTGTTAGGTGTCATAAAATGAGAGAATCCAAGGGTGGCTCAACCAACATTGACCGAGTAGTGATTTCTATAAGCTTGAACTTCTCCCAAATGTGATTCTGTTCCAACATCACATAATGAAGTTCGACTTAGGTTTGGTCCAGAGCAAAGCCTAGAGGTGCTACCTCCTTCCTCAGTTTCGTCATATGGGCTTCGATCGGCCTGAGACTACTGGATGAGGCCATCATATCTTCTTTTTGTATTAATTAACCAATATCACTTGTTTTTTAGACAAAAAATTGTTACATTAATAGTTTTGTTTCCAATGGTCATATTGACCAATGGTTATATAACCGTCGAAACACAATGGTCTCATTTTCATTATACTCATTTCATTAAATGAAATAGTTTTTTTGAGTATAAAATAAAATAACACAAAAAATTAGGGAACAAAAATTATTAAAAAGTTCTGGTCATTACATGATATTTGGAAATAAGAAAAATCTTAGTACAAGATACATTAGTCCCATTGAGATCCTTGATCACATTAGAGTGGTGGAAAATCATCTCGCACTACCACCTAATCTATCTCAAGTACATTATGTGTACCATTTATCCATATAGATGAATAACATACCATATCCCTCACATGTGCTAAATCCATAGCTGGTAACATATGAGAATGACCTCTCATGTTTGGAGAAATTGGTGATGATCATAGATCATAGAAAAAATATATTAAAAATAAAACAATTCACCTTGTTAAATTAAAATAGAGAAAAAAAAGTTGATGAAGTGACATAGGTACTAGAAGAGATGATGAAACAGAATTACCCTAGAAATTTTTTGTTTTTAAAATGAAAATTTTAAGGGATAAATTTTGTAAGGGGGGATATTTTAAACACTTTAACTTTTATAAATATAATTCCCTTTAAAATTCAATTAAATTCCCTATTATGGTTATAATAAACACATGCCCTTAATTTGTTTTATTATATCCAATATAATTGAATAGATTTTTAGGAATCATATACATTCATAATATAGTTTTTGAACAATGATCATATGATTATTATTAATATAGAGTTCAAATAAATAATTTGACATTGAAAAATAAACCGATGGCCTCAACTAGAAGGAATGTACACTATGAAGCCCATTTATTGAGGACTCCAATAGTGATTGAATCACTAGGATTTACTCTACATAATTACCAAGTAAAGATCCAATAACTAAACCATGTTAAATCCAATTTATGGGAGAATAAAAGTTTACTGAGATCACGAACCAAACCATGTATGTCGAACCCCCCCATGAAAATCTCACTATCGAACACCTTAATCGTATGGAATTTTCTAGTGTAATAAAGTGATATTTAATAAAAACCTAATAATATGAATATTTAAATTTTATTTTCAATATAATTATGGTTATAATAACTTCTTATTGTTGTTACTTTGTAAAAGAATTTGATTTTAATATGAGAAAACAAAGATTCTATTCATGGGAGATATGCACTTTCAATTAAGACATTCTTTTTGATGAATTAATTGTTTTTTAATATAAATGATATTTTAATAATTTTTTATTATAAAATTATTATTATTAAATGAAAATGATTTTATAATTTTTATGAACTATAATTTAGTTTTTATAAGGGTTATAAATTGTTATTTTCCAAATACCCACCATTTCTGAATAAATATAGAGTGTATTTTAAAAGTTAAAATTCACATATATAGAAAATTATTTTGGTAAAATAAATATTATTTTCGGAATTAGAACATAGAAATTATCCAACTAGGAATTTTTCATAATTTTCTATGAAAATCAAATTTTTACATAAATATTAAATAATGTATAAATATAGTGTGTATTATGACATCATTATACCCCAAAAGTTATATATTAAATTTTGTAATGTGTATAAAAAACCAAATATCTGTTTACCATTTCAAATCATATGATTTAATTTTATTTTTATTAATTTATAATGACTTTATTATTCCTAAAAATATAATATTATATTTTAAGGTTTTGATGTCATTTCTTTGAGGACATGACTCACATCCACATTAGCAAGGGTAATATTTTAATATGTTTCTACCTTCTCTATATACAATAATGAAATATTACCCTTTTTGGAAGAAACCATGGTTAAACACCATGGGATGTTTTTTGGTTTTGATTGTTTTATTTTATAGACTCCAAAACCTATGCTTGGGAAATCAAAAAAACTCCACTCTTTTTTCCCTATATAAAACTCTAGATATCTCATGCTTATTCACTCAAAAACCATGGATCACGACCTTAATCCTACAAACCCTCTATAAAGTCCTACTAATGTGCCCTCATGCTCTGAATAAGTTCCTCCCATGATTTTGGAATCACTCTCTCAAGGTAACAGATCTCTCTCTCCTTTTTAATCAATCGCCTATTTTTTTAATGTCCTCTAAATTTAATTTTTTATGTTTGGGGTATGTTTTCATAAATTCATATTAACAAAATTTAATTTATATTATATTATAGACCCAATTAACTCTCATTATTCCCTCCAATGAACAATTATGTACACCATTTACCATACAGAAATTTCTTATGGGATCCTCTCCTCATCCTTTTTAATCAATAATTTTCATTATCTTATGCATTTTATCACCAATTCCTAATGTTGGGATATTTTATTCCATATAACCCTAAATTAATTTATTATTTTTACATAATGTGACACCCATTTTAGTCACAGTCATTCCTCCCAATAACATTTAGTTTCCCCCGTTATTTTTCCAAACTTTCACTATCATTTTCCATACTAAAAAAATGTGTAGTGAATACCCATGACCATTTACTATCAAGGGTGATGAAATTTATACAGATATAAATATTTCATTGGGTAATTACATGTACTTATTCTACACTTCTTGATTATGGAAGTAAATGTGATAAAAAAAATACTCTTTTCTGACTGATCTATGTGACACACTTATGCATGTGATTGATATGAACGTGACAGGTGCACCCTGAATTATAAAATACTCCATTGAATTGAGTAATTATTTATTATCATGAATCATAATTAAAGTTATTAGTCAGTGAACCTAATCCATCACAATACTTTTTCCAATATGATTTATTAGTGTTTAGCTTTCACCTATGTCTATGATGTTATGTTTAAATTTGTTTCCACATTCCCATGTAGTCTTTATGCTATAATTATATATCATGTCTGATTATTAATCTCTATCATTCATACCCATTTTGAGTTCCATAAATATTAATATTGTCTAACATGTAATACCTTTTTCAATTTATTCTTTTCTTATTCACATACTACTCCTTCTAGCTCACCCATTTCTTATGTATGTCTCCAGGTTATCCCATGCCGTTTTAGAAGATTGATAGTTTATAAGAGCATGATATGGATGTTTTCAATAATTTTTTTGTATCCCATATTTATGATTTATTCTATATTCATAATTATCAAAGACACTATATTTATTGATCTTCCTAAATATATAATGTTTATTATTATGTAATAAATCGTGTATTAGTGTGTAATAAATGGTAGGTTTTTCAAAATTTCAGATCCTTATGTTTTTTCCATAATCTTAGGTTTTTTAACAATCCCATGTTATAATAAATCATGTATTTTGTTATAAAAAAAATTTATTCCTTTATTTATAATTTCTAATCCTATTTTTTGAATGATTTTCTCATGTTATGTTCATGGAAATTTAATTTTCCCTCACATAGACATTCTTATCCTTTGATAATTTGTGATCATTAATTATTATCTCTTATATTATCCATATCCAAGAATATAAGATAACCCATTCTTATGTTTCCAATACATCTATTATAAGGAAATATATTATTAATGGTGAGTCTAGAATGGTACCATGTGAGAAGAATGTTTTTGGGAGAGGTTTATTATTGTTCATGAATATGTTGATTATGTATCTAGTCTCTAAAGACACTAAACATAATGGTTTTCAAGATTCTGAAAGGTAATTATGAGATATAATACTAATGTGAAATATATTAATTTTTATCTCCGTTTATTTCATTTAAAATCAAATATAGTGTTTAAAGTATTCTTTTTATCACAGGATTCATGAGTTTGGGTTTGGGGAATCTCAAGAGGCCAGTGTGGACCCATATTATTCGTATCTCTTATACATTTAATTCATAGTTTTTAATCCATGCTAAAACCTAGTGTGGACCCATTATTCAAGTAGTTGTTTGTTAACATGTGTTGATTTTAATGTTTGTATATATCATAAGTTCTCTACCTTTTTTCTTCTATTAATTAGTGATGATTTTGTTTTCAACCATAGTGTTGGTTGCTCGTGTTTTTATCATCATCCAGGGAGTGAATATGTGTTTATGGAGATGGTATTTATCCCTTAAAATTGCATTCCTTTCCATCCTTATGAAATTAATCAAAACCTACATAGTTCAATGTCATTTAATGGGGAACACTATACCTTTTAGGGTTATTTGATAAGGACCAATCCATGCATTTTAATTTCATATGTTAATGATTAGGGGAAAAAATATACCCATATGTGGTTTTTCTCGGACATACACATGAATTTAATTTTTTTATTAACCTCAAAGGTAATATGGCCTAATGGGGGTTGATTTTATGGGGATTATATCCCGATGAAGGTTATGGGTATGGATTGGATAATAGGAGTATGACCCACTAAACTACACATGTTTTAAACAATAATATGGCCTAATGATGGGAATATGGTTATACATAGAAGAAATATGGATTTCTAGGTATTGAATTATTTCATCAAGAGTATAGACCAATGAAATAATGGTTTATAGATAATATAGATCTTGTGGAATTAAATATTGTTTTCAGAGTTAATATGATCTAATGATTAGAAATGTCTAAGGCTATATAAGATATAAACTAGAGCATAATGATGTGGAGTATCTCAAATGTAATATAGAACCATGAGGATAAATTTATAGGGTTGTTTATTTTAGGATTTAACCACTATGAATAATCTAATATATATCTATTCACAAGAACCAAATCCATTATAGTCTAAGTTAAATATTTTAAGGTTATGTGGTAGAACCATACCATGCAGTTTAATAGCATCTGATAAGTATTTGATCATATATTTTAAGATCATTCAAATAGGAATATATCCATGTGTTGTTTCTAAATACTATATCAAGGTGTGGGGGTTAATTGTGGATATAAGGTTATATATTTGGTATATGTTAATAATTATGTGCATACCCACCTTTTCAGAGGCCATAAACATGGATGTTAGGTTTGAGGTAGAAATAGTTAGGAAGATATGGCCCTTTGAAACATCAGTTATATTAGGAGGAAATAAGAGTTCATTTTTTATCAAGAAGAGGAAGTGGGGTGACCATTTCTAAAGAAGTACTAGGAGCGAAAAAAAATTTGGGTAGGAAAACATGGTCAATTACCGGTGTGGAAAAAATGGACCAGCCAAATATGATTGTAAGATAATAAATTAGGTGTGTCTTGCATGTGGGAAATCAATTCATTCTCAACATTTCTCTAAGAGATCATCCTAGGGAAGTAGAGCTAAATCATACTTCATCAAGGTATATTAGTTTATATATGATGTAGGAATATGGGTGGGATCTCATCCTATAAACAAGGGTGATAGTTTGTTTTTAAAGATATGATAAAATGAAGATGGACACATGTTTGTATCAAAGTATACACTAGAGGATCTAGAGGGAGGAATGACCACAATTAGAGGTATCATGTTTATTATATCTTCAATGGTTGTGATTTTTTTAATATTTGTGTACCTAATTTCACTATTTCATCTAATATTATCAATTTTATGGTATTTTTATCAGATCTCTTGTATTTCTTGATGATTCATCTGAATCCATTATGAAGGAAGTTATATGAGCGTTTTAAATTCCCTAAATGTCTTGTAACGATCATTTTCCATGAAATAGTACGTCATTTTCGTGTTGTTGATCATGAAACATTTGATCTCATCATTTTCATAGATTGGATGGTTAGCTAAAAATTCCATATCGATTTCTATTATATTCGGTTATATTTTCATTCTTCCGATGGGGTCACCCATATCTTTCAGGGTGACTAAGATACAAGATATAGGAGAGAAGGCCTGGTTATTCCTAGTGCTAATATGATCTCACATTGGCTATTAGAGATGTTTCTTAATGTCATTGAACCATGTCTTAGTGTACCAGTTATGGTGGTGGTGAGTGTGTATGTTGAACACATTCTAGATGATTTCTCCAAGTTTCTTTCTCATATGGATTTCTATCTTTATAGATATTCCCATATGGGGATGAGTCATGTTTATTTACCTTTATAATATATGGAACCCACTAAATTGAAATAATTGATGTTAAATACTAAGTTCTTTAGAATAGGGGACTTATCCGTCCTAGTATTTCACCTTTGGAATCAGAAATACAATTTAAAAATAAGTGTGATATGAGTCTTTGATTTTGTACTAATTATTGGAAACTGAAATAGTGGAATGTTGTGAAAACAAACCCCTTTCCTAGTACTGATAAACTTTTAGATCAGCTCAACAGATCTGGTTTATTTTGGAAAATTTATTTGAGATCAAGGCACCATTAGCAGAGATTATGAGAGTAAGATATTTAAAAGATCACGTTCAAGAGAAACTATTATAATAATGAGTATATGGTCTTGTAATTTGGACTTACTAATGCTCTTGTACTGTTTATAGATTAAATGAATAAAAAATCGATCTATTTTTGGATTCCACCATAGTTTTTTATGTGGATGATATCCTTGTTAACTCTAGATCAGAGAAATATCATGCCGAGAATTTCAATATCAACCTTGGAATATTAAAATAAAATTATCTATAAGTTTACCTATCCAAATTCCATTTTTTAACTGAAGACGTGAATTTTCTTCGATATGTGATTAATAAAATATTTTTTTTCTTGATCATAAGAATATTTTCAAGGTGATGTATTATGATCAGCCTTTCAAATACATCAATCATATGGTTCTAGATTATTATTTAAAATGGGTGTTCTCCTCATATGGTTTGGGGAAAACTCAACATCAAAGATATGTCAACTATGTAGGAGTCTATGGATATCGATTCAAAATAGTTTTCTATACTTCCATTGAATCATAAAGTTGAGTTTTCAATAGAAATCATACCCAATTATACATTTATTTCAAATACTCCATAGAGAATGGCCTTTATTGAGATGTTGGAATTGAAGAATAAACTCTAGGAGCATCTTTAAAATTGATTTTTTCATCCATGTGTGTCAACTTAAGGTGAGCCTATTCTTTTTTAAAAATAATTATAGATCAGTGTGACTCTATATTGATTATTAGAATCATAACAAGATAAATACTAAGAATAAGTATCATTTACCCCATATTGATTTTTTTATCAACTATATTGAGCTCAATACTATTTCAATATTGAAGTTCATTCTAGATATCATCAATTGTGGGTTAGGAATCAAAATATACCTATTATAGTAGTTCAAAATTGTTATGGATACTATGTATTTATAGTGATTTCATTTGGTATTACTAATTCCCATGTTATAATAAAGTATTTATTGAATAGAATCTTTATAGATTACCTTCTCGGTTTGTGTTAGTCTTTATAAATGATATTCTTATATATTCAAATGGCAAGGAAGAGATTCAAGATCACTTCAGTATTATACTGAAAACCCTGAATAAGGAGGACCTATATTAATAATTTACTAAATGTGAATTTGGGATACAAATATATTCACTTTTTGATTATATAATCCCAATATAGTTTATTTCTCTTGATTGTTCAAAAGAAGAAGTTATTGAAAATTATCCTAGACCAACCACGGTGATTGAGATCTATAGTTTTCTTGGATTGGAAGGATATTATCGATGATTTTTGGAGAATTCCTCATGAATATATAATTCACGAACCATGTTAACTTAAAAGGGATCAAATTTTCATTATATAGAGGAATGTGAGAAATCTTTAAAGAAACTAAACATAATGTTGGTCATCACACATGTTCTTAAAATACCCTAGAGTAGTGTTGGTTTTTGATCTATAGTGATGCAATAAATAATAGACTGGGATGCTTCATCAGGCTGAATGATGCAGTGATAGCTTATGTATCGTGCTAATGGAAGGTTCATGGGAAAAATTACCCAAATCATGATATGGTGTTAGCTAGAGTATATTTTCATTAAATATAAGTAGAAATTATTTTTATGGATAAATTTTTAATAAATATAATAACCATAAAAGTTCAAATTATATATTCACATTGAAGGAGATAAATCTATGCTAGAGAAGATGGTTGGAGTTGATTAAATATTATGACTACTAAATAATTTACCACACTAAGAAAGTGAAATAAGGTTTCTAGTGGTTTGAGTTGAAGGGATAATTTTTTCTTATCTATGATGAGGATCATAAAATACCCTTTTTTTATTGTCAAAGGTTTGATCTAGAATTCTTAAAGGAAGTGGGAAAATGTCATCTTGCTCAAATGGGCGTGAAACCATCAATCTAGATATATATTAATGATGTGTAAAAAGAATATGTAGAATTGAAAAATTTGGAATGAAATTTTCATGAGTTCAACTGTCATAGAAATGGAAATATAAGGTTCTGGAATCATTTATGTGTACCATCCATACCATATTTTAAGAAAGAGATGTTTTATGAAGCTCATAGTTCTTAATTATTTATTCACATTGTAATTATGAAGATATATAAATATTTGAATGAGTATATATTGTGGGAGAACATGAAGAGAGATATATCAAAGTATGTATCTTAGTTCTTGGTATGTTGGGAAGTTATGTCTAAGAGACAAAAGTCTAAGAAAATACTACAACCATTACCCATACTAGAATGGAAGTGGGAAAACATTACCAAGGATTTCATCATCTGACTCCCAAAAACATTTAATATTAACAATTATTTATGGGTTTTAGTTGATATATTTATAAATAAATAACATTTTATTTCCATTATATATGATTAATCTCTTAATAAAATTACTCGGTTATACATCAAGGAAGTGGTAATATTTCATTGAGTAACTCTCTTAGTAATATCTGATCAAGATCCAAGTTTTACCTAAATGTTCGAGGGAATTATTCAAAAGGATCTAGATACATGGCTGGGTTTCAAAAAAAATTATCATCCATAGAAAGGTTTTTAGTTTCATAGTCCTATTAAAACTATTGAATAAATATTTATAGCTTTCACTATGAATTTTAAAGGGGGTTGGAATCATCACCTTCCTTTGGTGGAATTTTTATACCAAAATAGAATACACCAAAGAATTTATATGGATCCTTATAAATACCACTATATAAGGAAGTAAAAACTCAAGAATTATGAAATGAATTTTTATGAATAATTATTTATTGGACCTGATATTATTGAGGAAATGGAAAATAAGGTTAAATCTATTCAACAACTTATAAGGGAAGCTCAGATCCAAGAAAAAAGTAAAGATGAAAATCACCAGAAAGATATATATTTTGATGTTGGTGAAATTTTATTATTATAAATATCTCTATTAAATAAGATTATGAGATTTTTGTTGAAGGGAAATCTAAGCCCACTACATATCGGTCCCTTCAAAATTCCTGATTGTATTGTGAGTGTAGCTCATAGCATGGTGCTTCCATAGAATGTCTATAAAGTTCACATTCTATTACATGTATCACTCCTGAGAAATTATATACCCAATTCATAACATGTAATAAAATTATATATAATACCAATATAGAAAGATCTTTCTTATGATTAATAACTTGTAGTGATTTTTGGAGTATAGAGATAAAGTACTCTAAAGAAAGACTGCTCTCCTAGTCAAGGCTTTGTGGTGAAACAATCAATGTTAGTGAGATACATGGGTACCCAAGGACATTATCAGGTAGACGTATCCTAATTTTATATAACATTAATGCAATTACTAGGGATAAATTCTTTTAACGGGGTATAATGTTACACCATAAAATTTTATAATATATTTTTCTTTGAGAAAATTTAATTTTCTATATAACTTGTGACATATATAACCCTGTGTCTAATTGAACCATAATATTGTATACCACTATAAATTACTTGTTAAAATGGTGATTAGAATATGAATAAACTCATTTTAATATTACATATAATGGTTTTAGATAAATCAAATATGTAAGTACTTTTTTTCTAAAAATGTCATTATATGTCTGAAAAATATATTTTCCTCAGAATGGTTTTTATTTATTTATGTGAGAAATTAAAATAATTAGTTTTTATACCATTAGAAAATATGTTTGAGAAAAATTAACTTCATATATTAAGTCAATATTTCGAAATTTTCTTAGAGTGAGTTCTTGATAATTTTCTCAAAATATTAATTTTTCAATGAATCGTGAAAAATACATATTTTGTATTAAATATTATTTTCAATTAAAGTATTTAAAAAGTTTTATTTTGTTTTAAAATTGTTTTTAAAGTCAACTTATTTCAATTATATTATTAATAATTCCATTATGGTCATTTTCCTTTATTTTATGTGAATTTTTGTAAGAAAATTTTATATACGTAAGAAAAAAAATTATGGAAAACTATTTTTCATCATGTTTTGGGAGTTTATTTTAAATTTTGTTTTTTAAAATTTTAAAAATTGAATTTGATAAAATGAATTCCATTATTTTAATAATAATTTTCATGTTTTTTAATGATCCCAATTTAATTTTTGGTTATAATTCATAGTGAAAACCTAATAAAAATCATAGTGGTTTTGGTTCAAACGAGTTTACTTAGGTAGTTAAATCAAAAGATATGGGTAATTTTCCAATTAAAGCTTTTTCAATTGTATTTTGTGGATAAATTTATACCATAAAATATACCAAATTTTAATATCTATCCATTTTTAGTCATTTTTCTTGATAATAACTTCAATATATTTAATTCTTGTAAGATATTCTAGGTGTGTCCTCTCCCCCACTTATAAAAGGACACACATACCCTCTCTTATTTACACTAAATTGAGTATTATATCTCAACCATACCCTATATAAATCCCTCCCCAATGTAATTATACATGTTCTATAGGTTATTTTCTTCCCAAAAGAACAACCATAGAGTTCTATAGAGGAGATATAAAGGATTTCTTTCAAAAAAGATGTAATCACCTTAATCAATCAATTTATTTGTACTTCTTGTTTTCATTAAAATAAATATGTGGTATTTATCATAAAAACAAATTAGGTATAATAAATATACATAAATATTATTATTATGATTATTAAAACATCATTATCCACCTCTATTCTGTCAAATGGAATGTAAAAGTATCACACGTGTGTACATGTGGAGTACCTCGTCCATGTAGTGACACAATTCATTTTCCTTCACAATACTTCATGGAAGGCTATTTGATGTGTTTAATATTTAAATATTGTACTTATGACATTATTATTAAATAATTTTACTATCATATTTATATCCTTAACTTTCATTCAGTTGTAAAATGATAATGTCTCTCGTGAGTATGTGCGGACTACCATCTTGGCTAAGTGATGTGAATCATCTTTTGATTATTTTTTACACTAATGTTAGTAAGGATATATTTAATCAATATATAATAAATATATTATATAATAATTATTATATAAATGTTAATTAACATTTACCTTTATTTCATTCCATTCTTTGAAATGTGAATACATTGTTCGTGCATACGTATGACTTACCGTCTCCATTAATGGTGTAGTTTATTTTTCTATATATATCCTTTATGAAAGACTATGAATATATATTTAATGAATATATAATATATTTATATCATGTTTAAAAAAATTATATAATTTAACCCTGATCAATGTACAATTACTAGAACTACAAAACCAAAATTTTCATGAAAATGAAATAGTTGACACCAGAAATGACAATCTTAATAATGAATTAATAATAAATGAGTGTTGAAATGATATAATAGGATCATATATGATATTATAATAAAATATTTGATTTTTATATATAATTATAATAAATATAAATTTATCATACATGATATTAGAGCACTTTTTAATCAATTGGAACTTGAGGTAAGGGATTTTGTTTACAATATCATTGTTTCCCAAGGTTTTTTAGGATTAAGATTCCATTGATTAAATTTCATGATCAATATCTCAATAATAACATGAATTTTCGTATAATTTTTTTATTTTGATAGAATAATAGTTTACTATTAATTTCCCTCTCTTTTGGCATAGAATATACTGATATAATGTTTTTATGTAAAACCCAACATTATTTCTTTTTTCAGTGAAAATGATTTTTCTTTTATGTACATGTTTTTAAAAAAAAGTTTTTTTGATTATTTTTACTGTTATCCTATGATTTTAAAAATCCATTTTTTAACCAAATTTTAATTTTTACAAATAAAAAATAAAATGAATCTTCTTTTTGTTTTCTAAATGATGTACTTTTTACATTTTATCAAAAATCTGAATGGAATATTTATTTTGACATATATTGCATGAATGGCATTTTCAGCAGTCATGAAAACTCATTGAACTGAATATTAATTTAAAATTTTTCAATTTTATTTTCAAATAATTTTTTTCTAGATTATTATTAAAAAATTTATAATTTAATGAAGTAATTTCAAAATATAATGGTTATTTTCCTCAATAATATTTTTAATGTTATTTTTATAATTATATTTTTAAATTAAAAAAATATTTGATATTTCTTATGCAGCAATAGGGATATGATCCAAGGAAACCATCATTATTCTATATCTTGATGTTTTATGATTATGATGATAAAAAAATTAAAACCAATTTAATTTCCCGGGGTTCTACTATGATAAAATGTTAATGAACCCCATTTTTACCATGGTTTATGGTATAATGAAATTTTTCCAATCATGTGGATCATAAATGTAAGATTTTCTTTATGTGAATTGTAGGGATAAAATTATAGAATCCCAAAATTCATTGGAAAAATATGGATATGTCATTAGATAATAAGGACAAGAATGGGGAGTGAACCTAGTTTCATAAGGGAAATTATCCAGCCTATCAGTCTTATGAGTAAAATACAACTAATACGATGGAATGGTGAGTTAACACAATCCACAATAATTGTTTTGGCATCGATCCTTGACAACTGAGAAAATGAGTTTTCATTATTATGTGTATTTAAAAAAATTATATCATATTCCAAAGTCAGTCTCTCATGGATCATGTTCTTTGATTACTTTATGATCCATGCTTTGTAAAATTCCATGATTTATACCATGACTCAAGATTATGATCTATGATATGTAGGGTATAGTTTCCAAATGTTATTATTAGGTTCCCAGACACTTATACTCATGTTATGTGTATGTGACCATTAATATCTCCCTCATTTAACCTTACTGAGCATTAGAGCTCACCCTTTCTTCTATTTCATTTCCACACATTATAAATAATGGTATTATGTATGATATTTCTAAGTATGGTGATATTTATGAAATACTTAGTGAGATATGATGTAGTTAACTTTTGAAAAAGTTGTTTATATATCCATGTTTCCAAATATACTAGAACTATATGATTATGGAGTGGATAATAATGTTATATATTGAGTATTCATCAAATAATATAGGATATTTATATATATAAAGTGTCGGTAATAGTACACTGGAAGATAAGTAGGTTAGGAACCTAACCAATCCTTCCCTCCAAAAACCACATTTGATAGTAAAAAAATTATCCCTCCAAGTTATTTTATCTCAAGGAAAATATAAAACTCCTTGTGCCTCACTCAAAAACCCCTTTTTTAGGATTTCCTTATCCATTGGAAGTACCTATTCACTTCCAATTATACTAGGTCTACAACACATGTATGATCGCTACCCAAATAAAACATTCATTCCTAAAACCACATACCCTGAACCATATCATGTTCTCCTGAATCATCTCATTACCCATAGGAACATCTCTCGTACATTGCACACAAGAATGATGCACTAGAACACAAGTTACCCTTCTCTAAACAAAAGTAATCAAGTATGCCAAAAACCCCATAGTAGGAATCACCCTTCATCATTAACAAAATATAAAAACATTCACATGTGCCTCATGTACCCTAAGGCACTGACAACATGGTTGAACCCTCTCGTGGGTCACCCTCTAAATTCACATGGAACTCACGCCCAAAATTGGTGTCACGTCAATTTTATAACTCATCTCTCCCACCCTACACTATTATTAATGTTTCATAAGGAATCACAAAATCTAGACCAACTAACAAAATGCCACATCTCATGGGGTAAAAAACATGCTCCTTTATCAACATCACATTACATTTTTATGTCAAAATACCCACATATAGGTTCTCATATACATTGGGAGTCATATAAAAAAATTTACAACCACAACTAGGTAACCCATCCCCTTTTAGAACCTATTTATAAGGCCATTCCTATGAGTATCATGTCATACAACTGAACCCGAATAACAACAACCCGCATGGGTTCAATGGTTAAGCACACATTCCATGCTAACCAACCATGGTTACTTCACCTATTGTGCATGAGCACTATTTCACAGTCCTCATCATCAACCATCTCATTCAGATCTATATGGCCTACCATCAAAAGAAGATTCATATACATGTCTGTCTAGTTGAGTAAAATTCCATGAATATTTATATGGGAAAATTTCATATGAGAAATGTTTTACACTTTTAACAATTAATCTGGGATCATCAGTAGAATCTCACAAAATCATGTTTATAACATGTGGATCCAACAAACCTATCATAAATCATGTAATTCATCATTCCTCTATAGGCCATGAGTCAAAACCAAATCATTATCCTCTCTCTAACCATCCAAGAGCCATAAATCCATCAAAATCATGAAATTCAAACCACAAGTGTGTCATGCAAGTTAAAAATCATATAAAAATTTAACATATAAAATGAATAACTACAATCCCATTTCCCTAGTAATCTTCAATTCCAACTAGAGGAGGTGTTCTTGACACTCCATCCTAATATCCATCACAAGCTCTGATACATCACTAAATCTCCCACATTCTAGATCTCTAAACAATGAGACAAAATAAGAAGAAACTACTTTGGAAAACTATGTAATGTATAGGCATGGTTCAATCAATAAATATTAATGTGAACGGTTCTCCACATGTCCTCAGTAATGCCTCCTCATTTTCCAGAGGTTTCTGATCTGTTTTGATGGTCTATGGTGGTACACTGAGTAGAAAATACCCCCATATCAGATTGTGTTATAACAGTATGAATAACAAAGAATTATATATGGCATAGTATGCAGAATGAATAAATCAACTAAGCATGCTATAATATTAAATCAAATATATTAAAGGCCCAAATAGTCATTCCATAATTAAAACAAACCATCTACTAGGTGGGATATATAAATATTCAAAAATGAATTAAACCAAACAAAATGTATCCCTATTATTTTCACATTTAATTTTCTATATGTGATTAGTATCCGAAAAATAAAAAAAATAAAAAAAATCATCTTTTTATGATTTTCAAATTAAATACATAATTTCTTTGAGAGATTTCAAAAAATATATTACTCTTCGTTCATCGTTTTGTGCTTTAAAACTCAAATAAAAAACTTTTTGGGGAGATTTGACCAAAAAGAAAGAAAGTTGATACAATTTACTTTTCATATATTTGTGTTTTACATTATTATCACATTAAATTTCCATGCATCACTTTTTCCATAAATTTAATATATATTTATATATTTTTTAGGATTATTGTTTTTAATTTTTTTATATCTTACAAAATTGGGAAAAACCTACATACCACATTTCTACCCCATTTTTACATTTTAACAATTTTCTACCCCCTTTCTCACCCTTTACAATTTTTTTAACTTTTACCAGTCAAACGGGTTGTGTTAAACCCTCATTCAACATAATCATGTTTGGGAAGGATTGGTGGAACCTGATCACCCCAAACAAGGTATTATATTTCATAAGAGCATGGGATTTGAATTAAGTGTTGAGAGTGGAGATAAAAAAACATAAAAAAATTGCATGTGTGAAAGTGTACATCTTTTTATGTGTGTGTGTACATTTTTTATGTGTTAGTGGGTATCCTTTAGAGAGTGTGTATGTATTCCTATGTGTGTGAGTGTATGTATCTTATGTGTGTGAGTGTGTCTCTCTGTGTGCATGAGTGTGTATATCTTGTGTGTGTGTGTGTACATATCATGTGTGTCTTAGTTTTTATCATTGTGTGTTTCGCCTTGTGTGTGTTTGTGTTTGTGTAACTTTTCATGGTAGAAAATCATGGGAAGAAAATTTTACATGTTAATGCTAAAGGAAGTCTAAGTAGATCTCCCACACCCGAAGCTATGCAACTCCAAATGAATTCTTTTTTGATCCACTTCAATATTATTCTTGATATGAATTTGGATGTGCTTCATGAGAGGATTGATGTATTGGAGAATAAATCATGCCGGAACATGATCCATGATAACCCACAACATGCTCTGCCACCACATCTTCCCCACATCATGGAGGAGGAGTCGGTGAACCTTGCTGATGAGTTTGATTGTAAGGACCCAACCCTGGTTTTCTAGAGCCAGTACCTTATTTTATTACATCGTAATATAAACAAGGAATTCGTATCCTAAAGGAAGGAATAGCTCAGTAGATTTGGACAACAAGATACATACATAGGTTCAGCATTACAACATGAAAGGAAATACAGCATATCAACTTATTTTTAATCACACATGAACTCATAGATTATCCCTGAAAGTCATTAATAATATTTATCTTCACCGTATAGGGAAAAATAAAACATAAAAAATGGGTGATTTCAGATGTTCAGTAAGGATAATTAATACAATGAATGTTATCAATAACATAAATACTAGTCATGGTGAATAACTTGAAAACACATACCATTAAAAATTATACTTGAGCATAAAATGGAGAGAATGAAACATGACCATTTATATTCTACTAGTTTAATAATAACATTATTTATCAATTTCTAACACCATAATGAAAGAATACATAATTTTGGACATCAAAAACATATTGTTAAGGTCTCCACCAAGATTCCTGAAAATACAAGGGAAAGGCCTCGACCAAAACTCAATTCTATTTTGTCTCAAAAGACCTAATGATGCATAGAGGGTCTATAGAAGGCCCCACAAATCACTTTCTATGTCCAATTAATTCCTCATATGAAAGTGGATAAAGATAAACAACATGAACATATTAAATAACTTTCCCCAATCTGTACACATAAACACTAACCATTCTGAGTAGTATGGTGAATGCTATCAGGATAGCACATCCACATAAAAACTGATCGTAAACCATTTAATAAAATATTTTAGATGTTAAAAATAACATATTAACCTAAATAATACATAAATTTTAATAAAGTTTCTGAAATAGATAAAACTACTCTAATAAAATCATTGATGAATTTTTGAGAGATACACTTTTACTTTGAAAAGAATAGTTTTTTTGGAAAGATATTTCTAAAAAATAGAAATTAACTAAAGTTAATTTTCCATGATGAAATTATTGGTCATATAGAAATAATTATTTCTTAAAACATATTATTTAGTGTACTTTAAAATAGGTATCAATTTGAGAAGTTCCCTTGAACCGAGCTTGTTTATCAGGAAGAATTGTGAAAGATATTTATAAAAGAATTAACACTGCATAAAATAAAGAAGGATTGTTATTGGTAAAAGTATATTGAAAATTAAAATATAATTTATTAGGAGTAAATTAGAATAATTAATAATTTAATTCAGAATAAGAGAGACAAAGAGTAACCTGATATAAAATTGAGGTCCAAGTATAAAACCCAAACCTTGTGTTTGAATGTGTTCTTCACATGGTCTTAACATCCTGGATATTCAAATTAAATCCATTAATTAGTTAATTAAGAACATTTTTTACATGTTTTTTATTCTTAAACATTTTACTAATTTAATTTATGGTCTTTTTATGAATTATAAGATACAAATTTATCACTCAGGAGCGTTTGTTTCCTTGATTTTCATGGTCGGTATAATTTTATATGATAATAGAAGTTCATGGGGAATGGTTATAATTCTACAGAATTGAATTTATATTATATTGATGAAAATTTAGTAGTCTAAATGGTTATTCATATCAATTGGTTATATAGTATGAGTATGAGTATGAATCACTAGATAAAATATTTAGTGATAATTTTTTATATTTTTATGATGGTTTCTCAATCACAATGAACAAGTTTTGTTCTATTATCTAATATCATGTATAAATTATGGTTATAGAATAATTACATAATATATAATTTATATTTTAGAATCTTTTTCAACCATAAAAATTGTCTCATGACTATCCTTGAAGAAAAAATTGAAGAAACATACTTTTGCATCCATGAAGGTTGTGAATTGGCACCTCCCGGATAGTAATTTTGTTTTTAAAATAATAGAGAGAGGGGGGAGACATTAAGTATATTGATGATGGATATTCCATTAACATGATATAATTTCAATATATAGATGATACTGGAGTTACAATGTTCATTTGGATAGGGGAGATGAGAAGATAATAATAAAAGAAGGAAGTAAAAATAAATTGAAAGGAAAAAAGGAAAGGGATTTTACCTCTTCAGTACACCTCCTTGCGAACCTTTCTAAAAGAAAGGGTTTTGGAATTTTGGAAATACCAAGATATCTTGGATGTGGGGAGAGACTATTAAATAGTATCTATGTATAACTTTTATAATCTTTAAGGCATATAGGAGTGATGGGAAGAGGGAGTGAGGGGTGGTTTTTATAGTGGGGGTGAGTGAATTTTGAGTATCTTATTCATTGTTTTATTATTTTTCTCAAGAAAAGAAATAGTATTTGATTATTATTTCCATAAATAGTAATAAATTCATGTGATCCTGAACCAATGTCCCTTTACATCATCCATGACTCAATCATGATTCATAAATTCATTTATTTAGCATATTTTGTAAATTATCGAATTTCACTATTCACCAAAAATTCAAGTATTTCAAAAAAATACAAAAAATTCTCCCAACCCATTTTTCAATGTGTATAATTGAAAAATTAAATCCCTTTTACCAAAATATATTTCTAAATAAGATAAATTTAATCTTTAAATAACATCATTATGTACTTGAAAAATACATATTTTATAATACATTCAAAAATTACCTGAGGTCCCATAAAATTGTCCTAAAATCATAACAAAACAGAATATTTTTTTAGGAAAACATTTTATGAGAATTAATTTTATTTTAAATAAATTTATTAATTTAAAATTATAATCAAATATTTATTACTCACTAAAATATCAACACTTAATTATTAATTTTAAAAATATTCACTATCATTTATGTGGTATATAAATTTTATTTATACAAACATGGGTGAGGTTTCTATTCATAAGGGTACATTAATATTTATAAGGGTAAGGTAAATTTCCTAAGGATAAGTTACTATTCACCAAAAATGTAATTTTATCCTATCAGACACTAAATTTCTTACTAATCGCAATCATGTATGTTCGTTTTTTGAAATTCAAATCATAGAAGTGGAAAATTTATTTTTAGTGACTAGGTTATTACTATATCCTATAACAATGTGTTTGTTTCCCAAGGGATCATGGTTTAGTCCATTCTATGTTAAATCTATTTTTAAAACCTTGGGGCGTTCTATTCTTCCCCCCTTCCAAAAATTTCAACCTCAAAATTACAAAAATATTACCTCATAAAAAGATTTTGGTAGGTCTTCATCATATGTTCCCCAATATCCCACATCACCTCTTCAATTTTATGATTCTTCCAAATCACTTTTACCAGTCGACTCATTTGATTCCTCAAAACATGTTATTTAGTGTCCAGAATCTGGATATACACTTCATAGTAAGATAAGTTAGGTTCCAATTTTATACCTTCAGAAGTGAGTAAATTTGTTGGGTCTTGCATGTACCTTCTCAAAAATGAGACATGGACCACATTGTGTACCTTAGAATGTCTATAAAATATTTCCAAATGATAATCCACTAATCCAATTCTCTCCATAAATTCAAAAGGTCCAATGTACCTAGAGATTAGTTTACCTTTCTTCCCAAATATTATAACACCCTTCAATGGAGATACTTTTAAGAAAACATTATCTCCCACTTGAAACTCCAAATCCTTACTTCAATTGTCAGCATATCAATTTTTCCTTCATTGAGATTCTTTGGTATGGGTTTGAATAGTACTTAACTTTGATTTTGTTTCCTTCACAATCTATGGGCCCGCAAACTTCTTTTCACCAACATCATCCCAACACATTGGTGTATGAAATCTCTTTCCATATAGTGCTTCAAATTATTCTATTTGAATACTTTAATAAAAACTATTATTGTAGGAAAACTCCATCAAAGGTAAATACTGATCTCACATACCTTGAAAATCAAGTGAGCATGATCTTAACATTTCATCTAATGTTTGGATCGTCATTTTCAATTGCCCATCAGTTTGAGGGTGATAAGCAGTATTCAATCAAATATCAGTATCCAAATATTTTAAAGACTTTTCTAGAATTTCAATGTGATTCATGGATCACGATCACACACAATTGATATAGGTTCTCCATGAAGTCTCACAACATTATTGGTATAGAGTCATTCAATGTGCTACTATAGAAAATCCTCCCTTATAATGAGAAAATGTGAATTCTTCGTAAGTCAATATATAATTACCCATATTGAAGAATTAATTCTTGGATTTTTGGGTAATCGAGTGACAAAATACATGGTGATTTCATCGCATTTCTATATAGGAATAGGTATATTTTTCATGACTTCTCTATGATGTTGGTGTTCATCCTTCACTTGCTGACATATTAAACATCTTGATACATGGTCAGTAACTTGCCACGTCATGTTTTCCAAACATAAAAGTTCCTTCAAATATTTATAAATATTAGTGATACCATGTTGTATAGAGAAATTAGATCTATGGGAATCATCCATTAAATCCCTTTTTAGCTTTGGTATAGAGGGAACTCATAGCATCTTCTTAAATTTACAAATTTCATCTTCATGCACGAAGTTAGCCAACTTCTCATCATTCTCATCTTTAATTTTATTTTGAATATTCTCATCATAATACTAAGAATTTTTAATTATTTCCAATAAATATGGTTGGGAAACCAATTAAAAAATTAATTATGTTTCACCTTCTTTGATAATTCCCATATCCATCTTAAATAGATCCATGAATACAGAATCCCTTTCAATCCTCATTTTGTTTAAAACTCCATGATCCTTCTTAATAAATGCATCATCTACCTTATTTTCCTTTCTTGGGTTGTAATGTATGGAACAATCCTAATCCTCGAGTAGCTCGAGTCATCACCTTTGCCTCATATTGAGGTCTTTCTGTGAGGAAATTTATTTTAAGCTCTTGTGATAAGTATATATCTCACATATTTCACCAAAGAGATAATGTATCTATAAATTCAGAGAAAAGATTACAGGTACCAACTCAATATCATGGGTCAGGTAGTTTTTTTCATGATTTTTTAACTAACTTGATGCATAGTTAATGAGGCTATCATTCTGTATATGGACACAACCAATTCCTTTCTTTGATGCATCGCTATGAATCACAAATCCACCATTTCCTAATGGTGGAGTCAATATTGGAGCATTATCTTACCTCCTCTTCAATTATTCAAAACATTCTTCACATTCTTTTGTCCATATAAACGTAACCCCTTTATGATTGAGATTGGTTAACGGGTTAGCTAATTGAGTGAAGTTCTAAACAAAATGAAAATAATAACTTTCTAAACCAATAAAACTACGTACCTCAATTATGTTTGTTAGAGTAGGCCATTCCTAAACTACCTTTGTATTTGTATGATAAACTAAGATTCCATCCTCAGATATAATATGGACAAGAAAAGAAACTATTTGATGTAAGAATTCACATTTTCTAAACTTCCCATATAACTCATTTCTTCTAAGAATCTTTAGAATAATGTGCAAGTAATTCTCAGGATCTTCGTACCTTTTGAATTATACCAAGATATTATCAATAAAAACCGTAATGAAGTCATAAAGATATTCCTTGAAAATTCTATTTATTAGATCCATGAGAACATAGGGTTCTTTAGTCAGTCCAAAATGCAATACTATAAACTCGTAATACTCATACCTAGTTCGAAATGTTGTCTTTGGAATATCTTCCTACCTCACATTCAACTGATGTTATATAGATATAAGGTTAATATTTGAAAAATATTGGGCTCCATGAATTTGATCAAATAAATCATCAATCTGAGATAGGGGATACTTTTTATTTATTGTAATAGCATTGATTTTTCTATAATCAATTCACAGCCTCATGGATTCATCTTTATTCTTGAAAAATAGAACATGGGATCCCCACGAAGAAGCACTAGGGTGGATAAATACATTATCACTAAATTACTCTAATTGTTTCTTCAGTTTTCAAATTCTACTATGGAAATTCTATAAGGGGTATTTGATATTGGTCTTGAACCCATAATTAAATCAATAGAGGACTCAACATCTAAATTTTGAGGATTTCCAGGTAAATACTATGAAAATATATCCACATATTCTTTCACAATATGTACATCCTCAATTTAAATATTTCTTTCCTCACCCATAGATATTGCATTCTCTTCCTCCCAAATAATTGAATTTTGTTAAGATACTGATGGTTGATCTAGATAAGAATCAGATGGTGATGTTTCTTCTCTAAAGATAACACATTCTACACCTTCTTCACAAATTTTAATTTCTTTTTTCTTGCAATAGATTTTCACATCATATTTTAAAAGCCAGCCCATTCCAAGAATTATGTAAAATTTGACCATAGTTATAATGATAAAATTATCAGATAATGCACATGTATATGACATAATGGATATTTCCTAACACATCATTCTTCTAATGAGACTTCCTTTATGGTTTTTGACTTATAACTACCTTACTAATGAGAATTCTAAATATCTAATTTTTAATGAAAATTGGGAATATATAAAGGAATGTGATGATCTGGAATCAAATAAATTACTGGTCAAGTTTGGGGAAATGACTATTGTACCTACTACCACATTATTAGGAACTTCAAATTCAATAGTTGTGATCACATAAGCTTGGCCTTCCTCCCTTATCTTTCTCTCAGGAATGTTTCCTTCACACTTAGGACAATAATTGGCATAATATCGCATCTCTTTACAATTATAGCATTGAACCTTGGTATCTTTTTTCTTTCCCTTAAAATATTGATATTGGTGGACTCTTTCTCCACATTTGTAATAGACTCCATTTCCATTTAAGAAAGGTTTGGGGTGTTTATTTCCACAAGTATCGCATGTTGGAAAACTCCCATTTTTATTTTTCCCTTTATCCATTATGTCCTCTTCCACCCTCTTCTTCTCTTTATTTCCATTAATTTCATAAGACATAGATAATTATTTCTCTATGTTTATTTCACTTGAGACTTTATCTTCGTATGATTAGAATGTTTTGAAACCAGATCTATTTAGAGGAGTGGTTTTAAAACATCAAATAATATATCAATATTTCTCCTCAGATTACATATGTATTCAATGACATGCCTTTGTAGCCCTGTAAAGTTAGATTCATAATTCACAATGTTTTCATCCTCCTTTTTATTCAAATTCAAGAACTACATCTCCATATCTACTCACTATTCTTGAGGAAAAGAATTTTCTAAGAATCTTTCCTTAAAGTCCCTCCATTCCATTTCTTCTATTTCTTCCTCCTCTTTTGTGTTTTGAATCAACTGCCACCATTGATCTACATCTCCTAATAGATGATAAAATACCATGGAAACATTCCCCCTTTCATTAAATCCCAAAGTGATAAATATCTTCTCTAGTGAATTTTTCCACCGCTCTGCTACAAATGGGTTTATAGTCCCATTGAATGATGGAGGTTTTTGTTGCATATAGCGGTCTAACATTACATGCCCAAATTTTGGTTTAGAATGCCCCATACAGGTAATGATATTGTTCATAACCTGAGTCAGTTATCCCAGTGTAGTTATAAGCTGCTCAGCACCAAATGCAGCTCCAATACCAGTTTCATTATCTTTCTTAAGAGAAAAATCCCTACATTTGATGCATTTGTTCATGCAGTTTCCATTCCTTCAACTAGGCGCCATTTATAAATAAACATATACACTAAATTAGGTTATGAATCACAATTTATAATGTAAAACTAGAAAAACACTTAACATAAACAGAAATTTTATGCATGTATAATCTCATAATCATGAGCATGTTTACATTGAAGACCTATTTACATTTAAATCCTTCATAATGGTTTATAAAAAAAGTGAATTGTCCTATGTATATCCCCCAGTAGTGTTAAAATATGTGCGCATTAAGGCATGTTTTCATGTACCAGGTTACCCCAAGTCAAGACCAAAATACCTTGTCAGAGTTGTTACTCCTAGGTACATCTGTGCTAGAAGCAGGTCCACTTGTAGTATCCAGACAGGGATGCATTTTCCAGAAATATCCACATAATCCATACCATACCAAAATTCAAGGATGTTCTTGTATATTTATCCTCAAAGGCTGCCTTCGGGGTTTTCCCTAATCTACATTTTCTAAATCTTGTTTCCATTTTTTCTACTAAACTTCCTCTGATACCAACTACAAGGACCTGACCCCAGTTTCCCAGATTCATTACCTTATTTTCATACATTAGCGTGTAAAAGGGGATTTTTATCCCAAAGAAATGAATAGTATAGTATATTTTGAAAACAAGTTACATACATAAGTTATACATTACAACTTGAAAGGAAATACAACATATCAGCTTCTTTTTAATCACACATAAACTCCTAAATTATGTAACAACCTGATATTTTATGAGAATTATTCTTTTTTCTTTCATTGATGTCTTGTGTTTTACGCTACACTAAGATTATCTTTCACTATACTCAACACCGTATTAGCTTGCAGTATACACAATACTATTCTTGGATCATGTTACACACAATTTCTTGTTCGTTTTATAGTAGTTATTCTACGCAACATTGAGTGTGTATATATATATATGTATATATATATTCAATGGATAAATGAAATATGGTTGGATTCTGTTATACGCAACAACAAAGGATTCTTGCACTACACGCAACCCTGACTTGGCTTGCATTACACGCAATCGCGACCTTCCTCGATAGCGTGTGTTGTACGCAATATCAGGTTTCCCTAAACAATGATATATTGTTATAATATTATTATGAACTATCATTAATGAATAGTATTAACTAAATTTTGAATTTTATAACATTATTATTCATCTTACATATTTTCTAGAACATGGTATGAGAAAAAAATAATTTTTTCGGGTCAAATAAGTATTTTTCAAAAAATACAGTTTTGTCGCCTTTTGATGGCGCACCAATTTTAAATCCACTTTTTGACATTTTTATAAGTTCAATTTGAAAAAATAAAATTCTTCCTTGGAATCAGGATATAAAAAATTAATTTGGAAAATTTTTTCATGTTATTCTGATAACTTTCATATTTTAATGAATAGTAAACACACGCTATATTTTAATTAAAAACAAATTTTTTCATCGCAATAATTTATATGGTTAGATTGTCATTTTAACTAGTTTTAAAGTGTAATTAGAATATATTTTACCATTTTATCCAATTTTGGTCATTGGAATTAATTTCACATTGAAATTGGACATAAACAAGTGTCGATCTTTTGATAGTTATTGTTTCTTAAAAACACGCTATTTGTTTTGATAACAGGAATTACATTTAAAATTAATTAATTCCACTTATATGTTTTGAATTTGTAAAAATAGACATCATATTTTAATTATGAATAAAAAATATAGCTTAGGCTGATTTATTTGTAGTTTTCTGAAAAACATCAATTTTTGATGAATAGTAAACCACCTAATGGTAGTTAAAAAAACTGAATTTTTCATTTAAATGAAATTTTACCACTTCTGTGATTGGAATTTTGAAAATCCGACATACATGGTTGTTATCAAAAAGTAAAATATGTTTCAATAAGATGAAAATAATTTTTTGTGAATAGTAACTTTTGACTTTTATTTACCGCGGTTAAAGGTAAATAGGGTAATTCAAGGTAAATATAATATTATAATAAATCAAAATTGCCTTAACACTTGTCCAAATATTATTGGTTGAATCATTTATTACCATGGGAATCTTTGGGTCGATTTTGGGACCCCATTGAGCCACTTGGGAGTGATAATGACAATTTAGATTAATTAACTTGAAGTAAAGGAAAATATGACAAAAGCAAATATCTTTTAGTAAATTAATTTTTAGAAGGGTTTATGTAAATTATATTTTTTCCTATAAATATTCATTGGAAATATAAAAAGATTTTATACATTATAGTATTTTTTTTATAATTTTTAGACATCAAATAAATTTAATTATATATTACACAATAATGATGCAGTGTTTACCTCATTTATAAATGATTTAAATAAATAAGATTATAATGATTAAAATATTATCCTAAACATGTCCAATTATGATTGGATAATTTTATTTAAGATATGAGTCATCTTATCTTCGACTTTAATGTGTTTGGGACCTTTTTAAACTGAAGATAATTTTATAATAAAATAATGTTTTCACACTTTCTAGAAGAGCCCCTCCTCTCTCTTATAAAAGGAGAACACTTATAACCAATTCCGCACACCTATCAAGCCATTTTTATCGTCCAAACTCAGCCCAATTATGCTCCCTACATTCCTATCCTCCTCCTAGAAGCCTTAACATAGGCAGAAGGCACTCCAAGAAGTCCTTTTGGTTCAAACCAAAGGAAGTTACCCAAATTAAAGGTAACAGTTTCTCTTAAATTGTTTTCTTTTATTTTAATTGTTCAACCCCTAAACTCTTTTTATTATTTTATTTTGAGACAACACCAGTATACTCAATATACTAGGATGTTGTTATGAAAATTATTCTAACTACACTTACACACACCTCCATCTAATGGATGAAGAACATAATGTTTCTGTGGATGGAAAACTAATGCCTCACGAAACGATGATTGTTCAATTACTTCTTACCGCCTCTCATGGTGGCCATTATGATATAAATGTATTTAGATATTATATATATTATGTTTACGATTTCATTATTCTTCTGTACTTCCCAATTATATCAATCCTTTATGGTTTCCATAGTGGGTAAATACGATAATCTCATTTGAGGAAGTGCGGACTACCGCCCCCTTAAAGTGATGTGACTCGTTAATGCCTTATGTGGGATGTATAAAGTATAGAGTTAATGATATTATATATGATATTATACTGGATTTATAATATACCTATGTATAATTATTTTTATTTCCATTAAAATAAATAATATAAATGAAAGTAGTGTTCATGCGGACATACGGCTTACCGTCTCTATGAACGGTTCATTTCATTTCATACCTCCAAATGTTATGTACTATTATAAATACACTTATATTCTGGATATATATTATATATATGATATCTAAATCATGAATATCATTCTGGATATAAAAAAATATTGACCGTATGAACAACATGTAATTATAAGAAGTCCATTTTTGACTCAAGTACCAAATATCGATAAAACGAACGTTATTAACTTAAATGATTACATAATGTTTATAACATGGTAATAGGTGATATAAAAGGAAATAATAAACTTCATAAAGGTTATTAAGCAATTATAAACTAACTTTATTTTATTATTTAGGAGATTAAAGAACGATCGAGTCATGTCGGACACAAGGTAAGAGATAACTTTTCCAATCTCGTTTTTATCCGAAATTTTTTATTCATATGTATTTACTGGGGTTATATTTATCATTCATGTCCCTCTTTTCTAAAAATGGTTTCATTTATTTTTAAAGTCTTTTTTACCAATTTTTTAATTTTACTACACGGTATGTAAGGAATCTTTCTTTTGTTTACCATATGAGGTACTTTTTTTGACTTTTCCGGAAAAAGTACGAGAAGAATGTTTTTTAACTTATACGGCATGAACTGATTTTTATGCTTTCATAACACCTTATTTTCATGAAGAATACTCTACAATATTTCATGACTATTTTCAAAAAAATCCTTTGCCTTTAAAATTGCATGGAATTTTTTGAGAAGAAAATTATTTTGAAGAAGAATGGATATTTTCTTCAAGAAATCATTTCAAGTGTTTTATCAAAACCATTTTCCATCTAAGATGACATTATTTAGTATGTGTATGTTCCAAGTATAATGTCTCTATTATTTACATGGGTTCACTTTTCTTATGATGATATTATATCCATTTATTTTATATGAATTATGTTATGATGGGATGATGTTTATGAAACCCATTTTTATTCTTTGGGTTATGATGAATGATTTATGTTTATGTTGTGGAACATGTAAACATGATTTCATTATGAGATGGGTGGGACCTATACCTCCCTCCAATGCATTGGGTAAAGATTTATATTTCATGAGATAGACATGGATGGAACGGTAAGTAAATTAGGTTCAGTAATATAAGGCTGGAACGACAAGTAAACCCGATTCAGTAAGGGACTTTGTCAACTAAGATAGTCTTGGCAGCAATGTCTTGGATACTATGGAAATCATATCATGTGCTTAATGTTTTTCCACAATTACAAGTTTTATTCCCATTCTATTTTATCATGATTAATGTTCTTTTATGATCTATGCCTTACGTACTACCTTTTTTTAATTCATTTCTCATGATTTTGATGTTTAAACATTATGTTCATGTTTTTAAGTTCAAATGTATATCGTTGGTTTTATTTTCTCCATGCTTACCCTTACTGGGCATTTGAACTCACCCTTTTTATGTTTTCTTTTTCCCCAGGATTAAAAAATGGTTTTAGATAAGGAAACAAAAAGGGGAAGATCATTACGGGAGATGTTGAAGATCTTTAAACATGATTAGAAGTTTATATTCCATGTTTACAAATACACTAAACTATTACGATCCTTGAGTGTTGGTTTTTGTTATGTTTTAAGTATTCTGCAAAAGTAATGTAATGTCTATGTACGTCAAGTTTGGGGTCGTTACAAATTATCCCTATAAGTCATTCAAAATATGCATCCTCGCCACTTGTAAAAAAACATAATAAATGGGTATGTTCAGATTCTCAGTAAGGGTAAGTAATAAAACATAATTTATAATAAACATAAACACTAGGCAAGGTGAATAACTAAAAAAACATTCTTATAGAAATTATACTTTAGCATAATATGGTAGGAATGAAAGATGATTAAATATGGCCTTATAAATGACCATGAGATAATGAAACATAACCATTGATATTAATCTAGTCTAATAATCACATGGTTTACCAATTACTAATAACATAATAAGGTAATTCATAATGTTAGACATCTGAAACATATTGTCAAGGCCTCGGCCAAGACATTTGAAAATAATAGAGTAAGGCCTCACCCAAAACCCAATTATGTTTTGTCTCATGAGACCTACCGATGCATCTAAGGGATATAGTGGGCCCCACATGTCACATTATATGTCTAATGCATTCCTCATATTAAAGGGTTCAAACATAAACAACATGAACGTATGAAATAACTTTCCCCAATTTGTACACATAAACCCTAACCATTCTGATTAGTTTGGTGAATGGTAACAAGATAGTGCATCCACAGTCAAACTGATCATAAACCAATTAATAAAATTTTTTAGATGATAAACATAAGATATTATCCTCAATAATACAAAAAAATTCAATAGTGGTGTTGAAATAGACAAAAATTCTCTAATAAAATTTACGATGATTTTTGAGAGAAATACACTTTTACTTTGAAAAAATAGTTCTTTTGGAAAAATCATTGCACAAAACCAAAAATTAACTAAGTTATACTTTAAATGATGAAATGATTGGTTTTATAAAAGTAATTTTTTCTCAAAAAATAATATATTGTGCCATTGAAAATATGTATGAATTTGAGAACTTCCCTTGAATCAGGATTGTTTATCGAGAATAATTGAGAAATATCTCTATAAAACATTTAACTCAGCATAAAATAAAGATGGATTCTGATGGGTACACATATATAAAGAATTAAAACAGAATTTATGATGCGTAAATAAGAATAATTAATAATTTAATTAGAATTAATAGATACAAAGAGTAACATGAAAGAAAATGGATGTTCGGGTAGAAAACCCTTACCTTATGTCTGAATGTGTTCTGCACTTGAGCTTCACATCCTGGATAATCAAATTAAATCCATTAATTATTTAATTCAGAAACTTATTTACACGTTTCTTTATTTCAACATAATTTTATTAAGTTTATTTATGTCCTCTTTATGAGTTCTAATATAAAAATTTATCGTTGAGGAGCATTTATTTCCATGGTTTTCATGATTGGTATAATTGTATATGATAATTGAATTTCATGTGGAATGGGTATAATTCTACAAAATTGAATTTTTATAATATTCAAAAAAATAAATTTTTTAAATGGTTATTCAGATATTTTGGTTATATAGTATGATTAAATGTCATTAGAAAAAATATTTTGTGATAATCATTTGGACTTTTCAGGAGGTTTCGCGAACACAACAAACTGGTTTTGTTCAATTATTTAATATCATGTATAAATAATGGTTATAGAATCATTACATAAGATATAATACATGTTTTAGAATTTGGTTCAAACATAAAAATTGGTACATTACCAGCCTTGAATAATACATTAAAGAACAAAACTTCATCGTCCACGAATGTTGTAAATCGGAACCTCCCGGACGGTGATTTTGTTTTTAAAATAAGAGAGAGAGAGAGAGAGAGAGAGATCTAGGGATATTGATGATGGATATTTCATTAATATGATATAATTATATTATATAGATGCTTTTATATTTAACATGATCATTTAGATAGAGTAGGTGAGGATATAATAATTAAATAAGGAACTGAAACGAAATTGAAATGAAAAAGGAAGAGGATTTCACCTCTTGAGTACACCTCCTTGAGAACCTCCTTATGGGAAGGGGTTTTGGTATTTTTTCTAGACCAAGAGATTCTGGAGGTGGGGAGATACTAGGGAAGAGTATTTTGGTAGAACATTGAGATTCTTAAAATCTTATATAAATTAATAGAATAGTGAGTGATGAGAGGTTTTTATAGTGGAGGAGTGGAGTGATTTTTAAATATCTTTTTCATTATTTTATTATTTTTCTCAAGACAAGCAATAGAGTTTGATTATTCTGACCAAAAATAGTAATAAGTTCATATGAGTTCGAAACAAGGTCCATTTACCTCATTCATAACTCAATCATGATGTAAAAATTCATTTATTTAGCATATTTTATATATTATTGAATTTCACTATTCATCGAAAATTCAAGTATTTCAGAAAAATCACAAAAAATCACCCTAACCATTTTTGGACGTTTAGAATTAAAAAATGAACTATTTTTTATAAAAATAATTTCCTAAACAATAGAAATTTAATTTTTAAATAAAATCATTATTTACTTGGGAAATAAAAATTTTAAATTTAACACTGATGTTATAATACTTTCAAAAATTACATGAGGCCTCATGAAATCATCCTAAAACAATAGGAAAAAAAAATAATTATTGAGGAATAAATTTTATGAAAATTATTTTTAATTCAAATAAATTTATTAATTTTAAATTCTAATCAAATATTATTTACTTACAAAAATATCAATACTTAATTATTAATTTTTAAAATATTCAATCTCAATTATATGGTGCCTAAATTATATTTATACATATATGGGTGAGGTTTCTATTCATAAGGGTAAATTATTGTTCATAAGGGTAAGTTAATATTCATAAGTATAAGTCAATATTCACCAAAAATATAAGTTGATCCTATCAAACTCTAAATATCTTACTGATCACAACCATGTATGTCAGTTTTCAAAATTCAAATCACCAAATTGGAAAAATTATCTTTATTAGATTGTTTATAAATATCTCCTATAAACAAAGTGTTTGTTTCATAGGGGATCAGTGTTTCATTCATTCTATATTAAATTTATTTGAAAACCTGAAGGACCCCGGGACACCATTAGAGGGGAGAGGTGAATCAGGGTGACAACTTTTTCTTTTTAATGTGATGGATCTTGTTCCCACATTGGTAGGAACTCGTTGAACCTGTATGATTAATATGATTAGAAATAAAACATTCCCATGCAAAGAGAAGACACAACACTTTTAACTTGGTTCACCACTAAGGGCTACATCCAAGGAGCATACACTGATAGGTTTTCGGTTGTACCTAATTCCACTAAACATCACGAGATGTGGATTACAAAGGTTTGGGAATTGTCACTCTGTCCCAGGCTCACTTGTAACGCCCCGACCCCAGCTACCCAGAGCCGGTGCGTTACTTCGTAACATTGGCATGATCACAAAAGATCAAGTCTCGAAAGACCGATTAGTTTAGTAGCCTTGGAAACACTAGATACATTCATAAATGTTACATTACATCATAAAGTGAAAAACTAATAACAAATTCTTCATAGTCCACACTCATTTCCTCTTCTGACTATCCCTGTAGGTCATTCATAAAATACTTCTTCACATCCTAGAAAATTTTTAAACATTGAAAGGGGTGAGCTCGAATGCTCAGTAAGGATAACAATAATGCGGAAGCTTTCATAAATAAACATTAACATTTAAGGCAATGTATAACTAAAACAAAAGCCTTTTAAACTTGAACATCAACATAATATGGCAAAAGTAAAATGAGATAATGCCATTTACTTCTTCACATGGATATTCTACTGGTCGAATAATCACATGCAATATCAATAACCACTTTCATAATGATGGAATGCATAATGCCAGACTATCATAACCACATAGCCGAGGCCTCGTGCCAAGACTACAAATAAGATTTTGTCAAGGCCTTGTGCCAAGACACTAGTTTGTCTCATGAGACCTGCCGATGCATCGAGGAGCTATAGCGGGCTCCACCCGTCACTTATTAAGTCCAATGCATTCCTCATATGAATAGGTTTAAACATATCATAAACCATAACATAATTGTATCACATAAAACATGCATAAAGGAAACATAACATTTCCATATTTCAATCACAAGATATCAATACAACACATTGATATAATAAAAATTCTTTCAAAACCATTTTCAATACCAAAATAAAAGAATGTTAAAACATTGTATTTATTTTTCTTTTTTAAAAAAGTTATGGCTTGTAAAGGAAGCCGAAACTCAAATAATGTTCACGGCGGCGGAGAAGTCGTTGTCGCCGCATAAGTACGGAAAGAAAAACATTCCCTTTTTGTCGTTTAGTAAAATGCTTCGTATAAAAAGATTCCTTTTGAATAAACTTAAAAGTCAAAGGGGTTTATACACCGTATAAAAGAAAGTTGTGTATAAAACCAAATATGCCTCAATGAAAGGAGATTGAGACGAAGTCCTTAAAAAGATCATTTTTAAAATAAAATAGATATATTATGTGTATTCACTATAGGTACACATAAAGAAAGTAAAAATACAAAATAAGACATAATAATATCATGACATAATTTGAAAGTAGGAGATTAACCCAAATAATGGAAGTTGGGTTAAGAAGTTCCCTTACAAAGAGCATTTTTAAAATAAAATAGATCTATTATGTGTATTCACTACAAGTACACATAAATAATGTACAAATACAGGATATGACATAATAATATCATGACATAATTTGAAAGTAGGATATTAACCCAAAGAATAGAAATTGGGTTAAGAAGTTCCCTTACAAATATCATTTAAATAAAATATATCTATTATGTGTATTCACTATAATTACACATAAAGAAAGTACAAATACAAGATATGACATAACAATATCATGACATAATTTGAAAGTAGGAGATTAACCCAAAGAATAGAAATTGGGTTAAGAAGTTCCCTTACCTCGTGTCTGACTTGACTCAACCGTTCTTTAACCTCCTGAATAATAAACTAGAGTTAATATATACCTTATTAAGAACCATTTTCAATTTCATTATCCTTTTTATATCACTTATTACAATGTTATGAACATTATGTAATTATTTAAGTTAATAACGGTCGTTTTGTCGATCTTTGGTACATGAGTCAACAATAAACTTCTTATAATTATAAGTTGTTCATGTGGTGAAATATCCATTATATCCAGAATTATATTAATGATGTAGATATCATATATATCATATATACAGTATATACATTCATTCATAATGTCACGTAACATTTAGAGGTAAGAAATGAAATGCACCGTTCATGGAGACGGTAAGCCGTACGTACGCATGAACGCTACTTTCATTTCAATTTCATATTTAATGGAAGTAAATCATAATGATATAAATGTATAATATAATTCCAGTATAATATAGTGTATAATACCATTTACTCCATCCTTTATACATCCCACATATGGCATTTACGATTCAAATCACTTTGAGGGGGCGGTAGTCCGCACTTCCTAAAATGAAATTATCGCGTTTTACCCATAATGGAAATCATAAAGTATGCCATAAATGAGAAATACAGAAGCATAAGTAAAACAAAAACATATTATATATCATATATAAAAATAGTGACATCTTAATGGCCACCTTTGAAGGTGTTATATGAGTGTTGAACAATCATCGCTTCGTGAGGCAGAAATTCGCCATCCACAGAAACCGTATGTTCTTTAACCATTAGATATAGGTGTGTGTAAGTGTAGCTCGAAACCTTCTTACAACAACATCCTAGTATATTGAGGATACTGGTGTTGTTACAAAAGAAATGAATAAAAAGAGTTTAGGGGGTTGGAGAAGAAAAATAAAACAAAACAACATTATAAAAGACATTACCTCAAAATCGGGTAACTCTTTTTGATTTGAGCCAAAGGCTTCCTTGGGAAGAGTTCTGCCCAAAGTGAGGATTCTAGGAGTAAGAGAGGGATGTTGGGAGAGTATTTGGGCAGAGGTTGGCCGAGCCAAATGGCTTGAAGGTGTGAATAAGGTGGGAGAGGTGGGGGCCTTTTATAAGTGGAGAGGAGGGGCACTTTTGGAAAGTAATGAAATGTTACATTATTTCAAAATGATTTTCGGATTCTAAAGGTCCCACATCTATATAATTCGAGGCTAAGGTGATAAGGTTTCGAAATATCTTCATCCAATAGGCTTTGGACAAGTGTAAGCCTCGGATTTTGCATTATCTTCTCATTTTATTTAAATCGTCAAATAATGATGTCATCGCTGCATCATTATTATGTCATAAATACTTTAATTTATTTAATGTCTAAAAATTATAAAACAAATACTATGATGTAGGAAATCTTTTTAGCTTTCCAATGACTATTTATAATCAAAATTTGGACTTGTATAACCCCAATTAAAAATTGTTTTAGTAGAACAATTTATGTTAGTGTCATTTTCACTTTAATATTAAATAAAAACTAATTTATGTCATTTCCCAACAAAAGTGGATCCATGGGGTCCCCAAGTTAGGCCATGGCTTGTCTTGGTCGGCCATGACTCAACCAATGAGGTTGGGACATGTGTCTAGGTCATTTAATATTATTAAAGTATTATCTATACCTTAAACTACACTAATTACCACTAATCGCGATTAAGAACTTAATAAGTTACTATTCACCAAAAAATTATTATAATCTCATTGAACCACATTTTACTTCTTAATGACAACCATGTATGTCGGATTTTTGAAAATCAAATCACAGAAGTGGTAATATTTCATTTAAACGAAAAATTAGTTATTTAACTACCACTTAGTGGTTTCACTATTCATCAAAAATTGAAGTTTTTCAGAATAAGGCCAAAATTTCATCCTAAGCTATAATTGATATTCCGAATTCAAAAATGATGTCTATTTTACAAAATTCCAAACATATAAGTTTCATTAATTAATTTTATAATTAATTCCCGCTGTTACGACAAATAGCGTGTTTTCAAGAAACAATTTATATCAAAAGATTGGCAATTGTTTATGTCCAAATTCAATGTTAAATTAATTCTAATGACCACCATTGGATAAAATGGTAAAAATATATTCTAATTATACATTAAATCCACTCAATAGTATAACTTATCACTATAAATTATTTTGATTAAAAAAGTTGTTTTAAGTATTTTTCACTATTCATAAAAAATTAGAAGTTCTCAGAAAAATACCAAAAATTCAACATAGGCTAATTTCGATATTACGAATACAAAAATGAAGTCCATTTTGAAATATAAAATTTCTATAATTTTAAAAAGTGGTTATTACTATTCATAACGGCTAGTTTGATTTGTCGCGATGTTTTAGAACTCGAAGTTGCGTACAATGCAAGCTATTGTATTATTGAATGAGAAGCGTATCGTGGAAGCTCGGGGTGTTACATTCTCCCCTCCTTCAATAAATTGCGTCCTCGCAATTTGAAATTTTTCTTGGAAAATAAAAGGTTGAAAATAGAAAATACCTTTGTGGAAAACCCACATCGGAAATAAGGTTAATAAATATATAACATTAAAAGAAAGCAGGATAAGTACAAAGGTCACCCGATATAGCCCATTCTAGGATTCTATGAAAATATGGATATGGAAGAAAAACAAACCATCAAGGTCTGATGGAGAGTTATAGAAAACAGGATTAGGAGAATGTTTAACCATAAGAAAATCACAAACTTGTGATTGGTTAAACGGTCATTGAATCCCCAGTTGGAAAAGTTAACCGACAACATTTTTGTTTTAAGTTACCTTTTATAATGTTGAGGAATTTATTTATGAGATTTACTAAGAATGTAAGGGAATATACATACTTGTTATGTATACTTTCATTCGTTAATAAATTTTTACCACAAACCCAACTTTTACTCCAAATGGTAATGGAACTCAAAAATATTCTATTTATCCTAATTGTATAAGGTTCCAAATGTTAACACATACCATTTAGATCAGTAAAACTATTTTGTAATAACCAGGGACTTCCTGTAGGCTAGTGGTAGGAAATAAAGGCTTGTCGCACTATGGTTGTGGGTTCGATTCCAGCAGCTTTGTCCGACGCGACTGGTTATTCCCCACCCTACAGGTTGTCCTTTTCCTAAAAATATAGTACTATACTATTCCAAAAATAATCTTCATAAATGTTTTAACCTTAAACAATACTATCCAAAGTTCAACTTAATCCATTCCAACCTTAATAGTTATCCAAAATACTTCTGTCCAACTCACAGTCCAAATTTTATAAGGAAGGTAAACATAATGAAGATCCTTTATCCCACGTAACAACATGTGAACACCTTCATCATGTATTCTTTTTAAACATACTGAATTACCATGATCCCTTATTCCTTATAGAATACTAGATATATTCCTTCTATCCAAAAATGTATACAAAACATCAATCAGTTTCAAGGAAGTTAAGTATATCCAATATAATTTATCCAAATCAATCACGTCTTATTCCAAAATCACAATCTCAGTATCAAAACCATATTATGGTTTATCTTTCTCTCAACCATATATTTTCCAAAAATTTAACCTACTGTGGAGTCACTTTTCTTGGTTCCACACAATCTCAAGTCCTTGATGAAATAGTACTGCAGTACAATCCTTATATACTCCATAATTATTATAACCAGTACATCATTGATACAACACTCAAATTAAAAAAAAAAAAAATCTTTAATAACAACATAAGAACTCTAATCATTATTCCTCATCTGTGGTAGTATCATAACTTGATTATTATCCAATAACATCATTTGGGGCATGCTCTGATGATTTGGACATTGGTTTGCGTAGTGTCCCCAATCCTTGCAGAAGAAGCATTGTACATTTGAAACCATTTTCTTACCCTTGCAGTCACGCACTTTATGTCCTTTTTCTCTACACTTATAACAAACTCCCATTCCCTTTAGGCAAGTTCCATGATGTTTCTTCCCACAATTACCACATATTTGAAAATTCTTCTTTCCCCTCATCCCTTTATCCATCATTCTCTCTTCCATCCCTTTCGTCTCTTGCTTCGCTTCAAAGCCATAGGACTCAGAGAATTCTTTACTTATCCTATTAACACATGATACTATTTCTTCATATGTTGAGAACACATGGGAGACTATTTCCCTTCGAAATGTTGGCTTAATACCGTGAAAGATACTATCCTTCTTACTCTTTGGATCATACGTACTGCTGGAGTTCACATTCCTTCTATTGGGCGCCATTTCTATACAACGGCATAAACTAGGTTAGTTTATGAATCAAAATACATAATTCCATACTTGTAAAACACTTTACATAAATTGATCTATTTATGGATATAATCCATAATCATAAAAAGAAATGTTTTCTTTGAGGAAGTATATACTCATAACCCTTCATAGTGGTTTGTAAATAAAATGAGAATTATCCTAAGCATATCCCCCGGGAGTGTCGTAACCAAGAGTGCAGCAAGGCCCGTTGTCGTGCACCAGTTCCCGTTCGAGTCTAGCTCAAAGTGGTGTTTTCGGGTTTTACCCCTAGGTACATCTGTGCCAGAGCCGCCTCTACCTGCTCGTATCCAGACAGGGATGTATTGCTCGGAAAACTCACAAAATCTCTTCAATAACAAAATTCTAGAAAGTTCTTCTATACTAATCCTCAAAGTCTATCTTTGGGCTATGTGCTCTAATCAGAGTTTATCTAAATCTAGCTTCCAAGGTTAGTACTAAACTGCCTCTGATACCAACTGTAACGCCCCGACCCCAGCTACCCAGAGCCGGTGCGTTACTTCGTAACATTGGCATGATCACAAAAGATCAAGTCTCGAAAGACCGATTAGTTTAGTAGCCTTGGAAACACTAGATACATTCATAAATGTTACATTACATCATAAAGTGAAAAACTAATAACAAATTCTTCATAGTCCACACTCATTTCCTCTTCTGACTATCCCTGTAGGTCATTCATAAAATACTTCTTCACATCCTGGAAAATTTTTAAACATTGAAAGGGGTGATCTCGAATGCTCAGTAAGGATAACAATAATGCGGAAGCTTTCATAAATAAACATTAACATTTAAGGCAATGTATAACTAAAACAAAAGCCTTTTAAACTTGAACATCAACATAATATGGCAAAAGTAAAATGAGATAATGCCATTTACTTCTTCACATGGATATTCTACTGGTCGAATAATCACATGCAATATCAATAACCACTTTCATAATGATGGAATGCATAATGCCAGACTATCATAACCACATAGCCGAGGCCTCGTGCCAAGACTACAAATAAGATTTTGTCAAGGCCTTGTGCCAAGACACTAGTTTGTCTCATGAGACCTGCCGATGCATCGAGGAGCTATAGCGGGCTCCACCCGTCACTTATTAAGTCCAATGCATTCCTCATATGAATAGGTTTAAACATATCATAAACCATAACATAATTGTATCACATAAAACATGCATAAAGGAAACATAACATTTCCATATTTCAATCACAAGATATCAATACAACACATTGATATAATAAAAATTCTTTCAAAACCATTTTCAATACCAAAATAAAAGAATGTTAAAACATTGTATTTATTTTTCTTTTTTAAAAAAGGTATGGCTTGTAAAGGAAGCCGAAACTCAAATAATGTTCACGGCGGCGGAGAAGTCGTTGTCGCCGCATAAGTACGGAAAGAAAAACATTCCCTTTTTGTCGTTTAGTAAAATGCTTCGTATAAAAAGATTCCTTTTGAATAAACTTAAAAGTCAAAGGGGTTTATACACCGTATAAAAGAAAGTTGTGTATAAAACCAAATATGCCTCAATGAAAGGAGATTGAGACGAAGTCCTTAAAAAGATCATTTTTAAAATAAAATAGATATATTATGTGTATTCACTATAGGTACACATAAAGAAAGTAAAAATACAAAATAAGACATAATAATATCATGACATAATTTGAAAGTAGGAGATTAACCCAAAGAATGGAAGTTGGGTTAAGAAGTTCCCTTACAAAGAGCATTTTTAAAATAAAATAGATCTATTATGTGTATTCACTACAAGTACACATAAATAATGTACAAATACAGGATATGACATAATAATATCATGACATAATTTGAAAGTAGGATATTAACCCAAAGAATAGAAATTGGGTTAAGAAGTTCCCTTACAAATATCATTTAAATAAAATATATCTATTATGTGTATTCACTATAATTACACATAAAGAAATTACAAATACAAGATATGACATAACAATATCATGACATAATTTGAAAGTAGGAGATTAACCCAAAGAATAGAAATTGGGTTAAGAAGTTCCCTTACCTCGTGTCTGACTTGACTCAACCGTTCTTTAACCTCCTGAATAATAAACTAGAGTTAATATATACCTTATTAAGAACCATTTTCAATTTCATTATCCTTTTTATATCACTTATTACAATGTTATGAACATTATGTAATTATTTAAGTTAATAACGGTCGTTTTGTCGATCTTTGGTACATGAGTCAACAATAAACTTCTTATAATTATAAGTTGTTCATGTGGTGAAATATCCATTATATCCAGAATTATATTAATGATGTAGATATCATATATATCATATATACAGTATATACATTCATTCATAATGTCACGTAACATTTAGAGGTAAGAAATGAAATGCACCGTTCATGGAGACGGTAAGCCGTACGTACGCATGAACGCTACTTTCATTTCAATTTCATATTTAATGGAAGTAAATCATAATGATATAAATGTATAATATAATTCCAGTATAATATAGTGTATAATACCATTTACTCCATCCTTTATACATCCCACATATGGCATTTACGATTCAAATCACTTTGAGGGGGCGGTAGTCCGCACTTCCTAAAATGAAATTATCGCGTTTTACCCATAATGGAAATCATAAAGTATGCCATAAATGAGAAATACAGAAGCATAAGTAAAACAAAAACATATTATATATCATATATAAAAATAGTGACATCTTAATGGCCACCTTTGAAGGTGTTATATGAGTGTTGAACAATCATCGCTTCGTGAGGCAGAAATTCGCCATCCACAGAAACCGTATGTTCTTTAACCATTAGATATAGGTGTGTGTAAGTGTAGCTCGAAACCTTCTTACAACAACATCCTAGTATATTGAGGATACTGGTGTTGTTACAAAAGAAATGAATAAAAAGAGTTTAGGGGGTTGGAGAAGAAAAATAAAACAAAACAACATTATAAAAGACATTACCTCAAAATCGGGTAACTCTTTTTGATTTGAGCCAAAGGCTTCCTTGGGAAGAGTTCTGCCCAAAGTGAGGATTCTAGGAGTAAGATAGGGATGTTGGGAGAGTATTTGGGCAGAGGTTGGCCGAGCCAAATGGCTTGAAGGTGTGAATAAGGTGGGAGAGGTGGGGGCCTTTTATAAGTGGAGAGGAGGGGCACTTTTGGAAAGTAATGAAATGTTACATTATTTCAAAATGCTTTTCGGATTCTAAAGGTCCCACATCTATATAATTCGAGGCTAAGGTGATAAGGTTTCGAAATATCTTCATCCAATAGGCTTTGGACAAGTGTAAGCCTCGGATTTTGCATTATCTTCTCATTTTATTTAAATCGTCAAATAATGATGTCATCGCTGCATCATTATTATGTCATAAATACTTTAATTTATTTAATGTCTAAAAATTATAAAACAAATACTATGATGTAGGAAATCTTTTTATCTTTCCAATGACTATTTATAATCAAAATTTGGACTTGTATAACCCCAATTAAAAATTGTTTTAGTAGAACAATTTATGTTAGTGTCATTTTCACTTTAACATTAAATAAAAACTAATTTATGTCATTTCCCAACAAAAGTGGATCCATGGGGTCCCCAAGTTAGGCCATGGCTTGTCTTGGTCGGCCATGACTCAACCAATGAGGTTGGGACATGTGTCTAGGTCATTTAATATTATTAAAGTATTATCTATACCTTAAACTACACTAATTACCACTAATCGCGATTAAGAACTTAATAAGTTACTATTCACCAAAAAATTATTATAATCTCATTGAACCACATTTTACTTCTTAATGACAACCATGTATGTCGGATTTTTGAAAATCAAATCACAGAAGTGGTAATATTTCATTTAAACGAAAAATTAGTTATTTAACTACCACTTAGTGGTTTCACTATTCATCAAAAATTGAAGTTTTTCAGAATAAGGCCAAAATTTCATCCTAAGCTATAATTGATATTCCGAATTCAAAAATGATGTCTATTTTACAAAATTCCAAACATATAAGTTGCATTAATTAATTTTATAATTAATTCCCGCTGTTACGACAAATAGCGTGTTTTCAAGAAACAATTTATATCAAAAGATTGGCAATTGTTTATGTCCAAATTCAATGTTAAATTAATTCTAATGACCACCATTGGATAAAATGGTAAAAATATATTCTAATTATACATTAAATCCACTCAATAGTATAACTTATCACTATAAATTATTTTGATTAAAAAAGTTGTTTTAAGTATTTTTCACTATTCATAAAAAATTAGAAGTTCTCAGAAAAATACCAAAAATTCAACATAGGCTAATTTCGATATTACGAATACAAAAATGAAGTCCATTTTGAAATATAAAATTTCTATAATTTTAAAAAGTGGTTATTACTATTCATAACGGCTAGTTTGATTTGTCGCGATGTTTTAGAACTCGAAGTTGCGTACAATGCAAGCTATTGTATTATTGAATGAGAAGCGTATCGTGGAAGCTCGGGGTGTTACATCACTGCCTTTAAAAATATTCAGGGATAGCTCACTACGTCCCTCTTGTCACTTCTGTTAACTCCCCTGGCTCACAGCCCTTGGTGAAGTCACACTCAGTTTATAGACGTGAAGGTCTCTTCATCATCACTAAAGAATACATCCTCTGTTGTGTGTAGATGCTCTGTTGAAGTCCAACTTTCACTCCTATACTAATAACACTTTGTACCGAAGGTATCGACCAATCTTCCATATTTTGTGAAGCTCCAAAAGGACTGTCGTACTACAACCTCACCTGGCGCGCTTCTCCAAGACTGGCGCGCAAGTTTCAAGAACAGCGCGCAAGTCACTTCCATGGTACAAAATCAGCACGCAGGTGACACCAACACACTTGCGCGACACTGCCTCCTTCAACACCACACTTGCACAACTCTTCACCTTTTACTCCCAAACTGCCTTGGTCGCACAGCCAACAACCGGTGCGCAGCCTCTACTTGTGCGACCCAACTACCACTTGCATGACTCTACCACTTGCGTGACGAGAGCTCAAAAAATCTCTAAGTCTTGAACTTCATCACAAATGAGGTGGGCTGGTCCGCTATTTATAGGAAAACTGGACACACTGTGCGGTGGCGCGCAAGTATCCTCTCGGTGTGTAGGTTCCGGCGCGTAGCTCCATCCACCCTAGCCTTTGTCGCGCAACCCACTTGCATGACCTAACCAATACTTGCGCGACCCTCATTCCTTTGCTATATTTTGTAGATCTGATCACAAATAACATCTGGTGCGCAACATTCCAAACCTCCTAGGTACCAGCGCGCAAGTCTTTTCACAGCGCGCAGGTCACTTGCGCGACCAACCCAAAACTTGTGCGGCCCTTATCCCTTTTCCATTTTTCCATGTTCTGATATTGAAAAACATATGGAGCGCAAGTTACCTCTCCTTCAAGTACACGGCGCACAAGTCTCTTTTACAAAAACAATTTTCTCCATCTGTCGATTTTTAGGCCCAAAAATTTGGAAAACACTGGGAAATGGCGCCACCTTTAATACTATTGTCTGCTTGAACCGTATGATCACTTTTCTGGTACACATTCTGAACATCCACTGAGGATTGTCAACAAACACAAACCATAATAAAATTCATGAATAGAAGACTATGGTTCCAAAAATCTCCCCCTTTGGGTTTGTTGGCAATCAGAAAATAAATTCAATAGATCCTCATCCATGTGCAAAGCAAAAACACAAGAATCAACTCAACCAACACTTTAAGTCTACGTGAGTACTGATTGATGTAGAAAACAAGAGAGGAAGTGTGAATTGGATTCTAGTGTTTTGGAATTCTCAATGACGCCCAAGAATCATTACAAGACCCATTATTCCTTCTCATCCTTTGGCATCCTATCACTGACACTGAATTCGAATCATGTCACAGGATCATTACGTGCCAGAACATGCCTGAATTTATTTCTTTTCTTCCCCATTGACAATAAACCCAAAGAACGGTAATTTGTTCAATGTTCTACTCAAACCAAATTCCTCCTAAGTAGTATCTCCCCACAAACCTGCATCACATTAATAAACATATAAAAATAGTTATCATAATCGGGGAGAGGGGTATTTCATAACATCCTTATTCACTAGGAGGTGGCTGAACACCGAGGTTCTTCTGATGTTTCTCAAACACAGCCGCTGACAGTGGCTTGGTTAGGATATCAGCCACTTGCTCATCATTTCCCACATGATCCATTCAAATCACCCCATGTTCAACTTTTTATTTGAAAAAGTGATACCTGATTTTAATATGTTTCATACAAGAATGTTGAAAAAGATTCTTCGTAAGATCAATTGCACTCTTTTTGTCACAGTAAATCACCATTGGTTGCTTTACCTCATCACCAATATCTTTTAATTGTTGCTTCATCCATAGTAGTTGAGTGCATGCCTTTGTAGTGAATATACACTCAGCTTCAGCATTACAAAGAGAAGTACTTTGATGTTTCTTTCTCGACCATCCAACACATTTCTACCCAATATAGAAGGCTCCACCACTGGTGGAATTTCTGTCTACTACATCACCAGCCCAGTCAGTATCAGAAAATGATGATAATTCACTGTCCTCGCCTGCAGAAAAATATAACCCAAAGTTATGTGTACCTTGAATGTACCTCATGATTCTTTTGACTGCTGCCATATGTTCCTCCTTTGGATTACTCTAAAATCGGGATGCAAGAAATGTGGCAAAGACAATATCTAGACATCTCGTAGTCAGGTATAGTAGGCTCCCAATGATCCTTCTATATATAGTGGGATCTACAGATGCCCCATCTTCATGCTTTCCATGTTTAGTTCCAACTGCAATCGGAGTTGACATTGGTTTGGAGCCTTGAATATTAAACTTCTTCGTCAACTCTATTGCATACTTTTCCTGAGAAATGAAAATGTATTCCTTCTTTTGAATCACCTGCAGCCCCAAGAAATATGTGAGCTCCCCAATCATAGACATTTCAAATTTTGATTTCATGTGATTGGCAAATTCATCCACTGATTTCTGCCTACTACCACCAAATATGATATCATCAACGTAGACTATAACCATGAATTGATCTTTTGGAGAGTTATTCACATAGATATTGTGATCTACACCTCCACTTTTTAATTCTAGATTCTTGAGATACGAATCAAGCCACGAGTATCTTGCCCGAGATGCCTGATTCAAACCATATAGAGCTTTCTTCAGTTTGAAGTCCTTTGTTTCATCAATACCTAGAACAAAACCCACTGGTTGTTCAATGTAGACTTATTCTTCGATTACACCATTCAAGAATGTTGTCTTGACATCCATTTGATATACTTTATATCCTCTTTGGAGTGCCATGGAAAGGAAAAGCCTGATTGACTCCAGTCTAGCCACTGGAGCAAATGTTTCTTCAACATCAATGCCTTCAATCTGAGAGTATCATTTACATACCAGTCGTGCCTTGTTTCTGATGACACTTCCATTCTCATCAAACTTATTTTTGAAGATCCATTTGGTACCAATCATATTGTGACCTTCGAGTCTCTATACAAGATCTCATGTCTGATTCTTGTCAATCTGATCTAATTCTTCATTCATGGCTTTTACCAAAGATTCATCCTTTGCAGCTTCTTCGAATGAGGATGGCTCCACAACTGACAGAAATGCAGATTGTGTGTTATTCTGCATCCTTCTTGTTTGAGTGGGTGCACTCTTATCCCCAATTATGTTGGATGGATCAATCTCATCTCTTCGATTTATCATGTGAGGTTTAGTTCCATTCTTTTTAGCCACAGTTTCTTCTTCAGATTCTTCTTCTGAATCAACATCATGATGTGACTACTGAGTGTTTTGTACAACTTCCTCTATTTCAGTATTTGTATTTTCTCCACGTTCAATTTCATCATCACTTTCTACCAAATCATCATATTATGTCTTTGAAGCATTTGCGGTTTTCTCTTCAATTATCTTAACATCATTGCTTTCCATAATTATTCCTAAACGCTTGTTGAAACATTTGTAGTCTTTGTTGTTCATTGAGTAATCAAGTAAAATTCCTCCATCTGCATTATCTCCATACTTTCCTTGATTTCATTCTTTATTCCTGATGAAGCATTTTATTCCAAAGAAACGAAAGTATTTTAACGAGGGCTTCCTTCCATGCCACAATTCATATGGTGTCTTTGTCTCACCCATATAAAGTCCTATTCGATTCTGAATATACACTACAGCTTGAACAGCCTGTTTCCAGTAATGTTGTGGAATACGACTCTCAATCAGCATAGTTCGTTCCATGTTTTTCACCTGTCATTTCCTAGGTTCAACAAATCCATTTTTTGTGGAGTTTTCACAGCAGCTACCTCATGTTTTATCCCATGCTTCTCCAGATAATTTTCAAATTCAATGGACGTGTATTCTCCCCCATTCTCATATCGGAACACTTTGATTGTTCGTCTGGTATCATTCTCGGCGATTCGCCGATATGTTTTCATACAGTCAGGGACTTTTCGTTTCCTGTGAATGACCATCACAAATGCCATTCTACTATAATCATCTATGAGAAAGACAAAGTACCTTTCTCCATGAGTTCCCGCAACATTAATCGGCCCACAAACATCTATATGAATCAGATAAAGATGGTGAGATGCCCTTTTCTTCTTTGGCTGATATGAACTACAGACCAGCTTCCCATGAATGCAAGCATCACAAGACTTTTCATGCTCACGCATCAGGTTTAGAATTTCCAAGGCAATCCTCAATTTTGATATTTTCTCCATGTCTTTTTTATTGATGTTTCCCAGTCTTTAATGCCACAAATTATTTTCTTCTTCAACAGTCATGTAATAGAAATTTTCTTCACTATCAACAAGATACAAGTTGTCTTCTATTATGCATCCCTTCATATGTGAATTGCTTGTCTTTCCCTTGATAGTGCAGCCTTTCTGATTAAAAGTAACTATAAGTCCTGAGTCACAGAGTTGACTCACACTGAGTAGATTATGATGTAGGCCATATATGTAAAGAACTTCAGTCTTCTTTATTTATCCATTATTTAATTCGGTACTTCCACTCCCTTAATTTTTAGAGCTCCATCATTACCAAATCGTATTGTACCATCAACCTTCCTTTTGATATCTGTTAACAGGCTGGCATTACCTATCATATGAGATGAACAACCGCTATCCAGAATCCATGTAATGTTGTTCTTTGTAGCTTTGAGGGCCACCTCTGCATGGTTGGGTTTCTCAATCTTCTTCCTTTCCTTCCATAAGACATTGGATTGAGTATAGAGTACTGATTGCCTTTCAATTATCTCATTTTTGAACATTGGTTCTTCAGAGTTGAAGTCTTCTTCGAGAGAAGAAAACCTGTTTGAAAGAGCAACACTATCTCATCAACGAGATATGACTTGTCTTGAATTTCAGTATGAGGTGTCCATGACCCTTCTCTGCCTGCAATTAACATCCTTGTGACCAAAGTTAGAGCAACGAAAATAGTATCCATAGAAACTATTTCTTCTATAAGATGGAGGATATGAAGTTAGTCTCCTTTGTTGATGTCCCAGGTCTTCCCCATTCAGGTAGCTCATTTACTCTTTGCAATATGACATGGTATGGCCTAGATATCCACAAAATAGACACTTCATGGGAGGAAATGTCTTTTCACTTGAATTTCTACACATACTTTCTTCCTTGGGAGAATAGTTGGACTGCCTGTCATTTCTGAATGTTTGAGGATAATTTTCAGTTCTTCTTTTAGCTTCGATTGAGGGTTTCTTTTTCAGCACATCAGGAAATGTTTCAACATGTCCAGATTTCATCTTTTCTTTCTTTTGGATCTCTTTACTTCCAGTGGTTGATTTCTCAGCTTCACAACCAATTCCACTCTTTCCCATGAAATTGGGTCTTTGATAACTCAATATTTTTTCAACCCCACTGAACCACACATGGCTCTTGCCAGTAATTCTGCATCTGAGAATCTTTCAAACTATATTTTATTCCTTGATTTTTTTGGAATTGATTCAGTCTAAAGTTTACTCATAATAGTAAGAACTTCCTCCTCAAGACCCACAGCAGTCTTGTATTTTTCTTCAAGTCTGGAGGTGAGGTCATTGATGACCTTTGCCTTCTCTTCAATTCTCAGCTTCAGATCCACTACATCATCATTGCATTCAATTATTTTAGATTGTACCTTCAGAAATTCTTCCATTCGTTCAATTTTAGCTTCAAGTTGATCAACGTATTCAGTTGATTCTTCTACAATTGATTTCAACTTATTGCAACTCTTACAATTAGTCTTAAACATACTAACAGCATCCTTAAGTTACATATCGGGATCTGCACAAGTTTTCAACTGTTTTTCTCCACCAGTATCTTCTGACTTTTCAACAGTGGCCATCATGGAAGCATGGTTCCCAGTTTTGAATTTTGGTTCTTCTTCATCACGGAATTCATTATCATCTTCTTCCTCTTCACAGACAAAACTCTTCCTTTGCATTTTCTTTCCAGATATGAATTCTTCCTTTTTGAAAAACCTTCTTCGAGGTTTCTTGAAGCTTTCATCTTCACTATCTTTATCATTGATCTTTCTTAGGCACTGAGAGGCAATGTACCAAACTTTTTCACAACGAAAACATGTGAGAGGTAACTTCCCTTTGAATTTAACTTTTCCATTTTAGAAGTTCTTTGCAATGAGAGAAATAATTTCTTTTTCTTCTCCATCTTCACCACTACTATCTTTTGAAATTTTTAGTTTATCCATGGCCTTAAATTCCATTTCCTTGCGCACACAAGTCATTGCATCTTCTGGTTTGATTCTCATTTCATATGCTACCAAGCTGCTTAAGAGGTCATCCAGAGAAAGTTTTGAAAGATATATTTCCTCTTGGGATGATACATTTGAATTGTACAGTGGTGGAAGTCGTCTCATTATTTTCTTCACAATGTCAACATCTTCGATTTATTCTCCTACACCCAGAATTTCTCCAACTACTTCAGTGATTCGATTAAAGAAGGATTCTGAATTCTCGTCAGGATGCATCTTCAAATCATGGAACCTATTGTGTAGCACTTGTAGTTTCACCTCCTTCACTTTGCTATCTCATTCATAAATATTCTCAATTTTATCCCACATGGATTTTGCTGAGGTGGAATTCATCACCTTTCGGTAGATCTAATCAGAAAGGGCTGTGGTGAGTGCATTTTGTGCTTTAGCATCTGTATCAAGATTTTTCCTGTCTGTTTTAGTCATATCCAGCCCTGTTGGATCAGTGACTTGTATTCCTTGCATATTAGAAAATATAACTTCTATTCCAAGATATCTTAGATGAGATCGCTTTCTGTTCTTCCAGATCTGGAAATTACTTCCATCGAAGTGAGGGACTCCCATGACATTTAATGCATTCTCCATGACGATAAAGGACAGATTCAACACCAGCAACTGTTACCCTCTGATACCACTTGAAGGACCCCGGGACACCCTGAGAGGGGATGGGTCAATCAAGGTGACAAATTTTTCTTTTTAATGTGATGGATCCTATTCCCACGTTGGTAGGAACTCGTTGAACCTGTATGATGAATATGATTAGAAAGAGAACATTCACATGCACAGAGAAGACACAACATTTTTTACTTGGTTCACCACTAAGGGCTAAATCCAAGGAGCATACGCCGATAGGTTGTCGGTCATACCTAATTCCACTAAACTTCACTAGATGTGGATTACAAAGGTTCGGGAACAGTCACTCTGTCCCAGGCTCACCGCCTTTACAATTGTTCAGGGATAGCTCACTACATCCCTCAGGTCACTCCCGTTGACTCCACTGGCCTCACAGCCCTTGGTGAAGTCACACTCAGTTTATAGACATGAAGGTCTCTTCATCATTGCTAAAGAATACATCCTCTGTTGTGTGTAGCTGCCCTTTTGAAGTCCATCTTTTACCCGTATACTAATCCCACTTTGCACTGAAGGTATCGGGAAATATTCCAGTTTTTGTGAAGCTCCAAAAGGGTTGTCGTAATACAACCTCACCTGGCGCGCTTCTCCATGACTGGTGCACAAGTTTAAAGAATGGTGCGCAAGTCACTTTCACGGTACAAAATCGGTGCGCAGGTGACACCAACACACTTGTGCGACATTGCCTCCTTCAACTCCACACTTGCGTGACTCTGCACCTTTTACTCCCAAACCACCTTGGTCGCACAACCAAAAACTGGAGCGCAGCCTCTACTTGTGCGACCCAACTACCACTTGTGCGACTCTACCACTTGCACGACGAGAGCTCGAAAAATATCTAAGTCTTTAACTTCATCACAAATGAGGAGGGGTGGTCCACTATTTATAGGAAAACTGGACATACTACGCGGTGGCACGCAAGTATCCTCTCGGTGTGTAGTTTCCGGCATGCAGCTCCATCCGCCCTAGCCTTTGTCGCAAAACCCACTTGCGTGACCTAACCAATACTTGCGCGACCCTCTTTTCTTGGCTATATTTTGTAGATATGATCAAAAATAACATCTGGCGGGAATCTTTCCAAACCTCCTAGGTACCAGTGCACAAGTCCTTTCACAACGTGCAGGTCACTTGCGCGACCAGCCCAAAACTTGCACGGCCCTTATCCCTTTTCTATTTTTCCATGTTCTGATATTGAAAAACATATTGTGCGTAAGTTCCCTATCATTCAAGTACACAGTGTACAAGTATCTTTTCCAAAAATACTTTTCTCCATTTTTCGATTTTCAGGCCCAAAAATTTGGCAAATACTAGGAAACGGTGCCACCTTTAATACTGTTGTGTGCTTAAACTGTATGATCACTTTGCTGATACACATTCTGAACATCCACTGAGGATTGTCAACAAACACAAACCATACTCCAATTCATGAATAGAATACCACGGTTCCAACAAAACATTGGGGTGTTACATTGATGATATACCTCAAAGGATAAGGTTGTACCAATAACCTAGAGGAGGCTAAAGGAGACAACATGATGATGACATACTTGGAGGGATCAAGGTGATGGTTCCCACTATTCAAGGAAAAAGCAACCTAAAATCATTCTTGGAGTGGGAGATGTAGATTGAGAAAGTGTTTTCATGCCATATTATTCCAAGGATAAAAATATCAAACATGTTTCACTTGAATTTTATGATTATTCATTAATTTGGTGGGATCAAATGAAAAATAAAAGGGATAGATATGGTAGGTTTCCCATCAACACTTGGTATGACAAGAATTTTTCCATGAAGAAGTGGTTTATTCCCTCAAACTACAATATAGATCTAATCATTAAACTTTATTGGCTCACCCATGGGAGTAATATTGTATAAGATTAATATAAGGAGACAAAAATTTATATGATTAGAAAAAAACATTGAGGAGGATTCAGAGGAAACCATGGAATAGTTTTTACATGGGCTAAATTTGTAGATAGTAGATCAAGTTAATATTTACCACCATGTGGAGATACAAGATATGCTCCACCAATCCACCAAGGTTGAGAAAAATATCAAAAGGAGAAGAAACAAGATGAATACCACTACCCCTTTCACTCCATGTAGAAATTTGAGGACGAAAATTGGAGAATCATCAAATCCTAAAGAGTTGGTCAATCTCAAAAGTGACAAGATAATTCTTCCACCTAAGAAACCTACTTTTGAGTCTGATCAAGAAAGGAGTAGTGATATGAATTGTTTCAAATGTCAATAAACTGATCACGTTGCTAATAAATTCACAAATCAGTGCCCCATTCCCATCAACAAGCATAGAAAATGGGAGACAGATGGACATAGCTTATGGGAAGAAGTTGAGGAATCCCTTTAAATTAATAGTGGATAATTTGATAAAGATAGTGAGATTCTGTTCACTGGGAGTGTTAAAATCACATAAATGACCATGGGAGACAAGAAGTGGCGGGAGAACATTTTCCATACATGGTGAAAGATAAATGGAAATGTATTTAGTGTTATTATTGATGGAGAAAGCTATAGTAATGTAGTGAGAACTGAGTTGGTTGAGAATTTTGGACCCCTAAAATTGAGGCACCAACATCCGTACTGGCTATAGTTGTTTAATGATTGTAGGGAGATGATGGTCACCAAGAAAGTAAAGGTATTTTTCACCATCAGTAAGTACAAAGATGAGGTTTTGTGTGATTTTTTTCCCATGAAGGATTTCCATTTATTTTTGGTTTGACCATGATAGTATGATTGGAATGTTACACATGATAAGTTCATAAACCTTCACTCTTTTTTACCCTGAGGTGAACCTATAACCCTCAACCCCTTGTCCCCTATATTTTTTTGAAAGATCCAATTTTGAGAGAGAATTAAAAAAATTAGTGGGGAAGAAAAAAAGGGAAAATAAAATTGGGGGAAATTATAGAATGAGAGAGAATGAGAGTGGAAGATAAATGGACAGCAATGAAAAATAAATGTGAGATAGGAATTTGAGAGAAGGGAAAACATTTGTTTTTGAAAAAATAAAAGTGAGGTTAAGGAATATTTTTTCATAAAAACATTGTGGGTACTCATGTATAAAGAGTTTATGCTAAATACTTATGACTTACCCGATTTTCCAAATGTCGTTGAGTCCTTGTTTCAAGAGTATGATTATGTCTTTCTAGAAGAGGTCACACCGAGTTTTCCATCCATTAGAGGTATTAAGCATCAAATTGACCTCATGATTGGAGTATCACTACAAAACTACCCTTCATATCACACCAACTTAAAGAAGACAAAAGAAATTCGAAGGCAAGTTCATTTTTTCGAATGTGGGATAAATAAAAGAAAGCCTTATTCCATGTGTGGTACCAGTTCTTCTAATACCCAAGAAGGATGGAACCTAGAGAATGTGAATTTAATGAAGATCCATCAATAACATCATGGTCTGGTATTGTCATCTCATCCCCATGTTAAATGATATAATAGATGAGTCAAATGGTTTTAAAATTTTCTCAAAAATTGATTTAAGAAGTGGCTACCATCATGTGAGAATAAAAAAATGAGATGAGTGTAAAACTGAATTTAAAAAAATATAGAATTTATGAATGGTTAGTCATGACCTTTGGTCTCAACAATGATCCTAGATCATTTATGAGGTTAATGAATCGTGTATTATGTGCATATATTAGAAAATTTATGGTAGTTTACTTTGATGACATTTTGGTGAATAGTAGATCTTTGAATGAACATGTAGATCACTTAAGAAAATTCATATATGTGTTAAGGAAAGAAAACATGTTTGAAAAAATCATTAATTGTTAATTTTTCCTTGATAAGATTTTTTTCCTTAGATTTATTATGAGAGGAAATGGAGTTGAAGTTGACACTTATAAGATTATTGAAATACAAGAATAGAAAACTCTGACCTATGTTGTATAAGTATGAAGCTTCTATTGGATTTCTAGTTTATAAAAGAAATTTGTGAAGGAATTTATCAAACTAGAAACTCTATTTAATGATTTTACAAAGAATAATGCTCCATTAAAATGGGTGATAACTTTAGAGAATATTTTCCATGCTCTCAAGGGGAGACTCACCCAGGCCCCTCTACTTGCACTCCCATACATTGGTAATACCTTTAAAATTGAATATGATGCAGGAGGAATTGGTAGTGGCGATGTATTCATACAGGAAGTTAATATTATTTATTTTTTTAGTGAGAATATAAATGGACTAAATCTAAACTATGCTACATATGATAAAGAGTTTTATGTATTGTTTAGAGTACAAGAAGCGTGGTATCATTATCTTTATCCTAAAGAATTTGTGATACATTATGATCATGAGGATCTATTATGAGACAATTAAAAATAAATTGGATACATGATAGATGGATGGAATTAATTGAATCATTTCCATATTTTTTTCAAACATAAAAAGGTTAAAAAATACAATGGTTGATTCACTTTTACATAGATATTCTATTTTATCTTTTTTAGATTCAAAAAACCTTGGTTTTGAATGAATTAATGATTTATATGATACTAACAGTGATTTTAGTGAACCATATGTACATTTTAAACCTTTATTTATTTGGGAAAAATTCTATTTACAATATGGATTCTTATTCAGGAACAATAATATTTTTATTCCGAATTTCTCTATCTACATAATTATACTAAAGGAGTCATGTTATGGTGGTTTAATGGGAAATATTCTTGTTAAAAATATTAAGTGTTCTTAGTGAGAATTTCTATTGTCCTATTAAGATATGTTCAAAAAAAATTGGGGAAGTGCATTGTCTTCCATAAATCCAAATTGAAACTAAACCCACATGGATAATATCTTCCTCACCCAATACCATAAACCCTTGGGAGGAAATATCAATAAGATTTATTGTGGGGTTACCCAGGAATAATAGGCGGGATGCATTCCATTCTTTTAATGGTGGATTGGTTTTTTAAAATGGTACATTTTATTCCTTGTCACAAAATAGACGATGCAACTAACATTGCAACACTTTTATTTAAAGAACTAATCAAACTCCATGAAATTCCAAGGGCAATTGTGTCAGATCAAGACACAAAATTCCTTAGTTAATTTTGGAAGACCTTGTGGTAAAAACATGGAATGAAGTTACTATTTTCTATTACATTCCATATGAAAACCGATGGGAAAATGTAGGCGGTGAATCCAACACTATCATCCCTTTACAAACAATTGTTATGAAGAACCTCATGAATTGGTAAGAAATTATACCACATGTGGAATTCACATATAATAGGGCTAATCATTCCACTACTCAATATTCTCTATTTGAAATTGATTACTGCATAAACCCCCTTTCCCCTATGGATATTGTTCATTTTTCATTTAAGGAATGAACTAATATGGATGCAAATGTTCATTCAGAATTCATCAAGAAAATCCTAAAAAATGAAAGGAAAAATATAGATCAGATGAACCAAAAATACATTGAACTAGAAAATAAGGGTTGAATGAAAGTGTTTTTTGAGCCTGGTGACTTAGTATGGATTCATATGTAGAAGGAAATATTTCACGACAAATTGAAATAATAACTCATTCCATGATGAGAAAAACCATTCTAACTGCACTTGAATATTAACAACAATGGATACAAGATAGCTATACCAGGTTAGTATGGTGTAAGTGCCATTTTCAATGTTTCTTATCTTTTTCATTTTTTAGTTATAGAGGATGAATATTTGAGGAAGACTCTTTTGCATGTGAGAGAGGATGATGAGAACCATGTTGAATGTATAAAGTTTATTTCTCAGGTATAGGAGTTTTATTTGCAGGGCCCGATGAAGCGAATGAGATTAAATATGTTGAATGAAACAATGGGAACCCATCACACTTCATTAAAGGCTCAATAAATCATTCATTACATAAATGGAAAATGTTCCTATTATCTCACTTAGTCCATCCCAAACATGATTTTTAATGCATGGAATACATGGTTGCATGAATTTTGGAAGCCTTTCCAACATGGATAATTCTAGAATGGAATCAATGGACACCAAAGTCATATCTGGTGGGCTAGGTACTCAAAGTCGTATCTGGTGGGATACGAGTGGAAATACGTGTTCCACATTTCCTAAAATTTAATGTTAGACATTAACTTTTTATATTTAAGGGTATAAGGTTGCAATATGATTTATGACTCTAAGGAATTAGACCCTTGACCTTTTATGGCACCCCATGGCTATAAATATCCACGCCATATCATTATATTCTCATTCATGTTTTCATTAGTGAAACTATGTCAGTTTAATCTCTCTGTTGTGAGTATCCTTACCTTCTTTTCTTTCTATTGGGAGTTCCTTCCTTGTCAACAAGTTATATTGGTGATCAAAGATTACAAATCCCTGTGTTTTATTCCTCAACCTAAGTGTGTTGTTGTGTGGATCGGTCATCACACCTCTCCCTTGATTGTGTTTCCTAAGGAGTATTTTATTCTACTTATAGTGTTGATTGACTACTTTAATTCATTATCCATAACCATAATCCTCCACTTGGCTTCAAACTGCATCCATCATATGTCATCCTACATTGTGAGGATCGGGCCACCTTGTGAATCTAACATCATCTAAGTTAGAGGGGTCACCAATATTCATTGAGTGTCCAACACTATAATACAACAAAATTAGTGTATATTAAAAGAGTAATATGTTTAAGGTGGTATTAAAACATAATGGTGTGTATTAAAGATTTAATTAATATTAATTATTTTGAATTTTTGTTTTTAGGATGCCTCAAAAAAAGGAAAAAATAAAGATGCTATTAAGTAAATGCACACTTTGAGGAACACTATAATGCAGGAGCATGAGAAGCTCCAAGTACTTTTTATCACTCCACTATTTTCAATAATATTCTTTCTCTTGATGTTTTATCATCATGAAGTATTATTTATTTCAATAAACTAAAAAAATTGAGGTATTTTTCTTCCCATTTATATTAAATTGATAACATCGCACAATTTTTCATCAATGAACCTCATTATCCTTTCACCTCATGTTTTCTCATTCATAAAATTAGTCCCTTTAAGAATCATGTTAAGCATCACATGAAACATTTAGGTCTTCTAATCGATAATTCATTTGTAACATTAATTTTTTTTCATTTTAAATATCAATTGTATTATTCTGATGTTATTTTATTGATTTAATCAATATTTTGGAAATTTCTTATTGAAAATTTATTTAATGTTTCAGAGTAAGAATTCATTTGTAGAATCAAGAATCTATCTTAATAACATAAATTATTTTGATGTTAATGACTCACTTATATATGATTGTGGAACTTGTAAAATTATGTTTCTTCAATATCTAATTTCTTTTTATATTAAACACACTTACTTGAGACATTCATTATATGAAAAAAAAATTACTATGTTTGAGAGTGATCACACATGTTTATCTAATTCATGATACCATTTCATCATGATCTACTAATACTATATTCTATCATTTATCATTCATTATTCATAGGATTTCACTATATATGGATAATGTTATTCATCCTTTAAATTACCCTTAACAATCCCTTTCAATTAATTCATTTCTTAACAATAAAAATTTATAATCTTTAGCATAAAGAATAAAATTGAGGTTATAATACATTTTTCTAAATAAAAAACTGTATATTGTCAATAAACTAGTTTGTAACACATGTATATTCCGTGAAGAAAGTTTATTCCTCCAGGAATTTTAATTTTACATTATCATGTTTTCCCACTTATTCACGAAGGATTGCAACTACTTGGTAATGGCCTAATGCCAAATTTTGAGTATAAAATTAGCATGATACATATAATGGTTTTCTAAATTAAAAAATTAAATATATGTATAATGGAATAATAAATAGAAATTAACTTTTATCTAAAAGATTGTATCGTTTCAAAAACAATTTGATATAATAAGTAATTAGCATAAATATCTTGTGGGAAGAGAAGTTGGTATCCACCAAGATTGATAATGAAAGAAACAATGTAGAGGGACGTGATTTATTTATAGAGATCATTGTTTGGATGTGAAATGAAATTTGGGTTTCATTTTTATGGGTTCTTGTATCATGCAAGATGAAGTAGAAACCCAAAAATGATGACCTAAATGCTTTTTTCACCAAATATATACAAGAAAAAGATGAAGATATAGTCTGGGTTATAGAAATTTAGGGGTTCCCGTGTGAAATAAAAGGCAAGTGAGGGGAATTTTTTTGTTTATTTTCCTATGAAAATGGTGCATCATGGAGGAATGCCTACTAATAAGAAATAAAGGAGAACCTATAAAGTGGGAATATGGAATAGTTACTTCGTTCTGTGAGTCAAGGAGGATTAGTTTTAAAGAAATAGATATTTAGTATGAGGATTAATTATTGGAGGTGGAGGATTAGAGATGGATGTAGAGGTGGGGTTGTGGTGGATAAGAGAATAGGAGAGTCGAAGGAAGAGAGGACATATGTACCTCATTATGTGAAAATAATTTTAGGGGATAAACGCTAAATAGAAATAATGAGTTCACTTTTTGGGGGAAAGAATTACGGGATAGAGATAAACATGGAGGATATTTACATTAGGATTTGTATATATATATATATATATTGTAAAAGTATTAGTAATGTTTCCTTCAATACGATTCCTTTAAAAAAACACAATCCTTAACAAAAATGGAATTAATTAACTAAATTAAATTAGTTTAAGAACAAATTCCCAAATAAAAAATCAATCAATGAAATAATAAAATTGGTGAATACATGATTCTTAAATTTATAGCTTTCTATGTCATTAGGGTTGTCATAGAATCCCTTGATAACGACTCTTTTAGAGTGTTAATTCATAATGAATTCCATTTTTTCATATTACTTTCCACTCTTAGATAAAATAAAACCAAACATAAACCATGTACTTAAACAAAATTTAACATCACTTATAAAATTGTGTAGTTTTATTTATTAGAACAAATATATTATTGTATAATATATCTAATAATATCTCTATTATTTATTAGAACAAACTATGTAAACAAAAAAATAAACAAAAATATAGAACATAATTTAAAAATAAAATGATAAATATAATAATAGAAAGACATAATCTAACATAGAAAATTGTCCAAGAAATCCACTACACTTGATATATATCACCCTTCTGATATGAATATGCCTACTATACTCAATTTTAATTATCAAAATTAAATAAAGAATTAAATATTGAATTTTATAAAAGTATTTAATACATTACTAAAGGTAGTAATCTATAAAATCATTATATTCAAAAGAAGACAATATAAAGAAATACATTATAATTAAACTGTATTATAAACTTTTTTTGGAACACATTGTTTCTCTACAAATGTTATTTATATCTATTTATATTCTATGTATATCTCAGAAACATATATTTCATTTTATTCAAATGACATTTATTTATCAACTTCATAATTTTTCACTTAATCAGCTTTAATGAGTACTTAAATTGTTAAATTTATATCCTCAATTATGGATACAAATCAAGAAACTATCTAAAATAGAATGTCAATTATCCTTATAGATTCTATTATTGTTTTTAATTCTATATAATTCATTTTCTTCATGAATATATAAACTACTAATATAATTAATTCTCCGATATTAATAATAGACAAGATTTCTTCTATTGATAGAGGGATAATGTAGATAGATTCCATATAAACATGCATAAATTCTTCAATTGATTATGGCTTCAATTGAACACTTTATCTTCAAATATGCTGATTCATAAAATCCACTTCCTCATAATCATATTCATTTAATTATATTATGTTCTCTTTCTTCTTCAAGGGTAAATTAAAACTTGAAATAATAAACCACCACCACTAGAACCCTACCTTGGATGACATGAAAACTAATTTTGGCTCTTGGAGCCCACCATTAATATATCGAAAGTCTGAGACAATCATAATGTGTATAATAATAATAAATGAAAGGTATTACCCTTATATATACTAAGAAAAATATAATACAACCACCAATTGACTAAAACTCATGATATAAAATAAAACCATAATCCCAATAATTTTATTGTCATAAGAAGTTTTTTATTTTCTATAAAACCTTACCCACCTATAATATTGAGTTCGAATAATAAAATCTAAAGAATCACACATCTCCCAGCTAACTGGACAATCAAAATTTTATGTGAATTCAATTTACTTCTAGAAAAGCATTATCCCCTCTTATTAGAAATCTTTTAAAACATAAATCATCCTGAAAAAAATTCACTTAAACCACCAGAATCAACATTTGAACATCCCTATAATCAACATCTTGAACTCCACTAATAGTTCTTCTAAATCCTATGAACATATATAAAATCTCAAATGCCTCATTGTTATATATCTTAAATAAATTAAATGTGGATCCCATGTGTCTAGTAACCATCATCTTCACCATCTATTCTGTTTTTTCTTTTAATATCATTATACATGTCCTTGTAAATAAATCTTACTATTGTATCATCAAATACAACACATAAACTCATTGATACAATATTATTTCCTCTATTATTTTTTTAAAAAATATATATTTAATATTCCCCTTTTTAAATCTAATTTATTAAAATAAATGTATGGATTTATAGTTAATTCTTCTATGTCATCCTTTTTAATAAAATGAAATATTCTTCTTTTCCATATATTTCATTTAATTATCTTCCCCTTATGCACAAAATTTAGCAGGGGTATATGTTTTTATCTCTAATATCACTTCATTTTGGTTTGATTAGTTATAGTTTCAGAAAATATTATTGAATAATGTTTCTATATATTCAATTTGATTATAGAGGGCAGTATCAAATATTAAAGGATGTGTACCATGAGAAAAATTATTTATCTTGACAAAAAAAGAAATATGGAAACATGGTAAAAACAAAAAAAATATAAGTTTTATTTTGTTGATTTAAAATTTTTAATATCTATTTTTTTAACTAAATAATTAATTTATACTTTCAACGGTGTTCTTTAGAGGCCCTTGATGAGAATAAAGCTGACAACTTTGGTATAAACCAGCATTTTCACTAGTTATTGGGATATTGTCCATCATGGGATAGTATATTGTCAACTAGGGAAGATTATTGTCCCCACTATATATTATCCCACTTTAGGATCCAATTACGGTAGCACCATAATGGAAACATGAGGCAACACAAAATCATATAGAGGCAGTAGAGGCCAAAAAATGGCCACGTAAGAGCTTAAATAGATTCAAAAATTCAATAAAAAATTTAAATTTGTGGAATCCTTATTTATATAATATAAACCTTATAAGTGTTTGTTTTCTGATACATACATTTTAAAAATGTGTTCATTATATAATTCAACAGGAGATGGTAGTGATGGTCCTATTGGTATTCAGGATGATGATGTTTCTTATACTGGTGATGGATATGGAGATGATGATTGTGAGGATCATGGTGGTGATAATAATGATGATGAGGAGGAGGAGGATAATGGTGATGATGATGGTGATGATGGAGATATTGATCCTCTCCATTTTTGAGTTTACAATAAAGATAAATATGTTTGGTTGGTGCTTAATGACTAAAACTGATAGATTGTGTGGATTATATATATATATATATTAGTATTATAAGTGGTTTGAAAACCATTGATAAGAAGTTGGTTCAATGATAAATAAAAAATATGTTTTCTGAATTAAATGTTCATTGTGTTTTGTTTTTTTATTATAGGTTCTGAAAGACATGTTGTATGGGCCTATTAAGGTTTCTGGGGAAAGGAAGCTATAAAAAAGGTTCTGTAAATCATTGGTATACATTTCTGTTGGATATATTTTTATACACATAGCTTTTGAACCATTTATATACAGATATACCATTGGTTTTCTCAAACCCATTCGTATTCAAATTTTCCCATTACATATACCAATGATTTTAATTAACTATTTATATAGGGTGAATCTAGGTAGCCTATACCAACATTTTTAAGCAAACTGTTGGTATATGGCTCTACCCATTCCAAACAAGCCAACAGTTTGAGGAACCATTTTTATAGGCTATACTAATGGTTCTAGGGGCTATAATAATGATTCAAAACTATTTTTATGTGGTGAATTTTGAAAAGTGGTTTTTTGTTATTTTATGGATATGATATAGAGAGTATAACTACATAAACATTGATCATGGACTCTATCTACTTTTTGTTATCCTTTGACATACATGGAGGATCATCATAGGTTATGTGGAACTCTAGATAGGGTATCGTTAGGAAATTTTATCAAGGTAATTAAGAAATAAAATCATTTTGTTATTTCTATTATATTTCTATTTGGGGATTTGTAGCTATATATAGGAATGTGTATGATCTTGAAATGGACCTTGATAAGGTGAGTCATGAACACCTATCTTATGGTAAATCTAAGTTAGAATTCTTATGTGAATATTGTTCTTGGTTTCTACTACTATAGTTTAGATATTTATTGAAATTGGATCCTATGATTTGAGATTGTTATTTTCAATTTCTCTATAATACCATAGTGGAAAGAGGTATTTTTATATACATTGTATTTAAAGTGTAGGGTTCACATAACATTCATGAGATTATGTTTGATTGATGATCTAATTGTAAGAGATATTTTAGAATTCTAAATTTTTAACATTAATGTTATAGTGTCTTCTTATATGACTTTTTTATGGTATTATACTCAGGTGGATCATAGTTTTTACTCAAAAGTATGTATTTTTTTCTAATAAAAAAAATTTGGATCATATGATGGTATGTTATTTTATGATGAATATACGGTCCCTGGGGCGAAGTGATGTATCGCAACATTTTGTGAGTTAGTTCAGGCACATGATTCCTTGGTGATGGGTTAGTACAAGAGAGTTGTTCATATATCATTATGTATTATGGGAATAGGTTTACTTGATTATTTGGATACCCCTAATAGGATAGAGGAATATTTTGTGGAATGTATTGGGTTTATTTTGATGTGATTCAATGAGAGTGGTTTTGGTGTAAATATTTTATTTAGAAGGAAAGTCTGATAGGACGACAAGCCTTGTTGGTTTCAGGGATGGTTGTTGATGAGATATTTAGGGGTAATCCAATATGGTCAGGTCTTTGATGGGTAAATTATGGGTAGATTCTCATGGTTTTTGTAATGGTTCCTGAGTATTGTGTGGAATTTGATCGTGTGGTGATCACTGTATTTGGGGAGATTCCTCATGTCATTCAAAAAAGAATTCATCGATAGTGATTCTGGTAGGATGAGTATGATATGAAAGGGATCATGGTTTGTCATTTAGGCTTATGGTAAAAGGTTTTATGAGAATTTAATCATGGAAATATGGTTCAAGGTTTGTTATTGGGTGATATGTGATCATATACCACATTGGTTTGGATGATATAGAGATGGGAAGTTGGGTAAGAATTAGTGATAGGGTTCTTATGAGGTTTACTCTGGCCTTGGGAATGGAGAGTGAGTGTTGTGTAGCCTTTGGGTAAAAGGTCACAATGTGTGTAGGTAGTTACATGTTTCTGGTAGGTGATACCTCTTTTAGATAAGAGGTATCGTGATAATCCATGTAGGGGTCTATTTAAAATTTTTTGTGTTCCATGGGATCCCAAACGATGCGGTGATGGTTCATATAACTTAGTCAACACTTTTTGGGTGGGTCATGATACCTTTTTAGGTTGCTATATTATCTTATTAGGGTGTGATTATAATTATATATGACCTTTAATTCTTGGTTATTGGTAAGGGACTGAGGAGTTTAGTGATATGCCTATGAGGATAGAGACTTCTAGTCATGATAGTAATTTGGGGGTGATCTGTCTATGGTGATATGGAACCTTTGGGATGATTTTGGATGTAATGAGACTCTATAAATTCATGTATGGGTGGATGTGTAATGATAATATTGATGGTTGCGATTCTATTATTTTTGGTTATGAAATCAAAGGTATCGAAGCTGGGTAACAAATAATTGGTGTGTTTGGATGGCCATGGGCTAGAAAACTGCGAGGTTATAGATTTTGTTGCATTGATTAACATAGGAATTCTTGGATGCAATGAGAAAGTCTCAGGAATAGAGACATGTGTGTGATTTTTAATCCTATTAAGTGTTGTACTTACGATGTGGTAGTGAAGAAATCTATTTGGTGGAGAGACCATCATTGTCTATTAGATGGTGCAATCCTTATTCTAGGAGGGTTTTCTTGAATATCTAGGATTCCATTTTTGGTAATAATAGAATGGTTATAGATCTATGTTTCATGTTAGAGATTGTGTATAAGTGTATTGGTCATGGTTGATCATTATGTTTAGTAATGATTAGGTCATGGTCCTTAGAGACCTATGGATTTATTCCAAAAGATTGTTGTTATGCATACTCCTATAGTGGATAGCACCATATCAGTCATTGGTGAAAGAACCTAATATTGTAAGGGGAATAGATACCATGAAGATGACTGGTGTGAAGTTTCTATGATATTGAAATTTAATTATATAGCAAAATTCAATTTTTTTTGGGTTTTTTCATGAATAATAGATTCAAGATTTAGGTGACTTTTTAAATAGAGACTTTGTATTTAGAGAATATTAGATATAGATTTCGGAATGATACAAGATTGAATCATATTAAGATATGTAATTTCTCATAGGTAGAGTATGATAGTGTATTTTATTAGATGATAATCTAACCATTGAGTTACATTGAGTTTAATTTTTGGACTTTTATGTGGGCATGTAGTGTTTTTTTATTCTGTGAGGGGATAGAGAATCATAATCAGGTTAGGGGTTATGGGGTGTCATAATATGAGGTTAGTTGTCTTCAAGAAATGTTTTCTATAGAAGAAATTAATGATATATTTTTATTTAATTGGATGTTGTATTTTGGAAACTATATCAAGTGTGTTTTTTAACATCTGATCATCATGTTTAGAGATTCATATTTAGGGTTTCTAGAGTAAATTTTGTCTATACAGGTTGAATGAATGGGAAGCATAGATATATCCATTTCAATTTGACATCAAGATTGAGGAGTGGTGTCATATTCTGATTGATATATTAGCTGTTAGGAGGATTTTTTGGGGATTTATAAAGATGAAAAGAATTATGGTGGGTAGTTTGTAGTGATATTTATCATTATAGGTTAGTATTTTTATGGTAAATTAGAATTTTTAATCTTGGTGTAAGGGTTATATCATAATTTTGATTTGGATTAGAATTCTAATAGTTTAGCATCTATAATAGGGGTTATTGACATTGTTAGAGGTTAGGGGCATGTACTGTGAGAATTGGATGTATTCTAAGTTGTATAGTGTTGAATCCCAAAGCTATAGACACCACTAAGTACCTAGTAGCGTGCCACTAGGTACCCAACGGTGCTAGAATTGGAGCTTTGGCACCAAAAGTTCTACCAAGTGGTTGGGAAAACTCCAACGGGTGGCTAGTGTTTCACTATGCACCCAATAGTGGCTAATTGGGTACCCTTTGGTTTCTTGATATGTTTTACTAATAGTATTAGACCATTAATTTTGGAGTTGTTCACCCATTTCATTTTACCAGATTTGGGACTCATGAGAGGGAATTTTTCCATCCCCCCCCCCCAACTTGTTTCTTTCCTATAGACCCCATTTGATATTTGGTTGATTATGCTATTTATTATGCGTTGGATTTAGGTTATCTAATTCCTCTTTCCCTTTTCATCCACTAATTTTTCTCCCTTATGATTTTTGGTGTTTCAGGCTATGTCATTTTCAATGATTCCACCATATCACGGTGAAATCATCCTTATATGAAGTGTCTTTTTCATATGACAGACTGAGGGTTTTGAGGAATGATTAGTACATGTCGCCTTTTCCTATTTCAACTAGTTTTGTCACAGAATGATTATAATTTATGGTTTATAAAAAATATATTAAAATTAATGATTTTTTGGGTCTTAGTTTATGGTTATTTTACTCATTGATGTGTTTTGGTTGTGTCATGAACCTTCACATGTCATTGGTCATAATTTCACTATAGAGGGGTAGATTGGTGTATTTTTGTTCATTATTCTTCCACAGAATAATTTGAATAATTAATTGTGAAGTGTTATAATTAATTATTTGATCATTATTTATGAGACAGGGGATCAGATAAGGGTGGGATCTTAGTGTGACTTGGTTCAATTGTGGTATGGGATTGATGAAACATTGATTGATGAGTGTAACACTATAATCAAGGTATTTTGTTCAAATAATAATTAACCATGTGATTTCAAATATATAATTGGGAATTCCATATTTAGTTTTTGAGTTTAGTTAAATTTTATGGGGACCATGTGTTCCCTAAGTGGAGGATTAGGTAGATTATTGACTCTTAGGATAAGAGAATGTTCTTTTTCCAGAGTTAAGGGAATTGGAATAAGCTTTTGAAAGGTCTCCAAGTGTATTAGGATAATTATAATGTTTTTGAACATATAAGGATATTTAATTTGTGTAAGATTAATTATTCATATCCTAGGTTGGGACTTCTTAGGGGTAGTTTTTAAGAATGTGATACATAGGCCTATGAGTGATGGGTGAGATCTTCATACATATCAACTGTGTTTTAGAGTATTCCCGCAATGGTGGTTAGTGTACTTTTTCGTGAAGTAATCATTTTATGTCATTTGGATCTTGGTATGATATGACATGGATGAATCCCTATATATTATTATATCATGAAATCCCATAGGGAATTTATGGAATATGAACCTTGTATGGATTGTGGGGATTGTTCTTATGTCTTGTAAATGAGTTTCCAATAGGCCTTCACTGTGGTTTGATTAGTATACTCCATGGGTAGCTAGACCTCGATTCCAATGTGGGAATTTGAAGAGGTAATTGACTAAAATCTTTAGGCTAGGTTTAGGCAAGTCCTATTGGTTATGATACCACTATGATTTATTAAGTATGGGTTGGTTCTAGTTAATAATTATTCGGTAAGGTCTTAGAGTCCTAATGGGATCCTTTATTAGAGAGTTTTGGTCAAATGGGTTTGGTGTATCATGAACAATGTAGTTGGTCTTGGAATAAAAATTTTGTGTGATAAGTCTAGGTTGGAATTGATATGTTCCAGGAATTGTGAGGATGAATCATGCATGAATGATACCCACGTTTTGAGTCAAGAAGTAGAATGAGTCACACATGTGGGATTATAGATAGGAGCCCCATCGAGGGTTGTGACTTATCATGTTTATTATGTTCATACAACTATGTATATATTGGTATTGAGGTGATGGATACATGGGTCCCCTGGAATGAGAGTGTTGAGTTACACTTACCAAGTGATCATCTCCCTGGATGTGTTAATTTTAGTTTTTATAGTATAATTGGCATCAAGTTGGGGATCTGATATGATATTTTAATTCTATGGTTAGACCAACCAAGAGCACTAGATGCAATATTGAATTTATAATCTATAGTCAAACTCAAAGAGATTCAAAAATTCTAAATGACAATTTTCACCTATGTTTAGACCAACCAAGAGCCCTAGATTCCATATAGTATTTATCATATATGGTTAGAAAAGAAATTACTATGTGATACCATATGGAATTTAGAATCTATGATCAGATATGGAAAGATTATAGGACTCTATATGACATTGTTTACCTATGTTCGGACTGACCGAGATCCTGGGACACCATATAGAATTTAGCATCTATAAAACGATTAATAGAGAGTCTCAGATTACATATGACGTTGGACACCATGGTTAGAACTGTGTAGAGATGGTATTCCATATGGATATTTTTGTGTATATGGTCACAGTGGTAGTATCCTAGGATTTGATATAAAATTCTCTTGTTTCTAAGGCTACTATAGGCATTGTTCACCAGTGGAGATCAGACCAAGTATGGTTGGGTATCTTGTTGTCCTATTCATCATATGATGACCTTATCTTCATGCTTATATATCATATATATAACAAACCAAGCTGAACATATGTAGATATTATGTATTTTTGTATAAATATTCAATACATTACAAAGATGCATGACTAAGGACTGTAATAGTTTAGTGGCTTTAAAAACATGGAACTTGAACTTCTTAATTCATTGAAGATATTCAATGTATCCTAAAAAGATCACCCCCCATTTGTATCCTACATAAGAAAACCATTATTCATAACCTAGGGAAAGGAAAATAAGAATGGGTGAGATCAAATGATCGGTAAGAGTATGAATGGAGGTTATGTAATCATAACATGAGCATAAGGGTATGAATACTTTGGAATAACATTTTAAAACCATACCATGTATACCAATGATCATCATCATGAGTCATGGAATAAAAATTGGTAGTTCATAAGACATGAATCATAAGGGAATCAAAGAACACAATCTATGAGAGCATAATATTTAAATAAGAAACAGAATTTTTGGCATACACATAAGTATAGAAAATAATTTACATATTGGGAAAGTCTCACTACCAAGGACATCATAGTAAAGAAATTCCTTCACTATATCGAGTTCAGAACTCATTCCAACCATGTATTAATGTACTGAGTTAACTCCACATTTCATCCCTATATTTTTGTACTAATTTCACTCCTTTTTTCAACCATGTATTATTATACTAAGTTTACTCATCATTCCAACAATGAGTTATTGTACCATGTTCACTTCTCCTTCAAGCTCATTATTACTATATCGAGTTCACTCCTTTTTCTTGCATGTATTATTGTACCGAGTTAAATCCTAGATTAAGCCATGTATTATTAAACCAAGTTCACTCCTTATTCTAGAATTTTATTATTATACAAGGTTCATTCCCCATTTCTTCCATGTCTATATCATGAGATATATAAATCTTTACCCAATGCATTGTACGGAGATATAGGCCCCACCCATCTCATAATAAAATTATATATATTTGTTTCATAAGGTCATAAGAATTTATCATATCATAACACATGAAATAAAATGGGTATTATGAGCTTTTAATTCATATTATAAAATTTCATTAAGGATGTGGGTTTTATAATGATATCCTAACCCATGAAATTAATTAGTTTTCATAATTATTTTATCATGGTATAACCTGTGGAAGAGAAACAGGTTTTCATAAACAAATTTCTTTTATAAAAGTAAACAATTCAAACAAATAAAAATAATGATGTCCTTAAATCATATCCCTTGTAAATAATAAACTATATGAAAGTATTTCATCTAATGTGGAGAAGGATATTTAACGATCACATGGAACATTTCTTATGGAAAATAACATTTCTTTAAAAATAATTTTTTTTTAAATCCTTTTAAGAATTGATTTATTTGAAATCAACTAATGAAAAACATAAAACAAAATATTTATAAATAATTTAAAATATTTCATGAATAAAATATCCTTTCTTCTCTGAGAAATGCTTTTCTAAAGATAAAACATTTTGGAACCCTTTTTCTTTGAAAATAGCATTTAAAACTTATAAATGAAGCTTTAAAATAATATAAAACCACTTTTTGAAAATTAAACGTTTTTATAAATTATTTCCTATTAAAATGACCTTAAAATATCAATTATAAAATTTAAAAAATTATAAAACATGGTTTTGGAAGAAAATAGACTTCTGATTTAAGAGAGAGATATAGTTGGATTTTCATAAAAACTATTTATTAATTATCTTAACTTGTAAAGAGTGGGAAAATGGTACCATTACATGAATATATCATGAATGACTATATTATAAGAAAATTAATAATAATTATAGATATATGGATCATAATATTCGATCATCAGAGACATAGTCATAAATAATCCCAATAATGATAAGATTGTAACATAAAATCATTACCACTTTTGTTTCCCTGAATCGTGAGCCCCATGATCAAATAATCATAAAAATGAAAATAAAATATAATTATAATAAATTGATTCATGATATTAAATATAAAATCGACTTCATATACACTTCATTAATTAATATAGGTGTATAACACATTGTACATATCAAAGAAGGAAAATTGAAACAAAATATCTCATATTACTTGAATAAATTTTGAATAGAAATCCATGTGAAATAATAAAATAAATGTTGACATTAATAATAACTAAATGTGGTATATTCATGATATAACAATTAAAATGGGATTATCTACACAAAAAATAAGAACCAAGTGGTGAATATGGAATAAATCACTTGGAAATAAAAGTGAGACAAGAAATACCCTTAACATAAGTCTTGAATTTAATCACACATGTTCAAGCCTCTTGTATAATAAAGATAAGTTTATTTTAGATCATTTATATAACAATAATAATATATATATCAAACCCTATTTTATTTTCTTAAGACTTTATATTACCCATTAATTAACAATCACATGTTAATGTTGTGTTTCGGGTAATAACCTCTTTGTTTTCGTACATGTTTTGATGTGTTATATATTTTTTTATTTTTGTTATATTATTCAGGTATAAAAATATTCATATATATTCTAAAATATATTATTTTCTTAATAAATTATAATACATGTTTATTAACAATCACATGTTAAAGTTGTGTTTCTGGTAATAACCTCTATGTTTTCTAAACATGTTTTGATTTTTTATATTTTTTGTTCTCTTACATTGGTAATGAATTCATCATCTACATAATGATAAAAATGGAATAAATATCATATATATTCATTATATATTTTTTATAATAATCCATAAAATTTAGTGATAGGTAATGAAATGAACAATTCGTGGAGACATTTGGTCGTACGTACGCATGAATACTATTTTCTATTTTATTGTCGTATTAAAAGCAAAAAGTTCATGATATGTGTATATTATAATTATCGTATCATTTTTAATTCATATATATTATATATTTTTATTGAAACCTCCATTAATATATTCCATTTAAATCATGAATGAATCATATCACTCCATAGGGTGGTTGCATGTTGTATACATGAATGACGTTATCGCATTCCCACAAAATGGAAAGCATGAAGTAATGTTTGATATAATAATTCTAGAAAAATATAATATCTAACATACCATAAAAATAATTTTTAATATATAAATCCATAATTATTACCATCCTTGAAAGGTGGTAATGTAATAACGAATGATATTGGTTTGTGAGGCGGTAGTATGTCGTACACGTGAATTATGCTTGTGAATCCCATTAGATGAAAGTGTTTGAAATTTTAGATTATACCATTAATATATATATATATATATTGAATATAAAGAGGTTATTATATAACCATTATATAAAAACAATTAAATTATTTTTAAGAATAAATAAAACAAAAACATTCATTGATGAATGTTTCCTCTTCTTTAGGGATCTCTTTTTGGTTTTCACTAAAGGTCTTACATGGTTGGATTTTTTTCAATGTAAGGCTTCTAAGATTATGGGATGGAATTGGGGAAGATATTTTCATAGATTTTGGCATATCCAAAGGGCTTTAGAGGTGTGGATAGTTGTGGAGATGTGGTGGCCCTTTATAAGTAGGGGAGAGGACACACTTGGCAATTTTGAAAAGAAATTGAGGTGTAACCATGTTTTAACCATACAATAGGATTCTATAATACAAAAAATTGGAGAATATATGTGTAATTTTCCAAAACTTTCCATAATATGGGAATCTCACTAGTTTCTCTGTCATATTTATCTTTAATTCTAATGTTTAGTTACATGGTGAACTCGTTTTTCACTTAATCGTTGTGATTAATTTTAATTGTTTTCCCTGGAAATTTTGGACAAAAATTAATTTGGAATTATTATAAATTATAAAATATTATGTTTAAAAATATTCAGTCCATTTATCAAAAATTAAAGTTACAAAAGTGGAAGAAATTAATTTAAAATTAATCCTACATATGGGACAAGACAAATGGTTTTTAATATGAAATTTTTCAAATGTTTGAAATGTTTTTATATCCAATTTCAATGTGAACATTATTCCAATGGAATAAATTTTATTAAGAAAAATATAATTTCTATAATTTATCTATAAAAATACATTAATATATAATTTTAATATATAAACTAATTAATCAAAAAAGCTTTTTTCAATTAAAATTTAGTATTTTTTACTATTCATCAAAAAATGAAACTTCTCAAAAAATACCAAAAATTATCCCAAAGATAATTTTTTTAATAAAAATTATAAAATGAAGTTTACTTTATCATTTTAATTTTATAAAGTAGAAAAAATTAGTTTTAAAATGAATCCACCATAAAAAGGTGACAAAACCGGGTTTTTGAAGAAGAAAAAAACAAGTAAAATTTTAAGCGTAAAGATGGGTTTATTCTTATATACTGTCTAATAAACTCATAGGATGAATGTTAAAGATAATATTTAATATATAATATATTATGTTTAATAAAATAATTCACCAAATGTACTTTTAATTAATAGTACCGTAAAACATGTTTGATTTCATATTAATAATTTTCTAGAAAATGATTTCCTATATTTTCAAAAGGATTTTATTTTTATTTATAGGTAATTTCTCACCAAATAATTCATCATATAATCAAATGTAAACTAAATTTTAATAATTTATGTAATCACATTCATACTCCTAATTCCAACGTCTAGTTCATAACTATCATAATAATAGTATGTCATGTTTTTTCTAACCTCGGTGTTGTGTATAGCACAAGATAGACATGAAATTTTGTGTAATGCATTCCGAACTTACTATCACATGTAATTCAAGATAAAATAAATGTTTTATATAGAAAAATTATAACTTTTTGTAGTTTATAAATAAATCTTAACTTGGTGTAGCATGTAACACAATCCATCAAATAGTTTTAATTTAATAAAAAATAATAATTCAAAAAAAACTAGGGGTTTTACATTCTACCCCATTAAAATGAATTTCACCATAGAAATTCATTTGGGTAATGAAAAGTTTAATATTTGAAATTTAATTTCATATAATCCCACATTATAAAAATGAATACTAAAACTTCTTTTAAAAGGGACAGTTATAAATATAATGGTTATTCAATGTAACTCATAACTAGGTTTCCACATTAGAGAACATAGGTGGAATGTGAAAACATGTACCTAGAAGAGAAAACTAACACCCAAATACTAATGGAAAGTGATAGAGATTATTGATCACAATAAACTGATTAATCTAGATAATTTTAAAAACCACACAAAACCATGAACCAAAGAGGCATGAAAAAGGACAATGATATCATCAAAATGATGATAGTAGGGAAACCTTTTACATATTGATCATTTTCCTATTATTGAATGGTTATTCACATAAAGATAAACTTACTTGATTTCAATTAATTTCATATACACAATATTTGTATTTTTTTTGTGCCTTGATCAAGTTTAACTTCATCTCTTACTCCGTGAAATGAAGCTGAAATTTACATTCCTAAAGCACTACCAGATCATGAGATCCATAAATAGGATGATACATCTTTTAATCTATCATTAGTTATCATCATGGAATAATAGTTATCATAGGTTATCCAATATTCCTAAACCCTTATATGGAAAGATAATACATTAATCTCTAAAACCTCAAGTGAATTTTAACTTAAAGGATTCCAAAAATGGATAACCTTGTAACCCTGTAAAAGATGAAAATCCAAAACATTAGAAAAAAGGTCACTATTTTTTAAAAAAACAACTTAAGATTGATCACCTGTATATCATAATGTGTCTTTTGGTTGTCTCATACCAAATATTTGAATACCTTCATCATGTATTCTCATGAAACATTGTAAAAACCATAAATACAATAAAACCATACTGAAAACATACATGATTTTTCATTCGTTAAAAAAACATATATTATTCGATTCATTCTGTAGATTGAGAAATGTTGTGAACTAAATCCATGATAGAATAAACAACTATGTCAAAAACTAATTTATCATCTCTGATTTCATCAATAATATCCAATTTACTTTATCTATATCAATCATATTTTTATCATAACTAAACACCATTTCCTTATCCTTAGGATCATGTTAAGGATTATCTTATCATAATTATAAAATATAACCATGAAATTAAATCACTTTCCTAGGTCATCAGTACCATTCAACATATTCAATAAAATTATTAATTAAAATATATACTAAACAACACTTCCATATATTTCATAATTAATATAAGACAATATTTTAATTCCAATATATAAATAATTCATTCATTAAACTTCCTTTTCAAAACATTATCTAGGATTCATTATCTTATTTTGTAATAACATTTTCCTAAAATATTAAATTCTAATAATGTTTTAATATTCATCAAACACAATTTAATCATTGTTATAAACAATACTATTGGAATATAACATTCTTCTAATTCATTGTTCATGGTCCCATCCTCATCAACAGAAAAACCATTACTCATACGACCTTGCTGATTTCATTAATGAGGTTTCTCCATAAGACATTGATTTTTACAATTAATATAAATTCCACACTTGAAACATTCAATTGTTTATAATCCCTTTGGTAGACAAATATTCCCATCCATTTCATTAATTAAAATCTTCATTTTCCCTCATAAATTACTTACTATGTGGCCTTCTCACCACCCATAAAACATATTCTCATTCCTTTGATACATTCCCATGAGTTCTTCTCCCAAAATCATTGACATATAGGGAATTTAATATTCATTCCTCCATGGTTACCATCACCTAACTCTCGTATGACTCTTATATTCTCTTCATTAGTGGGTCCAAGAGTTGATTTGAGGTACGCATTGTTAATCATGTTCCATGAAAACTGATTAGGAATGACCATAAAATCATTTACTCAAGTCATCATCCCATTTGGATACCTATAACATTCGATTTTAACCCATATCCTTCTGGTTCCTACCATTGACTAAAACCAAAAATCCTATAGTGAGTAACACTAATCATAGTGGGAACCAAATAATCAAGAAAATAACTTATATTATTCATAAATCTAGACATGTTATTATTTAATATATGACACCTTAGATTTATCCTAATTCATACATAGTCATCATCTATTTAAAATCCATCATGATGGTTCGTAACGATTTTTTTAATTTCCAAAGAATATCCCCCAGGAGTATCAAACTACACCTTCAGAAAGGGCTATTTTCTTACAGTAGTTCCCAGTCAAGTCTAGCTCAATACAGTGTTTTGGGGGGTTTTACCCCAATTTAAATATATTCTAGAGTCACATCCACTTGTATAATCTAGATAGTGATGTAATATATTTTAAACCACTCCCTTAATCATCTACAAAAATTCTAGCACATTTTCCTACTCATCGACTCATCCTTAGATTTAACCATAGATACATCCCTGCAAATATCTTTAGAAATATCCCAAGAGATATCACTAAAGTATTCTCTTCCTAGTTTCCAAAATATTACTAAACAATTCCCCTAATACAAAATATAATGACCCAGGATGAACATACAAGGATATTACATCATTTTTTGTGAATAACCAATACATTACACAAACACCCACTTGAGGACCATGCTAGTTTAGTGTGTGTAAATTTAGACCACAACCTTATTAATTGATGGAATATATTCAATTTATACCATATATATAATCCCCTCTCATAATCCTACCTAAAAAATATTTCTTCTTAACATTGGGAAAGGAAACATAAGAAATGGTGACCTAAAATGCTTAGTAAGGGTAGTAAAGGGAGATACATAAGAATAACATGATCATAAGGGTATAAGAAAATTATAATAACATTTTACAACAATATCCTACATAACAATGATTATAATCATGAGTCATTGCATGAATATTATCATTTCATAAGCCATGAATCATAATTAAATAAAAAAACAAGATGAATCAGAGCATAACATTTTTATGACAAACTTAATTTGAAACATACACTTAAGCATAAAAAATAAATTACATATTGTTTAAGTCTATTTTCCAAGTCCATTATAGTAGACAAAGACCTTTATAGTGTTGAGTTCACTCCATGTTCTATCAACATATTGTTGTTCTAAGATCACTCCTCATTCCAAACATATATTATTGTACATAGTTCATTCCTCATTCCATCAATTTATTTGTGTACCATGTTCACTCCTCATTCAAGCCATGTATTACTGTGCTGATTTCCATCCTCGTTTCAGATGTGTATTACTATACCATGTTCACTCCCCATTCAAACCATGTATTTCTATTCTGAGATCACTCCTCATTATATCCATGTATTATTATACTGATTTCACTCCTCATTCCAGCCCTGTATTATTGTACTAGTTTCACTCCTTGTTACATCCATGTATATATCCCGAGATATATCAATCATTAAACAATGCATTCGATAGAGATATAGTTCCAACCCATATTATAATGAAAACCAAATTTATGTGTTCCAAATCATCATAAAAATTATTCATATCATAACCCATAAAATAAAATGGGTATCATAAACATTTCTTCATATTATAACATGTGATTAATGAGAAATAAATCATAATCATAGCATAACCTACTAAAAGATGTGGGTTTCATAAGCATTTTATCATGGTATAACTCATGGAAGAGAAACAAGTTTCATAAAAAACATTTCATCATAAACATCAATCATTCAATGAAATAATAATAATGGTTACCTTGGATAATATCCCTAGTGAAGTATAAAATATATTTAATGGATGTCATCTAATATATATAAATATTTTAAGAGATAACTTGGAACCATTATTAAGGTAAATAACCTTGTTGTGAAAATAGCTTTTTTATATGAAACATTTTCAAAATCCTTTTAATTGAAAAGAATTTGAAAAAAGTGTTATGGAATCTTTGAAAATCATTGAAAATATTTCTTGAGGAAAATATCCTTTCCTCTTCAAAAAATATTTTTAGAACATAAAACTTTTTAAGAGATAATTTCTTTGAAAAAATATTTTAAAACTTATAAAGGAATCATTGAAAAATATTTAAAACCAATTTCAAAATATTAAAAAGAATTCTAAACCATTTTCTTTTAAAATGATCTTAAAATATAATTTAAAAAAAAATTAAAACGTTTTTATAAAACATTAAAGGAAATAGATTTCTAACTGAAGAGGAAGATATAGTCAAAATTTCTTAAATACATCTTCTCTATTATCTTATGTTACAAAGAGTGGAAAAGGGTACTATTAATTGAATATTTAATGAATAAATAAAGGATAATAAAATTAAAAAAAAATATTGAGTGATGTTTCATGATATTTGATCACCTAAAACATAGTTATAAATAATCCAAACAACAATGAGACTGTAATGTAAAGTCAGTTCCACTTTGGTAACCTTAAATCGTAATCACCATGAAATAATAATACCAAAAAGAACATAAAATATAATTCTAACATATTAATTCATTATATTACATGTAAAAGGGTCTGTATATACACCTCCTGAAATAATTTAGGTTTATAACCCAACATATGTCTCAAAGAAGACAAATTGAGATGAAGAATATCATATTGCTTGAGTAAATGTTTAATCCAAATCCCCATTAAATAATAACGTAAATTCAAAAAATAATAATAATGAAATTATTTATATTCATGATATAAAATTTCAAAGTAAATTATATACACCACACAAGATAAAAGAGTGGTGAATATGTCATAAGTCTCTCGGGAAGAAAAGTGAGACTATAAATCCCCTTACCTTAAGTCTTAACATCCATTGCACATGTTCAAACCTCATATATAATAAATATAATTTTATTATACATATAATAAAAAACCAAATTAATATATATTTGACCATATAATATTATATTTTGAATTTATGTTACCTATTTATTAACAATTCCATGTTAATTTTGTGTATTGGGTAATAACCGCTTCATTTTCTGTATATGTTTTGATTTTCTATATATTTAGTTATCTTACTTTGTTCAAAATTTAGTAATAAAAATTCATTTTAAAAAATTTAATATATATTCTATATATATATATATTTATGTAATAAATACATAAAATTTGTTGATAGGAAGTGAAATGAACCGTTCATGTAAACAGTAGGTCATACGTACTCAGGAATGTTGTTTCCATTTTATTGTCGTATTGAAAGAAATAAATGTAAATGATATATATGTATATTATCATTCTAGTACAATTTATTGATTCTAATTGATGGTTCAAATCATTCAAGGATCCAATATAAAATTATTAAATTAATGGAAACCCAGGGCCTCCATGGAAGGTGTGATGATTTAGTGGATGATTCACCAAAAAAACAATATATAATCAGGCTTTGTCTAAAGGAAAAAAAGTTGTTGTGGATGTTGAAGGTTTTAAATTTGTTCATACTAGGAAATAAATATATATGAATGAATAGACATATTTGATTCCAACTATGGTTACTAGATCTCAATTTCTTGTTGGTTATGATTTGTACTAGTATGGTGATTATAATGCATCCAACTATTGTGACTTTTATATTTAAGTTTTTCTTTTATTTGGGTCTTCTTGGCATGAGGTCATGAATGCTTGTATGACCCAATCCATTTTCATTTTACCTTTTATTTTCCTTTTTTTAATAAAAATGTCTCTTTTATAAACGTCCTAGTACTTAATACCATCCTTAATATATTCATGTAAAGTATTAACAAATCAGATTGTTTCACAAGGAGGTTGTCTACCATACACATGAATGACGTTATCATATTCCCACAAAATGTAAGGCACTAATTTATTTTTCATATAATAATTAAAAAATAATATGAATATAATAAATATAATATAGAAAATATATAACCAATAAATTCATCATTATTCTCAACCATGAGAGCTACTAATGGAAGAACGAACAACATCGGTTCGTAATGCGGTATTCTTCCATACATATGAACGATGACTTTGTATCCAATTTGATGGAAATGTGTGAAGTTATAGTACATACCATTAACATAAAAAATCTCCATATATTTAACATACTGAATATAATATTTAATCATTATATAAAAATAATTAAAGGGGTCTGATGGAGAAATTAAACATAAATGTTTATTGATGATTGTAATCTTTTCTTCAGGTATCTCCTTTTATGTTTCACTAAACGAATTTATTGGTGGGATTTATGAAAAATTTAATGCTTCTAGGATTATGGTAGATAATTTGGGAAGATATTTGGATAATTATTTTCCATTTCAAAGGGGATCAGAGGTGTGAAGAGAGAGGGATAGGTGATTTCCTTTTATAACTTATAGAGAGGACACACTTGGAATTTTTGAAAATAAAGTCAGGTGTACAAATATTTTCAACAAACAAGAGTCCTTAATAATAATAAAATATTTGATATTAGAGTTTTAATGGTATATATATGGATATAAAATTGGTATTTTATTTGTTTATAGGTTATTTTTACCCTTAATATTAATGTTTAGTACCTTCAGAAACTCCTTTTTCTCTTAATCATCGTGAATATTTTTAACTATTTTGACTAATTATTTGGTAAAACTTTAAGTAAGACATATTATGAAATATAAATTATGATGTTTCATAATATGGAATAAATTTTTACAAATTAAAATAATGGAACCAGAAGAAATTAATTTTAAATTAATTTCACAAATGGGACGAGATAGTGGGATTTTAAAGTGAAAATTTTCAAAAGTTTGAAATGTTTTTATGTCCAATTTCAATTAAAAATAGATTAAAATTGCATAAATTGGATTAATATATATATATATATATATGTAATTTATGTAATTTAAATTTCAAACCACTTTAAAATAATATTTAATTATATAAATAAATTAATAGAAAATGCAGTTTTCAATAAAAATTTAGTATTTTTACTATCCACCAAAAAATGAAAATTCACAATAAAATACCAAAAATTCACCCTAAGATAATTTTTATATTATTATTTAAAAATATAATTCTATTGAATCAGATTAATTTTTTAAAGTGTCTAAATTCATTTTTAAAATGATTCTTCTATAAAAAGGTTACAAAACAACTTTTTAGAAGAAGAAAAATATTGTTTTAAGTAAAAAAGTTGGATTTATTCTTATCCAATTTATATGAAATCAATAGGTTGAATTTAAAATATATTATTGAATATGTAATATATTAAATTACATAAAATCATTCACCAAAAATGTTTTAATTTTTTCTTTGACGTAAAACTTGTTTGATTGCATAAAAATAGTATTCCATAAAATGAATTCCAATATTTTCAATATTGTTTTATTTTCATTTATAGTTAATTAGTCAAAAAGTAATTCATATTATAATAATGTGTAAATAATATTTTAATAATTTATTTAATTAAATTTATAACTGCAATTACAATGTTCTATTGATAACTATCATAATAATAGTATGTCGTGTTTGTTTTAAAGTTGATGTCACTTATAGGACAAGATATTCTCAGATTTGTGTGTAACACAATCCAATATTAGTATTTCATGTAACAAAATATAAACTCAATGTTTCATGTAGTGTAAGACTAAATTTTTTTAGTGTAAATATAATGGTAAACTTCTTGTATATTGTAATGAAATCCATCAAATAATTTTAATTTATTCAAAAAAAATCAGTTCATAAAAAATCATGGTGTTGTAATATGTTAAAATATTTAATTTCCAATGAAAACGTATGTATATGATTTTTTTTATTAGTGGGACATAGTGAGACCTCACATAGGTATATTTCTCACACTCTTCATAGGGACCCTGGTTTGTACGAAAATTTCTTTTATGATACATAATTTTGATCATAGGTTTTCAAGTGGATCAGGTTGGAGTAACTCAATAGGATTTAGAGACAGGCTGAGGAGGGGCTCGGGGTTTCAATTAAATACTCTAATATATTTTATTTTTATTTTTTATTTTATATATATATATTATTAGCCTAGTGGGTGACCTTTTTCGATGTATGTGATGTATAAATATCATTTCTTATATTTTATAGCATGGTGTATATTTATTTTGTTATGGATTAATTTTGGAAAATTATATACTTGTTTACTCTAATTTTATATTTTGGTTTATGATTCATTATTTTTTGTTATTTATGTCTATGATATATACATTATAGTCTCCCTAACATTTATCATCGACTCTTGACACTATTCGATGGCCTCTAGCATAAGACAAGGCAATCCTAAGGACATATGATTCTCTATCTAGGGTGTTGTTTCAGAGATTCTAGATATGTAATTGTAGTATCATATACAATTATATATCCATATTATATCTTGTGATATCATATTATTTTTAAATTTTTTAAAATTTCCAAAATTATCCAAAATAACACTATTTATATCTGATATCATAAATATGTTTCTTTAGAATATTGTATGTATTAAATGAATTAGAGTTGTGAAAAGACTATATTTAATTATTGTACATAATAGGCTAATAATAAATTATAAATGAAAATAAAATATTACTTGTTTTTTGTATATTAACATTTATTTTTATAAAAAGGATATAGTAAAGGACAAAGATACATGGTGTGCTAGCACCTCACAAATTATAGGTGAAAGTGATGGGGATTTTCCTAAGGAATTATTCACATACATAGACTCAAATATAATAGTTTTGTATAGGTTTAAATAGAATTTCTATTAAAATAAGTAATACTATAAATGGATATAATATTTTATTAATTTCTCACATAGTTATGGAGTTGTGTTATAAAACTTGTAATGTATGTTTCCACATTAATCCAATATAATAAATCACTTATTTCATAAAAATTTAATAAAACACAATTTATATTCCATTATATGTATAATTTTACAATGCGTATACCATATAATCATATAATATGTTGTGAAACTATGATGACCAACGATAATACAACACTATGAACAACATCTTGAAAAATATCTTCTCACTTCCCTATGTAGTGAAATATGGGTTACAACATTCATATAATGGAATCATCAACAAAAAATGAAATAATGTGATTATTATATAATGTGGTCCATGTAAAAAAACCCATGTTAAATTACTAAATCACATTAAAATATCTGTATTTTTCATCAAATTACTTTTATTTTAAAAAATAAAATTTATTGATAAATATGTTATCTTTTATAATCAATAAATTTATAAATTTTTAATAATAATAACATTTATTAATATTTTGATATAACCATAAAATTATATGGATTTTTTTATTTATTTGATAAATTTACTTTAGATATATATTTAATATATGTTTTATTATTTTATATTTTAGTTTAAACAAATGTATTTGTTTTTTTACAGTTTTCAATTTTTTAATTTTCCAATGCGTAAATGTTTGGTTGAAACTAGGATATTTTTATACTATTAATATTTCTCATATAAATATTATATTTTGTTAAAAATATATTTTTAATTATTTATTTTTGTGCAATAATAGTTTACAACATTTATCATATAAAGTTTTATTGTTTAATATTTTAAATATAAAAATGTTCAATTAAAGATGTGATATTTTTCTAAAAAATATATTGACAATATAAATATTTTCAGGCTTTAAATTTGATGTTTTTATTTGGTACAGATAAAATAATTTAATTCATTTCTAGATGTAAAAATATGTGTTTATGTATAATTAATATTGTAATAAGTTATATAAAAAAATATCATATCAATTCTTATAGAATTCAATATGAAAAGTTTTTTATAGGTTTAGGCCATTTTCATTTTTCACATTGAATCCCTATAAAACCGACATGAAAGATATGTTTTTATACTAGTCTAATGGGTACATATGAATGAAATAATATTATTAATTAAAAAATTAGTCTTAAAGGGAAAAAGTATCTCATCAATTATACCTCATTCATGCACATATATGTTGTCTTGTGAGGTAAATAAATATAAAATGTTAATGGGTTGCAACCAAAAGGTCAAAATCAACTTTATAGTGTTTTTATTAGGGTGATAAAATTTCTCCATTAAATATATTTTTTTCACGTGTTATCAAGAATACTCATATCTACCAAGATAAGAAAATTAATTCACAATATTTAAATAATGAAATTAATGTGCAAGGAATTTAAAATTTTAATTGGTTAACTTTAGAGGAATACTTATAGTGAGAATACACCAGTTATATATTGATGTACCAATATATGAACTAACACATTGTTATGTGAATATGTAACACCCCAATTTTAAATTTTGTACTATATTATATTATAATCACATTTTTTGAATGAAATAGTTGATTTTAAAAAATAAATTATAAATATTGGGTGTTCTACGATTGGTACATGGTCCTAGTGACTATAAATAATAATTATATAGGGTCAATTTTGAGATAGTGGGTTCAACATAGTCCATTTATAGCATTGGAGTCTACTTAAGGTCTCTATGTATCTATCAATATTGACCCAAAACTTTTCATGAGGTCCAACCATTATTATACTCTTCATAAAAATCAAATTAATTTACTGAACTGATTTTACTCTTTGTTCAAGCCATTTATTACTGAACAGGTTTCATTTCAGTTACATCCATATATTTATGAACTGGGTTCATTTTCTATTCAAGGCCTATATTAATAAACGAGGTTTACTCCCTTTTTAACCAAGTCTATCTCAAGAGATATATAAATCATTTCCCAATAAATCAGAGGGAGATATAGGTCCCAACAATCTCCTAAGGAAAACCATATTTATGTGTGCTCAATATCATAAACATTCATTATAACATTACTGTCATGACCTGACCCATAACTGGACTCGAGAAACAACTACCACAAGCCCACCTCTATAGGCCTGGGGCTGGCTACTAGCGTCGAAGGCACAACAAACTAGGGGATCCCTTTACATAAGAAACTTTACACACATACGCATTCAAATCAATGAAAAAGTGAAGTCGAAAATAAATCAAGGTAAAACACTTCTATAAAAGGGAAACCAAACATATATGCATCGACCTCTAAATAGTACAAGTACAAAAAAATTAATTCTAAAAGGGAATTGGGAAAAATACACACCCAACTAGAAAATTTCAATAACCTGGAAACATGTGAAAAAGTAATACAGTTGGGAGAGTCCCCCTCCTGAATCCCAAGATATGACCACCGCACGTGTTCCATGAACCTCGTATCCCTAAGCACCTCTAATATCATGATCAACATGTCTGTCGTCTGCAAGGTCACACCAAATGTGGGAAAAGCCCAAGATGAGGTAAGTATGAGAATACTCAGTAGGATTCCCTGAATGATCGTGGGAGAATCAAGAGAGGTATTAAAGAGGGGATCAGTAAGAGAGAACAAGGTACAATAAGTGTTAATGGAAGGTGTACAACTCCACCCAATAATAGATATGCTCACTCAAAGAAACCCATATGAGAGAGTAAGGGGTTATCTATCTCACAGATCATCCCAAGAAACTGAGTAGCCAACAGTTCCCAGTAAATCCATCAACAATGCCCAATACTTCATCACATATACTCATGAATCCCAAGTCAAAGGGGCACAAATCACCGCACTTCAATACTATCCGCTTTGGGCGGCACTGACTCACCCGTACGATTTTAGGTCACGTCACAAGAACGTGTCTCAGTGGGGAAAGTGTACCTCTTTCTCAAGAGTCCTTAGGTAAATCAATTCATGCCTCGACACTCTGCCGCATAGTCTAGGTTCTTCTATGAACCATTGGGGACTATGCTACTTGGTCCAACCAGAGGGTCAGCCCGATATCTCCTCTAGGACTACACTCTGGGTCGTCCTGGTATCTCCTCGGGGACTACTCCCTAGGTCATCCTGGTATCACCTCAGGGACTACACTCTAGGTCATCCCAATATCTCCTCAAGGACGACACTCTGGGTCAGCCCAATATCTCCTCATGGACTACTCTCTAGGTCATACCAGTATAACTTTAGAAATTAAGCTACCCGACCCGGCAGTAGGGTCAGCCCAAAACTGCACTGGTCATCCCTAATGGATGGAACCTCTCAGAAAGCACTGAGGATCCCTGGTAATCCTTGTTGTATGGTACCTCTCTAAAATAATTGAGGAACACTGATCCTCCATGCTGGATAGTACCTCATAGAAAAATCATCGAGGGACTCTGGTCATCCCTAATGGATGGAACCTCTCCCAAAAAGCATCGAGGAACTCTGATAATCCCTACTAGATGTCAGCTCTCAAGAAAACCATTGAGGAACTCCGATCATCCCTACTGGATGACACCTCTTGGAAAAAGCATTAAAGAACACATATAATCTCTGGTGGATGACACCTCTCAAAAAATCATTAAGAAAATCTGATCATCCCTACTGGATGAAACCTCTCAAAAAAAGCATCGAGGAACTCTGGTCATCCCTACAAGATAATACCTCTCAGAAAAAAATCGATGTAGTCATCGGTTGCCACCTTAGATAGGCTTCACACTCAGAACATCTCGCATTGTATCTCAAAATACACTATGGATGGCATCATCGTATTCTATGTAGAAAACACTCAGGATAGGCTACTCATATGCCAATGTCCATGTACAAAAGAAAAAGATACGAGAGACAAAAAATTCATAAAGTGGAACTCGGTGCTTGTAGGGCCCACACGATGTGTGGCCCCTCATCTTTGCATAGTCGTGTACCATTCCATACTCGGGTACTAAACTGAAAATAAAGTACCCCTAGTCATGCTAGTGTACTCCTAGAGTACATGACATCTCTAGCCAAAAGGCCGACGAGCGCGTATTGCTCGTTGTTGTAACAAAGGGACAAAAATTTCTTTTTCTAGAAGACCTCCTCAAATGGAACTGGATAACACAATGGACCACACCATTATGATCCTTGGAGAAAAACGTCCAAGGTCATGTATTTATTCACCCTAAATGGACATCCGATGGAAATTCATATATCGCCGCCTTACACTTGAGTGGCATCACGTGGGGCCCACACCTTAGTCCCCAAACAAAAATCTATAGATCACGCCATTGCGATCCTCTCAGAAAAACATGCGGGATTGACTACTCATTTTCCAAACAAATACCCAGTGAAAAGGTCACATTCCACCATAATGTGTGTGAACCAGCATCATAGGGTCTGCACATCAACATTGGTTTAAACAACTGCAATTAGTCCTAAAAATTATACCTCAAAGTCGGGGTCACAATGCTACTGACATCTCACCACTCAGACGTCGCACGTAGGAGTTCTGGTGTGTTGAAGATTTAATAATATTTTTAAATCTATTATTTCACGACTGTTTTGTGTACCTGATCTGAAAACCATAAAAAGACATCTAGTATTGGACTTGGATTGTCTGTCTCAAAGTCAGGTTCTCACTGCTACTGACGGTTCATGGTCGCACAAAGATGTAACGGTCAAAACACGTTTTCCCAACAAAATTAATAATAACATTATTATATTATTGTTATTTTTAATTTACTTCCTTGAATAATCATATCCAAAATACTATGCACCACCAAAAGTGTCTCCTCTCTCTCTAATCACACTCATACCAAAAGTGGCGCCCCACACGCATTCTCTCTCCTCCAACTAAAGCAATTTAATTTTATTTTAATCCCCCCTAATCAATTTATCCTTCAACGGGTGTTCTTCTTCCCCAATTTTCATGGATGAACCCTAATGTGTGTTCTCCCCCCCCCATCCTAACAGCTCCTCCTTGCTTTCCAGTACCCGAAAATCACGCCGCCCATATAGATCCTGGATCTATGGTGACTGAGTCTCACCATCATATGTCGGATCCACTGCCTTGTCCTACCGCCATCCCACCATCTCGCTCATGCCGATGTACCACCTACACCAGTCACGCTGGACTGCCCGGCTCCACCGTGTCATCCTGTAGACTGGACCGCTTCCCCCTTCTGCCGTGAGCCACCTCAGGTTGTCTCCTGTGTAAACCGCCTCGCCAAGTGCTTGTCACAACCACACTGGATCGTTCTTGTGCCCTGGCTAGACTCCCTCTCCAATGAACAATTTCACATATTCCACAAATATCCACAGTGAAGACCCTTGATCATCACTAATCCATTCTATCACACCTCATTTCACCTAGATCACAACTTTGATCACAAATTTGAACTCGTGATGATGTTTCATTATACCAAAGATTGATCCCATAATGATCATTCAACGGGTATTGGTCTAATCGTCATCCAAATGAAAAACCAGTGATGGAAAGATGAAGAATGAAGAATAAAGTCGCAATTAATAGATATGAAATGAACAGAACAATGAAAATAACTATATAAACTGATAAAAATAGATTATTTCAATTTCTAGGATCATGTAAGGGCGTAGATTGATGAACATGAAACCAATATACTTAATGTTAATTAGAGGCATAAAAACACAAAAGTTGAATCCTACCAGAATTAGATCGGTCACTGTTGATGTAGATCGCACTTGCGCAATGATCAGGAGAAGCTATTGTATTCGTCGCTCTCTTGTATTCCTCAAAGCATCACTTCCTTTTTGTTCTTTATCATTCGTCATTATTCAATGGGAAGAGGAGGATAGGAGATGAATGGAGGGTTTACTATAGTTGGCCAAACTGAATTATGATTTCAAACCCCTCTAAACATTTAATTTATTACCTCTCACTAGGTTAAAATAAATTAATAAAATAATTAAATAATTAAATAATTAAATAATCAATTATTTAATTATTTAATTAATTTTCCATGATGGAACACATGCCAACCTACCGATGCCGACAAAGGTTACACTCAACCTTGGGTAAAACCTATATTCTGAACTCATAAGTGGCCTTATATTTCTAATATGATCAACCGTTTAAGAGATATCACGTTCCCAACATGTGTGTAGTATAAAAACATTTAATATTTTTATAAAATTATTTACAGGCACACCGGGCTTCAAAATTGCACTTCGTCTTAGCGCCCAGCTCTGGAAATATTCTTAGAAATATTTCAAAGTTTTTTTAGGAAAAACAGTGTCTTTACATTATTCTCTCATTCAATATTTCCATCCTCAAAAAGAAAAACTAAGGAAACAACTCAGGATGCATAGCACACACTTAGCTCTCCCAATCTCAACGAAAACTGTACGTTTCCATGCTGCCAAAGAATGTAGACCAAAGGGATGGTCCACCCTCATAAGGCTTTTTCAGTTGATGAAGTGTGTAGGAACACACAAGTATATCCTCATTTGCGACACGTGTAATACATCATCTACCCAATCCAACTATTTGGGGTAAGGCAAGGCGGTATGCAACCTCTCCATCTCCTTGCATAGTCTCGAATGACCTGATAGATCTCGGGGGATAATTTTCCTCCCCGACCGAACCTCTACATCCCATGTCACAACTAGAATCACTGTTTGTACTAGAATAAGGTATTGTGATTCCCCCCTTCAGAATATCCATACGGTGGAAAACCCTAGGATATCGGGTCATGTAGAATTTCATAGTCGGTACATCACAATCGAGACTCCCTCGCTCGAGAAGTGAAGGATCCAACGCCATTGATTGAAGAAAATGTGTAACCTCCTATTCCACCAAGTTAGCAATAGTGAATTCAACTTCTCTGAAACTACCCCACTAGGTGAGTCTGGGACATCCCACACTTCCCGCTAAGGGCATCTTCTACACAACCAAGGGTGGAGTGCACAAGTGAGATGGACTCTTCCACCACACTTATTTTGCGCTATATAGGCCCCATATTACCATTTTCCTGAGACCTATCATGAGAAGATCTCTTATGTTGAGATCTCGTCATCTGGTGACTTCTACCAACAACATACATTTAAGTTCTATTTCCCTCACTACCACAACCAGGTGTATGGTGTTATTATGAAAAAATATCTATGTCGCCAACTCCTGCTCCAGCACCCCGACATAGGTGGGGATGCAAAATGGTACAATGATACCATGAATCTCTCTATACAGTCCCTACTCAAACTTTCATGCTCGTAAGTAACTTTTATAGATCATGTCCAGAGAGTAGTGCACAAGGTCTGCGAACCTAGTCGCCTACATAGTCATTGTCATCCCTCTCTACTAAAATTGGAGAAGCTCCTGAAGTTTAATAGAGTTCAATAATTAGGGGTATTACTCCTCACAAAATAGCTACTAGATTTCATCCCATGATATTGTCAACTCATTATGTACCTGAGTAACCAAGCTCCGCCATCTCCCAGCTACTCTGTGGAAAATGGTTGGCTTCCAAATCTACTATCTAATCTTCGGGTGTCTGTACAATCCTAAATAGATCGACCTCCATCTCTATCCAAACATCCAATGTCCAATGGTCTGGTGTAACACCCCATTCTTCCACGGTAAATTTTTTCTTGAATAATACAATAGTGTGCGATGTATGCAACCCCGAGTTCAAGCGCATCACGACCTATCAAACTAGCCATTTAAAAAAGTGGTTATGAATAGTAATAAACACATTATTAATTTTATATATATCCCATATAATTTTTACATTCATCTTTTGTGTTTCTTAGACATAATATAATGAAAAATTCAATTTTTCAGATAAAAAAGTATTTTCCAAAAAATGATGTTCTTCTGTCTTTTAATGTAGAACCCTTTTTAAATCATCTATTTGATAGTTTTATATATTAAATTTGAGAAAATTAAATTCTTTTTTATAAGAGGGAAATAAAAAATTACTTTGGATAAATTTTTGGTGTTTTTCTGATAACTTTCATATTTTGATGAATAGTGAAAGATACTAAATTTTAATTGAAAACAACTTTTTTAATCAAAATAATTTATAGTGTAAAATTATACATTTTAATGGTTTTGAAGTATAATTAGATTATATTTTTATCATTTAATCCAATTTTGGACATTGGAAGTAATTTCACATTTAAATTGGACATAAACACATATCAATCTTTTGATTGTTTTTACTTCTAAAAAACCCACTTTCTGGTTTTGACAATGGGAATTAATTTTAAATTAATTAATGAAACTAATATTTTTTGATTTGGTAAAATAGACATAATTTTTTAATTTGGAATATCAAAATTATCTTATGGTGATTTTTTTGTATTTTTCTGAAAACATTAAATTTTTTATGAATAGTGAAAAACATTTCATCATTGTTTAATATTGAAAATATATTTAAATAATTATTTTTAATTAAAATTTATTTTAAAGTCATAATAGATACTTAATACCTATATTAGTAAAATTTAATTCATTGAAGTCATTTCATAATAAGATTAGATATATAAAAAAATTGAGCTTTTTACCGTCTTTTACCCACCTTCTAGAAACATTTTAATATTCGCATAAAACGTAATTTTACCGCTTATATGAATTAAATTTCAAAAATCCAAGAGAGGTAGTTTAAATAAGTAAGTAAAATGTGGTTCAATAGGATGAAAATAATTTTGGTGAATAGAAACTTTGGAATTTTATTTTCTAAGGTTAAATGTAAATAGGGTAATTAAAGGTAAAAATGATATTATAATTACCCTAAAATTGTCCTAATTCTATTTCATAAGTGTAATTAGACCTAAATCAACCTTTGGAATAAAATATGATCCTTTTTTATTCACTTGAATTATATTAGGACATTTATTATTATTATTTTTAAAGAAGTGTTAAAAGTGTTAAATTCAAATATTCATAACTAAAAATTTTTTAATATATGGTTATACATAAGCTAGATTAAACTATAAATATTAATTAGAAATGTAAAAATATTTCCTACAACATCATATTTTATTTATAATTTTTAGACATTAAATTAATAAATTTATTTATGACAGAATGATGATGCAGTAATTACCTTATTAATGAAAGACTAAAATAATTGATGTTATAAATGTTAAAATAAATTTAAATTGAGACTTTTAATTCATTCCACGAATTTTCTAGATTAATATTACATGTTAGGTTTGATTCAATGAATATTTTTTTTAATTAATCATGTTTTTATGACTTTCACAAAAACCAAATACTAAATAGTGTCAAAATTGATGTAAATAAATTTTTAAAACAAATATTATATTATGAAATGATACAATAATCCTAGAAGTATAAGGTTCCAAAAAATGACTTATATATGATTTATATATCATTAATTAACCATTTGAGGTTTTTTTGGTGTTTTATATTATGTTTATTAACCATATAATATAAAAATACAAGGAGACACGGTAAACGTTAAACTATTTTACCAAGAGTTAAATCTAAAAGATAAAGTTAATATGGTGACCTAAACTTGACTAAAACCAATTGTTTGAGAGGTTTTAGACTAATCCCCACTTTATCCTCTAAATAAATCTATTTTGAGACATTATAAACCGAAAATGATTTTATAATAAAATAATATTTCAGATTTTTCCTAAAGTGCTCCTCACCTCTCTTATAAAGGGGTACTTCACCTTCTCTTAATTTCACACCTCCAAAGCCATTTCGCTCAGCCAAACCCTATATAAATCTCATCTTAACTACCCTCAATTCAACCTAGAGGCCTTGAATTGATCAGAAAGCCAACCTATGGAGCCATTTTGATCAAATTAAAAGGAAGAACCTTAAAAGGAGGTAATTATTTCATCACCTCTTTCAAAGTTCTTTTCTTCTTCTACTCCCTCTTTCTATGTTGTTTCCATAATAAAATAATGAATACAGAACCTTCTACATACTTTTATGTTATTATAAATATGGTACAACCATATTCATTATCTTATCCATCCTATGAATGACAAAGTCACCATATGTGCATATGTAAGGCTTACCGTCTCCACATCATTGTGTTGTTTGTTATTCAAAACTCCATTATTTCGATGGGTATGATAATGAGTATAATTGATGTAAATAAAAAATATAACATGATAATGATTCTATATATATAATATACCATCCAATTAAAAATAATTTCACCACTAATAGAATGATATTGTCACACGTGCGTACGTATGGCTTACCGTCTCCACAATACGATGAAATTTCATTCCCCATCGTAAACATTCAAGAATAATTTTAATTTTATGATTAAAAATAATGTCTAAATAACTTAATATCATTTTGGATATGAATAAAATATATCCTATCCATAACAAACATGACTTACATAACAAAACATATAAAGGAAAATGAATCAGTTAACACCCAAAACAATGAGACAACTGAAATATTATTAACAAAGCAATATTAAAAGATCATTTATGATATAATATTTCTGTATATCGTTCTTTTATAATTTAATAACAATTATTTAACCATTATACTAGAGGTTAACATACCCTCGACTAAGGAAAATTACATGGTAAGTGTTAATTTTAAAATCTCTTTATTAACTGAGGTTTTTTATACATAAATATCTACTGGTACCTATTTATCATCCACATTCGTGTTTCTTAAAAATTTATTTCAAAACATTTTTACTATTTCATAGACTATGGTTTAAAGTCATTTATACCCTTTTTTAAATTTTTATAAAAAAAAATAAAGGAATCTTTCCGTCTTTTTCCAAACAATGTACTTTATGACATTTTTGACAAATTAAAGAAAGAAAGTTTTTTAACTTATTCGGCAGGTGCGGCTATTTTCTACCATTATAACACATTCGAAGCCTCCCTTAAAATATTATAAATATATTTTCAAAATAAATTTTTTCTTTTATAATTACATTTTCTTTTAAATGATTTCAAAATAGAAATAGATATTTCTCTCAAATAGTTTTGATTTAGTCTATGTCAACATCCTTTGATGGATTTTACCCTTGTTAGAAGTTGATTTATTATGATACAATCTTACATATTGTATTGAAGGTTTTGTGATATGTTTGACTATGGATGTGTTATTTTTATACCATTCATGGTTTATGGTTAAATTATTAACATTTCATATAATATATTTACTACGAATTTTTATGTTATGTTTCAACCTTGTCAGATGAGGAATGCATTGGACATAGTAAGTGATGGGTGGATCCTGCTATATCTCCTTGATGAATCAGTAGGTCTCATGAGACAAACTAGTATCTTAGAACAAGCCCTTGAAAAAACTTTATTTGTAGTCTTAGTACGAGGCCTTTACTATGTGGTTATGATGTCTGGCATTATGCATTCTATCATTATGAAATTAGCGGTTGTTATTACATGTGATTATTCAACTAGTAGAATATTCATGTGAATAAGTAAATGGAATTATTTGATTTTTCTTTTCCATATTATGCTGAAGTTTATGTTTAAAAGGATTGTGTTTTAGTCTTCTACATTTCTTTAAATGTTTATGCTTATTTATGATAGTTTTCATTATATTTTTGTCCTTACTGATCATCTGAGCACACCCATTTCTTCTGTTTTCTTTTTCCAGGATGTGAAGAAGTATATTATGATTAACCTCTAGAGATAGGACAAAATATATGAGTTTGTTAAAAGGGGGCCCAAAGTTTTTTTCATTATTTCATGTTGTAATGTAAAAATTATGTATCTATCTAGTACTTCCAAGGATAGTAAACTAATCGGTATTTAGAGACATGATATCTTGTGATCATTCAAATGTTATGTAATAATGCACCGATTCTGGGTAACTAGGTTTGGGTCATTACAGTTGGTATCAGAGGAAATTTAGTACAATCCTTGGAAACTAGTTTTATAAATACTCTGATTAGAGAACATTACCCTAACGTAGACTTTAAGGATTATTATAAAAGAACTTCCTAGAATTTTGGTAATATAGATATTTTTTTATTCCCAAAAAATACATCCTTTTATAGATATGATCAGGTAGAGTAAGCTCTTGCACAGATGTACCTAATATTGAAAACTCCAACAACGAGTTTTGGGCTTGACCCGGGGTAACCCGGTACACGACAATGAGTCTTGTTGCACTCTTGGTTATGACACTCCCGGGGGATATGCTTAAGATAATTCACATTTTCTTTACATACCATTATGAAGGATTTATGATTAAATACATCTTCATGAAAAACATTTATATGATTAAGGATTATATGCATAAACTATTCAATTTATATTAAGTATTTTATAAGTTTGGAATTATGCACTGCGATTCGTAAACTAATCTAGTGTATGCCATTATTTAGAAATGGCGCCTAGTTGAAGGAATGGAAATCTTATCAACACACATAATCCATGTAGGGATTTCTCTCCTATTGAAGATAATTATAGTGGAGCTGATGATGCAACCAGTGATGAACAGCTTATTACCATACTGGGAAAACTCACTCAGGTTATGAATAATAACCTTACTTGTATGGATCACCCTGATCCACAACATCGAGGATCAATGTTAGATCAATTCATGAGGAAATCCCCCACCAACTTTCAATGGGACTACAAATCTAATTTTAGCTGAGAAATGGATAATTTCCTTAGAGAAAATATTTTATGCTTTGGGGAGTAGCAAAAGGGAAAAAGATTTCATGGCAATTTATCTCCTCATAGAAGATGAAAATCAATGGTTTTCATTAATTCAAAACAAAAATGAGGATTAATAAGTATAAAATATGTAATGGAGGGTGTTTAAATATCTCTTCTTAGAAAAATACTTCCCTTGTGACCATCAAGAGGTTATGGGAAGGCAATTTCTGAGTCTGAGGAAAAAGGAGGATGAGAATGTTGCAAAGTATTAGGCTATCATTACAAGGTTAGCAAGGCATTCTTCAGATTATATATGTAACCCAAGAAGTAAGATTGACCAATTATTTGATGGGTTAAACCCATTTCTCCATTGAGAGTTAGTCTCACAACCCTTATTATTATACGAATATTTAGTTTCGTGTGCTATCAAGACAGAAAAGGAATTCTCTAATTCTTATGACACTAAAGTAAATCAAGAGAAGAAGATAATGGTGGAGAAAGAGATAGATAAAGGGACAAATATAATGAATAATTTTCCATTATGTCATAATTTTGGGATGAAACACCCATGTACTTGCCTAAAAGGAATGGGAGTTTTCTACAAATGTGGAGAAAAGGGCCACCAGGATCATGATTGCAAGGGAAATAAAGTGGTTTTCAATGTTGAATTGTACAATTATAGAGAAATGGGGCATTATGAAAATGAATTTACTAAGAGCCAAGTAAACTTACCTGATAAAAGTCCAAGAAAGCAAGGCCAAGCTTATACTATTACTATAGTTAAAGTGTAATAATTTATGTATTTGTGTTTATGGATTCAAGAATTATATTTTGGTTATAAGAAGAATTTGATATAATTAAGGATTTTAATACAGTACTTTTTTCATTAATGTTTTAATATGATGATGGTAACAATAATTTTAGTATGTGACAATAAGAGAAACTTTACGTTGTTTGGGAATCTAATGTTACAATTGATTTTGGAATTTTGAGACCTTTTAGAGAGAGTTTGGATAGAAGTATTTTGGATAACTATAAAGGTTGTAATAGATTAATTTGGACATTAGATACTATTGTTTAAGGTTAAAATATTTCTTAAGATTATTTCTGGATTATTATAAAAAAGACAACCCCAAGGTCGGGCGACAACCCGTTGCGTCCGGCAAGGCCGTGAGACTTGAACTCGCCGCCGAAGAGCGCCAAGGGTGCATCACTTACCACTGGCCTACGTGATGTCCTATTTTTTATAATTTAGTTTTTTTAAATGGTATGACAGATAAATTATAAATTCATTTTTTAACCATATTTTATTAGGATTAATATAATATTTTTTAGTTCTTTAATCTTTTGGAGTGAAAGAAGAGTTTGTGGTAGAAATTAGTTAAGGATAGAACTCTACTTATCAAGTATTCTTTTTCTCTTATTCGATGAAGAAATTAATTCTTAAACTTTAGGTAAAGGATCTTAAAACCAAAATTTTGTTATCCTAATACCTTATGTTTTGTTGAAGTGAATATATTTTAAATTATCATTGATTTATGGCTTGGAGGCCCTCAATTTTCCATTCACTTGTTTGTGATTGATGAACTCAATGACTCCCTATTAATATTTACATTTTTCCTCCAATTAAAATTTCCACCAATGTTCTTTTATTTGAAATCCTAATTTTGTGGTGATTTTTTCGTTTCCATTTCCACTTTATTAAGAATAAATTTTATTAACCCTATTGTTGATGTGTGTTTTCCACAAAGGTATTTTCTTTTTTTTACCTTTTATTTTCGAAGAACAATTTCAAATTACAAGGAAGCAATTTATTTAATGAGGGGAGAATGTAACATCCCAAGTTTTCATGGTACCTTTTTCTTTGAATAATACAATAGCATGTGATATATACAACACTGAGTTCAAGTACACAATCACCTATCAAACGGGTAGTTTAAAAAGCGTTTATGAATAGTAATAACCACTTTTTGAATTTTATATATATCCCATATAATGTTAAAATTCATATTTTGTGTTTCTTAGAAATAATATAAGGACAAATTCAATTTTTCAGATAAAAGAAGTATTTGTCAAAAAAAGTTGTTTTCCCGCCTTTTAATGGAGAACCCTTTTTAAATCCAATATTTGACACTTTTATATATTAAATTTTGTGAAATTAAATTATTATTTATAAGAGGGACATATTAAATAAGTTTGGATATATTTTTGGTGTTTTTATAATAACTTTCATATTTTGATGAATAGTGAAACATACTAAATTTTAATTGTAAACAAATTTTTAAATCAAAATAATTTATATTGTTAAATTATACATTTTAATGGTTTTGAAGTATAATTAGATTATATTTTTATCATTTAATCCAATTTTGGTCATTGAAAGTAATTTCACATTTAAATTGTACATAAACACATATCAATCTTTTGATAGTTTTTACTTCTCAAAAACCCGCTTTCTGGTTTTGACAGTGGGAGTTAATTTTAAATTAATTAATGATACTTCTATGTTTTTAATTTGTTAAAATAGATATAATTTTTTAATTTTTAATATCAAAATTATCATTGGGTAATGTTTTGTTATTTTTCTAAAGACTTTCAATTTTTTATGAATAATGAAAAACACTTTGTTATTGTTTAATATCGTCTTTTTATTTGAATAATTTTTTTTAGTTTAAATTTATTTTAAATTCTAAATACCTAAAAAATACCTATATTAGTCCAATTTAATTCTTCTAATTAATTTTATAATAATATTACATATATAAATTTTTATTGAACTTTTTATCATCTTTTACCCAACTTCTAGGCACATTTGTAAATTTGCATAAAACATAATTTTACAACTTCTGTGAATTGAATTTAAAAAATCAAAAAGACACGGTTGACATCAGTAAGTAAAATATTGTTCAATAGGATGAAAATAATTTTTGGTGAATAGTATCTTTTGAATTTTATTTACCACGGTTAAAAGTAAATAGGGTAATTAACGGTAAAAATGATATTATAAATACCCTAACACATGTCTTAATTATATTATATAATTTTATTTTGACCTAAATCAAACTTAGGAATAAAATATGATCCATTTTTTATCTACTTGAATTATATTAGGACATTTATTATTATTTTATTTAAAGAAGAGTTAAAAGTGTTAATTCAAATTTTAATAACTAAACCATTTTTAATATTGGGTTATACATAAGATAAATTCGACTATAAATATTAATTATAAAGATAAATATATTTCCTAAATCATGGTATTTTATTTATAATTTTAGAAATTAAAAAATTATTTATGACACATTGATGATGCAGTAATTACCTTATTAATGAAAGAATAAAATAATTGATGTTATGAATGTTAAAATAAATGTAAATTGAGACTTTTGATGCATTCAAAGAATTATCTATATTAATATTACATGTTAGGGTTGATTCAAGGAATTTTTTCCTAATTAATCATGCTTTTATGATTTTCAAAAAAACCAAATACTAAATATTGTTAAAATTGACAAAATGAGTTTTTAAAGTAAATATTATATTATTAAAAGATATAATATTTCTAAAAATCTAAGGATTGGAAAAAAGGACTTATATAATGATAGATATATCATTAATAAACCACCTGAGGCTCTCTTGTCATTTTATAGTAGGTTTATTAACCATATAATATAAAAATACAAGGAGACATGGTAAACATTAAACTATTTAACCAAGAGTTAAATCTATAATATAAGGTTAATATGATGACCTAAACTTGTCTGAAACCTATTAGTTGAGATGTTTTCTACCCATCCCCACCTTATCCTCTAAATAAATCTATTTTGAGACGTTAGAAACCCAAAATGATTTTATAATAAAATAATATTTCCATATTTTCCTGAAGTACCCTTCACCTCTCTTATAAAATCGTACATCACCTTCTCTTAATTTTACACTCCAAAGCCATTTTTCTCAGACAAAACCTACTAAAATCTCCTCCCAAATATGCTCACTTCAACATAGAGGCCTTACTTTGATCATAAATCCCATCTAAGGAGCCCTTTTGATCAAATCAAAAGGAAGAACCTAAGGAAGAGGTAACTATTTCATCACCTCTTTCAACGTTATTTTCTTCTTATACATCCTCTTTCATTGTTGTTTACATAATACAATAATAACTCCAGTACCTTCCACATACTTTGATGTTATTATAAATATGTTACAACCATATTCATTATCTTATCCGTCCTTTGAATGAGAAACTCACCATACATGCATACGTACAGCTTATCGTCTCCACGTCATGGTGTAGTTTGTTATTCAACACTTAATTATTTGAATGGGTATAATCATTAGTATAATTGATGTATATAATAAATATAAAATGATAAATATTATGTATATATAATATACCATCCAATTAAATACGATTTCACCCCTAATAGAATGATATTGTCGCTCTGCGTACGTACAGCCTACCGTCTCCATGACGCGATGAAATCTCATTCCCCATCATAACCATTCAAGAATAATTTTTATTTTATGATTAAAATTAATGTTTAAATAACATAATATAATTCTGGATATGAATCAAATATATCATATCCATAAAAAACATGAGTTACGTAACAAAACATATAAAGGAGAACGAATATGTTAACACCCAAAACAATGATACTACTGAAATATTATTAAGAAATCAATATTAAAAGATCATATATGATATCATATTTATGTATATAGTTCTTTATTAATTTAATAACAATTATTCCACCATTATATAGGAGTTTAACGTACCCTCGACTAAGGAAAAGTACAAGGTAAGGGTTAATTTTACAATCTCTTTATTGTCTGAGGTTGTTTATACATGAGTATCTAATGGGGCATATTTATCATCCACATCTGTGTTTATTAAAAATGTATTTCAAAACATTTTTACTATTTCCTAGACTATGGTTTAAATTCATTTATACCCTTGTTTGAATTTTTATAAAATGTTTTGAAAGGAATCTTTCCGTCATTTTTCAAATAAGGTACTTTATGACCTTTTCGACAAATTAAGGAAAGAATATTTTTTGAACTTATACGATGGTTGCGGCTATTTTCTACCATTATAACACCTTCTAAGCTTCCCCTACAAGCTTATAAGAATATTTTAAAAATAAAAGTTTTCTTTTATAATTACATTACTTTTAGATGATTTCAAAATAAAAGGAGATATTTCTCTCAAATAGTATTGATTTCATCTATGTCAAAATCCTTTGATGGATTTTACACTTATTTGAAGTTGATTTGTTATGATACAATCTTCCATATTTTATTGGAGGTTTTGTGATATTTTTAACATTGGATGTGTTATTTTTATACCATTCATGGTTTATGGTTAAAGTATTAACATTTCATATGCTAGTTTTAATATGAATGTTTATGTTATCTTTCAACATTTTCATATGAGGAATGCATTGGACATAGTATGTGATGGGTGGAGCCCTCTATAGATCCTTGATGCATCGGTAGGTCTCATGAGACAAACCAATGTCTTCGCACAAGTCCTTGAAAAAACATTATTTTTAGTCATGGCACAGGGCCTTGACTATGTGGTTATGATGTCCGGCATTATGCATTCCGTCATTATGAAATTAGCTATTGATATTACATGTGATTATTCGACTAGTAGAATATCCATGTGAATAAGTAAATGGCATTATTTGATTTTTGTTTGCCATATTATGCTGAAGTTTATGTTTTAAAGGCTTTTTTTAGTCTTATAAATTTCTTTAAATGTTTACGCTTATTAATGATAGTTTTCATTTTGTTTTTATCCTTACTGAGCATCTGATCTCACCCCTTTCTTATGATTTCTTTTTCCTAGGATGTGAAGAAGTATATTATGATTAACCTGCAAGGATAGGCCAAGGGATATGAGTGTGTTCGTAGGGGAAAAATGTTGTTTTTATTTATTTCATGATGTAATGTAAAACTTATGTATATATCTAGTACTTACAAGGCTACTAAACTAATCGGTCTTTCGAGACACGATCTCTTGTGATCATGCCAATTTTATGTAATAATGCATCAACTCGGCACAACTAGGATTGGGGAATTACATATAGCTCACCGCGGAACCTCAGCGATATCTAGAGTTGGAACACACAATGTGCACTCATCCTGCACACGTCCTCAGCCCGCTCCGCTGGGGCTATCTGCTGCTCAACAGTTATGGGTGCTTCTACCTGCCCACCTAGAAAAGGGGCTCACATGATGGGTCCTGAGCTGAGACCTCGTCACTCACGGGATCAATGTTATGAACCGTAGCTAATATCTTGGCTAGATATCATCGCGTAGATATATTTAATGTTTTCAAAAGAGTATTTCACTAAGAAGAGAATATATATATATATACCTCAATGGAAGTGGAGAGATGACTCAAGCAGGACAGTAAAAGACTCAATCCTATATGATGCATGTACCATTGTTCCCAACAACAAGGGTCTCAGGGAGCTGAGTTGACAATCGGGTAATCAGGGTCCTGGTGAATAGAGACGCCAGTCGCTCATCCCATCATTGGACTCCCTATCTTGAGAGCCGCTCTCAAGACACTTCGACACTATTACGCTAAACCCAACCTAGATTTTTTTAGGTAAATGTCCGAACAACATCCCAAGGGTCAAACCACCACTGATACAACTTTTTCATGACATGACCCATACTGGGGGTCGGGCCGCAACTACCCCAGGACTGGCTCCATAATCCATGGGTTGGGGACTAGCGTCTAAGGCATAACAAACTAGGGGAGGCCTTTTCCAAAGAAATTGTACACACATACACAGTCAACTCAATGAAAAAGTAAAGAGTAAAATAAAGAAAGATACTGCACTTCTATAAAATGGAAACCATACGTATATTTATTAACCTCTAAATAGTACAAGTACAAAAAAAGTAATGTTGAAAGGGAAAGGCGAAAAATACACACCCAACTAGAAAAGTGCCACAACATAGTAATAGGAGAAAAAGTAAAATAGCTGGGAGAGTCCCACTCCTGAATCCCAATCTATGACTACCGCTTGTGGTCCAAGCACCCTGTATCCCTAAGCTCCTCTGATATCACAATCAACCTATCTGTTTTTTGTAAGGGAACCCCAAATGCAGTAGAATCCCAAGTAGGGGTGAGTATGAGAATACTTCATATAATGCCCTGAAGGGTCGAGGGAGCATCAAGAGAGGTACTGAAGAGGCATCAGTAATAGAGAACAAGGTATAGAAAGAGTGAATGGAAAAAGTACATCTCCACCCAATAATAGATATGCTCGCTCAAAGAAACCCAAATAAAAGAGTAATGGGATCTCCATATCATAGCTCATCCCAAGAAATTGCATATCCAAAAGTTCAACGTAAATCCATCTATAATGCCCAAAACCTCATCACATATTCACAGGAATCCCAAGTCAAAGGGGCACAAATCACCACACTTCGATACTGTCTTATTTGGGTGGTACTGACTCACGCACACGGTTTTAGGTCTCATCACAAGAATGCATCTCAATGGGGAAAGTGACCCACTTTTTCATGAGTCCTTAGGTAAATCAAAGAACGCCTCGACACAATGCTGCACAGTCTAGGGTCTTCTCTAAATCATCAAGGACTATGATATCCAGCCCGGTGGGAAGGTCAGCCGATATCTCCTCAGGGACTACAATCTGGGTCAGCCCGGTATCTCCTTGGGGACTAATCTCTAGGTCATCCCGGTATCACCTCTAGGACTACACTCTATTTCATCCCGTTATCTCCTCGGGGACTACACTCTGGGTCAGCATGGTATCTCCTCAGGGACTACTCTCAAGGTCATCATGGTATCACCTCGGGGACTATGGTACCCGACCCGATGGGAGGGTTATCCCAGAACTACACTGGTCATCCTTGATGGATGGTACCTCTCAGAAATCACTATGGATCATTGTTCATCCCTGCTAGATGGTTTCTCTCAGAAAGCACTGAGGGACATTGATCATCCCTGCTAGATGGTACCTCTCGAAAAAGCATTGAGGGACTCTGATCATCCCGGATGGATTTCACCCCTTGGAAAAAGCATCAAGGAACTCTGATCATCCTTCCTGGATGACACCTCTCAGAAAAATCATCAAGGAACTCTAATCATCCCTGCTGGATGACACCTCTTGGAAAAAGCATCGAGGAACTCTAATCATCCTTGGTGGATGACACCTCTTTGGAAAATCATCAAGAAACTCTGATCATCCCTTCTTAATAGAACCTATCAGCAAAAGCATAGAGGAACTTTGATCATCCCAATAGGATTATACCTCTTAGAAAAACGTTGATGCAGTCATTGGTTGCTGCCCTGAATTGGTGTCACACCCAAAACATATCGCTTTATATTTCGGAAGCCACTACAGAGGGAATCATCATATTCTATATGAAAAATCACTCAGGATAGCTACTCATATTCCAATGTCCAAGTCCAAAATAAGGACATTTGAGAGATAAAAAAAATTAGTAAATTTTTATGCGGTACATGTGGGGCCCAAACATTGTGTGGCCCTACCTCTTCGCATGGTCATGTACCTTTACATACTCCAGTACTAAACTGAAAAATCACATACCCCAAGGCATACTAGTGTACTCCCACAGTACATGACATATCTAGCCAAAAGGGAGATGATCGTGCATTGCTTGCTGTTAAACTAAAGGTAGAAAACGTTCTTTTACAAGCAGATCTCCTAAAATGGCACTGTATAACCAAACGGATCACACCGCTGTGATCCTTGGAGGAATACGCCCAAGGTCTAGTATTCCTTCACCCTAAACAGATATCAGGTGGTAAAGTCATATATTGCTGGATTTCACTTGAATAGAGTCACGTGGGGCTCATGCCTTAGTCCCAAAACAAAAAACTATAGATCACGCCATTGCGATCCTCTTGGAAAAACATGTAGGATCGACTACTCGTTTTCCAAAAAAGGATCCCCAGTGAAAAAATCTCATTCCATTGTAATGTGTGTGAACCACATTCATGGGTTCTGCACCTCAACTTTGGATTAAACAACTTCAATTAGTTCTGAAAATTCAGCCTTAATGACGGGGTCATGATGCCGCTGACGGCTCACCAATCGGACATCGCACTTATGAGTTATGGCATGTTGAAACTTTAATAATAGTATTTAATATATTATTTCATGAGCGTTTTGAGTACTCGATCTAAAAACCTAAAAAAAAACATTCAATATTAGATTTGGAATGTCTGTCTTGAAGTCAGGTTTGCACTGCCACTGACAGTTCTTGAAACCGAGGTCGCACGAAGAATTCACGGTCAAAACAGCGTTTTCCCCACAAAAATGATAATAACATTATTATATTATTATTATTTTTAATTTAATTCCTTAAATCTTCATATCCAAAACTCCATGCACAACCAAAAGTGGTTCCTCTCTCTCCAATCACACTCATACCAAAAGTGGCACCCCACACGCATTCTCTCTCATCCAACTAAAGAAATTTAATTTGATTTTAATCCCACCTAATCAATTTATCCTTAAATAGGTATTATTCTTCCCCAATTATCATGGATGAACCCTAATGTGCATGAACCCCTTCTTAATGGCTCCTATTTTCGTGTTGATACCCGAAAATCATGTCTCCCCTATAGATCTCAGATCTATGGTGAATGAGTTTCACCATCGTCTGTCGGATATGCTGCCTCGGCCTACCGTTGTCTCAGCCTCCCACTCATGTCATCGTACCGCTTGCACCATCTGTGTTGGACTACCCTACTCCACCACATCGTCCCACTGACTGGACCGCCTCGCCCTACCGTCGTGAGCCACCTTGAGTTGCCTCCTATTTGAACCGCCTCACCAGAGACCTACCGCAATCGCGCCAGACCGTCGGCATACCTTGGCTGGACTTCTTCTCCAACGAACCATTACACGCATGCCACACAGATCCCCAGGGAAGACCCTCTATCATCATTGATCCATTCTGTCAGACTTCATTTCATATAGATCACACCTTTGATCACAAATCTGAACCTACAATGACATTTCGTCATACCAAATATTGATCGTACAATGATAAAGCCAATTGTTATTGTTCTAATCGCCGACCAAACGAGAAACCGGTGATGGATATATGTTGAATGAATAGTAAAATCACAATTAACAGATTTGAAATGAACATAAAAATGAAAATAACAATATAAACTAACAAAAAAAGTTTATTTAAATGTATTGGAACTTGCAGGGGTGCAGATTGACCAACATGAAATCAATAGTCTTAACGTTAATCAGAGGTATAAAAACACCAAAGACGAATCCTACCTGAATTGGTCTGGTTTCTGTTGATGTAGATCGCACTTGTGCAACGATCGGTACAAGTTGTCATGTTCGTCGCTCCTTATTCTTCCTAAATCCAAGATTTCCTTATCGTTATTCATCGTTCATCGTTCATCAACAGGAAGAGGAGGATATGAGAGGAACGGGAAGGTTTTCCATCATTGGCCAAACTGAATTATGAGGTTAACTCCCTGTAAACAATGAATTTATAACCTCACACTAAGTTAAAAGAAATTAATCAAATAATTATTTTATCAAATAATTATTTTATCAAATATTTAAATAATCAATTGTTTAATAATTTAATTAATTGTCTATGATGGAACACAAGCCAACCTCCCTACACCGACAAAGGTTATACTCAGCATAGGGTAAAACCAACATTCTGAACTCATAAGTGGTATCATATTTATCATTTGAGCCCCCATCTATGAGTTATTCAGGTTTGATCCATTAAATGAATAAATTAATATTTTAATTCATCCATTTAACATAACGTCAATGAACGAGGGGTCTAAACGTCCCACACCGATGCATTTTATGTCACACCTAGGGGAAACATCATAGTTCAGACCCAACCGTTGTCTCAGATTTCCGATCTGATCAACCGTTTAAGAGATATCATGTTCCCGACATGAGTGTACTATAAAAACATTTGATATTTTCATTAAATTAATTCCAGGAACACCGGGCCTTGAAATTTCATGTTGTCTCAGTACCCAACTATGTAAAAATTCATAGAAATATTTCAATGTCTTATTGAGAAAATATTGGGTCTCTACAATTACCCATGAAATTAAATGGGTATCATATACATTTAATCATATCATAACCTATGAAAAAAGATACATATTTCACAATCCTAGGATAACCGATGAAAATAAGCGAGTTTCATATGAATTTTATCATGGTATAACCCATGAAAATAAGTGGGTTTCATAATAATTTTATCATGGTATAAAACGTTGACGAAAAGAGGGTTTCATAGAAAACTTTTCATCATAAACATAAAAAACTCAATGAAATAATAATAATGGTGTCTTGGGATCATATCCTTAGTAAAGAATAATCTATATCTATGGATTTAATTCTGTATGTAAAATGGTTTTCATCAGTCATTTTAAACTTTTCATGAGGAAAATATCCTTTATACTTTTAAAACACCTTTTAAAACATAAAAAAAATTGAAAAAAAAATCATTAAAAATAAATTTAAAAAAATAAAGGAAGATTCAAAGAAATGATTTTCCATGATATCATAAAATTATTTTCATGCTCTACACATTAAAACAAAGGTTGCTTTTACATTTTTGTAAAATAAAAACAGACATTATTTTTGACAAATAGATAAATATTCCTTTCAAAACATTTTTCGAAAAATTAAAACATGGGTAAAATTTTATTTTAAAATAATAATAGTGTAATAAAATATTTTTTATTTTATTTTATAAAACATAGTTTTGAAAGAAAACAAATTTCCGACTGAAGATAGAAATAAAGTTGGATTTTATTAAAAACATTTTAAAAATTATTTGATATATAAAAGAGTGAAAATGGTACCATTAAATGAAGATATAATGAATAAAAATGTATAATTAAAGTTTTGAGAATTATTTATAGGCAGTTCATGGTATTTAAACATTGGATTCTTGATCATAGAAAATCCCGATAAATGACGAGATCGTAGCATAAAATCATTACCACTTTGGTAACAATGAATGATAATCCACATTAAATAATAACATGAAATGGAACACAAAATATAATTATGATAGATAAATAAATTATATTATATTTTAATGGGGCTAAAAATACACATCATCAAATAATATATGTGTATAACATAACGTGTGTCTCAATGAAGGGAAATTGATACAAAAATATATTACTTCTTGATTAACTTCCAAATCATAAGACCCGTGAATGAATATCATTAATTATCATTAAATGAGTTATATTCATGATATTTCATGTCATTTTTTCTTTATATAATCCACATAAAAGAAAAAGAGTGGTGAATGAGGCATAAGTCCCTCAGAAATAAATGTGACAATAGAAATCCCTTTACAATACAGTCTTGACTTCTATCACACATGTTCAGACCTCTTGAATAATAAATATAAGTTGATTATAAATCTAATACATAACCATATTATTTTATATGCTACCATATATTTTTCTTATGACTTTAAATTACCTATTTATTAATAATCCTATAATAAATTTGTGTTTTGAGTAATAACTATTTTGTTTTTATTATAAGTAAATTTATTTGGTAATGATTTAATCATATATATAATTATAAATGTGAAAAAAATACCCTTTATTTTCATAATATATGTATTTTTATTAATCCATAAATGTAATTTCATCATTCATTGAGACGGTAGGTCGTACATACGCATGAACACTATTTTTAATTTTCTTATCAGATTAAAATAAAAATAAAAATATCATATTTTATCACTATAAAATAATTTATATATCATACCTATAAAATATTATCATTAAACTCATCATTAATACTTTCATGTAAATCGTTCTTGAATCATATCGCTTCATGAGCTGGTAGTACGTCGTACACACGAACAATATTATTGTATTTCCATAAAACGGAAAGTATGAAGGTATGTGTTATATAATAATTTAAAAATCATAAATATATCATAAATATCACATATATAGTATATAAATAGTATTTACATCAATATTTAAAACCTTTAATGGTGGTAATGGAAGAACGGATGACATCGGTTCTCGAGGTGGTAGTATTCCATACACATGAATGATGATTGTGTATCCCATTGGATGGAAGTGTAAGTGATGTTTTTGGTAGTTCCCTTAACATAATAATATATCAATATATGGATTATAATAAGGTTATTATATCAACATTCTATAAAAATAATTATTTTTTTTGGAAGAAATGAAATATAACTGATTGTTGTGAATGTTACCTATTTTTAGGGTATCTCCTTTTAGTAAGCACCAAATGACTTCCATGGTTGAATTCATGAAAAATGTCGGGATTATAGTTTATGGATATATAAATTTTTATTTTATTTGGGTAGGTTTTTTACAATGAAAATGGCATTATAATTTTTAATAAGTTAGCAGGTTGAGTTCCCTTTTATAGTAGAGGAGGAGTTGCATTCTTGTAAATACCAAAAGCTAAAAACTATTTGGAAGTCTCCCCAACATAATATGCCACAAAAAAATGAATAAAATTCTATAATATAGTGTATATGGTCTAAATGTGGTCATTAAAAGGGTTTTGAAAAAATTTATAGGTCATTGTTTCCCTTAAGTTTAATGTTTGGTCCCTTTGTAAACTCGTTTTTTCTCTTAATATTATGATTAATTTTAATGTCTTTCTCAAATAATTTTGGTAAAAAACTTAAGTTAGACATATTATACATGAAAAATTATTATGGTTCCAAATATCTAACCCAATTTTACAAATTCAACTAACATAAGTGGAAAAAAATTTAAAATTAATTCCATCGACGAGATGAGACAATGGGTTTTTGAAGTAAAAATGTTCAAAAGTTTGAAATGTTATTATATCCAATTTCAAAGTGAAATTTATTCCATTTAAATAAATTTTATTTATTGATTTATAATTGAACTAATTATACTTCAAAATTTATTTTAAATATAATTTAACTATATATAAAACTTTAACATAAAGGCGGTTTTCAATTAAAATTATGTACTTTTCATTATTCATCCAAAAATGAAATATTACAGAAATATCCCTAAAATTAACCCCATAATAAATTTGATATTATAAATAAAATTCTGAATATTATTATGTCAAATTATTTTAATAAAATTATCAAAAAATTAATTTTATTATTTCTCACAAAAATAATTAATAAAAATTTCTTTGGGAAGTTTTTTTTAAGATATAAACACTTCTCTAAAAACTATATATATCATTATCAAATATGTTTTTTTATTTAAAACCATTATAATTAAATTTTAAATAGTATTTATTACTACTAACTGTACTATGTTAGATGGGTAGTTTATAATGGTCGACTATAAATAATATTTGTAATATATTGTAGTTTTGTTAAAACTCGATGTTGTATGTCTTACAAGATGACCAAGGATTTCATCTATTGATACCCAACCCTGGGTTTAATGTAATTCAAGAATAACTTGGTGCTCCATATGACTCAATCCATAAAATTAATTTAATTTATTCTAAAAAATGATTCACAAAAACTTGGGTTTTTACATTCTATCAACCTTAAAATTAATGTTGCCTTTGAAATTCGTCACTTGGGTACAAACAAATGGGGATAATTCTACCTTATTATATCCTCCAGTTCCAATGTAGCTAATTTAAAATAGTGATTTTACCTCAAAACATTTACCATGTGAGTGATCATGTTTCACAAAACTTTCTCTATGTGATCCTAAATCGCCACCAATTGTTCCTCGTAAGTACGATCTTTATAAAGTGGTTTAACCTCTAAGGTTAGTATATGTGAATGGTAGAGTGTATAATTCCTCAAGAGATATTCATTGGAATACATCATGTACATGAGATATGTTTGTTTTAATCATAAATATATAGGCCATGGTCTTGATACGATCGATAATTTTAAAGGGGTCGATATACCTAGGTCTCAGTTTACCTTTCATCCCAAATCTCATAACCTTATTTGATGGATATACTATTAGGAAAACATTATCACAAACTTCAAATTTTGGATCATTCCATCAATTATTAGAATAATTTATCTTCCAAATCTGAGTTGCCTTGATGTACTATTGAATTGTTCTATCCTTCTCTACTGTTTCTTCAGCTATCTTAGGTCCCAATAGCTTTATTTTTACAACTTCATTCCAGCACATTGGAGCTCTATATTTCATTCTATAAAGGGATTCACAAGGTTCCATCTGAATGCTTGAGTGAAATTTATTGTTTTAAGAAAACTAAATAATAGGAATTTATTGATCCCAACAACCTTTTAAATTTAAATAATTAGATCTCAACATATCTTATAGGGTTTGAATTTTTCTTTTAGGTTGACCATATCTTTGAGGATGATACATGGTGTTAAAACTCAACCCTATATCAAGATCTTACTCAAGGATTCACTATAACTTTGAAGTAAACCATGGATCTAAATTAGATATAATGTAATGTGGTACCCCATTCAACCTTACCACTTCCTTAATTTATTTCCAATCAAGATGTTCTATAGAGAATACTTCCCTAGTAGCATTCAAGTGTGCTGAGTTAGTATGACGGTCGACTACCACTCATATAGCATTATTCCCTTTATATGTTTTGGGGAGTCCAATGAAAATTCGATGGTGATGTTTTTCCATTTCCATTGTTGTATAGGTAATGAATGTAACATCCCCTTTGACTTTTTTCTTTTATCCTTAACCTGTTATAAAACCAATCACAGAGAAAAACTCTTTGATATCTCTCTAATTGTGATCTCATCATAATTTTTCTATAAAATACCAATAAATCTAAAAACTTTTAGGGTTAATAGATAATGAATAATTATGACATTATTCTAATAAATCATCATCAAATATGGTAAGAAAGTAAAACATACATGGTTCGGGAACCTTATCATTCCATCTTGATCAAGGCTATACTAAGGAACATCACTAACCATCTTTTTTATCTCTACATCTTCCCTCTATGCCTCTTAAATATTCCCTTGGATAGATGGTTGAACATTCAATTGAGCAAGAAAATATTTTTTTCCCTTCATTCAATATTTTCATATCCATATTTTTCAAATACAAAAATATTTTATCTTTTGTGACTATTATCATGTCTAAGCTAGCATGATCCATTTGACTAAAAGAATCATCCACCTTGATCTCTTTATCATGGTGGTAATGTATTGAGAATACATAATCAATAATTAGCTCTAACTATCTTCTTTCATGGATATTTAACTCCTTTTGTGTGAATATATACTTTATACTTTTTTAATATGTATATATATCACCATTTTATCCATAAATTTGACTCTTCTATATATTTAATGAAAATTTTAATGAAACTAACACTGAATCATGATTTGAGTAATTTTTCTCAATAATCATCAATTTTTATGAGGTATAATATCAAACTATGTTGTTCTACATAAGAACGCATCCCAATACCTTCTTGGATGGATCACTAGAGATTTAGAAAACTTCTCCACTATATGGTAATGTTATCATAGGTGTGTTGAATAACCTTATCTCTAATTCATTGAAATTTCCTCACATTCAACTATCTAGGGGAACTTGACATCCTTCTGATTTAACTTGGTTAGAGTACTAGATAGTCGGGATACATTCTCCAAAAACTATCTATAATATCCATCTAAACCAAGAAAACTACATATCTCAGTCAAAGTTGTTGGTTTGATCCAACATTCAATATCCTATCTCAGTTTTGGATCTACTGATAAACCCTCTCTTGAGATTATATGACCCAAAAATTAAACCTTTTCACGCCAAAATTCACAATTTGAAAATTTTTATTATATTTTATCCTCCCTTAGGGTATTTATTTCAATTCTAACGCGATATTCATTCTCTTCTATTATATTTTATTAGACAAGAATATCAACTATAAAGAATGCCACAAACTGACCAAGGTAATATCCTAAGACTATATTCATTAAATCCATGAATATAGTAGGGGGAATTAGTAAGAATAAATTGAATTTATATATATTCATAGTTCCCATACCTTGTACAAAATTTCTTCTTGGGTATATACACCTTCATAACCCTTAATTAATGATATCCAGAATGTTGGTCAATCCTGGAAAAGTATTGTGCTCCGTATAGTTGAACAAACAAGTCATCAATAAAGGTAAGAGGATACTTGTTCTTGATTTTTATATTCTTCAATTCCCAATAATCAATACATAGATGCATCAATCCAACCTTTGTTTTAAAAAAAACCAATGTGAAACACATGGCTGAACAAATACCTACTTGATATTTTTCTAGAGTTGTTTCTTCAATTCTTATAACTCAATCCTAGCCATTCTATATAGACTCTTAGAAATTGGTGTATGACAAGTTATGAGTTCTATTGAAAACACAAATTCACATTTTGGTGGAATACTAGGTAACTCTTCCAAAATTACGTCAACAATTTTTCATAAAATAGTCATATAATCGATGTCGAGTTCCTTCCCAACCATTTGAGATAAACACCCCTTTTGAATGGGAATTAAGACCTATACATCAGAGTTAATTTCATTTAGAAGTTCATAACTATCATCACACTGATCGATGATCATAAGTTGGTTTGGAATATCATATCTGACTTCCCTTCATTTAAAATTGACGTGGTATTTATGAAAATAAATCAAATCCATGCATAATATGACATAAAATTATAATATATGAAGAATGAAATGATTTACAAGAAGAACATTCCCTCCAACATCAACTCAAGAGGAATCATAGATTTGAGATGTGATCATCCTACCATTATGTGTTTTTACTACTAATTTTGTATCCAATAATTGTGTTGTCATCTTGATATTCTTATAAAATTATTTATATATGAAATAGTCGATAGTTATATTGACAAATAATACATTATCACTTCTAGAGTGGATGTTATGTGTACCTTTCACCACATAGTTATCGCACTCCTCATTAGAAACATTGATCGCAGGAGATTTCCCATTTTCCCTTGTCTTAATAGGTTTTTAACATCGAACATAATTTTTAACCCTTAGGTTTCGTCCATGGTTAGTATAATGCCCAATTCCCTTATACTTAAAGCACTGATGTGGGGGGGAATTTTTTGTATCCTTATCTCTATTTTCATTGTTATCATACATCCTCCCATCACATTCACAATCAATTTCCCAATTACCTTTTATTCCATAGATAAAACATTTACTAGAACCCTTAATTTAATTTCATCATTCTTCTTCCCACACTTTGAGCATAATAAAAAGCTCATATTCTTTTCTCCATGGTTTTTTTATTTTCTTTTTAACTCCATCTTCATTTTCTATCCAAAACCATGATATTGATACATAAATTCACCCTCAATTTCTACCTTGATATAAAATCAAAAAAATCTCTTCACAGATTCAAAATTCTCTTAAGTAAATGACCCTCTAGAGATTAGGATTTAATCCCCGGATGAATCGATCAATCTGAATTTCAGGTTGGATGATAATACCATAACCATACCTCGCAAGTCTTGTAAAATTAACCTTGTAGGTACCAACAGATTCATCATCCTTTTTCTTTAACTAAAGTAACTCCTTCTTTGTCTTCATTCCAATAAAACAAGGTATGTACTAATTAAAATTTAATTTCCTGAACTCGTCCCATTCCATGAATTCAATTTCATCTTGTTTCCTCATATTCTTGATAAGATTCCACCATTTATTTGTTTCACCTTCCAAATGGTAGACATCCCAAATGATTTTTTCATGTTCCAAACACTGGAGAGTGAAAAATATCCTTTCAATTGTACTATTGCATTATTTATCAACTAGTGGATTATAAAACCCTCTGAAATAATGTGTATGATTCCACATGAAGGACTTAATAAAACTTTGTTCCCTCCATTTATAATTTGGAAGATCATCATGATTAGTATATTGAGAAAGATATGCGAGCATTGAAATGAGATTTGGAATTCCATCTCCCCTAAAATTTAGATTATCAGGAGTACAATCATTGCATTATCCTTAACACTCAGCATAAACATGGTTCCTTCAGGTTCCATCCTCTAACTAAAACCAAGAATAATATTGTAATAAATATTAATCATGATGTGGAACCACATAATCATGAAAAATTAATTATATGATGTCTAAATCATGAAAACATATTTAATCTATAAGACCTTAGGTTAATACTAGGTTATCCACATTCATATTCTATTTAAGTTTTTCATGATGGTTTATAAATGGTTTGTGAATTTGAAAATCATTTTCCCAAAGAGTGTCAAACCATGTTTGCAATAAGGCATGTTGTTGTGCACTAGTTCACAATCAAGTCAAACTCGATATGGTGTTTTCATGGTTGCTACCACTATGTACATATGTTCCATATCCACATACACTTTTAGCATCCAGATATAGATTTATTTCTAGAAAACCACTCTCTCAATCCTTTACCAAAGTTCTAGGACATTTTCCTTTACTTTAACTTATCCTTACACTTAATCATATACTTGTACATTGGGGTATCCCTAAGGTTTTATAGTCCTATTTTCCAAATGTTAACTAAAAATATCCTATGATACCAACTATAGATACCCAGTACTAACATACATATACTTTACATCATTTTTTTATATTCATTAAATTACATAAACACGCGCCTTAGGATTGTAATAGTTTAGTTTCTATGAAAACATGGAAACATAAAAACTATTCCATAAGTTTCTATGTTATCTACCACTATATTCTTCATAAATTTCACCCTTTTTAGACTAATCATACATAATACATATCTTCATAACAAGGGGAAAGTAAATATAAGATAGGGTGAGCTCAAATTATCCCTCTGGGTAAACAAATGAGATATGTAAGCATAACATGATCATATATGTATGAGAACAAGAACATTACATTATAAAATCATACCATGGATATCAAAGATCATAATCTTGAATCATGGAATGATGATTGGAAATTTATAATACATGAATCATAAGATAATAAAAGAACATGAGATGTGAAATCATAACATTAGTATAAGACATATATTTCTTCTATACACATAAGCATAGAACAAAATTACTATATTGATCCAAAATTATTTACAATTCAATTATAGTGGACAAAGTCCTTCACTAAACCATGTTTAGTTCTTATTCAATCCATGTATTACTGAACTAGGTTCATTTTAATTACATCCCTGTATTACTAAACCTGGTTCATTTTTCATCCAGCCTGGTATTACTAATCTATGTTTACTCCCATTCCATCCATGTCTATATCAGGAGATATATAATGTTTTACCCAATCTATTACAAGGTAATATATGTCCGGCCCATATCATAATAAAAACCATATTTATGTTTGTCTCATGATCATAAACATGAATCATATCATAATCCATGAAATGAAATGGGTATCACAGACATTTAATAATATCATAACCTGTGGAAAGAGATATATCTTTCATAATTATAGGATAACCCATTAAAAGAAGCAGGATTCATAAGAATTTTCTCTTGGTATAACCCATTAAATGAAGTGTTTTTCAAAAGCATTTTATCATGGTATAACCTATTGGTGAGTAATGGGTTTCATAAACAACTTTTAGTCAATAATATAAATTATTAAAATAAATAAAAACAATGGTTTCCTTGTATAATATCCCAATTAAGGATTAAATTATATCTAATGATGCCATCCTATAAGTAAAATGATTTTGATAAATTACCTCAATCATTTCTTAAGGAAAATATCCCCTCTAATTTGAAAAAAAGAAATTAAATACATAGAAAATTTTGAAAAAAAATCTTTACAAATAAATTTGAAATCATATAAATTATATTTAAAAAAATATTTGTCATGATGTAGAAAAATTACATTAATTTCATATAGGTTAAAATTAAGGTTCCTTTCAAATTTTCTGTAAAATCAGATTGACAGTTTTTTTTGGAAAAAGACATAAATAATCCATCAAAAAAATTAAAAATAAAACATTGGTAAAAATTTCTTCTAAATCATTAAATATTAATAAAATATTTTTGAAATAAGTTTTATAAAACATTGTTTTGAAATAAAATATATTTTTATTGAAGAGAGAAATAAAGTCGGATCTTCATAAAAACAATTAAAATTATCTTAAGTGCCAAAGAGTAAAAAATTGGTACCATTAATTGAGTATATCATGAATAACTATAGTATAAGTAAATTAAAATTAGTTTTGGAGATTTATTTGATAATATTTAAACATTGGATATTTGATCATATACAATCCTAATAAACATTGAGATTATAACATAAAAACATTAACACATTGGTAAACTAGAATTGTATTCCCCATGAAATAATAACATAAAATAGAATATAAAATTATATAAGGATATATAAATTCATTATATTAAATTTCAAATGGGATTAATATACACCATGTGAATAAATATAGGTGTATAACATAACATACATCTTAAATAAGGGAAATTGAGATAAAAATATCTTAATGTTTGAGTAACTTTTGAATCATAAAACCCTTGAATTTGTAACATCAATTGAACATTAATTATAATGAAATGACATATAATCATGACATAATATGTCATTGGGATGTATATACAGCACACAAAATAAAAAAATGACGAATTTGGCATAAGTCTCTCGGAGAAAAAAGTGACACTATAAATCATTTTACCTTAAGTTTTGACTTCCTTCACACTTGTTAAAACCTAATATATAATAAATATTATTTTATTATACATATAATAAAGAACTATATTCAAATATATTCTTCCATATATGATTCTCTTTTGACATTATATTACTCATTTATTAACATTCTTATGTTAATGTTGTGTTTCGGGTAATAACCACTTTGATTTTCATATAAATTTTGATTTGTTGTATTTTTTCTCTTACGATGGTATTTATTTTATCTTATCCAGAATTATAACCATGAAATAAATATCATATATATTCAATATATATGTATTTATAGTAATCCATAAAATTAAATTCACCATCCATGGAGATGGTGGGTTGTACATACGCATGAACATTGTTTTTCATCTTATTTTAATATTCATATAAAGAATTTATATGAGATATTATCATTATAGAATTTTTTCATGTAATATATATGATATATTATTATTAAACCCATTATTACTACATTACATGTAAATTGTGAAATAATTGCATCGCTTCGCAAGGCAGTAGTCCACCGTACACACGAACGATGCTATTGTATTCTCATAAAATAGAATGTATGAAGTTATTTGTTATATAATAATTACATAATCCTAAAGGAATCATAAATATAATATATATCATATATAAACATTATTTCCATAGTTATCCCAGACCAAGGACGGTGGTAATTGAATAATGAACTACATCGGTTCACGAGGCGATAGTCCACCGTACACATGAACGGTAATTGTGTATCCAATTTCATAGAAGAGTGTGAGAAGCTATAGGTAGTATAGTTAAATTAATAACATATCATTTTTTATTATATATTTATGTTATTATATAATCATTATATAGAAATAATTAAATTGGTTTGGGGAAGAAATATAACAAAAACGCTTGTTCATGAACATTACCTCTCTTCTGGTATCTCATTTTGGTTTGCACCAAAGGAATTCCTTGGTATGATTTCTACCCAAATTTAGGCTTCTAGGATTAGGTGAGGTAATTTGGTGGTTTATTTGGGTATTTTTTGGCTTATATTAATGTATTTAGAGGTGTGAATAACTGAGTACAGTGAGTTCCTTTTTATAGTGGAGGAGGAGTGGAATAATTGGAAATAACAAAAGGTAAACACTATTGAAAGGTCTCCCTTACATCATGTCGCTCCAATAATGAACCATTTTCAATAAAATAGGGTATATATATAGCCATAAAATGGTTTTTTACAAGTATATAAGTCATTTTTTCCATTATGTTTAATTTTTAGTCCCTTGGTAAACTTATTTTCCTCTTTATCATTATGATTAATTTTAACTGATTTCACTTATAATTTTAGTCAAAAATTAATTTGACATTATTTTACATTATAAATTATTCTTATTAAAAAATATTTATTCCATTTTTAAAAATTAGATTCACATAAATTGTATAAATTAATTTACAATTAATCTCATAGACAGGATGAGACAACAAGTTTTTAAAGTAAAAATGTCTAAAAGTTTGAGATGTTTTTATATCTAATTTCAATGTGAAATTGATTACCATGACATAAATTATATTAATTTATGTATAATTTAACTAATTATAATTTTTTAGAAAAAATTATGAAATAATTTAACTATAAAAATTATTTGAATGAAAAGATAGTTTTCATTTAGAATGTAGTATTTTTCACTATTCATCCAAAAATGAAATATTTCAGAAAAATACCAAAAATTCACCATAAGCTAGATTTTTAATTATGAATTAAAAAATAAAGTATATTTTTTAAAATTATTTTTATACAATTATTGTAAATTGTTTTTATTTTTTCACAAAAAGAAGTAAAAAATATTTCATTTGAGAAATTATTGTTTTCAAACATATAAATACTTTACTACAAATCATATATTTATTTATCGATAAATTTAATTAAGTAAAAACACTATAATTAAGATTTAAAAATAAATTATTAAAATTAATTATAATATGTTTAATGGCTATGTTATAATAGTCAAGTTTAAATAATATTCATAATATATTTTAGTTTTATTAAAACTTATTGTCGTGTATTATACAAGATAACCAAGAATTACATGTAGTGAAAATAAACATAGGGTTTAATGTAATTAAATATTGACTTGGTTTTTCATATAACACAATCCATTAAATAAATTTAATTTATTTGAAAAATTTCACAAAAAATCAGGGTGTTACATCATCACTATATTTTTAATCATCAGGAAAATGAAATAATTACAAGAAAACTAAAACTTATTGAAGTCAATCCAGTGACCTTATCCCTTATTTTAGGGAGTACCCATGGCCCATATGGTTTTACTAATCTATTTTTTCAGGAGTATTTGGATATCAAGCATAATGGTTTATTTAATGTGATTTATATTGTTTAGAATTGGTATTATCCCCAATATCTTGAACTCCCAATTACATGTTTTCATTACTAAATATGATGAGGTTGATAACATTAATTCCTTTAGGAATATTTCTCTAAATAATTATATTTATAATATTATGAGAAAAATATTTTCCATTAGGCTCTTCAAAATTATTATTCAGTTGGTTTATAATAGATCATATGTATTTTTTTCATAGTAAAAAAATTCAATATTTCTTTTTGATTGACTTTGAATGTATCAACCTTCTCCAGAAACCTAGGATAGGTGGAAGAATTACCCTCAAACTAGATATTTTGAAGGAATTTGATACTATCAATAGGGGTTTTATGGAAGATTCTCTTCATAGGTTTATTTTTAATGGTGTTTTCATTAATATAGTTTTTTTCAAATCTGTTAGGATTTCTATTCTTGTTAATGGTATCCATTGTGGGAGATTTTCCTACTCCTGTGGAGTCAAATAGTGTTATCCCAAATCTTACATATTATTCAAAATATATGATGATTATGATAGATTATGTATCAGTGATATGGTGAAAAAATTCCTTCCTAGGGCCATTCAAAGTGGGAGGGGTGAAGGCTCTCTCTCATCACTTTTACAAAAGTTAATTAATTCTCTTCTTGTAACGAGATATTTAGAATATTAAAGTTATTAAATGGATAATTGAAAATTATATTTCTCTTTACAATCAACACATCAGCTATAATAAATCCCACATTTTCATTAGTCACAATTTCAATGATAATTTGAGGGTGATCATCAAAAGGAGACTCAATATTAGAGAATGAACTTTTCCTACAATCTACCTAGGAATTAATTTTTCTAGGAAAGTCCAAAAGCTATATATTTCATGTGTTTTTATAAAATCAAGATCCAAATAAACTATTTGAAATTAAAATATCTCTCTTTTTTTAGTATAATATCTCTTGTTAAAAGGATGGTTATTATCAGGTTGGCCTTCTCCTTTTTAGTTTATAATTGTTCTGCTGACATGATTGATATTATTAATTATTGTAGTGGGAAATTAATATGGATTGGATCCATATTCAAAATAATCATTAACACTATAAAATTTAATCAATTTTTCAGGCCTATTAATGTTGGTGGATTTGGGATTAAAAAAATTTCTCTATTTAATGACTCTTTACTAACATTGTTTTGTTAGAGTTTTCTCACTGATGACTCTATCTAGAATATTTTTTTAAGAAAAGGTCATATAATAAGAATGATTTTAGTAAAACTAGATAAATACTCTCTTCTATATAGACTTGAATTAAGTTAACCTACCCCCATTATGATGAAACATAGCAGGTGGTTGGTCTCTATGGACTCCAGTTTGTGCCTTCGGAGGGACAAATGGTTAGGGCTCCTCTTATAGAATATTTTACTGATTAGGTTGGAGATATTTACATAAAAATCAAATACCTACTCAATCATCACATAGAACATATATAAATCCTGTAATTAATCAATTCTTATAACTATAGGCATTCAATGGATATGTTTGGGTTGGATTCGGCAAGACATGATACTTTAAATATCCATCTCTTCAACAAATTCAGCCTTGTAATTCCTACGAATGATTCTTCTCATCTCGCTATTTTTATAGGCCTTGAATACCATTCTCTAAATTCACTCTATTTTAGAGAGTTCGGAATACAATCTTTCCCACATTTGATATTCTTATGAAATTTGGGACCAGGATATGTTCAATTTTTTATGTATGTATGGTGGGAGAAGACACCAAATCTCAGGTATTTTTTCACTTCCCATTTAAAAATTCTACTTTGGGTATTGTTTACTACTTGTTTGAAGTTTATAATTTACATATTGATTCACATGGTGGCCTAATAAATGTTTGTAACAATCATGATGCTTCCCCTAAAAATAGTAATCTTCTGAGAACTACATTTTTTGAATCATGGTATTATATTTGGTGTATCTAGAACATAAAAAAAATTGGGAGAATTGTTTTTAGATCAATATGGTTTCGAATACCCTTATCTTGGTGGTAAGATTGGATACCACTATGAACACTAGTTTTTCTATAAATTTGATTAGGGAGTTAATGATTTTTAATATGTTGGGTATCCATGGAAATTATAATATTTTTTATGTTTTTACTTCAATTTTTTGGTAATTCTCTATAACATTTTGGATTAAAATTGTAAATACTCGACCCCAGTTTCATAGATTCGGTGCCTTATCTTATTACACTGGAATATAAACGAGGAATATTCATCCTAAAGGACCAAGTTTTCTAGTATATTTTGAAATAAGATACATACATAAATTTAACATTATAACATGAAATGAAATACAAAATAAAAGATTTATTTGGAACATCCACAACTATAAGTTTATCCATAAAGGTCATTAATAATAGACTTCTTTATGTCCTGAGAAGATGAAACATAAGAAATGGGTGAGCTCAAACGATCAGTAAGAGTAAGAAATACTGAATAAGATAACCAAACATAAACATCAGGCATGGTGAATAATTGAAAACACATTTCTTTAAAAATTATTAAACCGGAACACATTATGCCAAGAATATGAGCTGAGTAAATATTGCCCTTAAAACATAACAAGAAGTAATCTACTAGTCAAATAACCACATGAAATAAGAATTTATAATTTCATAATGAGGTAAATGCGTATGTAAGAAATTATAAAATATAGAATCAAGGTCTTGGACAAGACATCTAAAAATTATTATAGCCTCTTCCAAAACCATAACTAAAAATGGGAAAGGCCTCAGCCAAGTCCATATCTATTTTTCTGATGAGACCTACCAATGCATCTATGGGATATAGAGGGCCCCAAAAATTACATAATAAGTACAATTAATTCATCTTATGAACATAAACAACATATACATTCATTTTAAAAGTAACATATGAATTTTAAATAACTTTCCAAGAATAATAATCATAAACACTAACCATTCGGAGTAATTTTGTGAATAGTTTTAAGATATCACATACATAGTCAAACTAATAATAAACCATTAAATTAAATATGGTATATGATATCATAAAATATTAATCCCAATATTATATAAGAATCAACAAGATTGTTGAAATGGATGAAGATTCTCTTATAAAATCATTGAGTAATTCTGGAGATAAATACTCTTTTACTTTGAAAGAAGAGTTCTTTTGGAAAAGTGTTTGTATAAAACCATAAATTAATTAAGATAGAATTTTACTAAAAAAATGATTTATTTTAGAAAGATAATGGTTTCAAAAAAAATATTACTGGGAGCCCTTGAAAATATGTAAGAATTTGAGAAATTCCCATGACTCCGGCTTGTATTTCGGGAAGAAATTTTGAAAGATCCTTTTAAAACATATAACTCCCCATTAATGAAGGTATGACTCTGGTTGGAAAAAATATATATATTATTTACACAGAAATTATGATGAGTATATATTAATGAATAAGAATTTAATTGAGGTAGGTAGCAATAAAAGTAAACTGAATGAAAATGGAGGTTCAAGTGGAAAACCATTACCTTAAGTCTGAAGGTGTTCCTCACTTGATCTTAATGACCTGAATAATCAAATTTAGGTTCTTAAATTAATTATACCATGACCTAATATACATTTAATTTAATTATTATTACCATATTATGTTCATTCATGGCATTTTGATATGTTAAGAGATTCGATTTCATTGTATGGGAGTGTTTTCTTCCTTGGTTTTTTTGGTCGATTTACTATTATTCATGTATGGATAAACATGTAAAATTAGAATGGTTGTCCAGAATATAAGTTTTATGTTATTATTGAACAACCATAAAATTATATTTTCATAAAATTCATTTTCCTATTGGGAGTGAAGATGAATCATTATATAATTCTTTAAAAACACTTCTTTGGGTTAATTGGCGGTTCTTGATCACAACGAACTCATTTTGATTAATAAATTAATATAATGTGTAAAAAAGGATTACAGAACCTTAAATAAGTTATAATAAATATATTATAGTCTTTTTAAACCATAAATATGGTTTCATGACCAAAATTGAAGATGGTAATAGAAATTGACAACCTGTCATCCTTGAATGGGATAAATTAACACATCTCGGGTGGTGTTTTTATTTCTAGTATAAAAGAATGGGGAAAGAGAAATAATTATTACTTTATTATAACAAAATTACATTAAATTTAAGGTATTAGATTCATCAAAACATTTGGATGAAAGGAGGTGGGGAAAGAAAAATAAAAAAAATGAACTTGAAATAAAAGAAATTAAAAGAGGAATTTACCTCTTCAAGTAATCTTCCTTGAGAGCCTCTTTAGGGGAGAGGTTTTGGTATTTTTATGAAAACAAGGGCTGATGGATGTGGGGGAGAATATTGAGAGGATATTTAGGCAGAATTTTGACAAGTCACAAGGCTTTATAGGATTGAAGAGAAGAGGGAGTGAGGGGGGTTTATAGTGGAGGAGAGAAGGGGTTTCCCATTAATTTACTCACTATTTTATTATTTTGCCAAAGAAAAGAAATATTATTGATTCTTGTGACCAAGAATAATAATATGTGCTTTTTAGTTCTATCCAATGGTCATTAACATCATTCAGGTCCCAATAAAGATGCATAAATTCACTTATTTAGCATATTTTGTAAATTATCAAATTTCACTATTCACTAAAAACCCAAGTATTTTAGAAAAATCCCAAAAATTCACCCTAACAATTTTTTGATGTGTAGAATTAAAAAATGGAATCCATTTATTGAAAATTATTTTCTAAATATTATTAATTTAATTATTTTAAAAAAAACATACTTTATTCGAAAAATAACAATTTTAAAACAGTAATTCGTTTATATCACCCTAAAAATTAATTATATATCATTATCTTATAACCTTAAACTAATAAAATAACAATATTATTTAATATTTATAATGGTCATAATACTATTCATATTACTATTCATAAGGGTATGTTGCATTTCACCAAAAATTAAGTTTGTCTTATCAGACTCTAAATATCATATGGAACGAAACTGTGTATGTCATTTTTTCAAAATTCAAATCATAGAGGTGGTAAAATGATGGTTATTTTCTAGGCTATAATAAACTAGTGTTTTTTAGTGACATAGTGTTTCATGCATTAAATATTATATTTTTTTGAAAAAACTTGGGGTGTTACAAAAATCATCACTAATGGGACTTTGAAATGAAACTTTTACCCCTGAGGTTGCAATGGTATTTTCATAGATTCAAGTGGTAGATTCATTTCTTGCTTTATTAAGTATTGTGGTATGGTTGTGTCAAATGAAGTGGTGATAGAGAGGGTCATAATGGATATCTAAATTTCCTATCATAATGGTTAGAAAATTATTTTACTTGAATTGGACTCTTTATTCCTCATACATGCCATTCATATCAGGATAACCTTCCCTTCATAGAGACTTGCAGTGATATCATAGGATTCCAATATCTATTGCGCATAAATTTATTTTGTTGTTTCTCATATTTTGGGGAAAGGTAGTGTCATTACTGATATTCTTGAAGTTATAAGTGTTGGGTCAGGGGTTTATAACTAGTGTTAAGATTCACTAGAGTCTTTTGAGGATATATTATTTATTAACATTTTTAAATCTGTACCTTTTAGTTTTATTTAAAATTGAGACTTGGGGGTTTTCTCTTTGGAAGCTCTCTAAAAAATGTTTCAAACTACTTCCTCATTAGGAAAACATAACCATTCTGACTAAAATCATCAATAAAGGTTATGAAGCGAATATACCCACAACTTGATTGAGTAATCATTTTTTTATATACATCACAGTGTATATGATCCAATAGTCGACTAGCTTTTTCAAATTTTTAACAAATAATATTTTTCTATTTTTCCTAATAAATAGGATTCGCATGTTTTAATCATCTCATAACTAAATTAATACAAAAACTCATATTTGTGAAGCTTTTAGATTCTTTAATCATTTATATACCCAAGGAAGAAATGATAAAGATAAGTGGTGTTATAGTCAACCTTTACCATCTTATTTTTACTATTATAGATATTATAATATATATATATATATAATATAAAATATTACTTATAATAACAATTCCATAAAACATTTCATTAATATATATATAAACTCTTATTATTAATAATGAATGATAATCCCATATTTTGAAAAAAAAATATTGAAATCAAATTTCTATTTATAGATAGAATATAGTTAAAATAATTTAATTCCAAAATTAATCTACTTCTTAATCATATATCAAAACTGTTGACTTTCATTGTAGAAAATCATTCATCATTCTTAACACTTGGATCTATTTTCTATTTCATCAATTCTCCCTTGTTTTTTATTCTATGTTTATCATCTTTAATGTGTAATTCTTACCAAGTATCCAATACCCATGAGTCAAAATTGGTGAAAATTATTTTTATAAAATTTAAATTTATATAGTAAGACGTATTCTATTTAAAAACACTTCAAAACCTTAGAAACCAATTTTTTATTATGTTACATGACATAGCCATTAGATATCTCTATATAATAATCATGATGAATTTCATAATCTATAATGAAGTCATATTTATAGGTAATTATCATGTTTTTATATATTTTCATTAAGTACATTTAATGAATGTTTTCCCAGTAAAATTGATAACCTCATGAATAATATCCATTTTGTTGTACAAGATCTATATTTCACTATGTTTTAAGTCCACTTTAGGGTTTATCTAAAAATATTGCTACTTAAGAACATCATTATGCTAATCATGTCACATATGAATCTTAGATAGCTAAGTGAATAACCAATTGTCCAAATCTGTCACATGGAAAAACTCAAATCTATTCCTTTAGTATCTTATCTCATATGGTTTCCTAGATAAGTTTCACATAGAACATAAATTGGTATTTGGTTACAAAAATATTATGGTTATCCACTACTACAATATTTTACACAAGAAAATCCATGGGAATCTAGCTTCATCTTCAAGCTACCTTATTGGGTGATTGAGGTATTATCATGTTTTTTATTTGGAAGCAACACAATGCATAGTATTCGAGTGCTTTTCATAGACTCCCCATTTTCAATAGCATCATATGCATGTCATTCATAAGTATTACTTTCCAAAAAAAATATTTTTATCTCATGTAACGATATATGTATAAATGATTATAGAGATTCCATTTTGGAACCATTGTTCCTTCCACAAAATTAATAAATTCAAATCATATTGATGTGTAACTCTTTATAAAAATCACAATTCATATTACTTACCCAAAATAAAATCCATATATATTTACATATATCCATATTAGTCACATCCATAAAGCATATGAAACCCTAGCATATTTTTTTTTTGAATTTTATAAATCTAAAAAACTCCAAAACAGTATATATGGAGTAACAGGTTTCCAACCACAACTTTTTTGAAAAGGAATAACCCTCTAGGATAGTGAGTAGTCTAACCCAAATTCCCTCTACCCATGGTACTTTACTAAAGATAAACCACAATTACATCATAATTCTATTACTTAATATGTATAAACTATACTAAACATATAAATTAAAGCCTATAAATCCATAAAAATGATTTTAGTGTATAATAAACTACATTTTATGTTTTTGTACCTAAAATTCAACTCTTAAATGTATGGTAAAGAAATTTATTCGTAGAATTTTAAATAATTAAAATAAATAATACAATTTTCATATCATATAAAAAATTTATATACATGTATATTTAATTCATAATAACATAAATAAATGAAAAGATAAATTATTTTACGTGAGATTAAAAAACATTATACGGTTATAATAATCAAAACCACTTCTAATATAGTCTAAAGTAACATGGATTATGTATGTCATGTTTTTTATAGAAATGAATATATTTGGGTTCAATGTAGGGAGGTTTTTTAAGGTGTTTTTGAAGTTTTAATAGGTGTTGGGTGGAAGTTATGGACTGTTTGGAGGAGTTTGGAAGGGTCTGAGATGAAACTCTGGTGTCCTGGGAAAATACATGGTCAATTCATATTCCCTGAGACCATGAAATTGGTATAGTGTGTCCTGGTTAGGGGATAAAATAATATGCATGATCACATAGTGCTATAAAGGTGCAACTATTTAGCCTCTGAATTCAATCAGTAAGGGGTTTCATGTTCAATATCTGGTCATTGAGACCATTTAGTCAGGTCTTTAATCAATTAAAAAGTGCAATGAATATTTTTTTTAAACTCATAACCCATCTGTTCACCCCAATTTCAACCCCTATATATAAGATCTCTATATTAAGTGATTTTTTGGAGATATTGGTGAATATATTCCACCATATGTCTCACCACTCAATTATTTTGATTCTTGGGTGTTGGATGGAATATATGATTCTCATTGAACATATTCACTTTGGTTTCCCTATGATTCTAGGGTTTTGACATGGTAATTTAATTGAAACATGTTAAAATAAATTCAACTTGTGATTATTTTTTTGGTAGGGGCCTAAGGAGGTTATGAGTGGTTAGGATCTTCATTTGGTAACACATATTGACTATGAATTTATGATTGTGTTTGGTGGATTCTCAGTACCTCCATTGAGTACTTAATCTCTAATGCTTGAATGTTAGTATTTAAATAAATATTCTAGTGGATTTAAAACAATTTAGTTTTGTTTGATATTGAATCATTATAAAAAAATAATTTTGGCATGAGTGTTATTAGTGTAAATAAAACTGATGGATTTCCATCTTTTTGTTTGGTTTCCATAAAAATATGCGATTTTAAAAAATAATGATTTGAAATGGTGTGGCTGATTGAATGGTTTCTTGGATTTAGGATTGTGGATAATTTATTTGTGCATTATTTTGTATGATAGTTTTTATTGTTTTGGTTTTTTACATTGATATGGATGAGAATTATTGATGTTGTGATTTTTTTCATTAAGTTTCCCCATATTTGTTATTAAAGTTTTTTGGGTTTTTCATTGAGTTTCAGGATTTATGTCATTTGGTGTGTGTGTGTGTGTGTGTTTGTGTGAATTGATTTCCAAGGATTACTTTATTTAAAACATTAATTTAGTTTCTTATTGGATGATGTTAGTTGGGTTTTTTATTGAGTTTCTGGGTGGATGATGTTATTTAACTTGTGTATTGAATTACATGGTGGATGATATTATTATAGATTATACATTGAGTTGAACAGTTGATGTCATTTGGTGAGTTTGTGTGTGTGAATTTGTGTGTATTTAGTTTCATAGTGGATGATGTTATTTATATTTTTCGTTGGGCTTCTTGTTTGATGGTGTTTTTTTCATGTTCAAATAGTTTCAAGCTGGGTGATATTTTTATTGGTTTTGCATTCCATTTCACAAGAAAGTGGTTCAGTAATTGATGTTGTGGATTTTTTTGGAGACGGATTAGAAATGAGTTTGGTAACTCCCAATGGTGGACAATTGGGGACTAGTAGAGTATGGGTAGTTATCAATGGTGGTGGGATGGTTTTTGGATAGGGTTGTACTTATATCAAGGTGTTTATTATATTTTATTGATTCAATATTTTTTACATGTGGTTTATGGTCGTATGAATTACATTAATGGTTTTCTGTAGAGTCTTGACATACAGGTATGTGGTTGGGGTTACTTTTGGATTTTTTTTCATTTCCAATGATTTTTTTTGGTGATTCTATTAATTTATTTAGTCTTTGGTCATCAATATATTAAACAAAGGATTGAGTATAACTGTAATTCATCTTAGTTTTGGGATTGAGTTTTTAGGTTGGGTTGGGCTATTTAAAATGGTATTAGTTTAGTTCAACCAAGTTCTAATAGTTGTGGAGTTATTATACATAAGTAAATTGATGATAAACAATAAAAAATTCATGATAAATATCTTCATAGTGAAACTTGAGATTCTAGGGTAGTTTGGGAATGTGATGTGCTACTTGTCTCAAAATGATTGAGTTTGGTTTTTGTTTTCCCAGGTAGTGTATCTTAACCAAACTGTATGAGACGGGATATGTTTCTCAATCATCATGTAGTAACATGATAGTAATGTTATGGAATATGTTTTTTAATGATTCTATATTTTTCAGGAAATTGATTTTTAAAGTCAATAAAAGGATCTTTTTTTACCTTGGTTATAGAAATTTTGAAAAATAAAAGGCTTTAATGTATGTAATTGGTTATTATTGTGCTATGAAAAAAGGATAGGTAATGTATAATTGGTTTATGTACATGATTGTGAAGGTATAATTTTGTTTGTTGAAATTGGTAGTAGGTGTGGACTGGTAAAATAGTTAAGGATATTTTATAATTCTTTGTATTTCACTATAGGTTATTTATATCATTAATATTGTGCCTTAGTTGTTTATAGGATTCTATTAAGTGAGATTTCAAATGAGAAATTTAAGAGTCTATATGGGAATACATATCCAAGGATTAACAATTAATTTTCGTGTTGACCTAATTTAGTCAATATTGATAGTTCACATTAAGGAATGTAAATGATTAATTTGACTAATTAAATTACAAAAATTATTTTGTTTCATTTTGGTTGGATAAAAATGATGTATTCATTTCAAATGTGCTAAATTGAGATTTGAGAAATGTGTGCTTTAAGGAATGAAATTTTTTTGTTGTATTAAAATTGAAACTATACATGAAAATTTAATATTGAAGATTTTTTAACATGGTTTAGTGAATGTAATTATGGTGGGTTTCAATTGTTTTTTGAACACGGATACTCTTTGGGGGGTTTTAATATATGAAATTTTATATTTTTAATATAAATTAATGATTTATTACACAAAGTTACACATAATACTCCCAAAATATCATGAGGCCTACTTTCTTTGGGAAATTGGGTATATAACACAATAACTTGAACAGGGATACAAAAAAAATTATTTAAAGCACATTTAACATGAATTTAAGATCCATCAACCTTCAAAAACATCAGGGGATAACTTAAGGATATACCTAAGAAATAGGTGGGATATAAATCCCTGAAATAGAAAAATCAAATCATAGAAATATGAAATCAATAAAGACTAGGAAAGAGTCATATCATGGAGAAATAAAAGGGATGAAAATCATATACATTATAGTGGATGATAACATGAAGGCAATATGGGAATGTGGAAATAACATAAAACATAACATCATAAACATAAGTCTAGGATAAACACCAAGACATCACAACATAGTTTTCTTATGATAACCTCTCGTGAAACATACATGGTATCTCTTTAGATAAAAACATTACCCAATGCATTATAGGGATCTATAATTCACGGACCATCCATCGCATTCTTATCATGTTCATACATAAGTATGCCACATAGATCATTCAACATATTGATTTCTTTAATCACTTTTAGTTTCATGATTAATAAGTGTGGGTAATGAACATTGAAGTCCCAAGTCAATGAAGTATTGATAAATGTAGCTGAATACCCTTGAGTTGAAATAGGTATGGGTATTCACAAGACAAAAGTTTGTCTTGGAAAAATTATGAAATAATTTCGACAACATAATGGGTATAAATAAAGATTCATGTAAGGGTTTAATGAGAGTAAAAGGGGTCTCTAATCACATGGAAATAATAATAATTTTAAGTGGTATATGTAAAAAGATATCCAAAAATTGGAAATTGTAAATCAAAAGGCATAATATAATGAAGTTACATGAATAAATAGGAGAATGAGAGGATCCATTACCTTGAGAGGGCTCTTCTAAAATCTTAGTAATAGATTCTTAAAAGATTGGGGGAACCTTAGGAGGGTTATAGATAGGGACCAACATATTAAATTCATGATCCTAGGGTTTGAGTTATGCGTAATGGTATTTTTGGAGGGATTATATATCAAAAGACGGGGGAATTATTTATTAATTCCAAAACATAGGTTTTAGACTCTATACAATAAATTAATACAAACGAAAAACAAACACATGATTTTTTACCATGTTTTCTACCAAAGTGGATTGGATTTAATTATATTATAAGGATAAAAATTGAACTCATTAAATTAATATTCTTCGTGATGTGGAAGTTATTCATGTTCACAAAGAATTAATGGTAAAACCTTAAAATATAATATTGGTTTTGGAGGATTAATTAAGGTTTTATAAAATTAATCAAATAAAAAATGAATTGTTTTAAATGAGAAACATAATTTTTCTTGTCGATACTCTTTATAATATTTATTACATTACTTTTGGTCATTTATGATGTCATAATACAAAGTGTATAATTTTTCCATATTTAATTTTTACCCAAAAATTTTATTGTCTCAGAAAATTATGAAACATTCACCGATGGATAATTTTTTTGTGATTATTTCAAAAAACAAATTATTTTAACAAAATAATCCTCTACATATGAACATTTTCACATTAAAATCATATATACATATTATTTAAAAAAATAATTATTTTTTAAAAAATAACTATTATTTGAAACTTATAAAAATTACTTCAGAATTTATTAAATTATATAAATAATTATATTAAAATAATTATTATTTAATAAGAATATTTCATTAAAATAAAATTTATTTCAAAAATTCATGAATTCATTCAAAATATTTTATTGATTGAAACTATATATTTTACAAAAATATCATTTTTGTTTCATTGTATAAAAATATTTTTTAGGAAAATAATTATTTAATAATTTACATATTAATAATAAAAACTATAAATATTACCATTATATTATTTAAAAAATTATAATAACAAAAATTTCTACTATTAGGGTTTATCTATATAACCCATTATTACACCAGAATACACCCTAAGAGTAATGTGTGAAATAGTGGGTCTTTCTAGGGGTTGTTCGGTGAACTTGATTTGGGTCGTGATCTTGATGGTCTTGAACTTATCCCAAGAAAGGTTTTTTCATAATTCAGTTGTTACATCTCAGCTTAGTCTTAGTCAAAGAAAAATATCAATGATGAAATCTCCCTAAGAAGCATTAATAGATGGTATTCATAGGGTATGATCCTTATGGTTGAGTTCATTACTCCTTCCTCTACTGTAATTGGACTTTATCAAAATCCTTAATATACTAATCATAATGGTAATTTTATAATGAATATATTATCAATGTTTATCATGTTTAAGGGTATTTAAAATCTGATTGTATATAACTTAAAGTGGCCTAAAATAACAAATATAATTAATGTGTTTTATATAACTACATTATGTAATAATATATTTATTCATTCACATAGGGAATAATATTCATAAAACTTTGGGTCATTCCATTATTCCCCCTTTAAGAATTTCTACATAAAAATATCACTTCATGAACTTATAAAAATGAGAGTACTTTTGTTTCATCACTTCTTCATGTTCCCATGTTGATTTATCAAAATTTTGGTTCAACCATAGTACTTTGATCATGTGAGTTGTCTTGTATCTTAGAATATTCTATCTATGATCTATGACCTTCATTGGATACTCATTGTATGAATATCATTCTCCAACGGTACCACCTATGAATTCAATACATGTAATGGATCATATATGTACTTCATTAAGAGGTATACATAGAACACGTCATGTTCCTGAGATTGATTAGGTTGGAGTTAAAGTCAATAAGGAACAACTCCAATGACATAAATTATCTCAAAGGGTATGATGTATCTTTAACTAAGCATTATCTTCTTCCCAAACCATTGGAATTTCTTTAATAATGATATACGAAGGAACACTTTATCTCTATCCTTAAACTCTAGGTCTCATCAATGATGGTTTTTATAGATAATTTTTTGACTTTGTGTTGATTTCATATAATGATGAATGGTTTTAAACACCTCTTTTATCTCTTGGATAAGATTAAGTATTATAATATTATGCTCTCCAACTTCATCCAAGCATATTGGAGTCAGAAACCTCTTCCAATACAGAGAATCAAAATGTTCCATTTGAACTCTACAATAGAAAATGTTTTTATATGAGAACTCCCCTAGGGAAGGTATTAATCACAATATACATGAAAATTTATTGAACATGATCTCAGCCTGTCCTCCAATCTTTGAATGGTTCTCTTAGATTCACTATCCCTACGAGGGTAATAAGAAATACTAAAACATAGATCTATATCCAATGAATGTGGAAGTAGTCTCCATAACATCAAGGTAGAAATCAAATATCAATCATATATAATTGAGAGTGACCATCCATACAATCTTACAACTTATCTTATGTATATCATGGAGAGATATTCAAAGAGAATCTTCCTTGATAGAAATGAACAGTACTGCCTTTCTATGGCGATCATCTATAACCCATATGGAATTATTACCCTCAAATGTCATGGTGATTTCTATGAAAAAATATAGGGTTATGTTTTCCAACTTTCATAATTGTATGGGAAATGGTTTCATCATACCCTTAGACTTGTGTTGTTCATAAATGACTTGTTTTCATACTAAGAATTGAGATATAAATTCTGCCATCCCCCATTTCATTTTTTTCCTGAAAAATGTTTTCGTCAAATCATTATACACCTTAGTGATTCATGTATGAATAGAGAATGATGAGCTATGTGCATCATCCAGAGTTTCCAACTTCTATTCTAGATTTTATGGGACATATATCTAGGTTCAAATTCTTATAAATACATCTTTAGAAATGTTGACCTCTATAATATTTTCTACCTTCTTCTGTAGCACTTCATCATCTTTCTAGGCCACATTGATCCTATAATGAATGGATTATTCTGTATTTATTTGAGAAAGGTGGGATAAATATGCTTTTATTACTCTGATGTCCATCCTTTGTATGCCCAAGAATATTTTAACCCTTTCAATCATCATTATGGATAGGGTTGTAGGATCTTTTCTACCTAGACAATCGTCCACCATGTTATCCTTGCGTGTATGGTAATGGATTGAACAATTAAAATCTATAGTCAGATCTAACCACCTTTATTGGTGCATATTGAGATCCTTTTGTCTAAAAATATAATTGAGGATTTTATGATCTTCATGCATGTCACACTTCTCCCTATAAAAATAATGCCTCCAAATATTCAATGTGAATATAACTACAACCATTTTTTTATCATGTGTTAGGCAGTTCTTCTCATGGATAATTAAGTGTTGAGAGGAATAATCTATCACTATTTCATCTTGCATGACTACACAACCAAATCCTTTTTTGGATGCATCACAATAGATCCTAAATCCTTCCCCATTGGTGGGTAATATGATAACAGGAGCAGTGATTTTCCTCTTCTTCGTCTCTTTAATTATTTCTTCACATTATTCATTCTAGAAAAACTCCACCCACTTTTGAGTAATCTTAGTTAGTGGTATTGAAAATAATGAATAATTTCACATAAATCGATGATAGTACTCATCAAATCTATGAAAACTATGGATCTCCATCATAGAGGTTGGTCTAGGCCATTATTCAATTACCTATGTTTTTTATGAATCTACATATATCACTTTGTTAGTGATAACATACCCCAGTAATGTCCCATGATCCATCCAAAAATAACATTTACTATACTATTAGTACATATTTTCTTTCCAAATGGTCTTCAATATAGTATTTATGTGATTCTCATGTACGTCCATTTTTTTATTATATTATAATATAATCTATAAATACAATGAAATTTTTTTAAGGTAATCCCTAAAGTCCCTATTAATCATGTTCATGAAGATTTTTAGAGAATTATTTCATCAAATTGTCATCACACAGATCTCCTAGTGCCCATAACTTGTAAAAAAAGTAATCTTGTTGATATCCTCATTCTTCACCATTACTTGATAATATCCTAACCAACTATCCACCTTATGGAAATATTGGGCTCCACATATCTGATTGAACAAGTCATCAATCCTGGGAGAGGATACTTTTTATTTATTATGATCTTGTTAAGCTCATGATAATCAATATTGAGATGAATTTACCCATACATCTTCTTGATGAAGAGGATTGGTGCACCCCAATAGTGAAGCACCTTAGTGTATATGCCCTTTATCCAAATTTCTTGTAGTTTCTTCTTCAGATCCTTAAGTTCAACAATGACCATTCTATATTGATACTTGGATATTAAAAAAACCCATTTATAATAATTACTTAAAACTCAACCTCATGTATTGGAGGAAGACTAGGAAATTCTTTGGTAAAAACATCAGTGTATTCCCTCACAATGGATATGTCATCAATGATGGTCTTTTCCTTAGTCTCAATAATTTGATCTAGATAATATTTCTCATAAAGAAATAATATCCTTTCTTAAGATTATGATACCAAATAATATTCAGCCTTCTCATTTTACTTTTATATAATCAAAGAAAAAATTTTGATACAGATGGTGATTTCCTTCTCTTAGCAATTTATATTGGCTATATACAAGTAATGTCAATTCATTCCAAGAATATCATTGAATTCATCAAATGTAAGTATCACAAGGTTATATGGGTGTTTCATCCCATAACTTTCAATAGGGGATAAGTTATATATATGGGATACAATAATTTCCTTATTTTTTATCTTTACTGATAACTCAACTTCTATGATTTGAGGTTGTGCTTGAATAGTTCTACAAAATATTCTCGATATGAAAGAATGAATATAACCAAAATCAAAAGGTACATTCACTACTTTTGAATGAATAACTATTGTACATACCACCACTTAATTTTTGGAATCCATCTCACTAGTTAAGATGTAATAACATCACCCTTTCTCTCTAGGACTTGGAGGTTGTTAGCATTGGCGGTCATCAACAACCATTGTCTTAGTTAATTGATTCTCGCATAATCCTTTTTCCTTTCATTGTTAATGTTTCTCAATAAGATATGGGATTGATGGATCTTACCTTATTTACATCATATCGGTAGGTTTCTATTGTCCAATACTGCTATAGCTAGGTGTCCTTTCTTATCACAACTAAATCATATCCTTTTTCCATTCAGAAAATTTTTTACATGCTTCTTCCAACACTTTTTAAAAGTTGGATGTTGTAATTTCTTTACACCAAGATATTTATCTATCATGCCCTCATCATTAAACTCCATTTTCTGCTTCTAATCCACATAAGACTCTTAATATTCCCCAGTATCCATTTCAACAATGATGGTACATTCGAATGTTTCGTCCTAACTATCAAATTTACAAATCACTGGGAATTATAATAAACTCTTCATTATCCCGCCAAAGAAGAGGTCAAATTTAATTTTGGGGGAATCAAAAATGAAAAATATATATTTTAAATTTCTTGTAAAGTTCAACTCATACTCACTGATGTATATTTTATCCTTTTTCTTAATGGTAGGGAAATCCATCTATATTTTATGTTAGATAGTGTGAGTAAAATATTTATCAAGAAATATTTTCCAGAATTCCTTTCCCTCCATCACTTTTATCTCTTCCTATGGATTCATATTTTTTATCAATGTTTACCATTGATCAGCTTATCCCTTTATATAATAGATATATTGCACAAGATTTTATTTCTGATAGAATTGAATGATGTATAAGATCTTTTCAATAGACATGGTCTATTGGTATTTTATTGAAGGTTGAGATAGTCTATTGAAAGTTGGAGGCCTTTGTCACATAAAGGTCTTAGTTTCAACTTTCCCCTTCTTAATGGGATATGAGTTTTCCCCCAGATTCAAGTTTCTATTCAAAACATGCATATGTTTAAAAAGTATTTCTATAATTTTCATGACTCCTCCTCCCATCATGTTGGCATCTCATTTAGATAGTCAACTAATTATTCATTACACTGGTTGATGACTTGGTTTTTCCTATATCCCTCCATCGACTAGAATAAATGGAAAATTGGGGATAATAATATTTAAACAATTAAACACAGAAATGGTAAACCATGAACATTAAAGTGTTACTTATAAATGATGTATATTCATAAACTAATTAATTTTTATGTTTCAATAAAAGTTATATATGATCTATTTCTTAATACTAAATTTTATGTGGGTTATTTGTAACACCCCGACCCTAGTTACCCAGAGTCGGTGCATTATTACATAACATTGGCATGATCACAAAAGATCAAGTCTTGAAAGACCGATTAGTTTAGTAGCCTTAGAATCACTAGATACATTCATAAAGTTTACATTACATAATAAAGTGAAAACTAAAACAACATCTTATCTCCACACTCATATCCCCTTATACTATTCCGGCAAGTCATTCATAAAATACTTCTTTATATCCTGGGAAAAATAAAACATAGAAATGGTTGACCTCAGATGCCCAATAAGGATAAGAATATAGAGGAAACTTTCATAAATAAGAATAAACATTTAAGGCAATGTTTAACTAAAACAAAAGCCTTTTTAAGCTTGAACATCAGCATAATATGGAAAAAATAAAATTAAATAATGCCATTTACTTATTCACATGGATATTCTACTAATCGAATAATCACATGAAATATCAATAACCACTTTCATAATGAAGGAATGCATAATGCCAGACTATCATAACCCTGTAGCCAAGGCCTCGTGCAAAGACTACAAATAAGATTTTGTCAAGGCCTCATGCCAAGACACTAGTTTGCCTCATGAGACCTATCGATGCATCGAGGAGCTATAACGGGCTCCACCGGTCACTTATTAAGTCCAATTAATTCCACATACGAACAGGTTTAAACATAACATAAACATTCGTATAAAAAATAGCATACGAAATGTCAATACTTTCTCCATAAACCATGAATGGTATAAAAATAACACATCCATAGTCGAACATATCACAAAATATTAAATACAATATGGATGTTTTTTATCATAATAAATTAACTTCAAATAAACTTAAAATCCATCAAAGGATGTCGAAATAGATGAAATCAAAACTATTTGAGAGAAATATCTCTTTTTTGAAATAATTTATAAATCACATAATTATAAAATAAAACATTTACTTTAAAAATATTCTTATAAGCTTGTAAGGGAAGCTTATATGATTTTATAATGGCAGATAATAACCACACCCGCCATATAAGTTAAAAATACATTCTTACCTTAATTTTGTCGAAAAGGTTAAAGGAACTTGTTTGGAAAATGACGGAAATATTCCTTTATAAACTTATTATAAAAATTCAAAAAAGGGTATAAATGAATTTAACCCATATTTTGTAAAATATTAAGAATGTTTTGAAATACATTTTTAAGAAACATGGATGTGGATGATAAAGTTCTCCTAGTAGATAATTTTGTATAAACAACCTCGGATAATGAAGATATTGTGAAATAAACCCTTACCTTGTACTTTTCCATGGTTGAGGGTAGGTTAACCTCCTGTATAATGGTGAAATAATTGTTATTAAATTATAAAATAATCATATACATTAATATGATATCATATATGATCTTTTAACATTAATTTGTTAATAATATCTTAGTGTTATCATTGTTTCGGGTGTTAACTCACTCATTTTCTTTTATATATTTTGTTATAGAAGTCGTGTTTATTATGGATAGGTTGTAAATTATTCATATCAATAATGATATGAAGTCCTTAAAAATTATTTTTAATAATGAAATGAGAATTATAATTGCATGGATACTATGGGGAATGAATCTCATTGCGTTCGTGGAGATGGTAGTCCATACGTATGCATGAGCAACAATATCATTCTTTTGATATTAAAATAATATATAATTGGATGGTATATAATATATACAGAATCATTATCATGTTATATTTATTATTTACATCAATTACATATCATTATCATACCCATCCAAATAATAATGTTTTTGAATAAGAATTACACCACGACGTGGAGACGGTAAGTCGTACGTACGCACGTATGGTGACATGTCAGTCAAAGGATGGATAGAGTACTGAATATGGTTGTAACATATTCATAATAACATCATAGTATATATAAGATACTGTAGTTATTATTTTAGAAAAAAAATAACAATGAAAGAAGAAGTTGAAAAAGAAAGGCTCTTGAAAAAGGATGGTGAAAACATTACCTCTTCTTCGGGTTCTTCCTTTTTATTTGATCAAAAGGTCTTCTTATGTTGGCTTTATGATAAAACTAAGTCCTCTATGTTGAAGTGATTAAAGTTGAAAGAGTATTTGGGCAGGTTTTGGCCGATCCAAAAGTCATTGAAGGTGTGAAGAATTGGTTAGAAGTGGTATCCTTTTATAAGGGGGAGGAGGGGCTCTTCAGAAAAAACATAAAATATTATTTTATAATAAATTTATATTCCGTTTCTAATGTATAAAAGGTTGATCATTCAATGTATAAGGTGGGTATGGGTCTAAATCCTTTCAACCAATAGATTTTAGACAGTTTTGCTTCATTATATTAACCTTATCTTTTAGTTTTAATTCTTAGTTAATTAGTTTGACATTTACCATGTCACTTTGTATTTTTATATTATATAGTTAATAAACATTCTATATACCTCCAAGAGACCCCAAAGTGATCCATAAATGATACAAATATCATTATATATGTCCTTTGGCCGAACATTATATTTTTAGGAATAGAATATCAATTAATAATATAATATTTGTTTTAAAAACTCATTTATGTCAATTTTGACACGGTTCAATAATTGATTTTTGTTAGTCTTAACAACTTTATTAATTCTAATAAAATTCATTTAATAAATCCTAACATGTAATATTAACCAATATATTTCGTGGATTTCATCAAAACTTTCAAATTATATTTATTTTAACTTTTATAATACCAATTATTTGATTCTTTTATTATTAAGGAAAATACTGCATCATTATTGTGTCATAAATAAATTTAATTATTCAATGTCTAAAAATTATAAATAAAATACCATTATTTATTAAATATTTTTTTCTTTATAATTAATATTTATATTCTAAAATATAACATATATAACTCTGTAAAAAAAATTTGTAAAAAATATATGCTTATGTCATTTTTGTATTTACATTAACTTAATTAATATTAAGTGTCATTATCACTTACAAGTGGATCCATGGGGTCCCAAAACTGACCCAAGGATGCCCATGGTCGTAAATGTATCAACCAATAGGGTTAGGACACATTTTAGGGTAATTTATTAGTATTATAATATTATTATTTTTACCCTTATTTACCGGATTTACCCTTTAACCATGGTAAATAAAATATTTACCGAAGTAATTATTCAAAATGTCTAAAAATAAAAGTTACCTATTTACACAATTTGGACATCCTGATACCAAATATGGAATCTATTTTTCCAAATTCAAAACACATAAGTGGCAGAAATTAATTTAAAATTAATTCTCGTTATCAAAACAAAAAACATGTTTTTAAGAAATAATAAATATCAAAAGATTGACACTTGTTTATGTCTGGTTTAATTGTGAAATTATTTCCAATGACCAAAATTATATTAAATGGTAAAACTATATTCTAAATATACTTTAAAACCACTCAAATTCATAATTTATCACTGTTAATTATTTTTATTAAAAAAATTGTTTTTAATTAAAATTTAGTAATTTTCAGTATTCATAAAAATATAAAAGTTATCTGAAAAGTACCAAAATTTCACCCTAGGCTAATTTCAATATTCGGAATCCAAAAATGAAGTCCATTTTTACAGGTAAAATTTATAAAATTTCAAAAAGTGTGTATTACTATTCATAATGGCTACTTTGATTGGTCGTGGTGTGTTAGAATCTCAAAGTTGTGTACAACACACACTACTGTATTATTCAAAGAGAATCGTGTTGTGGAAGCTTGGGGTGTTACATTATCCCCTCCATCAAATAATCTCATCCTTGAAATTTCCAGAATACTACTGCATAAAAATACTTGGGTGGTTCTTCATCATAAGTTCCTCGGGTTCCCACGTTGCCTCTTCCATCTTATGGTTTCTCCAAAAAACTTTTACCAGATCACTTGTCCAGTTTCTCAGCACTTGTTCTCTTGTATCAAGAATCCTGATGGGCTCTTCATAATAAGACAGATCTGGTTCCAGTTCTAATTCCTCATAGGTGAGTACATGCATTGGTTCAGGCATGTATTTTCTCAACAGTGATACGTGGAATACATCGTGAACTTTGGAGAGATTTGGCGGCATTGCCAAATAGTAAGCTACAGTCCCAATTCGTTCTAGAATTTTGAAAGGTCTGATGTACTTGGGACTCAATTTACCTTTCTTACCAAAACATATAACTCCTTCTATGAGGATACCTTCAAGAAAACATGATCTCCTACCTGAAATTCCAAATCCTTCCTTCGGTTATCGGCATACCTCTTCTGCATACTTTGAGCTACTTTGTTGTGGTTTTGGATAACCTTTACCTTTTCTATCTTTTCCTCCACCAGTTCTGGACCTACAAGTTTTCTTTCACCAACGTCATCCCAACAGGTTGGTGTGCGACATCTTTTTCCGTATAATTGTTTATATGGTGTCATCCAAATATTTGAATGGAAGCTATTGTTATAGGAAAATTCCACCATAGGTAAATATTGATCCCATATACCCTGAAATTCAAGTGAGCATGATCTCAACATGTCTTCTAAGGTCTGAATAGTCTGTTCTAATTGTTCATCTGTTTGAGGGTGGTAGGCAGTGCTCAAACGAAGTTCAGTATCCAAGGCCTTATAAAGACTCTTCTTGACTCTTGAAGTAAAATGGGGATCACTATCAAAAACAATCGATAGGGGTACTCCATGAAGTCTCACAACTTCATTAATATATAGCCTTCCTAAACGTTCAAGTGGTAAATCTTCTCTTATAGAAAGAAAATGTGTTGACTTGGTAAGACGATCAATAATGACCCATATTTCATCGTTCCTTATAGGATTATTTGGTAGTCCCATGAAAAAGTCCATAGTTATATTATCTCATTTCCACTCAGGTATGGTAAGAGGTTGCATGACTCCTCCAGGTTATTGTCTTCCAGCTTTCACTTGTTGACAAACCATACATCTTGACACAAAATCAGCAATCTCTCTCTTCATGTTGTCCCACCAAAAATGTTCTTTCAAATCTCTATACATTTTGGTGCTCCCATGGTGTATAAGGAAATTGGAACTATGAACACCATCCAACAATTCCCTTTTTAGATCAAGAATATTGGGAACACAAAGTCTCTTCCAAAATTTCAAAATTCCATCTTCAAACACAAAGTCACTCAATCTCGTATCATTCACAGCTTTAATCTTTTTTTGAAACTCTTTATCATTGTTCTGATAACTCTTAATCGTTTCTAGTAGAGATTTTTTTTCAACCATTTGAAAAACATTGATGTTTCACCTTCCATGGTTATTCCCATGTCCATCTTCACTAGATCTATGAAAATAGGATCCCTCTCAAATCTCATCTTGTTCAAAAATCCATGATCTTTTCTACTCAGGGCATCTGCCACCTTATTTTCCTTCCTCGGGTGGTAGTGTATTGTGAAATCATAATCTTTGAGTAGTTCAAGCCATCTCCTTTGCCTCATGTTGATTTCTTTCTGTGACAAAATATACTTCAAACTCTTATGATCAGTATATATGTCACATTTTTTACTATAGAGATAATGTCTCCATATCTTCAAAGCAAAGATTACAACAGATAACTCAACATCATGAGTAGGATAGTTTTTCTCATGAAGTTTCAGCTGTCGTGATTCATAGTCAATAACTCTATCATTATGCATAAGGATACAACCAAGTCATTCCTTTGAAGCATCACTGTAAATAACAAACCCATCATTCCCTGATGGTAGAGTCAATATAAGAGAATTGACTAATCTTCTCTTCAGTTCTTCAAAACATTCTTCACACTCTTTTGTCCAATAAAATTTAACCCCTTTACGTGTGATCTTTGTTAATGGGTTAGCCAATTGGGAAAAATTCTGGATGAAATATCGATAATAACCTCCTAAACCAATAAAATGGCATACCTCAGTTATACTCGTCGGTGCTGGCCATTCTTGGATCGCTATTGTCTTAGAAGGATCAATAGAGATTCCATCCTTAGAGAAAATATGGCCAAGAAAAAAATCTCCTGAAGCCGGAATTCACACTTGCTAAACTTTCCATATAATTCATGTCTTCTAAGAATTTTCAAGATAATGAGCAAGTGATTTTCATGATCTTCTTAGATTTTGGAGTATACCAAGATATCATCAATAAATACTACTACAAAATCATCTAGATATTCCTTGAAAACTTTGTTCATTAGATTAATGAAAACATAGGGTGCATTAGTCAGCCCAAAAGGCATTACTATAAACTCGCAATGCCCGTACCTGGTTTGAAATGTTGTCTTCGGAATGTCTTCCTTCTTCACACACAAATGATGGTATCCAGATCGAAGGTCAATCTTTGATAAGTATTAAGCTCCATGAAGTTGGTCAAATAAATCATCAATGCGAGGTAGGGGATACTTCTTCTTTATTGTTATAGCATTGATCTCCCTGTAGTCGATACATAAACTCATAGATCCATCTTTCTTCTTAACAAAAAGCACAGGGGCTCCCCATGGAGAAACACTAGGGAGAATAAATCCCTTATTACTCAATTCCTCATGTTTTTTCTTTAGTTCCACTAATTCAATAGTGTCCATTCTATAAGGGGTCTTCGATATAGGCCTTGACCAGGAATTAAATCAATGGAAAACTCAATTTCTTATTCTGGAGGATGTCCAGGTAAATCTTCTAGAAACATGTCTACATATTCTTTCACAATAGGTACATCCTCTATTTGAACATTACTTTCCTCACCCACAATTATTTCATTCTCTTCCTCCCTGATAATTGAATTTAGTTCAGCTACTGGGGGTAAATCTAGATAAGAATTAGGTGGTGACGATTCTCCTCTAAAGTTAAGGTGTTCCTTATCATCATCATCAAAAATCATAACCTCTTTCTTCTTACAATAAATCTTTGAATCATGGCCCAAAAAGAAATCCATACCATGGATTATATCAAACTCAATCATAGGTATGATGATGAGATCAGCAGATAAAGAACATTTATGTGCTCTAATGGGAACTGATTCATAGAACTATGTAGCAATGATACTTCCCTTAGGAGTTTTAACTGAAAACTACCTTATTAAATCAAATTGAAAATATCTAATTTTCTTAGAAAACTGGGAAGATATGAAACAATGTGATGATCCGGAATCAAATAAATCATTTTCTAAACTTGAAGAAACCATTAACTTACCTGCCACCACATCTTTCGGAGCTTCTACCTTAGTAGTAGTGATCGCATAAGCTTGTCCTTGATCCCTTGACCTTTTCTGTTTTATTTTCCCCTGACTCTTAGCACATTCATTTGCATAATGTCCAATCTCTCTATAATCATAGCATTCCACGTTGACAGCAACTCTCTTTCCCTTGCAATTATGACCTTGGTGGCCTTTTTCACCACACTTGTAACAGACTCTCATTCATTTTAAGAAAGTACTGGGGAGTTTCTTCCCAAATTTACTACATGATGGATATTCAACTTTTCCCTTCTTCCCCTTATTTCCATTTCCAGATTGATCAGTAGATCTCTTCTTCTCTATCTTTGTTTTAAATTCATAAGACTTAGAGAATTCCTTTTCTATCTTGATAGCACATGAGACAATGTCTTCGTACGACGAGAAGGATTGTGAGACTAATTCTCGACAAAGAAATGGTTTTAAGCCATCAATGAAATGATCAGTCTTACTTCTTGGGTTACATATATAATCTCCAATATACCATGATAACCTTGTAAAGTTAGCCCCATACTTTGCGACATTCTCATTCTCCTTTTGTCTCAGACTCAGAAATTGCCTTTCTATATTTTCTTGATGGTCACGAGGAAATTATTTTTCTAAGAAAAGATCCTTGAACTCTATCCATTCCATATTTGATACTTCATTATCTTCCTTCGTGTTTTGAATCAATGACCACCATTGATCAGCATCTCCAGTGAGGCGGTAAACTGCCATGATAACTTTTTCCTTTTTACTACTCCCCAAGGTATGGAAATTTTCTCTAGAGAACTTATCCATTGCTCAGCTACTAATGGATTTGTACTCCCATTGAATGTTGGTGGTTGCTACCTTAGGAACCGATCTAACAATGATCCTCCACACTGTAGATCAGGGTGCTTCATATGGGTAATGTTATTATTCATAACCTAAGTGAGTTGTCCCAGTATGGTGATTAGCTGATCAGCACCAGTTGCATCACCAGCTCCACTATAATTATCTTGAGCATGAGGGAAATCTCTACATGGAGTGTGTGCATTGATATAGTTTCCATTCCTTCCACTAAGCGCCATTTCTAAACAATGGCATAAACTAGATCAGATTATGAATCAAAATACATAATTCCATACTTGTAAAACACTTAACATAAATTGAACTATTTATAAAAAAATGTTTTCTTTGAGGAAGTATATACATATAAACCTTTAATAATGGATTGTAAATAAAATGATAATTATCCTAAGAATATCCCCCAGGAGTGTCGTAACCAAGAGTGCAGCCAGGACCATTGTCGTGCACCATTTCCCGTTCGAGTCTAGCTCAAAGCGGTGTTTTTTGGTTTTACCCCTAGGTACATCTGTTCCAGAGCCGCCTCTACCTTCTCATATCTAGACAGGGATGTATTTCTCAGAAAACTCACAAAATCTCTACAATACCAAAATTCTAGGAAGTTCTTCTATACTAATCCTCAATGTCCAACTTAGGTCTATGTGCTCTAATCAGAGTTTATCTAAATCTAGCTTCCAAGGTTTTTACTAAACTTCCTCTGATACCAACTATAACACCCCGAATCTAGTTATCTAGAGTCGGTGCATTATTACATAACATTGGCATGATCACAAAAGATCAAATCTTGAAAGACCGACTAGTTTTGTAGCCTTGGAATCACAAGATACATTCATAAAGTTTACATTACATCATAAAGTGAAAACTACAAAAACATCTTGTCCCCACACTCATATCCCCATATACTATTACTGTAGGTCATTCATAAAATACTTCTTCACATCTTGGGAAAAATAAAACATAGAAAGGGGTGAGCTCAGATGCCCAGTAAGGATAACAATATTCTGAAAACTTTCATAAATAAACATAAACATTTAAGGTAATGTATAACTAAAACAAAATCTTTTTTAAACTTGAACATCATCATAATATGGTATAAATAAAATGAAATAATTCCATTTACTTATTCACATGGATATTCTATTAATCGAATAGTCACACGCAATATCAATAACCACTTTCATAATGAAGGAATATATAATGTCAGACTATCATAACCACGTAGCCAAGGCCTCATGCCGAGACTACAAATAATATTTTTTCAAGGCCTCATGCCAAGACACTAGATTATCTCATGAGACCTACCAATGCATCGAGGAGCTATAGTGGGCTCCACCCATCACTTATTTAGTCCAATGCATTCCTCATATGAACAAGTTTAAACCTAACATAAACATTCATATTAAAACTAGCATATGAAATGTCAATAATTTCTCCATAAACCATGAATGGTATAAAACTAACACATCCATAGTCAAACAAATCACAAAACCGTCAATAAAATATGGAAGTTTTGTATCATAACAAATCAACTACAAATAAACGTAAAATCCATTAAAGGATGTTGACATAGATGAAATCAAAACTATTTGAGAGAAATATCACTTTTTTGAAATCATTTAAAAGTAATATAATTATAAAAGAAAACATTTACTTTAAAAATACTCTTATAAACTTTTAAGGGAAGCTTCAATTATTTTATAACGGCAGAAAATAGACGCACCCGCCGTATAAGTTTAAAGGACATTCTTACCTTAATTTTGTCGAAAAGGTTAAAGGACCTTGTTTGAAAATTGATGGAAAGATTCCTTTATAAAATTCTTATAAAAAGTCAAAAAAAGATATAAATGACTTTAACCCATATTCTGTAAAATAGTAAGACTGTTTTGAAATACATTTTTAAGAAACATGGATGTGGATGATAAATAGGTCATAGTGTAAAATTACGTATAAACAACCTCAGATAATGAAGAGATTGCGAAATAAACCCTTACCCTATAATTTTACTCGGTTTAGGGTAGGTTAACCTCCTGTATAATTGTGAAATAATTGTTATTAAATTATTCAATAATCTTATACATTAATATGATATCATATATGAACTTTTAACATTGATTTATTAATAATATCTTAGTATTATCATCGCTTCGGGTGTTAACTCACTCATTTTATTTTATATATTTTGTTACATAAGTCATGTTTGTTATGAATAGGTTATATCTTATTCATATCCATAATGATATCAATTACATAAACATTATTTTTAATCATCAAATGATAATTATAATTTCATGAATACGATGGGGAATGAATCTCATCGCGTTCGAGGAGACGGTAGTCCTTACGTACACACGAGCGACAATATCATTCTTTTGATTTTAAAATAATATATAATTTGATGGTATATCATATATAAAGAATAATTATCATGTTATATTTATTATTTACATCAATTACATATCATTATCATACCCATCCAAATAATAATGTTTTTGAATAACAATTACACCATGACGTGGAGACGGTAAGTCGTACATAAGCACGTATGGTGACATGTCATTCAAAGGATGGATAGAGTACTGAATATGGTTGTACCATATTTATAATAACACTACATTATATAGAATATACTGGAGTTATTATTTAATAAAGTAAATAACAAATAAAGAAGAAGTTGAAGAAGAAAGGAACTTGGAAAAGGGTGGTGAAAACATTACCTCTTCTTCGGGTTCTTTTTTTTGATTTGATCAAAAGGGATCCTTAGATTGGATTTATGATCAAACTAAGGCCTCTAGGTTGAATTGAGGGAATTTAAGAGAGTATTTGGGAAGGGTTTGGCTGATCCAAAAGGCTTTTATGGTGTGAAGAATTGGTTATAAGTGGTGTCCTTTTATAAGGGGGAGGAGGGGCTCTTTAGAAAAAACTTAAAGTATTATTTTATAATAAATTCATATTCGGTTTCTAATGGCTTTAAAGTGGATTATTAAAAGTGTAAGGTGGGTATGGGTCTAAATACTATAAACCAATATATTTTAGATAGGTTTGGGTCATTATATTAACCTTATCCTTTAGTTTTAACTCATAGTTAATTAGTTTGACATTTACCATGTCACTTTGTATTTTTATATTATATAGTTAATAAACATACTATATACCTCCAAGCGACCCCCAAGTGGTCCAGTAATGATACACCTATCATTATATAAGTCCTTTGGGCGAACCTTATTATTTTAAAAATAGAATATCAATTAATAATATAATATTTGTTTAAAAAACTCATTTATGTCAATTTTGACACTATTCAATAATTGATTTTTTTAAGTCTTAACAACTTTATTAATTCGAATAAAATTAATTTAAGAAATTATAACACGTAATATTAACCAATAAAATTCGTTTATGTCATCAAAACTTTCAAATTATTTTTATTTTAACTTTTATAATATTAATTATTTGATTCTTTTATTATTATTGAAAATACTGCATCATTATTGTGTCATAAATAAATTTTATTATTAAATGTCTAAAAATTATAAACAAAATAACATTATGTAGGAAATCGATTTTTATTTCCAATTAATATTCATAGTTGAAAATATAACATATATAACTCTATGTAAAAATTGTTTTTCTAAAAGATATATTCTTTTTTCATTTTTGTATTTACTTTAACTTAATTAATATAAAGTGTCATTATCACTTACAAGTGGATCCATGGAGTCCCAAAATCGACCCAAAGATGATCATGGTCGGACATGTATCAACCAATAGGGTTAGGACACGTTTTAGGGTAATTTCTTATTATTATAATATTATTTTTTACCCTTATATGCCGGATTTACCCTTTAACCATGGTAAATAAAATATTTACCGAAGTAATTATCCAAAATGTCTAAAAATAAAAGTTACCTATTTACACAATTTGGACATCCTAATTCCAAATATGGAATCCATTTTTCTAAATTCAAAATACAGAAGTGGCAGAAATTAATTTAAAATTAATTCCCACTGTCAAAACAAAAAGCGTGTTTTTAAGAAATAATAACTATCAAAAGATTGACAATTGTTTATGTCTGGTTTAATTGTGAAATTATATACAATGACCAACATTGTATTAAATGGTAAAAATATATTCTAAATATACTTTAAAACCACTCAAAATCATAATTTATCACTATTAATTATTTTGATTAAAAAGGATGTTTTTAATTAAAATTTATTACTTTTCACTATTCATCAAAATATAAAAGTTATCTGAAAAGTACCAAAATTTCACCCTATGCTAATTTCAATATTCCGAATCCAAAAATGAAGTCCATTTTGAGAGATAAAATTTATAAAATTTTAAAAAGTGGGTATTACTATTCATAACGGCTACTTTGATTGGTCACGGTGTGTTAGAATCTCGAAGTTGCGTACAACACATGCTACTGTATTATTCAAAGAGAATCGTACCGTGGAAGCTTGGGGTGTTACATTATTTTTCCCTTAATAGTGTTTCATAATGTTCTGGTGAATTTACCAAATCATATCCCTTAGGAGTGTAAAACAAGGTGTTTGTAGAAAGGCATATTTGTCATGCACCAAGTGATGTTCAAGTCTATCTATATGCGCCCTTTTCCAAGATATTACCCCTAAGTACAACTATTTCAGAGCCACATACACTTATAGTATCAATAATGTAATATATTTTCCTAGAAACCAATTAATATAGACTTTATAAAAATTTAAGGATTTTTTCCTAGGTTTAGTCTTATTACATAAGGATTTCATTATGGTTTCATAATCGTAATACCAAGAATAATTTGACGATCCTTTGATACCAACTATGAGAAAACATATTTTTAATACACCTTAATTCATGATTTATTACACAAAGTAACACATAATGAAATCCTAGAAGATCATTAGGCATATTTTATTTGGTGAATTGGTTACATAACATAATAACTTGAATGGGGAAAAACGACATTATTTTAAGCACTTTTAACATAATTTTAAAATACATCAACCTTCAAAAACTACAAATGATAACCTAGGTACATAAATAAGATATAGGTAAACTATAGGGCCCAATAAGTGAATAATAAAATAATAGAATGATGGAAGAAATATATGTTAGGAAAGATTAATATCATGGTGACATTAAAAGGTTTAGAGTCCTAGACATTTTCATCAAATCATGATATAAGATTATAACATAATGGAAATGTGGAAACAATATAAAACATGACATCATAAACATAAGTCAATGATAACATCTGAGACATCAAAAAATAGTGTGATTAGGATAAAATATAATGCACCATAAATGGAAGATAATCATATAAAAATAGTACCCAATTCAATTTATAGCTATATAATTTTGGCCCCACCTGTCACATTCATATCATGTTCATGCATAAGTGTGCCACGTAGATCATAAAACATTAGCATGCCTTTATTATATTTTAATCTCATGATTATTTATTGAGGTTTATATTTTTGGAATTCACAAATAAATGAAGTATAGTTACATCTAGGTGAATACCCTTGAACAGGAATGGGGATGTGTATCCACAACACAAAAGTTTGTCTTGGATAAATTAATGAATAATTTCATCAGCATAACGGGTATAAATAATGATTCAAGGAAGGGTTTAATGAGAGTGAAAGTGTTATATCATCACATAGAAATATTATTTATTATAATGGGGATTCGTTAAATCATATCCCAATATGATTAATTTGAAATCAAAAAGGTATAATTTAAAGAAGGTACTTGAATAAAGAGGACAAGAATATGATCCCTTACATTGAGAGGGCGCTTCTAAAGGCTTAATAAGAGCTTCAAAATAGTTTGAGAAACCTTGGGAGGGCTATAGAGAGATAAAGTAAGAGTAATATAATGATCAAAGGGTTTTTTATTGAATATTAATGGATGGTTAGGTGGATTTATATAGAAAAATAGGGGGAATTCTTTATTAATTTCTAAACATAGGCTTTAGACCCTATATAAAAAATTAATCGAAATCACAAACTATACCATGGTTCTTACCCCTAATTTCTTCCATATACGAGAGTATTTAATTATTTTTTACGTATTAGAAAACAAATCATTAAATTTATACCCCTAGTTATGTGTAAGTGATTCATGCTCATACAGAATTAATTTTAAAACCTTAAAAATATTATATGTTTTGGAGGATTCATTAAGAGCTTATAAAATTAATCAAATAACATAAAGAAAACATTATTTTAAAGGTTAGATATACTTTTGGTCTTTTATGAACTTTATAGTATTTATTACATCACATTTGGGTATTTATGATTCCACAATATGTAGTGTAAATTTATACCGTATTTAATTTTGACCCAAAAAAGTCTATTATCTCGAAAAATTATGAAAAATTCACCTTTAGATAATTTTGAAAAGATGATTTAAAAAAATATTTATTTTATCAAAATAATTATATAAATAATATAATTTATACTTTTAAATCATTGATCTCCAATTATTGATGAAATCATTTTTTTACAATAACTATTTTCTTACCCTTAAATAAATTACATTTTACTTAATAAAAATATATTATATTTTATATTCAAATTAAAATAATATAATAATAATAATTTACTAAAATAAAATTTATTTCAAAATTTTTTTAAAAAAATAGCGGTTTGATGAAAACTATATATTTCCCAAAAATATAGTATGTGTTTCATCATATCAAAATATAATTTTTAACAAACTCATTATTTAATCATTTATAAAGTAATAATATAATGGATAAATATAATAATTATTTTATTAAAAAAATAAAAATTATACAAATTAAAATTTTTAGGGTCTAGATACATAACCCATTTATTACACCATCATACACACAAGGTGTAAGGTATGCGATGGTGGGGATTTTTTTTGGGTGGTTTGGTAAAGATGGTGTAGGTAGTGATCTTAATGTGCTTAAACTTCTCAAATAAACATTTTGTTTTAATGATTTTGTTATTAAATATCATATTGAGCTTGGTCAAGGGAAAATTTAAATGATTCCATTTCCCTCACAAGCCTCGATAGGTGGGCATCAAAGGGTGCAATCCTGTTGCTCTAGTTCATCTCTCCTTCCTTTTATTTAAATTAGACTTTATTATAACCTATAATATACTAATCTTAATATTAATTTAGAATGGATATATTATCAATGGTTGTGATGTTTAATGTTCTATTAAATATTACATGATATAACATGTAGCGATTAAGAATAACCAAATTAGTGCATGTGTTTTCTATAACTACATTATGAAATATTTAGTTTATTCATTCACAAATAGAGTTTCGTTTATAAAAGTATGGGTCATTACATAATAGGTACTTCAAATATCCGGGCTATTTTAACATGATTTTATATATATATAAAATGTTACCTTTATAAAATGTGGTTTTCCATGGTGGTTTTCAAATGATGGAAATGACACTTAGTATTTATGGGGAAAGTAAATTTTTTCAGGGTTTTCTCATATTTTTCCTATTCTCAAAAATAAAATATTTTTCTTATGTGTTGAGTTGGATCTTATTCTCTAAAATGGACAGGAGATGATGTTTTTATTTTAGAAATTAAATGTTTGGAATGATTGAATTCTGGTACATTATTGGACATTAAAAATTTTACCATTGTGTTTCGGTGGTTTTGAAAAATAGTGGGTGAGTCCATGTTTTAATTATAGAATTTTGGATATTGAAACTTTTGGGGGGAAAACCTAAAGGGGAGATGATTTTAGGTTAAATAAATTTTCAAAAAAATTGTTTAAATGTGATAATGGAATTGGTTTATTCCGGTTTTCATTGTATGATGTTGGTTTTAGTTTTTTTATTGAAAACTAATGTAATGTTCTCATTTAAAACATTTATATTTTTTATAATGATTTTGTGAAACATAAATTGTTTTATAATGATTTGGTTTGTAAAATAAAGGATGAAAACAATATATTACTGGTTTCATGAAATTTAGAGTGATATGGTACTATATTGGCGTGTGGTATTCATTGGAGAAAATTCGGAAACACAAGTGACGGAAGAAGGGGAATGGGAATTAAAATAAATGCAAGGAGAAATAAATTGGAAAGGGGGTGATCAATTAGGACCCCAAGGAGACTTTCCCCTTGAAACTCTAATTATAAAGCGCCAAAATGGTTGATCACTTCTTTGATAATCCTTACTTGAATTCACCTAAGAACACTAGAAACACATGCATAATAATGATAAAAAACACTCAAATTCGAAATTCAACTCCAAAGGTTACGAGGAGGTGGCTATTTATAGCCAAATTGGAGAGATACATGTCAAACACCTAGACCACAAAATTCTAAAGCCTAAAAAACGATTTTTGACTTTTTTTACACTTGCCCATAGCTTTAGGGGACAAGATATCCACAAAGAAGACTTGTTGGAACCACCCCAAAGACTTTGAAGATACCCACCATGACTTTGGAGACAAGGGAACCACCACTTTTGACTTTGGATATTTCTTTCATGAATGTGGATTTAAATTCGTCGGAGCATTTGGGTTGGCCATTTAGGTTCACTTTTGGGCTTTAATAAGTGTGATTAATGGCCCATTTGATCCTCCCATGCATGCATGTTGGGCCTCCTCTTGTAATTTTAAAATGAGGCCATCTAAATCCTATTTCATTTTTCTCATTCATCCTCTTGTCATTGGGACATAAATCCCACGAAATGGGTCTTTTGTATTTTATGCTCCGTCCACCATTCATGCCATGATCACTCTTGAATCCTCGATGCATATTATTTCCATGATTTTCATCATAGAGTCTTATTTTCATGAAATATTTAGTGTTTTGATAACATGTTGAGAATAGACTATAGAATGTGGGTTGTCTGAGAAATTAATTTTTTTATAACAAAAGTTGTATTTATTTACATATGGATGAAATTTGTAACTGTAATGGATGATTAAAATCATGTAATATGGTTGGGTTTTAATGTCAAGTGTGGAATATATTTTTTGGTAGCTAGTGGTTTAGCCAGATTTTGAGCAGGATTGATCCGTTGGTGGATTTTAATAGAGTGTGTCTTACTCTAGGGTAGAGTGGATTGGATCATAGAATTTATAGTATACAAATAATATGTATGAGTTAAAATGTTTTAGTTATGTATTGAAAGTTGATTAGCCATATTTATTTTATCAATACTTTGTAAATTAAATCTTCTTTTATTGGTAGTTTTTTCAGTTGTATGTCTTTGGTTACATTAACAGAGGCTTCAGTATATTTGATTTGTCCTAGAAAATATATTGTTAATTGAACTAAATATATTCTTTAGGGTGATTCCTATTGGATTTTTCTTGTAAGAGTGATTTTTTATAATATTTTTTGTGTATTAGCATACTATGGTGGTAATGGCATAGTGTAGTGGTTTAAAGGGCTCTAGTTTGGTTGTTTTTAGTATTTATAGGCTGGATAGATATTGAGGTATGGGTGGATAGTTTAATTTTTTTTAAGATTGTAACATAATGGTTTCGCAGATATGTTTTCCATGTGATTAACAAGACAATGTTAAATGTCTTAGTGGTGGGATTGTTAAGAGTTTTTTTGGAATATTGATAATAGTTATGGTGAGAAAGATTGGATTTTATTGTTCATGATGTGTAATGGTTGGTTATGGATATGTAAAGGGATGGGATTTTGGGTCAGTTAGACCAATATGTATACATTTGGATGGTTTCATTCATTTTGTATGATTATGGATGGTATATCGGTATTTGGGGTAGAAAATCTAGGTATTTACATGAGATAATTAATGGTTTATGGAATGATAAACCTTAGTGAGGTTACCATTCCACCGAACCCCCAACCCAGCACCATAAACACACAAAATTATCTTCTTAGGAGGCTACCAGCATTCCATCAAGATATATCATCTACTAAATAAAACAACATGGTAATAATTCCTAATAGTTACCATAAGAGAAAATATTATAGATAAATCCAAAAAGAACTATGTGAAAAATAATAGATTTAACGGAATATAGTCCTTCATTTCACAACAATCCTGAAATAGGGGATAGATAACAGATGGAAATCAGAGGCCACTGCCATGTAGCAACATAGAAAATAGAAACCACAAAAATAAGGGAAACCCCTAATCCATTATAGGATTAGTAGAGAAATAAAATATATAAAATGTTAATTAATACATTAATTATCAATAAAAACCTACCATCACCACCTTTGACCTCTGATGTGTGTTACAAAAAATATTGTTGATGATAATGACACATTGAAGTGATCAACCCTATATATTGGTCCATATAACTTAATTCCTAAAAATATAAGTCATTGCCACTATGGTTTGTAATAATAACAAAATATACCAAAACTAATTAACAAATGAAGTGAATAAGACAACAAAGATTTAGAAACATCCTTATAGTAGGCACAATCTCTAGGGGAGAACCTAATATTGGGAATCAAAAAACTGGAAAAGAGATTAGGGGAATGGCCAAGGATGAGAGATGGGGAATAAAAAATGGGAATTGGGATATTCTATATGATGGATAATAAGTAAAACTACCATGAATAGATATCCCAAAACCATGGAAATATGTGTAAACTCGTATTTAGTATGACCCCTCCATATTAAATAATTAAAATCTTGATGTTTTTTATTTTAAATTGAATCTAAGGCTTAGTATATCAAGTGGATTTACTACAAATCTTCATATATATACATCTTAGTTATATTTTATCTAATTATTTTCCTATATATATCCATGGATCCATTTTATTTTATTGTACAAATAATATTTTTCAATATAATTAAAATGTTTAATATTGTTAATGTATAAAAATTTAAATGATTTATGATATTTCAATGAATCAATTGTAATATTTAATTATAATATTCAACATATATCTATTTTCATCTCATTCATATGGTACATGAAACTCATGTATATAGTGTTAAATTATAAGAAACATAAATGCAAATCAAGAGCTTGAATGGTGAAACAAGTTGTTAACCCCACCTTTCTAGAAAAAACTATAGTCCCCGGTACTATAGAAGTGAAACCAAAATTTCAACTATCCATAGACTAATTTAAAGAAATTATTCATAGTTTCAACATGATTATAAGTCTAAATAAATTATAATAACTAAAATAAAATATTTACTTTGGATTTATCCAAAAAAACTACCAAAAATGGTTGAAATAAATTAAATATTATGTTATATCATTTAATTTGAATCCTTAAATGCATTGTATGATAGTTTATACAATAATTTTAAATAATTTAAACTCAACATAAAAAATTATTAATATAAACAATTCATATGTATGAATAATAATAAATAATTAATTAATAAATTTAGATATGGGATGTAATAAAAACTTCATTTAATGTGAATATATATAATTTATCATTCCTTAAAAAAGATTATAGAGTCTATAAAAAATGAATATACACACTTAATATTTATATCTAAAATATGAACTCTTCATATTTTACATTTAAATGGTATATCTTATAAGATCCTTCATAATTAATATATACAATTTATAAAAATATAAACCTTTAATATTTTAAATCCATATTAATACTTTATATTAATTTTAGAAAACAAAATGTATTATTTAAATATCATATATTGTATAGTTATTTAAACAATTATTCTCATTTCCATAGACATTTTCTTGTGTTTAAATTAATTTCTCGGACAAGGAACTAATATGAGCATTTCATATTATTATTTCCTTTATTACCTTTATAATTAAGGTTATTTTACATTATTATGTAATTTATAAATACTTTATAAATTACTGGATAATTTTAAAATAAATATTTTATGTTAAATTCATAAATACAACAAAATCAAAATAAACTATTTGAATATTAACACTTAATGTTAATATTTATAAACATTTAATTAACATTTAAAAATTAATTATGAATAATCCATGATTATAATTTTATTTTGTGAACCATGATTATAGGAAAGTAAATTATTTATATGTGTTTATTATAATTTTTAAATAATGTAAATTATATTTTATTTTATAAATTAAAAGAAAATAAAAATTAAATACAATTATATCATATATATGGTTATTTACTCTAATTAGTGCTTGAGATATAGGATAAGTCTATATCATATGCAACCCACATAACGTAATGTCCTTATGTTACTATACTTATTTTATACTAAGATATCTTTTATTTATTACTGTGATACAGTGTATGAAAGTTATCTCATGGTTATCATGGGTCTATCTCTAGTCATTTCTTTAATTACAGAATGTAATATCTCTAATCATACATCATGTTTCATTGAAAATAAACATTTTAGGCTATATCATGGAATATGGTATCTCATATCATAGACAGGATTCAATTATCTATATTCCATATGGGTGAAAAGAATCTATTAGAGACAATGGTAACCTATAATTCATACAGTGATATTAAGATATCATTGTTTTTTATACCTTTTGTCTAAACAAAATTCAAAGAAATTCACAAAATCCAAAAATCCTTCTAAACATTTTGGAAGTGAATCTAATTCCATTGAAAAGTTTTAGAGGAAATCCTCATAACATTACAAATGGAAAAAAAGAAATAAATCCTTTTTCTATAGTATCATACCTAGATAGGTTTAAAAATAATAACATAAAACATTAATAACATACCATATTTTTAATGTCTAATATTCACTTAGAGTGGTTAAATTAGATCCTTTAGTTTCATGAAATGATTTATCACAACTAAATGTATCCACAAATTATGTGAATCCCAACAAAACTCTTCGTTGAATTTCTCTTACTCAATGACTCGATAGAATAAGAATGTAAAAAATATGTGGTTAAAATAAGTAAATCTATTTTATGATACCTTGAACAATAATTCTATCATATTTTGTTTATTATTCCTTATATGGTCTATCATTCGATACTCTAAGGGTAATTGGAGTAAATTTTATATGTTATAATTTTTTTTAGCATTTATTTGGTTTAATTAATGATAAAATATGTATGAATTTTCAATGAATATTCATTAATTATGATTTATTTTAAACTCCATTAATACCATATTATGATATTAAGTCAAATATATGATATTTTTCAGTATAAAATTGAGGTGGTAGTATGAAATATCCTATATGGTATAAATATAATAACACATGATATGTTTATATCACACTCCTAGTGATAGAAACCACATAACTATATTGATCCTAGTGATATGTTCATATCATATACCCCATACCCATATCACATATAGGGATATAGCTATATCGCATCCCATGATATAAATTTATCGAATAAAATATTTATCATTCCAGTCACCTTAAATTATAATGATTTCAAACCACCCCTCTAATATTAAATCTTTTTAATCCAATTTTAAAAAAAGTTATTGAAATTTTTTATATGCTAAAAATAACACTAATATTATAGTATTCAATGTTATATTTATATCACCAAATGTTTAAGTTCAAAATATGATGGGATAATTTTAATATCTATGTTCAAAATAATGAAAATGGGTACTTAACATTTTTTATATAAATGATATAAATTATCGGAAAATGAAAAAATCAAACATAATTTATTGGTTTACTAGACTTATAAAGGTGGAAATTAAAATTTCCACTATTGGAAAACATGTTTATTTTTCCTTTCTAACAAGTGATGAAACATGAGAGATAACATTTTATTTAAAATTTCAAATGTTTTAAGGAGATATTAAATAATTGTTTTAAAAAAATATAATCACATTATTTCTCCATTAATTATTGTAAAATAACTTTGTAAATATAATTAAATAATGAATTTAAATGCAAAAATTAATGGGACATCAGGTCCAAATGGTGTTCGTGAAATTTTTGTAGTTATAATATACCAAAAATAACCAAAAATAAATTATTCCGACTACTATGAATAAAAATAAAATTTATGTTAAAATATCCATTGAATATTAATTACCATACTTTAATGATGGTGGGAAGAAATTTCATGTTTATAGTGACTCGGATTGGATTATAAATACATGTGATGGGAAATAGGTTCATTTTCTATAGTAGAGAATTATATCATATATTTGACTCAATTCCATAATGATCATTATTTTGGTCATCAAAAAATAAGTTTTAAATATTTAATGTGATCATTGAGTTTAAGAAAATAAATTCTCAATGTATTGAAATAGGTGATTAATTATACGATTAGAATTTTAAGGAAAAAAATAATCAATCGATGAACTTCCTTATAAATTATTTCCAATTTTTAATCATTGAAAGCATAAAAAAAGTGGTGGATGTGTCAAGTAATAATATGTGATGTAGTATTCTAAAATGGTTTTAGAAATATTATTATAGAACCACAATAATTATATCACTTTTTAAATAGGTGAAGATGGTTCAAATCACCAGTAAAATCCATGTCGGCATAATAATAATTATTTCATACTTATAAAACCTCTAGAATTATGAGTTATTAATAAATAATGAGAACTATCAATGTATATATTTATCCAAAACTAATTATTATAGTAGTGAAAATAAACAAAATTTGGAACCACTTAAAGTTAAATTTGTAATTGTAAAATATCTATATTCAGTAATCCATAGTTACCAATAATTTTAGTTATATTCTCTATGTTTATTCTTGAACATTACAATAAGTAATATAAAATTATTATAAGAAAGTTATTTAGAATTAATTATATTTGTTTCCATAACTATTATATGTTATTACATATTTTCTAATAATGAATCTTTTACAAAAATATAATTTTGAACAATTATGACTAAGACTCAATGATCGAATTTTTTCTAAAGATATCCCCTAAAAATTTTAATAAGGTGCATATTCGAAAATTAAGACCAATATAAGAGAACAAAAAATTTCAAAAATCAGGACTATGATGTTCTATAAGAAGGTAAAGTTAGAAGCACTGAGGGGGGGGGGTGAAACCATGAACGAAAAAAAGTTCAAATAAACTTCACAAATTTTCTCAATCCTATTAGATTATAAAATGTCAAAATAACCAATAAAGAAATATACGAATTACATAAAGATAGATAGTATTAACAACACATGTCATATGATATTTTTATAAGGTTTTCTATGTCACACCCTGACTTTTACGTTTATTTTTATTTTATTGTTTCTTGGCTCCAGGTTCTCACACCAAGGTCCAGGCTGGGCCCCGACATGATATTTTTTTGTTTAATATTTTTAGTGGGTTTCATACACGTGTGAAGTCATTGCATCATGGGCAGTAGCCACGCGATCGTATCAGGTGTCATGCAGGTGTTTATCACTCGAAATAAATGATGTTTTACGCAAATGAAATAAGTAAAACGATTAAAATGTAATAATAAAAAAATATTATTGTGGAGATAATGATGTTATTATTAAGAATGGTTAATAATATTTTTGTAATTTAAAATTTTATATTAATACAACTATTAATAAATTGTAAGTTAATTGTAATTGTTATTATTTATATTCAACTTATTATTAATTATTATTATTATTATTATTGGTTTTATTATTATTATTATTATTATTATTTGAATTATATTTATTATTGAAATAATAATATTATTATAAGAATGAAAAAAAACACAAAACCTAACCTAATCTCATTGCCCCCCCCATCACCCCCTACGCAGCGGCTCTACACCCGACCTCCATCCCTCACTACCCTGCCTTTTCGTGATGTCCTCGCCCTCACGCCAGCCTCGCCCTTACATAGGTCCCCTGCCCTTTCTCCCTTGTCCTTTCTCGCACCCATCCTCACCATGGATCCCAGCCGCCACCACCCTCGACACCTGGCTATGCCACTCTGGCCCTCTTCATCCATGCCCTCACCATTCCGGCCTCCCTCATCTCTGGTCCGACTCTCCTCCTCCCGGCCAACCAGCTCCGACCTCCCTCACCCCTGCCACTCCAGCAATAGCCACGACCCCTGCCTCCACCTCCTTCTCACTATGAAACCAACCAGGAAACCTTCTTTCTCTGGTCAGTGGTGCCTCCGGCCTCTTGCACTCCGTCCATCCCTTCTTTCCGACCATGACCCCTCCATCGGTGTGTGATTGGTGTGCAGGAGGTTATTCTTCCCTATGCTGAAGTGGCATCACGGTTACATGCCATTGAGGAAATTGTTTCATCTTATTCCATTTCAGAGTAATCTATTAGTTATTTCGTCACTTCAAATATTATTCTTACTTGATTTGTTGCATAATGTTATACCTAATTAGTTCATTCTGTTGTTTATGGACTATTATAACATGTTAAATATAGTTTTTGAAGTGTTTCTCATTTATGTTAGTGCATGTTAACGCCCAATTTTGTTTTAATCACTTATTTAATTTATCTTGATGTTTTCTTGGGAGTATAATTTAGTAGAACTATATTTCTAAGTGAGTCTCCAATTTTTATCTTTGTGTTCATGTGTCAAATGTTTTTGGTTAAATTTCATTTGGGTTTTAAATAGTGAAATTGGATGTTTTATGTGGTCCAAAATATATTTCGAAAGTTCTTTGACAAGATTATATGGTGAAAGAGGATTTTCTAAATGATATGGTTACGTTTTCATGTGTGCTTCATTAGGGTACTTCTTAGAAGTGTTTTCAGGATTATGAAAATTTTGTGAAATGTGTTTCCAAAGGCACTTGAGACGTGAATGCATTGATAGTGGTTTCTTACAAACAGGTTTCATGAAATGATTAATTAATGGTAAATGCATTTGAAAAATGATTTTTGTGTGTCTCTTAGAATGTTTGGTGTGTCACTAGATGTTGACACACCCATGGGTGCACTAGGTGCACACATGGGGGTGTCTTCAAAGGAAGTTGATGCATTAAATTGGTGTTTCCTTAGAAACATGTTTTTTTAAATGGTTCCTTTTTTCCAAAATATATTGGTTCCTCTAGGTTTATTAATTAGATATTAGGTGGATTCTTGGTGGTGCGCACACACACATACATAGATACATATGTGTATATGTATATATATATATATATATCTTCCTTGCATATATTCTCTCATGGCATGGGGAATATGTTCAATGGATTAAAGGTATATATATTTAAGAGAATGTATGTGTGTTCTTGTGTGGGCATTTTTCATCAGAAGATTACAGAGCTGAAGTGTCTCGGCTTGGTCCACTTCCTTCTTTGAGGTAGTCTTCCCTATGCATTAGCATTTAAATTAAAGAATTATTTATTTCTGGTTTTTCACACTTTTATTTAATGCTTTTTTGTAATTTAGGGATTTTAGAATAATTTCTTGTTGTGAAATAAAGTAAATCCCTTTCTATTTGAATTTTATGATGTTGTTTTATTTAATGTTCTTATTAAGTGTTTGATGAAATGCCCCTTTGGCCCTTCCAAATACGCTTCAGATTTAAAGTGGTGATTTGAGTTTCTTAAATGGGCTTCCAAGTGTGTCTGGTTTTCAAAGTAATGGCGTGTGTAGTTTTTTTTTTGAAATTATTTAGTGTAAAATGATTATTTAAGGATTGTTTGGCCAGGTTTATGTAAAATAACATTTGTCTTTGCTTTAGAAATGGTTTTCAAAATGATTTGATAAATGTTATATTGTTTTATAGGTAAATGCCCAGCTGGAAATTTTGAATGGTTATTTGGGAAATCCCCTCCTTGGTTGGGTCTCTTGCCTCGTCGATTGGTCATGATACGGGAGAGTCCTCAGCATTGGAGCTTCCTTGTATAATTAATATTTAAAGGCAAGGACTACCCTTGAGGTGGCCAAGGTGGTGCCGAGTTGTGTGGTGTGTTCGGTTATATATGTGTGGCTTGTTATTTGAAATGTATGGAACACCCTATTGAGAACTATACATGGGAACCTGGCATAACAAAGAGGTTTGCTGAGAATGATTACTGCACTAGTTTAGGCCACGCACTGACTAGTATCCCTTAGTATGGACTTTTCTCTTCCAGGGGATTGGGCCCCTCGGTTACTCCAGGTAGGGAAACAGTGAGCGTTTGGGCATTATGACATCATCAAGAGTAGGCATGCCTTCAGGATGAGTCGCATGTATTAGTATGTTCTAGTTTTCTTTTGAGTTCCTAGGATTTCCTGTGTTCCTTTGACACTAGTACAATTAGTGTTGTTACCCTCGCTATATGAAGTGATACCCACTGTTCTTAATTTTGGTTTTTTCTTATAAAATTTTAAATGTGTGACTGCTAAAGATCTTTTCAAGAAAATTTTTTTAAAGGAACAATCACTCTTTCCTTTGACACTTTTATTAAAAATTAATGATTCCTTTTTGGTCCCCTTTTCTTTCCTCCTCTTGTACCTTATTTTAAACATGAGGGAAATGGATTATGATTACGATTTGTTTACCTAAAAAATTAAACGTTTATAAAAATTCTATATTTATAGATTGTATTTCAAACATGAAATCAATGTTTTCATTATTTAAAGAATGTGCATTGGGAATAGATTAGTCAGATCTACCTACTGATTTTTAATACACATGCCTAAAGTGTTTCCTTGTTTTTAGTTTCTCTTACATGATCCAGCTCTGTTTCAGATTTCCTTGGGTGATATTTTGTTTCACTATCGGAGAGTAACCCATGGGATTATGTGGAGTCTTAGTCATGGAAAGGTTAGTCGTGTTTTGTTCATTCATTCTTTTCCTGTCATTTATTTATCTTGTTTTGTTCTGTTTATTCTGGTTTATTGATTTATCTTTATAGGCCATATCATTCCCAACGATTAAATATTGATGGTCAGCACTAGTTTCCAGCCCATGGGGATCTAGAACGCACTTTGGGCCATGTCGTGGACCCGATTGAGTGACCGGTTTAGGGTTGACTGGGGTTGGTTCATGAAAAAATGGTATTAGAGGGGCCCTTGTAATTTGGGTTGTCCGGTAGATGGAGATTAGTACAGTCAAGACTCGAGAGTTAGGTACAGGAAGGATGTCATGAACCCTCACTCGTTCTGAACCTCAAGTCTCTTGGGGTAGTCCGTGAATTGAGTCCTTGTATCATTCTACCTTTTTTAGATTAAGGTATGACAATGGAGTTAAGCCGATGATACATTGTGATTTCACATGGAGTAGTGACCCATGTGGAGTCCGAGTACATAGTTTAAGTTCTTCTTAGTTGTTGATGCTTACTTGGGGCATGGACCACTACCATGGAATCAGGTTAAGCATTACTACTAGTCCATCAATCAACTAATTTGATGAATGTTGAGTGTCTTTTTTGATCTGGTTGGTGTAAGTTCTCTTTGGAAAATAAAAAATGGATTTTGAAATGAAAATTATTTCTTTTAAATAGATTTAAATTCGTGAAATGGGTTTAAAAATGTCATGACCCCCTCCCACCAAAGAAGCCCCTCCTGAGCTCTTAATGGTGAAAGGGAGATAATGAACCCCGAGTCCCGCCTCTAGTAGGCCCCAGAGTGGCGACTAGCACTATGGGTATGAGTTTTCACAAATATGGGAGGCATTACCCTTTTTATTATTCAAGATCGGGAAATAGGATGAGTCAAAAACCAAAAGGAAAAAGGAACATGTAAATGAAAATAAACCCTAAACCAACCCATATTAATTTTTTATACAATACTGAAACAAAAGTACATGTACAAGAAAAGATCCAAAGTATGATACCAAAAAGAAGAAATCAAAAACTGCAACCAGAAAAACTCCAATTCCCAACTAGCAAGGTCCCGCACAGTCCCTGATGTCCTCCTGAAAACCTGAAAGTAAACGTAGGGTGAGCATACATGTATACTCAGTAGGAAAACCTAAAGCTCTCATGTACAGGTGGGGAGACATCCTAATGCCCCATGAGAAAATAGAAGGAACCAAAGCCTAACAAGGAATCTATCCACCCAACCTCACAAGCCACACTCACCAAATATCACAAGTCAAATAGAGTAGTATAGTAATATCATCAAAGTATGGGTACCCCACACCACCTTCCCACTGGATACTACTCAAGCCCTCACACCTAATGCTCTGATTCTTCCCCCTCTTCCTGAGCTAGTGTCGTGACCTGGCCATACGAAGCTCATAGTATCCCACCGGCACTCAATCCTCATCCATAACCACATCTCATCCCGAAGACACCTTGGAACCACATCACATCTCATCCCGAAGACAGCTGAGAACATATCACATCCTCATCTCGAATACTCTTGGGAAACATATGTCGTAACCTGCCCAAAAGATCTTGGGCTATAGAACCTAGGAGAGGGAGCACAGGGAAGAACAGTAACCAGCCATCCTTTAGATTTTTGAGAATCTCACCGCCCATCCCACGGGTGTTCAGTGCGTAGTGCTAAACATGGGTGGGGTGCATAAAGAAACATAAAACATACAAATTTATATAATTATATCAACAAATCAGCCCATCCTAAGGCTTCTACACAAAAGATCTGAGCACATGCCTCGGCACTACTACCTCGAAGGTATGCATACAGTAAACAGCCCCAAAGCCCCTTAATATTTTCATGTTTCAACAGTTTTAGTTTATCAATTCCTTAACTACTGAGAAACTAACAATAACCAAACTAGATAAATCATTCATAAAACATATCCCTACCAACCACAAATAAAGTTAGGGAAAACACAAGCAACACAATACCATTTCCTTTTATCATCCAATCAATTCCATTGATTTTATGTATTTAAACAACTACCATGCCCTACAATTCATTAGTTAACTCTTCCACTTTTATTCATATGCACAACCCATCCCTGCAACCCTGATTCCAACAATCATCACCACAAACGCATCGAAAACAATGCCCCAACCAAATCACCATTCCTTTGATACCATTTACTGCAGCTCTGCTGCCCATCACAACCATATCATACACGCCAACCCACAACCTAGCCAACCGCAGCCCCGCTGCTCACCAGTTCCACAAAAACCCATGAAACACCCCTTCACATAATTAAACCCCAACCAGAACCCACAAATTCATTCTTTCATTTAGTTAACAGGGGTGATCATACAATGGTTCCAGGTATTCAATTAATCAAACAACTTTACATGATTAACCAGTTTCCACATTCTATGAAATTCCATCCACAGTACAATCCAGAAAAATAGGGAAACATTTAATTGTGAAAGCAAAGGCCCCCAATGATCGTGATTTTTAGTAGGCATAAGCCTATTCAATTCACAACATAATCAAAGGATAATCATTGATGGAAAATAAAACAACAATATCAAAAAAAAAATCCCCAAACTCATTCTTTAACCAGTTATTATCTTTATTTACTCGTTCAATCGTATCTCACGAAAACAATAGGATACCCACCCCATATGATGCACAAAAGAAAGAGAGATGAAGGTAAGATCCCTACCTCAAAGTTTTTTGACGAAACTCCCAACAAACGAAGAAAGCCCAAGAATCGGGGTTGATTCTCCAAGAATACTCCTTAGATCTCTTCTCCTAACACAACCAAGACCAAATCTCATCATATTCGACATCCACAAACCTAGATCTACCCATAATGGGCATATATCTAAGATTATGAGAGAAGAAGAGGAGTATATCTAATAAACCAACCAAGAACGAGGAAGAACGATCACATACCTCAAGAAACCGGCTTCAATTCGCCAAGAGAAGCCTTCATATCACCTCCAAACCACTTGGTAGAGGTTCTTCTACCTCCAAGGAAGGGTAATCCCCAGTTATGGCTGCTTAGGGGATTAAAAGAACCATTTAGAGGCCAAAGGAGTCAGATCCAGAATTTTAGGATCTAACTTTAAGTGCCTGCACGGTTAGTCCGCACGGTTTGACAAACCGTGCGCTAACTGTGCCTTAGCTTCTGCCTCTTCAAACACCCCTCACATGGTTAGGCCCCACGGTTAGACAAACTGTGTGCCTATCGTGTGGAATCTACTGCAATCAAGGCTACCTATGCATGGTTTGGCCGCATGGTTAGACAAACCGTGCATCGGCCGTACGAAAGCTACAGCCTTTTAGCTTTCCTTAAAATTCCACCCAAACGCACCCCTAAGTCTCCTTGATATCCCGGAACACCTCTAACCACATTTCCACAAAGTAATGGACTAGAGAGGTCCAGGCCATAAAAAAACAGAATTCTCTTGGTCTAAAATTTTGATGTTTTCTTGGAACTAGTAGAGAAATGGTTTGGATGCAACCTCGGGTACTCTCTATGAATGTTTTCACATGTGAGGGAATGCATGAGAAGTGTGTGTTGGTACATATGGATGAAATTGAATGAATATAGGTGAAAAAATTCATGGTATTACTGGGATGTGTGCTTGGAATTAAAGGATTGAACATGTTTTTCTAAAGTGATTTTGAAAAGGGAAATGATTTTGGAAAATGAGTTTCATTTGAAAAGTGGGATTGGTATTTGGAAAGCAGCCTCAAAAGAATGCGGTTTTAAAATATAAATTGAAAAAGGGAATTTTTTGTTGTGTTTTTATTTGTTTGGTTTTGATATGGATGTTCTCGAATGAAGGCATTTTCAATGATGTTGCTTCAGCTGGATTTTGGTTTTGGAACTGTGTTTTGTACGTTGTTCAGAAAATTCCACATAGAAAGATCTCACAGTTTCCGATAAGTCATGCCTAGTTTTTGGTCTTTCTTAGAAATTTTCTATCCTTAATGGTTATTGGTGTCTATTAAAGGTATTTATGTGGTTTGAAGAGGTCGAGTGTGTTTTTAGGGTATTGGGAACTCCTGACACTGTCACAGTGCGTTCCATTTTGTGTCTGTTCGAAGGTCCTTCTTTGTATGAATGACAGTTGTTCACCCCGCCATCATTGAAAGTTGGGATAAAGTGGGATATCTTCAAATTCTTCTTTTTCCGGTGGTTCATACCTGAAGAGGTAAAGATGAAGAAAAGGGAAGAGATAATGCATATTCAATAAGGCCAACAACGGTGAAAGCGTATGATGACCCTTTCAAGGAACTGGTTTCCTTTTCTCCGGAGACAGCATTAGAGGATTTGATGAATACTTCCCTCTTCATCAGGGGTATTAATTTATAGATCATGGAGAGAGTTCTCCCTTATAGGGACCATCATTTTGAGAAGCTTGTGGATGAGGCGTTCTTAGCTGAATTGTTCTCTGGAGAGTAGGTGCTTAGTAATCTAGCATATCCAACTGCTCGTGTTGGTTTCCCATCTGGCGAGCAGAGTGTGAAAGATGGACCTACTTATAAAGAGTCCTCTATAGTGGTTCTGGCTTCTAATTCATTGGACCATTAAATGGTTTGACACAAGTGTGGAAATTTTGGGTGTGTGAAGCCATCGTGTCGCATCCCTCCAAAGACGTGTGATCGTTACGGCTGTCTGGGTCACTTGGAGAAGTTTTGTAAGAAACGTTTCCTAAAAAAGAAAATGTGACCAGAGGAATTCTAATGCCTGAATATGAGGTTGGAGATACTTCAGTCACTAGATCCCCAGCCACAGGTCTTGGGGTTAAGATTGCGTGTAGTCAGGAGTTTCTGGCGGTGTGAAGCCTTTGTTTGGGTTCTATGTTCTGTATTGGTAGTAGAATATTTAAAGTCTTACCCTTCTTTTTTTATGCTGTTAAATTCTTGAAGTTGTTTATGTTCATTGTTTTGTCATGAAGTTATGATGGACTCGTTCCATTATAATCCAACGAGTCCCGTTTGTGTGGATGTGGTTTTCTGAAACATGTGTTTTTCATAAAAGTGTTTTTGGCCTTATCTGGGTTGATCTTGGTTTAGTTGCGTTCATTTGGAGATGTAAGTGCATGTAAAGGAGTTGGGGCTTGCGGTTATGCTTGAGTATACTGCCAGGATTATTTTCTTCTTAGAGGGGTTTCTCCAGTGTTCTAGGTTTTTGATCTAGGTCAAGCGTTCCATGTTTCAGCAGAGGTGTTTTTTCGCTTGTGTTGTAGAAGTTAGTTTGGATTGTTTGGGAGTTCCCACGTCCCCCCCCCCCCAGGGTGGATTTTGGGAGTTAAATGTATGCAATTGTTCAGTTCTTTTTGTGGGGAGAACCCTCTCATGTTCTCCTGTTCTCTTTTATTTTGGTTTCTTTCGGTTTTAATCGGGAATGGATTCTTGGTTTGTCTATTTTTCAATTTGGTGAGTTTCTGGGGGAAGAAAGTGTCTGTGGACGGAAGAATTGTCACATGCCGACTTTTAAATTTATTTTTATTTTATTATTTCTTGGCTTCGAGTTCTCGCGCCATGCTCTGGGCTGGGCCCTAACATGAAGTTTTTGTCGTTTAAAATTTTTAGCGACTTTTGAACCCGTGTGCAGTCACTGCACAGTGGGAAATAGCCGCGTGATCAGCTCAGGTTTCGTGCAGCTGTTTGTCCCTTTAAAGAAATGTAGTTTTATGAAAATGAAATAAGTAAAACGTTAAATATGTAATAATAATCATAAATTATGGTGTAGATAATAATGTTATTATTAATAATGGTTAATAATATTTTTTTATTTAAATTTTCTATTAATATAACTATTAATAAATTTAAATTTAACTATAATTGTATTATTTATATTCGAATTGTTATTAATTATTATTATTATTATTGGTTTTATTATTATTATTATTTTTATTATTATTATTATTATTATTATTTGTATTATTGTTATTATTATTGTAACAATATTATTATTATAAGAATGAAAAAAAACACAAAACCTAACCAAATCCCATCACCCCCCCCCACTTCACCCCATGTGAAGTGGCGCTGCACCCAACCCCTAGCCCTCACTACCCTCCCTCATCACGCTAGCCTCACCCTCATTCCGGCCTCGCCCTCACCTAGGTTCCTCACCCTTTCTCCCTTTCCCTTTCTCGCACCCGGCCTCGCCCTGGATCCTGGCCGCCACCACCCTCGACATCCAGCTGCACCGCTCCGGCCCTCCACACCCCTACCCTCATCGTTTCAGCCTCCCTCAGCTACAGTCCGACTCCCCTCTTCCTGGCCAACCATCTCTGATCTCCCTCACCCCAGCTACTCCGGCAACAACTGAAGCTCCTTCCTCCACCTCCTTCACACTGTACAACTGACCAGACCACCTTCTTGCTCCAGCCAACGACACCTCTATCCTCTCGCACTCCATCCATCCCTTTTTTATGACTATCAACCCCCCCATTGGTGTGTGATCGGTGCATAGGAGGTTATTAATTCCTTCCGCTGAAGTGGCATCACGGTCGCACGCCATTGGGGTAATAATTTCATCCCATTCTATTCCAGAGCAATCTATTAGTGCTTGTGTTGCATCAAATATTATTCTTACTTGATTTTTTTCTTAATGATATACCTAATTATTCCATTCTGATGTTTATGGATTGTTATAACATGTTAAAAAATGTTTTTGAAGTGTTTCTCAATTATGTTTGTGCATGTTAATGCCCAATTTTGTTTTAATCACTTAGTGAATTTATCGTTATTTTTTATTGGGAGTATAATTTGTTAAAACTATATTTCTAAGTGAATCTCCAATTATGTCTATGTGTGCATGAGTCAAATGTTTTTGGTTAAATGTCATTTGGTTTTTTAATATTGAAATCGGTTGTTTTATGTGGTGAAAAATATATTTCAAAATTGTTCTGACATGAGTATAGGGTGAAAGAGGATTTTATAAATTATATGGTTACGTTTTCTTGTGTTCTTCATTACGGTACTTCTTGGAAGTATTTTTTGGATTATGAAAAATTTGAAAAATGTGTTCTCAAAGGCACTTGAGATTCTAATGTATTGATAGTGGGTTTTTACAAAGGGGTTTCATTAATTGATTAATTAATGATAAATTCATTTTAAAAATGGTTTTTCTATGTCTCTTGGAAAGTTTGGAGTATCACTAGATGTTGAAAGACCCATGGGTGCACTAGGTGCACACATGGGGGTGTCATCAAAATAAGGTGATGCTTTAAATTGGTGTTTCCTTGAAAACTTGTTTTCTTAAATGGTTCCTATTTTCCAAATGATGTTGGTTCCTCTAGGTTAATTAATTAGAGCTTGGGTAGATTTTTGGTGGTGCACACACACACATAAATAGGTACATATGTGTGTGTGTGTCAATATATATATATCTTCCTTGTACATATTCCCTCATGGAGTGAGGAATATGTTCAATAGATTAAGGGTATATATATATATGTATGAGAATGTATGTGTGTGATAGTGTGGGAATTTTTTCTCGGAAGCTTCACGAGATGAAGTGTCTCGTCTTGGTCTGCTTCCTTCATTGAGGTAGGCTTCCCTATGCATTAGCCTTTAAATTAAAGAATTATTGATTTCTTGTTTTTCTCACATTTATTTAATGCTTGTTAGTAATTTAGGGATTTCAGAATAATTTATTGTTGTAAAATAAAGTAAGACCCATTATATTTAAATTGAATGAAGTTGTTTTATTAAATTTGCTTATTAAGTGTTTAATGAAATTCCCCTTCGGTCCTTGCAAATGCACTTCATATTTAAATTGGTGAATTGAGTTTCTTAAATGGGTTTCCAAGCATGTCTGGTTTTCAAAGTAATGGTGGGTGTTGTTTTTTTTAGAAATGATTCAGTGTTAAATGATTTTTTAAGGCATGTTTGTCTAGGTTTATGTAAAATGAAGTTTGGATTTTCTTTGGAAATGGTTTTCTAAATGATTGGATAAATGTTAGAGTGTTTCAAAGGTAAAGTCCCAGTTGGAAATTTAAAATGGTTATTTGGGAAAACCCCTCTTGGGTTGGGTCTCTTGCCTCATCTGTTGATCATGATACGAGAGAGTCCTCAGTATGGGACCTTCCTTATATAATTATTATTTTACAGCAAGGACTTCCCTTGTGGTGGCTGGGGTGGTGTCGAGTTGTTTGGTGTTTTTAGTTATATATGTGTGGCCTGTTATTTGAAATTTATGGCACACCCTCTTGAGAACTATACATGATAACCTTGCATATAAAATTGGTTTACAGAGAATGATTGATGCAGTAGTTTAGACCATGCACTGGCTAGTGGCCCTTAGTACGTACATTTTTCTACTAGGGGATTGGGACCCTCGGTGAGGCCAGGTAGGGAAACACCGAGCGTTTGGGTGTTATGACATCATCGAGAGTAGGAATTCCTTCCAGATGAGTCACATGTAATAGTAAATTCTGGTTTTCCTTGGAGTTCCTAGGATTCCACGTGTTCCTTTCACATGAGTATAGTTAGTACCATTTCCCTCGCTATATGAAGTGATACCCATTGTTTTTAGTTTTGGTTTTTTCTTGTAAAATTGTAAATGTGTGATTGCTAAAGATCTTTTCAAGAAAAATGTTTTAAAGGAGCAATCAATCTTTCCTTTGACACTTTTATGAAAAATTAATGATTCCTTTTTGGTCTCTATTTCTTTCCTCCTCTTGCACCTTATTTTAAACATGAGGGAAATGGATTATGATTGTGTTTTTTTTACCTTAAAAATGAAAATTTTATAAAAATTCTATATTTATAGATTGTATTTCAAACTTGAAATCATTATTTTCTTTATTTAAAGAATGATCACTGGAAATAGATTATTCAGGCCTACCTACAGAGTTTTAATACTCATTCCTATAGTGTTTTCTTGTTTTTAGTTTCACTTGCAGATTTCATCTCTGGTTTGGATCACCTTGGGTGATGTTTTGTTTTGGTATTGGAGAGTATCCCATGGGGTTATGTGGAGTCTCAATCTTGGAACGGTTAGTCGTGTTTTGGTCATTCATTCTTTTCATGTAGTTTATTTATCTTTTTTTGTTCTGTTTCTTCTTGTTTATTTATTTACCTTTATGGGACAAATTGTTCCAAGCAATTAAATATTGATTCCCAGCACTAGTTGCCAGCGCGTGGGGATCGGTAATGCCCTTAGGTCTATGCCATAGACCGGATCGGGTGACTGGTTCAGGGTCGACCTAGGTTGCTTCATGACATTCTATCTCTTGTTATGGAGAGGCAACGTCCTTGGTGTCTAGTGGTTGTGATCCCACTTCACATTCCATCATATTAATATTAAAATTGAACTAGATAGTTGTATTCAAAAGATATTCCTAGAATCCTACAAGTATGTTAATGAAAATAAAAAGTAATATGATCAATAACGAGCATCAAAAAGTTTGTACAACCAGATGTGTGGTATCAAGGATGTTAAAACTCTTCTTTTATTGTTTATATATTGTACGTGGTATATTTAATGACAATAATCACTTGAATAATCTTATTTTAGAAACACCAAAAAAATGATTCATGATTTTTATCCCATATGACAATCTTAAAGGGACAATTGAATGCATTTTGAAATGAACCAACTCTATTGCATCACCATCCTCAAGTGCCTCTGATGATTTACCAATTGTGAACCACTGTTATTCTCTAAATCCATGACCAAAAATAAAAAAAAATATCCAAAGAAGGTATTTTAGGCTCTCATAAAATCTTTTCAACATTCTCCATGATAAAAAACAAATTTCTATAACAATTAAAAAATCATGGTCTGATACCATACGTTATTGGGTAATTCTTTATAACATTACATTAAACATTCATGCATAGAAATACTTTTAAATATCATTAAAAAATTTAACTCTATTAAAAAATCCACACATATCTTGATTATTTTATGTTGTAATTTATTTCTTCATGATAAAATATTTTCATGATTTAAATTCTATTAGAATCTCTATAAAATAATTATGGCATGATAAAAATATCTATATTTTTTCATAAAAAATTATCTAAAAATTTTATTACAGACCGCAAAATTCTATATCCTATGATTCTTAGAGTTTTATTTTCCATTTTAGTTTAATGATGAAAATTTTATCATGAATTCTTCTAATGAACACCTAGTTGTGTACCCACCTTAACTATTATTACCTTACATAAATCATAATCTGTGTACTGTAGGATATCACATGAATATATTTTAATCCATGATACCTCTATATGCCACCATAATGAAACCATGTTGAATTTATACATTATTTTCATGCATATGAAAAACATTTCCTTCCAATATACCATTTTAGCATAGTTGGCTAATCATCAAGACATGATTTTCTAAAACACAAGAAATATACATTATTATTCTTTCAACACAAATCCAATAAACCTTCCTCAAATCTATGAGAACATTAATAAAAAATATAACATGAATACAAATTCATCAATTATGAATAAATCTACTCAGGAAACTGTTCATATAAATCTCCCATTGTAAGATTTAAATAAAAAACCACACTATTTGATATAATAGTGTTTTTGAGCTCTCTAACGCTAAGTGTATACATAAATACTATATTTACAAAGTATCAATTGAAGTATTTAATACTCCTCCTTTTTTCAATTTAATTCTTGAGGACTCTTCAATATTCCCAAGGATCTTCATAATACAATATTATAAGAAAAAAACATTTAAGAGGAAGAACATTAACTCAAATATTGAATAAGCCTCAAATAGTGGATGTTAAATCATTTAAGAAGACCAACCAAACCTCCTACATAACATATCAAAATTTCCACCTTACTAAAACATATTACTTAAATTACATTATTTATTTATCTAGTTTTTCACTTATATATTTATAGACTATATTCTACACTTAAATTATTTCACTTATTCAAGCATACCCTCATAAATAGTTATAAGGTTAAAAATCCATTAAATCAAACTTGTAAAATATTATCAAGTATTAACTACCTTTAATTAGTAATGAGATAAATGATAACCCATAGATATGATTTAATTGTTAGAATTTATGTATCATGATAACTTTAATAAATTTAAGTCTTTATCTTATTATATAGCAGAACCATGTGTTTGGTATAAGTCAAGAAGAGTGTATATAAGTACCACATTGATTATAGACCAATATAAATCTTTTGGGCCCTATGTTTCATTATAATATTTCCATTATTATTTAAAGTATCAATTTATCCCACCCTCCCACCTATTCAGGTTACAATAAATGGGATGAAATTGGTTGGATGATAAGGAAACATGGAAATAATAGCTCCTACCCATGCCTAGGCTTAATTAATTTAGATGGTATACAAATAATAGAATATTTTTGAGAATGCTACTCTACTAAACATTATGGTATGTGATATTAAATGTTTTATATTTCATAAAATAAATTAAATTTGGTATATGAGAACTAAACATGTATATATTAGATATTATTTTTATTAATGAAAAGGTAAATAATTATGTGGTTTAATTGGAATATGTTAAGATTTAAATTCAAGTGACATGTGTGTTTACATAGAGACATCCAATAGTTATTATTATGTTTTTGTTTGAGTTTTGGTGTTCACCTTACCCAAAAAAATTGATGACTAATGAGTAAAATACTCTCCTCGTGATTTTTTGGGAAAAGGGGATAAGTGTTGGTTGAAATAACACAAAGACACAAGAGGGGTGGTGATTTGTGTCCTTTTAAAAATAGTTGGATAGTTTAAAATTAATTCCTCTTTCCAATTAGAAGAATGATGCAGTACTATTTTATTCAAGAAGATTATTTAGTGTGATAATTAAGATACGATCATAGAATGTTTTATATTTTTTAGGTGCACAAAGATCCACTAGTCCACTCCACCAATGATCTCTTTGTGAGCTTGGTGCTTTTAACGAAATAGATCCTTATATCTAGGGACCTACACAACAGAGTGAAGGTATTTTAAACCTTAAAACAAGGATTTTTCAAGGACTTTAGGTTATTTTACATGGTAACTCAAAACAAATTCTTAGTATTAGAATATGAGACTCCAACAGAACAATGATGAGATTTATGTTGTTTAGTACGGGTTATGCTCATAGTTTCCTCCACAACTAAAAATAAAATAGATCATCAAAGGAATATAAGAAATTATTCAAAGGTAAATCCTTATGAATAAACTCTATATTAATATAGATGAATAAATGAAATTAAAAAAATTAGATTAACTTCTCATTAGTAGGACGGATACATAGAAATTGTTTACAATTAGTATGTCACCCAAGTGTAGTATTCAGAGAGAACATCAGTGAATTGGACAAGAACATCCAAAAATATCACCAGATAAATCGAGATCTTCAAAACACCAAGTGAATTTTAAATTTGAATATATTATCCCACTAAAAATCATAACTTCCCATAGAAATAGTAAAATTTTAATCAGTTTAATAAGATACTTTGAAATGTTCTTTGAATGGAATTTAGTGAGATATTTACTCCAATGAAATCATTGCATAAATATTAGAAAATATCCAAAAATTTAATAAAATTTAAGAATGATTAAATATATGGTTTCTTTTCATATGGATTCATGAAAATTTTGGTTTAAACTTTATGGTTTATTCCAAACATTGGGTTAAACCCCATAAATTAGATAAAAAACGTATGGTCCTTCATAAAAGTTTGGTTCTTAATCTTAATGTTCATACAAAACATAGGGTTCCAAAAGTAGTGTTCCATATCAATTATTGTGTTCTAAAATCTAATTTTTTTTAAATATAATCTTAAAAAAATAATTTTATAGTAGACATTTTAGACTACATTGAACTTAAAAAATTCTAGGGAAACATAATAATTACTCTAATAAATATAATCCTAAAATTTACTTAAATTAACTTTATTATAAAACAAATTATGGTGACTGTGAGCATAAAAATCGATGAGAAAATAATGAATTTTTTGGATTTACTTTCATAAGACCAAAAATATTCCTCATTTTATGATCACAAAACACATGGAGATATAATTATTAAAATTCTTATAAAGGTTTTAATCAAAAAATATGGATTTATTAAATCTAAAATTAAAGTAGTGTGTTTATCCATATTTCTCCCCCTTTTTAAAATAAAAATGAAGTAATAGAAATGGATTAACAAAATTAAATATAGCACAAAACAATAAGTGAATTTACTAAAATAAATTCTTCCCAAAAATGAGTAGGCTTGGAAATGTAAAACTATTTAAATTTGAAAACAAAGAAATCTAAAAAGAAACAAAAAAATATTCTATTAATTATCTCAGATTATAAGAAGTCTTGGATTAAGGATTAATAGGTTAAGAAGAAGGATGAGAATATGGTTTTGTTTTAGGCTCATTAGATGAATATGATATTGTTAGAGAATCTCTAATGGTCTGATTTGTGGATTTGAACTCTTCCATCAATATATTGAAATTCTCATTCATTAGCCCAAATCATTCCTTCACTAAAAACCATGACTCCTAGCACATCATTTTCACTTCCAACATATTTTATTTCATAATATTATGAACAATATAAGAATACTAAACATATTTTTCCATAATTTCACCCAATTAGTTGACAAAAAATTGATGCCCAGGCTTAGAAAAAGTTAATTTCTTAACATGGTCTTTCTGGTTTTCCATTAATGTGTTCAAGGGAACACTATTAAATTGTAATCTCTGAATTATTTAAACCATTCCAGAAATATCATATGAAATTTATTATCTTATTCTAATAACATCTATATATCTGTCTCCACTAGAAGTAGAATCCCTTCCTTGACATTCACTATTTCAAACATATTCAAATTTATTTGGAAAAAACATTTTAAATAATAAAAATCTATTTTTGAAACGAAATAATTTATATTCTATTCAAATTGATCGGTTATATATCTCTAAATGAAATAAAAAATTTCCCTTGATATTTAATTTTTATATTCTATTCAAATTGATCGGCTATATATCTCTTAAAGAAATCAAAATTTTCCCTTGATATTTAATTTTTCTTGAAATTTTGATAGTGAACATGTAGAGGTTTAATTTTAGCTTTGGAAATAAATGAATTTCTAAACACTTTAAAAGACTTTCAAGAATATTCAAGTTTTTTTTTCAACTTCAATACTTCATCTTTTAACGGATTAATGTTGGAAACTATACACATGGAAAAGTAATGAGTATTCTCATTAAAATTGAACACATCTTCAGAAATTGATGAATCCTTCTTGAGCCTTAGAGAAAACTCTTGGTATTCAACCACCTAAAGCAACTAAACATCCAACTCTTCACCAGAGTGTGAAGATAAATCACTAAGAACATAAAAGGATTCACCTACTTCTTCAAATGTCCTTTCCAAGGGTCTTTTAACAAAAGAAACTAAATGATCCCTGGTCATTTCAGTTATTGTATAAACTAGTGTACATAACCTTTCACCGGATTGAGAAACTCTATCATGAATTTCATCAATTATTTGAGAACCTGATGAATGATAATTTTTCTATACTAGTTTTTCTCCACCTTGAAAAATGTGCTCAACTATTTCCTTAGCTTGAGTAACTTACTCAACTCTTTTTACAGCAGCTACCTCAATATATTATTCAACCCTTTATTCCACAAAAAATGGTTGATCGAATTATCTAACCATAGCAACTATGACATACTCAATAAGATTTTATCCTCTTTTAGGCCTCTAAACATGAACAAATCCATTGTCTGTCTTAGCATAATGAACTTAAAAAATTCATGGAAACTGAAGGAGTCCCTATATCCTAGATTGGATGTTCTCATCCTGGATTTTCCTTTTTTAGTACAATAAGGGATATTAGAAGCACCAATAGATGAATCTTCCAAACCTCCATACACTATAGGTAATAAAACTCTCCAATATAAATGGTATTCTTCAATATATACTTCACTATATCTCATACAACAAACTGATTCTATGATCCTATACTCCCCCTTAGTGCATGATCCTAACTATTCAACCTCCTTGGAACCCACAAGAACTATCTTACCCTTGCTTATAATCTATAAAAAACCAAAAATTATTCAAGTTCAAGTGGATTATATGTTTCTATGATGGAATATAAACCTATTATGTATGTCACAATTCTTCCCTATCTTGTATAGAAAAAGATCTATTGGCCTCTCGTAATGAAATAAATACATTCTAGCGTCCTTATAATAGTAATGATGAAAATAAAATAACATGTACCAGTTGACATTTATCTTAATTTCACTCAATTAAAGAAACATAATGTACATTGCTGGGAAGTGGATTTTTCCAAATCATGTATCCTTGGTGAAACAGAAGTCTGAGTAAACTTGAACAATACATTTTGTTCTGCCTCCAAATCATTCACAATAATTTTATTGATTTGGTTTATTTAGATAATAATGGAAAAAAAAGATATTATACATTTGAACATTTACCATAATAGATCTATGATTAATATGAAAAACTCTTTCTTTGGATAACAAGAATATATAATCCATGTAGATGGTTGAAATTTAAAATGCTTTCTTGTTTACCATAGAAGACATGACATCTTATGTATCACCAAAACAATACTATACATTCTCATACAACTCTTTTACTTATTTCTTGAAGACATAATTGGTATTTCTCCAATAAAATATGTATTCCAATCCATGAAATATCAGTACTTTATTTATAATTAGATTCATCTGAAACAACTATTAAAATCAAAAAAACATTCCTGGAAACACTTTTCATTCTGAACTGGATTGCCTCTACCTCATCACTTTGCTTGGACCAATGTAGTATTTTATCTTGGTCCTTTCCATTACTAGAATCAAAACATCCAAGATTTAGAAACTATAGTCTTAAATATATTGAAAGTATAATAGATCATAAGGTTGTCTGTTTTTAAGTAAAAGAGTGTTTGGGGAGGATTTTAAACTCACAATATTTAGGTGTCATTTCATTTTCTCAATGAAAATCTATAGTGTAATCAATTATTATTTTTATAATGAAAAGAAAATTTTATAAATAAATGTATAATATAAAATTAATAAATGAATAATCAACAGAAATAAATAAAACATTATAAAAACAATTTATTAGACAAAATAGATTTCATTAAAACACATTACTTAAAATTAAATAATCTTTAACTTCCCATCAATAAAATAAAAAACATGTTGTGGGAAGTGGTTTGACAAAATATAATATTATCGATAATTAGTGTTAAAAAACTATTAAGAAATATACCCTTTATAGACATAATCTCTTAGAAAAGGAAGCTTTATATCAATATTCTTATTACTATAATGACTCACAAGATATTTTGAAATATTAATAGCACTAGTATTATCACATAAAATTGGAATATGATTTAAAATAAGCCAAAAGTATAAAAGTGTGTGTTTCATATAAAACACTTGTCCACAAAAACTATCAATAGATTTATATTCTACCATATTGGTTGACAGTGAAACTGAATTCTTTTTTTACTAGGCCATGAAAACATGGAAATTTTGAAAAAGTGATATGTTCCCAATGCTCTTTTTCTATCTATTATAAAACCTTGAAATTTAGCATGGGAATAAGAAAATAAATCAAAACCAGGGGTTTTCAATAATTTATATATAAATAAGCATTACCTTTTGAATATATAAAGATACTTTTAGTAGTAGGGAGGTGGGATCCTTTCATGTTTAATTGAGACCGTGTAGAAAGAAAAATTGAAAACATGACTTCATGTCTACTAGTAATAAGATATATTAAACTTCATATCATTCCTTTGAATAAAATATTTTCAATTGGTTTCCATGCTTCATCGAAATCAAGTTTTACATTATTACAAATGGTAGTTTCATAATACGTACTATTTTCAACTCCAAACATTTTAATAAATCAAATATATATTGTTTTTATTCAAAAAAATTCAAAAATATTTTTTGAAAAATTGTAAAAATAATAAATAAATTTAATTCTCTAATCATGCTCATGTCATATTCCTTCTGTATATGATTTGAAAAATAATTACAAAAATTTCGATTAGTTGACCCAAAATTGACAACATCTATATAGATTTTAAAATATAAAATATTAGATAAATACATTTTCTTAAAAAGTGTGGGATCATCTAATCCCACTAAAAAACTATTTTTCAAATTAAAATAACTCAATAATTTATAATAATCCCTTACTAGTTGTTTAAGGCTATAAATAGATTTACTAATTTAAAAAATTGGTATATGAGGGTTTTCAAAACATAAAGGTTTTTTAACATTAACTTTCTCCAATAAATATTCTTTAAAAAATAAGATTTGACATCCATCTGATATAATTTACTATTCATATGTGATGTATAGGGAAAAATAATACTAATGGATTCAAGCCTAACAACCAGGGTAAATTTTTATTCATAATCTATTCCTTCCTTCTAGTTGAAACCCTTAACAACCAACCAATCCTTATTCCAAGTAATTATACCTTGATCATCATGATTATTTATAAAGACCCATTTGGTTCCTATCACTTGATGATTAAAGTTCCTATAAAATAATCCCAAAACATCATTCCTCTTAAATTGGTTTAATTATTATTATATAGATAACATCCATTGTTTATCTTCTAAGGATTCCTCTAAAGTTTTACTGGGATATTAAGGTAGAGAATTCATCTTAGTTTCTCGCATTCCTATTAGTCAAATATTTTTCATCTATGACTCCTATAATTATAGTACCCCCAGTTTCTGGTATGTAAATATTTGTTTTTTTATGAATATAAATAATAAGGGTGAAATTTGGGAGAGTTTAGAAAACTTGTATAAGTTTTTTTGTGCTAAAGGGTAGGTGCACATTTTGTGCACAGTTTTTCAAAACCATGTGATATCCAAAGAGCAATTGTGCGCCTTGAAAGTGTCTTGGGTATTTTGAGGTACTCTCTTTAGCACAGTTAGTGTGCAGTTATGGATATCGTGTGAGGTGTACTTACGAAGATCCCCTTAAGGCAATGGCTTGCGCACGGTTTGTCTAACTATGTGACCGAACTATGCGTAGGTTCAAAGTTAGATCCTTAAAAAGTGGCTCTCACTTGTTTTACACATTAACCCACTCATTTTTCCTATAAAGAGTCCCTAAATCAATATTCCTCTCTCTAAAAGGTTTTATAACCTCTACCAAGAAAATTGGAATCGATTCGGAGCCTTCCCATGGAGTTTCGAACCTGATTCCTCATAGTAAGTGATTGTTCTTCACCTCTCTTGATGTGGTTTCTTAGATCTACTTATCCTATCCTCTTGGATTCTTAGATCTATTCCCTATGTGGGTATATCTATGTCTTTGGGTACTGAATAAGTTTGTTTTTCCCTTGGTTGTGTTAGGGGAAGATATATAAGGAGGGTTTGTGGATATTTAACATGGTTTCATTACCATTCTACGTCTGTTTATCATTTTCCCCAAAACACTCAAGGTAGGCGGCTTCACTCTAGACTCCTCTTTCTAGAATGTATTATCTTAGTTTCAAATTGATTTATTTGAGTAAAATTTATTGTGAAATCTTAGTGAAAAACTTTTTATAAATCCTCTTTATTGATGTTTTTTGGTTTTGGTGGATTTGTGAAATCTTGGTGAATTATTGTGAAAATTGATTTAGTTTCTTGATTTTAAATTGTAAATTTTAAAACATGGATTTTCTTTTACTTTTAAATGTATTTTTGGAAAAAGGTTTTTTAATAAAAAAATGTGTTTTATTGAAATGGTTTTGGCATGGAAATGGTTTTTGGAAAATGGGTTTTCAATAAAAGGTTGTTTTATTGAAATGATTTTTACATGTTGGTTTTGGAAATGGTGTTGGGCATATATGTGTGTGTATTTATATTGAATTTATGAGGCTTGGTAAAAAATTTACCTTGTTCTCGGTGCCAAAAGTGTAATGTCACATGGTACATAATTACTATGTGACGACATGGTAGATTGACGAGAGACCGCTCATGAGTATGTAAATGTCATAATGAAGCATGCATGGTTGGTGGTGTAAATATGTGAAGTGGATTGGTCATTCCAAGTGGAACTTTTGGAATGGTTTTAAGTCATGGCTTGGTCTTGACCATGAAAATATATTTCTATAAATTGTTGATATAGTAAATGTTTACATTGAGTTATAAATTATTTTTAGAAGATGTTTATATTTAGTTATAAACTATTTTGGAAATTGTTTTTATATAAATGATGCTAACTCTTTTATCCTAGTGGAATGAGTATTGAAGTCATTTTAGGAAACCTACTAAATTTTAGTACTCTCCCCTTCATTGGAACTTTGGTGGTTTTTCATATGTCATCTACCGAGACATGGGAAAAGGTAAAGTATCACATGTATAGCACTACTTCGTGATACTTGGGCTATTTGCTGATGTTGAAGCATGGAGACTTGTGTTCATCTTAATGTTTTATTAGTTTACCTTCAACTATTTGCTTTGATTTTAGTTTGTATTCCATTTTAGTATACTTTGGTGGGTTTTTTTTTATAAAATAATTGGTTGTGTTGTTGTTCTTTTTATCATCCATCATATAGTGGTTTGTTTGGTTTGGTTTTATTGGATGAGTTGATTTATTATTCAAGGTTAAATCATCCCAAACATGTATTAAAACCATTCGTCATTTATTTATAGCCTTTGGTGTCATGGGGATGTCTTTTAAGGCCTATTAACACCCTCCCAACTTATCAATCCATTGAGGATGGAGGGGGACGCTACAAATGGTATCAGTTCTGTTCAATCCAAAAGCCTATTGAGATAAATGGTATCGTAATGTACCTTTCCTTGTGGAACAAGTACTCATTAGTTTTCTTGGTTTCATAGTTGAATTAATTCTTCTCTATTCCTTGGGATTTAATCTTATAAAAGAGTAGGATTTTCACGAATTGAAATATATAGTATAAAAATACATAGTTATCCTTTTTTTGTTGAACTTCAAGTTACAAGGGAGTTGGGCTCATAAGTGTTTCCCAAAAACTTATAGGTTACTGTAATGTCGTTGTCATGGGTTTATCCAATGATACAAGCATTATATGCATTAGAGGAATGAAATTCCACTAGGATTGAATACTTAATTTTTAGTAATGATATATGATTTCATTCTCTATATTAATTTTTAAGAAAATAATATTTCTTTTGTTTTCGGATGAAAGACTTTGAAAAGAGCATAGTTGGACTATTTTGAAAATGGTTGATTTTCAAAAGTGAGTAAAAATATTTTCAAAGGTGGTTGAATATTAAAAATGGTTTATTTTTTTGAAATAGATGTTGTGATAGTTGATGTGATAGAATTTAAAATGTTGAGACTTTAGTTGCTAGTGAGAGAGTCTTATAATGTTTTTTTTGTTAAGAAAGTGTCACCTGATAGACGTCGTAAAATCCAACCAGAAGAAGCTGCAAAGAATTTGGTTTCACCTGGGCCATAGGTGAACCAAGATCTGATTCAGAGTATCATATAAGAATTTCAGGCTATGGAAATAGGGAATCCGAGGAGTGATCCAAAGAAATTGGATCATTCCATCCAATTCTATAAATAGAATCCACCTATCTTTCTGGGTGATTTGGAACCAGAAAAGGAAGAGGTATGGATGAACAGGATGAATCATATCTTTGATTTCATTGGCACACATGTGGATATAATAGTCAAGTTGTTCACGTATATGCTCGAGGACCTTTCACGATAGTGGTGGTATCTAGTGGTATAGGCTAAAGTGGATAAAGTCCTTGGTTGGAAGGATTTTGAGGAATTTCTTAAAAAATAATTCTATCCCTACACGTCCAAGATTCAAATGAAAATGGGCTTCTTCAGCCTGAAATAATAAAATTTCTCTATCAAAGAATATACGGCTAAATTCATGAATTTAGTGCACTTTTCACCCCAAGTTGCAGTTAGGGCGTCCTTGATGGTACGCATATTTGAATCGGGACTAAGGAAAGAGACTCGCTTGAAGATTGTTGTGCTCTGTATTACCGACTATACATAAATGATCAATAGAGAGAAAGTAGTAGAAAGGGACATCTCAACAGCCATGGGAGGAGGAAGTATGTTGATACCAATGGGAAATGGTTGGAACTCTAAAGATGGAAGAAAGAAGAAGAGGGACACCTACTTATACGGGGAGAACGGGAATCAAAATCAGACAGTTGGATCAGTGATTCTTCCTCCTAGAACCATGAAAAAAGAGGGAGGTTTCCAATGTGGTTCCTTCGACCACATGAAGTGAGAGCGTACAACACCACCAACAGCATTCCATAATTAAAAAAATATGGTACATCTGAAGTTCCATTGTCACAGTGCTCTATGATCAGGTGCATGGGACACTTCTCGGGTGTCAAAAGTGTCATATGCTTCGATGGGGTGAGGATAGAAAATTCAATATCATCAGAAGAAAAAATCTATCCATGCTCATTCTAGAAATACCATGAATCCTTGAAAATGGGAATCTCAATAAGGTATCAAAGAACAAAGTGTAGCAATGAACCAGTTATATAGAGCTGAGTATATGATTGTAGATGATCATGTTGGATCATCTATGGTGAGAGTTATGATTCTTTTGAATTTTACCCATATGAAATTGTTGTTTGATACTAGTGAATAACATTCCTTCATTTCATATCATGTTATTGGTTTTCTAATCATAAAACTTGTGATGATTCCTTCTATGACACAAATTCAAACTCCTCTTGGTCAAAGATAATTTCGATCCTTTTTGTGTAGATCATGTTTAATAACTATTGATCGGGCTGAACTGAAATGGGACTTCTTAGTGTGGGAGATGGATTTATAGGATGGAATCCTATGTATGGATTGGTTGAATATTTTCAAGGATCATATCGACTATTACAGAAGAATAGATAGTTTCATAATTGAGGATTGTGTTGAGCATCTCTTCAGAGGAGAAAGGGTTGTAAAGAAAAGTGAAATGGGAATGCTGGCCCGATTAGTGGGAATAATCTCTTAACATTCAGTGGCATTGAATTTGGAATCAATGGAATATATTGATTGTAACAACTTCACAACAGTATTGGATCAATTCCCAAATATTTTTCCCCAAAAATTCTCTGGGTTTCCTCCCGTAAGAGAAGTGGAGTTTATGATTGATCTCCTCTAAGGGACCAGTCCTCTCTCAATTACCTCGTATCGAATTGAACCAACATAATTAAGGGATATGAAGGTGTAGTTGGAATACCTAGAAATTAGGGGTTTCATATGACCAATAATATCTCCATGGGAAGCAACATTCTTGTTAATGAAGAAAGAAGATGGAACACTAAGTCTATGTGTGGACTATCATAATCCTAACCAAGTTATGATAAAGAATCGATATCCACTACCATGCATTGATGGTTTGTTTGATCAATTGAGGGGATTATGGTGGTTCTCTAAAATTGACTTATAATCCGGATATCACTAATTGTGGGTTCGGAAGGAGGATATTCTAAAAACAACATTAAGAAGTAGATATGGTCATTATGAATATGTGGTAATGCCTTTCGGCCTTGCAAATGCACACGCAGTATTTATGGAATTTATGAATTAGATATTTAAGAGATATCTTGATTATTTTGTTGTGGTGTTTGTGGATGACATACTGGTGTATTCAAGGACAAGGGCTGAACATGAGCAACTCTTGGTGAAACTATTGGGAATCTTGATAGATCATTTCTTGTATTCCAAACTATCAAAGTATTATTTTTGGATATAAGAGACATTCTTTCTTGGCCATGTAATTTATGAAAAATGTGTTTCTATTGATCTAGAGAAGATATAAGCTATTATCTCTAGGAAAATGCTGAAGAATTTCTTCGAGATACGATGTTTTCTTGGTCTCACTAGTTATTATTGATGCTCTATTCATGAATTATCATGACTATCATCACATATGATAGCTTTGACAAAGAAGAACATTCTATTCCAATGGATTGAGGAATTACAGGAGTATTTACAAGAGATAAAAGTTTGTCTAACATTATCATGTATCTTGATTTTTTCAAAATCCGAAGAAGGGTATGTGTTGTATTGTGATACATCAGGATCAAGGTTGGGATGTGTTCTCGTGAAAGGAGACCATGTTGTTTCTTATGGATCAAGTCAGTTGAGATTTCTTTAGAAGAATTACTCAACACATGATTTAGATCCAGTTGTAGTTTTCCATGATTTGAAGACTTGGCATCAATATCTATTTGGTGATAAATTTACAATTTTCATAGATCATAAGAGCGTGAATAATATTTTCTCACAACAAGATTTGAATCTGGGAAAAAGAAGATGGATAGAGTATTTATAGATGTTCGGATTTTACTTGATGTATACACTAGGTAAAGGCAACACGGTGGCAGATGCATTAACCAGAAATTCATATTCTCAATTGGAAAAAGAATCTTCACATGAGTGGAAGATGATGTCGGTCCTAGACAAAATTCATGTGGAATGTGAGGAACAATGTGATGTTATAGTTTTCTTTTCTATTTTCATAGTTCCTGATTTGATGATGATGGTAATGGAGGAAAATAAATCCAATGTTGAATGTGTTAAAATGAGTTCAAAACTCAATATTAGAGAGACCATTGAGATTTGGAGGTTATATGGGAGTTCAATGTTGTGGTTCAGGAATCAAATGGTGGTACCTATGGTAAGTCAGTAACAACTTCTTCATGCTTACCACTATTCAAGATGAGTAGTTCATCCTAGAATAGAAAAGAAGTATAAGCCGTTGAAAACACAGTTCTGGTGGAACATTATAAAAAGAAATGTAGCTAAGTTTGTTTCAATGTTCTTAGCATGTTAGAAAGTTAATGCATGGAATTAGAGACCAAAATGTATGTTGCAGTATTTACCTATCCCAGTGTGGAAATGAGTGAAAATAACAATTTATTTTGTCATAATTCTCCCATGAATGGTTCAGAAACAAGATTATATGGGTGATTGTGTATCATCTTACCAATTCATCTTATTTCATTCCTATTCATGAAACTCAAATGGTGGAGGATCTATCCAAAATATATTTATAATAAGTGGTAAAGATACATGGAATACCAATTTAAATAGTAACAGACAGAGATCCAGGGTTCATGTATTGTTTCTATAAATCCTTACAGAAACCCCTTGGGACTCAATTGACTATGAGTACAACGTATCACCCCTAGACAGATGGACAATCTGAAAGGCTGATACAAACGATAGAAGACATGTTGTGGGCTTGTGTAATGGATTTTGGTGGATCATGGGAATATCACATACCCTTAGTGTAGTTCTAATATAATAACAACTATCAAGCCTCGATACATATGGATCCTTTAGAAACATTGTATGGGCGTCCTTGTCGTTCTCCACTTTGTTGGGTGGAAACATGTGAGACTTCACTGGTTTGGTTGATCCTTATCCAAGAAATAACATAGAGGATTTAGTTGATTAGGAAATGAATGGAGACAGCTCAAAGTTTTCCGAAATCTAATGTGGATCATCTTTGAAGATCGCTTTCATTCGTAGTGAGTGATCATTTATTCTTAAGGATTTCTCCAAGTATTGGTTATCTCTGTTTTGGGAATAAGGAAAAGTTATATCCCTAATACGTAGTCCCTTTCTAGATACTGGAATATGTTGGAGAGGTGGCATATCTATTGGAATTTCTACCATAGTTCAATCCAGTGCATAGTGTTTTCCACATTTCTCGGTTGAAAAAGTGATAACATGATCTTGACCATGTGATCAAATGGGTTCAAATTTACCTAGAGAAATATTCTTCATTGGTACATATCCCGGTGCAAATTGTGGATAGGAAAGAAAATATATTGAATGTAGAAATCATCGGTTTAGTAAATATTTTATAAAAACATGGTTAAATTTAGGAAGAAACATGGGAATGCGAGAAGGAAATGAAAGAGGAGTGGCCAAGACTCTTTCAGGACAATGTTGGTTTTCTAATTTTTAGGGATGGAAAGACCAATGGTAGGGAAAATGTATCACACCTAGTTTATGGTTTATAAAAATTTATTTATTCTTTTTCTAAATATAAATAATTAGGGTAAATGTTGGGAGAGTTTGGAGAACTTTTAGATAGTTTTTGGGGATAAAGGTCATGTGCGTGAGTTGTGCACAGTTTGTCCAAATTGTGTGGCTGCCCTGGAGCAATCGTGCACCTTGAAATTGGCTTGGGTATTTTGAGGTAGTAGCATCAGCATTGTTGGAACATTATTATGGAGACCGTGCATGGTTAACATGTGAGGATCCCCTAAAGGCAGTGGCTAACACGCGGTTAGTGCACGGTTTGACTAACTGTGAAATTAAACCATGCGTAGGGTCAAAGTTAGATCCTTAAAAAGTTGATCTCACTAATTTTACCCATTAATCCACTATTGTTTCCTCTAAAATATCCCTAACTCGGGATTCCACTCTCTCAAAGGTTGTATAACCTATATCAAGAAAATTGGAATCAATATGAAGCCTTCCCTTGGTGTTTAGAAGCTGATTCCTCGTGGTAAGTGATCGTTCTTCCTCTCTATTGATGTGGTTTCTTAGATCTACTTCTACAATCCTCTTGGTTTTTTAGATATACACCCTCTATGGGTATATCTAAGGTTTTGGATGATAAATAAGCTTATTTTTAGCCTCAGTTGTGTTAGGGGAATATATCTATGGAGGGTTCGTGGAGATTTAACCCGAATTCATTGGCGTTATTTTTCCGTTTATCATTTTCACCAAAAATCTTAAGGTAGGTGGCTTCACCATCGACTACTATTTCTAGAATGGATTTTATTTGTTTCAAATTGATTTTTTTACTGAAATTGATTGTGAAATCTTGGTGAAACCTATGATATAAATCCTTTTTATTGATGATTTATGGTTTTGGTGGAATTATGTAATCTTGGTGAATTGTTATACAAATTGATTTAGTTTATTGATTTTAAAATGAAAATTTTAAAAAATGGAATTTTTGGAACTTTTAAATGGTTTTTTGGAAAAAAGGTTTTCAATAAAAAGGGTGTTTTAGTGAAATGGTTTTGGCATTGAAATAGTTTTTTGGGAAATGGTTTTTCAATAAAAGGTTGTTTTATTGAAATGATTATGGAATGTTTGTTTTTTCAATGGTGTTGGGCATACTTGTATGCATATACATATTGTATTTACGAGGCTTGGTTAAAATATGACCTTGTTGTTGGTACTAAAATTGTAATGGCACATGGAAAATAATTATCATGTGACGACATAGTAGATCGATGAGAGACCACTCATGAGTATGGAACTATAATAACGAACCATGCATGGTTGGTGGTGTAAATATGTGAAGTAGACTGGTTAATCCAAGTATAACATGTGGAATGGTTTTAAAGCATGGCTTAGTCTAGTTATTGAAAATAGATTGTTGTAAAATTGTTGATATAACACTTGTTTATTTTGAGTTATAAACTCTTTTACAAAGTTGTTTATGTCTATTTATAAACTATTTTGGAAATTTTTTTTATATAAATTATTTTATATATGTTATTTTATATAAATGGTGCTAACAATTCTATACTAGTGGTGTGAGTAGGGAAGTCATTGGAAAAAACCTACTGAGTTTTAGTACTCATCCCTTCTTTTTCACTTTTTTTCTTTTCTAGATGTCATCCATCAGGACATGGGAAAAGTTAAATTATTACATGTTTAGCACTACTTCATGATACTTGGGTTGTTTTGTGATGTTGGAGCATGGATATTCTAGATCATGGAGTCTCATGGTCATATTGGAGTTTTATTAGTTTACCTTCCATTGTTTACATTGATGTCAGTTTGGATTTTGTTATAGTAAAATTTGGTGGGTTTTGTTATAAAAGAGTTGGTTTTGTTGTCATTATTTTTATCATTCATAATATAGTGGTTTTTTTTGTTTGGTTTTGTTGGATGATTTTTAATATTATTCAAGGGTAAATCATCCACCATATGTATTGAAACCCTTCTTCATTTATTTCTTGGCTTTGGCATCATGTGGATGTCGATTAATTCCTAGTAACACCCTCCCACCATCTCTATCCAATGAGGAGGGAGGGAGACATTACAATAACAGTCACTAAAGGATGGTCCTTTAAGGTTCTAGGCTATCTAGGTAAGACACTTTCAGGTTCCATAGTTTTTTATTCTTCATAATTGGATTTATTCAATTCATATTAAAGTTTACTTTCAAACAAATTTTTAAAAGTATAAGGTATCAAGTTATTCAAAGAGACAGTAACTTCATCTATTTGAATTTTGTTTTGATCAAAAGGACCACTTTAAACAAACTTCACATTTATAGATTATACAAATATACATTAATTTTTAATAAAAACATAAAATTATTTAAAAGTACCAGAATATCCATGAAATATTCCTTAATCGGCTTTTGGATTGAACTTGCCCAGGTTTTCCATAGAGTTCAAGTTATACACCTTACATCCAAAATCCATAAATGTAACGACCCAATGTTTAATCATTGAAAATTACCTTCTTATAATTATGACATACAGTATAATCGCATGAAATCAAAACACAATGAACTACTAAGTACTATGTGACCTTTAAACATAATATTGTCACTTATGTGATTCGAATTTCAAAAATATGATATACACAATTACGATCAGTAATATTTTTGGAGTCTAACATGAAAAACTTATTTTTTTCAGTGAATAGTAATTGGCCCTTATTAATAGTAATGTTGCCCTTATGAAGAGTAATATGACCCTTGTGAATTGTAAGACGTCCAAGTGAATAATTATCCTTACTAATGAAATTATAAATAAAATTTATCCATATTATATGTTACAATATGATATAATTATATCGTAGTGTTTGTTTTTCTGCGAGTCATGTATATTTAATTACAATTTTATGATTAATTTAATAATTTAAAATAAAATTTATTTTCATAAATATGTATTTTGATTACTTATGATTATATGATAATCTAAGAGACCTTAATTAATTTTTCAAAGTGTTAAAAAAGTTGTTTTAAATTTAAAATTTTTATTTTTCAAGTAAATTATGATTTAAATTATCAAATAAATTTCAGATATTTTGAAAATTATTTTTATAAAATCTATATCATATTTAATTCTTCACGTTGAAAAATGGATGGGGTGAGTTTTTGGGATTTTTTTGAAACACTTGATTTTTTTGGAGAATATTAAAATACGGTAATTTCCTATATATATTCATTATATGTTAAATACAATATTTCTTGAGTCATGGATGATGTAACCACATTGGGTTTGAACTCACATTCACATATTAATATTTTTTGTCAAAATAATCAATAATATTTCTTGTCTTGATCCAAATAATAAAATAATGAATAAAATTTTCACAAAACCCTCCTCTCCTCCACTATAACCCCCCCCCCCCCCCTCTTTTCTTCACTCATATCAAGCCTTGTGCCTAGTCCAAATTCTACTCAACTCCCTCCCAAATCTTTCTAACATTTCCATCTTCCTATGGCCTCTTAAAAAGACTAAATCCTCTCCATTAAGGATGTTCTCAAGGAAGACATATTTAAGAGGTAAATTCCTCTTTTCATTCTTTTATTTTCTTTCAAGTTCCATTATTTTATTTTTATTTTCTCACCTACTATAATCCAAATGTTATGATAACTCCAGTACCTTAAATGTACTAGAATCTTGTTATTATAATATAATATTTCATCATCAACTCTCATTTCCCCTCCTTTTATACTATAAATGAAAACACAATTCGAGATGTGTTAATTTATCACATTCAAGGATGACGGGTTTCCAATTTCTATTACCATCTTCAATTCTGGTAATGAAACCATTTTTATGTTTTAACCAAACAATAATATATATTATGTCTGATTTAAGGTTATCTAATATTTTTCACACATGATATTAATTTATAAATCATGATGTGTTCGATGTGATCAAAAACTGCCAATTAACCAAAACAGTTATCATTAATGTTTTATATAATGATTCATCTTCATGTAAAATGAACAAATGAATTTTATAACCATGTAATATACTAGATTTTAACTAATAACATGTAACTCCAATTCTAGAAAGCCATTCGCATCTTACATGTTTATCCTTACATTTATATAAGTAAACCTATCATGAAAACCAATGAAACAGACAATGAAATTGAACCTCTTAACCCATCAAAAAGGTCATGAATGAACTTAATAAGGTTATAATTAATCCATTAAATAAATAATAATTTTTTAAATATTAATTAATGAAATTAATTTGGTTATCCAATATATTAAGACCAAGTGAGTAACACCATCGGACTTAAGGTAAGGGATTCTACTCGAACCTCCATTATTCCTTCGAGTTGTTCTATCTTTATTTTTACCCAAATGAAGTTTCCTTTTATTTTTATGTACATATTATAAATGATTTCTACATGATAAAAACAAATTTATCAAGGGCCATTCATCATTATCCTTTAGGTATATACATGTTTTTATTTGTTTCCCTCCTTAATACTTCCCAATAATCAAACCCATTTAAGGTAACTTCCAAAATTATTACCCATTTCAACTGAACTCTATCATCTGTTTTAAGCCATAATTTTTTTATAAAATTATTATTTTTATTACTAAACCCTTCTTAGTTAACTTCTGGTTTTATATATAATATTATTCCCTTTTCTATTTTAAATGCTCTTTAGTATTTTCCTTAAAACTGCACTAAAATGTTCACTTCTGTTTGACAACACTTACCATGTTATATAACTATTTTCCCTTATGAATGTCCATGTATGTTCTAATTCATTTCTTTCATGGACACTTTTATGATACACACATTTTTTTATGATTTCTGAAATGATTAAGATACCCATTTCTTTCTATGGGTACCCTTATGTTTAAGTTTGATTGATTATGTGTGATTCTATATGTGGAAAGCATATTCATGAAAATTTTATGACAGGTGTGCCCAGATAGTTCTCAAATTCATTGGGTAATTTTTAGTCTCATGAGGTGTTATGTGCAATGGACAGGGTGGTTAGCCTTGACTCGTGCTACAATGTGAAATGGTCTTGGTGGTTAACCTTGACTTGTTCTCCTATATGTGAAATGATCCTTGACATGTGCTAAAGTCATGTTTTGTTTTGGTTACACATTACTATGATTCCATGCTTATATGATCCCATGTTTTATATCTTATGATTCCCTATGTTCCATGCCTTTTTATATCATTATGCCATGCCTTATAACCCATGTTCTAAATATTTATTCGTATAATTATTCCCTTATTAGGATTTTTATCTCATCCCTTTGTTCATGTTATCCCCAGCTTATACAATGTTTATTTAATAGCACAATGAAAGTTAGGATCTCTTTATGAATACTAAATAAATAAATGTTATATTTAGTTACATGTTTTTAGTTTTATGTACCTAGTATTCTAAGACACTAGACTTCATGATCCTTGTCTTTTAATATATTACTTTATTATTCTTAAAATCATGTAATGATATGTGTAAAAGGATAGGGTCTCTATAGTTGGTATCAGAGGATGGTCTAGTTATTTGTGGAGATTAGGAGTAGAGAACATTATTAAAAACCTTAAGGATGATACTAAGTGTAAGAAAACATCCCTAAATTTTGGTAAGTATAGATTAAGTGGTTTATCAATAAAATACATCATAGTCTACATAAGAACAAGTGGATGTGGCTTTGGAATAGATGTATCTAGGGGGAAAACTGAAAAAACTGCTTTGAGCTAGACTCAAATGGGAACTGGTGCACGATAATGGGCCTTGATGCACTCTTGGTTTGACACTCCCGAGGGATATGATTTGGTAAATTCATAATCTTATTATAAACCATTATTAAGGGAATAAAAAAACAGACCAAAAGAATATAATTTAAGAAATAGATCAAGGATAACCAAGATTTAAACCTAGGGAATGATAAGATAGGATATACTTCTCGTTTATAAGTTTATCATTTTATGTTCAAACTTTTATTTTTTCTTTTAGCTAAGTATTCAATCCCCATAATTGTATGTTTGTTTTTCTTAGTTAATGGAGGGAAATAGAATAACACATGCCAAAAATAAATGTGATATAAAATGTAAAGATCTCCCTAAGGATATTCCAAATATGATGGGAATGGGTGCTCAAAACATCATGATAATACTTGCTCAGTTGGCTCAAGTTATAAATAATATCTTGAATCATTTGGAAAGCCCTCATCCAAGGAAAGATCAAGTTGTCGTTAAATCCTTCATGTAGTAAGGGCCTCCAATTTTTAGTGTATCTTCTGATCCCCTCCTCACGGAACAGTGGATTAACTCCATTGTAAATATATTTGATGTCCTCTAGTAATCAGAAGAAGAAAAATTCATATTGGTGGTTTACATTTTGATGGGTAAGATGATCAGTTGTGGAAACTGATCAAGAATACAAAGTCCCAAGAAGAAATTGATTCCATGCATTGGGAGGAATTCAAGAAAAAAATTTCAATAAATATTTTCCCCAAACCCTCCATCTAAAGATGGAAATAGAGTTACTTAGATTCCAATATAAGGAATATGAGTCCATCAGGGTGTATGAAGGATACTTCACAATGCTTTCAAGATATGCCTCCAGCTTTTTCATGAACACTAAAAGTAAGTTGGGTCGCTTATTTAGTGGAATAAAGTTGAGTCTATGAAAATTGTTGGTGATTTGTGACTTTGAAAGTAATGAATAGATTGTTCATTTTTTCCTCAATGTTGAAATGGAGATCAGAGACTCTTAGTGGTCTCATAGGCCTTGTGAAAAAATTTGTAATATAGAGTCTAATTGCATGGTTTGGAAAATAAATTCCATGATGTAAATAAGATTGAACATCCCACGTGTCAAAATTATGGGAAGAAGAATCTTGGGAACTGTCTAATGGGAACTAGGAATTGCTTAAAATGTGGAAGAATGGGAATCTAGATAAAAAATACCAAAGGGTTATAAATAACCCCTCTAATGTGGAAGAATAAATGAAGGTTCAGATCAATTCTCAACCTATAGTGTAGTGTTACAACTAAAATGAGCATGGGAATTATGTGAACAATTCCCTTAGCCAAGGGTTGTCAAAGGAAATCAAAAACAACCTCCAAGGCAACAGGGAAAAGATTCTGATATCACTACTAATAAAGTGGATCCAGGAAATGATGTGGTGATAGGTATTCTCATTATTCATTCAATAATAGCGTATGTACTATTTGATTCTGGTTCTATGCATTCTTTCAAATTTTTCAAGTGTAGAAGAACTATTAAAACACCACCTCAAAATTTGAAGGTTGAGTTGTATGTCAGAATAGAAAATGGGTCAATTACTACATCCAAAGTATATAAATCCTCCCTAGTTAATGTTTGTGGACTAAACCTACCATAAAATCTCATCATACTTCCTTTAGTTGTGTTTGATGTTATATTGGGAATGGATTGTCAATCATTATACAAATACAACATCAATTGTTGGGAAAGGGAGATCAATATTCAAATCCTTAAGCATCATCCAAAGTGTTAGGAGGAAGATGAATCTTCTTTAGAATCATTGTCTCATGTGCGGATATTACTGCCTTATGAGCAAACATGTCTAGAAAGAATGATTGAGACAGAGAAGATAATACTTCTTGAAGATATTCCCATCATGAGGGATTACACTGATTTATTCCCTAAATAATTTTCTAGTCTTTTCCCAAATCGAGAGGTCGAGTTCCCAATTGAACTTATTCCTGGATCTCTTCCTATATCAAAGATAACTTATATAATCGCCATCGTAGAGTTGGAAGGGCTAAAGAATCAGTTGCAGGAGAATATAGAGAAGGGATTTATATGCCTGAGTGATTCACCATGGGTTGTTCCATTCCTCTTTTTCAAGAAGAAGTATGTATCAAAGAACATTTTCATTGATTATCCTGAGCTCAAAAAAATCATGACAAGGAAAAAGTATCCCCTACCTCAGATAGATTACTTCTTCGATCAGATATGTCGGTCCAGTTATTTCTCTAAGGTGGACCTTCGGTCAAGATATCACCAATTAAAGGTTATGAAGAAGGATATTACCAAGACTATCATTCTAATGAGTTATGGACACTATGAGTTCATAGTGATTCCCTTCGAACTCTCTAATTCTCCAAAAAAATATGGATTTAATGAGTACACTCTTTATAGATTACCTCAAAAAATTTGTGGTAGTCTTTATTGATGATATTCTGTTATACTCCAAGTGCAAGAAGGAACATTAGGCGCATTTGAATACTGTGTTGATGACTTTTCGAAGGGAGAAAATTTATGAAAAGTACAGTAAATATGAGTTCTGAATGGAGGAAGTTTCATTCTTGGGGCATGTTATCACCAGAAAAGGGATATCTTGGGACCCTTCCAAGATATAGACAATTGGAGAGTGGCCTGTGCCAACATCTGTAATGGAGATCCACATCATTTTGGGTCTATCTGGGTATTATTAATGATTTATAAAGAACTTCACATGATTCCAAACTCAATGGACAAGCTGGCAAGGAAGGGGGTGAAGTTTTTCTGTACTCAAGAATGTGAGGAAAGCTTTAAGGAGCCCAAAAGGAGGCTTACCACTGTTCTAGTACTCACACTCCCAATAATTAGAGAAATATTTGTGGTGTACAGTGATAAATTAAAGAAGGGATTAGGCTGCATGTTAATGAAAAATGATAAAGTAATAGAATACGCCTCAAGGTAGCTAAAAATACATGAGCAAAACTATCCTACGCATGATCTGAGCTTAGTGTCTATGATATTTGTGTTAAAAATATGGCCACATTATCTTTAGTAGATAAGTGTGAGATATATACTAATCACAATATTCTCAAATATATATTCACACAGAAAGAGCTTAATATGCACCAGTGAAGACGGTTAGAGATCATCAAGGATTATTACTACTCAATCCACTACCATCTTTGTAAGGTTAAAAAGGTGGTGGATGATCTAAGTAGAAAGGATCCTCCATATTTATCAATGATGAGAGTTGATAAGGATCCAATATTCTTATATTTTCTAAGGATAGACATGGGAATCATTAAGGTAGGAACATCATCAATCATTTCTCAAATGATTTCTCAACCATCCCTCATAGAGAAAACAAAGGATGCTCAAAGAAAACATGTCGAAATTCTGAAAAGGGTGGAGGCTATTAGAAATGGGAAATCCTCTGAGTTTAGGATTGATGAGGAAGGAGTTGTAAGATTTGGTTCACGATTATGTTTACCATCCTATCCAGAGATAAAGAGGAATATTTTGAATGATGCACATAGTTCAACCTTCTCTATTCACCTAGGCACACAAAGATGTATCAATATCTTCGAGAGAACTTTTGGTGGGAAAATATGGAGAAGGGGATTGCTTAATATACATCAAAGTGTCTGGTATGTCAACAAGTGAAGGTTGAAAGAAAGTAGTCTAAGGGGATGATTCAACCACTACACATACCAACATGAAAGTTGGAGAACATCACCATGGACATTGTCACTATAATTCTAAGGACATATAGATGAAACAATGCTATATGGGTCATTTTGGATCATCTTACAAACACATCTCACTTTATCGCAATTTTAGAAGACTTATCATTGGATAAAATTTCACAGATATATATAAAAGTGGTGGTATGTCTACATGAGGTACCACTATCTATTGTATCCGATAGAGATCCAAGATTCACATTGATGTCCTGGAAAAGATTCCAACATTCTCTAAGCACTGATCTGAACATCAGTATGGCCTATCATTCTCAAACTGACTGAAAATCATTCTCAAACTAATGGCCAATCTAAGAAAATTATTCAGAAAATGGAAGACAAGTTGATAGTGTATTTTATGTACTTCAAAAGAAGATGGGACCAACAACTTCCACTGGTTGAATACTCCTACAAAAACAATTTCCAATCAAGAATCCAAATGACACCATATGTATCCCTTTATGAAAGAAGGTATAAAACACCAGTGTGTTGGGATGAAGTCAGTGAGTATAAGATACTAGGACCTAAAATGGTTGAATAAATGGTGTAAAAGGTGAAAACCATTCAGCAGGACATCAAGGCATCCCAAAGTCGATAGAAATGTTATGTAGACAATCATTGATTGGACCTTAAGTTCAAAGTTTGAGACATGGTATTCCTCTGTATATCTCTATGGAAGAAGGTCATGAGGTTTTGGAAGAAAGGAAAGATAATTCCTAAGTACATCAGCCCCTTAGAGATCCTTAATTATGTTGGAGTTGTGTCCTATCAACTAGAACTATCACCTACCATTTTTAAAGTACACAATGTATTCCATGTATCCATCTTAAGGAAGTACATATGATATCCTTCACATGAACTCTCTTCAGTGTTTGTACAACTGGATAATGATATTTCTTATGAGGAGCAGCTACTAAAGACCCTGGATCATAAAGATAAAGTTCTATGAAACAATACTACTCACTTGGTCAGACTCTTATGGTGGAACCATATGTACGAAGAGACAACATGGGAACTAGGGGAGGCAATGAAGGAAAAGTACCCCCACCTATTTACAACTTAGAATGTAAAACAAAATTTTGAGTGCGAAATTTCATAAGGGGCGAAGAATGTAACAACATAATGTTTAATCAATGGAAATTCCCTTATTCTATTTATGTCATATAGTTTAATCACAAGAAATAAAAACACAATTAAATACTAAGTACTATGTGACCTTAAAACAAAATATTGTCACTTTTTTATTTGAATTTTGAAAATCTCACATACAAGGTGGCAATCAGTAAGATGTTTGGAGTCTGATAAGACAGAATTATTTTTTGGTGAACAATAAGTGGCCCTTATGAATAATAATGTTACCATTATGAATAGTAATACAACCCTTATGAATTGTAAGTTGTCCAAGTGAATAATTAACCTTAAAAATGAAATTATAAATAAAATTTATCCATATTATCAGTGACAATATGATATAATTATATCATAGTGTTGGTTTTTTTGCAAGTCAAGTATATTTAATTAAAATTTTATGATTAATTTAATAATTTAAATAAAAAATTATTTTCATAGAATTTATTCATAAATAAGTATTTTGATGTCTTATTATTATATGATAATCTTAATAGAACTTAATTAATATTTCAATTTGTTATAAAATCATAATTAAATTTAAAATTTGTATTTTTCAAGTAAATTATGATTTAAATTAAAAATGAAATTTCACATATTTATAAATTTATTTTTATAAAATAGAGTTCATTTCGTAATTCTACACATCAAAAAATGATTGGGTGAATTATTTATATTTTTCTAAAATACTTGAATATTTTTTAATAGTAAAATACGGTAATTTGTTATATAAATACATTATATGTTAAATACACTATTTATGGAGGCATAGATGATGTAATCACATTGGGTTAGAACTTACTTAAACACATTTCTATTTTATTGTCACAAGAATCAATACTATTTATTGTCTTGAGCAAAATAATAAAATAATGAATAAAATATTGAGAAAACCCTCCTCTCCTCCACTATAAAACCCACCCTCACCCCCTCTTCTATTCACTCCGCTCAAGCCTTGTACCTAGTCCAAATTCTGATCAAATATCTCCCTAATACCCTCTCCCACTTCCATCATCCCTTGGTCTCTTTAAAAGACCAAATCCTCTCCCTTAAAGAGGTTCTCAAGGAAGACATATTCATGAGGTAAATTCCTCTTGTCATTATTTTATTTTCTTTCAAGTTCCATTATTTTCTTTTTCTTTACTCACATCCTTTCATCCAAATTTTATGATAACTCCATTACCTTACATGTACTATATTTTTTTGTGATGTAATATTCCATTATCACACCATCTGAGCAGTTCCATTGTTTTCAACAATATGTGCAAGGTAACATTCATTTCCATATTTTACTAGTTTCTCAGCTTCCTGATATGTTATCAAAAGAAAAGGTTCATTCTTGTACACAAACTGTATATCTTTCTGAAAATAAACCTCTTTAGCTCTGCATTAAATCTTAGAATGATAAACAGAAATCCAATCCATGCCCAAAATAACATCAAACTCTACTAGAGGCAAAACAAAAAGGTTTGCAGGTATATTCTTTCCACACACAAGGAAACGAAGGTTCTTATAGTTTCTTTTGGTCTCAAAATTTCTTCCAGGTGTTTTTACCATAAGTTAAGTAATCATATCATGAGAAGGAATCCCCAATTTACTAGAAAACTTCTCAGAAATGATAGAGTTTGTAGACCCTAAATCAAAAAAACACATTGGCATAATCTGAACAAACAAACAGTGTACCTGATACTACTTCATTTGATGGCCCAACATCTGCTAAGTAGTTGCAAAGGATTTGACCGCCCCTTTCGGCTTGTAGTCTGGCTGTTTTCCCTTGGTTGAGTTCTTTGTTGGACACTCATTTGCATAATGACCCATTTCATTGCACTTAAAACATTTTACTGACTGTAAATCAGATTTTTTCTTACCATTATCCATCTTTTTTTCAGTGCAATTACGTGCCTTATGTCCCATTTTACCACATCGGTAGCACTTACTAGACTTCAAAAGACATTCCCCAGCATGATTTTTAACACAATTTTCACAAACTATAAACATAAGTTTCTTACCATCAGACTTTTTTGAAGAGTTCTTCCCTTTTGTCTTCCACCTCGACCTCTTATTCTGTTGTTTGTCAAAGAAGACTTGATCATTGGAAAACTCCACTTCTACCTTCTCCGCACATCGAACAAGTTTTTCATAACTTTTGAACTCACGAGAATCTAAATCCCTTTAACACTTTGGCTTTAATCCTAAGTAAAAATGGATGATTTTACTTTCAAGATCTCATATGAAATTATGGGCATACCTTTCCAGTCCAGTTAATTTTTCTTCATAAGAGGCCATTGAGTCATCCTCCTGCCTCAATTACAATAATTTCTTTTCCATCCTAAGATGAACCACCTTAGTAAAATATTTCTCAAAAACATACCTTTGAATTCATCCCAGTGAAGAGCATCAATCTCCTAACTATCCCTGATATTTTTCACCATCGACCACCACTGATCAGACTCACCTTCAAAATGGTAAACAGTGAGACTATCCTTTTGATGTTATTAGCACCCCATAACATCGAAAATATTCTCCAGTTCTTTAATCCACCCTTTTGCTAGAATAGTGTCATATGATCATCTGAATGATGGGGGATGCTGCCTTATGAAATTCTCCACTACTGACATGTTCCTCTATGGTTGGTCTGTCTGATCTCATGCATGGATACCACCACCATTTATAACCTAATTCAACTATGCCATCAATATAACTAACTGTTCGGTTTCGATTCCGACCATCTCAGGTTGCTGATTTCGAAGGTTGTCTTATTCATGATGTTGTCCCAATATAGCTGCCATGTTTCCTCTGCGGAAAACCATTCTGAACATAGAAATATCTTAGGCGAAGCCACATGGTAATCTGTAAATGCTATATCATTAACATAAATTAATTTATGAATATTAATTTAACAAAACCGTAACTTCTAAAGTAATCTAAACTGACCTCTGATACTAACTATAAGGACCTAACCTTAAAACATTACATAATATTGAATTAAAAGAATAATTCACATTGAGGATATTTTCAGGTTTAGAGTTTTAGAGAATTAGACCATAACTATTACATTAAATCTCAAAGATTACAATGTATACACTTCTTCTCAGATTCCATTTTTCCATAATATAAGAACTTTTTGAAAAAAAAGATTCATGTCTAGTTCCATGTTTTAGATAGCATGACTTTTCTTTGATCTCATCCTTGACCCTATTCATCGGTAAGTCATTTGAAAAACATTTCAAAACATGGGATGAGTATAAAAAGCTCAGTAAGGGTTATAAAACAAAGAAAGAAAACATTAGATCATCAGTACATACATAACATAAGCTCTTTAACATACCTCATGAAATTCTAAGATTTATGAAATACACATTGAAATCATAAATCATAAAGGTAACTTGTGGCATCCATATCATACTTATATACTATAGCTATCACAACTATGTAGGGAGTTACATTTGGAATACCCATCACAATATATTCCCTAAATATCTTAGAAGAAACATTCATGTTTACCTCCGTCACATTACTCAATGCATTGGAGAGCTATCTTGTGCTCACCCGCCCAAGGTTTATCACAGAACCACCCATATACGTAACAATGCCCAAGAACCATAACATAGTCATAACACATAAAACAAACATAATGGAAAGATAAACGTTTCCACATTTCAATCACAATATATAATTTCAAGATATTAAACTAATAAATCCATTATCAAAACCAGTTTAAATACCAAAATATATAAAAAGAGTATATGGTATTTATTTTCCATTAAAAAAGTACAGCTTTTTAAGGAAGACAAATATCAAATAATACTTGCGGCGGCAGAAAGGTCATTGTCACAGCTTACGTTAAAAGAAACACTCCTTTTTGTCTTTTAGTAAAACACTTCGTAGAAAAAAGGATTCCTTTTGAATAAATGTAAAATTCAAAGGGTTTTATACACCATATAAAATAAAGTTGTGTATAAAATAAACTATGCCTCAATGAAAGGAGATTGAGACGAAGTCCCTTACCTCGTGTTCGACTTGACTCGATCATTCTTTAATCTCATGAATAATAAACTAAAGTTAATTTATACTTGATTAAGTACTTTTTTCTAGTTTATAATTCCTTTTATATCACTTATTACCATTTTATAAACATTATGCAATCATTTAAGTTAATATTGTTCGTTTTGTCGATATTTGGTACTTGAGTCAAAAATAGACTTATTATAATTACATGTTGTTCATGTGGTAAAAGGTTCATTATATCCAGAATGATATTCATGATTTGGATATCATATATATCAAATATTTCCAGCATATACTTGTTTTTATAATAGTACATAACATTTAGAGGTAAGAAATGAAATGCAATGTTCATGGACACGATAAGTCGTACGTACGCATGAACGCTACTTTCATTTCTATTACTTATTTTAATGGAATTAAAACATAATGATACATAGGTATATTATAATTCCAGTATAATATCATATATAATATCATTAACTCAGTCCTTTATACATCCCACATAAGGCATTAACGAATCACATCACTTTGAGGGGGTGGTAGTCCGCACTTCCTCAAATGATCGTATTTACCAACTATAGAAACCATAAATTTGTGATATAAATGTGTAGTAAAGAAGCCTAAAGAAACCATAAACATAATATATTTCATATATAAAAACGTTTCCATCATAATGGCCACCATGAGAGGCGGTTGGAGATATTTGAACAATCATCGTTTCGTGAGGCGTTAGTTTGCCATCCACAGAAACATTATATTATTCATCCATTAAATGGAGTTTTGTGTAAGTTTATTTCGAATCCTTCTCATAAAAACATCCTAGTATATTGAGGATATTGGGGTTGTTACAAAAGAAAGGATCAAAAAGAGTTTATGGGTTAGAGAAGTAAAATAAAAGAAAACAATTTAAGACAAACTGTTATCTTTAATTTGGGTAACTCCCTTAGGTTTGAACCGAAGTACATCTTGAAGTGCCTTCTGCCTAATGTAAGGCTTATAGGAGGAGGAGATGGATGTAATGAGCTTAATTGGGCAGAGTTTTCATGATCCAAAAGGCTTGAGAGGTGTGAGGAAAAGGATAGAAATGGTCTCCTTTTATAAGGGAGAGGAGGGGCTCTTTAGGAAAGTGTGAAAATATTATTTTATTATATAATGATATTCAGTTTCTAAAGGTCCAAAAATAACTAAGGTCGAAGATAAGATGACTAATATTTGAAATAAAATCAACCAATCCAAATTGGAAATGTCTTGGATAATATTTTAATCATTATAATCTTATTTATTTGAATCATTTATTAATGAGGTAAATACTGCATCATTATTGTGTCATAAATAATTTAATTTATTTGTTGTCTAAAAATTATAAAAAAATACCATGATGTAGGAAATCATTTTAGATTTATAATGAATATTTATAGTCTAAAATATATTTTATATAACCCCTAATAAAAATTAATTTACTAAAATATATCTTCTTTTGTCATTTTTGCCTTTACTTTAAGTTAATTAATCTAAATTGTCATTATCACACCCAGGTGGCTCAATGGGGTCCCAAAATCGGCCCACATATGCCAATGGTCGTAAATGACTCAACCAATAAGGTTTGGGCAAGTGTTAAGGTAATTTTGAATTATTATAATATTCTTTTAACCTTGTTTTATCTTATTTACCTTTAACCGCGGTAAATAAAAGTCAAAAGTAACTATTCACCAGAAATTATTTTCATCTTATTGAACAACATTTTACTTATTGATAACAACCATGTATGTCACATTTTTGAAATTCAATTCACAGAAGTGGTAAAATTTCATTTAAATTAAAAAGTCAGTTTTTTTAACTACCACTAAGTGGTTTCACTATTCATCAAAAATTGACGTTTTTCAACAAAATACCAAAAATTCAGCCTAAGCTATATTTGATATTCCAAATTCAAAAATTATTTCTATTTTTCAAAATTAAAAATAAATAAGTGGACTTAATTAATTTTAAAATTAATTCCCGTTATCAAAACAAATAGCATGTTTTTAAGAAACAATAACTATCAAAAGATTGATACTTGTTTATGTCCAGTTTCAAAGTGAAATTAATTCCAATAAACAAAATTGGATTAAATGGTAAAAATATATTTTAATTTCACTTTTAAAACTAATTAAAAATATAATCTAACCATATAAATAAATTAGATTAAAAGGAAATTTTGAATTAAAATACAATATTTTCATTATTCATTAAAAATGAACTTTATCAGAAAAATCCCAAAAAATTACACAAAGTAAATTTTGATGTCCCCATTATAAAAAAAGATTTTATTTGGTCAATAATAATGTCTTAAAGTGACCAAAACTATATTTAAATAGGGTTCTCCATTAAAAGCTGATAAATCGGCCTTTTAATGTAATTTATGCTTGAAATTAGATTCATTCACATTTTAAGCCTCTAACTTTTTATTGGATAATGTAAATACATTTAACAATAATGTATAATCATATTGCAGTTAGTTTTTTTCATTCCCACCAATACAATGACTAGGATTTAACTACCATTTATAATAATATTATTATATTAGTAGCGTGCAACGTAAGATTCAAAGAAACATGTTGTTGCGTATCAGGTACGCTATTGAACATAGCAACCCCTTTGAAGTAAAATTAATATTTAATTCAAAAATATTAATAAATATGAAATATGTCTTATTCTTCATTTACCTGGGATGTTACATTCAATATCTCTTAATTATTTGAATCCACCTTAAAAATATTAAAAGGTTATTCCCTATGTAAATTATTTTAGTTGAAAGTGAACTACTTTTCTAAAAAATGTGTTTTCTAATTAAAATGATATTTTCCTTCTAAATTATTTTATAATTCATGAATTATAGTTTTAATATTATGATGTGGTTATTGGGAATTATTTATGATGATGGGTGGTTTCTTTATCATCCAATGATGGGTGATTCTAGGATAATCCAATGACAATAGGTTACATTATTAAACAAATATGGGTGGTTCTATGGTAAACCACGTATGGGTTGTTACGTTATAACCTACAATTCATTGGATACTCAGTAGATGGAAGTTGACTTTTAAATACCCATAAAATTCAAGGGAAATTTTTTCTTAATTTTATTTGGAATTTTACAAGAACGCGGTTTCTGACGGCACCTGATTCCGACGCCCGGAGTGCCCGGAATAAATTTTCAAAGTTTGGCTCGGGTACGTTCAGTGAACGAACGAGCGGGAATTTCTAACTTTTGATCCGGTGCTCGGAATTGAAATCCTAGGACACCGATGAACTCGCAGCGCCGATATTCGCTTAAGGAGACCTTTTCCGAGGTTGCGTTTTATGCGGAATGAAAGTTGGTTTTGGGAAAAATTATAAGAAGTAAAATAAAAATGTGGAAACACTTTTTATTTTTAACTTTTTGGTTAACTTCACCCAAAGGGAGTTAGGGGTGGGATCCACACCCACTTAACCTCCCTTGAGAGGATTAAGTGTGGTGGGGCCCACACGAACCCTAACTCTTCACCTTCTTTTTTTTAAAACTCCCTTAAACTCCTCTTTTAATGAACTTGACAACTTTGGTTATTAAATGGGTTGAGTTGTTTAATTTCAAACCTTTGAAATTCAAATTTTTATTTGTGTGAATAAAATAAGTCTTTGCTTATTTTATTTTGGTTGGTCTCCTTAGCCATCTTGAGAGGTTTTGAAGAATTCTCTCCATCTTCTTCAAACTTCGACGAAGAACGCCACGTTCTCGGGAACCGTCTTCCACGACGCTATACCCGCGACACCGACGACGTCTCCTTTCGCGTTGTCTCTTCTGCGACGGTTTCCCGCGACGAAATCGCCGTCAAAGAGATTCAAATCCTCGCTTCATGACATCGACGTCCTTTTTCCGCGACACCGACCACCGCGACGCTCATCTTCCGCGGGTCGTTGACGATCATCATTCTTGAAACCAAGTAGGGGTTTGTTGTTGTTTAATTTATTTATTCTCATTATTGGTTCTAGCATGACAATCATGAGGATAAATGATCATGTGCTATCATCTAAAGAGAGGGGGGCCGGACCGCACAAACACGGCCGAAACCCCCTCCTTTGTTCTTGAATGTTTCTTTCGGATGAAACGTGATGGCATAGTGTCGTCGCACCACGCAGATATCATTCGACAAATATTGCGCAGTGCCGTCACGCCGCGCCGTGGAAAGATTTATCATGAACGGACGTCGTCGCGCCGCGTCGATGGAAACCGAAGGCACCACGGCCGGTTTCGGGCCGCGGCGGAACGAGGAGACCGGCGGCAAGCCGGGCCGCCAGTGTCGGAAGCCGGAAAGGGGACCGGCCTCGCCGGTCCCGTTGAGGAAGAACTGGCCGGCCAGGTCAGGCCGGTCGGAAGGGAGGCAAAACCGGGGGAAATTAATTCCCTCGGCCAGCCAAAATGGCCCCCCATTAAGAGGGGGGCCAGTTTCACAAAGGGGGGGCAGGCGGCCCCCCCGTTTTTCTCAAAGGCAGGCCCCCCACGTGAGGGGGGGCCGTTTGATCCGAGGCGCGGCATCCAGCCGCTCCGCCAGCAGAGGAAGGCGTGGGCTTTACCCCCCGCGCGTGGCACCCGAGCGACGCCCAGGTCGCGCCGCTGCGCCGGGCCGGGTCGGGTCGACCCGGTTCGGGTTGACCCGGTTCGGGCCGCCCCAGGGGGGGTCGGGCCGGGTCGCCCCGGACCCGAACCCCCCGTTTTCAAATCGACTTCGGTCTTTTTCCCATAACTTGAGCTACGGACCTCCGATCGACAAACCGTCAGCGGCGATGCGATCCTTGGATCGAGATGGTCGATTTGGTATATCGCACTCAATGTTTCGTAATAATTTGAGTTCGGCCGGATTGGTTCGTACACGAAACCAACCGGGCCCTCGGAGCGGAAACACTCATATCTTGAGCTACGGACGTCCGATTGACGTGCCGTCAGCTTTGTTGTGTTCCTCTTAGTGAGACGGATCTTTTGGCATACTCCACACGAGGTTTGGACGCAGGTGGAGTACGTTCGGGTTGGTTTTGCCTTAAAAACCAACCGGGCCCCTGGGACGAAAAAGCCAATAACTCTCAGATCGGCCGTCCGATTGACGCGTCGTCTGCGGCGTTGAGTTCCTGTTGACGATACGGAACTTTTGGATACATCAACTCTGGGCTATGTGACAGTTGATGTATCAGCCTCTCGGCTCGTGGAGCGGACCCTCCCGAACGAGCTTGTTGTGTGCGGGAACCCTAGTGCTGGCTACGACTGCTACTGTGATGACGACGATTGTGCATGGATCCTCAGTGGACTGCGACGATGAAGACAGCTGCTCTTGTATCCTATGTGGGTCCTAGATGTGCTGGTCTTGTATCCTATGTGTGTCCCAGCTTAGATGATTCAATACCGGTCTTGTATCCTATGTGGGTCCCAGTATAGATGAATCGATGAAGACAGCTGGTCTTGTATCCTATGTGGGTCCTAGCTGTGCTGGTCTTGTATCCTATGTGGGTCCCAGCTTAGATGATTCAGTACTGGTCTTGTATCCTATGTGGGTCCCAGTATAGATGAATCGATGAAGACAGTTGGTCTTGTATCCTATGTGGGTCCTAGCTGTGCTGGTCTTGTATCCTATGTGGGTCCCATCTTAGATGATTCAATACTGGACTTGTATCCTATGTGGGTCCCAGTATAGATGAATCGATGAAGACAGTTGGTCTTGTATCCTATGTGGGTCCCAGCTTAGATGATTCAGTATCTATGTCTGATCATCTCTTTCACCTTGTCGATGATGTATACCTGTGTGAGCTGAATCCTGTTACTTTCCTGTGTGGATTGTGTTGCCCTATCCTGTGTGGATTTCGTTTTGCTTACATGTGTGGAATACATATACTTTCCTGTGTGGACTGAGATGTACTTGGGCTCGGAGGTTGGAGCGTATTGGAATTGATGACTTAGGTATATGTATGGGCATATATCTAAGCAGTGTCGGTTGTTACTTCGTGATTGTATCTTCCTTTGTGGTTTATCCTTTGTGGATTTTGGGAGACCTTCAGGGGTCTCAGGGTCCCTACTGAGTAGCGTATACTCACCCCTGCACGGGCTATGCCCGCACTACGTTGTGTTGGTTGCAGACGACGGACAGCGTTGATGGTGGCTGAGGCTTGCAGAGCAGAACGGTACCTGGAGGTGGACCACTGGGCGGACGTGCCCGGAGCGGACGGCGGGACCCGAGGAGCAGTGGAGCTATCTGTACCCACCCTTCAGGTGGGATTTCCAGTGGACAGCTCGGTGTAGCGGCTTTTACTTTACAGTTGTTGTTTTCCCTTTCGAGTTGTACTTTACTTTCAGTTTGGGTTTGTATACTGGCCCATTTACTTTTCCGCACTTTCAGTTGTACTCTATTCTTACTTAGTGTTTACTTTTCCGCTTTCTTACTCCGTGGTGCTTGTTTACTTTACAAAGGCAATGCCTTCCCTTTTTACCGGGATTTATGCCTTGGTGCTAGTCGCCAGCCCCTGGCCTATGGAAGGCGGGCTTGGGGTAGTCACGGCACGGGCCCCGAGGACGGGTCGTGACATAACTATATTGGATTTTTCATTAGTAAGTGTGATATGGAAAATAATGTCCAAATAAAAAAATAAATATTTTATTTTCTGTATAATAATTTTTTCATGGAAATCATTTGATTTCAAAAAGTATGATAATGAGATTATTGGAAAGATGAATCCCTTTTCAGTGTAAAAAAGGAATGTTTAAGAAATGGTGTTCATGGGATTTTTTTTATTTCACTAGACTATTTTTTTAATTCTTTTATGTCTCTTATTTAAATTTTTTGGGTGTATCCCATGTTTTTAAAATGTATTTCACAAGGATTAATGAAAATTTTTGATAATGATGAGATCAAGGAGAAATTTTAAATATTTTTCATGAAGAGAAACTATGTAATATTTAAAAAGTATTGTCTAGTGAAAAAATTATACTGAGTATAAGTGTCCACTTGTAATTTATGGGATTACACTCTAAGAGTTCATCTTAATCATCTAAAACTATTAACCAAAAATATTATTCGATTTTCATGAATATGAAATCTAGTTTAAAATAACATGAATATATAATGATCAGGGAATGGTCATAAAAACATCCATTTCATAATCAAATGTTTTGGGACCCATTTCCCATATTTTAAATTATTTCATATTGAAGGATAAATTATTATAAATCAATTTAAATTAAATTTATTTCAATGATTTTTCATACCACCTTTTAAAAGATACTTTTATATGTGACCAGTAATATCTTTTATCATGCCAATGTCAAATATTTGGCTACATGACTATTCTATTTTCATGTCAATTTCCATTTCAATATATGTTTTTCCCATTTACGGTTTATGTTTAAATATATATACACTAATATATTAATATATATATTTATGAGGAATAAAATAATGATACTAAACAGTCCAATCCATGATCCCTTGTCAAATGGTATCATTCAATCAATCATTTGAAAGGATTCTCCCCATTAATGTTGACATCGTTCTATGTTTTCTTTGTTTCACTATGGATATGTTATTTTGAATCCATCCTCCCAAATAATATGAATAATTTATGAATTTTTACTTCAAGTATTGACTTAGATGTATATTGAGATCTTTATATGGAATATACATTACATTTTACATAATTCATATTGGAAGATGTTCACTGAGAATGAATTTTCGTATTGACATCGAGATGTGAAAAATCAATCTTGATGGTTATTGAATGAAAACATAGGTTAAAAATGTATTTGATTTATGTATTTTTCATTATAGGGATGACAGTTTTTATTGAGTAAAAGGTTCCTTATGGAATGTTATATAAGGATTTTATTAATATTATGTCAAATGAATTGGACATGGGGCCCAAGTTTATGTACTCCAATAATTAATTGACATTCCTCAAGATACAAAAGATTTTTAAGTATTTAGTCTACTCTATCCTAATTCTATATAAAGTCTTGACTGAATCCTTGAAGGAATGTACTGTATCAGGGAATAAGACTTTAACAATAGGTTTTTGATGTATGAAAATATGAATTTCATCCATATTATATCAGTATTATTGATTATTATTTTCTCTGGTATTTTCATTGATATATAATGAAAACAAGTTTTTTATTTATGGATTCATGTTTTTTCCTATTCCATCGATAATATTATTGCGATATTTATTACATGATTGATTTAGTTATATGTTTCAACTATTCTGTTTTGGAGAACAAGACTTCTTAGGATTATATTCCTCTAGGTTATAAAGAAAATATGAACACATGTCTTGTATATTAGTATAATATAAATGAATGAATATGTAGGGGATGTTAAGAAGTTATAATGAACTACATATTTTTATAAATATAAAGTCAAAAATTTATATGAGTTGTGAAATACATGAGCAATATAAGTTTATGATGCATCCTAACTTTCTGAGTCTATAAAACGAAAATTATATTTCTAGTGTATCAAATTCAATAATTTTTAGTGATTTGATAATTATGGATGGATATATCAAGTATTTTATTCTAGGTATTGAAGAAAGTATATATGGTTTATATTTAGGAGCATCAGACCCCAGAGTGTTAGTTTGGGGAGCCACATTGGGGCCTTACATTTTATTCACATAATATTTTTTATTAAACCCTATATATATATATCCTACCATTTCTCTATCTTACCATTTGAAAACACACTCACTGAAAACTTTTAGTGAGTTACATCTATAAAGTATGCAATATTTAAAAATGGCGAGACATAAGGATCAAATTCCCAATTTTGAACTCTTTAAATATTGTATACTAACTCCTTTTCATCACAAAAAAAATTAATGATGTTAATCAATTAAATTATCTATATATAACACGTTCAAGGTTCATCATCATCATAATTTATAGAAAATTTCCCTGAATATTTTACTTTATATCATTTTCAAAAGAATATATATCTCCTTATATTTTTCTTTACCAACAAATCATAAATAAATTTTCAGCAAAGTGATGGTCACATAATTATGGTATTTGACTTTAAATTTATATTCATCTTTATTATCCTTACATAAAAATTTAATATCAAGTCACATTAACATTTATATTTTCATTAGTAGTCCTCTCATTTTAAAAATCATATGATTAAATTTATTTGTCCTCTATAATTTCCTTTATCCATTTTTTTCAAAATATTTTGTAGAATATGGTTAATCTCAAACAATGTGTATAAATACTATAATCTCATATTATTTATTAAAAATATTTTTTAAACAATAACATCTTATAATATATTACTAAATTAAATTTGAAAAAATATATATACTTTACATTGATCGACATTGTAAATATATTTATCCCTATATATCGAACACATTCATGTATCCTCTCACTAATTAATAATTTCAATAATAACAACAATATACATCAATTATCATATTTATTTTGAACATCATTATATCCATACAATTTATACAACAAAGAGTATGCATCAAAGGCCCATAAAAATTGATGACTTGATTTATATAACATAAATTAAAGAAATTTTCATTCCACTAAGTTTATAAATACCCATTTTGTTGTATTGGACAATTCTGAATAATATAATCCTTATCCATAATTATCAACACTACCGTTTGGTTTCAACAATGATTAATGGTTATTTTAAGAATAATTGTTAGAAATTCTCTCTAACCCTTATTATTTTATGTTTATAGTTTATCAACATAAACATTAGATAATATATAATAATATTTACATCTCATTCCCAATTCATGCACTGTCCTCATTTAGGAAACATATATTAATTATTTCTCCAACAAATTCACATTGACGTGAAATTTATTTGAATGATTTTATAATTAATTCTATAATGAAATCCTTATCTATATTGATCCCTAAAGGACCCCCTTTATCTATAGGTATTTAAAACCAACCATATTATTTAAATGAGTGAAGAATAAATTTCCATTTTTTATCATTCATCTAATTCCTTTGAAATCAAATTTGAATTCATTCTACGCTTCTCATAATCATCTACAATCAAGTGTTACAAAACAGAAATAGTTTGTTTCTTAATATGGTATTACCCTAACACCGAAAATTTATCATATTTTTATAATAGGAATACATAGGTATCAATACATGTTTAAGATGTTTCATGCATTGATAATTTCTCTAGACTAGATATCAAATCAAATCATGATGATGATAATTCCACTAATCTATTATAAAAGATTCCAGCTGATTAGTATCACATTTAACATATTATTAAATGTTCTCTCACTAAAATGATTACACCAATGAAATAAGTAATATCAATAACACATTCATTATCCACATTTCACATATCAATTAGTCTCCTTTGACATTACTCTCACATATTTTCTATTTTGGTTATAAATCTATCTAATAAAATCATATATAACTCTTCTATAGTTGAGTGGATAAATCATTATCCTAATTATTTATATAGATTCACTCAAAATTATTAGTTTTTTAATCTAAACCCATTAGTGTATCACAACTATATTTAATCTAATGTAAATTCAAATAAAATGAACTTAATCATATTATAGTAACCCATTACATTATTTCCATAAATAAAATAATAAAAGGTAACTCAAAATTGTAAATATCTACAAAAAAAGATGATTTATATCATGATATGTTTTACTTTAGAAGGAATCTAAAAAATAGTTTCTCATGGGGATTAATATCACCAACGCATCTCATCTATTCCTTTTACATGTATCTATGATTCTAATGATTATGATGGAATACATACTCATTCTTAAAAATGTATTTGTTTGATCCACATTGAAGTTTAATTATTTCTAGAACTGATAAATTATGTTACTAAACAAAACTATATGTCAAATATATTTATTCAAATACAAACACATCCCATTCATATAGTACATGAAACCCTTTAATTTTTTTAATCAAGTACGGGAAAATTTCTTAATGTTATTAATTAACGAAAAACCTATTTTTAATAAGGATGAGAGGTAACACAAACATTATGTGAAGGGACAGTTCCTAGAATGATCATAATAAAATGACGGCCCGAAGGCAATTTGTCTTTATAGATGAATGTATGACATGAAAATAGTATCTAGTGGATTAAAGTTAAAATAGTGTGTTGAGGCCTAGAGAGACCAGTCTGTATCATACCAAAACACTATTCAAATGTAACGAAACCATTTCATCTAATACATTCAAATCATATAAAAAAATTATATAAGATAATTCAATGAGTGATAGATAATTAACCCCCAAATTTTTCTAGAAAAGAAATTAATTCTCATTCTAGTGAACATTCACACTAAACTTTCTTCTACCAAAGGATACATAACTCAAGAGAGACACTAATTACATAATAGATCTATAACATAATATGTATAAATGATAATTATGAATTAAATTAATGAAAAAAAATCTATATATTCCAATGTTAATTTAGAAAAAATCAAAATAAATTATTGTACCCACACATTGAATTCTTAGATACAATAGTGAAAATCTATATAAACACATTCAAACATAAAATAGATTCATACAAGCATTCCCAATATACGAATTTGGGCCAATGAATAAAACATGAAAAAAACTAAACAAATAATCACTTCAAACATCTAAACAAGAAATAACCAATTTATTAACAATTCATACGTAATTAAATTATAAAAAAATTACCTTACCCATACCTTTTAGACATTTGATAATAACATTAATATTGAAACACTATATTTATATCCAATTCGAACTCAAATACATTATTCATTTTATAGAATTTAATTAAATAAATGATATCTAAAATATTAAAATTCATTATAATACCTATTAATAAATATTATGTATATATAAACAATATGAAAATTTTATTATTTAACCGTCGAATATTTAAATTATCAATTATCATGGGGATATAGTTCAAATAATTTTACAATATGTCATTTAATTTTAAAACATGATTTTAATTATTGTTTAAACAATTCATTTTATTAAATGTAATGTCCTTTAAATTTTTCATTCCTTTATTATTCATAAAAATTTTAGAATTCCTATTAAAATTTCTATATAAATATTTTATATCCAAGTTATAAATAATTATATACAACATCCAAATGTACATGATATTACAAAGTAATATAATGGGAATTTATTTATAAGATGTTAAAAATAACTTAATAATTAATCATAAAAATTTTATGAAAAATAAATTAATAAAAAAAAATTAAATTAACTGATATAATAAAATACATTTTTATATAATTTATGCAGTATTTATAAATTAAATAAATAAATTAATTACATAAATTTAGAATTTTTAAATTTGTTACTATATTATATTTAATGATATATATATATAAATAAATGATTCATAATACCCAATATATCAGTCTTCCTAAGTCATGTAAATCATAATTTATGATTGAAAATGTGGCTTAAGTAACGTAAAATTACTATTGGTAGGCATGAATAAAATTAAAACATAAGGAGGCCATATTAGTTATTTATGATAGGTATGAATAACATTAACTGGTGTATGCTGTGACATAATCAATCCACCTGGGAATCATATTATTTGATATTATCTATAGCAGTTAAGTGATATGATTATCTATTTTAAATATGCAACATGGTGGTATCATCAACTATGACTTCCCATATAGTACACTATGATACAATGAAACTAAACAATTTTAATATGTCACCACATATAATATCATACATCATATGAAAATACCATAATGATTATTATAGAAAAAATTACATTCATAATATCCACATGAAAATTTATATCTTTTTTAATAACTAAAATAGAATTTAAAAAATTTATATAGTTTCACTAGTTTTAAACAAGATTTCAATAATTATGAGATATTACAATTCGTTGATACAAAATTTTTGTTTTCAAGGATCAAACAACACATGTTCAACATAGGAGAAATAATTTAAAATTTCATAATCCCATTATCACTCAAACAATAAAAAATATAATGAATAATGAAATAACAAAACTATATGCGTATGTGAAATGAATGTTTGTTTCATCAATTATCTATAGTCACAATGGGCAATGATGATTCCTCAGGAAAAATTAAAGTGTTTTTCCTTCAATTGTGTAATCATAGGATGACCCGAATCCTTAACAATCTGGTGGGATTTCCCATAAATAATATAGTAGCTATTAAATTGTGATGGAAATAATTGAAGGAGAGGATAGCTTTAGGATACTCGAAAGAATTATTTAGTAATCATATAATATAATTATTATGACACAACATCGTTTAACAAATATAGAGATTATAATTGGGTGTCTAGGAATTTAATAGATCCTTAATAAAGTACACGTAAATGGTTCACAATTTTCATTAATTTATGTGATTTCACTTTCAAATATCCCATGCATTTCAACTTATTGAACATTTATAATAATGTTAGCTATGTGTGGGTAATAATTGAATGTTAATATTTAACATTAAAATTTAAATATAATTATATATTTCCATAATGATTATATAATACAATAAACCCACATTATGGAATCATATTTTCAAAAAATATGATTATATATTTAAAAGTCATGTCATCTATATATCATACCTTATGATGTACCCTAAACCAAATCCTATGATATGCCTTGAAATATAATATTTCAAACCCTACAACATGAACATATCATTATAATATGATATATCCAAACAAAACATGATTTATATTATATTAATGACATATATTTATCAATAATAACATAGGGTTCAATTACATTAGTTATTTTTTCCTTTCAAAAAAGTTTATAATAGTGACAAGTTCTTTCAAATAGACTACAAAGAGATTTGATGGCGGTATTGGTAAAAATTATCCATTAGTGGGTTAGTATCCTATGGTGAAATGAGTTTTCTATAGAAATGAGTGTATGATAGAATTATTAATTTTAATAGAAACTATCCCACATGTAATTATAAGAAATTGACCAGGGTTGGATTGTAATTATTTTTTTCATAATGCGATCATTAAATGTGATCTTTGAAAAAATATAAGATCCATCATTAGTCTATCAATATGTAATTACTCTTAAAAATAAAGACCTGAAATGATATGTAGGCTCTTGTTGTGCTCTATTTCATAGTTTAAAATTAGATCCCAAGTTAGGTAAAATGAAATAAATAAATTCAACATGATACACAAGTTACCATGTTAGCCCATTATTTAAAATATTTTTTTAGGAAAACAACATTTTAGAAATCAAATATAAATAAATTATATTGCAATAAAATTATATGGAATTTCGGAATACTTTCATCAACAATATACTATAACACAATACCATAAGCATGATCATGTCCCTGAGTTGGATTGCCAAATGAAATTTGGAATTTCTCCAAATCTGCATGTACTAATGACTATAATTTTGAGTATTAAAACAATAATAAAGGAAAAAAATTCCTTAATTTAATAGTGAACTAAAAAAATTACATAATTAAATTAAAAATAATATATAAATAAATACGGAATTTAATAATCTCATGAAAAAATAAAAACATGATAGGTTACTCCACTATAATCATAGAATCACTACTAGCATGTTTATAATTCCATGTGACATACCAATGTATCAGACAAATTAATAATAATTTAGGTTCATATAAAAGAAATAAATACAAATGTAATAAACCAGAAAAATAGAAATTGACATATTTCTCTTATCCTCTCAAATTTTAAAATTTTTGACAATTATTAACTTTTATACGGGGAACCCATCAATCCATGGGAAATACAAATGTGTCTCTCTCGAAGGGAACCTCATTTGTGTTAGAGTGAGAAACTATGTAGAGTGTTATAGTAAAAAATATACATTTATCATTATTCTATAGTATATGTAACTACTAATTTCTATGATGAAACATAATTTTCTACCCATAAATCCTTGATAAACAGAATGAAAAAAATAAAATTAAGCTAACACAATTAAAATCTTATAATATACATCTATTATTTTAATCACTAAACCTCATATATTTATCAAGACCCTGTGGGATGAAATTTAATATTTATCTATATATATAGCTGTTATGTTAATGAGAAGATCTACACATGCCTTGAATAGAGTGAAAAGATCAAGTAGAGCATCACTAATGACTGTACCATACTAGAAAAAAGACAGATTTTGTTTTTTATTCATAGATGATAATTTAAGCCACAACACACATTTAAAAAAACATGTACCACACCATGTTAATTTTAATAAAATAAATAATTATAATTTTTAAGGGGTGTGAAATTATAAAATGAAAGAAAAATCAATTCCATGGGATAAAAATGGTGAGTGAAAAAATAAAATCAAACCAAACATAACCTAGATTCCTAGTTTATAACATAGGATATATTTTTATCAATTTATATAAATGTTTATGTGTAATATGGATCATGGATTTTATAGAATGTAACCACGAATTGATAATATGATTATAGAGAATCAGTGAAGTAGTACATTCAAAAATGAAACCAACCCACCACCAAAGAATGAATATCAAGACCACATTTTATTAGAACTGAGGAAACCACCAAAATAAAAAAAAATATTACATTTCCTCTTTTAATGTTGAAAAATATATATAGCTTGAGAATTAGTTGTAAGGAATATAAATTTAATCATACATCTATTATATTAAGGTACACACAACATTAAAAATACAGACTATCATAATTTGTTTTTCAAAGGGGGTCACATTATGAAAGATATCATTGGGTAATAATCAATCATGGATTAACATAATGAGGATCTTGTCTATGAGAAAGATTATATTATTAATATAAATAGAATATTCATGAGAGTGGATTATCCACTTATGAACACCTTATCGATAATGACGATATGTTCTATTAAAATGATATAGGAAACCAAAGTTGGTTGACACCAATAATAATTCAAATATATCAATTGAAAAAAATAGTGAGTGTTGAAGAAAATTTAAAATGAGAGGATAATGGATCTATAAATTAAGTGTAGTCCACTAGTTCATATGACTAGGTAGAAATACCTCCCTATTTTCAGATCAATTGAATATATGTCACAAGAAAATATTTACCATATTGAACACAAAACTATTATAATATTTAAATGTAATAATAAAATTGAAAAATAAGTACTTCTTTACGAATAATATCATAAATAATAAGTGATGGGAATTTGATAAGATAGTCCAAACACAATTAAAAATCAATAACAATTATTTACCCTATAAGATCGTTACATAAATATGGATTTAAAAAAAAATATGAGTGATATAAATTTTTAATTTTATCATGAATTTCTAATCTAATCGAGACTTTATCTATGATTTTCATTGAGAGATATTGAATAGTAATTTTCCTCATAGGGTGTCTATGAGCTGTGTCAGAGTATTAATTTATTGGAAGGATTCTCTATTTCTACTGATTTTTAGAACAACATATTTAAAGGTAATGAGAAAAGAGAGTAATAAATTAGTATTAATTTTTTATATGATTGATATATTATTAAAATCAAATATAAATACAAAAATGATCCTATTTATACATTCCATCCATGGATACTTCTCAAAGTCTAAAAAATCATTAAACATGTGGTTAACAATGAGATATTTTTAAAAATAATTCTTAAAATTTCATCATTGTGATTTAATTTTTATTTATTTAAAAATGGTTTTATAAATTAAATCTATGCAATAATAATAATATGTAATTTAAAGTAGTTATGATATTTTTTGAGTAATAAAATAATATTTAGTGACTTCTTACCATGTGAAATGTATATTTCAGTGTACATAACAATATTATTTTGATACTCAAAATACAGTGGTTTATCTAAATATAAATAAATATGTTTTATAATATAAAAATCAATATTTTATCCTTTAGTGAGTATTTATGACAAATCTAACACTTTTATTAAATCCAAATAGACATACAACATCATCTCTACTGCCTATATCATATATAATAACTTCTAAAACCGTATTAAAAAAATATTTTAATATCATCTTAAACTATCACTGGAAAACTTTCAGTCAATTTCTTAACGTTGTTAATTATATATAATAATGTTTCAAAAATAAACTAAAACATCGTTGGGATAACCTCTAAAAAACAATTATTCTTTTCTATATCTTCTTAACACACACATTATGATTAAAATTATTCTTTTTCACAAAACCATTATGTGTGACCCATGGTCCATTGTAGTATTGAAAAGAATTATTTATTGAATTATCTGTATATATATGAAAATATAATCCTCAAGAAAAATACCTATGTTATTTATTGAATAAGTTGTTCTGATGGGATCTCTATAAAATATGTGATTGTATATACTTATATTAACCTGTTGTATCATATAAATGTGTGCATAATCATATTATCATATCGACTGAAACATTAGGTGGATATGAGACGCAATGTAGCTCAATGCCATATATAATGATCATATATTTTCACTTCATTTAGTATAAAATTAATCCTAGGATAGACACATCTCATATTATGTTACCAAGAGGATGGGAACACCACTTTTCATTTTGTAAAATAAATAAACACATCACATGTAAATTTTAGAGGTGTTTCAATAATAATTATAATATTATCTCAATCATTATTCCATATGTCACTCGTATAATATTGATTGAAAGATAACATATTGGTTGACACTTTGTGGATGTTATGACTAGATACTAACTAAACCCAACTGTATCTTAGCCTCAAGGCACTTGTACGAAAATAATGAAATTATGGTATTCAATTTGAAGTGTTTTTTGGTAACATTTTTATGGGAATTAAATATGAAATAAGAACCACTTCTATACCAATTAAATAGTTTATTACACTAAATTTTGTATCCATAATAGACTGAATAGAATAGAAAACACGTTTTTATCATCTTGATATAATTCAATATCACTATATGGAACCTAGCCCAAGAAAATCCAAATTTTCTTTAGTCCAATAAAACTCAATGACGATCTTTGATTATGGATGTGTAAATGTTACACTTTGAGATGTAAATTACCATTTTTTACTTCCTAAAAGAAATAAAAACAATAATAATTAATGATAATGTTTATACTATATTTTGTAAAATAGGATACATTCTTATTCTAAAAAACAATTATTAATATTTACTAATCTGTATATGAGAAACCATATTATTATCTCCAATAAGATATATTTATACAATGGTGTCATGTTTTATATTGTATTAGATTATTATTAATATAATCATATGTCAATGAAATTTATATCACATATATATATATATGTCTGTATCTAAAAAATAGCTCACTAAACTCCTTTAACAGGTCACATCAATAATGAAATCCGATTAGAATAATGGTGGAGTTAGATTCATAATAATCCTTTTCAAAATAAATAACATCATATGAAAAACTCATTACTATATAGTATAAAATAATCTAATTTTAATTAAACTATTTTCTACTTAAAATTATTTCATTGATAATACTCATCAACAAAAAACACTTACATTTAAATATATTTTCTCATATAATTTATAATTAAATAAAATATATCTCATTACATTAAGATAGATTTTTACAAATACTCCCTAATCTATTTTACGATAAAAATAGACTTTAAAAATAAATTTTAAAAGAAAAATCACTTTTCAATAATACAATTATCTTATTTATGTTCAAATAAATTCATAATAAACACATACAGTATATGTTTTCACTAAAATTTACATGTAATATATAAATCTTTTTGTGATATGAAATAATACTTATTATATTTGTGAGGATATTCACATAATTTTTTATTATCACTAATATCATATATGAATATTCAAAATCTATTGAAAACTATTATTAAAATAATAAATAATTATTTAAAATATACCACAAAAGAGTTGGGGGAAATCATTCTGTCATATTCTAAAAAATATCTTGGAAAATTCCCTTCATACAAGGTACTGCTTCATTTATCCATATATTGTTTCCATAAATATTATAAAATTGGATCAATCATAACTCTGTATATCAAAACCATTATCTTATTTATTTTTAAAAATATATTTTTAAAACATATCTCTTCATATAATGTAATATACAATTAGAATACCAATAAATTACCAAAATCTATTGAGGTTTATAAAAATCCTTTTTCATCTAACTCCTAGATGTGGCTATCAATTATTTCATAACATGAATGAAATCGTTCATATTATATTTTATTTTCATTAGTTTTGAACAAAAATAATTTTAAAATAATTTTAAAATATATATTTCTTATCACATATCATTTAAAATCAAATAATTTATTTCTATTATATTAATAACGTACATATACTCCCCAATTGAATTTATGATATACCTACATGTAATATGGCATGTACTTACTCAAATGGAAACACTACCATACCATCATGAAATTTCATTTAGTTTTTAATTTCAAATCTTATCAATTGGACAATCTAAAATTAAATTTTAGAAAAAAAATTCTATTATTATTACCTTAAAAATCAACATCTTGGACATACCATACCCAACACATCTTTCAACAATATATCAAGAAAATTCGATGAAGTTTTATTTGTACAATACATATTATCTGAACCATTATTATGATAATTATATATAATATAAATAGTAAGATCATCCAAAAAGTAAAATTACATTTCATTGATGTATAAAATATTATTAACAACATAAAAACTAGATGATAACCCTTCAATAAATTTCCATATAAATAATTTTTTTAAAACCTCATGTGAGTCAATTAAATTTTTATCATGAATATGATGAGTACAGTATTGATGGAATATAAGAATAATAATTCAAGTGTATTTTTAATTACATATTTATATAATATATGATATTTTTTTTGGCATGATATTCATTTATGGATTGTTCTCATGTCCAATTAAAAATAGTGTCATATTAAAATTTCTGTAATTTTTATTTTCATAACAAAGAACTTTCATTCCATGGAAATTATTTCTCCATGGGTGTAATATTTGTTGAACCTTTAAAGACCATTCTGTTATAATAATGAATGAAAACAATAAAAAAATCTATGATACACAGTGTATATTATATACTAACAAGGATCACCATACCATGTATTTTAGGTCATCCAATAACTAGGTCTGAAGTGTGTTCTATATAACCATGGGATATTAATAAGAACTATATAATTAATAACTATAAAGTGGAATATATTTCACAATTAAAAACATCAATAAAAAATGTCTTTTCATTGATAAATTAAAAGAGGGATGGTGATGTAATATTCCATTATCACAAAAAAGAATACAGTACATGTAAGTTAATGGAGTTATCAAAACATTTTGATTAAAGGATGCGAGTAAATAAAAAGAAAATAATGGAACTTGAAAGAAAATAAAAGAATGACAAGAGGAATTTACCTCATGAATATGTCTTCCTTGAGAACCTCTTTAAGGGAGAGGATTTGGTCTTTTAAAGAGACCAAGGGATGATGGAAGTGGGAGAGTGTATTAGGGAGATATTTGATCAGAATTTGGACTAGGCACAAGGCTTGAGTGGAGTGAAGAGAAGAGGGGGTGAGGGTGGTTTTTATAGTGGATGAATGGAGGGTTTTCTCAATATTTTATTCATTATTTTATTATTTTCCTCAAGAAAATAAATAGTATTGATTCTTGTGACAATAAAATATAAATGTGTTTAAGTAAGTTCTAACCCAGGGTGATTACATCATCCATGCCTAAAAATAAAAGAGGGAGAGGAAAAGAGGAAGTTGTGATAATGGAATATTACATCACCATCCCTCTTTTCCACTCCATTAAAGAGGTTCTCAGGGAAGACATATTCATGAGGTAAATTCTTATTGTCATTCTTTTATTTTCTTTCAAGTTCCATTATTTTTTTTTCTTTACTCACCTCATTTCATCCAAATGTTATGATAACTCCATTACCTTAAATGTACTGTATTTTTTTTGTGATAATGGAATATTACATCACCATCCCTCTTTTCTCATCCTTTTATATTATAAATGATAACACCATCTAAGATTGTTAATTTATCATATTCAAGGATGACGGGTTTTCAATTTTTATTAGAATCTTCAATTATGGTCAGGAAACTATTTTTATAGTTGAACCAGACTATAATATATGTATTATGTATATTTTAAAGTTATGGAATATTTTTTATACGTGATATTAATTTATAAATCTTGATGTGTTTGATGTGATCAAAAACCGCCAATTAACCAAAACGGTTATCATTAATATTTTATATAATGGTTCATCTACACTTCAAATAACCAAATTAATTTTATAAAAATTTAAAATAATTAATGCTAAATAATAACATATAACTCCAATTTTGGGAAACCATTATCATCTGAAATTTTTATCCTTTCATTTATATAAGTAAACCAATCATGAAATCCAATGAAACAAATAATGAAATTGAACCTCTTAACCCATAAAAAATGTCATGAATGAACTTAATAAGGTTATAATAAATAAATTACTTGTATAATAGGTTATAGAAATATTAATTAATGAATTTAATTTGGTTATCCAGTACATTAAGATCATGTGAAGAATATCATCAAGCTTAAGGTAAGGTATTCTACCCGAACCTCCATTATTATTTTGGGTTGTTGTATCTTTATTTTTACCCAAATGATGTTTTTTTTATTTTTATGTAAATATTATAAATGTTTTCAAAATTATTAAAAGTCATTTATCAAGGTCAATTCATAATTTTATTTTGGTTATATACATGTTTTTATTTGGTTCCCTCCTCAATACTTCCCGATAAGCAAACTTGTTTAAGGGAAACTCCTGAATTCCTACCCATGTTCAAGTAAACTCTATCATATGTTTTAATACACCATTGTTTTTATAAAATAAATATTTTTATTATGAAAAACTTCTCGGTTAACTTCTCTTTTTATATAATATATTATTCCCTTTTCTATTTTAAATTCCATTTAGTATTTCCCTTAAAACTGCACGAAAATGTTTTAATGCTAAAATTTATTAAATACTCTTTTTACATATTATCACTTATATTTGAAATAACTTACATTGATATATTCCAATTTTTCCTTATTAATGTCCATGTATTTTCTTATTCATTTCTTTCCTGGATACTTTTATGATATGCCCACTTTTTTTTGCTTTATGAAATGATTATGATACTCATTTCTTTTCATGGGTACCCTTATTTTTATGTGTGGTTGATTATGTATGATTCTATATATTCAAAACATATTAATTAACATTTTATTATAGGTGTTCTCAGATATAACTCCAATATATTGTGTAAATTTTAGTCTCATGAGACATTATGTGCAATGGTCTGGGCGGTTAACCTTGACTCGTGCTAAGATGTGCAATGGTCCTGGTGGTTAACATTAACTTGTGCTCCCATATGTGCAATGACTCTTGAATTGTGTTAAATTCATGTTTTATGTTTCTAACACATTACTATAATTCCATGTTTATATTATCCCATGTTTTATATGTTATTATTCTGTATATTCCATACCTTTTTATGTTATTATTTCATGCCTTCTAACCCATGTGCTAAAGCTTAATTATTATGTTTATTCCCTTACAGGGCTTTTAGATCTTCCCCTTTTCCATGTTATCCTTAGGTTAGCATATGAATATATAAGATCACAATGGAGTTTGGGAGATATTTATGAGGACTAAATAAACAAATGTTATATTTAGTTCCATGTTTTCAGTTTTATGTACCTATTCTTCCAAGACACTATACTTTGATCCTTGTCTTTTAATATGATGCATTATTATGCTCAAAATCATGTAATGATATGTTTAAAATTCTAGGGTATCTATAATGAAGTACCCAACTATATGTTTTTTGTTATTCCAAAACTCATAGGATGTATTTTTAAGAAAACTTCTATTTAAAACTCTATTCATGATATGGAAACCATTATTAACATGTCTTACCCAAAAATTGTATATCCATTCAACATAGTTCCTGAAATATCATTAATGGTATTATTTCTTCATTTAATAATTAAATTATGTTGAGGTGTTCTTATATTAGAAAAATTAAGTTTAATACCAATGTTTGAAAAAAAAATTAAATTCTTGATTCTAGAAATCTTCTATAAGAACACTTATCAATGAAATTATATTGAAATATTTATCATTTTGAACAAAAATATCTAATCCCACAATGATTCAAAAATCTTCACATTTAAATTTTTAAAAGTAAACACAAGTAAATCTAGAAAAATAAATAACCAATGAAAAAATAAATAATATTCCATCTAGTTTTGATACTCTATAGGGTCTAAAAAAATCCTTGTGGACTTTTATAAAGGATTAGATGTAGAAAACTTATTTATATATTTGAAGTATTAATTATACAAAATTCTTATTTAGAATACATCATATTTTCTACTCTAGTAAAACTTAAGAATTGGTAGATTTGAAAATAACTGATTATTAGATAACCTAGATAGATAAAAAATATTTCAATGTCCAAGTATCCAATTCCATATCTAGGATTCATTTATTTAAATAGTTATAAAATTCACATTATATTTACACAAGGAACTATGATTGAAATTATAAACATTTCCAGTTATAAGTTCTCCAATATTAATAACCTTATCTTTAAATAAAGAACAAGTATTGTTAGAAAAATCAATAGAAAATCCATCATCATAGAGTTTAAAAATGGTTATCATGTTTTTCTTCAATTTTTAATGTAGATAAATATTTTATCGAAATTGTTTTTGGATCTCCAATAGATCCAACTCCAATTATATTTTCTTTAGCATTTTTAATAAAGGTGACCGAGACACGATTTACTTTTAATAGTTCCTATAAATTTAAATATATAAACTCATGGTATTTGATCATCCATTACCCATATACCATATTTTACTTATATCCCAATGGATTTTCACCTATAAAAATATCAAACAAAATCTTATTTTGGTACCAAAATTCTCTGGTGTTATATAGCATCAGTGAGTAATTACATGGGCATCCAATTTTTTTAACCTTATAAGAATAAAAATTAGGTAAATATATTAAAAAATAATCCTTTTAAACAATATTTATTTGATTATTTTTCATAGAAAATATTATAATAATTACCACTAATATGACAGTAAAAATAGAAAACCCAAGAAATATTATGATTTTTTTGAACTAGGAAAAAAATAGTTTCCATACAGCTTAGGTTTTTCAAAATTACTTCTAATACTATATCCTTATTTTCAAAGAAAAAAAATTCTAAGAATCTTTTTTAAGCATTATTCTCCCATAGTAAATACGATATAATAACTTTTATAAGATTCTACTTCGACCTATAACTCTTTAATTTTATTTTCGTTCATATTGCAACTTGAATAAAGTTTTCTTAGTTATTTTTAATTCCTTGTGTGGTTTTAATATGACATATTTTTATCTTAAGATATCATTGTGACTATTCCTTTATTACTTAAGATTTTTTGTCATAGATTCATATTTTTATTCAAGCATAAAATACTATTCTGATAATTTATCATTTAAGAAGCTTTTGGAATGATAAATAAAAGAATAGTAAGATTTTACGTCATTTTCCTTAGACATAAATCGAATTATTTATTTCTAAATTGATTTATATTATTATGAATTAGAAGGTTGAAGAGCTTCGAGAGTCTTCAAAAATACTCCATGTATCCTTAATATGCATTTTTTTCTTTTCACTCATTCTAATATTTCATTTGGATATATTTCTATTTATTATTTGTTTTTCATCTCTCCGCCTCCAATTGTGGGTAATTAGGTTAGATATACCCCATATGGTTACATTTGAAACATCTGACCTCTATCAGTCAATGATCATTCTTCTTTGAATCATTGAAAGGCTTCTTGAAGCCTCTATTCATTTTATAGAACTTATTTAATCATCTGTCTAGTTGATTCAGTTCCTCTCCAGAGTTTTAACAATATTAATCCTTTTAGGATATAACATTCTTCATTAACTTCTTTTCAATTTTTAGAATAGTAACATTGAGAGAAGTATTCTTATTCTTCATCTATTTGTGATCTTTAGCATCAGCATAAATATCGTGCTCATAAATCATTAAAATAATTATAAATTCCTTCATTGTTAATTTTTTTAACATATCTGAATTACATAATAGTGGAAGAGATTCTATTACACTTAAAGGGTAAATCTATAGGAACTTTCAATTCTTGATTTGGTTTGGGAATTAGAGTTCTTGTATGAGAAACACCATTGACTATTTCGGTCAATCATTTATTCCTTTGAGTAATACTTTCTCCTTTTTTACAATTTGATTGTATCAAATTACAATTTAGTAGTGTTGTGCCGAAAATTTCAAATTTTGTTAGTTCCTTCATAGGAAACTCCAATTTTATGCCACATCTCATATGTTATAGGGAACTAAGAAGAATGATTGAACTCATTAAGACTAGGTCCACACATTAATACATTCATGGATCTTGAACTTGTAATATATTTTTCTCTTTGGTATCATCCCTAATTTCTTTTCCTTGGACGGGGATTTAATAAGGCTTCAAAAATTTCATATAATCTTTAAACCCGGGATACAAAAAATAAATGATCGTACATGATTTCAAGCATCCGTAATTTTTTCCATTGAAAAAAGATTTTTTATTAAATAATTTTCCTTCATTGAGATTATCCATAAACAAATTTCTTCTTATAGACCTTTTTTCATGATTTCTAGAGATTAACAAGATTAATCAAAGAGAACTCCTTTGATACAAATTTTTAGTCAGAATAAAATGAAGACACAGGATGGGTGAATTTTTTCATTTTAAAAACACTTGGAAAATTTAAAATTAATCCTTTATTTTAATTTGGAAAGTGATACAGTAAAATTTAATTCAATAAAATTATATAGAGAATAATAAAATAACAGAAAGTTGTAATTTTATAGTGGTTTGAGGTATAAAAATATCCTTGTCCACTCTACCAATGATCTCTCTACGATCATGGTGATTTTAACTAAAAAGGTCATTTTATCTAGGGATCTCAATAACTGAGTATAAGAAATAAAAAATTTATAATAAGGCTTTTTATGTAATTAAGGTTCTTTTATAAGGAACCCCCAAACCATAGATTATTATAAGAAAATGGAACTCTATCATAACAAATATGAGATATAGATTGTTGAATATAGGTTTATATCCCAGTTTCCTATTCAAATAAAAAAAGAAGATATCATCAGAGTAATATAATAAATACATAATAGAATATTCACAATGAATAAATTTCATGTTTCTATGTGTTAATAAAAGAATGCACAGAAGTAGAAGATTAACTTCTCAGTAGAAGGACAGATATACCTTTTCTAAGGACTTGAGCTCAGCTGTGGTGTGGTTCAGGTTTTCAGGTCTTCCTCTTCTACTAAAAAATCCCTATATCTTGAAATTTATTGAAGATTCCTTATATATATTCATTTTCTAAGATAAAAACACTAGGATCTTATATTTAGCATCTTCCCCTTGCATTTGTGTGGATAATGATCTTTCATTGTCCCTTCCTTTCATGTTCTCATCTAGGAAGGAAAAGATTTTTCATGGTGCTAGACAGACTTATATCAAACTATTACAAGGTTATATATAAAGTTCCATATATAAAGGGAATTAATTGGAGGATTGAAATAATTGTCTCTTTTGTATCGAGGTTCAAAAGCTAATGGTTATTAGAGATTTTTCTCATCCTATAGGTGACCTTACAGTGGTTGGTCAATGTTTTTTTCCATCAGAGTTGGGTTCCAAGCTCATACCACCTTATAAAAAGGTTTTTTTAAATTTGGATCATGACCTATTTGTTTTCTTCCCACTTTTGAATATTTACCCACTTTTTATGTTTTATGCATCATCAATTATCAGGTCCTCATCTTTGACAAATCCTGGTGATCATCTTCCCTATACTCCAACCCTTATGGCTCCCTTAAAGAAGCCCCCTCCTAGGGAGTGTGATTTCCAAGATCCACTAGTTTTATATTCACTGTAACCCAAGGTGATGTAGTATATTTATCTAAACAAGATATTCCCGGTCCCAAAGGTTACAAGGTAGGCGGTTCATCCTCTCTCTCTCTATGACATATCCAAAGAATATGGTTACCCTCAAGGAGAGGGTTGTGGGGATCCTCTCCTTAGAAAAAAATCTTTTGAAGTGGGTGAAACCAATTTCTCTAATTCCATCATTGGGTTCTCTAAACTGGTTTTTTTATTATGCTAATGGACTTAAAGGACCCTATGGTGCTAATGGTTTCTCCAGCTTCCAGAGTTGATGGTTGTTTAAATTCATTGTACCCTCTAATGGATAGTGGTTACTACAATCATGCTAGATATATGGAGATGATTTGTTCCAACTTAGTATCCAAGTTGAGAAAATATTTAGGATTCAAGTAGTCTACCCATTTTAATTAATAATTTCTATTATCAACTTTATTTATAAGGTCTTGGGGGCTTGGTTGAGGTGTTATGTTCTAGCTAATGAGTGTCAATGACTCCTCACTTCCATGTTGGTTGTTCTAGAAATAATGAAATATGTAAATCTTGTTTTATCATTTTCTAAAAGGATATTTTGTTCATATTTCTTTCATGGAACTCCATGAAATTTTCACATATGGATATTATGGAATAACAATGCTTCAATGGTTCTTATGGATGTTTCTTCTCATCATATTACCATGAATTTGAACATGGGTGGTACTAAATTCTTGTTTAATTTTTTTTATGAAAAATGAGAGTTTTCATATAGAATGATTGTATAGAAACATCTATCCAACCTCCGAATAAGAATATTGACCTATTTTTTTGTGGATATTTTAACACAATTTCATATGCATATGATAAGAAAGGTGGAGTGGTATTTTTTAGTGAGGCTATACTAGAATACTGATAGTTATTTACTCTCAATATCCTTATGTATATGGGTTTTTTGGGGATAAAATTTACCAATTTCAAAAGCCTTTAAGGATGTAAAAGAATTTGGAGCATGATGTTAAAGTGTTTCTCCAACCTTCAAGGCTATGAATCTTTCCATCAGAAAACCATTGTGATTCATGTAATGACCCAAATTTTAATTAATGTAAAATCCCTCTTGATCTAGTTAAATGTATATTTATGTAAAATGATTATATACAATGTCAAATTTTTGGTTTTATGTTAGGAATTGTGACTGTTGCTTTTATATCCATTTAACAGTGATCACATGATTAGTATAAATATATGGCCTTAACAAATCCAATTTACTCAGAAAAAAGAAGCGATGGCCTCAACCAGTAGAATTGCTCCATACGAAGCCCATTTGTCAGAGCTCGGAAAAGAGGTGGCATCTTTGGGCTTCGCTCTTGACCAAGCCCAAGATTAGTTTCATCATGTCAAGCTCGAACAGGACCGTCTATGGGAAAAGTGGAAGTTGATAGACATTACCACTCGAGCGATGTGATCTGAGCCACCCCAAGAGTCTGTCACCATCGCACACCTTACCCTTAGGTCTTATGCGGTTATTTTAAGGGCTTATGTAAAAAATCGCTAGTACTATGTTCATGTACATTTTTTTTGTATATAATAATTAATATACTTTCTTGTCATTATTAATACATTGTAAATGGGTTTTAAAGTACAAATAGTGTTTTTAGTTATTATTTAATTAAGAATTCAATTTTATTAAATTAAGGGATTTTTGAATTAAATAATATGTTAATAAAATATTATTATTATTATTTAATTAATTTTTATTAAATATAAATGATCCTATAATTTTATGAATGCAATTGTAATTTTTTATTAAGGTTTAAAAGCCATTTTTTTCAAAACCTGTGAATTTTCGATAAATGTCGGTTTTTATTTTAAAAGTGAAAATTAAAATATTTAGAAAATTATTTTGATAAAATAAATGTCATTTCTATAATCAGGACGTCGGAATTACCCAATGGTGAATTTTTCATAATTTTCTGAGATAGTCAAATTTTTGGGTAAAAATTAAATATCGTTTATATATATAATGTGTTTTATGACATAATAATGACCCAATGGTGATGTAACAAAATACTGTAAGCTTTATTTTCGGCCAATATATGTTTTAACATTAAAATAATGTGATTTTGGGTTTGTTTGACTTACTTTTCAAAGAATTAATGGACCCTTCAAGACTTATTAAACACCCTATCTTTTTAAATTTTTTTCCATGGGAGTGTGACTCACCTCCACATAAGCAACCCTATTATTTTAAGAAGTTCGTACTATAGCCTTATAAAATATTTTTTTCCTCTTCCCTTTTCCAAAAACCATGGGCAAAAACCATGGGCTGGTTTGTGGTTTGGACTAATTTAATGTAAGGGGTCCCAAACATAAATAATAAAGAATCCCTTCACCTTTCCTATATAAACCCACACATGCTGACACTTCCTCCTCACTCAAAGCCTTTTGAGTTCGTCCAACCTCTACCCTACTCTCTCTAGAATCCTTCCAAGGTGCCCCAAGCTCCCAAGAATCCTCTCTCAAGCCTCTCTCAAGCCTTTGGAAGCACACTTCCAAGTAAGGGTTTTTCTTCATTTCGCATTTTTGTCAATTTTCATTTAGTTTTTTCCCTTTTAATTTCAATTATGAATGTTGGGGTAAGGTTTTTCACCTCCCTCATACTGCCCTATTTATGTTTGAATGATGGGATACCCCTTTCTCTCTCATTATATGCCTCCCATGTACACCCGTTACTATGCCGAAATTCCGAAAGGAACTTCTCTCTCCTCATTTGCATTCAAGAAATAATTTTGTATCATGAATCTAAATTCCATTAAAATTGTTGGGACATGTATCTATATGACCTCATTACTGTCCATTACATGTAAATTTGATGAGGAACCCCTTTCTCTCTCATCAACCATTTTTTATGAATTCTTATGTCACGCCGTTACGCTGCCGAAATCGCACTGATTATCTAAGCCAATGCCATTGTGTATTGGATACCATGCTCATTTCGCCATAAAGGGTATTCACCTTTATGCACATTTACATATTTATTACAAAGTTTCATGTATGAATTCCACATTCCTTTATTGTGGAATAAATGATTATGTTTTATGAATCCATGTTTTATGATCATTGTGGCACACTTATGCATGAAATGAAATGTTTAAGAAGGGTGCACCCTTATAGCGCTCCAATGCATTGGGTAAAGTATAGTATCATGATACTTCATGTGCAATGAGTGTTGAATCGTGATAATTCAAGTGAAATGGGGTTTTACCCGTGCTTTATGTGCAATGAGGATTTACTCATGCTCCATGTGCAATGAGCCTTGGCTCATGCTAATTCCATGTTAAGTGTTGTTACCACATTTCCATGTCATGATTATCATGATTTACCATGCCTTTATGTTCATATTTCTCTTTTTATCTATTGATATGACTATTGTATAACATTTATTTCACTACTCATGTTATTCCATTTGTACTCTCTTACTGGGCTTTATATCTCAGCCTTTTCTTATGCATGTCCTCAGGTTATCCATTTCAATGCTAAGTACGAGGGAATGTAGTGGTCATGTAAAGGACGTTTTCAGTAAAGATGTGGTATTTCATGTTTTAAGGTTTTATGTAATGATCCTAATCCCCAAAGACACTAAACCTCTAGATCTTATTTGTTTTATCAAGTGAAGTTTATGTAATAAATCATATTTAAGTTTGTAATAAAAGCAGGGTCATCATAGTTGGTATCAGAGGATAGGTTTAGTTATTTTTGGGATTAGGATTAGAAAACCCTAGTAAAGACTTAAAGACAAGACTAAGTATAATAAAAACATCCCTAAGTTTTGGTAAGTACTGATTAAGTGGTTTATCAAACAAATACATCCCTATCTGGATACGAGCAGGTAGAGGCGGCTCTGGCACAGATGTATCCTAGGGGTAAAACCCAAAAACACTTCTTTGAGCTAGACTCGAATAGGAACTAGTGCACGACAACGGGCCTTGCTGCACTCTTGGTTATGACACTCTCGGGGGATATGTTTTGATAAATTCACAATCTTAGTATGAACCCTTATTAATGGAATTAAAAAAAATTCCCCTAAGAATATATGTTAGAAAGTAGATCATGAAAATCCTAGACTGAAGCCCATATATTCATAAGTTAAGGAAATAAAATTTAATTTAAGAGTCATCAACTTTTGTCTTTGGATTACCCTTTATGTGCTACCCCCTAACTTTCCTTTTATTCCATCTAATGGCCAGTAATAGGAGGACTCGGGCTAATAACCGGTGTGAAGATCAGTGTGATGACTATACTAATGAGATACCCAATCCAATGGGAGCGGGAATCGTGAACTTTGTCACACTTCCCTCTCAGCTAACTCAAGCTCTGAATATAAACATGGGTCAAGAAGAACGTCCAAACCCCCCTAAGAAGGAACAAGTCACTATCGAGAGCATCATGAGAAAAAGGCCTCCTACTTTTAGTGGATCATCTGATCCCACGATCACTGAACAAAGGATCAACTCCATTGAAAAGATCTTCTCCATCCTTCAATGTTCTAAACAAGAGAAGGTTCTCCTGGCTGCTTATCATGTGGAGGGTGAATCTGATCAATGGTGGACGTTCATCAAAAATACAAAGCCTGAGGAGGAGATCGAGGAATTGGAATGGATGGATTTCCGGAAGATGTTTTTCGATAAATATTTTTCACGCACCCTCCAGATTAAATGGAAAGGGACTTCATTTACCTCAAGCAAAAAGATGAATAATTTGTTAGAGCGTACGAGGAAAATTTCAAAATGATTGCATGATACACTTCTAGCTTTGTCGTTACCCTAGAATGCAAGGTTGACCGCTTCTTTGGTGGGATGAAGCCTAGCCTGTGGAAATCATTAGCAATCTGTGACTTCAACAGCTATGAGGAAATTGTCTGATGTTCCCTCAAGGTCGAAATGGAGATCGGGGAATCACAGGGGTATCATGGGGACAAGGAGAGTAAGGTGGACTCCACTTTTTGCGGTCCGATGGATAAGTCCAACGGTGCTAATAAGATCCAGCACCCCACTTGCCAAAAGTGCGGTAAGAAGCACCCTAGAAATTGCCTCAAGGGGACGAGGAAATGCTTTAGGTGTGGAAGAGAAGGGCACCTCGCTGTTAACTATCGGCAAGAAAGACCCGCAGCTGCGACAGAGGAGAGGAGCACACGGTTTGAACCTCAACGTGTTTTTCATTGCTACAGATGCAAATAACTGGGGCATCTTGCAAATCAGTGCCCTAATCAAAGGGTTTTCGGAGGCAAACAACAACCTCCAAGGTAGCAAGGAAGAGCTTTTTCCATCACTTCTGCCGAAGTGAACCCCGAAAATGAAGTGCTGATAGGTACGCTAGTTATTCATTCAATAATTTCCAATGTACTTTTTGATTCAGGTTCTATGCATTCTTTTATATCTCTAAAGTATAGTAGAACAATCCCAGCAGCACCACAAATCATGGAAGTGAAGATGTCGGTGAGTACGGAAAATGGGGCAATCATTTCATCCCATGAATATAAGTCCTCCCCTATTATAATCTGTGGATTTAATTTCCCGGCAAACCTCATCATAATTACTCTGGTGGAATTTGATGCAATTCTTGGCATGGATTGGCTTTCCTTGTATATAGCCAATATAAATTGTCTGGAGGGGGAAATCACACTACATATAGAGAATCGACCCCCGATTCATTACAAGTGTAAGGAGGAAGATGAATCTACTTTAGCTCCATCATCTCAAGCATGGATATTACTTACCTATGAGCACGTGTATCTAGCTCTTATGATTGAGTCTAAGGAAGAAACCATCCTTGAATAAATGCCTATTTTGAGGGAATTTGCTGAAGTGTTTCCTGAGGAATTGTCCGGTCTTCCTCCTAGAAGAGATGTTGAATTCTCAATTGAACTTATACCTAGGGCTCTAAAAATATCCAAGACTCTATATAGAATGGTTGTCATTGAGTTTGAAGAGTTGAAAAAACAACTACAAGAGAATCTGGATAAAGGGTTTATACGCCCAAGTGCTTCACCATGGGGTGCACCAGTCCTCTTCTCCAATAAGAAGGATGGGTCAATGCGGCTTTGCATCGATTATCGTGAACTTAACAAAATCACGATAAAGAACAAGTATCCTCTGCCACGGATCGATGACTTGTTCGATCAACTACGTGGAGCACAATACTTCTCCAAGGTAGATTTGCGGTTGAGATATTATCAAGTAAGGGTGAAGAAGGAATATGTCCCCAAGACTGCTTTTCGTACAAGATAAGGGCACTATGAATTCATATTAATGCCTTTCGGACTCAGAAATTCTCCAGAAATCTTCATGGACTTGATAAATAGAGTCTTTTGAGATTACCTAGACAAATTTATGGTAGTATTTATAGATGATATTCTAATATACTCCAAAACCAAGGAGGATTATGAGTAGAATTTAATAACTGTACTGGAGACGTTGCGCATGGAGAAGCTCTATGCAAAGTACAGCAAGTGTGATTTCTGTTTAAAGTAAGGCTCATTCTTGGGTCATATCATCACAAGTAATGGGATATCTATAGATCCCTCCAAAACAGATGCAATTGAGGGATGGTCGAGGCCAACATCAGTAACGGATATCCATAGCTTCTTGGGGTTAGCTGGATATTATCGATGATTTGTGAGAAATTTCTCATGATTTTCCAACCCTCTTACCAAGATAACTCTAAAGGGAGTAATGTTTTCTTGGAGTGATGAATGCGAAGAAAGCTTCATGGAGTTGAAAAGGAGGATTATCACTGCGCCCGTTCTCACTTTACCCACAAGTGAGGAACTTTTTCTGGTATTGAGTGATGCTTCAAAGAAGGTCTTAGGATGTGTGCTGATGCAGAATGATAAAGTGATATCCTATGCCTCAAGGCAGTTGAAAATCCATGAGAAAAACTATCCAACGCATGATCTGGAGTTGGCGGCTATGATCTTTTCCTTGAAAATATGGTGGCATTATCTCTATGGAGAGAAATGTGAGATATATACTGACCAGAAAATTCTTAAATATATATTCACATAGAAAGAGCTTAATATTCGCTAGAGAAGATGGATAGAGCTCATCAAAAATTATGACTGTTCAATCCATTACCACACTGGGAAAGCAAACAAGGTGGCAGATGCCCTAAGTAGAAAGGACCGAGTGATTCTATCAATGATGATAATTGAGAAGGATCCAATCTTCTTAGACTTGATGAAGATGGACATGGGAATCATAAAGAAGGGAACATCATCAATACTTTCACAAATGATTTCTCAACCATCTCTTTTGTAAAGGTTAAAGGATGTTCAAAAAGATGATGTGGGAATTCAGGAAAAAGTGGAAGCTATCGGAAAAGGTAAATCCTCGGTGTTTAATGTTAATGAAGAAGGAATTGTGTGGTTTGGGAAAATACTATGTGTTCCATCAAGTCCGGAGATTAAGAAGGAACTTTTGGATGATGCACATAGTTCAAATTTATCTATTCACCCAGGGAGCACAATGATGTATCGAGATCTCTGAGAAAACATTTGGTGGGATAATATGAAGAAGGAGATCGCTGAATATACATCAAAGTGTCTGGTGTGTCAGCAAGTGAAGGGAGAGAGGAATAAGTCTAAGGGGATGATGCAACCATTTACCATACCATAATGGAAATGGGATAACATCACCATGGACTTTGTCAGTGGACTTTCCAGGACATCCAAAGGCAAAAATGCAATCTGGGTTGTTGTGGATCGTCTTCCAAAGATTGCACACTTCATTGCTATACAGGAGGATTTATCTTTGGATCAATTGGCACGAATATATATCAGGGAAGTGTTAAGGCTGCATGGATTACCACTATATATTGTGTCTGACCAAGATCCAACATTCACCTCTAGGTTTTGGAAGAGTATTCAACATGCTCTGAATACTGAACTGAACATCAGTATGGCCTATCATACTCAAACTGATGGCCAATCTGAGCGGACTATCCAAACACTTGAGGACATGTTGAGAGCGTTCTCAATGGACTTTAAAGGAGGATGGGATCAACATCTTCCTCTGTTTCATTTCTCTTATAATAACAGTTTCCAATTGAGTATCCAAATGGCACCATATGAAGCCCTATATGGGAAAAGGTGCATAACATAGGCATGTTGGGATGAGGTCGGTGAACGTATGCTGCTTGGACCATAAATGGTCGAGGAAATGGTGGAGAATGTGAAAACCATACAACAGCATATCAGGGCATCCCAGAGTCGACAAAAGAGTTATGCAGATAACCGTTGATGAGACCTTGAGTTTAAAGTTAGAGACATGGTTTTTCTACGCATATCTCTGTGGAAGAAGTTCATGAGGTTTGGAAAGAAAGGGAAGTTAAGTCGAAGGTACATCAGCCCCTTCGAGATTCTTGATCGTGTCGGGGCGGTGGCCTATCGACTAGTGCTTCCACCTACCATGGGCAAGGTACATGATGTCTTTCATGTATCCCTCTTAAGTAAGTACATATCGGACCCTTCACATGTACTTTCTTCTGAGATGGTACATTTGGAGGATGATCTTTCTTATGAGGAGCAACCAGTGAAGATCATAGATCATAGAGAAAAAGTTCTACGAAATAAGACAATGCCCCTCGTCAGGGTGTTGTGGAGAAACCACAATTTTGAAGAAGCGACTTGGGAATCGGAGGATATAATGAAGTTGAGTTACCCACATCTGTTTTAGTGTGGTAAAAGTAAAATTTCGAGGCTGAAATTTCTGAAGGGGAAAATATTGTAACGACCCAAAGTTTCATTAATGGAAAATCCCTCTTGATCTAGTTAAATGTATCTTTATGTAAAATGATTATATAAAATGTAAAATTATTTGGTTTTATGTTAGGAATTGTGACCGTTTCTTTTATATCCATTTAACAGTGATCACATGATTAGTATAAATATATGGATTTAACAAATCCAATTTACTCATACAAAAGAAGTTATGGCCTCATCCAGTCGAATTGCTCCATACGAAGCCCATTTGTCAGAGCTCGGAAAAGAGGTGGCATCTTTGGGTTTCGCTCTTGACCAAGCCCAATCTGAGCTTCATCATGTCAAGCTCGAACATGACCTTCTATGGGAAAAGTGGAAGTTGATAGAGATTACCACTCGAGCGATGTGATCTGAGCCACCCCAAGAGTATGTCACCATCGCACACCTTACCCTTAGGTCTCATGTGGCTGTTTTAAGGGATTGTGTAACAAATCTCTAGTACTATGTTCATGTACATTATTTTTTGTATATAATAATTAATATACTTTCTTGTCATTATTGATACATTGTAAATAGTTTTTAAAGTACAAATAGTGTTTTTAGTTATTATTTAATTAAGAATTCTATTTTATTAAATTAAGGTATTTTTGAATTAAATAATATTTTAATAAAATATTATTATTATTATTTAATTAATTTTTATTAAATATAAATTATCTTATAATTTTATGAATGCAATTGTAATTTTTTATTAAGGTTTAAAAGACATTTTTTTCAAAACCTGTGAATTTTCGATAAATGTCGGTTTTTATTCTAAAAGTGAAAATAACATATTTAGAAAATTATTTCGATAAAATAAATGTCATTTCTGGAATCAGGACGTCAAAATTATCCAACGGTGAATTTTTCATAATTTTCTGAGACAGTCAAATTTTTGGGTAAAAATTAAATACCGTTTATATATATATTGTGTTTTTTGACATCATAATGACCCAATAGTGATGTAACAAAATACGGTAAGCTTTATTTTCTTCCAATATATGTTTTAACATTAAAATAATGTGATTTTGGGTTTGTTTGACTTACTTTTCAAAGCATTAATGGACCCTTCAAGACTTATTAAACACCTTGTCTTTTTAAATTGTTTCCCATGGGATTGTGACTCACCTCCACATAAGAAACCCTATTATTTTAAGAAGTTCAGACTATAGAATTATAAAATATTTTTTTCCTCTTCCCATTTCCAAAATCAATGGGAAAAAACCATGGGCTGGTTTGTGGTTTGGATTAATTTAATGTAAGGGGTCCCAAACCTAAATAATAAAGAATTATTTCACCTTTCCTATACAAACCCACCCATTCTCACACTTCCTCCTCACTCAAAGCCTTTATAGTTCGTCCAACCTCTGAAATACTCTCTCTATAATCCTCCCAAGGTTCCCCAAGCTCCCAATAAGCCTCTCTCAAGCCTCTCTCAAGCCTTTGTAAGCACACTTCCAAGTAAGGGTTTTTCTTCCTTTCGCATTTTTGTCAATTTTCATTAAGTTTTTTTGCCCTTTTAATTTCAATTATGAATGTTGGGGTATGGTTTTTCACCTCCCTCATACTTCCCTCTTTATGTTTGAATTATGGGATACCCCTTCCTCTCTCATTATATGCCTCCCATGCACACCCGTTACTATGCCGAAATTCTGAAAGGAACTTCTCTCTCCTCATTTGCATTCAAGAAATACTTTTTTACCATGAATCTAAATTACATTAAAATTGTTGGGACATGTATCCATATGACCTCCTTACTGTCCATTATATTTAAATATGATGAGTAACCCCTTTCTCTATCATCAACCATTTTTTATGAATTCTTATGTCACGTCGTTATGCTGTCGAAATTGCACCCATTTTCTAAGCCAATGCTATTGTGTAGTGGATACCATGCTCATTTCTCCATCAAGGGTATTAACCTTTGTGAACATTTACTTATTGATTAAAAAGTTTCATGTATGAATTCCACATTCCTTTATCATGGAATAGATGATTATGTTTTATGAATTCGTGTTTTATGATCCATGTGGCACACTTATGCATGAAATGAAATGTTTAAGAAGGGTGCACCCTTATAGCGCTCCAATGCATTGGGTAAAGTATAGTATCATGATACATCATGTGAAATGAGTTTTGAATCGTGATGATTCAAGTGAAACGGGGTTTTACTCGTGCTTTATGTGCAATGAGGATTTACTCATGCTCCATGTGCAATGAGCCTTGGCTCATGCTAATACCATGTTAAGTGTTGTTGCCACATTTCCATGTTATGATTATCATGATTTATCATGCCTTTATGTTCATGTTTCTCTTATGATCTATTGATATGTCTATTTTATAACATGTATTGTACTCCTCATGTTATTCCATGTGTACTCCCTTACTGGGCTTTATAGCTCACCCTTTTCTTATGCATGTCCTCAGGTTATCCATTGCAATGCTAAGTACGAGGGAATGTAGTGTTCATGTAAAGGAAGTTTTCAATAAATATGTTGTATTTCATGTTTTAAGTTTTTATGTAATGATCCTAATCCCCAGAGAAACTAATCCTCTCAATCTTCTTTGTTGTATCAAGTGAAGTTTTATGTAATAAATCATGTTTAAGTTTGTGATAAAAGCAGGGTCTTCATAATTCATACCTGATTGTTATCAAACCAATCTCCTCCTGTTGTGTACCTAAATAGTGGGGTGGCAGGAGAACCCACTTTAACTATTCTAGAAACATGGCTCTAGTAAATGGTTACATAAATAAAGTCATGATATCTTGGGAGCTACCGATGTGGGGATCCTCAGGGGTATTGTAAACCAACCGAATTCAATGGTTGAGGAATAACATCCATGAGTAGAACCCAAACATACCCAACCACACCATCTTGGAGTATATTAAAGAGTACATGTGGTTTTTGGAGGAGTGCATTCAAGAGAGATAGTATGATGAATCTTTCATCATTTTGGTGGATAAACAAAATATTTTGGAAAATTAAATTTTAGAGATCAAAATGGTGAGCAGGGAAAAGTCGTGATCCATTTGGATTCAATAGGGGTATAAGAATACACCCTATTCTAAAGTGTGTTTTAAAGATAAGAGGGTGACTATAATGATCAATTTAATGATTGAGGATGGACTGTTTATGGACAATGTGGTGGTGGTAGAGAATCATGTTGTAGTTCACTTCAAGGGTCATTTTTCTAGAAATATTTTGACCAAGTCCCATATTTTCCTGAAAATGTACATTTATTTGAGTCACATGATGTAATGGAGACCTCTTAATAGTGTTTACCTTTTTATATTTATAATAATTCTACTCCTACTCCACTTTGAAAAGGTAAATCACCCCATTACTTATCCACACCTCTAAACCCCTTTTTCTCAGAAAAACTACTCAAATCTTGTAAAAAATTCCTTAAATTTATGATAGAGTCCTAACTTTGGTAATAAATCTAAAAAAGGAATCCATTTTCCAAAAACCAAAAGGAGTTTCCCAAAGAATAGGTAACATCCTTCAATAATCACTTTTGTTTGATTTTCTTTCTCCACCACATCAATTAATCATATTCCATGCTTATATAAGAACCTCATTATCCTAAATATATTGATATTTTTTTATTTTCAGGGTTAAACCTACACCTGCACACACTTCCAAAAAATGGGTAATTAACATGTCATTCGTGTGTATTGTGGACTACCACCTCAGGAAATGATGTCATTCATTTTTCCTTTACTAGATCTCATGGTTGTGAATTATGATGTACACACTATTTTTATATGATATATATGATATTTATTATGACTTTATACTTCTTGGATTATTATATAAAACATACCTTCATTGTTTTCCTTTTTTAGGAATATGATAACTTCATTTTTGGTTGTGTGGACTACCGCCTCCTGAAACCGATGTGATTCTTTCACACTTTACAAGGAATGTATGAAGGATGGATTAGTAAATATATATGATATTTATGATATAATATTTTTACTATGATTATAATAAATAAATGTATATATATATATATATATCATTTTCATTATTTCTTTTAATGTGGCAAGAAAACATAAACAACATCCATGCGTATATACGGCCTACCATCTCCAGGAACGGTGTATTTCATTTAATATTTATATCTTTTAGAGATTATTATAAATATTTATATACTGAATATATTTTATATTGTATTCATATTTACAAAATTTGAAATAATTAAATCAATATCTATGTAATAGGGTCAAGAATAAAAAATAAAAACATATACGAAAAACAAAGCGGGTGTTACCTAAATTGTAACATTAACATGTAATTGATAATAAATGGTTAATATAAAGTCATAATAAAATTATATATGGTATTATATATATTAATATGTTATGTTTATATAATAGATTTATAATAAACTTATATTTATTATACATGAGTTTTTAATGAGTATAAAGAGAGTCAAGACATAAGGTAATGGAATTTCATCTCACTTTCTTATATTCATGAGCTACATGCCATATTCACCACCAATTACTTTTATGTGGTGTATATACTTTTATAAGACATTTTTAATCATGAATTAACTTTATTTAATGATATAAAATATTCAATTTTTTATTCTTTCATGTGAATCAAGATTCTAAAGATACTCAAGTAGTAAGGGTTTCCTCATCTCACTTTTATTTCTGAGAGACTTATTACTTATTCACAACTCATTTATTTTGTGTTGTGTATATAATTACCATGGATTTAATATATAATAATTATAATTAAATTATGTCTATTTAAATATATATTTTATGATATTTATTTCAGGGGTTTATGGTTAAAAATTTACCAAATCGGTAAATATATTTTTGTTTGAATTTACCTTCTTTGAGAAACATTCCATGTTATACACCTATATTTTTCAATGGGATGTATATATTGATGTCTAAGATATTATACCATTAATTTAGTTTTTTTTATGATATTATAAGCTTCATGTAATGCTTTTATTTCATGGTTATTATGATTCAATGTTACTAATGTGATAATGTTTTATTTCTAAAATCTCATCATTTATAAGGATTGTTTATGATTATGCTTCCTTTGATGAAATATTATGATCCATATATCAATAATTCTCATGATGTTTCTTATACTATGTTTATTCGTGAACACTTCAAGTAATTTTATCATTTTTTGACTATTTTTTACTTAATATAGTTAAGAAAATTATTTTAAGAAAAATATACTTTATTTCTCTTTTCAGTCATAAAAATTTGTTCTTCCAAAACTATGTTTTCTAAAAATATTTTCAAAAAATTTGTACTATTATCCAACATTAATCAACAGAAATTTTTACTCATGTTTTACCTTTTTATAAAAAAAATAAAAAAGTAATCTTCTATTTATTTTCTAATCATGTCACCTTTCTAAAACTTTAATGACACAAAAGTAATGTTCGGAATGTACATATTTATCCACCACCATGACCATAATTCATTTGAAGCTTCATTTTCAAGTTTAAAAAATTTATTTTTAAGACATAAATTCCTAATATTCTGGAAATTCGTTTTTTTAAGTGGTTTTCAAAGAAAAAATTTTCAAAATGATTTTATGTTCAAGAAGTTTCTTAAATGATTTTCCAAGATTCTTTTATATTCTTTAAAATTTATTTCAATATAAAGGATCTTGAAAACGTTTCCAATATTCCTTTATATGTTTCAAAATTTTATTTTCAATTAAAATGGTTTTCAAAAGGTATGATGATTAAAAAATAATATTCCAAAAAAATGTATATTTTCTTCAAGAAATGTTTTATATGTTTTTAAATTGTTCCATTATAAGTTTTATAAAGTGGTTTTAAAAGATATGGATTTTGATAATTTTTCTTGTTTTAAAAAGTGATTTTCAAATAAATATTATTTTCCTTTAGAAAAGGTCCAATTGAACTTTAAAAATCATTCCCCATCTAAGTTTACATGTTTTAATATAGTTTATTTTTATTGGGGATATGATCCAAGGAAACCATTCTTATTCTTTCATTGAATAGTTTATGCTGACATAATATATTGTTTATGAAACTTGTTTATATTCCACCGATTATACCATGATAAAATGGTTATGAAACTTTCTTCCTTCCATGGGTTTTCTGTGATGATATGATTATGAAACTAATCACTTTTTCACAAGTTATGATATGATGAAATTTTTATAATACCCATTTCATTTTATGGGTTATGACTTTATGTTTTTGAAACCCATCCCGTTTATGGGTTATGATATGATAAATGTTTTATTATTTTGTGGAACATCCATGTATGATTTCATTATGTTACGGGTGGGACCTATATCTCCCTCAATGAATTGGGTATTGATAAATGTTTTTTGAACTTAAAGGGTACACGGGATATAATCCCAATCCAAATTAAAGAGGGTACATGGGAGGAAATCCCATGCTCAAAAACAAGAGTTTACATGATAGGTCATCCCAATCCTAAAAAGATATAGTGCATGGGAGGGAATCCCAAGCCCAAAACAAGAGGGTTCATGTGAGGGAATGCCAATACCAAAACAATAGGGTACATGTGAGGGAATCCTAATCCCAAAATAAGAGGGTAAATATGATTTCACCCCAAGACCAAAGTTGGTACATTGGTGATTATCCTAATCCTAACATGTTATGACGGTCTTGTAAGGTAGCCTTGATATAGGATTTTCTATGCTTTTGTGTATTCCACAATTCCACATATTATTCCTTTGTTATTCTCTCATGAACTTTTCTATTGATTCCTTTATGATTCATGTTATATGAACTCCCAATATTTATTTTGTAACTCTTTGTTATGTTCTTTGAAATATATGATCTTCTAATGTTATGGTCATGTTCTCATAACCTTATGATCATGTTATGCTTAAATATCTCCCTTGTTTTCCCTTACTAAGCATCTAAGCCACCCCTTTATTTTGATTCATTTCCCAATATTATGAAGAAATGTTTAAAGTAAGAGTACTAAAAAGAGAATATCTTTAATGGAGATGTTGAATATATTTCACCAAGTTATAAAATTATGTTTCCATGTTTCAAAAGAAACTAAACTTTTATAGTCCTCTTGTACATATTTTTTTAATGATATTAATATTCTTCTAAAATGATATAATATCCATATATGTTAATTATGGGTCACTATAATAACATACATGTAATTAAGAAGAAAATCCACCTGATAGATTCTATTGGTTTTTCCATCTCATACGGGAAGATAAAGAATGCATTTTTTGTATATATCATCAATAGGATTACCACTTACATTTTAATTGGATGAACCACTTTTTATCCTTTGGAGGAAGGATTACATAGGTAGATAGTGTCATAACCTAAATTCTTATTCATCTTCTTTAAATTATCAAGGAGACTAATGGAACTCTTTAAGAGATTGAAAAAATCAGGAAAAATTTCAATTGGAATCCTAACTAGGAAGGAAGATGTCATCAGGATTCATGGAAGAGAATGGTGAAATCGATCATGGCATATGGGATCAACCTGAAATTAGTGTTTGGATCCCTGAAATCCATGAAAGAAAAAAAACTCATGGGACATTATCAAGGGGGATATTTATGGGTGATATTCATGAGAAGAATATACAAAGAATACTAGAGAGGATGGTTAGAATGAAAAAGAATTATATAATATATTAATTGGTGTATGATTTAGTAGATTGAGATTTTGAAGGAGATTGTAATAAGGGTGGTGGTATGTGGAAAAAATTGGTTACTATAATGATAAGTGAGTTAGATATACTCATATCATATTGATGGGGTTCACAATTGTAGCACCCTGACCCCAGAAGCCTGGAGCCGGGGCGTTATTATATTACATTGTAATGATTACAAGGAATCAAATCTAAAAGTACAAAATAGTTTTGTAGTCTTGGAAATAAAAATTAAATAAATGATTCCCATAATACATTGGGAAAATAGAAAACACCAACATGAAACAAAATAAAATAAATAAATTGCATCCCTAATAGATTATTCTAATATTTCTTCCTCATAACATGTGGAAATGAAACATAATAATGGTGAGATAAAATGATCATTAAGGGTAAGTTAATCAGAATAAATAATTAATAAAACAGAATAAATTAACATGGAATGGTAAATAAATAATAAAATATGTCATTCAAATAACTAGATAGGGAAAAATCAATATGTCAAGGTAAGAAACTGAAACACATTCCATTTAATCAATGAACTTGAATGAAATGTAACGATAGATATGTGAATGAAAAATATAATGGATGCATAATAACTAAAACTAACTTATGAAAATTATTTCCTAATGGACTTCTTGTCTAAAAAATATGAAAACATATACCATCAAGACCTCTCACATGATGGTTTAAAACTATGAATATAAACCCGTTTAATTTGTGCAACATATTTACCTCATAAAAGCTTGTCGATGCATCGAGGAGCTATATAAATTCTGGGATCCGACCTTCATTACTAGTCAAAATAATTCCTAATAATTAATAATAAAAATAAATAATATTCCTTATCAAATAACCATATTGAATGAGAAGTATGAATTTGTCAATAATATCCTCATTAAATAAATAACTGTCAAAGTAAACAGCATATGTAATATGGTATATGGTTTAGGCAATACTAATATCCATCATATAAGAAAATGTATATTCAAGTAAATTTCTAATGAAAAATGATTAAAATAAATTGATTGTTTCTATATAAAGTTAAAAATCACAAAAAAAATGAGATTACAAAGATAATCATTAGGAACATTCTTAAGGAGAATAATCCCTAAACATTCCAAAAGCATCCCATACCACTTAGAAATATTTAAATCATAATTTAATATAATAGAGTAAAATAAAATTAAACTTATAACATCATGAGAGTAAGGATATTAATGATATAACATGTTAAAGGATGTTATATATTCCAAATAAATGTGAATTGGTGCATAATGACAAATAAGTCTCAATATAATGTAAATTGAGACAAAATCCATAACATATGATTTGAAAGAACCAAAAATAATGATCATCAAATGAAACTTTTAAAAATTAACCTTTTAAACATGAAAAGTAATTTTCTATGAAATGATGGTGGGTAAATCTGTACATTTTGTTTAAGGTAAAAAGAATACCGGGTGGGAAATTTCTGTGGTATTGTAGTAGTACTGTAGCAGTTACAGTAGCAGGTACTGTTCGGTACTGTAGCAGCCGAAACTATTCACCCGATTTGGGCCTTCGGCCCAGCGGTTTGGGCCTACGGGTTTCATGGGCCTTCGGGTCATCAAAGGTCTTCGGTACATAGGGCCTTCAGGCCATTGAAGACCATGAAGTAGCCCAAGTCGCACAGAGCAGGCCCTAGAAGAGGATCATAGTAACACTAGCAGTCACCAGAAGCAGAGCTAACTGGATTGAAAGAATGAGAGGGTATGGAAACCGCCATTGGGACTAGGCATCGTGCAACTTTGCACAGGGCAATGCTAGCCGATCAGCAATGCAGGTGGGGAGCTAAAGACGATCAATGGTTCAGAAGCTGGGGAGGGGCAGTTCTAGTGGGCTGGGCTTACGGGTCATGTATAGGCAGGGTATGCCTCTGGTCCTTTGGGTCATGTATTACGGGTCATGTTGGGCCTTGTGCCTTGGGCCTACGAGTCATGTACGGGTTCCCCTACAACCCTTAAAAGGGGGATTATCTATAATAAAAATAAAAAAGAAGTCCTTCGGGCCATTCGGATTATTTGTATGGTAAAAAGGTTAGAAAATGCCTCATTCAGAAAGACACTATAAGATTCATTTGAATACATTGGTAAAATAAAAAAAAGTGTAAAAATGTATTTACTAAATAATTTGGAAAATTTTAAAAACATTTTTGAATTTTTTTTAATAAAACATGGTTTAAAGAAGAAAACAGGTTCTCCGAAAAAAGAGTGACATGAAGTCGGGTTTTCTTGAAAACATTTTTCAAAACACCTTGAGTAAAAAAGAGTTGGAAATAGTAATAATACTTGATAAATATCATTAATAACTAGAGGAGATAAAAATTAAAAGGTTTATTGATCAATTATCAAATAATTTCCTCAAATGGAAATTCATGTACTAACAATCTCAAATAAAATGAGATTGTAAAATAAACCCTTGAAAAGGATATAACATCGAAGTAAAAAAAATAAATCAATCATTATATTATGTGTATAAAATGTAAATCCACATAATTTAGTGAAAAAATAATAATATATATTAAAAATTTATTACACATATAATCTCATAATATTAACGACAACAAATAAGTAATATAACTCAATGAAAAGAAATTGAGTTATGAAATTTTATTCAACTTCGTAACTTTTAACTCAAATCCCCTTAAAATAAATAATTCAATTTGAAACTAAAATTACCATGAATAACGATTTATTCTTGATATTACATGTCAATGTGGTAATAAATACCCCATAAATAAGAAATTAGGTGCACAATAATTAAGTATGCCTCACGGAATGGAAATGAGACAAGAATCCCTTACCTTGAGTTTCCTTTTGTGTGAACATCCTTTAACATCCTATATAATAAACTTATGTTCATTTTATAATTTATTAATAAAATTTTTTATGTTCATCAATTATTTTATTTCAATTATTACCATGTTTTGTACAACTACTTAAACAATTAATTTCACATCAGGTGTTTTGACCAGATTCAATTTATATGTCAAAAACAGCTTTGCTAGGACAAATACGGTGAAAGGGGTCATTATATAAACATATACAGAATAATAGTCATCACATAATTATGATATTTTAGTGTCAATTATAATTTTTATTCCATTCATGAAAGATGGTTATGAAAAATGAACCAATGTTACAATCATTGAGACGGTAGTTCGTACGTAGGCATGAGTAACATTACCATTTTTCAATGATTGTTATGGAAAGAAGTTAAGTAACACAATATATTTACAGAATAATAATTATATAATAAATACCATTTTATTTAATCATATAAACTTATATATATTTATGTGATGTAAAATTAATCACATCATGTCGATGAGGTGTTGGTCCACACGTCCAAAAATGACGTTATCACTTTTTAAGTGTGTGAAAGGGTAATAAAGAATATGACATATATTATATTTGGATAAAATAATTATTTAATTAATATAATATAGATTTTTATGTCAAATATGTTTAATTAAAACCATCCTTTATATATTCCATGTATTATGTGAATGAATAACATCTCTTTGATAGGATGGTAGTTCACAATTCCACAAACGATGTTATCATTTTAACAAAAAATGGAAAGTATATAAATATGTGTTGTAAAAGAATTAAATAAGCTTAAATAAATAATTAATATCATATATACCATATATAAATATATTTTTCATCATAATTTCCACTATGAGAGGTGGTTAAGGAAAAATGAACAATCATCATTTCGTGAGGCGATAGTTCGTCACACACATAAATAGTATGTCCATTACCCATTATATGGAGGTGTGTGTTAGTGTAGGTCAAAAAAATAGCCTAAAAACACATTATATTTATTATATTGTAGTTTCTATATAAACATTAAATAAAGATAATTTATGGAGTTTATAATGGAAATAAAATTAAAGATCCTGGGGAAAAATGGTGCCTCGTAATCAGGTAACTCCTTTCAGTTTGCACCAAAAGGCTTACTTGGATTTATTTATTCCAAAAACAGATTCAAGGAGTAAGGTAGGTATTTTTTTGAGTTAATTGGTAAGATCTCTTCCAATACTAAGTGTATTTAGAGGTGTGAGGAAGTGGTAGGAAAGGAGGCCTTTTATAATAGAGGAGGAGTGTCACTCTTGTAATATTTTAAAAGAAAGGAACCCCGCCAATGTATTTTTATTTAAAGTTGATCAATAATGGTCCAATGTAGAGAAAAGTAAGTATATGGTCTATATATGTCCATTCAATGTATTTTGGACAAGTTTATAGTTCTTTTGGGGGCTTAAGGTTATGGTCTAGTTCCTTATTAAGAATTCTTTAACCTTAATCATTGTAATTAATTTTAATTACTTTCACTGGTCATTTTGGCAAAACATAATTTGAAATTATTATATATTATAAACTATTATGAATCCAAATAAAGAATCCATTTTTTAAATTCAATTCATAGAAGTGTTCGAAATTAATTTAAATTTAATCTTACATGCTAGACGAAAATACTGGTTTTTTATGTAAAAACATCCAAAAGTTTGAAATGTTTTTAGAGTCAATTTCAAATTAAAATTAATTAACATAACCTACATTAGATTAATTGATAGAATTATTATCTAATTAACCATTAAAACAATTATGAAACAAAATTTTACCTTATAAATAAATTATATGAGAAAATAGTTTTGAATTAAATATCAGTATTTTTTTATTGATTAAAAAATGAATCTTTACATAAAAATACCAAAAATTTAACCTAATATAATATTTAGGTCTCTATTTCAAATATTAATTTTATTTTTACATATAATATTCCTAAAAATGTCAAAAATTTGATTAAAAATAGGTTCTTCCATAAAACCCGGTAAAAGTTCCTTAATAAAAATATTGGTTTTTACGTGTAATATTGAGTTTATTCTTATCTTATGTATATAGAATCTATTGGATGATTATAAAAAATATTTTATTTAATATATAAGATATATATTTCATTAATATCATTCACTAGTTATAATTAATTTGATTTATTAATAAAAACCCCTTTGTTAGCATAAAAATAATAATATTTCCTTTATATTCAATTGGTTTATATCTTCATTTATAATTAGTTGGTAACCTATTAATTCATTTTATATATGTGTAACCCATATATTTTCATAAGTTAGATAATAATATTCATAACCTCTCATTTTATTGGCTAGGTTAAGTAATATTATATTAAATAATATAATTTTAATAATATATTATTTTTCGGTAAAACTCAGTCTTGTGTGTAACGCAATCCATTGAAGGTGGTATCTCTTGTGTGTAACACATGCTAACTCAGTGTTGAATGAATTGAAAGATATAAAATATAATGAATTTATTAAAATAGTAAATATATTATAAATACTTGGGTTATTATATTCCCTTATATGCTTGGTGTTTTGTGTCATACACGGTATTGAAGACAATGTTCATACTTTATATTTTCGGGGTGTTACACTAGTCCTATATATATCATTATAAGAATCTAGTCAGATCCCTAGTTTTACTATCATGATTCTAAAAGAGGATTAAAATATGCTTTATGACAACATCAACTTTTTGAACCAACTCTATAGGTGATCCTTTTTTGTAGAGACCCAAGCTTGGCGTACATGGACATTACATTACTTTTGTGGAATAATTAATACATAACAAGAACCAGCACTCAAGGACCATAATAGTTTAGTGTCTTTGGAAACACGGAACATAATCTTCTAAACATGGTGAAAGATCTTTAACATCTCCCATAAAGATCTTCCCCTTTTTTTACCTAAAACCTTTCCTTAAATCCTGGGGAAAAGAAAACATATAAAGGGTGATCTCAAATGCTCATTAAGGGTAAGAATGGAGAAAATAAAACAAGTCATATACATTTGAACTAAAAAAACATGAACATAAAGTTTAAACATAAAAAACTTGAGAAATAAATCTTGGCAGTACGTAAGGCATCGAACATAAAGCAACATTAATCATGATAAAATAGCATGGGAATAAAACATGTAATTTTGGAAAACAATTAATCAAATGTTATGATTTCTATAGTATCCAAGGCATTGTTTCCAAGACCATCATAGTGGACAAAGTCCATTACTGAACCGGGTTTACTTGTTGTTCCAGCCCTGTGTTACTGAACCAGATTCACTTTTTGTTCCATCTATGTCTATCTCATGAGATATAAATCTTTACCCAATGCATTGGAGGAAGATATAGGTCCCACCCATCCCATAATTAAATCATTCTTACTTTTTCCACAAAATAAACATAAATCATTCATCATAACCCAAAGAATAAAATGGGTTTCATAAACATCATCCCATCATAACATAATCCATATAAAACAAACAGATATAATTTCATCTTAAGAAAAATAAAACCATGTAAATAATAGAGAAATTATACTTGAAACATAATCATACTAAATAATGTCATCTTATATGGAAAATAGTTTTGACAAAACACTTGAAATGAATTCTGGAGGAAAATATCATTTCTTCTTCAAAATCATTTTATTTTCACAAAATGCCATGAAATTTTAAAAGAAAATGATTTTGTTGAAAATATTCATCAAATATTGTAGACTAAGATTCATGAAAATAAGGAATTTTTAAATCTTAAAAATCCATTCATTCCATATAAGTTAAAAAAACATTCTTTTGTACTTTGGTTGAAAAAGTCAAAAAAGTATCTCGTACTGAAAACGACAAAAGATTCCTTTCATATATTTTACTAAAAATTAAACAATAGGTAAAATTGGATTTAAAAAATTTTATGAGGATAGAAATAATATTACATGTTGAGGAAACATGGTTGTCGATGATAAATATGCCCCAGTAAATTCTGAAGTATAAACAATCTCGGATAAAAATGAAATTGTGAGATTTTCCCTTACCTTAGGTCCAATTTCTTCCGTACGTGTCCGAAACTCGTTTATAGTGGTTTTAAATATATTATTAACTTTTAATAGAACCATAATAATATTTATGATATCATATATGATTCACTTATTACTTTATATTACCCGTTCTTTTGTCAATTCTATGTTAAAGCAGTGTTTTTGGTAAAATCTTTTCATTTATCATACCTGTTTGGACTTGTTGTTCTTGATATTATTATTACTTATATTATTATTTACATACTTCCAGAATTTAAAAAATGATTTATATATCATATATATTCAGTATATATATATATAATAGATAGATATATGAAAAGAAACACACTGTTCATGGAGACGGTGGGCCATACGTACGCATGAACGCTATTTTCCTTTCCTTGTTGACTTGAATAGAAGTAAGTAGTTGACATATATATATACATAAATAAAGTATCATTATTATTTTATATATACCATTATTATTTATTATATATACTTTATAATCATTCTTGAATGGTTAACATGGAGAATGAATCTCATCGCGTCGTGGAGACTGTAATTCGTACGTACGCACGAGCGATGATATCATTCCCATAATTATTGAATGGAATTAGAGTGGACGATATAATATCTCTGAATCAGTATGATGTTATAATAACCATATATAGTTATTATTTACACCATTATACAAATCCAAGTAAGGTGGTGGTGGAAAAACAGATTACACCACGGGGTGGAGACGGTATTCCGTACGTATGCACGCGCGGTGATTTCGTTTTCCTTAGAATGGATAGAAGGTGAAATAGGGTTGTTTCATATTTATAATAACATATCAGTATATTATTGATACTTATGTTATTACTTTATAATGAAACAACTAAAGAAGAAGAAGTTGAAGAAAAAAAGAAACTTGAAAGAATCGGTAGAAGAGATTACCTCTTCTTCGACACACCTCTTTTAATCTTCCTCTTAAGGCACTAGATTTTTTCTGTTGAGAATACCATAACCTATATAATATAACTAGATAGGTTTATAAGATAAATTGTTAGGGTTTGGTCTACCTTGAAGGCTCAAAGTTGAGTGAATAGGAGAGGGAAGGAGGTGCCCTTATATAGGAGAGGAGAGGGGCACTTTTGGAATCCTAAAAAATATTAAGTAATAATAAAATGAAACCCCACTTAAAAACATCCAAAGTAACTCAAATTAATATATGAGGTAATATATAGTTGTAATATCATCAAACAATCAAATTTAGACATGTTGGAAAATTATTTTAAACCTTATCAATTAGATTTATCCTTATTTAATTTATTTAATCTTATTTGTGGTAATAATATTCTAAATTTTAAATTGATATAAATACTGACATATGTGTTATTAATTGTCCATAATTGGATAACTTATAATCTTATAGACCATATAAATTTAAATTTATAATTTTTCAATATTTTTGTGATTTTTAAACAATTTAATAACATGTTATTTTTATAAAATATCAATAGTGTAAATTTTTACACTATTCATTTATTTGAATTTAAATAAAATCCAAAAAGAGGATATATTCGAACCAAAATATTTAATAGGTTCTCAACATGTCATATTAATATAAAAACATTTGTGGAGAACATTAATTAGTTCATATAATATTTATTTTAATATTTTGAAAACCATTTATTTGGTATTTTTCTTAATAAAATAATTACTGCAACATTTTTGTATAGTTATTTAATATACTTATTTGTTGCATAAAAATTAAAAATAAAATCCTATGATGAATATAAATATACTAAATTTCATAATAATATTTTTACTCGAATTTATCATATTAAAATCAAAATATTTAAATTGTTATATTTATGTAATTATAAAGGTGACATCTTTGACATCATTTAAAATAATATAATATAAATGTCCTCATCGGTTTTATAAGGATCCAAATGGTCCAAAAATATACCCTTGGATTCTGAGGGTATATATATACGTGACCAATAATGTTTGTTCAAGTTTATGGTCCTTTTGATAGGTATTGTTATTCTAATAAAAATTATATTATTGATTTTTCACTAAATAAATAATTTTTGTATCATTAATGTATAAGCTATTAAGGTAACTAAATATTTATTAAAATTTAAAAATAAATTACCATGATAAATAAAAACATTTTATATTTAATATGAGTATTTATAATCTAATATATATTCTGTATAAAATTATATTAAAAATAATCTAATTATTAAACATTGAGTGAGACATATTTCACTTTCCTTTAAATAAAATAAATAGAAGGTCTTAATCAAATACAAGTGGGATCCATTAGATTCCATTTAGACCCAAGTATAATTTAGGGAAAACTATAATCATCCAATTATATTAAGACAAGTGTTAGGGTAATTTTATAATATTATATTTACCCTTAATTACCCGATTTACCTTTAACTATGGTAAAAAAAATTTACCGTAGTTACTATTCATAATGCCTAAAAATAAAAAGTAACTTATTAAAATAATTTGGACCTAAGGATTCCAAATATTGAATCCATTTTTTCAAATTCAAAACACAAAAGTTTCAGTATTTAATTTAAAATTAATCCCGCTCTTGAGAAAACGGGTTTTAAAAGTTAAAACGTTGCAAAATATTGAAATGTTTTTACTTATAAATTCAGTGTAAAATTAATGCTAATGACTTAAATTATATGAAATGGTAAAAATATATTCTATTTATACTTTAAAACCATTCAATATTATAATTTAACCATATAAATTATCTCGATGAAAAGAGTTGTTTTTAGTTAAAATTTAGCGTATTTTTACTATTCATCAAAATAAGAAACTTATTAGAAAAATATCAAAAATTTATCAAAAGTAAATTTTTATATCCTGATTCAAAATAAGAATTTTATTTTTTCAAATTGAACTTATAAAAATGTCAAAAAATAAATTTAATTTGGGTGTGCCATTAAAAGGCGGCAAAACTGCATTTTTTGAAAAACACTTATTTTACTCGAAAAAAATTATTTTGTTCTCATACCATGTTCTATAAAATTTGTAAGATGAATTATAATGTCATAAAATTAAAAATGTAGTTACTACTATTCATAACGGCTAGTTCATAATAATATTATAATAATATATCGTTGTTTAGTGAAACTCAGTATTGCATACAACGCACACTATTGAGGAAGGTTGCTCTTGTGTGCAACATAATCCAAGAATAGTGTTTGTGTATGATATAATCTAATATGGTGTTGCGTATAGCACAAGATAATTTTTTTGTATCATACAACACAAGATATCAATGAAATTAAAAGAATATTTTTCATAAAATCTCGTGGTGTTACATTCTACCCCCCCCCCCCCCCCCGTAAAATGAATTTCACCCTCGAAATTCATCGGGGTTAAAAATGGTTTACTACTTGAAAGTTTCTTTAATTGAAACCCAAATCGTAAAAAGGAATACCAAAACATAATTTAAAAACTAAATTATTAAATGTAACGGTTACCCAAATTAACTAATCACTGGGTTTCCACATAGGAGAACATAGGTGAAAATATGGATATGGAAGAGAAATCTAACCATCAAGTTCTGATGGAGAGTGGTAGAGAACATGGATATGAAAAATTCAACAATCACAAAGCCATAAAGTTGTGATTATCTAAGGTACCATCTGATTCATCAGATATGAGGGCAATAGGAAAACATTTTTGTTTTTCAAGATCATTTCCCTATAGTTGAAAAAATCGGAATTAGAAGAAATACGCTCTTGATTTTGGTACAATATCATTGTTTTTTGTGCCTTGAACAATTTACACTTTATCTCTTAAAGAAATGATGTTGAATTTGTATTCTGTGAAGTGTTAGAAGATCATGTGATAGAATGATAGGTCATTCCATCTGTCTCAAACATAAGGTTAGCAAAAGTTATATACATAAGTCCATCTATGGTGAGATTAATCATATATGGTTCCTAAAATGGACATATACTTTATTTATCATCCTTATTAATAAAATAAAACTGGTTTCTACTAACCAGGGACTTTCTGTAGGCCAGTGGTAGGTGATAAAGGCCTGTCGCACTTCGGTTGTGGGTTCAATTCCTGCAACCTTGTCTGACGCGACGGGTTGTCGCACATCCTGCAGGTTGTCCTTTTTCTAAAATAATAATATTATAATATTCCATAAATAATATCAAAAAAAGTTCAAGCCTTAAACAATATTATCTAATGTCCAACTTAATCCATTCTAATCTTTAAACTTATCCAAAATACATATGTCCAATCTCATAGTATAAAGAAAACGATTACTGGAAAGGTCACATAACAAGCACGTTAATACCATCATTTATCCCCCATATATCATAAGATATATCTTGTTGATCGCTTTCCAAACATGTGAATACCTTAAACATAAATTACCATAGAACCTTAGTGAATACATGAATGCTGTCAAAAGGTAACTCTTTCCGCATACCAAAATCCCAAAAATTCTATATACTCAAACCATGATATCACTTTGTCCTTATATCAGTCATGAGCTCATGAATACTATCAAACATTTCATTTTCTCCTTATCCCTACATTATGTGCATATCATCTTCTTTCCAAAAATATTTCAATCACTTTTCATGGATACTGGTACCATAAAATTATTGAAAACCACAATATACTAATACATAAATATTCCAATATTCCACAATACTACAACATTATTTTGGAATCCCATTACATAAAAACTTTATCATTCCACAACATCATTGTCATACTCAACATCACAAATAGTGATCGCATGTGACTTCCCTTTTTCCTTTTCCTTAAGAGGTTGCTCATGTTGATCATCATTAACCCTTGTATTAGGGCATTGATTAGCATAATTCCCCATTTCCTTTCACTTGTAGCATTGAAGTGTTGGTGTAGCGTTCTCTGCAGTCTTTTCTTTATTAACATCCTTAGCTACCCTTTTCCCGTTACTTCGACACTCAACTGCTCGATGACCTTATTTTGCATACTTAATACATTTTTTGTCCCTTTAAGACAATCTCCACCATGCTTATCTCCACACTTTAAGCATAAAGAAACATTCATATTCATTTCACCATTGTTCTAATATTTTACCTTGAACTCCATATTTTGTTTCTTGTCAAAACCATGAGATGGATATATTAAACCAACTTCCAGTTATACCTTGATAGCACAATGAACAATTTCTTCATAGCTACTAAAGTTTCTTATAGATAATTCCCTTCGAGGACTTTGTTTTAAGCCACTGAAGAATCGATCAACTTTACTTTCAGGTTGGATGATAAATCCAGATGCATATCTTTCAAGCCTTGTACAATTCGCTTCGTATATACCAACAGATTCATCATCCTTTTGCTTAAGCTCAAGGAACTCCTTTTCCATCTTTGTTTGAAGAATAAGAGGAAAGTACTTATTTAAAAACATGTTCTTGAACTCGTCCCATCCCATTAATTAAATTTCATCTTGGGGCCTTGTATTCTTAATTAGAGTCCACCACTGGTCTCCTTCACCTTCTAAATGGTAAATAGCCATAATGAATTTTTCATGTTCTGAACATTGAAGTATTGAAAATATATTTTCAATTGTACTGATCCATTGTTCAGCAACAAGTGGATTAGAAGACCCACTGAACGAAGGTGGACATTGCCTCATGAAGGACTCAATAGAATATTGCTCCCTTCTCTGCTCATTCAGAAGTCCAGAATGATTCATATCCTGTGTAAGTATAGCAATAAGATTTCGTACTCTATCTCCCATAACATTGGTTTGTTCAGGAGGACAATCATTGCATTTCCCATTACATTGATCAACACGGTTCCTTCGGGTTCTATCCATCGTCTAAAACCCAAAAATAATAGTGTAAGAGGCAAAAATCATGCTAGGAAAACAACATAATAAAGGGGGGTACTATCAATATCTAACATCTTAGGTTTAATTCTATGATAATTACCATAATCCTATGACTATAACCTATACTTATACTTAACCTTAGAGACATCCCTAGACATACCTTAGAAATATCTCTAGGGATTTCACTAAAGTATTCACATCCTAGTTTCCAAAGGTTAACTAAACCTTTCCTTTGATATCAACTGTAGAGGCCCAAGATTGACGTACATGGACATTACATTGCTTTTGTGGAATAATTAATACATAACAAGAACCACCACTCAAGGACCGTAATAGTTTAGTGTCTTTGGAAACTCGGAACATAATCTTATAATCATGGTGAAAGATCTTCAACATCTCCCATAAAGATCTTCCCATTTTGATTTATTACCTAAAACCTTTCTTTAAATATTGGGGAAAAGAAAACATATAAAGGGTGAGCTCAAATACTCAGTAAGGGTAAGCATGGATAAAATAAAACAAGTCATATACATTTGAACTAAAAAATACATGAACATAAAGTTTAAACATCGAAATCTTGAGAAATAAATCTTGAAAGTACATAAGGCATATATCATAAAGCAACATTAATCATGATAAAATAGCATGGGAATAAAACATGTAATTGTGGAAAACCATTAATCACATGTTATTATTTCCATAGTAGCTAAGACATTGTTTCCAAGACCATCATAGTGGACAAATTTCATTACTGAACCTGGTTTACTTGTCGTTCCAGCCCTGTATTACTGAACCAGATTCACTTTCCATTACAGCCATGTATATCTCATGAGATATAAATCTTTACCCAATGCATTGGAGGGATATATATTTCCCACACATCTCATAATGAAATCATTCTTACTTGTTCCACAAAATAAATATAAATCATTCATAATAACCCAAAGAATAAAATGGGTTTCATTAACATCATCCCATTACAACATAGTCCATATGAAACAAATGGATATCATTTCATCATAAGAAAAATCAAAACATGTAAATAATAGAGACATTATACTTGAAACATAATCATACTAAATATTTTCATCTTATATGGAAAATAGTTTTAACAAAACACTTGAAATGAATTCTGGAGGAAAATATCCTTTCTTCTTCAAAATCTTATTCTTTTCACAAAATGCCACTAAATTTTAAAAGAAAAAAATTTTGTTGAAAATATTCATGAAATATTGTAGAGTAAGATTCATGAAAATAAGGCATTTTTAAACCGTAAAAATCTGTTCATGTCGTATAATTTAAAAAAAATTATTCTAGTACTTTGGCCGGAAAAGACAAAAAGTATCTCGTACTGAAAACGACAAAATATTCATTTCATATATTTTACTAAAAATTAAACAATAGGTAAAATTGGATTTAAACAATTGTAGGAGGATATAAATAATATTACATATTGATGAAACATGGGTGTGGATGATAAATATGCCCCAGTAAATTCTGAAGTATAAATAATCTCAGATAAAAATGATATTGTGAGATTTTCACATAACTAAAGTCCAATTTCTTCCGTATGTGTCCTAAACTATTGTATAGTGGGTTTAAACATATTATTAACTTGTAAAAGAAACATAATAATATTTATGATATCATATATGATTCACTTATTAATTTATATTACCCGTTCTTTTGTCAATTCCTTGTTAAAGCAGTGTTTTCAGTAAAATCATTTCATTTATCGTACGTGTTTGGACTTGTTGTTCTTGATATTATTATTACTTATATCATGATTTACTTAATTCCAGAATTTAAAACATGATTAATATATCATATATATTCAGTATATATATATAATAGATAGATAAATGAAAAGAAACACATTGTTCATGGAGACGGTAGGTCGTACGTACGCATGAACGCAGTTTTCCTTCCCTTATTGACATAAATCGAAGTAAGTAGATAAAATATATATATATATATATATAGTAGCATTATTTTGTTATATATACCATTATTATTCATTATATATACTTTATAATCATTATTTAATGGTTAACAAGGAAAATGAATCTCATCGCGTCTAGGAGACAGTAATCCGTACGTACGCACGAGCGATGATATCATTCCCATAATTATTGAATGGAATTGGAGTGAATGATATAATATATCAGAATAAGTATGATGTTATAATAACCATATATAGTTATTATTTACACCGTTATACCCATCCAAGTAAGGTGGCGGTGGAAAAATATATTACACTATGGCGTGGAGACGGTATTCCGTACGTACGCACACACGGTGATTTTGTTTTCCGTAGGATGGATAGAAAGTGAAATGGGGTTGTTTCATATTTATAATAACATATAAGTATATTATTGATACTTATGTTATTACTTTATAATGAAACAACTAAATAATAAGTAGTTGAAGAAGAAAGAAACTTGAAAGAATCGGTAGAAGATATTACTTCTTCTTCGACGCACCTCTTTTAATCTTCCTCTTAAGTCACTAGAGTTGGTATTTTGAGAAGACCAAAACCACTATAATATAACTAGACAAGTTTATAAGATAAATTTTCAGGGTTTGGACGATCTTGAAGTCTCAAATTTGAGTGAAGAGGAGAGGGAAGGAGGTTCCCTTATATAGGAGAGGAGAGGGGCACTTTTGGAATCCTTAAAAATATTAAGTAATAATAAAATGAAACCCCACTTAAAAACTTCCAAAGTGACTCAAATTAGGATATGAGGTAATATAGGGTTTTAATATCATTAACCAATCGAATTTAGACATGTTGGAAAATTATTTTAAACCTTATCAATTAGATTTATCCTTATTTAATTTATTTAATCTTATTTGGGGTAATAATATTCTAAATTTAAAATAGATATAAATACTTAAATATGTGTTGTGAATTTTCCATAATTTGATACTTTATAAAATTTTAGACCATATAAATTTCAATTTATAATTTTTAAATATCTTTTGTGATTTTTAAACAATTTAATAACATGTTATTTTTATAAAATATCAACAGTGTCAATTTTGACACTATTCATTTATTTGAATATAAATAAAATCCAAACAGAGGATATATTAGAACCAAAATATTTAATAGGTTCCTAACATGTCATATTCATCTAAAAAAAATTTTAGAACATTAATTAGTTAATATAGTATTTATTTTAATATTTTTAAAACCATTTATTTGGTATTTTTCCTAATAAAATGATTACTTCAACATTTTTGTATAATTATTTAATATACTTATTTGTTGCATAAAAATTAAAAATAAAATATTATGATGAAGATAAATACAATAAATTTCATAATAATATTTTTACTCGAATTTATCATCTTAAAATCACAACATTTAAATTGTTATATTTATGTAATTATGAAGGTGACATCTTTGACATCATTTAAAATAATATAATATAAATGTCCTAATCAGTTTTATAAGGCTCAAAGTGGTCCAAAAATAGACCCTTGGATTCTTAGGGTATATATATACTAGACCAATAATTTTTGGTAATGTTTCTGGTCCTTTTGATAGGTATTGTTATTTTAATAAAAAATATATTATTGATTTTTCACTAAATAAATAATTTCTACATCATTCATGTATAAGCTATTAAGGTAATTAAATATTTCTTAAAAATTAAAAATAAATTACCATGATAAAAAAATTACATTTAAAATGAGTATTTATAAGAGAATTTATATTCTGCATAACCTTATCTTAAAAATAATCTAATTGTTAAAGTTTGAGTGAGACATATTTCACTTTCCTTTAAATAAAATAAATAAAAGCTCTTAATCAAATACAATTGGGATCCATTATATTCCATTTCAACCCATGTATAATTTAGGGAAAAAATAATCATCCAATTTTTTTAATACAAGTGTTAGGGTAATTTTATAATATTATATTTACCCTTAATTACTCGATTTACCTTTAACTATGGTAAATAAATTTTACCGTAGTTACTATTCATAATGCCTAAAAATAAAAAGTAGCATATTAACATAATTTGAACCTATTGATTCCAAATATGGAATCCATTTTTTTTTAATTCAAAACAAAAAAGTTTCAGTTTTTAATTTAAAATTAATCCCCCTGTTGGGAAAACGGGTTTTAAAAGTTAAAATGTTGCAAAAGATTGAAATGTTTTTACTTATGAATTCAATGTAAAATTAATTCTAATGACTTACATTATATGAAATGGTAAAAATGTATTCTATTTATACTTTAAAACCATTCAATATTATAATTTAACCCTATAAATTACCTCGATAAAATTAATTGTTTTTAATTAATATTTAGTGTATTTTTACTATTCATCAAAATAAGATACTTATCAGAAAAATATCAAAAATTTATCCAAAGTAAATTTTTATATCCTGATTAAAAATAAGAATTTTATTTTGTCAAATTGAACTTATAAACATGTCAAAAACTAAATTTAATGTGGGTTCACCATCAACAGGTGGCAAAATTGCATTTTTTGAAAAAAACTTATTTTACCTGAAAAAATTATTTTGTTCTCATACCATGTTCTATAAAATGTGTAAGATGAATTATAATGTCATAAAATTCAAAATTTAGTTATTAATATTCATAAAATCTTGTTCATAATAATATTATAACAATATATCGTTGTTTAGTGAAACTCAGTATTGCGTACAACACACGCTATTGAGGGAGGTTGCTCTTGCGTGCAACACAAGTCAAGAATAGTGTTTTCGTATAATATAAACTAATACGGTGTTGCATATTGCACAAGATAATTTTGTTGTAGCGTATAACACAATACATCAATGAAATTAAAATAATACTTTTCATAAAATCTCGTGGTGTTACATTTTTTATCTCATTGACTGGGTGCTTTAGTGGAAAGGAATTTAACATAATTTTTTATGCTAGCCATGGAGTTGATGAGTTGGAAACCAAGACCTAGTGAAAAGAGATCCCCACAAAATTCAAAACTCCTAGTTGTGCATTTGAGGAATCTATTTTTTTCACATATGAAAACAAGGAAATGAAGGGTGTTTATTTGGATTCATGTTGTTAGTGGTGTGGTTTTCCTAGATCAGAATCAGTTTGGAATATCTTATTTAAAGGTGATGGGGTGAATAAAATATGGGATTTTATTAGGTAGTTCATAAAAATCATGGTGAATGGGGATTCCATTCTGGAGTTTACCACATATTGGTTCTAGGGAATTAGCATGAATGGTGTTAAAGTTAAGATCTATGGAATAATATTTTCAGTTGTGTGATGGCTGATTTGGGAAGCTATGAACTCCATGATGGAAATGAGATAGTACTCTCACTTATACATATAGGTTTGACTTAAGATTCTAGTGGTACGGCTTAGTGATCTCATCAAAGGTGGGGTATTTGGTTTCGTTTAAGGGGATGTCGTTGAGGGAAGAATTTAATTTGAAGAAAGAGGTCGAGGTAGTCATTAGATATGGGTTAAATTAAGACATTCTAGCTCAAAGATAAATTTGAATATGAACTATTCTTAAAAGTATGTTGTAATGAGAGGGGTAGGTCTGGTGTGGCATGAAAGGGGCTTAATTTTCTTTGTCTTCAGCACCTTTTAAATCCTATGTAATTTTATTGGGGCAGAAATAAGGGCCATGCATGGTGTCCATTTTCTATACAACCTTTATAACATTAAGATTTTAATTGTTGAATAGGACTACACTATTCTGGTTGTATTTATTCATAACAAAAATACCACACCATGGTATCTTTCTTATTTAATCGAGAAATGAAAAATTATCATTGTCCAAACACTAAGGTCAGCCACATGTTGAGTCCATGGAACTTTTTAGTAGATGAACTATCCAAAAAAGGGAGTCCCAATAAGATCTCTATTTTATATCATTGTACTAGGTCTCTTCATCATGACTGAAAATTCATTGTTAATGGTGACGCCCTCAGTCCCCATCACATTCACCCCCCCCCCCCCCCCCTCATCCCTTTCTCATTTTGAATAAAAAAAATTAGTGATTATATATATTAGTCCTAACTTATTGAGGTTTCCTGTATTCGAATTTTATATTCATCTATTTAAATTCAGTATTATTTTCACCATATTATTAACATATGCAATGGTGAATTTTAAATTATGATCATCACATATAATTTTAAAGTTTATATTATTATAAGAATTTCCAATGAGTAATTTTACCTTAATATCGACTTTTAATGAAAAATTTTACTAATAAAATTTTTTTTTATATGATACCTATATTTTTTCTTAAGACTATAACATGGGTAGTGATGCAGTTATATTGGACATAAAATTGTGTTTATCATAGAGATATGCCTCTATACATGCACATCCAGATTTGGAATAGAAAATGCATAGTTTTATATATCATATGGATTACAACCAACACCCAATATCAAAAGATTAGTGTCTTTAGGAGCTAGATGTGTAGTAAATCATCATCATATACTATAAAATAAAATGTAATTGAATAAATATCTATAGACCACTTATAAACTGATCAAACTATCTATATCACGTTCATTTATCTGGGGAAATGGGGAAATAGAGGAATGGAGTGACCCCAAATGCTTAGTAAGGGGAAAAAGTCACAATGAAAATATTATCATAAATAAATGACAAATATAGTCATTTGATAGTGGAAAGATTAAAGGAATATAATCATAAAATCATAATAAGTGAAAATTAGTCACGATGGTAGAATAATAAATCAATAACCATATCATAAATAATCCCATGGATACATGGAATAAGATTCAAGGTGTTATATTATCTTGGTAATCATAAAAAAACAAATTAATGTGGCACAAACATAAGACATTTCATCATAAAAATAGGTCAAGTATCACTATCCATACATCATAACATTTTGGTTAAAGCCCGCATAGAAAATGTGAGAAAAAATTTCATTGTCATAATGTATAATATATGTCTACAAATAATTACTTTAAAAATTATAAAAATTATCACATTTTGATCATTAAAATCACTCTAGATGTGGAATAATTCATCTAGTCCATGCATAGTAATTTAATGAGAAATTAAGCACTACAAGTTTGATTTTTTGGATATATAATTTTTGACCCACTAGTCGTATCATAATACATCATGTATATATGTTTCATAATAATGTAAAAACAATCATCAAACTACAAACATCATAACATGACTACCTATGGAAATAAAATACGCATATAATGAAATAAAATAAATCACTTGGTAGATAACCTTAAATTAATATAATGAAATATATGGTATTTACATGGTATAGAATAAATAGCATATGTTATAGTCAATAATTTCCCCATTCAATCAGATACATGGTTATCTAGGTCAACACCCTTTAATTAGATGAAGGATATAAGGGTATCTGTAAAGGAATTCGATAAAGGGTTCTCTTTTATAGAGTTGAAGATAGTGAATGACAAAGCCACTGACGAATCGTTTCTCTTATAGGGATTTTATTTTCACCTTGTCTTATTTACATATGAACTTGGGTAATGAATTTATGTAATTTTTGACATAATTTACATTTATGGTAAAGATACTATTTATGGAAAAACAAAATAAATGATTAATAATGAATATAACATGAAATAATATTTTCATTGATGAAAATAACTCAATATAAAATAAGTAATTGAATGGATTTTAATTAAATAATTTCATGGTTTTTCTAAAACATTGTAAAAAAGAAAAACTTCATCTATAATGAATGGCATAAATGAAATAAAATTTAATTTTAAATAAAATAAATTATGAATAAAATATTTAATATGAATAAAGTCTTCAAAAAATCATCTTTAGGAGAATATAGTGGAAAATAGATGATATATCAGAACAATAGACTTCATAACTTTTATTGACTTTTTCGTAAAAATAGATTATAAGTCACTTTCAAAAACTATTTTCATAAAAGGTATGAAATGATTTTAAATCCCATTTTAATGATAAAACTTACCAATAATTTAATCTTGAAAAATAAATTGATTGAAAATAGAAGAAACATGAAGAAAAATATAAGAAAATTTTGAATTTATACTTTATAAATATAATATTGTTTGATTTAATTTATACATAAGAATTGAATAATAAATACATGAGTATCCCCTAAAAATGAAGGAGAAGTAATCTAGGATAATGTAAATGAGTCATATTAGAAATAGAAAAATAGTAGGTGAGAGTGATAGTGAATATATCATTAAGAACAAGAATGAGTGGGAAGACCCCATATGAACCATGTATTGTATAAACTTTGAATATATATAAGGGGAAAAGAGAGGAGTAACACATAAAAATTAAATGGAATTCAATAAGGTATTATTTTAATATTTTGTATATATAAAATATATAAGAATATAGGTCATAGAAAAATAATATATGAAATAAAGAAGTCATGGAAAAGAAAACCACTTAACTCAATTCATAACTCAGATTAGTACATACACCTAAACTCATGAATAATAGAACAAAATTTATTAAATACTTGATTAAGAACTTTTTCCATATATATTTTATTTATAATTATTAATTTATTTTCACTTATAGTCATTTTATTTGAACTTTTTGTTTGTGCACTTAGTCTCAAGGATGTCTCTACATGGTTCCATAGTCACATTGATTTATTAGTAATTTCCATGACCCCCCCCCCCAATGAGTAACCCTCATGGGCCAACAGTAAAGATGGTGATGACCCCTGAATCCCACATCCAATAGGACCTATCATGGAGACTAGAATTTAGGGTATAAAATGTATTTAATGGGATGTATTATTATCAATATAATAAGTAGTAAAGAGATAGATTAGATCCACCAATAAGCTCAATAGCATAAATAAATGGATAACCATCCCAATACATGAATGTGATGATATACAAGTGTAAAACAATGAAAAGAAGAAAATATAAGGCAGTGACCATGAATCTCCAACAACTTTTGAACAACTTCATAAGATATTAACACCAAACTCAATCATTAACCTACTCCTACATACCTGAAAAACAATATATATATTTATGGTACATTTGAACTCAGTAGGATCCTCCCTGAAACCTCTTGTGTGAATGAGAATAATCATACTAAATATCAGTTAATAAACAAATAAATTAGAAAAATTACTTTAAAATGTGAAAATATATTCCACCCTCACTAAGGCATTCACACCAAGTAAAGAACAGAAGTAAGTAATATATAATCAAGAATATATATAAGAATATACCTCAATTCCACTTCCCCTCCATTTTTTTCCTCTCATGAACCTATCATAGAATTTATTATTCTATAATCATTTTTATAATTAATTCTAAAACCCATTCATACAAATCACAACCATATCATCATCTCATCCAACATCTCATACAACTCAACACAACTTCATCATCATCACACCTATAACTAAGTTATAAGTCTAAAAGCCGTTGTAGCCATTATATCATGAACTATTCCTTAGGAAACTATATCCCACACTTGTACACCTATAGAAAATTACAATTACTATATTCATAATACAAGTATTTTTTATAACCTCAATCATCAACAAACATTATACACATGTATAGTAAAATAAGATCCATCACAAGTCATGAAATCATGTACACTATACCTTAACCCATCCTATCATGGATATGACTACACATTATGATATATATAAAGAGAGATTGGGTAAGGGAGATACTTTTCTCACTCATTCCCTCATCAACCTAGATATTGAGGAAAGCACCTAAAACCCAAAACATTTGGTCAACGAGTGACTGATTAAGTTAGGTGGTAGAAAAAATAAAATCATAAAATATAGTAGGAATATATAGTAAACAACTAAACTAAGGGTATACTCAAATACATATATCATCCCACGTGACATATGGCTTCCATCGATAAGGTATAGGAAACAAGATCTCATAAAAGATCACAAGAATAATGATTAAACACCATTAATCATTTTCATTTAGCAATTAAAAATTTTCCAATAATTTATTATCACAAATAATAATAATTATTTAATAATTCTATTTTGTCACAAGTCAACATGATTTTATAATTCATCATTTAAATTTCAATATTCTCATTACATTCTCTTAGAGAAATCATCCAACCATCCCATGGTTCTTGTTTAATATATAGCATTCTCTCCATCCATTCCCAACTAATGAGTTCACTTATAATCCAATAACCATTCAATAATATAGGTATTCTAAGACTCAACCTAATATACTACATGAAAACAATCAATTGTAGTGAATAGGAAAACTATAGTAAGTTGTTGTAAATCATAGGAATAGATCATTAAGAAAACTACAGATCAAAAAAAGAAACATCAGGAAATCCCCACACTCATCTTAAACTAATAAAATTATAAACAATCCCAATGAAACCATATATAAAATAAAAACCCCTACACTCAAAATATATCATCTACCTAAACATCAACCTAATATCAATAGATATGCAACAAGAACGACATATTCTAAAATGGTTCCATATATTACATCCATAACTTGTCACGTAGATCAAATATTATTAAAGATATACCATCTACGAGCATATATAAATGGAAACAAAATGTATTATCAGTATATAAATTTAGTGGTAAAACAATGTCATAACATCAAGCACACAAGCTATAATAACATGTTATAAAATCAATGTTGGGATAATAATAGTCGTAAACACTTTAATTTTAGCAAACAACCAATTTCATTACCTCATGAATTAACTAAAAAATTATGTTGAGGTTTCCATAATAGTAACCCATAAATATATAAGTTATTAATATAAAATAATCAATTATAGGCTTTCTTTGAGTAATACATTCAATCATACCAAATTTTAAGAAAGATTATAACTCATATCATAATACTATTTCATTATTCATTTCATATTTTCTAACATTATGTTATTTAAAAATTTTCATATATATCCATAAATCTATGGAAGAAAAATAATCACAATAATTTTATAACACACTATCTAGGAAATATTAAGGGGAATCATCAACATACCATCTTCATATGTGATCATAGTAGCCTTATGATTCATTCTAAATTATTGTTATTATATTATTTAGGGTTGATCCCACCACAAATAATATAATAAAAATCATGTTAACACCACACTTTAATATAAAATAAGGAGAAGTCAAGAATCCCCCACCTCAATACAAAAATTTTCAATGTTCTCTAAACAAAAATGGAAGAACAAGAGTAGATGTCAAATCACTTATCCCATGAGAAAACTATGATCCCTAAGTATAAAATAACACTTATAATCATCCATTAATCACTAAAATAATCCATATGAAAATCATAAGATAATGAGATTCCGAGAATGGAAAGAGATACTGGGAGGGAGATAGAGAGGAACTAACAAAGAAAAATAAAACTGACCTCAGATCACTAATAATGTAATCTCTAGAAGCTAGGGGTTGAAGACAATAAAAGGGGATCAACTTACTCTATAAGAATTCCTCTTGGAACCTAGGGTTTTAAGTATAATGTAGAAAAAATATTTTTATGGCACTTGAGAATTTATATTGGATGGATACTAATAGGGCATTGGTCCAAAATCCCTCACCAAAAATAAATAGTTGGGTTTCCCATCAAAAATAAAGTATGGGGTGGGATGATGTAGTGAAATAATTCATATTAAAATCTCCATCTAGAATCCATGGTGTAATCCATATCATATCTCCCATGGTCATATAAACCCATGATAGGGTTGCGGAAGAGCAAAAACCATCATTCATTAGTTTCCCCAAAGTTATCAAAGACATGGCCTCAACCCTCCAAGACTCCATGATGATACCTACCATCTATGTCACAGTAGTCCTTAAGAATGTAGAGTAAATAAATCTTGATCCCTGACCTCCAGAGTGTATCCCAATTTCCACTCAACAACTACCTCCATATTGATAAAAGAACCAAAATCATTATCCCAAGCCTTCATGCTGCAATGATCATAATGACACCGCAAGGGTGACCTTCAAAATCACGCTACACAATAGCTGAGTAGAACATGTCACAATCCTCCTCCTCTAACTAAAATTTCAACTCATCACTACTTCTTCTCACTCAACATTCCTTAAACACCTCCAATAACCCCAAAACATAAAGAAAGGTCTTATGAAAAATTATCCTCATACAGTAATGATATAAGTTATTGTAAAATTATTATAAACTCTAAAATATTGATGATATGACGTTCATGTCATTAAAAAAATTTAAATTGATCCAAATATCCATAAGTTTTCTAAATAATTCATAGTTCATTAATTATAAATGTTTTCATTTAGCGATTTATTCATTTAGATGGTTTTACCAAATTTTATGAATATAATTTGTTTTATTTATTTTTATGGTCATTTCTTATTATAGAATATGAATCATATTACAATATAATTTTTAAATTAATATTTATAAATAAAATAGTTTATTATAGCCAGTAATGAAAGTGGTAATAGTATTTTAAAAATAATATCCTTATAGGTGGTTATATCATTCATTAACAGATTTTATTTAAGATACAGCCACTATGTTTAATTTATGTTCATAAAATTCATATTATAACATATTAATCATGTTTTAATTTATAAATTTATTCCATAATTATGTATTAATATCATATTTAAATCATCCATGGAGGTGGTGATGAAAAATAAAACACATCATCCATGGAGGTGGTGAACTGACCATAATATGGGTGATGATTTCATTTTAAAATTAAATAGAGGGAGAAGTATAGTGGATATTTCATTAATATAATTACATTTTATTATATATGTGATACTAATTTAATTAATTCATGATTGTTAAGTGATGTTTATAGGAGGTATAAGAAGTTTAAAACTCAATAGAGATCATTAGCAATGGTTTACCTCTTCTTTTAGAAGGCCTCATTTGATATGCTATTTGGGAATTAAGGAGTTACCTTTCTGAAGACCAAAACCTTAAATTAATGGATAAGAGGTATGGGGTGGGATTTTGGTAGATTTTGGGAAAGGTTATATGCTTATGGTGTGAGGATATGTGGGGTGGACATGGGATCTATTAAATAGAAGAGGAGAGAGGTGTTTTGAATAAAATGTTCATTAATTTATAATTCTATATCAAGATGATGAATAGTATATATTATTGTGACTAATTATAGTGTATAATTATAAAATAAATTACTTTTATCATTTTAAAACATTAAAAATATAAATGAATCATTTGAAAATTATTTTTAAAGTAATTAATCCAAAATGTTATTTTATTAGATTGAAATATATTTTAGAATTTTGAAAATCACTTATAGTTTTAAAAAATTGTTTATTATTTTTAAATGAATTACTCTACTCATTAAATCTAATTTAAATCAACAAAAATGTCTTAGAAATTATTCATTCATTTTTACTTCATTATGATTTCATAAAACATATGGTATATGTGAAAATTATATTTTTAGAATTTACAAAAATTCATATTTTGTTAGAAGAATACCAAAAAAACACTCTAAGATAAGTTTCTTGGTATCATTAAAAAAATTAATTCCATTATATAAAAATAAAAAATAAAATTACAAATATTTAACATTTTAAAAAATATTATAAATAAAAACAATTACAAAATAAAAAAACTATTTATTTTATCATGAGTGGTTAAATTTGTATTGGTTATTATTCTTTAATTATTATATGTTTGATACGTAATTATTTGTAAATTTAAAATATAGTTTCCATTTTATAAAATTCATCTTCTAATTGTTTTAAATTTATCATTTAACTGAATATCTATGAAAAATAATTTTTTTAGAAACATTATACATTATAATTACATTGTTATCTCAATAATCATGTTACTTTTACAATTACTTCATTATATAAACACAATGTCTAGAATATTATAATAATACACCATATAAATTATAATATTTTTTTTCAAATGAATAAATAATTCATAAAATTATTTCCATGTAAAACATGTTACATGTTATCTTAAAAGGAAATTTATACAATATGATAAGATCATTTAACCAGTAAATGAATTATCATAAAATATTATTTTACTATAAAAATATTACGTAACCTTTCATTTTATCATTTGATGTAAATAAAATTTTTGATGAAATTAAAATTTATTATATTACATTCAATGGTCATATATTATAATTACATAACTACGAAACATGTACAATGCTATTTGGAAAACTGGATTTCAATATCTACATTTTATTTAAATGAAAAATTAAGAATAAACTATCGATAGGTGTATTATTGTTTTAAAAAAAATCCCAAAAATAATCATGAATCAAATTAAAAAATATTTTATAAAACCATGTTAATAAATAATTATTATTCATAATATTGAATTAATATTTTATTGACAAACATGTATTCAACAAAAGAAACTACTTAAATGATAAAAATTTCCATAAATGGTGGGTTTATATCATTAAAAAAATATAAATAAATTCATTTACCATTTATATTTATAATTTATGAAAAAAAAATTATAAAAATAATCATTGGATAAATGTGATGTTAAATTCTACCCCTTAAATAAATTGTATCCTCTTGATTTTTTCACTCATTGATAAACTGTTATTATTACTATTTTTATGAACTATATTAATAAAACCAAATTTTAACTTAATTATAATCAATTGTATGGGAACATCATAAATACCTATGAAATTTTAATCCTATGTGTTCATTCTAGTTATAATTAGAATAGTAATCTAAAGAAAATGGTTTTCTATCAAATAATCTATACCCAAATATTCACAATACAAATTCTTGAAAATAACCAAACTCTACTCTGATAAAAAACTGAGATTCCATGAGACCCATATTTCATGATATAGAACTAAACATATATATTTTTACACATATAATATGAATTGCAACCAACTCCCAAGATAACATTTTCAATGTATTTGGGAGCTAGGCACATAATACATCACCAACATATATTATACTATAAAATGTAATCGAGTCATACATCATTTACCACTTGTAACTTCATTACATAGTATTAATCACCTATGATGACCTTGTGAAATAGGGAAAGATATGAAAGGAGTAAGCTGAATTGCTCGGTAATGGGTAAAGTAATTAAAATGAGGTAATCTATCAAAAATAAATTAACAACCTGGCCTTATGGTAAATTGAATTATTAAAGAATTAAGATAATAAAATTATAAGGATTAAAAATAAGGCATGATATTATAATCATAAATCTATTACTATTGTAACACCCGAAGATTCCACAGTATGCTTCTCATTGAATAATACAATAGCTTGCGATGTACGCAACTTCAAGTTCTAACACACCACGACTAATCAAACTAGCAGTTATGAATAGTAATACCAACATTATGAAATTTTATAAATTTTATTTTTTAAAATGGACTTTATTTTGGTATTCAGAATATCAAAATTATCTTAGGGTGAATTTTAGGTATTTTCTGATAAATTTCATAATTTGATGAATAGTGAAAATACTAAATTTTAATTAAAAACAACTTTTTTAATCGAAATAATTTATAGTGTTAAATTATAAATTTGAGTTGTTTTAAAGTATCATTAGATTATATTTTTATCATTTAATTAAATCTATGTCATTGGAAGTAATTTCACATTTAAATAGTACATAAACATATGTCAATCTTTTGATAGTTTTTACTTCTTAAAGACCCGCTTTTTGGTTTCGACAAGAGGAATTAATTTTAAATTAGTTTATGAAACTTATATTTTTTGAATTTGGAAAAATTGATTTCATATTTGGAATCAGGAGGTCCAAATTTTTTAAATAGGTAACTTTTATTTTTATACATTACGAATAATTACTTCGGTAAATATTTTATTTACCATGGTTAAAGGCTAAATCAGGTAAATAAGGGTAAAAAATAATATTATAATAATATTAACTTACCATAAAACGTATCATATCCCTATTGGTTAATAAATGTCTGACCATGGTCATCCTTGGGTAAATTTTGGGACCCCATGGAGCCACTTGGGAGTGATAATGACATTTTATTTTAAATAATCTAAAGTAAAGACAAAAATAACATAAGCATATATCTTTTAGTAAAACAATTTTTATATGAGGTTATATAACTGATACATTAGAATATAAATAATAATTAGAAAGATAAAAATATTTCCTATATCATTATATTTTATTTATAATTTTTAGACATAAAATAAAAATATTTATATATGACACAATAGTGATGCATTATTTTCCTTATTAATGAAATAATCAATATTAAAATAAAAATAATTTTAATGTTTTGATGCCATACACGAATTTTGTGGTGAATATGACATGTTATTATTGATTAAATGTATTTTTTAGAGGTAATCAAGTTGTTATGACTTTTACAAAAACCAAATACTAAATAATGTCAAAATTGACATAAATGAGTTTTTAAAATAAATACTATATTATTAAATGATATAATAGTCCTAAAAATATAAGGTTCATCCAAAAGAATTATATAATTATAAATATGAAATTAATTAACACTTGGAGTTTACTTGTCATTTTATAGTATGTTTATTAACCATTTATTATAATAATACAAGAATACATGGTAAAAGATAAATTATTTAACTAAGAGTTAAATCTAAAAGATAAGGTTAATATAATGTCCTAAACCTATCTAAAACCTATTGGTTGAGAGTTTTCTGACCCATACCCACCTTATCCTCGAAATAAATAATTTTTGAGCCATTATAAACCTAATATTATTGTATACTAAAATAATATTTCAAGCTTTTCCTAAAGTGACCATCACCTCTCTTATAAAAGGGTACTTCCCCATATCTCAAAATTACACCTCCAAAGACATTTGGCTTGGCCAAAACCTCATCATATATCCTCCCAACTTCCCTCAATTAAACCTAGATCCCTTAATTTGATCAGAAATCCAATATAAGGTTCCCTTTTGATCAAATCAAAAAAAAGTACCCAAAGAAGAGGTAATAATTTCATCACCTCTTTCAAAGTTATTTTCTTCTTCCATTTATTATTTCTTTGTTGTTTCCATAAAAAAATAATAATTCCAGTACCTTAAACATAATATGATGTTTTTATAAATATGGTACAACCATATTCATTATTTTATCCATCCTATGAATGAAAAAGTCACCACTTGTGTGTACGTACGGCTTACTATCTCCATGTCGTGGTGTAGTTTGTTACCCAACACTTTATTATTTGGATGGGTATAATAATAGGTATAATTGATGTAAATAATAAATATAACATGTTAATAATTCTTTATATATGTTATACCATCCAATTATATACGATTTCACCCTTAAAAGAATGATATTGTCGCTCGTGCGTACCTACGGATTACAGTCTCCACGACGTGATGAGATGTCATTCCCCATCATAACCATTCATGACTAATTTTCATTTGATGATTAAAAATAATGTTTAAAGACTTAATATAATTCTATATATGAATAACATTTATCCTTTCCACAATAAACATGACTTACGTTACAAACCATGTAAATTAAAACGAATCAGTTAACACCCGAAAGGATGATACTACTGAAATATCATTAACAAATCAATATTAGAAGATCATATATGATATCATATTACTGTATATGGTTCTTTTTTAATTTAATAACAATTATTTCACCATTATATATGAGTTTAACCTAACCTAGACCAAGGAAAAGTACAAGTTAAGGGTTAATTTCACAATATTTTTATTATCTGAGGTTTTTATACGTGAGTATCTACTAAGACCTCTTTATCATCCACATCTGTGTTTCTTAAAAATGTATTTCAAAACATTTTTACTATTTACTATACTATTGTTTAAATTCATTTATACCCTTGGTTGACTTTTTATAAAAAAAAATTAAAGGAATCTTTATGTCATTTTCAAAACAAGGTACTTTATGACCTTTTTCACAAATTAAGGTAAGAAGGTTTTCTTAACTTATATCGAGGGTGCGGCTATTTTCCACTATTATAAAACATTTGAAGCTTCCCTTACAAGATTATAATAATAATTTCAAAATAAATTTGTTCTTTTATAATTATGTAACTTTTAAATGATTTCAAAATAGGAAGAGATATCTCTCTCAAATAGTTTTGATTTCATCTATGTCAACATCCTTTGATGCATTTTACACTTTTTTTAAGTTGATTTATTATGATACAATATTTCATATTGTATTGAAGGTTTGTGATATATTTGACTCTGGATGTGTTATTTTTATATCATTCATGGTTTATGGTTAAAGTATTAACATTTCCTATGCTACTTTTAATACGAATGTTTATGTTATGTTTCAACCTTTTCATATGAGGAATGCATTCGACTTAGTAAGTGATGGGTGGAGCCCACTATAGCTCCTTGATTCATCAGTATGTATCATGAGACAAACTAGTGTCTTGGTACAAGGCCTTGACAAAATCTTATTTGTAGTCTTGGCACGAGGTCGTGACTATGTGGTTATGATGTCCGACATTATGCATTCTATCATTGTGAAATTGGCTATTGATATTGCATGTGATTATTCAACTAGTAGAATATCGATTTGAATAAGTAAATGGAATTATTTTGATTTATATTTTCCATATTATGATGAAGTTTAAGTTTAAAAGTCTTTTGTTTTAGACATAGATATTTCCTTAAATGTTTATGCTTATTTATGAAAGTTACCTCTATATTGTTATCCTTACTGAGTATCTGAGCTCACCTATTTCTATGTTTTATTTTTCCTATGATGCGAAGAAGTATTTTACAATTAACTTGCAGGAATAGGATAAGGGATAAGAGTGTGTTCAAATGGGACACAATGATGTTTTTTTTGTTATTTGATGATGTAATGTAATTCTTATGAATGTATCTAGTACTTAAAAGGCTACTAAACTATTCATTCTTTCAGGGCATGATTCCATGTATCATGTCAATGTTATGTAATATTGCACCAGCTTCGGGCTTCTGGATTTGGAGCGTTACATTTGGTATCAAAGGAAGTTTAGTACAAACCATGGAAACCAGATTTACAAAAACTCTGAGTAGAGAACACTTCCCTAATATAGAGTTTAAGGATTAGTATAGAATGATTTCCCTGAATTTTGGTAATGTAGATATTTTTTGAGTTTTCCAAGAAATACATCCATGTCTGGATATGAGCAGGTAGTGGAATCTCTGGCACAGATGTACCTAGGGGTAAACCCCGAAAACACCGCTTTGGGCTACACTCAAACGGGAACTGGTGCACGACAACGGGCTTTGTTGCACTCTTGGTTACGACACTCCTGGGGGATATGCTTAGGATAAATCACATTTTCTTTATAAACCATTATGAAGGATTTATGAGAATATACTTCCTCAAAGAAAACATTTTTATGATTATGGATTATATCCATAAACTGTTCAATTTATGTTAAGTGTTTTACAAGTTTGGAATTATGTATTGTGATTAATAAACAAATCTAGTGTATTTCATTGTTTAGAAATGGTGCCTAGTGAAATGAATGGGAACTGTATCAATGCATGTAATCCATGTAGGGATTTCCCTCCTACTCAAGATAATTATAGTGTAGATGGTGATGCAACTGGTGCTGATCAACTTATCACCATACTGGGACAACACACTAAGGTTATGAATAATAACCTTACCCGTATGGAGCACCCTGATCCACAACGTGGAGGATCAATGTTAGAAAGCTTCATGAGGAAAAAACCACCAAAATTTAATGGGTCCACAAATCCATTTGTAGCTGAGAAATGGATAAGTTCCTTATAGAAAATATTTCATGCTTTGGGGAGTAGTGAAAGGGAAAAAGTTGTCATGGCAGTTTATCAGCTCACGGTAGATGCAGATAAATGGTGGTCATTAATTCAAAAAAAATGATGATGAAGAAGTATCAAATATGTAATAGAAAGAGTTTAAAGATATTATCCTAGAAAAATACTTTCTGCGTGACCATCTAGCGGATATGGAAAGTCAATTTTTGAGTCTGAGGAAAAAGGAGGATGAGAATGTCGCAAACTGTGAGGATAACTTTACAAGGTTAGAAAGGCATGCAGTAGATTATATATGTAACCCAAGGAGTAAGACTAATTGATTCTTTGATGGGTTAAAACCATTTCTCCATTGAGAATTAGTCTCACAATCCTCCTCATCATATGAAGATATTGTTTCATGTGCTATCAAGACAGAAAGGGAATTATCTAAGTCTTACGACTTTAAAGAAAATCAAGAGAAGAAGAGATCTGTTGAACACTCTGGAAATGAAAATAAGGGGAAGAATGAAAAAGTGGAATATCCATCAGGCGATAAATGTGGAAAGAAACACCCCAGTACTTTCCTAAAGGGAATAGGAGTCTGGTGTGGTGAACAAGGCCACCAATATCGTGATTACAAGGGAAATAAAGAGGTTGTTAATGTTGAATGCTATAGCTATAAATAAATGGGGATTATGAAAATAAATTTCCTAAGCATCAGGGAAACTTACCTCAAAAAAGGCCAAGGGAGAAAGGCTAAGCTTATGAGATCACTACTGCTAAGGTTGAAGCTCTGAAAGACGTGGGTGGCAGGTAATTTAGTGGTTTTCTCAAGTTTAGCCAATGCTTTATTTGATTTTTCATCATCGCATTGTTTCATATCTTCCCAGTTTACTAAGAAAATTAGATATTTTCAATTTTATTTAACAAGGGATTTTTCAGTTAAAACACATAAGGTAATTATCATTGCAAAAAAGTTATGTCAATCAATTACCATTAGGGCATATAAATGTTCTTTATTTGCTGATCTAATCATCATACCCATGATTTAATTTGATATAATCCTTGGTATGGATTGGATTTCATACCATGATATGAAAATTTATTGTATGAAGATGGAGGTTAAAATTTTCAATGATGATAAGGAGTACCTTATGTTTAGATCAGAAACGTCACCACCGAATTCTTATCAAGATCCACCCTATAGCTCTACTAAATTCAATTATTGGGAAGTAAGAGAATGAAATAACTATGGGTGAGGAAAATAATGTTCAAATAGAGTACGTACCTATTGTTCAAGAATATGTTGATGTGTTTCCAGAGGATTTACCTGGACATCCTCCAGAACGAGAAATTGAGTTTTCCATTGATTTAATTCCTGGTTCACGGCCCATATCGAAGACCCCTTATAGAATGTACACTGTGGAATTAGTGGAACTAAAGAAATAACTATAGGAATTAAGTAATAAGGGATTTATTCGTCCTAGTGTTTCTCCATGAGGAACCCCTATTCTTTATGTTAAGAAGAAAGATGGATCTATGAGGTTGTGTGTTGACTACAGGGAGATCAATGCTATAACAATAAAGAACAAGTATCCACTACTTTTCATTGATGATTTATTTGATCAACTTCATAGAGCTCAATATTTTTCAAAGATTTATCTTCTATTGGGATATCATCAGTTTTGTGTGAAAAAGGAAGACATTCCAAAGATAGTATTTCGAACCAGTTATAGGCATTACGAGTTTACAGTAATGCCTTTTGGACTGACTAATGCACCCTCTATTTTCATGGATCTAATGAACAAAGTTTTCAAGGAATATCTTGATGACTTTTTAGTGGTGTTTATTGATGATATATTGGTATACTACAAAAGCTAAAAAGATCATGAAAATCACTTGCACATTATTCTAAAGACTCTTAGAAGAAATGAATTATATGGGAAGTTTAGAAAGTGTGAATTCTGGATTCAGAAGATTTCTATTCTTGTCCATATAGTCTCTAATTATGGAATCTATGTTGATCCTTCTAAGACAAGATCAATACAAGAATGTCCAGCACCAATGAGTATAACCGAGTAACATAGTTTTATTGGTTTAGCAGGTTATTATCGGCATTTTGTCCAGAATTTTTCCTGATTGGAAAACCCATTAACCACTATCACACGTAAAGGGGTTAAATTTGTTTGGAAAAAATAGTGTGAAGAATTTTTTGAAGAATTGAATAAAAGATTAGTCAATGATCCTATATTGACTCTACCGTCAGGGAATTATGGGTTTTTTATTTATAGTGATACTTCAAAGAAGGACGTGGTTCTGTCCTTGTGTAGAATGATAGAGTTATTTCCTATGCCTCATGACAGCTAAAAATTCATGAACAAAACTATCCTACTCATTATCTTGAGTTATCAACTGTAATATTTGCTCTAAAAATATGGAGACACTATCTCTATGGTGAAAATGTGAGATATATACTGATCACAAGAGTTTGAAGTATATTTTCTCACAAAAAGAACTCAACAAGAGGCAAAGGCGATGGCACAAGATACTCAAGGATTACGATTGCATTATACACTACCACCTTTGGAAGGAAAATAAGGTGAAAGATGCTTTGAGTAGAAAGGATCATGGAGTTTTGAACAAGATGAGAGTTGAAAGGGATCATATGTTCATAGATCTGGTAAAGATGGATATGGGAATAATCATGGAAAGTGAAACATCAATACTTTTTCAAATGGTTTCCCATCCATATTTACTAAAAAGGATAAAAAGTTCTCAGATTGATGATGAGGAGTTTAAAAAGAAAATTAAAGCTTTGAATGATGGGAGAATGATCGACTTCATATATGAGGATGGGATTTTGAAATTAGGGAAGAGACTTTGTGTTCTTGACTTACCCAATCTAAAAAGGGAATTATTGGATGATGCTCATAGATCCAATTTCTCTATACACCCTGGTAGAACTAAGATGTATGGATATTTCAAGGAACATTTTTGGTGGGATAACATGAAGAGGGAGATTGCTAAATATGTGTCAATATGTATGGTTTTTAAACAAGTCAAAGCTGGGAAGAAAATATCCTGGAGGAATCATACAACCTCTCCCCATACCTGAGTGTAAATGGGATGATATTACAATGGAATTTGTTATGGGGCTACCAAAGACTCCTATAAATAATGACACAATATAGTTAATTATTGATCGTCTTACCAAGTCAACACATTTTCATTCTATAAGAGAAGATTTAAAACTTGAAAATTTAGCAAGACTATATATTAATGAAATTGTAAGACTTCATGGAGTACCTCTATCTATTTTTTATGATCATGATCCCCATTTTACATCAAGATTATAGAAAAGTATTCAGAAATACCTAGATACTGAACTTCATTTGAGCACTGCCTACCACCCTCAAACTGACGGACAATCAAAACGGACTATTCAAACCTTAGACGACATGTTGAGATCTTGTTCACTTGACTTTCAAAGTATGTGGTATCAGTATTTACCTCTGGTAGAATTTTCTTATAACAATAACTTGCATTAGAGTATTAAGATGGCGCCATATGAACCGTTATATGGAAAGAGATGTCGCACACCAGCTTGTTGGGATAATGTCGGTGAAAGAAAACTCGTAGGCCCTGAACTTGTTGAGGAAACAATGGAAATGGTGAAGATTATCCAAACCCACATCAAAGCAACTCAAAGCAGGAAAAAGATTTGTGTCGATAATCGAAGGAAGGATTTTTAATTTCAAGTAGGAGATCATGTTTTCTTGAAGGTATCTCCATGGAAGGGTGTTATAAGATTCGGAAAAAAGGGTAAATTAAATCCCATGTACATTGGACCTTTCAAAATTCTAGAACGAATTGGGGTTGTAGTTTACCATTTGGAAATGCCTCCAAGTCTCTCCAAAGTTCATGATGTGTTTCACGTATCACTGTTGAGAAAATACATGGCTGATGTAACGCCCCGACCCAAGATACCCAGAGTCTGTGCATTATTACATAACATTGGCATGATCACAAGAAAGATCAAGTCTCGAAATACTGATTAGTTTAGTAGCCTTGGAGTAACTAGATACATTAATAAAGTTTACATTACATCATAAAATTAAAACTACAACAATATATTCTCCATAGTCCACACACTTATCCCCTCATACTATCTCTGTAGGTCATTCATAAATTACTTCTTCACATCCTGGGAAAAATAAAACATAGAAAAGGGGTGATCTCAAATTCCCAGTAAGGATAACAATATAGCGGAAACATTCATAAATAAGAATAAATATTTAAGGCAATGTATAAATAAAACAAAAGCCTTTAAAACCTGATCTTCAACATAGTATGGATAAAATAAAATGAAATAATTCCATTTAATTATTCACATGGATATTCTACTAATCGAATAATCACATGCAATATCAATAACCACTTTCATAATGATGGAATGGATAATGCCAGACTATCATAACCACATAGCCAAGGCCTCGTGCCAAGACTAAAAATAAGATTTTGTCAAGGCCTTGTGCCAAGACACTAGTTTTTCTCATGAGACCTACCGATTCATCGAGGAGCTATAGTGGGCTCCACCCGTCACATATTAAGTCCAATGCATTCCTCATATGAAAAGGTTTAAACATAACATAAACATTCGTATTAAAACTAGCATACGAAATGTCAATAATTTCACCATAAACCATGAATGGTATAAAAATAACACAACCACAGTCAAATAAATCACAAAACCTTCAATACAATATGGATGTTTTGTATCATAATAAATCAACTTCAAATAAGATTTAAAACCATCAAAGGATGTTGACATAGATGAAATCAAAACTATTTGAGAGAAATATCCCTTTTTTGAAATCAATAAGTCACATAATTATAAAATAAAACATTTACTTTGAAAATTTTCTTAGAATATTGTAAGAGAAGCTTCAAAGATTTTATAATGGCAGAAAATAGCCGCACCCACCATATAAGTTAAAAAAACATTCTTACCTTAATTCTGTCGAAAAGGTTAAAAAGCACCTTGTTTGGAAAACGACAGAAAGATTACTTTATAAACTTCTTATAAAAAGTCAAAAAAGGGTATAAATGACTTTAACCCATATTCTTTAAAATAGTAATAATGTTTTGAAATACATTTTTAAGAAACATGGATGTGGATGATAAAGAGGTCCCAGTAGATAATTACGTATAAACAACCTCGGATAATGAAGAGATTGTGAAATAAACCCTTACCTTGTACTTTTCCTTGGTTGAGGGTAGGTTAACCTACTGTATAATGGTTAAATAATTGTTATTAAATTATATAATAATCATATACATTAATATGATATCATATATGATCTTTTATCATTGCTTTGTTAATAATATCTTAGAATTATCGTCGTTTTGGGTGTTAACTTACTCGTTTTCTTTTATATGTTTTGTTACATAAGCTGTGTTTTTTATGGATAGGTTGTATCTTATTAATATACATAATTATATCAAGTCCTTAAACATTATTTTTAATCATCAAATGATAATTATACTTGAATGGATACGATGGAGAATGAATCTCATCGCGTTCGTGGAGACGGTAGTCCATACATACGCACGAGTGACAATATCATTCTTTTGATATTAAAATAATATATAATTTGATGTTATATAATATATAAATAAAAATTATCATTTTATATTTATTATTTACATTAATTACACATCATTATTATACCCATCCAAATAATAATTTATTGAATAAAAATTACACCACGACGTGGAGACGGTAAGCCATACCTACGCACGTATGGTGACATGTCATTCAAAGGATAGATAGAATACAGAATATGGTTGTACCATATTTATAATAATGTCATAGTATATATAAGATACTGGATTTATTATTTTATAATGGTAATAACAAATAAAGAAGTTGAAGAAGAAAGGAACTTGAAAGAGGGTGGTGAAAACATTACCTCTTCTTCAGGTTCTTCCTTTTATTTGATCAAAAGAACACCTTAGATTGGCTTTATGATCAAAATAAGGCCTCTAGGTTGAATTGAGAGGAGTTTATATAGTATTTGGGTAGGGGTTGGCCGAGCCAAAAGGCTTTGAATGTGTGAATTAGTGAGAAGGGGGAGTTCCCTTTTATAAGAGGGGTGAGGGGCACCTTTGGAAAAGCTAGAAATATTATTTTATAATAAATTAATATTCGGTTTATAATGGATAAAAAGTGGATTATTTATAGGTTAAGGTGGGTATGGGTCCAAAACAACTAAAACAATAGGATTTAGACCGGTTTGGGTCACTATATTAACCTTATCATTAAGTATTAACTCTTAGTTAATTAGTTTTACTTTTACAATGTCTCTTTGTATTTTTATATTATATGGTTAATAAACTTACTATATACATCCAAGATAACCCCAAGTGGTCCATTAATGATACAACTATCATTATATATGTCTCTTGGCCTAACCTTAGATTTTTAGGAATTTAATATCAATTAATAATATAATATTTGTTTTAAAAACACTTTTATGTCAATTTTGACACTATTTGGAAAATTAATTTTTTTGAAAATTATAACAGAATTATTACTTCGAAAAAAGTAAATAAAATCAATCCTAACATGTCATATTAACCTATGAAATTATTTTAATTCATAAAAAGTATCAAATTGTATTTATTGGGTTATTTATAATATCAATTATTTTAATTTTTCACTATTATAGTAATTACTACATCATCATGGTGTCATAAATAAATTAAATTATTTAATGTCTAAAAATAATAAATAAAATATAATTATGTAGGAAATCTCTTTATATTTCTAATTAATATTTATAATTTAATTTATCTTATGTTTAACCTTATATTAAAAAAAAATTAGTAAATAAAATTTTATTTTAACTCTTTTAACTCTTCTTTGAATTAAATAATAATAAATGTCCTAATCTAATCCAAGTGGACCTAAATGATAATATTTTATTCCTAAGGTTGTTTTTGGTCGATATAAACTTGTAAAATAGAATTACGGTATGTGTTAGGGTAATATTAATATCATTTTTACCCTTAATTACCCTATTTACTTTTAACTGTGGTAAATAAAAGTAAAAAGTTATTGTTCACCAAAAATTATTTTCATATCATTGAACCACATTTTACTCCTTGATATTAACTTTGTCTCTCACTGTTTCTAAATTCTACTCAAAGAAGCGGTAAAATTAAGTTTTATGGAAAATTCAGTTTTTTAACTACCACTTAGTGGTTTCACTATTCATCAAAAAATGAAGTTTTTCAGAAAAATACCAAAAATTCACCCTAAGATAATTTAGATATTCCGAATCCAAAAATGAAGTCCATTCTGAAAAATAAAATTTATAAATTTCAAAAGGTGGGTATTACTATTCATAACGGCTAGTTTGATTGGTTGTGGTGTGTTAGAACTCGATGTTGCGTACAACACACGCTATTGCATTATTCAAAGAGAAGCATACCGTAGAAGATTGGGGTGTTACATTATCCCCTCCTTCAAATAATTTCGTCCTCAAAATTTCTAGAATACTACCGTATGAAAAGACTCATGTGGTTCTTCGTCATAAGTTCCTCGGGTTCCCACGTTGCCTCTTCCATCTTATGGTTTCTCCACAAGACTTTTACCAGACAAGTCGTCCGGTTTCTCAGTACTTGTTCTCTCGTATCAAGAATCTTGATGGGCTCTTTGCAATAAGATAGATCAGGTTCCAGTTCTAATTCCTCTTAGGTGAGTACATGCATTGGTTCAGGCATGTATTTCCTCAACAGAGATACGTGGAACACATCGTGAACTTTGGAGAGACTTGGTGGCATTGCCAATAGATAAGCTACATCCCCAATTCGTTCTAGAATTTCGAAAGGTCCGATGTACCTGGGACTCAATTTACCTTTCTTACCAAAACGTATGACTCCCTTCCATGGAGATACCTTCAGGAAAACATGATCACCGACTTGAAATTCCAAGTCCTTCCTTCGATTATCGGCATAGCTCTTCTGCCTACTTTGAGCTACTTTGATGTGGTTTTGGATTACCTTTACCTTTTCCATCATTTCCTCCACCAGTTCTGGGCCTACAAGTTTTCTTTCACCAACGTCATCCCAACAGGTTGGTGTGCGAAAACTCTTTCCATATAACGATTCATATGGTGCCATCTGAATACTCAAATGGAAGCTATTGTTATAGGAAAATTCTACCAGAGGTAAATATTGATCCCACATACCCTGAATTTCAAGTGAGAAGGATCTCAACATGTCTTCTAAGGATTGAATAGTTCGTTCTGATTGTCCATCTGTTTGAGTGTGGTAGGCAGTGCTCAAATGAAGTTCAGTATCCAAGGTTTTCTCAAGACTTTTCCAGAATCTTGAAGTAAAATGGGGATCATGATCAGAAACAATCGATAGGGGTACTCCATGAAGTCTCACAACTTCATCAATATATATTCTTGCTAGACGTTCCAGTGGTAGATCTTCTCTTATAGAAAGAAAATGTGCTGACCTGGTAAGACGATCAATAATAACCCATATTTCATCGTTCCTTCTAGGAGTCTTTGGTAGTCCCATAACAAATTCTATCGTGATATTATCCCATTTCCACTTAGGTATGGTAAGAGGTTGCAATACTCCACCAGGCTGTTGCCTTCCAGCTTTCACTTGTTAACAATCCATTCATCTTGACACAAAATCAGCAATCTCCCTCTTCCTGTTGTCCCACCAAAAATGTTCCTTCAAATATCTATACATTTTGGTGCTCCCAGGGTGTATAGAGAAATTTTAACTATGATCATCATCCAGAAATTCCCTTTTTAGATTAGGTATATCGAGAACACAAAGTCTCTTCCCGAATTTCCAAATTCCTTCTTCATACACAAAGTCTCTCAATCTCCCATAATTCACAGCTTTAATCTTCTTTCTAAATTCTTCATCATCGGTCTGAGAACTCTTAATCATTTCTAGTAAAGATGGTTTGGCAACCATTTGAAAAAGCATTGATGTTTCACCTTCCCTGGTTATTCCCATGTCCATCTTCACTAGATCCTTGAAAATTGGATCCCTTTCAATTCTCATATTGTTCAAAACTCCATGATCTTTTCTGCTCAAAGCATCTTCCACCTTGTTTACTTTCCCCGGGTGGTAGTTTATTGTACAATAATAATCCTTGATTAATTCAAGCCATCTCCTTTTCCTCATGTTGAGTTCTTTTTGTGAGAAAAATATACTTCAAACTCTTGTGATCAGTATATATCTCACATTTTTTACCATAGAGGTAGTGCCTCCATATCATCAAAGCAAAGATCATAGCTACTAACTCGATATCATGAGTAGTATAGTTTTTTTCATGAATTTTCAACTGTCGTGATGCATAGGCAATAACCCCATCATTCTGCATAAGGACACAACCAAGTCATTTCTTCGATGCATCACTATAAATAATGAATCCATCATTCCCCGATGGTAGAGTCAATATAGGAGCATTGACTAATCTTATATTCAATTCTTTGAAACATTCTTCACACTCTTTTCTCCAAACAAATTTAACCCCTTTACGTGTGATCTTTTTTAATGGGTTATCCAACAGGGAAAAATTCTGGACAAAACGTCGATAATAACCTACTAAACCAATAAAACTACGTACCTCAGTTATACTCGTCAGTTTAGGTCATTCTTGTATTGCCTTGGTCTTAGAAGGATCAACATAAATTCCATCCTTAGAGACAATATGGCCAAGAAAAGAAATCTCATGTAGCCATAATTCACACTTTCTAAACTTCCCATATAATTCATGTCTTCTAAGAGTCTTCAATATAATGCGCAAGCGATTTTCATGATCTTTGTAGCTTTTGGAGTATACCAAGATATCATCAATAAATACCACTACAAAGTCATCAATATATTCCTTGAAAAATCTGTTCATTAGATCCATAAAAACATATGGTGGATTAGTCAATTCAAAAGGCATTACTGTAAACTCGTAATGCATGTACCTTGTTTGAAATGTTTTCTTCGGAATGTCTTCCTTCTTCACACACAACTGATGGTATCCATATCGAAGGTCAATCTTTGAAAAGTACTGAGCTCCATCTAGTTGGTCAAATAAATCATCAATCCGAGGTAGGGGATACTTGTTCTTTATTTTTATAGCATTGATCTCCATGTAGTCGATACATAACCTCATAGATCCATCTTTCTTTTTAACAAAAAGAACATGGGATCCCCATGGAGAAACACTAGGGCTAATAAATCCCTTATTAATCAATTTCTCTAGTTGTTTCTTTAGTTAAACTAATTCTACAGTGGCCATTCTATAAGGGGTCTTCGATATAGGTCTTGATCCAGGAATTAAATCAATGGAAAACTCAAATTCTCGTTCTAGAGGATGTACAGGTAAATCTTCTGGAAACACATCTACATATTCTTTCACAATAGGTTCATCCTTTATTTGAACATTCCTTTACTCACCCATAGTCATTTCATTCTCTTCCTCCCCAATAATTGAATTTACTTGAGCTACCGGGGGTGGATATATATAAGAATTAGGTAGCGACGATTCTGATGTAAAGATAAGGTGTTCCTTATCATCATCATCAAGAATCATAACCTCTTTCTTCTTAAAATAAATCTTTGCATCGTGGTCCGAAATCCAATCCATACCGAGGATTATATCAAACTCAACCATAGGTATGACAATGAGATCAGTGGATAAAGAACATTTATGTGCTCTAATGGGGACTGATTCACAAAACTGTTTTGCAATGATACTTCCCTTAGGAGTTTTAACTGACAACTCCCTTGTTAAATCTAATTAGAAATATCTAATTTTCTTAGAAAAATGGGAAGATATGAAAAAATGCGATGATCCAGAATCAAATAATTCATTTGCTAAACTTGAGGAAACCATTAAATTACCTGCCACCACGTCTTTTGGAGCTTCTACCTCAGAAGTAGTGATATCATAAGCTTGGCCTTGATCCCTTGGCCTTTTCTGAGGTAAGATCCCCTAATGCTTAGGACATTCATTTTCATAATGTACCATCTCCCTGCAATTGTAGCATTGGACATCAGTAGCATCCTTCTTCCCCTTACAATCAAGAGCTTGGTGGACTTTTTCACCACACTTGTAAAAGACTCTCGTTCCTTTTAAGCAAGTATCGGGGTGTTTCTTCCCACATTTACTTCAGGATGGATATTAAACTTTTCCCTTCTTCCCTTTATTTCCATTCCCATATTGATCAGCAGATCTCTTCTTCTCTTGCTTTGATTTAAAGTCATATGACTTTGAGAATTATTTCTCTGACTTGATAGCACATGAGACAATGTATTCGTACGGTGAAAAGGATTGTGAGACTAATGCTCGACAGAGAAATGGTTTTAACCCATCAAAGAAACGATCAATCTTACTTATTGGGTTACGTATATAATCTCTAGCATACCTTGCTAACCTTGTAAAGTTATCCTCATACTTTGCGACATTCTCATCCTCCTTTTGTCTAAGACTCAGAAATTGTCTTTCCATATCTGCTCAATGGTCATGAGGAAAGTATTTTTCTAAAAACATATCTTTGACCTCCCTCCATTCCATATTTTATACTTCATCATCTTCCTTCGTGTTTTTAATCAATGACCACCATTGATCAGCATCTCCAGTGAGGCGGTATACTGCCATGATAACTTTTTCCCTTTCACTACTCCCCAATGCCTGAAATATTTTCTCTAGGGAATTTATCCATTGCTCAGCTACTAAAGGATTTGTACTCCCATTTAACATTGGTGGTTTTTGCCTCATGAAGCGATCTAACATTGATCCTCCATACTGCGGATCAGGGTGCTCCATACGGGTAAGGTTATTATTTATAACCTGTGTGAGTTATCCCAGTATGGTGATTAGCTGATCGGAACCAGTTCCATCACCAGCTCCACTATAATTATATTGAGAAGGAGGGAAATCCCTAAATGGAGTACGTGCATTGATACAGTTTCAATTTCTTCCAATAGGCACCATTTCTAAAAATGGCATAAACTAGATCAGTTTATGGATAAAAATACATAATTTCATACTTATAAAACACTTAACATAAATTGAACTATTTATGGACATAATCCATAATCATAAAAATGTTTTTATTTGAGGAATTATATACTCATAACCCCTTCATAATGATTTGTAAAGAAAATGAGATTTATCCTAAGCATATCCCCCGGGAGTGTCATAACAAAGAGTGCAGCAAGGCCTCTTGTCGTGCACCAGTTCCCGTTCGAGTCCAGCTCAAAGCGGTGTTCCCGGGTTTTACCCCTAGGTACATCTATTCCAGAGCTGCCTCTACCTAATCGTATCCAGACAGGGATAGATTTCTCGGAAAACTCACAAAATCTCTACAATACCAAAATTCTCGGAATTTCTTCTATACTAATCCTCAAATTCCATCTTAGGTCTATGTACTCTAATCAGAGTTTATCTAAATCTATATTCCAAGGTTTGTACTAAACTTCCTCTGATACCAACTGTAACGCCCCGACCCTAGATACCCAGAGTCGGTGCATTATTACATAACATTGGCATGATCATATGAAAGATCAAGTCTTGAAAGACTGATTAGATTAGTAGCCTTGGAATAACTAGATACATTAATAATGTTTACATTACATCATAAAATGAAAACTAACATAATATTGTCTCCATAGTCCACACTCTTATCCCCTCATACTATCCCTGTAGGTCATTCATAAATTACTTCTTCACATCCTGGGAAAAATAGAACATAGAAAAGGGGTGAGATCAAATGCCCAGTAAAGATAACAATATAGCGGAAACTTTCATAAATAAGAATAAACATTTAAGGCAATGTATAAATAAAACAAAAGCCTTTAAAACTTGAACATCAACATAGTATGGAAAAAATAAAATGAAATAATTCCATTTACTTATTCACATGGATATTCTACTAATCGAATAATCACATGCAATATCAATAACGACTTTCATAATGATGGAATGCATAATGTCAGACTATCATAACCACATAGCCAAGGCCTCGTGCCAAGACTAAAAATAATATTATGTTAAGGCCTTGTGCCAAGACACTAGTTTGTCTCATGAGACCTACCGATGCATCAAGGAGCTATAGCGGGCTCCACCAATCACATATTAAGTCCAATGCATTCCTCATATGAACATTTTTAAACATAACATAAACATTCGTATTAAAACTAGCATACGAAATGTCAATACTTTCTCCATAAACCATGAATGGTATAAAAATAACACATCCACAGTCAAACAAATCACAAAACATTAAATAAAATATAGATGTTTTCTATCATAATAAATCAACATCAAATAAGCTTAAAATTCATCAAAGGATGTTGACATAGATGAAATCAAAACTATTTGAGAGAAATATCCCTTTTTTGAAATCATTTAAAGGTCACATAATTATAAAATAAAAAATTTACTTTGAAAATTTTCTTATAAGCTTGTAAGGGAAGCCTCGAAGATTTTATAACGGTGGAAAATATCTGCACCCTCCGTATAAGTTAAAAAAACATTCTTACCTTAATTCTGTCAAAAAGGGTAAAAAGCACCTTGTTTGGAAAACGACAGAAAGATTCTTTTATTAAATTCTTATAAAAAGTCAAACAAGGGTATAAATGACTTTAACCCAAATTCTGTAAAATAGTAAGAATGTTTTGAAAGAGATTTTTAAGAAACATGGAAGTGGATGATAAAGAGGTCCCAGTAGATAATTACGTATAAACAACCTCAGATAATGAAGACATTGTGAAATAAACCCTTACCTTGTACTTTTCCTTGTTTGAGGGTAGGTTAACCTCTTGTATAATGGTGAAATAATTGTTATTAAATTATACAAGAATCATATACATTAATATGATATCATATATGATCTTTTAACATTGCTTTGTTAATAATATCTTAGAATTATCGTCGTTTCGGGTGTTAACTTACTCGTTTTCTTTTATATGTTTTGTTACATAAGCTGTGTTTGTTATGGATAGGTTGTATCTTATTCATATCCAGAATTATATCAAGTCCTTAAACATTATTTTTAATCATCAAATGACAATTATACTTTAATTGATACGATGGAAAATGAATCTCATCGCGTTCGTGGAGACGGTAGTCCGTACGTACGCACGAGCGACAATATCATTATTTTGATATTAAAATAATATATAATTGGATGTTATATCACATATACTGAATAATTATCATGTTATATTTATTATTTACATGAATTAAACATCATTATTATACCCATCCAAATAATAATTTATTGAATAACAATTACACCACGACGTGGAGACGGTAAGCCGTACGTACGCACGTATGGTGACGTGTCATTCAAAGGATGGATAGAATACTGAATATGGTTGTACCATATTTATAATAACATCACAGTATATATAAGATACAGGATTTATTATTTTAGAATGGGAATAACAAAGAAAGAAGAAGTTGAAGAAGAAAGGAACTTGGAAGAGGGTGGTGAAAACATTACCTCTTCTTCGGGTTCTTCCTTTTGATTTGATCAAAAGGGCTCCATAGGTTGGCTTTCTGATTAAACTAAGGCCTCTAGGTTGAATTGAGGGAAGTTGAGAGAGTATTTGGGCAGGTTTTGTCTGATCCAAAAGGCTTTGAATGTGTGAATTAGTGAGAAGGGGGAGTTCCCTTTTATAAGAGGGGTGAGGGGCACCTTCGGAAAAGCTAGAAATATTATTTTATAATAAATTAATATTCGGTTTATAATGGCTCCAAAGTGTATTATTTAAATTTTTAGGTGGTTATGGGTCGAAAACAACTCAAAAAATTGGATTTAGATAGGTTTTGGACACTATATTAACCTTATCTTTAAGTATTAACTCTTAGTTAATTAGTTTCACTTTTACAATGTCTCTTTGTATTTTTATATTATATGGTTAATAAACTTACTATATACATCCAAGAGAACCCCAAGTGGTCCATTAATGATACACCTATCATGATATACATCTCTTGTCCAACACTTAGATTTTTATGAATTGAATATAAATTAACAATATAATATTTGTTTTAAAAACTCTTTTATGTCAATTTTGACACTATTTGGAAAATTGATTTTTGTGAAAATCATAACAGAATGATTACTTCTAAAAAAGTTAATTAAATAAATTATAACATGTCATATTAATCTATAAAATTAGTTTAATTCATAAAAATTCTCAAATTATATTTATTTCGGTATTTATAATATCAATTATTTTAATTTTTCATTGTTATGGTAATTACTGCATCATCATTGTTTCTTCAATAAATTAAATTATTTAATGTCTAAAAATAATAAATAAAATATCCTTATGTAGGAAATCTATTTATATTTCTAATTAATATTTATAATCTAATTTATCTTATGTGTAACCCTATATTAAAAATGTTTTAGTAAATAAACTTTGATTTTAACTCTTTTAACTCTTCTTTGAATTAAATAATAATAAATGTCCTAATCTAATCCAAGTGGACCTAAATGATAATATTTTATTCCTAAGGTTGTTTTTGGTCGATATACACTTTTACAATAGAATTAGGACATGTGTTAGGGTAATATTAATATCATTTTTACCCTTAATTATCCTATTTACTTTTAACTGTGGTAAATAAAAGTAAAAAGTTACTATTCACCAAAAATTATTTTCATCGCATTGAACCACATTTTACTCCTTGATATTAACGGTGTCTCTTGGATTTTTGAAATTCCACTCACAGAAGCGCTAAAATTAGGTTTTATGAAAAATTCAGTTTTTTAACTACCACTTAGTGGTTTCACTATTCATCAAAAAATGATGTTTTTCAGAAAAATACCAAAAATTCACCCTAGTCTAATTTCGATATTACGAATCCAAAAATGAATTCCATTTTGAAAATTAAAATTTATAAATTTCAAAAAGTGGGTATTACTATTCATAACGGCTAGTCTGATTGGTTGTGGTGTGTTAGACCATGATGTTGCGTACAACACACGCTATTGCATTATTCAAAGAGAAGCGTACCATAAAAGCTTGGGGTGTTAAACCTGACACAATGCATGTACTCACCTATGAGGAATTATAACTAGAACATGATCTGTCTTATTACAAAGATCCTATCAGAATTCTCGATACCATAGAATAAGTGTTGAGGAACCTGAGGACTCGTCTGGTAAAAGTTCTATGGAGAAACCATAAGATGGAAGAGTCAACATAGGAACTCGAGGAACTTATGATGAAGAACCACCCAAATATTTTTATGCAGTAGTATTATAGAAATTTCTAGGATGAAATTATTTGAAGGAGGAAATAATGTAACACCCCAAGCTTCTACGGTACACTTCTCTTTGAATAATACAATAGCTTGCGCTATATGCAACTTCGAGTTCTAACACACCACGACTAATTAAACTAGTCGTTATTAATATTAATACCCACTTTTTGAAATTTTATAAATTTTATTTTTCAAAATGGACTTTATTTTTGGATTTTTAATAAAAAATTAGCTTAGGGTGAGTTTTTGGTATTTTTCTGATAACATTCATATTTTGATAAATAGTGAAAACTACTGAATTTTAATTGAAAACAGATTTTTTAATCGAAATAATTTATAGTGTTAAATTATAAATTTGAGTTGTTTTCAAGTATACTTAGATTATATTTTTATCATTTAATATAATTTAGGTCATTGGATGTAATTTTACATTTAAATAGTATATAAATATATGTCAATCTTTTGATAATTTTTACTTCTTAAAACCCCGCTTTTTGGTTTCGACATTGGGAATTAATTTTAAATTAATTTCTGTAACTTCTGTTTTTTGAATTTGGGTAAAATAGATTTCATATTTGTAATCAGGAGGTCCAAATTGTTTAAATAGGTAACTTTTATTTTTAGATATTATGAATAATCACTTCGGTAAATATTTTATTTACCATGGATAAAGGGTAAATCTGGTAAATAAGGATAAAAACTAATATTATAATAATATTAAATTACCCTAACTCATGTACTATCCCTATTGGCTTATACAAGTCCGACCATGGTCTTACTTGGGTCAGTTTTGGGACCCCACGGAGCCCCTTGGGAGTGATAATGACATTTTATATTAAATAATCTAAAGTTAAGACAAAACTAACAAAAGCATATATCTTTTAGTAAAACAATTTTTATATAAGGTTATATAATTTATCTATTCGACTATAAATAGTTATTAGAAATATAAATATATTTCCTAGATCATGATATTTTATTTATAATTTTTATACATAAAATAAATATATTTATATATGACACAATAATGATGAAGTATTTTCCTTATTAATGAAAGAATCAAATAAATGATATTATATATATTAAAATAAAAAAAAATCGAAATTTTCAATGCCATAAAAAAAGTTTATAGGGGAATAGGACATGTTAATATTGATTAAAAGTATTTTTTTCAAAGTAATAAAGTTTTTATGACTTTCACAAAAACCAAATACTAAATAATGTCAAAATTGACATAAATGTGTTTTTAAAACAAATACTATATTATTAAATGATATAATAGTCGTAAAAATATAAAGTTCAGAAAAAAGAATTATATAATAATATATATGAAATTAATTAACCACATGGGTTTTTAGTGGCATTTTATAGTAAGTTTATTAACCATTTATTCTAATTATACAAGAATACATGTTAAAAGTTAAACTATTTAACAGAGTTAAATCTAAAACATAAGGATAATATCGTGACCTAAACCTATATAAAACCTATTGGTTGAGAGTTTTTCAACCCATACCCACCTTATTCTATAAATAAATCATTTTGGATACATTATAAACAGAATATGATTGTATAATAAAATAATATTTCAAGCTTTCCCTAAAATGGCCATCACCTCTCTTGTAAAAGGGTACTTACCCTTATCTCAAAATCACACCTCCAAATCCATTTGTCTCAGCCAAAACCTGATAAAATATCCTCACAACTTCCCTAAAATAAACCTAGTGGCCTTACTTTTATCAGATTTCCAACCTAAAGAGCCCTTTTGATCAAATCAAAAAGAAGTACCCGAAGAAGAGTTAATAATTTCATCACCTCTTTCAAAGTTCTTTTCTTCTTCCACTTCTTATTTATTTGTTTTTTCCATACCAAACTAATAAATCCAGTACCTTAAACATACTATGATGTTATTATAAATATGGTACAACCATATTCATTATTCTATCCATCCTATGAATGAAAAAATCACCACATGTTTGTACGTACGGCTTACCGTCTCCACGTTGTGGTGTAGTTTGTTACTCAACACTTTATTATTTGGATGGGTATAATAATGAGTATAATTAATGTAAATAATAAATATAACATTTTAATGATTCTGTATATATGATATGCCATCCAATTATATACAATTTCACCATCAAAAGAATGATATTGTCGCTCGTGCGTGCGTATGGCTTACCCTCTCCATGACGCGATGAGATGTCACTCTTCGTCAGAACCATTCATGACTAATTTTAATTTGGTGATTAAAAATAATTTTTAAAGACTTAATATCTTCCTGGATAAGAATACGATACATTCTTTCCATAAATAAAAGACTTACATAACAAATCATATAATGGAAAATGAATCAGTTAACACCTAAAATGATAATACTATTGAAATATCATTAAAAACCAATATTAGAAGATCACATATGATATAATATTACTATATATGGTTATTGTATAATTTAATAACAATGATTTCACCATTATACAAGATTTTAACCTACCCTCGACCAATGAAAAGTACAAGGTAAGGGTTAATTTCACAATCTCTTTATTATCTGAGATTGTTTATACGTGAGTATCTATTGGGACCTATTTATCATCCACATCTGTGTTTATTAAAAATATATTTCAAAACATTTTTTATATTTACTAGACTATGGTTTAAAGTAATTTATACCCTAGGTTGAATTTTTATAAAATGTTTTTAAAGTAATCTTTCCATCATTTTCCAAACAATGTACTTTATGAAATTTTCGACAAATTAATGTAAGAATGTTTTTTTAACTTATACAGAGGGTGCGGCTATTTTCCTCCATTATAATACCTTCGATGTTTTGCTTACAATATTATAATAATAATTTTAAAATAAATGTTTTATTTTATAATTATTTAAATTTTAAATTATTTCAAAATAGAAAGATATATTTCTCTCAAATAGTTTTGATTTCATCTATGTCAACATCCTTTGATAAATTTTACAGTTTTTTTGAAGTTGATTTATTATGATAAAATTTTCCATATTATATTAAAAGTTTGTGATATATTTAACTATGGATGTGTTATTTTTTTACCATTCATGGTTTTATGGTTAAAGTATTAACATTTTGTATGCTAGTTTTAATACAAATTTGTATGTTATGATTCATCCTTTTCATATGAGGAATGCATTGGACTTTGTAAGTGACGGGTGGAGCCTGCTATAGCTCCTTGTTGCATCGATAGGTCTCATGATACAAACTAATATCTTCAAACAAGGCCTTGACAAAAGATTATTTGTATTCTTGGAACGAGTCCTTGACTATGTGGTTATGATGTCCGACATTATGCATTCCATCATTATGAAATTGGCTATTGATATTGCATGTGATTATTCGACTAGTAGAATATCCATGTGAATAGGTAAATGGAATTATTTTGATTTATATTTTCCATATTATAATTATGTTTAAGTTTAAAATGATTTTGTTTTAGACTTATACATTTCCTTAAATGTTTATGCTTATTTATGAAAGTTTCTGGTATATTGTTATCCTTACTGAGCATCTGAGCTAACTCCTTTCTGTGTTTTATTTTTCACAAGATGAGAAGAAGTATATTATGATTAACATGGAGGAATAGGATAAGGGATAAGAGTGTGTTCAAATGGTACACAATGGTGTTCTTTTGTTTATTTGATTATGTAATGTAAAACTTATTAATGTATCTAGTCCTTCCAAGGCTACTAAACTATTCGGTCTTTCGGGAAATGATTCCTTGATTCATGCCAATGTTATATAATAATGCACCATATCTTGGCTTCTGGAGTCGGGGCATTACAACTATATCTTAAACCATCACATAGACACATTTTATAATAGTTAAGATGTCATATGATCATGGTAATCTTGAAAAAAATTGAATGTGGTGAAAACGTAAGACATGTCAATGTAAACATAATTCAAGGATTACTACTAATATATCACAAAATTGTGGTCAAATCCCACACCAAAATTGTGAACAAATCTTGCATCATATTTATGCATAAAATATATGTGAAAATTATCGCTTCAAAAAAAATTAAACAAATCTATCATTGTGTCCATGCATATAAATATGGATGAGGCTTACTTCACATGGACCACACATAGTGATATCTTGAGATGATAAATATTACTAAATCGATTGGAGGGATATATAGTTTTTGGCCCACCCACCACATCATAATACATCATTCATATATTTTCCTCATGAATATGAAAAAGAAATTATAAATACATCAAAAACATTACATGATTATCCATGGATATAAAATAAAAGTCTAATGAAATAAAGTAACTCACCGTGTAAATACCCTTCAATTATGATAATGAAGTATAAGGTATTTACAAAATATAGTATAAAATTAATATAGTCTAGTTAATAATTTCCCCAGTCAATCAAATGAATGGGTATCTAAGTGAACACTCTTAAATCATATAAAAATGTAATGGTATTTTAAAATAGAATATATGAATGGTTATATTTTATAAATTTTAGATAAGGAAATACAAAGGAAGTGATGAATCATTTCTCTTAAAAGAGATTTCATTTCCACCATGTCACACATATATAAAAACATGGGTACTTTATCAATGGAGTATTTTCAAATAATATCCATTTTTTAGAAAGATAAAATTTAATTTACCATATCATAAAATATTGATATGTAATAGAACATGAAAGTGTATTAAAATATATGAAAATAAGTCAGATCAAGATAAGTTATTTAATGGGTTTTAATAAAATAATTGTTATGTCTTTATGAGACATTGAAGAAAATATATTATTTTAGGAAGGGAATAAATGTAATTAAATGTAATTTTATATAAATTGAATTATAATTATAATATTTAAAATAAATAGTTCCTAAAATAATATTAATGATAATATAGAGAAAAATGAATGAGAAATACTGAAAATAGATTTCATAATTTTGGTTACCCTTTTCATAAAAATATAAAATGAGTCACTTTCAAAAATTATCACAAAAAACATATAAAAGTATTTTAACAGAACATTTTAGTGATAAAAATTTTCAATAATGGAATAATTAATATAAATATATTTAAAATAAAATAAAATTGAAGGATAGAATAAAAAAATTAAAATGTTTCCTTTATAATCATTATATGGTTTTTACTTAATGGATGAGTAGGGAGGGAATCATAAATAAATGAGTACCCCCTGAAAAAGTAATAGAATGAATCAAAAAAAATATAATTTAATCATATTAGAATGAGTTAAATAGTATTTGATAGAGATTAATAATATATAATCAAGAAATTGAATGAATGGGAACACCCCATACGAACCATGTCAGGTATGAACTTTGAATATATATATATATATTTTTGTCTAACACATGAGCCATAATTTTAGAATGTGAAAATTATATTTTAATAAAACTATAATAAAATTAACATTTTATTATTTTATGGGACAAAAATCCTCATTTTATAAGATGAATATCAATTTTGAGCTTACTTGTTCAAAAAACCCTAGAATGAATTTTAATAATTTTCCATTAGAAACAAGGTTTTAGGAATAATATAAAAATATTTAACTATTAAAATTTTATTAATATTAATCTGTAATAGTACTTATAATTAATAATTTTTTAACTTTAAATTTTTAAGAAATAAATATAAGATCGTTTTTATGTAAAAAGGGGTATTTTTCCGAAAATTATTTTCATTTAAAAAGGCCTAATGTATAACCATTTTAGTTAATTAAAATAATATTTAATGTGAAATTATTTTTATTAAATTTATATATTATATATCTAACTATGTAAATTTATATCCATATAATGATGACTATTAGGCATATAGTTAATATAAGATCATCAAATGCTTGAAAAATGTATTTCTTGAAAATGTTGTTTGACATGATTTGTGGGATTATTTTTAAGTTAAATTTTGAAAATACTATATATTTAATTTGATAAAATTTAATCTATATTTAGAATAAAATAATTAATAATATATAATAAGTTCAAATTAATTTTTGGTCATAATGAATAGTAAAAATAGTAAATTAATTACTGTAGTTAATGTTAGAATGAGTTTACTAGGGACTAAACTAGGAAGACGAGGATTAAAATTACCTAAAACCTATTCTAATTCCTATTTACTAACCTTTTTTTGAACTTATCTCATATAATGTGTAACACCCCAAACTTCCACGGTATGTTTCCCTTTGAATAATGCAATAGATTACATTGTACACAACTTTGAGATTTTAACACACCGCGACCAATCAAAATAGTCGTTATGAATAGTAATACCCACTTTTTGAAATTTTATAAATTTTATCTTTTAAAATTGACTTTATTTTTGGTTTTGGAATATCAAAATTATCTTAGGGTGAAATTTTGGTACTTTTCAGATAACTTTTATATTTTGATGAATAGTGAAAATTGCTAAATTTTAATTAAAAACAACTTTTTTAATCGAAATAATTAATAGTGATAAATTATGAATTTGATTGGTTTTAAAGTATTTTTAAAATATATTTTTAAAATTTAATACATTTTTTGTAATTGGACATAATTTCACATTTAAACAAGACATAAATAAGTGTCAATCTTTTGATAGTTATTATTTCATTAAAACACGCTTTTTGTTTTGACAGCAGGAATTAATTTTAAATTAATTCCTGCCACTTCTGTGTTTTGAATTTGGAAAAATTGATTCCATATTTGGAATCAGGATTTCCAAATTGTTTAAATAGTTAACTCTTATTTTTACACATTTTGAATAATTACTTCGGTAAATATTTTATTTACCACGATTAAAGGGTAAATCCGGTAAATAAGGGTAAAAAAATAATATAATAATAATAATAATAAATTAGCCTAAAATATTTCCTAACCCTATTGTTTGATACATGTCTGACCATGGGTATCTTTGGGTCGATTTTGGGACCCCATTGATCCACTTGTAAGTGACAAGGACACTTTATATTAATTAAGTTAAAATAAATACAAAAATGACATAAGCATATATCTTTTAGAAAAACAATTTTTATATAGGGTTATATATGATATATTTTCGACTATAAATATTCATTATAAAGATAAAAATATTTCCTACATAATGGTATTTTATTTATAATTTTTAGACATTGAATAATTAAAATTATTTATGACACAATAATGATGAAGTATTTTCCTTATTAATGAAAGAATCAAGTAATTAGTATTATAAATGTTAAAATAAATATAATTTGAAATTTTTGATGTCATAAAAAATGTTATTGGTTAATATGACATGTTAGTATTTCTTAAATTATTTTGTTTCGAATTAATAAAGTGGTTAAGACTTTAACAAAAATCAATTATTAAATATTGTCAAAATTGACATAAATGAGTTTTTAAAACAAATATTATATTATTAAGTGATATTATATTCCTAAAAATCTAATGATCGGCCAAATGACTTATATCATGATAGGTGTATTATTAATGGACTACTTGGGGTCACTTGGATGTATATAGTAAGTTTATTAACAATATAATATAAAAATAAAAAGTGACATGGTAAATGTCAAACTAATTAACTAAGAGTTAAAATTAAAAGTTAAGGATAATATAGTGACACAAAACTATCTAAAATCTATTGGTTGAAAGGATTTATACCCATACCTACCTTAAAAGTTAAATAATTTACTTTGGAGACATTAGAAACTGAATATTAATTTATTATAAAATAATATTTCTAGCTTTTCCTAAGGTTCCCCTCACCCCTCTTATAAAAGGGAACTCACCCTTCTCTTAAATTCATACCCTCAAAGCCTTTTTGTTCGGCCAGACCCTGCCCAAATATTCTATAAACTTACCTCAATTCTACCTAGAGGTATTATTTTGATCATAAAGCCAACTTAAGGAGCCCTTTTGATCAAATCAAAAGGAAGAACCCGAAGAAGAGGTAATGTTTTCACCACCCTCTTTCAAGTTCCTTTCTGCTTCAACTTCTTCTTTCTTTGTTATTTCCATTCTAAAATAATAACTCCAGTGTATTCTATATACTGTGATGTTATAATAAATATGGTACAACCATATTCAGTATTCTATCCATCCTTTGAATGACATGTCACCATACGTGCGTACGTACGACTTACTGACTCCACGTCGTGGTGTAATTTTTATTCAAAACATTATTATTTGGATGGGTATGATAATGATGTGTAATTCATGTAAATAATAAATATAACATGATAATTATTCTGTATGTATGATACACCTCACAATTATGTATTATTTTAATATCAAAAGAATGATATTGTCACTCATGTGTACGTACGGACTACCATCTCCACGAACGCGATGAGATTCATTCCTCATCGTATCCATGCAAGTATAATTCTCATTTGATGATTAAAAATAATGTTTAAGGACTTGATATCATTCTTTACATGAATAGTATACAACCTATCCAAAAAAACATGACTTATGTAACAAAACATATAAAATAAAACGAGTAAGTTAACACCCGAAACGACGATAATACTAAGATGTTATTAACAAAGCAATGTTAAAAGATCATATATGATATCAAATTAATGTATATGATTCTTGTATAATTTAATAACAATTATTTAACTATTATATGGAAGTTTAAACTACCCTCGTCCAAGGAAAAGTACAAGGTAGGGGTTTACTTTACAATCTCTTAATTATCCAAGGTTGTTTATACGTAATTATCTACTGGGACCTCTTTATCATCCACATTCATGTTTCTTAAAAATGTATTTCAAATAATTCTTAATATTTTATAGACTCTGGGTTAAAGTCATTTAAAACCTTGTTTGACTTTTTATAAGAAGTTTATAAAAGAATCTTTCTGTCGTTTTCCAAACAAGGTCCTTCTTAACCTTTTCGAAAAAATTAAGGTAAGAATGTTTTTTTAACTTATACAGGAGGTGTGGCTATTCTATGCCGTTATAAAATCGTCGAATCTTCCCTTACAATCTTATAATAATATTTTAAAGTAAATGTTTTTAATTATAATTATGTGACTTTTAAATGATTTAAAAAAAGATATATTTATCTCAAATAGTTTTGATTTCATCTATGTCAACATCCTTTGATGGATTTTAAGATTATTTGAGGTTGATTTATTATGATACAAAACTTCCATTTAGTATTGAAGGTTTTGTGATATTTTCGACTGTGGATGTGTTATTTTTATACCATTCATGGTTTATGGAGAAAGTATTGACATTTTGTATGCTAGTTTTAATACGAATGTTTATGTTATTTTTAAACCTGTTCATATGAGAAATGCATTAGACTTAATAAGTGACGGGTGGATCCCGCTATAGATCCTCGATGCATCGGTAGATCTCATGAGACAAACTAGTGTCTTGGCACAAGGCCTTGAAAAAATATTATTTGTAGTCTTGGAACAAGGCCTGGACTATGTGGTTATGATAGTCTGGCATTATGCATTCCATCATTATGAAAGTGGTTATTGATATTGCATGTGATTATTGGACTAGTAGAATATCCATGTGAATAAGTAAATGGAATTATTTCATTTTAACTTTTCCATATTATGTTGAAGTTCAAATTTAAAAGGATTTTTTTAGTTATACATTTCCTTAAAGTTTTATGTTTATTTATGAAAGTTTCCTCTATATTGTTATCCTTATTGAGCATCTGAGCTCACCTCATTCAATGTTTTAATTTTTCCCCGGATGTGAAGAAGTATTTTATTAATGACCTGCAGGGAATGTATGAGGGGATATGAGGACAATATGTGTTGTAGTTTTTTTTATTTTATGATGTAATGTAAGACTTATGAATATATCTAGTGTTTCCAAGACTACTAAACAAATCAGTCTTTCGAGACTTGATCTTTTGTGATCATGAAAATACTATGTAATAATGCACTGACTTTTGCTAAATGGGGTCAGGGCATTATAGTTCGTATCAGAGGAAGTTTAGTACAAACATTGGAAGCTAGATTTAGATAAAATCTGATTATAGCACATAGCCCTAAGATAGACTTTGAGGATTAGTATAGAAGAACTTCCTAGAATTTTGGTATTGTAGAGATTTTGTGAGTTTTCCAAGAAATACATCCCTGTCTGGATACGAATAGGTAGATGCGGCTCTGGCACAGATGTACCTAGGGGTAAAACCCGAAAACACAGCTTTGAGCTAGACTCGAACGGGAACTGGTGCATGACAATGGGTCTTGCTGCACTCTTGGTTACGACACTCCTGGGTGATATGCTTAGGATAATTCTCATTTTTTTTACAAATCATTATGAAGGGTTTATGAGTATATAATTCCTCCAAGAAAACATTTTTTTATGATTATGGATTATATCCATAAATAGTTCAATTTATGTAAAGTGTTTTACAAGTATGGAATTATGTATTTTGATTCTTAAACTGATCTAGTTTATTCCATTGTTTAGAAATGGCGCCTAGTGGAAGAAATAGAAATTGTATCAATGCATGCACTCCATGTAGGGATTTACCTCCTGTTGAAGATAATTATAGTGGAGCTGGTGATGCAACTGGTGCTGATCAGCTAATCACCATACTGGGACAACTCACTCAGGTTATGAATAATAACCTTACTCATATGGAGCACTCTAATCCGCAACATGGAGGATCAATGATAGATTGCTTCATGATGAAACAACAACCAACATTCAATGGGAGTACAAATCCATTGGTAGCTGAGCAATTGATAAGTTCTTTAGAGAAAATATTCCATGCCTTGGGGAGTAGCGAAAGGGAAAAAGTTTTCATGGCAATTTACCACCTCATTGGATATGTTGATCAATGGTGGTCATTGATTCAAAACAAGAAGGAAGATTATGAAGTATCAAATATGGAATGGAGGGAGTTCAAAGAGATTTTATTAAAAAAATACTTTCCTCGTGACCATCGAGCATATATGGAAAGGCAATTTCTGAGTCTAACACAAAAGGAGGATGAGAATGTCGCAAAGTATGAGGCTAACTTTACAAGGTTAGCGAGGCATGCAGCAAATTATATACGTAACCCAAGGAGTAAGATTGATCATTTATTTGATGGGTTAAAACCATTTCTTCATCGAGAATTAGTCTCACAATCCTTCTTGTCACATGAAGAGATTGTCTCATGTGCTATTAAGACAGAAAAAGAATTCTCTAAGTCTTATGACTTTAAAGCAAAGAAAGAGAGGAAGAGATCTTCTAATCACTCCGGAAATAGAAAGAAGGGGAAGAAGGGAAAAGTTGAATATCCATAATGTAGTAAATGTGGGAAGAAACACCCTGGTACTTGCTTGAAAGGAATGGGAGTCTATTACAAGTGTGGTGAAAAGGCCACAAAGCTCGTGATTTCAAGGGGAAGAAAGAAGCTACTGATGTTCAATGCTATAACTGTCGGGATATGGGACATTATGAAAATGAATGACCTAAGTGTTTGGGGAACTTACCTCAAAAAAGGCCTAGGGATCAAGGCCAATCTTATGATATCACTACTGCTGAGGTAGAATCTTAGAAAGATGTGGTGGCAGGTAATTTAATGGTTTCCTCAAGTTTAGAAAATGCATTATTTGATTCTGGATCATCGCATTGTTTCCTATCTTCCCAGTTTTCTATGAAAATTAGATATTTCAAATTTGATTTAACAAGGGAGTTTTCAGTTAAAACTCTTAAGGGAAGTATCATTTCTACAAAGTTTTGTGAATCAGTTCCCATTAGATCACATAAATGTTCTTTATCTGCTGATCTCATCGTCATACCAATGATTGAGTCTGATATAATCCTTGGTATGGATTGGATTTCAGAATATGATGTGAAGATTTATTTTAAGAAGAAGGAAGTTACGATTTTTGATGATGATCATAAGGAACACCTTATCATTGGAGCAGAATCATCACCACTTAATTCTTATCTAGATCCACCCCTAGTAGCTCAACTAAATTCAATTATTGAGGAGGAAGAGAATGAAATACTGTGGGTGAGGAAAGTAATTTTCAAATAGAGTATGTACCTATTGTGAAAGAATATGTAGATGTGTTTCCCGAATATTTACCTGGACATCCTCTAAAATGAGAAATTAGGTTTTCCATTGATTTAATTCCTGGTTCAAGACCCATTATAGAATGGCCACTGTGGAGTTAGTGTAACTAAAGAAACAACTAGAGGAATTAAGTAATAAGGGATTTATTATCCCTAGTGTTTCTCCATGGGGATCCCTGTCCTTTTTGTTAAGAAGAAAGATGAATCTATGAGGTTGTGCATTGACTACAGGGATATCAATGCTATAACACTAAAGAACAAGTATCCCCTACCTCTTATTGATGATTTATTTGACCAACTGCATGGAGCTAAATAATTTTCAAAGATTGACCTTCGATCTGGATACCATCAGTTGTGTGTGAAGAAGGAAAACATTCTAAAGACAGCATTTTGAACTAGGTATGGGCATTAAGAGTTTACAGTAATGCCTTTTGGGATGACAAATGCACCCTCTATTTTCATGGATCTAATGAACAGAGTTTTCAAGGAATACCTTGATGACTTTGTCGTGTATTTATTGATGATATCTTGGTATTCTCCAAAAGATACTAAGATCATGAAAATCACTTACGCGTTATATTGAAGACTCTAAGAAGGCATGAATTATATGGGAAGTTTATAAATTGTGAATTCTGGCTTCAGGATATTTCTTTTCTTGTCCATATTTTCTCTAAGGATAGAATTTCTGTTGATCCTTCTAAGACAAGAGAAATCCAAAAATGGCCAGCACCGATGAGTATAACTGAGGGATACAGTTTTATTGGTTTAGCAGGTTATTATCGATGTTTCGTCCAGAATTTTGCTTGGTTGGCTAACCCATTAACAAATATCACACGTAAAGGGGTTAAATTTGATTGGACAAAAGAGCGTGAAGAATGTTTCGAAGAACTGAAGAGAAGATTATTCAATGCTCCTGTATTGACTCTACCATCGGGGAATGATGGGTTCGTTATTTATAGTGATGAATCGAAGAAAAGAATTGGTTGTTCCCTTATGCAGAATGATATGGTTTTGCCTATGCATCACGACAGTTGAAAATTCATGAGAAAAACTATCCTAATAATGATCTCGAGTTAGAAGCTATGATATTTACTTTTAAGATATGGAGACACTACCTCTATGGTGAAAAATGTGAGATTTATACTGATCACAAGAGTTTTAAGTATATTTTCTGACAAAAAGAACTCAACATGAGGCAAAGGGGATGGCTTTAATTACTCAAGGATTATGATTTCATAATACACTACCACCCGAGGAAGGAAAATAAGGTAGCAGATGCTTTGAGCCGAAAAGATCATGGAGTTTTGAACAATATGAGAATTGAAAGGGATCCTATTTTAATGGATCTAGTGAAGATGGACATGGGAATAACCATGAAAGGTGAAACATCAATGATTTTCCAAATGGTTTCCAAGCCATCTTTACAAGAAAGTATTAAGAGTTCTCAGACCGATGATGAAGAGTTTCAAAAGAAGATTAAATATGTAAATGATGGGAGATTGAGTGACTTAGTGTATGAAGATGGAATTTTGAAATTTGGGAAGAGACTTTGTGTTCCCAATATACCTGATCTAAAAAGAGAATTTTTGGATGATGCTCATAGTTCCAATTTCTCTATACACCCTGGGAGCACCAAAATGTATAGATATTTAACGAAACATTTTTCGTGGGACAACATGAAGAGGGAGATTGCTGATTTTGTGTCAAGATATATTATTTGTCAACAAGTGAAAGCTGGAAGGAAACAGCCTAGAGGAGTCATGCAACCTCTTCCCATACCTGAGTGGAAATGGGATAATATCATGATGGACTTTGTCATGGGACTACCAAAGACTTCTAGAAGGAATGATGCAATATGGGTCATTATTGATTGTCTTACCAAGTCAGTACATTTTCCTGCTATAATGGAAGATTTACCACTTGAATGTCTAGAAAGACTATATATTAATGAAGTTGTGAGACTACATGGAGTACCCCTATCAATTTTTTCAGATCATGATCCCCGTTTTACATCAAGATTCTGGAAAAGTCTTCAGAAATCCATGGATACTGAACTTAGTTTGAGCACTGCTTACCACCCTTAAACAGATTGACAATTAGAATAGACTATTCAAACCTTAAAAGACATGTTGAGATATTGATCACATGACTTTTATGGTATGTGGGATCAATATTTACCTCTGGTAGAATTTTCCTATAACAATAGCTTTCATTCAAGTATTCGGATGGCACCATATGAAGAGTTATATGGAAAGAGATGTCACACACCAACCTATTGGGATGAAGTTGGTGAAAGAAAGCTTGTAGGTCCAGAACTAGTGGAGGAAATGATGGAAAAGGTAAATGTAATACAAAACCACATCGAAGCAGCTCAAAGTAGGCTGAAGAGCTATGCGGATAACAGAAGGAATGATTTGGAATTTCAGGTAGGAGATCATGTTTTCTTGAAGGTATCTCCATATAAGGGAGTTATACATTTCGGCAAGAAAGGTAAATTGAGTCCCAGGTATATAGGACCATTTGAAATTCTAGAACAAATTGGGGCAGTAGCTTTCCTGTCGGCAGTGCCGCCAAGTCTCTCCAAAGTTCACGATACGTTCCACGTATCACTATTGAGAAAATACATGCCTAACCCAACGCATGTACTCACCTATGAGTAAGTAGAACTGGAACCCGATATATCTTATTGCGAAGATCCCGTCAGGATTATTTATATGAGAGAACAAGTTCTGAGAAACCAGACAACTCGTCTGGTAAAAGTTCTATGGAGGAACCATAAGTTGGAGGAGGCAACGTGGGAACCTGAGGAACTTATGATGAAGAACCACCCAAGTCTTTTTATATAGTAATTTTCTAGAAATTTTGAGGAATAAATTATTTGGAGGGGATAATGTAACACCCCAAGCTTCCACGGTACATTTCCCTTTGAATAATGCAATAGCTTGCATTGTACGCAACTTCGAGATTCTGACACACCGCGACCAATCAAAGTAGTCATTATGAATATTAATACCCACATTTTAAATTTTTATAAATATTATCTTTCAAAATTGACTTCATTTTTGTTTTCGGAATATCGAAATTATCTTAGGGTAAATTTTTGGTACTTTTCGGATAACTTTTATATTTTGATGAATAGTTAAAATTACTAAATTTTAATTAAAAACATCTTTTTTAATAGAAATAATTAATTTTGATAAATTATTAATTTGAGTGTTTTTAAAGTATATTTAGAATATATTTTTAACATTTAATAAAATTTTGTTCATTGGACATAATTTCACATTTAAACCAGACATAAACAAATGTCAATCTTTTGAAAAAAAACAAATGTTTTAATTTTTCATGTTATAATGGCTAGGATGGATAGATATAAATGTGTGTATATATTCATCCATTATAAAACATGGTTGAATTGTAACACCTTGAAACCTTGAGGTTATAGATTATAGGTACATTATTTTTCATTCAACGGATTTCCTAGATTCCTCCTCAAGTTGATCTTCCAAACCCATGTGTGTGTCTGTATAGAGAGATAAATTGTCTCTCAATCATTGGAAAACACACCGCCCAATATGAATCTCTTTCTCTCCCTCTCTTACCACATTGTTCAACCATTCATGTAGGTAGAATGAACTACCTCTTGTCTTTTATTTCTAATTTTAAGGAAGTGGATAATCTATTTTCAAAATTATAACAATGTGTATTTTCTATAAGAGAAATTTATTTTCAAAATCTATTATAAATTAAGTATTATTTTCAAAAACCCATTTTACTAAGGGATTTATATTTTCAAGATTATTATTTCAAACTTATATTTATTGTATTGTTTTATGTATAAAAAGTTATTATTTTCAAAAACCTAATTTCAAATCATGGTCTTGTTCAAGGATGATTTTAAAATACTTAAAGGAATTATATTTTAAAAATTATTCTTAAGGATAAATTTTTTTATTAAAAATTATTATTTTATGTAAAGAAACCCTTATTAAATAATTATAATTTTCTAAGTAATATAATTTTGTTTCAAAATTATATAGGGAATAATTTATTTCATTATAAATGTGTATGATTTTTTTATGAAATAAAAATTTTATATTTTTAAAGAATTATTTTATATTAGGGTTAGTAATTTAAAATTACTTTTACTTTCAGGGAAGGGTTTATATATTTATAATATTGTTTTTTGTATGAAAATTATATTTCCACACACCTAATTTTAATTTAATAAAGTTCCTACAAAAATGGGAATCTTATTTCTTTATTCAAGGATTAATTCTAAATGATACATTTATCATTTAATGTTCTTATTTTCAATAAAATTATTCTAATCAAATGGATTTCATAATTTTATAAATGAAATTTTATTTTAAATGTATTAATGTTAATCATGTTTGTAGATATGTTCATACTCTATTACCCTCATTAACATTCCATACATGCATACAAAGTTTATTTTCCATAATATTTGGTTCCTCCAAATTTATAGAATAATTTAATATGGAAATATGTGTGTGTATATATATATATGTAACTATATATATGTAATAATGATTTTTCATGTTTTTAAAAGCTAAAAACTCCTATGAAAAATAAAAAAAAGATCAATCTAAAAATGTTTTATAAAATTTGGAACTTGTACATTGTAAACATGATAGGGATCTGGGGAGTGAACTCGACCCTCCAATATGGGTAGACCCTCTATATCCTTCAATTATCCATGTGGCCACAATGTTTTGTCTTTTGATCTTTCATATTATTTTATGAAAAAATACCGAATTATTTTCTTAAGAAAATAATTTCAAAGTATTTTCAAAGGTTGCTATATTTTCAAAAAAAATCAAAATAATATGTATTATGAAAATATTTTAACAATTTATTTTGAAACCCCTAGATGAATATTTTTTGAAAAATATTTATTATACCAGATGTTTTGATAGAAAGGAAAAAAATCAAAAATTATGTTTTCAAAACAAAATGTATTTTCAAAGGTTTTTGAAAAGTATTTTCCATGATTATATTTTTTTAAAACCCAAGTATTATGTTTTCAAAAAGTATTTATCAAATTTCTATATTCGGTATAAAATAAGACATTTTCAAAAGAGCTTTTTATAGTTTTTAAAAAAGGATTTTCACTAGTTTTTAAAACCCCTTACGGAGAAATTTTATGCTCACCCTATATTTTAAAATTTTTTTCACATGCTCATTAGAATTTGAAAAGGAGTTTATCTTTGTTAATAAGATAGCATGATTGAAGTCAAAATATATTTTTATTTTTAATTGTTTAAATTCAGATATGTTGTAATGGTTCGTCATTTTCCTCGAAAAACTAGACTAGAAAATATCCTTTTATTATTAAAGTATGGTATATTTTTTAGTTATTATTTTTAAAATATATATATATATATATATATATATTCAGATCTAGAATTTCGGGTCTCAGGTCGCTACACTTGTTATCAGATGAATGTTTTAGATAACTTTGAAGTTTAGGAATTTTTATTTGATGAAAATCTAAGTGATAGAAATTTTATTCTGAGGATCTAGGTAATTTTTTGACCACTATGAATATAGAATTCTATCGATTCTAGTCCTATAAATTTTGATAATGAAAATTCATAATTTCCTTGAACATGAAAACAAAATTAAGGGATAAATTTATTTTAAGGGGGATAGAATGTAACAACCTAGGAAGTTAAGAACTTTTTTAATAAATTTTTATTAAATAAAATTGTTTTATAATTAAAAAAATTAAAGTATAATTTAACATAAACTTAAATATTTCTCGATAATAATTTTATATTTTTTTATAAATTTAGAAAAAAATTTATTTTTATTTTCCTATAAATGATATTTTTATTAAGGAATATTTAATGAAAATATATTTATATTCTTTAAATAAATTTATTTTATTAAATTAATATGAAATATATTTTAAGTTGATATTTTAAAAATATATGACTTAATATATTAGTTTTACATAGTAATACCTTTTAAATTTGTTTTATAAATTTCAAGTAATCTTAATAAAAAAATTCTAGTGATTCTTAAAATTATTTAAAAGAGAATTTAATATTATATTCCATTTTTAAACTATATGATTTTTTGATAGAAGTGTATTTAAATTTAAAATGATTATAAATTTATTTTTATTTATAGTTTTTGAAATATTATGTTTACAAATACTATTGAATAACTTACTATTTTCAAACTTATGATATTTGTAATATTTATTTCATTGTTAATTTGTTTTGAAAAATACAGTATATTATATTATTATTTGAGAGATAATAACTAATAATCATCATTAGTATTAAAACCATTTTCTAAAATTGTTATAAAACATTAATTTTTACATTTCGTATTAATATTTTTATTAATAAAGTAGCATTATTAAAATGTTATATTTTTAATTAGTAATATAATAATTGTAATTTTAGAATAAAAATGAAGAAACTAGAAAATATAAGCACGCATAAGAAATATATTTCTTAGATATGTTTAATAATAATTTTCATAATTAAAACTTAGTTATGTAAAAAAATGGCTAACCCACAACCAACCTAGGCCATCTCTACCAAGGAAACCTATGGGACCCAAAAGTCAACCATACCCAATGGAGCTATCTAGGGATAACCCATGCGAGGTAGAGGTGTTTGGGTATAGTTCCCACATAGTGTAGGAGGGCCAATATATAAGCCCTATAGGGAATTCTAGGAAGGTTCATAGGTTGGGAAAGAGTATGTTGGGTCATAGCCCATAGTGTGTGTAGTGTGAGTGGGTGTTGATCCCTCGTGACCAGGTTGAGTGAGATGCGGAGGAAATTGAGTTATTAATCACCGCTCTAAAGAATATTTATTTGATCTGGGATAGAGACATGGGTTTCTATTCACCCGCCCTTAAAAACACTCGTTTATAATGTGGTCAACCGATTAGATTCATCACAATCATCCAATAATCCCACAATCATCATCTTTCTTACACCCAATATCGTTCATCTTCCTTCCTCCACAAGCTTGAAAACGTATCCATCACTATTGTCTTCTTCACTAGTTGACATCTCCATCTTCTTTTGATGTAAAAAATCACTAGTATCATCAACCTACACATAGTACCCTACCTTCACCATCGATTTCCATGGAAACAAATTGTAGGTCTTCGTCCAAATCTTTTTAAAAAGTTCCTCAATCACTAATGGCGAGCCAAGTCTTACCAAGGAAGCTTAGAAAGGCCAAATCAATGGGTAAGATAAAATATTTTAAAAAAACCCAACGTTTTTTTTATAATGTTTAAAATTGAAATGATAGTGAGATATAAATATGTATATATATACACACAACCATTATAATACTTAGTTTAACTATAACACCTTGAAACCACGAGGTTATAGATTATAGGTAGATTGTTTTTACTTCAATAGATTTCCCACCTTACTCCTCAAGATGCACATCTAAAACAATATACATACATATATAGAGATAGAGAGAGAGAAACCACCTCTCAATCATTGGAAAACCCACAACCCAAGCTAAATCGCTTTATATACCTCTCTTCTCACCTGGTTTGAGCATTAAAACATGCAAAAGGAACTGCCTCTCATTTTCTATTTCCATTTTTAGGTAACGGTATACTCTATTTTCAATATTTTAAGAATATATATTTTTTATAAGGGATATTTATTTTAAAAATATATTATATATTATATAATATTTTCAAAAATCCCTTTTAGTATGGGATTTATATTTTCAAGACTATTATTTCAAACTTATATTTATTATATTGTTTAATTTATAAAAAATTTTATTTTTAAAATCCTAATTTCAAATAAAGATCTTATGCAATGTTTATTTTAAAATATTTAAAGGAATTATATTTTCCAAATTATTCTTATGAAAATATAAATTTTTTTATTAAAAATTATTATTTTATGTAATAAAAAACCCTTATTGAATAATTATAATATTATGTGTAATATAATTTTGTTTCAAAATTACATAGGGGATAATTTATTTTATTAGAAAGATGTTTATGATTGTTTTCTAAAAGATAAATTATATATTTTCAAGGTAATATTTTATGAAAAGAATAGTAATTTAAAATTACTATTATTTTGTGCGAATGATTTATATCTTCATAATATTATTATAAGTATGAAAATGATATTTTCAAACACCTAATTTTTAGTTATGTAAGTTCTTCCAAAAATGGCCAGCTTATTTCTTTATTCAAGGATGAATTTTAAATGATAAATTTTTCATTTTATGTTCTTATTTTAAATAAAATTATTTTATTAAAATATATTTAATAATTTTATGAATGAAATTTCATTTTAAATATATGAATGTTAATCATGTCTGTATATATTTTTATACTCTATTGACTTCATTAAGATTCCATGTAGGAATAAAACGTTTATTTGTCATAATATTTGGCTGCTCCAAATTCGGCGAATGATTTCATATAGAAATATGTATGTATATATATATAACTATATATATGTTTGTGTAATAATGCATTTTCATGTTTTCAAAAGATAAAAACACCAGTGAAAAATTAATAAAGTGCAAACTCAAAATGTATTACATAATTCATCACTTGGACTTTGTATACGTGTTAGGGATCTAGGGAGTGAACCCAACCCTCTAAGATGGTTATGCCCTCTATAAACATCAATTCTCCTAGTGGCCACAAGGTTTTTTTTATGAGCATAAATAGTATTTTCAAAAAAATCACTGGATTATTTTATTAAGAAAAGTATTTCCATGTATTTTTAAAGGTCATTATATTTAGAAAAAAATTTCAAAACAAAATGAATTTTTAATGTATTTTAAAAGTGTATTTTGAAATCTGTAGATGTATATTTTTGGAAATATATTTATTATTTCAGATGTTTTGATATAGAAGAAAAATGTTTTTAAGAATTATTTTTTCAAAATAGTATGAGTTTTTAATGGTTTTTTGAAAATTATTTTTTATGATTATATATTTTGAAAATCATAGTATTATATATTCAAAAAATATTTATGAAATTTTTATATTTGGTAAAAAATAAAATGTTTTCGAAAGAGTTTTCTTATTATATTTATAAAAATAATTTCACTTGTTTTTAAAACCCCTTACTATGAAATTTTATACTCACTACATTTTGAAATTTTTTAGGTTCATTAGAAGTTCCAAAAGATTTTAGCTCTGTTAATGAGTTATCACGAGCGAAGTCAAAATAGATATTTATTTTTAATTTTTTAAATTATGATATATTGTAATGGTTCATCCTTTTCCTCTATAACCTATAAAATAAAAGATACTCATTTTTTAGAGGACTCTATATTTTTTAGTTTTTATTTTTTTAATATATTTAGTATTTTTTATATTGTATCTAAAAGAACAAGTCTCAGTTCGCTACATTTTTTGTATTATAATTTATGTTATGTTTTGTAAAATTAAATGCTTATACACTTTATTTAAATCATTTTATCCAATTTAAGATCACACCCTACATACACCACTTGGTGGCTATAAACGGAGTCTATTTTTTAGGTTAAAGTTCTTATATTAAGGAGCTCTAAAATATAGACTTACCCTTCAGGGATGCTCATAGATTAGTTTGTGTTTGGTGTTGGGGTTGGATGGTAACCTTGGGTAATTATAATATTTATGTCTAGTATTTTTGGTTTTATTTTTCATCATAGATGTATTTCCCTTGTCAATCCTTCTTTTACTCTATCACTTTTTCAAACCCATTATATTTTAAGGTGAATTGTATATTTATTTTTAGTTGATCCTTATTTTTTATTATTTTATTTGAAATGACATATTATATTTATTTATTAATGTACAACATATGAATACAACATGTTGAAATTATTGATGAATCCCATTCTATGTTTAAAAAAAATTTTGGGTGAAATCATTCTTAGTGAGTATGTTTTGATGCCCTGACACTAGTTTCTAGCCAATAGGGATCGACAAAGCCCTTCATTTATTTCAATGGGGCAGCTCTAGAACCTGGTTTAAGTGATGCCTAAGTTGGTTTAGGAAAAAATAGTATCAAATTGCCCTCTATTATTTGGTAAGTAATGTTATATTAGAGATAAGGTTGTGATAACATGAGAGGTGGGTGTGGGAAGAGTCTAGCTAGCTCATTTTCCATATACAGCCTCAAGTTACTATGGGATGGTAGGTTGTGATTCTGGAATTTTTAGCTTTCCCTTCTTAATGTTTCTATATTTTGATATATATATATATATATATATATTAATGGTATTTTGACTTTTATTTATGTTATATGGGTAATTTAATAGTTTTTCATGTTTTTTGGATGAAAATGTGGGAAGAATCAATGGCGCACAGTTATCCCACATGATCTGTAAAACTATGTGAAACTTGTGTGCATGGTTTTATTTTTCCTATATTTGAAGATACATGGTCGACGCATGGTCTACCAAACCATGTGGCCAAAACATGAATATTCTCTATCACCTTTAAAAATTATATTTAGGACTTCATTTGATTTTCAATTTCTTGGGGTTATCTATGGATCTTATTTATAATCAATTAATGGATATTTATGTGGTTAATTGATGTCCCTTAGTTTGACTTCAATGATATTTTGAAAGGAGATTCAAATATTAATAGTAAAGGATGATTTTAAAAAAATTGAAGAATATTTTCAAAAGAATTGAAATTGAATTGATGTTTTGGTAGTTATTAGTGATTTTAATAATAAAATTTTCAAGACACTCAATAAGTGTTGATATGAAATATTTTGAACTGGTTTAAAATTTTTATTTATTAAATTATTTGAAATGAACCTTATGTTTTGAAAATTTATAAATTAATTAATGCTGAAATTGTAGAGTTTTGAAATTATTTTCAAGTGAAAACTAACATGAAATATTTTTAGGTGGTTTAGAGATAGTTTTCCAAAAAAATTATAATATTTATTAGTCCCAAAATATTTTTATTATTTACTTTGTTGTATTGATGTTTTTAATTGAGATTTATTTTTGGTTGAGTATGATTTGAATATTAAATGTTTAATAATTGAGTTATGTTATTTCTGGAGTAGTGATTGTGATTTAACTTCTTGGGATATTATTTTAGAAGTTATTTCATTCAAATTAGTTTGATCTGATAATTAGATTTTATTGATTGATAATAGTTTCATTTTTTATTTAGGGAATACATCTCAGAAAAGTTCTGATGAATTATAGGATATTTGTATCTCAGTGTTCATGTGTGGATATTCTAGTTGACAACTTCACCCAAACTCTTGATAGTGTGGTAGAACTAGATTCCTCTCAGTGTTTTCTTAACTTTCATAGTGATAAAAGTCCTCAAGAAGATATAGAATGGCTAGAGAAGGTTGAGGAGATCTTTAAGTCCTTTGAACTATTGAAGCCTTGAGAGTGAGGGTTTTCTTGGGATTGTTCAAGTGTCTGAGTTGGGAATGGTGGAATATCTTTATCCCATATAATTTAAAGATGTTATGGTGTGGGAATTCCTTAAGAAAACATTAATCCAGTGGTATTTCCATGAGGAATTGAAGGTGAGGAAAGTGATGGAACTTATGAGTCTCTTACAGGGTTATAAAATGGTGATGGAGTACCTCAATCATTTTAATGATCCAGTTCTATTTTCTTGTGAGATTTAATCTAGTGATTCCTTGAAAGTGAATTTTTATTTAAAGGATCTTCTTCCAATCATTAATTATAAAGTATTTCCATTTTAGATAACATCCTTAAAAGATCTGGTAACTATGTCCTTGATGGAAGAGTTTATTTCTAGAGGGTGACACATAGTGGATGGTAGCCCTATCAGTTAGGGAACTAGGGAAGGATCCCTATCTAGCGGGAGTTAGAAGCTGAAAGAACCTGAGTTTTAGAATCCAAATGATTTGAGAGAGTCTTCTATTTATTATGTTTCTTAACTATGAAATAAGATACCCCTCATATTCTTTAAATGTGTTTAGTTATAGCATTCCAAACCCTCATTCTCGAATGTCCTCAAGACATTTCATTGATGTACTCAACTAAGACAGCTTCAGAAATTTTATAAGTTAAATTATTGATAGAGGTATAATTCATTTCCATCCTATAGATATTAATCATAATTTTGTGAATATTTTGAGGTATTATTTTATTCCTTCCATTGTTTTATAATTCTTCTTGTTCTCATATTTATTTTTGTATTGATATTTGGAATGTATTTTTAGATTTTTGGTGTCTTTTGAAAATTTGAAGAGTGTTTTATTTTTTATATGAATTGATGGATATACATTTGATTGGGTATTCTGTTTAAGTCTCTTTGGTTTCAATTCATGTTACGTTTCTTAATGACTCTTTTAGAATGTCTTCATCTTATTGATCCATGACATTTTTGAAACCCTTAAATGGTGGATAGACCCACAATGGATCTCTAGTTCTAGTCTTCCAAGGAAATATTGACTTTAAATTTTGAATTTGGGGATATATTTTCATGTGAGGGTTCTAATTGATTTTATTAGGATTTGGATATCATGTAGAAAAATGTTTCTTCCTTTACAATTTGAACTCTTTTGACTTATTTTTCCTCCTCCTTCAAACTTGGTGACTTTATGAGGGAAGAAAGTGTTATAGTGGGGAGAATTTTCACATCTAGGCCTTTATTTTCCCAATTACATTATTTATTAACTGAATTTTAATATTTTTTCCCATTTTTTGATCTTTCATTTTAACATTTTTTGAAAATATTTGAATTTTTTCAATCACATGATTATTTCATAATTAGTGTAAAATTTTCGATGACCATATGGAAGGGTATAATGCTTTTAATAGTGTAGTTCAGAATGTTGAAACATTGTTTTCCTAGCAATATGACACTATTTTTTTATCTTGTGAGGATAACACAATTGGCACATGGTTTGGTTAATTGTGCAACTAAAACATGTGACTTACCTGATATTTTAAAATTTTGAGTTTCCAATTTTACCCTCCTTCAAAATAAGCCCCAAATAGGTATTTATCCTCCCCCAATCATGTGATTAACCACTAGGTAGAACCCCAATCGATTAAATTTCATCCTCCCATCAATTATTGTCCATCCTTTTTTTATTTCAAGTTAATTCTTCATGGTGAGACCTTCATTTATCTTCTACTACTTCTATATTATTATTATTTATTTTTATCTTACTGTAGATCCTTTTTGGTCAAACCCTAGGTTTTTTATTTATTTAAATCCCAGGTGAATCTTGATTTTAGGTTGTAAAAATAATTTCTTTGGTTCTCTTCTTTTTGTATTAGAGGTATGGCATCATATGTAATCCATTTATGGTAGGTGTTTCCAAGATTTTGTCATTTCTTGACACACTATTTTATAAAATAGTTTTTCTTATAATTTTTCATATATTATGGACTTTGGAGATTTATTTTAAAAAAAATTAAAGTCATTATAGGGTTTTCAAAGATGTTGTCCAAATTTTTTATCCTGTATATTTTTTTATCAAAAGGATATGCGTTTTATATGTTTAATAAAATGCTTATGATCATTTTCTTAGAGAATTTGGATATTTAAGGGATGTATTAGATTCTTATGTGATTTTATATTATTATATTGTGAGTTTGAGGTTAGATTTTCTTGAGATTTTGTGGTTTATAAATTTTTAATTTGTTTATTTGGGATGTTCATGTCTGTTTCATATGTGAGTTATATTAATTATTTTCTTAATGTTAGTTCATGTTGTTGGGTTATGTGATTACTATATGAAAGATATATTTGGTTCTAATTTTTACCTCTCATGGTTATAAGTAGGATTTTCAAGGGTGGTGAATGATTTTAAAAATAATGGTTTTAAAAGGGAGTGTTAAAGTGTCATTGATTTTCAAATGGTTTCTAAATGGAATTTTGAAAAAAAAACTATATTTCAAATAAAAGGCCTTTATGTCACCTTATAATGGTTTTCTTAAATGAGCTACATTATTATTGGAATCCCCAAATCATCATTATATGCATGAGCTTGTTTATTTTTGTAATTGTAATTTTGTTACATATAACCTTGAAGGGATTTGATTTTGTGGGTTTATAGAGGTGGGATAAGGATATGATATTGTGATGGGTTGATTTATTTTGAAATTTTATTAATGTAACCCCATCTATTTACACAATCATCATAGGGGTCCAAGGTATATTAGTGGGGTATTGAGAGATGGTTACTATCTATTCATGATGAGACAAACTAAATCCCCCTTTTTATAGGATTTTCCTTGGCCATGGAAGAGTTTCACTAGTGATGTGATGTTAGTGCAGCTAAGAGATTATGGACTAGGAATGAATCAAGAGGTTGAAAGATGGTTCCACCTTAGTATATCTAGGATTGCCTCATGAGATGTTTTGCAATTCTCCACTATTATTTATCATTAACTATTTCATGTTTATAGAGTTTAGATTTATTATTGTTTCACTTTATTACTATTTATATCTCATGATAATTTTTGTTAGTTTCACTTTTATCTTGTAATTCTGTTATACTTAATCCTCCTACAACTTATTTCTGTATTTTATTATTGTCTTAGTAACTAACTTATTTTTTCATTTGACTTATACACCTTATTAATTCAGTTTAATGATTTATTTGTGGTTTCTTTTGGATATTTATGATCTCTTTTAGAGTAGTATTAAAAATGGATTTAAAGGGGGGAGCTTCAATACTGAGTTTTAAATGGGTTATTTAAAGGATGATTTTAAATTTTCTTAAATATTTTATTAGATTTAAGATGATTATTTTGAAAATGGATTTTGAATTTTTTTTCTTAAAATTATGAAAAATATATATTCAAACATTTTATCCCAAAAAATAATTTATGGTATGTTTTGTAAAAGGAATATAATGGACTCTTTTTTGAAATCCAATTGGGCTATTTAAACGCACACCCTGCATACCCCACTCCATGTTTATAGACAGAATGGTTTGTATTGGTTCATGTTCTAGTATTTTAGAGAACCTTTATATGGACTTTTATATAACACCATAATATTTTTATGAAATATTTCTCTATAAATAATTTTATTTCTTCGATATCTTGTGTTTCACACAACACTGAGTTTAAACGAACTGAAATACACTATTAAAACATTATTATTTAATGTGATAGTTATAACATAGCAGTTAATTTAAAAAATATGAATATAATTAAATAATTTATGAAATATATTTAAATTTACACTTCAATATAAATTTATTTATAAATAATCAGTAATAATCATTTAATTTTTAGAAAATTCATTCTATTCTTCAAAAATATATTTTCTTCAAAAATGGTTTTCCTTCTGAGTGAATATTATATTTAATTTTTGAAAGTTTTAAAAAAAAAATTGAAAAATTAATTTAATTTTTTTTAATTCGTAATGTCATAATTTTCTTAGGATAATTTTTTTAGAAGTTTATAAAAATATTAATTTGTCAGTGAATAGTGAAAATACTGATTTTTATAAAACTATCATTTTCTTTATATCAAAATTTACCTTAGTTATTTGAATTTGATCTAAAAGTAACTTAATGACTATTTAGTTTGATATATTTTAATTAATATTATTTTAATCTTCCTTATACCTTATTTTTTTATAAGTATATTTTTGGGCTTAAAATGCATTTTTTCAAGAAAAACTGTTTTCATTACCTTTTGTGGGTTTGATTTTAAATTAAATTATTCCACTTGTATGTTTTGAATTTTTAAATATTGGATCCATATTTTTAATAATGAGTTACAAATGTAGTAAATAGGTCTCTTTTATTTTTGGTCAGTATAAATAGTAACCTTATTAATTTTTCTTACCATGGTAATGGGTAAATCGGGAAATTAAAGTTAAAAATAAAATGATAAGAAATATTAAATGACACCAATACATTCTATAATTTTATTTTTGGAGTCCATATCTTCAGTATTCATAAAATATTAGGTTATATGACATTTTATTTCCATTTTAATGAGATTATAACCTTTATAATATTTTATTTTTAGAATAGTCAAACATGTCACACTCTTATTTTTAATAACTACAATATTTTTAATATGTGTTTATCCAAAGGATATTTTTTACTATAAATATTATTTTTAATTATAAAATATTTATCTTTATCATTTTAAATTATTTTAAATTTTTAGTAAAGAAATAATTACTTTAAATTGTTTCACAAAACTGGTGAAAGTATTGTTTAATTAATTGAATAATCAAATAAATGATATTTAACATATAAAAAGTATCATAATTTAAGATATTGAAGTTTATCCATGAATTTTATATATGAACATGAAATGTTTAGGATATAATAAAATAGTTTTTTTGAATTTTAATTGTTTTATTGATGTTTTTAAAGTCAAAGTAATGAATTGTATCAAAATTGAAAATAATGATATTTTATGGGATTAATATTTTATTAAATTATTTAAAAATAATTGAAATATTAAATATAAAAAAAGGGATAGTGTATGGTCTAAAATTTCAACACATGTGTATTTATTTTCCATTTTGAATCATTTCAATCTAGAATACTCTTATTATATTTTAATATTTTGAGAAGTTCCAAAAGTGTCCCTCACCTAAATTATAAAATAACACTTCCTCCCTCGCTTCATTAAACCACCTTGATCCTTATATCATGACCATACTCTAAAAAATTATCTTCTAAACATCCCTAGACATATTATAAAGGTGTTTTTATTCTCAAAAGACTAACTAAGAGGTGATTTAAAGGATTTCTTTTTAAGAAGTGGTAATCGCCTTAAAAAGGTCACTTTCTTTTATACTATTCTTTACATCTTATAAATATTTTATATTCATCATAAAATTATAACTTAAGTATACTAAATATTATTAAATTTTATTATTATTATTAAAACAACATTATACACCCTCATTCTCATCAAATAAGAAGTGAAAGTATCGCTCGTGCATACATATGGCTTACCGTCTCCACATAGCAATACAATTATTTTTTTCATAACCATATTTTATGGATGAGTATTATGATGGGATTAATGTTTATATATTATATTTATGACATAATTATAATTTTTAATGATAATATCATGTCCATATTCTTACCATGTAACCTTTTGGGAAATGATAATTTCGCTCATGCGTACGTATGGACTACCATCACCAAGATTTGATGTGATTTGTTTTTCAATTATATTTCACATTGAATATAATTAGGATTAATTTTATGAATATATATGATATTTTTGATATAATAATTATTCTATAAAGGTTAATTATTATTTACCTTTCTCTCATTCCCTTATTCAAAAAATCGATATAGTGTTCATGCGTAAATAGCCCTACCATCTCCATGAATGATGTAATTAATTTTCTATATCTAATTTTCATGAAATAATATAAAAAAAGTATTTAATGAATATATATTATATTTATAGAGTGATTAACATTATTGAAATTATGGTACCATGATCAATGTATAAGGAATGAGACTGTTGAACCGAAACATGCTTTGAAAATGAAGCAGTTATCACCTAGAACAATTATTTTGATAATAAATAATTAATAAATGGGTGGTAAGATGTTATAAATAAATCATACCCAGAATGATAGATATATAGTTATGGAATAAATTTATAATAAATAAATATTTATTATATAGTAGTTGTCAATGAGAATAATAAATGTTGATACTTTAGGTAAGGGTTTATTTCACATTCTAATCATTATGTGGGATTGTTTTATTTTAAGTTTCCGTTGGGGAATATTTCTATTCTATGTCCATGTTTTATAAAAAAATACAAAAGGATTTTTATATTATCCTTAAATTTTTTGAAGTAAATTTTTAACACTTTTTACAAAATGGTTTTAATGGAATATTCATTTCGTATTCAAAATGAGGTTCTTTGTGGATTTTTCAGAACAATTATGGAAGGAATGTTTTTTTAACTTATACAGAATGATTGAATTTTCCCACTATCATGAAGATCCAATGATTTGAAGAATAATTTACATGTTTATAGGTTTATTTTAAAATAAAAATTTTTAATTTATAAGTGTGTAGTTTTAAAAAAAATAAGTTATTTCAAAATAGAAAAGTTATTTTCAATAAGAATTTTTCCAAGTGATCTTTCAAAACCATTTTCCATATAAGATGAAATCCTTTTGATGTTACTTAAGATTTAATAGGGATATAATCCATGGATACCATCCTTATTATTTTTATGGATGGTTTATGTTTATAATTACATGGTGTTGGTGGAAACCATTCCATTTTCCATGATTTATACATTGATGAAATGTTTATGAAATCTGTTTCATTTCATGAGTTCTTCAATGTTGAATGTTTTATGATATTGTGGTACATATATGTGGGATTTTATTTATGTGATAGTTTGTAATAATATATTATCCAACTTATTAGGTAAATCTTAATATCTCATGAGATAACAATGGGGAACAATTTGATGGGATTGATCCCACTATGGGAAACAGGTACATCTTGATATACTATCAGAAATATGTTCATCTTGATTTACTATAGGAAAAAAGGTGAATCCTAATCTACTATGGGAAACAAGTGATTCCTAATAAAATATGGGAAAGAGTTGCATATTGGTCTATTGTGAGAAGTAGGTTCATCCTGATCTACTATGGGAAACAGGTGCATCCTGATCCACAATAGGAAACAGGTGATAAGACTTGATCTACTATGTTTATGGTCTTTCTAGTTAACCATGAAATTTTTAATTTTTTTTAATATTTAGGATGGTGAAACACTTTTATGACATGATATTATGGTTCATGATTTATTTATGATAATTTCTCACTCTTATGGACCATGTTTTCTAAAATGATAATGTTTTATTTTATGACTCATGTTTATGATCTATGACAGGTTGGGTAAGAACTTTGTAAGTTATTTTCATGATAACATACCCTTATTATTATATTATTATTTCATAATATCATAGATTTATATCTCCTATGTTTAGCCTTACTGAGTATCTGAGATCACCCATTCTTAGGATTTCTTCCCCATGTTATGAAGAAATTTTTAGGTAGGGTATACCTAAGAGTAGTATAATGTGAGAAGATATTTATGGGAGATGTTGAAGATATTTCATGAAATAAGAAGACTCTATTTCTAGTATCCAAATACACTAAATTATTGTGGTCGTAGATTATGTGTGTATGAAATGCATTAAATATTCATCTATAATATGTGATATTTATGTATAAAAATACTATGTCATTATAGTTGGTATCAGAGGAAATTTTTAGTCAGTCATTGGAGATTAGGATTAGAAAAACCTTAGTGATATCCCTAGGTATATTCCTAGATATATGTCTATGTATATATCTAAGGATAATTTTAAGGATAATTCTATGTATAGGAATATATCCTAGAATTTTGGTAAAGGATAGAGTATGGGGTTTTCAAGAAATTACATCCATGTATTGATACTAAACGTGGATATGGCTCTACCACAGAGGTACCTATGAGTAAAAAATTCAGAAAAAAGGAACATTAATCTCGACTCAATCATCACCCAGTGCTTGAAAATGTGCCTCACTACACACCTAGTTTGACACTCCATGGGGATGTTATTTGGAAATTCACAAACTCTTTATGAAAATCATGAAGTATTTAAATAATGACCATGAATAACCTATATTAAGCACCATGTGTAATAGATAGAAAAAAAAGGTGTCATGATTTAAAAATCATATAAATTATTTTTCATGACTATGTTTTTTTACACTATGACTATTATTTCTCACACTATGATGTATCGTTTTATTCACTGGCCAGAACCATAAGTAACTGTGTTGATATAGAGTGCAACAGAAAATGCAATGATTGTCCTCTTGAGAAAAAAAATGTTATTGGAGCTATAATATAGAATCCTACTATTATTCTTAAGAAAATTTATAAGTATATGAATCACGTTGAGTTTAAAAATGATCAAATAAGGTAAATTAATATTTTTGAATATTTCATGAGGCATAATCCACCTTATTTTAGTGGGTATTTTAATCCACTAGTGTCTGAGTGATGGATCAACACCATTGAGAAAATGTTTTTTATTCTTAAATGATCAGGAAATGAAAAGGGTATCCTTTAAATTTATCATTTTGAAGTAAAATAATATCAATGGTGGAATCTTATTAAGAACAAAATGGAATAAGAATAAATTGAATCTATGAAATGGGAACTATTTAAGGGGATATTTCTTAGTAAGTTCTTCCCTTATATTCTACAAAAAAATATGGAGAATGAATTCTTTGAGCTTAAGAACAAGGATGATGAATTTATTAGTACCTATAAATATAATTTTATAAGACTTTAAAGGCACAAATATGGTTTAATAATCATTCCTAAAAGAGAAATTGATCGATTATATACTTTACTAACACCAAGTCAACGAAATTTATTTTCTATAATAGACTTTAGTTACTATGAAGAATCCATTCTATGTATGTAGTGAATCTAGAAATAAAAATTGGATATTCCCACCATTTTTATGGTTTTGATTATAAAATTAATATATAACTTCATGAAAACTGAAATGGTAAAAAGAAATTTCAACCATATGCATATTGTAAATGTGGGAAGAATAATCAAGGGAAATTCATGAATCGAAATGGGAGGTGATTTAAATGTTGAAAGGTGGGTAAAAAATCATGTGAATGTAGATATGATATTAATGGTTTGGTTATTGTAATGGAGGAGAAGAGGATGCCAACTAATTCACCACCAAAAAATTAGTGTTTCAAGTAAAATAAGTTTGCAAATTATGCAAATTAATTCCCCAATATAAGGGATAATCTGGATGATAGGCAATAAAAAATATAAATAAAAAGGTAAAAGGGACAGATTATGCAATCACAATGGACGAAGTGAATCATGATAATTAGGGACCACTTATCCTATCCTCTTTATTTGGGAGTTTCATGTTTTATTTTGTATAAATTATCCCTAGGAAAATATTATTGTTCATCCTTTAGTGGAATTTCATGTGATTATCGCCCTCTACATGGATTCTAGAATAATGAAATCACATTTGATATTCTATCGGTAAAATGATGAACCAAAGCTTCTAATGAAATTTTTTTCTATAAGATAAGATCTTATATAAGGAGTTAATTGACTTTTGGAAGGGTATATGCCTCCATTAACTTAAGAGATATGGATACCATCATCGGTTTATGAGTTTAATTTTGATCAAAAGTTAAAATTCATTAAAAAACCTTTTGAGGTTTTATGTGATGGAAGTTTATCAAGATTAATTATATTTTAAGAGACATTTATAAAAATACAACCCTTTTGTTTTTTATATGTTTTAGTAAAAATTTTATTTTTAAGGAATAATTCCTTTACACTTTGTGGATATATGATTAAGGGACGTAGTAAGGTTACATGGGGACCACATTCAGTGAATATTTCTATCTAGATCATCTTTATAGAATACACATTAAGTAAGTGGTAAGGTTACATGGGGACCACATTCAGTTGTATCTTATTGGGATCCAAGGTTTACCATGATGTTTTGATGAAGTCTTCTGCAAGATCTTGATATAGAGTTTAGTTTCAGCACTGCATATCATCCTTGGATAGATGGTCAATCTGAGAGAATAATTAAAACCCTAGAGGATATGTTAGGATCTTGTTCTAGGTATTTCAAAGGTGTTTCGGATCAAAACATTCTTCAAGTTGAGTTTTCTTGAAATAATAGCTTCCACTAAAGCATGTATATGTATCCATATAAACCCCTTTTTGGAAAGAAGTGTAGAACTCAAAAATTCTATAATGAAGTTTCTAAAATAAATTTATTAATATATAGTGACCCTACGTTTTCTTACATTACTATTACATCATTTTAAATATAAACAACATAATAGCATTAAAAACTAGGATCTAAAGGTTATTTTTCTTGGGAAAATTAGTAACATACATAATATTTACATAATAAAACATAAAAAATATTTAATTTTTTATTATATAGAATCTTAGTGGACCTCATGTACTCCTTAGTATAATTAGTCACCTAAAGATATTCATCAAAGAAATGGGTAAGATAAAATCTAAATAAGAGGATAGATAATAACATGAATCAATATAACATGGGTGAGAATAATCATCATCATGATAACATAAGAATGGTATCATCATCATTATCATGATATGATTCATTAGATAAAGTCGTGGAATTTGGCAATGTATAAAAATGAAACATCGTGTCTTAGTGGTCAAATACCACACATAGTTGTGAACAAAGCTAGTATCATGTTCACGCATAACATATGTGGATAATAATGAAATAATAATTATAAAAAAATCTATCATCATGTTCATGCATATTTTACATTATCTCATGAGATATATCACATTACACAATTCATTTGATCTCTATATAATTCTAGTTGCACCTGTCACGTCATAACATTTATATAATCATGCATGACACATTGAATGTATAACAATATTTTCCATAAAATAACCCATGGAATGGAAATTAGTTGCATTATAATTTAATAAAGTATAATTTCATGAATAAACATTAGGGTTCTCAAAATAAAAACGTAATAACATACTTGGTATAAGAATCATCAATCTTGAGTGAAGAAGGAAGAATCTCTAGAGAAGTAAAAGATGTGTTTATAGAAGGAAAAGTTATTCTAGAAAAATACTTTCATTTGTCATAAAATCAGATTGGAAACATTTATATACCAGAAAATAAAATTAAAGTATAATGAAATTATATTTTAGTAATATTAAAATAACGTCCACACTAAAATTTTCAATAAAAGATGAATAACCCAAAGAAAGGAAATTCGATTTGAGAATCCCCTTACCTTATGCTTGAATACTTTATTCACATTAATATCTTAGATAATAGAATTAGATTCATTAATTAATAAATCCAGAACCAATTATACATTTTTTTATTAAGTTTTTTATGGCCACTTTGATGAGTTATAGAGTTCAATTTCATTGTTTGAGAGTGTTTGTTTTCTTGGTTTTCATGATCAGTTCACTTGTATATATGTATGGAAGATCATGTAAAATGAGAATAATTATATATAATTGAAATAATATGTTATTAATGAACTCGTAGAAGTTTAAATGGTCTTATATATTATTTTTATTCCATATATAAAGATGATTCATTAGATAAAACATTAATGATAGTCGTTTAGATTAATTTGGCAGTTTTTCGATCATCAAGAACTAGTTATATTTTATTATTTAATATTATGTATATATGTTAGTTACAGAACATAAAAAAAATATAAAATATATTTTAAAATATATTTCAACCATTATAATGGTTTTATGACCAGTCTTGAAGGAAGTAAAGTAAAATGAAAACTTGTCGTGCTCGAAGGCTATAAATCAACACCTCACGGATGATGTTTTCAATTTTGGAATAAAAGGGAGAGGAGAAGAGGTTTTATGATGGATAATTACATTAAAATAATAAAATTAAAGTATATATAAGATAATATATTTATCAATCCACTTGGATAAGGGGATATTAGAAGATAATAGTAAAGGAAAATAAATTAAAAGAAAATGAAAGGGGATTTTACCTCTTGAATTATTCTCCTTGAGAACCTCCTTAGGGAAATTTAATTTGGTATTTTGTTGAGACCCAAGGCTCTTAGACTTGGGGGATAGGCTTGGTAAGATGATTGGTTAGAATTGGGACAATCTTAACAGAATGTAAGGTATGAGGAGGAGAGTTTATGAGGGGTGGTATTTATAGGGGAGGAGGGGGTATTTTTTGATTATTTAATTCATTATTTTATTATTTTGGCTCAACACTATCAAAATTTTGAACCTCGTCACTAAATATATTAAATATTGAAGTATAATTCTATATTATGGGATTACATCATCCATAAAAAATCTATGACTCAATAATTCATGTATTTGTTAAATACTTTAAATTATCGTATTTCACTATTCACAAAAAAATCAACTTTTTTAGAAAAATACCAAAAAAATAACACTAACCATTTTTTGAAATGTTCAATTCAAAAATGTAATCTATTTTATGAAAATAATTTTATAAATGTGATAAATTTAATTTTTAATTAAAATCACCATTTATTCAAAAAATTATGATTTTAAAATTATAACTGATTTTATAATACTTTTAGAGATTATTTAAGGTCTCATAAAATTATATTATAATAATAATATAGAAAAATAATAATTTATGAATATATTTTATGAAAATAAAAAAAAATTAAACATTATATTAAATAAAAATTTGTAGATAAACATTTATGTTTTTTTTAAATATCAACACTTAATTTATCATTTTTAAAACATCTATTTACTTATATTATGATATAATTATATCATACTATAATTTATAATTTGACTAAATTTTATTTATACTTTCATAGGTGATTTTGATATTCTATTGGATATATTACTATTCCTAATGGTTATGTTACTATTCTAAGGGTGAAGTTACTATTCCATTAGTATAGGTTCTTTATTTCTATGAATATCACTTATTTTGTTATTAATTTATGAGAATATTGTTTTTATTAGGCTCTCAATGCTATGTATGTGTTTTATACTATATAACATAATTATAAGAAGGTAAATTATATTGATCAAATTTTGGTTCATTAAATTCTTCCCCCCTTTTGAAGTTTTTTCCTCCAAATTTCGTTTTATATACTAAGATAAGAATAGAAAAGGGTAATTATCATTCATTTCTTCCTTTGGTTCTCATGATACCTCTTCATACTTATGGTTCCACTATAAAACATTTACCATATGAGTAGTATTGTTTCATAGAATTTTATCTCTATGGTTCAATATCTTCACCAGCTGCTCCTCATAAGAGAGATCATTTTCCAACTGTACCAGCTCTAAATTTAGTACATGTGAGGGATATAGTTTTTAATTTCTCAATAAGGATGCATGGAATACATCGTGTACTTGAGACATGGTTGGTGGAAGTTATAGTCTATAATACATACCTCAAACATGATCAAAAATCTTGAAGGGTCAGGTTTACTTAGGACTTAGATTTCCTTTCTTCCCAAATCTCATGATTCTCTTCCATGGAGATATGAAAAATAATACCATGTGTTTAACCTTAAAATCCAGGTCTCGTCAATTATTTTTAGCATAGATTCTCTATCATCTTTGGGATTCCTTGATGTGTTGTTGAGTGGTTTTCACCTTTTTTACCATTTCTTTGACTATTTTAGGTACTAGCAACTTACATTCAGCAACATCATCCCAGCAAGTTGGTGTTCTTAATCTTTTCTTATAAAGGGATTCATATAGAGGCATTTGGATGCTCGAGTAGAAAATGTTGTTGTAAGAGAACTAATCCAGAGGTAAATTTTTGTCTCATACTCCTTTGAATTACATAGAACATTCACTCTAAATATATTTTAGTGTCTGAATAGTCTGATCAAATTAGTCATCAATTTGAGGATGATAATTCATACTAAAGTTCGTCTCAGTGCTTAGAGCATGTTAGAGACTTTTACAGAACATGGAGGTGAATCACATATATCGATCTGATACAATCGGTAGTGGTACTCCATATATCCTTAACACTTCTCTAATATATATTCATTCAAGTTGATCTAATGAGAAGTCATATCGATTTGTTATAAAGTTATCTATCTTTATAAGAAGATCAACAACAACCTTTATAGCATTGTTTCCTCTAGATGTCTTTAGAAGTCTGGTGACAAAGTCTATGATGATTTTTTCCCATTTCCATGTTGGTATAGTTAGTGGTTGAATCATCCCCTTAAACATTTTTTTTTTCAGTCTTCACTTGATGAATACAAGTCACTTTGATGTATATTTTGCAGTCACTTTCTTTATATTGTCCCAACAATTGTGCTCTTGAATATCTCTATACATCTTTGTACTCTCTGGGTGAATAGAGAAGGTTGAGATATGTGTTTCATTTAGAAGCTCTTTCTATATATCTATATTGGATGGTACACATATTCATGACCCAAATATTATGACTCCTTCCTCATCAATTTTTAACCCTAAGGATTTGTATTTTCTGATAGCTTCTTCCTTATTTTTAATTTCTACATAATTTCTTTTAATATCTATTATTTTCTCTTTGAGGAATGGTTAAGAAATAATTTGAGAAAGGATTAGTGATTTTTCATCCTTAATTATTCTCATTTATATCATTTTAAAATATTATAATATTGGATCCTTCTCTATTCCCATCATTGATAATGTTGTAGGATCTTTTCTACTTGGAGCATTTTCCACTTTATTTGCCATACCAAGATGGTAGTGGATTGGGAAATCATAGTTATTAATGAGACCTAACCATATTAAATGGTACATACTAATCTCCTTATATTTGAATATATATTTTAGGCACTTATGATTATTATATATTTGAAGCTTCTCCCCATAGAGATAATGCTTCCATATTTTCAACACAAAGATCACAGTCGTCAACTCTAGATCATGTGTGGGGTAGTTTTTCTCATTAATTTTCTACTACCTTGAGGTGTAAGATATCAAATTATTATTTTTAATCAATAAACAACCTAACACCTTATTTTAATCATCATTGTATACCACAAAGATATACCCACTTATCAGTAGTGTGAGTACCGGTGCAATGATAGGCCTCTATTTCAACTATTTGAAGCAGCCTTCACATTCATTGGTCTAGAAAAACTTTTCTAACTTCTGAGTCATCTTGGTTAGTGGTTTTGAAAATCATGAGAAGTTCTTCAAAAATCATCAGTAATACCTAGATGGACTACAGAAACCATGGATCTTCATTATTGATGTTGGCCTAGTCCGCTCTTTGATTGCCTTTGTCTTGGAAGGGTCTATAGATATTTCTTTACTGGTGAAAAAATTCCCCAAGAATGATACTTCTTCTACCTATAATTCACATTTATTTTACATTTCATATATATTCTCCTTTTATAAGATCTTTAGAATATTATTCAAATGCTCCTCATGTTCCTCCTTACTCTTAGAGTATATCAGAATATTGTCAATAAAGACAACAACAAATTTATCAAGGTAATCAATAAAGACTTTATTCATTATGTACATGAATATTGATGGATAATTAGTAAGTCTAAAAGGAATAACCATGAACTCATAGTGTTCATACCTCATTAAAAAGGTAGTCTTGGGAATATCATGCTTCCATGCCTTTAATTGGTGATATCCCTACTGAAGGTCCACTTTAGGGAAATACTTGGCCCCACATAGTTGATCGAACAAGTAATCTATCTATGGAAGGGGATACTTGTTCTTTATCGTAATTTTTTTGATCTCAAGATAATCAATGAAGAGGCACATCGATATGTCCTTCTACTTGATGAAGAGGACTGGCGCTACCCATGGTGAAGCACTTGGGAATATATGTCATAACCCGTCCCTCGGGGCCCTTGTCGTGACTACCTCAAGCCCAGCTTCCATATGCCAGGGGTTAGCGACTAGCACTGATAAGGCGTATCCCTATAATAGGAAGGAATTGATTTCAAACCTGTACAAACACTCAAAACAATAACTCAACAAGAAGAAACCACGAAGTAAAATGCTGTAGTAAAAAGACTACTGAAAGTAAAGGGGTTAGAATACAAGGCCAACTGAAAAGTACAAGTACAACTGAAAAGATCTTGGATTATCCACTTAGGATCCTACCTGAAGGGTAGGTACAGATCATCTCCACAGTACCCCATGTCAGCCCGTATCCTCCGTATACCACCTGGTCCTGGCTCCCTCAAGTCTCAGCCCAACTGCTCGTCATTTGCACAAGACACAACAAGGTGTGGGTGAAGCTCATACAGGGGTGAGTATAATAATACTCAGTAGGGACCCCGAGACCCCTGAAGGTCTCCCAGACTTCCACAAATGAAATACCACAAAGAAATACCTCAATCACAAAGCACAAATCAATAATCATCAACTCTACTTAGGTATATGCCCATACATATACTTAATTTATCAAAATATACTTGTCTCATTCATGAGGAAAATTAAGGCTCCAACATTTAATCCATTTTCACAACTGATCCATGAGGAGATAATACCACAAAGGTAACACCACAAAGGTAAAAGTACCATAAGGTTAAATACTCACCTCACACCAGGAATAACTTAAGTACATAAGTATAGATGATTATACGTGTTGTTGGATCATCTTATTCTGTTGAGAGGCTCTGCTGCTGACCCTCACAGGATCGGTAGATGCTGACCCACATAGGATCGGTGAGCGCTGACCCACTCATAATCGTTGAGCACTGACCCATGTATGATTAATAGATTCTAACCCACATATGATCGATAACTGTTGACCCACATAGGATCGATGTTCTTTCTTCACATTACAGTCAGCCACTAGATTCTCGTAATAAGCATGCTTGATTCAAGGAGGATCTGCTCCTCAATCCATCGGTCGTACCTCAACCGGTACAAAGTCCCACAAAAAGTGTACTCAAGGGATCGCCCTATCATAGGGGTCCCAACATGACAGACGGCACGTCGATCAGATGTCTGGTTTGTGAGATATGTGCACTTTTGTAAAAAGGGCCTAGTTGGATTCAAGTCTGATCCAACCCAAGTCGCATGTCAAACTCTATCAAAAATAACTTAGATTATCTTAAAAGGATTTCCTTTTCACAAGGGTCCTTATTCCAGAGACGGCACGTCAATCGAATGCATGATCTATTAGTTACAACTATTTCCCTGAAACAGGGGTATTTGCACCTCGGTCCGGCTCGGTCCGGCCTAGCTCGGTCGGGCCTGTTAGAATATTCCAAAGGGACCGCTTCCCAAAAGGGGTCCCAATTCCAATGATGGCGTGTCAAACGGACACCTGGTTCGCCAGTTATAGATGTTTCTTTATTCAGGTACCGATTAGGTTCGGGCCCGGTCTGACTCGGTCAGACCGTCCCGATGCAACGGGTCCTGGGGTCTACCAGACCCTGCTTGGGTCCAGCCCACTAGGGGTCGGCCCAGTTCACTGGGTCTGGCCCATCAGGGTCGGCCCGTCTTGTTCGCGGGCTCAGGCCGCGGTTGTCCTGGCCCGTCGGGTGGGGCTCATCCCACCGCGCTGGCCCGTTGCGCTGTGGGTCAGGTCCGCTGGGTGGGTTCGGCCCGCATCTGGATCGGTTCGCCCGAAGGTGGACCATTGAGTCCCATTTTCCCCGCGGTTGTAAGTCCATTTTGGCCAGCCGGTGGGGCGCTACCCCAACGCGATTCAACAGTCGACTGTTCGGTCGACCGACTTCCGCCAATGCGGCGCGGCACATGGTCATGTCGCCCCTTCCTATCATGGCCCATCAGCGGTGCCTGTCGGCGCAGCCCTTTTGTCCTGCACGGTCGGCTCGGTCTGGCCACCGTGGAGCACCGTCGTGAATCGCCTTCTGCAACCCATGGCCAGTTTCCACAGGTGTCCTCCAGCTACTGCCAGCCTCTGCCAACATGGTGCACCGGTGGTTTATTCTGTGGGCCACCAGACGTGCTCTGATGGTACGATCTTAGTTCCATCTACACCTATGACTCTCTCGGGGTGCCGTCGTCAGAACGTGACCCACTAATTCACGTTGTCGTCAACTTGAGGAAACCATCCCCAAAGAACGCAACATGATCAAAGCAATAGAGGGTCCAAGCCTTGTTTGTTTGGCCCGTGACCTCTGCGTTAATATGATAGCAGGCAAGAGTAAAGAAATCATCATGGATGAACTTTAAAAAAACCTACTAGGATAAGACGTCCACTGACGACGATCGAAAGAATCTCCTTCATCGTTGTTGTCGATTCGTGATTCGGTGGCGCTCTTAACTGATCTCTGAATCTGACCTCATCCTCCAGGTGGTAAGCATCGTGGTACTTTTCTAGATCTTCGTCGCTTGGTGAAGTCGTGCCAACACCCCTCCCCAAGCTCCATGTAAATAAGAGAGGAGAAAGAGTTTATCCCGCATAAAGAATTAATGAGGTTCATTTAATTAATGAACCTCCCAAATTCCAAACGGTGTGGTTACAAGTAATGAAGAGTCAATCCATTTAATGGCTTGACATTTCATCAGTCCTGCCACCACCGCTTGTCCGTTGGAGAAAGAGAAAATAAAATAAAATAACAATTTCTATGTTATTTTATTATTTCTTTAAAAGCCAAAAAAACTAACTCTTTCACCCGACCTACTGCGCTCTAAGTGAAGTCTTCCTTAATATAATTTCGGTACTATGGATTCAACGGTGCCCTCATATTTTTAATCGATCACCAGTTCAAAAGTCAGAAAATGCTGCCCACGCGTTTACTGAACGTACCTTTAAAAAAAGTTCAATAAATTATTAATACTCTCCCTCGACCCATGCCGGTCGAGGTTAAGATCTGCCTAAGGGAAACAGTCCCAACGAACTCAACGGTACTCTCATATTTTCAATCCGAGTTACCGTTTAGAATTTATAGATTTTAACAATAAAATAATTGTTACTTTATTATTTTATTTACGGAAAAAAACTAACTTCCAATGTTGGCATGTGATGGATAATGTTAGGGTCTACCTAAGGAAATCATACCCTCAAGAGTTTAGTGGTGGTCTCGGTTTTTTAATCTGAGTCACCGTTCGTGAGTTATAAGCATTCAAAAAATAAAATAACTTTATTTAATTATTTTATTTATGGTTATGTCATTTTTGGGTTTTCTCACCGGAGGCCTACGCTGACTAAAATTAAGTCGTGCCTAAGGTAAACCTGCTATCCTGAATGCAATGGGCCCCTCAGATTTCTGATTTGGTCACCTATTTAATAGTTATTCTACTTTTTCAGGAAAACCACTCATGCGCGCTATTTTAAACTTAACAAATTTCGACGGGTCATTCTGGTCACTCTAGGCCTCGGAATCACGCACCGTCAGATTTTTCGGTCTCGAAATAATTCCATATAATTAAAAATATAATTTATATATAAATAATGGGATATTACATTCTCCCCACCTTAGGTATTTAAGTCCCTGAAATCCAAAACAAAGTCCAATCAAACAAATGAGGGTACTAAGCATGAATCTGAGCCTCCCGCTCCCATGTGCTCTCTTGGAGGTTCTTGTGCTTCCACCAAACTTGCACCAGAGGTATTGACCATCCACTGGGGACTTGGTCCTATCAATCCTATATCCCCACTATGAAATCCATAAAATTCACCCCATCATCAAAGTCCAACTCGCCCTAGTTGATAAGGTGTGATGGATCATGAACGCATCTCCTCATCTGCAACACATGGAAAACATTATGCACCCGATGTATTTTTGGGGGAAGAGATAGATGGTACGCCACCTCTCCCACTCTGCTAAGAATCTAGAAAGGTTCGATGAACCTCAGAGATAGATTGTCGCCCTGGCCAAACCTCTGCAATCCTCATCAGGGTGAGACCCATAGAAAGACATTGTCTCCCTCCTTAGACTCCAAGGGTCTCCGTCTCCTGTCGGCATAAGACTTCTGTAGGATTTGTGCAGTCTTCACTTACTGATAAGTGAGGCATCATGATATAAACTCTATCACTGTTTCCTTTATCCCTGGCCACCAGTACTAACGCCGGAGGTCCTGGTATATCTTCTCCACTCTAGGATGTACCATTAAAGGGGACGTATGGAACTCCCTCAATACCTCCTCCCAAAGCATCACAGGTACCATGGTGCATCCTCTGAAGAGAACGATGTTATTCCCACCTTCATAAAAACCTTCAGGAGACAGTCTTGAGGATATCTAAGCACGTCAAGCCTCACAATCAACGTCCCCAAGTTGTGGCTCCCGAACTTGTTGAAGAATTGGGGGAGTGATAATTATAGACTGGAGGTAAGATGCTCCAGTTTTATCCATGAAGGATGTCCATAGTGCGACTAGCTACTCAGACGCCTCACTCAGCAGCTGTAGACCAGACCTACTGCTGAGTGCACTTTCTACCACATTCCCCTTCCCAGGAGTATATACTATCTCAAAGTCATAGTCCTAGAGGAACTATAGACATCGTCGTTGTCTCAAGTTCATGTCCTTCTGTGGGAAGATATACCTGAGTCTCTTGTGATCAGAGTAAATAGTAAACTATTCACCACATCTTTAGCACAAAGACCACTACTGCTAACTCCAGGTCATGGGTAGCGTAGTTCTGCTCATGCTGTCTCAATTCCTATTAGCCATAGGCAATCACTGCCTTCTCCTGTATCAGGAAACAACCTAGTATGGTCCCTGATGCGTCGCAGTGGACTACATACCCAATGCCCTCTTCTGGTAGCCTCAATATGGGGTCACTCATCAATCTCTATCTCATCTTATGAAAGCTTTTCTGACACTTCTCCTTCCACAGGAAAGGCTCCCCCTTCTTTGTCAAAGCTTACAAGGGCATCGCTACCCAGGAGAAGTCAAGTACAAATCTCTGGTAGTACCCAACCAAAGCATAAGTCCCTCTCCCTTCAGGGAGTTAATCCTAGAAACATATTTTGAAAAGATGTCCCCACACTCTGCCACTGCTTTGGGGAACTGAAAACTCAAGACTCCTACATCCATGAGGGTAAGGTTGGCTGACTAAAGAGTGGTGGGTGGAACCCTCCTATGCATGAGTTTATCTCGTGCTTCCTGGGTTTCCTTTTTTGCTGACTAAGGAAAACCTCATTCCAATGTTGTAGATATACCACAACCATTTTTCCAAAAATAGTCAATCTAATTATGAAATGTGGATGACTAGTCCATACCCAAACTAACCTTGTAAGACCTCGATGTTTCCACCAAGAGGTTACAACCGAAACTCTTGCCTCAAGGTTCAGATCACACCATCGGCATAAGTGTGATTTTTGAGTCTCCTCCCAAAGGTATCTCTAGGAGTAAGGTTCAAGTCAACAGTTTAACTAGAAAATCTAGTTCTTGAACAAGATTCTTGGTAAGAAGGAATGATTGGTACCTTTGTCTATTAATACAGAAGCTATTAGTATACACAGATCATACCTCGAATCATTCCTGGAGCCCTTGGGTCACACTCCTTGACCGCATGCAGCTACTCCCTTCCCCTGTCCTCCAGCTCCCTAAGCATGGTGGGGACCACATTGGGGTGGTGGTTGTAACATGTCAAAATGTATACCACCTCATGATTCTCTCCTAGCTCCACTTACACGTCTGCTGCCCTACAGATTTCTTTTTCCCTATCACTTCCTCTTCCCGAAACATTTTACACACCCAAGTCACTGAGACTAGCATCATTTTCCTACTTTCCCACTACTAACATTCATTGGATGTATCCGCTCATCCAAAGAACATTCAACCACAAAAGTTCTCTATAGCACCCTAATATAAGTAGGAATTCATGGAGGAATAGTGTTGGTTCAGATATCCCTAAACACGCCTCGCTTAGAGGTCTGAACCCTGAAGCATTGACCGTATTATATTCCTTGAGTACCTAGGATGGTCAGTATGCCTCGATGAATACTCATCTACCGACATGTCATCCTGCCGAAGATGTAGAAGCTCTAGGGAACACTCACCCCTTAGCTTTTAATGGAAAGAGACCCCCTTCTCTGAGGAAGGTTATCAATCTTTTACATAGAAAAGTCACATCTTCGTAAGATCAGGGAAATCTAAACTCTTTCATCATCCTATTGATCCATGTAGAACGCTCTCTACCAGGACTACCATATGGTCGAATGGTCCCTTGTCTAGATGGAAACCCGGATACCTCCTCAAGCCAGTCCTTATCCACCTGTGAGTCGGACTCACCTCGGAACCTGAGGGGTATCTGATGTTGAAACACATGTAAGGCACTAAGCATATATGTGTCCTCTATCAGTAGCACCAGCGGTAACTATTGACCAACGAGCAGTGGTATTGCTGGTACACCACCCAAGGTACCATTTTGGGCAACGGTCCATGTACCGAAGCTTATTCACCCTTCGGAACATCCTCATGGTCATGCACTGGAAAATACTAGAAGCTAAGATCAACATATTATCTACTGGTGTCTCAACTAGTTGAAAAACTCTAGCCACAGCCTCTAGACAGTCCTCAACTGCCTGGGAATCTGTCTCACCTAGAAACCTCAGAGGCCTCTACCGCTGGATCTCATGAAACATGCTCAGTCGGCGTTCATCGTTCGCCAGTGTAGCCGGTGGTAACTACTACCCAATGGGTGGTGGTGCTTCTGGTACACCACCCGAAGGGGCTAACAGAGTAAGAGGGATCTGCACTGGAGACTCATTTCTCGGTGGGCCGTCATCGTGTACTCTCTCAGTAATCCTATTTCATTGTCTATGTTGTGTAATCCTGATAAGAAACAGGTGCTCCACGGTCATTAAGTTATACTTGGTGAGATGACTGAAAAGAGATCAAAGTAAAACATTCCCAAAACACACGCAATCAATGTTTTCGTGTACCGAGTCAGAAATCAAAATTCGTGGTCCCGGTGTATGGATACGTCGGCCACCACACCAACACTGGACTCCTTGAACTGAAAACCACACTGAAAACACTTAACATTATTGCTCCTTGTGAAAGATCATAGTCTTAGTTCTTTGGTAGAACTGACTCCTCTAATACCACTTTGCCACGACCCGTCCCCTAGGTCCCGTGCCGCGACTACCCCAAGCCCGCCTTTCATAGGCCATGGGTTGGCGACTAGCACCGATCAGGCATATCCCTATAAAGGGAAGTAATTGCATTTAAAGATATACAAACACTCAAACTAAGAACTCAACAAGAAGCAACCACGAAGTAAACTGATATAGTAAAAACTATACTGAAAGTAAAGGGGCCAGAATACAAGACCAAATAAAAAGTACAAGTATAAATGAAAAGCTCTTGGATCATCCACCAAGGATCCTACCAGAAGGGTAGATACAGATCGTCTCCACAACACCCCACATCAGCCCGTCTCATCCATGTACCGCCTGGTCTTGGCTCCCTCAAGTCTCATCCCAACTGCTTGTCATCTGCACAAGACACAACAAGGTGCGGGCAAAGCCTGTGCAGGGGTGGGTATAACAATAATTAGTAGTGTCCCCGAAACCCCCGAAGGTATCCCAAAGTTCCACAAATAAAATACCAAAAAGAAAGACCTAAATCACAAAGCACAAAGCAATAGTTATCAACTCTACTTAGGTATATGCCCATACATATACCTAAGTTATCAAAATATACTCATCTCATTCATGAGGAAACTTAAGGCTCCAACATTTAAGCCATTTTCACAACTGATCCATAAGGGGAGAATACCACAAAGGTAAGACCATCATGGTAACACCATTAAGGTAAAAGTACCACAAAGTTAAAGACTTAGATCACACTGGGAATAACTTAAGTACAAAAGTATAGATGATCAGACGTGTCGATGGATCATCTTATTCTATCGAGAGGCTCGACTGCTGACCCACACAGGATCGGAAGATGCTAACCCACATAGGATCAGTGAGCACTGACCCACTCAGGATCGCTGAGTGCTGACCCACTTAGGATCGAGAGATGTTGACCCACATAGGATCAATAGATGCTGAACCACATAGGATTTATGTTCTTTCTTCACGTTACAGTCATCCATTAGATTCTCGTACTAAGCACGCTTGATTTTGGGAGGATCTGCTCCTCAATCCATCTGTCGTACCCCAAACAGTATGAAGTCCCACAAAAAGTATACCCAAGGTATCGCCCCGTCATAGGGGTCCTAACTTGATAGACAATGTGTCGATCGGACGCCCGGTCTATGAGATATGGGCACTTTTGTAAAAAGGGCACGGTTGGATTCAAGTCTGATCCAACCCAAGTGGCATTTCAAACTCCTTAAAAACTCACTTAGATTATCTTCAAAGGACTGACTGCCTTTTCACAAGGGTCCTTATTCCATAGACGGCGTGTCGATCGGACGCTCGGTCTGTTAGTTACACCCATTTTGCTGAAACGGGGGTGTTCACACCTCAGTCTGGCCCAGCTCGATTGGGCCTGCCAGAATATGCCAAAGGGACCACTTCCTAAAAGGGTTCTCAATGCCATTGATGACACGTCAAATGGACACCCGCTTTGTCAGTTATAGACATTTCTTTATTCAGGTACCGGTTGGGTCTAGGCCCGGTCCGACTCGGTCAGATCGTCCCGACGCAACGGGTCCCAGGGTCTACCTGACTCTGCTCGGGTCCGGCCCACTGGGGGTTGACCCGGTTCACTAAGTTTGGTACGTCGGGGTCGGCCCGGCTTGTTCACGGTCCTGGGCCGTGGTTGGCCCGGCCCGTCGGGTGGGGCTCTGCTCACCTGCGTTGGCCCGCTGGGCCGCGGGTCCGGCCTGGCCAGCTGGCGGGTCCGGTCAGCTGGGCAGGTCCAGCCTGCATCTGGCTCAGTCCGCCCGAAGGCAGACCATTGAGTCCCGCTGGCCCCGCGGTTGCGGGGCCGTTTCGGCCAGCCTGTGGGGCACTGCCCCACCGCGATTCAACGGTCGGTCATTTAGCCGACCGACTTCCACCACCGCAGTGTGGCGCGGGGCCGAACCGCCCCATCCTATCATGGCCCATTGGTGATGGCGCCTATGGGCGCCGCCCTTTTTTCCCGCACAGTCGGCTCGGGCCAGCCGCCTTCGGCCATCGCAGCGCGCCATCGCGCGCCACCTTTTACCGCTCGCGGCCGGTTGTCGTGGGTGTCCTTCGGCCGCCGCCGCCGACATGGCACACTGAAAGTTTCTTTCGTTGGCAACCGGATGTGCTCTGGTGGTCCATTCTTGGTGTCGTATGGGCCTACGACTCTCTCGGGGTGCCATCGTCAGAACGTGACCCGCTAATTCGCGTTGTCGTCAACTTGAGAAAATCGTCCCTGAAGAACACAACATGAGCGAAGTGGCGGAGGGTCTGGGCCTTGTTTGTTTGGATTGTGCTCTCTGCATTAATATGATAGAAGGCAGGAGCAATGAAATCATCATAGATGAACTTAGAAAATCAAACCCCCTACCTGGATAAGACGTCTGCTGACGACGATCGACGGAACCTCCTTCATCATTGTCGTCGGTTCGTGATTCGGTGGCGCTCATCACCGCTTGCTAAATCCGACCTCATCCTCCATGTGGTTAGCGTCGTGGTACTTTTCTAGAGCTTTATCACTTGGTTAAGTCGTGCCAACACCCCTCCTAGAGCTCCATATAAATAGGAGGGGAGAAAGAGTGTGTCCCGCACGAAGAATTAATGAACCACCCAAATTCCCAACGGTGCGGTTATAAGTAAAGAAGATTCAATACATTTAATGGATTAACATGTCATCGGTCCCTCCACCTCCACTCGTCCATTGGAGAAAGAGAAAATAAAATAAAATAACAATTTCTATGTTATTTTATTATTTCTTTAAAAGCCTCAAAAACTAACTTTTTCACCCGACCTACTGCGGTCGAAGTAAAGCCTCCCTTAAGAAAATCCCAGAATTGCGGATTCAACGGTACCCTCTAATTTTTAATTTGAGCACCAGTTCAAAAGTTATAAAATTTCGCCTGCATGTTTACTGAACATACCTTTAAAAAAAGTTCAATAAATTATTAACATTCACCCTCAACCTGATCTGATCGAGGTTAGGATCTGCCTAAGGGAAACACGTCCTAACAAACTCAACGGTACTCTCGGATTTTCAATCCAAGTTACCATTTAGAAGTTATGGATTTTAACAATAAAATAATTGTTACTTAATTATTTTATTTACGGCCAAAAACTAACTTCTACTATTGGCCCGCGTCGGCCAATATTAGGGTTTGCCTAAGGAAAGCATACCCTCACGAGTTCAGCGGTGGTCTCAGATTTTTAATCTGAGTCACATTTCGTGAGTTATAAGCATTCGAAAAATAAAATAACTTTATTTAATTATTTTATTTACGGTTATGTCATTTTTGGGTTTTCTCACTGGAGGCATGCGCCGACTAAAATTAAGTCCCGGCTAGGGTAAAACCACTATCCTAAACGCAACGGTGCCCTCATATTTATGATCTGGGTACCCGTTTAATAGTTATTCTACTTTTTTAGGAAAACCACTCACGCATGCTATTTTAAACTTAACAAATTGTGATGGATCATTATGGACACTCAGAGACTCAGAATTACGTTCCGTCAGATTTCACGGTCCCGAAATAATTCCATATAATTAAAAAAAATATTGAAATTTTGGGACATTACAATATAAATCCATTTTCTATAATTTTTTGTAACATCTTCTTCATTTCCTCCAACTCAATGGTGTCCATTATATAAGGTGTCTTTTATATAGGCCGAGATCCCGTAATAAGTTCAATTGATAACTCAACCTCTTGGTCAGGAGGCAGACTAGGTAATTATTTGGGCAACACATCAATGTAGTTCCTCATAATAGGCATGACTTCAAGTATGATTATCTCATTTATCTCATTAATATGAGCTATATATTCTTTCTCATGAATAAATAATATCCAAAATTGGGATGATAAATATGAAGGATATTTATCATCCTCCTTAAACCTGTACAGAATTGGAGGATGACTTAGGATGTGAAGAGTAGTCTCCCTTTCCTGACATTTGATGTTATCTTTGTATAAAGATAGTAATTCCACGCCCAATATAGCATCAAACTCCACCAAAAGAAGTAAGACTATATTTTCTAGGAGGTTTTGTCCATAAAAAATAACTAGGTAAGAGTTATATACTTTTGATTCAATAATTTCTCTATTTTATATTATCAAAGATAAATAAACCTCTATATTTTGAGGTGGTGTTTTAATAGTTCTACTATAACTTGCAAGATATAAAAGAATGTGTATAACTAGAATCAATTAGTATGTCTACTATTCTTGAATGAATAACTAGCGTACCTATCACCATATCATTTTTGGGATCCACCTCAATTTTAGTGATGGAATAAGAATTCCCTTTCTCCTTTGGAATTGGTGTTTTCTGATATTCATTACCCTCAAGGACTCAAGGTTTAGTACACTAGCTTTCATAGTTCCATTTCTCCCTTTAGTTCAAACAATAAACCATAGGTGGTTCTCTCCTTTCTTTAACCACATTTTCTAGCTTTCTCAAGTCTATTTGACATTAATGATCTTGGTGGAATTATTTCCCACACTTAAAGCATTTCCCTATCCCATTGAGTTAATTCCCATGATGCTTATTCCCACATTTTTGACATGTGAGTGGTTGAGTTTTCTTTCCACCTTGTTCATCAGATCCTCTAGTTTGAAATTCCATCATTTGTTTCTTATCAACATAGCCATGGGACCATTCTCTAAAATCCATATCCACTTTGATTGAACATCGAAAAACTTCTTCATAACTCCCAAAGTTTAGAATTTATAGAGCCTTTGGAAGGTGTGGTAATAAACCACTAAAGAATATATTTATTTTTCTGTCATTGTTGATTACAAAACCTGATGCATACCTTTCAATCCTTGTGAAATTTTCTTCATAAGTCCTGACAGATTCACATTCTTTTTTCTCTAGATCTACTAATTCCCTATCTATCTTTGTCCAAAGTATTTGAGGAAATACTTATTAAGAAATATTTTATTAAAGTCTTCCCACTCTATCTATTCAATTTCATCCTTCCGGTTAGTGTTCTTAATCAATGCCTACCATTTCTCATACTCTCCATCTAAATGATAAATATTTAGAGTCACCTTCTCCATCTCAGAACAAAAAATCACAGAAAATACCGTCTCTATTAAGTTTTCCAACTATTCCATGACTAGCGGGTTGGAATAGATACTAAACATAGGTGGTAATTGCCACATAAAAGACTCAATAGCCAGTTTCTCCATCTTAGGGGAAGGAATATGTTCCAAATTATTCATGTTATTGTTCATATCTTAAGATAGATGGGTAATAATTACCATGAAATTTTGAAATCTACCTCCTAAGAAATTGGGGATGTTATTTAGGCATTCTTTGCATTGTCCCTCACTCGAATGATTGGTCTGGTTCCTCTTACTTCCCACCATTTTCTAAAATAGAAATTTTTTGAACAAAACATATGTCAACAAGTCATGGAAAAATATTTTAATCCTTTATGAAATTAAATCTAAAGGAATATCTTATGAGATCCCTATATATATTATTTTTCTAAAAAAAGCTTCATAGGTACTTAGTCTCATACTAAGGGTTACCATTAATGTTCAATAATATTAATTCCAAAATTAACAAAACCATGCACTGATACCAACTATAGTGACCTTACTTTTTCTTACATGACTATTACATAATTTTAAAGATAAACAATATAATAGTGTTAGAAAACCAGGATCCAAAGGTTTAGTGTCTTGGGAAAATTAGGAACTTACATAAAATTTACATAATAAAACATAAAAATTATTTAAGTCCCTATCCTCTAACTTCTTATTGTCCCTCATGTACTTCTTAGTATAAGTAGTCACCTGAGGATATACATCAAAGAAAGGGGTGAGCTAAAATCCCAGTAAGAGGATGGATAAGAACATAAATTATATAACATGGGTGAGAATAATAATAATCATCATAACATAATCATGGTATCATCATAATAATAATTATAGGATTCATTAGATAAATTCATGTAATGTGTAAATACATAAAAATGAAACACCGTGTCTTAGTGGTCCAATACCACACATAGTTTTGAACAAAGTTAGCATCATATTCACGTATAACATACGTGCATAATCATAACATCATCATTGTGAACAAAGATATCATCATGTTAATTCATATTTAACATTATCTCATGAGAAATATCACATTGCCTAATTCATTAAAGCACTATATAATTCTAGACACGTCCTTTCCTGAGGATATACATCAAAGAAAGGGGTGAGCTAAAATCCCAGTAAGAGGATGGATAAGAACATAAATTATATAACATGGGTGAGAATAATATAAATCATCATAACATAATCATGGTATCATCATAATAATAATTATAGTATTCATTAGATAAAGTCATGTAATGTGTAAATACATAAAAATGAAACATCATGTCTTAGTGGTCCAATACCACACATAGTTTTGAACAAAGTTAGCATCATATTCACGTATAAAATATGTGCATAATCATAACAACATCATTGTGAACAAAGATATCATCATGTTAATTCATATTTAACATTATCTCATGAGAAATATCACATTTCCTAATTCATTAAAGCACTATATAATTCTAGACACGCCCTTTACATCATAACATTTATATAATCATGCATGCCATGTAGAACGTATAACAATATTTTCTATAAAATAACCCATAGAAAGGTAATGGGTTTCATGATAATCTCATGAAGAATACATTCATGAATTAAAATTGGGGTTCCCAAAATAAAAAGGGAATAACGTACTTGTTATAAGAATCATCAATCTTGAGTGAAGAAAAAACAATCTCAAGAGAAGTAAAAGATGTGTTTCTAGAAGGAAGAGTTCTTTTGGAGAAATCTTTTAATTTTTCATAAAACAAGAATGGAAACAATTATATCCTAGAGAAGAAAATGGAAGGAAAATGAAATTCTATTCTAGGAATATTAAAAGAACATACACACCGAAATCTGTCATGAAATAGTAATAACAAAATGAAAATAAATTATGTTTAAGAATCCCTTTACCTTATGTCTGAATTCTTTATTCACATTAATATCCTGGATAATAAATTAGATCAATTAATTACTAAATCCAAAACCTATTCTACATGTATTTTATTCATTATATTTTATTAATTTTTTTATATCCACTTTAATGAGTTATAGAGTTTAATTTCATCGTTTGGGTGTGTTTGTTTTCTTGGTTTCATGATTGGTTAATTTGTATATATATATGGAAGATCATGTTAAATGAGAATAATTATCCAAATTTGAATCTATAATTAATTAATGAACTTACAGAAGTTTAAATGGTATTATACATTATTTTTTCCAGATAATAGATTTATTCATTAGAAAAAATTTATATGATAGTCATTTAGATTAATTTGGTTCTTTTTCAATCATCATGAACTAGTTTTGTTTTATTATTTAATATTATATATATATATATATTAGCTGAAAAACTTAAAAAAATATAACATACATTTTTTTTAAAAAAAATAAACCATTATAATGGTTTTATGACCATCTTTGAAGGTGTTAAGGGAAAATAAAACTTATCATCCTTAAAGGTGATAAATCAACACCTCATGGGTGATGTTTTAATTTTTAGAATAAAAGGGAGAGGAGAAGAGGTTTGATGATGAATTATTCCATTAAAATAATAAAATTATAATATATATAATATATATGAGTTATAATTATACTAGATAAGGGAAGGTGAGCATATAATAAGAAACAAAAATAAATTTAAAATAAATTAAAAGAAACTGAAATAGGATTTTAACTCTTGAATTATTATCCTTGAGAACCTCCTTAGGGAAATTAGATTTGGATTTATTTGAGAATAAAGTATCATGGTCATGGGATTGAGGCTTGGGGATAGGATTGGTAAAAATTTAGATAAGATTCAAAGCTTGGAAGGTGTGAGGAGAAGAGGTGATGAGGGGTGGTATTTATAGGGGTGGAGGGGGTGTTTATTATTATTTTATTCATTATTTTATTATTTCGGATCAAGACTATAAATAGTTTGAACCATATAACTAAATATATTAAATAATTAATTATAGTTTGAGATTATAGTCTTACATCATCCATACATCACATATGACTCAATAATTCCTGTATTTGTTAAATACCGTAAATTATTGTATTTCACTATTCACCAAAATTTCAAATATTTTAGAAAAAATCCAAAAAAAACATCCTAACCATATTTCAACATGGAGATTTCAAAAATTAACTCCATTTTATGAAAATAGTTTTCTAAATTTGATAAATTTAATTTTTAATTAAAATTATCATTTATTAAAAAAAATACTGATTTTAAAATTATAACTGATTTTAGGACACTTTGAAAAATTAGTTAAGGTATCATAAAATTATATTATTATCATAAGAAAAAAATTATTAATTTATAAATATATTTTTTGAAAATAAATATTCTTTTAAAACATTATATTAATTATAAAATTATAGATAAACATTTATGTTTTTTAAAAAATACCAACACTTAATTTATCATTTTTAAAACATGTATTTACTTATACAATGATATAATTATATCATATTATATTTTATAAGATTCATAAATTTTATTTATACTTTCATAGGTTAGGTTACTATTATATTGGTTGGATTACTATTCATAATGGTCTTGTTACTATTCCAACGGTCAAGTTACTATTTTATTGGTATAGGTTCCTTAATTTCTATGAATATCACTTATTTCATTATTCATTTATGAGAATAAATATTTTATTGAGATATATATGTTATGCATGTGTTTTATAATATATAAAATAATTATAATAATGGAAACTTTATTGATAAAAGTTTGGTTCATTACATGGGACCTAAACAAGATGATGAGATGGAAGAGAAGGCTAGAGCCATTTAGCAACACGTAAGGACAAACAAAAGTTGACATAAATATTCTACTAATAATCATCAATGTAGTATATAATTTGAAGTTGGTGAGAAGGTATTTATATGAATTTATCCGTGGAATAAATAAACAAAAACTAATCCTTATGTATATCGGCCCCTTTGAAATAGTTGATCATATCAGGATAGTAGCTTATAATTTGGTTCTTCCACTAAACCACTCTCATATTTATGATGTGTTCCACATATCTCACTAGATGAAGTACATACCTGATCCATAACATATACTAAACATATAGGTCTTACCACTGGAGAAAGTTTTTTCTTATAAAGAACAACCGTTAGAGATTTTGGATCATAGAGATAAATTTCTATAAAACAACATCACTCATCAAGTTAACGTTTTATAGAGAAACCACCAATTTGAGGAATCTATGTGTGAACCTGAGGATGCGATGAGGCAAAGGTGTCCTCATCTATTTGTATCTGAGTGATTATTTTATAGGGATAAATTCATTGTAAGGGGGTAGAATGTAGTACCCATAGATTTTTATGAAATATTTATCTTTAGAAAATTTAATTTATTCAATAGCTTTCATTTCATGCAACATCAAGTTTAAACAAACCATAATACACTATTAAAACATTATTATGTAATTTGATAGTAATAAACTAGCCGTTAATTTGGAATGTGTGAATTTGATTAACAAAATTATGAAATATATATAAATTTCATACTCAATATAAATGTATTGATAAATTCTTCATAAATAATCATTCAATTTTTAGTTAAGTCATTATATTATTCAAAAATACATTTTCTCAAAAAATGTTTTTCCTCGTGAGAGAATATTATAAATAATTTATGAAAATTTTATAAAATTTATTTAACAAAATTAATTTCAATTTTTTGAATTCATCAAGTCAAAATAATCTTAATATGATTTTTTTTAGAATATTTTTGTCACGGCCCGCCTTCACCAAAAGGAGGGAAGGGTCAGCATATTTCCAGGCCCTTCCTTATTTAATTTGAAGGAGAGATAATGACCCCTGAAACCCGCCTTCAATAGGTCTCAGAGTGGCGACCAGCACCAAGGGTATGAAAATATCACACTAAATGGAAGGAATTACCCTTTTTTCTTTTAATATGATCAGGAGATAAGATAGTAAATCCCACAACACCAAAATTGAAAGTGGAAACATGGCTGAAAATAAACCATTCCCATATGCATGTTCAAAGGTAAAATTTACAAGTCACAAAACTCCAAAGGTAAAACGATACCAAGAAAAAAAAGGGAAACAACAACAGCAACTGCCCCAAAGGTCCAAGCTAGTACGGTCCCGCATGATCCCTGAAGTCCTCCTGGAAACCTGAAAGAAGTTTTATATACTTAGGGTGAGCATACAAGTATACTCAGTAGGGAAAAACCAAAGACTCTCGTGCACAAGTGGGGAGGCATACTAATGCCCTATGAGAAAAGAGATAACCACAACCTAGAAAGGAAACTAACCACCCAAACCTCACCAAGGAACACTCCCCAAATAACGCAAGTCATGTAATTTATAGTAATAGCACATCGATGTTTGGGTACCCCATGCCACTTTCCCACTGGTTATTGAAGACATCCTATGCATCAGACCAATCTCGCCATTCTCATCATAGTCCCACTACCATACCCCGCCCGCAAACACCTAGGCCACAACCACACCTCATGCCCGCAAACACCTGGTCCACAACCACACATCCTACCTTCAAACACTTGGGCCACAACCACTAACCCGCCCGAAGACACCTGGGCCACAACTATCACATGTAACCACGCCTGCAAACACCTAGGCCAGAACAACCACTGCCATGCCCGAAACACCTGGGCTAGAAGAAATACTGCCACGACCGAAGATAGTTGGACCTCATCCCGAAGATACTTGGGAAACCACTCGCCTGCACACACCTGGGCCAATCACCACACTACCCTGCCCGAAGATTCCTGGGCTAATAATGGACTTCAGGCCATCACATCCTGCCCTTAGAGTCTTGGGATATTCGGGAAAGGGATCAGAAAAGGATCTAATAACCATCCACTCATAGGAGTGTTGGGAAAATCACCCTCCCCCATGAAATGGGTGTGTTCGTCACTAAGTGCTCAACTTGGTTGGGGTGTGAATAAGAAACACAAAAACTACAAGTATATGTATAGGTAACAAGCACTCACCCAATCTAGGTTTTTCTTCAGCCATCTTAAAGAACACGATCCTTACCATTCATTCATAAGAGAAGAGAACAGCACCCATTCCCAAGTCACAACTCACACCAAACCAAAACCCCATTTGTCCCATCCTTGTTTTCATGTTCAGTAATAATGTTTAAATAAGTTTCTGCACCTACTTGGGCAACTAGTAAGCATAAGCACAAGCCAAGGAAAAAGTACACCCAACAGCAATTTAAACATTCACACCTGGTTCTCTTGTAAAAACACATCAAGTGAGACCCCTCCAAGTATTGGAACCAAAGCAGGTAAAAGTGAGATACAGTCCCAAGTTCCTAGAACTATGAATAAGAAGGTTTCACAATAGAGGAGGATCCCACCCCAATTCATGATACAAACAGAGGATCCCATCCTCACCCACATCACCCTAGAAATCTAAGACCCTATCCAGGAAAACCATAAGGTCACCCGTACTCAACCCGTGGAGGAAACAACCAAACCAATACTACCAACACAAGGTAGACCCAACAGGAAATTTCAGATTTAAAATATTTAACACACTCCATGATTTCAATTCCACTGGGCTTAAACTAGGGTTATCATAGAAAAGGAGTTGATCCTGGTGCTTCCAATTTATTTATCCGAATATACGTAATTAACCAATTTCCTTTACACACCAAAAGGTTCACAACCAAAATAGAAGCCATTTAATCATCACAAGGGGTAAGGGTTTATTAGTGCACAGAGAAAGACCACCAACGACCATGATTTTTAGGAGGCGTAAGCCCGCACAATTCAGAAATCATTAATCATGAAAGAGGAGAAAAACATAGCAGCATCATCGATCACACCCCTCCCCTTCATTCTTTAGAATCCATTTATTATATTCGTTAAAGTTTGGTTCATCCAATTATACAGAAGCAGTAGCGTACCCACCCCGCATGATACACAGAAAGGAGAGACGAAGGTGAAACCCCTACCTGGCTGATCAAGGATCGAGGTTAAGTCTGCAAGAGTAGCAGGAGCTCCACCGAACACGATCAAGGAAAAATTCGAGGAAGGGTCACAACTCGTCAGGGAGAAGGGTACTTCGAGTGCAGGGGAATCGAGAAAAGAAATGTAGAGAGAATCCTTTAAGTTATAAAGGCTGAAAAGGGCTGAGATACAGCATGCCCGGAACGGTTAAGATATGGAGAGAAGAACTCGAAACCGCGTAAGGAGCGGGATCTTGGGTTGACCACACGGCTGGGACACCCCACACGTTATTAAAGGGTCCCTGGTGGTTAAAACGAACTCACACCTCACCAACATTTAATTAAAACCCATTAATGGATTTAAAGGGGGTTAAAATGCGGATTAAAAGCCAATTTGTGAAAAAAGAGGTGCCACTGGGAAAAACTGTGGGGGTAGGCGAGAGAGACTGGTAGCCGAGAGCTACCGGTTGGTGACAGCTACCAGTAGCCTAGAGCTACCGGTAGCCTAGAGTTACCGGTAGTCAAGAGCTACCGGTAGCCTTAGAGCTACCGGTTGGCGACAGCTACCGGTAGCTGTGAGCTACCGGTAGCCTAGAGTTACCGGTAGCCGAGAGCTACCGGTAGCCTTAGAGCTACCGGTTGGCGATAGATACCGGTAGCGGAGAGCTACCGATAGCCTAGAGCTACCAGTATCTGAGAGCTACTGGTAGCCGAGAGCTACCGGTAGCCGAGGGCTACCGATACCCCAAGGTCACCGGTAGGCTACGTCTACCGGTACGCTGAGGCTACCGGTTGGCTAAGGCTACCGCTAGGAGTCGCCGAGAAGCTGGGATGGCCTTCCAGGCCACCCAGAACACCTCAAACATCATATTTTTTACAAGTAATGGACCCCAAAAACTCAGGCCATTACATCAGATACTGGTCAAACTATTCTCGTCCCCGATAATATAAGAACAACCCAGAAATGAGAAAAGTGGGGTCTAAACAACCACCCTTTAAAGATACTTCTCAGAGGAAAACTCCTAATTTGTTCAAAATTTGTGACAGAACCCTCCCCCTACATCCAGGAATACTCCCCCAAGAGTTATCAACCACAAACATTCACAACAAGCCCAAGAATCACACCGTCCAACACATGAGTTAGGGAGTCCCTTCCTACATGTCAGGATATTATCCGCTTTGGGCGGCACTGACTCGCCCGCACAGGTTTAATCGCATCCACATTAATGTGTCCTGATTAGTAGCCAGGTTTTCCCATCATCAAACATTAGGACACACATAGAGAACAGGGAACGGATCCTCTAATAGCTAAGCAAAACAATAATTTCATATATTAAAGCACAAGGTACAATATCTCAATAAGGATCAGAATAAAAACAACAAGGAAGACAAAACAGCTCTGGGTACTGAACGCGTAACTGGGCCTCCCGCTCCCATGTGCTCTCTTCCAGACCATCATGCCTCCACAACACATGAACCAAGGGGATGGTTCGTCCATGAAGCACTTTCTATTTACGGTCCTCGATCCTGATTGGTCGTTCTATGAAGGTCGCATCATCGTCGACATCTTACTCTCCCCAATAGATGACATGGGAGTCATCATGTAGATATCGACGAAGCTGGGAAACATGAAAGACATTGTGATCTTTCTCCAACTAAGGTGGAAACGCCAGCTGATACACCACCTCGCCAACTCGTCCCAACACCTCGAAAGGTCCAATGAACCAAGGGGAGTGCTTACTCCCCTTCCCAAACCTTCACTGCCCACGTCGAGGGGAGACCTTCAAGAAAACGTGGTCCCCGACCTCAAACTCCAAGGGCCTTCTCTTGCTATCAGTATATGACTTCTTCCGGTCCTGTGCCGCCTTCATCCTTTCTCGTATAAGTTGAACCTTCTCTGTCGTTCCATGCACCACCTCCGGGCCAAGGATGCCCGCCTCTCCGACTTCAGTCCAGCACACGGGTGAGCAGCATGGCCTCCTATACAAGGCTTTTAACGGAGCCATAGCAATGGTAGAGTGACGTCTATTATTGTAGGCGAACTCTATCAGAGGCAAGTGTCGCACCCATGATCCCCCGAAGTCTAGAATGCATGCTCGGAGCATATCTTTCAAGGTATGGATGGTGCGCTCTGTCTGTCCATCTGTCTGGGGATAGAAATCAGTGCTAAGATGTAGTTGGGTTCCAAAAGCGTGTTTCAATACTCTCCAGACTCGTGAGGTAAACCGGGCATCCCTATCCGAGACTATGGACCTCGTAACTACATGCAACTGCACCACCTCATCCACATACCTTCGTGCTAAAGCATTTACTACACCCAACTCCCTAATAGCCAGAAAGTGATTCAATTTCGTCAACCAGTCCACTACTACCCAGATGGTGTTGCATCCCCCTAGAACCTTGGGTAGTCCCATGACGAAATACATCGATATTTTGTCCCACTTCCACTCAGGGAAATCTAAAGGTTGCAACAATCTTCCTGGAACACGGTGTTCAGCCTTTACCTGCTGACACACTAGGCACTTGGCTGCAAACTCTTCCACTGCTCGCTTTACTCCGGGCCACCAAAGCTGTCTCCTCAGACCCTGGTACATCTTGGAAACTTCTGGGTGTAGTGCTAGGGGTGAGTTGTGGAACTCGCTAAGATCCTGGCCACGCATCTCCCCTGGAACAAACAACCTCCCTCGGAAAAACATCTGGTTCTGACCATCCTCTGTCCACCCTTCCGGAGCATTTCCCTAGTCAACTCGATCATGAATCACTTCGCACTCTGGGTCTCCCCACTAAGAATCCTCCACTTTCCACAAAATAGAAGACTACACTGTCATTTGATACAGGAAACCTCTACCGCTATCCATCCTCGTATCTAGGTGCAAGGCAGCCAATTCCTCCATTGCCTTCCAGGCCTCTGCCGATTCTTGGACTGCATCCTTTTGTGACCTCCTTCTCAGAGCATCGGCCACTACATTCCCTTTTCCTAAAGTGTAGGAAATCTCGAAGTCGTAATCCTGGAGGATCTTCATCCCCCTTCGCTGTCGTAAGTTTTGGTCCCGCTGGGAGAAGACATACCTCAAGCTTTTGTGATCTGTGAAGACCACAAAGTGTTCTCTGATGAGGTAATGTCTCCATAACTTCAGTGCGAAAATGACCGCTGCAAGTTCCAGATCGTGGGTGGAATAATTACGCTCATGAGGGCATAGCTGCCTATACCCATAAGAGATCACCCCTTGTCGCTGCATCAACACACATCTGAGGCCTTTCCCTGAAGCATCACAGAACACCTTATACGCCGCCCCTTCTTCTGGTAGTCTCAGCATTGGGGCACTAACCAACTTCTCCTTCAGATAGCTAAAGGCTACCTAGCACTTCTCACTCCACACGAAAACCTGGTCCTTCTTGGTCAAGGCTATCAAAGGTGCCGGAACTCGAGAGAATTTGGGTATGAACCTCCGATAGTAACCTTCCAGCCCGAGGAAACTATGAACCTCTTCTACATTCTTGGGTTCTTCCCAAGAAATGACTACCTCAACCTTTGATGGGTCCACCGCTACCCCTTGCTTGGACACTACGTGCCCAAGGAAGTGCACTTCTAGTGTCTAGAACTTGCATTTCAACAAATTCCCATAGAGCTGGTGGTGTCGGAGGACCTCTAAAACCGTCCTCAGATGCTCCGTGTGGTCCTCCTATGATCTTTAATAGATCAGGATGTCTCGATAAACACAACTACGAACCGATCCAGGTACTCCCGAAAGATGGAGTTCATAAGCCCCATGAACACATCTGGGGAGTTTGTAACACCGAAAGGCATGACTAAAAACTCTAAGTGCCCATATCTGCACATGAAGACCATCTTCGAGATGTCTCCCTCCTTTACCCTCAACTAGTGATACCCAGACCGCAGGTTGATCTTTGAGAACCATCCTGCCCCTTTCAGCAGATCGAAAAGATCGTCTATCCTCGGAAGAGGGTAGCGATTCTTGATCGTCACCTTATTCAGCCTCCTGTAGTCCATACACAACCTGAGACCACCATTCTCCTTCTTTGTGAACAAAACTGGAGCACCCCGCGGTGATGCACTTGGTCAAACATAACCCCTCTTCATCAGATCGTCAATCTGAATCCGCAGCTCCCGCAGCTCCGAAGGTGCCATCCGGTAAGGATCCATCGAAATCGGATGAGAACCAGGCTGTAAGTCTATCCCAAACTCGACATCACGTCGAGGGGGTAGAGTCATTACCTCCTCAGGAAATATGTCCATAAACTCATTGATGATCTATGGTACCTCCACCATCTCAGCATCTACTGACTCTACTGACAGCTCAGCTAACAAAGAGAGGAGGGGTTCCTCTTGCCTGCTGCCTGTCTGACCACTCCGCTCACCGGTGAAAGTAACATGTCTGCCGCACAAGTCTGAAAACATGACCCTTCCTCGGAAGCAGTCGATGACAGCACACACAGAGAATAGCCAGTCGATGCCTAGGATGACATTGTATGGTTTTATCTGCAATAGTAGGAGATCCCTGACTGACTGATGTGGCTCTATCATTAGTCAACATCCTCGAAAAACATATAACAAGTTGGTCTGACCTCCGACTGGTGCGCTCAGTACCAGGGGCACTGGAAGTCTCTCGGAATCTAGACCCAAATCATGGGCTAGACTGGGTTCAACGAGGAGTGCGAAGCTCTGGTATCGAACAAGGCATAAGCAAGGGTGCTAAACAAACTGATCGTACCTTGAACGACCTCCGGTCCTACTGGAACTGCTGCCTCCGCAGTGTGAAACTACCCACACCCAGCTCCTCTACCCCTCGGCTGTTTTCCACCTCCCCGACCATGCCGTGGTCAAGGTCCCTGATGATCGCCCTGCGGTCGGCCTCCTCCCACAACGTCTTCCCTCATAGGAGCAAGAGCTCGCTTCCCCTGATACTGTTGCTGAAAGGGCCTAGCTGGAAGCTGTTGCTGAGGTGGGTGTTTGGTCTGCCCACCACCGCCGTACTGTACTCGGTCCGGGGCCTGATTCCGGAGATGTCCATGGATCCCGCAGACGAAGCATCTCGGCCCTGGGCCTGAACGAAAAGGGTGAGGGCCAGGGGATCAGAACTTGAACTGCTGGGGCCTGCTCCCTTTTAGTCGAAACCTAGAGGGTCCTGATGCTGGAGGACTACTGCTAATGGCCTTTCCCTTCGATGATCCCAGATGGATCCCCTCACGTGACACACCTCTCAGCATGTGCATCCTCTCCACCACTCCATCCTTCTTCTACACCTCTAAGTATGTCGTCAAGGTGAAGGGGGTAACAGCGTACTGGAGGGAAGGTCGGAGCACCTCCTCTAAAAGTCTCACCCGAGACTCCTCATCCGTAAAGAGGTCCGGATCAAAGCATAGGAGACCCTTGAACTTGATCCTCAGCTCCCTTACTGACATACTCCCCTGCTGGAGGGAGAGTAGCTCCTGCCTCTTCTCAGCTCTCATGGTAGAAGAGAGGAATTCTGCCCGGAACTCCTTTTCAAAATCATCCCATGCCACCTCAGCCTCTCTCCTCTCCCCCAGGTAGAGCGTCCACCACTGACGCGCTGCTCCCCGCATCTGGCTCACAGCCAGAGGAACCCAGTACTCCATCGGAGCCCGAATCAAGCCGAAATCTATCACCAACTCCTCTAGCCATCCCTCCATCTTCATGTCAGAGGTGCTTCCCTCGTACTTCTCGAGGGTTTGTCGCTGAAAGGCTCGAAGCATCTTCTTCCACTAATCATCCTCCTCCTCTCAGTCGATCCTCTGTCGACCGGACAAGTCAAATTCCTGGGCCTCGATTTCCCGTACAACTTGTGGTCGTCTCCTGGGTGCCATAGCTGCAAGGTAAACAAGGAATGCCTAAGCCCAAGTAGTGCAGAATTATTGTTCTTAAAACTCCTTAAACTCCTTATTCATTTTAATTTCTCAAAACACCAATGAAACATGAGAATAAAAGTCATTATGATGCATTTACCTCTCCTAGGGTCTCTACCCTACAATCAGCGTGGCCTCACTTGGTCATTCGCTAGGTCTAGAGTCCTTGCATCGGATCACGGGGGGACCTAAAATCCCGTTTCCTAGCTGGTCTTCCCTGGCCTAATTCATGCACCAAGGTCACCCAACACTGTTGCCCTACCATCCCATGTAACCCTCACTATTCCTAACTCCAGACTCCATCCTATATCTCAACCATTAGCTCTGATACCATTCGGTCATGACACGCCTTCACCAAAAGGAGGGAAGGGTCAGCAGATTGCCAGGCCCTTCCTTCTTTAAGTTGAAGGAGAGATAATGACCCCCAAAACCTGCCTTCAATAGGTCCCGGAGTGGCGACCAACACCAAGGTTATGAAAATATCACACTAAATGGAAGGCATTACCCTTTTTTTCTTTTAATAGGATCAGAAGATAAGATAGTAAATCCCGCAACACCAAAACTGAAAGTGCAAACACAGCTGAAAATAAACCATTCCCATATGCATGTTCAAAGGTAAAAGATACAAGTCAAAAAACTCCAAAGGTGAAAAGATACCAAGAAAAAAAAGGAAAACAACAACAGCAACTGCCCCAGAGGTCCAAGCTAGTATGGTCCCGCACGATCCCAGAAGTTTTCCTGGAAACCTGAAAGAAGTTTTATATACGTAGGGTGAGAATACAAGTATACTCATTAAGGAAAAACCAAAGACTCTCATGCACAAGTGGGGAGATATACTAATTCCCTGTGAGAAAAGAGATAACCAAGAACCTATCAAGGTAACTAACCACCCAAGCCTCACCAAGGCACACTCCCCAAATAACGCAATTCAAGTAATGTATAGTAATAGCACATCGATGTTTGGGTACCCCATGCCACTTTCCCGCTGGTTATTGAAGACATCCTACGCATCGGACTAATCCCGCCATTCTCATCGCAGTCCCACTACCATACCCCGCCCGCACACACCTAGGCCACAACCACACATCCCACCCACAAACACCTGGGCCACAACCACTAACCTGCCCGCAGACACCTGGGCCACAACTGTCACACGTAACCACACCTACAAACACCTAGGCCAGAACAACCACTACCACGCCCGAAGACACCTGGTCTAGAAGAACCACTACCATGCCCGAAGACACCTGGACCTCATCCCGAAGATACTTGGGAAACCACCCGCCCGCACACACTTGGGCCAATCACCACACTACCCATACCAAAGATTATTGGGCTAATAATGGACTTCAGGCCATCACACCCTGTCCGTAGAGTCTTGGGCTATTCGGGAAAGGGAGCATAAAAGGAGTTAATAACCATCCACGCATAGGAGTGTTGGGAAAAACACCATCCCCCGTGAAATGGGGGTGTTCGGCACTAAGTTCTCAACTTGGGTGGGACGCGAATAAGAAACACAAAAACTACAAGTATATGTATAGGTAACAAGCACTCACCCAATCTAGGTTTTTCTTCAGCCAGCCTAAATAACACTATCCTTACCATTCATTCATAAGATAAGAGAACAGCACCCATTCCCAAGTCACAACTCACACCAAACCAAAACCCCATTTGTCCCATCCTTGTTTTCATGTTCAATAATAATGTTTAAATAAGTTTCTGCACCTACTTGGGAAACTAGTAATCATAATCACAAGCCAAGGAAAAAGTACACCCAACAAAAATTTAAACATTCACACCCGGTTCTCTAGTAAAAACACATCAAGTGAGACCCCTCCAAGTATTGGAACCAAAGCAGGCCAATCTGAGATACAGCCCCAAGTTCCCAAAACTATGAATAAGAAGGTTTCACAACAGAAGAGGATCCCACCCCAATTCGTGATACAAACAGAGGATCCCATACTCACCCACTTCACCCCAGAAATATAAGCCCCTATCCAATAAAACTATAAGGTCACCCGTACTCGGCCCGTGGAGGAAACAACCAAACCAATACTACCAAAACAAGGCAGACTCAATAGGAAATTTCAGATTTAAAAGATTTAACACACTCCATGATTTCAATTCCACTGGGCTTAAACTGGGGTTATCATAGAAAAGGAGTTGATCCTGGTGCTTCTAATTTATTTATCCGAATATACGTAATTAAACAATTTCCTTTACACACCAAAAGGCTCACAACCAAAATACAAGCCATTTAAACATCACAAGGGGTAAGGGTTTATTAGTGCACAGAGAAAGACCAACAACAGCCATGATTTTCAGTAGGCATAAGCCCGCACAATTCAGAAATCATTAATCATGAAAGAGGAGAAAACCAGAGTAGCATCATCAATCACACCCCTCCCCTTCATTCTTTATAATCTGTTTATTATCTTCGTTAAAGTTTGGATCATCAAATTTTAAATAAGTAGTAGTATACCCACCCCGTGTGATACATAGAAAGGAGAGACGAAGGTGAAACCCCTTCCTGACTGATCAAGGATCGATGTTAAGTACGCGTGAGTAGCAGGAGCTCCACCGAACATGATCAAGGAAAACTTCTAGGAAGGGTCACAACTCGTCGGTAGGAAGGGTACTTTGAGCGCAGGGGAATCGAGAAAAGAAATGTAGAGAGAAGCCTTTAGGTTATAAAGGCTGATAAGGGCTGAGATACAGCACGCCCGGAATGGTTAAGATACGGAGAGAAGAACTCGAAACCGCGTAAGGAGCAGGATCTTGGGTTGACCATGCGGTTGGGACACCCCGCACATCATTAAAGGGTCCCCGGTGGTTAAAACGGACTCACACCTCACCAACATTTAATTAAAACCCATTAATGGCTTTAAAGGGGGTAAAAACGTGGCCTAAAAGACAATTTTCACAAAAAGAGGCACCAGTGGGAAACCCCATGGGGGGTAGGCGAGAGCTACTGGTAGCCGAGAGCTACTGGTTGGTGACAGCTATCGGTCTCCTAGAGCTACCGATAGCCTAGAGTTACCGGTAGTCGAGAGCTACCGGTATCCTTAGAGCTACCGGTTGGAAAAAGCTACCGGTAGCTGAGAGCTACCCGTAGCCCAGAGTTACGGGTAGCCAAGAGCTACCAGTAGCCTTAGAACCACTGGTTGGCGACAGCTACCGGTAGCAGAGAACTACCGGTAGCCTAGAGCTACCGGAAGCTGAGAGCTACCGGTAGCCGAGAGCTACCGGTAGCCGAGAGCATCTGGTAGTTGAGAGCTACCGGTAGCCGAGATCTACCGGTAGCCGAGAGCTACCGGTAGCCGAGAGCTACGGGTATTCGAGGGCTACCACTACCCCAAGGTCACCGGTAGGCTAGGTCTACCGGTAGGCCGAGGCTACCAGTAGGCTAAGGCTACCGATAGGAGTCACTGAGAAGCTGGGATGGCCTTCCGGGCCACCCATAACACCTCAAACATCATATTTTTTACAAGTAATGGACCCCAAGAACCCATGGCATTACAATTTTGGAAAGATTAATTTTTAAGTGAATATTACAAGATACCGATTTTTATAAAACACTCATTTTCTTTATATTAAAATGACACTTTATTATTTTAGTTTTATATCAATGTAAATTAATTAATATTTAGTTATATAAATTCCAACTAATTTTATTTTAGTCATCCTTATACTTTCTTTTGATATAAGTACATTTTTGGGCTTAAAATGCATTTTTTCAAGAAAATTGTTTTTCGTTGCATTTTACGGGTTTAATTTTAAATTAAACTCTACTAATTCTATATTTTTTAATTTTGAAAAATTTTATTCCATATTTGGAATCATTATTTCCAAATTTTTTAAATATTCCCATTTATTTTTGGTTAATATGAATAGTAATCTTAGTAATTTTTATTACTATAATAAAGGGTATATCAGGTAATTAAAACTGAAAATAAAATGGTAAGCATTATGAAATGACCCCAAAACTTGACCTAATTTTTTCTAATGATGAAATTTCATATATATTCATCCAATATTTGTTTACATGACATTTTATGTCCATTTGAGTGAGATTATGACCTTTATAATATTTTATTTTAAGAAAAGTTAAACATGTCGCACTCTTGTTGATGATAACTACAATATTTTTAATATGTGGTTATTTAAAGAATATGTTTAAATATAAATATTATTTTTAAATATAAAAAATTTATCTTCATCATTTTAATTTATTTTAAGTTTTTATTAAAGAAATAACATAAAATTCTTGCACAATGCTGATGAAATTATTATTTAATTAATAGAACAATCAAATAAATGATATTAAACATATTAAAAGTAACATAATTTGAGATATTTAAGGTGATCAAAGAATTAAATATATGAACATGAAATTTTTATTATATAATAAAATATTTTATTAGAATTTGAATTTATTTTCTTGATGTTTGTAAAGTCAAAATAATAAATAGTATCAAAATTTGAAATAATGATATTTTATTGGATTAATATTTTATTAAATTATTTAAAAATAATAAAAAATATTAAATAAGAACAAATGGGATAATATATGAACAAATATGTCATCCCATATGTATTTATGGTCCTTTTGGAAGAATTAATCTCTAGAATAGTCTTATAATATTTTAATGTTTTGAGAAATTCCAAAAGTTATCCTCACCTCAATTGTAAAAGGGAACTTCCTCCCTCACTTCATTACACTATTTTAAGAATTCTAGAACGACCATACTCATCCAAATTATCTTCCTCGCTTTCCTTTAAACATTATATAGGTATTGTTCTTTACAAAAGACCAATACTAGAGTCCTTTATAGGATATTTAAAGGAGTTCTTTCCAAGAAGAGGTAATCGCCTTAAAAATATCGCTTTCTTCTATACTATTATTTACCTCATTTAACTCTATGATATTTATCATAAAATAATAAATTCGATATCCTAAATATTCTAAAATATTATTATTATTATTAAAACACAATTATTTTCCATATTTCTTATCAAATAAGAAGTGAAAGTATTGCTCGTGCGTATGTATGGCTTACCATCTTCAAGTAGCGATACAAATCATTTTTCATCACCATATTTTATTAATGGATATTATCATGTTATTAATATTTATATATGATATTTATGACACATTTATACTTATTTAGTGATAATATTATGTCTATATTCTTTCCATCTAACCTTTTGGGAAATGATAACGATGTCCATGCGTATGTATGGACTATCATCTCCATGATGCGATGTGATTCACTTTTCATTTATATTTCACATGGATAGTTATAAGGATAAATTTGATTAATATTTATTATTTATATGATATATTAATTATTCTTTAAATTTTAATTATTATTTACCTTTCTTTCATTTAATCAGTTGAAAATTTGATACAGCATTCATGCATATGTATGACCTACTGTCTCCATGAATAGTGTAATTCATTTTTATATCTCTACTTTTCATGAATAATTATAAATATCTATATAATGAATATATATTATGTTTATAAAATTATTAAAATTCTGTAAATTATGGTACAATGATCAAAGTATACGGATTGAGACTGTTGAACTGAAACATGCTTGGAAAACGAAGTAGTTATCACCCAGAATAGTGGTTTTAATAAAAAAATTATTAATAAATAAGCGATGAGATGTTATAAATAAATAATAAATTGTGTTATTGATATATTTTTATTGAATACATGTACAATAAATACATATTTATTATATAGTAGTTTTTAATGTGAGAAAGAAAATGAAATATTTGTGGTAAGACTTTATTTCATGATCTCATCATTATTCGGGATTGTTTATATTTAAGTCTCCACTGGAGAAACTTTCCCTTACATGTCCATGTTTTACCAAAAAAAAATAAAAAAAATGTTTTTAATATTATTCTAAAAAAATTAAAGTCATTTTTATCCTTGTTTTACTTCTTAAAAAATAGTTTTAATGGAATCGTTTTATCATTTTTTAAATGAGGTACTTTGTGACTTTTCCCACAAAAATACAGAAGGATTTTTTTAACTTATAAATCATGAGTGTATTTTTCCAATTTTCATGAATCCTAAATGATTTTAAGCATACTTTACTAGTCTAAAAGTTTATTTTCAAAGAATATTTTCCCATTTATAAGTTCATAGTTTTTAAAATAAATAATTGATTTCAAATTGGAAAATTTATTTTCCTCAAGATTTATTCTAAGTGATCTTTCAAAATCATTTTCTATCTAAGATGAAAATTTTAAGTTACATAAGATTTATTGGGATATGATAGAATAATACCATCCTTATTATTTATTTGGATGGTTTATTTTTAAAATAACAAGATGTTGGTGAAAACTATTCCCTTTTCCACAGTTTATACTTTGATGAAATGTTTATGAAGTCCATTTCATTTCATAAGTTCTACGATGATAAATGTTTTATGATCTTGTGTCAAAAACACACACAAAAACACAAACAAAAACACACACACACACACACATATATATATATAATTTTATTTATGTTATTTGAGGGTCCTATATCACCCTCAAATTAATTGGGTAAATATTAATATATCAGTAGATAGCAATGGGAAACAAGTCGATGAGCTTGATCCCACTATTGGAAATAAGTGTGTCCTAATCTACTATAAGAAATAGGTGTGTCAAAATATACTATGTGAAATAGGTTCATCCTAGTATACTTTGAGAAATATTTGGGTCCTAATATACTATAAGAAATAGGTGCATCCTTATCTACTATGGGAAACAAGTGTGTCCTATTCTAATATGGGAAATAGGTTTTTCCTGATCCACAGTGGGAAACATGTGATAATACCTAGTCTACTATATTGATGTTCTTGTTAGTTAACCTTAAAATATGAAATATTTTTTTATATTTACGGTTATTCTACACTTTTATAACATGATCTTATAGTTTATGATTGATTTATGATGATTTATCACTCTTATGGACCATGTTTTCTAAAATGATAATGTTTTATTCCAAGACCCGTGTTTATTATCTATGATAGGTTGGGTATGAATTTTTTAAGTTATTTTCATGATCAAATACCCTTATCATTATCTTATACTTGAATATAATCAAATATTGATATCTCATATGTTTACCCTTACTTAGCATCTGAGCTAGATATTTATTAAGTTTCCTTCCCCATGTTATGAGGAATGGTTTATGTAGGAATTCCTAAGAGGAGTACTATGTGAGAAGATTATTGTGGGAAGTGTTGAATATCCTTCATGAAATAAGAATATTTTGTTTCTAGTCTCCAAATACACTAAACTATTATGGTCCTTGGGAGTTTTTTTATGAAATTTATTGAATATCCATCTAAAAGATATAATATTTATGTACAAAAAACTGATTCATTGCATTCTCCTTCTAGGATGCTCATGGTGTGGATAATGTTTGGGGTTAGATGGTGACCTCAGGTTATTAGAAGATTACAGTCTATTATTTTTTGTTTTATTTTTCATCAAATATGTATCATCCTTTTTGGACCTTATTGAACTATGTTCATATTTTAGTATCATAATATTTTAGAGTGATTTTAATTTTGTTTCAATTGTTTCCTATTTGGTTTTATTTTATTTGAAACTATGTATTATGTTTATTCATGGATATCCAACATATGGTTTCAACATACTAGTATTCTAGTTAAATTTGTATGCATGTTTGAAAAAAAATTCTAAAAATCATTCATAATGAGTATGTTTTGATTCCCTAGAACTATTTTCCAGCTTGAGGGGAATGGGAATACCCTTTGGGTCTTTCCACTAGATGGATAGAGTACCCAGTTTAAGGGAAACTCATGTTGGTTTGTGAAAAAATGGTATCAGAGTGACCTTTATTATTTTTGGAATAATGGTATATTGGAGAAAAGGCTATAAAAACTAAAGAGATGTGAGGGAAGAGTTTAGATATCTCTTTTCAAAATGGATCCTTGAGTTGCCATGGGATGTCAGGTTTTGAGTATTGAATTGTTATCTTTTTCTATTGATTTATGGTATATTTCAATCAATATTGATGTTATTTTGACTTTTATTAATGTTATGTGGGATATTTAAAGGTTTTATATTATTTAGTGATGAAAATGGGGGAGGAAACAGAGGTACATAGTTATCCTTTGTGGTTAAGAAAACTGTTTTGAGCCTATGTGAATGTTTTTGTTTTTACTCCATTGTTAGTTTAATAGTTGGTGCATGGTATTAAAAACTCTGCATAACCACTATCCTGATTAAAATTTTTATTTGGGACTCCATTTTATTTAGAATTTTTCGTATTATGTGTGCATATTATTTGTAATCAGTTAATGTGGATTTACATGGTGAATTGATGTTATTTAGTTTGATTTCAATGAGATTTTGAAATTAAATTTAAATCTAAATAATAAAGGTTAGTTTTAAAATTTATAAATAAGTTTCTCAAAAGGGTTTAAATGGATTCAATGTTTATTAAGTTATTAATGATTTCAATAATGAATATTTCAACACCTTCAATAAGATCAATGGTTTAAGATTTTAAAATGATTTAAATGGAGGCTTTTATAAATTATTTGAAATTAACCTTATGTTCATAAAATATATAAATGACTTTAATGATGATCATATGGTGTTTTGAAATTATTTTCAAGTGAAAAACTAATGTGAATGATTTTAAAGTGGTCTAAAGTGAATTTTATAGCATTTTTTAGAATTATTGTTTATCCAAAATGATATTTACAATTTATTATATTGGTTTTTTGTTTTTAATTGAGACTTATTTTTGATTGAGCGTGATTTTAGTTTTAAATTTTCATTAATTGATTCATATTCTTTTCTTGAGTATTGATTGTCATTTACCTTCTTGAGTTATTATTTTAGAGGTGATTTGTTTCTGGATGGTTTGATCTAAGACTTGGATTATTATTGATTGAGTCTTGTTCCTTTTGGTATTTAGAGAGTTACTCCTAGAAAATTTCATATGAGTTTTAGAAGATATATATATCAAGATTCTAGTGTGGTTATTCTAGTTGACAACCCTACCCAAAATCATGATAGATTTGTAAACCCAAATCCCTTTATGTTTTTTCTATCTTTCATGGTGATCAAGGTATTAAAGAGGCCATATAGTGGCTATAGATGTAACAACCCCATCCTCAGTAGCCTAGAGATAGTGTATTATTTATTACATTGTCATAAGATACAAGGAATCACATCATGAAGGTATGAATAGTTTACTAGTCTTGTTAAACTAGATATATACTTGAGTCTTCTATTACATTTGAAAACAAAAATTACAACATAATTTTTTTCTGAAAATAACATTATTCCGTCAAGAATATACTTAAACATCAATCATAGTATACTTCATGGAATCCTAGGGAAATGAAACAAAATAAAGGTGATCTCAAATGCTCAGTAAGGGTTAAGTACAGTAGAGGATATCATGAATCAATAAATAATAATCAATACTCTATGGTAAATAACTGAACAAACATTTCATTTAATTAATAACTTGGTTATCATAACTAGATAAGGAATAATAAATATGGAAAGTAAAATAGCTGAAAACACATGCCATTTAATTAATAAATTGATAATGAAATGAATCCATATATAATATCATTATGAAAATACTATGGATAATAAGATAAGGCATAATCAGCATGGAAAGTTAATTAACTGAATATACAAGAAATTTAATCGATAAAATAAGAATGAAATGCATTCAAATATAATATCATTGTGAAAATATCATGGATAATAATAATGTAATTCTTAATGAAGAAAATACTTAATTATTATATTCCATGATCTTAGGCATCATGATACCTCTACCATCAAGACCTTTCACATGATGGTTTAAAAGTATAGGTACAAAACCGTTCAATGTTGGCTCACTGATTCACCTCATGAGACTACTAATTCTTTGAGGGTATATATAATTCTGGGGAACATTTGTCACTACATGTCCAAATTATTCCTCATATATAAAATAATCTATTTAATTCATGAACAATGTGTCTTATCATCATAAATCTATATTGATTAAAGAATATAGATTTATCAATATTTCTCCAAATAAACAAATAGCATTTAATATAGAACAACCTATGTAGAAATGATCTAATTTTTAATAAATTAACATATCCATGATAAATAATATAAATATCTTGGGGAAATATAATTTCCAATGATCATAGGAAAGTGAATAATTCAATGGAATGTTAATGACTGCGAAAAATAAAAAAACAAAGTAAATGTTAATATTTTTCATGTCAAAATGATTATAAACCATCCATGTAAAGGATAATAGTAGTATCAATACAATATATCCCTAGTTTATTATAAGTAAAATAAAGGGTTTTTGTCCTTGATAAATATAAATACCCTAAATATATTGTTAAAAAAATTTAAGGAAAATATCCTTTTCCTTTTGAAAATCACTTTTTATAACTTTATGTTCGCAAAACATTTTGAAAATAACCTTTTAAACTTATAAATAATGTTTAAAAATATTTAATGGTCATTATGGTATTAAATTATTTACATGTCAAGTTTGTTAAAAAAATGTACCTTTCAATTTTTTGATAAAAGACAAATGGGTATTGTTTTGAAAACGATGTGAATATTCCTTTCAAAAAAAATTAAAAAGTAAAAATGGGTAAAATTATATTTAATAAATCATTTTTAAAGGTTTTAAAAACATTTTTTGGAATTTTTTTTAGAAAATGTTGTTTTGGAAGAAAAAAGGTTTTCTGGTAAAAGAGAGAAATAAAGTTGGGTTTTATTAAAATATTTTTTAATAATTTTATGTACCTAAGAGTGGAAAAATGGTACTATTACTTGAAAAATTAATTATTAACTAGTGGATATTAAAATAAAAGGTTTTATTCAATAATTATTGAATAATTGTTTTCAATGTAAATTAAATTACAAACAATCTTGATTAAAATGATATTTCTAAATAAACCATTACAAAGATCATAATTTTTAATTTAGGATTAATAAATGAATAGATTATGTGTATAAAATTTAAATCCATATAAAATAAGTGTAAATACAATAAAAGATAGCCAAAATTCAATACAAACATAATCATTTAATATCAAAGATAGTAAAGGAGTAATATAACCTAATAAAAATAAATTGAGTTATGAAATCCTTTACCACTTGATAACTTTTAATTGAAATCCCATTAGATGAAATAATTAAAATTTAAACTTAAAATATCATGAATTGTGAATTATTCATGATATCACATAAAAAATTTCATTATATACACCATATAAAATAAATTAGTTTCATAACATTACAATATGTCTCAATGAAATGAATTTGATATGAAATCTCTTGCCTCACGCTTCATTTTAGTTGAACATGATTTAACCACATGTATGGTGGTTTTGAGAATGTTATTAACATATAATAGAATAATATTAATATTTATAATATCATATATTACCCCTTTATAACAACTTATCACTTTTTCATTAATAATATTTCATTACTTTCATTATTTTGGGTGTTAAATGCCTTGTTTTCTCATTCGTGCTTTTTCATGAAAGTTCCGGTTCTTGTAAACATTATTTATTTTCATAATATAAATAATAATAATCATGAAATAATTATCATATTTACATATAAATTATGCTTTTAATACCAATCATGAAATTTGGTTTTTATAAATTAAGTAAGTTACGATCAGAGAGATGGTAGGTTGTACGTACATATGAGTAACGTTACCATAATAATAATGATCATTATGGAAAGGATGTGAGTAATATATTATCTTTCCATAATTATAATAATATCATAAATACCATAATATTTATTTAAATATACTTATAAATATCATCCATGTGGTGTGGTGATGAAAGATAGTCACATCACTTCATGAAGGCAGTAGTCTACATATGGACGAATGATGTTATCATCTTTAAGTGAGTGAAAAGGTAAGAAATAAAATGATATATTATCTTATAATACTTTTAAATATATAATTAATATTATAATTATTTCATTTATATCATATATATTCACTAATTTAATCCTTATTACCTTTCATGTAAAGCATTAATGAAAAACGAATCGCATCGCTTCACGAGGCGGTAGTTCGCCATACACATGAGTGACGTTATCGTTTAAACTATGAAATAAAATATAAAAAATATAGATATAATATAATGACTAAAAAATTATAATTATACTATAAATATAATATATATATACTTTAGATCCATCATCATTCCCAACCATGAGAGGAGGTAATGGAGAAATGAATAACATTGGTTGGTCTGGTTGTAGTTTGTCGTACACATGAATGATGATTTGGTAACCCATTTAATAGAAGTGGGGATGGTATTAGGTAATTATATAACAATAAAAAAATATCACTTTATTTAAGATACTTATTTTATTATATCATATTGTTTTAATAATAATTAAAGTAGGTGGAGGAAGAAATAAAATAAAAAATGCATGATGAATAACGTTACATATTCCTCGGGTAACCTCCTTAGGTATGCACCAAAATCCATACAAGGTTAGATTTATAACCAAATTAATGTTTCTATTATTATATTATAGAAATTTTTAAGTTATTTTGGAATTTATTTTCCTAAACAAAAGGGTTTTAAGGTGTGGATTAGAAAAGATAAGCGATGGAATTTTATAAGTGAGGTGAGTTCCACACTTGTAATTTTTTAAAATAAAATGGAGTGCCCACATTTTTCACATGATAAAAGGGAACAAAATTTATTATTATTGATAATTATAAATTATAAGTTCTAAATATTTCTATAAAATATATTTTAAACATGTTTTTAGGTCATTTTAACCCATATATTCTTAGTTTAAACCTCTGGAAAATCCATTTTTACCATAACCGTGGTAAATAATTTTTATTATTTTAACTATTAATTTTGGTAAAAAAAATTAAGTCTATCATATTAGATAATATAAATTATTATGATTACAAATATTTAATAAATTTTTAAAAATTCCATTCACATAAGTGGAAAAATCTAATTTAAAATTAATCTCGCAGACGCGAAGAGAAAGTGGGTTTTCAAAGATAAAATGTTCAAAAGTTTATAAAGTTATTATATCAAAATTCAATATGAAAATGATTAAAATAAACTAAATTGGATTAATATATATAAAATTGAATTAATTTTACTTTAAAAATAATGAAAAATATAGTTTAACTTTATAAATAATTTAAAAAAGAAAACATTTTTTAATTAAAATTCAGTATGTTTCACTACTCATTGAAAAAAGAAACATTTTAGAAAAATCCCAAAACATCACCCTAAGATAATTTTGATATTATAATTTTAAAAATTAATTTAATTCTATCAAATAAATTTTCTAAAAGTTTTACAAATTAATTTTAAATTATGTGTTCAAAGAGAGACAAACTGTCTTTTAGAAAAATATAGTTTTTCAGAAAAAATTTATTTTTCTTTAAAATGATTATTATTTTAATTATAATAAATATATAACCATAATTTTAATAATTTAGTTAATACTATTTATACCCACCAATTTTATGGTTATTTTATAATATTATACTATATTATAGCTTATTTTTACTCGTGGTTGTGTGTTCTGCAAGCAATAGAAGAGAATAAATTTAAAAGAAATATATTTCTTGGGTTTTTTAAGATCGGTGTTCTATGTCACATACACTATAAAAACAATGTTCTTATTTTAAAATCTTGGGGTATTACATTCTCCCCACATTAAATAAATTTTATACTTGCAATTTAAACCTGGTATCAGTAATCCAGGGTTTGATATTTGAAAATTCCTTTTTTGAAAACCTATATCATAAAAAGAGTTAATAAAACATCCCCTTAATAAAAGATGAAGTGAAGTAAAATGGTCATATAGAATAACATGTGAAAATATTTCAAAGTTAGATAAAATTGGTGGAATGTAATTATATGGTCATGAAATAAGATCCTAAATAATTATATAGAATTATATAGGTCATTAATCATAAGAAATTGAATGATCATTGGAAATTTAAGGACCTCCAAAACATAAATTTGTAATGATTTTAAAAAACCATCTGATTCATAAAATATGAATGCATTAGGATAACATTTTTATTTCAAGATAAATATCTTGAAGTTGAGGAATTATTTTTCTTTTTAATAATATAAGGAAATATAATTATTTGATATGTTTCTATTTCGTAAGAATAATTTCATACTTTGGTTGTGCTTTGATCAATTTTCAATTCATCGCTTACTCCAAGAAATGAATATCAAAAAACATCTATGCCTAAAGCACAAAAATTCACTTTTAATGGATCATAAGGTCTATAAAATAGTGACAATTATTTTTATTTGTCTCTAACTATTTTAAAAATCCAATATAGTTAGCACAAGTTATCCAATATAATACATTAATCTCTAAACCTCAATAGTAACACCACTATTTCATTATTAATATTTATCTGCCAAATCATTTAACTAATGACATATTAACTATGATATCATGTAGGCTAGTGTTAGTCATTAAACTCTTATCTTCCTTTGATTGTGGATTTAAGACCCAAGGCCTTGACGGACGTGAGGGGTTGTCACCCAGCATATGGGGTATCCTTTTTCTAAAAACATTTTTATATATTTCCTATAAAATTCCAAAAATATATATTATACATATCCTTTAAATAAAATTAATCATTAAATAACTATTTTACTAAGGTTTTCAATATAAATTTTTTTCCACAATGTCTGATAATATTATTTAACTATAATTAAAATTTCATTAATGATCATATTAACCCTAAAGGTTATCAATACCTTTAAACCTATTTCTATAAAATGTAAATTAATTATTACTAAAATAACATTTTCATTAAAATATATACTAATCCAATGGGTTTTACGGCCATAAATTTCACCCAAAATATCCCTAATCTTGGTAGAATCCCATCACATAAAAACTAAATAGTGATTTTTAATACTTTTATCTTATGATAAATCATAAACGAATAAACCAATGATGGTATCCATAACTCTTAAGTTAATTAAGACACATATGATTCTAAAATTTATCACAATCCTTTTATGTTTCATGATTCTTAGAACTAAAATACAATTGGTAATAATACTTATATAATATAATTCTGGAATCCCGTTAAATACTTCAACCATTTTTTTTAAACAAAGGTACTTCCTTGGTAAAGGTGTTAAACTTTAGAAGAGTTCATTGACTCATATAATTCTTAGGTTCTCCACATTTAAAACAAAGAACTATAAATGGATCCTTAGTATGAGATTTAATTCCTTCTATTATACTCTTCATTTTTCCTCCATAATTCTTTTCCTTTTGTATTTCTTTTCCACACATAAAGAATTTTTCCTTTACATTGAGACACTTCCATAGGTATCTATTTACACATTTCTCACATGGTAGAAATCATGCCTTATTTCCTACATGGTCTTTATCACTATATCTCTTAGAAAACTACATCTATCTATTCTTTGGTGAGTATAAGAGTTGGTTAAGGTATAAGTTTTTAATTATATCTCAGGAAAAATGATTATGAATAATCAAAATATCATTAACTCCTATAATCATCCCATTTTTTTCTAATAGTCCCCACATTTTCCATCATGTTCAATGTTAACATGATTCCTTTGTGTTCCATCCATTGACTAAAACCAAAAATAATAGTGTGAGCAATAATAATCATGGTGGGAAAACTATATAATCATTTATAGGATGTTTAATTCATGAAACCTTTTTTTAATCTAAGGAACCTTATTTTTAACCAAGGTCGTTAATTTTTATCTTCTATTCAAATCCTTCATAGTAGTTTGTAAAGAAAATGTGAATTATCCTAAGTATATCTTCTGGGAGTGTCAAGCCAGGTGCATGGTAAGGCCTATTTTCAAGCAATAGGTGATGATTGGGTCAATACCAATGTACCCTTTTCATATTTATTACTCCTAAATATATTTGTTCTAGAACTATGGAAAATTTTAATATCCATAAAAGGATGCATTTCAAGTAAAACCCACATAATCACTACCTTACCAACACTTTAGGATGATCTTCTATACTTATCCTCAAAGGTTATCATAGGTTCATTTTCCCTAATATATATTTTCTTAATTCTTGTTCCCAATGTTTTTACTAAAATTCATTTGATATGAATTATACCAACCCCAACCCCAGTTTCCCAAAGATATTGTCTTCTTTATTAAATTGTCATAATATACAAGGAATCACATCCTAGAGGACTGAATAGTTTAGTAGTCTTGGTAAACTAGATACACACTTGAGTCTTACATTACATTTGAAAAAAAATATTACAACATTATTTTTTTCAATAATAGAATTATTCCCTCTAGAATATCCTTTCACATCAATCATAGTACACTTAATAGAATCTTGGGGAATGGAAACAAAATAAGGGTGATCTCAAATGCTTAAAAAGGGTTAATTATAGTAGAAGCTATCATGATTCAATAAATAATAATCAATATGATATGGTAAATAAATAAAAACGCATTCCATTTAATTAATAACTTGTTTATCATAATTATATTTGGAATAATCAATATATAAATGTAAATAACTGAAAACAAATCCATTTAATCAATAAACTAATAATGAAATTCATCCAGATATAATATCATTACAAAAATATCATGGGTAATATGATAATGAATAATCAATTTGGAAAGGTAACTAAATGAATACACATGCCATTAAACCAATAAACTGATAATAAAATTCATCAAGTGATAATATCATTGTGAAAATATCATGGATAATAATAACTTAATTCTTAATGAAGGAAATACTTAATTATTGGACATCATGATCTCAGGAAACATGATATATCTTCCATCAATACCTTTCATGAGACAGTTTAAAACTATAGATTGAAACCCATTTATTATTTTCTTACTTATTTTCCACATGAGAATACCAATGAATAAAGGGGATATATAATTCCAAGCCCCACCTATCATCATATATCCAAAGCATTCCTCATATATCAAATAATCTATTTAATTAATGAACAATGTTCATTATCATAAAATATAAATATTGACTAAAGATTAAAAATTTATCAATATTTACCCAAAAAACAAACAAAATTAAATGTATAACACCGTATATACAAATGATATAAGTTTTAAGAAATTAACATATCCTTGATAAATAGTATGGATATATAGGGGAAATTTAATTTTCAATGATCACAGGAAAGTGAATATTTCAAGGGAAAGTTAATGCCTACAAAAAATGATTAAATAAAGTGAATTTCAAAACATTACTTGGTATAAATGATCCATAGAAAGAATAAGGATGGTATCAATAAAACATATACCTAGTAGAGTATAAGTAAAATAAAGGGTTTTTATCATTTATGAATAGAAATACCATAAAATATCTTTAAAAACATTCTTGATGAAAATGAAGTTTTCATTTTTAAAATAAATTTTTAGAAATAAAATTTCACAAAACATTTTGAAAATAATTTTTTTGAAAATAACCTTTGAAACTTAAAAATAATGTTTGAAAACATTAAGTGGTTATGATGGCAGGAAATTTCATACATACTGAGTACGTTAAAACAAGTATTCCTTTCACTTTTTCGATAAAATCCAAACATGCCTTATTTTTAAAATGGCATGACTATTCTTTTAAAAACATTTTTTTAAAATTAAAAATGGTGAAAAAATTATTTAATGAATCTTTTATAAGAGGTTTAAAAAAATGAAAACACTTTTATAAAACATGGATTTGGAATAAAAAGATTTCCGACTGAAGAGAGAAATGAAGTCATATTTTGTTTAAAAAATTTATCAGTAATTTTAAGTAACAAATATTGAAGAAATGGTTCTACTACTTGAAAAAATAATTATTAACCAAAGGGGAAGAAAATTGAAGTAGTTTATTTGAAAATTATCAAATAATTTCCTTCAATGGAAATTCAAGTATAAAAAATCCTGATTAAAATGATATTGTTAAATAAACACTTACAATGAACATAGCGTTGAAGTAAGCATTGATAAATGAATTGATTATGTGTAAAAAATTAAATCCACATAAAATAAGTGTAAATAAAACAATATATAGTCAAAAATTCATTACACATATAATCTTATAATATCAAAGACAATGAAGGTGTGTAACCCAATGAAAATAAATTGAGTTATAAAGTTCTTTTCCCCTTGGTAAATTTTAATTTAAATATAATTTGATAAAATAATTAAAATTAAACATAAAATATCATGAATTATGAATTATTCATGATATTACATGAAAAATTTGTAGTATATACACCATATAAAATAAATTAGGTGCATAACCTTACAATATTCCTCAATGAAATGAAATTGAGATGAAATACTTTACCATACACTTCCTTTTATTTGAGCATGATTTAACCTCATTTTTAGTAGTTTTAAACATGTTATTAACATATAATAGAACCTTATTAATATTTATAATATCATATATTATCCCTTTATGACATATTATCATCCATTCATTAAAAATATTTCATTATTTTCATTTTTTCAGTTGTTAATTTCCTTGTTTTCTAATTCATGCTTTGTCATGAAATATCCAATTCTTGTGAGTATTATATAGTTTCATAATCCAAATAATAAAATTCATGAAATAAATATCTTATTTATACATAAATTATACTTTCAATACCAATCATGGAATAAGGTTTTGAAAAATGATGCATGTTACGATCATGGAGACGGTAGGTCGTACGTACATATGAGTAACGTTTCTATTTTTCAACGATCAATATGGAAAATAAGTAAGTAATATTTTATCTTTACATAATGATAATAATATCATAAATATAATATTTTTTTCTTGAAATATACTTATATATATTATTCATTAGGTGTGGTGGTGAAAAGAGAGTCACATCACTTCATGAAGGCGGTAGTCCACATGTACACGAATGATGTTATCATATTTAAGTGAGTGAATAAATTAAGAAATAAAATGGTATATTACCCTTTAATAATGATAAATATTCCATTAATATAATAATTATTTCATTTATATCACATATATTCATTAATTTTTTCCTTATTACCTTCCATGTAAAGTGTTTGTGAATAACGAATCACATCGCTTCGTGAGGTGGTTCTCCTCCGTATACACAAGTGACATTATCGTATCACCTATGGAATGGAAAGTAAAAAAATTGTATATGATATAATGAATACATAAGTATAGTTATGTTATTAATATAATATATATACTTTAGATCTGTCAGCATACCCAACCATGAGAGGAGATAATGGAAAAATGAATGACATCAGTTTGTGAGGAGGTAGTCCTCCATACACACAAATGATGATTTCAAAACCCTTTTGATGGAAGTGGAGATTTTTTTAGTTCATTAACTTAATATAAAAACATATATGTATATTTAATATAATTATGTTATTATATCTTCCTGGTTAAATAATAGTTTATATAGGTGTATGAAGAAATAAAATAAAAACACTCGTTGAAGAACATTACCTCTTCCACAGGTAACCTCCTTAGGTGTACACCAAAATCTATCCAAGGATGGATTTATGAACAAAATTAGTCTTTTATGATGATATAAGGGAATTTTTGAAGTGATTTGGTATGGTATTTTATAAACCTAAATGGTTTTAATGTGTAAAGAAGAGAGGAGAGGTGTGGACTTTTATAAGTGAGGTGAGTGGCACACATGTAATTATTGAAAATAAAAAGGTGTACCCACATTTTTCACATGAAAAAGGGTCAAAAACGAAGTATTATCTATAATTATACATTATTAGGTATAAATATGTCTATAACATATATTTTAGACAATTTTTTAGGTTATTTTAACCCTTATATTTTTAGTTTAACCCCCCCCCCCCCCCCCAGCTAATCAAATTTTACCTTAACCGCAGTAAATAATTTTTACTATTTTCACTTTTCATTTTGGTAAAAAATAAAGTTAAAATTATTTGATAAAATATATTATTATAATTCTAAATATAGAATCCATTTTTTAAAATCAAATTCACATAACTAGAAAAATATAATTCAAATTAATCCCGCAAACGCGATGAGAAAGTGTGTTTTCAAAAAGAAAATGTTCAAAAGTTTACAAAGTGTTTATATCAAAATTAAAAATGAAAATGATTTAAATGACCTAAATTAGATTAATATATATATAATTGAACTAATTTTACTTTAAAACCAATTCAAAATACAATTTAACATTATAAATAGTTAAAAATAAAAGGCAGTTTTCAATTAAAATTCTGTGTTTTTCACTATTCATTAATAAATGAAACATTTTAGAAAAATACCAAAAAATTCAACCGAATATAATTTTGATATTATTATTTCAAAACTTATGTTCATTTTATCAAATAAATTTTATAAAATTGGAAAAAAAAATATTTTGAAATTATGTGCACAAAGAGACTAAACAGTCTTTTAGAAAAAATATAGTTTTTCAAAAAAACATTTCTTTTTCTTTTAAATGGTTCTTTTTTTATTTATAATAAATTGATAACCATAATTTACATATTTTACTTATTAATATTAATACCCACCAATTTAATGGTTATGTTATAATGGTATACTATATGATGGTTTATTTTGACTTGGGGATGCGTGCTTCGCAAGTTATCGAAGATATTAAATTTAAGGAAATATATTTTGTGGGTTATTTAAGCTTGGTGTTCCATATAACATATTCTATAAAAATGTTCTTAATTTAAAATATTTGGGTGTTACAAGAGAATTTTAATGATATATTCAAGTCCTTGGGAACTCCTAAAGCCTTTAGTGTGTGGGTTTTCATAGGTTTTTTCATGGGACCATATTGGAAATAGTGGAAGATAATTATCCCATACCAATTCCAAGATGGTATTATGTGGGAATTATATATGACTATATTCATCCAGTGGTATTTACCTATGTAAGTGAATATAAGAAAATTTCTAAAACTCCTGACTCTCCATAAGGGTTAGAAAATGCTGAGGTTGTACTTCAACTATTTCTGTGAGATGGTTCCCTTTTCCTATGAGATCATATCTAGTGATTACTTGAAAGAATATTTTTGTGTGAAGGGAATTCATTTATACCTTAGTTTCAGAGTTGTTTCATCTAGGTTGACTTTATTCAATGATATAACAACTTAAGCCTTAATGGAAAAGTTGGTTTCTAGAGGGTGGTCCATGGTGGGTGGAATCCCTATCTCTCTAAGTGTTGGGGAAGGTTCCCTATCTGTTAGGAGTTAGAAGCTAAAGGAACATATAGTAAAGATTCCAGATGATTAGAGAGATTCTTCTCTTTATTTTTCTACTTGTATGGGAAATAAGTGACCTCTCGTCTACTTAAAATTTGTTCAATTTGGGTATTCCAATCTATCATGCTAAAATATCCCTAATATGACTAGGAAAACATAAAAAATTCTCTAAGTTGAAGTATCTGAAGAGTAATAAATAATTTCCATCCTTATTATTTTAATTATTATTCAATGAACATTTTGAGGTATTCTTTTCTTTATTCACTCTTTCTCTAATTCTTCTTATTCCCATATTGATGTTTACGTTGATAATTGAATTATATTTTCAGATTATTGATGTATTGTTACCATTTGGAGAGTGAATTATTATTTCTATGAAATTATAGATTTTCCTTTTATTTATAATTATATTTAAGTCTCTTCAGTTGAATTTTAGGTTGTGTTTCTTAGTGGTCCTTTAAGAATATCCTAATCTTATTCTTACACCATTTTGGCACAATTTTGAAATGGTGGGGAGACCCACTATAGGTCTCCACCTTAGAGTTATTCAAGTAATTCTTAGGTGTGGATTTTTAATTTGGAGATAGATTCATGTGTGAGAGTTCTAATAATTTTTAGTAGGATTTTGAGGTTTTGTTAAAATTTTATCTTCCTTCACTGTTCAACATATTTTGAATTTTTTATCCTTCTCCTTAATACTCGATGATTTTTTGGGGGAAAATGTATTTTTGAGGGGAAATTTTCACACCATGACCTTTATTTTCAACATTAATTTGATTATTTATTGATTAATTGTTAAAAATTTTATTAAATTTTAGGTCCTTCCTTTTAAATTTTTCAGAAAATTTATGAAATTTTCTTGTCACATAGATATGTAAACTACATAATTAAAGTTTAAAATGGTTTATAGTTTTTAGAATACATGTTCACACAATTGGATCATAGTTTTTCCAATCATGTGACACTCATTTTCTTATCTAATGAGGCGTTCCGATTATTACATGGTTTGGTAAACCATGCATCTAAATCATGCGACTTACCCAATTTATTAAAATTTTGAGTTTCTAATTTTTCCCACATTTTAATTAAGACCCAAATGCATATTTCTCCCCCCCCCCCTAAACTCACATGACACACTTCCATGGAGAACCTAAATCGATTATCTCTCATCCTACTTCTATTATTTATTGTTTTCTTTAATTACAAGCTAATTATTCACGGTAAGACCTTTATTTTTCTTCTCCTTCTTATTTTGTTTTTTATTTGGATTATATTTTTATTTATCCTTGTTATAAAAATTGATGTGTTTTATTTGTATAAATAAATTTTTAATCTTGATGTTATGGTGTGAAATTCATTTATCATGTTCTCTTCTTTATGTATTGGAGGATTCACGTCATCCTCACTCCATTTATGGTCAGTGTTTCCATGATTTCATCATTTTGTGACACACTATGACATTATTTAGTTTTATAAAATGGTTTTATATAAAATTATACATGTTTTATGGACTTTAGTGATTTATTATATAAAATTAAAAAGAGTTAAAGTATTTTCAAAGAGGTTATCCATTTTTTTATCTCATATTGTTTCTTATCAAAAAAAAATATACATATTATATGTTTAATAAAATGGTTAAGAGGGTTTTCCTTGAGAATTTTTATACTTAAAGGATTAATTTGATGAGAATGTGATTTAATATGATCTTATTGTGATTTTGAAGTATGTTTTTCTTAGGATTTTTTGGTTTATGAGTTTTTAATGGCTTTTATTTTCAATTACATGTCATGTCCATATATAAGGTTAGATTATGATTTTCTTTATGTTGATTCATAATGTTTAGTTATGTGAGTTATATATGAAAGATTTATTTTTTTTCTACTTTTGACCTCATGTGGTTTCAAGGAGGTTTTTCAAGGATGGTGCTTTATTTTCAAAATAATTTTTTAAAATTGTGGTTTTAAAATGGCATTGATTTAGAAATGGTTTCCAAAGGGAATTTTGAAAATATATTCAAAGTTTTCAAATACAAGGTTTAGTTGGGACCTTCTAATAGTTTTCTAAAATAAGTTACATCTTAAATAGAAGCTTCATATCATTATTGTATGTGTGAGCTTGTATGTTTTTGTGATTGAAATATTGTTATGTATAAAAACAAGGGGATTCGTATTGGTGGTGAATGAAGGTGGGATGGGGATATTATATTGTGATGTGTTGATTCTGTTAAAAATTTATTTAGTGTTACCTTATCTTCTATCGTTATCATGATGGGGGTCCTAGGCATCTTAGATAGGGTTTGAGAGATGATTACTATCTATTCACGATGAGACTCAATGGATCCCCCTTGGTATAGGTTTTTCCTTATATTTGGGGGATTTCCACCGATGAGGGTTGGTTATAAAAGTTGGGATTCTATGAACTAGGATTGAATAGAGATTATAGTTGATGGTTCCACATAAATACATCTTGGATATTTTCATAGGATGTTTAGAAACTATCTAATAATATTTATCCTTTTATGTTTATTTTTTACAATATTTAGTTTCATTATTGTTCTGCCTAATTAGTATTTCTCTCTCATGACATGTCCTGTTAGTTTCTCTTTTTTCTTGGGACATTTTCATACATAATACATTTACTATTATTTTCTCTATTTTAATATTGTTTTATAAGCTGAATTATTTCCTTGTTTAATTATTTCACCTTTTAATTCGTTTAATTATTTATTTTATTTTTCTTTTATAAATTTTTATGCTATTTTTTAGTTTTTAAAATGAATATAAATAGAGAAGTTTCAATTATGATATTTATATGGTTTATTTAAAGGAAGTATTTAAATTTTCATAGATATTTTATTGGATGAGGATTTAAAAAAAGGATTTTGAATTGTTTTTCATTAAATTGTGAAAACTCTCATTTCAAATAGTGTACTTGAACTAGTATTTAAGACATGTTTTTTATATGGGAATGCATGTACTCTTCAATGGAATACTACTGATCCATTTGTTCTTACACCAAACATAAACCACTCAATATTTATAGAATGAGTGGATTTTGTAGGTTCAGGTTCTATTATTGAGGAATTCCTTCTTATGGTCGCCTCCTTCTTGTACACTCATGGACTAGATCATGTTTTGGGTTGGATGGTGACCTCATGTCATAAGGAGATTATGGCCATGTATTTTTTTTCCATCATATATGTATCAACCATGTTTTCCTTTCTTGTACTCTATTTTTGTTTCAACCCCATTATATTTTACAGTAATTTTTATTTTTATTTTTATTTGTTCACTATTTGGTTTGGTTTTATTTTTAACTTCTTATTATGTTTATGCATGGTCGTCCAATGTATAGACGCACTATATCGAAATTATGGATGAATTCCACTATATGTTTAAAAATCTTTATTTGGGATAAATCATTCTCAATGAGTATGTATTGATTCCTTGGAACTTTTCCAAGGTCATGGTGATCAGGAATTCTCTTCGGACCTTTCCATGGGCCAGATCAAGTACCCGATTCAATGGTGACCCAGGTTGGTTCATTCCAAGATCATTGAATAAGTTTGAAAGTTGAAACTACTTAGGGTTTATGAGTTTATGATTAGTATTTATAGTATTTTTTGGTATGATGGAGTGGTGATCAACATTCCATCGATTGTGGCGTGTCCTCACTCAGTAATTCAAATTGGTAAGTTGAATGTTTTTCACTAAAATGTGTTTAGTATGATAGGGGATTCCTAGGTTGAGTGAGATTTACAATGAAGGGTTTTATATGACTTAGTGATTTTATAAGTAATATTTCACAAATTATATAATAATATGGTAGTTTTATAATAATGGATTCATTTAATTTAATTGGTTATAAATGGATGGAATTCAATGTAAGGGCCTTATAACCATTGACAATGTGACTTGTTAGAAAAGGGTTGATTCTTTAGAAAAACCAAGAATATTCTTTAGTGTTCATGGGATTTGAAATTTTACTAAGAAGGTAACCCATTCTCTCTTATGTGATTTATATAATTTTTATGGATGGAAGAACCAAATGGTGTAAGGCATAATTAGAAAAAATATTTATCTTTTAAATGCATTTAATTAAATCTATTTATTATTTATTAAATGAAATGATTTTACTTTAATTACATGATGTTTTTTCTTTGAGTTGATTATGTAGATTATTGTATTTTTTTCATGTATGTGTGTTTGTATTGTGATAAAGTTACATGAAGGGGAATATAGTATGATAATTTTGTGATAAGTTGGTTTTATTAGTTATTATTGTTAATATTATTATTCATATAAAATTATAGGGTTTTAGGAAGGTAAGGAGAATGTAAATATTATTATAAATATTTTGTAGGTTCATCTAGTATTTAATGAACAATTATTTTTTAAGGTATTTATGGAGAGATATATGGGGGTGCTTAGGGAACATGATATTATTTTATCAATGTCACATAGATTAATAAATGGGTGTTATTTTATATTATACCTATTTTGTTTTTTTACTAAATCATTTATCATGTATACACTCAAATATATATAATAGATTATGTAAGGGACATAGATAATTGTATCCTATTGTATTATGTACTCACATCCTACACATTACCCATAGTAGATGTGTGGAGTTTACATTCATCACGTAGTTCAAGGTACGAGACCTATTATTGGTGTAGTGTTGGGATAGCTTTATGAGAATTGGTAGATGATGTTGAGGTCATCTTTAGTTGAGTATACCACTTTTTTATTATTATTTTATATTTTTTTCAAACGATTAGCATGTTAAGGGATCTCTTTTATTATGTATTATTTTATGAAAAATTAGGTTTATTATGTTATTGCATGATGATGATTTATACATCATGGTAGGTATTCCTCTGTAATTCTCTATATACGCTTATGTAATAATTTTTTATGATAATTTTTTAATTTCCTAGACCTGGACACCACTTAGAGGTGACCTAAGCCCAGTTGGCAACATGTCCTCAAATGCATCTCTCTGAATGTTAGGTGTTGTTGACTAGAAGCAAATGCCTAGGGTGTGTCTTTGGGGAGACTATGCCCTCGTTACCAGATTCTATCATAGTCGATAAATAATAAACCCAGGTAAATAGAAAAATCAGTATAAACAGATGGCACAAAAGAAGCTAATTGAATAGTAATAATAAATAACATGTACAACTAATTTAAATTTACAATCGTTGATGATGAAATATTTCATGTCTCTAGAAAGATGTAAAAATGGATACAAAGTATCATATAATACATGCTATACAAAAGTAGAAAAAATTAATCCAAAAACAATCCCAAGCATCCCGAACTCTAGCTCGGTCATCTACCACCAGCTCCATCCTAAGAAAGAAATCAATCAAGTGTCTAAAGCTATACATTTTTGTTTGTTAACACCTACATAAATTTAGTATTATTAGGTATCAATTTCATCTCAGATAGGGTTTGAGATAAATATCAATAAGCCATCACCAACAGTGTCTATAACATCTTTTCTATGTAATATAAACTGAAATATTGTGCATGCATGTGTATATAAAATTAAAGTAGTACAATAATGTAAATACTCAAGTACCAGCTTCATCACTCAGCTGGTGTCTGAACATGTAACCATTTCATTAATTAATTAAGTTTTAGTTTATATAAATATTTCATGTGAGATAACATCGGCACTGATAATCTATTATGATAGTAATAGTGAATTATTTGTGGTGAACAAGGAACCCATGATGTTATTTGTAATGAAGTGGTTCCAAGGTGATAATAAAGTAAACCTAGACCTCAAGGTTCACTAACTCAGTAGGATATATAGCCTAGATATAGGGGTAAGAGTGTAATCCATGGAGATTCATCCAAGGAATTCTACAATAATGTGACCTAACTGTGTCCAAGGAATACATCCAAGGTAAAATGGGATAAGCAATGGCTAGGACCAAGGGTATAACCAAGGAACCTCATGTTCGTAGAAGCCACACAAGATCCAAGGAGTGTCTTTAAGTCATCCTGTAATAGTAAATTATATATCTTTTGGTGTCATATCAGTCATCCACGGGTAGATGAGGATTAGGTTCCAAGGTAGTTCTCAACCAAGGCAACTGGCATCCTTGAATCGGAATAGAATCCACAAGTGCTCAAGGAATTCCATCAGGAATCCAAAATATAAACTTGAGTCTAAAAAATACTATAATGATTTCAAGGTCCATATGGAATTAGAAACCTTACATTTAATTCATTTATTTCAATTATTTCATCAATCCATGTAATAGTCATATCATTTTATAAGTTGTATGGTTCAATCCTTTCCTTTTATTAGTGTGACAATCCCAAGGGGCATGCAACCATTTAAGTTATAATCATTTAACAAGGATCACTCTAATACATTACACTAGACATAGAAAGGGGTTATAGGGATGTTCTACCAATATATTCAATTATAATCCATTATTCCAAGTCATATATATACCATATACTTACCATTTCATTTTAGATTGATTTATCAAGTTAAATCACTTACCTTAGGCGGGTCAATTCGAGTTCAACATGGTAAAATTCATTCACCAATTCACCATTAAATAGTCATTTAAAATGGGAGGATTAAATTTAGAATGGTAAAACTAAGGTACACCTGACCGGTGGCTCTAACACACAAGCCAAGCACTAAAAACCCAATTATTAATGACACCCTACTTGGGGTGGTCGGCGTTGTGTACATTACCATAAATGTTGAATTACATATATGGAATGGTTATTAGAACATGATTATGATGAATATATGGAAAACATACAAATTTAACAGATGACAACCGATGAAATTGGTGCACCCACACAGCAGTTTATAAAACAAAGAATCTTGAGGATTGATTTATTGACCACCTACCTCATACTCATATGACTCTCCTCATCTATTATCATCATATAATTAAACATGGATTAGAATAGATATAAATAATGGATCAACACCCTAAAAATAGGTCATATTATCCTTCATTTAAATAATATCATTGATGGTAAGAAGAATAACAAAAGATCAAAAGGGAATTGAGATCTTACTGGTGCGGATCCAATGAGATAAACAACACTTCAATCAGACTCTGGAAAAATTCTCGAGGTCAGTTCCTAGAATAGACCTTCAAAGAGATCAAGATAGAGGAAAGGGAGGGGTTTTCTATATTGTAGAGAAAACGAAAGAAGAGAAGGGTTAAATTAGATCATTTAAGGGTAAAATGGTAAAATCACCCAAAATTGGTGGTATGGTCGCACAGTTTGCAAACCATGTGCTAACCATGCACCTTAAGAAGGAAGTTGCATTCCGAACAGTTAGGGAAATTTTGCACCAACCATGTGAAACATATTTGATAAAAATTGAAGACTTTTTGAACAACCTTGTGATCCAATCTACATGGTTTGGGAAAACTATGTGCCCACCACTACTCACTATCCATCCTCGCACAGTTAAAACTAACTATTCTTCCTGCCTTACAAAGCTTATTCTAAATGTTTGACAAGCCTTTTTCTCCCAAAAATCTAGGTTTGGGGCTCCAAAAAAGCCATAAAACCCCACAAGACCTTTTCTAAATCATTTGGAATCCACTTTAGGTCCAAAATAAATAATTGAACCAAAATTAAAAGGATTCATACCTGAGTGTAAAATTGGGTTCTTATAGTCTCACCCCCCCCCCCCACTTAAAGGAACTCATCCCCAATTTCACCTTCTAAGGGAAGAAAACACTTTTTTAGAACAACTCTGTCCACTATGCACATATATCAGCCTCCTGCTCCCAATTATCATCCTGTAAACATTTATATTTCCATAGCACCCACACTAGAGGGAAAGACCATCCTCAGAGATACTTTTTGCTTCATTTGACGATCCATATAGGATACTCCTCAAAATAAGAACCAATACCCATCTTAACTTCATTGGGAACAAATATGTGAGACATGTCATCAAGATACTGTCAAAGCTGTGGAATGTGGAATATGTCGTGCATGGCACAATGCCTATGAGGTTATAGCAACTAATAAGATACCATCCTAACTCACTCCAGAATATCAAATGTCTCAAAAAAGTGTAGAGATAGCTTCCCTTTCCTCTGTATCCATCTATTCCCTTGCCTAGGTGATACCCACAGAAAAACAGGATCCCTGACCTCAAACTCTAGAGGTCGTCGACAGCGATAGACATACGATTTCTGTCTATATTTAGCAGTATACATACTCTTCCCAATCATTTTAACCATATAAAAAGTCTCCTACATAATATAAGGACCTAGTAGGGATACCTCTCCTTCCTCTAGAGAGCATAGGGGTGAATGACATGGCCTACCATACAAGGCCTCAAAACGATCAATCTAAACTATTTCCTGAAAGCTATTATTATAGGTGAAATAGAAGAGAGGGATATGATTCTCCCAAGAACCACTGAAATCAGGGATTCATGCTCGAAGTATGTACTTTAAAAGATATATCATCTATTCCAACTGTTCATCGGTCTGAGGGTGAAAAGTTGTGCTCAGAAGCACCTATGTACCCATAGCTCTCTGCAACCCCTTCCAGAACCGTGATATGAAATGAGCATGCCTATTTGAAATGATAGTATGACGGACCCCATGTAGTTAGATGATATCACATATATACAATATTCTCATATAATTAACTAATAAATTGTCCTAGATATGAAGGAAATGTTCTAATTTCATTAGTCAGTCAATGATAACCCATACAATGTCACTACTTCTAGGAAACCTAGGTAAGCCGACTACAAAGTCCATGGAAATGTCTTCCCATTTTCATTTTGGGGCCGTAAGTGGCTGTAACAAGACACCAGGTCTCTGGTGCTTCGCCTTCACCTACTGACAGGTGGAACACCTAGTAATAATACATGTTATCTGATGTTTCATTCCAAGACACCAATATCGTCGTTGAATATCTTGATACATCATGAAGATGCCTGGATGGACTGCCCACTAAGAAGTGTGGGACTCCCTCATCAACTCCTCTATCATATTTGCAGGAACCCAGACATGTACATGTATATGAAGGATGTTGTATCTGTCCCTAGACCAATCTAGAGGTGGTTCATCTCCTAAAATACTCTCTTGGAGAACCAATCCCTCAGGATGTGAAAATTTACTACTCTTATCCTTCTTAAGTAATGAATAATTAACCTTCAAGGATGAGATATAGGACTAATCGTGACTATAATGAAACAATAGATGCATCTTAGAGAAGAGGGACATTAATTTCCATTCATCACTGGCTTCCAGTATGGCTTGTGCCTAAGTTTTCTGACTCGGCGCATTAGCTACTTCATTTCCCTTTTCAGGCATATAGGCAAGCTAAAAATAGAATGACTGAAGACATTCAACCCATATTTGGTGTCTTATGTTCAATTCATGTTTCATAGATATATATTTGAGGCTATTTTGGTCTGTATACACCATGAAGATCTCACCCAATAGATAATGACTCCAACAACATAAGGCATGGACAATTACTCCTAGATCAAGGTCATGCATTGGGTAGTTTCTCTCGAGATTCCTCAACTGCCAAGATCTGTATGTAATAATTATATCTTCTTATATCATCACTTCTCCCAATCTGGTTTTTGATGAATCATAGAACATGATATAGTCTCTTATAGACTCCATAAGAATCAAAATATTTGTTGAGAAAATCCACCCTTTTTTCTCTTATAAGGATATCTCGCACTCTTCTAACCATAGGAGCTTAAAAACATTATTTTTCAGACCAATAAGGGGTGAATCAAGGTGTGATAAGTCCTATATGAAATGCTTGTAATATCCAATTATCTTCAATAAACTCCATATATCAAACATGTTATTGGGATTCTCCCAGGAAACTACAGCACTAACATTCTCTGGGTCAACAGAGACTCCTGATCCTGAGATAATATGAACCAATAAGTGAACTTTGTCGATCCAGAAGTGGAACTTAGAAAGATTAGAATAATGATGGTTCTCTCTCAGTGTATTCAGAATGATCTCAAGGTGCTTATCATGGTCGCTATGAGTGTGATACTACACCAAGATGACGTCCACAAATACTATGAAAAAGGAATCAAGATAGGGGTGGAACACATTATTCATTAGAGACATGAAAATAGAAGGTTCATTCATAAGACCAAATGACAAAATAAGGTACTCATATAGACCATACCAGCTATGGAAAGTAGTACGAGGTATGCCTCATGGCCTGACTCGCACTTATTGATGACCTAATCTTAAGTCGATCTTAGAAAACACCCTAGCTCCTCAAATATAGTAAAAGAGATTACCTATCTGAGGTAGTGTATACCAGTTCTTGAACATAATCTGGTTTAACCATCTATAATTCACACATAAATGAAGGTTCCCATCCACCTTCTTGGAGAAAATAACAGTTGAACCCCAAGATGAAGTGTTGGGCTATATAAAACCCTTGGCCTCTAGATCCTATAATTTTTGTTTTAGATCCTAGAGATCAGTAGGTACCATCCAATATGGAGGAATGGAAACTAGAGATACTCTTGAATGAGCTCAATCATAAACTGTACCTCTCTCTTAGAAGGTAATCTAGAAAAATCATCAAGAATGTTGTCCCTGAAATGATATACTAATGGAGGGAATTAAGACTAATATAAACCCTGATCCTCCATGAAGAGATTGGAAATATGGGCAGTCACTTCACCTAGCACATGATCCTCTGGTTCAGCTCTTCTGGCCTAGAAATCTCACTCACCCTTATGTATATAACTTCTTCCCTCTAGTGATATAAATAATACCCTATGGTAAAAGTAGTCTATAAAGGCATGATATGGAACCAACCAATCCATCCATAGAATGAAATCAAAGCCCGTAATCTCAAGAAAAAATAGTCCCATAAAAAGGGTAATTTCCAACCTCAAGGGGGCAGTCCCTATATTGGTGTATCCCTCTGAACATACTCCCAATGGTGTATCCTGGGTCATTACACCACATTAATACTATATTTATAGCCCAAGAATTTCCATGATAGATAAAGAGATGAAGGAGTGTGAATCACCTATATAAAATATAGTCGATACTATAGTGGAGGATATTAGAATAGTACCTTATACTGTAGATTCTCTTCCAGCTTGATCCTCGGGTATCAACTGTAATGCATGCAACTGACCTAATTCATAGCCCTGTGTAATAGTTGGACTACCACGATCAAAACTGCTCTACTGGAGTTGGTGGTGATCAAGAGCTTGGATACAATGGCCATGAACTTCTTCTTGTCTAGTCCTACTGGTGCTACTCCAACTCCCCACATGACACAGCATAAAATAACCTACCCCTGAAGGTGGAGCTAGTTCGGAACCTATTCCACTAGAAGTTGATGAAAAGGTCCAACAAAATCCTTGCAGATGACCCATATGGATGCAAGTCTAGTACTCCAGAGGATCTCTATCACACTAAGGATTCATGTTCCCCTATCATCCACAATAATAACACACCATATAGCTACCAGTATGGTTACTCTGGCTACCACCTCCTTGACTTGAAACCTTCAGGGATCTCTTTTAACTACTGGAAGAACTACTGGAAGAACTACTGGTATGCCTCAGCACTGATCCTTTATGCTCGATACTATTTTCGCCCCTCAAGTTTACTATGTGATAATATCCTGATTAACTATTTTTGGAAATATAGGTAGGAAAAATACATTCACCTAAGTCTATATGGAATACTAAAGCACATCCTCGAATCCTCTAGCACATGAAATCTCATCACCAGTTAGAAGTGGTGCAAAGTGTTGTAACTCAGTGAAACATGCTGAATATTCCATAACTGATATAGATCCCTACTCAAGATGTATAAACTCTATGGATAAATTAGCAATCATCACCTGAGGAAAGAATTAGTCATAAAAAAATTCTAGAAGTTAGCCCATACTATTCCCTAATGGTAACCAGCCTAGGTAATTACATCCCACCAACACTTGGCCAAATCACGTAGCGTGTAATTAGAAATATTTCCCTCCTCTATGGAGGAATATACAGATGATCAAAGATATAAAATGTGGTCTCCATCCAAGACTTAGAATCCTATGGACCACAATCTCCCAAGAAGGTTAGAGGATTATACTGTTGGAACTCACGAGTCAGATCGGCCATTATAGGTGTTGGACGTAGAGCACCTTGCATGGACTACATTAGATATAGGAAACTATCATGAATCTAAGCGTCAGTGCACATATTAGGTATAGTAGGAGGTTCCTCAAGTGGTGATCCTAAAGGTAAGACTGATAGCTCAGGTCCCACCATGTCTGGAGCATGGCGGTCGCCACCCTCTTGGAGCATGACACAAGAAATTCGTAGCATCATTGGTCAAAAAATTCAAGACACATGCCTCAAAACAAGATTAAGAACATAGATATAAACCCTAATGAAATATGGACATAATAAAGAGATCACTACCCATGGTATAATACCCAAACTACCCGCTTAGAAGGATAGGTATTTGTAAGTGGTCAATTATATATTACAAGGGTTTCAGTAGATGAAGGGTCAACTAATACCTTTCCTCATCATTTATTATTATTCATCATGAATGGATGTCAGACATATGGACATACCGTTCTAAATTCTCATTATAATTATGTTGTATGTTGAATAATATTTATCTGGGATAAATCATTCCTATCATGTATATTTTAATTCCCATTCACTTATTGCTAGACTCTGGGGATTGAGAATTACTTTTAGGCCTTGCCACAGGATAGCTTGAGTGCTATGAGAAAGGATGTTTGGGATTGGTTCATGAAAAAATGATATCAGAAAACCTTCTATAATTTGGTGAGTCTAGTATAATGGTGATCGGTATTTCAAAACTTGAGAGGTAGGTGCAGGGAGAGTCTAGCTATATCTTACCCATTAATATCCTATAGTTACCATGGGATGTTAGGTTGTGAGCCTTGAATTTCAAGATTTATTTGTTAACTTTTAGCATATTTTAATATGGAATGATGGGGTTTGGAATTATATTGATGTTATATGGGTTTTTTAGAGGTTATTTATGTTTTGGGGTAAAAATGGGAGTTGAATTAGAGGCACACAATTAGCTCACATGGCCTGAAAAAGCATGAAGATCCATGTAAATGGTTCTATGAAACTCTTAGTGGTGGTTTCATGGTTGGTACAAGGTCCATAAAATCATGTGGGCAAACTATGCACAGCCACTAACCCCTTTGAAATTTTTTTTTAGATTTATTTCGATTCAAATTTCTTTTAGTTATGTGTTAATTTTATTTTTTAAGAGTTAAAGGGGGGGTTCCCATTGTGTATTGGTGTTATTTTATTTTATTCTAATGAGATTTTGGGATTGAAACTTTGTATTCAAAAGTGTATAGATAATTTTTATTTTTTCAATGGTTTTTTCTAAAATAAAATTAAAGGAATACAATTTTTAATAAATGTAATTATTTTAATAAATAACATATGAAGTTTGGAAATGATTTTTAGGTGTATATTTAAGATTCAAAAAAATGAGGTAATTTGAATTGGTATAAAATAAATCCTTGTGACTTGTTTAGTATTTTTGTTCCCTTGGGTTGTGTTGGTGATTTATTATTTTTAGTTATTATCTTTAATTTAGATTTTCTTTTGTATGAGATTTATTAGGTTTTGGAAATTTTTTATTGAGTTTTATGTTTCCATTTATATTAAGAGTCTACCTCCAAAAAAAATCTTGATGGATCATAGATAGTTCATGTCTTGGTATTTTCCACATATTGTTATATCTCAGCATTCAAGTTTTGTACTTCCACTTGATTCCCCTACCCACACTCTAGGTGGATTGGTAGAGAAAAATATTTTTTTGGGTATTTGGATCTTGCTCGAAGATTTTTTTAGCATGCATTAATTTTCATGTCTTTTGTTCAGGATTTAGTTCGAAATTGTTCTCAACTGGCCTCTTTCTTTGATATGAGTTTTTTATTTTATTAGAAACGGAAGCAGGGTAAAATGAGATAAAGATTTAGTATGGTTTGGGTGGATCTTCTCATATTTTATTATCTAAAATGTAAGGAAGCTATTTATTACATGCTTCTATTGTAATTATTCAGGAACTCTAATCCCCTTTTAATTTATAATTTCTTAGGATTGTTCATATTTAGGGTTGACTGGGTCCTTTTTGGAGGTTTCATGGATTTGGGTTTTATAGAGATTAAAACTAGATAGGGATCTAATATAACCAATTTGGGGTTCCTCTATTTTTTCTTTATCTTTATTCTCTCATTTCTCATTCCTTTAAATTCTACTAGTTTGTAGTTTTTTACTCATGCATTTATATTTGATATGTTTAGGATTTTATGTTCCATGGAGGATTAAATTTTTTTCTCCATGATTTTTGATATTTAATTGATTAAATATTCTATTTGGGTTTATCGATTGAAGATTCAAATTTTATTTTTTTTCATATTCTATTAGTATATAATTTCTTTATTAATTTATCATATTAATGAAATCTATATATAGTAGGGAGAACCTATAAGGGTCTCAACCTTTGATCAATGTTTATGGAAATATAATGAAATGTTCATTATAGATTGAGAGATGTGTTTTTTTGTTAATTTATTTTTGTCTTAGTGTGGTTTGTGGATTATATTGATGGGTGGTTCCTTATTTCTAGCTTGGATTCATCTTACAATGTCCACTTCCTAACTCAGTGTCTTTATGAGGGAAGAAAGTGACATAGTGGAAAGAATTGTTACACCCCGATATTACCCTCATGATTATTTTATTTATTTATTGGTTTTTATCCTTTTTTTATATTTTTATTTGTCTTCTATAAGTTTTTGGAGGTTTGGAAAAACTGTAGTTCAATCTCTAGTAGGTCACATTATGACCTAGGAAAGTCACACCATAGTCGGTCCCTCTACTAATTCTAGATTTTATGTAAATTGGTGAATCGTAGTAATGATGTAGGTTGTGAAATTATGATATCCCACTGTGCAGTGACTCTCATTTCTAAAGGAGGTTTGTTCATTCTACGATGTAAGTCATTGCACCGCAACAAGCCAAGGGATATTTTTAATTCTATGAGATTAAAAAATTTCCTTGTCATTTTTAAACCCATTTGGGGGTATTTTATATTCCCACTTGTAATTTTCAATAGGATAAGATATTATTATGATCTCCCTTCCTACCCCATTCAATTTTGAGCCCTTTCCCTTGATTTCAAGTAGTTTTCTTCAAGGTTAGTCTTTCTTTCCCATATTTCTTCCACTTCTTTCTTGTTTCACTCTTATTTTCTTACCCTATGAAGGTCCTGATAACCTAGGGTTTGATTCTATTAAATTAATATATCAAGGTTTCATTATTTTGGATATATCTTGTAATTTTGAGTTCTGTTGACACTGATATGGTGGATTAAGTCCCTGGTTTTTGAAAACATCAAATTGGAGGTACATGTTTCCATGCCTTTTCTTTTTCTTAACATTTCATGTTATGCTTTAATATTTTAAAAAAAATTATATGAAATATGATTATAATTAATTATTTTAAGTTATTAAAAGGATTTTCTCAAGATATTTGTTATTTTAAAAGGTGACTTTAACACTAATGGTTTTACAAGGGAAATCGATGAGTTTTGAGGGGTTATGGTTGGGAATTCTTTAAAAATAGGCTTTAATGTATGTTTTGATTTTAATTTTAAATTATTTATTATTTATAAATATTTATAGTGCTTGTATAATTTTTTAGTAAGGTTATGATTTAATTTTCTTATGGTTTATTGATTTTTATGGTTTAAAAGTGGGATTTTCCTTTTGGTTTTAAATAGGATTTTAAATTCCATTTTATTTTAAATTGGTCCTCAAAGTAATTTTAAAGTATGTTGTCAAAATTTTGATATAAAAGTATTTTTGGAATCTTAAAAAGAGGTTTATGAATAATTTTGGTTTTAAAATGGTCTTTTAAAGGGGATTTCAACATATTAACACTAGTTTAAAACTCAAAGACCCAGTTAGCACATTATATAAATGGTTTTATATAAATTTATCTATACCACTTAACTCAAGAACCATGGTGCTATGTTTTAAATGTGTTTGATGATTTGCCTATCAGGTTGTGTGGGTTTAAGTGGGGGGGTTTAGTGATAAGGGCGTGAGATGGAAGGTTTATGTATGTTATGAGTATAGTTTTCCTTCTATTCTGTTACTAGTGTGCGCCTTCTATGTCATACATCCTTCCTCACCCTCTACAACTAGAATCATATGAATCCTAGGAGTTTTAATTAAATATTGAGACACAGTTTTTATGCTACTTATGTTAACACATTAACTATAATCCCCTATTTTTGTGTTATGATCTCGATTAGGGGAGTGCCACCAGTGATTCTAAGAAGAGAAAACTTAGTGGGTTTTGATTAGGGATTCATCGATAGGTTTCCAAGTGGTTCCACCTAAGTATGTATAGGATTTCCTCATTGGATGTCTAAGAGTTACCCATGATTATGTATTTTTTACTTAACATTGTCACTGTATTTGAGTTTTTAGGTCTATTTTATTCATATTCACTATTATTTTAATTTTTTAGATTCCTTTTTTCCACTTTAATATTATTATTTTATTATACTTTTTCCTTATGACGTTATTATTTTTTCACTATTGTATCATTGTTCTAGTCCCCAATTTAATTTTATATTTAATTTTATTCAATTTTCTATTTCAGTTCATCTATTTATTTGAGGTTTCTATTGTTCATTTTTGAGTTCATTCTTATATAGTTTGAAAAAAAATTAAAAATGGTATTTAAAATGTAAATTTTTAAAAGGATTCCTTAAAGGAAGTTTTCAATGTTTCTTAAAGCATCTTTTGGGTTTTAAGAATTATATTTAGAAATTTTTATGATTTATTTTTCTTAAAATTATTAAAACAGTATTTTAAAGTATTGTATTTAAAACTAGAACTTATGGTTTGTTTTTATAATGGAAATGCATAGACTCTAGTGAAATCCTACTGCGACTTTATGCTCAAATCCTACTTAAACCACTTAGTATTTTTTGATAGAGTGGATCTTTTGTAAGTTTAGGTTTTTGGGAAGTTCTAGCTTATGGATTTACCTTCTTCTTGGTCACTCATGGATTAGTTGTGTGGATAAAGACCATTGGTTATGAGGAGATTATTGATGGGTATTCTTGGTTTATTTTTGGTATTTTGGTTTATTATTATATCATCCATGTCAGCCTTTACTTTTATATCTACATCCTAAAGATTCTATTTTGTTTTATTTAAAAGTGAGTTTCATGTTTATTTATCATTACACCATGTTTGGTTAGTTTCTTTATTTGAAATTTCTTATTATGTATTATATATGGATGTTTGATATACCTTTTCAAACTCTCATAATAATATTTTTTCATATTTAATATTATTTATCTTGAAGAAATCATCCTCGTCATGTATATTTTTATGTCTATACACTTTTTTTCAGACCATGGGGATGAAAAAGTCCCTTCTGTTCTTTCGATGATCCAACCAAGGTACTTGGATACAAGGTGTCCCGAACGGATTTGTGACACTTCTCCAAGGTTCAGTGGATTTCTAGTGGAGCTTGATCATCCAAGCCCATGATTAGGAAACCCTTTCATGGATATAATTTGATCTTCTTTTCCATGAGGAGTACTTCCTGGAAATGTTGGGGTCATTCTCATCCAGAATCTATTATAGTTATAGCATGGCCACATGTCTATTGTTAGGTACATGTCTAGATTAATTTATCACATGTGGTACTCCCTTGACATGATTCATAATGGATTCTTACAAACTTAAAAGTTTGTGTGTTCCCTTTGTAGATACATATGAGTTGGAATTATTACTTTCTATATTCCCACCTATTTCAAGGTTTTGGAGTGTGATTTATTAAAAGAGGGTTTCTTAAAGGAGGGATAGAAAGTAGAAAGTGCTAGTGCAAGTTACCTGGGAGAATAGTCATTAGATGTTTCTAGCTATTATTTGGCATCAAGATCATGGCATAAGAGGCAAGCACGTGAGTAGTCTTGGACTAGAGGATCAAAATATTATGGGGAACATAGGGGATCCAGTCTATTAGGGGACATGCATTATTATGCCTGTAGATGATGAGGTCATCTAGATCCTTATTTACTAACCCATCGTGTAGAGGAAGGAAGTTAGGTAGTTGGAGGACCTCAATATTAGAGGTAGAAACATGATTATGGACCTCCCAATGGTAGTTAGGGTGGTTCCCATGGTGGTTTCATTGGTAAAGGATATGTAGGTGTATTGGGAGGGAGAGTTATAGGAGGGATACATTGTGATCCTATATCACCATCACCATCCCTATGAATTCTTTGTCAAGATCAGAGGGCTGGCGGTCAGGTACATGACAAGATGTAGGTGATGGAGGGTTTTGATCATGAGGTTCTTGACATGATTCTGGGGATGATCTATTTCTACTCTACTCTAGAACTCGTACTCATAGACACCAATGTGAGTCATTATTTCATTTTTTTCATCCCTATATATAGATATGGAGATTATTTGGAGACCCTATCCCAACCCATGAATCTATAGACTCCTACTAGATGTGACCCCACTCTCACTCACATTTGATGATGATTCAAGATTATTCTTAGGGGAGAGAAGTTTTTGTGGGACCTCATGATGGTTATGGTGAAGTTGTACAACATCATCCTTAGTATTGAATTATTATATTCAGTACATGATTGAATATACTACTACCATTAAATATTCATGAACTTTTAAGATTATGGATAAATATACTTCTTTATGGGAGAGTGGGGCCTTCAAATGACATGATCAGCACCTGTGCATAGGAAGTTGCATTCAATCACCCACCAGTTGGAGAGTTTAGTGTTATGTGTGGTAGATACATTATATTATCATATTATAGTAGTGGTGGAGGAGTGAATTTATGTTTTCATCAAGGATATTTTAGTTGAGAGGTCAAATTACATATCAATATTCACCCTAGGACTATACCAATATCTTTTACAGCTTATCAAACAACCCTAGATGAGATTGAGGAGATTCAAGTGATATTGGAGGACCTTATAAGGAAATGTTTTATTACCCAGTGTGTCCCCTTAGGTAGCTATGGGTTTTTTCCCAAGAAGGGGTATGGGATATTGAGTCTTTATATTGATTATCACCACCTAATTTGTGTGATAGTTAATATAAATTACCCTCTTTAAATTATTTAATACTTTTTCGACCAACTGAAGGGGGATAATTAGTTATCAAATATGGATCTTGGGACTATCTATTGCAAGTTTTGGATTTGTGAGGGTGATATTTCAAGGATGGACTTCATATTTTTTATGTCCATTATGAGTTTTTGGTGATTCTATTTAGTATGAAGAACACCCCATCTATGTTCATGGGCCTTATAAATTAAATCTTTCATCCCTTCTTGGAATTTTTTGTGGTTATATTAATTGATTAAATCCTCATTTATTCAATGTGTTACAATAAGCATACAATGCATATGAATATTATCCTTAACTTACTTTGAGAGAAAAAATTATACAAAAATCTCTCACAAAATGTCAGTTTTGGATTTAAGAGGTCCACTTCTTTGGGCATGTGATCTCAAAGGAAAGAATAATTGTGGACCCAGAGACAATCGAGGTAGTGATATCTTAGGATCCACTCAAAAGATTATTTGAGGTACAAAGTTTACTTGGGGTGGTGGGGTACTACCAATGATTTTTGGAAAAAATTTATAGGATTTTATCCCCTATGACTAACCTTACTCGAAATGGGTACCCAGTTTTTATTTTGAGAGGATCCAAAGAGATTTTGAGAAGCTAAAGTGAAGGTAGAAAAGTGATCTAGTATTGATGATTCTAGAGGAGTGAGTTGATCATATGGTGTTCTATGATTCCTTGGGAGTTGGTCTTGGGTTTTTATTGATGTAGAGGTAGGAAGTGATAGCTTATAGGTATAGGAAGTTGAGACTTCATGAGAAAAACTATGTGGCCCATGATCTAGAGTTGGAAATGATAGTGTTTTCCTTGAATACTTAGATACAACATATTCTTCACAAGTGGTTTGAAATCTATACTGACCAAAGGATTATCAGGTACATCTTTACTCAGATAAATTTTAACCTAAGGTAGAGAAATTGTTTGGAGTTCTTAGATGACTATGACATTAATATTATTTATACTCTAGGTGAAGGAAATGTTGTGGATGACTCCCTTAGAAGGAATTTTTATTCCCAGTTGTTGGAGGATGGGTATGAGTAGTTGGCATCATTGAAACAATATTTAATAGATAAGGGAGTAGTGGATTATCTTAGATTAATAGTGGTTTCCCCTCCACTTCTTCAGTTCGTGAGGGAGGCCTATCTTAGAGACATTTATTGTGAGGTTCTACATGACTATATATTCTCAATTGATGCATCTAATGGATATTCTAAAGGTGGAGAGCATGTAATCCTATTTTGAGTATGAACAGTTGTTCCGGTCATGTTATACTAGGAGGTATTAAGGGAGTTCCATAATTAACCCTTAGCGGTACATCCTAGAGTGTCAAAAATGGACCAAGACCTCTAGAATTATTTTTGGTGAGAAGTTATGAAGTAGAGTGTTTTTTATTTTTATTCATGAATAATTATATGTTAGTAGGTGAAGGCAGAGCACCAAGTCCCAACTAGGTTAGACTAACCCTTTGAGGTACCTAAGTGAAAGTGGGATGGAGTATCAATGGATTATGTTATGGGGATCACATGATCTATTAGAGGTAATGATGCTAATTGGGTTATCATAGACCAATTTACCAAGTCAAGCCACTTTATTACATTCCGGATAAAAGTCTGTTAGAGAACTTGGGATACCTATAAATAGAGGATAACGTCTGACTGCATGGGGTACCCTCAATGATCATTTTTGACTAAGATGATCGATTTATAACCTTATTGCAAAGGATCTTGTAGGATTAATTCAGGAATTATTTTTGTATGAGTATAACATTCCCCCCTCATAACGATGGTCAAATCGATCAAATTATTTAGGTTCTTGATGATATATTGAATGATTTCATGTTAGATTACGATCAAAGCTATATAAGGATCACTTACCTCTAGTTTATTTCACGTACAAAAGTAGTTACCACTCTAAAATTGGAATGGGTCTCATTATCGGAGGCCTTACAGGTCACCCCTATACTATATAGAGGTAGAAGAGTCATCAAAGATGGGGTAGTAGTTTGTGTGTCCAATGATAAAGAATGTGTATGTGACCAGAAGTAAATGAGGACCACTCAGAGAAATGTAACTTATTGATATATCCATGGGCTAGACCATGGCTATAGACACTTTTACATGGAATTAGATACATGTGTCATCAATATTTATAGGAACCTTCCCATGTCTATAATGTTTTTTGAGAAAAAATGTCATCAGTGTGTTTTGATCTTAAATTTAATGAATTATATTGATTATATTTTACCACTCTTATATAAAACTCATTAGGTATATACATATATATATATATATATATATATATCTTTGTGTGTGTGTAAGAATTTATAAATATATTTTGTTATTATTATTTACTTAATTATAATTTATCCCTGAAACATGGGGCTATAACCATACATATAGCCATGGTCAAGTCTGATTATGGTTATAGACCCCCTTATAGCCACATTCAGCTAAAACTATGGATATAGCACCATCCCTAAAACCTATATACATATTCATGGTTAAGATCTTGTTTATAATGTATGTCCCCTGCAACCTATATATATGGTCACCCCTGACCATGGATATATCCCTAGAATGTGCACTCTATAGCCATGGTTAGAATCCATCCATGGATATAGGATCTTTTTTGCATTGTTACAGCATAATAAAAATTTACTCATGCTAGCACGGGTAATGATTTAGCTAGGTCCAAGGATCAACCATGGATATAGGTGACCCACAATCTATGCCACACCGCAATTCATAGGGTCGCACCATATCCTGGGTCACCCTGACCCTTCTCCGTTGAGCACCCAAACCACCAAACGGACCTTGTTCCACATCCAAAAACATCTCTCATAGATATTACGATGCTCATATTCCTGATCTGAATACAAATTCGTGAAATAAACCTTAATCTAAATCAAAATACATACTCCCTATAAAAAATAACAGCCCTATAATTCATGGGTGGTTACAATCCAGTGAAATCATCACCAAAAACTTGGCCCAAAGATACCAAAATCAATGGCTAATAGATGAGAAATTTTAAGAAAATGGGAGAATATATCAACTTAATTCCACAGAGGGAACGTCCAAGACTCACCCATGACCACAAGCTATTGAAGGGAGTAATAAAGAGAGGATATATGGCCAAAAGTTCCTTATCCCAATGTCAATTCTCATTAAATCCTGAATGAGGCCAATCTAGAAAAGATAGGTCTACCCCTAATTTAAAAAAAACTAGAAAGGGTCCCATCATGGCATGACCATAATCATTAAGGAATGATTCCATCACCTGAACACCCCTCACAGTGTATCCCCTTGAGTCACAACATGATAAAACTCCTACATAAAAAATTAAAAACAGTCAGCTTAATCCCTCACAATGTGACCTCCATAGTCATGGGGGGACACACCACACCACTATGTGACCTCCCTGGTCATGTAATGGCACACCTTCCCTAGGAAGAACAAATATCTCATGGACAAGACTTCATGGAATGGCCTTCCCTTCCATTTTTTGTTCTTCTCCCTTCACATAATTTTCCTTTACCTCACTGTATAGAACCCTATCATGGCCCACCCCTTCACACTAATGGCCTTCGCATGACACACAGTAATTCCTCCTCATAACAAGCCTTCATGATGTGGCCATAAAGGTTACGGTATGACTAACCTTTCTATATTAAAAATCACTGATGCATACATAATATTTTCCAGATAATAAATAAGTATTTACACCTACATGGTGTGACAACCTCTACCATAGTGTGGCCTCTATATATAAGGTTTTTACCTTGTGATGATCCCACAAAAAATACACCACACTGTGACACCCATTGGTCATGGTGTGACATAATTCCTTCATGTCATAGAGTAACCCTAGCTATGGAGTGACTCCTCACCACCACCACCACCACCACCATAATGTGACCTTCACTCAACATGGAATGATGATCCTTATATAGAAAAATTCAACAATGGGGTCAACCCAACCCTACTTCAACACTCACCTGAGCACCTGAAACCCCACTCAGACCTCTAAATACATCTAAAAACGTCTCATTGAGATATTTTAACCCTCATAATTCTAATTTGAGTCTAAATTCACAAAACATCCATTTCTATGTGACCAAAAATTCAAATTTTATTATAAAAAATAACCCATAAATTTTTGGTTCATTATATAACATATGATTGTTTGTGTAAACATATCTATATATGCTACTTGAATATTAATTGGGTACTTTATCATTCCTTAATCTTCAAAAAAACATATTTTTTCCTATTTTTCATTGAAAAACGAGTTACAAGATACTTCTCATTATCATTTTCTCATAGATCTCACTTAATATTCATTTATTTTAAGTCACTATGAGAATTTAGATGATATTTTTGGTTTTTCTTACTCATTAATAAAATTCAAAAGAATATTTTCACACATATTCTTCTTAATGTAAATAATATCAATATTATTATGTAACAAATGAAATTTCTAATCTGTAAGTTCAAAAAAAATATTCTCTTTTCATTCATTAGTGTGTTTAAATTATATATTATGGGGTATAGAATTATTTCCAACTAAAATTCAACTAAAAATATATTAAAATAATTTAATAAATATTTGATAATTCATATAATATTTCTAATATAGATGATAATATTTTTGGAAACCTCATATTTATTTTTCCATTGAATATTTCCTTATTAAATTAAAATTTATGATAAGTTTCAAGATAACAATAATGGAAATTAAATAACATTTCCTGTTATAAGGTAATCATTGAGACTAAAAAACAAAATTACAAAGTTGGAAATATAAACTAATGTGATTATTCTGACTAGAAAAATTTTCTAGTCCAGGAAAGTCACTAATCATCTGTATTATGGAAACATGTATTTGAGACATTTTTATGGTAGAATCATCATACATTTCTACACCATCATTCCAAAACTCTTGAAACTCATGGTTAATAGGATGATGGTAGGCATAAATGTCATTTCTAGATATTTTATTTCTAAAAAATTAATTGATATAATGAATAAATTATTCTTGATTCACATCTATAAAGTTTGATTTTAAAGAATAAAAAACAACCTATGTATGCTACAAATTTTACTTAAAGTTCCAAAGTATTAAATCCATCGATTTTCAATCAGAATCACACATTTATAATATCATAAGAAAAATGTTCATCTAATGAATTCAAGTTTTTTTATCATTTTGAATCTCTTAGATGTCATATAAACTCATCATTGTTGTTATCTAAGGAATGACTCTTTATATGATCAATAGTTTTAAAGGACAAAAAAATTTGTTGCAAACATAGTTTTAAATGAATGTAATGTATAATTTTCATTGGAGATTTGTTTTATACTTAATATTTTTAGTACACTGATTCAAACTCCTATATTTTTTTATTGACTTACATCTAGAACCATAATATATTTTACACTCTTATATATTTGAATATTCTCCTTAATATAAAATACAATCATTGGGACATGCGTGTATCTTCATATAACTAAGTCCAATCTTGTTAAAAACTTTCTTAATCTCATAAAATGATTCAAGGATATTATATTAAACATAATCATCATGTAAAAATTCTAATATCATTTACATTATTAATCTATAATTTCACATAGGTTCCTTAAATGGTATAACTTTATCAGAAAATAAAACTTTTAACTTCTAAAACATCTCCAATACAATTATTGATTTTCAACTCCAACTAATTTATAAAATTCATTTTTTTATTTTATAAGTTTTCCCTTATTATTTCTCCATAATATCATCCAATAATGTTTTAGATCTTCATTTTTTTGTCCTAAAATTATAAAAACATAATTTATCAGGTTAGTATCGGCAACATCAATAAGAGGAACTACTAATGTGTTATTATGTTCATTAAATTTCCCTAAAATTCTAAAAACATCATTTATCAAATCTTGAATTTCATTTTTTACTATTCTATTAATAGCCTATTCATTGTAATGATGGTCATAACTCCTCAAACTTTTTATAACATTTGATTCCCCAAGCCAAACTTCCAACAAATATTTAGCATAAAACTATATCAATATCAAGTTCTTAAATACTTCATGTCACTTCAACCATTGTCTAAAATTATAATCCAAACACGGAAATTTTATTCTTTCCTCCATAGATCAATTTGAAATATAAAATCTAAAAATATATCAAAACCATTAACATACTAAGGTGTGATCAGGGTAATGTGATCTAAAATTTATTCATATTTAACTAATTTCCTACACTTTAAGATAAAAAAAAATAATATCTTATATAAATTTATAGGAATAAAAGAATACATTTTAGTTAAAAATTTAAGCCAATACAAATTTTTTAAATTAAAAAAATGTTCAAAAATATTTTTTAGTAACGACCATTTTATTCCAATAAATAAAATCATTGTAAATTGGTCATTTAAAAACACTTTATCTTTTAAATTTATTTAAAAACTAAATAATTTGATCTTAAACATATAAAACAATTCATATTATACTTTCAAGATAAACTATCATAAACTAAATATAAATGAAACGGTCATTAAAAAATAAATATCTTCATAAATATACTAAATATAAAATTAAACTTTCAAAATAACTAAAAAAATTAAAATCATTTTACATTATATGATTTAAATAAGAATAAGAAAATAAAAATCAAAAGTCTTGTACTATAAAACTATCCAAATTCCTATGAATTTAAATTGTCCCCAAAATTATTTTAGTTTAACCAAACAATCCCCAAATCAAAAAATTAAACTGAATATAATAATTTTGAAATTTTGAAACTAGATGGAAACACCCTTTTGAAAAAAATCCATTCTCCCATTTAAATAAAACTTAATACCCAAAAAAATCCAAACACTATTTTTTATCAAAGAGGTATATTTGTTTTCAAAGTTTCTTTTTGAAATAAAAATATAACCATTTAATAAAATTATTTTTTGAACTAGTTTCATGTTTAAATCAAGTCAAAATAAATTCAGATATATTTCAATCCATTATTAAAAAATCTATCTCACATTTTTAGAAAAAATCACCTCTAAATATCATCAAAAAAATTATTTTTTCTAGGAACGGATTCATTCCCTTATTAAAATTATTTTCAATAAATCTACCCAAGTTATATTAAACTTGTGTTCCATAAGAATATATATTTTTCATTTAAAACAATTTACTAAATGATTTATTAAATCTTTTACAGATCAAAATAGTAGTTTCAAAATATTTTAAATGAGAAATATAAAGTTTAAAAGCATACATCTAAACTAAAACCAATAGATATTAAACCATTTCCGAACATATAAGATAAATTAAATAACACAAGAAATATACGTATATTTTCATCATAGTAATATGAATAGACATGAACAGTAAAATAGATAAAAGAACATTGTTTTGTTTCAAAATCCCACTTGTGTTAATCAAAACTATCCACACAATGTAAAGAGATAATATATAAAAAATAGATGATTGGGTTGTACTATATCATAAAAACTCAAAAAAATGGTTTGGGGTAAGTGGATTTTATAGGAAAATGATGATAGGTAGTGGTGATTGGTAACTTGAGGATGGGGAAGTCATCGAGTGATAAGGGAGAGGAGAAAGTTATGGTTGAATGAACTGGGAATAAATAGAGGGTTTATGTAACGACCTAGGTATTTATAGAATAATGCATTTTCATATATATTAATATTTATGAATAAGATATTAATTTTATTTTAAATATGACACTTTTTCTGATTGCATACTCAACACGCAACAACAGGTTTCTTTGAAATCTTACGTTGCACACAACTTTGGGTTATACCAAAAAAATAATATAATATTATTATTATTTTAAATGATAGTTATCACCTAGATTTTGTATTAGAGTGAATGAAAATAAATAACTAAAATATTATTATTAAATTTCTTTACAATTATCCAATAAATTTTACAGTCTTAAAATAAGAATGAATCTGATTTTAAGCATGAAAAACTCTAATATTTTTAAAAGGTTGTTTTACCGCCTTTTGATCGTGAACCCTTTTTAAATCTAGTTTTTATCACTTTTATATGTTATATTTAAAAAAATAATATTCTTATTTATAATTGGGACATCAAAATTTACATTGGATGAAATTTTGGTATTTTTCTAATAAAGTTCATTTTTTAATGAATAGTGAAAAATACTGAATTTTAATTCAAAACTACCTTTTAATCTAATTTATTTATATATTTAGATTGTAATTTTGATTGGTTTTAAAGTGTAATTGGATTATATTTTAATCATTTAATCTAATTTTGGTCATTGAAGTAATTTCACTTTGAAATTGGATATAAACGCATGTCAATCTTTTGGTAGTTTTTACTTCTTAAAAACACGTTTTTTGGTTTTGACAACGGGAATTAATTTTAAATTAATTTCTAAAGTTATATGTTTTGAATTTAGAAATATAGATTCTATATTTGGAATCAGTAGTTCTAAATTGTGTAAATATGTAACTTTTATTTTTAGACATTATGAATAGTAACTTCAGTAAATATTTTATTTACCATGGTTAAAGGGTAAATCTAGTAAATAAGGGTAACAAAATAATATTATAATAATATTAAATTGTCCTAAAACATGTACTAACCCTGTTGTATGAGATATTTCCGATCATGGGCATCCTTGGGTGGATTTTAGGACCTCATGGAGCCACTTGTGTGTGAAAATGACATTTAATTACTTTTAATTTAAACTTAAGGAAATATAACCTAAACATATATCTTTTAGTAAAAAAAGATTTATATAGGGTAATATAAAATATATCTTCTAATATAAATGTTAATTTGAAAGATAAAAATATTTCCTATATCATTGTATTTTATTTATAATTTTTAGACATTAAATAAATAAATTTAATTATGACACAACGGTGATGTAGTGATTGCTTCATTAATAATGGATTCAAATAAATGATATTATAAATGTTAAAATAAATATAATTTTGTTATTTTGATGTCATCCACGAATTTTTTGGATGACAGTTACATTTTATCTTTATATTAATGAAGTTTTTTATAAGTAATCAAGTTTTTATGGATTTTTAAAAATTCATGATATAAATAGTTTCAAAATTGACATAATTCATAATTTAAAATATAAAATATTTTATTAAATATTATAAAATTAAAAAAATAATAATATTCGGCCAAAAAGTTATCATAATTATAAAATTTTATTATTGACTCTTTAATTGTATATTTATCATGTTTTGGTAACTATTTGTATTCTCAAAGTGTTAAATGCTTGATAAAACGGTAAGAATAAAAAAGGGTTAAATAAAAAATATAAGGATTAAAAAATATCCAAAACCTATATAATTCTTATTGGATGATTTTATTTATACTTATATTCATATTACATTTTCAATAACTTAATTTAGACTCATTTATAATCTAAATATAATTTATAATAAAATAATGTTTCAAGATATTTCTTAAGTACCCCTCCTCCCTCTTATAAAAGGCCACCACATCTAACCCTTACTCACACCTCTCAAGTAACCTTTTCTCATCCAACCTCTGCCCAAATAAGCTCCCAACATCCCTATATTTCTCCTAGAATCCTTACCTTGGTAATAATTCAATTCAAGAAGGCCTTTTATCTTAAATCAAAATGAGTTACCCGGTTTAAGGTAATGTCTTCTCTCAAGCTTCTTCCATTTATTTTCCTTCTCCAACCCCCTAAAGTCTCTTTATTCCATAATTTTATAAAAAAAAACAGTATATTAAATATAATAGGATGTTTTTATGAGAATTATTCTAACTAAACTTCCACACACCTCCATCTAATGGATACGAACATACTATTTCTATGGATGGTGAACTACTGCCTCACGAAGCGATGATTGTTCAATTATATCCTACCGCCTCTCATGGTAGCCATTACGATGGTACTGAAATTAAATATGATAAATATTTATTTTATTTTATCTCTATTATTATTTAATTATCAATTATAACATACCATTATGCTTTTCATGTTGTATAAATACGACAATTTCATTTGAGGAAGTTCGGACTACCGCCCCCTCAAAGTGATATGACTCGTTCATGCTATACATGGAACGTATAAAGGATGAAATTGATGAAATTATGTAAAATATATAACATATATATTATAATTTAATTATAATATACCTCTTTATCATTTAGTTTTCATTCCTTTAAAAATGAAAAAGAAATGAAAGTAGCGTTCATGCGTACGTACGACTTACTGTCTCCATGAATGGTGCATTTCATTTTCTTACATCCAAATGTTATAGAATATTATAAAATACATATATACTGGATATAAATACATATATAATGGATATATATGATATTTAAATCATAAATACAATTCTGGAGATAATGGACTTTTGACCACATGGAAAATTTGTAATTATAACAAGTTCATTTTTGACTCAAGTATCGAACATCGACAAAAAGAACAATATGAACTTGAATAATTGTATGATTGTTATAGTAGGGTAATAAGTGATATAAAAGGAATAATAAACATTAAAAATTTTCTGAATCAATTATAATTAACTTAATTTTATTATTCAGTGAGATAAATAACGAACAAGACAAGTCGGACACAAGGTAAGGGAACCTTTCACCCTCCTCTTGTAGTCAAAGACTTCTTTTATGTTATGTATTTAAATTTAAATTTTAAAATGTTGGGATATGTTATTATATATCCTTATTGATGTAAATTTTATTTCCATGTGATGATAAACCCTTTTCTCTCTCATCAACTCATTTCCTGAATTTTTATGTGAGGTCGTTAGCCTGTCGAATTTTCATAAGGGAACTTCTTAACCCAATTTCTATTATTTGGGTTAAAGTTCTACTTCTTGATTATGTAGTGCTATGATTATGTGATAAATAAATTTTTTTTATCCTATCTTGTATTTTTACTTGATTTATTTGTACTTATAGTGAATACAAATAATCGATCTATTTTATTTACAAAATGATCTTTGTAAGGGAACCTTTCACCCTCCTCTTTTAGTCAAAGAATTATTTTATGTTATGTCTTTTAATTACCATGTTGGGATATGTTATTATATATCCTTATCACTGTAAATTTTATGTCAAAATTATGAGAGACTCATTTCTATCTCACCAACTCATTTTATGAACATTTAAGTGACGTCGTTAGACTGCCAAATTTTTAATAAGGGAATCTCTAAACTCAATTTCTGCTCATTGGGTTTTATGCATACTTAGTTGATTATATTATGCCAAGATTATGTGTGGAATCTATGTTTGTTTGTTTATGTTTTAATTTACACTTCCTTTTGTGTGGATATACTATTTATACACATAATCACCTCATTGATAAATTCTTACATCATTGATACAATCTATGTAAAGGACTACGTCTCAATCTCCTTTCATTGAGGCATATCTTAATATTGTGCACCTTTAATATCATATAAGATGTATATACAACCCTTTTGACATTTTATATCATGAATTTATATATTCTCATGATATTTAATGTTTTGTTTGATGTTATTATTTAATTATTTTTATTCAAGTGTTTCTCAAGTGTTACGAGACTCTTTTAGTAAAACATCGTTTTAAAAGTTTTAAAGATTTATTTTTCTAAATATTTCTCATTAATGTACATGTTTTTAAAATGGTTTTAAGGATTTATTTATATAGACATTTAAGTTTTAAAATTATATTATTTTAAAAGTTTCAAGGTGGTATAGGACACTTTGATTCAAAAATCTCTTTATTAAATGTTTTAAATGGTTTTGGAAATGGATTGAATATTTCAATATCTTGAATTGATTCATTGTAGTTGATGAGTGAAATGTTGAAAATTTCAATCTTTTATGTGTTATGATTATGTAATGGTACTTGGAAATTTTATGGGTGGTTATGTGATAAACCAAATATGGATGGTTCCATGATAAACCTAGGGTGGGTGAGCCAGAGATAGCTCTCCAATGAATTGGGTAATGTGACGGAGGTAAACGTTAATGTTTCTCCTAATAGATTTAGGGAATATACTGTGATGGGTATTCCAAAAGTAACTCCCTATGTAGTTGTAAAATCTATAGTGTAAATATGATATGGTTGCCACAAGTTACCTTTATGATTTATTATTTCTATCTGTTATTCATAAATCTTATGTTTTGTGAGGTATTTTAAAGAGATTATGTTTTATGATTGAAAAGTATGGTTTCATTGATTTGTATGTATTGATGGAATAATGTTTTCTTTCCTAATTTTATAACCCTTAATGAGATTTTTATGCTCATCCAAAGTTTTTGAAATGTTTTTCATAGGGTATAAGGAAGGTTAATGGAATGGAATAATTCAAGAAGATTTATATCAAGAAAATAATTATTTTTTTATTTAAGGAGTTTTATTATTGTGAAAAAATTGGATAGATTAGATGTGAATACTTTGTAATATTTTGAGATGTAATTTAATATTTATGGACAAATTCTCTAAAACTATACACCTAAAAAGATCCTCAGTATTAATTCATAACTTAACTCAAGATTATGTAATGTTTAAGGTTTGGGCCTTATAGTAAGTATCAAAGGTTATTTTAGATAAATTTAGAGGTTAGGGTGTTATCTGGGTGTAGGTAAAGGATCCCATATAACTAAGAGGGTTATTAACATATGGAAACTTTTGGAGGGTTATGGTAAAATAGGTTGTTTGGATAAAAACCTGAACAATGTAGATATAAGGAGGTTGATAGATTAGAGTAATATAAAAGTTTTTATGTTATCTTTAACCTATAGAAGATTCTTCTTTTTATTATAATATTTCATTTCATGTTTAAGTGTTGATTCTTTTTATCAGATTAAGGATCATTTCTCAAGATTTAGGGAAAGAGATCTTTCACAGCCTTTTTATCCCTCCCTGATGATTTGATCATCACTATTATGGAAAAATCCTGTATGAATGATTTTGATAGCTTTTTGAGTATTCAAATCGCCTACAAGAAATTGATTGAGCTATCTAACACCTACTCATTTCTAAAACAATTTTATGGGTCATGGTATCTTTTTCATATGATTTCAAGATATCAAATTTTCTAATTCTATAGAAAATTGAAATTACAAAAATGAAGTAAACGTTTACTTTTTGAAAGTATGACAACATGCCAAAAGAGAAAGGGAACATCCTAAAGATTGTGATATCTGGATTTAAGGTTTGATTTATTTTCTATCCATAGAAAATGAAGCATATTTGGATTGATAATTATAAATGATGAGGATATTAAATCTTCAGGAATGATTTATTAAGAAATAAGGTGGAAATGCATAGTTAATTGATTATGAAGAGCACTGAATGAGTAAGAAATCAACATATAAGGGATTCAAGAGTTATGGTAGATTATAGGATGATGAAATGTTTAAAATTATCAATGTTCTTTTGATGATGGGATTACTTTGGGAAGAATTTTTCTAATATGTGTAACCATGATGTTTGATATGTGGAAATTTTTCTCAAGGAATAATTACTTTTTCTTGTGTAGACATAATGAATAACCTTAGGGGTTCATATGATCTTTTTTTTAGGTGATTAATTGTTATTACATTTTGGGATGCAAAATGAAAGGTATTAGATAACCTTTGAGGATAAACCAGGGTATGGTAATTTTTTAGGAAATTATCTTATTTTTTAGAATGTTGTAAGAATGATATGTTTTTAGAAAAAGGAAAACCCGTAGGATGGGTGACAACCCGTCACGTCTGGCAAGGCCGCAGGAATCGAACCCACAACCGAAGGGCGATAAGGGTACATCGCATACCACTGGCCTATGTGGAGTCCATGGTTAGTATGACTTATTATTTTTAGTTAAACGGTTTTATTCATAAAGAATAAGTTTATTTGGGATCTTATGTTTTATCAAATGGATATCCTTATTATAAGAAAATTATTTGGTGATTAAGTGAAAAATGTTATTTTGGAAGACATTTTCTCTTTTGGGAACACTATATGCCTAAGAAAAATAGAATACTTTGGGATTTCAATTGAGCAGTAATGGTGGAATTTTATTTTGTAAGAATCTATGTTTTATTGTAGACATATGGATATTTTGGCTATTTATGTAAATGATTAACCTAACATAGAGAATATGTGATTAGTTTAATTATTTTTCAGTATGAGACTTTAAAAGTATCTAATGTTATTTTGAGATAAATGTTAAGATTTTTTTGGAAGACTATGTGATCAAATCCTTCGGAATTTTGAGTTTCAAACTTAGTTTGGATTATTTTGAATAATTTTAAGGAAAATTTTGTATTAAATTGTCTTTTTGAGCTTTGGGTATTGTTTTTTTAATTTTGGAGGTTAATAGTAGTATTTCTTTTTTATAAAAAATTATTCTTTTTGGGGATTATCTGATCTTGTACTAACCTTTTTTGTTTTGGTTAATGTCTAAAGACATGGGAAATATATGGTTCATCTTTTTTGGATAATTTTATTCTCTATAATTTTATTCTATCACTTCATGTGTGACCAAGTCATCTTGAATACTCGTCATTTAGAGAAAAGATGAGTTTTTGGTAGAAACTTATTAAAAGATGAAACTCTACTTGAAAAGTAATTATATTTCCTTATGTTCTTAGTCAATATCATAAATAAATTCTCCAAATTTATGAAAGGGAACCTAAAAAAATCCTGTTTACTTTTCCTTCTGGGGAATCAAAGACCATTTAACCTATCACAAGTTTGTGGTTTTCTGGTGGTTAACTTTCTCCAGGTCATGATATCTATCACTCTCCATCAAAACTTGACACTTAGTTTCTCCTCTATATCCATATTTTCATGGAATCCTATTATGTTTTATCTCTGGTGACCTTTTCACTTCTCTTTATTTATTTTAAATTGATAGTTTTGTTGACTCTTTTTCTGATGTGGGACTTTCAATGAAGTTTCCAAACCCAATTTTAAAATTACGAGGACGTAATTTCCAAAAGAGGGGAAGGATGTAATGACCCAGGTATTTATAGAATAATATATTTTCATATCTATTAATATTTATGGATATGATATTAATTTTATTTTAAATAGGAAACTTTGTTTGATAATGTACTCAACATGCAACAACAGGTTTTTTTGAAATCTTACGTTTCACACAACTTTGGGTTATACCAAAAAAATATAGGATATTATTATTTTAAATGATAGTTAATTCCCACTCGTTGTATTGGCGGGTATGAAAAGAACTAACAAAAATATGATTATTAAATTTCTTTACACTTATCCAATAAATTTTAGAGTCTTAAAATAAGAATTAATATGATTTTAAGCATGAAAAAATCTAATATTTTTTAAAGGTCGTTTTACCGCCTTTTGATAGCGAACCCTTTTTAAATATAATTTTTGTCACTTTTATATATTTTACTTGACATAATAATATTATTCTTTAGAATAGGGACATCAAAATTTACTTTGGATGAAATTTTGGTATTTTTCTGATAAAATTCGTTTTTTAATGAATAGTGAAAAATATTGAATTTTAATTCAAATCTGCCTTTTAATCTAATTTATTTATATAGTTAGATTTTAATTATAATTGTTTTTAACATATAATTGGATTATATTTTAATAATTTAATTCAATTTTGGTCATTTGAAGTAATTTCACTTTGAAATTGGATATAAACACATTTCAATCTTTTGGTAGTTTTTACTTCTTAAAGACACGCTTTTTGGTTTTGACAACGGGAATTAATTTTAAATTAATATATGCAACTTCTGTATTTTGAATTTAGAAAAATAGATTCCATATTTGGAATCAAGAGTTTCAAATTGTGTAAATAGATAACTTTTATTTTTAGACATTATGAATCGTAACTTCAGTAAATATTTTATTTACCATGGTTAAAGGTTAAATCTGGTAAATAAGGGTAAAAAATAATATTATAATAATATTAAATTACCCTAAAAAATTTCCTAACCATATTTTATGAGATATTCCCGACTATGGGAATCCTTGGGTCTATTTTATGACCCCATGTAGCCAATTGTGTGTGAAAATGACATTTAATTACTTTTAATTTAAAGTTAAGGAAAATATAACCTAAGCATATATCTTTTAGTAAAAAAAATTATATGGGGTTATATAAGATATCTATTCAACTATAAATATTTATTTAAAAGATAAAAATATTTCCTACATCATTGTATTTTATTTATAATTTTTAGACATTAAATAAATAAATTTTATTATGACATAATGGTGATGTATTTGTTGCTTCATTAATAAAGGATTCAAATAAATGATATTATAAATGTTAAAATAAATGTAATTTTGTTATTTTGATGTCATACAAGAAATTTTTGGATGATAGTTACATGTTAGGTTTTTATTAATGAATTTTTTTAGAAGTAATCAAGTTTTTATGGATTTTTTAAAAAGTCATGATATGAATAGTGTCAAAATTGACATAATTCATATTTTAAAATATAAAATATTTTATTAAATATTATAAAATTAAAAAAAAATTGGGCCAAAAAAATTATAATAAGTCTAAAATTTTATTATTTACTCTTTAATTGGATATTTTTCAAGTTTTGGTAACTATTTTGATTCTCAAAGTGTTAAATGCTTGATAAAACGGTAAGAGTAAAAAAGGGTTAAATAAAAAAGATAAGGATTAAAAAATATACAAAACTTATCTAATTATTATTGGATTATTTTATTTAGACTTATATTCATATTATATTTCAACTAACTAAATTTGGAATCATTCATAATCAAAATATAATTTATAATAAAATAATAATTCAAGATATTCTTTAAGCGCATAATTCAAGATATTCCTTAAGTGCCTGTCCTCCCTCTTATAAAAGGCCATCACCTCTAACCCTTACTCACACCTCTCAAGCCCCCTTTTCTCATACAACCTATGAAAAAATAATATCCCAACATCCATGTATTCCTCATAGAAGCCTTACCTTGGGAATAAGGCAATTCAATAAGGCCTTTTAGCTTAAATCAAAAAGAGTTACCCGATTTAAGGTAATGTCTTCTCTCAAGCTTCTTCCATTTATTTTCCTTCTCCAACCCCATAAACTCTATTTATTACATTATTTTATAACAAAAACAGTATCTTAAATATAAAATTATGTTTTTATGAGAATTATTTAAACTAAACTTCCACACACCTCTATCTAATGGATACAAACATACTGTTTCGGTGGGCGGCAAACTACTGCCTCACGAAATGATGATTGTTCAATTATCTCCTAACACCTCTCATGGTGGCCATTATGATGAAGATGAAATTACATATGATATATATGATATTTATTTTATCTCTATGATTCTTTAATTATCAATTAGAATATACCATTATGATTTTCATGTTTTATAAATATGATAATTTCATTTGAAAAAGTGAAAACTACCACCCCCTCAAAGTGATATGACTCGTTCATGTTATACATAGAACGTATAAAGGATGTAATTAATGAAATTATGTAACATATATAACATAGATATTATAATTTAATTATAATAAACCTATGTATCATTTAGTTTTCATTCCTTTAAAAATGAAAAGGAAATGAAAGTAGTGTCCATGCGTACGTACGGCTTACCGTCTCCATTAATGGTGCATTTCATTTTCTTATATCCAAATGTTATGGAATATTCTAAAATACATATATAATTGATATATATGATATTTACATCATTAATACAATTCTGGAGATAATGGAATTTTGACCACATGGACAATTTGTAATTATAACAAGTTCATTTTTGACTCAAGTACCGAACATCGACAAAAAGACCGATATGAACATGAATAATTATATGATTGTTATAGTAGGGTAATAAGTGATATAAAAGAAATAATAAAAATGAAAAGGGTAATGAATCAAGTATAATTAACTTAATTTTATTATTCATGGAGATAAATAACAAACAAGACAACTCGAACACAAGGTAAGGGAACCTTTCACCCTCCTCTTCTAGTCAAAGACTTCTTTTATGTTATGTCTTTCAATTTCAATTTTAAAATTTTGGGATATGTTATTATATATCCTTATTTATGTAAATTTTATTTCCATGTGATGATATACCCTTTTCTCTATCATCAACTCATTTTCTGAATTTTTAAGTGACGTCGTTAGGCTGCCGAATTTTTGTAAGGGAACTTCTTAACCCAACTTCCATTCTTTAGGTTAAACTTCTACTTCCTGATTATGTCGTGCTATGATTATGTGAGAAATAAATTTTGTTATAATACCTTTTATTTATACTTTCTTTATTTGTACTTATAGTGAATACACATAATCAATCTATTTTATTTACAAAATGATCTTTGTAAGGGAACCTTTCACCCTCCGCTTTTAGTCAAAGAATTATTTATGTTATGTCTTTTAATTACCAAGTTGGGATATGTTATTCTATATCCTTATTACTATACATTTTATGTCCAAATTATGAGAGAATCATTTCTCTCTAACCAACTCATTTTTTTAACATTTAAGTGACGTTGTTAGACTGCCAAATGTTTAATAAAGGAATTTCTAAACTCAATTTCTGCTCATTGGGTTTTATGCATACTTAGTTGATTATATTATGCCAAGATTATGTGTGGAATATATGTTTGTTTATTTATGTTGTAATTTACACTTCTATTTTTTTGGATATACTATTGATACACATAATCACCTCATTGATAAATTCTTACATCATTGATACAATCTATGTAAAGGACTATGTATCAATCTCCTTTCATTGAGGCATATCTTAATATTGTGCACCTTTAATATCATATAAGGTGTATATACAACCCTTTTGACATTTTATATCATGAATTTCTATATTCTCATAATATTTAATGTTTTTTTTTTATGTTATTCTTTAATTATTTTTATTCAAGTGTTTCTCAAGTGTTACAAGACTCTTTCACTAAAACATCGTATTAAAAGTTTTAAATATTTATTTTTCTAAATATTTCTCATTAATGTCCATGTTTTTAAAATGGTTTTAAGGATTTATTTATATGGACATTAAAGTTTTAAAATGATATTCCTTTAAAAGTTTTAAAGTGGTATGGGACACTTTTATTCAAAAATATCTTTATTAAATGTTTTAAATGGTTTTGAAAATAGATTGAATATTTCAATATCTTGAATTTATTCATTGTGGTTGATGAGTGAAATGTTGATAATTTCAATCTTTTATGTGTTATGATTATGTAATGGTACTTGAACATTTTGTGGGTGGTTATGTGATAAACCAAATACGAGTGGTTCTGTGATAAACCTAGGGTGGGTGAGCCCGAGATAGCTCTCCAATTAATTGGGTAACTTAACAGAGGTAAATGTTAATGTTTCTCCTAAGAGAATTAGGGAATATACTGTGATGGGTATTCCAAAAGTTACTCCCTATATAGATGTGAAATCTATAATGTAAGTATGATATAGTATCCACAAGTTACTTTTATGATTTATGATTTATATCTGTTATTCATAAATATTATGATTTTGTGAGGTATGTTAAAGAGATTATGTTTTATGATTGAAAAGTATGATTTCATTGATTTGTATGTATTGTTGGACTAATGTTTTATTTCCTTGTTTTATAACCCTTACTAAGATTTTTATGCTCATCCCAGGTTTTTGAAATGTTTTTCACGGGGTATAAGTAATTTTAAGGGAATGGAATAATTCAAGAAGATTTATATCAATAAAATAAGTCTTGTTTTATATAAGGATTTTTATTATTGTGAAAAAAATGGATTGAGTAAAAGTGTCTACTTTGTAATATTTTGAGATGTAATGTAATATTTACATCCTAATTCTCTAAAACTCTAAACCTGAAAAGATCCTCAATATGAATTCTTGACTTAACTCAAGATTATGTAATGTTTAAGGCTGGTTCCATATAGTTTAGGAGGTTTTTTAAAAAATAGAAATGGTTTTTGAGAACCACCAATAATTGATAATATAAAATATATTTTTTGGGTTTAGTGGTGGTTTAACAAACCCATCTCTAATAAACCACCTCTAACACTACACATTTTTTTAGTGTCAATTTATGACAGTATCCTACCAGAGTGATTGAGGTAAATTCAACATATTATAAAGGATAGGTCTACTCTTAATAATATAGGGTAGTTGAACCCTTGAATTTACCCCAGGAATTGATTTAATGGGGATTGGGTGTTTGTGTAAGAGTGAGTGAGGATTTCGAAGATAGTGATAGATGTTCCACATGTAGTTTTTCATGATTTTAGAGGCATCCATTAGTTATTTCAACATGGGATAATTGACTAATGTTGAAATCAGTACCCCTTAAGGGTGTCAAACCTTGAGTGGAGTCTTATACAGTCTTGTGGGGTATGATGGAGTGACGGTTGGAATCCCATTAATTGTGATGAGTCCTCCCTAAATAATAAATATGGTTAGGTTGATTTTTTAATTAAAATGAGTTTAATAGGTATGTGGTTATTGGGTTTAATCAAATTGTCTATGAGGGGTCTTTTATGACTTGGTTCTTCCATTAGTATGATTATACCAAAGGGTATTTTAGGATGGTATTTTTCTAGTGAGGGATTCACCTAGGGTAATTTTTCATAAATAGGTTGAAAATGAGAGAAAAATCCTTTTCACCATTGATAATCTGAATTATCATATGATGTTTTATTTTCTAGTTAAACAAGGGATAGTCCATAATGTTCATGGAATACGACCTTTTTGAAATAGTTTGAACCCTTATCTCTCATTTTCTTTCCATAATTTATGTGGATATTATTATGAGATAGTGTGAGTAATAATTAGAAAATGTGTTTATCTTTTAAATCCTATTAATTAAAATTATTTATTTGAATGATATTAAATGAAATGGTTTTGATTTCAGGACATGATGTTGTTTATTTTAGTTAATTATGTAGTATATTTTATTTCCAAGCATTTGTGTGTGTGTTTTAATAAAGTTAATAAAAGGGGTTTTAGTTAGGAAATTTTGAAAAAAATTATGTTGTTCATTATTTTAATTTTTGTTATTGTTAATATGCATATGTTATTATAATTTTTAAATTTGGTAAGTTTCATAGAGATTTTTTTATAAGCTTTTTATAGTTAGGTAAACCAAACTAGGTTTATGAAAAGGGATTTCCTATGAAACCCATGATTATGATGTGGTCTGGGTTTGAATTTTTTACCCATTTTTAAAACAAGCTCAAATAGATTTTTAATTTTGGGCCTATATCCTCATGAATTTATCCATAAAAATATGGGTTGTCTCACTAGATTATGTTATTTATCTAAATAATTTTATATTTTATTTTAAAAATTAAGGTTTTATATTTTTAAACTCTGAGAGGAATCAAAAATCTATGATATGCATGATTAAAATTTTCAATCCATTCTTTTTTATTTCATTCATTATATATCCCTGGAAGAAAAGATACCAAACCAATAAGAGGGGGTAAATTAGTGTTAAAATTTCACTATAAAGTTGTACCATTTTTCTACCTTCCAAAACTATATTGAACATTTTTCTATTCTATGCATGGATCACACAACAAATACAAATGATAATTATGATGAAAAATATTATAGATAAAACACACACAACACAAGGGTTACATGGTTCACAACACACTTTTCATCAAGTGGTTACTTCCTTAATGTAAAATGGTTATCAGCCAATTGTTCAGTTCACCACCTTGTTATTTTTTATAAATGAATCAATGGATGGAGAAAGGGGATACCCTTGAACTCCTATAGGAATGTAAAATATAGTTACAAAGTAAATGGTTCAGTAACAAGATGAGATCTGGCATGTGTGATCCTTCCTCCATCTTCCTCAAGTGTCTAGGTAATGTAGACTATGTGTACTCCCATGATCATCCATCAATCATGACCAGATGGGTGAGCCTCTCATGACATGTATGGGAATATAAATATCCCCCATTGTATTTTTTTTAATTTCAATAATCATAAATATTCATTATAAAAACCATCATTTCATTGTGAAACACCATAAAATCACTTGAACCAACATTAGTACCACAAAGTAACCAATCATTTTCTTTTATAAAAACTCCCTTTCAAAGTTTAAAAATGTCTCTTTAGATTTATGTATTTCTTCTCCCAATTTTACAACATAATCCAAAGGAAAAAATAGAGAGTTAGTGAATGGGATTTTACCTCAGTCTCTCCCCCTTGATGGGTTTGAGAATTTATCCCCCTTTAACTATGGATTAATTATTCAACTTCATTGGGATCCAATAACCTTTCTACCCATAGAGATTTACTCCCTCTCTTAAAATAATTAATCATTGTATTCCTCCCCTTTTTATAATAATAAAAAGTTAAATAGATAAGGACCTTCACAATATTGGTGGGTAATATATCTCATAACAATCCATTGAAAAATTTACTCTTTATGATGGTTATTAATAACAAGTTATAGATTTTAAAGTATTAAATACTTGATAATAGAAATGTAAATAAATAACTCTAATCCTATGATATAAAACTCATTGTAGGAAACAAGAGTAACCAATAAACAAAACTATGCAGTCCATAAGTGATTTTCAAAAAGATTTTATTTTGTCAATCCCTCTTTTATTTGACAAGTGAACATCTAATTTCATACCAAAATCTCATCAAATAAATCTATAATTTCTATGACCTAAGTACTCGGTTTATACTCGAATCATGTGTGTAATGACCCCATGAGTGATCCCCAATCCCCAAGGGCTAGTGACTAGAGTTGTGGGTCTTGATATATGCTTGGATAATGTTTTTCCCAATTAGGTTTTAAATATATTTCATGGATGGTTTCTATTGAAATTTTTTCATGAATCATCCATATGTTATACATTTTAAAAAATAAAACATAAACCAAACAACTCAAAAAGGGTACATAACAATCAAACAAACAGTAATCTCTAAATGGATGCATAACAGAATAGATCACATGTAGATCATAATATACAACCAGGCCATAAAAGTTGTTAATAAAACTAAGCCTAAGTTAGGGGATACCAAATGAGAAATGGGTTATATTCTGAAAAAACCTCCAATAACCACACTAACCGCTCGATCCAAAGTAGAAACTGACCCCACTTTAAAGTAAATCACAATGTGTGAGGAAAAGATGTCCATATCTACCACTATACTTGTGGGTACTTGAAATATAATAATATAAGATGCATATCCATCAAATTTTCTATGAAAGTTGTGAGAATAAAATACTTAGTAGGGTACATTAATGGTGTCTCAACACAATAGTGGGTAAATGGGAGTATAGAAGATCATGACTATACTTTTACTTAGATTTAAGATAAAATAATTCAGCAATCATTACAAAAATAGAGCTTAAGATCAATAGAAATAAATTTATATATAAATATCCTCTAAAAATAATAACCCCTTATACTATGAGGGTGTATACCTTATTTACCTTCTTTAGGCCTATCATAGATCTGAGACAATGTACCAGTGCCATCCCCTATGGGAGAAAATTCCAGTGCCTATGAATAACTAACACATGTACACATATACACCCACACATATGAATAGATGCATGAAAAATATATTGGGGGCCTAGAACCATCCTAATGGAAAGGGAATCATGTATTGAAAGTAGGGATTCATGAAGCATCACTATGGGAATAGGGGAAAGGGTTAGAATGAGTCTAGGTACTAGGGTCTATCCCATTCCATCAGACTTATTCACTATATAATGATTAATAACTCATGATACTCATAACAGTATATAGAATTTGATACGATCACATTATCATTGAATGGATAACATAAGAATCAAAAAAACACTAAATTGGAACTATTCTACATTGACATGATCTATAAAACATCCCTTTATTTCATAATCATGATCTATTAAAGTAAAAACCATGCTCACGATAATTTTATCAGTTATAAACACCAACATGCTCGATATAATAAAGAAATAATGTTACCAACATAGAAAAGTTTTATCTATTCTTGATATAATAGATTAAAAAATTTCTTGGTGTAATAAGCAGTAACATTCTTGATATAAAAAAGTAACAACATTATAAATATAAAAGTCAAAAATATGATTTATTTATGTAAACATCCATTAATGAATGTAAGCATAGAAAAGGTATTAATCTACTCTAGAATATAATACACAACTGTATAGTAGTCAAACATGATGGTCTTACTCCAAGTGAAGAAAAGGTTATAACCCACCCAAATCTCAACAAAAACTAGGAAATATGAAGAAAGGAAATGTTAAAATCATACACTATAAGTTATAGAATGGTATGGACTAGATAATTGAGTCACTAATTAAGATATACTTATGGTTTTACTTGGAATAATGAGGTTAAGTCTTATTTAGCAGTAATTAAGAACTTGGACCTTCATCTAAAATTTAATTACAACACTTAAATTTTGAACAAAAATATGAAACGATGGTTTTAAAGTGGTAAATTTTAGTATTTTTGGAAAAACATGCTTTGTTAAAACATTTTAAAGAAGGAAGAAGGAAAAATTGGGTTAAAAAGGTGATTCTAGAAGAAATAATTTCAAAACAAGGTTATTTATAAAATTTCCCACACTTAAAACCATTTTAAAATCCAAAGTAGTTATAAGGTGTAATGGTTAGGTGATTACATAATTCAATAGGATGTTTTTTTCAAATCACTTCTCCCATACCCTCCAAACTAACCAACACATTGGAATTGAATCTCTTTATTAACCATAGGTTAGGTGAGGTTCATTGACTTAAAGTTTTTTTTGGTTTAGTTTTAATGTGGTTATTTCCATAATGTATCATAAATGAGACTCAATATATGTCACTTTATATATCGTATAAAAAACTAATATATTTTTTGATAATAGAAATATTGTATCTTACAGACAATCCTCAAAGTGAGTTATATGAAAGAGAATCCTGAGGTGCTCATACATAATTAGGGTTAATATTAAATAAAGTGTAAAAAAATTGTGATAAGGGAGCTATGTGACTTAACTAAAACTTGGTTTACTCAAATTTTATTTTAAAGGAAATTATATTTTTAAATATGAATACTTTTGAGTGATTAACATATAAAAACTGGAATAAAAATGGTTATAACCTAAGAAATAGGGAATGAATATCACAGCATGGAATCGAATGAGCTATGGAAAATATTTCAATTTTTAAATCAAAATGTCCATGAAAACCATTTATTCATATTCTGAAAATATAAGTTAAACATTATTAATAGTTTTGGAAATAAATAAGGGAATTCATGTTATAGGCATAGCCATAGAACCACTCAGAGGATCGATACCACCTACCAATATCTATAGAGATATTTAACCAAACCCAAGTTCATAAAGTAGATCCTAAGAATCCCCAAATCAAAATACATGAAAAAATGAACCCAAAAATTCACTATAAATCAAGAGCAACTAAAACTCACTGAAAAATCATGAAATCATCCTCATAATTTAGCTAAAAAATAATAGCCTTAATCCCTAAACAATCTCTAAGAAATTAACCTTAGACATCACCCTATAATCCCTAAAATAAACCATACCTCAATCACCTTCAACCAAAATGATTATGAATGGGTAAAAAAGAATCCATATGAGCCTTTATAAAGAAAAATAAGGTAAATCCCCAAGGTATTGAATGAATTCCACCATCCTCCAGTGGAATTTATCATGAAATACTTATTTCGAAAAAAATTAATCAAAATAAATGGAAAAAATATAGAAGATGAGAAGAGTAAGGATTATTACCGTTATATTCAATGTGAAGAAACCCCTTGAGTCACCTAAGAATCAATATACCAAAGGAGGGTAGAAGGGAGGCTATATAAGGTCAGGATAAGGTCTACTAATCAGTTAGTGGAAATAGAGTTTGAAGGAGGGGAAGATGGGATAAATGGGTTGTGAGGGAAAATAAAAAAATCCCCTTAATTTAAGGTTAAATGAACCTGGGCCTATTGAGTTCCTACTATTGGTCCACCGGTTACCTAGTGGTCCTATAAAATCACCACCCTTACTTCCTAACTTCACCAGGTACCTAGTACCCCACACCAGGTACCTGGTGCCACCTGTAGTCTTAATACTACATATGGTTCCACTTCTTAGCCACTTGAACCCATAAACATTATTCTGATTCTCAAACCCTATACAACAACACATCATAATTCATCCTCATTTACTCGACTCCGAATATAAATCAATAAATAAAAAATAACCCATCAACTAAACTCAAAAATTAAAATGAAATATTTTTGTCATCATCTATAGTTTTTTTTAAGGTTGAAACATTTCTTTAATCACTATAATTGGGACACAAATAATTAAAATATCAAGAAAAAATAATGATATATGTTATATCAACTCATAACTTAGTTTTGAAAGGTGTAGGTTGTCCCATTTTTAACAACCTAAGCTTCAAAATATTTTCATATTTACCCACTGTTGAAAGTTTACTAAAATGGGAACCACCACACTATAGTGATGCATGTGATCTCATGGTCTATAGTCGATATAATTATTTTTATGTGTACGATGAATGTGGTTTCCACATCCTTCTCTACTCAATTTTATTTAGTTAAAACTCATTTATGAATGTGTTGTTAAGTCCTATAATCACATTGAATGGGTTCAATGTATATTTCCCAAATAAAATTAGAACTTGTGATGTGTTACATATTTATGATCTTTAATAGATATTCATAAAGTATACTATAAAAATATTTGATCCCTCTCCTATTGGGGTTTGTTTGTACATTCCATAAGTGATGAATTTTTACAGGACAGTTTAATCTACCTTCCTTCCTAAATATCATTCATCATTATTCAAAGGTGTTAACATCCCTTCAGGTGTTTGGGAGTCCTCAAAAATGTTTTTGGATCCATTAGTCGATGTTCCCCCCTCTTAGGTGGGAGGAATTATTATATTTCTCCTTTTTATCATCATCATACATGTTTTATCCAAGAAGAAAGTGTAGGATATAAAACTGGTGTTTCAGGTGTACTTATAGTATTTGAAATTCTCTGTTTGTCAGATACATTTATGTGTTTGATCCTTGTGTATATATTATCCCTATTTTTGAGTTCTATTTCACTTCAAATGATCATATGATCATCAAAAAACCCACCAGTGGTATCAAAGCAATAACTAAAGGGTTATCCAATTCTTAGGAACTCTCACACGTGAACATGTGAAGAATTATGGCTCACTGTCCACAGGATCCATTGTGATACAAAAAGTTGAATGCCAAAATAATTGGGGAAATTGAGTGATTTGATTGGATCACATGTATGCCATGTTGTATGCGTTCATATGAAATAATTTTATTCCAACCCATCAGTGGTATCAAAGAAATTTTCTTAAATTATTAAACATGTTTAATCCATAGTTTTTAATAACATCACTATCACCATGACATAGAAGTCCCTATGGTACAATAGTAGTGACTTAAATACACCTAGAGAAATAGATCTTCATCATTGTGTAAGACATGGGGCATATTTCTATTGTTGATTCATAAATATATGTTTTCTTACCTTTATATGAGACACTACTTGACGTTGTCATGAACCACAGACGGTGAAACGAATTGGCTGTCTATCTTGATAGGTTGTTTCACCTTACACCATGATAGATTTCCTTTACATAGAAGGTTATTTGTAAATGTAATTTGTTAGTTACCTTTACATGAATGTTTCACATAAAGTTATTCCAAAACATCCACTATTTAAGGAATATAGTGTAGGAAAAATTGTGGTTGTCCTTAAATGGATTTAAAATTTATTTTTATAAGTTTAAATCATGGTTTATGGAAGTTTTATAAATTATAATTGTTAGTCTATTTTAAAATGGTATTTTTAAGCCTTAATTAAATAAGAATAAGTTTATATTTTCTTCAAATATATTAAAAAATAAATAAATTTCTTATTTATTAAGAAAAATTCAATTATGAATTGAATTATATTTTTTATTAGTTATTTATAAGTAATGGAAAATATATTTTGGAATATTTATAAAAGTGTTTATATAAAATATTCTTAAGAATTACCATAATTATAAAATTTTTATAATTATATTGTATTTATAAAAAGGTTTATAAATTGTTCTCATGTTTAAAAATTTGAAATGTTCATTTATTTATAAGTTATTACTTTATTTATTCATATATAAAAAAATATTTATATTTTGAATATTCTATGTACTTTATTTATATGATAAATTTCTTCTATGAGATATAGCATTGCATTATATGATAGGTATGAATTCATAAAATTTTGTTTTCACCTACCTTGATCTCAGTTTGTAATTGAAGTTGTTATCTTGAATTTATTTTTTGTGTATACTTACTTTATATTTGGTGTTAGAGATATCATGAATTGAATTTTCTCTTGAGTAAAGTCTCCCTAAAAAAGAAGGGTTTGGGGTCAAAATGCCTATCAGTCAGGAGGATTATACCTTATTTAGAAAGGTGATTTGGGTTGACTATTTTTCACTTTGGGCTTACTCATATGGGTATTATCAATCTCATATAAGGTTATTCCTTTACATGAAATGTTCATGTACCTTATGTATATGATGAATTCAGATATGTATGAATATGTTATTGCTTCTATTTTTGGGTGAGTAACACATACTATTGGTTGTATAAATATTTGAACATTAATGTGGTGTGAAAAAATTAATTTGGTGGTTATAATAGGCATTTCAAAAACTAAATAGTTAGAAGTGTGTATACAAAAAAAAATGAATAAACTATGATAAGATAAATATTGCATGTGATACAATGTTTATGAATTTAATATTCATGTGATGTATATTAAATTGGTGTGAATTTAAATAGAAAATCCCCTCTATAACATTATAGACTCCGAAAACCCAGATCAAATAGTTATATTACATTATTAGTATAGAATAGAAGAGTTTCCATAGGTTTTAATAGCTTAATAATCTTGGAAGACTAGATACATACATACATTACATTTGAAAACATAAGATATACCATGAAAACTTTACTAGAACATAATTATCCCATCCATAATATACTCAAAAAATTACACAAATTTTTCCTATAGGTTTTTAGGGGAAAGGAAAAAAATAAGGGTAAGCTGATTTGCTCAGTAAGTAGTAGCATACAGAGGAAGATATCATAACATAAACATGGAATAAGTGATATGGAAGGAATAAAAAAATAACATAAATCCATAATCAACTAAAACTTAGGGCATTCTATATTCATGATAATAAATGAAACCATGGGTAAAATAATCATTGATCTCATGCTGAAGGAATAAATAATTTTAGACATCAAAACATGTTGTCATGTTCTTGTGAAAAGACACTATCATATTATGGGAAGTGGTATACACCAAAACCCACCATTTTTATCTCATAAGACCTGTAAATTCATCCAGATGTTGTATAATTATAGGCCCCACCCATTTCCTAATTAAGTCTAATACATTCACCATAAGATTCAACAAGAATTTTCATACCATTCCCAATAGAACCTCTTACTGAATAAAACAAGGTTATCAATTTAATGAGAAATACAAAAATCAAATACTTTCCCATTCATTGAAATAGTGTGGATATCTAGGATAAAATCCCTTAATCATCTCAAAGGTGTGAGGTGTCCTCAAAGTAATATAATCTACCCTTATCAAATAAATATAGTGGTGAGGGTACTATAAATTTGTTGGATTATCCATGGAAGATAGTAATCGGGTTCAATAGTTTTCATTGGTATAAGACCAATGAAATGGTAGTAAAAATACTTCATCATGGTTTATAAAGAGCATGTAAATATTAAAAGGCATATCTGTAATGTCCTAGGTTTTTTAGTCGAGTCGGAAACCACTCCTGATTTGAACTTTTCAATTAGTGGCTATGCTACTTTTTGTTTTGTTGATTATAACTCAATTCCAAGAGTTTTATTGGATTTATATGATGGTTTTGGGTTGTTCTAGGGGATTGTAGAGTACCATGAGTGTTTTGATTTTGTTTCGAGAGTGTCAGAGGCCAAATGGACTACTTTGAAGTTGTAGGTCAGGGTGCACAGTTTAGGGTAAACTGTGCAGCCACTTCTAGGTAATCGTACAACCAGTTTTGTACTAGAGCGCGGCTTGTGTAAACCATGTGTAGGAGGTGCACGGCCATGCGGGTTTCTCTGCAGTTTTGATAGAGGGTTACCACACGGTTTTTGTACGGTTTGAAAACTGTGTGGGTAGCTCGTGTGAGCTAGATCTTTAGGTAGTGGTTGTTTTATGGTTGCCTCACGGTTTGGTAAACCATGAGAGTAAATCGTGCGGCTTGTACATGTTGTTTTGTTTTATTTTTATTTTATTTTTCTTTTTTCCTTTTTCTATCTTCTTTCCTCTCCTTCTTCCTTCTCACGCACAGTAGTGGAGATCCAGCTCATTCTCCTCCTCCTTTTATTTTTATCCCTCTCCTCCATCAGTCATCCATTTTTCGATCCATTGGATGCATTGGAGTCGTAGTAGTAAGGCTAACCCCATCCACCCTTCCTCTTCATTTATCTTTTTCCACATGGATCACTATTTCCATCTGATCCAATTTTAGGGTACATGATGAAAACTTAGATCTACATAAATCCACTTCGAATTGGAGCTTGATATCAGATGTGCCTATACCTATGAGTCTAAGGTAGGTGGTTCATACCTTGATTTTTGTTTTCACATCCATTTTGGGGGTGAAGCTTAAAGCGCTCATTTTGGGTATTTTGAGCGGGACCCTGTTATACCTCATGATTTTATAAAAATAACTGTGTGACCCATGGGATATCGTTGGGTATTCTTGATTCCTATTTTTCTTGAGAAAGGTTGGGTTATAGGTCATTGCTCCTTGTGGTATTTTGGTCGGGGTTCCAAAATTGACTAAATTTATATTTTTATTTAAATTGATTCATCAAAATTGTTATGGATTAGTATGAATTAGAGGTATTAAATACCTCCATGCTAATATCTTCTAATTGTTAGATTGTGAAATTAAACTATATTTAATTGAATTACTTATTTAATGCATTTTTCTTAAGTTTTATATATATGACATTCCTTAATGGCATGTGTTGAGACATATGGAGTTGTGATGGGTGTGGTTCAGATTATATTGGGATGGCATGGCCATCAGGATTGGGCGTCGTGTACGTCAAATTATGGCTACAAGGCCATCAGGTTGGGCATGGATCGTGATATTGGAATAGTAAGGCCATCAGATTGTAGCAATATGGTTGTAGGGGAATGAGGTGTTAGTTGGTGTGTCTTAGGTTCCTTTATTTTGTGACTGTCGCTCACCTGTGATGTCCAAAGCGTCAATTGAGTCATGTGTGCATTGGAGGACTCCATTGATGAGGGGGTTTTACCACTCATGTGGGTAGAGACCTCTGATAGATGCATTTTAGGTATATATGTTTTGGGTGTGATTTCTATAGAAATCCACATGGAAGGTGAGGATCCTTTAACAGATAGTAGTGAGGCTATCAGTTTGGGGGATGAGGCTCGCTGTGATTGAGGTTGTTGTTGGAACCATGGTATTATATGCATTAATTGGAGTATGGTTTGTCTTTTTTTTTAATACTCAGTGGAATTTCAGAATGTGATCTAGCAAAGTGATCATATAGTTCAAGCAGACAACTGTATTGAAGGTGGCACCATTTCCCAGTGTTTGCCAAATTTTTGGGACTGAAAATCGTCAAATGGAGAAAAGTTCTTTTGGAAAAGAGACTTGCGTGCCGTGTTCATGAAGGAGATAGACCTTGTGCACCTAGTTTTTTTAAAGATTAGAACATGGAAATATGGAAAAGGAAAGAAGGTCGTGCAAGTATTGGTTGGGTCGCGCAAGTGAGTTGCGTGACAGAGGATAGGGCGATTGGAGTTGCACGCCAGGACTTGCGTGCCATGAGGACACTTGTGGGCCATTGTGTAGGGGGTCCAGTTTGCCTATAAATAGAGTACCACCCCTCTTCATTTGTAACAAAGTTCAAGACTTATATATTTTTCTAGCTCTCGGCGCGCAAGTGGTTGAGTCGCACAAGTGGTAGTTGGGTCGCGCAAGTAGAGGTTGTGCGCCGGTTGTTAGCTGCGCGACCAAGGCGGTTTGGGAGTTAAAGGTGCAGAGTCGTGCAAGTATAGTGATGAGGAAGTGTGTGTCGTGCAAGTGGTCGAGGTATAATTGCGTGCCAGTTGTGACTTGCGTGCCGGATTTGGAACTTGCACACCGACCTGGAGAAGCGCGCCAGGTGTTGAGGAAATACGCCCATCTCTTTAAAGCTGTATGAAAGTTGGAAGATTGTCTGATACCTTCGGTGCAAAGTGAGATTTTTCTACTGGTGAGAATTGTACTTCAACAGATCATCTACATATAATAGAGGATTCATTCTTTTCCAATGATGAAGAGACCTTCACGTCTATAAACTGAGTGGGACTTCACCAAAGGCAGTGAGCCAGGGGGAGTCGACGGGAGTGACCAGAGGGACGCTATGAGCTTTCCCTGAACCTTTGTAAAGGTAGTGAGCCTGGGACAGAGTGTCTATGACCGAACCATTGTAACCCACAGCTAGTGAAGTTTAGTGGAATTTGGTACGACCAACAACCAGTCGGCGTATGCTCCTTGGATGTAGCCCTTAGTGGTGAACCAAGTAAAAAGTGTTGTGTCATCTCTATGCTTTTGAATGTATGATTTCTGTTCATATCCATCATATAGGTTTAACAATTTTCTACCAACATGGGAACAAGATCCATCCCATTAAAAGAAAAAGTTGACATCCTGATTCACCCCTCCCCTCTCAAGGTGTCCCGGGGTTCTACAAGTGGTATCTGAGGGAGTTTGCTGGTGTTGAATCTGTCCTTTTTCATCATGGAGAATGCAGTCAATGTCAGGGGAGTCTCTCTCTTTGATGGAAGTAATTTCTAGATCTGGAAGAAAAGAATGAGATCTCATCTAAGATCCCTTAGAATGGAAGTTCTGTTTTCCACTGTTCAAGGTATTAATATTTCTAATCCAATAGGGCTTGTTATGACTGATACAGATAGGAATATTCTTGATGTAGATGCTAAAGCACAGAATTCACTCACCGCAGCACTTTCTGATCGGATCTATCTAAAAGTGATGAGTTGCACCTCATCAAAGTCCATGTGGGATAAACTTGAAAATATTTATGAAGGAGACAGAAAAGTAAAGGAGGAAAAACTACAAGTGCTACACAATAGATTCGATTATCTGAAGATGCATCCTGATGAGAATGCAGACTCCTTCTTCAATCAAATTACTGAAGTGGTTGGAGAAATTTGGGTCCTTGGAGAAGAAATCAGAGACATTGACATTGTGAAGAAAATACTGAGAAGACTACCACCCATGTACAATGCAAAGGTGTCAGCCCTCAAGGAAATAGATCTTTCCAAACTTTCTTTGGATGATCTGTTGAGCAGCATGGTGGCATATGAAATGAGATTCAAACCAGAAGATGCTTCAACACGAGTAAGCAAGGAGATGGCATTCAAATCCATGGAGAAACTGAAAATCTCAAAAGATAGTAGTGGAGAAGATGATGAGGAAAAAGAAATTCTTTCTCTCATTTCCAAGAAGTTCCAAAAGGGAAAAGGGAAATTCAAAGGGAAGTTACCTCTAGATTTCTTTTGTTGTGGAAGAGTCGGGAACATTGCTTCTCAGTGCTTAAGGAAGGTCGATGATGATGATATCGATGCTGAAAACATCGAGAAGCCTCAGAAAAGGTTTTTCAAGAAAGGAGACTTCAAATCTAGAAAGAAAGTTCTGAAGAAGAGTTTTGTCTGTGAAGAGAAAGAAGATGATAATTAATTTTGTGGTGAAGAAGAGCCATAATTTAAAACTGGGAAACATGCTTCCATGATGGCCACTTTTTAAAAATCAGAAGATACTGGTGGAGAAAATCAGTTAAAAACTAGTGCAGATCCTCGGTTGTAACTTAAGGATGCTGTTAGCAAGCTTAATATTAAATGTAAGAGTTGCAATAAGTGGAAATCAATGGTAGAAGAATCAACTGAATATATTGATCAACTTGAAGATGGAATTAAATGACTAGAAGAATTTGTGAAAGTACAGTCTAAAATTCTTGAAAGCAATGATGATGTAGTGGATCTGAAGCTGAGAATTGAAGATCAGAAAAAGGTCATCAATGACCTCAGCTCTAGACTAGAAGAAAAATCCAAGACTATTGAGGGTCTTGAGGAGGAAGTTGTTACTCTTAGGAGTAAACATGAGACTAAATCAATTTCAAAAGAACCAAGGAAGAAAATAAAATTTGGAAGATTCTCATATACAGAATTACTGTCAAGAGCCAAGAGTGGTTCAGATGGGGTTGGAAAAATCTTGAGTGATCAAAGACCTGCTTTCATGGGAAAGAGTGGAATTGGCTGTGAAGATAGGACATCAACTGCTGTATGTAAAGAGAGACAAAATAAAGACAAGATGAAAGTTGGACATGTAGAAACATTTCCTAATGTTCTGAAAAATAAACCTCCAATCCAAACTAAAAGAAGAACTGAAAATTATCCTCAAACATTCAGAAATGGCAGGCAGTCCAACTATTCTCCCAAGGAAGAAATTATGAGGAGAAATTCAAGTGAGAAGAAATTTCTTCTCATGAAGTGTTGGTTCTGTGGCTATCTAGGGAATACCATGACATATTGCAAAGAGGCAAGGAGCTACCTAGATGGGGAAGATCTGGGACATCAACAAAGGAGACTGACTTCATATCCTCCATCTTATGGAAGAAATAGTTTCTATGGATACTGTTATCATTGCTCTAACTTTGGTCATAAGGCTGTTAATTTCAGGCATAGAAGGGACATGGACACCTCATACTGGAATTCAAGACAAGTCAAATCTCATCAACAAGATAGTGTTGCTCTTTCAAACAGGTTTTCTCCTCTCGAAGAAGACTTCAACTATGAATAACTAATGTACACAGATGAGATAATTGAAAGACCATCAGTGCTCTATACTCATTCCAATGTCTGATGAAAATAAAGGAAGAAACTTGAGAAATCCAACCTTGCAGAGGTGTCCCTCAAAGCTACAAAAAGCAATATTACCTGGATTTTGGATAGCGGTTGTCCATCCCATATGATAGGTAATGATGGCCTATTAACAGATATCAAAAGGAAGGTTGATGGAATAGTTTGATTTGGTAATGATGGAGCTATGAAAATAAAAGGCAGTGGAAGTACTTAATTAGCTAATGGAGAGCTAAGGAAGACTGAAGTCCTTTATGTAGATGGCCTACGTCATAATCTACTCAGCGTGAGTCAACTCTGTGACTTGGGACTTATTGTTACCTTTAATAAGAAATTCTTCACTATCAAGGGAAAGACAGGAAATTCACTTATGAAAGGATGTAGAATATAAGGCAACCTGTATCAGGTTGATAGTAAAGAAAATGTTTGCTACATGACTGTTGAAGAAGAAAACAATTTGTGGCATAGGAGGCTGGGTCACATCAATCAACAAGACATGGAGAAAATATCAAAATTGAGGATTGTCATAGACATTCCTAACCAGAAGCATGAGCATGAAAAATCTTGTGATTCTTGCATTCGTGGAAAACTGGTCTTCAGTTCATATCGGCCAAAGAAGAAAAGGGCATCTCATCTTCTTGATCTAATTCATACAGATGTATGCGGGCCGATAAATGTTGCCAGAACTCATGGAGAAAGGTACTTTGTCCTATTCATTAATGATTACAGTAGAATGAAATGTGTTATGGTCATTCACAGGAAACGAAAAGTGCTTGACTGCATGAAAACATATCGTAGAATCGTCGAGAATCATACCGGATGAACAATCAAAGTTTTTCGATCTAATAATGGAGGGGAATACACGTCTATTGAGTTTGATAATTACCTTGAAAAACATAGAATGCAACATAAGGTAGCTTCTGTGAGAACTCCATAGAAAAATGGAGTTTTTGAGCACCAGAATCGATAGGTCAACAACATGGCCAAGACTATACTAATTGAGAGTGGTATCTCTCACCATTACTGGAAGGAAGTTGTTGAAGCTGTAGTGCACATTCAGAATCGAACAAGACTTTATATGGGATAAACGAAGACACCATATGAATTGTGGCATGGAAATAATCCTTCGTTGAAATACTTTCGTGTTTTTGGAAGTAAATGTTTCATTCGGAACAAAGAATTAAATCAAGGTAAGTTTGGAGAAAATGCTGATGAAGTAATTTTTCTTGGGTATCCAATGAACAGAAAATCCTACAAGTGTTTTAACAAGCGATTAGGAAGGATTTTTGTAAGAAGTGATGTCAAGATAATTGAAGAGAAAACCACAAATGCTTCAAGGACATCATATAGTGATGTGATCAAAAGTGAGGAAGAAAGTAAACATGGGAAGAAATAGAGGAAGCTATACAAAACACTCCACAGTCACATCATGATGTTGACTCAAAAGAAGAATCTGAAGAAGAAACTGTTGCTGGAGAGAATGAAACTGAACCACACAGGAGAAATCGTAGAGCTGAGATTGATCCCTCTAACATAATTGGGGACAAGAGTGCACCCACACAAACAAGGAGGATGAGGAATAACAAACAATCTACATTTCTGTCAGTTGAGGAGCCATCCTCATTCGAAGAAGCTACAAAGGATGAATCTTGGGTGAAGGCCATGAATGAAGAGCTTGATTAGATTGACAAGAATCGGACATGGGATCTTGTCCAGAGACCCGAAGGTCACAATGTGATTGGTACAAAATTTATCTTTAAGAATAAGTTTTATGATCATGGAAGTGTTATCAGAAACAAGGCTTGACTGGTATGTAAGGGGTATTCCCATATTGAAGGTGTTGATGTTGAAGAAACCTTTGCTCTAGTGGCTATACTGAAGTCAATCAGACTTTTCCTTGCCATGGAACTCCAAATAGGATATAAATTATATCAAATGGATGTCAAGACAGCATTCTTGAATGGTGTACTCAAAGAAGAAGTCTACATTGAACAACTAGTGGGTTTTGTTATTGGTACTGATGAGACAAAGTTCTGCAAACTGAAGAAAGCTCTATATGGTTTGAAGCAGGCACCATGGGTGTGGTACTCGCGGCCGGATTCATATCTCAAGAAGCTGGAATTCAAAATAGGAGGAGTAGATCACAATCTCTATGTGAAGAACTCTCCAAAAGATCAATTCATGGTTCTATTCTACGTTGATGATATCATATTTGGTGGTAGTAGGAAAAATCAGTGGATGAATTTTCCAATCACATGAAATTAGAATTTGAAATGTCTATGATTGGGGAGATCACATATTTCTTGGGGATGCAGGTGATTTAAAAGAAGTAATACACTTTTATTTCTCAGGAAAAGTATGCAAGAGAGTTGCTGAAGAAGTTTAATATGCAAGACTCCAAACCAATGTCAACTCCGATTGCAGTTGGAACTAAACTTGGAAAGCATGAAGATGGGGCATCTGTAGATCCCACTATATACAGAAGGATCATTGGGAGCCTACTATACCTGATAGTGACACGGCCAGATATTGTCTTTTCCACATGTCTTGTGGCCCTCTTTCAGAGTAATTCAAAGGAGGAACATATGACGGCAGTAAAAAGAATCATGAGGTACATTCAAGGTACACATAACTTTGGGTTATATTTTGTTGTAGCTGGGGACAGTGAATTATCAGCATTTTCTGATGCTGACTGGGCTGGTGATGTAGTAGACAGAAAGTCCACCAGTGGTGGAGCCTTCTATATTGGGCAGAAATGTGTTGGCAGGTTGAGCAAGAAACAGGAAAGTACTTCTCTTAGTACTGTTGAAGCTGAGTATATATCCGCTACAAAGGCATGCACTCAAATACTATGGATGAAGCAACAATTAACAGATATTGGTGATGAGTTAAATTAACTAATGGTTATTTACTGTGATAACAAGAGTGCAATTGATCTCATGAAGAATCATGTTCAGCATTCTCGAACAAAACATATTGAAATCAGGTATCACTTTATCAAAGAAAAAGTTGAGCAAGGGGTGATTAGAATGGATCATGTGGGAACTGATGAGAAAGTGGCTGATATCCAGACCAAGCCACTATCAGTGGCAGTGTTTGAGAAGCATCAGTTGAACCTCGGTGTTCAACTACCTCCCAGTGCATATGGAGGTTTTACAATACCCCTCTCCCCGATTATGATAACTGTTTTTATCTGTTTATGGATGTGATGCAGGTTTGTGGGGGAGATACTATCCCGGGGGGTATGGTTTGAGTAGAACATTGAACAAATTACTGTACTTTGGGTTTATTGTCAATGGGGGAGAAAGGAATAAATTCAGGCATGTAATGCTCCTGTGAGACGATGCGAATTCAGTTTCAGTGATAGGATGATAAGGATGAGAAGGAATACATCGTTCATGTAATGCTTATTTGGATTCATTGAGAATTTCAAAACACTGGAACCCAATTTAAGATTCCTCTCTTGTTTTTTACACCGAGAATTGCTCACATTGACTTAGAGTGTTGGCTGAGTTGATTCTTGTGTTTTTGGTTTTCACATGGATGGGGATCTATTGAATTTATTTTCTAATTGCCAAAAAACCCAAAGGGGGAGATTGTTGGAACCATGTTCTTCTATGAATGAATTGGAGTATGGTTTTTGTTTGTTGTCAATCCTTAGTGGAAGTTTAGAATGTGATCCATCAAAGTGATCATACAGTTCAAGCAGACAACAGTATTGAAGGTGGCGTCGTTTCCCAGTGTTTTCCAAATTTTTGGGCCTGAAAATCATCAAATGGAGAAAAGTGTTTTTGGAAAAGAGACTTGCGCGCTGTGTTCATGAAGGATATAGAACTTGTGTGCCTAGTGTTTTTCAAGATTAGAACATGGAAATATGGAAAAGGAAAGAAGGTCACGCAAGTATTGGTTGGGTCGCGCAAGTGAGTTGCGTGACAGAGGCTAGGGCGATTGGAGTTGTGCGTCGTGAGGACACTTGTGTGCCATTGCACAGGGGGTCCATTTTTCCTATAAATAGAGGACCACCCCTCTTAATTTGTAACAAAGTTCAAGACTTAGATATTTTTTGAGATCTCGTCGCGCAAGTGGTTGAGTCGCGCAAGTGGTAGTTGGGTCGTTCAAGTAGAGGTTGCGCGTCAGTTGTTAGTTGCGCGACCAAGGTGGTTTGGGAGTTAAAGGTGCAGAGTCGTGCAAGTATGGTGATGAGGAAGTGTGTGTCGTGCAAGTGGTCGAGGTAGACTTGCGCGCTAGTTGTGACTTGCGCACTGGATTTGGAACTTGCGCGCTGGCCTGGAGAAGCGCGCCAGGTGTTGAGGAAATACGCCCATCTCTTTGAAGTTGTATGAAAGTTGGAATATTGTCTGATACCTTCGGTGCAAAGTGAGATTTGTCTAATGGTGAGAATTTTACTTCAACAGAGCATCTACATACAATAGAGGATGGATTCTTTTGCAATGATGAAGAGACCTTCACGTCTATAAACTGAGGGGGACTTCACCAAAGGCAGTGAGCCAGGGGGAGTCAACGGGAGTGACCTGAGGGACACTGTGAGCTTTTCCTGAACCTTTGTAAAGGAAGTGAGACTGGGACATAGTTTCTATGCCCGAACCATTGTAACCCACAGCTAGTGAAGTTTAGTGGAATTTGGTACGACCGAAAACCAGTTGGCGTATGCTCCTTGGACGTAGCCCTTAGTGGTGAACCAAGTAAAAAGTGTTGTGTCATCTCTCTACTTTTGAATGTATTCTTTCTGTTCATATCCATCATACAGGTTTAACAAGTTCCTACCAACGTGGGAATAAGGTCCATCCCATTAAAAGAAAAATTTTACACCCTAATTCACCCCTCCCCTCTCAGGGTGTCCCGGGGTTCTACAGTTGTGGGCCTGTATATTTATTTTAGGACATGCATTGTTTTTCTCTAGTTTCCATTCCATGGGATGACGTGATCTTTAAAGTAGGGTTCTATGGGACCTAGATACTATTTTTTGGGTTTGCCTTTGAGATGTCAGTACTTGAAACATGATGGGTGAAGAATCACATGATGAAGGGTTATGTGATTGAGGTGGAACATGAGGGTTCACTTAGACCTTGTTACTATAGGGGTACCTTGGGCCATGGTCCAAGGACCCTATTTACTTATGATATCCTGGTGTTGTTCGAGGTAGGTGATGGTTTCTCAGTGTCTATTGAGCACTATAGAAATCTTGTTTATTATTGCAACATACTGCTTAATTTTATTTAGTACACATGCCTGCTTAAACACATATGCTTGGTATGCACCATTGGGTGGTATCCTACTGAGATTCATATCACACCCTTCATGGGTCCTTTGGGATATGTGTAGACTTTATAAATTTATGTTTAGGTAAAGGATCAACTTTAGGAGCTGGATCTTAGTAGCTGTTTGTGTGGAGATTGACATAGACCCTGAGATTGTGCCTAGCTGCAGTTCCATTTAGCTTTTATTTCTGTCGTAGTATGCTTATGTATATCGTATGTAGCTACAGTGGTTATCCATGGGTGCCCTTGGTATATTGACATGTAAGACATGTTATGCAATGCATGCTTATTTTGGTTTCCACTACTAGTGGTATTTAGCATGATGATTTGTTTACTTTCTACTACTTCTGTATTTATTTCTTCCACTGTTTATTTGATATTGACTATGATTACACTATTGGCGGGCATGGTTCAAGTCCGCTGAGTCTTATTTCCACTGCATGTTACATTATTGTACTTGCACCAGTGTATTATCTATCCTCAGAGGATATATTATCCCCAACTTGTTAAATTACAGCCTCGCTGCTAGTCGCCAACCTTTGGAATTCGGGGATATGTACCTAAGTCTAGTGGCACCCAGCTTGATAGCACTACTCGGGTGGTTTTTTGGGTCAGGGATGCTACAAGTGGTATCAAAGGATTTTCTTTACCTATTTTATTGGTATAACTATTTGGGTTATGGTGGATAGAAGATTAGGTTGTGGTTAGAACTGGATTTCAAACCTATGCTTGGGTGCCTGCAGCCCTATATACAAGGGACGGATTAAGTTGCCTTTGGGTGGGAATTTTTTTTTCTTTTGTGCAGATTATAGTTTATATTATTTCCACCTTAGTGGATCACTTATAATGTGATGTTATTGGTTGCAATATTTGGCACTTGACCCGGTGAGGTAAGGGATGAGAATATAAACCCTTGGACCAATTAATATGAAAAGGGGGTTTTGATGCTTATGTTTCCTTGGATTTTGATAGTCACGTTTTAGGTTATTTCAATTTTATAATTGACTGTATTCTTTGTAACATGATCATACCATGTGATAAATATCAAATCCCACATGAAAATGAAAAATGACATGATTTAAATCCTTTTGAAATGTGAGATGTGATATGTAATTAGTATTTCATGCTTTATATATATGTGGAATTGAATGTGGCGTGATAAATGGGTCTAGATCTTATAGGAGAAGGAAGGTACTATGGATGAGGTGATTTAGATCACCAGGATTGGGCGACTAGGTTGTCAAATTGAGGAAATGTTGGTTGTCATTATGGGCATGGCCTGGGGATATTGTGATGCTTGGATCTATGAGGAAGGGTAAGGAGGTCGTGAGGCCAGGATGTCGTGGGGAATGGTTGTGATAGGGAAGATTAAGGGTAGTTGTTGTACACTCCCTTTTTACTAATTTTCCTATCTACATTATATATATTGTTATATATATATATATAGGTTGTCTGACCATTAATGGTATTTAGTGGGTTCCTCTTAGATGGATTGGATGGAGTGTCATGTGGGTGATGATACAGTGTTGTAGGAGCACAGATAGGTTCATACCCCTAAGGTTCAGGCAGACCATGAGTTGTAGGTATAGTTTTAGGTTCATGATCTAATACAGGAATGTCACCTACTAGATAGAGATCTTGTAGATAATCTTCAAGTATCTCAAGACACCTCCAGGGTGAAGGTTTAAGCTAGTGATGTACATGCTCAGTGGGGAAGCTAAGCATTGGTGGGATGTGCAGGTTCAGGCTAGAAGACATGAGGGACTGTCTTGGAAGGACTTTGAGTCTAGATTCTTTGATCACTTTTTTCCCAGACTCTGAGGGTGGAGAGAGCTCAGTAGTTATTGAGACTTCAGCAGGGTGACATGTCTATCATGGACTATGCAGCTACCTTCATTGAATTGTATTTATTTGCACCTAGTATGGTAATTGATGACACCTAGAGGGTGAGGCGCTTCTAAGATGGTTTATGGCATGCTATTAGGGTGCAAGTAAACATCTTTAGGTTGGCCTCATTCTCAGAGGTGGTTAATCAAACACTCATAGTCGAGGGAAACATGATGAACAGGTCCTGCATGGGCCAGGTGGCAGCTTCAAGTGATGGTTCAGATGGTAGGAAATGAGGTTGAGATGAGTTCCAGTAGGTCGTTCAGTCCAAGGAATTAGCTAGACCACCTCATAGTGGACTTTCTACGTTTTTCTTCTAGTGTGGCTAGTGAGGACATGACTAGAATCATTGTGATCGACCTCCAAAGGAGTGTCAGGCATGTGTATAGGTCATACATCTTGATAGGTTCTATAGATAGCCTTCTCAAACAGCCAGTAGATAGGGACTGAGGCAAGCACGAGCTTCATAGATCAGTTTAGGATTGGTACCAAGTGAGGTTAACTGAGGTTCAGTTGCACACGGAGGACGTTTTAGGGACATTGGGACCCATCCTTGGGTTTAGTGGCCAGTGGTTGGAGCAATACCACAGGGTAGATAGGCTTCAGGTATCTGAGTTTCAGGAAGGTGCATGTCGTGGAGCTACTAGTGGCTGAGTGGGTTGGTGATCTTATGACGGTTAGAGGTAATTCATGGGCGTGGGCGTGATTTATCTTTTTTTGGGCATGGACTGATGAGGCATGTCTTTTTTGATTACAAGGGTTACAAAGGTTTTTTATGGACTGTACAAACTCTATTCAGTAGGTTGGCACCATCTCGGTGCGTTATTATATATATATGAGATTCTTGGAATCAAGAGCATCATAGTATGTGAGTTTTGAGGTTCTTATGCATCAGGGCATCCAAGGGATTTGGGTTACTTGAGGTTCCTTGGGAATTTGGGCATCTAGGGTGTGGTATTTTATTGAGGTGTGAGACACCAAGTATTTTTTTAACATCCATGGGATATGGGACCTCATTGTGCCATGGGTGTCATGGGATCGTGGTAGGAACCGATGTGGTGCGGGGTGTGATTAGGTGTCAAGAGTGACACGAGAACACCTGATAAGGTGAGGGAGTGAAGATTCATCATGGGAAGACCATGGGTCCAGAAATAGGTTGATGGAACTTTTTTGATTTTATATTTGGATTGGAATGGGCTAGGTTAGGAAATTCTTAAGGTGGGGAGCCCCCCTGAATAATTTGGCATGAACCCTTGAGACCCGGGTAGTTCGGGTTCTTTTAGAAAGATGGGTATGTTTGGTACCATCTTCAAGTTTCATTTGATAGCTCTTGGATGATCTACATTAAGGTGGGGAGATTTTAACATCCCGGGTTTTTTATTCGGGTTGAAAACCACTCCCGATTTGAACTTTTCAATTAGTTGTTATGCTACTTTTTGTTTTGTTGGTCGGAACTCAATTCTGAGAGTTCTGTTGGCTTTATATTATGGTTTTGGGTTTTTTTAGGGGCTTGGAAGGTGTCCTGGGTGTTTTAGTTTCGTTTCAGGAGTTTTAGAGGCTAAATAGCCTCCTTTGATGTTACAGGTCATGGCGCATGGTTTAGGGTAAACTGTGAATCCCCTTCCAAGTAACCATGCAACCAGTTTTTTACTAGGGAAAAGTTTGTGTAAAATATGCGTAGGAGGTTCATGTTCATATAGGTTTCTTTGGAGTTTTGACAAAGGGTTACCACACAACTTGAATACAGTTTTAAAACCATGCGGGTAGCTTATACGGGTCTGGAGCCTTAGGTATTGGATGTCGTATTGTTGTTGCATAGTTTGGTAAATCATATGGGTAAATCATGCGGTCTGTATAGGGTGCTTTGGTTAATTTTTATTGTATTTTTATTTCTTCATTTTTCTTTCTTCTTTCATCTTCTTCATCTTCTCTGTCATGTACAGTAGGGGGAGAGCTTCCTCATTCTCCTCCTCCTTTGATTTTGATCCCTCTCCTCCATTGGTCACCCATTCCTCAAGCCATTAGATGCATTGGAGTCATAGCGGTAAGGATAACCCCATCCACCCTTCCTCTTTGTTTATCTTTTTCCTCATGGACTATTCTTTCCATTCGATCCAATTTTAGGGTACAAAACCAAAACTTTGATCTATATAAATCTGCTTCTAATTGGAGATTGATGTCGAACATGCTTTCGTCTATGAGTCTAAGGTAGGTGGTGCATACCTTGATTTTTGTTTTCAAGTTTCTTTTTGGGGAATGGCTTAAATCATGCATTTTGGGTATTTTGATCAGGACCTGGTTATACCTCATGCTTTATATCAAAATGACTGTGTGACTCATGGGATGTCGTTGGGCATTCCCAATGCATATTTTGATTGAGCAAGGCTGGGTTAGAGGTCATTTATCCTTGGGGTATTTTGGATGGGGTGCCAAAATTGACTAAATTGATTTGTTTTGATTTAAATTGATTCGTTTAAATTTTTATGAATTGGTTAAACAAATTTGAGGAATTAAATACCTCCGTGATGATATGTTGTAATTGTTAAATTGTTCAATTAAATTGTATTTACTAGAATTTCTTATTTAATGTATTTTTCTTGAGTTGTATATATATTAAATGCTTGAATGGAATGTGTTGAGACCCATTGAGCCATGATGGGCACGGACCGAGATGATATTGGGATGGAATGGCCATCGATATTGGGCATCGTGGACGTCAGATTGAGGTGGTGAGGCTGTCAAGTTGTCCATGGCCCATGACATTAGGATGGAAAGGATATCAGATTTGAGCAACATGGTCATAGGAGCATGAGGTGTCGGTTGGTGTGGCTTAGGTTCTTTTATTTGGTAATTTTCGCTCATCCGTGATGGACAAAGTTCCGATTGAGTCATGTGTACATAGGAGGACTCCATTTATGAGGGGGTCTTGACCATTCTTGTGGGTAGAGGCCCTCAATAGATGTGTTTTAGGTATATATGGTTTGGGGTGATTCCTGTAGAAATCCATGTGAAAGGTGAGGAGCCTTTGGTAGATAGTGATGAGGCTATCAGGTTGGGGGTCTAGGCTTTTCATGATTGATTTTGTGGGCCTAGATATGTATTTGAGGATAGACACCATTGTTCATTTGGTTTTCATTCCATGTACCAATTTTATCTTTCAAGTAGGGGTCTATGGGAATAGGATACTATTGTTTGGTCATGCCTTCAGGATGTCAATACTTGAGACACGAGGTGTCAGGAAGCACTTGGTGAAGGGTTGTGTGATTGAGGGGAACTTGAGGTTTCACCGGGACTTTGTGACTAGAGGGGTACCTTCGGCCATGGGCTAAGGACCCTCTTTACTTCTAAGATTCTGGTGTTGGCCGAGATAGGTGACAGTTTCCTAGTGGCTATTGAGAACTAGAGAAATCTTGTTTATTATTAAAATAAACTTCTTAATTTTATTTATTATGAATGTATTCTTAAACATATATGCTTGGTATGCACCATTGGGAGGTATCCTACTGAGATTTGTCTCACACCCTACACGGGTCCTTTGGGATGTGTGTAGACTTTATGAATTTACATTCAGGTAAAGGATCAGCCTCAAGAGCTAGATCGTAGTGGTTGTTTGCATAGAGATTGGCATAGACCCTGAGGTCGTGCCTAGTTGGAGTTCCATTTATCTTTTTTTCTTTTTTAGCATGATTTTTTATATTATATGTAGCTAGAGTGGTTAGTCATGGGTACCCTTTGTATATTGACATGTAAGACCTATTATGTAATGCATGCTTGTTTGGGTAGCTACTATAAGTGGTATTTGGCATGAGGATCTGTTTACTTTCCATTTCTTTTATATTTATTACTTCCACTATTTATTTGATATTGATTGTGCTTCTACCATTGGTGGGTCTGGTTCAAGTCCATTGAGTCTTATTTTCTCTTCATGTTACATTATTATACTTGGACCAGTGTATTATCTGTACCATAAGGGTATAGTCTCCCCAACTAGTCAAATTACACCCTCACTGCTAGTTGGAAGCCTTTGGAATTTAGGGAGGCGCACCTAAGGCCAGTGGCACCCATCCTGATAGCACTTTTCGAGTTGATGTTCGGGTTGGGGATGCTACAATATCCCCTATGAGTGTCTATCCAGGTGTACGTTATTAATCCCACTCATCTTGCATCAGGTTAATGATTGATTCAATGCTTAAATAACTATTTTTGAAGTGATTATCCCTAGGGGAATCTTTTCCATGGTTTCATCCACTTTCCAATATCTAGAAAGGGGTTTATTTTCTAGGAAAATACATGCACTTTTACTTTACTAACTCTTATGATTGTTTTTCCACCATGGAAAAGATTGAGTTTTAAAATGGTTTTGGTAACTCTTGAATCAAAATAATATAAGGGAGGGATAATAATATAGACTTATAAATCCATTAAATTTAATGATAAATGTGGTAAAATAATTCCATGGTAATGTATGCACCACACCAAAGTAAATAGGTGGTGAATATAACATGAGTCCCCAATAATGAAAAATGATACATAAAAACCCTACTTATAGATTTGGTATCAATTAAATCAAAAACCCTAGAAATAAAGGGATTTAAATTGATCTTAAAATACCATGAATAAATAACTTTCATAAAATAACATCTAAAATAGGTATTATACTCACCATATAAATGAAATTAGGTGTATAATACAAAACATGTATCAAGGTGAGAAATTTGAGACACAAAACTCTTACCTATTATCATGACTTCTATGGACATAGTTTAATGTCATGTGTTAAAGAAAAATCAATATTAATAAATTTATTCATAACCTTACTCATTTACATTTTCATTAATACTCTTCATTAATATTCATTCTCTATAAGAATTCAACCTATTTTCCATGTTAAGTGTTTATAGTTCAGATCATTTGTACTAGTTTCATAATAGTGGTGTTTGTATTCATTATTCGTATAAATATCATATTTAATAGGTTATTAAAGTTACTTTTAGGGATTATTTATAATAATTTATTATGTTTCAAATTCCTTCCATGAGGTTTTTTGTCTTTATCCTCAAATATGAAATCAATAACAAGCATGATTCAGTGATTATTGACAATTGAAGTGTCTTTCCTTAATTAAGGAATTAAAATTTGATATAAAATTTCCAAAAAAATAATTATTTACATATTTATATTATATTAAACCTTTAATTATGTTCCCAAATTAATTCATGATATATATTCATAGTATTGTTCAGGTAGGTGGTTTAAACCAACCCAAACATGAACATACCCTGGTTTAATGAATGATTATGAGGTTGTTTTCCAGTAATATCATTATACCAAAATCATAAAGATATTATTTAGTGTTTACTAGTGTGATAAATCATAATTTTATTTAATTATAATATTAATCAATGGATATAAAAAATATTAAAAAATTGAATAAAATATTATCCTCTTAGTACACTTGTTTTAAATGATTAAATTAACGATGATCATTTATTGATCATATTATTGATAGGTTATCAAAATTTCATAAAATAAATTTAATTACATCATATGTATCCTTTAATTCCATCCTTATATCTATCCTTTTAATGTGGTGATGAGAAACTAAACATGTTTTTTCGTAGAAGCGGTAGTCTGCACAATGCAAGAATGACGGTTTCATTTTTCTTAATGGAAAGGGTAAAAGTGGTTAGTGTTTATTTAAAAAATAGAAAAACATTAATTATTCTATAAATACTGAATAAATAATATAATATTTGTAAAAAATTAAAATGGAAATATAAAAGGAAAATATGTTAGTAAAAAGATTGATCTTACATTGAGAACTTTGGGTTTCTCTTAGAGGATTCCTTAGAAAGGTATGGCTTGGTATAATATCATGTGACTAGAAACTTGTTATAGTGAAATTGGATGATAGTGTATATAAATAGGGCATATTTTCTTTAGAAAACATAATTTTAGAATGTTATTTAATGGGTAGTGAGAGACCCCTTTTATAAGTGGTGAGAATGGAATTTTTGTAGATATTTCAACTTAATATAAAGGGATCACATATTAAACATGTCAAGTGGCTCCAAAAATAAACATTAATTGATTGGATGGTGATATAAGGTCAATAATATATTAATTACTCAGTTATAGGCATTTTTTTATCATGTTTCAAGTCCTTTACCCATTGAATTATTACTTTTACCATTTTAGCTTTTACCGCAGTAACTAGTTTTTACCTAACGTAACTTAATATTTAATCCTAAAAATAAATTGTTATTTATTAGATAATTTTTAACTGATTATTATAAATTTTAAATAAATTTTTTATGATGAAATTTCTATAAGTGTTAAAAATTAATTTTAATATGAAAAATGTATAATATATTTAAATAGTTTTTGAGAAAAATATTACTTCAGTTCTAAAATATCAATCATAGGTTTATAATCTATAATAAATATTATTAAATTTATAATTTAAATACATATTTTCTCAATAAAATGGTTTCATAAATTTTTAAGTCGTACTTATATACTAATAATGATATAAAGGCCACAATATTTTTAAATATGGTATATTTCACTATTCACCTAAAAATCATTTTTTTAGAAAAATCCCAAAAATTAATCTAAAGATAATATATTTATGTTGAATTAAAAAATGATATTTATTTTGTTATTTTAAAATTATAAATTTTAAATTTTAAAAAATCCTTAAATAAAGGCTCTTTATAGTTCAAATTGTGTGATAGTTCGGGATATGTTGTTTACCTACTACAGTAGGATCTTGCGTATTACATTCTCCCCCTCCCTTAAATATTATCATTCAAAAAATTGGTGTGTGTTTCAACTATTTAAAAAATGTGGATATTCCTTCATCATTGATTCTTTATTCCCCTTGGTTTCCACTTCTAGTTTGTGATTTCTCCAAATGAATTTCACCAATCGAGTTGTCCAATTCCACAATACTTGCTCTTTGGTGTCAAGAATATATACAGGATCTTCATTATAAAATAATTCAATCTCCAAATATATTCTCTCATATGTGAGAATGTGTGTTGGATCTGGAATTTATTTACTTATTAATGAAACAAGGAAGGTATTTTATACTTTGGAAAGGTTGGGCAACATAGACAATCAGCAAGCTACATCCCCAACTCTTTATAGTATTTTAAAAGGTCCAATATACCTAGGTCTTAAATTACCCTTTTTACCAAATCTTACAACTCCCTTACATGGTGAAATATTCAAGAATACATGATCCCAAACTTGAAATTCCAAGTCTTTACTTTGATTTTCATCATAGTTTTTTGTCTTCTCTAGGATGCTTTAATATAATTCTAAATAAGTCATACTTTAAAAAACACCTTATCTATGAGTTATGGGACAACTAACTTTATTTCTCCAACTTCTTCCCAAAATGTTGGAGTATGTAACCTATTCTCATATAATGCTTCATATAGTTCTATATGGATGCTCAAATGGAATCTATCATTGTATGAAAATCCCACCAAAGGTATATACTGATCCCATATATCTTGGAAGTCAAGAGAACATTATCTTATCATGTCTTCCAAATTATGGATAGTTCATTCAGATTTCCCATTAGTCTAGGGATGATATGTGATGTTTAAATGTATCTCAGTATTGATATCCCTTTAAAGAATCTTGTAGAATTTTTATGTGAAACAAGGGTCAAGAACAAGTACAGTTGATATAGGTTCCCCATGAAGCCTTATCATTTCATTGATATGGGTACAGATAAGGCACTCAAGGGTAGAAAATATATTATTTATAATAAATGAGTAGAATTAGAAAGATGATCAACTATGACTAATATAACAATTTTATTCCTTAGAGTCTTCGGGAGTCTAATGAAAAATTTCATTGTAATGTTTTCCCATCTCCATATAGGTATAGGTAGAGGTTTCATGAATCCCTTAGGATGTTGTCCTTTATCCTTTACCTTTTATCATACTAATCATTGAAACACATACTCCAAAATTTCTCACTTCATACCATCCCACAAAAAATGTTCTCTTAAATCCCTATGAAGCTTTTTACTACCAGGGTATATAGAGAAACTTGAGATATGTGTTTAATCTAGCAGTTCCCTTTTAAAGTATAGTATTAATGGAATACATAACCTCTTCCCAAACCTAAAAAATCCATCTCTATAGATGAAATCTATCAATTTCCCATTATTTATTTATTTAATATTCTTTTGTAAGTTCTTATCATCTTGTTGGGACTTCTCTATCTTTTCTAGTAAGGATGGTTTATTAATTTCCTAAAAAAGTAAATATGACTCCCCTTTTCATAATATCACTATATCTATCTTTACCAAATATATCTATATAAGATATTTTTTAATCATCATCATGGTCATAACTCCATGGTCCCTCTTACTCAAGGAATCAGGCACCTTGTTTTCCTTCCCAGAGTGGTAGTGTATTGAGAAATCATAGTCCTTAAGTAGTTCCAGCCATCTTCTTTGCCTCATGTGGAGCTTCCTCTAAGAGAATATATACTTAAAACTCTTTTTTACATATATATATTTCATATTTCACCATATAGTTAGTGCATCCATAATTTCAAATCAAATATTATAGTTTTCATCTCAAGGTCATGAGTTGGATAGTTTTGTTCATGGATTTTTAATTTACTTGATTCATAGTCAATCACCCTATCATTATTAATAAGGACATGACTAAGTCCTTTCTTTGATGCATTACTATATATTAAAAACCCTTCTTTAAATGATGGTAAAGTTAATATTGGTGTGTTAATTAGTCTTCTTGTTATCACTTTAAAAATTTCCTTACATTCCCTTTAAAATGTGAATTTAACACATTTACATGTTAACTTGGTTAAAAGGTCGGCCAAACGGGTGAAATATTAAACAAACTACTAATAGCAGTAAACATCATATCTTAGTTATGTTCATTGGTATAGGTCACTCTTTTACTACGTTTGTCTTTGAAGGGACATTAAATATTCCATCCATAGAGAAAATATATCCAAGAAAATAGACTTCATTGAGCCAAAAATTCACACTTAATATATTTTCAATATAGTTGTTTTTTTCCTGAGGGTCTCTGAAATTATTTTCATATGACTCTCATTTTATTCATATCTCTTAGAGTATATCAATATATCATCAATTAATACCACCACAATTCTATCAAGATAATAATTGAATAATCTATTCATCGGGTCTATAAATATATAAGGTGAATTAGTCAATCCAAAATGCATTAATTTAAACTCATAATATCCATACCTTGTTCAAAATTTAATCTTCAGTATATCATCTTTCTTCACCCTTAGCTAATTATTACTAGAGTGAATATAGATCTTTAAAAATTATTGGTCTCCTTTAAGTGGATCAAATAATTCACCAATTCATCATAAAGGATACTTATTAATTTTAGTAATGGGACTCATATCCCTATAATAAATGCACAATATCATGGAACCGTCCTTCTTTTTCATGAATAAAATAGGGTATCACCATGGTGAAACACTAGGGTATATAAATACTTTATCACACAACTCATATATCTGTTTATTTAACTCTACAAACTCCACTTGTCCCATTCTATTGGTAGTTTTAGATTTAGATATTGAATCAGGAATGAGTTCAATGGATAAATCAACATCACACTCTGGTGGATTCCTAGGTAATGCATCTAGAAAAACATCAATTAATTTTTATACCATAGTTACATCCCCTATTCTTATGATATCTTCCTTATCCATGGATTGCACTTGATCTTCCTTTATTCCCAGAATTTTATTATAGAGAGCTACGGTGTGAGGATCTAAACATGATTTAGATTATGAAGTTTCCCCTATAAATACAAGATGTTCTACCTCACCTTCTTGAATCATAATCTATTTCTCTTGGAAATAAATTTTTTCATTATAATTTGAAATAAAATCTATACCAAGGATTATATAAAATTCAGCCATAGGTATAATAACCTAGTTTTAAAATATGGTATACCCATGCATTATAATCATAACTTCATAACACGTCTTTTTTGTAATAAGATTCCCACTCAGTGACTTAATTGATAAATCCCTTACTAGGATTATAGGTAAATTTTTGATGTTTTTTGGAAAACATGGAAGATATAAAAGAGTGTAAAGATACAAAATAAAGTATAAAATTATATAACTTTTATTCTATGATCAAATTACCTACCACTAAGTCATTGGGAACTTCAACATTAATTGTGCTAACTAAATAATCTTTTCCTTTCTCCCTTAACCTTTTCTGAGGATAATTCCCTTGAGGTTTGGGGAATTGGTTCACATAATGTATCTTCTCCATATAGTTAAATCATTGAAAATCAAAAGATTATGCATTTCCTTTATATTCATGTGTTTTATGGATTTTTTCTCTATACTTGTAACAAACTCTAGTTCCCTTCCTGAAATCCATGGTGAGTTTTTTCCCATATTTATCGCATGTAAGAAATCTCATCCTTCTTTTATTCTTCTTTTACACATTATTCTTCCTGTTTTGATCATTCGGCCTCTTATTCTCCTAATTTTCCTTGAATACATGTGTCCTATAGAACTACTTTTGTATCTTAATGGTGCTTGAGACTATATCCTCATATGATGAGAAGTTATAAGAGAACAACACCCTTAAAAGTATCATATTTAAACCATAAAAGAAATGATAAATATTTCTTTATAGTCTATATACATAGTCCATAGCATGTCTAGCTAACCTTGTGAAGTTAGCTTCATACTCAGCATCATTTTCCTCCTTTTGTCTAAGATTGAGAAATTACCTTTCCATTTCTTATCTTTTCTTATGAGGAAATTATTTTTTATAGAATACCTCCTTAATAGTTCCATGTTCCATGAATTTTATATCATATTCTACTTTAATTTTTTAATTAGTGACCACCGTTGGTCTATATCTTCCTTCAGATGATAAACCAACATGATGAATTTTTTCTTTTCACTACCTCTTAAAGCAAGAAAGAACTTATCTAGGGACTTGATCCATTTTTGAAAAACCAATGGATTATTAGTTATATTTAATATCATAGGTTGTTGTCACATCAAGTGATCCAACATAGTTACACCATGTTTTGAATCAGCATTTCTCTCTATATAGGTGAGATTATTTATCATAACCTGGGTAAATTTACCTAATAAGGTTATGAACTGATTATCCTCAACTTTGGATACATTAACTTGTTCAAGGGAAATATTCCTACATTGACTATGGGTGTTGATATGGTTCTCATTCCTCTCATTAGTTTTCATCTTTCTATAGTGGCATACATATAATTAGATCATGTTATTTAATTGTAAAAAAAGTTACAATTAAGTTTTATAGAGTGTTCCCTAAAAAGAATGATGGATTTTCATATAACTTATTCTATCTGAATAGGTTCCTATAAATATCATCCCCACGATTCCTACTAAACTTTATTTGATACCATTTTCAACATCCTAGACTCCAGAAACCTAGAACTAGTAGTTATATTATATTATTAGTACAAAATAAAAGATTTCCCATAGGATCCAACCACTTTGTAGTCCTGTAAGACTAGATACATACATACATTACATTTTAAAACATAAGATAAAGCATGAACACATTGTGAGAACATAATTAACCCTTACATCATATCCTTGAAAACTAGATGTACTTATCCTCTTGGTTTCTTGGGTAAAGGAAAGAAAATAAGGGTGAGCTTGGATTCTTAGTATGGAGTAGTATACAGTGTAATTTATCATAACATAAACATGGAATAAGTGATATGGACGGAATAAATAAAAAACATGAAGTCATAATCAACTAAAACTGATGAAATTCTATATCCATGAAAATGAATAAAAACATTGATAACAATAATCATTGATCTCATACTGATAGAATGGATAATATAGAACATTAAAACATATTTCCAATGCCTTATTCCAAGACATTATCCTATTATAGGAAGAGGTATAAAAAAATCAAATTTTTTCCCATGATACTTATTTATGTATCGAGGGTCTATATAATTTTGAGCCCCATCCATCACCTGATTAAGTCTAAGGCATTCACCCTAATATTTAGAAAGACTTTTCATACCATTCCCTTAGGAACCTATTACATAATAAAACATGGATATCCATATAATGAGTAATATGGAAATAAAATATGTCCCCATTCAATGTAATAATGTGGATTTCTTGAATAACATCCCTTAATCAACTTAGAAGCTATGGTGTATCATCAAATTTATATAAAGTACCCTTATCAAAGAAATATAAAGGTGAGGGTACTTTAAATGTGTTGGGTTATCCATGTAAGATAGTAATTGGGTTGATTATTTTAAATTAGTAGGAGAACAAGGAAATGATAAAAAATATTTCATCACATTTCATAAATATCATGAGAATATTCCAAAGCATATCCCTTGGGATTGTTTATCTAGGTATGCAATCTTAGCCCCACTCGTTGTTCCTCAGGGTGATGATTGATTCATTTCTCAACTAAACCTTTTTAGGGTGATTACCTCTAGGTGAATCTATCACATCCACTTTCCATTATATAGATAGTGGGGTATTTTATAGGAAACTACACACACTTTTACTTCACCAAAACATAGGATTGTTTTTCCACCATGGAAAATATTGAGTTTTACAATGGTTTTGGTAACTCTTGAATCAAAATAATATGATAGATGGATAACAAGATATACTTTTAAATCCATTAAATTTCATGATTAATATGGTAAAATTTTTCCAGGTCAATGTATTCACCACACCAAAGGAAATAGGTGGTGAATATAAGATGAGTATCGAATAATGAAAATTGAGATGGAAAACCCTCACTTATGGCTTGGGTAGAAATTATATCAAAACCCCTTTAAAGATAGGGATTAAAATTGATCTTTAAATAAAATGAATAAAAAAATCATGATATAAATTTTCAAATAGGAATTATATGCACCGTATAAAGGAAATTAGGTGCATAATACAAAACATGTCTCAATGAGAGGAATTTCAGACAAAAAAACCTTACCTCTTGTCCTAACTTCCATGAATGTATTTTAATATCCTATGTCATAAACATAGTTATATTAATAACATAGTTTAGAACTTTACTCATGTACATTTTCATTAATACTCTTCATGAATAGTAATTCTCTATAATAATTCAACCTATTTTCCATATCAGGTATTTATAGTTTTGATCCTTTGTACTAGTTTGGTAATAGTGGTGTCCATATTGATTATTCTTAAAAACTTAATAATTAACATGTTACTAAAGTTACTATTTTTGGTTTATTTATAATAATTTATGATTTTTCAAATTCATTCTATGAGTGTTTTACTCATTTTACTTGAATATGAAATTGATAACAAATATGTTTTAGTGATTCTTGACGATAGAAGTGTTTTTTATTAATTAATGAATTAAAAATTGATATAACATCTCCAGAACCAAAAAAAATAATTATTTAAAAATTTATATTATATTATACAAGTAATTATTTTCCCATATCAATTCATGAAATAAACTCATAGTATTGTTCAAGTGGTTGGTTTGAACCAACCCAAACATGAACATACCCTAATTTAATGAATGATTATGCGGTGGTTTTGTTTTAATATCATTATAACATAATCATAATGATATTATTTAGTGTTTATTGTGATAAATAATAATTTTTATGAATTATAATAATAATTAATGGATGTTAAATCATTACACAATTTGAATAAAATATTATCCTCTTAGTATGCTTGTTTTAAATGATTAATTTAACAATGATCATGTGTTGATCATATTATTAATAGGTTATCCAATTTTTCATAAAAATAATTTAATTTTATCATAAAAATAATATTTATACTTTAATATCATCCTTATATCCATACTTGTATGTTGGTGAAGGAAACTAAAACGCATTGCATCATAGAGGCAGTAGTTCTCACAACGCATGAATGAAAGTTTCATTTTTTTATTAATCGGAAGAGGGAAGGTGGTTAGTGTTTATTTAAAAAATATAAAAACATTAAGTATAATATAAATAATAAATTCATAATATAATATTTTTAAATGATAAATTTTAAATTTAAAGGTAAAATGAAAATATGTTAGCAAAAATATTGAACTTGCGTTGAAAACTTTGGGTTTCTCTTAAAGGATTCCTTAGAAAGGTATGGACTTGGGTAATCTGTTGTGACCATAAGACTATGAGAGTGAAATGGAATTATAATGGAAGTAAATAAGGAATATTTTTATGGGAAAACATAATTTTTAGAGTAGTATTTAGGTGGTGGTGAGAGGCCCCATTTATAAGTGATGAGAATGGCATCTTTTGTAAATATTTCAACTTAATATAAAGGGAGCACATGTTAAACATGTAAAGTGGCATAAAAAATAAACAATAATTGAGTTCATGGTTATATAAGGTTAAGAATATATCAAAAAATCAATACCATACATATTTTTATCATGTTTTAATCCATTTACCTCTAAAATTATTACTTTTACCATTTTAGCTTTTACCAGAGTAACTAGTTTTTACCTAAGGTAGTTTAATATTTATACCTAAAAATAAAGTGGTCCTTATTATATAATTTATAAATAATTATTCTAAAATTGAAATAAATTTTTTATAATTCAATTTAATTAAGTTTTAAAATTTAATTTTAATATGATAAATGTATAATGTATTAAAACAATTTTAAAGAAAAATATTACTTGAGTTCTAAGATATAAATAATAGGTTGGTAAAAAATAATATATGTTTTTCAAATGTATAATCTAAAAACATATTTTATCAATAAAATGGTTTCCTAAATCTATAATTCATACTTATATACTAATAATGGCATAAAAGTCATAGTATTAATAAAAATGGTATATTTCATTATTCACCTAAATATCAATTTTTTAGAAAATCCAAAAAATTCATCTTAAGATAATATATTTATTAAAAATTAAAAAATGAAGTCTATTTGGAAAATTTTAAATTTTAAATTTTAAATTTTAAAGAAAGTCTTGAATAAAGTCTCTTTAGAGTGTTAATTGTGTGATAGTTTAAGATATGGTGTTTACAACATACAGTAGGGTCTCGAGTATTGCACCCTCAAATACTAAGTGTGATATTCATTTTAAATTGACACTTTTCAAGACCTCGATCATCTAATCAGTTAGTTTATGTAATAGTTGGGTTCCCTTGGATTAACCTTTATTAACCTATTTTCGTTATTTTCATTGGGTTACACTAGACGAGAGACCCTAATAGGATTAGGTTATCAAAGGAATAGAGTTTATATTATCCATATAATAGATATGGATAATGTGTTGTCCATTCAATTATTCACGAGTCATAACTATTTTGATTGGGATGATACCATGCCTAAAGAACTGAATAGTGAGAAAAATTCCATATTAGACTCATTGCTTAGTAAAATTTGGATCTTGGATCACTAAATGAATATGATATATGGGGTCATCATTTTTATTAAGAGATATATCATTAAAAATCCTTAATAAAAATATATAAAAACATGATACCCACCCATCGATATTTCCTTGATTATAGATTATGGAATTCTTTATGGAAATCATGTTGAGTTATTTAATAGTTATGACCTATAAAATAGTTAAATATTGGTATCTAGGGTTGAAATTTTTTATCAAGGAGAATAATTCAAAGCCCCTATATATGAATGTTATATAAATAAATTTCTATAACTCTGACTCATGTTTATTAGATACTGAGTGTGCATCACATGTTTTTTATAACAAACAATCACTCGGATATAAGATGGAATTAATGAAGGGTGACGTAGATATTAATATTGATAATGGAGAAAGATTTGTTTCATTATAAGTCATAACTTATGATCTAAGTTTACCCAGTGGATTAGTTCTATAATTCAGAGCTATTATTATTATGTTCCCAATATAAATAGAAAATTTATTTATGTATCTTGTAACATCATGTCTTTTTTCAAAGGCATAGACCATTTTTTTCGGTTTTAATTCCTTTTTTGGCTCTAATAAGGATTCATAATGAAGTAAAGGATATATTGGGGTTTTGGGGGATTATTCAGAGCCCAGAGATCCAAAAGCTAAAGAGAAATACTGGTCCACACAATTAGTAGAAACTGTGCAACCCATCCCACATGGTTTCCCTAAACTATGTGGCTACAGATTGTGGGGAACTTGGGGCTGCACGGTTTGTCTATAACCATGAAACCCCAGGCGCATGGCCATACAGTGCTGGATAGGTTTGGGACAGAGCTTTTTTTCATGGTTTTCACACAGTTAAATAAATTGTGTGCCTAACTATACGGGGTGCCCTTTTGATGCAGTGGCTTGGCACATGGTTGGCACATGTCTTCGCCAACCATGAAGCCAAATTTTTCACCCTTTTTTAGGTTTAATTTACCTTTTCCCCTTATTTAATTATTTTAAACCCTTTCTTCTTTTCTCTCTTTTCTCTAGCATCTCTCTTCCTCCTCCCAAGCATGAAACCTCTACCTCCTCTCCTCCTAGGTTCCTTGTTATCTCCTTCATCCAGCAACCAAATCGCTCATCATCAGATCCTTTGTAAATCTCTAAGTAATCTCCTCAATACTATCCTTTCTATTTCAAGTTATTCTTCCCATATCTTTCACTTTCTCAGTACAAGCCATTTTCTCCATTTTTAGGGAATTTGTTGGTTCCTTTGATTTCTTATGATCTAGCTCAAATCAAAAGTCAACGCTAGATGAAGGAATCTCTACAAGGATAATGTAGGTATTATATGTTATTTCCCCTTGTTTTATTTCATTCTATAGTATGCAACATTGTTCCATGAGCCAGACCATTCTGGTGACACCTTATAATTGCTAATTAAATTAAATGGGAGACATCACCTTGCCAATTGCAACCCAAACTAGGGGAAAATCAAACCCTTTGGGTTGATTTACTTGGTTTAAGCCACCCCAATGGGTGTGATCCTCCCTTGAATCATAATTTACACTCTTCCTTAGTTGGTTAAACCTCCTTTGAGGGGTGTTTCTTTATAATTGATACCTTGAATTGTTAAATTTGGATTGAATTGGGTAATGAGCCATGTGTTAGGCCCCTATACCCCATGTTATAAATGAATTGGTGAAATTAAATGAATTGTCCAAGTTCATAATGCCTTCCATCTCATGCCATAAATTACTTGATCAATGGAAATTCCTTGAGAAATATTCCCATTTATGATAGTTCCTAAACTAAATGAAATTTCCCTTGCTATACATGTTGTACATGAATTTCTTGATTTAAATTATTTCACCTTAATGTTGAGGGAGATACAAGGGGTTCCAACTTAAGGACCCCTTGGATGGGATCATCGTTCCTTAGTTATATTTTATTAAGTCTTTTTAAACACATTAGGGTGACACTATCAATTCCTGGGATGAGATCGCTGAGAGTTATTTCTTTTAACTCCAGACAAGTGACACCGGATCCCTAGGGGAGACCCCTTGGATGGAATCGATGGCACGATGGTTGTACCATGATATGAAAGAGACTCGGGGCCCTATGTGAAATACTAGGTACAAACATAGAGGTTATTTATTAACATTATCACACCATGCCTAGAGTGACACTTGGGACTTCATTCTTGGGTCACCTTGGATGGACTTCATGGGAATTAGACATATATCGATCCCCTCAAGAGATACTTGGAAATTCTCTCAAAATTGACATGGATGGGCTCATGGTGACTCTCTATATTTTATTAATAGGTTTTTTATTGAATTAAAAAGTAAATGGATGTTTTTAAAATAGAAATGATCCTTTGTCTTTAGAAAATGTAGGTATGTGTCCTCCAACCCAAGCATAATCTTAGGTATAGTCTGAATTATTAAACTTTATATAACCCTCTTTAACTTTACAATAGCCCATGGTTCAGACTCATTAGCTTTGGCCAAAGTAGGTAGATTTTAATGGTTGTCCTATAGGAACCCAGTCTAATTTATTTATTTATTTATTTATTTATTTATTTATTTATTTATTTATTTATTTATTTATTTATTTTTGTCTTGCATTTATTTAATAAGACACGCTATTCATTTTATATTGAATGAAATGGATTGCCCTAGACACCATGGGTGGTGGCCTACTAATATTGTATCTCACACCCTTCTTGGGCTGCCTTTGGTACCCAAGTTGACTTTATGATCATAGATATAGATAAAGGTAAGAAGACATCTTTCGATGCTTGATTGAATGTTCTAGGATGGAGATAGAGGCAGAGGACTGATCATATGCTCCAGACACTAGTTGTAGTCATTTTTTTTCTTTTTGTATATTTTTTTAGAATGTGTTATATGCTTGTATTCCCTAACCCCCTTGCATGATTTTGTATAGTACATGACATTCCATCATCCTATTTCTTTTCTATTGTTATTATTCAACTTCTTCATATTGTATTACGCGTATTGTATGATTATGTACTTTTCTCTACTACTGAATTCTGGTTATTACTGCTTATGTTGTCTCTTATAATGTTATATATATGTGTGTGTGTGTGTTACACTCTGATCAATGAAGTAATATTCTCCCCAAAGACAAACCCTAGGCCCTCACTTCTAGTCGATAGCCTCTGGAGTTTAGGGAGGCACACTTGAGGTCTTGTGGCCACCATCTCGGGGCCCAGCTAAGTGGCATCTAGGGTGGGACTCTATATATATTTTATGGAAAATATGGGTTTTTCATTCATTATCAAGAATAATATGTGTTCTATATATAATAAATAAATGATTTATGACATTGAGAATATAATGAATAGGTTATTTATTCTTGATATGGATAATCCTATTTATAACATTCAGAATGAGAAGGTTAAATTTAATTTTAATCACACCTACCTATGGAATTTTCATCTCATACATATAAATGAAAAATGCATTCAAATACTCTATAGAGATGGATTTTTTTGACTCATTTGATTATGAATCATTTCACATGTGCGAATCTTGTTTACATAGGAAAATGAAAACAACACAATTTTAGTGAAAATGTGAAAGAGATAGTGGACTATTGGATTTCATACATATTGATGTATATGGACTAATGAGTAGACAAGAAATCGGTGGTTATAGGTACTTTGTTACTTTTACTGATAATTTTAGTCGGTGTTTATATGATTATTCTATGAAAAAAAGTAGGAAATGTTTGAAAATTTCAAATAGTTTCAGAAAAAAGTAAAAAATCAATTGATAAAGAGTATAAAGACTCTCTGACCAATTTAGGGTGGTGAATACTTAATCCATGAATTCATATATCATCTAATATTTAGTGTAATTATTTCACAACTGACACATCCAGGTACACCGCAATATAATGGTGTGTCTAAAAGGAGCAATCATAAATTTTTAGATATAATTTGGTTTATGATGAGTCTATGTGACTTTCATATTACATTTTGGGGTAATTATATAGATACTATTGCATTCTTACTGAATTGAATCATGTTACATAATAAACATGAAGGTTTGGTAGGATTCATAAATAAATCAAGTGATATGGATTTATCATGGATAATGAAAATGAAGTAATGTTCATAAGTGATGAACCTAATTCATACCATGACGATATTGAGATGTCTGTTTAAGATAAATGGTTAAAATATATAGAATTTGAGATAGACTCCATGTACACTAACCAGGTCAATAACTTGGTGTATGAACCTAAATGGGTAAGACCCATAGGATGCAAGTGATATTTCTATAAGAAAACTGACATGGATGGTATAGTGTATATATATAAAGAAATCTTGGTGGAAAAGGGTTACAAAAAATTGACTATGAAGAAACTATTTCACCTGTAGTGATGATAGATTTCATTCAGATCATGTTATCCATAGAAGATCATTATAATTATGAGATATTTCAAATTGATTTCAAAACCAATTTCCCTAATGGTTATTTATCTAAGTATTTTTATATTATATAGGTCAAAGGTTTTTAAGTTCTAAATGAGTCTACTAAGGTTTTCAAGTTTTTATGGTCTATTTATAGACTAAATTAATCTTTTCAGAGTTGAAATGTCTAGTTTTATGATTCAATCAAAGGGTTTTCTTTCATTAAAATATGGATTATTTTTGTGTATATAAGTGGGTTAGGGGGGTTATAGTGGGGTTTATGATTTTTTATGTAGATGAAATACTTCTTATAATAAATGATATACCAACACTTCATATTCTGGAGATGTGGCTAAGTAAAGGTTTGTCAATTAAAGACATGGGTGAAACTACCTACATACTAGGTATGAAGTTCTATAGATAAAGATTTAAGAGTATAGTTATACTGAGTTAGAACACATATATTGGTAAATTTATAAAGTGGTTTAGCATGGAGAAATCCAAGAAGAGGTATTTACCAGTGTTTCATGGCATGAATCTTAATAAAATTTTGTATCCTTCTAAAGAGTTATAAAGGATGGATAAAATTTCTTGTCTCTATCATAGGATTTATCATGTATTCCATGTTGTGTGCTCAACTTTATGTCTCTTATTATTTGATCATAAGTAGTAGATACCAATCCAATTCCAGTGAAAGACACTAGATTGTTTTAAAGAACATTCTTAAGTACTTGATAAGGACTAAGAATATGTTCTTGGAATTTTGAGGATAATATGATCTATGTCTAAAAGGTTATATATATGTGATTTTTTAATATGACAAATATGATATGAAATCTCAATATGGATTTATATTTTACCTAAATAGTGGACCTATCAGTAGGAAAATTTCTAAATAATACATCATAGTGTATTCAACAATAGAGGAAGATTAAATATATACATTAGATACTACAAAGTGATTTATTTGTATCAATAAGTTTATTGTCAAACTTGGATTGGTTCCTATCATTGAGGTGGAATTGAGCTATATTATAAAAAAATAGGGTTGTTTTTTAGGCTAAGGAACCTTGGTCTCACCAAAGGACTACGAAAATCCTATTAAAATATCATATCATATGAGAGATTATTGAAATCAGTGATGTAAATATCAATCAGGTAGTTATACAAGAGAATTTAGAAAATCCATTGATGAAGCCATTACCACAGTAATAACATGAGGGTCATGTAGAATCTATAGGTTTTAACCACATAAGAGGTTGGTTGTAATGGTTTTAAATATGTCACATTATTATAATAAAGGAAATATATGTTTATCATTCATTCATGTGTTCTACAATTTATGTTACATGAATGGATAAATGATAATATCCTCTCAAAGTAAAACTTTGAGTTGTCCCTAACCGATGATCATTACAGAGTATTATGGGTTGTGATGATATGAAATGGTTAACATGAATATATTCTTGTACTCATTACAAATATTTTTATCTAATATATGAATAATGGATTCATGAGGTAATATTAGAGCCTTATTACTTGGACTGATCTGCTAAATTATATCTCATGGAATATCATATGATCATTGATATAATTAGGGCTGTATGCTTATTATAGATCCTTCTTAACTTAGTTTTGTGAGATATCTAGTATGAGAACCTTCATAATTTTATATTCTACTTATGAAATTCAAAATATGAATTTAGCTTATCAGGATGTGGTTGAGTGTGTTGTTAATCATATCATCGGTTGGAGTGCAATCAAGATGTGATTTATCCAATTAGATGACAAGTAAAGATATATGTACCATGATTGAATTAGACTAATAAAATTCATGGACATTATTATTTAAGTAAAATATGATGTCTTCAATTACTTGGATAATGGGAATGCAATATACTCATCTGTTAGATGAATGACATGTGATGTATTCATTGACTTGGTTAGTATTTTTCAGAGAATCAAGAAAAAATGAGATGGACTATACTAGATTGGCATGTTCCATGTCTATTGGTCACATTATTTCATGGATAAATGGATTATTTAGGTATTCATATGATGTATATGATAAATCTTGTGTTGTACATGTTCTTATAGTGATATGATCATGTTTAATGGAGATCACACCATACCCCTTAGTAGATTGAGTAACATTGATGGTTTGCTGAAAGTTTCTATTTGCTTATATATATGAATAGGGATTTCATATGTGTTTTCAATGATACTAAGGCCTATTGGGTCACAAATTTAGGCCATTCAATAAGGATTAATTTTTTGGATAAAGTTTTTGTTCCAAAATGAAGATAGTTTAAAGAAACTATATCCAAAAGTGGTTTTGGATAGATTCAAAAAGAGTTTTGAAGTTTTGTATTTAGTCCTTTTGGGATTTTAGTGAAAGTGGGAGGTTGTTGGAAGTGAAATAAAATAGTAACCACAACATAATAGTGGTGCATATTATATTTTGGTCTATAGATGACATCATTGTTTTCATTCATACAATACATGTAGTTGTTATATCCTTCTCTGCTCATTTTTATTCAGTTAAAAATCATTTATGAATGTGTTGTTAAGGCTTGTGATCAAATTGAATGGGTTCAATATATATTCCCCAAAAGGAATTAATCCATGTGATGTGTTATATATTGAAATTATTTAATGGAGACACATTAAGGCTTATATATAAGGATGTGATTCTTCTCTTGTTGGGGTGTGTTCGATCATTCCAAAAGTGATTAATTGTTTTAAATCCATTCAAAGCTCTTTTCCTTCCCAAATCCCATTATCATTCCTCAAAGGTGCTATCATGACTTATGTAATTTGGGATTCCTCTAAAATTGTGTGTGTGTTTCCATTAATTGATGCTCCCCCCTTGGAAGTAGGATACATTCATCTGTTGCTCCTTATAATCGACATCTAACATGATCCGTCAAAGAAGAAGATGGAGGCTACAACACTGGTGTTTTAGGTATAGTTATGGTGTTTTACATGATTTTTTTTTGGGTAAACTTATGTGCTTTATCCTTAGATATATATTATGCCTTTGTTTGGGTTTTATTTTATTTCCAATGATCATATGATAATAAAATAAAACCCATCACCTATTTTACCACTTTCAGTCAATCCTTTTGACCAAGAACCTTCTTTGATTCCTTAGGCACATCAATAGCATGTCAATTTTGATGGGCATTGCAGGATTATCTAATAATCATACACAAAAGAAATAATAAATATATTTTTATGATCTATCTTCAATAATAAAACATACATACGTAAATGAAGAACATTATACGTAAAATAGTTGATTACAACAGCCTCTATCTTCCATCTTCAAGGGAGAAATCCTGATGAATATCATGAAGCAGTTGAACTAAGCCTCCCATATCTGGGGGGTAACACCAGCCAATGGATCCATGTTCATAACTTGAGGATCCATAAAATGATTGAAGGGGTGATAGCACCTTTACTTGAATGTGGTGAATGAGGCTTAGGAAAAAAGAGTGTTTTGTATAAATATTTTTATGAAATTTATGATCATTCACCACACATGATATGGGGGATCACATCCCTTTATATAGTCAAAATCAATGATCTCCATTTAATTAAATACATCTTCCATATGAAATGTATTTGTAGTGTACATTATTTCATGTTTGAGGAATCCATTGAAATTATTTAATTAACAAGAAATATTTAATTAATCCATTTATAATAGATTAGTAATAAAAAGAAACTATATGGGAAGGAGGTGGTATATGTATACACTCATCCTATAAGTTGAAAGATTCATACACTCTGCCTATGAGGTGGCTGATTCATGTAATTATCTTTCATTACATTGGATGAAACATATTCTATCATATGTATCATATAAATATGTTGTTATTTCATAACCAATATCATCTTAATTTGATAATTAAATCCAATACCTTCATCTCTTTCACCCCCTTTGTAATTCCTAGAGGTTCTAGCAGTACTATCCATGTGTGAAAGGGAAAAAATGGGAAATTTTCATGTCATATTTCAACCAATGAACCTCATAATCTCACATAGTCTCATTGATTATATCCAAAAATATTCCTAGAAATATTCCAATGTCTTATAGAAAAAAAATAGTTCTTATAATCTATAAACATGACATACATGGATTTGGAGAATATTCAAAGATGGTCAGGAACCAACATAAGTGGTGTCGATGTTGAGTTTTGTTTATGGTTGAAGGATGGATTCGAAAACTAGAGGTGGGTGGACACATCAAGGGTTTTATTTAGGGTTTTAATGTGAGGGATCATATGGATAATAACTCAAATAAAATATCAATAATTTAAATTTTTAAAAATGTTGGGGTATGTGACTAATGTTCTCTTTAATTTTATGATGACTAAAGTTCATGCATGGATTGTTATGTCTCATTGATTTTTTTCAATAGTTGTTGTGATTTGAGAGATTGGTGTGGGTGTGTTTCATTGGATTTGTTAAAGTAGATGAACATTGAATAAGGTTATCAAAAACTGAGTTGAAGTTGGAAGATGAGAGGAGTTTTCTTTTAAAGAAGACCATTAGAGATTCTAGCATCATATTTGGGATGAATATGGAAAGTGAGCCCATGTTGTTTATGATGATCAAAGAAGAAGTTAGATTTTATGGGTTTCCTTAGATAAATCGTGAAAATGTATTTGATTAATAGATAATCACATGGATTATGAAGAACAATATGGATATTGTTTCTCCTTGTGATGATCAAGGAAAATTCCATTGGCCACATGATTTCATGATAACCAAGGGATGAATACCTCTTAAAAACACTATCAAAACCAATGGTGTGGTCAAATGAACCTAAAAATGGTGTTGGATATGGATTATACCTATGACTAGGATTTCATGACACTCTAACATATTCCATATACACATGTTTTTTAGTTTCTTCCTATAGGAACTCTTGATAAATTTTCCTTATGATTGAAATGAATCTTGAAATATCACATGCCTTGTCACTTGGATAAAGAAGAATAAATATGAATCTTGATGATCAATAATAATTAAGGAACCTATGTGATCTAATAATTTCATGATGAAGATTTAATAACATTATAGATACTGTATAATACTGAATGAGGAACAAAGTTCTAGAATTTAAGGATTATCTGAGTTGATGGATCTTCGATGTTGAGAAATAATGAGAGTTTTCTAAGAAGAATATAATCATGGTGTGAAGGAGGATATTGCATCATGATGATGATTAATATATAATTAATACACTGTAATATATTTTTTATGTCATGAATGTGTTCTATATGAATTATAAGGAATGAGATGCATCATGATTGGAAGATTCAGGAATTCGGTGCTTCACTGGTCTTTGTAGAGGAGTATCATGCTGCAATCCAAATATTCACGCTACAAATGGGGGTACTACACCATTATTGGTTGGTTGTAAAATTTTGGTAGAGTTGAGAAGGTGCATAAACTATTCCAGATAGATAATTCTCGTTATGTAAATGATGAACTCAGACAAAAACTTAGAGCACCGTGCCACAAGTAACAAAGGAATCATTACACAAGCTACTTGATCGCACCACAAGTCCAATGTGGATCTTGTGGATATGAGTATAAATTTTAACTAAAAAATTTGGATTTGTGGTTTATTTAATTCTATATCATAAAGGGTAATATCACATGATGAATATACATGATAATTATGATGATGAAAGATGATAGAAAGAATATACATGACACTATGGTTACAAGATTCATCATGGGCACTTTCTTGGCCTGCGGTTCGACAAATATTGAGTTTTTGATTGTTGTGTGACTATTACTCGGTGAAACGAATCAATAGCATGGATTTGGTTCATGATTGAGGTTTTGATTGATGTGTAGTGATGAAGGAGGAAGATCAAATATGGATTAGAATCATACTGATGATTTCTATTTTTCTAGGGGGTGTGTAATGGCAGTTTAGTGTGGTGACATTTTTCCTCAACGGACCAATTTTCAAGTGGATCAAAGCATATTTTATAGTGATCAATGATAGTGAGGGGTGGTCAACGCATATCCACCATCACTGGTGAGATTCTTGGTGAATATAGAGGCGATGGTGGAATGGTAATACATGGATAAGAAACTACAGGTTCCTGTAAATCTCGTGGTACATGGTGTGTAATCCAAAGATAAACACCATGTGTGACCCCCTAGTTGTGCCACACGGGTTTATATGGAAATTAAACATCACACACCATGTAACCCATGGATGGTGACTCGGTGTGTACTCTGGGATTTCACGAGAATATACATGGGCAGGCACATGGGAATGGGTAGATTACATGGGTATGGACTGGTACTCAGACATGGCCAGGTACACAAACACGGCTAGATACATGTGCATGTCTAGTGTACATGGTAATAGGTATAGGAACATGGGAACAGACACGGGAAGGTCCGGATTTAGAGGTACACACCATTTACCCTATATATATGTCGTATGCTTTCTCATAGACCACTTGGAGCTCTTTATCTCTTTGGTTTAGGACAGTATTGGTTGAGTGCATTCCCTTGGTCCATACCCTCGAGGGTGTAGTGAATAATTACATCCTCAACTCTAGATTGTGATACCCTCTTGGGGATGAGTTTTGGATAGATTTTTTAGTGTCCCTCCATGAGACTGAGGTGTGATCCTCTATTATTTCTTATTATAACCTAGGTGGGATTTGTGGAAATGGTGTTCCCACCATGAACAAAACATCAATCCCCCATCTAGAAGGTTGTTTAGTAGGGTTTTCAGTATCATTGGGCATATGATACCCTACACAATGGGTTGTTACATATTTGGTTTATGATGTCCCCCAGTGGTCCTGGGTGTGATCCCCTATTTTCGTATAGAGATCTTCAGAGATCCAGTGATTAATTTTCTCACAGGTCCTAATGATCAAGACCTTTTAGATGAGTGTCATTGTTGATAACATGGATCATGTAGTGGATTATCCCAAATAAATATTTACCATAATCCTTAAGCAGTATCCTAGGCTGATGTGTGGTTTCATTGTGACCTTTGATACTTTTTTTAAACTTTTATCATATCAATATCTAGGTGTTTTTTATCTATGTATCACTTATTTTGATTAACATATATTCATGGTTATGAGTTGACTCATATTTGATGCTACGTGTTGGGTGATTTTAGGGTATCCTACTGGGTATTGTTATACTCATCCCTACATTGGCTCTGTAAACACGTGTTGTGTCTTATGTAGACTACAGACCATTTGACGGAGTCCTAGCATGATTGGGACTAGGTGGACCATAGTGATCTAGACAGACTGATATTCTTACCGGGTGTTGTTTTTCATATTAGTCCCATCCTTCTGAGTAATTTGGGCTTTATTTACAGTTGTTGTTGGCTTTTATTTGGACCTTTATTCTTTCAGTACTTTTTTTACTCTGATTATGGGATATAGATGTATGACTACATTTGGTATCAGTTTTATTTTACCTTTTAGCATTGTATGGGTATTTAGGGATGTGTGTGTGTATTTATATTAGTATAATGCCTACCAAGATTGTGATATACCTACTCGGTGCTGGTCTCTAGCCCCTTTCCTCTTGGATGCTGACTTGGGATTGTCACACTCGGCTTACCACTAGCTAGGAAGGCCCTGGTGGGTCAGGTTGTGACAGAGTGGTATTAGAGGAGGTTATACCTTAGGACTAAAGTCAATGAGGATTGGTTTGGGAACTAGGGAAACATTGTTAATTTGTTTTGATTTTGTCTCTCAGGACATGGTGTCCAGTGTTAGTGCGGTGTCTGACATATCCATTCACTAGGACCCTAATAACTTACTTATTTAATAGGTACATAAAGGCACTAGTTTTAGGGAAAACATTGGTACATGCATCATATAGGAATGGGTTGTGGTTTTCATGTCCTTCTTGAGTTAGCTCCCCAAATATGCTCTTTAACCATGGTATGTCTTGATAACTTTCAATATGTCTCTGGGATAATAGTTATAGTGACTTAGAATTTTCATACATAGATATAACATCTTTTTAGATTAACATTCATTGCATTATACAAACACATGCCTAAGGATCATAAAGGTATATTGCCTTTGGAAACATGGAAACATAAACAACTGGTTCATATGTGAACTATATCATCTCCCATTATATTCTTCATAACTAGTACCCTTCTTATACATATCACACATAATACATTTCTTTATAATCCATGGAAAGGAAACTTAAGAAAGGGTGAGATCAGATGCTCAGTAAGTATAAACAAGGGATATGTGTATCCAACCATGAACATAAAGGTCTGATAACATGAGCATGATATTTGAAAACTATACCCTATATATCAAAGATTGTAATATTGATTCATGGCATAAATATTGGAAGTTTATAGGACATTAATTTTAATGAAATCAAAGATCATGATCCATGAGAGCATAAAATTGGAATAATACATAGAATTGTGGCATAAAAATAAGCTTAGAAAATCATTTCTGTAGTAATCAAGGATTACTATCAAGGATTACTATCAAGGATATCATAATGGAATGGTTTCACTCCCCAAACCATAATAGTATTAAAGGTTCTCTCCTAATACCATCATAGCATACAAAGTCCTATACTAAACTAGGTTCACTTCCCATTCTAGTCATATTTATCTTAAAAGATATAAATATTTACCCAATGCATTGGAGGGAGATATAGGTCCCACCCAACACATAATGAGAATCATACATATGTGTGGAACAAGATCATAAAACATTAATCACATCATAACCCATGAAAATAAAATAGGTTTCATAAAAATTTCATCATATCATAACTTATGAAAAATAGACAGGTTTCATAATCATTTCATCATTTCATCATAGAATAACTCATGAAAAGAAGTGGGTTTCATAATAATTTCATCATGGTATAAGCCTTGGAATATAAATAGGTTATATATTCATAGGTAACATCTACGAATGTCATCTTATATGGAAAATGATTTTGAATTTTCATTTAAAACATTTCTTGAGAAAAATATCCTTTCAACTTAGAAAAAACCTTTTCAAACATAAAACATTTTTAAAATAATTATATTTAAAAATAAACTTGTAATATTATAAAATATTCTTCAAATAAATTATTTTTCATGATGGTGGATAATTTTTTTCATGTCGTACACATTAAAATAAATATTTCTTTCATATTTTTAGTAAAATCCAATCGGGGATTGTTTGGAAAACGATATAAATATTCCTTTAAAAAAATTATAAAAAAATAAGAAGATGGGTAAAAAACTATTTAATAAATAATTTAGATAATATTAAATTAATTTCAAAAAAACTTTTATAAAACATGGTTTTGGAATAAAAATGAGTTTTTGACCGAATAGATAAATAAAATGATTTTTCTTTAAAAAATATTTTCAAATATTGAGTACATAAAGAGAGGAAAATGCATGGAAAAAGGTATTCTCCTGAAATGAACGAATAAGAATAAAATTAATGAGTTTATTTAGAGATGGATCATAATATTTTATCATCATAAAAATAATCATAAACAATCTTGATGAATAATGAGATTGTAACATAAACTCTTTACTACTTTGGTAACTTTGAATTATAAGCCTCATGAAGGAGTAACATTAAATAAAACTTAAATTATAATGATAATAAATAAATTCATGATATTACATGAAAATTGGTTTTATATATATCCCATAAAATAATATAGGTGTATAACATAATATATGTCTCAAGGGAGGAAAATTGAGACAAAAATCCCCTACTGCTTTGGTAACTTTTAAACCATAAACCCCATGAAATAGAGATCATAAAATGGATATGTAAATCCAAATAATTTTCAGGAGAACAATAATAAAATACATCCATGGTTATTATATACACCATATAAAATAAACATGTGGTGAATATGGCATATGTCTCACAGAAAGTAAAAGTGAGATGGAAATCTCTTACATTAAGTCTCAACTTCTGTCGTACACGTTAAAAACTCCTATATAAAAAATTTAAGTTTATTTTAAATATATTAATGAACTATGCTTATATATATAATACTATATATGATTTTTTATGACCTTTTATTACCTTTTTATTAACAATTCCTTGTTAAAGTCACGTTCCGGGTAATAATTGATTTGTTTTTCATGTATGTTTTGATTTATTATTTTTATTCATCCTAATTTTATCATGGTTACATCATCTAAATAATGTTAAAAATTATATTAATATTATATATTTTAATTATATATGTTTTTAGAGTAATCCATATGATTTAGAGATAGAAAATAAAATACATCGTTCATGGAAACCAGAGGTCGTATGTATGCATGAACGTTGTTTTAATTTTCTCGATGGATTGAAATAAATAAATAAAAAAAAAAATATTACCATTATATAATATTTTTTATTTCATATATATTACATATTTTTATTAAAACCATCCTTATTACCTTCCATGTAAAGCGTGAATGAGTCACATCGCTTTGTGAGGCGGTAGTCCGCCCTATACACGAATGATGTTCTCATATTCCCACAGAATGGAAAGTGTGAATTTATATGTTATATAATAATTTAAGAAGTATAATAATATCATAAATATCATATATAAATAATAAATTCATCATTATATCCTATTTTGAGATGTGGTGATGGAAAACAAATAACATCAGTTTGCAAGGTGGCAGTCCGTCGTACACACAAATGATGATTCTGTAACCCATTTGATGGAAGAGGAGATGGTTGTAGGTAATTTAATTAAAATAAAAATATAAAAGTATATTTAATAATCTTATTTTATTATATAATAATTTTTTAATAATAATTTAAGGAGTTGGAGGAAGAAATAAAATAAAACACTCGGTTAGGGGTGTTATCTATTCTTCAAACAACTTCTTTTGGTTTTCACCAAAAGGATTCTTAGGTTGGATTTATGACAAAACCAAGGATACTATGATTGGAGGATATAATTAAGTAATTTATTTGTATAGGTATTTTAAAAAATGGTTTTTTAATTTTGGAGAGGAGAGGATAGGGGGTGACCTTTTATAAGTGAGGTGAGTAGCAAACTTGTAATTTTGGAAAAGAAAATGGTGTACCCACATTTTTCTCATTTAAAAAGGCTAAAAAATGGGCAATTATAAATAATTTATGATATAAGGTTTAAATATTTTCATATAATTTGTGTTTTACAAGTTTTGTATCATTTTTAGGCCCTTTATTTGTAGTTTAACCCTCCAATAACTCATTTTTACCTTAACTGCGGTAAATAATTTTTACTGTTTTTAATATTCAATGTGGTTAAAAATAAAGTTTACCTTATTAAATAATATAAATTATTATAATTAAAAATATGAAATCTATTTTTATAAATTTCGTTCACATAAGTGGAAAATTTTAATTTAAAATTAAACCTATAGACGTGATGAGAAAGCGGTTTTTCAAAGAGAAAATGTTTAAAAGTTTAAAGAGATTTTATATAAAAATTCAATATTAAAATGATTAAAATGATATAAATTAGATTAATTGATATATAATTGAATTAATTTTACTTTTAAACCCATTTTAAATAAAAATTAACCTTATAAATTCTTTAAATGAAAAGATGGTTTTCAATAAAAACTAGTATGTTTCACTATTCATTGAAAAATTAATTTTTTCAGAAAAATCACAAAAATTAACCATGAGATAATTTTTAATTGATGATTAAAAAAATTAAGTTTATTTTATCAAATTAATTTTCTTAGTTTCAAAAAAAATATTATTGTTCACAAAAAAAAATAAAAAACAATTTTTTTAAGAAAATAGTATTTTTGAAACTATAAGGACTTTTTTAAAAATTAAGTAATTTTTTATCAATATGTTTTATTTATATAAAAAAATTATACATAATATTTAAAAATTATTTTTTACTATTCATGTGTCTAACTTTAATGGCTAGTTTATAATAGTCACTTTTAAATAATAATATTAATAATATATCTTGGTTTTTTAAAACTGAGTGTTGTGTGTAACACAAGATATTAAAGAAATTTACTTATTCAAAAAAAATCCATAAAAACTATCAGTGTTACATTATACCCCCTTAAAATTAATTTAAAACTTTAAATTCATCACTATGATAAAAACAAATGAGGATACTTTTCCTCATCGTTTTCTTAGGTTCCCACATAGATTCTTCAAACTGGAGGTTTTTTCATAAAACTTTGACTAGGTGAGTGGTCTTGTTTCATAGAACTTTATTTGCATGATCCAAAATCTACACTGGTTATTCCTCATAAGAAATATCATGCCCTAGTGGTATGAACTCTAATTTCAGTACATGTGAATGGTCAGGTATGTATTTCCTGAGGAGAGATACATGGAACACATCATAAACTTGAGAGATGTTTGGTAGAAGCACCAACCGATAGGCTACCATCCCGATATGATCAAAAATTTCAAAGGGAACGATATACCTAGGTCTTATTTTTCCCTTATTTATAAATCTCATTATCTTCTTACATGGAGAAATTCTTAGAAACACCTTGTCACCAAGTTAAAATTCTAGATCAGATCAGTGATTATCAGTATAAATTTTCTACTGACTTTGAGCTGCCTTTATATGTTTCTGAATATATCTAACCTTATCTACTATTTATTCATATATCTCAAGTTCTCGTAGTTTTCTTTCTCCAAATTCATTCTATCATGTTGGATCTCTACACTTTGTTTCATATAGGGCTTTATAAGGAGCTATCAAAATGCTCGAGTGAAAGATATTGTTGTATGAAAACAGAACTAAAGGAAGGTTTGGATCCCAACCACTTTTTAAATCCATATAACATGATCTCAACATATCCTCAAGGGTTTTTATTTTTCTCTTAGACTTACCATCAGTCTGAGGATGATATATAGTGCTAAAACTTAACTCTATATCCAAAGCCTGTTGAAGACTTTTCTCGAACTTTGAGGTAAACCTCAGATCCCAATCAGACATAATGGAATGTGGTACTCCATGAAACCTTACCACTTACTTAATGTATATTATAGAAATATGGTCAAGAGTGATGTCTTCTTTGATAGCGATAAAGTGTTCTGACTTTGTAATGTGATCGACTATAACACATATTTCATTATTCCCTTTAGATGTTTTGGGGAGTCTGATGAAAAAATACATGGTGATGTCTCATTTCCATTATGGTATAGATAATTGATTTAACATCCCCTTTGACTTTTATCTCTCAGTCTTAACTTACTGACATACCAAGCACCGATATAAAAACTCAGTGATATCTCTCTTCATTCCATCCCACCGGAAATATAATTTCAAATCTCTAAACATCTTCATAATTCTAGGATGAATAGAGAATGTAGAACTATGATCTTCCTCTAGAAACTCCTTCAAATCTGGTATGGAAATAACACATGCACAGTTCTTGAACCTCATCATTCTATCATGATCAAGGTTAATATCAAGAACATTTCTAACCTTATTTTGTATCTTTACATCTTCTTTCTGCATCTCTTTAATCTTTACTTGTATTGATGGTTGAACATTATAATATTTCTCCGCTTCCTTCAATATTTCCAAATCCATCCTTTGAAAATATAGAAATATTATATCTTTTGTGATCCTCATTAAGAATAATATAGAATGATCCTTTCAACTTGAGGCATCATCCACCATGTTCACTTTCCTGGAGTGGTAATATATTGAGCATTCATAATCTTTAATCAGATTTAACCATATTATTTGGTGCATATTCAATTCCTTCTGTGTAAATATATACTTTAAACTTTTGTGATCAGTATGTACATCACACTTTTCACCATAAAGATAATTCCTCCATATCTTTAAGAAAAAAATTGATGCATCTAACTACAAATCATGAGTCGGGTAATTTTATCATGAACCTTTTCTTATTGTGAGGTATAAGCAATAACAATGTCATTATTCATAATAAAACATCCTAATACCTTATTGGATGCATCACTATATATTAAAAACCCTTCTCCACTATAGGGTAATGTAAGAATAGGTGTGCTAACTAATATTCACTTCAGTCTCTTGAAATTTTCCTCACATTCGTCTGTTAATAGGAAATCAAATCCCTTCCAAGTTAAATTGGTGAATGGATTATATAATCATGAGAAATTATTCAAAAACCATTGATAATATCCAGTTAAACCAAGAAAATTATAGATATTTTCCACTGTGGTTGGTCTATTACAACACTCAATAGCCTCTTTCATTGATGGATCTACCGATATACCCTCACTTGAGATTATATGACACAAAAATGAAACCTTTTGTAGGAAAAATTCACACTTTGTAAATTATTCATATAGTTTCTCATACCTTAGGTTCTTTAGTATAATTCTCAAGTGATCTCCAAGATCTTCCTTTCGCTTTTAATAGATAAAAATATCATCTATAAATACTACCACAAACTGATCAAGGTAATCTATAAAGACTCTATTCATTAAATATATAAAGATAGTGGGGTCATTAGTAATATTGAATAGAATCACTATATATTTATAGTGTCTATACCTTTTATATATATTTTTTCTTGGGTATATCCACATTCTTTAACCTCAATTGATGATATCCAGAATGAAGGTAAATCTTGGAAAATTATTAATCTCTGCATAATTGATTAAATAGATCATCAATATGGGGTATAGGATACTTGTTCTTGATTGTGATCTTGTTCAGCTCCCAATAATCATTGGAGAGTCACATCGATCCATCTTAATTTTTAATAAAAAGATTAGGTTCACTCTAAGGTGACACACTTGGATAAATAAATCTCTTTTCAAGGTTCTCTTAGAGTTTAATTTTCAATTCATGTAACTCAATCCGGGACATTCTATTGGGATTATTTGAAATTGGTGTGGCACCAAGTATGGGTTCTATTGATAATTAAACTTCATGTTTTTTGTGGAAGTCTAGGAAACTCTTATAAAAGGACATCAAAAAACTCTCATACAATAGGTGTATCATTGATGTTGAGTTTCTCCCAAACTAAATTATATAAAATCCCCTCTTTAATAAGATTCAAAACTCATATAATGGATATGAATTTCATCATAAGTTAATATTTATCATCACAATGATAGATGATCATAGGTTGGTTTGGAATATCAAATGTGACTTTCCATCATTAGCAATTGATATGGGATTTATGTAGAGAAAGTATATTCATGCCTAAGATAACATCAAATTCAACCATAGAAAGAATGACAAGATTTTCATGAAGCATATTCTCACAAACTTTAACTAGAGAATAATCATAGACTTGAGATGTGATCATCATACCATTAGGGGTTTTCACTACTAATTATACATCTACTAATTTGGGTGGAATCTTTATACCCTTATAAAATTCTTCAAATATGAAGGAATGGGTAGATATAGATTCAAATATGACATTATAAGTTCTAGAGTAGATGGTAAGTGTACCTTTCACTATGTCGTTATCGCACCACTCATCAGAAATCGTAATCGCATGATATTTCCCTTTGTCTCTTGGATTAAGAGGCTTTTAGCATCAATCATCATCATTAACCTTTGTATTTGGTCACTAGTTTTCATAATTCCTATACTCCTTTATTTTCAAATACTAGAGTGTGGGTGGCATATTCTGTGGAGATTTCTCTTTATTTTCATCATTATCTAACTTATTCCCATCACTTCAGCATTCAATTTCTTGATAACCTTCCCTTCCATACTTAAAACATTTACTAGTCCCCTTAAGAAAATTTTTTCATATTTCTTTACACACTTTGAGAATAAAAGAAATATCAACTTCTTCTCTCTATTATTTTTAGATATTCCTTTGAATTCCAATTTTCTCTTCTTATCAAAACCATGGGATTGATATGTAACTCCAACCTCTATTTACACATTGATAGCACATCGAAAAATCTCTTTATAGCTATTGAAGTATCTTATGGTTAATACCCTTCAGAGACTTGGTTTTAATCCACTAAAGATTCAATCAACCTTACATTTAGGTTGGATAACAATACTAGAAGTACACTTTGCAAGTCTTGGAAAATGTATCTCATAGGTACCAACATATTCATCATCCTTTTGTTTTAGCTCAAGAACTCCTTCTCAATCTTCATATGAAGAATACGAGGAGAGTACTTATTGAAAAATATTTTCTTGAACTATTCCCAATACATGGAGTCAATTTTATCATGTTCCCATGTATTCTTAATGAGATTCCACCATTGATCTACTTCTCCTTCCAAATGATAGATATCCAAAATGAATTTTTCATGTTCCAAACACTAGAGAACACAAAATATAATTTCAGTGGTATTGATCCATTTCTCAATAACCATTGGATCAGTGGATCTATTGAAGGAAGGTTTATGTTTCTTTATAAATAACTCGACAAAATGTTGGTCTCTCCTTTTCTCATTTGAAATTTCAGCATGATTCATGCCTTGAGAAAGTTGCATGAGCATAACAATGAGATTTTTCATTCCATATCATATAATGTTTGGATTCTCAAGAGTATAATCATTTCATTTTCCATCACACTCGGTATTAAAATGGTTCCTTAAGGTTCCATCCATTGACTAGAACCAAAAAAGAATAGTGTAAGCAATAATAATCATAGTGGGGAACCACATGATCATGAAAAATCACTTATAGAATGTCCAAATCATGAAAACTTCTTTTTAATATATGACACCTTAGGTTTATCCTAGGTCATTCATAGTCATCATTTATTTAGATCATACATAATGGTTTATAAAGAGTTTTTGAATTTCTAAAGAATACCCCCCATGATTGTCAAATCAGGTGTCTAGTAAGGCCCATTATTGTGCACTAAGTGGCGATCGATTCCAATTAAATGCTTCCTTTTCAGAGACATTACCCATAGGTACCTTTGTGAAAAATCCACATCCACTTTTAGTATCTAGAAAAGGAATTAATTTATTTTAAACCACTCACTCTATCCTTTACCAAGATTCCAGGACATTTTCTTATACTTTAACTCGTCCTTATACTTATCCAAAGACATGTACTTAGGGATATCAATAAACTTTTCTCATCCTAGTTCCCAAAGGTTAACTAAACCTATCCTCTGATGCTAACTATAGAGACCTAGGCTTTTTATACATAGATATTACATATTTTTATATGAGAATTCATTACATTATATAAATTCACGCTTGATGATCATAAAGGTATAGTGCCTTTAGAAACATGGAAACATAAACAGTTGGTTCATATGTGAACTACATCATTTCCCTATATGTTCTTCTTAACTAGAACCCTTCTTAGAAATATCATACATAATACATTTCTTCATAATCTAGGGAAAGGAAATATAATAAAAGGTGATATCATATGCTCATTAATGGTAAACGAGGGTGATACGTAAGCATAACATGAGCATAAGGTTATGAGAACATGGGAATAATATTTGAAAACCATACCCTGCGTATGAAAGGTCATAATATTCATTCATGGAATAAATATTGGAAGTTCATAAGACATGAATCATAGGGAAATAAAATATCATAATCCATGAGAGTATAGCATTGGCATAAGATGTAGAATTTTGTCATACACATAATCATAGAAAATAATTTCCATAGTAGTCAAGGATTGCTACCAAGGCTATCATAGCAGAATGGGTTCACTCCCAAAACCATAATTATAGTCAAGGTTCTCTCCCAAGACCATCATAGCAGACAAATTCCCTTACTAAAAAAGTTTTATTTCCTATTACAGTCATGTCTATCTCATGAGATATAAATCTTTACCCAATGCATTGGAGGGAGATGTATGTTCCACCCATCACATAATTAAAATCATATGTATGTGTGTCACATGAACATAAAACATTCATCATATCATAACTCATGGAATTAAATGGGTTTCATAAAAATTTAATCATATCATAGCCTTTGGAAAAGATATGGGTTTCATAATCATTTCATCATTTCATCATAGCATAACTTGTGAAAAGAAGTGGGTTTTATAAGAATTTTCTCATGGTATAACCATTGAAAGAGAAATAGGTTTCATAAACATCATGTCATCATAAACATAACCCATTAATATAAATAACAAGAATTATATCCTTTTATTATATCCCTAATAAGTCATATTTCACATCAACAGATGTCATCTTAGATGGAAAATGATTTTGAATTATCATTTAGAACATTTCATAAGGAAAATATCATTTCCACTTTAAAAAAACTTTTTAAAACAGAAAACATTTTAAAAATGATATTATTTTAAAATAACCTTAGAATATTATAAAGTAAACTTCAAATTAAAGATTTCTCATGATGTTGTAGAATTCTATTCATACCGTACATGTTAAAATGAATATTCCTTTCACATTTTTGGTAAAATCCAAATAGGTATTGTTTGGAAAATGACATGAAGATACATTTAAAAATATTTTTAAAAATAAAACATGGGTAAAAATGAATTTAATAAATCATTTTAATAATACTAAAACATTTTTTAAAACACTTTTAGAAAACATGGTTTTGGAAGAAAAATGAGTTTACGACCGAAGAGAGAAACAAATACGATTTTTCTTAAAAACATTATTTTGAAATATTGAGTACATAAAGAGGGTAAAATAAAGGGAAAACATGTATTCTCATGACATAAACAAAGGATAATAAAATTCATGAGTTTATTGAGATATGGATCACAATATTTTATCATCAAAAACATAATCATAAATAATCACGATAAATGATGGGATTGTAACATACAATTTTCACCACTTTGGTAATTTTAAATTGTAAGACACATGAAGGAATAAAATTATATGAAATTTAAAATATCATGATAATAAATTAATTAATTATATTACATGTCAAGGGGACTATATATACACCTCATAAAATAATATAGGTTCAAAACATAATTTACTTCTCAAGGAAGGTAAATTTAGACAAAAAAATCTCTTACTGCTTTGGTAACTTTTTGAACCATAAACACCATGAAAGAGAGATCCTAAAATGGATATGTAAATAAAAATAATTTTCAGTAAAATAATAATAAAATATATTCATGGGAAGTATATACACCACATAAAATAAACATGTGGTGAATGTGGCATGTGTCCCATAAAAAGTAAAAGTGAGACAGAAATCTCTTACCTTAAATCTCTAATTTTGTTATACACATTCAAACCTAATATATAATAAATATAAGTTTATTATAGATATATTAAATAACCATAATTATATATTTAATATCATATATTATTTTATTATGACCTTTTTCTACCTGTTTATTAACAATTCCATGTTAAAGTCACCTTTTGGGTAATAATTGCTTTGTCTTTCATATATATTTTGTTTTTCTATTTTTGGTCCTCTTACATTGGTTATGGTTCCATCATATCTATAATTTTAACCATGATATAAATATAATATATATTTAGTATATATTTTTTTAGATTAATCCATAAGATTTAGAGATAGAAAATAAAATACATTGTTCTTAGAGACGGTAGGTCGTACGTATGCATGAACGATGTTTACATTTTCCATACAAATTAAAATAAATAAAGATAAATAATATTTTACTATTTAAAATAATTTTTATATCATATATATCATATATTTTCATTAAACTCCTCCTTATTACCTTCCATGTAAAGTGTGAATAAGTCACACCGCTTCGCGAGGCAGAAGTACGTCGTACACACGAACGATGCTATCATATTCCCACATAATGAAAAGTATAAAGGTATATATGATATAATAATTTAAAAATTATAATAATATAATAAATATAATATATAAATAATAAATATATCATTATATCTATCCATGAGAGTTCATGATGGAAAATGAATAACATCAGTTGGTGAGGTGGTAGTCCACCATACACACGAATAATGATTTCATATCTCATTTGATGGATGATGAGATGGTTGAAGGTCATTAAATTAACATAAAAAATCTTAGTATATTGAATATATTTATGTTATTAGATCAGTATGGTTTAATAATAATTTAATGAGGTGGAGGAATAAATAAAATAAAATGCTCAGTTAGGGGTCTTACCTCTTCTTCGGACAAGTTCTTTTAGTTTACATCAAAAGGATTCTTAGGCCTGATTTATGACCCAACTAAGGATTATAGGATGGTAGGATGGAAGTATGGAATTTATTTGGGTAGTTATTTCTAAAAAATGGTTTTTAAATTTTGAAATAAGATAAGAGGGGTGGCCTTTTATAAGTGAGGTGAGTGGCACACTTGTAATTTTTGAAAAGAAAAGGGTGTACTAATGTTTTTATCATACCACAAGGCTCTAAAATATAAATTTATCGATAATTGAAGATATAAGTTTTAAATATGTATATAAAATAGTTTTTGGAAAAATTTTGGGTTATTTATAACCATTATCATTTTATTTTAACCTCCCAATAAACATATTTTTACATTAATCGTGGTAAATAATTTTTACTGGTTTTACTATTCAATATGATCAAAAATTAAGTTTACCTTAATATATAATATAAATTATTATTATTATAAATATGGAATCCATTTTTCTAAATTCCATTCACATAATTGTAAAAATTTAATTTAAAATTAAACCCACAGACGCAATGAGAAAGCGGTTTTCCAAAGAGAAAATGTTCAAAAGTTTAAAAAGTTTTTATATCAAAATTCAATATGAAAATTATTAAAATTACATATATTGTATTAATTGATATATAATTGAATTAATTTTAATTTTATAACATTTTAAAACAAAAATTAATCTTATAAATTCTTTAAACGAAAAGGTAGTTTTCAATAAAAACCAATATTTTTCACTATTCACTTCAAAATTAATCTTTTCATAAAAATACCAAAAAAATTACCCAAATATAATTTTAAAATTTTATTTAAATAATTTATTTTATTTTATAAAATTAATTTTCTGATAGTGTCAAAAATTAATTTTATTATTGTTCACAAAAATAAATAAAAAACGTTTTTTTGAGAAAATAGTATTTTTCGAAACATATAAAGACTTTTCTAAAAATTAAGTACTTTTTTATCAATATGTTTTCATTATATAAAATCATTAAACTTAATATTTAAAAAATATTTATTACTATTTGTATCAGTAAGTTTAATGGCTAGGTTATAACGGTTGTGTTTAAATAATAATATTAATAATGTATCGCTCTTTGTTAAAACTCAGTGTTGTGTGTAATACAAGATATAAAAGAAATTTAATTTATTAAAAAAATCATAAAAAATTGGGGTTTTATAATAGCTAGATAGGATTTTGAGAAATTTTCGTGATGAAGACCATTTGAGTAATGATACCTTGGTTTAGGGAACCATACATGAGGTGTTTTCCTCCAGGTGGTAATCGAGCAGTGCTACCACCTATTAAGAAACACATAGATCTTTTTGTGGATCGGAAAAATAATTTTCCTCATATTGAGTATCCAATCACTTTGATAGGATAGGATGATGTTATTCACAAGCTTATCACATTACATGAGTTCTATTGATAGGGATCGATGACATTTCATGGTAATCCAGACCCTCAAGTAGTGGAGGATTAGCTCGAGGCAGTGGTCTGGGTTTTCTAGTTTATGCAAACCCCAAATGACTGGATGGTCGTGCTAGCATCCAGTATTCATCATGGAGTATCATTTTTCTCTACAAGTACTATCATATTACACCCTTGTGCTATTTTTTCTTCTTGATATGTGGATTTAGAGAAGCTTATTAGTGAGCTAGACCCCCTTCTCAGGTGGTAGAGGACAAGCACGATCCTGTTGTGCTAAAATCCCACTTAGATAGGACCCCTTTTGTTGGAAGTCCTGGTGGTGAGACTTTTCTAGGGTGACTCAGGGTGTCTATGGAGCCCTTTATTTTATATTTTTTATGTTGATTTATACATGCAATAAAGAGGGACACATTCCCCCCCGAGATGCGTTCTTGTGACACAATTCAAAAATGTGACAGTGAGTAAATGATGCCCAAAGAGGATAGTGTCAAGGTGTGGTGGATGAGTTCCTTTGAATTGTATGTTTGAGGTTGTTTTGATGTTCTAAGGTGTTGGATCGGGACCTGGTTAAGGAGGATAGGTGGGCAAGGGGAAGGATGGCTTCAAGCAGTAGGGTCTTGTGACCATGAGACTTCGGGTGTGATCAAGGTATGACATATGTCTTATCTACTCTAGTTGTAGTTTTGGTGCATGGAAACAAGCCAATTTTTCATGGATGTAGCCCTTGTTTGAGGCCTATCAATACTAGTAGGGTCATTTTTACCCTTTTTTTAGAGGCTCATGTAGAGAGGATCAATGATCACACACTTCTGACAATTTGACCTAATTATGGGAGGAGAGAGAGCCTCGCATGGAATATTTTTATAGTCAGTGGTGAGGACCTATGATATTTTCCCTAGTATGGACTAGTTAACTACTATCCATTCTCATATAACTATAACCAATGAGTTTTACATCATACCCAAGGTATTGGTATGATATTTTCATTCTTGGGTGAGAAGGAATATCAGGCAGAGCAGGATAAGCTTGTGTGAAGGAGGATATAATCGATTCCTTATCAGTTGGTTAGAATAATCCTTGGAGTAGTGGACACTATGAGATTTTAATTCATGTGATGTTGGTAAGGTATAAGGACATCTTCCCTGAGGATGTTCTATGTTTACCTCCCCATCGAGAGTTTGTTTTCTACATGGAATTTCACTAGGAATGGCCTGATATTTTCACCAGTATATTTGATATCCCCATAGAGTCATAAGAGCTAAAGGTGAACTTGGAGGATCTATGGAGGTGGATATTTTTAAGACCCAGTGTGTTTTACTAATAATCCCAATGATTTTCTCTTAATAGGCATATGATATCTTTATATTAGGTGTGGATTGATGTCACCTAAACCAGGAGACTGTTGGGGAGGAGTTTTCACCCTAGATAATCGATGTCTACTTCACATAGTGGTTAAAGGTGAAGTAGTTCTTGGAGTTTGACCTCAGTATGGGTTATCAATAGCTCTAGGTTCTTGAGGAGGTTATACTGAAAGTGGATTTCTAAATCTAATGCGATTTCTTTGAGTTCATGGTGATACTCTTCAATGTGTTGAACAAATCCGTAGATTTTGTGGGACTTATAGACTAGATACTTCCCTTATTATATCCGTTCATGGTGATCCTCTTCGGTGAAATACTTATGTACTTGATCTTAGAGGTAGATCACATGATACACTTGAGGATGGTTTGGAACATTCCCCAAGAGTATTAGCTTTATAGAGAGCTCTCATGGAGTCAGTTCTAGATTCAAGAGGTCCACTTCTTGGGATATGTATTCTCATGCATGGGAGTGGTAGTGTACCCAATAAAGGTTATGGTAGTGCTATATATAGAGATACACAAGGGCATGGTTGTGGAACAAGATGCTCACAATGAATTTTTTCATCCACTATTGTTGAAAGAAGTGACAGAGCAGTTAACCTCTAGTAGTTTACCCTTGAGGGTGAGGATGGTGCAGCATACCTCTATTTGATGGTTGTTTCCCCTTTACTTATTCTGTGATTTAGGGAAGTACAACATGGGGATATCAATTTTGAGATCTTATGTGACCAGATATCCACCACATATCATCTTGATGGGTTTTCTAAAGGTGGGGAGCATGTCACCCTTTTTCAAGGATGGATGATGAGATCAATCACACAACTAGAGCAGGTACTACGGAGGTTACTTCCCATTAGACATACATCTATTATAGGTGATTATATGCCATGATCCCTTGCCATCATTTGGGAAGATGAGGGAGTTATAGTGTGTTTTTGTGATAAACTCTTGATGTCTCACCCATCTGTAGGTGAAGAACAACATAGTTTGGTGGAGTGTTTGGGATGCCTATGCATGTATCTGGATTCATGGAATTACCTTGATGATCATTTAAGATGGAGATTCTTTCTTCATATCATGATTATGGATAGAATTTAGGAGGCTTATGGGACTCAGCTCTAGTTGATCATTGTTTTTTTACTCCAAATAGATAGCCAGGTAAAAAAGACCATTTAGATTATTATGTGCATACTTTAGGTTTTCATGTTGAAACTGGGCCACGGTTTGAATGATCATCTACCATCAGTGGAGTTTGAGTATCATAGTAGTTACCCATCCACCATCAGTGTAGAACCATTTGAGATCGTGTACAGGTTACCCTATAGGTCACCACTGTACTGGTTAGAGCCAGTGGGATACATCTCTTATAGTCCTAGAGTTAGTGATGGTGATGGTTTTAAAAGGTGTAGTTCATACAGGGGTAGTTTATGAATACCCTGAGACATCAGGAGTATTTTGTGGATCAATGATGGAGGCATTTGGAGTTTTACGATGAGATCATGTGTTGTAAGATATCTAACCTCATCATGGGTTGTGGAGTTTTAGATGGTATGGGAGGCTATCTCTAGGATTCATATGCCATTTTTTCAATTACTATGTTGAGATAGTGAGTTTTCATACCACTTGTCACTGTAACCACAGTTGTCCTAGGTGATTAGTGTTTTCCACATGTCACAACTGAGGATACATGTGCACAATTCCTCACAAAATTTTAACCCAGATGAGATGGACATCAAGGAGGAAGTATCCTCTTAAGGTGTCTGATGGCTTTGATAAATGGTAGGGAAGTCCCTCCAAGGGAAATTGTTTCCCTTGGGTGCCTGTTTGTTAATAGCATATAAACCATCTAGAGATCATGCTTGTGTGGGAGACCCAATTGAGAGATTAGTTTTTCCCTTCTCAGTAGAATTTTGCTTTTTGAAATGAAAATACTTGAATGTGGGGAGAGTGTAACATCCCATTTTATTCCATGTAAGAATTTAGAATATTTATAGAAATATTTTTTGGATCCACACATGGAGACAGTGTGATATTCTGAGGCTCAGTGAGCCTATAATTGATATTATAAAAAAAATATAACTATATTAATATCATGTGCATGTAGTTTTCTTGAAAAAGTGGAATAACTCATAAACAGAGTCTCAGATTAGAAATTTGACATTAGAAATTTTAGATCATCATTGATTTTGGAACATTAAGTTTTCCTTGATCATGACCTAAGGTTGGTCGGAGTGGAATTTTCGATTGAGGCAGCTTTTGGTAGGTACGTTAAGTGGATTAATTAATTAATTAATTAATTTTATTTATTTAATACCCAAAAACCTACTTTCCTCTTTAAAAATATATTTTTATATGAATTCTATAGGGTTATTCACATAACCTTAGGAGATTGTATAGGGTCTACGAAAGCTATTCATTGGAGGATCGAGATCAGAGGATGACAGTTTATTGGATTAAAGTGGATCGAGAGGCAGTGAACATAGTGGGACTTCTCCTTTACTGGATAATACATTCTTTACCAATGATTGATCCTAAATTGAGGTAGGACATATTTATTTTTGTGGATTCATCATGTTTGTTTATTCCATGTTAAAGGAAGATCAATTACATAAACAAGAATTGATTTTTGCATCGACGGTTGATTTATTTTATGATTAAATCATTTATTCATTAATGATTTATCCTCATAGTTCATATATTATATGAAAATATATTGGGGTTGAAATGAAAAAAGGTTTAGGTTCATTTATTATTTTTATGTTTTATGGTTTTCTTTCTCGTTTCATCACACGTTCATCATGGGAAATTTCTTGCCCCACGGTTTGATGGATACTAGGTATTTGATCATTGTGTGACTATTATTCTATGTGACGGATCAATATCATTAATTTGGTTCATGGTTGAGGGTGTGATTGATGTGAGCCATTGATGAAGGATGATCAGAGATGGATTATGATCATACCTATAATTTCCATTTTATTAGTGGGTGTGTGACGACGATTTGGTGTAGCAATAGTTCATCTCAATGAACTGATTTACAAGTGGTTTGAAGCATGGTTTTTGGTGAGTGGTGATGGAGAGGGGTGGTAAACACATATCCACCATCACCATTGAGATTAGCAGTGGATCCAAAGGCGATGATGGTGTGGGCGTATGCAAAGAAGGAACCGTGGGTTCCTACAAATCTGGTGGTACACCATGTGTAATCTAGAGATACACACCATGTGGGACCCCCTAACCATGGTTTTAGGGTTTCTGCAGAAATAAAATATCACACATTTTGTGACACATATCACACGTCATGTGACCTGTGGATAGTGGCTCAACATGTACTCTAGGAGTACATGGGCATGTACACATCCAGGAATATGGGGACGGATAGAGTACATGGGAACAGCTCAGTACATGGACACATCTAGGTACAAGAACATAGCCAAATACATGGGCATGGTGTACATAGGTATGGGTATAGGAACAAAATCATAAACACAGGAATTTCAGGATTTATCAGTACATGTTGTGTACCCTATATGCACACCATGTACTTTCTCATGGACATCTTGGAGCTCTTTATCTCTTCATTTTGGGCCAGTATAGTTTTAGTATGTTACCTTGGTCCATCCCCTCAAGGGTATAGTGCAGAATTACATCCTCATCTCTAGAGTGTGATCCATTCTTGAGGATGAGTATTAGATAGAGTTTTTGGTGTCCCTCCATGAGATCGGGGTGTGATCTGCTATCATTTCTACTTATACCCTAGGTGGGTTTTGTGGAATCAGTGTGACCACCATACATGGGATGTTGATCCCCCATATAGCAGTCCATTTTAGTATGGTTTATAGTATCAATGGGAATATGATCCCCTATACAATGGGTTATTTCGGATTGGGTTTGCGGTGTGCCCCAGCAGTTCTGGGTGTGATCCCTTATCTTCATATAAATATCTTCAGAGATCCAGTGAGTACTTGTTAGGTAGGGCCCAATGATCATGACCTTTTAGATGAACATCATTAGTGATATCATGGCTCATGGAGTGGATTCTCCCATAATGGAATTTACCTATAATCCTCGAGCAGTATCCTAGGATGATGTGTTGTTTGGTTGAGACCATTGAGACTTGTTGTTTACTTTGATAATATATATATCTGGGTTTTTTTATCAATGTTCTACTTATTATGATTGAAATATCTTCATGGTTATGAGATGAACTATATTTTATTCTTTTTTGTGATTTCAAGGTGTCTTACTTGGTATTATTATACTCACCCTAGAATGGGCTCTACTCGCACATGTCATGTCTTATGCAAATGGAAGACATTTTTACAGAGTCCTAGGAGGACTAGGACTAGGAAGAGCATGGGGATATAGGAACAACAAGGTTCTTATTGGGAATTTCTTTTGATAGTAGTCTCCTCCTTCTGAGTGGGTTGGGATTTATTTACAATTTTGGTGGGCTTGTATTTGTCCCTTTATCTTTTAGTACTTCTATTATACTATGGTTGTGGGTTATAGATTCATACATGCATTTGGTATCAGATTTATTTTACATTTCATCATTGTATAGGTATTTGGAGATGTGTGCGTGTATACAGGTACATTAGGCTAATGTCTCCCTTATGTGGGATATACCTATTCGGTGTTGGTTTCTAGCCCCTAGGCTATTAGAGGTGGGATTTGGGTTTTCACATTTGGATTAATGTCATCTAAGAGGACCCTGATGGGCTGGGTTGTGATAGAGTGGTATCATAGGAGGTTCTACATTAGGACTGGATTCTATGAGGATTGGTTTGGGAAGTAGGGAAATAGTTTAAAATTGTTTCGAGTTTGGTTCTCAGGACAGGGTGTCTAGTGTTGGCACGACACCTAACGTATCCATTCACCAGGAACCTGATAACCTTCTTGTTGAATCAGTACATATAAGAAATATTTACAAGGAAAACATTGGTATATGCATCATATAAGAATGGGTTGTGGTTTTCATTTCCTTCTTGAGTCAGCTCCCCAAATATGCTCTTTGACTATGGTACATCTTGATAACTTTCAATATGTCTTAGTGATGACAACCATCTAGGATTTCGAGACATTTTCATGACGATGACCAATTGAGCAATGAAGCCTCATTTCAAGGACCCATACATGAGTTGTTTTCATCCAGGTGGGCGTCAATCAATACTATTACCTATTGAGAAGCACAGAGATCCTTTAATGGATCGTAAAGATGATTGTCCGCATGTTGAGCAGTCTATGGCTCCAATAGGATAGGATGATGATACATGTAGGCTTAACACATTGCACGAGTTATAAAAATATGTATTACTAAGGTTTCTTGGAGATCTAGATCCTTAGGTAGTGGAGGACTATCTGGAAGCAGTGGTTCATGTTTTCTAGTTTGTGCAGACCTCGATCGACTGGATGGTTACACTGGAGACCAGTCTTCATCATGAAGAATCATTTATATCTAGTGGTATCAATGGATAACACACTTGTGTTGTGCACACTTTTTTAGTTGTAGAGTTAGATATCACCCAGGATTCTTGGTGAGATAGACCCGCTTCTCAGGTGGTTAAGGACTAGCACGACACTGCAGTGTGAATGTCTCGCTCAGATAAGGCCCCTTTTATTAGAGATCCTGGTGGTGAGGCTTTTACGGGGTTACATAGGGCATCGGTAGAGCCCTATATTAGATATTTTGATGTGTATTCAAACACATAAAAAAGAGATACACATTCCCCACTGATATTCCTTCTTGTGATGTGATTCAAAATCATGAAGACAAGTTAGTTCCTCCCAAAGCAGATATTTTTGAGGTATGGAGGATGAGTTCCTTTGAATTGTGTGTTTGAGGTCATTTTGATGTGCTAAGTTGTTAGAGAAGTCCCTGATTAAGGAGGATAGGTGGGAAAGGATAAGTTTGGATTCAATAATTAAGGGATTGTGACCTCGGGACTCTGGGTGTGATCGAGGTATGACCTATGTCTTCTCTACTCCAGTTGTAGTTTTGGTTCATAGTATCAAGCCAATTTTTCATGGACGTATCCCTTGTTTGAGGCCTAGTGATACCATTTGGGCCTTTTTCCTCAAACCTTGTGTTTTGAGTCTCCCTTAGAGAGGACCAGTGATTTTATACTTCTGATAGTGTGACCTAACTCTGGGAGGAGAGAGAGTCTCATGTAGAATCTTTTCATAGCCAACAATGGGTCCCTATGATGTTTTCATTAGTATGGAATGGATGCATATTGTCCATTACTAGATGAATGTCACCAATGAGGGTAATATTTTACTAGAGGTGATGGTACAATATTTTCCTTCTTGGGTAAGAAGGAAACTTAGGCAGAGTAGGATGAGCTTGTGTGCAGGAGGATACAGCTGATTCCTTATCAGTTGGCTAGTATGATCCTTGGATAAATGGAAACTATGATCTTTTAGTTCCTTCAATGTTGGTAAGGTATGAGGACATCTTCCCTAAGGATTTGACAGGTATACCTCTCTATTGGTAGTTTTTTCTGTATGGACTTGCACCATGAATGGCTTGATATTTACATCAGTATATCGGATGGCCCCGTAGATACACGAGAGCTAAAGGTGAAGTTAGAGGATCTGTAGAGGTGGGGATTCATAAGACCGAGTGTTTTTTCCTGGGAAACCCAGTGATGTTCTCCTAGGAGGTGGATGAGATATTGAGGTTAAGTGTGGATTTATGTCACCTAAACTAGGTGACTATCAGGGAGGAGTATCCACCCTAGAGAATCGATGCCCTCTTCACCCAGTGTTTAGAGGTTAAGTGGTTCTTGGAGTTTGAACATAGGATAGGTTATCACCAGCTCCAGTTTTGTGATGAGGTTACACTAAAAGTGGATTTACAAATATATTTTGGTTGCTTTGAGTTCATTGTGATACCCTTCGGCATATTGAACGCACCGATAGAGTTTTTGGGACTTATGAACTGGATCCTTCCCTTATTGGATCTGTTCATGGCGATCCTCTTTAGTGACATCCTCGTGTACTCGATGTCATAGGTAAATCATGCAATAAAATTGAGGATGGTTTAGAACATGCCTCGAGAGTACCATATTTATGGAGATCTCTTATGGATTCAGTTCTAGATTCAAGAGTTCCACCTATTAGGATATGTCTTCTCAAGCATGGGAGTGATAGTGGACCCAATAAAGGTTGAGGTAGTGCTAACTAGAGATTGACTCAAGGGTTTGGTCATTGTAGTAAATGCTCATAGTGAAGTTTTTCATACTCTATTGTTGAGAAAAGTGACATAGTATTTAACCTCTTGCAATTTATCCTTGAGGGTAAGGATGGTGTAGTGTGCCTACAATTGATGGTTGTTACCCATCCACTTCTTTAGCGATTCAGGGTGGAATAACATGGGAATGTCAATTGTGAGATATTCTATGACTAGATATCTACTAGACGTATTCCTTATGGGTTTTATAAAGGTGGATATAATGTCACCCTTGTTCAAGGATGGATAATAACACTAGTCATGTAGTGAGAGGAGGTTCTAAGGAGGTTACTTTCCCTTAGTCATACATATAGTATAGGTGAGGATGTACCAAGATCCCTTGGAATCAATTCAGAAGCTGAGGGATTTGTAGTGTGTTTTTGAGATAAACTCCTAATGTTTAACCCATATATAGGTGAAGAATAATAGATCTTGGTGGAGATTTTGGGATGTTTTTTGGTGTATGAGGTAGTATGACTTCATGGAATACCCTCAATGATCATTTCAGATAGTGATACTTTTTTCACATCATGATTATGGAGAGGATATAGGAGATATATGGGAATTGATTTTTGTTGAGCATTATTTTTTTAATCCATATAGATGGCCAGGTAAAATGGACCATTCAGGTTCTAGTGTGCATGATTCATGTTTTCATTTTGGTTTTGGACCATGGTTGGAAGGACAATCTACCATCGATGGAGTTTGAGTATCGTAGTAGTTACCACTCCACCATCAGGGTAGAACCATTTGAGATCATGTATAGGGGGCCCTGTAGGTCCTTATTGTGCTTGTCAGATCAAATAGGTGACAACTCCTATGGCGATATAGTTGGTTCTAGTGATGGTTGGAAAAGGTGTAGTTCATCCAGGGGCAGATGAGGACTTCTCCAAGATTTCAAGAGTCTATAGTGGGTCAATGATGGAGGCATTTTGAGTTTTATGAGGTGATCATGTGTTCTGAGAGATCTCACCTCATCATGGGTTATGGAGTTTTGGTTGGTATGGTAGGCTATATCCGGGATTCATATGACCTTTTCCAGTTACTGTATTGGTATAGTGAGGTGGCGTACTACTTGGTCCCGTGACCACAATTGGTTTGGGTGCTTGGTGTTTTACATGTGTCACAATTGAGGAGACATGTGCACAACTCATCACTCGATGTAAACCATGATGATTTGTATAATGACCCTCACTTTACATACATAAACATTACATAACTTTTTTGGAATACTTAAAACATTATATAAAACAGATGCCCAAAGACTGTATTGGTTTAGTGCCTTTGGAAACTTGGAAACATAAATGTTGATACATGAGTGAGATATATTATCTCCCACTAGGTTATTCATGATTAGAACCCTTGTTAGACACATCATACTTAATACATATCTTCATATCCTAGGGAATGAATCATAAAAATGGGTGAGCTCAAATGCTCAGTAAGGGTAAACAAGGGAGATACGTAAGCATAAACATGATCATAAGGGTATGAGAATGTGATCATGACATTATAATATCATACCATACATATCAAAGATCATAAACATGAATCATGGAATAAATATTGACAGTTTATAAGACATGAATCATTAGGGAAAAAAGAGCATGATCATATCATAAGAATAAGACATGAAATTTGTGGCATACACATAAACATAGAAAATAATATGTCAAGGATACCTACCAAGACCTTCACAACATGTTAATATTGGGATAATAACCCATGTACCTACTTTAGGGTTGGGATTCCCTCCCGTGTACCCTCTTGTTTTGGGAATGGGATGTCCACTCATGTACCCTATTGTTTCGGGCTTAAGATGCCCTCTTGTTTTTGGCTTGGGATTCACTCCCATGTACCCTATTGTTTTGGGCTTGGGATTCCCTCCCATGTACCCTCTTGAGATCATAAAACATTTATCGTTACCCAGTGCATTGGAGGGAGATATAGTTCCCACCCATCACATAATAAAATAATGCATACATGTGCCACAAGATAATAAAACTTGCATCATATTCTGACCCATAAAAAGAGGTGGGTTTCATAAACATCATATCATAACCCATGAAATGAAATGGGTATCATGACATTATAACATATTATTACTTATGAAAAATAGATAGGTTTAATTTCATCAAAGCATAACTCGTGAAAATAAATGGTTTTCAAAATCATATAACTCATTAAATAAGAACGGGTGTCACAAACATCAAAACATAAACCATTCAAGAAAGAATATGAATAGTATTTCTAGATCATATCTCAGTAAATCATAAAATATCACAAATTATTTCATCTTAGATATAGAAGTATTTTGAAATATCTCATTGAATATTTATTAAGGAAGATAAACTTTCTTTGAAAATTCTTTTCATAAAACCATTTCAAAAATTCTTTTATTATAAAGAAAAATTTACCATTTCATTTAAAATATTTCTTGAGGTAAATATCCTTTATTCCTTGAGATTTTATTTTCAAAACATAAAACCTTTTGAAAATCATTTTCTTTGAAAATGCTTTGAAAACTTAGAAAGAATGATTGAAATTATTTTGAAAATCCTTTTTCCATGAAAACTTATTAAATATTATTCAAAACATTTTAAAACACTTTTTCTTTGAAAAATAATTTGAAAACTTATAAATAAATCTTGAAAATGTTTTGAAAACCATTTCTTTGAAGGGCATTCCTATTTGTGTATTTTTTTAAGAGGAGGATTTTTTGGTATAAACTCAATCCCACTCTGGTTTCTGCAATGAGATATGGCTAACATATAATCTTGGATGGGCTAATCCTCTTATCACCAATTATTTTTAGGGTGGAACCCCATAATGGATAATGATTTTCCACTAAAAGAGGATAATATTGATTGATTATATTATAATATTCATGTGTTTAATTATTCATAAACATCATTTTTAGTTCATTTTGCAATTTGAACATTATTTCACGTTATTAATGTAATTCCTTCTTAAAATTCACTATTACATGGTACATTTTTTAACACCTCCTAAAACACCCAATGGTAATTATTTTATTTTCATATATAATTTTCAGATCTCCCATGATATGAGGAACATTATAGCCTTCTGGAGATATTGAATATTCAATTGGGATGATGACCAAAGTGGGATTTAAACCTAGAAAAATTTTGGGTGAAGTGAACTGGCCAACAGCCCAATAAAATAACTATAGTAGCCATGATCCAAGACCAATAAATCTCAAATTTTAACTTTAAATAGATAAATTCATGGTAAACATTTAATTCCATAGTTTTAAGAGCTAATTATTATTTTTTAAGGGAGTTGTAGGCATCCCAAGTTGAATATGAAATTCTGGGCTAGATTCTGTGGCTTATAATGACAACCCACTATTTCGGGGATATATTCAAGACCACAACTCCTATTGGGATGAAATTTCACAAGATTTTGGGGTAAATATTGGGATTAATTTTATTCTTCTATAGAACACTCAAATTCATCCATCTAGAATCTTGTTTGGACACATCTTTCAGAGGTATGCAAGTTGGCACCCATTTCGATTAAGGGTGGAAAATTCCACATTCCACAAACTTTCCACCACCCTAGGCCTACCATAATCAAGTGGGAAGACTTTGACTACTAGGGGATTGACCCAAGCCTCTTTAAATTCCTATTTAAGGTAGTGGTGGTGAAGGATTTGAGTATGATTTTTTTTTTGTTTCATTGTAATGTTATGTTGCCTCTTTGAATTTGTTATGTTCTTCTTTCAATTGTAAGTTATTAGAATCACCTTAATATCTTAATAAAACTTCTTATTATTATCATTTTATGTTCTTTTTGTTAACATTTTGATACCATTTCATTAATTTGTGAATTTATTCACATAGGGAAGAGATAAATCCCACACACAATGGTAAAGTGTTCATTATTTCATTGTTTTTACTTCTTAAATCCCTCCCTCGTGAGCTTACTTTATAAAATACTTTCTAAACTTTCACAGTATGGAGTCAGAAATTATCTACCTTCTTGTCAAGGAATTCAATAAAAAAATTGAAACCATGTGACCACCACATCAACTTGAGTCAGCTAATATGAGGCTCTTTCCTTTTTTATTAAATGATCGAGCAAAGAATTGGTTAGAAAATATGATACCTACATCAATACACTCTTGGGACCAATTTCAAAGATAATTATGAAAAAAATTCTTCCCTTGTCACTAAAACATTTCCCTTAAAAAGAGTATCCAAATTTCTTTTTAAAAATAGGGGGATTCATTTTATGAAACATGGGAAAGGTTCAAATACACACTTAAAATGGTACCTAACCATAGATTTTCAATCCCAGAATAAGTTTGAATATTTTATAAAGGGTTGGGTTTGGGGGGGGAATAGTTTATTGACATGATGTTCAATGGAACCTTCAAAAACAAAGATCCAAATGATGCTTATGAGTATCTGGAAGGTCTGGATGAACAAAACCAAACTTGGGGAACATAACCTTACTATGAGAAGCCACCAAAATCTGGTGGAATTCACACTCTTATGGGAGAAAAAAGTCTTGGGGTAAAACTTACTGCACTCACTAGGAAGTTTGATGAGATCTATCTTAGGAAGCTCCAAGAAATCCAAATCGTTGAGCCTATTTGCACAATTTGTGGAAAACATGACCACAAGACCGATAACTGCCCAACCATCCATTATATAAAGGATGTTATTTTAAGAGGAACACTAGCAGTGGTCAATGATCTGAACCTTCAAAAGCCATAGTACAAAAAAACTTTTAATCCAAGGTACAATGACCATCTAGGATTCCGTTGTAAAGATAACCAACAACCCATCTAGCAACCCAGTCAGCCACAAGGACCAAACCCCTGCCCTCCATAGAATTTTTAAACCTATATTCAGTTCCAACTATAATAGATCTAATAACAACATCCTATTTTCTAATACCAAAAACTCATACAACAACCCATTCAACAACCAATCCAAAAACCAAAGTATTCTCCTGGGATAAACCAACCAACACAATCCCCTGCCCAATCTATCCCTCTACCATTACTTGAAAAATTATGTAAAAAATTTTAAAAAATGAAATCAAAAGTTTCATCCCTTAAACATGAATTGAAAACCATTAAAATTGTAAAGGAAACCAATCCTACATAGGTTGTCCCATCCCTAACCTTAAGGGGATAATCCAATTATACACAAACCTCTTGTGAACAACTAAAAGAAATTACTATCTTAAGAAGTGGGAAATCCATTGAAAAACCTGAACAAATCATTCCAAAACTATTAAAAGCTTCAAAATCACTTGAAGATGATGAAGAACCACCCTCAGATTTTGAAAAATCCAATTAGAATGTGAAGGAACCAAAACCACACCAAATAATCAAACAACCAGCTCCTTTCCCTCAATGCATGAGAGTAAAAAATAAACCTGGACTGAATGAAACATTTAAGGAAATCATTCATCTAGTTAAGTTGAACATACCCCTTATTGATTAAATCCGAACAATTCCTGCCTAATCAAAGTACCTTAAAGACTTTTTTACTTTTAAAAGGAAATTTTCACATAAAAACCAAGTCCTTCTTGCTACTAATGTGAGTAACACCCTTCAAGGGACCATTCCCCCTAAGTTGAAAGACCCAGGATGTCCATACATCATCATTGAGTTAGGAGAGAACAAAGTTTTCAAATCCCTTTATAATATAGAATATAGTTTGAACCTCATTTCATATGCCATGTATTGTCAGTTAGGTATCAAGGAACTCCATCCCACATCTTTCTCTCTTCAACTTATTGATCGTAGTGTTTGAGTTCCTAAGGGGATATTAAACGATGTTTTTGTGAAAATTGAAATTTTTATTTACTTTTCTAACTTCATTGTCCTTAAAAATCACCCAAGATTAGGTCATAGGGAGAAATCCCTCATCATACTTGGTCGTCCATTCTTAGAAACATTCATCTCAATCATTCGAGTTAGGAATGGTAACATGATAATAACCTTTGAAAACATGAGCCTCGATTTTAACATTTATAATGAAAACTCTCAAATTAGGGATGATGAAGATATCTATGAGGTCAATTGGATAGGTAGTGTTGATAGTGAACCAGAAGAATATCAATAAATTATTAAAGGATGTTTATGTCAAGATGAGATTGATTTCCTTTGTTCATATGAGGTAAATTTGTCTCATTGGCTCTAATCTCTTTAAGATAGATCTTTTGATGATTTTATTGAATTTCCAATCAATTAAACCATTGAAGAAATAAAAAAATTGATTTTATACCCATACCTGACATTAATCTGGCCAATGTGGTGGCTGAAACTTTTGTTTAAAAGGAACCAATTCTGTCAAGAGATCTAAAAAAATAATCTGAGTTTGATGCATTATTTGAATGACAGGTATATGTGCTGTATCAATTTCTTTACATTTAAATAATGAAGCAACATGAATTATTTGAATGGATACTCTATTATTTAGTGATATAATCTTGCAATGTTTTAATTGTTTGTCATTATCAACTATACCGTTTCATAGATTTCTTACTTTTTTCCATTTCAAAAGTGTATATTTGTTTCATTGAATATGTCACCTAACAACTACCTACTTCATTATGATATTATTAATTTACATAATAAATAACTTTGAAATATACATGATAGAAGATATCTTATGAGTATGTATACTATATTAAGAAATGTGAGTAGGGTGTTGTTATAAAATGTTCAACCAAATTATATGTATTTCATTTAGGTCACAAATATTGTCCACATATATTCATAAATTAATTAATTGCTTATATTTTTTTGTATTTCTTTCATATTAATTAAATAATTTAACCTTCGTAAAACAATTAACCCTCTTTAGGATCATTATATTTTTATATTCCATTTATTATATTGATTTTCTTTACAATTTACTCTTTCATGTTATTGGCAGTCCATTAGGTTAATCGTGGAACTTAAAATTGACCCTCTTTTAGTATTAACCTACATGGAAGAAGATATATTTATATTTTATCTAACTCAAGATACCATATTCGTCTGGAAGAAGATTGTAATGCTTAAATTTTAATCCCTTTTAGAATTAACATGTGATATTTTCATCATGTGTTTTATGGGATTCGACAATCTCAACCTAAACCTACTACAATATAATCTGTTAATGCTTATACTCTACTCAACACATATAGTTGAGGTTTTCAGAGAATGTTCCACCCAATTATATGTGATAAATTTATTTTATATCTTTCATTAAATTCATATTTCAATCATGAATTAGACTTTTTCATGGTGTTCCTTTTAGGTTCTTCAAAACCAACTACTCCCGATAGCAATTCAGTCATTATTACGAGAACACCTCCCCCTACGACACCAATGTAAAAAATATATTATTAAAACATCATACATGTTATTCATATTATGTTAGGTATATGAATTTCATTAAATTATATATTTATCTCATCTTATTACCATCACTTATTTATTGCTATAAAATAGAAATAGTACGATGTTGAATCTTCAACAGAAATTTAATTACATAACTTCACCAGGTATGCCATCATTTTGTTAATTGTAAGGTTTTTTGTTTCATGTTTTTTTTTATATTATTTCATTTCATAACATTTACAATTATAAGTAAATATAATTTTTTAATAGTATCGACTATCACTCCTTTTAATTCTTCTACTTTACCATTATCCACTTTTCTTTCAACCTCACATATTATATTAGAGAGACATATAATATCAAATGGTCTCACCCATCACTTGTTGGATTTTAAAGGTTTGACTCTCATTTAATTTTATTATTAATTTTTTTGATGTATTTCTTTAGATCAATGGATTCCAAAAATAGTTCTTCCATTAGCATTGTCAGTAATAACATTACACTAGCACTACTTACACATTTGGTCTCATTTATTTTACTTCTAAATTTTATTTGATTTAGTTTCACACCATCCAAGCTAACATAGATGAACAATTAATCATCTTTCATATCAAACACAATGTATGAAATTCATTTGGTATTCTCCAATAGTGAAAAAAATCTATAAGAAATCATTGACTATTGAAAAGTTGATTACGAAGATTAATTTTTTTCTTTAATTAGTTCAATACAAATTACTATGTTATTACTATTTGAATTTTTATTATAATACTTATTCAAAATTAGATTATCTTTCTTAGCCAATACGTTCTACCATAACAATGATATGGAAGATTCAAAGAAGATATAATTGGTTCTATGAGTCATGAGACTCATGTATAAAAAAGCTTCAACACATTAATGGAAGTCACTAGTGTATAAAATGAAATTTATCCCTAAGAAGAAAAAACCCAAGGTTTTGCTATAAAATTAAATTTCATCACAATAAATAGTCTCATCATTATCCATATTTTTTTTGTTTAAAAAATTTTTAATTGGTAACTTCTAATATTGTTTTCTATACTACCATATTTAGGGTGCATCTATAGGTCATGGATTTTAGTAGATAAATTCTAGTGGTACTTTTTTATAAACAAGTGATGCAGTTGGTACTAAAAACAGCTTTTGAACTCAAAGACAATTTGATATTGGTAATATTTTCATTTAGTTTCAATAATATGTCTCATTTTTATAAAACTATATCTCATTTTTTAAAAATTATTTGAGCGGGATTATATGAGGTTTTTGTATACCGTTAGAAGAGGTGTTAGTTTTGGATGAATTCTAGGAAAGTATTTATTCTATTTTGATTTTTTAAAATGATTTTTTCAGATGTTTTTCTTATAAAATGTTGACATTTTACCTAGGATGGTTTCATATGAGATTTTTGGTGTCTAGGTTATGGAATAATAGATTTATGGATATGAAATGTGGTAGGTTTCTCCACTTTTTTCAATATTTATTATATATACTAAAGGTTGTGCCTCTTCCATCCAAGTATCATCACTAAAACAATTTCCATAACATGGCCTCCTCACTGAGGTTTCTGATTCCCTCACATATTCAATTTCTCATCTCCTCCACAATTCCTTTTTTGTATCCACCAAATCTGCCTCCACCTCCATCTCCACATATGCCTCAGTCTATGCCTTTGACTTCACCTTCACATCTGCCTCCAACATCACCTCCAAATCCTTCGCCTTCATCTCCTCCACCTTCATCTCCTCCACCTCCACCTCAGTCTTCTCCTCCGCCTTCGCCTCTCCGCCTCCTCGAAACCTATATCCTCTAAACCCTTCTCCTTTAAATCTACCTCCTCCAAATCTAACTCCTCCCTTCACCTCCGCCTATCTGCCTCCTCCACCTTAATCTCCACATCTACCTCTGCCTCCCCCTATCATTCTCATCCAACACAGCCTTGATGATGAGATCTTTAATCCTCCTATCCTTTAACTCCCCTTCCTTCTATGATGTCTCTCCTTAGTTTCTCAAATCCCTATCCCCTCTCCTTTAATTATTTTTTTTTTGATTTGATTGATTTTTTGGTCTTTTAATTGTGATGATTGAGTATTCTAGATATTAATATGTTCTTGAGCCATCACTATTTGTAACATGGACCTGGATGTTGTCCAACCCAATACTTCTGCCAGTTCCGACATGTTTAGGGCATTAAAGGAGCCATCTAGAGTAATTGAATCCAAATATGTACTAGGGTTTCATTTTGGAAAATCCCAGAATGTTTCTATTGGTGGCACCATGGAGCTTAGCATGGATGGTGGTGGAGTAGCTTATGTATAGAAATCTTTCATTCTGAATGTTTCCTAAATAATTTTGCATAATTATGTGGTGATTTATGGTGATCTATACTTGGTAAAGAAGGAACATATTGAAATGATCACCAAAATGTCAATTTTGATAAATCCATCTTCAACATGTTATTTATTTTTTCTCTTTAGAGATGAATTCATCGTATAAATGTTTAGATATTTTACTTTGCTTTGTTTTGATATAATCACCCTTGATCGACGCTTGAAGATTTCATTTTTCACTAGATAAATTTGTTTTATTACTTTGTACTTTTTTTCTTGTACTGTAAGCACATATTTCTTTGATCATAGGAAAATATCCTTTTTGGCTTGTGATTCCAAAACCTATAGCAATTAGTTTATGTGTGTTGTCTTGACTTTTTCTTCTTCCTAATATATCCTCACCCTTATTATAAGGGCACTTATAACTACCATTTAGTGGTTTATATTTATAAAGTTCAGTCATTCTAGTATGGTGTGAGGAAATAAGATGAAACATTCAATGTAGAGCTTTGTGATTTATATTCCCGATGAGTTAAAAATAAAATGGTATGTATAATTTTATTTTTTTTCTTCTACATGGAATTAGCTATGAGAGTTTCTATTGATTTTTATTGTGCTCATTACAATTAAATATCAACAATCCTTCATTCTAAGTGTCATGGCCTTGGGAGTTACTATTGATGTTGATTTTGTGTCTACAAAGATGTTTAGAGTTATATGGTGGTGCAATTATTCTCTTGCATGTTATTTTTTGTTCAATTTTTCTCTTTTAATTTTCCAAAAACATTTCTTCCAGCTGCGATTTCCCAAAGACCCATGTATAGTTATGAAATTATGTAACAATAACCTTAAAGATTATAGGTATTATAATTTCATTCTTTTATATTTTTTGAAAAAAAAAATTGTTTTTTATTTGTTCCAACTACATCTAAATACATTCCAAATTTTAATTTGGCTGTCATATTTTTTAAATTTATTACACCATTTCCAAAATATTATTGTCTATAAATATCTATTATCAATGAGAATTTTCATAACTTTATAATGATTTTATATTATACCATATATATATTAATTATTTGTTTTTATGTTAATTTTTTATAGTATAATGATATATTTTAAATATATGTTAGCTTCAATATTGAATAACTAACATTACAATTATTTCAGGTATTTTTTCAGCTTAAAATTATATTAGGTACATTCTACACCACTGCATTATTCTAATCTGATACTTTTTATTCAATTTTCCTATCATTTTTATTTAATAAACATCTTACCTCACCAACACGCCTACTATTTCTAAAAGTATTAGAGATATAGAAGCACAAGGTACCACATTAAAAATGAAAGTTAGATTTTAAACCAATATTCCTAACTTACATATCTTTATTTATTCTTTAACATTTGGATTTAATTTTCTCTATTTCCTTTTTAAAATATATGATTCATTTCAATTTTTCATTTTTTCAACACAACAAGACAAAATGGTTGGAAAATCAAACATTGAATCTCCAACTTCAGATGGAGTTGGTCAAATACAAGTTTGATGGTTTGGTTTTTTGTAGTATTTTTCTATAACTTGATTATTTCACCAAAAGATCATTAGTCATATTAGATAATAAAAAATGGTGATCTTAAAGATTTGGGAAAATTTAATTCCGTAACCTTTGACTCCTAGATAGTGAGTATTAGTTTGGGGTTTTTGGAAAGGGGAAGATAAAACCTTCATTTTTTTATCAACGTATATTTCAATATAAATCATACACATTACTGTGTTTTTTATTAAGATTTGACTCCAAGATAGTGTGTTTACTAGTCATGATTCATATCATCATTTTTTATGCCTAAATACAATTCTATTGCCTTTGACTCCTATATAGTGCATGTTTTTTTATCAATACTAATTCCTATCATTATTTTTTGAATTTCACTTGAGTTTATGATGTATGTGTTGCTATATGTTTTTTTCAGCATCAATGGTTCAATTAGTGACCACCATTAGGTTTTTCCATGGTAATCGATACCAGCGGTTTAGCATAACCTTATGTATATATCCCATTAAGAAATAATTAATGTTGATGTTTCATAAAACCAGTCATTAAGAGGTTGTCTTGAATGTCATTGAGATCATGCTATAAAATATGCACTCCATTTGTAGAAAACTATATAATCTATATTTTAATTAATTTTGGCAATAATAGTGCCATAAAAAATCAAAATTTTTCTCTTTCAAATTCAAGGAATTTATTAAAAAATAATAACCATTCAAATGTTGATATTATTTCTCTGATAATATCTGAGGCTTTTAATTTAGATCCTGAAATATTAATTGAATCATTATATTCAAAAACTTTTGGGTATATTTCATATAATAATCTATCTTTTTTGTTATATTTGAATACAGTTTTTCTAAATATTTGTTATTTAAATATCTTATAATTATGGATGGGATGGTGTTTGTTTATAGAACTATGATAGAACATATATATCATAAAACTAAAACACTATACACATACATGTTTTATGCTATTTTTTCCAAAACTATGACAAAACATATATAATATAATGAAAAAACATTATAATTTACAATAACATGGATGATTTGAACCAACGGATGTTGGAAGGAGTGGAAACTATACAATTCTTGAGAATCTATATTTCAGAACTAGCTTACTCTAGCATTACTCATGTTTGGATCTCCCACTATCCTACTCTGCTTCAAATGAATGTATGGAAGGTTGCTGCTTGATATTTTCTCTCTATTATTTTCTAATACAATTAATAAGTTTGTTGTAATGTCTATCAAGAACCTTGGCTTGACACACCTCCCACATTTTAGAAGGATATTTTTTAATTCATTTAATTCGCTATTTAAATGACAATTTATAGACACAAAATTTATTTTGTTTTAACTTTGAATTATTACCTTTGAATCATATCTGAATCCCTCACACTATTTTTTTATTACACCCCCTTTTTAGTTTTTAATTTGATAATATGAAAGCTAATTGCATATGTTTTTAATGAAATTTTGATATTCATAAATGAAAAATAACAATGGTTACCAAAGATATTGCTATGGTCTTATTTTTATTTTATTTGGGAAATAAAAAATAAAATGTAGTTGATCCACACACACATTGTTGACCATGGTACCTAACTCTTCCCCCCATATGTGAAAGCATACAACCCTTGCAAGCCCCATATCATTCGATTATGAACTTTTCTTAAGATTGAGGGCATGAAATTTTTGTTCTTCGTTATCCTCATGTTGGACTCTATATATTCCTTATTTCCTTAAGCACCTACATTTTATATCTCTATATTCCTTGTCTCCATTCTCCATATCTGCTTCATAAATATAATTCACCTACATATGACTATGTAATTGAGCTTGATTGAAGAGAAAAATGGCTCAATTACATGTTATCGCAACCTAGAAAGTGTTCACATTTTTTTACCTATGATGTATAAAAATATTCTTCTGTGTGCTTGAAGATTTGTTTTATCGATGCGTGATACTCATGAAATGATTTTAAGACAACAAGATAAATGTTCATTGTAATTATTTGATTTGAACTTTTAGAGAACTATATGATCTACTTCATAAATACAATTCACTTTCTTGGGCATGTAAACTTTTGTAAGTTTCCATTTTATGTAATTGTCTATATGCTTACGCATGTCAGCCATTGTTAAAAAGACATTTATAAGTCTAAGAATGCATTAATTAATGAAAAGAAGTTTAAGGGTCACTGTCAGGTATTTCCATGACTTAAAAAATACCCCTTTCTCTTTGATTGAAGCTAACATATAAACTGTATGATGCATATTGCATAATGTTTTAAAATAGATTTAATTATTGTTATTGTGTTTTTCTCTTTTAATTTTTTCTTGAATCTTTGTATTTTTATTTTATTTAGAAACTTATTTGTTAAAAAGGGATATTGAATCTTCATCTTACCATTTCCTTAGCACTTCCATTTGTTTAAAGTTTCTATTAAGCAGTTTTGTGGGCTATGATCAATTCTTTAGATGAGAAAGTCCCAGTTTTTCCTTTAACTATTATTCTGATCACCAAAATTAATTTCATTATATTGATGAGAATTTATTTTCTATAATTAAATTTTAGTAAAGAATTCATTTTCTAGCATTGACATAAAATGAGATGGATGTTATATTCTTCCATTATTAGGAAATCTAATAATGGATCCCCTGCCTCTGAAATTTTTACAAATCTGCATCATGATTTCTCTATGCTAAAGAAATATTTATACTTGGAAAAGATGTAAATTAGACAATTCCATAAAACTTTCAATGCTACATTTGGGAAAGAAACCACTTTCAAAGATAAGCTACATTTGGACATGTTTTTCCTTATATAAGGATAAATCTTTAGGAGGAAGTCTTTTGGGGTAGAACTAAGATCTCATACACTAGTTATCAAGGATTTGAGTTTTTTCTGCTCCATGGTGAATACATCCTTCAAGCTAGAGCATCCCCTTGAGTGGAGGCAGAAATAAGCTTCTTGTATTAGGGATAAATATCCAGATAGAATTCCAATCATTTTAGAGAAGGTAGAGAGAAGTGACATACCTAATATCAACAAAAAAGTAACTCATCCCTGCTGATCTAACTATTGGTCAGTTTGTTTTTGTGGTGTAGAATATGATCAAGCTAAGTGTTGAGAAGGAAATTTTCATCTTTATGAAGAACATTTTATTTCCCACCATTTCAATGATGTCTGCGATATATAAGGAAAACAAGGATGAAAATGGTTTCCTCTACATGACATACAGTGGTGAGAATATATTTGGGTTTTAATAGATGCAATGCAAGATTAATAGAGCATCAGAAAAGGAAATTTCTTAAAATGGGAAACACTTGGAGCTCGTTCTTCACTCCAAGGAAGAATTATAAGGAGTTGGCTGAATCAAGGCTAAAAAGGAGGAGGTAGACAAAATTTATGAGAGAATGATCCAAGTTGATCTAAATGAGCAAAGAATGTGGATTAACAAAACAAGACCACATTTTATCATGAGTGTTCAATGAAAGGAAGATCAATGTGGAAGAATATATCCAGACTTGGGACAATATGGATAACCACTTTGAAGATCTTATCAAGAATGCACCAGATACAAAGGTAATTACACTTCACTGGGGGCTATATAGGGTGTCTAATTCCAATATTTTAGGTCTCGTCTTTAATAATTTTGTGTCTTCTTTCTGTGTCTCATAACTTTACAGTTAGATCTTGTATGGTTTCCCACTTTTTCCTTAAAAGTGATTTTGAAATAAAAAGTTAATTTTCAGTCAGTCAATCTTATTAAAATATGATGGGGTTGTGTAAATTATGGGGTGAAACTGTAGCTTTTGGCATGAATTTAGTAGTGTTATTGATGGTCTTTGTTAGATGTTTGGTTTTAATTTAGATCTAAAATGTGATTATGCAGTCTCATTCTCATCTATCTGTCACCTATGTGTCCAATTCTCAATAAGTATAAATTATTATTTACTCTTATGTTTATTTCTCTTTCTTATATTGTATTTGTCTAAAGTTTTTAGTAACTAAAAATTATATACACATATGTGAATTTGTAATTAAAATAATCACTCAATGTAAATCGAGGGTATGATTAATCAATTATATATACTAAAGATGGGTTTCTTCTGCTTATGTGTCACCTAATTATGTGACCATGTCACCTGAAAAACTTACCACCTCCCTCCAATATCACGATTCTCTCCTACGCGATCCCATTACCCCCACGCTTCCTCGGATCTTCCCTCCCTATTAGGGTTTTCACGCCTCCATCGTGACCTACTGAAAACCTCGCGAGCTGCCTATATCTGGATTCCCATGTATCTTCTTCCTCACAGATCCCATCATACCATACTCTTCGCCTAGGTTGCCAACTCACTGTGTGAACACCCGCATACAACCGACCATTCTTCATCGCATGCGACAATTGTTGCCTCCTTCTTCTCCTGAAACAAGCCGTGAGAAGTTCCTCACCTCTAGATCCCACTATCTTCTTCTCTTAAATAAAGTCGTCATATGATCTTCCTCACCTACACAACCTGCTATTTACTTCAACGCCCAGAAATGACCCCAATCTTGCACAACTAAGGCTCGCGTGGTAATCTTTTACTCCCAAAAAACACCACCTCCATTTTTCTCATATTAGATTCACACGATCACCTTTGGATCCTGATTTGGGTCCCTCAAATTAGATGTTACCATCGATTTATGTAGTAAAAACCTATACAAACTGCAAATCCACTTCCTGTAGGTGATTAATTTTTACTATAACTACAAAAATAGTATGTCTTCCCTACTGTTATCCCCACATAAAACATTGGTTGTCTATTTTATGAGAAATATATTCAGACCTACGTACTAGTCACCCAATTACACACCCAACGAGGTCTTATTCACGTGAAACAACTTCTGAGATCATCAATGGTACATCAATCTATTCAATCCAAATTATTTAAGAGGTAAAACAATATGCATTTTCTCTTAATACCACACAAACTGGTTATTGTAGTTATAGAAAATAACTAACATGTTTACAAACTTTTGTAGTTAATATCCCCTTTAATGATTCCGTAATAAATATTTAAACAATATGCATTCATTATCTTGCATGCTTTAGCTACTGATCATTGCAGTTACAAAAAGTATATATGTTTCCAAACCTTGACAATTCAACAAAAAAACAATACAAAGATGCAGTCACCGTCAACATTGAGAGATTCAAGGTTGCAAAGGAGACTATTTATGAGAGAATGAAAAAACGTTTGACAGTTACTCTAACTTTTTCCAATTATTCAATAAAGTTTTTTACTAATTTACAAGTTTATGCATGTACAGGAAATTCACCTTTGGATTGTGCTCACCTATGTTCTACTACAACATATGAAGCAGTACAAATTACTTCCAACTCGAACAGAGGAGCACGCATACCATTGTCACCTTTATCTACCAATGGTGAGTTCAATTTAAATTTACCAATATTTTCAAATAGAATGGATGTATTACTTCAAAATACCAATGACTAATTAACTTAATCTACTATTAAATTCACAGTGCCTCATGACTGTGGAACTTCTTCACCAATATCTGTTAGAACAGGCAACATAAAAGGTTGTCATTACTGTATTAAATATACATGAAATTAGTATACCTTCTTTTCATTCTTCCAATGAATTTGTTTACTTTATTATAATTTTCTACATGTACTGGAAATTCTCCTGTGGATTATACTTACATGTGTTCTACTAAAACATATGAACCACTACAAGTAATTTGCACCAACAAAGGAGGAGTGCGCATAGCATTTTCACCTTTATCTACCAATGGTGAGTTCTATTACAATGTAATAGTACATTGAATTAGATTACTTCTTTTACTATGATGTACCAATGATTAATTAGTTTAATCTTCTATTTAATTCATAGTGCCTCATGATTGTGCAACTTTGTCAACAATATATGCCAGATGTAGCAAGAGAAAACAGAGACCAAAATCCAATGCAGAATATGATGTCCCCTTTGGTACGGATGACATCAACATATTCTTATGAACAACATTCAGGTTATATATCCCTTCTATTGAACACTTAACTATTTCTGTATTACTTATGTTAGCTCTAATGACTGAAGAAAACTTTCTCACTTACTCATCACTTGTCTCCTCGTCAGAGTAAGCATGAGTCATGCCTTTACATATTTTTCCATTTTCACTCAATTTAATTTGTTGCATACTCCTTTTACAACAGATACTGTTTTCTACTACAACTACTGGCAACCAATTTTATTTTTCCAAAACAGGTGTGCTATAAAATGTTCTCATGCTTTCTTATTTATTTTTATATATATAGAAATCTTCATGCTTTGGGTATTTAGTAGTAATTTAAATGAAAGTTCTACCCAACTTCCAGAGCTATCAAGTACAATGACTCATTTCTTCTTAGAAATACATGTAACAAGACATACTGAAAGACATCCTGTAGCACATTTTTCAGGTATGTTATGTACGTGTTAAATTTTTAAAGTGTATAGTTATTTCGCATGTATTATCATTCTGACTTCAGTAAATGATACAGTAGAAAGAACACAACTACTTCAAATATCAGAGAATATAGGTTACTGTAATATATTTACCTATCATTATACTACAATTCCATTCATGAAACATTTATGAAATTGATGGTGCCTTTTTATTAACACCTTATATTTAATCTGAAGGTTCCAGGCGTAGCGGAAGCGCGTGGGTGGATGTGCCCACTTGGCTTTTGTCATTAGAAATGATCAATTCGAGATCAATACGATGATAAATGCCAGTCTCCACGGATCGAATCACAGAAAAAGACAAAGAAGAAGGTTTGTCCCGGAACCACAAACAAGGATCGTTACAGGTTGATTATAATTAATTTAATTAATTATAAAGAAATACCTTTTGGGTGTTCTTTCTTCGTTGATGTTCTTGATCACGTTTTCGATGTGATCTGTCGTTGCGTCACAGAATCCAAGTGTAGACTCCCTCTAGCGGTGATCCACACGTGTACCTCGTATCTCTGGACGTTGCCAAAGGATTCTCCGGGTGCTAGCGTGGAGAAGCATTTGCTTGCGTTGTCCGCCTTAGATCATCTTGATCCGATGGAAGAGGATCTCTCTCGGTCTTGATAGCGTTCTTGGAGGAATAGGTTCTTTCGGTCTTGAAAGAATTATACAGAATTGTTGTGTCTCACACGGGGTAGGAAAAGAGTTGGGGTTGTGAGGATATTTATAATCAGGTTTGAGGTTGTAGAGTTGTGACAATAAATAAATGCGTTATGCGTTTTATTTATTTCATTGACTCTTATTTAAAACCCCATGTCGAATAATTAATTCCTTGACATGCGCCCACACTGATTATAATAAATATCATTTGAAACAATTTTATATCCTCAAAATCCCGACTGGAAAAACTACACGACGTGTATTAATAAATACATGGCGTGTACTTGTTTTTCATTGAAAATTACACAGCGTGTACATTCAATGTACACGGCGTGTATATCTTGTTTTCATTTATTCATTTCCTTCTTCCTCCATCATTAAAACGATTTAGGCTTCCTTGAATAATTATTAAACCATGTACGGGAATAATCTTTATTCTACTTGAGATACTTTAATACACTTAGTGTGTGACCCTCTAGGCCTCTTTCTTGTTGGCATTAGGCGAGCTTGCCTAAAGTCCAAGATTACTGTCTAGCAACGGGTCAAGGCACCCAAGAGAAAGAAGTTGGGGACGCATTGACGTATCACCTCATACGAACGCTTACTGTTTAATTTAATCCCTTTGTCTCGATATCTAATCAAGCAGGTTTCATGGCAGTGTCATAAACCTATATGTTTGATCTGTCGTTCTTTGACTACCTGAAATAAACTTGTCGTTCACACCATGGCCATGGAATTTAATGCGATAGTTCTATTTCAATCAAAGAGCCGAGATATCAACTTCCATAAATGGAAGGGACAAATCTTTCCTCGACTTATCCATTAACAACATGTCACTCGTGACGCACCCAACGTACCCTACTTCCCACCAACTGTCTACGTGACGGTTTTCGTCAGTAAATCTAAGTGTGCGAGTCATGACATGAGTTAATGATAATATTCCAGTCTAAGGAACATTACACATGCTCGTAGATAGCAATGTCCGATGACACCAAGACATGCAGAATTGCTATTGGTGGGTCTGTTCTCATAATCTCCCATCTTGGAGATTACCAAGTGCGAACTCCATGAGAGAGAGTCTCGTCTTCTTACGAGTACTTGCACATGACGGTCTGTATACTATGTGTCCTATCATAATATGTCATCCAACCGTAGAACTTTATTTAAGAATATTTTTATAGCATTTCAAGGTTCTCATCATAGCGGGGATCTGCCATGACCTTATCAATGCAACAAATATTCCGGGACATTATTATATTATAGTTATGCAGAACAATGAAAAATATATAATAAGTGAACATTCATGTAATCAAAGTACAAAATAGTTGGTTCTCAGGACACCAACCCTTACATAATCATTATTCACCTACAGAATATTTGAATAGTGGATATCCTTTTAATTTATGTCGGTATTGTGGTTCAGTATTTTGGTTTGATGAGAGAAATAAAAAATGCAGCAGCAAAGAAAACCCATGATTTTCTTTATGTTGCTCACTAGGTAAAATTGGTTTGGAATTACTACCATCATGTCCTTAATACCTTAGAACGTTGGTCTTCAATCAAAACTCCGCAAAGGCAAGAACGTTCTAGGAACATATGCATATTTACAATTATATGTTTTCATTCACGTCAATGGGAGGGAAGGTTGACAGGTCAGTCAACAATGGTCGAGCTCCAAATATATTCAGATTGAATGGCCAAAACTACCATCACATAGGTAATTTGTGTCCTCCTGAGGTAGAACCACTAAGGTTTGCCCAATTGTACATGTACGATACTGATAATGAGTCTCACAACAGGGTTTGGAACATTAGGTAAATTTTACATTGAAAAGTAAACACATTAGTGAATAAAATATGTTTACTTCATTTTAAATTTAATTTAACGTGCAACTATGACGATACAAATGCAAACCCATCTATTGATTTTAATATTGTTGAGAACCTACAACATATGCTTCATGAAACAAATGCTTTAGCTCATCATTTCAGAAGTGCAAGGGATGTTCTTGATCATTAGGAAATTCCAAATTTAATGTTGTGACTACTTAAGAGAAGACAAACAGATGCAGCGACATACAACCTGCCTACTACTTCTGAGATTGTTATGTTTATTGTTGGTAACATTGAAGATCTCAAATATGAAAGAGATATTATCATTCAAAAAAAAGTGGTGATTTATAGTGCATTGATGAGCTTCACCCCTTGTATCTTCCATTACAATATGCACTAATTTTCACAGGCGGTCAAGATGGATATGTTGACAACATATTACATCGTCCTACATCTTTCAGTACAAGTACAATGCTTTGAAAGGCTACAATGTGAGAGCATTTCTCCTATCACATGCAGTTCTGTTTCAATGATGCATCAACATTACAACATTCAAGAAGGATTTTGCAACAATTTATTGTTGATGTTTATATAATGATAGAGTCTCAAAGACTTTCCTTCATTCGCTTCAATCAAAAACGCTTGAGGGTTGAATTGTACAATGGGTTGCAAGATGCTTTTCTTCAAGGTGACTGTGATGGGTATTCATGTGGGAAGCGGATCATTTTACCTTCTACATTTACAGGTGGTCTCAGGTATATGATTTAGAATTACCAAGATACTATGTCAATATGTAATTGGGCAGGATATCCAGATTTAATTTTAACATTTACATGCAATCCACTGTGGCCTGAAATTAGTAGATTTGTTACACATTACAATCTTCGTCCATCAGACTGCCCACACATTGTATCAAAAAAAATTCAATATTAAGGTTGATCAGTTAATGAATGATTTATGAGACGGATGTTTCTTTGGGAAGTCACGAGCAGGTAACTAACTTTATACCAACTACTCTTCAAGTTTTACATTTTCTTATTTAATGGAAATTTTAGTCATCTGTGTCATTAATCTCAATATTTTCCATGTAGTTGTTTGTACAGTGGAATTTCAAAAATGTGGCTTGCCTCATGTACACTTTTTGTTGTTTCTATGTTGAGAAAACAAAATAAGTACTCCAACGTGCATTGATAGAAATGTTTGTGTTGAAGTTCCAAATAAAGGTGAATTCCCAAATCTTCATGAGGCTGTTAAAAATTTTATGATACATGGACCTTATGGCGATGCTAATCGTAGCTCACCTTGTATGAAGAATGAAAAATGTACTAAATTTTTTCCAAAAAGATTTGTTGACAATACAATAGTTGATGATGATGGGTATGTTGTATATCGACGACGAAATGATGGAAGCACGATCGTGAAAAATGGTGTTCCTTTGGATAATCGGTTTGTTGTACTATATAATCCTATCTTGCTATTGAAGTATCAAGCTCATCTCAATATTGAAGTTTGGAATCAATCAACTTCTATCAAATATCTGTTTAAGTATATTAGCAAATGTCATGATCGTGTTACAGCAACATTGTATCAGACTAACAACAGAGAGTTGTCAGACAAGAATGTAAATGAGATTAAGATGTATATTATGATTGTTGTTACATCTCTCCTTACGAGGCTTCATGGAGGATATATTCTTATGATATCCACTATAGATATCCTCCAATAGAAAGGTTGTATTTCCATTTATCAGGACAAAATAGTGTTATCTACAGTGACACCGATAATATTGAAGATGTCTTAAGTAAGGGTAACATTTCTGAAAACATGCACCCTGTCTTACATTGAATCTTACATCTGGTAAAAAAATTCTATGATTTCAAATTTGAATTTTTTATAACTAATGTTGCTTACTAATTAACTCTCCATTTTTATTGCAACAGTCTGACCTAGACGTAACTGTTTTCAAAATATTCAGTATAATCAATATTCATGCATGGTTTCTATCCTCCATACATGGTGACAGAGTGAACTGACAGTCAATTTTGAAGAAACACACTATCAAGGAAGACTTGACCAACGATAAAATTTCAAGCACTGGTCAATCTATTTTGTTTCAGTACATAGTATCTCTTACTTGTATTTACTCGAAGTCATCATTCAGTTTTTTTGGACTGCTTTTTGGGTATCCGTATTCCTCTTATGGACTTTCCCATCAGGTTGCAGTATCTTACAGAGATGCTCCTCCACAAATACCTGATTTCAAGAAGACAGTCTGCTTCATTTAGTGCCCTCTACAAATACTTCAGGCTAGAGTTTGAAGATATAATCTGAGCTGAAGGTGCATAATGTCACATATCAGGATCGGGTCTGCAACAGAATGTGTGAAGGGCACCCAACAAAAAATGTATGCATGTTCTGAAGGATTCCAACATTGGCAATTAGGATGCTAAAACATGTGATGAAGCTGCATAATTAACACCACTATACATATGATAAAAAGAGGATTTTTTTCTGCAACTAAACAAATCACCAGTGGGAATCGAAAATTTCAATGCTGCCAATTAAGTACAAATTGTATCTTTTTGAATACTCTGTCATTTATTATAGTGTATCTTATTCAATACCGAGTCAGTGATTATAGTGTATGTTATTGAGCAGTGAATGTCATATTTAATTAGAGCAGTGAATAGTTTTTTAAACCATGTATTTTTTTATTCAATAAATCGTGTTTTTTAATTGAGCATGGAGTCATTTATTAGAACATTGAACTATATCGCGGGTACTAGTTTAATAAAACCCAAGATACTCGATTGCCTAGCTTACCAGGCAAAACGCCACGCCTCCTCCCTCCCTCCATGGAAACGCATTTCGGTGGCGGTAAACCATCTGTAGTGTTGGAGCGTATATTCGGGGGATCGGTAGGTTGTTTCATCCATAGGATTCTTAGGGTTTCCCCATGGCCCCCGTCAAGGAAGAGGATAATGGGGCTGTCCCCGCGCTGGAGCTGAAAATGGACGACGAACATGGAATTTACGTGAAGCTCAGGGATTCTGAACCCCGTAGGGATGGATTGGAGGAGGTTTCTTCTTCGAGCGGTGGATTTCTTGGATGGTGGCTCAAGTTGGTCGCATTCACCATCTTGTTGGGCGTTTTGGGGGTTGTTGTCAAGTGGATTGGCCCCATTTTCCTGGACAAGGTTCTTCCTCATTCCCCGCCTCATTGCTATCCCCCCTTCGATATTCAATGCTTGCGCATTTTGATCCTTTCTGCGAATCCATTGGTGCGCGTTTGTCCTCCATTTCGAACTTAGCTTCGCGCAAGTTCAGGGAAGGCGATGCATTTTAGATGCAAAATCTCTCTCATTTGAATGGTGATTTCAAACGCAATTAATTTTTTTGAATGCCTATTTCATATTGCTCATTATTCATTGGAATATTCATTTCACTGAAATAAGCATTTTACCGTTCTGATTCGTTTCACCTTACATTCTGTTTTATTTTGTCAATCAAATAATACGTACTATGGAGTTGCTGTGTTAGGCGTCTTCCTCATGTGTTGCATGATGATTGTGTGGAATCCATCTGCGTATTATGCGTTTTTTATTGAGATGATCATACTTACCTGTTAGCAATCCAGGAGAGTCACCATGCTGCAATGATATGACCAGTATCTTCTTCTTCTTCGTCCTGTTCTTGTTCTTGTTTTGTGCTCCTTGATCTCCTTTTTTAAGTTTTAGAAAATTGATAACTCAAAAGCCTTTGACTTTTGTATTTTTATTTTATACATTTTGAAAACACTTTTAAAAATCATAGGAACTCCTTGTAAAATCTGAGAGCTAACATAAAAACCAAAAAGGACTACTCTTACAACTTTTGAAATATTATTTCTTCATTCATCATCTGTTCTTGAATGATCACTTATAGCAGTTAAATTTCACTGAATATGTTTTGGTGGTTATATTTCACAGTACACAATTTTGGTTATTTAGGTAAACAAAATTCTATTGGTCAAATTTTTGCTGGAAAAAAATTCAATAATTGAATAATGGAAAATAAAGTTCCAGTGGTCATATTTTTGTGATCAAAGTCATGGTAACTTATCTCTGACAAAAGTTCAATGGAATTTGATGACAGTTATCAAAATTTATTAAAGCCGGTCATCAAAGCGTTTCATTGGTCATTGAAATTTCCCAACATTCATTTGCAGATTATGGTTGGTATTAACCTTGTTCAATGCCATGGATACCTTCGAAAAGAAGTTTTACGAAAAGATCTAAGCACTGATCAATCCCTCTCTCAGTGTCTACCATGCACCTTATAAACGTGTGTAGGATCTACAATAAGTTTCTTTATAGTTTTTTATATTCTCATAGATCATTGGCTTTGGTTATGCAGGTGGTTGTCCCCATTGTCAACTGGGAGTTGGCAACTTTCAGTACCTCTACCCTTGCAGTGGCTATCTTTTTGTCCATAGCATCATTTCCCATTCTTCTTTTACCATCTTCACCTTCCATGTGGCTGGCTGGTATGCTTTTTGGCTATGGGTATGGAATCCTCTTAATTTTATCAGCTGCAGCTTTTGGAGTGTCACTTCCATATCTCATTGGCTCCCTCTTCTACCAAAAAATCTATGTATGTAGCGTGCTTTGTAAAATGCCTTTCCATTCTGTTCATTGATTGTACCATGCATTAAAAAATCTCACTTTTTTTTTTGTTTGCAGGGTCAATTAGAAAAATACCCTAAGCAAGCTTCTATGGTACGATCACCCGGAAATGGGAATTGGTTTCATCAATTTCGAGCTGTTGCGTTAATTAGGGTTTCTCCATTTCCATACATCATATACAATTACTGTGCGGTGGCAACAAATGTGAAATATGGTCCTTACTTCTTGGGGTCTCTTGTGGGGATCATGCCGGATGTCCTCATGTCAGTATACACGTATGGGATCTCTTTCTTTGTTTTAAATGCTATTTTGCATTAAAATTACACACATTTATTTGATGCCTTTATTTGCCGTAGAGGTGGCAATCCGTGTTCATGGGTTGGGTTTGTGTCGGGTTGATGGTCCGGTGATCCCATTTAAGCTAAAGCCTAACCTGATCCATTTAATTAAATGGTTTGACCCGGTCCAACCCATTTACAAAGGGGTTGATTCTAACCCGACATGCCAGTTTGTTTAACTTTAAATATATAACATAGACTGCGTTGAGCTGCTGTGTTAATTAGGGTTTCTCCATTTCCATATATCATATGCGATTACTGTGTGGTGGCAACAAATGTGAAGTACGGGCTTTACTTCTTGGGGTCTCTTGTGAACATGTATGAGATCTCTTTCTCTGTTTTAAATGTCATTTTGCATAAAAATTACACACACTTGCATCTGATAACTGTATTTGCAGTAGAGGTGGCAGTTTAGGTTCATTTAAGTTCAATCCTAACCTGTCCCGTTTAATTTTTCGGGTTGATTTGGCCCAATGCATTTATGAAGTGGTCAATCCTAAAATAAATAATGTGTTATCCAACTAGTTAATATCACATAAACTGACATAGTCAAATTGAATTATCCCATTTAGACTAAAAATAACCAAATTAGTATGAAACGTATGTTATCCATGTTGCTACTCAACCCTCTTAAACCATTTAAAATAAATAATGTGTTATAATCATGTTAAATTATTTCAAATTAAGTTGATTATAAGAATAAAATATATCATAAAATTAATTATTATTATTATTTTTTAATTATTTTATATTATCATCATATTTTTAATCGGATGACACGGGTTAGACAGATCAGGAATAGTCAATCTCTTCTGGATCTGAATATTATTCTTGTCAAATTACTCAACCCGATTACAACCTGAATCCATTTTTGTCTGATCTGAACCCGTTTAACTTGTGCCAGGTTCAAAATTGTTGCCTCTGATTACAATATTGGTTTGTATCTACATCAAAAATCAATTTTTGTTGATGCAAGTTCAGATCCCATGCTATGTAGGAATTAGTTAGGCTGCGTTTGGCAAGATTTATTGAAAAATGCTTATAGCACTTACCTCTTATGATAAGCAGTTTAAAAAATTTTGTGTTGTACTTAAATTTCCGAAGAAAATGACTTAAATAAGTGTCAAAAGCACATTTTCTCAATATGCAATATAGGAACATTTTTACAGAAACACTTGGGGTCTGTTTGGCGATGCTTACTGAAACTGCTTATTTTTTTGGTTGTTAACAGTGGGATCATGATACGTACATTAGCAAAGGCAGGTCAGCATGCCATCACACCACGACAAATCGGCTTTAATATTATCGGTTTCTGCACCACTGCTGCTGCGACAGTGGCGTTGACGGTCTATGCTAACAGGCAACTCACGGCATTACAGGTGGAAGAGACATCCATGGAGTGAGCTTTTCATATTGAAATCACTTTTTTTTAGTAAGTACACTTTGATATCATGTTTGTTGGATCATATCTAATCGGATCAACGATCCAGATCACATTGCTTGTCTGATTCAGATCAACGGTCCTGATTTGCATGAGCATGCCATGTGTAGTGGTGGGGATGTCATGCATCATTTCGATTTCCTCTTATTTCACCTTGTTTCATGTTGAGACGTTTCTTGAAGCTTATTAATGGGCTCAGATGGACATGGAAAAGATGCCCAACTTCCGACTGATGTAACATATGTGTAGTGTGTCCTTAATCTAAAATGTCAATTTTGGTGGTTATGGATGAATGTGAGCAATGTTGAATTTGTTTCCAGATGTTTCACCTATCAACAAGTGAAGATCAAACATCATATACTGAATTGAGTTAATCCCAATGTATTTCATGGTTGAAGTGAGATGAATATCTATGAGTTTTGTGATTGAATTATTGCATTATACAAAAGGTTAATATTTGATTGAGATGTGATTGTATATTATAGAGATTGATGGATTGCATTAGGTTTGATCATATTTGATTGAGATGTGTGATTTATGTCTCAGTTGTTGCAAAATTTGCATGAAGTTTATGGAGTGTGGTTTCTTTGAAGTACCATTTTCTAACCTTGGAGGAACGAAGATACAAAACAAATGAATCAAATGTTGAGAATATGTGCTTGATTTTGGCATTGTTTGGGCGGAAAAACTGCATTTAGTGGAGCTTGTGCACAATAAAATCTGTCACTTAATTATGAGCATCACACCACATGATGTACTTTATAAGGTGTCTTGTGGTTCTCATTTATGCTCGACAAAGATTGGCAAGACATCAATGGCGGACTAGAGATGATACAACATACCACAAAAGTTCATGTGATTCGTGTGAAGGAGACATGCCCTAAAACTATTATAATCATTGTTTATTATATTTATATACATGTTGTATTGCATAATCTAACCAAACCGTATGTTATGAATGGACCTTGTGGCGGTGGCATTTGTGGTGGCGGCTGTGGTGTGACTTCAGTGCTAGAGGATGATTTGGAAGGTGACGGGACATCTTTGGTCTATGTGGAGATGGTGGGGTGGCTTCGAGCGGTGATGACTATGAGGCTTCGGCGCAGGTGGCTTCAGGATGGGCGATAGTGACGTTCATGGCTTCGAGTGGTGTTGTCGGTGTTGACAGTGGCGCTCGAGACTTCTGGCGGCGATGACAACGCTCTTCGAATAGCAGTGACGATGTTGTTTTGGCGTAGGAGGATGACAAGGAGGGCGACAACGACTTGGGACTGCTCACAGTTGTCTAAGCGGTGTTGCTTCGGGCATCAACGAGATAGGGAGGTTCCCTCCTTTAGGGTTTCTTTGGGATTTTGGGCCAACATCTTGTTTTTCGGGCCACAAGACCTCTGAGTCATCACTTGTGGGAAACAGGTGGCATGACAGAAACTAGGCGAACGTCTCAGCGCAACAGGTTGGCATTGCAACGATACTGATGGGTGGGCGACTTCGTTTTGAGGGATGGATGTGTTGACGCTCATCATCCAGCCTTTCGCCCCCTTTTGCGGGATGGAGGGGTGCCTTGCCATATGTTTTTCTTTACTTGGGACTGGTATGAAGATGCAGTGCATTAGGCAGGTGTTGCAAGAAATGCCATCCTGACATCACCACGCGGACGATTTGAAAGAGTGATGGGTGTGCTAACACTTATCAATCGACCATTCTCCACACCGTGGTTGAAGGGGTGTCCTGCCTCATCGCGTTAGTCCAGCATGATGTAATGTTTCATGGCAGGGGGCAATACATTTTTTCAGACTGGTCTCATGTTGTGATGATTATTGGCAGTGGTGACGTGACGTTTGACTGGTGACATGAAACTATGTTGACTTCTCACTCTCGGCTGTAGGACCATGTTTTGGCCTTCGAGCCGTTGGGCCTCCGGGTCATGATGCATTGGGCATATGTGCCTCTAGACCTCCAGGTCATATAAGGGTTACCTCTTAACCTTGTTTAAAAGAGGACTTTCTTTTTTGTTTAATAAAAGGGGTCTTGACTCAACCTGTTTAAAAAAAATCTCAGTTCGGTTGTCATATCATGAGATGGTGTCATTTAAAACATGATGTAATTACATGTTAATGGATTTTTATATTTATAAAGCTCATGGGTTTGGTGTCATTACATTACAATTTTTAATGGTGGACTCCCTTAACCCATAGCACACGAGAAACACATTAAATTTTAGAGCCTTTCTCATTAAACGAGTTGGAGGTATATAAATGAATTGAACTTCACACCATCAAAGCTGATTTGATTGGAACTCCATTTGTCAAAGCTCTCATCTATCTATTTTCTCTTTACTTCAAGAGAATCTAGCAAACCATTAGGGAATGAGAAATCCTATGGATTTGATTTGTGATTCCATTGTTTTTGGATTACTTGAGGTGGCATGAATAATGAAAATGGTGTTTAGTGGTGTTCATCAAACACATAAGAAGTATAAAATTCAACAAAGTGTGTATAAATTCTTTTCTTCACATATTTAATTTGATTTATCTAAAACTTCTCGTGGCCAACATCAGCTTGGGTTTTGTTGCTATTCAACTGCATTTAAGGTATATGATATATCTAAAAAAGTTTATCAATGGTATGAGTCATTCCGTTAAGTTTTGGATTGATATGGAAAAATGATTTTTTTAAAATGATTTCATATGGTATGAAATGAGTGTTTTGTAGGCTATAAAATGGTATGGTTGCTTTTCATTTGTTAAGTTCTCCAGTCGTATGACTATGTGTATCATAGGGTATGACATGTGTGTAACTATGGTCTTTAAAAGACATGTAGTATAATGTTGCATATTGTAGGGTACAATATTTGTAAATCCAATAATTATTAAAATAAATCATCATATTGCATTTTTAAATTCCCTTATATGATATACTAAGAGATAGTTAAAGCCCTTGCATTTCAGTTTATCGTAGAGTACAACTAGGGTATATCACGATGCATGACATTGATTCATAAAGAAGAATTTATGCAACCTACGGGTTACAACTACTTATTTCTTCATAATCTTAGAATATGATATAGAAAAAAATTATATGACTCCATCGAGATGTAAACTTTTAAGAAAAAAATTATAGGGAGGTCCGATTTTAGAATTTTATGAAAGATCATACATCAAAGTCATGTTATATGACTCCATCGAGTTGTATAATAAGGCATAAGAAAAAAAAATGTTTTATGCATTTTGAAGTAAAAATTAATTTATAAATTGTAAGAACAGAGAGTTTATATATATATTTATCCATTTATTATAGATGCCTTGATAATGTTTGTTTCTTTGCTGAACTCGAGTATGAAAATATATTATAAATATTTCATATGCATCGTACTATAAAATAAATAGTTTTTTATTGCTTCATAATATAACATTATTAATCATGTACATATACATTCATTACTATCGATGAAACTAAAATTGGGCAATAAATACAAAAAAAAAATCACCTCTACAGGTTGAAAATTTCTTATCGAGTAGTTTCCTATAAATATATTAGCTAGAAAAACTAATGATTCATGGATGAAAAAAATTAGAATATGGGTAGACATTTTCTAAACCCTTTATATAAAATTGAAGGAATAGAAGATACAATATTGGAGTTGAATATGAAATAACTTATAAAAAGGTAAAGGGGTAATGTAGCCATTGGAAGGGTGCAATACTCATTAAAAATATTCCTATTTGAATAGTATTATGACCATTACATGATTGTTAAATCTAATATGTTTGTATCCATTAGAATACTCGATAACAAATAGAAATGGAGTAATTATTATAATTAAATATTAATTATTGATATATAATCAATAATGAAGTTTTATTCTTAATCATAAGAAAATAAATGATTTATTCACCAAAAACATTTGGTGAATTTGTTATGTTTTAATTAATAATTAAATTCCTCATATTTTAAGATTTATTTTCACAAAATGGACATCAAATGTGGTGTATATAAAATCACCATGGTTTATATTAATTCTTCATTAAAACAACATGGTTATTGAAATGGTTGTTGTTTTTCTTATAAAAAATAGAGCATCATAAAATCACATTTTCCATTGTAACATCCTGAGTTAAAAAAAATACTATGTTTCATAGCGTACATGATACACCGCATCAAGATTAAGCTAACAACTGAATATTATTATTTAAATGTTATTGTTATAACCTAGAAGTTAGAATGGAGGGAATGAACCGTATTAATTGAATTATGAAAATCTAGTTTACACATGTATATATAATTAATTATTTGGTGAAAAATTATTTATAAATGAAAATAAAACCCTTTTTAAAATAAAAGAAAATGTTTTTCTGAAAAACTATTTAAATGTTTACAAGTGTGTTTTATACCAATAAATAAAAAAAATCACTCTGGTTGGATTATATTAATGATATATATATATGTATATATATATGTATATATATATATATTCAATCTAATGTTTAAATTTCATCTTATGTGTTTTCTAGACATGATGTAAGAACAAATCCAATTTTAGGCATAAAAAAAATATTTTTCTAAAAAGACAGTTTTACCACCTTTTGATGACGCACTTGTTTTAAATCTAGTTTTGACATTTTTATAAATTATATTTGACAAAATAAACTTCTTTTAATGTGTAAAATCAAAATTTAATTTGGTTGATTTTTTTGTATTTTTCTAATAAGTTTTATGTTTTGATGAATAGTAAAAAATACCACATTTTAATTGAAAACAGCTTTTTCATCTAAAAAATTTAGTGTGGAATTATATTTTTAATTAGTTTTAAAGTATAATTAGATCCATTTTATATAATTTAATTCAATTTAGGCCACTGGAATCAATTTCACATTGAATTTGGATATAAAAACATTTCAATCTTTTGAATGTTTTAACTTTAAAAACTTGTTTTCTCGTTTTGTCAACAAGATTAATTTTAAATTAATTTTAACCAATTATGTGTTTCAAATTTTGAAAAATTGTTCTATATTTGGAATCATAAGGTCCGAATTTATTAAATAGGTACCTTTTATTTTTGGACATTATGAATATTAACTTTAGTAATTTTTATTACCACGGTTAAGGGTAAATTGGGTAATTAAGGGTAAAAATAATATTATAAATATTATAAAATTATCCCAACACTTGTCCTAATTTTATTGTATGAGTGATTGTCGACCAAAATTATCCTTGGGACAATTTTGTGAGATCTTGGAGCCACTTGGATGACTTTAAGCCATTTATAGTATTTTATTCAAAGAAAAGTCAATTTTCTCATACTTTTACTTTTAACATGTAATGGCCCGGACCTCTCTGGCCCATTCCTTTGTCAAAAAGACGGTCATGAAGTGTTCTGGAGGGTAAAATGGACTTTTCCCACACTTTTCAGAATTTTGAAACTACACGCCGTGTAGTGTGAGTACACGCCGTGTACCCCCCTCGCCGGGTATACCCCGTGTTGAAGTCCGTGTCCTTGCCGTGTGATATAAATGGGTACACGCCATGTACCTCATACTACACGCCGTGTAGTATCTCCCTGCGTACGCGTTACCATGTGTTGACCAGTCAACGACCGTGTGCCGTGTTGGAGCCGTGTCCTTGCCATGTGAAATAAATGGGTACACGCCGTGTATCCAATACTACACGTCGTGTAGTCTCTCCCTGCGTACACGTTACCGTGTGTTGACCAGTCAACGTCCATGTGCCGTGTTGGAGCCGTGTCCTTGCCGTGTGAAATAAATGGGTACACGCCGTGTATCCAATACTACACGCCGTGTAGTCCCTCCCCGTGTATGTGTTACCTTCAAGCCGTGTGTTGACCAGTCAACGGTCGCGTTCCGTGTTAAAGGCCGTGTTGGAAGCCACGTGGTGACCGTGTGAAACGGACGAGTACACGCCGTGTACCATAAAGTACACGCCGTGTACTTTTTCTTTTCTTGCCTATAAAAGGAGGGGTCCCCTCCTCCTTTTCAACTCACCCCTCTCCTCCCCATTCCTCCGAGCAGAGCTCTCCCAAGAGACTCGAAGGCTCATTTTCTTCCATAACTTCTTCGTCCGAGCTCCGATTTACGATCCGTCAGCGGCCATGGGATCTTAATGACGAGGCGGAACTTCTAATCTTGGATCCATTATCTTTCCTTCGTCCTTTCCATTCCAACTTCCTCCCAAGGAGGTTTTTCCGGGACTCGACAGAAGTGACAGACGCCGACAGACGTCTTCTAAAGTTGATCCGGGGGAGCGTTGTGATCAGAACCTGTTGAGGTAGGGATATTACCTTCGTCTCTCTAAATTGTGCATCATGCAGGGTGGGTATCCTCTTGTTTTCATGAGAAATAATTGAACCATTAAATAAAGATAATAACTGGTTAAAGAACGGGGATGGGGAAGTTGTTATGTTTATCTTATATCTTGTGATTTTATCTTGTGAATTGAATAGGCTTATGCCTACTGAAAATCACGGTCGTTGGGGGCCTTTGCTTGCGCAATTAAATGTTACACTATCTTCTAGACCGTTTTTGTGAATGGAACCTTGTGGAATGTGGAATTTGGTTAATCACGTAAAGTTGGCTGATTAAAATCTGGAACCCTTGTGTGATCACCCCGGTTAAACAAAATGGAATAATGAACATGTGGGTTTTGGATTGGTTACTGGTGTGTGAAAGTGAGGGGTTAATCCTGGTTTGTTATGAATAGAATGGGTACTAGGGCTGTGGTAAATGATGTTAAAGGGGCGGTGATGTGGCACGAATCTTGTTTTGTGGGTTGTGGTGGATCGGATGAGCAGCGGGGCTGCGATAAGTTGTATCAAGGGATGATGATGTACGGTGCGGTTGTGATGGTTGGAAGCAGGGCTGTGGGGATGGACTTGAATGTGAGTGAACTATGGGTTGTGAATAATAAATAAAAAGTGGAAGAGTTAATGAATGGTGAGTCATGGTAATGGAACGGGATTAATAATCAATGGGATGGTTGGTTAATAAGGAAGGTTTTGTTGCGTTGCTTGTGTTTTCCTAACTTGATTTGTGGATGGCAGGGATATGCTTTACGAACGATTGATGTGGTTGGTTGTGGATAGTTGTCCATCAGTTAAGGAACTAATAAACTAATTCTTCTGAAACATGAAAACCTAAATGGGGTTGGGGTTGTTTGTGGTATGCATGCTTCGTAGTAGCAGTGCCGAGGCACATGCTCAGTTTCTCTGTTTAGAATCCATAGGTTGGGCTGTGTGTTTGGTATACATATATATCTGTATCTTTTGTGTTTTATCACACCCCACCCATGTTGAGCACTTAGTGCCGAACACTCCCATTTCATGGGAGAGGGTGTTTTTCCCCTTAGTTACTAGCTCCTTCCCGCTCCTTCTTCCCTAGGCTACGATGGCTTGAGGCGACCTTACACCCAAGAATCTTTGGGTAGGTTTCGATTGGGGTGGTTTTAGCCCAAGACTCTTCGGGCAGGTTCTACTGTTTCCCAAGAATCTTCGGGATGAGGTCCAGGTGTGTGCGGGCGGAATACGTGGTTGTGAGGCCCAGGTGTGTGCGGGCGGAATACGTGGTTGTGAGGCCCAGGTGTGTGCGGGCGGGATACATGGTTGTGAGGCCCAGGTGTGTGTGGGCGGGATATGTGGCTGTGAGGTCCAGGTGTGTGCGGGTGGGATGTGTGGTTTGTGAGGCCCAAGTGTGTGCGGGCAGGGAGAGTGTGGCAGCGTCAGGACGTTCGCCATTAAGAAGAGCAGCTAACTAAAGGGAAATGGTGCGGGGTACCCAATACTCTTGTTCTTATATACTACCACCTGTTGTGATTGTGTTTTGGTGAGTGTGGCTGGTGAGGTTGGGTGGATAGATTTCCCTGCTAGGTTTCTTCTGTTGTTCTCACGGGACATTAGGATGTCTCCCCACTTGTGCACGAGAGATTTAGGTTTCCCTACTGAGTATACTTGTATTCTCACCCTACGTTTACTTTCAAGTTTGTAGGAGGACTACCAGGGCCGTGCGGGACCCTACTAGCCGGGATAGTTGGAGTTGTTGCAGTCACTGTACACTTGTTTCTTTTGGTATTGTACTTTTGAGCTTTCTTTTACTTGTACCTTGTTTCAGAACCTTTTTAACATGCATGTGGGATTGGTTTGAGTTTATTTTCTATATACTTGTTCTTTTTCTTTTTGGTGGCTGACTTGTCCTATTTCCTGATCTTAAATAATAAAAAGGGTAATGCCTCCCATATTTGTGAAAACTCATACCCTTGGTGCTAGTCGCCACCCCGGGGCTTACTGGAGGCGGGACTCGGGGGTCATTATCTCCCTTTTTCCATTTCCATCTCAGGAGGGGCATCTTTGGTGAGAGGGGGTCGTGACAGAATGGTATCAGAGGTGATGGTTGAGAGATAGGATGGAGTATGGATTTAGGCACAGTGAGGATTGCATGGGATGGTATGGAAACAATGTTTGTTAATCTTGGTGCGTGACATAGGCTAGGGAGGACCGGCTAGGACACGGGATTTTAGGGCCCCCCGTGATCTGATGCAAGGACTATGAGCCTACCGAACGACCAAGTGAGACTATATTGATTATAGGGTAGAGACCCTAGGTAAGATACATGCATCATCATGATTGTGTTTTACTTGATTTGGGTGTTCTGGGAAAGAAATTGAAATAAAAATGATAAAATAAAACCTTGAGAAATTTCCTTACTACTTGGGCTTAGGCGATCTTTGTTTAACGTACAACTATGGCACATAGACGTCGTCCCCGGGTGGCTCAGACGGCCGAGGCCCAGCATATTCAGGCGGTCGATCAGTTGAGGATTGACTGAGAGGAGGAAGATAGCCAGTGGCAGAATACTCTCCGTTCTTTCGAGCGGAAAACCCTTAAGAAGTACGAGGGTAATACTTTGGATACGGAGATGGAGGGGTGGCTTGAGGAGCTAGGGATCGTTTTTACCTTGATTCATGATCCGAGGGAGTACTGGGTTCCCCTAGCAGTCATTCAGCTGAGAGGTGCGGCGCGACAGTGGTGGACACTCTACCTTAGAGAGAGGATATAGGCAGAGGTTTCGTGGGCTGACTTTGAGAAGGAATTCCGAGAGGAATTCCTTTCTTCCATGATCAAGGCGGAGAAGTGGCAGGAGTTACTATCCCTTCAACAGGGGAGTATGTCAGTACGAGAGTTGGGGATCAAGTTCAAGGATCTTCTGCGCTTTGCTCCGGATCTCTTTCCGGATGAGGAGTCTCGAGCGAGACGTTTGGAGGAGGCGCTTCGTCCTTCGCTCTAGTATGCTGTCACCCCCTTCACCCTTCCGATGTACTTGGAAGTACAGAAGAAGGCAGAGGTTGTAGAGAGGATGCACTCGCAGGGAGGTGCACCATGTGAGGGGATTTAGCCAGGTTCGTTGAAGGGGAAGGCAGTCAGCAGCAGGTCTCCTGCGACAGGACCTTCCAGGTTTAGGACATTGGGGAGCAGGCCCCAGCAGTTCCAGTTCAAATATTCAGGTCCTCGTACCTTTTTCACGAGCCCAGGACTGAAGTGTTTTTCTTGTGGAGGTTTCAGGCACATTCAGAGTCGGTGCCTGACCCGAGCTCAGTACGGTGGAGGTGGGCAGGTTCAGCGCCCACCTTAGCAGCACCAGTTGCCGGCGAGGCCCTTCCAGCAGAAGCAGGACCATGCTCCTATGAGGGTAGACTTTGCGGGAGGAGGCTGACCTCAGGGTGCTCCTCAGGGACCTCGACCAGGGCATGGTCGGGGAGGTGGATGACATCAGAGAGGCAGATGAGCTAGGCATGGACAGTTGCACGCAGTAGAGTTGACAGCTCTAGCAGGACCAGAGGTGGTGCAAGGTACGATTTGTTTGTTTAGCACTCTTGTTTCTACTTTGTTTGATTTGGGAGCTTCACACTCATTTGTTGAACCTGGTCTAGAACATGCTTTGGGACTAGATGTAGAGAGACTTTCCGTACCACTGGTGTTGAGTAAACCAGTTAGAGGCCAGACCAGCGTGTCTTGTGTTTTCCGGGGATGTGGGCTGACGTTGGGACCACATCGATCTTGTGGGGACATTCTTCTATTACAGATGCAGCCATACGATGTCATCCTAGGCATTGACTGGTTGTTTTCTATTATTTCTATTATCGACTGCTTTCGGAGAATAGTCACGTTCTCCGACGTGGACGGGCAATGTGTAGATTTTGTTGGCGAGAGGATCTATCAGGTGGGAAGCCGGCATGTGGAGCCTCTCCTTTCCTTGTTAGGCGGGTTATCAGTGGTTCCAGTTGATACAGAGATGATGGATGTCCTGGGGGTTTTTGGGGAGTTCCTCGATGTTTTTCCTGAGGAGGTTGTGACTCTACCCCCCCGATGTGATGTTGAGTTCGGGATAGACTTACAGCCTGGTGCTCGTCCGATTTCGATGGACCCTTATCGGATGGAACCTTCGGAGTTGCAGGAGTTGCAGATTCAGATTGACGATCTGATGGAGAAGGGTTTTGTTTGACCTTGTGTATCGCCATGGGGTGATCTAGTTTTGTTCATGAAGAAGGCATATGGTGGTCTCAGGCTATGCATAGACTACCGAAGGTTGAACCGGGTAACAGTCAAGAACCGTTACCCCTTCCAAGGATAGATGATCTCTTCGACCAACTGAGGGGAGCAGGTTGGTTTTCCAAGATTGATCTAAGATCTGGATATAATCAGCTGAGGGTAAAGGACAGTGACATCTCGAAGACGGCTTTCAGGTGCAGGTATGGGCACTTTGAGTTTGTAGTGATGCCATTTGGAGTTACAAATGCACCGGCTGTGTTCATGGGACTTATGAACTTTGTCTTCTGAGAGTTTTTGGACCGGTTCATCGTTGTGTTTATCGATGAAATCCTGATCTACTCAAGATCAGAGGAGGAGCACGTTGAACATCTCAGGGCAGTCTTGGAAGTCCTTCGACACCACCAGCGTTACGGGAAATTGTCGAAGTGTAAGTTCTTAACACAAGAAGTACACTTCCTTGGGCATGTAGTGTCTCAGCATAGAGTGTCAGTGGACCCGTCGAAGGTCGAGGCAATTTTTTCTTGGGCGACACCCAAGAGTGTGGCGGAAGTTCGTAGTTTCCTGGGGTTGGCAAGTTACTATCAGAGGTTCATTTTGGACTTCTCTCGAGTTGCTGCTCCATTGAAAGCTTTGACTAGGAAGAACCAGGTCTTCCTATGGAGTGAGCAGTGCCAGAAAGATTTCGACTACCTGAAGGAAAAGTTGGTTAGTGCTCCCGTACTCAGGTTTCCAGAGGAAGGGTTGTTGTATGAGGTGTTTTGTGATGCTTCTGGCCTTGGTCTGGGGTGTGTGCTGATGCAGAAGAAGGGAGTGATCTGTTATGGGTCTAGACAGTTATGCACTCATGAGCGTAACTATGCCACCCATGACCTAGAGCTTGTAGTAGTAGAGTTCGCACTGAAGTTGTGGAGAAATTACCTCTTTTGGAGAGCGCTTTGTGGTCTTATCAGATCATAAGAGTCTGCATTATATCTTTTCCCAGCGTGACCTGAACCTGCGGCAGCGGAGATGGGTCGAGTTTCTCCAAGACTATGACTTTGAGATATTTTACAATGAAGGTAAGGGAAACGTTGTGGCTGATGCCCTGAGCAGGAAGTCACATCAGGAAGTGGTTCAGGAATCTGCTGATGCTTGGAAGGCGATGGGAGAGTTGGTTGCCTTGCACTTGGATACAAGGGTAGAAGGTGTTAGAGGCTGTTTGTTTCAGATGATGGTGCAGTCCTCCTTGTTGCAGCAGGTGGAAGAGTCTCAGTGGGGGGACTCCGAGGTAGAAGTGATGCTGAACCGTGTCGATCAGGGAAACGCTCCAGAAGGATGGTCAGAGGACAACCGACATTGGATGCTTTTCCATGGAAGGTTGTTTTTTTCAGAAGCGATGCGTGAGGGAGTTCTCCGTGAGTTCTATAGCTCAGCCTTGGCGGTACATCCAGGAGTTTTAAAAATGTACCGAGGCCTGAGGGAACAATTTTGGTGGCCCGGGGTGAAACGGGCAGTGGCGAAGTTTGTGGCTAAATGCCTAGTGTGTCAGCAAGTGAAGGCTGAACACCGTGTTCCCAGTGGCTTGTTGCATCCTTTAGATGTCCCCGAGTGGAAGTGGGATGACATCTCGATGGAATTCGTTATAGGACTACCCAGATCTCAGGGTGTTTATGATGCTATCTGGGTAGTGGTGGATCGACTGAAGAAATCAGCTCACTTCTTAGCAATTAAGGATTCGGGCCCGGTGAGTACCTTAGCATAGAGGTACATAGACAAGGTGGTGCATTTTCATGGAGTTACAAAGACTATCGTCTCAGATCGGGATACTCGGTTTACCTCACGAGTCTGGAGGGGGTTACAACATGCTTTTGGCACCCAGCTACGCCTTAGCACTGCTTTCCACCCCCAGACCGATGGAAAGACAGAGCGGACTATCCAGATATTGGAGGACATGCTGCGAGCATGCGTTCTAGATTTTGGAGGATCATGGGTACGACACTTTCCTTTAGTAGAGTTTGCCTACAACAATAGCTTCCACTCTACTATTGTCATGGCACTGTTTGAGGATCTGTATGGAAGACCATGCCGTTCACCCATTTGCTGGGCAGAGGTTGGTGAGACAGGTGCTCTTGGGCCAGAGATAGTGCAGAGCACCACAGAGAAAGTCTAGCTTGTACGTGAGAGGATGAAAGCGGCTCAGGACCGATAGAAGTCTTATGCTGATCGTCAGAGGATGCCCTTGGAGTTCGAGGTGGGAGATCAGGTGTTCTTGAAGGTTTCCCCTCGACGGGGGTAGCGGAGGTTTGGGAAAGGGAGCAAGATCTCACCTAGGTTAATCAGACCTTTTTAGGTGCTGAGGCAAGTCGGAGAGGTGGCATATCATCTATCCCTGCCACCTCAGTTGGAAAAGGTTCATGACGTCTTCCACGTCTCCCAGCTACATCAATATTTACACGACGACTCTCACGTTATCAATTGGGGAGAGTTAGATATGGGATACAACACGACCTTCGAGGAATGACCAGTCAGAATCGAGGATCGTAAGGAGAAGGTGCTCTGTGGACGAACCATTCCATTGTTTTGTGTGTTGTGGAGGCATGGCGGCCTCGAGGAGAGCACTTGGGAGCGGGAGGCCCAGATGCACGCTCAGTACCCGGAGTTGTTTTGACTTGTGTTTTTCCTTGTTCTTCTAAACTTTGTGTTGGTGTTATACTCTGTACCTTTGATATATGGAATTTTTGGATTGTCGGTTGTGAGAAATTTTGTTTTCCTTGTTCTCTGGAAGTGTGTAACGTGTCTGGATATGTGGGGAAAAGGGGAAACCCAATCCTTAATCGAGATGAATTAATGCGGATGCGATTGAACCCGTGCGGGCGTGTCAGTGACGCCTAAAGTGGATAATATCTCGACATAGAAGAAGTAATTTCCCCAAACCACATGTTCAGGCAGTGTGTTGGTTGTGTGGTGTTGGGGGTAGTGCAAGTTGAAAAATCCTAATGTATGAAAGAGGGAAGACCCAATTCTTAATCGAGACACATTAATGAGGATGCGATTAAACCCGTGAAGGCGAGTCAGTGCCACCTAAAGCGGATAATATCTCGACATAGGAGAAGGAATTCCTAACACATATGATTAGGGTTGTTGGTTGGGTTCCTGTTATAATGAGAACCCTAAGAGGTATCTTGTTGGGTTCCTCTGGGTTGGTTTTTGAATTCTCTGGGACAAGATTGTTTTAAGAGGTATATGATGTAATGGACCGGACCTCTCCGGCCCATTCCTTTGTCAAAAAGAGGGTCATGAAGTGTTCTGAAGGGTAAAATGGACTTTTCCCATACTTTTCAGAATTTTGAAACTACCCGCCATGTAGTGTGAGTACACGCCGTGTACCCCCCTCGCCGGGTATACCCCGTGTTGAAGGCTGTGTCCTTGCCGTGTGATATAAATGGGTACACGCCGTGTACCTCATACTACACGCCGTGTAATCTCTCCCCGCATACACGTTACCGTGTGTTGACCAGTCAACGGCCGTGTTCCATGTTGGAGTCGTGTCCTTGCCGTGCGAAAAAAATGGGTACACGCCGTGTAGTCTCTCCCCGCGTACGCGTTACCGTGTGTTGACCATTCAACTACCGTGTGCCATGGTGGAGCTGTGTCCTTGCCGTGTGAAATAAATGGGTACACACCGTGTATCCAATACTACACGCCATGTAGTCCCTCCCTGCGTATGCGTTACCTTCAAGCCGTGTGTTGACCAGTCAACGGCCGCGTTCCGCGTTGAAGGCCGTGTTGGAATCCGCGTGGTGACCATGTGAAACGGCCGAGTACACGCCGTGTACCATAAAGTATACACCGTGTAATTTTGCTTTTCTCGCCTATAAAAGGAGGGGTCCCCTCCTCCTTTTCAAATCACCCCTCTCCTCCCCATTCCTCCGAGCAGAGCTCTCCCAAGAGACTCGAAGGATCCTTTTCTTCCATAACTTCTTCGTCCGAGCTCCGATTTAAGATCCGTCAGTGGTCACGGGATTGTAACGACGGGGAAAAACTTCTAAGCTTGGACCCATTGTCTTTCCTTCGTCCTTTCCCTTCCAACTTCCACCTGAGGAGGTTTTTTCGGGACTCGATAGAAGTGACGGACACCGACAAACATCTTCTAAAGTTGATCCGGGGGAGCGTTGTGATCAGAACCTGCTGAGGTAGGGATCTTACATTCGTCTCTCTAAATTGTGCGTCATGCGGGGTGGGTATCCTCTTGTTTTCATGAGAAATAGTTTAACCATTAAATAAATATAATAACTGGTTAAAGAATGGGGATGGGGAAGTTTTTATGTTTATCTTATATCCTGTGATTTTATCTTGTGAATTGAATAGGCTTATGCCTACTGAAAATCACAGTCGTTGGGGGCCTTTGCTTGAACAATTAAATGTTTCCCTATCTTCTAGACCATTTTTTTGAATGGAACCTTGTGGAATGTGGAATTTGGTTAATCACTTAAAGTTGGCTGATTAAAATATGGAACCCTTGTGTGATCACCCCAGTTAAACAAAATGGAATAATGAACATGTGGGTTTTGGCTTGGTTACTGGTGTGTGAAAGGGAGGGGTGAATCCTGGGTTGTTACGAATAGAACGGGTAGCAGGGCTGCGGTAAATGATGTTAAAGGGGTGATGATGTGGCACGAATCTTGTTTTGTGGGTTGTGGTGGATCAGATGAGCAGTGGGGCTGCGATAAGTTGTATCAAGGGATGATGATGTACGTTGCAGTTCTGATGGTTGGCGGTGGGGATGCGGGGATGGGCTTGAATGTGAGTGAACTATGGGTTGTGAATAATAAATAAAAAGTGGAAGAGTTAATGAATGGTGAGTCATGGTAATGGAACGGGATTAATAATCAATGGGATGGTTGGTTAATAAGGAAGGTTTTGTTGCGCTGCTTGTGTTTTCCTAACTTGATTTGTGGATGGCAGGGATATGCTTTATGAACGATTGATGTGGTTAGTTGTGGATAGTTTCCCAGTAGTTAAGGAACTAATAAACTAATTCTGCTGAAATGTGAAAACCTAAATGGGGTTGGGGTTGTTTGTGGTATTCATGCTTCGTAGTAGCAGTGCTGAGGAACATGCTCAGTTTCTCTGTTTAGAAGCCATATGTTGGGCTGTGTGTTTGGTATACATATATATATCTGTATCTTTTGTGTTTTATCACACCCCACCCATGTTGAGCACTTAGTGCCGAACACTCCCATTTCATGGGAGAGGGTGTTTCCCCCCTTAGTTACTAGCTCTTTCCTGCTCCTTCTTCCCTAGGCTGTGATGGCTTGAGGCGACCTTACACCCAAGACTCTTCGGGTAGGTTTCGATTGGGGTGGTTTTAGCCTAAGACTCTTTGTTCAGGTTCTACTGTTTCCCAAAAATCTTCGGGATGAGGCCCAGGTGTGTGCGGGCGGAATACGTGGTTGTGAGGCCCAGGTGTGTGCGAGCGGGATACGTGGTTGTGAGGCCCAGGTGTGTGCGGGCGGGATATGTGGTTGTGAGGCCCAGGTGTGTGCGGGTGGGATGTGTGGTTTGTGAGGCCCAGGTGTGTGCGGGCGGGGAGAGTGTGGCAGCGTCAGGACATTCGCCGTTAGGAAGAGCAGCTAACTAAAGGGAAATGGTGCGGGGTACCCAATACTCTTGTTCTTATATACTACTACCTGTTGTGATTGTGTTTTGGTGAGTGTGGCTGGTGAGGTTGGGTGGATAAATTCCCCTGCTAGGTTTCTTCTGTTGTTCTCACAGGACATTAGGATGTCTCCCAACTTGTGCACGAGAGATTTAGGTTTCCCTACTGAGTATACTTGTATTCTTACCCTACGTTTACTTTCAGGTTTCCAGGAGGACTACCAGGGCCGTGCGGGACCCTACTAGCCGGGACAGTTGGATTTGTTGCAGTCACTGTACACTTGTTTCTTTTGGTATTGTACTTTTGAGCTTTCTTCTACTTGTACCTTGTTTCATAACCTTTTTAACATGCATGTGGGATTGGTTTGGGTTTATTTTCTATACACTTTTTCTTTTCCTTTTTGGTGGTTGACTTGTCCTATTTTTCGATCTCAAATAATAAAAGGGTAATGCCTCCCATATTTGTGAAAACTCATACCCTTGGTGCTAGTTGCCACCCCAGGGCCTACTGGAGGTGGGGATTGGGGGTCATTATCTCCCTTTCGCCATTGCCAGCTCAAGAGGGGCATCTTTGGTGGGAGGGGGTCGTGACATAACAAGTGAAATATTTTTAATATGGGGTCATATAGGGGATTTATTTGACTATAAATAGTCTTTTAAATGATAAAATATTTTTATTCATCATGGTAATTTATTTTTAAATTTTAAGAGAGAAATAATTACCTTAAAGGCTTACACAATGATGATGCAATAATTATTTAGTTAAAGAAAATATCAAATAAATGATATTAAAAATATTAAATAAATATAATTTGAGATACTTAATGTCATCCAAAAAATTTATAGATGATTTTTACATGTTATAGATGTGATAAAAGAGTTGGTTCGAATATATATTATTTTTATGATATTTTTAAAAAGACAGGCAATGAATAGTGTAAAAACTAACATTAATGAAATTTTAAAATAAATAATAATTTATTAAATGATATAAAATTTATAAAAATCTCAATTTTAGTAAACTAATTGGGATAAGGTTTAAAATTTCATCAATGATCCATTTGTGTTTTTTTTTGCATTTTATGGTAATTATATTAACCTGAAATGTGTAAATTATATGATATCATTGTAAGAGTCAAATGGGTTAAATATGTGTTAAAAGAAAAAGATAAGGATTAAAAAAATATTAAAAAAATATTTTATTTTTATTGTATGAATGAATTTATACCCATCCTCATCCTAGATTTTAAATAACTCACTTTGGATCCATTTGGAATAAAAAATTAATTTATATTAAATTAATATTTTGAAGAATTCCAAGAGTGCCCCTCTTCTCTCTTATAAAAGGGAACCTCTTATTCTCTTTTCTTCGCACTTAAAAACATATTTTTTTCAGAAATGATCTACCCAAATATTTTCCTAGAATCCATCACCACATTCTAAAGGCCTTAGTTTAGGTATAACACCCTCCTTAGAGGTGTTAAGATGTTAATTAAAGGAGATCGTTTGAAGAAGAGGTATCATTTTTAATTAAGTGTTTCTGTTTTATTTCTTCTTCCACTTCCTTCAAATATTATTCAACCATAATGAAATAATAAATACAGTATCCTCAATTTAATGAGATTTTATTATTTTAATATCATCACCTAAATCCATCTCCACTTCCATCAAATGAGAAAAGAATTAATCACTCATGTGTACGGCGAACTACCACCTTGTGGACCGATATAATTCATTTTCCATAACCATCTCTCAAGAATGGTTATAATGATGGAATTAATGGTTATATATGATATTTATGACATATTTATCATTATTAAATAATAATATATCATTTATGTTATTACCTTTCTATACACATTAAAAATGACAACGTCATTCACGCGTACATGTGAACTATCACCTCCATGAAGTAATGTGATTTGTTTTTCATCACCAAATCACATGGATGATATATATATAAGTATATTTTAATTATTAATATTATATTAATGATATTATGATCATTATGAAAAGATAAAATAATACTTACCCTCTTTCCATAATGATCATTGAAAAATGGAAATGTTACTCATGCATACATATAAATTATCGTCTCTATGATCGTAACGTTGCTTCATTTTTCATAAACATACATAATGGTTTGATATAAAAGTATAATTTATGTATAAAAGTGATTATTATTTAATTAATATTATTCTATAGATTATGGACTAATGCCACTTTGACTATTGACATCATACGAAATTCATTTTGGACTCAAGTACTGAATATCATCAAAATGTTGACATGAACTTAAATAATTAATTAACTGTTATAACATGATAAGAAGTGATATAAAAAGAATAATAAACTTTAAAATAGTTTTCAAGAAAGTAAATAATTAACCTAAGTTTATTATTCAGGAAGATAATTATTGTACATAAAGAGTCAGACTCAAGGTAAGATACTTTCTTTTAAAAACCTCTTTTAAAGTTACTCTTTCAACTATTTTTACAAAAGATAAAAGGAATGTTTTTTAACATATAAAAAATAAACATGATTTCTTGCTTTCATGTCGCTTTAATGTTTTCATTATTCCTTTTCAACTTTACAATTTTATTTTCAAATAAAGTGTTTTCATTTATGAGTGTGTGGATTTGTAAAAAGTGAAATGTGATTTCAAAGTGGAAAAGTTATTTTTCATTTATGAATATTTTACGTGTTATGATTATGTTATGGTTATTGGGAATTGTTTATGAGTACTGGTGGTTCTGTGATAAATCGATGGTGGGTGAACCCATTATATCTCTTCAATGCATTGGGTAATGAGATAGAGTTAACTGATAGGGTTTCTCCTAAGAGATTAAGGGAATATATTGCGGTGGGTATTCCAATTGTAATCATGAAGGTTACTCCCTATATAGCCATGAGAGCTACATTAAATGTAAGTGTAATGTGGAAATGATTCCACAAGTTACCTTTATGATTTATGTTTTCTATGGAGTTTTACAAGAAACTTAGGATTTTATGAGGTAATCTAAAAAGTTTATGTTTTATGGGTGAAAAGTATAACTTTATGAAAATGTTTTCATGGGTTTATAAGTATTCATGGACTGACAATTTATTTATTTCTTTTCTACATACCTTAATGTGATTTTTTTCTCATCCCAAGTTTTAAAATGTTTTTCACAGGGTATAAGGATGGGTAAGAGAAAATAGAAATTCAGGTTGAAAGTTATGAACATTTTTCATGAAAAAGAAATCATGTTTTATTTTAAGAATTTTATTTTATGGAAGAAATGGATTCTGTTTTAGTAGTATCCACTTTGTATAAATGTGATATGTTATGTATTAATTATAACATAATTCTCTAAAACTATAAACCTGAAAATATCCTGAATGTTAAAGAAAGTAAATTCTTGACTAAAACTCAAGATTATGTGACGTTTATGGCCAGATCCAAACATCCATGCCATGATTTTTTCCAAAAAATTGCTGTGGTTTATGGGAACTAAAATTTCATATAAATACCATGACATAGACAAAGAAAAAAACATCATACTTAATAATGCGACCTTTGAGAAAATCTCTACTTGAGATGAGTTATGTAATGAAACCACAATACATTTTTTTAGTATGGTTTTGTTGAATATATAGAAAAATTATTCTAAAAACCCTTCACCAACACCGGCCCTTTGGGCCCATGCCAAACCAACATGAATTTAGATCATATTAAAAGTTATTTTGATAGATTTTATCCTTATATAATGTTGTAATGTATTTTGATAAATATTTTAATTGTCTATTCATTTATTTGAATTCCTAATTAATATTCATGTATATAAATTATTTATATTATGAATGTTGGCATGGATTAATTTAAAGAGTTTAAATTGATTCTTATAATTATCATACCATGCATATAAGGCGTTATATGTCTAGTATGACATTAGATTTAGTTTATTTCAAACAAGACTTTTTTTTATATTTAGTTATGAATTCAATAATAAATGTTGATTATTATTTATAAAAATTAGGTGTTATGAATTGTATCATAATTTAGGCCTCTCTTGAGTATTTATCCATGGATATTGAGACTTTGGGTTGGGATTCCCATTAGATTGGGAGCTTTGAATCTATTCTAGAAAGGTGAGGTCTGGCTACTTGCCACACTATACTTACTCTCGATTGGTTTCACATGATTTTGAATCTTTACATGAAAGTGTTTTATATATCATATGCATGAGATGCATTTGGATATATGCACATATAATTAAATTTTATTTTTAGGTGATCAAAACGAATCATTAGTTGTATAATGAATTATACATTAATATAATCAGAACATATTAACTTTGTTAAAGGTATTGGAAAGAAAAAAAATCATTAAAAGAATGCATACATATAGGGATTTCATGAGATGAAATGATTACATTAAATGAAATTATATGTATCATATGAATATGAAAATGGTGAGAATAAGACACTCCCTTACAATATTAAGTTTTAAATTCCTTATAAAGTTATAAAAGCCCTGAATCCTCACTCCCGTATTCAGTGCTAAAATCCAAAACTTTACATTTTTGGATTTGATACCGATAAAGGTGACCCAATTTTCGCCATCTAAGACTTACAACATTAAAAGGAAAATGTTGGATCACTTATATACCCAAATACCTTTTAGGTTTAGAGTTTTAGAGAACTAGGAAAAACTTATACATAAACAATACCCATAACTTTAAGATATTTTTTCCCACTACACCCAACCTTTCATATTTCACATTAAGTCATCATCATCATCCTTATGAAACCCTTCAAAACATAATTCATTCAACATAATTATTGATAACCTGGGGAAAATGAAACATAATAAGGGAGAGCTCAAATGATCAGTAAGGGTAAACATAAGTATTAATAACTGAATGTCATCAGTGAGCATAAGAAGCACATAAGGGTATGACGACATAATCAGAGTGCATGTGAAATCATACAATAAATCATACCCATGAATATATGACTCATAAATCATGAAATATTGCCTAAGTATTTAACAAAGTAAAGGGTTATAATAATCAATAATCATGATCCATGTGATATCAATCTTGATCAAAGGAAATATTATAAACCCATAGAAAGCATATCTAAAACATATTGGTATCTTGGGAACCATCATCATAGAATCCTTACAGAACCCTTAAAAATGGAATATATATATGAAAAAGTTTCAATATAATTCTCTGGAGAAAATAATCATTATCCAATGAATTGGAGAACTATTTGGGCTCACCCATCATATAATCTATATTGGGATAACTCGGTACTATATGGGAGCATCCATCGTATAACAATGTCTAAGAACCAAAAATAAAGTACATAGAGATTTCATTTCATTGTTAAACTCATAGAAACAATCATTATTCCTTTTATAACTTGATTAACCTATAGAAAATAAATGGGTTCCATGTCAATCTCTTTGAGACAAGATTAACCCATGGAAAATAAATGGGTTCCATAAAAATCTCTTTAAAACATGATTAACCTATGAAAAAGAAACGAGTTCCATAACAATCTCTCTGAAACATGATTAAACCATGAAAAATAAACGGGTTCGATAAAAATCTCTTTGAAACATGATCTACCCATGGAAAAGAAATGGGTTCTATAAAAATATCTTTGAAACATGATTAACCCGTGGAAAGGAAATGAGTTCCATACCAATCTATTTGAAACATGATTAGCCCGTAAAAAATAAACAGGTTCCATAAAAATCATTTTGAAATAGTCACAATCTATCCAGATAAATAATGAGGATGATATCATTACAAAATATCCCTATTGGAGCATAAGTAATGTAACACCCCAAGAATGATAAAGGGTTAAATGACTAAATGATATAACTCATGTCAACAAGGTATATCTTTTTTTTCAGGAGTCTACCCGATTAGAACTCCATAATTAAACATGCTTGACTTGGAGTAGTGATTAGGGTGAGTGACCTTCTGGGAGGTTTTCTAGGGTGTGTGTGAGTGAGGAAAGAGCACACTCGAAAGGACATGTGTTGGCCTGTGGGGACTGTCATTAGTCTGATGACTCATTCAGGCATGTGGTAGACCCTAGGGTGGGGACCACGTGTCTGTGGGGCAACTGGGGGTACCTGGCGAGCGAAGACCCGATGACCATGTTAAGGCGGGGTGTCTGTGCTGTCACCGGGACCCAGTTGTTACATTTGGTATCAGAAGAGGAACCCAAACTTACGTGCGGTGCACTGTCTAGGTTGATATATAAGGCCCACAATAAGGGCGTTGTTCTATGGGGGGGGGGGTGAATGTAACACCCCAATAATGATAAAGGGTTAAATGACTAAATGATATGACTCATGTCAACTAGGTGCATCTTTATTTTCGGGAACCTACATGATTAGAACTCCACAATTAAGCATGATTGACTTAGAGTAGTGACCAGGATGGGTGACCTTATGTGAAGTTTCTCAGGGTGTGTGTGAGTGAGGACAAAGCACACTAGAAAGGACATGTATTGGCATGTGAGGACTATCATTAGTTAGATGACTCATTCAGGCACGTGGTGGGACCTAGGGTGGGGACCACGTGTCTGCGGGGCAACTGGGGGTACCTTGCAGGCCAGGAATCGACGACCATGTTAAGGCGGGGTGTCTGTGTTGCCACCGAGACCCAGTTGTTACAAGTAACAACAAGGGTTGTTGATGCTGATGAATGAAAATACCATTAAAATATCATTAAAAATATTTTTTGAGGAAAATAAACTTTTCATTTTGAAAATAACTTTTAAAAACTAAAAATTCACAAAATATTACAAAAAACCATTTCTTTGAATTTTTTTTGGAAAAATATAAAGTAAGGTTCAAATAAAATAATTCTCATGATGGTGGGAGAATCTGTTCATGTTGTAAATGTTAAAAATAAACCTTCGTTTCAAAACATTTTGTAAAATAGAGTCAAAAGTGACTCATTTGGAAAACATTAAGAAATTTACTTTTCAAAACCTTTTAAAATAAGGTCAAAGACCATGTAAAATAGATTTAGTAGATAATTTTTTTTAGAAATAAACTTTTTGAAAACATTTTAGAAAACATGGATATAGAAAATAAAGACACTCGATCTAAAATAAAATACAAGATTGATATCACTTAAAAACGATTTTATTGATGTTTCATTAATAAGTAAGGAATGAAATGGAAATAAAACATGTTAAACACATTAATAACTAGTGTAGAATAAAGATATTTGGTTCAAAAAAATAAGAGAATATGATTTCCTAAAAAAACCTTCAATATAAACAATCTTAAAAAGAAATAATATTGTAAAATAAAGCCTTTGCCACTTTAGTAATCTTTTCAATCATAAGAACCATGACAGAATAACTTAAAATAAAACATTAAATATCATGAAAATAATGAGTTTAAGGATATAAAATATCAAAAGGGATATTAGATACACCTCATAAAAGAATATTGGTTTGTTATATTACAATATGCCTCAATGAAGGGAAATTGAGATGAAGTCCCTTAGAGATTTGGTAATCTCTGGATAAAAACCCCATGAAAATATAGAACCTTATATGTATTTGTAAATCACAAAAAATTTTATAAATAGAATAATAAAATACATTCATGTTAAGTATAAGGAACCAGCCTTAAACATTACATAATCTTGAATTAAATGAATAATTAATATTGAGGATCTTTTCAGGTTTAGAGTTTTAGAGAATTATTCCATAACTATTACATTAAATTTTAAAAATTATAAAGTAGGCACTACTACTCGGTATCCATTTTTCATAAAATAAAAACTCTTAAAAAGAAACATGTCTAGTTCCATGTTTTAGACAACATGACTTTTCCTTGATCCCATCCTTGACCCTATTCATCTTTAAGTCCTCTGGAAAACATTTCAAAAACTTGGGATGAGCATAAAAATCTAAGTAAGGGTTATAAAACAAGGAAAGGAAACATTATCCCAACAATAAAAACAAACCAAATAAACCATACTTCTCAATCATAACATTCCTCATGAAATCATAATATTTATGAATAACATTCAGATTTTATAAATCATAAAAGTAACTTATGGAATTCATAACATACTTACATTGTAGCTATAACAACTACATAGGGAGTCACATTTGGAATACCCATCACAATATATTCCCTAAATATCTTAGGAGAAACATTCACGTTTACCTCCGTCACGTTACCCAATGCATTGGAGAGCTATCTCAGGCTCACCCACCCTAGGTTTATCACGGAACCACCCGTATACGTAAACAATGCCCAATAACCATAAAATATTCATAACACATAAACCAATTATAAAGGAAATATAACATTTCCACATCAAAAACACAATATATCATTTCAATATATTGAAAAAATCAATGTTTTATCAAACCATTTTCAAAACCATTTAAAACATTTAATAAAGAAAAATTCGAATCAAACTATCCCATACCACTTTGAATCTTATAAAGGAATTAACATTTTAAAACATTAATTTCCATATAAATAAATCCTAATAACCAATTTTAAAACATGGAAATTAATGATAAATATTTAGAAGAATAAATCTTTAAAACATTTAAAACGATATTTTAGTTAAAGAGTTTTTAACAAAATGAGAGACGTTTGAATACAAATAATTGAGGAATAACATTTAATCAGAACTTTATAATATCATGAGAATAAATGGATTCATGATATAATAAGCCAAAGGACAGCATATACACCATATCAAAGTGAATTGGCGCATAACAATAATGAAGTCTCAATGGAATGTAAATTGAGACGAAATACCTTATAAAGACGGTATCCTTTGATTAAGGATAAATCAATTACATAATTATGTGTGAAAAATAATAATACAATAAATATAAGTGGATATTAAGTGTAAAAAAATCATATGTCATTCACACATATTCATATGAGGACATATTCAAGAAGTACAAGTTTAACCCAAAGAATCAAAATTGGGTTAAGAAGTTCCCATGCAAAAATTTGACAGCCTAACGACGTCACTATACAATTCATAAACTGAGTTGATGAGAGAGAAAAGGGTATCTTATCACTTGGAAATAAAATTTACATCAATAAGGATATAGAAGAACATATCCAAACATAATAATATGTAAATTAAAAGACATAACAAAAGAAGTCTTTAAAAAAGAGGAGGGTGAAAGGTTCCCTTACCGATTTGGTAACTTACGAGACATACAACACATAAAAGAAGGATCATACAATGAAGATTTTAATACCCATAAATGAAAGTATATTACACAAAGAGTAAAATCATGTGCGGTACATACACCACACAAAAGGAAATAGTGGTAAATATAGCATGAATCTCATGGGAATAAGAAGTGAGATGAAAACCCCTTACCACGTTGTAATCAATTGAGTCGTATGACCAAAAGTCAATAACCACCAAATGAATCACAGAATACCATGAATATAATGAGAATCATGATAATATATATCAAATGTCAGTACACAATACACCACATGCAATAAATAAGCGACGAACAATGGAAATCTCATGGAAATAAAAGGGAGATAAGAAATCACTTACCACGTTGTAATCAATTGAGTCATATGACCAAAAGTCAATAAACACCAAATTAATTAGAGAATACCATGAATATAATGAGAATCATGATAATATATATCAAATTAAAGTACACAATACACCACATGCAATAACTAAGTGGCAAACAATGGAAATCTCATGGAAATAAAAGCGAGATAAGAAATCCCTTACCACGTGTCCGACTTGACTCACTCGTATATTTCTAGTTCTTCCTGAATAATAAACTTAAGTTAATTTCTAATTGATTAATAATATTTTTTATGTTTATTATTCCTTTTATATCATTTTTTACCTTGCTATAACAATTAGTTAATTATTTGAGTTCATATCAGACATTTTGTCGATGTTTGGAACTTGAGTCAAAAATGAACGTGTTATAATTATAAATTTTCCATGTGGTCAAAAGTACATTATCTCCAGAATTATATTCATCATTTATATGTCATATATATCATATATATCCAGTATATATATGTATTTATAATAGTACATAACATTTATAGGTAATAAATGAAATGCACCGTTCATGGAGATGGTAAGCCGTACGTACGCATGAAGGCTATTTCCATTTCTATTTATTATTTTAATGGAATTAAAAAATAATGATAAATATTTATATTATAATTCCAGTATAATATCATATATAATATTATTAACTCCATCCTTTATATGTCCCACGTAAGGCATTAACAAGTCATATCACTTTGAGGGGGCGGTAGTCCACACTTCCTCAAATGAGATTATCACGTTTACCCATGATAGGAACCATAAAGGCATGATATAAATGGGAAGTACAGAAGAATAAAGAAAACATAAACATAATATATATCATATATAAATGTAGTTCCATAATAATTTCCACCATGAGAGGCGGTAGGAGATAATTGAACAATCATCGTTTCGTGAGGCATTAGTTTGCCATCCATAGAAATAGTATGTTCTTCACCCATTAGATGGAGGTGTGTGTGAGTGTAGTTCAAATACTTCTCATAAAAAAATCCTAGTATATTGAGGATTCTTGTGTTGTTACAAAATAAATGAATAAAAAAAGTTTAGGGGGTTGGAGAAGTAAAATAATAGAAAAGAAGTTAAGAGAAACCGTTACCTTTCATTTGGGTAACTCCCTTTGGTTAGAACCAAAAGGACTTCTTGAAGTGCCTTCTGTCTATGGTAAGACTTATAGGTGGAATATAGGGATTTAGGGAGCTTAATTGGGCATATTTTGGACGAGCCAAAAGGCTTTAGAGGTGTGAGTAATTGGTTAGAAGTAGTCTCCTTTTATAAGGGAGAGGAGGGGCTCTTTAGGAAAGTGTGAAAACATTATTTTATTATAAACTTATATTAGGTTTCAAAAGGTAAAAAAATCATTAAAGTCTAAGATAATATGAATCATGGTCTAAATAAAATCATTCAATAGAAATTGGACAGGTTTTGGATATTATTTTTATATTTATAATCTTATTTATTTAATTCAGTTATTAATGAGGTAAACACTGCATCATTATTATGTCATAAATAATTTAATTTATTTAATGTATACAATTATAAACAAATTACCATGATTTAGGAAATATTTTTATATTTCCAATTAATATTTATAGTCGAAAATATAACTTATATAACCCTATGTAAAAACTACTTTACTAAAAGATATTTGTTTATGTCATTTTTGCCTTTACATTAAATTAATTAATCTAAAGTATCATTATCATTCCCAAGTGGATTCATGGGGTCCCAAAATCGACCCAAGGATACCCATTGTCGTCCATGACTCATCCAATAAGGTTAGGACAAGTGTTAAGGTAATTTTGAATAATTATAATATCCTTTTTACCTTGAATTACCCTATTTACCTTTAACAGCGGTAAATAAAAATTAAAAGTTACTATTCACCAGAAATTATTTTCATCTCATTGAACTAAATTTTACTTACTAATAACAACCATGTATGTCGGATTTTTAAAATTCAATTCACAGAAGTGGTAAAATTTTATTTAAACGAAAAAGTCAGTTTTTTAACTATTACTTAGGGGTTTCACTATTCATCAAAAATTGAAGTTTTTCAGAAAAATACAAAAAACTCAGCCTAAGATATATTTGATATTCCTAATTCAAAAATGATGTCTATTTTACCAAATTAAAAACATATAATTTGTATTATTTAATTTAAAATTGACACCTGTTGTCAAAACAAATAGCGTGTTTTTAAGAAACAATATCTATCAAAAGATTGACACTTGTTTATGTTCAATTTAAAAGTGAAATTAATTACAATGACCACCATTGGATTAAATGGTAAAAATATATTAAAATTACACTTTAAAACCAATTAAAAAGATAATCTAACCATATAAATAAATTAGATTAAAAGGCATATTCGAATTAAAATACACTATTTTTCACTATTCATTAAAAAATGAATCTTATCAGAAAAATACCAAAATTTTATGCAAAGTAAATTTTGATGTCCCGATTCTAAAGAAGAATTTTATTTGGTCAAATAGAACATATGAAAGTGACCAAAACTATATTTAAAGAGGGTTCGCCATTAAAAGGCGGTAAATCAACCTTTTTGTGAATATTAGAGTATTTATGCTTAAAATCACATTCTTTTCTTATTTTAAGACTCTAACTTTTATTGGATAATTTGAAAACATTTAACAAACATGTATAATCATATTTTAGTTAGTTATATTCATTCCTACCTTTACAACGACTAGGCGTTAACTACCATTTAAAATAATAATATTATATTATTAGTGTGCAACGCAAGATTTCAAAAAAACTCATTGTTGCGTATTGGGTACGCCATCGAACATACCATCCCCTTTAAAGTAGAATTAATATTTAGTTCAAAAATATTAATAAATATTAAAAATGTCATGTTCTTTATTTACCTGAGATGTTACATCCTTCCCCCATTTTGAGAATTGCGTCCTCGCAATTTTAAAACTAGGCTTGGAAACTTCACTGAAAGTACCACATCAAAAAAATCCAAATAAAACTATCACATTAAAAGAAAGAATGAAAAGAAAAAAGGTCATCCAAGACAACAGATACTTGGATTCCATGAAAACATGGATATGGAGGAGAAAACAAAACATCATGTTCTGATGGAGAGTGATAGAAAACACGATTAGGAGAAAGTAAACAATCTAAAAACCACAAAATTGTGATGTTAAAAGGTATTTGATTCCCTAGTAGGAAAAGTTAACGGAAAACATTTTTGTTTTAAGTTCCTTTACATAAATTTGAGTAATTTATTTATTATATTAACTATAAACATAAGGAAACATACTTACTTGTCATGTAGACTTTTATCCTTTACTAGATTTCTACCACAAACTCATCTTTTCTCCAAACAATGACTATTCAAGATGACTTATTCACATTAAAATCGCTAGAGTCAACTTCTAGAGAATCACATAATCCACAAAAGATTAAATATATATTTTTCCTATATTTAGACATCAACTAAAACCAAAATGGTCAGTACGAGATCACATAATCCCCAAAAAGGATAATCCTTTTTTAAAATAAAAACTTATCTTAATCTCCAAAATTCAACAAACAAAACCCAAGGTTCAACATAGATCATTCAATACACAATTGTCCTTAAAATTCTTCAAAATAATCAAAACTAAGTTTAAAACCCAAAATTCAGAAGGATATGATCAAATAGTTTTTCAAGATAAATATTAACATTTATCTCCAAATAACATCGACTACTCTTAAAGTCTCATACTGAAGTGTAATTAACCAAATCACATATTCTCTATGATAGGTTAATCATTTCCATAAATAACCCAAATCACTTTATGTCCACAATAAAAACATAGATTCTTACAAAATAATATTTCAACCATTACTCCACAAATTAAATTCCATAGTATACTATTTCCTTAAGCATATAGTGTTCCCAAAAGAGATAATGTCTTCTAAAATAACTTTTATCACTTAATCACCAAATCATTTTCCAATACTAAGGATTTCCATTTGATAAAACATAAGATCCCAAATAAACTTATTCTTGATCCACAAAATCATTTAACTAAAAATAATAAGTCATACTAACCATGTACTTCACGTAGGCCAGTGGTAGGCGATGTACCCTTGTCACCCTTTGGTTGTGTGTTCGATTCTTATGGACTTACCAGACGTGACGGGTTGTCACCCATCTTATGGGTTGTACTTTTTATGAAACTCAAAAATAACCCAAACATATTTTAACCTAAAAGGTTTTCTTATACCATTCATTTTCATTCCAACACATTAACACCTCAACATTTTAATTCATGAAGCCTAATATATATTTTCCTTTTTTTTATTTCACCCCCAAATGATAAAATAAAAATATTCCTAATAGAAAGAACAACATACCTTCATCATGTTGTCCATATGGTTTCATCATCATCTTGTTCTCGTACGAAGAAGGTCCATGAATTGTAACAATGATTTAGGGATCCTTCAAAATCATTTGCTTCCTTCATCCAAATACACCTTGTACAACTTGGGTCAAATGGATGTTCGCAGAAAAATAGATTTGGAAAATAATCATGTGTGACATATAATTTCAAAACATCTGATAAAACTTGGTTTTTATAAAATATTCGTACTGAATTTGAGTTGAAACTTTCAATCAATGGTCCTTTTAAAATACCAAAAATATGTGCTGAGAGACTATATTTTAAAATCAAATATAAATAGGTTGCGCAGGGGTCTCATTCTTCAGCACCTTTTTCAAAATCATAATATGCATCAGAATCTTATGATAAGGTAAAATATTTGAAAATGCCTTGATAATATTTACCTTTCTTGAAAATATGAGAATATTGTGAAGATAGGATTTGATTAAGTACAACCCATGACCCACGATGATATCGAGGTATAGTGGAGGTGTTTGATATCTCAAACAACTACTTGCAAGTGAGTTGTATTCTAGAAAAAGTTTCACAGTCATCTGGACATGACTTTGGAATAATTATTGCAAGGAAGTCCTCAGGAAGAGATAAGAATTTCGTTTGAGATCCTCCTCCTTCCATTTGTTACTAACTTTCCTTGATATGAAAAAGTTATAAAACAAGGATTTAATTGAAATAATAGACATAGGGACTAACCATGTGTCTAACGAAAATTCCTAATCCCTAAAGTTTTCTAAACCGACCTTTGATACCAACTATAAGGACCCAGACTTAAACATTACATAATCTTGAATTAAATGAATAATTCATATTGAAGATATTTTTAGGTTTAGAGTTTTAGAGAATTATGCCATAACTATTACATTACATTTCAAAAATTACAAAAGTAGACACTACTACTCGGTATACATTTTTCATAAAATAAAAACTCTTAAAAAGAAACATGTCTAGTTCCATGTTTTAGACAACATGAATTTTCTTTGATCCCATCCTTGACCCTATTCATATTTAAGTCCTGTGGAAAATATTTAAAAAACTTGGGATGAGCATAAAAAGCTTAGTAAGGGTTATAAAACAAGGAAAGGAAACATTATCCCAACAATAAAAACCAACCAAATAAACCATACTTCTCAATCACAACATTCCTCATGAAATCATAATATTTATGAATAACATTCAGAAATTATAAATCATAAAAGTAACTTTTGGAATTCATAACATACTTACATTGTAGCTATCATAGCTACATAGGGAGTCACATTCGGAATACCCATCACATTATATTCCTTAAATCTCTTAGGAGAAACATTCACGTTTACCTCCGTCACGTTACCCAATGCATTGGAGAGCTATCTCGGGATCACCCGCCCTAGGTTTATCATGGAACCACCTGTATACGTAAACAATGCCCAATAAACATAACATATTCATAACACATAAAACAATCATAAAGGAAAGATAATATCATAGCTACATAGGGAGTCACATTCGGAATACCCATCACATTATATTCCTTAAATCTCTTAGGAGAAACATTCACGTTTACCTCCGTCACGTTACCCAATGCATTGGAGAGCTATCTCGGGATCACCCACCCTAGGTTTATCACGGAACCACCTGTATACGTAAACAATTCCCAATAAACATAACATATTCATAACACATAAAACAATCATAAAGGAAAGATAACATTTCTACATTGCAATCACAATATATCATTTCAATATATTGACAAAATCAATGTGTTATCAAACCATTTTCAAAACCATTTGAAACATTTAATAAAGAAATTTTTGAATCAAAGTGTCCCATACCACTTTGAAGATTTTAAAGGAATTAAAATTTTAAAACATTAATGTCTATATAAATAAATCCAAAAAACCAATTTTAAAACATGGGCATTAATGATAAATATTTATAAGAATAAATCTTTAAAACATTTAAAATGATATTTTAGTTAAAGAGTTTTTAACAAAATGAGAATAATTGAGGAATAAAATTTAATCAGAACTTTATAATATCATGAGAATAAAGGGATTCATGATATAATAATCCATAGGACAACATATACACCATATCAAAGTGAATTGGTGCATAAAAACAATGAAGTCTCAATGGAATGTAAATTGAGATGAAATCCCTTATAAAGACGATATCCTTTGATTAAGGATAAATAAATTACATAATTATGTGTGAAAAATAATAATACACTAAATATAAGTGAATATAAATTATAAAAAAACCAGAGGTCATTCACACATATTCATATGACGACATATTCAAGAAGTACAAGTTTAACCCAAAGAATCAAAATTGGGTTAAGAAGTTTCCTAGTAAAAATTTGACAGCCTAACAACGTCACTTTAAAATTCAAAAACTGAGTTGATGAGAGAGAAAAGGGAATCTCATCACTTGGACATAAAATTTACATCAATAAGGATATATAAGAACATATACGAACATAATAAGATGTAAATTAAAAGACATAACAAAAGAAGTCTTTTAAAAAGAGGAGGGTGAAAGGTTCCCTCACCGATTTGGTAACTTACGAAACATACACCACATGAAAGAAAGATCATACAATTAAGATTTAAATACCCATAAATGAAAGTATATTACACAAAGAGTACAATCATGGGCAGTACATACACCACAAAAAAGGAAATAGTTGTAAATATAGCATGAATCTCTCGGGAATAAGAAGTGAGATGAAAACCCCTTACCACGTTGTAATCAATTGAGTCGTATGATCAAAAGTCAATAATCACCAAATGAATCACATAATACCATGAATATAATTAGAATCATGATAATATATATCAAATGGCAGTACACAATACTCCACATGAAATAAATAAGTGGCGAACAATGGAAATCTCATGGAAATAAAAGTGAGATAAGAAATCCCTTACCACGTTGTAATCAATTGAGTCGTATGAAAAAAAGTCAATAACCATCAAATGAATCACAGAATACCATGAATATAATAAGAATCATGATAATATATATCAAATGTCAGTACGCAATACACCACATTCAAGAACTAAGTGGCGAATAATGGAAATATCATGGAAATAAAAGTGAGATAAGAAATTCCTTACCACGTATCTGACTTGACTCATTTGTATATTCCTTGTTCTTCCTGAATAATAAACTTAAGTTAATTTCTAATTGATTAAGAATATTTTTTTAATTTTATTAATCCTTTTATATCATTTGTTACCTTTCTATAACAATTAGTTAATTATTTGAGTTCATATCGGACATTTTGTCGATGTTTGGAACTTGAGACAATAATGAACTTGTTATAATTATAAATTGTCCATGTGGTCAAAAGTCCATTATCTCCAGAATTATATTCATAATTTATATGTCATATATATAATATATATTCAGTATATATATTTATTTATAAAAGTACATAACATTTAGAGGTAAGAAATGAAATGCACCGTTCATGGAGACGGTAAGCCGTACGTATGCATGAACGCTACTTCCATTTATATTTCTTATTTTAATGGAATTAAAACATAATTGATGTACATGGATTTTACATGTATTTTTATAATATTCTAACATAGTTTTAATTAATTAGTTTAACCAATTTTTATATTTTTAGTTTATTTTTGTAGTTTTGTAGTAATTTAGATATTTTGATAATTTTTAGTTAACTTATATACTTATATTAGTAATTTAGTTTTTCTATTAGTTATATTAATTTTATATATCATATTTAACACTATATTATTATTATTAGTTCTCTAATTTTAGTTTAGTTTATTTTATTAATTTTTATTAGTATGTATATTTTAATTTGTATTTTATTTTATTTCATTATTTTGTTGCATTAATAAAATAATATTTATTATTAGTTTATTATTATATTTAATAGTAATATTATATTTAATTAGTTTTTTTAATTCGAAATTAACATTTTTCTTTTGTTTTATTTTTATCCCCCCTAACTACCCATGCCAACCCCCTCCCCTTGACCCGCTCCACTCATCCACGCCACCCCACTCTTTTTTTTCCCTCCCCTCCATTCCCTCTCTCCAATCTCCCCCTCATCCCCTTTATCCTCCACGCCACCCCATTATTTTTGAACTCCCTCTCTCCAATCTCTCCATCAATCTTCACTCCCCTTAACCCGCCGCCCCTCCTATTCCCCGGATCCCCCGACGGTCCTCCCTTCTCTCGCCTTCCCTTTCTCTCCCGCTGGACCCGCCACCCCCCTCTCCCCCATTCTCACCACCTCACCCGACGCCGCCCTCCCCTCATATTCCCTCTACCCTAACCCCCGTTCCCCTTCCCTCCTCTGCTGCCTTTCCCCCTACCGAACCCGCCGGCCCTCTTCTGGCTTCCTTGTAGAACCAAGGCCATCCCCACCTTCCCTTCTTGGCCCGCAGGTACAAAACAGGTACATCACCATGCACCAAACAGTGGAAAACCATCACCAGACGCAGAACAGAGGTTCCAATACGTCATCGACGTGCGCAGCGGTTCACTTGGGCTTCCGAAGATTGATGTCCCACGGCGAGAGCGGGTGGAGATCAGATTATATTTCTAGTGGCGCGGTGGTTTGATTCGGGTGCGGCGTCAGCGACTGCACAGAGCGGAGCGATGATTATTACTTTGCGATCGTTGACGACGTCCTGTGGTGACAACTACGACAACACAAGCACGGTTATATCTGTTTATTATTTTATGTGTCGTGTTGTCGTCGCGATGGCAGGCTAACTTTCTTTGTGTCGGAGTTGTGACGAAAGTGACGGTAATTGCATGTCGTTAATTTATTTTTATGTTTGATTGCCTTTTAAATTCATTTTAATTGGATGTTTATTTAATTAATTATATCTGCGTTTAAATTAATTATCATTTGGGCCCTGCACACATGCTTTGGTGCCCGTTTGTGTGATACCTAATAAGTAATCACGAACGGGAGTTCATCCAAGAATTTATTTATCCGGAATTCGATCAAGCGCGCAATCGAATTTTGAATAAATAAATATATTAATTGGAAAATTAATATTTTGTGTGCGCTCTCTTTCAAACTGACATGAGTGATACTTAATAAGTAATCTCATGTGAGCGAACCCAACGTAGGTAGATACTTTGACTTTGTGAGAAACGGGTCATTGTATTTCACCAAGTGATTCAGCACTATAAGGATGCGCAAATTATTTGTCAGGACAGAGAACGAAATGATAAATAATTTGTGTGAAAATTAGAATGTTTTCTAACATCATAGAATGAGACCAGATGACATTTTGATTAAAAATTGGAATCGGTGATAATTGAATAAATAAATATTCAAATATGGGAATTAAATAATTGACATTGCATGCACTTGAACGGACATCACGACTCTGACACTTCCATCTCTGCCAGTTTCTTTCATAGCTAAGTTCACTTAGATAGTTTTAGTTAATTTAATTAGTCATTTTTAAAATAGTCATTTAGTTTTTAGAACTTAGTTGTTAATCACACAATTAAAGCCCATCCGCCTGAACATTCCTCCAAAAGGACATTTCTAGTGTCTACTCACATTCTCTCTGTGGTTTGACCCTGCTCGCCACTTCTACAGTAGTTAGTAGGTAAATAAATATTGCAAATTTTCACGCGTTGCGACGCGCATGCCAAATTTCTAGCGCCGTTGCCGGGGAGAATAGTAGCATTAGGAGTTCCTTTAAAAGAGTAATTTAGGTCAAAAATTAAAAAAAAAAAAAAATTAAAAAAAAAAAAATTACTACTCTGGGAATTTTTCATTGCAGGAATTTTCAAGACACCCAGAAGCTTGGAATGACGTGGGCTGCACCACACAATTACAACCAGTACCCGCCCTATGCAGCCCCGACTCAAGGTATGACGTATAACGATTCACCGCACATGATCTATCCAGGTAATCCCGTTTATTTCAATGATCTTTATTCAAGTCCATGCTATGATCCATATGAGAATATTTCACCATGCTATGAAACACGAACTTATACATCTGTTGATCATTTTCAATGTCAATGCATTCCTAAAAATTTAGAACTTGACAATTCATGTCAAACAAATGATTCAATAATTGAACACATGTTGCATTGTGCTATCACTGAGACCAATTGGAGGTTTGAACTTCAAGATGAATGCAATGCAGAGTTTCTTTCCTCAACAAAAGATCTAGAAAATCAATTGAATAATTTAGTAAATCAAATGAATCATATTTCCGAACTAGATGCTTCATTACCCCTTGATGATCTAATTAAAAATAATTATTCTGAGGAGAGTGCAATAGAGGTTCCATTTGAACAACATCTATGTCCTGAGTCTGATAATGGGATTAATCTGCCATCTTATCATACAATTGATGACTCCCCTCCATCACAAAATAATTCTTCCAATCTAATCACATTTCAAGAATATGAGAGCTTGGTCTTCCGCCCTGTTGAACATAATGGTCCCTCAGAAAATGTGATTTCGTGTCCTTCTGTGAATTCACAACCTAGTCATCCCAAAGTTAAAAAGGACACATTCAATGTCTATCAAATTGCACATTTTGAGGATGAAGAGGACATTGAACTAGGACCATTCTTTACCATGATAGATTTAGAATTGAACCAAGAGACATTGGATTTCCACACTCAAGAGGACATCACTTCAAATGACATCGAATCACCTCTTTATGAAAATCTTTGTGAGTCCGAAACTTTTTCTAAAATGGAGACATCTAATACTTTTCTGGAGTCGGAGAATCAATCATCATTGGTGGTAGAGAACACTCATAATTTTCTAGAAACAATGGAAGAATGGGATTGCTTGGAGGATCCTGATTTCATGGTGACACATGCACCAACAGAGAAAAATGATGAGGGTGATATAGAAGAAAATATTGAAAAATATTTCATTCTTGACACAATGGAGTCATCTGCTCCAATTGATCCTGCGCCACTTGCTCCATGCGTTGAGGTTAAAAACACTTCACTTGAAATACCCACATATGCTAACAATATTTTTGACCTTGGCACAATCAATGAAGCTATCAAGCATGAATTGAGTTGGAAACCAATAGATTTCCCTGTGCTAGTGGTTGGATGTGAAAACGAATTGGGATAAATCATCAACCCAGATACTACATTCAAGGATATGATGGATATAAGCCGACCGCTGAAGGAGTCTAGTAATGGCACTTTTTCACTAGTGTATGTTCAAGGAGGTAATCTTCTTGATCTTTCCATTGACAACCTTTTCCCAAAATTCAACAATTCGATGAGTCTTTCTTCAGGTGAGGTATACTCATTCCCTTGTGAGTTGGCATATTTTCATTTCATTCCACACATCCACTATTCTAACAAGATTCCGTTGAGATTTTGTGCAGCTTGCAGGATAAACTCATCTTCAATGAATGGATTCCGCGCTCCTACTGAAAAAGAAGCAGATGCATGGTTTACATTTCCATTCGATCCTGGTGGAGTTTCAACAACGTCTGGCTGAAGACGAAGTAAACTTAGCGCTCAATGGGAGGCAACCCATCATTTGTTGTTTTCTTTTCACTGCATTTAATTTCATTTCATTTAGTTTTATTTTAAAATAAAATGGCATGCATTTACAACAATCTGTTTTCTCCCGACACAGTAGTGGATTTAAATTCATCTTAAATATTTTTATCATCCACATTTTTTTATTATGGTGTGACTTCTTTGATATGATGCGAGTATGTGCTGTCAATGTGTAGGTTTTACAGGTATACCATTTCTGGAGCTTCATCGGATACAAACAACCTCTCCGCATCAATCTGCACTTACACAGGGAAGTGTTCTATTTTTTTCCATATTTTATGCTTCCAAAAACACCATAAAAAAAAAACAAAACAAAAAAAAAACTTGAAAAAAAAAACTAACATTCCTGTCATTGATGAACCCACATAAAAGCTATTGTATTCTTGTCGCAACATAGTTGGGAACATACCACTTGTGTCCCTAGGCAGTTTGAGCACCTGATTCTTGTTTTGGAATTATCTGATCCTTTCCCTCATGACTTAGATGATTGCTGATATTATTTCATGCTTCGAAAATGTTTTTCAAAAACTTGTATATTTTTTTGACACTTATTCGCACTCATGATCATCTGTGCTGTCCAAAATTATATTTCCATACCCGTGAGGACTCTGAGCCATTTTACAATCATCTCTTATTTCTCTTATTTCTTGAGGGAATCTCAACCATGTTTTGACTTCTAGAACTTGCCATGTTTTTCCATCAAAGCGATAGGAATTTTTGAAAGTTGTACTAAAATGACCGAGGCATCTGTTTGATATTTTAGCCCCGTTGACCCACTGAGCCACCCAAACATTTTCTCCTTCGTATAGCCCTTAGAAGCCATGCAGGAGCCTTTTAGGATGAGCCCAAGCCGATACCCTTCCCTACCAATTTCTTGAATTTTTGCATGATGATTTCAATCTAAGTGTGGGGGAGAGAGACTTACTCATGGAGAGGGTTCTTCGAGGGGCAGTGAGTCATTTGATGTACATGGATTGACATTATTCCATCCTGATCATATGAGTTCTTTTTCATAGTAGCGACATTCATTTCATATTATTTTGATATAGGAATATAGAACCCTTTTCAGTTCCAACAATGAGTACATTGGTGGTCATTACGCGGTAACCCTCGACTTTAGGGATACCTATTAAAGTGATGATCCATTACTCCAGGAACTATAGAGTTTTCTATATGACCTCCCTTCATTGAGATGTTACAGCATATATGCTGCTTGTGTACCATTCTTTGGGATTATTGTCTGACACCTATTCCATGGGGTTTTTGAGTTGATACTCACCAGTTTTTCCTGACCATATTATGTGAGTGAGTTGTGTCTTAAAAAAAAAGAGTGAAAAAAGTGAAACATTGGCTTATCATATGCTTGGGGACAAGCAATGTTTTAAGTGTGGGGGAGCGAGAGTTTGAGGGAGACATTTGGATTGACTTATCATGCATTTATTTCAAGATTCAACCCTCCTTTTTACCAAAAAGATGTCAATTTTTTTTAAACCCACCATCCCACAGCTTCAGAAACATTTGAACCTCATGTAAAGTCCTTGAGATTGGTGCATACTTTTGATTTCCACTAGTGGAGATGTGAAATTCATGGCAAGCCTATGGTAAGCCTGCATGTGTATGAGAACTGAGAAAAACTTTGATCAAATGTTTTTGAGAGATGAGAGTGATGGTGAGGTAGGTCACATGATGAATGAGTGCACGTACTTGTTTTGAAAAAAATGCAAGTGAAATAATTTTTTTTTTGAAACTGAAGTTTTAAATGAAGCATGATATATTTTGAGGAAAGAAATTGACAATTTTTGAACTTGTAATTTTGATGTTTTGATTTGTCTATGGGTCCACTTGTGTTCTCTTTCTGATTGTTTTGCCCAGGAGTGCAAAAGTTTAAGTGTGGGGGATTTGATGTACATGGATTTTACATGTATTTTTATAATATTCTAACATAGTTTTAATTAATTAGTTTAACCAATTTTTATATTTTTAGTTTATTTTTGTAGTTTTGTAGTAATTTAGATATTTTGATAATTTTTAGTTAACTTATATACTTATATTAGTAATTTAGTTTTTCTATTAGTTATATTAATTTTATATATCATATTTAACACTATATTATTATTATTAGTTCTCTAATTTTAGTTTAGTTTATTTTATTAATTTTTATTAGTATGTATATTTTAATTTGTATTTTATTTTATTTCATTATTTTGTTGCATTAATAAAATAATATTTATTATTAGTTTATTATTATATTTAATAGTAATATTATATTTAATTAGTTTTTTTTTTAATTCGAAATTAACATTTTTCTTTTGTTTTATTTTTATCCCCCCTAACTACCCATGCCAACCCCCTCCCCTTGACCCGCTCCACTCATCCACGCCACCCCACTCTTTTTTTTCCTCCCCTCCATTCCCTCTCTCCAATCTCCCCCTCATCCCCTTTATCCTCCACGCCACCCCATTATTTTTGAACTCCCTCTCTCCAATCTCTCCATCAATCTTCACTCCCCTTAACCCGCCGCCCCTCCTATTCCCCGGATCCCCCGACGGTCCTCCCTTCTCTCGCCTTCCCTTTCTCTCCCACTGGACCCGCCACCCCCTCTCCCCCATTCTCACCACCTCACCCGACGCCGCCCTCCCCTCATATTCCCTCTACCCTAACCCCCGTTCCCCTTCCCTCCTCCGCTGCCTTTCCCCCTACCGAACCCGCCGGCCCTCTTCCGGCTTCCTTGTAGAACCAAGGCCATCCCCACCTTCCCTTCTTGGCCCGCAGGTACAAAACAGGTACATCACCACGCACCAAACAGTGGAAAACCATCACCAGACGCACAACGGAGGTTCCAATACATCATCGACGTGCGCAGCGGTTCGCTTGGGCTTCCGAAGATTGACGTCCCACGGCGAGAGCGGGTGGAGATCAGATTATATTTCTAGTGGCTCGGTGGTTTGATTCAGGTGCGGCGTCAGCGACTGCACAGAGCGGAGCGATGATTATTACTTTGCGATCGTTGACGGCGTCCTGTGGTGACAACTACGACAACACAAGCACAGTTATATCTGTTTATTATTTTATGTGTCGTGTTGTCATCGCGATGGCAGGCTAACTTTCTTTGTGTCGGAGTTGTGACGAAAGTGACGGTAATTGCATGTCGTTAATTTATTTTTATGTTTGATTGCCTTTTAAATTCATTTTAATTGGATGTTTATTTAATTAATTATATATGCGTTTAAATTAATTATCATTTGGGCCCTGCACACATGCTTTGGTGCCCGTTCGTGTGATACCTAATAAGTAATCACGAACGGGAGTTCATCCGAGAATTTATTTATCCGGAATTCGATCAAGCGCGCAATCGAATTTTGAATAAATAAATATATTAATTGGAAAATTAATATTTTGTGTGCGCTCTCCTTCAAACTGACATGAGTGATACTTAATAAGTAATCTCATGTGAGCGAACCCAACGTAGGTAGATACTTTGACTTTGTGAGAAACGGGTCATTGTATTTCACCAAGTGATTCAGCACTATAAGGACGCGCAAATTATTTGTCAGGACAGAGAACGAAATGATAAATAATTTGTGTGAAAATTAGAATGTTTTCTAACATCAGAGAATGAGACCAGATGACATTTTGATTAAATTTGGAATCGGTGATAATTGAATAAATAAATATTCAAATATGGGAATTAAATAATTGACATTGCATGCACTTGAACGGACATCACGAATCTGACACTTCCATCTCTGCCAGTTTGTTTCATAGCTAAGTTCACTTAGATAGTTTTAGTTAATTTAATTAGTCATTTTTAAAATAGTCATTTAGTTTTTAGAACTTAGTTGTTAATCACACAATTAAAGCCCATCCGCCTGAACATTCCTCCAAAAGGACATTTCTAGTGTCTACTCACATTCTCTCTGTGGTTCGACCCTGCTCGCCACTTCTACAGTAGTTAGTAGGTAAATAAATATTGCAAATTTGCACGCGTTGCGACGCGCGTGCCAATAATGATACATAGTTATATTAAAATTAAAGTATAATATCATATATAATATTATTAACTCTATCCTTTATACGTCCCACATAAGGCATTAACGAGTCATATCACTTTGAGGGGGCGGTAGTCCGCACTTCCTCAAATGAGATTATCACGTTTACCCATGATGGGAACTATAAAGTCATGATATAAATGGAAAGTACAGAAGAATAAAGAACACATAAACATAATATATATCATATATAAATATAGTTCCATCATAATGGCCATCATGAGAGGCGGTAGTAGATATTTGAACAATCATCGTTTCGTGAGGCGTTAGTTTGCCATCCACAGAAACAATATGTTCTTCACCCATTAGATGGCGGTGTGTGTAAGTGTAGTTCAAATAATTCTCATAAAAACATCATAGTATATTGAGGATACTGGTGTTGTTACAAAAGAAATGAATAAAAAACTGTTAGGGGTTTGGAGAAGTAAAAGAAAAGAAAAGAAGTTAAGTGAAACCGCTACCTTTAATTTGGGTAACTCCCTTTGGTTAGAACCAAAAGGACTTCTTGAAGTGCCTTATGTCTAAGGTAATAATTTTGGGTGGAAGAGAGGGATGTAGAAAGCTTAATTGGGCAGATTTTGGACGAGCCAAAAGGCTTGAGAGGTGTGAGGAATTGGTTAGAAGTAGTCTCCTTTTATAAGGGAGAGGAGGGGCTCTTTAGGAAAGTATGAAAACATTATTTTATTATGAACTTATATTCGGTTTCAAAAGGTCCAAAAATCATTAAAGTATAAGATAAGATGACTCATGGTCTAAATAAAATCATCCAATATAAATTGGATAGGTTTTGGATATTATTTTTATATTTATAATCTTATTTATTTAATTCAGTTATTAATGAGGTAAACACTACCTCATTATTATGTCATAAATAATTTAATTTATTTGATGTCTATAAATTATAAAAAAATTACCATGATGTTGGAAATATTTTTATATTTATAATTAATATTTATAGTATAAAATATAACTTATATAACCTTATGTAAAAATTATTTTACTAAAAGATATTTGTTTATGTCATTTTTGCCTTTATATTAAATTAATTAATCTAAAGTATCATTATCACTCCCAAGTGGCTCTATGGGGTCCCAAAATCGACCCAAAGATGCCCATGGTCTGCCATGACTCATAAAATAAGGTTAGGAAAAGTTTTAAGGTAATTTTTAAAAATTATAATATCCTTTTTACCTTGAATTACACTATTTACCTTTAACCGTGGTAGATAAAAATAAAAAGTTACTATTCACCAAAAATTATTTTCATCTCGTTGAACTACATTTTACTTACCAATAACAACCATGTATATTGTATTTTCAAAATTCAATTCACATAAGTGTTAAAATTTCATTTAAACGAAAAATTCATTTTTTAACTATTACTTAGGGGTTTCACGACTCATCAAAAATTGATGTTTTTCAGAAAAATACAAAAAACTCATCCTAAGATATATTTGATATTCATAATTCAAAAATGATGTCTATTTTACCAAATTAAAAACATATAAGTTGCATTATTTAATTTAAAATTGACTCTCGTTGCCAAAACAAATAGCATGTTTTTAAGAAACAATATCTATCAAAAGATTGACACTTGTTAATATTCAATTTCAAAGTGAAATTAATTCCATTGACCACCATTGGATTAAATGGTAAAAATGTAATCTAATTACACTTTAAAAATAATTAAAAAGATAATCTAACCATATAAATAAATTATATTAAAAGGAATATTTGAATTAAAATACAGTATTTGTCACTATTCATTAAAAAATGAATCTTATCAGAAAAATACCAATATTTTACCCAAAGTAAATTTTGATGTCCCGATTCTAGATAAGAATTTAATTTGGTCAAATAGAACATATAAAAGTGACCAAAACTATATTTAAAGAGGGTTCTCCATCAAAAGGCGGTAAATCGGCCTTTTTGTGAATATTAGAGTATTTATGCTTAAAATCGAATTCTTTTCTTATTTTAAGCCTCAAAATTTTATTGGATAATTTGAAAACATTTAACAAACATGTATAATCATATTTTTGTAAGTTATATTCATTCCCTCCATTACAACGACTAGGCGTTAACTACCATTTAAAATAATAAAATTATATTATTAGTGTGCAACATAAGATTTCAAAGAAACACATTGTTGCGTATTGGGTACACCATTGAACATACCGTCCCCTTTAAAGTATAATTAATATTTAGTTCAAAAATATTAATAAATATGAAAAATTTCATGTTATTTATTTACCTGGGATGTTACATCCTTCCCCCCTTTTGAGAATTGCGTCCTCGCAATTTTAAAACTGGGCTTGGAAACTTCACTAAAAGTCTCACATCGAAAAAGATCCAAATAAAACTATCACATTAAAAGAAATAATGAAAAGAAAAAAGGTCATCCAAGACAACAGATACTTGGATTCCATTAAAACATGGATATGGAGGAGAAAACAAAACATCAAGTTCTGATGGAGAGTGATAGAAAACACGATTAATAGAAAGTAAACAATTTGAAAACCACAAACTTGTGATGGGTTAAAAGGTATTTGATTCCCCAGTAGGAAAAGTTAACAGAAAAAGTTTTTGTTTTAAGTTACTTTACATAAATTTTAGGAATTTATTTATGAGATTAACTATAAACATAAGGAAACATACTTACTTGTCATGTAGACTTTTATCCTTTATTAGATTTCTACCACAAACTCATCTTTTCTCCAAATGATGGCTATTAAAGATGACTTGTTCACATTAAAAGCGCTAGAATCAACTTCTAGAGAATCACATAATCCAAAAAAGATTAAATATATATTTTCCCTATATTTAGACATCAACTAAAACCAAAATGGTTAGTATGAGATCAGATAATCCCCAAAAAGGATAATCCTTTATTAAAATAAAAACTTCTCTTAATCTCCAAAATTCAACAAACAAAACCCAAGGTTCAACATAGACCATTCAATACAAAATTGTCCTTAAAATTATTCAAAACAATCCAAACTATGTTTGAAACCCAAAATTCAGAAGGATTTGATCACATAGTTTTTCATGATAAATATTAACATTTATCACCAAATAACATCAACTACTCTTAAAGTCTCATACTGAAGTGTAATTAACCAAATCACATATTCTCCATGATAGGTTAATCATTTACACAAATAACCCAAATCACCTTATTCCCATAATAAAAACATAGATTCTTACAAAATAATATTTCAACCATTACTCCACAAATTAAATTCCATAGTATACTATTTTCCTTAAGCATATAGTGTTCCCAAAAGAGAGAATGTCTTCTAAAAAAACTTTTCTCACTTAATCACCAAATTTTTTTCCTATACTAAGGATTTCCATTTGATAAAACATAAGATCCCAAATAAACTTATTCTTGATCCATAAAATAATTTAACTAAAAATAATAAGTCATACTGACCAGGGACTTCACATAGGCCAGTGGTAGGCGATGTACCCTTGTCGCCCTTTGGATGTGTGTTCGATTCTTATGGCCTTACCGGATGCAACGGGTTGTCACCCATCTTATGGATTGTCCTTTTTATAAAACTCAAAAATAACCCTAACATGTTTTAACCTCAAATGTTTTCTTATACCTTTCATTTTCATCCCAACACTTTAACACCTCAACATTTTAATTCATGAAGCCTTATATATATTTTCCATTTTTTTATTTCACCCCCAAATGATAAAATAAAACTACTTATAATAGAAAGAACAACATACCTTCATCATGGTGTCCATATGGTTTCATCGTCATCTTGTTATCATAGTTATAAGGTCCATGCATTGCAACAATGATTTAGGGATCCTTCAAAATCGTTTTCTTCTGTCATCCAAATACATATTGTACAACTTGGGTCATATGGATGTTCACAAAAAAATAGTTTTGGAAAATAATCATGTATGACATATAATTTCAAAACATCTGATAAAACTTGGTTTTTATAAAACAGTTGTACCGAATTTTAGTTGAAACTTTCAATCAATGGTCCTTTTAAAATACCATAAGTATGTGAGGAGAGACTATATTTTAAAATCAAATATAAATAGGTTGCGCAAGGGTCTCCTTCTTCATCACCTTTTTCTAAATCCTAATATGATTCAAAATCTTGTGATAAGGTAAAATATTTGAAAATGCCTTGATAATATTTACCTTTATTGAAAATATGAGATATTGTGAAGATAAGATTTGATTAAATACAACCCACGACCCACGATGATATCGAGGTATAGTGGAGGTGTTTGATATCTCAAACAACTTCTTGCAAGTGATTTTTATGCAAGAAAAAGTTTCACAGTCATCTGGACATGACTTTGCAATAATTATTGCAAGAAAGTCCTCAGGAAGAGATGAGAATGTCGTTTGAGATCCTCCTCCTTCCATTTGTTACTGAATTTTCTTGATCTAAAAAAGTTATAAAACAAGGATTTAACTGAAATAATATACATAGGGACTAACCATGTGTCTAATGAAAATTCCTAATCCCTAAAGTTGTCTAAACCGACCTTTGATATCAACTATAAGGACCGAGACTTAAACATTACATAATCTTGAATTAAATGAATAATTCATATTGAGGATCTTTTCAGGTTTAGAGTTTTAGAGAATTATGCCATAACTATTACACTACATTTCAAAAATTACAAAGTAGACACTACTACTTAGTATCCATTTTTCATAAAATAAAAACTCTTAGAAAGAAACATGTCTAGTTCCATGTTTTAGACAACATTACTTTTCCTTGATCTCATCCTTGACCCTATTCATCTTTAAGTCCCATGGAAAACATTTCAAAAACTTGGGATGAGTATAAAAAGCTAAGTAAGGGTTATAAAACAAGGAAAGGAAACATTATCCCAACAATAAAAACAAACCAAATACACCATACTTCTCAATCATAGCATTCCTCATGAAATCATAATATTTATAAATAACATTCAGAAATTATAAATCATAAAAGTAACTTATGGCATTCATAACATACTTACATTGTACCTATCACAGCTACATAGGGATTCACGTTTGGAATACCCATCACAGTATATTCCCTAAATCTCTTAGGAGAAACATTCACGTTTACCTCCGTCACGTTACCCAATGCATTGGAGAGCTATCTCGGGCTCACCTGCCCTAGGTTTATCATGGAACCACTCGTATACATAAGAAATTCCCAATAACCTTAACATATTCATAACATATAAAACAATCATAAAGGAAATATAACATTTCCACATTGCAATCACAATATATCATTTCAAGATATTGACAAAATCAATGTTTTATCAAACCATTTTCAAAACCATTTAAAACATTTAATAAAGAAATTTTTGAATCAAAGTGTATTATACCTCTTTGAATCTTTTAAAGGAATTAAAAATTTAAAACATTAATGTACATATAAATAAATTTCTAAAAACCAATTTTAAAACTTGGACATTAATGATAAATATTTAGGAGAATAAATCTTTAAAAAATTTAAAATTATATTTTAGTTAAAGAGTTTCTAACAAAATGAGAGACGCTTGAATACAAATAATTGAGGAATAAAATTTAATCATAACTTCATAATATCATGAGAATAAAGTGATTCATGATATAATAATCCAAAGGACAGTATATACACCATATCAAAGTGAATTGGTGCATAACAACAATGAAGTCTCAATGGAATGTAAATTGAGAAGAAATCTCTTATAAAGATGGAATCCTTTGATTAAGGATAAATCAATTACATAATTATGTGTGAAAAATAATAATACACTAAATATAAGTGGATATTAAGTGTAAAAAAAGTAGAGATCATTCAAACATATTCATAGGATGACATATTCAAGAAGTAAAAGTTTAACCCAAAGAATCAAAATTGGGTTAAGAAGTTCCCTTGTAAAAATTTGACAGCCTCACGACGTCACTTTAAAATTCAGAAACTGAGTTGATGAGAGAGAAAAGGGTATCTCATCACTTGGACATAAAATTTACATCAATAAGGATATATAATAACATATCCAAACATAATAAGATGTAAATTAAAATACATAACAGTATAAGTCTTTTAAAAAGAGGAGGGTGAAAGGTTCCCTTACCAATTTGGTAACTTACGAAACATACACCACATGAAAGAAGGATCATACAATGAAGATGTAAATACCCATAAATTAAATTATATTACACAAAGAGTACAATAATGGGAAGGAAATACACCACAAAAAAGGAAATAGTGGTAAATATAGCATGAATCTCACAGGAATAAGAAGTGAGATGAAAACCCCTTACCACGTTGTAATCAATTGAGTCATATGAAAAAAAGTCAATAACCACCAAATTAATCAGAGAATACTATGAATATAATGAGAATCATGATAATATATATCAAATGTCAGTACAAAATATACCACATGCAATAAATAAGTGTCGAACAATGGAAATCTCATGGAAATAAAAGTGAGATAAGAAATATCTTACCACGTTGTTATCAATTGATTCGTATGAACAAAAGTCAATAACCACCAAATGAATCACAAAATACGATGAATATAATGAGAATAATGATAATATATATCAAATGGTAGTATACAATACACCACATGTAACAACTAAGTGGCGAACAATGGAAATCTCATGGAAATAAAAGTGAGATAAGAAATTCCTTACCACGTGTCCGACTTGACTCACTCGTATATTCCTTGTTCTTCCTGAATAATAAACTTAAGTTAATTTATAATTGATTAAGAATATTTTTTTAAGTTTATTATTCCATTTATATCATTTTTTACCTTTCTATAATAATTAGTTAATTATTTGAGTTAATTTCGGACATTTTGTCGATGTATGGAACTTGAGTAAAAAATGAACTTGTATAATTATAAATTTTCCATGTGGTAAAAAGTACCTTATCTAGACAATTATATTCATCATTTATATGTCATATATATCATATATATCCAGTATATATTTGTATTTATAATAGTACATAACATTTAGAGGTAAGAAATGAAATGCACCGTTCATGGAGACGGTAAGCCGTACGTACACATGAACGCTACTTCCATTTCTATTTCTTATTTTAATGGAATTAAAACATAATGATACATAGTTATATTAAAATTCCAGTATAATATCATATATAATATTATTAACTCCATCCTTTATACATCCCACATAAGGCATTAACAAGTCATATCACTTTGAGGGGGCGGTAGTCCGCACTTCCTCAAATGAGATTATCGCGTTTACCCATGATGAGAACCATAAAGGCATGATATAAATGGAAAGTACAGTATAATAAAGAATAAATAAACATAATATATATCATATATAAATATAGTTCCATCATAATGGCCACCATGAGATGCGGTAGTAGATAATTGAACAATCATCATTTCGTGAGGCGTTAGTTTTCCATCCACAGAAACAGTATATTCTTCACCCATTAGATGGAGGTGTGTGTAAGTGTAGTTAAAATACTTCTTATAAAAACATCATAGTATATTGAGAATACTGGTTTTGTTACAAAATAAATTAATAAAAAAAGTTTAGGGGGTTGGGGAAGTAACATAAAATAAAAGAAGTTAAAAGAAACCGTTACCTTTAATTTGGGTAACTCCCTTTGGTGAGAACCAAAAGGACTTCTTGAAGTGCCTTTTGTATAAGGTAAGGCTTCTAGGTGGAAGATAGGGATTTATGGAGCTTAATTGGGCAGAGGTTGGACGAGCCAAAAGGCTTGAGAGGTGTGAGGAATTTGTTATAAGTAGTCTCCTTTTATAAGGGAGGGGAGGGGCTCTTTTGGAAAGTGTGAAAACATTATTTTATTATAAAATTATATTCAGTTTCAAAAGGTCCAAAAATCATTAAAGTATAAGATAAGATGACTCATGGTCTAAATAAAATAATCCAATAGAAATTGGACAGGTTTTGGATATTATTTTTATATTTATAATCTTATTTATTTAATTCAGTTATTAATGAGGTAAACAGTGCATCCTTATTGTGTCATAAATAATTTAATTTATTTGATGTCTAAAAATTATAAAAAAATTACCATGATGTAGGAAATATTTTTATATTTCCAATTAATATTCATAGTCTAAAATATAACTTATATAAACCTATGTAAAAATTAATTTACTAAAAGATATTTGTTTATGTGATTTTTGCCTTTACATTAAATTGATTAATCTAAAGTATCATTATCACTCCGAAGTGGCTCCATGGGGTCCCAAAATCGACCCAAGGATGCCCATGGTCGGAAATGACTCATCCAATAAGGTTAGGATAAGTGTTAAGGTAATTTTGAATAATTATAATATCCTTTTTACCTTGAATTACCCTATTTATCTTTAACCGTGGTAAATAAAAATAAAAAGTTACTATTCACCAGAAATTATTTTCATATCATTGAACTAAATTTTACTTACTAATAAAAACCATTTATGTTTTTATTTCAAAATTTAATTCACAGAAGTGGTAAAATTTCATTTAAACGAAGAAGTCAGTTTTTTAACTATTACTTAGGGGTTTCACTATTCATCAAAAATTGAAGTTTTTCAGAAAAATACAAAAAACTCAGCCTAAGCTATATTTGATATTCCTAATTCAAAAATTATGTCTATTTTACCAAATTAAAAACATATAACTTGGATTATTTAATTTAAAATTGACACCTGTTGTCAAAACAAATAGCGTGTTTTTAAGAAACAATATCTATCAAAAGATTGACACCTGTTTATCTTCAATTTCAAAGTGAAATTAATTACAATGACAACCATTGGATTAAATGGTAAAAATATATTCCAATTACACTTTAAAACCAATTAAAAAGATAATCTAACCATATAAATAAATTATATTAAAAGGCATATTTGAATTAAAATACAGCATTTTCACTATTCATTAAAAAATGAATCTTATTAGAAAAATACCAAAATTTTACCCAAAGTAAATTATGATGTCCCGATTCTAAAGAATAATTTTATTTGGTCAAATAGAACATATAAAAGTGACTAAAACTAGATTTAAATAGGGTTCTCCATCAAAAGGCGGTAAATCGACCTTTTTTGTGAATATTAGAGTATTTATACTTAAAATCAAATTCTTTTCTTATTTTAAGACTCCAACTTTAATTAGATAATTTGAAAACATTTAACAAACATGTATAATCATATTTTAGTTAGTTATATTCATTCCCACCATTACAACTACTAGGCGTTAACTACCATTTAAAATAATAATATTATATTATTAGTGTACAACGTAAGATTTCAAAGAAACCCATTGTTGCGTATTGGGTACGCCATCGAACATACTATCCCCTTTAAAGTAGAATTAATATTTAGTTCAAAAATATTAATAAATATGAAAAATGTCATGTTCTTTATTTACCTTGGATGTTACATCCTTCCCCACTTTTGGGAATTACGTCCTTGTAATTTTAAAACTGGGCTTGGGAACTTCACTAAAAGACCCACATCGAAAAATAGCCAATAAAACTATCACATTAAAAGAAATAATGAAAAGAAAAAAGTTCATCCAAGAAAAAAGATACTTGGATTCCATGAAAACATGGATATGGAGGAGAAAACAAAACATCAAGTTCTGATGGAGAGTGATAGAAAACACGATTAAGAGAAGGTAAACAATCTCAAAACCACAAACTTGTGATGGGTTAAAAGGTATTTGATTCCCGAGTAGGAAAAGTTAACGGAAAAAGTTTTTGTTTTAAGTTCCTTTACATAAATTTGAGGAATTTATTTATGAGATTAACTATAAACATAAGGAAACATACTTACTTGTCATGTAGACTTTCTTACTTTACTATATTTCTAACACAAACTCATCTTTTCTCCAAAGGATGACTATTCAAGATGACTTGTTCACATTAAAAGTGCTAGAATAAACTTCTAGAGAGTCACATAATCCAAAAAAGATTAAATATATATTTCCCCTATCTTTAGACATCAACTAAAACAAAAAATTTTAGTACGAGATCAGATAATCCCCAAAAAGGATAATCCTTTATTAAAATAAAAACTTCTCTTAATCTCCAAAATTCAACAAACAAAACCCAAGGTTCAACATAGACCATTAAATACAAAATTTTCCTTAAAATTCTTCATAATAATCCAAACTAAGTTTGAAACCCATAATTCAGAAGGGTTTGATCACATAGTTTTTCATGATAAATATTAACATTTATCTCTAAATAACATCGACTACTCTTAAAGTATCATACTGAAGTGTAATTAACCAAATCACATATTCTCCATGGTAGGTTAATAATTTCCATAAATAACCCAAATCACTTTATGTGCACAATAAGAACATAGATTCTTAAAAAATAATATTTCAACCATTACTACACAAATTAAATTCCATAGTATACTATTTTCCTTAAGCATATAGTGTTCCCAAAAGGGAGAATGTCTTCTAAAATAACTTTTATCACTTAATCACCAAATCATTTTCCTATACTAAGGATTTCCATTTGATAAAACATTAGATCCCAAATAAAATTATTCTTGATCCATAAAATAATTTAACTAAAAATAATAAGTCATACTAACCAGGGACTTCACGTAGGCCAGTGGTAGGCAATGTAACATTGACACCCTTTGGTTGTGTGTTCGATTTTATGGACTTACCAGATGCGACGGGTTTTCACCAATCTTATGAGTTGTCCTTTTTATAAAACTCAAAAATAACCCTAACATGTTTTGACCTCAAAGGTTTTCTTATACCTTTCATTTTCATCCCAACACATTAACACCTCAACATTTTAATTCATGAAGCCTTATATATATTTTCCTTTATTTTATTTCACCCCCAAATGATAAAATAAAACTATTCCTAATATAAATAACAACATACCTTCATCATGGTGTCCATATGGTTTCATTGTCATCCTGTTCTTGTAGGTAGAAGGTCCATGCATTGTAACAATGATTTAGGGATCGTTCAAAATCATTTTCTTCCTTCATCCAAATACAACATGTACAAATTGGGTCATATGGATGTTCGTAGAAAAATAGTTTTGGAAAATAATAATGTATGACATATAATTTCAAAACATCTGATAAAACTTGGTTTTTATAAAACAGTCGTAACTAATTTGAGTTGAAACTTTCAATCAATGGTCCTTTTAAAATACCATAAGTATGTGCTGAGAGACAATATTTTAAAATCAAATATAAATAGGTTGCAGAAGGGTCTCCTTCTTCAACACCTTTTTCAAAATCATAATATGCTTCACAATCTTATGATAAGGTAAAATATTTGAAAATGCCTTGATAATATTTACCTTTCTTGAAAATATGAGAATATTGTGAAGATAGGATTTGATTAAGTACAACCCATGACCCACGATGATATCGAGGTATAATGGAGGTGTTTGATATCTCAAACAACTACTTGCAAGTGAGTTGTATGCTAGAAAACGTTTCACAGTCATCTGGACATGTCTTTGTAATAATTAATGCAAGCAAGTCCTCAAGAAGAGATAAGAATGTCATTTGAGATCCTCCTCCTTCCATTTATAACTGACTTTCCTTGATCTGAAAAAGTTATAAAACAAGGATTTAACTGAAATAATAGACATAGGGACGAACCATGTGTCTAACAAAAATTCCTAATCCCTAAATTTGTCTAAACCGACCTTTGATACCAACTATAAGGACCTGGACTTAAAAATTACATAATCTTGAATTAAATGAATAATTTATATTTAGGATCTTTTCAGGTTTAGAGTTTTAGAGAATTATTCCATAACTATTACATTACATTTCAAAAATTACAAAGTAGACACTACTACTCAGTATCCATTTTTCATAAAATAAAAACTCTTAAAAAGAAATATGTCTAGTTCCATGTTTTAGATAGCATGACTTTTCCTTAATCCCATCCTTGACCCTATTCATCTTTAAGTCCTGTGGAAAACATTTCAAAAACATGGGATGAGCATAAAAAGCTCAATAAGGGTTATAAAACAAGGAAAGGAAACATTATACCAAAACTAAAAACAAACCAAATAAACCATACTTCTCAATCATAACATTCCTCATGAAATCATAATATTTATGAATAATATTCAGAAACTATAAATCATAAAAGTAACTTATGGAATTCATAACATACTTACATTGTATCTATCACAACTACATAGGGAGTCACATTTAGAATACCCATCATAGTATATTTCCAAAATCTCTTAGTATAAATATTCACGTTTACCTCCGTCACGTTACCCAATGCATTGGAGAGTTATCTCGGGCTCACCCGCCCTAGGTTTATCATGGAACCACCCGTATACGTAAACAATTCCCAATAACCATAACATATTCATAACACATAAAACAATCATAAAGGAAAGATAAAATTTACACATTTCAATCACAATATATCATTTCAAGATATTGACAAAATCAGTGTATTATCAAACCATTTTCAAAACCATTTCAAACATTTAATAAAGAAATTTTTGAATCAAAGTGTCTCATACCACTTTGAATCTTTTAAAGGAATTAACATTTTAAAACATTAATTTCCATATAAATAAATACTAATAACCAATTTGAAAACAAGGACATTAATGATAAATATTTAGAAGAATAAATCTTTAAAACATTTAAAATGATATTTTAGTTAAAGAGTTTTTAACAAAATGAGAGACGCTTGAATACAAATAATTGAGGAATAACATTTAATCAGAACTTTATAATATCACGAGAATAAAGGTATTCCTGATATAATAATCCAAAGGACTATATATATACCATATCAAAGTGAATTGACACATAACAACAATGAAGTGTCAATGGAATGTAAATTGAGATGAAATCCCTTATAAAGACGGTATCCTTTGATTAAGGATAAATCAATTACATAATTATGTGTGAAAAATAATAATACACAAAATATAAGTGTATATTAAGTGTAAAAAAATCAGAGGTCATTCACACATATTCATAGGACGACATATTCAAGAAGTACAAGTTTAACCCAAAGAATCAAAATTGGGTTAAGAAGTTCCCTTGTAAAAATTTGATAGCCTAACGACGTCACTTTAAAATTCAGAAACTGAGTTGATGAGAGAGAAAAGGGTATCTCATCACTTGGAAATAAAATTTACATCAATAAGGACATATAAGAACATATCCCAACATAATAAGATGTAAATTAAAAGAAATAACAAAAGTAGTCTTTTAAAAAGAGGAGGGTGAAAGGTCCCCTTTCTGATTTGGTAACTTACGAAACACACAACACATGAAAGAAGGATCATACAATGAAGATGTAAATACCCATAAAAAAATTATATTACACAAAGAGTACAATCAAGGGCAATACATACACCTCAAAAAAGGAAATAGTGGTAAATATAGCATGAATCTCACGGGAATAATAAGTGAGATGAAAACCCTTTACCACGTTGTAATCAATTGAGTCGTATGACCAAAAGTCAATAACCACCAAATGAATCATAGAATTCCATGAATATAATGATAATCATGATAATATATATCAAATGTCAGTATACAATACACCACATGCAATAAATAAGTGGCGAACAATGGAATGGAAATAAAAGCGAGATAAGAAATCCCTTACCACGTTGTAATCAATTGAGTCGTATGACCAAAAGTCAATAACCACCAAATAAATTACAGAATACTATGAATATAATGAGAATCATGATAATATATATCAAATGGAAGTGCACAATACACCAAATTAAATAACTAAGTGGCAAACATTGAAAATCTCATGGAAATAAATGTGAGATAAGAAATCCCTTACCACGTGTCCAACTTGACTCACTCGTATATTACTTGTTCTTCTTGGAAATTAAACTTAAGTTAATTTCTGATTAATTAATAATATTTTTTTTAATTTTATTATTCCTTTTATATCATTTTTTACCTTGATATAATAATTAGTTAATTATTTGAGTTCATATTGGAAATTTTGTCAATGTTTGGAACTTGAGTCAAAAATGAACTTGTTATAATTATAAATTTTCCATGTGGTAAAAAGTAAATTATCTCCAGAATTATATTCATCATTTATATGTCATATATATCATATATATCTAGTATATATATGTATTTATAATAGTACATAACATTTAGAGGTAAGAAATGAAATGCACCGTTCATGGAGACGGTAAACTGTACGTACGCATGAACGCTACTTCCATTTCTGTTTTTTATTTTAATAGAATTAAAACATAATGATAAATAGTTATATTAAAATTATAGTATAATATAATATATAATATTATTAACTCCATCCTTTATACGTCCCACATAAGGCATTAACGAGTCATATCACTTTGAGGGGGCGGTAGTCCACACTTCCTCAAATGAGATTATCGTGTTTACCCATGATGGGAACCATAAAGGCATGATATAAATGGAAAGTACAGAAGAATAAAGAAAACATAAACATAATATATATCATATATAAATATAGTTCCATCATAATGTCCACCATGAGAGGCGGTAGTAGACAATTGAACAATCATCGTTTCGTGAGGCATTAATTTCCCATCCACTGAAAGAGTATGTTCTTCACCAATTAGATGGAGGTGTGTGTAAGTGTAGTCAAAATACATCTCATAAAATCATCCTAGTATATTGAGGATTCTTGTGTTGTTAAAAAATAAATGAATAATTTTTTTTAGGGGGTTGGAGAAGTAAAATAAAAGAAAAGAAGTTAAGAGAAACCATTACCTTTAATTTGGGTAACTCCCTTTGGTTAGAACCAAAAGGACTTCTTGAAGTGCCTTATGTATAAGTTAAGGCTTATAGGTGGAATAGAGGGATGTAGGGAGCTTAATTGGGCATATTTTGGAGGATAAAAAAGGCTTGAGAGGTGTTAGGAATTGGTTATAAGTAGTCTCCTTTTATAAAGGAGCGGAGGGGCTCTTTAGGAAAGTGTGAAAATATTATTTTATTATAAACTTATATTCGGTTTCAAAAGGTCCAAAAATCATTAAAGTATAAGATAAGATTACTCATGGTATAAATAAAATCATCCAATATAAATTGGAAAGGTTTTGGATATTATTTTTATATTTATAATCTTATTTATTTACTTCAGTTATTAATGAGGTAAACACTGCATCATTATTGTGTCATAAATAATTTAATTTATTTGATGTCTAAAAATTATAAAAAAATTATCATGACTTAGTAAATATTTTTATATTTCCAATTAATATTTATAGTAGAAAATATAACTTATATAACCCTAGGTAAAAATTACTTTACTAAAAGATATTTGTTTATGTCATTTTTTCCTTTACATTAAATTAATTAATCTAAAGTATCATTATCACTCCCAAGTGGCTCCATGGAGTCCCAAAATCTACCCAAGAATGACCATGGTCGGCCATGACTCATCCAATAAGGTTAGGACAAGTGTTAAGGTAATTTTGAATAATTATAATATCCTTTTTACCTTGAATTACCTTATTTACCTTTAACCGCGGTAACTAAAAATAAAAAGTTACTATTCACCAAAAATTATTTTCATATAATTGAACTAAATTTTACTTACTAATGACAACCATGTATGTTGGATTTTCAAAATTCAATTCATAGAAGTGTTAAAATTTCATTTAAACGAAAAAGTCAGTTTTTTAACTATTACTTAGGGGTTTCACTATTCATAAAAAATTGAAGTTTTTTAGAAAAATACAAAAAACTCAGCCTAAGATATATTTGATATTACTAATTCAAAAATTATGTATATTTTACCAAATTAAAAACATATAATTTTCATTATTTAATTTAAAATTGACTCCCTTTGTCAAAACAAATAGCGTATTTTTAAGAAACAATATCTATCAAAAGATTGAAACTTGTTTATGTTCAATTTCAAAGTGAAATTAATTCCAATGACCACCATTGGATTAAATGGTAAAAATATATTCCAATTACACTTTAAAAACAATTAAAAATATAATCTAACCATATAAATAAATTATATTAAAAGGAACATTTGAATTAAAATACAATATTTTCACTATTCATTAAAAAATGAATCTTATTAGAAAAATACCAAAATTTTACCCAAAGTAAATTTTGATGTCCCGGTTCTAAAGAAGAACTTTATTTGGTCAAATAGAACATATAAAAGTGACCAAACCAAGATTTAAAGAGGGTTCACCATCAAAAGGTGGTAAATCGACCTTTTTGTGAATATTAGAGTATTTATGCTTAAAATCGAATTCTTTTCTTATTTTAAGCCTAGAACTTTTGTTGGATAATTTGAAAACATTTAAAAAACATGTATAATCATATTTTAGTTAGTTATATTCATTCCCGCCATTACAATGACTAGGCGTTAACTACCATTTAAAATAATAATATTATATTATTAGTGTGCAATGTAAGATATCAAATAAACCCATTGTTTCATATTGGGTACGCCATCGACTTTACCGTCCCCTTTAAAGTAGAATTAATAGTTAGTTAAAAAATATTAATAAATATGAAAAAGGTCATGCTCTTTATTTACCTAGGATGTTACATCCTTCCCCCCTTTTGGGAATTGTGTCTTGGCAATTTTAAAACTAGGCTTGGAAACTTCACTAAAAGTCCCACATCGAAAAAGATCCAATAAAACTATCACATTAAAAGAAAGAATGAAAAGAAAAAAGGTCATCCAAGATAACAGATACTTGGATTCCATTAAAACATGGATATGGAGGAGAAAACAAAACATCAAGTTCTGATGGAGAGTGATAGAAAATATGATTAGGAGAAAGTAAAAAATCTGAAAACCACAAACTCGTGTGGGGTTAAAAGGTATTTGATTCCCTAGTAGAAAAAGTTAACAGAAAACATTTTTGTTTTAAGTTATTTCAAATAAATTTGATCAATTTATTTATGAGATTAACTATAAACATAAGGAAACATACTTACTTGTCATGTAGACTTTCATCCTTTACTAGATTTCTACCACAAACTCATCTTTTCTCCAAACGATGACTATTCATGATGACTTGTTCACATTAAAAGCACTAGAATCAACTTCTAGAGAATCACATAATTGAAAAAAGATTAGATATATATTTCCCCTATCTTTAGACATCAACTAAAACCAAAATGGTTAGTACGAGATCAGATAACCCCCAAAAGGATAATCCTTTATTAAAAGAAAAACTTCTCTTAATATCCAAAATTCAACAAACAAAACCCAAGGTTCAACATAGACAATTAAATACACAATTGTCCTTAAAATTCTTCAAAATAATCCAAACTAAGTTTGAAACCCAAAATCCATAAGGATTTGATCACATAGTTTTTCATGATAAATATTATCATTTATCTCCAAATAACATTAACTACTCTTAAAGTCTCATACTGAAGTGTAATGAACCAAATAAAATATTCTCCATGATAGGTTAATCATTTCCATAAATAACCCAAATCACCTTATGTACACAATAAAAACATATATTCTTCCAAAATAATATTTCAACCATTACTCCACAAAATAAATTCCATAGTATACTATTTTCCTTAAGCATACAGTGTTCCCAAAAGAGAGAATGTCTTCTAAAATAACTTTTATCACTTAATCACCAAATCATTTTCCTATACTAAGGATTTCCATTTGATAAAACATAAGATCTTAAATAAACTTATTCTTTATCCAGAAAATCATTTAACTAAAAAAAATAAGTCATACTAACCAGGGACTTTCCATAGGCCAGTGGTAGGCGACGTACCCTTGTCTCCCTTTGGTTGTGTGTTCGATTATTATGGCCATACCATACGCGATGGGTTGTCACCCATCTTATGGGTTGTCCTTTTATAAAACTCAAAAAATAACCCTAAAAATTTTTTAACCTCAAAGGTTTTCTTATACCTTTCATTTTCATCCCAACACATTAACAACTTAACATTTTAATTCATTAAGCCTTATATATATTTTCCTTTTTCTTATTTCACCCCCAAATGATAAAATAAAACTATTACTAATAGAAATAACAACATACCTTCATCATGGTGTCCATATGGTTTCATCATCATCTTGTTCTCGTAAGTATAAGGTTCATGCATTGCAACAATGATTTCGGTATCCTTCAAAATCATTTGCTTCCTTCATCCAAATACACCTTGTACAACTTGGGTCATATGGATGTTCGGAGAAAAATACTTTTGGAAAATAATTTTGATAAAACTTGGTTTTTATAAAATAGTCGTACCGAATTTGAGTTGAAACTTTCAATCAATGGTCCTTTTAAAATACCATAAGTATGTGCTGAGAGAATATATTTTAAAATAAAATATAAATAGGTTGCACAAGGGTCTCCTTCTTCAGCACCTTTTTCAAAATTATAATATTCTTCAAAATCTTGTGATAAGGTAAAATATTTGAAAATGCCTTGATAATATTTACCTTTCTTGAAAATATGAAAATATTGTGAAGATATGATTTGATTAAATACAACCCATGACCCATGATGATATCGAGGTATAGTGGAGGTGTTTGATATCTCAAACAACTGCTTTCAAGTGAGTTGTATGCTATAAAAAGTTTCACAGTCATCTGGACATGACTTTGCAATGATTATTGCAAGAAAGTCCTCAGGAAGAGATAGGAATGTCGTTTGAGATCCTCCTCCTTACATTTGTAAGTGACTTTACTTGATCTGAAAAAGTTATAAAACAAGGATTTAACTTAAATAATAGACATAGGGACTAACCATGTGTCTAACAAAAATTCCTAATCCCAAAAGTTGTCTAAACTGACCTTTGATACCAACTATAAGGACCGAGACTTAAACATTACATAATCTTGAATTAAATGAATAATTCATATTGAGGATCTTTTCAGGTTTAGAGTTTTAGAGAATTATTCCATAACTATTACATTACATTTCAAAAATTACAAAGCAGACTCTGCTACTCGGTATCCATTTTTCATAAAATAAAAACTCTAAAAAAGAAACATGTCTAGTTCTATGTTTTAGAGAGCATGACTTTTCCTTGATCCCATCCTTGACCCTATTCATCTTTAAGTCCTATGGGAAACATTTCAAAAACTTGGGATGAGCATAAAAAGCTCAGTAAGGGTTATAAAACAAGGAAAGGAAACATTATCCCAACAATAAAAACAAACCAAATAAACCATACTTCTCAATCATAACATTCCTCATGAAATCATAATATTTATGAATAACATTCAGAAATTATAAATCATAAAAGTAACTTATGGTATTCATAACATACTTACATTTTAGCTATCACAGCTACATAGGGAGTCACATTTGGAATACCCATCACAATATATTCCCTAAATCTCTTAGGAGAAACACTCACGTTTACCTCCGTCACGTTACCCAAGGCATTGGAGAGCTATCTCGGGCTCACCCGTCCTAGGTTTATCACGGAACCACCCATATACGTAAACAATACCCAATAACCATAACATATTCATAACACATAAAATAATCATAAAGAAAAGATAACATTTCCACATTGCAATCACAATATATCATTTCAAGATATTGACAAAATCAATGTTTTATCAAACCAGTTTCAAAACCATTTAATAAAGAAATTTTTGAATCAAAGTGTCGCATACCACTTTGAAGCTTTTAAAGGAATTAACATTTTAAAACAATAATTTACATATAAATAAATCCTAAAAACCAATTTGAAAACATGGACATTAATTATAAATATTTAGAAGAATAAATCTTTAAAACATTTAAAACGATATTTTAGTTAAAGAGTTTTTAACAAAATGAGAGACACTTGAATACAAATAATTGAGGAATAACATTTAATCAGAACATTATAATATCATGATAATAAAGGGATTCCTGATATAATAAGCCAAAGAACAGTATATACACCATATCAAAGTGAATTGGCACATAACAACAATGAAGTCTCAATGGAATGTAAATTGAGATGAAATCCCTTATAAAGATGGTATCCTTTAATTAAGGATAAATAAATTACATAATTATGTCTGAAAAATAATAATACACTAAATATACGTGGATATTAAGTTTAAAACAATCAGAGGTCATTCAAACATATTCATAGGACGACATATTCAAGAAGTACAAGTTTAACCCAAAGAATCAAAATTTGGTTAAGAAGTTCCCTTGCAAAAATATGACAGCATGACGACGTCACTTTAAAATTCAGAAACTGAGTTGATGAGAGATAAAATGGTATCTCATAACTTTTACATAAAATTTACACCAATAAGGATATATAAGAACATATCCTAACATAATAAGATGTAAATTAAAAGATATAACAGAAGAATTGTTTTAAAAAGAGGAGGGTGAAAGGTTCCCTTACCGATTTGGTAACTTACGAAACATGCACCACATGAAAGAAGGATCCTAAAATGAAGATGTAAATACCCATAAATGAATGTATATTAAACAAATAGTACAATCATGGGAAGCACATACACCACACAAAAGGAAATTGTGGTAAATATAGCATGAATCTCACAGTAATAAGAAGTGAGATGAAAACCCCTTACCACATTGTAATCAATTGAGTCGTATGTCCAAAAGTCAATAAACACCAAATGAATCAAAGAATACCATGAATATAATTAGAATCATAATAATATATATCAAATTGAAGTAAAAAATACACCACATGCAATAAATAAGTGGTGAACAATGGAAATCTCATGGAAATAAAAGTGAGATAAGAAATCCATTACCACGTTGTAATCAATTGAGTCGTATGACCAAAAGTCAATAACCACAAAATGAATCATAGAATACCATGAATATAATGAGAATAATGATAATATATATCAAATGGAAGTACAAAATACACCACATGAAATAAATAAGTGGAGAACAATAGAAATATCATGGAAATAAAAGTGAGATAAGAAATCCCTTACCACGTGCCCGACTTGACTCACTCGTATATTCCTTGTTCTTCCTGAATAATAAACTTAAGTTAATTTCTACTTGATTAAGAATATTTTTTTAATTTTATTATTACTTTTATATCACTTGTTATCTTGCTATAACAATTATTTAATTATTTGAGTTCATATCGGATATTTTGTCGATGTTCCGAACTTGAGTAAACAATGAACTTGTTATAATTATAAATTTTCCATGTGGTCAAAATTTCATTATCACCAGAATTATATTCATCATTTATATTTCATATATATCATATATATCCAGTATATATATGCATTTATAATAGTACAAAACATTTAGAGGTAATAAATAAAATGCACCGTTCATGGAGACGGTAAGCCGTACGTACGCATGAACGCTACTTCCATTTCTATTTATCATTTTAATGGAATTAAAACATAATGATAAATAGTTATATTATAATTCTAGTATAATATCATATATAATATTATTAACTCCATCCTTTATATGTCCCACATAAGGTATTAACGAGTTATATCACTTTGAGGGTGCGGTAGTCCGCACTTCCTCAAATGAGATTATCACGTTTACCCATGATGGGAACCATAAAGGCATGCTATAAATCGAAAGTACAGAAGAACAAAGAAAACATAAATATAATATATATCATATATAAATATAGTTCCATCATAATGGCCACCATGAGAGGCGGTAGGAGATAATTGAACAATCATCGTTTCGTGAGGCGTTTGTCTGTCATCCACAGAATCAGTATGTTTTTCACCCATTAGATGGAGGTGTGTGTAAGTTTAGTTCAAATCCTTCTCATAACAACATCCTAGTATATTTAGGATACTGGTGTTGTTACAAAATAAATGAATAAAAAAAGTTTAGGGGGTTGGAGAGGTAAAAAAAATAAAAGAAGTTAAGAGAAACCATTACCTTTAATTTGGGTAACTCCCTTTGGTTAGAACCAAAAGGACTTCTTGAAGTGCCTTCTGCCTAAGGTAAGGCTTCTAGGTGGAATATAGGTATGTAGGGATCTTAATTGGGTAAAGTTTTGACAAGACAAAAGGCTTGAGAGGTGTGAGGAATTGGTTATAAGTGGTCTCCTTTTATAAGGGAGAGGAGGGGCTCTTTAGAAATGTGTGAAAACATTATTTTATTATAAACTTATATTCGGTTTTAAAATGTAAGAACCTGAATTTTGAGCCTGTAAGACTTTGAAAATGTCTTGATGTTATTCCAGAGTAGGGTGTTTAGACGGCATGTGATTCGGAGCTCCGGTGCGGCCGGAATTAAATTTTAAGTGCGTTCACACTGGGCATGCCAAATAAACAGAATAAATCCAAAACGGTTACTCAGATGGGAAAACCGAGGGCACCGTTGAGTCCGGAGCGTGCAGTTTACCCTAGGAGGGGTGTAACTTTCGCAGGCGCGACCCTTCTGTTGAAAACACCACCAGGGGAGTTTTCGTAATTTGGTGGTCCCAGGCGTGAATGTTACAACTTCTGAACGGAGGCTCGAATTAAAATTCGGAGACCTCCGTTGGTCTCAGAACGAGGTTTTTACCCTAGAGGTGGCTTAACCTCGACCCCACCGAATGCTCGGGTACGGAGCCTACCGGTGGATGTTAAAGTGTTTTCTATTTAAACACTTCTCCTCTCCTCCTCCTCCTTCCCCCCTTCATTTCTCCCTTGTGAAATCCCTCTTAAATAAGGAGAAACCCCCCTCAATCTCCTCCTCCTCTATGGCGAGGCAGTGGTGGCTCCAGCGGACCGTTCGTGAAGCTACCGGCTACGCCCAACGAGGTAGGAAGTTTGTATTTTCATTTTAATTTCCACGACCACTTCAAATTCAATATCTAGCATTGATTTTCTGATAAATTCTCAATCGGAGGCCGTATTTGCGTAGGGATTGAATTGATCTTCCCAATGATCCTTTCGGATCTAATTTTTGAGTCCCGGGGCACCCGGGGTGGCCCCAGAAAGTTTTCCGGCCAAAATTATTATTTTTTCCGGTGGATCCAGGGCTGTCCGACAGTCGGTGCGGCGGTCCGACAGTTCCCAGCGGCGGCGGCGGGTTCCCAGTGGCGGCGGCGGTCCCTGGGCAGCGGCGGTCCCAGGTGGCAGCGGACCCGGTAGGCGGCGGTCCAAGGCGGCGTGGCGGCGCCTACGACGGAGGTCGCTAGTGCAGGCGAGATGGGGGTCGCGACGCGCAACCCCGTGCGGAGACCGAGACCCCCCTTCGGCGGGTCTCCGCGTGAAACAACGACCTGCCACGAGGGCCGGTTAGTGGGAGTGGACTGGGGGTCAGTGGCTGGGCCACGCAGATGAGCCACGGACTAGCGCTGCGAGCCGGCTGGCCGGTGCGGGCTGACCCAGGTCGGGTGGACCGGCCGGACCGGGCCGGTCCAGCCCAAAAGGGGTTCGCCCCCTTGTCTTCTGACACAGGTAACTTCCACTACGGATGTCCGTTTTGCGTTCCATATGTGGAAGTGAAATCCTCTACTTGAGACGAAGTTTTTGAGATGGTATCAGGAATTTTCAATTCCCGAGACGAGGGTTCGGGGGCGCGACATGCTCGTTAAGTACCTCGTCGAGATTCTTCTTTTGGATAGTGCGAACACATCCAGAGTCTGTTTAAGGCACCGTCAGTGGTGTTGTGACCCTGGAGTCGAGAAAAAGTTGTCCAGGGTGGTTCCAAGTGTTGAATCCAGAGTTGATGTGTGGGCCCCACGGGCTGTCTTTTAAGTTGTGAGAAGCGTTTTGTGACTTTTTCATCAGATGTCCATTTGGGGCAAATGAATAGTCGTTTTGACATGTTTTTCCGAGAGCATCATGATGGCGCAGTTCGCCCGACATCTTTCGGGACTGAGGTGTGGGCCCCATGAGACGCCGTATGGGCATAAAGCAGTGTTGAATAACTTTTTCGTCGGGAGTCCATTTCCAGCGAGTATGTAGTCTATCTCGCGTGTTTTTCCGCAGGGATTACAATGGTGTAATCTGTTTGGGAATGCAGAGCCTCTTTCAAGATCTCATTAAATGTGGAAACATGAAAGGGAATTTTTCGGAGGTTCCTTTGACGCACTCCGAACCAACGGACGGGCAGCGCAGAGTTATCGAGCCAGTTCCGGGTTTACCCTCCAGCGGGACTGGGTAGTGGGTTACCCATCGGCATATCAGGGTATACCTTCCAGTGAGGCTGGGCAGTGGGTTACCCATTTATTTTAGGGTTTACCCTTCAGCAGGTCCGGGTAGTGGGTCACCCGACGACCTTTTAGTGTCTACCCTCCAGCCAGGCTGGGCAGTGGGTCACCCGACAAATTATTAAGGTCTACCCTTCAACGGGGCTGGGCAGTGGGTCACCCGTTGATTTTGTGGGGTTTACCCACCAGCAGGTCTAGGCAGTGGGTCACCCATTGGAATTTCAGACTCAGCGCTTCCTATGATCCTATTCAGGGACTTTTCTCCGTGATTACCGGAGCGAAACTATTGGTGGTACGATTTAGCAATGAGACAACTTTGACGTGCGGGACTGTTGGGTGTCAATGAAGACTACCCTTAGAACTGTTGGCGACTTATCCTGGGCTGAGCTTAGAGATGGAGATCCCCTTACACACTTGTTCGGTTTTCTTGTTGAGCATTGAATAACCTTTGGTGTTTTGTTTAAACAAAGTTTTGTATTTGTTAAAAACTAATATTTTTGTTGAAGAATGTTTTTGAGTTTCAGAAAGTTAAAGTTTCTGGTTGTTGAAGATTTCCTTAAAGAAGATTATGTTGAAGAATAAGAAGTCAGAAGTTAAGAAAGTATCTAAAACTTTCTTAACAAAATCAGACGGTGCTTTGCTGATCTTAGAGTTCTCACATATCATGAAAATATTCATGATAAAATCTATTGAAGAAATGGTGAAAAGAAGTTCGGAGTCTATTTTCCTGATCCTGAAGTTTGGAGTCCATCTTCCTGAGCCAGAAGTTCGTAGTCTACCTCCAGAGCCAGAAGTTTGTAATCTACTTCCTGTGCCAGAAGTTCATAATCTACTTCCTGAGCCAGAAGTACATAGTCTACCTCCAGATCCAGAAGTTCATAGTCTACTTCCTGAGCCAGAAGTTCAGAGTCTACTTCCATGAGCCAGAAGTTCGTAGTCTAATTTCTGATCCAGAAGTTTGTAGTCTACTTCCTGAGCCAGAATTTCGTAGTCTACTTCCTGAGCCAAATATTTGGAGCCCACTTCCTGAGAAAATATTTGGAGTCTACTTCCTGAGCAGAAATTCAGAGTCTACTTCCTGAGCCTGAAATTCAGAGTCTACTTCCTGAGCCTGAAAATCAGAGTCTGCTTTCTGAACCTGAAGTTCGGAGTCTATTTTCTGAACCTGCAGTTCAGGGTCTCTTTCCTGAACCTGAAGTTTGGAGTCTGTTTTCTAAACCTGAAGTTCAGAGTCTGTTTCCTGAACCATAATTTCGGAACCATGATCTAGCTTTATCATTCCAAGAAAGATATGAAGAGTTCAAGAAAACCAGAATTTCAACTCTGCATAAATCTCGGAGAAATTTAAGGAGATTTCAAGGAGTCAAAAATTGAAGATTAAATGCGAGAGATTTGCGGAGTTTATGATATTTGAGGAAGCGGGAAATATTTTCAAGATTCCTTCCTCTGTTTTTTGAGTTGCCTATAAATATTTTCTCAGATCATTCACTCACTAGAAACTTTTTTATACACACAGAAAAGGCAGAGTGTTGAAGAATTCAAAGTAAAAAGGCTTCTACCATTTTGAAGAAGTTTCCTTGAGTGTTTGAGAAGACCGATTTCAGAGAATCGGATTCAAGAAATCTAGATTAAATATTCGGAGTGGGCATTTGTGCGGATTAATTATTTCCTTGCTGAGAAGATCAGTTTTAGAAATTTGGATTCAAGAAATTCGGATTGAATATTTGGAGTGGGCATTTTTGTGGAATCATATTTTTCCTTGCTGAGAAGATCAATTTCAGAAATTCAGATTCAAGAAATTCAGATTGAATATTCGGAGTGGGAATTTTTGCAGAATCATATTTTTCTTTACTGAGAAGATCGGTTTCAGAAATTCAGATTCAAGAAATTCGGATTGAATATTCGGAGTGAGAATTTGTGCGGAATCATTATTTTCTTGCTGAGAATATCAGTTTCAGAAATTCAGATTCAATAAATCGGATTGAAGATTTGGAGTGAGAATTTGTGGAGCAGCTTAACAAAGTTCATATTCTTGTTTTTGGCTCATTTTTTCTTTAAGAAAACATTGTAAACTGATGGGAGTCAGTATAATCTTTTCTATCAGGAGATAGAAGGTGTCCAATGGTATTTGGCACAAGTTGTATTCACTTCTTCATTATAGTTTATTTCCATAGACCCACGGGAGTGGCTATGGCAAGGATGTAGGTTCTCTTATTGAGGCTGAACCTTGTAAATCTTGTGTGCCTTTATTGTTTTAATTTTCTTGTATGCTTGAGTTTCTTGCTAAAGGTTGATAAGGAAATTAATCTTAACAGGTTCCAAGGGTTAAGTTTCTTAAAGTTTTGAAACTTAAAAAAGTTAAACAACTGATTCAACCCCCCTTCTCAGTTGTTACTCGATCCTTCGAACTTCAAGTGGTATCAGAGGGAGGTTCCCTTGTTTATCATTATCATGGAGAATATCAATTCTATCAATAGTAGATGAATTCCTACATTCGATGGAAATAATTATTATGGATGAAAAAATAGGATGATTCTTTATCTTCTATCTCTTGGCCTTGAAGTTGTTGATGCTGCTACTATTGGCTTTCCACCTATTGAGAAAATGCTCCTATGACATTTGCTGATAAGAAGAACATAGAAGTTGATGGAAAGGATAGAAATGCTATTCTCATGTCCTTATCATAAAATTTTTATCAGAAGGTGATGGGTCTCACAACATCAAAAAGCATGTGGGACAAGCTGGAAAGTGTTTTTGAAGGAAACACAAAAGTCAAGGAGGCCAAGCTACAAATATGGAATAGTAATTTTGAAGACATAAGGATGAGAGATAATGAAACAATTGATGAATACTTCACCAGAGTTAATGAAATTGTATGCAACATCAGGGGATTCAGAGAAGACTTGGAAGATTCTAAAATTGTGAAGAAACTTATGAGAAACTTTCCAGATAGGTTTGATTCTAAAATTTCAGCTTTAGAAGATAAGGATGACTTATCTCTTGATAAAATGCATAACTTTATTGTTGCTTATGAAATGAGTAAAGATTCAATCTTTAAGAAGAAGATGAAAGATGAGATGGATTTTAAAGCTATGAGAAAGATGAAAATCCAAGATGATGATGAAGCTGATCCCTGCGAGTCTATTGATAAGGAAGATGAAGAGTTGAATGAAAAAATCATGTCTCTCATATCCAAGATCTATCAAAGAGGAAGATGAAAGTATAGAGGGAAACTTCCTCTCAAATGTTTTGAGTGTGGTGGAATCAGACACTTTGTAATGAATTTCCCTAAGAAGAAAGTTGGAGAATATAAAGATGTTTCTAATGAGAATCCTCAATGGAAGAAGTATAATAAGAATGAAAAAGAAGAGAAGACTTCTAAAGAATTCAAGAATAAGTTTTCTAGAAAGAAGAGAAGTATGTTGAGCATGAAGGTTGAATCAGAATCATCTGAAAATGATTCCTTAGAAGATGAAAGTAAATAAAGATTCAGAACCTTCATTGCAAAAGTTGAGAAAACAAATGTTTCCTCAGAGAGTGAAGAAAGTGGTGAAGAATCCTACAGAGAATATCAGCTAAGATCCGAACTTCTTGCATGTCTTGAGAAAAACAAATCTCTCAAGAAAGAAATTCGTGTGATGAAGAAAAATCATGAAGAAGTTCCTGATGAAAGTAAAGATGTTACCAAGAAGGAAGATGAATACATTCAATAAATTTTAAGTTACAAACTTAGAATTTCTAAACAAGGAAAGATGATTGAAGATCTTAGCAAGAAGTTGGAAACTAAAGAAGAAGAGGTAAAAAAGTTGCAATCAAAAGTTATTGAATCCAAAAATACCCTAAGGAAGATGAATGAGAACTTCCACAAAGCCAAGACCTCCAAGATTGATGAGAAGGATTACCATGAGAATCAGGTGAAATCTTCTCCCATAAAAAATAACGTTTTATCTGATTCTTCTAACATTTCAGGTTATGGAAAAAGAATTAGTAAAAATTTGGTGGATAAAGGATGTGAGAAACCTATCGATCCTACAAAAGTAGAAAACTCACTCAAAAGTAGAGATGACCTACATCCTGAGTTTTCTAGAGCTGAAATAAGTTATCAACCTCAACAAAGTTTCTATAAAGAATGATCATTCTTTAATAGAAAATCAAGATTTTAGGGTTATTGCTGGTGTTGCGGAATTTATGGGCATAGAGCTTATAATTTTTGGCATAATTTATCTCTACCCGGAAGAAGGTTTGAGCAAAGTGGAATAAATAGTGAAAAAGAATGAGTAACTTTCCGTACTCACAGAATGTTGAAAAGGTGAATTCTCAAGATATCAGAAACATTCCAAAAAAGAATCAATTTGAGTGTTTGGAAGAAGTTTGTGGAAGATGTGATTAGTCTGGTCATCATGCCGAAGGATGTATGACTCTCCTTCTAGAACAAGTTCCCTATGATATTAAAGAAAAGAAAGCTGAAAATAAGGAGGTTGATGAAAGAGCTTTTGTTGTTGAGACAACTTTGAAAGCAAGTAAGAGGAACAAACCATAGATTCTTGATAGTGGTTGTTCCTCACACATGTCAGGTGATATAAAAATATTGGAGCATGTTGAAAGTCATGATGGAGGAGCGGTTACTTTCAGCAATAATAGTTCCTTAAAAATTAAGGGAATCAGAACGACAGGGATTGAACCAAAGAAACTGAAATCTAAGGAAGTCTTGCTTGTTGATGGGATAAAACATAACTTACTTAGTGTAAGTCAACTTTGTGATGATGGAAAAGAAGTTATCTTCAAAAAGGATTCTTGTGTCATCAAAAGTGTGAAAAATGGAAAAGTGATTACAAAAGGAGAAAGAACCAGTGGGAATATCTTTCAAATCGGAGAATCCAATAACTCTTTTTATTTGAGTGCTGAAGATGAAAACAAGTTGTGGCACCAAAGACTTGGTCACCTTGGGCAGAAGAACATGAGTAAAATTTTTAAAGTTGATGTTGTTTGAAATTTTCCAGAACTGAAAAGAAGAGATGAAGATGTTTGTATAATTTTCCAGAAAGTAAATATGACTAACAAAGGCCATAAAAGAGTAGAGATTCAATCTTACAAACCTCTTGAGCTTATTCTTCCGATCTGTGTGGGCCAATAAGACATCAATCAACAAAAGGAGACTTATTATTTGTCACCTTTATTGATGATTTCACTCGGATGACAAACATCATGTTCATGAAGCATAAGTCAGAGGCTAGTGAAATGTTTAAATTCTTCAGAAGAGATGTTGAGAAAGAATTAGGAGTTTCCATAAAGAAGTTGAGAACATACAATGGTACCGAATTCAAAAGCAATGCTTTTGAAACTTATCTTAGGAAGCATGGTATCAAACATCAGTATAGTGCTCCCTATACTCCACAACAAAATGGAGTAGTAGAAAGGAAAAATAGAAGCTTGGTGGAAATGGGAAGAAGTATGTTATCAGAATACAAAATTTCAAAATTCTTTTGGAGAGAAGCTGTCAGCACTGCTGTACATATTCAAAATAGATGCTTGTTGAGACCGGAAACCAACATGACTCCTTATGAGATGTGGTATAAAAAAATCCTTCTTTTAATTACTTCAATGTTTTTGGAAGTCCATGCTTGCTCAAAATCAAAAATCCAGACTTAGGAAAGTTTGATGAGAAAGCTGAAGAAGGAATATTTATGGGTTATTCACCGAATGAAAGAAGTTACAAATACTAGAACAAACGTCTACAAAAGTTGGTGGACTCATATGATGTGAAGGTAATTGAAAATACAAGTTCCATCACAAAATTTGTTAAGAATACTAAGGAAGATAAATTAGAGATTCCCCACCAGAGTGAAAGTGACTTAGATAAGTCACACAGGGAAGAAAGTGTTGCTGGGAAAGGAAATGTGAGTTTTCCAACCTTACAAAAACATGTTGATTTTGAAAATATTACTGAGGATCAGAAGGCTCCAATTCAAACAAGAAGGAAGTTAAGATTAGAAAATCAGACTTCCCTTATCTCAAAAGTTGAACTAGAATCAGTTTCAGAAGCTATTCAACATAAAGAATGGGTGGATGCTATGAATGAAGAACTGGATTAGATTAAGAAGAATGAAACATGGGAACTTGTTCCAAGGACAAAAAATAAAAATGTTATCAGAACCAAGTGGGTTTATAGAAATAAATTGAATGATCATGGAGAAGTTACAAGAAATAAAGCAAGGCTTGTGTGTAAAGGATATGCACAGGTGGAAGGTGTGGATTTTGATGAAATTTTTTCCCCTGTTGCAAGGTTGGAAACTATTCTTATGTTTCTTGCAGTAGCTGCTCATCAGAATTACAAGGTTTATCAGATGAATGTAAAGTCAGCTTTCTTAAATGGTGAGATTGATGAAGAAGTTTACATTGAACAACCATGTGGATTTTTACTTGATGAGGATGAAAACAAAGTTTTCAAATTGAAGAAATCCTTGTATGGGCTGAAACAAGCTCCATGACCATGGTATTCGAAGCTTGAAAATTCTTTGAGAAAGATGAACTTTTCTAAGGAAAGGTTGATAGAAACTTGTATGTTAAAGATGTCGACTCCGGAACTTTAATTGTAATCGTTTATATGGAAGATATAATTTTTTATGGAGATGAAGAAGAGGTATGTGAACAGTTTTCTGAAGAGATGAAGAAATTTTTTGAAATGTCAATGTTGGGAGAATTAACTTTCTTTTTTGGATTACAAGTTCAACAACAAGAAAACTACATTTTATTATCCCAAGAAAAGTATTCCAAGGAATTGTTAAAGAAATTTGGGATGGAAGAATCAAAATAAGTTTCAACCCCTATCTCAGTGAGCACAAAGTTGAGCAAAGATGAGTCAGAGAACAGTGTGAATCAGAAAGACTTTCGAAAGTTGATAGGAAGTCTTCTTTATCTTACAGCCTCAAGGCCTGATATTGCTTATGCTGTGACTCTATGTTCTCGATATCAAAGTAATCCAAAAGAATCACACATGTTGGAAGTTAAGAGTATTTTGCGATATGTTAAAGGAACAACTTCACATGGGTTATTATACAAGAGAAACAATGATATGAAGTTTCATGGTTATACTAATGCTGATTGGGCTGGTGATTGTAATGATAGAAAATCAACATTAGGAGGAACATTTTTCTTAGGGGAATGATATGTGAGTTGGCACAGAAATAAACAAAGTTCAGTAACTTTAAGTACAACTAAATCCGAATATGTTGCAGCTACTCAGGCTTGTACTCAAATGATGTGGATGAAAGTTCAGCTGGAAGATTTGAAAGTGAAAGTTTCTAAACCTTTGAAGATACTCTGTGATAATCAAAGTTCTATTGATCTTTCCAAGAATCCTGTTCAACATTAAAGATCAAAACACATTGATATAAAGTATCATTTTTTAAAATAGAAAGCTGCTTCTAGAGAAGTATTGCTGGAATATATCTCAACAAAGTATCAGATTGCTGATATTTTTACAAAAGCAATGTCAAAGGAAAGGTTTGTTGAACTGAGGCTGCAACTCTATGTTCATCCTCCTCCCATGACTTCCTAAAAATCATAAGGAAGCAACCCCCACCGTGCTTTGGATTATGTTTAAAAAGGGGGAGAGTAAGTTTTCTTTTATGAATCTAAAGCTATGGTTATCATATAATGGTGGAGATAGAAAGAAAAATGAGAGAAGAAAAAATGAGAGAGGAAAAGAAAAGTGAGAAAGTGAAAGATAAAAGTTGATGGGGAGTTTGAGTAAGGTGAAGTTTATCTCTACATGGCCGCAAAATTTTCTTGTCACCGAGGGATGAAAATCCTTCAAAAACATTACTTTACCCAGTAGTGTGGTGTCAGGACATTCTTTTTGAGAAAGGCTATGTTTTGGTAAAATTTAAGAACTTGAGATGTAAATTTTTTGCGAGAGGTGAAAACTTGTTAACAAGGGTTGCCAACAAATACAAATAGAGATATTGAAGAACCTTTGTGGTGTTTTTTTTAAAAAAAAGTTTTGTATTTGTTGAAAACAAATATTTTTGTTGAAGAATGTTTTTGAGTTTCAGAAAGTTGAAGTTGCTGGTTGCTGAAGATGTCTTTAAAGAAGATTATATTGAAGAATAAGAAGTCAGAAGTTAAGAAAGTATCTCAAACTTTCTTAACAAAATCAGATGGTGCTTTTCTGATATAAGAGTTCTCACATATCATGAAAAGATTCATGATAAAAGTTGTTGAAGAAATGTTGAAGAGAAGTTCAGAGTCTATTTTCCTGATCCTGAAGTTCGGAGTCCATCTTCCTGAGCCAGAAGTTTGTAGTATACCTCTAGAGCCAGAAGTTCGTAATCTACTTCCTGAGCCAAAAGTTTGTAATCTACTTCCTGAGCCAGGAGTTCGTAGTCTACCTCCAGAGCCAGAAGTTCGTAGTCTACTTCCTGATACAGAAGTTCAGAGTCTACTTCCATGAGCCAGATGTTCGTAGTCTACTTCCTGATCCAGAAGTTCGTAGTCTACTTCCTGAGCCAGAAGTTCATAGTCTACTTCCTGATCCAAATATTCGGAGTCTACTTCCTGAGCAAATATTCGGAGTCTACTTCCTGAGCAGAAATTCTGAGTCTACTTCCTGATCCAGAAATTCAGAGTCTACTTCCTGAGCCTGAAAATCAGAGTCTGCTTTCTGAACCTGAAGTTCGGAGTTTATTTTCTGAAAATGCAGTTCAGAGTCTCTTTCCTGAACCTGAAGTTCGCAGTCTGTTTCCTGAACCTGAAGTTCGGAGTCTGTTTCCTAAACCAGAAGTTCGGAACCATGATCCAGCTTTATCATTCCAAGAAAGATATAAAGTGTTCAAGAAAATTGGAATTTCAACTCTGTATAAATCTCGGAGAAATTTAAGGAGATTTGAAGGAGTCAAATATTGAAGATTAAATGCGAGATATTTGCGGAGTTTTTGAGATTTGATAAAGCAGGAAAGATTTTCAAGATTCCCGCCTCTATTTTCTGAGTTGCCTATAAATATGTGCTCAGATCATTTGCTCACTAGAAACTTTTATATACACATGGAAAAGGCGGAGCGCTGGAGAATTCAAAGTAAAAAGGCTTCTACAATTTTGAAGAAGTTTTCTTGAGTGTTTGAGAAGACTGATTTTAGAGAATCAGATTCAAGAAATCCAGATTGAATATTCAGAGTGGGCATTTGTGCGGATTCATTATTTCCTTGCTGAGAAGATCAGTTTTAGAAATTTGGATTCAAGAAATTCGGTTTGAATATTTGGAGTGGGCATTTTTGCGGAATCATATTTTTCCTTGCTGAGAAGATCGGTTTCAGAAATTCAGATTCAAGAAATTCGGATTGAATATTCGGAGTGGGTATTTTTGCGGAATCATATTTTTCTTTTCTGTGAAGATCAGTTTCAAAAATTCAGATTCAAGAAATTCAGATTGAATATTCGGAGTGGGAATTTGTGAAGAATCATTATTTTCTTGTTGGGAAGATCGGTTTTAGAAATTCAGATTCAATAAATCGGATTGAAGATTTGGAGTGAGAATTTGTGGAGCAGTTTAACATTGTTCTTATTCTTGTGTTTGGCTCATTTTTTCTTTAAGTAAACATTATAAACTGATGGGAGTCAGTATAATATTTTCTATCAGGAGATAGAAGGTGTCCAACGGGAGTTAACACAAGTTTTATTCACTTATTCATTATAGTGGATTTCTATAGACCCACGAGAGTGGATATGGCAAGGACATAGGTTCTCTTATTGAGGCCAACCTTGTAAATCTTGTGTGCCTTTATTGATTTAATTTTCTTGTATGCTTGAGTTTCTTTCTAAAGGTTGATAAGGAAATTAATCTTAACAGATTTCAAGGGTTAAGTTTCTTAAAGTTTTGAAACTTATAAAAAGTTAAACAACTGATTCAACCTCCCTTTTCAGTTGTTATTTGGTCCTTGGAACTTCAAGAATATATATATATACACCCTACTTTTGTTCCCACTCCTGGGGTTCAGTTACTCTCCTTCTAGGAGGGGCGAAGACACGCGAGGTATGCCACATGCTTTTCGTGTCTGGTTCCTCTTAGTTGAACGAGTCTACTCCCTTTCTTCTGTTTAGTTGAGCTGCATTCTATTTACTGTACTCTTTCACTGTTCCTTTTTCTGTCTACTGCTCACCATTTTGGTACCTCCTTTTTACTCCCTGTAGCTTTTGGAGCATCCTACTGAGTATCCTTATACTCACCCCTGCTTGGGCTTTGCCCACACTTGGTGTGCCCTTGCAGATGACAGATAGGTCGATCGAGACTACGGAGGAGCATAGAGGACACATGATATTGGGCTGCGTTCAATGGATGTAGTAGGACTTTTAGGTGTGAGACTCACTAACTGTTTAATTTTGTTTACTTGTTTCCGGGTTGTGGTAACTTTCGGGTTGGGTGTGTGTTTTTCCTCTTTTTTTGTTCAGTATCTGTCATTACTTTTCAGCACTTTACCTTTTTCTATTTAGAGGTTGATGCACGACTCTGGTTGGGTTATAGTTGTTTGTCATTTGGTTTAATTTTTACTCTACACCTCTGCATTGAGTGGGTTCTTTGTGTGTGTATAGGTACTTAGGAAAAGGCCTCCCCGAGATTGTTACGCCTTCAGCGCTTGTCGCCAGCCCCTGGCCTATAGAGGCAGTCTTGGGGAAGTTGCAACTCGAGACCGGTAGGGTCGAGTTGTGAAAAAGTGGTATTAGAGGTGGTTCGTTCCTTGGGGCGTTGTTCATACATCCCTAAAAAAAAATTGGTTGGGATTTAGGGCAATAGTGTCGATGTGCCCCAAGAGCTGCTCTCAGGATGGGGAGTCCAGTGGTGGTACGGGTGGCGGATGTATCCATTCACCAGGACCCTGATAACCCATTTTTCGACTTAGCACGCTGAGATATTTGTTGCAGGGAACTTTGGAACATGCATCCGGTATGATTGAGTCTTTTAATATCCTTGTCAAGTCAGCTCCCCTTTGTGATTACTGTTATATATATATATATATGCTCATCTGATCATGGTAATCCTTGATAACTTTTAGGATGCCCCCACGACAGCATCCATCCAAGTTACCCTCTCCAGTTCTTGATGACGATCTGGCGAACGACAAGGTGTCAGTTCAAGGACCCTCACATGATCCACTTCCACCCAGTACTTCAGCAGTAGCCCTTCCATCCGGAGAGCGACAGTTAGTACTGGCAGCACATGAGGAGGTTGAGCGCAGGCTAAGTGCACTATGAGACTTCCAGCATCAGTGGCCGTAAAATTTCCACGGGGACCTGGATCCCCAGGCAGCGGAGGACTGAATAGAGTCTGTGGACCGACTTTTTAGGCTAGTACAGACACCAACAGACTAGATGGTGGCCCTAACTGCCAGCCTTTTCTTTGGTATGGCCGGGTGTTTGGTGGGGGTTGGTTATCCAGACCCACGACGAGTCCTCTCTCACATGGGATAGCTTACAGCAACTCTTCCGAGAGGAGTACTCCCCCTCTTGTTTACACTCTATTTAGATTCAGAAGCTTCTGGGGCTGAAGCAGGGGGGGATGACCGTGGCGCAATACTCAGACCGATTTACCAATCTGACACGTTACTCGCAGAATATGATCCGTGACAGTTACTTCCAGGCGCGGAAGTTTGAGCAGGGTCTTCGCAGGGAGATCCATGCTAGTGTAGTACCCCTTTACATCCCTACTTATGCCGAGGTGGTAGAGAGGATGCTCATGACGGATAGATTCTTGGCTGAGGGATGCCAGCTGACAGGGCCTAGCAGTGGGCGCTTCAGAGGAGAGTCTTCGGTGACATGCAAGCGGCAGATAGAAGACCCTCGGTCGAGGAGACCCTTCCGTGAGCAGACACAGAGGTAGGGTCATACATCGTAGTGGTGCCGTGGAGCACCGGGTCAGTCAGGAGAGAGCTGGTTCTATGCTTGTGAAGGACGGGGTCACATAGCACGGGACTTCCCGACCAGGCATACCAAGCAGCCGTGGCAGGTAGGGGAGCACCGCAGCGGCAGAGGCAGAACCGTGACCAGGGATCTCCCAGGTAAGGATAGGGTGGTCCTCAGGGAGGTGGTAAAGGAAGAGTGGAAGGACCTGGAGGTCTGAGACGACGTTTCAAGGTCCTTCCACCGCCACCACCGAGCAACCCACGCCAGGATCGGGGAGTTGGCGGTAGGGGCCACAGGTAGCTTCAGGCTATGGGTGTTCGTGACCCCCCAACACACAATATGGTCCGAGGTACGCTTTGTGTTTAATCTACAATTTCTTTGGTGCTAGTAGACACATGCCCCAACCACTCCTTTATATCACTGCTTTTGGTACGGGAGTTGGAGCTTCCAGTAGAGGCGTTGACACCTACACTTAGCCTTGAGGTTCCTACGAGAAGCGCCTCGTTAGTGACCTTTATCAATAGACAGTGCGAACTGTCGTTCAGAGGAGAGAGTTTCACATGGGACATACTCGTCATCATGATGGAACCTTACAACATCATCTTGGGCAGGGATTGGCTTTCTATGGTTCATTCTCAGATCAACTGTCGTGACAGATGAGTCATAGGCATACACACTGATGGGATGAGGTTCACAATTCTAGGTGAATGAGACCTCGTGACAGAGTAGACAGGTACTCTGAGAAGGAGACCACGACCTTTTTCTCACTAATTAGTGAGCATGTCTCTCGGAGCAGCAGACGCTACAGGAACCTGGATCCCTACCGTTATAGAGGAATACATGGACGTCTTTCCCGAGGATGTTTTGGGACTAACTCCGAGGTGAGAGATGGAGTTCTACATTGACTTGTAGCCGGGGACTACCCTGATATCATGTGAAGCATATCATATGACACCCACAGAGCTTTGGGAGCTACGACTTCAGTTGGAGGACCTTTGTGAGAAGGGATTCATCAGGCCCAGTGTGTCCCCCTGGGTAGCTCCAGTTTTGTTTTTGAAAAAGGCAGATGTGAGTCTATGGCTTTTTGTGAATTATCGTCGCCTGAATCAGGCCATGATAAAGAACAAGTACCCTTTGCCAAGGATCGATGAACTCTTTTACCAGTTGAGAGGTGTGGAGTGGTTCTCCAAGATTGATCTTCGATTCAGCTACCACCAGTTGCGGGTTTGTGAGGCTGACATCCCGAAGTTGTCTTTCCATTGTCATTATGGACATTACGAGTTTCTGGTGATGCCCTTTGGCATGATGAATGACCCCACCTTTTTCATGGGTTTGATGAACCAAATCTTCCAGCCGTACTTGGACCGGTTTGTGGTTATCTTTATTGACAACATACACATCTACTCTGCGATGGAAGAAGAGCACGCAGAGCAGTTGAGGATGGTCCTAGACTTACTCCGAGAGAACTAGGTATATGGGAAGCTCTCGAAATGTCAGTTTTGGATTCATGAGGTTCACTTTCTAGAGCATGTCATTACAGAGCAGGGATTGGCCGTAGATCCTGCAAAGATAGAGGTAGTGCTTTCTTGGGAGCCACCCAAGAATGCGTCAGAGGTGCGGAGGTTCCTTGGTTTGGAAGGGTACTACAGGAGGTTTGTGGAAGATTTCTATAGGATTGCTGCCCCTTTGACCGTATTGACGCAGAGGGGATGACCATTAACCTAGACTGATCAGTGCTAGAAGGCCTTCGAGGAGTTGAGACAGAGGCTAACTAGTGCTCCAGTGTTGAGGATTCCAGAGGAGGGCATTGAGTTCGTAGTGTACTGCGATGCTTCAGGAGCTGGGCTCGGGTGCATTTTGATGCAGCAGTGGGCAATGATTGCATATGGGTCGAGGCAGTTGAATACCCATGAGCAGAATTATGCGACTCACGATTTGGAGCTGTAAGCGGTGGTCTTTTCCTTGAGGTTATGGAGAGACTACCTTCTGGGTGAGCGTTTTGTGGTCTACTCAGACCACTAGAGCCTCAAGTACATCTTCACTCACTCACAGGGATTTGAATATGAGGAAGAGGTGCTGGATAGAGTTTCTATAGGACTACAATTTTATGATAGTCTACACTCTAGGGAAGGGAAACGTAGTATCAGATGCCCTTAGCAGGAAGTCCCAGGCTCGTCTAGTGCGGGAAGCTTTAGAGCATTTGGCTTCCCTATGACTGACCTTGGTGGAGCAGGAGGGTACAACTTTTCTACAGTCGATGGTGTTGACTCCTTCACTCCTTGAGTGTGTGAGAGAGTCGTAGCTGGGGGATGTCGACAGTGAGGTACCGTGTGATTAGATATCCACATGTGACGCACCTGATGGGTATTCTGAAGGAGGGAATCACGAGATCCTGTTCCAGGGGAGAGCTGTAGTATAGTGGAGATGCGGGAGGAGGTGATGCGGGAATTCCACACTTCTCCCTTGGTTGTACATACCAGTGTGGGGAATATGTACAGAGACTTTCAGTGGTAGTTTTTGTGGTCTGGCATGAAGCGGAGCATAACTGAGTTTGTTTCTCAGTGTCTTACCTATCAGCAGGTGAAGGCAGAGCATCAGGTTCCAGCAGGGTTGTTGCATCCCCTTGATATCCTGGAGTGGAAGTGGGATGCCATATCTATGGACTTCGTCACAGGGCTTATGTGAACAACGAAGGGCCATGACTCCATTTGGGTGATAGTGGACCAACTCACGAAGTTGGCACACTTCTTTTCTATTAGGGAGTAGATCTCGGTGGAGAGTCTAGGGAAGCTGTACGTTCGGGAGATCATCCGCCTTCATGGAGTACCCTCGATGATTGTCTCCGACCGTGACTCGTGGTTTACGTAGTGTTTGTGGCGAGGCCTATAGGAGGCACTTGGGACTCGGCTGCATATGACTACAACTTTTCAACCCTAGACCGACGGGCAGATAGAGCGCACTATCCAGGTGTTGGAGGATATGCTTCGGGCGTGAATGTTAGACTTTGGTCTGAGCTAGGAGGATCACCTTCCCTTGGTAAAGTTCACGTACAACAACAGTTACCACTCTAATATCAGTATGACACCTTTTGAGGCCTTCTATGGGAGACCCTACAGGTCACCGTTGTGCTAGATAGAGGTTGGAGAGACCTCCCTCATGGGACCAGAGTTGGTGAATGCGACGATGGAGAAGGTGCCGGTCATTCGTGAGCGGATGAGGATGGCTCAGAGTAGACAGAAGTCCTGCGTAGACCATCGTCACAGGCCTTTGGAGTTTGAGCAGGGGGACCATGTCTTTTTGAGAGTCTCTCCACAGTGTGGAACACGAAGGTTCGTCCGGGGAGTCAAGCTGTCCCCGAGGTTCATCGGGCCCTTTGAGATCGTGTGCAGGGTCAGTGAGGTGGCCTACTGTCTTGATCTTCCCCTACAGCTGGATAGGGTGCATGACGTCTTCCACGTGTCTCAACTGAGGAAATATGTGCATGACCCCATGCACGTTATTGACTGGGGAGAGCTGGACATCAAGGATGGAGCCACCTTTGAGGAGCACCCGGTGGCGATTGAGGACCTGCAGGAGCAGACACTACGTGGAAGAACCATTCCTTTGGTTCAGGTGCTGTGGTAGCATGGGAGGGTGCAGGAGATCACCTGGGAACAAGAGATCCAGATGTGGGATTAGTATCCCAAGTTGTTTTTGTAGTTTTATTTTTCCGGGGTGAAAAAATTGAAGGAGGGAATGATGTAAGAACCTGAGTTTTGAGCCTCTAAGACTTTGAAATTTTCATGATGTTATTCCAGAGCAAGGCTTTCAGACGACGTGTGATTCCGAGCCCCGGTGCGTCCGGAATTAAATTTTAAGTGTGTTCACACTGGACACGCCAAATAAACATAATCACTCCAAAATGGTTACTCGGATGGGAAAAACGAGGGCACCATTGAGTCTGAAGCGCACCGTTTACCCTAGGAGGGGTGTAACTTTCGCGGGCATGACCCTTCTGTGGAAAACACCACCAGGGGTGTTTTCGTAATTTGGAGGCCCCGGGTGTGAACGTTACAACTTCCCAACGGAGGCTCGAATTAAAATTATGAGGCCTCCATTGCACTCAAAACAAGGTTTTTACCCTAGAGATGGCTTAACCCCGACCCCGCCGAAAGTTTGGGTACGGAGCCTACTGGTGGACGTTTAAGTATTTTCTATTTAAACACTTCTTTTCTCCTCCTCCTACTTCCCCCCCTTCATTTCTCCTTGGTGAAATCACTCTCAAATAAGGATAAACCTCTCTCAAGCTCCTCCTCCTCTCTGGTGAGGCAGTGGCGGCTCCGGCAGACCGTTCGTGAAGATACGGGCTACGCCCAACGAGGTAGGAAGTTTGTGTTTTCATTTTAATTTCTGCAACCACCCCAAATGAAATTTCTAGCATCGATTTGCTATTAAATTCTTGAGTGGAGGCAATATTTTCTTAGGTATTTATTTGATCTTCCCAACGATCATTTCAGATCAAATTTTCGAGTTCTGAGGCGCTCGGGGTGGCCCCGGGAAGGTTTCTGGCCAAAATTCTTTTTTTCCGGTGGATCCAGAGCTGTCCAGCGGTTCCTAGTGGCGGTAGCGAGTTACCAGCGGTGGCGGTGGTCCCCGGGTGGTGGCGGTTCTAGGCGGAGGCTGACCTGGGTGGCGGCGGTCCCAGGCGGGCTCCCAGCCGGCGCGGTGGCGCCTACGGCGGAGGTCGCCGGTGCGGGTGAGACAGGGGTCGCGGCGCGCGACCCAGTGCGGAGACCGAGACCCGCCTTAGCTGGGTCTCCGCGCAAGACAGTGACCGACCACGAGGTCCCGTTGGTGTTCGTGGACCGGGGGTCAGCGGCCGGGCCGTGCGGATGAGCCGTGGGCCGGCGCGGGCTGGCCGAGTGGACCGGCTGGACCGGGCCGGTCCAACCCAAAAGGGGTTCGCCCCTTGTCTTTGGACACCCGTAACTTCCACTACGGGTGTCCGTTTTGCGTACCGTCTGCGGAAGTGAAATCCTCAGCTCGATTCAAAGTTTTTGAGATAGTCTCATGAATTTTCGATTCCCGAGACAGGGGTTCGGTGGTGAGGCACGCTCGTTAAGTACCTCGTCGGGATTCTTCTTTCGGATGGCGCAAACACATCCAAAGTCCGTTTAAGACACCTTCAGTGGTGTTGTGACCCTGGAGTCGAGGCTAAGTTGTCCAGGGTAGTTCTAGGTGTTGAAGCCGGAGTTGAGGCGTGGGCCCCACATGTTGTCTTTTAAGTTGTGAGCAGCGTTTTGCGACTTTTTCATCAGATGTCCATTCGGGGCAAATGAGTAGTCGTTTTGATGTGTTTTTCCGAGAGCATCGCGATGGTGAAGTTCTCTTGACCTCTTTCGGGACCGAGTTGTGGTCCCCACAAGACGCTGTATGGGCATAAAGTAGTGTTGAATAACTTTTTCGTGGGGAGTCCGTTTCCAACGAGTAAGTAGTCTATCTCACATGTTTTTCCGCAGGGATTACAACAGTGTAATCTATTTTGGTGTGTAGAGCCTCTTTCAAGATCTCATTAAATTTGGAAACATGAAAAGGTGTTTGTTTGAGGTTCCTTTGATGCATTCCGAACCAACGAATGGGTAGCGCAGAGTTATCAGGCCAGTTCCGGGTTTACCCTCCAGTAGGGCTGGGTAGTGGGTTACCCACTGGCGTATCAGGGTATACCCTCCAGCGAGGCTGGGTAGTGGGTTACCCGTTGATTTTAGGGTTTACCCTTCAGTAGGGCGGGGCAATGGTTCACCCGACGACCTTTTAGGGTCTACCCTCTAGCCGGGCTGGGTAGTGGGTCACCCGACGACTTTTTAGGGTCTACCCTCCAACGGGGCTGGGAAGTGGGTCACCCGATGACTTATCAAGGTTTACCCTCCAGCAGGGCTGGATAGTGGGTCACCCAAATACTTAGTGGGGTTTACCCACTATTAGGGCTGGGCAGTGGGTCACCCATTGGAATTTTAGACTTATCCCTTCCTATGAGTATAGTCAGGGACTTTTCTTCGCGATTACCAGAGCGGGACTTTTGGTTGTACGATTTAGCGATGAGAAAGCTTTGACATGTGGGACTGTTGGGCGTCAGTAACGACTACCCTTAGAACTGTTGGTGACTTATCCTGAGCTGAGCTTAGAGATGGAGATCCCCTTACACACTTGTTCAGGTTTCTTGTTGAGCATATATATATATATACCCTACTTTTGTTCCCACTTATGGGGTTCAGTTACTCTTCTTCTAGGAGGGGCGATGACACGCGGGTTATGCCACGTGCTTTCCATGTCTAGTTCCTCTTGGTTGGACGAGTCTACTCCCTTTCTTCTGTTGAGTTGAGTTGCATTCTATTTACTGTACTCTTTCACTGTTACTTGTTCTATCTGCTGCTCACCGTTTTTTTACCTCCTTTGTTTCTCCCTCGAGCTTTCGGGGCCTCCTACTGAGTATCCTTATTCTCACCCATGCTTGGGCTTTGCCCACACTTGGTGTGCCCTTGCAGACGACGAACATGTCGATCGAGACTCCAAAGGAGCGTAGAGGACACAGAAGCTTGGGCTGCGTTCAGTGGACGTAGTAGGAATTTCAGGTGTGAGACTCACCAAATGTTTACTTTTGTTTACCTATTTCCAGGTTGTGGCACCTTTTGGGTTGGGCGTGTGTTTTTCCCATTTTTCTGTTCAGTATCTGTCAGTACTTTTCAGCACTTTACCTTTTTCTATTTAGAGGTTGATGCATGACTGTGGTTGGGTTATAGTTTTTTTCCTTTGGTTTTATTTTTTTACTCTGCACCTCTGCATTGAGTGTATTGTGTGTGTGTGTATAGGTACTTAGGCAAAGGCCTTCCCAAGATTGTTATGCCTTCGGCACTTGTCGCCAGCCCCTGGCCTATGGAGGTGGGCTTGGGGTAGTTGCGGCTCGGGACTGGTAGGGTCGGGTCATGACACAAAAGGTAAAAAATCATTAAAGTATAAGATAAGATGACTCATGGTCGAAATAAAATCATCCAATATAAATTGGACAGGTTTTGGATATTATTTTTATATTTATAATATTATTTATTTAATTCAGTTATTAATGAGGTAAACACTACATCATTATTGTTTCATAAATAATTTAATTTATTTGATGTATAAAATTATAAAAAAATTACCATGATTTAGGAAATATTTTTATATTTCCAATAAATATTTATAGTTGAAAATATAACTTATACAACCCTATGTAAAAACTACTTTACTAAAAGATATTTGTTTATGTCATTTTTGCCTTTACATTAAATTAATTGATCTAAAGTATCATTATCACTCCCAAGTGGCTTCTTGGGGTCCCAAAATCAACCCAAGGATGCCCATTATCGGCCATGACTCATCCAATAAGGTTAGGACAAGTGTTAAGGTAATTTTGAATAATTATAATATCCTTTTTACTTTGAATTACCCTATTTACCTTTAACCGCGGTAAATAAAAATAAAAAGTTACTATTCACCAAAAATTATTTTCATATCATTGAACCAAATTTTACTTAATAATAACAACCATGTTTTTCGAATATTTAAAATTCAATTCACATAAGTGGTAAAATTTCATTTAAATGAAAAAGTCAGTTTATTAACTATTACTTGGGGTTTCACTATTCATCAAAAATTGATGTTTTTCAGAAAAATAAAAAAAACTCAGCCTAAGATATATTTGATATTCCAAATTCAAAAATTATGACTATTTTACCAAATTCAAAACATAGAAGTTGCATTATTTAATTTAAAATTGATTCCCATTTTCAAAACAAATTGCGTGTTTTTAAGAAACAATATTTATCAAAAGATTGACACTTATTTATGTTCAATTTCAAAGTAAAATTAATTCCAATGACCACCATTGGATTAAATGGTAAAAATATATTCCAATTACACTTTAAAACCAATTTAAAAAAATAATATAACTATATAAATAAATTAGATTAAATGGAATATTTGAATTAAAATACATTATTTTTCACTATTCATTAAAAAATGAATCTTATCAGAAAAATACCAAAATTTTACCCAAAGTAAATTTTGATATCCCGATTCTAAAGAAGAATTTTATTTGGTCAAATAAAATATATAAAAGTGAAAAAAACTATATTTAAAGAGGGTTCTCCATCAAAAGGCGGTAAATCGACCTTTTTGTGAATATTAGAGTATTTATACTTAAAATAAAATTCTTTTCTTATTTTAAGCCTATAACTTTTATTGGATAATTTAAAAACATTTAACAAACATGTATAATCATATTATAGTTTGTTATATTAATTAACTCCATTACAATGACCTGGATTTAACTACCATTTAAAATAATAATATTATATTATTAGTGTGCGACGTAAGATTTCAAAGAAACTCATTATTTCCTATCAGGTATGCCATCAAACATACCATCCCCTTTAAAGTAGAATTAATATTCAGTTCAAAAATATTAATAAATATAAAAAATTTCATATTGTTTATTTACCTGGGATGTTACATTATGTATATACACCACACAATAAAAATAAGTGGTGAATATGACATATGTCTTATATAAGTAAAAGTGAGATGTGAAAACCCTTACCTCGAGTCCAGACTTTCCTTGTATGTTATTTAACTCATGTATAATAAGATTACATAAATTATTTGATTTATTAAGAAACTTTTACAGGTTTAACAACTTACACTTATATCATTTATTTTATTTATTTATAATTTAATATTTTAATACTTAATCAGTTATGTCCACATCAGGTGTTTTGAGGACGTTTGGTTCATTATTTCAAAATAGATTCAGTGTATTTACTGTGATCAAAGTGGGAATTATTTCAACAGATCAAGAATAATAATAATTAAATAATTATAATATTTATTCATCAATTATACTTTTAAAACCAATCATGAAAGATGGTTATGAAAAATCACTATGTTACGATCATAGAGAAGGTAGGTCGTACTTATTAATGAGTAACGTTTCCATTTTTCAGTGATCATCATGGAAAGAAGGTATGTATTATTTTATATTTACATAATGATAATAATATCATAAATAAAATATTATTTCTCTATTTATACTTAAATATATCATTCTTGTGATGTGGCGATGAAAAAAGAATCACATCGCTTTGTGGAGGCGGTAGTCCACACATACACAAACAACATTATCATTTTTCAGTGTAAGAAAGAAAATGATATATTATATTTTTAGAATGATAAATATGAAATTATTTTAATTATTATTTCATTTATATCACATATATTCATAAGTTTATCCTTATTAACTTCTATGTAAAGTGTTAGTGAAAAACTAATCACATCACTTCATGAGGTGGTCGTCTGCCGTACACATGAGCGACATTATCGTATCCCCCATAGAATGGAAAGTAAGAAGGTATATGTGATATAATAACTTCAGAAGAATAAATATTTTTAAAATATCATATATATATATATATATACTTTAAATCCATCATTACAACAATACTTGAGAGTTGATGATAGAAAAAAATGACATCGGTTCACGAGGCAGTAGTTCTCTATACACACGAATGATGATTTCGTATCCCATTTGATGAAAGTGGAGAAGAATTTAGTCTATGAAATTAATTTAATAAAATATAATTATATAGGATATAATGGTGTTATAATATGAGAATATTTTAATATTATTTGAAGGAGGTGGAAGAAGAAATAATATAAAAACACATAGTTAGGAATTTTACCTCTTCTCAGAGCAACTCTTTAGGATTACATGTAAAGTATTCATAGAATGGGTTTTTGACCGAAAAATGATTTTAGGAAGAAGGGATGGAATTTACTAAGGTATTGGATTAACCAAAAGGATTTTAATTTGTGAATAATATAGGATAGAGGGTGGTATTTTATAAGTGAGGTGAGTGACACACTTGTAATTTTTGAACAGAAAAAGGTGCACCGACATTTTTCACATGCCAAAAGGCTCCAAAATGAACCATTATTGATAATTAGACATGATAAGGTCTAAATATGTTCATAAAATAGATTTTATAGAAGTTTTTAGGTTATTTTTATCCTTATCTTTTTAGTTTAACCCCTGTTAAACCTGTTTTTACCTTAACCGTGGTAATTAATTTTTACTGTTTTCACTATTCATTAGGGTAAAAATTTAATTGAACATTATTAGATAATATAAATTATTGTGATTAAAAATAAAGAATCCATTTATAAAAAATTAATTCATAGAAGTGGAAAAATTTAATTTAAAATTAAACCCGCAGACGTGATGAAAAAGCGGGTTTTCAAGAAGTGTATTTTGCAAGAAAAAGATGATTTTATATTAAATCTATGACTAATAATAATCATTGTATGAATATAAATTAATATTTATTTATATATAATATATAAATTTAATTTAAATCATTCCTAATTAGGGTTTTTTTAAATTAATTAAAAAAGAGAAATATTATGCACTTTAAAACAGTTTTCAGAAAAATCTTGTTTTTAAACCTAGAGATAAACTTCTACTAAAATCCAATATGAAGTTGATTAAAAATAAATTATGTGGATTAAATATAAATAAATAATACTTATGTTACTTTAAATCACATTTAAATCATAATGGGACTTTAAAATTTCATAATTTATTGAAAATAAATGACATTTAAAAAAAATCGGCATTTTTCACTATTCACCAAAAAATCAATATTTTCCAAAAAATCTCAAAATTTCACCCAAAGTAAATTTTGATATCACAATTTAAAAAATGAATTTAATTTTATCAAATAAAATTTTATAGAAGTTTAAAAAATTAATTATAATATTTTTCATGAAATTTAATAAAAATCATTTTTGAAGAAAACATATTTTTGAAGAATAAAATTACTTTACTAAAAATTAATTGATTATTTACTAAAAATTTATCAATAATTTATATTTTATAGGAAATATATATATATATATATATATATATATATATATATCATAAATTAGTTAATACTATTCATAACCTCTAATTTAACGGCTGGGTTATAATGGTTATATATTTCAAGGGTAGTTTAAGCTCGTTATTGCTTGTAGAATATGCTATCAAACATAGTTTTATTTTCTAAAAACTTGGGATATTACATACTCCACCCTTTAATAAATTTCATCCTCACAATTTTATCTCTATCTCAGTAATTAAATTTTGTACATTTAAAAATACGTTTGTAGGAAACCCACATCGTAAAAAGGGTTAATAAAACATCCTCTTGATAAAAGAGAAAATGAAGTACAAATGTCATATAAAATAACAAATAATATGTTTCAAAATAGGAGAACATAGGAAATAAGTGAATATTTTTACATGAAATAAAATTAAAATTCCAAAATAATGATACGGAGAGTGATAGAGAACATTGATCACAAAAAAGTGAATGATCATGAGAAAATCAACAACCAAAAACCATAAACCAAAGATGTGTGAAAAAGGTAATTGATATCATAATAAATGATAACAATAGGATAAAATTTTATTTCAAGATACTTTTCCTAGAGTTGAGTAATTACTTTACTATATATACTAATATCATAAGAAAATATACTTACTTCATGAGTATAATTTCATCCTTTTTTCAATTTCCACCACAATATCATCTTTTTTCCAAACAATGAGTATTCAAGATGAATTTTCAACCTGAAGCATAAAAATATACTTTTAAAGGACCAAATAACTATAAAAGTGATAATCAATCTATTTAACCCATCTTTAGACATTAACCAAAACCAAAATAGTTATCACATGGTAATATGTTTAACAAAATGAGTAACCATCATATGATGAAATAATACATTAATCTCTAAAATTCAATAGTAATACCCAGAGTTAAAACTAAATAATTCCTAAATATCTTCAACATTAAAGAGTGTTTTAAAATAAAATTTTATCTCATACCTTTCATATTTCAACACCAAAAATATGGGGATCTTTTTTTCAAAATAACATTAATCACTTAGTCACCAAATCACTTTTCAATCCCATAATTTTCTATATGATAAAACTTATGTTCCCATAATTACCTCAATATCCAAGATCATATAAACCCTAAAGGTTACCAATAACTTAAATCTTATTTCCATAAAATTTAAGTTCATACTTCACGTTAAACTAAATATTTACATATACTTCAGCCTACTAAAAAATATCCTCAAATTTTATTAATCACTTTAAGATCTCATCACTTAAAACCTCATAGGGGTATCTAATACTTTAAACTTTTGATCATACTTTAGCTTATAAAACTTTGATAAAATCCATAATTATTAAGATAACCTCACATGAAAACATCATAATCTATAAATTATCTAAACATTTCCTCTAATACCAATTATAACATCCCTGAACCCGCACTCCTGAATCTGGTGCTAAAATCCTAAACTTCGCATTTATGACTTTGATACTGATAAAGGTGACCCAATTTTCACTATCTAAAAATTAAAACATCAAGAGGAAAATGTTGTATCACTTAGATACCCAAGGAAATTTTAGGTTTAGAGTTTTAGAGAATTAGGAAAAACTCTTACATAAATAATACCCATGAATTTAAGAGATTATTTTTCCCACTATACCCAACTTTTCATATTTCACATTAAGTAATCCTCATTATCCATACGAAACCCTTAAAGATATAATTTATTCAACATAATTCTTGATAACCTGGGGAAAATGAAAATTTAGAAGGGTTTGATCAAATTCTAAGTAAGGGTAAACATAAGTACTAACAATTGAATTCCATCAGTGAGCATAAAAAGTGAATTAGGTTATGAAGAAATAGTCATAGTGTATGATAAAATCATAAAAAAATCCATACCCATCAATACAGGAATAATAAATCATTAAATATGGCCTAAGGCTTTAATAATAGAAAGGGTCATAAGAATCAATAATCATGAGCCATGCGATATAAATATTGATCAAAGGAAACATTATAAACTCATAGCAAGTATAAATAAAACATGTTGGTATCTTGGAACATCATCATCACATAACCCTTAAAAAACCCTTACAATTGGAATAACCATACGACCGATATCCAATATAATTCTCCAGATAATATAATCATTACCCAACACATTATAGCGATATCAAAGCACACCCATCGTATAATCTATATCGGGATTACCCAATGCTATCTGGGTGCATCCACCATATAAGCTAGATTAGACTCACCTAGTACTATCGAGGAGCACCCATTGTATAATAATGTCCAAAAACCTTAAATAAAGAATATAGAGATTATATTTAATTGTTAAACTCATAGAAACAATCATTATTCCTTTTATAAATTGATTAACCCATGGAAAAGATATAGGTTCCATATCAATATGTTTGAAACATGATTAACCCATAGACAAAATGGGTTCCATAATAATCTATTTGAAACATGATTAACCCATGGAAACGAAATGGGTTCTATAAAAATCTCTTTAAAAAATGATTAACCCTTAAAAAAGAAACTAATTCCATAAAAATATTTTTCAAACATGATTAACCCATGGAAAGAAATGAGTTACATAAAAATATCTTTGAAACATGATTAACCTATGAAAATGAAATGGGTTCTATAACAATCTCTTTGAAACATGATTAACTTATGGAAAAGAAATGGGTTCCATAAAAATATTTTTGAAATAGTCATAATCCATCTAGAGAAAGAATGAGGATGATATGATTACAAAATGTCCCCATTGTATCATAAGTAACAACAAGGGTTTTTGATGTAGATGAATGGAAATACCATTAAAATATATCTAATTTTTTTTAGGAAATAAAATTTTCATTTTGAAAGTCACTTTAAAAAAAAATTCAAAAAATATTGTGAAAACCATTTATTTTAAAAAAACCTTGGAAAAATATAAATTAAGGTTTAAAAAAATGATTCTCATGAAGGTGGGAAAATCCATTCATATTGTAAATGTTAAAAATAAACATTCTTTTCAAAACATTTTGTAAAATGGAGTCAAAAGTGACTCATTTGGAAAATGATAAGAAATTTCCTTTCAAATTTTTTAAAATAATTCCAAAGACCATGTAAAATAAATTTATGAAATATTTTTTTTATAAATAACATTTTTGAAAACATTTTATAAGACATGGATATGGAAGATAAAGATACCTGATCTAAAATAAAATACAAGATCAGTATCACTTACAAATGAATTTCTTGATGTTTATTTAATAAATAAGGAAGGAAATAGAAATAAGACATGTTAAAAACATTCATAAATAGAGGATAAAAAAGATATTTGGTTTAATAAAATAAGATTATATTATTTCATAAAAAAGAACCTTCAACATGAACAATCTCGAAAAGAAAGGATATTGTAACATAAATATTTTTCCACTTTAGTAAAATTTTCAATCGTAAGCTCCATGAAATAATAACTTAAAATTAAACATTAAATATCATCAAAATAAGGTGTTTAATGATATTAAATTTCAAAAGGTTCAGTAGATTCAACTCATAAAAGAAGATAGGTGTGTGACATTACAATATGATTCAATGAAGGGAAATTGAGATGAAGTCCCTAACAGATTTGGTAATCTCTAGATAAACCCCCCATGAAAATATATAACCTCATATGTATTTGAAAATCAAAATAATTTTTATGAATAGAATAATAAAATACATTCGTGTTAATTATATACACTACATAATAAAAATAAGTGGCACATGAGCCTCAACCCGATTGGTGAGGACTCTGAAGGTGCATCCAACAGACCTGAGATCAAATCCGAGTGGAGTCATATTTCCAGGTTACTATAGTAGTACTGTAGCAGGTACTATTTGGTACTATAGCAACTAGAACTATTCATCTATCTGGGCCTTTGGGCCACCGATTTGGTCCTGCAAGTATTTCGAGCCACCTAAGGCCTTTGGTCCTGTTGTTTCTCAAGGCCTTTGGGACAACTTAAGGCCTTAGGGACACCCCAAGGCCTTCAGGCCACATGAATTCAAGATGTACCAGTCAAAATACAAGGTATAAGGCTTTATATGAAGATTTAGGGAAGGTACATTCCCTAGAGAATAGCTAACCGGAATTGGAAGAATGAGAGGGTATGACATTGACATCAATACCAGGCCTATGCAGATTTACATAGGACAACTAGCTTACTAGCACTACAAAGGTGGAGTGCTGATATCATGACATATGCTGGGGAGGATTAGTTCCAAGTTGTCTTGTCTGGGTGATTTCCTCCAAGACCTATGGGTTATGGAATTATCTCTAAGCCTTAGGGACTTGTAAGGGTTCCAAATCACCCCTTGAAAGGTGGATTATAAGAAATAATTAAAAATTAAGGCCTTTGGGACATTTTGACCAACCATAATAGAAATAAGTGGTGAATATGGAATATATCTTATAGAAGTAAAAGCGAGATGATAAAACCCTTACCTTGAGTCCAAACTTTCCATGTATATCCTTTAACTCCTATATAATAAGATTACATAAATTATTTTATTTCTTAATAAAATTTTCCAGGTTTAAAACCTTATATTTAAATCATTTATTCTATTTATTTTTAATGATATATTTGAATACTTAATCAGTTAAGTCCACATCGGGTGTTTTGAGGACGTTTGGTTCATTGTTTCAAAATGGATTCAGTGTGTTGATCATGATCAAAGTGGTCATTGTTTAAAAATATACAGAATAATAATAATGAAATAATTATCATATTTATTCATCAATTATACTTTTAAAACTAATCATGAAAAATGGTTATGAAAAATGAACTACGTTACAATCCTGAAGACGGTGGGCTGTACATGTGCATGAATAACATTTCCATTTTTCAATGATCATTATGAAAAGAAAGAATATATTATTTTATCTTTAAATAATGATAATAATATCATAAATAACATATTATTTATTTAAATATACTTATATATATCATTCTTGTGATATGGTGATGAAAACATAATCACATCGCTTCGTGGAGGTGGTAGTTTACACGTACACGAACAACATTATCATTTTTTAGTGTAACAAAATGATATATTATATTTTAAGAATGATAGATATTTCATGAGTATAATCATAATTTCATTTATTTCACATATATTAATTAAATTTATCCTTATTACCTTCCATGTAAAGAGTTAGTGAAAAACGAATCACATCGCTTCATGGGGCAGTAGACCGCCGCCATACACAAGAGTGACGTTATTGTATATCCCACAAAATGGAAAGTAAGAAGTTATATATGATATAATAAATATAAAATTATAAATATGTTACAAATTTAATATATATACTTTAAATCCATCATTTAAATAATCCGTGAGAGGCGATGATGCAAAACAAATGACCCCAGTTTGCGAGGTGGTAGTCCCCTATACGCACGAATAATGATTTCATATCCCATTTTATAGAAGAAGAGATGGATTTAGGTTATTAAATTAATATAATAACATATATATATATATTATATTAATTTATCATATGATCATAGTTGAATAATATTTTAAGGAGATGGAAGAAGAAATAAAACAAAAAAACATAATTAGGAATCTTACCTCTTCTCAGACCACCTCTTTAGGATTATACTTGAAGTATTCCTAGAATGGATTTATGACCAAACCAAGGATTATAGAACGAGGTTATGGATTTTGGGAAGTGATTTTGGTAGTTATTTTATGCACAAAAATGGGTTGAATGTGTGAATAATAGTGTATAAGGGGTGGCTTTTTATAAGAGAGGTGAGTGGCACACTTGTAATTTTTGAAAAGAAAAAGGTGTACCCATGTTTTTCACATTCCAAAAGGATAAAAAATAAAACATCATAGATAATTAGACATTATAAGTTATAAATATGGACAGAAAACATATTTTATACAATTTTTAGGTATTTTTTACTCTTATCTTGTTAGTTTAACCCTTGGTAAACCCGTTTTTACCTTAACCGCAGTAATTAATTTTCACTATTTTTTCTATTCATTATGATAAAAGATTAAGATGAAATTATTAGATAATATAAATTATTATGATTAAAAATATGGAATATATTTCAACAAATTCAATTCCCATAAGTGAAAAAATTTAATTTAAAATTAAACCCGCAGATGTGATGAAAAAGCGGGTTTTCTAGAAGTGCATTTTACAGGAAAACAATGATTTTATATTAACTCTATGACTATTAATAATAATTATATGAATATAAATTTATATTTATTTATATATAATATATAAATTTCATTTAAATAATTCCTCATTAGGGTTTTTTATTAATTTAAAATTAGTAACATTATGCACTTTAAAACAGTTTTTAGAAAAATATCATTTTTAAACTCAAAGAAAAACTTATACTAAAATCTAATATGAAGTTGATTAAAAATAAATTAAGTTAATTAAATATAAATAAATAATAATAATTTTAATTTAAATCTTATTCAAATCATAATGTAACTTTTTAATTTCTTAATTTATTGAAAATAAACGACATCTCTAGAAAAATCGTTATTTTTCACTATTCACCGAAAAATCAATATTTTTCAAAAAATCCAAAAATTTCACCCAAATTAAAATTTTATATTATGATTTAAAAAATAAAGTTTATTTTATCAAATGAATTTTCTATAAGTTCTAGAAATTAATTATAATATTTTTTTATGAAGAGCAATAAAAATCATTTATGAAGAAAACATATTTTTGAAGAATAAAATTACTTTACTAAAAAATTGATTGATTATTTACTAAAAATTTATCAATAATTTATATTGAGTAAGACATATATATATAATAAATTAGTTAATACTATTCATACCCATTAATGTAATGGCTATGTTATAATGGTTATATATTTCACGGGTCGTTTAAGCTCGGTGTTGCTTGTCGAATACACTATCAAACATAGTTTTCTTTTCTAAAATATTAGGGTGTTACAAAAATAATCATATTTCAATACCTTTATTGTCCAAATGGGCAATCCATATCAAATTTGGGTTCCCATGGATCATCTTGTGTAGGGAATGATATAAATATTCCCTAACGCCTGTATAGCATATGATATGATATAGGTATGTCATAGGGTATGACATAATTGTGGGAAAAAAGAAAGTTTTTTCCCTTTAGGTGTATTGGATTATTTGATATCGAGATATAATGTCAAGGATATATTAAATGATCATATTTTATGAATCATTTAAAGTGTAATTCCATGAATCATACAGTAAAATTCATTTGGAAATGCTATGATTTACTCAGGAAACCAAACATTAAAAATTAATGTTTGAATCTCTCAAATGTATTTTATATAATTGATTGAATGTTTCATGAAATTAAACACATGGTAATTGAATCATATATGGGTTGAAAAACCTTTTAAAAAAAGGAATTTACTCATATGTATTATAACACATGAGTAAATGTATGGGCTCAGGGAGAATCTCCAAAGCCTATATAAATAAGTCTTATCCATATAAATGGGTGTGGATTTTTAAAGAAAGATTCTGGCCAATACTCTCTCCCTCATGAAGCTATCTTCCTATTTCCTCCTCAACAACCCGAGATACTAGCATATTGTGAAGAGTAGGAGGATCCTTCCCAAACTGTTTAGGTGATTCAATATAACCCATGGATACACCTTGGAGGAAAGATTCTGGAGGCTATTAATCTTCCTCAAGCATAGATCGAAGGAAACAAAAAAAGTGATCACCGACGCTCATTACACACAAATACTTCATTTATATTGATAAATGTTTTTGTTTCAATGAAATTTTTTTAGGTTTATAGTTTTTAATTATTTTTCTATAATTATTAAGTTTTAATTGATCCTTAGAAAACCATAAATGGAATGAAATCCATGCCATATATTTTGATTCATGAAATCTTGCTAAAAATGAATAAAATCAAAATCATTTTTGATATCATCAAATACAATTAAATTTTTATCCCATGAATGGATATATGATATCAAATATCATATTCCATGAAACAATCACACGCTACAATATGTGATATTGTAGGTGGTGACAAAGTATAATTTCTTCAGTTTTGTATGAATCATAGTATATGATTAGGAATATCATATGGGGTGATAACGACAAATCACATTTCTAAAATAGAGTATCGTGTCACCCTTAGGATATAGTTGATATCATAATATATGACGCCTAGGCACTGAATAAAGAACATTTCATCGATTATTATCAACAATAAAATACGATTGATAATGAAACCAATCAAATATTACAATATAACGTATATTATAAAATATGATGTCATGAAAAATTAATTTTTTATAAATTTAAATTTTAAATTTTAAAAAATGGTTTATAAAATGTTTATAAATCATATTAAAAGGTATTTTGGGATATTTTTTTAATTTATGAAATATTTATAAATTAGTTAATTATGAAATGTGTATATTTAATTAATAAATGTTTGTGAAATATTTAAATAAATAAATATCTATAATATCAAATGTTGATATTAAATACCTTTTATAATTATATATAATTCTCATAATTTAGATATAAAAATGTTTTCATAGATATTATGTGGATAATTTGTAAAGTATTTATAAATTAAAAAATAAGGATTAATATAAAGGAGAATATATTTAATATTATGAATTGTCATTAATATTAAATTTGAAATTTTCAAAGTAAAATTCCTTATTTAAGAAATTATTTAAACCATATCAAAAGGAGTTTTTTATAATTGATGTTATCAAGGTTTAAATAATATTAAATATGTGATGTTTAGATTATGTAATTTTTTTACATAATAGATTTGAAATATAAAATGTATATATTTAAGTAAAATTCCATATAAAGGATAATATTAAGTAGTTAATATTAGAAGTAAATATAACATATTTATATTTATTTGATTATGTAATGTTTCTAATGCATCACTAAATAATAAAATGTTTATAATTTCTTTATTCATTAATTTTTTATTAATAATATTTCATATTTAAATATATGAATTGTTCATTTATTTATTTTATTCTCTACTATATTCATGAATATAATTTTTATATTATTAATGTATGTATTCTTTAGGTTAAAGAGTTAAACTACTTCTATAAATCATTATACATGCATATAAGGCGTTACATGCTAGGTATGATAATTGATTTAATTTTATTTTACCTTGACTTTAGATTGTATTGGGTTATGAGCTTGAATTTAAAGTTTGATTATAGTTTATACATATTAGGTGTTAGTATTATGATGGAATTAAGGTCTCTCTTGAGTAAAGTATCGTTGGGAATAGGGACTTTGGGTTGGACTACTCACTAGAATGGAGTCTTACGTATTTTCTAAAAATGAGAGAGTTAGTTATCAGTAACTCCAAGATTAATCTTGTTGTGATTATTTATTTCATAGGATTCCAAGGATTTACATGCAATGGTTTCAAGTACCTTATGCATATAGCACACTTGGATATGTTATAAATATAATTGAATTTTTAATTCAAGTTATTAATCCCAGCTATGAGTTGTGTAAATAATTACACTTCAATATGGTTTTAACATATTAATTGGTACAAGGAACAATATTACAAACTAAATCATTAGAAGCGTGTATACATGTCAAGGGGATACATGAGATAATATGGTGAGGTATATCCCCTTAAAATACTTAGTTTCAGATTCCTTCCAAAGTGAACACTTTTCATGACCTCGATCATCCAACCAAGTAGGTAATGCCTAAATGGGATCCCTGGGATTATTTTTTGTAAGGAAAACATGTAATGGGTGACCCTATAGGATTAGGTTTATGTTATTTGCATTATATTTGGGTAAAAATTATCTAGGATACCCTAATAGGATTAGGTTACCAGAGGAATGGTGTTGAGTTTATCCATATGATGGGTTGGATAAAGAGTTTCCCACTCGACCATCTAAGAGTCTTATATAATATGATTGGCATAATGGACTACCTAAATAGTTAAGTTGTGAGAGTAATAGTGAATCATACTCATTTCTTAGTGAAATATTTATCTTGACCCACTAATGGATATGATGAATTTAAAAGGTTTTATCATTTTAGTGGGATCACATTTAATAAAATTCCTTATTTAATGGATGTAAAACATGATACTCATATGATAAAAGTCCCCATTGTAGATATAATGGAATCATCATCATCATCGATCTTAACCTTGAAATCAATCTTATAGAAGGAAAAAATTAATGAAAGTAATTTCCTAGACTAGTACCGAAACTTTAAAATAATTTTCAAGTAAGAATGAAAGTTATATGCATTTAAGAAATCCCTTTCTGAGCAACCAACTTGTGAACTTGTTCAAAAAAATAACTTATGAGAATAATGTAAAGTATTCACTAGAGGTATCCACTCTCATGCTAGTTACCATGGAACCCAAATTTCAAAATCAATATGAAAACATGGATGCATAAAATATGATAGACAAAATAAAAGTGATCTATCAAAAACAAGAAAGGAATGAGAGGTATACAGAGTCAATAGATCTCTTCTGATGCAATATGAAGGTTCATCAATCTATACTCATGTATTCAATATTATTTGGTGAATCAATGACTTAGAGTGGCTAGAGTTACCTACCAATCTTGATATTTCCATGAAATCCATTCCACAGTCACTACTAGAAGGTTTATAAAAGTTCATTATAAATTATAGAATGAATGAGTTCAATAAACTTTACACAATCTCTTCAATATGTGAGGATTGCTGAGTATGACATGGGAGGTCCAAGATAAAGTTCCATGATTATGGTACATAAAGAAATGGGTAAAATTTTTATCTATAAGGAAAATAAGAGAGTTCATGTAGAGTCCACGCCACCATATAAACTAAATAAAATGAAGGAAGGGAAGTGATTTCATTATGGAGAACCTAGTCATTGGGGAAGGAACTATCCATAATACATGAAGGGTTATAAGAAACTTCATGGAGACTAAATGTTAGGAATTAATGTTATATAATTTAATTATGATATTTTAAAGGGTACATGATACCAATTATACATTTCACAAGCGTTATCAATATATAGGATCTCATGATTAATAAAGTATTGGGGAATGAAGCGTAAAGTAAATATTCAATTGATGAAGAAAAGGGGTTGCTGCATCATGGCGTTGAATGTAGTGGATTTCCTAAAGCTAGATTGAAATAATTCTTGTGTTATTATCATATTATTTACTTTTTATATGATAAAAAGTGATTCCATAATCAAAGTGTTGTTATCAATAAATGATATGATTATTTTGATACACATTATTGTGAATAGTCCAATTCTATAACATGTCTAAAATGAATAAAGTCTTCTTTTCAAAATAATTCTCCAAATGAATAAAATACCATATAAGACATGGATGAAATAGTTTATTTATTAAATATAACACTAAAGGAAAGAAGTTTTATTTCATTGTGAATATTATAATGGTATTCTAAATAGAATATAGTTTTTAAGAGGATAGTGGGAGTATGTTTGAACTCACAATAGTTCAAAGTTAATAAATAAATGATTATACTATTCAAAAATTAATGTGAATTTCACTTTAAAGGAAAAAAGTTTAATGTAATAGGTTCTAGGAATGATGATTATTATTAAATTAAAAAAATATCTAAGTATATTAAAAATATTATTAACATCATAACATTATATGTTATAAAGTTAAAGAATTTGAGTACTTTGATAAAGGATTTTTGTAACACTCTAAGACCCACACTCCCATATCCAGTGTTAGAAACACATATAATAATTACTGGATTTGATACCAACTAATTCTACCCAAGTATAGTCATTCATAATTATAATATAATTAATAAATATTGAATCACATACATACCCAAGGCCTTTTAGTTTTGGAGCTTTAGAGAATTAGGAGAACTATTACTCAAAAAAACCCATAAAATTCTCACCCAATGAACATTTTTTTCAATATACCTAGATTTTATTATTCCATAATATGTATTAAAAATATCCCACAAAATTATCTATACACAATAGACTTATAGAGATATCATTCATATTACTCTTCTTCATAACCTGAGGAAATGGAAACATACAAAGATGCATACTTAAATGCTCATTAAGGGTTAACTTACATCGTAAACCATCATAGAATTATCAATTCATGATAAATATTTAAGAAATAAATGATAATAAAAAATTTTATAATGAATTATTCACGAAATATATCCATGGATAACAAAATAATGTAAATAATCACATAAACATCAATAAATAATTACATAATATTGGAAATCATAATGTTGGACATCTTACTCTTACTGTAAAGGCCTTATGCCAATAAATTTTAAATAAAGAGGTAATGTGACACCCTCTAGGACATTGGTATGATTTATTTTGATCTTTTTTTATCCTTGGGGCCATTTTATAGGTTTCTAAGAGTTAGAGGTTGAAAAATTATTATTTTGGGATAAACAGGCCATGCACACAGTTAGAGCACATAGTTAGTACAAACCATGCGGTATAGATATATGGTGTTCTAGGTGTTTTTTCATGGGTTGAACATGGTTAGTGAAACCATACCACTTTACAAGGGAACCATGAAAGTTTTTGGGTGATTTTCTTGGGGTCCCGTATGACCGAAGCATAGTTTTCCTAAACTATGATGGTGGATGGGTGGTTTTCTAAGGGTATCACATGGTTTGAGTATGGTTTTACCAAACAATGTGAATTATATCTAGGATACCTTATGCACTATTTTTCAAGGGACAATTTCCTTGCATGGTTGGTTCACAGTTTGTCTAAATGTGTGTCCTAACCATGCACCTTGATTCAAACCTCTAAAAAGTTGTAATTTACCCTTATGACCTTGATCATTTTATGTATAATCACATATTAATCCCTGTTAGGATTATATTGAACCTTATTCAATTATTTAGATGCTTATCCCCTTGGATTCTTGGTGGTTTTACTTTGTTCTTGATAGATCTCTTTGAGGTATGTTCCATTTTGATAATATTTTCTCTCTTCTTATTAGATCTTCACTAGATCTCTTCTCCTACTGTCTTGTTAGAACCCAAATGTGTTGTGGATACTATATATAAGGGTTTTTATAGATGTTTTATGACTTTTATTGTGGATCTAGGCTCATGAGGACTCTATCCACTGATTCTCGATCTCTTTTTTCGAAGGCGATTAGTTTACCTCCATTCTTGAGGTAGGTGTTTCTATAAAAAGCTTTTAACTCATGAATTACTTTATTTTATTATGAACTCATTTGGTTTATTTTATGAAAATTATGGGTTTGATATCAAAGTATCTTTGTTTAAATTGGTTAATGTTTTTAAAGGGGTTTTACTTTAAAAACAATTTTGTACACAATAGGTGTTCGATGAAATTTCTTAAAGGTTATTTTTATTCTAACATGGATTTTCAAGCATGGAAGTGGTAATGATTAACTGTGAAAATGTTTTATAAATTTTGAGCATGGTTTTCAAATGGTTTTTGGAAATCATAGCACATTGGGAACCTTGGATGCATTGGGGAATGGACTATGTCACTTAAGTGCGTGTAATGAAACTAGAGGTTTGATATCTCCTGACCATGATAGGACTCGGTATTGGTTGGATTCATGTTATTCCTAGATTAGTGTTTTCTATAATGTCTAAGTACGCATTCCCACAAGCTATAGCCTAATCTTGTGCTTTTTCATTTATTCTTGGTTTTACACATGATGGTATATTTCATGGTTGGTTTCTCACTTGTTTATCATATGGTGTATCCATGGTTGGTTTTACTTATTCTATCATTATTTATATCATATACTTGTCTCTTATTATTAGATCCTCACTAGATCGCTTCATGTAGGTGATAGTTCACATGTACACACGAACGACATTACCATTTTCATGTGCATGGAAAGGTAAGAACATAAATTATATACTATTATTTAATAATGATAAATATTTCATGAATATTATATATAACTGTTAATTCCATCATTATAACAATTATTGAGAGATTGTGATGGAAAATGAATTATATCGGTTCGCAAGGTGGTATTTTTCCAAACACACAAATGATTAATTCTTTTCCCATTTGATGGAAGTGGAGGCAGATTTAGGTGATGATATTAACATAATAAAATATCAGTATATTGAGGATATTATTTTAACTCCCTGACCCCAGTTACCCAGAGTCAGTGTATTATTACATAATATTGGAATGATCACAAAAGATCAAGTCTTGAAAGACCGATTAGTTTAGTAGCCTTGGAAACACTAGATATATTCATAAGTCTTACATTTCATCATAAATTGAAAAAAAAAACTACAACAACATCTTGTCTTCATATCCCCTCATACATTTCCTACAGTTCATTCATAAAATACTTCTTCACATCCTGAGAAAAATAAAACATAGAAAGGGGTGAGCTCAAACGCTCAGTAAGGGTAAGCAATACAGCAGAAACTTTTATAAATAAGAATAAACATTTAAGGAAATGTATAACTAAAAAAAATCCTTTTAAACTTGAACTTAAGCATAATATGGAAAAAATAAAATGAAATAATTCCATTTACTTATTGACATGGATATTCTACTAGTCGAATAATCACATGCAATAACACTAACCACTTTCATAATGATGGAATGCATAATGCCAGACTATCATAACCACATAGTCAAGGCACTGTTCCAAGACACTAGTTTGTCTCATGAGACCTACCGATGCATTGAGGAGCTATAGTGGGCTCCACCTTTTACTTACTAAGTCCAATGCATTCCTCATATGAAAAGGTCTAAACATAACAGAAACATTCGTATTAAAAATATCATACGAAACGTCAATAATTTACCCATAAACCATGAATGGTATCAAAATAACACATCCACAGTCAAACATATCACAAAACCTTCAACATAATATGGAAGATTTGTATCATGATAAATCAACTTCAAAACAAGTTTAAAATCCATTAAAGGATTCTGACATAGATGAAAATGATTTTTAAAACTCTTTGAGAGAAATGAACCTTTTTAATGAAAACATTTAAAATTCACACAATTTAGAAAAGAAGTCATTTAAAGACATTTTTGAATCAAAGTATCCCATACCACTTTGAAACTTTTGAGTGGAATTAACATTTTAAAAACATTCATGTCCATATAAAGAAATCCTTAAAAACCATTTTAAAGACATGGACATTAATGAGAAAGATTTAGAAGAATAAATATTTAAAACATTTGAAAAGATGTTTTAGTAAAAAATTACCTTAAAATAATCCCTTTTAAAACTCTTTCATAAAACATGGACTTGGATAATAAATATGCCCCAGTAGATACTTACGTAAAAACAACCTCGGATAATAAAGAGATTGTGAAATTAACCCTTACCAATTTGGTAACTTACGAAATATACACCCCATGAAAGAGGTATCATACAATGAATATGTAAATACACATAAATTAAAGTGTGTTACACAAAGAATACAATTATGGTCAGTACATACACCACACAAAAGGTAATAGTTGCAATATGGCATGAATCTCACGGGAATAAGGAGTGAGATGAAAACCCCTTACCTTGCACTTTCCTTTAGTCGAGGGTATGTTTAACCTCCTGTATAAAGACTATAGTATGCTATTAAATTTTATAAGAACCATATTAATATTTATGATATCATACATTATTCATTTATGACTTTATACTACCCATTTAATAATAATTTCCATCTTATATTAACATTTCGGGTAATAATCGCTTTCTTTATCGTACGTGTTTTAACTTGTTAATATTGATTGTATCACTTAGATCATGATTTAAATACTTCAGGAATATAAAACATGATTTATATGTCATATATATTTAGAATATTAATATGTATAATAGACATATATATGAAATGGAAAACACCATTTATGGAGGTGGTAGTCCGTACGTACGCTTAAACGCTGTTTCCGTTTTCATATAGTATTGAACGGAAGTAAGTGAATAAGATATATGTAAGTACATAAATAATTATATATATAAATATATATATCTAAATTAGCATTATTATGACATATATTACATACTTATATATTTTTATAATCGTCGATGAATGGAGAACTTGGAAATGAATCTCATCGCGTCGTGGAGACGGTAATCCGTACGTACGCACGAGCGAAGATATCATTATTTTGATATTAAAATTGTATATAATTGGATGATATATAATATATAAAGAATCCTTATCATGTTATATTTATTATTTACATCAAATACACATCATTATTATACCCATCCAAATAATAATATTTTGAATAACAATTACACCACGACGTGGAGACGGTAAGCCGTACGTACGCACGTATGGTGACATGTCATTAAAAGGATGGATATACTGAATATGGTTGTACCATATTTATAATAACATAAAATTATATAGAAGATACTGGAGTTATTATTTTATAATGTAAATAACAAAAAAAGAAGAAGTTGAAGAAGAAAGAAACTTGAAAGAGGGTGGTGAAAACATTACCTCTTCTTTGGGTTCTATCCTTTGATTTGATCAAAAGGGCTGCTTAAGTTAGCTTTATGAATAAATGAAGGCATCTAGGATTAAGTGAGGGAAGTTTAGAGGATATTTGGTCAGGGTTTGGCCTAACAAAATTTCTTAGAAGGTGTGAAATAGAGTGAAGGGGGAGTGCCCTTTTATAAGAGGGGTGAGGGGTACCTTCGGAAAAACTTAAAATATTATTTTGTAATAAATTAATATTCGGTTTATAATGGATCCAAATTAATTTATTTCGAGTATAAGGTGGGTCTGGGTTTAAATACACTCAACCAATAGATTTTAGATAGTTTTGGGTCACTTTATTAACCTTATCTTTTAGTTTTAACTCTTTGTTAATTAGTTTGACATTTACCATGTCTCTTTGTATTTTTATATTATATGGTTAATAAACTTACTATAAACTTCCAATATACCCCCAAGTGATCAATTAATGGTACACATATCATGATATAAGTCCTTTTTAAGATCCTTAGATTTTTATTAATAGAATATCAATTAATAATATAATATTTGTTTTAAAAACTCTTTTATGTCAATTTTGACACTATTGGGTATTTTGTTTTTGATAAATTTATAACAACATTATTACTTAGAAAAAAATTCATATAACCAATAATAATATGTCATATTAACCTATAAAATTATTTTAATTCATAAAAAGTCTCAAATTACATTTATTTTGGTATTTATAATATCAATTATCTTAATATTTCATTAATACGGTAATTACTGCATCATCATTGTGTCATAAATAAAATAAATTATATAATGTCTAAAAATTATAAATAAAATAACATTATGTAGGAAGTATTTTTATCTTTCTAATTAATATTTATAATCGAATTTATCTTATGTATAACCCTATATTAAAAATGTTTTAGATATTAAACTTCGAATTTAACACTTTTAACTCTTCTTTGAATTAAATAATAATAAATGTCCTAATCTAATCCAAGTGGACCTAACTTATAATATTTTATTCCTAAGGTTGTTTTTGGTAGAGATACACTTGTACAATAGAATTAGGACATGTGTTAGGGTAATATTAATATCATTTTTACCCTTAATTACCCAATTTACTTTTATCCGTGGTAAATAAAAATAAAAAGTTACTATTCACCAAAAATTATTTTTATCTTATTGAACCACATTTTACTCCTTTATATTAACCTTGTCTCTCATATTTTAGAAATTACACTCATATAAGTGGTAAAATTAAGTTTTATGTGAATTTGTAAATTCTCCTAGGAGATGGGTAAAAGACGGTGAAAAGTTCAATAAATATTTTATATATCTAAAATTATTATAAACTAACTCTAATGAATTAAAATTAACTTATATAAGTATTATGTATATATTTTGACATAAATTAATTTAAATAAAATAAATAATTATTTAAATAAAAAATCGGTTTTAACCAATAACTCAATGTTTTTCACTATTCATAAAAAATTGATGTTTCTAAGAAAAATACCAAAACTTAGGCCTAAGATATATTTGATATTATGAATTTAAAAATGATGTCTATTTTACCAAATTCAAAAAATATAATTTGCATTAATTAATTTAAAAATTAATTCCCGTTGTCAAAACAAATAGCGTTTTTTAAGAAATAATAACTATCAAAAGATTGACACTTGCTTATGTCCAGTTTAAATGTGAAATTATGTCCAATGACCAAAATTGGATTAAATGGTAAAAATATAATCTAATTATACTTTAAAATAACTCAAATTCATAATTTATCACTATTAATTATTTCGATTAAAAAAGTTGTTTTTAATTAAAATTTAGTAATTTTCACTATTCATCAAAATATGAAAGTTATCAGAAAAGTACCAAAAATTCAGCCTAATCTAATTTCAATATTCCGAATCCTAAAATGAAGTTCCTTTTGAAATAAAAAATGTATAAAATTTCAAAAAGTGGGTATTACTATTCTTAATGGCTAGTTTGATTGGTTGTGGTGTGTTAGAACTCGAAGTAGCGTATAACACACGCTATTGTATTATTCAAAGAGAAGTGTACCGTGAAAGCTTGGGGTGTTACATTCTCCCCTATTTCCATAAATTGAATCCTCGCAATTTGAAACTATTCTTCGAAAATAAAATGTTGAAAATAGAAAATACATTTGTGGAAAGCCCATATCGAAAATAGGGTTAATAAAATTTAGTTTTAATAAGAGGGAAGGGGAAATGATAAATTCACCACCAAATTAGGGTTTCGAATAGGAGAATATTGGTGGAAATTATAGACACGTAATTAGAGGAAAAACGTAAATATTTATAGGGAGTGATTGAGGTCATCAATCACAAACAAGTGTAAAATTGAGGGCCTCAAAGCCATCAATATATGATGATTTAAAATATCATCAGTTCAACAAAACATGAGGTATTAGGATAACATATTTTTGGTTTTAAGTTTCCTTCCCTAAAGTTTAAGGATTAATTTCTTCATGATTTCTACCATAAACTCATATTTCACTCTAAAAGATAATATAACTTAAAAATATTATATTTAGCCTAATCGTATAATGTTAAAAATATTAACACATACCATTTAAAGGGAGAAAAATATTTTGTAATAACCAGGGAATTCATGTAGGCTAGTGGTAGGTAATAAAGGCCTGTCACACTATGGTTGTAGGTTCGATTCCTGCATCTTTGTTCGATGCGACGAGTTGTCACACGGTCTGTGTGTTGTCCTTTTATAAAAATCCAAAAATAACCTTTCGAACTTAATCCATTCTAACCTTTAGACTTATCCAAAATACTACTATCCAAACTCATAGTCCCAAATTTATAAGGAAGTTAAACATAATGAAGATCCTTTTTTCCATGTAATAACATGTGAACACCTTCATCGTGTATTATTTTAAAACATGGTAACATCTTGAATTACCATAAAACCTTATTGGTTACATTCATGCTCCCTTATTCTTTATAGAATACTGGATATACTCCTTCTATCTAAAAATGTTGTAAACTACAATGATGAAAAATCATTAATCAGTTTCAAGGTAGTCAAGAATATCCAATATAATTTTTCAAATCAACCATATATTATTTCAAAATCACTACCTCATTATCGGGACCATATTAAGGATTACCTTTACTTCAACCATGTATTTTCCAAAAATTGTAGCTTACAATTATGTCACTTTTCTTAGAACCATATAATCTCAAATCCTCAATAAAATAGTACTGCAGTACAATCCTTATTTATCTCCATAATTCATATAACCAGTATATTGTTGATACAAAACTCAAATGAAATAATCCTATAATAACAACATAAGAACACTGGTCATTATTCTTCATCTGAGGTAGTATCATAACTTGATTATTATCCAATAGAATCATTTGGGGAATACTCTGATGATTTGGACATTGGTTTGCGTAGTGTCCCAACTTCTTACAGATGAATCATTGTACATTTGAAACCTTTTTTCTTACCCTTTCAGTCACGTACTTGGTTTCCTTTTTCTCCACACTTCTAACAAACTCCCATTCCCTTCAGGAAAGTTCCAGGGTGTTTCTTCCCACATTTATCACATATGGGAAAATTCTTCTTTTCCCTCTTCCCTTTATCCATCTTTCTCTCTTCCACACTTTTCTTCTCTTGCTTCCCTTTAAAGCCATAAGACTCAGAGAATTATTTACTTATCTTATTAACACATGATACTATTTCTTCATATGTTTAGAATACATGGGAGACTATTTCCCTTCTAAATGTTGGCTTAATACCATGAATTATATGACCCTTCTTACTCTTTTGATGATACGTATTGTTGGAGTTATCATTCCTTCTACTGGGCACCATTTCTAAACAATAGAACACCCTAGGTCAGTTTATGAATCGCAATTCATAATTCCAAACATGTAAAATACCTAACATAAATTGAATAGTTTATGGATATAATCCATAATCACAAAAATGTTTTCTTTGAATATATATATACTCATAAACCCTTCGTAATGGTTTGTAATGAAAATTAGAATTATCTTAAGCATATCCCCCTGGGGGTGTCGTAACCAAGAGTGCATCAAGGCCCGTTGTTGTGCACCAGTTCTCGTTCGAGTCTAGCTCAAAGTGGTGTTTTTGGGTTTTACCCCTAGGTACATCTGTGCCAGATCCGCCTCTACCTACTCGTATCCAGAAATGGATTTATTTTCTTGGAAAACTCACAAAATCTCTACAATACCAAAATTCTATGAAGTTCTTTTATGCTAATCCTCAAAGTCTATCTTATGGCTATGTTCTCTAATCAGAGTTTATCTAAATCTAGTTTCCAAGGTTTGTACTAAACTTCCTCTTATACCAACTGTAACGCCCCGACCCCAGTTACCCAGAGTTGGTTCATTGTTACATAATATTGGCATGATCACAAAAGATCAAGTCTCGAAAGACCGATTAGTTTAGTATCCTTAGAAACACTAGATATATTCATAAGTCTTACATTACATCATAAAGTGAAAAAAAACTACAACATCATATTTTATTCATATCCCCTCATACATTACCTATAGGTTATTCATAAAATAATTCTTCACATATTGGAAAAAATAAAACATAGAAAGGGGTGAGCTCAGACATTCAGTAAGGGTAAGCAATACAATGGAAACTTTCATTAATAAGATTAAACATTTAAGGCATTGTATAACTAAAACAAAAGCCTTTTAAACTTGAACTTTAGCATAATATGGAAAAAATAAAATGAAATAATTCCATTTACTTATTCACATGGATATTCTACTAGTCGAATAATCACATGCAATATCACTAACCACTTTCATAATGATGGAATGCATAATGCCAGACTATCATAACCACATAGTTAAGGCCTTGTGCCAAGACTACAAATAAGATTTTTTCAAGGCCTTGTGCCAAGACACTAGTTTGTCTCATGAGACCTATCAATGCATCAAGGAGCTATAGCGGGCTCCACCCGTCACTTACTAAGTCCAATTAATTCCTCATATGAAAAGGTCTAAACATAATAGAAACATTCATATTAAAACTAGCATACAAAATGTCAATACTTTACCCATAAACCATGAATGGTATAAAAATAACACATCCACAGTCAAACATATCACAAAACCTTATACACAATATGGAAGATTTGTATCATGATAAATCAACTTCAAAACAAGTTTAAAATCCATTAAAGGATTTTTACATAGATGAAAATGATTTGTAAAACTCTTTGAGAGAAATAACCCTTTTTCATGAAAAAAATTTAAAAGTCACAAAATTTAGAAAAGAATTCATTTAAATAAATTTTTGAATCAAAGTGTCCTATACCCCCTTGAAACGTTTGAGTGGAATTAACATTTTAAAAACATTCATTTTCATATAAATAAATCCTTAAAAACCATTTTAAAGACATGGACATTAATGAGAAAGATTTAGAAGAATAAATATTTAAAAAATTTGAAATGATTTTTTAGTAAAAAAGTCCCTTAAAATAATCCCTTTGAAAACTCTTTCATAAAACATGGAATTGGATAATAAATATGTCCCGGTAGATACTTACGTAAAAACAACCTCGGATCATAAAGAGATTGTGAAATTAACCCTTACCAATTTGGTAACTTACGAAATATACACCTCATGAAAGAGGTATTATACAATGAATATGTAAATACACATAAATTAAAGTGTATTACACAAATAATACAATTATGGGAAGTACATACACCACAAAAAGGTAATAGTGGCAATATGGCATGAATCTCACAGGAATAAGGAGTGAGATGAAAACCCCTTACCTTGCACTTTCTTTTAGTGGAGGGTACGTTTAACCTTCTGTATGAAGACTATAGTATGTTATTAAATTGTATCAGGACCATATTAATATTTATGATGTCACACATTATTCATTTATGACTTTATACTACCCATTTAATAATAATTTCCATCTTATATTAATATTTCGGGTAATAATCGCTTTCTTTATTGTACGTGTTTTAACTTGTTACTCTTGATTGTATCACTTAGATCATGATTTAAATACTTCCAAAATATAAATCATGATTTATATGTCATATATATTTAGAATATTAAAATGTATAATAGACATATATATGAAATGTAAAACACAGTTTATGGAGACGGTAGTCCGTACGTACGAATAAACACTGTTTCCGTTTTCATATATTATTGAACGGAAGTAAGTGAATAAGATATATGTTAGTACATAAATACTTATATATATAAATATATATATCTCCATTAGCATTATTATTTCATATATTACATACTTATATATTTTTATAATCATCGATGAATGGTGAACATGGAAATGAATCTCATCGCGTCGTGGAGACGATAATCCGTACGTACGTACGAGCGAAAATATCATTCTTTTGATATTAAAATTATATATAATTGGATGATATATCATATATAAATAATCATTATCATGTTATATTTATTATTTACATCAAATACACATCATTTTTATACCCATCCAAATAATAATGTTTTGAATAACAATTACACCACGACGTGGAGACTATAAGCCGTACGTACACACGTATGATGACATGTCATTCAAAGGATGGATAGAATACTGAATATGGTTGTACCATATTTATAATAACATAAAAATATATGTAAGATACTGGAGTTATTATTTTAGAATGGAAATAACAAAAAAAGAAGAAGTTGAAAAAGAAAGGAACTTGAAAGAGGGTGGTGAAAACATTACCTCTTCTTTGGGTTCTTCCTTTTGATTTGATCAAAAGGGATCCTTAAGTTGGATTTATGACTAAAGGAAGGACTCTATGATGAATTGAGGGGAGTTTATATGATATATGGATAGGGTTTGGCTGAGCCAAATGGCTTATAAGGTGTGAAATAGAGTGAAGGGTGACTTCCCTTTTATAAGAGGGGTGAGGGGTATCTTAGAAAAAACTTAAAATATTATTTTATAATAAATTTATATTCAGTTTATAATGGCTAAAAATTGATTTATTCAGAGTCTAAGGTGGGGATTGGTCTAAATACACTCAACAAATAGGTTTTATACAGGGTTGGGTCACTTTATTAACCTTATCGTTTAGTTTTAACTCTTAGTTAATTAGTTTGACATTTACCATGTCTCTTTGTATTTTTATATTATATGGTTAATAAAATTATTATAAACTTCTAATAGACCCCCAAGTGGTCCATTAATGATACACCTATGATGATATAAGTCCTTTGGCTGATAATTATATTTTTAGGAATAGAATATCAATTAATAATATAATATTTGTTTTAAAAACTCTTTTATATCAATTTCGACACTATTGGGTATTTTGTTTTTGATAAATTTATAACAGAATTATTACTTCAAAAAGAATTCATATGACTAATCCTAATATGTCATATTAACCTAGAAAATTATTTGAATTCATAAAAAGTCTCAAATTACATTTATTTGGGTATTTATAATATCAATTATCTTAATCTTTCATTAATACGGTAATTACTACATCATCATTATGTCATAAATAAATTAAATTATATAATGTATAAAAATTATAAATAAAATACCATTATATAGGAAATATTTTTATATTTCTAATGAATATTTATAATCGAATTTATCTTATGTATAACCCTATATTAAAAATGTTTTAGTTATTAAACTTTGATTTTAACACTTTTAACTCTTCTTTGAATTAAATAATAATAAATGTCCTAATCTAATCCAAGTGGACCTAAATTATAATATTTTATTCTGAAGGTTGTTTTTGGTCGAGATAAACTTGTCCAATAGAATTAGGATATGTGTTAGGGTAATATTAATAACATTTTTACCCTTAATTACCCTATTTACTTTTAACCGTGGTAAATAAAAGTAAAAAGTTACTATTCACCAAAAATTATTTTTATCTTATTGAACCAAATTTTACTCCTTGATATTAACCGTGTCTCTCAGATTTTCGAAATTCCACTCACAGAAGCGGTAAAATTAAGTTTTATGTGAATTTACAAATTCTCCAAGGAGATGGGTAAAAGACGGTGAAAATTCGATAAATATTATATATATATAAAATTATTATAAAATGACTCAAATGAATTGAAATGAACTTATATAAGTATTCTGTATCTATTTTGACAAAAATTAATTTAAATAAAATAAATAATTATTTAAATAAAAAATCGGTTTTAACCAATAACTCAGTGTTTTTCACTATTAATAAAAAATTGACGTTTCTCAGAAAAATACCAAAAGTTTGGCCTAAGATATATTTGATATTATGAATTCAAAAATTTTGTCTATTTTTTCAAATTCTAAACATATAAGTTGCATTAATTAATTTAAAAATTAATTCCCGTTGTCAAAATAAATAGCGTGTTTTTAAGAAATAATAACTATCAAAAGATTGCCACTTGCTTATGTCCAGTTTAAATGTGAAATTATGTCCGATGACTAACATTGGATTAAATGGTAAAAATATAATCTAATTATACTTTAAAATCACTCAAATTTATAATTTATCACTATTAATTATTTCAATTAAAAAAGTTGTTTTTAATTAAAATTTAGTAATTTTCACTATTCATAAAAATATGAAAGTTATCAGAAAAGTACAAAAAATTCACCCTAAGCTAATTTCGATATTCTGAATCCAAAAATGAAGTTCCTTTTGAAAGATAAAATGTATAAAATTTCAAAAAGTGGGTATTACTATTCTTAACTGCTAGTTTGATTGGTTGTGGTGTGTTAGAACTCGAAGTAGCGTATAACACATGCTATTGTATTATTCAAAGAGAAGCGTACCATAAAATCTTGGGGTGTTAAAATTATAGTAATTATTTCATTATGGTTGAATAATATTTTAAATAATTTTAAGAATAAATAAAACAGAAACACTTAATTAAAAACAATACCTCTTCTTCGGATGATCTCCTTTGATCAACATCTTAACACTTGTAAGGAGGGTGTTATGCCAAAAACACGGCCTCTAGAATGTGGGGAAGGATTCTAGGAATGGATTTGGGTATATATTATATGAAACAAATAGATTTTTAAGTGTAAAGAAAATATAATAATAGGTTCCCTTTTATAAGAGAGGAGAGGGGCACTCTTGGAATTCTTCAAAATATTAATTTAATATAAATTAATTTTTTTATTCCAAATGGATCCAAAGTGAGTTATTTCAAAGATAGGATGACAATCGGTAGAAATACATTTATCCAATAAAAATTAGACAAATTTTGAATATTTTTTTAATCCTTATCCTTTTCTTTTAACACATATTTAACTCATTTGACTCTGACCATTATATCATGAAAAAATAAAGTACGCCATTGATGGATGTAGTAGTTCATACATAACACAAGGGTCATTTAATTTATTTTAGAAATGGTAAGATGAATTTAGATAATGTTTTTATGATTAATATAATAACATTTTAGTACATTAATCTTACTAATGTTATTATATTTTCATGGTTAGGATATATTTGGAGGAGGTAGAAGAAGAAAATAGAAATCAGATAACTAATTACAAGTTATCACATTAATTATGGGAGGTATTTTTGAATAAGTATTTTACACATTAAAAAAGTGGTCTTTTAATGAGAAAAGAATATCTAAGATGTGTATAATAGAATTTGGGAGGTTTTTTAGATTTTGGTTGAGTTAAGATGATCAAAGAGTGTGAACAAGTGAGGGGGTGAAGGGCCCCTTTTATAAGTGAGGGTAGTGGTACTATTTTAAATATTCTTAACCTATTTTATGAATTAAAATGAAATGAAAATTATTAAATAATTTTAATATGATGATTCAAGATATGGAATCCATTTTATAAGATTCAATATCTATAAGTGGTAAAAATTAATTTTAATCTTAGCACACCTGACAAGTAAAACCCATTTTTAGAAAAAATATATCTTTATGCATAAAATGAATTTATTATAATCCATTACTAGTAACTACCATTAGATGATGGTACGTGAAATCTCAACACATAAAATTTTCAAATTTATTAACCTAATAACTACTATATAAGGGTCTAGTAGGGTTGAACCATAGATAAAATGTGCGTAGAAACCAGGAATATCCTCTTGGAAGAATGTTCAGTAAAATAAGATTTAAATGATATTAAAAAATAAAACCCAAAAACTAAAAACCTAAACAAATATTTAAAAATTATTATTTAAATTAACTAAAACTAGCTAAGTGAACTAAATTAATCTTTGGAGGAAACATTAGGAGATGAAAGTGTCAGAGTTGTGACGTCCATTTAGGTGCATGAAATGGAAATTATTTAATTTCCACATATGAATATTTTTTCATTCAATTATCACTAATTACAATTTTAATAAAAATACTATCAAGTATAATTCTATGATGTTAGTAAGTATTCTAATTATTCACACAAATCATCTATCATTGTTAGAACCAAACAGAATTTATATTCCCATATCGAAATAAAAGTAATGAATGTGGATACTATGAAATATTACACAAATGATCATGATGATATAATTTCAATCAATTTGCATCAAATTCCTCAATGTCCCTCAAACCATTATCTCCATGAATAAATCTATTCCCCACACTTAAATTGAAATCATCATGAAAATATTCAAGAAATGGACAGGGAAGGGTATCAACTATGGGATCATCCAAAAAAGTTTCTTCATGGCTTCTAAGGTCTATATGATAGAGAAAATGCAAGGTCAGATCAGTGGTTCAAATGGTATAAAAAAAATCAAATAAATGCCTCTGTCATTTCAGTGAAACATTCAAAATTCCTATCACTTTGATGGAAAAACATTGGGAGTTATAGAAGACATAACATGACCGAGATTCACTCAAGAAAAAGTGAAATAATAGATGATGAAAAATTGGTCCATAATCCTCATGGGTAGGTACATAGCATGTTGGAAAATACAAACAAGCATGAGTACAAATAAGTGACTAAAAAATAAACAAGTTTCAGGAACACAATTTCAAAGCATGGATTGATATAAAAAATTATCTAAATAAGGGTATAAAAAATCAAATCATGTCAAATAGGAATCATGTACTCAGACTACCCAAGGATACAAGTGGTATACCCCTGATTGTGTTACTTTAAAAATATATCTGTTTACATATGGGTTGAATGATGATAAGAAGGTTAGTTTTTTTTAGTTTTTTAGTTTTTTTAAATGGTAATTTTATAAGCATAAAATATGATAGAAAATAAAACACTTCCTTGAGTAAGTTTAGATAGATGTAGAAAGGCTGCCGATATCTGATGAAGCTCCAGAAATGATGTAAATGGTAAAATCTACACTTAGAAAACACATACCCACATCATACAAAGAATTCACATTGTAATCAAAATCATGTGGATGATAAAAAATATATGATTAATTTAGACCCACTATAGTGTTAGGAGAAAATAGATTGGGTTAAATGCATACCATTTTATTACTTAAAAACTAAATAAATTAAAACTAAATGCAGTGAAACGAAAACAAAATAATGATAGGTTGCCTCCCATTGAGAGTTAAATTTACTTCATATTTATCCAGAAGTTTATAAATCTCCATCAGGATCAAATGAGAATGTATAAAATGTATCTGATTCTTTTTCAGTAGAAGTGTGGAATCTATCTATTGAAAAGGAAATGAACCTATAAACTACACAACAACTCAATAAAAAATTGTTAGTCAAATGGATTTGTGGAATAAAATGAAAATAGAAAAAATAAAAAGGGAATTAATATTCCTATTCTAACAAAAAATTCACTGAATAACTGAATTTTTTGTACGGGGAATCATCATGAAGATCAAGAACATTACATTCTAGAATTTTAAAAAGAAAAGAAATTACCTTACTAGACTCTTTCAATGGTTGGATTAAATCCATAATATCCTTGAATACAGTATCTGGGTCGATGATGTATCCCAATTCATTTTCACCACCAAATACTAGAACATGTAAATCCCCTAATTTCCAACTCAATTCATGCTCCACAATTTCATTGATTTTCCCAGGGTCAAGAGTATTTCTATGATTTGTGGGTATTTCAAGTGAAGTGTTTTTAACCTCAATGCATGGAGCGAGTGGGATGGGATTAAATGGAGTTCGGGACTCCATTGGGTCAATAATGAAATCATTTTCAGAATTTTCTTTTATACCCCCCTCATCACATTTCTTTATTGGTTCATGTTTCACCACGAGCTTAGGATTCTCTAGAAATTCCATCGTTCCATTGTTTCTGAAAAATTATAAATGTTTTCTACCACCATCACAGACAGATTTTATGACTTCTAAAATGTTTCAAATGTATTTATTTTAGAAAAAGTTTTATACTCATAGCTATTTTTAGAAAGATATGATTTAATTTAATTTTAAGTGATGTTATTTTTCATGTGTAAATCCATGGTTTATTGGCTCAATTATGACTCTATCATAGTAAATAAGGGTCCTAGTTCAATTCCCTCTTCAACCTTGAAGGAATTTTCATCCTCAAAAGGTGGAATTTTATATACATAAAAGGAATCCTTTCTCACTTTGGGATTGAAGGGTTGTGAACTCATAAAATAAGGACATGAAGTCACATTGTTTGAGGGACTATTGTATTTGATAGAGGGTAAGAATGACCTATCATATTCTTGAAATGTGATCAGATTGGAAGAATCTAATTATGATGGGTAGGTGTCATAAATCATATGATAAGAAGAAGGATCAATGAAATTATTCCCATAATCAGAATCTCACAGTAGATTTTTTTCAAATGGAACCTCTACCGCACTTTCCTCAAAATAATTTCTCTAAATTGGACCATCAGGTGGTAGTTAGGAGGCTTATTAGACAAGATGATTCATTTTATTTTACAAATACTTCATCTAGGAAAGAAAATTTTCATTATGTTCATCTTGAAGATGAAAAATCCTATTTGTCTCTATGAAAGTAGAAAACAACATGTTCCCAATTATTTATTTTTTTAATTCACATGGTTGTTGGTCAAATTTTATGTCTTCTTATAGTGTGCAAGATGATTTATAAAACATAAAGTCTTGAGATTGTGGACATGAGTTTTGAAAGTTTTCTAAAATCTATTACAACATAGATATAGAGAATGAATTATAGAGTTCTATATTTTCAAGAATTCTTCGACTTTGAAAATGATCAAATGACGGGTATGAACTAGTAGTAGAATATGGTGTAGGATTCTCGCATCGATCACAACACCGAATTGAATAATAATCATTAAAATAAACAGAATTAACTAGAGATCTCAATTTCAATGTAAAGACATATTCCATACCATGAAACATTGGTGGGTATTGGTTTTAACTGTGTGGTGTGGCCCATGCCATTCTGAATTTCTATGGGTCTTTATTTTCTTAAAATAACAAAATAAATACCCAGAGTAGATATGATTTTTTTTGTTTTTTTTGTTTTTTAGACCTAAAAAAATCCGTTTAAGGATCTAATAATTCTACCATTATCACTGAAAATGAAACCTAAAATTTTTTACACACTGTCATGACATGTTAAATATGAAAATTTATTAACCTATTAAATACTGTAGAAGAGGTGATTAGGATTGAACTATAGAGAGAATGTTCATAGACATTAGGAATATCTTCTTGGATGAGTGTTCAGGAATATATGTTTTAAATGTTATTAACAACTAAAAATTCTAAAGCCTGAAAAATATATTTAAAAATGAATATTTAAATTAACTAAAACTATATAAGTGAACTAAATTAATCTATGGAGGAAACAAGAAGATATGGAAGTGTCAGATTTGTGAAATCCATTCAGGTGCATGTAATTCCAATTATTTAATTTCCACATATAAATATTTATTTATTCAATTATCACTAATTATAATTATAATAAAAATACAACCATGTATCATTCTTTGATATTAGACATTATTCTAATCATTCACACAAATCATCTATCAATTCATTCTATGATTTGATGAATAATTTGTGCAACATCTAAGCATCAAATCACTTTGTGAAATGAAATGACCCATTTATCAAAAAGTTAAAGTATTTATTTGTGTCAGGTCCACCAACATGAGATTAATTATTTGGTATCTCCCATGCAAGATTGAAAGTGAATGCACAAAAAATATTAATTTTCAATTAATATATTTATTTACTCAAAATTTTCTCATGGGAGATTTATTATTCTCTCATGCGGTTAATCAAATTCTAGATAAATAAAATCTATAATGTTCTCCTGCTCATGATCACTCATTAGGTATCACATGGATGAGTACAAAAGAATGTGTGAAGACCCCATAAAAATTAAAGAAAACAAAAACATACTTAAATAAAAAAACATCCAATTAAAAAATTAATTCAAAAGGCAGTCAAACATTAAAAAAGTTTAAAGACATGAAATTAACATCACGTTCATTTCAAATTCGACATCATGAAAATTAGCCAGTCCTAAGGAAAACACAACACATAAAATAATAAATATCATATGTTACCATGTCTGTGTCATTGTAATTTTCACTGTTAGATTCTATCGATGATCGCAATATGAAAACCATCACTCTACTAATCACCACAATATTAAACCAAACCATTATGCATGTCATTAATAGGCATGAACTATATTCTACTGAACAAAAATAAAATTTTTGTGTGAGGAACATGAGGAGGGTTCATCTAGTCTATTGGATGGCAGAGTTTTAAGGTGGTTCTTCCCTAGTGATGCACTAAAGGAGGGTTTCCAAACCCTACATCGTGGCTACTATGGATAGAGGGAGAGGGAGGCCGTGGATGATGTACACTGATGTGAGCTATAATTTTTGATATTTATTGTTTGTTATTCATTTAAAATACCCCAATTTTTATTCAAATACTAGGTTAAATAATAGTTTATGTGACCTTTGTGAATTGTAGGACTTAATTTATTAATGGATAAAATTAATGATTTGTATTGATTTATTATTGGAATTAAAACTAAGAAGATAGACATTTGAAATTGAAATTTATTTTGAGATAATTTGAATCTGGAACCAAAATTAGGGAATGAATTTATTTTTTGTATCAATTATTTCAATATTCTTTTCTTGAAATATATGAAATAGATAAATTATTTTTGAAATTTAAATTGGAATTTTTATTAAAAAATGATAATTTGAAGTTTAATGAGTGTGATTTTTAAAATAATGGAAATTATTTCTTGAAAAATCACTTTTTATTTGATTAATTTGAATATAAATTTGTCATTGGAATTTTAATTATGAAAATACATTCAATTTTTAGTTTTATTGTTTTATTATTTTTGAATTTAATTGAAAAATGTCATCACTGAGAAAAATGTTTTTATTTGTGCAGGATGCAAAGGCCAAAAGTGACCGTGCCTTGTAGTGTCACTACACTGACCATGCATAGCTGACCATGTGCATTGAATTGAAACTGACTCTTCCAACCCCTTGCCTACCATAAACCATCTCCATGGTCAGTATAATAGCCATGGATAGCCTACTGCAACCCCCACTCATGGTTAGTTCACTAAACATGAGAACCTATAGTGGAACCCTATCGTAAGCCTCCTCCACGGTCACTATAGTGACCATGACTTTCATCCTCATCCTCTCATAGTCACCACCTACAACTGTAAAATCAGCTCCACTACTATCTCCACCATTCAATGTGAAGACCCACACGAAGCCCCTCATAGTCTAGATATGTGAAATACCATTTCTAGTAACCGCATTGTTGAGACACCACTCAAAGCCGATCCAACTGAACCTACTTATGAATTTTGAGCCCATCACCATGTGATCTGAAGAAAATCAAACATGGGCCTTTCTAGTCCAAACCACCATGCACTGATCTGACCACTCCACCACTGTGAATCAAAAGAACTCCGATTAGGATGAAGATAAACCACAAAATTACTATCTCCCCTTCCATAGAATATCCACTGAGGATGATTCGAACTCATACACCACCATGAATGGATAAGACCACCTCGAGCCACCCTATCTCCATAAGGAATAAACCACATGAGGAGGAATCTCGACCAGAGAAGAAGATCCCTCTCATGATCCATCTTGAAAAGAAAAGAAAACAAATAAAAAAAGAATAAAAAATATATAAAATAATAATAACAACATTAATATTATATATATATATATAAATAATAATTTATTCATTTAACTTATTACTATATTTTTTTGCTTACAGTAATATCCAGGACTAGGCCCAATTTTCACATGAAGTCCAAATAAACCTCAGACCCTATGATTTGAAAAGAACCTATATGTGTAGTGACATAAAGTAGCATCCAACTTCCACTGGAGTCACAAACCATTGGAATAGTTATAAATGTGTGTATTATCATGGAGAGAGGAAGTGTCAACAAAATTAATCTTGATGGTCCACTATGATATGTATCATCTATCCAGCTGATGAAAATGTTTGCCTCAAGACTGACTATAAGGAGGAAGAAGCTGCTGCCTCACTCATTCTCTATTAATATCTTTCACCCTATCCTATTAGAATTGATTCGACATCGGATGATCATAGTTGTAAATTTATTTCCGCCTTTTTTCTTTTTGCATTTTTAATTAAATTTTTTGTTCTATCCTTCATTCAATATTACTGTGATGTTCTTTCCATCCTTAATTTATTTGTGTTTCTCTCCTATATGATGTCCCAAAAATTTTGATCTCCATGATCATAGAAATCTTACCCATTGAGGGTGGTCCAATGAGGAATCTCAATGATGATCTTGAATTTATGTGTTTAATTCTCTATCTATATACTTTGTGATTCTTGTGAGATAGTGAAAGTGGAATGTGGAGAAAGTGATTGTCACTATAGAATCCATTTGAAATTAACACACTCTTAAAACTATTTCACAATAAAGTCTCCCTCCATTTTGGACCAAACTTCATATGATTAGATTTGTGTGGTTCAATTGGAATAATTGTATGTGATTGTTACCATGTGTGTGAGTGAGTTCATTCACTCGATTGAGGAATGTTCTAACCCATTCACCGAAGAGAATACATGGAATGACTAGTTTGTTTAAGGATCTCTTGAGTAGATTAGTGGTTACATACTAAAGAAAATAGTGGAGGGTGAATAGGAGAATGATATTGAACCATAAATTGAATTAGATGATTTAAAACAAAATTAAATTATGATATATCTCTCTATAATTCATCTTTAGGTCTATTTGTATTTCCATCATTAATTATCTATTTATTTACATTTCCATTATCTTCCCCGTTTCCATTAAATTGAAAACCAATCATCTGCTCTAGATGTTTTCAAAAATTAAGAAAGAAAAATAAATATACATAAGTTCTAGGATAGTGAGATTCCTAACCCTTTATCCTTGAAATAAGACCATGCTCAGCCACTAGGTTGTATTATGAGTAAAATTTATATTTTTTTTAACTGCGAACCACGACAATTGTGTGATCACACATAGGAAGAGAAGGTCGACATTGACTTTATGTTACAGTGGAGGAGGCCCCCTCAGCCTAGTGATTCATAGCCTACTGGTGTGGTGTAAGTAAGAGAATGAGATGTTTCTTCTGCATTGCAGAGATGGTGGCTTCACTATTTAGGGTTGCTCCTCTCAGGGGTCGGTGAAGTAGAGGTGCATGTCGCCTGATGATGGTGCACAGAAAGGCGAGGCGGTAGGCCTGTTGCAATGGATGGAGGTCAGTGGATTTGTGATGGAGAAGAGATGTTAGAGGCGTGGCTGACTAGTGTGAGGCACTGCACATAGAGGTCAGAATAGTAGCCTACTTACTAGGGTTTTCAACAGAAGAGTAAGTCTCCACTCAAAAAATCCTTTCCCCCAATCCATAAAACTAAATAAAAAAAAATCTAAATTCAAAACTCAAATTCAAAAGTTAAAATTAAAAACAAATCTAATTATCTAAATACAAATAATAATAATAATAATAGTAATATAATTAGAATTATATAAATATATATTATATCTACTAAGAGTACAAGTTAAATTAAATTGATATAATTATACACATAATAAAAATGATACTATTAAATTTTAATCTAATATAATAATAATAAACTAATAATACTCATACTAATATTATTAATACTACTAATATTTATAAAAATATTTAATGTTAAATACTATTTAATACTAATATATAAAATTAATAAATATAACAATAAATATTAATAAACTAATAATAAAACAAATATTAATGAAATTACTATAAATAATAATATAGTGTTAAATATTATATGTTAATAATATATAAAATTAATATAAAATAATAAAAACATAAATTAAAAAAAATTAATATATGATCAACTAAAAATTAAAAATAATAATAAAAACACTATAAAACTATAGAAATAAGCTAAAAATATGAAAAATGGTTAAACTATTTAATTAAAACTAAGTTATAAAATCATAAAAATGTTAGAAAAATCCATGCGTATCAAATGTTAATTTATTTGATTTAATATATTATCAAAAAATTCATTAAAAACATTAATTAGTATTGAATTATTTAATCTATTAAGATAAAAATATGTCGCTCATATAAAAATCAGTTTTATGAAAATATCACTTTTTACCATAAAATGATTTCATCTTCATTTATAACCAATTGATAATCAATTTATGAATTATTATTCATGTGATTACATTTATAAAAATTATTTTTAATAAATTTAATTCTATAAATAAGGGAATTTTTGTTTTTAAATACAAAATATAATAATAATGTTTTTTAAAAAACATTTCCATTTAGCCAAGATTTATTAAATTAGAACTCTTTATAATTACCTAATAATTTTAAAGATTTAATTAATTTATTTCACTAATCATTTGTTAAATTTTATCAATTAATTTTATTGATATCATTTCCTCAAAAGCATTACATTTATAAAAAATATGTAATTCATCAAAATATTTTCTCTAGAATTAATGGTATTTTCATATTTAAAACAGAACCCTTTTAAATTTAAAAAACTATTTATTTTCTCAATTATGTTTCATTTAAAAATATTTTATTGTATTTCATTCTATATTGTAATAATTAATTAATCAATTTAGTTTTTTGTCGCATGTATCTCAAGCTATTGTACATACTAGCTTTATTTAAGGGAGAATATATACTAAAATATCAAGGTGTTACAACTTGAATATTAGGAATATGATTCCTTAGTCTCACCATTATTTAATTTTTTTATTCATAGATGTTACTCACTAAAGGATTTATTGGGAGATCTTAATAACATGGTCACATGGAGAAGTAACAATAATTATATAAAGATATAATGAGTACATCAAACCCCTAAAAGTGAAACAAACATAAGGTTGATCTTTCATTTCTTCATATGTGATATGATGAGACAAACAATCATGTATGAATTTGTAAAATATTCTTAATATAGTTTAAGAATATTAAATGTATCATGTTATACTAAAAGTAAATATCTAATTTATCATTCATCCATGTTGGCTGTATATACTCGTGATGTGAAATGATAGTTTACTTCTCAAAGTATGACTTTTAGTTTTCCCTAACCAATGTTCATCTTGGAATATTATATTTTGTGAAAAAAGTTCAAGGTTAACATGAGTATTATTCTTTTATAATGACACTAAATATTCTCATGAGTCAAAAAATGAGTTTTTTGCATTGGATGACCCATGAAATATACCACATGGAGTGTTATACACTATGTATTTGGTATAGTAGGGGTATATGTTTCATATTGAATCCCTATACCTAAGTTTAGAGATATAAATATCATGATAACCTTCATATTTTTATACCTTTCTTATGTAATCCATGAATATTAGCTAATCAAGGCTGGTTGGGTATATTCCAATCATGTCGTTGGTTGGATCTTAACCAAGATGAAATTTTTCATCTCATATGATGATTATAACATATGGTCCCTTGATTGGGATAAACTATGGAAATTTTTGGCCATACATAGAAAGTATATATAATGCGCTTATCTACTTGGATAAAGGTCTTGTGATGTTCTCATCCACATATTTGAATAACATGTGAAGTTTTTATCAACCTGTTCAGTCTATACATGCAGAGTCGAGATGATATGAGGAGGCTATATGAGATTGAAATACTCTATAACCCATGGTCCATCTATTTCTTAGATAAAGGGAAAATATTATTATGAATTATTTCATATGATTCAACTAATGGACACAAGTATAGAGATATGTGTGTTTATTAGAGATCATGTCAGATCCGTTTATAGCTTGAGTAGCATTGATGCTTTGTTAGAGGATGTTCTTTTATTACATTTATGAATTTAGGAATTCTTACATCTATTCTATAAAGACTCATGAGGTCACAATTTATGGTTTAATGAATGAGGATTAAGTTTTTCAAAACATAGGGTTCTTCTCTAAAACTGTTCTAGAGCTTATCCCAAAGGGGTTTTGGATGGATATTCACAAGGTATTTAAAATGATATAATACATGGTGAAATTGATGATAGCTTTCTAAAAGTGTTTTGGAAGATGTCCAAAACTATTTTTGTATATGGTTTCATAAATTATTATATATGATACAATGTGAGATGAAATTCAACAAAGTCTAGAAGGATTTAGTGAAAGTGGGAGATTGATGGAAATATGGACTAAAAATCATATATTATATGGAATGATATGGGCATGTCATAGGGTATGTAATAATTGTGAAAAAATGATTGTTTTTGTGCCTTTGGGTGTATTGGATTATATGATATTGAGATATCATATCACGGCTGCCTAAGACAATAGTATTGTACAACTCAGTTAAAGTGTAATTCCATTAATCATATGGTATGATTCATTTGGTATTGATATTATTCACTTAGGAAACCAAATTTTAAATATTAATGTTTGAATCTCTATCACAACCCGTCCCCCGGGGCCCGTGTCGTAACTACCCCAAGCCCGCCTTCCATAGGCCATGGGCTGGCGACTAGCACCAAATGCGTAAATACCTATAACTGGGAAGACATTGCCTTTATAAAACGTAAACACACACACAACCAAAGTACAAGAGGAAGAAAACACTATGTAAAACAGTATAAAAAGTGCTTAAAGTATAAAGGGGCCGAAAATACAAGCCTAACAGAAAGGTACAACTACAACTGAAAGAAAGTACAACTGAATGGTGAAGCAGCTCCTGGATCATCCTCCGGGTTCCTACATGAAGGGTAGGTACAAATGTCCTCCTCATAACTCTGCGTCTATCGGTCCGCTCCATGTGACGTCACGCCGAGTGTCCACCTCCGGGTACCGTCCAGTCCTCGTACACTCTGCCTCGGTAAGCGCTGTCCGTTGTCTACATCCAACACAACGAGGTGCGGGCATAGCCCATTGATTAGCCACTAAATGAGGCTAATATTAATTGTTAATGTATATAATATTCATGTTCTTTACTATTAATAAACACCATTTTAGTGCATTTTACACTTTGAATATCATTTCACATTATGATTGTAATACCTTCTTAAAATGCACTATTATGTGGTACATTTTTGAACACCATTTATAGTAACCAATGATTCATCTGATTTTAAGGAATATAATTATCCATATTTTAAACTGATATTTTGGGAACTTTATCTACACATTTTTCATTCAGGGATCAATGGAGGATTCATAAAGTAAGATGGAGATATTTTGTGATGAAAGGAAGTAATTCTAGAGAAGGCAGATTGGACACCATCCCGTTGATGAGAATGTGGTACCCACATTAAAAACCCAATGAAGCCCAAATATTGTGGGAGGATAGAATAAATATAGGGTAAAAAATTATTCTTCATGAGCCAATGCTAATTCGGCCTCCATTGTTGTCATTTAGGCAGCCCAAGTTAGAGATAAAATTCTGGGCGAGATTCTACGGCCTAGAAAAACAGCCCACTAATCTAATCATATCTCCAAATCTACAACTCCAAATGGGCCCAAATTTTACAGGAGGTTATAAGAAATACGGGGCTCCATTTTATTTATCTATGTCCCACTCTAATTCGTCCATCTAGAATGTCTTCCAAGCGCGTCTGTTTGGTAGATGAGAGCTGGATGCCACCTCGGGTCAAGGGTGGAAAAATCAACTCTCCCGCAACTTTCCACCGACCTATGGCCTACCAAAATTAATTGAGAAGACTTGGAATATTTAATGATCTACCCAAGTCTTAAAAAATTCCTATTTAAGGCAGTGGTGGTAGATGAGTTGAGGATCTTTGGTGCTTTGTTCAATTGTAATGTTATGCTGCGATTTTGTTGTCTCAAGTTTGTCTTTCACATGTAAGTTGTTCAATTCACTTTAGTTCTTAATAAAAGTTCTTATTTTCCTCTTATTCTGTTGTTCTTAATATCACTTTGATACTGTTGTTTCAAGGTGTGAATTTATTCACACCAAACCTTGTGAAATTATTCACACAACGGTGGAGTGATCATTTTCTTTTATTGTTTTCTTTACTTCTTCAATTCCTCCCTCATGAGTCTACTTCCCGCTTCCATTGAAACCATAGCATCAATGGAGGGATAACCCACTTATGGGTTGATCCAAGGGAGTATAAAGGGGCTGTATTGTATGTTATTTATCACCCCATTAATGTATAATCACTTCTTTAATTGAGATTTCTATTTGATGTTTTTTAAACTCCATTATCCTTGTTGAATTTAAGGCCACTCACTTCAAGTGCTAATACGAACCTTTACCTTGAAGTAATAAAAACTTTGATCCTTAAAGTGTATAGGTGATTAGTATTAAATAGTGTAGGCATTAAATCAATAAGTGATGATGTGGTTTTATCTTCTTAATTGAAACCATCTCAAAAATAAAAAATTGAAATCATTGAAAAGGAAATACGTCCAATCCACCCCTTGTAATAACCTAGGATCAACCCTTCTCATAATTTTAATTCACTTAATAATTTTAGTGTTAACTTAAAAACATATAAAATCAACCCAAAGTTGGCCACTTAATAGCAAAAAATAGTCCATAGGATGTACGTGTCCATAGGTTAATTCTTAGGTCTCTGTGGATTCGAAAACCCAAGCTAAACTACAAGGACCATTCTACCTTCATCTCTTAGGTAAATTTGAGTGTGAATAAAATTTTGGTGCTGTTTCTGGGGACCTAAGTAAGTTATCTTAGACACTATCATCCTTTTGTTTCATCCCTCTTCTCTATTCTCACCCCTCACTCCTATGGAAATCAATTTTGAACAAGCCCAAACATGGGGAACCTCTCCCTACATTGATCACCCCACACCAAGTGTGATGTACAATGTCCATCCTAGTTTCTATTGGTGGGATAACCAACAACCAATTTATACAAAATGTTTTAACTCCTATTCTCCACAAAAAATTCCAAAATATAATGAGTTTCAATCCCCATAAAGCCAATTTGAACATCCTCCTATGGAATTCCAACAACATAGTTATCCTCATGGAATAGACCATCTGTCTCAACCCCTTATCCATCATAATACACATCCATTACTTGAAAAATTGTGTCAAAAAATAGAGATAATGAATTTTGAGGTTTCATCATTGATGTTATAACTACAAAGAATTAAAAATTGTGAGGAACCCATCCCTACACAAACTGTCCCTTGCATAACTTTATGTGAAGTGTCTAGTTTCCCACAAACCTCTCATGAATTTACTGAAGAGAAAACCTTTGGATTTGGGGAAGATGAAGAGGATAAAGGAATTGTTGATGGGTTTTTAAATCAAGAGGAAAGTAATTTTTTGTATTCACAAGAGGGAAATTTGACATCATGGATTGAGTCTCATGAATATAACTCCATTGATGATTTTTCAAAAACACAAATCACTGAACCATTAAGAGAAATCAAAAACATTGAGTCCATACCCATTCCTAAAACTGATCTTTCTAATTTGGTGGTTGAATCTTCTATTCAAAAGGAACCAATTTTGTTGAGAAATTTGGAAAATGAAACTGATTTGGATTCAAAATATCAACTTGTGTCTAAATGTCCTATCCAACCTGAGCTCAAAATTCTTGTCCTTCCCTCCCCTCTAAATAATCCCTTCATATGGTATAATCATGACCTTTCAATTGGAATTCATTCTTCTCTTGAAACCAAAAAAGTTGGAATGATCATTGATGTCTTAGGAAGGACTACAGAGGAAACTGGATCAACCATTTCTGATATTCTTTTGATTTTACCATTCATTTTAGAACATAGGTTTGTGCATGAAACAAATTTTAAACATAGAATAAATCTCAACCTAGTATAATTGTTGAAACATGTGGTCCTTAAAGTGTTAAAAGTTGGTATTGGGTAAGTTGTGGGGTTCAAGTCGAGATAGAGACATTAAACCAAAGCGCTGCACGGGAGGCAACCCGTGGTTTTCATCTTTGGGAATCATTTTTTTCTTCAAATAGGATTAATTAATCATTTTGATATTTAAAAATAAAAAAATAGATTATTTATATGTTCTTATATTATGAGTATGGATGGGTATGAAATGGGAGCACCATATTCATCCATGTCATGTGGTGTGATCCTTGAGTAATACCTTACCCATAAATTTAAAAAGAAGAAAATGTATCATCAGTTCTTTTTATTTTAATGTGTTTGTAGGTTAAAATAAAAAAATATAAAAATAAAAATATAATAATAATAATAAAAAGGGACAGGTCGTGGGTCGTGGGTCAAACCCCGTCACAACCGGCGAAGCCACAGGGATTCGAACCCGGGACCGAAGGGAGACAGGGGCGCGCGCTTACCACTGACCTACGAGAACTCTGCAAGTGACATGGATATCAAAGGATTAAAAGGGAGTAGCAAGAATTTCAACTTCAACCACAAGGTGACTTCATTCCATGATCCTCATTTTCAATTTCCCTTTTTAACTTTCATTCTCTACTTCTACCCCCTTCTAATTTTTCTTTTCTTTAAACACTGGGGACAATGTTATTTTAAGTTGGGGGGGGGGATAAAATAAAAAATGCTTTTGTGTAAAAAAAATGAATGATTTGAAAAAAAAATTGTAAATGGAAGGAAAAATTCCTTTAACTTTGAACATGGTAATACACATTTCACACTTTGAAGCTGAATATCAAATAATTTAGCATGCCCTAATTCTGATTTTAATCACTGTATAATTTCATGAGCATAGATTTTGGAAAGTGTGGCTGTCTAATGTGATATTTCATCGTTTATATTTTCATCCAAATAAAAAAAAGATCACAATGCATGTCCTTTGGATAGTGGGGTATTAGTTTGAGTTCATGGGGTCCCCCAAATAAATATCATAGGTTTGGTGATCATTTTAGTTTTAATATGAGTATTCAATAAAAAAAATAATAATAATAAATTTGCGCGTAGAGAAATGAAATGACCTAATGCATGGCTTTCAGCACTTGGGGATCGTGACTCCATAGTTGTCTGGCCCAGAGTTAGTAATTTTATCTCTATTTTTAGTAATTTGAATTTGTTTTTGACTGAGTTAACTCAAGATGATACCCGAGTATGTGGTATTCACTTGGTTCCCTAAGGTCTTTGAGCCTGGGAGTCATCGACAAAGTCTCGCTATAGGGGTTGACTCTTTTGAGTGCAATTTCAATTACCATGGAAAAATTTCAAAAAAAAAAAAACAAAAAAAAAACAAAAAAAAAATAATACAATAAAAAAAATTGAATACTAATCTTAATATTGAAATGTGATTCCACCTAGAGCTTCCATAATTTCCCCCTTGAATAAAGATGAACCCCCATGTCTATTGTGATGCACAACACATCCTCATGCTTAATTGATATTGGATGAAATATGAAAATGAATTTGAACAAAAGAACGGGCTTGGGATTGGGATCTACTTATGAAACTATCCTGTATCAAAATATTTTGATGGGTTTCATGATTGTTTGGTTTAAGGGTTTCTGGTGATCACTGTGTATTAAAATGTTTTTGGAAAAAGGAATTCAAATTTCATATTGTTGAGATATATTTTGCTCGGGACTAGCAAAACTCAAGTTGGGGGGTGTGATTAGCCAATAAATGAGGCTAATATTCATTGTTAATGTATATAATATTAATGTTATTTACTATTCATAAACACCATTTTAGTGTATTTTACACTTTGAATATCATTTCACATTATGATTGTAATACCTTCTTAAAATGCACTATTATGTGGTACATTTTTGAACATCATTTAAAGTACCAAATAATTCATCTGATTTTAAGGAATGTAATTATCCATATTTTAATTTTATATTTTGGGAACTGTATCTACACTTAAATATGAACATTTTTCATTTAGGGATCAATGGAGGATTCATAAATGAAAATGGGGATATTTTGTGATGAAAGGAAGCAATTCTAGAGAAGGCAGATTGGACACCAACCCACTGATGAGAACGTGGGACCCACATTACAAACCCAATGAAGCCCAAATATGGTTGGAGGCTAGAATAAATATATGGTAAAAATAATTATTCAATATCCAGTGCCAATTTGGCCTCCATTGTGGTAATTTAGGTGGCCCAAGTTAGAGATAAAATTCTGGGCTGGATTATGCAGCCCAGAAAAACATCCCACTAATCTAATCATATCTCTGAATATACAACTCCAAATGGGCCCAAATTTTACAGTATGTTAGAGTACATACGGGGATCCATTTTCTGCTTCTATGGACCAATCTGATTCTGCCATCTAGATGTTTTTCCAAGCACGTCTGTTCGGTAGATGAAAGCTGGATGCCACCTCGGGTCAAGGGTGGAAAAATCAACTCTCCCTCAACTTTCCACCCACCTATGGCCTACCAAAATTAATTGAGGAGACATGGTATATTTAATGATCTACCCAAGGCTTCAAAAATGCCTATTTAAGGTAGTGGTGGTGGAGGAGTTGAGGATCATTGGTTCTTTTTTCAATTGTAATGTTATGCTGCGATTTTGTTGTCTCAAGTTTGTCTTTCACATGTAAGTTGTTCAATTCACTTTAGTTCTTAATAAAAGATCTTATTTTCCTCTTATTCTGTTGTTCTCTATATAAATTTGATACTGTTTGTTCAAGGTGTGAATTTATTCACACAAAACCTTGTTAAATTATTCACACAACAGTGGAGTGATCATTTTCTTTTATTGTGTTCTTTACTTCTTCAATTCCTCCCTCATGAGTCTACTTCCTGCTTCCATTGAAACCATAGCATCAATGGAGGGATAACCCACTTATGGGTTGATCCAAGGGAGTAGAGAGGGGCTGTATTGGATGTTATTTATCACCCCATTAATGTATAATCACTTCTTTAATTGAGATTTCTATTTGATGATTTTTAAACTCTATCGTCCTTGTTGAATTTAAGGCCACACACTTCAAGTGCTAATACGAACCTTTACCTTGAAGTGATCAAAACATTGATCCTTCAAGTGAATAGGTGATTAGTATTAAAGAGTGTAGGCATTAAACCAATAAGTGATGATGTTGTTTTATCTTCTTAATTGAACCCATCTTAAAAATAAGAAATTGAAATCATTGAAAAGGAAATATGTCCAATCCACCCCTTGTAATAACCTAGGATCGACCCTTCTCATAATTTGAATTCACTTAAGATTTTTAGTGTTAAATTAAAACCATCTAAAATCAACCCAATTTTGGCCAATTAATAGCCAAAAACAGTCCATAGGTTACTTCTTAGGTCTATGAGGATTCGACAACCCAAGCTAAAATACAAGGACCGTTCTACCTTCATCTCTTGGGTAAATTTGAGAGTGAATCACCCGTGACGGGGTGAGTATAACGATACTCAGTAGGGATCCCGAGACCCTCAAGGTCTCACTAAAATACAACAAGTATAAACCAAAAAGAAAGATCTCAATAGATTACATTTTCTTAGGTATATGCCCATACATATACCTAAGTTATCAAGTAACCCATCTCAATCATGAGGAAAACACAAAGATCATTGACTCAGCTCAAACCAGGATTTAATTCATGATGTCGTAACCATGGCTACTGGATAACTCCTCCTCTGTCAAGAAAAGTAGTCCTATCACGACTCCGAGGTGCTACTCACTAACCTTAGACTGCTGAGGTACTCCTCCTTTGTCGAGTACCGTGGGTCTGTCGCCCCAACACAGTAGCGATCCCCGCCATGGGTCTGCCGCCCCAACACAGTAGCGCTCCCCCTAATAGCCTACAGAGGCACTCCTCCTGTCGAGTACCACAGGTATGCCACCCCAAATTAGTAGCGCTACTCCTCTGTGGGTCTGCCACCTCAACGTAGTAGTGTTCCCCACTGGGCTAGTCAAGTCACTCCGAAACGAATCGGACAAGTAGTCATCAGGTCTCAGCCAGCTACTAAGTCTCCGTACTCCGTATGCTCGTCTCTGAGAGAGTCCGCTCCACTAGCTAGTGGTCGATACCCCACATGTCAGGTAATCTCACATGGAAGTATCTCAAAGGACCTAATCGTCATAGGGGTCTCAACGCAACAGACGACGCGTCAATCGGACGCACGGTCTATGAGTTATTAACATTTTCGTTCCAGGGGCCCGGTTGGATTTCAGGTACAATCCAACCCGGCCATAATCCAAATGTGTCCAAACCTTAGGTGAAGTATTCCAAAAGAACCGTCTCATTAAGAGGAAACCAACATAGTCGACGACATGTCAATCGGACGTCCGGTCATTAAGTTATAAGTGTTTCCGCTCCGAGCGCTCGGTTGGAATTACGTTCTTTCCAAACCTGGTCGTTTTCCAAAGTCATCCAAAACTCACTTAGAGTATCAAAAAAGGAGCGCCACGTCGCGAGGGTCCTAGTTCCACAGACGACGCGTCGATCAAACGCACGGTCTTTATGTTATTCACGTTTAAGTGAAAACGGGCTCGGTCCGTTAGACCCGATGGGTTGACGAGTCGGGTCGACTCGGTTTTGGTGGGTCTGACCTGACAAAGGGGTCAGACCAGTCCTATGAGTCGCGCGGCCTAGCCCAAGGGGCACGGCCCGGCCCGAGAGCCGAGCAGTTTGAGGGGCGCGACCCCTCGGCTATCCGAACCGGCCGATTAGGCCAGCCAGCCTTCTGGCGCAAGCGGCCTGCACGGCGGGCCGCGAATCTTCTGGCGCAATGCCCTCCTGGCGCCCCGGATATACTCCGCCCGGCCGGCCGACGGGCTGGCTGGTCCTTTCACTGAAGTGGCCCAAAGAGCGGGCCTCAGTTCCCACTGCACAGCCAGCACGACGACACCGGCTTCCTCTACCGAGACCTACGCTGGCCGCGGTTCCGCATCCCCGGCACGGCGCAACGGCGCTGTGCTTCCTATTCCGCGGCCCGCTTGGCCGCGGCTTTTCCTAGATTATGCGATGACAGCCCTTGCACCACCGGTCTCTTCCATGTTCCGCCTCCGATCGTCGGTTCCAAAAAGATAAAGTTTTAGCGGAGGGTCATCGGACCGTGTTCGTTTGGACCCCTCCCTCTGCGTTAAGCGATAGCAATAGGCCGAGACAATCAAAGATATACAATGACGAATCGAGGCACAATTTTAATCCATTAAAATTGAACATAACCCCTACCTCGATTATGGTTCGTTCATCGTAGACACGGAAAGCGTTGTTGCTCCGTCAACATCGGGAAAAAACCATCGTCGTTGGTGAGTTCCCCGCGATTATATTTCCTCCCTTGATGCGGAGGAAGGAAAGGAAGTGCATCGTCAATCTTCATGGAACCGGCGTTCTTCGTTGAAGAGGCGTCGTTCTTCAATGAAAGTGGAATTCTCTTCTTCTTCTTCTCCACAAGAGCTCTCTCAAAATCCCCCTACCCAACAAGTGCCAAAGTAAAATAATAGGCCAATCCTATTATTTTATTAACACTAGCAATTTAAATTTCAAAATTTAAAACACTTAATTAATTATTTGAATAGGTTCAAATTATTAATTAAGGTTTCTTGGAAAGCGTTAAAGAGGGAGAGAGAGGAGAGGAAGATTTAAACAATTAAAGAGGGGTTAACAAATTAATGAAGGGGGTTTAAGGGAGTTTGGGGAAAATGAAAGGTTGGGGATCATGTGGGCCCCAACTCTCATATAAACACAAATGGGAAGTTGGGTGGTTGTGGGCTCCACCAACAACTTCCCATGGAAGGGTTTAACTTTCAAGGTTACAAAATAAAATTGTTCAACAATTTTATTTATTTTAAACTAATTCCCCAAATAATAATTCTCAACCTGCTTAAAATGAAACTACGGTAAAGGTCTCTTTAAGAAATTTCCGGTGCTGTGAGTTAATCGGTGCCCTCAGATTTCAATTCTGAGCACTGGTTCAAAAGATAGAAAAACCCGCTCATTCGTTCACTAAACATACCCGAGCTAAACTTCAGAAATTGATTCCAGGCACACCGGGCCTCGGAATCAAGTGCCGTCAGAAGCTACAGACTCATAAAATTTCAAGGTATTTAAAGAAAAAATTTCCTTGAAATTTCCAAGTCTTTAAAATCTCCCAAACATATTTTATATAATTGATCAAATGTTTCATGTAATGGATCACATTGGAATTGAATTGGATATGGGTTACAAAATATTTGTAACTGAAGGAATTTACTTATACGACTTATAATGTATGTGTAAATACATGGAATCATGACCCAAAACCTACTTAAAGAAGTCTTAGTTATGTAAATATGTGTATATTTATCAATAAATATTATTTATGACCCTCCTTCATCTTTAACAACTTGAGATACTATAATATTGTGGTTGGTAGGAGGATCATACCTAAACTATTTGGGTGATTTGGTATAGACTATAGATACACCTTATAGGGAAGACTCCAATGGATATTAATCAAGAATATATTAAAGGAAACTTCATAAGTGATCAATGGTGTAAGGTACATATTCATCATTCATTTATAATGATAATTGTTTCAATTTCAATGCATGGTGTTATTGTGTTTATATTTCCTAATGATTTCTAATTGAATGATTAAGTTTTATTTTATTATTAGAAACCCACTGGTTCATGTTGGATATAGGTAACCTATGATTAATTCCTTATTTAATTAATATCATTTGTGTTATGATTAGCATGATTTTCAACCTAAATAGATAAATGTTGTGAGAAATATGAATGAAACTAATGAAATATGGATTTTGGCCCACTAATATATATCATGTATGGGGTTTAATTTTTTTGGGAGTATGTGTAATAAAATTACTTATTGAATTGATATAAAATAAGATAATAACATAATAAATATTTCCTTTTATAGATCATGGCATTAATTATGAACATAAATTTTTAGATTTTTTATTAGTCAAACTAATAGTTAAATAGATTTACATATAAGTTTGATAAGTGTTCCCAAGGAAAATCATTTGACCATAAGGACGAGAATGAAATAAAGATTAATTTCTCTAATTTTGACTCATAGGTATTGGATATTGGGTGTACATGACAGATTTTTGTTAATGTGAACTGAATCATAAATATTAGATAATGAATGAATGAAAAGGTCAATCTACATATTGAAAATATGGAAAGATTTACTGTATTGGAAGTGGTAACGTATGGACTATATATTCCTAATATATTAACTATAGAATTGAAAAACTATCACTATTTTACAAACATAAATATTTTTTTTGTATTTTACTAGGATAAGAAGGGATTTTTTTTCATGATTGAGAACAAAATTCATCTATATACATGAAATAATTTTTTCATGACATTTCTTATATATTTTAGATATGAATAATCCAATCAATAGAATTGAATATATGAAGGTTAAGATAGTTGATTGTAACACCACTTATCTTTTGCATTATCACCCTGGGTATACAAATGAGAAACACATTCAACAAATCCATAGAGGGAGATTGTTGGAATCACTCCATTATAAATCATTTGATAAACATGAATATTTTTATTATAAAAAATGAATAAAGAAACTTTTAGTGGAAAATGTGAGATGAATAATGCACTATTTGATATAATACATAGTGATGTATGTCATAGAGACCTGAAATTTTCACTGGATCTTTATTTCTAATAATATTTTATGAATTTTACATACAGTTAGTTTTATTTTTGTGTCTTGAGATCCCAGATAAATATTTATTATTTTAAAACATATTATTTACGGATCACATGTGTGTAAATGTTAAAAAACATCAATATATCCTAAAATAATCCTTTAAAAAGAGTTTTTTTACATTGTAGTTGTGCTTGGTATGGGGGGGGGGTCCTAGAAGAGATTTTTTTTATGTTTAAGTTTCAGGTCCCGGACATGCCTGCTTCAAGAGTTTAATAAAAATACCTTTAATTTTAAAACCTTGGAATTAAATGTATGTTGTACATATCTCTAGTTAGGTTATTATCCATTTATCCCATAGATCCTAGGATATTAGGGTTTTAATGTTCCATCAAGGTGACAACCTCAGATCTTGAATAAATAATGGAATCTTGAGGTGATGATAATCATCACTTAAGGTGGCAATCTTTACATTGATTAATGACCCTTTATTCATCCTATTTGTTATACATATATGAATTTTATTTGATAATGGAATTATTGAAATTATTAATTTATATTGTGACTTTATCCTTTGATTATTAACAATATATTTAGTTTTTGGTTTTTTAATTTCATGACTATTGAGATTGAGATTGTTCAAAGAGGAGAAAGCTGGTGATTAGATCATCAACCATTATGATCCCCACTTCCACACTGCTTAGTGGTGTACATTGAACAATGTTATCCTTGTGCTAACATGAAGCAGTGAAGGGAGGTTAGGTAACCTCAGTGGCATGCCTCTCATTTCCCTCTCTCCTTATCCCTATGAGGTGGACCAGTGAAGTTCCACCCATCTTTACAATGGCTGATGGTGGGTTTTATTGGTGACACTAATGGTTTGGTCTTAGGATTTTGTGAGGTGGAAAGAAATGATAAGGTTAGGCATAATAATGATAAAGGGAGGTGGAATTAGTGGCTTGGGAAACTATGGCTAGGAAAAAATTGTGGGGCTTGACTTGGATGAGATGACGATGGTGCAGAAGCAGTGGTAAAGAAAATAGAATCAACGATAGTGGAAAAATTGGATCTAGTGGATAAGATTTCCTGGGATAGAAAATAGGATTAAATGACATGTGGTCATTAAATAACATGTGAGTCGATGTATAAGATTTCATGGTAGGTAAAAAATTTTCACACAACATATATCCTTAAATAACACACCATGTTTTCCAAAAGACAAAGCCCATGATATACAAGAGAACTCACCTGAATACCCCCTAGCCACACATACCGTGTATGTTGGGGAACACATTGTTTCATTAAGTGATATGACTCTAGGTCTCCATTGTATACTCCCAGCCAACCTATAATTCCCATATTCCATTTTACCTAAGGGTATCACTTTTTATGTTGACACGATATGACTGGATGATGATAGTACACACCCAACCACCACTCATAGCTCACACACCATGTATGATAGAGTATATGTGATTTACTTTCCACTCTTAGGTGTTTTCCATTTTATCTTTTATGGGTGTCATAAATTGACAAAAAAAATAATCCATTCTAATTTTTTTCTATATTTATTTCAATGGTGGAATCCTCTTCATCATTAATGATATTTCGTGAGGTATTTTGACCTATTTGAGCATCTTAGCTCCATTTAGGAAAAAACAATGTTTGAGAGAGGTGTTTGGAGAAGGCATGTAGTTGAAAATACCTCATGTGTTGGGGCATATTCTTCTATTATGGACATGAGGTTTAGTACTCCCCTTGAGATATAATTGTGATAGGGAATGGTCTCCTATGAAATAGATGGAGTTCAAGTAGTTCTTCATGTGATGGAGCATGGTACTATATTCATGGAGTCTCTAATCCCATATGTGTTAGGAAACAATCATCCATAGAGGCCTTTACCCCCTCAATTGATTCACTTATCCCTCTATAAGTCACAACCCACCACTACAATTACAAAGTAGTGGAATAGATTTTATATAAGCTAGGTAGTTTGGGTATTTCATGTCCTATGTTTCATTAAAATATTTGGATTCCTCCATGATATGACTTACCACTAGGATATATACATGAGAATTTTTTACAACATTTTTCCTAATCCTTAAAGCACATATAAGGTTTCTCAATGGTTCTCTATTTCTCCCTATATCTTTGGGGGTTTAAGTTGACTTTTTTATCCCACCTGTTTGTTTTTGGGTAATACTACTCGTTATTTCTATACTAATCCCAACATAAGAATTCTTAACCACAAATTTTGTGTTTATATAGATAATTCACCATTCAGATGTTACTTCAGTGGACATGGAGCTATTGATTTGTAGTGAATGATGGTGGTAGTAGATATTGGCAATCATAGCCAGAGTCATTGCAATGAGTCTAAGTTTTCCCTTTGTCATAGGTATATCATACTTTTATATATTATTCCTATATATCTTATTTAATTTGGACTTTTCCTATGTATATTTTTCTCAAATATTCAGTTTCTTATACATGAACATTATTATATAATTTGGTAGTTATATTTATTTTATTATTAATTTATTAGTTTTATTTAATTTCATTGGATATATGTAGTTTTTTTCTTATTATTACTAGTCTAAGGTCTCCCATGTGTGTGATATTCCTTATTAGTGTTAGTCACTAGCCCTTAGCCTAATGGAGGTGGGCTTGGGGTGCACACTTGGCCTAAATACTGTCCTATGTGGGGTCCTAGTGGGTTGTTTTGTGTCAAGGTGGGTTTATACTAGGGATAAAGTTTGGATTTAGGAGTCTTATGAAGTTTCTTTTTAGAATTTAAGGAAACATGGTTGATGGGTCTTAAGTTTTGTTTTTCAACCAAGGAAACTAATTTACATGCGGACAGCTAATGTATCCTTTCTCCATGACTCTAATAATATGTTAATTGACTAAAAAACATAAGGTATCATTTTTTGGGAGTAAATAATTTGGTACATGAATAATGTATCATGTTAGTTATGATTTTATCCATGTCCTTATTGAGTTATCTCAAATAGATATTATTTAATGACCACCGGTTAATTTTATTGACTACAAGATCCACCTCATGGAAACCCATTTAGATTTATATGCAGGGTCATAATGAATATATGTCAGCACTAGATACTTTGTTCACTGATCAGTTAAGCGATGAGGTATCAATTCAAGAACTCAATCTAGAGTTACTTTTATAAGGAGGGAAGAGGTAAGACTCTCTTCTTGTTGTTCCAAGAGTGGATCCTCCACCTAATATGCATGGGGATGATCCTAAAACTTCTGAGTAGTATATGATTCAAGTTGGGAAGGATGATAATACCTATATACTGATTTCTCCTCATGTTTTCCAATGATAGTGGCCTCTTAGGTTTCATGATGAGCCTAATTCTATGGTGGCAGAGGATTGGTTGGGGCTATTGGCTCACACATTCCATATGGTTTGGTTTCTCATAGGATGGTGATTATTTCATTATGACTTTTTTATCATATGTATTTCCATTTGTGGACATTGAATACTTAGACTAATGATGAGTCCACTATAAATTGTTTGGAGTTTGAGAAATTATTCAGAGTGGAATACTATTTGATGATATGAAGGATGTTATGAGTTTAAGAGCTATTGGACCTTCAGTAGGGTAACATGACTATAACTGAGTATGCATTTTAGTTTACAGACCTCATGAGGTACTCCTGAGATATGATTCATGATGGATTTCTATAAGGTTATAAGTTATAAAAGATCTTATAGAGATATATTTGATTCGGGGTTGTACCTCTATACATCCCCACCTATATTGGAGTCTTGGGAGATCATTAGAGATTGAGATCTGCTTGATAGAGTCACAACCCAGTACTAGGAAAGGTCTAGGTTTATAAGGAGTAGTTAAAAAAGAAAAAACTATCCAAATATAGTCCTTAGGATCCCATCATTAGATGTATTAACATTCAAAATCTCTATTTAATGGATTGATAATAGAGGGATCTCATAGAGGGTCTAATTAGTAAGGAGGTAGGCTTTGTAATGCTTGTCAAGATAGAGGATATATGGATCGAGATTATATAACTATGAGAGTAAATAATGGTAGCTATGACAATACCATGGATATAAATCCATACTAGAGACATTTTTGGGACTAGGGGACTCACTATAATGGATATGTTGGCCTTATAGGAGGCAGTTTCAGTATAGGATCAAGTGCCACATTAGTAAGAGTTAGAGGTGGATGACACTTTAATCCACTCTCACCAACACCACCTCTAGGTGGTCCATGATAGGCCAAACATGTTTATAGTCATGGATGTGGGGAGATGTACACTATTAAAGGTTTTGATTTGGAATTTATAGACATGTCTTGAGGTATAATCTGTGTATTTTCTACATTGGAACTCATACTAATAAACATTTACATAAGCTATTATTTTATTGCTATGTCATTAGTTCAGGATATAGGGATACTTTTGACACTAGTTGTGTCATAGTGGTAATAATCAATTAATTAATTTAATTAATTTTGATATGTGGTGGGTTCCCAAAAATTTTGGGCCGAATTTTAAATTTTTTAAGGGAAATATTGTTGCGAACGACTTATGCATTGTTAGGAGTAATCGTTCACTGACTATGTGTGGGGGTCTGTCATTGGGACAATTTCGATTCAAATAGATTGAGCATGGTTTTCTTAACCATGTGACTTACCTAGGGGTAGCCATGTAAGTTATTTTTGGTTGTATAATAGGGGAATCACAATTAGTGCATGGATTGTTAAACCATGTGCCTAAACCATGGGCCATGTCCATAATTTTTTTAATTTTTTTTTATTTCCCCGATTTTGATCCCTCTTATTTCTTTTCCACCTCCCTCTCCTAGTGTCGTATGACCAGACCCCTCTACTCTCTATGTCTCACATGCCTCTCCCTCACTTTACCACCTCTTCTCTAGCTGTTCTTACCACATTTCTTCTATATTTAGGGATAATTCTCCAAAGTAAGGCCTCTACATCACTACTACACCATTTTCAATCATTTTTTTCTTCTCCCCATCACCCAATTTAATATTCCAAACCCTAGGTTAAAGGTTTGACTTGATTTTTGTAATTTATTCATTTATAAGGTATGGAATAGGTCTCTTGGTTTGTCTTTGTGCATGATTCTACATCCTCCATCGATGGTGAAACATTTCAATTTGTTTTAGATCACTTTCTGCTATTTGAGGTAGTTTTTTCTATAGATCCCTATTGTATTTCATATTATAAACTGATTTCATGGTTTTAAATGCCTTTTTATAAATTTAAAATCTTATTATATGTCCTTGTATTCTTGATTTATTTGGATTAGTTTTTAGCAATTGGCATGGGCCTTGGCCGCATGCCAATTATTTGTGAAATTTACCAAAAGGATCATTAAAATTGTTTCAAGAATTTGTAATATTTTTTTATGAAATTATAAATGTATGGTATTGCAGTTTTGATTTTCCAGTGGTATTTCAAAGTTTAAACCACTTGTAATGGACCTTGTTTGAATGCCAAGTGTTAGATTAAATGCCTATTGGGCTTTTCTAAAAGGATTTGGATATTTTAAAATATATTTAAAGTTGGTTTCCTTTTTGAAAAGGGTGTGATTATTTTTTAAATGGGATATTTTATAAAAAGTGGGGGTTAAACCTTTTGTGAAATTAAGTGGAGATTTTTTTGAGTAGTTTGGGCCATTTTTGGCATTGATTGTGTTTCCATTAGGTTTGTGAGTTGTTTCCAAATCCTCTTAGATTGTAAATGTGGATTCTAAAAACACAAAAAAAACACACATATAGGTTAGCTATTTGTAAATATTCAAACATGGTGATGGGAACATGTACATTGGGACAAGTGGTATCCACACACACACACATATGTATCATAATGTATATGTGTATAAGTGTCCAAGGTGACTTGGAACATGAAAATCTTAGTTTGAAAATGGGTTTTCAAAAGTATATACTATAAGTGATAAATAAAAGGCTTGGTTGGAACTTGTGAAGTGATACTTGAGTGATTGATTTGTTGTTACCTTATTGACCCCCTTTGTGTTTGTTGATGATGTTTTGTTTATCCATGTTATGGATGTTGTGATATGATTCATGTTGTACTGATGTATTGGGGATCTTTTCAAGGGTAGTGTGGGAGGAGGGAAGGAAGTGCTTGTGGTGTTTTACTTTGGTATTGTAATTAATGTGAGATGACATTTGTTTTTTCATGGCCCACATATTTTTTTTATCACCTGGGGAGACCGGGGCTACTAAGTGGGAAGTATTGGTAAATTGTTATGCTAGTTGATATTTAGAACTTTCTATTCCCCCTAGTTGTATGTAACACCTGGCTAGTAGGATTATCACTGTGGATATTAGTTAGAGTGATTCAGTTGATGGTTATGTGGTCATTAAAATTTCGACCATAGGTTCACCTGTACACATCATGAACTATCCTGTTAGTCCCTATGATGTTACCTCATGATATGTACGGTATGTTATTCCATCTTTATTTTATATTGATCATGTGAGTTTTTTACTTGTTATTTTATGCATTTTTTGACATGTTGGATATTTTATGATTGATATTTTAAATTTTATGACTTTCCTTATGTTGGTATTTTCATTTCTTATGACTTTTATGGAATCATCATGTGTTTGTTTGGATTAATTTTTAAAGAATTGTTTTTTAATTTGTTTAAAAGTGAGATTTTAAAAGGAAAAAGTTTTGGGTATTTCATTAAGAGTTTTAAGGAAATGGGATTTTCATTGGAATGATTTATGGAAATGGGATTTTCATGGTATAGATTAGAAAAATGGATTTTTTTGGCTTGATTTAATCATTTTGGAAGTTTAATTTAAATTTTTTAACTATCCTTGTTTTGTTTTATAAAAATGATAGTTTTTTGAAAGTGTACCTATGATTTGGTTTTACAAATCATGTTAAAACCTATTTTATACCTTATGCTCAAAATAGAATTTTATAAACTTATTTACTAAGTGATTTCTATAGATTTGGAAAGAAGTGGTGGGATATTGAGCGATTTTGTGATCAGACCTATACTATCATTTTTAGTTTTAGGTTCATACTATCCTTTATTCTCTCCCATGGGGAATTATGGTTCTTCATTGTTGGGAGGGGACATATTTAATCATAAGGAGACACATATTTCTGTAGTTTAGTTCTTATTTTATTTTCTTTTATCACATTGGCCAATTGAGATTTTATTAATTTCTATGTATGGAGGGTAACTATATTTGTTGGTGGGAAAATCAGATCCATTATAGGTGGGCATCTTTGCCTTGCTGGAGAGGGTGTTTGGAGGGCGGGAGAGGTTTTTGGTGATCAATGTTGTTTTTATTTTTTTATAGTTTTTATATAAGGTTTCTGTTTGTTTTTTATCTATAATGGACATCTAATGTATGGAAGGATTATGCCAAAATTTTATTTACTTTTATGATACTATATTTTACTATGATTTTAGGGAAAAACCATTTCCAAGTGTGTTCCTGTGATGCTCAGAAACTAGTTTTCAGCCCATGGGGATCGGGAATGCCCTTTAGGCTAATGGAAATCTAATTCATGTGTCTATCGAAAGGATAGACTAGACCAGTACATTACAAATGCTATCAGAGGATTTGGGTCCTTCTTTTTCATAGGAACCTAAGACTTTGGGGTTACCTTTTTTATTTGGAATGTCATAGTGAGACTGAGTTAGAATTTTTTGGGACTCGTGAAGTAGGTGTAGGGATAGAGTCGTGAGCTCTTTCACTCTCTAAGCCTTGAGTTTACATGGGTAGTTGGAATTTTTACTTGATTCTAGTTTTCTATTTGATGGTTGTTGATGCTGAAATACACGTTTCATGGTAAATGTCAAGGAATTCATGGCCATTTTGAAGAAAATATTGGACAAAAAATCTCAAAAATACACATAAGGGTATGTGTTTATGAAGGTCAAAAATTAACAAACATGAGACACCTCAAAAAGGTTTCTAGTCCACCGAAAAAGTCAAGGTAGTAACTTTCAAACAATGTATGTTTGTTTTAGGAACTCCATATCCTGATGAAAACTTTCAAAAAATGCATTTCCAAGGTGTTATTTTTCACGAAACAGACCTCCATACCATCCCAACGCTTATAAATACCCCCTTTATTCAAATTTTTAGGGGACACAAACTTTTTAATTCGGACAAAGGATTTGAATTCATGAAACTCTAACCTTCATGAGAAAAATATGAGATATATTTCTAGTGGTGTCTATCTTTCATGAAACTGCCTCCCATAGGTTCTTGAGAACCTCAAACCATGGTAGATATGCCTTTCATGAAGGTCCATTTCCTTTGTATTAGAAGAATCCCCTTTGTGGATCTTAGGGTTTCATGAGATAATTATCCCTCATGAAAATAACCCCATTTAAACTAAGAATTTAATCTAAGGTAAGGACATCCTATTTCATGAAAGATACACCTTCAAAAGAACACTACCTTTGGAACATTCTTTAACCTTCATGAACCCCTAACCTTCACAAAACCCATCCACCAAGCCTCTCCATGGTGCCTCCTTTTATAAAACACCATTTTGAGAAATTTGAGTTCCTAGTAACCATATAATCATCCAAAACTGGTTCATATTCACCCTAATCTTCCCTGAGACTGGTATCATCAACCCTTATATCTGGCCCCTTTTCTTCAAGTACAATCTGGAATATTACCTTGCCTTTTTATCCTAAGCATTAGCACCCTAATACCTCATACTCATAAGAGTAGGAAACCTAATGTTAGGATCCCTATTTTTCACTTGACTATGGTAGTGTTTACTCCATAAACCCCCCTAGAGGTGCATGTGCAATAGATGCATAATACCTAAAGGTGGAATAATCAAGGGAAACTGCCCACCTTTCATGGTACAGAGGCCTAGTGATGTATCCTTCTCTCCTACATGGAAATGGTCTCTTAGGGTGTAGGCCTATACCATGTCTGAGTTTCATGACATAAAAATAAATATCCTAATGTCTTAGTCATATAATGTTAAACTAAACGACATCATCCTCAGCACATGGCATTTAACTATAGTATTACCATATATAAAAAACAAAGGATGGACAGTGCATGAGATACATGAGATAACTCCCTCCCCCAACCATCATATGTGACTACCATCATGGGAAGCTCATTCATATAAGACCCACACCATCCTTACCCACCATTAGATGTGACTCCCATTTTGAGAATCCTTTATGTGTTAGACCCACACTATCTCTTACGGTTTCTCCTTCTATGACACAAGCGTCCTTACCACATGACGTTAAACTGCATGAAATGGTCCTGTCACACAACCTAAAACTATTGCATTGAACAATGTTGGTTTTGATCCCTATCTCTTAATATGGTATATATTACACCTCTATGAGGTTCAATCTTGATATCTCAGCAATCTTGGGATACCTCCTCGTGGTTCAATCTTGATACCCTGATATTCCCATCAAATCTTCATGTCTTAACCTCAGAAGATGGAAACTCCAAAGTGTGATCATCTCCCCCATAGTAACACTCTAAAATCCCCCCACCTATCCCCAAAATATGTTAAACTAATGACCCACCTATCCCCATAATATGTTAAACCTATGACCCACTTGTCCCAATAAGAGGTTAAACCTATGACTAACATGTCACCATAAGATGTTAAACCTGTGACCAACCTATCCCTACATGATGTTAAACTTGTGACCAACTTATCCCCACAAGACATTAAAACTATGACCAACCTATCCCCACAAGACGTTAAACATGTGACCCACCTGAAATCTATACCCCACACAATAAACATGGGATGCCTAGGGTAAAAATTCTTAGATGCCTTACACCCCTAGTGTCAACTTACCCCATGGATGACATGGTATTTTCTAGGTTCTTCACCTAAGATGCCTCATATATGAGAGACCCATGACTTCAAAAGAGGAATATTTTATAGGTACTCAAAATTCCCAACATCAAGAATTTCTTAGATATGCCCAATGTTACCATCTACTTTGGCTGTGTGTTTCTTTCCTATCAAGATATAAGTAACATAATTAACCGGTGTCCACCTCAAGATGGCACTGTGAATGACTTTCATGAAAATGAATCAGATATATGAGGGAGACCTAGACTAAGGGAAAAGCTCCAAGGAGGAATCTGTAGAAGGAGGAACCAACACCCCATCATCCCATTTTGATCATGGAGGCAACATAACCAACCATGGTGGCGGAGGCTTCCTACCTTTGGAAAGATAGAATGTTGGGAAAGAGAAGTGCAATGCAAAACCCCAGTGGAAAACATCGGAAAAAAATATGAACCCAATGTGAAATTATCTCCTTTAATAGTGAATATATCAGCAATTCTATGCACCATTATATTTGATCATGATCGAATCCAGATACCCAAAATTAGTCCCTTCTAAACAGATGGTGGGTTTAGTGTGAAACTATTCTCCTATAATTAGGGGAAAGTGAAGGTCATTGAGAATCCTTGATCTAATAAATCATTTATTTGGATCCTCCCTTCAGCTTGGAGAAGGAAAAATGGAATTGGGCATATTGATCATAAATTTATTTGTGCATTTACTAATGCCTGAATCAATATATATACAAAACTCAAGCAATTGGGAATGCATGAAAACCCTCTACGAATAGGCATAGGGGAAAGGGAACTAACAGTTCAATGATCCTACACCCCTAAACTCCCGCCGTGATGGCTACCTACTCTATGAATACTAGGAACCCTCTCCCCATCTCCCATGCTAAGCTCATCCAGAGAAGGATTTTCAATGATCTTTTTTAATTAATACGAGAAAGAAGTGGTTATACCAACTAGGGATATAGCCTGAAAAGACATGGAATACATGGAACTAAACTATCACTTCCACCCACATGGGGTGTGTTGGGGTAATTCCCCCCAATAACAACGACACACCATTTTAGGAGCCTCTATCAAGAATGATTTGACAACTTCCTTCCCTACACTAATAAAGTAGGGGATATAAATGTTTCACCAACAGTGATTTCCACTTGGGAGTTACCCAAGAGGGCTCCCACCCAGTCACACGGATTATGTCAGCTAGTTCTGTAGGTCTAAGAGTAGGTCTATCCCACCCCTGCTCCCCAGAACCAATATATAATACCCAACAATGACGCAAGGGGAAGACCATGGACCCTTCCCATTAAGAGGCCTCTTCCCCAGCTCTAGAATCCCTATCCACCCCCAATGAATCTTATTCTAACCCTAAAACCACCATATGGGGAACCATTTTTCTTTATTGGGATCAAGATCCTAGATGCCCCATGGGTAGGTTAGGTTGACTCTCCCTATCATTGGAACCACCAAAAACCGTAACAGGTCATCCTGTGATGAATAATTCCACCACGGAGGTCCTCCCCATGTCAAATACATGCCCTACTCCAAAAATCTATCCCAAGGTAGAACTAAAAACAACCACTGTAGCCACCATGCTTGCGGTTGTGACCAAAACATGCAAGTAAGGAATCTAAATGATTCCCATCCAATCACACTCAATGAGATTCCTCGCCATCAATGATAGGACCATGGGAAATGCTATGTCTCCATAAATCTCTTAGACCCTAAGATGATATATGACTATCTGAAGGAACCTTCACCTCTTCTATCATAGATAGGGGTAGAAACCCACTATCTAGGGTTAACAATCCATGAAGTCGACATACATAAAATCCTTAAATCCCTATGTAGGTACATGCGAGTGGAGAATTTTATAGATTCCTCCAAAGGAATTGATATGAAAACATCACCACCACCATCAGGTTCCCTCATCTCAACTTCCACACTAGAAGTGGGAGAGATTTTAGGGTCAGAATTGACAACCTAGAATTACAGTGAACACTCTACTAAGCCTTATAAAGATATTTTCTCTCTCAAATATGAGGTGGTTGTGAATACCTCATATTACTTATAAATGATCCTAAAGTTGACCCCACCTCTAAAATACATCCCAATGTTTAGATGATTGTTAGTCATCATGATACCCCCTATTGGTAAATCAGCAGCAAGTCATGTCTATGTCAGTGCCGTCGCAAATCTATAAATCAGTTCCAATTGGGGTTTGGGATAATCAGAGGTAGGGTGATCCTTTAGTTAATGATAAAGAGGACTTTTGGAGGATCCTATCCACCGACCAACTATTATTAATGTTTCAGACACCCACAAACCTTAATTTTTTTATTCCAACATCATTTACTAAGGACCAGACGGTATTATTTAACCAAAATATATGGGAAATGATCAATCACCTTTAGAATTGTCAGTTGAACTACCCAGGAATCCATGAATATCTTGATACTGTTCACCAATAGTGTAGAAGGTTTGACATCACAATTATTCCAATATCTCAACTCCCCAAAATTTATGGATACCATTATACTTTCCAATAGACATGCATTATGAATCTTTCTATGCTTTAGAGAATTATGAAAGAGGCATCTCAACATGTGAAGATCAAAGGATGGGGGTAGTATGCCACCATCCATTTTATCCCTATCACACAAAAACAATGTGATCATTAGTATGAATCAACTACTGATGGTAAAATTTCTTTTCTAACCATCACCATAGTGAATTTCATCACTATTTACCCTCTCAAGGATCGAAGAAACTAGACCATTAATATAGGGAATGATAGGGAGTACCCAACCCAAGGGATGGCACATTACCAAGAAGATCCCCCGATGGGTTCTCACACTCATTAGTAGAGAGTAGAACCAGGCCTTGGGAGTCCCCTAATGAGACATTTCTACCTGCTCACTGATATATCAAAAAATTAAAGGGGATTTTTGAGCCTATCGGTCCATTCGAGATCACATTAGAAACTGAGTCAGATGATAGGATGGTTGTTTTTCTCCAAGTACTAGAAGCTTACAAGAGGATTTCTACTGAGCTTATATCTGAGTAGTTTTTGGATAATGATAATATCAAAAGGCATCTTATCTCTCATCCACTTGGGAACCCATTTCTCTTTGGCTAGGTTCCCAGACTTGAACTAGCTATCCTTGCACATTCGATCTGAGAATAAGATGAGTACTATGGAAAATGACCAAGATATGATTCACCCAATTTTCTTAAGCAGTGCGCCTATCCGCTTTGAGATCAAGGCCACCCACCTCCTAGGATGATGAGCTAGTTAGAGCATTGGAGACCAAAAATACTGACCAAGATGATGTGATAGCTTCCCTAATTTCCCGTCTTGAGGCTCTAGATATGAGACAGGTGTCAATTCCACCTAAAGAGGATATATATTCAGAATGGGTAGATCGGATTCACCCACTACCATAATTTTTAAATATAATATTTTCACCATTTAACAAGTTTGGTGATCCTCTATGATATCTTACCCACTTACCCTTATGGTGTGGCACAATGTTGGGGACTACAGAATAGAAGGAAGCCACCAAACTCCAATGTTTCATCCAAATACTGGATGGACCTACATTTTTTTTATACAGCCAATTTCCCCATGATCTATTGCCAATTGGTAGGACCACCGTAGGTTTTTACTATATTAGTTCATCTACACTATATAAAAAACTAGTATTGAAAATCTCTCTATGTACAAATAGGGGGATGATGAGAGATTTTCTGACTTCATCACCCAATGGAAGGGGATCATATACTCTCTTGATATGTAGTTTTCCCAAGAGAATCTAACAACTTTTTTCATTGATAATATAAAATATGATCTAGTACCTACCCTCATCTCCTTGAATTATTTAGGTGGATTTTGATAGTTCGTTGAAAAAGATCTACATCTGGAAGAAAACTTGCTATGGATTGGGCAACAGTCACACCAATTACCCCTTCCAACTCCCATGTCAAGGCCTAAGAAAGTAAAAACAACCACTATCATAAAATCATGGGGATATTGAGATAATTAACCTATAATATTCTTTACCAGAAGAACCATGATAAGCATTGCCTCATAAAGTGTTGCCTCTCCAAGCGTAACCTTTTCAGGAACAACCTCACCGAGAGAAATTTTCCTCAACCCCCCACTAGGGCTAGGATCCTAGGGTTCCTTTTACGGAATAAAAGAATAATACCTACTCATTCAAGGATGAACGAGTTTGGAGGTACTTCATCAATTCCTTATAAAACGGTATTCTAAAGCTTCTAGAATATAGGGTACCCTAAGAGGCAAAACTCTACAACTATGTGAAACATTGTTCACACCATAGGATCCTTGGAAACACCATAAAAGAATGTTTTTCTTCAAATATTGGATCTAGAATTAGGTGTACCATGGTCCAAACAAATTAGGTGATGTCTTGACACATGTATCACATGTCTCTAATAACTTATAGAGTCATAGTGAAGACTCTGGTGAGTTGAAATAGGCCCTATACTGAATAACAAAAAAGTATAATGATTGGTTAGCTTGAAAGATAATTTCTCGCATCCATGGTATCATCCATGACCTATTGAGAAAACTATAACCTCTTGTGGTTACCATGTCTCTTCCATCCCCACCTCCACATTTGTGTCATAGTATTCCAAGACTCATAGAAATAGGAATCAACACCGTAAGGAAAATTAAATCCCCCCATTAGCGATGAAACAAGTTCTCATTCTTGGAAACTTCATGGCTCTTGAGTTGGGAGATGCACATAGATTTTGTCTGATCCTAGAATATTCTACTGACGAAGAGCAGGAATATGCCTGTATAAATGATTTCATATTGATATATCCCTTTATAGAGCCTATTGATGAGGAAGGACATGTGGCCCCCTCAGGCTCCTTAGGATGACACTATAAAAGGAGGGGTATGAGATGTAGTGGTAGGTCGAATATCCAGGATAGCACTTCAAACCAGGCTGTTTATGCCACCGAAACTAGATAAAAAGACTTGTGTAGGACTCAGTAAGAAAATCCTTCCTAGGAAACTCCATCAAGTAATCCTCCATATCTAACTATATTGGTTGACCGCATAACTCAGTTGCTCCCATGCCATGATTAGCCGCATCCATCCAGGGCTCGACATCAACCATATGGTTTTCAACCATTAGGTGTTCATCCCATACCACCTAAACAACAACTGAGTATGACTAGAACTAGCCAGGCCTTGAAACCTCAACTGATAGCACTCACTACACTCCCTATCAAAGAGTTTCCCTTGGAAATAAAAAGTATACCCCTTGCATGAAAGTATGTTATACTGAAACACCTTATCAGTATACCAATGAGGCTTTGGATCATCGATGCAATCCACCTATAAAAGTAGATGCGTGATACCATTATCAAATCCCCAAGGACCCCCTTTAGTTTTAGACTAGGGTAGTTACTGCTGATACCTATTATATAGAAGAAGATGAATAGAAGGAATGTTGGGCCATCATTTCATTTTTTGAATAAGATGAGAGTGCTACCATTTAGGGTCACATACACCCACTGTATATCACCATCTAGTTCAATGGTGTGGAAATCCAATGCTTCCTAGTGGACACTAGTTTCGAGATCAATATCATCTTAAACCAAACACTATACAAGTTGGGACTCATGGAAGAGGATATGATCCCCTCCAACCTGAAAATTCAGGGGTATGAAAAAAGCAACTAGAATCCACACAGAAAGATTTGGATAAAGACTCAATACAGTATCCTGGTAGAAAGTAATGAATTTATGGTGGTCTCATAGGATAAATACTACAATTCCCTACTATGAAGGTCATAGATATATATGCATGCAGTGGTCCCCTCATCACACCACCAGTGCTTCAATTCACCCTCTATGGTCAAGTAGGGGTACTCCAGGGTGATGATTCCCCCTAAAACTCTTGTGAGTTCCATTACCTAGATTACAGGTACTTAAAAAGAGAAGAAAAATAGTCCCATATTGATAGGATTGAGCATATCTATTCCCCCAAAAACACGACATCCACTATAGTATATCCTTGGGTAGGCTTGAAAGATAGATTCTTCCCACCAATCCATAAATTAGAACCCAAGACACTGAACATGGGAAGTTGTTTCATAATCCCCAAGAAGAAGGAGTTTTCATATATTCCCTCATACTGATACACTGGTCAGGCCTATAAAGTTATGGAAAACACTACCTCTATAAAGTACCAATAAGTTCACCCCATTGACACCAATCCATGACATTTCTGCATGTTCCATAAAGAAGGGATGAATCAACAGAGGTCAACCTGTCATCATTGCTTCGATGTCATGATTAAACCTCATGGTTAGAAACTGCGTGAGAATGGATCATCAGCCTTTGAAGCTGCAGTATCTACAAAGAAAGAGTTCCTTGTTGAAGAATATTCCCCCATCATATTGGATTTAAATTATGTCCCTAGATCTATAGTTTTTGTAGACTTTGTTCTTCCCTATTATCCTCATTTCTAAGATAAAGAAGATGATCTGGAGGATTTTCCCCCTACCTTTGAAGAGGGAATATTCACCATTGTCAATAATTTGATATAGGAAAACCTTGAAACTGAGAAATATCTAAGGAAAACATTGAAAAGCACAACTATGTCACCATAGTAACAAAAATAGAATGTTTATTTCCGGAAGTAGCACCATGATGTGTTTTCCTAGTGCTATAATGAGATTTTAGGGCTTGATCCCTAGGTTTCTTTCACTGCAGGTTCAAATAGCCTCCTATAATGATGCACCCTTCCCACGGTGCCATGGTCAAGGTCTAAGTTGATAATATTATTAAGGCCAACTTTTTCATAGAGGTATAGTACCCCAAATGGATGGAAAACATTGTACCAATCATGAATAAGAATGGGAAGATCAGAGTCTGCATCAAATTTATGGACCTAAACCACCATTGTATGAAGGATTACTTTACCCTTCCCATGATAGAGTTGTTGATCAATTGTATGGATGGTTTCCAGGTCCTCTCCATCATGGAAAAATATTTCAAGTATAATCAAATCTGTATGGCCATCAAGGATGAGCAATCTACTAACTTTAGGGAATCCTAGGGGACTTGTTTCTACTGAGTGATGCTTTTCTGCTTGAATAATTCCAAGGATACTAAACATCATGCCATGAACCATATCTTTAAGTCGATCCTTATAGAAATTGGTATATTTTTATATGGGTGATTTTTTGATGAAGTCTCTCCAATTCCATGACCATATCAATGACCTTGAGAGAGCGTTCGACTAGCTTTACTCCCATCACTTAAAGATGAACCCTTTGAAGTGTGAATTCAAGGTTATATTTGTAAAGTTTTTCATCTTCATTATCATATATAGAGGCATCTAGATTGATCCTATGAAAATCAAGTCTATCAATAAAATTCCTCCTCCATGAAACCTTCGGTAGTTGTAAGGCTTCCAAGACCACTTAGCCTATATTCGCTGATTTATTTCATATTTTACTAGAAAGAGTAATCCCTTTTCAACACTCATGAAGAAATCCACTACCTACCACTAGGGTGAGTATTTACAGATCACCTTGAGGACATTAAGTAGTATCCTCTATGAGCTCTGGACCTAATTCCACTAGTCTTGAGAAAGGCTCTGTCCTTTGTGTAACCACCCTTGAATGGTAACTTGGAACCCTTTTATCCCAAAATAATAGTGAAGTTAAGAAAAAAAAACCATATTATCTAAGATTGATACTCCTTGACATAGATACTAGATACTCTCATCAAGAAGATTTATGTCAAACTAGTCTTTGTAGTGCAGAAGTTGTGACATTACTTGAAACACCACAAGATATAGTTGGTGTACCCACTAAAATATATTCTCAACCGCCCCATGTTGATAGGGTGAATGGATTGGTGAGAAGTAATACTACAAAATTTCAACATCAGGTTCATTTCTTAAAAGGATGTTAAGGGAAAAGACTTGGTATATTTCCTTATTGTGCATTATACCCTTGAGGAATTTCCCCTGGATGTTGATATCCCATATGAATCCATTCTATTAGTGGATCAGTTGCACCATATTGGAAGATGAATTTTGATGGTGCCTATTAGAGTATAATAGATAGAAAGCTCAATGATCCCAAACTTAAAAAAGTAGGCACAGGGATTGTCCTCATCACTCCTGCACAAGCCCTCATGCTATAATCATTCTTGTTATTAGAAGGCTGCACAAACAACAAGGTAGATCATCATGCTCTTATGACTAGTCTTAAATTGGACCTTGAGATTGATACCCTATGTTTATATATGAAGGGATACTCTGAGCTAGTAATGAAGGAGATAAATGGTGAAAGTGTCATCAGAAATCAAGAACCTGCATCCCTACTAGAACAGACCCATCTGCTAATGGCCCAGTTACCTTCCTAGCCAAAGGCGACTCATGTTCCAAAACCACAAAATCATCGATTTGATTATTTGGAAATGCTAACTTCATCCATTTAAGAGGCCAACCATGATGCCTTAGTCATTGATATAGTACACTGAAGGGTCATTACCCCCACCACTTATGATGGTGATGACCAACATGCAAATTAGTTAGATTCCATTACTTCTACACCAGGAATCTAAAATTATGCCACAATTGAGGAAATTTCTAATTGGATTGTTCCCTTAATTGAGTATCTCCAATACAGAACTCTCCCACCAGGTTGACCTAAGTGTGAGTAAATCCACTATCATGCATCATAGTTCATCCTTCAGAGTGGACCTAACCTTGAGAAGACTCTCTATAAACATGAATTTGATGGAATCCTCCTCCATTAAATCCCAGAAAATGAGACACCTCAAGTCATGAAAGAGGTCCATACTGGATCCTATAGATCCCATCAAGTAGTATTGAAGATGTCCCACTATATTCAAAGGTTAGGTTACTTCTGGACCTCCATGGTTCATAACTATATTGAGTTTTCCAAGAGGTTTCATTCATTCTAGATCTATGCCAACTTTGTGCATCAACCACCAGATCTTCTCCATACCACCAAGTATTCCCATACCTTTGTAGTATTGGGACTCAATGTTGTGGGTTCCTACCCACTAATGACATCTCGACAATTCAGATTCATTATGACCATAATCAACTTCTTCTCAAAATGGGTAGAAGTGGTTCCCCTTAAAGAATCCAAAACCCAAATCGTGATTGAGTTCATAAACTCCAACATTATTCACTATTTTTTGGTTCATAACTATATTCTCACAAAAAATGGAACTAACATACATCCCATAGAGTTAATTAATTTCTATGAAAAATGAAACATCTGGTCAAATCATACCTCTCAATATCATGCATAAGCAATGGATAGATCTTAGTGTTCAACAAGAACCTATTTAACCTCCTAAAAAAATGGTAGGGAATACAAAAAAAGTTGGCCCAATAAACTCACTATTTCTTCATGGTCCTATTAGATGAAAACTTAAAATTCCACCCAGATGACACATACTCCTTAGTGGATGGAATGAAAGAAGTTTTAACTATAGAGTTTAAGTTGCTGTCACTCAAAATGACCATTTATGACCAGCAGATTCCAAACAGAATAGAAAAAGTATGTCTAAATGAGTCAGAGGCCCTCAAGAAAAATAAGCTCTAGGTGATACATAACTCAAAGAGACACCAGAACCAGATAACATGGGAATTTAACAATAAGGTTCACCTATGATAATTCCTTTAATGTTGAATGGTACTAGATCCCTAGATTCTAATGATACCTAGAAATAAATCCCCAAAGATGGAACCCAACAGGGAAATACCTCACATTATCTATAAGTACTACTCTAATGGTTTATACTCATTAATCACCATATATGGGGAGTACATCACAGCTCATACTAATTCAAAGTTTCTCAAGTGAAACTTTGTGTGAGTAGTCGTGTTCAAAGATACGTGACCTTAAACTATAGCAAACCTTATTATGATATCTATAACCTTAAACCAAAAGTTTCTAGGGTCTAAGCTATATGAATTTAAACTATAAAGCCTAAAATACTTAGAATATGATGTTAAACTATAGCCTTACCATATGTGAAAAACACAGGATGCCTAATATGAAAAATGAAATATGACCAAAGCCAACATCCTCAGTACATGACATTAAACTGTAGCCTTACCCTATGCAAGAAACATAGGATACCTCATATGAAAAATGTGAGATGACTAAAACAAACATCCACATCAAAAATCACTAAACTGTAGCCTTACCCCATGCGATGAATATAAGATGCCACATGTATTAAATAAGATATATTTACATTTCCTCATCATATGATGTAAAACTATATGATACTATGAGTCCTCACTAGAGAGGATGATGTTCTCCCCCTTAGAAATGGTCTCCTACCATGCAACGTCCAAATTCTATTACTATGTGTTGATTGATTCTGGTGGGATATTTAGTGATGCCTAGACCTTTTGTCTTCATGCCCAACCACAAGTTTTCTCCCCCAACGTGAGGTTATCCTTGACATTAATCCCATCATGACCTTTAACCCAAGGTGATGAAAACTTAAATGGGCCTCCTCATCAGTTGTAAGACCAGATCATATTCCTTGACCCATCAGTAGATCAATATTCCCTCATGACCTAACATGAAGGAAGAAATAATGGGAAACTCAACGTGTAATCCTCATACACAATGTACTATAGTATGATGTTAATATGTAAATATACTCTAAGAAACGGACATGGTATTCCCTATGTAATAAATTCAAGATACCCCGTGTAACAAGACACAATACCTCATGAAGAAAAGGCATGGGATAGTGACCCTATCAATTGGGTGACAAAGAAATGTCCTCACAGTATGAATATAAACTGAATATCCAACATCCTTAACACATGTTGTCAAAATTTATGTTCTACACACCCATCACATGATACAAAACTATATGATACCTCAATCCCTCACTAGAGGGGATGCCACCCATTAAACATTGGTCACCTACCAAGCTACATCCCAGAACTATGTGTGTCTTGATTCCGATTCCCATGGGATATGTAGTGATGCTCAGATCTCATATCATAGGTTTATCCCCACCATTAGCTCATTTTGTGGTATTTTCCCTTAGTGTCTAGCATAATCCTTACCTATTAGTATGCTCATTCGGCACATTTGAGTAGGCAGCATAATAGTTCCCAGAGAATTTAAATTCCCCCAAGACATTCCATACTTACACTTTCAATTTATTCTTCCTTTGATTTGTATCCTCATCATCCTCCCAATTTGAATAGGACCCCCTAAAGACAATGGTTACTGGCCACACTAGCTCACCTACTATTCAAGGTGCATGCCTTAGAGGATCTTCAACAACATTTGGTGGATCCTATGTTTCGAATATAGTCAATAGTTGATCCCATATCTATTCAACCCATCCATGAATGGTATGGTTGAGAGAACTATGTTTTGAACAAGGTCTACAATCATTCCCTACCCATCAGTCACCCCTTTTATACGATTCAATCTTGGAAGCCATAATTTAACCACTTTACCACCTCTCCATGCCTTGTAAGGATTTCTAGAACCTCTGATGTTCTCCTCATATGTGTTTGTTCATGATGAACAACAAGTCAAAATTATTAGGACCTTCCCAAGATAGAATTATTTTTTCCTCCTATATTAACATCCCTTGACACTAAGATAACTTTCCGCCACTCCTAGTTTATCACACTAAGCATAGATCATGTGGGATTAGGAGTCATAAAACCTTTCCATAACCACGATCAAGGTATTTAGGCATTCCAAAATGTAATTCGCCTACTTGATCCAAGAATCATGAACTTAAATTGTGTGAAAATTGTCTTAGAGATGTCTCATGCATCAATGGCCCCCCATTGGCCCTCTATTCACATCGAGCTTTTACTATTTTGCACTGAAAATAAATCCATGTGAAAAAATTACCCTACCCTTGTTCCACGTATTATGACCTTAAACTATTTGTAACTCTTGGTTTAAGCTATGTGACCTTAAACTAGTAACCATTATCCAATTGGCATGACTTTAAACTGCCCTAGGAAAGAGGTGCATACGTTTTTCAGGTTGAAAACCTATAGGGTCAACCTGATCAAAATTCTGAATCCCACCCACCAGGTCACTCTTGTGAATTTGGAAAAAATGAGGGTGTAAATAAAAAGGTATAAATCTAGTGGGACCCACCATGAACCCAAAAAAAACCTGGTTGTTATCACTGAACCCAATGGTTCAAGAAAAAGCTAAGGTCAAACCTTAAATCCTTCCTCCATTCATATTGATTTACATGTCCTGATCATAAGAAATTAAACTGTACTACACATTTTCTTACCATCCGATGTTAAACTATGAGGTATCATGGTTAAATCTATGTAATCGTAAAAATAAAAAATATATTATCCTCAATTTATTACATTAAACTTTGTGTTCAATGTCCTTTCCAAAATATGTTAAATTGCATGCCCTCTGTCCTCATTGCATGATGTAAAATTTCAAAGCATCTTAGGACCTCAGCTAAGAACCCCTTCCCCCATTTAGTAATGGTCACTTACCACACCATTTAAGTTCCTTGATAGTCATTTGAAATCTAAGACAACACTTCCCATGGAAGATGAGTCTATCCTTTATTTAGACTGATACACCTTCCTGATGTTCTCATAAACATGGTGTCATAATCCTAAGAGTTTTTAACACCATTCAATCATTCTATTTGATCATCCCCATGCTTCGTGCCTTACTTTATTTGGATCTCTATCATCTTCCATGTTTGAATGGCCCCCACCTAACAGAAATGGTGCTTGGCCACACTAGCCCACCTACCCTCTTGGGCACACACTCTGAAGGACTTTCAATGATATTTTTATAGGTCCTATGTTTTTAATATGATCAATGTATGACCCTCATTTGTTTTTCCCCATCCTTGATAGAATGATAAAGGGATCTGTGTTTTGAACATTCTCAACAATCATCCTCTATCATCCAGTCACTCCCCTTATGTTCCAAATCTCAAACATCTCGATTCATGTCCTATATCATCCCTTTGTCTGGTAGAATCCAACTCTAGAATTACCCCATTTTTGAACCTGCACACATTGAAAAAGAAAGTTGGATATGTAGAGAGTTTAAATGTTTAACCAAATCTTTCCCAGTCAAGATACTCCTGGTGGCCAATGAACAATTCAGACCCTGAGTGTTAATTCCTTATATGAAACTTTCATATAAGTGAGAAATATATTTGTCCCTTGTTTCCCACACCTATAATGACTCACATGGGATTAGGGACTAATTTTTGGTTGTTTCATTAATATGATCGAGAAGTAGTAAAAAACACTTATGTATATGGGGAATTCAAAAAAAAAATTAAAAAGTTTAGGGAGGGTTATACACATGTTGGAGCCTCTCCTTTATTTCAACCAAGGTAAATCCCTCTAAGGTTCAACCTGTGCCAATGATTTCTCTAACCTGACTAAGCTTTGTTAGGTATCCTCCAAGGTCTGCTGCATCTCGACTAGCCCAACCACTTCTTCCTCAATAGTAGGGAAAATTTCATTTGTCTAAACTCACACCTAGTCTTACTCGGATCAACACTTGGTTTCCATAGATGCTTCCCCTCTTTCCATGGATTCAATCGCCACCAATTACACATTTAATTTATTAATATTTTTGAATTTAGAATTTTTGACGAACTCATATTGTTGCACCTTCCCCTCCAGCTGATTGAGATCCTCCTCATCCATATAAAGTGCCTTAGTTCCATCAAAACTATCCTTGTACCAAGTGGCATCGATCTATTTCAACTCCTCCAAGACTCATTCAGCAAGGAAGTCATGGTAAACAACATGAAGGATGTAGGAGTCCACACTACCGGTCCCTAGACTCACTAGATAGTGACAGAGATAACCAATATGTCTTATCAGCCCATGTAGTGAAGGCGATGAAGGTCAACACAATCCTCCATGCTATGTGCTTGACTATTCAATTCTCCTTAGACATATCAGAACTAGAGTCCTTAAATTCTTCAGGTGGAAAAGACTCATATTTAGGGAAGGCCTCTAACATGTCCACTACATGGTCATAAATGGGCATATTGATGGGGAATCTAGGATCAAAGTCTAAAATAGAATGGCCTTTGTTTGACTCTCTGCATGTGGCCTCAACTACCTCCCCTTGAAGCACTTGTGGGGTAGGGTCCATCATTATAGCCTTGACTGTCTCCATTGGTGACATGATTTTTACTACCCCTGTTGAGGCCTCAGATCCAACATCCACCTCCGGTGGAATCTCTATGGTAGGCCCGACCACCACGACCTCCTCAACCATCTCTGTTGGTGGGATGATTTCGACCACCCCCTTTAGGACCTTGCTCCGACAACCCCCACCAGTGGAACCTATGTGGTAGGCCCAACCACTATAGCCTCCTCAACAATCTCCATTAGTGGCATTAAATTTGGACACATCCATTGAGGGAACAACCCCTTCCACCTATGTTGGGACCATAGCATCGATCACCATCACCTCAACTACATACTCATTCATCTCAGGCATTACCGCTAGAATATGGGTCCCAAACATAGTTTGCACTACTATTAAGACATGAGTTATTAGGTTTAAACTTTTGAAAGGTAAAAAAAAGGATAAAGGAAGAAAGAGATAAAACTTACAAGAGTTTTAAATATCGTCCAACAACTCAATGAGGTTCACTGGGAGCCCCCCAGAGGCGCCACCCTGACAAAAGATGATTGGCCACCTATGAACACAATGTCTAGGGAAGGCCTCGCACCCACCCCTTCAAAAATTTGGGCTCACTCATGTTCTAATAGAGGTTAATAATAAACCTCCCTTTCCTCAATGATCAATGATTTCTGCATAAGTAAAAAATGATTTAGATGAAAATTATAGAGGTTTAGCAGTTTGTAAAGGAAAGAAATAGAAAATTTACATGAAGAATATGGGATCCCATTTCCTGGGGGATTCCAGGTATACATAAATCTCACGGGATTTCTCCTCTATAGATTATTCACCCCTAGCTAGAACAATTTCCAATTAACCCATGGGAAGATCCGAAGGCGAAAGGTTTCCCAACAGCACCTTCACCCAGCCGGCCAGGGGACACGCAACAATGTAAGAGTGGACTATGTCTTACAACTCTACAATATATTACATTGCCTCAACTTGGGGAGTATGTAATCCTTACCTTTAATGGATTATAATAATAAGGATTATCCCCTCTTCATTAAGATGTATCCATATCTCATAGAGAGAGGTGATTTGTTTGTGGATCCCTCATCTCTCCCATGCATCAAGGAAAACAAAATCACTAGGGATATCTGGTTAGCATATCCACTTCCGTGGAGCCTAGACTTGTTACCTTAGAACCACTTTGGAGGTAAAATCTTCCTCATGATGTCATTTTATAAGAAGTTTTGGGCTTGGTGTTGACCTTCTTACTGAAGCTACAAGAGCGTTGACTAATACACTCCCCGTTGGCCCAACTATTCCTCCATGATGTGCCCTAGTAGCCACACCATGTCCCTAGCCTCGTGTTCATGGGGCCCCTTCCTTGAAACCTACTAGTGTGGATATAAAACTCAGCATCTCCCTAGGATATTCACTTTCCCGGCTAATCATGTATTCATGGAATATCCCATACACGTCATTGGTCAACAAAAACTGATTTCTCTCTCTGCCATCTTCCTGTGTAAAAATCTTCCATTATTATGAATAACTAATAGATTATGTTTGGAATATACCCCCATGTACACCGTAAGTGTAAGTGTTTGAAGGCACCTAAACTGCTTGGAAAACCAGTATGGGTTGTACGATTAACAAATTTCTTTGAAATCCACCCTCTCTACCAGTACCCCACCTCGGAAGGCCAGGAGGTTCATCTATTACTCCATTTTCTCTATGCTATCACCTATAACCATACCTATTAGAAGGGGGAATGGATGGAAGATGAAGCGGTCTTCTAGACCTATCCTCACTAGCACTCCAACTGGATCCACCTTGAGAGGTTGATTCCCAATGATGTTGAGCATTAACGAATGGAAGTTTGTTCCATGGGGGAAATAGGATTTTGGTACTCATAACTCCCCATGCATGTGGAGACCTAGTCATAAAAGAATTGGAAGTAACCACACACATGGAAGGGGGTCTTCCTATGACTGATGTGTCATATCATCTTGTATAGTTTTTCCAACATTGGTATGACCAAGATGATATGTTTCCCCACTCCCAACATCGCCGCCATGATGAGGGTGATCAGCTGCACCTCCATGCGGGCATCAAAGACCAAGAGTATCTACCCACATATGAGTACTGCAATGAATCCCATGAGTATGACTATAGGGGCCACAATATTAGCACCATATACCCACATGTTCCATTAGATCACCTCCAAAATTCTCAAGTACGAGTACTCCTTGAATGACATATATGCTTTGAAAAATTGGCATAACTTCCCTGACACCTTGAAAATGGACTCATTTAGAAAATAACCAAACCAATGCTTGAATGGGATTTCCTTCATCCCCATCCTTTTCACATACTCCCCCTAAACCAGGAACAAAAAAACCTTTGATATGCCTGACATTTTCTTTAGGTACTCCCATACACCCTATACTGGAAAATACTCATCACAAATGTCCCCATGGATTGGGATCCCAACAATCTCATGGAGATCCCTAATACTGACACCATCCTCCCCATGGTGTAGGTGGAATGTTTTGGTCCTAGGTGACCACCTACCCAGAGGCTCCGACATGATATTTGGGTGGTGGTATACATGGAACTGTGATTTCTATGCTGCTTCATATAACGCCACCCTCTTTAGATCCACCTTAAATTCATCATAGGACTAGCATAACCAGTATTACCAAGCCCACTCATCTATGAAATTTCCACCCTAATGAAAATCCCACCCCTCTATCTATCCATAAAGAATGTCCACTAGACCTACCTTGAGAACAGTTTCATATTGGGGGGGGGGGGGGGTTCTATGCAACCAGTTCTTACCCATTGATGTTGTTCACAGGTTCCATAGTGAATGGGAAGTTAATAAGGTGTAGTCATTCACACAATGATCCATAAAAGTTATATTACACTAGTAAAACCCAAGAGAGATATTAAAATAGTAATCAAGTTCATCTCAGTTGGAATTGGGGATGAACATATCATCCCTCATCCCGAAGCCATATAATGAAAACCTATTTCAAAGGTGATAATTTTACTATTCCTATATTAGCAATTTAGTGAGTGTGTAATAAGCCAACATGCTTCATAAGATCTCCCAGATCATAATTTTTCCAACCATCTCCCCTCACCGAGCAGTAGAAGAATATTCACCTTCAACAACCATCTTCAAATACTTAGAAACTTTTTAGGAACTAGTTCAAAAATTTCTATTCATGATGACCGAGTTTATAAAAGTTGACATCTTTCCCTAAAGTCTGTTCATGAAAAATATTTTCACAGAGGATTTAAAATTTTGTGTGTAGTAAGGATCAAAAACACAGAATTCTTGTGAAGGTTTTGAGTTTCATGAAAATATACCAAGGGTGTTTCTTTTATAAAAATATTTTGGTCACCTATGAGGCCCCCACCCCTATTTATAATCATAGTTTCAGACTAATTTGTGAGAAAACGGATAAAAAATATCTAATTTTTAGAGGTTTCCCCTCAGAATCTAACCCTCCTCTCCCTCATTGGATCCTGTTATGAAGGGGGGGGGGGTGGAATTTTTTGAGGCCAAAATACATGTGTCATAGAAAAATTTTAGGATGTCGTAGATAAATTGAAGATAATACAGAAAAAATATCTAAAAAATCCACCTAAGGGTCTATGTTCATGAAGTAAAAACCTTTTCAAATGTACGATGCCTCGTAAAGTTTTCTAGACCACCGTGGAGGTTGTGGACGTAATTTTCGTACAACATATGTTCATTATTGGAACTCTACATCTTGATGCACTCTTTCACAAAACATATTTTGAGGAATTATATTTTATGAAATGGATCTCTACACCTTTAAATGCTTGTAAATACCCCCTTAATCTGAATTTTTAAGGGACATGACCTTTGTAATTCTAACAAAGAATTTGAATTCATGAATCTCTAACCTTTTTAGAAAAATATGATATAGATTCCCAAAGTTATCCATATTTCGTGAAACTACCTCCCATAGGTTCTTGAGAACCTGAAACATGGAAGATATGCCTTTTGTGAAGGTCTATTTCCTTCATGTTAGAAGAAAACACTTTATAGATCTTGGAGTTTCATGAGATAATTATCCTTCATGAAACCAATTCCATGAGAACCGAGACTTTACTTCAAGGAAAGGCCACCTTGTTTCACAAATGATACACTTTCATGAGACCTTTACCTTTTGAGAATTCTTTAACCTTTGTGAACCTCTGACCTTTGCAAAACCTATCCACTAGGGCTCTATATGGTGCCACCTTTTAGAAAACATCCATTCTCAAAAGTTTAGTTCCCATGGACCATATATTCATCCAAAACTGGTTTATATATACCCCAATATTCAATACAACTGGTATAATAAACCCTTGTGTATGGACCCTTTTCTTTAAGTGTGTCTTGGGAAATTACCTTGCTTTTACTCCTATACATTTTCACCCTAATATTACCTACTCCTAAGAATATGACCCCTAATGTCAGGATCCCTATTTTCCACTAAACCATACCAGTCTTTACTCCATGCACCACCCAGAGGCACATGTATAGTATTTGCGTAAGCTTCAAAGTTGGTATCATCAAGGAAAAATTACCACCTTTCTTGGTATGGAGGCCTAGTTGCTGGATCCTTCTCTCCTACCTGAAAATGATCTCCCAAGATGTACCACCATCCCACATCTAGACTACATGATACAAAACAACATAGCCCAACACCCTAGTTATATGATGTTAAACATAAATAAAATATCCTCAACACATGATGTTAAACTATAGTCTTACCCTGTGTAACAAACACAAGATGCCCTGTTCATGGAATGCATGGGATGACACCCTCCCCTTAACCATCATATTTGACTCCCATCTTAGGCAGCTCATACACATAATCCCCAAACCATCCTTCCCCACCATTGGATGTGACTCCCATTATGAGAAGCCTCTATGTATAATGGACACACCATCTCTTATAGTCTCTCCTTCCATTACATAAGTGTCCTTACCACATAATGTTAAAATTCATGGACTAGTGTTGTCATACGAAACTAAACTATGGAATCAAACTATGTGGGTTTTTATCTCAATCTCTTAACAGGTTATGTAGGATACTTCTATGAGGTTCAATCCTGAAATCTTGACAAACCTGGGATACCTCCATGAGGTTTAATCTTGAAACCCCTACATTTCCATCAAATATACATGTCTTCCCCTCAAAAGATTGAAACTCAAAACTGTGATCATATTCCCCATGTTAACACACTGAAATCCACCCACCTATCCCCACAAGATATTAAACTTGTGAACAACTAGTCCCCATAAGAAGATAAATCTATGACCCACCTATCCCCATAATGCATTAAACCTATAACTAACCTATCTCCATGAGAGGTTAAACTTGTGACCAATATGTCCCCATAGGACATTAAACTAGTGACCAACATGTTCACAAAAGACGTAAAACCTATGATCAATATGTACCCATAAGATGTTAAACCAATAAACCACCTCAAATATATACCCCATATACTAAACATGATATTCCGGAGGTAAAAAGCCTCAAATTTCTTATGCACCTGGCGTCAGGTACCCCATGTTTGACATGAGATTCCTTGGGTTCCATGCCTAAAATTACTCACATATGAGATTCCATTGAATTTAATAGAGGAAGGATTTACAGGTTCCCAACATTCCCAAAATACAGAAATGCTTAGATATACCCATAACTACCATCTAATCAAACCATAGGTTGTTGCCTTGTCGAGGTAGAAACAACGTAATTAACCGGTGTCCACCTTGATATGGAACTAGGAATGAGTTTCATGAACATGACTAAAATCAATGAGGGAGACCTAGAATATGAAATGATATCCAAGGATGAATCCATGGAAGGAGGAACTTGTAATGGCCCAGACCTCTCCGGTCCATTACTTTGTGAATTTTGGTGTTGGAGGTGTTCCGGGAGGTCAAGGGGACTTATCCCCAATACTTTGCCAATTTTTCCAGTTCTGTGAACAGTGTTGCCAGTTTTATGAATAGTAACAGATCGGTCTCACCGATCGGTTTGACAGATCGGTCTGACAGATCGGTCTGACAGATCGGTTTCACAGATCAGTGTGACAGATCGGTTTCACAGATCGGTCTGACAGATCGGTTTCACTGATCGGTGTGACAGATCGGTTTCACAGATCGGTCTGACAGATCGGTTTCACAGATCGGTGTGATAGATCGGTTTCACAGATTGGTGTGACGGATCAGTTTCACAGATCGGTCTGACAGATCGGTTTCACAGATCGGTGTGACAGATCGGTTTCACAGATCGGTCTGACAGATTGGTTTCACAGATTGGTGTGACAGATCGGTTTCACAGATCGGTCTGACAGATCGGTTTCACAGATCGGTTTCACAGATCGGTTTCACAGATCGGTTTCACAGATCGGTTTCACAGATCGGTGTGACAGATCAGTTTCACAGATCAGTGTGACAGATCGGTTTCACAGATCGGTGTGACAGATCGGTTTCACAGATCGGTCTGACAGATCGGTTTCACAGATCGGTTTCACAGATCGGTTTCACAGATCGGTTTCACAGATCGGTTTCATGTACAGTAATAGTGGGTGAACAGTGTTTCCAGACTCCTACAGTTTTTCCCCTTTTGATGTTTCCTTTGACGTAAAATACATTTAAAGCCTTATTTTAAGGGCTTTTAAGGCCGTTTAAAATGCCATAAATCCTATATTAATTATTCCTAAGGCTTGGAATGTTTTACTTGGTCAAAACACGTGGGTTAATGCGATCCATTTTTAATGGAGAATTAACCGGATCTTAAACCGTCGCCCCATTTAATCTTCAAAAAGGGACGAGATATCATTCTCCCTTGTTCTTTCCCTTTGTTCTCAACTAAGAGGCACTAGAACCTTTCAATTCTTTCCGTAGGAGTTGCACAATCAATATTTACTCCTAGGATTGGTTCTGCTCTGTTTTGGATGCAACTAAGCCGTTTCGATCAATCTTCGATATAAGCATCCTCCGGTGGATGCAGTTGTCGCGAGGGGAGGATTGTGACCCATTGTGTGGATAAAGGACGTCAAGAACTCTTCGAGGTAGGGGATTCATGGCTTCTCTAATTGTATATGTGCAATCGTAGAATTAGCATGATTTAGTCCTTTGGATCACAATGAAATTGACCTAATTAAATACTTGAACCGGATTAAAAGAATTGGTTGATCGCATGTTGTTGCTTTGTACCGTGATAACGGTTTGCCTCATGTTTTCCTAGATAGAGTGATATCTATGTTTTTCTTTAATTAGTTGCTCGTTCATGATGGAAATTGATAAAGAACGTAAAGCCGGAATTATTTGTTAAATAATTGGCTAAAGATAAAGAGGCATGTTAATGAATCTGTTAATTCAAGATGGATTAAAGAACTATTAGTTCAATAATTTCAAAATGGTTCTGAGTTACCCGCTTGCTTGTAAGGCTGAATGCCTTGTGGTTTGGAGCTCTGAGTGCTCATTTTGTTTGAAGGCTGAATGCCTTATTAAAGGGCCGAGAGCCCATTTTGTGATCTTTGATTTCCTGCTGCTGGTGCTGTGATGTGATCCTGGATGGATTTTGTGATATGTGGAGGCATGGGGACTTGTGGTTGTGGCAGCAGATGACGCCTAGTGTGGCGAGATGCATCGGTTTATGCATATGGGTGTCGGGGAGGACACCAGGGATGATGGTATGAGATGAATGTGATGGTTTGATGTTGGTGGTTTGGTTTGGTTTTTTATCTGCTTTACTTTTCCCCACTGCTCAAGGAAGCTGGTCTTGCTTACCCTCTTTCTGAAAGAGGCGAAGACACGCGGGGGTATGCCACGTTCTTTCCGTGTTTAGCCTCTCGATGGAGGATGGGTCTATGCTCTTTCTATAGGCGGAAAAGACTCGACAGGTAGTATATCTACTCACCGTGTTGAGCCTCCTTTGTGTTTAGAAGCATAGGATGCTTTTTCTAGAATGCATGGGAATGTGGAAAAGTAATTTTGTAATGAATGTTTGATTAAATGGTGAAAACCCACGGGGATGGATATACTGAAATTTAATAGTGATGTGAATCCTAAAAAGGAGCAGTTTTTGAATGTGATTCCAATTTAGTTTAATGTGGTAAATTGTTCATGGTTAATTAATTAATTAACATACAGTGGAACTGATAAAATGAGAATGGAGTAATCTAATAAATCTCTTAAAATGTTTGTGTGCTTATAGGATACCTAGTCTTTTGAAGTAGTAGCCTGGAGTCTGAGAGACGTTAGCTGCAGTTGTATCTAAGAATAGGTAATTCCCATAGTGTGGATGTGAGTTACTTATATATTCTGTACTTTTTGTGTTTCTATATGCTACTCCACCCTGTCGGTAAGGGCAACTGACACCCCAGGGATTTTGAGCCCTGGGGGGTGTTTTCCCCAACATTCTGATGGGAGGTCGAATGGCTGATTACCCCCTTTGGCCCTGCTCTCTTCTCTTGGTAGATACTTGTGCCATGAGGCACAGTGGTTAGTTACCCCATATATGTGTGTAGAGGGATGTAATGGATTGTGGTTATTCACACACATATATTCTGGATATAGTATCCTACGGACTACTATAGGTGTAATGTGTATAGGCTATGATGGATTGAGGATCCTTACTCGGAGTATGGGCTGTAATGGCTTGAGGTATTATACCCGACGTATGATACACATTATGCGAGCTGTGGTGGCTCCCGGAGACTACCTGGTTACTTTTGGTTGTGAGGACGGTGTGGTGCTTCGCCCAGGTGTCTGTGGGCAAGCCTATGTGGTGCATGAGGTGCAGATTGTGGAGCTTATCCCAGGTGTATGTGGGTAAGCCTTTGGAGAGAGATGCATAGGACGTATGTCGTTGGGGAAAAGCGGCAAACCAGTGGGGAAGTAGTAGCGGGGTACCCTTGATATTCTATACTATATGATATATTCTTGTATGCATTACTTGGTGAGAGTAGCCATGGTGAGGTTGGGAACATAGTATACCTGTTTAGGTGACGAGTTAGTTTCACTTGTTGTTCACTGGGCTTTAGCATGCTTTCATTACTTTTGCACGAGAGGCTTGGGGAGGATCCTACTGAGTATACTGTTATACTCACCTTATGTATCTATAAACTGTTTTTCAGGTCACTTGGAGCAGGTTGGAGATCAAGTGGGTTACTACTAGCTTGTGGTTGGAGGAGGAGCTGTTCAGGCTCGTGGTCGCTGCCGTTTTACTTTCTTTTGGGTACTTTTAGTTTCCCTTTCAGTTGTAGTACTTTTGCATGACATTTCATATATGTACTTGGGTTTCTTTTATATTTCAGTTATGAGTTGGAGTTGGTTGGAGTCTATTCTATCTCTCTCTTCTGCATGTGTTCTCTTAGAGGGTAATGCCTCCCATTTGTATGTTATTATACCCTCGGTGCTAGTCGCCAACCCGGGGCCTACTGGAGGCGGGACTCGGGGGTCATTATCTCCCTTTTCACATTGCCGGCCTAGGAGGGGTACACTTTGTGGGGAGGGGGTCGTGACAGAGTGGTATCAGAGGTCTGGTTGAGGGATAGGATGGAGTTTGGAGTTAGGCACAGGTGAGGATGCATGGGATGGTAGGGAAATAGTGTCATTCATGCTTAGAAAGTGGGGTAAACACTGGAGACCGGCAGAGACATAGGCGTTTAGGGCCCCCTATGATCTGTTGCACGGACCTTTAAGTTTACGATGGCTACTAAACAAAGTGATACTGGTTGCAGGGTAGAGACCTAGGAAAGGATCATGCATCATTATTCTTTGCGCCTGTGTTTGAATGGGTAGACCTTGGGATATGTAACATAAAATTAATAAAACAAAATAATTAATTAATTAATGTTGAGTCTTCCACATTCCAGGCTTAGGAGCTCTAACGGTTGTTATTTTACAGGTATGGCTCCAGGTCGACGTCCTCGTCAGGTTTGCGCAGAAGGTGCCCAGCAGGCTGTTCCAGCAGATCGCCGCCGGGTAGAGGTTGACGATGATGACACTTGGAGGAAGACACTCTGAGAGTTCCAGTCTCTAGGAGATTCTCACCCTTCGACAGGGGAGCTCCAGTGTTCGAGAGTTTGGAATCCATTTCAGGAACCTTCTACGATATGCTTCAGACCTGTTACCAGATGAGGAGGCCAGGGCGAGGCATTTCGAGGAGGCTTTGCGTCCAGAGATCCAGCGCCAGGTCAACCCATTTATGCTGAAGACATATCTTGAGGTGCTGGCGAGGGCAGAGGTTGTTGAGAGGAATTTGGCTAGGACCAGATCGTCACGAGAGGGGAATCGTCATGATTCCTCACGAAGTAGAGCTGTGGTCCGGGGTTCCCGATTTTTAGGACAGAAGAGTTTCCGTTCACCTGGGGGTAGGTCTCAGCCCTTCCCATCTCGTTTCTCCAGAGGCAGCAACTCTCAGGCCTATGCCAAGGGATCAGGCGCTTGTTTTTCTTTTGGTGGTCGTGGTCATCAGCAGCGGGAGTGCCCGACTTTTCAGAGCAGTCATCGTGCACTATGCGCTCCACTCTAGGTTCATCCGTTGAGGCAGTTCCAGCCGAGGCAGCAGCATCAGGTTGCACCATCTTTAGATCACCAGAGGGTAGATGGAGCAGGCAGAGGACAACCCCATGATGCTCCCCGTCCTCAGAGAGCAGAGCGCGGCCGTGGTGGTGGTCGTCATCAGGGTCAGAGAGGCTGTGGAGGTGGTCGTGGTCAGCTTCATGCTCTAGAATTGCCAGCTCCAGGCGAGCCAGACGTCGTCCGAGGTACCCTTTGCTTGTTTTCTACCTTGGTGTATGCCTTGTTTGATTCAGGAGCGACACACTACTTTATATCCCCTACCCTTGTCCACACTTTGGGACTTGAGGTAGAGAGGCTTCCAGTGCCCTTGGCGTTGACTACGCCAGTTGGAGGTCGAGCTAGCTTGTTTGAAGTATGTAGAGACTGTGAGCTAGTGTTGGGGAAGCACCTCTCTTGGGGAGATTTCCTATGTTTACGAATACAACCATATGATGTCATCCTCAGCATGGATTGGTTGTATTCGGTGCAGGCTATTGTGGATTGCTTCCGGAAGGAGGTCATCTTCTTCGATGTAGATGGAGAAACAGTGGTGGTTGCTGGTGAGCGAGATCCTCGGATGGGTCATAGGCAGGTTCCATCCTTATCATCCATGATGGCTGAGATGATGTTATGTTCTTCAGAGGTTGAGCAGTTGGCATTTCCTAGGGTTGTGGAGGAGTACCCTGATGTATTTCCCAAAGAGGTTGTAGCATTACCCCCTCGATGAGAGATCGAGTTTGGGATCGAGCTACAGCCAGGAGCGTCTCCCATCTCTATGTCTCCGTATAGGATGGCCCCTTCTGAGTTACGAGAGCTACGTATACAACTCGATGGTCTGTTGCAGTGTGGTTTTGTTTGGCCAAGTGTGTCACCGTGGGGTGCACCGGTTTTGTTTGTGAAAAAGGCTGACGGCAGTTTGCGGTTGTGCGTCGATTATCGTCGATTAAACAAAGTGAAAATAAAGAATCACTATCCTCTTCCACGGATTGATGACCTGTTCGATCAACTGAAGGGTGCAAGTTGGTTCTCAAAGATCGACTTGCAGTCAGGATATCATCAGATGCGTGTAAAGGATGAGGATATCCCGAAAACTGCTTTCCGTTGTCGTCATGGGCATTATGAGTTTGTTGTAATGCCATTCGGCGTGACGAATGCTCTAGCTGTTTTCATGGGGTTGATGAATGCTGTGTTCCGTGAATTCCTGGACAAGTTTGTTGTGGTTTTCATCGATGACATCCTTGTGTACTCCACATCTGAAGAAGAGCATGCAGAGCATCTACGAGCCATTTTGGGAGTTCTTCACCAACATCAGTTGTTTGGGAAGTTGTCCAAGTGTGAGTTCTGGGCTCGAGAAGTTCGTTTCTTAGGGCATGTTGTGTCCCAACAGGGAGTAGCTGTGGATCCATCGAAGATAGAAGCAGTAGTGTCTTGGGCAGCCCCCAAGACCGTGTCAGAGGTGCGAAGTTTCCTTGGTCTCGCAGGCTATTATAGGAGGTTTGTAGCCAATTTCTCCCGAGTTGCGACTCCTCTGATAGCTTTGACCAAGAAGGATCAAGCGTTCATATGGACTGATCAGTGTCAGGCAGCTTTTGAGTATCTAAATGAGAAGTTGGTAAGTGCTCCTGTTCTTTGTCTTCCAGCTAAGGGAGTCCAGTTTGACATCTTCTGCGATGCGTCACATCTGGGGCTAGGTTGTGTACTTATGCAACAAAGGTCAGTTGTTTCTTATGGGTCTCGGCAGTTGCGTCCCCATGAACGCAACTATGCCACCCATGATCTTGAGTTGGCAGCCGTGGTGTTTGCGCTGAAGTTGTGGAGACATTACCTCATTGGTGAGCGCTTTGTGGTTTTCACCGATCATAAGAGTTTGAGGTATGTTTTCTCCCAACGTGACTTGAACTTGAGGCAGTGTCGGTGGATGGAGTTCTTGCAGGAATACGACTTTGAAATATTGTATACACCTAGAAAAGGGAACGTCGTAGCTGATGCACTAAGCCGAAAGTCACGTAGTGATGCTGTGCGTGAATCCGGTGATTCTTGGAGATTAATGGGGGAACTGTCAGCATTACATCTTGATATGGAAGAGGTTGGAGGTAGAGGTTGTCTTTTCCAGATGATGGTGCAGTCATATCTGATGCAGAAGGTGGAAGAGTCTCAGTTGGGTGATCTAGAGGTGGATGTTTGGAGAGACAGAGTTGTTTGTGGGGAGGCCCCTGATGGTTGGTCGGAGGATGAACAACACCGAGTGTTGTATCATGGAAGGCTTTTTGTTCCCTTGGCGATGCGCAAGACAGTTCTCCGAGAGTTCCATAGTTCACCCTTGGTGGTACATCCTGGTGTGACGAAGATGTACCGATCCTTGAGGAGTTAGTTTTGGTGGCCTGGGCTGAAGCGTACAGTTGCAGAATGTGTGTCTCGATGTTTAGTCTGCCAGAAGGTGAAGGCTGAACACCGTGTTCCTGGTGGTCTTCTCCAACACATAGAGATTCCTCAGTGGAAGTGGGAGGACATCTCAACGGACTTTGTTACAGGTTTACCTCGAGCTCCGGGAGGACATGATGCTATATGGGTGGTAGTGGATCGTTTAACTAAATCGGCCCACTTCATAGAAATCAAGGAGTCAAGATCAGTGGAAGTTTTTTCGAGGCAGTATCTAGAGGAGGTGGTGAGACTTCATGGAGTACCTAGGACGATCATTTCTGATCGAGACCCTCATTTTACCTCTAGGGTGTGGAGAGGTCTCGAACATTCTTTTGGCTCTCAACTGTGCCTTAGCACTGCTTTTCATCCTCAAACGGATGGTCAGACAGAGCGAACCATCCAGACTCTTGAAGACATGCTGCGCTCTTGTGTTCTTGATTTTGGAGGTTCATGGGTGAAGCACTTACCCTTGGTAGAGTTCGCTTACAATAATAGTTTTCACTCTACAATCGGTATGGCGCCGTTTGAAGCCTTGTATGGCTGGCCATGCAGTTCTCCGTTGTGCTAGACTGGGGTCGGAGAGTCAGCAATTCTCGGACCAGAACTAGTGCAGAATACAACAGAGATGGTACAGGTGATTCGTGAGAGGATGAAGACAGCACAGGATCGTCAAAAATCATATGCTGATCAAATAAGGATACCTTTAGAGTTTAATGTTGGGGATCATGTGTTTCTGAAGGTGACTCCCCGTCGTGGGCAGCGAAGGTTTGGTCGTGGAAGTAAACTTTCTCCCCGGTTTGTTGGGCCTTTTGAGGTGTTAGCTCATGTTGGAGCTGTGGCGTATCGAGTAGCACTTCCCCCTCAGATGAGTCGGATACATGATGTTTTCCATGTATCAAAACTCCGTCGTTATCTTCATGATGAATCTCATGTTATCGGTTGGGGAGAGATCGATGTTGACAATGATGCAACCTTCGAGGAGCGACCTGTGGAGATCCAAGACCACAAGGAGAAGGTGTTGCGTGGGCGTTATATCCCCTTAGTTAGTGTCTTGTGGCGACATGGTGTCATGGAGGAGAGTACCTGAGAGCGTGAGTCACAGATACGTGCTCAGTACCCAGAGTTGTTTAATGTTTAACTCCTTTCATGTAATGATGTTTTCTTTGTGGTTGGACCTTTCATGTTTTATTTATGTACCTTTGATGTGATGTTATGTTTGAATTTTTTGGGTATGGATTTTTTGTTCCCAGATGTCGTAGTTTTGTTCCAGCTTTCGAATAACTCATGGTGGGTTTTCCCCTGAGAGGTATCTTATGGGGTGGTTGTTCGGACCCCTCTTTTCTTCTGGGTTGGTTTTTAATTCTCAAGGACGAGAATGTTTTGAGAGGTATCTAATGTAATGGCCCGGACCTCTCCGGTCCATTACTTTGTAAATTTTGGTGTTGGAGGTGTTCCGGGAGGTCAAGGGGACTTATCCCCAACACTTTGCCAATTTTTCCAGTTCTGTGAACAATGTTTCCAGTTTTATGAACAGTAACAGATCGGTCTCACCGATCGGTCTGACAGATCGGTCTGACAGATCGGTTTCACAGATCGGTCTGATAGATCGGTTTCACAGATCGGTGTGACAGATCAGTTTCACAGATCGGTCTGACAGATCGGTTTCACTGATCGGTGTGACAGATCAGTTTCACAGATCAGTCTGACAGATCGGTTTCACAGATCGGTGTGACAGATCGGTTTCACAGATCGGTCTGACAGATCGGTTTCACAGATCAGTGTGACAGATCGGTTTCACAGATCGGTGTGACAGATCGGTTTCACAGATCGGTCTGACAGATCCGTTTCACAGATCGGTGTGACAGATCGGTTTCACAGATCGGTGTGACAGATCGGTTTCACAGATCGGTCTGACAGATCGGTTTCACAGATCGGTGTGACAGATCGGTTTCACAGATCGGTCTGACAGATCGGTTTCATAGATCGGTTTCACAGATCGGTTTCACAGATCGGTTTCATAGATCGGTTTCACAGATCGGTTTCACAGATCGGTGTGACAGATCAGTTTCACAGATCAGTGTGACAGATCGGTTTCATGTACAGTAACAGTGGGTGAACAGTGTTTCCAGACTCCTACAGTTTTTCACCTTTTGACGTTTCCTTTGACATAAATACATTTAAAGCCTTATTTTAAGGGCTCTTAAGGCCGTTTAAAATTCCATAAATCCTATATTAATTATTCTTAAGGCTTGGAATGTTTTACTTGGTCAAACCGTGTGGGTTAATGCGATCCGTTTTTAATGGAGAATTAACCGGATCTTAAACCGTCGCCCCATTTAATCTTCAAAAAGGGACGAGATATCATTCTCCCTTGTTCTTTCCCTTTTTTCTCAACTAAGAGGCACTAGAACCTTTCAATTCTTTCCGTAGGAGTTTCACAATCAATCTTTACTCCTAGGATTGGTTCTGCTCTGTTTTGGATGCAACTGAGCCGTGTCGATCAATCTTCGATATAAGCATCCTCCGGTGGATGCAGTTGTCGTGAGGGGAGGATTGTGACCCATTGTGTGGATAAAGGACATCAAGAAATCTTCGAGGTATGGGATTCATGGCTTCTCTAATTGTATATGTGCAATCATAGAATTAGCATGATTTAGTCCTTTGGATCACAATGAAATTGACCTAATTAAATACTTGAACCAGATTAAAAGAATTGGTTGATCGCATGTTGTTGCTTTGTACCGTGATAACGGTTTGCCTCATGTTTTCCTAGATAGAGTGATATCTATGTTTTTCTTTAATTAGTTGCTCTTTCATGATGGAAATTGATAAAGAACGTAAATCTGGAATTATTTGTTAAATAATTGGATAAAGATAAAGAGTCATGTTAATGAATCTGTTAATTCAAGATGGATTAAAGAACTATTAGTTCGATAATTTAAAAAGGGTTCTGAGTTACCCGCTTTCTTGTAAGGCTGAATGCCTTGTGGTTTGGAGCTCTGAGTGCTCATTTTGTTTGAAGGCTGAATGCCTTGTTAAAGGGCTGAGAGCCCATTTTGTGATCTTTGATTTCCTGCTACTGGTGCTGTGATGTGAGCCTGGATGGCTGTTGTGATATGTGGAGGCATGGGGACTTGTGGTTGTGGAAGCGGATGACACCTAGTGTGGCGAGATACATCGGTTTATGCATATGGGTATCGGGGAGGACACCAAGGATGATGGTATGAGAAGAATGTGATGGTTTGATGTTGGTGGTTTGGTTTGGTTGTTTATCTGCTTTACTTTTCCCCACTGCTCAAGGCAGCTGGTCTTTCTTACCCTCTTTTTGAAGGAGGCGAAGACACGCGGGGTATGCCACGTGCTTTCCGTGTTTAGCCTCTCGATGGAGGATGGGTCTATGCTCTTTCTATTGGCGGCAAAGACTCGACGGGTAGTATATCTACTCACCGTGTTGAGCCTCCTTTGTGTTTAGAAGCATCGGATTCTTTTTCTAGAATGCCTGGGAATGTGGAAAAGTAATTATGTAATGAATGTTTGATTAAATGGTGAAAACCCACGGGGATGGAGATACTGGAATTTAATAGTGATGTGAATCCTAAAAAGGAGCAGTTTTTGAATGTGATGCCAATTTAGTTTAATGTGGTAAATATTTCATGGTTAATTAATTAATTAACGTACAGTGGAACTGATAAAATGATAATGGAGTAATCTAATAAAGCTCTTCAAATGTTTGTGTGCTTATAGGATACCTAGTCTTTGAAGTAGCAGCCTGGAGTCTGAGAGACATTAGCTGCAGTTGTATCTAAGACTAGGTAATGCCCATAGTGTGGATGTGAGTTACTTATATATTCTGTACTTTTTGTGTTTCTATACGCTACTCCACCCTGTCGGTAAGGGCAACTGACACCCCGGGGATTTTGAGCCCTGGGGGGGTGTTTTCCCCAACATTCTGATGGGAGGTCGAATGGCTAACTACCCCCTTTGGCCCCGCTCTCTTCTCTTGGTAGAGACTTGTGCCATGAGGCACAGCGGTTAGTTACCCCATATATGTGTGTAGAGGGGTGTAATGGATTGTGTTTATTCACACACATATATTTTGGATATAGTATCCTACGGACTACTATAGGTGTAACGTGTATAGGCTATGATGGCTTGAGGATCCTTACTCGGAGTATGGGCTGTAATGGCTTGAGGTATTATACCCGACGTATGATACACGTTATGTGAGCTGTGGTGGCTCCCGGAGACTACCTGGTTACTTTTGGTTGTGAGGACGGTGTGGTGCTTCGCCCAGGTGTCTGCGGGCAAGCCTATGTGGTGCACGAGGTGCAGATTGTGGAGCTTAGCCCAGGTGTCTGCGGGCAAGTCTTTGGAGAGAGATGCACAGGACGTATGTCGTTGGGGAAAAGCGGCAAACCAGTAGGGAAGTAGTAGCGGGGTACCCTTGATATTCTATACTATATGCTATATTCTTGTATGCTTTACTTGGTGAGAGTAGCCATGGTGAGGTTGGGAACATAGTATACCTGTTTAGGTGACGAGTTAGTTTCACTTGTTGTTCACTGGGCTTGAGCATGCTTTCTTTACTTTTGCATGAGAGGCTTGGGGAGGATCCTACTGAGTATACTGTTATACTCACCCTATGTATCTATAAACAGTTTTTCAGGTCACTTGGAGCAGGTTGGAGATCAAGTGGGTTACTACTAGCTTGTGGTTGGAGGAGGAGCTGTTCGGGCTCGTGGTTGCTGTCGTTTTACTTTCTTTTGGGTACTTTTAGTTTTCCCTTTCAGTTGTAGTACTTTTTCATGACATTTCATATATATACTTGGGTTTCTTTTATATTTCAGTTATGAGTTGGAGTTGGTTGGAGTCTATTCTATCTCTCTCTTCTGCATGTGTTCTCTTAGAGGGTAATTCCCCCCATTTGTATGTTATTATACCCTCGGTGCTAGTCGCCAACACGGGGCCTACTGGAGGCGGGACTCGGGGGTCATATCTCCCTTTTCACATTGCCGGACCAGGAGGGGTACACTTTGTGGGGAGGGGGTCGTGACAGAACTGACATCCCATCATCCCGTTCTGATCAAGGATCCAACTTCAAAACCACTACGGTGGAGGCCACCCACCTTTGGAAATTGGGAATGTGGGGAAAGAGCAGCATGATGCATGACCTCGATAGAAATTTTTGAAAACAATGGAATTTTTGGATTATGGTTGATGCCTATAAAGGTGGTGTTTTGACCTTCAATGGCATGGATTGAGTTACCTAGGGAGTCATGCGTAAAATTTTGGGATGGAAGTTAAGACATGAGGTTGGTTTATAGGGCCTAAGAAACCATGAAACAACCAAACATTAGATTTTGAACACGCTTTAGGAACCAATGCATGATTTTAATATGGCTGTCAACCATGTGCCCAAGTTGGGAATGGTTTCACATCCTGGTTGATTTTTTATTAAGACCGCTTAACCCATGGACTACCTAGTGTGTGTTTGGGAAATGGGATAAGGGTCATGGTCGATCTTGTGATATAATGTCATCATTGGATGAAGTTGTGATTGAGGATTATGTTATGACCATTTTATGATGTTGTGAATGTGATTTGAAATTCATTTGTGTGATTGAAAAAAATGGATTTCATAAGATTTTTTTTCCAGTTTTAAATCAAGCTCATAGATCCCATTTGTAAATAAATATTGATTTTATAAAATGGTTTGGAATATCTGATTTCATTTTAAAATTTATAGTTTTTTTACATGTGGTTGATTTTTATAGTCAAGTGAATATTATGTTTTAAAAGATGCATTTCCTATTTTAAGGGAAACCGCTGATTTCTAAATTTTATTTTTCCCTTGGTGTGTGTATTTCAAATGGGTAAGTGATTTTAAAACTATTTCAAATGAAAAGTTTGTGATTTATTTAGAATTTTGAAAAAATGTTTTGGTTTTAAAACTAGTTTGGTGTTGTTTTGAAACTGTTTTTGGAAACATTTTAAAATTTATCAAGTCACTTAAGGGATTGAGTTTTTAATTGTAAAATGTTTTCCATTTTTTTTGAAATAATGAAGGCCCAATTTTTTTGTTTAATTGGTTTTCAAAATGAGATTTTGGTAAAACATTTCTTGTTTAGGTGATGCATGTATTTTATATTTTACCTTGTTTATTTTGGTGTAGCTTGACGTTATTTTAGGGACATGATCTTGTAAGGGTCTATGTCTCAAGTTGTTTGATGTGGTCCCCCAAAAATTTCTAGTGTGATGTAGAGTTTTTTATTTAGGGATCTTACTTATTTTTTTAACACTTCTTAGGCTCCTAATGGAGTGGCATGTGTAATTTCTTTTTCCGAGAGTTTCACTCTAGATTTTTTTGATGTAGTGATTCTTAATGGATCTTTAGATATTGTTGGGTACAATGGTTTAGACCCATGAATTTTGGTTAATGGTTTGATTAGTTAGTATTATTTCTTCATGAATTCTCCTACATGAGCTTTTATTTGAGGGTTGAAGGGTGAGTGTCCATCATTTAGTGTATCCTTCAGATGTTGGGTTGTGTCTCTTTTAGATTATGACCCATTTGGGTATTTGTGATCATTGGTTTTAGAGTAGTTATGGCTTAGAGAAGCATTGGAAATTTTTTTCTTTAGTTCTTATTTAATTTTCCATTATCAGTGTTGTATATTTTTTGTATTATTTGTTCCTAGTCACTTGATATTGGTTATTTTTGTCCATGTGTGGTGTAGACTATGGGTAGGTTCCTTTTTGGAATTGTTGATCTTGTTTCCTTGAATAGGGAAAGAACCTAGGGTGCTTATATGGATACCTATGGTGTATTTTTATTTCCAATTGGGGTGTGGATTCCCCTGAGTTGTGTTTCCATTGTAATTACCATTGGATGAAATTTCAGGGATTTGGACCTAAAGACCCTCATATGTCAACTGTGACCCTTAGGTTAACAGCCTATTGTTTTTCTTTAAACGAGGACTGTCTTCTATTCTTGAACTCCTTACTTTTGGAAATCTTGAGTTTTAGTGATGTAATGATTCAATTTATTCCATGTAATATTTTGGAATATTTCTAGGAATATTTTCAGATCCAGGTGCTGAGACGATGAGAGATTCTGAGGCCCAATAATCTCATAATTGATATTATAAAAATATTAAATATATTAATATCATGAATGCATAGTTTTCCTGAAAAAGTGGAATAACTCATGAAAGGATCCTCATATCAGAAATCCAAGACCATGGTTAATTCCAAAATATGAGTTTTACCCTAGGCTCAACCTAAAGTTGGTCAGTGCTGAATGTTCTATCAAGTAAACCATTGGTTGGTTAATTTAATTAAAATAAATAAATAAATTATTTATTTATTTTATTAAATTAACTAATTAGAAACCTCTATAAATACCCTATAATAATAATTTTTCAAGGGTTAGCTACACAACCCTTTCTAGATCAGTGAAGATGAGGAGATAATTCTTCATTAATGGATTGAAATCGAAATACAAAAAATGATTAGATCGAGGTTTATTGATGGTTATTGAATTCAGTGGGTCTTCCCTATCACTAACAAACATATTATTCACCCATGATCAGTCCATAATTGAGTTAGGACTCATCAATTGTGGATTTCACCCTTTTTATTAAAAATATTTATTATGAATTAATTATCTGTGTTTGATATGAGATTTATTTATCCCTTTGCTGAGCCTTAATTCCTTATTGTTTAAATGATTCATTAAGACCCTTGTTTCCCATGATATCACCATTTTTATATAATAATTTTCCAATAATGCTTGTCCAATGACGGTTCAATTTGTTCTTGTTCTTTTACCCTCTTCGTTCATTCTGTTCTTCACCATTTTCCTATAGGTCTATGGTTTGACATTTCTATGGAGGGTTCAAGTATGATCGAACCCCCATATTCATTGTAGTAGAATGAATGACACATATATCAATGGTTTGTGGATAGATTGATGAATGACACTGGACACAGGTGATACTATATGGATCTAGGATCTAGAGGGATGATGAGATCAAGCAGTAGGCACATGAGTGGAATATCCAGGGATGTATGATTTCTATAAATGGATGCGGATAGTTTTCTAGTGAAGAATGACCAAAATCCAATTTCTAGTCGGCCCTCGAAGGAGGTGTGTATTATTTTTATTTTTAATAATAATAACATGTGGTATTTATTATTATTTTTAGTAATAATAATACTTTATATTTATTATTATTATTTTAATAATAATAAAGTTGAAATTAAAGAGGAGGTTCCAACTTGAGGAATGGGGGTCTCATGTGTGCACTGCCTGGGAAATGGGGTGCCTTCTTGGGTGATTTTTCCCTCCCCCTTCAAGTTTACTTTTTAACATAAATATGTTATAATAATAATAATTATAAAATTATTACTATAAATTAATAGAGTGGGTGGGTTTGATGATCCCAAAGGAGAATGGAAAGCTTCGATACGTTCCATGGGGATCTTTGAGCATTCCTCTATCTCCCTTTGAATAAGGAATAAATAAATAATAATAATATAAAATATAATTATTAGTATTAATATTTTGTTGTTGTGCAAATATTGATTTGGTTGTAACTTCTTTTGGAGATTCTAATTGGTGATATTTATATGGAATCATGATCATAGTGTTGAGTCAATTAATTCAATATTAATTATGAATATTTAATTCGAACATGTGGCTTGATCCCATGAAGTACCGTTCATGTGTGATGTAGCGAAATGCATTTTTTCATCAGGTGTCCATTTCAGGCAAGTAAATATCCTATCCTAAGCATTTTTTCATGAGGATCAAAATAATTTGATAAATTTTTCCATTCATGGTTGTATGTGGTGACATATTGGTGGATTGAAATTTTAGTCTAATCGACCAACGATGATCCTCATGTGTTCGTAATTATTTTGGATAGAATCAGATTTTGTCCCATGAGAAGCCTATCCTGAGTGTTTTTTCCCATATAGAACACGATGGTGGACTTCATTCCAGATTTTGAGGTATGATGAAATATGTTCTGAGCTAGAAATTTCCTTAGGTGATGTTCGATGATGGATATGATAAGGTAGGATCATTAGAGAGGTTCTAGGTTTAGATGGTACTCCCGTATTTAGGGCGCGAGACCTCCATCTATGGGGATAGTACTCCCTTATCGCTCCTAGGTGAAGGTACCCAATACTCATTATTCTAGGTAGAGATGGTACTCCCCTATTTAGGGCAAAAGTCCTCTATCGATGGGGATAGTACTCCCCTGTTTCACCAGGGTTAGAGCCCCCATACTCATTATTCCTGGTAAAGATAGTACTCCTATATTAAGAGTGTGGGTCCTCTATATATTGGGATTTCACTCCCATCTCGCACTAGGGAGTGGGTCCCTATACTCTGTACACAGATATAGATGGTACTCCCCTATTTAGGGAATACGTCCTCTATCTAAGGGGACAATAATTTTATATCATACTAGTGCGTAGATCCCCCATACTCTATACATAGATAGAGATGGAACTCACCTAAAAAATTATGAGTCCTCTATCTACTGAGTGGTATTCCCCTAATTTACTAGGGCATGGTCTTCTATATTTTGTATATTTCACTCCCTTAGTATATAGAGTAGTGGTGAGGTGCGGTCCCTCCTCATGACTTCTTTGGAAAAACAAAAGAGATGCTGGGCATCGATGGTGGAACTTTGGAGATATAGGTAGACTCATTGTTCTTAACTGGGCTATGGATATGGAGATCCCTTTTTCTCACATTTTGGATTATTGTTCAGAATATCTTGATTTTTATGGTTTTTGTATCAGTTTTTAATTAACATTCCTTTATTGGGATGAGCTTACTTACTATTGTATCTCTATATCACTCCCTTTTGGTTTTTAGGGCATCCTAATAGATATGTATATACTCACCCTACATGGATTTTTTCCTACAGATTTCATATATTATGTAGATGAAAGATAGATCAATGGTGATTATGGTGAAGCATGGTGGTACCTAGGTGTATTGACTGTGTACGGTGGTCGAGCTTGGAGATCAGGAGCCGGGCTACCTCAACTTTCATTCTTTCCATTTATTGTTAGGTTGAGACATCTTTTCTAGTTGGGGTGTGTTTTTCCCCTTTACACTTCGTTTTTTTTCTGTTGTACTCATATATTTTCCCTAGAGTTTATTGAATGCACGGTTTATCTCTAGATTTTATATTTTTTTATTTTTATTCCTCTTCACTATTTCATGGAGAGGATTGGGTGCATGCATATAGGTAGGCATCCCATTTATAAAATTCCTTCTTGGTGCATATCACTATCCCTTAGCCCATGGAGGTAGGCTTGGGGTTATGGTAGCCTAACTTTCAACCATCTAGGTGTGCCCTGGTGGTTTAGGTCTTTATAGAGTGATATCAAAGTAATTCATTCCTTGGGATAGTTTTTAGAGTTTTCCCCTTATGAAGATTGGTTGGGACTTAGGAAAATTATGTCAGAGTGTCTTGAGTTTAGATTTCATGCTAGGGAACCTAGTGTTGGTGCGACGACAGATATATCAATACACCAGGACTCTGACTACAAACTTGTTGACTTTGTATACTATGAAATCAGTTTTAGGGAACTTGATATATGCATCATATAGGATTGATTCCTTTGATTGTATTTCTTTAGTCATCTCCCCAAATATTCTCTTTGGCCATTGTATTTCTTGATTACTTTTGAGATGTCTCTATGAAGACAACCATCTAGGATTTTGATAAAGTGCTGTGATGATGATCGATTGAGAAATTAGGCCTCAGTTCCATGACCTAACCATGAGTTATTTTATATAGGAGGGAACCAAGATGTGAAACTACCTATTAAATAGTGTAGGGATTTTTATATGGATCAGGAAGATGATCATATTCATATGATTAGTAGATAGCTTCAGGATGACAGGTTGAAGTTATGTGTAAGCTTAGCACAATACGCATTTCTATTAATGGGGACTGCTAAGGTTCTACAACAAGGTAGACCCTCAGGTAGTAGAGGTTTGAATCGAGGCCATGGTATGAGTTTTCTAGCTTGTGTGGACCCTGATATATCATATGGTTGCGTTGGAAACCATTCTTCTCTGATGAGAAGATTTTGACTTGGAAGTACTGATAGACGATTCAACTATGTTGAGTGTGCATCATGGGTTTCAAATATTTAGATCTCTTAGTTTTCATGGTGATCCATGCCCCACCTTTTCATGTAGTTGAAGATTAGTATGATCCCATGGTGTGAAAAACCCACTTGGATAAGACCCCTCCTAATGGTGGTCGTAGTAGTGAGACTTCTCTAGGGTGATGCAAAGAATCAGTAGATCCCTGTATTGGTGATTCTTGATGAGGCTTCGTATATGAAATAAATTGGAAAACTTCCCCCACTAAGACAGGTTTTTGAGATGTGATCCAAAATCATGTGGGTGAGTCAATACTACCCAAATAGGATAGTGTTGAGGTGCAGAAGACGAGTTCCTTGACTTGTATGTTTGAGGTCATTCTTACGGGAAGGTGTCAAAGCAATACTTGATTAAGGAGAACATGAAGGAAAGAAGAAATATGGATTCAAGTGGTGGAGGATTTTTATTACAAGGCTCTTAGTGTATTTGAGGTGCGACCCACATATTCTCTACTACCAGTTGCAGTTTTGGTGTGTGGTCGCAAGACACTTTCTATGGATGTATCCCCTATTTGAGGCCAAGAGATACCAGTGGGGTCCCTCTTTATCGACCATTTTGACGGAGGATCCCACAGATAGGACTTGTGATCACATGTTTTGGTCGATGGTGTGCCCTAACACTATGAGGAGTGTCCATAATTTAGTGTATCATTTAGATGAGGGTCTACCTGAAGGTGTGTTGTGACCACAAACTAAAACTTCAACTGGTAGTAGAGAATATGAAGGTCACACCTAAAACACACTAAGAGCCTTGTTATCAAAATCCTCCACCACTTGAATCCATATTTCCACTTTCTTGCATGTTATCCTTAACTAAGTATTACTTAGACACCTTCCCATCAGAACGACCTCAAACATACAAGTCAAGGAACTCGTCTTCCACACCTCAACACTATCCTATTTGGGTAGTACTAACTCACCCACATGATTTTGGATCACATCACAAGAACATGTCTCAGTGGGGGAAGTTTCCCACTTTATTTCATATACGAAGCCTCATAAAACATCACCAATATAGGGCTCTACCGATTCCCTGCATCACCCTAGAGAAGTCTCACTTCCAGGACCACCATCAAGAGGGGTCTTATCCGAGTGGGATTTTCACACCATAGGATCATGCCAGTTCTCATCACACTTATAGAGTTATAGAATCATTTGAAAAGAACTTCCATCATTGCTGATAAATCAATGCAACCTTGGAACCATGAACAAACATCCCCGAGATATAGGACGTGAACAAAATTTTAAAATAAAAAGATTATAAATAAACATGAAGGAATAATAATAAATGAAATAAAATTGAAAAAGTTTATTAATAAAGTATTTAAAAAGTATAACTTGATTATTCAGGAGGATAGGTGTGTGTACTAAGACTAGTGAAGACTCGAGGTAAGAGATTTTCTTTTATGAGCCTTCATTATTTTCATATTTTTTTTCTATGGTCTATATTCTTCTTTATGATATATCTAAAAAATATTAAAATAATAAATTATTGGTTTCTATTTAATTTTAAGGTATTAATTATCTTTTGGGATCATATTGTAACAACCTCAACTCCAATATCCTAGAGTCTGTGGTTCTTTTTATCACATTATCATGGATACAAGGGGTAAAACCTAGAAGGATTTAATAATTTTACAGTTTTAGAGAACCAAATACATACATGATACCCAATTTACATTGGGAGTAAAATATAAAACACAGTAATGGAAATCATTCAACATCATTGAAGTCATTCAAGGAATTATAATTCCTATCTTGGGGGAAGAAAACAAAATAAGGGTGAGCTAAAATGGTCATTTAGGGTTACGTACAACAAAAGATGTTGGTCAGAGTGAGTAACTCAATGGGGGGTGGGGGTGAATTGAGTTCCCAATCAAAATTTCTTTTTAATTTTTTTAAACTAAATCACACAAATTAATGAAAATTCCCAGTTAATCAAAATATTATAATTATATATTCTTGATCTTTCATATAATTTCTCAAAACGAGATTAAGTCTTATATAAAATAATATTTTAAATCACTTTAACTTTTGAAATAAAATTACTTAATAAAACACTTAATATAAACAAAAATTAAGACTAACTATCAATGTAATGTTTTGTTTTCAAATATAAATAACTAATATAACTTTAACTTTTAAACAAAGAAACTGATTAAACACATAGAGGAATAAAACAAGGGGTTTCATCTCAAGCTGAGAATTAATCCACTCCACTTGGAAATCACCATTTTCCAAGAAGTTTATTTAATGATAAACTTGATCTAAAACTTGGATCAAGTTTTAAAAATAATTGCACATTTTCTATCAAGGGATATAACCTATTCAAGAGCTATACATGGGAGTAAAAACAATATAGTCCATGCATGAACTCATATATATCTTCTGTGGGTATACAAATAAAGAAATTTGGAGAGTATGTCAAGAACACTTTAGTTTAAGCACAAGAATAAGAATGTATATAAAAACAAAGTACCATATCACATAGGTCAAAAGTAAAGTATAAAATTGAAATAGAAATAAATATGTGAATTGAAAATATAGTGAATCTCAGTCGGTGATGATTCTGTTGTTCTGATTCCTTAAGTTTGTCTTTGGAAGAATCTCAAATAAGTTTATCTGAATGTACAGGAAAATAGAGTATCATAGAGTCTTAAAAAATTATTCGGTTTTTAGTCTTTGAATGTGAGAGTATGTGTCCATGCTATTGGGTTTAATTGGACCCTCTTAGGCCACACAGGTTCCACACAACCACACAGTTCACACCCTGCATGTATGAGAGAGATTTCTTCTGAAATATATAAAGCTACAGGTCCAATTTTCCATTAGAACTTGCATCCTCATACTGAGAAAGAAATCAGGAACCCATGACTTTGTATTCAATTAATATATAGAGTAGTTTATGAATAATAATTATTAAATCCACAGGTAGATTGAATGAATTAATTTCCATAAACTAACTATTGGAGGAATTAAATTCAAATTAAGAAACTCTGGATAGAAACGAAATCATACCTGTGGTAGGTCCTTACTAAAAGTAGATCACCTTAGTGTTATAATGGTCTAGTGGTATATTTTTCAATGGTTTATCATTTTAACTTGTAGTATATTTGGTCTTGTGGTATATCTGGTATGACGATTGATCTTGTATGTAAGTAGATCTGGTTTGGTGGTAGGTCTATCCTAGAGGTATATTTGATCTGATGGTAGAAAAATTACAATGTTATCACAAGACATGGGTATATCACTTCAGAAATATATGTAGTCACTGGTAGATCTGATTCAAACTAACAGTGGATCTGTAGAGCCAACGAAAAATGAATTTGAACTAATGGTGCATCTATTTAACTGATAGTAGATGTTATCAACTATAGACCCATTAATAGTAGAGTATGAAGGTAGAGGAATTCCACCAGTAGATTTTATTTAACTAACGGTAGATTCTTATTTCTAATGATAAATATTGTTGAACTAGTGGTGGATCTCTTAGAACTAACGTTAGATCAAAACTTTAACAATTTTTTTCTCACAAAGTTACTTAGAAAATTCTTGACTATCATAAAACATAGAACTTGTTAGAAACATAATAATTATGATTTTGGTTCATTAAAATAAGTATGTGCCAATAATCTTCTGTTTTTTATGATCACATATCATGGAATTTGACACAATGTATATAAAAAAAAACATACTTAAGTAGATGAATTTGAAAATTAATGGTCTTCTGAAGATTTCAAATTACTGATGTGAAATGTTAAAATTCTGTCCTACAATTTCCCCCTATTGGGATTATAGAAAAGATAATAAAATAAAAGTCATTCAAAGACACAAATGAATAATACATGAACTAGATTAAATAGAACATTCAAAATATTACATCTACAAAAATAATACAAGGGAAAATAAAATCCTAATCAAAGTATAATCTAAATCAAAATCACTCTTAGCTTGATGAGAGGTAGGATTAATAAGGTATTTTCATTTTCTTGAGATAGGTGGCATAGAGGTATAGGCCAAGGGTGTAGAGGTAGTCAGAAGAATCTCATGGATCACAATTGGCTCGAGATGTCAAACTAATTTAGTTTTAGACATGATAAAAGGATGCAATTATAGAGTAAAAGGTGCTATATATGGTATAGAGGATAAATAATATATAGGAATGGATTCGGGTGGAACTATTTCATTCTTAGAGACATACAAAAAGGGGTTAATAAAGTTCAAAAAATCCCTAATTATTTTTCTAGATCTCTCCATCATGATAAAGAGGTCCTCCTTCTCTTCCATAAACAATTTGGATAGAGAGGACTAAAATTTAAGTTGGTTCACTTTTTCTTTTAAGGCCATAGTCATAGGGGTAATCCTTAAATTATTAATAAGAATTTAAAATTATAATTCAAATCATGATTTATATAAATTCTAGAAAGGTAATATTTTATTTCCTTAGTAATTGTCTCCCTACCACTTTCTCTTTATTCAAACAATCACTAACCATTTTATAGATATGATCACCGTGTTTCCTAATATTCCAAAGAACCTCTCGATGAGAGGTAGTGAGATCACCCAAGATAACATGAAACTCCTCCCTCACAATAGATCAGAAATTTCATCATCAATAGAAGATGTAGGAGGTGAATCCGCATAAGTAGAATTACCAGATAGAAGAAAGGAATCCAACCACTCTAAAAGGTATGTATGAACTACAAGAAAACCTGATCTCATATCATCCATGATGAACTTAATTTATTCTATCCCAATATCCAATATCTTATTCTCAATCTCCACTTCTTAAATCATAAAGATCAATTTAGGCTTATTGTGGAAGATAAATAACTCAAAGATATGTCCTATATCTGCTTCACTAACCTAAGTTACTTTATGAGATCCAGATATGAGAATTACAATAAAATCAGAAAGCTTCCTCACTATTAAAAATTACAAACCATCCTTAGAAACATAGTATGAATGTATATAAGGTGGAGGATATGGATTCCTATTAGGCCGATCAACCTCTAAATAATCTGAATCAACAATAAGAATATTAGGGGTAAAGGATTTAAGATGACTATACTCATCAATATTTTCTACAAGAGATCCATTAGGATATTTTCCATCAATTTGGATGGAAATTCCACCAAGATTAGGTACACTTACATGGTCATCATTATCTATACTATCATCTGATTCATATTTTGAATAATCAATACCAATATGAACAACTCTTGGGGAATTATACCACTTAGTAGGTGCTAGTTCTTCACCTTTACCAAGTGTCTCAACAACAACAGAATCAATATTAACTCCGTGATCTATAGAGGTTTGTCATTCTAAAGTAAATTCTTCATTTCTAGGTGCAGACCCATGGATACTAGGTTGAGTAGAACCAGGTGTATCCTCATCTATAGAACTACCTGAAACAGAAGAATCTATATATGGATGTGCCTATATTCTATTAATATAACCACCACAACCATCACCACCACCACCACCACCACCACCACCATCCTTATCATGAACTTTTGTAACAGTGGTACCCTACAATATTTTCCTCAATATGGGCTATCTGTTTACTATCCATACTCAAATGATTAGTACCAATAAGGGTAGTAGTGATTCTAGTTTTTTGGGATGATGTTTTCTTCCTTTGATAAGGAGTGATCTCTAGGCAGGGAAGGATGGTCTCATTCATAGGAGGTTACGAACACTTCATTATCATTTGGATAGTATTACCCTTGGAGTAGTGGATTATTTGAGCTTTCAGTTTTTTGTAATGGTGGAGGAGTACGAGGGAATCCATATGGATTACGTGACTAGTTTACCTCCCCATCGAGAGTTTTTTTCATATACTTGAACCATGGATGACCTTATCTTTGTACTAGGATATTAGATGACCTAGTGTAGTTGTGAGATATGGAAGTGTGGTTGTAGGAGTTTTTAGAGTGGGGGTTTTGTAAGACCAAGTGTGTTTTCATGAACATCCCTATGTTTTTCACCTATAGGTGAATGAAATCTTGAGTTTGGGTGTGGATTGGCATCACCCAATCCAAATAACTATCTGGGAGGAGTATCCACCCATGAGAATTGATGACCTCTTTACCCAGTGGATAGAGGAAAAGTGGATCTATTAGTTTAACCTCATTATGGCCTATCACCAGCTCTAGGTTCAAGATATGGATGTACTGATTGTGGATTCCTAGAGCCACTATAGTTTCTTTGAGTTCTTGTTGATACCTTTTAGTGTGTCAAACTCCCCATAATAGTTTGCAAGAATTCTGAGAACGATCCTTAACCTTTATTGGATTAGTTCATGGTAGTCTTATGTGATGGTACCCTCATGTCCTCGATGTTAGAGTTAGAGCATGTGAGACACATGAGGATTGTTCTAGACATCCTCTAGGAGTGAAATTCATGTGGAAGATCTTGTGAATTTTTTTTTAGATTCAAAGGTCCACTTCTTGGGATATGTATTATCAAACATGGGAGTGAAAGTGGACCCTAAAAAGGTTGAGGAAACATGAGATTGAGGGCCACCAATGGCATGGATATGACAACAGATGCTTATAGAGAGGTTTCTCATATACTATTGTTGAGTGAGGAGACAAATCATTTGAACTCTTGTAGTTAGCCCTTGTGGGTAAGGATGGCGCAACATATATGTATTTCGTAGTTATTACCCCTCCAATTATTTAGTGAGTCATGAAAGCACAACTTGGGAATATCAACTGGGATATCTTGCACAACCATACATCCATTGGATATGTTCTTGATGGATTCCATGAAGGTGGAGAGCATGAAATCCTTGTTCAAGGATGTTCGGTGGAACTTTTCATGCTATGGGAAATGGTGTTGAGGAGATTTAATTCCCTTAGTAGTACAATAGGGAGAAGGGTGGTTGTACCAAGATCCTTTAGCTTTGGGTTTGGTTTCAAAGGATGTTGCATCTTGTTGTTGAGTTTAACTCTCAACATATCACCTGCCTATAGGTAGAGAATAAGGTGTTGGGTGGAAGTTGAAATTGGATAATGTTTTTTGGTCTTGTGATAGGTCTTCCATGATTGATTAGATGTCTTGATGCTTCTTGAGTAATCATAGAGTAACTAACTAGGTTGACCCACTTCTTACCCATCTGAGAGTATAGCTTAGTGGAGATTTTGGTATTCCTGTGCATGAAGGAGGTAATATAGCTTCATAGAATTCCCTCGATGATCATTCAGACCGTGATTATTAGTTCACATCATGATTTTAGAGAGGATTTATGAGGCCTTTGGGGCTCAACTGTTCTTAAGTAAAATGTTTCTACCCTAGATAGATGTCTAGGGAGAATAGACTATTCATGTTCAAGATAACATGATTCACGATTACATGTTAGCTTTTGGCCATATATGGTAGGATTTTCTACCATTGGTGGAGTGTGTATCACAACACTTACCACTACACCATCAACATAGAACCATTTTAGACCATATATGGGGACCCTGTAGGTCACTACTACACTAGTCGTAGCTACTGCGAGTCAACACTTATAGGCCTATGGTTGGTTCTATTGATGGTTGTGAAAGGGGTGTAGTTCATCCAGGGGAAGATGAGGACTGCCCAAAAATTTTTAGGGTTCTTTTGTGGACTAATGATAGTTTCCTTTGAGGTTTAATGAGGATATAATTTATTTTGAGATATATTTCCATGTCAAGGATCACAAAGATTTGGCTATAAATATAGGATATCTCCAAGGATTGTAGACCCTTTTCCATTTACTATGTCAGTTTAGCAGGGTGGTGTACCACTTGACCTTATGATTTTAATTATACTGAGTGTTTGGTGTTTTCCACTTTTCATAGCTGAGAAGACTTGTGTGCGACTCATTGCACAATGAAGACCCGAATGAGTTGGGCGTGGGGTGTGGAGTTTCCATTCGGGGCACCCAATGGTTGTTGTAAACTACCTTAAGAAAATCCATTGTGGGCATATGGTTCCCCTAGGTGCATATTAGAAATAGCATGACAGCATGAAAGATAGTTCTTGGGAGTAGGAGATCCATATACGAGATCAGTATTCCCACCTATTTATTTATATTGTGCTTTTTGAGGATGAAATTCCTTGAAGGGGTTAATAATGTAATGACTCATTTTTTCCATTTAATACTTTGGAATATTTATAAAAATATTTTCAAAGCCATGTGCTGAGATAACATAAGATTCTGAGGCCCGATGATCCAAAAATTGATATTATAGAAATATTAAATATATTAATATCATAGGAGTGAAAATTTTCTATAAAATTGAAATAAATCCTACATAGAGCCTCAGATTAGAAATCTAAGACCACTATTGAGTTTTGGAATGTGAGGTTTACCCTTAGAGCTTCTTAAAGTTGTTCAGTTCAAGATGTTCGGTTAAGATATCTGTTGGCTGGTGTGTTTAATTAAAATAAATAAATAATTTATTTTTTTTATTAAATGTACTAATTAGAATCCTCTATAAATACCCTCTTATGATAATTTTATAAGGGTTATCTGCATAACCCTTTCTATATCTAAGTGGATGAGGAGATCATTTTTCATTGGTAGATCAATATTGAATAATGAATGATGACCATATTGAGGTGGATCAATGGGTAGTAAATACAATAGGTCTTAATTATTACTGGTGATTAAATTCTTCACCAAATATTGATCCATAATCAAGGTAAGACTCATAATTTGTGTATTTAAACCATTTTATTAAAATATTGAGCATGGATTAATTATCTACTTTTAATCTTCTATTTATTTATTCCTTCACATGATCCCTACTACCTTATTATACAATTGATCCGTTAAACCCCTTATTTCCCTTGATATTAACATGTTTATATAAACATTGGAAAAGAATTTTTAGACAATGATGGTTCAATCTGTTCTTGTTCTTTCCCCTCTCTATTCATTGTGTTATTCACCATTGGATTATGGGGTTGCAGTTCAACATTGCTGGGGTGGGTTCAAGCATGATCGAACCTCCTAGATTTTTTGCTATAGGATGAATGATACACATATTGATGGTTTGTGGATGGATTTATGAATGAAATGTGATATGAGTGATAATCAATGGATCTGGGATCCGAAGGCTCAATGAGATTGAGGATCAAGCACACGAGAGGTGTGTCTGGGGATGTGTGGTTGATACAGATGGATTTTGATGGTTTTCTAGAGAAAAATGACTAGAATTCGATTTCCAACCGGTCATGGAGGGTGGTGAGTGTTATTATTATTTTTAATAATAATAACATATTGTATTTATTATTATTTTTAATGATAATAATATGTGATATTTATTATTACTATTGATAATAATTTTGTTGAAATTGAAGAGGAGGTGCCAACTTGAGGAAGGAGGATCTCATGTGTGCGCTACCCGGGAAATGGGGAACCCTCTTGATCGATTTTACCTACCCCCTTAATGTTTACATTTTAACATAAATATGTCATAATAATAATAATTAAATTATTATTATAAATGAAGAGAGAGGGTGGGGTTGAGGTTCCCAAATGAGAATAGAGGTCTCCAGTATGTTCCATGCGGAGATTTGAGAATGTCTCTCTCTATCTTTTAATAAGGAAAATAATAATAATAATATAAAATATTATTATCATTAGTTTTATGGAAATATTGATTTGGTCATCACTTCTTTGTGTGATGTCATATTGGCGATCCGTCTGTGGCATCATGATCATGGTATTGAGGCATTCAATTCAAGTTCAATGATTTATATTTAATTTATACTCTTGTTTTGGGCCCTTGAAGTTCCATTTATGCCTGATGTAGTGAAATGAATTTTTGTCACTCGGTGTCTATTTTAGGAATGTAAAGAGCCTATCTAGAGAATTTTTCCATGAGGATTGCAAGAGTGTGATCCTTTTGGACATTCATGTTCATTTTTGGTGATATATAAGTGGATTGAAATTTTAGTCTTATGGACTGACAACGAGACTCATAAACTCATTAGGCTTTTGTCCATACTCAGATTTTGGCCCTTGAGATGCATATCCTGAGTGTTTTTTCCAATTAGAATGTGTTCATAGTGGTTTTTTAGGTATGATACAAGATGTTTTGATTAGGATATTTCCTATAGTGATGCTCGATGATAGTGCTGATAAGGAATGATTATCAAAGATATTAGAGGTAGAGATGGTACTACCCTATTTAGGGCAGATGTCCTCTATCTATGGTATTAATACTCTCCTATCACACTAGGGTGTTATTCTATGTAGATATGGTACACCCCTATTCATGGTGTGGGTCCTATTTCCATGGGGATGGTACTCCCATATCATACCAGGGCACATGACCCCATTCTTATTATTCCAAGTAGAGATAGTACTCCCATATTTAGAGTGAGGGTCCTCTATCTATGGGGAAAATACTTCCCTATCGCACCAAGGTAGGGGTGCCCCATACTATGTACACAAATAGAGATAACACTCCCCTATACGGGCACATGTCCTCTATCTACTTAGTGGAATTCCCTTATTATACTAGGGTGTGGGTCCTATATCCTTTGAATATTTTACTCCCTTAGGTTGTGGAGTAGTGGTGAGGTGTGGTCCGTCCTCATGAATTCTTCTAGAAGATATGTGAGATTCTCGACATCAATGATGAAACTTTGGAGATTCAATAAGAATCATTGTTCTTAGATAGGTTGTGAAGATGGATATCCCCTTTCTATCTCATTTGTGATTCTTGTTGAGAATATCTAGATTTTTATGGTTGTTGTTTTATTTTCTGATAGACATGCATTTTTTGGGTTGAGATAACCCATTTTTTTATCTCTTTATCAATCCCTTTTGGTTATTGGGTCATCCTACTGGCTATGTATATACTCACCTCGACATGGGATTTGCGTGAATGTGTCATGTCTTATGCAGATGATAGAAAGATCAATGATGATTACAATGAATCTTGGTGGTACCTGGGTTCATTGACCATGTATAGTGGTAGTTCTTAGAGATCAGGAACCAAACACTCTCAAATTTCAATCTTTCTAGTTATTTTTAGGTCAAGACATCTTTTATAGTTAGGAGTGTATTTTTCCAATTTATAATTAGGTTGCTTTATTTTGTACTCAAATGTTTTCCCTAGTGCTTATTGAATGCATGGTTTATTTCTAAATGTTATAATATTTTATTTTTATTCCACTATACTATTCCGTAGAGATGGTTGGGTGTGTGTGTACAGATACACTAGGAAAGTTCTCCCATTCATGTTATGCCTTTTCGGCTCTTGTCTATATCTCCTAGCCTATGTAGGTGGGCTTGGGGTTGTGGCGACCCAACCTTACACCAACCAGGTGGGCCCCAGTGGTTCGGGTCATTACAAGTGATCCACATTTGTTTATCCATTAGTAATTTTCTTAGAGTAGTTCTCTTCTTGTGATTCTGTATTGGTTGTCATTGGTTAGTAGAGTTTTGTAATTCCCTTTGGATATTTTTAGAATATGATTTCTTAGTGATGTTCTCCTATTTTGTGGTAAGAGGTTGCCTATTGTTCCACCATTTTAGTTCATTCCTAAATGGTGGGGAGACCGATGTTCATTCTACCTTTCTTTAGGTACTTATTTTTTATTAGATTGTGATCAAGGTTTGTTTGAAGTATCTATTTTCATGGAGATTTTTCTTGAAATTCATTCTCCTTTGACCTCTACTTAGGACCTGAGATTTATAGAGGGAAGAAAGTGGTATGATGGGGAGTTTTTGATACCCACTTTGTCATAGTGGTATTAATTAATCAATCAATTAAATTAATTCTTATCCATGGAAAGTTCCCATAAATTTTAGGCTGAATTTTAATTTTTTTAAGTGAAATAGTATTGTGCATGGTTTGCGCATGGTTAAGAGTAACTATGCACCAACCGTGAAAGGGGTCCTATAATTGGGAAATTTCTGATTCACATAGCTTGAGAATGGTTAGATAAATTGTGTGACTTTTCTAGGGGTAACCATGAAAGTTCTTTGTTCTTTTCCAGTAAGGTCAACATAGTTATTGTAACAACCTGAGATTTTGTGATTTTTTTCAATTAAATTTAATATTTTATATATATTTCATTAAATGAAATATTGAGTTTAGATTTCATTACACACAACACCAAGTTAATATTTCATTACACACAAAACCAATTTAACCTTGTGCTAAATGCAACACTGGGTTAACTTGCGTTACACACGACACTGAGTTTTAACAAAACCACAATATTTTATTAATATAGTTATTTGAACACAAACATTATAACCTAGACATTAAGCTTTGTGATACAAATAGTAATAAATAATTTTATAAATATAAAGTATAATTATTTTATATAAATAAAACATATTGATAAAAATATACTCAATTTTTAGAAAAGTATTTATACGATTCAAAAATACTATTTTCTCAAAAAATGTGTTTTATATATTTTTGTGCAGAATAATAAAATTATTTTTTTGAAAATTTTAGAAAATTAATTTAATAAAATAAAATTTATTTTTTAATCATAATTTCAAAATTATATTAGGTTTGATTTTTTATATTTTTCTTAAAAGTATCATTTTTAATGAATAGTGAAAAATACTGAATTTTAATTGAAAATTTCCATTTCATTTAATTTATTTATAAAGTTAAATTATATTTAAATTGGTTTTAAAGAAAAATTAGTTCAATTATATATCAATTAATTCAATTTATTTCATTTTAGTCAATTTCTTATTGAATTTTTATATAAAAACTTTATAAACTTCCAGACATTCTCTTTTTAAAAACCTATTTTCTCATCATGTCTCTGAGATTAATTTTAAATTAAAATATTCCACTTCTGTGAATTGAATTTGGAAAAATGTATTAAATATTTTTAATCAACATAATTTATAATTTATAATAAGTTCAAATTAATTTTTTTACCAAAATTAATAGTGAAAATAGTAAAAATTAATTACCACGGTTAAAGTAAAAATTGGTTTACTGGAGTGTTAAACTTAAAACATAAGGGATAAAATGGCCAATAAACTTTTCTAAAAACTATATAATGGAAATATTTAAGACATTAAACATATAAGGTTATATAATGGCCCATTTTTTACCCTTGTGACATGAAAAACATGGGATCACTTAATTCTTTTAAAAAATACCAAGTGTGTCCTCTCCCCCACTTATAAAATGCCACCACCTCTCCTCTATTCTTCATAGCTTAAAAAAACTTTTTTAAGATAATTAATAACCAAATAAATTATTAAATTCCATAATCTCATCTTATAAGACTTATTTTTTATAGGAATATATCTTATGAAGAATTATAGTGCAAACCTAAAGAGGATACACAAATAAGAGGTAATGTTCATCAATGAGAATTTTTGTTTTATTTCTTCCTCCACCTCCTTAAATAATTATTATACCTTGATGATATAATAAAATCAGTATATTAATATAATAATATGTTTTTATTTTAATTTTATTACCTATAAACATATCCACTTCCATCAAATGGGTTATAAAATCATCGTTCGTGTGTATGGCAAACTATCACCTCGTGAACTGATGCCATTCGTTTTTCCATTACCACCTCTCAAAAATGGAAATAATGATGTATTTATATTTTAATAATTATATTTATGATATTTATTATTTTATTATTATTATGGAATTATCATATCACACATACCTTTATACTCTCCATTTTGTGGGAATAGGATAACATCGCTTGTGTGTACAATAGACTACCGCCTCACAAAGTGATGTGATTCATTCCTTCTTTACATGGAAGGTATTAAGGATAGGTTCAATGAAAACATGTGATATTTATGACATAAAAATTATTATTTAATGATGATATAAAATTTAATTTTCTTTCTTTTAACCTGATAAGAAAATGGAAACAACCTTCATGCTTACGTACGACCTACCATCTCCATGAATGGTGTATTTCATTTCCTATCAATAAATTTTATGGATCACTATAAATAAATATATGAAGAATATATATGATATTTATATCATGGTCTAAATTTTGAATATTATGAAATCACGATCAATGTAAGAGGACCAAAAATAACAAATCAAAACATACTTAAAAAACAAAGCAGTTATTGCCTGGAATGTGACTTTAACATGGAATTGTTAATAAACAGGTAATAAAAGGTCATAGGAAAATAATACATTGTATGATATTTATAATTTTGGTTATAAAATATATTTATAATAAAAATATATTTATTATACATGAGTGATGAAATAGTACTAAAAAAGTCAAGACTTAAGGTAATGAGATTTCTAGTCTCACTTTTATTTCTGAGATACCTATTCCATATTCACTACTCATTTCTTTTTTTTGGTGTATATAATTACCTTTTAAATTTTATTTCATAAATCTCATAATTTTCATTATATTTTATGTTTCATTTTATTTTATGATTTATTAGGCCTTATGATTCAAAATATTACTTAATTGGTAATGATTTTTTGTCTCACTTTTTAATTTTATGAGACACATTCCATATTCACCAACTATTTCTTTTATATGGAGTATATTCTTCCCATGAATATATTTTATTATTATTATCCTTAAAATTATGGTGATTTACATATCCATTTGTGTATCTCTCTTATATGGGGTTTACAGTTTAAATGTTACTAAGGTGGTAAGGGATTTTTGTCTCAATTTGACTTCTTTGAGATGTATGTGATGTTATGAAACTATATTCATTCATGAAACGTATATACAACCCATTTTACATGTAATATCATGTATTTATTTATCCTCATGATATTTTAATTTCCATTTTTTGTTATTATTTCATGGGGATTATGATTCAAAGATACTAAAGTGGTAGTGATTATGTTACAATCTGATCATTTATCGAGATTGTTTATGATTATGTTTCTGATGAAAACAATTATGATCCATCTCTCAAGAAGCTCATGAATTTTACTATCCTATGGTTACTAATTATATTTTAAAGTAATAATATCATTTTTACACCCTTTTATACTGAAAATAATCGGGAAAATGTTTTTAAGAAGATCTGAATTTATTTCTATATTCAGTTAGAAATATATTTTCTTCTAAATCCATGTTTTATAAAAATATTTTCAAAAATGTTTTTATAATTATACTAATATCTTTAAAAGAAATTTTCACCTATATTTTAATTTCTACAATTTTTAAAATTAATATTAATGATTTTTTCAAAAACAATTCCCATTTGGATTTTACTGAAAATGTGAAAGGAATATTTATTTTAACGTGTAAAACATGAATGAAAATTCCCATCAACATGGCCATTATTTTCTTTGAATATTACTTTATAAGTTTTCAAGGTTATTTTAAGAGAAAAGAATTTTCAAAATTTTTTATGTTTTAAAAAGTGTTGTTCAATAAAGAAAGGATAATTTTTTTCATGAAATGTTTTAAATTATTTCTAAAAAATATTTTATAAGTTTTCAATGTTATTTTAAAATAAAATGATCTTTAAATTTCTTTAAAAAGTGATTTTTCAAAGAAAGGTTATTTTATTTAAGGAATGTTCCAAAATTATCGATCAAAATCATTTTCCATCTAATATGATATCTTTTGATGTAAATTATGCTATTCTCAGGATATGAACCAAGGAAAAAATTCTTATTCTTTCTCATAATGGTTTATCATGACGAGATGTTTATGAAACCTATTTCTTTGCATGGGTTAGAACATGATAAAAATCTTATGAAACCCACTTATTTTAATGGGTTATAATATTATTAAAAGATTAAATTATTATGAAACCTATCCCTTTTCCACATGTTATGATATGATAGAATATTTATGAAACCCATTTCATTTCATAGGTTATGATATGATGAATTTTTATGATATTTTTAAACACATAAATATGATTTTCATTTTGATATGTGTGGGATATATATCTCACTCCAATGCATTGGGTAATGGTAAATTTTCTATGATCTAAAATGTTAAATGGGTGGTTAGTCCAAGACCGAAAGTAGGGTACATGGGTGGTTATCCCAAGCCCGAAAATAGGGTACATGGGTGGTTAATCCAAGTTCGAAGTAGGTATAAGGGTGGTTAGCCCAATCCTAACATGTTATGAATTCCTTGGCAGATAGACTTAACAAAATATTTTCTATGATTATGTGTATTCCATAATTCTAGGTTTTATACCAATGCTATGATCTTATAGATTATGTTCTTTAATTCCATTATGACTCATGTATTATGAATTACTATTATTTATTCCTTGACTCATGATTGTGATCTTTTATATGCATAGTATGTTTTTAAAATGTCATGATCATGTTTATATAACCTTATGCTCATTTTATGATTACATATCTCCCTTTTTTACCTTTACCAAGCATTTTAGCTCACCCTTTATTATGTTTCCTTTACCTAGGTTATAAAGAAATGTATTACATATGATATGTATGAGAAGTATACTAGTTATAGAGATCCTACTAAGAGATGTTTTATTTTACCCATGGACCGATTGTTTGTTTTTTCAAGTTTCCATAGACACTAAACTATTATGGTCCTTAGGTCTGTGTTTGTGTAATGTAATGAATATTCATCTAAAATGATGTCATATCCATGTATGAAAAGCCTAGGTTTCTATAGTTGGTACCATAGGATAGGTTTAGTTAAACTTTAGAAACTAAGATGAAAAAACTTTAGTGATATACCTAGGGATATTTCTAAGGATATTTTTAGGGATGTGTCTAAGGATAAGTCTAAGGATGAGTCAAAGTATAGGAAAATATTCTGGAATTTTGGTAAAAGATATGTCGAGTGGTTTCCAAGAAATTAAATCCCTATCTGGATTCTGCGAGTGGATGTGGCTCTGGCATAGAAGAACCCAGGGGTAATAAATTTTAAAAGGGTGTATTAAGATAGAGTCGATCATCACATGGTGTAAGATAATGATCCTTACTACACACCAAGTTTGACACTCCTTGGGGATATAATTTTGTAAATTCACAAACTCTTTATGAACCATCATAAAGGATTTAAATTGATAATGACCATGAATGATATAGATTGAAAATAAGGTTTCCTGATTTAGACACCGTATAAGTGTTTTTTCATGATTATTTGGTTCTAAAAAATTATTAATATGTTTTTGGTTTTAGTCGATGGATGGAACTCGAATGAACCATTTTAATGTTAAGTACAATGGAAAATTCAATGATTATCCTATTGAGTAACCAAATTATATGATATATGGAATAAAAAATATTGATTCCATGCTCACACAACATTCTCAAGCTATGAATCATGATATAATTCATAATGAACAATGGAGAGAACAAAATTAAATTAATTCCTTAATGAGGTAACACCCAACTTCTTTAAGTGGGTCTTTCAATCCATTAGTTGTTGAGAAATCTATCAACACCACTAAAAAGATATTTTCTATTCCCCAGTATTCAGAACATGAAAAATTCATTTTGTCTATCTACTATTTGGAAAGTGAAGTAGATCAATGGTGGACTCTTATTAATAATATGGGGAAAAAGATGAAATTGACACCATGGATTGGGATGAGTTCAAGGAATTATTTTTCAATAAGTACATTACTTGTATTCTGTGTATGAAGATAGATAAGGAGTTCCTTGATAAAAAGAGAAACTATGATGTATTTTTTGGAACATATGAGGAAAATATTACAAGACTTGTGAGGTACACATTGGGTATTATCATCCAACTAGAAAGTAAGGTTGATCGATTCTTTAGTGTCTTAAAACCAAGTCTTTGTAGTGCATTATCCATAAGATACTTTATTAGCTATGAATAGGTTGTTCTATGAGCTATAAAGGTGTAAATGGATGTTGGAGTTACATATCAATCCCATGGTTTTGATGAGAAGAAAAAATGGAATTCTATGGAATATCTAAGAAGCATAGAGAAAAGAAAATGATATTTTCTTTATAAACAAAATGTGGGAAGAAGTAAGAGGGAAATTTTCTTAAGGGGAATAATAAATGTTTTAAGTGTAGAAATGAAGGTCATTGAGCGATTGAATTCTGAAGTGATGGGAAGAAGTAAGCAAATGATGTGAATAATGAGAAATCCCCATAGAATTCACATCATTCACTTCATCGATTAAATTGTAAGAAGTTTGGAAATTATGATAAAAAATCCCCAAATATGATGTTTAATAATGATTATTAACACCAACAACCTATAAAGATAAAGGATAAAGGGAAATATTATGTGATCATGATGGTTGAAGTGAATAATGATAATTAGGGCACACTAATCCTCCCCTACTTAGTTGGGTATTTCATGTTTGATTTTGTATAAATGAGAGCTATAAAAATATTATTGTTCATCCTTTAGTTTTGAGCATTTATAATCTACCTATACATGGATTATAGAATAATGAAATCATATTTTATATTATATCAGTAAAAGGTAGAACCCAAGATTCCAATGAAAATGCTGTTATATAATAAAATATCTTATATAAGTAATAATGGGTAAATAAAATTTTGGAAGTATATATGTCTCCATGTAATATTAACCTAAGAGTTATGGATACCATAATTGGTTTATTAGTTTAAGGTTGATCATAAGTTAAAATTCATTAACACCACTTTTGAGGTTTTATGTAATGGGAGTTTATCAAGATTAAAGATATTTCAAGAGGAATTTATGGTAATACAACCATTTGGTTTTGTCTCTGTTTTAGTGATGAAGTTATTTAAAGAATAGTACCTTTACAATTTGTGGACATAATATTAAATTTACTGGTAAAAATTAGTATTTATCTTATCTTTTATGTTGTGGTAATTATGGGTTGTAGTTTATCACCTTAAAATTAAGCACACTTCATTACTATTAGATAAGATTTATCTTTAAATTTTCTAGCCATAATATACATTAGGAAAGTGGTAAGGTTTCATGGTGTACCTAATTAAACTATATCTAATCAAAATATGAAGTTTACCTCAATTTTTTTTTGGAAAAGTATTCAGAAATATATTGATATTTAGTTGAGTTCTAGCATTGCGTATCATCCAAAGATAAATGGTTTGTCTGAGAGAACAATTCAAACTCTATAGGATATACCAAGATAATGTTATATGGGTTTCAATGGTGGTTTGGATCAAAAAAATCCTCAAGTTGAGTTTTCTTGCAACAATATATTTCACTCGAGCATTCAGATGACTCCTTATGAAGCCCTTTATAGAAATAAGTGTAGAACTCCAACATAATTGAATGAAGCTGTAGAAATAAAGATATTGGGACCTGATCAAGATAATGAGATGAAAAAGAATATTAGATCCATTTAGCAATATGTATGAACTACAAAAATTTGAAAGAAATGTTTAAATGATAACTATTGATGTGACCTATAATTTGAAGTTGGTATGAATTTTTTTCTATGGATTTCTCAAGATAATAAGGAAGGGAAAACTAATCCCTAGGTAAATTGATCCTATTAAAATACTTGATCGTATCGAGACAGTAGCTTATCTTTTGGTGCTTTCACTGAACCTCTTCTAAGTTCATGATGTGTTCCATGAATCACTCCTGATAAGGTACATACATGATCCATCACATGTATTGAACTTAGAGGTCATATCACTAGAGCACAATATTTCTTACGAAGAACAACCTGTAGAGATTATAGATCGAATAGATAAATTTATATGAAAGAAGACCACTCACCTAGTCAATGTTTTGTGGTGAAACCAAAAACTTTATGAATATACCTGGGAACTTGAGGATTTAATGAGGTGTAAGTATCCTAAGTTTTTGTTACCAAAGTGATGAATTTTTAGGTAGAAATTTCTTTTAAGGGTGGTAGAATGTAATACCCTGAGATTTTGTGTTTTTTTTCAATTAAGTTTAATATTTTATATATTTTTCATTAAACATAATATTAAGTTTCGTTTGAATTACACATAACACAAAGTTAATCTTTTATTACACATCACAACAAGTACATATTATTCTATATGCAACATTGGGTTAGATTGTGTCACACACAACACTGATTTTTAACAAAACCATGATATTTTATTAATATAGTTATTTAAACACAACCATTATAACCTAGTATTTAAGATTAGAGATATAAGTAGTAATAAATATTTTTTAAATATTAAATATCATAATTATATATAAATAAAACATATTTATAAAAATATACTTACCTTTAAGAAAAGTCTTTATACGTTTCGAAAATACTATTTTCTCTAAAAAATTATTTTTCATTATTTTTGTGCACAATAATAAAATTAATTCTTGAAACTATTAGAAAATGAATCTGATAAAATAAAATTAATTTTTTAAATCATAATTTCAAAATTATCTTAGGTTTAGTTTTTATGATTTTTCTGAAAAGTTTCATTTTTTAATGAATAGTGAGAAATACTGAATTTTAATTAAAAATTGCATTTTCATATAATTTATTTATAAATATTAATTATATTTTAAATTGAATTTAAAGTTAAATTAGTTCAATTATAAATCCATTAATACAATTTAGGTCATTGTAAGACATTTCATATTTAGTTTTGATATAAAAACTTTATAAACTTTTGGAAATTCTCTATTCAAAAACTTGCTTTCTTATCACTTTTATGAGATTAATTTTACATTAAAATTTGAAAATTATATGAATTGAACTTGAAAAAATATATTTCATATTTGTAATCATAATAATTTATAATTTATAATAATATCAAATAATTTTTTGACTAAAATGAATAGCGAAAACAGTAAAATTTAATTACCACAGTTAAGGTAAAAATGAGTTTTTTGGGGGGTTAAAATAAAACGAAAAGGGTTACAATGGCCTATAAACTTGTATAAAAACTATTTTATAGACATATTTCGACCATTAAACATATCAAGTTCAGTAATGGACCATTTTTGACCCTTGTGACATAAGGAAAATGTGGGAGCAATTAATTCTTTTCAAAAATACCAAGCTTGTCCTCTCCCATACTTATAAAAGGTCACCCCATATAATCTCTTATTTACACATTCAAACCATTTTTATTCAGACAATACATAAAAAAATAATGAAAAAAATTACTTCAACTTATCCTATAATCCTTATTTTTAATATAAATCCAACCTTGGAAGGATTTTAGTGCAAACCAAAAGAGGATACCTGAAGAAGAGGTAACGTTCATCAACGAGCATTTTTGTATTATTTCTTCCTACACATCATTAAATTATTATTATATCATGATGATATAATAACCAAAATATATTAGTTATACTTATATGTTGTAATTTTAATTTCATTTTCTATAACCATCTCCACTTCCATCAAATGAGTTCTGAAATCATCGTTCATGTGTATGGCGGACTACCGTGCCTCACGAACCGATGTCATTCATTTTTTCCTTTACCACCCCTCATGGTTGGACATATTGATGAATTTATTATTTATAAATGATATTTATGATGTTATTATGATTTTTTAATTATTATATCACACATAATTTTATACTCTCCTTTTTGTGAGAATATGATAACATCGTCGTATGTACGGTGGACTACCGCCTCACGTAGCGATATGATTCATTCATTATTTACATAGAAGGTATCTAGGATAAATTTAATGAAAATATGTGATATATATGAAATAAAAATAATTTTTTAATTATAATATAACCCTTAAATGTCTTTCCTTTAATCCAAAAAGAAAATGGAAACAATTTTTATGCGTACGTACGATAGACCATCTCCTTGAACGTTGTATTTCATTTCCTATCACTAAATTTTATGGATCATAATAAATACATATATAATGAATATATATTATATTTATATTATGGTTTAAATTTTTGATATGATGAAATCATGATCAATGTTATAGGAAAAAAAATCAAAACATACAAGAAAAACAAAGCAATTATTGCCCAAAATGTGACTTTAACATGGAATTATTAATAAATGGGAAGTAAAATATTGTAAGAAAATAATATATGGTATGATATATATAAATATAGTTATTTAATATATTTATAATAAACTTATATTTATTATATAGGTGTTTTTAATGAGTACTAATTAATTCAAGACTTAAGGTAATGAGATTTCCAGTGTCACTTTTATTTCTGAGTGACTTATACCATATTCACCACTCGTTTATTTAGTGTGGTGTACATAATGACCTTTGAAATGTTATAAAATGAATATAATAATTTTAATTATATTTCATGTTTTATTTTATGTTATTATTTATTGGGATTATAATTCAAAATATTACTAAAGCGGTAAGGGATTTCCGTCTCACTTTTTTACTTCTGTGAGACACATGCCAAATTCACCACATATATCTTTTATGTGGTGTATATGCTAGACATAAATGTTTATTTTATGATTATATCCCTTAAAATTATGGGTATTTAATTATCATTTTTAGGATATTTATTTCATGGGGTTTACAGTTTGAAAGTTACCAAAGTATATGATTTTCGTCTCAATTTTCCTTCTTTGAGACGCATGTTATGTTATGAACATATATTATTTTACAAGGTGTAAATAAAACACCTATGACATGTAATATAATAAATTTATTTAACCTCATGATATTTTTAGTTTCATTTTATGTTATTAATTCATGGGGATTATAATTTAAATATACCAAAGTGGTAATGATTTTATGTTACAATCTCATAATTTTTTAGGATTGTTTATGATTATGTTTCCAATGATAAAATATTATGATCCATCTTTCAAGATACTGATGAATTTTTCTCTACTATGGTTACTTATGATATTATAAAGTAATAGTACCATTTTTTACTCTTTTGTACTTAAAATAATTGAGAAAATGTTTTTAAGAAAACCTAACTTTATTTCTCTCTTCAGTTGGAAATCCGTTTTCTTCCAAAACCATATTTTCTAAAAATGTTTTAATTTTTTTTTATAATTATCCTATGATTTTTAAATTAATTTTTTTACCCATGTTTTTTTTACAAAATTTTGTAAAAGGAATCTTTATGTATTTTTCAAAAACAATTCATGTTTGGATTTTACTAAATATATGAAGAGAATATTTGTTTTATCATGTAAGACATGAATAAAAATTACCCTCACCATGAACATTATTTTCTTTTAATCTTCTATTATATATTTTCAAGGTTATTTTCAAATAAAATTATTTTCAATATGTCTTAATTTCTAAAAAGTTTTTTTCAATAAAGAAATGATATTTTACTCAAGAAACGTTTTAAATTATTTTTAAAGATTCCTTTATAACTTTTCAATGTTATTTTCAAATAAAAGGATTTTAAAAATGTTTTAAAAAGTGATTTTTACAAGAAGGGTTATTTTTATTAAGAAATGTTACAAATGATCAATCAAAATCTTTTCCCATATAAGATAATATCCTTTGTTGTAACTTATACTTTTATGGGGATATGAACTGAGGATACCATTCTTATTCTTTCTCTGAACGATTTATCATGACAAGATGTTTATGAAACCACTTCTTGTAATGAGTTATACCATGATATAATTCTCATGAAACCCTTTTTTTCATGGTTTATTCTATAACAAATTGATGAAATAATTATGAAAAATATCTCTTTTCCATAGATTATGATATGATGAAATGTTTATGAAGCCCATTTTTTTCATGGGTAATGATATGGTGAATGGTTATGATATTTTGGCACACATAAATGTGGTTTTAATTATGATTTATGTGGGAGATATATCTCCATTCACTTTATTGGGTAATCATAAATTTTCTATGAGATCAAAAGGCACATGGGTGGTTATCCCAAGCTCGAAAAGGAGGGTACATAGGTAGTTATCCCAAGAACAAAAATGGGGTACACATGTGGTTAAATCAATCCAAAGTAGGTACATGGATGGTTATCCCAAGAATAACATGTTATTAATGTTTTGGTAGGTATCCTTGACATAATATTTTCTATGTTTATGTGTACGACACAATTATATATCTTATGAAAATGTTGTGCTCTCATGGGTCATGTTCTTTGATTACCTTATGATTAATGTATTATGAACTACCAATATTTTTTCCATGACTCGTGATTATGATACTTGATATTTAGGTTATGTCATTAAAATGTTATACTCATATTCTCATACCATTATTGTAACACCCAGACCCTGGAAACCAGGAACCAATGCATTATTTTATTACATTGGCATAATTACAAGGAATCAAATCCTAAAGGACCATTCATTTTAGCAGTCTTGGAAAGCCAGATTAAATACATGATACCCATTATATATTGGGAAATAATAAATACAAACATGATACATAATAAAAATAAATAAACATCATCCTTGAATGCTTATTCAAATATTTCTTCTTCATAATCTGGGGAAAGAAACATAATAAGGGTGAGCTCAAATGATCAGAAAGGGTAAGTAAAGTGGAATAAATAACGAATAAATAAGAATAAATTAACATGGAAAGGTAAATAATAGATAACACATGCCATTCAAATAACTAGATAAGGAAAAATAAATATGGAATGAAAAAAACTACAACTCATGCTATATAAATCAATAAAATGATAATGAAATGCATCCGTAGACATGTCATTGAAAAATCTCATGGATGAATAATAACTAAATATAAATGAGGGAAATTATTAATTATTGGATTCCATGTTTCATAGGTATATGTTACATTTACCATCAAGACCATTCATGAGACATTTTACAAAATGTTTGGTAAAAACCCATCCAATTTGGCCAAATGATTCATCTTATGAGACTACCGATGCATCGAGGGGAAATATATAATTGGGACCCACTCATGATGTACCTGTCCAAATAACTTCTCAAATTCATGAGAAATGTTCCTTATCAAAATGTATATGTATTGACTAGATGATACAAATTTATCAATAATTCCACAGTTAATCAAATAACTATAAAGTGAACACCATATGTAAAATGATATAAGGTTCAGGCAATAATAATATCCATTGTGTGAGAATATGGATATTCATGTTAATTTAAAATTAAAAATTATTATAATAAAGCGATGGTTTCCAAGAGAATGTTAATAATTACAAAAGGAAGTAAGATTTCAAAGATAATCATTAAGAATATGTTTTAGGAAATTAATCATTAAACATCCCAAAATGTCCCACAACACATGAAAAATTTAATTCATAATCCCCATGAAGGAAATTTATTAATACCCTGAATAAAAAGGATTCGTGATATAATGTATAAAATGGGTATTATATACACTATACAAAAGAAGTGTGTGGTGTTTATGGTGTATGCCTTACAAAAATAAAAGTAAGATAAGAATCCCTTACATTAAACTTCCTTTTGATGTGTGATATTTATCCTCCTGTATTGTGGTTTAAAATATATTAATAACTTAAACTATTACAACAATCATGTTTATAATATCATATATTAATTCCTTATAACATTTTATTACCCATTTGTTAACAACTTTCATTAATTTTACTATTTCGGGTGTTAATTGCCTAGTTTTCTCGAGTAAGTTTTAACTTGTTATTTTTTGTTCCCATTTATTAGATCATGTTTTCATCATCTCCAGAATTCAAATAATGACTAAATTATATTATATATTTAGTACGTATTTATTTATATTAGTCTATAATATTTGGATATTAGAAATGAAGTGCACCGTTCATAGAGACGGTAGGCCGTACGTACGCATGAACACTACTTTTATTTCTTTGTTATATTAAAATAATGAAAGATAAATGATACATATGTATATTTTAATTATAGTATAATATATATTATATATATGTTACATAGGTTTATTATAAAAATCCTTTATACATTCCATGTATGTCATGAATGAGTCTATGAGGGGAGGTAGTCCACACTTCCTCAAAAGAAATTATTGCAATTACACAGATGGAAAGAATAAAGGTATATTATAAATAAAAATTACAGGAGAATAAAGGAATTATAAATATAATATATAACATATATAAAATGATTTACCATCATAATTTCCACCATGATAGGTGTCTAGGGAAAAATGATCAATCATCGTTTTGTGAGGTAGTAGTTCTCCATACACAGAAACACTATGTTCATTAACCATTAGATGGAGGTGTGTGTAGGTGTAGGAGAAAATATTAAAATAAAAACATCATAGTATATTGATAATAATGGTGTTTTTATTTAATCATATAATAATAAGAGTATAGGTATTAGAGAATAGAAACGAAACTAAAAATCTTGAGAGAAGATGTTACCTCTTAATTGGGTAACTTCTTTTGGTTTATACCAAAAGCATTCCTTGGAACGATTTATGAATAAAAATAGGATTATATATCCAGGGGAGGGATTTTTGTAACTTATTTGGGAAGATATTTTCCTAACTTAAGAGGTTTTATAGGTGTGAAGAAGTGGGATAGGTGGTGGCCTTTTATAGGGAAGGAAAATGACTCACTTGGAATTTTTTGAAACAAGTTAGGTGTACACATGTTCTTACCCAAAAAATTCATACCAAACCAAACAAAAAACTCAATAATTTACGGTTTATAGCCTATATATGTCCATACAATGGGTTTTGAACAAGTTTATAGGTCATTTGGGCCCTCAAGTTGAAGGTTTAGTCATTTATTAAGCTTACTTTTTCCTTAATAATTATAATTAATTTTAATTACTCTCACTAATAATTTTTGTAAAAACGTTAAGTTTATATTATTAGAATATAAATATAATATTGATTATAATGGTATATGTATATTTTTTTAAAATTAAATTCACAAAATTTGGAAAATTAAGATTAATGCTAATCCCAGAGATGGGATGAAATAACTGGTTTTTAAAGTTAAAAAATGTTGAAATGTTTGTTATGTTTTTATATTCAATTTAAAATTTAAATTTATTATAATAAAATAAATTGTATTAATAGGTTTATAATATATATAATGTGGTATTAAAACAAATTTAATATATAATATTTATTTAAATGAAACGATAGTATTTTACTAAAATGCAAAATTTTTCAGTATTCATAAAAACTGATGTTTCTCATAAAAATACAAAAAATTTACGCTAAGATAATTTTTATATTCTTAATTAAAAAATTAAGTTAATTTTATCAAATTAAATTTATAAATTTTTCAAAATTCATATTTAAAATAGGCACGCCATTAAAAAGAAGGCAAACTACTTTTATAAAAATATAGTATTTTATGTATAATATTGGGTTTGTTCCTATATTATACCAATAAAATATATTAGATGAGTTTCAAAATATTTTTTAGATATATAATATATAAATTTAATATATGAAATCTATAAAAGTTTTAGAATTTATTTTATTGTGAAAACATGACTAAATAGTGTTTTGTATAAGTCAGGTGTTGTGTGTATTGCAAAGCTGTCAACAAAATATAAAGGAAAATATGGTAAAGTCTAGAGGTGCTACAATTATGTTCATGTTATTCATATTTATCTCCCTTTTTTATCCTTACTTAGAATCTAATCTCATCCTTTATTATGTTTCCTTTCCCTAGGTTATAAAGAAATGTATTACGTATGATATGTCTAAGAAGGGTGCTAGTTATGAATATCCTAGTGGGAGATGATGTAGTTTACCTATGGAATAATTTTTTGTGTTTCCAAGTTTCCAAAGACACTAAAATATTGTGGTCCTTAGGTGAATGTTTGTGTAATTTAATTAATATTCATCTAAAATTATGTAATATTCATGAATGATAATCTTGAGTCACTATAGTTAGCACAAAGTTTTGTAAATCGTGTACTTAAACAGTTTTCCATATCCATATTTTTTTTCATTTCCCCCCTTTTTTTACCTCTTTTATATCTTCCCCACTCACTCTCTCAGTGTCTCAAGACTGAACCCCTATACTTTCCATTCCACGCATGCCACTCTTCCTCTCGACCACCTCTTCTATCACCATTCATACCAGATTTCTTCTAGTTTTAGAGGCAATTTTCCAAGGTAAGGCATCCACATCCCCCTCCCTTTTTCGGGTGTTTTTCTCTTCTCCCTGTCACCCAGTTCAATCATCAAAACCCTAGGATAAAGGGTTGACCCAAATTTTGTAATCTATTTATTTATAGGGTATGCGATGGGTCTCTCAGGTTATCTTTATGCATGTTTCATCATTCACTGTCGATGGTGAAGTATTTCGGTGCGTTTCGACTCACCTTCCATCATTTGAGGTAGGTGTTTCTATAGAACCCCCTTGTATTTTATATTATAAATTTCATTCATGATTTTAAATTCCTTTTTATAAATTTAAAATCTTATTATATGTGGTATTATACTTTAAATGACTTTGGATTTGTTTTTATCACTTGGTATGGGCCATGGACGCATGCCAAGTATTTGAAAAATTTCTTCAAATGGTCTTTGAAATTGTTTCAATAATTTGGATTATTTTCTTGTGAAATTATAAATTTATAGAATTGTGGTTTTTATTTTCAAGTGGTATTACAAAGGTTAAAAAACTTGTTATGGACCTTGGTCACATACCCAGTGTTAGATTAAATTCCCATTTGTCTTTTATAAAAGTATTTAGATATTTTAAAATATATTTGAATTGAGTTTCCTTTTTTGAAAAGGGTGTGATTAATTTTTAAAGGGGATGTTTTATAAAAAGTGAATTTTTCCCCTTTTGTGAAATGAAGTGGATATTTATTTGAGTTGTTTGGGGAGTGTTTGGTGTTGATTGTGTTTCCCTTGGGTTTTTGTGTGGTTTCTAAATCCTATTTTCTAAAAAATGTGTCTTATATATATATGTTTTCTCTTTATAAATATTCACACATAGCGATGAGAACATGTACATTGGGATAAGGGGTATCCACACACACACACACACACATACAACAATGTATTTGTGTATAAGTGTCCAAGGTTACTTGGAACTTGAAAATGTTTGTTTGAAAATGGTTTTTCAAATATATATACTATAAGTGATAAATAAAAGTCCCATTTAGAACTTGTGAAGTAATGCTTGATTTATTTATTTTTTTTACCCTTGTTGAGTCCCATTTTTTTTGACTATGTTATGTTTATCCATGTGATGGATGTTGTGATATTATTCATGTTGTTATTATATATTTTAAATATTTTCAAGGGTGGTTCGGCGGTGGGAAGGATGTGTTTGTGGTGTTATATTTTGGGCTTGTTATTGATGTTAGATAGCATTTATTTGTTTATATCCCACCCCTTTTGGTTATTACATGGGGATAATGAGGCTACTAAGTGATGCAAACCATGTTTAAGGAACCGAGTCGATTACCCGAGTGGAGGAGTTGGATTTTCAAGGCCCGATGATGCGTGGGAGATTAAAGAGGTTGAATGCAACAATGGGTGCCCATCTCACTTCATTAAAGGACCAATGTATCTTTCATTACATGGATGGATCAAATGAGCCTATTATCTCACTTATTCAAGCCCAAACATGATTTTTAGAGCTTTTCCCACATGGTTTCACGAATTTAGAAGTCTTTACCACATGGAGGATTCTAGAAATGCCATCTTTGGACACTAAAGTCAAATCCGACAGGCTATACACTCAAATGAAAATCTAGTGGGATATAGTTAGAAAGTTGTGTGCCACTTTTCCAAAAGTATTTGGTAGACTTTATATTTTTTAATTTGAGGGAACAAATTAGTTTAACCTTTATGACTTTATGGTATTAGACCCTTGACTATTGTACCACCCCCTTGGCTATAAATAGACACCACCATGACACTTGTATGTCATTAAAGATTTATTTGAGATATTATTCTTTGTTTCTCTACGTTATGTGAGGATTTTCCTAGGTTTTTTTCCTTTCTCTTGTGCATTCTTGTCTTGTTAATCTACAAGTTATATTGGTGATCTAATATCACAAAGACCCCAATTCTGTGCCTCAACCCAAGTGCGTTGTTGTGTGGATTGGATATCACATCCCTCCCTTGAGTGTGTTGTCTAAGTAGTAGGTCACGATACTTATAGTATTGATTTACTAATTGAATCCACTATCCATATCCATCATCCGCCACTTTCCCCCAAACTACATCCTTTATCTGCCGCCCTACACCATGAAGATCGTCCCACCCCGTGCGTCTCACATCAGTTGGAATCAGAGCTCCGGTTGACACAGTATGCATCTATCCCTTCATTTAGATTACTTTTAATCCTTACCCTCCTTATCATTCCATATTATTCATCCATTAAAAAAAATCCTTTTTCTTGAAATCCTCCTGAATTGGACTAGTTTGTAGAAGATTGGATTATTATAAATTGAGCCAACTTTTCATTCATCTTTTTTTTTGCATTTGATTCACTATATGTGATTGTTATTTGAAAAAAAATAAAAAAATAAAATTCTCTCAACTCATCATTTTTTTCTATTCAAAATTAAGAACATCCTTTATTTGAGAGATTTAAAAAAATTTATTACTCTCCGTTCAATCATCTTGTGCTTTAAAACTCCAAGAACAATACTTTTTAGGGATATTTGACAAGAAAAAAAGAAAAAAGGTGGATATAATTAATTCTTTGTGCTTTACATTATTAGAACTTTCCATTTCCGTGCATCACTTTCTCCATCATTTTACTTCACCCCATATTATATTTGGCTCATTTTGTTATTAATTTTTCTTATCTTGCACAATTGGAAAAAACCCACATACCACAACTTTACGCCCTTTTCCACCCTTTTACCCATATTTTTACCCTCTTTTCACCCTTTACCCTTTACCACCCAAGTGGGTTATGTTAAAATATCCCCCGACACAATCTTGATTAGTGAAGGATTAGTGGAATTTTATCATCCCAAATAGGGTGTTATATTTCGTAAGAGCTTGGAATTTGAATTAAGTGTTGATAGTGGAGATAAATAAGAAAATAAAAATAAAAAACTTGTGTGTGTGAGTGTGTACATCTTGTTGTGTGTGTGTGTGTGTGTGTACATCTCGTGTGTGTGAGTGTGTATCCTTGAGAGTGTGTGTGTGTGTATGCTTGTGTGCATGAGTGTGTATATATTGTGTGCGAGAGTGTGTATCCTTGTGTGCATGAGTGTATACGTCTTGTGTGTGTGTGTGTGTGTGCATCTCACACGTGTGAGTGAGTGTGTATCATTGTGTGTGTCCCCCCCCGTGTGTGTTTGTTTTTGTGTAATATATCATGGCTGAAGATCATGGGAAGAAAATTTTTCATGCTTGTGATGAAGGAAGCTGAATTAGGTCTCCCACACAAGAAGCTTCGCAACTCCAAATTCATGATTTGGTGAGACATTTTGAGAAGCATCATGATAGAAATATGGAGGAGCTGCATGAGAGGATTGATAACTTTGAGAATCAATCAATTCCAAGGATGATCCATGATAACCCACAGCACACTCTGAAACCACTTCACCCCCACATAATAGAGGAGGAGATGAAAAACTTTGATGATGATCTTGATGATGTCCCATAAAAGAAGGAGGTCATACCAACAACCTCGAGGAGGTCAAAGGAGACCACAAAATGATGATCTACTTGGCGGGATCAAGGTAAAGGTCCCTTCATTTCAAGGAAAAAGCGATCCTGATGCATAATTGGAGTGGGATATGTGAATCGAGAAGGTGTTTTCGTGTCATACCTATTCCAAGGAGAAAAAGGTAAAACTTTCATCCCTTGAATTCATTTATTATGAATTAATATGGTAGGATCAAGTTAAAAAGGAGAGAGCCCGATATAGAGGACATCCTATCAAAACTTGGGAAGACATGAAGTTTTCCATGCAGAAGCGGTTTGTTCCCTCACACTATCATAGAGACCTCCACAACAATCTTCAACACCTCACCCAAGAGAGTAAGAGTGTAGAAGATTACTGTAAATAGATGACAATTTCCATGATTCGTGTAAACATTGAGGAGGATCTGGAGGCAAACATGGTACAATTTTTACATGGGCTTAATCGGGAGATTTCCAATCAAGTGGATATGTACCATCATGTATAGATACAAAATATAATTCACCAAGCCACCAAGATTGAGAAAAAAATCAGAAAGACGAGAAACATGAAGAAACCCACTACTCCTTTCACTCTATGGAGAAATTCGAGGAAGGAGATTAGAGAATCATCAAAGCCAAAAGAGGTGGTTGATCGAAAAAGTGACAAGGTAATTATTCCTTCTAAAAAACCTACTTTTGAGGCTAACAAAACCAGAAATCCAGATATTCGTTGTTATAAATTTCAAAAAAGGGTCATATTTCTAGTTAGTGCCCAAACTATCACAACATGACCATAAAAAAGTATAGAGAATGGGAGACTCATGGAGAGAACTCAGAAGAGGAGGAGGATGAATCTCTAGAAATTGATAATGGATAATTTGTGGAAGATGGTGATATTATTGTCATTGGGATAGTTTTAAGTGAAAAAATGATTGTTGGATAAAAGGAGCAGTGAGAGAACCTTTTCTATACATGATGTAAGATCAATGGTAAGGTATGTAGTGTTATTATTGATGGGGGAAGTTGTAGAAATGTGTAGAGAACCGACTTGGTAGAGAAGTTGGGACTTCAAACTTTGAGGCATTAAAATCCATATCAGCTTTAGTGGTTGAATGATTGAAGTGATATGCAGGTCACTAAGAAAGTAAAGATATTGTTCATCATTGGTAAGTATAGAGATGAGGGTTTGTGTGGTGTTGTTTCTATGAAGGCTTTACATTTTTTGTAGGGAAGACCATGGAAGTACGATCGAGGTGTTAATCATGACAGTTTCTTGAATCATCACTCTTTTGTACTCTGAGTGGAACCTATAACCCTCAACCCCATATCCCCCAAGAAAATTTTGGAAGATCACATTTTTGAGAGAAAAGAAAAAAAGAGTGATGAGGAAAAAAAGAGAGAAAATGAAAAAGGAGAGAATGAGGGGAAAATAGAAAATTAGAGAAGAAAAGAAATAGATAGAAAAGAAAAATCAAGATGGGAAAAATATTTAAGAGGATTGAAAAGTGTGATGTTGGAAAAAAAGAGTTAGGTTAAGGAAGCTTTGATTTCTCAGCAAAATCTCTTAGTACTTATGTACAAAGAGGTGATGTTTAACACTAAAAACTTAACATCTCCTTTTCCACATGTTGTTGAGTCTTTATTGTAGGTTTTTGAAGTTGTGTTTCCTAAAGAGGTGACACTTGGTTTTCCACCCATTATAGGTATTGAGCATAAAATTTAACTCATACCTAGAGCATCACTACCGAACCACCCTGCATATCGCACCAACCTAGAAGAGACAAAAGGGATTCAAAGGAAAGTTCAAGAGCTGTTTGATGTGGGATATGTCAGAGAGAGCCTTAGTCCTTGTGTTGTACAAGTACTTATAGTACCAAAAAAGGATAGAATATGGAGAATGTGCATTGACTGTAGATCCATCAATAACATCAAAGTTAGGTATCATCATCCCATCCCTAGGTTATATGATATTCTAGATGAATTAAATGGTTCAACTATTTTCTCAAAAATTGATTTAAGAAGTAGATACCATCAAATTAGGATGAAATAAGGAGATGAGTGGATAACTAAATTTAAGACAAAACATGTTCTTTATGAATGGTTAGTCATGCCCTTTGAACTCACCAATGCACTTAGCATATTTATGAGGTTAATGAATAATGTATTATGTGCATATATCGGAAAATTTGTGGTAGTTTACTTTGATGACATTTTGGTTTATAACAGGACCTTTCTTGAACATGTAGATCACTTAAGAAAAGTACTAGAGGTGTTAAGTAAGGAAAACCTATTTGGAAACATAAATAAGTGTGAATTTTTTCTCGACAAGATTGTTTTCCTTGGATTCTTTGTGAGTAGTAATGGAGTTTAAGTTGACACTGAGAAGATCAAGGAAATGAAATAATGGAAAATAAAACTTCCATTGGATAGGTAAGAAGTTTTCATGGGCTTTCTAGTTTTTATATGATATTTGTGAAGGACTTCAACACATTAGCAGCACCATTGAATGAGTTAATGTAGAGGAATGTTTCTTTCAAATAGGGGATAACTCAAGAGAATTCCTTCCATGAACTTAAGGAGAGACTCACCCACACCTCTCTACTTTCACTTCCGGACTTCTATAAGACTTTTGAAATTGAATGTGATTCAAGAGGAATTGGAATATGAAGAGTACTCATACAAGAAGGTAAGACTATTGGTTTCTTTAGTGAGAAGTTAAATGGCCTGACCCTAAACTATTCTATATATGATAAAGAGTTGTATGCATTGTTTAGATTTATGGTAACATGGAAAAATTATATTTGGCCTAAAGAATATGTGATCCATTCTAATCATGAGGCTCTTAAATACCTTAGGATCCAACATAAACTAAATAGGAGATATGCTAGATGGCTGTAATTTATTTAATCATTTCCATATGTCATCAAGCATAAAAAGGGTAAAGAAAATATTGTGGCTGATGAAATTTCATGTAGATATTCTCTTTTATCCATGTTGGATTGAAAAATCCTTGTTTTTTAATTCATTAAGGATTTATATTCCACTGATAGTGATTTTAGAGAACCTTATGAACATTGTAAACCTAGATTTAGTTGGGAAAAGTTCTATTTACCTAATGGATTCTTATTCCAGATTGATAATCTTTTCATTCCCAATTGCTCTATCCATTTAATTTTACTGAAGGAGTCACATTCGAGTGGGTTAATGGGGGCATTTTGGTGTTGTAAAAACTCTAAGTGTTCTTTGTGATCATTTTTATTGGCCTAGGTTATCTAGAGATGCTGAGAAATTTGTGGGAAAGTGCATTTTCTTCCATAAATCCAAATCAAAACTGAACCCACTTGGACTATATCTTCCTCTCACAATCCCCAACACCCCTTTGGAGGATATATCAATGGAAATTATTGTGGGGTTACCATAGAACAAGAGGAGTATAGATTCCATTTTTGTTATGGTGGATCAGTTTTAAAAATGGAGCATTTTATTCCTTGTCACAAAACAGATGATGCCACTAACATTGCAACACTTTTCTTTATAGAAGTAGTAAAAATTCATGGAATGATAAGGATGATTATGTCAGATCGAGACACAAAATTCCTCAGTTAATTTTGGAATACGTTATGTAGAAAACTAAGAACAAAGTTACTATTTTTCACTACTTTTCATCTGCAAACCGATGAAAAAACAGAGGTGGTGAATTAGACACTATCATCTCTTCTGCGAAAAATTGTCAAGAAGAACATTAAGAAATGGGAGGAGTGTCTGCCACATGTGGAATTTTCATATAATAGAGCCAAGCATTCCACAACTCAATTTTCTCCATTTGAAATTGTTTACAGATTTAACCCCTTGACCCTATTGATATAGTTCCTTTTCCTTTACAAGAATAAACTAACATGGATGCGAAAGGGAGTGCATAATTCATTAAGAAAATCTACGAAAAGGAAAGGATAAATATCAAGAAGATGAACCAAAAATATTTTGATCGTGCAAAAAAGGGTTACAAGAAAATATTGTTTGAGCCCAGTGACTTAGTCTGGGTTCATATACCGAAAGAATGATTTCCTGACAAGAGGAAATCAAAACTCATGCCTCGAGGAGATGGACCTTTCAGAGTTCTTGAAAATATTAACAAAAATTCTTACAAGATAGCTCTGCCAGGTGAATATGGTGTAAGTTCCAACTTCAATGATTTTGATCTTCCTCCTTTTTTTAGGTGTAGAGAATGAAGAGTTGAGGATGAATCCTTTTAAAGAGGGGGAGGATGATTCAATCCATGTTGAAGGAAATAATTTGATTACCTGAGTGGAGGAGTTGGATTTGCAAGGCTCGATGATGCGTGGGAGAATAAAGAGGTTGAATGCAATAATGGGCACCCATCTCACTTAATTAAAGTACCAATGGATATTTCCTTACATGGATGGAGAAAATGGGACTATTATCTCACTTATTCAAGCCCAAACATGATGTTTAAAGCTTGGACCACACAGTTTCACGAATTTAGAAGCCTTTCCCACATGGAGGATTCTAGAAATGGCATATTTGGACACTAAAGTCAAATTTGGTGGGCTATGAACTCAAAGTCAAATCCAGTGGGATATAGTTTGAAAGTTGTGTGCCACTTTTCCAAAAGTATTAAATAGAATTTATCATTTTTAATTTAAGGGAAACAAAGTTGTTTAGCCTTTATGACTTTATGGTATTAGACCCTAGACTATTGTACCACCCCCTTGGATATAAATAGCCACCCCTATGGAACTTTTATGGAATTCAAGATTTATTTGAGAGATTATGTTTTTTTTCTCTCCATTGTGTGAGGAGTTTCCCAGGGTTTTCCCCTTGCTCTTGTGCATTCTTTTCTTGTAAATCTACATGTTAGATTGGTGATCCAAGATCATAAAGCCACCAATTCCATTCCTTAACCCAAGTTCATTATTGTATGGATTGGCTATCACATCCCTCCCTTGAGTGTGTTGTCTAAGTAGTAGGTCATGCTTCTTATAGCGTTGATTGACTAATTGAATCCACCATCCATATCCATCATCCTCCACTTATCCCTGAACTACATCCTTCATCCGACGCCCTACGCCATGAAGATCGGGCCACCCCGTGCGTCTCACATCCCTAAATGGGAAGTATTGGGACATTATTAGACTAGTTGATATTTAGCACTGGGTAGTCTTCCCAATTTGTACGTAACACTTGGATAGTGGGATTTATACATAGGATATTGTTTTGAGTGATTTGGTTGATGGATGTGTGACTGTTAACCTACCAGTAATAGGTCCACCTATTCCCATCTTATACTATCCTGTTAGTCCCTATAGTGTTTCCTCATGACATGTATGGTATGCGGTGCCATATTTATTTTATATTGAGAGTGAAAGTTTCTTACTTGTTATTTTATTCATATGTTTACATGTTGGATCTTTTATGATTTAGATTTGACATTTAATGACTTGTATTTTATTGGTATTTTCATTTCTTGTGACTTGTATGACATCATCATGTGTGTATTTGGATTACCTTCAAAACAGTTTTCTTGATATGGTTTGAAATAGATATTTAAAAATGAAAAAGTTTGTAGTATTTATTTAAGAGTTTTAAATAAATTATATTTTCCTTGGAATGATTTATTGAAATGGTATTTTCATGGTATGGTTTGAAAAAAAGTAGAAAAATGTTTTTCTTGATTTCCTCATTTAAAAGAGTTTAATTTAAAATGTTTAACTATCCTTTTTTTATTTTATAAAAAGGATATTTATTTCCAATTGTTCTTGTAATTTGGTTTTAAAAAGAATGTGAAAACTTATTTTATACCTTATGTTCAAACTATCATTTTATAAAATGCTTTACTAAGGGACTTACATAGATTCAGTGGGTAGTGGTGGCCTACCGAGTGATTTTGTGATCATGCCTACATTATAATTTTCATTTGTTGGTTAATCCTATCCTTTATTATTGCCCATGGTGTTTTATGGTTCCTAATTGTTGGGAAGTGACTCATTTAGTCACAAGGAGACATGTCTATCTTTATTTTAGTTCATTTTATCACATTGGACAATTCAAATTTTATTTATTTATACAGATGGAGGGTAAATATAGTTTATAGTGGCTGAAGTAGAGCCATTGTAAGTGGGATTATTTTCCTTGTAGGAGAGGGTGTTTAGAGGGTGAGGGAGGTTTTTGGTGTTTTTTTCTGTTTCACTACTTTCCAAATTTTGATATTAGGTTTTTGTTTGTTTATTTTTCTGTAGAATGGATATCCGATATAGAAATGAGTCATGCCAGAATTTTATTTAGTTTCCAGATACTGTATTTTAATCTAATTGTTGGGAAAAACCATTCACAAGTGTGTTCCTGTGATTCCCAATCACTAGTTTCCAGCCTGTGGGGATTGGGAATGCACTTTGGCCGTGTGGTAGGGCTGTTCGGGTATTTGTCAAAGGGATAACTTAGAGCCATTCATTATAATACCAGTGGAGCCTCTAGCCTGACCTCTTTAGCTATAGAATCATGATGGAGGTGATTTCACTCTCACCAATATCTGCGAATATTTAAAGATAACCCTAGGAATAAACATACTTTCTTGGGATGTCATCATGTAACCAATGAGACCTTATGATATCATCCTTGGTATGGAATGGTATCCATAGTCTGGGATTGGGTGGAATTCTATCATCATAGGGTGATATGTAGTCTAGTAGATGGGTTTAGGTTCACCTTCCATAGTTAGTGGGACGTTTAGGCTGGAAAAGTAGAGCCAACCCTTAGAAATATATAGCTTATTTCCCACTAATTATTATGCTTAGATTTTGGTGTTGTGGATGCTCCAAAGGACCAGATTCCTCCTATCGTATAGATGTATATGAAATTTTTTACAGAGCTCATCCTATGATTTTTCCCTCCATAAGATATTGATTTATGCCTTAACTTTTATCCTGTGACTTTCTAATTTATATTTTATATTATCTAATAGATCTAGACGATCTTAGGGACATGAAAGTTCAATTAGTGGAACCTTAAGAGAAAGGATTAATTTGTCTTAGGGAGTCTTGGGGCTCTCTTCTTTGGTATAGAGATCTTGGTATCTAGGGTTTTATCCCCTAGATTTCCTCTTTACTTCTTGCAGCATCAGCAACTTTGGGTGGGGATGGAGCTTCAATGATTCGATCATCGGGAATCAGTGGTCTGAGTAGATTTGGATGTGGTGGATATGGCTATAGTGAGAGATGATGTCAGCATGAGTGGTGGTTTGTGTGGCTTGGAAGCAGTGAAATCCTCACAGCATTTCGGCGATCAGTTGGCGGCGCGACGACAGAGGGAGATCTCGATGGTAGCACGGTCGAAGGCAGGGCATGTTTTGGTCAGTGGCAATGATGGTCGATGGGGGGACATGTTTGGGTCATGATGGGGTTGATGTAGTGGGGGTGCTCAATGGTGTTCGGGCCTAATAGGATACGACACTGTGGTGTGGTGTGGATCTGGGTATGATGGTGATCTGTGAGGTGATATTCATTTGGGTGTGGTCGGATCTAGGGATAGGATCTGGCTGTAGTGTTGGTCAGGTTTAAGATGGGTCTAGATTCGGAGACCAGAATATGGGGCACAGATCTGGTCATGGTGGGGTCCTGTAGTGCGGTTGTGGGAAATATCTTGGTCATTTACTAGGCCTTGGGCTTTTGTTAAGATGTGTTCTTGGGTCTATGGGACTTTGTGACATGTTCTTGGTAATGGTTTTGTGACATTAGGTTTTCGGGCCATTTTATTTGTGATGGGTTCTCCCTTTTACCTCAAAAGGGGTTTGTGTGTTTTTGTCTCTTTTTTAATAAATGGGATTTCCACTAACCTTCCTAGTAGGCCTAGTGAGTCTTGTTGGGAATCTTCTCTTCTATTTTCCAAGAAGGTGGATGGGAGCCTAGTCTTTTTATTGACTATAATTTCTTAAACAAGGTTAAAGTTAATAAAAATACCTCTCAATGGATCAAAAACCTCTTCATACAATAGATGAGAGTGAAGTGGTTCTTGAAAATTAACCTTAGGTTTTGATATCATCAACTTCAACTTTGTGAGAAGGACATACCAAATTTAAAATATCTTTTTTTCCATGTAAATATTCGGAATATATCTAATAATATTTTCAGATCCAGGCACAAAGACTGTGAAGGATTCCAAGGTCCGATGAACCCTGTGTTGATATTATATTAATATTAAATATATTAATTTATGTGCATATATTTTTCCTAAAATAGTGGAATAAATCCCAAAAGTGGAGTCAAATGGGAAATATGATACTTCCATTGATTCCAAAACATGAGTTTTACCCTAGGCATGACATAACCTTTTTTTGCTATTGCACTTTTTTTAATGTATAGTGGCAGGAAAAAATAGTAAAATAATAAAATAAATACATTTATTTATTGTTTTAATAAAATTCCATAATCCTCTATTTATATAAATCGTGTTATTTCTAGGCCTTAGGGTTAGCTGCATAACCCTATAGATTGAGAGGATCTATTGGTGGAATGTTCTTGGAGGATTATAGAATGAACAATGGTGGATTGAGGATTGGAGATCAGTGTGTCAATTATAGCTTGTGGATCTTTCCCATAATGATGATTTAGGAGCATTCTCCATCAGTGATCGGTTCTAACCCAAGGTAGGGAATTTTATTTATTTGGATTTATCTTATTTTTATATCCCATGTCGAATGTAAACCAATTCTCTTAACAAAATTGGTTCATGGGTCAATGGTTTATTTTAGTGGATTTTACTATTTGATTATTTTTGTTTCTCTTTATACACTATTCTAATGATAATGAATTTAGGTGAACCCAAACAACAGTTTTGATTCATTCCTCATTTCATGTTTTGTGTTTTTCTCACCTCATTCTTTATGTGATTTCCACTAGCATTTAATTTTACTAGAGGTTTGATAGATACTCGGTGAACGATCATTGAAATTTTTTTCTTTAGCATAGGGTATCATTAACATAGGTTTGGGATGAATATCTATGGAAAAAATTATGGTGCACGATGCTGGAGGACCGTTCATGTTCCTATTTGTAATACCCAGTATGTGGATCTTGGATTTTCGATGATACGGTGTAATGATGATGATTTTATGAGGCAAAGGGTGGTCTAAATCCGACCACCAATGATGACCTAGGCATAGTCAGCTATAGATTAATGATATATGGGCATGGTGGATGATTAATACACCAGTGGCGATGTCACAGGAGAATACATGTGAACAATCTAGAATTTCTGAGAAATTCCCAACTACATTGAATATAGTTCGAATAACACATTTCATGTAGTCCATTTCCTGTGGTTCTAGGGTTTACACATAGAGAAACGTATCACACACCTTGTGACATGTGTCACATGCCATGTGATCCAGGGTTAGAAGCTCAATATGTATCTTGGAGGATACACAAGCAAAGATACAACCAGACACATGATCACAAGTAGAGCACATAAGAAAAGTTGTATACCCAGACATGACCAAGTACATGGAATAGCCATTTTACACAGGCATGACAAGGTGTACATTAGAATGAAAATAGGAACATGAGCATGGACATAGGAATGTCAGGGTTCATAGGTACACACATTGTACCCTCTATACATGTTTTTTACTTTCTATGAGGTAGTTTAGAGCCCTTTGTTTCCTTAGTATAAACCATATTGAGTTGTATGTGATTCCTTGGTCTATCCCTATGAGGGTGTTGTGTGGAATCACATCCTTAGCATTGTATTATGACCCAATTTATGTGTTTTGTATCAGATAGAGTTCGGTGTATCCGTTTGTGTGACCACAGTGTCATCCTTTATCATTCCTTCTTCATCATAGATGAGGCTTGTGGTATCGGCATGACCACCACACACAGGGCATTAATTGCCTATCTAACTGGCCAATTTAGTAGGGCTTGTGGTGTCCTCAAATGACCTTAGGTGTGATCCCCTAATTGAATAATGATATCTCTAGAGATCCCTTGAGTAATTCTTGGAAATGATAGATGAGAACAACCACTTAGATGTGTTTCGACAGTGATAACATGGATCATAGAGTGAGTTCTCCTAGATAAACTTTACCCTGAAGCCTTGAGCACAATCCTATGGATGGAAGTGGTTGAGACCCATTGAGTCTTGGAGTATGTTATGAGTATATATGGGTTCCTGATTATCATTATGTATCATATATTTATTGAGATACCTATGTATTTTAGCTAACTACTCTTGATTATTTATGGTTAGTGATTTCAGGGTGTCCTACTAAGTATTTTTATAATCACCTTTTCATGGGATATGTACGCACATGTCATGCATTATTAAAATGTCATGCCTTTTGATAGAGTCCTTAGAGGACTGGGAGTAGGTGGATCATTGTTTTGGGAAGACATAATGATGTTCATATCGGTGTTTCATTTGATAGTAGTCCCCTCCTGAGCATGTTTGACTCTTTTTATAGTTTTTATGGGCTTGTATTTGCCTCATATGCTTTATAGAACTTATATTGTACTCTGATTGTGGGATTGGATGCATTCATTAATTGGTATCAGTTGTACTTTATTTTCAGCATTGTATGGGCTTGGAGATGTGTGTATGTGTACATGCACTTAGTCTAATGCTTACCATGTGTGGGATATGCCTACTTGGTGCTGGTTACCATCCCCTTCCCTATTAGAGGTGGGATTGGGGTTGTCAATATTGGAATACCACTGGATTGGAGGTTCATAGTGGGTAAAATAATTAAAGAGTGGTATTAAAGGGGTTGGTTCTACCTTAGGTCTAGAGTCTATAGGTTTTTATAGCTATGAGGTTTTGTTTGGAATTTATGGAAATAAAGTGTTTTGAGTTTGGATTTTAGACCAAGGTGTCTAGTGTTGGTGAAGTGACTGACATATCCATTCATCAAGACTTTGATAAACTTCTTGTTGACTTGATACATGTAGAATTTGGTTGTTGGTAAAAACATTGGTACATGTATCATATAATAATGGGCTATGGTTTCCATGTCCATCTTGAGTCATTTCCATAGATATACTCATTGATAGTGGTGTATCTTTTCTATTTCCGGATTCCTCTATGAAGATATCCATCAAATATTACACTATGGGATCATGATGATGATCTATTAAGTGACAATACTTTAGTATAGGGTCCTGTATAAGAGGTGGTACCTCATGGTGGTTTTATAGTTATTCCACCACCCATTGAGATGCAGATTGCACCGAAAGTATAGAATAAGGATGTGCGCAGGATGAGTACACTCCATGAGTTTCATAGGTAGTGGAATACTAATTTTTAGGTTGATATCAACCCCTAATAAGTTGTGGAATGGATTTAAGTGGTTACCTGAATTTTTCTCCTTGTGAGGACACCTACAAATAAGATGGTGGTCCTTGTGGCAAGTCTTTTTTAAGTCTCTAGTGGGTGATGATGGAGTATGGAGACTCAGTCACATGATGAGATAGATCTCTCCTTGTTTTATTTTTAGCATATCATTAGGGAGAAGTTCTATCTGTCCATGTTATAATTGGTGTACATTCAAGAGATTCTATAGTTATAGTTGGGAAATATGATTGTGGAAGAGTAATGAGTGAGGTTCATTGACCTTTCATGATACTCTATGAATATGGTTTGAGATTCATTATTTTGAGAACCAAAATTAAAACAATAATTACATCGAAATATTAGGTCTTGAGTGATATATCTTTTCATTCCCACCTATGTTGGAGTGTTTGAGAAGGATTTAGTAGTGGAGAGCTTCCTGGAAGAGTAGACGTCGATAATAGGTGTTGGTAGTGGGCACACAGAATCCGAGACCTCAGCCACTGGTAGTCGGTAGCAGTCACCGGGATATAATAATGTGAGACACTTCAAGAGGTGATCCCAAGATAGTGGGTATGTAGTTCAGGTCTCCTATGATGTTTCTAATCAGCCTAAATAAATGCAATTATTTTTTGTTAATGACTGGGGACAACTCACATGAGATTTTTTGACCAACCGTATAACTGATAGGGATACAGTTGATGTACCACCTAGGAATAGATAATGTAAGGATAAAGGAGGTCCACATGGAAGAATATGTGTCATAGGAGAGTGATTAGAGAAACCTAAGGTGGTATGAGGATTTACCTATTTCCACAACCACCCCCAGGTGGTCTTCACCTAGCTCAAAGATTTGGTGGTTGGGGATGAGGACATCTATAGGAAGTAGAAGCCTATGACCCTGAGTATATCAGGATTATTACAGCTGTGATCTATTTATTATCTATTTTAGATGAAATACTAATTAACATGGTTTCAATCCACTCTTTTCTTTCCAATTATCTGGTTTGAGACTTAGAGATTTTGGTTAAGCCCATGGCTCCATCATTGCACTTAGAGATTCCTACCAAAGGTGACTTAGTGATTACACACTTATGCTGATAGTGTGACCTAACTCTTGGATTATAGAGAATATAATGGGATATATTTATAAAATTGATGAGGATTTATGAATTGATATTAGGTATGGACTGACTATCCACAATTCATGCACATATTGACTGTTATAGGCAGAAGATGTGGTGCATCCATGAAGATAGAATGAGGTTTTCCCTCATAGGTGAGAATGAAACTCAGAAAGAGTAGGATGAGCTCATACCTTGGGGAATACAGTTTATGACACATTATTTGGATAATATTTACCTTGGATCAGTGGATTTTGTGGAATTTTAGCTTCCTACAGTGGTGGTGGAGCATGGGGATATCTTTCCTGAGGATGTTCTAGGATTACCTCCCCATCAAAATATAGACTTCTATATAAATTTCTGCCAAATATTTCCCTAATATTAACACAATTATATTACTTGGATCCCATAGTGATTGATGATATGAAGGTGAAATTAGAGGACTTACAGAGAAAGGGATTTATTAAACCGAGTTCGTCACCTTGGGCATCCCCAATGTTGTTCTCCAAGAAGGTTGATGGGATCTTAAGGTTTTGTGTGGAATATCATCGCCTAAATAAGGTGACCATAAAAAATAAGTATCAACTACCAATTTCCATGACCTATTGTATCAATTGAGAGAGTAATGATGGTTCTTGAAAATATACCTCAGATTATGTTATCATTGGTTTCAATTTTGAGATGTGGATATATCAAAAATGACATTCCAATGTCACTATGGTCATTATGAGTACTTGGTGGCGCCTTTTGGTGTGATGAATGCTCCAGAAATGATTATGGGATCATTAAATGAATCTTAATCCTTTATTAGAATGGTTTGTGGTGGTATTCATTGACAATATCCTAGCACAATCAGCATTTACGGAGGATCACACAAGACACTTGAGGATGGTCATACTCTTTCTCTAAGAGCACCGACTATATGAGAAGCTCTTGAAGTGTGAGTTCCAAATTTGATAGATCCATTTTCAAGGACATGTTATCTCAGAAGAGGGTGTGGTAGTGGACCTAGTAAAGGTTGAGGTAGTGTTATCTTGGGAGCTACCTACGATCATGAATGAGGTGTAGAACTTTCTTAGGTTTGAAGGCTACTATAGGAGAATTATACCCGATTTCTCCAGGGTATTAGTAGCCTTGAATGCTTTGAACTAAAAGGGGAAGCCATTCATGTGTATGGAATGGTACTAGAAGTACTTTGAGGAGTTTTGGTATAGGTTGATGCACACCCCCATCTTGATATTTCTAGCGGAGGGTGTTATAGCAAACCTACTTTTTATTACATGACTATTATATCATTTTAAAAATAAATAACATAATAGTTATACATTCAAGGATCAAATGATTTAGTGTCTTGGTAAAATTAGGATAATACATTACTTTTACAAAATAAAACCTAAAAATTTATTTTAATCCTTCTTATTTATCCTTCTAGGAGCTCACGTTCTCCTAAGTACATATAGTCACATGAGGACATACATTATAGAAAGGGGTGAGCTAAAATCCCAGTAAGAGGATGAATAAGGGACATGAATTAATATAACATGGGTGAAAATAATAATCATCATCATAAGCATAATATCATCATAAAAATAAGTATAGAAACATTATATAAAGTCATGGAATATTGAAATGCATAAAAATGAAACATCATGTCATAGTGGTCAAATACCACACATAGTTGCGAACAAAGCTAACATCATGTTCACACATAAAATATGTAAAAAATAATAACATAATAATTTTTTAAAAAATATAGAATCATGTTCATGCATAATAAAAATTATAGCTTGAGATATATCACATTACCCAATGCATTGGAGGGATATATAATTCTAGGTCCACTCGTCACATCATAATATTTACATAATATTTCATGACATATAGAATGTATAACAATCGTGGTCATGAAATAACCTATGGAAATGAATGGGTTTTATAAGGATTTGATAAATAATACATTAATGAATAAACCTTTTGGTTACCAAATGAATAAGGGGAATCATTATTGGACATAAACCATCATTATTATTGAGTGGAAAAGAATAATTTGAAGAGGTGTAAAATACGATGTTTTGGAAATTGAATTCACTTTGAAAATAAGGAATTTATTATAATTTTTTTACATGGAACATTTATATCCAAAAAAGAAAAGGAAAAGAAATTTTGGAGGACATAATATGAAAATTCATGCTTTGTAAGAGATGATAACCCAAATAAAGTAATTGGGTTCGAGAATCCTCTTAATTGAATTCCCACTTTATTTATTCACTTTTAAGACTCCTCAATAATAAAATTTGGATTATTAAAACATAGTTATAGATGTGAATTATGTCCATTTTACACTAATTATCCGTTATAATTATTTGATCCTATTTTACTACACTCTTTGTTAAACATTCATTGTTTTGATATCATATTGTCATTAAATTTTCCCGTTTTGTTTCGATTTTGCTAATTTTGTTCAAATTCGTTATGCATGAGTAGAATTGATTACAGAATATTATAATAAATGTAATTATATATTTATATATTTTACAAAAGCTTAATTCTTAGTGTAGCTTCCCTTGCATGACACTAAAAATACCTTGGTGTGTGTAGTTGGTTTACTCCAGAATGTACCTAGGTATTATAAGAAGATTGATATGAAGTATTTTTATAGAAATTTTTATTTTTAATGGATGAGAGGAGTGGTTTTCCCTGGGGAGGGAGAGGGGTTATTTATACTTAAGGAGAAGGGTATTTTTAGAATAAAAATTAAATTAAATAACTATATCAAAGGTAAAACTTATAATAGTGATTTTTTGAAAATATAAATCATATATAAATATAATATAATTGTTTTAATACTTTAAATACCCTTACAAATTTGAATTCATTCGTTTATTAAAAATGAAAGTGGAATGATATAAAAATTTTTATTTTAAAGAATCACTTCTGACTGTAGGTTTTTGAAAATACTTTTTTAGGTTTGGAAATTAATTTTATTTTATTTTAATGATTAATTTATGAAATTAACTATACCATGTCCAAAAATCAACTTATAGAAAGGATTATACCATTATTACATCATGAATGATGTAATTTTAGATACATCAGTTATGTGAAAAACTATATTTTTACTATTCACATGAAAATTGAATTATTTTAGAAAATTAATAAAAAAATAACCCTTTGGAAATTTTAATGTTTGAATTTATAAAATGATATTAGTTTTGTCAAATTAAATTTATAACATAGGTAATTTTAATTATTAATATAAAAAATTTGATTTTTATGAAATACTTTTAAAAAATAATTTATTAAAAATGTGCCTATATTTTCATCGAGTTTCTTAATCATGATACTTATTGTTTTGCAATTATAATATTTATATTTACTTAAACTAATCAGGATAAATATTATTTATATCACAATTTTTTATTTTCATGATAAATTACTATTCCAATGGCCAGGTTTCTATTCCTAACAGTTAGGTTACTATTACAACAGTTAAGAAACTATTCTAATGGTCACATTAATATTAAAAATATCACATTACCTTCTATAAATAAAAAATAATTCGTTCACTCAACTAAAATTACCACCAAGGTTATATATTTTCATTTTATAAGAGGTTGATGGGTTTAATTATAGTTTTTTTCATCTCTATAGTGTTGGTCATGGGTGCGACGATCTTATAAGATTGGGGTGATCCATATTTTCCCATTTTAGATTTTAGATTTTATATTTTTTATCCAACTATAATGTTTATCATTTTAATTAGTTTCATAGATGACTAATTTAACTTTATTTATTTAATAAAATAAAATTTTGTCACTTTCTTTATGATATGTATGTGTATAATACTATATAGTATATTATAACAGACATTTATTTCAAGTGACAAATATCATTCATAAAATCTAGGTTGTGACATTCTTCCCCTGTATAGAAATTTCATCCCAGAAATTTCAACTCATATTATCGGTTGATAATAGGTGAGGGTACTTCTGTTTCATTATTTCCTCTGGTTCCCCTATTTCCCCTTCATACTTATGATTCTGCCACATCACTTTGATAAGGTGAATTGTATTATTTCATAGAAATTTCTCTCTATGGTCCAAGATCTTCATTGGAAAATCTTCATATGGGAGGTCATTTTCGAGTTGTAACACCTATGGATTCATTACATGTGAGGGATCAGGTATGTATCTTCTGAAGAGTGATATTTGGAATAGGTCATGAAATTGATCCATATTGTGTATAAGTGGAAGAAGATAGGACACTACTCCTATACTATCAAGGATATCAAAGGGTCTAATATACTTAGGGATAATATTCCTTTTCTTTCCAAACCATGAAACTCTCTTCCATGGTGATATTAAAAGGAAAACATTGTCGCCAAAATCAAACTCCAAACCCCTTATCCAGTTGTCAACATATATCTTTTTCCAATTTCGAGTAGCTTTTATATACCGTTGGACAACATACCCATTTTCTGTCATATTTTTCAAAATATTTGGTCTAAGTATCTTTCATTCGCCAACTTTATCCCAATAAGTTAGATTTCTACATCACTTCCCATATAAGATTCATATGGAGCCATTTGAATACTCGAGTGGAAACTATTCTAATATGATAACTTAACTAATTTGAGATAATGATCCCATCCACCTTTGAATTCCATTGAGTTGTCTCTTAGAATGTTATTGAGAATATGATTAGTCCTTTAATATTTTCCATCAGTTCAGGGGTGATATGATGTACTGAAATTCAATTTAGTATTCAAATCAGGTTGAATACTTCTCCAGAGTTAAGATATAAACCTTGGATCCCATTTAGAAACAATTAAAATTGGTACCCCAAGCAGCCTAACCACATCCTTCACATATATCATGGAAAGTTGTTCAAGAGACATATCTTATTGAATAGTAATAAAGTGGGTAGTCTTGGTGATTTTATCCACCATAACCCATATCACATTGTTTCCTTTGGATGTCTTTAGGTGACCAATGACAAAGTCCATAGTGACATTATCCCATTTCTATGTGGGTATAGATAGTGGTTACATCATCCATTTGGACTTATATCTATCTTCTTCAACTTGCTGACATACTAAGAACCTTGATATATAATACAAAATATCTTTCTTAATGTTTTGTCCCACCGGAAGTTCTCTTGAAGACCATGATAGATATTGGTACTTCCATAATGGATAGAGAAAGTGAGCTATGTGTGTTATCTAATAGCTCCTTCTTTAATCAGGTGATGAAGGCACATAAATCCTCATTCCAAAATAAATCACGCTATAATCATCGATGTGGAATTCATGTAGCTTCTCTTACTTTACTACTTTCACCCTTTTTTGCAACTCCTTATCATCCCTTTGTGCCTCCTTGATATTCTCTTGGATAAATGGTTGGTAAATTAGTTGGGAATGGAAGAATGTATTCCCTACCATTATGATTTATAGATGCATCCCTTCCATATCCATGAATATAGGTTCTTTTTCAATCCACATCATGGATAATGTATTAGGTTATTTTCTACTAATATCATCTACTACCATGTTCTCATTTCTCGGTTGGTAATTAATAGAGCAATCATAGTCCTTGATTAGCTCTAACCATCTTGTTTAACACTTGTTGAGATCCTTATATTTTAAAATATACTTTATACTCTTATGATCCGTATAAATGTCACACTTCTCACTATAGAGTTCATTATTTAAAATCTTCAAAGAAAATATCATAGTTACTAACTCTAGATCATTCATTAGGTAGTTTTACTCATGTAGATTTAACTACCGTGAGGCATAGGCTATCACTTTTTCAATTTTTATGAGTACCAAACCCCATCCTTTCTTCAAAGAATCACTGTATATCACAAAACCTTCTCCACTTATTAGTAGAGTGAGTACATGCATAATGATTAGCCTATTATTGAGCTCCTTAAAGCTTTACTCAAATTATACTATCCAGAAACACTTTACCCCTTTCTGTGTTAACTGAGTTAGTGGGTAAGAAAATCATAAGAAATTTCTCACAAAACACCGATAGTACCCAGATAAACCAAGAAAACTACAGATTTCCATGTCACTAGTGGTTCTGGGCCATTCTTCAATTTCATTTTCTTTGAGGGGTCCACAAACATTCCCTCACATGTGATCACATTCCCAAGAATAAAACTTGTTGTAACCAAAATTCACACTTACTAAAATTAGCATACATTTTATCCTTCCTTAATATCTTAAGACCAATACTTAGATACTCTTCATGTTACTCTATACTATTGGATTAAATGAGAATATCATCAATAGAAACTACCACAAATTTGTCAAGCTAGTCTCTAAAGACTATTTTCATCAAATCCATAAAGATTTTAGGGGAATTGGTAAGTTTCAAGGGAATATCTATGGAATCATAACGCCTATACCTTCTATAGAAATTAGTATCTTGAATATATTCCTTATTCACCTTCAGCTGATGATATCCAGAATGAAGATCCACCTTTGAGAAGTAATGATCTCCTCATAGTTGATCAAACCAGTCGTTAATCCTTGGAACGAGACACTTTTTATTTATCGTGATCTTGCTCCTAGTAATAGATACATACCCACATTGATCCATCCTTTTTCTTGAAAATGAAAACTGGCATACCCCAAGTAGATTTACTAGGGAATATGAACCCTTTGGTCAAATTCTCTTGCAATTGATTCTTTAACTTCTCTAGTTTTATTGGGGCCATATTATATAGAAATTTGGATATAGGAGCGGCTCCAGGTATGGGCTCTATTAAGAACTCTACCTCATGATCTGGGTGAAGTCCAAGTAACTCTTCAGGAAATACATCAGTGCATTCTATTATAATGAGAATTCCCTTCAGGATGATACCTTCTTTTAACTCAACCATTTAGAAAGGTATGCTTCTTCATCAGGTATCATCACCAACACCATCGAGGGATTTTATAAAGGATATTCATGATCTTTCCTGCATTTTTATAGGAGGATGGGATGGTTAAGAATATAAAAAGAGATTTACATTTCCTAAAATATGATGTGTGATCTGTATAATGAGAACCAATCCATGCCCAATATAGTGTCAAATTCCACCAATGTATGGATTATGAGATTAACTAGAAGAATCTTCCCACATATGATAGAAAGAGAAGAGTCCAAAACTTGGGTTCCAATGATCGCACCACTAGGTATTTTTATAGATATATCTACTTCAAGGTATCAAGGATTCAATTCAATAGTTCTAAAAAACATGTATAAAAGAATGTGTAAAACTAGAATCAAATAAAAATTTTCTATTCTTGAGAGAATAGGAAGTGTACCTTGTAATACTTAATTTTCATGCTCCACTTTAGCTATAGTGATGTCATAATATTTCCCTCGATCCTTTGGATTTGGTGGTTGCTAACACTGATTAACATTAAGGACCCATGATTTAGTGCACTAGCTTTCATAGTGACCTTGAATCATTGAACAAAGGGTAGTTAATTAATAGGTTCATTCATTTAATACACCATTTTGGCCGACTTATTCATGTATCTTTTACATTCATGAGATTGGTGGCCTTCTCTCCCACACTTGAAGCATTTAACCACACATTTAAGGTTATTCACTTGATTTTTCTTCCCACATTTTTGACACATTGGTGGTTAGATTATCTTTCCACCTTTTTCATTTGACCCACTAGATTGAAGCTCCATTATTATATTTTTATCTTTCTAACCATGATACCACTAACCAAACTCCATATATACTTTGAGATAACATAAAAACACTTATTTATAACTCCCAAAGTCTTGGATAGCTAGAGCATTTTGAAGGAGTGGTTTTAAACCACTAAAGAATCTATCTATTTTTCTATAATTTTTTGATAACGAAACCTGAGGAATATATTGCAAGAACTATGAAATTTTCCTTATAAGAAATGATAGATTCACCTTCCTTTTTATTTATCTCTATAAATTCTCTCCCATTTTTTTTAATAGTTGGAGGGAAATTATTATTAAGATTTTTTTAAAGTCTTCTCACTACATATTTTCCATTTCATCCTTTGAATTTGTGTTATTTATCAATTCACACCATTGATCAGATTATCTATCTAAATAATGGATGAGTAGAGTCACCTTCTCCTTCTTAGAATAGTGGATCATAGAAAATATATTCTCCATTGAGTTGAACCACTATTCTATGACAAGTGGATCATAATATCCCCTAAACAACTGTGTTCATTGTTGCATAAAGGATTCAATAGCCGGTTTCTCCTTCTTAGGTGAAGGATTACATTCCAAATTGTTCAAGATATTTTTCATATCCTAAGAAAAATAGGTAATAATTATCATGAAGTTTTTAACTCCACCTCCCATATCATTGGGTATTTTGTTCAAACAATCATTACATTGTCCCTCACATGGGTTGTTGGCCTGGTATCTTCAAGTTTCCACCATTTTCTAAAATAAAAAAGGTTTGAACAATACTTAAGTAAAAAAATAATGAATAAATAATTTATTATTTTTTGAAATTAACTCTAAAGGAATATCTTATGATATCCCTATGTTTAACCATTTTCTAAAACAATGTTTCTCGATTATTTACATATACATAGTTTTTTCCTAAGGGATTTACTCATGTTTTCCAATCATAATTTCCAAATTAACTAAACCATACCTCTGATACCAACTATAGTGCCCCTACTTTTTATTACATAACTATTACATCATTTTAAAGATAAAAAACATAATAGTTATACATTCAAGGATAAAAAGGTTTAGTGTCTTGTGAAAATTAGGATCATAAATCACTTTTAAATAATAAAACTTAAACATTTATTTTAATAATTATTATTTATCCTTAAAAGAGATCACGTTCTCCTTAGTATATGTAGTCACCTAAGGACATACATTAAAGATATGGGTGATATAAAAGCATAGTAAGAGGGTGAATAAGGGACATGAATTAATATAACATGGGTGATAATAATAATAATCATCATAAGTATAGGATCATCATCAACATCATGATTGAAACATTATAAAAATTCCTATAATGTTGTAATGCATAAAAATGAAACATCATGTCATAGTGGTCAAATACCACACATAGTTATGAACATAGATAGTATAACATTCATGCATAACATATGTGAAAAATCATAACATCATCATTGTGAACAAATCTAGAATCATGTTAATGCATAATACACATTACCTCCTGAGATATATCACATTACCCAATACATATGAGGGATATATAATTCTATCCCCACCCATTACATCATAATATTTACATAATCAAGCATACCACATAGAACGTATAATAATTGTGGCCATGAAATAACCCATATAAAGGAATGGGTTTGATAAGGATTTTATAAAGAAGGATTTCATGAATAAACCTTTTGGTTAAAAAATAAATAAGGGGGAATCATTATTGTACATAAAACATCATCATTATTGAGTGTACAATAAATATTTCAAGAGGAGTAAAATACAATATTTTGGAAATTGAAGTCACTATAAAAATAAAGATTTTATTATATTTTTTTTGACATGGAACATGTATATCATCAAAAGAAAAATGAAAGGAAATTTTAAGGACATAATATGAACATTCATCCTTTGGAATAGAGGATATCCCAAAGAAAGTAATTGGGTTCAAGAATCCCCTTACCATAATTTATGCTTTATTTCATCACTTTTTGACCTCTTGAATAATAAAATTGGGATTATTAAAATATAGTTACAGAAGTGGATTATGTTCATTTGTTCCAATATTTATCCATTATAATTATTGTATTCTACTTTATAATGCTCTTTGTTAAACATTCATTGTTTTGATATCATGTTTTCACTAAATGTTCACATTTTGTTTTGATTTCACTAATTTTATTCAAAGTCATTATACATGAGTAGAATTAATTACAGAAGATTATAATACATGTAATTACATATTTATACATTTTATATAATTAATACTATCCATCCATAAATTTGGTTATAATCATTGACCTAGAATTGTATCCGTAGGTGGTTAACCGACCATTAACGAGACATTTTCGGGAGAGCAGGAAAGGGAAGTTTAAAATTTACATATATCATAAATATGATACTTAAATTAGGATAAAATCATTAATATAATTTTAAATCACTTCCTAATTAATCTTATATGTTTTTTTTGAAAGGGGTGACGAAAAAAGAAATAGGAGAAGAAAAAATAAATAAAAATGGAGAAGAGCTAATCGAAACTAACTAAATCCTTGGTGTAGCTTCTCTTGCATGAAACTAAAAATCCCTTGGTGTGTGGAGTTGGTTTACTATAGAACATCCCTGGTTATTATAAGGTTATTGAGAGGAAGTATGTTTATATAAATCTGGATTTGTAAAGGATGATAGGAGTGGTTTTCCAAGTGTAAGGAGAGAGGTTATTTATACTTGAGGAGAGGAGTATTTTTGGAGTAAAATATAAAATAAAATAAATATATCAATGTTAAAACTTGTAATAGTGAATTTTTGACAATATAAATCATATATAAATATAATATAATGTCTTTAAGAATTACAATACCCTTTAAAATTAGAATTCGTTAGTTTATTAAAAAGGAAAGTGGAAAGAAAGAAAAAATGTTATTTTAAAGAATGACTTCTAACTGTAGGTTTTGGAAAATGATTTTTAGGTTTGGAAATTAAGTTTATTTTATTTTAATGATTCATTTGTGAAATTAAAGATACCATTTCTGAAACTCAAGTTCTATAGAGGATTAGTTTATTATTACATCATGAATTATGTAATTTGTGACACAATGGTTACGTGAAAAACAATATTTTTAATATTCACATGAATATTGATGTATTTCAAAAAATTAAAAAACCACCCTTGGGAAATTTCAACATGAAATTTTCAAGAATGATATTAATTTAATCAAATTAAATTTCTAAAATAGGTTATTCTAATTATTAATATAAAAAATTTGATTTATTACAAAATACATTGAAATACAATTTATTAAAAATGTTCCAATATTTTCATTGAGTTTTCTAATCATGATATCTATTTTTAGCATTAAAATATTTGTATTTAATTAAATTAATCATGATAAATATTATTTATAGAAAAATTAATTATTTTTTAGGTTAAATTACTATTTCAATAGTCGAGTTTCTATTCCTAACTGTCAGGTTACTATTCCAACATACATGTTACTATTTTAATAGCCACATTAATATTCCAACGACCACATTACCTTCTATAAATACAACTTAATTATTTTACTCAAAAAAAATTCCTCCCAATGTTATATATGTTTATTAGTTTAATAATATTTTATTTTTTTATCTCTATAGTGTTGGCTGTGGGTGCAATGTTCCTAAAATATTGGGGCGATTCATATTTTCCCATTTTAGATTTTCTATTTTCTATTTTTTGTCCAAATTTAATATTTATTATTTTAATTAGTTTGATAGTCGAGTAATGTGACTGTATTTATTTAATGAAATATTTTTTTTTCAGTTTCTTTATGAGATATAAGTGTATAATTCTATATAGTATATTATAACACACATTTATTTCAAGAGACAAATTTCATTTATAAACTCTAGGATGTTACATTCTTTCCCCATTTAGAAATTTCATCCCAGAAATTTCTACTCATATTCTTGGTTGAGAATAGGTGAGGGTACTTTTGTTTCATTGTTTCCTTTGGTTCCCATGTTTCCTCTTCTTACTTATGATTCTACCACAACACTTTAACAAGGTGTGTTTTCTTATTTTGTAGAACTTTGTCTTTACAAACCAAGATCTTTAATAGATGCTCTTTATATGGGAGGTCATTCTCCATTTGTACCAACTATGGGTTCATTACATGTGAGGGACCAAGTATTTACTTCCCTGAGATTGATACATGGAACACATCATGAACTTGAGCCATATTTGGTGGAATTTGAAGCCGATAGGCCACTAATCTTATATGATCAAGGATATCAAAGGGTCAAATGTACCTAGGGGTAAGAATCCTTTTATTTAAAAACCAAATGAATCTATTCTAAGGTGATGTTCTAAAGAAAATATTTTCTCTAACTTCAAACTACAAATCTATTCTTCGGTTGTCAGTATATCTCTTTTTCTAACTGTATGTAGATTTTATATGCTGCTAGATGGCATGAACCTTTCTATCATCTCTTTCCGAAGATTAGGTCAAAGTATATTTCATTCTCTAACTTCATCCCAACAATTTGGAGTTATACATCACTTCCTATATAGAACTTCATATGGAGCCATTTGAATACTTGAGTTTAAGATATAGTTATATGAGAACTCAACCAATACAAGATACTAATCCCATCCACCTCTTAATTCCATTGAGTAGGTTCTTAGCATGTTCTCGAGATTATGAATAGTCCTTTAATATTGGCCATCGGTTTGAGGGTGATAGTATGTACTAAAATTCAATTAAATATTCAAATCATGTTGAATAATTCTACAGCATTTAGATGCGAATTGTAGATCCCGATCAGAAATGATCAAAATTGGTACCCCATTCAACCTGAACAATTCCTTCACATATATCTTGGAAAGTTATTCAAGCATTAAATCTTCTTGAATAGATATAAAGTGGGAAATCTTGGTGATTCAATCCAGAAAAAAACATATCACATTTTCCTTTGGATGTCTTTGGAAGACCAATGAAAAAGTCCATAGTGATCTTCTCTCATTTTCATGTGGTTATAGAGAGTTTACATAATCCATTTGGACTTCTATCTCTCTAATATAACTTGCCTAAATACTAATCACCTTGAGATATAATCCAAAATATCCTCCTTAATGTTATCCCACTATAAATTCTCTCTAAGATCACGACACTTTTTGGTAGTTGTAGGATGGATAGAAAAAGGTTAGCTATGAACATTATCTAATAACTCCTTCTTTATCTCTAGTGATAAAGGAAAATAAGGCCTTGTTCCAAACTAAATCAAACCGTAATAATCAATTCAGAACTCACTAGATTTTCCATTTGTGCCTCATTGACATTCTCTTAGACAGATGGTTGGGAAATATTTTGGGTAATGTAGAATGTATTCCCTTCTGTTATGATTTCCAAATCCACCATTTGTATATCCATGAAGATAGGGACTTTATCAATCCACATCATGGATAATGTATCAGGTTATTATATGATAAGATCATATTCAACCATGTTTTACTTTATCCAATGGTAATTAATAGAGTAGTCATAGTCCCTAATTAGATACGACTATCTTCTTTGACACATGTTAAGCTCATTCTGTGTGAAAATATACTTTAGAATCTCGTGATCCGTATAAATTTAATACTTCTCACCATAGAGTAAGTTATAGAAAATTCTCAAGGAAAATATCAAAGTTTCTAAATCTAGATCATCCATCAGGTATTTTTACTCATGGATCTTTTACTTTCACGAGGAATAGGCTATAACTTTGTTATTTTTTATGAGTACACAACCCAAGACTTTCTTCAAAGCATCACTGCATATCACAAAACCTTCTCAAACTGTTAGTAGTGTGAGTATAGGTATATTTATTAGCCTCTTATTGAGATCCTTAAGGCTTTCCTCAAATTCTTCTATCCAGACATACTTCACCTCTTTTCATGTTAACATCATTAGTGGGCTATAAAATCATGAAAATTTTCTCACAAAATGTTGGTAGTACTAATATAACGCAAGAAAACTATGGATATCCATGAAATTAATGGGTCTGGTCCATTCCTCAATTTCTTTTGTCTTTTAAGGGTCTACAGAAATTCCCCCACTTGTGATCACATGCCCCAAGAATGCAACTTTCTTCAACCAAAAGTCACACTTACTGAAATCAGCATACATTTTCTCCTTCCTTAATATCTCAAGCACAATCCTTAGATACTCTTCATGTTACTCTATACTCTTGGAGTAAATAAGAATATAATCAATAAAAACTACCAATTTTTTTTGAGGTTGTCTCTAAAGACTATATTCATCAAATCCAAGAAGATTGTAAGGGAATTAGTAAGTCTGAAGGGAATCAGTATGAACTCATAGCTCCCATACCTTGTACAGAAAGCAGTCTTCTAAATATATTATTTATTCACCTTTAGCTGATGATATCCAAAATGAAGATACACCTTTGAGAAGTACTAATATACTCATAGTTTATCAAACAAGTCATTAATCCTTGGTAAGGGATACTTGTTCTTTATAGTGATCTTGTTGAGATCCCAGTAATTGATACACAACCACATTGATTTATCCTTCTTCTTGACCAAGAGTACCGACTAACCCCAAGGTGATGCAATTGGGTATATGAACCCTTTGTTCAAATGATATTACAAATGCTTCTTTAACTTCTCCAGTTTGATTAGGGTATTCTATAGGGTCATTTGAAGATAAGAGCAGATCTGGGTATAAGATCTATTGAGAACTTTACCTCACGATCTAGGGGAAGATCAGATAAAACTTTAAGAAATACATCTGTGTGTTCCCTCACAAAGGGAATTTTGTTCAGGTTGATACCTTACTTTGACTCAACCATTTGGGAAAGGTATGATTCTTCATAGGGTATTATCACCAACACCATTGGGGGATTTTCAAAAGGATATTCATGATATTCCTTGAATTTTTATAGGAGAATGGGATGGTTTAGAATATGAAAAGAGATTTCCTTTTCCCAAAATATGGTGTGTGATCTATATAATGTGATCCAATCCATGCCCAATATAATATTGAATTCCATAAAGGGAAGGATTATGGGATTCACTAGAATAATCTTCCCACATATGCTAACAGGAGAAGATTCCGAAACTTGGGTTGTAATGATCACACCACTAGGTGTTTTTATTGATTTATTTTCTTCAAGGTATCGGGGCTACAATTCAACAGTTCTAGTAAACATGCATGATATAAAGGAATGCATAGAACTAGAATCAAATACTTTTTTCTATTTTTGGGAGAATAGGAAGTTTACCTTGTACAAATTCATTTTAATTCTCAAATTTATCTATAGTGATGTCATAAGCATTCCATTTCTCATTTGGATTTGGTGGTTACTGATTTTGATTACCCTTAAGTACCCATGGTTTAGTACACTAGCTTGCATAGTGAAATTTCTCCCTACTGTTGAAGCATTGAAACAAGGATGGTGAATTAAGTGGTGCCTTCCTTTCCTCCACTATTCGGGCTAACTTATTAATGTCTCTTTAAAATTCATGAGCTTGGTGGAATTATCTCCCACACTTGAAGCATTTACCAATCCCTTAAAGTAAATTCCCATGATGTTTATTCTTATATTTTTTACAAGTCAGTGGTTGGATTATCTTTCCTAATTTTTCATTTGACCCACTAGCTTGAAAATCCATTCTTTAATTCTTATCTCTTTAACCATGGGACCACTCTCCAAACTGCATCTATACTTTAATAGCACATCGAACCACTTCTTAATAACTCAAAAATTATTGGATAGGTAGAGCCTTTAGAAGGTGTGGTTTTAAACCACTAAAAAATATATCTATTTTTATATCATTGTTGATAACAAAACCTAAGGTGTATATTGAAATAATTGTAAAGTTTTATTCTTAATCCATGAAATATTCCCCTTCCTTTTACTTTAGCACTATAAATTATCTCTCCATATTTTTTCAAATATTTTGATGGAAATACTTATTAATAAATATATTTTTAAAGTATTCCCACTACATCTCTTCCATTTCAGGCTTTAGATTTGTGTTCATTATCAACTCCCACCATTGATCGACTTCTCTATATAAATGATTGATGTGTAGAATAACCTTCTCCTTCTCATAATAGTGGATCACATAAAAGATCTTCTCCATTGAATTAACCCACTATTTCATGACAAGTGGATAAAAATATCCACTAAATGTCAGTGTTTGTTGCCGCATAAAGGATTTAATAGCAAGTTTCTCCTTCTTAGGGGAAGGATAAAATTAAACATTATTCAAGCTATTGTTGTTATCCTCAGATAGCTGGGTAATCATCTCCATGAAGTTTTGAACTCCACCTCCCATGGAATTGAGGATGTCATTTAGACAATCATTGTATTATCCCTCACATGGGTTTTTGGCATGGTTTCTTCTAGTTCCCACCATTTTCAAAAATATAAAAGTTTTGAGCGATCTGTAAGAAAAAGAATCATGAATAAATAATTTATTCTTTTGTGTAAATAACTCTAAATGCATATCTTATGAGATCTCTATGTTTAGCCTTTTTTTGAAACAATGTTTTTTTAATGTTTATATATACATAGTCATTTCATAAGGGTTTTCACTAATGATTTATAATCCTAATTCCAAAATTAACTAAACTATACGTCTGATACCAACTATAGTGACCCTACTTTTTATTACATTAATATTACATCATTTTAAAGATAAAAAACATAATAGTTATACATTCAAGGATCGAACGGTTTATAATCCTAGGAAAATTAGGATCATAAATCAATTTTACATAATAAAACTTAAAAATTTATTTTAATCCTTCTTATTAATACTTCTATGATCTCACATTCTCCTTAATACATGTACTCAATTGAGAACATACATCAAAGAAAGGGGAAATATAAAATCCCAATAAGAGGATGAATAAGGTACATGAATTAATATAACATGGGTGAGTATAATCATTAGCATCATAATATTAGGATCATCATTATCATCATGAGTAAAAAATTTAATAAATTAATGGAATGTGGAAATGCATAAAAATAAAACATTATGTCATGGTTGTCAAATATCTCATATAGTTATGAATAAAGCTTGCATCATGTTCATGAATGACATACATTCCGAATAATAAAATCATCATTTTGAATAAATATAGAATCATTTTTATGAATAATACACATTATCTCATGAGATACAACACATTACCCAATTAATTGAAGGGCTATATAATTTCAGCCCCACCCGTCACATCATAACATTTACATAATCATGCATGCCATATAGAACATATAATAATCGTGGTCATGAAATAACACATAGAAAAGTATGGGTTTTATAAGTATTTAATAAAGCATACTTTCATGAATAAAAATTTTGGTTCCAAAATGAATAAGGGGAGTCATTCTTGGACATAAAACATCATTATTCTCGAGTGTACAAGAAGCATTTGAAGAGGAGTAAAATACAATGTTTTGGAAATTAATTTCACTTTGAAAATAATGATTTTTTTGATTTTTTTGACATAGAACATGTATATCCCAAAGAATAGGGAAAAGAATTTTTAAGGAAATAATATGAACAATCATACTTTGGAAGAGAGGATAACCATATAAAGGAATTGTGTTCAAGAATACCCTTACCTTAATTCCTACTTTATTTCGTCACTTTTCCGCCTCCTGAATAATAAACTTTGGATTAATAAAACATAGTTATAGAAGTGAATTATGTTAATTTGTTCCAATATTTATCCATTATAATTATTTTATTCTATTTTATAACACTCTTTGATAAACATTCATTGTTTTGATGTGATGTTTTCATTAAATTTTCCTCTTTTGTTTCGATTTTGCTAATTTTGTTCAAAGTCATTATACATGAGTAGAATTAATTATAGAAGATTATAATACATTAAATTACATATATATATATATTTTATATAAATCATACAATACATAAATGAAGGTTTTTATAAGAATTTACGTGGAAACGTCTCCACAGGTGGTTAACCAACCTTTGACGGGGCATTGTCGGGAGAGAGAGAAAGGGTTGTTTGAGATTTATATATGTCATAAATATCATACTTTCTATAGGTTAACATAATTAATATAATTTTAAAATAATTCCTAATTAATCTTATATGGTTTGGTTTTGAAATAGGTGGTAAAAAAAGAAAGAGAACAAGAAAACATAAAGAAAAAAGGGAAGAGTTAATCGAGACTTACTTACTCCTCAGTGTAGCTTCTCTTGCATGACATTAAAAATCCCTTGGTATATGGAGTTGGTTTACTATAGAATATAATAAGGTATTAAAATGGTATTTAGATTAAGGATTTTTATAGAACATTGGATTTGGAAAGGATGAGAGGAGTGTTTTTCCAAGGGAAGGGAGAGGGGTTATTTATACTTGAAGTGAGGGGTATATTTAGAATAAAATATTAAATAAAATAATATATCAAAGTTAAAACTTGCAATAATAAAATTTTAATAATATAAATAATATATAAATATAATATAATGGGTTTAAGTAATTAAATAACATTTAAAATTCTAATTCATTAGTTTATTAAAAATGAAATTGGATAGAATGAAAAATTGTTATTTTAAAGAATCACTTTCAACTTTAGGTTTTGGAAAATGTTTTTTTAGTTTGGAAATTAAGTTAATTTTATTTTAATGAGTCATTTATGAAATTAAATATAAAATGTAAAAACCTAAAGTTCTACAAAGTTTTAAATAATTTTTACATCATGAATGATGTAATTTGAGATAAAATGATTACATGAAAAACTGTATTTTTACTATTCACTCAAAAATTGAAGTATTTTAGAAAATAACCAAAAAAATAACCCTTGGTAAATTTTGACATTATGATTTCAAAAATAGTATTAATTTTATCAAAGTAAAATTTTAACACAAGTAATTTTAATTATTAATATATATATTTTTTATTTTTATGAAATACTTTAAAATACAGTTTATTAAAAATGTTCCTATATTTTCATTGAGATTTTTAATCATGATATCTATTTTTTTTGGAATTATAATTTTTATATTTACTTAAATAAATCCTGATAAATATTATTTATACCACGATTTATTATTTTTAGGTTAAATTACTATTCAAACGACCAGGTTACTATCCCAATGGTCAGGTTACTATTTCTATAATCATGTTACTATTTCTATGATCATGTTACTATTCCAATAGTCACATTACTATTCCAGTGGTCACATTACCTCTTATAAATAAAACTTCATTATTTAAATCAACTAAAATTCCTCCCTAGGTTATATATTTTCATTCTCTAAGATGTTGATTGTTTTACTAATATTTTTTTCATCTTTATAGTGTTGGTTGTGGGTGCGATGATCCTAGAAGATTGGGGTGATCCATATTTTTCCCATTTTATCTTTTCTATTTTATATTTTTTTCCAACTGTAATGTTTTTAATTTTAATTGGGTTCATAATTGACTAATATAATTGAATTTATTTAATGATTTTTTTTAGTTTCTTTATGTGATGTATGTGTGTAATACTATATTGTATATTATATAACACATTTATTTCAAGAGGCAAATATCATTTAAAAACTATAGGTTGTTATAGTTTTCAAGTAAGAAGTTTTTTCACTACCGCAGGGATCGGGATTGGTTGTGTTTTAATTCATATGCAGATAGTGATTTCCTGTGGGTCTTGGCAGTTGAGACTACATGAGCAGAACTACGTAACCCATAATCTAGAGTTAACAGTGTTAGTCTTCCCCCCTGAATAAGTAGAGACACTTCCATATGGGTGATCAGTTTTTCATTTATTCAAACCATAAGAGTCTCAATTATATATTCTATCATAATGATCATAACACGAGATAGAGGTAATGTATAGAGATCCTCTAAGATTATGAGTTTTTGATAGTCTATACTCCTGAGAGAAGGGAATGTTGATGAAGATTCTCTTAGAATGAGATCTTATTCATGGTTGTTAACCGATTCTTCTGAGCAGTTAGCCTCATTTTAGTTTTATATAGTCGATGATGATGGTGTGTGGCACCCCATGTGCTTTTTTCGGTTATCCAATTTTGTGTTTTTGTTTGATATGGGATAAAAATTCAATTTTTTGAAGCATTCTTGGAAAGACAATAGGTTTCCCGCATGGTTATAATTAACTTCATGGTTCTTGGGTAGGTGGAACTGTAATTTTGATAGAGATTATTTTCATGGATTCCACATGGTTTTTTAAACCATGAAGAGCTACCCAGAGGTCATGCAGGGTATTGGGGTGTACTAGGGGTGAGTCATATGGTTTGGTTAAAACATGAAACATCCAAGAGTAACCATATTATGGGGTTATTGGATTAGGTAGTGGCCAGTGCATGGTTGGCCAACGGTTTGGAAAAACCATGTGCCCAAACCGTGCGGCCGACCGAGGTGTTTATTTTTTGGATTTTCCCAAATTACCACACTTCAATTTTAAGGGGTTTTCACCCACATTTATCTTCTCATATGTTAGAAAACCCTTGGAAGAAAAGTAGGAGTTCCACTACCATCATCCTCTTGATTCTTTCCCTTCCCTTGGTGATTTCAAAGTGGATTCAAGGTATTTATTTCTCCTTTTCTCTTCTCTTCCCTTGTCCCTCTCTTCTCTATTGGTTTTGTATTTCCCTATGAACCCTAGATATATCATTATAGATTTTAGGGTTATGGGTGGATCTAATGTTGGATATTTTGATGTATAGGGTTTGCATACATAGTTTCTATTCCCATGGGAGTGATCTCTATTAAAGGCGAGGAGTTCTGAAGTATTTTGGCTTGATTTTCAACTCTTTGAGGTAGGTTTTTCTATGAAATTGTTTCATTTTAGAATTCTAATGTTCTTGTGATTTAAAAATTCCCTTTTAATAAATGTATGATTATATATGAAAGATTGTTTTTTTGTTTCAAAACCATTTCTTGGTATTTTGAGCTTATCATAAATGGGTTTTCATATGAATTCCATGTTTCAATGTTTAAAATGGAATGTTTAAATATTATTAGATTTTATGAAACACCATTATGGATTTTTGAAATGGTTTTTATGTTGGTCATTGGGTTTTTACCTGGTTTTAGTTTTTTATGAGCGAAAATAATTTTTTAAAGGTAATTTGGGTTTGAAGTTAGGTGTGACATTTAAATGGTTTGTAAAGGGGTTATTTAATGTATTCTAAGTGGTGATTTGAAATTTTAGTGTGATTTAACCCTTTTTAAAATTCCAATATGGCTTGTTTTAAATGGTGTGAAAGAAATGAATGGGATTTGGCATTGTTTTGGTTTTCAAAGAGGAAGATCCTTATTTAAGGGTGGCTTTGAAATGTTTTAAATGGTATGAGTGATTTTCATTGTTTTGAAAGAAAAATTTAAATGGTTTTTTATGAAATGAGAAAGGGGTTGGAATCCAATTAGTGTTTTAGAGTTAAATTCCCTATTTGAAATTTGGTTTTTAAATGGTGTATGTGAGACACCCCTTTATTTCCCCTAGCTTGTTTACCCATAAAGTGGGTTCCTGATCACTATGTGATGCTTGTTTTCTCCCCTTGTGTAGGAATTTGGTTTTTTATACCATCGATGAATTTTATATGTATAAGTATTTTCATCATTTGGTTTAGGGATGAGGGTAGTTATGCATTGTTCGTTAGACTTGGATCATTTTCACTACACCTCACTTCCTGTAATAGTCATGAGAAACCAGGTATTATGTGGAATACCTATCTCATTCCTCTAGTTGGTTCACACCTCACTATTTTCCTATTGGTCATTCTAGGCACAATGTCTAAGTGGGGGTTGGTCATTGTAATGAGGATTGTGTGGGATAATTGGATTATCAATGTTTGAACTTCAATGCATGACTGTAGATGGTTTTTGAGTGGTATAATATTATACAGTTAGGTTCTTATCATGTTAGGTACCTTAGGTATAACCCATGAAACATTTTATTTCTTGATGCTTAGTTAGATATTTAGGGGAGTTTGATCTAGTTCTTTTTTTATCATTTCACCTACTTTCATAGTTTTGAAACCTCTCCTTGATTTCATTGTTATATTCTTTATATTATGTGTATGATTATCACTATATTTTATTGAACCATGTGTGTGTGTTGGGTCAGTTCCTTTGGAAAGGGTGCTTTCAAAGATGTTTTTGAAAAACTGTTTTGAATTTAAAGACACTTGTGTGGGTACTTTAAAGGGATTTCAAAATGGGTGTTAAAATTTAAAGAGGGATTCAACCTGTTAAGTGTTTATAAAATAGTGTTGGTTTCATTTAAATAAAACAATTGTTTTGTTTTTTAGTAATGTAGATGGGTGTGTGTGATTTTGGGAATGGATTAGGCTGGTGTTTTTGATTTCAAAACGCATGTGTTTGGTTTTGAAAGACAAAGATAATTGTTTGTTTAGGATATTTTATTATAGAATTGTTTTTTTTCATTAATTTATATATAAAATCTTACTTTCTTGGTTTACTTTAAAACTATAATGTATGAATTTACTTATGAAGAATATTTTATATATTTAAAGGGTTATGGTGACCTACAAGGATTTTTGTCTCATGCCTATATATTTTAGGTTCCAGGTTTAAGTTGGACCTGTCCTTTAGTTTCCTAGGCCGATGTGGGGTGAGTAACTAGAGGTTGGATAGTGATAGTTTTGATCTCAACTAATATTGGTTAATAGTTTTTTATTTTTAGTTAGTGTTTTATCTTTTCTACCTGCATGTTTCCTTTTTTGTGGATGTTTTTATGTATATGAAAATGGGTTGGATCATTGTAATTGGATATGACCTGTTTTTCATGTTTATTTATTTCAGGATTTTATAATTATCTTATCTGTATATTTATTTATGATTTGGGTGAAATAATTACCAAGGGGATTATTATGATTCCCAATCATTTTCTTCCAGGCCTATGGGGATCGGGAAAACCCTTTATGCCTTATGGTGGGCTGGGTCGGTGTTGGGTTCCAGGGAAACATTATTTGGTTTGTTTCAAAATGGTATCATAGATTGGATTTTTCTTGGTAAGAAGCATAATGTATTTGGTGTATCCCTTTTTATTTGGGTATGTCCTAGTATAAAGAAGATTAAGGTTTTTAGATCTTGAGAGGTAAGGGTGGGGAGAGACTACCTAGCTACTTCTCATCATGAGCCTCAAGCTTCAAGGGGAAGTTAGGTTTCAAATTGAGGATTAAATTTTTCTTTTAGACGATTTGATGGATTTCAATTTGATTGAAAATTATTGGATTCCCTTTGATGATGTATGTGCTGTTGGGAATCACTCCTTAGTTTTGGGGTGAATTGGAAGGAAACTCGACCTGTAAAGTTAGATCACACGGCCTGGGAAACCTTGTGGTTCCCATGTGGTTGAGACCACCTTCTTTACAGGGTTTGTTGTATGATTGAAACCTAATTTACCAAACCAAAGTAATAAAGATGTGCGTAACACCATTTATCTCCGGTTATCCAATTTGGACTCCTCTTAATTTTAGATTTCTCTAAAAGTGATTTTCACTTGTTGGAGGTGGATTTAAGAGTGTGTTGTTTTCCTTTTTGGGTTTTGGGTTTTATGATCCTTGTTTCAAATGTTATGTTGTTCGTTGTTCATTATTGTTTTTTAAAACCATATTTTAAAAAATGGATGAATTTAAGTGAGATGCCTACTTTTAAACTTTTTTTATGGGATATTTTATAAATTTATTGTTTCCCTTGAGGTGTTTGGAAAATGTGATGTTTCAAACTTTCTTCCTTAGGTTTTCCTAGAAGAAACTAGTTTCAAAAATTATTTTTGAAAAACTTTTGGGTATAAAATGGTTTATGTTTTGAAATATGTTTTAAAGGTGTTTTTAAAAGGGAAATGTGTTTTATGGAAATCCCTTGGATGCTTGGTTTTTGAAAATGAAATGAGATTTTGAAGGTATTTTTTGTTTTTCACCTTGTATAAGAGTTATGTTCTCCACTAGAGATGTTCTGTATTTACAATTTGGGGTTGGATTGGTTTTTAGCATGCACCTTGGTGGAGGGTAATTTCAAAATTACTTGGTGAATGATTTGTTCCATGATTATGGCTTGTTGTTTTGAATTGATTCTTAACACGGTGGAATCATTTTGGTTTATTTTTTATGGAATGTAATGTTGATGTTCATGTATTTTTATGTTTGTACCCTAGAATGGTCGAGATAGTTTGTCTAGTTCTAGTGCCTGCCCAGACTCTAGGTGATATGGTGAATTTGGAACTCTTCACGGGTGAGAGATGTTGAGAGTTTTCTAGTCTTCTTTAGATGAATTTAGTTGGAGTTATTGGTTCTTCATTTGTGGGTAGAAAATTTTCATGGGAAATTTTTAGGTGGGGTTTATCCATTGGTTGTTGTATGAGGTTGCGAAATTGGAGGATCTTTATGTCATGATACCTTATCAGAGTGATTGATCAGTGAGGGAGTATGCCAATCACTATTTGGAGTTAGTTGTCTTTTCTACAAAGCTATTAGTTAGTGAATATGAGAATTATAATTTCTTCGAAGGTGTTCTTCACCCAGAACTTGGTTCAACTATATTTTCATTTTTACTAACATATGTTTATGAGTTCATCATCAAGGACATTCAAATAAAACATGAATATTCTAGGAAACTTATATCGGGTGACACATCAGTTATATCAGGTATGCATCAAAAGTGCATTGGGTATAAGTATAACTCGGTGATTAAAGAGAAGGAGTAGGTCAAGACAAGGTTAGAAGAATCGAGTCTTTATCATATGAGGATAATATCTATTATGTACTTCCAATGTGAGTATCTGGGGGATTTTAAGCCCTCATTTCTGAAATCTTTTTGATTTGATTATGTTGTGGCAGTTTAGGTGATATTCAGGAGTTTTGTAAGCGGGATTCTCAAAATAGATATTGGTTTTGATTCTTTTGTGATATGTTATTTTGGGACCTTTCATTTGGTTATTGTGATATTGAGGCTATGTCCGTGGTTTTTGGGATCTTGTGGATGATTCATTTTTTAAGTGTTTTGATTGATGGTCTGAATAATGTATTATAGCATGATTTGTTTTATTTGTGGAATATCGCCCCACCCCCTCTCCCATATTCTTAGGTGTTTTGTGGGTGGATTTTGAGATTGTTCCAGTTTTCCTCATACTTTTTAGTTATCCGTGGGTACTTTTTTATTGAACCTCATTGTTTGGGTGAACCTCTTGTTTAGTGTTTGGTTACACCCATTCTTGTGCTGATTTATTGAGGTGCTCATTTCTTTGGTAAGAGGGAGTCCTTGGGTGTAGATTAGATAACTAGGGTGATCGATTCTCTATTTTAGTGTAGTTTACTATCTTTTTTTTGGATGTGGATGTGTGGGATGCACCATGAGAGGGTGATATAGGTTTTTTACTATAGGTTTTCCACATTTTTCATGCCCCTAGGTATCTTGTGTCGTTATTTTGAGGCTGTTGTGGTTGTTCTTATTGCCTTTGGGTTTGGAAGTGTCTTAGGTTGAAGAATGAGTTTCTCTCATATTTTCTCATTGTTTGAGATTTTTTTCATCAATATTTCTCTATTTTTATAACCATTTTATAGAAACTCTATTTTTTTGAGACCATGTTAGGTCTGCCAAACATTATAGGACTTCTTGTTTGAGGTTCTTGTTTTGGTTTCATTTGGGAATATCTAGTGCTTTGTGGTTGATCAGTTGATCCTTTTGAGGACCTTAGTTATTGGATTTTTGATTTTTTGGTTGTGAGTTGTTCTTGTGGGATAAGTCCTCTTTGAAATTTCCATTTTTTCTCCTCTATTTTTGATGAGACTTTTGGGGGGCATAAAGTGGAATGGTGGGGAGTTTGTGACACCCCACATACCACTGTGTTTTTTTATTTTGTATGATTTTAGATTTTATTATCCAATTTCGAGTTTCTATTGGATATGAGTAGAAAATTCAATTTTTTAAGGCTTTTTGGTAGGATCATGGTTAGCCCGCATGGTCAGATGTAACCATATGGTGCCCATACGGGTGGATCTATAATTTTGATAAAGATCATTTTCATGTCTTCCACATGGGTTGTAAAATTGTGTGGATCCCCCCAGAGGCCATGAAGGGTATTTTGGTCTTCTATGGGTGAGGAACATGATTTTTACAAAGAATATGACACCTTGGAGTGACCGTGCTAAGGGGTTCTTGGATTAGGTAGTGTCCAGTGCACAGTTGGTTCAAGGTTTGTAAAAACCATGCAGCCTTCCTTGGTTTTTAATTTTTTGGGGTTTTCCAAGTTAAACCTCTTTGATTTTAAGGGTGTTTCTCCCCCATTCCTACCCTCTTACATTTAATGACCCTTGGGATCCAAGGAGGATCTCCACTACCTTCCTCCTCTTGATTATTTCCCTCAACTTAGTGATTTCTAAGTGGATTCAAAGTATTTATTCCTCCTTTTATCTATTTTACGCTTCTACCCTATTCTCTCCCATTTTTGTATTTCCACATGTACCCTAGATCTATCATGTATTATTTTTGGGTTCTGGGTGGATCTAATGTTGGGTATTTTGGTGCTAGGGTTTTTAGAAATCATTTTTATTCTAGTGGGAGTGGTCACCATTGAAGTTTATGTGTTCTGAAGCATTTTGGATTGATTCTAAACTATTTTATCTAGGAATTTCTATGTAATTGCTTCATTTTGTAATTATAATGTGATTTTCATTTCTAAATCCCATTTTTTTATGAATTTATGATTATGTGTGATAGTTTTTTGGTGTTTCAAAACCATTTCTTGGTGTTTTGGGATTAGCATAAATATGTTCTCATTTGTATTCCATGTTTTCATGTTTGAAATGGAATGTTTAAAGATGATAAGAATTTTTAAAATTCCCATATAGATTTTTGAAATGGTTTTTATATTATATATTGGGTTTTAACCCACTTTTAGTTTTCAAAGAGTGGAAATAATGTTTAAAAGGGAATTTAGTTTTGAAGTGTGGTGTGTCCCCTAAATGATTTTAAAGGGATTCTTTAATGTATTTCAAGTTGTGATTGGAAATGTTCATGTGTTTATTTTTTCTAGTGAAAATGAAAATATGGTTTATTTTAATTTTTTTATGGAAATGAATCGCCATTGGACCTTTTTTTTGGTTTTCAAAGAGGAAGAAAATTGTTGAAGGTTGGATTTGAAATGATTTAAATGGTGTGAGTGATTAATATTATTTTTAAAGAAAGTTTTAAATGGTGTTTTATGAAATGAGAAAGGGGTTAGAATCCTTATATGTGTTTTGGTGTTAAATTCTTAGTTGGATCATTGGGTTTTAAATGGTGGACACATGACACCCATTGATTTCCCTTATCTGGTTTACCCCTTGTGTGCGTTCTTGATAACTATGTGATGCTTTTTTTCTCCCATTGTGTGGGAATGTTCTAATTTATGCTATAATTATATTTTTTATGTATTAGGATTTTAATTGTTGGGTGTTTGGGGTGAGGGTAGCTATTGTTATTACTTTTTCATTAGAATTGGATCATTTTTCACTATGCCTCACTTCCTTTATTGTTCATGGGAAATAATATTTAAGTGGAATACCTATATTTTTAATCTAGTTGGTTAACATGCCACTAGTTTTCTACCAGTCATGCTAGGCACAAGGGCTAGGTGGGGGTTGTTCATCACAATGAGGCTTGTGTGGGATAATTGGAAGACTACTGTTTGAACTTATGTGCATGCCGATAGTTGGTTCATGAGTGGTATACTCTTATATGGCTAGGTTCTTGGAACATTAGGGAACTTAGGCAGATCCCATGACACATTAAATTTCTTGATGACCGGTTTGATATTGAGGGAAGTTTGATCTAGTGCTCATTATATCATTTCCCTTTCTTTTATAGTTGTGGTAACTCTCCTTGCTTACATTGTTATAATTTATGTTATGTGTATAGTTCCTATGCTGTTATGATTTACCCATGTGTATGTGTTGGGTCACTTACATTGGAAAGGGTGTTTTTAAAGATTTTTGGGGAAACCTATTTTGAATTTTAAGACTCCTATGTGAGTGCTTTAAAGAGATTTCAAAATGGGTGTTCATATTTAAATAGGATTCAGATGGTTAAATGTTTTTTAAATGGTATCCTTTTCATTTGAATAAAAAAAGTTTGTTGTTTTTGAGAAGTGTAAATGGTTATCTGTGATTTTGGGAATGGCTTAGGCTGATGGTTGTATTTTTAAAATGCATGTGTTTGATTTTAAAAGGTAAAGAGAATTTTTTAGGAAAGTTTATTATAATTTTTTTTTGTTTTTAAAATTTTTTATATAATTTAAAACTAGAAATGGTGAATTTACTTATGAAAAATATTTTATATATTTGGTTTCTTATGGTGAACTATTGGTATTTTTAGCCTACACCAATATATTTTAGAATTCCGGTTTTAGTTGGACCAATCTTTTGCTTTTCAAGGCTGACGTGGGGTTAGTTGGGTGGTGGTGAGTAACTAGAGGTTTAATGGTGATGGTTTTAGGCATGACTCAAGTTGGTTTGTAGTTGTTTTATTTTCAGTTAATGTTTTATCTTTTCTTTCTGGATGTTTCCTTTATTTATAGATGTTGTATATAAATATGTAAATGGTCTGGATCATTATAACTGGTTATGACATGTTTTTCTTGTTTATTTATTTTATCCTCATGTAATTATCTTCTCCGATGTTTTTATCTATTATTTATGAAAAATAATTCCCAAAGGGATTATTGTGATTTCCAAGAATTGGTTTCTAGCTCGTGGGGATTAGGAATTACCTTCAGGCCTTATGGGGGGATGGGTTGGGTGGCAGGTTCAGTGGCAGTTCGATTTGGTTCATTACATGGTGTGATGTATCTCTATTAAATGGTTCTTACCCCACCGCTTTAATAGAATGTTAGGGAGGATCATCAACAAGATACTAAACGTGATACCTTACATTCTCAGATATCCACCAGATGTGCTCTAAATGGATTTTCTAAAGATGGGGAGCATGTCATTATTTTTAGAGGATGAACGACGGTGATAATGATGTTACATGAGGAGGTGTTGAGGGAGTTTCATACATCACCCTTAGTGGTACATAAAAGTTTATAAAATATGTATTAGGACCCTCTACATCAATATCAATGGGCATAGATGAAGAATTATGTAGCGGAGTTTGCCTCCCAATGCCTCACTTTTCAACAATTGAAGGCTCTGAACCATGTTTTATTGGGTTTATCTCAACCCCTTAAGGTGTCAGAGTAGAAGTGGGATGGTTTATATATGGTCTTCATGATAATACTTCCATGAATTTATAAAGTACATGATTCTATCTAGGTGATCATATACCAAATCACTAAGTCATCCCACTTCCTAGACATTCGAGAGAAGAGTTTAGTCGAGAGCTTGGGATGCCTTTATGTACAAGAGATAGTCCAGATCCATAGAGTTCCCTCGATGACCATTTCAGATTATGATTCTCTCTTAACATCATGATTATGGAGAGGAATTAAGGAGGCCTTTGGTACTTATTTTCATTTAATAATGATGCTTTACCATAATATTTATGGTCAGACTGTGTGGACTATTTAAGTACTATAAAACATGCTGTGAGCTTTCATGTTGGACTTTGGTCATAGTTGAGAGGATTATTCACCCTTGGTGGGGTTTGAGTAAAAAAATATCTACCTTTCCACCATTAGTATGTCACTATTTGAGGCTTTTTATGAGAAACCCTCTAGGTAACCACTATTTTAGACCGATCTTGGTGAGTCAGCACTCATGGGCCCATAGTTGGTGTGAGCTACAACAAAAAAGTTTTAGATGATCCAGGAGTAGATGAGGACTTTGTAGAGTTATCAGAAGTCCTATGAAGACCAACGACAAATTCCATTGGAGTTTGAGGTTAGAGACCATGTGTTTCGAAAGGTCTAACCTATATGTGGATAAATAGATTTAGACGAGGTGAAAATTTATCTTTGAGATTAATTTTCTCTTTCTAGATACAATTTAGGGAGAGAAAGGTGGAATACCACTTGGACCTACCACCACAGTTAGACCTGGTATATGACGTTTTCCATGTGTTGTTGCTAAGTAGGTATGTGCATAACTCATCTCATGTTATCGACTGGGGAGAGCTGGACATCTAAGATGTATAAACCTTTAGAGAGTACCCGGTATAGATCAAGTATCAATATTAGAAGATCCTCTATTAAAGATCAATTCCCTTGGTGAATATCTAGTGGTAGAACAAGAATATTCTGGAGAGAACCTAGGAGTAGGAAACCCTGATACGATCTTAGTACTCACATTTTTTTTACTATTTTATTTTGTTTTCCAGGAATAAAAACTCTAAGGTGGGGAGAATTTAACAAAAAAATTTCCATTTATATCTTTGGAATGTATCTCATAATTTTTTTTTGATCTAGTAAATAATATGGAGTGAGATTTTGAGGAAAATGGTGGATAAGATCTGGCCACCGATGAAGGTACAGGTGTAGTGAGCCATATATTTAGGATCTATGGGCATGATGGGTAATGATTTCACCCAAAAAGCTGTTATAGGAGAAAATGAGTGAATATTATAGGATTTTAGAGAAATTATTTGCTACACAATGTATATTCTGAAAAAATATAAGCCATGTAGTCTATTGTTTATGGTGTTAGGGTTTATACACAGAGAAAATCATCACACACTGTGTCACATGTGTCACAGGCCATGTGACCCAGTGCTTGTGGATCAACATGTATCCATAAGGATAAATAGAAACATACATGGCTAGGCACGTGAGCATGTATAGAGTAAATTTTCATGATTCAGTACTTGGACTTGACCAAGTAAATCGGAAGGACCATAGTGCATCGACACGACCAGGTGTACATGGGCATGAGTAGAGGAATACATATAGGTTTGGGTTTATAAGTACATGCTATATACCCTATATACATGTCATGTACTTATTTTGAGGTAGTTTAGAGCCCTTTTTTTCTCATTATAGACCACGTTTAGTTGAGTGTGATTCCTTGGTCTATCCTTATGAGGGTACACTATGGCATTACATCCTCAGTATAAGATTGCGATACCCTCAAAGAGTTTTTTCATGGATAGAGTTTAGTGTATACCTCTGTGTGACCAGGGTGGGATCCTCTATCATTACTTATTCATAATATAATGGTTCTAGGGTATTAGTATTACCACCATGCATAGGGAATCGATCCCTATCTAATAGGCTGATTATGTAGGGCTTGTGGTGTCCTCTAGTGGCCCTAGGAGTGATCCCCTACTTGGATGATAAGATCTTTGAAGATATAGTGAGAACTTCTTATCAAGGATAGATGTGCATGACCTATTGGATGAGTGTCCTTAGTGACATAATATCCCTTAGAGTGAGTTATCCTAGGAGATCATTATTCTGAATCCTTAAGAAACAATCATGTGGCTAGAAGTAGTTCAGACGTCTTGAGACTTGGAGTCTGTTATGAGTATATCTGGGTTTTTGATTATCATTATGTCTCATATATTGATTAACATAACTATGTATTTGAGCTGAATACTCTTGATTCTTTATGATTAGTGATTTTATGATGTCCTACTAAATTTATTGATACCCACATCCACATGGAATTTACCCACACATGTTGTGTATTATGATGACGACATGCATTTTGATAGAGTTTTAGGAGGATCCGGAGTAGTTGGATCCTAGTTTCGGCATGGACAGACCGAGGTTCAAAATGGGGTTTCATTTGATAGCAGTCATATCCTTATGAACAAGTTAGACTAATTTTTTTGTAGTTTTTGGTGGTCTTGTATTTGGACCTTATGCTTTATAGTAATCATTTCATACTATAATTATGGGATTGTATGTATGCACTCATTGATATTAGTTTCACTTTATTTTTATCATTATATGGGATTAAAGATGTGTGTGTGCATACATGTACTTATTCTAATTCCTTTTATGTGTGGGGTATGCCTACTCAACGCTGGTTTCTAAACCATGGCCTATTAGAGGTGGGCTTGGGGTTGTCACACTTGGCATACCACCAATAGGCGAGCCTCAATGGGTCGTGTCGTGACCCTAAATATTATGTTCAAGAGTCTCTATGGGTATTATGAGTTCTTAGTGATTCTATTTAAAGTAATGAATTCTCTAGGTGTGTTCATGGGACTCAAGAATTAGATTACCCATAAAATCTTATATTGGTTTGTATTTTTCTTAATTGATGAAATCCTCATCTATTATATATTAGAGGATGAGAATACCTTGAATATAAGGATTATGCTAGATTTGATTTTGTAGAATCAACTAGTCGATAAACTCTAAATGTGTATTTTCTTTATCTAAGAATCCCATTTCCTAGGGAATTTTGTCTTACAGGGTGGACGTAAAGACCCTTATATGGACTATAGTGATCTGAGGTCTTCAGAAATAATCTTGGATGGTTGAAATGTGGGATAGTGTTAACTTTTAGTTTATATTGAGAGTGATGCTATGTTTTTTAGTTTTAGTGTGCTTAAAGAAATCATTTGAAATTTAATTATATAGAATAAATGATTAGCAGGTGATTAGTGAAGGATAATGGAAGAAATACAATGTGTTTTGGTGGTTTTTTCACCACCATAACTTTAGTGGAGTTCCACCAAATTTCTGGTGGATAACCAGTGAATTCCACCAGAAGTATGGTGCAGGGACACTAGAACTCTGGTATCCACTTGGATAACTTTTATTAAATTTTAATTAATGGAAAAAGTGTAATTTTTACTCATTTCTCTTTAAAACCTTGACCCCCTCTTTCATTATCCCAGTTTATCTTGAATTTCAATCTTGGTTTTAGGTGGATTTATCAAGAATAAGGCTTGGTAAGCTCTTTATTTTTTCTCAATTCTCTTTTTATTTCATTTTTTTATATTTCCATACTATTAGTAGTTTCTTTGGTTTATTATTTCATCAAAGTCATGGTGAAATAAATTCAAAAACCATTCCTTATTTTTTATTGGGTTAAGTGAGTATAAAAGGAGTATTTTAGTGGTGGTTGATAAATGTTTTTTAAAAGTTAATTTTCATCATGATTAATTAGGATTTTCTTGATTTATGACCATGATTTCAGTCAAATCAGGTCTAATTAAATTAGTAATTATACTGATCGATAATCTGAATGATTGTTACAGTCTTTTTCTTAGGTTTTGAATTTTCTTCATTTAGGTTTTCAATATGGTCATTTTGGGATTCATGGTCACCTTTTTTCAAAGTATTATAGATTATATTTTGGTTCTTTTTAGGTGATGTTATGATGCCATTGGTGTATGAATGAGGAATCATCAAGTCTATTTCATTAACAAGTAGTTCCAACCCATATAGAAATCCTTAAGTCATTCTTTGAATTCAACTACCAATTTTTTCATAAAATTAATAAATGAATCTCTATTTAGTTTATAAGTATGTTAATTGAGAGTTTTCAACTAATACCTTACTTAGATATTCAAGTGATTATTATAAGAAAACTGCCCCATGTCTTTTGGTAAGCTATTGAGTTACCTAACTCAGATTTAAAATATTATTTACTTTTTAAAAGTATGAATTAATGGTTTTATTTAAGAATTGACTGAAATTTATTGAATTTAATAATGTATCAAAAATATTTTACCTCATTACACATTCTATATTTTTGAAATATATTTTTATTTTATATTTATTTTATCCAAATAATTAAAATTTATTAGGGAGTATGCCTCATAGTAAAATTAGTTGGGTATAAATAAGAATGATTATACGTTTTCTTTAATAAAACTAGAAAAGTGACCAATTATTACTTAATGTTCCAAGAATATTGTAAGCTATTACAACCTTTACAATCCTTTGATTTGGTTAGTAAAGTTCCACTTGAGTTCTAAGGAGTGTAAAGAATTTATGTTCATTAAGTTTGAAATTAGCTTGCCTAAGTGGGTATAACTCCTTGCACAACTTTAAAGTGGTTCTATTGAAACCTTGTACACATACAATGAAAATAGTAGTTATTTAATTGGTTTATAATAAACCTTGAATCGAATGTAGTGTGGTAACATTTAATTATAAACCTTATTGCTCAATTTGTTAATTATTTTACAATTATGATCATTACTTTCCAACTTAGATTATATGAGTTACATGTTAGCAATCCACAATTAAAATGACTTAAAAGAATGCATCATTAGTGAGGTGATGATTGGGTTAATTAGATTATAATAAATTTCATGATTTGTGAACACTTTTAGTTTTAAACCTAGGTTAACAATCAAATGAAACATATTACTCAATGAAAAACCTATTTATTTCTTTTCATAAGGTGTGAGACTTTATGAATCATTATTTAATAAAACCCATAAATGGGATTCTATTTTTATGAAATTTAGTCTTTTAAACCTATTAAACTCCATGTTATTACATGGTATAGGTTTCAACACAAAACTTCCTTGAATATTAAATCATTACTTAAAAAAATTCTTTTTGAAAATAATTTTTTGTTAAAAACATAATTTTATAGAACTCTACCCTTAAATTGGTATCCTAATTCAACCCTTGTACCTTGTTTACTTCTTTACATTAGTTACTATGGGAAGGTGTTTTTTATGACTGACACAAGACTTGTCCTTTTACCAAGTATTTTTAAGTGCACGCCAATTACTATCCATAAAATAGTTAAATTCGTATTTGGATAGATTATTAATAAACCTTTAACCAATAATTACCCCACAATGTGAAGATGGTATAACATGAATTCATAGTAATATGAATAGAGATATTGTTCTAAGACTCATGTCTTATTTGACTTTTTGTTTTTATACTTTTTTAGTTCATGTGATCAAATAGTTATAGATTTATAATTCTTAAATTATGTTTATGAGTGACTTTGAGTTAGGTTTGGTTGATATGATAGTGAATATTGTGTGTCAAATTATTTTTATCCTTCACAAAATTAATCATGATAATTATTATATTGGAATTATTATTTGATCATGACTACTATATTGTTAACTCTTGATAATGTTAGTAGATATATATTATTGTTAAATAAACTATAAGAAGGTATGATAATTATTGATATACAAGTTATTAGGGGTTAGGTTTCAGTATTTCCCTTCCCTTAATATGGGATGGTATTGAAACACCCTGAATCGTTGTTCCCATTCCTCTATTCCCTGGGATGGGTTTTAAGATTTACCCAACTCGCTAGGCCTAATTTATTTTCTACCGAGACATGTTTCTAGGACCCTAGCTCATTTTTTACAAATTTACTCATATGTGTTGGTATATATATATACATTTTCAATCTATTAAACTTACTAGTATTTCATCCAATATGACATGACTCTAGATTATCATCTAATATTTTATGTTCTAGGATCGAAGTAGGTATATTAGGTATGTATTCTCCCAATATAGGGAGCTATTCATTTAAATTATTTTATATTATGTTTTATTTGTAAAATTATTTTGTAAATTTTTGGGAAAATAATTTCATTTATAACTATGTAAATGAGTGTATTGATATGTCACATATTCCTGAGTTTAATTCATGTGTGTTTGAATCTTGGTGTTTTCCTACTGAGTATTATATTATCACACCCTGCTAGTGCACCCTGGTGGAAATGCAGATTACATGTTCTATTTAGAGGTACAAATAGGTACTAGTATATTTTTGGGTATTTTTATCTAATGAGATTCCATTATGGTATGAGTTGGGTTCCAATTGGTTTTGGAGTTGGAGAATAGATTATGGAGGTCATGTCTAGCATTTATCATTGAATTTTGAAGAGTTGTAGTGTACTGCTTTGAGTTTTCATTTGACTTTTTCTTGGGATGTGTAATATTTCTTTACAAGTTACATTTCATTCATATATTATCATCTTAATTTACTTATATTTTTCATTATTTAGATGAAAAATATCTCCCAAATCACCTTTTGAGACCTGAAATGCTAGTCTCTAGTCCATGGAGACTGAGGGGTACTCCAGGGGTCACGTCGAATCCTAATCTAGGTATCGTTAAGGTGATTCAGGTCATGATAATTATAAAATTTTATTAGTGTAGGAAAATTATATCATATCACACTTAGTGTTTTTGGGATGGTCAGGATTGAGAGTAGACTAGAGATACGAAAATCTACACTTGAGAAGAAACACATAAAATTTTACTGAGAACCTCTTTATTGAAGAAGTTGAAGATACCTAGGATGTTTGTGTAGTTTGGTTGGAAATACCAATATGGATGAAATATTAGTTCAAGTACCTCATTATAGGTATGTTATAATTGATAAGAGTCTTAGGTTATGGATAGGTTCCCCTTTTTATAGTAGTTCATATATATCACTGGGTAGACACAATATGGAAACATGACATCCCATGTGCTTTCTTGGGTTTTTTATACTATTGTTAGAATTAATTAGAGGATTATATTATCCAAAACCTTAACAATATATATATATATAGTGTTTTACTATATATATATTGGTGATTATAGGTTAATATGAATCACTAGTTCGATCTTTTGATTGAGACAGTCCAACTTATTTCTATTAATAGATAGTCTTCTATTAAATAATTCACTACTAAGCATGGTCATGTTTATATTTACCTTGTTATTTTTTTTATTATTTCTATTCCTTGGAAGTTTCATTGATTTTTTAGGATGTCTTTATTTCTTTTTTGATATATGGCTGTTATGCTAAAAGTTAGCACTGGTCCGAACATTCCTTTACTGCTTCTTGATATATTGATATGCTATTCTTACATTGAGAAATATTAATTATCAAATAATGGTCATTATTATTCATTTTTAGTTATTTTTATCATTTTATTGATCTTTTATATTATTATCATTAAATTTTGGGCCACATTTCTAATAGTAGGAAATGAAATTATAAGATGTTTTTTAGATGACATAACTCTTTGGTAGGCATATAATTTTACAAACTAAAATGTGGCCCTTGAAATTGAATGCATGTATTTTTTGGAATCCAATATTTTAAAATGTATTTATCATGTAAATTTTAAATAACACTATGGGTGATTTAAAAATTAATAAGGAAAAGTATTTTTTTCCAAAAAATAATTTTTTGTATAAAGAGTGGAAATGAAATTTCAAAGGAAAATTAAAAGAGGTTCCCATTGGTTGATTAAAAATTATTATTTCAAATAAAGGGTTTTGTAAAATGATTTTTAAATGGTATTTAAATTATTATTTTCATACATAAATTATTTTGATCATATATCACCCAAATTTTGTGAGATTACTAAGAGGTGGAGGGGTGGATAAGTGATCCATTTTTCCTTTTTATGATTTTGTCTGCTTAATTAAACCTATGTTGCTAGTTTGGGATTCAATTCACACTTCTTTATATCACTCAAACATACTTTATATATAGTATATAAAAGGCTTCAAACATAAGGATTTACAAGTTTTGAAATCAATGTGATGCAACCCATCACGACAACCAGTTAAGCACCCCGATTACAGATTCTTACACTATTAATGTAACCAGTTACAATGGATTTGGAAAGACCCAAACTTTTATAAATGAAATTACCAATTGAATGAATAAATAACCTATTAAGTAAAGCAGTTAAAGTAAAAAATTCACTATATTTAATTTTTTATTTGAAACCTTTATAAAAAATATCCATAATTGTCTGACAAGAATACAATGTCATTAAGAATCATAACTATTTCTAATATACTCATTCTATAGTGACTGTTAAGATTAGTGTATATTAAGTTTTATGATAAAATATAATTGACATAGAAGGAATAAGTGATGGTATCAAATAATAGAATATTACCCTATAAATCAAATTTGTTGGAGCTTTTATGGGAGATTGAATCACTGGGATTTTCACTTGACCAAACCCAATTTGAGATTCAATAACTGAAACATGAGAGAAATTGTTTATGGGAGAAGTTAAGCTCCTAGAGATCACCACACAAACCATGTTCATCAAACCACCCTAAAAAAGTACCACCATCTCACACATTACCCTTAGGGCATACCCTAGAGTAATAAGGAGATATGTATATAGAACCTAGTAGTATGAATTTATATAATTTTTAATAAAATAATGATTATATTTTTCAATTTTTATTATCACTTTATACACATGATTATATAATGATCTTAATAAAAAACTCAATTTTGTTATAAAGAAACGAAAATTGTATTTTTGGGAAATATATAGTTTCAATTAAAACACACATTTTTATAAATTCAAGAATTTTAAAATAAATTATATTTTCATGAAATATTCTTATTAAATAATATTTATTTAAATATAAATGAAAATATAATTTAATTAAGTCCCATGTAATTTTTATAAGGGTCCAAAAGTTTTTAGTGTCATAAAATTAGTATTTTTTTAGTAAATAAGTTTTTTTTATTTAAAATTTTAAATTCTAATACCTAGAAAATTATTTTGGTAAAATAAATATTATTTTTGAATTCATCACATAAAAATTAGTCAATGGGGAATATTTCATTATTTTCTGAGATAACAAAATCTTTGGGTAAAAATTAAACATGTTATAAATATATGGTGTGTATTATGACACCATAATAACCCAAAAGTTATATAATAAATTCTATAAAATGAATTCATGAACAATAAAAGACTCCGTCCAATATAATGAGATTCTAGAATATAAAAAAATCTAATTGATAGCTTATAGTGCACGGCACATCGAACTTAAACGAACAATGATAATATACTACCCGCTAAATTGGCTGGTGAGAATAGGAATAAATATATTATGGAATATATATAAAGTTCATATTCAATAAAAATTTATTTATTAATTATTAGGAAATAAAAAAATAATTTTCAGTGAAGTCATTTTATTCTTCAAATAGTTTTCTTCGAAAAGAGATTTTTATTGCTTTCTATGAGATAATAAATCTAATTAAATTTTAAAATTTTTTGAAAATGTTTTCTATAAAATTAAATTCATTTTTAAAATCGGAAAATCTAAATTATTATATGAATAGTTTTTTAAATTTGCTAAATAAGTTAAAATTTTGGTGAATAGTAAAAAATACACTTTTTTAAAATACGGTATCTTTTGTGATATCTACAAGACATAATTATGATATAATTATTTTACACTTATGGAACGACCAATTTATGATATTATAATATAAATATAATTCAAAAATAATTCATAACATGCAAATTATAATATATTTCAGGATAAGTATGAAATTCACTTTCAGTGCTCACATGGTGCCTACACAACACTGGAAAAGTCAAATTTTATGTCTTATAGCTAATAAATAAGAGGTAAAAAGTCTTTTAACGACCTAATTATTAATTTTCATCTTTAAATGATTATTTTTAGTCATAATTTAAAATTTTAGAGTCATAAAACATGTGCCTTATCAAAATTATTGTGCAAGACTTATGCAAGGCCAACAAAGTCAAAATAACACATTAAGTGTGTTTCCGTGATATAAATGCGAGTTAAAATAAATATTATGAGAATATAAATGTATATTTGGATCATAAAAAATTTATTTTCATGATATAAATTTATTTATTTGCTTTTGTATCCACTTGGATAAGATTACGATCTTTATAATATTTTATTTAATGAAAAGTTAAAGATGTCACATTCGTATTTTAATGACTATAACATTTTTAATATGGTTTTATCTAGAAGATATGTTCTAATATACGTATTATTTTTAAATATAAAATATTTATATACATCATGGTAATTTTTTTTTGATTTTTAGTGAAGCAATAATTACCTCAAATGATTGTACAACGATGATGTAGTAATTATTTAATGAATGGGAAAGTCAAATAAGTGATATTAAAAATATTAAAAGTAATATAATATGGATTAATAAGGTTATAAATGAATTTTATATATTAATATAACATATTAGGGATGTATTAGAAGGTTTTTTAAGTTATAGTATTGTATTGATTTTATTAAAGTCAAAGTAATGAATAGTGTCAAAATTGACAATAATGACATTTTAGGAATATAATATTTTATTAAATTATTTAGAAATAAAAAAATATTAATTAAGTAAAATGGTTATAATATATGGTAAAAAAATTCATCCCAGGTGCATTTATATTTGGTTTATAATCAAATATCTCTAGAATAGTCTTATTATATTTTAATATTTTGAGAATTTCCAAAAGTTCCCCACACCATAATTAAAAAAGGGCACCCCTTCCTTCACTTCATTAAACCAATTTGATCCATCTATATCGACACAAATTTGTAAATTTATACTATCAAAATACTTATCCATGTTATAGAGGTTATGACCCTTCTAAAATACCAACCCTACATCCCTTATGAAGAGATCTAAAGGAAGTCCGCCGAAGAAGAGGTAATCATCTTTTCCAACTCTTTCAATGTATTTATTGTTCTACTACCTATTCATATGTTGTCTCCATAATAACTTTATAAAACCAGTATAATATGTCACACCCCGAGCTTCCATGATACGCTTCTCATTCAATAATGCAATAGCTTGCATTGTACGCAACTTCGAGTTCTAACACACTGCAACTAATCAAAGTAGTCGTTATGAATAGTAATACCAACATTTTGAAATTATATAAATTTTATATTTCAAAATGGACTTCATTTTTGGATTCGGAATATCGAAATTATCCTATGTTGAATTTTTGGTATTTTTCTGAGAACTTCCAATTTTTTATGTATAGTGAAAAAAACATAAAAACAACTTTTTTAATAAAAATAATTTATAGTGATAAATTATACTATTGAGTGGTTTTAAAGTATAAGTAGAATATATTTTTACCATTTTATCCAATGGTGTTAATTATAATTAATTTCACTTTGAATTTATACATAAACAATTGTCAATCTTTTGATATATATTGTTTCTTAAAAACACGCTATTTGTTGTGATAGCGGGAATTAATTATAAAATTAATTAATGCAACTTATATGTTTGGAATTTTTTAAAATAGACACCATTTTTTAATTTGGAATATAAATTATAGATTAGGGTGAAATTTTGGCATTGTTCTGAAAAACTTCAATTTTTGATGAATAATGAAACCACTAAGTGGTAGTTAAATAACTGATTTTTCGTTTAAATGAAATATTACCACTTCTGTGATTTTATTTTCAAAAATCCGACATACATGGTTGTAATTAGGAAGTAAAATGTGGTTCAATGGGATTAAAATAATTTTTTGGTTAATAGTAACTTTTAAGTTTAATTAATCGCGATTAAAGGTAATTAGTGAAATTTAAGGTAAAAATGATATTATAAAAATATGAAAATACCTTTACACTTGTCCTACCCCTATTGGATGTGTCATGGCCGACCAAGAAAATCCATGGGTCAACTTGGGGACCCCATGGAGCCACTTTGGTAGGAAAATGACATAAATAACTTTTTATTTAAAGTTAAAATAAAAATGTCACAAACATAAGTTGTTTTACTAAAACAATTTTTAAATGGGGTTATACAAGTCATATTTTTGACTATAAATATTCATTATAAAGATAAAAAGATTTAATACATCATGATAATTTGTTTTATAATTTTTAGACATTAAATAGATTAAATTATTTATGACACCATGATGATGCAGCGATTACCTCATTAATTAACGATTTTAACAAAATGGAAGGATAATGTAACATCTAAGACTTAAACTTGTCCAAATCCTATTGGATGAGTATATTTAGAACCCTTATAACCTTATCCTTGAAATATATCATTTTGGGACCTTTATAATCCTAAAAGAATTTCATAATAAAGTAAAATTTCAATCTTTCCAAGAGTGCCCCTTCTCCCCTCTTATAAAAGGCCCCTACCTCTACCACCTTATTCACACCATCAAGCCTTTTGGATCGGCCAACCTCTGCCCAAATACTCTCTAAACTTCCCTCCCTTACTCTTAGAAGCCTCACTTTGGGCATAAGTCTTCCCAAGGAAGCCTTTGGCTCAAATCAAAAAGAGTTACCCGATTTTAAGGTAATGTCTTCTCTTATGTTATTTTGTTTTATTTTGCTTATCCAACCCCCTAAACTCTTTTTATTCATTTATTTTGTAACAAAAACAGTATCCTAAATATAATAGTATGTTTTTATAAGAATTATTCGAGCTACACTTACACACACCTACATCTAATGGATAAAGAACATACTGTTTCTGTGGATGACAAATTTCTGCCTCACGAAACGATGATTGTTCAACACTCATATAACACCTTCAAAGGTGGCCATTAAGATGTCACTATATTTATATATGATACATAATATGTTTATGTTTTACTTAAGCTTATGTATTTTTCATTTATGTCATACCTTTATGATTTCCATTATGGGTAAACATGACAATTTCATTTTAGGAAGTGCAGACTACCGCCCCCTCAAAGTGATTTGAATCGTTAATGCCATATGTGGGATGTATAAAGGATAAAGTAAATGGTATTATACATTATATTATACTGTAATTATATTTCACCTTTATATCATTATTATTTCATTCCATTAAATACGAAATAGAAATGAAAGTAGCGTTCATGCGTACGTACGGCTTACCGTCTCCATGAACGGTGCATTTCATTTCTTACCTATAAATGTTATGTAATAATATAAATGCATTTATATACTAGATATATAGAATATATATGATATCCACATCATGAATATAATTATGGATATAATGGATATAGTACCACATGAACAAAGTGTAATTATAAGAAGTTTATTTTTGACTCAAGTACCTAAGATCGACAAAACGACTGTTATTAACTTAAATAATTACATAATGTTCATGAAATGGTAATAAGTGATATAAAAGGAATAATGAACTTGAAAAAGGTTCTTAAGAAGGTAGAGATTAAATCTAGTTTATTATTCAAGAGATCAAATAACGGTCGAGTGAATTCAGACATGAGGTAAGGGAACTTCTTAACCCAATTTCCATTCTTTGGGTTAATCTCCTACTTTAAAATTATGTCATGATATTATTATTTACTATCTTGTATTTATACTTTCTTTATGTTTACATATAGTGAATACACATAATAGATATATTTTATTTAAAAATAATCTTTTTAAGGGTCTTCGTCTCAATCTCCATTCATTGAGGCATATTTTGTTTTATACACAAATTTCTTTTATACGATGTATAACCCCCTTTAATTTTTATATTTATTCTAAAAGAATCTTTTTATACAAAGTGTTTTAATAAACGACAAAAAGGATTGTTTTTCTTGTCGTACGTATGCGGCGACAACGACTTCTCCCCCGCCATGGCTATTATTTGAGTTTCAACGTCCTCTATAAGCCATAACTTTTTTTAAAAGAAAAATAAATACCATGTTTTACTTTTCTTTTATTTTAGTATTGAAAATGGTTTTGATAAAGTTTTTATTATATAAATGTGTTGTACTGATATCTTGTGATTAAAGTGTGGGAATCTTATGTTTCCTTTATTCATGTTTTACGTGATACAATTATGTTATGGTTTATGATATGTTTAAACCTGTTCATATGAGGAATGCATTGGACTTAATAAGTGATGAGTGGAGCCCGCTATAGCTCCTCGATGCATCGGCAGGTCTCATGAGACAAAATAGTGTCTTGGCACGAGGCCTTGACAAAATCTTATTTGTGGTCTTGGCACGAGGCCTTGGCTACGTGGTTATGATAGTCTGGCATTATGCATTCCATCATTATGAAAGTGGTTATTGATATTGCATATGATTATTCAACCAGTAGAATATCAATGTGAAGAAGTAAATGGCATTATCTCATTTTACTTTTGCCATATTATGTTGAAGTTCAAGTTTAAAAGGCTTTTGTTTTATTTATACATTGCCTTAAATGTTTATGTTTATTGATGAAAGCTTCTGCTATATTGTTATCCTTACTGAGCATCCGAGCTCACCCCTTTCAATGTTTTAATATTTTCCAGGATGTGAAGAAGTATTTTATGAATGACCTGCAGGGATAGTCAGAAGAGGATATGAGTGTGGACTATGGAGACTTTTTTATTGTAGTATTTCACTTTATGATGTAATGTAACATTTATGAATGTATCTAGTGTTTCCAAGGCTACTAAACTAATCGGTCTTTCGAGACATGATCTTTTGTGATCATGCCAATGTTACGAAGTAATGCACTGACTCTGGGTAACTGGGCTCGGGGCGTTACAGTTGGTATCAGAGGAAGTTTAGTACTAACCTTGGAAGCTATATTTATATAAACTCTTATTAGAGCACATAGCCCGAAGATAGACTTTGAGGATTAGTATAGAATAACTTCCTAGAATTTTGGTAATTATAGAGATTTTGTGAGTTTTCCGAGAAATACATCCCTGTCTGGATACGAGCAGGTAGAGGTGGATCTGGCACAGATGTACCTAGGGGTAAAACCCGAAAACACCGCTTTGAGCTAGACTCCAACGGGAACTGGTGTACGAAAACGGGCCTTGCTGCACTCTTGGTTACGACACTCCCAGGGGATATGCTTAGGATAATTCTCATTTTCTTTACAAACCACTATGAAGGGTTATGAGTGTATACTTCCTCAAAGAAAACTTTTTTTTTTATGATTATGGATTATATCCATAAATAGTTCAATTAGTGTTAAGTATTTTACAAGTATGGAATTATGTATTTTGATTCATAAACTAATCTAGTTTATGCCATTGTTTAGAAATGGAGCCTAGTGGAAGGAATGGAAACCGTATCAATGCACACACTCCGTGTAGGGATTTCCCTCCTGCTCAAGATAATTATTGTGGATCTGGAGATACAACTGGTGCTGATCAACTTATTACCATACTGGGAAAACTCACTCAGGTTATGAATAATAACCTTACTCGTATGGAGCACCCTGATCCGCAACGTGGAGGATCAATGTTAGACCGCTTCATGAGGAAAAAACCACCAACATTTAATGGGGGTACAAATCCATTAGTAGCTGAGCAATGGATAAACTTCTTAGAAAAAATATTCCATGCCTTGGGGAGTAGCGAAAGGGAGAAGGTTGTCATGGCAGCCTACCGCCTCACTGGAGATGCCGATCAATGGTGGTCATTGATTCAAAATACAAAGGAAGATGAAGAAGTATCAAGTATGGAATGGAGGGAGTTTAAGGAAATTTTCTTAGAAAAATACTTTCCTCGTGACCATCGAGCAGATATGGAAAGGCAATTTCTGAGTCGGAGGCAAAAGGAGGATGAGAATGTCACAAAGTATGAGGCCAACTTTACAAGGTTAGCGAGGTATGCTGCAGATTATATATGTAACCCAAGAAGTAATATTGATCATTTCTTTGATGGGTTAAAACCATTTCTCCATCGAGCTTTAGTATCACAATCCTTCTCATCGTACGAAGATATTGTCTCATGTGCTATCAAGACCGAAAAGGAATTCTCTAAGTCTTATGACAACAAAGTAAAGCAAGAGAAGAAGAGAACGGTGGAACAAGAGACGGGTAAAGGGAAAAAGGGAAAGAAGGATTTTCCATTATGTGATAATTGTGGGAAGAATCACCCCGGTGCTTGCCTAAAAGGAATGGGAGTTTGTTATAAATGTGGAGAAAAATGTCACCATGCGCGTGATTGCAAGGGAAAGAAAGAGGCTATCAATGTTGAATGATACAATTGTAGAGAAATGGGGCATTATGCAAATGAATGTCCTAAGCGCCAGGGAAACTTACCTCAGAAAAGGCCAAGGGATCAAGGCCAATCTTATGCTGTGACTACAGTTGAAGCGGAATAATTAATGTATTGGTGCTTTTGGACTCATGGATTATATTCTGGTTATAAGAATAATGTGATTTATAAGGATTGTACTGCAGTACTTATTGTTTTCACTAAGGTTTTAATATGATGAAGGTTATCATATTTTCATTATGTGAAAATAAGAGGAACTTTACTTTGTTTGGGGAATCTAATGTTACAATTGATTTTGGAATTTAAGGACCTTTTAGAGAAAGTCTGGACAGAGGTATTTTGGATAACTATAAAGGTTGGAATGGATTAAGTTAAACTTTGGATAGTATTGTTTAAGGTTAAAAAATTTATGAATATTATTTTTGGAATATTATAATACTATAGTTTTAGGAAAAGGACAACCTGCAGGGTGGGGCATAACCCGTCGCGTCAGACAAAGCTGCAAGAATCGAACCCACAACCATAGTGCGACATGACTTTATTACCTACCACAAGCCTACAGGAAGTCCCTGGTTATTTAAAAATAGTTTTACTAATCTAAATGGTATGTGTTATTATTTGGAACCTTATACAATTAGGATAAATATAATATTTTTGAGTTCTATTACCTTTTAGAGTGAAGGATGGGTTTGTGGTAAAAATTTATTAAAGAATGAAAGTCTACATAACAAGTATGTATATTCCCTTAAATTCTTAGTAAATATCCTAAATAAATTCCTCAACTTTATAAAAGTTAACTTAAAACAAAAACGTTGTCGGTTAACTTTTCCAACTGGGGATTCAATGACTGTTTAACCAATCACATGTTTGTGATTTTCTTATGGTTAACTTTCTCCTAATCCAGTGTTCTACAACTCTCCATCAGACCTTGATGGTTTTTTTTTCTTCCATATCCATATTTTCATATAATCCTAGTATTGGATATCTCGGGTGACCTTTGTAATTCTCTTTATTTCCTTTAAAGTTATATTTTTATTAACCTTATTTCCGATGTGGGTTTTCCACAAAGGTATTTTCTATTTTCAACCTTTTATTTTTAAAGAAAAATTTCAAATTGCGAGGACACAATTTATTGAAGGAGGGGAGAATGTAACACCCCGAGCTTCCATGATACGCTTCTAATTCAATAATGCAATAGCTTGCATTGTACGCAACTTCGAGTTCTAACACACTGCAACTAATAAAAGTAGCCTTCATGAATAGTAATAACCACCTTTTGAAATTATATAAATTTTATATTTCAAAATGGACTTCATTTTTGGATTCGGAATATCGAAATTATCCTATGTTGAATTTTTGGTATTTTTCTGAGAACTTCCAATTTTTATGAATAGTGAAAAAAACTTAAAAACAACTTTTTTAATCAAAATAATTTATAGTGATAAATTATACTATTGAGTGGTTTTAAAGTATAATTAGAATATATTTTTACCATTTTATCCAATGGTGTTAATTATAATTAATTTCACTTTGAAATTAGACATAAACAATTGTCAATTTTTGATATATATTGTTTCTTAAAAACACGCTATTTGTTGTGACAACGGGAATTAATTATAAAATTAATTAATGAAACTTATATGTTTGGAATTTTGTAAAATATACATCATTTTTGAATTTGGAATAACAATTATAGCTTAGGGTGAAATTTTGGCATTGTTCTGAAAAACTTCAATTTTTGATGAATAGTGAAACCACTAAGTGCTAGTTAAATAACTGATTTTTCATTTAAATGAAATAGTACCACTTCTATGATTTTATTTTAAAAAATCAAACATACATGGTTGTCATTAGGAAGTAAAATGTGGTTCAATGGGATTAAAATAATTTTTTGGTGAATAGTAACTTTTAAGTTTAATTAATTGCGATTAAAGGTAATTAGTGAAATTTAAGGTAAAAATGATATTATAAAAATATGAAAATACCTTTACACTTATCCTACCCCTATTGGATGTGTCATGGAAGACCAAGAAAATCCATGGGTCAACTTGGGGACCCCATGGAGCCACTTTGGTCGGAAAATGACATAAATAAATTTTTATTTAAAGTTAAAATAAAAATGTCACAAACATAAGTTGTTTTACTAAAACAATTTTTAAATGGGGTTATACAAGTCATATTTTTGACTATAAATATTCATTATAAATCTGAAAAGATTTAATACATCATGATATTTTTTTTATAATTTTTAGACATTAAATAGATTAAATTATTTATGACACCATGATGATGCAGCGATTACCTCATTAATTAACGATTTTAACAAAATGGAAGGATAATGTAACATCTAAGACTTAAACTTGTCCAAAGCCTATTGGATTAGTATATTTCGAACCCTTATCACCTTATCCTCAAAATATATCATTGTGGGACCTTTATAATCCTAAAATCTTTTCATAATAAAGTAAAATTTCAATCTTTCCAAGAGTGCCCCTTCTCTCCCCTTATAAAAGGCCCCCACCTCTACCACCTTATTCACACCTTCAAGACTTTTTTCTCGGCCAAAATCTGCCCAAATACTCTATCAACTTCCCTCCCTTACTCTTAGAAGACTCACTTTTGGCAGAAGGATTCCCAAGGAAGCCTTTGGCTCAAATCAAAAAGAGTTACCCGATTTTAAGGTAATGTCTTCTCTTATGTTATTTTGTTTTATTTTTCTTATCCAACCCCCTAAACTCTTTTTATTCATTTCTTTTGTAACAACAACAGTATCCTCAATATACTAGGATGTTTTTATAAGAATTATTTGAGCTACAATTACACACACCTACATCTAATGGATAAATAACATATTGTTTCTGTGGATGACGAATTTCTTCCTCACGAAATGATGATTGTTCAACACTCATATAACACCTTCAAAGGTGGACATTAAGATGTCACTATATTTATATATGATACATAATATGTTTATGTTTTACATAAGCTTCTGTATTTTTCATTTATGTCATACCTTTATGATTTCCATTATGGGTAAACACGATAATTTCATTTTAGGAAGTGCGGACTACCGCCCCCTCAAAGTGATTTGAATCGTTAATGCCATATGTGTGATGTATAAAGGATGAAGTAAATGGTATTATACATTATATTATACTGGAATTATATTTCACCTTTATATAATTATTATTTTATTCCATTAAATACGAAATAGAAATGAAAGTAGCGTTCATGCGTACGTACGGCTTACCGTCTCCATGAACGGTGCATTTCATTTCTTACCTCTTAATGTTATGTAATAATATAAATGCATTTATATACTGGATATATAGAATATATATGATATCCACGTCATGAATATAATTATGGATATAATGGATATAGTACAACATGAACAAAGTGTAATTATAAGAAGTTTATTTTTGACTCAAGTACCTAATATCGACAAAACGACCGTTATTAACTTAAATAATTACATAATGTTCATGACATGGTAATAAGTGATATAAAAGGAATAATGAACTTGAAAAAGGTTCTTAAGAAGGTAGATATTAACTCTAGTTTATTATTCAGGAGATCAAAGAACGGTCGAGTGAATTCGGACACGAGGTAAGAGAACTTCTTAACCCAATTTCCATTCTTTGGGTTAATCTCCTACTTTAAAATTATGTCATGATATTATTATGTCCTATCTTGTATTTATACTTTCTTTATGTGTACATATAGTGAATACACATAATAGATATATTTTATTTAAAAATTATCTTTTTAAGGGACTTCGTCTCAATCTCCATTCATTGAGGCATATTTTGTTTTATACACAAATTTCTTTTATATGGTGTATAAACCCCTTTGACATTTACGTTTATTTAAAAGGAATATTTTTATACGAAGTGTTTTACTAAACGACAAAAAGGAATGTTTTTCTTGTCGTACGTATGTGGTGACAACGACTTCTCCACCGCCATGGCTATTATTTGTGTTTCGGCTTCCTCTATACGCCATAAATTTTTTTTAAAAGAAAAAGAAATACCATGTTTTACTTTTCTTTTATTTTAGTATTGAAAATGGTTTTGATAAAGTTTTTATTATATCAATGTGTTGTATTGATATCTTGTGATTGAAGTGTGGGAATATTATGTTTCATTTATGCATGTTTTATGTGATACAATTATGTTATGGTTTATGATATGTTTAAACCTATTCATATGATGAATGCATTGGACTTAATAAGTGACGGGTGGAGCCCGCTATAGCTCCTCGATGCATCGGCAGGTCTCATGAGACAAACTACTGTCTTGGCATGAGGCCTTGACAAAATCTTATTTGTGGTCTTGGCACGAGGCCTTGGCTACATGGTTATGATAGTCTGGCATTATGCATTCCATCATTATGAAAGTGGTTATTGATATTGCATATGATTATTCAACCAGTAGAATATCCATGTGAAGAAGTAAATGGAATTATCTCATTTTAATTTTTCCATATTATATTGAAGTTCAAGTTTAAAAGGCTTTTGTTTTAGTTATACATTGCCTTAAATGTTTATGTTTATTGATGAAAGCTTCCGCTATATTTTTATCCTTACTGAGCATCTGAGCTCACCCCTTTCAATGTTTTAATATTTTCCAGGATGTGAAGAAGTATTTTATGAATAAACTGCAGGGATAGTCAGAAGAGGATATGAGTTTGGACTATGGAGACTTTGTTATTTTAGTATTTCACTTTATGATGTAATGTAACATTTATGAATGTATCTGGTGTTTCCAAGGCTACTAAACTAATCGGTCTTTCAAGACTTGATCTTTTGTGATCATGCCAATGTTACGAAGTAATTCACCGACTCTGGGTAACTAGGCTCGGGGCGTTACATAATATATATAATGATATATTATTATTATAATGATACAACCATATTCTATATTTTATCCATCCTATGAAAAATGAAATCACCATGCGTGCGTACGTTTGATTTGCCGTCTCCACGTAGCGGTGTAATTCATTTTTCATCACCACTTTAATTGGATGTGTATAATGATGAAAATAATGGGTATATATAATAATTATTACATTATATTTATTCCATAAAATTAATATATAATCCATTTCCCTACCCATTCACCATTAATGTAATGATACCATCGTTCGTGCGTACGTAAGACCTACTATCTCCACGAAGCGATGCAGATAATTTGCCATATTCAGCATTGAATAATAGTTATAAAAATGTATTTAATGTTTAAATATTATATTCATATCATTAATATAATTCTTTAGATGATGGATTCATATCCTATACAAGAAAACCATAAATTTCAGGACAAAACAGGCATGAGAAAACAAGACAATTAACACCCGAAATAGTAAAAATAATGAAATATGATTAATGAATGGGTGGTAAGATGTTATAAAAGGATCATATAAGATGTTATATATATTAATAAGGTTATTTAATCACTTAATAAAATATTTAAAACCATTATAAATTAGATGTTATCATGTTTTAAGGAATTCAGACATGGGGTGTGGGTTTCTTTTCTCACTTTTACTTATGTGTGACATATACCATATTCACCAGTCATTTATTTTTTGTGGTGTATATAATACCCCTTAGATATATTATATAATTATTCACTTTTTATTCATGTTATTTAAAGTTTCATTTGAATTTATTTCTTTTATGGGGCTTATGATTCAAAATATACCAAAGTAGTAAGGGTTTATTTCACAATCTCTTCATTATTTGGGACTGTTTATGTTTAAGTCTTCATTGGGGAATATTTCTCTTCCATGTCCATTTTTAGATTTTTTTTTCAAAAATTCTTTCACTATTCTCCAATGATCATTTAAAGTCATTTTTAGATTTTTTTTACTTTTTACAAAATGTTTTAAAATGAATCTTCCAGTCATTTTCCAAACAAGGTACTTTATGAATTTTCTTACAAAAATGTGAATGGAATGTTTTTTAACCAATACAGAATGAATGGAATATCCCAACATCATAAATCCATAAGATTTTAAAATTTCCTTTATAATTTTACAAGGTTATTTTCAAAGAAAAATTTTTTGTTCGTATTTGTGCAGATTCTTTTGAAAAGTGAATTTCAATGTTAAAATATATTTTCCTCAATTTTTTTTAATGATCTATTTATGGTAATTTTATTCATTAAGGAAAAAAAACCTTTATTTTACTTATTCAACACTGGGTATATGTTGAATTATACCATCCTTTCATTCACTAACTTTTGATCATTGAGAATTTCATTTATCTTAAATATTACTATTCTTGTATCATGGATATGATTATTTCCAAAATCGTTTACCATTTTTACATATGGTGTTTAATTTGAATTTTATTTGATTAAATTTTAAATTTTTATAAATCCATATCCTTTTTTAAATGATGATATTTGTTAGTAAGGAATATTTATTCTTGAAATAAATCTATTATTAGATATATGAAGAATGATTTGGACATAAAAGTACGGATGGTGACCATTTATAGGAAGTCCCTCAATTAATCAATAATATCATGTGAAAAATCATTTGGATAAACCTAATTGGTTTTTACCCCATATTTTTAAATTGTCTTGTGAAAGGTCTTGAATGTAAGTGTATTTTGAAGGATCTTGACTCAAATGAGTTGGCCAAACCTGATGGGTTTTACCCAATAGTTTTACACAGTATTGTGAAAAGTCTTGATATTAGAGGTATCATGTTCTTAAGATATGACATCAAATAATTTAACATTTCCTCTATTTTATAATTCATTTATTATTATTATACATGTTTTTTTCACTATGATATTTTCTCTAGATGTACTTCATTCTCAATTATTGATTTAATGGAATGTGTTTTTAATTATTTACCTTTCCATATAGATTATGACTTATCTTATAATGATAATAAAGTTATTTAAATGGAATGTATGTTTAGTTATTTATCTTTCAATATTGATTACACCTTATCTTATTATGACAGTAAAATTTGTTTAAATGGCATGCATGTTCAGTTATTTACCTTTCCACATTGATTATGCATATTGATTTATGACAGATTCCTCTATATTTAACCCATACTGAGCATTTTAGATCACCCCTATTTTGTTTATTTTCCTTATGAATCCATGAAGTGTACTAAGTTTGTTATGAAAATATATTCTTGAGGGAATAATGTTATTCTTGAAAGAAAATTATGTTGTAATTTGTGTTTTTAAATGTACTATGGAAATCATGTATGTATCACATTTACCAAGACTAATAAACTATCCAATAATTTGAGATGTGACTCCTTATATATTATGAAAATGAAGTGAAATAACTACTGATTTAGGGTTTCTAGAGTTGGAATTTTTATAGTTGGTATCAGAGGTAAATGAATTGTTCAGATCCTTGAGAATTCTCATGCATGAACATTGGGTGAAGCGTGATTCTACACCCAAGAGCTTCATGAGGAAAGGTATACCACTAGGGAGAGTGGTGTGTCCTACCCAGGAGGTGTATCCACCATTGGAGTTCCCTGATAAGTATCAATTTTATCCCATTGGTTATAAGACTAGAGATTACATTTGGTATCATAGTAAGTTTTGTAGAAACATTGGGACATAGATTTATGAAATAATGGATTAGAAAACATAACTCAATGACTAAATTTTATTATAATTCTATGTATAAGATAATTGAATATAATTTTTTTAAGGTAGGGATCAGGTGGTTTTCCACTATGATTATTTATACTAACATTATTCTTTTTCGTTTTAGTTAATGGCTGGAACCGGGTGGATCCATTTTAATATTGTAGGTGATGAAAAACATGTTGATAATAAACCAAATGGGATGATTATTGGAGAAAAATATATTGTGATTATTCCTAATTAGATATCATGATATATGATTAACAACATGAAACTTAACCAACTCTTAGACTCACCAAAGAAGAGAGGGATAGAGTTTACTGAGAGATCAGGTGATAAAGACCATGGGGGAAAGAAGATTTAGTTTCCTATATGTCAATAATGTGAGAATAAACACCCAAGTGAATGTCTTATAGAAATGGGAAGATGTTTTGGGTGTGTAAGAGATGGAAAAAAATTAAGTAATGTTTAACGAAAAATGAAAAGTTTGGTTAGTATAATCAATGAGAATAATGGTCTCCGTAAAGTATTATCAACGGTTGAATGTTTTAAATATGGAAAGTATGCTCATTATGAAAATTTATGTCCCAGGGGGAAATAATCATGAATATAATTAGAAATATTATATTAGTAATTGTTATATTTCTCATGATGAAGATAATTAAAATGACATATGAAAGGAATGAGGTATTAAGGAATAAAATGGCAAGTCCTGGTTAATAGTTTAAGAATAAAGTGGAATAATTAATGTGATTGTGTTTGGATTTAAGAATTATGTTATTGGAGTATTTTATCAAAAAAATTACGGTTATAATAATTATGAAATGTATAAGTATTTTACTATAGTTCATTTTCTTTAAGTATTTGAGAGCATATGTTGATTGGTACCGATGACCAGAAAATGTGATTTAGTGGAAAGTTAATCGTTTGGAAAACACATGAATGAAGGAAGATAACTCTTAATATATTCTTGATGTTGAGATAATAATGATAAATAGATATTTATGGAATATTATTATAGACCATGAAATTAGTTAGTTATTTCATGGTTTATCTTATCTTTATAGGTTTACTACATGTTGGGATTTAAGGAATATATTCAACAATATGATATTTTATTTTTGGAAGCATTAATGTGTTCATTAAGGTTTCAAGGTAATGAAGGTATTAATATATTTGGTATGAGACAATAAGAGCTAAATTTTGTTGTTTTGGGAATCTAATGTTATGTTGATTTTGGAAATTTTGTGACCTTCCTTATAAATTTTTAGACTTTGAATCTGGATAGATATATTTTGAACAAGTCTTAAGGTTAACTAATTATATAATGGAATAAGTTTAACTTTGGATATTATTGATTGAGGTTAAAGTATGATTCATAATATTAGATAAAATATACTAAAAATTTTGGTTTTGATAAATATATTGAGGTTGAAGGAATGACTTATGGACCTTATGATTTGTTAAAAGTGGTTAAGGTATGAAAAATTCAAATTGAATATTCATCTGATGGTGTAAAACATGAAGTAAAAATAGACCGAAGCAAATAAAAAGTATGGAATTATGAATATGATGTGTAAAGAAATCAATTAAGTTTATTTTCTCAAGTTCTGTATATGGATAGTAAAATAACCCCTCAACTCTAGGAAAAGGATTTTGGAACTAAAACATCATATGTTTACTTTTCTTACTGAGAAATCAATGGTCTTTTAACCGATCAAATATTTATAGTTTTTTGATGGTTAAATTTATCACAATCGTGTTCTATATCATTTTATAATAGTCCTTGATATTTAGTTTTCTCTTCTATATCCATATTTCTACTTCCCACTTATGTTCTCATACATGGAATCCTATTTTGTGTTATTTCAGATGATGTTCGTACTTTCTTTTCTTTATTTTAAAGTGTAAGTTTTATTGACCCTTTTTACAATGTGGGATTTCCATAAAGGAATATTAAAATATTAACTCTTGATTTTATAAGTGATTTTTAAAATTGGTAGGTTGAAATTTATTGAAGGTGGGGAGAATGTATCATCCAGATATTTTATAATATAAAAAATTTAATCGATAGGTTTCAGTGCACACAACATCAGGCTTAAAAGAACCATGATATACTAGTCGTTAAATTGGTGGGTGTAAATAGGAATAAATATATTATATAATATATATTTAGGTCATATTAAATAAAAATTTATTTATTAATTCATAGGAATTAAACACACAATTTTTAGTAAAGTGATTTTATTCTTGAAATATTTATTTTCTTTAAAAATATATTTTAATTGCTTTTTACAAGAAAATAAATATAATTAATTTTTGAAACTTTTATAAAATGTATTTTATAAAATAAAATTCAATTTTTAAATAATAATATCAAAATTATTATATGTTAAAAAATTGAGAATGTTCTTAAAAAGTTAAAATTTTGATGAATAGTAAAAAATACAGTTTTTTTTAAAATACGGTACCTTTTGTGATATCGTCAAGATATAATTATTATTTAAAAAGTTAGTAAACTTTTGTAATGAATCATGTATGATATTATAATATAAATAGGATATAAAAATAATTCATAACAAGAAAATTATATTTTATTCCATGATAACTATGAAAATCACTTTCAGTGCTGACAGAATGCTTGCACAACACTAGAAAAGTAAAATTTAGTATTTTATAACTAATAATTGAGAGGTAAAAAATATTTGAACCACCTTTTTATTAAATTTAATATATAAATGACGACTTGGAATGATAATTTCTGATTTTAAAATTATATAACAAGTGCCTTATCCAAATGCTTGTGCAATTCTTGCACAAGGCTAACAAAATCAAAATAACACATTAAATGTGATTCCATGATATATATGTGAGTTAAAATAAATATTTAATGAATTTAAATGTATATTTTATCATAATAAAGTTATTTTTAAGATATAAATTTATTTATTACCTTTTGGGTCCACTTGGATAAGATTATGATCTTTATAAAATTTTATTTAATGAGAAGTCAAAGATGTCGCATTCATGTTTTAAAAACTATAACATTTTTAATATAATATTATAAAAAATATATGTTCAAATATAAATTATTATTATTAAATATAAAATAGTTATCTACATCATGGTATTTTTTTTAAATTTTTAGGGAAGAAATAATTACCTTAAATTATTATACAACGATGATACAATAATTATTCAATTAATGGAAAAATAAAACAAATGATATTAAAAATATTAAAAGTAATATAATTTGAATTAATTAAGACATCCTCAAAAATCAATGAAACTTCCAAGGAATAGAAATAATAAAAAAATAACAAGGTAAATATAAACATGACCATGCTTAGTAGTGAATTATTTAATAGAAGACTATCTATTAATAGAAATAAGTTGGACTGTCTCAATCAAAAGATCGAACTAGTGATTCATATTAACCTATAATCCCCAATATATATATATAGGAAAACACTATATATATATATATTGTTAAGGTTTTGGATAATATAATCCTCTAATTAATTCTAACAATAGTATAAAAAACCCAAGAAAGCACATGGGATGTCATGTTTCCATATTGTGTCTACCCAGTGATATATATGAACTACTATAAAAAGGGGAACCTATCCATAACCTAAGACTCTTATCAATTATAACATACCTATAAATGAGGTACTTGAACTAATATTTCATCCATATTGGTATTTCCAACCAAACTACACAAACATCCTAGGTGTCTTCAACTTCTTTAATAAAGAGGTTCTCAGTAAAATTTTATGTGTTTCTTCTCAAGTGTAGATTTTCGTATCTCTAGTCTACTCTCAATCCGGACCATCCCAAAAACACTAAGTGTGAATCATGTATGATATTATAATATAAATAGGATATAAAAATAATTCATAACATGAAAATTATAGTTTATTCCATGATAACTATGAAAATCACTTTCAGTGCTGACAGAATGCTTGCACAACACTAGAAAAGTAAAATTTAGTATTTTATAACTAATAATTGAGAGGTAAAAAATATTTGAACCACCTTTTTATTAAATTTAATATATAAATGACGACTTGGAATGATAATTTCTGATTTTAAAATTATATAACAAGTTCCTTATCCAAATGCTTGTGCAATTCTTGCATAAGGCTAACAAAATCAAAATAACACATTAAATGTGATTCCATGATATATATGTGAGTTAAAATAAATATTTAATGAATTTAAATGGATATTTTATCATAATAAAGTTATTTTTAAGATATAAATTTATTTATTACCTTTTGGGTCCACTTGGATAAGATTATGATCTTTATAAAATTTTATTTAATGAGAAGTCAAAGATGTCGCATTCATGTTTTAAAAACTATAACATTTTTAATATAATATTATAAAAAATATATGTTCAAATATAAATTATTATTATTAAATATAAAATAGTTATCTACATCATGGTATTTTTTTTAAATTTTTAGGGAAGAAATAATTACCTTAAATTATTATACAACGATGATACAGTAATTATTCAATTAATGGAAAAATAAAACAAATGATATTAAAAATATTAAAAGTAATATAATTTGAATTAATTAAGACATCCTCAAAAATCAATGAAACTTACAAGGAATAGAAATAATAAAAAAATAACAAGGTAAATATAAACATGACCATGCTTAGTAGTGAATTATTTAATATAAGACTATCTATTAATAGAAATAAGTTGGACTGTCTCAATCAAAAGATCGAACTAGTGATTCATATTAACCTATAATCACCAATATATATATAGGAAAACAATATATATATATATATATATTGTTAAGGTTTTGGATAATATAATCCTCTAATTAATTCTAACAATAGTATAAAAAACCCAAGAAAGCACATGGGATGTCATGTTTCCATATTGTGTCTACCGAGTGATATATATGAACTACTATAAAAAGGGGAACCTATCCATAACCTAAGACTCTTATCAATTATAACATACCTATAAATGAGGTACTTGAACTAATATTTCATCCATATTGGTATTTCCAACCAAACTACACAAACATCCTAGGTATCTTCAACTTCTTCAATAAAGAGGTTCTCAGTAAAATTTTATGTGTTTCTTCTCAAGTGTAGATTTTTGTATCTCTAGTCTACTCTCAATCCTGACCATCCCAAAAACACTAAGTGTGAATCATGTATGATATTATAATATAAATAGGATATAAAAATAATTCATAACATGAAAATTATAGTTTATTCCATGATAACTATGAAAATCACTTTCAGTGCTGACAGAATGCTTGCACAACACTAGAAAAGTAAAATTTAGTATTTTATAACTAATAATTGAGAGGTAAAAAATATTTGAACCACCTTTTTATTAAATTTAATATATAAATGACGACTTGGAATGATAATTTATGATTTTAAAATTATATAACAAGTGCCTTATCCAAATGCTTGTGCAATTCTTGCACAAGGCTAACAAAATCAAAATAACACATTAAATGTGATTCCATGATATATATGTGAGTTAAAATAAATATTTAATGAATTTAAATGGATATTTTATCATAATAAAGTTATTTTTAAGATATAAATTTATTTATTACCTTTTGGGTCAACTTGGATAAGATTATGATCTTTATAAAATTTTATTTAATGAGAAGTCAAAGATGTCGCATTCATGTTTTAAAAACTATAACATTTTTAATATAATATTATAAAAAATATATGTTCAAATATAAATTATTATTATTAAATATAAAATAGTTCTCTACATCATGGTATTTTTTTTAATTTTTTAGGGAAGAAATAATTACCTTAAATTATTATACAACGATGATACAGTAATTATTCAATTAATGGAAAAATAAAACAAATGATATTAAAAATATTAAAAGTAATATAATTTTAATTAATTAAGACATCCTCAAAAATCAATGAAACTTCCAAGGAATAGAAATAATAAAAAAATAACAAGGTAAATATAAACATGACCATGCTTAGTAGTGAATTATTTAATAGAAGACTATCTATTAATAGAAATAAGTTGGACTGTCTCAATCAAAAGATCAAACTTGTGATTCATATTAACCTATAATCACCAATATATATATAGGAAAACACTATATATATATTTTTAAGGTTTTGGATAATATAATCCTCTAATTAATTCTAACAATAGTATAAAAAACCCAAGAAAGCACATGGGATGTCATGTTTCCATATTGTGTGTACCCAGTGATATATATGAACTACTATAAAAAGGGGAACCTATCCATAACCTAAGACTCTTATCAATTATAACATACCTATAAATGAGGTACTTGAACTAATATTTCATCCATATTGGTATTTCCAACCAAACTACACAAACATCCTAGGTATCTTCAACTTCTTCAATAAAGAGGTTCTCAGTAAAATTTTATGTGTTTCTTCTCAAGTGAAGATTTTCGTATCTCTAGTCTACTCTCAATTTAAGGATATCCATGTTTTTTTAGATTAATATAACATATTAGGGATGTATTATTATATTTTTTTTGAATTTATCTTGTTTTATTGATTTTATTAAATTCAAAGTAATTAGTAGTTTCAAAATTCACAATAATATTATTGGAATATAATATTTTATTAAATTATATAAATCTCATAAAAATATTAAATAAAAATGAATTAAATAATATACGGTATAAAAATTCTTCCCCTATGAATTTATAGGACACTTGGAATCATTTTTCTCAATAATAGTCTTATTATAATTTAATATTTTGAGAATTTTTAAAAGTGCCCCTCACCTCAATTATAAAAGGGAACCCCTTCCTTAAATTCATTACACCACTTAGATCCATATAGATTGAAAAAATAAATAAATTTATCTTCTCAAAATCCTTATCCATGTTTGAGAGGTTTTGGTCCTAAAATACCAACCCTAAATCCCTTAAGAAGAGATCTAAAGGAAGTCCACTGAAGAAGAGATAATCGTCTTTACCAACACTTTCAATTAATTTCTTATTGTATTACTATTCATATATTTTTTACAAAATAATTTAATAACTCTAGTATCATCTATATACTATTATTTTATTAGGATTTATGAGATAACCATATTCTACTTTTTATCCATCCTATGAGAAACGAAAGCATCGTGCGTGTGTACGTAAGACTTACAATCTCCACGTAACAATGAAATTCATTTTTCATAAACACTTTACTTATATGGGTATAACAATGAAAATAATAGATATATATGACACTTATTACATAATATTGATTCTGAAAAATTAATATATGATACATTTCCCCACCCATTCTCTAGCATACGTACGACCTACTGTCTCCATAAAGCTATGCGACTCATTTTCCATATTGAAAATTCAACAATGGTTATATAAATGTATTTGATAACTAAATATGATATTTATAACATTAAGATATTTCTATATATGATTTATCTATATCCTATACAAGAGAACTGGGACTTTCATAACATAACAAGTCTGAGAAAACAAGGAAATTAACACCCAAAACAGTGAAAATAATGAAATATTATTAATGAACGGGGGGGGGGGGGGGTAAGATGTTATAAAAGGATCATATAAAATGTTATAAATATAAATAAAGTTCTGGAATAAATTAATAACATGTTTAAAACCATTATACATGATTTTTGAACAAGTTTTAAGGAAGTTAAACTCGAGGTAAGGGTTTCTTGTCTCACTTTTACTTATATGGGACATATTCAATATTCACCATTTATTTCTTTTGTGTAGTGTATATACTAGACATTAATTATATTATATCATGAATCAATTTGTCTTCATGTTATTTAAAGTTTAATTTTAAGTTATTTCATTCATGGTGCTTATGATTCAAAATATTCCCAAGTGGTAAGGGATTATTTCATAATCTCTTCATTATTTGGGGTTGTTTATGTTTAAGTATCCATTGAGGAATATTTATCTTCCATTTTATTGTTTTCTAAAAATATTTTCAATTTTTTTACTATTCTAAAATGATTTTTTGAAGTCATTTTTACCTTTTTTACTTTTTAAAAATAATTTAAAAATAATCTTACTATCATTTTCTGAATAAGTTAATTTGTGACTTTTCTTAAAAAAGTTTGAGAGGAATGTTTTTTAACCTATATTGAATGAAAATAATTTCCTACCTGCATGAAGCCTCAATGTTTTGAAGCTTCCTTTACAAGTTTACAAGTTTATTTTCAAGGAAAATGTTTTCCTTCATATTTATGTAGTTTTTTAAATAGTAAATTTTGAAGTGAAAAAGATACATTACTAAAAAATGTTTTTAACGATACATTTATGGTACTTTTATTAATCAATTACAACAACTTTTTATTTTACTTATTCAACACTATGTATATGTTGAATTATAGCATCCTTTTAATCATTCACTTACTTGTGATCATTGAATTTTTCATTTCTCTTAAATATCTATTATCTTGTGTCACGAATATGATTATTTTCTAAACCGTATACCATTTTTACATATGGTGTTTACTTTGAAAGTTATTTTATCAACTAGGAAATGTTGATAAATCCTTAACCTTTATTCAATATAGATATTTATTAATAAGTCATATTGATTAATAAATTAAATATATTATTCGATATATGATAAATGCTTTGGATATTCAAGTATGGGTTGATACCATTTGTAGAAATCCCCCCGATGAATCGGTAGTATCATGAGAAAAATAAGTTGGACAGACCTAATTGGTTTGTAACTAGTATTTTTAAATTATATTGTGAAAGATATTGATAGAGAGTTTCTTTTTAATGGTCTTGACACAAATTAGTTGGCCAAACCCAATGGGTTTGTATCTAGTAGTTTTAAACCATCTTGTGAAAGGTCTTGATGGTAGAGGTATAATGTACCTAAGACATGACATCCAATAATTAACCACTTCCTTATTTTAGAATTCAATTATTATTATTATCCATGATATTTTCACTGTTATATTATCTCTATATACTTTTCATTCTTAGTTATTCACTAAATGGAATGTGTTTCCAGTTATTTACCTTTATATATTGTTTATGACTTATCTTATCATGATAGTGAAGTTATTTAATGGAAAGTGTGTTGAATTATTTTCATTTATATATTGAATATTCCTTATATTATCGTGATAGTCACATTTGTTTAAATGGAATGTGTGTACAATTATTTACCTTTCCATAATGATTATGGTTATTGATTTATGATAGCTTCCACTATACTTAACCCTTACTAAGCATTTGATCTCACCCTTATTTTGTTTCCTTTCCCTAGGAATCCAAAAAGTGTAATAAGATTATTATGAAAGGATATTCGAGAGGTAATAATGTCATTCTCAAAAAAAAGTTGTATTTTGTGTTTTTAAATGTAATACGGTTAATATTATATGTATATAATTTACCAATATTACTAAAATATTTGGTCATTCAGGATATGATTCCTTATATATTATACCAATGTAATAAAATAACTACCGATTATAGTTTTTTGGAGTTCAGATTATTGCAATTCCCCTTCAAAAAAATGTTGTTTGGAAGTTATTTGTTTAATTTTACACACCTAGAATGAATCCTCTAAAACCTATATTATATTTTATGGTTTTAAAAACCATTATTTATGAACATGACTCACCACCACATCAAAAATGATATTATTTTAATGAGTTCGGTTCTTAGTCTAATAAAATATTTAAAACCACTCCACTTTTGAAGAAATAATGGAAAAAACCATGGGAAGGTTTGTGGTTTTTATTATTTTTTCACTTAGAGTCCAAATCCTAGGGTTAGAAATTAATAAATAATTCACACATATTTTTCTTTGAATACCCACTCAACCTACCATTCCTATTCAATAAAACCCATTGATCAGGAATTTTATCTCTTTATATTCATCTTTAAATCCCTCCCATGGTGTTCCCAAGCTCTTAATAATCTCTGCTCAAGAATTTATAAGAAACATCTCAAGTAAGGGATTCTCTTTCCCCTACTCTTTATTCAATTACATTATTTGTATTAAATATTTTTATGTCCAATTATTCATTTTGTAAAATACATTTTACACATACCTTTAGATTCATTATGATGCTCATATAATGAGATACCACCTTTCAATCTCATTAATACCTTCTATGAACCATTATGTACACTCGTTGTGCATCTGAAATTAACCCATGATTTTCCATGAAAAAAATTTATAGTATGAATACCTGTCACACCCTGAATTGAAAATTCTCTTTTTTTTTATTTTTTACATTATTCTATATTGTGTTTGATTAGGCTTGAGTTCTGATAGTTGGATAGATGGAGTTTTGTTTTTTGGATGCTTTTAGCTGTTACATGGTTATCCCACATGGTTAGGAATAACCATGTGGTGCCCATGTAGTTAGGGTATATCATTTTACCGAGCCGTTTTGCACAGATTCTGCATGATTTGTCAAACTATGTGGTGATCCTCAGGAATCTACATGGGTATTGGGTGTGTATGGAGTAAGGAAGATAGTTTAATTGAACAGTGCAACCTCATAGGGGTAACCATGTGAGGGGGTTCCAAGCCTAGTCAATACCCAGGGCATGGTTGGTGCACAATTTTATAAACAATTCACAAACCATGTAGGTTTCCCAGTTCTTATATTTTTGGGTTTTTCTTTAATTGTTATTTTTATTTACCTTTTTACTCTTAAGGGATTTTAATCCCTCATCCCATATCCCCTATATATCATGAAACACCCCCTCTTCTCTATATCCGTGCGTGACACCCCCTCTTAGATCCCTCTTCTTTTGGTGATTTCAACCATATTTCTTCTATTTTTTTGTTGATTCTCAGAGGCAAGACCTCCTATTCCCTCCTTCTCCCTTATTTTGGAGTTTTTCTTTCCCCTCTTACAACTTAAAATTTAGACAAACACTAAGGGTTTCGGGTTTCCCAATTCTAACGTTTCTTCTTATGTTTAGGGTGTGCAATGGGTCTCTTAGGTCAACTTCATGCATATTTTGGAAACCTCTACTAATGGAGAAGAATATTGGACCATTTAAGTTTCCGAACTTCCATTTGGATAGGTTTTCTTCCACCATTTTTATTGTTTCAATTTTTTTGAGGGTCATTTGTATTTTTTGGGTTCCTAGTATTTTTGTAGTGCATCTCGATCTTTCTTGAAGTGATTTCGAGTCATTGAAGTCAATCGAAACTTACAGGTGTATGCATAGGTAGAAATATATATATGTAAGTTCTCCTTTATATATATTCACAAATGGAAATATGAATATATATATTGGGGATAAGTGTAATTATGTATATTTATGAAAAATGCATACATGTGTAAGTGTAAATGGGTGTATGAATATGTAAGAATATATGTATGTAACTCCTTGAAAATATTCATATCCATGATAATATGTACACAGGGGATAGTTTTCCTTATATATATACATGTTAATGTGAATATGCGTGTAATTGAAAAAATGGAAGTTTTGGGTTTCCATTTCAAAGAACCTTTATTTTGAGGTAGGCCCCCTATTCCCAAACCTTTAATTTGAATTCCATAACTATGAGGTTGTTTAAAAAATTTGTTTTTATTATTATATGAAATTTCCATACTACAAAAACTGGATTTTAATCCTTTGAAATGTATTTTCACTTATTGTGCATGATATATTATAATCTTTGAACGTGGATATTATTTGTTTAAGCTTGTTTTAAAGCTAGTTTCAAAATTTGTGGTGACTTAATTGTTCAATGGGTCTTCTCATTGGTTTTTAAAATCAATGTGTTTTGGGAATTAGTATTTTCTAAGGTAAAATATTTTCCTTTTAAAATAATAAGTCCAGTTTGGAACTTTAAGAATGTTTTATGGAAGTGGAAAACCAATCTCGAGACATGCCGCCTTGATTTATAAATATAAGTTATGTGTTAAATGCGTCATTTGTGATATATTCCTAGTGAATAAGATTGTGCATTTTTTGAGACTTGGAAAAGGGGATGTGCTTAAGCAGGGAGATCAGTGGTGAGAAGTTTTATGGGTTTTGGGTAAATAAAATGATATGTATTTATATTCTAACTTGATAAAAACTCAACACCATTTGGAACAGAGCACATGGGAACCTAGTTACCTAGGGGTAGACTAGGTCTAGTATACTAGGTGGTATGGTATGGTCAAGCCCTAGTTCCCCCTAGTAGGATTGATGCTACAACACTAACTAAACATATGATGATGACAGGAGGCCACTAGACCTAGGGATAATATTCCCTTTTAGTATCTCATGCATGAGGACATTGTGGGTTTTGGTACGTATTCATCACCAAGGTATGAGGATCCTAAGACCCCACTAAACCTAAATTCATAGGGATTTACCATTTTGTTGATATCATTCACCACTATTTTTCTATAGTTCTATTTTAGATGCTCATTTATTAGTTTCCTTTACATGTTTAAAATAATAAAAAGGCACATTTCCTTTCCCCTATTTTGTGGCAATTGTTTATTTAATTTTATTGATGTGTCCTTGGTTTTATTGGATTCTTCCATCTTGTAAATGATTTTCTAGAAATATCTCATACTTTGGAAACTGTTTTGGAAAATTAATGGAAATTGGTTTTTAAAAAAAATGGAATCTTGTTACTTTTTTTTAAAATGAATTGAAAAACCTAATTTTTTTAAATGCCTTATTTTTAAACAGGAATGAATTTGTATTATTTTTAATGGTAAGGTATATGGAATAGTTTACTCAAGCATGCCTACTAATTTTTAATACTCACATCTACATCTCTATCTTTGTTTTTAACTTTTGGTGATGCTTCAAGATCAGAGTCGATCTCCATAGAACAATATTGGTTTAGTGGCTAGTGGGGACCCATAGGGTCACACAGAGGTATGTGTGGTTTTATTTTCTTTCCATTTCTAATGTTTATTTTTTATTTTTTTTAAACTTATATTAATTTATATTTTATTTTTTTATGGGAAAAATTGTTCCCCATTAATTTATCTTTAATGCCCAACAATATTTTCCAGCCTGAGAATATTGGGAACACATATTAGGTCTTGTTGCAGGCCATCTCAGGTGACCGGTTTGGGCTCGAACCAGGTTGGTTTGTGAAAAAATGGTATAAAAGGAGGTTTTTTGTTATTTTTATTTCAGGTAAATCAGAGATAGGATTTTCAGGGCTAAAGAGGTAGGTCATGGTCCAATGCTTGATCACCACTACTCATTATGAGAACTGAGTCATGAAGGGTATTTGGGTTTTCAGACTTTATTTTTGGTTTTGGGTTATAATATTGTGTTTTTTAGTTCAATGAGTTTATGTACGATGGGGGATAATGGTGGAAGTGATATAGTGTCATGTAGTTATCTTGCATGGCATAACGAACCATGTAGGACCCAAGTACACTGTTTGTCATGCTTTTAGTGGTTGGTTCATTCTTAAAACATGATCTTACAAAACATGTGGTTGGGTTATACAAGACCACTCATTTTCTATTATTTATGTTTAGGAATGATTCATGTTTATAGTTTAGTTTTGGTTGGTGTGAGTGGATTTTGAAATTAAAATGATTTTTTAAAATGGTTTTTAGAGTGAAAAAATGGTTTTAAAATGGGAAATGGATTATTTTCTAATGGGATTTTTGGTTTCAATGGGGAAGTGGAGAATGATTTGAATTTAAAAATGTTTATAAAATATAAAATGAGAAGTAAATGGAAAATGATTGGTTTTGATGGAAAAATGATATGTGTGACCCTTGGTATTTCTTATGAACATTCACAAATATGTGTGTGTGTGTGTGTGGAAGGTTTATGTTGGTTAGTATTAATAGATGATATGAGTGGATGTGGGATGTAAACATATGTGACAGCTCATAGGTTTTCTTGTGGGAGTATTTAAAATCAATGTTTTGACTTGGTTTTTCCAAAGTAGGTTCTGAAAAGGAAAAAAGTTTCCATTAAAAAGGGGGCTACTTTTATAATGGGATTTTTGGTTTTAAAGTGAAAATTGAGGGGGTTTTTTGAATTTTAATGTGGAGGCGAAGACATGGTTTTGTAAGTGAAATAGATGGTTCTCAATTTTCTATGGAAAAAGGTTATTTTCAAAGCAGGCTTTTTTTTTCTGTAATGTTTTGATTTGGTTTTATGATGTATTGGTTTATGAGCTTGGTGTTTGGTTTAAAATTTTAATTAGTTAAGTTCTGGTTCGATGTTGATCTAGTTTTGGTGCTTTACATTGTTGAGTGTCTTACAGTCACTAGCCCTACCCAGACTCTTAATGGATTGGTGGAGTTGAGATCTACTCAATCATTGGATATTTTCCATATTTATAGGGGTATGTTAGAGGTTGTGGAGTGGTTTGAGGAAGTTTAGAGTGTCCTTAAGATTTTGGTAACTGTAGATGTTGAGAGAGAGAGAGAGAGAGTTTTCTTGGGTATGTTTGAAGGATAGAGACCATACTAGTGGAAGGTGATTGTTCCATCCCTGTTGTGATTTGGGATGTCTTGGGAGATCTTTAGGACCACATTGATAAAATGGTTTATTCTTTAGGAATTTAAGTGTAGAAAAGTGGAAGTTCTCATGGATTCTCAACAGGGTTAACTGACGGTTATGGGGAATATTGACCATTTCAATGAACTAGTTTCCCTTTCTCTAGAGATGTTGATAAATAAATTGGAAGATCCTCTTTTGTGTGGGGTCTTTGTCCAGGGTTCAAGTATTGTGTTCTTTCATCTAAGAAAGTCTTAGGGGGAAGCCTGTGGTAGTTGATAGTCCAATTTATTTTAATGTTCTTGGAGGTTTCCCATCTGGTGGTGAGTGTGAACCAGAGGAACCTGTTTCAGAAAAATAGCATTGTTAATGCTTGCCTTTTGTTTTTCAGACCACTCACTTATTTTCTTTCAATGTGGTCAATTTGGGAACTTTAAGACAAATTTTTGTAATTATACAAAGTATTTTTGATGTGTGGCCTTGTAAAAGCTCTGTAAGCTATGTTTCTAGATGATGATTCCATGGTCAGAGGTTTAAAATTATTAGATATGTCATAGTAGATTCTTCAGGAAATCATATCTCCAACCATAGATCCTAGAGTAAAGAATTTCGCAAGTTAAGAAATTTCTAGGTGTGGTGGGTGTACATCCAACATATTGTCTTCGACATCGGAGTGTTAACACTTAATTTTTTCCTCTTCTATGATTTTTTATTCTTGAGAACCTCTCATTTAAGAGATCTTGGTGTCCTATTTCTTGAAATTTCTATGGTTATTCCTTATGTATGTGAATTATTGGATGGATATTATTATTCTATAACTGTTTTAGTTTTTTGGGTGGTAATTATTTGGAAAATATGTGTTTTGTGGAATTATTAATTACAGCGTGGAGTTAAAAATGTCACACTAGTTTTCATGGTTTCATTTGGTCTTAATTAGTTTTGAGTCCCTTGTTTTTTCATGTTTGGATGGGTGACTTTCTAGTGGCAGAAAGTGTTTATGGTGGAGAGAATTATCATACTATAACTTGAAACTTCTCTTTTATCTTATTCATTTTTTGTCTTATGTTGGCTTGGGATTGAGCAGGCTTGAGTTTTGATAGTTTGCAGGTCTAAGTTTCTTTTTTTGAGGATTTTAGCTGTTTCACAGTTAGTGAACATGGTTAGGAGTAACATTGCAGTGACTTTGTAGTCAGGGTCTATAATTTGATAGATATTTTTTGTACGGCTTCTGCACAGTTTGTCAAAATGTGTTATGTTCCTTAGGAATCCGTGCAGGGAATGGGCATGTATGTAGTAAGGCACATGGTTTTATTTAAACATACATATTTCAAGGGGTAACAATGTGAGTGAGTTCTAGGCCTAGGTGGTGGCTAACTCACAGTTGGCACACAATTTGGTAAACCATGCGCAAATCAAGTGGGTTTCACAGTTTTTAAAATTTTATGTTTTTCTTTTATTTTTATTCTACTTTCCCTTTTTACCCTTAAATAATTTTAATCCCTTATTCCCTATCCCCTATGAATTTCACAATGCCTCCCCCTCTCCTCTCTATCCATATATGCCGACCCCATCTTGGATCCCTCTTCTCTAGTGATTTATCCATATTTCTTCTGGTTCCTTGGTTGATTCTCCAAGGAAATCCATACTCTTCCATATTTCTCCTTTATTTTTGTGTTTTCCTTTCCCTTATTGCAGTGTACGATTTGACCAAACTCTAGGGGTTTTATGTTTCCAGATTCTAACACTGGTTCTTGTTTATAGGTCATATAATGGGTCTCTCAAGTCGGGTTTGTGCATATTTCAACATTCTCCATTGAAAGAAAAGTATATCAAACTATTTTGGTTGTCCAGCCATCATCTGGTTAGGTTTTATTCTACCATTTTTATTATTCCAATTTGGTTGGGGGTATTTTGGTTATTTTTGAGTTCCTAGTTTTTTTAGCGCATCTTGGTCTTCCTTGAAGTGGTTTTGAGTTGCCGAAGTCAAAGATGAATTACTTGTGCATGTATTGGTAGGAATATATATAAGTTCCCCCTTTATATATATTCACTTATAATGGTATGAATATAAATATTTGGTCTAGGTTTTCTTATGTATATATATGAAAAATGCCTACGTGTGTAAGTATAAAGGGGTATAGTCATGTGTAAGAATATATGTATGTAACCCCTTATTCATATTCATGGTCATGTTAATATATACATAGTGTCTAGGTGTCCTTATATATATGTGAATGTGCATATGTTTGTAAGTGGAAAAAGGATGTTTCAAGTTTCCTTTTTCAAAGAGCCTTGAGTTTGAGGTAGGCCCCCTATGACTATACCTTTAATTTGGATTCCATAACTTCTTTATTGTTTTAAAAATGTGTTTTTATTATTATATGAAATTTCTATACTATGTAAAGTATATTTTAATCCTTAGAAATATATTTTCACTTTCTTCCCATGATTCTTTCTAAGCTTTCAATGTGGACCTATTTTGTTTAATCATGTTTTCAAGCTTGTTTCTAAATGTGTGGTGCCTTAATTATTCAATGTGTCTTCTCATTGGTTTTTAAACTTAAAAAATTTGGGAATTAGTGGTTTCTAAATTGAAAATTATTCCTTTTAAAATAATAAGTCCCATTTTTCACTTTGATAATGTCTTAAGGAAGAGGAAAATCCCTCTTGAGGCATGCCCCTATATTTATAAATATGATATATGTGTTAAATGTGTAATTTTTGATATGTTACTAATTAAGAATCTTATACATTGTTGTGTGACATGGAAAGGGTGATGTGTTTAAGCTGGGTGATTGGTGGTGAGAAGTTTGATGGGTTTTGGGTAAATAAAATTTTATGTATATATATGCTAGCCTGATAAAACTCACCACTATTTAGAATAGAGCACATGGGAACCTAGGTACCTAGTAGGGAAGACTAGGTCTTATAATCTATGTGGTCTAGCAGGGCTCAGCCTTGTTTCCCCCTAAAAGGATTGATGCTAAAACACTAACTAAACACATGATGATGATTGGATACCACTAGACCTTGGGATGTTATTACCCTCTAGTAGCTCGTGCATGAAAAAACTATGGGGTTTATTATGTATTCTTCACCAAGGTATGAGGATCCTAGGACCCCACTAACCCTAGATACTTAGGGATCACCCATGGTTCTTAGTATTGTTTACATCTATTTTTCTATGGTACTATTTTAGAATCTCATTTCTTAGTTTCCTTTGCGTGTTTAAAATAATAAAAAGGCACATTTCTTTTCCACTATTTTGCAGAACCTATTTATTTCGTTTTCTTACTAAAAATATTGTTTTATTAGATTTCTCTACCTTTTAAATGATTTTTTAGAAATCTCTAATACTTTGTAAAATATTATGGAAAATTAATAGAAAGTGGGTTTTCCTAAAAATGGAACCTTATTTCTCATTTTTGAAAAGAATGGAAAACCTTATTTTCTATATAACTTATTTTTAAACTAGCATGACTTGGTTATCTTTTTAAAGGTAAGGAATAGGGAATAGTTTACTCAAGAACACCTACTAAGTTTTAATACTCACACCTATAGATCTATAATTTTTTATTTTCCATATTTGATTTCAACTCGGATTCAATTACCAAGGAGCGATGTTGGTTTAGTGGCAGTTGGTGACCCACAGGGTTACATAGAGTTATGTGTGGTTTTATTTTCTTTCAGGTTTCAGTGTTTTTGTTGTTGTTATTCATTTTAAATTTTCTAATTTTTCATTTTTTACGGGAGAAATTGTTTCCAATTACTTTACATTTGATGCATGACACTAGTTTCCCGCTCGAGAGGATCAGGAATGCCTCTCGGGCCTTATTGTGGGCTAGCTTGGGTTATTAGTTCAAGGTTGACCTGTATTGGTTTGTGGCAATACCCATACCCATTCACACTCAAGGGTATTCACGTAGATTTAATTTTACTTCATTTATTTGGGACTTCCATATATATAACCCACATACCTTAATCATGGGATTGAGAGTGATAAAATGCATTATTCTATTGTGTGATCTATGTGGAACACATATTCATGTACATGATATAAATATTATGGGAGGGCCCATAATTATATAGCCATCCAACTAATTGGGTAATGTTTTATTATAGGTTCTGAGCATAGTGAAGGTGCCTTTATGGCATGGAAAATGCGGTTTTTTAGTATTAATCTAAAAACAACCATTGATTCACATGAAAAATAATGCTATGTAAAATGTAAAATGAATATTACTTTACTAGAGAAAACAACGAAAGTAGAAGAGTAGGATCTTCACATACAATTTATAACTAATTTATGAGAATATATAGAATTACCTTAACTTGTAGTTCCATTTTAATTGATGATCCAATTGACTAGATCTCTCATAAAACTACAGTGCTATACGATCTAAGTGTAAAATCCTTCTAGTGGTGATCCACACATGTAAATAAATCTCTAAACATCATCATAGAATCACTAGGTGTTAACACAGATGATCCTAATCACTTACAATATTTGTGGATGATCACAACAGAATTATTCTTGAAGTAGGGATAAATATTGATGTTCTCTCATTGGATTGAGAGAGGAGGAAGAGAGTGCATGTTTTATATCTCTATATCACTCTCTAGTGATTGAGAGAGTCTGTATCTATCAATTTTTCACAGCAAGAGTGATTATGTAAAGTTATATAATTATATATTTATTATGGAAGGTTTATCCTTGGAAAATTATACACAATCCCTTTCAAAATTTATAATTATTAGTTTAATCCATTTACAACAATGAAAAAAACAATAATATTAATTTTATTACATAAAAAAACTTTAAAAATATATATAAATATCATTTATACCATTTCTAATCAGACCATTAAGCTTGGTCCACTTTAATTTGTCAACATTTACTAATCCTTGAATAATGACTATTTATTTATTGTACAAATATCATTGCATTATTCATAAATAAATATTATATTCACCAAACCTTGAAAATAAATATTTATTATCATTTAGAGAAACAATTATTTCATAAAAATTGTCATTAAATCATGGTAATCAACCAAACCTGAATAAATTTTATTTATTTTAACTTATTAAATTCAAAAATAAATATAACTAATATTGAGGATGTAACGTCCCGGTTCTGGGTGCCACTCAACAGGTGCCCCGATCCCGGTTCTCCACGTGACCTCAAGCACATTTCCCCAAATGCCAGAGGCTACCGGCTAGCAGCGATGACCCAGGTATGATAGTGGGGAAACTATGCCCTCATTTGTCAAAGTGTAGCGCAACGAAAAGAATAAAACATACACAAAAGCGAAAGAAAATAATCATACATAACTGAAATAAACAACTACAGTAGATATAGCCAACTAGTATATAAATGATGATGCAACATGCCTCAATTCTATGAAAATAGCCAGAACATGTTACAAAATCAATACAATAAAACTGAAGTACAAGTGTAGAAAAACAAAACAAAACAGATCGCGACATCGTGAGCCAATGCTTGGTCCCATGCTTTCCTACACCCCAGTAGCAATCAAGTAACTGTATAGGGACTCTTTCCCCTATCTACACCTGCAGAAACGTAATCTGTTTGGGCCGAAAGTCATGACCCAAACAGGGTGTGAGAAATATATCTCAGTAGGCACCCACCAATCGCCCGTGCCCAATTGTGTGTAAACATGCAATAATAGTGTGAAAAATTAAAATTCAATAAACTAAGTAGTACTCAAAAGTAACTAACTTACCAGTTATATTTCCATTTAATTATTCATTTAATCCATTTAATATAAGAAAACACCACAATGAATTTCTAAGTAAATGGTCAGTGTCCACAGACACTCAACCCTTACCCATAGGTAAACAGGAACATAACCCACATGTAATTGCCCTCAGGCATAACAGATTTTGCCCTCAGGCGTAGGTAGTGTCGCCCTCAGGAACGGAGTCTATTACCCACAGGCACGGAAGAAGTTTCCCTCAGGCTAGGATAACAAATGCCCTCAGCCAAAGCAGAACAACGCCCTCAGGCTAAGTAAAACACTTCCCTCAGGTGCAAGTAACCGGACCATGCCCAACATGTAAAAAAAATTCACATTCAATTTATCTCAAGGAAATTCTATAATCGTCACTATAAAGGCATACCCTTGGGTATCCTGGCCAAATAGCTAAACAGAGGAAGGCACCCCCGGGGTGGTCCTAGATCCAAGCACTAATCCGAAACAATAGTTTAAAATTTTATTTAATCACCTATACAATTCTAGGTATTAAAAATAACCACGACCTCAGCCACACGACACCCCAAATATGGGTTCATAGCTCAAAAACAGACAAAAACTCATGACAGTTGGAAAATAAACAGCAATCCACCTAACTTATACACCAACGAACGATATACATGAACGTCGATTCCAGAAACGCCCAAGAATGACGTAGATCTGACGTAGAAGAAAAGCCTCTTAAACTCAAATAACTTCCTTTAGAGGAAGAATTGGAAAGAACTACTTAAGTAGAAGTGAGGGCTTACTCGCGTGGTCCCAATGAGATCGTCCGAGGAGGAAACAAATTCCATACGTGTGATCGGCGGATCTCCAAAGCTCCGGTCGTCCTATCATGTGCTCCCGTCTGGTTCTAAGACTTCCCTGTGAACAGGGGAGGCTACTTCCCATTTTAAGAGAAAAAAACAAAGTACACGACATGTATTTCCAAGTACACGGCGTGTACTTCCCATTTTAACTGTTCCTCTGGCGGTTTTCCACCAACATGACACTGTTCATCTGCCTACATGACAACACAGCGTGTCCTCTCGAGTACACGACATGTTTTGTCCCACAGCTGGCCCCCGCCTTACTATTCGCCTGCCGAATGACTACACGGCATGTAAAGGACCACTACACGGCTTGTACGCAGTTCCTACACCCTTCATCACCGACATTGCCACACACCTCCTGTACCCATCCCACACGTCCAAAAGTACACGACGTGTGGAAAAGTACACGGCGTGTACTTCCAAAATTTAGGATTTTCCGCATTTTCCTTATTTTCTAAAAAAATACTTAAGGAAAAGAGAAAAGAAGAAACCCGTACCTCAAAACTAATAACCGGGTTCTTACAAACTTCCCCCCTTAAAGTAATTCATCACCGAATTTCCCTTCCAAGGGTAGCGAAGATATAACCGTGAACAACTCCGACCACTGAGCATGTACATAGGTCTCATGCTCCCAGGTTTCGTCCTGCACTCATCCATGCTGCCATAGCACCCATACGAGAGGAACAGACCAGCCTCAGAGAACCTTCGTGCTCCTATCAACGATATGAATCAAATGATCCTCAAAGTACACATCTATCTGAAGCTCAACCTCCTCGGGCTGAAGGACATGAGATGAGTCTGAATGATAGCGGCACAACTGAGATACATGGAAGACATCGTGCATAGCTCGGTACCTTTGTGGTAACTGCAACCGATAGGAAACCGGCCCGAATCTATCCAGAATTGCAAATGGCCCCACATACCTTGGTGAAAGTTTACCCTATCTCATGATCCACATGTGTCCCAGCCTCGGCAAAACACGCAAGAAAACCTGATCCCCGACCACGAACTCCAAGGGTCATCTGCAGTGATCAACATAAGATTTATGATGATACTGTGCGGTAGCCATCCGCTTCTGAATCAACTGGACCTGCTTAGAAGTCTCCTGCATGAGAGGTGGTCCCAGAAATGCTGCCTCACCTGCCTCTAACCAGCACAAGGGTGATTGACATGGATAACCATATAAAGCCTCGTATGCTTCCATCTCGATTGTTGCCTGAAAACTATTGTTTTAGGAAAAATCGACTAGGGGTATATGCTTGTCCCAAGAGCCCCCAAAGTCTAGGATGCATGCTCACGGCATGTCCTCAAGCACCTTTATCGAACGCTATGACTGGCCATCTATCTGAGGGTGGTATACCCTGCTCAGAAGCACCTGTGTACCCAGTGCCCTCTAAAAACTCTGCCAGAAACGATATGTAAAACGAGCATCCCTATCTCAAACGATAGAACGAGGGACCCCATGAAGACTTATGATATCTCGGATATACAACTTTCCTATCTCGTCAACTCCGAAGGTCTCCTTGATTGGAAAAAAGTGAGCTACCTTCGTGAGTTTGTACACAAAACCCACACTGCATCATTTCCTTGAGGTGACCTCAAAAAACCCGTAACAAAATACATAGCGACATCATCCCATTTCTACTCCGAGATGGGTAACTTATGTAACAGTCCGACTGGACTCTGATGCTCTGCCTTCACCTGCTAATAGGTGGAACACCTCGTAACAAAACCAGCTACATATCTCTTCATACCCAGCCACCAGTACTGACGTCTCAAGTCACGGTACATCTTGTTAACCCCGGGATTAACTGCCCAAGCTGAAACATGAAACTCCCGCATCAACTCCTCGCGTATATCCCCTGGAACCCACACTCGTCCATGGAAACACAGAACCTCATCATCCCCTATCGTCCAACCAGGAGGAGGGCCCTCACTTTCCACCGACTACCGTAGAACTAGGCCTTATGAATTAGATAGATGTCTCAACCTCACTCTGTTTAGGAGGGTAGAAGTCACAGTTAAAGATGAATGATAAGTTTTCCCCTGACTGTCATGCACCTCCAAATGCATCTCAGAGAACAAAGCCATGAGCTGCCACCCATCACTGGCCTCCTTCACTGCCTGTATCTGAGTCTTCCTGCCCAGTGTATCATCTACTGCATTACCTTTACCAGGTGTATAGGAAAGCTCAAAATCAAAGGACTGTAGGTATTTGAACCACCTTCGCTGCCCCAGATCCAAGTCACGCTGAGTAAAGATATACTTGAGACTTTTGTGGTCGGTAAAAACCACAAAACGTTCTCCCAGTAGATAATGTCTCCAACAGCGCAATGCATGCACAACTGCAGCCAACTCGAGATCACGCGTCGGGTAATTCCTCCCATGTGGCCTCAACTGCAGAGACCCGTACACAACAACTCAATCTCCCTATATCAACAGTACTCCCAACACAAACCCTGATGCGTCATAGTAAACTGTATATCTCTTCCACTGCTCTGGGAGTATCAGGACTAATGCTGATGTCAACCTTCCTTTCAGGTCCTGAATGGCTGTCTCACAAGCTTCTGACCAAACAAGATTTACACCCTTCTTAGTCAAAACCGTCAACGACACTGCTAAGAGAAAGAAGTCCTGTATGAAGCGTCTGTAGTAACCAGCTATCCTTAAGAAACTCCGTATCTGGAACATGTTCTTAGGCTTCTCCCAGGAAACTACTGCTCTCACCTTCTCTGGGTCTACTGCAACTCCAGCCTCTGAGATGATATGACCCTAGAAGTGAATCTGGTCTATCCAAAAGTGGAACTTTGAGAGCTTAGCATATAATCGATGCTCTCACAGTGTACTCAATACGATCTCAAGATGGGTGGCATGGTCGTGTCGAGTGTGAGAGTACACCAAGATATCGTCCATGAATACTACCACAAAGGAATCTGGATATAGATGGAACACACAATTCATCAGATCCATGAAAACCGCTGGCGCATTCGTAAGTCCGAATGGCTTAACCAAGTACTCATACAGACCACATCTGCTTCGAAATGCTATAAGTGGTATATCTGATGGTCTCACGCGCAGCTGATGATATCCTGATCTCAAGTCAATCTTCAAGAACACTCGTGCTCCACGAAGTTGATCAAAGAGATCATCAATCCTCGGCAAGGGATATCCTTTTTTGACCATCAAATGGTTTAGATTCCGATGATCCACACAGAGTCTTGGGGTACCGTTCACCGTCTTCACAAAAAGGACCGGTGAACCCCAAGGAGAAGTACTGGGTCGGATAAGAACCTTTGCCTGTAACTCCTCTAACTACCTCTTGAGCTCCTGCAACTCAGGTGTAGCCATCCTATAAGGAGGAATAGACACCAGTGCTGCTTCTGGAAGAATCTCAATAGAGAAATCCACCTCTCGCTCCGGAGGTAGACCTGAAAAGTTGTCCGGGAAGACATCCCTGAAATGATCAACCACTGGAGGGAAATCAATCTGACAAGTCCCCTGATCATCCACATATAAGCTCGCAATATGGGCTGTGACTCCACCTCACCCATGATGCTCTAGTTCAGCTCGACTCGCCTGAACATCCCATTCACCCTTGTATAGAAACTCTCCACCCTCTGGTGATGTAAAGCTCACCCTACGACCATAGCAGTCTACAAAGGCTCGAAAGGGAACCAACCAGTACATCTTGAGAATGACGTCATAAACTGTCATATCTAAGACATAGAGGTCCCAAAGAAAGTAACACCCACCAACCTCAAGGGGGAACTCCTTGCACTGACGCACACCAGCCGTTCTCATTCCCAACAGAGTGTCTAGCGTCATAAAATCAGAAGAAGAAGAAACACAGAGCCCAAAGATCTCCACAATGGGTACAGATATGAAACTATGTGTAGCACCCGTATTGAAAAGTACTAAAGATAAGACAGAAGCTACTAGAATAGTACCTCTGACTGTAGAAGGACCGGGATCCTGCTCCTGATGGGTCTGTTGCCCTGCATATGCCGACCCAGTGCCGCGACCCTGCGACATAGCTTGGCTACCCTGAGCTGTCCCACCCTCCTGCCTCTGCGATCCTGGTGTCTGGCTACCACGGCCACGACCACCATCTCTGCCTGCACGCCCTGACGTATTCCAGTTCCCTGACTGATAAGAATTTTTTGGTCCTACTCCCACATGCGGAGTCTGCACATAACCCCTCTCACTAGCCACCGATGGAAACACCCTGCAAAATCGTTGTAGACGACCCATCTTTCCGCAAGCTCAGCACTCCACTGTGTCTTGTGAACACTGCAGTCTCTTGTGCCCCTACTTACCACACTGGTAGCACCTGACCGGGAAACCTGAAGCATTCTTCTGACTGGTACTACCACCCTGAGATAAGTCCATCTATCTTTTCATATTGCCAGTAGAAATAGTAATAGTAACTGGTGCTGAACCGCCCTGGCCCACACCACTAGATTCCCATAGGTTCCTCTCTATAATCAGCACCTGGTTCACAATAGAGTATACTGAAGGCAACCTGAAAACATTCACCAGCGCTCGAATGTCATAACGAAGACCATCCAAAAAATGTCTGGCTCTCAACTCTCATCACCCACCAGCATGGGTGCAAAATGCTGAAGCTTAGTGAAACGAACAGAATAATCCATCACTGACATAGCGCCCTACTATAGATTCATGAACTCTCGATCTCTATCTTCCATCAGCATATCTGGTAAGAATAAGTCATAAAAGACTGCCTGAAAATCTTCCCACGCTATGTCTCTGTGATGCTATGACTGGGTGGTAACATCCCACCACCTCTTGGCGGAATCATGCAGCATATAAGTCGCGATCTTGACCCTCCGCTCTGGAGGTGTATCTAGATGCTCGAAAATAGTCAGCATAGACCCCGGCCAAGACTCCACATCCTGTGGTCCTCCATCCCCTGAAAATGTGGGCGGATACTGCTGCTGAAAGATACGAGTCAGCTCATCCATAGATGTGGCAGCCGACGGTGCTCCCTGAAAGGTCTGCATAAACCGCATAAATCCTTCACGGAACTGTGTCTCCGTGCCTGTGTCCGGTATAACAGCTAGCGCCGCATCTGGCTCTACTAGAGGATCCACTAGTAGCCCATGGACCACAATCTCTGGAGTAAACTTGTTGCCGCACTCCTGGAGAACAACACGCGTTCGTCTAGGCAGCATGACACTACAAGGTCAAAAACACACCTTAGATTCAAGTTTTTCAAGACTGAAAGTGAAGGAACCACAAGGGGAACAAGAGGAAGAAGGAATTTTAAGATTCAAAAAACAAGACTAAACGGCGTGTATACTGACTACACGGCGTATACCTGACTCCTCTTCCCCTACCCGGGTCCTTTTACTCGGCTTAGCCACACGACTCCCGTAAAACTAAACTACACGGCGTGTATATAATCTACACGGTGTGTATGGTGTAATTTTCCAACTTCCCATGCCGTCTTTGACATGGAAAACTACTCGACTTGATACTACACGACGTGTTACACTCACACATGGCATGTACACCACCCTGTCTTCCCAGCCACATGGCTAAGCCCACACGGTCTGTCCTCGGACAGGGCTACACAGCGTGTCCCTCAGGTACACGGCGTGTACTAGACAAGCTCTGCCGACCCGTGTTGTTAGTTACACGGACAGATACATGGCTCAAACTACACGGCGTGTTCCATATACACACGACGTGTACACGAAAGTATTACACTGACCCGTGTTGTTAGTTACACGGTCGGGTCCCCAGGTCAAACTACACGGCGTGTTCCACAGTGGACATGATGTGTATGGCTTAAGGTCTCATCCTTCCATGTTGTTAGTTACACAGGTGGACTCTGGGTCAACACTACATGGTGTGTTCATCAGGTACACGGCGTGTCCGCCCAAAACCTCTCCATTACCCATGTCTCTGTCCACATGGTTTGTGACACGGAAAGATTTTACATGGTGTGTACTTAGGGTACACTGTGTGTACTCAAAAAGTTTCCTTTTTATTCCTGAACAGAAGAACATACACGGTGTGTTCAAAGAATTACACGGCGTGTATACTGGTTTTTCCAGACAGTATGACTCAGAAACTTCTCTGGAACCCAGAAAATACCGAAAACAACACCTAAGTGTCAAATTTCGACCCGTGGGGGTCCATACTCCCCACGAATCAAAGTTTGACATCTTATCTGTGTTATAACAAAATAAAGATCTAATGATCCTCCAAATTCCGGTCAATTAGGGCCCATACTCCCCAAAAACCAAAGTTTGGCGTCCATTATTTCAACAAGATCACACAAAAATACCCTATCACATAACAGGTATTTATCAAAGCAGCTATCACAACAACATGCTTTTCTAGCACAACAACTACCACAACAACATGCAAATTTCTAATGCACCTACATGGAATGGAACTATTCATGACATGTGATTTTTAGTATGTGCCTAAATGATGCATGAGATGGAATACCCTCATCTCATTAGGTTGCAACTAAATAGAACCCATAGATAAATATAAACAACACGATCATAAGTGCATCACCCAACGGTGAAATCAAATCAAATACAAAATTTTCAAAATCAAAAGAATTGAAAAAACACGAGGTAGACTGCATTTTCCCTGTACATGGGTTAGCTATGCCCAGGCATAGCTTATTACCAACTACCGTTTCCGTCCTATCCCTAACTAAGGATCCAAATAGTAAGTCAAAGAAAAGAACCCCTCTGATACCACTTTGTAACGTCCTGGTTCCGGGTTCCACTCAATGGGTGCCCCAATCCCGGTTCTCCACGTGACCTCAAGCTCATTTCCCCAAATGCCAGAGGCGGCCGACTAGCCGCGAGGGCCTAGGTATGATAGTGGGGAAACTATGCCCTCATTTTTCAAAGTGTAGCGCAACAGAAAGAATAAAACATACACAATAGCAGAAGAAAATAACCATAAATAACTGAAATAAACAACTATAGTATATATAACCAACCAGTATATAAATGATGATGCAACATGCCTCAATTCTTTGAAAACATCCAGAACATGTTACACAATCAATAAAATACAACCAAAGTACAAGTGCAGAAAAACAAAACAGAGCAGCCCGCGGCATCACGATCCAATGCTCGGTCCCATGCTCTCCTACACCCCAGAAGCAATAAAGTACCTATATAGGGACTCTTGCCCCTATCTACACCTACAAAAATGTAATCTATTTGTGCTGAAAGGCATGAACCAAATAGGGTGTGAGAAATATATCTCAGTAGGCACCCACCAAAGGCCCGTGCCCAACTGTGTGTAAACATGCAACAACAGTGTGCAAAAGTAAAATGCAATAAACTAAGCAGTACTCAAAAGTAACTAACTTACCAGTTATATTGCCATTTAATTATTCATTTAATCCATTTAATATAAGAAAACACCACAGTGAATTTCGAAGTAAACGGTCAGTGTCCACAGACACTCAACCCTTACCCTCAGGTAAATAAGAATGTAACCCACAGGTAATTGCCCTCAGGTATAACAAATTTTGCCCTCAGGCGTAGGCAGTGTCGCCCTCAGGAACAAAGTCTATTGACTAGAGGCATGGAAGAAGTTGCCCTCATGCTAGGATAACAACTGCCCTCGGGAAAAGCAGAACAACACCCTCGGGCTAAGTAAAACACTACCCCCAGGAACAAGTAACCGGGCCATGCCCAACATGTAAAAAAACATTCACATTCAATTTATCTCAAGGCAATTCTATAATCGTCACTATAAAGGCATACCCTCGGTTATGCTATCCAAACGGCTAAACAGAGGAACACACCCCCGGGGTGGTCCTGGATCCAAGTATTGATCCCAAAACAACAGTTTAAAATTTTATTTAATCACCTATAAAATTATAGGTATTCAAAATAGCCACGGCCTCAGCCACACGACACCCCAAATATGGCTTCGTAGCTCAAAAAAACACAAAAACACACGATAGTTGGAAAATAAACACCAATCCACCTACCTTATACACCAATGAACGATATACGCGAACGTCGATTCCAGAAACGCCCAAGAACAATGTAGATCTGATGTAAAAGAAAATCCTCTTAAACTCAAATAACTTCCTTTAGAGGAAGAATTGGAAAGAACTACTTAAGGATAAGGGAAGGCTTACCCACACGGTCCCAACGAGATCGTCCGTGGCGGAAACGGATTCCCGACGTGCGCTCGACAGATCTTCAAAACTCCGGCCGTCCTCTCCCGAGCTCCCATCCAGTTCTAAGCCTCCCCTATGAACAGGGGATGCTACTTCCCATTTTAATCGAAAAAAAAGTACACGGCGTGTAATTCCCATTTTTTAACTGTTCGTCTGGCGGTTTCCCGCCAACATGGAACTGTTCATCTGCCGACATGACTACACGGCGTGTCCTCTCGAGTACACGACATGTTCCATCGCACAGCTGGCCACCACCTTACTATTCACCTGCCGACTGACTACACGCCGTGTAAAGGACCACTACACGGTGTGTAGGCGGTTTGTACACCCTTCATCGACGACATGGCCATACGCCCCGTGTACCCATCCCACATGGCCAAAAGTACACGGAATGTGGAAAATTACACAACGTGTACTTCCAAAATTTAGGGTTTTCCCCCATTTTCCTTATTTTTCTAAAAAAATACTTAAGGAAAAGAGAAAAGAAGAAAACCGTACCTCAAAACTAAGAACCAGGTTATTACAGAGGAACACTTAGTGTGTGATCCTTCAGGACACATTCTTATTGGAATTACACTAAATGTCCTAAATTACATGGTTAGCATCTAGAAACATGCCAAGTCACCCATATAGAAATAATTTTACATCACAATGAAATCAATCATCGTACAAATGATTACCATTTAATATAATCCTTTTATCTTGATATATCAAACCAAGAAGTTTGCATTATGGTACCATCAACCTATATACTCAATGTCTCTTTATTTGACTTTATTGAAATGAACTCACCCAACGAACACCATGTCCATGGATTTATTTAGGAAATTCCACTCCCATCAAACTGATTGAGATATCAACTTTTGTTGAGGGATAAAAGGGTTAAATTATTTATCTCATTATCCATTAATGTGATATCACTTGTGACACACCAAATATATCCTACCTCATATTGAGCATATGACATCATAGTTTTGATTAATACATCAATGTACATGAGTCGTTATATCCATCAATGATAGTATTAAAATATGATGATCTATACATACATCCACAGATAGAAACATCCAATGACATATGGAAATGTGGATTTCCTATTGGTGGGTTCATTCTCATAACCTTCTATCTTGGGGAATACAAAGGGTGAACACCAGGATAAGGTGTATCAATGTATTATGATAAACCTACACCAGATATACTATATTTTTTATCTCCCATCATATAATATTATCCATCCACTGAATAAGATTCATGAATACTTTTGTGAAACTTCTAAGTTCTCATCATAACGAGGAACTGATATGACCTTTCAGTGTAGAATAACTTCATAGGACATTACCACATGAAAATTTCATGTAGAGGAATAATCATGATGTGATAATAAAATTCATTGATAATGTAAAACATGTAACCAATTACTAAGGCTGTCGGTTCGAGGGAAACAACTCCAATATAATCCCACTTGCACTAGAGTCAAATAATAATAACTCTTAGTCCACTAGCTCTCACATGATACTCATGCATCTGCTGATATAGACATTTTTTCAAGGGTTCCACCACATTTTCTTTCATAGATAATTTGATCATTGCAACTTCACCTCATTGAGTAAAATCCCACAAGATATGAAACTTCCAACTTATGTTTTTTTAATTTTATGTAACTTAAGCTCTTTGGAAAGGGCCCCTATTTCAATGTTATCATTTTAAACAGTGATAGGGTATTGGCTTCTAGGCACCACATAAATATATTAGTATTTTTTTTGAATCCAAACTACTTCATTGGATACATCACAAAATCAATATTCTCAAAATCCAATATAGAATCCGTAACAACTCGCTACTTTGAACTCTTCCAGCTCATAGCTCCTCCATTAAGACAAAATACATATATGGAATGAGATTTTAGATTATTATAATATATCTTAAAGTTATAATCTATACAATCCTTGCTGACTATCTCTTAATAACCCCCATATACTAAGAAAATACCATGATTTCGTCTTAGATAATTAAGGACAACCTTAACAATAGTCCAATGTTGGTCACTTGGATCTTCTTGATAGCTTCCTACCATGATCAAAGCATAGGAAACATCAATCCTCATACATAACATGACATACCTAATTGATCCTATCAAATAAGAATATGATAACTTACTCATTCATTGTCTTTTCTCTTGTGTATGAGGACATATTTTCTTGGAAAGATGTATACCATGTGACGATGAAACAAATACCCTCTCGTATTGTTCTATACTAAACCTATTCAGTATCTAGTCAATGTTTGCACCTTGAAATTTTCCAAATATCCTCTTGGATCTATCAAACATGATCTTTATCCTAAGAATGTAGTATACTCAACCTATTTCCTTCATGGATAAGCACTTTTACAACCATTCCTTAACCTCTTATATGGTTGGTATATAATTTTCAATTAGTAATATTTTATAAACATATACTACTATAAACACAATTTTACTCCCACTAAACCTCTTATAAACACATGGATCACATTCATTCTTAATGAAACCAAATTATTTTATGGATTCATTAAACCAAATATTCCATGTTTTAGAAAATTGATTAAACCCATAAATGGATATCTCAAACATACATACCTTTTTGGAATTACCTAGAGTTACAAACCCTTCTAGTTGTATAATATAAAAATCCCCCTAAAGGTTCCCAATAAGGAAAATAGTTTTGAAATCCATTTTCCAAACCTTATATTCATGGTAAGATATTATTATAAGAAAAATTATGATGTATTTAGACATGGAAACTAGAGAAAATGTTTCATCATAGTAAATGCATTAAAATTTTCCAAAACCTTGAATACACATTTACACCCAACATGTTTTACATCAATTGGAGGATCAATCTGAATCTAAACATGGTTTTGATGCATAGATTATATCTTATAATTCATTTACCATTTCCATATTATAGATTTTAATCTCTCAACTTCCACCATATAGGATATATGATCATTATTTTCAACCAATAATGAGTCACCATCACCAATGATTAGAAAACCATATCTCTATAATTCTATTACCTCTCTAGAACTCTTATTTAGTTCTTGTTTTTTAGGAACAACTTATTCCATGGGGAATTATGGAATTTGTTTTTTTACCAAACGTTATGAATATTTAACATAAACTTTATCACAGTCAATCTTTCTCCGAATACCCTACTTGAGGATGTGTTCATTATCAACAAAGACAGCCTTTCTTTTGACCATTACTTTCTTGTATGAAGGTTTGTATAGATAATATCACCTTGTTTCATTAGGATACCATATAAAGATAAACTTCATGCCTTTGGGTGCTAGTTTGTTTCTTGATCTAGCCTAAAAAAATGCCTTGAAACCCTAAGCATGAACATGTGACAAAATTGGTTTCTTTCCATTCTATAACTCAAAGGGAATACCATTTGCAGATTTAGTTGGTGCTCAGTTTTGTAAGTATGATATAGTGTGTAATGAATATCCCTAAAAGGATAATATAATTATTGTGTGACTCATCATTAAGTTTACCATATCTAATAGTATATGTTTCTTTCTTTTTACAAACACCATTCCAATATAGTGTATAAGGTAGAGTGATTTGAGATAAAATAACGTAATCAAATAGAAATTTGGTAAAACATGAGTTAAGATATTCACCACCTTTTCCCAATAAATGTTTCTTAATAATATTACCAATCTGATCACAACATCATTATTGAACTCTTTTAACTTATTAAAGGATTTATACTTATACCTCATAAAGTAGATATAACCATACCTACTCTATTCATCGGTAATAGTAATAAAGTATGAGAATATACCTATAGAATCTACATAAAAAGGTCCCCACATATTAGTGTCTACCAATTCTATAATCTATATGGACCTTTCACTTTTACAACTAAATGGTGGTTTGGTTATTTTACTTATAAACACGTGTGACAACTTTCAAGTGGATTATGCTCAAAAGAGTCTAAGTAACCATCTTGATAAATATTTTTCAAATTCGTCTCATTTATATAACCAAGATGGAGATTCTATAGTTGGGTGTTATACGAGTTGCATGTGTTTTTTTAATTATCAATTTCTAATATGTGATTTTAATAATTCAATACATAAATACCTTTATTTAACTTCTCTATATCATAACATATGATATATTTATGAATGTAGAATTACATATTTTCAAAGCTGAAAATAAACCCATCTATATCTAAATAAGAAATACAAATGATGTTCTTAGTGACACTAGGAATATAATAACAATTCTTTAAAACAAAAAATAATCATGTTGGAAATGAGAGATGATAGTATCTAATGGATATAGAATCTATAATTGCCCCATTGGAAGCCCGTAGATCTACCTCACCTCTATAAACCTCATAGAATCTACTTGGTTCTTGTATTTGGATACAAATGTGAGCATTAAAAGTAGTTTTTAATACCCAACTTGCATGTATGGAAAGATTACACTCAATAAAGAACACACATAATTTCTCCCCTTGATTCTTTGGTTAGGTGAAATTATAATTCCAGTGGTCCAACTTACCATATGAAAACACATCTCATCCTATTCCTTGTTTTTTATTTGGATATTATTCTTCTTGGAAGGATAGTACTCTAGGTCCTTAGACATGGAATGAATCTTTGGCCGTTCTTTCTCTTAATATTCACTATAAAGACTATGGATTTTTTCACTCCCCATGTCTTTATCAATTTGGAGAATAAGAGTAATAATTTTCAAAAATTTATTCTTAATATTTCTCATATTATAATTCATTGTAAAACTGGATAAGTTTTTAGGCAGTGAGGACTGAATGAGATCTCTGTGTATCTCATCCGGGATCTTGAACCCTTAGATGCCCAGGTTCTTAATGTAACCAATAATATTGAGTATATGTGGGATATATGGCACCGACTCTATAATAATTCACATTTAAAATGTATTGGAGATCTCATATATCTCTGATCTCATCTTCTCTTGATAGAGATCCCATAGGTGAGAAATGATGCTATGGGCATCCATATTTACATGGTGCTTGAAAAGATAATTAGACATGGTGGATAATATAAAAATTGGAATACATTGTGTGGTCCACATGTTTTATATAGAGTTATACTTCTTCCCCACTATCCTATTTGGAATGTGACCTAGGAAGTGGGGATTCTGGCACATATAATTTTATTTCATGGGGTAGTATAACATGTAGGTTCCTATAAATTTTGTGGAAATTCATGCAGGTGAGAAGGTTATAATTCTATAGTATGGATCATAGTGATATTTTCAAAGTTGTTTGATTTGAAATTTATAAAACATAAGAGTATATGATTAGTACTTTCCTGGATTACAAAATATATTAATAAATTTAAATTCAATTAAATTCCATTAATAGAACACTATTTTTTCAAAACCTAATATACCTCACCATCAGTTTTAAAATATCTTGTTTCATAGATATTATATAGGAAAGAATCCATATTCTCTTTCTTATAACCCGAACATGAGCCTGGAAAGTTATTTGAATATTTTTAGGTAGGCATAAGTTTCCAACTACATTAACTCATAGATCCTTAATCTGTTGAGTGGAATTCCCAATCCTAAAATCCAGAATAATTATTTTCTCAACCCTTTCTTCCTAGTTATACCAATTCATAATTGCGTAGTCAACCCAAAACTTTATGCTGAAATTTCTATAAGAATTAAAAGCACCCAAACTAGGGTTGGTCAAGTACTTTGAGATATGAGGCCAATTGTAACTTTTTTAGTGGAAGGATATGCTGACTTAAGATTTTAGTTGAGGGATTTTTTTTCTTTATGCACAAAATCCCATTTTTATCTTTATCACATTCCTTGTAAATATTAAGTGAATTTTACTTAAGTGACTAACCATTTTTGATAAAAAAAGTTGTGCATAATCCTATTATACTTTATCCCATCTTAAATTCTTATTCATTAATTTATCAAGTGACCATGAAACATCCAAAAACATAAATAATTAACCATGAAATTGATAAAAATAAAATAAAAGTGGCATGATCATGATATTCTATAATGGTTAGTTTATCTATTAGATGATAAACTGAAAATTGAACCTAAGGGAAAATACCTTGGACCATAGCTTGGTTTGTATTGTAGAATTCCACCTTGGATCTTATGTATCACCTCAATTGTTTTCACCTCGTCTCCTAGACCAAAACCACGTCCTCTTTTCGGGGAGCTCCATACTTACTAAATATTTTACACACATATAGGCGAGGGGATCCAATAGATTGGATATATGAGGTTTACATAAAAGAAACTATGAGCATATAGGATCTTACACAATAAGGGGGAGAGAATAAAACAAACATGAATTTTAATTAAATCATAATAAATTAAAAGAGACTAATCAAATACATAAGGTTGGTCTAATATCATGATTATCCATAAAACATTCAGAAAGCATATATTTTCAATGTAGTTCTGCAATACATCAATTCAGTCATTAATTATTATAAGTATACACAAATTAATCCAAATAAATTCAATTTATCTTAATTATATCTAAGAATCCTTAACACACAATCATCCATAATTTTTAATAAAATTAATTTCATTTAAAATTAATGAAATAGACAATTGCACTTGGAGGAAACTGCGTGTGTTCATCCAAGATTTTAAATAGGAAAATTGATTCAATATATAATTATTAATCATTTACATGTAATGTACTATCAAATAAATAACACATGTTATATAGTAGAATACACAATGTGTTATTGGTTACACAACATGTACTATCATCTGCCTGTGTCCATAGCACACGCCTAGGGACTGGGCATATTACCTTCCATAGACGAGTTTGAGGTACACTACATGTTTTCTATCTTACACGGCATGTGACCTCAGAGTTGTATAACATGTTAGTCCCCATGTAATTTATCTGATACAAGGAACACTAGGAAACCCTATGTTCTTAGCCATGGGAAGACAAGGACTACACATCATGTATAGTGGTTACACAGAGTGTAATTATTCAAACCATGCTCTAGCCTATCTAAATCTAGTTTTTGATCCTATTTTATAAAATATTAGATCTAATTACATCATATTTATCCAATATTATCATGATATACAAATGAGAAACACTAATACAAGACATGTAATTAGGAAATACACATAGTGTACTCTGTTTTTGTCTGATAAGAACCTTTGGAACTTCTAGATAGTGTTTTCATATGTTTCTTCATTTTAATATTAATCATTTGTCTAGTTATGTGAGTGAGAACAAAGAAAGGGAAGAAATGATGATGTTCAGATATTAAAAATGAATTGGCATGAAGTATAATAAATCAAAAACACATTAAATCAATCAAAGAATAATAAATAACTATAAATTAAACATTTAACCTTCCTTTAATACCACTTATATGTTCTGAGTGCAGTATAAGTGAATTTATGGAATGGATAACTCCTCTTTTTAGTCTTAATATATAAATAATATTTTCTTCACATGAAAAATAATAACATTTCAAATGAAAACCATATATTACTTAACTAGGTAAAATATTTAAATAATAAGAATAGTATTTTCACATGTAATTTATAATTAATTTATGAGAAGATATATAATTACCTCAACTTGTAATTTCAATATCATTAATGATCTATTTGATTAGATCCCATCATTCCATCATTTCTTATAGTAATTAAATGCAGAATCCCTCTAGTGGTGATCCATACATTTACCACAATCTCTAAACATTTCCATAGAATCACTGGGTTCTAGCACGACCAATCTTGATCACTTGCATTGTTCATGGTTGATCGACTTAGAATTAATTTTGAAGGAGGAATAACTATTGATGTTTTCTCGATGGGTTAAGAGAGGAGTATGAGAGAACACATTCTAGATCTATATATCTCTATATGTCTTAAGAGATACTATCTCTATCTATTGTTCATAAAAAGTGTTATTATGGAAATTGATATAATTAGATATTATTATGCTAGGTTTAGGGTTAGAAAATTGTGCACAAGCCCTTTTGAAACATTATAATTCATAATTGACCCCATGTCTAATAATAATAATATTGTTAATCACTTGACATGTGAAAAACTTTATGAATATAAATAAATATCATTTATACAATTTCCAATAGGTCTATTAAGCTTGATCCTCTTTCCCTAATCGATATTTACTAATCCTTTAATAATTACTATTTTTTATTGAATAAACATCACTGTAGTACTCATCAATAAATATTATGTTCACCAAAACTTGAAAATAAATATTTATTATCATTTAACTCAATTTTTTTTGAATAACTTGTGATTAAATCATGGTCATAAACCAAAACTAAATAAATTTTATTTATTAAAAATTAATAAATTCAATACTGAATTTAAATAAAATTATGAATACACATAGTGTGTTACCCTTATGACCTCTTTCTAAGTGGAATTATGATGAACCACCTAAAGTCCAAGGTTAGTGTCAAGAAACATAACAAGGAACCCATAGAGAAAAAAGTTAACATCGTAACAATATCCATATTCTTAATAAATCTTACCATTTAATATAATCCTTTTATCATGATATATTAAATAAAGTAGGTTTTATGTTGGTTCCATCAACCTATATACTTGATGTCTATTTCTTTGACTTTTTATAAATCAAATCTCCCACCAAACACTGTGGCCATAGATTTATGCAGGTAGTTCCACTCCCATCAAAGGGTCTATGATATCAACTTCTATCAAAGGGAAAATGATAATATCCATTACAAAAACACGTCATACTTACTAAACTGAGTACTGACTAAATCTGAAAATGGTATTCCCTTTGAGTTATAGAATGGAAAGAAACTACTCTTTTCACATGTTCATGCTTAGGGTTTCAAGGCATTTGTTAAGGCTAGATCAAGAAACAAACTAGAACCCAAGGTCATGAAGTGTATCTTTATAGGGTATCCCAAGTAAACAAGAGGATACTATCTATAAAACCCTTCAGACAAGAAAGTAACAAGACAATTCATCTTTCTTGAGAGGGAGCACATCCTCAAGTTGGGTAGTGGGAGAAAGATTGACTGTGATAAAGCGGATTCTCAATATTCATAATAGTTGGTACAAAAAAAGATTCCATAATTCCCCATAGAAGAAGCTGTTCCTGAATCAGAAGAACTACAAAGAAGTGCTAGAGAGGTAGGATAATTATGGTGAAAAACCAAATATGAATAAATTTTATATATTCCAAATTCTTAAATTCAACATTGAATTTAACTGAGACTGTCAATACACATAGTGTGTGACCTTCTAGGACTATTTCTTACTAGAATTAGGCTGAACCACCTAAAGTCTAAGGATAGTGTCTAGAAACATACAAAGGAACCCATAGAGAAAAAAGTTAACATTGCAACAACCTTTGTCTTCTTAAGAACACTTAACATTTAATATAATCCTTTTATCATGATATATTAAATGATGTAGGTTTTATGCTGGTGCCATCAACCTATATAAAAAATGTCTATTTATTTGAATTTTTAGAAATGAAATATCCCATGAAACACTATGGCCATAGTTTATGTAGGTAGTTCCACTCCCATCAAAGGGCCTAAGATATCAACTTTTTTTAAAAGGAAACGGAGATAAATCTTTTGTCACATTATTTATTAATGTGATATAACTTACGCCACAAACAACATATCCTAATTCATTGTGATAATATGTCATCATGGTTTTAATCAATATATCAAGGTACATAAGTAATGATATCCATAAATGATAATCTTAAAGTATGAGAATCAATACATACATCCACAGATTGGAACATCCAATGACACATGGAAATATTAATTTCCTATTGGTGAGTCCATTCTTATAACCTCTTATCTTGAAGATTACCAAGGGAGAAAACCATGAGAAGGTGTCTCAAAGTCTTATGAGCCTCCTACCCCTGATAGTTTTTATTTTCTCGAACCTTCATACAATATCATCTAACCATATAACAAGATACAAGAATATTGTCATGGAACAAATATGTTCTCATGATAGTGAGGAACTTCCACGACCTTTCAGTGTGACACACATTGTCAGGACATTATCACATGAAAATTTCATAGAGAAGAACAATAATTATGTGATAAGAAACTTCATTAATAATTTAAAAAATGTAACCAAGTACTAAGGAACTCAGTTTTGGGGAACCAAGTCCAACATTTATTGTAGAGACCCAAAGCTTGACGTATATGGACATTACATTACTTTTGCGGAATACTTAATACATAACAAAAAAAAAAGACACACAAGGACCGTAATAGTTTAGTGTCTTTGGAAACTCGGAATATAAAATTCTAATCATGTTGAAATATCTTCAACAACTCCCAGAAAGATATTTCCCTTTTTGTTTCCTTACCTAAAACCTTTCTTTATTTCCTGGGGAAAATAAAACATAAAAAGGGTGAGCTCAAATGCTCAGTAAGGGAAAACATAGATAACATAAAACAATCCATAAACATTTGGAAGCAACAACTTGAACATGAAATTTAATCATTAAAATCTTGAGCAAAGACATAAATTGTGGAAGTACGTAAGGCATATATCATAATAGAACATCAACCGTGATAAAATATAATGGGAATAAAACATGTAATTGTGGAAACCATTCAGCACATGTTGTGATTTCCATAGTAGCCAAGGCATTGCTTCCAAGACCATCTTAGTGGAGAAAGTCCCTTTCTGAATCGAGTTCACTCCTCGTTTCAGTCCTGTAACACTGAACCAGATTAACTTACCGTTCCAGCCATGTCTATCTCATGAGATATAAATCTTTAGACAATGCATTGGATGGAGATATAGGTCCCACCCATCTCATAGTGAAATCATTCTTACTTGTGCCACAATATAAACATAAATCATTCATCATAACCCAAATAATAGAAATGGGTTTCATAAACATCATCCCAACATAAAATAATCCATATAAAATAATGGATATCATTTCATAATAAGAAAAGTGAAAACATGTAAATCATAGAGACATTATACTGGAAACAAACACATATGAAATAATGTCATATTACATGGAAAATGGTTTTGATAAAACATTTGAAATGAATTCTTGAGGAAAATATACTTTCTTCGTCAAAATCATTTTCTTTTCAAAAAATGCCATGTACTTTCAAAATAAAAGTATTTTGTTGAAAATAGTCATAAAATAATGTAGAGTAAGCTTCATGAAAATGAGGCGTTATTAAACTGTAAAAATCTGTCCATGCCGTATAAGTTATAAATAACATTCTCCTCGTACTTTTCTCGGAAAAGTCAAAAAGTACCTTGTATGGTAAAAAAAAGATTCCTCAAATACCATGTAGTAAAAGTAAAAAATGGTTAAAAAATACTTTAAACATACATGAAAACAATTTTATAAAACATGGACATGGATGATAGAAATAACCCCAGTAAATACTTACGAATAAGCAATCTCGGATAAAAATGAGATTTTCAAAATTATCCCTTACCTTAGGTCCGATATGCTTCGTACGTTTCCGAACCACCTGTATAATGATTTAAATAATTTCATTGACTTATTAAAGAATCATATTCATTGTTATGATATCATATATGGTTCACTTATGACTTCATATTACCCGTTCTTTTGTAAGCTCCATGTTAAAGCAGTGTTTTGGGTTAAATCGTTTTATTTATCATACGTGTTTGGACTTGTTGTTATTGATATTATTACTTATATCCTGATTTAATTAATTATAGAATTTAAAACATGATTTACATATAATATATATTTCAGTATATACATATATATATATGATTGATCGAGTAAATGAAATGAAATACACTGTTCATGGAGACGGTAGGCCGTACGTACGCATGAACGCTGTTGTCGTTTCCTTATTGAATTGAATGAAATTAAGTAGATGAAATACATATATATACACATAAATCCAGTATCATTATTATGTCATATATTTCATGGTTACTTATTATATATACTTTATAATCATTCCTGAATGGTTAACATGGAGAATGAATCTCATCGCGTCGTGGAGACGGTAGTCCGTACATACGCACAAGCGATGATATCATTCCCATGATCATGGAATTTTATTGGAGTGTATGTATACTATTTAAGAATAAATATAAGTTTACAATAATAATATATAGTTATTATTTACACCATTATACCCATCCAAGTAAAGTGGTGGTGGAAAATAGATTACACCATGGCGTGGAGACGGTATTCCGTACGTACGCACGCGCGATGATTTTGTTTTCCGTAGGATGGATAGATGGTGAAATAGGGTTGTTTCATATTTATAATAATATATCAGTATATGAGTGATACTGATGTTATTACTTCATAATGAAACAACTAAATAAGAAGAAGTGGAAGAAGAAATAAAGTTGAAAGAATCGGTAACAGACATTACCTCTTCTTTGAAGCGCCTCTTTGAGACCTCCTCTTAGGGAACCAAAATTGGTCTTTGAAGAAGACCAGGACCTCTAGGATCTTTCTAGGGAAGTGGAGAAGTGAATTTGGCAGGGGTTTTCCGAGCTTGAAGGCTCAAAGTGGTGTGAGGAAGAGAGGGAGGAGGTGCCCTTTTATAAGGGAGGAGAGGGGAACCTTTGGAAAAACTAAAAATATTATTTTATTATAAAGCCATTTTCTGTTTTAAATAGCTCCAAATTAATTTATTTCGAAGCTAAGGTGGGTATGGGTCGAAATTATATCATCAAATAGAATTTGGACAAGTTTAGTTTACTATTTTAACCATATCATTTAGATTTAACTTTAAGTTAGATAATTTTACTTTTACCGTGTCTTTTTGTGTTCTTACACTATAAGGTTAATAAACTTACTATAACAAGCCAAACGAACCCCAAGTTGTTTATTATTAATATATATAACCTTATATAAGTAATTTGGCCGAAACTTATATTTTTAGGAATAAAATAACAATTAATAATATAATATTGGTTTAAAAAACTATTTTATGTCAATTTTGACACTATTTAGTAATTGATTTTTGTGAAAAACATAACAGAATGATTAGTTCAAACAAAGTTTATTAAATCAATACTAACATTTCATATTAACCTGGAAAATTAGTGGAATTCATAAAAAGTCTGAAATTATATTTATTTGGGTATTTATAACATCAATTATGTCAATATTTCATTAATAATATAATTACTGCATCATCATTGTGTCATAAACAAATTAAAAAATTAAAGTCTAAAAATTACAAATAAAATACCATTATGTAGGAAATCGTATTATCTTTCTAATTAATATTTATATTCGAATTTATCTTTTGTATAACCCTATATTAAAAATTATTTACTTATTAAACTTTGATTTTAACTATTTTAACCCTTCTTTAAATAAATTAATAATAAATGTCCTAATCTAATCCAAGTGGGCCTAAATGGTCATATTTTATTCTTAAGGTTGTTTTTGGTCGAATTAAACTTATCCAATAGAATTAGTACATGTGTTAGGGTAATAATAATATCATTTTTATCCTTAATTACCTTATTTACTTTTACCCATGGTAAAAAAAGTAAAAAGTTACTATTCACCAAGAATTATTTTCATCTCATTGAACCACATTTTACTTACTGAAATCAACCGTGTCTCTCGGATTTTTGAAATTCCACTTACAGAAGCGGTAAAATTATGTTTTATGTGAATTTGGAAATTCTTTTAGGAGGTGGGTAAAAGACGGTCAAAAGTTCAATAAACTTTATATATATCTAAAATTATTGTAAAATGACTCTAATAAATTACATTGAACTTACATAGGTATTATGTGTCAATTTTGACCTAAAATAAATTTAAACAGAATAAATAATTATTTAAATGAAAAGTCAGTTTTTAAATAGTAACCTAGTGTTTTCACTATTCATCAAAATTTGAATGTTTTCAGAAAAATACCAAAATTTCACCCTAGGCTAATTTCGATATTCCAAATCCAAAAATGAAGTCCATTTTGAACTATGAAATTTAAAAAATTTCAAAAAGTGTTTATTACTATTCTTATCGGCTAGTTTTAATAAAATTTTAATAGCATATCGTTGTTTAGTGAAACTCGGTATTGCGTACGACACACGCTATCGAGGAAGGTCGCGATTGAGTGTAACGCAGCCAAGTTAGGGTTGCGTGTTGTGAAAGACTCCTTTTTTGTAGCGTACAACACAAGAAATCAGTAAAATTAAAAATAATATTTTTCATAAAATCTCAGGGTGTTACATTCTACCCCCCTTAAAATGAATTTCTCCCTCGAAATTCGTCGGGGTTATAAATGGTTTGCTACTCGAAAGTTTTTTTAATAGAAACCCACATAGTAAAAAGGAATACCAAAACTAATCTTTAAAAACTAATGTATGAAACATAACGGTTACCCAAATTAACTAATCACTGGGTTTCCACATAGGAGAACATATGTGAAAATATGGATATGGAAGAGAAACATAACCATCATGTTCTGATGGAGAGCGGTAGAGAACATGGATATGAAAAAGCCAACAATCACAAAGCCATAGATTTGTGATGATCTAAGCTACCATCTGATTCATCGGATATAAGGGAACTAGGACAACATTTTTGGTTTTCAAGATCATTTCCCTAAAGTTGATGAATTAAAAGAAATACTTACATTATTTTGGTACAATTTCACTGTTGTTTGTGAATTGAACAATTTCCACTTCATCACTTAAAGAAATGAAGTTGAATTTGTTATTCGTGATGTGTTAGCAGATCATGTGATAGAATGATGGGTCATTCCATCTATTTCAAACAAAAGGTTAGAAAAAGTTATAAGTCCATCTTATGGTTAGATTAATCATATATGGTCCCAAAAATGAACTTATACTTCATATATCATACCGCTTAATAAAATAAAACTAGTTTCTACTAACCAGGGACTTCTTGTAGGCCAGTGGTAGGCGATAAATGCCAGTCACACTTCGGTTGTGGGTTCAATTCCCACAGCCTTGTCCAACACGATGGGATGTCACCCATCCTGTAGGTTGTCCTTTTTTCTAAAACTACATTACTATAACATCCCATCAATAATATCTAAAAAACTTATATCCTTAAACAATACTAACTTATGTCCAACATAATCCATTCCAATCTTTAGGATTATCTATAATACTACAGTCCTCTCTCATAATATAGTGAAAATGATTACCAGATATTTCATATAACAAGCATGTTAATACCATCGTTGATCCGCATATATCATAAGATATGTCTTGTTGGTCACATTCCAAACATTCGAAGGCCTTAATCATGTATTCTCTTGAAAAATGAATACCCATTGAATCTTAGTGAAAACATGAGTGTTGTCAAAAGTTAACTCTTTCCACATACCAAAACCCCAAAATTATATATACTCAAACCATGATATAACTATTACCTTATATCAGTCACGAGCCCATGAATACTATCAAACATTTCATTTTCTCATTATCCCTTCATTATGAGCATATCATCTTCTTTCCAAAAATATCTCAATCACCTTCCATGGTTACCGGTACCATAAAATTATTGAAAACCACAATAGACCAATACATAAATATTCCAATATTCCATGATACTATATACAACATTATTTTGGAATCCCATTACATACACACTTAATCATTCCACCACATCGTTGTAATATTCAACATCACCAATAGCGATCACATGTGACTTCCCTTTGTCCTTTTCCTTAAGTGGTTTCTCATGTCGATCATCATTAACCCTTGGATTAGGGCATTGATTATCATAATTCCCCAGTTCATTGCACTTGAAGCATTGAAGTGTTGGCGGTGCGTTCTCTGCAGTCTTTTCTTTATTCACACCATTAGCAACCCTTTTTCCATTACTTCGACACTCAGATACTCGATGACCTTCTTTTCCACACTTAAAACATTTTCTAGTCCCTTTAATAAAATCTCCACCATACTTCTTTCCACACTTTGAGCATAAGGAAACATTCATCTTCTTTTCACCATTATTCTCAGATTTCTCCTTGAACTCCATCTTTTGATTATTGTCAAAACCATGAGTTGGATATGTAACACCAACTTCCATTTCTAACTGAATAGAACAACGGACAATTTCTTCATAGCTACTGAAGTCTCTTATAGCTAATGCCCTTCGAAGTTTTGGTTTTAAGACACTGAAAAATCGATCAACTTTACTGTCAGGTTGGATGATAAAGACAGATGCATACCTTGCAGGCCTTGTAAAATTTGCTTCGTATATACCAACAGATTCATCATCCTTTTTCTTTAGTTCAAAAAAATCCTTCTCCATCTTTGTTCAAAGAATACGAGGGATTTACTTCTTGAAAAATAAGTTCTTGAACTCGTCCCATTCCATGGACTCAATTTCATATCTTGGCCTCGTATTCTTGATAAGATTCTACCATTGATCAGCTTCACCTTCCAAACAATATACTACTAAGATGAATTTATCATGTTCATAACATTGAAGAACTGAAAATATCTTTTCAGTGGTACTGATCCATTGTTCAGCAACAAGTGGACTGGAAGACGCACTGAAAGAAGGTGGACGTTGCCTCATGAAGGACTCAATAGAATATTGTTCTTTTCTCTGCTCATTTGGAAGTACAGAATGATTCATATCTTGTGTATGTATAGAAATAAGATTTTTCACTCCATCTCCAATAACATTGGTTTGTTCAGGAGGAAAATCATTTCATTGTCCATTACATTGATCAACACAGTTCCTTCGGGTTCCGGCCATTGTCTAAAACCCAAAAAGAATAGTGTGAGAGGCAAAAATCATGCTAGGGAAAACAACATAATAAAGGGGGAGTACCATCAATATCTAACATCTTAGGTTAAATTCTAAGATTGTTACTGTAGTTCAAGGACTATATCTTATACGTATACTTATCCTTGGGGACATCCCTAGACATACCTTAGAAATATCTCTAGGGATCTCACTAACGTTTTCGCATCCTAGTTTCCAAAGGTTGACTAAACCTTTCCTTTGATACCAACTGTAGAGACCCAAAGCTTGACGTACATGGAAATTACATTACTTTTGCGGAATACTTAATACATAAAAAAAATACACACAAGGACCGTAAGAGTTTAGTGTCTTTGGAAACTCAGAATATAAACTTCTAATCATGTTGAAATATCTTCAACAACTCGCATAACGATCTTCCCCTTTTTCTTCCTTACCTAAAAACTTTATTTATTTCCTCGGGCAAATAAAACAAAAAAAGGGTGAGCTCAAATTCTCAGTAAGGGCAAACATAGATAACATAAAACAATCCATAAACATTTGGAAGCCAAAACTTGAACATGAAATTTAATCATCAAAATCTTGAGCAAAGACATAAATTGTGGAAGTACGTAAGGCATATATCAAAATAGAACATCAAACGTGATAAAATATAATGGGAATAAAACATGTAATTGTGGAAACCATTAAACACATGTTATGATTTCCATAGTATCCAAGGCATTGCTGCCAAGACCATCTTAGTGGACAGAGTCCCTTTCTAAATCGAGTTCACTCCTCATTTCAGTCCTGTAACACTGAATGAGATTAACTTACCATTCCAGCCATGTCTATCTCATGAGATATAAATCTTTACCCAATGTATTGGAGGGAGATATAGGTCCCACCCATCTCATAGTGAAATAATTCTTACTTGTGCCACAATATAAACATAAACCATTCATCATAACCCAAAGAATAGAAATGGGTTTCATAAACATCATCCCATCATAACATAATCCATATAAAACAAATGGATATCATTTCATCATAAGAAAAGTGAAACCATGTAAATCATAGATACATTATACTTGAAACATACACATATGAAATAATGTCATATTAGATGGAAAATGGTTTTGATAAAACATTTGAAATGAATTCTTGAGGAAAATATCCTTTCTTCGTCAAAATAATTTTCTTTTCAAAAAATGCCGTGCACTTTCAAAATAAAATTATTTTTTTTGAAAATAGTCATAAAATCATGTAGAGTAAGCTTCATGAAAATGAGGCGTTATTAAACCGTAAAAATCCATTCACGCCGTATAAGTTAAAAATAACATTCTCCTCGTACTTTTGTCGGAAAAGTCAAAAAGTACCTTGTATGGTAAAGAAAAAGATTCCTTACATACCATGTAGTAAAAGTAAAAAATGGTTAAAAATGACTTTAAACATACATGAAAATACTTTTATAAAACATGGACATGGATGATAGAAATAACCCCAGTAAATACTTACGAATAAGAAATCTCGGATAAAAATGAGATTTTCAAAATTATCCCTTACCTTAGGTATGATATGCTTCGTACGTTTTTGAACCTCCTGTATAATGATTTAAATAATGTCATTGACTTATTACAGAATCATATTCGTTGTTATGATATCATATATGGTTCACTTATGACTTTATATTACCCGTTCTTTTGTAAGTTCCATGTTAAAGCAGTGTTTTGGGTTAAATCGTTTTATTTATCATACGTGTTTGGACTTCTTATTCTTGATATTATTACTTATATCCTAATTTACTTAATTCCAGAATGTAAAAAATGATTTACATATAATATATATTTCAGTATATACATATATATATATATATGATAGATCGATTAAATGAAATGAAATACACCGTTCATGGAGACGGTAGGCCGTACGTACGCATGAACGCTATTTTCGTTTCCTTATTGAATTGAATGAAATTAAGTAGATGGAATACATATATATACACATAAATCCAGTATAATTATTATGTCATATATTTCATGCTTACTTATTATATATACTCTATAATCCTTAATGAATGGTTAACATGGATAATGAATCTAATCGCGTCGTGGAGACGGTAGTCCGTACGTACGCACGAGCGATGATATCATTCCCATGATCGTGGAATTGTATTGGAGTGTATGTATACTATTTCAGAATAAATATCACTTTACAATAAGCATATATAATTATTATTTACACCATTATACCCATCCAAGTAAAGTGGTGGTGGAAAATAGATTACACCACGGCGTGGAGATGATATTCAGTACGTACGCACGCGCGATGATTTTGTCTTCCGTAGGATGGATAAATGGTGAAATAGGGTTGTTTAATAATTATAAAAACATATCATAATATTATTGATACTGATGTTATTACTTCATAATGAAACAACTAAAGAAGAAGAAGTGGAAGAAGAAATAAAGTTGAAAGAATCGGTAACGGACATTACCTCTTCTTTGAAGCGCCTCTTTGAGACCTCCTCTTAGGACACCGAAATTGGTCTTTGAATAAGACCAGGACCTCTAGGATGTTTATAGAGAAGTGGAGAAGTGAATTTGGTAGGGGTTGGCCGAGCATGAAGGCTCAAAGTGGTGTGAGGAAGAGAGGGAGGAGGTGCCCTTTTATAAGGGAGGAGAGGGGAAACTTTGGAAAAACTAAAAATATTATTTTATTATAAAGCCATATTTGGTTTTAAATAGCTCCAAATTGATTTATTTTGAAGCTTAGGTGGGGATGGTTCGAAATAATCTCATCCAATAGAATTTGGACAAGTTTAGTTAACTATTTTAACCTTATCATTTAGACTTAACTTTAAGTTAGATAATTTTACTTTTACCGTGTCTTTTTGTGTTCTTACACTATAAGGTTAATAAACTTACTAACCCCAAGTTGTTTATTATTAATACATATAACCTTATATAAGTCATTTGGACGAACCTTAGATTTTTAGGAATAAAATAATAATTAATAATATAATATTTGTTTTAAAAACTATTTAATGCCAATTTTGACACTATTTAGTAATTGATTTTTGTGAAATTCATAAAAGAATTATTAGTTCTAAAAAAGTTAATAAAATCAATACTAACATGTCATATTAACCTAGAAAATTAGTGTAATTAATAAAAAGTCTCAAATTACATTTATTTGGGTATTTATAACATCAATTATGTCAATATTTCATTAATAATATATTTACTGCATCATCATTGTGTCATAAACAAATTAAATAATTAATGTCTAAAAATTAAAAATAAAATACCATTATGTAGGAAATAGTTTTATCTTCCTAATTAATATTTATATTCTAATTTATCTTTTGTATAACCCTATATTAAAAATTATTTACTTATTAAACTTTGATTTTAACTATTTTAACCCTTCTTTAAATAAATTAATAATAAATATCCTAATCTAATCCAAGTGGGCATAAATGGTCATATTTTATTCCTAAGGTTGTTTTTGATCGAATTACACTTATCCAATAGAATTAGGACATGTGTTAGGGTAATAATAATATCATTTTTACCCTTAATTACCTTATTTACTTTTAAGTGTGGTAAAAAAAGTAAAAAGTTACTATTAACCAAAAATTATTTTCATCTCATTGAACCAAATTTTACTTATTGAAATCAACCGTGTCTCTTGGATTTTTGAAATTCCACTCATAGAAGCGGTAAAATTATGTTTTATGTGAATTTGGAAATTCTCCTAGGAGGTGGGTAAAAGGCGGTCAAAAGTTCAATAAAATTTTTATATATCTAAAATTATTATAAAATGACTCTAATGAATTACATTGAACTTATATAGGTATTATGTGTCAATTTTGACCTAAAATAAATTTAAATAGAATAAATAATTATTTAAATAAAAAGTTAGTTTTTAAATAGTTACCTAGTGTTTTCACTATTCATCAAAAATTGAATGTTTTCAGAAAAATACCAAAATTTCATCCTAGGATAATTTTGATATTCCGAATCCAAAAATGAAGTCCATTTTGAACTATGAAATTTACAAAATTTCAAAAAGTGGTTATTACTATTCATAATGGCTAGTTTTAATAATATTTTAATAGCATATTGTTGTTTAGTGAAACTCGGTATTGCGTACAACACATGCTATCGAGGAAGGTCGCGATTGCGTGTAACACAACCAAGTTAGGGTTGCATGTTGTGAAATACTCCTTTGTTGTAGCATACAACACAAGACATCAATAAAATTAAAAATAATATTTTTCATAAAATCTCGGGGTGTTACATTCTACCCCCCTTAAAATGAATTTCTCCCTCGAAATTCGTCAAGGTTATAAATGGTTTGCAACTCGAAAGTTTTTTTAATAGAAACCCACATCGTAAAAAGGAATAACAAAACCATTCTTTAAAAACTAATGTATGAAACATTAGGGTTACCCAAATTAACTAATCACTGGGTTTCCACATAGGAGAACATAAGTAAAAATATGGATATGGAAGAGAAACCTAACCATCATGTTCTGATGGAGAGCAGTAGAGAACATGGATATGAAAAATCCAACAATCACAAAGCCATAGATTTGTGATGATCTAAGGTATCATCTGATTCATCAGATATAAGGGAACTAGGACAACATTTTTGGTTTTCAAGATCATTTCCCTAAAGTTGATGAATTAAAATAAATACTTACATTATTTTGGTACAATTTCAATGTTGTTCGTGAATTGAACAATTTCCACTTCATCCCTTAAAGAAATGAAGTTGAATTTGTTATTCATGATGTGTTAGAAAATCATGTGATAGAATGATGGGTCATTCCATCTGTTTCAAAAAAAAGGTTAGCAAAAGTTATAAGTCCATATTATGGTTAGATTAATCGTATATGGTTCCAAAAATGAACTTATACTTCATATATCATACCGCTTAATAGAATAAAACTAGTTTATACTAACCAGAGACTTCCTGTAGGCCAGTGGTAGGCGATAAAGGCCAGTCGCACTTCGGTTGTGGGTTCAATTCCCACGGCCTTGTCCGACGTGATGGGCTGTCACCCCTCCTGCAGGTCTTTTTTCTAAAACTACATTACTATAACATCCCATCAATAATATCGAAAAAACTTCTATCCTTAAACAATACTAACTTATGTCCAACATAATACATTCCAATCTCTAGGCTTATCCATAATACTGTAGTCCACTCTCATAATATAGTGAAAACGATTACCAGATATCTTATATAACAAGCATGTTAATACCATCGTTGATCCCCATATATCATAAGATATGCTTATTGGTCACATTCCAAACATTCGAAGGCCTTAATCATGTATTCTCTTGAAAAATGAATACCCATTGAATCTTAGTGAAAACATGAGTGTTGTCAAAAGTTAACTCTTTCCACATACCAAAACCCCAAAGTTCTATATACTCAAACCATGATATAACTATTACCTTATATCAGTCATGCTCCCATGAATACTGTCAAACATTTCATTTTCTCCTTATCCCTTCATTATGTGCATATCATCTTCTTTCCAAAAATATCTCAATCACTTTCCATGGTTACCGGTACCATAAAATTATTGAAAACCACCATAGACCAATACATAAATATTCCAATATTCCATGATACTATATACAACATTATTTTGGAATCCCATTACATAAACACTTAATCATTCCACCACATCGTTGTCATATTCAACATCGCCAATAGTGATCGCATGTGACTTCCCTTTGTCCTTTGCCTTAAGTGGTTGCTCATGTCGATCATCATTAACCCTTGGATTAGGGAATTGATTAGCATAATGCCCCATTTCATTGCACTTGAAGCATTGAAGTGTTGGTGGTGCGTTCTATGTAGTCTTTTCTTTATTCACACCATTAGAAACCCTTTTTCCATTACTTCGACACTCAGCTGCTCGGTTAACTTCTTTTCCAAACTTAAAAGATTTTCTAGTCCCTTTAATAAAATCTCCACCATGCTTCTTTCCACACTTTGAGCATAAGGAAACATTCATCTTCTTTTCACCATTATTCTCAGATTTCTCCTTGAAATCCATCTTTTGATTCTTGTCAAAACCATGAGATGGATATGTAACACCAACTTCCATTTCTAACTGAATAGAACAACGCACAATTTCTTCATAGCTACTGAAGTCTATTATAGCTAATGCCCTTCGAAGTTTTGGTTTTAAGCCAATGAAGAATCGATCAACTTTACTTTCAGGTTGGATGATAAAGCCAGATGCATACCTTGCAGGCCTTGTAAAATTCTCTTCGTATATACCAACAGATTCATCATCCTTTTTCTTTAGTTCAAGAAAATCCTTCTCCATCTTTGTTCGAAGAATACGAGGGATGTACTTCTTGAAAAATATGTTCTTGAACTCGTCCCATTCCATGGACTCAATTTCATCTCTTGGCCTCGTATTCTTGATAAGATTCCACCATTGATCAGCTTCACCTTCCAAACGATATACTGCTAAGATGACTTTACCATGTTCAGAACATTGAAGAACTGAAAATATCTTTTCAGTGGTACTAATCCATTGTTCAGCAACAAGTGGATCGGAAGACCCACTGAAAGAAGGTGGATGTTGCCTCATAAGGGACTCAATAGAATATTGTTCCCTTCTCTGCTCATTTGGAAGTCCAGAATGATTCATAGCTTGTGTAAGTATAGAAATAATATTTTTCACTCCATCTCCCATAACATTGGTTTGTTTAGGAGGACAATCATTGCATTGTCCATTACATTGATCAACACAGTTCCTTCGGGTTCCAGCCATTGTCTAAAACCCAAAAAGAATAGTGTGAGAGGCAAAAATCATGCTAGGGAAAACAACATAATAAAGGGGGAGTACCATCAATAGATAACATCTTAGGTTAAATTATAATATTGTTACCGTAGTTCTAGGACTATATCCTATACGTATACTTGTCCTTAGGGACATCCCTAGACATACCTTAGAAATATCTCTAGGGATCTCACTAACATTTTCGCATCCTAGTTTCCAAAGGTTGACTAAACCTTTCCTCTGATACCAACTGTAGAGACCCAAATCTTGACGTACATGGACATTACATTAATTTTTCGGAATATTTAACACATAACAAAAAAAGACACACAAGGACCGTAATCGTTTAGTGTCTTTGGAAACTCAGAATATAAACTTATAATCATGTTGAAATATCTTCAACAACCCCCATAACAATCTTCCCCTTTTTGGTTCCTTTCGTACAACTTTCTTTATTTCTTGGGGAAAATAAAACATAAAAAGGGTGAGCTCAAATTCTCAGTATGGGAAAACATAGATAACATAAAATAATCCATAAACATTTGGATGAAAAAACTTGAACATGAAATTTAATCACCAAAATCTTGAGCAAAGACATAAATTGTGGAAGTACGTAAGGCATATATCATAATAGAACATCAACCTTGATAAAATATAATGGGAATAAAACATGTAATTGTGGAAACCATTCAGCACATGTTATGATTTCTATAGTATCCAAGGCATTGCTGCCAAGACCATCTTAGTGGACAAAGTCCCTTTCTGAATCGAGTTCACTCCTCATTTCAGTCCTGTAACACTGAACCGGATTAACTTACCGTTCCGGCCATGTCTATCTCATGAGATATAAATCTCTACCCAATGCATTGGAGGGAGATATAGGTCCCACCCATCTCATAGTGAAATCATTCTTACTTGTTCCACAATATAAACATAAATTATTCATCATAACCCAAAGAATAGAAATGGGTTTCATAAACATCATCCCATCATAACATAATCCATATAAAAAAATGGATATCATTTCATCATAAGAAAAGTGAAACCATGTAAATCTTAGAGACATTATACTTGAAACATACACGTATGAAATAATGTCATATTATATGGAAAATGGTTTTGATAAAACATTTGAAATGAATTCTTGAGGAAAATATCCTTTGTTCATCAAAATCATTTTCTTTTCAAAAAATGCCATGCACTTTCAAAATAAAAGTATTTTGTTGAAAATAGTCATAAAATCATGTAGAGTAATCTTCATTAAAATGAGGCGTTATTAAACCGTAAAAATCCGTTCACGCCGTATAAGTTAAAAATAACATTCTCCTCGTACTTTTGTCAGAAAAGTCAAAAAGTAACTTGTATGGTAAAAAAAAGATTCCTTACATACCATGTAGTAAAAGTAAAAAATGGTTAAAAAGTAATTTAAACATAAATGAAAACACTTTTATAAAACATGGACATGGATGATAGAAATAACCCCAGTTAATACTTACGAATAAACAATCTCGGATAAAAATGAGATTTGAAAAATTATCCCTTACCTTAGGTCCGATATGCTTCGTACATTTCCGAACCTCCTGTATAATGATTTAAATAATGTCATTGAATTATTACAGAATAAAATTCATTGTTATGATATCATATATGGTTCACTTATGACTTTATATTACCCGTTCTTTTGTAAGTTCCATGTTAAAGCAGCGTTTTGGGTTAAATCATTTTATTTATCATATGTGTTTGGAATTGTTGTTCTTGATATTATTACTTATATCCTGATTTACTTAATTCCAGAATGTAAAACATGATTTACATATAATATATATTTCAGTATATACATATATATATATATATGATATATCGATTAAATGAAATGAAATACACCGTTCATGGAGACGGTAGGCCGTACGTACGCATGAATGCTGTTTTCGTTTCCTTATTGAATTGAATGAAATTAAGTAGATGGAATACATATATATACACATAAATCCAGTATCATTATTATTTCATATATTTCATTATTACTTATTATATATACTTTATAATCATTCATGAATGGTTAACATAGAGAATGAATCTCATCGCGTCGTGGAGACGGTAGTCCGTACGTACGCACGAGCGATGATATCATTCCCATGATCGTGGAATTGTATTGGAGTGTATGTATACTATTTCAGAATCAATATCACTTTACAATAACCGTATATAGTTATTATTTACACCATTATACCCATCCAAGTAAAGTGGTGGTGGAAAATAGATTACACCACGACGTGGAGACGGTATTCCGTACGTACGCACGCACAATGATTTTGTTTTCCGTAGGATGGATAGATGGTGAAATAGGGTTGTTTCATACGTATATTAACATATCAGTATATGATTGATACGGATTTTATTACTTCATAATGAAACAACTAAAGAAGAATAAGTGGAAGAAGAAATAAAGTTGAAATAATCGGTAACGGTCATTACCTCTTCTTTGAAGCGCCTCTTTGAGACCTCCTCTTAGGGCACCAAAATTAGTCTTTTAAGAAGACCAGTACCTCTATGATGTTTCAAGGGAAGTGGAGAAGTGAATTTGGAAGGGTTTGTCTGATATTGATGGCTCAAAGTGGTGTGAGGAAGAGAGGGAGGAGGTGCTCTTTTATAAGGGAGGAGAGGGGCACCTTTGGAAAAAATAAAAATATTATTTTATTATAAATCCATATTCAGTTTTAAATAGCTCCAAATTGATTTATTTATAAGATAAGGTGGGGATGGGTCGAAATCCTCTCATCAAATAGAATTTGGACAAGTTTATTTTACTATTTTAACCTTATCATTTAGATTTAACTATAAGTTAGATAATTTTACTTTTACTGTGTCTTTTTGTGTTCTTACACTATAAGGTTAATAAACTTACTATAACAAGACAAACGAACCCCAAGTTGTTTATTATTAATATATATAACCTTATATAAGTCATTTGGTAGAACCGTTGATTTTTAGGAATAAAATAACAATTAATAATATAATATTTGTTTTAAAAACTATTTTATGTCAATTTGGACACTATTTAGTAATTGATTTTTTTGAAAATCATAACAGAATGATTAGTTCTAACAAAGTTAATTAAATCAATAATAACATGTCATATTAACCTATAAAATTATTATAATTCATAAAAAGTCTCAAATTACATTTATTTGGGTATTTATAACATCAATTATGTCAATATTTCATTAATAATATAATTACTGCATCATCATTGTGTCATAAATAAATTAAATAATTAAAGTCTAAAAATTACAAATAAAATACCATTATGTATTAAATCGTTTTAGATTTCTAATTAATATTTATATTCAAATTTATCTTTTGTATAACACTATATTAAAAATTATTTACTTATTAAACTTTGATTTTAACTATTTTAACCCTTCTTTAAATAAATTAATAATAAATGTACTAATCTAATCCAAGTGGGCCTAAATGGTCATATGTTATTCCTAAGGTTTTTTTTGGTCTAATGAAACTTATCCAATAGAATTAGGACATGTGTTAGGGTAATAATAATATCATTTTTACCCTTAATTACCTGATTTACTTTTAACTGTGGTAAAAAAAGTAAAAAGTTACTATTCACCAAAAATTATTTTCATCTCATTGAACCACATTTTACTTACTGACATCAACCGTGTCTCTCGGATTTTTGAAATTCCACTCACAGAAGTAGTAAAATTATGTTTTATGTGAATTTGGAAATTCTCCTAGGAGGTGGGTAAAAGACGGTCAAAAGTTCAATAAAATTTTTATATATCTAAAATTATTATAAAATGACTATAATGAATTACATTGAACTTATATAGGTGTTATGTGTCAATTTTGACCAAAAATAAATTTAAATAGAATAAATAATTATTTAAATAAAAAGTCGGTTTTAAATAGCAATCCAGTGTTTTCACTTTTCATCAAAAATTGAAAGTTTTCAAAAAAATACCAAAATTTCACCCTAGGATAACTTCGATATTATGAATCCAAAAATGAAGTCCATTTTGAACGATGAAATTTAAAAAATTTCAAAAAGTGGTTATTATTATTCATAACGGGTAGTTTTAATAATATTTTAATAGCATATCGTTGTTTAGTGAAACTCGGTATTGTGTACAACACATGCTATCGAGGAAGGTCGCGATTTCGTGTAACGCAGCCAAGTTAGGGCTGCGTGTTGTGAAAGACTCCTTTGTTGTAGCGTACAACACAAGACATAAATAAAATTAAAAAGAATCATAAAATCTCGGGGTGTTACATTTATCTCATGAGATACCATGTATGGTGCATGGGTGGTTAGGCTAAGAACACTATGTTATGATGTATCAATAATTATCCATGACTTATGATTATAATTACATGTTTTATATTGTTGCGACATTCCTATTATGCCTTGATTTTTTCATCTTTTGTTATTATATGATATTAATATTTATGATTATCACCTTTTTATGTCACCATGTTATGCCCCTTGACTCACTTGTATCACTTTTCTTCATACTACGTTTTGATTATTCCCATACTTTGATTTATAGCCCACCCTTTTCTTAGGTACATCGCCAAGTTTTCACATGTAATTTTAGATGATTATTGGAATTTTAAGGGCATGTTATAGAGTTTTCAAATATTATTTTATCCCTATTTCAAGACACTAGGCCCCTCGATCTTTTGGGTCTGTGTTATGTGTATGTTTATGTAATAAATCCTAAAATAAAGTATATAATTGATATGGGTTATCATTGTTTTCGTCAAAGAAATATTTAGTTATTTGTTTGGTCTTAGGATTAGAGAACCTTAGTGAAAACCATAAGGATAAGACTAAACATAGGATAATATCCTTATATTTTGGTAAAGTAAAGAGAGAGTGGTTTTTAAGAAACAAAATCACGGTCTAGATACTATAAGTCGATGTGGATCTGGTATAGATGTACCTAGGAGAAATAACTCCAAAAGGGGTTGTTGGGTATTAACTTGACCTATACCTAGTGCATGATAAGGAGGCCTTAGTGCACAGATATTTTGAAACTCCTGAGGTAGATTCTTTGGTAAATTCCAAAGCTCTTTACAAACCATTTTGAAGGGGACACAAATCATATGAATTTTAATGTAAGGAAATAGACCATGGATAAATTATATTGAAACATAAAAATAAATAGGTTAAGGAATATATGTCATTCATGAGTTATCCATTAAATGTTCATAGTTTCCCTTTTATATGTTTAATAGTTTGAAAAATATCATCCCAAATTTTCCCATAAATTTAGTCAATGGACGGAAATAGGAGGAATCATGTTAATTACTAATGTGACGAGAAATGTGATGAAAATCCAAATGAGAAAACCAACCTGATGGGATTAGGAGTTGATAACTTCCTGAAAATAATTACTCAGTTAACTAATGTTTTGAATAGAAACTTGAATCAAGAGGAACACTCACTCCCCCCCCCCATGAAAGAGAAATTTTCAATTGAGACCTTTATATAATAGAGGATTATAACTTTCTATGGATCTTCTAAAAGATTAATCATGGAATAATGGATGAACTCTATTGAATAAATCTTATCCATCCTTCAATGCTATGAGAAAGAGAAGGTCATACTGATCTTTTATCACATGGAGGGAGAAACTAATCAATGGTGGATGTTAATAAAAAATTACAAATCCCAAGGAATAAATCAAAGTGATGGAGTGAAAGGAATTCAAATTATTTTTTCAATAAATATTTTCCTCATAATATCTAACATAAAATGGTGAGGGAGTTCATTATCCTTAAAAAAGGAGGATGAATCCATTGGGGTGTATAAGGAAAAATTTATAAGAGTTTCACGATATAAATTAGGCTTTGTCATTAGCACAGAAGGTAAATTTGATCGGTTCTTTAGTGAGATAAAGTTGAATCTACAAAAATATTTTATAATTAGAGACTTTGAAAACTATAAATAAATTTTATAATTTTCTATAAATTTATAAATAGAGATTGATGAATCTCAAGGGTCTAATGGGACTGTAGATAGGAATCAGAGAATATAGTTTAATTTTGGGTGATTGATGGAGAAATTACACAGTGGTAAGAAGGTCTAAAATTCTAGTTGTCAAAAGATGGGTGGGAATCATCCTGAAAATTTTATAAAGGGGACAAGGAAATGTTTTAGGTGTGGGGATGAGGCTCACTAAGCTATAATTTTTTGAAAATAGAAACCCACCAATGTGTTGGAAGAAAGAAATTCTCTAGTAAACCCTCATCATATTGTGTAATGTTTCAACTACAAGGAATACAAACACTATGAATACCAACTCACTAAGTCAATGGTTTTCAATTATAATTGAAGATAACTATGAACAAGACCTAGGGAGAAAGGGTGAGTATAGTCCATCACAACTGCTAAGGTGAACCCTGAAAATGAAGAAGTGATAGGTATGCTAGTTATTGATTCAATAGTTGTAAATACACTATTTGATTCTAGATCTAAACATTATTTAATGTCATAGAAGTTTAATATAACTATTCAATCACCACCTCAAAACATGGAAGTCGTGTTATCGATGAAAATGTAAAATTGGTTCATTATTTTATTCCAAGAATATAACTTGTTCCTTGTCAATATTTTTGGGATGATTTTCCTATAAAACTTTTTGATAATCCCTTTAGCAAGATTCAATACTTCTTCGATATAGATTAGATTCCATTATATAGATCCAAAATAAATTTTCAGGATAAAGAAATCACCCTATGATTCTAAATTTTTGTAAGGAGTAGAATGGATATCCTTTGGAATCATCATCACAAGAATGTATATTATTTCTTTATGGTTAAGCATATCTATTTCAAATGATTGATACCAAGAAAAATATCATCCTTAATAACATTCCCATTGTTATAGAATATTATAATGTGTTCCATATTGAATTTACTAATCTTCTTCTTATCTGAGAGGTTAAGCTCTCAATCAATGTTATACCCGAATCTTTTATAATATCCAAGACTCCATATATAATGGCCACTGTTGAACTTCAAGAGCTAAATAATCAACTATAAGAGAATTTATATAAAGGTTTTATATGCCTAAGTGATTCACCATGGGGTGCACTAGTCTTTTTCATCAAGAGGAAGGATGGGTCAAATTCCCTCTACATTTATTATAATGATACAAACAAGATAAAGATAAAGAAAAGGTATCATGTTCTATAGATTGATGACTTGTTTGATAAGATGCACATATCCCAATACTTATCTAAGGTTGATATTTAGTTAAGATATTATCAAGTAAAGGTGAAGTTGGAGGATATCCCTATGACTAAATTTCATATAAGGTACGATCGCTAAGAGTTCATAGTGATGTAATTTGGACACACTAATTATCTATCTATCTTTATAGACTTAAGGAATATAGTCTTTAGGGATTAACTTGATAAATTTGTGTTAGTATTTATAGATGATATTCTTATCTTCTTCCAAATCAAGGAGGAACATGAGGATCATTTGAATATTTTATTGAAGACCTTGATAAAGGAAGAATTATATGTGAAGTATAGTAAATATGAGTTTTGGATGGAGAAAATAACATTATTGGGGAATGTTATCACTAATAAAGGGATATATATAGATCCTTAAAAGATAGTGACAATTAAAGTATTTCTTAGACCAATATCTGTGATAGATATCAATAGTTTCCTTGGATTATATAGGTACTATCATCAATTTATGAGAAACTAATCATGATTTTCAAACCCACTATCCAAGATAAATAGATAGGGAGTAAAGTTTATATGTATTGATGAATGTGGGGAGATATTTAAAGATTGAAATAATAGGATAATCACTAAACTTGTGCTCACATTACCCACCAATGGGGAAGGATTTGAGAACTATAATGATTCATATAAAAAGGACTAGTTTGTGTACTAATAAAAAATGAAGATGTGATAGAATATCCCTCATGAAAATTAAATATCCATGAGAATAACTATCTAGATTGTTACACCCCAAGATTCCACGGTATGTTTCCCTTTGAGTAATGTAATAGCTTGCATTGTACGCAACTTCGAGATTCTAACACACCACGATCAATCAAAGTAGCCGTTATGAATAGTAATACCCACTTTTTGAAATTTTATACATTTTATCTTTCAAAATGGACTTAAATTTTGGATTCGGAATATTGAAATTATCCTAGGGTGAAATTATGGTACTTTTTGGATAACTTTTATATTTTGATGAATAGTGAAAATTACTAAATTTTAATTAAAAACAACTTTTTTAATCAAAAAAATTAGTAGTGATAAATTATGAATTTGACTAGTTTTAAAGTATATTTAGAATATATTTTTACCATTTAATAAAATTTTGGTCATTGGAAATAATTTCACATTTAAACCGGACATAAACAAGTGTCAATCTTTTGATAGTTATTATCTCTTAAAAACACGCTCTTTGTTTTGACAGCGGGAATTAATTTTAAATTAATTTCTTCCACTTCTGTGTTTTGAATTTGGAAAAATGGATTCCATATTTGGAACTAGGATGTCCAAATTATGTAAATAGTTTACTTTTATTTTTAGACATTTTTTAATAATTACTTCGGTAAATATTTTATTTTCCATGGTTAAAGGGTAAATCCGATAAATAAGGGTAAAAAAATAATATTATAATAATAATTAATTACCCTAAAACGTGTCCTAACCTTATTGGTAGAAACATTTCCTACCATGGGCATCTTTGGGTTGATTTTGGGACCCCATGGAGCCACTTGTAGGTGATAGGGACACTTTATATTAATTAAGTTAAAGTAAATACAAAAATGACATAAGCTTATATATTTTAGAAAAACAATTTTTACATAGGGTTATATATGTTATATTTTCTATTATAAATATTCATTAGAAAGAAAAAAATATTTCCTACATAATTTTATTTTATTAATAATTTTTAGACATTAAATAATTTAATTTATTTTTGACACAATGATGATAAAGTAATTACCTTATTACTGAAATATTAAAATAATTGATATTATAAATAGCCAAATAAATATAATTTGAGACTTTTAATGAATTACAAGAATTTTATCGGTTAATATGACATATTAGGATTGATTTAATTAACTTTTTTAGAAGTAATCACGCTGTTATGATTTTCACAAAAATCAATTACCAAATAATGTAAAAATTTACATAAAAGAGTTTTTAAAATAAATATTATATTATTAATTGATATTAAATTCTTAAAAATCTAAGGTTCGGCCAAATGAATTTTATCATGATAGGAGTATCATTAATGGACCACTTGGGGGTCTCTTGGAGGTATATAGTAAGTTTATTAACTATATAATATAAAAATACAAAGTGACATGGTAAGTGTTAAACTAATTAACCAATAGTTAAAACTAAAAGATAAGGTTAATATAATGACCAAAACCTGTCTAAAATCTATTTGTGGAAAGTATTTAGACCCATACACACCTTATACTTTGAATAATCCACTTTAATATGATTTTGTTATAAAATAATACTTTATGTTTTTCCTAAAGAGCCCCTGACCACTCTAATAAAAGGGCACTCCCCCTTCTCATTAATTCACACCTTCAAAGCCATTTGGCTCGGCCAAATTCTACCCAAATATCCTCCCAAAATCCCCCACTTTATCCTAGAGGCATTAGTTTGATCATAAAGCCAACCTAAGGATCCCTTTTGATCAAATCAAAAGGAAGAACCCGAAGAAGAGGTAACGTCTTCACCACCCTCTTTAAAGTTCCTTTCTTCTTCAACTTTTTCTTTCCTTGTTATTTCCATTCTAAAATAATAACTCCAGTATCTTATATACACTGTTATGTTTTTATAATTATGGAACAAACAAATTCATTATTCTATCCATTCCTTGAATGACATGTCACCATACGTGCGTACGTACGACCTACCGTCTCCACGTTGTGGTGTAATTGTTATTCAATATACTATTATTTAGATGGGTATAATAATGATGTATAATTCATGTAAATAATAAATATAACATGATAATTATTCTTTCTATATGATATACCATCCAATTATATATTAATTTAATATCAAAATAATGATATTGTCGCTCGTGCGTACGTACGGATTACCGTCTCCACGAATGCGATGAGATTCATTCCCCATCGTATCCATTCAAGACTAAATTTTATTGGATGATTAAAATTAATATTTAAGGACTTAATATCATTCTGGATATGATTATGATACAACCTATCCATAACAAACATGGCTTATATAAAAGAAAATGAGTAAGTTAACACCCAAAACGACGATAATACTAAGATTTTATTAACAAAGTGATATTAAACGATCATATATGATATCATATTAATATATATGATTATTATATAATTAAATAACAATTATTTCACAATTATAGAGGAGATTAACCTACCATCAACCAGGGAAAAGTACAAGGTAAGGTTTATTTCAAAATCTCTTCATTATCCGAGGTTGTTTATACATAATTATCTACTAGGACTTCTTTATCATCCACATCCATGTCTCTTAAAAATTTATTTCAAAACATTCTTACTATTTTACAGAATATGGGTTAAAGTAATTTATACCCTTGTTTTAATTTTTATAAGAAGTTTATAAAGGAATCTCTTCGTCGTTTTCCAAACAAGGTCATTTTTAACCTTTTTGACAAAATTAAGGTAATAATGTCTTTTTTTAACTTATACAGCGGGTGCGACTATTTTCCACTGTTATAGAATCTTGGAAGCTTCCCTTAAAAGATTATAATAATATTTTCAAAGTAAATGTTTTCTTTTATAATTATGTGACTTTTAAATGATTTCAAAAAAAGAGGTATTTCTCTCAAATAGTTTTGATTTCATCTATATCAATATCCTTTGATAGATTTTAAGTTTATTTGAAGTTGATGAATTATGATACAAAACATCCATACTGTATTGAAGTTTTTGTGATATTTTTGACTATGGATGTGCTATTTTTATACCATTCATTGCTTATGGTTAAAGTATTTACATTTCTTATGCTAGTTTTAATACGAATGTTTATGATATGTTTAAACCTTTTCATATGAGGAATGTATTGGACTTAGTAAGTGACGGTTGGAGCCCGATATAGCTCCTCAATGCATCAGTAAGTCTCATGAGAAAAATAGACGTAGAATTGGCTGAGGCCCTTTCCCAATTTGATTTATGGTTTTGGCCGAGGCCTTAATCATTTTAGACGTCCTGGCCGAGGCCTTGAAAAAATGTTTCAGAATGTCCGGTATTATACATTCCCTCATTATGGAAATAATATTGATGGTTCATGTGGTCATTATACTAGTATAATACCCATGATTATGTTTTATTATGACATTATTTACTCAGCTCAGAATCTTACCATAAAAGTATTCATGTTTATTATTGGCAAAGTCATGTGGTTTTCAATTATTTACCATGCTTAATATTTATGTCATTTTCCGCTGTATTATTTACCCTTACTGAGCGTTTGAGCTCACCCCTTTCTTATGTTTCATTTTCCCAGGATATGAAGAAGTTAGTTATGAGTGACCTGCAGGCATAATCTAGGAGGCTTGGATGCTTCTAATGAAATATATTATTGTTGTATTTCTCTTGAAGCTGTAAAGTGGATCATATGTATGAATCTTGTTTCCAATAATACTAAACTGATTGGTCTTTCGAGACATGATTTCCTTGTAATCATGCCAATGTTATGTAATAATTCACCGACTCTGGGTAACTGGGGTCGGGGTGTTACATAGATCATGATCTAGAATTGGAGAGTAAATTATCTTTTATAGTTGGGGACTTATTTGAGTGGTAAAGGTGACTCATAATTCTACATCAGACCCGGATTCAAATCTGGGTGGGCGCAGGTGCTATTATAGTACTATGAATGCAGTGATGAAGATGGTGACATAGGAAGGCGGTGATGCAATCACGATGTAGATAGGTGGTGACGTAGGCATGAAACAGGCATGATGATGTAGACAAGACTCTGTATTGGGATTTTGGGCCATGTAATGGACTTAATGCCCACTGGGCCTACTGGTCATGTACTAAATAAATAAGTTTTGATGGGTGGAAAATCCCCTTGGGGGGGGGGGAGGCTATTCCATGCCTTTATGGACTGTCTATGGTGTGTGTGTGTTTGAATGTAATTGTACCCCAAAGAACCTTATATATATATATAATTGGAGACAATTATGTTCACATTGAATATTTGGAAACATTATACGTAGAGGGAGATGTGTGACATATATAAAAACCATAAAAGCCTCAATTATATATTCATAAGAAAATGGATCAATTTGAACCAATGAATGTGGTTAGAGATGATCAAGGATTATGACTTTTCAATCCATTACAATCCCAGAAAGGCGAAGGAAGTTGTAGATAATATAAGTAGAAATGATCCCATAACCCTATCTTTGATGAGGATTAAAAGTGATCCTATATTCTTGAAAATGAAAAGTATTAACATAAGAATAATTAAAGGAATGAAATCCTACCTTGATCAAATAACTTCTCAACCATCTATTATTGAGAGGATCAAGGAGGAAAAAAAGATGTTAAGGAGCTATAGAGAAAGGTAGCGAATATTCTGGAGTTAAAATTTACTAAAAATGGAGTTTTAAGGTTTGGAACTCAGATATGTGCCCCATCAAAACCAATAATAATGGGGAAAATTTTGGATTATTATCAAAACTCATACTTCTCTATTCATCTTGGAAGAACTAATATGTATTGATATTTTATGCAAAAATTTTACTGGGATAACATGAAGAGAGATATTGTTGAATTTATATCTTGATACTTGGTATACTAGAAAGTCAACACCGAACAATAGAAGTCTAAGTATATAATGAAACCATTCCCTATACTAATATGAAAATAGTATAACATAAACATGTATTTCATCGAAGGACTCCCCAAGAAATCTAAAGGAAATAAAACCATTTGGGATGTAGTTGACCACCTTAAAAATTCAGTGAATTTAATTTCTATCAAGAAATATTTATCTCTTGAACATATCACAAATATATACATAATATAAGTTCAAATAATTTTTGTAATACCACCCAATATTGTTTATGATCTAGATATATGGTTTAAATTGAGGTTATAGAGAATCCTTCTACAAGCATTTGAAATATATCAAGGTTTTTGTACTACTTATCAATGTCATACATATGGTTAGTCTAAGAGAACCATTAAAACTTTAGAGTATATACTGAGATCCTGTTAAATGGATTTTTGAGGATGTTGGGATCAATAGTTCTCCCTTATAGAGTTATCATATAACAACACATTCCATTCTAGAATTCAAATTGAACCTTTTGAGGATCTGTATAGGAAGGGGTTTCAAACTCTAAACTTCTAGGATGAAGTTGGAGAGAAGAAGATAATTGGACTTGATCTTATCCCAGGCATGAAAAATAAGTTTCAAACCATTATACATCACATGAAATCTACCCAAACTTGATAGAAAATATATACATACAATGATATAATAAACATAGAATTTTAGATTATAGATAATGTGTTTCTTCATATATCACTATGGAAGAAATTCACATGTTTTGAGAAAAAGTTAAATATTAGTACCAAATATATCAACCCCTTTGTGATCCTTGATCACATTAGAGTTGTGGCCTCTCAACTAGAACCCCCAATTAACGTATATTATGTATATATGTGATCCATGTATCCCTCTAAAAAAGTACATACCATACTCCTAACATGTACTAAATATGGAGGTGGTTATATTGAAGAATGATCTTATATAGGAGGAGAAACTATTTAATATCATAGATCATAGAGAAAAAAAGACAACCCACCTGGTCAAAATACTATATAATAACCATAAGTTTGAGAAGACAACATGGGAATAAAAATAAGCAAAGAAATAAAAGTACCCTCATCTATTTTAGTGTATGAAATAAAATTTTGTGGGTGAAATTTTTGAACGAGTGAAGAATGTAATGACCCAAACTTTTATAAATGAAATTCCCATATGAATGGAAAAATTACTTATTACATAATGTAGTTATTGAAAATACATGCACTATATTTTTTATTTTTGACCTTTATAAAATATATCTATAATTTTTTAATGCACTTAAAAGCTATTAAGCATCATAACCATTGATAATATATCTATTATATAGTGTCCATTAATATTGGTATATAACAATGGTTATGAGAAAATATAATTGACATAGAAGGAAGAAGATATGGCCTCGACCAGTAGGATCATACCCTATGAAGCCTATTTATTAGAGTTTCCAAGGGAGATGAAATCATATGGATTTTCCTTGACCAATCCAAAGATAAGATTCAATAACTAAAACATGAGTTAAACTAATTATACGATAAGTTCAAGATCATGGAGATCACTACACATACCATATTCACTAAACCACTCAAATAATGTACCACTATTTTACACCTTACCCTTAGGGAATACACTGATGAAATAAGGGGTTATGTATCTAGAAATTAGTATTATGATTTTTAATATTTTTTTAATAAAATAATGATTATATTTATCCCTTTTCATCATTAAATTATATATATGATTATATAATGAGATTAGTAAAAAGTAAATTTTGATACGAAGAAACCAGAATTGTATTTTTTGGAAATATATTATTTCAATTAAAACATACTTTTTGATAAATTAAATAATTTAGAAATAAAATATATTTGAACGAAATATTCATAATAAATAATAATTATTTAAATATAAATGATAATATAATTTAATTAAGTTCCATGTAATTTTTATAAGGTTCAGAAATCTGTTAATGTTATAAGAACTACTATTTTCTCGTAAATAAGTATTTTTATTTAAAAATTTAAATTCTCATATTTAGAAAATATTTTTTGTAAAATAATAATTATTTTTGAAATAATCATGTCAAAATTATTAAATTGTGAATTTTTATAATTTTATGAGACATTCAAATTTTAGAGTAAAAATTAAATACAGTATAAATATACGGTGTGTATTATGACATCATAATAGATCAAAACTGATGTAATAAATGCTAAAAAATGAATACACATAAAAATATATTTTCAATTTAAAATAATTTATTTTTGAATTTATTTGATTAATTTTAGAAACAAAGAATAAATCCACCAAAACTTGTATTTTATTTTAAGGTTTTAAAAACAATTCTTTGTGAACATGAATCATATCCACATCATGAATGGTATTAGTTTAATAAGTTTAGTTATTAACATAATAAAATATTTAAAATAAATATTATTTAGATAAAACATGGTAAACAAACATGGTATGGTTTTTAGTTTTGATTATTTTAGCACATAGAGTCCAATACCTATGTTTAGAAATTAATTAAGAATTCCCCTCTTTTTATATAAATAGCCACCCAACCTCCAATTTATTTTCACTCAAAACCAATCCATCAAGAATTTATTTGACCTATACCTATCTAAATACCTCACAATTTGTTCCCAATCTCTTAAGAAGCACCTCCCAAGATTTTAGAAGCAACCTCTCAATTAAGGGATTCTCTTCCTCCTTTTATTTATTCAAGTACTTTCTTTGTATTAAGCCATTTGATTTCCAATTTTTCATATTGGAATATGTTTTACACATCCATTTATTTTCATTTTGATTCCAATGTTATTATATACCACCTTTAACACTTATTAATTCATTATATGAACCTTTATTTACACTCATTATGTTGTAGAAATCATCCCATGATTTTGTGTTGTGAATACACATCCCCATTTACACTCAAGGGTATTCACCTAGCTGCAACTATCCTTCATTTATTGGGGACTTCTATTTAGGTAACCCAAAATCTTTTATCATGGGATTAAAATTGATTAAATACATTCTTATGTTGTATGATATATGTGGAACATAAATGCATGTACATGATATGAATGTGATGGGTGAGCCCAGAATTATATAACCCTAAAACGTATTGGGTAATAGTTTTATTTCATGAGAAACAATGTATGGTTCAAGGGTGGTTATCCTAAGCACACTGTGTTATGATGTCATAGTGGTTATCCATGATTTATACTTATGATGTCATGTTTTATGTTGTTTCTATGTTACTATGATGACTCAATGTTATCATCTTATGTAATTATATCATATTCATGATTATGATTTTCACCTTTTTATGTCACCATGTTATGACTCTTGAATCAATTTTACTACTTTACTTGATGATATGCTTTGATTATTCCCTTACTGAGATTTATAGATCACCCATTAATTATGTACATCCTCAAGGTATCCCATGGAGTTTTATAAGATCATTGAAATTTTAATAACATGTTATGGATCTTTAAAATAATTCAATTGTATTCATATTTCAGGTTATTATGATATACATCTAATTAATTGAAGAATCCAGGCCTCTTAATATTTTAGGATGGTTTTGTGTGTATCATTATGTAATAAATCATGAAATAAAATGTATAATATGTTTGGTTTTTCATTGACATAGTCTCAAAACATGATTATATGTAATCCCATTAAGGTTTATGACATCCCATTATAGGATCTTTATACAGCCTCACATAGTTACTATCCTCCCACTGATTCTTGTTGTTTTTTTATAGCTGAAACCTCCTGGTGGGATCAATGAATGCCTCACACAGACCTAAAAAATGGATCCTACCACAAACATCCTTTAAATAGGTATTTGAATTCATTTGACTCCTAGTGTAGTGGCTCATCAACCTTGTTCTATTAATGTGATCATGTCTAGCCTACTTCCTGTTGATTATATCACTTTTCCATTATCACTTAAGCACAATAAATGAATTTTTCAAAATCTTCTCATAATTCCTTGATACACAATAAATCCTGAATTCAGTCAACATTAAATATTTCTTTTCCACTTCACATTAAGTCTTGGATGCATTGGTTTTTATTTTTCTCTTTGATACACAGAAAAATATGAAATAACAGAAGTATCATGTTATCAATATTTCTTAACAATATTTCTGCTTCTTCTCTATAAATATATATTAATGTTGTAGCATGGATATTATATCAATGATATGTACACATGAATTATCCTTCACAATTGATCATGTTAAAATTTTTAAACTAGATATTATACTTCTAATATAATTTCTCTTATATACTTATTTGATTATATCCATGTAATATTTGAATTATCATGACTCATACCCTTCATAAATCATATGGAAATAATCTTAATTTAGATCCACATTAATTTTGGGATTTATAAATCTATGAAATATTCAAATGTCTTAGCTTATATTCTAAACTAATTCTTCATCATTAAAAATATTTGAATCACATTTTCATGAATCACACAACAATATGGCATAACCTAAACATGAAGCTCCTAATGTTGGACTTCTATAATGCCTTGACTCCAGCAACCCTAAGTCAATGATTACTTTTTTACATTGGTTTAAGATACAAGGAATCACATCACAAAGGACATAACAATTTATTAGTATTATTAGACTTTATATATATAATATTTTCATATTACATTGAAATATCAAAATACAACATAAGAACTTATTGAAACTTTCTTATTACTTTTTTTGTATCCTTGAATTTATTTATAGTTCACTTGTTGGTACACTAGGGAAATGTAAATACAATAAGGGTTAGATCAAATGCTCAGTAAGGGTACAAGAACAACAAAAGATATCATAACAAGAATACATATTATAGAAGAGTTAATATATAAGGATATGACCTTAAACATTACATAATCTATTAAATTATTTTAGAATTCACTTTCTTATATTCCTATAGATATTTTAGGTATAGAGTTTTAGAGAATGATGATATAATTCATATATATCAACCCAAAAGCATAAAAATTTGGTACTACTAAAATAATATCCATTTTTTCACAATATAATTTTTTTTAACATGACATGTATTATTATCATAAAAAATATTCACAACATAATTCTTGGATTATTTTCTCTTATCCATCATTAAAACACTATGAAAAACATTTAAAAAAAATGGGATGGGAAAAAACCTTAGTAAGGGATATAAAATAAAGGAAAAGTTTTTCCATGAATACTTATAAATTTATGAAATCATTTTAACAATGACATACTTCTCACCCATAAGTATCATAAAGTTACTTTGTGAAAACAAGAGATTTAAATAAAACATAAAAAACATAAATAAAGACATATAGGTAACTTAAGGAATTACTTACATAAGAATATAAACCTCTCATCTACCATATCATTTTTAACCCTCATGGCCACCTTAAAATGTAACCCTCATGACTAACTTATGGTGTAACCATCGTTGTTACACTTGGAATAACCATTACGACCATCATACAACATAAACATACCAAATGAATATGATGGAGTTTTAAGTAAAAACATTAAAAATAAAAAATTACCAAGAAATATAACATAATAATAATAAAATAATACTTTCTTCATAAAAACATTCCTTTTGAATTTTGTAAAAATAGAAAATTAAAAGAGGATTTTTAAAGGAAAGTCCCTCACCTCAAGTTCGTATTACTTAAACCATGTTTTAATATCCTTTATAATGGTTTAAATAGTGTTATTAATATATTAAATGACTATATTAATGTTTATAATACCATATATAACCATATTATAACAACTTTCCACCCATTTATTAATAATATTTTGTTATTTCTGTGGTTTTGGGTGCGTTCTTTTCTTGGTTTGCATGGTCCATTCGTTATGTATTTTCTTGTAAAATGGAATAAAAACCTTAAAAGTGTAATTATATGGTATTAATATGTTTAAAAAAGATCAAATGAAACCATATATCATTTTTTTTCTGATATGAGGATGAATCATTAGATAAAATATTAATAAAAATGATTTAATTTATTTTCATGGTTTTTTCGACCATCATGAACATATATAATTTTATTCAATATCATGTTTATATATTGGTTATAGAAAATTAAATAGATTATAATATGTATAATAAAATGATATTTAACCATAAAAATGGTTTTATGACTAGGATTGAATGCGATAAAAGAAAATGAAAATTTGAATTCCTCAAAGGCGGTGAATCGACACACCATAGATGATGTTTTCATTTTATAGAATAGGAGGAGAAGAGGGAGAGTTATTTATCATGAATATTCCATTAAAAAAAATTCCATTATTTTTAATATACTAGAGTTATAATTTCACTTTTTATAGGGTAGGTGGGGATATAATAATAAAAGAAAAGAAATTAAAATGAAAATAAAAGAAAATGAAAGAGGATTTTACCTCTTGAATTTTTCTCCTTGAGAACCTTATTAAGGAACTTGGTTTTGGCCTTTTGGTGAGACCAGAAGGTCTTGTATGTGGGTAAGAGGATTGGGAAGGTAATTGGTTAGAAATTAAACATGCTACAAAGATTTTATGTTTGAGGAGAAGAGGTTTGAGGGGTGGTATTTATAGTGAATGAGAGGAGTGTTTTCTCATTATTATATTCATTAGTTTATTATTTTAGCTCAATACTATGAATAGTTCTATTATTTTCACTAAATATATTAAAATAATTATTTATAGTTCTATATTATGATAATACATCATCCATACATCATACATGACTCAATAATTCATGTATTTGTTAAATACGGTAAATTATTGCATTTCACTCTTTAAAAAAATTCATGTATTTTAGAAAAATCCAAAAAATTTAACCTAAACATGTTTTGATGTGTAGAATTCCAAAATGAACACTATTTTATTAAAATAATTTTCTAAATATGATAAATTTAATTTTAAATTAAAATCATTATTTATTCGAAAAATACCAATTTTAAAATTATAATTGATTTTATAACACTTTGAAAAATTAATTAAGGTATCATAAAATTATATTATAATCATAATACAACAAAATATTAATTTATGAATATATTTTTTGGAGATAAATTTTCTTTTAAATCATTATATTAATTATGAAATTATAAATAAACATTTTTGTTCCACAAAAATACCAATACTTAATTTATCATATTCTAAACATTTATATATTTAATACATGATATAAATATATAATATTTTCACTTATAATATACATAAATTTTTTTATACTATCATAGGAGAGGTTAATATCCTATTAGTATAGATTCCTTAATTTTAATAAATTCCACTTATTTCTTTATACATTTAAAATCAGTTTAACTATTTAATTTTTGTATGAAAGAAAATTATTTTATAAGTACCTGGGTTATTATATTATCTCCCTTTTAGAAACTTTTTCCTCCCAATTTTTATTCACTTATTAAACAAGTGATTATACCTTTCCCTTATAGCATTTTTATATTCCCATGTTCCTTATTCAACCATGTGGTTTCTCCATAAAACCTTTACCTAGTGAATTGTCTTATTACACAATACTTACTCTCTAAAATCAAGAATCTGAACAAGTTTCTCTTCATAAGAAAGGTTACCTTACAACTGAACTACTTCTGGTCTCAAAACATGATATGAATCTGGAACATAATTTCTTAACATTAAAACATGAAAAATATTGTGTACCTGAGATAAAATTGGAGGAAAAACTACTCGATAGGAAACTGGTCCAACTTTCTATTGGATTTAAAATGTTCCAATGAACCATGGGATCATTTTACATTTCTTAACAAAATTCATTACACTTTTCTATGGAGAAACTTTGAGAAATACATGATCACCTTCCTTGAAATAAAAGTCCTTCCTCCTCTTATCCATATAACTTTTCTACCAGATCTGAGCTATCCTCATGTGTTGTTAGATATCCTTCACTTTATTAGCCACATCCTCTACTAATTATAGTCTCATAAACTTCCTTTCCCCAACATCATCCCAAAATTATTGAGTTCAACACCGCTTCCAATATAATTCCTCATAAGTGTCCATTTGTATACTAGAATGAAAACTGTTATTACATGAAAACTCAACTGAAGAAATATTTTGATCCCAAATTCCCTGGTAATCCATTGAAAAAGCATATAACATGTCTTCCAATGTCTGAATTTTTTCACTTGGTGTATCCATTCTATTGGGGATGAAAGGCTGTGATGAAATTTAATTCAGTTCCCAATGACTTCTAAAGGCCTTTCCAGAAGTTGGAAGTGAATCTTGGATCATGGTCGGATATAATGGATAGAGGAACTCCATGCATCCTGACAATTTATTTCAGGTATAGTCAAGAAATATAATATAAAGATATAGTATCTTGAATAGGAATGAAATGTGCATATTTATTTAGCCGATCAACAATAACCTAAATCACATTGTTACCTCAAGGAGTCTTTGGTAGTCCTACCACTAAGTCCATGGATATATTTTCCTATTTCCACTCCATAACTAGTAAAGGCTGAAGATTCCCATTTGTTAGTTGTCACTTTGATTTAAACTATTAACAATTTAAACATTTCATGGTAAAATCAATAATATCTCTTTTCATTCTATCCAACCAGTAATACTCCGGAAGGTCTCTGTACATATTAGTGTTGACAGGATGAATTCAAAACAGAGAAATATGAGCTTCACTTAACAATTACTTCTTCTTCTTGGGAACACAAGGAACAAAAAATCTCTTTCTAAATCACTAAATACAATCTTTATCAATGTTAAATTCTGTAAAATTACCCTTTTAACCAAATATACCATTTTAGGTAACTTATAGTCTTTATTATGTACTTGCTTAATTCTGTTTGAGAGAGATGACTACACTGACACCTGAAAAAAAATAGAGGAATTTCCTACACCAATAACTTCTAAGCCAAAATTCATCAAATCATTAATCAAGGGGCCATGTTCGAGATGTAACACGGTTAATGTAGCATGATGTTTTCGACTCAAGGCATCTACCACTTTTTTTTCCTTTACAATATGGTAATTGATTGTGAAATCATAAACCTTTATCATTTTTATCCATATTATATTTTTCATGTTCAATTCCTTCTGAGTGAATATATACTTAAAATTTTTATGGTCAGTATATATTTCTCATTTGGCACCATATAAATGATGTCACCAAATTTTAAAGTGAAAACTAGAGCTACTAATTCTAGATTATGTGTGGGATAATTTAACTCATGTTGTTTCAATTATATTGAACCAAAAGCAATTACCTAATCATTCTACATCATAACACAAGCAATTACCTTCAATGAAGCATCAATGTAGATAAATAAATCACTATTTCAGAAAGGCATGGCCAAAACGGGAGCATTCACCAATATTATCTTCATTTTTTGAAAACAAACATCACATTCTTCTATCTAAATCAATTTGACCCCTTTTCATGTTAACTTAGTTAGTGGTCTAGATAAAAATGAATTTTCTTTAACAAAACATCAGTAATAGCCTGCTAATTAAAGTAAACTAAAAATCTCTATACCATTTATAGGTCTTTTCCATTCATTAACATCTTTTTTTTGTTGGGATCAATTGTTTTTCTATCCTTATTTACAATATTCCCAAGAAAATAATTCTGTATCACCCAAAAATAAAATTTTCTAAATTTTCCATATAAATTATTTTATTTGATAGTTTTTAAGACAATACTTACATGTTTTTCATGACCCTCATAACTATTTGAAAATAAAAAAATTTCATTGATAAAAAAAACAAAAAACTTATCCAAATGTTTACAAAAAATTATATTCATAAGATCCATATATATAAAATGGGTTTTTTCAAACCAAAGGGCATAAAAAGAAACTCATAATGCCCATATTTAGTATGGAAAGATATTTTTGTAATGTCATCCTCCTTCACCTTCAGATGATTGTACCAAGATCTCAAGTAAATCTTGGAAAAATATTGAGCTGCCTAGAGATGATCAAATTATCTATCGATATGAGATAGTGGATACTTATTCCTAATAGTAATTTTATTCAAAGATATATAATCTATGAAAGGTATAATGTAACCATCATTATTTTTAACAAAAAAAGAGAAGAACCCCATGGTGAATTGCTAGGATGAATGAAGCCTTTATCAAGAAACTCCTAAAACTGCCTTTTCAATTCAAGAAGTTATAGTTGATCCATTTGATATGGGAGTTTTGAAATTATCCTAGAATCATGAACTAAGTCATGGTGAAATTCAACTTCCTGATCAGGTATAACATTGGGAAATTCAACTGAAAAAACATAAAGGTATTCATTTACCATCGGCACATCATTTATCTAAGTAGTTCCCTTGTTTTCAACAATATGTGAATGGTAACTTTCATTTCTATATTTTAATATTTTCTCATTTTATAGATATGTTATCAATGGTATTGGGTCATTATTGTATACAAACTAAAACTCTTTCTGAATAACAACTTCTTTATCTATACAATCTATCTTAATATTATAAACATAAATCCATTCCATACCTAGAATAATGTCAAACTGCACTAAGGGATGAATAACAAGGTTTATAGGTAATTTATTTCAACAGAAAACAACTGTAATAATTTAATAATTATGTTTTTCCATAATATCTCCCCCTAGTGTTTTTTACTATAAGTTCTGATTTCAATTCTTGATGTGAAATTTACAATTTACCTGAAAATTTCTCAGAAATAATGGAATGTGTATACCCCGTATCAAATAAGACATTAAAAAAATATGAATAAAAAAATTACCCAATACCACTTCATTGGATGGCCCAACATCTACCAAAGTAGACTCAAATGATTTCACTACAACTTTTTTCTTATAATCTGGCTTCTTCCCCTCATCCAAATCCATATTTGGGTAGGTATTTTCATAATGAACCATCTCACCACATTTAAAACACTTTACAGTTTTAATATCAGAATTAAACATACCATCACTAAGATATTTTTCATTTCAATCTTGGGCCATATTTGCAAACTTACCATATTGAAAACACATCCCAGTTTTCTCAAGGAATTCCCCAAGGTGATTTATACCACACTTTTCACAAACTCGAAACTAGATTTTCAAAGCATCGGATTTCCTTGATTGATTCATACCCATTTCTTAACTTATGGAAATTTTCTTTTGATTTTTTTCATTATCATTAGATAACTCCATTTCTACCTTCTCAGTACATCAGACAAGTTTCTTATAACTTTTTAATTCACTGGAGGAAAAATCCCTTTGATATATTGTCTTCAATCCTGGGTAGAAATGACTGATTTTACTATCAAGATCCTGAATAAGGTTTGGATCATACCTTTCCAATCAAGTGAAGTTTTCTTTATACACAACCACTGAATATTCCTCATTTTGTTTCAATTCAAGGAATTTATTTTCAATCTTAATTTGAACCACCTTAGGATAATATTTTTCAAGGAAAATATTCTTAAATTCATCCCAATCCAAGGCATCGATCTCATCACTATTGTAATATCCTATATTTAATCAAGGTATTGAACATTTAATTTTTTAGTCGAAATCCATAATGCGACCCAGGGCACACACCTACGCACCCTATTGCGGGTCCCAAGAAACTATTAAAATTAGTTAAATAATTTCATGGGCTTTATGTAAAATAATACACCACACCCTAGGTTAGTGTTGGGGTTAAAAAATAATTAAAATAAATTAATATGATATACAAATAAATTTTAAAGGAAATTAAAAGAAATTAAAGAGGGCTAATTTTTATTTAAAATAAAATAGGCATTATCCCATTTTCATTATTTTTAATTCATTTTCTTTTCCATACATTTTAATTTATTTTATTCATATTTTTTTTTATTTTTGTTTATTTTTGTTTATTTTTTTATTTTCATTTTTTCCTTTTTCTCCATCTCTTCTTCCTTGGTGAATCACCCATGTAGCTCCCCCCATGTGGTGCACATCCTCCTCCTCCTCCTCCACTCCTTCAAATGACCACTACGACATTGATCCTCCTCCAATTTCTTCATCGTTAGGTGAAAAGTAATGCTCTTAGTAAGGCTAATGTTATGAACCAACAATCGTAGGATCTCATCCACTATCCATCACACAATTTGTTGTGGAAGGTTTTTACATAAAATTGGGGGTTTTGTAAAATCACCCATTTTCTATCATTTTAGGTTAAATAAAAGATCATCACAGAGTATAGGATATTCTATGGTTACGAGGTAGGGTGTTTACTATCTTTTCCCTCATTCCATTGTGCCTTTTAAATCACATGTTGTGCCTCTCGTCTGTGCCTACCAGAAATGTTCAATTTTACCCATTATAATTTAATTAAACTATTTGTCTTGTCTATTTCACCCATGTTTAAGATAAACTATCTTGTTTATATTGTTTCAATGTCATTGGATACCCCTTTTGGTGTGCTGAAAAAATTTGTCTATTTTATGTTAGCCCTGAATAATCGATTTTATTAATTGCATGCATTGCGCGACCCCTCTTGGTTGAGATTTAAATTAAATAAATTATTTAGTATAGTTATAAACCATGAATCTTGATGTTTTTTTATTCTGTTTATACTTGATGATTTCCTTGTTTAAATTCCTACCATGCTTTGCCTTTAATAAAGATAAAAGTGCATTTTTTTCTTTTGCTGATAAAGTGTTTTGGTTGTAACTATTTAGCTTGAATGATTAATAAGTATGCGGCTTTAGTTGCTAAATTGTTTTTTTGCAATTATAAATGAATACTTTATGATATATGATTCCTTGAAATATAATTAAATTTAGGAAGGAGGGACAACATGGGTTTCTTATTAAGGACCACACATAGACTCTTCATTCCAGATTGGTTACACATTACACCAGAGAGGTGATGTCTTAGGCTTTTCCAGATGAGGGTTTCCCAAAGTTTCAATATAGTCATGAGTGATACTGGTTCCTTAAGGGATGATCAAGGATGGACCCATTGACGAAGTGGCTATGCCATTACTCAGGTGATACTCAACCCCTGATGTGAAATAATTGGGACTTAATCATGATAAATCCATGCCTCAAGAAATACTTGTCCCTTCAAGAGATTTCCTTGTTCGAGCTCAGTGATATTGGATAAATTGAAGGATGTACCATAGCGATACCTTCAGTAAGGGATTGAACTCCAACTCGAAACTTTAATATAACTATAATGATATTGCATGAAAGGTTTTATTTGATGCATCTTTGGGTTACTTTTGAGTTGTGATACTTTTTTTCCACTTTAAAGCACACATTTCAGACACATAAATTAGACCCACGCTAAATCACAAGATTGGGGGGTATGTTCCTTTTTTGTCTACATTTTGTTTTTCTTGCCTTTTTATATATATTCATCCTTCTTGTTACATGTAATTTAATCAGATTTCTGGCTTAGGCCAAAGTAGGTGGTATGGACGGGTTCTGCTAAGAACTCGGACCAAGTTATACTTATTTTATTTGGTTTATTTAATTGCTTGAATTTATCATATATTGGCACACTGCTTTTGTTTACATCACGAAGTGGAAAGGTTTAGACGCCATGGGTGTCGACCTATTGGGATTTTTCTCACTCCCTCCTCAGACACCATTTTTTACCTGAGTAGAATTTATGCTCGTAGTTATGGATAATGGGAAGTATATTGCTTCTGGTTTTTGAGTGGTTCTTACTGCTTAGGATGGGGATTGGGGGTAGAGGAATGAGCTTTTCTTGAGATTCAGTTGTTTCACTTTGTGTTGGTTTCATTACAGATTTGATTTCATGCTTGTATTCCTGTTTTCCATACTTTTTATTTAGTACAGACATCAAATCATGATATAATTGTGTATCTGGTTTATTTATCATCTTCCACAATTATTAGTTTTTCTATTGGGATTATTTATTTTCTTCTACTAAAGTTTTTTTATTTATATGTTTATGCTACATTTTATAAATTGTTTTTATTCCTCTTTATATTACCTATTACCTATGAGGGCATAGTATACTCTATGGAAATGTTAAAAAGGCCATCGCTATTAGTCGGTAGACTCTAGAATTTAGGGAGATGCACATGAAGTCATGTGGATAACCTGGCTCGAAGCACCCTTCCAATGGCTCATAAGATGGGTATGTTACAAAGTGGTATCAAAGGATATTTTTCATTTTGTCTTACTATTTGGGTTAGATAGGAGTCTAGGATATAGGGATTTGGAACTTATGTTGTTCTTGGACATAGCTAACCCACAGACAAGAAAAACCCAAATTTATTGTTTGGGATTGCAGTTATTGATTATGCCAATTATTGTTGACATGATTTCACTATTAGGTGACACAGTTATTTTGTATTTTTATTGATATTAGTATTATTGCGATAATGGTTTTTACCATTACAGCCCGATGATATGAGGGAAATGCATTTACATGCATCATATTAGGCACCATAGGGATTAAAATGACATGCATTTAGCATGAATCTGCCTGTTTGCATATGAGTGCTGTTATACCTAGTTGAAAAAAAATCTGATGTGAATGTTTGTTAAATATAAAGTTATGATAGTTTGTTAGATTTTAACTTGAATTTACTTAGGAAATAAGCGATAGGCCTTGTTCTAGTGATCCTTATGAATTTTCTCTTCCTTATTTAGACCCAGCTCTTGGAGTGGGCTATCTGTTGTGTAAAACATAGAGGCAGGCCGAGTACCTACCCTCATTAATTTCTTTCCTAACCTGTTATGTCATGTTCAAGGATGCCTTGCACCCTCCCTTTTCTTACTAGTCCTTTACTTGCTTTCATCATCTTCCATAGAATCTCATATAAGGTGTGCGTTATCCATCGATACTTTGACAAAATTATGTATCTCAGCACTCCTTTGGGGGTCATAACAGAGGGCATACGCCAGTTCTAAGAGTGACATTGAGATATGTAGGTACCGTTTCTTCTAGAATTTATTCATTCTAAAGATGATAAACATTGATGTTATTCTTGGTATGAACTGACTCACTCTTTATCATTCCCAAGAAGATTGATATCACTATCTATTGTCCTTAAAATACCTTGAGGGTGACACATATATCCACAAATGAGAATGGTATATGCTGGAAGATCGGGATGGACATAAATATGTAGGGCTGGGAATAGTGATAGATCATTTAGGAAGTCCCGTCATGAGTGATCAGGGAATGTAGATAGTGAAATTTCCTCCCACTGTGAATCATTATAGGGATGTCTTCCCTGACGATTTCTCTGGCTTACCTCCGATGAGGTATGTTGAGTTCACTATCGATCTAGTGCCAAGTGAGGTACCAGTGTCTATTTCTTCTTATAGGATGACACCTATAGAGCTACATGAACTCAAAAATAATCTTGAAGACCTTGAGGCTAAGGGTTTTATCAGACCCAGCACATCGCCATGGGGTTCACCAGTTCTTTTCACCAAGAAGGTGGATGGTACCGTCAGATTGTGTGTGGATTATCGTCAACTCAACCAGCTTACAGTAAAGAATTGATATCCATTTCCTTGTATAGATGACCTCTTCAACCAGCTCTGAGGAGCAACTGCTTTCTCCAAGATTGATATGAGGTTGGGATATCACCAGGTGCGTGTGCGACCATCTGACATACCACATATGGAATTCTAGTGTAGGCCTGGCTTGTACGAGTATTCAGTTATGCCATTCAGCCTCACAAATAAGCTAACAGTCTTCATGGATCTTATGAATCAGGGTTTTCACCCATACCTTTACTCTTTTGTGGTGGTTTTTAACGGAATCTTAGTGTATTCATGTTCTAGAAACGACCATGCAACCCATCTTGAGATCGTGCTAATTACACCGAGAGAGCACTAGCTATATGAAAATCTCAAAAAATGCCACTTATGGATTGATAAGGTTCACTTCTTGGGTAATATAATATCTGAGGCAGGCATATCAGTTGACTCAAAAAAGGTGAGTGCTATAGTTTCATGGGAGCATCCCAAATTTTTTTTTTCGACATACGTAGTTTCTTGGCGACTATTGGCTATTACAAGTGTTTCATCTAGGATTTATCGCACTTAGCAATGCGTCTTACGACCCTAACTAATAAGCATGTGTAGTTTATTGGGTCAGAATCTTGTGAAAAATAATTTTAGGAGTTAAATGGAAGACTAAACTCAGCTCCAATCCTGATTATTCCTGAGTTAAGCAGAAGCTATACTATTTACTATGATAATTTAGGAATCAAACTGGGTGCAATTTTGATGCAAGGTCATCGAGTCATGGCTTATAGATCCTGCCAGGTGAGACCTCATGAGAAAAACTATACTACACAGAACCGTGAGTTATTAGATATGGTTCATGTTTTATGCTGTTGGAGACACTAGTTGTTGGGTGAGAGTTTTTTTTGTTTACACGGATCATAAATTCTTGAAATACATCTCCACATAGAGAGACTTGAATTTGAGGTAGCGCAAGTGGGTCAAATACCTAGAGTCATTCAATTTTGAGCTTTCTTATACCCCTAGTAAGGGAAATTCTGCGGCTGACGCTTTGAGCTGCAAGATGCAGACACAAGCCATCAAGGTAACTAGTATTGAGTGAAAGATGGTGTATTTTTTTCTTATATTCATATATAGGTTTAGGAAAATCATGGGAAACCAATCATAATATCTCTTATAGTGACATACTCTTTTTTTTGAGTGAGTCTGTATGTGACAGTTTTCTAATCTAGAGGGACTCATTTTGAGGGAAATCGTCACAGGAGAGAACCCTACTCTTGGTTGGGTTGTTTATGGAAGAGAAACTATTCTTTACCATAGCTGTGTATGGATACCTTACGATATAAAAGATGAAATGATGAAGGAATCACATACCTCATTTTGGGAAGTTCATCATGAACTTACCAAGACGCACAAAGACATGTGTCATTAGTACTAATGGCTGGGTAGGAAAAAGAAGATAACAGGTTTAATCACTCGGTGCTCCACCTGTTAGCAGGTGAAGGCAGAGCACCAACGATCTACTAGAATTCTATTGCCCCTATCCATTCCATAGTGGAAATGGATTGACATCACCATGGATTTCTTTATAGGATTTCCAATATCTCCTTGAAGCATCAATGTAGTATGGGTGATTATTGATAGATTGTCCAAAGTCGTGCATTTCCTACCTATCCGGGAGACATTTTCAATTAATGAGTTAGGAAGAATGTATATTTGGGAGAAAGTGCGACTTCATGGAGTACCTCATTGTATTGTTTTGGATATATATTCCCACTTTACTTCATGGTTTTGGAAAGGATTATAGAAATAATTGGATTAATAGGTACTCTTGAGTACTACAAATCACCCTCAGACCAATGGGCAGTCTGAGACGACCATAAGAGTGTTAAAGGATATGCTATAAGACCGTTTCGTTGATTTTAGAGGTTCCTAGGAGAAACATATTACTCTTGTTGAGTTTACCAATAATAATAGATTTTAGGATACAATTCAAATGGCTCTGTATGAGGCCCTATATGGTAGACCGTATTGTTCACCTTTATATTAGATCAGAGTAAATGAGGTAGGTCTGTTGGGTCCTCATCTCATTTAGGAGACTTCTAAGAAAGTTTTGATAATTTAGAATTGTATGAATATAAATTAGACTAGATATAAATATTATACCAATCATTTTTGCAGAACTTTTTAGTTTGAAGTGCGAAATCATGTCTTTATACATGGTTCTCCATAGTTGGGTCATAGGCGGATCAGGTGATAGGGGAATTTATCACTAAGATACATCAGGCTGTTCGAGATAGTGAAGACAGTTGGCCCAGTAGCCTATTGGTTACTATCACCTCAGAGGTACTGTGCCGCACACAATGTTTATAATACCTTATATGACCATATTATAACAAATTTCCACCCATTTATTAATTATATTTTGTTATTTCCATTGTTTTGGGTGTGTTCTTTTCATGGTTTGTATGGTCGGTTTGGTATGGATTATCTTGTCGAATGAATGAAAAACTCAAAAATTGGAATATAATGATATTAATATGTTTATATAACTTTAAATGACACCATATATCTTTTTTCTGATATGAAGATGAATCCTTAGATAAAACATTAATGAAAATGATTTAATTTATTTTTTGTGGTTTTTACGACCATAACGAACCTATATCATTTTATTAATTATAATATATATATTTATTATAGAACATTAAACAAATTATAATATGTATAATAAAATATACTTTTACCATAATAATTTTTTAATTACCAGCCTTGAAGGTGGTAAAAGAAAATGAAAATTCGACGTCTGTGAAGGTGGTGAATCGACACGTCATGAATGATGCTTTTATATTTTAGAATAAGAGGAGAATAGGGAGGGTTTTGATGATGAATATTAGATTAACAAAATAAAAATTACAAAATAAGTATGATACTGGAGTTATCATGCCACTTTGTATGGATTAGGTGAGAAGATAATAAAAAAATAAAAGAAATTGATAAGAAAATAAAAGAGAAAAAAAGAGGATTTTACCTCTTGAATTCTTCTCCTTAAGAAACTCCTTAAGGAACATGGTTTTGGCCATTTTGTGAGACCATAAGGTCTTGGAAATGGGTATGATTCTTGGGAATGGAATTGGGTAGAAATTAAACAAGCTAAAACGCTCTAAGGTGTGAGGGGAAGAGGTGATGAGTGGTGGTATTTATAATAGAGGAGAGGGGTGTTTTCTCAGTATTATATTCATTAGTTTATTATTTTGGCTCAAGTCTATGAATAGTTTGAGTATTATCACTAAATATATTAAAATAATAAAGTAGAGTTTGAGATTATGGGCATAAATCAGCCATACATCATATATGACTCAATAATTCTTATATTTTTTAGATACCGTAAATTAACATATTTCACTATTCAAAAAAATTCATGTATTTTAGAAAAAACAAAAAAATTCAACCTAACAAATTTTCAATGTGTATAATTAAAAAATGAACTCCATTTTATGGAAATAGTTTTGAAAATATGATAAATTTAAATTTAAAATAAAATCATCATTTATTCGAAAAATACCAATTTTAAAATTATAACTAATTTTATAAAACTTTGAAAAATTAATTAAGGTCTTATAAAATTATCTTATAATTATAAGATAATAAAATATTAATTTGAGAATATATTTTATGATGATAAATTTTCTTTTATATCAATACATTAATTATGAAGTTATAAATAAACATTTTTGTTTTATAAAAATACCAATATATAGTTTATAATTTTGAAAACATTTATCTACTTATTCGATGATATAAATATATCATATTTTAACTTATAAGATATATAATTTTTTTACTCTCATAAGTGATGTTACTATTCTATTACTATAGATTTCTTAATTTAGATAAATACCACTTATTTCATTAGACATTTATAATGAGTTTAACTATTTAATTCCTAGATGAGAATTTTTTTATAAGTTCCTTGGTTTTTAAATAATAATCAATAACCATAACATATAATCAATATCATGATCATGAAAAATATCCATGGATAATATACTAATGAAATTATTCACATGAATAACAATAACTGAAATTATGGTGATGAATGCATAATTTCTGGCATTTAGATATTTAACATAAAGGCCTTAGATAAGAAATTATTCTTGTCATCAGGGCCATAATGAATACATAATTATTGTTATTAAGGAAAAAAATAAGACATCGTGTTTTTATTGGGTAGGCATATATCAAATACCCAAACCTTTTAACTCATGATTCCAACCATTGCATCGAGGAGCTCTATAATCCCATACCTCACCTGTCACATCTTTAAGTAAAATTAATTCACCATATGAATGATATGAATAAAATACCGTGTATAATAAACTTGTCTTAAAAAACTATATATTATAATAAAAACATACCTTACTCTAATATTTTACCCATTTCAATAAAATGGATAACACGATCACAACCCATCTTAAGAAAGAAAGTTAGTGGTTAAACAATAAATATATTAATGTTACCCAAGGTACCTTATATATAATATTGGATGAGTAATCAATAATTATCCATATATAAATATTAAATATACTTATTATCGATATTTCCTTTTTTAATAGAATAATGTGGCTCACTAGGTTAATATATAACCATGGGAACATCTCTGATGCATTGGAGAGTACCCTTATCAATGAAATAATGATAAGGATTTGGTGAAGAGTACATTAAAAGTACTGGGTTATCAATATAACATAATAATTGAGTTCAATATTTTTCAATGGTAGGAGACAATAGAAATGGTAGGAAAATCCTTCGTTATGGTTTTTAAGAGAATGAAAAATATCCAAAGCATATCCCCCAAGAGTGTCTAGCCATGTGTGCAGTCATAGGGCCACTCCTCATGTGGAGAGTGAATATTAAGTTGATAATAAAACAAAATTTTTTATGATGATTACACATAGGCAAATATATGACACATATGTATCAACTTTCTAGTATCCAGACAGGGATGTAATTGCTTGAAACTACACACACTTTTACTTACCAAAACTTTAGGATTCCACCATGAAGAAGTTTGAGTTTTATAATAGTTTTAGTAACTACTGAGTCAAAAGAATATGAGGGAGGGATAATTATATATAATTATAAATACCTATAAATTAATGATTATTATGATAAAATTAAATCCATGTTAATTTATACACCATAAAAGGAAACATGTGGAGAATAAAAAATCATATCTCAATGAATCAAAATTGAGATTTAAAAACCATTACCTTAATTCACGACTTCTATAAAAGTGATTAAATATAATTTATAATAATGAATAACTATTTCAATCACTTAATTTAGAAATTATTCAAATCTATAACCTTTATACACTTATTTTATAACCATATATTAAAAATATATTATTAAGTTATATTTTATTTTAGTAATCAAGTCTTAGGAAATTTTGATTGTTTGTTTCATACAAGTACCATGATGACAAGGTTGATTCTTACTTATTAGTTAAAAGTTAACAATTCTTAGATAATTCAAGATAATATAATAATGATGTTTCAATGATTCATTATATCTGATTTTCAATTGATGAATGATAAAGGTATGGTTTGTGAAAAAGGAAATTGTGAATAACTAGTTTTTTTGTGTTTAATGATCAAATGTTGATATATTAATAAATATATTAAATATAAATAACACCTTTATAAAAACATTAAAATATCTAATTTTTTTTTATTTAATTATATTATCATTATATAATATTCCTTAATCATTCATGAAATAAATATAATAACATTTTTTCTGTAGGTGCTAAAACATACCCAATTGAGAGCGTGTTATAATGATTTAATGAGTAAATAAAAGTTTTTATATAATGTTAATATAAATTTTAAAAAATATTAAACATTTCATAAATATAATTTAACTTCAATAAATTCATTTTTAGAACCTTCCATGAAGGGAAACGATGAGAAATGTAATTTCACTTCACGGAGGTGGTAGTCTGCATATTTGCACGATTAACGTTTCCATTTTCCAATGAATGGGATGAAATAATATTATATGAAAAATTATAATTAAATAATAATAATTTTAAAATATGACAAATATTCATTTTTAAATCCAATCCATTTTACCAACCAAGATATGGAGTGATGAAAAATGAATCACATCACTCTATGGTGGCATTAGTCCACACTTACCCATAATCGATGTTGTATTATTTTTCTTAGTTGATAGAAAGGACTGAATAATGGTTGATACGTTAATAAAATAAAATAATATTATATTAATAATTATCATTTAATTATATTAGTGTGTATATAAATTTTTTTGAAGAGGAATATTAAGAAGAAAAGGTTAAGGAGTAAGAAATACTCATTTTGAGAACTTAAGATTTCTCTTTGAAATATCATTGGAAATGGACACCTTAGGATATCTAATTAAGAACATAGGATTATAAAAATTTGTATTTTTTCTAAAAGGATAAAAAATGGAATATTTTTAGGATTAAATAAAAAGGTATGGGTGTATCATGAAGTGGTGTAAGTGATCCCATTTTATAAGTTAAGAAAATGATATTTTTGTAAGTACCCATTATATTTTCAATGATTCCATGACTTTATTCAAGGGTAAATAGACCCAAATTGTGAATTAGTGAAATGTAGTGTTATATAAGGTTAAAAAATTCTCTAAAATTTATTTTCTCTCATGTTTTAAACATGTTTAAATCCTTTTACTATTATAATTTTCAATTTTACCCTGTTTAGTTTTTACCGGGGTAATTAATTTTTAATTAAGTAGTCTAATTTTAATGGATAAAAATAAAATAGGAATTATTAAAAATTTATACCTAATGATTATAAATATGAGATATATTTTATCAAATAATATTTATATCTATAATAATAATTAATTTTATCATTAGCGTATATATCATGTAAAAATGTATTTTTTAGTAAAAGTATATTTTTAAGCATAAAATGTATGTACATTATAAAATTATAAATGTTTTATATTTTCATAATATAAATTGGTTTATTATAAAATTTATGTGGATTTAAAATAAATCCAAAAAAATATCTCACCAAAAAAATATTTAATAAAAATAAAAGACTTAAAATAGTTTCTTTTATTGGAAAATATTACTTGAGTTTATAAAATGTTAAACAAAGGTTTTATAGATTCATAATAGTATTTTGAAATTTATAGTTTTACTCCTTAAATAAATATTTTATCATGTAATTTTTATATAATTATTTATGTTATACTTACTTCTTGGTATATTCATAAATTCTATTGTTTTAATAAAAAACTGTATTTTCCACTATTCACTTAAAATCATTTATTTTTGAAAAATCCCAAAAAATAACCATAATATAATTTTGTCATGGTGAATTCATAAATGAAATCTTTTTTATAAAAAATAAATTCTAGTATTTAAAAATTTATCTTATAAACATGAATAAGAGTACTTTTTATTGTGACAGTGTGCACATTGTGTGATAATTTTCAAGATATAGTGTTTTCTTGATCTACTTGGGTATCAAGTATTACATTCTCTCCCACTAAATAATTTATTAATTAAAATTTTATATACATATTCTAATAAAAAATGTGAGTAATTATTCATCATTGTCTCTTATGATTTTCACATAACTTCTTTCTAATATGTGATTTCTCTAAATCTCTTTGACCAGTCAAGTTATGTGATTCCACAACACTTGCTCTCTAGTGTCAAGAAATTGGATTGACTATTTATTATAATACAATCCAGGTTATAATTATATCTACTTAGTGGTGAGTACATTCATTGGGTCCTGTATATACTTCCTCAATAATGAAACATTAAAAGATCATACACTTTAGGGAGGTTGGGTGGCATAGTGAGACAATAATACAAAACTCTAATTATTTACAAAATTTAAAGAGGACTGATGTACCTAGGATTTAGTTTCCCCTTATTAACAAAACTTATAACTCCCTTCCCTAGAGATACCTTTTATATGATATGATACCCCTCTTGAAATTATACATCTTTTCTCAGATTATTTTCATATCTCTTATATATACCTTGATCCATCTTAATGTGATTCTAAACAGTTCTCACTATTGATATTATCACCTCAACAAGTTCTGGGTCTACTAGCTTCATCTATCTAACCTCAACCTAAAAAGATGGAGTACGAAATATCTTCCCATTAAATTCTTCATATGTCTCCATCTTGATACTTGAATGGAAGCTACTATTATATGAAAATTCTACCAAAAGTAGTTATTGATCCCATATACCTGGAATGTTAAGAGAGAATAAACTTACTATATATTCTAATGTTTGAATATTCCATTCATACGACTCATTTGTTTGTGGGTGAAAAGTGTTACACAAATGTATCTCTGTATTAAGATCCATCTAAAGGCTCCTCTAAAATTTTAATGTGAAACCAGGGTGACGATATGATATAATTGATAGAGGTGCGCTATTAAGTATCACTAATTCATTAATATAGAGTTGTGAAAGACGTTTGAGGTGTATTCCCTCCCTTATTATTATGAATTGTATAGAATTGGTAAGGAGATCCACAAAGAACCAAATAGAATTATTACTTTTAGGATTCTCTGGAATTCTAATGAAAAATCCCATTATGACATTGCACTACTTCTACATTGGTATAGGTATAAGTTGCATATATCTTTTAGGATGTTGTCTTTCAACCTTTACCTTCTTGAAAACATAGTATCTAGAAACAAAGTACAAAATTTCCCACTTCATCTCATCCTAAAAAAACATTCTCTTAAATCCCTATAAATATTAATGATACCTAGGTGTATCTTGAAATTTGAGATATGTTCCTTATATAGTAATTCCCTTTTTTATCAGGTATGAATCAATCACATAGTCTCGTTCCAAAAATTAACATACCATCTTCCTAGGTGAAGTCTATTAATCTTCCATCATTCATCAATTTAATTATTTTATGATAACACTTATCTTTATGTTTTAATTTATTTTTCTTCTTTAGTAAACATTTCTTGTAAATTATTTTGAAAATGAATGATGTTTCCTCTTCCATAATGATTCCCATATCCAACTTTAATAACTCCATGAATATAGGATCCTTCTATATCCTCATATTGGCTAGAACTCATTGATATTCCCTTAGAAAGGAATCAAGAACCTTATTTTCTTTCTCAGGGTGGTAGTGTATCGAGAAATCATAGTCCTTGAGTAGTTCTAGCTATTTATTTTGTCTCATGTTGAGTTCCTTTTGGGAGAAACTGAATTTCAAACTCCTATGATCCTTATATATATCACCATTGAGATAGTGTATCTATATATTCAAGGAAATATATTATATACACCAATTAAATATCATGATTTGGATAGTTCTATTCATGGATATTTAGTTTTCTTAACACATAAGAAACAACTGTATCATTTTTTCTTAAGGATGCATCCCAGTCTTGTATTCAATGAATCACCATATATTATAAATCATTCCTTTACTGATGGTAGAGTCAATGATAATGCATTTAATGATATCTTCTTTAGTTCCTCAAAAAATTCCTAACATTTGTTTTACCATGTAAAATTTACCCCTTTATGTGTCAACTTGGTTAGCGGGTTGGATAATAAAGTTTTTTTTTTGAAAAAATCAACATTTTTTTACACATAAGGGGAAACGAACCATTTTTTATTAACGAAATAAAACCCTAATTTTTATCAACTGGGTTGAGAGTTAATTTTTTACTTGAAATTAATGCCTAGAGTCTCACTTTAGCATTACATTTTTTGATATAACAAAGGCCCAATAGCTCAATAGCCTATACATGGCCCATTTTAAGGTCCTGAGTGAGTAGTCTATATCTTACCATGTCACTAGTCATATAAAACGCCAACCCCTTTCCATTAATCAACACAAATTTATTCTAGTATGAATGTTTAATCTCCCTCTTTTCATGAACTATTGCATCATTCAAGATGATGCATCATAGTAGGGAACCCATACTTCCATGGTGTGGGAGGAGGACTGGATGATAGGTGTCAGCACACCTATCTGTCTTTCAAGACACCCACTTGGCGATGTCTATGTATCCCTCGTTTTACCATTTGTACATTTCAATATATCCTCATATTGGTGTCTGGTTTATATGTTCAAATGTAAAGGAAACCATATATCCTACATTAGTTCTAAGGGGATGGAAGGTTGGATGATAACATCAGCATGCCTATCCCTATTGTCAAGGCCACCCACCCAAAAATGAATTCCTATTGAACCAATCCATTTTTCTACTACCTTTCACTCGATATTAATCCCAATATTGATGACCCAAAGTCCCCTATATAGAATGGAGGCTCTGTGGCCCAAACAACTAGGCTGGTTCGAAGGATCTATGGCCTTGTGGCCCAAACCAGTGGCCCAAAATCCCAAATCAGGTGAAATTGAACAAATCATCAACAGTAACATGTTATTACAAGGAATCTATATATCTCAGTTATATTCTTTATTGTGGTAAATTCATTGACTACATTTATCTTCGAAGGATCTACACATATTCTAAACTTAGAGACAATATGGACTATAAATTAAATCCCCTAGAGCCAAAATTCATACTTACTAAATTTTCCATACAATTTTTTTTCTCTGAGAGTCTTAAGATTGATTAAAAAATGATTCTCATGAACAAAAAGGATTTAAAAGTATATTAATATATCATCAATGAATACAACCAAAAAATCATCTAGATAATTCTTTAATTCTATTTTCATTAGATCCATAAACACAGAGGGTATATTAGTCAATCCAAAGGGAATCACCATAAAATCATAATGTCCAAACCCTGTACAAAATTTCATCTTTGATAGATCATCCTTATTTATGCTTAATCTATGATAATAAAATTGAATATTTATTTTTGAAAAATATTAATCTCTCTATATTTGATCAAATAAGTCATAAATTCATGGAAGTTGATTTTTATTATGTATATTAATTGAATTTATCTCCTGTAATCGATGAATACTCTCAGAGACCCATCCTTCATCTTAAGAAATGAAAAAGGGATCCCCAAGGTGAAACACTAGGTTGGATGAATCCCTTATCACAAAAATCCTATAGTTGTTTCTTAAGATCTACTAATTCCTCTAGGGATATTCTGTAGAGAATCTTATATATATGTTTTTTTACTTTAGGATTAGTTCAATAACAAACTATACTTCATTCTTAGTGAGATGAACTAGAAATTCTGTAAGAATCACATCATTGTATTCATAAACAATAGGCAAATACTCCATTCTTAATTTTTATTTTCCAAACATATTATGACTCTTTTTTATGTTCTATAAGTATTTCATTAATGTGGGCTACTTGAGGTGGATCCAAGCTTTACATAGATAATTAGGCCTTCCTCTAAATACAAATAAATCCACTCCCCATTAGATAATCATCATATAATTCTCTTGGAAATCATTTTCTATATTATACTTTAAAAGATAATCCATACCTAGGATTATGTGGAAGTCAGCCATATGTATGATAATAAAATTTCTTGTTGGGTGTATCTATGCATCATAATGGGGGTTGAATGACATACCATAATTCTAATAATATTTCCATTGGGTGTCTTTATTGAAAACCCATTTCTTAGGGTAAAATGTATTTTTTTAATATTCTCAGAAAATAAGAAAAAATATAAAAGAATGAAAATATCCAATATCAAATAAATCATCGACTAGCTTTGATTTTATAATCAATATATCTTCTATCATATATTTAATAACTTTGAATTTATATATGTAATCACATAATCTTGGACCTACCCCCATGCATATTTTAAGATGAATTCTATTGACTGTTAGGGAATTGGTTCATGTAATTAACCTTCTCCTTATAGTTGAATCACTAGAAATTAGAAGCTTCCTTCTTTCCCTGGCATTTATGAGCCAAACAACCCTTATCTATACACTTGTAATAGACTCCTATTTTGTTTAAGAATGTATTAAGGTATTTCGTTCCATAATTATCACATATTGGAAACCCCAGCATTCCAATCTTCCTAATTTACTCATTTCTTTTCCTACAGTTCTCAAAAATCATCTTCTTATCTTGAAATCATTTGAAAATGTAATAATTAGTGAATTGTTTTTCTATCTTGATGGAAACTTGATACTATATCATCATATGATCAATTTTTTTGAGATTCTAGTTCTCTTTACAGGACCATATTAATCCTAATAAAGAATTATCCAATCCTACTTTTTAGTTTACATTCAAAGTCTGTAATATTCCTAGAAAATATTATAAAATTATCCTCATCCTCATCAACACTCTTATCTTCCATCTTCTTCAAATTAAGAAATTTTCTTTCCATATCAGCTCGTTTCTCTCAAGGGAAGTATTTATCAAATAATATCACCTTAAAAGTCTTCAATTCCATGTTTTCTATCTCCTTATATTCCTTATTATTTTGAATCAATGGCCACCATTGATCAATATCTCTTCTTGTATGATAATATTCCCTGAAAACATTCCCCCTTTCATTACTTCCCATGGAAATAAATATTTTTCCTAGGGACTTGATCCATTGTTAAGATACTAATATATCAGTGGTCCCATCTAATAATGAAAGGTTTTGTTGCATTAAGTTGTCCAAAGTTGCTAAACCATGTTTTTTATTAGCATGTATCTCCATACGGGCAAGGTTAGTAGTCATAACCTGAGTTAAATACCATACTATATCCATAATATTACCACTTCCAACACCATAAATATTATATTTATCTAGAAATAAATACCACCATTGATTATCTATGCTGATATGATTTCCCTTCCTCTTATTAGGAGTCGTTTATAAACAATTCTATATATATAATTATCTCAGAAAATCATGAATATTGACACATAAATATCGTTATGTAAGTAATAGTTCTTAGGAATCCTATGGGTTTTTCATAATTCTTGTGATGACTATGTTATTCTAAAATATAGTTCATAAGGTTCCTACTAAACTTCCTTTCATACCAACTGTAATGCACTGGCTCTAGTAACCTAATGTTAGTGGTTACTTTTTTATATTGGTACATGATATAAGTAATCACATCACAAATGAAAAAATAGTTTAGTAGTATTGGGAGAATAGATACATATATGATTTCCATATTACAGTGTAACATAAAAAATTATTGAAACTTTATTATTCCTTTTAGTGCATCCCTGATTTTATTCAGAGTTTAATTTTTAGTACCCTAGGGAAATGGAAACATAATAAGTGTGAAATAAAAAAATCAATATGAATATAATTACATCAAAATATATCATAAAAACCATACACATTATCAAATAGTGATTTTTATGATGCTTTACATAGGTTAGTGCGTTGCAAGTAGTTTTTAACCACATTATCTCTTTACAAAGGAATGTAGACTTCACCACTAAGGTTGGTGATGTTGGATCCTTGATCGAAATGGGATGGTGGGTTTCTAGTTCCTCCTTCCATGGATCCCCCCTTAGAGCTCATCACCTAGTCCGGGTGTCCCTCAATGATTTTAGTCATGTTCATGAAACTCGTTCCCAGTGCTATCTCAAGGTGGACACCAGTTAATTATGTTTCTTCCTTCTCGATAGGGAACAAACCTTTGATTATATTAAATAGTAACACTGGGGATTTATGGGAATCTATGGATGTTGGTTTTGTTGGGAATCTGAAAAGTCTTCATCTATTAGATGGAACCTCATGTTTGAGTCATCTCAGGTGCAAAATCCAAGGTATCCATGTCGACCATTGGGTAGTTGATTCTAGGGACATAAGTCATATGAGGATTTTACCATAGGTATACCACATTTATTATATGTGGGATAGATTTTGTGTAGTCCATAGGTTTAACATCTTATAGGGATATGCGAGTGGTTAGTGTGTCCCTAAGGGGGAATATGACCATACTTGAGAGTTTGGTTAAGTGTGTCCCTAGGGGGGAATAATTCATAGTTGAGGGTTTGGTTAAGTGTGTATCCAAGGGGGAATATTTTACACTTGAGGTTCTAGTGTGTGTCCCCAGGGGGAACGATTTTATAGTCGGGATTTAGTTAAGTGTGTCCCTAGGGAGGATAATTTAACACTTGGGATTTGCTTAAGTGTGTCCCTAGGAGGATGATTTAACACTTGGGATTTGGTTAAGTGTGTCCTTAGGGGGGAAATTTCACAATTGGGATTTGTTTAAGTGTGTTCGTAGGGGGAAAGATTCCACACATGGGATTTAATGATGATGAGAGAATATGTGCCCCCATAGGGGGAGATGATCACACTTAGGTATTTGATGGTGATATTGGGGTTTCCGGATTGAACCCTTATGGTAGTACCCAAGATGTGTTGGTATTTTGGGATTAAACCTCAAGGAGGCATTAGGGTAAATAAAAACCAACATCCTTAGTACATGACATTAAACTATATCCTTACTTCATATAAACATGGGAGGTATTATATGATAAATATAGGATGATAAGAACTAACATCCTCAGAACATGATGTTAAACTATATCCTTACCCTATGTGAGAACATATGATGCCTCATATAAAAAGATTATATGATAAATGTATTTGTAAGAGAGGACACCACCTTTATGATATTGGTCTCCTACCACATCACATTTCAGAACAACGTGTTGCTTGATTCCCAAGCCTAACGAGATATATAGGGATTCTTGGATCTAACATCCTGAGCCTATCCTCAACACCAACCTATTTTTGTCACCTCCCCTGGTCTAATCCTCATGACCCTAAACTACATGAAACTAGTTCTAGGATTTCTTTGTGTGGTGCAAGGAATACTTTAATACTTATTTAAAACAGGTTTAAACATTTTTGTACCACCCAAACATCCTCAAAGGATCTAATCCCCTTTATATCCAAGCATTAGGACCTTAAACTATGTTCATCCTTCCCATTTTGGCCCCTCATTCACATAGTTTGTTTCATCCCTATTTTTTTTATCAAACCAATGCCTTATTCTATTTTTCATCATCTCCTCTCTTAAAAGGAAACTACCCTACCAGCATCGGTCATCTATCATGCCACATCCCAGAACTATATATGACCTGATTAACATTCTTATAGAAAATTTAGCAACACATGGATCTCATATCTTGGGTCCATCCCCCATTTTCCAATCATCATAGGGTCTTTCCTCCCTCAGAATAATGACATTAACTTGTGTACAATTTTTCTTGTAAGCTTGTGTGGAAAATGGTCTCCTTTACCCTCCTTCTTCATGTCAGGTTATCACTCTTTTGTGCCACACAAGCACTTTTAGGACACCCACACCCTTTGGTCCAATCTATAGGACCCCTAACTAGCATAATATTTAGTCTAAACTATACAAATCTAAACTACATAGTCCAATGTCCTTAGTACCCAATGTTAAAATGTAACCTTATCTTGTGTGATAAATACGAGATAACTCAAATAAAAAATGTAAGATGAACCAAAACAAGGATCATCAAAACATGATATTAAACTATTGCCTTACCATATGAAGTGAACATTGTATTCCTCATATAATAAGTATGAGATGAACAAAAACCAATATCCTTAGAACACAATGTTAAATTATAGACTTACCCCATATAAAATCATGATTTATCATATAAAAAATATGGGATGGTTGAAATCAACACCCTCATCATACAACGTTAAAATATAGCCTTACCCTATGTGATGAACATATGTTACCTCATATAATAATTATGGGATGATACATAATCCTCCCTAGAAAGAACACTACCCTTTCGGAATTGGTCCCCTACCAAGCCACGATCAAAAACTAATTGTGGATTGATTCCCATTTACATGAGATATGAAGTGATGCAAAGATATTTTATCTTGGACCAAACCTTCCAACAAATTCATTTCATGGTATTTCTCCTCTAGGCCAGGCATGATCCTTTCCCATTGACATGGTCATCCATCGCAATGTAGAATAGCTCCTAGGTAACTCAACACCCCCGGGATATTCCCCACATCCATTTTCACAGTTCAGGCTTCCATCGATTTGGATCGTCATCATCCACTCAATCTGATCATCCCCATAAGAATAAAGTTTCCTTGCCACACTTTCTCACTTACCATCCTTGGAACACACCTTGAAGGATCCCTGGTAACTGATGGTAGTTTCCATGTTTTGTTCAATGTCAAAATTCGATCCAGCTTTTTTTTGTCCCATACTTGACTAGTGTGGGTGTGGAACCTATGTTTTTAACATTATCAATAGTTGTTCCCTACCCATCATTCATCCCCATTTCACTATCCATGTCTTAGATGTCATGATTTACCTTCCCTTCCATTTACATTTTATCTTATGGTAATCCCGACACCCTGTGCATCATTTTCCCATACACATGTGCATAATGAATAAATAAGATTAATCCTTTTGGGACTTCCTCATGTTGGTCACTTTTTCCCTATATTGTGTTCTCCCCAAAAAATGGCAACTACATACTTATCCTTATTTCAAACATCTATCATGGATCACATGGGAATAATAGTTGTGTAGGAATTTCCCTAATAAAGTTTGAGACCTGTAGGTGCTCCTTAACTAGAGAATCACATCTTTGGTCCAAACTATAAGAACTTAAACTATGAGTCCAGGTCTAAAAATTAAGACCTTAAACAATGTGCGAGTTGTCTCGTAGATTTTCTATTTGGTATCGGTCTTCCTTGGCTCTCAATTCACATCAGGTTACCTCTCTTCAATGTTACACACACTCCATTGAGATACCCCCATGGTCCAAGAATTATGATCTTAAACTATTTACAAGACCATGGTCCAAAAATTATGACCTTAAACTATTTCAAACCCCTGGTCCAAACATTACTACCTTAAACTATTTTTATCTTCTTGGTCCAACTGGTATGACCTTAAAATCTTCCCAAGGTTAAGGGCACATACGTCTGTCAAGTTGAATAACCATATGGAAAACCTGAGAAAAAATCAACCTCTACCCTCCAAGTTACTCTCACAACCTGGGAAAAAAATGATGGTTTAAATAAAAAGGTATAAATCCAATGAGATCCCCCATGGGACCCAAAAAAACCTAGATATGCTCACTGAACCCATTAGTTAAGGAAAAATTTAGAGCTAACTTTTAGCTCCCTTTACCTCTCAAGATGCTCTGTGAGGTGACACCCATTGTGTTTTCTGTTTTTGAACCCCACTAACATGACCAGATATGATTTATTCATGAAATTTTATGCATATTGGTCTCAATATGTTAAAATATTCCTTGAATGTCCTAACGAAATGATGTTAAAAAATATGACACATTTTTATAAGCATATGACATTAAAATAATAATTTAACATCTATTCTATAGTATGTTATACTACACACCCTTTAGCCTCTTGTAATGAAGTGAAACTATGAATTATCTTAGGATATTTCTTGAGAATCCCTTTTCACCCTTCAGTGTTTGTCACCTACCAAACTATTCATGTTCCTCAACCATCTCCCGACATCTGAGATGAATCTCCCACTAGAAGACGAGTCCAACCTATATTCAGACCGATATGCCTACCAAATATGCTATAATCGATAGTGTCATAATCTCAAGAGTATTGAACTACATTCAATCATTCCATTAGTTTATACTCACACTTCATTCCCTCATGGATTTAGATCCCCATCATTTTTCATGTCTGAACATGCCCCCTATTTTCAATGGTTATTGGATACACTATCTCAACTACAATTTTGGGAACATACTATGAATGAATTTTGGAAACAGTTTGACATATCCCATGTTTAGAACATGGTCAATGGTCGATCCTCATTTGTTTGTACTTATCCCTGAAAAATTGATAGTGGATTCTATGTTTCAAACATGGTTAACAGTCATCCTATATCTTAATGTCACCTCCTTTGTGTTCCAAATCTTGGGTGTCTCGATTAATTCTCTTCCTCACTCCCCTTTTATTCAGGTAGGATTCAAAACCCCACTAATTACCCCATTTTTTCATGAATAAACATTGAGAATGAAAATTGTCTATGTAGAGAGTCTCATTCTCCAGAAATTTTTTTTCGGTTAGGAAACTTCTGATGGTTAATAAACAAGTTCAAATCCTTATTGTTTGACCCCCTTTTTGGAACTCTCATATAAATGAGTGATCTTACTTTTTTCCTCTATTTCCCACACCAATCACGACTCATGTGGGCTTAGAGTCTTATCATTGGTTTTTTAATCAATATGACGGAGATTCAGCAAAAAAGAAAAAAAATGTAAGCACACAAGGAATTTAAAACAGACAAGTTAAAATGTTTTGGGGTGGTTATCCACATGATGGATCCTTTATTCATGTTTTTGAAACTCGTTCCCAACACCATATCAAGGTGGACACTTGTTAATTACACCAATTTTTCCTCGAAAGGGTAGAAACCTTTAATTAGAGTAGATAGTAATGTTGGTCATGTCTAGTAATCTATGGACATTTTACGTATTGGGAATATGAATGTTCTTCTTCTATTCAAGGGAATCCCATGTGTGAGACATCTCAGGCACAAAACCCAAGGCATGCGATGTCATCCACGGGGTAGTTGACACCATGGGTATAAGGAATATGGGTTTTTTACCACAAAAATCCCATGATTATTTTATGGGGTAGAGATATTTAGTATGCCACATGTTTAACATGTTGTAAGGAAAGATGGTTGGTTAGTGTGTCCCCATGGGGGAATATAATAATAATCTAGGATTTGGTTAAGTGTGTCCCTAGGGATAGATTTCACAAATGAGGGTTTGAGTATGTTTGATCCTAGGGGGAATATCTCACACTTTAGGGTTTGATTAAGTGTTTCCCAAGAGGGGAAGATTTCACATTTGGGATTTGGTTAATTGTGAACCTATTTTACACTTGGGATTTGGTTAAGTGTGTCCCAGGGGGGAAAATTTTACACTTGGGATTTGGTTAAGTGTATACCTAGGGAGAATTATTTCACACTTGGGATTTGGTTAAGTGAGTATTTAGGGGGGAAGATTTTACACATGGGATTTAGTTAAGTGTGTGCCCAGGGGGGATGATTTCACACTTGGGATTTGGTTAAGTGTTTCCCCAGGGGGGGATATTTTACACTTGGTATTTGGATAAGTGTGTCCCTAAGGGGGAAATTTGACCCTTGGGATTTGGTTAAGTGTGTCCCTAGGTGGAAATATTTCATACTTGGTATTTGATTGTGGTGATATAAAGTGTTCCCCCATGGGGGGAGATTATCATATTTAGGGGTTTGATGGTGATGTTGGGATATTAGGATTAAAACTTGTGGAGGTTCCCTAGATGTGTTGGTATGTCAGGATTGAAACTTACAGAGGTATCCAAAATACCTTGTTTAAGAGATAGGGATCAAAACCCATTTTTTTGATGCCACAGTTTAAGGTCAAATGAAAGGAAAAGTCTATGTAGGTAAACTTCATATGGTAAGGATGATTGTGTTGTGAAAGGATCACCAACAAGGGATGGTGTGAGGTTTATGCATTGATGATACTAGGGCATTGGGGATTTATCCTAAGTGTGGAGTTTCAACCCATTGATGGGGAATAATTGTGTTGGGGTTATTCATAGGAGCTTCCATATTAAATAGGTTCACCCCATGGTGGGGAAGGATGTGGAATCTCATAATGACCTTACATGAGGCATCCTATTTTATGACACAAGGTAGGAGGTTTAAGATCATCCCATTCTAATAATAAATGGGGTATCCTATGTTTACTGCATTGGGTAAGGATATAGTTTTATATCATTTTCTAATAATGTTGTCATGAAGTTTTTACATTGTAGGATTATAAAGTTGGGATATGATGTTTTACATCATGCAACTCAGACGTTGTTGGGATCATCATACAATGTGATAATTTCCAAGTAGAAGGGCAATATCTAGAATAAGGCCTCTCTAATAGAAAAGGTAAATAGTTTAATATGATAATTAGACATTTGTTTCTTACGTTTCTACTACTCATGGTCCTTTTGGTAGGGCTTGGTGTAAACACTGTGGAGGAGGAGTGGTAATCAGGCATTCCGAAGATAGCATGCCTGTTTTTAGGAGTAAGAGGCATTTGGGTGCATATAGTTAGGATTAAAGGCAAGTTAGTGATCCAGGTCTTTCTTGAAGCATAGAGGGTAGACCCGAGGGTTGGTGATACTAGTGACACGATAATATGGGGTGTAGATGAAATGGTTCTAGATGGGTTTAGTGGCCTTGGGAACTCAACTTTTTTGAATGTGTTTTGGATGAAATGAGGCACCATAGAGTGGCTTAGTGGATGTGTTTCAAGATGTTTCGGGTTTTTTGAATTTTTTTGCTTCACGAAGGAAAAGGTTCTCATGAAAGTTCATGTTTTGTGAAATAGGGTGGATATGTCTCATAGTGAATTCTTAGTTCCCATGGGGTTGGTTTCACAAAGGATAATAATTTCACAAAACCTCATGGGCCACAAAAGGTTTCTTCTTATGTGAATCCATGGAACTTCAAAAATGACATATCCACCATGGGTTGAGGTTCTAAAAAACCAATGGGATTCAGTTTCATGAAATAGGGATACCTTTGGAAATCCATATACTCTTTGGATTAATAAAGTTAGAGTTATATGTATTTAGAGATTTGGATAGAATTTCAATGGTCACATCCCCCAAAAAGTCAGACATGAGGAGGTATTTTTAGGTCTAGTAGAGGTAGGGGAATAAATTTCAAAAAAGATAGGGACCTGTGTGAAAGATGATAACCTTCATGAAAGAAGGTGTGATCCCAATTGGATAAACACTATGTGGATATTCCAACTCAACCTCTATATGGATTGAAGACCTCTGTAAATTGGAGATATGTTTCATGGAGGTTACCACCTCTACCTATGTGCTTCCAATCTACCATTGCGAGGTGATACTCCTTAATGAAGGTTTTAATCTTCTCGAACACAGAAACATAGGTCGACTTTGGGGAAGTTTTAGCCTAGATTTTCTTATAACAGGCCGTGCCTTCCTAAACCTCTCTTATAATACATGTATTTCAGCATCAACATGAATAAGCAATAAAAATTCCATATAATCAATATATTGATTCTGAGAAATATCTATGGATAACATAATAATGAAAATAATCACATGGATAACAATAACTGAATTCATGGTGATGAAATGCATAATACCATACATCTTGATATTTTACGTCAAGACCTCAACCAATACATTATTCTTTTAATCAAGTTAAAAACTAAGAAATAATTATTTTTATCAAGTCCATAATCAAGACACCATGCTTTCATCAGGTAGGCATACACCAAATAACCAAACCTTTTTTCTCATAAGAAAAAATGATTCATTAGAGGTCTATATAATCCTTGGCACCACCCATTACTTATTTAAGTTTAATTCATTCACCATATGAAAGATATGAATAAAAATACCATGTATAATCAACGTTCCATCATAAAAATAAATATTGTAATAATAATATAGATAATGTTTATTCCTTTCCACCTATTAAGAAAAGGAATAAAATCATCACAACCTATCCAAAGAAAGAAGGTGGATGATTAAATAGTACATATCTTGATGTTCCCTAAGGAAACTAATCCATAATCATGGATAAGTAATAATTCTTTATCCATATGTAAATAATAGTTATAAAAATTATAAAATTTTTCCTTTCCAATGGAATAATGCATCTCACTAGGTGAATATCCAACCATATGAACATTCACGGTGTTATGAAAAGTACCTTTATCAAATAAATAAAGATTAAGTAGTGGTGAAGGGTACATTGAAAGTGATAGGTTATCAATAAAAGATAATAATTGAGTTCAATAGTTTTTAATGGTTAGGAGACCATTGAAATTTTAGGAAAATCCTTCATTATGGGTTGTAAGAGGGTGTGAATTATCCCAAGCATATCTCCTAGAAGTGTCTATCCCTATGTGTAGTCTTAGGCCCACTCATCATACACTAAGTGAATATTGAGTTGATACTCAACCCACTTTTCTCTGGGTGATTACCTATAAGATAATATCTTTCATAGACACATCCACTTGTTAGTATCCATATAGGTACTCAATATATAGAAAACTATAAACATGATTACTTTACTAAAACATTAAAATGACACCATGGAAATGTTTGAGTTTTATAAATTCTTTGGCAAATATTGATCCAAATGAATATGAGGTAAGGATAATGATATAGACTCATAAATCCCTTGAAATTCATGTGAAATTTTATAAAATTACATCCATGGAAATATATATAGCACAAAAATTAAACAAGTGGTGAATAAAAATTATATCTCAATGAATCAAAACCGAGATGCAAAAACCCTTACCTTAATTCCTGACTTCCATGGAATTTATTAATCTCATGAATAATAAAAATAACTATCTTAATCACTTAAATAAAAAACTTATTAATATCTATAACATTTTATACACTTATTTTATTATAATATGTTATAAATTTATTAATAAATTATAGTTTATTACCATCACAAGGAGTGGTGATCAATATTTCCCCAATTAATGGAGAGTTGCACTGCGATGTACCTCTATTAGCACTCCACGATTCCCAATCCAATGATGCCAGCCATCACAGTCCCTCCCCCATATGAGGGAGGGGGAATCCCTTTTTCTTGCACCATCGCTCATTCCCCTAATTTCACTACCTTCTCTAAACTAGATCGTCTCTCACCATTTCCTGCGATCGAACTATTCCCTAAAGTGGATAATCTCTTCAATGGTTACCCCTAACTTCTGATCTCAATGGTAGAGTTAACGGAGGCATCGAACTTATTAAATCTAACATTGGTTGCATTTTTCACTCGCCATCACCCTTCAGTTTATGTTTTTGATCGTTTTGTTTCCAGCGCTTAGGGTTTGTCCAATGAAAAAAATGTCAGCCTCCTTGACCGACATAATTTTAGGATCCATTTCTCTATGGAGACAGATTTGATTTTGTCATGGTCTTCAGATCCTCACATCTACTAGGGATATCATTTATTTCTCTTCCACTGGTTTTACAATCTTTACATGAATTGTGATTATCTATTGATAGAAATATGGGTATGTATCAAAGTACTCTCCCTACCCTTTCAGAATCCTTCTATTCTACATATGTTGGGGAATTTGATAGGCTATTTTTTGTTTATTGATAAGAGAAAAAACATGGTGATTCACCCTAATTCACCGCATTTATGTGTGAAGATAAATGTTTCCAAACCTCTAGTTGACTGGGACTAAATCTCAGTTGGTGAATAGTTTCAATATAAGCATAGGGTTGTCTTCAAATCGTTGTCCAACTTCTGCTCATTGTGCAATCTTATGGGTCATTTGGAAACTTCATGTTATCGGGAGTGTAGGGGTGTGAAAGAGGTTGAGGTTGTGGATACCCCTTATTAATCTGAATGTTAAGCTGAATTCTAAGAATCGGAGTGCTAAAATTGTTCTTGAAATATTTATTCATGACTTGGGTGTTCCCAAGTTGACATAGCTGACCTTGGGAAGTCCTTGCCCTATGATTTCTCCCTATTTTACTAAAACTGTTAAGAATGGAGGGAGTGTCCATGATCAGGCGAATGATCAACTCCTAGATCATATTGGTGCTATTTATCATAGGGTTCTTAAAGATATGCAAGAAACTATGGTGATTAAGACAATGTCCTCGAGCTGAAGGTGTCCTGATTCATGCATGGATGCAACACCTATTTTTATGTATAACCACTTCTTGAATCAAAATGAGGAGGGAAAGGAAAATCAAGACCCTGAGGGTCTGAAAACTGGCATTCCAAGATGGAAGTGAAAGTAGGCTAGGAGACATTCGAATTATGAGGAGGCAAGTGACTTTGATGGAGTCTCCTAACTAAGATCAGGCTCTGAGTAGGAGGCTTTGGTTACACCTTGATCATGTAAAGTTAAATAAGGGATTCTCTTGACTGGAAACCTTTCGGTTCCCAAGGAGGGGAAAAACCAAGACTCCATAAAGATTACTCGAATAATCCAAAGGCAATAGTCACCAGATTTTCAGGCAAGGAAAGACCCAATGGATCAAAGGTTAAATTCAGGGAAGCTGCTGTGTATCAAATTGTGGAATCAATTTTTGATAAGACAAGTAAGGAGACTCCTTTTGAGGATAGAAAATTCCTTGCAATAGGTGGTGGGGTAAAGGAGAGATCTTTTTTGGACTCCACCTCAGTCATGGTGGGAGGGAATTTGAGAGAGGGGAAGGAGGTACTATTGTACCCGGATCTATACTCCATAGAGGGGAAGCTGAGGCTATCAGCTCAGGAATCTGGAAATGTTTAGGCTTCATTGGTATTCTTGGATGATCTGTAATAGGTTTTTGATGCTGCAAACATGGATAAATCAAGTGATCTTCTTTTTCACTATGAGTAAGAGATGTTTGAATAGTTTTTGATCATTCATACTTCTTATGAGGATACAAAAAGGATGAATGGGAGACCAATCCAAGTGGACACTAACAAAGAGTAGAGGGATTGGATAGAAAAGAAACTTTGAATTATGACCATTGAATTCAATAATAAGAAGATATCATTGGAGGAGTTCTTTCAAGCATGGGACAACTTGGCTTCTCAATTATAAGAGACTATTAAAGACGAACCAGATAAAAAGGTACCATATTTGTTTTGTAAATTATATAGGGAGGTCACTTCTAGTAGTTTTAATCTTGTTTTAATAATTTTGGTATTTTCTATAGTATTTGACGTTTTTTTAACATGAGGTTTCTCACTTTTTTTCCATAAAAAGTGTGTTTTAATAAAAATTTTAATTTGAGGGTGAGAGTTTATTTCCATCAATGGTTCTTAGGAAATTTTGATTGTTTGTCTCATATAAGTACTGTGATGATGGGGTTGATTCTTAATTATTGGTTCAAATATCATCATTAAAATATAATACAAGATACTATTATCATATTTTCAAATATTCATCAAATCCAATTTTCATTTGATGAATGATAAGTGCATGGTTTGCGAAAAAGGAAATTGCAGAGAACTAGTTTTTTTAAAAATTAATGATCGAAAGTTGATATAATAATAAATGTATTAAAAATAAATTAATCATTTATATAATATTAAATATATTATTATAACATGATATTATCATTATATAAAATTCCATAATCATTCATGAAATAAATATTATAACATCATTCTCATAGGTGGTAAAATAGACCTAATCGAGAGCATGATATAATGATTTAATGAGAAAGAAAATGTTTTTAGATAATGTTAATATAAATTTTAAATAAGATTAAACATTTCATAAATATAATTTAACTTCATTAAATTCATTATTATAACTATCTATAAAGGGTGGCGATGACAAATGAAATCCATCTTTCATAGAGGTGGTTGTCCGCGTGTTCACACGATTAACATTTCCATTTCTCAATGAATGAGATGGAATGAAGTTATATGATAAATTATAATTTTAAAATTAAAAGTTTGAAATAAGAAACATATTAATTTATCAAATCCTTCCTTTTTACCAACCATAATATTTTTTGATGAAAAATGAGCTACATCACGTCGTGGTTGCAGTAGTCCGCACGTACATACAATTGATGTTGTTTTGTTTTTATTAGTTGATGTATGTGATTGAATAATGGCTGTTCCATTAATATAATAAAATTATAAATTAATAATAATACTAATTTAATTATATTGGCAGGTCTTGATTTTTTTATTATTAATATTAATATGAAAAGGATAACGAGTAAGAAATATTGATGTTGAGAACATAAACATTCTCTTGGAAATATCCTTATAAATGGAGGACTTATGATATATAATTGAGACCAGAAGCTTATTAAATTTAGAGTGGTTTATAGGAGGATAAAAATGGTAGTTTTTCATTATTAAATTCAAATGGATAAGTGTAACATGAAGTAGTGGAGGTGATCAACTTTTATAAGTGAAGAAAATGGAATTTTTGTAAATACCCATTAATTTTTCAATGGAAACATGAAACTATTCAAAGGTCCATGAATCCAAAGTGGGAAATAATGAATTATGGGGTGATATAAAGTTGATAAATCCTCCACAATTCTTGTTCATAAATGTTTTATATAACTATCCAAGCCTTTGACACATATTATTACATGATTTTAAGCATAATTGTCCATGAAATACAAACCGAGAATTGAAAAGTCTAGTGTCTTTAGAAGACAAGGTACATAATTAGAAAACATAAAACTAGAAGAATGAATATTTTTTTAAATATAAATAATGATCTCCTAACTCCCTTTGATATCCTATAAATGAATTTGATAACTTGGGGAATATATAGACAAATGAGATGAACTAATAATACCAATAAGTGAATAAGCATGGAAATAAAACATGACACAAGAGTCAGAATGAATAATATGATAACGTAATGGGAATGAATCATGAATAAACATATTGAGTCATAACATATAGAACACAAGATCATATGATCATGGAAATACAAGAATGTGGCAGTAATATTTATCATGACATAAACATGAGTCAAGGATAACTACTATGACAATATCACAGGGTGGATAGAGTCCCATAATGGATAAAGTTTACTCCCTAATTCCATAAATAATGTCACATGAGACTTAAACATCACCCAATTAATTAGAGTGGTATATAATCTCCCCTATCATAACATGTTCATGCATATGTTTTCCACATAAATAATCAAACATAAGGACTAAACATTAGGGTTAACCATGGAAAGAAATAGGTATCGTAATCATGTCATAAAGCATAATCAAAGGGCATATAACAATAATAACCATGAAAGAAGGGATTTAAATAATTATTATCCATTAATAAAAGAAAAATAATAATAGAAAAATAATAATGATATCCAATTTAATTGTAAATGAGAAAAATAGTGGTTAGGTAATATTAGAAATGTGCCACTAAAGTGTGGGTTTTAGGGAATAGAGTAATGATTATTTAAAGAGGATAAATGAATAATTATTTTCATAAAACCATAAATTAACTAAACTTTGTTTTAATTATAAATTTATTGATTTTATAATAAATTTTTAGGCTTGAAATAGTTTATGTAGTGTACTTGAAAATGGGTAAGAAACATAAAAGTTCCCTTTAATCAGGTTTGCTTCTCGAGAGGAATTAAGAAGGGAACCATATAAAACACATAATTACAAATAAAATCAAGATGAATTAAGATACATAAATATTTTTTTACATATAAATATAATATAATATATGTATATAAGAATAAATAAGAGGTAAATTTAGGTAAATAGAGATAAAGCGTACCCCAATGGAAATATAGAGGTTCAGAGAGATCCCTTATATTGCAATTTCCTTTAGTGGAATGTGATTTAAACTCCTATATAATGGTTTAAATATTCTTATTAATTTATAATGAAACCATATTAATATTTATTATATCATATATAATCTTTATATAACCTCTTACCACTTGATCGTTAATAATATTTCATTATTACCATTGTTTTGGGTGTTAACTGCTTGATTTTTCCACGCATGTTTTGTCACGTAAGATCCAATTGAGGTGTATGGGATATATATTAATCATATAAAGAGTTTTATTAATTATATAATTATAATATTTAATTATTTAATACATTTTTATAATTAGTATTGAATTTTGGATATAGAAAATGAGTTGCATCACTTTGTGGAGATGGTAGGTCGTACGTATACACGGGTGAAAGTATCATTACCTTAATGGTGAATGGGTAGAGAAATGGATGATATATTAATTTTCAAGAATCAATATCATGTCCTAAGTATAAAATATATACCCAATATTTCTATAATTATAATCATCTAATTAAAGGTGTGATGAAAAACATATTACATTGCTATGTGGAGATGGAAAGTCGTACGTACACACATATGATTCTTTCGTTTTTCATTGGATGGATAATATGTGGAATATGGTTGTCTCATAATCATAATAAATTATATATATATATATGATATTTTATTTATTATTTTTTATGGGTATAACATATTAATAAGAGATAGAAGAAGAAGTAAATTTAAAAGATTTGGTAAAGATGATTACCTCTTATATGAAGGAGCTCCTTTATAACTTCTCTTACAGGACTTAGGGTATGTATTTTTGAAGGCTCAAAACAACAAGAAATTAAATAAGGATGTTGAGAATAGAAATTTGAAGAGTATTTTTGAGATATAAGTCTCAAAGTGGTGTAAATAAGTGAAGGTACAAGTTGCCTTTTATAATCGAGGTGTGTGGAAAATTTGGAATTTCTCAAAATATTAAAATATAATCAGACTTTTATAGAGAAAAATGATTAAAAATGGCCCATAAATACACAAGGGATTAAATTTTAGAACATATATTATAATATTTTTAATTATTTATATTTTTTTATTTTAAAATAATTTAATGATTTATTAATCCCATAAAATATCATTATTGTCAATTTTGATACCATTCATTAATATGACTTTAGAAACATCAAGACAACAAGTGAAATTCAGTAAAAATATTTTATTATATCTTAAAAATGTCATGGTAATATAGATAATTATTTTATCACCTTAAATATCTCAAATTATATTTATTTTAAATGCTTAATACAATTTATTTTATTCTTCCATTAATTAAATAATCACTGCATCATCATTGTGTAAGAATTTAAGTAATTATTTATTCCATAAAAATTAAAAATAAATTAATATGATGAATATAAATCATTTATATTTAAAATTAATATTTATATTCAAATATATACTCTTCAAAAAAGAATATTAAAAATATTATACTTATTAAAAACATAAGTGTGACAAGTTTGACTTTTCTTTAAATAAAATACTATAAAGGTCATAATCATATCCAAGTGGCATAAAATGGTTATAAATTTATCCCTTGGATGATTATGGTTGAAAATTACTCATAAAATAAAATTGGGACGAGTTTTATTTTAAATTTATAGTTCTTATCATATTTTTTTACTCTTAATTACCTGATTTATTCTTTACCATGAAAACAAAAATTACTATAGTTACTATTAATATTGAAAAAAATAAAAGGGGTATATTTAATAAATTTGGAACTCATAATTCAAAATACGGAATCAATTTCTCAAAAATAATAACATGTATGTGACATAATTTAATTTATTATTAAACTGAAAAAATGAAATGAAAAACAATTCTTCTAAAAAATGACCTTTTTAAGAAGAAATTGTTTTTATACTAATTTCATTTATAAAATTAATTTAAAAGACCAAAATTAGATTATTTTTAATCAAAATGAACTAATTATAGTTCAAAAAAAGTCCAAAATAGAATTTTACTTCGTAAATTCTTTAAAATAAAATACCATTTTTAAAGAAAATCAGTATTTCTCACTATTTATTAAAATTTAAAACTTTTTAGAAAATTCTAAAAAAGTATTCCTAATAAAATTTTGACATGTTGAATTTAGAAATGAATTTCATTTTTTCAAATAAATTTTATAAAATTTTAAAAATTTATTATATTTATTTTCATATAAAAAGTAATAAAATTATTTTTTGAAGATAAAATATTTTTTAATAATAACAAAAATTCACAAAAAATTAAGTGTTTATTTCCTAAGAATTAATAAATAAATATCTTAATATGGTTGTCACTATTCATACCCACTAATTCAATGGCTTGGTTTTAAGGGTAATATTAAAATAATAATATGTTAATAGTATATCAGGGTTTATTTATACTCGGTGTTGCATACCACAAAAGATATCTATGAAATAAAAATATTTCATAAAAATCCCAAGGTGTTCTATTTTAAATAGGTACTCTTAGATTTTTCACTTTTACCATGCTTGGTTTTTACCATGGTAATTAATTTTTTCCTAAGTAGTTTACCTTTAATGGTTATAAATATAACATCTCTTATTAAAAAATTTGGAATTAATGATTATAAATATGAGATCCATTTTATAAAATATGATTACTATGTGTGAGAAAAAATAATTTTAACATTAGTGCATGTAACATGTCAACAACCCATTTTTAGAACATGTTTATTTTTTATGGTTAAATTTTTTACAGGATAGAATTATCAATGTTTTAGATTTTCAGAATATAAGTTGGTTTATTATAAATGTTACAAATATTTCAAATCAATACAAAACTGAATTTTACAAAAAAAATATTTATTGAAATGAATAGACTAAAAACAATTTATTTTTTTGAAATATTTTACTTAAGTTTATAAAAAGCTAAAATAGGTTTTATAAATTCATAACATTAATTTTAAATGTACATTTTTACTTTATAAATAAATATTTGATCATAAAAAATGTTTTATAATTATTTATGTAATATTTTATTCTTACTATATTCACAAACACTACAGTTTGAGTAAAAAATTGTATTATTCACTATTAACCTAAAATCAATTATTTTAGAAAAATATAAAAAATTCACCCTAAGTTAATTTTTTCTTAGGTAATTAATAAATTACCTCATTTTTATCAAATATTAATTATATTAATTATAAAATTTTCTTATAAACATTAATAAATTCTCTTTATATTGTGATAGAGTGTGTATTGATTTATAATTTTTAGGATACAGTGTTTAACTACTGCAGTTGGGTCTTAGGTACTACAAATTTGAACTAAGACCAGTCTTGAGGGCTTATCAAAATGGTCATCTTGTATGGAACATGATGTGGTCTATGCCATTTTGATCCTCAATGATTCCTCTTTTAGTTGAGACACCATGACCACCTCCATAGTGAGTCCAACTTACTATTTCTCACATGTGGATTGAGATATCACCATAACCAATACCATGTTATGGTCCACTTTACTTCCCCCTAGTGGAATATATGGTTACTCTATAAAACATGTCCATCACCATGACATGGATTCCATGATATACTCATTTTCTAGTCTCTACATGTGTGGTTCATTTTTTTTCAGCATAGTGGCATTCATCTTTTCACAACATGTGTTCACCTTTACATATCATTCATTAATCATCAAATAGAATCACCATATTTTTTTCCCATTTATTCAAAATATTTATTCCTTATTTTTATCCATAACTTTATCACAAGTTTCACTGAAAATTCTCATAATATTAATTATGGAAGTCCTCATCATTTTCATATGACTTAGAAATCTCAGAATTTTTCCAAGTGTCGAAGTCATATGAATTTCTCATGAAGTAATACTAAAAATAGGTGATGTCATGAAATCATTCTATTTCCATTTTTTATCCAAATAAAATTTTTATGACTTTGGAAGTCATATCAATATCTTTAAGTCATAAAAATTATTCCTCAAAGTCATATGATTTTCATGGATGTCCACATTCATATGAAAACAGACTTTTCGATTCTTACAGTCTTCAAAAGTAGAATTATAGATTTATCTCAAGTTTATTCAGGGCCTCATTAAATAGTTCTAATTACACCATAAGAATATGAAACACACCTCCAATATGTTGTAGACTATTGTAATTTCATCCAATAACACTTTTCTTGAGTTCCTAAAAGTACATGGCCACAATTATCACATTTATATTTTTCAACTCTGTCTTAAACCTTTCCACTAGGGTTCTTCAAAATGTAGTTTCAAAACACCATTATAATTTTATAATGATAGTAACTCAAATATATTATAGAATTTGGTGAATTATCAAGTATGATAGCCAATTTCAGCTCATGGATCCATAACAATTGGATGCATTGCCAAGCATAAAATCTAAGGCCAACTCACAAATCTATAACAATCTTCAAATTATCACCATCACATTATTTCAACAAACACATATTGACACATTAAGGAAAAATGAGATCCATACATGGTAACTTCAATATCCCTTTAAATTTATTGTCAATTCCAGTAATCACCACTGTTAATTTGTGCATCTTTATGGATTCTTACTGCTCTTCCTTATTTAAAATAAATGAAAAGGGATATGTAAGGGTGGGAATATAACCCATTTTCTCTATACAATTCTTGGGAAAAGGTTTTTAAATAATAGATTCTTCTACCTCTTTAAACCTGAATTTCACAATAAGTAACTTATGAGAGAATAATGGAACCACAAACAACTTATTTAAGAGCCTGTAGGGAATCTACTCTAACACTATATGGGAAAAAATGATATAGAAAACAAGAAATAATTCACCAATACATCAAGAATATCCTTTATTATTTCATTATGTTATAAAACATTCAAATATATCAATATATGGTATGTCTAATAGATTTATCAATAATTACATATCTTTCACTCAAGTCGGCAATTCATCAAAAAAATTCAAGTGGAAGATATATTACTCACCCTTTATCTTACGAAACATTTCAATAAAGACTCAATTTTTGTGAACATATTTTTCATAATAAAAAATAGGAATATAATGTTTGATTATAATACCATAACCTTCAACTTTTTGTGGGATGATCATATCCACAGATTCAATAAAAATAGATATTTTGATAGTTTATCTGTATGTTTCCCCCTTCAGGGATGCACTCACTTTTATTCCTTCATCATAGTGAATATACTCCAGGACAGACTAATTCATTTTAATATTCATTATTTACCACCTTTTTTAATTCCCTATATATTTGGATCTTTAAATCCACTAAATTTTGGAACACATAAGATGAAAAGGATAATGATGAGGATATTCCTTTCTCCTTAATGAAAGTATGAAGGTAAAGAGATATCTCTCAACTAGGATCTTCTATTCTTCCCAACTTCATTTTTGGGGATACTTTCAAGTTTCTTCTCAAAAATTTATTAAACTTTATCTTTATAAAAATCGTGGTCTTCTCACTATTCTCAATAGTATTCTCATGCGGGACCACTTTCATTTCTTAATCAACAAAGTAACATGAGTACTCAGAAACTTACTTATCATTTTCCCTTAGTTTTTATTATTGAGTATGTAAGATAATCATAATATATTTGAAATTATGACCTCTTTTATTTAATATCACATATATTATAACACCCCAATATTTAATGGTATGAATAATTTCAATTCAATAGATATCTTATATTACATACAACATAGAGTCTTTGTGAAACAACACTGGGTTATAGAAGATAGTTATAAACTATCCAATAAACATAATTTTTCCACCTCTGTGATTTGAATTTTAAAAAACTGCCATACACAATTGTGTTCAGTAAGATATTTATATTCTGATAAGGAAAACATATTTTTTTAGTGAATCGTAAAAAATATAGTTTTTAATAAAATACAGTATTTTTTGTAACAATGCCATGTGATATTTGGGATATAAAATTTATTAAACTTATGGAATAAATAAATAATGATTTTATAAGATTAATATTGTATTTAAATCATTTATAACATGTATGATATAATTTATTTTATGATAGGTTTAACTATTATTGTCAGTACAGACGCAGTTCTTGTGCAACATTGACAATGATAAATTTGGTTCCTTATAAATAACAATTGTATGATAAAAATTATTTTCACCACTTATTTATTAATTATTATTTATTATTTATGTTTTTGGTTATTAATTTTTAATTTTAGTGTTATATAACCATATCCTTATCTAAATGTTTGTGTAATTCTTGTAAAAGGATAAAAAAAGGAAAATTAACAAATTAAGGAAGTTGTTTTGATATAGATATGTGTATTTAACTTAATTAAATATTATAAATGATTATTTTGAAGCTATGTAATATATTTTTATGCTATTAATATAGTTTTATTTCTTAACTATAATATAATTATCATTAATTCTTATGAAACCCTGATGGAGTGCTTATGTAAGAATAAGAAAATTAAATAAAATGTTTTTAAATAAAATTATAAGAATTATAAAAAGATCCATATTTTGGATAAAACATTTTATATAAGTAATATTCGACCAATATCTAGTTTTGATTCTAATTTGGGAAATTTTTGACCCACATGAATCACTTTAAATCCCTTATAATATTTTATTTCAAAATGATATCAAGTTGGAATATTATAGTTTTTAATTATAATAATATTGTTATATGATATTTTATAGAGGTTTTATTTGAAAATGAATAGTATTTGGAAATCTTATAAAATTATATTTTTCATGGAATTTTATTTTTAATTTTAATAGAATAAATAAATACCATAATGGATTTCACAATGATTATGAATTATTAATTTAAGTAATGAATAAATCAAATAAATGATATTTAAAATAACAAAATAAATATAATTTTTAAAATTTTAAGCTAATTAAAATAATTCATATACTAATATAACATTTATATGATCTAATATAAAACTTTATTCGATTTTTAAACTTTTTTTTAATGTGTTTAATGTCTTTTTTATCAATAGTTTTTATATTAAAAAAATTGTTTTTCATGAATAAAATAGTTTATTAAATTATTTAAAAATATCAAAAATATTGAAAAAGTCCCAAAATGATAATATTGATTCTAAAATGTTACCCACTTTAGTTTTATTCCTTTTCGGAAGTCTTTAAACCTATAATATATTTATTTTAAGTTAATAATTTTAGTAATTCATAAGTTATCCTCGACCTAACTTATAAAATGAGACTCTTTCATTCACTAATATTAATCACTTTGAGCCTTATATTTCATTCAAAATCTTAAAAATTTAGTCATTCATATACTTTACCACATTCTTGTGCTTCTGGTCTAACAAAAAGACAACTTCTAAGAGCCTTAAAGAGGTTTTAAAAGAGATATTTTGAAGAGGTAATATTTCTTATTCTTCTTTTTCAAATTCCTTCTCACTTATAAATTATCCCTATATACTATCCAATGATTCATGAAAAAAACAATATCATATATATACTATAATTTTTTATGGAATATTTATCATAAAATCTATTATTTTCTACTTTTATTCTTAAATAACAAAATCGCCATCCGTGGTGTGTCAATTAACCACCTTTGTGGATGATCCATTTTCGTTTCACATTACCACAATCATGGGAAGTTTAAAATCACATTAATTTTTTTAAAATGACCTAAATATATATATTTTTACAATTCTGGATAATTATTTATTTTTACAATCAATGCAATAATAAACCGACCTTTGAAACGATGAGAAGAACATACCCGAAACATTGGGGAAAACAAAATATTGTTAATAAATAGGTAGAAATGGTATAAGAAAATTATATATGGTATTATAAACATTATATTAATTCTATAATAATTTAATAACACTATTGAAACAATATTACAGATGTTTTGAACAAATTTGAAGGAATTTGAACATGAGGTATGGGATATCTTAACTCAATTTCTATTCGTTGAGTTAAACATAAATTTCATTGATTTCATCTTTCCCAGAATATGTGTGAATGACCTATGATTATTTTATTCTATACATCCAATTTTATTGTGTGGTTTTATGATTTTCACACATAATTATGTCATTTATTTGTCCTCAATCTAATGATACGTTTTTGTAAGGGACTCTCTCTCTCACTTTTGTTCAAGAATTCCCCCTATGTTGTATCCTTTTATTTTTAATTCACAGTGACAGGGTATGTTTTCACACCTCCCAATACTTCCCTTATGATATATAAATTATTGGATACTCATTTACCTCTCATTAGTCCCTCACAAGAACACCCATTACCATGCCAAAATGTTTGTAAGGGGTTTCTCATCTCACTTTCATTTAGGTGAGATTGTTATTGTTCGCCACTTATTTCTTGTATGTGGTATATGTGTACTGCCATTTGATATATAATAACATGATTATTTTCATATTAATGGCACTATGTGATTAATTTAGTGATTATTGACTTTTGGTCATACGATTTAATTGATTACAATACGGTATGGGACGTTGTCTCAATTTTCATTTCATTGAGACCTTCTTGGTATCATGCACCTAATATTTCTCATTTGATGTATCTACTACCCATTTTAGATCATTTTTCATTTGAAAATTTAAGTATATTATATATCCATAATCTGGTTTCATGGATATGAGTATTGTCTTAGTCCGTATACCCTTTTACATACAATATTTATTTGGAAAGTTATTTTAACTATAGAAATATTGATGAATTTGTATTCTCTACTTTATATGGATATTGAGAAGGAAAACATTACTTGAATTAAATCTATTTATAAATAATACTTTGGACTTACAGCAATGGGTGGGGCCTGTTATATCCCCTTGATGCACCGACAGGTCTCATGAGACAAATTAGTTGGCGACAAACCCTTCGATTTTGTTTCCAAAAAAATCAGACGGGTTTCTACCCACAAAACTAAACCGTTTTAATGGTATTATGGTATCATGTCCATGATACATGACATGAAATTAATAAGAATCATCTTTATTGATTTTAAGTTAAATCTATCCATGAGGTTTTCATAATGAAAAAACTTATGGATGTAGTTTCATTCTCATTTTATTAATGGTGTGTGTTTTTCATTTATTCACCATGCCATATTGGCCTTGACAATTTGTTTATGATTCAGTTATTGATTCATGCTTCCACTATTTATAACCCTTCTTGATAGTTTTAGATCACACCTTTAATTTTTTTACCATTAACATGTGATGAAGAGGAGATCATTTATTGAGTTTTTGTGGATGAATTTTATTAGTTTTTTTATGTATTGTATTTTGTTACCTTTCCCAATGTAAATTGAGTTACATCTATGTATCCAGTTTCTTCAAGACTACTAAACTGGTCGTTATTTCAGCACTTCTTTCCTTTTAACCATGCCAATGTAATAAGTAATGCACCAGCTCCGGTCTAGAGGGGTCAGGGTGTTACATATATATTCTCTTTAGTTTCATTAGGCTTTCTCTATTTTCTTTTCTCATGAGCAACATTTTGTGCCTTCATTAACACCCTAATTTATTCAGTATGATTTTGGTATGATTTTAACCATATTCTTTAATTATTCTAAAATTAATTAGTTTAGGGAGTTTTCTTTGTCAACTTTTCAATTTAAAATATCTATATTATGATATTGTATCCATTTATCATTTTTTTACTAGAAAACCTCTGGATTTATTTTAGTTCCACGATAATGACATGTTTTTCTTGAAAATAAAGGATTTATATCCAAAGGCCCTACAATGCCTGCAATAGTCTCTAAAGATTGATCTTCCAACATATTGGTGTGTCTCTCTATGTAATTCTTCTTGATGTCTGGGGAACTTATAGAATTTATTTAGCATTTTCTTTGGGGGTTTTCCTTTTATATCCTGAAACTCTATTTTCATTGATTGAAAATTAATTTTTCTATAAATTAATTCATCTAAATAACATCCACGATTGATCTTAGAGTCTACAATGTTAGATAAAATACATTTAGTGTAACTAGAATAATTAGTAGTATTTTATACCTTTCTCTTGGGGATTTAATTATCAACAACCTTGTAAGATTCAACCTAAATCTAAACTAATTTTCATAATCTTGTTTCATCTTTTTCATGATATTTTTAGCATTAAGTCATAAATATTGTTCCTTATCCAGTTATTTCTATTTTTCATCTAGACTAGAATTAAGTTCCTTTATTATTATCTCTAATTATATAATTATTACCCTGTAAATAATGATATACATGGTGAAATAACTCCCTTTATTACATATAAAACATCTTCCTTTATAAATTTGTTTTATTTTCTTCTTGATCAGAGTTATTTTTCTCAACTCATACTACATGTTTAGTCCTCAATATGTATCTAGCAGAGGAATCTTCTTCTTCTTCCTCATAACTTCTTGTAAAGTACTCATGTTTTCTAACGTGATAATTGAATGATTTATGGCATTGATAATTATATTCATATTTCAACTCAATCAATAAAAATGAGTCTTCAAATATCTCTCTAATCATTTGTTTTTTATTTTACATTCTTGATCACTTCTTTTTCTTCCTTGAATATCCACTTATGTATTTTTCATATTTTCTCCTAGATAAATACTCATTTCCTAAAGAAACTTATTCTTTTCTATCTAACTCATTTTCAATGTTATTATTATATGGTAATCTTCAGGAAAAATGTACATCACCTTTACAATTATAAAACCTTAAAGGGTGTTTTTCGGTAAACATTCTTTTTTACTTTTTAATTTTTTATAATAGATATCACCCTCATATATTCATAATAATCATCTTATTTATAATCTTGAGAATTATTAATAGTCTTATCTTCTTCATTCATCATTTTATATTTTCTCATTGTCTTGAAATCTATTTTTAGATTCACATTATTCTTAAACAATGGGGATTTTCTAATCTTGTAATTGATAAGAGCATTATGCAGTTCATAAATAGATACTTCTACAATTTATTTAAGGGATGATATATTAGAATAAAATCTATCAGGTAAATTTATCATAATATTTTTAACAATAATTGAATCCTCCAAAGTATCAATAAATCCTATAACATTACTCACAACCTCATTAACTTGGGTAAAATAATAATTAATATTTTCATCATATTCTATTTGAACATCTTCAAACTTTGTCCTACAAATATGAGTATTTTCATCCTTATTCTTCAAATTTCCATCATATATATTTTAATGTTTTTCTAATAACTCCATGAAAGTTTCAGGTCCTATAACCTTAGTGTAGACTTTTTCAGATAGGGATGATAGCATCACATAAAATTTCACTAAAGTGGGATAAACCCCAAAATTATAGAATAACAAAAATCAAGGCCTTGTGAAAGAACATATGGATGTATTCAATTCTTCCATCCATAAAAGTTCATACCATCGAAGTAGGGAACTCATATACTATTGATTAAATTCGAATTCTTCATCATCAATCTTCAAGAAATGAAAGATATTTTCAAAGGAAACCAAGAGGCTTTAATTTTAACACACCTAGATTATATAAAATGTTTTTTTCAAATAAATTTAATTCCTTCAATATGTTGCGTTACACACAACACTATGTTTAAATGAACCATAAATACTATTAAAATATTATCATTTAAAGTGATAATTATCTCTTAGCCGTTGGATTGAAGGGATTGTATAGGACTAAATAAATTATTAAAAATATATGGTTACATATTTATAAAATTAATTAATATATTATAAATTTATTTTAAATTAAAATAAAAATCAATTGAAAGAAATAGATTTTTTTTTTCAAAAATACAGTTTTTATATGCGTAGTGTATTTTTATTGAAATAAATTAAATTATTCACTATTGGTAATTTATTTTAATTAAATTTATATATTATATATTCAATAATTTTTTTTAACAATAAGTCAATATTTTTCTATGCATGTGATAAGAATAAACCAAGTTTTATCCTTAAAAATATATTTTTTCTAAAGATAGTTATCGTCTAATTTTGTACTGTTATTTTAAAATTAATTTCTCTCACTTATTTGTATTTAATCTTATAAAATGTAATACATATTTTGGATTATGCAGTAAAAATCTGGTAAATAGTTCTCTTTTATTTTTGGTCAATATGAATAATAGTTATGGTAAAATTTATCAACTCGGTAAAGGGTAAATCATGTTAATCTTAGTTAAAAATAAGTGATAAGACAAAATTTTTTCATCATAAATGTTATTTTATAAATGAAATTAGACTATTATTACCTTGGGCTCTAATTTTTGTTTTTAATGGAATCTTTTCCATGAAAATGACCTATATAATATTTAAATTAAAGAAATATACAAAAAGTAACACTCTTTGTTTTAAATGTATCTTATGTATCCATATAAGGAAAAAAGAAAGTTATGAACTTATATAAGTGTATATTTTAATATTAATGAAATAATTTTTATTATATAAATTTATTTTTAATTTTTATAAATTATATAATTACATTAAATGCTTATGAAATACCAAGGAAATATTTCTTCGATTAATAAAAAATATAATAAAATATTTTAAAAACATGAAAAGTAATATAATTTGAGTGAGTTAATGTTTTACAAGAATTTAGTTGATAAATGATGAATATTAGTTTCATTTAAAATAACTATATTCTAATTTAGAATTTTTATTTATGTCTTTTAAGTCAAATTAAATTAATAGTGTCTAAATTGGAAATAATGATATTTCACAAAGACAATATTTTATTAAATTACTTAAAAATAATAAATATATAAAAATAGAAAAATGGAGATAAGACGTGGTTTAAATTTTTATCCCTTTCTCATTTATATTCCATTTGGAACCATTTGGATTGATAATTACTTTAATATATTTTAATCTGTTAAGAAATTCTAAGGGTGCCCCTCTCCTCAATTATATAAGGGCACTGATACATTCTATTCTTCGCACAACATTGGTCCTTATATATCAAAAAAATATAAAACTTTCTCTTCTTCATTCACATAGAAACTATCTAGAGGTTTTTTTCTTCCAAAAAAGAAACCCCATATCCCTTAAGAGGAGATACAAAGGAGTTATTTCGAAGAAGAGGTAATTACCTCAATCGATCACTTTCTTTTTAATTATTGTTTAAAATCCTCTGAATATGTTATATTATTCAGAAAAAATAACTTCATTATATTTAATATAATAGAATTTACTATTTTTATTATTATAAAACAACCTTTATTCACCCTCTTTCTATAAAATAAAAAGTGAAAATATCACTCGTGCGTACTTATGACTTACCATCTCCATGCATCGATATAATTCATTTCTCATCACCATATATTTTGAATGGGTATTATTATGGGTTTAATGTTTAAATAACATACTCATGAAATAATTATACTCCTAATATGATAATTTAATATCTAACTTCTTACCTTCAATATATTTGAAAAATAATAACGTTGTTCTTGCGTTTGTATGGACTTCCTTCACCACAAAACAATGTTATTTGTTTTTATTTTTTGTTTTAATTAGATGGTAATAAGGTTTTCTTTAATAAATATATATGATATAATAATTATTATTGAATTTTGAGTTACTATTTACCTTTATTTCATACCATCTTTTGAAAAATGAAATTTGTATTCATGCGCAAGCACGTCATACTGTCTCCGTGAATGGTGTAATTCATTTTTCTATCTCTATATTTTACGAATTATATTAAATATATATATATAATGGGTATATATGATATTATAATTATTTAAATTATTATGATATATAATAATAATAAATTTAAATTTATTATAAAGGATGTTAGATTTCCTTCGAAAATAGTATAACTTAGGGTAAAGGATTTTTGGTCTCTCTTTTATTTCTAGGATACATATATCATATTCATTACTTGTTTGTGTTGTGTGGTGTAAATAATGCCCATTTTACATGTTATACAATGATTATAATTATTTTCATGATATTTAAAGTTTTATTTTATGTTATTATTTCCTCGGGTTTATGATTCAAACATTACCAATATGGTAAGGGATTTTCACTACACTTTTATTTCTGTGGGTCAGATACCTTATACACCACCTGTTTATTTTTTGTGGTGTATATAATACACATTATATATTTTATAAATTTTTATGAAAATTATTATTATTTAAATATCTATATAAGGCTATTTATTTCATGGGACTTATGATTCAAAATTTATCAAAGTGGTAAGGGTTTTATGTTATAATCTCATGGTTTATCGGGATTGTTTAATATTATGTTTGTGATGATAAAATATTATGATATAAATCATAAGAAACTAACAATTTTTCTTTTCATATTGTTATTTATTTAAAATAAAAGTTTTTCATTCATTTTACTCAACTTAACTACTCAACAGACCAGAAATATGTTTTTAAGGAAATTCGGCTTTATTGTTCCCTTCGGGCAAAAAACCACTTTCTTCCTTATGCATGTTTTTAAAAAAAGTTTTAAGAAAGGTTTTAAAAATTATGATATGATTTTTATGGTAATTGTTCCCATGTTCTAAATATACAAAATGGTTTAAATGAAATCATATTTTCAATTTTCAAATGAGGTACTTTTGGACTTTTTCTACCAAAATGGGAAATGAATGTTATATTTTTAGTTTATACGACATGAATATAATTGCACACCGTCATGACCACTAAAGAAATTAAAGATTAATTTAAAATTTTACAAGGTTCTTTCCAAAAAAATTTCCATAATATTTTGGACATATTTTTAATTTTTGAAGTGATTTTAAAAATGAAAATGCTATTTTTCTCAAGAAACATTTTAGTGACTCTTAAAGGAATTTTCATACATGATAACATATTTTATTGTTCATTACGATTTACTAGGGATATTATACAATGATACAATTATTATTATTTATATATTTGTTTAATTTTTATGATGAAGAGAATTTTGTGAAACCATTTTTTTCTATGGGTTATGTTATAGATAATTGAGAAAATGTTTATGAGACCTGCTTTTTTGTACGATTTTTGATGTGATAATGTGATGACTGTTTTATAATCTCATAGAACACATATGTATGGTTTTAATTATGTGATATTGGTTTCATTATAATCAAATATTTTGGTTATGTTATAACCAAGGATGATGGTTACGTTACAACCAAGGATGACTGGTACATCATAACCAAGGATGGGTCAAACCTATATCTCCCTACAATGTATTAGGTAAAGATTGAAATATCATGAAATACACAAGAATAGAATGGGGAGTGAAGATAGTTCAGTAAGGGACTTTGTACACTTTTATATTTTTGGTAGTGAACCTTGAATACTATCATGGTTCAGGGAGTGAACTCATTCTACTATGATAGTCTTGGCAATGAGCCTTGGCTACTAAAGAAATGTTTTTATGTGTACATATGTATGTAAATTTATTTTATTATTATAATTTTATACTCTAATGAATAATATACATTGATTCCTTAATGATTCATGTCTTGTGAAATTACCTTATGTATTTAATGACTCAGGATTATGTTGTATGATATGCTGGGTATGATTTTCAATTTTTTTGATCATTTTCTAAAACCTTGATGTTAATGTTATGCTAAATTTATCATTAATATATACCTTGTTTACTATTAATGAGCATATGAGATAAACCTTTCTTAGGTTTTTCTTCCCTGATTTATAAATAAATGTACTAAGTATGATAGTTCTAAGAAGGGTGATTATTATAAAGAACTTAGCGGGAGATGATGTTGATCTTTTATGAACCAATTTTTTATTTGTCCATGTTTCTGAAGGAACTAGACCTATAAGATATTGGAATGGATAATTATGTTATATAATGAATATTATTCTATTAATATGTGTTATCTATATATGAAAATTATGTATTTCTATAGTTTGTATCATATAAAGGTTTATTTAACATTTAGAGACTTGTATGTGAGAAAATTAGTGATAACCCCAGGGATATGTCTAAGAATAAGATAAAATCCTAGAGTTTTTGTAATTATCATGAATGAAGTAGGTTAAGCCTAAGGTTTCATAGAAGAATATGTAATGATTTTGACATAAAATAAATAATTTCTCATGATTTATCATTCTAATCAAAGATACTTGACGGTCATGATACCCATTTTGGGTTACTAAGGATCAAGGATAGAATGATGATGTTGAGGTTGTAATAGGTAAGATCAAATATTGAGGTACCCTATTTGAGACTAGTTGCATGAAATCCTATATATCAAGAAATGTCCTAAGGAATTTTAATTCATATAATCAATGATTAGGTGTTGAATTAGTAGTAAAAACTCCTAATGGTATGACGATTGCATCTCATGTCTTTGATTCTTCACCAGTTAATGTTTTGGAAATGTGCTTCTTAAAAATCATTTTATTCTCCTTCTAGTATAATATGAGGTTATTTTGGGTGTGGATTGGATTTTCAAACATAATTCCCACACAAATTTCCAATGAAGGGAAGTCACGTTTCATATTCTGAACCAACATATGGTAGTCTATTAGTGTGGTGATAAATATAAACTTCTGATGGAAATCACATCAAATATATGTGTCTTGTTTACTATTAATAAGGGTTGTTTATCTCGTATGGTTAGGTAGAAAATCAATGTCGATGGTAGGCTTGTTGTGTGAGAGTTTGTTGATGTATTTATAGAATAATTTCTTGTAATTATACTGAATTGTGAATTTGAGTTTTCGATATATCTCATACATGGTTTTACACCTATTTCAAAGACTCTATATAGAATGGACCTGATTGAGTTGTAGGAACTGAAGAAGCAACTCCAATATAATGTTGACAAGGGATTCATTAAGTCATGTGCATCACCATGGGGTGCATCATTTATTTTTTATTAAGAAGAAAGATTTATCAATGTGACTCAACATTGATTATCAAGAACTTAACAAGATCACTCTCAATAACAACATCCTCTACTCCGTATTGATTAATTTTCTAACCAACTGTGCAGAGATTAATAATTTTATAATATTGATGTTAATTATAGATATCATCAATTGATGGTTAAGATAGAGGATATACATAATAAAACATTCCTTACAAGGTATGTACACTTTGAATTTATAGTGATTCCATTTGGACTTACAAATACCCTAACTATGTCTATGGATTTGATGAATAGAGTCTTTAAATATTACCTTGAATAGTTTTTGGTAGACATTATATATGACATTATTATATATTCAAAGAGAAAGGAAGATCATGAATATCATTTAAACATTATACTAAAGACCCTGAGTAAGGATAATGTTTTTAAAAAAAATTACCAAGTGTCAATTCTGGATTCATATTGTTTCATTATTGGGTCATATAATCTCATGTGAGGGAATATAAGTAGATATTTCAAAGAAAAATGTTATTGAATGTTTACCCGAACCGACCTCTGTGATCAAGATCCATATTTTTCTTGGATTGTCTTGATATTATCGACACCTTTTGGATAATTTCTCATGACTATCTAATCCACTCACAAAGTTAACTTAGAAAGGAGCTATGTTTATTTTAATAGATTAATGTTAATAAAATCTCAAGGAACTGAATAAAACATTAGTAAGTGACCCTATGCTTACTTTACCATATAGTGGATAGGGTTTTGTAATTTTTAGTGATCCATAAAAGAAGGGATTGATATGCATTCTCATATATAATAATATAGTGATAGCTTATGCCTCATTCCAATTAATTATCACGATAAAAATTACCCAACTCATGATTTGGAGTTAGAAGTGGTAATTTTTTCATTAAATATAGGAGGAATTACATTTATGGATAAAGGTGATATATATATATTGATAAAAAATGTTTAAAGTATTTTTTTACATATAAATATTTGAATATGAACCATAGAATATGGTTAAAGTTGATTAAATATTATAAATACTCAATATATAACCACCCTGGGAAATATAATAAGGTGAAATATGATTTGAGATGAAAGGATCATGCTAGATTATCTATAATGAGGATCAAAAAATATCCAATATTTCTTTATTTTCAAATGACGGATCTTGAAATATTGAAGGAAGGGAAGAAATGTTATCTTTTTCAAATGAGTAGTTAACCATATATCCATGTGAAGATTAAATAGGCAGTGATGGGAGATATTGAACTACAGAAGAAGGTAAGAACTATTCCTAAGTTTATCCTTGATTATTATGAAATAATAAGTTTCAAGAACCATTTATGTGTTCCATCCATCATAGATTTTACGGAGCTACTGGATGAATCTAACAATTCAACATTATCTATTCATCATAGAATTATAAGGATGCAAAGATATCTAAAAGAGTATTTTTGGTGGCACATCATGAAGAGAGATATAGGTGAGTATGTATCTTGGTTCTTGGTATATCATCAAGTAAAGGATGAGAGAAAAAATTCTAAGGGAATGTTATTCCCATTACCTATACCAATATGTAAAAAGTAAAATATCACCATGGATTTTTTCATTGGACTCCCCAAAACACCGAAAGAGAACAATGCGATATGGGTTATAGTCAATCACCTTATGAAATTAGAACAATTAATTTACATTAGAGAATATTTATCTTAGGATTGTTTTTTTAGAATTTATATTAATTAAATGGTAATGTTGCATAGAGTGACACATTATATTATATCCAATCAAGATCCATGTTTTACCATGATGTTCTGGTAAAGTTTTTTAGTAGGATTTGGATATAAAGTTGAGTTTCAGTACGATGAATCATACTCATAATGATAGTAATTATAATTGAATAATTAAAACCTAATAAGACATGATGATATGTTATTCTATCTATTTCAATGGTGGTTGGGATAAACACCTTCACCTAGTTGATTTTTCTTTCACCAATAGCTTTTAATCAAGCATTCAGATGGATCCTTATGAAGATATCTATGGAAATAAGTGTAGAACACCAAAATTATGGGATGATATTAGAGAAATAAATCTATTGGGTATTGAGATAATTGAAGAAATGGAAGTGAATTTCAGAGCCATTCATCTTCACATCAAGGATTCTTAGAGTTGGTAGAAAAGTTATGTTGAAAATCATCCATGTGATCTAGAATTTAAAGTTAGTGAGAAGGTGTTTCTATGATTTTATCTATTGAAAATGTATATAAGATTAATAAATAAAGGAAATATGAGCCCTATGTATATGGGAACATTTGATATTCTTGATTGATTAGGTATTGTAGGTTATCACTTGGTTCCTCTACTAAACCTCTCTTACGTTCACAATGGGTTTTGTGTATCTCCCATGAGGAAGTACATATATAATCTATCACTTGTACTAAACTCTGAGGTTGTACCATTATAATATGATATTTCTTATAAGGAAAATCTAGAATAGATAGTGTATCACAGGGATAAAGAGCTGTGGAACAAGATTACTCACATGGTGAAATTTATCTGTAGAAATCCCAAATTCAAAGAAGATATATGGGAACCTGAGGAAGTAATGAAACAAAAATAACCACATTTTTTATATCAGAGTGAAAAATTTCATGGAAAAAATCATTTTAAGTGGGGTATAATGTAACACCATGAGATTTTATGAAATATTTTTTTCAAAGAAATTTAATTTATTTGATAGCCCTCTTTGTACACAACAACGAGTTTAAATGAACCATGATATAATATTAAAATATTATTATTTAATGTGAAACTTGTCTCCTAGCCATTGTATTAAAGGACATGAATATGAATAACTAAATTATGAAGTATTCATGTCTATATATGTATAAAATTAATTTATTGGTTAAAAATTGATTATAAATGAAAATAAAAATTAGTTTAAAGAAAAAGAAATATTTTTCTAAAAACCCATTTTTGTGCGCACAATGTATTTTTATCATAATAAATTAAACTAATTACTATTTTTGAATAATTTTAATAAAATATATATAAAATATATAAAATATTTTTTTTATGTTCATTTGATATTTTTCGAAGCATGGGATACAAATAAACCAACTTTTATGCTAAAAAATATATTTTCCTAAAAAGAGGTTCTCATCACATTTTTCACAATTATTTTAAAATACATTTATATAACTTATATTTATTTAATTTGATAAAAAGGATTCCATATTTAGAATTAGGATGTTCAAATTTAGTAAATAGGTCCATTTTATTTTCATTCAATATGAATAGTAAGTGTGGTAAGATTTATCACCTCAGTAAAGGGTAAATCGAGTTAATCTTGGTTACAACTAAGTGATAAGGACATAAATTTTCATCATTACTCTTATTATAATAATATAATTATATCCTCAATAACTTCATCTTGATAGTTAGTTTGTTAATGGACACTTGTACATGAAAATTACCTATATAATATTTAAATCAAAGAATGTTACAAAATACGACTCTCTTAGTTTTAAATATATCTTATGTTTTCACATAGGGACAAAATAAAATTATAAAAGAATATAAGTGTCTATTTTGAGATTAATAAAATTATTTTATTTATAAAAATTTACTTATAATTTTTAGAAATTATATAATGACCTTAAATTCTTATGAAACACCAATGTAGTTTTTCTCCAATTAGTAAAAAAATATAATAAATGATTTTAAAAATATTAAAAGTAATATAATTTGAGTGATTTAATGTGTTCCATGATTTTTTAGTTGAATAAAAAATATTAGTGTTATTATAAATAATTATATTTTAATTTTAACTTTGGATTTATATCATTTAAGTCAAATTAAATAAATTGCATCTAAATTGGTAATAATGATATTTTTTGAGAATAATATTTTATTAAATTACTTAAAAATCATAAAAATATTAAAATAAGATAATGGGGATAATATATGGTCAAAAAGTTTATCCATTGATCATTTATAGTCCATCTAGAACCATTTGGATTGAGAATTAATTTAATATATTTTAATCTTTTAAAAAATTCCAAGGGTTCCCCTCCCCTCAATTATAAATGTAAACCCCTCCTTTTCTCATCTTCAGACCACATTGAGGATTCTACATTAACTAAAATTTACCGAGTTCTCTTCTCCACTCCCCTATCCAAATTCTAGAGGTGATGGTCTTGCTAAAAGAAAAACTCTAGTTCCATTAATAAGAGATCAAAAGGAGTTATTTCAAAGAAGAGGTAATCACCTTAACAGATCACTTTATTTTTAATTATTATTCTATCTCATATAAATCTAGTACATACTTCAAAAAATAATAAATTCAATATCCTAAATATACTGAAACATTATTATGATCATAAAACCGCCTTTATTGACTCTCTTTCCACTATATAGTAAGTGAAAATATCACTCCAGCGTACGTATGGATTACCATCTCCACGTAGAGATACAATTTATTTTTCATCACCATATTTTATGAATGAGTATTATGATGGGATTTGTAACACCCAGATATTATATGAAATATTTTTTTATCAAATTAATTTAATATTTTTGATATTATAAATTACAGAAAAAACCAAGTTTAGCTTCTATTACACACAACATTGAGTTGGGATTGCATTATACACAACACTTAGTTTTTCTTGTGTTACAGACAACACTTAGATTATTTTTCATTTCATGAAACACCGAGTTTAAAAAAAATGATAAATATTATTAAAATATTGTTACTTTATTTGATAGTTATCACATATCCGTTGAAATAGAGGATATAAATAGGATTAAATAAATTATGAAAATATATGGTTTACACATGTATATAACATTAATTATTTGATAAAAAAATTAATTAAAAAAATGAAAATAAAAAATATTGGGAAATAAAGGTAATCTTTTTCTAAAAAAACTATTTTTATTGAAAAAAATATCTTTACCTAAATAAATTATAGAATTTTTCTACTGAAATATTTTAGTGAAATTTATATATTATACATTCAATCAAGTGATTAATATTCAAATTGTGTGATTTCTAGACAATAGATAAAAACTAAATCTAATTTTATACTTAAAACCATATTTTTCTAAAATGGAGTTTTGTCGCATTTTTGAAAACTTATTTGAAAACTATTTTTTTTGGAAATTTTAGGAACTTTATTTTAAAAAATAAATTTATTTTTTTAAACCATCATATAAAAATTATTTTATGGTGAATTTTTTGGATTTTTCTAAAAACCACCATTATTTCACTTTTTTAAACTCCACAAAGGAAACCAAATAGAAAATCAACAGGGAAACCAAATAATGAGTAAAATAAGTGATAAGATGAGAATAAGTATCTAAGAATATCAAGTATCAAAAAAATTATAGAACAAGTTCAAGAATGAGTGTATAATACTAGAATAAGGAAAAAATTAAAATCAAACCATAGATGATAAGAATAAGTAACACATATCAAAATAGAAATTGAAATAAATTTGTTTTTTGAAATATAATTAAAGAGAAGTGAATGATGAGAAGGGTTCCACAAGAGATTCTACGAATGGTCTTCCCTCAAACACTATTTTCTATGAAGATCATAAATTAAAGTCTTTTGGTTCTCTAGATCAAGAAAACCTACATAGGTTCTTTTGATACATAATGGGAACACTCCTTATAATAGAACAATCCTAAAGAACAAGAGAAAAAGGATTTGGTCAAAGTTGATTCAAATCATGATCCTAAATCAAACCCTAAAGGAATATCATTTTTAGAAGTACTCAATAGATCAAATCTATACAAATTTACCAAATCGAAGCTCCCCCCATACAAAAAATTGGATAGTGGATGTTTCTTATTAGATTATAATCCTTAATCCCTACAAATAAGACTTAATATGTGTAAGTTCTATATTTTGGGGTGCATTTCTTATTTAAAAGGGGACAAAGCATGGTCTATCTCTGATCTAAAAATACAAATCTCTCACCATTTGGGAAAATCTAATTGCAAAATCCTTCCAATTAGAAGAGGTTATTTTCACATCATACTTAGCAACCAAGAGGATTTAAAATTTGTTTAGAAAACTGGTGGTATTCACCTGTAACCTATATCTCTTGGATTATCAAGTGGTATATTTTCATTAACCATCATACACATAGGTATTATATGGTGAAAAATTTGATTAGGATTCATGGACTAAACTGGGTATTTTGGCACTCGAAGATCCTAAATTATATCACCACTTGTATTTTCATCCCCTTAAAGATTGACCAATGTACACTTAATAGTGATATATGACTATATTCAATGGTTATGGTAGAGGCTAATCTATATTCACAATTACCATATGTCATTATCTTCATTGCTATTGACTATCGAACATATGTCAAAGTTGAATATGCGCATAAAACTCATTTCTTTTAATTATTCACGATAAATGGGAATTCAATCTCCAACTATAGAGTGGTTCAAAAAAAGTTCAACCACCCATTGATAAGAAATGGATGTAAGTAAAAGTTCATAGAAAAGGTAAAGGCCCTATCTTTGAGAATGATGATACCTCTAAAAATAATAATACTAAATAATGGGTGAAACAACAACACATCCCAAATATCTATAAGGATGAATATGGAAAGATATGGATTTGATTGGAAGGGGAAGAATAAAATTAAGATGATTATAATAATATTTCTGATGAAATTCCTTTCACTATTAGGGATATTGTCAAGAAGAATTTTCAAGATGTTTTAATAGAGGACCTAGAAGCTAGGAGTGGAATAACAATTGGGGGTTCTATTTCAGTTCAAACTCTTGATCTGGGAAATATACCTCATCCCAAATAAACCCCCAACATTTTGATTAATGATAATAAGAATTAAAAGGAGTCCAAAGATAAGGATAATCTATCTAGTAATGAGAAAACTAAAGAGGATGATCTTGATTGTTAACTTCAACAATAAAATTTCAAGGATAAATGCAATTCTAAAGATAAACTTGAGAAATTACATGACACAATAGTAAAATTTATAAAATTAGATGTTTCTAACTCTTCTAAAGAATTAAAATTAATTTCTATGTAGGTAAATGATTTTAATTTACATACTACTAATTATAATACCCCTGGTGACACTACTAAACCCTAATTGGAAGATGTTCATACCATGAAATAGAGCTCCCAAGGTCTGAACATTCAATTAGGGTCCCTTGTATTTAACAACTACTCTGACAAAGAGAAAAATACCACTATGGAGGATAAGTTAGGTAAATCTAATACCATTGTTTTTGTTTAATCCTCTATGACCATGTCGGATAAAAACTCCACTACTTCCAGTGAAAAAATTACAAGCCGGCAAGGAAACAATTATAGAGGAAGAACTATAGAGGAAAAAATATGGTTCTAAGCCAAAATATAGGTTCAAATGAATATACATTATTTTTATTTTTCGGGTATTTCAAACTATGACACCATACCTTATTTAAAAATATTTATTTTCAATCATAAAGAAATTTTTTTTATTTCAAGTCATAAAACTAATTTTACTTCTAGATTTGATGGTTTTGAGAAATATGATTTTGATTTTATTGGTGCTACCACTAAAAATTATACCATGGATTCTCTCTTTATATTTTCTCATGCTTTTATAAATAATTTTAGCTTTTATAACACTTATGATAAAACCTTCACATGTGAAATGAACTATCAAAACTCACATATGTTCTGCACTTTAATTTATGCCAAAATAGGTATCAAGATTGGATAAGCCTCTGTTAGAACTTATCCTTTTTAAATAAAATAATTAATGATCATTGGATCATCACTGGAGAAATTAATGTGATCCTTGAATCAAGTTTAAAAATGGGGCATGAATACTCCACTACCTCTATTAGGGAATTTAAATCATGCATTGAAGAAAATAATTTAATTGAAACAAACCTAGTTGGAGACAAATATACTTAGTATAGAAGTAATTATAATAGCTAAGATTCTAGTAATCTTGAAAGAGACTTTAGTAATGATAAATCCCTTGATAAATGGGACACTATTTATAGCATTAATATTCCTATATTAAATTCAGATCATCACCTAATTTTAGTCAACTTATGTACTAGAAGTTTCAAGACTATCCTCCCATTTAGATTTAATAATGTTTGGATTTCTATTGTTGAATGTGGTAACATTTTTAAAGATACCTTGAATTCTATGAATGTTGGAAAATATGCTTTTTCCTGTATCATGAAATTAAAATTCATAAAAAAAAACATAAAGGTTAATGCAAATAAAAGAACAACCAAATTCATAAAGAAATTACTTCTTTGGAAGCCAAATCTCTATCAAATTCATTTTGCCTCTACAAATTATGAATTTACTATTTACCCTCAGCAAGAAATTGATCTTAGTACTAAAATCAAATCATTTCTCTCCATAAAAGATAATATTAATAAATTGATCTTCAAAATAAAATAACTCAAAGATGGTGATTAGAACACTAACTTCTACAATTCTCTCCAATGAAATAGTAAATCTATTAGGCCCCTTACCTTTCTAAAGTATGGGAATAATATAATAAAAATGAGGAAAGTATTTTTAATCAAATTGTATCTTAATTTAGAAACATTTTTAATGGTCATGACACAAACAAATAATTAATGTATGATATCATCCCTATCATGGTTAACAATATTGAAAACACCTCCCTAACTAGTATCCCTCTTTATCATGAGAATAAAAATGTTATATTCAGCCTGAAACCTGATAGTGCTCCTGGCCCTGATGGGGTTTTAACTCCTTTTTTCAGCGTTATTGGGACATTGTACAAATTGATGTTTGTAATATGGTTAAATCCTTTTTCTAATGACCCCCCATGTTTTGGATGTTCAATTCCTCACTCTAATCACAACGGTCGAAAATCAATCTGAAATACACATCTCCAGACCCATTTCCCTCATTAAAACCCTCTACAAAATCATCTCTAAACTACTAGAGAATAAACATGCTCATATAGCTAATAAAATTGTCTCTTAGAACAATTTTGGGTTCCTTAAAGGAAGAACCATCCAAGATTTCATCTTCCTTTCCTCTTAATGTACAAATATTTTAATGAAATATAAGAGTTGTAAGACTTTCTTATAAAATTTATGTTAAAAAATATTTTAACACTATGGATTATAATTTTATTTATAAGATCCTCAGTAAATTTGGATTTAATGATATTTTCATCAATATAATAAAAAATGTCTTCTCCTATGCACACATTTTTTTAGTAATCAATAGTTCACCAAAGGGTTATTTCAATTTCACTAAAGGTGTTAGATAAGGATACCTTCACTCTACAATTCTGTTTACTATGTCAAAGGATCACTTAAGCAGACTCCTCACTACCTTGGTTAATCCTGGTAAAATAAATCTCATTATCACCTTCAGAAATCTCACTATTTATTCTCACATTTTTATGTGGATGACATCATCTTATTCTTATAAGGAGACAAAAGAAATATCCAAAATCTTAAAGCAACCCTCTCTTCATTATGAGGCGGTCTCTCAATAATCCAGAAACAAGATTGAATCTTTTATATTATTTTTAAAAATATTTCTATTTGCTATAAAAAACAACATTATAAATTTTATCAGTATCAAAGAAGTGTCATTCCCTTTAACATATCTTAGGGTTCCCATATTTTTGGGAAATCCTAAAAGAAACTATTTTTCTAAAATAGTAGACCAAATAATTAATAAACTCTCTATCTAGCAAGAAAAATACCTATACATGGATTGAAGAATTTACCTTCCTAAATTCACGGTTGTTTCTAAATTGGTATACTCTCTAATGGTATATAAATAGACCACCGATCTACTTAAAAATCATAACAGCTATATGAGAAATTTTTTTGGAGTGAAATCACTCTATAGAGAAATATTGTTAAAGTCCCATGGATTAATTGCTAGAAGTATCTTTCTAATGGGGGATTGGTATCAAGAAACTTATTCTTTTCAATTATTCACTTAAATCCATGATTACATGAAATCATTTAAATAAAAATTCCCTTGATTTTAATTTCCCTATAGGTAGACTCCTTAATAGAATAAATAAAGGAAATATTCTTTATATGGATTCCTATATTTGGAAATCCATCAAACCCTCTTTCCCTAAACTTCTATCTCATTCTAGGTGGGTGGTTAATAGAGAATCCTTTTTGAATTTTTGGTTGGATAATTGGAATGGATCACCTCTTCTCTCAAAAGTTGATCCCATACACTAACCTAATGACACTAATATTTTTTATAAATGTCCTCTTGAACTCCTCAGTTTTGGATATTCTCAATGACATCAATACTATTATAAAAAATTATCACTTTGTTATATCAGATGATTTTCTAGTTTGGAAAGCTACAAAAAATGGTATTTTGGAGTCTAAAATTCTATATTATTTTAATTTCACTGTTGGAAATCATGAGTTTTTTGGGTTAAAAATATTTGAAAAACCTTGGATTATACCATCAAGATTCACTCTTTCTTGGAGAAGAACTCACAACCAAATACCCATTGATAACTTTTTATAATAATTTGGTATCCAAATTTTCTCCAAATGTCATTTCTGTAACAAAAATAGAGAATATAAAAACCATATGTTCTTATCTTGTGATACTTTATCTACTTTATTGAAATACATATTTGAATTTTTTGATCTTGGATGTCCAAATTTGGACTCCATATGGTCACAACTACAAAGGTTCACCACTGTTGATACTTCTCAACAGATTGTAAACCTTCTCATAGTTGCTATTGCGGAACTACTGCATATTATCTAGTATGAAAAAAATTTAGTGATTCATCATAATAATACTTTTAATTTTATTTTATCTCATGCGATAATCCACACTGTGATGAAATAGGTCGATATGATTCACACTCGTACCTGACAAAACTCCATCAAAGACATTATTATTCTATATCATTTGGGAATTAATGGGTGGTACAACTAGTTTAGGGGAATATTTGAGAATTTTTTGCATTATCCCACCCCGGTTGGATCAATATAAACCCAGAAGGTGCCTCCAAATGAAACCCATGCCCCTCGGGTTGTGGTGTGGTGTTTAGAGATCAAAATAGAAAAATTATTGGATACTTCTATAGTACCTATAATTTTTCATCCTCACTTGAAACTAAGATGTATAACATCATTATTATGATTAATATTTCAAGAATTAAGGATGGAATAATATTTGGATTGAAACTAAATCCACAAACATCGTGAAAGACCTATAGAATGGTGTGGTGCATATTTCCTGGCCTCTTACAACTAGATGGATAGACTACCTCCAATTCCATTCTCAGATCAACCACATATTCAGTCATTTTTATCCTATGGAAAACTCAGTGGAAGATGGTATATCTAACAGAGGAGTAAAAAATGACATCATTTGGTTGAAGAACCTTCATGTGTATCTAATTCCTTTTCATGAAAAATATTTTAATCAAATTAGTTCTTTCAAACTCATGTAACTCTTTATTTTATTATATAATTATTCCTTGTTCACTTTGGACAAGGTATCACCATTTTCAAAAAATAGAGTATAATAACAATAGAAACTAATTAGAATAAATATAATCAAGGAAAATTTCTAATAATCCATTAAGACAATTCAAAAGTAATTGGGATGAATCATATGTTAGCCTATCAATGATGTTCTCAGTCAATAACTTCCCAAATTTCTCATAACTTGGACTCACTAGTGGATATCACTATAATCAGGGTGTATAATGTACTATATGATACTAGTAAGAGTCTAATAATTACTATCATGACAACCGTATCTCAATCTCTAATATATACGCCTAGGATCCCAGGATGCTAGAAATTGGAGGTAAGAAAATATTAATCAAATAATAATCATATATCAATGGCAAGTCACATGGAAAAGCATCCCAATAACATACCCTATCACACCTCTATAAACCATTCTTATAAAACCACCACTTTAGTTCATGGAAACACAAATATTAATCAAATTTGAAACTCAATATCCAAAAGATCATATGAAATATATTTCATGGGACTTAAATTGGAAGGGTAGATGGTTTTTTGAAAATAAAAAATCATGAAAGGTTCTAAATGGGCCTCAATATTTAAGTAGATAATTTTATACATAAATTCTTTATTCAAAGACCATTTTAGAATCCACGTTTTATCTGAAACCAATTTTTTAAAACAAATAATAAACCTCACTTTAAAACCATGAAAAATAATATATCAAATATTTAAATAGGAATACATTACTAAAGTACCATGAAAGTACCATAAAAAACTATCATCTACAATAAACATGACAATATATCTAGGAAACACATCAAAATACAATAAACATGACATAATAACCACAAAATCTATTTAAACCCATAGAAAAACCCATGTGAAATCACTTCAATGTTTTGAACATAATTTAAAATACTAAATCCTTGTAGAAAAATCCATTTAGCCATTTTATAAAAAATTCAGCATGTGTAACCATTATGTATCAAAATATATGAATTGAAATCCAAGGAGATAACATTTGAAATTCATCAATGAGTTTCTAAACATTAATAAACAATTTAAAATTTTAGTAAATATTACAAAACATGTATAATTTTGAAAGAAAAAAGTGTTGAGAAGTTCAAGAATTTTATAGCGTGTTTAGAAAAGGAAATTTCAAGGAAATGACTACCTCAATTGGGTGTTAACAAAATGAAATAATCAAATATGGAGTGATAAGGTCTTGAATAATTATTTAGATACCTTAAACACTAAGAATAAAAAACGTTTAAAAAAACCCTTTCCCTTGGGTTCAACCAACAAGGCTCTATGAGAAGGATAAAAGAGGAAACATGAGGGAAATGGGAAGAATAAGAAGAAGGAAAAAGGGAATAAAATAAAGTTTTACCTTAAATAAAACCACTTTAAAATGTAGAAGGATTCCAATGAAGGAGGAATGGAGGAATGATAGTCACTCCTGATATCTGTTTGGATGAAGGAGGAATGGAGGAATGAGAGTAACTACTGATATCTATTTGGTTGAGACACATGATGGGGAAGTTAAAAGAACCCCTAAAGTGGTTTTATGTTATTAAGGGAATTGTTTGAAAATAAAAAATATATTAAAATATGGAAATTGATTAGTTACAGTATAGACCCTCTATAATGACATGACAAGAATCAGATAGCCTAGACTCTCAAAATATAATTTTCTTACATGGTGTGAAGAGACTCCCAAAAAACCAAAATAATCAACCACATTACTCTCAACTATAATCATGGAATGACCCCTTCTATCATGGTGTGACCTTCCCCTTGATCAAAATTCTACAATGTCCAAAGGAACAATTGGGGTATGACCTCCCATGAATTTAGAATGACCTATTATTGTCTAAAAATACTTACTCTAAAAAAATACCATAAAACATCAAAATACCAAGAGGAAAATCAAAATTTAAATAAATAGAAATAATTAAAAACTAATAAGTAAATTATTTAGAAATGGATGATCGAGGTGTGAAAATTATCCCCCCATAAAACATTCTACCCCAAAAATTCCTTTAAGATTTAAATTAATTTGGTGATCAACCTCAACTGAAAATTATGAGTTGATTGAATCAGATAGGGAAAAGAAAGAACTAGATCAACATCAAAGAAACCAACTCACCCAAACACATCCCCAATCCATAAACAATGCTCATGAAAACCATATAGATAATTGAAGTCCAGGACCCAAAGTGAGTCTCCACACCATATAAGGATTTTGTTGGCATATTGGATTAAATGAGACCATACCCCCAAAGAATAATCACCAAAACACATTATCGACTCCACAAAACTAATAAAGATAAAACAAAAAAAACATTCAAATGATATAATAATAATAACATTGAAACAAATATCAATTTCTCTTTAAGTTGGAACCATATATCAAACATTATAAAATACAATAAGATATATCAATGGTATAAAAGATTCAAGAAACAAGAAGGGATGTAATGGGGTACCTCAAACATGTTTCATTAATCTATCATCAATATCTAGTTTTAGGCCTGAACTTCTTCCTTCATCAATTCCCCAATTTACAAAATTTATGAAAACATCCCATCATACCATAATGATGTTAGGTCATCGAGATGTCCCAAAAAGTGGGCCTAGAATTCTTGAGATGACCACACTGGAAACATACAAGGGTCTACTTCAGTATAAGATGAATGATAAAATATCATGAGGATTCTCAAACATCATTATCATTCCCCAGATTGAGTTCACCTTGCTTTCGCTTCTCTCTAGATAGTAAAACTTCACCCATGCTAATAGAAATAGGGTCACCAACACCAATGAGTTTCCCCTTAAAAATTGATTCCACCAAAGATATACAGAACAAATATCGAAATGACATTTTATCAAACAAATTAATTCTTGAAATGAGGTTTAGATGAAGTCCCATTACCAATATAGCATCCCACCTTTTCATCACATAAACTTTCATTACATTTTACAAAACCGAGGATCTTTAAGGTTTAGTGTCTTGGAAACCAGGAACATAATAAATGAAAGAAAAAAAAACATTCTTCTTAAACACTTGAAAGGCTTCTCCTCAAGTTCATCCTAGGTTCATTACTGCATCTCATAACCTGGGAACACACATCAAAATAAAGGGTGAGCAGAAGGCCCAGTAAGGGAAACAAGAGGAACATTTTACATGTGAGCTTGATATACTTCAATAATGACATGAAAAGAACTTTAAGGCATGAGAAAGAAATCATGAGGCATTTCATAATAAAAACAACATTTTTCATAACTTGAATATGTGGCTACATCATTTAACATAGACAATCATGAACATATCACCAAGGTCCATCCCCAAGGTGTCATTTGAAAATTACCAAGGTTATTCACCAAGGTATCGTGAAAATTGTAATCTCTAGTGGTTACATCATTACCCAATGCATTGGAGCGCTATCAGGGCGCACCCTTAAATTTGCCTTTATTATCATGTGAGCCACATATATCATCATCAAACATTTCATAAATAACCCACATAGCATAAAATAAATGGGTTTCATTTCATAATCATAACGTTTTAAAAACTGCTTTAAAGACATGATCTTTACGTCACTTTAAACCCACGGAAAGGGAAAGAGGGTCTCATGTATGTAAATCCCAGAATTTAAAATGGAAAATTTTGATATATATGTGAATACCCTTGTATAAATAAGAGCTTTGAGTATTCACTTTATAACATAAAATAATTTTTGAGAAAAGAGAGAGGCATTTTGAGGGGAAAATTCTGCAGCATAACGGCTAAGTTTCGGGGTTTTAGAAAACATTGAAATGAGAGGGGACATGGGTCACCCACTCATAAATGATCCATAAAACAGTAGGGTGAAGGAATAAGAAGGACATATGGACATGGTAATGAAATTTTAGGGACATACCATTTGAAATGAAAAACATGGAAGAAAAAAAAAGTTTATATTTCTCTTATGAAAATTCGGCAGCCTTACGGCATCACTTAACTTCAAAAGAAAATGATTTGACAAGATCAAATAGGGTCCCTCATCATATGATAATAAGAGATCAGTATGATGGATATATAGATAATTCCCCAACATAACAAAAAGGAACTTGAAAGAATTGACATGAAAGTAGAACTTCAAAACGAGAAGGGTGAAGAACCACTTAAAAATTCGGCAGCCTAACGGTGCCACTTAAAACTTCAAAATACTGAATTGAAGCGATCAAATGGGGTCTCTCATCATATGAACATAAGAGTCCAGTATGATAGATATAGAGATCATACCCCAATATAACAAAAAGGAACTTTAAATAATTGACATGAAAGTAGAACTTCAAAACGAGAAGGGTGAAGAACCACTTAAAAATTCGGCAGCCTAACGACGCCACTTAAAACTTCAAAATACTGAATTGAAGCGATCAAATGGGGTCTCTCATCATATGAACATAAGAGTACAGTATGATAGATATAGAGATCATACCCCAACATAATAGAAATTAACTTGAAAGACTTGACATGAAAGTAGAAGTTTGAAAAAGAGAAGGGTGAGAGAATCCCTTAAAAAAATTTCGGCAGCCTAACGGCGCCACATAAAACATCAAAAAAAAATTGAATTGAAGAGATAAAATGGGGTCTCTAATCATATGATCATAAAAGATCAGTATGATAAATTTAGAGATCATGTCCCAACATAATACAAAGAAACATGAAAGGCTTGAATGAAAATAGAACTTGAAAACGAGGAAGGTGAAAGAATCCCTTAAAAATTCGGCAGCCTAACGGCGCCACTTAAACATTCTTAAAACGAATTGATGAGAGCAAGGGGGGGTCTCTCATCATATGAACATAAAATAGGCAGTAGGATGAATATAAAAGAACATCCTCCAACATAAGAACATGGAGTATAAAAGAAAAGACATAAAAGAGATTACTTGAAAAGAAAGAGAGAGGTCGGATCCCTTACCTTAAAATGTAACTCTTAAACCTCAAAGGTTGGGAACTTGAGGGCTTGGGGGCACCTTGGGAGGACTCCTTGGGAGGTAATGAGACCAGAACTTCGTTGGGGAAGAGTGGGGAGTCTAATTGATGAGAGGAGGGCTTGATATTTATAGGGAAAGTGAGGGGACAAGACATTAATGGCCAAGGGACACCTCACATGTGCTTTTCTCAAACCCATGTGCTCTCCCTTGGCATTTATCATGGAGTTAGGCCACATGGGGCCCCCAAAACAATAATTCATCACCCTTGGGCGGCCAACCCTCAAAAAATCTCATGACATCATCATGACACCATTATGATGTCATTAAACATACCGAAACCCTAAAACTGTATTTTTACTATTCACTAAAAATTCAACCTTCTCAGAATAACCCCAAAATTTCACCTTAACCAAATATCAATGCTCTGATTTCAAAAATGAAATCCATTTTATAAAAATAATTTTCTAAATCTTTTTAATTTAATTTTTAAATAAAAACACTATTCATCGAAAATTCACATTTTTCAGAAAAATCCCCAAAAATTACTATAACATAATATCGATGCTCTGAGTTCAAAAATGAAGTCATTTTTATAAAAATAATTTTCTAATTATTTTTAATTAAATTTTTAATTAAAAAACACTATTCACCTCGAAAAAACTAATACTTGAATAATAATTAATGAAACCGTTATTTAACTATTTTATTGAATCACATTACTTAATCAAGGTGCCTAGATTATTTTAAAACTTTTTTTAAGTGAGATTACTAATCCATTTGGTCATATTACTAATCCTAATCATAAAATCACTATTCATAATTTACTATTCATCAAAAATCAAGTTGATCTTATTAGACTCTAAATTTCGTACTGAACATAATTGTAGAAGACCATTTTTCGAAAATCATTACACATTTTTAATTATTTAAGGTTTACACAACCATTTTTAAAATATCCTTTTTCTAAAATTCATCAAAAATATGTATACAATATTTATCCGGTCATTTGAAAATTCATAAACATCATCATAAGAAGAAATCCAAATTTTTATTTAAAAAAAAGATTACACAAGGCAATTACGGTCTCGTTACATAACCCCTTATAATACCAGCATAGGACCTAAGAGTAAGGTGTGCTAGGGTGATAGAATTTTGGGGCGGCTCAGTCAACATTGCCCGAGTAGTAATTTCTATCAGTTTGAACTTCTCGTGAAGGCGATTCCGTTCTAGCTTCACATGATGAAGTTCAGCTTGGATTTGGTCCAGAGCAAAGCCCAATGGTGCTACCTCCTTCCCAATCTCTGTTAGATGGGCTTCGATCGGCCCAAGGCTACTAGGTGTGGCCATCAAATCTTCTTTCTATAATAATTAACCAGGATTACTTAAATTTAGAGACAATAATAAAAACATTTTGTTCACGGTGGTCATATTGACCGATGGTCATATAACACTCAAAAACCAATGGTCTCATTTTATTTATAATCATGTTTATCAAATAAAATATATTTTTTTTGAGTATAAAAAATAACACATGAAATTAGGAAACAAGATTTATTCAAAATTTCGGGTCGTTACTATCTTCCCCCCTTAAGAAATTGCGTCCTCGCAATTTTTTTAAATTGGGTTTTGAAATTTCATTGAAAGTCCCACATCGGAAAAAGAGTCAGTAACACCATTACTTTAAAAGAAAGAAAAGGAAGTACAAAGGCCACCCGAGTTAACCCACACTCGGGTTCCATGTAGGAAAACATGGACATGGAGGAAAAAAACAAAGGGTCAGTTCTGAGAGAGAGTGATAGAGAACATGATTAGGAGAAAGTTAACCATGAGAAAATCCCAAACTTATGATGTGTGTAAACAGTCTTTGATTACCTAGTAGGAAACGTAAACCAACAACATTTTTGTTTTACGTTTCTTTTCATAATTTTGAGGATTTCATTTACTACATAGAACAAAAACATAAGAAAATATATCTACCTTCATGTAGAGTTTCACCCTTTAAGAATTTTTTACCAAAACTAATCCTTTCCCCCAAACGATGAGCATTCAAAACTACTTGGTCTCATCAAAACACAAGAATCATCTTCTAGAGAATCACATAATCCATAAAAGATTAACTATCTATTTCTTCTATCTTTAAACATTATCCCAAAACAGAAAGGGTAAGGTTAAACAACTCTTCAAAAAGGAAGAATCCCATAGGAATGGAAACTAATTTTAAATCTTCAATGTTCCATGGTAATACCCAAAGTTCATCATAGACCATTCCATAAATAACAGTCCTTAAAATTACTCGAAATAAACCAAACTAAGATTGAAACCCAAATACAAGAAGGACTTGATAACATAGTCTTCCAAAATAAACTTCATTGTTCATCTCCAAACAACATCAACCACTCCTAACATCTTATAACCAAAATAGCTAACCTAAACATATTTTACCCAATATAGTTTAATCATTCCCGTAAGTAACCTAAATTACTATAAGTCCAACTTAAATTCATTGATAAATCAAAATATAAATCAACCTTACTCCTCAATGAAAATACCGTAGTAATCTATTTACCTTGATCATATATGGTCCTCAAAATAGTGAACGTCTTCCAAAATAATAATCATCTTTTAATCCCCTAATCATCTCGGTCGTATTAATACGGCAATCATAGCATTTCCTATCACATTGGTTGTTGGGACATGTTCTTCCATTTCCCGCCATTAACTAAGAAAAGAAGCTATAATTAGGGGCTTAAATACATAGCCAATAATCATGCAAAGAAACTTAAAGCATCTAAGGATAACATGTAGAAGTAAAGTATACCCTAACTTGTGATCCCCTAGGTTCCCTTCTAGGTTATCCATGATCATATATTCTTATGTAAACCTTTATTTTATTTTATCTTTGTTCCTTTAACAATGGTTCATACTAAGCTTATGAATTTACCAAAGCATATCCCCCGGGAGTGTCGTAACCAAGAGTGCAGCAAGGCCCGTTGTCGTGTACCAGTTCCCGTTCGAGTCTAGCTCAAAGCGGTGTTTTCGGGTTTTACCCCTATGTACATCTGTGCCAGAGCCACCTCTACCTGCTCGTATCCAGACAGGGATGTATTTGCTTGGAAACCCCTTACTCAATACTCACCAAAATACCAGGAAGATTTCCTATATTAAACTTTTCTATAGGGTTCCTCCTAGAGTTTTCATATCCTAATTTCCACAAATAACTAAACCATCCTTTGATACCAAATATAGCATCCCACCTTTTCATCACATAAACTTTCATTACATTTTACAAAACCGAGGATCTTTAAGGTTTAGTGTCTTGGAAACCAGGAACATAATAAATGAAAGAAAAAAAAACATTCTTCTTAAACACTTGAAAGGCTTCTCCTCAAGTTCATCCTAGGTTCATTACTGCATCTCATAACCTGGGAACACACATCAAAATAAAGGGTGAGCAGAAGGCCCAGTAAGGGAAACAAGAGGAACATTTTACATGTGAGCTTGATATACTTCAATAATGACATGAAAAGAACTTTAAGGCATGAGAAAGAAATCATGAGGCATTTCATAATAAAAACAACATTTTTCATAACTTGAATATGTGGCTACATCATTTAACATAGACAATCATGAACATATCACCAAGGTCCATCCCCAAGGTGTCATTTGAAAATTACCAAGGTTATTCACCAAGGTATCGTGAAAATTGTAATCTCTAGTGGTTACATCATTACCCAATGCATTGGAGCGCTATCAGGGCGCACCCTTAAATTTGCCTTTATTATCATGTGAGCCACATATATCATCATCAAACATTTCATAAATAACCCACATAGCATAAAATAAATGGGTTTCATTTCATAATCATAACGTTTTAAAAACTGCTTTAAAGACATGATCTTTACGTCACTTTAAACCCACGGAAAGGGAAAGAGGGTCTCATGTATGTAAATCCCAGAATTTAAAATGGAAAATTTTGATATATATGTGAATACCCTTGTATAAATAAGAGCTTTGAGTATTCACTTTATAACATAAAATAATTTTTGAGAAAAGAGAGAGGCATTTTGAGGGGAAAATTCTGCAGCATAACGGCTAAGTTTCGGGGTTTTAGAAAACATTGAAATGAGAGGGGACATGGGTCACCCACTCATAAATGATCCATAAAACAGTAGGGTGAAGGAATAATAAGGACATATGGACATGGTAATGAAATTTTAGGGACATACCATTTGAAATGAAAAACATGGAAAAAAAAAGTTTAGATTTCTCTTATGAAAATTCGGCAGCCTTACGGCATCACTTAACTTCAAAAGAAAATGATTTGACAAGATCAAATAGGGTCCCTCATCATATGATAATAAGAGATCAGTATGATGGATATATAGATAATTCCCCAACATAACAAAAAGGAACTTGAAAGAATTGACATGAAAGTAGAACTTCAAAACGAGAAGGGTGAAGAACCACTTAAAAATTCGGCAGCCTAACGGTGCCACTTAAAACTTCAAAATACTGAATTGAAGCGATCAAATGGGGTCTCTCATCATATGAACATAAGAGTCCAGTATGATAGATATAGAGATCATACCCCAATATAACAAAAAGGAACTTGAAATAATTGACATGAAAGTAGAACTTCAAAACGAGAAGGGTGAAGAACCACTTAAAAATTCGGCAGCCTAACGACGCCACTTAAAACTTCAAAATACTGAATTGAAGCGATCAAATGGGGTCTCTCATCATATGAACATAAGAGTACAGTATGATAGATATAGAGATCATACCCCAACATAATAGAAATTAACTTGAAAGACTTGACATGAAAGTAGAAGTTTGAAAAAGAGAAGGGTGAGAGAATCCCTTAAAAAAATTTCGGCAGCCTAACGGCGCCACATAAAACATCAAAAAAAAAATTGAATTGAAGAGATAAAATGGGGTATCTCATCATATGATCATAAAAGATCAGTATGATAAATTTAGAGATCATGTCCCAACATAATACAAAGAAACATGAAAGGCTTGAATGAAAATAGAACTTGAAAACGAGGAAGGTGAAAGAATCCCTTAAAAATTCGGCAGCCTAACGGCGCCACTTAAACATTCTTAAAACGAATTTATGAGAGCAAGGGGGGGTCTCTCATCATATGAACATGAAATAGGCAGTAGGATGAATATAAAAGAACATCCTCCAACATAAGAACATGGAGTATAAAAGAAAAGACATAAAAGAGATTACTTGAAAAGAAAGAGAGAGGTCGGATCCCTTACCTTAAAATGTAACTCTTAAACCTCAAAGGTTGGGAACTTGAGGGCTTGGGGGCACCTTGGGAGGACTCCTTGGGAGGTAATGAGACCAGAACTTCGTTGGGGAAGAGTGGGGAGTCTAATTGATGAGAGGAGGGCTTGGTATTTATAGGGAAAGTGAGGGGACAAGACATTAATGGCCAAGGGACACCTCACATGTGCTTTTCTCAAACCCATGTGCTCTCCCTTGGCATTTATCATGGAGTTAGGCCACATGGGGCCCCCAAAACAATAATTCATCACCCTTGGCCGGCCAACCCTCAAAAAATCTCATGACATCATCATGACACCATTATGATGTCATTAAACATACCGAAACCCTAAAACTGTATTTTTACTATTCACTAAAAATTCAACCTTCTCAGAATAACCCCAAAATTTCACCTTAACCAAATATCAATGCTCTGATTTCAAAAATGAAATCCATTTTATAAAAATAATTTTCTAAATATTTTTAATTTAATTTTTAAATAAAAACACTATTCATCGAAAATTCACATTTTTCAGAAAAATCCCCAAAAATTACCATAACATAATATCGATGCTCTGAGTTGAAAAATGAATTCATTTTTATAAAAATAATTTTCTAATTATTTTTAATTAAATTTTTAATTAAAAAACACTATTCACCTCGAAAAAACTAATACTTGAATAATAATTAATGAAACCGTTATTTAACTATTTTATTGAATCACATTACTTAATCAAGGTGCCTAGATTATTTTAAAACTTTCTTTAAGTGAGATTACTAATCCATTTGGTCATATTACTAATCCTAATCATAAAATCACTATTCATAATTTACTATTCATTAAAAATCAAGTTGATCTTATTAGACTCTAAATTTCGTACTGAACATAATTGTAGAAGACCATTTTTCGAAAATCATTACACATTTTTAATTATTTAAGGTTTACACAACCATTTTTAAAATATCCTTTTTCTAAAATTCATCAAAAATATGCATACAATATTTATCCGGTCATTTGAAAATTCATAAACATCATCATAAGAAGAAATCCAAATTTTTATTTAAAAAAAAGATTACACAAGGCAATTACGGTCTCGTTACATAACCCCTTATAATACCAGCATAGGACCTAAGAGTAAGGTGTGCTAGGGTGATAGAATTTTGGGGCGGCTCAGTCAACATTGCCCGAGTAGTAATTTCTATCAGTTTGAACTTCTCGCGAAGGCGATTCCGTTCTAGCTTCACATGATGAAGTTCGGCTTGGATTTGGTCCAGAGCAAAGCCCAATGGTGCTACCTCCTTCCCAATCTCTGTTAGATGGGCTTCGATCGGCCCAAGGCTACTAGGTGTGGCCATCAAATCTTCTTTCTATAATAATTAACCAGGATTACTTAAATTTAGAGACAATAATAAAAACATTTTGTTCACGGTGGTCATATTGACCGATGGTCATATAACACTCAAAAACCAATGGTCTCATTTTATTTATAATCATGTTTATCAAATAAAATATATTTTTTTTGAGTATAAAAAATAACACATGAAATTAGGAAACAAGATTTATTCAAAATTTCGGGTCGTTACAACCAAGATATTCAAATAGTAACATAAGGGTGAAACGAACCAACTCATTAACATAGGGAACATAATCCTTCCACATTTATTCACCATTATAAAGGAAAAAAAAGTTTCTCCACCTTATCCACCATCACCTTATATGGGTAATTCCATTAAAAAAATGTTTTCTTAAAAACTACAAATACATACTAATATATAGCTAAAGTAGAGTGATTGTCTCCCACCATTACTGACTCATTCCCTCAAACAAGTTTGATGTGTCTTTCAATCATGAAGCTTTGAGAGTTTTCAGTGAAATGAAGGCCCCATCAATCCTATATAACCACTCCATATCCTCTTAAAGTCCTTGATATTTATAAAAAATGTGTAAATATTGAGAATAATTTAGCTCTACCACTATATCTAGAGTCTAGTTAGGATAAGGAGAACTAATCTATGGAATATCACATTATATAAACTTCCTATGATCCTTCAATATTTTTCTGGAAATCATACTTTAAACATTAAAAGGAATACAAGAATCAATCTAAAATACTGAAGATTCATCTCATCCTAGGAAAAAGAAACCACACATCATAATTAACACTCAAATAATCACACCATTATATGGAATTATAAATTTCATTTAAAACCCATTTTATAAATCATAATGGTTTTCTTAGAAATTTTTTGAAATCCAAGGGATTTATTTAAACTCGTTCCATGATGAAGTTCAAATACCTTCATCAATTTTAAATTTATGATTTTTTTAATTTTTTTAAATTATCTTGTTTCTCATTAAAATAATTTTCATATTCTAACACATTGAATTAACTTCATTCCATTTTTAGAAGACTCCTTTATTAGATTTAAAACCAAAACCTTATAATATCAAGATAAATTATGTCAAGATATCATGAAAACTCCCCTGAACATACCCTAAATAGTAAATAACCATACCTAAAAGCACACTAGAAGAGAAATGGATCCAGTACAAGATTCAAGGGATTGGTAAATATGTGTTGTTTGCAATCATGTTTTGGAAGATAGTTCACTAAACCGAAAACAATCTTCAAGAGATTCTCGAAAACCATGTGCAGGTGCTCTTCATAGTTTTCCAAACCATGTGAGCTAACTATGAACCTCAACTTATTCACCAATTTTTACACCAATACAAGTAAAATTGTTTAATATCACACATAATCATATAAAAATAATGAATTCTATAAATTCAAATTATAGTATACTAAAAGAGACAAAAACCAAATCCAAAACTCATAATTCAAAAATTGACCACCCATGGTAAATTTCTTATACGATTGATAAAAATCTATCCAAATTATCCCCAAACAAAAATATTGAGTTTTGACATTACTTTCTCCAGTCTACTGATAATCCCCAAATAAAAAACTAGGAACTGATACCATTTTTTATGAACCAACCAAGATACATTTTCCGAGTACCCAACCCAATCTGCAATAAGGCATGAGGGTCATTCCCGATCACCCTAGTTTGGTGAAAATATAGAGGAATCAGATATAAAATGGTGAATTTTTTTTGGCCAGTATTATTAAGTAACGCATAGAAAAATGAATATATAAAATCTGACATGGTGTGTTCAAATATTGGACTTCCATAAAAATGAAATAAATAATATTAAAATTTAAAACAAACTAAATTAGGAGTAACCCAAAATCAACATCCATCTCAAAAATCTTTAAAATAATTATAGAATAGAGAAATATACTAAATCATAATCTCAAAATAAGGAGAATCCTAATTGGATAATACATAATCAGTATAGAAATTTAAAAAAAAAAAATAATATTAAGACCACAATATCTTCAAGACCTAACGTCACCACCCAACACCATCACCACAACCCACTCTATAAGTGAAATAGGGAAAGAAATCCAAGAATTTATTATTTATTAGATTAAAGCCTAAGAAATCAAAATACATTCAATCTATAGACACCAAGTGGTGTCCGAAGGCTGTGAGCTTAGCAACCTAATTGGATTCCCCCAAAAGGCATATGAATTTAACTTTTTCAAAACATAACAAAATTATAGTTTAAAAATAACATACTTGAATGTAAATTTTTAATATGTTTAAGGGATAAAACTCATAATAATTTTCAAACACACCATTACAACCCAAAAAAACATTAAATTAAACCATATATATTTTCATTTGAAATCCATTTTAAAAATATTAATTTCTATGGATATCTATTATATAAGTTTTATAAATTCCATAAAGGAAACCAAATAATTAGTAAAAAACGTTTTAAGGTACATAATACGTAGCTAAGGACATCAAGTATTATAAATAATTATAGAAAAAGGTGAAATAAGAGTGTATAATACTAGAATAAGAAAAATATTTAAATCAACCCATAAAAGAAAAAGATAAGTAGTGCATATCAAGATTGAAAAGTAAACGAAAATAAAGTAGAAAAATAATCAGAACATAATAGTAAGATAAATAGAGTAGAATAAGGATAAACATATGAAACTACTAATAATTTAGTGATATAATTACATATGTACTCAGGAGTAACCCTATCTATAATAAATAGTGTCGTTATGGGTTGAAATGTTTTGAGGTTATTTAAAATCTTCATTTGGTGGATGTTTTGTTTTGATAACCAAGTCTCTAAATGGGGTTTTGATCTTAGAAAGTCTCAAAGAGATATTTTTAGACATAAATTTATGTCTTATGGAAACCCCAATGGATTGAGGAAGCATAATAGAAAGGATACGAGGCTATGAGCTACTGAAAAACTATATCATCCACTGTCTAGAAAATGGATAAAATAGGGGATCAAGGCCCTACCTAGGCTCACCAACTAGCTGGTAATAGACCACCGTCTAACCAGTATATCCATGATTATTTTTTAATAGGGGATACTTTGTATTTTTCTAAGGCTTCCTACATGGAACCCCCGTTGGATCCTCCTTCTCCAGCCACATAAGATTATGAGGAATATCCCTCTTGTCCCTTCCTTTATTCTCCCTTAATTTCCCTTCAATTTATAAAATTTTGGAGGGTTTTATGATTCCAATTATCCATAATATCTCTCATATATTCTCCATTATTCTTCCTCATTCATTCATCTTTTATGTTGGTTCTACGTATAGTGTTTCAAAATAAAAAATTTCACCGGAGAATGGAAAAATTGTCATGCCCATTGTGGTTTCCTTATGTGGATTCTAGATGAAATCCTAAGAGGTGGAAAACAAGGCCCTGTTAATCATTTGATGCGTGGTATGTTTCACTATAATTATATTTATGATTTTTTATGAATTTAGGTAAAATTAGTCTTTATTAGGGTTAATTACTTAGTTTTTTTTGTTGAATAGGATCGAGGGTGCATTGGGAGTGGATCACACCTGACTGGTCGTGATTCTAGAATCATTGCACCACCTAGTGAGTTTGGTTCCGATTATTACACATCTGATTTTTTGATTTAAATTAATCAATGAATTATTTTAATGATGTTGGATGTTGATAAAAGTGCTCATAGACTTAGTAAAGGTTAGTAAATGTACTTAGTGATTTATCATAATTCCATTTAAGGCAGGGTACCTTTATTATATTTGAGTTTCTTGGTTATTTGGTTATTTTATGTTCATGTGCCTTCATTAGTATACATGTTTTTATATTTATTGGTTTGTGTGAGTATCCTTATAAAGAAAATTTGGTCTGACATCGTCCTAATGGTCAACATGGTCTGTATAACGTGACAAACAATTCAATAGTGGTTCCTTGGTCAAATGTATTCTGGTGGCCTTCATTAGGGGTTTTGGAGGTGTGTTTTAATTTTTTAAATAAAAAAATTTCTTTTATAATATTTATATTGAAAATGGGTTTTTGAAAAATATAATTTCATATAAAAGTATTGATTTTAGAAAGAGATTTGAAATTGTATTTTAAAAAGATCATGGGGGTTTTAGTGATTGTTTAATGGGTTTTGGGATATAAGTATTTTGTGAGTAGAGCGACATGGGATATTTTATTAATATTTGTTTTTTAAAATGGGTCGTTTAATTATTTTTTAAATGAAATTATGAGAGGATTTTGTGAGTTGGTTTTGGTTAATTTGAACATGTGTGTGAGATTCCCTATTTTACAAATCTCGTGTGCTTGATGTGCACCTTGTTTGTGTTTTCTTGGTGTTCATGTTGATGCATTTGTTTCATTGTTGCCTTGTATGAAACATTATTGTGGTATTAGTGTATAAGTTGATCTAAATACTCATAGCTGTCCCCATATGCAAAATTTATGGGTAAGAAGGACCCTGATGCATGATTTGGGTATGGGATTGGATACTAAGGGACTAGTTCTATGACAGTGAGCTGGGGACCTCTGTGTATTGTTTTCTTCCAATGCATTCTTGGATATGATCTCCTCAGCATTTTTGAGGATAGTATAACCTAATTTATGTGACCTTCCTATTGGCCTTGGGGATGGGTCAGTGCAATGACCATACCGAGATAATGGTATTGGGTTGAGGACCTTGTTTGATGTTGCTTATCTGGTTTAAAAGAATGAATCCATTACATACCCTAAGTGATAGGGTAGTGGTTGAAGAAGTTTCCTTATCCTCAGGTGAGAATTCCTAAATGAAAACATCATGAGTGAGAGGGAGTGGGTTGATGTGACACATAGATGATGGACCTCCCTCAAGTGACGAGGGAAGGTTTTAGGTTCTTAGATGTATTACCTTTCCCAGATCCCTTAGGTAGTGGGTCGAGGTTTGGACAACACCCCACCCTGAGTCCACTAGTGTTAGATGGACATTATCTCTGTTGAAACCCCACCCTATATCTTAGGTATGGGTTGGGTTATGATATGAGGTGATTTATTCCCTTTGATATGTTTCCAAAGTAGGTAGTTTATAAGTTATGGTATGACACATATTCCAGTATGGTGCTGAAGATGGTAATGTATGGATTATGGTACGAGGTGCATCTTTATGTGGTGTTGATGAAAGTATGTCTGTGTGTAAAATGTGTGTTATGTTTTAAGGTGGGTGTGTTTCATGGAAATAACTACACTCTATATATGTATTTCATGAATATCTACTTGATCAATGTGGCCCTCTATTGATTGAGGCATTGAGGATACCTACTGGGTTGTTAGACTCACCACTACCCACATACACGACATGGGTTTTTATGTACATAAGCAAAACATCATATTTTATCTCAGTACATAGGAATGTATTGGAGTGGTACATATAATATAGTTATGAAAAGTTATAGAGGCCAAGTATTCACCATAATAGGTATGTGATGCATAGTTTTGGTTATTAGATAGTTTCCTGATTTTTGTTAATCAATAGCTAAAAAGTTTTTTTATAGGTATGATGATATGTTTATCTACTGTTTTCTTGTTATGATTGTTATATCATATGTATTATTTTAATACTTTCTTTACTAGATTATGGGGGCCCTATGGGATCTCTGTTTTATGGCTATAGGTTTTTGGGATTTCTATTATATGGATGGGCCATGCCAAATATTTCATAGAATTCAAGCATGAAACTTGGGCCTTATATCTGAGGGAATATTCATGCCAGGAGTATCTTAGGAACTTGAAACTATTAGGTATCCTCTGGTGTACGAGGTGGTGTGCTTGATGTCACATAACATCCCTTATTAGGTGCCGTTCAAGAAGCCTTGTCCAGATAATTAAAAAATAGTATTAGATAATGTATTAGGATGAAATAGTTTGTTTAAGGATGGAGATATATTATTAGGACACAAATGTTAGATCGAACACATGCCTGGAAAACATGAAATCCTTTTAAAATTGAGTTTTCATGGGATGTTCAGTTTCAATATTAGGAACTATAGGATGACTGATGTGTTGGTTTGGAATGAGAATCCTTAGTGGGATAGATGAGACTCAGGATGAGTTATAATGATCAGATAGGATCCATAGGGTTTTTTATGTATTATGATAGTGGGAAAATTGTGGCATGATATATGCATCTATGATTAGTGTTTTTTGATATAACATATCATATGAATCAATATTAATTGATGTTACTTATAATATAAACGATATTTTCTTGCATATATTATAATGGGTGATTATATTAATATGGATACAAGGGGTTTGATCGATTTTTTATGATGTTATTGGTTAGTAACCATAGGTATTTTTTAGGATCATTGGATTAAAAAACACATTTCTAATAAAAAACTCAGTTTTAAAAGAAAACTCATATGGTGGTGTGAGGTGTGTGTGAAAAGGTTTTGAATGTTGGTTTTATTTGAAATGGACCTTGGAGTCAGTAAATTTTAAATGATTTTTTTACTTTAGAATTTAACGAAAATATTAGTGAAATGTTTTTGAAATTTTGATTCAAATTTGATTTCAGAAAAAAGTAGTTTTTGGGAAAAAGAACAATTGGGTCGGTGATTTTGGGTTATTTTAGTTTTTGGTGAAAAAACATGGATAAAAAGGGGTATTTTGGAATACAATAGAGTCTTGGTGTGTGTAAATTGTGTTGGGAGAGTATTAATGAAAATAAGTGACTATTTCATATATAAACCACTATAATTTGATTTTTGGTGTTTGAATGGGGTGACCTAGATGTTTGAATTGTGTGTACGGTTTGCATGGAATTTTTGTCTGGAAAACGCTGAGTGAGTTTGTTGGTTGTGTGTTGGATTGGTTGTTGTGGTTCATGGAAAGTAATTGGTGCCTCTTTATATAGTTTTTTAGATCTTCCATGGTTTTCTAAGAGTGGTCAATAACTTTATATACATTCAGAAAGTATTTTAGGGATTCTTGACAAGACTAGATTATGGTGGGTTCATGAGATGGATGTTCTGAGAGATTCAATTATAGTAGGCTCATGAATAAATGTTACTTTCATCTTTAGTAGTTGATATATGTTTTGATGTTCATTTTTATATATTTTATGTTAGATCACTTGATTTAATCTAGTTGGTTCTGTGGTTGGGACCATTTTATTTTTGATTTATGTAGGCGATTACTATGGTGGGATCACCATAGGATTGGGATAAGTTAGATGTTGGTGTTTTTGTATTTTTTGAATTTATGTGGGTGGTTAAAAAATTTCTTAGTGGTCAGGCGATGGTGATGAGAGGGATTCTTGGGAATTGGTTGTCATAGGTTGAATGTAATTTTAGCTAGCGAGGCAATGGTAAAGAAACTTCTATGGTGGGTAGAATCCTACTGATTATGGGTGAGTGAACCTTATATCATAATGGTTATAGGTGAATTGGAACCTATTGATGGATGGTTGAGAAAAAAAATATTCCAAAAAGTGGATAAACAAGATTTAAAAAAATTGGGGGCAACATCAGATGGAGCCCGTGTGTTTGAAATGAGCCAATGGTCATGTAAGTATGATCTGAGAGTGGGTGGTATTAGATATTTTTCAATGCATGTGGTGGAATACAATAGTTAATGGGCTCAGTTTTTGACTTTATTAAGGAAATAATCTAAATGTTGGGGATGAGATTTGGTGTGGGTTATTGATGGTGTTTCTGTTCCTCTTGAAGTAGGGTATCATGTTTGGATGATGTGGGGATGCATCATCAGGTGAGGATGATCATTTGGAACAAAAGTTGGATAGGGAAGAACTACTAGTTTCTTGTAATAGTAATAGACATAGTGAGTTATAAACCTTATTAAGAGCATTATTTGAGACGTGTTTGAGGTAGTTTAACAATTGAACTAAGAATTTTGGAAGAGAGTTGGTGTGTTTGAGATTGGTATTTAGAGTTCCACAGTGGAAGAACATCCGGGGTTCAAAGATGTGATGAGGTATTTTCTCAATTTCTAAAGACTAATTCAGGATATGATACATGGTTCTAAGAACATAATAGATTCTTACGGATTAGAAACATTATTTTAGGGTTTCTTAAATGACCTGTGTTATTACGAGTCTGAAATTCTTGATGTAATTTTAATTTTACATTTGGTGGATGATTTTTTTTGAGAACTGAGAATTAGGTAGGGGTTGTGATATTTTGAACATATAAAATGGATGGTTTTAGAAATATCTTAAGGAATGGATGACTCAAATAGATCTTGGAGAATCATCAAAGGAAGGATGGGAGGCCAAGGGATTTAGAAAAACTATAATAGCCACCCGCTAGTCGGTAGGCAAAACAAGGGTCTACGAAATTACTTAGGATCACAAAATAATCGATGGAGTATAAGATGTTTTTTTAATATTTCTTATTTGGTATGTTTCTGTGTGTTCCAACTTGGAACCCCCTCAGACTCCTCCTTCTCCAGCTACATAAGAATAAGGGAAATATACCTCTTGGCTCTTCCATTCCCCCTTGGTTCCCATTAAATTTGGGGGATTCAAGAGGGATTCATTACATAGACTCTTGGTAATATTTCCCACTATATTCTACCTTCTTCTTCATATTTTTTTATTCTCTAAATTTGGTTTCGATCATAGGGTTTTATAATTGATGATTTCACCAGAGCATAGAAAAATCATCGCACCCATTGGATCTTCTATGTGCAGCTCGTAGAGGATGTCCCAATAGAAGAAAAATAACTCTTCATTCATCATTTTACTCAAGATATATTTGTTTTTTATTTTATTTATGATTTTGGATTAATTTTGTAAAAATTGGTCTTGATTCTGATTAACGATTTAGGGATTTTGTGTTTCTTAGGATTGAGGGTTCTTCGAGAGTGGATATCACCTAGTTTCCACAATTATAGTTCTGTTTCACTGCCCAATGAGTTTTTATACTATTATTACATTTTATGTTTTTTGGTTTTAATTAATTAATTAATTAATTTAATGTTGTTTTATGTTTAGATAGGTGGTTATAGACTCAATGGAGGTCAGCACATTCCCAATTTAATTTATCATAACGTTAGTTAAGGCAGGGATCCTTGACTTTATTTGATTCTCTTGGCCAATTAGTTATTCTATATTCATTCGACTTCATTATTATACCTGTATGAATATTTATTATTTTTTGAGTGTCTCCATAAAAGGTTGGGGTAGGCTCACATCAACCTAATAATAAACATGGACCATATGGCTTTCTAAACGGTTCGATGGTGGTTCCATTGTTGAATGAGTGTCAATGTCCATCCTTATGGTTTGTTTGGAGGCGTGTGTTTGTTTTTGAATGAAAAAGGATTTCCTTTTTAAAATCTATTTAAATAGGGTTTTTGGATTAATGGAAATCTATAGAAAAGTGGTTATTTGGGAAAGAGTTTTGAAATTGTATTTCAAAATGGGTATGGGTTTTTAATGAGTTTTGATGGTTTTTTTGGCCAGGTGACTTGTGTGAGTAAAGAAACACAAGATGAATTTTTAAATGGTTTAAAAAGGTATTTATCTTATTTTATAAATGAAATACTGAGATTCTGGTGTGATTTTTTTTCATTCTATTTGACCATGTGTGAGAAATTCCCTATTTTCATACCTTATGTACTTGATAAAATCCTTGTTTTTTCTTTTTGTGCATGTTGGTGTGTGTGTTTCGTGGGTAACCCCATGTGAAATTTTCTTATGGTATCAAATTAAAGGTTGGTACTTATGGTTGTATATGACCACTTAGGGGGGGGGGATATTGGTTAAAAGAACATTGATTCATGCTTTGGGAATAAGAATAGATCTAGAGGGACTAGTTCTTCGATGGTGAGATGTGAGACGAGATAGATGTCATGTTTTCTATTTCTTATAAATTCTTGACTATAGGCTCCATAAAGTCTACATGGATGGTTATTCATGATTAATGTGACCTCTCTAGAGTATGTGGGGATGGGTTGGTGCGATGTTTGTACCCTGATGAGGGTGATGGGTTAATAAACATTCCATATGTGGCTTGTGTTGGTGTGTATATATAAAGGTGGGCCATAGCATGAGTGATAGGGTAGTGGTTACAGAAGGGGACTTTTCCTTGAGTGAAAAGGAATGATTGACCACATCTTGAGTATGAGGATGTGTGTTTATGTGACATATATATAATATACCTCCTTCAAGTGATGAGTGATGGGTTGAGTCTCTTATATTCATAACCATTCCTTGGTCCCTCAGGTACTGGGTTGAGGTTTGGATGATGCCCCACCGTGAGTCCTTAGGTGTGGGATGAACATCGTCTCAGTAAACACCCTACCTTACATCTCAGGTATGGGTTAGGTTATGGTATTATGTCATTTTTACCCTATCATGGTTCCAAAGAAGGTAGTGTATGTGTTATGGTATGACATAGATCCTAACATGGAACTGAAGTAGGTAATATACGAGTTGTGGTATGAGGTGGATCCCGACATTGTGCCAATGTAGGTTTTCTTGTGTGTTAATTGTGTGTTATATTACTAGGTGGGTGTGTTTCATATAAATTAACATACTCTATAAATGTATTTAATTCACATCCACTTGGTCATAACAAAACTCAGTTGGTTGAGAAAATAAGGATACCTATTAAGTTGTTGGACTCACCCCTTTCCCATGCACATGACATGGTTTTTAATGTATGTGGGTTGAAATTCTTATTTTTCTCTTAAGAAATAGGGATATATTGGATAGGAACACATGGTATAGGTTTTGTAGGTTATGGAGGCTAGGGATTTTTCATAATAGGTATGTGATGTACAATTATGGTTAGTTGATATTTTCACAGTTTTGGTAAGTAGGTAGCTCCATAGTTTTGGTTAGTAGATAGAATCCTATGTTATCTAATATTGTAATTTTATTATTTATGGATCATAAGGATTATTTTACTAATTTTTTTGCTATTATATAGAGGTACCATGTGCTCCAGGTTCTATATATATATATAGATTTTTGGGATATCCGCTGTATGGCGGGGTCATGCTAAATTTTCAGTAAAATTTAGGCACGACACTCGAGCCTTATATTAGTTGTCATTGTCTTTCAATGATTATCTTAGTCCCTTTAAAGTAGTCAGAAGCATATGTATAATGGATAGGCACAACTAGAGTCACATAGAATCCCTACTTGAGTTCCATTCAGGTGTTTTGGGTTAGGGTGTTACATTTTAAATGATGTTACTAGTCAATAACCTCCTTTATTTATCCATCCTATCCTGACTGGTGTCACTCCCCATAGTTAGGGTGTATCAAGTACTATGAGATTTTATTCAAATTATAACATGGACTAGTATAATAATAATCTCTCAATATCTCACTTAGATGCCTATGATCCGCATGATACTTATGACTGGAGGCGATGTAATATTTATCACATAACAATCATATATCAATGATAAGTCACATGGAAAATCATCCTAATAACATAAATCGTACATAAAATCTTTTTATAAATCCCCAATTTTAGTTTATATAAACACAAATTTCAATCACATTCAAAACTCAATATCCATAATCCCATATATAATTAGTTTCATAGGGCTTAAGTAGAGGATGTAGCTCATTTTATGAAAAAAAATTCATGCATGGTTCCAAATGAGTCTTAGGATCTAAGCTAATATTTTTACACATAAATAATTTTTTCAAAAAACATTTTGAAGATATGTTTTATTTGAAAACCCATTTTTTAAACAAATAAAAAACCTCACTTTAAAACCAAAAAACCAATATTTTATAGATGAAAATAGACACAACAGAACTAAAAAATTATGGAAACACTATCGCCACTTCGATGGTGGTGTAGTGCTGCAAAGGTCAAGGGACATAATAACAATGTTCGGTGAGGTATTGGGTTCAATTCCTAGGACACCTCACTTGGGGGAATTTCCACCTCCCATGCTTCACTCACCTTTCTTGGTCACCCAGTGTCTCAACAGGTGGGAAGAAGGGCAAAACCCACATAGATAATGGATTTCTATGTCGAACTATTTCTGATCAGGTTATTACCCTATGGGGAACTCTACCATCTCAGCTAGTAATGGCTCATTCCCAGCTGGGGTTTCTGGGTGTGGAGGGTTCAAAAAGGCCACTCTCGAAGATTCCCTTCTTCTAGAAGAGATAATTATGGAAACACTATAAAAAATATCACCCATATGAAATATGATATAATATACAAGAATCAAATCAAAATCTAATAATAATAAAGTAATAACAGAAAAATCGATTTAAACCCATAAAATAACCCATTTAAAATTATTGATTAGTTTTGAACATCATTTAAAATAGTAAATACTTGGGGAAAATCCTATTTTAAATTTTGGAAAAAATGTATCTTGAATAAGTTTTATTTCTCAAAATATAATAATTGAAATCCATGGAGACCCCTTTTTAAATTTTACACAGAGTTACTAAAATTTAATGACCAATTTAAAATTTCTCTAATGTTAACAAAATAAGAGAAATTTTGAAGAAAAATTAAGTTTTAATATATCATAATTTCATGAGATACTAAAGAAAATAAATCCCATGGAAATACCTTCCCCAATCAGACATAATTGAAATGAAATCCTCAAATATTGTGGTATAAGGGATTGAATAATGATAACTGTACCTTAAACACTAATATTCACAATTTTTTTTGGGAAAGAATCACCTTAGGGTTTAGCCAAAAAGGATCCATGAGAATTAGTGGTGAAGAAACATGTGGTAAAGGAAAAACATAAGGGAATAAAAAATGGTATTTCGTTGAACAACACCACTAAAAAACATGGAAGGAGGGAAATTTTAAGGTAAGGTAGCAAGGAGAGCTATGTATTGGCTCGCTTTGGAAAAGACAAGTAATGTGAGAGAGAAAACTTGGTGAATCAAGAATTTCATTCATAAGAATTACATCTTATTAATTTAATATTCATTACATATGATTATGATACACACTATGATAATAAAGTTTTAGTGTCTTTGGAAACATGGATGCATAAAAAATAGGTATAAAAAAATTTACAACATATCCCACTAAGTTCTTCACACCTATAACCCCTTTTAGATATTAAATACTTGAAATATTTCTTCAAATACTATTTAAAAGGAATCATAATAAGGGTGAGAGTATATTATCAGAAATAGTAAACAATAGAGATATCATTCAATGATTATATGTATGAATATCATGAGCATAAGGGTATGAGAACATGATTTTATCATATAAAAATTATATCGAGAAATTCATAGATCATTATCATGGAATAAAACTTCTATGGTTCAAAGGAAATGAATTATAAAAATATCAAAGATCATGATCCTTAGATCATATTATAAGAATAAAAAAATATCATAGATAGTGGTATAAAAATCATTAAATAACCATAATAATATAAATCTTATGTCAAAGATACCCACCAATAAATTCGTTACATATCAAGCTTTGTCCAACCATCATTGTACCTACATCAGTATTGGGATAAAATCCTATATACCCTCTTTTAGGCTTGTGATAACCTCCCATGTACCCTTTGTATAGATACCCTAACTTTCGATACATAGAATTTACATCACTTTTGCATAATACTTAATACATTAAACAAATACACACCCGAAGACCATATTATTATAGTGACTTTGTAAACTTGGAACACATTCACTTAATTTGGTGAAAGATCTTAAACATATCTGATAAATATCTTCCTCTTTAGTAACCCTAAATAAATCCTTTCTTTATAACAAGGGGAAAAGAAAACATAAGAAAAAGGGTGAGATCAAATTCTCAATAAGAGGAAACAAGGGAGACATGTAAACATAATCACGAGAATAAGGGTATGAGAACAAGACCATGAAAATAAAATATCATACCCTACATATCAATGATCACAAACATGAATCATGAAATAATGAGAGGTAGTTAATAAAACATGAATCACAAGGAAATAAATAACATGCGTCATGGAATCATAACATAGGAATAAAACATTGAATTATAGAAGACAAGACTTTAATGATGATTTCCATAGTAGTAAAGGCATCGTTTTCAATTCCATATTGGTAGTATGGGTTCACTTCCCATACAATCTTGGAAGTCATGGTTTACCCACATAATCGTCTTAATAGTCATGGTTCACCCCCATAACCATCTTTGGTAGTCAAGGTTCACTCCCAAGTCTATATTACTATATAAGGTCATTTATATCTATCTCCCAAGATATAAATATTTACTCAATTCATTGGAGCGAGATATAGGTCCCACCCATCTCATAATGAAATCATAAATACATATACCAAAAGATCATAAATAATTATATAATAACCAATGTAATTGAAAGGGTCATGTAATAATATCATAACTTATGTAAAAGATACAAGGTTCTTAATCATTTCATCAAAATAATAACCTGTGAAAATAAGTGGTTTTCTTAAACATCATACCATAAAAAAAACAATTTAGAGAAAGATTATGAATGGTAATCTTAAACTATAACAAAGTATGTCATCATAGGCGGGGAAGGATTTTGAAAGATCGCTTGGAACATGAATTTTCCTTAACAATCAATTTTTAAAATATAAAAAATTTTCAAAATACTTTTCTTTGAAACCAAATTGAAATCATATAAAGGAATTTGGAAAAAATTATTTAAAAATAGTTCTTAAGGAAAATAACTTTTTTTTCATTGAAATTGTTTTCTTTTCTTAAAATTATGTGAAAATTTAAAATTAAAAATTTTATTTGATAATAAAATTTTAAGAATGTAAGGGAATGTTTTATGGAAATAAGGCCTCACGAATGCTTAAAAACTAGTTCATGCTGTATAAGTTAAAAAACATTCTTCTTGTACTGTCAAAAAGTACCTCCTTAGGAAAATGAAAAAAGATTATTTCAAACCATTTAATAAAAATTCATAAATGGGTAAAAATAACTTCCAAAAACTATATAATAATAATAAAAATACTTTGGAATTTTTTTATGAAACATGTACATGGGATATAAATATTCTCTAGTAGATACTGACATATAAACAATCCCGAATAAAAAAGTGATTGTGAAATTAACCCTTAAAACTTTATAATTAGTACAATCATATGCTAAATGAAAGAAATAAAATTTTATAGATATTAAAATACCAAAATATTATGTATAATACTCATAAAATACATTCATGGGAAGTATATACACCATGTAGAGGAAATAAGTAGTGTTTGAGGCATCTACCTCACAGGAGTAAAGGTGAGTCAAAAATCCATTACCTTAGGTCTGGTTCCCTTCGTACGTGTCTAAAAATATTATATGGTGGTTTTAAACATATTATTAAATTATAAAAGAATCATAATAATTTTTATTTAATCATATATGATTCATTTATGACTTCAAATTGCCCATTTATTAATAATTCCGAGTTTAAGCAACGTTTTGGGTAATAACTACTTTGTTTATCATTCAAGTTTTGACTTTTTATTCTTGATCATATTACTAATATCATGATTTAATTATATAAATAATTTAATATTTTAGTTTTATATGATATATATTTATTATATAAATATATAAAAAAGATAGATATATGAAATGGAATACACCGTCCATGGATACAGTACGCCGTATGTACGCATGAACGCTATTTCCGCTTTATTATTTTACTAAATGGAAGAAAGTAAATGATATATATATATATTAATAAATTAGAATTATTATTTCATATATTTCATATTTATTAATTATTATCATTTTTATATTCATTCTTGAAATGTTTAATGTTGAGGATGAATCTCATCACGTCGTGGAGACGGTAGGTCGTACGTATGCACGACCGACAACATCATTCCCTTAATTGTAAAAGGGTGAGAAATATATGGTATATTATTTAAAAAGAATAAAAATCATGTAATATTTCTTATTTATATCCATTATATCCATCATTATATCCATCCAAATAATTTAGTGATGAAAACAGATTACACGATGGTGTGGAGAAGGCAAGCCTAACGTACGCACACGTAGTACTTTCATTTTATGTATGATGAATAAAAGGTATAATATGGTTGTTACATAATTATAATAACATATCATAATATTTTTGATGCTTTAGTTATTACTTTATAATGGAATCAACACATGAAGAGGAATTATAAGAATAAATAATTCTGAAAGAGTCAGTAATGAGATTACCTCTTCTTCGACGATCTCCCTATGAATCTCCTCTTAGGGACACTATAATTTGTCTTTTGAGAAGACCAAAACCTCCATAATGTTACTAAGATCGTTTAGAAGAGAAATAGGTAGGGTATTTTCAATATTGAAGGCTCAAGGTGATGTGAATAATTTAGGGAGGAGATTCCCTTTTATAATTGAGTTGAGGGGCAATTTAGGAAAATCTTAAAATATTAAATTAATATAAATTGATTTTCAATTTCAAATTGGTAAAAAGTGAGTTATTTCGAATATAAGATTAGTATGGGTAGAAATAATCTCAAAAAAATATTTTTAGATATGAATTGGTCATAATATTAACCTTGTATTTTGTCTTTAAGCCTTAGTTAAACCCTTTAACTTTTACCATGACAACTTAGATATGTACTCTTTAGGGTAAATATAGTTACTATAAAATGACAAAAGAACCCCAAATGGATCATTGATGAAAATTTTAACCTTATTAAAGTATTTTTTCTAAATTATATATTTTTAAGAATTATATATCATTTAATAAAATATTATTTATTTTAAAGTATCATTTATGTCAATTTTGATACAATTCAGTAATTGCCCATTATAAATTATCATATAAACAAGATAACTTCAAAAAAAACTTATAATATCTCACTAATATGTAACATTTATCTATAAAATTAATGAATGTCTTTAATTATGTTAAATAATATTTATTTTAATATTTTAAATATCATTAATTTGATATTTCTATTAATTAAACAATTACTGCATCATCATTATGCAAGCCTTCAATTAAATTATATCTTTTATAAAAATTATAAAAAATTATATTTATTAAGGTAAATTTATTATATTTCATATTACTATTTATATTATAATTTATATTATATATAAACCTATATTAAAATTGATTTAATTATTAAAATTATAAGTACGACATTTTTAACTTATCTTTAAATAAAATATAAAAAATGTCATATTATTACCTAAGTGACTAAAAAAAGTTATAATTTTAGAAAAAAATTATTTTAGTTGAATACCACTTATTCGATGAAATTAGGACAACTTTAAGGGTAATTTTATAATATTATAAAATTATTTATACCATTAATTACCCGGTTTACCCGTAACAGTGGTAAACAAACAATAAAGTTACTATTCAACAAAAAAATAAGTTAATACTATTAGACCAAAAATTTCACATTTTTAAAAAAAATTTATGTCCATTTTTCAAATTTCAATTCAAAAAAGTGATTAAATTAAGTTTAACACTAATCCCATAGAGGTGGCGAGAAGGGTGAAATAGTTGTTGATAAGTTCAATAAGTTTTTTATATCTAATTTCAATATAAAAATAATTACAAAGACCTATGTTGGATTAATATAAGCATTATTTATATATTGTGACTTTAAAAATTATTTTAAATCATAATAATATTATAAACAAAAGGATGTTTTTAACTAAAATAAAATGTTTTTCAGTATTCATCAAAAAAATTAAACTTCTCATAAAATTACTAAAAATTAACCATAGGTTAATTTTGAAATTAAAAATTCAAAAATTATGTTTATTTTAAATAATTTCAGTTTCTAAGCTTGTCAAAAATTAATTTTATTAACATTCAAAGAAGGACAGAATAATAGTTCCTTTAAGATAATAGTATTTCTAGACATATAAAGATTTTACCAAAAATTATTATGTTTCTCATTATCAATATGTTTTATTTATAAAATAGTATTATAAAAAATATTTTAAATGAATTTATTACTATTTATATTAATAATTTTAATATCTAGGTTATAACTATATCATTTAAATAATTATAATAGTAAAGTGTTGTTTCACAGAAACTTAACATTGCATGTAACGCTTTCCAAATCAGTGTTGCATGTAGTGAAAACATAACTTGGTAATGTACATAATTTAATCCAAAATTAGTGATTTTATATAATAATATAAATATATATTTAGTGTTATGTGAAGTGAAAAATATAAAAAATATTATATAAATTCGAAAAAATAAATTCATAAAATATCAGGGTGTTACATTCTACCCCCCTAAAATGAATTTCACCTTCAAAATTCACCAAGGTTATCAAAGGTTTAATACTTGAATGTTTCTTTCAAAGAAACCCACATCATAATAATGAAATGTAAAACTTCATTTTATGAAGGAAAAGTAGGAAAATAACAGTTACCCAAAGTAAATCATAACTAGGTCTCTATATAGGAGAACATATGAGAATATTTGGACATGAAGGAAAATTGTAAATAATATATAGATTCATAATGATAATTGATCACAAAAAAGTGGGTGATACGATGGAAGTTAAAAATAAAAAAAAATTATAATCTAAATAAATGCGAATGGTTCATTAATATCATCAAAATGATGATAACATGACGACCTTTTTACATCACGATCTTTTTTATTAATGTTAAATGATTTTAATGAGAAGAAATACTTACTTGATTTCATCACAATCTCAACCTTTTTCCTTCCTTGATAAATTTCCACTTTCTTATTCCAATAGATGAAGTGATGAGGGTCATGGAATGAATGGGCAACAAGGGGTTGAAGGCTATCTTGATTAGGAGGGAATAAGGAACATGATTGTACAAGACCCGCTACGAGGAATCGGTGGCCCAATGACAAGGGAGCAGACCAAGAGAAAGAGGGAGGCATTAAATGGGTTAATCATGGAATTATAAGAGGAGGACCAACAACCTTGATTGGTTGAAGAATCTGAGACTATAAATACATTAATTAAGGCCCAAACATGCTTTTAAAAACCGTATCCAAGGTGTGCTACGAATTTCAAACCCACCCACCATGAAATATTCAAAGTCAAAATGTGGTGGGCTACTAGTCTTTACTTTTACAAAAGGGTGTTCTACATGTATCCTAAATTCATGGTAATGTTCGAAAGTTTTCAAAAGCATCGTTTATGTTTTTTGACAATGGAAAACTAGGAATGAGACTAATGTAAAGATCCACCCCATGCGTGATTTAAATTTGAAGTTTGTTTGGCTATAAATAGACACCCCTGGTACTTTTGTTCATCATGAATTATGGTAATGTTATAATGGTGAGTTTTTCTTACAATTTGTTTTCTTGCTTAATTATTGACTTATCAAAGGACTGGTCCTCCTTTTTGGCATCTTGTGGATAGAGTTTTTAGAGATAAGTTCTCTTTGGGTTATACCGTGACCATTTCCCCCCTCCTTCTCATTTTCAATATCCTTACACAACATTCACTTGTTTTTTTGTGGCAATCTAGGTTCTCAACACATAAATATTGTACAAGGATTATAGGAAACTTCCTAGTGGGTCTTGCATCGTGTATCATGAAGTTGAATTTATCACTTCTAAAGCATTAGTAGATCATGAGATCTATAAATAGAATGAAAGGTCATTCTATATGCCTTTATCACAACACAAAAATTATAACATGTTATAAAATATGAATAAATCTACCACTCATGAGATAATACTCTAATGTCACAAAAGTTTCTAAAGTTTAACTTAAACTTTCCATAAATGTATAAGCCTATAAATATTCATAAAATTGAAAAATCCAAAACATTAGAAAGATTTGTACTAAATAATCTTAACCCTTATCTCCCGTAAATCATAAAGTATCTATTGGTTGTAATAATCCAATAATGTGAATACCTTTATCATTTATTCTCCTAAAATATGGAAATAACCTAATTTACCACACATTCTTATTTAAAACATGAATTTTTTCCTTATTCTTAATTCCAAAAAGTTGTAAACTTCCTCAATTATAGCATAACCCACTTGTTAATAAACCCTTAATCAATTCCAAGGTAACTACAATCATCCAATTTTATTATTCATATCAAATATATCTTTATCGAAATATCATTATTTCAACATCATGCTCATATTAAGGGGTTTCCTTCCCTTAATCACGTGTTTTCCAAAAATATCATCGTATTACCTGAATCACTTTTCATGGTTATAAATAACATTTAGTATATGGTATTAAATTCTTAAGTAAAAACTACCATGAACCAATAAATAGATGTATCATTATTCTATAATACCATTAAAGTACTTCTACAACACTATTACTTAATTCCAATACATAAACACTAAATCATTCCACAACTTCATTATTGTACTCCACAACACCAATAGTGATATCATGATATTTTTCTTTTCCATTATCTTTATGAGGTTTATTATGTCTATCATCATTGATAACCCTTGTATTAGGTAACTGGTTAGAATAATTCCCATTATCCTTAAACTAGTAGCCCTGATGTGGGGGTGGTTTATTCTGTGAAGATTTCTCTCCACTCAAATTGTTAGCTAACTTATTCCTATCACTTAGTTACTCAAAACATCGTTTATACACGTAAAAAATTCATTAGGCCCCTTAAGAGAATTTTATCCATGTTTCTTCCCACACTTAGAGTTTAAAGGAAAGATCCTATTTTTCTATGTATGGTTTTTATATTTCTCATTAAATTCCATTTCCATATTCTTGTCAAAACTATGAGATAGATTAGTGACTCCAACCTGTACGTCAACCATGACTTCACAATGCACAATATATTCATATATACTTAAGAATCTTAAGGATAATTCCCTTCTAATACTTGTGTTTAATCCACTGAAGAACCTATCATCTTTACTTTCAGGATGGATGATAATTCTTGAAGCGTACCTCGCAAGTCCTTTGAAATTAGTTTCCTATGTACCAATAGATTAATCATCCCTTTTCATTTACTCAAGAAACCCCTTCTACATTTTAATACATAGAATACAATGAACACACTTATTTAAGAACACGTTCTTGAACTTGTAACAACCATGGATTCGATTTCATCTTTCCACATTACAATCTTTATTAGATTCCACCACTATTCTACTTTTCCTTCTAACCAATAAATAACAAGAATGAATTTCTCATGTTTTGGAAACTAGGGAGAAAAGAATATATTTTCAATGGTACCGATCCATTGTTCGATAACAAGTGGATCAGAAGACCCACTGAAATAAGGTGTAAATTACCTCATGATGGACTCAATAGAATGTTGTTCCCTCTATTGTTCATTTGTAATTCTAGCATGATTCATATCTTGAGAAATATGGGTGACCATAACACTGAGATTTTTCATTCAAACTCCCACATAATTTGGATTCTCAGAATGAAATTCATTTCAGTTTCCATCACAATAACCAATAATGTGGTTCCTTTATGTTCCATTGATTGGAAAAAACCAAAAACGTTGATTGAGAAATAGTTATCATAATGATTAACCACATAATCATGAAAAGTCACTTGTAGAGTGTATAAATATGACATCTTCCTTAATCTATGACACCTTAGTTTAACCCTAAGTCATTCATAGAAAACATCTATTTAAATACTTCATAATGGTTTATGAAGAGTTTGCGAATTTCAAAAGCATATCCCCTGAGAGTGTCAAACCATGTGTGAAATAAGGCTTGTTGCTATGTACCAGGTTACAATCGATTTAGGCTTGATGCACCATGTTAGAGTTGTCACTACTAGGTACATCTATTCTAGATCCACATCCATTGGTAGTATCTATATAGTGATGTAAATCTTGAAAACCACTTACTCTATCCTTTACCAAAATTCAAAGACATTTTCCTAAACTTTAACTCATCCTTAGACTTATCCTTTGAGACATCCCTAGACACATACTTATAAATATATCTAGAGATCTCATTAATGTTTTCTCATCATAGTTTCCAAAGGTGGATAAACCTTTACTCTGATATAAACTATGGTGACCCTCACATTTTCATAAAACATGGACATGTAAGAAAAATATTTCCCAGTATATACTTATATATAAAGAAGCCTAAATAAAAAAAAGATTACAAAATTAACCCTTTCAACTTTACAATCTGCATAATCATATTCCCTATAAAAGAAAGAAAATTTTATGGATATGAAAATAACATAATATTATGGATAAGACTCATAAAATACATTCATGGGTAGTATATACACCTTGTATAATAAATAAGTATTGTATGAGGCATGTGTCTCATAGAAGTAAAGGTGAGACAAAAATGACTTACCTTAGGTACGATTCCCTTCGTACATGTTTGAAACTCATGTATAGTTGTTTTAAACATATTATTAACTTATAAAATAACCATAATAATTTTTATAATATCATATATGATTCATTTATGACTTTAAAATACCATTTTATTAACAATTCCATGTTAAAGCAACGTTTTGGGTAGCAATCGAATTGTTTATCGTACATTTTTTGACTTGTTATTCTTGATCCTCTTACTTAGATCACGATTTAATTACTTAAAGAATATAAAAGAGGAGGTTTATATGATATATATTTAGTATATAAATATATAAAAAAGATATATATAAGAAATGGAATACATCGTTCATGGAGATGGTAAGCTGTTTGTAAGCTTAAACACTATTTCTCTTTTCTTATCGTACTAAATGGAAGAAGGTAAAGACATATATATGATTAAATTAAAATTATTTTTTCATATATATTACAATTATTCATTATATACATTTTTATAATTATTAATGAAATTATTAACATGAAAGATGAATCTTATCACATCGTGCAGACGGTAGGCTGTATGTACGCACGACCGACGATATCATTACCTTAATTGTAAAAGGGTGAAAAATTATATGGTATATTAGTGAAAAAGAATAAATAAAATTAAATATTTATTATTTATATTATTTATATTCATCATTATACCCATCCAAATAAAGTAGCGATGAATAACATATTACACCACAATGTAGAGATGATAAGCCGTACATACAAACACATGGTACTTTCATTTTCCATAGGATGACTAAAAGGTGAAATATAATTGTTAAATAATCATAATAAAATCTCAGAATATAGGAGATACTAGAGTTATTAATTTAAAATTTAATCAACACATGAATAAGAAGTATAAATTGATTTTTTTTGAAAGAGTCGGTAAGGAGATTACCTCTTCTTCGATGATCTCCCTCTATATCTCCTCTTAGGGACACTAAAGTCATTATTTTGAGAAGAGAAAAACCTATAGAATGTTAATATAGAAGTTTATAAGGAATATGGTCAGGTTATGGATGATATTTAATACTCAAAGTGATCTAAATAATTGATGAAGGAGGTTCCCTTTTAAAATTTAGGGGAGGGGCACTTTAGGAAACTCTTAAAATAATAGAATAATATAAATTGATTTTAAATTTTAAATAGATAAAACGTGAGTTATTTAAAATATAATGTGATTATGGGCCTAATTCTTCTCAAAAAACTATTTTAGGCATGTTTAGGTCACAATATTAACCTTATCTTTTGGCTTTAACCCTTAGTTAAACACTTTAGCTTTTACCTTGAAAACTTGGATGTTTACTCTTTAGGGTTAATATAGTTACTATAAAATGAAAAAAGTACCCAAAATAGATCATTGATGAAATTTATAACCTTATTAGAGTTAGTTTGATTAATTATATATTTTGATGAATTTTATATCATCTAATAACATATTATTTGTTTTATAGTATCATTTATGTCAATTTTGATACTATTCATTGTTTTTCTTTTATAAATTATCATATTAACATGATAAATTTGAAAAGAAAATTATAATATCTTAATAATATGTGAATTTTTTATATAAAATTCTTGGATGTCATTAATTATGTCAAATTATATTTATTTTAATATTTTTAATATCATTAATTTGATATTTCCATTAATTAAAAAATTATTTCATCATCGTTATGCAAGACTTTAATTAAATTATTTCTTCTAAAAAAATTAAAAAAAATTAACATAATGAAGATAAATTTTTTATATTTTAAATTAATATTTATAGTCTTATTTATATTTTGTATAACTCTATATTAAAATTTATTTACTTATTAAAATTATGAGTATGACATTTTTAATTTATCTTAAATAAAATACAATAAATGTCATATTCATAACCAAGTGGCTTAAAAAGGTTATAATTTTATAATAATATTTATTTTAGTCAAATTGAACTTATACAATGAAATTTGGACAACAATTATTTTATTGTTATAATATTGGAATATTATTTTTACCTTTAATTACCTGGTATACCCTTAACCATGGTAAATAAAATACTAAAAGTAATATTCAAAAACAAAGTTGATCCTATTAGACAAAAAAATTTATATTGATTAAAACCATGTATGTATGTCTTTTTAAATTCAATTCATATAAGGAACTAAATTAAATTTAACACCAACCCCACAGATGTGGTGAGAAGTCGGGTAAAAGAGACATTCAAATGTTCAGTAAGTTTTTAAATCTAATTTTCTTATGAAAATGATTTAAAATACCAAAATTAGATTAATATATGAATTATTTATATATTTTGAATTTAAAAATAAATTTGAATCATAATTATTTTTTAAAAAAAAGGGAAATTTTAACTACAATGTAGTATTTTTTACTATTTATCCAAAAACGAAACCTCTCAGAAAAATACTAAAAAATAACCCTAATTTTTTATTTACATTAAAAATTCAAAAATAATGTTTATTTTACCAATTTAAATTTATAAGAGTGTCTAAAATTAATTATATTACTATTCACAAAAGAATATAAAAAATAATTCATTTAAGATAATAGTAGTTCTTAACATTTAAAGATTTTACAAACAATTGTTATGTTTCTCATTATAAATATGTTTTATTTATATAGAAAAATTATAAAAAATATTTTAAAATTATTTATTACAATTAATTTTACTATGTTTAAAGTTTAGGTTATAATTATCTCATTTAAATAATTATAATAGTAAAGTGTTGTTTTGCAGAAACTCAGTGTTGGGTGTAACACAAGCCAAGTCGGTGTTTCATGTAGAGAAAACATAACATGGGGTTGGGTATAATTTTATACAAACATAGTGATTTCATATAATAATAGAAATCAACATTCAATTTTATTTTAAGTACAAAATATCAAAATGATTAAATTAATTCGAAAAAATAAATTCACAAAATCTCTGGGTGTTACACTTTGAGCTCATAAACATAATCATTACCCAATTTATTGGAGGGATATAATATAACCACCCATAACATAATAATAATACATTTATATGTATACCACAAGATGATGAATATAGTTATAATTTCTTCATAGCTTAACTGGTGGAAACAAATGGATTTCATCAATATTTCTTCATCATGATCATAAACCATTCAGATAATTAATAGTGATAGTATCATTGAATCATATTACTAGTGAAGAATAAGTAACATCAAAGGGTGTTATCTTATATAAAATACCCTTCTGAATATCCCTGGAATATTTTTTGAGGAAAATATCCTTTTCATTTTGAAATCACTTATTTAAAATATAAAAATTTCTAAAATATATAGGAAGAAAATTTACTTCAAAATTTATATTGAATATTTTAAAGTAATATTCAAAACATTTACCATAAATGATAGTGGTAAAAAATATTTGTGCAATTTACGTTAAAACTAAGGTTCCATTCACACCTTTATTAAAAAGTAAAAAGTACGCCATTCGGAAAATGAGAAAAAGATTAATTTAGAATTTTTTATAGAAAGTAAAAAAAGGGTAAAAATGGATTTAATAATTATATTTTATAATAGTTAAAACATTCTTGAAAACATTTGAAAGAAAATAAGGACATAAAATAAAATATTCTTAGTCTAATAGATAAATAAAGTCAATTTCCTTTAAAGTATTCTTGTGGACTTTTTAGTACTTAGAGAGAGGAAAATGAAATAAAAACTATAATCTCTAGGAAAAACCATATGATAATAAAATACCTAATATTTTTGAGAGGAATAATATATAATTTCATCCTCATAAATTTAAGCATAAATAATCTTAATAAAAATGAGATAGTTGTGTAAAACCCTAACCTTTATTCTGTCTTTCTTTATAAGTGATATATCCTCATTTATAATAAATTTTAATTTATTATAAATATATATAACTAAAATATTCATACTTATAATATCAAAAAAAATTAATTAAAAATATATACCTTTTTATTAATAATTTTTTACTAAAATCACTATTCTAGGTAATAACTGTTTTGTTTTTCATCCATATATTGATTAAAAAATTGTGGTCCTTATACTTCGATCATGTTTAAATATTCTCTATAATGTAAATCATGTAATTTTTATCATATTAATAAATAATATCACTAGTATAAAACATTAATTAGTAATTCATGTTGTAATATTTATAATATCACTCATATAGTAGGTAAATCTGACCTAAATAAGAGCGTGTTTTAAAGATCGAATGAGTAAAAACATGTTATTATATAATCATAATATAAAATTTAAAAAATATTATTTATATCATAAGTATTAAATATATTAATTAAATATAATTATATAACCTTCTATAACAGGATTATATTGAAAATGAAATGTCTCTCTCATGGAGACTATAGTTCCTACGTACGCATAAACGATTCTTCCATTTTCTAATAAGAAAACAGAAAATAAAGTAGATAATATTTTATCATTACAGAATCATAAGTAGATCATATATATCATATATATATATATATATATTATTTATATCATTATAACCATCCATCGGAAGTGGTGATGGAAAATGAACCACATCGCTCTTAGGATGTAATAGTCTGCACATACGCATAAGAGATAATTTAATTTCCCATTTAATAGAAAGGAGGTTGATAATGGTTGTGTCATAATAATAAAAAAATATCATTATATATATTATATAGGATTCATAATTTAATTATGGATATAACAAGTTTAGAGAAGGTGGAATAAATAGTTAAATTGATAGATGTCAATTAAGATTTATACCTCTTCTTTGAGTGACCTCCTTTTTCTTACAACTTAATCCCTGAAATATTAATCATAGGAGAAGACAATGGGATCAAGAATAAAGTGAATGAATCTAGGATTACTTTAGGGTAGTTATTGGCTGAGCTAGATATTGGCCTGAGATTTGGGGGTGGGGGGGTCAATTTCCCTTTTAAAAAATCAAAGTAGGATAATAGATTAATGTAAGAAATTGATTAAGAAATAGTTGATAAATTTTATTTGAGTCTATAAAGATAATATGAAAATAATTTTAGAATGTAAATGATCTATCAAAGTTTATGAAAGTATATAAAATCAATATTAACTTACATAATGTATAAATATAAATAAAGTACCAACATAATTGATAAGGAGTTCGGTTAATGTTTGATGTGATCCCTAATATATCCACCCATCAAATAGAGATGAATATTTTATAGAGTCCTTGATCTAAATGTTTGTTAAGAAAACTTTCCCTCAAAATTTTGGTTTGTGATAACCCTCTCAATATTTTTTGGTATCCAAGTAATGACTCCCACACATTTATGGAGTGTAAAAAATTGGTTAAAGAAGGTTGAGTAGATAGAGGTTTACATTATGATAACCCATTAAAATCCACTCAAAAAATCCCTTTGTATGGATTAAGTACAATGGATGATGAGATATTTGAGAGGATGGTTGAAATCCTTGAGAGAATTGGAACTTGAAGTAGGCTATTGAGAGAATTGAGAATTATATCATATTGTTATCAATTTTTTCTTGAGAGAAATGTTGGGAGTATGTGTTTAGATTTAAGGTTCCATAAGAGTCCTTTTATTGGCTCCAAAAGGACATGTAAGGCTATGGAATTCACTGGGGGTCATGAAGTTGTGGAAGACTATATTTATGGTCTTTTTAACCAACATAAATCCTACCTTAGTAGAGATGCTTCAACACCATTGGATACCTAGTATCCACAACCGGGTAGTAGATGGGGTACCTGGAACGCAATCTATCTATAAAGTCACCACTAGCAAGCCTCTATTGGACAGCGGCTGGATGGTTCCCTTTTAACAATAAGAATCAATTTTGGATGAGACACTAGTCGGCTGATGTTACTACACCACTGATGTAACATCCCAAGAAATTAATTTTTTTTACTTTTAAAAGAAATTTAATTTTATTACTATCATTATTATATACAAAACCAATATAATCTTACTCTACCCACAACACTATGTTAGTTCTGTTACACACAAAAACAATGTTTTACCGCCATTTAATGGAATAAATATTTTAAAACTAAATTATTATAATTTAATAAATTTTATCTGTCAAAATAAAAATCATTTTTGGATTCATAATGTTGAAATTATCATAGGGTTATTTTTTTTGTATTTTCTTGAGATGTTTCATTTTTTGTTGAATAGTAAAAATAATGCGTTTTAATTAAAAATGAGCTTTTCATTTAAATAATTAATAGTGAGAAATTATATTTTAAATTAGTTATTAAAGTCTAAATAGTTCAAATATACATATACTATCCAATTTAGGTCATTGGAATAATTTTTATATTTAAAATAGATATAAACACTTATTGAACTTTGGAACATTTTTACTTTTAAAACCCACTTTCTCGCCACGTCTACATGATTAGCGTCAAACTCAAATTTCCCACATCTATGATTTTAATTTTGAAAAATGTAAATAAAAGGTTTTAATTAGTATGATATTTTTGGTCTAATAAGATCAACATAATTTTTGAAGAAAATCTCAATGAAAGTGATTAATATTAATTATGGTGATTAAGGTAAAATTAAGCTTAATAAGGGACTAAAACTTAATCTTAAGGACCAAAATGACCTGTAAAATTGTCCAAAAGACATTTGATTAGAATAATTATTCCATATAACCACTTGGATAAAATTTTATGGGTTATTATGATATTATTAAATTGATTTTCCCTTTATAAAAGGTTAAGTAAAGAAAAAGACAAAAAAGAATTTTTCTTACCATTAACATTTATAAAACATTGAGATATGTAAAAAACATCATATTTTCGATTATACATATCATTTTGAAATATAAATGAGTTTATTTTCATAATTTTTTATCAATAATTTTTAGGGATTATTTAGTTACTTATAATTCTTAAGAAATGCAATCGTAATGATTATTTAGTTAATAATTAACTAAAATAAATGATACTATAAATATTAAAAATGAAGTAAATGGATTGAAATAATGTATATAATTATTTTTTAGAGGAATATATCATGTTAAATAGCTATAACCGTAATATATTTTAATTAAAATACTATTTTAATACTTTAATATTAAAATTAAATAATTAATGCCCAAATTGACATTATTGTTATTCTACAATAAATGATATCTTATTAAATGATTTAAAATTAATACAAATCCTATATTATACGAAGTTATTTTTAAGTGTTAATATATATTATATATGGTATATTAATGGAACAATTCATCGTTAATAATTTACATATTGACCCCTAGATTGTAAAAACATTGTTAGCAAGGTCCGAGCATAAGTAGTGTTTTTCTACATCACATGTGCTTGTTTTAAATTTAATTTCCAAAAACATGTTATTTTTATTTTATAAATTATTTATAATATTAAAAATTATATGGATATATATTTTATAATAAATATCACTTTAATTTAGTCTTAATGGTAAAATTACATAGTTTAGAAAACTAGTTTCTTTAATAAAATCCAAAATGATAAAATTGGGGAAACTATGAAGTTAAGGAACCAAATTATTAAAATGCACTTATTTTTTTTATTGTAGAGGATTTTATCTACCATTATTCACCTTAAATACCTTAGTTATCCATTTTTAGGCACATTATCTATGTTTGACCTTCGATTAATGAATACCTTTTGGTATTTATAAGAGTTACACTCCCCCTCTACTATAAAAAGGAAACAAATATACCCCTCCCACACACCTTTCATGCCACGTTGGATCACTAAAAATATGCCAAAAATGTCTCCCAACATCCCTAACCTCAATGTAGAATAATTCATTGGGTAATAAATCCTACCAAGTAAGTATTTTGGTATAAACCAAAAGGAGTTACCATATTAAGAGGCAATATTTTCCCATAAGCTATTTTATTTTATTTGATTCTCTACCCTTTAATTTCTTAATATTTAATATTTATATAATAAAAACAGTATCTAAAATATAATGATATTTTTTTATCAAAATTTTTCAACCTACACTTATACACACCTTTATCTAATGGGTAATGAACTTACCATTCGTGTACGATGAGCTACCACCTCGTGAAACAACAATGGTTTATTTTATTATTTACCACCTATTATAGTTGGTAATTAATAAGTAATATATATTTTTATATGTTATATATGTTAAATATAATGTATTTATACTTCTATAATTCTTATATAATTCATACCTCCACGCATTCTATATTTTGGGGATATGATAACATTGTTTTAGGAAGTGTGGATTACCGTCGCTCAAAGTGATGTGATACATTCACAAAGTAAATGGAACATAATAAGGATGGTATTAATTAAAAATATGTGACATAAATAACATATATGATATTAATTACATAATTAAATTTCTTTAAACATAATATATCATTTTTTTATTACCATTTTCACACACAAAAATTGATAACATCGATCGTGGATGTGTGGACAACCGACCCCTCAAATCAATGTGATTACTTTTACATCATAATAATTATATATATAAGTATATAATATTAAATAAAATGTTATTATTTATATAATTATAATTATCTAATGTTATATTGTTTCTTATCTTCTTTCCATAATGATCATTGAAAAATGGGAATGTTACTCATGCGTACGTACGACCAACCGTCTCCAAGATTGTAACGTTGGTTCATTTTTTATAAACATAATTAATGATTGGGTTTAAAAGTATAGTTTATGTATAAATATGATAATTATGTCATGAGTATTATTTTGGATATTATTACATAATAAACCCTTTGACCAACGTTGACTTACTATAGTCAATTTAGACACATCAACCGAATTTGATCAAAACACCCGACATAAACTAAATTGTTTAAGTAGTTATATTCAACACTGTAATAAGTGAAGTAAAAGAAATATTAAACCTAAAAAATGTTCTTATAAAAGTTAATATTTAACATAAATTTATTATTCACGAGGAAAAAGAAACATGAGACAAGTCACATTCAAGGTATGGGATTCTTGTTTCACTTTTCATTCCATGAGGGCTATACCATTACACCACTTACCTATTTTGTGTGGTGTATCTACATACCATTTTTATATACTATGTAATTAATGAATTATATAATCATAATATTAAAATTTTTATTTAATTAATGGTCAATTATAATTTAAGTGTTTCAAAGTGGTATGAGACACTTTGGAATGTTTAAAGATTATTTTTCCTCAAGAATGTTTTAATGTTAACAACCTTTATTGTTACTTATCCTCTTATGTGGTATTATTGGTAAATATATATTATATAATAAATATGTATATATGATAAGGAACATTTTTTAATAATTAAATTGGTTATTTTATTCAAGGAATACTTTGGATAGGTAAGACATGGGTTGCGGACCATTTAAGGTAAGACCGACTGGTTGGGGACTGGTTATGGAAAGCCACTGGATGCATCAATAGTCTCATGGGTGAAAATTAGAATGAAAAAACCCTTTGTGTTTGTAACCAGTATGATATAAAATATCTTATGAAGGGTATTTATAGTATAGTTATGGCTGTATAAACCACATTGGTTTGTAACCAGTATGTTTTAAATCATTTTGTGAAAGGTCTTGATGGTAATGGTTCCATGTACCTAGGAAACATGACATCCACTAAATAAGAATTTACATTATTAAGAATTCAGTTATTATCATTATTTCTACATGATATTTTGTGTTGAAATATCTATAGATGCATTTATTTGTTATTTTATTTATTAATTACACGCGTTTCTATTCCTTACCTTTCCATATTGATATTTTCTTATCAAGTTATTTTAATAGAATGAGTTATCATTTATTTAACTTTCCATAAAGATTTATTCTCATTGACTCATTATTTATTCCGATTTACTTACCCTTAATGATAATTTTATCTCGCCCTTATTATGTTTCCTTTTCTATGGGTTTGAATAATACAACTCTAAATAATCATTCAAGGACATAGTTTATTTCATTTTATTATGTATAATGTTTTCTTTTATATTTCCCAAAGTATTATGGGTATCATGTATGTAATATGGATTTCCATGATTTATAAACTAATAAGTCCTTTAGGATCTAATTACTTGTAATCATGCTAATGTAATAAAGTAATGCACCAGCTCCATGCATCTGGGGTTGGGGTGTTATAGTTGGTATTAGAGGATGTTTGGCAACAACCTAGGAAACTATATTTAGAAAACTTAGATTTTGGAACATAACCCTAAGACAGGATTTCAGAATAGTTATATAAGAACATACTATAATTTTCATAAAGTAGATATTATGTGGGTATTCTTAGAAATACAACCCTATCTGGATACTACAAGTGGATGTGGTTCTTGCATAGATGTACCTAGGAGTAATAACTCCAACAAGGTGTTTTAAGACTAACTCGGGGTAACCTGGTACATGAGAACGAGCCTTACTATTCCATTGGTTTGACACTCATAGGTTATATGCTTAGGATAATTCACAATTTATTTAACTACCACTATGAAGGATTTAAAATTAAATATGTACCCAAAGAATCCAAGGTTTATGATTTTAAGTTTTACAATGCATAAATTTATGTTATGGGCTATACCATAATGGGAATTATATATTATTATTTTATGAGCTAGCCAATTATATTCCATTTTTTAGAGATGGTGCCTAGTATAAGGATTGTGAACCTCACCAATGCATGAGATCTAAAGAGTAAGGAGGATAATATCATCCATTGTCTTAACCTAATATTTAGAAGGGAAGTAATCTCCCAGTAATTCTCATCATAGGAGGATATAATATCATGTGATAATGGGACATTTAAAAAGTAATGTAAGTATTATGGATTCAAATAAATGTATGAGTACAAGAGGGAATCTTGGAAAAATATGGATAAAGGGATGAAGGGAAATATATATTTTACCGCATCTGATAATTACAGAAAGAAACACCCCGATAATTTCTTGAAGGGAATGGATGTTTGCAAAATGGGTGGAGAAAAAGGACAACATGTTTGTGATTGTAAGGGAATGAAAGAAAATTCCAATATGTAAGGCTTTCACTAAAAGGATATGATACACCATGAAAATTAATGTCTCATGCATCAAAGTAATATACACTAAAATAGGCTAATAGATCATGGTTAAGATTTTGATGCTACCACAAACGTAGTTGAATGATTAGTGGGCTTATTTTTGGATTCAAGAATTACTTCATTTGAGTATTTTATCAATAATGTACGGGTTGTAACAATTATGTATCATAAGAGGTTAGTATTACAATACCATTTAATTAAGGATTTGAGATCATATGATGAATGGTACCATGAAAAGTTATTCAGTAGAACGTAAAACTTTTTGGAAGACACATGGTTGAGGGAAATGTAACCCTTAATTTATTCATAATGTTAATATAATGATTTTTGGATAATTAAATTATTATATTAGATAACATAAATTAGATAAGAGACAATTACCATGGAAATGAGTAATGATTTATGCTATAATTGATGGAGTTTACCTCAATTTTTAATTTATGGAATATATCCAATAACATGTTTCTTACTTAATGAATAAGTAAGAATGAATGTTTCTAATAATATTTTATGGAAATTAAAGTTATTAACATATTTCAAAATAATACATGATGAAGGTATTCACATGTTCATAATATGATGATTAAAGATCTACATCAAGTTGATCAAAGTCTAATGATAAGTTAATTTTGAATTTCCTTATAAAGTGTTATATCACAATATTTTGGAAAAGATGACCATTTATAAAATTGTTTAAGTTAATATTTGAATAAGTTTTTATATATTAATGTATTAATTAACTATAGGAAGAATCTTATACTAAGTGATGGAGTATAAATAATTCAAGTCATATTGAAAGGAAAAAATCATGATTATAGAAATGTATATTTACATATATTATTAGAGCGTGAAATACTTTCTCAACGCTAGGAGAAGGGTATTAATTTTTTTCCTTATGATCATAATTTTTGATGATATCAATGAACTTTATTAACACCTATGGTATATGTTTTTTTGGTTAATAACTTCTATCTGAACACATTCTCATTAACTCTCCACCATAACTTAATAGTTAGATTTTTATTCCATATCCATATTTTCACTAATATTCTCTTATTTAAAAGCATTGTTTTTTTGAATAAATTCACAATTAATTTTCCCTCTTATTAAGAATATGTATTACTAATCCTATTTGTGATGTGTGATTTTCGACAATAGTATTTTGAAATATCAATCCCATGATTTCTAAGTTCCTGTTTAAATTATGAGTATGCAATTTAATTAAGGTGGGGAGAATGAAACACACTAATACATTTAAATATTTTACCTTATAAAATAAACTTAATTTTGTCTCTATAATTATGATATACTACAACATGATAATCTAACTCTACCTATAACTCTATGTTAGTCGCATTACATGAAAAATTGAGTTTTACTGCCTTTTAATGGTATACCCATTTTAAAAATATTTTTGAAATTTTATAAATTTTGTTTTTCAAAATAAAAATAATTTTTTTATTTGGAATGTAAAAATTATCTTAGGGTGAATTTTTGGTATTTTTATGAGAAGTTTCATTTTTTGATGAACAGAAAAATACAACATTGTAACTTAAAACAATCCTTTTGTTTAAATAATTATTAGTGTTAAATTATATTTTAAATTGATTATTAAAGTCAAAATAGATCAATTATAAATATATTAATACAATTAAATTCATTTGAATCATTTTATATTAAAATTAGATATATAAACTTATTGAACTTTTGCACATTTTTACTTTTAAAACCCGTTTTCTCACCATGTTTTTGGGATTATCGTTAAACTCTATTTTCAAACATCTTTTCTTTGAATTTTGAAAAAGATAAATACATGGTTTTAATAAGTAAGATATTTATGTTCTAATAATGTCAACATAATTTACGAAAAAAATATTACTGAAAGTGATTAAAATTAATTACGGTGATTAAGGTAAAAGTAAACTTAATTAGGGACTAAAACGTTATCTTATGTAACAAAATTACTGAGAAACTTTTCCAAAAGGCCATTGTCTTCTAATAATTCGAAAATATACCATCTTGTATTGAATTTTATGAATAGATTGGATATTATTAAACAGAATTTCCCTATATAAAAGTTTAAGTAAGTAAAAAGACAAGAAAGAAACTTTTCATACCTTTTACATTATAGAACATTAAGATATGTACAAGAAATAATATTTTAGTTTATAAATATACATTTAAATATAAATGATTTATTATTATCATAATTATATATCAATAATTTTTAGATATGATTTAGTTACTTAAAATTCTTAAGAAACACTACATAATGACTATTTAGTAAATAATAAACTAAAATAAATGATATTATAAATATTAAAAATGAAGTAAATTGATTGAATTAATGTATTTAATTATTTTTTAGAATAATATATCATTTTAAATAGATTTAAACTTAATATATTCAGATTAATTTTTTTTTGATATTTTAAAATTAAAATTAATTAAATAATGTCAAAATTGACATTTTTGTTATTTTACAATAAATGATATTTTTTAAATGATTTAAAATTAATAAAAATAACATATTCTAACAAGTGATTTTTAAGTTTTAATATATATTGTATATGGTCTATTAATGGAACAATTTATCTTTTATAATTAATTTATTGACACATAGATGTAAAAATATCTTACTTATAAATAATTAATTTTATATATATTTAGTAATAAATATAACTTTAATTTAGTATAATATTTAAATTATATAAGTTAGAAAACCAGTTTCTTTAATAAAATCCAAAATGATAAAATTGGGAAAACATAGATGTTAAGGAAACAAATTATAAAAATACAATTATTTTTGTGTGGTGAAGGTTTTTATAGACCATTATTCTCATTTAATCCATTATTTTTTAATTTATTTGGAACAATAGGTAAGTTATACCTCCCATTAATGAATACCTTTTAGTATTTATAAGAGCGCCACTCCCCCACCACTATAAAAAAACATGCACCCTACCCCTACCACACACCTATCAAGCCACTTTGGCTCATAATAAATATTCCCAAATAGTCTCCCAACATCCATATCTAAGAAATTTAAACATTTATTTGGTAATAAATCCTACCAAGGAAGTATTTCATTATAAACCAAAAGGAGTTACCCGATTAAAAGGTAACATCTTCCCTTAAACTCTTTTATTTTATTTGTTTTTACAGCCCTTAATTTATTTTTATTGCATATTTATATAAAAATAAAAATATAATAAATATACTTATATGTTTTTATATTATTTTTTCTACTAAAGCTTATACACATATCCATGTAATGGGTAACAAACTTACCATTCGCGTTAGACGAACTACCGCCTCGTGAAATGATGATTTTTTATTTTTCCATTCCCACATATCATGGTTGGAAATTATGATGAAATATCTATTTTATATGTTATATATGATACTTATAATTTACACATACTTATATGTAGTTATTATATAACACATACTTCTATACATTCCATATTTTGGGGATATGATAATATCGTTTGGGGAAGTGTGGAGTACTGCCCCCTCAAAGCGATGTGACACATTCACACGCTACATGAAACATACAAAGGATGATATTACTTAGAAATATGTGACCTAAATACCATATATATGATATTAATTACATAATTAACTTTACATAAATATAATATATATTTTTTATTTATTACCCTTTTCACACTCAAAAATCGATAACGTCGACCGTGGAAGTGTGGACTACCGCCCCCTTGACGCAATGTGATTCCTTTTACATCACAAGAATTATATATCAAAGTATATATTATTAAATAAAATGGTATTTATGATATAATGATAAATATATAAATTTATAGTGTTTTTTACCTTCTTTCTATGATGATCATTGAAAAATGGGAACATTACTCATGCGTACGTACTACCTACCATCTTTATTATTGAAACAATGGTTCATTTTTCAGAAACATAATTAATGATTAGGTTTAAAAGTATAATTGTTTTATAAATATGATAATTATCTCATGAGTATTATTCTTGATATTTTTATTGAATAACCCATTTGAACAATTTTTACCTACCATAGTCATTTTGAACACATTAACCGAATTTGGTCAAAACACCCGACGCAAAAAAAATTATTTAAGTAGTTGTATTAAACATTGTAAAAAGTGAAGTAAAATTAATAATAAACATGAAAAAATGTTTTTAAGAAATTAAATAATTAACATAAATTTATTATTCATTATTCCAAAGACACATGAGTCAAGCCGGATTCAAAGTAAGGTATCTTGTCTCACTTTTCATTCCATGAGGCATACGCCATTACACCACTTACCTCTTTTGTGTGGTGTATCTATTTCCCATTTTTATATTTTATCTCATGAATTCCATTTATTTTCACGATATTAAACTTTTTATTTAATTAATGTTTAATTTTTATTTAAATGTTTCAAAGTGGTATGTGACACTTTTCAATGTTTAAAATTTTTTTCCCTAAAAAATGTATTAATGTAAAAAAACCTTGTGTTATGTATTATCCTCTAAGGTATTATTGTTAAATCTATATTTTTTATTCAGCATGGATATATGATAAAGAGAATTGTTTATTAATTAAATATATTATTCAATTTGAGTAATTATTTGGATAGGTGAGACATGGGTTGGGGATCGTTTAAGGTTAGACCTACGGGCTGGGGACCTATTAATGAAAGACCCTCGATCCATCCGTAGTCTCATGGGAAACATTTAGGTTAGAAAAACCCTTTGTGTCTATAACCAACATGATATAATTTTTTTTGTGAATTGTATTGATAATAGAGTTAAGGTTTTACAAACCAAATTGGTTTCTAACCATTATGTTTTAATCTTTCTTGTGAAAGATCTTCATGATAATGTTTCCATGTACCTGGGAAACATGGTATGAAATAAATTTGAATCTTCATTATTGAGAATTTAGTTATTATCAATATTTATCAATGATATTTTGTGTCACCATATCTATGGATGTATTTATTTCTTAGTTAATTGATTAGTGGAATATGTTTCTGTTCCTTACCTTTATACATCAACATTTACTTATCTAGTTATTTGAATGGAATGAGTTATCAGTTATTTACCTTACCATTATGATTTATTCTCATTGATTAATTATTTTTTCTATTTTACTTACCCTTAATGAGCTTTGAGATAACTATTATTTTGTTTCCTTTCCCTAGGTTATGAAGAATAAAATACTAAATATGCTTTCAAGGACGTAATTTGTTTCATTTTATTATGTATAATGATTTATTTTCTATTTCCCAATGTATTATGGGTATCATGTATGTAATCTGGGTTTTCCATGATTGATAAATTGATCGGTCCTTTGGAATTATATTTCCTTTAATCATGCCAATGTAATATTGTAATTAACCAAATATTATATTTTGGGGTCGAGCTATTACAACTAGGATAATGCTCCTCTATTGGTAAGCTGGTGGTCCTACTGCACTCCTGGGCTACTACCATCATGGAACCGGCTTGCTTGGGCCCTGAACTGGCAAGCCGATGTTATCTTCACTTCACCTGCTTCATGTGTGGCCACCTAAACTTCTCATAAATGTTTTATTTTTATATTATAATATATTAACATGTTCTTAAAGGGTGTAATAGTATATGACCAAGCCAATTTTAATTCTTCAAAAATACATTTTAGATTCCATGTATTCCAACAATATGTATTTAATAAAAACACTAAAACCCACTTAAGTAAAAATGGTAGAAATAGATTTTTGTTTTTTTATCAGGAAAAACCATGAGATAAATAGTAACAATACCAGAAGGATAAAAATTCATGAATAATGAAGGATAAGGGGTTCCCTTTTATAGGTGATAGAGGATACACACATGTAATTAATCAATATAAATTCATTTTCTTATGAAAGTGGTTACAAAAGGCCAAGGATTAAAAGCTAAGATAAGATATAATCTCAATATATTCAATCAAAAAAAATTAGACAAGTTTATATGGAATAATTAACCTTATATCTTAGTTTAAGTGGTAAAAATTAATTTTAAAATTAGCGTGAAAAACACAACAAACCCATTTTTAGAAGATTCACTTTTAATCATAAAACAAAATTTAAATTTAGTCATTTCCTAGTAAAACCTATAAAATGAATTTTAAAATGTTTTTTGAATATATTATATAAAAATTTATTTAAAATAATAAATAAATAAATAAATAATTAATTTATTAAGATAAAAACACTTTGGGAATATTAAAAAAATGTTCTGAAAAATATCTATTTTTACATTTAAAAGATTTTATTTTTATTCCCAAATGTTAGATCCATAATTTATATATTATTATTAATTTATCCATACAATTTATCAATATATTTTAAAAAATAATTTTTTAATAGTGATCGATATACTTATTTTAGTTATTAATACAAAAAATGTATAATTTTTTTTTGAAAAATTGGACTTTTAATAATTAATTGATTTTATTAAAATTGATTGCTTATTTAATAGGTATAAATAAATAAATTTGAATCAATTAATACATATATATATATTTTATATTGTGTTAAATACAATATATACCCTTTAATCCAACAACTATGTTATAAATTCCATCATATATGTGATTCATTTAGACTTGGAGTTGGATATAAAAAAAGTTAACAAATAATTCATTTACTATTTCAAAGGAAATGTATATCAAATTTTTAGGGTGTAACATTATACACACCTTAAAATTAATTTCAACATCAAAATTCCATCACTCTAATATAAACAAATTAGGATATTTTTGCCTCATCATATATTCGGGTTCCCATGTTGCTTTCTTAATTTTTTGATTCATCAAGAGAAAGTTAAGAATGTGATTATCCTTCTTCCATAACAATTTATATTCATGATAAAATATTTCTAATACTTTTTCTTCATAGAAAATATTAATCTCAAATGGTACAACCTAAGAGTTTATTACATATGGAGGTTTACGTATGTACTTCTTTAAATGAAATACATGGAATAAATCATGAACCTGAGAGGGGTTCAGTGGAAGTGTAAAGAGATAATCTATAGTCCCAACTCAATCAATATTATTTAAAGGAATAATATACTTAGGGGTCAACATACCTTCATTATAAATATTGTAACCTTGTTCGATGGATAAATTTATAAGAATACTTTCTCATAAACTTCAAATTCCAGATCTTGATGATGATTTCTAGAATAACTCGTATTTTGAATCTGAGATGCCTTTATGTTATACTGAATGTATCTAACCTTATATAAAATTTATTCATCTATATCAGGTCCCAATATCTTTATTTCTCCATCATCATCCTAGAACATTATTTTTTTCACTTCTTTCTATAAATGGATTTATTACGAGCAATCTGAATGATTGAGTGAAAGCAATTGTTATAAAATAATTAGATGAGTGGAAGGTGTTGATACAAAAACCTATGAAATATAAATAACAATATCTTATCATATCCTCAAAGTTTTGAATGGTCCTCTCAGACTGAGCATCTTTCTAAGGATGATATGATTTCCCGAAACAAAACTATGTATCTAGAGTTTTTTGAAGACTTCTCAAGAACATTAAAGTAAAACTAAAATCATGGTCTGATAAAATATAATGTGGTACTCCATGAAACATCACCAATTTGTTAATGTATATTTTTACAATATTATTAAGGGATAAATCATCTCTGATAGAAACAAAATGTATTGATTTTTTAACTCGATTGACTATTACCCAACTAAAATTACGACCTTTAGATGTTTTGGTGAGTCCGATGATGAAATCCACAGTAATGTTTTCTCAATTCCATATAGGTATGGTTAGTGTTTGTAGAAACCCCTTAGACTTATTCCACTTATCCTTAACTAGTTGGCATACTAAGCACTGAGATACATACTCTTCAATATCTCTCTTCATTTTTCCCACTAGAAATATTATTTCAAATCTCTATACCTATTTATATTTCCAAGATGAGTGAAAAACTAGAAAAAATTCTAGTACAATGGTTTGTAACCATCGTTATATCCCTTAAAACTATTGGTATAGCCTATAGAAATGGTTTGAGGGACCATTGGTTGATTTTCTATGGTTATAGACCTATACCAACTATTTTGGTAAAATAATTTGTATAAGTGGTATACACCAATGGTTTCCAAACAATTGACACATGACATGCATGTGAAATACTTTTACTAATGATTTTGGAAAACAATTGGCATAGGTAATGAAAAAAAGGTTTTCAAGTTTTGATCATAGAACCTCCTATTTATACATTAATTACCTAACCACTACACTACAATAAATTTTATAAACATAATTATATATATGTGTGTATATTAAAATGTAATATTTGTATTTAATGTAATTTAAAAAGATAATTCAAAAAAAATATTGGGATCTATGCTAATGGTTTTGTATAACCTTTGGTATATGGTACCGATGAAATACCTATAAAAATGGTTCTCCAAAACCATTGGTATAGAGAAAATTTCCTTTAGTGATTGAGAATAATGTGCTTTGATCTTCTTCCAACAAATATTTATTTAATTCTATAATTTCTGTGACATATAATCAGTTCTTGAACTTTATCATTGCATCCCAATCAATGTTTAACTCAAGAATATTCATCACGTTATTTTGTAGCTCTATATCTCACTTATTCACCTCTTTAATCTTCACATGGATAGATGGTTGAACACTCATTTGATAAAGATAATATTTCCCTAAATTAATCTTGATTTCATGGTACATTCATTTCAAATCCATAAATATTAGATTTTTGTGGTCCTCATCATAGATAGGCTAACATGATCCTTTCAACTCAAAGCATCAGCCACCTTGTTCACTTTCCTAGGGTGGTAATGTATTAAGAAGTCATAATCTTCCATCAAATCTAAACACATTATTAGGAACATATTCAACTCTTTCTGGGTGAATATATACTGTAATATTTTATGATCAATATATACGTCACATCTTGCCTCATAAAGATAATTCCTCCATATAATTAATTTAATGATTACGACCGCTCACTCCAGGTCATGGGTTGGATAAATATTCTCATGAACCTTCAATTGACACGAGTCATAAGATATCACTTTATCATTATATATATTAATAACCCCAACCCATTTTTTGATGATTCAATTTAAATAAAAAATTATTCTTCATTACAAAGTAGTGTGAGAGTAGTTGAATTGACTAACCTTTTCTTCAGCTTCTTTATTTTTTTTCACTTTCAATGGTATATTAGAAATTGAATCTTTTATGAGTTAATATACCGAGTGGATTATATATTCATGATAAATGCATTATAAATAATTGATAATATCTATCCAATCTAATAAAATTGTGGATCTCAGTCACTATTGTTGGTTTCGAACATATTTTAATAACTTTAGTCTTTGACGGATCCACTAATATACCTTCTCTTTAGATTATATGACTCAAAAATGAAACTTTATGTACCCAAAATTCACACCTTTTGAATTTATAATATCGTTTCTCATTCCTTAGGGTATTTAATACAATTTTTATGTTATATTAATGCTCTTCATTTCTCTTAGAATATATAATAATATCATCCATAAAGACTACCAAAAAATGGTCAAGGTAATTTCTAAAGACTTTATTCATGAGATACATGAATATAGTGGGGGTATTAGTAAGACCAAATGGTATCATTATAAATTTATAATGTCTATACATCATACAAAAGACTTTATTGGGATTGTATTCACTTTTGATCCTCAATTGATGGTATCTAGATTAAATATCAATCACAGAAAATTTTTGAGCTCCTCACAATTGATCAAAAAAATCATCAATATGGGTAGAGGATACTTATTTTTGATAATGGTATTGTTATGTTCCCAATAATCAATATAGGGTTGTACTGATCTATACCTATTTATAAAAAAAGGATAAGTGCACCCCATGATGAAATAGTTCTCCAAATGAATCCCTTATCAAGATTCTCCTGGATTTCCTTCTTTAATTCCCACAACTCAATTAGGGAAATTCTATATAGAGATTTTAAATAGGTACAACCCAAATTATGTGTTCTATTAGAAACGCTACTTTACACTTTAGTGGAAGAATAGGAAACCCTTCTAGAAGTACATCAACTATATCACATACAATAGGTATATCTTCAATGTTTAGTTTCTACCAAACAATACTAGAGAAATGCACAATTTGATTTGAAATGAAGATCCATACAATGGATATAATTGCCAATAGAATTTTATATTTATCCTCACATAGATAGAGGATCATAGGTTGGGTTAGAATATCAAATTTTAATTTCATTCCTTGACAATTGATATAATATATCTACAAATATCTCCAATCCATGCCCAAAATAATATCAAATTAAAATAGAGGGAGAATAATGAGATTTGTAGGAACCACCTTCCCATAAACTTAAATTGGAGAAGAATCGTAGACTCAATACACGATCATCATACCATTATTATTTTTCAATACTAATTAAATATCTATTTTTTGAGGTGGTAATGTGATACCTTTAGTAGAGTCTTCAGATAAAAAGAGTGGGTAGGTCTAGAATAAAATAAGACAATAAGATTTCTATATAGGATGGTAATTGTACCTTTCACCAATTTTTATCATATCACACATCAGAAGTAGAGACCTCTTGAGATTTATCATTGTCTCTGGCCTTAAGATGCTGCTAATGCTGATCAACATCATTAACCCTCTAATTTTAGCATTGGTTATCATCATTAATACCTGATGAAATTTCCCCCCACACTTATTGTATTTAGTATCCACCTTAAGAAAATCTCCCCCATTTTTCTTTCCACGCATCTGGCATAAACTAAGACTCGAATTCATCCCTCCATGATAATTATTGTTGGAATTTCATTTGATTTCCAACATTATTCTCTTATCAAAACCATGAGATTTGTGAATGGGTATCATCTATATTTCTACTTTGAGAGCACATAGAATTATTTTCATGACCAATCCCCTGGGGTCCATGTCGTGACTACCCCAAACCCACCTTCCATAGGCCAGGGGCTAGCAACTAGCACCGAAAGGCGTATTCCTTAAAACTAGGAAGGCATTGCCTTTATAACCTGTAAACTCACACAACCAATCAAAAGCAGGATACAAGCACAAGTGAACTACATAGTAAACAGAGTGAGTACAGTAAGTAAAAGGGGGCCAAAATACAATCCAAACTGAAAAGTACAAGTAAAAAAAGGAAGTAAAAGTAAAACTGAAAACAACCCATGTGAACACCCAACAAGGATCCTAACTGAAGGGTAGGTATAGCTCTTGAATGTTCGTCTCTGTGGATTGTCTCATCTAATGACCACCTCCGGGCAGCTTCCAGTCTAGGTACCCTTGTCCTAAGTCATCACTGGCCATCGTCTGCACCAGACACAACAAGGTGTGGGCGTAGCCCGTGCAGGGGTGAGTATAACAGTACTCAGTAGGGATCCCGAGACCCCTGAAGGTCTCTCTAAATCCATAAAAGATAAACCAAAAGAAAGATATCAACATTACTTAGGTATATGCCCACACATATACCTAAGTTATCAAAATATACTCATCTCACACAAGAGGGAAGAATACCAAAAAGGTAACCCCACGAAGGAAGAAGTACCACACATGTAACACCAGAAGGTAAGAGTACCACATAGGTAACACCTCAAAGATATAGTACCACACAGGTACACCACGAGGTAGGAGTACCACACATGTAACAACTCGAAGATATATTACCACATAGGTACAACACGAAGATATAAGACTCATCTCACACCGGGTATACAACTATGAGAAACAAGATTTTATGATGATCACACAAGATCTCTTTGAAAGCCGATAGCCAACCCAAATATTTCCAGGGATAACAAAAAGTAACATCCCCAGTCACAACGTCGAATACCTCAGCTGCTGGAGAACTCCTCCACTATTGAGTACAGTGGGCCTGCCACCTCACACAGAGGTGCTTCCCAATAATCGTGGACTACTAAGGTACTCCTTTTGTCGAGTACTATGGGTCTACCGTGTCACAGAGAGGTGCTCCCCACCGTGTGTTCTACCATGTCACACAAAGACGCTCCCCCTTGTAGTCTGCGGAGGTACTCCTCCTATCGAGTACCATGGGTCTGCCGTGTCACATAGAGGTGCTTCCCACTGTGGGTCTGTCGAGTCACACAGAGGCACTCCCCACTAGGATTATTGAGTAGCTCTGAGTCAAAAAGGTCAGCAATCGTCATGTCTCAGACAATCACAGGGTTCTGTACATAGAGCGCTTGGAAAAAGAACTCCCCAAGAAATTGGTCATACCTCAACTGCCCCAAAGTCCGACAAATAAGTATCCCAAAGGTCAGTTACATCGTAATGTACCCAACCCAATAGATGGCGCGTCAATCGGACACCTGGTCTGTATGTTATTAGAGTTTTCGCTCCAAGGGCCCGATTGGATTCGGGGTTCGATCCAACCCGGACATACCCCAAACTTATCCAAAACTCAAGTGGAGTATAATGTAACGACCGTCTCAATTCAAGGATTCTGGTGCCGTAGATGGTTCGTCAAAAGGACGCTCTTTTCTCAAGATGTGTCCATAAAGACGAAAATGGGTCTGGATGGGTCGGGGTCCGGTCCGACCCGGTCGGACTGACCCGGCCTAGGCCGACCTGCCCCGGTCAGACCGACTCGGCCTGGGCTGACCCGACCCGGCCTATGCCGACCCGACCCAGTTCGGGTAGACCTGACCTGAAATGGGTCCAGCCCGTCCTGCGAAGAGGACGGCCCGACCCGGCCCACTGGGCACAGCCCGACCCGCGCTGGGCATGACCCGACACGTGCTGGGTGCGGCCCGGGTGGTGTGGTCTGCCCGAGATGGCACCAAAGGGGGGAGCATCCCCCCTTCCATTCGGAACACCAAAGGGCATCATCTTTGGGCACTTCCACATCACCAACGGGACGCAAGTGGGTCCTGCCAAACTGCAATGGTCGGCCGGTGTTTTGGCCAGTCCTCCTCCTAGCAGTGCGGTCGCACGCCACCGCTCCACCGCGGCTGGCATGGTCGACCGCCATTCGGCCTCCATCGTGGCCTCCTGCTCCACTGGCGGTGCAGACACGCGCCTCCACTCCGTCACGTGGGTGGCCAGATGCTTGTTGCATCCCTACCCCGCCGCGGTCGACGGGCCACGACTTCCTCATCATCCGGCGGTGCGGACGCGTGCCACCTTTACTCCCTCGCGGTCGGCCGGGTGTCGGCCGCCCCCTCCTTCCACAATCAATTGTGGCTTCATTCCAAGCCCGAAAAACAAAACAATCACATATTCAATATCCTTGGGTCATGGGATCCACGTCCATATGTCGTTATCAACAAAATATTGTGTTTCAAACGTCATTAAATATTTGGTGTTGAAGAACACATGAAGAACGCAAGGAGAATTAAAGATAAGAGGCAAGGTATATATGCGGGACAATGGCCATATTAGTTTGTCCATCGTCATTGTGAAAACCAAAATATGAAGAATCGATAAATAAATTAAATCATATATAAATAAATCCCCTACCTCGATTGTGCATTGGAAGTGGCATGAGGAAGAAGACGCAGTCGATGTAATCAGTGACGTTGGCGTCCGTCAACTCTGTAATATGCTCCAAGGTCGGTTCCTCATTCTTGATCCAGAGGATGTCCTTCATTGGAGATGTTCTTCATTGAAGAGAAAGTTTCCCAAAAGTTCTCCCAAGCTCCCTTTGCCAACGATCCTCCCACCTCAAGAATGGTGAGGATCCAATCTTTAATTGAGTTAAGTTTAATTCTATTAAAGTTGTCACACATTGATTAAATTAAGTTGGAATAATTAATTTGGGGCAGAAACCAAGAGCAAACCCAAATTAAAGAGGGATTTCAAGGGTCGGGTGGTCCCCACCAATAACTCAAGTGGGAGGTTTCATGCTCAGGTGGTCCCCACCACTAAACTCAAAAATGGAAGTTTCAAAAAAAATAAAATAAAGTTTTTTTATATTATTTTATATTTATTCTCCCACAAAAAGCCGAAAAACCAACTTCTACCATCAACCTACTGTGGTCGAGGTGAAGGTTTCCTTAAGCGAATATCGGTACTACGAGTTCAACGGTGCCCTCAAAATTCAATTCCGAGCACCGGTCCAAAAGTTACAAAACACCACTCACATGTTTACTAAACACACCTCAAAAAAATATACGAAAATTCTTGGAAATTACAATTATTTCTCCCTAACTAATGAAGTATCTTATGTATAATAACCTTCAGAGACTTGGTTTTAAGATACTTAAGAATCAATCAATATTTCTTTCAGTTTAGATGATAATACCATAAACATACCTGACAAGTATTGTAAAAATATTCCTCATAGGTAACAATGGATTCATAAACCTTATAATTCATCTCAAATAATTCCTTATCCCTTAAATTTAGGGTTCTCAATACAATTCATCATCCTAATTACAAAAAAAATTATACCTTTATTTGATACCATCTAAGGTGACCGAATCATTTCATATAAAATTATTACATCTTATTAGATTAATATTCATTATATATCATTATGATCAATGATAGAACCATAATTATTTAGTTTTTATAAATACGATACATAAATAAATTATATATGAAATATTTAAAAAATATCCCACTATGTTCCTCACACTTAGAACCCTTATTAGTTATTACATACTTAATATATATTTTTCATATCCCAAGAAAATGGAAACATAAAAAGGATGATATTAGATGATCAGTATGTTTAAAAAAGAAATTTATCAATAAATTATCTTATGTAAGAATATAATTTGAATAAGTGCATGATAGTATGATCATATAATTTTAAAATCTTATAAAAAAATTCATATATCATAATCATGGAATAAAACTTGGGAAGTTCATAAGAAATGAATCATAAAAGAATAAAAGATCATGAGTGATGAGATCAAATTATAATTATAATAATATATCATATAAAATGGAATAAAACGTCTTTCATAACTATAATCATAGAAATATTATTTCAATGATACATAATAATATATTCATCACATGTTAAGCTTGGTCTAACTACATGTGTTCTAGATTTGGGCATAAGATAATCTCCCATGTAACCTCTTTTAAGCTTGGAATAACATCCCATATACCCTTTTATCTCATAAACATTAATCTTCACTTAATACATTGGAGTTCTATAACAAACATACCCATCACATAATCAAAATACATTTATATATATACCACAATATCATTAAAATATTTATCATTTTGTCATAGATGAACTCATGGAAAAGAAAAAGGGTTTCATCAAATTTCCTATTCATAATCATAAACTATCAAAATAAATAATAATAATGGTATCAAAGGATTATATCCCCAATAAATCATAAGTAAATTAAAATTATGTTATTATAGATAAAAAATTGTTTTAAAAGATCATTTAAAAATTTATTGATGAAAATAATCTATTCATTTTGAAATAATTTATTTAAAATAAAAAAATACAAAATATTAAGGAAAACATTTTATTTAAAGAAACATGGAAAACTGTAAAGTAATATTCAAATCATTGAGGGGTAATTATGGTGTGAAAAACTACTCATTCGGTATACATTAAAACTTATATTTCATTCACACATTAGGTAAAAAGTTAAAAGTAGCTCTTTTAGAAAATGATAAGAAGATTAATTTTTAATAAATTTTTATAGAAAGTAAAACTTTAGTAAAAATGACTTTGATAAATATTTGAATAATAGTAAAAACATTCGTGAGGACATTTCAGAAAAAATATGCACATGAAAGAAATGATTCTTGGTTAAAGTGAGAAATAAAGTTGGTTATCCATAAAAACATTATTCCGGACTAATGATTACATAAAAAGAAGAAAAAATGGAAAATTGTAATATATAAAAATTTCTAGAGGATAATTATATATCTATTATTTTTAGTGGTAGATCATATAATTTTATCATCATAAATTCAGGCATAAACAATCTTGGTAAAATTGAGATTGTAAAATAAACCCTTACCATAAGTCTAAATTTATTGGTAAGCACACTAACCTCCAGCATAATAAATTTATATTTATTATATTTCTATAAAAAACTTTTTTAATACTTATAATATCTTACATTATTTAATTATAACACCATATTACCTTTTTATTAACAATTCATTATTAAAATCAATATTCTGAGTGATAACTATTTCATTTTTCATCCATGCTTTGGTTCAGAAGTTCCAGTACTTTTACATTGATCATGGTTCTATCATATATAAAATATTAATCATGTCATTTATATTATATAATTACATAATATCTCTAGTATTTAACATTCCTTAATCATTCATGTCATACAATTTATAAATCATTCTTGTACGTGGTAAAACCAACCTAAACAAGAGCATGTCATAAGTACCAAATGAGTAAGAACATGATATTGTATAATTATAATATAAAATTTATATAATTTTATTCATGTCATAAGTATTATATATATTCCTCACATACAATTATATAATTATTTATAAACATCAAACATTAAAAAATGAAATATATCGCTCATGTAGAAGGTAGTATGTATGTATGCGTAAATGATACTTCCATTTTATAATAAGAAATAGGAAAAGAAATTGATAATATTTTATAAATATAGAATCATTATTAAATTATATATTTCACACACACATATATATATTTTATGTCAATCATTATGGCAATCCATGTGAGGCGGTGATGGAAAATAAATCACATCGCTACGTGTAGGCGGTAGTCCGCACGTATTCATAAACAATACATTCATTTAAAATTTTATGGAAATGAGGTGGAAAATGGTAGTTCAATCATAATAATAACATCTAAATATATTTATGACATTGTATTCATTATTTTATTACAAATACAATAGTTTTAAATAATATGGAATAAGAAATAAAATTGAAAGATCTTTGTTAAGATTTAAACATAATGTTTAAGATACATTCTTTACCGTACACCTTAAGGCTTGATAGATTGGTTTTAAGAGAAAAAAGTCTCAAAGATAAATGAAAGGAATAAATAAAGGTTTTTGGGTAAGCATTTTTTTAGTTATTTAGATAAAAGTTCTTGAATAATGGATAAGAGGAGGTTCCCTTTTATAAGTGAGGGAGATTACATGCATGGAATTACTTATAAGATTTATATAATATAAACTAATTTTCTCTTGAAAGTGGAATAAAATGGGAAATTATTCAATGATAATATATTATAGTATTGAAATATATTCAACCAATAAAAATTTGACAAGTTTATGTGGCATTCTTAATCTTATCTCTTTTTTAACCCCCAGTAAACCTGTTTCTACCCTAATAGTTGGAACACAGTTTTATTGTTTTTACTATTAATTATAAAAAAATTTAATGTTGTAATGTACTTACTTGTTTTGGGTTATAAATTATCTAGAAATTTGAACTTTCCAATTACTGGATGGGAAATGTTTTGAACATGGAGTCATACTTGAATTATGAGAGTGAGAACCCCTTAAAAATGTGTAATTTGACATGTTTTACTATCTATAAGGTGGTAGTGAAGGCTTGGATGAGAAGTAGGTATAGTCATGGGATTATTGGGATACTGTCGAAAATAAAATCATCCATCAATATGACATTGGTTGTATGGTATGTGGACAAAAGTAATCCCTTATATTAAGGTTTCACAGGCTTGTTGGTGGGGAAATTTAAGGTTTAAATAACCCTCCACCATTTGGTTTTTGAGGGGAATACTCCCTCCTTCTTCTTCTTATAGCGTTTGTAGCAGGGGTCACTCTCATTCTCATGTTCCCTTCATGAAACCTCAAGTGTAGGGTTTTTGGTGGCTTCAAACAACAATCCTATGTATATCTTGGCCTCTTTCACCATCTATTGATCTTCTCTTACCTTTTGTGATAATTTACCATTCTCATGATTAGGGATTTGGTGTCGATTCCACTGAGGCACTGTGAAAGCAATTTATTGTCATGAGGCTTTCATTTGGAATGCATAGAGGATATTCCATGATAATTTATGATCATTTTCATACACCATTTTTATGGTGTCAAGTTGTTGATTTTATTTTTCATAGGGTTTTAGTTAAATTTAAATTAATTTGGTCATCAAAATTTCATCATTCATTGGGTATTTTGATATTTTGCAATGGGGACATCATTATATAGTGCATTTCTATAACCACACATTATTTTGAAGAGGTAATCCACCATTTGAAATTTTTTAATATTTTCATCTCGATAACATTAAAATGGTATTTTTCTTGGAATCATTGGTTTGGGATTTGGACTAGATTTTGGTCAAGAGTATATCATAATAAATTGGAAAGCATTTGGTCATGGATCTAGTGTGATGAGGTTGACTGGTGATATTCTATGAATTTATGAATTTTTAAAATAAAATTGTATTTTTTTAGATTTTTTTGTAGTTAATTATTGAATAATAATATGAATCTATTTAATTAATTTGATTGTTTGTTTATGATACATGGAATTTTGTGTTTTGGGATGATGTCTAAATGGTCTTGGAAATCATAAGTGGGAGTTTCTAAGTAGATTTAAAAGGGGTTTCACTTTAGTTTAAAGTAGGAAGTCCATATCCATCTGCACTTGATATTATGAAAATGATTATATGAATGTGGTATGAGTTTCATTAATATTTTTTTAGAAATACATTTTAAATCAGTTATATTATTTAATAAAAACTAAAGTCTAGGATTGAATTGAGAAAAGTGATGTGGGTCCCGATAGACCCTTGTATTATACTTGGACATCTCAACTACTAATGGTAGAAGAGAGAAAGTAAACTAGGTGACTTGGGATACATGTCCAAGGGATTGGAAATGAAATATTCCATAGAGTGATTGATCATATTGAGATGACCATGGGGTGAGTTATCCTGTCCCATTAGGATGTTACTAATAGGTGTCTAGACCCTGTAGGAACTAGCAGACAAGACGATCATTCAAGATGACTAAAGACACCTGGAAAAGGGGATGGGATTAAGGATATATCCATCCCATGACTAGCCTATGATGACAAGGATGTCTCAATGAGACTTAGGGTACCCTATTAGGTTCCCTTATAGATTGAAACCCTATACAAAGGATGCACATGGAAATGAGTAGAGATAGTAGCAGGATTCACCTTAGAACCCCTACCGTTTATGTGAGCCTGGGGGGTTGTGGAAAGTGGAAATGGGTTTAGGAATTCAAAAAACCCTACCTTATGCTTAAACTTGACTCCTTTATTCTTAATGTAGGGATAGCCACCCTAATGTGTTCCCTTGGAACCCGGATTATGGGCCCGATAAGATGTGATGATGACTTTGTGAATGCCTAGGGGTACTTATTGAGATAATAATTTTGAGTTGCGTGTGATGTTTGGGATACCATAGATTTAGTGATTGATGTTAGAGCTACCATGGATAAGGATCTCATATGTTAGAGTATTGTGGGTGGTATCCACTGAGTTACGATGATACAGATGTATGGGATTCCATGGATTTCAAGTTTGGTGTTGGATCTATCATGGATTTAGACCTCAGATGTTGGACTATTATAGGATGGGTCCTCCGAGGCTTCAAGATACAAATTTTTATAATTACATGGATTTATATTCAAGTATTGGATTTATCATGGCTTTGATATTGGATGTTGTATTGTTGTGGGATGGGTGCCCAAGTTTGTAAGGATACGGTGGGGGCGATCATGTATTTGAAGCCTTTATGTTACTGTGTTGGAATGGTCATCCTAAGGTACTTAGAGAGACCCCAGCATTGGAAGGAGTATGGATGGTCGATCAAGATAATGAATTTAAGGGTCAAGAATAGTGGTACTCGGTTAATGGGTAGGCATTGACCACATGACATGTTGAGAGAAATTCCAGCATCAGGCCAAAGTATGTATCGAGTTTGGTTTTTTTACTCTACAGTTTGTTTATTTATTTTAGTTGATAATGTCACATGCATATACATGGAATATGCTAGTAATGTAAGGGAACACATTGGTGGTTCCCTACTGAGTTATGTACCACACCCTACTTAGGATTCCATGGAAATTGTGTACCTGAGTAGAAATATCACTTTTCTTAGGCACAAGTTAGGAAAATATCCATTATGATGTTAGGGATCTAGTTTCTCTACAGAAGTGGTTTTGGAGACTGGGATTGAGAATGATTTTATAGATGTAGTCGAGCATCCGGTACTTTTATTTTATTATTTTATTGTATCATTATTTTTATATGTGATTGGACTGATGGGTGATCATTTATGTATGATTGTATTTCTTTTACATTTCACATTATTACTGATTCATATGTTTCACTTATCTTAAATAATCTAATGTTTATTACTAATGTATGATACTTAGTTACTTTACCTATTATAGTGAACTTTTATACATGGTGAATATACTCCCCATGGTTCCTCTTTAGACCCACTCTTCTAGTTGATAGCCTCAAGCATTTGGGGTGGTTCATCTGAGGTCACTTAGAGAACAACTCCAGTTATTATTCCTAGAGTGAGCCAGTATGGGATATTACAAAGTAGTATAAGAGCAGTTTTTAACTATTTTGTAATATTTTGGATATGATATATAGGATACATAGATATGTTGCCGATCCTATGATGGATATCGAGCTCTTGTGTTGATAATTCTTATTATGATAAGACTTCTAGGTTACTATGGGTATTCAATTACTATTTTTTCTATTCATGTTATGGTTGTTTATGATTTCCACCTTGATTCAATCACATGGATGTTTTGAAGTTTTTGATTTAACCTGGGTTTTGTATCTTGTCCCATTTGAAAGATTCTAGTTCTGAATTTTACTCTTGGTATATCAAGGAAATAAGAATCTCATGTATCATTTCAAGAACGTATGATTCACGTTATATATATTCCATTAAGTGTGATATTTTATTGATGAACAAGTCTCGATCTATGAAGTGTAGAAAAATTACAATTTTTTGTTTCCAGTATTATTTATTGGTGGAATTATACTTATCTAGGATGAGTTATATTTATATTCCATTCTGATGATATGTCATGTGAGTCTATGGAGAGACACTCGATGATTAGGATTATGAAACATTCCTTGTTCATTGAAGGTGATGTGACCCTAGTAGGTTAGTAAGGCACTTTATGACTTAGTGGAAAACCCCTAGAGTGTGGTTATTATCTGGTTCCCAGTTATCTAAAATGTTAGTAAAAACCTATATGTAGTTTTCCCATATATATTGGAATAACATTCTATCTAATCAGACCCATGGCAATAGTTTAATGATATGGATCGTCTAATATGATTCCATTTGTGGTAGAAGTGGTGACCAAGGAGATCATTATCCTAGATGGATAAGTCCTTTGGGAGGATCTTTAGTGAGGGCCAGTTCCTAGTGGGAAGATAGTTTTGGAATGTGGTTCTAGTTATGCTCTTATGATACCCATGAGTGGGTGGTTTGATACACGATGCCATGATGATTTTAATACGGGAGCACGGATGGTTCCTTGATAGATGTGAGCCTTGTGATACATGAATTCTTGGATAGGTGAGAGACCTAGGGACCCTTATATTAGACCTAGACCATAGTGAGGCAATGAGATATGTTACATGAGGCTAACTAAAGTGAGGTGTTATACCAAATTTTGTGTTTCCTTTAATGATTGAAAGATTAGGGGGTCATTATGAGGTATGATACTAGTGAACATATGGTGTGACAAGGTATAATACATACGGATATTGATTCTTTAATGGTTCTTAAATATAAAATCACCTTGATTACTGGTGTTTAGTATCAAAATAGGAAAAATGGGGGTATGATCGTTCGAGTACCTGACCCTGTGTGATTTAGATGCACTTCTATGTGGAGGTGGATGTTCATGACCGGAAAAACATCAGGTGGATACTAATAACGTGGTTGGCCTAACTAAATTAAATGTCTTTGATAATGGTCAGTGTTTAAGGAATGTCATCCTAGTTCCATAGTATTAAACTCATAAAAACATGAGTCAAGTTTTCAATGATCGGATGGTAAAATATTGTGTGCCGTTATGTAGGATGATATGATAGTGGTAGGAACCATTTATGCCTGTTACCCACTAAAATTTTGATTTGGTTACTGGAAATTGGAGTTAAGGACCGAGGAGTTTTAAGGAAATTCCATAGTGGCCAAGTATTCTAGGGATTGTAGTGGAAATTGAGGTGTCCCCATGGATTGGGGAGACACTTTGATGGGATCAGGTAGGGTACAATGATAAATTTGGGTTTCACATTGATAGAATCATCAAGTGTTGATGTAAATTGTGAGTATAGATCAGGAAGAGAAGTACACATGCGATGGTGATATGGACTAGTGGCAATTTCAATCAAGGATTAGTATAAGATGGACCACTGGCCATTTGAGGGTGTGACCACAATTATACAATAGGTATCGGTGAATGTTGTGGATACCTTTCTTGAGAATTAAGAAAATGTGTGAATTGATTTTTGGGTTTTCTACTTGTAAATTATCAGATCTGAAGGTGACCCATTATAATGACCTGAACTTTTCATATATATATATATATTACATCATCTTTTAATGAACATTCATTATATTACGTAGAAACACACCAGAGGATTATTATGGTATAGTGACTTTGGAAACATATAAACATAAAAAATGGTTTATAGTTGAACTACATCATATCACACTATGCTCTTCATAACTATCACCATTCTTAGATAAATTATACATAATAAATTTCATCATAACTTGGGGAGAAGAAACATAAGAATGGGTGAGCAAAAATGATCGGTAAGGGAAATCAAGGGAGATACAAAAACATAACATGAGTATAAGGGTATTAGAATATGAACATAAAATTTCAAAACTATAGACTACATATCATAGATCATAATATTGAGTCATCTCATAATTATTGGTAGTTCATAAGACATGGATCATAATGAAATCGGAGAAAATAATCCACGAGAGAAAAACATTTTCATAATACATGGAATTATGCAATACACATAAGCATAGAAAATTATTTTAGTAATATTAAAGGATCAATACCAAGGCTATAATAGTAGAATGGGTTCGCTCACCAAACCATCATAGTAGTTATGGGTCATTATCAAGGCCATCATATCAAATAAAGACCCTTACTAAACTAGGTTCACTCTATATTCTAATCCCATCTATTTCATGAGATATAAATCATTTCCCAATGCATTAGAGGGAGATATAGGTCCGACCAATTATCTACTAAAAATTATATTTATGTGTGACACAAGATCATAAAACATTCATCATATCATAACCCATTAAATGAAATGGGTTTTATAAACATTTCATCATATCATAACCTCTAGAAAAGAGATAGGTTTTATAATAATTTCTTAATTCCATCATAACATAAACCATGAAAAGAAGTGGGGTTAATAAACATTTACCTGTGGTATAACCCATGAAAGAGAAAAAAGTTTCATAAATATCATTCCATTATAAACATAAACTATTCATATAAAGGAATAAATATTGAGATAAAATAACATATGGGATGTATATACAACTCATAAAATTGGGATGTATATACAACTCATAAAATTGGGATGTATATACAACTCATAAAATAAGATAGCTGCATAACATAATATATGTATCAAGGAAGAAATATTGAGATAAAAACCCCGTACCAAATTGGTAAATTTTGGATTATAAACCCCATGAATGAGAGACCCTAAAAAGGATATGTAAATCCATTTAATTTTTAGTATAATCATCATATAATACATTCACAGGAAGTATATACACTACATAAAATAAAGAGTTGGAGAATATGGCTTGTGTCACACAGAAGTAAAAAGTGAGGTAGAAATCCATTACTACAAGTCTCAACTTCCATTATACACATTCAAACCACCAGTATAATAAATATATTATTATATATATATATTACAGAACCATAATAATATATATCATACCAAATATTATTTACTTACGATGTTTTATTACCCATTTATTATCAATTCCATGTTAAAGTCACGATTCAGGCAATAAATAGTGTGTTTCTCATGTATGTTTTGATTTTTTATTTTTGATCATATTACTTTGATCATATTAAAATAATATAAATAATTTTAACCATGATATAAATATTTTCTTTATATAAATACACAATACTTGTAGATAGAAAATGAAATACACTGTTCATGGAGATGGTAGTCCATACATACTAATGAATATTGTTTCCATTTTCTAGAAGGATTAAAAGAATGAAAATTAAATAATATATTAAAATTGTAGAATAATTTTTATGTCATATATATCACATAATTTCATTAAACCCATCCTTATTACCTTCCATGTAAAGAATGAATGAATCACATCGCTTCGTGAGATGGTGGTCTGCCGTACACATAAGCAACATTACCATATTCCCACAGAATAGAAACTAAAAATGCATGTGTGATATAATAATTCAATAAGAAAAAAAATATCATAAAAATAATATAAAAAATTTAAATCCTTAATTATATCCATCCATGATAGGTGGTTATGGAAAACTGATAACATTGGTTCGCGAGACAGTAGTCCGCCATATACACATATAATGATTTCATTTCCCATTTGATAGAAGATGATAAGGTTTTAGGTCATGAACTTAATATAATTTTTTTTATTATATGTAAGATAATGATGTTATTATATCATGTTGTTTTAATAATAATTTAAGGACATGGATGATGAAATAAATTAAAATGCTCAGTTTGGGGTGTTACCTCTTCTTCAGACAACTTGTTTTGGTTTTCACCAAAAGGATTCTTAGGTTGGACTTATGACCAAAATAATGTTTATATGATGTGAGGATAGAATTAAAGAAGATATTTTTGATGTTATTGGATGAAAAAATGGGTTTTGAAAGCGTGAAGAGGAGAGGAGAAGGAGTGGCCTTTAATAAATGAAGTGAGTGGCACACTTGTAATGTTTGGAAAGAAAAAAGTGTAACCATGTTTTCACTTTCCAAATGGTTTAGAAATGAACCATTATTAATAATTATAAATAATGAAGTCAAAATATATCCATATAATTGTATTTGAAATTTTTTTGGTCATTTTTAATCCTTATCTTTTTTTAACCATTGGATAAACCCATTTTTTACTTTAACTGTGGTAAATAATTTTTACTATTTTTACTATTCATTTTGGTAAAAGATTAATTTGACCTTATTATAAAATATTAATTATTTTGATATAAAATATATAATAAATATTACCAAAATAAATTCATATAATTGGAAAAAGGTAATTTAAAACTAAACCCATACAGGCGACTAGAAATCAGTTTTCAAAAGGAAATTTTCAAAAGATTAAAAAAATTAATATCAAAATTTTAAAAAAGAAAATTATTAAAATGACCTAAATTGAATTAATTGATATATAATTTATGAAATTTGGATTTTAAACAACTCAAAAACAAAAATTAACCTTATAAATTATTTAAAATAAAATGTAGTTTAAAAAAACCTATTATTTTTTTACTATTCATCGAAAAAATAATCTTTTCAGAAGAATCCCAAAATTTCAGCCTAAGATAATTTAGACATGATTATTTCAAAAATGATTTTTATTTTATAAAAATAATTTTCTAAAAGTTTAAAAAATTAATTTTATTATTGTTCAAAAAAATAAATAAATAACATTTGTTTTGAGAAAATATTAATTTTGAAACATAAAAAGACTTTACTGAAACTAAAGTATATTTTATCATTATTATTTCTCTATATAAAAACATTATGATTAATATTTAAAATTTGGCTATTTATATTCATTCCACCAAGTTTAATGGCTAGTTAAAAATGGTATTGTTTAAATGAAAATATTAGTAGTTTGTCATGGTTGGATAAAACCCAGTGTTGTATGTATTGGAAGCTATCATAGAAATTTAATTTATTAAAAAAAATCATAAAAACATAGGGTGTTACATTCTACCCCCTTAACATGATTTTATACCTCAAAATTCATCACTCTGATACAAACAAATAAGGATACTTTTGCCTCATCATTTCCTGAGGTTCCCACATAGCTTATTTAAAATACAAGTTTATCTATAATAATTTGACCAGGGGAGTGATCTTTTTATGCATAATTTTCTCTATATGATATAGAATATCCACTATAAATTCATTATATGAAAGATCCTGCTCCAGTTATATGACCATTGAGTTTAGTACATGTGACAGATTATGTACGTATATCCTCAGTAGAGACACATGGAACACATCATGGACTTGAGAGAGGTTTAGTGTAAGCTATAACTTATAGGATACCATCTTGATAGGATAAAGAATTAGAAAAGGTTTGATATACCTAAGGGTTTGGTTTCCATTATTTCCAAATCTCATTACCTTCTTCCATAGAGAAATTATTATAAACCCTTATCACCAACTTCAAATTCTATTTTATGTCAATGATTTTAAGCATAACTTTTATGCTAACTATGAGCTCCCATGATGTGTTTCTGAATGAATCTAACCTTATATACCATTTTAACAGCTATATCAGGTCCCAATAGGTTTCTTTCTATAACATAAATTTGAGCATTTTAGAGTTATACACTTCTTTCTATAGATGGAATCATAATGAGCCATCAGAATGGTCAAGTGAAAGCCATTTTTGTATGAAATATAAACTAGAGTAATCTATTTTTATCAAAAAAAATTTAAAAAAATTGAAAAATATCTAAACATATACTCTATGGTTTTAATTTTTCTCTCCGACTGGCCATATTTCTGAGGATGATATGAATTGTTGAAACATAACTCCATATCAAGAGCTTGCTGACGACTTCGCTATAACTTTGAGGTTAAACTAAGACCCTAATAAAATAAAATTGAATGTGGTACTCCATAAAACATTACCACTTAATTAATGTATATATTGGAAAGATTATCTAGAGAAAAGTATTATCTGATAGCTATGAAGTGTGCCGAATTTGTAAGGTGATCGACTATAGCCCATATAGAATTATGACCTGTAGACATTTTGGGGACTCTGATGAAAAAATATATGTTTTTGTTTTACTATTTCCATTCTGGTATAGGTAATGTATTTTACATCCCCTAAGAATTTTGTCTCTTTATTTTAACTTGATATCATTCCAAGAACTGAGTTACAAACTCTTTTATATCTCTCTTCATTCCATCCCACCATAATTACACGTCTAAATATCTATACATATTTGTACTTCTAGGATTAATAGATAATTAATAACTATGATATTCCTCTAAAATATTCATATTTAAAAATGGTAAGGATGGATCACATATATGGTTCATATTCCTCATAATTCTATCATGATGAATTTTAAACTTAGGAACATTTATTACCCTCTTTTTTAGATATACATATTCATTTTTCACCTCTTTAATCTTAACTTGGATAGATGGTCGAACATTCATTTGAACAACATAAAATTTCTACCCTACCTTATGTATTTCTATATCCATCCCTTTTAAATCCATAAATATTGGATATTTTTTATCCTCATCATAGATAAGCTAGCATGAACCTTTGGACTCAAAGCATCGACCACCATGTTCACCTTCCCAGGGTGGTAATGTATTTATCAGTCATAATATTTAATCATCTCTAACAATATTATCTAGAGAATATTCAAATCCTTATATGTGAATATATAATTTTATCTTTTTTATCATTATATATATCACAATTTTCTCCATAAATATAATGCCTCTATATCTTTAGTGTAAAAATTACCACAGTTAACTTCAAATAATGAACTGGGTAATTTTTCTCTCGAACATTCAATTTTTAGGAGGTATAATCTATAAACATGTCATTATTTATAAGAACACATCCTTATACATTATTGGATGAGTCACTATAAGTTAAAAACTCTTCTCCACTATAGGGTAATGTAATCATAGGTGCACTGGATAATATTCTATTTAGTTCCTTGAAATTTTCCTCCCACTCATCTTTCTAGAGGAACTTAGCACCCTTCTGAGTTAACATAGTAGGTGGATTGTATATTAATGAGAATGTTTCCACAAAATATCAATAATATCCTACTGAACGAAAAACACTATGTATCTTAGTCACCATGTTTGGTCTATTCTAACACTCAATAGCCTCTTTCTTTGATTAGTCCACCTATATACCCTCTATTGAGATGATATGACCCAAAAAATGTAATATTTTATAGCCAAAATTTACACTTTGTAAATTTTCCATATAGTTTCTCCTTACATAAGGTATTTTGTATAGTTTTCAAGTAACCATAATGATATTACTTGATCTTTGAATAGATAATAATATAATCTATAAAGACAACCAAAAAATGATGAAGGTAATATCTAAAGACTCTATTCATTAAACCCATAAAGATATAGGGGAATTAGTAAAACTGATTTACATTACTATATATTCATAATGTACATAATTTGTATGGAATTTTCTTTGGGGTATTTCCTCCTTTAGCATCTATTGATGATATCTAGAATGGAGTTCAATCTTGGAAAAGTATCGAGATCCATGTAGTTGATCAAATAGGTTATCAATATGGGTAGTGGATACTTCTTCTTAATCTTGATATTGTTCAGATCATGATAATCTATGTAGAGTCACTTCAATCCATGTTTATTTTTAACAAAAATAATAGGTTCACCTCAAGGTGACACAATTGTCTAAATAAATCCTTTTTCATGGTTGTCATGGAGTTTCATTTTAAATTCATGTAACTCAATCAGGCCATCCTATAGGGACTCTTTGAAATTAGTGTGGCACTGGGTATTAGTTCTTTTGAAAACTAAAATTAAAATTTTTGTGGAAGGATATGAAACACTATATTAAAGAGATAAAAAAATCCATAACAATAGGTGTATCATCGATGTTGAGTTTCTCCATAAACATCTGAGATAAATTCCCCTTTTAAATTAGAATCAATGCCCATAAAATGGATGTGATTTAGATTAGAAGTTCATATTTGTTATCACACTGATAGATAATCATCGGTTAGTTCGGAATATCAAATGTGACTTCTCTTCCTCAACAATAAATATGGTATTTATGTAGAGAAAGAAAATCCATGCAAAAGATAACATCAAATTCAAACAAAGAAAGAATGAAAATATTTACAAGAAAAATATTCTAAAAATCTTCAATCAGAGTAGAATCATACACCTGAGATGAAATCATCTTACCATTAAGGTTTTTAATAGTAATTATACATTTAATTCTTTGGGTGTCATAATGATACCCATATAAAATTATACAGATATGAAATAATGGGTAGCTCTAGAGTCAAATAAGAGATTAGTAGTTCTAGAGTGGATGGTAAGTTTAAATTTCAAAACATCATTACCACACTCCCCCCCCTCAGAAGAAATGTTCAATAGATATTTTTCTTTGTCTATCTAATTAAGAGTTTGTTGAATTCAATCATCAACATTAACCTTCAGATTTGGGTAGTGGTTAACACAATTCTCATACTCCTTGTATCTAAAACACTGAAGTGTGGGTGGTTCATTCTGTGACGTTTTTATCTATTTTAATCATTAGATAACTTCTTCCCATCACTTAGATATTACATTTTTAATGAAATTCCATTATACACTTTTTCTAGATACCTTAATATAATTTATTCCATGTTTCTTCACACACTTTGAGCATAAAGGAAAGACCATATTCTTATCTGCAAGGTTTTTATATTTTAATTTGAATTCCATTTTTCTATTCTTATGAAAACCATGAAATTGGTATGTAACTCTAAAATCAATTTATACCTTGATATAACATCAACCAATCTATTCATAACTACTAACATCTATTATGGATAATTACTTTTAGATACTTGGTTTTAATCCACTAAATAATCGATCAACCTTAATTTTAGGTTGGATGATAACACATGAAGAATACGTCACAAGTGATCTAAAATTTTCCTCATAGGTACCAATGGAGCCAAGAGCATTACACTAGGCTAGATGGGACGTGTGTCAAGTCACAACTCAGGTATGGATGCCCCTAGTTCAAGATTGATCCGTTATGGATCGATCTTTATAGAATTCTCAAGACCAGTCAAATTGCATGATTTACTTTATGCATAGTTTATTATTTTATGCATCTTCATGATTATTGTGTGATCACCTAGAATAGTAAACAAGATAAAATGGATAAAGATGTGATGAATTATATTCTATTGAATATTCAATTGTGAGTGTGACAACCCAGTTTGAACATAATAAATAGAAAAGGATTATATTCATCAATAAATATAAAAATCCCTCAAATATATATTATGTCTGAAAGCCTTAAATTTATCACATCTAAACAAAACTGGCTATCTAGGGTACTCGTAAGCCATAGTTGAGAGTGCCTCTTACAACCAGGGTGTTTTCATGAGATAACTGGGTCAACTTAACTAAAGTGAGTAGTCAAGGATTAGCCTTATCTAACTTGCTATCACTTTAGAGGCAATATGTTGAGGTAATCATGTTCAGATTCCAAAAGCTGGGAGTTTACTAAAAAACACAAGGAACCACAAGAACAAGTGGTTGGCCAACCTAGTGCCTACCTTAAAACCCTCCAAGTAGTGGAGTATCCACAACTTGTAGACTACGAGGGAGGTTTTGGGGATCCATTCCACTAGAATACTCAAGCGACAAAGTATTCTAAATTTAATAGTGAGGGATGTTAATGTTCTATAAAACAGTGGGAGACATTAAAATGATATAATAATTAATTAATCATAAATTTCAAAAGGTAATCAAGACAAAGTACTAACATCTAAATGTTTATCTGATGTAGATTCAAAATGGAAATCACCAACACCACAAGTACTTTATCACTGTGATCGATTTTTGATAAAGAAAATATCCTGACCGGCAATAACTTCCAAAAGTAGTATAAGTGTTTGCGCATATTACTACGCCAATAAAATAAGTTATATGTGATAGAATCCTCAATTCCTACCAATCCTCCTCAGGGAGAAAGTAAGGAGGAAAAAGATAAATGGATAAAGTATGTAGAAGATGCGCTTGATGTACAATGCATTATGTTGTCATCCATGTCCATCCATTTGCAAAAAATGCATGAGGATGAGGACGCTTACAAGATGCTTTAAAATATCCAAGAACTATATCAGGAGAGGGCCAGGAAAGAAAGGTATGAGACCTTAAGTGCTCTTTATAAGTGTAGGCTAGAAGAAGGGCACCAAGCCGGTCCTAACGTACTAAGATGATTGGGTATATTGAGAGGCTTGAAGCCCTTGGGTTGAAACTGAACCAAGAACTACCAGTGGATCTCATTCTTGGCTCTTTACCATCAATATTCTCAACTTTTATTGTCAATTATAATATGAATGATATGAAAAAGTTTCTCCCATACATTTTGGCTTTAGTTCACTAAGATGATAAGGATATGAAAAATACCAATTCATCTGTCCTTATGGTGAACAAGAAAAACAAGGGCAAGGAAAAGGGGTGAAAGGTAAAGGGGTATAAGTCCTTGTCAAGGCCTAAGACACCAATGCATTATCCTGCAAAGAATCCAAAGATTAAAAGGCAAAGTAATGAGCAGGAATCTATTTGCTTTGGATGTGGCAGGAAAGGCCACTAGAAAAAGAATTGCAGAGCTGTGAAGAAGAAGCAAGCTGATGATTCTACTTCAGGTTTTTTTGTCATTGAATGCAATATATCCTTATCTACAAGTTGGGTATTGGATAAGGCATGTTGATCACACATTTGTATTCATATATAGAAACCAAATATGTTTAAGAAGATTGCAAAAGGTCAAGTGGATCTCCGTGATGCAAATGGCATAAGTCTGGCAGCCTTGGATGTGGGAGACTATCACTTAACCTTGCCAACTAATTTGGTTCTAGTTTTAATCAATTTCTATTATTTAACTTCTGTTACCAGAAACATTATCTCTGTGTCAAGTCTATAAACTATGGGATTTTGTTTAAAGTTTGGAAATAAATGTTTTCTTTTTTATAGGGATACCATATGTTATGGTATGGCACATCTTAAAAATGGTTTGTATATGCCAGAACTAGGGAACTCAATAATTGAAATCAATGACAAAAATAGCCAACATGACTCAAATATCACCCACCTATGGCACTTTAGGATTGGTTATGTAAATGAGAAGCGATTATAAAGATTACATCAAGAAGGGTATATAGACTTAGTACAGTTAGAACCCTTAGATGTATGTCAATCTTGTTTACAAGAAAATATGACCAAAACTCCTTTATTAGGAAAGGGACAAAGAGCCAATGCAGTGTTGGAATTAATATATAATGATGTGTGTGTTCCATTTCCAGTAGATTCGAGGGGTGGTTTTCTATAATTCATTACTTTTAATGATAACTATAATAGGTATGGATATATCTACTTAATGAGGTATAAGTCAGATTACTTTCAGATATTTAAGGAATACCAAAATGAAGTAAAAAAACAACTTGGTATAATGATAAAAGCACTCTACTCAGATCAAGGCGGAGAATATCTTAACCAAGATTTCATTGATCACTTGAAGGAGTGTGGGATAGTATCTCAACTCACCCCCTTATACACCACAATGTAATGGTGTTAGTGAAAGGAGGAATAAGACCTTTCTTGACATGGCCAGATCAATGATTAGTCATGAAACCCTTCTATTATCCTTTTGGGGATACGCCTTGCAGAAAACAACATATATCCTTAACCGAGTACCAACTAAAGCTGCAGATAGGATTCTATATCAGTTATGGTATAGAAAGAAACCAAACCTAACACACATACATGTATGGGGGTGTGAGGAATTTTTCAACACTTTACCAAGTGACAAATTAGCATCCAGAAGCACTAATTGCATCTTTATAGGTTATCATAAGGAAACTAGTGGATACTACCTATATATCCATTTAGATAGAAAAGTCATTGTGGAAAGATACGCCACATTTCTAGAAAGGGAACACATTTCTATTGGAAATAGTGGGAGCAAGATTGACTTCGATGAAGTTAATGCTCCATATGCAAAAGAGTTGGTAGAGGAACAATCTCCACAAGAAAAAGTGGAATAAGAAGTTGTTCCTGAGACACAGATACTTCATAGGTCTACGCGAGAGGTTAGAGAACCAGAGCATTATAGGTTTCTTGTCACCATGTCAGGTGACACATTAGTCCTTGAGGATGATGAACCTCTACTCTAAAAGGAAGTAGTAAAAGGCAAAGAAGCTGCTAAATGGAAAGAAGCTATGAATTCTGAGATAGAGTCCATGTACCAAAATCAAGTTTGGATTTTGGTAGACCCTCCAGCTGATGTAAAGCCCATTGGGTGAAAATGGGTATTCAAGAAGAAGCTGGAAATGGATGGTGAGGTTAATAACTTTAAATAAAGACTAGTTGCAAAGGGTTTCAGGCAACGTCAAGGCATTGACTATGACAAAACCTTCTCAGTAGTAGCAATGCTTAAATCCATCAAAATATTTCTTGAAATAACAGCCTTTCATGATTATGAAATTTGAAAAATCGATGTCAAAACTTATTTTCAAAATGGTAAGTTGGTTGAAGATGTCTATATGACTCAACCCGAAGGATTTGTCAAGTCAAAGAATGCCAATAAAGTATGCAAACTGTAGAGATCCATTTACGGATTAAAGTAGGAATCAAGATCATGGAATGTTCATTTTGATGAGGCCATAAGAGATTTTGGTTTTGTCAAAAATTAAAGCGAGCCATGTGTCTAAAAAAAGGTTGATGGGAATGCCATCATTTTCCTAGTATTATATGTTAATGACATAATAATTATGGGAAACGAGGTGAAAGTCTTACAGTCAGTTAAGACTTGGTTAAATTACTGCTTCTCCATGAAAGACTTAGGTGAAGCAGCCTACATTCTAGGGATTAAGATCTACCGAGATAGATCTCAAAGGATTATTTGGATAAGTCAAAGTACATATATATTTACAAGGTACTCAAAAGGCACAGTATGGAAAAATCCAAGAGAGGATTGTTACCTGTGTCACATGGTGTAAATCTATCCAAGAAAATGTGTCCACAAACACAGTAGGAGATTGAAAGAATGAGTAGAGTCCCTTATTCTTTGGCAGTGGGTTCTATCATGTATGCCATGCTATGTACTAGGTTTGATGTTGCCTTTCCTTTAATCATGGTGGGTAGATATCAAGTCAATCCATGAGAGATGCATTGGAAAGCTGTTAAAACTATCCTAAAGTACTTGAGGCATACTAAGGATATGTTCCTAGTGTATGGAGGAGACGAGGAACTAGTTGTGAGGTGATAAAATGATGCTAGTTTCCAGAAAAATCACGATGATATGAAATCACAGTAAGGCAACATCTTTTTCTTGAATGGTGGTGCAGTGAGTTGGAGAAGCTCGAAGCAAGCTGTGGTTGCTGATTCTACAACAGAGTCTGAATATATTGCAGCTTCCGATGCAGTAAATGAAGCAGTCCAAATACATAGCTTTATCTCACACATTGGTGTTGTACCTAGAAGTACAGACCCTATTCCAGTATATTGTGATAATATTGCTACAGTGGAGCTTACCAAGGAGCCCAGGTCTCTCTAGAAGACAAAGCATATTCTTCAGAAGTTTCATCTCTTGAGGGATTTTACTCAATGAGGTGAAGTAACAATTAGTAGAGTAGCCATAGAAGAAAACGTGGTAGACCCCCTTACTAAAGGTATTTCTCAGTAGAAGCACGATTCACATGTGATATCTAGTTGATTGAAACCTATTAGCAGTGGGCTCTAGTGCAAGTGGGAGTGTTGAAAGTGGGCGCCTGAGAACCAACTTGTTGGTACTTTGATTACCGCTACATGTATTCAGTTTGTTATAATACATGTGTTTATCTTTCTATAATAGTGTAAGTACTTCTGCATCTACTTTGTTTATGGAAATGTCCTTAGATTACCTGTCGAATCAAAGGGTTATAGTAGATCCCATGCTATAATGAGAACCCTGAGATGCCATGAAAGTAATATTAAAGTAATGTCCTATGGTCCAGTTAAATTATTCTAAAAGGACACAGATGATATGTGACCATCAGATAATAGGGGCTTATAATCATTGAGACTTCATCTCATGAAGTTCGCACTTGTTGATCTCTAGACTTGAGATCATGAGGACAGACTTGCATAATAGGAACAACACATGTTTTAGGCGTCATTAGTCGTTCCTATCTACGGACATGTGTAATGGTCTTTAGACTTGAGATCATTGAAAATGGATGTCATTTAATTACGTATATTTGATTCAAGGTGAAAACTATGGCGACAAAGTCATGGAGAGGTAGTTTGTATTGGGTACGACATTAATGTCATGACATGGATTGAATGATCGATAAAGGATTTGTCGCTTCTGAGTTCAGGAAGAGATATCTTGGTCCTAGTTGATTATGATGGTTTCATCTTCATTAAATTGATGGCCATGTTAGTAGAAATTAAGACCTTCCGGACAAATCAACAAATAAAATAAAGCAAGATAAATAATGATGACACCAATGTGTATTCTGCTTTATTGAGATATCGATGACAAAAAGATTATATTACACAGACCATGTTCATAGGAAGGCAGTTATTGCTTTGACTTTGCCTTATATCTATAGGGGCCTCGATGGGTTGCTAGACCCCACTCTTGGTTGGTGGATATTATTCCCTGCTATTGAGGTGGGGTCCTAGAGGGTTACACACAATAGTGCATTGAGAATCTGCCCTATTCTGGGAATAGGAATATAGAACTTGGTGGGCCCCACCAAAGGGTACAAGTACTATCCAAGTTCTATGGATCACCAAAGAATAAATAAATTCATTACTTATTCAAGTTTATAATAATTCGTTGAATTTATTTAGAACATGTATTGAGATGTTATATAGTAAATATAAGTATTAATATCATTCGAATGAATTTTAATATCCATGGTTCGTTTAATATTAGCAGGAGGTGTGAGTCGAGTTAAATACCCAAGTTTATCATGTAATATATTTATATATATTACGAGTAAGTGATAAATTATAAATATTATTTATGGAATAATTTTATTTGTCATAAATAATTATTTATAACGCTTATATATCAGAAGTTTATTAAACGGGGGCCAGGAATCCATACTGCGTGTTTTAAACATTCCCTATATAAGTGAGAGAGAGTCTCTATGATGTAACTATTCATGTATTGGGATTTATAGCTTCTCTCTCCTCCTGGAATCTAGAGAGAGAGTCTCTCAAGTGATGGAAGATCTTCAAGTTCATCCATCTTGGATTGAAGGTTCTTGCCATGCGGTGATCGTTGCTACGCTGAAGTGAGTATTGAAGATCCTCTCTAGCACCCGAATCTTGACGAATGATGTGTGAACAAATTCAAGAGGCGTGTGTGGATGATCTAGAGGGCTTCGACATCAGAGTCTTCGAGCAACGATCACCGGAGTCCTGCAGTGGACTTGCACACGCCAAATCGGAACTAGGTACATGTTCAATTTACATTTTGTACTCTCTTTAAACCTTGCATGATCCTCAGACAAAACTGGGATAAGATCACTGAGTTGACAGGGTTATTTCACTCCGATGATGCATAAAATTTTAAATTCCTAGCCCACCGGCTTCTGCTACACCATCCCGGTTCCTAACAGGAGGTGACACATCATTTTGGCGTTAAATTCTTTCTCTATGGGTGCCTTGGCGTGTTGCTAGATGCTAACATTGGACATTAGGCAGACTCTGCCTAATATCACAATGATAGAGGCCTAGAGGGTCACACACTAAGTGTTTCCATGTATCTCAGTTAAATATTAATTTAACAAGTTGAATAAATATTATTCTGACTGTAGTTTAATAATTATTCACGGATTCATGATCACATTTATTTCGACACTAGTTATTTGGAAGAATATATAGTGGAAAAAATAATATATTTATTAGTGAGTAATGAAGTAATATTTACTTAAGAAATAAATTTTCATTGTTCAAGGTCTAATAAATGTGGTGGAGGAAATAAAGATAATGGAAAAATAAAAGTACATGCCGTGTATATTAATATACACATTGTGTAGTTTTTCTAGGGATTTGGGAGAAATAATATTATTTATTTAATTAAATAATATTATGTGTAATTCACTGGCCGCATGTCAAGTAATAATAATAGTCAAATATTATTATTATACATGGGTTCTTACTAAGAATAAAATAAAATGAATAAATGATTTTGGGTAATTAATTAATTTTATTATTCTAAGTAATTAAAATACCAATTATATTATTCTCATTAGTCTATCCATTCCAAGTGATTTTTCACAGCGGATCCATAAAATCTCTCAAGCAAAGAGAGAATTATTTTTCCACCAAGAATGCCCTCAAGCTACAAAAGGGATCCTCCTCCACCAGATCAAGGAGAGTGCTTTTCAAGCGGCTCTCATGGCTATCAAAGGCAAACATCGCAAGCGAAGCCTCTTCCATGCTAGCACCTAGAGATCCCTTCAGAAACGTCTAGAGATACGTGGAGCACGTGTGGATCACCGCTAGAGTAATCCTACAATTGGATTATATGACGCAATGATGAATCACATCAGATCGTGACCAGAAACATCAACATAGAAATAATTCCATCAAGGTGATTCTTGTCTTTTAATTAAAATAATTATAAACAACATATGATGATCTACTCTATGGTTCCGGGACTCTTTCTTTTATTTTTTTTCTTCACTATATTATGAATATCTGACATTTTATTATCGTGACAGATCTCAGATTGATTGTCGTTAATGGAAAAAATTAAATTTGGGAAAACCCACCAACATGCTTCCACTACTCCCAGAACCTACAAGTGGTAGCAGAGGGGTCATATCGTTGATTATTATTATTTAATTTTTTTGTGGATGATTTACAAATTTAATAATTTAGTTGTTTCAATTCATGTTTATCATTCTTCAAATCTGAATCTCGTTATCTGTTCCTCCTCTTTTGTTTCTTCTACCCCTTATAGAAATGCTTTTTTATTTTAATTTTGATTAAAATAAAATAGAGGATCTCATACAGAGGTCCAAAACATTCTTGTCCATACAACACTAAAATAAACAGTGTGTATTCGGAAGTACATGCTGTATAGTATAGGTTCCATGCACCAGGATGGTCCACCAAATCGGGCCATGTCATTCGATCCTATCTAAGTCTTTAAGTCTCCATGTGTTGACTAGGAACAAGTGGCACAAGATTTCTGGATTACACGCTGTGTGTACCACTAAACATGGCATGTAGTCCCTTCGGGTTAGGGTTGGACTATGTACTCCGTACATGGATCACCCGATTGGAAACATTGTCATGCATATACTACACAGAGTGTGTCCCACTAAAAATTTCGTGTAATCTGATGATTTTGAAAGTATATCTATACGCCATGTCCCCGGGCGTGTACTTCAGATGGACGATGAAAAAAATTACACACAGTGTAGTTGGAAACTACACACCATGTACTCATCCAAATTAAGTAGATTTGTTAAAATTTATTATTATATTATACAAACCCTTGAGACGTGTACCACAGTACATGCATAAAGCTGAGGCAGAACACGTGATTGGTGTTGTATATATATGTGTTTAATTTAACATCTGTGAAATTTTCATTTCTACTCATTGGGTAGTTATGAATGGGAATTCACTGGGTTTCCTCCAAGGTACAAGTTACATAAAAATATAATTTTAAATGAATTTATTTGTTTAAAATTATCATGGATGAGAATCTCAAGGAAAAACAGAAAAGGATTTAAGATAAAAAGATTGATTAATTAATGATAATTTATTGATTTGAGGGTGATTTATCTTTAACAAGAAAGAATAAAGAATTGAATGCTAGTTTTATTTATGAGTAAATATCTTTTCATATATGGATGTTCATGAGCTAGACCAAGAACTTTTTATTTGAATGGTTTCTTTTAATTAATTAATTTAAATTAAATTTGTTGGCCTGCGACCCTTCCCCTCATTAATATTTAGGGCCTGTGTGCCCAAGGTTTCTTTTATGTAAAAAACCCTTTTACCCCTCACCTGCATGTGAGATAAAAGAATATGTATTGGATGGATCTCCCAAGCGAGTGGAGGTGACTCGAGTTAGGAGCCAAGGTGAAACCAATCCAAGGAGATACAAAGGTGGAAAGGTGGAATGACTTAAACATGAACCCAAAAGGTTCAAGGTGTTTCTCCCCTAGGTATTAGGATAGTTTATCAACCACTAGATAAACTAAAAAATAGAACAAGCTCATTATCATACCATTTATTTTATTTCTTTCAGTTTTATGGTTTATTTATTGTGGGTGTGTTTTCACGATCACATAATTAATGAATTAAACAAGCAAGCAAGATGGAACTAAAATAAGACTAGCTTATGCGCAAATATTATATTAGACATGGTTGATCACATAAATATATCCCACTTAATATTAACAAGCATGTAATCAAAGATTATAAAATGGAAATTTACATATAAGGATAAAATCCCTCAAAGAAATATTAAGTTGGTATAACCATCCATAATCTTGTTTAGAATCGAACCATAGTTCAAAGTTCTTGACCAACCCTAGTTGGGGTGACTTAAATTATTGGGGAATTCTAATTCAAGGTTTTGGGTTGACTTGAATTGGTTCGCCTTAGGGGTTGACTGACACATCAGGACTTGGTGTGACAAAGATATAAAGGATGAGGAAATCTAAAATAAAAGGATTTTAAGATTGGGGAGTCCACTCAGTAGATCAAGGAGATCCGGGTTAATGCAACTAAAAATTGTAATGACAACCTTAAACCCTTCAAGTTTCTTGACTAACCCTAGTTGAGGTAGTTATAAGGGAAACATGGATCCTTACCACTAGAATATTCAGGCAACAGAATATTCGGAAGTTAATGGTGAGGGATATTGAATTTCGATAAAATAGTGGGAGACTAATAAGTATTAATTTATTTATTTGTCTCAATTTTATCATAATAAAGTACTAAAACATTTTCTCATATTAATTTGTAGAAATAGAAAGAAAAATGACTTCAAACATATCATTATGAACCATACTCGATAAGGAAAAACTTCTCACTGGAACCAATTTCCAAGAATGATAGAGGCGTTTCTGCGTCATCCTTCGCCATGAGAGGGAATTGTATATCCTAGAAGAGCCTTTCCTAGTTTCACCTAGAAAAGAGGCCAGTGAAGAGGAAATACCTCTCTTTAGGAAACATATGGATGATACCAGATATTTCCAATGTTTCATACTATCGGCCATTTCTAATGAGCTCTTGAAGAAACATGAAAACATGGACGCGTATAGCATGATGTCTCACCTTAAAGATCTCTACTAAGAGAAGGAGATATAGGAGAGATATGAGATTTCCAAATCATTGTTTACAACTAATCTTGGAGAGTCTGTTCCAGTTGGGCCTCATGTAGTCAAGATTATTGGCTACATTGAATTCTTGGAAATCTTAGGGATTATGTTCCCAAATGATTTGTGTACAGATCTCATCATATCATCACTTCCCAATACCTTCTCTAGCTTTATTTTCAATTATAACATGAGAAACAATGATAAGATTGAATCAGAACTTCTAAACATAATTCTATATGTAGATAAGAACATGTGGCGTAACAAAACTGCATTCCTTATGGTGCATAAGAAAAGGAAGGACAAGGAAAAGGGGCCAAAGACTTATAAAAGGTCTGAATCCCCCAAGCACCATCCCTCCAAGAAGGGGAAGATCCAGAGGTAGGGAAAGTAATGAGAGATAATATCTTTTTCATGTGGCAAGCTAGGACACTGGAAGAGGAATTTCACCCAAGAGTGTGGGAATGCTAAAGGTACTTTAATTATCGAGTGTAATATTTCCATTTCTACACATTGGGTATTTGATAAATCTTATGGGTGTCACATATGTATTCAAATTCAGAAACCAAGTAGATTTAGAAAGATTTCCATATGAGAGGCGGATTTTCGAGCTGCCAATGGCGTGAGGATAGCTGCATAATCCATTGATGATTACCACATATCCTTGCCAACTAAGATGATTTTGGTTTTACAAAACTGTTATTATGTGCCGAGTGTTACCAAAAACCTAATTTACGTATCATGTTTGGATATAAATGGATTTATTTTAAATTTTGAAATAAAGGTTTATTATTTTATAAGAACAATGTATGTTATGGTATGGATCAATTAAATAATGGTTTTTATGTATTAAATTATGAAAACCAAGTGTTGGAAATCGATAACGGAACAAACTTACATGACTCATACATCACCCAGTTGTGGCATCACTGCCTCGGTCATGTAAACAAGAATCACTTGACAATGCTCTACCAAGATTCCAATTTAGACTCTACTGAGATAAAACCACTTGATAGATGTCACAGTTTTTTACAAGGTAAAATAACCAGGCCGCCTTTCAGTGGACAGGGTGAAAAGGCCACAAAGCTTCTAGGATTCATGTACACGGATGTGTGTGGACCATTCCCATTAGAAGATAGAAGTGGATATTTTAAAATCATTACTTTACTGATGATTTGAGTAGATATGGATATGTTTACATAATAAGGTATAATTCATAAGCCTTAGAGAAATTTAAGGAATTCAAGAATGATGTATAGAATCATCTTGGTATGAAGATAAAGAAGCTTAGATCAAATTGTGGTGGAGAATATCTAAACCAAGAGTTCATAGATCTTTTACAGGAGTCTAGGATTCTATCACAGCTCACTCCTTATAAACTATAGTGGAATGGTGTTAGTAAAAGGATGAACTGTGCCTTGTTGGACATGGTGAGGTCGATGATGATTCATGCATATCTTCCATTATCCTTTTGGGGATATTCATTACAAACTGTTGCATACACATTAAACCAAGTACCAACTAAGGTGGAAAATGAAACTCCCACCATGTTATGTAATAGAAAGAAACCCATTTTGTCGCACACACATGTATGGGGATGCGAGGAATTTTTTAAAAACTTCTCAAGAAATAAACTAGCACCCCTAGGCACGAGGTGTATCTTCATAGGATATCCCAAGGAAATGAAAGGATATTACCTATATAACCCTTCAAACAAGAATGTGACTATCGCCAGAAAATCCATCTTTCTTGAGAGGAAGAAAATCCTTAAAAAGGATAGTGGGAGGAAGATGGAATTAGAAAAAGTTTATGATCAAGATACATAGGAATTGGTACAGGAAAAAGTTCCACAGGTTCCCATGAAAGAGGTTCCCGAAACACAAGTACTGCGTAGGAGCTCAAGAGAGGTAAGGGAACTGGAGAGATTTTGTTTCTTATTCACTGAGGATGGTGAATCATTATTGTTGGACAATGATGAATCTCTCTCCTACAAGGAAGCATTAGAAAGCTCAGAAGATGGAATATGTATAGAAGCTATGAATTCTGAGATGGATTCCATGTATTAGAACCATATATGGGTTCTGGTTAATGATCTAGTTGATGTAAAGCCTGTTGTATGCAAATAGATATTCAAGAGAAAACTAGACATGGAATGTCATGTTAGCACATATAAAGAAAGGGTAGTGGAAAAAGGATTTAGACAACATCAAGGAATTGACTATGATTAAACCTTCTCGCCAGTTACCATGTATAAATCCATAAGAATCATACTTTCCATAGTAGCTTTACATGACTATGAGATTTGAAAAATGGATTTCAAAACAGCAATCCTTAATAGGAACCTTCGGAAAGATGTCTATATGACACAACCAGAAGGGTTTGTGACACCAGGTGAAGTCTAATAGGTTTGCAAGTTACATAAATCCATTTATGGATTAAAGAAAGAATCCAAGTCATGGAACATTAGATTTTATGAATCCATAAAAGAATTGGGTTTCATTGAGAATGAATGTGAGCAATGTGTTTACAAGAAATTTAATGGGAATGCGGTCGTTATCCTAATAGTATATGTTGATGACATATTTCTTATTGGAAACGATGTACTAGTCATACAGTCAGTTAAGGATTGGTTGAAAAAGTGTTTCTCTATGAAGGACTTGGGTGAAGCAGCCTACATTCTAGTGATAAAGATCAATCATGATAGATCCAAGATGCTTCTTGGACTAAGTCAGGGTACATACATTGACCAGATACTAAATAGATTTAGTATGGAACAATCCAACATGGGATTGGTTCTAGTGTCACATGGCCTACATCTTTATAAGAAAATATTTCCTCAGACACAATAAAAGATAGATATAATGAGTACTATCCCATACGCTTTGGCTATAGGATCCATCATTTATGCTATGTTATGTACCAGGCTTGATGTTTCTTATGCACTGAGCATGGTAGGAAGATATCATGAAGATCCAGGAGAATAAAATTGGACTATTGTTAAGACTATCCTTAAGTATCTGAGAAGAACTAAGGATATGTTACTGGTATATATAGGAGACGAGGAGGTTTTCATCAGAGAGTATGATGATGCTGGTTTTCAGATAGATCAGAACAATATGAAGTCGCAATCTAGATATGTTTTCGGTATCAACAGAGGATCTATGAGTTGGAAGAGTTCAAAGCAGCCAGTTGTCACTGATTCTACAGTGGAGTCTAAATATATAGCGTCTTCTGATGCAGCCAAATAACCCATATGGATTCATAACTTTGTGCAGGATCTTGATGTGGTACATAGAAGTAAAGATCATATCACAATGTGTTGTGATAATACTACAGTGGTGGCTCTTCCAAAATAACCAAGGTCACATCCACAGAAATAGCACATACTCCGGAAGTATCACCTCTTGACGAATTTATATCAAAGGGGCGATGTTACAGTGACCAGAGTGTCCACATAAGAAAACTTGGAAGACCCCATGACTAAAGGACTATCTCAGAATAATCATGAATATCATGTGAGAGTTAGTGGTTTAAAGGTTGTTAGTAGTTGGATCTAGTACAAGTGGGAGTCTATTTGATTTTGTGGCATAGAACCAACTACTTTGTACTTTATTCATTAATAAATACCTTATCACATCTTGATTGTCTTCTATGTGACAATGAATATGATAATTTCCTAAGGATAGATATTTCATTAAATGGTCATAGAAGATCCCTTCTATGATGAGATCCCAGAAGTTCCATAACACTATTCTTGAATATATGTTCTATGGTTGAATGATATTTTTTGAGGGACACAAATAATATAGACTCTTAGGGGTGAGGACTCATAAAACATTGAGGCACCTTCTCATTGTGTGCACCCTTGGTAATATCTAGGAGGATATTATGAGAACGAGACCCACCAGTAGGAAATCCACATTTTATAGTTTCATTGAATGTTACTATCTACAGACATATGTATTTGTCGTTAGAATTTAAGATTATTGTTAATGGGTATTTCAACTTTTCCACTTAGATGTATTGACGAAAACTCTGATGACACACTGTTCACAGTGAGGTAGGATAAGTTGGGTGCGTCAAGATAAATAATGCATTAATAGATAATGAGAGCAAGGATTTGTCCCTTCTATTCCAAAATGAAAGTAGATATCTCAGGCCTTTTGATGAAATTGATATAGCCTAAATTAACCCATGGCCATGGTTAGGAATGGGAAAGTTCAAATCCGAAAATTCTATGAAAGAATAATCTAGAACATGGGTTTATGGAACTAGCATCCAACTCACTTAATTCGAGATATCAAGACAAAGGGATTACATCACAGGTTAAGCATTCGTAGGAGGTGACACATCATTACAGCATTAACTTCTTTCTTTATGAGTGTCTTGGTGTGTTTCTAGATACTAACCTTGGAATTTAGGCAGGATCCGCCTAATGCCACTGAGAAAGGGGACTAGAGGGTCACACACTAATTGTGTCCATCAATCTTAGTTAAATATTTATTTAATAAGTTGAATAAATATTATTCCAGATCGTGGTTTAATAATTACTCAAGGATGCCTGATTGCATTTATTTCAACACTAGTTATTTAAGAGATTATATTTTGGGTGAAATAAAATATTTATTATAGAGTAATTCAATAATATTTATTTAAGAAACAAATATTCATTATTCAAGGTCTAATAAATGTGGCAGTGGAAATAAAGAGAATGGAAATATAAAAGTACATGCCATGTATATTAATATACACGCCGTACAGTTTTCTAGGGATTTGTGAGAAATAAAATTTTTTATTTAATTAAATAATATTAGGTGTAATTCGCTGGGTTCATGTCAAGTAATAATAATAGTAAACTATTATTATTATACCCGGGTTCTTACTAAGAATTACATGAAATGAATAAATTATTCCATGTAATTCATTTTATTATTCTAAGTAATTAAAATCTCAATTATATTATTCTCACTAGTTTAGCCATTCCAAGTGGTTGTGCACAATGGATCTGGAAAATCTCTCAGGCCAAGAGAGAAATATTTTTCCACGAAGAACGCTCTCATGTTACGAGAGAGATCCTCTTACACCGGATCAACGAGAGTGCTTTTCAAGAGGCTCTCATAGAGATTGAAGGTTGACATTGCAAGTGAAGGCTCTTCCTCACTAGAACCCATAGATCCCTTCAGCGATGTCCAGAGATACATGTATCACCTGTGGATCACCAGTAGAGGAATACTACACTTATATTCTATGATTCAATGAATGATCACATCAGATTGTGACTAGAAACATCAATAGAGAAAGAATTCCATCAAGGAAATTCTTGTCTTTTAATTAAATTAATTATAAACAACATTTGATGATCCTCTCTATGGTTCTGTGACTCCCTCTTTTCTTTCATTCTTTGTTCTATTATAAAGATACATCGTTTTATTATTGTGATGGATCTTAGATTTATCGTTGGTAATGGAAAAAATTAAATCTGGGAAAACCCAGGAATGCGCTTCCACTGCACCTGGAACCTACACCTACAAGGTTTCTAAAATGATGCTTGATCAATGCTTCATTTACCTCATCTCATTTTTATAGGGATGTATGTTAAACCTCAATCATAATGAAAATAACCATCACATAGAATTTTCATCACCAAAGAGTGGAATAAAATCAAATGTAATACAAATAAGTCATAAAAATGAAAATTTACATCCATAGAAATTTGTCTTTTCCTATACATGGGTTAACTACACCCACGCACAACTCATTACAAAATTCCAATCCATTACTAATATCCTGTATATTGTCTAAAAATGATAACTAAATAAAATAAATGTTTGATACCACATTGTGATGTCCTGACCTGGGTTCCACTTATAGGTTCTCTGAACTTGTGGGACACATGGCCACAAGTGAACCTCCCTATACCCCAAAGGCTGTCGACTAGAAATAAGGGCTCAGGGGGTGTCTATGTGAAGACTATTCACTCTGGTTAGTGTAGAACATTGTTAATATAACAAATAAAAAGTATAAGCATATCAATAATGGAAACAATAGTAGAATCAAGAATAAATATCCAATAATTGAATAACCATCAGAAGAAGTAAATTGTATTATATAAAATAGTGATGATGTCATGTCTCTAAAAAACATAGAAACATGTATACATGGAAGTAGGTATCAAACACAATACATTATATACACAACATAAAAAAGGGAATTTTTTTACGTTGAATCCGATCTCTGGCCCGGTCATCTATTATGAAGCTCTTATCAGAATTTATGTAAGAAGTCACACATCCAAAAGTGGACACTTCCACTTATGTACACAAGAAATAATATAGTCTTATTGGATAACATCGACGACCCAGATAGGGTGTGAGATAAAACAAGAAGTCCACCATCAATGACATCAAAAAATATGAATTCAGTGCATATAATATTGTAGTGTGCAGATATATTATGCAGTAATAACAATATTAAAAGTGTCAGATTTGGTTCCTAAAGGAATCTAGGCAAACACTACCTGCTTCTGGAAATGCTAGAATATCTCTAAACAAGTAACCATGTGTATACACTTATATGGACTATATACATAGTAAAGTTTATATCCATATATATGGATACTACTACTAGCCTGGACTCAAGGCATAACTTAGGAATCCATAAACTATTACATGAGGCTCCTGAGTATTAAGGGACATTATGGCCAATATCACTAATAGGGTCACCATTCCAAAATCACAAAAGTAGGATTGTAATTCTCATATATAACATTATGGGTCACCATACCCATATCATAGTAAACATAAGGGTCTCCATGCCCCATATCATAATCATAAGGGACACCATTCCTAGTATCATGATTAAGGGTCACCATGCCTGTATCACATTATAAAGGGTCTCTATTCCCATGAATAATAATTAAAGAGGGTTTCTATGGCCATATATCACTTTAGTAAAAGGAAATACATTCCCATATAATATAATGAAGAAAGGGACACCATGCCCATATAATATTAAGAAGAATGGAATCCGTTCCTATATAATATAAAATAGAATAGATTCCATTCCCATCATTATAATATAGATAATTAATCAACAATTTAAATATGATATAATTGATGGTTCATATTTCATTAAAATTTATTAATAAAAATGGTCTGACTAATGTTCAATTTAATTTGGTGATGTGGTCATACCACTCAAATCCAATCAATTCAACTTAAACTAATGAGTGTGTTCGCCATGATACACCACTACATTAATCTATTATCAATTATGATATCAAAATTTAGAACTAAAATGAAACAAACTGATAAGTTTTTTATTCTATATGGCCATGAAATCCAATTATTTATATAAGGGGAACACCAATCGGAGTGTCATACATTCAGGTTAATGACCATACATGTATCTAGGGATCTATTATGGTCAACATGGTCCTAAAAAACACAACCAATTTATGATGAATTCAAATTAAGGGAAACACATGGTAAAAATGGAACACTTCACATATCACAGTTCATTAATCATCATTACTTTATGGAATAAATACTAGACGACCCACATTAAGCCTATCAATGATGCCTCGTCCAATATTGGACTCCGTTTTGGTCTAAATCAGGAGAAAATAGAAAAATCAAATAACTCCATGAAAATAGGGCATATATGGTCACACCCAAATAGAATATCCGATATAATGGAAAATGATAAAATATGACTATGGTTTATAGAGATTACCAAGAGTAATTATATGAGACCAATATTGTTTGAATCTGAGTTCAGATGGATGATTTATTAATGATCCTAAGAGAAAACCCAAAGGAGGAGATTTCAACATGAATGCGTTGTCCATTGGAGGATAAGGAGAAAGGAAATATGGTTAAAAGTATTTTAGGGTAAAATAGTAATTCTACAAAAATTTTATAGTGGTTCATGGTTTGGCCACATGGTTGGCCAAACTGTGCACCATGATTTTCCTTAAGAGGGGTCTCACATGTTGAGGATGCACAGTTTGAGTAACCATGCACCAACCATGAAATTTACCTCAACTAAAAAGTTTATAAATTATTCATAGGCTTGTGGAACTGGGATCAATATTAGTGGAAACCATGATCTATTCTTGGCTCTCTAAAAGGCCATGCACTATTAGGATAAACACAACGGACGAGATCACATGCTTTCTAATAATCATGCGACCCATTTATTTTGTCCACTGGATGGGGTTTTGACCTCTGAAAAAGACTTGGAAAGACAAAACACTTCTGTGAACTCATTAAGAATCCATATTGGGTCCCATATAAAGAATTAGACAGAAATTTAAAGGATATTTTCCTCATAAAAAGATCAGATTCGTACACTAAGGGGATTTAAAAATGAGCTTCACTCTAGTTTGTGGTAGGTGGTCCTTATTCATCTTCCTTTTGAATTATTAAATTTCAAATATGCATGTGATATGAATATCCCCACAACATTAGGTAGTGTACCTACATAAATTAGTTATTTTTTTTTAATAAAAATTGAAACCTATGATTTAATTGTACAAAGTATTGAGGGCCTCAAGTGACCCTCTTGTCCTAGATGGACATCTCATCCACTGATGGGCGAGGAGAAAAATTGTACTATTTTACTCGGGATGCATGGCCAAGGAATTTTCCATGAAAGGTGACATATGGGCATTTAGCTTATTGACATAACTATGGGGCGAGTGTTACTCCACCAGTAGGACATAATTAATTAGGTAGTTATAGCCTATAAGAATTGGTGGATTGGTTGGGATTTCAGGCTGATCTAAGACTCTTAAAAATGGGGATGGGCTTAAGCTATTATCCCTCCTGTAATTATCCTGGGATTCCAAGGAGGCCTCTTTGAGACTTAGGGGACCATTATTTTTTCTTGTGTGATTTCTAACCCAAGCAAGATGATAGCCATGGAAACATATAGAGATGGTAGTGAGTGTCACCTTAGAACCCAAACCAATGATATGAGATAGAGGGTGTATAGAAATAAGTAATGGGTTTAGGTATTTGTCCAACCGCTACCCTGTGCCTATACATGACTCATTTATTCTTGATGTAATGATATATTTCCAAACATGTTCCCTCAGAACCATCCTATGGTCTCAATGATATGTGATGGTGACTTTGGGAATTCCCAAAAGTACTTCACGAGATTTATCTTTTGAACCACATGTGATGTTTGGGATGCCATAGATTTGGATATTGGTGTTGGATATACCATGTATTTTTGGATCGAATGTTGTACTTTCTTGGGAGGGGTACCTAGATTCATAATGATATGGTTGTTTGGGCTACCTTGGATTTGGATCTTGGTGTTGGAGCTAACATGGATTTATATCATGGATGTTGTACTATCATGGGATGGGTTTCCAGAGTTGTGAGTATATGGATATTAGGGAATCCTTGGATTTGGATCTTGATTTTGGAGTTTCCATGGATTTTGAGCACAGATGTTGGATTATAATAGGATGAGTCCCTAGAGTTATGAGGATATGGGTGAGGTTTCCATGTATTTGGGGCCCACATATTTCTGGGTAGGAACGATCATTGTGACATGCTTAGAGACACCTTAGGACTAGATGAAGTAGGTATTATTGATCGGGGTTATGGATATAAGGATAGATAATGTTGATACTTGGTTTATGGGTTTTAATGGTCCATACGATGTGATAAAGACATTATATCATCAAGATAAAGAAATTATTGAGATGTTTCATTATTTTTTTATTCTTCATTTTGTTTATTTATTTCATGGAAGCATGTCACATACATATACATAGTATATAATGGTTATGTATGGGAAAATTTTGGTGGTTACCTATTAATTTCTTTCTCAAACCGTTCTTGAGTGACCATGATACTTAGGTACTTTAGTATACCTCTCACTTGTTGCATAAATAGGATGGGAAGAGACCCGATATGATGTTGGGGATCGAGATGAGTAGATTGAGAGGTGTTAGAGACTTGGATTGTGGAGGGACTCAGGGATTTAGTTGATACTCAATTACTAATATTACATTATTTTTTCCCTTTATTTGTATATGGGTAGTCCTAGCGGGTGATCTTTTCTGTCTAGATGTATTGCTTCCTTATTAGACATTATTACTAATTGGGATGTTGTATTTATCTTGCATAATATGATGTTTATTATTGATGTATGAAAATTAGTTACCTAAATAATTACTTTTCACTCTAATACTGGGTGTATATTCTTTCCATAGTACCTCCTTATATCCCCGCTATGAGTTATTAGCCTCTGGTATTCAAGAATGTACGCCCGAGGTGATGTGGAGAACCGATCCAGTAACGGTTCATAGAGGGAGTTGGAATGGGAAATTATAAAATTTGAATCATTAAAAAATTTCGACATGCTGATTCCAAATATGGAATAAATTTTATCAAAATACATTTATATAAGTGGTAAAAACTAATTTTAAAATAATCATGCAAAATACAACAAAAACCCATTTTTAGAAACATACATATTAAACATAAAAATGAATTTACATTCATTCCTTACCAAGTAAAAACTATGAAATGAATGTTATTTTTTATTTAATATAAAATATATAAATTTAATTAAAACATTTATAAAAAATTAATTATTTTATTTATTAAGAAAAATAAACTTTTGTGTATATAAAAACAATTTTCATAAGAATAACACCTTTTTCCTATAAAAGATGTTATCTTCATTCCTAATCATTACATAACTAAAGTGTGAATTTTTATTCATTTATTCATGTAATATATCAGTATGTTTAATTAAAATCATTCTCAATAGTGATCAATATACTTTTTTTGTTATAAATACATAACATCTTCAAAAATTAATTTTCTTTTAAAAAATATGTCTTTTAATCATTAAATGGTTCTATTAATATTGAAATCTTATTTCATAGGTATAAATCAAGAGATGTGAATGAAATAAAAAACTCACATATATATTTAATTATGTGTCTAACCCTATTTATACCCTTCAATCAAATGACTAGGTTATATAGGTCGTAATATACTATTGTTCATTTAGGCTTCGGTTCATGTATAAAAGAAGATATTGAATATTTCATGTTTTATTTCAAAGGAAATGTATATAAAATATTTTGTGTGTTACATTCTACCGCCTTTAAATTTAAATTTTCCCACAAAAATTTTCCACCCCAATACAAAAAAATTATATATATCTACTTCAACATATCCTTGGATTCTCATGCAGCTTCATCAAATTTATGATTCATCAAGAGAATTTTAATCAAGTGAGTATCCCGTTCTATAGAAACTTATCTCTATGATATGAAATTTATACTAGTTGATCTTCAAATGAAATATCATGTTCCAGTGGTATAACCTTTGAGTTCAGTACATGTGATGGTTCATGTATTTACTTCCTTAAGAGAGATACATGGAACACATCAGGAAATTTAGAGAGGTCTGGTGGAAGCCCCATGAGATAATCTAACATCCCTACTCGATCAAGAATCTATAAGGGGGATGTTGGAACCACAACTATTATATACAAGAAATGGAGTATGGTTTGTGTTTGTTTTAAATCCTCATTAGAAGTTCAAAATGTTTTCTATGAAAGGTATCATACAGTTCAAGTGCACAACTGTATTGAAGGTGGTGTCATTTCCCAGTGTTTTCCAAATTTTTGTGTATGAAAATTGGAATATGGAGAAATGTGTTTTTGGAAAAGGCATTTGCATGAAAGATTAAAGGGCGTTTAGAAGGATTCATGCAAGGAATGATTTGGGATCTGCCCATAAAAATATGGTAAAGGAAAATAGTGCACAGAAGGCTTAAATGTTTGCGAAAGATGAGGTTACACGGAATAATCTTACGCACCCAATACGACGTCCAAATGGGTTTTGCGTGCTCGGAAAGAAACTTAAACACACTGAAAAAGATGGGCTGGAATCTTGCATGTAAGGTTGTGGAGGCCTATAAATAGGTAGATACCCCCATGGAAGACTCAATTTTTTCTAATGAAAAACCGGTAGCTCTACTTCAAAAAATATTTTCACGTGAAAGAATTGCAGGTATTAAATCTGGCATGCAAGGTGTTACTTTAGTCCAAAAAGGCCAAGTAAACCCTTCGGTGTAGTTGCGTGAAAGATAAGGGTTACACGAAAAGTAGGGGTTGTAAAAATTCCACTATCATGGAAAATCCCAAATCTCGTGTGCAATTTTAGGTATTGCATGCAAGCATAATGTTAAGATTCTGAAAGGCTTTTGGATATCTGGTTTTTGTGATCAATGCTTTCAAGTACCCCAATTCAGGACTTCGATGCAAGCAGTGTCTCATGCTAGAATGATACATAGACTTCAATGAAAATCTATTAAAGTGACCCTCATGTTAATAAACTAATTAAGACTTCTCTCTTGGTAGTGAGAAAGGGGGAGTCGAAGGAAGTATTCTGAAGTATGTAATAAGATATCCCTGAATTATTGTAAAGGTATTGTGCCCAACACAAAGTGATTGTGTCCAAACTCTTATACTCCATAACTAGTGAAGATTAATAGATTTTGGTACGACTAACATATTGCCAGTGTATGCTCCTTAGACATATCTCTTTGTGGTGAACTAAGTAAAAGTGTTTTGTGGTTTCTCTACATGTGTTTGTTCAATTACCGTTAATATCCATCATACAGGTTTAACACGTTCCTACCAACATGGAAACAAGATTATACACTTTAAAAGAAAAGATTGACACCTTCATTCACCCCTCCAATATCAGGGTCTCCCGAGGTCATTCAGGGCCAATATACATAAGGATCATCTTTCCATTATTTATAATTCTCATAACCTTATTAAATAGAGAAATTAATAGGAATAATTTTTCACTAACTTTGAATTCTAGATATCATCAATGATTGTGAACATAACCATTTTTGTTGAATATGAGGTACCTTGATTCCCTATTGAATGGATTTATCCTTATATTTCATTCACTCAGCTAGCTCAAGTCTCAATATATTTGACTCTCCTACTTTACCCCAACACATTAGCGTTATGCACTTCCTTCCATATATAGATTCATAAGGATATATCTAATTTCTCGAGTGAAGGAATTTATTATAACATAATTCAACAAGAGGAACGTGTTGATCCCAACCACCTTTAAAATCATTAGAATAGGATATTAGAATATCATTAAATTTATGAATTGTCCTCTAAGACTTTCCATCTATATGAGGATGATAGGAAGTATAAAAATACAACTACATATCGAGGGTTTTCTAAAGACTTCACCAGAGTTTTGAGGTGGACCATGCATCTCGGTGAGATACAATAGAATGTGTTACTCCATAAAAACTTAAAACATCTTTAATATATATATTTTAAATATGATAAAGGGGGATATATTATCTAATATAAGTTGAAATTGATAAAGTATTAAGGTGATCAACTATAATCCAAATATCATTATGGAATTTAGATGTTTTGGGGAGTCTGATGATAAAATTCATGATGATGTTTTCCTATTTCCATACAACATAAGTAATGGTTATAACCACCCCTTATACTTCTTCTACACTACTTTAACTTATTGGAATACTTATAAAAAAGATACATACACTACAATATCTCTATTTATGTTGAACTACTATAAAGAATCTTTCAAATATCTATACATCAGTATATTTATAATATGAATAGAGAATGATGAGCTATGAACTTCTTCCAATAACTCTTTTTTCATGTCTGGTATTGATGATACACATACTTTTTTTCTGAAACTTATCATTCTATCATAATCAAGATTTAACTTATGAACATTTCCCAAATTATTTTATATATCTACATATTCCTTCTCCGCCTCTTTAATCATCACATGGATTGATGGTTGACCACTCACTTGAGCAAGATAATATTTCTCACCTTTCTTCAATATTTCAGGATCCATTATCTATAAATCCGTAAATATTATATCATTTTTGATTCTTGTAATAGATAATATAGAATGATAATTTCGACTCAAAGAATAAATGAACTTTTTCACTTTATTGGGGTGGTAATGTATTGATTAATCATAATATTTAATAAACTCCAACCGTCTTATCTGGTGCATATTCAACTCTTTCTGGGTGAATATATACTTTAAAATTTTATGATTAGTATATGTGTCACACATTTACCTATAATGATAATGCCTCTAAATATTTAATGTAATGATTACAACATCTAACTCCAAGCTATGGGTTGGGTAATTTTTCTCATGATCTATAACACCCCAAGATTTTATGATATATTTATCTTTAAATAAATTTATATTCTTCGACATCCTGTGATACACAGAAACATAAGTTTAAACCAACCATGATATAAATAATATTATTTAAACAAGGCTGTTATAATATAATCATTAAAATTGGAGGCCTAAATTGGAATAATCACATTATAAAAAATATGTATAATGTTTTTATATAATGTAAAATTATTTATAAATAAGTAATCAATTTTCATTAAAATCATTTTTATGCTTCAAAAATACATTTTTTTTAAAATGTGTCTTAATAATTTTAGTGAGAAAATATTATAATTATCTTATACCACTTTTAGAAATATTATTTTAAAAAAAATTCACCATTTTTGAAATAATCATATAAAAATTATCTTAGGGTGAAATTTTTGGATTTTTCTGAAAGAATTTCCTTTACATTGAATAGCGATAACTACAGATATTTTTAAAACTTTTATTTATTTTCATTTTAAATGTAAAAAAATAATTTGAATTTGAACTTAAATTAACATAAGAGTACATTAGTTATAAACAGTCGAATTAATTACATATTAATCATAATTATACTTGATTTAAGTTTAAGTTCATTTTATGGTCTAAAAAAATATTTTTCTAAAAACCATTTTTTTGTGTGAAATGTTTTTTTATCTCAATTAATTAAATAAATCCCTATTTAATAAAAATTTTAATGTAATTAATATATTATATATTGAAAAAATATATCTTATATTCATTTTATGGGTTTTTATAAGCACAAAAAGAAAAATAAATACATTTTTGTGGCTAAAATGTATTTTTATAAAAAAGGTTTTTATTGTGTTTTGTGCATTTATTTTAAAATGAATTCCTACCACTCGTAGAAATTGAATCCTTTAGAATGGATTCCATATTCTTAATAATAATAATTATTATAATTTAATTAGTTTAACTTAATATTTTTTCATAATGAATAGTAACCATAGAAAATATTTTTCACCTTGGTAAGGGTAAAACCAGTAAAATAGGGTTAAAATTACGGGATAAGACTTTAAAATAACCCTAAAACATTAATTTATCCTATTTTATGGGTGTTATTATACCAAAATTATTCTTAAGGTGTTAATTTTTTTTTAAAAAAAATATTCTGAAATTGGGAACAAAAGCATGCCTTTTTTTGAAAATATATTATATTTTATTCAAATTAATTTGTTTGGTTATTAACATTTAATGGAATGGTTGGAATATTCCATTTCTTTTTTTATTTCCCAAAAGTCTAAAAACAATATTTTTTTATCATTGAAGAAATACAATTATTGGAAACATTTTTATTGTTTTATTTATGGATTAATTTATTTTACTCTTCAATAAGATATATTCCTAAAAACCATTTCTTATGTGTTTTGTGTTCATACAATAATTGTATTTGATAAAACCCAAAGAAATTAAATCTAATAAAATGGATTTCAAATTTGGAATCATTATGTAAAAATTTATTTAGAACCCCCCTTTTATTTTGGTGATATAATTAATTTATCTTGGTAAAAAGGAGAGTTATCATGGTAGTGGTTGAAATGGGTTTAAAGTTGTATACCCAAAATATAAGGATGAAAATTCATACAAAACTTTATTAAATGTGATTTTTTGAGTATATTAAGATCCTGTAATGTCGTATCATCTAATTTATGGTTCCTTGGTTCAACTTTATATGATTATTACATATATACATATATTATTTAATGTTTTAAGTAATTTCAAATGTGTCCATTTCCTCCCCTATAAATAGTGTAACGACCCGGATCCGGAGTCACTCAACTGGTACCCTGTACCCGGTTCGACACATGACCTCAAGTGCATTTCCCCAAATTCTGGAGGCTGCTAACTAGCCGCGAGGTCCTTGTTGAGTCGGTGGGAAAACTATGCCCTCATTTGGTAAAGTATGCAGCGGAAGGAAAATAAATAACAATAGAGGAAGCATTAAACAACATACAATTTCAAAACCAAGCAGCGGACGCAATGTATAAGATAATAATAATGATACAGCATGGTACATGTACCTATAGAAAGCAGTAACAAAGAAACATGCTGAAATACAACTGAAACCCATGTACTAAAAGTAAATAGTCAACTCCACCAGCATCGCAAGCCTAATCTCGGTCCCATGCTCTCCGGCTCTAACCAGCAATTATGAACCTGAGGTAGGAGGGCCACAATCCCTATCCACACCTACAACCATATAACATGTTTGGGCCGAAAAGAAGGACCCAAACAGGGTGTGAGAATAATCCCATTAGGTAACCACCAAAATATCTATGCCTTACTGTCAGTGAGAAGTATAGAAAAAGTTATGGAAATAAATGCAGTAAAGAAACATGAGCACACACTACTGGAAAACGGGCATATACCCACGGTTTTTCAACAAACCATGGGTATAGGGTACCTCTATACCCACGGTTCTCGAAAACTATGGGTATAGGGATAATATGGGGACCTATACCCATGGTTTTTTCAAAACCGTGGGTATAGTTTAATTTCAAAGACCAATACCCACAGTTTTGTCCAAACCGTGGGCATAGAGTTTTTTCGGATGACCTATACCCACTGTTGTTCAAAACCGTGGGTATAGGGGTATTTTTTTTGAAGACCTATAGCCACGGTTTTAAAGAACCGTGGGTATAGCTTTCCCGCCATAAAGCGGGGAAAAAAATTACGTGGGACAATGAAAAAATTTGGTGGGAATACATTTTTTCACGGATAATATTAATATATATATATGCAGTTGAATGTCTATATATAAATTAAAAAATTTAGCTCGGTTGGTTCCTTAGTGAATAGAGGCGCTGAGTTGCACTGTGAGACCCCAGTTCGATTCCCCTTGCCCGCAAATTTTTAATTTAAATACCGCTTATATTAATATATATACGAAGATATATGTTTTTATAACAAATTAAAATCACAGATCGGTTGGTTCATCCTGGGGTGCGGGCGCGTAGCGCAGCCGGCAGTGCGAGTTCGAAACCCAGTGGATGCGTTTTCTGGAATATGAAACTTTGATTATATTAATATATATGAGCAGATATATCTATATATAATAAATAAAAATTGCATCTCGGTTGGTGCGGTGGGGTTGAATAGGCACGAGGCGCAGTTGGAGGTGCGGTTTCAAAACCTACTGGCCGCGTATTTTTTGAATTTCAATACCCCATGGTTTTCAAACAGTGGGGTTTGTTGTGTGCCATGCTGGAACGCGTGGTGTTCCACATTTGACTCACCTATACCCATGGTTCTCCAAAACCGTGGGTATAGGCTGAGACCCCTATACCGACGTCTCTCCAGCCCACGGTTCCCAAAACCGTGGGTAGAGCCTATACCCACGGTTTTGGGGGCTATACCCAAAGTTTTGAACCGTGGGTATAGGTCATTTTTCCAGTAGTGACACTAAAGTAAAAAATCCTAAAAATCTACATTCAAATTTATTTATTAATTTAACACAATCATTTAATTATCAACCATGTAATCTAGTAATAGCTCTATATTCCCAAGGCCTAGCAAGTAACACAACTGGTATCTCAACAGACTACCTAACTACAAGCAGTACAAAACCCAAGCTTGTTCTTTGTCTTGGTGGACTCGTCACAACCAACCAAATGATATTTAAATACATTGACCCTCTGGGTGGGTCACGTGGGCAGGACCTTATGGTCAAGCATTCAAACAAAGGTAAAGACACTCTGAGGAAGCACTCATCGTCAATTCCCCCAATGGTCTTGCAGCGATACTACAGACTCTCTGAGGAAGCAATTATGTCTAATTCACCCTATAGTCTCGATTCGATAATTTTCAGACCCTCTGATAGAGAACAAAGTCAATCCCTCTTATGGTCTTGCATTAGTATAAACAAACAGGCCCTCTGAGGAAGCACTCAACGTCAAATCGCCCCTATAGTCTAACTACACCATGTTCCTACAAACCTATGTAAAAGAAATCATACATAACGATTCTTAGAATCCCTAAGTAACTTCAACAACTACTTGTATAATAGCTACCATGAATCAAAATTATATAAACAATAGGCAACACATATAATCAGTTATAACAAGAAAACTAGCAATTGCAATAGGGTTTGCCTTGTAGGCAAACTATGCCAAACGACGATAAACAGCCAAAACAAAGGAAGAAACCCATGGTGTGATCCGTAAACATGCTAACAAGTAAAAATTATTTAACTTACAGCCTAAATCACACAATAAATCTTTGGAAGATAATAAAGCAGGTCCAAATCCCTAACCCGAGAAACCCGATACATGGATATCCGACACTATTGCACAAAAAAAAACTCAAAGACATTCAACGTAAGGAATTAAAACACTAGTTTCGATCCTCGTTGATTGATATACTTGAACCTAGGCTTATTAATTGGCCTATAATGAAGTAGATCTACAAAAACGTCTAAAACGTTCAACCTCAGATAACTCACACGAGAGGAAGAATCAGAAAATGAGCCCAAATAAGAATCAAGAACTCACCACTGCGATTCTATTACAACCGACAGTGTTATATTCAGATAACCGGTGATGGATCGGTGGCTCGGAGATGATTCGGCCTCCCCGGATGCTCTGTACGGAATTAGGCAGAGAAGAAGACTAAAATAGGGTTAAGACGTGACCCCAATCTGATTAATGAAATAAAAAGAAAAGTACATGACATGTACTTTTAGAGTACACGACGTGTACTTGGTTTTTATATAATCCACTTTAAGCGGCCTTCACTTCACCCCACACGAACGTGTGTGTGGCCTGGACACGGCCAGCACACGGCCTAGCGCAGCATTGAAGTACACAACGTGTATGTATAAAGTACACGACGTGTACTCTGAAAATTTCCAGATTTTCCCCTTTTTCTAAAAAAAGACCAGAAAAGGAGAAACATAACTGAAAAGAAGATCTGGGTTCATACAAACTTCCCCCCTTAATGAAATTCATCCCTAAATTTCATAACGAGGCATAGAAGAAGAACCATCAAACAACTCCGGCCACTGAGATCGCATATCGGCCTCCCTTTCCCAAGCCTCATCCTATACACGACTGTGTTGCCATAGTAGCCATACCATAGGGACAGACCAGCCATATAGTAACTTTTCTCTACGATCAAAAATCCTAATAGGATGCTCCTTGAAAAATGCCTCCTGCCCCAAATCAACTTCCTCGGGTTGAAAAACATGAGACGGGTCTGGGAAATACCGCCGAAGCTGAGAAAAATGGACGAAGTCATGCATAGCCTGGCACCTCTGAGGTAACTGAAACCTATAAGCAACTGGCCCGACTCTCTCCAGAACCTCAAACGGCCCACCGTATCTCGGTGAAAGCTTTCCCTATCTCCTAATCCTCTTATTTCCCATCCTTTGGGTAACACGCAAGAAAACCTGATCTCCGACCTTGAACTCCAATGTTCGTCTCCGCTGATCAGCATAAGACTTATGCTGAGACTGTGTAGTAGCCATCCACTTCCGAATCAACTTCACATGATTTGTGGTTTACTGAACAAGACAAGGTCCCAGCATAGATTCCTCTCCTGCCTCCATCCAACACAAGTATGATCGGCACGACATACCATACAAATCCTCAAAAGGTTTCATATGAATAGTTTCTTGAAAACTATTATTATAGGAAAACTCCACTAGAGGTATATGCTTCTCCCAAGAACCTCCAAAATCAAGGATTCATGCTCGTAGCATATCCCCCAGTACCTGAATCATGTGCTCAGACTATCCATTTGTCTGGGGATTGTAAGATGTACTCAGAAGTACCTGTGTACCCAAAGCCTTCTATAGCCCATGCCAGAAATGAAAAGTAAAGATGGCATCCCTATCAGAAACGATATAACTTAGAACCCCATAAAGTCGCACCACCTCACAAATTTACAACCTCCGAAGCTCATCCACACCGAAGGTCTCCTTGATCAGCAAGAAATGTGCGACCTTCGTGAGCCTGTCCACCAAAACCCAAACCGCGTCATTCCCTCGAGGAGATCTCGGTAACCCTGTCACAAAGTCCATCGCGACATCATTACATTTCCACTCAGGAATGGGTAACTACTGTAAAAGCCCTACTGGTCACTGATTCTCTGCCTTCACCTGCTGACAGGTGGAACACCACATAACAAAACCAGCCACATCCTTCTTCATACCCGGCCACCAATACTGACGACGTAAGTCTCGATACATCTTTGTGACACTAGGATGAACTGCCCAAGCTGAAGATTGAAACTCGCACATGAGATCCTCATGTATGTCTGCTAAAACCCATACATGGCCATGAAAACGTAGCACCTCATCGTCGCCCACTTTCCACCCTAGAGCAGGGTCTCCACCGGGCACACCCTCCCATATGAGTAGGCATTCTGGGTCTGAGAGATGCCTCATTCGAACTCGATCCATAAGAGTAGAGGTTATAACTATAGAAGAAAGAGTCATCAGTCCCTATCTGTCATGGACCTCTAAATGCATCTCAGAGAATAAAGCCATAAGCCGCCACTCGCTGCTGGCCTCCTGAACTACCTGCAACTGAGTCCTCCTGCTCAGTGCGTCCACCACAACATTGCCCTTCCTAGGCGTATAAGCAAGCTCAAAGTCGAAAGACTATAGGTAATCGACCCACCTCCACTGTCTCAGATTTAAGTCACGCTGCGTGAATATATACTTGAGGATTTTGTGGTCAGTATATACCACAAAATGCTCTCCAATGAGATAGTGTCTCCAATAACGCAAAGCATGAACAACGACAGCCAAATCCATGTCATGCATAGGATATTTCTTCTCATGTGTCCTCAACTGCTGAGATCCATTAGCGAAAACACGATCCTCTTTCATAAGCACTACTCCAATCACGATGCCAGATGCATCACAGAAAACTATATAACTCTTTCCTGGCTCTAGAAAAACTAGGATCAGTGTTGAAGTCAATCTCCCCTTCAGCTCCTGAAAGGCTGAATCACAGGCTTCTGACCAAACATACTTTACACCCTTCTTAGTCATTCCCATCAATGGCGATGATAAGCATGAGAAGTCCTGTATAAATCGCCTGTAGTAACCAGCCAGTCCCAAGAAACTCCGTACCTCAAAAAAATTCTTCGGCTGCTCCCAGGTATTTACTGCTCTCACCTTATCAGGGTCTACTGATACTCCTATCTCTGAGATGACATGTCCCAGGAAGTGAATCTCGTCCATCCAGAAGTAGCACTTTGAGATCTTACCATATAAATGATGCTCTCTTAGTGTACTCAATACGATCTCAAGATGGGTAGCATAGTCATGTCGAGTGTGAGAGTACACCAAGATATCTTCCACAAAATCCACCACGATAGAATCCAAGTAAGGATGAAATAATCTATTCATCAGCGCCATGAAAACTTCTGGCGCGTTTGTGAGACCGAACGACATAACCAAATACTCGTATAGACCATACATGATCCGGAAGGCTGTAAAAGGTATATCTGATGGTCTGACATGCAACTAATGATAGCCGGATCTCAATTCGATCTTTTAGAACACCTTGTCTCCTCGAAGCTGATCAAAAAGATCATTAATCTTTGGTAAGGGATACTAGTTCTTGACCATAAACTGGTTCATCTTTCGATAATCCACACAAATCCATAGCATACCATCCACCTTATTCACAAACAAAACAGGCGATCCCCAAGGAGAAGTAATGGGTCGGATAAAACCCTTTTCTTGAAACTTCTCCAACTGCTTCTTGAGCTCTTGAAACTCAGTCATATCTATCCTATAAGGAGGTATGGATACTGGTGCTGCTCATGGAACAAGCTCAATAGAGAAGTCCACCTCATGCTCTGGAGGCAACCATGAAAAGTCTTCTGGAAGGACATCCGGAAAACGATCAACTACTAGAGGAAAATCCATTTGAGAAGTCCCCTGATCGTCAAGATATAAACTAGAAATCTGGGCTATAACACTGGCCAACCCTTGATGCTCTGGTCTAGCTCTGCTCGCCTGGACAATCCATTCGCCCTTGTGAAGAAAATATCTGCCCTCTGGTGACGTGAAACTCACCCTACGATGATAGAAATCGACAAAGGCCTAAAAATGAACTAGCCAGTCCATTCCGTGAATGAAATCATAACCTTTCAGATCTAGTACATAAAGATCCCACAAGAAGTGACACCCAACAACCTCAAGGGGGCACTCCTTGCACTGACACATACTAGAAGTTCTATGTCCCAAGGGAGTGTCTAGTGTCATCATATCCTCATAAGTAAAGATAGTATGTCTACGGCTCTCCACAATGTGCACATAAATAAATCTATGAGAAGATGTTGTATTGAAAAGTGCAGAAGATAAAACTGAAGCTACTAAGATCGTACCTCGCACTATAAAAGGTCCAGTATCCTGCTCTTGATGAATCTGCTCTACCTCAAACATATGGCTAGAACCACAGCCCTGTGTAGTAGCCTGAGATCCCTGAGATGATCCTCCCTGATCCTGACCACTACGTCCACGGCCTCTACCCTGGCCTGAACGACCTAAATAACTCCAGCCCCAGTCTTCTGCGGAACTAGTAAACCTGCTCCTGTACGCAGAGTCAAAACTGATCCTCCTTCACTCGCCGTTGGAAGAAGAACCTTGAAAAACCGCTAAAGATGAACCATCTTGCCTCAAGATAATCACTCTACCGGGTATCTCAGGAACTGTGACTTCTTATGCTTATCCTTCCCACACCGGTAGCACACAAACTTGCTACCTGAAGGAACATCTCGCTTCCTTGAGTCACCTCATGTAGACTCTCGGTGGCGCTTCCTGCTATCAATTGGAAGAGTACTAACTTTGGATGCTGAACCAACCTGGCTCACTGCTATAGTATCCCTCAAATTACTCTCCGTGATCAACTCCTGGTTGACTATCAAAGTAATAGAAGTCAACTGGAAGACATTCACCTGTGATCTGATCTCTGGTCTGAGTCCCTCCTCAAACTTCTATGCTAAGAACAACTCGTCATTCCCTAGAATGGGAGTGAATTGATGTAACTTTGTAAAGCGGGAGGAATACTCCATAACTGATAGAGTACCATACTGCAGGTTCATGATCTCCCTGGATCTGTCATCCCTCAGCGTCACCAGGTAGAAGTAGTCATAGAACGTATGTTGAAACTCATCCCAAGCAACTATCTGCTAATGCCCTGCCTGAGAAACTACGTCACACCATCTCTTGGCGGAATCTCGCAGCATGTAAGTCACGATCTTCACCCTTCTGTTTGGGGGTGTCTTGAGATGATCAAAGATAAAAACCATAGCTTCGAACCAGGATTCAGTAGCCTAAGTTCCTCTATCCCCAGAGAACGTGGGAGGATGCTGCTACTGGAAGACTCACGTAAGCTCTGCCATAGACTGGGAAGGTTGCTGTGCTCCCTGAATGGTCTGTATGAGACTCATGAATCCCTCACGAAACTGTGTATCTGCACCAGTGTCTGGGATAACTGCCGGTGCCATATCCGGTGTATGATCATTGTCAGATCCCTGACGTGCAACGGGAGGACGTCTTGGCAGCATGACTATGAAAAATCAAAAGCATACCTTAGATCAGGATTATCAAGGACTGAGAACACAAGAGTACAAGATGAGAAAAGGAGAAAAAAACAATCATGTTTTTCAAAACATGACTACGCGACGTGTATATAAACTACACGACGTGTCCGTTAAATCCATTCACATGGGCGTGTAATTCTGCCACCACTGGTCGTGTAACACCATAGACTACACGGCGTGTATTTGAACTCTATTCTCCTTCCCGAGTCTCCTTAAATGGCTAACCAACATGGTCCTATTAACCCAAGACTACACGGAATGTTCACTAAGAACATGGCATGTACTAGACAAGGTTTCAGTGACCCGTGTTGTTAGTTACACGGCCCGCTACACGACTGACCCTTACACGACATGTTCCAACAAACACGGCGTGTATATGAGAAGATAACCCCGACCCGTGTTGTTCGTGACACGACCAAGTACCTAGAACAAGGATACATGGTGTGGTCATACCGACCACGAAATGTGCTACATGAGCTTCCCCGGCCCATGTTGTTAGTGACACGACAGGGTACACGGCTCACTACTACACGGTGTGTACCTACCATACACGACGTATTCGTGAAGACTCCCACAAACTCGTGTTTCGGCTCACATGGTCAGTGACACAGTTTAAAAACTACATGGCGTGTATTAATAAATTACATTCCATGCATTCTGGGTTTTTCTGGGCTGTAACTCAAAAACTGCACCGAAGCCTAAAATACACTGAAAGACATGCATTCATGTGCGAAATTCCGACCTGTTGGGGCCTATACACCCCGCGAATCAAAGCTTGACATCATAACAATGCATATAACAAGTAAACATCATACAAATTCCATGATAATCCAAATTTCGATCATCGAGGGCCCCTAACACCACTAAGACCAAAGCTTGGCACCCATGCTAAATAAGATGTAAAATAAACAATACTCTATCAGCATAGCAGGTATCTCTATCACAAAAACTATCACAACATCATGCATAATCTATCACGACATCTATCACAGCAACATGAAATTTCTAATGCAGCCTAGATGGCATGGAAAAATGCATGACATGCGATTTTCTAACCAGTGCCTACATGATTCATGAGATGGAATACCCTCATCTCATCGGGTTGCAACAAAATAGAACCACAATCATATAAACTGCAACAACACAAAACAAGTGCATCACCTAATGGTGAAATATAATCAACTGTAGCACTTGAAAAAACTAAATAATTGCAATTACAAGGTAATATAGCTTTTCCTTGTAGATGAGTTAATTACTCCCGGACACAGTTAAGTACCAACTACCCATTTCTTCCTATCCCTATATATTGTCACCAAACAGTAAGGAAATAGAAAAGAAGGAAACCCCCTATGATACCACTTTGTAATGACCCGGATCTGGAGCCACTCAACTGGTGCCCCGTACCCAGTTCTCTACATGATCTTAATCACGTTTCCCCAAATTCCAGAAGCTACCAACTAGCAGCGAGGGCCTTGGTGAGTCGGTGGTGAAACTATGCCCACATTTGGAAAAGTCTGCAGTGGAAGGAAAATAAATAACAATAGCGGAATCAGTAAACAACATACAATTTCATAACTAAGCAGCGAAAGCAATTTATAACATAATAATAATGATGCAGCATGGTACATGTACCTATGGAAAGCAGTAACAAAGCAACATGCTGAAATGCAACTGAAACCCAACTACTAAAAGTAAACAGTAAACTCTAGCAGCATCGCAAGCCTAAGCTCAGTCCCATGCTCTCCAGCTCTAACCAGCAATAATGCACCTGAGGTAGAAGGGCCACAATACCTATCCACCCCTGCAACCATATAACCTATTTGGGCCAAAAAGAAGGACCCAAATAGGGTGTGAAACTAATCCCAGTAGGCAACCACCAAAAGATCTGTGCCCTACAGTCAATGAGCAGTATATGAAAAGTGATGGAAATAAATGTATCAGAGAAAGATGAGCACACTAAAGTAAACAATCCTACAAATCTCCATTCACATTTATTTATTAATTTAATACAATCATTTAATTATCAACCAAGGAATCTAGTAAAATCTCTATATTCCCAAGGCATAGCAGGTAACACAACAGGTATCTCAGCATACTACCTAACTACAAGCAGTACAAAACCCAAGCTTGTTCTTTGGATTGGTGGACTCGTCACAACCAACCAAATGATATTAATTACACTGACCCTCTGGGTGCCTCACGTGGGCAGGCCCTTGTGGTCATGCATTCAAAAAAAGGAAAAGACACTCTGAGGAAGCACTCATCGTCAATTCCCCCTATGGTCTTGGAGCGATACTACAGACTCTTTGAGGAAGCAATTACATCTAATTCCCTCTATAGTCTCGATTCGATAATTTTCAGACCCTCTAAGAGATCACAAAGTCAATTCCCCTTACGGACACGCAGTAGTAATAAATAAACAAACCCTCTAAGGAAGCACTCAACGTCAAATCCCCCCTATGGTCAAACTACACCAGGTTCCCGCAACCCTGTGTAAAAATAATCATACGTAACGATTCTTAGCAGCCCTAAGTAAGTTCAACTAGTACTTCGCTAATAGATACCATGCATCAAAATCATATAAACAGCAGGCAACACATGAAATCGGTTATAACAAGAAAACTAGCAATTGCAATAGGGTTTGCCTTACAGGCAAACTGTGCCAAACAACGATAAATAGCCAAAACAATGGAAAACACCCATGGTGTGATCCGTAAACATGCTAACAAGAAAAAATTATTCAACTAACATCCTCATTAACATAAGAAATCTAAAGAAGATAATAAAACAGGTTCAAAACCCTATCCCGAGATACCCGATACATGGATATCCAGCACTCTTGCACAAAAAAAAACTCAAAGACATTCAATGTAAAGCATCAAAAAACCTACCTCAATCCTCGTAGATTGATATACTTGAACCTCAGCATGTGAATCGGCCTAGAATGGAGTATATCTGCAAAAGAATCTAAAATTTTCAACCTCAGATTACTCACACGAGAGGAAGAATCAAGAAATGAGGCCAAAGAAGAATCAAGAACTCACCGCTGCGATTCTATTCCAACCGACAGTGTTCGATTCGGATAACCAGTGACAGATTAGTGGATCAGAGAAGATTTGGCCTCCTCGGATGCTATGGATGGAAATAGGCAGAGAAGAAGATGAAAACATGGTTAAGACATGACCCCGGTCCAATTAATGAAATAAAAAGAAAATTACATGGCGTGTACTTTAAGAGTACATGGTGTGTAATTGGTTTTTCCGTACTCCACTTTAAGCGGCCTCCACGTCACCCCACACGACCGTGTGTGTGGCCCGAACACGGCCAACACATGGCCTCATGTGGCATTGAAGTACATACCTTGTACATATAAAGTACACGTCGTGTACTCTAAAAACTTCCAAATTTTCCCCTTTTTCTAAAAAAAGACTAGAAAAGGAAAAACATACCTGAGAAGAAGATACATGTTCTTACAAATAGATACCACATAACCTCTCTTCTCCACACTTCATGAGCCGTCAATATTAGAAAATAAGTTCCCTAATATCTACCTATATTACTTACCCACATTTTAGAGATTCTTTTCATTCCCAAATACCATCCTATCAAGGATTAAGGTGTGATCTAAAAGTGGTTTCTCAACAAGTAGGTATAACTCTTAACAGAGTACATTAATTTTTTTTCTTATAACTACTCTAAATATATAGTATCCATCTTAATTTAATTAAATAAATATACAATCTTTACTGAAATTTTATTATGATTATGTTACCACCACTGTACATCCTATTTTTATTTAAATGAGAAATGGAATTATCACTCATGCGTATGTGTGGACTATTGGCTCCACATAGCGATATAATTAATTTTCCATTAGAATCATTCATGGTTTATTAATATGATTTATTTAATGTTTATATACATATATTATTTGTGATATTATTATATTTATGTAATTAAAAATTGACATTAATCATTCTTTTCATCTTTTCGTTAAAAAATAAAAACATCTTTTATGCGTATATACTGCCTACCGTCTCCATGAACAATGTAAATCAGTTTTCTATCTATATTTTTTTTGATAATTATAAATATATATATAATGAATATATATGATATTTATATCATTATTAATTTTTTGATATTATCAATCCATGATCATTGTACAATGACTGGAAGTTCCGAACTGAAGCATCCATGAAAAAACTACATAGTTAAGACCTGAAAACAATGATTTTAATATGGAATTATTAATAAATGGGTTTTGAAATGTTATAAGTGGTTATTGTATGATTTTATATGTATTTAAATTATTCTTTTATATAATTATAATAAATTAAAATTTAGTACACATGAGGTTAGAGAAATTTTGAAGCAAGTCAAACTTGAGGCAAGGGATTGTTTTCTCATTTTTACTTTTTGTGAGACACATTCCATATTCACCAAATTTTCTCTTTTTTTGGTATGTATACTCCTAATTAATTTATTCTTATATAATTATAATTAAAATTATTATTATATAAATATAATTCTATATTTTCTTATTTCATGAGTATTTTATTCAAATGTTATCGAGGTGGTAATGGTTTTATGTTACAATCACATTACTTTCATGGATTGTTTATGATTAAATTTTCAATAATTAAATTTCATGATATACCTCTAAGAATACCCTAAATTTTATTATAGAATGGTTATTCTTATATTTTCCAATTAATAATACCATTTCCAATCTTTTTTATTTAAAAGTAATGAGATTTTTTTATGAAAAATTGAATTTAATTCCTCTTTGGTCAGATATATTTTTCTTCCATGTCCATATTATATTTAAAAGAAAAATTAGGAACGGTTTTAATATTATTATATTATTTTTGAAATTCCTTTTACATATGTTATATTATTTATAAAATGGTATAAAATGTATATACTTTTTATTTAATGAATAAAGTTCTTTTGACTTTTACAAAAAATGTGCAAGGAATATTTGTTTTAACGTACAGAACATGAAAACATTTTCCAGCATAATGAGCACTCAAATATTTTAAATTTCATTTAAAATATTCCATATTTCATTTAATGGAAATTTTTTATAAAAATAACTTTGTTTTTTTTTGAATTGAAATAACAGATTCCAAAATGAAGAGTGTATTTTTCTCATAAAATATTCCAAGTAATATTTTAAATGAATTTTCATTTATAATAACATCTTTTGATGTTACTTATTATTTACTAGGAATTTTTACCAATGATACTATCCTTATTATTTCACTATTTTGTTTATGATTGTGATGATTGTATGTTAATGAAACTCATTTATTTTTCATGGGTTATGTATGAAATATTGTTGATATGTTTATGAAACTCATCTCTTTTCCATGGGTTATGATATATGAAGATTATTTTATGATATTATTTAAAAAATTTGATTAGAATATGATTATTTTATGGATAGTATTATAATTATATATCCCTCAAATGTATTAGGTAAATATAGATATCTCTTAAGACAATAAAGATTGGAATGGGGAGTGAACCCAGTTCAGTAAGGGACTCTATCCACTACGATAGTCTTCAGAAAGAAACTTGATTATGAATATAATGAAATATGGAGTGAACCCAATCCATTATGATAATATTGGTGATGAGCCATAAATAATGAAATTATTTATATTCTTATGTGTAGTCCATAAAATTATTTCTTATGCCAATTTTATTCTCTCAAGGATCAATTTCTTTGATTATATTATGATTCATGTCTAATGAAATACATAACTTTATATCACGATTCAAGATCATGATCGATGATATCATGGGTATGAATTTTAAAAAGTTAGTATTATATTTTCTTTCCCCAATTATCATTTTATACTTAAGTTATCATTGATATTTTACTTTTTATTGTTATTGAGAATCTGACCTCATCCTTTCTTATGTTTCCTTTCCCTAGGTTATGAAGAAAGTTTCAAATTTGGGAATATATAAGAAGAGTACTATATGTGGTGATATTTGGTGGGAGATGTTTAATATATTTTTTGAAATAAGAATATTATGTTTCTAGTATCCAAATACACTAAAACTTTACGTTCCTCATGCTTTATTTTATAAAATATATTTCATATTAATCTATTAAGACATAATATATATGTATGAAAAGTATGTGTCTCTATAGTTGGTATTAGAGGAAGGTTTAGTAAATTTTTATAGATTTAGGTTATATAAATTTAGTGAAAACTCTGGGGATAATTATAAGTATAGGATTACATCCAAATGTTTTTTAAGGATGATATTTTTTAGTTTCTGTGACAATACATCCCTATCATGGTACTAAAAGTGGATATCCTTTTGGAACAGTTTCATCCATGGGTAATAATCTCAAAAAGTGCTGGTCGAGTACATCTCAAAAATCATTATGGTGTATAGTGAGTGTTCCCTTACTTCCCACATCTAGTTTGACACTCCTAAGGGATATTCTTGGGTTAAATCACATTTTACCTATAAACTATTTTGAATTATTTGAATTGATAGTGACCAGGGATGACCGAGGTTAAACATAAGGTGTAATAAATTAAGAATATGGTGTCATAATATAATAAATTTCATGAATAATTTTCTTAGAATTGTTTATCAGTGCGAGGATGATTGCGATCTTCTAATGAATTTTATTTCTATATTTTGGGACTTAATACCGATTTATATCGGGTATTTTTCTTAGAGAGTTTGGTATAAAATCAATATTGAGGATTCAACTATTTTAGGGGGAAATCATTTATGTCATTCAAAAAGAGTTTTCAAGTCTTCCTCTAAATTATGATGTTGATTTTTCAATAAAACTCATACATGGTGCTACACCTATTTCAAATAATCCATATAGAATGTCTGTGATTGAGTTTCAAGAATTAAATAAGAAACTCAAGGAGAATATTGATAAGGGATTCATTCATCTAAGTGTATCACCATTGATTTCACTTGTTCTTTTTGTTGAGGATAAAGATGAAGCAATGTATCTTTAACATGATTATCAAGAACTTAAAAAGGTCAGTATCAATAACATGTATCCTATACCCCATATTGATGATTTTTTGACCAATTATAAGGATACAAATATTTTTCTAAGATTGATATTAGATCCAGATACTATCATTTTAGGGAATAAGTGAATTCATACCCAAGACAACCTTCTGTTAAAGGTATGGACTCTATGAATTTATAGTGATGAGATTTAGACTTACTAATTACCCTATTATCTTCATGGATTTATTGAATTGAGTATATAGAGATTACCTTGATCAGTTTTTGGTAGTATTTATGGTTGATATTATTATATATTAAAAGACTAAGGAAGAACATGTAGACTATTTAAGAAGTATTTTGAAGACCCTAAGGAAAGATATTCTATAATTGTTTTTCCAAGTGTCAATTTTGTATTCAAATAGTTTCATTATTACGTTATATAATCTCATGTGATGGTATATCAGTGGATCCTTTAAAGATATAAGTTATATAGAAATATACCTAACCAACCATGGTTACTAAGATCCATATTTTTCATGGTTTGGATTGATATTATTGAATATGTGTACAGAATTTATCATTAATATCTAATCCATTCACCAAGTTAACTATGAATGGATCTAAGTTCTAATAAATAAATGAATGAGAAGAAAATTTAATGGAACTGAAGAGAAGGAAATTCATTACACCAATGCTCACACAACCCTAAAGTAGACAAGGGTTTGGGATCTTTATTGTTTCGTCGAAGAAGGGAATGGGATGTTTCATCCTGAAAAAATATATGGTTATATATTATTAATCATGATAATTAAAGGTTCATGAGAAAAAATATCCAACTCATGATTTGGAGTTAATTGTATTCATTTATTTATTAAATATATAAAGGAATTTTATTTACAAATAAAAGTGTGACATATATATCGATCATAAAAGTTGAAAGTATATATATTCACTTAGAAAGATTTAAATATGAACCAGAGATAATTTTTGGAGTTTATTATAGACTATTACTTCTCAATAAATTATGAACCTTGTAAAGTGAATAAGGTGGCCAATACGTTGAGTTGAAAGAATCATTCTAGATTATCCATGGTGGGGATTAATAGAGATCCAATATTTTTAGTTTTTCAATTGATGGATATAGAAATGTTGAAAAAATGGGTGACATATTATCTTTATCAAATGATTGTTCAACCACATAACAATTTAAATATTAAAGTGGCATCTAAGGAAGATATAGATTCGAAAAAGATGGTATGAAATATTTTAAAGTTTAACCTAGATTGTGATGGAATGATAATATTTAAGAACTGTGTATGTGTCCCATCTGTACCGGATTGGAAGAAGGAGTAATTGGATTAAAATCATAGTTAATCATTATTTTAATAGGCTGGGGGTCAGCCCCCCTTTATTAAATGAAAAAAAGAACCTCTTTTGACAGATGGGAAAAGATGAATCCAATTAAAAAAATGATAAAATCCAAATAAAACCACACAAAAAGGTGGGAAAATGTTCATGAGAGTGCAATGAAAAAGAACATAAAAATTATAAAGGGAAAAAGTTTTATTTTATTTTCCCATTTTTCTATAAATATAAGGAAATGTATAACTAAATATTATCCTCTGAAAAGTACAAATATGTATATAGATATGAAAGTTTATTTTTTTTGGGATAACATCAAGAGAGATACTGCAATGTATATATCTCTGTTCTTGGTATGTATTCAAATATATAAAAAGATAAAAAATTATAAGGGGATGTTAAAATAATTACCCATACTAGAATATAAATGATAAAACATCAACATGTATTTTTTTCATCAGACATTGCAAAACATCTGAAATCTATAATGCTATTTGGGTTGTAGTTGATCAACTTATAAATTAAAAACACATTATTTCTATTAGAGAGTATTTTTTTCTTAATCAACTTTATAGAATATACATTAAGGAAGTAGAAAGGTTTCATGGAGTACCACCTTTTATAGTATCTGACCAAGATCTGAGGGTTACCTTGAAATATTGGAAAAGTATTCAGCAAGATCTGAAATCATAGTTGTGTTTTAGTACTATTGATCATCCTCAAATAGATCATTAGTATGAGATAATTATTCAATCCCTGGAGGATATGTTGAGGTCCTTTTCACTAGAATTCAAAGGTGGTTGGTATCAATACATTCATATTATCAAATTAGTTTATAATAATAACTTTAAATCATGAATTCATATGGATCCATATGAAGACCTCTATGAAATAATTTCTGGAACATAAACATGGTAGGATAAAGTTATAGAAATAAATATAATGGTACCTGAGTTATCTTAGTAAATGAAATATTAAGTTAGATCAATTTTTCATCACATCAAGGTTTCCCAGAGTCAACAAAAAATTGATGCTGACAATCATATTTGAAATCAATAATTTGAAGCTTGTGAGAAGGAATTTCGATGAATTTATCCATTGAATAATGTTATGTGATTAAAAAATAAGGGAATTTTGATCACTATGTATATTATACCCTTTAATAGTCTTGATTGATTATGAATGGTGGATTATACTATGATGCTTCTACAAAATGACTTGAAATTTCACGATATGTTCCTTATATCTCTCATAAGGAATTATATGCCACATACATCACATGTAATGAAATAAGAGGTTATACCAATGGACAATGCTCTTTAATCTCAAGAAAAACTAGTATAAATATTGAATCTTAGAGATAATGTGGTACAGGAGAAGACTACACACCTGGATAATGTTTTTTGGAGGAATAATAAATTAGAAGAAGCTATATATAAAACTGATGATGTGATGAGACAAAGATATCCTTATTTTTCTATATTAGGTGATGGAATTTTGTGGGTTAAATTAGGTTTAAATGGGTCATAATGTAACAACCATATATTTTATGATATGTTTCTCATTAAATAAATTTAATTTCTTCAATAGCTTATGATACACACAAATCCCAGTTTAATCGATTCACGATATAAATAATATTATTTAAACATTAACATTATAAGATTTTCCTTAAAATTGGTCGTATAAATATGAGTAACCAAATTATGAAAATTAAGTATATATATTTTATAATATATAAATGAATTGTTAAATAATTACTCAATATCATGTAAAACCATTTTATGATTCAAAAATACATTTTCTTCAAAAATGGTTTTTATTTATTTTTATGAGAATACATTATAAATAATTTATAAAAATTTTCGAAATTGTTTTTGATAAATATTACATAATTTTTTAATTTTGAATATCAAAATTAGATTATGATGATTTTTTTTTCGAAAGGATTCATTTTACAGTGAATAGTGGAATATATTATTTTTTATAAAAATATCATTTCTTTCCATAAAAAAAGCACCATAATTAATTAAATTTTATATTAAATCAATATAATAAAAATTTAGTTATAAAAAATATAATTTATTACATGGTAATCAACATTATACATGATTTAGGTATGAGTTCATTTTTGGGCTTCAAAACACATTTTTCTAAAAACTGTATTATGTACGCAATGTGGTTTTATCTTAATTAAATAAAATAATATCAATATATTAATTATTTTAATGAAATTAATAGATTATCTATTCTATAAATTTATTTTAATGTAATTTTATGGGGTTTTATATTCCTAGAATAAGAGTAAATCCATTTTTATGGTTAAATATGAATTATTCTAAAAATTGTTTTCGTTGTTTTTTGTGTGTATATTTAAAAATATATGTCCACCACTTGTAGAAATTTAATATTGTAAAACTTATTCCATATTTTTAGTCATATTAATGAATATAATTTAACAGCATTAACATAATTTTTAGTCATTATGAATAATAATAATGGTAAATATTTTTCAACTTTGCAAGGGTAAAATGGGTAAAACAAAGTTAAAACTAGGGGATAAGTATTTAAAATAACCATAAATATTTATTTTATCTTATTTAATAAGTGGTGATATACTATAGGTATTTTTAAGGAGCTAAATAACATATTATAAAACATTATTTTGAAATTTGGAACCCAAGATTGATTTTTTGAAGATAAATTATATTTTAGTAAAATTTAAAATAATTTTTGAGTATTAGAAACTAATGACATGGATGATTTCATTCGGTTTTGGATTACTAAAAAATTCTAAATAAATTTATTATTATTATTATTATTTAACTAAAAAAATTTATGAAATCTAATTTATTACATTATTTCATGTTTAAATGATTTTTACTCTTAAATTGAGTATTTTCCATAAAACTGTTTATTATGAATGTTATGTTCTTTTATTAATTCTAATCTGTAAAACATATAGAAATTAAATCTGGTAAAATGGATTACAAATTTTTTATCATCATTCTAATTTTTTTATAATTCTTTATTTATTTTTTGTCATATAATTAAGTTATCATTGAAAAAATTAGGTTATCACAATTATGATTAAAATGGGTTTAAACTGGTTTAACTGGAAGAAATGTATTAAAATGTATCCCAATCATACCAAAATATGATTGTATGATTTTATTTATAACCTATAATATCTTATATTTGTATTTTTTCAACATTTTTTAAGCTTTATATGATTATGATATATATATTATTTAATCTTTTATGTCATTCCAAGTGTGTCCATTTCCTCCCCTATAAAATGATACCACCTATATTCTATTACCAACACTTCATGAGCCTTCTATATTGGCCAATAACTATAATAATATCTTACTATATAAGTTACCCATTTCATAGTTCTTATATTCTTCCCAAAATACCATCCTTTCAAGGATTAAGGTGTAATCCGAAAGAGGTTTCTCAACAAAGAGGTATAACTCTTAAGCGAGTACATTCAACGTAATATCTTATTCTAGCTCATATAAATATATTGTATCCATTATAAAATAATATATTTATTATAATTAATATACTAATTTTTTTTATGATTACTTAACTATAATTATCCAGCCTATTTTCCATCAAAGGGGAAATGAAAGTATCGCTGGTGTGCACGTGTGGACTACCGCCATTATATAGTGATATAAATAATATTCCAAGAACATCATTAATGGATGATTATTATGATGGAATTAATGTTTATATATGATATTTATGTTATTATTATGTTTTTATGATAAAATATTATTAATCTTTCTTTCCTTTTTTTTAGAAAATTAAAACAATGTTCATGCATACATATGACATACCATCTCCATGAATGATATAAATAGGTTATCAATATATAAATTCTAGGGATATTTATAAATATGTATATAATAAATATTTACTATATTTATATAATTATTATCATTCTATATATTATCAAACCAGGATCAATGTTTAAGGATCAGAACTGCTGAATCGAAACATCCATGAAAAAATGAAATAGTTAACACTGAGAAACAATGATTTTAATAATCAGTTATAACAAATGGGAGTTTAAATGTTTTAAATACATCGTATATCATATTATAATAATGTAAAATATTATTATATATAATTATAATAATTTTTAATTTATTATACATGAGGTTAGAGTGCTTTTAAAACAAGTTGAACTTAAGGCAAGAGATATTCGTCTCACTTTTATTTCTATGAGACACATGCCATATTCCCCAAATTATTTATGTGTTTTATATACTAAGCATGAATATATTTTATGATGATTATTATTAAAATTATTTGTATTTTCATATCCATATAATGTTCTATCTTCCATGTGGTTTTTATTTGAATGTTATAACAGTGTAATGGTTTTATGTTAAAATCTCACTTTTTTACTGGGATTATTTATGATTAAGTTTCTGATAATTAAATTTCATGATCTTCATATAAATAATTTAATTAATTTTAGTATCCTCTAGTTATTTATTTAATTTTTTTGTAATAATACCATTTTAATCTCTTTGATACTTAAAATGATTGAGAAAATATTTTTAACAAATATAATCTTTATTTTATATTTAGTTGAAAATTTTTTATTCTATGTCCATGTTTTTTTTAAAATATGTTAAATTTTTTTGAATAGCATCTTATTATTTTTTTTAAAAAATTTTACCCATGTTTTTAATTTTAAAAATTAGTAAAAAATATTTTTTTTGAATGATGTAATTTTGACTTTTTCCAAAAAACATGAAAGGAATATTTGTTTTATCATACACAAAATAAACAAAATTACCCTCCATCATGACTACTCAAAGCTATGAATATTACATTAAAACGTTCCAATTTTATTTTCAAAGAATTTTTTTCTATAATATTGAATGTTTTTTAGATTTTAAATAATTTATTCCAAAATTAAAATGATTTTTTTTTGAATAAATATTCCAAGTGATATTTTATTGTATTTTTCAGTTATGATAAAATACATTGATTTTAATTATTCTTTAATAGGGATATGATCCAAGGATACCATCATTATTATTTATCTTGTTGTTTTTTGATTTAAATGATGAAATGTTTATGAAACATATTTATTTTCCATGGGTTATACTATGATGAATTGATGAAATGTTTATGAAAACTATTTATTTTCCATTGATAATGATATAAGATGAATTTTTTATGATCTTGGGGAAAAGAAATGAATGGAATATGATTATGTGATGGGTGGGACCAAAATTATACATCCCTCTAATGAAATAGGTGAATATTGATATCTAATGAGATAATAATGACTATAATGGTGAGAGATACTCTTTCAATAAGGGACTTTATCCACAATGATAATCTTGAGGGAGAACCTTTAATAAGGATAAAATGTAAATGGAGGTGAACCCACTCCACAATGATATTCTTGTAAATGAGTATTGATTAAATAAATCATTTTCTATACTTATGTGTATTCCAAAAACTTATGTATTATGCCAATGTTATTCTCTCATGGCTCTTATTCATTGATTCATTTATGATTCATGTCTTATGAACTGAAAATATTTATTCCATGATTCAATATAATGATCGATGATATATTAAGTATAGATTTTCAAATTTTACTCTCATTTTCAAAGACAATTATTCTCATGTTATAATTATGTGACTGTTGATAACCCCCTTGTTTAACCTTACAGAGCATATGATCTCATCCATTCTTATGTTTTCTTTCCCAAGGTTACAAAGGAAAGTTCTAAGTAGAGAATGTATAATAATAGTACTATGTGGGAAGATCATTATGGGATATATTTAACATCTTTAATGAAATAAAAATATTATGTGTATAGTCTCCAAATACATTAAATATTTACAGTCCTTGGGTTTGTATTCATAAAATATATTTAATATTCATCAGTTAAGATGTAATATCTATGTATAAAATGTATTGGTCTCTATATAAACCATAAATTGGTGTGATGGATAAGCTATCACCATATCATTCTATAAATGAAGAAATCCTAACCCCTTATTTAATTCAACACTATAAATCGCAAACTGTTCTATACTGTAAGGTAGAGTGAGAACAGGTGAACTAACTAATATTCTCTTATGTTCCTTGAAATTTTCTTCACATTAATCAATACAAAGAAATTTTTTTCCATTATGAGTTAACTAAAGGATTGGATTAGATATCAATGATAAATTCTTTATAAACTGTCAATTATATCCGAATGGCCCATGAAAATTATGGATTTTAGCCATCATGGTTGGTATGGACCATTTTTTAATAACTTCCATCTTTGATAAATCCACCAATATACCCTCACATGAGATTATATGACCCAAAATGAAACTTTTGGTATCTAAAATTCTATCTTATTGAATTTGGAATACTTTTTATCCTTCTTATGGGTATTTATCATAATTATCTTTTGATGTTCATTTTCTTATTTTCTCTTAGATTATATAAAAATATCATCTATAAATACTACCAAAAACTGATCAATGTAATCTCTAAATACACTATTCATGGAATCTGAAAATATAGTGGGGGAACTAATAAGACAAAATATCATCACTATAAACTCATAGTGGCCATACCTTTTACAAAAATTATATCTTTGTCATGACATCAATTTTGACCTTCAATTATTAAAATCCAAATGAAATATCATTCTTGAAAAATATTAAGGTCCTCATAATTGATTAAAAAAAATCAATGATAAGTGGAATTTGATAATTAATATTGATATTGATCTTGTTATGTTCATGATAATCAATTTATAGTCTCATTGAACCATAATTATTCTTAAAAAAAAGAACACATGAACCCCATGGTGACACAGTTGGTCGGATAAATCCATTATCAAGATTGTTATGGAGTTTATTCATTAATTCCTTAAAGTCAATTGGTAATTTTATATTTAGAGTCTTTTAAATAGGTGTATCACTAGGTATGTTTTTTATTTAAAAATTAAATTCATGATTTGGAATAATAATAGAAAACTATTTTGGAAAGAGATCATTAAACTATCATAAAATAGGAATATTTTTGATGTTGACTTTCTCCCTAACCATTTGAGACAAATGCCCCTTTGAATAGTAATAAACACCCATAAAAAGGATGTAATATCTATTGGAAGTATATATATTTATCCTTGGACTGATATATGACCATAGGTTGTATCATAATGTCAAATATGACTTCCCTTACTCTACAATTGATATGGGATATATATAAAGAAAGCATATCCATGCCAAAAATAACATCAAATTCAACTAGAGGGAGAATAATGAGATTTGTAGGAAGAGAATTCCCATAAAAATAAATGAGAGGAGAATCATATACTTGAGATGTGATCATAGTACCATTATGATTTTTCACTACTAATTCAATATCTAATTGTTCATGTGGTAATTTTATTCCCATATCATATTCTTTATATATAATAGATTGGAAAGATGTAGAATCGAAATAGATATTAGCTATTATAGAGTGGATTATAATTGTACGTTTCACCACTTAATTATCATACCCCACATCAAAAATAGTGATAAAATAATATCTAACATTGTATATGGGATTGAGAGCTTTCTAATGTCAATCATCATCATTAAACCTAACATTCGAGAACTGGTTATCATAATTCCCCAAATCCTTGAATTTAAAACACTTGTGTGTGGATAGTGCATTATACAAAGATTTCTCTTGATTCATACAATTAACTAACTTCATCCCTTTTTATCGATATTCAAATTCTCGATGACCCTCTTTTACACCATCAAATTTTTTAATAGAAACCTTAAAATAATCCCCTAGTGTTCTTTCCACACTTATGGAATAAATGAAGTGTAGCGCCTTGACCCAAACCATTAGGCCCGAGATGAAGAGTCACATAATGGCATGCATGCCTCCCCATACGCAAGAGGCTATCAACTAGCAGCATGTTTCTGAATATCGTTAGTGGAGAGACTACACCATCAGAATAATGTCTTGACACAAATAATAATAAATTTAAAAATATAATATCTCAGAGTAACAATGAAGAATAAAATAAAATCACATAGAATACATGTCATATAACAAATAAAAAATGGGATCTAAGTGTGGCAAGAAAAAGTGAGTATTTTGAGTGTAAGAAAATAAATAAATAAAACCATATTATTATTTGTAGTACATCCCAGTACATCTTTCAACTCCATGAGACTCTCCTAAACCATCTACCATGAGCCCCTTATGCTTACTTGGATCTATGTACATGAAGTCTGCATGCACTCCGAGATGGATGTGCAGGGTTTGGGTAATAAGAACTAGTAAGAAACCACCAATTAATCCTTAAAAAGTGCTAAAATATTTAACAGGTGTATTCCTTGATAATAATAAATTTGGAACAAAGAATAAACAATCATATACTGAGGACCCATGTGATAACCAAGACACCACAATCTCTAGTCATACATGCATCATCTTTATACCAGAAGGATGATCAAAGATGTCAAAAATAAAAAAGAATTAACCTTAAGGATGGAGACATATATCTCAGTATCCTCAAGGAATTGAGATGATCATGTTACTCAGTATCCTCAAGGAATTGAGTTCCAAAATGTTACTCAATATCCTAAAGGCCTCAAGATGATCATGTTACTTAGTATCCTTAGGTAATTGAGTTCCAGAACGTTACTCGGTATCCTCAAGTCATCATGTTCTATCTAGGACACATGACTATCATTATAATACCCCATGAATGACCCTATCATCACCATAATCACATGTCATACACATACCCCCTCTATGGGTAAATAAACAATAATTTCCCACTAATCACTAATACCATGAACCAACTTCTAAAGGAAATATAAGACACAAAAAGGAATAGCATGATAAGACAAGAATATCATGGAATCATGAGAAATATAGTATCATTATAACAAACATGTGATAAACATCAAACATGGTAGAAAGTTAATCTAGTAATTCTCAGGGATACAAGGATCAAATATGGATATCATGAAAAAATAAACATCCAAAAGAAATCACCAACAAACGAGAACATTAAGCCATGCCCACAGATGAATCATGCTATGGAAATAAGTGTATAAGAGAGCCCAAAAAAGATAAGGAACTTTATAATTCAAAAATTTCAATTCCAAAGTCATGTTTCATGAATGGATCATCTCCTAAAACACAAATTCATATTATACGGTTCAAACTACTCACCAAGAATTCCTAGAACCAATTCGAATTTTATTATTTCCAACTGAAATAGAAACACTACATGTAATAATTATTTATCTCTACTGGATAATTCCAAATTATCATTTAATACATAACATGAGTTTGAAATTTCTTCCTTAATTAATAATTATAAAACTATATGTAATAATACTCTCTCTAGAATAATCTGAAATAAGCAGGTGGAAATTATTTATTATTATTCTTTAATAAAATCAACATTGTTACCATTTAAAAATTATAAATCAGTTTCCAAAAATCATATGGGAGATAATTTTTAAATTAAATAAGAAAGGGATTCTTGAAATTTATCCCTAAAAAATGCTACTTAAGAACAAAGGGGGGAGAGAGGTTTCTTCCATGCCGAGAAACTAGATTGAAAACAAAAAAATTACTCGATGAATATTTATAGATATTGGATTAATAGTTTTTGGAATGTCTAGATTCAAGTGGATATGAAAAGTTGAAGACATCAAAGGTTTGTGTATTTTAGTAAAAATACCCAATAATTATGGTTCACAATATTTGAAAAATGTAAGATTAAATTTCTATTTAATTCATTGTTCACACGTATCTTGAAACAAGAGTATTTAAAATATTTAAATAGTTGTTTCAAACCATTACAAGTAATAATAAATAAATTCCCATGATTTTTTTAATTTAAATTAATCAAAGTGAATTATAAAAATGATTGGGAAGAAGAAAATCAATAAAGTGTGAAAAGACTACACTTACACACAAAAGGGTTCTATGTAGGGGTTACTAGGTTTTACCCTTACATAGGTCACAACCACAGAATTCCCTTATATAGTGGTAAGTTACACTAACTCAACCTTAGAAAAAATAGGGCTTACCATTATACTGAGAAGTATTTACCCTTATAAATCCTTGTAAAACAAGGAGTTACCATTTCATGGAGCTAGGAAGACCCTTACTTAGCACATTAAAGAGAGAGTTTACATTTAAGATACTAAGGGAGAACTCCTCTTACCAATATATAGCTTTTGTAAACTCCCTATAACCTATAAAAAACTATAAAAAACCACCATATGTATAATTAGAAGTATTTAACCTTTACACAGTCCCTATTACTTACATAAGCATAAGAATTTAATTGAAATTTTTAATTGGTAACAAAAAAACTTATTAATTGAAACAAAAAATAATTTTAAAAAATGAGGATATCATAATTCTCCCCTTAAAAATTATTCACACCCATGAGAATAAAACTAAAATGTTTTTATCAAACAATTGAGAACATTTAGCAATAACATCAAACTCCCGATCCCAAATTTTCTGAAGGATCCGCCAATGCTGCAATAAAATTCAAAAAATTGGTACCATTTTCCCCTAAAGGATGTTCTCACTCTAGTATAAAATACTCCCCAAGAATTATATGCATGATGTTCCATGCTCTAGATAAACATCCTCACAGTCAATTATATGTGTATGATCAGGCATGTACCTCTGAAGATAAGACACATGAAACACATCATGTATACCTCAATAATTTGGAGAAAGATCCAATTTGTATGAAACTATCCCAACCACTCGATGATATGAACTATGATAAACCTATTCTAAATGAACTATACTCTTTCAAAGGTCTATTGAACCAAAATATTCCCCAAAACCACCACCTACCTAAAATCATGAAAACAGAGTGGTGAACCATATCTCCTACCATAAAGAGCATCATAGTGTTCTATACAAATCGAATCCTGAAAACAATTGTTTTATATGAACTCAAACCAGACTAGATGATAATAACATTCTCCACCAAATTCCAAGACATAATACCAAAGAATACCTTCCAATATATGAATCATCATCTTCAACTATCCATTTTTCTAGGGATAGAACACCGTTCTCTATATCAGATGAGTATGTAATTCCTTATACAATCCATTCCAAAACTATGATGTAAAATTTATATCTATTTCTGATATAATGATAAAGGGAAGTCAATGTAAGTATTCTATCTCAAAGACATATAGATTTCCTAGCTCATCTACTAAGTGAGTCTCACAGATCGGTAAGAAATGAGAAGCTTTTGTTAACCTATCAACAATAACCCTGGTAGTGTCCCAATTCCTCATGTTCATAGGTTAACCCATCAAAAATTTCATCATGACATTATCACACTTCTAAAATGGAATTGGAAGTGGATGGAGCAAACCACTAGGATGTTAGTTCTCAACCTCCATACTATGGTATGTAAGGCATCGAGAAAAAACACCAATAATGTCCCGATTCATCTCGGGACACCATAACAACCACATGAAGTTCTGGTACATCTTCTTTTCACTAGGATAAACCACAAACTTACTGGTTTAAAAGTTTCTCATCAACTATCCTCAAATGGAAGCATGGATTACAACTCTCCCATGTACTGGGATCATATCAAATCATCTAATGACCACTCAAATATCGAGTCAACTCATGTTAGTTTTTACCGCATCACAAAACACTCTAGGTCAGTCTCCTATATATTTTACAAGTATTGAATGTATTAAATGACCACTAAAGGAAAAAATTACATTAATCCTAATCCTTGTAGGAATCTATCCTCTAATCAGCAACAAGTTTTTAGATGATTTTGTTGCTCCAAAGGCCACTTACCAAGCTTAGAGCTACCTACTTATTATATTAATGATAATCTAGAATGATATAAAATTTCATTGGTGTATAATCCATATAAAAGTTAAAGCTCTATAGATACACTTCCAAATTTCCTCTTCCATAGATTTATGACCCACCATATGAAGATATAGCACAAGATCTTGTGGTTAGTGTAGACAAAAAACCTCTCGCCAAAGAGATAGTGTCTCCCACACTATAGAGAATGGACCATGACTTATAGATTCAATTCATGAATAGGATATTCACCCTCATGGGGTTAGACCTAACTTCACCCATAAACAATTACCGACTCCCTCTGCATTAGTACGGCTCCCAAACCAATGCGTAGTACATCACATTATACAATATAACTAATCATTATCTTGAGACATACTAATATATAGAGCTGTATTCAATATACTATTTAGATTAAGAAAACCATTTTCACACTATTACAACCACTAGAGAAGCAATATCGTCTTCGATAATAAATTCATGGTTTCTGATATTCTAGAGAAGTCCTGAATAAAATGGTGATTGTATCCCACTGATCCCAAAATGCTCATAGTATAGATTTCATTCTGAGGACGTGTCCATCACTTTACTACCTTAGATTTATCTAGGTACATAAATATATATTTATCAGACACCAAAATTAACCATGAGGTTTACCTCATGAATCCAAAAGCTACACTATGACATCTTGTCACATGGCCAATGTGCTCAAAGTATACCAAGTACTATCTCAAGATGTATGGCATGCTGCTATGGGGTCAATGAGTAGATTTGGATTTCTTCAATGAATAACACATTGAAAGAGTCAAGATATGGGTGGGATATTTTTTTAATTAGAGACATATACATTGAAGACACATCTTCAGTCTGAAAAACATCACCAATTACTCATATTGACCATACCTTCTCCAAAATGTTGCCTTTGGTATGTCCTCATATCTAACCCACAACTACTATTAGTGTGATTAAATGTAAACCATGGAGAAAAAAATATCCCCATAAATGATTAAAGATATCATAAATATTGGGAAATAGATATATATACTTCACCATCACCTGATTCAACTTCTAGTAACACAGTTTCAATGACTACCATATTCCTTCTTGGTGAATGAAACAAGTGCACTCCAAGATGATGCACTTGATCTAATAAATCCATTATTCTCCTTGTTTTCATGTTGTAAATTCAATTAAATCAGCTCAAGTAGATCCATATGATAAATTGGTATCAAAATGGGCTACACACTTGGTATGAGCTCTATCTCAAAGTCAAATCCTCTATCAGATGGAAGACTTATGATGTTTTCTCGAAAAAAGTTCTGATAGGGATACACAACAAGAGGAAAAGTCAAGGGGATACCACTAATCCTACTAAAAAATATAAGCCCAAAATTTTCAATGTGATCATCCCAAGATGGGTCAAGTCTAGACCAACTTTTCCTTCTCCTTGATCCCACTATCTGGTAATCACATATTTCTCTCCATTGGGTGATATAAATGATACCCATCTCTAATTGAAATTAATGTGATCTAAGAAACTATTCGTACAGTCCATTCTGATAAACACATTGAATATCATGATGTCCATAATCATAAAGTCCGATTATTTTCTGTAACCAGTGAAAAATATAGATAAATATTGACATGTAAGCCATGTCTGACAACAACTTGTACAGATATAAAGTAATGTGATGCACCGGTAGCAAAAATGTCGTTAGATTAACCTAATGATCCATAAAATTATCTATATGTCAAAGATTCCCCCAATTATTTCAACCCCTAACTTAGTATCATAAGGGAATTTTATTCTTTAGGAGAATGAATAATGATGGAGTTTAAAATTCCTAGCATATTCGACCATAGTTTTTGACTCATAGACCCTGGATGTGCAGTAAGTGAATTACTTATGGCTGAAGTAGACCAAATAATTAAACTAATGAGTATGTGTGGTAGCATGATCAGTTTCATTATCCTACACATTTCGTGGAAGATCTGGAACATCCTCCCTCTTAAGAGTATTCTAGACTTCCTTCACAATTAGTCCCATAAGATTATATTAGGTAAACTTTATCAAAAATGAGGAGTAAATATTTTTAATTCCTAAACTGTTAAGAATGATTATAATCAGTCTGTGGTATCACATAAGGTTTCCCTATGAGTTTACCCATAACTTAAGGAATATCCATCTTAGTAATATCTATGGTCTCAATCCATTCAAAGTAGTCAAAATAACATATATATACAAAATATAAAAACATTCTCATGTTCAAATAATAAATACCAATATAGTTATATCACAATAGAAAGATAAAAAGACTTATCCAAGAACAAATAATACAAGTCTATCCAAAACAAATAGAATAAATAAAGTCATTAAATTAAGGAACCACAATGCAATAGAATAATAGGTATATATATTTCATTTGATCCTATGTTCCTAATCATGATGCATGAACACACCCAAATCCTTATAAAAAATAAAAAAAATACCTTCAATAGTAACTCAAGAAATTTTCTACACATGAGCTATCTAGGTACATGATGACTCACCTACCTGAGTCCCACACAGTTGTATCCTTTCTACTATGTCATTGGTTAGTCCAAAAATAAAACATGAAAACTATGCTTCAATTCCATTTTGTATCATTCTGACTCAAACCACCAGGTCTACAGTAGAGAGTCCCATGGCATCTTACTTTTGGGGAAGCACATATAAGGTCATTTGACTCTCCAGATCAAACCTCGTGGTTTAGGTTAGAGAATTATAGAAAGAATCACTTTCTTTCCTCTATGATTTTTATGACTAGAATTTCCTTTTAATTGCATATTTAATTTCTTATCAAATCCTTGAGATTAATGGATGAATATAATCTCCATTTCTACCCTAAGAGTAAATTAAATGATTTATTCATAGCTAATGATAATTCTTATGGATAATTACATTTGGATAATTGGTTTTCAACCACTAAATAATTAACCCAACTTGTTTTCAGGTTGGATAACCAAATCCTACTTCACAAGTCATGTGAAAGTTTACTCATAGTTACTAATGTATTCATAATACTTCTCCCTTATCTCAATAAATTCCTTCTCTATTTTCATATGAAGAATATGAGTAAATTACTTGTTAAAAAATAACCTTCTAAACTCATCTTACTCTATAGAATAAATTTATTTCTATTTCCTTGCATTATTGATAACAGTCCACCATAGATCTACTTCACCTTACAAAGGATAAACAACCACACTACCTTTTCATGCTCTGAGCACTAGAGAGTAAAAAATATCTTTTTAGTGGGAATGATCCATTTATTAGTAATTAGTGCATTAGAAGACCCACTTAAAGAAAGTGGATGTTTCATCATGAAGGATTTAAGATAAATTTATTCCTTCTATTTCTAAATTGGAATCACAACATGATTCATGGCTTGAGAAACTTGAAAAATCATAACGATATGATTTTTCATTCATGCTCCCATGAAATTTAGTTTTCTTAGGATGAAAATTATTTCATTTTCCATCACATTAAGCATTAAAATTATTCCTTAAAGGTCCAAACATTTACTAAAACAAAAAATTATAGTACGAGTAAAAATAATCATAGTGAGAAATCACATAATAATGAAAAACATTTATAGGATGTCTAAATATGGACAACTTATTTTCAATATATATCACCTTAATATTAACCTAGGTTCTCCAGGGTTATCATCTATTTGAATCCATCATAATATTTCAAAAATAAAATGTGAATTAACCCATGAATTTCCACTAAGAGTGTCCATACATTTGTGCAGTCTTAATCCCACTCATTATTCATTGTTGAAATTTTAGTTAATACCCTATAAACCCATTTTGGTGTTATTTCACTAAGGTTCATTTTTATGACCCACAAATCGACATGTTATTGTCAAGAGAGTGATGTATATTCTTGGAAAAATGAACTCTTTTATTTTCTATAATTTAGGATGTTATCCAATAATTTAGCCCATCCCAAGATTTCCCACTCTTTTGTAATCATAGTTTCGGAAATAACTAAACATTGCTTTGATACCGATTAAGTAAAACAATGATTTTCATAAAAAATATTATATATTATTTGATAAATATTCATTACATATCATTACATTACATTCCATAACACTAATGTTTTACTGTATTTAAAAACATAGACACCTAAAAAACTGGGACATAAAATATTTACAACATATCCCATTAAGTACTTCACACATAGAACCCGTCTTAGGAATTAAATACTTAAAAAATTTCTTCATGTTGTGGGTAAAAAGAAACATAATAAGGGTGATATCAGATGTTAAAAAAGGGTAAAAAATTAAGGTATTAGTCAACGATCATATGCAATAATCTCATGAAAATAAGGGTATGATAACATAAGGTTAGAATTTGAAAATAATACCTAGTAATTCATAGATCATAATCATGGAAGAAAACAATGGATGTTAATAAGACATGAATAATAAAAGAATAAAATATCATTAGAAATGAGATCATATTATAAGAATAAGAACATGTGATAGAGAGTGACATAAAATTTTGACATAAATATAATTATATAAATATTATTTCAAAGTAATCGATAAAGGCATTAATCACATGTTAGGATTGGGAAAACCATAGTTATAGTTGCTTAGAGCTTTGGAAAACCTCATGTACACCATCTTTTGGGCTTGCGATAACTTCCTGTGTACCGTTAGAAATAATAAAAATTAATCAACACCTAGTTAATTATAGATATATAATGGATCCACCCATCACATAATCAAAATACATTCATATGTATACCACAATATCATGAAAATATTTATCATTTTATCATAGCTTAATAAGAAAGGTATTATAGGATCTTATCCCTAAGAAAGAATAAGTAACATCAAAGGATGTTATCATAGATGAAAAATTCCTCTAAAAGATCATTGAAATATTTTTTTGATAAAAATACACTTTTCATCTTGAAATTACTTATTTATAATACAAATGTTTATAAAAAATAAAGGAAATTTTTTTATCTAAAAATAAAAATTTATACATGAAATATAATATTCAAATCACGGAGTGTTCATGATGGTAGGAAAAACCATTTTTGTAGTATATGTTAAAATATATTCCTTTCACACCATCTATAAAAGTCAACATTAGCTTGTTTGGATAATGAAAACAATATTCTGTTCTAAATGTCTATACAAATTAAAACATGGGTAAAACTGAAATTAATTAATTTTTGGTTGACTATAAATATATTATTGAAATTTTTTCAAATAATATATGGACATGGAAGAAAATATTCTTGACTGAAGAGAGAAACATTTTCGGTTTTCCATAAAAAACCTCTTCATAGTTTTGAGTACTTAGAGAAAGTAAAATGAAGGTAAAATTTTTAATCTTTATAAATTAATATATTTTAATGAAATAAATAATATTATTGATATGAATAATATATAATTTAATAATTTTAAATGTTACCATAAATAATCCCAAAAAAATGATATTGTAACTTAAAACCCTTACCTAAAGTTCAAATTTCTTTATAAGTTCTATAAAATTATTTATAATAAATTAAAATTTATTTTAATTTTATAATAGAACCATCTTAATACATATAATATCATAAATTCTTTATATGTAACATCTTATTACTAATTTAATAATAATTATATTATTAAAATCATTATTATGGGTGATAGCTATTTCATTCTTCATCCATGTTTTAGTTTGGATGTTTCAATCCATGAACATTAATCATATTTAAATAATATTAATAAAGTTAATAATTACATTTATAGAACATTATTATATAATATCACAAATATCTAAAATTCCTTAATCATTTATATTGTAACCTTTATAATATCACACTTGTATGTTGTAAAACTAGCCTAAACAAGAGTGTGTTATAAAGACTAAATAAGTAAGAAAATGATATTGTATAATTATAATATAACATTTATAAAATATTATTCATTTCCTAAGTATTATATATATTCATTATAGATTATTATATAACCATTCATGAAATGTGGATATTGGAAATGAATTACATCACTCAAGGAGACAATGGTCCATACGTACGAATGAATGATACATCCATTTTCTAATGATATAGAGGAAGTAGATAATATTTTATAATTTAAAAATAATTATTAAATTATATATATTAAATATATTTATATAGTATTTCTATAATTATAACCATTTATATGAGGTGATGATGAAAAATGATTCACATCACCCCTTGGAGGCAGTAGTCTGCACGTAAGCACAAGTGATACTAACATTCCTCATTTGATGGAAAGGTGGTGGAAAATGGTTGTTACATAATCATAATAACAAATATATATATATATATATATGGGACTGGATTAATAATTTTATTATGTATATAATAGGTTTACATAAGGTGTAATAATGAACAAAATTGAAAGATATAGGTTAAGATTTATACCACTTATTTGAGATAACTCCATTGGATTACTTATTAATGCATGAAATATCTATCTTAGGAGAATAAAAAGGGATTATAATGAAGTAAAATAATCTTTTAAAGTTTTTAGTAGGTATTTGATGAGATATAAGGATCAAAATTTGTGAATAATAGAGGAGAGAATGTGGCATTTTATAAGTGAGGGATATGACATAGATGAAATTACATAAAAGATTTAAATAATATGAAGTATAATTCTTATGAAAATGAAAAAATGGATAAGTATTACAAGTTAATATATTATAGGGTCTTAATATATTCAACCACTTATAATTATAGATGTTTATTTGGAATTATTATCTTTATCTTTTTGTTTAGCCCCATGTACACCCATTTTAACCATAACAGTAATAATAAATTTCTTTTATTTGTAATATTTATTATGATAAAAAATTAAAGTGGAATAATTAAGAAATTTATATATTATGATTTCAAATATTTAACACATTATATCAAATTCAATTTCTATATGTGTAAAGAATTATTCTAAAAAATAATAACGAAAAACACAATAAAAACCTATTTTTAGAAAAATGCATTTCAAGCATAAAAATAAATTTACTTTCATTCCATTCCCCATTAAAAAATATAAATTGAATGGAATTTTTTTATTGAGTATATAATCTCAAAATATAATTAAAACCATTATTTAATAATTATTTATTTAATTTATTAAGATAAAACACTTTTCACATAAAAAAATAATTTTATGAAAAATAACTATTTTTACATTAATTTCTTTTCTTCATCCCTAAACATTAGATAATTAAGGTAGGAATAATTATTCATTTATTAATATATTATATAAATATATTTAATTAAAATAATTTTCAATAGCGATCAATATACCTTTTTAGTTATAAATAGTTAACATGTTGAAATATATATATTTTTCGAAACATAGTGTTTTAATTATTAAATGATTTTATCAAAATTGATTTGTTATTTCATAGGTATAAAAAAGTAAATTTTAATTAATGAAAAAAATTCAATATATATTTCACAATTTTTTTAATCCTATTTATACCCTTCAATCTAATTACTTTGTTATAAAGGACATAATATATCAATGTTTATTTAGCCTTGGGGTTACATGTAAAACAATATATCAAATAAATAATGTTTCATTTAAAAGGATATATATATGTTATATTTCCAAGGTGTTATAGAAAATATCACCCAAATCGGTTTTAATTCATCATGGGAAGATTTGGTAAATCATAAAAATTATAGTCTAGAAACTAATACATTGCCATGGGGACCCTCTATCATGATGCTACCAATAGCCCACAGACCAGCCTCATGTAATTTCCTCTTCATACATTCCATGAAGCACCTCCCCAAAATCTAGGATGAATCGAGGGAATTCTGTCTAGGTCACAATATGGATTTAACCCTCCAATCACATCACAACCTTCCCCTAAATTAATATTCCATAACGTCCTAATGACCAATCGTGAAAGTACCTCCCATGGTCATATTGTGGCATACTACTGTCCAAAATTGAAGACTAAATAAATACTAGAAAACATAAAATAACATGATTGAAACTATAATGTTATGGAATGTAAATAAGGATAAAAAAATTATAAAATAATAATAAAAATAGGATCGAGGTGCCATAGTAAATCAACCGACACCCAAAAAATTTGGTTATCAGGAATGTTATTAGACTCAGGTGTGGTTCATATGAAATCTCCAGATAATGAAAGTATCATAAAACCGCAAAGAATCCCATGAATGGGGTATCTCACCAAAATATCACTATCACCCTCATCAAAACCAAAACAACGTAACCACCATATGCCACCATCATTGTCAATCTCTGTATCACAAACCAAACCCTCTTTCCACATAAAATATCCATAATAACCATTCCAAATTTTACATTTAATCTAATCACTACACTAATCTAGATATACTATTTAAAGTACATATTACATTCATATTCCATTCAATTAATTATTTAAGGAAAACAATTCATTATCTATTAGCTACATTTAATCTGGACATTACTAATCAACTTCATATATTAAAATTCCATTCCTTGGTCATTGTTTATTCAATTCCAGAAAAATCCCATTATTAGGTTCATTATTACCAATCATAGTCCATTTTTACTAGTAAACTATAAAAAATCCCCCCAACCATAAACCAATTACCACATAACCATCCTATATCCTAGAATGAGAACCCTTAGAAAACCAAAAAACTCTTCCTTTTTTCTTATAATAAACTATATTACACATAAATAACCACATATCATTTTTAAAACCATGGAAAGTAATCAATATCACCCATTTTTCAACACTCTCCATGCCAAAACTATCCATATAAATTACCCAAAACAACCCCTCATAATAACCACACCATTCAAAATAGTATAAAAGGAATTCTTGAATCAAAGAAGAATGTAATAAAAAAATAACTTCCATAATCCCATCATAAAACATGATTACAAATCAATTCAACATATTTTGAAGGAGTGAAAATAAAAATTTTTCCAAATTTTACAAAACTTGTTCATTAAAAGTTTTTCATGAATAACATTTTTTGAATGGTGATTTTGTCACTAGTTGGCTTATGAATATTTACCTATTTCCAAGACCAGACCATAAAATGGATATATGTAGCCTACATCCATGTCTTGGATAATGATTATGGATATAGGCAACCCTATAATAATGGTTTGACCTAACTTTGGATAATGTATTTTCTATGCCCATTCTGAAAAAAAATTCCCTATGAGAAGGGAACAAAAAATCCCTTAAGCCATGGTGAGGTCAAAAATCAAGGAAATGGGGTATCAGGTAAAGACTATGGCTAGGGTTATGGGATCTCCCATGGCTATATGGTTTCATGGAAGGCTAATAACAATGTGTTTTCCTGTCCATGTCTATAGGTTGATGAAAAATTAATATTATAATTAATTATTAATCTCATAATAATAAAAAATATAGTCATATTTTTTATAGATATATTTATATAAATACTTTTTAAATATATAAATAATTCAAGTGTTAGTGTAGTGGATATGTTCTTTGGATTATTGAATGGGTGTTTAGAGTTTATATCCTATTGGAATTTATTCTGTTTTCCTATAATTTCTCTGAGAAGAATCTTAATCCACATAGGTTGTGGTGGATTGAAATCTTATAGGGCTATGAATTTAGGACCTACTACACTCTATGTAATGGGAATGTAGTCATTAATGAGATAAGTATAAATTCATTAGGAGATGTTATGAGAGAGTATATAGATGATTAAAGGATGATGGAGGAGCTTGAATTACTTAATATTAATAAATATGAGGACCATTATATACATTTATTTTATTATTGTTACTTTGTAAATATCTTTTAAAGCATAAATAGTATTTTTAGTTAATATTCAATTTGGAAATATATTTTGATGAATTGATGGATTTTTGAATTAAATAATATTTTAAGAAAATATTATTACTAAATCATTTTTTGTTAAATATAAATTATTATAAAACTTTAATGAATAAAATTATGATTTTTATTATGGTTTGAAAGCCGTTTTTGTCAAAACGCATGAATTTTTGAAAAATGTTGGTTTTTATTTAAATAGTAAAAATTCAAATATTTAGAAAATTATTTAGATAAAATGAATATTATTTTTTGGAATCATGACTTAAAAATTATCTAAAGGTGAATTTTTCATAATTTTCTGAGATAGTTGAGTTTTTGGTTAAAAATTAAATACCGCTTTAATATATAATGTGTTTTATGACATCATAATTACCCAATGGTGATGCAATAAAATACTATAAATGGGATGTTCAAAAAATATCTATTTTAATTTTAAATAATGTGATTCAAGATTTGATTGGTTAATTTTATGGTGCCTTAGTGGACCCTCCAAGACTTATATATCATTTTAACTTTTAAAATTATTTCCTTGAGAGCGTGACTCACCTCCACATAAGCAAGCCAAATATTTTATGAATATCAGCCATTGGAAATATAAAATATTGTTTTCCAATACCCTTTGGTAAAAAAAGGGGCAAAAACCATGGGTTGGTTTGTTGATTTGATTAGTTTAATGTGTGGTGTCCAAAACCTAAATAATAAATAATTCTCTCTCTTTTCCTATATAAACACACCCATGCTCCCACTTCCTCTTCACTCAAATCTTTTGATGATGAACCCAACTCTTCCCTCATATCTATATTATCCTTCCAAGGAACCCCAATCACTTAATAATCCTCTCTAAAGCCTCTCCCAATCCTTTGGTATCACAGTTCCATGTATGAGATTTCCTCCTCTCTCATTTTTATCCAAATTTATTTATGTTGTTATACCCTTTTATTATCAATTACAAATTCTTGGGTATAATTTAAAACCTCACCCACACTTCAAAAATTATGTTTTAATGATGATAGATCTCTTTCTATCTCATGAGTTCCTCCCATGTACACCAGTTACCATGCCTAAATTCCGTAAGGGATTTCTCTCTCCTCATTTACATTCAAGAAACTCTTTTGTGTTATGAATATAAATTCGATTAAATATATTGGGACATGTATATATATGAACCCATTACTATAAATTTCATTTACATATGATGAGAAACAACTTTCTCTCTCATCAACTATTTTTATGAATTCTTATGTCACGCCGTTATGCTGCAGAAATGTCACTGTGATTTTCAAGAAAAAGTCATTGTGTAGTGAATAACATGCCAATTTCTCTATCAAGGGTATTCACATTTATAAACATTTACTCACTAATTAAAGAGTTTCATGTATTAATTTTACATTACTTTTTTGTGGAATAAACTATTATTTTAAATTAATCCATGTTATATGATCCATGTGGAACACTTTTGCATGAAATAAAATGATTATGAAGGGTGCACCCTGATAGCGCTCCAATTCACTGTGTAGAGATTAGTATCATGATACGTCAAGTGAAATGAGGGTTTAATCATGATAATTAAAGTGAAATGAGGGTTTACTCATGCTCCATGTGTAATGAGACTTGGCTCATGCTAATATCATGTTAAATGTTGATGCCACATTTCCAAGTTATGATAATCATGCTATCTCATGCCTTTATGTTCATGTTTATATTCTGCTCCATTGATATTTTTATTGCTTAAAATGTATTTCATTATCCATGTTATGTGTTTTTTACTCCATTATTGTGCTTTATAGCTCACCATTTTTTTATTCATGTCCTAAAGATACCCCAAACAATGCTAAGTACGAATAAATGTGTGTGGTCATGTAAAATACCTTTTCAATAAAGATGTGTATTGCATGTTTTAAGTTGTTATGTAATGTTCCAAAGCCTAAAATACACTATAACTCTCGATCTTATATGTTTTATCATGTAGAGAGTTTATGTAATAAATCATGTTTTAGTGTGTAATAAAGGGCATGCTTGTTATAGTTTGTATCAGAGGATATGTTTAGTTATTTTTGGGATTATGGTTAGAAAACCTAGTGAAAGACTTAGGGGTAAGATTAAGTATAAAAAAACATCCATAAAATTTGGTGAGTATTGAGTAAGTGGTTTATCAAGAAAATACATCCTTGTATAGATATGAGTAGGTAGAGGTGGCCCTGTCACATATATATCTTGGGGTAAAACACGAAAACACCGCTTTGAGCTAGACTCGAACGAGAACTGGTGCATGAAAACAGGCATTGAAGCACTCTTGGCTATGAAACTCCTAGGGGATATTATTTGGTAAATTCATGAGATTAGTATGAACCATTATTAATGGAAAAAATTCCCCATAAGAATATATGTTGGGAAGTGGATCATGGATAACATAGATTGTAGCCTAGGAATTCATAAGTTATGGAAATAAGTTTAATTTATAAGTTATCCATTTTTGTCTTTGGAATCCCATTTTTTGTGTTACCCATAACTTTCCTTTTATTCCAGCCAATGGCTAGTAATAGGTGGACTCGGGCAAACAACCAATGCAAAGAACAATGTGATGACTGTTCTAATGAGATGCCAAATCTGATGGAAGTGGGTACCACAAGCTCTGTCATGATAATCACTCAGTTACTTCAAGTTTTGAATAGAAACGTGGGTCAAGAGGAATGTTAAACCCTTACTAAGAAATAACAAGTCACAATCGAGAGCTTCATGAGACAAATACCTTCAACTTTTAATGGATCATCTGATCCCTCGGTCACCAAATAATGGATCAACTTCATTGAAAAGATATTCACCATCCTTCAATGTTCTGAACATGATAAGGTACTTCTGGATGCTTATCGTATGGAGGGTAAAGCTGATCAATAATGGACATTGATAAAAAAATATAAAGCATGAGGAGGATATGAATGCATTGAAATAGAAGGATTTCTGAAAAATATTTTTCAACAAATATTTTCCTTGCACCCTATGACTTAAGATGGGAAGTGACTTCCTTTCCCTCAAGCATAAAGATGAGGAATCCATCAGAGAGTATGAGGAAAACTTCACAAGGCTCGCACAATATGCCTCCATATTTTTCGTTACCCCTAAATTCAAGGTTGACCGCTTCTTTGGTAGGGTAAAACGTAGCCTATGGAAATCCATAATGATCCTTGACTTTGAGAGCTATGCGTAAATTGTTTGATGTGACCTCAAAGTCGAAATGGAGATCAGAAAATCTTAGGGGTACTATAGGGATAAGAAAAATAAGGTGTAATTTAATGATGGTGGTCCGATGGATAAATCCAATGGTGCTAAGAAAATGTAGCACCCCACTTGCCAAAGGTGCGGAAAGAAGTACCCCAGAAATTGCTAGAAGGGGGAGAGGAAATGATTTAGGTGTGGAAGAGAAGGGAACATATCCATTAACTGGTAATAAGAAAAACCAACGACATTAAAAGAGGAGAGGAACACTCCATTCTAACCTCAACACGTTGTTCATTTCTTCAACTAAAATGAACCAGGGAACATTACAAACCAGTTTCCTAAGCCAAATGTTTTTGGAACCACCCAACAACCTCCAAGGCAACAATGGAGAGCTTTTTCCATCACTACCGCCGAAGTGAACCCTAAAAAAGAAGTTGTGATAGGTATGCTAGTTATTCATTCAATAATAGAAAATTCACTTTTTGATTCTTGTTATAGGCATTATTTTATATCCCGAAGGTTTAGTATAATAATCCCAACACCACCAAAAATCATGGAAGTAAAGATGTCGATGAGAAAGAGAAATGGAGAAAACACTGCATCCCATGATTATAACTCCTCCCCTACTATAATTTGTGGATTGAAATTCCCAGAGAACATTATCATACTCATTTTGGTGGAATTTGATGAAATTCTTAGCATGGATTGGATTCCTTATATAGAGCCAACATAAATCGCCATGAGAGGGAAATCACCCTCCATATGGTGAACCGACCCCTGATTCTGTACAAGTGAAAGGAGGAGGATGAATCTCCTTTAGTACCGTTATCTCAAGGGTGGATATTACTACCCTATGAGCTTGTGTATATTTCTTAGATGATTGAGTCCAAGGATAAAACCATCATTGAAGACATGCCTATTGTGAGGGAATTTACTGAAGTGTTTCCTGAAAAATTTTCTGGTCTTCCTCCTAGAAGAGATGTTGAATTCTCAACTGATATTATACCTAGGGCATTTCCAATATCCAATAATCCATATAGAATGGTGGTTGTGGAGCTTGAGGAGGTAAAGAAAAAATTACAGGATAATTTGGATAAAGGGTTAATACGCCCAAGTGCTTCAACATGGTGTGCACCAGTCCTCTTCATCAAGAAAGATGATGGGTCAATGCGCCTTTTCCTTGATTATAGCAAGATCAATAAAGTCACGATAAAGAAAAAATATCCTCTACCATGAATTGATGACCTGTTTAGTCAACTATATGGAGAACAATACTTCTCCATGGTGGATTTGCAGTTGTGATATTACCAGGTAAGGGTAAAGAAGGAAGATATCACCATGACTGCTTTTCGTATAAGATACGGGCACTATGAATTCATTGTAATGCCTTTCAGACTCAATAATGTTGCAAAAATCATCATAGACTTGATGAATATAGTATTTAGAGATTACCTCGACATGTTTGGGGTAGTCTTTATAGATTATATTCTAAAATATGAAAAAACTAAGGAGGATCATGAGGAGCATATATGAAGTATACTAGAGACCTTGTGAAAGGATAAGCTCTATGAAAATTACAGAAAGTGTGAGTTCTGGTTGAAGGAGGTCACATTCTTGGGTTATATCATCACAAGAAATGGGATATCCTTGGATCCCTCTAAGACAGCTAAAATTGAGGGATGGACACGACCAATATCGATAACAGATATCCGTAGCATCCTGTGGTTAGCTGAATATTATTGCTGATTTTTGAGAAATTTTTCATGACTGTCAAACCCTCTTATCAAGATAACTCAAAAGGGATTCAAGTTTGCTTGGAGTGATGAATGCGAAGAGAGATTTAAGGAGTTGAAAAGGAGGCTTATCACTGCTCCCGTGCTCACACTTCCCACAAGTGGATAACTTTTTTTGGTATTTAGTGTTGCTTTGAAGAAAGGATTGGGCTGTGTGTTGATGAAAAATGAAAAATTCATTGCCTATGGTTCAAGGAAATTGAAATTTCAAGATCAAAACTATCCAAAAATTTATTTGGAGTTGGATATTGTAATATTCTATTTAAAAATTTTGTGACATTACCTATTTGGGGAGAAGTGTGAAATATATATGGATCAAAAAACCTCAAGTATATATTCACACAGAAATAGTTGAACATATGTTAATGAAGATGGTTAGAGCTGATGAAAGACTATGACTTCTAAATCCATTACCACCCTAGGAAAGAAAACAAGGTATAATATGTTCTATGTAGAAAGGACCGAAGGATTCTATCATTGACGAGAATTAAAAAATATCCAATATTATTAGATTTGATGAATATGGACATGGTAATAATAAAGAAGGGAACATTATCAATCTTTTCACAAATGATTTCTCAACCATCTCTTTTGGAAAGGTTAATGGATTCTCAAAAGGATGATGTTGGAATTTATAAGAAAGTGGAAACTATTAGAAATGGGAAATCCTTAGAGTTCAATGTTAATGAAGAAGGAATTTTGAGATTTGGGTCAAGACTATGTGTTCCATCAAATACGGAGTTTAAGAAAGAACTTTTCGATGATGCACATAGTTCAAATTTCTCCATTCACATAAGAAACACAAATATTTATCAAGATCTCTGAGATATTTATTAGTGGGATAACATGAAGAAGGAGATCGCTGAGTATACATCAAAGTGTCTGGTATGTCAGTGAGTAAAGGTTGAGAGGCATAAGTCTAATGGGATGATGAAACCATTACCCAAACCAACATATAAATGGGAGAACATCCCCATGGACTTTGTTAGTGGTCTTCAGAAGACATATAAAGGAAACAAGGCTATCTAGGTTGTTGTGGATCGTCTTATAATGACTTCACACTTTATTTCAATTTTTGAGGATTTCTCATTAGATCAACTAAAACAGATATACTTCAAATATGTGGTAAGGCTGTATGGAGTACCACTATCGATTGTATACAATAGAGATCTAATATTAACATCTAATTTCTGGAATATTCTTCAACATGCTCTGAATACTAATCTGAACTTCAGTGTGGCTTATCATCCTCAAACTGATTTCCAATACGAGTGGACTATCCAAACACTTGAGGACATGTTGAGAGAATACCCAATGTACTTCAAATGAGGATGAGATCAACATCTTTCTCTAGTTTAGTTCTCTTACAACAACAGTTTACACTCAAGCATCCAAATGGATTCTTATGAACCCTTTAATGGTAAGAGGTGTAGAACACTGGCATGATGGGATTAAGTTGGGGAGAAAAAACTCTTAGGTCTAGAAATTTTTGAAGAAATTTTGGAGATGGTTAAGACCATCCAACATCACATTAAAGCTACTTAGAGTCGATAAAAAAGAAATGCTGATAATTGTTGATGAGACCTAGAGTTTGATTTCAGAGATAAGGTATTCCTCCCCATATCACCATGGAAGAGAGTTATGAGATTTTGTAAGAATGGAAAGCTTAGTTCAAGGTACATCGGACCTTTTGAGATCCTTGATCACATTGGAGCAGTGACCTATCAACTAGCACTCCCACCGAACCTATCTCAAGTACATTATGTATTCTATGTATCACTATTTAGGAAGTACATACCTAACCTATCACATGTACTCAATCCATAGGTGGTACCATTGTAGAATGACCACTCTTATGAAGAGAAGCCAGTGAAGATATTAGATCAGAGGGAAAACCCTCTATGAAATAAGATAATTCCCCTCGTCAAGGTGTTGTGGCAAAATCACATGTTTGAAGAAGCAACATGGGAATCAGAGGAAGTAATGAACCATAGTTACCCACATCTGTTTTAGTGTGGGAAAAGGAAATTTCATGGGAGAAAGTTCTTAAGGGGGGAATATTGTAATGACCCAAACATTTATCAATGAAAATTCATCTTGATCTAATTAAATGTCTTATTATGTAAAATGGTTATATAACATTTGAACTTATTTGGTTTTATGATTTTGGATTTCAAAATACCATTAATAATTGTTACCATTGAAAATATAGCTGTTGAAAAGTGATCACATGAATAATATAAATATATGACTTTAACAAATCCAATTTACTCAGACAAAGGAAGAGATGACCTCATTCAGTAGAATTTCTCCATACGAATCCCATTTTTTGGAGCTTAGAAAGGAGGAAGCATCACTGGGCTTCATTTTTGACCAATGAAAAGACGAGTTTCAACACGTTAAGCTTGAATGGAACTGCCTACGGAAGAAGTTGAAGTAGATAATGATTACCACACGAGCGATGTTATCTGAGCCACCCCAAGAGTCTGTCACCATCGCACACCTTACCCTTAGGTCATTTTCAGGTGTTATAAGGGGTTATGTAACAATATCCAAGCACTATGATTATGTGAATTATTTTTTTGTATCAAATAAAGAATATACATTTATTTTATTATTGTTACTTTGTAAATAGTTTTTAAAGAACAAATAGTATTATATTGATTTAATATTCAATTAAGAAATATATTTTGATGCATTAATGGATTTTTGAATTAAATAATATTTTCATAAAATATTATTTCTAAATTACGTTTTATTGAATAGAAATGATCATATAATTTTTATGAATATAATTGTGATATTTATTACGGTTTGAAAGCTGATTTTGTCAAAACCCATGAGTTTTTGATAAATGCCAGTTTTTATTTTAAAAGTAAAAATTCACATATTTAGAAAATTATTTAGATAAAATGAATATTATATCTTGGATTCGGAAATTCGAAATTATCCATTAGTGATTTTTTCATAATTTAATGAGACAGCTAAATTTTTGGGTAAAAATTAAATACCGTTTTAATATATAATGTGTTTTATGACATCAAAATGACCCAATAGTGATGTAATAAAATAATATAAATGGTTTTTTCCTCCAATATATGTTTTAAATTTTAAATAATGTGATTTTAGATTTCTTTGGTTAATTTTATGGTCTCTTAGTAGAGCCTCTAAGACTTATAAAACATTTTAACTTTTAAAATGATTTCCTTGAGAGTGTGAGTCACCTCAACATAAGAAAGCCAAATACTATAAGAATATCGGACATTGAAATTATAAAATAATGTTTTCCACTCCCCTTTGTCAAAACCTATGGGAAAAATCCACTGGTTGGTTTTTGGTTTTTATTAGTTTAATTTGTGGTGTCAAAAACCTAAATAATAAAGAATTATCTCTCTTTTCTTATATAAACCCACCCAAGCTCCCACATCCTCTTTACTCAAAGCATTTGGATCTTGAAAAACCTCTTCCTTAATCCCTATAGAATCCTCTAAAGGCACCCAAATCTCTTAAGAAGCCTCTCTTAAGACTCTCATAAACCTTTAGGATCACACTTCCAAGTAAGGGATTTCCTCAGTTCTCATTTTTTTCAAAATTTATTTTTGTTGTTACACCATTTTATTTGAAAGTAAAAATGCTGGGGTCTAATTTAAAACCTCCTACATACTTCCCTACTTATTTTTTAATGATGATAGACCTATTTATCTTTCATGAGTTCCTCCCATGTACACTTGTTACCATGCCGAAATTTCATAAGGGACTTCTCTCTCCTCATTTACATTAAAGAAATTATTTTGTGTTATGCATCTAAATTCCATTATATATGTTGGGAAATGTATATATATGACCCCATTAATGTCGATTTAATGTAAATATGATTAGATAACCCTTTCTCTCTCATCAACCATTTTTATGAATTCTAAAGTCATGTCGTTATGCCGCCGAAACTGCACCACGATTTTCCAAGACAAAGTCATTGTGTAGTGAATACCATGCCCATTTCTCTATCAAGGGTATTCAGATTTATGTGAATTTACTTATTGATTATATGGTTTTATATATTAATTCCACATTCCATTATCACGGAATAAATGATGATGTTTAATGAATCAATGTTATATGATCCATGTGTCACACTTATGCATGAAATGAAATGATTAATAAGGGGATGACCTGATAGCGCTCTAATGCATTGGGTAAAGATTATTATCATGATAAATCAAGTGCAATGAGGATTTAATCATTTTAATTCATGTTCAATGTGGATTTACTCATTCTCTATGTGCAATAAGCCTTGGATCATTCTCATATCACCTTAAATGTTGATGCCACATTTCCAAGTTATGATAATAATACTATATCATGATTTTATGTTCATGTTTCTCTTATGATCCATTGATATTATTATTGACTAAAATGTATTGTATTCTTCATGTTATTCCTTTTTTAATCCCTTACTGGGATTTACAACTCCCCCTATTTGTATGCATGTCTTTAGGTTATCCCATTCAATTCTAAGTATGAAGGAATGTGTGTGGTCATGTTAAAGAAGTTTTCAATAAAGTTGTGTATTTCATGTTTTAAGTTGTTTTTTAATGTTCCTAAACCCCAAATACACTATACCTTTTGATATTCAATGTTGTATAATGTGAAGAGTTTATGTAATAAATTATTTCTAAGTGTGTAATAAAGAAGATGGTTGTTTTATCACCAATTTAGACTATAATTAGATGATGAATAACTAGAATCTCTTCAAAAAAGAACTGAAACATCTAATCCGGGTAGCATAAAATTATTTGAATATTCATTTAATCAGGTTCATTTTATTTCCCATATGATCTACCCAATTCAAACACAATAACAAATAACATGATACATGAACCTCTGCAAGGTCCCTACCCTATAAACATTAACCCACATAGGGTAATTAATATGCTTATAATTCATATGTTAGATCATAGGGGTCCCTATTCACCAATTTCCTAGATTTAATCGCTATTTTATATCACAAACTATGTTTAGATAACACCATTTACCTATCCTTCCCATGAAAACCTCACGGGTGTATAACTCCAAACACTATCCCAACTCGCATCCACAGATTTGATACCACATTTTCATGATTTTCACCCATTGGTAATCCATATTAGGACTTTTGTAAATATGAGAGTGACCCTTGTTTCCCTTGTCCAATATGATCTAGGTAATTTACTATCACATAGTGTATAAAATACGAAAATGGAAATAATTTCCCTCATAAATCCGAAGAGAATAATATAAAAAAACCAAAAATTAATTTCATAATTTAAAATAAACCAATATCCTATAAAAACCACAATGAATGGAAATTTATTAAAAAAAGGTTACCAATATAAAATACCAAAATAAATTACTATGTAGCAACCCCAACCACTGCTTTAATCTTTTGGATAGTAATTTACATCTTGATCTCCAAATATCCCTAAAAACATAAAAAACTATTTTATATATATTGGGGTGAGAATACATATGTACTCTTTAGGATCTCTCTCAACACCACTCATTAAAATTTGGATGAATCAGACTAATGATTTAGTTAATAAATAGTATAAAAAACAAGAACACATCGGTCTAACTATCACCAAAGCTCAACATGACTTGCTCACCCAATAATAAATCTTGGTATAATGTCATTGTAATTTAATAATATATGAGAATGTTACCATAAAAATCCCTTAGTCTCTATTTTATCTCTCTTAAAACGTAATAATATACATCTCGGTTCTCCCGATTCTTTATCCAACCATTCCACATCATACTATATCTCATGTCACATCCATGAAAAATATCACAACCACATCATCCTTAAAATCACATATCCACTTCCATCATCCATACAAAAAACAACACATCACAACTTCATTACATAAATCCATAATAGTAGGGTATCATGAATGTAAATTAAATCAACCTCATACCATTATCCTATAATTCATAACCCCGCCATATATCATCATTTCAATACCCCTTGGAGTCTCCAAATATACCATGTATTACACATTAAGCCATTACATCCATAATGATTGTATATACTTTGAGATATCAGAACCCATTCTACCCCTAGAAGGGAGAGAGGGTGTAGGCATTCATCTATTCCCTTTAAAACCTAGATTTTATCGTAAAAAAATAGAACCCAAAATCTTGGGGTACCTGTATGATTATCTAACTCAGGTGTGTTAGATTTAAAATATCAATAAAATAGAAGTATAATACTGCAAAAATAAGATTAAAATAGAAGGTTATTACCAAAACAAAACTACTACACCCATCAAAACCACCATAATATCACCTCTATATTCAATCATTTTTACCAATATCTATATCACATGATAGCCCAACATGGTACACAAAACAACCACAATAACAATTGACTATTTTCTATTTAATATCATTATATATTGATTATATAATTATTATTTACCAGTCAAATTATGTAAATTATTCCATTAAATTTCATATTTAAGAAAAAACCATTCATTATAAATTATCCATTTAATCCATCCATTACACATTCATTTCATTCATTAACATTCCATTCAAAAAAACTATATTTATTTCAATTCTATACCACACCTTTTCTGAGTTTATCATTATGAACAATACCATGTTTCTAGGGGGAAACGATAAAATATACCAAAAAATATCAACCAACTAAAAGAAAATCATCTCATAATCAGATCCAATGACCACCATAATACACACACACACCACTTCCTATTACTACACAACCAACTATACCATCATTCAATATCAACAACCACACATCCTCTTACTAAATATGGAATGGAACCCACAAAACCTACTTTATAACATTTCATGTTCCTAAAAATAATCCATATAAATTACCAAATAAAAACACATATAATAAAAACACCATTAATAAAACTATAATAATAATTATATAAATACCCAACCAAAAATTCCAACAATAAAGAACTTCCACAATCCCATTTTTTAAAAAATACTTCCAGATTAATTCAACATCTCTTACATGAGTGATAACTAAAAAGTATCAAGATTTAACATTATTGGTTCATTTATATCTTTACAAAAGGGTAATTACAGTATTTAAATCCTAAAAATGACACAAGTATCACAACAATAAAAAATATTATTATACATAATCAAAAGTTACAATCCTTAAGCAACATCATGAAAACATATAAACACATACTAATATCTCCCATTTCTCGTAAAATTTAATTTTTTTTAAAATTTTATTATAATAACTAGGTTAATCCTTACCAACTTCCTAAGGAAGTAAAAAAAATGTCACATCCAAATTGAATAGAAAATAAAAGAGAGTTCAGGAATCTAAAACCTTAATCAAATCATTATAACCACCACTTAATAACAGTGAAAGGAATAGTTAGTCAAATGACCAAGATCACATAAGATAATGTAACACCCTGACCCCAATTTTCCAGAGTTGGTGAATTACTTTAATATGTTTGTATGATTACATGGAATAAAATCCCAAATGATAGATTAGTTTAGCAGACTTGAAAAAACTAGATAATAACCTAAATTTTTACATTACATCTTGAAATGAAAGGCAACATAAAAAATCCAGTGAAAAAATTATTATTACCTTACGTCATCCCTATAAGTCATTCATAATGAACATTTTATCATAATATGGAAAATGAAACATAAGAATTGGGTGATCTTAGATGCTTAGTAAGGGTACATAATTTATCATAAGCTATCATAAATACGCATAAAATTTTAAGTAAAATGAATAATAGAAACAAAATCCTTTTAAACATTAACATGAACATAATATGAAAAGAATAAGTAAAACATTTCCATATAAACATGAAAATGGATATTATAAGATTTGAATAATCACATGTAATAACTAACCTTATAATGAGGGAATATATAAAGTGGGACATCTTAAACCCACCGTCAAGGCTTCATCCATGACACCATACGTAATTCGGTAAGACATTATCCAAAACCCAAACATAATTGTCTAACAAGACCTACTAATGCATCAAGGGGTTATAGAGGTCCATGTTCGACACTTAAAAAGTCCAATTAATTACATTTATGAAAGGAAAAAAACATAACCAATATAAACATTCATATTAAAACTAGCATATGAAATGTAAATACTTAAACCATAAGCTATAAATGATATAAAAATAGCACATCCATAGTCAAACATATCATAAAACCTTAAATACAATATTTAATATTGTATAAAAATATATTAACCTTAATTAAGTATAAAATCTAATAACTGATGTTGACATAGATGAAATTGATCTAACAAAATCATTAAATCCCTTTTAGAAATATCCCATTTTTTACTTTGAAATCATTTGAATGCCTGCATAATTAAAAAAGAAAAACATTTCCTTTTAAAATAACCTATTAAGATTGTAACGTAATCTTTAAAATGTTACGGTGTGATAATGGTAGAAAATATCCACTCACTTCATATATGTTAAAAATATTCTTTTCTTAAATGTATTAATGGATTTAAAAAATAGTTTTGGATTATAAATTGTAAAGAAACAATATCATGTCATATTAATTATTTACATCTTTTATATTCAATTTTATACCCATAAAAATAAATTAAAGATGAAAAATAGTCTAGGATTATAAATATTATTTAATTGTAAAGAAACAATATCATGTCATCCTTTATATTCAATTTATACCCATGTTTTAATTTTTCCAAGTAGATACTTACGTATAAATAATCCATGGATATAATATGAATTGTAAAGAAAAAATATCATTTCATATTAATTATTTAAATCCTTTATATTCAATTTTATACCCATCAAAATAAAGTAAAGATGAAAAACAGTTTACTCTATGGAGTGGAGACGGTAAGCTGTATGTACACACGCATGGTGATATTTTCTTTATAAGATGGGTAAAAGGAGGAATATGGTTATAAGATATTCATAAAAACATATCAGAATATATTATATTCTGGAGTTATTAATTTTTCATGGAGACAACATAAGAAGTGGAAGTAGAAGAAGAAAATAACTTTGAAAGATGTGATAAAATGATTACATCTACTTCAGGTGTCTCCTTTTGATTTGTACAAAAGGACTCTTTAGGTTGGATCTATTCCCAATGGGTAGATTTTAGAATTAAGTGAGGTATTTTTGGAGAGAAAATGGGTAGGTTTTGGCCGATCCAAAGGAATTGGGAGGTGTTAATTAAGGTGAAGGAGAAGTGCCCTTTTATAAGAGAGGTGAGGGGCCATTTTGGAAAAGCTTAAATTATTAATTTATTATAAAATGATTTTCAGTTTATAATAGCTCAAAGTTTATTTAATTATATTAAAATATTTTTATGGATATAAATTCAATAAAATAATAGGTTTTAGAAATGTTTAGGTTATAAAATTAGCCTTATCTTTTAGATTTACCCTTAGTTAAATAGTTTTACTCTTACCCTATCTTCTTGTATTTTTACAGCACATGGTTAATATAGTAACTATAAGTTTCCAATAGAACCTAAAGTTGATAATTTATGAAAATTTTATCACTATCCAAGATATTTAGCTGATCTTTATTTTTTTAGAATTTTTATATTATATAATAAAATAGTATTTACTTTAAAATATCATTTATGTCAATTTTGAGACTATTTAATACTTTATTTTTTGTTAAAGTTAGAAAAAATTGATTCCTTAGAATAAAATTAATTAAATAAAAAGATAACATGTATAAATCATATAGAAAATTTGTGGATAACATCAATTTTTCAAAATCACATTTATTTTAATATTTACAATATCAATTATTTGAATATTTCATAAATAAGGTAATCACTACATCATCATTGTGTCATAAATAAATACATTTATTTAATTTATAAAAATTATAAATAAAATACCATGATGTATAAAATATCTTTATGTTTTTAATTGATATTTATAGTCTATGATATTATATAGATAACCCCATATTAATATTGTTTTAGTAAAAATATACATGTTTATATTATATTTCTTTTTTACTTTAAATCAATTATTATAAAATGTCATTATCACACCCAAGTGGGTCCCAAATGATAAAAATTCATCCTAAGTATTATTTTTGTCACCCATGAATCATCCAATAGTATTAGTACATGTGTCAGGGTAGTTTTATATTATTATGATATTATTTTTACCGTGATTCACTGAATTTACCGTTTAACCATGGAAAATAAAAATAATTTCTGAATTTACTATTCATAATGCAAAAAAATAAAAGATACATAGTTATATAAGTTGGACCATATAATTCAAAATTTGGAACCCATTTTTACAAATTCAAAATACATATATTGCAGTAATTAATTTAAAATTAATCAATGTTGTCAAATGATAAAATGAATTTTTGAGAGTAAAAACCATCAAAGGATTAATATGTTTTTATATCAAATTTCAATGTGAAATTACTTCCAATTAATAATATAAAATTAAATGATTAAAAAAATAATCTAAATATACTTTAAAACAAACTAAAATGATAATCTATCAATATAATTAGATTAGATGAAAAACCAGTTTTTGAATTAAAATGCAATATTTTTCACAATTCATTAAAATATGAATGTTATCAGAAAAACGCTAAAATTATATAGAAACTAAATTTTTATGCCCCAATTCTATATAATAATTTCTTTTTTTCTTCAAATTTAATATATAAAATGTCAAATATTGTATTTTAAAAGGGTTCACCATTAAAAGGGGGAAACTGCATTTTTTTAAAAAAATACTTCTTTTATCTAAAAATTTTATTTGTCCGTATATTTTTTGTAAGAAAAAAATAATATAAATGTTAAAATTATGTAGGATATATAAAATAAAAAATTTGGTTAATACTATTCATAACCTTTTTTAAACGGTTAGTTTGATAGTTTGTGGTGTGCTCAAACTTGGTGTTACATACAACGCATGCTATTGAATTATTTAAAAGGAATCATACTGTGGATGCTTGGGGTGTTACATAGAATATCTAAAATACTAAAACAAAAAATAACCCATCAATACATGATTTAAAATAACCAAAAAAAAACCACAACTACAACCATAACCTTCCTAGATGAAGAACATGGAAAAAATCCTAAGAAAAAAAGAGAGAAACTCAACTTGGATAACCATCAGTCGATCTCTTGAAGGATGGGGATAAATTCATTCAACGGGGGTTCAATGATATATAGGTATGCACCTATTGTGTCCTATGGTTAGGGGAAACCAATGGAAAATATAATAATTCAAATGGGATTTTGAATTTATACCAATACTATAAAATATTATATCACAACATGATAGACCATGGTTACACTATGATAGTGATAATTAGACCAAATATCTAGAAATAATATAATTAATCCCCCATGTATAACTTATTTAAATACCATTAAATATTTTTATATGAAATTAATGATTACAGTTTGTATTATAACCAATGGACCACAAGATGACATCACATAAAATAGATCCACTAAAACATGACCACCAGGACACTGCACTGTGAAAGGGGTGTCCAAACCATGACATTAAACTTGAAGAACCTCTTAAATAAGCCTCCTAGGATCCACCTTATAATTTCAACGGTTTCACCATGAATTTAAACATCATAAAATCTCATAGATAGCATACATCACTTCATACTACGAACTAATCCTTAAGACTGGGACTAAGAAATCAATAATGGAAAGGCTATAAGATTCATCCATATTCGTTAAGAATCATAAAAAATCTCATAATACTCCTTGAAATATCATAATACTTCTATATTTTCCAAAAATAACACTTCAAAACCTCAAACCATGACACACAACCCTATGGTATGACAAAAAAATTGAAACAACACACTCCATACTAGTTGACTCTCCATGGTGTGATACCCGTGACTATGCCATGAACTACCTTTACTAGATTTAATAGTATCTCAAAATCCACCCAAATTCCTTCAATATATCATTGATATATACAAAACATTAATCATGGAATATAATATATTTGAAATGCCTAATCGAGGAAACAAAGAGTCTTTGAGGACTATTCAAGTTATTGAGGACATGCCATGGCCTTTCTTTCTTGATTTTGGAAGGACTTCAGATGATCACATACTATTAGTGGTGTTTTCATACAATAATAGGTTCCAATACACTATTTGAATGAAATTTTTCAATATCATATATGGGAGACCATGTAGGTCAACCATATATTATAAGGGTATTATATATTCACTATTTATTAGGAAAAATTTGTTGTCATTCATGATGAAAGATGGGTAGGTGATCTTGGATCATGTCATGATATCTCAATGTTGTCAAAAGTTACAAATAGAAAAAATAAAAATTTCATTGGTATTTAAGGACTGAAACCAGGTGTTCCTAAATATTACACCTTGATATAGATTTATGATTCTGGTATAGGGAAGAAATCTATCCCTCAGGTTCATCGCGATTTTCCATCTTCTATATAGTGTATGTGAGGTTTCTTAAAATATGAATTACCCACAAAGTTGATTTGGGTGCACAATTTATTATTTATGTCATAGTTTAGGAGGTATGAATATTATGTATCACACATTACCAACTAAATTGAGTTTTAAATTAAGTATGAAAACACCATTTCAAAGTAAATTTAGGAAATCAAGGACTAGTAAGATAAGACCCTTCGAGGGTGGGTGATATCATTTGTGTGCATCATGTGGTAGCATGAAAATATTTAGGAGAGTTCCAATGAGTTGGATAATTAGATGTAAAATCATTACCCTCAATTTTCTTTTTGAGTTTAATTTATTGAGATAAAAATACTTGAATCCTAGGAGGATTTAGTCACCTGAACTTGTCATTAAATCCCTTAAAATATTTTTATCAATATTTTATGATGTGTCTCTGTAGCTCATTTTCTATTTTCTTTGTAGGAGATTGAATAAATATTTAATATTTTAAAATATATTATTTATATAATGTGTGTGAAAAAACATGATAAATCATTAATATATAGTAAGTCTAGTCTTAGATAGAAATTCATGAAACTCAGATGTAATCGATATGGAGGGGTTTTCATAGAAGAGGTTCCTTTTATGATAATGTTTCAAACTATAATCTTGAACAATTTTAGATTGATAAAAAAACAAGAATTTTTAGAAACCCAAAATTATAATTTTTTTATAATCACACAAACCACAAGATTTTACATTCATTACATAAACTATAAGGGATTATGGTTGAAGAATTACATCAAGGATACAACACTTGATCCAAGTGGAAGAATGTGATCTCATGGTGGAGACATAAATCACTTGATATAGGATTACATAATTTGATTAATGCCTCTTTCTTTATTATATTACATTTATTTTGGGAATTTTATTTGATAATGTAGTACTTATGACTATATATTTATATCATATTCATATCATTTTATTATTGTCAATATATTTAGTTTTTTATTTGTGAATTACACTTATATTGACTTGTAGATCCTTTGTAAGAGATAAAATTGGTGGATATATTAACAACAACCATGATCCCCACCACCATACCACTTAATAGCACATGGGGAAAGGTTCCAAACTAAGGCTGACATGTAGCTGTGAAGGGAGATCATTCCACCTCGCCAGCACCCCTCTCCACCTAAATAGTTACCTGACACACACTATATTTACCTCACAATGACCATCACAATGGTTGGTGATAGGTTTGATAGTATATTAAAATTACATCATTATTGGGAATTGGTGTGCCTCATGTGGTAGCATGACAATATTTAGGAGAGTTCCTATGAGTTTGATAATTAGATGTAAAATGATTACCGTCTAATTTTTTTGTGAGTTTAATTTATTGAGATAAAAATACTTGAATGCTAATAAGATTTAGTAACCTTGACTTTTCATTGGATCCCTTAAAATATTTTTATCAATATTTTATGATGTGTCTATGTAGCTCGTTTTCTATTTTATTTTTAGGAGATTGAATAAATATTTAATAATTTAAAATATATTATTTATATAATGTGTGTGAAAAAACATGATAAATCATTAATATATACTAAATTTAGTATTAAATAGAAATTCATGATCCTCAGATGTAATCAATACGGAGGGGTTTCCATAGAAGAGGTTCCTTTTTTGTTAAAGTTTCAAGCCATAATCTTGAACATTTTTTAGGTTGGTAGAAATACAAGAATTTTTAGAAACAAAAAATTATAATTTTTTTTATAATGACACAAATAATAAGATTTTACATTCATTACATGAACTATAGGGGATTAGTGTTTAATAATTACATCAAGGATACAACATTAGATCCAAGTGGAAGAATGTGATCTCATGGTGGAGACATACATCAATGGATATAGGATTATATAATTTGATCAATGCCTCTTTATTTATTCTATTAAATTTATTTTGGGAATTTTATTTGATAATTTAGTACTTATGACTATCAATTTATATCATAATAACATACCTTTATTATTGTCAATCTATTTAGTTTTTGATTTTTGAATTCCACATCTATTGACATGTAGATCCTTTGTAGAAGATAAAACTGATGGATATATTACGAACAACCATGATCCCCACGACCACACCACTTAATATCACATGCCTCAAGGTTCCAAACTAAGGCCAACATGTATCTATAAAGGGAGATCCTTCCACCTCACCAACTACCCTCTCCTCTTAACTAGTTTCCTGACACAGAACATCTTTACCTCATAATGACCATCACAGTGGTTGGTGATAGGTTTGATAGTATATAAAAATTACATAATTCTTGGGAATTGGTTTGGTAGAAAGGTGTAAATAGTTCAAGAGTGATATTGGTGAATTGAGGTGAAATCAGTGACCTAGGAAACCATGGGTAGGATGACACAATTGGCCTAATCTTATTCATAATAATGAGGGTGTTACAGTAGCATTAGATAAAATGGTAGCAAAAAAAATAAATAAAATGGATTTAGTAGTAGTGAAAATATTGGATTAACTAGCTAGAGTTTATTAGGAATGAAATAAATCAAACATCATATGATTTTTGAAGCACACTCAATATATCGACCCAAGATTTACATTCATGGACATTACATTACTTTTTCGGAATACATATTACAAGACACAAAAAGGCACCTAAAGACCGTATTTGTTTAGTATATTTAGAAACTTGGAACATAATCTTCTAAATTGGTGAATGATCTTCAACATATCCCATAAATATCTTCCACTTTAGTTTTCCTATCTAAAACTTTTATTTATATCTTGGAGAAAAGAAAAAATAAAAAGGGTGAGCTCAAATGATCTGTTAGGGTAAACATGGAGAACATAAAACAAACTATAAACATTTGAACATAAAAACATGAAAATATAGTTTAAACATCAAAATCTTGAGTCATCAAATAAATATTGGTAGTACGTAAGGCATAGATGATAAAGAGAAGATAACCATGATAGAATAAAAATGGCCTAAAACATGTAATTGTGGAAAAATAATAATCACATAATATTATTTCCATAGTATCTAAGGCATTTATTCCTAGACCATCATAGTCGAAAAATTCCATTACTGAACTCGGTTTACTTCCTGTTCCAACCATGTATTACTGGACCAGATTTACTTTCTGTTTGAATCATGTCTATCTCAAGAGATAAAAATCTTTACCCAATTTATTGGAGGGATATACAGGTCCCACCCATTTTATAATGAAATCATTCTTACATGTGCCACAAAAACATAAATCATTCATCATAGCATAACCCATGAAATAAAATGGGATTCTTAAACATCATGTCAACATAACATAATCCATATAAGGTAAATAGAATAAATAAAAATAAATTCATTATAAATACAATAAAATAAAAGTAATAATAGGTATATAAATATAAAACTATGTAATATTAGATGGAAATTAAGTTTTATAAAACACTTGAACTTAATTCTTGAGGAAAATATCCTTTCTTATTCAAAAACCTTTTCTTTTCTCAAAATGTCATGCAATATTAAAAGAAAATAATTTAATTGAAAATAAAATTTAAATCTTGTAAGGGAAGCTTCATGGAAATAATGTGTTATGAAATCATAAAAATATGTTCATGCCGTATAAGAAAAAAAAATTCTCCTCTTACTTTTGTTAGAAAAGTCAAAAAGTACCTCATATAGTAAACAAAAGAAAGATTCCTTATATACCATGTAGTACAAGTCAAAAAAGGGTAAAAATGACTTTAAAAATACATGGATGAATATTAAACATTTTATGTAAACATTTTTATAAAACATGGACGTGGATGATAAATATATCTCTAGCAAATACTTATGTATAAAAAATATCAGATAAAAATGATATTGAAAAATTATCACTTACCTTAGGTCCGATTTATTCAGTATGTGTCTGAAACTATTTTATAGTGGGATTAAATATATTATTAACTTGTAACATGACTATAATAATATTCATGATATCATATTTGTTTTACTTATGACTTTATATTACCTGTTCATTTGTCAATTCAATGTTAAAGCAACATTTTGGTTAATTATTATTTTTATTTATCATACGTGTTTAGACTTTTTATTCTTGATATTATTACCTAGATCATGATTTATATACTTCCAAAATGTAAAAAATGATATATATATATATATATCATATATATTCGGTATATATATATATAATAGATAGATAATTGAAAGGGAAGACACCAGTCAAAGAGACGGTAGGCTGTACGTACGCATGAATGCTGTTTTCATTTATTTATTGAATTTAATTTAAGTAAGTAAATGAAACATATATATAAATAATTAAATTATCATTATTATGTCATATATTAAATTTTTATTTATTATATATACTTTATATTCATTCTTGAATAGTTAACATGGAGAATGAATCTCATCGCGTCGTGTAGATGATAAGCAGTAAGTACGCACGAGCGACGATATCATTCCCAGAAATGTTGAATGGTATTGGATAGAGTATAGTATCTCAGAATTAGTTTCATGTTATAATAATAATAATATATAGTTATTATTTCCCCAATTATACCCATCCATGTAAGCTAGTGGTGAAAAAGAGACTACACCACGATGTGGAGACAGTTAGCCATATGTACGCACACGAAGTGATTTCATTTTTCTTAGGAAGGATAGAAGGTGAAATAGGATTATTTCATATTTATAATTAAATATCAGTATATGATTGATAATTATGTTATTACATTATAATTAAATAACTAATGAAGAGTAAGTATAAGAATAAAGAAATTTGAAAGAACCGGTAGAAGATATTACCTGTTCCGCGATGTGCCTCATTTAGATTTCCTCTTAGGGCACTAGAGTTGGACTTTTGAGAAGAACAAAACCTCTATAATGTAACTAGGTTAGTTTAGAAGATAAATGAGTAGAGTGTGTAAAATATTTAAGGCTCAAAATGGAGTTAAGAGGATAGGAATAAGGTACCCTTTTATAAGTTAGAAGAGGGGCACTTTAGGAACCTCTCAACAAATTAATTTATTATAAAATTATTTTCAGTTTAAAAAGGTCAAAAACTCATTTAATTAGAATATAAGATGAGTATTGTTAAAAATAATCTCATACATTAGGTTTTATAAAATTTTACGTCTCAAATTTAACCGTATCATTTAGCTTTAACCCTTAGTTAATTAATTTATCTCTTACCATGTCTTCTTGTATATTCAAACTATATGGTTAATATATTTACTCTAAAATGAAAATCAAGCACTAAGTGGTTCATTAATGAAATTTTAAACATTATATAAGTAATTTATCAAAATATTATATTTTTATAACTATTTTAACATTTAATAAAATAGTATTTGTTTTAAAACTCATTTATGTCAATTTTTATACTATTCATATAATGAATTTTTAAAAATCCATAAAAACATGATTCTTTCGAGAAAACTTAGTTAATTAAAATATAACAAGTAATAATCATCCATAATATTCGTGGATGGAATAAAAAGTTTCTAAATAAATTTATTTTAATATTTATTGTCTCATTTATTTAAATCATTATTTAATATGGCAACCTCTCAACAAATTAATTTATTATAAAATTATTTTCAGTTTAAAAAGGTAAAAAACTCATTTAATTAGAATATAAGATGAGTATTGTTAAAAATAATCTCATACATTAGGTTTTATAAAATTTTACGTCTCAAATTTAACCGTATCATTTAGCTTTAACCCTTAGTTAATTAATTTATCTCTTACCATGTCTTATTGTATATTCAAACTATATGGTTAATATATTTACTCTAAAATGAAAATCAAGCACTAAGTGGTTCATTAATGAAATTTTAAACATTATATAAGTTATTTATCAAAATATTATATTTTTATAACTATTATAACATTTAATAAAATAGTATTTGTTTTAAAACTCATTTATGTCAATTTTTATACTATTCATATAATGAATTTTTAAAAATCCATAAAAACATGATTCTTTCGAGAAAACTTAGTTAATTAAAATATAACAAGTAATAATCATCCATAATATTCGTGGATGGAATAAAAAGTTTCTAAATAAATTTATTTTAATATTTATTGTCTCATTTATTTAAATCATTAATTAATATGGCAATCACTATATCATCATTGTGTCATTAATAAATTTATTTTTTTGTTGTCTAAAAATTATAAATAAAATTCCATGATGTATAAAAATTATCTCTTTATAATGACTATTTATAGTCTAATTTATCTTATGTATAAATCCATATTAAAACTGTTTTATTAATAAGATACAAGTTTATGTCATATTTCTCTTTACCTTAAATTAATTCTTATAAACTTTAATTTTCACATTCATGTGGTTCAATGAGATCCCAAAATCGACCCAACAATTACCATGGTTGGAAATAGCTCATAAAATAGGATTACAACATGTGTTATGGAAGTTTAATATTATTATAATATTATTTTTATCATTATTTACCAGATTTACCCTTTATCTATGGTAAATAAAATAATTACTAAAGTTACTATTCATAATGTCCAAGAATAAAAGGTATCTATTTATACAATTTGATCCTTAAGATTCTAAATATGAAATCTATTTTTCCAAATTCAAAAAACATAAGTTGAATTAATTAGTTTAAAATTAATTCTCGTTGTCAAAACCAAAAAGCAGATTTTTAAGAAGTAGTAACTATTAAAAGATTGACATGTATTTATGCCCAATTAGAAAGTGAAATTACTTTAAATAACCAAAATTATATTAAAGTATAAAAATATAATCCAATTACCCATTAAAACCAATTAAATTTACAATCTACCAATATAAATAAAGTAGATGAAAAGGAAGTTTTTACTTAAAATGTGGTATTTTTCACTATTCATTAAAAAGCATTCTTTATTAGAAAATTTCCAAAAATTACACATAAGTAAATTTTTATGTCCCTCTTCCAAAAAGAGTTTATTTTTTCAAATATAACTTATAAAAGTTTCAAAATATATATTTAAAATGGGTGTGCCATCAAAAGGCGGTAAAATTGCATTTGTTTTAAAAAAAGTATTACTTTTATCTGAAAAAAATGATTTTGTTCATATATAATTTCATAGAAAATATATAAGTTAAATTTTAATAAAATTAAAAATGTGGTGAATACTATTCATAATGGGTAGTTTATATACCATTAAATAATAATATTTTAACAATATATCATTGTTTAGTGAAGCTCGATATTACAAACAACACATGTAATCGATGAAGGTCGCTCTTCCATGTAATGCAAGCCAAGTCGGTGTTGCATGTAGTGAACGCTTCCTTTAGTGTTGTGTATAACATAATACAAAATTATTTCATTTATACATTGAATAAAATCTATACTTAGTGTTATGTGAAATTAATTCTATCAAAATAACTTGAAATTGTGTGAAACACAACCCAAGAATAGTGTTGTGTATACTGTAAGCTAATACAGTGTCGTGTATAGTGAAAGCTAATATTGGTGTAGTGTAGAAGAAAATACATCAATAAAATTAAAAGAATATATCTCATAAAATATCGGGGTGTTACATTCTACCCCCTTAAAATGACTTTCACCATCGTAATTCGTCGGTGTTATAAATGGTTTATTACTTGAATGTTTCTTTCATGGAAATAGACATCATAAAAATGGATACTAACACCTCATTTTAAAAAAGAATGTTAGAAACATAAGGGTTACCAAAAGTAACTCGTCACTGGGTTTCCACATAAGAGAACATTGGTGGGAACCAAAAACATGGATATGAAAGTGAAATCTAACAATCAAGTTCTGAAGCATAGTGATAGAAAACTATCTTTGAAGAAAGTAACTACCAGGAATCCATAAATCTATGCTTATTTAAGGAACTATATGATTCATTGGATAATAAGGTACTAGGAAAACATTTTTGGTTTTCAAGATCTTTTTCCTAATGGAAAATAATTTTTTTCATGAGAAGAAATACTTACTTGATTTCAGTACCATTGATCATTCCCTGAACAATTTCCACATCATCTCTTATTTAAAGAAATTATGTTGAATTTTTAATTCTTTAAGTGTTAATAGACCATGCGATAGAATGATTGTTCATTCCATATTTCTCAAAAAAAGGATTGAATAGGTTATCAAATATGAATAAGTCCACCTATAGTGAGATAATACATTAATATAACAAACTTAAACCAGAATATATCTTGTACTATCCATAAATTGATAACATTACAATCCTTCCAAAAACTGAAAATATAAAACTTTAGAAACAGGTCGACTAAATCAAATTAACATTTGTCTCCCATATCTCATTTGGAAGTTCTTGGTTGTTACATACCAAACATGTGAATACCTTAGTCATGTATTGTCTTGAAACATGATAATAACAAGAATTACCATAAAACCTTAGTGAAAACATGAATGCTATCAAAATTAAATCCTTCCACACACCATAAATACAAAAAATTCTATATTATCAAACCATTATATAACATTGTCCTTATATCAGTCATGAGCTCATTAATACTATCAAACATCTCATTATCTCCTTATCACTTCATTTTGACAATATCATTTGCTTTAAAATAATATTTCAATCACTTTTCATGGTTACTGGTACCATATACTTATAGAAAACCGCAATGGACCAATACATATATATTCTAATATTCTATAATACAATAAAAAAGATTCAACAATAATATTTTTTAATCCCATTACCTAAACACTTAATAATTACACCACTTCGTTTCCATACTCAACATCACCAATTGTAATCGCATGTGACTTTCCTTTCTCTTTTTCCTTAAGAGGTTGATGATGTTTATCATCATTAAACCTTGGATTAAGGATTTGGTTAGCATAATTCTCTGTTTCCTTGAACTTGTAGCATTAGAGTGTTGGTGGGGCGTTCTCTGCAGTCTTTTCTCTATTCACACCATTAGAAATTGTTTTCCCATTACATTGGCACTCAACTGCTCGATGAACTTATTTTCCACAATTGAAATTTTTTATAATCCCTTAAACACAATCTCTACCATGATTCTTTCCACACTTTGAGAATAATGAAACATTCATATTCTTTTCACCATTTTTTTGAGATTTTCCCTTGACCTCTATCTATTGTTTCTTGTCAAAACAATGAGATAGAAATGTAACACAAACTTCTAGTTCTACCATGATAGAGAAACATACAATATTTTCATAGATAAAAAAGTATCTTATAGTTAATTCACTTATAAGAATTGGATTTAATCCACTAAATAATCAATCAACATTACATTTAGGTTGGATAATAAAGTTAGAATCATACCTTTCAAGTCTTGTAAAATTTTCCTTATATGTGACAAAGAATTCATCATATTTTTTCTTAAGCTCAAGGAACTCCATTTTTATCTTTTTTCGAAGAATATGAGGGAAGTACTTATTGAAAAATATGTTCTAAAACTCTTACCATTCCATGGATTCAATTTCATCTTTCAACCTTGTATTCATAATTAGAGTCCACCACTGGTCTGCTTCACCTTCTAATCCATAGAAAACTAAAATTATTTTTTCATGTTCCGAAAAGTGAAGGATGGAAAATATCTTTTCAACAGTACAAATCCATTGTTTAGAAACAAGTGGATCAGAAGACCCACTAAAATAAGGTGGAAATTGCCTCACGAAGAACTCAATAAAATGTTGTTACCTTCTCTTCTCATTTGGGAGTCAATAATGATTCATATCTTGTGTAAGTATAAAAATAATTTTTTTCATTCCATATCCCAAAGCATTTGGTTGTTCAGGAGGACAATTAGTGCATTTCCCAGTGAATTGATCATCAACACGGTTCCTCAGGGTTCCATCCATCGTCTAAAACCCCAGAAAATAGTGTGAGAGGAAAAAATCATACTTAGAAAACAATACAATCAAGGGGGAGAACATTCAATATCTAACATCTTAGGTTTAATCCTAGGTAATTCATGATCGTTACCATAATTCTTGGACTATAATATATAGTTATACCTACACTTAGGGATATCAGTAGACATTCCTTAGAAATATATATAGGGATATCACTAAAGTTTTCGCATCCTAGTTTCTAATGATTGACTAAACCTTCACTCTGATACCAACTATAAAAGTATGGAATTATTTCTAGTGGACTAGAGTTGATACCTATCAGAGCACTCCATGGGAGGCCACACCCCCTGGGTGGGACACACCACCACCCATGGGTGGGACACACCACCACCCCTAGTGGAAACCATTTCCTCATGAAGCCCTTGGGCGGAGATCCATGCTTTGTCCAACGTTCACACATGAGATTTCCAAAGGATTGGATTAATTCCTACCTCATTTGCTCTAATACCAACTATATCAAACCAAGATTTAAGTACATGGAAATTACATTAATTTTGAGAAATATATTAAAAAGGACACCAAAAGACACCAAAAGACTGTATTATTTTTGTGTCTTTAGGAACATGGAACATAATCATCTAACTTGGTGAAAGATCTTTAACATCTCCTATAAATATATTCCACTTTAGTTTATCTATCTAAAACTATTATTTATATCATGGGGAAAAGAAAACAATAAAATTATGAGATTAAATTATTATTAAGGTTAAGCATGGAGAACATAAAACAAACCATAAACATTTGAACATAAAAAAATTAACATATAGTTTAAACATCAAAATCTAGAGTCATGAAATAAATCCCGGCAGTATGTAAGGAATAAATCATAAAGGAACATTAACCATAATAGAAAAAAATTTCGATAATACATGTAATTGTGGAAAACTAATAAGCACATAATATTATTTCCATAGTATCCAAGGCATTGCTTCCAAGACCATTATAATGGACAAAGTCCAATTATTGAATCTGGTTTACTTTTCGTTCCAACAATGTATTACTGAACCGTATTTACTTGTTGTTCCTTTCATTTCTATCTCATGAGACATAAATATTTACCCAATTCATTGGAGGGAGATATAGGTCCCACCCATATCATAATGAAATCATTCTTACATGTTCCACAAAAACACAAATCATTAGTCATAGAATAACCAATGAAATAAAATGGGATTCTTAAACATCATGGCGACATATACTTAATAATTATATGATAAATGAACTTCATAAAAATAATTGCATCATAAAAAAAATAAAATAACAGTAATAATTGTGATATAAACATAATCCTATGTCACCTTAGATGGAAAATAATTTTGATAAAACACTTGAACTTAATTCCTGAGGAAAATATCATTTCTTCTTCAAAAACGTAATCTTTTCAGAAAATTTAGTGCAATTTTAGAAGATAAGAAATTAATTGAAAATAAAATTAAAATATTATAAAGTAATATTCATGTAAATAATTTGTTATGTAATCATAAAAATCCATTCATTTCATATAAGATAAAAAAAATTCTCCTTGCACTTTTGCTAGAAAAGTCAAAAAGTACATTGTATGGTAAACAGAAGAAAGATTCCTTTCGTACCATGTAGTAAAAGTAAAAAATGGGTAATAATGAATTTAACCATACATAGAAGAATATAAAACATTTTATCAATTTTTTTATAAAACATGGACATGGATGATAAATATATCCCCCACAAATACGCACGTATGAACAATCTCTGATAAAAATGAGATTTCAAAATTATCCCTTACCTTATGTCTGATTTTTTCTATATGTGTATGAAACTCATGTATAATGGGATTAAAAATATTATTAACTTGTAATAGAACCATAATAGTATTTATGATATCATATATGTTTAACTTATGACTTTATATTAGCCGTTCATTTGTCAATTCCTTGTTATAGAAAAGTTTTGGGTAATATCGTTTTATTTATCGTACATGTTTGGACATGTTATTCTTGATATTATTACATAGATCATTACTTAATTACTTCAAGATTGTAAAAAAATTATTTATATATCATATATATTTAGTATATAAATATATATATAATATATAGATAAATTAAATGGAATACACTGTTCATGGAGACAGTAGGCCATACGTACGCATAAACAGTATTTTCGTGTCCTTATGCAATTTAATGGAAGTAAGTAAATAAAAAATATATATAAATAAATCCATTAGAATTATTATTTGATATATTTAATTATTATTTATTATATATACTTTATAATCATTCTTGAATGGTTAACGTGGAAACTGAATCTCACCGGGTCGTGGAGACGGTAAGCCGCACGTATGCATGAGCGACAATATTGTTCCTATAATTGTTGAATGGTATTGGATGGTGTATACAATTTCATAATTAGTATCATGTTATAATAATAATATATATTAATTATTTCCACCATTTTACCCATCCATGTAAGGTGGTGGTGAAAAACACATTACACCACGACATGGAGACGATAAGACGTACATACGCACGCCAGATGATTTCATTTTTCATAGGATGGATAGAAGGTGAAATAGGGGTTTTTAATAATTATAATAACATATAAGTATATTAATGATAATGATGTTATTAATTTATAAAGAAACAACCAATGAATAAATAGTATAAGAAGAAAGAAATTTGAAAGAATCGGTAGAAGAGATTATCTCTTCCACGATGTGACTCCTTTAAATCTCATCTTAGGGCACTAGAGTTGGTCTTTTGAGGAGACAGGCACCTCTATAATGTAACTAGGGATGTTGATAAGAGAAATGGGTAGGGTTATCTGAGATTTAATGCTCAAAATGGAGTGAAGAGGAGAGGAATGAGGTGCCCTTTTATAAGAGAGGAGAGGGGAACTTTAGGAAACTCTCAAAATATTAATTTATTATTAAATGATTTTCGGTTTCAAAAGGTCCAAAACTAATTTTAATAGAATATACAATTATTATTGTTCTAAATACTCTCAAAAAATAGGTTTTAGATATTTTTAGGTCTCAAATGTATCCTTTTTTTAGTTTTAACCCCTAGTTAACTAATTTAACTCTTACCATGTCTCATGTATATTCTAACTATATGGTTAATATAGTTAGTATAAAATTCCAACAGAACCTCAAGTGGTTAATCAATGACATTTTAGACATTATATAAGCCATTTTTTCTAATATTATATTCTTAGGACTATTATATCGTTTAATAAATCAGTATTTGTTTTAAAAACTCATTTATATCAATTTTTATACTATTCATATAATGACTTTTTAAAAATCCATAACAACTTGATTCTTTTGAAAACACATCATTAATTAAAATATAGAAAGTAATAATAAACTGAAAAATTAGTGTATAGAATAAAAAGGTTCAAAATAAATTTATTTTAATATTTATAATCTCATTTATTTAAATCATTCATTAATAAGGTAATCACTACATCATCATTGTGTCATAAATAAATTTATTTATTTTGTGTCGCAAAATAATAAATTAAATACCATGATGTAGGAAATATTTTCATCTTTCCAACGACTATTTATAGTCAAATTTAATTTATTTATAAGTACATATTAAAATTTTTTTATTAAGAAGATACAAGTTTATGTCATATTTACCTTTACTTTATATTAATTCTTATGAAATGTCATTTTCACATTCAGGTGGTTCTATGGGATCCCAAAATCGACTCAAGTATTACCATGGTATAAAATATCTCATCCAATAGGATTAGAACATGTTTTAGTGTAGTTTAATAATATTATAATATTATTTTTTACCCTTATTTAGCAGATTTACCCTTTAACCATGGTGAATAAAATAATTACTTAAGTTACTATTCATAATGTCCAAAAATAAAAGGTATCTATTAATAAAATTTTAACCTTATGATTAAAAATATGGAATCTATTTTTTCAAATTCAAAACATATAATTTTCAGTACTTAATTTAAAATTACTTCCTGTTGTCAAAACCAAAAAGCTGATTTTTAAAAAGTAATAACTATCAATAGATTGACATGTATTTATGACCAATTTAAAAGTGAAATTACTTCCAAGGACCAAAATTGGATTAAATGATAGAAATATAATCCAATTACACTTTAAAACCAATTAAATGTACAATCTACCAATATAATTAAAATAGATGAAAAGGCAGATTTGACTTTAAATGTTGTATTTTTCACTATTCATTAAAAAATAAACTTTATCAGAAAATTACCAAAATTACAACATAAGTAAATTTTTATGTCTCGTTTCCAAATAAAAAGTTTATTTTGTCAAATTAAAGTTATAAAAGTGTCAAAACATGATTTAAAATGGGTGCTCCATCAAAAGGCGGCAAAACTGCATTTTTTTAAAAAGTACTTCTTTTATCCTAAAAAATTATTTTGTATTATATCATGTTATAGAAAATATATAAGATGATTTTTAATAAAATTAAAAATGTGGTGAATACTATTCATAATTTCTTGTTTATATCCCATTAAATACTAATATTTTAATAATATATCACTGTTTAGTGAAACTCGTTATTGAATAGAACACAAGCTATCGAGGAAGGTCGCTCTTGCGTGTAATGCAAGCCAAGTTAGTATTGCATGTAGTGAAATCTTCCTTTGGTGTTGCATATAAAATAATCCAAACTTATTTCATTTATACATTGAAAAAAATCTATACTCAATGTTGCGTGAGATGAAATCTATTAAAATAATTTGAAATTATGTTCAACACAAGCCAAGAATAGTGTTACGTATACTGGAAGCTAATACGGTGTTGTGTATAGTACAAGATAATCTTGGTGTAGTATACAACACAAGACATCCAATAAATTAAAAGAATATATCTCATAAAATATATGGGTGTTACACTCAATGTATCATATAAGTTGATAGATATGGTTTCATGGTAGGGAAAAATATATCCCGTTGTGTGTCTCCATGAAGAAAATGTTGTGTTTTAATGGAATACATGACCTGAGCTATACATGAGCACACAATCATCAATTAACCTAGCCTTAAACATCCGGTATTACAAGGAACATTCCTTGTCACTGGGATATTTGGATTCGAGTCTTCATATTACATTCTTTGAAACTTAGATGTTCCGTATAGCTTTTCACATAAGGGGCATGATGTGTATGATGAACAAATATGGATGAATTATGGTAGTTAACTCCCAACCACTGCTCATGGAACACATGCTGTGTTCTATAAGGAATATTCCATGTACTTTTCTTACTTTTTTGTTTTTTATTTCTTCTTCTCTAGGGACCAGAAATAGAAAAATAGGGTGTTTTAAACATTTTTGCTCCTAGATATTAATGGTGGAGTCCTATTCATCATAAAACTTTAGTTAAAATGTGTTTCATGATTTCTGAATAACTTATCTCTATAGAACAAATTATAGGGTTTGAGTGAGGTTTGGGAGAAAAAAATGAATTCAGAACAGCCATGTTTATCATGGAATTACTCTCCATAAAAAAACAAGAGGTTTTGTACTCCCTTGGTGAAAAATTATGATAGATAATATTCTACGATGAAACAAATAGAGTTTATGTCCTCCCCCAAGTATTATGGATTGATATTCCATCTATGAAGTCGATACTACCTTTTTTTTCAATGGTCCTCCATAGGGACTGATACTCCCTCAATTTATTTTACTTATCCCTTGACGAGGCAATTCCTCCCACTATAGTTAGAAAGTGGTGCAGTGAAAATTATAGAATATATAAATTTTAGGTGTTATGAATCTTATGATTCATGAATATATATGGATACCATTGAGATAAAACTTAGAATTATGATTTATATTTGGAACATAATTATTAAATTTACTGTCTAATCCTTAACATATATTTATGGTTTCTTTGGGGTTCTCTATTTCTCCATCTATCATTGATACAACGTGTTGTTTATGTACTATATTTATGTTTTTAAGGTATCCCACTATTTATTTATATACTCTATCATGCATGAACATTAATTCCCATAGTATTTATGTCTGTATAGTTGATGCATTATTTAGAGGTGACTTCAATGGACATGGTTTTAGTGGAGCTCAGGCTTAGTAATGAATTATTGTGTAAGTGGCATGTTAGATTTCATACCTACTATCATAATAGTGAAGATATGTTTTCCTTTTGTTGTAATTCAATTATACTATGATATATTAATAATATATATATTTTTTCTTTTGATGTTTTCCTATACCGAATTTTTCTTATAGTTAGTGTATAATTTATAAAAATTATTCTATAGTTTGGTAGTTTTATGTATATTATCTTTGGTTTGATGCTTATATTGAATTAAATTAGAGATATGTAGATTATTGTTGGTTATTACTAGGACAAGACCTCCCACGGATGTGATATGATTTGTTGGTGATATTTATCATCCACTATCCTATCAATGGCTATATAAGGGTAGAACACATAACCAAACTATTGGGATAAGATGGGTCTCGGTGGGATGATACTTTTAATATGTAGGCTAATGATTCATAAAAAATTTGTGGGTATAGGCACTTAAAAACCTGTTATGATGAGTTTATTAGATGAGTTTATGTATTTCTTATGATATATAAGTTTGAAACCATTAAAAAATTCAATATGTTTTTTAAAAAAGAAAAAAATTAACTATAAAAAAGTATTATGATGATCTGATCAAATCATGTTGACAAATACATTAGCCAAGAATTTAAAAATAATTTGAGATATTATGGAATTGTTTTATAACCCAATATTATTGAGATATCACAATTCAATGATGTGTTTTAGGGGAAGAATAAAACCGTATTTTGAATGGTTCAATTATGTATGAGTCAATGTAACTAACCTATATCATGTTGGGAATATACTCGAGAAAAAACTAAATTATTTCATAAATAAATTCCAAATAATTTAATCATAATGATATTATATGAGATATAATATCAGAGGAATACATATTTTTCTTTAATCAAAAGATAGTATTTTGAATCATATATAAACAAGTTAATTTAAAATTAACTTAATCCCAAATAAAAAAGAATATGTTTTTCCGTTATCCTATGAAAACTAAGGAATATTATTTCTATAATACTATTAAAGAAAGTTTTTGTGACCTATATTTGTATTTCCTTATAAAGGAATGTATCACTAGAGTATTTATAGGGAATAAATTCAATCTTTTGGAACAAAAAACATGAATGGTTATTAATATGAGAAGTGAGCTGGTCCATAAGAGATTGAGGAAACCTTACTGACTCATGTTACAAAAGAACCTGAAAGGTTAGTTAGTATTTATAAAGAGATTATGATATATAGATTTGTAGTGAAAATTTATAATGAAGTAACTTTCATAGAATATTATTGTTCAACTTAATATTAGGTCATTCTGAATTATAATTTTGAAAAAGAGGTTAAAATCAAAGATATTTGATATTGACTCTTTATACACGAACTAAATTTGTAGCCTTGTAGATTCATATGAAGGAGTGAGACCCATAAGGTGAATGTGGTGTTTTCATACGAAAAATAAAATTGATATTAGAGTTTGTATATATAAATCTCACTTGGTGGGAAAAAGTGCATAAATAAATTCATGGTATTAACTATTAAGGGTCCCTATCATTGGAAGTGATGATAGTGTTCATTCTAATATTTCATGATATAACAAAAAATGTTTATAATGAGATATACAAAATAATTGTAAGAATTATTTTCCTTAATGGGAATTTATTTAATAACATGTATAAAATACAACCTAAAAGTTATGAAGATCCAAATTGCAGTGATATGGTATAGAGTTTGAATGATATATTTATTGATTAAAGGAGTATCATATATAAAAGATCTGGTTTTATTATTCACTCAAAGATATTGGTTTCATCATGAATGTGGACGAGTCTTTTGTATGCTTGCATGTTAGTGGGAGTGATATTGTATTCTAGAATCATATGTGAGTTGCATAAATTCTTATCATGATATATATGCCTGAATAAACCAATATACTAGGTATTAATATTTATAGAGGCAAATAAAAAAGTATTCATGGTCTATGTCATAACATAAACCTATTTAGAATTAAATAGGTTTAGCAAAGGTAACTCCAACAAGAGGTCTTTACCATTTTTACATGGAGTGAGTCTTATAATGAATCAATGTACTTCTATTGATTTGGAGTGGAAACACATGAATGATAGTCCATATGATTCATATATTGGATCAACTATGTAAATTCATGTTGTGTTCTCAACCTGATATCACTTATGTTATGATCATATCTATAATCTACCAACACCATCTTGGTGAGATTCACTAAATTATAGGGAATAAAATACTTTACATAAAATTAATTAAGGATTTGTGAATGGTATTTAATTGTGATAAAGAGATCCTGATAAATGGTTATATTGATGATTAATTCCAAAACAATAAGGATGATTACATATCTCAATCTAGTTTCATGTTTTTCCTTAATGTTGGAGCTATAATTTAGATTATTTCCAAAAAACCCACAATGGTACACTCAAAAAACAAAAGATGATTACTTATCTATTTAAAATGTTACATTTTTTATTTTCATATATAATTTCACACAAAACATAGAGGGGTTTTTATTATATTAGGAGAAAGAGAGATCTACTTTGACAATAATGGATCAATTACCCAGGACAAAAAACCAAAATCCAAAAAAATACCAAACTCATCCTTTGGAAATATTATAGATTTTTTTAAACCATTGAGAGGTGCAATGTAAAGATATGTTACATGTGTATAGGGGTTAATATCATAAATAGATTTAAAGAACCATATGATAAAAAAACACAATAATGTGTAAAGTCTCTATTTATTAGATATATGGGAGAATATTTTAATAATTGTTTCCAATATACATGTATCATGGTTTTAAAATAAATTAATTCTCTTATTTTCATTAATTCATTTGTGATGTATATTTTATTTGAGAGTAGAATATTAAAACCCCATAAAAGATATTTTTTGAGTTTACCTTGATTGATGATCATAATTGATTATTATGGTTTCTAATGATATGTAATTATTATCCAGAGTAGAATCCCACTTATAACATAGAGTAGAATCATGAAATAATAATCGAGATTTATTGTCTAAATTGACTGACCAAATTATATCACATCGATTTTAATAGATATGATCATTAATTCTGGTGCGAGTGTTGTTAAATTAATCCTCCTTACACAAGGATAATAAGTTATCATATATGTAAACCACCATAATTTTATACATTTATTATATCATATTTGAGTTTGAGCTAATTAGGGGGTGGTTAGGTAAGTTATTGATAATATGGTGGATAGTTCCTTATCAAGATATAACCTTCTATTCTAGATAGTTATTATGAAATATAGTCCCTTGATTAAATTAGATTGAATAAATTATTATCCATCAACAATTGAGTGACATGTGATGTTTTCATCTATTTGGATGAATGAAATGTGTATTATTTACTCAATATGTCCATTCAATATAAGAGATATATAATTTATGAATTTTTTATTGTAGTGTTAGGATCACTTGATTAGATGATTAGTAGTGTGTGTGTTTGGGGGGTGATGAATTAGTGTTGATATATTTTTTCAAACATAGATATTCTCATTATTGTTAAAAAAACATATCAACTCACATGATGCATGAAATAAATGAGTAACATATAATATTTAATCAGGCTCTTCTCTAATATGAGTGACTACATCCGCTGTGTGTGGTGGTTATTATCTCCTGAACACACACATATTCTATTTTTTTATTAAGATGAATCCATGAGAAATTATTCATTCTAGAACCCAATACATTATTGTAAAAAAAATTTCCTAAAAAGATCTATCTTTTTATAAAGTAACCAAAAAATATCTTCTTAAAGAAATATTGAAGCACATAGTGGTGTTTGATTGTGTTTTTTTTTCAAATATCATGTCAATGTTATGAGTTCAAATAAAGAGATGGTATCGAGTAATGAAGTCAGTAACCAAACATGGAATATGAGATGTTATAATTATGGATAATTGGTAAAGGAAAAAAGACGAAATGTCCTTTGAATATCTCGCTTGATAGACTCCATCAAACAAAAAGGAGAATGAAAAGTTGTCTACTGAAGCTGTAGTGATCATGTTGCGTAAGATATAAGTGCAATGTGTAAAAGAACGTATAAAGTGTTTAGAAGATATATAGTTTTAAATAAAAACCCAATTGAGGATTAGAAATTATGTTGAATAATATAATCAATTTTTATACACTACTGGTTTATAGTTGATGTAAATAGAGATAGATTTAGATTTATTGAAGAAGATCGTAGATGAGTTCTTAATAATAATATAATTTTGAGTATTATATACACTAAACCACCTCAAAAATATACTTTATGGAGGATTGAGTCATTTTTATAATTTTTATAATTATTTGAATAATTTATGAGATTATTTTAAGTATTTTGAATAATACTTGTACCAATAAGTTGTCCATTTGAAGCTACATCCTGAAATTTAATTTTTGGAGTTCTTGAAAAAAGTCTATGTCATGAGAATAAGGGTTTTCAAACTATATATATATATTGATTATTCCAATAATATTGACTTAGGTTCTATGATTAAATTTTTTATGTGATCATAGGGATTTTAGTTCCATTCTATAACTCTTATGACCATAAGTTATTTTCAATGATAATGATTTATCATATGGCTTCACTTCCATCATAAGCCTTTAATGTCTACAGAAAATTGACAATGGAAAGAGACCAGGTATTCTATAGATGAACTAAAGTCTTATTCCACTAAGAATAAGTACATGACAAGAAATAATTATCTATTGTAAGTCTTCATAGTTTCCTACATATTGCTTCAAAATTTTGGAAAATTGTGAAGTTCTGTTGGATGAAAAATAAATCTTACAAATTTTGAATATGATGACAATGAAACTAAATTGGATGATTCAAGAGCTATTGGATCATGGTATAAATATCACATTCACTTAAAAATGGGTTTGATAATTTATTTTGAAAAATATAAGCTCATCTTCATCAATGAAAATGGATGATAAAAGAACAATGGAAAAAGGATTTTGCAGAATTTGTAGATTTTGTGGAAATGGTTATCTGAAGATGCTTGTGCTATTATTTTGAGTTCAAAAAATCATAAAATTTATTTAAATACATGATCCAAGGATTATATAATTTATGGATAAGGACAATCCAACTGTATTTTTTATTTTTTATTAAAATTATTTTATCATATTTTAAAGGATAATACATATGAAAAGACATCAATGCTTGAGTGAAACATAAAATCGTACATGAACTTGATCAAATGTTTTCTTTTAATTTAAAAGTAAATATAATTTAATTCTAGTAATTTTACCAAGGATAATACTTTTAGAATAATGAAAAGATGTTACTTGGTATAGATCCTATATTTTTGGTTGTACATTACATATGGAACGTTTTACGTTGCAAAATGAGTTTCAAATTATACATATGGATGTTTGTATTATATAGAGTTGTTTTTTTAAATTAGGATAACTTAATGTGGATATTCTTTGAAAAAACATTTAGTGGAAAAAAATCAAAGGAAATCCATAGGAAACCAAATATATGTATTTATTAATATTTCTTTATTCTTGGTGGATTCTTTCTTCAATAGGCGTTCCATTTATGGGTCACTAAAAAAAGGTGAAATAAATGAGTTTATTATGTATGAGAGTTAAAGAATATCAAGAAGAGAATAAAAGAAGAAGGAGTAACCATTGGATATTTGTATAAACTATGAAGAAATCTGAGTATCTAAGAAAATTGAAGCTCTCAAAGAGAAAATAGAAGGATACCACTTTATGCTGTAGTAAGGAAGAAGAATAAGTGAATGAGAAAGATAAAACCCATGTTCTAAATTGAATATCACTAGGAACGATTCTTAGAACATGTTCAATTGAACAAAACATAAGAAAATAAAAATATTAGAAGTGTTATTTTAAAATGAGTTTGGAAGACCAAAAATAGATTCTAAGCAGAACTGAAAACTATGGCATCTGTTATGACTATGTTTCATATTAGATTATTGATTACATTTTACAAGTTAATGAATATGTACAATTCATGAAATGGATCATCTTTTTGGGTGAAACCAATATCCGTAGACATATTTTTATTTACTTATAGAGGAAAGACTAATAGGACTAGTGGATGATGATGATTGTGGAAGCAGTATAAAGACCCCTTCAATGGCTTCATATAGTCGAGGAACAAAAAAACATAAAATCGTGATAAAAAATGAAAATAAAATAAAAAAATCTAAAAATAATTTTAAAGATAGAGTAATATTATTGGAGGATGATAATTACACCCTCAATATGAAGTTCCTTGTGAAAGAAGTTTTGTTGAGAAATCTATAAATCAGAGTAGAAGAAATTTCCAATATAGTAGAAAGAAGAATGAATATACTATACAACCTTCATATGATGTTTCTACTTTTAAGAAGGTACATAATGGTGGAAAATAGAGCATGATATCATCTATATAAGACTCCACCTATAGATATTAGAAAAAGGTCACCCATAATGATGATGATGTGGAATGCAATAATTATAGAATTTATGAAATTGTATGAAAAAAGAAAAAATCAGTAAAAAAATGGATGAATAAAATATTAGGAGAACTATTAATATTTAAATTCCAAATGTGATCATTTATAAAATGAGATTTTCCCCAAAAGGATCCAAAAAGGTTAGGGTTCTGGTCTTAAAATAGAAATCATTTCTTGCTAGACAACCTACATTTGATGTAAATAGAAAAAGGTTAATTAAAAGGTTTTGGTGATGATAGAGGTTTTCCCATAGAGAAATTGATCATGGCCTGATATTTATTTATGAAAAAGTTCCATAATCCTTAAATCAAAAGAGAAGAAATTTGAATAATGGAGAAAATATTCTAAAATAAAAAATTATCCATAGAAAATGAAAAATATGTCTATGAGTAAAACATTTGTCACATTAAGGAACATATGTACAATATGAATGATTTGTGGTCACAACAATGATGGATTCTGGTAAAAGCTTTCTAGTTACCATATATTTACTAAAGTAGAAATAATAACACCACTGTCTGAGAAGAAAGTAATCAAATTAGATGAATCTTCCTTTCGATGAAGATCTATGAGGAATAAAGATGAATCATTAACTCCCAAGAATTCAGTGAAGATGGGTGTGAAATATGTAAAACCAAGAGTGAATAAGTTATTCTATTATGGTAACATAGAATACACCATGGACTATATCAAGATGGCCATTAATGAAATGGTGAATGAGAGAAAGCTGTAACCAATGATGGAGTCACTCTGAGAAAGTGATAGTATGATTAATATGGTTGTTAACATTTCTTGCAAAGAAGCATAGAAAATTCCCAATAAGGTAAAATAAAAACATGTTAATGTGATGTGCAGAAGTTGAAACTAATAAGGAAACTTGGATATCATATGTATGATGATGTTTTCTAGAAAAGTGATAAAAAATGTAAAATCACTCATTAGATCAAAATAAAAAATTTATGTCAAAAAGAATAAATCCACACTCAAAAAAGTGATTTGATAATGTGATTATTTATATTCTAATCCTTAGGAAAAAATATTTAGAAGAGTCTAGGATATTATAGCTTGTTGAAATGAATATAATTTCTTTTATTTCCCCTACGAAGAAGTCCATTCTAGATAATAATAATTTGTAGGATGAGAAGAGGATGATTCCTCCAAAATATTGTTATTCCAAAGTACGTTGGTTTCATTTATTTTCAATATGTCAGTATGTGTTTACATTATAAGTTACATAGAGAAATTGGAGAAATGGATTATTCCTATGTTGAGAGAAGCATCATTATGTTTGATAAAACTATGATTATATTCAACATACCAAATATCTTGATTTTTAAATGTTATCATGGTTCATTATTGAGTCCAAAGGGGGAGATTTAGATATAGTTGAAAAAAATTCAAGATATGAAGAATTGTAAATTACACTAGACTTAGATAAACATAATGATTCTACCAGAAGTAAAATAATCATACTGATGTTATCAGATGATGGTTTGGTTTTAAAAATGTTATTTTATATTGTCTTCACAAAGTTCTAGTTACAATGTTGGTGTTGTGGCTATATGAATTTTTATCTAAAGATATTTCATGATCATATGCAGAATGATTATATGAAGGAATGTTTTTTCATATAAATAAAGGTTGTAAAAATTCTAGATGAAGTTGAGTTGTAACATATGAAGAGAATACCTAGTCATATCAGAAGGAAAGTAGTATGAAGTATACTAAACAGAGATAAATGATTATCAATGAAGTTTTAATAGACCAACTCTCGAAGAGATTATGATATTGATGAGAACTAGATAGAGACATTTGAATTTGTATCAGAAATGCAGAAATGTGATGTCATTAGATGAAGAATTTTAAAGATATCATATAGAGAAATTTTTATCTCATTGGATAAATGTTTCCTAAAAAACTAGAATTAGATAAAGGTATATCCAAAAATGATATGATCTATGATTTCATATAAAAGAATAATATGAAGGTGTACTAGATAGAGTTCATCAAACAAAATATTTCTTACAAATACATATTAGATAAAACTATTTTAATGTTTGTACATCATACATAGGTTTGTGGAGCTTTAAAAAACATTGAAAAGTCAAAATATTTGACAATTTTGAGCTATTACATTAACGAATAAAAATATATATGATATTTGAGGAATTTTTAATACAAATCTTATTGAAATTTTTGAGGAATAATTAATGAAAAAGTTGAATATGAAGTTTTATAAAATTATTTAGGCGATCAAAGGAAGTATGTGTTAAGAGGGAAATTGAAACTGGACCCCACACATCTTCCTTAATTAGCAGAGGAAGTATTCTTATATAAATGAATATGGTTTCATTAATAAGTATTTTTTTATTTCCTTAATAATTATTCAAAGTTATAATACTTTTTAATGATCACTACATGAGTTTCTGACCGAGTTTCTTCTTAGTTAAACAATAGAGTACTAGGTTGATGAAGCACCAAGTGGAGATGTAACATTAGATCGATGCAAATAAAATAGAGGAGTATCATACTAAGGTGAAATGGACAGAATGAATCATAACTATCATGATGGAATAAGGAGTGTTAAATAGTGGTGAATTAGATAGAGCACAGCCGACTAGGGAGAATTAGACACATCATACATGATCACGTTTTTTCACAATGAACAATTAATGGTAAGGTTTGAGTTTATCCCATCTATTCAATATCTGGATAATGTTTTGAGACCAATAAACTCCTCATATATTTATAGAACAACATGAATAAATTTTTCATAGGCGAATTTGACCCAACATTCTTATGGAGTTAGAAAATATGAAGACTAAAAAATCTTTCTATAATTGAACAATAAGGAATAATGATTATATTATATATGGGGTGTATAACTAGTTTATAAAAAGAATTATATCTCAGGAGTATAAATAATTTTAAATGAAAATTAAACAACTAGTAAAGTTAGTGGGTATAACCAACTGAAATAGAATATTTGGTTGCTGGGGTGTATAACCAGTTGCTTCCTATGCCTTCATAATATTGAAATAGGTTAGTAAACAATCAATTTCAAGGGGATAACCAATATAGAAAGGAGTAATTCTTTTTACTGAACCTTTCAAATATCATATTATCATATAAATTTATTTTTACTACATATTGGTAAAGGTTAAGATATATATTTCATTAGATCAAAACTCTAACAAGTTTCATAGGTCGAGTTATAAGAAGAATCCATAAAATAAAGGGATCATAGATTTACCCCTCCCCCTTTCAATGATCTCAAGAAGATATAGAAAATTAAATTATTATCAAAGTCAAGTTCCTTATGAAATATCCAAATATCTATAATGGATGGAGAATGTATATTCAATGAACAACATGGAAGTTTCACTATTTTATTGAAATTACTATCATAGTTGGAGGAATAATATGATACCATATCTTTTATCTCTTGTCCTAGAAGTGATAGATACTACTGCAGTGGGATTTCCTCCCATTAACGAGGGTTCTAATACTACCACCAAGACGATAAATATGGAAGTTAATAGAAAATCCCAAAATTCAATTTTTTTGTCTCTTTAAGAGAGTTTATATAAAAATCATATCATTTCCAACTTCCAAATAAATTGAGAAGTAGTTATGAAGGAATCACCAAAGTCATGAAGTCTATATTACTAATATAGGTAATCATATTTGAAGACATCTATGATACTGGTGGTGAATAAAATGACTATTACTTTATAATGATTAAGGAGACTGTCAGTAGTGTTATTGGTTTCAGTGAGAAGATGAAATATTTTACCATTTATAAGAAACTAATGAGAAAATTTAAAGATATATTTCATGCTAACGTGTCTACTCTAAAATATTATGAGGATATATCACTGAATGAACTTTTAAATATTCTCAAAGCATATGATATGAGAAAATAAATAGTATTTAAGAAGAATGATAAGGAATAATTATATTTCATAGCCATTATAAAAATGTATTTTAGAGATAAATAAAGAACAGAAGAAGAATCATGCGATTCAGATGCTAAATACGATGAAGATGGCACTAACAAAACCATTTATCTTCATTCTAAGAGGTATAAAAAGAGAAATTGGAATAGAAAAGGTAAAAAATCTCTTAAATGCTACAATTTTAAGGATACTGCACATTTTTTAGAAATATTTCCTTAGAAGAAGATCGATTATCTTGAGTCAGAATAAGAAGATATTAATTCTCAAAAATAGAAGTTGAAAAAAATAAGAAAAGGTTTTCTAGTAAGAATAAGTGTGTATTGAGTAGAAGATAAAGGGAAGATTCACTATAAAATAACTAATGTGATGATAATGTCAATTTATTAGATCATATTAGAAGATAAAGTTCTTTATCAAGTAGTTATGATGATGTAAATAAGAGAATGAAATTGGGATGGATTCTCAAAGAAAATTGGGAAGCAACTCTTTAGAAAATTACAAAAATCAAGAACGATAAAAATAAGTTGAAGAAATAAGTTAAGGATATATTTTTTGAGAATGGTGAGAATATCAATGAGGGGATAACATTCCTTAATGATATTAGAGAAAATAAAGTGAATGTGGTTGAGCTTTAAATGAATATGAAAGATCATTTATAAAAACTATCTTGGTAGGAGAAACGTAAAATGGAAGAGAAAATACTTTTTAAGAAACTAATACAAACATATTGAAATTGATTAAATTCAAGAAGATGGTAAGAGATCTCGAAGACATATTGGATGTGAAATTAGAAGAGTTTTTAGACACATAATAAATGTATCTTACAACTCAAAGTGGGTTAAAGACTATTATAGAATACTTACCCAAATTAGTTTAGGTTAAATATGAATCTTCTCAAGTTGGTGAAAAGAAGGGTCTATAGAATAGGTTCATTCTATCTTTAACCGGTCTTAAGATAAAAATTATTTTACTAGAAATTTCATTTCCAAATATTTGATTGAATCATCTTGGAACAAGATGAATTGTTATGACTCATATTTTACAAAGAAAGAATGCAATATATCAAGAAGGTTTCACCCTTATAAAATACTTCCACATTTTGTAACAGATAAATAATAATAAACCTTAGAGAATAAAGACTATCAATATGAATGATCAATATTTAGAGGAGAAATCTTGTGTTTTAAGGTCTCCATTCTGAATTATATATCTTTTGGGTACTATATTTCTCTACCAGAAAAGAGGTATGAATCAATGTTGAGCTACAATGAGAAAATAAGAACCAACTTTTCCTGAATGAAATTTAAGGAAGAAAATAAATGTCAAAATCTGAAAAAAATACAATGTTTTATGTGAGGAAAGTGATAAGATCAAAAAACATATGCAAGTAAAGAACCTTAAGAATGTTGAGAAACAATTGAAAGAATTATTAGTTGTTTGGCCACATGAAATACCTAATGATAGAAATATTTAGAAAGCATAAAATCCTACTAAATAAAAATTGAAGTGAAATTCATTAAAATAGAAAAAATTTAATATGATGTTTTGAACAGATGGTGGTTTGAATATTTAAAATAAGTGAATGATGTGTGAGAATGTTTTTAATTCTAATAACATATGTATTACTATCTTATCGGACCAAGAGGAAATCATGAAGATGTGTTAAAAACTAAATGTAATGAATATATTTCGAAAAACTAAGAGAATATTATACATTTATATAATTATTCAATAAATGATAAGAAATCCATTAAAAACCAATAAGGATAATCATAAGGAAGAAAAAATATACCATTATAAGTCAATGAATAATAATAATAATAATAAAAAGAATAATAACATTCTGAGAGAAGACTTTTAATTTGAAAGTTTATTTTAAAAAAATTTAGATCTACTTTCTTACCATTATTATTTTTTTGTGTTAAATAACTTATATTAAATTTAAGTGGAATTAGTAGAGAAGCTGGTTAGGGGATTTAGAATACATTTTAATGTCAAACTTAATGAGATATAGGGAGTTTTGTTATCAAACATGAATTGTTTTGAAGAGTTTATAAAGTTGAGTTCGGGTTTTATCTTAAAAAAATTACTCAGAATTCCCCTAATTCAAAGATGATGCAATAATATTGATGAATTTATTACATAAGAGAATCCTGATATAATGATGATTGAATAATCTTGAAGAATGTATTACATATGAGAAGTTTTGTGGACACCATTGATCAACCTGATTATATATTATTGTTTTCTACATAGGATTCACCCACACAATCATATAGTTGTTTTATTGACTTCTATTTATAATGAGATTTAGGTGATATTATTCTTCTATTGAGAAATGTTTTAGGAATTATAAAATGTGATAAGATGAGTTGAGATGATGCCTTTTACTCCCTTTTTCATTTAATTATCAATAATGAGGAGAATGAAATATAAACATCATAAGGGAGATAAATAACTGAGCACATATATTCACTTAAAAAAATGTGTGGGGATATTAATATGAGGATATATTGATGATGGAAAAAAATGGGGATAATGTTTTTCCAATTTATGTTGGTTTCATTTGTTTTCAATATGTCAATATGTGTTTGTAGAAGAAGTTAGTTAGAGAAGTTTGAGAGAAGATTTTTTTTCAAATATGAGAGCATCATTATTAAGTTAAAAGATTATATCTTGATCTTCAAAATACCATGAATCATGATTACCCAAATTTCTTATGGTTTAATTTTGAGTCTAATGCTCGTGATTGATATACAGATGGACAATCTTCAACAAATAAAGAATTTTAATTAGAATAAGTTAAATGAAATGATTCTACAAGACAGAAATGGATCATTCAGATATTATTAGATGGTGGTGAATTTGTAAAACGTTTAATTTATAATCATTTTACAATGTTCAATATACATATTTAGAGTTGTGTTCATATAATGTTTGACATTTGGTGTTCTCAAGATTGGACCCAAAATAAATGGACAAGGGAAAAGAGTTTTAGACAGTGAAAGTGGGTAAAAAGTTATAGATGGAATTTAGTTATAGTGAATGAATAGTATGCAAAGTATTACCCAACATAAAGTAGTATCAAGTCTACCATATGGAGAATGATTATGATCACAAATTTTCTAATGGGAAAACTATCCTAGATATCATCAGACTGATGTGAACCAAATTGAGAAATATGAAGTTATACTAGAAATGTATAAATTTGATGTAATTGGATGAATAATTCTAATGTACATGGAAAAAGACATGTTGAGCCCATCTGAAAATGGTTTCCTAACAATATGAAATTACAAGAAGGTATATTAGATAGATATTATATTTTTGAGTCTATTATATGGAGGAAGTTGAAGGTGTAACTGGGGACGGGTGAAATCTGTTGTTCCTCACCATGAAATTTAAAGAGAGAATTTGAAGGTATACCTAATAACACCCTTCAAATAGGAGAGTTCTTGTAGAGAAATATAAAATAGAGATTTAATGACATTTTTACTTCATATATAGGTTTTAGAAGCCTTACAAGACATTATAATGTCAAAAAATATAATTATTCTTAGATATTATTTCAAAGACATGAAATATATTTGAGATTTTAGGAATCTTGAAGAGTTAATTAATGATTATATTCAAGGAAAAAATGACAAGAAAGTTGACTTCGATGTTTTAGGAAGTTTTAAAGGAATTCAAATGAAGATTGAGTTGATCGGAAAATTCAAACTAGAGCCTATGCTTCGTCCTTAATTTATAGAGGAAGTGTGCCTATATAAAGGGGTGGAGGGTTATTAAGAAGTATTTTCTTCTTGAAAAAAATGATTTTAGGTGTTTATGTTTTTTAGAAATAATAACATGATTCTTTACTAAGATTATCCTCCATTGAAGATGAGGGTACTAGAAATATGGGGAACCAGATGAAGAAGGAGAATTGGACAATGGTGCTTTAGATAGAGGTGTATCGAATAGACGTTCATCATATTGCATGCATGAGAAAATGTACGATTGAACAAGGAGTATTGGAAGAAGGTGAATTAGAGAGAGCACACATGAATGAGGGGAAGAAGACAAATCATATTAGACAATGTTTTATCTAAAGAATAGTTGTTGGAAATGTTTGAGTTTATCCAGGTCACTCAAGACTAGGAGGATGTTTTGAGGCCAAAATAATCTTATAGAGTTATTAAAGATGTTAATGAAGTTACACATATGTGAAGGTAATTCAATATTATTATGGAGGAATACAATTATTATATAGTTTATTAATGATGAAGAAGGAAGATCATATAGCTAGGGTATAGAAATAGTTTCTAAAAATACATCTGGTGGTGGCATATGACCAGTAGTGAAGGAAGAGGAGAAAAGAAGGATAGTTTGGGGTTATAAAAAACAATGGATGAAGAGTTTTTTTCTAGGGTGTAGAACCAGACTTATCCAAAGGAATGATTACTAGAGTGTGGAACAATTTTCTTCTCATGAATTTTAATTCCTAAAAGAACATATTAATGAATCTATGTGTGTGTGTGTGTGGGGGGGTAACGAAAATGGAAATGAGAAGGTCTTTGCATAAAACCTTGTAAATATCAAATAGTAATATCTTTTTATATTTATTTCATACAAGGTGATATTGAGATATATCTTTTAGTGGGATAAAACTTTAAAAAATTTTAGAGGTTGTGTTCGAAAGAAGAATTCATTAAATAATGGGATCAATAATTCACCCGACCCCCTCATAGTGATATCATGCTGATATGAGAACATTGAAGTTTAAAAAAAAATTTGAAAAGTAAAGGGCGTGTTTATAATGAATAGGGTTAGACATTTTTGACGTACCAACAAAGGAGTTCCTAGTCAAAGAAATCTATCATAACCCCATTTCACGAGTTGAAGAACTACTTGAAGATCCACCCTTTTAATATATATTTTTAGTATTCTATTAACTATAGGAACAAAAGGTGTTGAAGGTAATAGAGTATCCATTGAATGGGAGATCCAAAAATGAATGAGTCTACTGGAATTTTTCATATTTTCAAGAATATAGAAATGTTGGTATCGCCTTAAAAATATTAAAGATAAGCTATGATTTCATTATAGAATTCTTTATTTAACATGTATATTATCTTGATCAAGGGGAAGGGTTTATATAACTAAATAAGGAAGAAAATACACTTGGATTTTTTTTGTATCTATTCAAGTGAGTTTAGGTTCATGAAATTTCATGAAAATCATTTGTGTTACCATTAATAATAGAAAGTCAAAAAACAGGTATCATATATAAAAATGTGGAGAACATTTTTATTGAAAATTAAAAATATTTTTTTCTGGAAAGGGTATGAACCACATAAACTAAGAGTTAATTTTTTAATGTAACATTTATATGGGAAATTTGATGACAAGTTATTTCATCTCATATTGTGATTTTCTTCAGTTTCTAAAATCAGTTTCAATTGGTAAGTAGTGATTCTTCTGGTTTATATTCTCTTAGATGGATTTTTATTGGATATATCAAATTGGTATATAAATATAATGGAGCAGAGATGTGTTGTTGAAATCCTCTCATATGGAAATCAAAATTGGGAGATAAATTTAAAAAAGACCCTTCCCTTAAACAATAAGTGGAATCTCAATTGGTATCTTATTTCAACTAGTATGATATCTCATGTGGTTTCAAATATTGATTGAGAAGAAGAAATAAAGGCATCACCCTACTATTTAAAAAGTTGAAGAGTACCTTACCCATTTTATTTATTTATAAAAATAAGGTGTTAATATCATTGACCAATGATGATATGTTTTGACAAAAAAAAACAGATGTGAGATTAAATTATGCATATGTGTTTTTTATTAACTGTTTTAAATGATCATTCTAATGATATGAGTTCATGTGAATATAGGTTATTAGGTGGAGAAGTGAGTAACAACCCATGAAAGATGAGTTTCTACCATGAGGAGTAAATGTAAAAGAAAAAAATAATGGGTCCATGGAATAACTATCTAGACAGGTTCACTATACTGTAAAAAGAGAACAAAGATCTTGCTATTGAACCCAAAGTGAAAAACATTCATAATCAATAGATACCAAGTGTATAACATGGTCCAATGTGAATTTAGGAGAGATAATAGGAAAGGATAAACCATCCATGTAGTAAATTTCATGTTTTCTACCATAATCAGTGTTCATACACACCCGGTTGAAGGGGGTTGTGAATAAATATGGCTGGAGATTGATTGAACAAGGTTTCTCCTAACTTGGAAGAGTAGTTCATAAGAATACTCTAATATAGTTTATTTAATATGTAGACACACCTAAAAAATATTTTTTGAGGATTTTGGATTTATTTTAATAATTTATATAAACATTTGAAAAATTTCCAAGATGAATTAAAGATGTTTGGAGAATCCATGAAGGAAGTAGAAGCCCATTTGATGATACCAGGAGAAATATTATTTTTGGAGTTCATGAAAAATGGATAATTCCCAAGAGTAAAGATTTTCCTACTCTGAGTGTAAATCTTATATCGATTTTCTATCTTTTAATGATAAGTTAATTTTTTTAATATGATTGTATGTATTTGATTTCAATTATATATATTTGATGTTAAAAATAATTTTATGACCACAAAACTTCATAAAATGGATTCACTACCCATCACAAAGCTTTGAAGTCTACTGAAAATTGAGAAAGTCAAGAGAATAAGTATTCTGTAGAAGAATATAAGTCATTTTACAACAAGTTTATTACTCTAAATATTATGCTTTACTAAACATATATCTTTAAATTTCATAGTGTACGACTTCAACACTTGGGATATTTTAAAAGTTTTACTAGATATAAAATCTAGGATCCAGATTTTATATTTGATGAACATAAAACTAAATGGGGTGATGCATGAGTTGTTTAATCATGATATAAAAATAACAAAACCCAATAAAGGGATCTTATATTATTTTGAGAATAAAGAGAATACAATTTTCATCCCTGAAAAGGGAGGTTAAAAGAAAAATAAAAAAGGGTGTTTCATGAATTTGTCAATTTTGAGTAAATATATATATGATGATTCTTATGATGAGATTTTGAGTTCACAACATCATGAATGTTATTTAAATCCATTGTCTGAGACTTTTATGGAGGAAGAATAAAGGAGTGTCCAAAAATATGTATTTTGGAATTTTGAAAATGATATTAACAAGTTTTAAGAATAATGTAGACAAAGGGACATCAAAGCTCAAGAGAAACATAGAATCCTCCATGATCTTGATCTAAGGCTATTTTTTCATTTTAATGTAACCAATAAGTATGTATAAGAATTTACCTAAGACTAAATGTTTGATAATGTATCCAAGATGTTGATATGTATAAATCGTAGATTTTAGGTCGTACTTTTCTTATAAAAAATATCATGATATAGAATGAGTTCCACACTGTAGATCTATCTGTTATGTATTGTATACAGCTATGGTGATTTTCATAATATAGATTTCAATGGAGGTATTTTCAATTGAAGAATAAAATAATATGGAATATATTATTTTTCCATTTATCTTAATTAAGGATCATTTATTGAGGATATTTGTAGAAAAAAATGTAATGGAAAATCATTCAAAGGAAAATAATGGGAAACAAAATCTTGGTATTTGTTAATATATCTATTTTATAGTAAAATTATTTAATCAGTAGGTATTCCATTTTTTGGAACATTGAAAATGAAAGGTGTAATCAATGAGACACTTATGAATATGATATTGATAATATTTTTAAGTGAAGAAAAGTAGAAGAAGTATCTACTGGAAGTGTGCCTAAACTATGAAACAATATACATATAAGAGATAACTAAAGCTATTGATGAGAAAATTTATGGAGATGTAATGTGGATGTATAATAAGTGAGTGAGAAATATTAGACCCATGTGCTAATGTGAATATCACAAACAAGGATCCATAGACTTTATTCAAGTTTATAAAATATAGGAAAAATATATTCTAGTCTATGTTCTTATTAAGTGAGAGGAGAATTACATCAAAAGATTATGAGAGTAACTGAAAGCGATGGAATGTGTACAGATCAAGTTTCATGTGAGTCTATTATTGATATTTTTATAGTTGCATACTTTTAGAAGTTGAGGAAGTGGATCATAGTTGTGGGTGTAACAATATCCCTCAACTAATTACGATCATCTTTAGGATGAAGTAATAAGATTACTAGAATCAGCTAAAGACTGCAGAATGAGTATAAATACTCCTTCACTTGTGTCATATAGTGGAGGCTTGTAACCTTCATAATATAGTGATCAAACATGTTTAATATTTTTTGAATATGTTTTTGGATTACCCCTATCCAACGATTGTAATTGGTGATTTGGTTATAGTAGAGAGTATATAACTCATTATGAGTTGAGATGGAAGGGAGTAGGTTACCCACACAAAGTCCAAACCATGTAAAAATATAAGTATGATGCTTATGTTCATTATATCCACTTCATATAGGTTTTTGGTTGGGTAAAATAAAATATGATTCAATTACATAATTACAGGTGAAAAATTCAAAAAACCAAATGGGGTTTATGAATAAAGAGGAGTTTAGTTTTTGGTAAAACCAGTCCACACATGATTCAAATCCCCTCTCAGGTTTTTTTCATTGTCTAATGGAAACTATAATGACCACCAAATTATGTATGAGTCTATGATGTACTAGGAAAGAATGATCTTCTTTTTCCACATTGTAATAATCTCTTTTGTCACTCTATCTCTTAGTATTGTTGTATCAATTAATTACAAAACTTCAGTTTACTCTCATTTTTTACAAAAAAAGTCATCTTGATCATCTGGATATTTTTTAATATTAATCATTAAAACTCACATACAAATTGGAATCATGATTTATTTTTTTTAATAGGAAAATTTAAATTATAAATTCTTCTATATTTTATCATTAGAATAAGGAAAAAATCTCCCCTTTTTGAATTATTATATTTATAATTCATGGATCCTATAAAAACTCCATGACCTTATATTTTAATTCGCTTCAAAACATGAATCGTTCCTTTATCCAGGATTCTATAAATTAAATAGCTTCTTTCAGCTTTTACATGATCACATATAGAAACTATTTTGGTGGAATGTTCTAGATCATGGTATATCCATTAATATATTGAATAAATTAGTATCACGTAGCTTCATGATATTTGAATAATGAAGAATGAAATGACATAATTTTATTTAATGTTATTTCTATTCAGAAAAAACCTATTAATCTTATATGATCTCAAGAAGGATCTTGTAAAGTAGTTGAAATAATAGGTTACTTTTACACACCATAAAATTTAATCATATATACTTTGTAAAACTCTAGAGTTAATCTTATGTATCACTAGATTACTCATACATATAATCTTAGAAACTCCTACATTTTATAAGAGTTAATATTAAATTTCATAGTTAAAAATCAAGGTTGTTATTAAGAATCCTAGTATATTGATAATTACTACTGTCATGAAATCATACATATCTAGGAAGAAAATTTCTCTTCTGTATTTCTGCACATTTCCAAATCTTCAATATCTTCATAAGTTCCTTATACATAAAAATGAAAACCTTTAAGACTCACTAACACTCTAACCGAATCATATCAAATCGTAGAAACATAAAATACATTATCGACCAATTCAAATGATTCTCAAAAAAATAAAACCCAACTCAATATATTGAAAAAATACAACATCATCATCTATGAGATCAAGAATCCCCCCTTTGTATTTGTTTCAAATATTCAATACTGAATAAATTTTTGTTACATTTTATTTCCAATGTTTCCCCTGGATTAAATGGAATATTATCTTCTCTACATTAATTATCATTTCCTCAAGAACTAAAATGACATGTATTATTTTCATCCTCATTGATAGAAAAGATAATTGATCTTTATATAGTGACGTACCACTCTTCTAAAATTAATATGACTTGAATAACTAAACTATAAGTCTATATAAGCTATCTTAGTGTAGAAAATTGTAGAGATTGACTCAAACCAAGAATTTGTACATAAAATATTTTATTCATGTGATATTATCTAAAAAATATATCTTTCATGAAATTTCTTGAATATTTCCCAATATGTTTTGGTCACTGAAAGGAAAATAAAAATTAAATAATTAATTATAAACAATGTTTATCCCATTTATATTTCAGCAACCCATTTATAATATATAAAAACTGATTAAAATTGGGAAAAAGAATAAAAATAATACCTCTATATTGTTTAGGAATGCGTTGTTCACCCATTTATAGTCTCATCATCTCACAAGTCTTATCTTTGACAAGTTTTTAAAAAATATCAAAAACATTACCCTTATATGGAATAAATTCCATATTCAATGTTCCTTCAAGAACATTCTATTTTAAGAAATGAAACTTGATATCTAAATTCTTTGATCTTGAATGTTACAGTAGTTTCATGAATACATTTTTTCACTTTGGAATTTACAGCCAACAACCGATTCATACATAGAAATAACATTCATACATTCAAATTGAGTCTTCACGTAAATAATTTATGTGTCCATTTGGGATGCATCAATATACTCTACCTCATAAGAATTTTAAAAAGGTAAATGAATACTTATTGGAATGAAATTCCACATAGCTTACACTAATAATGAATTCCATTTCTGATGTGGAATTTATTTCATTAACATGACTGGCCTATTATGCATCTCTAAAGACCTAAAATTCCATATTTCTATCCTTATCATACAATAAGGACTAATTGGATTTATTATAGATATACCTTATAATCCCCTTGGATTCCAATAAGTTTTACTCATTTAGATTTGATTGATAACTAGCATAGAGTGTGGCATTAGCATAATGATTACTCTTGAAAGAGTAAATTACAATTAATTACCAAAAATTTTTCTAAATTATTTCTTATTGACTACTTTTCATTCATAAATTTTACTTAAATTTTTCCCACTTGAATTAGTATAGACACTCCACTTGAGTTTTCCATTCAAAATATTTTCAATAATACATTGGAAATATTTTATTGAGAGGTGAATATATGATGAATATTTTTGGAAATTTGTAAAACCATGAAAAAATTCTTCTCAAAAAGTATATAAATATAAAATATTCTCTTCACATTTGTCAAAAATTCATCACACAATATTTTTTCATAACTTGTAAAAATAAAATCATCACCATATATAATTCTAATCACGGATCTAGTGTTGGTATTCTTTATATATGAGTTACTATTCCCTTTTTCTTTTCTGAATTTCATATTTCTAATATAGTCATGTAACTTAAAATACCAAAATCTCATGAATTATATCAATACTTAGATAGTATTCTTCACATTCTGAACTTTATTCCATATTATTAAAGCATAAATTCATCATGTCTCTCTATATATTCCTCTTCATTTAGCTAATCTTTAAACAAAAAATATTTTTTCTTCTATTTGATAAAATTTATACTTTACTTATACTATAATGGAAATAAATATATTGATTATATCATGTCCAGTTTTAAGGGAAAATGTTTCATCAAAATATTTTATTTATATTTGATAATTCCACTATAAAACTAATCTTTCCATATTTTATGCAACCTCGCCTCATTCAACTTATTTCAGAAAACCCATTTTGTGCTAATGATGCTTTTCTATTTTAGATTAAGAATAATATCTCATGTATCATTATTTTCTATGCATTTAAGCTCTAACATCATAGTTCTAATCCACTCTTTGTTTTCAAAAGAAACATTAATAGTTAAAGGCCCAACCTTTGAAAATATAATAGCGTTGCTAGTCTTTATAAATTTTCATCTTATTTGTACCCCTTGATTCTGACCTCCAATGATGTTCTTAGCATTAAAATTATTTATAAATCTGGTATTTTATCCTTTTGTTTTCAATAATTCATATTTATCACTTGATAAGGTAAATCGTGCCTCATCTTCATGAATTAATGTATTTTCTTCAGTCTTAAAAATATGTTTTGTAGTGATTACATAATCCTAATCATCATCTATGACTAGTTTTTTGTGCTCGTCATCATTTTTAATGATCGTCACATCATAAAATACAACTATCCTCTCAGTTTTTTAAGAATCAATTGGAACTTCTATTTAGATTATACTCAAGGAATATTCCACCTTGATCATTATCATCGAATTTTCCACCACTTTTTCCTTTTTTCAAAGTCAAGCGTGGAATCTAAAACACTCTAATATGTTTCAAATTTAAATTATTCTTGAACAAAATTTATAATGGATTCATATTTGAATTTTTCCTAACGCCTATTTTGATGAATTCTATATGTTCAAGTGGACTTAATCTAGAAATAACTTAAAGTATCATTCTCACTTATCATAGTTCAAGACATATTAATATGATTCATATTCTTCCTTATAATTACTATATTTTTATGTGTAGTGTATGGTGCATTAAAATATTTACTTATTCCATTTTTTTATGGTATTATAATTTTTTTATGTGTATACTCACTCATATTATTAGATATGATCCTACTTAGAGCATACAAAATTTGGTTCCCAGCAAGTCTCCCAAAACTTTTGACCATGATTAAACCATTAGATTTATGATACATAAACATTATTCAGTTAATTATAATTAATTCATTAATGAATTTAATGAAATACTTATCTACACCTATAGATATATTTCTCAGGGTCCAAAAAATATAAGAGAAGACCAACTCCAATGTCATATGAGATTGAATCTCAATTATCTTGTGACTTATATTCACTATATGTTCATTATAATTTTTTTTGAATTTGTTTATGTCACTTCCTTTAAGAATAGAACATTTAATATATCCTCTACTCTAATTAATATTTACATGACAATTTCATAAATATGACCATGTATTCTATGCCAAAAATTATGTTCTTCTAACATACTCATATAGAAATGGATTTTATATTCTCCAAATTGAAATAAGTTTCCATGAGTTATCATACCCTTTTATATCACTGCTTTATATTTTAATCTCTACATAATAAAACCATTCTTATTGGATATATCCTTATTTTTATAATCATTAATCTATGAAAAAATTATCATATTATGCATAATTCCATAAATAAAAAGAACATTGTTATATTTTAATTATTTCTCACCAATCATGGCCACTCCAACACCCTTTATGATTCATTTAGTGTCATTAAAAATGATAAAAAAATCATTTATAATATATTTTAACATTTTATAGGTTCTTTAAATAACCTATAATGTGTAATGAAAAACCACTATCCATAATTCATGGATTCTAATATTTTCATTCCTTAAATGAAACTTTAAAAATATTTGATTTCTATCTTAGTTTATCCTTATTCTGAACATTCTTAGATTCAAATTAAGATTCAATTGAGCTGGTAGAATAATGATACACTCATATAAAGTGTGTATATACTGAATACATCCTCAACATGATTAAATTAGCATCTTAAAGATAATTTTATCTATATTTTATTCTCAAAATATAGAGGATATTTTTAGGCTTTAGATCACAACACCATCAGTATCCATGACATTTCATTCTTGGATAATAAATATACTTTTTCATGGGTTCCATGTAACCTAATTTTTAATCCTCTGATGTGATAGTTTCAGAAAACCCTTTTATGAAACACATCCATTAACATTTAGGGGTAGAATACGTTTTTTTATATTTTACCTCTAGATATTAGTAAATTTTTAAATTTATTTAGACTTCTTAGTGGTACAAAAAACTATTTTTTTAGTCACCCATAAAAATTATTTTTCTTTTTGGTATTTTATAAATGTAATTATCTTCATATTTTCCTAGACCTTTTATAGAAAGAGTGTTTTTTCTTTTCTACTTTAATAATCCATTCAAATATTTATTATATATAATTTTATTTCTTGATAACATGGATCTTTCATAATTTTATGTGATAGATTTATTATAGTTTTACTTGAATATATTTCAATGATTATAAATTTCTAAGATTTTCATCTCTATCTTGTCAATATCTCCATATATAAGGATGATAATTGAATTAAAATTATTAATGATCCTATTTATCTTAAAATTATCACGAATTAACTACTTATCTTCCATATTCTGTTCTATTTCGTCATTTAGGGTTTGTTTTCCTTCATCACATTTTTCCTTAAGAAAGAGTTTTCATCTCATAGACTTACAATATTCTAAAGGTAAATCGTGATCTCAATTCACATACAATATCCTTACGGTAGATCTTGATCTCAATTCACATTGTGTACTATTTTTATGATTCACCTTATTCAATATTAAATTCACTATCATATAGTCTATCATCATCTAAAGATATAATTTCTCGATCTTGTTAAATGAGTATCACTAATTTTGTAGTATCATTATAAATTTATTCATTAATGTAGGTCTTATCACTATAAGAAACACCTTCTTCTAGCCATTTAAAACTACTCATGGAAAATATAGATGAAAAATTCTTCCTATATTTATATTGATTTATCATTAATGAATCTATTTTCCTAGATAATCACTTGGATACTTCACCACATTTAATATAATTGTATATTATCAAAGGAGACTTGGAAGAAAAATCATTAATTGTATGATAATTGAAAAAATAATAATTTTACTTAACTTTATACTTTACATTTTCCCTTGTGAAATTTCTTGATTTAAAATATATAGTATCACTAAAACCTTCCATGTTTTCTTATTCATTAGAACTATAAATCTAGTTTGAAATACTTTTTTATTTGAAATCATTAAATTCGACCTCCACTACCTCATTTAAATTTATTTTAAGATCATATCTTATTCCCAAATAATAAGAAATTAATGTTTTATAGAGTTCATAAAAAGTGAAGTTTTCAATATCTCTATTTTCAAGGATTGATATATTGGCATCAAACATATTTTGGAAAATTTTCAGTAGCTTATTCAAAAGTATAGTCTTTAAGGATTTCTATATATCCATTGATAATACTAAAAATCATATTTACTATGGTAAATAAATCATTAAAAAATTCATATTCTTGTATTATCACATATTCAAACAATATTCTATAAATTTGTAATGTTTACTCATTCAACTTTTTTTCTCTTTCATAAATACTATGAATCTTTTTATGGATATCTTGATTAGTTCTTTATTCAATAATTTTTTTAACCTTTTCTAAAACAATTATGATAATAATGAATTTATAGACTTTCCAAAACTACTGATATAGTTATTATCATATGAGGTCCAAGATGAAGTCTCATTTGTTAGTATAAAACCATAAAGAATAGAATCAAAATCATCAATTATAAGTGAGTGGAGGCATGAAAACATTTTTTCCTTCCATATATGAAATAGATTTACTTAAAATATAGAAATCTATATATTTTTAATGACTTGTGATTGTCCATATAAATATTCAATAGGGACATTGAGAATGAACCCTGTATTTAATACCAATTATTATGATCACTTGAATAGATAACCACCAATAAGAGTGCAGGGGGGGGGGGTGGATCAATTTTGATAACATTTAATTTTCAGAGACAATCAATCTCATGGTATTTTAGTGATAATTTCTCAACTCACGTGGTACAAAAAAATATGTGAGATACAAAAAATATTAATTAATATTCATCCTCAATTTGGGTGACTATGTCTTCAGTGTGTGGAGGTTTTTATATTAGACACACAAAAAAAAAAAAATTCACAACCCCTCCCTCCAAAGTTACCCAACCTAGCTGATAATGAAGGAAGAGAGATAATGACCCTTGATTTTGGCCTTTAGTAGGCTCTAGGTTAGAGATAAGAACCGAGGGTATAAAAATATCACATTTGGAAGACAATACCATATAAAAAAATATATTATTTAGAGATAGGATAAAATAGCACCAAGAAACTCAAGAAAATATTATAAAATTAAACCCAAAAACCACCCCATAATGAATGAAAAATATCAAAAATATAAATAAAATATCTAAGTAAATACCAAAATAATGTTTCTATGGTAGAAAAGCAACAAAAACTCCAAAAACGTATCTAGTAATATCCAACTAGTTCCCCAATGTTCTCCTGAAAACCTAAAAAATAGTGTACATATACAAAGATTTGGTATAACATACATACCCAGTAAAATCATACTCAAGGACTATAGTGCACACGTGAATAGATTATACTAATGGGACTATGAATAAACAAAAAAACTAATGAGAACCTAAAGATGACAAATAATAAACCTTAACCTCACTAGGGATCACTCAGAAATCATGAATCAAATATAAGAACATTGTATGAAGAAAATAAAAAAATGAACCCCATGGAATATTCCCCATTTATTTATTTTCTCTCACACCCCAACATCAAATGTCTTGATTTTTGGTCCATTCTATCATAAACATCACATACCCAACCATTTATGATGTGGGTGTGGACTTATACCTACCCACACCACCCTCACTAGTTATAGAATATGGTGATATTATTAGTTATCATCACATAACAACCTCATCACATCGTAAATTCATCATATAAGATCATAAAAAAATTAAAACATCATCATATTAAAAGGGAAGTAGTTTTTCATGAATGTTAAGTATATCAAACTTTTTCCCTCCTCCCTCCACATAGGACCCTCAACAGATATCACATCTTCATCAACAAAAGGTATTCTCTAACACTTACCCCTATCATCCTTGGGTAATCTCTAACACCAAACAACATCATCACTACTAAAGGAAGAGTGGAGAATATGGGTGATCAAACTACTATATCACCACCATCCTAGATGTTGGTGAAAACACACAGAACCCAAAACCATTGTGTGTTGGTAAGGTTATCTATCTTAGATGGGGAACAAATAGAAATATCATAAAATATATGATATATAGACATCACACAATACATAAACTATAAATTCACATAAAATACACTAGTATACACCACAAAAACACCATTTCACCACATGAAATTTGTTACAACTGCTATCACCACTAACTGCATCACACCATAGTCCCAGCCACCCTATATAGAGAAATAATTTGACTTTTAATTATAGGTTCCACTATTTTTCTATATTTCATGATTTTAAAATAACTCTAATTTAACATTTAATTTAATTAAAATTTATATAGTGAACCCATTTAATAATAAAATAATTTAATCAAATTATCAAACCCCAGTTCAAACCCATTTCATCCATTTTCCAACCCATGACATTTCATATGGGCATTACAAATTTTCATTGGAAAATGGGAAACTAACACAACCAAACCTAAAAAAATATCACCATATCACATCTACCATTTCTAAAATACTAAATCATCCATGATATATATCTATAATAACAACATTTCTTAACTACCAAACATCACAACCACCACACATTAGAACCACATGAGATCACTACTATCAAAAAACAGCCCATATCATATCCCATGACAACCAACCATCACATTTCAACCCCACATATTTAAAAACTCCTTCAGTCACCACCCCCACCCCACAATATAACACATACCACAACCCAACACATTAATGAAAAAACACATATAATTACATCCCATGTTACATAATTTTAGATTCCAAGGGTTCATTTACATTACATAGTTAATTAGAATGAGTATTTCCACAAAAAATCCATATTTCCATGGGGAAACTAATAATTATATAGAAATAAGTTATAATATATTTTATTTAGGGTAAAATTAAGCAATTAAACAACATGATTCTCAGAACCATATCCAATACAACAAAATAAAGGCTCCCATCAGCTGTGATTTTTTTCAAAGAGAACAACCATGTACAACCTCATCTGAAATAACATAAAAATGAGTAAACATGTGATTTCCCCTAATTATCATCAATTTTGGTTTATGATAATTCATTATTATCATTAAAATTACCCTTATTATCTACCCAAGAGAAGGAAAAAGAATGAAATTACCACACATGAATTTAAATAGGGAGAGAATAAGGATCACCTACCTCAATGAAGATTTTGAATCATCGCACATAGCAGGGATAAAGATAAACAACTGGAAGACAAAAACTGCATAAGGAGTCCTTAGAATGACCTGGATCACATTAAGGTATCCTAAAAAATACAAACCATGTTCTCCCCACACTAGAAAAACAACACTACTGTGAATCCTTAAAGAAATAATGAAATAAAACATATGAAAAGTATGAGGAATCAATTCAAATTTCCAATATAAAAACTATGAAAGATAAGGATAAAAACTATAGGAAATTGGACTAAATAATCTCTAAAATAACCTATGGATTTCATAAAACAAATAGTTATAAGAGAGGAATGGCGTAAAACTAAAGGCCCATAGAATTTAAAATCATGCTGGACCTTGGTATAATCAAAACATCAAACCCCTATTTACACCATGAATTTTCATAAGGCCTTCCAATATAATACATGAAACAAATTACGCCCGTGAAGTACTCAAAACTCAATCCTAATGAAATTACAATGATTTTAACAATGCCTTATCCTCAATTTAATTCATTTCACAAATTATTCTTTCACATCATGAGTCAATCTAGCATTGAACATATCATCCGAACATAAGCTGTGAAATGCTAGATCCCTAGTCATTAATAAAAATTTCATGATGGTAATACATATTCACATCATGAACTACCTTAGGTAGAAATGTTTTAGCAAAAACTTCACCAATCCATCCTCAATACTCCTCCAAATACCTCTAACTAGAAAAATGGAAATGAAACGGGAATAACAGACATATAATGTTACATTTGATTCCTCTAAAATCATTCTCATCCTCAAGAGTCAAATACAAACCCAAAAAATAGGGAGGGTTTGAAAAAAGATCATATGAGATACCTCTCTGGGATAATTTTACACCCTAAATAATACCACTAAAAAACAAAACAAAACAAAATATACACAAAACACCACACACAACTACATCACCACCCCCACCATGGAAAACTCCAAAACATCTCATACTAGCCACATGCCACCACTATTACACATAACCATAAACAAAAACATTAAAAATTTATATAACTATATATTATAAGCTCTTCGAATTTCATATAACACTTCCAAAATTACATAAATCAAGGAATACCACCCTCTATATCAGGATATTTCCTACTTTGGGTGGAATTGGCTGACCCACACAATTTTAAAATGTGCCATAAAAATAAATTATATTGATAAATAAGGGGTTTTCCAATACTCATATATTAAAATACATGACACATTTTACAAATAAGGAAGAATAGAACATATCATAAATCAGAAAGGTTCAAACATCAGATCATCAATAAAAAATAGATTAATGAAAAACTCAAAATAAATATGGGTATAAGGAACATCATTTCATCTCATGCTCTCAATTATTCCCCTATAAGAAAACATGAATCTACGGTATATGAACCAATGGGATGGTTTATCCATGCACTACCTTCTATTGAGAATCCTTGATCTCTACTACTCACTCCATGAATTTCGTGTCATCTTCAATATCCAACCCTCCTAAGTCAATGTAATCGGAGTCATCGTGAGGACACCGATGAAGCTTTGACACATAGAAGATATTGTGGATTCTTTCCAAACATGGTTTAAGTGAACAACATTATTAAACCTATCCAAATCACCGCAACACCTCAAAAGTTCCGATGAGTAGGGAAGAAAGCTTACTCTCCCAATAAATCCTCCACTACCCACGATGAGGGAATACCATCAAGAATAGATATTCTCCAACTTAAAACTATATGGTCCACCACCTATAATCAACATAGGACTTATGACTGTCTCCCTCCATCCTCATCTACTGTTGGACCGTATAGATCTTCTCATGTATTCTCTACACCACATCAGGATCAAGAATAGCTGACTCCCCAATTTCCATCCAACACAACAAAGAATGAGATTACTACCCATAAAAAACCTCAAATAGATCTATGCCAATGGAATATTGGAAACTATTATCATAGGTAAACTCAACCAATGGTAGGTTATTTATCCATGATCCACCAAAATCTAATACATAAAATTACATCATATCCTCTACCATCTAGAAGTTTTGCTCTATCTGTGCATCTGTCTATTGGTGGAAGGAAGTACTAAGGTGCAACTGGGTGCCAAGGAAATGATGAAATACCATAAAAACCAATAAGGTAAAATAAGGATCTCAATCAGAGGTGATAGTTTTTGGTACATCATGAATCCCAAAAACATCATCCACATACCACCTCTCTAAGACATCCATGAAACATGATTCACTGATCTCTGGAAAATGAGATGACATCCATAGCTAATCCACAATCACCCATAATGAATTATGTACTCCCATATACTGGGGTAACCTAGTGAAAACATCCATTGCTATGTGGTCACACTTCCATTCAAGAAAATCCAAGGGTTAAAAAAACCTCAAGGAACCTAATGTTCTATTTCCACATACTGAAAAAATAGACACTTCACTAATGAACCTTCCTCTAACCATTTCATCATAGGCCAAAAAATATATCTCCTTTATCCATGATGTGTATTTTACACAACATAATACACCATTAAAAGTTATCTAAAATACTCATAGGGACCTACCTCTCACATAAATAGTGTAACAAACATCCTTCCCTAGAACAACACTAGGTTTTGAACATTTTCTAATAATCTCTTTGGAGTAATACCATGGATAAAAAAATAAAAAATCACCTCTACCTATATGTATTCCCTGATAGAATCCTATTCCAGATGCGCTATGGATGAATTCATGGTCATCTGATATAGAAAATACTTTATACTACTTTACACTATTTTAGGATTATTCAATGTAAGCTCCCCTATCCCTTTCCAAGCATCCATAGACTCCTGATCTATAACTTCACATGAATTATAACTCAGTACATTAGAAAAATAATTCCCATTTACTAGGGTAAAGGTGATCTCAAAATCCAAATATTTAAGAAAATCCATCCATCTCTTCAGGTTTAGATTCGAATTCCATTGAGATAATACATATTTTAGGCCCTTGTGGTCTTTGAAAACCACAAACATCTCACAGATGAGGTAATTCCACCAAAACTTCATCACAAACATAAATTCTAACAAATCTAGGTTATGGTTGGAATAATTACTCTTTAGGGAGAATTAATTCATATACCCACAAAACAACAACACCCGATGATTCATCTAGACTTATCCATAACCTATATGGAACATATCATAGAAAAACTCTAACATCACACCCTCCTATAGAAAATAAAGGACTAGGGAATTGATCAACCTCTCCTTAATAAAATTGAACATTATTTGAAATAAATTATTCCCCACAAGAGTCTAGTTATTCCTAGTAAATGTTTTCGGTGAGTATTCAACCAAATAGAAAAAGGATACAAACCTCTGATAATATACTGGAAGACAAAAGAAATTAAAAACCACTTCCATGTTCATGGGTGCTTCAAAAAAAAAACAACTTTGATCTTTGATGGGTAAATGATAACACTTTTCTACAACACTACATGTCCAAGGAAATGTACCTCTCGAACCCAGAATAGAAAATTGAACATTTTTCATAGATCTAGTGGCGTTGATGGATGTGAAATATATTTTTTAAATGAATGTAATTATACTAATTTGAAACCATGTATATCATGATATGTTCAATGAACATAAAGAAGAAGTAGTCCAGGAACTCACAGAATATGGAGTTCATGATCCCTATAAAACAACTGGTGTGTTCATGACACTGAATGGTGTGGCCATGAAATTGAAGTGGTCATACGGACACCAAAATTTGATCATTAGGATATAATCATCTTTCAACCTGATGAGGTGATATCCATACCATAAATAAATTTTCAAAAACTTAATGAATACCTTAATTTGGTTAAAGAGTTTATCAATCCTTATAAGAGGGTAAGGATTATTGTATCTCACTTGGATCATCTTAAAATAGTCTACACACAATCATAGACAACTATATACATTCTTGAGGAATAGAATTTGAGAACCCTAACGAGACACCTGGTTTTGAGGAAACCACTCTCCATCAGATCATCAACATATACCCTCAACTCTCACAACTTCATAGGGTCCATTCCGTAAGGATACCTCAAAATCGGATAACACTCGATTACAACTATATCCCAAACCAAATGTCGCATCAAGGTTTTTTTTCATAAACTCATTTATAAAAATACATAGGAATCAATCCATAACCCTAAAAATATGCACTACCTTAGCATCCACTGAAAACTTTTCCAACTGGAAAAAAAGAACCTCCACTTACCTGTGACCTATCCAATAACCCTGCCCACTAATAAACTCCACTCACTAGACCTAAACATCCAAAAAAAATCTATATTTTGTAATAATTAAAAGACTACATGTGTGGAATAAAACTAGTCCATGCCAAGGATAATATCTTATGGTTATATTTGTAGTTAGAATAAATACCCTAAGGACTAGTTCTTCCCCATCATTAATTTACATCCCCAACAGACATCTAACAATATATCCTGAACTCCAACTGGTATAGATGAAACAAGGGTAACAAAAATCCACTTCCCATCTAGTCCCATGGTATGGAAAACATTAGGGGAATGAAAGGATAATGAGGCTCCAGAATGAAGAAAGTATCAAACTAGGGTGGAAGATTAACCGATTGTATCTCAGACAACCTCTCATCCTACTGACACTATAGCCTCTATGAAATGCACATGATTATATGTAGTTACTATTACTCCCTATTGACATCCTCTTTGACTTTTATCTAAACTATTTAAATGAGGATGATGACTATAATGAGGTTTACCCCTTTAAACACCACATTCCCTTTGCTTTTGGACAAGCACTGGTGGTCCATACTACTGAAAATGCCACAAATACAACTAATACTTATTATGAAAAGGGGACTAACCACTAATCTAAAAATAAAATCCATAGGAAGTCAGACACTGATCTTGGTGGTGTCCATTTCTTCCACATACATATCACAAAAAAAGGAATCCCTTATTAAGTTCTTAGAATCCACTTCCAGATAAGGACACGAAGGGATCTATCATGGTTGGTTTCCCTCTAGTAAAAACCTTGACTACTAAAAGATATATGACCTACTTCTTACAGGTGAAATCCTCAAGATTTCTTAATATCTAGTCTTGAAAGGATAAATTCCTAGAGATATAATACACTTGATAACCTATAAATTTTTTATGAATCTCTAGGTACATAGAATGCATAAAAAAGTGGCCACATACCTGATCGTTGGGAAAAACGCCAACCCCAGAATCTTCCCTTTGGATTCCTAATCCAAAAATTCATTAGGTGAAAAGTGTATTAGATCCATGAATAGGATACCTAGATCATGTAAACATATGATCCCTTACTAAAGGTAGAGTAACTTCTACCGCTTTCCTAGCATCATCGTTAATGATAGGTATTCCAAACAGAAATCCTTCTGAAAGTCTAGCCACAACACATCTACCACCTTGTGGTCACCATGATAGAACACCCAATTTTTAAATATATCTCATGACATCTAAATAATAACTAATGAAACATAAAACTCATCATAAAATTTAATTAGATCCAAGGAGATCTTGAGTTCCTTAATCCTATGATATATTTATAGATCAGAGATGTTCCCCTCATAAATACCCCATCTCTTCCACTGAAAGGAATGAAAAGCCCTATTTCTTACCTCATCCATATTTATCAGGTCGATCATCTAATTATCAAATAGATTAGCCAACAGAACTTATTTTGCCTCATCTACTCATGGAAAATGACTAGGATCCATTCTTGAAGTGAATGGAGAAATCCCAGGCCTGGTAGTATAGAATTTTATCAATTCTCATTTAATGATTTCATTTTAATTACCCCCAAACACCCTATTCCGATATGAAAAAAATAAACTATGATGTGTACACCTCTCCTAGGTCCCTACCCTATAAATATTTCCACCAAAATTTTCTATTAAACAATCTTATATTCCTAGCATCAGATCATAGGGGGGCCTAAATTCCAATGTCATAACTAGTCTCTTTGGCCTATGTAACACTCCACGATCACCTAGAACCACTTCCATACCAACCCATGAAATAATTAAAATTTCTAACTACACACTCAATCCTATATCTCAAAAAAACCAATGATAACATTCAGTAATGACCACCTTCCTCCAAAGGTACGACTCATGGGCCAAAAATGAAGCAAGAGAGATAATGACCCCCTCAGTCCTCTCTCCAATAGGCCCAAGGTTGGCGATATGTATATAGGTTATAAAAATATAACATATGGATGAATTTACATCTATAGTAATATAGGATCAAGAAATAGAAAAAAAACCACCAAGAAACTCCAACACATAATGTAAAATTAAACCCAAAACTTCCCATAATGCATGAAAAATGTTAAAAAAATAACCATAAAAGTCTCCATGTAAATAACAATAGATTGGTCATATGATAGAGACCTAGAAGAAGATCTAAAACCCAGGATAATAATTTCCATCTTGGTCCACAAAGTCCTCCTAGAAACATGAAAAACTATTTACATATACCTAGGGTGAGCATAAGATGCATACTTGGGAAGATCATACCCAAGTCCTCTAGTGAATTTATAGAAATAGCATACAAATTCACTAGTGGATAAACAAAAAAACAAAAAGCACCGTGAGAGGTAAAATAATTAACCCCACCCTCACCATGTCTCTTTCATTAAATCAAACATAAAAATAGTAAGATAGTATCAATAATTTAAAAAACGTTTCCCCACAACCAATTACCCAATAATTATTCTCTCACTCCATAATGTTAAAATTCTTGTTCTCCCATCCCTACCATACATATCACATCACATATCCATCCATATCTAATGTGGGTCGGGATGGATCCATACCCACCCACCCTCTTTAGGTCCAGTATCCAATGCTAGCATGAATCATCATCACTTCATAAGATCATCATATACAATCAAAACCTCAACACATCACAACCACATCAGTTTACCGTGGTAGTAGGTTATCATGAATGTGAAGGACATCAACCTCAGTCCCTCCTCCCACCATGAATGACCAACACCACATATCACTTTATCATAACCCTTGGGTAATATTGAAAACCAACATGTATCATCACTGGGTAATATCCAACAGAATCCTAGATCATCACTATTGACTAAAGAGTGAGGAAGAGGGGGTAGTTATCCATATGTATCATCACCATCCTAGATGTTGGGTAAAACATTGAAATAAAAAATAGTTTTCTGTTGGTATGGATATCCAAATTGAGTGGGAAATGTATAAAAAAATCATAAAATACATGATAGATAGAAAACACACAATACCGAACCTATGGGTTCACAAAAACTACATCACTGTACACCATAACACCACCATTAAACCATAATATTTCATTGACAAATTCCATGACCACTAAATGAATCACAAGACAATGACCCCATATTGACCGAAAATTCCACATTTAATTATAAGTTACACTATTTTTTTCTTATTTAACAAGTTTCCACTAACTCCCATTTTCCAATCTATTCCATTCACATTTATATAGACTATTTATTTATCATTCAATTTATTTAATCAAATTACCAAAACATAATTTGAATCCATTATTATTTATTTACCAACCCATGAAATTTCATTTCATAATTATAATTTATTCCCTGGATAACTAGGTAACTTACACAACCACACCACACAACAACTCATCTATCCCACAAAAAACATCACTATAACACCACATCATCCAAGATATCTCACCAAGAAAACCACACCTCTCTACCACTACACATAACAAACACCAAAAATCATAACCACTACACATGATCACCATCACACAACCACCACCATCACATCCCATACCAACTAAAAAATTCAACATTTCCCAAAAATTTCACAACAGAACTTGTTACAACCATCACTAGAAAACAACCCACATTAGATAAGGAAACATAATAAAAGAGAAAAAAACTAGAATCAAATCCCGACTTCCACAATTTTAGATTTAATAAGGGATTTATTTGTATTAATTAATTACTTATGATGATTATTATCACACATATTCCATATTTCTATTTATATATATTTAATTAAACATAAATAATTGATAGGAAATTTAATTCAAGGTGAAATCAAGTAATCAGACAATAAGGGCCTCAAAACCATAACAACTACCCCAAAAGAAAGGTTCCTAATATCCACGATTTTCATCAATGGAAAAAATAATGTATAGTCACATTTACAAAAACATCAAAAGAAAAAAAAATTCAATTTATCTCCATTACCATAAATTTAAATTTAATCTAATAAATTCACTTCATCAAGACAAACCATACTATATACCCAATGGAAGAGAAAATGTTGCAACCACCACACATGAAAATAAATATTGAGATGACTAGGATAACCTAACTCTATGAAACTTTCAGAGTTATTGTGTACAGAGGAAAAAAAGAGAAACAACAAGATGACAATAAACTCAAAAGGAAACCCTAGATTGACCTAGATTACATAAAGGTATATTAAAAAACATCCTAAATGCTCCCTGAACCAGAACAAAATCACTAATATGATTCTATGAAATAATAATGAACGGAAATATTCAAATAGTGGGGGAACTCACCTAAAATTTCAGATATCAAACTTATGAATGAAAAGATCTAAGTTACAGGAATGTGGGATTAAGGATTCTCAAAATTAGCTAGGGTTCTACGAAAATCATGGGGAATAAGAGGTGAATAAGGTAAACCTGAGGGCCCCCAAAATTTATAAATAGGATAGACCATAGAACATTCATGATTTAAAACCTCTATTCATGAAATTAATTTTCATGAGGCCCTAGAAATTAAACCATCAATAAAATTCTATCTATGAAATCACCAATCCTAAAAACTAACAACCTTCAATGATTTTTATAATGCCTCAACCTCAATTTAATTCACATAATGAATCATTCATTCACATTATGAGTTAATTTTGCACAAAACTCCTCGTCTTGAGTTAATATCAAAATGAAAAACAACCAATATATAAATTAACCTTTTATGATGTTAATTCATATTCATTTAATGAACTTTATACTTCATCATGGTTACATTCCCAAATCTATATAACCCTCCACAATCCTACTTTGAATACCTCCAACTACCAAACTAGAAAAGTAATATGATGAGAAGACATGATTTGTTACAAAAAATCTCTTTAATTATAAATATTAATCCATGGGAAATGTTATATACTTGAACCTAAGATAGTGTTGTCATGAACTAGTCTAATCAAGCACCAACTTGTAGAAAACTAATATCAATAAAATAACTTCTTAGAGAACAATAACAAAATTAAGTATGATTTTACATTAGACTAGAAAATTTTGATCTTATTCCTTATGTAAACTACAATCCACTTTGTCTCTCTATGTCATGGTGTTATTGTAGAAAAATTCTACACCACATCTATTTTCACTCTATTTTGTTTAAAAACTCAGCATTTACCATGTGTATATTTTCAAAAATTCCACTTCTAAAATCACCATGCAAATCAGCATCATGATCTATATTTTTAAAACTAGTCAAATAATTATAAGAAAGTATTCTATATTTGATCCTCAAAATAAAGAAACAAATTACCCCTTTGGAATCCAAATAAATACCTTTCAAGTATCCTATAAACTCTCAATGTATTTTCATCTATTTCCTCTTAAAACACTCCTATTTACTTTATTCGAATATCCTCACATTTCATAACTCTTTCCAATGACTTCATGCTAACATACCAAAATTTTTATGGAGAAAAACTCTATCTCACAGAAGAATATTGTATATGAAATTTCATTTCCATTAATAGATTGATTTACGAATAATCATACGACACTGAGATATTTGAATCATGAATAATATCATAAGATATTTTAATTTAATATTACTTATCTTGTGAAAGCACAAATTTAATATTACATGAACTTGAGAAAGATCTTATATACTATTTAAAAAATTTGTTCCTCTTACATACTATAACATTTAATCTTACATAACCTATGCTACTTTAGAGATACTATTATATGTCATATTATTAATCATACATATGATTTTAGTTACTCATTCATTTCAATAGAGTAAATATTATATTTAATAATAAAAAAATAATTTATTCTTATGTATCGATGTACTTTTAAATTTGTAATCTTTTCATATTTTATGTATCTAGGAATAAAAAATTTAATCTTTCATATTTAATCTCTTTACAAAAGATTCAATTTCATCAATATTTATTCTCACACATCAACACAAACCGTCCACACTCACTTCCACCCTACCCAAATCTTCTCAAAACATCCCCAAAACATAAAAAAAATTATAAACCGCTTTAACTGATTCAAAAATATAGTTATCCTCACTCAATGTATTGGGAAAATACACTAAATAGAATTAATTAGTCTATGTCTTGTGGGATAACATGATTTATATGGAAAAAGAATTATATTGACACATATATGATGTATAAAGATACATCTTGAGGTGTAAATAATAATTTTAGTATTTGAGTTTTTTTGAATGGGATCAATGCAGGCCCCTATGTAGAATGAGTAAAAATGTTTTTTTAAAGAATGAAAAAATATATGAACACATTAACATATGATATCAATAATTTCACTCATCATCAGTCCCATCCGTACCCTCATCAACTAAATAATCATTAGCATTGATATTAACAATGTAACCATCAACATTGACATGCTCACCCCCAGTTTTACCACCAACATCACCATCATCCTCACCACCATCATTATCATTTCCACTAAAATCATTGAAAATAGAGGAAAAATCATCATAAATAAACTAAATCGTTGATATATAACCTATGAAAATTATATCACCCTCTAACTGTAGTAAAGGGAAAATATCTTTCATCTATTTAATCAGTAGTTTATCATACATATCTTGATTCCTAAGGTACTATTGCCGAAACTGTTACACTTCATTCTTGATGAATACATTTAACTATTTTCATGTAACTATACCTTTAGTGTGAAATGATTCACTACCCGAATACTAGTATCTAAATGATATAATTTTCTTTCATGATGTACAATGAATTATTCCACAATTTTTATCACCTAAGACCTGATGCAAATGATTATTTAGTCCAAAAGTGTCTACTTCATTCTCATCTAGATCTTTTAGATATACTTATTTAAATAGTATAACTATTTAATTGGTTAAAAATATTAAAAATATTAAAAATGAATATATAATATGAAAAAATGGGAAGTAGTGTTATAATATTATCCTACATTTTCTAGTTAACAACATTTCCATACTTTTTTATTTAAACAAAATAATTTTGATTGAGAGACATGTATTCCAATATTGAATACATGATTCTAAATGAAAATTCATAATTGATAAATAAAAAAATAAATCTATATTTCAACGTTAAATCTAGGTTCTATTCAGGATATTTCATTGAAGTTTGTCCCAAACTACTAATCTATTTCATGGAGCCATTAATTTTGGTTTTACATTCAGATGAATCCTATAATGTATAAAATATATAATCATTAAAAGAAGTCAAAATAGATGAAACGTCACTATTTAAACATAAAAATTCAAAGAGTTATATTCATAATTAAAATAAGTAGTTTTATCAACTTATAGAAATCCAAAAAAACTCGTAAGAACCAAATTAAAATTACATTAAAAAACCATTAATTAATTATAATCTATTATGAAATTATCATCCTAGGTTATATTCAATCAAAAAAATCATCACTACTAAATAGAAAAAACAAAAAATGAGATCAATTTTTTTTACCACCATTAATAATTACATTACTAGATATAAAAAAAACATTTAAAAAAAATAAATTATATACTTTATACAGTGATTATTAGTGAAACATAAAACATTGAAATACAATGAAAAAAAAATCATCTCCACATGAAACTAAAAATTTGATATCTCTGAGTCTATAAAATTATAATGATCCATATTAGAGAGAAATTTAGTTTAATTGTGAAATAAAAATATGAAAAATTGGGAAAGGATAATGAATCATCCTATTTCATGAAAGAATCTTTCATCAATGTTTTGGATGAGGGTAAAATGTTTTAATTGACCTTAATTTTTTGGAATTTATTTAATTATGCTTATAATTTTTTTTATGACCGATTTATTCTACTTAAATACATTTCAATCAATTCTTGGAAATATAAATGGATTGATTTAATCTAAATTTATGTTTCTACATATACTTATTGACTTAAAAGGTCATCAATATGTATTATAAATGATAAGATAGATCCCCTTATAGAATAATTAATATTGATCTTATGAATTAATTAAATAATTAGAAATTCATTTGTAATGATTTATGAAACTAGTAGATAAATAGGTTTTTGGTTTTTATATAAATGTATATTATATGCTTGAATTTGGGCCACAATGTGTTGTCTTGTGTTATCCTCTCAGATATAAATAAAATACTTTATCGCACTAAATAGGTTTGTATTCATATGGATGTTCGAGAATAATATAATACCATTTAAAAAACTATTCTAGTCCATTGGTTTGAATTGTTTCAAAATATGCATATTTAGTTATCAATATTTATTGATTACGAATAATTTTATTTTTGAATGTTTTTGGGATGCACTTGGAGTTATATATAAAACTACTTTCATTATAAACCATATACAGATGATGGTATCTATATGTGAATAAATTTGACTGATAGTATAATAAATATACTTGTAAAAATACTTATTTTATCCAACATATATATTTTTATTGCTCAAAATGACCCAATTTTTAGGCTAAATAGTTATATTCCAGAGATTCAATTTCTTATGTCTAAAAGAATATTTAAATGGTTGGAAAATAGTAATATTGGTCTAAAAATAGTTGTGTATCTACATTTATTAAACATAACATGATAATTAAGAATCTTTTACCACTTCTTATTTTTTATATAACCACTAATATGTTTATCGATATTATACATATGTGTTTTTTTTGAAATTTAATATTTTTCATTCATAAATTTTGAATAATAAAAGTTAGATAAAAAATATGATTCATAGTTTGTTTAATTATAAATTATTAATTAAGATTTTTTTATTAAAAGCAGCTAGTGATGAATATGTTTTCCCCTACGTTCTAGACTACCTCATGGAGGTTTTATAGACTTTATTATTATCTATAATTAGTAGGGAAAATTGATTAAGTATTTAAAATACTATATATTTCATTCAACCTATGTTATTTATTGAACTTTGTATGTGAAATTATACATCCTCCATATATTCAAATTTAACATCTATATATTTATTTTTAAAAAATAATTATTAAAAATATAATAAATGAAAAATCAATAATTGAAATTTATAATATTTTTAGAAAATTAGAGGATTCATAGTTTGAGCATGGTTAATGGAAACTACGCTAGTTAACCACAATCAATTTAATGGGTGTGGAAATGAGTGACACATTATTAGATCATGTTTTGGGTGACCATGAAATCTAACCATGTGAAACATTTATTTAACAAGAAACTACATTTTTCTGGTCCACACTTCCTAAGATGTGCTATAATTCACTATTAGATCATTATTAAAATATATTTTGGTGTTTAGTATGTTTATATAAATTAATTAATAATGTATTAAATATAAAAGGTATAGTTATTTATAAAATTTAATTCTTTGAAGTACTTTTATAATTTTTTTATTAAAATTATATTAATATTATTTATATTATGTTATTATTTGAATAAAGTATTGAGTTAAAATGTGATGAGTTGGGTGATTTAAATATGGGTTTATGGGTGATATTTTGTGTTTTAAAGAGAGTTATAGAGTATAATATAATATTTGAATACCAATAATTTTTTACCTATTTTTTACTTAGTAATAAAGGGAAAATACCTCATTGTACCCTCATTCTATTAACATTCACCAAGATATAAATTAATGAATTTATAGGATGTAATGGAAAAAATATAACAATTATATAATTTGATAAAAGGTTATATAACCATATTCTATAATACCAGTAAACATGCAACCTGTTTTGGAATAATTAGTATCTAGTGAATGTATATAATGTTTATTTAATTTTTTCAAAACACTAATTTTTCCTAAAAATAATTTTTTATAAAAAAAATTATTCTCTAATTGAATCAATCAAAACAAATTAATTTTTGAAAATAACTATTGTTATAAAGAAACTTAATTTATAAATTATATATATATAGATATATATTATTTTATCACTCTTAAAGAATGATATCTATAACATCCGAACCAAAATCACATGATCTAGACTAAGGTGGTAAATAAACTCATGGGTGACTCCCCATACACAAGAGGCTTTTGAATAGTGGTGAGGTCTATAAAATCATGTGGGGATACTAGGTCCACAGTAACCAGTGAATATCAGAGTAACACATACAACAGATGCAATAACCAATGGAAGAAACAATGAAATGAGAATGATACCACATAAGAGAAACAAAAAATTCAACATACCATGCTACAATGAAATGGAATAAAATATCTAGATCATACAAATTATTAAAAAGGTAACCCCATGAAGGGTGGATCTATTTACAAAAGGGTGTATAGAGAAAGACTATAAAGGTGGAATCATAATAAAATTTCCTTGTATCACCTATATACCCATCCTCCAGAACATTCTCAACAATAAATCATTGTGCCATTTCCCTTGGTTGGGCCCTAGATCCTGAATTCTACAGGCACATAAAGACTCATGTACATCGTGTGTAAATAAACTCAATAAGAAACCAATAATGAGTCCTTAACATATATTAATCAAGGTTATAATGATGGATGCACAAAAATAAAATAAATACATTAAAAAATAACTATCATACTAGGTTATTATTTTCTTACCAAGACACCAGAAAACACATCCCTAATTACTTCATTATTATAACGAACGACGGTCTATTAAAACCATGATAGTATTAGTAACTCATGGACTATGCCTATCCAACATGTTATCGCCTTGACTACACCATGACCCATACTATTAAAACTATAGAGGCCAATATTATACACATTGACCCACCTTGAGGGTTCCTTGGAGGTCATCACATATCTCACTGACCCAACCTAGAGTTTATTGGGAGTTCAACCATGTAACACAAACAAATATCGATGTTTATTGGGAGGTTAACACAACCAAAAATAATAAAATCAACACTAAAAATCAAAAAAAATATTAAAATAAAGGGAAACACCTTTCTATATTGTGTGTCATCTATTCGGGCATAACCAACCCCCAAAAAGCCTGAATGGTTCTAATGAAGCCAGTGTTTTCTTGTAGACAACCCCTACATCATCCATAATTACAAGTCTGATTTCCACTCTAACTATGCATTAACATTGGAGTTCCCCTATAAGGGGTGTACTGTTCCTATACAGATCTTACGGGATGTACTAATACCTTAGGAAGAAGTCTATAAGGATACCCAAAAACCCATATATGAAAGGATGCATGAAAATTTATGAAAATGTTGTAAAATGGTAAGGGATTTTTTACTTCATGTACGATAAGAGTAAACTACCCAAGTCATCATCTGTAAATATCTTTCCACATTAAACCCATCAAAAAATCCAAATTTTTATAGAATTGGAGTTATAGAAAAAGAATAAAAATGTGAAAAAATTATTGAAATATAGAATAGTTCTAAATTTAACATGAGCAACCCAACATAATAAACAACATTAAATTTAGTGAATAAATGAGGTGAGAATAGCCAAATACCTATATAGGAATCCTCCCCAATATAAAATCGAGTGATGAATTAGGTAAGAGGGGTAAGAGGGGAAATATGGGTTTTGAGTGAAATTAAAAAACAATCATCCACTAAACATTTTCCATAGAGGCCACCAGCAGGCCACTGGACTCCACCGACTAGTTGGTTAGCCCAAAAATACTAAACAAGACCCTAGATTATCCCTAAATGAGCCAATGACCATTTTCCAAGTGTCTTATAACAACCAATATCTTTAATAAAATTTATTTCACAATTTCTTACATAATGGTACACATAATGAAATACTGGAAGATTACGAGGCCTTTTGTATTTGGAACAATATGTACATGAAGTAACAAATTAAAACATGGGTACAACATCATTATTTAAATTGGATAATAACACGTGTTAATCTTTTGATAGTTATTACTTCTTAAAAATCCCACTTTTTTGGTTTTGACAATTGGAATAAATTTTAAATTAATTACTAGAAATACTGTTTTTTTAATTTGGAAAAATGAATTACATATTTGGAATCATAATATCCAAATTGTGTGAAAAGTTAACTTTTATTTTTTTTGAAATTATGAATAGTAACTTGAGTAATTATTTTATTTACCATGGTTAAAGGGTAAATATTGTAAGTAAGGGTAAAAAATAATATTATAATAATATTAAACTATCCTGAAAAATGTTCTAATCCTATTGTAAGAGATATGTCACTCCATGGGAATTATTATGTTGATTTTGGGACCCCATGGACCCATTTGGGTGTGAAAATGACATTTTATAAGGATTAATTTATTGTAAAGAGAAATATAAAATAAACATGTATCTATTACAAATACAATTTTAAATTGAGGTTATATAACTAATATCATAAACTATAATTAATCATTAGAAATATAAAAACAATTACTACATAATATTATTTTATTTATAATTTGTATACATTAAATTAATAAATTTAATAATGACACAATGATGATGTAGTGATTGCTTCATTAATAAAGGATTCAATAAATGTTATTATAAATATTAAAATAAAATTTGTTTGATTATTTTGATGACATCCCCAAATTTTATGGATAAATATGACATTATATCTTTATATTAATGAAGTTTTTTTTAAGGAATCATGTTGTTATGTTTTTTTAAAAAGTCATGATATGAATTGTGTCAAAATTGACATATTTATATTTTAAAATATAATTTTTTTTATTAAATATTATAAAATTTCAAAAAATATAATATTTGGAAAATTGTTATTATAAGTCTAATTTTTTTAAAGAATATTTTATGGGATATTTGTCATGTTTTGGTAATTATTTTTGATTCTCAAAGTGTTAAATGCTTGATAAAATAGTTTGAGTTAAAAAGTGGTAAATAAAAATGATAAGGATTATAAAAGATATCCAAAACCTGTCTAATTAATATTGGATGATTTTATTTAGGCTTATATTCATCTTATATTTGATCTAACTTAATTTTTACTCATTTTTAATGGAAATAAGATTTATAATAAATGTATATTTAAGGACTTTCCTAAAGTGCCTCTCCTCCTTCTTATAAAAATCCACAACCTCTACCCATTTAATCACACCTCCAAAGCCCCTTTCCTTGACCAAATTCTTCCCAAATACTCTTCCAACATCCATACCTTCCTTTTATAATCCTTACCTTGTGCATAAGGTAATTAAAGAAATCCTTTTGGCTCAAATCAAATGAAGTTACCCGATTTAGAGGCAATGTCTTCTCTAAAGTTATTTTCTTTTATTTTCCTTCTCAACTCACAATTATCATATTATTATTTAATTACATAACAAAAAAAGTATAATAAATATACTATGATGTTTTTGTGATATGTATTTTAACTACATTTACATGCACCTCAATCTAATTGATACGAACATACAGTTTTGTGTACGATGAACTACTGCCTCATGAAATGATGGTTGTTCAATTTTCTCCTACCACCTATCATGATGTCCATTATGATGGAAATGTATTTATATATGATATATATTATATTAATATTTTCCATATTCTTATTTATTTTTTATTTATATCATATTGTTATGCTTTTAATAATGTGTAAATACGAAAATTTCATTTGAGGAAGTGCGCACTACCACCTCCTCAATGTGATATGACTCATTTATGCCTTACATGGAACATATAAAGGATGTAATTAATGAAATTTTGTAACAAATATAACATATATATTATGATAGAATTATAATATACCTATTTATCATTTAGTTTTTATTCCTTTAATACGGAAAATAAATGAAATTAGCATTCATGCGTACGTACGACCTACCATCTCCATGAACGGTGTATTCCATTTAATTTATCTATCTATTATATATAATTATATAATGATATATATGATATATAAATCATTTTTTAAATTATTTAATTAAGTAATTATTATATAAGTATTCATATCAAGAATAACAATTCAAAAAATGTATAATAAATAAAAATATTATTACCCAAAACGTTGATTTAATTGGGAATTGATAAATGAACAGGTAATAAAAAGTCATAAGTGAATCATATATGATATCATAAATATGAATATGGTTGTTTTAAAAGTTAATAATTTTTTTAAACCCACTATACAGGAGTTTTAGACACATATGAAGGATATCAGACCTGAGGTATGGGATAATTATGTAATTTCATTATTGTTTGAGATTTTTTATATGTAAGTATTTACTGGGGATATATTTATCATCCATGTCCATGTTTTATAAAAAAAATTCATAATTTTTTTTTCTATTATACTATGTATGTTTAAATTAATTGATAACCAGTTTTTAATTTTACTACATGGTTTGGAAGGAATCTTTCTTTTTTTTACCATACAAGGCACTTTTTGACTTTTCAAGAAAAAGTATGAGGAGAATGTTTTTTAACTTATACCTCATGAATTGATTTTTATGATTTCATGACACTTTATTTCCATGAATCTTTCTCTACACTATTTCATTTCTATTCTCAACTACATTCTTTTCTTTTAAAATTTCATTCCATTTTGATAAAAGAAAACATTTTTCAAGATGAAAGGATATTTTCCTCAGGAATTAATTTCAAGTGTTTTTTCAAAAATATTTTCCATCTCCAATGACACTCTTTAAATAGGGTTATATTTATATCCCTATTTTTACAATGATTTTATTGTTTTTTGTGATGGAATTTCATTTGGGAAATCCATTTATTTTATATCAATTATGGTGGAATGATGTTAGAGAAACCCATTTTATTTTATGGGTTATTCTATGGTGAATGTTTTTATGTTTTTTGTGGAACATGTAAGAATGATTTCATTATGATATTGGTAGGACCTATATCTCCCTCTAATGTATTTGGTAATGATTTATATTTTATAGGATAGACATGAATGAAACATCAAGTAAATATGTTTCAGTAATACATGTCTGGAACGACAAGTAACCTTGTTCAATAATGGACTTTTTCCAATATCATGGTCTTGGTAGCAATGCCTTGGCTACTATGGAAATAATATTATTTTCTTATTAGTTTTCCATAATTACATGGTGTATTCCAATGTTATTCTATCATGTTTAATGTTTCTTTATGATCTATGCCTTACATACTTCCAATATTTATTTCATTACTCAATATTCTGATGTTTAAACTTTATGTTTATGTTTTTGCATTCTTTTGTTTATAGTTGTTATATGATCTCCATGATTACCCTTACTGATCATTTGAGATCAAATTTTTTATGTTTTCTTTTCTCTAGGATACAAATAATGGTTTTAGGTAGGAAAGCAAAAGGGGATGATATTTATGGGAGATTTTGAAAATCTTTCACAATGTTAGAAGATTATGTTCCAATTTTCCAAATACAATAAACTAATAGGGTCATTGGGAATCCTTTTGTTTCTTTTATTATGTATTCCACAAAATTAGTGTAATGTACATGTACGTCATTCTTGGTTCATTAGGATAAAGAAATGTGTAGACCTGGATTCATGTCACTACGGTTATTCACAGACTTGTTTTGTTGCACATATTTTTATTTGAGGGACTGATTTCATGTACTTAACTTAATTAGTGATTCTTTTTTACTTTTATAAATGTTAAAAATGATATAACATTATGTTTTTTACACAGTACTATGTCTTCTTTATGCTCTCATGGATCATTATAATTGAGTTCCTTTATGATTCTTTCTTTATAAGCTTCCAAGATTTATTCCATGTCTTACTCTGATCTATGTTATGTAGGTTATTCTTTTCAATTGTTATTTTCATGTTCTCATACCCTTATTCTCATGTTGATGGCCTTTTAAGAAATAATAATATTGTGTATCAAGTATTTGAGGACACTAAAACATTACGGTCTTTAGGCATGTAATTGCGAAATTTATTGAATATTCATCTAAAAGATGAACTACTTGTGTATGAAAACCCCAAGATGTTATAATTATCCTATTATTTCATAAATTCATTGTTAAATATGTTTTAATTTTTAATAAATTATTTAAAATCAATCTTATTTTCATTTTCTGAACGAGTTAGTTTTTATGTTTTACAAAAAATGTGGAAGGAATCCTTGTATTAACATATATGACATGAAAAAAATTTCCTTCCATCAAGGGAACTCAATGTATTAATGCTTATTATATAAATTTCCAGTATTATTTTAAAATAAATTTTTTTTCATAATATCTTGTAATTTTTTTTATTTTAAAGAAGTGATTTCAAAATGAAAATGGTATTTTTCTCAAGAAATATTGTAAGTGATATTTTAAAGGGTTTTTTTATCTAAGATGAAATCCTTTGATGTTACTTATGATTCATTGGGGATATGATCCAATGATACCATACTTATTAATTATTTGGATGGTTTATGATTATGATGATGAGATGTTAAGTAAACTTATTTGTTTTCCATGGGTTATGCTATGATTAATTGTTGTAACATTTATGAAAATTGTTTTCTTTTCATGGGTTATGATATATGATGACTCATTTATTATCTTGTGTCACCCATATGAATTTATTATGATTATGTGATGGGTTTTCCCAAAATTATATATCCCTCTAATGCATTTGGAAATATTGATATCTAATGAGATAATATGGATTAGAATGGGGAGTGAACCCATTTCAATAAGGGACATTGTACTATATAATACTCTTAGTAGTGAATGTTAACTAAGGATGAGATGGATGGTGAGTGAACCCAATCAACCCTAATTGTCTTGGTAGTGATCCTTGACAACTAAGAAAATAATTTTATATTCTTATGTGTATGCCACAAACATGTATTTTTATAAGGCTATTGTCTCATTGCTAATGTTCATTGATTCTATTATAATTCATTTCTAATTAAGTAACATTATTGATGACGTGATTAAAGATTATGATCTTTGATATACTGGGTATGTATTTTCAATTGTTAAGCTCATGTTTCCATTCCCTTATGCCCATTTTGTGTTTAAATAATCCTTGATATCTCCATTTTCACCCTTACTGATCATAATACCTCACCCTTATTTATATTTCCTTTCCCTAGATTATAAAGAAATATTTTATGTATGATATGTCTATGAATGGTGCTAGTTATGAATAACATAGTAGGAGATGATGTAGATATCTTACGAACAATTTTTTTTATTTATTCATGTATCCAAAGACACAAACCAAATACTATTCTAGCATGGATCAGAAATTCATGAAATGGATATTAATTTATTAAGATGTGATATTCATATATGAAAATACTAGGCTGATATAGTTTGTGTGGATAGCCTAAGTCCACTATATTGTTGGAAGATAGATAACCCATTCAATTACGATATGAATTCTTGAGTGGTCAACTGGATATTTTTTATGATTTCTTTTCTTAGGTTTATACCACATTGGTATGTTATAAAATATACAAATTTCATGATTATTGACTCATGTTTCCACACTAATATGACTCGTTTGTTATATTATACCAAAATACTCATGTCAAGAGTTATGTTTTATGATATATGTTTTATTGTGTATTATTTACTTATTTTATGTTCATATAACTCTATTATTTTCGCATTCACATATGTTTATATTATTCCCACTTACAGTCTTAGTTTTTTATCCCTTATCTTTACCATTACTGAGAATCTAATCTCATTGATTATTTATATTTTCATTCTCTTGGTTATAAATAATAGTACGACATAAGATATACCTAGAAGGGGGTCTAGTACCGTGTGACTCTAGATAAATAATCAATGTGTTGTAAAATAAGTTTTTTTTATATCTAATATCCAAATAAACTAAACTTATACTTTTGGGTTGCGATTTATTATGATATTTAGAGAATATGTATATAAAATTATTAGTTATTTATTTATGTTCTACTCAGGTAATCTTGGTATGTTTTATAGTGGGGTTTTATAGTTTTTTTGGATTACATTATAAATAATTGTAGGATAGAACCAAAAAAACATATTGTGAAACCAAAATGATGTGTGATGAACCTAAAATTTAAGAGGTTAAAATGGAGGTTCCATAATTTAGGATAGCATAGGGTTTATTTCCCTTATCATATAATGGATATATCAGATAATTGATTCTTTATACTCAAACTAATATTTTTGTGCTTATAAAATTCTTAGAACATCGAGGAATCAAGATAACAATGATTGAAATATATAATGAAATTATAGTCCCAAAAAGGAATAAAATAGGAAAGGAGATGATATTGAGAATCCTAGGTTTTTTCTTTAACCTACACTCTTGAGTTATGGTTAACAACTTGAAAAATTTCAAACTCAGGAAAAAAATTAAAAAAAAAGATAAAATTGGTGTTTCATGGATGTTATGTTTTAATAACCATTGTGGAAAGATGATTCAACTTCATGCATTTCAAAAATGTCAGAAAAATAACCCAAGGAAATTTTTCAATAGGACTAATATATTTTTATATGTGGTAAATGAGAGAATAAAAAAATAAATTTCCTAGAAAAATTAAGATATTTGGAAACACTATTGAGAAAAATAAAGTTTATTATATGGTATAACTAAAAGATTAATATTTTAAATTTGGTGAATTTAGGGACTCTATAAACTGGGCCACCAATCCAAGGGTTAATGATGAGAATGGACATCAATATCCTCCAAATAAAAGGTAAAAAAGGAAGAATTATTTAATCGCAACTATTGATTTTGGCCAAAAAATGATGTGGTGGAATGTACACTCACCATCCCCTGAGGAACTGAATATGTTTTATTTTATTATAGTTCATACCACTCCTTTATATTTGAAAAGTTTTCTAAGAGAATCAATTAATCATACAAATGGATAGATATTTAATTATCAATAAAAATTTATTATTATGTGTGATTACACCCCATGCATAGAACTATTATCTGATAGATGTTTTTGGGAATGTGCTACCCCAAAATATTATTATTATCCTTGTAATAAATGTTTTGTGATTTTGGGAAAGGATTAGATATCATGATATAGAGGAGAAATTAATTTACGAAATAGGAAAATCACATTTCATATCCTCAATCAACTCATCGTCATCTATCAGGGAAAGGTTGATTATGAAATCCCTTTGAAAACTACATCAATTATATGGGTTTTAATACCAAATTATGATGGGTATTCGGCTCAAACGGTTGAGGATAAACATAATATTGAGGATATGTCGATTATAAATGAATAAATTTATTATTTTGTTAAAGTGGTTCCATGTATTCTTCCAAAACATGAGTTTGAGTTTTTAAACGAACTTATAGCTAGTTTTATGCCTATATCAAATACTACTTTTAAAATTTCCCTAATTTAAGTAAAAGAATTAAATAACTAACTTCTTTAGATTATGTGTAAGGATTTTATATACCAAAATTAAACCCCTTTGGGTTAAACAGTCCACCTTGTTATTAATAAATATGGATCAATGAATCTATGTAAGGATAATTTTGAAATTAATAAAATTATGATGAAGAACATGTATCCTCAACCTTTTATTAACGAATTTATACATAAAATGTGAGGGTATAGTATGTCTCAAATATTTAACAAAAATCTGCATATCATAAAATATGTACTGAAATAGAGGATATACCTAAGACAACCTTTTTTACTAAATATGGAAACTATGAATTCATAGTGATTCTATTAATACTCACAAACACCCCTTCCAATTTCATGGATATGATGAATATAGTATTTAGTGAATACATTAATGAATTTTTGGTAGTATTTATAGATGATATTATTTTATATTACAAGATAAGGAAATGATATGAAGTAATTTTGTAGAATTCTCTATTAACCATGATAAAGGAGAAAATATATTCCACGTTTAGAAATTGTGAATTCTGGAAAAAAATGTACCATTTAGGGGTTACACTATCAGTAGACAAGGAATATTTTTGGATCCTTAAAAGGTAGAAAAATTTGATGAATGGACCAAAACAAAACAAATAAAAGAGATCTGTAGTTTCAATAGATTTACAAGATAATATCAATGAATTGTGAGAAATTTCTCATGACTAACAAATCCACTAACCATGTTAACAATGAAGGGTGTCAAGTTCCTCTTGATGTAAGAATAGTATAAAAATTTCATAGAGCTTAATAAATGGGTTTTTACTACATCTGTACTCCCACTATCTTGTAGTGGAGAAGGTTTTATTAATTATAAGGATTAATTAGAAATTGGATTAGAGTGTGACCTCATGAAAAATGGATTTTTGATAACTCATGACTCATGTCAACTGAAAAATCAAGAGAAAAATTATATAATATATAATTTTTAGTTAGTTATGGTAATGCTTCTATTAAATATATGGATAATGTTTTGAAACATATGGGTTTTAAAAAATGAAAATCTAAACATATTTGTATTATGAGGGAAAATATTAGTTTATTTTTCTTATAGAACTTGTAAAGTAGTTATCTCATTATATATTATATTTTTACCCATGCATATCTTATAGATACCCTAAAATATTTTTATTAGTGGGATATAAGTAAAAACATTAGAAAATAATTTATTTAAATGGTGGGGTATAATGTAACACCCCATGTTTTAGGAAGAATTTTCCTCTTAAACTATATATATATATCTTAAATATTTATTCATATTCTTTCAATATAATATAATAAGAGAAGAAAATAATTTATACAATATATGAATAAAAAAGATCAATTTATTCACTTATAATGGTACATTACAAAAAAAAGAACATGAAAAGATGTATTACATTGATTATTACATACCATGGATGATGAAATCACTTATAAGTGGAAAAATAGAAACTGGAAAATAAATAAGAAATATTAGTATTTTTACATCCAAGAAATCCCCAACATCATCTTCATCCTTGAGAATCACCATTATAAGAACTAAAACTATAATGAAAAAAAATCATGAAAGGATAAAAAATGTTTTAAAATCCAAAATTAAAACAATAGGAATGTGACATATTCTACATGAAGATAGAATGAGCTGAATTTATAGGAAGCAATGCGGGTAATATATCCATTTTAGGATCATTATAAAAGGGTTCATTACTATTGGGTATAATTCTATTAAACATGTTATCAATTTTTAATTACTAGTATATAGTTAGTATACTTAATGTTTATTTATATGTTAATATATATATATATTTATAGTAAATTTTTTTGCATTAAAATATATGTTTTTTAATAGAATTAGGGGATATTAATTTATTTGTGAAAATACCATTTATTATAGGAATTTTATATTTCTGTTTAATTTATTACTCTTAAAGAATAATATTAATAAAATGTATTGATAAAGTTCCTGTAATGATTAGTAAAAAAACTTAATAACCTCCAAGAAATAATTATGGATCCATAAGACCGTTAATTAAATTATACATGTATAAATTTTTTTTTCATATTTAATAATTCTTTTTTATTAAATATTATTTGTTTTTATTTCATTATTAAATTTATCATATTTAGATTTTGAAATTTAATGAAATTAATTGTTTAAATATATAAAAAAAGAAATAAACATTCATTGATTTATTATTAAATAGTTTTTAATAAAGATAAAATCATTCACTACTAAAAAGTCACAATTTTCAAAAGAATAGATTTTATGTGTGTAATATATTTTGAACGTAACAAATTAAATTAAACATTAAAAAATTATTATTTTTATTAAATTTATTGATAATATTCACAATAATAAAAATTAACATTCATGAAATTTATATTAAATGGATGGTTATAAGAATAAAATCATTTTATGCTTAGAAGTACATATTTCTAAAAATTGTTTTTCCATGTTATGCATTGTTATGTTAAAATTAATTTTAATCACATTTATAAATTGAATCCAATATAATATATTTAAATTTTGGAATCATAATTTATAAATTAGGTAAAAAGGTGATTTTTATTTTAAGCATAAAAATAAGTCACTGAGTAAGAAATTGAGTTACCACAGTGAAGGTGGAATGATGTAATTGATTTTTACTAACGGGTAAAGACCTAAAATATCAGGAAAAATAATCATTAAATTTGTATAAGAGAGAATGATAAATGTATTCTAATGAGTTATATATATTTTTTGTTTCCATATTTCTAATTACCTTTTTAAAATGAAAACTTTATATATTTCATAATGTGTAGATATAAAAATACCACATCAAACTCAACTATAAAAGGACCCTTCTTATACCCCTCTCAAACCACACTTTTTATTAAGTTCTCTATAGAATCTATGCTAGTTTTTTCTCTAATGAAACCTTATTAGAATATAGGTAGTCTTATTTCCCATAAAAGAGTCATAAATCCTTTATTATAAAGGAACCCATTTTGAAAATAAATGAGTTTATCAAAGGGGTTAAACAGATTTTGTGGTAGTTGGGACTAAAGGTAAAGGTTTATTTTCACATATCACTTTTGGAATCAAGATATTTTATTTTTGAAAATTAATTAGGAGAAATTTAATGTTATTTATCTCTACAACCCCATAAATTTTCTCATTTCATTTTTATTTTTTGGGGTTACATGTCTTCTAACCATTTAACCTTGATTTGGTTCAAAATTTGATTGAAATGATATTTACAAGTGGAGATAACTATAACTCGTCTTTTTTAGTTGGATGTATTTCTCCTCCATCCACATATTCTATATATTTTCATGAATTTAAGTCCCTATACTAAAATTAATATTTAAGATCATTTTCTATTGAATTTGACTTTATTTACAAAAGAGTGAAAGGAATCCTTTTTCATCATTTTCCACATGGGACATTTATTATTGTTGTTGAATTTATTTTTATGGTATGGAATAATTTATTTTAATATCTTCTACATGAATTCATCTTCCTATTTCATTATTAGTTTTATTTATGAAACTATTTCTATAATATTTAAGACTTTTAATGAGTAATTTTTCTTTAGAATATTTCATAAATTATTTTATTTTAAATTTAAATTTATCAAAAGTAAATAATTTTCCATCTTATTTTCCAAAAAAATATATCAAATACTATTATAAAAGTGTTTTTTAAATATTCTTATATCATTTAACAATTGTTATGCTTTACAGGGAATATTCTGTAAGGAAAATATCTAACTTCTTTTTAAGTATTAATTCTGAACATGTTTTTTTTAAAATATTCATGAAACCCATTTATTCATCATGGGATAATTAGGATATGATGATGGTATGAATTTTATAATGTTCTTATGAAAAAATATGTATGATTTTTAATTATGTGACTAGTGGTTCTATTATTTCATCATAATGCATTAGATAAAGTTTCATATATAATGATATCAAGATAGAACAGAGGTGGTTAGCCTATATCATAAATGTAATTGGGTATGGGTGGTTATCCCAAGTCCAAAAAGTTATGCGAGGCATGTGGTTAACCCTTGTCCTGACAGTTGTAGGGAGTGCATGGTTATCCAAATTCCCAAAGGCTATAGGGTTCACGTGGAGATACAAATTCATAATGGTAATGAGGAACAAGTGGTTGGAAAAAGTCCTTAAGGTTTTGGGGTCTGGGTAGTTATCCCAACTAATAAAGGTTATAGGTCCTGGGTTGTTAGGTTAAATCGACTATATTATGGGTAGGTGGTTAACCTAGTTTATTATAATATGAACTTTTGTAATCAAGATATTTTTTGTTTGAAAATTAATTAGGAGAAATTTTATGTTATTTATCTCTACAACCCCATCAATTTTCTCATATCCTTTATATTATTTGGGGTTACAAGTCTTCTTACCATTTCATCTCCATTTGGTTCAAAATTTGATTGAAATGATTTTGATAAGTGGAGATAACTGTAACTCTTCTTTTTTAGTTGGTAATATTTCTCCTCCATCCACATATTCTTTATATTTTCATGAATTTAAATCCTTATATCGAAATGAATAATTATGATCATTTTCTATTGAATTTGACTTTATTTACAAAAGTGTGAAAGTAATCTATTTTCAACATTTTCCATATGGTCCATTTATTATTGTTGTTGAATTAATTTTCTAAGGTATAGAATAATTTATTTTAACATCTCCTAAATGAATTCATTTTCTCGATTTCTTCACTAGTTTTTTTTATGAAACTTAATCTATAATATTTTAGTCTTTTAATGAGTAATTTATATTCAGAATATTTCATAACTTATTTTCTTTTAAATTTGAATTCATCAAAAGTAAATAATTTTTCATTTTATTTTTCAAAAAAATATATCAAATACTATTATAAAAGTGTTTTTAACTATTCCTATATTATTTAACAATTCTTATGCTTTACTGGGGAAATTCTCTAAGTAAAATATTTAACTTGTTTTTATGTATTAATTTTGAACACGTTTTGTAGAAATATTCATGAAACCCAGTTTTTCATTATGGGTTAACGAAGATATGATGATGTTATGAATTTTTTAATGTTCTAATGAAAAAAATATGTATGATTTTTAATTATGCAACTGGTGGATCTGTCATTTCAGTATAATCCATTAGAAAAAGTTTCATATCTAATGAGATCAAGATAAAACATAGGTGGTTAGCCTATATCCTAAATGTCATGCGGGGTATATGTGGTTATCCCAAGTCCCAAAAGTTATGTGGAGTAGGTGGTTAACCCTTGTCCTAATGGTTTTAGGGAGTGATTAGTTATCCAAAGTCCAAAAGGTTATGGGTTACAAGTGGAGATCCAAATTCATAATGGTAATGAGGAATTAGTGGTTGGACAAAGTCCTTATGGTTTTGGGGTTTTGGTAGTCATCCCAACTACTAAAGGTTATAGGGTTTGGGTGGTTAGGCCAAATCGACTATGTTATGGGTAGGTGGTTAGCCAAGTTCATTATGATATAAAATTTTGGGTGGTTAATCTTGACATACATTTTGATTTATTCACTTATATTATAACACATTCTTATGTTATCATGAATACCTATGAATTGATTATTGAATAATGTTTCAACACTCTTGTGAATCATTTATTATGTTATTCCACATTCTTCATGTAATGAATCATTTATTTAGATAAATTTTTATTAGGTTTGATTTTCTTATGGTATGTTTATATACCTTTATTTTGTTCTTATACCCACAAGTTCATATTATACTCACTTATTATATTTGGTTATTATATCTTATGTTTACTCTTACTAAGCATCTATGATCACCCCTTTATTATGTTTTAATTCCCCATATTATGAAAAAGTGTATAACATATGTTATGTATAGAAGGGTGTTTAGAGTGGTGTGACTATATAGAAATTTTAATATTGTTATAAAACAAATTATTATATTCCTAATCTCCAAATAAACTAAATCTATAGTATATGGGGTGTTATTTGTTGTGATATATATTTAATATTCATATAGAATTGTTTATTATGTTTGTATGGTATTCTTTCGACTTCTCATGCTAATATATAGAAATTCAGGGCTAGTTGATACTTCATCTTCTCATATACAACGTGGGACTATTCTAGGAGATGATAATACTATTATTTGAAAGACTTGAGTACTTATAGATATTTTTTATGATTCCTCTAGGTATTCTATGATTCTGTATCGATGGTATCTCTCTTGATGATTTGGTTAGAAAATTTTATATTCATTATTTCCACACATATTTCCATTTTTTCAATAATAATATGTTTAAATGTAACTTTTTAGTAAAACATACTTTATTTGAAATTATAATCTTACCTTGATGTATTTAAATTCAAACTTGATTTTTTTTATTTTATAAAGTTTTCACATGGATCACTTAATGGAATCCAACTATGTTTTTTATGCTCACACCATATGGAACCCTTTACATGTATGTTGATCTACTTTTTTATTCTTATCCATTTCATTAGTGTAAATATTATCCTTCTGTTTTGATAGGTATTTGATCCTACACTCGAGTATGGAGGATTTATGGTGGTGGAATATGAGGTACTCATATTTCAGAAGAAGTTATCTTAGTTTTCGTTCATTTTTATTTATCCAAGTGATTATGGTTTGTCTGGTCATATGGTGTATTTATGTCTTCTAATGTATGTTTCCTTTTATATGGTCATTAGTAGGATTTTATATTAATTATTTTATTATCTTTTTGTTTGTAATATAATAATGGGATAAATTATTTCCAAAATGGTGTATTCTTGATTCATGGGAACTGGTTTCGAGCATTCGAAGATTGAGAACGCCCTTAGATCCACGTGACAGACCAATATGAGTACTAGATCATGGTAGATCAGGTCAATTTGTGATATCAAAGAATCTTTTTTGAAACTTATAAACCTTAAATGAATATATAATATGTTTAAATGTATTAAGAAAATAATTAGCAGTTGTTTGAATGTGATAAAATATCTCTTCATTAGGTAAGACATTCTAAAAAGTTTAGCTGGTTCCTTAAGTTTATTGTTAGCAAGTATATAAAAGAAAATGTTTAGAAAAAAATGGTATACAATAAATGGATTTCATCAAAAATGATAATAATTTGGGTATACTGGTTAATTCACTAAAATAATTATATATGATAAAAAACTCATTTGATAAACATATTTCTCCATCTCAAAAGAAACAACATATTAAATTTCAATAGAATTTATTGAATCCCATTAGAAAGAAAATATCAAATGTAAAATTCCGAAAAATCCATTAAAAAAATAAAGTATATAATTATAAAATTATATTTTTCAATTAAACATTCACTAAGTATTGGTATAGTTTCAATATAATTAACCATTTTTCATTTCAATCTGATGTAAATTTCATTCTTTTTAGGCCAACACATGTCTCTCAATTTCATTAACCTTACTATTTTTTCTTCATGAACATTTGGGAAGTTATATCTAAGAATCTCTTTTTAATAATAATTTATAAATAAATTTAAAGTGAATATAGAAAATAATATAAAAACCATATATCATCCCAATAATTAAATTTTCTCTACTTCCCAACATTTCACTAAGGGATTGACTGAAATGGCATTCTCTTACAATGTTCAGTGATCAGTCTAAGGAAACTTCTCCATTTTTTACCATTTTAAAATAAAATTCATGTATTTATTATATGAAACCATTACTTTAATCCTCATATTCCTAACCATTGGATTCATTGTATGGATATGTCTTTTCTAATAATATATTCCCAAAAGAAAAATATAAATATTTAGTACACATATATAACTGCATTTTTTCAAAAATTATTTTTGATAACTATATTTTAAACATGTAACTAAAGTACTATTTGATGCCACTATATCCTATACACTATATTGGGGGAAAATAAGTGAAGGAGTTATCTTGGGAAATAGAGTGTGGATGCTGATGGTAGGCAAGAGGGTATGAGTTTCCAGTAGGCATAAATGGTGCAATAGTATTGTATAATGATGATGGGGGATAAGGATAAAAAATTAAAGGATGGGAGGAGTAGGGATACCATGTAGAGAAATATGTGGAAAATGATAAAAAGGAGGTCCAATAATGTATGGGTACGATGTATAAGGCAATACAATTATGGGTGAAAACATCCTGATGACTACATATATGTGTGATATGGGGAAAATATAGTAATACTGGAACTATATATATGGGTGGTCCTATACTCTAGAAAATAAATCATGTCCATTATGAATTCAATTTTCATTTTAAATGATTCCTATGAAGAATAAATATGATTTCAATTAATTTCAAACATAGTCAATAAATAAATATGGTACTCATAGAAATAATCATATTTTTTAGCCCAATTTCACTAAATTTGTGACAATTTTATTCTATTTTTATAATATAAACATACTCATAGGACATAATAACCTTACAATTCAAGATTTAATTTTAAAATATTGAAATTTTAACAAAAAAATAACTACCAAAATTCCAATAAAATTCAATATAGGAAATAAGTAATTAAATCACATTAAAAATAAACCCTCAAAGGTTCTCATCTACCTATATAATTTTAAACTAATGTATATTTTAATATTACATATAATAAAATAAAAACATTCCCTTATTCACTCCAAATATTAATATCTACTACACTACATGAAATAGATTTCAAATACATATAAAAAACAATACAATTTTTTTATTTGATCTATGATCTAATTGATTTAATGTTCAATAATATGATATATTTATGACTAACATAAGTCCAGTGAATATAATAAACTTCCATTTCAACTAGTTAAAATTATGATAGTGAATGTAATATCATATTTCAATAGAAGATATAAGTAATCACATTACATTAAAATCGTTTGATATTAACAAATGTTAATGTATGGAATTTCAAGAATCAAAAAAACTATATTTAAACTATTAAATTCAAAAATTGTTTAACAATGAAAGAACATAAAAATATAAAAAGTATTGATAAAATAATATATTTATACCTTATGTGGATGCTATAAATTCTATAATATAACATTACTTTCATAATATTCTAAAAATTGATTCTTTTGTGTTGACATTTGAAACATTTGAAAGAACACTAGCTGGTTCATCCAAAATTTCAATGTCATCCATGCCTTTATTGAAATTTGTATTTCAATTGTTAAATTTAAAAATAGTTATGAAATGAACTATTATCATTGTAGAGAAATATTTTTTTTAATAATAAACAATGATTCTTATCTTATATACATTCTATGAATTCTCCATTTCAAATTCAAAATTTGTTCAACCCATTGAGATATCTACCTCATTATATGAAAAATTTGAATATAAACCAATTGTTTTATCTAAAATGATAATTTAATCGAATCCTTCATAAAAAATATGGTTCGGGGTAAAATCAACCATGGCTCTATTTTATGGTTTTAAAGGACAAGTGATATAGAATCTTTTTTTTGTGATGCAATAATACAAGTCTCATCCTTATGAAGTTGAATGTTCATGTCAATCACCATAAATTCACAATTATCTACATGCATTACCTATTAGGTCATTAAGTTAAACCACTTTCATTTCATTATAAAGACTCTACCACGTCCATTGTAATCTAATTGAATTCTTAACAACACCATATTAAGATATATTATCTAATTGATGTTTCATGTTTGACACACTGGCCTGTAAAAATGGGTTTTTTACCGATGAAACACCATCATTTTGTGTTTTCATCTTCTTTTACAACTAGTTATGATGAATGTATAATTATTCATGGATAGTGATTTACACTTTTGGGCTATATTATTCAATATAAAATATAATGATTTTATCCCAAGATATACATCATTTATTGATAAAATTTTATAATGGAATATATCAATATCATAGTATAATATTTAACATATAACTCCTTCATCCAAAAAGTAAATATCTAAAAATTTTATTTCACTATATAGGATACTCTTTGATGTTAAACTTATCTATCCTCTTAAAGTAGTTTAAAAAATATAATTTTCTTCTCTAATTACTATTATAATTTGATGGAATGGTCATTCATTTTAAATAATTTACTTCTACCTATTCAATATAAAATTTCACATCATAAGGTTCATTAAGTTTATCATCCGCTGAAAAACATTATGCAATGTATTATTTCTATAAATCATTCTAAAATTATAAATTAATATTCCTTTATGGATAATCTATAGGAAGAAATCGTTGATTTCTTATAAAATATGAATGTTGGTGGAAATTTTAATTTCTTGAAACATATATTTTTCATATAAAAGGGACAAGATAATTTACCTTTGTACTCCATCCAAACATCATTTCATAAATAAAGAATCCATTTATCGTCCATAAAAGTTCTATAGGCATCATAAAATACTGATTTCTATATCTCTTATGAGGTTCCACAGCAACACTCCACATGTCTTTCAACTCATTTATTAATGGTTGCAATTATATGTCATTAAAATATCCATTATCAATATATATCCATATAAATATCATATAATCATGCTCTTAAACATGAAATGAACTATATAATGCGTGAATTTGTTGAAATGGGTTGAATCTATCACATGATAATTTCAATCAAGCATTATGTTCTTAAAATATAATTTTGGATGTTTTTGATTGAATTTCTACCACACTAACCTATCTATAGAACACACCAATTCATCATTATCCTTATTCCTTTCTTCTTTGTAACACTGAATATTAATTTCCATTTTCTTGATAAAAAAATATTTAAAATTATTAGAATAAAAAGAAAGTTCCACATTACTTTTCCTAGTACAAGAGAGTGGATTCCAACTTTATTATCCTTCCAACATGATACACTACACTATTTTCACTCATTCAAGTCTGTAAAATAATCAAAAATATTTAGCGTATGCATCTAATTAGTAGATGAAAATCTAAAATTTTAAATTAACATTGATTCCATGTAATCATTTTTTGGAATACATGCATCATCAAGTTGTAAATACTTCAAAAAATTAAGGATATAATTAATTCATAATTTAGTAAATCCATACATATTTTTCGCATGACAATTCCACATTAAAAATACAATGTTTTTCATTTTAACACATGCCTTGAATACTGTGGTCTTTGTATCTTCCTTCATCTTTCAATTTTTTTTGACATCATTAATCTTATTTTTAGATAAAACTTTTCTACCCATATTCCTGTGTTATTGTCAAGGTCTATTAGTAGATTCACCTTAATAAATTAGTGAAAAAAAGTCATATATCAAATTGAAAATAATAATCCTTATAGTTACTTTGTTTTCATTATCCACTTGAAAATTCCTTCCAATACGAACAAGACACTATAGTTATTTTATAAATTATTTCTTATGATTTTTAAATCACTTATTCATGAGGTAACCATGTTATCCTAACATTTTTATAACACGAGAATCATATCAGTCCCTTATTTGAGGCATTTTCTTAAGAAAAATCCAAAAATAATTAAATATTATTATAAATCTAATTTAAGATTTAATTAGAAATATATATCCAACCTATATCAGTTCAAATATAAAAAATTATATTTTCATTATAAAGAATATAAATTTAGAATTTTAAAAATTAAATATTTAATTTAATTGATTTTTTTAAAAATATAAAGTAATTAAGTAATTTCAAAACATCATGAACAATAAAACTGTAAGGAAGATCCATTATTTTTTGCTTGAATAAAACTTATATTGTCACAACCCATCCCAGAGGGGCCCATGCCATGACTACCCCAAGCCCATCTCCAGTAGGCCAGGGGTTGGCGACCTATGCTGAGTAGGCATATCCCACAAATGGGCTGCATTTTCATAAATTACCTGTAGATAGACACACACATCTGCAAGACCAAACAAAGTTTATAATTAAACAAATTAATGAATTCATGCATACCACTAAGATCACACAACAGAGTGTGATAGAAATGTACTAAAGGGTAAACGTGGCCAAATAAAATCCCAACAAAAACTATTAAGAGTCCAACCTACACCAAAGGTGAGGACTAAGTCAAATTCAAGATTCTAGAAAACAGATCGGTCTGATAATCTCTAACTACACTCCACATTCTCCCTATCATCCAGGGACACCATCAAAAGGTCCATAATCTGCATAAGACACAACATGTTCTATAAAGGACCATTAAGGGGTTAATACAAAAATACTCATAAGGACACCCTCAAAAGACTAAACATGAAGCACCAAGTATAGTTAGATAGATACAAGATATAACAATCAATGTATAATAAAACAACAAGATATACTCATGAATGACACCACACCACCAGGTAGTCATAACCAACAGCAATCCAACTGAATCTGTACTAAGAAACACTTATTCTAAGAGAACTCACTCCAGGAGCCATGAAACCACTAGATACACTCGACTAAGAGGTATGGGTCTTTGGGCCCTACCCAAGGAAGCCACTAGATTAAGGGGAATATGATACATAGATAGTAGGACACACCTAGAACCAATTGGGGACACCACAAACCTAGTCTAGATCAACCTATTATGTAAGGGATTGTACCTCAATGATTCCACAAAACCAACCAATACGACCGGCTAGATAAAATATCAATGTCCTTTTAAGGGAGGTTTTGATAATTCCACAAACACTATCTTAGGAACAATGGTGATATAGGATCTCACCATAGTATCATGGAGGGACACTATAACTCTCTCTAAGACTCACTATCTAGAGGGGATCAAAATACAGTGAAGTGGATATAATGCCACACTATAATCTTGACGTAAAGTCCCAATGGAACACACTCTACCTATACCGGTCCAAACTAAGAAAATTTAGAGCCTCAAGCACACTTGATGGGGGTACATGACCTGTCAATCTATCACCTTGGCTGCTCATGTGTAAGAGCCTCACATGGAATGTAGACTTCATATACATGGTGTGTAGAAGGTGTACATGGTGTGTAGAGACACCAAATATCCTAACCCTGACTCTTAGATGTTTCAGTGTACCGAAGCCACATTTTTTTACCGATCCATGTATGAAAAGTCATGTTTGTGTGGGAGTACATGGTGTTCCCATGACTGTGTACTCCAACCCATTTCCATGTACTCTCTGGAGTATACACTAAGTTAGCATGGTAGGGTCACATGCTGTGTGATAGTTGGTCACACACCATGTGATCCTTATCTTTATCCAAAAACCCTATCCACCATTGATGGGGACCCACAATCCATGTAATCCCTAATTACATGATGTGTAACACACCATGTGTATCATGATTTTCTATAATCCTTGGTTATTCCTCCCGTTCACACCCATGATATCGTCACCCAAAAATCTAGCTCCAATTCCAACGAGACTCACGGATCTACCTCAGTCAACCATCAAAATTGATAAGAAACACACTCCATCCATCAAATCTTATTGAAAAAAAATATTGTTCATCTGAATAAACTTTTATGCTTCTCACTCGAAGATTGGGGGTTTCCAAACTTATTCTGTCTATTCACCACCACCACCATTGCACCTCTATTGCATCATACCGATTATGGATCTATAATCTTAGATCGTTTCACCAAGAATCACATGCACAACAATCGATCCATTAGTAGGGTGTGGAATCTTGAATGAAGGGGTCACCCTCAATGAATGAAAAGGGAGGGAGAATAGCACAAGGAGTATTCACGCAGAATGATCGTCAGCCATTGTTCATGTCAGTCTTGTTTCATTTATGTTAGAATGATAAACAAAGAGGAATAAAACAATCATATGAAATCTCATAAATAAACCCCTCAATTTAACCCATCCCTCAAGGAAATCGATCCAAAAATCAATACATTCATTGATTTATTTGTATTCCTTATAGAAATTAAGAATATGGAATAAACAAATTAAAACACATTCCCTACCATGATTTAGTTCAATCACTGATGAAGAATTATTTTCACGTTTCATTCATTGGAAAGATCCATCAAATCCACGGTGCATCAATTGATCGATCCATCATCATCCACCAATTATGTCTCCTCCAACACTCTAGTGGCACTTATCAAATTCATAGAGATATGCAGCTGACCCCATGAAATTTCCATAAAAACATATTTATAGATAAAAATATGTCTCTACAATGTAAAATAATTTTATTAAATAATTTTTTTATGCACTAAATCTTTTCTACAAATGACCCACACCGACTAATATTATGTCGCACCTAGGATAAACAACATTTCTAAACTCAATAGTTCCCTTGTATTTATTATCTAGGAAACTATTTAGTTGTGATTAAAATTTTTCAGAAAAATCATATGTGTGTGTTATTTAATATGTTTAATATATTTTAATCATTTATTCCAGGAAAATTGGGCCTCATAATCACATGCCTTATGAGTTTTTGGTCCCAAAAATAATCAATATAATATTGAAAAATAATACATGGAAAATAAAATTTGTTACATTCTCCTCAACTTGTGGCATTACATCCCCAAAAAGAATAAATGAAATGAGGTTAAATGTCTTGAAGCCTCATTCGGTAAATGCGAACTAGATCTCAGCCTAAGAGAAATTTCTACCATGTTCTACATACCATGAGTATAGATAATCTTGATGTCATTGTACTAGTGGTACTCTAGACTTCACATATGTATCAATTTAATATCTTTATGAGGGAAGATATACTTGAGACTCTTCTGGTTAGAGTATATGATAAATCACTCAACCATCAATGAGTTTCATAAAATCTTCAATGAAAAAACTAATAATGCTAACTGAGGGTCGTGGGTAATGTAGTTCTATTCATGTGGTCTCAACTGGCATGAAATATAGGAAATTACTTCTTTAATATGCATTATAACACAACCATGTCCAATACCTAATTCATCGCAGAACACTACGTACTCGAGAATGTCCTCAAGTAACCCCAAGATGAGAGAGCTTGTGGACCTCTACCTTAGCTCTTGAAAGTACTATTGTCACTTTTCCATCCACAAAAAGTCTACCCTTTCCTAGTCAAGGAAGTCAAAGTTTCTTCCACTCTAAATAAGTTGGGTACAAACCTCTAATAGTACCCATCAAGTACAATGAAATTCCACACCTCTATGACACAATTGGGTGGATCCAAAGCATGAACTGGCTTAACCTTATATGGATCAACTACAATTATACCCAATGAGATGACTTATCCTAGAAAATGGACCTCTCAAATCGAAAACTGACACTTTGATATCTTCCCATAATGTTGATTCTCTTGGAGTTTTTATGTGACAAACCTCAAGTGTCTCTCATTCTCTTCATCTGAAGCCGAATACACTAGGATTGCATCAATAAAGACTAACACAAACCAGTCTAATAAAGGGAAAAATATCCGGTTCATGAGTCCCATGAACACTTCTGGGGTGTTTTTCATGACAAACGGAATCACCATGTACTTATAGGGACTATAACGACATCTGATGGTCGTTTTCGGTATATCCTCATCCCAAACACACAATAGGTGTTATCCTTATTCGAGTTCAATATTCAAGAACTATCATGCCCCTTTCAACTAGTCAAAGAGGACATCGATCCTTGGTAGTGGATACTTGTTCTTCACGGTCACCTAGTTCAATCCCTGATAATCGACACACAACCTCATGTCCTGTCCACATTCATGGAAAACAGAACCGGGGTTTCCCAGAGTGAAAAACTGGGTTAAAAAAATCCCTATCTTTGTAAGTCCTCCAACTGCACCATCATCTCATGAATCTCTTTAAGATCCATACAATATTCTAATGAAGATTTCATTTCTTTCCTAGGGTTTATATCAATTCTGAATTCTATCTCTTAATGGGGAGGTAAACCTCCAACAAATTAATGGAAGATGACCTCGTAAACTTCCATCAATACAAGAAACTAGAAACTCACAACATCCACTACACTAAGGGTTAGGATAAGAAACTAATGTGTAATTGTCTACACCCTCTTGTGCAAGATTTTGTCCTACACTACTTGATCTTCCTTTTCCCTGAGAAAGGAAAACCTAGTCCTATCACTATGGACACACCATACCCTTCACCTAAAACAATAAATCTTATCATGAATTTTGGGTACCCATTACATACCAAGAATGCCGTCGTAAGGCCTCAACGTCACTGCTAAGAAATTTCAATAGAAAATATTACCTCCAAGAGTTAGGTCATATAGTTATCACAAGTGTATGATCTCTAAGTCTTCACTAGTAGGGGTCTCCAAGTGTAACAATATATTCAATGATTGAACTGAAATGTCTATGTCTCGAATAAGATATGTGGCATGAATGGAATGACTAACACTTGTGTCTATCAGTACAACAACTAAAGTAGAGAAGACACAGATCATACCTCATATCTTACCTATAGCCTCAGGGTCATAGGCAACCATTTCCTACAACTACACTAATCCCTAACCAATGGATCCCTCATCCAGGCATGGACCACTTTGGGGTGGTGGTGGTAATGGGTCAATCCTAAAAACACCTACTAAATCCTTGACAACCCCTCTTCCACATCCACCTCCCTATGGAAAACCATGCTCTTGACTTTGTATCTACCTCTGTAGTCTTTAGACCATCTCAGAAAATCAGAACCCATATTTCCCTGACCATCACAGGAGAAAAAACTTCATTCTCATTATTGAATCAAACCACCCTAGGAGCCATGCACTATTTTCCCTAATCCCTAGAATCTCCTCATAAAGTGTATGACCTGTTTGGATACCTATGACTACCATCATCTACTAGGTGTTGAGGTCTCAAGTACCAGGTTCCAATAGCCAGCTCCCAGTACTGGTGTATTCTCTACCAAAAAATATTTTACCAACAAGGCTCTCTCAAATACTCCATCATATGTGGAAATTGTAAGATATACCAATGATGCCCCAATTCCCTACGTAATCCCTATTCAAAAGTTCAAGACCTGAAGTACTGTCCCCATACCATATCTAGGGAGTAACGCGAGAGATCAATGAATCTCACTGAGTAATCTGCCATAGTCATACTACCCTGCTATAGATGCCAATGCTCCTATATGTGTACTGGACGCAACATGGACGCATAGAACTCCTCTATGAAGATATTCTCAAATTTTTTATAGGAGAGTGCCATATCATCCTATTACTGATTCAAAAATCTCCACAATCACCCCATATATCCATATAGAAGACTCTCTACATGGAATTCCTTATGATTAGTAGGCTTTCTAACAAGGAATATAACATGAGAGACTACCTCTAGCCAGTCCTCAGCTACCTGGGGGTCTAGATCATCTTAAAACCTGAGCGGTCCATGCCTCTAATTTTTTGAAAGAAACTCAACCTACACGTATCCTCAGATGGTAGTGATGGTGCTAACTACTTCTCAATGGGTGGTGTTATAGCTAGTAAACCACCCATAGGTGCTATCTTCACTACAAGTCCATGTATCGATGCCTCATCACTAGGAAGATCATCCTCGTGATCACATGGACGAATCCTAGAATGATCTCTACATGGACACATCCTAAGATAAAATAATATGTAATATATTTGAAAGCATATATCTGTGGAGAAGAAACATGAAGGACATGAAAAAAACAACCCATTCCTATATGATACATGTGAATTTTTTCCATGAAACCAGTGTTATCATGTACCAAGTTGAAAGACAGGTGATTAGGGTCCTGGTGTATGGATACTTCTGCCTCCCTACCAATAAGGGAGTCCCTTCCCTGAAACCTGAACTCAAAAAACTTAACCAAATTTCCCCAAACAACTCTCACAAACTCATGGTTCCAATTTTTAATTTTTTTCTCTGGTGCCACTCTTTCAAGACTAATCTAAGGGGTTCCCATGCTGCAATTACCACAATCCCGCCTCCAATAGACTTGGGGCTGGAGACCAACACCGAGAAGGAATATCCCATAAATGAGTGGAATATTCCTAAATTACAGATACACACACATACAAAAATCTCCAATCCCACACAAACCTGATATATAAACATCTAAAAGAATTCACGAATACATCTAAGATCCCAGAATAGAGTATGAAATTAATGTACTAAAAGGGGAAAATGGGCCATATACAAGACCTTCCAAAAACTATTAAGAGTCCAACCTACTACAAGGGTGAGGAATAAGTCAAATTCAAGATCTTAGAAAACACCTATGTCTGAAAAGATCCATCTAAACTCCACCCACACCCTATCCTCGAAGGACACCATCAAAAGTGTCTTCATCTTTACAAGACACGACATGTGCTGGAAAATCCCTTCTAAGGGTGAGTATAAAAATACTTAGTAGGACACCCCGGAAACACTTAATATGAATTAATACTTATAGTTATCTTGAAAAAATATATAATAGTAAATATATAATAGAAACAACTAAATATACTCAAGAAAGGCAGCAGACCACCAGGCAGTCATAACCAACTGCCAGCCAGAAGATTTTGTTCAAAGCAACGCTCGTTCTGGGAGAACTCGCTCCACGAGCCATGATATCATTGGAAACACTCAAGGAATAGGTATGGGTCATTCTACCTCACTAAAGGAAGATCATTTGTCTAAGAGGACTGTGATACACTGGTAGGGGGACACACCCAAAACCACTGGGGGACTCCACGAACCCAGTCTAAATCAACTCGCTATGTAGGGGATCAAATGTCAATGAGTCCAAAAAACCTACTGATATGTCCTACTAGATAGAGGATCTACAACCTACTAAAAGAGGTCACTATAATTCTTTAAAATCCATGTATAAAACAATGGTGATAGAGGATCTCAGTCCAGTTTCTCGGAGGGACACCAAAATCTGTCTCAGACTCGACCTCTATAGGGGATCACAATCTAGTGAAGTGGAAGTAATGATTCACTGTACCCTAGATGGAATTGACCAAGGTAACGTACTTAACCTATACTGGTCCAAACTAAGAAAATGAAGATCATAAATCATTTTTAACGGGTGTACACGACGTGTCCCAGGGGGTACACAATGTGTCCAGATATCCCCTTGGCTTCCAGTGTAGAAGATCCTCAAACTACATGTAGTCTCAATGTACACACTATGTAGAAGTAGTACATGGCATATAGAAACACATGGTATCCTACGCGTGTTTCTAGGGTGTGTTCATGTACCGAATTTGTGTCTTTGTACTAGCTTGTATACACTAAATGGTGTATGTGTTGGAGTACACACTGTGTTCGTGATCGTGTACTGCAACCTGTGTCCTTGTATACTCTGGAGTAAACACCGAGTTATCCATGGATGGTCACATGCTGTGTGTCAGGGGTCACACACTGTGTGATCCTTATCTTCATCCCAAAACCCTAGCCACCACTGAAGGGTCCCCACACACCATTTAAAAAAACACATGCTATGTGTATCATAATTTTCTAGAAACTCTCATTCTTCCTCCCGCTCATGCCCATGAAACCGTCTCCCACAAATATAGCTCCAATATCACCAGGATTCTTGGAACTACCTCATCCTACAATAACCGTTGATGAGAAATTCACTTCTTCTATCATATCAGATCATAAAATCAAGACTTTTCATCTGAATCATCATCCACGCATCTCACTCAAAGATCGGGGGACTCCTAACCGGTCTGATCTATTCTCCCCCACATACATTGCACCTTTGTTGAATCATACTTATTATTGATCTATAATATCTGATTTTGTGCGAAGAATGGCATTCGCAATGATTGATCCATCAGTAGGGTGTGGAACCGCAGACTAAGACGTCTCCTATGATGAATGATAAGGGTGGGAGAAAAGAACAAGGGACATCCATGAGGAATGAACATTGATTGTTGTTAAAATTGGATTCAATTCATTAATGTTAGAATGAAAAATGAATTGGAATAAAAAATATAGAAGAAATATCCAAAATAAACACTACATTTATAACCCATCCCACAAAGAGATCGATCCTCAAATCAATAAATTCAACAATTGATTTGAATTCATCACAGAAATTAAGAATGGGGAATAAAAAATTGAAACACATATACTACCTCAATTTTGTTTGATAGCTGATGAAGAAAGATTTTAAAATCATGTTCGTTGGCAATATTTTTCAAATCTACGATGTGTTGATCAATCGATCCTTCATCTTCCACCAACATGGTCTCCTCTAATGCTTCAATGTCACTCATCAAATTCATAGGGTTATGCAACTAACATGATGATTTTTTCGTAAGAGTATATTTATAGATACAACTAGGTTTCTGTGTCATAAAATAACTTTATTAAATAATTTTATTTATTTTTCAGCCATGATAAATTTTCTAAAAACGATCCACACCAACTAATTTTAAGTCACACCTAGGATAAAATCGCCATTATGAACTCAATGGTTCCCTCGTATTTCTGATCAAGGAACCCGTTTATAAATCATTCCATTTTTTCAAGAAAACTACGTGTGTGTGATATTTAATATATTTAATATATTTAAATCATTTATTCCTGGCACAATATTAGCTCCCCTTTTCAAGTCTCATCCAGCTATCTCTATTCTACCAAGACCCAAATAGTATTTCAAAGAAAAAGGGTTCTAATACAATTTTTTAGAATCACAACCTGAATTACCATGTCCGGTCGAATGTGGTATGTGACCTCATGTGTGGCTCCCCATATACAAGAGGTTTTCGTCTAGTGGAGAGGGCCTTAAAATCACTTGGGGATACTACGACCTCAATAGATAGTGAATATCATAGTATCTCATACTTTAAATGCAATAACAAAAGGAAACATAAATGACATGATCACATAATCAAATAATAAAGACAAAGACATTAATATAACATGATAAAACAAGATAACGTACAATATCCCGAGTCATACAAAGTAGTTCATAGGAATCCTCATAAGTAGTGTATGAATATAAAAAATTAAATAAGGGGAGAAATAATAATATAGTCATCTCCATAGAAGGTACTAGTATCACCTTTATCCCAACCGGCCAACATCTACTTAGTAATATATCATAGGGACTTAGTCCTTGTTTGGGAACCTAATCGTACTATCTGCATGGACATCAAGATTACCATACATGGTGTGATACTAAACATAGTAGTCCACAACCAAAAGGCCCTTAACATAAATGTAATAAGTATATAAAGGAGGTTGCATTAACCGAAAATAAATTCTCAAACAACTCAAAACCCATCCAGGTCATCATGTGCTAACCAAGCCTCCATGAACCTTGACCCTACCTACTTCACCACAAATCCATAATGATATTATTTGAAAACCATGATTGAAATAGTGACCCATTTACCATGCTTCTCCCATAGTAACTAGCCTCAAATTTACCTCAAAGCATCCCAAGTTAAATAGGGAGGTCAATCATGTACATGCCAACATATCCAAAGGATTTATAGGAGGCCATTACAGATCCCATCGACCCATCCTGAAGGTTCATGGGATGTTAAACATGTTAAACTGACCAATGCCTAAGTTTATTGTGAGTCCAACACAAGATATAATTATAACATAAAAAATATGAATAAAAAATAACATCTAGATAAATAGTAACACCATTATATATTGTTTATTCCTAACTATACCAAATTGAGCCCGAATTCCACCCCTACGGTCAAAATTTCCATGCGAAAAATTCCTATTTGGTTTTTCCACTCTAACCAAGAATTAACCTAACGATCCCCCTCTAAATAATCACATAAAACCATACATAAAAAACCATATGCATTAATAACGTTGGAAGAAGTCTCCAAGGATACCCACACACCCACGTACAAAACTTTTCGTGCAAAATTATGTAACTTAGGTAAAATGATAAGGAATTTATTAACTTCGGTGTGGAAAGACTAAACCACCCAGAAACATCATCTAAAACAATATTAGAACCAAAAACCCTAAAACTGAACCCAATTTAATGGAATAATTTTTAAAGAAAGATACAAAAAAGAAACAAGTATTCTTATCTTGTATGGTGTTAGATTTACCCAGGGAGACCCAATGCAACAAATGAAATTCGATTCTTTGAAGAAATTTGGTGAGGAGAGTAAAATCATTACAAAGGAATAATAAACCCCTGTAAAATCAATTTAAGAATTAGGGTAGAGGAGGAGGTGAAATATGTGTTTTGAGTGAAATTACAAAATGACCCTCCATTATAAATCTTCTCAGGAGCCCGCTGGCTAGACCCCTAGACTTCATTGACTAGCCGATGGTCCCTAGCAGACTGCGCTGCCCCCTAGATAATCTATAAGAAAGTGTTTGACCTATTACCATCTAGCTAGTGGACCTAAAACAACTTTCTGTAGTACTGGCCTATTTTGATGGGCCTCTGAACCACCTCTGACCCCTCAATGGGCTAGAAACCACTAAAATAAACCAAATAATTTTACATAAAAACATAACACAAATTGAATTGTCACAGGGAAATACAATATTAATAAACTATATTGATAAAATTGAAGTAATTATGATTAAAAAAAATTAAAAATATATATGAAATATTTGTGGGACTATAAGGAACACACATTAATTAATCAAGGTTAAATAAAAATATTTTATTTAAAAACATTAACGTTATTATATATCATATTTTTATTTGGAAGATAAAATTTTCTTGTTTTAAGTTTTTAATTTAAATATATTTTTATATATAAAAATAACTAATAAATATTCGTTCATTTATTATTAATTATTTAGAAATAGAGATAAAATCATTTAATATTAAAAATTTATATTTTTTCAGTAAATTATTTTTATGTGTATAATGTATTTTTATCTTAATAAATTAAATTGATCTTGACTGAAGAATAATTTTAATTAATCATATATATAATAGAAAAAATTAAATAAACTTTTATTCATATTATGTTTATTTAATGGAAGGTTATAATAATAAATTCATTTTTGTTAAAAAAGGAATTTTTTCTAAAAAAATCCCCCATTATATGTTTTATATTTAAATTAAATGTTATCATATTTATATATTTAATCTGATAAAATGGATTTCATATCATGAATCATGATTTTAAAATTTTTTAATAAGGTCAATTTTATTTTTAGGTATAATAAAAGATAACATGTTATAATTTTAGTAACCACGGTGATTGAAAAATGATGTAAATGGTTTTAACTAAAAGACATGACCTAAAAACCATGAAAAAATATTTTTTAAATCGGTGGATAAGGGAATTATTAACATACATTAATCACTTATATATTATTTGTTTCATTGTCTCCACCTTCTTTTTTAAAATGAAAACATTATACATTATATACTAGGTATTTGAGAAAATCCCATTCAAAAATCACCTATAAAAGTACCCATCTTGTACGCCTACTAATAAATTATTTTCCATAAAATATATCTTGAATTCCCACAAAATTTTCCTCTATTAAATTCTTTTTAAACATTGGGTTTATTGTGGTCCCAATAATGATGCTTAAATCATCCATCATGAAGGATCCCATTCTAATTTGTGAGTTTATAAAAGGGGTCACTATATGAAATGGCATTAGTAGTGTAAATTTTTTGGATCTAGAGGTGGTTTTAACAACCACTACGTGGTTATGCGACAATTTCAAAAAAAAACTACCCCCAAATCTTGTGCCGGTATCCAATACATGGAGGTTTCTTCCATTTAGTGTCATTATTAGGCAAGCATCATATAAAGTGAATTTAGCAGTAGTTATTTCCATTTTCATGACAGTTTTCTGGGGGAGGGGTGGGGGATGAGGATATATCAATGGTTAAAAATATTTCTAAATCCATAAAAAACCTCCCACAAAAATGCCGCTAAACCAATTAAAACCACTGCTAAATAATTGTATGTCATATTTAGCAGCGGTTTTTACCACCACTAAAAATAGAAATACATATTATAGAAGAAGTTTTAACCATCACAAATAAATATATTCCATATGTAGTGGTTATTTAAACAACTAATAGATATTTATTTACAAAAAAAGATAACTGCAGATTCAGCATCCCCAGAACTACCCTGAAAACAAAAATGAAAACCACGTGTATCACCTATCTATAACACACAAAATATATGTCATAAGAAAAAAAATAACACAAATATAAAAAATATGGAATCAAAAAAAAAATATTTGTTCACATACACAAAAAATTGTTTCAGGTCTATGTCAAAAATAATACATCAATAACCCCTCTCATTTCATATTAGTCCAAAACATCAAAAAGACCACTAATCACTACCATACGAACTCTGCTCATCACCCTCTCCATATACACCTATATATTCATCTTCATATCTACTTCCTAATACCGACACATATTATACAACTATAATTAAAATTAATTAGGGTTGAATATTTATATTTAAACATAAAACCAGTAAATGATTGGGAACTAAATGATTTTGAATTTGTGTGATTTACCTAGTCACCACAACTCATCAATGTAATTTCATTGGGTCCATATCATGTTTTATTCTAATATAAATCAACAAACACTTTCAATGTCCACATTCATGTTGTAACATCAGCAATAGGAAATTTAAAAAACATCTCTTCAATGATATTTGTTTTGAAAATACTAGAATTTAATAACATAATGTCATTCTATTACACCATAATTTATAAAAAATACTATTTATGAATCAAAAAATTTATTTATCCAAGATGAGGGCATATGTACCCAATCGTTATATATAATTGGAAGGGTAACCAACTCTTCCATCAGCTAGCCTAGAATCTAGCCAAATAATCCAATGGAATCATCAGTAGGGACCCCATAGTCAAATGGGAGAATTATCTTTAGTCCATTCAGATTACAAACATCTTAACTTTTCATATTTATACATGTAGTAAAATTGTTTCCATATTTTATGAAAAATAGTTAGTAGTAAAAAAACTACAATTACATTATTCTTATTAAAATTTGTACCTATAATAGTCACCCTCCAATATACTCTTGAAGAAGCAGGAGTGGCTTACTTCCTCGCCACTGAGGGTTGACTGGTATCAATATAACACTTCCACCTTGGTATTAATGTCAGTTAATCAAATCAAAGTATCTTCTAAACATATATTTCAAAAAGTTAATGCATAAAAAATAGAAATTATAACAAATGAAAAGTACTAAAAAATAAAATTCACATGACTATGATAATGAATGACTGCACAAATGATATACATGGTTGATAAATGAATGGATGACGACATATACAATCATTTTCTCCTTCAATAAATTTATTTTCTTGCTCCATCATTACTTTATCTACTTCATCCACCATTATAATACTAATATTTTCAATATCATGATGGTCAAATAAGATAAAAGCCTTCTGTTGATGGGATTCAATGTCAAAGATCTAATATTCCACTAAATCACCCATTTCATACAAGTCTCTTTGTTTAATGTGAGAAACTACACTCCAACCTTCATCCATGACATTTTCCACATAATATAACATTTTTTCTTATGATTATAAGATATAAAAATCATGTAATTCAAAATCAACAACATCCATTAAGAGAGAGAAGTTCATAGATGTAAATTGAAATGAATCTCGTTTAACACCCCTGATAAGATTGAACTAATGGAATTTGAATAAAACAAATCAAAAAATAACCATGGTAGTTTAATTAGATAGTATCAGTCAAAATTCCATATTATCCCATGTCAGAAAATGTAAATATTTCACTATTCTTTGTTTTCAAACCCTCTTCTTAATCAACTTTGTGAAATTTAAATCCATTAACATTGTAAGCATTGAACTTTCTAGCATGTTTTAGAGGACCTTGAGCAAGAAACTTCAAATCTTCTGAAAACTCATCTTGAGTATCAATATTCATGATCTAAAAAATGTATTATACATAATTATATTTAAAAAATACATGTGTCAACATAGTATTTATATTGATTGAAATATTTATGAACAAACACATTGTCGAAAACATTATACAAGTTCTTTATAAACAGATTTTTTATATCTTTCTCATTTCATGTCCGGCCACTCATTCATCTCCTTTTTTTGTATCTTAAACTCATCAAAAAATGGAACTAAAATTTAACTATTCATTAGCACATATTTATGTGCATGAAGTACTTCTATTTATCTCAGTGTAACATTTGAGCTCCTCCCAACTAATTAGCCAACACCGGGAAAGATTTTTGATTTCCTATATTGTTCAGATTTAATCAATGTTTCATCAACACATCCAATTTGACTGAATCATTTCACAATATCATCAAAGCATCTAGAACAAAAGGTAAGGCACTCCTATTCCATATATCCATAAAAAATAGATCCATTAGGTTGAGCTTTATTTCTCTTGCATGATTTCAAATGCCCAAGATATCTGTGAAATAAAAGAAAAAAACACAAATATCCTATTTAATGAAGTTACATGAATTGTTTAATGAAATAAGAAACATATAAATAACATAACTCTAAATTGGATACCTCCATAAATAATGTGTGGGGCCTCCTAATTTATCTTCCTCAACCAAATTCATAGTTAAATGCATCATGACAGTAAAAAATGATGGAGGAAAGATAATACCCATTTCAAAAAGTGTCAATACAAATCTCTCTTGGAGGTTGTCAAGATCATATGGTTGTAGTGTATTATCACATATTTGTCTAAAGAATTTTAAACATTTAAGTACAATAATAGTAACCTTTTCATGTAATAATGTATGCAATGCCACTGGTAGCAACTACTATAACAAATTATGTGAATCGTAACTTTTTAATGCATGTAACCTATGATTTTTTAAGTCAACAAACCCTGAGATGTTATTTGAATACCCATAAAATACCTGGAGAAGTTTTAAAATTTGAAGAAATGTATCTTTATCCCTATTTTTCATTGAAAAAATTACTAGAGCATACTTTTCAATCTAATCTGGCTAGAGATCATGCTTTATGTTCTTTTCTTATAAGTCATTATGAGCGTTGATATGATCCTTCAATTTTCTATTCTCATTAAGAAATGTGGAGATCAAATTTTCACAAACATTATTCTCAATATGCGTCATATAAAGATTATTCTACAACAAATTAAATTACTTTTATAGAATTTTGAAGATTATACATTTTTTCATCCATTGTTGAGTTCTAATTTCACTTGACGACACACTTTGAACTCATTTTACACTATCATTAAAATGATACACCTTCCCAAATTCTATTTCAACATTTTCAAGTTATTATAATATTTCAGAACCCATCAACAACTTTGGAGGTGTCTTATGATTAATAGAACCATTGAATTTTGACTTGTTCAACCAAAAAATCTGATATGAATCGATAAATCATCAATGACACAAGAAGAACCATTTTCTACTATCATTTATTCATTTAGGCTCAAAATCCAAGTTATAAATACGAAAATCAAAACCCATGAAGGTGTTCTATCAGCTAAACTCCCAAGTATAGGGAACTCAGTAATGGTCTACATTAGAGTAGCTTGCATTTTGAACAATGTTCCAGATGATGCATCATATGTATCAAAACTATTTCTCTATAACTCCTATTATTTTACAATTAATGGATGGAATTATACATAAATATCATTTCAATGATTTTTTTCCAATAATAATCATCATAATGATAAAATAATTTTTTTGAATACACATCTATAGAGGCAGGTTGTAAGGGATCAAAAAACCGCCCACAAGCTATAACTGGTGCTTAAAATCCCAAATGGGTTGAATCCATCCATATCCAATCCCAATTTAACATTCATAGGATCAAATGAGAAATCTTGATGTAATGAATCTTATTTCTCCAAAAATTGTGATTCTCTTGAAAGTCACATTGACCCATCAATGTTGTTATTTAAAGAATTCCATTCCACGTGTTCAGTGGGTTTTGATGAAATGAATAATATTTTTAATCAATTATTTAAATGAATATAACAAAAAACTATTTTGGGTGTGTTCCTTCTATTTTTCTTCATAGTATCATGTTGATTCAGACTTCCAACATCACTCATTGACTGCCATCTAGAAGAAGAACATTTTTTTTTCAATCTTATATGCTTCAATTCTTTCCCCAATAAAGAATAGAATCACTGGGACACAAATATATCTTTGAATAATTCAATCTAAGTTTGTTAACAATTTTATTCATATTATAACAATAATTATAAATCCTTTCTTCAGAAATTTCATCATGCAACAATTCCAATATAATAGACATCACATTAATTTTAATTCCACATAGGCATTTGAAATGATATAACTTTAGTAGAAAATAATGTTTTTAATATTTCAAACATCCACTGTACAACTCTTGATTTTCATCATAAAATAAACCATGAGATGCATATGTTATCTTAGTGAAGTTTGGTCTTACATTAGTCACCCTAAAATCAAGAGGAGGATCCAATGATATGTTACAATCTTGATATGGATGTCCTATAATCTCAAAAACATTAGCTATCACATTTCAATTTGTATCAACCTAAACTGATTTTTTTTATATGATTTTATGATGATGTTTTTGTCTTGCAACACCGAATGAATAATTAATAAGGGTTTTAATTTCATTTTCCATTGTCAATGAATTTGTGAGCTCATTCTATTGATTTATGTAAGTTATCAATGCTTCTGAAATGTTCGATTCTCTATGCCAAATCCAATACAAATATTCAACAACAAATTTCTTCAATATCAATTGTTTATCAACTTCATCTCTCTTTAACCATATTTAAAATTTACATTGAGGATATGGATATCTTATTCTCCCACCAATAGATCGATTGGAAGTTGAAAAAACTAAAAAAATCCTCCAAACCCTTAGTATACTAAGGTGTGTTTTTCAGCAATGTGATCCAACTTTTAACCGTATATTCCATAATTTACCAACACATTATTAAAAAAATTAAAACACATAAATATTAATAAACGAAAAAATAGATAAAAAGACGTGAAAAAAAATCACAATTCTAGTAGTTATAGGAATAATCATATAAGAAGAGTCATATAAGTACTAAAGGGGATGTCACATAATGGTTCACTAGCATTGCTAGTGATGGATGACCTCATGAATAAATCACTTAAATTTTCTAGTTCAACAACTTACATTGTGTTAGTCATCATTAAATTTCTTATATATGTATCTAGATGTTCATTTACTAAATTTTTATTATTAAATGTTGATATTATCATAATATGATGACTGAATACTTAGTAAATTATGATTTGATTATATTCCATTGTCTAAAAATTACCTATGTCAACATAACTAGTCGAACATCATTAATATAGGTTCAATGATTAAATTGAAATATATATATATATATATATAAATGTCTTCATGAAATTTGCGCCTAAACAAATATTTTTTCTAAATCACCTTAATTAACATCTCCATGAGGAAAAGAAATATCAATACTATTTGAGAGAAAATCATGTTAGAAAAATATTCTCAATAATTTATCAAGGTGATCAAACAAATTCACCTAAACATACAAAAAATGGGATATAATGTATAATATCTATTTAATGATACTGTATTTTTAGGTTGATTGATTGTTCCTTTTCCAAAACTATACATAGTACTATGTGATCCTATTCCAAGACTATATAGAGTACTTTGTGATCTTATAAATACATATAGTAAATAATAACACATTTTAAAAAGGATAATTGAAATTACTAAAGTCTAGTTGTGAGAAAAATAGTGTGTAAAAGAGTTAAAGTTTTCATTTAATAAACATTATGAATCCCAAGTTAAAAAATACATGTTGAAATCCATTTTTAATAAAAACATTCTTTTAAGAGATCATTGGAAAAAGTATCGCAATTCAATGTCAATAATTGATACTAATGTTATGAGTATGTACCTTGTACCTATTAGGAATACATGAGATCAAGGAATATACATTTGTAAAAACTATACCTCATAAAATTCCAAAATATATAACATGGGTGTTCAAGTATGGAAATTATAGTATTGATTAACTATCAAGTGATCATAGATACATAAAATCTACCAACTTGAAGTGTCAAGGTAATATATAATTGGATAGTCCTAGGTATATTAGTGATACCATCAATGAAAAAAATATATCATTAACATTGTACATTAATATTTTGTATCTACCATATACACAAGCTTACCGAGTCAGAGCACACCTGCTTCCTCATTGAATGTACCTAGCATAAATTCAAATTTCTAGGTAGATTATAGTTGGGGTGTTAGTCTATAAAATCCTATAATATGCACAACTTTTCATATTTATGGGGATATATATCATTCCCAGTATGAAATCCAACCAAAAGATAACCATACACACCACTACGAATCTGACTTCTTAGATCACAGTTCAAAATATAAATAAAACAATAGAGAGAAAATCCAAAACTACATACAAATTTATTTCAATTAAATATAATAATCATAAACAATTTACACATTTCAACAACAAGGAATATAAATTCCATATTCACAAACAAAAAAAATTCTTGCATCCAACAAGGAGCATTCCTAACTCATAATAAGAATCCCATCATACTGGTCAAGTCATCACATACACATGAATCTGTGGTTACCTTATCTAGAAAATACCCATGATCAAACCCAAACATTATATAAAATAAAAAATATAATAAAAGGGTGATTTAACTCAAAATGGGCTGTGATAATGGGTCAAGGTATCAACAGAGAAGGGGTCCGACGACAAGGGGGAGAAGGGGGTCGCATACAGGGGGCTAAGTATCGAAGGGTTCGAGGGATAGTGATGAGGGGATAGGGTTTGACAGTGAGAGGAGTTCAATGGGGTCTAGGGTCGGTGTTGAGGGGTTTGATGGGGTCGGGGGCCAGTGGTGAGGGGTTCGATGGGGTTAGGTGCCGACGGTGAGGGGTTCAACAGGGTCGGGGGCTGGTGAATAGGGGTTTGAAGGTGTTAGGGGAAGAGGTGTTGGGGGTGTTGAGCTCGGGGTGGGAGGGGGGGGGGGTCGGGGGTGGTAGGGTAAGAAATTCCATTTATTAAGAAAAATATTTCTTTGGAAATTTTTTAAAAATAGTCACAATATATTGGGATAAATGTTTAGTTTTAGTTTAAGAAACCACTACAAAAGGGCCACCGCTAATTAATAATTTTGGTGTGGGTTAATGTTCTTTCATGGAAGTTGTGAGAAAAAGTAAGGTCTTATTTTGAAATTTCACATTGAAATTGTGAATTTTTTTCTTCATAATTCCATTGAGATAATTTTAATGTTCATTCTATCTAAAATTCAAACCATTTTTTATCATATAGTAAGGGTTTAAATGTAATATTACCATTTCACCTCCGTCTAATTCACAATTTTATGAGAATGATTTTTGTAATTGGATATGGCCATATAAATTTCTTTTGGTTAGGAAAATTTCTCATCAATTTCCTTATAATTTATGTTTTTTATATTTCCTTCTTTATACTAAAATGATTACTCGAGGTAATTATCTCTTAATTATTAATTTAATTGGAAAATTATGAAAATAATGTCATTTAAACATTTTTTTCATGGGTCATTTTATACTGTCTTTGAATTTATTTACAAATGTGTTGAAGGAATATTTTTAACGTCCTCCACATGAACACATTTTCCATTCATCTTTATCATTTTTATTTATAATGATTCCTATTAATGATTTCATGGGTTTCCAAAGAAATTTTGACTCCCTTTATTTTATAAGATATTTTCTCTAAAAAAAATCTAAATTAAAGTATATTTATAGATTTTTTCGAAACAGATTTTAAAATATCTAATGAAAGCCTTTTCATTTCCAAAAATATCATTTAATTATTCTTATTTTTTATTGGGGGATATTCATTAATGATACTATCCATCTTCTTTCGTAGGATGTCTTATCATAATTTTTTTGGAATCTTCAAGAAACCAATTTATATTTCATGGGTTAATTAATATATAATGGTATTATAAATTTTATCATTCTATTATGGCAAATATTTGTATGGTTTATCATTATGTGGTGGTTGGGTCCATTATATCCCTCCATTGCATTGGACAAAGCATTATATCTCATTAAATTTTGTAACATTGGAGGTTATAATAAGATTTAATGGTTATATAAAAAAGTGGTTATCTCATATAAAAAAGTTAATGGGTTATACATGGTCATCCAAGGTCCTCAGGGTTATGGGGGGCAAGTGGTTAACCGAAGTATAAAAGGTTACAGGGCATGGGTGGTTATCCCAAACCCTAAAGGTTGTGGGAAATGGGTGGTTTTTCCACTTCCTAAAGGTTATAGGGTTTGTTTTACACCTAAATATTTTAAAATATATTTCTCTTTAAATATATTTCATTTCATTGATAGTTTTTGGTACATGCAACACCGAGTTTTAATGAATAAAAATATACTATTAAAACAATATTATTTAAATATGAAAATTATAACAAAGATGTTAAGATTGGATGTATGAATAATAATATACACATTATAAAAAATATCTATAAAAATTTTATATATAGAAAACAAATTGACAATTAAGTACTCATTTTTTAGTAAAGCCTTTATATGCTTCAAAAATATATTTTTCCTCTAAATTGTTTTTATTAATTTTTTTAAAATATAAATAAATTAATTTCGTCAAACTTTATAAATTTTATTTACAATATTTCATTAATTTATTAAATAATCATGTCAAAATTATCTTATAGTGATGTTTTGAATTTTTTTAAAAAGTTTGATTTTTGAATGAATAGTGATTTTTTTGATTTTTATTGAAAACCTCATTTTCATTTAAAGAATTTAAAAAGTTACATTTTGTTTTAAAACTATTTTTAAAGTATAATTTGTTTAATTATATTACGGGTAATCGAATTTTTTTCATTAAAATCAATTTTTATATTAAATTTTGATATAACAATTAAGGAAACTTTTTCTTCAGAAAACCGTTTTTCGTCACTTTTTAAGGGATTATATTTAAATTAAATTAGCCACTTAAGTGAGTTAAATTTGTTAAAATTGATTCTATATTTGATATTACAATAATTTATTTAATATTATATGGTAAAATAAATTCTTGGTCATTAGAAATAGTGGCTATAGAAAATATTTTTCACCCAGATAAAATCGGTAAAATTTCATTAAAACCATAGGTTAAAATAATAAAATATCCATCAAAATTTTATTTATAATATTTTATGAGTGTTGTTTGACCAAATGTATCCTTAATGACTTAAATAATGTATTTTAAATAATTATGTTTAATTTGGTAAGACATGCTTCACCTTTTGAAAGATAAGATATATATTATTCAAATTTAAAATTATTTTTGGGCCCATACATTTAATGTAATGGTTGGAATAATACATTTTTTTTTGTTTCAAAAAAAAAATCTAAAAAAATATTTTTTTATTTATCATAAAAAATCATTGCAAACAAATTTAATACTTTATTTCAAGGTTAAATGAATTTTACTCTTAAATCTGGTATTTTCCTAAAACCTGTTTTCATGTATTTTGTGTCATTGTATTAAAATAAATTTATAAAAATAATACAAGTTAAATATGATATAATGAATTAAAAATTTACATCCATAATGTAAATTTTTTTAAGAATACCATATTTATTTTTTGTAACATAATTATGTTATCATGGTAAAACAGTTAAATTGTCACTGTTAAGATTTAAAATGGTTTTAACGTAGTTTAACTAAAATATAAGGCATAAAATGAATCCAAAACATTCTTAAATGTGATCTTTTGAGTTTATATCAACCATATGAAATATTATATTCTAATTCTGGGTTCTTTTTTTTCTAATTTATATGATTATGATATATATTATTTATATTTTAAGTAAATCCAAGTGTTTCCTTTCCCTCTCTTTTAAATGGATACCACCTCTACTATGTTATCCACACATCATAAGATTTATAGTTCAAAAATTACCTACCATAATAACTTAATATATTCTTTACTAATATACTGGATCTTATTTCCTTTCTAATATATCATCCTTTTGATGCTTAAGGCATAAGACGTAGGAGGTTTCACAACGAAGAGGTATAAATATTAACTAAGATTTTTCAATTTTATTTATTTATATACCTCCTATAAATATTTGGTTTCCATTATAAAATAATTACTTAAGTATCCTAAATTTAATTAATTGTTACTATTTTATGGATCAACCATTATCCCTGCCATTCCTATCCATTAAAAAATGATAATCTCACTCAAGCGTTTGTGTGGACTACCAGCTCAACGAAGCGATGAGAATCGTTTTTCATTTCAATTTTACATGGATGGTAATGATGATTGATTTAACTAATATATAAGACATATATTGCATAAAAAAAGTCTTATAATAGTGAATTATTATTTACCTTTATTTTATTTTATATATTGAAAAGTGAAAATAGCTTTCATGTGTACGTACAACCTACTGTCTCCATGAACAATGTAATTTATTTTTATAAATCTATATTTTTATGGATTATTATAAATATATATAAATTTAATATAGATAATATTTTTATCATTTTTAAAATCAAATATATGATTGAAGCCTTATCAATGTACATGTATCAGACCCACTGAACTAAAATTCCGAAGAAAAATGAAATAGTTAACAACCAAGAAAGATGATTTTAAAAGGGATTATAAATAAATGGGTGTTAGAATGATATAGGTTAGTCATATATGATATTAAAAGTATGTGAATTATCTTTTATAGAATTATAATAAATTTAAACTTATTATACTAGAGTTTAAATCCCTTTTAAATCAAGTCAAACTGAAGGTAAGGGATTTATATTACAGCCTCATTTTTTACCAAGATCATTTCATATTAAGTTTTTATGATTTAATTTCACGATCTACCTATCAATAATTATACAAAAAAAATTCACATTTTTTTAATTCTCAAAATTACATATTTTCCATTGATTTTTTACTCTTTTAGTACTCAAAGGAACATAATACTCTTTCTAAGGGAAAATGACATTATTTATCCCTTCATGATAAAAACCTTTTTCTACCATGTCCAAGTTTCTATAAATATGATCAATAATGTTTTTAATTGTTTTTAAAACACTAATATATTATGAAATATTTTTCATAAATAAATTTAATTTCTTCGATGACAGGCATTACACGCAACACTCAGTTCAAATAAACCACATTATACTACTAAAATATTATTATATATAATGATAGTTTCAGCCAATACATTAGATGAAAGGGTATGAAAAAGATTAAATAAATTATTAATGGTATATTGTTTAAACATGTATAAAATAAATTCATTTATTATCAATTGATTAGAAATGAAAATAAAAAACGTTCGAATGTAAAAGAAATATTTTCTGGAGAACTATCTTTATGCACATAATATATTTTTATATTAAAATATTAAATTAATAATTATTGGTGAATTATTTTAATGAAATTTATATATTATTTAATCATAGAAAATTTTTATCATTCATCAAATATTTTTTTATGCACAAGATAACAATAAATCTAGTTCTATGCTTATAAAACTTAATTTTCATAAAAGTAGTTACATCACATTTTACGGACTTATATTAAAATTAATTTCATCAAAATATTTCCAAATTAATGTTAAAAAAATAACTTAGTTTTTAAAATAAAAATTTCAATGTTATCTTGGAGTGAATTTTTGAGAATTTACTGAAATGATTAGTTTTTTGCTGAATAATGAAAATATGAATTTTCATAAAAAATTGACATTTATTTTAAAGAATTTAAAAAAAAAATTATTAAAAAGGAATAAAATTATAATTATTAAAATTATATTATGATTAAAATAATTTATATCATTTTAATCAATTTTTTTTTCAATTTTGAAATAAAACCATTTTTAAACTTATTAAAACCTTTTCATTATAAAACCACTTTTTAATCACGTATGTGGGTTTAATATTAAATAAAAATATACCATTTATATGAATTTAATTTGGTAAAATAGATTCAATATTTGGAAACATAATATAATATATTTTGTAGTCAATCCAAATTAATTTTTTTGTACAATGAATAGTAAAAATTGTAATAGTTAATTACCGTAATTAAGGTTAAAATAGTTTCACTAGGTTTTTAAACCAAAAGATAAGAGTATTTTTTCAAAAATCATGTTAAAATAATATTGTATAGAAACAATTAAAACTTATAATATCCCAAATTATAATATATGGAAATTTTGAATCATTTTTCATTGGAATGAATTTATAACTTTTGATTCATTTAAGAAATTTCCATATAGTTTCAAGACTTGAGTTTAGATATTTAGTCCCAGTTTTCCTTCAAAGAGACACATTTTATTATTACACATGTAATTTATTTTATATAGTGTATATAATACCCAATGCAATGTTATATCATGATTCTACATGTTTTTATGATATTTAATGTTTTATGTGAATTTATTATTTTAGGGGGATTAATGTTCAAATGTTACCAAAGTGGCAAGGTATTATCACCTCACTTTTAATTCTGAGAGAGACATTCCATATTTATCAATTATTAATTTTATGTGCTATATATCAATCCAATAAATGAATCTTATTATTATTATAATGATCATTTTGGTAATTTTTCATATCCATATATGTTCATCTCTTATGAGTTTTTTTATTCGAAAGTTACCAATGTGGTAAATGTTTTACGTCACAATCTAATTATTTATCAAGATTATTCATGATAAAGAGTTTGAGGATGAAATATTATGATATATCTCATAATAACCTCATTATTTTTATTCTATTATGCTTATTTCTAGAGAATAAATATTTTCCTCTCATTAATAACTAAAGATGCTAAAATAAGTTTTTTTAATAAGAATGAACTTTATTTATCTCTAAGGCTGAAAATGATTTTTCTTCCATATATGTGTTTTAAAACTTTTTTAAATATAGTTATTTATATTATCTAATGATTTTATAATTTCATTTTTACCAATTTCTGAATTATTAAAAATTTATTTAAAAGGAAACATCTTTTCATTTTCAAAAGGAAATAATATTAATTTGTACTGAATATTTTAAGAAATTATTTATTTTAACTTTTATGATAGGAACATTACATCCCACCTTCATGACCCCTAAATGATTTTAATATTTCTTTATAAGTATCAATAGTAATTTTAGAAGAATATTTTTTCATTAATATTTGGTTATTTTTTATATTTTAAATTAGTGAAATGAAAATGGAAAGGATATTTTCCCCAAGAATTTTTAATGATCTTTTAATGGTATTTCTACTCATAAACAACAAAAAACAGTGGTTTTGATTATGTTTAGAAATTAATTGGGAGAAATTTTATGTTCTTTTTCTCTAAAACCCCTTCAATTTTCTCGCCTCCTTATTATTTTTAGGGTTACATGTCTTCTTACCATTTCACCTCCATTTGGTTCACAATTTGATTGAAATTATTTTTACAAGTGGAGATAACTGTATCTATTGTTTTTTAGTTGGTAATATTACACATCCATCCAAATATTCTTTATATTTTCATGAATTTAAATGCCTATACTTAAATGAATAAGTAAGATCATTTTCTATTGAATTTTACTTTATTTACAAAAGTTTTAATGAAATATATTTTCAACATTTTCCACATGGGATATTTATTATTGTCATTGAATTTATTTTCTATGGTATGTAATAATTTATTTTATCTTCTTCTACATGAATTCATTTTCCCGCTTTCTTTATTAGTTTTATTTATTACTCTTCCTCTATAAGATTTCAGACTTTTAAAAAGTAATTTCTATTCAGAATATTTCATAAATTATTTTCTTTTAAATTTAAATTTATCAAAAGTAAATAATTTTTCAACTTATTTTTTTTAAAAAAATAACACTATAAAATACGATTATAAAAGTATTTTTTAAATATTCCTACATTCATTAACAACTATTATGATTTACTTGGGATATTATCTAAAGATAATATCTAACATCCTTTTAAGAATTAATTTTGAACATGTTTTGTAGAAATATTAAAAAAACCCATTTATTCATCATTGGTTAATTAAGATACGATGATGTTATGAATTTTTTAATTTTATTAAAAAAAATATGTATGATTTTTAATTATACGACAGGTGGATCTTTTATTTCAGTACAATTCATTAGATAATGTTTTATATCTAATGAGATAAAGATATAAAAATGGTGGTTAGCCTCTATCCAAAATGTCATGGGGGTATGGGTGGTTATCACAAGTCCCAAAAGTTATGGGGAGTAGGTGGTTAACCCTTTTCCTAACGGTTATAAGGAGTGAGTGGTTATCCAATGTCCAAAAGGTTACGGGGTACAAGTGGAGATCCCAATTCATAAAGGTAATGAGGAACAAGTGGTTGTACAAAATCTTTATGGTTATGGGGTTTGGGTATTTATCCCAAGTACTAAAGGTGAGGGTTCTTGGGTGGTTATGCCAAATCAACTATGTTATGGGTTGGTGGTTAGCCTAGTTAATTATGATATCAATTTCTAGCTGGTTAAGATTGACAAACATTTTGATTTATTCACTTATTTTATTCCACATTCTAATGCTATCAAGAATACCTAAGAAATTATTATTTAATCATGTTTCCACACTCATATGAATCATTTATTATGTTATTCCACATGATTCATGTCATGAATCATTTATTATGATCTATTTTTTATTAGGTATGATTTTATTATTATATGTTTATATACATTTATTATGTTTTTAGACCCACATGCTCATGTTATACACACTTATGATATTTGATTAATATATCTTATGTTTACTCTTACCGAGCATCTAAGGTCACCCCTTTATTATGTTTTCATTCCCCATTTTATAATAAGTTGTATAACATATGTTATGTATAGAAGGGGGTTTATAGTGATGTGACTATATAGAAATTTTCATAATGTTGTAAAATAAATTATTATATACCTAATCTCAAAATAAGCAAAATCTATTGTTTATGAGGTGTGATTTATTGTGATGTATAATTAATATTCATATAGAATTGTTTATTATGTTTTTATGGTATGATTTAGACTTCTCATGCTAATATATTGTAATTCATGGATAGTGCATACTTCATATTCTCATATATAACATGGGACTATTCTTGGGAATGATGATATTAATCGTTGAAATACATGAGTACATATATATATTTCTCTATGATTCCTCTAGGTATACTATGATTTTTTATCGATGGTCTCTCCCATGATGATTTGGTTAGAAAATTTTATATTCATTATTTTCAGACATATTTCCATTTTTTCAATAAAAATGTGATTAAATGTATCATTTTAGTGAAACTTAAATTATTTGAAATTAAAATCATAGCCTGATATATTTAAATTAAAACTTGAAGGTTGTGGTTTATTTTATAAAGGTTTTAAATAGAATACTTATTGTAATCCAACTATTATTTTTATGCTCACACCAAATAGAACCCTTTAGGTGTATGTTGATATAGTTTTTTATTCGTATCCATTTCATTGGTGTTAATAGTATTCTTCAATTTTGAGAGGTATTTGATCATTCAATCAAGTATGGACAATTGATGGGGGTGGAATATGAGTTTATCATGTGTCAAAAGGTGTTATCTTAGTTTCTACTCATTTTTAGTTATCCATGTGATTATAGTTTGTTAGGTCATATTGTTTATTTATGTCTTGTGATGCTTATTTATTTTTATATGGCTTTTATTAGGAATTTATGTGAATTATTTTATTATCTTTTTGGTTTATCATTGGTTTATGGGAGAAATTATTTCCAAAAAAGGTGTATTCTTGATTCCTGGTCACTTGTTTCTAGCATGTCACAATTGATAATGCCCTTTGATCAATGTGACAGATCGATTTGAGTACTAGATCGAGGTGGATTGTGTCAGTTTGTGACATCAAAGCAACTTTTTTGAAAATTACCAACCTTAAATGACTATTGAACTTGTTTAAATGTATTAAGAAAATAAATAGTGGTTGTTTGAATATGATAAAATATAATTTCATTATGTTAGACATCCTAACAAGTTTAGTAGATTACTTGAGTTTATTATTAGCAACTACAAAAAAGAAAATGTTTAGAAAAAAAATCATATATGATAAATGGATTTCATAAAAAAATGATAATCATTTTGGTATACTGGTTAGGTCACTAAAACAATGAAACATAGAAGTATATATGATTAAAAACTCATCTGATAAACTAATTTCTCCATCTCAATAGAAACAACATATTAAATTTCGACGTAATTTATTGAATCCTATTAGAAAAAATATTAAATTTAAAATTCTGTAAAATACATTAAAATAAAAAAAATTCAAGTACTTAATTAGCACATTAATTTTTTTAATTATATGTTCACAAATAATTGGTATAGATTCAATATCATTAAATTTTTTCTTTTCTATATGATGTAAAAAAATTCTTATTATCCCACCACATGTCTATCAATTCCGTTAACCTTAATTTTTTTCATCATGAACATCTGGGAAGTTATAACCAAGAATCACTTTTTTATTAATAATAATTTATAAATAAATTTAAAATGATTATAGAAAATAATATAAAAACAATATATCATCCGAAGAATTAACTTTTCTCTATTTCCCATCATTTTTACAAGGTATTGACTGAAAAGGAATTCTCTTACTATGTTCGGTGATCAATCTAATGAATCTTCACCATTTTTTACCATTCTTTAATATTATGAAAGTATTTATTATATGAAACTATTAATTTCATCCACATATTCCTAACCTTATGATTCATTTTATGTATATGTATTTTATAGGAATATATTTCCAAAGGGAAATATAAATATTTTGTACACATATATGACTGCATTATTTACAAAAATTATTTTAGATAACTACATTTGAAACATGTAACTAAAGTACTATTTGATGCCATTATTTCCTATACACTATATGGGGGATAATAACTGAAGGGGTAATCTTGTGAAATAGAGTGAATATGATAATGGTAGGTAGGAGGGTACAAGTATGTAGTAGGAATAAATGGTGCAATAGTACCATATAATGATGAAAGAGGTTAAGGATAACAAAATTGAAGGATGTGAGGAGTAGGGATACCATGTAAGGAAATATGTGGAAAAGGATAAAAAGGAGGTCCAATCTTTTATGGGTATGATGTATAAGAAAAACAAATTATGGGTGAAAACATCCTGATGACTATATATATGCGTGATATGAGGAAAATAAGGTAATATTGGAACTGTATATATAGGTGGTCCTATACTCTAGACTATCATCCATGTTCATTGTGAATTCAATTTTACTCTAAAATTATGCCTATCAAGAATAAATTTGATTTGAATTAATTTAAAACATAGTCAACAAATAAATATGGTACTTATAGAAACACCTATATTTTTAGGCCCAATTCCACCAAATTAGTTACATTGTTCCTCCATTTTTCTTATATAAACATATTAATAGGATATAATAACCATACATTTCAAGATTTAATGTGAAAATATTGAAATTTAAAAAAAAAATAACTACCAAAATTACAATAAAATATCAATAGAGGAAATAAGTAATTACATCACATTAAAAATAAAACCTCAACGGATTTGATCTACCTATATAATTTTAATCTAATTTATATTTCAATATTACATATAATAAAATAAAAACATTCCATTATTCACTCCAAATATGAATATCTACTGCACTACATGCACTATATTTCAAATACACATAACAAACATTTCAATTTTTATATTTTATTAATGATCTAATTGATTCAATTTTCTATAATATGATATATTTATGACTAACATAAGACTAATTAATATAATAAACATTAATTTCAATGAGTTAAAATTATGATGGTGAATGTAACATCATATTTCAATAAAAGAGATAAGTAATCACATCACATTAAAAAGTTTTGATATTAACACATGTTATTGTATGGAATTTCAAAAATCAAAAGAAATATATTTAAACAATTAAATTTAAGAATATTTTAACAATGAGAAAACATAAAAATACAAAAAATATCGATAAATTCATATATTTATACCTTATGTGGATGCTATAAATTCTATAATATAATATTACATTGAAAATATTATAAAAATTTAGTCCTCTGCCTCATCATTTGAAACATTTGAAAGAACACAAGCTGGTTTATCCAAAATTTCAATGTCATCCATGGCTTTATTGAAAAGTTGTATTTCAATTGTTAAATTTAAAAATAAGTATATAATGAACTAATATCTTTATAGAGAAATATTTTTTTTAAAAACAAAAATTCTTACCTTATATGCATGCTATGAAGTCTCAATTTCATATTCAAAATTTGTTCATCTCATTGAGTTCTCTACCTCATCATATGAAAAATTTCAATGTACACTAGTTGTTTTATCTAAAATAATAATTCAATTGAATCCATCATAAAAAATATGTTTCAGGGTAATATCAACCGTGACACTATTTTATGTTTTTGAAGGATTAGTGATATAGAATCTTTTTTTTGTGATGCAAGAATACATGTCTCATCCTAAATAAGTTGAAAGTTCATGTCAATCACCATAAATGAAAAATTATCTACATGTATTACCTATTAGGTAATTAAGTTAAAACACATTTAAATTCATCATAGAGACTCTACCATGTTCATTTTAATCCTATATAAATACATAAGAACACTATAATAAGACATAGTATCTAATTGATGTTGTATGTCTAACATCCTAGCATCGGAAAACGGGTTTTCACTAATGATAAACCATTATTTTGCGTTTTTTCATTTTTTTACAACTAGTTATGATGAATTTATAATTATTCATGGCTAGTGATTTACAATAATGGGCTATATTATTCAATCTAAAATATAATGATTTTATCTCAGGATATACATAATTTATTAATAAAATTTTATAATGGAATATATCAATATCTTGGTATAATATTTAACATATAATTAATTCATCAAAAAAGAAAATATCTAAAAATACTTTTTAACTATATAAGATACTCTTTGATATGATACATCTATATCCTATTAATAAAAATTATGGTAACTTCTTTTAATATGCTTCTTATGTTCCCTATAATTTTTTTAAAATTTAGATACATGATGTTATATGATTCATTATATAAGATTTAGAAACATGATATTATATTTACTTACATGATATCATCATCAACTACACCACAATAGATCATTACTCTAGGATGATCTATCTCTCACTCTTTAGTTCTTAATGTACACAATGAGTATGATCTTTATATACCCCTTTATTGGAGTAGTGATGGAAATCTATGTTAAATTGGATCATATTGGTCATCTTTATTTATCACTGGTCAGTTAATCATCTTTTTGAAAATACTAAAATCCTATACTAAATAACATTTCCTAATAGATCATTTCGGGAGATTCTTATTTCCAAAATAATATTTCACTATAGACATCATTTTTTAGTTGGATACATATAGAAACATGAAAGATGACGACAAAATAGAACCTTAGTGGGAATATGCACTGTCATATTCAACTTACCTATGAAAAATGGAGGAATTATTTTTCCATGTAACAAATATTGAAAGGTGAATATTTTTTCAATCTCTTAACAAAATTACTACACAACCGGTTTGCACAAATTTCCCTATAAAAGTGAAATAATCTGATAATAGTAACTATAAATTTTTTAGGTATTATATTGAAAATGGATATTAGAGTCAACTTTGAAAAAGGCATGATAATAGTGAATTTTGGATATTTTAACACATTTTGTAATGTTTCCCAAATAACTATCAGATTAATATCTACTTTCCATAACATGATGTAATTGTTTCATTCTACATTTTTCATATAAAACATTCATAAGGAATATTCCATTGATTATTCGTAATTTACTATGGATGATTTCAATCACTGATACTCCAATCCACTAATTCGTGACAAGAGCATAAATCATCATTGGTTTTTTCCATTAACATTTAATAAAGTTGTGAGTAAAATTGTATAATTTTTTTATCAATTTGAATTACATATAATAAATGATGAAAATAATTAGTTAAAAAATAAAGAAATTTTAGAAATATAATTTTCATCTCTAATTACTATTAAAATTTAATGGAATGTTCACTCATTTTCAATAATTTACTTCTTCTTGTTCAATATAAAATTTCACATCTTCAGGTTCATTAAGTTTATCATCTCCTAAAAAACATTATGTAATGGGTTATTTTCTATAATAATTCTAAAATTATAAATTAATATTCCTCTATGGATAATCCATAGGTAGAAATCAATGATTTCCTATAAAATATGAATGTTTTTGGAAATTTTAATTTCCTCGAACATATATTTTTCATATAAAAGGGACAAGATAATTCCCCTTTTTACTCTATCCAAACACCATTTTATAAATAGGGAAGTCATTTATCATCTATAAACGTTCTACATGCATCATAAAATACCCATTTCTATATCCTTCATGATCTTCCACACCGACACTCCACATGTCATTCATCTCATTTTAATGGTTGAAATTATATGTCATTAACATTTCCATTATCAAAATATCTAGAGATAAATATACATATAATCACACTTGCAAACACGAAATGTACTATGTAAAGTGCGAATCTGTTGAAATGGGTTGAATCGATCACATGATTATTTCAATCAAACATTATTTTCTTAAAATATAAAATTGGTTGTTTCTGATTAAATTTCGACAACACTAACCTATATATAGGACACAATAATTCATCATTATCATTATTCCTTTCTTATTTGTACCACTGAATATTAATTTCCATTTTCTTGATAAAAAATCATTAAAAGTATGAGAATTAAATGAAAGTTCCACATTACTTTTCCTGGTACAAGAGAGTGGATTATAACTTTATTATCCTTCCATCATGACACACTATATTTTCACTCATTCACATCTGTAAAATAATCAAAAATATTTAGTGTGTGCATGTATATTATTAGATGAAAATATTAAACTTCAAATTAACAATGATTCCATGTAATCATTTTCTGGAATACATGAATCATCATGTAGTAAATCCTTAAAAAACTAAGGATATAATTTATTCATAATTTTGTAAATCCATAAATATTTTTCCATTGATAATTTCACATTAAAAAGTTATGTTTTTCATTTTAACACATGCCTTGAATAATGTGGTCTTTCCATATTCCTTCATCTATTAAAATTTTTTAACATCATCAACCTAATTAGTAGATGTAACTTTTCTACCCATATTCATGTCTTGTTGAAAAGGAATATTATTTTATTCACTTTAATACCCGAGTGAAAAACAATCATATATGAAATTGATAATAATAATCCTTATAGTTACTTTATTTTCATTATCCACTTGAAAATTCATTCCAATACGAACAAGACATTATAGTTAGTTTATAAATTATTTTTTATGGTTTTTTAAATGAATTCTTCAAGAGTTAACCATGTTATCCTAACATTGTCATAACACACGAATCATATTAGTCCTCTATCTGAAACATTTCCTTAAGAAAAATCCAAAAATAATAATAGATTATTATAAATCTCATTTAATATTTTATTATAATTATATATCCAACCTATATCAGTTCAAATATAAAATATTATATTGTCGTTACAAAAAATATAAATTTTGAAATTTGAAAATAAAATATATAATTTATTTTATTTAAAAAAAATATAAAGTAATTATGTAATTTGAAAACATCAGGAAAAATATAATTGTATGAAAGATACATTATTTTTTCTTTATTAAAACTGATATTGTCACGGCCCATCCTAGACGGGACCGTGCCATGACTACCCCAAGCCCGCCTCTAGTAGGACATGGGCTAGCGACCTATGATTAATAGGCATATTACACAACTAGGATTCATTTGAATAATGTAGGACACACACATGTCCAAGCCCAAACAACATTCAAAGTTAAACAAATGAAATAATTCATGCATACCGCTAAGATCAGACAACAGAGTGCGATAAAAAAGTACTAAAGGGTTAAAAGGGGCCAAATACAATCCCAACCAAAAACTGCAAAGAGTCCAACCTACACCAAGGGAGAGGACTAAGTCAAATTCTAGATTCTAGAAAACACCTCAGTCTGACAATCTCTAGCTACACTCCACCTGCTCCCTATCATTATGGGACACCATCAAAAGGGTCATCATCTGCACAAGACACAACATGAGTGGGATAGGCCTGTGTAGAGGTTAATACAACAATGCTCATAAGGACACCCTCAAAATAGCAAACATGATTCACCAATAATAGTTAGATCTATACAAGGTAGAAAAATTAATATATTTTAAAACACCCAGATATACTCATGAATGACACCATGCCTCCAGGCGGTCATAACCAACTACCAACCAACTGAATCTGTTCGAGGTAACACTCATTCTAAGAAAACTAACTCCACGATCCATGAAAACATTGGAGACCCTCGATGAAGAGGTATGGGTCATTGGGCCCTACCCAAGGAAGACACTGGACTAAGGGGACTATGATACATAGATTATAGGCCACACTCAGAACCAATGGGGGACACCACGAACCTAGTGTAGATCAAACTGCTATGTAGGTGATTTTACGTTAATGATTCCACAAAACCAACCAATATGAACTTCTAGATACAAGATTAATGTCCTTATTAGGGAGGTTATGATAATTCCATAAAATATATCTAGGGAACAATGGTGATAAAGGATCTCACCCTAGTATCATGGAGGGACACCGAAACTCAATCTATGACTCACCCTATAGAGGGGATTAAAATCCAGTGAAGTGGATGTAATTCCACACTGTAAACTTGAGAGAAAGGACCAAGGGAACACACTCAACCTATACTGGTCAAAATTAAGATAATTAAGAGCCTTAAGCACTCTTGATGGGTACATGACGTGTCAAGCTATCACCTTGGCTGCTCATGTGTAAGAGACTCACATGGCATGTAGTATTCATATACATGTCATGTAGAAGGTGTAAACAGTGTGTAGAGACACATGATATCCTAACCCCATCTCCTAGATGTTGCAGTGTACCATAGCCATGTGTGTGTACCGGTCCACGTATTCCAAGCTATGCTTGTGTAGGAGTACATGTTGTTCCCATGACTGTGTACTACAACCCATTTCTATGTACTCTACAGAGTATACACTGAGTTATCTTGGTAGGGTCACATGGTGTGTGATATCAGTCACACACTGTGTGATCCTTATATTCTTCCAAAAACCCTATCCCCCATAGAAGGGGTCCCACAAGACATGTAATCCCTAATTAAATGATGTGTAACACACCATGTGTATCAAGATTTTCCAAATCCCCTATTTATTCCTCCCGCTCTCACCCACGATTTCATCACCTAAAAATATAGCTCCAATCCCACCGATACTCAAGGATCTACCTCATTTGAGAATCAACATTGATGAGAAACACACCCAATCCATCAAATCTTATTGAAAAAACAATATTGATCATATGAATCAACTTCCACACTTCTCACTCAAAGATCGGGGGTTTCCAAACCTATTCAGTCTGATCACCACCACTACCATTACACCTTTGCTGCATCATACCAATTCCAGATCTTCAATCTAGGATCTTTTCAGCAAGAATCACATGCACAAAAATTGATCCATTAGTAATGTGTGAAATCACAGATGAAGGGGTTACCCTCGATGAATGAAAAGGGAGGAAGAATAGCACAATGAGTATCCCTGAGGAATGAACCTCATCCATTGTTCATTTAGGACTTGATTTATTTATTTTATAATTCTAAAAAAATGGGAATTGAACAATAATATGAAATCTCATAAATAAACCCTGTAATTATAACCCATCCCTTAAGGGAATCGATCAAAAAATCAATCGGTTCATTGATTGATTTTTATTCCTTGCAGAAAATAAGAATAGTGAATAAAAAAATTAAAACCCATGCCCTACCATGATTTAGTTCAATTACTGATGAAGAATTATTTCCACATAGCATTCATTGGAAAGATACATCAAATCCAAGGTGCATCAATTGATCGATCCATCGTACTCCCCCAATGGGATCTCCTCCAACACTCTAGTGGTACTTATCAAATTCATAGAGATATGAATATAATACCATTAAATATCTATAAAAATATATTTCTAGATAAAAATAAGTCTCTTCAATGAAGAATAATTTTAGTAATTTTTTTCATTCACTAAAACTTTTCTACAAATGACCCTCACCGACTAAGATTGAGTCACACCAAGGATAAACCACCATTATGAACTCAATGGTGGCCTTGTATTTCTGATCTAAGAAACTATTTAGATGTTATTCAACTATTTCAGGAAAACTATATGTGAATTCTATTTAATATATCGAATATATTTCAATCATTTATTCCATGCACATTGGGCCTCAGAATTACATGCCTTATGAGTTTCTGGTCCCGAAAATAATTAATATAATATTTAAAAATAATACATGTAAAATAAAAGTTGTTACATTCTCCCCAACTATGGGATTTACATCCACAAAAAGAAAAAATAGGGATAGTCATAAAGGTGTGGGTACTGAGCATGAATAGGAGCCTCCCACTCCCATGTTCTCTTGTAGAGATTCTAGTTCTACTATCAAAAACACAACAAAGGATTTGATCTCCACTAAAGTATCATCACCCACAAATCCTATATCTCTACTATGTACTCAATAAAGGTTTCTCCATTTTCAATGTCCATCTCACCCTAATCAATATCATGCAATGGTTCATGCACCTCCTCATCTACAACACAGGGAAGATATCATGTACCCTGTCCAACTATGGCTATAGAGCTAAGTGGTACACCACCTCAAAACCCGTATATGGTATTTGAAAAGGACCATTGTATCTTATAGATAACATGCCACTGTTGAAAATCACCTAAATCCACATTGAGGTGAGACCCTCTTGAACACATGGTGTCCTTCTATGAACTCTGAAGGCCTATATCCCCTATCAACATAAGACTTACGATGTCCGTGAGCAATCTTCATCTACTCCTGGATGACCTTCACCTCTGATGTAAATCAAACAAATCTCGGGGCCATGAGTGATAACTCTCATAGATCACCCCAACAAAGTGGTGATCTACCTAGCCTCTAATACAAATCCTTGAATGGTGCCATACCATTGGATTAATGGTAGATATTGTTGTACATAAATTACACCAAAGGTTGGTGACCCTCCCAAATATGGGAAAAGTCCAACAAGAAATCTCAAAGCATGTACTGCAGAACCTGTACGGTCTGGATAATCTAGCCATCAGTTTGGGGGTGAAATAAATTGATCAAGTGTAATTGTGTCCCAAACAACTCTTATAATCCCTTCAACCACAGGGATGTAAACTTAGAATCACAATACTAAATGATCTCCAATATAAATCCATGGATTTAAAATATTTTCTTAATGTAGAGGCATCCCAAGATCTCTACTGAACTCTGATCTCATATATCTAGGAGTGGTCCAAATTGGTGAGCCTGTCTATGATAACCTAGATGGAATCATGCCCTATGGATGTACGTGGTCATCTAACCACTAATTACATGCATATTACATCCCACTTCCATTATAGAACCCCAAGATGTTGTGTAAACCCACTTGAACTTGGTGATCAACCCTCACTCGTTAACAAGCAAGGCATTATGTGACAAACTCAACTACTCCTTTCTTTATCCCTGGCAACCAAACATGATGCCAGAGGTCCTAATACATCTTTTCCACACCTAAATAAACCACCATGGGAGATTTATGGAACTAAATCAGAACCTCCTCCCACAAATTCACTGGTACAACCGTGCATTGCCTAAAAAGAAAGACATGCTCTCAACCTTTATAAAATCCATCACGAGCTTGTCCAATGAATATCTGAGCACATAGGGTCTTGTAGTCACTATACTCATGCTATGCCTTCTTTAATTGATGTAAGAGTGGAGGGGTGAAATCCATCGATAGGAGGTAAGATGCTTCATCTCCATCCACAGAGGATAAATGAAATTAGGCTAAATGCCTTGACGCCTCATTCGGTAAATGTGAACTAGATCTCTGACTAAGAGAAATTTCTACCATGTTCCATTTACCAAGAGTATAGATAATATCCATGTCATAGTCCTAGTGGTACTCTTGACATCACATATGTATCATGTTAAGATCCTTCTGAGAGAAGATATAGTTGAGACTCTTATAGTTAGAGTACATGATAAATCACTCACACATCAGGTAGTTTTGGCACATCTTCCATGCAAAAACTAATACTACTAATTTAGGGTCACGGTTAATGTAGTTCTATTCATGTGGTCTAACCTAGAATGAACTATAGGTAACTACCTATTTACTCTAAATTTGAACACAACCATGTCCATTCCCTAATTCATCACATAACCCTACATACTTGACAACCTCCTCCAGTAACCTCAAGATGAGAGAGCTCGTCGACCTCTACCTCAGTTCATGAAAGTACTACTATTACTTTTCCATCCACAAAATGCTACCCTTTCTTATCAATGAAATTCAATGGTTCTTCCATTCCAAATAAGTTGGGTACAAAACTTTGATAGTACCCAACAAATGTAATGAAATTCCACACCTCTATGAAGTTATTGGGTGGATCCCAGGCATGCACTGCCTCAACAATCTCTGGATCAACTACAATTATGGCCTCTAAGATTACATATCCAAGAAAATGGACCTCTAAAATCCAAAACTAACACTTTGATATCTTCCCATAATGTTGGTTCTCTTGGAGTTTGTCTGTGACAAACCTCAAGTGTCTCACATGCTCCTCATCAGATGTTGAATAAACTAGGATTCCATCAATAATGACTACCATGAACTAGTCTAAGAAATGATAATGATCTGGTTCCTGAGTCTCATGAACACTTATAGAGTTTCTTTCATGCCAAACGACATCACAAAGTACTTATAGTGACTATAACAACATATGAAGGTCATCTTTGGTATATCCTCATCCCGAACTCAAAATATGTGTTAACCTAATTCAATGTTAATCTTTAAGAACCATTGTTGCCTTTCAAATAGTTAAAGTGATCATCGATCCCTATTAGTTGATACTTGTTCTTCAGGGACACCTTGTTCAGGCCCTGATAATCGACACACAACCTCAAGCTCCCATATACCTTCTTGAAAAACAGAATGGGGGTTTGATAGGGTGAAACACTGGGTCGAACAAATTCTTAGCTTTGTATGTCCTCCAACTACACCATCATCTCATTAATATTTTTAGGAGCCATATGATATTCTAACCAGATATCAGTTTTTTCCAAGGGTATATATAAATTCTGAATTCTATATCTTGATGGGGAGGTAAACCACCAACATAATAATGGAGGATGTACTCATAAACCACCACCACTACAAGAAACGAGAAACTCACAACATCCACTGCACCAAGGGTTCAGATAATAAACTGATGAGTAATCATCTACACCCTCCTACACAAGATTCCATCCTACACTACTTGAGTTTCCTTTTCACTAAGAAAGGAAAACCTAGTCCTATCACTACGGACACACCACACCCTTTGACTAAAACAGTCAATCTTGGCATGAATTGTGGATACCCATTCCATACCAAGAATTCCATTTTAAGGATTTGACAACACTACTAAGAGATTCCAATAGAAAACTTTACCTCCAAGAGTTAGGTCACATAGTTAGCACAAGTGTATGATCTCTAATTCTTCACTACTAGGGGTCTCCAAGTGTAAAAGTTCAGTCAACGGTTTAACCAAAATGTCTAAGTCTCAAACAAGATATGTGGAAATAATGGAATAACTAACACCTGTCTATATTAGTTAAACAATTAAAGTAGAGAAGACAAAGACCATACCTCATATCATACCTACAACCTAAGGATCATAGGCCACCATTGCCTACAACTGACCTCATCCCTATCCGCTGGATCTCTGATCTATGCAGGGACCACTTGAGGGTGGTGGGGGTAATAGGTCAATCCTACGAACACCTATTAAATCCCTAACAACGCCTCTTCCTATTCCGCCTCCCTAAGAACCAACATGATCTTGACTTTGTCTCTACCTCTTTAGTCTTTAGACCTTCTCACAATCAGCAGCATGATGGGTCAGAAAATCAGAATCTAGATTTCCCTAACCGTCATAGGAGAAAAAACTCATTTCTCTTTACTGATTCAAACCACCCTGGGAGCCATGAACTACTGACCCTAGGCCCTAAGTTCACCTCCTAATGTGTATGACCCATTTAGATCCCTGTGACTACCATCAACTACCAGATGTTGATGTCTCAGGTACCAGGTTCCCATACCCAGCTTCCACTACTGGTGTCTTCTCTGCCAAAAAAAATTATACCAACAAGGCTCACTCAAACACTCCATCATAGGTGAAAATGCTAAGAGATACCACTGATGCCCCAATTTCCCGATGCAATCCCTGTTCAAAAGTTTAATCTTGGAAGTACTATCCCCATACCATATCCAAAAAGTAACATGAGGGATCAATGAATCTCACTAAGTACTCTGCCACAATCATACTACCCTTCTGTAGATACCAAAGAACCTTTATGCGTACTGGTTGCAACATGGCTGGATAAAACTCATCTATGAAGAGATACACAAATTATTTCTAGGTGAGGGAAATCTCATCATATGACTAAGTCAAAAATCTCCACCATCACCCTAAAGATCCATATATAAGACTCACTACAAGGACTTTTATCTAATTAGTAAGATTCCTAAAAATGCCGAAAACAAGAGTGACAACCTCTAGCCAGTCCTCAGCTACCTGGGGGTATAGATCATCCTAATACCTAGATGGAAACTACCACTAAAACTTGTGAAAGAAACTCAAGAAATGTTTATCCTCAGCTGGTAGTGATGATGCTAGCTACCTATCAACGGGTGGTGGATAGCAAGTAAACCAGCAAGAGGTTTTATCTTTAGTACATGTCCCCGTATCGACGACTCGTCACTAGGAAGATCATCCTTGTGATCACATGGTAGAATCATGCATTTATCTTTATATGGAGACATACTATGAATTAATAAGATGTACCATAAAAAAAATTATATCTATGGAGATGAATCAAGAAAGACATGGAAACCACAACCCATTCCTATATGACACATGTGTAATTTTTTTCCATGCAACCAGTGTTATCATGTACCACGTTGAATGGCTGGTGATCAGATTCCTAGTTTATGGATACATCTTCCTCCCTGCTAACACGAGAGTCCCTATTCGAAAACCAGAACTCAAAAATCATAAAACAATTTTTCCAGACCAATATCATAGAATCTAGGTCCTAATTTTTTATTGGGTTCTCTAGTACAATTATTTTGGAAGTTGTCCAAGAGGGTCCCATGTTGTGATTACCACACGCCCGCCTCCAATAGACCTGGGGCTAGCGACCAACACTGAGTAAGCCTATCCCATAAATGAGAGGAATTATCCTAAATTACTTACACACACACATACACACATCTCCAAGACCACACAATGCTGAAATGTATATAACTAAAAGAATGAATGAATACATCTAGGATCCCACAATAGAGTATGACATTAATGTATTGAAATGGGAAAATGGGCCATATACAAGACCAAAAATAAACTATTAAGAGTCCAACCTGATCCAAGGGTGAGGACTAAGTCAAATGAAATATCCAAGAAAACACCTCATTCTAACAAGATACAACTACACTCCACCCACTCCATATCCTCTAGGAACACCATCAAAAGTTTCTTCATCTGTACAAGTCACGACACGTGTAGGAAAATCCCTTGAAAGCGTGTGTATAAAAACAATCAGTAGGAAATCCTGAAAACATTAAAGATAAATCACTAAGAATAGTTGTATCGATAAATGATATAATAGTAAATATATAATAGAAACACCTAAATATACTTAGGAAATGCACCATGCCACAAGGCGGTCGAAACCAACTCCCAACCACAAGATTTTTTTCAAAGCAACACTCGTTCTGGGATAACTCACTCCCCAAGCCATGCTATCATTGGACACACTCAAGTAAGAGGTATGTGTCATTATACACCACCCATGTAAGCTCATTGGTCTAAGAGGACCATGATACATAGGTAGGGGGACACAACCTGAACCGATGGGGGACACCATGAACCCAGTCAAGATTAACCCGCTTTGTAGTGGATCAAACATGAATGATTCCACAAACCCTATCGATACGACCTACTAGATGGAGGATAAACACCCTTATCAAAGATGTAAGTATAATTACATAAACTCCATCTAGAAAACAATAGTGATAGAGGATCTCACTCCGGTATCTTCTAGGGACAAAAAACTCTATCTGAGACTCAACCTATATAGGGGATCACAATCTAGTGAAGTGGATGTAATGTTACATTGTACCCTATAAGAAATTGACCATGGTAATGTACTCAACCTATAATAGTTCAAACAAAGAAAATGAATATCCTAATGTACTTTTGAATGGGGGTACACGGTGTGTCCTAGGAGGTACATGATGTGTCCAGATATCGGCTTGGCTACTAGTGTGGAAGATCTTAAAATTAAATGTAGTCTCCAAATACACGCTATGTAGAAGGAGTACATGGCATATAGACTCACAAGTTATCCAACGCGTCTTTTCTGGATGTGTTCGTGTAACGAAGCCATGTCTTTGTACCAGTTTGTGTACACTAAACAGTGTTTGTGTTGGAGTACATAGTGTGTTTTTGATAGTGTACCACAACCTGTGTCATTGTATACTCAAGAGTAAACACCATGTTATCAAGGGAGGGTCAAATGTTGTGTGTCATTGGTCACACAATGTGTGATCCTTATCTTTATTCCAATACCCTAGCATCCATTGAAGGGGCCCCACAAGCCGTTCAATCCCAGATCACAAGCTGTGTGTATGAAAATTTTCCAGAAACCCTGGTTCTTCTCCCTACTCGTGCCCATGCCACCGTCTCCTAGAAATCTATCTCCAATATCACTAGGATTCTTAGATCTACCTCAGCCTAGAATCGCTATTGATTAGATATGCACTTTCTTCCATCATATCAGATCAGAAGAACATGAAAGTTCATCCGAATTATTTTCCATGCATCTCACTCGAATATCGGGGTCTCTTAATCGGTCCAATCTGTTCTCCGCCACTTCCATCGCACCTTTGTTGTGTCATACTGACTATGGATCTATAATATCGGATTTTTGTGCGAAGAATGGAATTGGAAATGATCGATCCATCAGTATGGTGTGGAACCGTAGACCAAGAGGTCTCCCATGATGAATGATTAGGAAGGGAGAAAAGAACAAGGAACATTCATGAGGAATGAGCCTTAATGGTAGTTAATGTTGGATTTGATTCATTTATATTATAATTCAAAATGAATAAGAATAAAAAATCCATAAGAAATATCCCAAATAAACCCCACATTTATAACCCATCCCACATGAAGATCGATCTGCAAATCAATTCGTTCATCAATTGATATGAATTCATCACAAAAATTAAGAACGGTGAATAAAAAAATTGAAACACATAGACTACCTAGATTTTGTTCGATTGATTTTGGAGAAATATTGTAACATCATGTTTGTTGGAAAGATTCATCAAATCGACGGTGTATTGAGCGATCGATCCATCATCATCTACCAACATGGTCTCCTCCAATGCTCTAATATCACTCATAAAATTCAAAGGGTTATGCATCTAACATTATGGTTTTTCATAAACTTATATTTATAGAGACAACTAGTTTTCCGCATCATTAATAATTTTAGTAAATAATTTTATTTATTTTTCAGTCATGACAAATTTTTAAAAAACAAGTCATTCTGATAAATGTTAAGTCACACCTATGATAAAACCACTATTCTGAACTAAATAGTTCCATCATATATCTTATCTAAGAACCCATTTAGAAATCATTCCACTTTTTCAAGAAAACTACATGTGTGTGATATTTATTATATTTAATATATTTCAAACATTTATTCCAGGTACACCGGGCCTCAAAATGGCATTCCATCTCAGTGCCTAGTCTCAAAAATAATCCATATAATATTTAATAGTAATACACAGAAAATTTGAGGGATTAAAAGTATCTATAAAAATAAACATAAATAACTATGGGTTACTAATGTTTTATTAGATCCTGGATTTAATGCATATTTATTTTGTTTTTGTTTTTAGGAAAAACATTTACAGAAATTGATGTGAATATAGTTAACAAATATAATAGGTAATGAATTTTTATTTTCTATTTCTTATAAATTTATAAAACTTTCAAATCTTTGAAATACTATAAAATACTTATAAAATTCATCTTGTGATGACATAATAAATTCAAATTGAATCAGACTTATAAAATTTAGTGTAAATATATTTTCATTATCATCTATCTATATCATGAATTTATAATTTTCACTGAAATCAACATATTTCTATTGATTATAGAGATAATATAAGTTTTTATCAATTACATTACACCTTCAATCAAAAAATTATAACAACCAACATCATTTCAAGATCTTTATGTACCAATAATTTCATAATTCACATTTCATTTTATCATTCAGTATAGTTTAATAGAAATATAGAAAAATTAGATATTTATTTTTATATTAAAGAAAGACTATAGGACATATTGATAAGAGGATAAGGTGTATTTTTTTAGCTTCCCATAAAATAATAATTGTGTAACTATGACCCCTTATTTTATTCTAAATGTCTTCCAATTATTATAAAATTATTAATATATTAACTATAAAATAAAATTTAATGGAAACTTCTTAATATAGTTACATAGACAAGAATACAATACACTAATTAAAAAAACAGAAAATTTATCTTTTTAATAATAAAAATTAACGAATAAAAACATCAATTTATATTTAATAACTAAAACAAAAATGGATTAAACCATATTTATATTTTTGGAAGTATTATTTAACATTAGGAATAACTGTGAAACAGTATTTCTGAATTTTAGGGAATAGTGAATAGATAGGTTGAACGAAATTGCGATGAAGTGGAATAAGAAGGGTATTATGATGTTTGATATAAAGAGAAGGGGTTGTAGGATATTTGATCTATGGAGGAGGAGATCTAGGTTGGATTATTATGTGAATAGAGTAAGGAAATTGGGGATAGTCGAATAGTAGGGGAGCAGGGAGGGAGGTTCCAAATTAATGGATCTCATTTCCATGGTCATTAAACACCATGGCTGTAGAATAAACTATCTTTGATGATCCAAATGGACAATGGAAATACACTGATCTATTTTCAGCTATTACCATAGTTTATGCAAGATGTGGATATAGGCTTATTTATGGCCACATTCCACATGCACCATGAAAATATCAGATAAGAATAAGCATTTTTTAATAGTGTATATTAGAAAAGTTTCATGATATTTTTCAAAACGTCTGATATGATTTAGTTAAAGTACGAGTTTATTGGATATATACACTAAATAATTAACCATGATGTGGTGAATGTAACCATGTCATGGTTGGTTTTATGATGTATTTTTTATTCCTTATCATGTTATTAATTATTATAAATGATATGAGTTATTATTTAAACATTCATCTTATAATAATTACTAAATTAATAGCTTTTCATGCATCACATGATAATATATTGATGATTATGGGAATATTAACATATTTTTATCAATCAATTAATAAATAAGAAGTCTATTTTAAATGTTATAATTGAGAAAATCCCAAAGTTTGTTGTTTTTTTGAGGGTCCATAGGCATAATTTATTAATTCAAGGAATATTGGGGATTAAATCTCAACACATGAGATAAACCATCAAAAATCTATAAGGGAACCACAATTCTATGAAGAGAGACAACCAGGTTAAAATTAACCAAATTTCATGAGAGTTGTGAAATGATCAGAGATAAATCTTTTATGGATGAAATATCAATCAGGGGTTCACTCATGATAGACAACGTTCGGTAGGGTTTCATTAGTGGGTAGAGCTTGGTATCTCGGGGAGGAAGATACTATGAAATGATCACTGGGGGTGAGAGTCAATGAGTTAGTGAATGAATGTATGGTTATATCATTAGTGGTAAGTTATTAGTAGATTATGATTCTAATTTTATGGTGATAATCTTTGGAAGGTGGATCATTCAGGGAATTGAATGACCAAAGTGTGGTTCTCATTTGTTAAAAGAGATTTTCATGGAGGGGTGATTGTGAAAATGGAAACAAAATAAAGTGCGATGGTCTTGATGGTGGGTATGGGTTTTCATCATAGGGGCTACATCAGTAATGGAAATCAGTAGTAAGGTACACACTATAATGCGAATTAAATCCACATAAATATTATTTTTTTCATAACAAATGATGATTTTTAACATCAAGCGAATTTTTTATACAACGATAGAGTTTTATTTAAATGAAGTTCAAGGGAATAATTTTGAAATTTGATATATTTATCATGCAAGAAGAATATCAATTACATTATATTAAAAAATATAACTTTTTAGGTGGTTTCAAAATTCCATTTAATGGAGATGAGGTTTCACCAAGGTATTTAATGATTTAATTTGGATGATGAATACTTTTAGAGGTGTGTAACACCCCGAGATTTTATGAAAAATAATCTTTTTAATTTCATTAATGTCTTGTGTTATACGCTACAACAAAAGGAGCTTTCACAACACACATCTCTGACCTGGCTTGAATTACACGCAATCGCGACCTTCCACGATAGCGTGTGTTGTACGCAACACCATTTTTTGCTAAACAACGATATGCTATTAAGAAATTATTAAAACTATCCAGTATGAATAGTAATAACCACTTTTTGAAATTTTGTAAATTTTATTTTTCAAAATGGACTTCATTTATGGATTCGGAGTATTGAATTTATCCTAAGGTGAAATTTTGGTACTTTTCGGATAACTTTCATATTCTGATGAATAGTGAAAATTACTAAATTTTAATTAAAAACAACTTTTTTAATAGAAATAATTAATAGTGATAAATTATTAATTTGAGTGGGTTTAAAGTATATTTAGAATATATTTTTACAATTTAATACAATGTTGGTCATTGGATGTAATTTCACATTTAAACTAGTTATAATCAATTGTCAATCTTTTGATAGTTATTATCTCTTAAAAACACGCTATTTGTTGTGACAACGGAAATTAATTATTAAATTAATTAATGAAACTTATATGTTGGGAATTTTTTAAAATTGAAATCATTTCTGAATTCGGAATATCAATTATAGCTTAGGGTGAAATTTTGGCATTTTTCTGAAAAACATCAATTTTTGATGAATAGTGAAACCACTAAGTGGTAGGTTAAAAACTGAATTTTGGATAAAACTTAATTTTACCACTTCTGTGAATGGAATTTCGAAAATCCGACAGACACGGTTGATATCATTAAGTAAAATGTGGTTCAATGAGACAAATATAATTTCTTGGTGAATAGTAACTTTTTACTTTTTTTACCGCGGTTAATAGTAAATAGGGTAACTAAGGGTAAATATGATATTACTATTACCCTAACACATGTCCTAATTCTATTGGATAAGTTTAATTCGGCCAAAAACAACCTTATGAATATAATATGACCATTTAGGTCCACTTGGATTAGATTATGACATTTAATATTATTTTATTTAATGAATAGTTAAAATAGTTAAAATCAAAGTTTAATAAGTAAATCATTTTTAATATGGGGTTATACATTAGATAAATTCGACTATAAATATTCATCAGAAAGATAACATGATTTCCTATATAATGGTATTTTATTTATAATTTTTATACATTAAATAATTTAATTTATTTATGACACAATGATGATGCAGTAATTATCTTATTAATGAAATATTGACATAATTGACGTTATAAACACCAAAATAAATGTAATTTGAGACTTTTTATGAATTCCACTAATTTTCTAGGTTACTATGATATATTAGTGTTGATTTAATCAACTTGGTTAGAACATATAATTCTGTTATGACTTTCACAAAAATCATATATCAAATAGTGTCAAAATTGACACAAAATAGTTTTTAAATCAAATATTATATTATTAATTGTTATTTTATTCCTAAAAATCTATGGTTCGGACAAATAACTTAGATAAGGATATATATATTAATAATAAACAATTTGGGGTTCGTTTGGCATGTTATAGTAAGTGTATTAACCATATAGTGTAAGAAAACAAAAAGACATGGTAAAAGTTAAATTATTTAACTTAGAATTAAATCTAATTGATAAGGTTAAAATAATAACCTAAACTTGTCTAAATCCTATTGGTTGATAGGATTTCGACCCATCCCCACTTTAGCTTCGAAATAAGACCCTTTGGAATCATTATAAACCGATTTTGACTTTAATATAAAATAATATTTTGAGATATTCCTAAGGTGCCCCTCTCCTCCCTTATAAAAGGACACCTCCTCCCTCTCTTCCTCACACAACATTGATCCTTCAAGCTCGGCCAAACCCTGAAAATTTCTCTTCTCAACTTCCCTAGAAACATCCTAGAGGTTCTGGTTTTCCTCAAAGACCAATTTTAGTGCCCTAAGAGGAGGTCTCAAAGAGGCGCTTCAAAGAATAGGTAATTTCCGTTACCGATTCTTTCACCTTTATTTCTTCTTCCACTTCTTCTTCTTAGGTTGTTTCATTATGAAGTAATAACATCAGTATCACTCATGTACTTATATGTTATTATAAGTATGAAACAATCGTATTTCACCATCTATCCATCCTACGGAAAACGAAATCACCGCGCGTGCATACGTACAGAATACAGTCTCCACGCCGTGGTGAAATCTATTTTCCACCACCACCTTACTTGGATGGGTATAATGGTGTAAATAATAACTATATATTATTATTTTAAAGTTATATTGATTCTTAAATAGTATACATACACTCCAATACAGTCCCACGATCATGAGAACGATATCATCGCTCGTGCGTACGTACGGACTACCGTCTCCACGACGCGATGAGATTCATTCTCCACTTTAACCATTCATGAATGATATATAATAAGTAATCATGAAATATATGACATAATAATGATACTGGATTTATGTGTATATATATTTATGTCATCTACTTAATTCCATTCAACTCAATAAGGAAACGAAAACAGCGTTCATGCGTACGTACGGCCTATCGTCTCCAGGAACGGTGTATTTCTTTCCATTTACTGATTTATTATATATATGTATATTCTGAATATATATATATATATATATATAAATCATGTTTTATATTCTGGAATTAAGTAATCATGATCTAAGTAATCATACGAATAATTACAAGTCAAAACACGGACGACAAATGAAACAATTTTACCCAAAACGCTCTTTAACATGGAATTTACAAAAGAATGGGTAATATAAAGTCATAAGTGAACCATATATGATATCATAACAATGAATATGATTCTGAAATAAGTCAATTACATTATTTAAATCATTATACCGGAGGTTCGGACACTTACGAAGCAAATCGGACCTAAGGTAAGGGAAATATCACAATCTCATTTTTATCCGGGATTGTTTATACTTTGGAATTTACTAGGGTGTATTTTATCATCCACATCCATGTTTCCTCAAAATGTAATATTTATATCCTTCTAAAATAGTTTATATCCAATTTTACCCTTCGGTGAGTTTTTAGTAAAAGATATGAAAGGAATCTTTTGTCATTTTTCGTACGAGGTACTTTTTGACTTTTCCGACAAAAGTACGAGAAGAATGTTATTTTTAACTTATACAGCATGAATGGATTTTTAAAACATTATTTCCAAGAATCTTCCTTTAAAAGTTTTCAAGTTTATTTTTAATCAACTTCTTTTAGTTTATAATTATATGACATATTAATAAAGGAAAAGTGTTTTTGAAGAAGAAAGGATATTTTCCTCAAGAATTCATTTCAAGTGTTTTATCAAAATTATTTTCCATCTAAGATAATATAGGGTTCTGTTTTTATCCCTATTATTACATTGATTTGATTATGTTGTGATGGAATTATTTTTATGAATTCTTTTATCTTATATTAATTGTTTTATGATGTTATGTTGTTTAAGAATCCCATTTTTATTACATGGGTTATGCAATGATGTATGGTTTATGATTTTGTGGCACACATAAGAATGATATCATTATGAGATGGGTGGGACCTATATCTCCCTCCAATGCATTGGGTAAAGATTTTATATCTCATGAGATAGACATGGATGGAATGGTAGGTTATACCGGTTCAGTGAAACAGGACTGAAACGAGGGTGACTCGGTTTAGAAAGGGACTTTGTCCACTAAGATAGTCTTGGCAATGAGTCTTGACTAACAAGAAATGATTATCGATGATTATGTGTGTATGCCACAATGTTTCATGTTTTAAGTTATGATTATTGGGATTACATTTCACTACTATGATTTATCCCATGTTATGAAATTATGATCTCTTTTGCAGGTTAAGATTTCCAAAAGATATGTTCTTATGAATATGATGTGATTGATATTTATTTTGGTTACCCTTACTGAGCATTTGAGCTCACCCTTTTATGTTTTCTTTTCCCCTGGATATAAAGAAAGGTTTTAGGTAAAAAAAAGGAAGATCTTTATTAGAGATGTTGAAGATCTTTCACTAGGATTAGAAGATTATATTCCGAGTTTCCAAAGACACTAAACTATTACGATCCTTGTGTGTGTGTTTTTGTTATGTAATAAGTATTCCGAAAAAGTAATGTAATGTCTATGTACGTCAAGATACGGGTCTCTACAGTTGGTATCATAGGAAAGTTTTAGTCAACCTTTGGAAACTAGGATGCGAAAATGTTAGTGAGATCCCTAGAGATATTTCTAAGGTATGTCAAGGGATGTCGCTAAGGTTAAGTATACGTATAGGTTATAGTACTAGAATTTCGCTAACGATCATAGAATAAAACCTAAGATGTTAGATATTGAAGGTACTCCCCCTTTATTATGTTGTTTTCCCCTAGCATGATTTTTTACTCTCAAACTATTCTTTTTGGGTTTTAGAAAATGGATGGAAAGAAGATGATACACGATAATGGAGAATATGATGGACAATGGAATGATATTCTTCATAATGAAATGGGATTTGGAAGTCCAAAAATCATTATTATGCCGAATCAGCAATCTCATAATATGATCAATAAACTCAAATTTGGTAAGTTTCCTGACTCGGCTAATAAGAGAAAGATGGAGTTTCATGATGATCATAGAGGAAAGAAAGTCCAATTTCCCCTATGTAAATCATGTGGGAAGAGGCATCAAGAAGAATGTTTCAAAGGAACTGGAAGATGCTTTGGGTGTGGAAAAGAATGACACAAAGCCAATAAGTGCAATGGAAAATTTTCAGTTAACACCATGGATGAGGTTAATGGTATTTCTACGACATCAACAATGGTTAAATGTTTTAAATGTGGAATGTACGGGCATTATGCAAACCAATGCCCTAAGAAAATGTCTCGTGAAGAGAATAGGTATGGTCGTATGGGTAGTATTTTTGTTGATGATGATGAAGAGACTACAAATGATATGTGAGATGAAAGAATTGTTGAAGCTCGGTCAATGGTTTAAGAAGGTAGTGGAATGATTACATGTTTATCAAGTGTAAAGAATCTCATGGTACTATGGAATAAAGAGAAATCTAAGGATTGTTACATTGTTGTCTTTCCTTGAGTTTTTAAAGTGTATGATTAATGGTACTAGTAACCATGAAATGTTATTCAGATATTTTTTTGGAAAGTAGCTGATATGCACATAATGAAGGAATAATAAGATAATGAGGTATTTGATTGTATTCATGATCTCATGACTGATATAAGGAGAAGGTTATATCATGGTTTGAGTATATAGAATTTTTGGATTTTGGTATGTGGAAAGAGTTAACTTTTAACTGCATTCATGTTTTCACTAAGGTTCAATGGGTATTCAAGAGAATACGTGATTAAGGCCTTTGAATGTTTGGAATGTGACCAACAAGACATATCTCATGATATATGGGGATCAACGACAGTATTAAATCTCTGGTAATCATTTTCACTATATTATGAGAGTGGACTGCAGTATTATGGATAAGCCTAAAGATTAGAATATATTATGTTGGACATAAGTTAGTATTGTTTAAGGATATAACATTTTTGATATTATTGATGGGATGTTATAGTAATGTAGTTTTAGAAAAAGGACAACCTGCAGGACGGGCGACATCCCATCGCGTCGGACAAGGATGTGGGAATCGAACCCACAACCGAAGTGCGACTGGCCTTTATCGCCTACCACTGGCCTACAAGAAGTCCCTGTTTAGTAGAAACTAGTTTTATTATATTAAGAAGTATGATATATGAAGTATAAGTTCATTTTAGGAACCATATATCATTAATCTCACTATAGATGGACTTATGTATTTTTTGATAACTTTTCTAACCTTTTGAGACAGATGGAATGACCCATCATTCTATCACATGATCTGCTAACACATCACGAATGACAAATTCAACTTCATTTCTTTAAGGGATGAAGTAGAAATTGTCTAAAGAACGACAAACAGTGAGACTATACCAAAATCAAGAAAGTATTTCTTCTAATTCCAATTTCATCAACTTTAGGGAAATGATCTTGAAAACCAAAAATGTTGTTATAGTGCTCTTATATATGATTAATCAAATGGTACCTTAGATCGTCACAAATTTATGGATTTGTGATTGCTATCTTTTCCATAGCCATGTTCTCTACCACTCTCCATCAGAACATGATGGTTAAATTTCTCTTCCATATCCATATTTTCACCTATGTGGAAACCCAGGGATTAGTTTATTTGGGTAACCGTTACGTTTCATACTTTTGTTTTTAAAGATTGGTTTTGGTATTTATTTTTTCGATGTGGGTTTCGATTAAAGATACTTTCGAATAGTAAACCATTTATAACCCCGACAAATTTCGAGGGCGAAATTCATTTTAAGGGGGGTAGAATGTAACACCCCGAGATTTTATGAAAAATATTCTTTTTAATTTCATTAATGTCTCGTGTTATACGCTACACCAAAAGGAGCTTTCACAACACGCATCTCTGACCTGGCTTGAATTACACGCAATCACGACCTTCCACGATAGCGTGTGTTGTACGCAACACCATGTTTCGCTAAACAACGATATGCTATTAAGATATTATTAAAACTAGCCGGTATGAATAGTAATAACCACTTTTTGAAATTTTGTAAATTTTATTTTTCAAAATGGACTTAATTTATGGATTCGGAGTATCGAATTTATCCTAAGGTGAAATTTTGGTACTTTTCGGATAACTTTCATATTCTGATGAATAGTGAAAATTACTAAATTTTAATTAAAAACAACTTTTTTAATCGAAATAATTAATAGTGATAAATTATTAATTTGAGTGGGTTTAAAGTATATTTAGAATATATTTTTACAATTTAATACAATGTTGGTCATTGGATGTAATTTCACATTTAAACTAGTTATAATCAAGTGTCAATCTTTTGATAGTTATTATCTCTTAAAAACACGCTATTTGTTGTGACAGCGGAAATTAATTATTAAATTAATTAATGCAACTTATATGTTGGGAATTTTTTAAAATAGAAATCATTTCTGAATTCGGAATATCAATTATAGCTTAGGGTGAAATTTTGGCATTTTTCTGAAAAACTTCAATTTTTGATGAATAGTGAAACCACTAAGTGGTACGTTAAAAACTGAATTTTGCATAAAACTTAATTTTACTGCTTCTGTGAATGGAATTTCGAAAATACGACAGACACGGTTGATATCAGTAAGTAAAATGTGGTTCAATGAGATAAATATAATTTTTTGGTGAATAGTAACTTTTTACTTTTTTTACCGCGGTTAATAGTAAATAGGGTAACTAAGGGTAAATATGATATTACTATTACCCTAACACATGTCTTAATTCTATTGGATAAGTGTAATTCGAGAAAAAACAACCTTATGAATATAATATGACCATTTAGGTCCACTTGGATTAGATTATGACATTTAATATTATTTTATTTAATGAATAGTTAAAATAGTTAAAATCAAAGTTTAACAAGTAAATCATTTTTAATATGGGGTTATACATAAGATAAATTCGACTATAAATATTCATCAGAAATCTAAATAGATTTCCTATATAATGGTATTTTATTTGTAATTTTTAGACATTAAATAATTTAATTTATTTATGACATAATGATGATGCAGTAATTATCTTATTAATGAAATATTGACATAATTGACGTTATAAACACCAAAATAAATGTAATTTGAGACTTTTTATGAATTCCACTAATTTTCTAGGTTACTATGATATATTAGTGTTGATTTAATCAACTTGGTTCTAACATATAATTCTGTTATGACTTTCGCAAAAATCATATATCAAATAGTGTCAAAATTGACACAAAATAGTTTTTAAATCAAATAGTATATTATTAATTGTTATTTTATTCCTAAAAATATAAGGTTCGGAAAAATAACTTAGATAAGGATATATATATTAATAATAAACAATTTGGGGTTCGTTTGGCATGTTATAGTAAGTGTATTAACCATATAGTGTAAGAAAACAAAAAGACACGGTAAAAGTTAAATTATTTAACTTAGAATTAAATCTAATTGATAAGGTTAAAATAATAACCTAAACTTGTCTAAATCCTATTGGTTGATAGGATTTCGACCCATCCCCACTTTAGCTTCGAAATAAGACCCTTTGTAATCATTATAAACCGATTTTGACTTTAATATAAAATAATATTTTGAGATATTCCTAAGGTGCCCCTCTCCTCCCTTATAAAAGGACACCTCCTCCCTCTCTTCCTCACACAACATTGAGCCTTCAAGCTCGGCCAAACCCTGACAAACTCTCTTCTCAACTTCCCTAGAAACATCCTAGAGGTTCTGGTTTTCCTCAAAGACCAATTTTAGTGCCCTAAGAGGAGGTCTCAAAGAGGCGCTTGAAAGAAGAGGTAATTTCCGTTACCGATTCTTTCACCTTTATTTCTTCTTCCACTTCTTCTTCTTAGGTTGTTTCATTATGAAGTAATAACATCAGTATCACTCATATACTGATATGTTATTATAAGTATGAAACAATCCTATTTCACCATCTATCCATCCTATCCTATGGAAAACGAAATCACCGCGCGTGCATACGTACAGAATACCGTCTCCACGCCATGGTGAAATCTATTATCCACCACCACCATACTTGGATGGGTATAATGGTGTAAATAATAACTATATATTATTATTTTAAAGTTATATTTATTCTTAAATAGTATACATACACTCCAATACAGACCCACGATCATGAGAACGATATCATCGCTCGTGCGTACGTACGGACTACCGTCTCCACGACGCGATGAAATTCATTCTCCACTTTAACCATTTATTAATGATATATAATAAGTTATCATGATATATATGACATAATAATGATACTGGATTTATGTGTATATATATGTATGTCATCTACTTAATTCCATTCAACTCAATAAGGAAACGAAAACAGCGTTCATGCGTACGTACGGCCTACCGTCTCCATGAACGGTGTATTTCTTTCCATTTACTGATTTATTATATATATGTATATTCTGAATATATATATATATATAAATCATTTTTTATATTCTGGAATTATGTAATCATGATCTAAGTAATCATACGAATAATTACAAGTCAAAACACGGACGACAAATGAAACAATTTTACCCAAAACGCTCTTTAACATGGAATTTACAAAAGAATGGGTAATATAAAGTCATAAGTGAACCATATATGATATCATAACAATGAATATGATTCTTAAATAAGTCAATTAAATTATTTAAATCATTATACAAGAGGTTCGGACACTTACGAAGCAAATCGGACCTAAGGTAAGGGAAATATCACAATCTCATTTTTATCCGGGATTGTTTATACTTTGGCATTTACTGGGGTGTATTTTATCATCCACATCCATGTTTCCTCAATATGTAATATTTATATCCTTCTAAAATAGTTTATATCCAATTTTACCCTTCGGTGAGTTTTTAGTAAATGATATGAAAGGAATCTTTTGTCGTTTTTCGTACGAGGTACTTTCTGACTTTTCCGACAAAAGTACGAGAAGAATGTTATTTTTAACTTATACAGCATGAATGGATTTTTAAAACATTATATCCAAGAATCTTCCTTTAAAAGTTTTCAAGTTTATTTTTAATAAACTTCTTTTAGTTTATAATTATATGACATATTAAGAAAGGAAAAGTGTTTTTGAAGAAGAAAGGATATTTTCCTCAAGAATTCATTTCAAGTGTTTTATCAAAATTATTTTCCATCTAAGATAATATATGGTTCTGTTTTTATCCCTATTATTACATTTATTTGATTATGTTGTGATGGAATTATTTTTATGAATTCTTTTATCTTATATGAATTGTTTTATGATGTTATGTTGTTTAAGAATCCCATTTTTATTACATGGGTTATGCAATGATGTATGGATTATGATTTTGTGGAACACATAAGAATGGTATCATTATGAGATGGGTGGGACCTATATCTCCCTCCAATGCATTGGGTAAAGATTTTATATCTCATGAGATAGACATGGATGTAATGGTAGGTTATACCGGTTCAGTGAAACAGGACTGAAACGAGGGTGACTCGGTTTAGAAAGGGACTTTGTCCACTAAGATAGTCTTGGCAATGAGTCTTGACTAACAAGAGATGATTCTCTATGATTATGTGTGTATGCCACAATGTTTCATGTTTTAAGTTATGATTATTGGGATTACATTTCACTACTATGATTTATCCCATGTTATGAAATTATGATCTCTTTTGCAGGTTAAGATTTCCAAAAGATATGTTCTTATGAATATGATGTGATTGATATTTATTTTTTTTACACTTACTGAGCATTTGAGCTCACGCTTTTATGTTTTCTTTTCCCCAGGATATAAAGAAAGGTTTTAGGTAAAAAAAAGGAAGATCTTTATGGGAGATGTTGAGGATCTTTCACTAGGATTAGAAGATTATATTCCGAGTTTCCAAAGACACTAAACTATTACGATCCTTGTGTGTGTGTTTTTGTTATGTAATAAGTATTCCGCAAAAGTAATGTAATGTCTATGTACGTCAAGATACGGGTCTCTACAAGGTGAGTATGTGATTGTAGTAGGTAATAAGTCTCCATAAATCAAAATTTTCAAGAATTTATAAAGGAAATTATTTAGGTATTCATGATGCATTTATCATTTCATTTTATATCTTACTCTCTTGTGGTTGGTTTTTTTTCTTTTCATATATTTTAATCATATATTTATCTTTTAAAAACAATAATCTTTATCAATTTAAATGCATATTTATCCATTATATCCCTATTAACACTTCTATTAAAAATTTTACAGACTTATTTATAGAATTTTAGAGTTTCTAATGGGTTTTAGTTTTATAAAAACTGAACAAATATATTGAAAGTCCCATTTTCCATACATATCTTCATTATTTAATTTTTAGTATGTATCCCTATAAATATTTAGTTACATATTTGATTTTTTGATCTGGATATATTGTAATACTTTCCATTTTATTTAATTTTCTTAGATTTTCTTATTATCTCTCATTAAAATATATTCACAATTCTATAATTATTTTAAAATAATAAATTTTCATTCTAGTAAATCCCTTTCATGTATTTTTATCTTAATACCTATATCATATATTTTTGGAATTGTATTTGTGGAATTTTTGAGAGGGTAACTCAATATATATAATGACAAAAAAATCTTTCTTAAGATTTATCTGGATCATGACATGGTTACTTATATTTTTTACAAGTGAACTATCAGTATTGATGTCACTAGTATTGAGTGTTTTTTTTGTTTAAAAGATTTTTATAAATAATGTTAATAAAATATATGGGAAATATAACATTAATTGAAAAAGATATTTTTATATCACTACCTTTATATTTAATCCTTACATATCCTTATAATAAGAACTAATCCCATCTTATTAAATTGGTATAATTATAACCCTTTGAAAATATCCCTTGAAACTTCACTAATTTGTGATGTTTACTATTAACATGTATCCTATACTAGGAATACAATATCCTCTATTTTATTTTAGGGTGGTCTTAATGAAATCATTGTCATCATGTTATTATGGAATTTACTCTCTTTAATTTATATCCATTTATTTTGCTTTCACATTGATTAATGTTTTTGTTATGAATGTTTTATGTTATGATTTCAATCCGGTCTTTATATTATTTCCTTGAATATAAGAAATTGTATGATATGGGTGGGAAAAAAATTATCCCCCAAATGCATTGGGTAATTCTTCATCATTAGAGATAATATGCATGGGTTACTAAAATGATATTTAAATATTTGTGTGTAACTATGTTATATGATCCCATTATGACACCATGACATGGTCATAACCATTCTATTAAAGGTCCTTTGACCCCATGTGTTTGGTGTTCAATTTTCACATATTTATCAAGCGTAATGATTATTTATTATATTTAATATGTATTGTAGTTATATCATTTCTTATTACATGTTTTATGGAGGAATAAGAATCAAAATAATTTACATGGATTTTCATATCGTATATTCATTTTCATGCCAAATAACTTGGATGGTGAGTATATTATGAAGGATATATAATCTATAGATTTATGTATATGTCTAGATTATGTTTTAAATAATTATTGACATATTATTTCCTACGTATCATTATTTTATTTTCTAATGAAATTATACTTATGCTCCATTGAATCATTCATATGTAATAAAATTAATGTTTATGTACTAAATATTGTCCTATTATAACACCATATTTGGGATTTTGGGGATAGGGAATAAATGGTTTTATCATTACAGAGTTTAGTTTTTTTGGGAATTAAGATGGAATGAATATGGATGAATGAGGAACCCCATAACTAAACTCTTGGATATGGTGCTAAAATATATACTTTAATTACTACATTTGATATAGAATGAGGAAACAAGAGATAAATGAACACAATTCTTTTATTTCACCTGAATAATAATTTCATCATAAACATATTCACAGAACTCCAAGAACAAATGATTTAGTGTCTTGGGCGACTTGATAAAAAAGAAACTTATTTTATAATACAAGTGAACATTTCTCCATAACAAATCCATATTTTAACCCCTTTTAAAACTCTCATATGTTATACACATCTTCTTAACATGAGGAATGGAAAAATAAAAATGTGTGAGGTGAAATGACCTGTAAGGGAAAAAATATAAAAAATTCACAATGGTTAGTTTATAAACATATTAGGAACCACGAAAAGGGGATAAATATCATATTAAAAATATAATGGAATCAAAAGTGATAATCATAAAACTTTTTTGATGATTAAGGAACATGATATAGAAACATAAGTCCATAGAAAGGGAATCAAGGAAGAATAATGATTACAATATTTATAAAACCATATAATAACAATCTTAGAACATGGGATTATAACATTATAATGAAAAAATTAAATAAACATGGAAAAAATATAATCATAGGGAAATATAACCTTCATGATCCATTCAATCGTGCCCAAAATTGAGAACAAACATAATCATGTGAAAAAATACATATCTCATGAGATATAAATACATAAAAATTATTTAGAGTGAGATATAGGACCCCACCCATAAGCATACATACATTCTTATTCCATCAAATATAATTCATTCAACATATCATGAAAACCCATTAGAAGAAATTATTTATGATAACTTTTTTAAATATTATTAAATAGTGTGATATAAAAATTAGAGCAGTGGATACCTAAATTTTAATCATCTAAAAGGAGTATTTCAAAGAGTCATTTATTGGGTAATTATTATAACAAAACTCATCATGATTTATATCTTTTATAGTTAAATTGAAAAATGGAAACAATAAATTAATTTGTTTTTAGAAAACATTTCTTAATATTTTCTTAAAAATAAGAAGTTATGATTCACTTGTGAAAGTATAAATTTTAAGAAATTGAAATGAAATATTTTTTAAATATTATTTGAAAAAGAAATTTAATTAATGGATCTTTTAAAATACATACATTTCTTCCAAAGTAAATTTATAATGGTAGATGAAATGTACAATTAAGAAAGGAAATTATTTTTCAATATTTTAAAAATATCATAATTGAGACCATGATCATTAAAAGAGTGATAATATTTCTACTTAAAAATAGGTAAAGTTAAATTTGAAGATAATCGGAAATAATACCAATTTTTTTGTTTCAAAATAGTAAAGTATAAAATTGGTGATAAGAGTTAACCAGAATATGAATGAAAAATATATCTTTTGGATAGGATTGAAATTATTCTAAACTTCATCAAATTTTGTGAAGAATTCAATCCATCACAGAAGACATTTTTGATTTGATAATTTAATTTCCCCAAAAATAATGAGGAATGTATATATAATATCTTTATAGAAAAAATAAAAAAATAGTTTAAAAATATATACAGTAAGGAATCATTATGAGTATATAATAACACTGGTTAGTATGACCCATTGGAGTAGAAAATTCTTTGAGCAATCGGTTTCCTAAATTGGTGGTGGAGTATGAGTAAATATTCCCTATGAAAATGTCAGGAATACCTCCCCAGAAAGAAATAGAAATTTTTATATATTTCACCTAGGGAATACCCAAATATTTTCACTAGTATAACAGATGGATCCCACATAGGATCGTGAGTTAAAGGTGCAGTCGGAGGATTGGTAGAGGAAGGGATTCGTCAGACCTAGTGTGTCACCATGGGAAACCCCAGTTCCCCTCCAAGAAGTCAAATGAGATCTTGAGATTTTTGTGAGGATTACCCTCACATGAATTAGGAGAATAGAAAGAATAATTATTTGTGACTGAGGATCAACAACCACTTATACAACATAAAGGGGTTGTGATGGTCTTTGAAGATTGACCTCAGATCAGGCTATCTCCAGTTCCATGTTCCGGATGAGGATATACTAAAGACTAAATTTTTATTTCTCTATGGTCACTAATATTACATGTTAATTACCATAAATAAGGTTATTTACATAGTACCATTCATGGGACTCATGAACATGATATTTTACCCCTTTTATATCAATTTTTGGTTGTCTTCATCGAGAAAATCCAATTGTACATTGTGTTAAATTAGGAGCACCTGAGACACTTACGGATGGTCCTTAACATACTATGAGATCACTACCTTTATATTAACCTATCTAAGTAAAAAATCTTGATTCAAGGGGTCATCTAGGAAGAATAAGTAGATGGGGACCCAATGAAGGTTGAGGCAGTGTTACCTTGGGAGCCACCCAAGAGTGTGATTGAGACACAATTATTTATTTTTATTACTAGAAACTAACAAAGATTCATACTAGATTTATCTAAGATATTGTCACCCTTGATTTTTTTGAGTCTAAATGGGAAACCTATCATTTGTTTAGAGTGGAACTAGTATGATTTTTGGGACTTATGGAAGATATTGACAGTCACTCCAATATTGATAGTTTTAGAGGTGGGTGTTGAGTACATAGTTTTATGTGATGTGCTTGGAACATGTCATGGATATGATATGATATATATGAATATAATAATTTCATATGGGTCTTAGTAGATGATCCCCTATGAGAATAACTAAGTGACCCATGATTTTGATCTAGTAGTTGTGGTCCTCACTATGATGATTTGGTGATACTACCTTATGGGTGAGAGGTTCAACATCATTTCTATCCACAAGAGTCTCAAATATATATTTTCATAGAACAACCTTGATGTGAGACAAAAGTAATGGCTAGTGTTCCTCTAGGTTTATAACATTCAGATAGTATGTACTCTATGGAAAGGAAATGTGGTGGTAGATACTCTTAGTAGGAGATCATATATATTGTTATTGAGAAAGATGTTGAAATGGTTATCCTTATTAGAGTATCCCTTATTAGATGAGTATGATATAGCTTACCTTCAGTTGATTTTCCCCCAAAAATTTAATAGAATGTTTAGGAGGCTCAACATAAAGATACTAACTATAAGACGTTATATATTCATATATCCATAGAGTGTGTTAATGATGGATTTTCTCCAAGTGGAGAGCACATTATCCTTTTTAGAGCATGGATGACGGTACTAATGACATTGTGTAAGGTGGTTTCCAGGAAGTTTCATAAATTTCTATTGTCTATACATCTAAGAGGGGAAAAGATATACCAGTACCATTAGTGCATGTTCTTGTAACGACCCACACTGTTATAAATATATATCCCCTTGAAATTTAATTAAATATATTATTATGTAATATAGGTATAGATAACACATGAACTTATTTAGTTTTGTTATATTTTATCAAATATAAAATATTGTTATGTATTATTAGAATTTATAATATTGTCATTCAACAATGATAACATTATTCTTATAAATATATAGTTTTACCAAATCCAATTTACTCATACCAAGGAAGTGATGGCCTCAACTAGGAGGATCATACCCTATGAATCCCATTTATCAGAAATTCAATAGGAGATAAAATTTATGGGATTTTCCTCTGAACAAACCCAATATTAGATCAAACAACTTAATCATAAGAAAATTCGTTTAGGGTGTATGTTCACGCACATCAAGATCACAACCCAGACCATGTTCGCCAATCGACCCCATGAAAGTCTCACCATCACACACCTGACTCTTCGAGGGCTCCTTGGTGTACTGAAATAATATGTATCAGACCCTTCCAATATTATTTTTACATTATTTTTTATATAACTATTAATATATATTATTCCAATTATTTTTAATTCATATAAGATTTTTATTTTGGTACAATAAAACACTAATAGTATTTTTGTGTAATATTAATCTTCAACTAATGAATTTATTTTGATGAATTAATAGATTTTTGAAATAAATAATATTTTAATAAAATATTATTATTAAATAATTTGTATTAAATTTAAATTATCATAATATTTTTATGAAGTCAAATGTAATTTTCATAAGGGTTCAAAAACTATTATTATAAAAAACCCAATCATTTCTCAATAAAAGTTGATTAATATTTTAAATGTGAAAATGAATGTATTTATAAATTTATTTAGATAAAATTAATTTTATTTCTAGAATCATAACTTTGAAACCATACAATGGTGAATGTTTTATAATTTTATGAGATAGTCAAATTTTCAGTTAAAAATTAAATATGGTTTAAATATAATTTGTGTATTATCACATATTAATGGCCAAAAAGTTATTTCATAAATACTATAAAGTGTATAAATGACCAAATACATGTTTTACATTTAAAATCACATGATTATTTTGTTAATTTTTTTAAATTTATTAATCCTTTGAGAATACTCTATATCCATTTATATATTTCAAGGTTTTAAAATCATTTCTTTAAGATTATGGCTCATTTCAACATAGTAAATATTATTTTTTATTAAGTTTGGAACTCTTTCCTATAAAATAATTAAATAAAATACATTTTGGTAGAAAGCATTGGTATTTTAGGGGGGTTTTCTTATATTAATATATAGAGTCCAAAACATATGTTTGGGAAATAACAAATAAATGCCCACTCATTTCCTATAAAAACCCACACAATCTCTCACTTATCTTCACTAAAAATACTTAGATCACATCTTTAATCCTCCCTACCCTCTCTAGAGACTTTTAATGGTTCACCCGTGTTTTCAATAATCTCTACCCAAGCAGTTTGAGTCACACACTCATGTAACAGATCTTCCACTCTCCTTTTTTTATTCAAGCACCTGTTTCATTTTATGTTTTTTAATTGCCATTTTTTATGTTAGTATATGATCTTCAATATCACCATAACTATAAATTTTATTTATATGTTATTATATAGCTCTTTCACTCTAATTAAGCGCTCCCATGAACCATTTTGTACACCCGTTACCATACCAAAATTTAGTAAGGGATATTCTCCTTCTCTCCTTTATTCAAGATTCTTCAATATCTTATGCATTCTATATAAAATTACGATTGTTGGGATGTTTCTTTAAATATACATATTACTACCCGTTTTATTTATAAATTATTAGAGACACATTTTCCTCTCATCAACCAATTTTATGAATTTTTTTGTGATGTTGTTATGCTTCCAAAATTGCACCATGACACTACAGCAAAAAAGGCATTTAGCGGTGGTCTGGTTTTATGTTTCGCGGCTGTTTAAACCGCCTCTAAATAGATTGGCGGCGGTTTTGAAAAGCCGCCGCGAAATCGTTCTTCAGGAAACTATTCGCGGCGGTTTTCAAAACCGTCGCAGAACGTTTCGTGGCGATTTTTTTATTTTATTTTTATTTTTTATTTTTTATTTATTTTATTTTATTTTATTTTATTTTATTTTATTTATTTATTTCATATTTATTTTATTTTATTTTATTTATTTATTTTTTATTTCGTATTTATTTGTTTTATTAATTAATTAATGAATTAATGAATTAATTAATTTATTAAGTAATTTATTTTAATTATTTATTTATTTTATATATTTTATATATTTTATTTATTTATTTATTTTATTTCGTATTTATTTTATTTATTTATTTATTTTATTTATTTATTTATTTTATTTTATCTAGTTATTTTATTTTATCTATTTATTTATTTATTTATATATTTTATTTCGTATGTATTTTATTTATATATTTTTTATTTTATTTATTTCATATTACTTTATTTACTTGATTTATCCATGTACGTCCATGCATGCACATCCCATGCACATGCCCATGCAATATAAAGAAATACTGTGCTGGGTGAGATTTGAACCCCTAACCTCTTACATATTTTCCAAAGACTTTAACACTCCAGCAAGCTCTCCATGTGGTTACTAAATAGAATTTAATATACTTATATATATTTATTGAAAAAACAAATAATACATAACTAATAGATATAATAAATAATAATAATAATAATAAAATAATAATAATAAATAATAATAAATAATAAATAATAATAAACAAATAATAAATAATAAATAATAATAAATATATAATAATAAATCAGAAATAATAAATAATAAATAATAATGAATAATAAATAATAAGTAATAAATAATAATATATAATAAATAATAATAAATAATAAATAATAATAATAAATAATAATAAATAATAAATAATAAATAATAACAAATATTAAATAATAATAAACAATAAATAATAATAAACAAATAATAAATAATAATAAACAAATAATAAATAATAATAATAAATAAATTAAAAATTATAAATAATAAATAATAAATAATATATAATATATAATAATAAATAATAATAAATAATAATATATAATAATAAGTAATAATAAATAATAATAAATATAAATAAATTATAATAAATAACAAATAATAATAATAAATAAAATAAATATGAAATAAAAAAATATTTAATAATAAATATTAAATAATAAATAACACATAATAAATGAAATATTTTTATTAATAAATATTAAATAATAAATAATAAATAATAAATGATAAATAAGAAATAAGAAATAAGAAATAAGAAATAAGAAATAAGAAATAAGAAATAATAAATAATAAATAATAAATAACAAATAATAATAAAGAATAAATAATAAAAGTAAATAATAATAAATTATAAACAATAAATAATAATAAAATAATAATAAATAATAATAAACAAATAATAAATATAAATAATAAATAATAAATAATAAATAAAGCAATAATAAATAAGAAATAAGAAATAAGAAATAAGAAATAAGAAATAAATAATAATTAATAATTAATAATAAATAATAATGAATAATAAATAATAAAAATAAATAAAAATAAATAATAAACAATAAATAATAATAAACTAATAATAAATATAAATAAGAAATAAGAAATAAGAAATAAGAAATAAGAAATAAGAAATAAGAAATAAGAAATAAGAAATAAGAAATAAGACATAAGAAATAAGAAATAAGAAATAAGAAATAAGAAATAAGAAATAAATAATAATAAATATTAAATAATAAATAATAAATAATAAATAATAAATAATAAAAAATAAAAAATAAATAATAAATAATAAATAATAAATAATAAATAATAAATAAATAATAAATAATAAATAATAATAAAGAATAAATAATAAAAATAATTAATAATAATTAATAAACAATAAATAATAATAATCAAATAATAAATAATAATAGACAAATAATAAATATAAATAATAATTAATAATTAATAAATAATGAATAATAAAAGATAAAGAATAAAGAATAAAGAATAAAGAATAAATAAATATAAATAATAAATAATAAATCAATATAAATAATAAATAATAAATAAATATAAATAATAAATAATAAATAACCAGTAACAAATAATAAATAATAACTAAATTAAAGTATATTATAAATAATAAATAATAAATAATAAATGAAACACATTAAAAAGTATGAAAATACGTGATAAGGGATGAAAAATCATGAAAACACATGAAAACAAATGGAGAAGCATGAAGAATGATGCATTTGAAAGAATGAGAACACATGAAAACTCATGAAAACTCTGGAAAACCCCTTAAGAATTCAACATAATCATCATAATAACCCACAAAAAACCATTGATACAGATAACAAGTCATGGAAACCCAAATAAACAGTAATAAATGGAGCAACCGTTAAAACCCGTCAAAATGGTCATAAATTGAAAAAAAACATTGGACTCACATTAACGGAGATAAGTTTTGATCCGAGAGTCCATTCCAGATCTGCGGCTAGTCAAATCAAAGATCCTATAATGATCTTCGAGCTGATAGGTGAAAGAGACTGAATGGATCGACAGATCAGAAGTTTCGACTATTTTAAAAATAGCTAACGGGGAACGGGTGCTAGAAACGAGGCATCGAAAAACATAACAAACCCGATACCCACTAAAAAGGCCATAACATATGATCCAGGAGTCCATGTAGGCGCTGCGACCAGTCAAACCAAAGCTTATAGAATGACCTACGATATGGAAGGCGGAGGAGTCTGAACTGACACGCGGATCGAAAGTTAGGTCCGTTTGAAGACAAGTTCGACGGGACACCAGTGACAGAAATGAGGTTTCAGGTGCCTTTGGAGGGGTTTTAGGGTTTAAAAAACATGGAAAAAGCTTACTCTATAAAATTGGTGCGTAGCTCTATTCGCTAGCTTCGATTTGATATGTGGTAGAGCTCAAATGGACACCCGGAGCGAAAGTTATGGCCGTTTGAAGTTGGAGAACTTTTTTCAACTTTTTATTACTCTCATATCTTCCTCACCTTATACCATCTCATGGTTTTTATTATACGTGCTTCTAGATTTCTTCATGAGCATCGATTTGACTAGTTGTGGCACTCCAACAGACGCCCAGATCAAAAGTTATGGTCGTTTTAGTGATATCGGGGTTTCACATGTTTTCTTTATTTTTTTCTTTTAATTTCCCGGCGGTTTTACCCAAACCGCCACTATTTCGCGGTGATTTTTTAAAAAACCGCTGTTAATCCTCGAAAAAATTAAAAAATTTAAACAAAAATTAATTTTTTTTACACATTTCGCGTCGGTTTTTTCTCGGCAGTTTTTAAAACCACAGCGAAATAGCGGCCCGAAAGCTATTTCGCAACAGTTTTTAAAACCGACGCGAAAAAATTGCTGTGAAATGTCTGTTTTTTTTGTAGTGTGATTTTCCATGCCAAAACAATTATGTAGTGAATAGCATACCCAATTCCTATCAATGTGTTTCACCAATTTAAACTTATAATTATTTGACTTGGGGATTATATGTATTTATTCTATAATCCATCATCTTTTAATAAAATATTATGATTAATGAATCCATGTTTTATGATCTATGTGGAACACCTAAGCATGAGAATGAAATGAATGTGACAGTTGAACCCGAAATTATATAACACTCCAATACATTGGGTAATGTTTAGTATCATGATGTGTCATGTTGGGATAAGGAGTGAACTTGATTAATTTATGGGAATTTTTCCATCATAAATTCTTGAGTGTTATTCTTGAAATATTTTTATGGTATAGAGTTTTAAATTGTTTCTACATTTCCCATGTTGCCTTTATGTTATCATGCTATATCATTAATTATTATTCATGTGTACGATTTTAACACATTTTATTCTAAATTAATATGAATATTGTCTACAATTTATTACCTCATTCCATTTTTATTCTTTTATTGGGATTTATAGCCCACACCATTCTTATGTTTGTCCCTAGGTTTTCCCGTGCAGTTTTAATAGTCATGGGATTTTAGAAGCATGTTAAGGAGGTTTTGAAAAATGTTGTTGTATCCAATGATGAAGATGTTATTCTGTTAACCTAATTTTAAAACACACTAGTAATATTGATATTTTAGGATTGATTATGTGTAATCAAATGTAATAAATAATTTATTAATGTGTAATAATGAGCCGGGTTGTTATAGTTGTTATTAGTGAAAATGGTTAGTTATTTTTGGGATTCTGATTAGAAAACACTAGAAAAATATTTAGGGATAAGAATAATTATATGAAAATATCCATAAATTTGGTAATTATATATTAAGTGATTTATCAAGAAAATATATCCTGGTCAAGATACTATATGTGGAAATGTTTCTGGTATAGATGTACCTTGGGTTAATAACCCTGAAAATGTTTATTATGCCTGAATCGATGTAACCTGGTACATGATAATAGGCCTTACTGCACACCTAGTGAGACACTCTTGGGAAATATGCTTGGATAAATTCGTAATCTCATTATGAACCATTATTAGGGGAATAAAAAATTCCAATAATAATATATTTCAATAAGTATATCATAGATAACCTTGATTTAATCCTAGAAATTCATAAGTTAAGGAAATATATATAATTTAAAGGTTATTTAATTAATGTTATTAAATTCCCCATTTATGTGTTTTATAGTTTAAAAATAATCATAAACAATTTTCCTTTTATTAATCAAATGGACAGAAATAGGGGAATTTTGGTAAACAACCAATGTGACAGGAAATGTGATGATTTCCCCAATGAGATGCCCAACCCTACGGGAGTATGAATCATGAACTTTTATGGTGATAATCTCTCAGCTGACATGGAATCTAAATAGAAACATCGATCAGGATGCGCATCAAAATTTCCCTAAGAGAAAACAAGCTATGATTGAGTCCTTTATATGATAAAGGCCTCTGACATACAATAGACAATATGATCCATTAATCACAGAATAATGGATCAACTTCATTGAGAATATATTCTCCATAATTCAATGTACTAAACAAGATGAAATTCTATGTGTTGTTTATCCTATGGAGGGTGAAGCTTATCAGTGGTGTACATTGGTCAAGAATAAAAATCTAGAGTAAGGGATTGAAGAAATGGGTTCAAATTAATTTTAGAATTTTTTTTTGATAAATATTTCCCTAGAGCTATCTAATATAAAATATAAATGGACTTCCTTTCACTCAAGAAAAAAGTTGATCAATCTATCGATGCGTACGAGGTAAACATCACATTACCTGAATGATACACCTCTAGATTTGTCATTACCCCCAAATATAAAGTCGATCACATATTTGGTGGGCTAAAACGAAGTCCATGAAAATACTTGGTGATCTATGACATTGATAGGTATGAGGAAACTATCTGATGTGCCCTCAATGTTGAAAAATATATCGATGAATCTCAAGGATATCACGAGGATAAGAAGAAAAAAATGGATTTTAATTCCGGCGGTGTAACATCCCAGGTAAATGAAGAATATGAAATTTTTATATTTATTAAAATTTTTGAATAAAATATTAATATTACTTTAAAGGGGATGATATGTTCGATGGCATACCCAATACACAATAATGAGTTTCTTTGAAATATTACGTGCAGACTAATAATATAATAATATTATTTTAAATGGTAGTTAATGCCTAGCCATTGTAATGGTGGGAATGAATAGAACCAACTAAAAAATGATTTATATGTTTGTTAAATATTTAAATAATTACCCAATAAAATATATAGGCTTAAAACATTAATGAATCCAATTTTAAGCACAAATATTCTAATATTCTTTAAAAGGTTGATTAACTGCCTTTTGATGGTGAACCATTTTTAAATCTACTTTTTGTCCCTTTTATATGTTATATTTGACAAAATAAAATCTTTCTTTGGAGTTGGGAAGTCAAAATTTACTTTTTGAAATTTTTTGTTATTTTTCGGATAAAGTTCATTTTTTAATGAATAGTGAACAATGGTGTATTTTAATTAAAAACCTCCTTTTAATATAATTTATTTATATGGTTAGATTATCTTTTTATTGGTTTTAATGTTTAATTAGAATATATTTTTACCATTTAATCCAATTTTGGTCATTGGAGTTAATTTCATTTTGAAATTGATCATAAACAAGGGTCAATCTTTTGATAGATATTGTTTCTTAAAAACACGCTATTAGTTTTGACAGCAGGAATTAATAATAAAATTAATTAATGAAACCTCTATGTTTTGAATTTTTTATAATGGATATCATTTTTTAATTTGTAATATCAAATATATATTAGGGTGAATTTTTGGTATTTTTCTAACAATGTTCATTTTTAATAAATAGTGAAAAATACTACATTTTACTTCAAAAGTGCCTTTTCATCTAATTTAATTATATAGTTAGATTGTACTTTTAATTTGTTTTAAAGTGTAATTGAATTATTTTTTTATCACTTAATACAATGTTGTTCATTGGAAGTAATTTCACTTTTCAATTGAATGTAAAAACATGTCAATCTTTTGATAAATTTTACTTCTTAAAAACCCATCTTTGGTTTTGACAACGGGAAATATTTTTAAATTAATTACTACAATTTCTCTGTTTGGAATTTGGTAAAATGGATTCCATATTTGGAATCAGAAGGTCCAAATTATGCAATTAAGAATCTTGTTTTTGGACATTATGAATAGTGACGATAACAATTATCTTTAATTATCATTATTAATTAGTAATCGGGTAGTTTAGGGTAATAAAATAGTATCATAATACTATAAAATTACCCATCCATGTGTCTTAATGCTATTTTCTGAGTCATGGACGACCATGGGATACCTTGTGCCAACTTTGGGACCCCATTGAATCACTTTAGTGTGATAGTGACCTTTTATCATATTATTTTTAATGAAAATAAAATATAACCAAAGTATGTATCACCTAAGTAAAACAATTTTAGTTTTGTTTATATAAATGATATATTTGACTATAAATATTATTTGTAAAGACAAAAATATTTCCTACATCATGGTATTTTATTTTAAATTTTTAGAAATTAAATGAATAAATTAATTTATGACACCATGATGATGGAATGATTACCTCTTTAATGAACGATTTGAAAAAATGAAAAGATAAGGTAAAATATAAGACATAAACTTTTATAAAACCTATTGGATGGGTGGATTTAGAACCCTTATCACCTTATCCTAAAAAATATATAATTTTTGGACCTTTAAAATCCGAAAAGCATTATATAATAAAGTAACATTTCGAGATTTTCTAAAAGTGACCCTCCTCCCTCTTATAAAAGGCCCCCACATCTACCCCCTTACCCACACCTCTAAAGCCATTGGCTCGTCCAAACTCTACTCATATTATCTCTCCACATCCCTCTGTCACTCCTACAAGCCTCACTCTGGGTAGAAGGCACTCCAAGGAAGCCTTTGCCTCAAATCAAAAAGAGTTACCCGATTTAGATGTAATGTCTTATCTCGAGTTTCTTTCTTTTATTTTCCTTTTTCACTCACAACTATCTTATTATTATTTGATCCCATAATAACCCCAGTATCCTAAATATTCTAGGATTTATCTATGATAAGTATTATATCTACAATTACACACACCTTTGTCTAATGGTTAAAGAACACGCTGTTTCTGTGGATGGCGAATTACTGCCTCACGAAACGATGATTGTTCAATTTCTCCTACCACCTCTCATGGTGGCCATTATGATGGAACTATATTTATATATGATATATATTATATTTATTTTCTCTCTATTCTTCTGAATTTTTTTTATAAAACATACCTTTATGCTTTGCATGTTGTGCAAATGCGATAATTTCATATGAGGAAGTGTGGACAACCGCCCCTCAAGTGATGTGACTCGTTCATGCCAAAAATGGAATTTATAAAGAATGTAATTAATGAACTTATGTTACCTATATAACATATATATTATAATGGAGTTATAATATATATATGTCTCATTAAGTTTTAAAGTCCATTAACATGACAAAAAATGGAAGTAGCGTTCATGCGTACGTACGACCTACCATCTCCATGAAATATATATTAAATTTATTATCTACAAACATTATGGAATATTATTAAATACATATATACTGGATATATATGATATTTAAATCATGGAAATTGTTCCGGAGATGATGTACTTATAACTACATGGACAATTCTCTTCAAACAAGTTTATTTTTTGACTCAAGTTCCGAACATCGAGAAAATGTCCATTATGAACTCAAAAAATTAAATAAAAAGAAATTTAATAAGTTATATAAATGGAATAATATACATGAAAAATTATTCTTAATAATATAGAAATTAATTTATGTTTATCATTCAGGAGGAACAAGGAACATACGAGCCAGTCAAGTCGGACATGTGGTAAGGGATTTCTTATCTCGGTTTTAATTTCGTGAGATTTACATTGTTTGACACTTATTTGTTGCATGTGGTGTATTTTGTACTGAGATTTCATATATATAATCATGATTCTATTTATATTCATGGTATTATGTGATTCATTTGGTGTTTATTATCTTTTGGTCGTACGACTCGATTGATTACAAAGTGGTAAGGGGTTTTTATCTCACTTTTTTTCGAGTGAGATTCATGCTACATTTTCCACTATTTCCTTTTGTGTGGTGTATGTACAACCCATGATTGTATTATTTGTGCAATATAATTTAATTTATGGGTATTTACATCTTCATTGTATGACCCTTCTTTCCTGGGGTGTACGTTTCGAATGTTACCCAAATCGGTAAGGGAACCATTCACCCTCCTCTTTTTAAAAGACTTGTTTTTGTCAGGTATTTTAATTTACATATTCTTATGTTTGGATATTTTCATATATATCCTTTTTTCTGTAAATTTTATGTCTAAGTGATGAGATACCATTTTTATCTCTCATCAAATCATTTTATGAATTTTAGAGTGACGCCGTTAGGCTGTCGAACTTTTGTAAGGGAACTTCTTAACCCATTTTCAATTCTTTGGGTTAAACCACTACTTCTTGATTATGTAGTTCTATGAATATGTGTGGATTACCTCTGTTTGTTTTACACTTAATATCCACTTATATTGAGTTTATTTATATTTTTAACCAATAATTATTTCATTGATTTATCCTTAATCTAAGGATATCGTCTTTGTACGGGACTTCGTCTCAATCTCCTTTCATTGAGGCATCTTTTGATTTATACACGACATTATTTTATACGGTGTATAAAACCCTTTTGACTTGTAATTTCATTAAAAAGGAATATTTTTACACGAAGCGTTTTACTAAACGACAAAAGGCATGTTTTTGTCTTACGTATGCGGCGACAACAACTTCTCCGCCGCCGTGACCATTTTTTGAGTTTGAGCTTCCTCTAAAAGCCATAAATTTTTTAAATGAAAAATAAATACCATGTTTTAATTTTCTTTTATTTTGGTATTTAAAATGGTTCTGATAATGTTTTGATTATATTAATGTGTTGTATTGATATCTTGTGATTGAAATGTAAAAATGTTATGTTTCATTTATGCATGTTTTATGTGATACGATTATGTTATGGTTCGTGGGAATTGTTTATGATGTTGGGTGGTTTCGTGATAAACTAAGGGTGGGTGAATCTGAGATAGCTCTCCAATGCATTGGGTAATGTTAAGGAGTTAAACTCTAAGGTTTCTCTAAAAAAGATTTATTGAATATACTACGATGGGTATTCCAAACATAACCATGAGGGTTACTCCCCACGTAAGAATATTATGAATGCCTCAAGTTATCTTTATGTTAAATGATTTTTATGAGTTATTCCTAAATCATATGATTTTATGAGGTATGTTAAAGTGCTTATGTTTTTTGAGAAAAGTATGATCTCATGGATTCTTATGTATACATGGACTAATGTTTTCTTTCCATATTTTTATATCTCTTATTGAGATTTTTAAGCTCATCCGATGTTTTTGAAATGTCTTCTACAGGGCTTAAAGATGAATATGTTCAAGGATGGGATCATGGAAAGACATCCTATCTAAAACAACGAAATAGACATGTTTCTTTTTAAGAGTATTTATTTTATGAAAAAAATGGAAACTGAGTAGAAGTGTCTACTTTGTAATCTTTTGAGATGTAATAGTTATTTTCTAATTATATAAAACTCTAAACCTAAAAATATCCTGAAAGTGAATTATTCATTTAATTCAAGATTATGTAATATTTTAAGGTTGAGTCCTTATAGTTGGTATCAAAGGTTAGTTTAGATAACTTTAGAGGTTAGGTTATTCTTCATGTATAAGTGACATTACAATAATGGTAAGGATTTCAGAAAGAGTCCTAGTTTTTTTCATAAAGTGAATGAGTTTAAGATAACATGAATAATTATATTTTAGTATTATATGATGATTTTTATGATATACTCACACTGACCTTTTTGTTTTTAGTAAATGTCTGGATCTAGCAGGCACCAATGTAAAAGTGGATGTGAAGAAAACTGTGACGGTTTTCTGAAAGAACAATTGAATGGTATGGGAGATGCAATGAGAACTCTTGTGGTAATTCTTAACCAACTATTTAAAGTCATGATTGACCACATGATCCTTAGTGATTTTTATAAGGAATCATATATGCGACAAACAAATCCCTAAAGAAGTTCAGGTAATAATCATAATGGTAAGTGTGTTCAAAATCCTATGTGACAAAGATGTGGAAAGAAACACCTAGGAAAATGTTTCAATGGGACAAAAAGATACTATATATTTGTAAATGAATGTAATAAAGCAAGAACCTACCATGGAAAAAGGAAGCACCCAATTGACTCTAGTAAAGGGAAAGAAGTACTTTCTCAGGGATCAATTGAATGTTTCAAATGTGGTGTGCATGGTGATTATGTAAACACATGTCCTACAAAGAAGTTTCGGGAATGGGATCACCGAGATCGTACAAATATTCATTTACCAATACCTAATTCCATTCCGATTGAGGATAAAGAAACTGAAAATGACCAATAAAAGGTATGGATTATTTCATAACATAGGTTTTCCTATTATTGAAATCTTAGGATATGATTCATGATTTTGTTTGTAGGAAAGAAGTATTTCAGAATAAGTTAGAAAGGGATGGTTAAAGGATCATGAAGAATGTTGAATGAGTAAGAAGTCAACATATAAGGGATTCAAGAGATATGGTAGCTTTTAGGATGGTGAAATTCATAAAATTATTAAGGCTCTTTTGATGATGGGATTACATTAAAATACTTTTTAAAGTATGTGTAACCCATATTCTTGATATATGAAAATTTTATTTAAGGAATAATTATCTTTTCTTTTGTGGATATAGTTATAAAAAATCATTTGGGTTTATATAATATTTGAATTTGAGGCAATTACAGGTTAATACATTTCGGGATGCAAAATGAAAGTTATTAGATAACCATCACGGTTAAATTATGTTATGGTTATTTTGATTAATTTATCTCTTTATGGGAATGTTATAAAATTATATAGTTTTTGAAAAAGGAAAACACGCAGGCCGTTTGACAACTCGTCGCGTCGGACGAAGCTGTGGGAATCGAACCCACAACCAAAGTGCGACTGGTATTTATCGCCTACCACTGGACTACATAAAGTCCCTCATTAGTTTGACTAACTCTTTTTAGTTAGATGATTTTATGAATCAATAATAATTTGATTTTGATTTATCTATGGAAATGATTAACATATCCTGGAGGATATGTGATTAGGATAATTACTTTTCAATATGATACTTTAAGAGTAACTGATGTTATTTAGAGATAAATGTTAAGATTTACATTGGAAGACTATGTGATTATATCCTTCATAGATTTGGGTTTCAATCATAGTTTGGATTACTTTGAAGGATTTTATGGATATCTGTTTATTGAATGGTCTTTTTTGAACATTGGGTATTTTTGGACAAATTAAAGAGATTAAGAGTAGCTTTTCTTTTTGTAAAAGATTATCCTTTTTGGGGATTATGTGATCTTGTACTAACCATTTTTGATTTGGTTAAGACCTAAATACATGTGAAATATATTTTTCTTTTTTGAGGATTATGTGATTCTCTCGAAGTTGATTTTGGCACTCTTAATGCGAACAAGTCAACCTAAATACTCATCTTTTGGAGAAAATATGAGTTTATGTTAGAAATCTAGTAAGAGATGAAAGTCTACATGACAAGTAAGTAGGTTTAATTATTTTTTAGTTAAGCTCATAAATAAATTCCTCCATAAAAAGAAACTTAAACGAAAAACATTATCTGTTAACTTTTTCTACTGGGGAATCAAATACCGTTTAACCCATCACACGTTTGTGATTTTCTGGTGGTTAACTTTCTCTTAGACATGTTTTCTATAACTCTCCACCAGAACTTGATGGTTTGTTTCCACTTCCATATCTATGTTTTCATGGAATCCTAGTATTTGTTTTCTCGGGTGACCTTTGTAATTTTCGTTCTTTCTTTTAAAGTGACAGTTTTATTTACACTTTTTCCGATGTGGGGATTTCAATGAAGTTTTCGATCCCAATTTTAAAATTATGAGGACACAATTCACAAAAGGGGGGAAGGATGTAACATCCCAGGTAAATAATGAATATGAAAATTTAATATTTATTAATATTTGTGAATAAAATATTAATATTACTTTAAAGGGGGTGATATGTTCGATGGAATACCCAATACGCAACAATGAGTTTCTTTGAAATATTACATGCACACTAATAATATAATAATATTATTTTAAATGGTAGTTAACTCCTAACTGTTGTAATGGTGGGAATGAACAGAACGAACTAGAAAATTATTATATATGTTTGTTATATATTTTAACAATTTCCCAATAAATTATAGAGGCATAAAATGTGAATGAATCCAATTTTAAGCATAAATATTCTAATATTCTTTAAAAGGATGATTAAATTCCTTTTGATGGCGAACCCTTTTTAAATATACCATTTTTCACTGTTATATGTTATATTTGAAAAAATAAAATCCTTCGTTGTAATTGGGACATAAAAAATTTACTTTGTGTAAATTTTAGTTATTTTTCCGATAAAGTTCATTTTTAATGAATAGTGAAAAATGTTGTATTTTAATTCAAAAACTCTTTTTAATCTAATTTATTTATATAGTTATATTATATTTTTAATTGGTTTTAAAGTGTAATTAGAATATATTTTTACCCTTTAATCCAATTGTGGTCATTTGAGTCAATTTCACTTTGAAATTGATCATAAACATGTGTCAATCTTTTGATAGATATTATTTCTTAAAAACATGCTATTTGTTTTGACAGTGGGAATTAATTATAAAATTAATTAATGAAAATTATATGTTTTAAATTTGGTAAAATGTATATCATTTTTGAATTTGGAAGATCAAATATAGATTCGGGTGATTTTTTTTATTTTTCGGACAATGTTCATTTTTAATGAATAGTGAAAAATACTGCATTTTACTTCAAAACTGCCTTTCCATCTAATTTAATTATATAGTTAGATTGTACTTTTAATTGGTTTTAAAGTTTAATTTAATTATTTTTTTATAACTTAATACAATTTTGTTCATTGGAAGTAATTTCACTTTTCAATTGGATGTAGAAACACGTCAATCTTTTGATAAATTTTAATTTTAAAAACTCGTCTTTGGTTTTGACAACGAGAATTATTTTTAAATTAATTACTGCAATTTCTATGTTTTGAATTTGGTAAAATGGATTACATATTTGGGATTAGAAGGACTAAATTATTCAATTAAGACTCTTTTTTTGGACATTATGAATTGTAACGACGGTAATTATCTTTAATTATCATGATTAATTAGTAATCGAGTAGTTAAGGGTAATAAAAAAATATCATAATAATATAAACTTACCCATACATGTGTCTTAATGCATTTTTTTGAGTCATGTCCAACCATGGGATTCCTTGTTCCAACTTTGGGACCCCATAGAACCACATTAGTATGATATCGACCTTTTATCATATTATTTTTAAAGAAAGGAAAATATAACCAAAGTATATATCACCAAAGTAAAACAATTTTTGTTTTGTTTATATAAATTATCTCTTTGACTATTAATATTAATTGGGAATCTAAAAGTATTTCTTACATCATGGTATTTTATTTATAAATTTTAGACATTAAATAAATAAATTTATTTTTAACACCATAATGATGCAGCGATTACCTCATTAATGAACGCTTTATATAAAATGAAAAGATAATGTAAATTCTAAGACTTACACATGTCTAAAACCTATTGGATGGGTTTGTTTCAAACCCTTATCACCTTATCCTCAAATTATATCATTGTGGGACCTTTAATATCAGAATATCATTTTATAATAAAGTAACATTTCAAGACTTTCCAAAAGTGACCATGCTCCCTCTTATAAAAGTCCCCCATCTCTACCCCCATACCCACACCCATAATGCCATTTACTCACCCAAACTCGGATCATATTATCTCTCCACATCCCTCTCTCACTCCTAGAAGACACACTTTGCGCAAAACTCTTTCCAAGGAAGCCTTTGGCTCAAATCAAAAAGAGTTACCCGATTTAGAGGTAATGTCTTCTCTCAAGTTTCTTTCTTTTATTTTCCTTTTTCACTCACCACTATCTTATTATTATTTGATTCCATAATAAAACTAGTATCCTCAATATAATAGGATGTTTTTATGATAAGGATTATACATACACTTACACACACCTCTGTCTAATGGTTAAAGAACATTCTGTTTCCGTGGATGGCGAATTACTGCCTCACGAAACGATGATTTTTCAATTTTCTCCTACCACCTCTCATGGTGGACATTATGATGGCACTAAATTTATATATGATATATACTATATTTACATCCTCTCTATGATTATGTATTTTATTTATAAAAAATACCTTTATGCTTAGCATGTTGTGAAAATGCGATAATTTCATATGAGGAAGTGTGGAAAACCGCCCCCTTAAGTGATGTGAATCGTTCATGCCAAACATGGAATTTATAAATAATGTAATTAATTAACTTATGTTACCTAAATAACATATATATTGTTATGGAATTATTATATATCTATGTCTCATTTAGTTTTGAAGTACATTAATATGACAAAAAATGAAAGTAGTGTTCATGTGTACGTACATCCTACCGTCTCCATGAACGATACATTTCATTTATTATCTCCAATAATTATGGAATATTATTAAAAACATATATACTGGATATATATGATATTTATATCATTAAAACCATTCTTAAGATGATGTACTTATTATTACATGGACAATTCTCTTCAAAGAATTTTATTTTTTGACTGAAGTTCCATACATCGACAAAATGTCCATTATTAACTCAAACAATTAAATAAATAGAATGGAAATTAAGTTATATAAAAGGAATAATGAACTTGAAAAAATATTCCTAAGCAAGTATAAATTAATTTATGTTTATCACTCAGGAAGAACAGGGAACATACGAGTGAGTCAAGTCGGACACGTGGTAAGGGATTTCTTATCTCGCTTGTAATTCTGTGAGATTTCCATTATTTTCCACTTATTTGTTGCATGGGGTGTATCGTGTACTGAAATTTCATATATATTATCATGATTCAGTTTATATTTATGGTATTGTGTGATTCATTTGGTTTTTATTATCTTTTGATGATACGACTCGATTGATTACAACGAGGGAAGGGGTTTTTATCTCACTTTTTATTCCTGTGAGATTCATGCTACATTTGACACTATTTTTCGTTTGTGTGGTGTATGTAATGACCATTATTGTATTCTTTGTATAATATACGTTAATTTATGTGTATTTTCATCTTCATTTTATGACCCTTCTTTCATGTGGTGTATGTTTTGAAAGTTACACAACTTAGTAAGGGAACCATTCACCCTCCTCTTTTTAAAAAGACTTTTTTTGTTAGGTCTTTTAATTTACATCTTCATATGTTCGGATGTGTTATTATATTTCCTTATTGCTGTAGATTTTATGTCCAGGTTATGAGATACCCATTTTATCTCTCATCAAATCATTTTCTAAATTTTAAAGTGACGTCATTAGGCTGTCGAATTTCTGTAAGGGAAACTATTAACCCAATTTAAATTCTTTGGGTTAAACATATACTTATTGATTATATCATGCTATGAATATGTGTGTATGAACTATGATTCTTTTACACTTAATATCCACTTATATTGAGTTTATTTATAATTTTCACATATATTTATGTAATTGATTTATCCTTAATCTAAGGATACCATCTTTGTACGGGACTTCGTCTCAATCTCTTTTCATTGAGGCATCTTTTGATTTCTAAAAGACATTATTTTATACAGTGTATAAAACCCTTTTGACTTTTAATTTAATTCAAAAGGAATATTTTTACATGAAGATTTTTACTAAATGAAAAAATGAATGTTTTTTTCTTACGAATTCGGCGATAACGACTTCTCTGCCGTTGTGACCGTTATTTGAGTTTCATCTTCCTCTATAAGCCATAACTTTTTAAAATGAAATATAAATACCATGTTTTAAATTTATTTTATTTTGGTATAGAAAATGGTTCTGATAATTTTTTGATTATATCAATGTGTTGTATTGATATCTTGTGATTGAAATGTGGAAATGTTCTGATTCCTTTATTCATGATTTTTGTGATACGATTATGTTATGGTTCTTGGGAATTGATTATGAAGTCGAGTGGTTCCATGTTAAACTAAGGGTGGGTGAGCCCAAGATAGCTCTCCAATGCATTGGGTAATGCGAACGGAGTGAAAAGCTATGGTTTCTCTGAAGAGATTTAGGAAATATACTTTGATGGGTATTCCAAACGTAACCATGAGGGTTACTCCCTACGTAATAATGTTATGAATGCCTCAATTTACCTTTATGATTGATGATTTCTTTGAGTTATTCATAAATCTTATGATTTCAGGATGTATGTTAAAGTTCTTATGTTTTGTGATTAAAGTATGATTTCATTGATTGTTATGTATACATGGACAAATGTTTTCTTTCCGTATTTTTATATCCCTTACAGAGATTTTTATGCTCATCCCACATTTTTTAAATGTTTTCCACAGGACTTAAAGACGAATAGGGTCAAGGCTGGTATCATGGAAAGACATTCTATCTAAAACATGGAACTAGACATGTTTCTTTTTAAGACTTTTTATTTTATGAAAAAATGGAAAATGAGTAGAAGTGTCTACTTTGTAATCTTTTGAGATGAAATAGTAATGTCATAATTCTCTAAAACACTAAACCTGAAAAAATCCTCAATGTAAATTATTCACTTAATTCAAGATTATGTAATATTTTAAGGTTAGGTCCTTATAGTTGGTATCAATGGTCAGTTTAGATATCTTTAGTGGTTAGGGTATTCTTTATGTATAAGTGACATTAAAATATTGGTTATGATTTCAGAAAGAGTCAAAGTTTTTTATGATAAAGTGAATGATTTTAAGATAAAATGAATAATTATAGATTAGTATTATATGATGATTTTTCTGATATACTCACACTGACCGTTTCGGTTTTAGTAAATGGATGGATCTAGCAGGCACCAACGTAAAAGTGGATGTGAAGAAAACTTTGACAGTTTTCTGAAAGAACAACTGAATTATATGGGAGGTTCAATGAGAAATATTATGGTCATTTCAACCAACTATCTCGCATCACGATTGACCAACTGAACCTTGGTGATTTTTATAAGGCATCATATAAGTGAGAAACAAATCCCTACGGAAGATCAGGTAATAATTATAAAGGTAAGTGTGTTCAAAAACCTATGTGTCAAATATGTGGAAAGAAACACCTAGGAAAATGTTTCAAAGGGTTAGATAGATGATATATATGTCGAAATGAAGGTCATAAAGCAAGAACCTGCCATGAAAAAAGGAAGCACCCAGTTGACTCTAGGTAAGGGAAAGAAGTTCTTTCTTAGGGATCAATTGAATGTTTTAAATGTGGTGTGCATGTTCATTATGAAAACACATGTCCTATGAAGAAGTTTTGGGAATGGGATCACCAGGATCGTACAAATATTCATTTACCAATACCTAATTCCATTCCGAATGAGGATGAAGAAACTGAAAATGACCAATGAAAGGTATGGATTATTTTTTAACATATGTTTTCCTATTATTTAAATCTTAGGATATGATTCATGATTTTGTCTGTAGGAAATAATTATTTCAGAATAAGTTAAAAAGGAATGGTTAATGGATCATGAATAATGTTGAATGAGTAAGAAGACAACATATAAGGGATTCCAGAGTTATGGTAGATTTTAGGATGGTGAAATTCTTAATATTATTAAGGCTCTTTTGATGATGGGATTACATTAGAAGACTTTTTATTGTATGTGTAACCCTGATGCTTGATATATGAAAATTTTATTTAAGGAATAATTATCTTTTCTTTTGTAGATATAGTTATAAAAAACCATTTGGGTTTATATGATCCTTGAATTTGAGGCAATTACATGTTAATACATTTTGGGATGCAAAATGAATGTTATTAGATAACATTCGTGGTCAAATTATGTTATGGTTATTTTGATGAATATATCTCTTTTTGGGAATGTCATAAAAGTATATTGTTTTTGAAAAAGGAAAACACGCGGGCCATTTGTCAACCCGTCACGTCGGACAAAGCTGCGGGAATCGAACCCACAACCAATGTGTGACTGGTATTTATCTCTACCACTAGACTATGTGAAGTCCCTGGAGAAAAATGTTAAGATTTACCTTGGAAAAATATGTGATTAAATCCTTCAGAGATTTGGGTTTCAATTTTAGTTTGGATTAATTTGAATAATTTTATGGATAGCTGTTTAATGAATTGTCTTTGTTGAACATTGGGTATTGTTGGAAAAATTATGGACATTGAGAGTAGTTTTCTTTCTGTAAAAGATTATCCTTTTTGGGGATTATCTGATCTTGTACTAATCATTTTGGTTTTGGTTAAGGTCTAAAGACATGGGAAATATATTGTTCTCTTTTGTGGATTATGTGATTCTCTCGAAGTTGATTTTGGCGCACTTAATGCGAACAAGTCATCCTAAATACTCGTCTTTTGGAGAAAATATGAGTTTGTGTTATAAATATAGTAAGAGATGAATGTCTACATGACAAGTAAGTAGGTTTACTTATATTTTTAGTTATGCTCATAAATAAATTCCTCAATGAAAATTTACTTAAAACAAGAACATTGTCTGTTAACAATTTCTACTGGGGAATCAAATACCGTTTAACCCATCACAAGTTTGTGATTTTCTGGTGGTTAACTTTCTCCTAGACATGTTTTCTGTCACTCTCCATCAGAACTTGATGGTTTTTTCACCTCCATATCAATGTTTTCATGGAATCCTAGTATCTATTTTCTCGGGTGACCATTGAACTTTTTTTCTTTCTTTTAAAGTGACAGTTTTATTTACTCCATTTCCGATGTGGGGCTTTCAATGAAGTTTCTGAGCCCAATTTTAAAATTGCGAGGACACAATTTCCAAAAGGGGGAAGGATGTAACATCCCAGGTAAATAAAGAATATAAAATTTTCATATTTGTTAATATTTGTGAATAAAATATTAATATGACTTTAAAGGGGATGATATGTTCGATGGCATGCCCAATACGCAACAATGAGTTTCTATGAAATCTTGCGTGCACACTAATAATATAATAATATTATTTTAAATGGTAGTTAACGCCTAGCCATTATAATGGAAGGAATGAATAGAACTAACTAAAAAATGATTATATATGATTGTTTAATATTTTAACAATTACCCAATAAATGATGGAGGCTTGAAATGCGAAGGAATCACATTTTAAGCATAAATATTCTAATATTCATTAAAAGGTTGATTAACTGCCTTTTGATGGTGAACACTTTTTAAATCTACTGTTTTTCACTTTTATATGTTATATTTGACAAAATAAAATCCTTCTTTTGAATTGGGACATCAAAATATACTTTGTGTAAATTGTTGTTATTTTTCTGATAAAGTTCATTTTTAATGAATAGTGAAAAATGCTGTATTTTAATTCAAAACATCCTTTTAATCTAATTTATTTATATGGATAGATTATATTTTTAATTTTTTTAAAGTTTAATTAGAATATATTTTTACCATTTAATTCATTGGTAGTCATTGAAGTTAATTTCACTTTGAAATTGATCACAAACAAGTGTCAATCTTTGGATAGATATTATTTCTTAAAAACACGCTATTAGTTAGACAGTGGGAATTAATAATAAAATTAATTAATGAAACATCTATGTTTTGAATTTGGTAATATAGATATCAATTTTTAAATTGGAATATAAAATATAGATTATGGTAGTTTTTTGGTATTTTTCTGACAAAGTTCATTTTTAATGAATAGTGAAACATACTGCATTTTACTTCAAAGATACCTTTTCATATAATTTAATTATATATCTAGATTGTTCTTTTAATTTGTTTTAAAGTGTAATTTAATTATTTTTTATCACTTAATACATTGTTGTTCATTGTAAGTAGTTTCACTTTTCAATTGGATGTAAAAACAAGTCAATCTTTTGATAAATTTTACTTCTTAAAAACCCATCTTTGGTTTTGACAATGGGAATTATTTTCAAATTAATTACTGAAATTTATGTGTTTAGAATTTGGTGAAATGGATTCCATATTTGGAATTAGAAGGTCCAAATTATTCAATTAATATATTTCTGTTTTTGGATATTATGAATTGTAACGACGACAATTATCTTTAATTACCATGATTAATTATTAATCAAGTGGTTAAGGGTAGTAAAATAATATCATAATAATATAAAATTACCCATCCACGTGTTTTAATTCTATTTGATGAGTCATGGCCAACCATGGGATTCCTTGTGCCAACTTTGGGACCCCATGGAATCACTTTAGTGTGATAGTGACCTTTTATCATATTATTTTTAACGATAGGAAAATATAACCAAAGTATGTATCTCCAAAGTTAAACAATTTTAGTTTTGTTTATATAAATGTTCTCTTTAACTATAAATATTCATTGGAAATAAAAAAATATTCCCTACATCATTGTATTTTATTTATTATTTTTATACATTAAATGAATAAATTCATTTATGACACCATGATGATGCAGTGATTACCTCATTGATGAACAATTTAAATAAAATGAAAGGATAAGGTAACATCTAAGACTTACAATTGTCTAAAACCAATTGTATGGGTAAATTTTGAACCCTTATCACCTTAACCTCAAAATATATCATTGTGGGACCTTTAAAATCTGAAAATACTTTTATAATAATGTAACATTTGAAGACATTCCAAAAGTGACCCACCTCCCTCTTATAAAAGGTCCCCACCTCTACCCCCTTACCCACACCTCTCCAGCCCTTGGCTCGTCCAACCTCTCCTCATATTATCTCTGCACATACCTATCTCTCTCCTAGAATCCTCACTTTAGGTAGAAGTATTTCCGAGGAAGCCTTCGGCTCAAATAGAAAAGAGTTACCTGATTTAGAGGTAATGTCTTCTCTCGAGTTTCCTTCTTTTATTTTCCTTCTTCACTCACCACTATATTGTTATTATTTGATCCCATAATAACACCAGAATCCTAAATATATTATTATTTTTATATGATAAGTATTATACCTACACATACGCACACAGTTGTCTAATGGTTAAGGAACATACTGTTTCCGTGGATGGCGAATTACTGCCTCACGAAACGATGATTGTTCAATTTTCTCCTACCAACTCTCACGGTGTCCATTATGATAGAAATATATTTATATATGATATATAATATATTTATTTCCTCTCTATGCTTCTGTATTTTATTTATAAAACATACATTTATGCTTTGCATGTTGTGCAAATGCGATAATTTCATATGAGGAAGTATGGACAATAGCCCCCTCAAGTGATGTGACTCGTTCATGACAGACATGAAATTTATAAAGAATGTTATTAATTAACTTATGTTACCTATATAAAATATATATTATACTGTAATTATAATATTTCTATATCTCATTTAGTTTTAAAGTCCATTAACATGACAAAATATGAAAGTAGCATTCATGCGTACGTACAACCTACCGTCTCCATGAACGGTACATTTAATTTCTTATCTCCAAACATTATGGAATACTATTAAATACATATAAACTGGATATATATGAAATTTAAATCATGAACACCATTCCGGAGATGGTGTACTTATAAATACATGGACAATTCTCTTCAAACAAGTTTATTTTTTTGACTCAAGTTCCGAACATCGACAAAATGTCTATTATGAACTCAAACAATTAAATAAATAGAAAGTTAATAAGTGATATAAAAGGAATAATAAACTTGAAGAAACATTATTAAGCAAGTAGATATTAATTTAAGTTTATCATTCAGGAAGAACAAGGAACATACGAGCGAGTCAAGTCGGACACGTTGTAAGGGATTTCTTATCTCGCTTTTAATTCCACAATATTTCCATTGTTCGACACTTATTTGTTGCATGTGGTGTATTTTGAACTGCCATTTAATATATATTATCATGATTCTATTTATATTCACGGTATTATTTGATTAATTTGGTGTTTATTATCTTTTGGTCATACGACTTGATTGATTACAGCGAGGTAAGGGGTTTTTATCTCACTTTTTATTCCCGTGAGATTCATGCTACATTTGACACTATTTCCTTTTTTTGTGGTGTATTTACTTCCCATGATTGTATTATTTGTTTAATATAATTTAATTTATGGGTATTTACATCTTCATTGTATGACCCTTCTTTCTTGGGGTGTATGTTTTGAAAGTTACCCAAATCGGTAAGGGAACCTTTCACCCTCCTCTTTTTAAAAGACTTCTTTTTGTTAGGTCTTTTAATTTACATATTCTTATGTTGGGATATATTCTTATATATCCTTATTTATTTAAAGTTAATTTCCAATTAATGAGATACCCTTTTTTATCTCTCAAAAACTCATTTTATAAATTATAAATTGACACCGTTAGGCTGTCGAATTTCTATAAGGGAACTTCTTAACCCCATTTCAATTCTTTGGGTTAAACCCCTACTTCTTGATTATGCCATGATATGAATATGTATGGATGACCTCTGATTATTTTACACTTAATATCCACTTATATTTAGTTTATTTATATTTTTTACACATAATTATGTAATTTATTTATCATTAATCTAAGGATATCATCTTTGTACGGGACTTCGTCTCAACATCCCTTCAATGAGGCATCATTTGATTTCTACATGACATTATTTTATACGGTTTATAAAACCCTTTTTACTTTTAATTTTCATTCAAAAGGAATATTTTTACATGAAGTGTTTTAATAAACAACAAAAGGAATGTTTTTATCTTACGTATGCAATGACAACGACTTCTCCACCGCCGTGACCCTTATTTGAGTTTCAGCTTCCTCTACATGCCATAACTTTTTTAAATGAAAAATAAATACCATGTTTTACATTTCTTTAATTTTGGTATTGAAAATGGTTATGATAATGTTTTGATTATATCAATGTGTTGTATTGATATCTTGTGAATGAAATGTGGAACTATTATGTTTCTATTATGCATGTTTTGTGTGATACGATTATGTTATGGTTCTTGGGAATTGTTTATGAAGTCAGGTGGTTCTGTGATATACTAAGGTCGAGTGAGCCTAAGATAGCACTTCAATGCATTGGGTAAAGCGAAGGAGTTAAATGTTAAGGTTTCTCCGAAGAGATTTAGGGAATATACTGCGTTGGCTATTCCAAATATAAGCATAACGGTTACACCCTACGTAAGAATGTTATGAATGCCTCAAGTAACCTTTATGTTTTATGATTTCTATGAGTTATTCAAAAATCTTATGATTTCATGAAGTATGTTAAAGTGATTTTTTGTGAGTAAAGTGTGATTTCATTGATTCTTATGTATACATGGACTAATATTTTCTTTCCGTATTTTTATATCCCTTACTGAGCTTTTTATACTCATCCAATGTTTTTGAAATGTTTTCCACAAGATATAAAGATGAATAGGGTCAAGGATGGGATCATGGAAAGACATGCTATCTAAAACATGGAACTAGACAAGTTTCTTTTTAAGAGTTTTTTTATGAAAAAATGGAAACTGAGTAGAAGTGTCTACTTTGTAATATTTTCTGATGTAATAGTTATGTACTAATTCTCTAAAACTCTAAACCTGAAAAGATCCTCAATCTGAATTATTCATTTAATTGAATATTATGTAATATTTTAAGGCTGGGTCCTTATAGTTGGTATCAAAGGTTAGTTTAGATAACTTTAGAGGTTAGGGTGTTCTTTATGTATAAGTGACATTAGAATAATGGTTAGGATTTCAGAAAGAGTCATAGTTATTTGGATAAAGTGAATGAGTTTAAGATAACATGAATAATTATATCTTAGTATTAAATGATGATTTTTCTAATATACTCACACTGAAATTTTTGGTTTTAGTAAATGGCTGGATCTAGCAGGCACCAATGTAAAAGTGGATGTGAAGAAAACTGTGACAGTTTTCTGAATAAACAACTGAATGATATATGAGTTGCAATGAGAACTCTTGTAGTCATTCTCAACCAACTATCTGGATTCATGATTGACCACCTGAACCTTGGTAATTTTTATAAGGCATCATATATGCGAGAAACAAATCCCTACGTAAGTTCAGGTAATAATCATAATGGTATGTGTGTTCAAAAACCTATGTGTCAATGATGTGGAAAGAAACACCTAGGAATGTGTTTCCAAGGGATAAAAAGATGTTATAGATGTGGAAATGAAGTTCATAAAGCAAGAACCTTCCATGGAAAAAGGAAGCACTCAGTTGACTCTAGGAAAGGGAAAGATGTTCTTTCCGAGGGATCAATTGAATGTTTTAAATGTGGTGTGCATGGTCATTATGAAAACACATGTAGTAAGAAGAAGTTTCAGGATTGGTATTACCCAGATCGTACAAATATTCATTTACCAATACCTAATGCCATTCCGATTGAGGATAAAGAAATTGACAACGAGAAATGAAAGGTATGGATTATTTCTTAACATATATTTTCTTGTTATTGAAACATAGGATATGATTCATGATTTTTTTGTAGGAAAGAAGTATTTCAGAATAAGTTAGAAATTAATGGTTAACAGATCATGAAGAATGTCAAATGAGTAAGAAGTCAACATATAAGGGATTCAAGAGTTATGGTAGATTTTAGGACGGTGAAATTCTTAGAAGTATTAATGCTCTTTTGATGATGGGATTACATTAGAAGCCTTTTTATAGTATGTGTAACCCTGATGCTTGATATATGAAAATTTTATTTAAGCAATAATTATCTTTTCTTTTGTTGATATAGTTATAAAAAACCATTTGGGTTTATATAATCCTTGAATTTGAGGCAATTATAGGTTAATACATTTTGGGGTGAAAAATGAATGTTATTAGATAAACTTCATGGTTAAATAATGTTATGGTTATTTTGATGAATTTATCTCTTTTTGGGAATTTTATAATATTATATAGTGTAATGCCCCGACCCCGGTTACCTAGTGTAGGTGCATTGTTACATAACATTGGCATGATCTCAAAGGATCATATCTCGAAAGACCGATTACTTTAGTACCCTTGGAAATGCAAGATATATTCTCAAGTCTTATATTACATTATAAAGTGAAAAAGCTTAAACAACATCTTGTCTTCATATCCCCTCACACTACCCCTGCAGGTCATTCATAAAATACTTCTTCAAATCCTAGGAAAAATAAAACATTGAAAGGGGTGAGCTCAGATGCATAGTAAGGATAACAATATTGTGGAAATATTCATAAATAAACATAAACATTTAAGGCAATGAATAACTAAAAGAAAAGCCTTTTAAACTTGAACTTCAACATAATATGGAAAAAATAAAATGAAATAATTCCATTTACTTATTCAGATGGATATTCTACTCGTCGAATAATCACATGCAATATCAATAACCACTTTTATAATGATGGAATTCATAATGCCAGCCTATCATAACCACATAGTCAAGGCCTTGTACCAAGACTATAAATAAGATTTTGTCAAGGCCTTGTGCCAAGACACTAGTTTGTATCATGAGACCTACTGATGCATCTAGGAGCTATAGCGGGCTCCACCCATCACTTACTATGTCCAATGCATTCCTCATATGAAAATTTTGAAACATAATATAAACATTCGTATTAAAACTAGCATACTAAATGTCAATACATTATCCACATACCATGAACGGTATAAAAATAGCACATCCACAGGCAAACATAACTCATTAAATACAATATGTAAGATTGTATTGTAACATATTAACCTCAATTGAGAATAATGAAGGATATTTACATAGATGAAAATAATCATCAAAACTCTTTATGAGGAATACCCCCTTTTTCTTGAAAACATTCAAAAGTCACACTACTTGTCAAGAATCCATTTTAAAATATATTTTTGAATCAAAGTCTCCCATAACACTTTGAAACTATTAAAAGGAATTTTAATTTTAAGAAATTAATGTCCATATGAATAAATAATTAAATTCATTTTTAAAACATGGACATTTATTATAATCATTTAGAATAATAAACCTTTAAAACATTTTAAAATGATATTTTAGTTGGAGTTCCTAACCAAAAGAGAGGAACTTTAATGAAAATAATTGAGGTAATTAAAACATTATAATTTCATGAGAATAAAGGTATTCATGATATATTATGTAAAAGTACATTATATACAACATGTAAACGTGATTTGGTGTATAACAACTAAGAAGTCTCAATGGAATGTAAATTGAGATGAAATCTTTTATAAAGACTGTATCCTTAGGTTAACGATAAATAAATGACATAATTATGTGTTAATAATATAAATAAACTCTATATGATTGGATATTCAGTGTAAAACAACTAGAGGACATTCACACATATTCTTGTAAAAACAACACCATGGAATTAGAAGTTCAACTCAATAATTGGAGATTGAGTTAAAATTACTCTTATCAAGTTCATATCGATGACTTGAGAATTTATCAATGGATATATTATGTGTATCAAAATTATATCCATAGAAAGGGGATTGGAAATTATGACATAATAAAATAAATAGTGATCCCACACATAATTTTGGAGTAAAATAATAAATTAAGTATGCGTAAAGCCAAATGAGTGGAAATTGAAATTACAAATTCCTTTATCGATTTGGTAAGATAAGAAACATACACCAATAAAATAAGTATCATACAATGATGATTTAAATATACATAAATTAATTTATATTACACAATTATTACAATCATGGGCAATACACACACCACATGCAACAAATAAGTGGTGAACAATGGAAATCTCACGGAATTAAAAGTGAGATAAGAAACCCATTACCTTGTACGCTTTCCCTGGTTGAGGGTTGGTTAACCTCATGTATAACGGTGAAATAATTTTTATTGAATTATAAAAGAATAATATACCTTAATATGATCTCATATATTTTCTTTTAACATTGATTTGTTGATAATATCTTAGTATTATCGTTGTTTCAGGTGTTAAAGGATTCATTTTCCTTTATATTATTTGTTATGTGAGCTATATTTTCTATGTATGGGATATTTCATATTCATATCAAGAAATATATCATGTCTATAAACATTATTTTTAATCATAAAATGAAATTTAGTCTTGAATGGATCTGATGGGGAATGAATCTCATCGCGTTCGTGGAGACGATAATCCGTATGTACGCATGAGCAACAATATCATTCTTTTGATATTAAAATAATATATAATTGGATGGCTTATCATATATACAGAATCATTATCATGTTATATTTATTATTTACTCGAATTACACATAATTATTATACCCATCCCAATAATAATATATTGAATAACAATTATTACGCGACGTGGAGACGGTAGGCCGTACGTACGCACGTATGGTGACATGTCATTCAAAGGATGGATAAAATACTGAATATGGTTGTACCATATTTATAATAAAATCAAATTATATTTAAGATACATGAGTTATTATTTTATAATAGAAATAACCAAGAACTAAGAAGTGGAAGAAGAAAGGAATTTGAAAGAGGGTGGTGAAATCATTACCTCTCTTTCGGGTTCTTCTTTTTGATTTGATCAAAATGGATCCTTAAGTTGGATTTATGATCAAAAAAATGCATCTAGGTTGAAGTGAGAGAAGTTTAGAAAATATTTTGGCAGGTTTTGGCCGAACCAAAAGGCTTTGATGGTGTGCAGAATTGGTTAGAAGTGGTGTCCTTTTATAAGGGGGAGGAGGGGCTCTTTATGAAAAACTAAAAGTATTATTTTATAATAAATTCATATTCAGTTTCTAATGGATCAAAAGTAGATTATTCAAAGTCTAATGTGGGGATGGGTCGAAATAATTTCAACTAATTGATTTTAGACAGGTTTGGGTCATTATATTAACCTTATCTTTTAGTTTTAACTCTTAGTTAATTAGTTTGACATTTACCATGTCACTTTCTATTTTTATATTATATAGTAAATAAACTTACTATATACATAAAGCGGCCCCCAAGTGGTCCATTAATGACACACCTATCATGATATATGTACTTTTTCCGATCCTTAGATTTTTAGGAATAGAATATCAATTAATAATATAATACTTGTTTTAAAAACTCATTTATGTTAATTTTGACAATATTTAATAATTGATTTTTGTAAAGTCTTAACAACTTTATTAATTAAAATAAAATTCATTTACTAAATCCTAACATGTCATATTATCCAATAAAATTCGTGGTTTTCATCAAAACCTTCAAATTATATTTAATTTAACTTTTATAATACCAATTACTTGATTCATTCATTAATTAGGAAAATAATGCATCATTATTGTGTCACAAATAAATTTAACTATAAAATGTCCAAAAATTATAAATAAAATACCATTATATAGGAAATATTTTTAGCTTTCTAATTAATATTTATAGTCTAAAATATAACATATATAACTCTATGTAAATTTTTTTTTCTAAAAGATATATGCTTATGTCATTTTTGTATTTACTTTAACTTAATTAATATAAAATGTCCTTATCACATACAAGTTGCTTCATGGGGTACCAAAATAGACCCAAAGATGCCCATGGTCAGAAATGTGTCAACCAATAAGGTTAGTACACGTTTTAGGGCAATTTAGTATTATTATAATATTATTGTTTTCCCTTATTTACCGGATTTACGCTTTAACCATGGTAAATAAAATATTTACCGAAGTAATTATTCAAAATGTCTACAAATAAAAGTTACCTATTTACACAATTTGGACATCCAGATTCCAAATATGGAATCCATTTTTCCAAATTCAATGCATAGAAGTGGATGAAATTAATTTAAAAGTAATTCCCACTGTCGAAACAAAAAGCGTGTTTTTAAGAAATAATAACTATCAAAAGATTGACAGTTGTTTATTTCTGGTTTAATTTTAAAATTATGCTCAATGACCAAAATTGTATTAAATGGTAAAAATATATTCAAAATATACTTTAAAACCACTCAAATTTATAATTTATCACTATTAATTATTTCTATTAAAAATTTTGTTTTTAATTAAAATTTAGTAATTTTCACTATTCCTCAAAATATAAAAGTTATCTGAAAAGTACCAAATTTTCACCCTAAGCTAATTTAGATCTTAAAAAACCAAAAATGAAGTCCATTTTGAAATATAAAATTTATAAAATTTTAAAAAGTGGTTATTACTATTCACAACGGCTAGTTTTATTGGTTGTGGTGTGTGTTAGAACTCGAAGTTGTGTACAACACACGCTACTGTATTATTCAAAAGAAACGTACCATTGAAGATTGGGGTGTTACATTCTCCCCTTCTTCAATAAATTGTGTCCTCATAATTTTAAAATTGGGCTTGAGAATATAATGGAAAGTCCCACATCAGAAAAAGAGTCAATAAAACTATCACTTTAAAAGAAAGAAAGAGAAGTACAAAGGTCACCCGAGATAACCTATACTAGGATTACATGTAGAAAAGCATGGATATGGATGATAAAATAAGTGTCAAGTTATGATGGAGAAGGATAGAGAACATTATCTAGAAAATTTAATAACAAGAAAACCACAAACTTGTAATGGGACAAACGGTCATTAGTTTCCAAGTAGGAAAAGTAAACGGACGACATTTTTTTTAGTTACATTACATAAAGATGAGGAATTTATTTCTGAGATTTACTAAGAACATAAAGAGATATACTTAATTTTTATGTAATATTTTAATCTTTATAAATTTCTACTACTAACTAATTTTTTAAATGATGAGTATTCTAGAAGACATGGTCACACTAGAAGAGCTATAATAAACATCTTATAGAATCACATGATCCACGAAGAATAAACTATATATTTACCTTGACTTTAGAGATTAATCAAAACCAAAATGGTTAGTATAAGATTTGATGATCCCCCCAAAAGGATATTCCATTAGATAAAGAAACACTAATCTTAATTTCTAAAATTAAACCAAAAATACCCCAGGTTAAATAAATAGCATTCAATAAAAACTTGTCCTTAAAATCCTTCAATATAATCCAAACTGATATTGAAACCCCAATCTTAGAAGAATTTGGTTATGTAGTCTTCCACGTTAAATTTTTTCTCCAAATGACATCAACTACTCTTAAAGTCACATACTTAAAAGTAATTAACTTAATCACATATTCTCTATTATAGGTTAATCATTCCCATAAATAACCCAAATCACTATAAATTCACAATAAAAACATAGATAAAAATCCCCCATTACTCCTCAAATGAAATCCCATAGTATTCTATTTTCCTTGGGCATATAGTGTTCCCAACAAAGAAAACATCTTCCAAAATAACATTTATCACTTAATCACAAAATCATTTTTCTATACTAAGGGTATTCATTTAATTAGATATAATATCCCAAATCTTCTTATTATTGATCAATAAAATCATTTAACTAAAAATGGTTAGTCACACTACCCAGGGACTTCACGTAGTCCATTGGTAGGCGATAAATCCCAATCGCACTTTGGTTGTGGGTTCGATTCCCATAGTTCTGTCCAACGCGACGGGTTGTCACACGGTCTGCATGTTATCCTTTTTCAAAAAGTATATATTATAACATTTCCAAAATGAGATAAATCCTAAAAATAACCATAACATAATTTAACCACAAATGTTATCTCATACATTTCATTTCCATCACTAAATATAATAACTTATAATTTCCTCAAACCCAATGATCATATAAAACCGAATGGTTATTTATAACTATATCCACAAGAGAAAAGACAAGTATTCCTCAAATATCATTATCACATTGAAAACTACAGGGTTACAAAAACAAGAGAAAATTATTCCAAAATAATCCCATTAACAAGGAGCACTAATACTTTTAAACAATTCTCCAACCATTTATTTCCACATTGCTTCTTCTTTGACCATGAAAATATCCTACAGAATAGGGAATTCACTCGTGTAATGGCCAGGTCCTTTACATTTTCGGAAAATGACTGTAAATGGATTCTTGGGACCATTTTTATTTTCTTACATAGTACTCTTCAATTTTCCTCGGCAATTCTTCACTTTATGTCATTCTTTCCCGCATGGAAAGCACTTCTTTGTTCCATTGAGAGACTTTACTGGATGTCTCCTTCCACATTTCCCGGATGATGGAAATTGAGGATTCCTCTCTCTATGGTCTCCACTACTAGATCTCTTATCATTCATCACCTTTCTCTTCTTTGTTGAGTCCGGGAGTTGTTTAATATATATGTTGTTGATCATATTTTTGGAAAAATAATTTGGCATGAACACGATATCTTTTACCCCTATCAATATTCAATTTTTTTTCTCATTTCCACCACCATTACTACCTTTTACATCATTCTCAATGTTACTATGACTTTCGTGGAATCCAGACATTGACTAAAACCAGAAAGCATTGTGTGAGTAACAGTAGTCATAAAATCATTTAGAGAATATCATGACACCATATTTTCAATTTGAAACACCTAAGGATTAACCAAGGTCATTTATTTTCATATTATATTAATATAAACCAATTCAGTTTGTGAAGAAAATGTAAATTATCTTAAGCATATCCTCCGGGAGTATCGTAACCAAGAGTGCAACATGGCCCATTGTCGTGCACCAATTCCCGATCGAGTCTAGATCAAAGCGGGGATTTCGGGTTTTACCCCTAGGTACATCTGTGCCAGAGCCGCCTCTACCTGTTCATATCCAGACATGGATGTATTTCTTGGAAAACTCAAAAAATCTCTACAATACCAAAATTCTGGGATGTTTTTCTATACTAATCCTCAATGTCTATCTTAGGGCTATGTGCTCCAATAAGAGATTATCTAAATCTAGTTTGCAAGGTTTTTACTAAACTTTCTATGATACCAACTGTAACGCCCCGACACCAGTTACCTAGAGTTGGTGCTTTATTACATAACATTGGCATGATCACAAAGGATCAAGTCTCGATAGACCGATTAGTTTAGTAGCCTTCGAAACAGTAGATATATTCATAAGTCTTACATTAAATCATAAAGTGAAAAAAACTACCAGATCTTGTCTTTATATCCCCTCATACTATCCCTTAAGGTCATTCATAAAATACTTCTTCACATCCTGGAAAAAATAAAACATTGAAAGGGGTGAGCTCAGATGCTCAGTAAGGATACAAATATAGTGGAAACTTTCATAAATAAACATAAACATGTAAGGCAATGTATATCTAACAAAATGACTTTTGAACATGAACTTTATCATAATATGTAAAAAATAAAATGAAATAATTCCATTTACTTATTCACATGGATATTCTACCAGTCTAATAATAACATGCAATATCAATAACCACTTTCATAATGATGGAATGCATAATGCCAGACTATCATAACCACATAGTCAAGGCCTTGTTCCAAGACTACAAATAAGATTTTGTCAAATCCTTGTGCCAAGACACTAGTTTGTCTCATGAGACCTACCGATGCATTGAGAAGCTATATTAGTCTCCACCCATCACTTACTAAGTCCAATTCATTCCTCATATGAGAAGTCTGAAACATAACATAAACATTCCTATTAAAACTAGCATACTAAATGTCAATACTTTATCTACATACCATGAATGGTATAAAAATAGCATATCCACAGTCAAACATAACTAATTCAATACAATATGGAAGATTGTATTGTAACATATTTACCTCAATTGAGAACAATGAAGTATATCGACATTGATGCAAATAATCATCAAAACTATTGGAGAGGAATACCCACCTTTTTCTTGAAAACATTCAAAAGTCACTCTAATTGTCAGGAATTCGTTTTAAAATATATTTTTGAATCAAATTATCCCATACCACTTTGAAAATTTTAAAAGGAATTTTAATTTTAAAACTTTAATGCCCATATGAATAAATCATTAAACCCATTTTTAAAACATGGACATTGATGAGAAAGTTTTAGAATAATAAATCTTTATAACATTTTAAAATGATATTTTAGTTAGAGTTCCTAACCAAAAGAGAGAAACTTGAATAAAAATAATTGAGGTAATAAAAAAATTATAATTTCATGAGAATTAATGAATTCAGGATATATTATGTCAAAGTACGTTATATACACCATATAGAAGTGATTTGCTGTATAACAACCAAGAATTATCAATGGAATATAAATTGAGATGAAATATCTTATAAAGACTGTATCCTTAGGTTAAGGATAAATCAATGACAAAATTATGTGTGAAAAATAAAAATACACTCAATATGAATGGATATTCAGTTTAAAACTATCAGAGGACATTCACACATATTCTTGTAAAAACAACACCAATGAATTAGATGTTTAACTCAATAATTGGAGACTGAGTTAAAATTAATCTTATCAAGTTCATATCGATGCCATGAAAATTTATCAATGGAGTTATTATGTGTATGAAAAATATATCCATAGAAAGGGGAGTGGAAATTATGACATAAGTAAAAAAATAGTGACCCACACATAATCTTGGAGTAAAATAATCAATTAAGTATGCGTAAAGTCGAATGAGTGGAAATTGAAATTAACAATTCCCTTATCGATTTGGTAAATTAAGAAACATACACCCATGAATGAAGGATCATAAAATGATGATGTAATTATCCATAAATTAAATTATATTACACAATGAATACAATCATGGGAAATACACGCACCACATGCAATAAAGAAGTGGTGAACAATGGAAATCCCACAAAATTAAATGTGAGATAAGAAACCCCTTACCTTGTACGTTTTCCTTGGTCGAGGGTAGTTTAACCTCCTATATAATGGTGAAATAAATTTTATTGAATTATAAAAGAATCATATACATTAATATCATATCATATATGTTAATTAAACATTGATTTGTTGATAATATCTTAGTATTGTCGTCGTTTCGGGTGTTAACAGATTCATTTTCCTTTATATTCTTTGTTAGGTGAGCCATATTTGTTATGGATGGGATATTTATTATTCATATCCAGAATGATATCATGTCTATAAAGAGTATTTTTAATCATCAAATGAAATTTATTCTTGAATGGATATGATGAGGAATGAATCTCATCGCGTTTGTGGAGACGATAATCCGTACGTACGCACGAGCGACAATATGATTCTTTTGATATTAAAGTAATATATAATTGGAAGTTTTATCATATATAAAGAATCATTATCATGTTATATTTATTATTAACATGAATTACATATCATTTTTATAACCATCCAAATAATAAAATATTGAATAACAATTACACCACGACGTGGAGACGGTAAGCCGTACGTACGCACGTATCGTGACATGTCATTCAAAGGATAGATGAAATACTAAATATAGTTGTACCATATTTATAATAACATCACAGTATATAGAATATAATGGAGTTATTATTTTATAATTCAAATAACAAATAAATAAGAAGTGGACGAAGAAAGGAACTTGAAAGAGGGTGGTGAAATCATTACATGTTCTTCATGTTCTTCCTTTTGATTTGATCAAAAGGGCTCCATAGGTTGGCTTTTTCATAAAAATATGACATCTAGGTTGTAGTGAGAGAAGTTTAGATAATACTTGGGCAGAGGTTGGCAGAACCAAAAGGCTTTGAAGGTGTGAAGAATTGGTTAGAATTGGTGTCCTTTTATAAGTGGGACGAGGGGCTCTTTAGAAAAAACTTAAAGTATTTTTTCACAATAAATTCATATTCGGTTTCTAATGGATCAAAAGTAGATTATTGAAAGTCTAATGTGGTAATGAGTCGAAATCCTATAAACCAATATATTTTAGACATGTTTGGGTCATTATATTAACCTTATCTTTTAGTTTTAACTCTTAGTTAATTAGTTTGACATTTACCATGTCACCTTGTATTTTTATATTATATAGTAAATAAACTTACTATATACATCTAAGAGACCCCCAAGTGGTCCATTAATGATACACATATCATGATATAAGTCTTTTGGCCGAACCTTAGATTTTTAAAAATTGAATAGCAATTAATAATATAATACTTCTTTTAAAAAATCATTTATGTCAATTTTGAAAATATTTAATAATTGAATTTTTTAAAGTCTTAACAACTTTATTAATTCAAATAAAATTCATTTAAGAAATCCTAACATGTCATATTATCCAATAAAATTCGTGGATGGCATCAAAACTTTCAAATTATATTTATTTTAACTTTTATAATACCAATTATTTGATTCTGTCATTAATACATAAAATAATGCATCATTATTGTGTCATGAATTATTTTAATTATTAAATGTCTAAAAATTATAAATAAAATACCATTATTTAGGAAATCATTTTATCTTTCTAATTAATATTTATAGTTGAAAATATAACATATATAACCCTATGTGAAAATTGTTATTCTAAAAGATATATGCTTATGTCATCTTTGTATTTATTTTAACTTAATTAAAATAAAGTGTCCTTATCACCTAAAAGTGGCTTCATGGGGTCCCAAAATCGACTCAAAGATGCCCATGGTCGGAAATGTGTCAACCAAAAAGGTTATGACACGATTTAGGGTAATTTATTATTATTATAATATTAATTTTTACCCTTATTTAACAGATTTACCCTTTATCCATGAAAAATAAAATATATACCGAAGTAATAATTCAAAATGTCTAAAAATAAAAGTTACCTATTTACACAACTTGGACATCCTAATTCCAAATATGGAATCCATTTTTCCAAATTCAAAACACAGAAGTGGTAGAAATTAATTTAAAATTAATTCCCTCTGTCAAAACAAAAAGCGTGTTTTTAAGAAATAATAACTATCAAAAGATTGACACTTGATTATGTCTGGTTTAAATGCGAAATTATGTCCAATGACCAAAATTTTATTAAATGGTAAAAATATATATTAAATATATACTTTAAAACCACTCATATTCATAATTTATCAATATGAATTATTTTGATTAATAATGTTGTTTTTAATTAAAATTTAGTAATTTTACATATTCATCGAAATATAAAAGTTATCCGAAAAGTACCAAAATTTCACCCTAAGCTAATTTCAAGATTAAAAGACCAAAAATGAAGTCCACTTTGATTGATAAAATTTATAAAATTTCAAAATGTGGGTATTACTATTCATAACATCAAGTTTGATTGGTTTTGGTGTGTGTTAGAAATCGAAGTTGCGTACAAAACACGCTACTGTATTATTCAAAAAGAAGTGTACCATGAAATCTTGGGGTGTTACATATAGTTTTTGAAAAAGGACAACACGCGGGCCATGTGACAACCCATTGCGTCAGACGAAGCTGCGGGAATCGAACCCACAACCAAAGTGCGACTGGTATTTATCACCTACCACTGGACTACGTGAAGTCCCTGGTTAGTTTGACTAACTCTTTTTAGTTATATGATTTTATGAATCAAGAATAAGTTGATTTTGGGTTAACTATATAAATTATTAACTTATCATGGAGGATATGTGATTAGGCTAATTACTTTTAAATATGATACTTTTATAATAACTGATGTTATTTAGAGATAAATGTTAAGATTTACCTTGGAAGACTATGTGATTAAATCCTTCATAGATTTGAGTTTCAATCTTAGTTTGGATTACATTGAAGAATTTTATGGATATCTCTTTGTTGAATGGTCTTTGTTGAACATTGGGTATTTTTGGACCAATTATGGAGATTAAGAGTAGCTTTTCATTTTGTAAATGATTATCCTTTTTCGGGATTATGTAATCTTGTACTAACCATTTTGGTTTTGGTTAATGTCTAAAGAAATGAGAAATATATAGTTCTCTTTTGTGGATTATGTGATTCTCTCGAAGTATATTTTGGTGCTCTTAATGAGAACAAGTCATCCTAAATACTCATCTTTTGGAGAAAATATGAGTTTGTGTTAGAAATCTAGTAAGAGATGAAAGTCTACATAACCAGTAAGTAGGTTTACTTATGATTCGGTTAAACTCATAAATAAGTTCCTCTATGAAAAGTAACTGAAACCAAAAACATTATATGTTAATATTTCTTATAGGGGAATCAAATATCTTTTAACCCATCACAAGTTTGTGATTTTCTGGTGGTTAACATTCTCCTAGACATGTTTTCTATCACTCTCCATCAGAATTTGATGGTTTGTTTTCTCCTCAATATCAATGTTTTCATGGAATCATAGTATTTGTTTTCTAGGGTGAGCTTTGTACTTTTCTTTCCATCTTTTATAGTGACAGTTTTATTTACTCCTTTTCTGATGTCGGGATTTCAATGAAGTTTCTGCGCCCAATTTTAAATTTGTGAGGATGTAATTCCCAAAAGGGAAAAGGATGTAACATCCCACGTAAATAAAGAACATGAAATTTTCATATTTATTAATATTTTTTAATAAAATATTAATATTACTTTAAAGGGGATGATATGTTCGATGGAATACCCAATAGGCAATAATGAGTTTTCTTTGAAATCTTACGTGCACACTAATAATATAATAATATTATTTTAAATAGTAGTTAACGCCTAATCGATGTAATGGAAGGAATGAATAGATCTAACTAAAAAATGATTATATATGTTCGTTAAATATTTTCACAATTACCCAATAAATGATAGAGGCTTAAAAAGAGAATGAATCAAATTTTAAGCATAAATATTCTAATATTTTTTAAAAGGTTGATTAACCGCCTTTTGATGGAGAACCCTTTTTAAATATACTTTTTTCCACTTTTATATGTTATATTTGACAAAATAAAAACCTTCTTTTGAATTGGGACAACAAAATTTACTTTTTGTAAATATTTGTTATTTTTCCGATAAAGTTCATTAATAATGAATAGTGAAAATTGCTGTATTTTAATTCAAAACCTCCTTTTAGTCTAATTTATTTATATGGTTAGATTATATTTTTAATTGGTTTTAAAGTATAATTAGAATATATTTTTACAATTTAATCCAATGGTGGTAATTGGAGTTAATTTCACTTTGATATTGATCATAAACAAGTGTCAATCTTTTGATATATATTGTTTCTTAAAAACACGCTATTTGTTTTGACAACGAGAATTAATTATAAAATTAATTAATGCAACTAATATGTTTTGAATTTGGTAAAATGGATATAATTTTTGAATTTGGAATATCAAATATAGATTAGGGTGAATTTTTGGTATTTTTCTAACAATGTTCATTTTTAATGAATAGTGAAAAATACTGCATTTTACTTCAAAACTGCTTTTTCAGCTAATTTAATTATATAATTAGATTGCTATTTTAATTGGTTTTAAAGTGTAATTTAATTATGTTTTTATCACTTAATACAATTTTTTTCATTGGAAGTAATTTCACCTTTCAATTAGATGTAAAAACAAGTCAATCTTTTGTTAAATTTTACTTCTTAAAAACTCGTCTTTGGTTTTGAAAACGATAATTTTTTTTAAATTAATTACTGAAATTTCTGTGTTTGGAATTTTGTAAAATTTATTCCATATTTGGAATCAGAACGTCCAAATTCTGCAATTAAGACTCTTTTGTTTTTAGACATTATGAACAGTAACGACGACAATTATCTTTAATTATCATGATTTATTAGTAATCTGGTAGTTAAGGGTAATAAAATAATATCATAATAATATAAAATTACCTATCCATGTGGCTTAATGCTATTTTCTGAGTCATGGACGACCATGGTATTCCTTGTGCTAACTTTGGGACCCAATGGAATCACTTTAGTGTGATAGTGACCTTATACATATTATTTTTAATGAAAGGAAAATATATCCAAAGGATGTATCACCTAAGTAAAAAAAATTTGGTTTTGCTTATATAAATTATCTCTTTGACTATAAATATTCATTGGAAAGATAAAAATATTTTCTATATCATGGTATTTTATTTATAATTTTTAGAAATTAAATGAATAAATTTATTTATGACACCATGATGATGTCGTGATTACCTCATTAATGAAAAATTTAAATAAAATGAAAATATATGAAAAAATATAAGACTTATACTTGTCTAAAACCTTTTGGATGGGTTTATTTCTAACCCTTATCACCTTATCCTCAAAATATATCATTGTGAGACCTTCAAAATCCGAAAAGCATTTTATAATAAAGTAACATTTCAAGACTTTCCAAAAGTGACCCTCCTCCCTCTTATAAAAGGCTCCCACCTCTACCCCCTTACCCACACCTCCCAAGCCCTTGGATCATCCTAACTCTACTCATATTATCTGTCCACATCCCTCTCTCATTCCTAGAAGCCTCACATTGGGAATAAGTATTTCCAAGGAAACCTTGGTCTCAAATTAAAAAGAGTTACCCAATTTATAGGTAATGTCTTTTCTCGAGTTTCATTCATTTATTTTCCTTATTCACTCACAAATATCTTCTTGTTATTTTATCCCACAATAATACCAGTATCCTCAATATACTAGGATGTTGTTATGATACGTATTATACCTACACTTACTCACACCTCCATCTAATGGTTAAGGAACATACTGTTTCTGTGGATGGCGAATTACTGGCTCACGAAATGATGATTGTTTAATTTTCTCCTACCCCCTCTCATGGTGGAAGTTATTATGGAACTATATTTATATATGATATATATTATATTTATTTCCTCTCTATGCTTCGGTATTTTATTTATAAAACATACATTTATGCTTTTCATGTTGTGCAAATGTGATAATTTCATAGGAGGAAGTGTGGACAACCGCCCCCTCAAGTGATGTGACTCATTCATGAAAAACATGGAATTTATAAAGAATGTATTTAATGAACTTATGTTACCTATATAACATATATATTATACTGTAATTATAATATATCTATTCCTCATTTAGTTTTAAATTCCATTAATATGACAAAAAATGAAAGTAGTGTTCATGCGTACGTACGACCTACCATCTCCATGAACGATACATTTCATTTCTTATCTCCAAACATTATGGAATATTATTAAATACATATATAATAGATATATATGATATTTAAATCATGAAAACCATTTCAGAGATGATGTACTTATAACTACATGGACAATTCTCTTCAAACAAGTTTAATTCTTGACTCAAGTTCTGAACATCCACAAAATGTACATTATTAACTCAAACAATTAAATAAATAGAAAGTTAATAAGTGATATAAAAGGAATAATAAACATGAAAAAATATTTTTAAACAAGTTGAAATTAATTTAACTTTATCATTCAAGAAGAACAAGGAACATACGAGCGAATCAAGTCGGACATGTGGTAAGGGATTTCATATCTCGCTTTTATTTCCGTAAGATTTCCACTGTTCGCCACTTATTTGTTGAATGTGGTGTATTGTGTACTGAAATTTCATATATATTATCATGATTATATTTATATTCATGGTATTATGTGATTCATTTAGTGTTTTTTATCTTTTGGTTGTACGGCTAGATTGATTACAACGAGGTAAGGGGTTTTATCTCACTTTTTATTCCCGTGAGATTCATGCTACATTTTCCACTATTTCCTTTTTTGTTGTGTATGTACTACCCATGATTGTATTCTTTATGTAATATTTCTTAATTTATGGGTATTTACATCTTCATTGTATGAACCTTCTTTCATGGGGTGTACATTTTGAAAGTTACCCAAATCGGTAAGGGAACCTTTCACCCCCCTCTTTTTAAAAGACTTCATTTTGTTAGGTCTTTTAACTTACATATTATTATGTTGGGATATGTTCTTATATATCCTTATTTATGTAAATTTTATATCCATGTGATGAGATACCCTTTTTATCTCTCATCAACTCATTTTCGGAATTTTAAAGTGACGTCGTTAGGCTGTCGAATTTATGTAAGGGAACTTCTCAACCCATTGTCAATTCTTTGGGTTAAACCTATACTTCTTGATTATGTCGTGCTATGAATATATGTGGATGAAATCTTATTGTTTTACAATTAATATCCACTTATATTGAGTTTATTTATATTTTTCACACATAATTATATAATTGATTTATTCTTAATCTAAGGATACCGTATTTGTACAGGACATCGTCTCAATCTTCTTTCATTGAGGCATCTTTTGATTTCTACACGACATTATTTTATATGGTGTATAAAACCCTTTTGAATTTTAATTTCATTCAAAAGGAATATTTTTACACAAATAATTTTACTAAATGATAACATGAATGTTTTTATGTTACGTATGCGACGACAACGACTTCTCTGCCGTCGTGACCAATATCTTAGATTCAGCTTCCTCCACAATCTATAACATTTTTAAATTAAAAATAAATACGATGTTTTAATTTTCATTTATTTTGGTATTGGAAATGGTTCTGATAATGTTTTGATTATATCAATTTGTTGTATTGATATCCTGTGATTGAAATGTTGAAATGTTATGTTTCGTTTATGAATGTTTTATGTGATACGATTATGTTATGGTTCTTGGGAATTGCTTATGAAGTCAGGTGGTTCTGTGATAAACTAAGGGCGGGTGATCCCGAGATAGCTCTCTAATGCATTGGGTAATGTGAAGGAGTTAAACACTATGGTTTCTCCGAATAGATTTAGGGAATATACTGCGATGGGTATTCCAAACGTAACCATGGGGGTTACTCCCTACGTAAGAACGTTATGAATGCTTCAAGTTACCTCTATGTTTTATGATTTCTATAAGTTATTCATAAATCTTTAGATCTCATGAGGTATATTAAATTGCTTATGTTTTTTGAGTAAAATATGATTTCATTGATTCTTATGTATATATTGAATAATGTTTTCTTTCCATATTTTTATATCTCTTACTGAGCTTCTTATGCTCATCCCATGTTTTTGAAATGTTTTTCACAGGACTTAAAGATGAATCGGGTCAACTATGGAATCATGGAAAGACATGCTATCTATAAAATGGAAGTATACATGTTTCTTTTTAAGAGTTTTTTATTTTATGAAAAAATATAAACTAAGTAGAGTGTCTACTTTTTAATATTTTGAGATGTAATAGTTATGTCCTAATTCTCTAAAACTCTAAACCTGAAAAGATCCTCAATGTGAATTATTCTTTTAATTCAAGATTATGTAATATTTTAAGGTCGTGTCCTTATAGTTGGTATCAAATATCAGTTTAGATAACCTTATAGGTTAGGGTATTAGATATATATAAGTGACATTACAATAATAGTTATGATTTCAGAAAGAGTCATAGTTTTTTGATAATGTGAATTAATTTAAGATTACATGAATAATTATATCTTAGTATTATATGATGATATTTCTGATATACTCACACTGACCGTTTTGGTTTTAGTAAATGGCTGGATCTACCAGGAAGCAATGTAAAAGTGGATGTGAAGAAAATTGTGATGGTTTTCAGAATGAACAACGGAATGATATGGGAGCTACAATGAAAAATCTTTTGATCATTCTCAACCAACTATCTAGAGTCATGATTGACCACCTGAACCATGGTGATTTTATATGGAATCATAAATGCGAGAAACAAATCCCTATAGAAGTTCAAGTAATAATCATAAAGGTAAGTGTGTTAAAAAACCTATGTGTCAAAGATGTTGAAAGAAACACCTTGGAAAATGTTTCAAAGTGATAGAAAGATGCTATAGATGTGGAAATGAAGGTCATAAAGTAAGAACCTTCCATGGAAAAAGTAAACACCCAGTTGACTCTAGGAAAGTGAAAGAAGTTCTTTGAGAGGGATCAATTGAATGTTTTAAATGTGGTTTTCATGGACATTTTTCAAACACATGTCCTATGAAGAAGTTTTGGGAATGGGATCACTAGATCGTACAAATATTCGTTTACCAATACCTAATTCCATTCCAATTGAGGATGAAGAAACTGACAATGACCAATGAAAGGTATGTATCATTTCTTAACATATGTTTTCCTATTATTGAAATCATAGGATATGATTCATGATTTTGTTTGTAGGAAAGATGTATTTCAGTATAAGTTAGAAATGAATGGTTAATGGATCATGAAGAATGTTTAATGACTAAGAAGTCAACATAAAAGGGATTCGAGAGTTATGGTAGATTTTAGGATGGGAAAATTCTTAAAAGTATTAAGGCTCTATTGATGATGGGATTATATTAGATGACTTTTTCTAGTATGTGTAGCCCTAATGCTTGATATATGAAAATTTTAATTAAGGAATAATTATCTTTTCTTTCGTGGATATAGTTATAAAAAACGTTTTTGGTTTATATAATCCTTGATTTTGAGACAATTACAGGTTAATACATTTTGGGATGAAAAATGAAAGTTATTAGATAACCTTCATGGTTAAATTATTTTAGGGTTATTTTGATGAATTTATCTATTTTTGGGAATGTTATAAAATTATATAGTTTTTGAAAAATGAAAACACGTGGGCTGTGTGTTAACCCGTCGCGTCGGACGAAGCTACGAGAATCGAACCGACAACCAAAGTGCGACTGCTATTTATCACCTACCACTGGACTACGTGAAGTCCCTGGGTAGTTTGACTCACTCATTTTAGTTAGATGATTTTATGAATCAAGAATAAGTTGATTTTTGGGTTATCTATGGAAATTATTAACCTATCATGGACGATATGTGATTGGGCTAATTACTTTTCAATATGATACTTTAAGAGTAACAGATGTTATTTGGAGATAAATGTTAAGATTTACCTTGGAAGACTATGTGATTATATCCTTCAAAGATTTGGGTTTCAATCTTAGTTTGGATTACATTGAAGAATTTTATAGATAGCTGTTTATTGAATGGTCTTTGATGAAAATTGGGTATTGTTGGAAAAATTATAGAGATTAAGAGTAGTTTTTCTTTTTGTAAAAGATTATCATGTTTGGGGATTATCTGATCTTGTACTAACCATTTTGGTTTTGGTTATGGTCTTAAGAGATGGGAAATATATATTTCTATTTTTTGGATAATGTGATTCTCTCGAAGTTGATTTTGGTGCTCTTAATGTGAACAAGTCATCCTAAATACTCATCTTTTGGAGAAAATATGAGTTCGTGTTAGAAATCTAGTATGATATGAAAGTCTACATGACAAGTAAGGAGGTTTACTTATGTTTTAGTTAAGCTCATAAATAAACTCCTCAATAAATTGTATCATAAACCAAAAACATTGTCTGTTTACATTTTCTAACGGTGAATCAAATACCGTTTAACCCATCACAAGTTTGTGATTTTCTGGTGGTTAACTTTCTCCTAGACATGTTTTCTATCACTCTCCATCAGAAATTGATGGTTTGTTTTCTCCTCCATATTCATGTTTTCACAGAATCCTAGTATCTGTTGTCTTAGGTAACATTTGTACTTTTCCTTCTTTCTATTAAAGTGACAGTTTAATTTACTCCTTTTCTGAAGTGTGGATTTTAATGAAGTTTTTGAGCCCAATTTTAAAATTGCGAGGATGCAATTTCCAAAAGGGGGGAAGGATATAACATCCTAGGTAAATAAATAATATGAAAATTTTCTATTTATTAATATTTTTGAATAAAATATTAATATTACTTTAAAGGGGATGATATGTTCAATGACATAACCAATACGCAACAATGAGTTTATTTGAAATCTTACGTGCACACTAATAATATAATAATATTATTCTAAATGTTAGTTAATACCTAGCAATTGTAATGGCTGGAATGAACAGAACTAACTAAAAAATGATTATATATGTTTGTTAAATATTTTAACAATAACCCAATAAAGGATAGGGGCTTAAAACGTGAATGAATCCACTTTTAAGCATAAATATTCTAATATTTTTAAAAGGTTGATTAACTACTTTTTGATGGAAAACCCTTTTTAAATATACTTTTTGTCACATTTATATATTATATTTTACAAAATAAAATCCTTATTTAGAATTTTAACATTGAAATTAACTTTGTGTAAATTTTTGTTATTTTTCCAACAAAGTTTACTTTTTAATGAATAGTGAAAAATGCTGTATTTTAATTCAAAAACTCGTTTTAATCTAATTTATTTATATGGTTATATTATCTTATTAATTGGTTTTAAAGTTTAATTAGAATATATTTTTAACATTTAATCCAATGGTGGTTATTAGAGTGAATTTCACTTTGAAATTGATCATAAACAAGTGTCAATCTTTTGATAGATATTGTATCCTATAAAGACACTATTTTTTTGACATTGGGAATTAATTATAAAATTAATTAATTAAACTTATATGTTTTAAATTTGGTAAAATGGATATAATTTTTGAATTTATAATATCAAATATAGATTCGGGTGAATTTTCGGTATTTTTCTGACAATGTTCATTTTTAATGAATAGTAAAAAACACTGCATTTTACATCCAAACTGCTTTTTCATATAATTTAATTATATAGTTATATTGTCCTTTTAATTAGTTTTAAAGTGTAATTGAATTATTTTTTTATCACTTAATACAACGTTGTTAATTGGATGTAATTTGACTTTTCAATTGGATGTAAAAACGAGTCAATCTTTTGAGAAATTTTACTTCTTAAAAACCCATCTTTGGTTTTGACAACATGAATTATTTTTAAATTAATTACTCAAATTTCTGTGTTTTGAATTTGGTAAAATGGATTCCATATTTGAAATCATAAGGTCGAAATTATGAAATTAAGACTCTTTTGTTTTCGGACATTATGAGTAGTAACGACGACAATTATCTTAATTAACATGATTAATTAGTAATCAGGTAGTCATGGATAATAAAATAATATCATAATAATATTAAATTATCCATCCATTCATCTTAATGCTATTTTTTGAGTAATGGCCGACTATGGGATTCCTTGTGCCATCTTTGGGACCCCATGGAATTACTTTAGTGTGATAGTGACCTTTTATCATATTATTTTTAAAGAAATGAAAATATAACCAAAGTATCTATCACCCAAGTAAAAAAATTTAAGTTTTGTTTATATAAATGATATCTTTAACTATAAATATTTATTGGAAAGGTAAAAATATTTTGTACATCATGGTATTTTATTTATAATTTTTAGACATCAAATGAATAAATTTATTTATGACACCATGATGATGCTGTGATTACCTCATTAATGAACGATTTAAATAAAATGAAAATATATGGTAAAATATAAGACTTAAACTGATATAAAACCTTTTTTATTGGTGTATTTAGAACCCTTATCAACTTACCCTCAAAATATATCATTTTGGGACCTTTAAAATCCGAAAATCATTTTATAATAAAGTAACATTTCAAGATTTTCCAAAAGTGACCCTCCTCCCTCTTATAAAAGGCCCCCAACTCTACCCCCTTACCCACACCTTTCAAGCCCTTGGCTCGTCCTAAATCTACTCATATTATCTCTCCACATCCCTCTCTCACTTATAGAGGCCTCACTTCGGGAAGAATTCTTTCCAAGGAAGCCTTTGGCTCAAATCAAAAAGAGTTACCCGATTTAGAGGTAATGCCTTCTCTCGATTTTCAATCTTTTATTTTACTTCTTCACTAAACAATATATTATTATTATTTGATCCCATAATAACATCAGTATCCTCAATATACTAGTATTTTTTTATGATACAGATTATACCTACACCTACTCACACCTCCGTCTAATGGTTAAAGAATATACTGTTTCCGTGGATGGTGAATTACTGCGTCACAAAACGATGATTGTTCAATTTTATCATACCCCCACCCATGGTGGCCATTATGATGGAACTAATTTTATATATTATATATATTATATTTATTTCTTCTCTATGCTTCTGTATTTTATTCATAAAACATACCTTTATGCTTTGCATGTTGTGCAAATGCGATAATTTCAAATGAGGAACTGTGGACAACTGCCCCCTCATGTGATGTGACTCGTTCATGAAAAACATGGAATTTATAAATAATGTAATTAATGAACTTATGTTACCTATATAACATATATATTAGACTGGAATTATGATATATATATATGTATCATTTAGTTTTGAAGTCAAATAATATGACAAAAAATGAAAGTAGCGTTCATGCGTACGTACGACCTACCGTCTCCATGAAAAATACATTTCATTTCTTATCTCCAAACATTATGGAATATTATTAAATACATATATACTGGATATATATGATATTTAAATCATGAATACCATTCTGGAGATGATGTACTTATAACTACATGGAAAATTCTCTTCAAACAAGTTTATTTTTTGACTCAAGTTTCGAACATCGACAAAATGTCCATTATGAACTCAAATAATTAAATAAATAGAAAGGTAATAATGGATATAAAAGGAATAATAAACTTGAAAAAAATATTCTTGAGCAAGTAGAAATTAATTTAAGTTTATCATTCATGAATAACAAGGAACATAAGAGAGAGTCAAGTTGGACACGTGGTAAGGGATTTTTATCTCGCTTTTAATTCCGTGAGATTAACATTGTTCACCACTTATTTGTTGTATGTGGTGTATTGAGTACTACCATTTCATATATATTATCATGATTCTATTTATATTCATGGTATTATGTGATTCATTTGGTTTTTATTATCTTTTGGTCATACGACTCGATTGATTACAATGAGGTAACGGGTTTTTATCTCACTTTTTATTCCCATGAGATTCATGCTACATTTGCCACTATTTCCTTTTGTGTGGTTTATGTACTGCCCATGATTGAATTATTTGTGTAATATAATTTAATTTATGGGTATTTACATCTTCATTGTATTACCCTTCTTTCATGGGGTGTACGTTTTCAAAGTTACCAAAATCGTTAAGGGAACCTTTCACTCTCCTCTTTTTAAAAGACTTCTTTTTGTTAGGTATTTTAATTTACATTTTATTCTGTTGGGATATGTTTTTATATATCCTTATTGCTGTAAATTGTATGTCCAAGTGATGAGATAACCTTTTTATCTCTCATCAACTAATTTTCTTAATTCTAAAGTGATGCTGTTAGGCTGTCGAATTTCTATAAGGGAACTTCTTAACCCAATTTCAATTATTTGGGTTAAACCTATAATTCTTGATTATGTAGTACTATGAATATGTGTAGTAGACCTCTGATTGTTTTACACTTAATATCCACTTATATTGAGTTTTTATTTTATTTTTCACACATAATTATGTAATTGATTTATCCTTAATCGAAGGATACCGTCTTTGTACGGGACTTCATCTCAGTATCCTTTCATTGATGAATCTTTTGATTTTCTAAATGACTATATATTATACGGTGTATAAAACCCTTTGTAATTTTAAATTCTTTCAAAAGGAATCTTTTTACTGGAAGAATTTTACTAAACAACAAAAGGAATGTTTTTGTCTTATGTATGCGGCGACAACGACTTCTCCTCCACTGTGACCATTATTTGAGTTTCAGGTTCCTCCACAAGCCATAACTTTTTTAAATGAAAAATAAATACCATGTTTTACTTATTTTTTTATTTTGGTATTGAAAATGGTTCTGATAATGTTTTGATTATATCAATGTGTTGTATTGATATCTTGTGATTGAAATGTGGAAATGTTATGTTTCCTTTATGCATGTTTTATGTGGTACGATTATGTTATGATTACTGAGCATTGTTTATGAAGTCGGGTGGTTCCATGACAAAATAAGAGAAGGTGAGCCCGAGATAGCTCTCCAATGCATTGGGTAATGCGTAGGAGTTAAATACTAGGGTTTCTCTGAAGAGATTTAGGGAATATACTGCGATTGGTATTCCAAATGCAACCATGAGGGTTACTCCCTACATAAGAATGTTGTCAATGCCTCCAGTTACCTTTATGTTTTATGATTTCTATGAGTTATTCATAAATCTTATGATTTCATGACGTATGTTAAAGTGATTATGATTTGTGAGTAATGTATGATTTCATTGATTCTTATGTATACATGGACTAATGTTTTCTTTCCGTATTTTTATGTCCCTTACTAAATTTTTTTTGCTCATCTAAAGTTTTTGAAATGTTTTCCACAGGAATTAAAGATGAATAGGTTCAAGGATGGGATCATGGAAAGACATGCTATCTAAAACATGGATGTAGACATGTTTCTCTGTAATAGTTTTTATTTTATGAAAAAAATGGAAACTGAGTAGAAGTGTCTACTTTGTAATCTTTTTAGATGTAATAGTTATGTCCTAATTCTGTAAAACTCTAAACCTGAAAATATCCTCAATGTGAATTATTAATTTAAATCAAGATTATGTAATATTTTAAGGTTGGGTCCTTATAGTTGGTATCAAAGGTAAGTTTAGATAACGTTAGAGGTTAGGCTATTCCTTATGTATAAGTGACATTACAATAATAGTTAGGATTTCATAAAGAGTCATAGTTTTTTTTTTGATAAAGTGAATGATTTTAAGATAACATGAGTAATTATATCTTAGTATTATATGATGATTTTTCTGATATACTCACACAAACCTTTTTGGTTTTAGTAAATGGCTAGATCAAGCAGGAAGCAATGTAAAAGTGGATGTGAAGAAAATTGTGACGGTTTTCTGAAATAACTACTGAATTATATGATAGCTATAATGAGAAATATTGTGGTCATTCTCAACCAACTATCTAGAGTCATGATTGACCACCTAAACCTTTTTGATTTTTATAAGGCATCATATATGTGGGAAACAAATCCCTACAGAAGTTCAGGTAAAAATCATAAAGTTAAGTGTGTTCAAAAACCTATGTGCGAAAGATGTAGAATGAAACACCTTGGAAAATGTTCCAATTGGGTAGAAAGATTCTATAGATGTGGAAATGAAGGTAATAAATCAAGAACCTTCCATGGAAAAAGAAAGCACCCAGTTGACTCTAGGAAAGGGAATGAATTTCTTTCTGAGGGATCAATTGAATGTTTTAAATGTGGTGTGCATGGTCATTATGAAAACACATGTCCTACGAAGAAGTTTTGGGAATGTGATCATCAGTATCGTACAAATATTTGTTTACAAATACCTAATTCCATTCTGATTGAGAATGAAGAAACAAATAATGACCAAAGAAAGGTATGGATTATTACATAACATATGTTTTCCTATTATTGAAATCTTAGGATATTATTCATGATTTTGATTGTAGGAAAGAAGTATTTCAGAATAAGTTAGAAAGGAATGGTTAATGGATCATGAAGAATGTTGAATGAGTAAGAAGTAAACATATAAGGGATTCAAGAGTTATGGTAGATTTTAGGATGGTGAAATTCTTAAGAAGTATTAAGGCTATTTTGATGATGTGATTACATTAGAAGAATTTTGATAGTATTTGTAACCCTGATGCTTGATATATGAACATTTTATTTAAAGAATAATTATCTTTTCTTTTGTTGATATAGTTATAAAAAACCATTTGGGTTTATATAATCCTTGAATTTGAGGAAATTACAGGTTGATAAATTTTGGGATGCAAAATGAATGTTATTAGATAACCTTCGTGGTGAAATTATGCTATGATTATTTTGATGAATTTATCTCTTTTTGGGAATGTTAAAAAATTATATAGTTTTTGAAAAAGGACAACACGCGGGCTGTGTGACAACCCGTCGCGTTGGATAAAGCTGCGGGAATCGAACCCACAACCAATGTGCGACTGGTATTTATCACCTACCACTAGATTACGTGAAGTACCTAGTTAGTTTGATTAACTCTTTTTAGTTAGATGATTTTATGAATCAAGAATAAGTTGATTTTGGGTTATCTATGAAAATGATTAACCAATCATGGAGGATATGTGATTAGGATAATTACTTTTCAATACGATACTTTAAGAGTAACTGATGTTATTTGGAGATAAAGTTAAGATTTACCTTGGAAGAATAAGTGATTAAATCCTTCATAGATTTGGGTTTCAATCTTAGTTTTCATTAAATTGAAGAATTTTATTGATAGCTGTTTATTGAATGGTCTTTGTTGAACATTGGGTATTGTTGGAAAAATTATGAAGATTAAGATTAGATTTTATTTTTGTAAAAGATTATGATTTTTGGGGATTATCTGATCTTGTACTAACCATTTTGGTTTTGGTTATGGTCTAAAGAAATGGGAAATATATAGTTCTCTTTTATGGATTATGTGATTCTCTCGAAGTTGATTTTTGCACTCTTAATGCGAACAAGTCATCCTAAATACTCATCTTTTGGAGAAAATATGAGTTTTTGTTAGAAATATAGTAAGAGATGAAAGTCTACATGACAAGTTAGTAGGTTTACTTATGTTTTTGTTAAGCTCATAAATAAATCCTCAATGAAAAGTAACTTAAACAAAAAACATTGTCTGTTATCTTTTCTTACTGGGGAATCAAATACCATTTAACCCATCACAAGTTTGTGATTTTATGGTGGTTAACTTTCTCTTAGACATGTTTTCTATCACTCTCCATCAGAACATGATGGTTTTTTTTCTCCTCCATATCCATACTTTCATGGAATCCTAGTATCTGTTGTTTCGGGTGACCTTTGTACTTTTATTTATTTCATTTAAAGTGATAGTTTTATTTACTTATTTTCCGATGTGGGGTTTTCAATGAAGTTTCTGAGCCCAATTTTAAAATTGCAAGGACACAATTACCAAAAGGTGGAAGGATGTAACATCTCAGGTAAATAAAGAATATGAATTTTTCATATTTATTAATAGTTTTGAATAAAATATTAATATTAGTTTAAAGGGGATGATATGTTCGATGACATACCCAATACGCAACAATGAGTTTCTTTGAAATCTAACGTGTAGACTGATAATATAATAATAATAATTTAAATGGTATTTAACGACTAGCCATTGTAATGGAGGGAATGAACAAGAACTAACTACAAAATTATTATATATGTTTGTTAAATATTTTGACAATTACCCAATAGATGATAGAGGCTTAAAACATGAATGAATCCAATTTTAAGCATAAATATTCTAATATTCTTTAAAAGGTTGATTAATTTCCTTTGGATGGAGAAACCTTTGTAAATCTATTTTTTGTCACTTTTATAGGTTATATTTGAAAAATTAAAATCCTTCTTTGGAATTGGGACATAAAAATTTACATTGTGAAATTTTTTGTTATTTTTCTGAAAAAGTACATTTTTTTTACTTCGAAAACTCTTTTTAATATAATTTATTTATATGGTTATATTATATTTTTAATTGGTTTTAAAGTGTAATTAGAATATATTTTTACAATTTCATCCAGTGGTGGTCATTGGAGTTAATTTCACTTTGAAATTGATCATAAACAAGTGTCAATCTTTTGATAGATATTGTTTCTTAAAAACACGCTATTTGTTTTGACAGCGTGAATTAATTATAAAATTAATTAATTAAACTTCAATGTTTTGAATTTGGTAAAATGGATATCATTTTTGAATTTGGAATATCAAATATATATTAGGGTGAATTTTTGGTATTTTTCTAACAATGTTCATTTTTAATGAATAGTGAAAAACACTGCATTTTACTTCAAAACTTATTTTTCATCAAATTTAATTATATAGTTAGATTGTACTTTTAGTTGGTTTTAAAGTTTAATTGAATTATTTTTTTACTACTTAATACAATTTTGTTCATTGTAAGTAATTTCACTTTTCAATTGGATGTAAAAACAAGTCAATCTTTTGATAAATTTTACTTATTAAAAACCCGTCTTTGGTTTTGACAACATGAATTATTTTTAAATTAATTACTGCAATTTCTATGTTTGGAATTTGGTAAAATGGATTCCATTTTTGGAATTATAAGGTTCAAATTATGCAATGAAGACTCTTTTGTTTTTGGACATTATGAATAGTAACGACGACAATTATCTTTAATTATCATGATTAATTAGTAATCGGGTAGTTAAGGGTAATAAAATAATATCATAATAATATAAAATTACCCATCCATGTGTCTTAATGCTATTTTTTGAGTCATGGAAGACCATGGTATACCTTGTTCCAAATTTTGAAGCCCATGGAATCACTTTATTGTGTTAGTGACCTTTTATCATATTATTTTTGAAGAAAGGAAAATATAACCAAAGTATGTATCACCTAAGTAAAAAAAATTAGTTTTGTTTATTTAAATGATCTCATTGACTATAAATATTAATTGTAAACCTAAAAATATTTCCGACAACAAAGTATTTTATATATAATTTTTACACATTAAATGAATAAATTTATTTATGACACCATGATGATGCAGTGATTACCTCATTAATAAACGATTTATATAAAATGGAATGGTAAGGTACAATCTAAAACATAAAAGTGTCTAAAACATATTTTGTGGCTGGATTTAGAACCCTTATCACCTTATCCTCAAAATATATCATTGTGGGACCTTTAAAATCTGAAAATCATTTTATAATAAAATAACATTTCAAGACTTTCCAAAAGTGACCCCTCTCCCTATTATAAACGGCCCCACCTCTACCCAATTACCCACACCTCTCAATCCCTTGGCTCATCCAAACTCCTCTCATATTATCTCTCCACATCCCTCTCTCCTTACTAGAGGCCTCACTTTGGGCATAAGTCTTTCCAAGGAAGCCTTTGACTCAAATCAAAAAGAGTTACCCGATTTAGAGGTAATGTCTTCTCTCGAGTTTCTTTCTTTTATTTTCCTTCTTCACTCACCACTATCATCTTATTATTTTATACCATAATAACAACATTATCCTAAATATACTAGGAATATGTTATGATAAATATTATATCTACACTCACACACACCTCCGCCTGATGGTTAAAGAACTTACTGTTCCCCTGGATGGAGAATTACTGCGTCACGAAACGATGATTGTTCAATTTTCTCCTACCACCTCTCATGGTGGCCATTATTATGAAACTATATTTATATATGATATATATTATATTTATTTCCTCTCTATTATTCTGTATTTTATTTATAAAACATACCTTTATGCGTTTCATGTTCTGTAAATGCGATAATTTTATATGAGGAAGTGTGGACAACCGCCCCCTCAAGTGATGTGACTTGTTCATTCCAAACATGGAATTTATAAATAATGTAATTAATTAACTTATGTTACCTATATTAAATTTATATTATACTGTAATTATAATATATCTATGTCTCATTTAGTTTTAATGTCCATTAATATGAAAAAAATGAAAGTAGCGTTCATGCGTACGTACGGCCTACCGTCTCCATGAAAGGTACATTTCATTTATTACCTACAAACATTATGGAATATTATTAAATATATATATAATGGATATATATGATATTTAAATCATGAACACCATTCTGGAGGTGATTTACTTATAACTACATGGACAATTCTCTTCAAACAAGTTTATTTTTTGACTCAAGTTCCGAACATCGACAAAATGTCCATTATGAAATCAAAAAATTAAATAAATAGAAAGGAAATAAGTGATATAAAATGAATAATAAAATTGAAAAAATATTCTTAGGAATGTAGAAATTAATTTATGGTTATCATTCAGGAAGAACAAGGAACATACAAGCGAGTCAAGTCGGACACGTGGTAAGGGATTTCTTAACTCGCTTTTAATTCCGTGAGATTTTAATTGTTCGCCACTTATTTTTTTCAAGTGGTGTATTGTGTACTGAAATTTCATATATATTATCATGATTCTATTTATATTCATGGTATTATGTGATTCATTTGGTGTTTATTATCTTTTGGTAATACGACTCGATTGATTACAACGAGGTAAGGGGTTTTTATCTCACTTTTTATTCCCATGAGATTCATGGTACATTTGCCACTATTTCCTTTTGTGTTGTGTATTTATTGCCCCTGATTGTATTATTTGTGTAATATACTTTAATTTATGTGTATTTACATCTTCATTGTATGACCCTTCTTTCATGGGGTGTACGTTTCGAATGTTACCAAAATCGGTAAGGGAACCTTTCACCCTCCTCTTTTTAAAAGACTTTTTTTGTTAGGTCTTTTAATTTACGTCTTCTTATGTTGGGATATGTTCTTATATACCTTATTGCTGTAAATTTTATGTCCAGGTTATGAGATACCCTTTTTATCTCTCATCAACTCATTTTCTGAATTTTAATGTGACGCTGTTGGGCTGTCGAATTTCTGTAAGGGAACTTCTTAAACCAATTTAAATTCTTTGGGTTAAACCTCTACTTCATGATAATGTCATGATATGAATATGTGTGTATGAACTCTGATTTTTTTACACATAATATCCACTTATATTGAGTTTAGTTATATTTTTCACATATTATTATGTAATTGATTTATCCTTAATCTAATGATACCGTCTTTGTACGGGACTTCGTCTCAATCTCCTTTCATTGAGGCATATTTTGATTTCTACACGACTTTAGTTTATACGGCGTATACAAACCTTTTGACTTTTAATTTTATTCAAAAGGAATATTTTTACACGAAGAGTTTTACTAAACGACAAAAGGAATGTTTTTGTCTTATGTATGCGGCAAAAATGACTTCTCCGCTGCCGTGACCATTATGTGAGTTTCAGCTTCCTCTACAAGCCATAAAATTTTTAAATGAAAAATAAATACCATGTTTTACTCTTATTTTATTTTGGTATTGAAAATGGTTCTCATAATGTTTTGATCATAACAATTTGTTGTATTGATATCTTGTGATGGAAATGTGGAAATTTTATGTTTCCTTTATGTAAGTTTTATGTGATACGATTATGTTATGGTTCTTGGGAATTGTTTGTGAAGTCGGGTGGTTCTGTGATAAACTAAGGGTGAATGGACCCGAGATAGCTCTCCAATGCATTGGGTAACACAAAGGAGTTAAATGATATGGTTTCTCTGAAGATACTTAGGGTATATACTGTGATGGATATTCCAAACGTAACCATGAGGGTTACTCCCTACGTAAGAATGTTATGAATGCCTCATGTTACCTTTTATTTTTTATGATTTCTATGATTTATTCATAAATCTTATTATTTCATGAGGTATGTTAAAGTGCTTATGTTTTGGGAGTAAAGTACGATTTCATTGATTCTTATGTATACACGGACAAATGTTTTCTTTCCGTATTTTTACATCCCTTACTAAGCTTTTTATGCTCATCCAAAGTTTTTCAAATGTTTTCCACAGGACATAATGAAGAATACAGTCAAGGATGAGACCATGGAAAGAACTATCTAAAACGTGGAACTAGACATGTTTCTTTTTAAGAGTTTTTATTTTATGAAAAAAATGGAAATTGAGTAGAAGTGTCTACTTTGTAATCTTTTGAGATGAAATAGTTATGTCCTAGTTCTCTAAGACTGTAAACCTGAAAAGATCCTCAATGTGAATTATTCATTTAATTCATGATTATGTAATATTTTAAGGCCAGTTCCTTCTAGTTGGTATCAAAGGACAATTTAGATAACTTTAGAGGTTAGGGTATACTTAATGTATAAGTGACATTACAATAATGGTTAGGATTTCAGAAAGAGTTGTGGTTTTTTGATAATGTGAATGAGTTTAATATAACATGAATATTTATATCTTATTATTATATTATGATTTTTCTAATATACTCACACTGAATGTTTTGGTTTTAGTAAATGGATGGATTTAGAAGGCACCAATGTAAAAGTGGATGTAAAGAAAACTGTGATGGTTTTCTGAAAGAACAACTGAATGATATGGGAGCTACAATGAGAACTATTGTGGTCATTATCAACAAACTATCTAGAGTAATGATTGACCACCTGAAACTTGGTGATTTTTATATGGCATCATATATGTGAGAACCAAATCTCTACATAAGTTCAGGTAATAATCATAATGGTAAGTGTGTTAAAAAACATATGTGTCAATGATGTGGAAAGAAACACTTAGGAAAATGATTCAAAGGGACATAAAGATGCTATAGATGTGGAAATGAAGGTTATAAAGAAAGAACCTACCATGGAAAAAGGAAGCACCTAGTTGACTATTGGAAAGCGAAAGAAGTTCTTTTTGAGGGATCAATTGAATGTTTTAAATGTGGTGTGGATGGTCATTATGAAAACACATGTCTTACGAAGCTGTTTCGGGAATGGGATCACCAGAATCGTACAAATATTCGTTTACCAATACCTAAGGCCATTCCGATTGAGGATGAAGAAACTGACAATGACCAATGAAAGGTATGGATTATTTATTAACAAATTTTTTCCTATTATTGAAATCATAGGATATGATTCATGATTTTTTTTGTAGGAAAGATGTATTTCCGAATAAGTTAGAAAGGAATGGTTAATGGATCATGAATAATGTTGAATGAGTAATAAGCCAACATATAAGGGATTCAATAGTTATTGTTGATTTTAGGATGGTGAAATTCTTAAAAGTATTAAGGCTCTTTTGATGATGGGATTACATTAGAAGACTTTTTATTGTATGTGTAACCCTGATGCTTGATATATGAAAATTTTATTTAAGGAATAATTATCTTTTCTTTTGTGGATATAGTTATAAAAACCCATTTGGGTTTATATAATCCTTGAATTTAAGGCAATTACAGGTTAATACATTTTGGGATTCAAAATGAAAGTTATTAGATAACCTTCATGGTTAAATTATGTTATGGTTATTTTGATGAATTTATCTCTTTTTGGGAATGTTATAAAATTATATAGTTTTTGAAAGAGGACAACACTTGGGCTGTGTGAGAACCCGTCGCATTGGACGAAGCTGTGAGAATCGAACCCACAACCAAAGTGTGACTGGTATTTATCGCCTACCACTGGACTACGTGAAGACCCTAGTTAGCCTGACTAACTCTTTTTAGTTAGATGATTTTATGAATCAAGAATAAGTTTATTTTGTGTTATCTATGGAAATGATTAACCAATCATGGAGGATATGTGATTAGGATAATTATTTTTCAATATGATACTATAAGAGTAACTGATGTTATTTGGAGATAAATGTTAAGATTTACCTTGGAAGACTATGGGATTAAATCCTTTAGAGATTTGGGTTTCAATATTAGATTAGATTACTTTGAAGACTTTTATGGATAGATTTTTATTTAATTGTCTTTGTTGTACATTGGGTATTGTTGGAAAAATTATGGAGATTAAGAGTAGGTTTTCTTTTTGTAAAATATTATCCTTTTTGGAAATTATCTGATCTTGTACTAACCATTTTGGTTTTGGATAAGGTCTAAAGACATGAGAAATATATAGTTCTCTTTTTTGGATTATGTGATTCTCTCTAAGTTGAATTTGGTGCTCTTAATGCGAACAAGTCATCCTAAATACTCATATTTTGGAGAAAATATGAGTTTGTGTTAGAAATCTAGTAAGAGATGAAAGTCTACATGACAAGTAAGTAGGTTTACTTATGTTTTATTTAAGGTCATAAATAAATTCCTCAATGAAATGTAACTTAAACCAAAAAAAATTTGTGTTAACTTTTCCTACTGGGGCATCAAATACCGTTTAACCCATCACATGTTTGTGATTTTCTGGTGGTTAACTTTCTCCTAGACATGCTTTCTATCACTCTCCATCAGATCTTGATTGTTTTTATTATCCTACATATCCATGTTTAAATGGAATCCTAATATTAGTTTTCTCAGGTGATGTTTGTACTTTTCTTTCATTCTTCTAAAGTGACAATTTTATTTACTCCTTCTCCGATGTGGGGCTTTTAATGAAGTTTTCGAGCCCAATTTTAAAATTACGAGGACGAAATTCCCAATAGGGGCGAAGGATGTGACATTTGAGGTAAATAAAGAATATGACATTTTCATATTTATTCATATTTGTGAATAAAATATTAATATTACTTTAAAGGGGATGATATGTTCGATGGCATACACAATACGCAACAATGAGTTTTTTTTGAAATCTTACGTGCATACTAATAATATAATAATATTATTTTAAATGGTAGTTAACGCCTAACCGTTGTAATGTCGAGAATGAACAGAACTATCTACAAAATTATTATATATGTTTGTTAAATATTTTAACAATTACCCAATAAATGATATAGGTTTAAAACACGAATGAATCCAATTTTAAGCATAAATATTCTAATATTCTTTAAAAAGTTCATTAATTGCCTTTTGATGGAGAACCATTTTTAAATATATTTTTTGTCACTTTTATATGTTATGTATGACAAAATAAAATCCTTCTTTGGAATTGGTACATAAAAATTTACTTTGTGTAATTTTTTGTTATTTTTCCGATAAAGTTCATTTTTTAATGAATAGTGAAAAAGGCTGTATTTTAATTCAAAACCTCCTTTTAATATAATTTATTTATAAGGTTAGATTATCTTTTTAATTGGTTGTAAAGTTTAATTAGAATATATTTTTTACCATTTAATCCAATGGTTTTCATTGGAGTTAATTTCACTTTGAAATTGATCATAAACAAGTGTCAATCTTTTGATAAATATTGTTTCTTGAAAACACGCTATTTGTTTTGATAACGGGAACTAATTATAAAATTAATTAATTCAAGTTCTATGTTTTTGGATATGGTAAAATGGATATCAGTTTTTAATTTGGAATATCAAATATATATTAGGGTGAATTTTTGGTATTTGTTTTTGACAATGTTCATTTTTAATGAATAATGAAAAATACTGCATTTTACTTCAAAACTGTTTTTTCATATAATTTAATTATATAGTTAGATTTTAATTTTAATTTATTTTAAATTTTAATTGAATTATGTTTTTATCACTTAATACAATGTTGATCATTGGATGTAATTTCACGTTTCAATTGGATGTAAAAACAAGTCAATCGTTTGATAAATATTACTTCTTAAAAACCCATATTTGGTTTTGACAATCGGAAATATTTTTAAATTAATTACTGAAATTTATGTGTTTTGAATTTGGTAAAATGGATTCCATATTTGGAGTCAGAAGGTCCAAATTATGCACTTAAGACTATTTTGTTTTTGGACATTATGAATAGTAACGACCATAATTATCTTTAATTATCATGATTAATTAGTAATCAGGTAGTTAAGGGTAATAAAATAATATCATAATAATATAAAATTACCCATCCATGTGTCTTAATGCTATTTGTTCAGTCGCGGACGACCATGGGATGCCTTTTGCCAACTTTGTGATCCCATGGAATCGCTTTAGTGTGATAGTGTCCTTTTATCATATTAGTTTTAATGAAAGGAAAATATAACCAAAGTATATATCACCTAAGTAAAACAATTTTAGTTTTGTTTATATAAATGTTCTCTTTGACTATAAATATTGATTGGAAAGCTAAAAATATTTCCTTAATCATGGTATTTTAATTATAATTGTTAAAAATTAAATGAATAAATTTAGTTAGGACACCATGATGATGCAGTGATTACCTCATTAATGAATGATTTAAATAAAATGAAAATATAAGGTATAATATAAGAATTAAACTTGTCTAAAACCTATTTTATGGGTGGATTTCGAACCCGTATCACCTTATCCTTAACATATATCATCTTGGGACCTTTAAAATCCGAAAATCATTTTATAATAAAGTAACATGTAACGCCCCGACCCTAGTTTCCTAGAGTCGATGCATTATTACATAACATTGGCATGATCACAAGAAAGATCAAATCTCGAAAGACCGATTGGTTTAGTAGCCTTGGAAACACTAGATATATTCATAAGTTTTACATTACATCATAAAATGAAAAACTACTACAACAACATAATGTTTCCACAGTCCACACTATAATCCCCTCATAATATCCCTGCAGGTCATTCATAATTTACTTCTTCACTTCCTGGGAAAAATAAAACATAGAAAAGGGGTGAGCTCAAATGCCCATTAAGGATAACAATATAGCGGAAACTTTCATAAATAAGAATAAACATTTAAGGCAATGTATAACTAAAACAAAATCCTTTTAAACTTGAACTTTTAACATAGTATGGCATAAATAAAATTAGATAATGCCATTTACTTATTCACATGGATATTCTACTAATCGAATAATCACATGCAAAATCAATAACCACTTTCATAATGTTGGAATGCATAATGCTAAACATTAATTACTTTTCAAGGCCTCGTCCCAAGACCTTGGGGCTAACTGTAACCGGAACCCAACCCGGAGTGCCTCTAATAACTGGACACCAACCCGGAGTGCCTCTAATAACCGGACACCAACCCGGAGTGCCTCTAATAACCGGACACCAACCCGGAGTGCCTCTAATAACCGGACACCAACCCGGAGGGCTTACTTTTACCAGTCCCTAACTTGGAGGGCTTAATTTTACTAGTCCCCAACCTGGAGGGCTTACTTTAAGCAGTCCCCAACCTGGAACATACTTGTCCAACACATTCATATGAAGTAAAGATTGAAATATAACATAAACATTCTTATTGGAACTAGCATACAAAATGTCAATACTTTCACCATAAACTATGAATGGTATAAAAATAGCACATCCACAGTCAAACATATCACAAAACCTTCAAAACAATATAGAAGTTTTGTATCATAATAAATCAACTTCAAATAATCTTAAAACCCATCAAACGATGTTGACATAGATGAAATCAAAATTCTTTTTAAAAAAATATCTCCTTTTATTTTGAAATCATTTAAGATCCATATAAAATCAAACATTTTCTTTGAAAATAATCTTATAATCTTTTAAGGGAAGCTTTGACGATTTTATAACGGCGGAAAATAACAGCACCCGCCGTATAAGTTAAAAAAAACATTCTTATCTTAATTCTGTCGAAAAGGTTAAAAAGCACCTTGTTTGGAAAACGACGGAAAGATTCCCTTATAAACCTCTTATAAAAAGTCAAACAAGGGTATAAATGACTTTAACCCATATTCTTTTAAATATTAAAAATGTTTTGAAATATATTTTGAAGAAACATGGATGTGGATGATAATGAGATCCCAGTAGATTATTACGTATAAACAACCTCGGATAATGAAGAGATTGTGAAATAACCCTTACCAGTTTGGTAACTTATGAAACATACAACCCATGAAAGAGGTATCATACAATGAATATGTAAGTACACATAAATTAGAGTGTATTACACAAAGAATATAATTATGGGCAGTACATACACCACACAAAAGGTAATGGTGGCAATATGGCATGAATCTCACGGGAATAAGGAGTGAGATGAAAACCCCTTACCACGTTAATCAACTGAGTCGTATGGCCAAAAGTTAATAACCACCAAATTATTTACAGAATAACATGAATATGATAATATATATCAAATTCCAGTACACAATACACCACTTTCAATAATTTAGTGGCAAATAATGGAAATCTCACGGAATTGAATGTGAGATAAGAAAAATCCCTTACCTTGTACTTTTCCTTGGTTGGGGTAGGTTAACCTCCTGTATAATGGTTAAATAATTGTTATTAAATTATACAAGAATCATATACATTAATATGATATCATATATGTTCTTTTAACATTGCTTTATTAATAATATCTTAGTATTATCGTCGTTTCGGGTGATAATCGATTCGTTCTTCTTAAATGTTTGGTTACGTAAGACATGTTTGTAATGGATAGATTATATCTTATTCATAATCATAATGATATTAACATTATTTTTAACCCTAAAATGAGAATAAGACTTGAATGGATACGATGGAGGATGGATCTCACCGCGTTCGTGGAGACGGTAGTCCGTACGTACGCACGAACGCTACTTCCATTTAATTTTTATTTTAAAAGAATTGAATCCAAATGATACATAGGTATATTACTATTCCAGTATAATATAATATTTTATATATGTTACTTAAGTTCATTAACACCATCCTTTATACGTTCCAAGTGTGGTATGAACGAGTCATATCATTTTAAGGGGGCGGTAGTCCGCACTTCCTCAAATGAAATTATCGTATGTATATACAACATGAAACGAATAATGGTATGAAATAAAATGGAATTACAGAAGCTTATATATAAAATATATATCATTAATATCATATTTAATTATAGTTCCATCATAATGGCCACCATGAGAGGCGGTAAGATGTATTTGAACAATCATCGTTTCGTGAGGCGTTAGTTTTCCATCCACAGAAACATTATGTTCATCATCCATTAGATGGAGTTGTGTGTATGTGTAGTTTGAATCCTTCTTATAACAACATCCTAGTATATTGAGGATACTGGTGTTGTTACAAAAGAAAGGAAATAAAAAGAGTTTGGGGGTTGTAGAAGCAAAATAAATGAAAATAATTTAAGAGAAATCGTTACCTTTAATTTAGGTAACTCACTTTGGTTGGAACCAAAGGACTTCTTGAAATGATTTCTGCCTAAGGGGAAGCTTCAAGGAGGAGTAGAGGGATGTGGGGAGCTTAGTTGGGCAGAGTTTGGACGAGCCAAGTGGCTTGAGAGGTGTGAGGAATGAGTAGAAGTGGTCTCCTTTTATAAGGGAGAAGAGGGGCTCTTTAGGAAAGAGTGAAAGTATTACTTTATAATATAATTATATTCGGTTTATAATGGTCCAAAAATCATTGAGGTCGAATATAAGATGACTCAAATTCTAAATAACATCAACCAATAGGAATTGGACAGGTTTTAGATAATATTTTAATCATTATAATCTTATTTATTTAAATGATTTATTAATGAGGTAAACATTGCATCATTATTGTGTCATTAATAATTTAAATTATTTGATGTCTAAAAATTATAAATAAAATATCATTTTGTAGGAAATCTTTTTATATTTCTAATGAATATTTATAATCGAAAATCCAACATGTATAACCCTATTTAAAAATTGTTCTTCTAAAAGATGTAAGCTTATGCCATTTTTATTTTTATTTTAACTTTATTAATATAAAGTGTCCCTACCACATACAAGTGGATCCAAGGGGTCCCCAAATTGACCCAAGGATGATCATGGTCGGGTATGTGTCCACCAATAAGGTTAGGACACGTTTTAGGTTAATTTTGTATTATTATAATATTATTTTGTAACCCTTATTTACCGGATTTACCCTTAACCATGGTAAATAAAATATTTACCACAGTAATTATTCAAAATGTCTAAAAATAAAAGTTACCTATTTACACAATTTGGACATCCTGATTCCAAATATGGAATCCATTTTTCTAAATTCAAAACACAGAAGTGGCAGAAATTAATTTAAAATTAATTCCCGTTGTCAAAACAAAAAGCGTGTTTTTAAGAGGTAATAACTATCAAAAGATTGACACTTGTTTATGTTTGGTTTAATTGTAAAATTATGTACAATGACCAACATTATATTAAATGGTAAAAATATATTCTAAATATACTTTAAAACTACTAAAATTCATAATTTATCACTATTAATTATTTTGATTAAAAAAGTTGTTTTTAATTAAAATTTAGTAATTTTCACTATTCATCAAAATATGAAAGTTATCCGAAAAGTACCAAAATTTCACCTTAGGCTGAATTCGATATTCCGAATCCAAAAATGAAGTCCATTTTAAAATATAAAATATATATAATTTCAAAATTTAGGTATTACTATTCATAACGGCTAGTTTGATCGGTTGTGGCGTGTGTTAAAACTCAAGGTTGCGTACAACACACGCTACTATTTTATTCAAAGGAAAGCGTACCGTAGAAGCTTGGGATGTTTCATTTTAAATTTTTTTTTGATGTCCCAATTTATTCAGATAGTTTAAAATATTTTATTTAAAAAGGTTTCACTATTAAAGTTGATAAAAGTGCAATACTGAAAATGAATCTGTTCTTGCATTATGACTAAGAAACTCATAATAGGGATTCTAAAATTATAAGGATTATATAAAGTTCAAAATGTTGTTAATACTATTCATGACCTCTTTTAATGGTTTTTTTGTACGTCATGGTGTGATTGAACTCGGTGTTGCGTGTAGTGCAAGTTATTGAATTATTTTTAAGAAATAACACACTATGAAATCCTGGGGTGTTACATTCTCCCCTCCTTCAATAAATTGCGTCCTCGCAATTTGAAATTGTTCTTCGAAAATAAAAGGTTGAAAATAGAAAATATCTTTGTGGGAAAACCCACATCGGAAATTAGGTTACTAAAATTTAGTCTTAATATGAGGAAAAGAGTAATGAAAGAGTCACCACCAAATTATGATATCGATTAGGAGAACATTGGTGGAAATTAGAGACATATAATTGGAGGAAAAACGTAAATATTTATAGGTAGTGATTGAGATCATCAATCACAAACAAGTGTATAATTGAGGTCCTTAAATTCATCAATCTATGATGATTTGAAATACCATCGGTTCAACAAAACATAGGGTATTAGGATAACACATTTTTAACGTTTCAAAATATCTTAGTTGAAATACCACATCGAAAAATGAATTAATGAGGCCTCTATTTAAAATAAAGAGTCGAACGTATGAAGATTACCGAAAATAACACATACTAGGGTTCCATGTAGGAAAATATGGATATGGAAGAAAAATCTAACCATCAATTATCTGATGGAGAGTGGTAGAGAACATGGCTATGAAAAGGCCAACAATCCCAAAGCCATTATTTAGTGATGATTTAAGGTATCATCTAGGAAAAAAATTTTGTTATAAGTTTCTTTTCTTAATGTTGAGGAATTTATTTATGAGATTGGCTAAGATCATAAGGATATATACTTACTTTATAATTAGTGTTTTATCCATTAATAAATTTCTACCACAAACTCATCTTTCACTCTAAAAGATAATAGAATGTAAAAAAAATTCTATTTACACTATTCGTATAGGGTTCCAAAATAAACGAATTTATAATTCATCTACATGATCTTTTAATAAAAACTACATTATTTAATCTAGGACATCTCATGGGCCAGTGGTAGGTGATACACCCTTGTCGCCCTTCGGTTGCGGGTTAAAGTCTCGCAGCCTTGCCGGACGCGACGGGTTGCCGCCCGACCTCCGGGTTGTCCTTTTATGGCAATCCAAAATAATCCAAACTAGAACTATCCAAAATACTTCTGTCCAAACTCACAGTCTAACATTTATAAGGAAGGTAAACATAATATAGATCCTTTTTACCCCATAATAGCATATGAATACCTTCATCATGTATTACCATATTCCTTATTGATTACATTCATGCTCCCTTATTCCATATAGAATGCTGGATATACTTCATTAATCCAAAAATGTTTTAAACCCCAACAATGATGGAATATAAAAATCATTAATCAGTTCCAGGGTAGTCAAGAATATCCAATATAATTTATTCAAAACAATCACATATTATTCCAAAATCACTACCTCAGTATCAGAACTATATTATGATTTATCATTCTCTCAACCATATATTTTCCAAAAATTTATCCTGCTATTGAGTCACTTTTCTTTGTTCCACACAATCTCAAGTCCTTAATGAAATAGTACTGCAGTACAATCCTTATATACTCCATGATTATTGTAACAAGTACATTGTTGATACAACACTCAATTGACATGATAAACATAAGAACTCTAATCATTCCTCTTCATCTGTGGTAGTATCATAACTTGATTATTATCAAATAACATCATTTGCGGCATAGTCTGATGACTGGGACATAGGTTCGCGTAGTGTCCAAACTCCTTGCAAATGAAGCATTGTACATTTAAAACCATTTTCTTACCCTTACAGTCACGTACTTTGTGCCCTTTTCCTCCACACTTATAACAAACTCCCATTCCTTTCAGGCAAGTTCCAGGGTGTTTCTTTCCACAGTTACCACATATGGGAAAATTCTTCTTTTCCATTTTCCCTTTATCCATCTTTCTCTCTTCCATCATTTTCATCTCTTGATTCCCTTCAAAGCCATAGGACTCAGTAAATTCTTTACTTATCTTATCAACACATGATATTATTTCTTCATATGATGATAATACATGGGAGACTATTTCTCTTATAAATTCTAGCTTAAGACCATGAAAGATATGATCCTTCCTTCTCTTTGAATCATGTGTATTTCTGGAGTTCTCATTCCTTCTACTGGGCGCCATTTCTAAACAATGGCATAAACTAGATCAGTTTATGAATCAAAATACATAATCCCATACTTATAAAACACTTAACATAAATTGAACTATTTATGGATATAATCCATAATCATAAAAATGTTTTCTTTGAGGAAGTATATACTCATAAACCCTTCATAATGATTTGTAAAGAAAATGAGAGTTATCCTAAGCATATCCCCCGGGAGTGTCGTAACCAAGAGTGAAGCAAGGCCCGTTGTCGTGCACCAGTTCCCGTTCGAGTCTAGCTCAAAGCGGTGTTTTTGGGTTTTACCCCTAGGTACATCTGTGCCAGAGCCGCCTCTACCTGCTCGTATCCAGACAGGGATGTATTGCTCAGAAAACTCACAAAATCTCTACAATACCAAAATTCTAGGAAGTTCTTCTATACTAATCCTCAAAGTTCATCTTAGGTCTACGTGCTCTAATCAGAGTTTATCTAAATCTAGCTTCCAAGGTTTGTACGAAACTTCCTCTGATACCAACTGTAACGCCCCGACCCTAGTTGCCTAGAGTCAGTGCATTATTACATAACATTGGCATGATCACAAGAAAGATCAAATCTCGAAAGACCGATTGGTTTAGTAGCCTTGGAAACACTAGATATATTCATAAGTTTTACATTACATCATAAAATGAAAAACTACTACAACAACATAATGTTTCCACAGTCCACACTATAATCCCCTCATAATATCCCTGCAGGTCATTCATAATTTACTTTTTCACTTCCTGGGAAAAATAAAACATAGAAAAGGGGTGAGCTCAAATGCCCATTAAGGATAACAATATAGCGGAAACTTTCATAAATAAGAACAAACATTTAAGGCAATGTATAACTAAAACAAAATCCTTTTAAACTTGAACTTTTAACATAGTATGGCATAAATAAAATTAGATAATTCCATTTACTTATTGACATGGATATTCTACTAATCGAATAATCACATGCAAAATCAATAACCACTTTCATAATGTTGGAATGCATAATGCTAAACATTAATTACTTTTCAAGGCCTCGTCCCAAGACCTTGGGGCTAACTGTAACCGGAACCCAACCCGGAGTGCCTCTAATAACCGGACACCAACCCGGAGTGCCTCTAATAACCGGACACCAACCCGGAGTGCCTCTAATAACCGGACACCAACCCGGAGTGCCTCTAATAACCGGACACCAACCCGGAGGGCTTACTTTTACCAGTACCTAACTTGGAGGGCTTACTTTTACCAGTCCCCAACCTGGAGGGCTTACTTTAAGCAGTCCCCAACCTGGAACATACTTGTCCAACACATTCATATGAAGTAAAGATTGAAATATAACATAAACATTCTTATTGGAACTAGCATACGAAATGTCAATACATTCACCATAAACTATGAATGGTATAAAAATAGCACATCCACAGTCAAACATATCACAAAACCTTCAAAACAATATAGAAGTTTTGTATCATAATAAATCAACTTCAAATAATCTTAAAACCCATCAAACGATGTTGACATAGATGAAATCAAAATTCTTTTTAAAGAAATATCTCCTTTTATTTTAAAATCATTTAAGATCCATATAAAATAAAACATTTTCTTTGAAAATAATCTTATAAGCTTTTAAGGGAAGCTTTGAAGATTTTATAACGGAAGAAAATAACCGCACCCGCCGTATAAGTTAAAAAAAACATTATTATCTTAATTCTGTCGAAAAGGTTAAAAAGCACCTTGTTTGGAAAACGACGGAAAGATTCCCTTATAAACCTCTTATAAAAAGTCAAACAAGGGTATAAATGACTTTAACCCATATTCTTTTAAATATTAAAAATGTTTTGAAATATATTTTGAAGAAACATGGATGTGGATGATAACGAGATCCTAGTAGATTATTACGTATAAACAACCTCGGATAATGAAGAGATTGTGAAATAACCCTTACCAGTTTGGTAACTTATGAAACATACAACCCATGAAAGAGGTATCATACAATGAATATGTAAGTACACATAAATTAGAGTGTATTACACAAAGAATATAATTATGGGCAGTACATACACCACACAAAAGGTAATGGTGGCAATATGGCATGAATCTCACGGGAATAAGGAGTGAGATGAAAACCCCTTACCACGTTAATCAACTGAGTCGTATGGCCAAAAGTTAATAACCACCAAATTATTTACAGAATAACATGAATATGATAATATATATCAAATGCCAGTACACAATACACCACTTTCAATAATTTAGTGGCGAATAATGGAAATCTCACGGAATTGAATGTGAGATAAGAAAAATACATTACCTTGTACTTTTCCTTGGTTGGGGTAGGTTAACCTCCTGTATAATTGTGAAATAATTGTTATTAAATTATACAAGAATCATATACATTAATATGATATCATATATGTTCTTTTAACATTGCTTTATTAATAATATCTTAGTATTATCGTTGTTTCGGGTGATAATCGATTCGTTCTTCTTAAATGTTTGGTTACGTAAGACATGTTTGTAATGGATAGATTATATCTTATTCATAATCAGAATGATATTAACATTATTTTTAACCCTAAAATGAGAATAATACTTGAATGGATACGATGGAGGATGGATCTCACCGCGTTCGTGGAGACGGTAGTCCGTACGTACGCACGAACGCTACTTCCATTTAATTTTTATTTTAAAAGAATTGAATCCAAATGATACATAGGTATATTACTATTCCAGTATAATATAATATTTTATATATGTTACTTAAGTTCATTAACACCATCCTTTATACGTTCCATGTGTGGTATGAACGAGTCATATCATTTTAAGGGGGCGGTAGTCCGCACTTCCTCAAATGAAATTATCGTATGTATATACAACATGAAACGAATAATGGTATGAAATAAAATGGAATTACAGAAGCTTATATATAAAATATATATCATTAATATCATATTTAATTATAGTGCCATCATAATGGACACCATGAAAGGCGGTAAGATGTATTTGAACAATCATCGTTTCGTGAGGCGTTAGTTTTCCGTCCACAGAAACATTATGTTCATCATCCATTAGATGGAGTTGTGTGTATGTGTAGTTTGAATCCTTCTTATAACAACATCCTAGTATATTGAGGATACTGGTGTTGTTACAAAAGAAAGGAAATAAAAAGAGTTTGGCGGTTGGAGAAGCAAAATGAATAAAAATAATTTAAGAGAAATCGTTACCTTTAATTTAGGTAACTCACTTTGGTTGGAACCAAAGGACTTCTTGAAATGATTTCTGCCTAAGGGGAAGCTTCAAGGAGGAGTATAGGGATGTGGGGAGCTTAGTTGGGCAGAGTATGGAAGAGCCAAGTGGCTTGAGAGGTGTGAGGAATGAGTAGAAGTGGTCTCCTTTTATAAGGGAGAAGAGGGGCTCTTTAGGAAAGAGTGAAAGTATTACTTTATAATATAATTATATTCGGTTTATAATGGTCCAAAAATCATTGAGGTCGAAGATAAGATGACTCATATTCTAAATAACATCAACCAATAAGAATTGGAAAGGTTTTAGATAATATTTTAATCATTATAATCTTATTTATTTAAATGATTTATTAATGAGGTAAACATTGCATCATTATTGTGTCATTAATAATTTAAATTATTTGATGTCTAAAAATTATAAATAAAATATCATTATGTAGGAAATCTTTTTAGATTTCTAATGAATATTTATAATCGAAAATCCAACATGTATAACCCTATGTAAAAATTGTTCTTCTAAAAGATGTAAGCTTATGCCATTTTTAATTTTATTTTAACTTTATTAATATAAAGTGTCCCTACCACATACAAGTGGATCCAAGGGGTCCCCAAATTGACCCAAGGATGCTCATGGTCGGGTATGTGTCCACCAATAAGGTTAGGACACGTTTTAGGTTAATTTTGTATTATTATAATATTATTTTTTAACCCTTATTTACCGGATTTACCCTTAACCATGGTAAATAAAATATTTACCACAGTAATTATTCAAAATGTCTAAAAATAAAAGTTACCTATTTACACAATTTGGACATCCTGATTCCAAATATGGAATCCATTTTTCTAAATTCAAAACACAGAAGTGGCAGAAATTAATTTAAAATTAATTCCCGCTGTCAAAACAAAAAGCGTGTTTTTAAGAGGTAATAACTATCAAAAGATTGACACTTGTTTATGTTTGGTTTAATTGTAAAATTATGTACAATGACCAACATTATATTAAATGGTAAAAATATATTCTAAATATACTTTAAAACTACTAAAATTCATAATTTATCACTATTAATTATTTTGATTAAAAAAGTTGTTTTTAATTAAAATTTAGTAATTTTCACTATTCATCAAAATATGAAAGTTATCCGAAAAGTACCAAAATTTCACCTTAGGCTGAATTCGATATTCCGAATCCAAAAATGAAGTCCATTTTAAAATATAAAATATATATAATTTCAAAATTTAGGTATTACTATTCATAACAGCTTGTTTGATTGGTTGTGGCGTGTGTTAAAACTCAAGGTTGCGTACAACACACACTACTATTTTATTCAAAGGAAAGCGTACCGTAGAAGCTTGGGATGTTTCATTTTAAATTTTTTTTTGATGTCCCAATTTATTCAGATAGTTTAAAATATTTTATTTAAAAAGGTTTCACTATTAAAGTTGATAAAAGTGCAATACTGAAAATGAATCTTTTCTTACATTATGACTAAGAAACTCATAATAGGGATTCTAAAATTATAAGGATTATATAAAGTTCAAAATGTTGTTAATACTATTCATGACCTCTTTTAATGGTTTTTTTTGTACGTCATGGTGTGATTGAACTCGGTGTTGTGTTTAGTGCAAGTTATTGAATTATTTTTAAGAAATAACACACTATGAAATCCTGGGGTGTTACATAACATTTCATGACTTTCCAAAAGTGACCCTCCTCCCTCTTATAAAAGGCCCCCACCTCTACCAACTTACCAACACCTCTCAAGCCCTTTTCTCGTCCAACGTATTCTCATATTATCTCTACACATCCCTCTCTCACTCCTAGAAGTCTCACTTTGGGCAGAAGTCTTTCCAAGTAAGCCTTTGGCTCAAATCAAAAAGAGTTACCCAATTTAGAGGTAATGTCTTCTCTCGAGTTTCTTTATTTTATTTTCCTTCTTCACTCACCACTATCTTATTATTATTTGATCCCATAATAACACCAGTATCATAAATATACTAGGATTTTTTTATGTTAAGGATTATACCTACACTTACAGCCACCTCCGTCTAATGGTTAAATAACATACAGTTTCCGTGGATGGCGAATTACTGTTTCACGAAACGATGATTGTTCAATTTTCTCCTACCACCTCTCCTGGTAGCCATTATTATGGAACTATATTTATATATGATATATATTATATTCATTTCCTCTCTATTATTCTGTATTTTATTTATAAAACATACCATTATGCTTTGCATGTTGTGCAAATGCGACAATTTCATATGAGGAAGTGTGGACAACCACCCCCTCAAATGATGTGACTCGTTCATTCCAAACATGGAATTTATAAATAATGTAATTAATGAAATAATGTTACCTATATGACATATATATTATACTTTAATTATAATATATCTTTGTCTCATTTAGTTTTAAAGTCCATTAATTTGAAAAAAATGAATGTAGCGTTCATGCGTACGTATAGCCTACCGTCTCCATGAACAGTACATTTCATTTCTTATCTCCAAACATTATGGAATATTATTAAATAAATTTATACTGGATATATATGATATTTAAATCATGAAAACCATTCTTTAGATAATTTACTTATAACTACGTGGTCAATTCTCTTCAAACAATATTATTTTTTGACTCAAGTTCCGAACATCGACAAAATGTCCATTATGAACTCAAACAATTAAATAAATATAAAGTTATTAATTGATATAAAAGGAATAATAAAATTGAAAAAATATTCTTAATCAAGTAATAATTAATTTAAGTTTGTCATTTAGGAAGAACAAGGAACATACGATCGAGTCATGTCGGACATGTGGTAAGGGATTTCTTATCTCACTTTTAATTCTGTGAGATTTCCATTGTTCGCCACTTATTTGTTGCATGTGGTGTATTGTGTACTTCCATTTCATATATATTATAATTATTCTATTTTTATTCATGGATTATGTGATTCATTTGGTGTTTATTATATTTTGGTCATACGACTCAATTGATTACAATGAGGTAAGGGGTTTTTATATCACTTTTTATTCCCGTGAGATTCATGCCACATTTGACACTATTTCCTTTTGTGTGGTGTATGTAATACCCATGATTGTATTCTTGGTTTAATATAATTTAATTTATGGGTATTTACATCTTCATTGTTTGGCCCTTATTTCATGGGGTGTACTTTTTGAAAGTTACCCAAATCGGTAAGGGAACCTTTCACCCTCTTTTTTTAAAAGAATTCTTTTTGGTAGGTCTTTTAATTTACATCTTCTTATGTTGGGATATGTTCTTATATAACCTTATTATTGTAAATTTTATGTCCAAGTGATGAGATACCCTTTCTATCTCTCGTCAACTCAATTTCTGAATTTTAAAGTGACGTCGTTGGATTGTCGAATTTCTATAAGGGAACTTCTTAACCCAATTTCAATTATTTGGGTTAAACCTCTACATATTGATTATGTCATGCTATGAATATGTGTGGATGACCTCTGATTGTTTTACACTTAATATCCACTTATTTTGTGTTTATTTATATTTTTTACACATAATTATGTAATTGATTTATCCTTAATCTAAGGATACCGTCATTGTACGGGACTTTGTCTCAATCACTTTTCATTGAGGCATCTTTTGATTTATACATAGCTTTATTTTATACGGTGTATAAAACCCTTTTTACTTTTAATTTCATTAAAAAGGAATTAGTTTACATGAAGCATTTTACTAAATAAAAAATGGAATGTTTTTGTCTTATGTATGAGGCGACAATGACTTCTCCGTCGCCATGACCATTATTTGAGTTTCAGCTTCCTCTACAAGAAATAACGTTTTTAAATGAAAAAATAAAAACCATGTTTAAATTTTCGTTTTTTTGTTATAGAAAATGGTTCTGATAATGTTTTGATTATATAAATGTGTTGTATTGATATATTGTGATTGAAATTTTTAATGTTATGTTTCCTTTATGCGTGTTTTATGTGATACGATTATGTTATGGTTCATGGGAATTGTTTATGAAGTCGGGTGGTTCCGTAATAAACTAAGGGTGAGTGAGCCTGATATAGCTCTCCAATGCAGTGGGTAACTTTATGGAGTTAAAATCTATGGTTTCTCCGAAGAGATTTATGTAATATACTACGATGGGTTTTCCAAACGTAACCATGAAGGTTACTCCCTACGTAAAAATGTTATGAATGCCTTAGGTTACCTTTTATGTTTTATGATTTCTATGAGTTATTAATAAATCTTATGATTTCATGAGGTATGTTAATGTGTTTATGTTTTGTGAGTAACGTATGATTTCATTGATTCTTATGTATACATGGACTAATGTTTTCTTTCCATATTTTTATATCCCTTACTGAGCTTTTTATGATCATCCCATGTTTTTGAAATGTTTTCCATTAGACTTAAAGATGAATAGATTCATGGATGGGATCATGGAAAGACATGCTTTCTAAAACATGGAACTATACATGTTTCTTTTTAAGCGTTTTTATTTTATGAAAAAAAATGGAAACTGAGTAGAAGTGTCTACTTTGTAATCTTTTGAGATGTAATAGTCATGTCCAAATTCTCTAAATCTCAAAACCTGAAAAGATCCCCAATGCGAATTATTCATTTAATTCAAGATTATGTAATATTTTAAGGCTGGGTCATTATAGGAGGTCTGATAGATAAATCTAACAATGGCAATAAATTTGAACATTGGACTTGTCAAAGGGGTGGAAAGAAGAACCCTAGAAATTACCTAAGGGGTTATGAAATGCTTTAGGTGAAGAAAGGAAGGGAATATAGCTTGCGATTTCAGATAAGTGAAACACACTAATGTGATAGAGGAAAATAATTCCCCAATAAACCCTTGAAACATTGTTCATTGCTTCAAATTCAAGGAACTAGGTCACTTTTCAAATCAATTAAATAATCCAAGGGTTTTTATAGAAAACCAAAAAACCCCAAGGTACATAGGGAGAGAGTTTTCCATTACAAACATTGAGGTGGAACTTGATAATTATGTGGTGATAGGTATGTTAGTTTTTCATTAAATTATAACAAATGTACTTTTTTGATTCTAGTTTTACGTATTCCTTCATATCATGGAAGTTAGTAGAACTTTAAAAACACCACAAAAAATCATGTAAGTAATGTTATTAGTGAAAATGGAAAATGGGGGAATTATTGTATCCCAAGTATATAAATTCTACCCATTCACAATTTGTGGGAAAAAATTCCTAGAGAACATTATCATACTCCATTTGGTGTAATTTTATGCAACTCTTTGTATGGATTAGATTTACATATAAATATCCAATATAAATTTCCATAAGAAGGAAATCACTATTCATATTACGAATCGACCCCCAATTCTGTACAAGTGCAAGGAGGAGGATGGATATTCTATATCACCAACATCACAAGAACAAATATCATTTCCAGATGAGCAACTGTGTCCCGCTAAAATTATTTAGTCTATGTAAAGATTAATACTCTAATAAATGATAATTTTGTGGGAATATGCTGGTGTATTTCGTGAAGAATTTCATGGTCTTCCCTTTATCCGAGATGCTGAATTTCCAATCAATATTTTAAATGGGTTGTAACCATTATCCAAGAATCTATATAGAATGAATGTTTTAACAATTGAGGTGCTGAAGAAAAAACTACATGGTAATTTATAGAGAGGGTTTATACTCCCAATTGCTTCTCCATGGGGTGAAACAACCCTCTTCATCAAGAAATAGAATGGGTTAAAGTGCCTTTTCATGGATTATCATCACCTCAACATGATCACGATAAAGAATAAGCATTCTTTTCCATGGAATCATGACATTTTTGGACAGATACATGGATCAAAATACTTATCCATGGTAGATTTTTGGTCAGGATAATACAAAGTTAGGGTGAAGAAAGAGGATATTCCCAAGAATGATTTTTTGTATGAGGTATCAGAACTATAAGTTCAGAGTGATTCCTTTTAGGCTCACTAATTCTCTAGAAATCATCATGAACATGATGAATAGAGTATGTAGATATTACCTAAAAAAATTATTGTAGTATTTATAGAGGTTATTCTAATATACTCTAAGTCTAAGGAGGAGCATGAGGAGAATATGATCACTGTGCTAAAGGCCTTGTGAAAGGAGAATCTTTATGGAAATTAAAAAAATGTAATTTATTTTTGAAAGAAGTCTCTTTCATGGAGAATATCATCACTAAAAATGGTATATTGGTGGAACCTTCAATGAAAAATGTAATTGAAGGACGGACGAGGCACACATCTATGAAGGATATCATCAATTTCCCTGAATTAGATGGGTATTATAATCGATTTGTGAGAAATATATCATAATTTCCACACTTTTTAACCAAGAAAACACAAAAGGGAGTCCAATTTTTTTTGGAATGATGAATGTGAAGATTGATTCAAGGAGATAAAAATGAGGCTTATCACTACACCTATGCTCACAGTACCCAAAATTGATGAACTCTTATGGTATTTAGTGGTTATTTAAAGAAGGGATTTGGATGTTTGTTAATGAAAAATGAAAATGTGATATCCTATGATTCATGGTTGAAAAAATTTTCCTAAATAAATATACCCAACATTTGATCTTGAGCTGGCTAAAGTGATCTTCACTTTGAAAAAATGGAAGCATTTTCTCTTTGGTGAGAAGTGTGAAATAAATACAGATCAATAATGCCTCAAATATATATTCACATAGAAAGAGATGAATTTTAACCAACGTAGATGGATAATTCTGATCAAGGACTATGATTGCACAAGTCACTACCATCCTATGAAATAGAATAAAGTGAAAGAAACTATAATTATAAAAGATCTAGAAATAATATCATTGATGAGAATCAAGAGGAATCCAGTTTTCTCATATTTTAGATGGGATGGACATGGGAGTCATAAAATAAGGAACATCATCAATCCTTTCACAAATTATTTCTCAATGTTCCCTCATGTAAATGATATAGGATTCTTAGAGAAATGATGTGGGGATTTAGAAGAATGTTGAAACTATAAGAAAATGGAAATCCTCAGAGTTTAATGTTAACGAAGAAGCAGTTATAAGATTTGGGTTTTGACTATGTGTACCATAAAATCCCAAGTTAATGAAAGATCTATTAGATGATTCACATATCTAAACCTTCTCTATCCACAAAACAAGAAAAAAGATATATTGAGATCTCTGAGAACCCTTTTTTTAGGATAATATGAATAAGAAGATCATGAAATATTCACAAATATTTCTTATATTTCATAAAGTGAAAGAAGAAAGGAAAAAATATAATGGGATTATGATACCATTACCCATACCTACCTGTAAATTAGAAAATATCATCATGGGAATGTACATTGGTATTCCAAAGACATTAATATGGAATAATTTTTACTGGGTAGTTGTAGATATTCTTACAAATAATGCACAATTCATTACGATTATAGAGTATTTATCACTAGATCAAACTCCAGGAATATACATTGGAGAAGTGGTAAGGCTACATAGAGTACCACTATTAATTTTTTTTATAAAGACGTGATTATTACCTCCATGTTATGTAAAATTCTCCAGCATTCTCTAAACACTAAGATGAATTTCATCACAGATTATCACACAAAAACTGATGACCATTATTAATGGACAATCCAAACACTTGATGATATGAAGAGATAATGCTCAATTGAATTCAATGGAGGTTGAGACCAACATCTTCCTATGGTAGAGTTCTTATAAAACAATATTTTTCACTCAAGAATACAAATGTATCCCTATAAATCCATTTACGGGAAGAGGTACAAACACCAACATGTTTGGATGAAGTTGAGGAAGAAAAATTGATAGTTCATGATATATTGGGAATGGTTAAGACCAGTCAGCATCACATTAAAGCTAATCATAGTTGATAAAAGGGTTATGATGAAAATCCTCGATAAGACCTAGAGTTTGATGTTGGAGAGATAATATTCCTTTTTCATATCTCTATTGAATAATGTTATTAGATTTCAGAATAAGGGAATGAATATTCTAGATTCATCGACCCCTTTGAGATCCATGATTGCATCAGAGCGGTGGGTTATCGAGTAGCACTCCCACAGTGCCTATCTGAAGTATATAATGCATTCTATGTATCTATCTTGAGAGATAACATAAAAAACTCCTAACATAGAGTCTGAAACTAATGTTTGAGAAATAATAAAGAACTCCCCACTCATTTCCTCTATAAACCCCCAGTATATCTGATTTCTCATCACTAAAATTACTTGGAGTTCATCCTTACTATTCCCTTACCTCTATAGAGTCCTCCAAAAGTTCCCCAAACTTCTCAAGAAGCTATTACCAAGCATTTTTAGCAACACACTCAAGTAAGTGATCTTCCACTATCATTTCATATTCATGTGGCTCTTTTATGTTATACTTATCAATTTCCATTTTTCATGTTGGGAGATGTTATTACATAACAACATTACTTTACATTATATATATATAATTATATAACAATTTAAATCTTATTAATACCTCCCATGAACTGTTATGTACACTCATTACCATGCCGAAATATATTAACATATCCTATCATTCTCTCCTTTATTCATGTTTTTATTATATTCTGCATTATATTTCTAATTCCTAATGATGAGATGCGACTTAACATTTATCTATTACTACCAATTTTATTTATCAATGAAGAGAGGCCCCTTTCCCTCTCCTCAACCCATTTTATGATTTTTTATGTCACGTTGTTACACTGTAAAAATTTTATAGCAATTTTCTATGCGAAAACAATTGTGTAGTAAATACCATACCAATTTACTATCATGGGTGTTCACCTTTATACACATATACATCATTGACATGGGAATTATATGTTTTTATTCCACAATACATCACTATGAAATATAATATGAGGATGAATGAATCCATTTTTTATGATCTATATGGCACACTTAAGAATGATAATGAAATGAAAGTGATGGTTGTGCCCAGAATTACAGAGCACTCCAATAAATTAGGTAATGTTTTGTTTCATGCAATTTCATGTTAAGACGTGGAGTGAACCTGATTCCTTTATAGTAAATTTTCCATCATGATGTATTTATAGTTATCCTTGAACTATGTTTATGATGGAGTGTTTTAAGTTGTTTCCACATTAACCATGTTTCCTTTATGTTATCATGTTATATCATGTCTTATTATTCACGCTTATTATTCTAACTCATTTAGTTCTCCATTGATATTCCTATTGTAAAACATGTATCACCTCATTCTATGTCTATTCCCTTACCAGGATTTATATCTCACCCATTTCTTTTGTATTTCCCAAAGTTATCCCATGTATTTTTAAAATCAATGGAATTTTAGAATCATGCAAAGTAATTTTTCAATAATGATGTTGTTTCCCATATTCAAGATGTTATGATATGTACAAAATTCCTAAAAAAAATATAGTAATATAAAATCTGGGTTGTATTAATTATAATATTATATAATGAATCATGTATTAATGCGTAATAAAGAGTTGGTTTTTTTTATAGTTTTGTTGTCCAGGGATGAAGAAGTGTATACCAGAGATTGTTTCTTGATGCCTCCCTTGTTAGCAGGTGAAGGATAAACACCAAGTTCTAGTAGGATTAGATCAACCACTTGAGCTACGTAAGTGGATGTGGGATGGTATCTGTATAGAGTTTTGATGGGGACCCCATGACCATTTAGAGAAAACAATACAAACAAACTAAGTTGGACAACTTCATACTTATTCGACATAAGCGTTCAATATAGATTATGAGAAACCTTTATGTATTGAAGATAGTCTGAATTCATGGCGTTCCCTCAATGATTGTTTTAGAGCATGATGATATCTTCTCGTCATGGTTATAGAGAGGATTATTGGAAGACTTTATGAATATTTTTTGTTTGAGAATGAAATTTAAACCCCATACTAACATCCATATTAAGTGTACCATTCCAGTCTTGATGGAAGTGCTTCATACATTCATGTTGGACTTTGGCAGTAGTTGGCAAGATAACCTATACTTGGTGGACTTTATGTAAAACAACAAATACTACTACAACACTAGTATGGCTACAATTAAGACATTTTATAGGATACCCTTTATGTCACTACAATTATGGACTAATCAATAGATATAAGTACCCATGGTCATAGAGTTGGTGAGAGTGAAAAGAGAAAAGGTTCAGATCATTAAAGAGTGGGTAAGGACTTCCCATAGCTGTGATTGGTCTTATATAGACTAATGATGGATGAATTTGGATTTCAAAGAGGGAGACCATGTACTATTGAAGGAATTACCTTGGTGAGGATTGCAGATATTTGGAAAGGGTGACATGTGATCTTAATGGTTCACCGTCCCTTTCTAGATACAACATAGGGTTAGTGATGTGACGTACAGCTTGAACCTAGCACTATAGTTATGATGGGTACACAATTTGTACTATGTTTTTTAGATAAGGAGGTATATGCACGACCCATCATATTTTATTGACTGGAGAGATGATGGATATCAAATATGGAGATACATTTTTAGATTACCCAGTAGAGATCATTGATTGAAAAGATAATATCCTTAATGGGTGACCAATTCCCTTCATTATTGTCTAGTGGAAGCTTTGGAATCTTCAGAAGATCAACTGGGAGGGGGAGAACCAAATGAGTGTGTAATACCCTCATCCTTTCTATTAACATTCATTCATTTCAAGAAGAAAATCCTATAGGTTTGGAGAATATAAAGACTCTAAATTTTCACTGTAAATCATTGGAATTATATAATTAATAATGTAATTGATGGATTCTAAGTTAGAACGAGATTCCTAGGCTCATGGAGGCTCTGTATTAATATAATAAAAATATTAAAAATATTTTATCATTCACATGCAATTTTTTTAAAATAATGTAATAACAACCAAACAGAGCCACATATGAGAAATATAAGACCTCCATTAAATCTAGAATATATATTTGACACTAGGCACCACATAATCTTTGTGTGTGTAAGGTTTCTAGATTGTACACCATCGTTTGTGAAAAAATAATTAAAATAGTTAAATTATTTATTTATTTATTATTTACATCATAAATCTAATTCTCCAACATATAATGATCATTGTTCCAAAATAATTAGTTTAGCTACACAACCATTAATATTTGATAAATAGATAATGGCGGAGAGCCATGGTGAATGAAAACGAGATCAATGATCAGAGACTATTTTTCCCAGTATTGTCCATGGAAATAGAGTTTGTGTATTTCACCAATGAAAATGTAAACCATTATTCATCAACGACTTATCGAAACATGAGTTAGGTAATTTTTTATATGCGTTAAATCCTAATTAGTTTATCAAATAATGAACGTGAATCAATTCCTCTAATAGATTGATTCATGGGTTGATCATATTTTACATCTATGTATTTTATATTCCTATACATCAGAATGGATGGTGTTTTTTTATTGTTATTTACTCAATGTTATAGTAAAAATATATTGTGTCCAAATTTTTTTTACGATGTTTATTCCTTCTTTTTGTATTGTGTATTTCTCTAATTATTCTTTATGCATTAATTTTTGGAATTTCATTTGAGTGGTGGTTTGATAAATACCAGGTATAAAATAATTATATAATCATTATTTTCTATAATAGATTATTACATGGATTTGGGTTTGGTATTGATGGATTGAATGTGGTGTGGTAATGACCACATGCTATCAGGGTTTCGATCAGAGACCATTGGACGTCAGCTGTAGTGGGAATGGTCTATGTGTAATGAAAATATCACACACCATGTATGACCCATCACACACCATGTGACCCAGTGATGGAAGCTCATAGGGTACCCTAAGGGTACATAATCATAGACATGGTCAGGCACACGAGCATGGACATAATTTAAAGGCTTGGCCCTACACTAAAATACAACCAGAGTAGTTATACATAGCTAGGATCATGGGGAAGGCTTGGATACATGGGCATGAACCAAAGTAAATGGGCATAGGGTGGGGTACACAAGTAGACCCAAGGAAGACATGACAAATTGTGTACTCAATGTACACACTGTGCACTCTTGGTACATGCTGTTTAACATCTATAGGGAATTTTGAGGCCTTTTTTCTCATTAATTTTGATTAGTATTTTGATGGAATGATCCCTTGGTCAATCCCCATGAGAATATTGTGAATAATCACTTCCTGTTCAAAATATGTGATCACCTCTAAAGGATTAGTCTCAGATATAGTTTCAAGATTCCCTCTATGTGGCATGGGGTGGGATCATCTATCATGTTATCTTCTTACCTATGTGGGGTTATATGAATGGTCATGAGTAACATACATGGGAATACAATCCCCAACATAGCGGGTCTTCTAGGTATGGCTTCAGTATACACCAGAGGCATTGGGTGAGTCCCTATATATTTGCATCGAGATCTTCTATGTTCCAGCGAGTACTTATTCATATTAAGGCATATTGAGTAAAACTTATTAGATGAACACCATTAGTGTTATTAGGCTCATGGACTGAGTTTTACTGGATACGAATTACCTTGAATTCTCGAGCAGGATCATGTGGATGGATATATGGTTGTGAGTTATTTGGGAATTGGTATCTATCTTTGGTATATCTACCTTATTGTGTTCTTATTATGTCTCATATAATATTTTAAATATCTCCATGAGGATGATCTTACTAACACCCTGATGATTTATTATTAGTGATTTCACGGTGTCCTACAGAGTATTGTTATAATATACCCTGTATATGATCTCCCATCACATGTTGTGTCTTATATAGAAGAATTTTTTTGATGAAGTCCTAGGAGGAATAGGATCAAGTTATGTATAGTTATCTAGATAGACCAGGATTCATATTTAGTGTTTTATTTTATAGCAGTCCCCTGTTATAATAGAGGTTGGACTCATTTAAAATTTTGGTGGGATTGTATTTGGAAAATAATATTTTATAGTAGTTTTTAAAAATATTGTTATGATATGTTGATTTTTTCATGAATCTTGGTATCAATTTTTTTACCCTTTAGTATTGTATGTTTATTTGGAGATGTAACAACACATGTATTTATAGAGTAATAATTTTTTATATCTACTAATTTTTATGATTAAGATATTAATTTTATATTAAATAGGAAACTTTTTTCAATAGCATACTCAATACGAAACAATACTTTTATTTGAAATCTTATGCTGCAAAAAATTTAAGATATATTGAAAAATAATATATTAATAATATTATTTTAAATGGTAGTTAACCCATAGTTGTTGTATTATTGGGAATTAACATAAATAACTACATTATGATTACGAATTTTTGTTAAATGTCTTTACATTTATGCAAAAAAATGTAGAGGCTTAAAATAAAAATGAATATGATTTTAAGGATGAAATACTCTAATAATCTTTAAAAGGTCGATATACTACCTTTTGTCGGTGAACCATTTTTAAATTTAGTTTTTGTTAGTTTTATATATTCTATTTCAAAAAATAATATTTTTATATAGAATCGGGACATCAAAATTTACATTGGATAAATTATTTGTATTTTTCTGAAAAAATTAATTTTTAATGAATAGTGAAAAATACTGCATTTTTAGTCAAAATTGTCTTTTCATCTGGTTTATTCATATGGTTAGATTATCTTTCTAATTTGTTTTAAAGGGTAATTAGATTATTTTTTTACCATTTAAACTAATTTTTTCATTTAAAGTAATTTAACTTTTTAATTATACACAAACACATGTCAATCTTTTGATAGTTATTATATTTTAAATACACACTTTTTTGTTTTGACAACGGGATTTAATTTTAAATTAATTTCTGAAACTTCTATGTTTTGAATTTGGAAAAACCAATTCCATATTTGGAATCATGAGGTACTAATTTTGAAAATAGATAACTTTTATTTTTAGACATTATGTATAGTAGCTTCAGTAAATATTTTATTTACCATGGTTAAAAGGTAAATATGGTAAATAAGGGTAAAAAAATAATATTATAATAATGTTAAATTATCCTAACACATGTCTTAATCCTATTTGATGAGATATATCCGACAATGGTTATACTTGGGTAAATTTTAGGACCCCATGGAGCCACCTGTGTGTGAAAATGACATTTAATAACTTTTAATTTAAAGTTAAGGAAAATATATCCTAAACACGTATCTTTTGGTGAAACAATTTTTATATGGGGTTATATAAGTTATATTTTAGACTATAAATATTATTATATAGATAGAATGATTTCATAAATCATGGTATTTTATTTATAATTTTTAGATATTAAATAAATAAATTTATTTATGACATAATGATGATGCAGTGATTGCTTCATTAAAAAAGGATTCAAATAAATGAGATTATAAATGTTAACATAAATGTAATTTGGTTATTTTGATGTCATCTATAAATTTTATGGATGATATGTACATGTATCTTTGTATTAATGATGTTTTTTTTTGAATCCATCAATTTATTATGGTTTTAAAAAAAGTCATGATATGAATAGTTCCAAAATTAACATAATTCATATTTTATAATATAAAATATATTATTAAATATTATAAAATTACAAAGAATATAATATTCAGAATTTTTTTTTCATAAGTCAAAAAATTTATTATTGACTCTTTAATTTGATATTTGTCATGTTTGGTATCAGTTTTTATTATGAAAGTGTTAGATACTTGATAAAACGATAGGAGTAAAAAAGGGTTAAAAAAATATAAGGATTAAAAAATATCCAAAACCCGTCTAATTATTATTTGATGAATTTATTTCTATATATATTTATCTTATATTCGAATTTAATGAGTTGGGGACATTTTGAAACCGAAAATCGTTTTATAATAATATAATACTTTCAAACTTTCCTAAAGAGCCCCTCCTCCCTCTTATAAAAGAGCATCACCTCTAACCCTTACTCACACCTCTCAATCCCCATTGGATTATCCAAAATCTTCCAAAACAAGCTTATATAATTCCTCTATTCCTCCTATAATCCTTCCTCTAGGAATAAGGCAATTCAAGAAATCCCTTTGGCTCAAATTAAAAGAAGTTACCTGATTTGAGGTTACACCTTCTCTCAATTGCCTTTCCATTATTTTTTCTTCACAACTCCCTATGCTATTCTTATTATTTGATTATATATCAAAACCAGAATAATAAATACAGTAGGTTGTTTTTATAATAAGGATTTGAACAACACTTAAACACACTTCTATCTAATGGATATGAATACACTGTTTCTGCGTATGGTGAACTCACTACAAAAAATGCAGTTCCTAGCGGCGGTTTTTTTCTCGTTTAGCGGCGGTTTAAACCGCCGCTATATTGTGTGGCGGGGGTTTACAAAAACTGCCGCTAAGTTTGGCGTCGACAATCTATTAGCGGCGGTTTTTTCGATTCCGCAGTGGTTTTAGAAATGTGTCGTAGGTCCTTCATTTAGCGGCGGTTTCTCTTCATTTAGCGGCGGTTATATGGGCAGCTTATTCGCGGCGGTTTTAACCGCCGCTAAATTCAGGCGTTTGATGCGCCTATTCTGCGGCGGTGAATACCGCCACGAAATATCAGCATAATAAATTTAGCAGCGGTTAAAACCGCCGCTAAATGTTGAACTGGAAAAAAAAATACGTTGGATCTGCTCCACCACTGCCCTAAATTTTCCAAAACTACAGCCACATCTCACCCATCAGCCCCACATAATATCACATCCACACATATTTGTAATGTACAACAGATTACAACATTATTACATCATCACCATTTCATATTCCATCACTAAAAGAATACTACCACAAACCACTACACACAAAAACCAACATCCTCATAATAGTGACCATAACATCTCTTACCATAATAAAAACCAACATTAAAAACACCATCCCTCATAGACAAAACCACACCATAACAAGAAACATGTATCTCACTAACTGAACAAATACATTGATTGAACTACCACATGACTAATAGGAGTGATTTTTTTTATTCAAAACCATCCTCAAAAACCAACTAATTGATATCATAACCAACCCATGTAAACTAATGAAGGAACATGTGACCCAAGATTTAGATCATGAAATCTCATGATGGAATAATTGACTATACAACCAACATGAGAAAATTAATAATGGAACACAAGGCTTCATGACCAACTCAACTGAATACGTGAATGAATGAGAAACCACAATATGAAAACAAGAAACATAATGATGTAACAAACAAAAAATGACCAATTTAAAAGACGACTTGATCAAACTAGTGGTCGAATGAATAAATAGGGAATCTATGAGAAAACCCATGAATGTTTCAATGTGAAATGACTCATAAAACCATATTGAAACATCCAAAATCCAATAAAACAAGTAGGTGGGTTTTATTAAAACTGGATATATTACCTAGGATACCACTAAAACAGTTATCATCCTCATGTTCCAATGAATATAAATGGTTCCAAAATAGAACCCTTGTGGGAAACCTCTCAAGGATAATATAATAATTTGATCAAAACTAATCATTAAATAAATAAACACATAACCATGTGTCATAACCAACCAATTAAAGGGACCATATTCATATTATGACAAACAATAAAATAGATTTACACAGTTACATTGAAAAAAATGAATGAATTAAAACACTTTATGACATTATTCATTCATCTTTGAATATGTACCAAAAAATATCTCCTCCAAACCACTATTCCACCATAGAAAATGATAAAATGGATTAACATTCCCATGAAGAGTAATCTACAAATGATCCATGATTTCCATTGGGTTCACCAAATAATTACCTCATCCTCATCATCCAACTCTCTATATTTGAATATATGGGATGAATCATGATTATTTCAGTAATGTTGGGATACATGGATGATATTGTGAATTATTTTTATCAGTGGTTAGAGCTCCAACTGATATAACACCTCACCAATGTTCACCAAAACCTAAAAAATCCAGAACAACCTAGGAGAATCCACACTCCCTCACACAAAATATGCCTACACCATCATGGAAACAACCTCAAGAACACATGATCTTTGAAATATAACTACATGGGTCTACATCTATATTATACAGTGGTATTGAAATGATCCTGATCTTCTTTTATATTTTCTATAACTATTAGGATATTTTAAGTCATGCATTACACCACACTAGAAAAATATTTTTTTATTCCCTTACATAGACACATCACAATGTAAAAGTATACAACATCCAACACAACTCATAGAATATATACACAAAAACAGATGAATGCTTTATATTTTTTATCGGAAAACAAAAAAAAATTGGTGTTTTATTCACCCATAATGCAACTAGGTCAAAATTAATGTTCCCAAAAAATCCCACAACTTATGGAAATTCAATTCCAGATTTCCATCGATTAGGGGATTGAAAGTCATTTTAAAGAGAGTTTAGGTAATGGATGGATTCCATATTCCTCCCAATAATGATGATATGAAATAGGAATTACATTCTAAACAATTAATTATGGTATCATGGGGAGTCCTAAAACCTCATCCATGTACAATCATTCTTAATAATGTATTTAACTGGACTCCTTGATTTCTATATAATGTTATGAAATCATTATTCAATATATGATCACATATCCTCCCTAATATTGGGGATACATTGTGACCATCACAATATTTGACCCTCCACCAAAAGGATTTAATGATTGTATACATAAGGAAACATGAGAAATCAAGAAAATGTTAGGACATGGAAATGTTTGGTAGCAACTATGTGTCATAAATGTTACATATACAAACCAACTGTTATCATACTTGTTCAACACATTAACAATACTACTACTCATCATCTGATGCTGCATCATCACCCTCTCCACCTTCATCTCCACCACCTGCTGCCACCTGTAAGAACATTATATTGAAAATTAAATATTGTTGCATATTTATAATAAAAATTAAAACCAATAAAAGTTTGCAAACTAAATGATTTTTATTTTTTTGTGATTTACCTACTCACCACTACCCGATGCACTACCACCGGGGGCATATCTGCTCATATGCTGACGTATTTCAAGCAACTCTTTCTGCAAATCAGATATCTGATTCCCCTGCTGGTGAACTGTGTTTCGTAGAGCAGACATCTCCCTCTGAGCATCTTTAGGTATGAAATGACTATAACCAGGAGTAGATGAGGCCGAAATCCCTGATGGAATGCGAAAGACCTCAGATGGTACAGGTCCCAAACCCATCCCGCGCACTCTACCAGGATGCTCCTTCCCATGGACTTGACCAATCGGGTCATCCTGGGAGACTGAGTAGGATTGCCCAGGATTGGCATCCCATATTTCTTTAATTTTTACCTATAAATCAAATATCAATATATATTAACACAGTAAAAACTGATATTAAGTTATTATAATAAATAATTGACTTCATACCCCAACTTCTCTGGCAGGTTCATTAACAAAACTTCCATCTGTTTTTTTATGAACATCCAGCCACAGTTCTGTTCGGGATGCTTCATGCCCTAAACTCTGTGACTGCATTAAACAAAGATAAATCATCAATCAAATATGTTAAATAGATAATATTATCTTATAAATATTTAAACTAATTAAAAGATTACCAATGACATTCGGCTTCGTGAAAAGCTTTTTGAACCCGCAGTGTGCAGGATTACCTGCTTCGCCCGGTTTGAAGCATTCTTTCTTGAGAGATCCTGAAATAAATAAAATTCAATTTAACAGTATTGTATTCAATGTCTATCTCCTCTTCATGTACATGTATAAATGTAAAATTAGGATAATATAATAATATATATTTCAATACCATCCGCTTCTCATCACGATGTCTATCGACAAAAACCTTCCACTGTTCTTTCGGTACCCCACTGGGTATCTTCTCATACATCTGCTGCACGGTCAACGAAGAATCGTTGACATCACACCACAACCTCTATTTGAAATCTTTCCATTTTTTTCCAAGATTTTTCAATGTCCACTTCCGTGCTATCACATCAGCAACGGTAAAGTGGAAGAACATCTGTATACAGAAATTCATTTTGAATATATTAGTAAAATGACATTCAATTAAACCATAAAGGAATAAAATTACCTTTATCTGAGAATCATAAACTTCATTTTTCCAGTTTGGAGGCATATGCCTCCAATCATCATACGAAATAGGCAGGGAAACGGGCTCTGCTGCCAGCTGACCTATAATCTGACCAAGTAAACCTGTGGCGTCATCCGTCGGGACCCCATAAGAATCAAATGGCACCACTATCTTCTTGCCATGCATGTTCCAAACATCATAAATTTTTATGTCTCTTTCCACGATTTCATTGTCTTCATCTGCAATGAGAAAACAATTACTATAAACAAAATGCAATAAATTTATTTAATTAAAATTTGTACCTATGACTACGACCCTCCAGAATGTCCGTGATGAACTGGAGGGGGCGTGTCGCTGCCCCGCTGCTGAAGCTCCTGTAGGGGGAGGCGATGACTCATCCTCTAATGAGGGATCCACTGATGGTGTTAGAGATGGTGCAGGGGAGATGATTCCGTGGGGACAGACGGATCGTCATCTGTCGCAGAAGAAGAAGGAATAGTGTACCACTTCTTCCTTGGCATTCCTGTCATTTAATCAAATAAAATTAAGTTCAGAATATATATTTCAAAAAATTTATGCAGAAAAAAAATTAAAAATGATAATAGATGCCCAGTATTAACAAACAAAATATATATAACAATGATAATGAATGACTACAGAAATGAAACAAGTAGTTGCTGAATGAATAAATAATTGTACATACAATCATTTTCCCCTTCAATCATGTCGGTTTCCTGCTATAACTCGTACTCAAAGTCCCAAATGGGTTGAATCCATCGGCAACCAATCCTAATCGAACATTCCTAGGATCAGCTGAGAAATCTGGATGTAATGAATCAAATGTCTTCCACGATTGGGAATCTCGTGGATGTCTCATTAACCCATCATTGTTATTATCTACAGCATGCCACTTCATGTGTTCGGCGGTTTTTGATGACATGAATAATCTTTGCAATCGAGGATTCAAAGGAAAGTAACGCAAAACTTTTGCAGGTGTGTTCCTTTTCTTCTTCTCCGTGAAATTATGTTCAGTCATACTTCCAACATCACCCTTTGACTGCCATCTAGAAGAAGAACATTTCTTACAATTCTGTCTACTTGAATCCTCTCCCCAGTAAAGCATACAATCATTGGGACACACATGTATTTTTGTATAATTCAGACCAAGCTTGTTAACAACTTTTTTCATATCATAAAACGATTCTGGGATTTTTGCTTCAGGAAATGCATCACGAATCAATTCCAATAACATGGACATTGCCTTATTTGTAATTCCACATAGACATTTGATATGGTACAACTTCAGTAGAAATGAAAGCTTTGAATATTTCAAACACCCACTATACAACTCTTGATTTCCATCATCAACTAAATCATGAAATGCATTTTCCTCACTGAAGTTTTCCCTTACATTTGGCTCCACAGAATCAAGAGGATCCAATGATATGTTACAATCTTGATCTGCTTGTGTTACAGTCTCAGAAACATCACTTGTCACGTTGCAATTTGTAGCACCCTCTTCTGGCTGTTCTGATATGTTTTGATGCTCATAGTGGTGTCTTGCAGTGCCGAATGCATCATTTCTGAGGTTTTGCATTTCATTTTCCATTGTCGAAGAACTTGGGACCTCATTCTGTGGATTAACATCAGTCCTCAATCTTTCTGTATTGTTTGATTCTCCATGCCAAATCCAACACAAATATTGCTCAGGGAATTGCTTCAGTATTAAATGTTCATAAACTTCATCTCTCTTCAACCATGTTCTAAATTTACATTTAGGACATGGACATCTTATTCTCCCTTCAACGGATCGATTAGAAATTGCAAAATCTAAAAACCCATTCAAACCCTTTACATATTGAAATGTGTTCCTCGGTAATGTGATCCTGCTTTTATCCATGTATATCACAATGTGCCTACACAAAATATACGATAGTGTAAGATTACAGAAACATAATATAATAAAGATGAACCATTGACCATAAAGTATGCATAATATAATAAAGATGATTCATTGACCACATTTACCATTTCAGACCAACTGAACAAGTCTGGTCCATAGGAGATAGCAGCAACACCTCATTGAGGAGCAATAAGAATATTGGGATACACACTTATCATAACACCATCGATGACACATTTATGTTGCCTCAACCAACACCCCTTTGATGTGTGATCGAAACTGATCATAATGCATTTTAAATCAAGTTAAATACATTCACTGAAACCATTTTCACAATGGGTAATGTTTGTTTTATTGTTCTAGGGAAATCTAAATGGCCACATTTAAGTTTTGGGGTTCATCTTGTGATGGAAGCATGAGACATGGTGTTTTAATTTCTTGAATAAATTAGTGATAATGACCCTCCTAAGGTGGAGAGAATTATGTTAGTCATGGAAATGTGGAGAAAACTGTAGAGTGGATGTGGAGGAATCAAGGTTCCAAATAGAAACCTATAAGGGACATGTTTGGGGGTTCTTATGGAAGGCCTCGTGGAACTTGGATATGGTGTGTGTAGGTGATGGAGGTATACCTTAAGTGAGAAGGCTTCGTGTTTGGGTAGAGGGGCGACATGCCAATAGGGGAAGTTGGGAACCAACGGAGTGAGTTAGCAGGAATGGAAAGACATAGTTGGATAGAAAGGGAATGGATGTGGTGGGCTGCGAGGCACCTCAAGTTAATGTTGAAATGATAAGTTTATCCTAGTAATGTGAATGAGTTTTGAAGAAGAACCAAGTAGTCCTTGGTTGAGATATGGATGGTGAAAGTGTGACAAATCTGGGTAGTTTTGGAAAAAATAACGAATTCTAGAATTAGGTGGAGTTTTCATGGATGTTGTGAGTTGGAAAACATGTTAGGGAAGTTTTGAAGGTTGAGTTGAGGTTCTGTTGACCTCTTTTATGATGAGTGATGTTCTCAAAACTAGAAAATTATGGTGACGAAGTAAGTAATATGGTGTTGAGAACCATGGAAGGAAAGTAATCGATTAATGGTGTGGCTAGAGTTTCAAGTTGGATGGTCTCAGGTAGGAACCATATTAGTGTATTAGTTTTGGTGATGGGTGTTGGATTAGGTTTTGGATGGTTGAATACCTTGAGATGAAGGTTATGCTTGGGTTGTGCTTTGGATGTTTGAAATGGAGTGAGGCTGTTGGGCCTTGAGTTCTGGATTGATGTAGGTCAGAGAATGTGGTTGGAATCTATGTATACCTTTAGCGACAATGAGTTTGTGTCACCATTATAAATTTGGTAACTAGGTGAGGTGGTGCTAAGAATTTTGGGCCATGAGTTGTGGAGAGGATTGGAACAAAGGTGTTCAGATTGGATCTCCACAGGGTAGTGTAGTGCCTTATCGATATCCTCTTGTGCGGTGGTATAGTAACTTTACATAAACCTTTAATTTTCATTTGATGTTGATAATAAATAGTTGAGGTGGATGCGTCCTCAAAGATAATTGGGTTTTAATTGTGGTTCATGGTTGGGGAAAATGTTTTCAGGTAGGACCTTTTCCTTAGTCCGAGTGTTGTTATAACATGGTTGAGTTCAAGGAGTATATTAGAAGATGGAAGTTTATAGGTGGGTCCGTGGAACTAAAATTGGCCTAAGGGGTGCTGTGATGCTTGGGAAGTTTGGATATGTGATGATATGTTATAAGGTGGGGAGGTTTTAAGATCCCAACCCTTATCCATGTGATATGATGAAAAAAATTACACCATGTAACCATAAATATCACACACCCTACTAACATGGATACCCATGACTTCTATGAGGAACCTTTCCATTACATACATTATATAAAAAAGGACCTGAAAACACCCAATGGTTAGTGTATGGTGTGAGAAAATTAATATTAGAAATATTACACCATGTTTTTCATAAGGAGACATTAGAAAAATAAAACAATTATTCTTATTAAGGGAAAATAAAATAATAAAATATATATATATATATATTAAAAAAATGGTAATTCACCCTTTTAGAATATATTAAAAAGAATAATCAAATTGATACATCATATTCCATTTAAAATAAATGTGACTAAACTATTTCATAATGTATTTATAAATAACCTCTTTGAAAAGGAAAACAATAGAATATACTCCTATGGTATATTAGGTATAAGTTATCTAAGATCCTTTTAAATCTATGGTCAAATGACTATTTACATACATATCCCTAAAATATGTTCCCTTAAATGAGGTAATCACCCTGATAAGTGAATCCACTATGGAAACAATATTTAGTTATATTTTTAGTGTAAATCATTGATAGATAGCCACAATTCATCCTAGAATTCTTTTCTTATTATATCCCTTACTAAGTACCACATGATCCCATCTATCGTAGCCCATATTGAAAGGATTTCATTTATTAATTTTCCCACACATAAAGGATTTCAATTTCACAAATGACCCATACATGTAGGATTTAAATTAAAAATTCAAACTATTTGGAGGGAATATCACACATCAATAATCAAACTACTTAATTTCAAATAAAACATGATTCAAAATCCATTTTCAAAATCAATTCCAAATTAATAAATCATTTAATCAAATAATTCAAAAAACAAACCATTATAAGAATCATAAATCAATCTATTAATCAACTTATATAATCCAAAAAAATGATATAGCAAGTATGGATTATAAAATAAAAGATATCTTTAAAGCCTAAACACATAATTTTTTTAAAAATGAATGAAATAAATACCAATAGGATCAAAAACTAAAATAAATCCATTAACCAAGAGACCCATATAATGAATCTCAGATTCAATTAGAAACAAATCATCAAGATGGATGTGATAATAGAGAAAACTCACTTTGGGGCCGAGGTCGAAGTGAGAAAGGTCGTCAGGAGAAGGGGGTCGTGGGTTGCCGGTCGCAGGCACCGCCGGAGGAGGTCGCGGGGTCGCCAGAGCAGGTCGCGGGGTCGCCGGAGCAGGTCGCGGGGTCGCCGGAGCAGGTCGCGGGGTTGCCGGGGGGGGGGGGGGGGGGTCGCGGGATCGCCGGGGGGGGGGGGGTCGCGGGGGCTACGGGCGAGGGTTGCAGCACGGAGGGTCGGGGGAAACGGGGGTCGGGGTAGGGAAGGGTCGGGGTTTTTTTAAAAAAACAAAGGTTTAGTGGCGGTTTATTAAAAACCGCCGCGAAATGTATTTCGGAAAACGTTTAGCGGCGGTTTTGTGAACCGCCGCCACAAAACCGCCGCTAAACACTGTTTATTTTGTAGTGACTGCTGCCCCACAAAACAATGATTGTTCGATTTCCCCTAACACCTCTCATGGTGGCCATATGATGGAACTGTAATTATATATGATATATATGATAATTTTTTACCTATATGATCCTATAAGTCTCATTTATAATAATCCGTTATGCTTTTCATTTTGTTTAAATATGATAATTTAATTTTAGGAAGTGCGGACTACCACCCCCTCAAAGTGATATGACTCGTTCATGCCATACATCGAACTTATAAAGTATGGAGAAAATTAAATTATGTAACATATATAAAATATGATATTGTACTGGAATTATAATATACCTAAGTATCATTAGGTTTTCATTCCTTTAAATATGAAGTAGAAATGAAAATAGCATTCATGCGTACGTATGACTTACCATCTTTTTGAATATTGTGTTTCCTTTCTTATCTCCAATTGATATGGACTATTATAAATACATAAAAACTAGATATATATGATATTTATGATATTTTAATCATGAATATCATGCTGAAGATAATGTAATTATGACCACGTGGACAATTTATAATTATAACAAGTTTATTTTTTATCATGTTCTGAGCTTCAAAAAAATGTACGATATGAACTCAAATAATTAAATAATTATTATAGAAAGATAAGAAGTGATATAAAAGGAATATTAAACTTTAAAAAGGTTCTGAAGCAAGAAGAAATTAAATTAGGTTTATTATTCAGGAAATTAATGAAAAAATGAGTCAAGTCAGACACATGGTAATGGAATTCCTCTCAATCTCCTTTCATTAAAGAATATTTTGATAATATACACCTCCTTCTTTTAAATAGTGTATAATAATCCCCTTTTACATATACATTCATTCAAATTTAATATTTTATCAAAAGAGCATTTCACTAAATGAAAAATGCAAATTTTAACATTTTCAACGATAATGACCTCTCCAATGTCGTAATCGTTATTTGGCTTGCTTTATAAGATTTAATGTTTTTAAAAGGAAAAGAATTACCATATTAACTTTTTGGGTGTTTTCATATTGAAAATGGTTTTTGAAATTAATTTACTTTGTCAATATCTTGAAATTATCTCTTATGATCGAACTGTGGAAATGTTATTTTTTCTCTTCTTCTTGTTTTATTTGTTCTGATAATGGTACTTGGACATTTGATATATGGTTACGTGATAAACCAAATTATTGGTGGTTCAATGACAATCCAATGATTTTTGGTTAAGTTATAACCTCCAATGCAATGGGTATGGATGTCAGCTGTATGGATATTGAATTTTTAATAATGATTTGTAGAAGTTGACCATATGGTTATTCCATTTCAGTATGATTATGTCCCAAGTTTACCTTTTATATGTTATATGTACTTTATATGGGTTTTATAGTAATATTTTGGTTACAAAAGTCTAATCAATGATATTTTATTTTCTGAAGAGTATTTTCTACTTCATAAAGGGGAAATTTATTACTTATGATAATGTATTAATGGTTTAAATGTTGTTTTGAATATCTAACAGTTTTCCTTATTTATATATCCCCTACTGATATTTTCATGATCATCCAATGTTTTTGAAATTTTTTTCAATGGGCATAAGGTGGAATGAGTTCAAGGATGGGATCATGGAAAAGTCATTCTCTGGAAAACATGGAACTAAACAAGTTTATTTTTTTAGAGTTTTTATTTTATGAAACATGGATACTGAGTAGAAGTGTTTATATGTAATATTCAAGTTGTTATGTATATGTTATGACCTAATTATCAAAATCACTAAACCTAAAAGATCCTAAATATGAATTATTAAATTAATTCAATAGAATTTAATATTTAAGGCTGGGGCCTTATAATTGGTATCATAGGTCGACTTAGATAACTTTAGAGGTTGGGTGTTATTTAAGAATAAGTGACATAACCATAATGGTTAGAATACTATAAAGATTCATAGTTACTTTAGATAAATCAAATGTGTTTAAGATAACATGACTAAGTATATCTTAGTCTTTACCCTCCTCATAAGATAGTATAGAATGATTTTACTGATATACTCACACTGAACTTTTCGGTTTTAGTAAATGATTGGATATTGCAGGAACAAATGTAACAATGGATGTGAAGTAAACTATGGTGGTTTTATGAATAAGAAACCAAATTAAATTGGAGCTGCAATGAGAAATCCTTTTTTTATTCTTAAAAAAATATCTAGGGTCATGATTAACCACTTGAACCATGGCGATTTTTCAAGGAATTATATATGTGAGAAACGAATCCCAATAGAAGTTAAGGTAATAATTATAAAGGTAAGTATATTCAAAAATCTATGTGTCAAATATGTGGAACTAAACACCTAGGAAAATGATTCAAAGTGATGGGAATATGTTTTAAATGTGGTAATGAAGGTCACAAAGCAATAACCTACCTGGGAAAAAGGAAGCATCCAGTTGACTTCAGAAAAGGGAATGAAGTTCTTTATGAAGGGTCAATTGAATTTTTTAAATTTGGTTTGCATTGTCATTATAAAAATAGATGTCCTATGAAGAAGGGTTGGGAGTGGGATCAGTAGGGTCGTACAAATATATGTTTACCAATTCCTAGTTCTGTTCCAATTTAATATGGGGAAACTGGAAATGACCTATTGAAGGCATGGATTATTTCATAGATCATGTTTTGATGTTTCTGAAATGTTAGGACATTATGCATGATTTTTTTTGTAGGAAAGAAGTATAAAATAATAAAATGAAAAAACATGTATAACATATCGTGAAGAATATTTGGTGATGAAGATGTCTTAATTTTTAGGAATTGATGAGTAATGTTGGATCTATGGATGATGATATGTTTAAATATATTAATGACAAAATTACATTGGAAAAAGTTTTCTTGTATGTGAATCCCTGAAATTTGTTATGTGAAAATTTTATTCAAGGAAGAATTGTTTTTTCTTTTGTGGATATAGTTATAAAGAACCATTTCAGTTTATAAGATCCTTGAATTTGAGGCAATTACATTCTATTAATTTTGGGAGAAAAATGTGAGGTATGAGATAAATTTTGTGGTTAAAATATGTTATGGTTATTTTTGAACACTTTATCTCATTTTTTTGAATTTTATAAAATTATATAGTTTTTGAAGAAGGAAAACATGTAGACCATGTGACAACCCATCACATCAGACAAAGCTATGGGAATCAAACCCACAACCAAAGTGAGATTGGGATTTATCACCTATCACTAGACTATGTGAAGTCCTTGGTTAGTGTGACTTATTCTCTATTAGAGAAATGATTTTATTGATCAAGAATAAATTGTTTTTGGGTACTTTTGCTTTATAAAATGGATATACATAGTATAGTAAAATGATTGGGTGATTAAGTGCTAAAGGTTATTTTGGAAGACATTCTCTCTTTTGGGAACACTATATGCTTAAGGAAAATAGAATACTATGGGATCTCATTTGTGGAGTAATGGTTGAAATTTTATTTTGGATAAATATATTTTTTCATTGAGGACATAAGGTAATTTTGGTTATTTATGGGAATGATTAACCTATCATAGAGAATATGTGATTAGGTTAATTACACATTAGTATGAGACATTAAGATTAGTCGATGAAATTTGTAGATAAATGTTAAGATTTAATGTGGAAAGCTATGTGATTAAATACTTCTGAGTTTTGGGTTCCAATCTTAGTTTGGATTATATTAAATAAATTTTAGGACAATTTTTTATTGAATGGTATTTGTTGAACATTGGGTATTGATTGTCGAATTTTGGATATTAAGAATAGTATTTCTTTTTATAAAGTAAAATCCTTTTGGGGGATAATCTGCTCTCGTACTAACCATTTTGGTTTTGGTTAATTTCTATTGACAGTGGAAATATATAGTCAATTTTTTAGATTATGTGATCATATAGAAGTTGATTCTAGCGCTCCAGATGTGACCAAGTCCTCTTGAATACTCGTAGTTTGGAGAAAATATGAGTATGTGTAAGAAATTTGATAAAAGGATGAAACACTACATTTCAAGTAAGTATATTTCCTTATGATCTTAGTATAGGTAGTAATAAAATTCATCAACTATATGAAAATGATCTTGAAAAAAATATTATACGCTTTCTTTTATCATCAAACTTTTACCCAACCACAAATTTATGGTATTGTGGTGGTTAACATTCGGGGATCATGTTCTGTATCACTCTATATTGACTGAATGGCCTGAAGGCCGAATTTTTTATTGATTTTGGATAAACCCCCTTTTAAGGGTAAAGGGGAAAAACAAAGACATCAGGGACATAGATACATTGACAAAATTTTAAAATCATCAGGGTTGCAACCCAACACAAGAATACATAAAATTACTTCTTCCCAACAAAAATGTCAATAAGGCATGCCTCCACCAGAGCATGGCTGTTCAGCTAGCTGTACCATGCAAAAATGCACGGGCCTGGTACGGATGGCAGTGCCATACCCTATCAAACATAAAAGTCCGAAAAGCCACGCACGACGAAGACGACCAGATCTATCCTCATCTGAAGTAACTCCTTGTAAGTTTTCTGGGTTCCAGCGGAAGAAACACGCATCAGAACCTCATAGTAGTAGAAACAAAACCATACAGTAGAACGAACTCACATCAGTAGAAACACACGAACTCACAAACTCACAGCAGAAGAAAACAGATCCTACCCCCTCCGAGGAATAGCAGATCAAAGCCCTGCCCCACTAGAAACCCTCCCGAGCTACTAACGACGAAGCCAAGTAGTGGTGGATGCACCAGGCAGGAACTAATTCAGTGTCCAAAGAACCAAACCAACATAACTGTGCTGGAACTTTCCGACAAAAGGTCACTGATCCAGACACAGATCCACACTCCTGAACACCACCGAGCCGACGAGAAACCCTGTCATCGATGTTAGAAGGGAAATCGCCGAGCTGCACGCCGGAACACCACCGACCGACGACACCGTGAGGAAGTGCCGAAGAAATCTCAGTTCCCAGAAGCCTCCCACAAGAAGAAACGCCTTCGCCGATCTGAGACCAGAAGGAGCAGAGCCGATACAGGTCGGAGGGGGGGGGGGGAGGAAGGAAGAAAACGGGGGGAACACCTAGCCGCCGCGGAAGTTCGGGAAGATGCCGCTCAGAGGCTCATACCTGACGGCGGAGGAAACATATGATGAGAGGATGAGGAATTAGAATCCCCATGGAATCCTAGTATGTGTTATCTCAAGTGACCATTGTACTTCTCATTATTTCTTTTAATGGGATAGTTTTATTAACACTTTTTATGATGTGTGACTTTCAATGAAATTTCCAAGATAAATTTTAAAATTGTTAGGACGTAATTTCCAAAAGGGGGGAAGGATTTAATAACCCTGGTATTTATAGAATAATACTTTTTCATATCTATGAATATTTATGAATAATATATTATGTTTATGTTAAAGAGGACACTTTTTTTGATAGCATACTCAACACACACCAATGTTTTTTTTGAAATATTATGTTGCACAAAACATTGAGTTATACCAAAAAATAATATAATAAAAATATTATTTTAAATAGTAGTTAACGTGTAGCCATTTTATTGATGGGAATGAACATAAATGACTACATTATGATGACACATGTTTTTTAAATTTCTTTACATTTATCCAATTAATTTTAGAGTATTAAAATAAGAATATATTCAATTTTAAGCATGAAATACTTTAATATTCTTTAAAAGGTCGATTTACCAGCTTTTGATAGAAAACCCTTTTTAAATATAGTTTTTGTAACTTTTATATCTTCCATTTGAAAAAATAAACATATTATTTAGAATTGGGACCTAAATATTTATTTTGGGTAATTTTTTTTGTATTTTTTGATAAAGGTCATTTTTTAATTAATAGTTAAAAATACCGCATTTTATGTCAAAACTCTCTTTTCAACTGATTAATTTATATGTTTAGATTAACTTTATATTTTTTAAGTGTAATTAGATTATTTTTTTACTATTTAGTCCAATTTTGGTCATCTAATGTAATTTAACTTTTTAATTATACTTAAACACATGTCAAACTTTTTATAGTTATTATTTCTTAAAAAAATGCTTTTTGGTTTTGACAACGAGAATTAATTTTAAATTAATTTTTTTAACTTCTTTGTTTTGAAATTGTGAAAATGTATTACATATTTGGAATCAGTAATTCTAAATTGTAAAAATAAGTAACTTTTTTTTAGACATTTTGAATAGTAACTTCAGTAAATATTTTATTTACCATGGTTAAAGAGTATATCTGGTAAATAAGTGTAAAAAATAATATTATAATAATACTAAATTACTCTAACACATATCATAATCATATTGGATGAGATATATATAACTATAGTGATCTGTGGGTTGATTTTAGCACCCCATGGAGCCAATTTTGTGTGAAAATAAAATTTAATTACATTAAATTTAAACTTAAGGAAAATAGAACCTAAACATTTATTTTTTGGTAAAACAATTTTTATACGGGGTTATATAAGTTATATTTTAAACTACAAAAAGAAATTATAAAGATAAAAATATTTCGTCAATCTTCGTATTTTATTTATTATTTTTATAGATTATATAGATAAATTTAATTATGACACAATGATGATGCATTGATTGCTTCGTTAATAAAGGATTCAAATAAATGATATTATAAATGTTAAAATAAATGTAAATTGGATATTTTTATATAATCAAATAATTTTTCAGATGATATTTACATGTTATCTTTGTATTAATGAAGTTTATTTGAATAAATCATGTTTTTATGGGTTTAAAAATAATAATGATATGAATAGTTCCAAAATCGACATAATTCATATTTTAAAATATAAAATATTTAATTAAATATTATAAAATTCCAATAAAACTAATTTTAGGCCAAATAGTTATTATAAGCATAAAATTTAATTATTGAATCTTTAATTGTATATTTTTCTTGTTTTGGTGACTTTTTTGATTCTCAAAGTTTTAAATGCTTGATAAAATAATAAGAGTAAAAAAGGGTTAAATAAAAATGACCAGGACTGAAAAATATTAAAAATGTGTTGAATTATTATTGGATGATTTTATTTCGAATTATATTTATCTTATATACTAATTTAATGAGTTTTGGTCCTTTTGAAACCGAAATTCATTTCATAATAAAATAATACTTTCAAACTTTCTTAAAGAGACCATCCTCCCTCTTATAAAATATAATCACCTCTAACCCTTACTCATACCTCTCAATCCACCTTCGCTCGTCCAACCTCTACCCAAATAATCTCTCAACATCCCTCGCTTACTCTTAGAAGCCTTCCCCTAGGAAAATGTCAATTCAAGAAATCCCTTGGCTCAAATCAAAAGAAGTTACTTGATTTGAGTTAACACCTTCTCTCAAGTTCCTTTCCATTATTTTTCCTTCTCCACTCTCTATGATATTCTTATTTTTATGTTTATATAGCAACACCAATATATTCAATATACTCGGTTGTTGTTATGATAAGGATTCGAACTACACTTACACACACCACTATCTAATGGATATGAACATACTATTTCTGTGTAGGACGAACTGCTACCTCACGAAATAATGATCGTTCGATTTTCCCATACCACCTCTCATGGTGGAAATCATGATAGAACTATAATTATATATGATATATATGATATTTATTATATCTATATTATTTTTTAATTATAATTTAGAACATACCTTTAAACTTTTCATGTTGTATAAATATTATAATTTCATTTGAGGAAGTGTGGAATACCACCCCCTCAAAATGATATGACTCGTTCATGCCATATATTGAAAATATAAAGGATGGATTTAATGAACTTGTGTAAAATATATAAAATATTATATTATCCAGGAATTATAATTTACCGTTTTATAAATATGTTTTCATTCCTTTAAATATGAAATAGAAATGAAAGTAGCATTCATGTGTACGTACGACTTACTGTCTCCATGAACGGTGCATTTCATTTATTATATACAAATGATATGGAAAATTATAAATACATATACACTAGATATAAATGATATAAATTATATAAGTTATATTTAAACAATAAATATCATTTTGAATATAATGGACTTTTGACCACATGGACAATTTATAAATATAACAAGTTTATTTTTTACTGAAGTTCCAAACATCGACAAAATGTTCGATATGAACTCAAATAATTAAATAATTGTTATAGAGATGTAATAAGTGATATAAAGGAATAATAAAACTGAAAAAGGTTATGAAGAATCTATAAATTAACTTAAGCTTATTATTCATTAAATTAAAGAATGAACGAGTCAATTCAGACACGAGGTAAGGGACTTCGTATAAATCTCATTTCATTGAGGCATATTTTGATAATATACTCCTCCTTATTTTACATATTGTATAATAAACCCCCTTGATATTTAATTTCATTCAAAGTGAATATTTTATTTATGAAGTATTTTACTAAACAATAAAGGAATTTTTAACATTTTCAGCGATAATGACCTCTCCGCCGCCGTAATCGTTATTTGGATTCTTCTATAAGCCATAATGTTTTTAAAAGGAAAATAAATATCTTTTTCTATTTTTGGGTGTTTTCCAATTGAAAATGGGTTTTGAAATGGATTTATTGTGTAAATATTTTGAAATGATCTCTTATGATTGACTGTAAAAGTGTTACTTTTCCTTTATACTTGTTTTATTTGTTATGATTATTGTACTTGGAAATTTGATAGTTGGTTACGTGATAAACCAAATGACGGGTGGTTCCATGATAAAACATGGACGAGTGGTTATGTTATAACCTCCAATTAATTGGGTATGGAAGTTGGCTGTATGTCTATTCCATTTGTAGGAATGATTTATGGATGTCAACCATGTGGTTATTCTATTTCAGTATGATTATGTCCCATGTTTACCTTTTATATTTTATTTGTGCTCTATATGGGTTTTATGGTAATATTTTGGTTACAAAAGGGTAAGAAATGATCTTTTATTTAGTGAATAGTATTTACGACTTCATAAAGGTGAAAATTATTTGTTATAATAAAGTATTCATGGTTTACATGTTGTTTTGAATAACTGAGAGTTTTCCTTCTTTATGTATCCCTTACATGATTTTTATGATCATACCAAGTTTTTGAACTGTATTTTATAAGACATAAGGTGGAATAGGGTGAAGGATGATATAATGGAATATTAATGTTCTTTAAAACATGGAACTAAACATGTTTCTTTTTTTACAGTTTTTATTTTATGAAAAAATGGATATTGAGTAGAAGTGTCTACATGCAATACTAGAGTTGTTATGTATAAGTTATGTGATAATTCTCTAAATCAATAAAAATTAAAAGATCCTCAATGTGAATTATTAACATAATTCAATATTATTTAATGTTTATGTCTGGGGCCTTATAAAAGATGTGTGCATGTGTACAAATATCTTAGGATAAATCCACTTATGTGTGTGATATGGCTACTCGACGCTTGTTGTCAGGACCGAACCTATTGGGGGCGGGATTGATGTGTCACACTTGGTTAATCACCAGCTCAGTGGGTTTTGGTGGTTTGGGTCAAGAAAAATCTCCCATCCATCCATTTATATATAACTTTTTATGATAATTTATGACTTTATCCCTTGATTTAACACTTTTATATCATATTATCATTTACTGTAGTAACTATAATTTTTCTTAGTATACTATTTTTGTGATAAAAATAAAATTAAATTCACTACAAAAAATCAATATGGTGATTCAAAATATGAAAACCATTCTGCTGATTTAAATTACTAATTGTGATAAAACATTTAACATAATTATGCATAATGGAATAAAAATATTTTTTAGAAAAAATTATTTTTAAGTGTAAAATTGAATAGATATTTAGAACATAAAAAATAAAAATAATTATATTATTGGTACATTATTTTAGAATATATAAATAATTAATTTCATTAATATCATTATTTAATAGAGTTTATGAAAATTCAAAAAGTATAGAAAAAAACTATTTAAGAAGATAGTCTTCAAATTAAATTTTTTTATATTTATTACCAAATAATTAATAATAAATTCATAAATGTTAATTAATTTATTTATATATATAAAAAGTTAATTTAATTAAATTACATATTTCAAATATGAGAAATATAACTTTCAAAAATATTTTCAAATAATAATTCTTTTAAGAAAACTATTTTTGTTTATCCATGAATAATTAAATTAGTATAACTTGTGGTTTATTAATTATTTATTGGATGTTATTAATTTATTATAGTAATCATTAATTAATTTTTATTAATAAATTTTGTTGATATCATTCTTAAATAAAAAACTTAACAAAAACACTTAGTTTATAAAACAATTTCTTTATAATAAATGGTATTTTCTTAAGTAAAATATATCACTTTTAATTGTAGATAATCATTTAATTCTCCTATTATGTTTCATTTAACTGTATTTTATTTTATTTTTTAGTATTCTTCAAAAATAAAATATTTTTTCCATATTTTTCTGATGTGTGTAACGCATGCTATTAGACATAGTATTTATTTAAAGGTAAATTCATACTAAAAACTTAGGGTGTATCAAAATTTAACCAATGTGAACATTGATGTCAGGTTATCTAATCCTTTAAAAAATTTAAAAAATTCCATTTATACCCAAATAAGATAATAAATGAATTCATTTTATTAGTTTTTCACTACCTATACCATTCTTCAATCACATCATTCATTAAAGTATCATAAAAAATCACTACAGTATAGCCTTAGAAAAAAAAACAATTCAGTAGTGCCTAAATTCCACTATAGTTATAAATGGTATAATTAGAAATCATGCTTATTGAAATTTCAATCGAACTAAAACATAAATATTTTTGTAAAACTTTCCTATAATAATCCACATTTTTATTTTGAAGACACCATTGATTAAAACTATAAAAAAATATATGATTTTTTAAAACCAATGTTAATACCCAAAAATTCATATATCTCATACATTAATAAAAATGATTTCACTAGAATATATTATATACACACATTAAAATATCATTATTTGAATATTAAATAAGTTTTAGTAAAATGTTTAGCACTATATAGATGATCAAATAAATCCTCAATATTAGAAATATATGTTTTTCCTTAGTAAATATACTGGTAATATATCAACATTAAATGCATAATTTCATTGATAAATATTTATTTTCCAAAAAAAATAATTGAAACCCATGGTGATAATCTAGGAAAATAAAATCTGTGATACCAAAATATTTTACAGTATATCTCTATTTAAATTAAATTTTATCGGTAACTTATGTTACACAGAAAATTGTGCTTTAACAAACTATTAAAATAGTATTATTTAATTATGATAGATATCCCATAGCTATTATAATGTAAGTAGTGATGTAGATTAACTTAATTATGAAAATATAGTTTAAAGTTGTTTATAAAATGAAATCATTGATTACTAATTAATTATAAATGAAAATAAAATCCAATTGAACGTAAAGAAAGTGTTTTTATAAAAGCTTTCGTTATACCCATAATAGAATTCTATGATTATAACTTAAATTAGTCACTGATAGTGAGATATGATAAATAAATTTAAATTTTATATCTTCATTTAAATATTTTTAAATTCATCCAGAATGTTTGATAGGCTTATGATAAGAATAAATCCAGTTTTAAGAATAAAAAAGTATATTTTTCTAAAAGGTAATTTTATCATTTTTTAAGGGAGCATCTATTTTAAAATTAAATTTTGAAAATTTTGATAAGTTTATTTGAAAAATTATAGTTTATTTTTATAATAATATTATCAAATTTATCCTAGGATGAATTTTGGTTATTTTTTTAATAAGTTAAATTTGTTGATGAAAAGTTAAAAAACTGAATTTAAAATGATTTTTTGTCTAATTTTTATATATAGTTAAATTATATTTAAAATTAGTTTTAAAGTACAATTATTTCAATTATAAATAAAAAATACAATTTAGGTTATTATAATAAATTTGACATTGAATTTGGATAAAAAAACATTTCAAACTTTTAAATGTTTCACATTAAAACCCAGCTTTGTCATTATGTATGTGGGATTAATTTTGAATCTAATTTTGAATATTTTTTTAAATTTAATTTGGTAAAATTGAATTCATATTTTGAATCATATGGTCCAAATAAGATTTTTATTTCATTTTAATTTTTATGCATAAAAATTGTACCATGGTAAAAAAATTATTAACCATGGTAAGGGTAAAAAATGAAACGGGAAAAAGTTAAAAGTGAAAAGGCTCAAAATACCTAAAATATAAAACATTTAATGGTTTTTTGAAGTATTTATAGACCATAACAATAATCTAAAATATTAATTTTCAAAGAAAATCACATAAATTCTATCACTTGTTGTGGAGGTAAGCCTTACATGTGCAAAGATAATATGTACTCATACTCCACCACAATAGTAGGAAACTGATAGCTCATAGAATTTTCTGCTCCAAGGGTCATAGACAACTAGTTAGTAATTAGTTTCATTATAAAATTATTAAGTCAATATTTCTATTCAAGTTTTACTACTCACAAATGAAGGAAAACCGCTTCCAATCTACATGAATAGACTATATCCTCCACCGAATGCAGACAATTTTTGCATGAACAATGAATAGCCAGACTATACATAATATAATGTCATAAGATACCATCACTACTAAAAATAAATCCCATAAGAAGATGTATCCTCTATGATTCATATGAAACAATCGATAGAAGTGTTTGATTACTGAATTCCCTTTTGGTCAAAGTCTCTAATTACAAAGTTCGATCCAATGGCTCTATTGGAATATCTAGATCTCTAACAAGAAAAGGGGCCAGAAATGTGTGTCTCACTCTTGTTTCTTCCAATACTATAAATAAAGGATTGAGACATAGATAATAACTATAATCATCCATGGATCCTTCGGATTCTATTCCTCCAATGCAAGAAGCTATCCTCTTCCCTAACCAACAACTCCCCGAGCTTGTCATGAACCACTTGGGGTGGCGGTGGAAATAAGTAAAACCCATTTCCAACCAATATAATACTTCTAATAACCTTCCATACAAAACACCCTACAAGCCTCCATACTCTTTCTGGAATCTCTGCCAAGGTGGTCCATCAATAGTCTCTCTATCAACAACATGATAGGTCTGATAATCCCATGTGAGATTTCTTCAATCAGTGTAAGAGAAACACCGCATGTCCCTCAATAGAATCGATCCATAATGAGATACATTTCCTAAAAATCCCATATCCCGAGACTATCTCTTAAAGCATATCACAAGCTCTAATCCATATACATGTTATTATCTACCCACTGCTGAAGTCTCAACTCTTGTGTTCCCAATACCAGCACCATATTTTGGTTTCTGGTTGACTAAAAACCTCCCCACCACTAAATATTTCTCATGTAACCCAGTATAGGTAGGAATTAAAGTAGATATCCTACCAACCTTATTATCTCATTGTATGCCAAAATCAAAGGTCCATTCATGAGATAATGAATCATGAACCATATCCGGAGAGTATCGATATACGTTTGTAAACCTTGATGAATACTCATCAATATTTATGCTACACTTCTAAATCTACAGAAGATCCTGGAAGCACACTACTCACAACATGGATGATTTAAATCCTCTCTATAGAAAAAATTGAACTATTTTTAAGAGAGGGATATCTCATCATGTATATGTGTGTCCATAATCCACCATCTCATAACAAATTAATTAATAATACTCACTTCTATGACCATCATATGATATGGGGGTTTCCGGAGAAGGTGGAAAACTCATGAAATTACCTCAAGATTATCCTTGTATACTTGGGGTCTAGATCACCTTGAAACCCTAGGAAAAGCTTCTTCAAAAACTCATAGAGAATTTTCATCATACATACATCCATATCCAATACATCAGATGAAACTTGTTTCTTAAGAGGTGGTAGTAAGATGGTAAACCCACATGGAGGTACCACCTACTGTAACGGTCCATACACTAAATCATCATTATTAGGTGGGGAATCATTAAGATCATACTATATACTCAAAGATATCTTTCATCATATAGGAATCCTAAAATAATAAATATATACCATTACGAAAGAGTATATCTAGGAAGCATGATCAATAATTACATGGAAACGGAAAACTATTCATGTATGATGCATTTACAAATGGTTTCTTTAAAACCATTGAGTAATAATACGTAGTCAACAAGAAGATTATCAGAGTACCTATGAATGGAAACATCATCCGCTTCACTAAAACTATATTCCCAAGCCTTATAAATATACTTGATACACTTTAATAATGTGTCCCTAGTTCCCAATGTAGATCTCATAGTGAGAAAATCTCTAAACCATAGTCATAAGATGAAACTCATCTTATAACAATCTATCATGGACTAACACAATAGATAATACCTAGCTAAATTTGATTCAAGAGTGATCCCCCAAGATCACCTCCAATAGGCCTAGGGTTGGTGACAAGCACAATGTAGGGAAATCACACACATGACCTCTTTTAGGCTAGGGAACCTGTACAAATAGAGACATCAAAAAATTCCAATACAACAATAAAATATAAGAAAAAATGACACCCAATTTTATGTAGACATCTATATACCACAATTATATTATGAAACAAAGTTATATAAAACCTAAAGGGACAAATATAATCCTACTAAAACTATAAAATTTAATAACATGCTAAGATTGGAGGGGACTACTGTAAAATGAAACCCCATGTACAAACCATGATCTTCCTAGATAATTATGCTATGCCTATGCCTGGTATTCGTAGGATTCCCTTGAAAAGTCTATTTTCATTATATGACATGACATGTGTTGGAAGATACCAAAGAGGGGGGAGTATAACAATACCCAATTGGCCACCCTTAAATCAAAAACATGATTCATCTGGAGGGTAGTCTACACATCATCATGGATATGTATTAATAATGATATGTGACATAACCATAATATACTAACCTAAATATACTCCATATATATAGCAAGTCCAAAAGAGGTTTCAACCTTACAAAAAACCATTGGATGCTACTCCAGGTTTCAAGGTAACAATAATCCAATATAACTCACTCCATGAACCTAAAAATAATGATTACTGTCATCTAAGAATTTATGTTTTTCAGTCCTTACCATGAAGAAGTACCCACTCGAACATTGAGGATCATGATACACATATAGGGGTTCTCACCCAGGGCCTTTGGGGTATACCAGACCCAAAATGGTGTTACCCACTAAGTATGGGATCATATGGAAATTTCTGTTATTCAAAAGCTTCCTCAAACCCCACCTATAGATGATTAAGGAATGATAGCAGATCCCAGTTCAGTCCATATAGTGGGATTCTTAAAACTCGATTTTGGACTAATACAGAAGAGGGGATGACATCCTATTCTTAGGATGTGATGCCTAACTATACCATCATGGTGATAGTACAAGAGAAAAATATCAAGATTTATTGGTCGAAAATAATGACAATAAGGGCCTAAAAAATCCCTAGAGAATGCACATTGTGTTTTCTAGGAGTACACGTCATGTCAGGTCTATACTGGGATTGCCCGTGTGACCCGACCATTCGAATCTATTCAATCCTATGCCTATGTATCTAGGCCATGCCTATGTACTTGTATGTGTCTTGGTAATATGCCTATGTCTGAGTACTTGGTCGTGCTCATGTACATTGGCAATGGCCACATGTCTATATTTGTTTTTTCTCATGTACCACTAGGATACCCACTCTACTACTAGAACTAGGTCAAATGGCATGTGGTGGATCCTATATGGTGTTTTATTTTTATATTCACTCATAAATCCAAGTCACTGCATACAAGGTCCACATGATATGTGTCCATTAAAACTACATGACATATACTTAATCAATTTCATGAAATTTCTTAAAGTCCTATGCATCTCCACCAGCACCACTGCCACTAATTATTTCCTCTCATAATCCACCATAGAACGCGTATTTTGTGTTATGTAATCCCGATATGTCACTGGTGGCCAGATTCTATCCATCCGATTGTTTGGGTACCCAAATACCATCACATTGTGCTTCTGCAATGCCAAACCACGATCCATGAGTTTTTGATCCAAATCATGATTTCGCATTTTCATCACCACAACACCATCATACAATAAATCCCAAACTTGAACCCTCAGAAATGATTTTCTGCTCCAGTGAATAATTTCACAGTGACATTGAAGAATGTATTTGTCATAAATATGACCAAATGAAAATAAAATTATGAACACATGAAAAGAATGGAAATAAGTGCACAAAAACAACAAGAGGAACGAACATCAACCATTATTTGGGTTGGAATCAATATTTTTTTCCATTGATGAATTAATAACAATACTAATTTAAAATAAATTCCTATTTCTAGGAAGTTAAAATCCATAACCATAAAACATGATCATCCTATGAATCAATCTGTTAATGGAATTATCTAACATTCTTTATAGGATAAAAAACAATAATTAAAACAACATATAAAATTTCCAACCGCATGTTCGGATTGATCATTTAAAAAAATGGTTGAAATTTTTGTTGGTAAGATTTGAAAACTCTATTGCTGTAGGAAATCTTGGAAAAAATGGACTCTAATCCTTGATCGATTTCTCATCCACCGAGGCTCTCCTCCATGATCTCTATATAAAATCCATTGGTTTATTCATATAAACATATACATTTTTGGAATGTGTTTGTTTATATAAGAGATAATTTGAAATAAGATATTAATATACAAATAAAAAATTAATTATTTTAATAATTAATCTATCTCATGATGACTCTCAAGCTAGATATATGTCACACAAAAAGATTACGTCGCACCTATAGTAAATCCAAAATTCATGATTTAAGGGGGACTTAGATTTCTTATATGAGAATACACTTGGCAGAGAATAAATTAGTATTGAAAAACCATGCATTCATGGTGTAATATATTTAATATTTTTATTATATGAATAAGAAGCCTCCCAGGCCCTATAATCACATGCTAACTCAGCGCTTAGCTATGAAAATATTTGATAAAATACTCAAATTATTTACAAGTGGAAAATATAGTCAAAAAATGATGGATCAACCTACCATAATATTCTATTCACTAATTTCCAATTTAGGACCCACTCTCTTGGAATATGAAATTCCCTTTTTAATAGTAAATTGGTATTTAAAAAAAGTAATCCACTTCTAACATATAAAAGGACCCATCACACACAATTTCTTTATCAAAAATAAAATTATAATTAATACCTCCAATATACTATATTTTATTCCCAAGGAGTCCTATTACGAATTTTTTAGACCCTCGTGTCACGAGATTACCCCAATTCCTCTAAAACTAAGAAGGCTACCAATAGAAGGTACAATTTATTCTTTGTAATTTATTAATTCTTATCCTTATTTTTCAAATTTATTAATCATATGAAAATTATTGAATCAAAATTATCACTTTAAATTTATTTTTAAAAATCATTATGATTCTATAAATGTGATATTAGTATGATATAATAACATGTTCTTACAGATTTAGCTATTATTACATGCTCTTGTTTTGGTTGGTTTTATTGTTATCTGGTATGAAGTTATCATTCTTAAATCATGAGTGAATAAGGAAAAATAGATACTAATTATATTATATAAAAGTTATTAAATAAATAATTTTTAATGTTTTTGTTATTTTAATATTCCAATGTATATTGACTAGTCAAGTCAATTATTTTGTTAATTCAATAATAACATTACATGATATTTTTAAGAATTATATGAGAAACATTACCATAAGTTCCATGAAATGACTATTAGACTATATGAATATATAAATAATTTTTATATATATTCATGAAAATACTTTAGATGATAAACCCATGATCAAGGATCAAAGATATGACGCTCCAACCCGAATAATGAATGGGAAATGGGACAGGTGACACCGTAATGTTAATTTTAGTAAAAAAAATAATATATAGGTAATATGTAATAATAAATGAATTGTAATGTGATTATTAAATAGAAATAATTTATTAATTCATATTAATAATAAAATTTTATTTATTATAAAGTGTTTTAGACTGTGTCCAACCAAGCCAATGTCTTAGGAAAGGGTTCTCATATATCAATTTAACTTTATTGAAATTTGCTTTAAATTCACCACTTGTTTTATAATTTGTCATGTATTTAGTTGCAATGAATTCATTTTATAATAATTTTAATCAATTCGCGGTATTATAAAATAAATCTTTGGTTTCTTTATTCAAGGTATTTTGTTTCAAATTTTTCCAATACACAAGGGTTTATTTTCTAATATCACGTTAAAATCAAGGTTTATTATGTTAAATATCCACTAGGATGAATTATTTTTAATTTATACTAACCCAAGTAAAATTTATTAACATATGGTTATTTATAGGTTTTAAATATCTTTAAACAGTTTCACCTCCTTTTGGCTCCCAATTCAACTGAAAGGTTCATATAATTTGAGTCAACTTTATCTCTTCTTTTTTTGTAGATAATTTTCCTCCTCTATGGTTATAATCATTATTTTGTATTAAAAATTTATGTCTTTACACTTACATTATTTCTTAAGTTTATCAATTATTATCATTTTATTTGTTCATAAAATTGTTATTTGAATTTCTTTTTAATGTTTTCATCATGGGTCATTTTTTATAGACATTGACCCCCTTTCTAAAAGTGTGAAAGGAATATTATTTTATAATTTTCGGCAACATAATTCCTATTAATTAATTTTTATAAATATTCATTTAAAATAATTTCTCTTCAAATTTTAATGGATTTCTAAATTAATTTCTGGTCACATTGTTTTGTGAATTTCATTGTTTAAAATATATTTTTTAAAAATGGCAAAGGGAATTTCATCTCATTTTTATAAAAAATTACTAATGATATGATAACGTGTTTTTAATCTATGTCAACATATATTAAGGTCCCTTATTATTTACATGGGATATTATCTAATGATACCATATAAATTCTTTATCTATATTTCTTATGATCCCATTTTGTGAAAGTTTACAAGAAACTCATTTCATTCCAAAGGATAGTATTGTTATGGTCAAATAATGAATATTTTCATTTTCATGTTGTACAAATTTGTTTCGTTTTCATTTTGTGATGGGAAGGACTATAATTATGTATCCATCTAATTCATTGGGTAAATATTTTTATGTCATGGGATTAATGGTAATGAGGAGTGAACCTACAACACTCCAGTAATTGGTCCAAAATGTGAAGGGTGGGCCCAAAATTATACATCTCTCCAATACATTTTTTAATTCATTAAATATCAAAATATGATATTTCAAGGATTATGGAGTGAGAATAAATCCATTAATATTCTTTTTACACTATACGATGAAGGTCTTGGTAGTGAGCCTCAACATAAGGAATGATTTTCTATGCTTATGTATACACAACATTCTTATTCCAATGTTATGTTTTCATGGCATATTATTATGGTATCCTTTTTCCACACCCATAAATATCTTGAATAATGTTTTTCCAGAATATGTATGATGTATCTCATGATTTATAATCTATTTTTTAAGTTTTTTGATTCACTCATATGTTTATATTAATTATTTCCACAAACTTGGATTATATTTTTGTACCCACATGTTCATCTTATGCTCACTTATTATCATTGATTGATATCTCATATCATTAAACTTACTGATCATTGAGCTCACTATTTATTATGTTTTCAGTCCAATATGTAATGATGATGATTATTATGTTATATTTTTCATGAAAGATATAATGAGGGAAGAATTGTTTGGGAGATTTTGAAAATGTATTTGATGAAAATAAGATCATCTTGAAAATCTGCGAATACACTCCTTTTAGTTTTGGGATCGTGTGAAATTAGGAATTGAAATTTTGAAATTATGGAAATGATATAATTTTTATTATTATACTATGGTATTCTAACATGCTATCAGAGAATATGTGTGAAGTTTATATTTCTAGCACATGATCTAGGAGTTCATGTATGGGGGATATCAATTTTTATCATAGTTAGGTTTAATTATTTTTATCGATTATGTTATGAATAATTAAATGAAAGAACTTAAAAAAAACATTTGTGAACCAATAATGATGTAGGATAATACTAATATATCATAGGTTAGAATGAAGGTGTCATAATATTGGTCATATTAGAAGTTATTTCCCTTATCATATGATTGCTTACTATGATTGTTTCTCCTTGATACTCTTTCTAACCAACTTATTTTTACTCAATAGATGGAATTATGTATAGACGATTTAATAATGGTTGTGATAGAAAATTAAAATATTACACTAGAGAGAAAATTAAGGGGATGAGGTATGGATTTTAAATATTCATGTAAATGATATCCCAATTTATGAACAATAACATGAACCATGTTAAGATAATGAAGACACCAAGTAAAGATACATTTTTGAGACTTTCATGTTTTAATGACCATCATCCATTATTTTGTCTTCCAATCGAATCATTACCATGAAGTGGATTAACATAATGAAAATATATGTTTCATTAATCGGTGATCAGAGTATGGAATGATTTTTATGTAACATTCATTTGTAAGGTGAGTAAGATCAGTAGTGGACCTTAAACCAGAACATGAGGAATGTGGGATAAATCAACTATGTGGGATGATGGGATTTTAATATGGTATTTTTAAATAAATATTTACCCGAAAATCATCATAGAAAAATAGATAGATAATTATAGGAGTTAAAGAAAAATAAATACGAATCCATTGGTACTTTTGAAGAAATCTTCACAAGAATTTCATGATATGATTCTTATTTTATTATTAACCCTAAAAGTAAAATCAATCAGTTATTTAGTGTATCAAAAATATATATTTGAAAACCATCACCTATAAGAGACATTGGTATATATGATGAAATAGTTTGATGGGATCTCAATGTAGAAATGTAAAATATAGACTCTCATTAGTCTCATGGTTTTGGGGATAATAAGAAAAAATATAGATTCTTGGAAACTAAAATAAAAAAATCAGGGAAAGAAGATTAAACTTCCTAAATTCTAATAATATGGAAAAAAGAATAGGGAGATTGTCTCAATGGTATGGGGAAATGGTACTAGAGTGGAAAAATGATATCAAATGAATTAATGTTTAAGTTATACGAAGAATGAAAATATTGATCAATTTAATATGACAGCCACACTCCATTAAATTAATTTCAAGGAGTATGAGAATTATGCCAACCAGTGCACCAAACCATGGGATAATTATGAGAATTGACATTGGAAACCTATAAAGCCATTAGTGAAATGGAAATACTATGAAATTAAAAATAATTACGTGGTTTATGAAAATGAAATTGGGTAAGATATAATGTCAGGACCCCCTCCCACCAAAGATGCCCCTCCTGAGCTGACAATGTTGAAAGAGAGATAACGACCCCCGAGTTCCGCCTCCAGTAGGCCCCGGAGTGGCGACTAGCACCAAGGGTATGAGTTTTCACAAATATGGGAGGCATTACCCTTTTTATTATTTAATATTGGGAAATAAGACAAGTCAACCACAAAAAAGGAAAAGAACAAGTGTATATAAATAAACCCAAACCAATCATGAATGCATGTTTAAATAGCTTTATAACATGGTACATGTAAAAGAAAGCTCAAAATACAATACTAAAAGAAACAAGTGTACAACAACTATAGAAAATCCAACTGTCCTGACTAGTAGGGTCCCGCACGACCCTGGTAGTCCTCCTGGAAACCTGAAAGTAAACGTAGGGTGAGCATAAAAGTATACTCAATAGGGAAACCTAAAGCTCTCGTGCACAGGTGGGGAGGCATCCTAATTTCTCGTGAGAACAACAGAAGAAACCTAGTAGGGAAATCTATCCACCCAACCTCACCGGAAACACTCACTAAAAAACACAATCAAAATAGGTAGTAGTAGTATATAAGAACAAGAGTATTGGGTACCCCGCACAATTCCCCATTAGTTAGCTGCTCTTCCTAACGGCGAATGTCCTGATGCTGCCACACTCTCCCCCCCCCCACACACATGGTCCTCACAAACCACACATCCCGCCTGCACACACATGGGCCTCACAACAACGTATCCCGCCCGCACACACCTGGGCCTCACAACCACACATCCCACCCGCACACACCTGGGAATCACAACCACATATCCCGCCTGCACACACCTGGGCCTCATCTTGAAGATTCTTGGGAAATAGTAAAACCTTCCCAATGAGTCTTGGGCTAAAACCTCCCCAATCGAAACCTACCTGAAGGGTATTAAGTGTAAGGTCTCCTCAATCCATCACATCCTAGGGAAGAATGAGCAGGAAGGAGCTAGTAACTAAGGGGAAAACACCCTCTCCCATGAAATGGGAGTGTTCGACACTAAGTGCTCAACATGGGTGGGGTACGATAAAACACAAATGATACAGATATATATATATGTATACCAAACACATATCCCAACATATGGCTTCTAAACAGAGAAACTGAGCACGTGGCTTGGAACTACTACTACGAAGCATGCATACAATAAACAACCCCAACCCCATTTAGGTTTTCACGTTTCATCAGAATTAGTTTTATTAGTTCCTTAACTACTGGGGAAGTATCCAAAACCAACCACATCGATCGTTCATAAAACATATCCCTTCCATCCACAAATCAAGTTAGGAAAACACAAGTAGCACAAAAAATCCTTCCTTATTAACCAACCAACCCATTGACTATTTATCCCGTTCCATTACCATGACCCACATTCATTAACTCTTCCACTTTTTCTATTTATTTTTCACAACCCATGGTCCGTTCACATTCCAACCCATCCCTATAGCCCTACTGTCAACCACCATAACCACAACCACACCGTACATCATCATCCCTTGATACAACTTATCGCAGCCCCGCTGCTCATCCGATCCACCACAAACCACAAAACAAGATTCGTGCCACATCATCACCCCTTTAACATAATTTACCGCAGTCCTACAGCCTGTTCTATTTGTAACAACCCATGATTCACCCCTTCAATTCAAACACCAGTTACCAAGCCAAAACCCACATGTTCATTATTCCATTTTGTTTAAATGGGATGATCACACAGGGGTTCCAGATTTTAATCATCCAACTTTACGTGATTAACCAAATTCCACATTCAACAAAGTTCAATTCAGAAAAACGGTCTAGAAAGATAGGGAAACATTTAATTGTTAAAGCAAAGGCCCCAAACGACTGTGATTTTCAGTAGGCATAAGCCTATTCAATGCACAACATAATATCACAGGATACAAAAAAATAAACATAACAACTTCCCCATCATTGTTATTTAAGTAGTTATTATCTTTATTTAATGGTTCAACTATTTCTCATGAAAAAAAGAGGATACCCACCCCACATGATGCACAAATAATAGAGATGAAGGTAAGATCCCTACCTCAACAGGTTCTGATCACAACGCTCCCCCGGATCAACCTTAGAAGACGTCCATCGGCATCCGTCACCTCTGTCGAGTCCCGGAAAACCCTCCTCGGGTAGAATTTGGAAAGGAAAGGCCAGAGGAAAGACAACAGATCCAAGATAGGAAGTTCCACCTCATTATTACGATCCTGTGGCCACCGACGGATTGTAAACCAGAGCTCAGACAAAGAAGTTATGGAAGAAGAGGAGCCTTCAAGTCTCTTGGGAGAGCTCTGATCAAGGGAAAGGGGAGGAGAGGGGTGAGTTGAAAAGGAGGAGGGGACCCGTCCTTTTATAGGCGATAAAAGAAAAAGTACACGATGTGTACTTTATAGTACACGACGTGTACTCGGCCATTTCACACGGTCACCACGCGGCTTCCAACATGGCTCTGCGGCCGTTGACTGGTCAACACACGGTTTGAGGGTAACTCATACATGGAGAAGGACTACACGGCGTGTAGTATGAGGTATACGACGTGTACCCATTTATTTCACACGGCAAGGACACAGCTCCAACACGACACACGACAGTTTTTTGGTCAACACATGGTAACATGTATACAGGGAGGGACTACACGGTGTTTAGTATTGGATACACGGTGTGTACTCATTTATTTCACACGGCAAGGACACGATATTACACACGGGGTATACCCAGCAAATTGGTACATGATGTGTACTCACACTACACGACGTGTACTTAAAAAATTCTGGAAAGTGTGGGAAAAGTCTATTTTATGCTCCAGAACACTTCATGACCTTCTTTTGACAAAGGAATGGGCCGGAGAGGTCCGGGCCATTACATCAGATACCTCTTAAAACATTCTCGTCCCAGAGAGTTCAAAAACCAACCCAGAGGAACCCAACAAGATACCTCTTAGGGTTCTCGTTATAACAGGAACCCAACCAACAACCCCAATCATAGGTGTTAGGAATTCCCTATCCTATGTGAAGATATTATCCGCTTTAGGTGGCACTGACTCGCCCGTACGGGTTCAATCGCATCCGCATTAATGCGTCTTGATTAAGGATTGGGCCTTCCCACTTCCATATATTAGGATTTTCCAACTTATACTGCCCCAAACACCGTACAACCCACTCACTGCCCGAACACATGGCTTAGGGAATTCCTTCTCCCATTTCGAGATATTTTCCTATTTAGGTGGCACTGACTCTCCCACATGGTTTCAATCAAATCCGCATTAATGTGTCTCGATTAAGGATTGGGTTTCCCCTTTTCTCCACAAATCCGGACACGTTACACACTTCTAGAGAACAAGAAAAACAAAACGTCTCACAACCAACAAGCCAAGCATTCCATATCAAAGGTACATAGTATAACATCAACACAAAGCTCAGAAGAACAAGGAAAAACACATGTAAAAACAACTATGGGTACTGAGCGTGCATCTGGGCCTCTTGCTCCCATGTTCTCTCCTCGAGAACGCCATGCCTCCTCAACATACGAACCAAGGGAACGGTTCGTCCACAGAGCACCTTAACTTTACAATCCTTGATTCTGACTAGTCGTTCTTCTAAGGTCATGTCGTCTCCCATATCTAACTCTCCCCATTCGATAATGTGAGAGTCGTCGTGAATGTATCGACGTAGCTGGGAGATGTGCAAGATGTCATGAACCTTCTCTAATTGAGGTGGAAGGGCTAGCTGATATTTCACCTCGCCGACTCGCCTCAGCACCTCAAAAGGTCTGATGAACCTAGGTGAGAGCTTTCTCCCTTTCCCAAACCTCTACTGCCCCCATCAATGGGAAACCATCAAGAACACATGATCTCCCACCTCTAACTACAAGGGACTCCTCCGAAAATCAGTATAAGACTTCTGTCGGTCCTGAGCTGCTTTCATCCTCTCACGTACAAGCTGGACTTTCTCTGTGGTGCTCTTCAATACCTCTAGCCCAAGAGCACAAGTCTCACCAACCTCTGCCCAAAAAATGGGTTAACGACATGGTCTTCCATACAGAGCCTCAAATGGTGCCATTCCAATAGTATAGTGGAAGCTTTTGTTGTAAGCAAACTCTACTAAAGTAATGTGTCGTACCCATGATCCTCCAAAATCCAGAACACATGCTCGCAGCATGTCCTCCAACATCTGGATCATCCGCTCTGTCTGTCCATTGTCTGGGGGTGGAAAGAAGTGCTAAGGCGTAGCTGGGTGCCAAAAGTATGTTGGAACCCCCTACAGACTTGTGAGGTAAACAGAGTATCCCGATATGTGACAATAGTCTTCAGAACTCCCAAAAAACGCACCACCTTCTCTACGTACCTCTATGCTAAGGTACTCATCGGGCCCGACTCCTTAATTTCTAAGAAGTGATCTGATATCGTCAATCGATCCACCACTACCCAGATAGCATCATAACCACCCTGAGACTTGGGTATTCCTGTGACGAAGTCCATTGAGATGTCATCCCACTTCCACTCGGGGACATCTAAAGGATGCAAAAAACCACTGGGAACACGGTGTTCAGCCTTCACTTGCTGACACACTAGGCATTTAGCCACAAACTTCGCCACTTCCCGTTTCACCCCGGGCCTCCAAAACTGTTCCCTCAGGCCTCGGTACATTTTTGAAACTCCTGGATGTACCGCCAAGGCTGAGCTACGGAACTCACGGAGAACACCCTAATGCATAGCCTCCGGAAAAACAACCTTCCATGGAAAAGCATCCGATGTTGGCTATCCTTTGACCATCATTCTGGAGCATTTCCCTGATCGACATGATCCCGCATTACCTTCACCTCAGATTCCCCCCACTGAGACTCTTCCACCTACTGCAACAAGGAGGACTGCACCGTCATCTGGAAAAAACAACCTCGGTCACCTTCTACCCTTGCATCCAAGTGCAAGGCAGCCAACTCTCCCATCACCTTCCAAGCATCAGCGGATTCCCGAACCACTTCCTGATGCAACTTCCTGCTCATGTAATCAGGCACAACATTGCCCTTACCTTCAGTGTAAGAGATATCAAAGTCATAGTCTTGGAGAAACTCGACCCATCTCCGCTGGCACAGGTTAAGGTCACACTAGGAAAAGATATAACACAGGCTCTTGTGATCTAAGAAGTCCACAAAGCGCTCCCCAAGGTGGTAATGTCACCACAACTTCAGCGCGAACACTACTACTGCAAGATATTTGTCATGGGTGGCATAGTTACGCTCGTGAGGGAGTAACTGCCTAGACCCATATCAGACAACTCCCTTCTTCTGCATCAGCACGCACCCCAGACCAAGGACAGAATCATCACTAAACACCTCATACAACAACCTGTCCTATGGAAACCTGAGTACAGGAGCACTGACCAACTTCTCCTTCAGGTAGTCGAAAGCCTTCAAGCACTGCTCGCTCTATAAGAAGACCTGGTTCTTCCTAGCAAAAGCTATAAAAGGATCAGTAACTCGATAGAAGTATGAAATGAACCTCTGATAGTAACCTGCCAACCCTAGGAAACTACGAACTTCTGCCACGCTCTTGGGTGCTTCCCCAGAAACAACTTGCTCCACCTTAGACGGGTCCACTTATACTCCATGCTGAGACACTACGTGCCTAAGTAAGTGTAATTCTTGTGTCAAGAACTTACACATCAATAATTTCCCATAAAGATGGTGGTGTAGAAGGACTTCCAAGACTACTCTGAGATGCTCAACGTGCTCCTCCTTTGATCTTGAGTAGATCAGGATGTCATCGATAGACACAATGATGAACCGGTCTAGAAACTCTCGGATGACAAAGTTCATAAGTCCCATGAACACACCCGGTGCATTTGTAACTCCAAACGGCATCACTACAAACTCGAAGTGCCCATACCAGCACCTGAATGCCGTCTTCGAGATGTCACTGTCCTTTACCCTCAGCTGATGATATCCAGATTGTAGATCAATCTTAGAAAACCAACCCTGCTCCCCTCACTTGGTCGAAGAGATCATCTATCCTTGGAAGGGGGTAACAGTTCTTGACCATTACCTAGTTCAACCTTCAGTAGTCTATGCATAGCCTAAGACCACCATCTGCCTTCTTCACGAACAAAACTGGAGCACCACATGAAGATATGCTGGGTCGAACAAAACCCTTCTCCATCAGATCATCAATCTGAATCCGCAAATCCCGCAACTCCGAAGGTGCCATCCGATAAGGGGCATCGAAATGGAACATGCACTAGGATGTATGTTTATCCCGAACTCAACATTATGTCGGGGGGGGGGGAGGGGGGGTGTAGAATCACAACCTCCTAGGAAAAAACATCGAGGAACTCCCCAACAATCTTTGGGACATCCATCATCTCTATATCAGCTAGAACCACTGATAACCCACCTAACAAAGAAAGGAGAGGCTCCACACGCCGGATTACCACCTGATAGCTCCTCTCGCCAACAAAATATACATGTTTCCCGTCCATGTCGGAGAACACGACTCTTCTCCGGAAGCAGTCGATAACAACACTAACATAAAACAACCAGTTTATTCTTATGATGACATCGTATGGCTGCATGTATAAAAGAAGAAATTCCCCACTAGAACGATGTGGTCCCAACATCATCCCACATCCCCGAAAAACACATGATATGTTGGTCAAGCCTCCATCTAGTGTACTCAGCACCATTGGTACAGAAACTATCTCTACATCTAGTCCCAAATAAAGGGCTAGACCAGGTACAACAAAGGAGTGCGAAGCTCCTGAATCGATCAAAGAAAAATCAAGAGTGCTGAGCAAACAAATCGTACCTCGTACCACCTTTGGTCTTGATAGAGCTGTCAACTCTACTGCGTGCAACTGTCCACGCATAGATCCTCTACCTCTCTAATGTCATCCACCTCCCTGACCATGCCCTGGTCGAGGTCCCTGAGGAGTACCCTAAGGTCGGCCTCTTCTCACAAAGTCTGCCCTCAGAGGAGCATGGTCCTGCTGCTGCTGGATGGGCCTCACCGGCAACTGGTGCTACTGAGGTGGGCGCTGAACCTGCCCACCTCTAACGTACTGAGTTCGGGTCGGGCACCGACCTTAAATGTGACTGAAACCTCCACAAGAAAAACACTTCGGTCCTGGGCTCGTGAATAAGGGACGAGGACCTGAAGATCTGAACTGGAACTGCTGGGGCCTTCTCCCCACTAGCCTGAACCTGGAAGGTCCTGTCGCAGGAGACCTGCTGCTGACTACCTTCCCGTTGGACGGACCAGGCTGAATCCCCTCACGTGGTGCACCTCCCCATGAGTGCATCCTCTCTACAACCTCTTCCTTCTTCTGTACTACCAAGTACGTCGAAAGGGTGAAGGGGGTGACATCATACTGGAGTGAAAGACAAAGAACCTCCTACAAACCTCTTGCCCGAGACTCCTCATCCGGAAAAAGATCCGTAGCAAAGAGTAGGAGGTCCTTGAACTTGATCCCCAACTCTCGTACTGACATACTCCCCTGCTGAAGGGAGAGTAACTCCTGCCGCTTCTCCGCCTTGATCATGGAAGAAAGGAATTCCTATTGAAATTCCTTCTCAATGTCAGCCCATGAAACCTTTGCCTCAATCCTCTCTCTGAGGTAGAGCTTCCACCATTGTCGCGCTGCACCTCTCAGCTGATTGACTGCTAGGGGAACCCAGTACTCCCTTGGAGCGCGAATCAAGGTAAAAGAGATCCCTAGCTCCTCATGTAACCCCTCCATCTCCGTATCCAAATTACCACCCTCGTACTTCTTGTGGGTTTGCCACTGGAAAGAACGGAGAGTCTTATTCCATTGGCTATCTTCCTCCTCTCGGTCAATCCTCTACTGATCGACCACCTGAATATGCTAGGCTTCGGCCGTTTGAGCCACCCGGGGATGACTTCTAGGTGCCATAGCTGTATGGTAAACAAATATTTCCTAATCCCAAGTATTAAGGAAAATTCTGAAGGTTTTATTTTATCATGTTTATTTCAATTTCATTCCCAGAACACCCAAATCAAGTAAAACACAATCATGTTGACGCATGTACCTTCCCTAGGGTCTCTACTCTGTAATCAATGTAGTCTCACTTGGTCGTTCGGTAGGCTCAGATTCCTTGTATCAGATCATGGGGGGGGGGGGGGGCCCATAATCATGTGTCCTAGCCGGTCCTCCCTGGCCTATTCCACACACCAAGATTAACAAACACGGTTTCCCTACCATCCCATGAAAACCTCATGGTGCCTAAATTCATACTCCATCATATCTCTCAACCATCAGCTCTGATACCATTCTGTCATGACCCCCTCCCACCAATGATGCCCCTCCTAAGCTGGAAATGGTGAAAGGGAGATAATGACCCCCCGAGTCCCACCTCCAGTAGGCCCCGAAGTGGCGACTAGCACCAAGGGTATGAGTTTTTAAAAATATGGGATCCATTACCCTTTTTAGTATTTAAGATCGGGAAATAAGACAAGTCAACCACCAAAAAGGAAAATAAAATGTGTATAGAAATAAACCCAAACCAATCCCACATGCATGTTTAAATAGTTTTATAACAAGGTATAAGTAAATGAATGCTCAAAATACAATACCAAAAGAAACAAGTGTACAACAACTGCAACAACTCCAACTGTCTCGACTAGTAGGGTCCCGCAAGACCCTGGTAGTCCTCCTGGAAACCTGAATGTAAACGTAGGGTGAGCATACATGTATAATCAGTAGGTAAACCTAATGCTCTCGTGCACAGGTGGGGAGACATCCTAATGTCCCGTGAGAACAACAGAAGTATCCTAGCAGGGAAATCAATCCACCCAACCTCACCAGCCACACTCACCAAAAAACAAAATCACAAGAGGTAGTAGTAGTATATAATAACAAGAGTATTGGGTACCCTGCACTATTCCTCATTAGTTATCTTCTCTTCCTAACGACGAATGACCTGACGATGCCACACTCTCCCCGCCCGCACACACCTAGGCCTCACAAACCACACATCCTGCCCGCACACACCTGGGCCTCACAAACCACACATCCTGCCCATACATACCTGGGCCCCACAACCATGTATCCCGCCCGCACACACCTGGGCCTCACAACCACACATCCTGGCTGCACACACTTGGCCTCACAGCCACGTATCCCGCCCGCACACACCTGTGCCTCATCCCGAAGATTCTTGGGAAACAGTAAAACCTACTTGAAGAGTCTTGGGCTAAAACCTCCCCAATAGAAACCTACCTGAAGGGTCTTAGGTGTAAGGTCACCTCAATCCATCACAGTCTAGGCAAGAAGTAGTAGGAAGAATCTAGTAACTAAGGGGAAAAACCATCTCCCATGAAATGGGAGTGTTCGACACTAAGTACTCAACATGGGTGGGGTGCGATAAAACACAAAAGATACAGATATATATATGTATACCAAACACATATCCCAACCTATGTCTTCTAAACAGAGAAACTGGGCATGTGCCTCACCAATGCTACTACGAAGCATGCATACAATAAACAACCCCAACCCCATTTAGGTTTTCACATTTCAGCAGAATTAGTTTATTAGTTCCTTAACTAATGGGCAACTATCCACAACCAACCACATCTATCGTTCGTAAAACATATCCCTTCCATCCACAAATCATGTTAGGAAAACACACGCATCACAACAAATCCTTCCTTATTAACCAACCAACCCATTGATTATTAATCTCGTTCCATTACCATGACCCACCATTCATGAACTCTTCCACTTTTTTATTTATTTTTCACAACCCATGGTCCGTTCACATTCCAACCCATCCCTGTAGCCCCGCCGCCAACCGCCATAACCACAACCGTACCGTACATAATCATCCCTTGACATAACTTATCGCAGCCCCGCTGCTCATCTGTTCCACCACAACCCAGAAAACAAGATTCGTGCCACATCATTTCCCCTTTAACATCATTTACCACAGCCCTGCTGCCCGTTCTATTCATAACAACCTAGGATTCACCCCTCCATTTCACACACCAGTAAACAAGACAAAACCCACATGTTCATTATTCCATTTTGTTTAACAGGGGTGATCACATAAGGGTTCTATATTTTAATCAGCCAACTTTATGTGATTAACCAAATTCCACATTCAACAAAGTTCCATTCACAAAAATGGTCTAGAAATATAGGGGAACATTTAATTGCCAAGAAAAGTCCCCCAATGACCGTGATTTTCAGTAGGCATAAGCCTATTCAATTCACAACATAAAATCATAGGATATAAAAAATAAACATAACAACTTCCCCATCCATGTTCTTTAACCAGTTATTATCTTTATTTAATGGTTCAACAGTTTCTCATGAAAACAAGAGGATACCCACCCCACATGATGAACAAATTAGAGAGACGAAGGTAAGATCCCTACCTCAACAGGTTCTGATGACAACGCTCCCCCGGATCAACCTTAGAAGACGTCCGTTGGCATCCGTCACCTCTGTCAAGTCCTGGAAAACCCTCCCCGGGTTGAAGTTTGAAAGGAAAGGCCGATGGAAAGACAAAATATCCAAGCTCGGAAGTTCCACCTCGTCGTTACGATCCCATGGCCACTAACGGATCGTAAATTGGAACTCAGATGAAGATGTTATGGAAGAAAAGGAGCCTTCGAGTCTCTTGGGAGAGCTCTGCTCTGAGGAAAGGTGAGGAGAGGGGTGAGTTGAAAAGGAGGAGGGGACCCCTCCTTTTATAGGCAAGAAAAGAAAAAGTACACTGCATATACTGTATGGTACACATCGTGTACTCGACCATTTCACACGGTCACCACGCAGCTTCCAACACGGCTTCGCGGCCGTTGACTGGGCAACACGCGGTTTGTGGGTAACACTTACATGGGGAAGGACTAAATGTCGTGTAGTATGAGGTACTTGGAGTGTACTCATTTATTTTACATGGCAAGGACACAGCTCCAACACAGCACACAACCATTGTCTGGTCAACACATAGTAACACGTACGCGGGGAGGGACTACACGACGTGTAGTATTGGATACACGACATGTACTCATTTATTTCACATGGCAAGGACACAACCTTCATCATGGGGTATACCAAGAAAAGTGGTACATGGCGTGTACTCACACTACACGGCGTGTACTTTCAAAATTATGGAAAGTGTGGGAAAAGTCCATTTTACCCTTCAGAAAACATCATGACCCTCTTTGAAAAAAGGAATGGGCAAAAGAGGTCCATGCCATTACATATAATCATCATGCACTCAATAAATAAAAAAATACTACTTTATCCTAGATCTTACGACACCATAAAATTTGTGATATTTTATTAGATCATAAAATAATAACTTAAATGATGAGATATTGTATTATTGGTTAAAAAACGTATTTTTATGATGATTGAATCCTAAGTCCCTTACTTATCTCTGATAACTGTTTGTATAAATATGTTTCCTGAAAATAATATTATTCTCCCTTTAGTCAAATTTGATGTGATTTTGGGCATAGATTAACTATCCTTAAATAGTTTCTATATTTATTACCAAGATAGGCATGCCATATTTAACATCCTAGATCATCCTATAATGATCTATTGGTATAAATATTACTATGAAATCTCTATGTTAATATGTATCATAATACCTAATCATGAGGGGTATTTAGCTGAAATTATTAGGTAGAAACTTAATCTGGGGGATATACCTACTATGAGGGAAAAGACAAGTTTCCCATTCTTAACTAATATATTGAGGTTTATATCTCATTAAAAATTATATCTTGAGATTTGGTTAACTTGTGGATACCCTAAAATATTTTCATTAGTGTGTGATAATACAAATTACAAGGACACAATATATTTACTGGGGTATAATGTAATACCATGATATTTTAGTATGAATTTCCCTATAAATATATATTGTGATCGATGAATTATGTTACATGAAACACAAAATGAAAGTGAACAAGGTTTGTTTATGGTATAATCTTACAATACAAAATGAAATTAAGTACAAAATTGTTAAATGATACATAATTGGAAAATTATATTAATTTTATAAAATTAAAAGTGTTCTAATTCACATTGTAAAAAACTAGTGATTATAAAGAAACTGTTTTAATGAACTATATGTTTTTATTAAATTCTTTATTTATGAACGATATCAATAAAATGTTTTGGTAAAATTAAAGTAATGATTAATAAAATAAATTAATAACCTTCAAGAACTAGTTAACCATAAAGAATACTAATTTAATTATTCATGGATAAATACAAATATTTCCAACAAAAACATTATTTTTATTACATTTTTTTCAATGATAAATTTATTATATATGAAGTATAAAATTTAATGAAATATATTTTTTAAATATGCAAATAAGAGAATAAAAATCCATTCATTGACTAATAATTATTATGTAATAAAGATAAAAAAATCAAATGATGAAGGACATATTTTTCAATGTATTATTCTTTCATATGTTCCTCATTTTCATAAAATATATTACGGAATTATATTAATTAAATTAATTGTTTATATATATTTGAAAATATACCAATCATATAATGGTAATTATTTCATAAATATTATGTGTGAATTCATTTTTCATCATAAAAATAAAATTTAGTAATTTTTTTATTATGTTATGCATAGTTAAATTATGATAAATTTTTAACACCTTTAGAAATTGAATCTAGTAGAATGGATTTCATTTTTTTAATCATCATGAAAATTTATTTAATTATTTTAATTTCATTTTTAATCCTAATAATATGTTACTAACATAATATTTTGTAACTATTGTAAATGATAAAATGAATTACAAATTATTAAATCAATTAATAAAGAAATTAAATATCACAAAAAATTATCTATGAATGGGTGGATGGTGACTTTATCAACACCCATTGATCTTATTTTAACAAATATTCAATTTTAAATATACATTTCTTTTATATTATGAAATTTTTATTTACAAAAATATCTCCCCTTATCACTTATAAAATGACCCATTAACAACCCTTTATAAAAGACATGTAAAATTCAAATTACTACCTATAATATACTATGTCTCCATCCTTAAAAATAAAATCTCAAATATTTTTTCTACTGGTCTCAGAAGGGTTCCCCAAATATTTTAAAGCTTAGAAGGCTTCCAAGGGAAGATACGATATATTTTGTGTAAGTAATGGCTTCTTATCCTTATTTTTCAAAGAAATTCATCAAAGGACTCTTCATGAATCTAATTTTAATTTTATTTAAAAATTATAAATCTTATATAAATGTGATAATATTATTATACAATATAATGTTTTTACTAATTTTTTTGTTATAATATGTTCTTATTTGGGTTGGCTTTACCAGCTACATGAATGATATTATAATGTTTAAATCATGAATAACTATGGAAAGTTAATTATATAAATACTCTATTAAAATTATTTATTTAGGATTTTTATTATTATTTAATTCTAATATTCATAATAATATACACTAATCAATTCAATTATTTTGTTAATTCAATAATCATAAAAAATAGCCATCCAAACATTCCATACAAACCATTAGCATAAGTTCCATGAAATAAGCATGATAATTCATAACTATATCAATTTTTTTTCATATCTATAAAATTTATGTATATGATTAAATCATGAGAAAGGATCATGGATAAGATCCTTGAAACTAATGCTTTCATGGAAAACAAGAGTGTTGGAACCCAAATATTAATTTTAGTAATGAATAATTATTTTGTGGGTTATATGGAATTATAAATGAATTTTGAAAATTTTAATAACTATAAATATGGTTCTAAGTCAAAATAATAATAAACCAATTTTTTTTATAAAGGGTATTAGAGAATGCTCTACAAAGAAGAAGTTTGAGACAAGAGTTTTCTCATCTGAATTTCAATTTATCGAGAAACACTTCATATTACCCACATATTTTTTTTACATGTGATGTATATCCAGTACATGAATTTATTTTATATTAATTTAAATATAATTAAAATAACTTAAAAATATATCCAATGATCTCTCTTACATGGAATTTTGTTTCCATATTTACCAAGATGTAAGTGTTTATTTTCTAATCTCACTATGAAGTCGAGGTTAGGTATTAAAATATGAATTGAAAGGAATTGTTTTTAGTTTTACAATAAAAAATATGTATTTTATTATCAAATAGTTATTTTAAGGGTTTAAATAGTTTCATAACATTTAACTTCTATTTGGATCATAATTCAAATGAATGGTTTCCAATAAGTGTAGTCGATCTTATGTATTTTTTTTGTTTGAAATTTCTCCCAGCAATGTTCTTATTATTTATTTTGTTTTATAAATTTTCTTATTCAACTAATATTATTTCTTTTTTTTATTTACTATTATCCTAGAATTTAGTTATCAAATAATAAAAGGAAATTATTTTTAAAATTTTCTATTGGGGTCATTTTCTATTTTCTATTTTTAAAAGTGTGAAAAAGTAATACATTTTAAAATTATCTACCTAAACACATCTTCCACACATATTATTCATTTTCTATTAGAAGCTCAATTTTAATGCTTGAAGGGGTTTCTTAATTGATTTATATTATTATGGTTTTGTGACATTCTTTCTTTGAAATAAATCTTATTAATAACATAAAAGTGTATTTGTTCCAATTTTCAATGTAATTTCTTAATGATATTATAATTGTTTCAATAAAATTCAAAAAAATTAATATTTCTTATGATTCACTAGGGATATTAATTAATTATACCATCAAAATTCATTCTCAATATGGATTATAATCGTGATTTTTAAATTTTTTATGAAACATGTTCATTTTCAAATATCAATTAATATATGAAGGAATTATGAATGTTTTCAGGTTCATGTGGTACACATTTTTATGGTCCTTATTATGTGATGGCTTATCCCAGGATTTTTTATCCCTAAAATGAAATGGGTAAAGTTTTATACATTATGATATGTTTAAGAATTTGGAGTGAGCCTAAAATACTAAGGGGATTTTCCACAATATGACGTGTGAGACAAGAATTAAATATGCTTATAATTCAATTTGTAAAGAATTATATATCATCTTTTGACATGTCTGGGATTTAACAGTGAACCCAATCCATTAATGTAACTTTTCAACAATGTTATGAAGGTATTTCCAGTGAGCCTTGACATACGGAATGATTTTCTAGGATTATGTATATCCATATTATTATGCCTATGATATGTTTTCATGGATGATGTTTATTGACTCATGTTTTCACACCCATGTAAATGATGTTATATATTATGCCAAAATATATCTGTCATGAAATATGATTTATGAATAATGTTTTATGGGGTATAATTCCCTTACATGATTCTCTTATGTTATATTTATTCACATTTATTATGTTTTCATACACATATATGGATCTTATGACCACTTATGATATTTTATTGCTATCTCCTATATATTCAATTACTAGGAATTTCATCTCAATATTTCATACATTTCCATTCCTATAGGTAAATAAAAAGAGTATTGTGTATGATGTGTCTTGAATGATATAGATCATATGGATTTTTTTGAATTTGTTTACAAATTATTATTATATAATAATATCCTGAAGCTAATACCCACATCCAATATACCTTTGGATTCTGGTATTGTGTTGAATCGTATGAAAAAATGTTTAAATTTTGGGGATGATATAAAAATATGTGTATTAATCTCAGGTAATATCACATGGTATCAAATCATATGTGTAATCATAATAATTATAACATCGAATATGAGTGTGCATAAATGGGGTATAACATATTTATATTACTTTGAAACATATGAAAAAATTGAAGATCATAAAAGGAGGTTGGTTACTAAACATGTTCTAACAATCTCTTCTTGAGGTGGGGTGTTCATCATTTGAAGTGATAATTCAAATAAAGTTCACATATATATCATGATGTAAAAGGAAGACGTGAAAGAAAGCGAGCATAAATATAAATGACTCATGAGTAGAATTACCGTACTCAAGATTTGAAAATAACAATAATAGTATTTTGTATAAAGATATTGATTTATTATATCTATGGAGAAAATTATAATATATATTTATAGATAAAAAAGACAATAATTTATATTATTAAAAAAAGATGTAGATACGGGGGAAATGAGATAGATGGATCTACTAAAGGATTATAACTATATCTTCCATTATGATCCTAAAAGTTGAATAATTTGGTTGATACCTTAATAATGAAGTGATTTGGATTACTCTCTAATTTATGAATTATACATTATTCAATGATCAATGATTGTGTAAGTTTAGATATGATAACCAAAAAATAATAAATTCCTATATATATTTATAACATAGAACTCAACATTTTTTATTAGAGAGGATTGTAAGAGATGAATAAGTTGATGATGGGAAGTGGATGAATAGTAACGTTGGAAAAAATTTAAAGTTTCCCATGGTCAGTATTGAAAAGTATGGAGTCTTATGTTTTTAAAAAGGGTTTATGTATTCAATAATATTACCAATTAAAGATAATATTGTTATATGAATCTCACAACAAAATTTTCCAATATATAATTAAATTATATGGATGTACATGGATCTTCTCAGAATATTTTATTGTTATAAAAAGAATTTGAAATTTACATAGTATACTTTAGGGTTTATTGTTTGTCATCATGTCAAATATTTCCAAAAGCTCCCCAAAAGGATGATCCGACCATCACTAGTTTTGGTATTGATGTGGGACTACCATGGGTACTTATCATGTTATTTCAATACATAATATATATATATATATATATATATATATATTATTTTACAATTATTTTTAGTTATTAAATGTTAAAATACCCTTCCAAATATATTATGTATTACATAATGTTTTGGTATACATTGAAAGTTTTATAATGATTTTTGGAATACTTTTTTAGTTGTTGGTTCATTGGAGTAACCTAAATAATAAATAATGCAATTTTATGAGGTATATGATATATGATGTTAACCAACATAGTCTAAAATACTCATATTATTTCCACATTGAAATGAAATTCATTTTTATATCTACATAGGTGACTTTGTATTTTTTTGAAGGGGTCACGAGTCAATATTATCTTATTAAATGTGAAAAATTTACCTCAAAATATTTGATTATATTTAATTTCATGTGTTAGTAATTTAAATATAATTGATTATTTTACACAATGATACTATATTATGTGTGGGAAAATTATATATTATACTAAATGAAATCCTGTTTTTAGAATAATAATCATATTTTCATTCTTGGAGTCCTATCAAAATATATTTTTTTGTTAGTCCCTAATAAAGTAATATATGATGTAGGGGTGGGGTGATCCTCAATAATTATATTTCTATCAATTTTTAGGAACACTATTGTCTCCCTCATAATCACTTTTGAGTGAGTGAAGATGAAAAGGAATAAAAAATCCCTTGGTTCACCCAAATGAAGTAATACAAGGATAATTTAAACAAATGTTCCTATGAATGAGAAATACTAATCATATTGATTAATATATGTTTACATAATATATTAGTCACACGAGCACTCAAGATTCACTGTCCACAAAAACCATGAATAGATCACTACTATTTTCCACAGATAGGTACTCACTACTTCTTCAAGGATGTTCTTATTCTCCAAAATTGTATGATATGATATTAATCCATAATTTTTGAATTATTTAAACATAAAATGAAGATATTATAATAAGAAAAACCTCTATAATATCATTTATCATCATCTTTAACCTTCCTGTTCTTAACTCTAGTTATATCATGTTCCCCAAATATAGTTGGACACTATTTGGTATTTGGTTTTTTTGAAAGTTATAACAGAATGATTACTTCTAAAAGAATTCATTGAATCAACCATAACATGTTTTAGTAATATAGGAAATTCGTGTAACTCATCAAAAGTTTCAATATAAATTTATTTTAATATTTATAAAATCAATTATTTTAGTCTTTCATAAATAAGTTAATTACTACATCATCATTGTGTCAAATATAATTTTAATTATTTAATCTATAAAAATTATAAATAAAACACCATGATGTGTGAAATTTTTTTATCTTTATAATGAATATTTATAGTCGAAATTATCTTACGTATAACCCTATATTAAAATTTTTTTCTCTATTAAAATTTGAATTTAACACTTTTAACACTTCTTTAACTAAAATAATAAAATATGTTCTAATCTAATCCATGTGGACCAAAGAGCATAATATTTTATTCATAATGTTGATTTTAGTTTAAAATCACTTATTAAATAGAATTAAGACATGTTTTAGGACATGGTCCTCCCTCTCTTCTCATCTAGTTGGATGGATTCAGTTGGAATCAAAAATCCAATTGGTTTCATTCAAATTCATCCATCATAACCTGATCCCAAGATCTCAAATTCCTGGATAAATAAATTTATTTAGGTTAACGATACTTACCATTAACCTAATTTTGTAATTTTAGTTTGGAACTCAAATAGATTTCAATCCTTAATCTTGTTACAACATGATCATGTTCTGCACAATTTCAGGAGAATTTGAAAAAATCGATTGAAAGTTTTCAATAAACCATCACAATGTGTCGTATTATTAAAGGTGGATGCCTCACTTGGTAAAAAATTTAGAAACACACATAGACCCCATTATGGCGAGTCATATTAGTTCATTGTGAAAGACTAACATAGATAGATTCTAAAGAATCTTCCTTTTTTCCTTCCATGATGTAACAACACCTTTACTAGTGTTAGCAATTCTCCTATAATTGACAATGTACACTCATATATACTCTCTATGAGTCTTATGAAGTACCTGTTATTTAATGATCATGTGTTCATGACATGTGTTACACATAAGACGACCTTGAGGAATATTATGAAACTTTCCTTTACTGGAGAGTGATCCTTATGATCTCTAGTTTAGTGTTGACTGTTTATATAATAATGTAACTTCTATTTAATTGTCATAAATCCTCTAACTACTTCGAAAAATTCTTTACGTATCATTCATCACATAGAAATAATCTTTAGAAAACATTCCCCAGAAAATATTTTCATAAAACAAAATCTAAACAAACCTCTAATGGGATTTTACTAATAATATCTCCCATCAGGTTTGTTGAAAATTACTAAATAAATTCAAACCATAATTTCTCTGAAACAATTGGATTTGATCAGATAAAACCTAAATATCTATATAAATGTATTTCCCTGATAATGTGTATTAATGATTCACTAATAAAAAACTGTATTCCCACTTGAGTCAAGTATAGAATGAAAAATAATTGTTTTATAAGAATATCCTCATGAAAAAACATCATTGATCTTCATGAACATCAACCTTCACATCCAAATTTACCCTGAATTATTTAATGATGAACCCTCCCCCACTTCAAAATAAAAATTCTCCCATTTTTTATTAGAAATGAACACTCTAAAAAATATTCTCCCTTAATACATGAACAATTTCACACCCTTGTTAATGAACCCAAAGATAAAATCATTGAATGTTTAGAAAATAATTCTAATAATTCGTTTATTTAATTATGAAGATAGAACATAACATTATTTATATAAAAATACACAAAGGGATATGGGGGCCCCTTGTCTTCTCATATAGTTTGAGGGATTCAGTTGGAATCCAAAATCCAATTTGTTTCATCCAGAATCAATAACGTGTAGTGAATTAGTCATGATGTATTCCGCTTGATCATGAGCTAACACATAATCCGACATCACAAATTATTGCTCAAATAAATACCTTATAAAATTAAAATAGATCTTGATGTGTCTATTACCCAAGTGATGCATGAGTTTATTTCTAGGATTTATATTACTCAATTTGGAACATGTGATGTGAATAAGAGATACCACATCAATACCAATTTATAGAGTCTGTTTTTAACCATAAAAATTTGTTTCAAGCTGGAGTGGCTACTATATATTTGGAATCCATAATTAATAATGATATTCAATATTTTTTATTTTTTATTCAAGTGAATAATGTAATTTAAAGATATAAATCACCACATAAATTTTACTTTGTTTTATCCATTAAGCCTGTTGAGTCAATAAGGTTTTCCTTATGAATTTTCCATTCCATCTTATTTTGAAAATCACAAACACCTTATACTTAAGAAAATATTATTTTTTACCCCCACAAGGAAAATTTACTTCTTTAAGGAAATTTACCATAACCTAGATTTTCTTATACATAGCCATATTTTATTAAGCACAACAACCAGATTCATACCCAAAATCCCAGAGCCATATAATGAAAAGATTTGAAGCATTATGTTTTCTAGGATCTGAACTCTGGATGTGATCTGTAATGTAGTTCTAATCCAAATTCTGGACTCCGAACTCTGAAGAAGTTCGACTCCGAACTCTTAATTAGTTCGACTCCGAACTCTAAAGAAGTTAGACTCTGAACTCTCAAGTAGTTAGACTCCGAACTCTCAAGTAGTTCGACTCCGAACTCTGATGAAGTTCGACTTCGAACTATTAAGTAGTTCGACTCCGATCTTTGATGTAGTTCGACTCCGAACTCTAAAGTAGTTCAACTCCGAACTATGAAGTAGTTTGACTCCAAACTCTAAAGAATTTCGACTACAAACTCTTAAGTAGTTCGACTTCGAACTCTGAATAAGTTCGACTCCGAACTCTTAAGTAGTTCGACTCAAAACTCTACAAGTTCAGATTCCGATCTCCGGTGAAACCAGACTCCGAATTCCTATAAAAAAGAATCTGAATATTTCTTAACATAGATTCTGAATTTCATTTTGGTTAGACTCTGATCTTTTGACTTGCTTACACTCTGAAATATTGATTATCGTTTACTTACATATGCTTCATTTCAATACAATGTCCTACATTCAGTTATACATGGTTTGTTATAAAATTATGTTCTGCATTCAGTTATACATGGGTTGTTATAAAACGATGTCATCTATTCTTTTTGTAATTATCCGTTGGTTGAGTTACACATGTACAGGTCCATCCGAATTTCTTTGAAAATATGACCGTTGGAGGAGGGAGCAGAACATTGGAAATTTTCATATAAATAGGAGCTCATTTGAAAGAGATCACACAAGAAACAAGTTGATCGATCTAGAGAGCACACGCTGTTAAGGTGATTTCTAGGGAGAGAAGCTTTTCATGCCTTGTGTGTACGAAACTGCTCGTTCAAATTTTCTTCAAGCGACTCCGAATGTTGGTGATTACATTTGAGGACTTTCGGGGATAGGAAGACAGAAGTGCCGACTATCTTGAAGTTCGAGGGCTTCCTTGCTGAGGAAGACAGAGGTTCCAACTACCATGAAGTTGAGGGATTGCGGGGATAACAATATAGAGATTCCGATCTTCATATCGAGGGATTATCCTAGTGTGGGTATGACAGACTTGCTTGAAATTATAAATTAGGACACCTTTATCAAAGGTTGTTGGATACCCTTCCCTTTGGGTTAAAAGTGTTATTTGTTTGTTACTTGTAGTTTTACTACTTGTTTGTTTCCGCTGTATATTGTATTATAAGGAAAGTATAATCTTCTTATACTTCCATATACTTGTACTCTGATTATTTTAGATTCTTTACGCTTTAAGGTAGAGTCTTATATTGTTAAATTTGGTTCCAATTCTACAGTCGGTGATCAGAGGTGTTGTGAGTTTGCTTTGTTTAACTTTGTTAAACATTGATTTTCCTTGTATAAGGAAAAAATTGTTTTCCATAACCAACTTTAAATGTTCCAAAGAAATTTTTAAAGTATACAATTCACCCCCCTCTTGTATATTGAGCATCTAAATCGTTATTTCGATCCTACAATTGGTATCAGAGCAGGTCTCTGAAATACTCGTACTCACGTATAAGCTTTTCTTGCTCTTTATCATTCCGAACTTTGTCGTTCCGAACATTGCCATTCTGAAATTTATCATTCCAAACTTTTTCATTCCAAACATTATTGTTCCAAACTTTTTCATTCCAAACTTTTTCATTCTGAACTTTGTGGTTACGAACTTTTTCTACTAACTAGTTTGGTTGCCCAAGTTGTTTTAGAATGACAGGAAAAAATGTTGGTTCTATTGACAATATAAATTCTACAAGACCACCAATATTTGATGTTAATGAATATGAGTACTAGAGAGATCAAATGAAGACTTTTTTTTATCAACACTGTAGTGGAATATTTCATTATGCCTAGTGGTGATTATAAAATACCTGATAAGGAAGTGAGAACTTTCACTATCCAGGAAAAGATAGAGTATCAACTCAATTATAAGGTAGGTAATACTTTACTATGTTCAATGACAAGAAATATATATAGCCAAATTTCTTCTTGTGAATCAGCTAATTGTATCTGGAATAAGTTAGAAGTTACACACTTTTTCACTTCTAAAGTGATTGAAACTAGGATAGAAATTCTTAGAGATGAATACCATGGATTCAATTTTCCGTATGGAGAACCAATCTGCAATTTCAACAGATGTTTATGACTATAGTCAACAACTTACAGTATATGGTAGAAAAAGGATTAGATGATGAACCTCTTGTAGATAAGATAATTGATATTATGCCCAGTGAGTGGGAATCAAAGGGAACTGCTATAGATGAGAACATGAAGGTCACTCAAATTTCTCATGATGAGCTAGTAAGAACTCTTCTTCAACATGAAACCAGAATGAAGAGAGATGCTGAAAACATCAAAAAGAAGAATGGGAATGGTACTGTTGCTTTTACAAAAACATCAAATCATATGAAAGCTAAGACTCCTGAGACAGTAACTAGATCCAAGTCTAAGAAGGTGGTTATTCAATCAGATTCCAGTGAAAGTGAAATCTCAGAAAAAGAGTTAGAAAATCTTGCTTGAAGGATGAACAAGATAGCCAGTCAGATAAATTTCTAATCCAAGTATAAGAAAAAGGAATGGAAAGAAAAGAATGATGAAGATGTTACTTGTTACGAATGCAAGAGAGCTGGACATATTAGACCAGATTGTCCTCTACTCAAAAAGAAATAGAGGAAAGAAAGGCATTATGAATGGAGCTGGAAGAAGTATTACAAAACCATAGTTAAGAATGTTCTGAGAGCAAATGACACATGGAGTGCCAGTGGTGGTGACTCTTCAGATGAATCTTCTAATTGTGAATCTTCAGGAAAGAAGAATCTTGGTCTTATAGCTAGATTACCTATTGACAATCATTGCTTTATGGATAAGGTACGAAATGTTGAATCATTGACCAATGTATCTTTAAATCCTAATGATAGTAAGTATTATAACTCCTCAGATGAATAATCCTCTACTGATGAAGAAAATACTTCACCTACCTATGAAGAAGTTTCTAGGTTTGATGAACTTCTTGATATTGAGAACTCAAAACTCAATAAGAAACTTGATAAGGAAAACTCTTGGAATTCTATTCTTACAAAAGAGATATCAGATCTTTCGAATGATCTTGATATGAAAATGATGATTTTATAAGTATTTCTAAAAATCATGAGGAAGCATGTTCTAAGAGGAATAGAATTTCTAAAGTGTTAGAAAAAGTAATTTCTATGAAAATTGTTTTCGAGCCTACTATTTCTAAATCTAATGATTTTGAAGATAAAAACTTGGTTATAAAACTCATGTTTTAAATAGTTTCCTTAAATAATTGTTTATCAAACATTACCCATGGTAAAGATAATTGTGATAAAATGTATTCTCAAATACGACCTTTAAGAAACAAATCTGGATTTGGTTATACCCATGCAAAACCAATTTTTAGTAACAACTACTTTTTCCACAAAGTGCCCCATTTTTTACCATGTATCAATGTGGTGGTAACTGGGAAAAGAATTTTTCTTTAAATAAAACTAAATCTCTAGGTTTTCATAAAGATTATTTTTCTATGAAAGTGTGGGTTCCTAAAATTTTGTTGTCTGGAAATCCCGGATCCAAGAATGTTTGGATTCTGAAAGTCTAATTCTATTCTTGTTTTCAGGAAGATAGAGGAAGTACCAACAACAATACATGGTATATGGATAGTGGATGTTCCAGGAACCTGACTGGTAACAAAATCTATTTTGAAAAGATTATCAAAACTAAAGGAGATATCATTCTTCAGTTTATCAGAACGCAAGATCAACTTTCTGATATTTTCACAAAATCATTACCCTCCAAAAGATTTGAATATATTAAAAACAAGTTAGGAATGATAAATGTAAGGTAATAATTCTTTATTAACTTATTGTCGAACAATTTTCCTAACAGTAATAAACTCCTCTTTATAGGGGGAGTAAATTTGATTGTTAGTGTAACTAATTTTTTTTATGGTGAGTTTTTTTCCAAACTTTTCAGAACTCAACTTCCGGAATGGAAATTTATGAAACTAAAATTTCCGAAATGGGAATTACCAGAACTGAAATTTTCACGACTGAAATTCTCAGAATGAGAACATCCAGAATGGAAATCTTAGTAATGAAAACTTCTGGAATAGAATTTTTATACTTATAAGTTTCAGAATGGAGATTTTCGGACATGAATTTTCGTAACGAGATTTTCGTACTGGAACTTTCGAAATGAAGTTTGTATTTTTTATTTCTTCAAGAAGAATATTACCAATTACGAACAATATTTATAGTTAATCAGTAAGCTCTGTTTTTCTTAGTTATAGTTTTGTAATCAAATATTGCCTACTGGTATTTTTCTTGTTTTTAAAAAATTAGGATTCTAGTTTTTCCTCAAATCCAAATGTTTTCTTAAAAAACCTCAAAATATTGGAGTAATGTTTTCCATGCAGTATTGTTCTCAACCGTCAGATCAGATCAAATCCTTTTCAACCGTTAGATGGATTTTGAAATAACAATGGTCACATTCTTTTCCTATATAAAGGGGACCCCAAGACTTGCCCCACATCAGTTTTTCCATGCTTTTGCATCTCGTAGCCCTACTGATCTTCTTAAGGCCGGTTCCAAACTTTGTAAAGACAATCCGAATCTTTCAGATTACTTCACTCTGAATGTCTGTTGAAGCAACTTCTCAAGATATGTCAACTATGAAACTGATCTCTAAGTGGTTAGTCTTCAGGGAAAGGATAGTTCATCCGGACTTCTATTAGCTTGATTCCCTTATTTCCATGAACATAAAGTTGAATGGATGGGATGATTTCTGCGTAACAAAGTCAGATAAACAGGATCCGGTTTATACTGATTTTCTGATCGAGTTTTATGAGTCTGTTTCCTTCTTGATGGAAGATGGAAGAGAGTGGTTTTCTTTCATGTCTTATGGGAAGAATTATAAGCTTTCTTACACCAAGGCCGCGATCTTGGATGGGTTATCATATGAAGGAGAAGCTGAATTCTGCTCTAACAATCTTCCTGATGTGCAAGGAAGTCTCAACAAGGAGAAGGCACTGAAGTGTCTTGGGATTAAGGATGATTCAACAATTACGATTGCTCATCTCACTCCGAACAATAGAATCCTTCAGCTATGGGTACAAGGCTTTTTGGTTCCAAGAAGAGGTGATAAAGAAAACTTAAAGAAGAGTGATATCTATGTCTTAGATTTCTTGGTAAATCTAAGAAAGATAAATCTGATGAGGCATGTCTTGGTTACGATCCAGAATATCAAAGAAGGAAATTTGAGAGCTTAGATTATCATGTTTACTTCCTTGTTATCTAAGCTGATAGTTCGATTCTTAGAATCTTTCAAGATTTCCTGCAAATCAAAGATCTGGAATTGCAAGCTCATGCTAGTCGGTGATGATACTCTTAAGAGGATGAAGATGGGATTTTCCAGTGAATCCAGAGAATTTTAACCCCTATCTGTGGAGGAGTTTTAAGCAACTCAAAAATAAATACACTCTCCGGAACCATCCAAAAAGAAAAGGAAGAAGATAAAGGCTAAGGAATTGGTTGCTGATGAAGAAATTCCTCAGGCTAAGGAAACTCAATCTTCTCCCCCCAAGACGAAGAAGCAGAAAACATATACGGATGAAGTAGCAGCCAAGTGGAGGGAAGACAAAGAAATGGGAAAGGAAGGGGATCCTCAATTCGTATTGGACCCTACTGAGGCTAAAACCTTAAAGGAAAAAGCTGCTGAGGAGCTAGAGAGACAAGAGAAAGAAATGAAAATGAGAAAGAAGATGTCTGAAGCTGAAGTGGTGCAATCTTTTCTGAAAGATACAGAGTTGGCTTCCAAAATGCTTCAAGTTCCGGAATCTTTTGGTGTTGAACCTTCTTTACCAGAAACTCCAACCAAGAACTATGTCACTCCGGAAAAGGACAAGGGTAAAAAAGTTTTTGAAGAAGCTGAGAAAGAAGTTGCTGAAGAAGAAGAAGAAGAAGAGGAAAGTGAAGATCGGGATACTTTGATCAAGCAAGTACAGGACTACAAAGATAAGACTGAATCCACAAAGTTTGTTACTCCAGGAAACAGAGATGAGGAAGCTAGCAAGAAACATCATCAAGAAGAAGAAAATGTGTTTTATGATGAAGAAGAATCCTATGAGAGGAATTTTCTTGAGGAAGGTCAAGAAAAACAAAAACCAGATGAAGACCAGATCGTTCACGTCCTTGAATCCGAGGAAGTATCTCCTAATGTGGAACTCATTCCGAAATCTGATAATGGGAAGCAAGCTCTCATTGAGACACCTATAAAAGATCTCATCAGGAGGAAAGAGGTTGGTGGTACTTCCAGAAGAAAGCTGGTACATGTTGAAGAAGAGCAATCTCAAAGAGAAATTTCGGATTCGGAATCATCATCTCATGGGCATGATTTTGTGGTTCAGTCTCTGAGAATGTTGGTGGACACAATTCTGATTCTTCCAACAATAGATTCTAGATGCCAGATTCGGCAACAAAGTATGAATTAGAAATCAGATTCTTTATCCATGGTCATGGATAAGTTTGTGAAGTTGGAAGCTGAACAGAAAAGTTTTCTGATCGATTATGATATACACAGAAATTCTTGATGTAAGGTAACAAAGTGGTTTAAGATAGTTGAAGAAGACGTGGATGTGTATGATAATTTTCAGAATGATGTGAAAGAAGCATTTGACACGGCAGATAAAAAGGTTAAGAATCTTGAAGATGAGCTGATTATTAAGTAGAGTACCCGGAATCAACAAGTGAAGGAACTGAATTACAAGGAAAATTCACTTGCTCAAAATCTTATAAATTATAGAAATCTCTGAATTGATCTTGAGAAGAAAGTCATTCATCAAGATGATTTGTTAAAGTTGTACAAAGAAGCCTTGGATGCTCAGTCAAAAGATTTAAAAATCCATGAAGAAAAGGTAAAAGCCTTGGAGAAGCAAGGTGAGGAAGTTCAAAGGGACATGAAGAATCTAAAAAACTTTTTAAAGAAGCTCATTCCGAAGGAAAAAGAAGATAAATGAACGCACTCCAATTTTTTTGTTGTAGTTGTCTTTCCTTGTAATTTTTTTTCCGACACTAATGAAATTTTATTTGGCTGGATGTATCTTGTTATATACTAATGTTTCGGGTATCATAATTTGTTTTCCATTCCCTTAAATTCTTTTTGAAAATCACAAATGGGGGAGAAGGTAAAAGAACTACTCCTAAGGAAGAGAAAGGAAAAATTTCTAAGAGAAATATTCTTAAAGAAAGGGGGAGTTTCCCACTACGAAGTTCTTCATTCTTACAATAATGAAAACTCCACTCCGGAAACTCAGAATACAATCCTTTGAGTTTCAATGCCTAAGGGGGAGTTAGTTGTATTCACTTTTATCCATGAACAAATGGAGATAAGTTTTAAATTTCATAGACTAATGAATATTTTCAAAATCCTTATATGCTTTTTCAAAAGGATGTTTGTGCTTTCCAAAAAGGGGGAGATTATTGAGTCAATAAGGTTTTCTTTATGACTTTTCCATTCCTTCTTTTTTTGAAAATCACAAACACCTTATACTTTAGAAAATATTTTTTTTACCCTCATAAGGAAAATTTACTTCTTTAAGGAAATTTACCCAAACATAGATTTTCTTATACATATCCATATTTTCTTAAGTACAACAACCGGATTCATACCCAAAATCCTGGAGCCATATAATGATATGATTTGGAGCATTATGTTTTTTAGGATCTGAATTCTGGATGTGATCTGTAATGTAGTTCTAATCCAAATTTTGGACTCCGAACTCTGAAGAAGTTCTACTCCGAACTCTGAAGTAGTTTGACTCTAAACTTTTCAGAAGTTCGACTTCAAACTCTTAAGTAGTTCGACTCCGAACTCTTAAGTAGTTCGACTCCGATCTCTGAAGAAGTTCGACCTCGAACTCTTAAGTAGTTCGTCTCCGAACTCTAAAGTAGTTCGACTCTGAAATCTTAAGTAGTTCAAATCCGAACTCTGAAGTAGTTTGACTCCGAACTCTGAAGAAGTTGGACTCCGAACTCTTAAGTAGTTCGACTCCGAACTCTGAAGAAGCTTGACTCCGAACTCTTAAGTAGTTCGACTCCGAACTCTACAAGTTCAGATTCTGATCTCCGGTGAAACCAGACTCTGAATTCCTATAAAATAGAATCCGAATATTTCTTAACATAGACTTTGAATTTCATTTTGGTTAGACATAGAACTTTTGACTTGCTTACACTCCGAAATATTGATTAGCTTTTACTTACATATTCTTCATTTCAAAACGATGTCATGCATTCAGTTATACATGGTTTTTTATAAAACGATGCCGTCTATTCTATTTCTAATTAACTGTTGGTTGAGTTAAATGTGTACAGGTCCCTCGGAATTTCATGGAAAATATGACCGTTGGAGGAGGGAGCCGACCGTTGGAAATTTGACTATAAATAAGAGCTCATTTGAAAGATCTCAAAACAAGAAACAAGTTGATTGATCTAGAGAGCACACACTCTTTAGGTGATTTATAGAGAGAGAATCATTTCATGCCTTGTGCATACTGAACTGCTCATTCAAATTGCTTCGTGTGACTCCGAATGTTGGTGATTACATTCTAGGACTTCCAGGGATAGGAAGACAGAGGTGTCGACTACATTGAAGTTCGAGGTCTTCCTTGTTGAGGAAGATAGAGGTTCCAACTACCTTGAAGATGAGGGCTTGCAGAGATAGCCAGACAGAGATTCCGATCTTCGTATCGAGGGCTTATCCTGGTGAGGGTAAGACAGACTTGCTTGAATGTATAAATCAAGAGACCTTTATCCAAGGTTGTTGGATACCCTTCTCTTTGGGGTAAAAGAGTTATTTGTTTGTTACTTGTAGTTTTACTACTTTTTTTCCCGCTGTATATTGTATTATAAGGAAAGTATAACCTTCTTATACTTCTTTATACTTGTACTCTGATTAGTTTAGATTCTATATGCTTTAATGTAGAATCTTGTATCGTTAACATTGGTTCCAATTCTCCAGTCGGTGATCAGAGGTGTTGTGAGTTTTCTTTGTTTAACATTCTTAAACCTATATTTTCCTTGTCTATGGAAAACATTGTTTTCCATAACCATATTTAAAGGTTACAAAGGAATTTTTAAAGTATACAATTCACCCCCTCTTGTATATTTAGAATATACATCATTATATCGATCCTACAAAGCCATCCCAATCCATTTTAGAGAAACCCATGGGTTGATTCGATGATTTTCTATAATAAAATAGCAAGAAGTCCCCTATATGATTTTTATATAGAATAATTCTTCTCATAATGTGCATATGAATTTATATATGAAAACACTTAATGTGGGTATCATGAAATGTGTAAAAAACTATGTCCAATCTAGTGGATGTCATGTATAGAAATCTACCAATCATATTTCTATAAAGTATTAGATCATTATTTTTTCCTTTATCATAATTTGATAATTTTATCCGTGTCACTTCTAAAGTATCCATTGGTTTATAATTATCCATGTGAAATCATTTTTGAACTTCCATGTAAATTTTTTTAAGAAATAAATGCCCCATCCATTCTTTGAATGACCTATAAGACAATGAAAAACGACATTTTACCAATCAGAGTCATCTCGAATTCTCACATCATGAGTTCGGAAAAATTCTTTCATTGGTTTCCATATCATCCTACGAAGATGATTCTGTATACATATATATGAACCAAAATCCCCCACAAATTATCCTTCCAAATATAAGGGATATTATCAAACCCCCCTTTTTAAAAACATATCCTCTTTATGTATTGATCTAGCGATGATTATAAGGCCCTTAGTGTACGTTTTAGGATATTGAAGGCCACATTTAACCGATAAACCTTATTTTCATCTTTATCAATTAGAAAAACGTCTATTTGATCAATATTGGCCTTTTCCTTTGATAACTACTTTAAGGAAAGACGACTTCATGTCCATTTAATACACTTTGAAATTTTTTCTCACTACCATTTCCAAGAATAACTAAATATTCTATAAGTGAGCCAGAAGTAAAGAAGTATCATGGAGGTTGATGACTTGTGTTTGGGGATAGAATTTGGAGAAATGTATTTCCATGTTCCTAATCAGCTTTTCATTTTCATTGATCATTTTTTAGAAAACCAATTTGGATCCGATAACATTTTTTTCTTGGGCCTTGAAACAATTTCCCACATCAAATTATTTTAAATTTCATCAAGTCATTCAATTATCACCTTGAACCAATTATCATTCTTAGTATCCTCTTCAAGGTTTTTATGTTCTTCATAAGATACAAATGATATTTCATACCAATCCAGCATTCTTATGGTGTTAACAAGAGTTGTTCATTCACCAACTATATTGGTTTTAGTGATTTATAGCATGTTGGATTTTCTATATATAGATGGAATTCATGTTATATCTTCTAAATAATTATTTCATATATATGATTCTTATATAGCCTCTTGGGATCCCCCTAATATTCACAATTCATAAACACTTTATTTTTTAAAAGGTGGGTTATTTTTATGTGAAATATACCCACTAGAATATGAAATATGCTTATCTATTTTAAAATGTTGATCATTTTCTATGACTGTTACATCCTATATTATAATAATTTTACTCATCCATCAAATATATCACCTTTTTAACTTACACATGTATGAATTTCCAAGGAAAATTCTTTCATTACCACATTCTTTACTTTATGATATTCTCTATTTTTAGAATGAAACACTTGCATCCAAACAATCAAATTTATTTCAGTGCATTTTTACAATATCGAATTTCATAGGTGGTCTTACCATTATAATGAAATATTAATTCTCTATTTGATATATACACCCATGTCAAAATTTTTTCCATTCATTATGTCTTCAAATAATAATTCTATATAAGAATAGTCAAAGCCCTTTTGTTTATAATTTGGGTTCTCATCTTAACAACTCTATTTTTTTAAGATATAAAAACTAAATCATGATGTAAATATCATACTATTAAATATTATACATGGTTATTGGAGACTTCCATTCCATTATCGAGAATATTTTGTTATTTTTTTCAGCAAGATTAATTTATCTTATCATTGATGTTAGGTGATGCACATAATTATCATAGATAGTTGCGTGATAACCCTAATCCAAGCCATCTGGATATAACCATAAATAATTAAAACAAAATTAACTCTCCCTATACGATGTTTTGTGTGTCATTAGCCTATACACATCCATTTGAAATAGCTCACACAACCATGATAATATTCATTTATTCTTGTTGTAGGTCTTCTGCACAATTTTCCTCATTTTACAATAATCACACAAGGTAGTGTAACCATGTTCGAGCATGGTGAGGTATTGAGAATAATTATTATTGTCAATGATTTTGGAATATTTTTTCCTTAAATGGTGAATCCACTTTTTCTATAGACGATTCTTATATTCATTGGTAGAATGTACCAATATTCCTCACCAAAAGGGTAAATATTTCTTTTGGTTTTTTACCTTGTAAATCAATTAAACCATTTATAACCTTGATGATGCATATCTACATGTTGAAAACCACCACATGTACCAATTATCTCAGTTGGATTACACTTAATAATTTTTTTTCTAAGGCCTTCTAAAAATTAAAATTCATCCATATTAATTGTTTTCCACCAACATTGGACTCCTGAAGTGATAAAATTTGAGTCCCTCATTACTAAAAAATTTACAACTCCATATTTATTGAGATTTATGCCCATGATAAGTTCTCCATTGCCGATAATATTAAAATAACTCCCGTTATCCATAATATATGTTCTTTTATTTTTTTTTCCGTGAATTCAATTTTAGTCATGATGGTATTCTCAGTATTCCGCCTCATTACCCATGACCATCGTGGGACATTACATGATAGTGGATTGGCTAGCTACACTATTAGTTCTATGACCTAATCTTCATTAATTTTTTTTGGTTTTAATCTTTCTTAATGATGTGGGTAGCAACTGTTTATTTCACTTTTATGGGTCACCATTGACAGCTTCCATTGAAATCTTGAAGCACAATTAGATTAATTGTGCTCAAATACTTCACACATTGAACAATAATTGTTAAAATCATAAGGAAAAGAAAAAATACTCAGGTAAATTTTGTGTTATTTATCTTATAGATGTATTTTTCAATAAAGAACATGTATTGGGTAGGATTGATCTTGATTAAATAATAAAATTTACTTTTGGCGTCATATTTTCAACCTTTACACCTTCAGTAAGACACTTCTAGGTATTCTAAAAAACTATATACCTTCATAGTGTTGAAATTTGAACTTCAAAATTAACTATCCATAATTTATTCATATCTTCATATTTTAATAAATCATTAGCATTTCCCATGAAACACTTATCCTATGAAATAATAATAATTTATTAAATGGACACCCCATAGACTTCCTTAGTGAATGATGTGATTGAACATCTTAATAAAATAATTAGCATTTTCCATGAATGACTAATCCTATGGAATAGTAATAATTTATTCAATGGACACCCCATGGAATTCCTTAGAGGATGATGTGATTGAAATTCATAATGTCATATCATTTGTGAGAATTATTTCTTAATCTTCACACATCCACAAACTCAACATTAATTATCAATTGATGTCTTCAATTTTATAAATTTATATTTTAATGATTTATTTAGGATATAAATTATCCGAATATCCTCTTAAACATTGACCATAACCTCAACAACCTTCTCTGAATTTCTATAATTCCCATATTTTTTTAAATCTATACTTTAAAACATGATATATTTTCTTCCTATTATAAAATATAGATCTTGGAGTAATGAATAAATCCATTTGTCTTCCTTGTTTTGGATCCCCATATGTCAATTTCTTCAAGGGTTATATCAATCTTATCCTTGAGGAAAATTCTTCCATCAATTTCAACATCATCATCACTAAAATGTTATCATTTTGGATTATCTAAAATAGAAACCAAAATTTCATAAAAAAAGGTGTATATAGTCTTAAACATAATCTAATTAAATTTCTTTTAAACTTTCTTCATCTTGATAATGAAATTTTTTTCTCCTATAGAACATCTATTATGATATTTGTTTCATTTCACCTTTATTGATGGCTTACTAGGATGCGTTTTATATTAATAATTTTCTTGATACTTTTTGAGACACCTAGAATCAAGGTTACCACATTTTTATAAGTAAAAAAAGAATGTGTAATCTTTCTTTAAATTTCAATGTACCTTTTTAGAATAAATTTACAAATGGACATAACCATGAAAACTTTTTCATCATTAGGGTCCTAAATTATCAATTATTTATTTATAGACTTTAACACTGTCTCTTGTGAGTTTTCCATTCGTTTGGATTCATTTTCTTCATTCCTAATTTCATGTGAAAAAAGAGTACCATGTAAATTTTCCAAAGACACTTCCTTCAGATCCTTCTCTTTGAGAACCTAGACCTTCACATTAAAAATACTGGTCATCTTTTGCAATTCCCCGACCCAGAAGCTTGGATCCAATGCATTATTTTAATACATTATCATGATTATAAGGAATCAGGTCTTGAAGGACCGATCAGTTTAGTAGTACTGGGAAATAGATTACATACATGAACGTTACATTACACATTCAAACATAAAACACAACATAAATAATATATTGAGAATTCCATTGTTCCCATAGCATAAAACTGCATATCAAACATAATACACATCTTGGAATCCTGGGAAAACAAAACATAAGAAAGGGGTAAGCTTAGATACTCAATAAGGGTAAATAATTTAGCGGAAGCTATAAACTTTTAAGGAATGATGTGTAATAAAAAACAACCTTTTAAACATAAACTTGAACATAATATGGAAAAAATAAATCAAACATTACCATATAAACATACAAACGGATATTATACTAGTTGAATAATCACATGTAATAACTAATTTCATAATGAGGGAATGCCTAACGCCGGAAATCATAACCACACAGTCAAGACATCATGACAAGACTTCAAATATTTTTTTTCAAGGCCTTCTTCCAAGACACTAGTTTGACTCATGAGACATACCGATGCATTGAGGGGTTATAGCGGGCCTCACCCATCACTTACTTAGTCCACTTCATTCATCATATGAAAAAGGGTGAAATATAACATAAACATTTGTACTAAAACTAGCATAGGAAATGTCAATACTTTAACCATAAACCATGAATGGTATAAAAATATCACATAAACATCCAAACATATCATAACTCATTCAATACAATATGGAATATTTTATTATAGTAAACCAACATCAATCAATAATAATATCCAATAAAGTATTTTGACATAGTTGAAAATAATTAATGAAACTCTATAAGAGAAATACCCCCTTTCACGAAATCATTTAAAAGTTGCACAATTTATATAGAAATCCATTTAAAAGGTATTTTTGAATAAAAGTGTCTTATACAACTTTAAAATTTTTTAAATACATTTACACTTTAAAAAAATCTTGTCCACATAAATAAATCCTTAAAATCACTTTGAAAAATTCGACATTAATTAAAAAAAATTAGAAAAATAAATCATTAAAAAAATTTAAAATGATGATCTAGTTAAACAGTAACTTCCATAAAACCATAAAAGATTCTTTTTTAAAAAAATTTAATGAATCATGGACATAGATAATAAATATGTCACAGTAGATATTTACAGATTAACAATCTCTGATAATAATGAGATTGAGGAAATAACCCTTACCTTGTAATTTCATTTTGGTCTAGGGTACGTTTAAAATTTTGTATAATGGCCATATTATGTTATTTAATTATACTACAACCATATTCATATTTATGATATCATACATGATTCCTTTAGGAATTTATACTACGATTTTAATAATAATTTTCATGTTAAATTAACATTTAGGGTATTAATCACTTTTTTTATTGTATGTGTTTTAACTTGTTATTCTTGATCGTATCATTTAGATGATGTTTTAAATAATTACAGAATATATAACATGATTTATATATGAATATATTTTGAATATAAATATGTACAATAGATATATATATGAAATGGAAAATGCCGTTTATGGAGACGGTAGGCCGTACGTACGCATAAACGTTGTTTATGTTTTTATATCGTACTAAACAGAAGTAAGTGAATAAGATATATGTAAGTACATACTTATATATATATATATAGTAGAATTATTGCTTCATATACTTATTTATAATATATATTTTTATAATCTTCATTGAATGGTGAACCTGAAAATGAATATCACCGCATCGTGGAGATGGTAAGCCATACGTACACATGAGCGGCGATATCATTTCCTTAATGATTAAAAGGTGTAGAATTGGATGGTAAATTAATTATACAGTTAAATTATCATCTTATTTTCATTATTTATATACATATTACTCATAATTATATCCATCAAAATAATATAGTGTTGAATATCAAATTACAACATGGCGTGGAGACGGTAAGTCGTACGTACGCACGCATGGTGACAATATCATTCATAGGATGGATAGAATAATTATTATAGTTGTAAAATATTTATAATAGAATCACAGTATGTATATGGTACTGGATTTATTATTTTTGTATTGAAATAACAAATAAATAGAAAGTGGAAGAATAAAATTACTTTGAAAGATGTGATAAAATAATTACATCTTTTTTGGGTGTTTCCTTTTTATTTGAACAAAAGGGATCCTTAGGTTGGATTTATGCTAAAAGAAAGGACTATGAGTTTAATTGAGGGAATTTGGGAGGTGATTTGGGTTGGGTTTGTCTGAGATAAATTGCTTTGGAGGTGTGAATTTAAGGGAAGGGGAACTATCCTTTTATAAGGGAGGTGAGGGGCACTTTAGGAAATGCTTGAAATATTTTTTTATTATAAAATCATTTTCAGTTTATAATGGTTCCAAATGGATTTATTTTGAGTCTATGGTTGGGATGGGTCTAAATACTCTCAAACAATATGTTTTAGACAAGTTTAGGTCACCATATTATTCTTATCTTTTAGATTTAACTCTTAGTTAAATAGTTTACCTTTTACAATGGCTTCTTGTATTTTTATATTACATGGTCAATAAACATACAATAATATGACAAGAGAACCCCAAGTGGTTAATTAATGACATAGTTTTCATTATATAAGTCCTTTGTATGAACCTTAAATTTTTAGTAATATTATATCATTTAATAATATAGAATTTGTTGTTTAACACTCATTTATGTCAATTTTGACATGATTTGGTATTTGGTTTCTGTGAATGTCATAACATCACGATTACTTCGAAAAAAAGTCATTGAATCAACCCTACCATGTCATATTAATCTAGGAAGTTCGTGTAATTCATCAAAAGTCTTAATTTACATTTATTTTAATATTTATAACATCAATTATTTTTGCCATTCATTAATAAAGTAATTATTGTATCATCATTGTGTTAGAAATAAATTTAATCATGCTTAAAAATTATATATATAATATCCTGATGTATGATATCTATATATATTTCTAATAAATACTTATAGTCAAATTTTTTTTATGTATAACGTTATATTAAAAATGTTGTAGTTATTAAAATTAGAATTTAACACTTTTTACACTTCTTTAAATAAAATAATACTAAATGTCCTAATCTAATTCAAGTAGACCAAATAGGATCATATTTTATTCCTAAGGTTCATTTTGGTTGAAAAATACTTATCAAATAGAATTGTAACATGTGTTAGGGTAATTATAATATCATTTTTACCTTTAATTACCCTATTTATTTTTAACCGTGGTAAATAAAAGCCAAAAGTTACTATTCACCAAAAATTATTTTCAATTTCTTGAACCAAATTTTACTAACTGATATCAGTAGTGTCTCTTGGATTTTTGAAATTCTCTTCAAATAAATGGTAAAATTATGTTTTATTCAAATTTGCAAATGTGCCTAGAAGGTGGGTAAAAACGTTAAGAAGTTCAATAAATTTTTTTATATCTAATATTTTTATAATATGAGTCCAATTAATTTCATTGGACTAATATAGGTATTATGTATATATTTTGACTTAAATTAATTTTAAATAAAATAAATAATTATTTAAATAAAAAGCCAGTTCGAAACAATAATGTAGTGTTTTTCACTATTCATCAAAAATTGAAAGTTTTCAAAAAAATACCAAAAATTCACCATAAGATAATTTTGATATTAAATATCCATTAATGAAGTCTATTTTAACAAATTCAAAACATATTAGTTGCATTAATTAGTTTAAAATTAATTCCTGTTGTCAAAACCGAAAATCGGGGTTTTTAAAGTAAAAACTATAAATGGATTGACATGTGTTTATGTTCAATTTAAATGTAAAAATTACTTATAACGACCTAAATTATATTAAATGAAAAACATATAATCTAGTTATACTTTAAGAAAACTCAAATTCACAATTTAACACCATAAATTATTTCGATTAATAAAGTCGTTTTCAATTAAAATTTAGTATTTTTCACTATTCATCAAAATATAAAAGTTATCATAAAAGTAAAAAAAAATTATACAAACTAAATTTCTATATCCCACATCTAAATAAGAATTTAATTTCACTAAATTAATTATATAAAATTTTCAAATATCATAATTTAAAAGGGTTCTCTATTAAAAGGTAGAAAAAATACATTTTTTTAAAAATAATTCTTTTATATGAAAAATTGAATATGTACATATATTATATCTAATAAAACAAATTTGAATGTTAAAATTATATAGTGTATATAAAATTCTAAATGTTGATAATACTATTCGCAGAAACTTTTTGAATGGCTAGTTTGGTAAGTCGTGAGTGCTCGAACTCGGTGTTGCGTGTAGCACAAGCTATTGAATTACTTTAAAGAGAAAACGTACTATAAAATATTGGGGTGTTAAATTCTCCCCTCCTTCAATAAATTGTGTCCTATCAATTTTACTCTTTTTCAAAAATAAAAGGTTAAAAACAGAAATTACCTTTGTGGAAAACCCACATCGGAAATAGGGTTAATCAAATTTAGTCTCAATAAGAGGGAAATGGAAATGAAAAAGTCACTATCAAATTATGATCTCAATTAGGAAAAAATTATTGGAAATAAGAGACACATAATTAGATGAAAAATTTAAATATTTATATGGAGTTATTGAGGTCATCAATCACAAACAAGTGTAAAACTGAGGGCCTCAAATCCATCAATCTATGATGATTTAAAATATCATTTGTTCAACAAAACATAAGGTATTAGAATAACACATTTTTGGTTTTAAGATCCCTTCCCTAAAGTTTAAGAATAAATTTGTTTATAGAATAAGAGGAAAAAAATATACTTGACATTTAGAGTTTTATCTTTCCACTAATTTCTAATACAAACTCATCCTTTACTCAAAAAGATAATAGAATTAAAAAATAATCTACTTATCATAATCGTATAAGGTTAAAAAAATAATGAATTTATAATTCATTTGTCAGACTATTTAAAAAAACTACATTGTATAAACTAGGACATCATGTAGCTAGTGGTAGGTTATGCACACATGTCTCCCTTCGGTTACGAGTTCAAGTCTCACGGCCTTACCGGATGCGACGAGTTATCGCCCAACCTCCGGGTTGTCCTTTTAATAACAATAAAAAAATAATCTTCAGAAATTTTTTAACCTTATCAATAGTATCCAATGTCAAAAATAATCCATTCCATCCTTTACACTTGTCCAAAATTCTTCTTTCCAAACTCACAGTCAGAAATTTATAAGGAAGGTAAACACAATAAAGATCGTTTTTTCCACGTAATAACATGTGAATACCATCATCATGTATTCTTTTAAAACATGATAACACCATGAATTTCCATAAAATGATATTGATTACATTCATTCTCCCTTATTCTATATAGTATACTGGATATAATCCTTATTTTCAAAAATGTTGTAAAATCAAACAATAATTGAAAAAACAAACAATTAATTAGTTTCAAAGTAGTCAATAATATCGAATATAATTCATTCAAATCAATCATATCTTATTCCAAAATCACTACCTTAGTATCACAACCATATTAAGGTTTATATTTCCTTTAAGAATGTATTTTACACAAAGTTTAACTTTCTATTTATTCACTTTTCATAGAACCATATATTCTCAAATCCTAGATGAAATAGTAATATAGTACAATCCTTATTTATTTCCATAATTTATATAACCAATACATCGTTGATACAACACTCAAATGAAATAATTATATAATAGCAACATATAGATCACTAGTCATTCCTCTTCATCTGTGGTAGTATCATAACTATATTATTATCCAATAACATCATTTGGGGAATACTATGATGATTTGGACATTGATTCATGTAGTGTCCCAACTCTTTGCAGATGAATCATTGTACATTTGAAACCTTTTTTCATACCGTTGAAATCACGTACTTGGTGTCCTTTTCCTCCACACTAATAACAAACTACGATTCCCTTCGAGCATTTAGCAAGGTCATTTTTTCCCTAGTTATCAAATATGGGAAAATGCTTCTTTCCCCTCTTACCATTATCCATCTTTCTCTCCACCATCCTTTTCATATCATTCTTCCCTTTGAAGCCATATGACTCAGAATGTTATTTAATTATCTTATTAACACACGATATTATTTCTTCATATGATGAGAATATGTGGTAGACTATATACCTTCTAAATTTTGGCTTAAAACAATGAATGATAGGATCTTTCTTACTCTTTGGATCATCCGTATTGCTGGAGTTCTCATTCCTTCTACTGGGCGCAATTTCAAAACAATGGAATACAATAAGTTAGTTTATGAATCACAATGAAAAATTACAAACTTGTAAATTACCTAACATAAATTGAAAAGATTATGCATATAATCTATAATCATAAAAAAATGTTTTCTTTGAAGAAGTATTTGCTCCTAAATCCTTCATAATGGATTGTAAAGAAAATGTGAATTATCTTAAGTATATACCCTAGGAGTGTCATAACCAAGAGTGCAGTAAGGCCCATTGTCATGTACTAGGATACCCCAGGTGAAGACCAAAACTCATTGTTGGAATTTTCACTCCTAGGTACATCCATGCCAGAGCATCCTCTACCTGCTCGTATCTAGAAAAGGATGTATTTCTTTGAAAATACATAAAATCTATACATTACCAAAATTCTAGGATGTTCTTCAATACTAATATTCAATGTATATCTTATGGTAGTTTTCTATAATAAGAGTTTTTACAAATCTAGTTTCAAAGGTTTGTAGTAAACAACCATTGATACCAACTATAACGCCCGACCTCGAAATCCTGGAGCTGGTGAATTATTTTAATACATTGGCATGATTACAAGGAATCATGTCCCGAAGGACCAATCAATTTAGTAGTCTTGGAAAATAGATTACATACATGAACACTAAATTACAAATTCAAACATAAAACACAACATAAATAATCTATTTAGAATGACATTATTTCCTTAGCTTAACCTTGCATATCAAACATAATACACTTCTTGGAATCCTGGGAATATGAAACATAAGAAAGGGGTGAGCTCAGATGTTCAGTAAGGGTAAACAATTTTCCGGAAGATATAATCATTTAAGGCATGATGTGTAATAAAAACAACAACCTTTTAAACATAATATTGAACTTAATATGTAGAAAATAAATCAAACATTATCATATAAACATGCACATGGATATTCTACTAGTCGATTAGTATCATGTAATAACTAATTTCATAATGGGGGAATGCCTAACACCGGACATCATAACCACATAGTCAAGACCTCGTGCCAAGACTACAAATAAATTTATTTGTCAAGTCCTTATGTCAAGTCACTAGTTTGTCTCACTAGACCTACCGATGCATCGAGGGGCTATAGCGGGCCCACCCATCACATACTAAGTCCAATGAATTCTTCATATGAAAAAAGGTGAAACATAACATAAAAATTCAAACTAAAACTAGCATAATAAATGTCAATATTTTAACCACAAACAACGAATGGTATAAAAATAACACATCCACAGTAAAAAATATAATAACTCATTCAATACAATATGGAATATTGTATAATAGTAAACCTACCTTAGTTAATAAAAATACCCAATAAAGGATGTTGACAATGTTGAAAATAATTAATAAAACCCATTGAGAGAATACCCCATTTCATGAAATCTTTTAAAAGTTGTAAAATTTATTAATGAATCCATTTAAAAGAGATTTTTAAATCAAAGTGTGCCATAAAACTTTGAAATTTTTTAATGAAATTAACACTTTAAAATAATCATGGCCACATAAATAAATCCATAAAATCATTTGGAAAACATGAACATTAATAAAAAATATTTAGAAAAATAAATCATTAAAAACATTTAAAATGATGATCTAGTTAAAGAGTCACTTCCATAAAACCTTAAAAGATTAAATTTTAAAACATTTTAATGAATCATGTACATTGATAACAAATATGTCCTGATATATACTTACGGATAAACAATCTCAGATAATAATGAGATTGAAAAAATAACCCTTACCTTGTACTTTCATTTGGTCAAGGGTACGTTTAACCTCATGTACAATGACCATATTATGTTATTAAATTATACCAGAAACATATTCATATTAATGATATCATACTTTATTCCTTTATGACTATATACTACAAATTTAACAATAATTTCTACGTCATGTTAACAATTCAGGTAATAATCGCTTTATTTACCGTACATTTTTTAACGTTTTATTCTTGACCGTATCATTTAGATCATGATTAAAATACTCCAAGAATATAAAACATTATTTACATATAATATATATTTAAAATATAAATATGTAAAATAGAGAGATATATGAAATTGAAAACACCGATTATGGAGATGGTAGGCCGTACATTCGCGTAAACTCTGTTTCTGTTTTTATATCGTATTGAACATAAGTAAGTGAAAAAGATATGTTTTAGTACATACATAAATATATATATATAGTAGCATTATTATGTCATATATTACATAATTATTAATAATATATATTTTTATACTCATCGTTGAATGGCAAACACAGAATGAATCTCATTGCGTCGTGGAGACAGTAAGTTGTATGTACACAAGAGGGACTGTATCTTTTCTTTAATGATTAAAAGGTGTGAAATTGGATGTTATATAAATTTTATAGGGAAATAATCATGTTATTTTAATTATTTATATACATATTACTCATCATTATATCCATACAAATAATATAGTGTTTAATAAAAAACTACACCATGGTGTAGAGACTGTTAGCAATACGTACGCACGCATGGTGAAATTATCATTCATAGGATGGATAGAATAATGAGTATGGTTGTAAAATATTTATAATAACATAATAGTATGTATAAGGTAGTGTATTTATTATTTTGGTATGGAAATAACAATGAAATAGAATGTGGAAGAAGAAAATAACTTTGAATTATGTGATAAAATAATTTCCTCTTCTTTGGGTGTTTCCTTTTGATTTGGACAAAAGGGTTCCTTAGGAAGGCTTTCTGATCAAGGGAAGACCTTTAGTATTAAGTGAGGGAATTTTGGAGGTTATTTTGGTGGGGTTTGGTATATCGAAAGGGCTTTGGAGGTGTAAATTTAAGATAAGGGGAAGTATCCTTTTATAAGAGAGGTGAGGGGAACTATGGAAAATGCTTGAAATATTATTTTATTATAAAATAATTTTAGTTTTCTAATTGTTAAAAATGGATTTATTTAGAGGCTATGGAGGGTATGGGTATAAATCTTCTCAACTAATAGGTTTTAGATAAGTTTAGGTCACTATATTAACATTATCTTTTAGATTTAACTCTTAGTTAAATTGTTTAACTTTTACAATGTCTTCTTGTATGTTTATATTACATGGTTAATAAACATATTGTAAAATTACAAGAGAACATAAAGTGGTTAATTAATGAAATATATATTATTATATAAGTCCTTTGTTCTAACCTTATATTTTTAGTAATATTATACCTTTTAATAATATAGTATTTGTTTTAAACACTCATTTATGTCAATTTTGACACAATTTGGTATTTGGTTTTCTTGAAAGTCATAATAGAATGATTACTTCGAAAAAAATTAATTGAATCAACCCTCTCATGTCGTAGTAATATATGAAATTTTTACAACTCATCAAAAGTCTCAATATACATTTATTTTAATATTTCTAATAGCAATTATTTTACTATTTCCTTAATAAGTTAATTACTTCATCATCATTGTGTCATATATAATTTTAATTATTTAATATATAAAAATTAAAAATAAAACAACATTATGTAGAAAAATATTTATATCTTTCTAATGAATATTTATTGGTGAAATTATATTACGTATAACCCTATATTAAAAATGTTTTTGCTATTAAAATTGGAATTTAACACTTTTAACACTTCTTTAACTAAAATAATAATAAATGTCCTAAAATAATCCAAGTTGACCAAAGAGAATATTATTTTATTCATAAGGTTTATTTTAGTCGAAAAAAAATTATCCAATAGAATTAGGACATGTGTTAGGGTAACTATAATATCAATTTTACCTTTAATTTCCATATTTACTTATAACCGTGGTAAAAAAAATTCAAAAGTTACTATTCCCCAAAAAATAAATTTCATCTTATTGAAGAAAATTTTAATTATAGATGTCATCCATGTGTCTCATATTTTTGAATTTTTTTTACAGAAGCGGTAAAATTATGGTTTATGGAAATTTGCAAATTTTCCTAGAAGGTGGGTAAAAACATTAAAAAGTTCAATAAAATGTTATATATCTAAAATTTTTATAATATGACTCCAATGAATTAAATTGGACTAATATAGGTATTATGTATCTATTTTGACTTAAAACAAATTTAATAAAATAAATAAATAAATAAATAAAAAGTCGGTTTTAAACAATAATGCAGTGTATTTCACTATTCATCAAAAATTGAAAGTTTTCATATGAATACAAAAAATTCACCCTAATATAATTTTGATATACGAATCCAAAAATTAAGTATTTTTTAACAAATTAAAAACATATAAGTTTGATTAATTAATTTAAAATTAATTCCTATTGTCAAAACCAAAAAGCACGTTTTTTAAAAGTTAAAACTATCAAAAGATTGACATGTGTTTATGTTAAATTTAAATGTGAAATTACATATAATAACCTAAATTATATTTAATGATAAAAATATAATCTAATTATACTTTAAAACCACAAACATACATAAATTAACACTATAAAATATTTTGATTAAAAAAGTTGTTTTCAATTAAAATTTAGTATTTTCACTATTCATCAAAAAAAGAATGTTATAAGAAAAATACAAAAAAATTATCCAAACTAGATTTTTATGTCCCTCATATAAATAAGAATTTAATTTATATAAATTTATTATATAAAAGTGTCAATGATTGGATTTAAAATGGGTTGTCCATTAAAAGGTAGAAAAACTGCATTTTTTTGAAAAAAATTCTACTTTTATCTGAAAAATTGAATTTGTCCTTATTTTATTTCTAAGAAACAAAAAATTTGAATTTTAAAATTATATGGAGTATATAAAATTCAAAATGTAGTTAATAATATTCACAACCTCTTTTTGGACGTCTAGTTTGGTAAGTCGTGGTGTGCTCGAACTTGGTGTTGCATTTAGCACACGCTATTGAATTACGTTAAAGAGACAAAGTTCAATAAAATCGTGGGGTGTTACATCTACTTAAAACCATTTTAATGATTTAGAAATAATTTAGGTTTTATCTAAGACAACAGAATTATTGCAGCATGTTATTAATTTGATCAAAAAATGGTTCCATAGTTTAATTTGGTATTATCCTTAATTCCTTTTATTTGTTCCATAAAACCTATACCATTAAATCGTGAACATTAAAATCTATATCATAGATGTTCATGATAATATTACACTAAACATGTGAAGACTTGAGAACAATCACATTCATATATATGGGGTTAATATTGTAAATCATGTCATGGACCTATGGGCCATACAAGCCGGGGTCGGGTTTGGGGAGTTGTTGGTTTAAGAAAAAACAATGTATTAGAAATAGGCTTGGATGAATAGCAAGCATGGGTATCCAACCCATGTTGGTAAAATCATTTCGATATGAGTTTCCTAGCTTGCTATTAAAAATTTTAAAACCCAAATTTATGTGAATGAGTATACAAGGACATGTTCCAATATATTCATATAGTTCTCAAAGTATCCTCATTTACTACCTGTACAAGAATTTTACTCCCACATCACGTGAATCCCCACATGAATCACCACATGTTCCAAGACCTTGAATTCTCACCTCCCAAATTATAGACATGATGTTGATCCATGTATACCATCTCAAAAGGGTACTTCCCCCATCCCTTGAAATTCATTATTATAATGATCACCACATGATCTACAAAGAACCTGAAATATCAAACTAAAAAAGGATGGGAATGGAGGAAGAATATGACAAGGAGGTGATACTAATATAGATGGGGTTACTCACAATATAAGGTGAATGTTTCAGAGGAATGAGTATGTGTGGGAGGATGAGGATGGGTTGAACTAGAGGTATATGTATTGATCATTATTTACATAGATTATGGTGTATATGTTGTTTTGTAATATTGGGGGCTACCTAGTGTGGTTTCCCAGGAGCACGAAGTTGATCTCTTTATGATCTTAGTTCTGCAATGAAAGGTCGAAGGTGATGATGATATTGAAAAATTCACTACCCACCGGATTCATCTTCATGCCTATATTCCCAAACATTAAGCTCCCCTTGGATTCAAATCCCACCCTAGAGGAATTCTTGAGAAGGATCACAATAATCGAGCCTCTGTTTAGGAGGTTGGTATGGTTATAACCTAAGGTGACATGGAACTGAAGATTAAACAACACATCCACTTACCACCATGGCAACACTCCATTCATATTCATAAACATGGAGCATTTAGATCATCACAATCAATAACTTCCCCCAAATAGATGACCAGAAATCATCCAAACTTGACAATAACATTAGTTGTGTCGAACTCTCTCCTCTAGACTCTCCATCAGTGTCACAAACCTTGTACTACTACCTACTTACTCATCATCATCATTGACCGCCCCCATTATCCATCTCTATAATCCTCATTATTATATCTCTCATTGACCTTCCACTTCAATAATAACTATTTTCATCACTCTACTCAATTTACCTTCTTTAGAATCACTGTCAGCATCACACACCATAGTTTTCTATATACCAACTCCAGAATCACCCCCACATTTGTTATTTTTTTGATTTATTTTATTATTTTTATTGAATTTTCTATCATATATTTATATATATTAATATATAATGAAATTTTTTTATAAGATTTTTTTTAAAAAATAATAAAAAAACAATGTGGGTTACCCACGAGCTTACTCGAGTTCACTGTGGGGTGGAACATACTTAATAAATCCCCTCATTTAACATGTGGTATTTTGTGATCTCCAGCCTACATGGGATTGGGCATGCAAGGACTGGGCCTGCCCTGACCCAACCCATCTGTTACGCATTTATATACAGGTCTAGACAATTCTCCCCATAAGGATTTAAATTATTTACGGTTACTGTGTGATTCATTGTGATAATTATCAAATAAAGATATACTCTATATTTATTTAGATAAACCATGCATATCATCCATATACATATCTTTCCAAATAATATGAAATATTGGTATATCCTACTCTTGGAAAATTGAAAATTATTTCCATTAAAAATGTGGACTCCATTTTGGTTGATAATGATTTCCATTATTTAGAGATAGAGATAGAGAGGGAGATTTACCATAATGGGATATTCCAATTAGTAAGAATTGAAATATGACATTGAACCTGAGAAATAGAGTATAATGCATGATGTTTTATTAGATAATAGAGTAGTCACACTAAACCTGTAGATTTACCTTGAGAAAACATCTGAAAAATACCAATGTTCTTCTCCAAAAAATAGGTTCTCATTTCTCGTTTTGTGATAATTTTCATATACATAAATGTATGATAACAAATTATACTATAAATTTTGAATCACTTATGAATAAAAAAACGATATTACAGTAAGAAAAACGGATGGAATATTCTTCATTATCATCTAAAAAATTTCAGTGTCTAAGCTTGGATATGTCTCATTTTAGTTCGGAGTCACTCTAACTCTTCAACTCTTCTATTCTCTCTGACATACTATACTATCAATCTATTCATAGAGAATATCTAACCATCCTCTACCATGAACTATATCATGTTTTTTTATTTTATTAAACTTACCCCTTTAATACAATGGTTTTGATCCTTTTTTCCTCCCTTTTTATGACCATTCTAGGTGTCGCAGGCAATATAATGTTTTAAGAAATTTATTTTAATTCTCTAAAATCTAAACCAAAAACCACTTTATATTTAGTTTAGATCTTCTAGGTTTTTCAAAAACTTCTTCATATCATTATGATCAATGTGTTTCATTGGGAACAATGTGAATTCAACATTTTTTACAATGTTATCCCCATATCGAAAAATTATTGATGAATCAGATCCTTTAAATTATCAATGTATAAAATTATCTTGAATTTATAATTACATTGTGGATCCCAAATAAATTTCAATCCTTGATCATTTCATAGTTCAATCATGTGATTCATGTGGATATTCCCATTCAAGAAGATTAATACAAATTCACAAAGAAACCATCAAATAATTGGAAATTTCTTTGTATTACGAGCCTCACCTAGGAGAAAACACTAAAATAACACAAGTAACTTTTGTGACCTGATATATTGGTTCACAATTCATGACTCACATGGAGTGATTCTCTAATATTATTTATTATCATTTAATGGTAGAATAAATATTTTCATGGGGGGATCAATTCTAATCAAATTAGAAATGTATAGAGTCATATGAAATCTTGAGGTGTCTTATGAAATGTCCATTATGGTGTGACCATGTTCTCATGGAACATGTCATACATAAAATGTCTTGGGGTTTCTTCAAAAAAAAAAACCGTTAATGTAAAAGTTTCTTTAAGATCTATTTCCATAGTGAAAACTTCTATGTTGTGGAATAAATTTTTTTTCTACAAATATAACTCCTCTAGGAACTTCTAAAAATCCATTAGGCCTCCATCACTTAAGAATGTTATTTTTAAATTATCCTCCTTATACTATTTTCAATGAACAGACTCCAATAAACCAACAATATGATTTTAACCAATAAGTTTAAATTGTAATTCCATGATAATAAATGAAACTCATAGATTAAATTAGACTCAATTCACCAACATTGAGAACCCACCATGTTTTTACCCAACATATCAATTTTAACTTTCCAAAATGGAAGCATCTCTCAATGAAATGTTTTCATTCAAAATATTTTTAAAGTTGAAAAATATAATATAAACAGACCCACTAGGTTTATATTTTGAAAATGAATAGAATATATCAAACTTTAAAGTTTTAAATGGAATATTTTTGGATTATAGGTTTGTTATGTGGAATGTAAGCATGCTTGATTTCATTACAACTGAATATATCAATAGTATATAAATATATTGATAAAAAATGTAGAATCTATTCTCAAGGAATAGATATTCCAGAGAAAAATTGATGTATATAATATAGAGAAGATAAAATAGGTTTTAAAGTGAATAAAGTATATGAAACCATGATATAAGGAACCCATAAAAGGAGAGAAAACCCAAGAATATTTTTTATATAAAATATACTCTAAAAGGAATACACTATGTTGTGGATAAGAAAATGTAAGATTATAATTAAAAAATAATCAATATAAAGATTTATAGTAGATCCATAATCACTGATTTATATAGTATAATTTTCACCATAAGTCTTTAAATTTTATACGTGAAAATGTTAACTATTATGAAATTATATAAAATCATTTTATTTTTTCATGATTAAAATTATTTAATATTTATTTTTATATTCATGTGTTACTATTTGTACAGTCCTATGTTTTTATATTCATACTTTATTGAATTAACCACCAAATACCTTATAATAGGGTGTGAGTGATCTTGAAATAGTGGAATCATAGACCATGAACTACATTGATAACTCATTTAAACAAAGAAAAAAATTTACTAAAGGGATTATGATATAATGTATCATAAATGAGAATTAAAACCATAATTTCTTATAGAGATAAAAGTATTTATCCCTAAGAGGAACAATTTTTTCATTTATGATGTTTTAAGTGTATTGATGAAGAACATATAAATTTATTTGTTTTTACATAAAATATATTTATTGATTAATGAATAGGTTTATGTTAGCCTTTTTATTTCATATTTCCCTCACTTAAAAGAGAGAATCTAGCCCAGTTCAATACCATTTTAATCTTTGTCCATTAGTTTAGATTTTTTTTTTCAATGAGTTTTCAACTTATCCACTACAAATCGACACCTCACAATATATATTGTATCCATTTTAGAAACTTAAATCATTAAATAAAATTTTAAACATAGTCTTTATCCAAATTGATTCAATCCGATTCTAATTGGGTTAGTAACACTATAATTAATCATGTTCCCTTACATGTGAATGTGAGATAACATAAAAGAGGAATAAAACTATTTGGGTTTTGGTGGACTTTTTGATAAATTTGGCCCACTTTATAGAGATATGATATGATACATATCTTAATGTGTTTACTAATATCTATATAATGGATGTTGTGAGACAACAAGTTAAGGGTCAAACTATAACATAGGTTATTTCAATTTGATAATGGGTTGCATAATAATATATTTTTTTGTTTATATAAGGTTAAATTTAATTATTGAGTGTGGATAAAACCACAATATAGGGGATTTCAATGTGAATGGGGACAAATAAGAGTATTTTTTTTTTGGATTTTTAAGAGTAACACTTACATTGTGTAATAATAAATCCTTTTACATGAAATAGGTCATCCTGTAATTCCCAATATGTTCCGTGAAGGCCATCTAGATGGGGAGGTGTTGTACTAAAATTTGTGAACTATATCATGGAGGCATACACAAGGGGCTGGAGTCACGTTGTGATACATCACGACATCACCATGATGAGAACTAGTAAAGGAGTGCTAATATGTGAAGGGGGAAGGCTATACTGTGAAGAAGAAGTCTTGGGTTATTTTATTATTCCCAGGGGTAGGTTTTTTCACTTAGTTAGAGGGGATACTCCAAAGGCTTAATACGAGAAAATGAATCAAACCATGACCATTATGGCCATGTCACAATGTATTACCTATGATTTTTTATGTTTTAATGAATTTAATTTAAATGTTAAAATGTTAATAATTAAATTGTAATCCCTCATTTCCCAAGATATGATAGCTCTAGCCCTCCTATATTGTTTCTTTTTATTTCAAAATTTTGGTCATCTTCATCTTGGCATCGAATCAGGGGCCCTCTATCATTGGTTCTTGACTTGGGAATGATTAGAATACTTTACTTATTATTTGTTTTTTACTTTCACTATTTTACCATATATCATCAATTATTTCCTACTTTTAGGGGATGAGGGCTGGGATTGTTTTTTATATGTCCAATTGATTCTAAATTAGCTAGTGGTTTTCAATAAGTTGGGACCTTATAGGTCCTAGAAGGTGATCATTTTCAGTCCTAACGTATTTTCACATCAAGAATGCATCATATTAATGTGATAAATTCTAATTCATTATATATTCCATGGAAAAAACTGGATTTAATTCTTTATGTTCTATGGTTCAAGTGGAATCTAAATGCCAATTAGGTTACCATGTGAGATGTGTTTTGAAACCATTACTCACCGGAGAAAATTTGTAATGTGAAATGAAATATGAACCCATGAAGTTAGATCTTGGATGGGTGCTTATTCTTGGTACTTGTTTCTAGGAACCACATATGGTGTCTTATACTATTCATTAGGGGGGAATATATCAATAATATGATATGATATGGGTAATGTATCATTGGAAAATGATTTTTAGTGGGATAGTGGATTGATATTTTTACCATTATTATGATAAATGAATATAAATTCTATGTATTGGACCTAAATTATAAATAATACACCTAAGTAATTTCATTGAATACAAGGGGTACATTTTAAAATTTGAATTGTGGTGCTGGTTTCATGTCTAATTTAATTTAGTTGGTGATCCATTGTTCACTATATTCCCAATCAAATAGTGTAACCTCATCCACTATGGGATGTCATGATTTAGGTATATCTTCCAATTTTGGATTCATATTAGTGGATAACTATCAAAATACAAGATCTATCCTAGTGGCACATCATTCACAATGAGAATTGTTTTGATGTAATATCATCCACATATGAAGTTACAATAATGGTATATCGACTGCGTATGGTGTGATATTTCTAATATATCCTCTACATATTTTATTGTATTCGTTCTATGTTATAAACCTATGGATATAGTCTAAGTGGTATAGTATCCTCATGGTAACTTGTAACATGGGTTTTCAATCAACCATGAGGGTGATATTGGTGGTATATCATCCACCTAGTTGAGATGCCTTTGGGGTGGTTCAACCACCTGATCTATGAAATAGTGGTATATCAACCACCTATGTATGGATAGTGGTGGTGTATTTTATCCCCTAAATTAGTGAAGCCTCATCCATAGGGTGATGTATCTTTAATCAATTTTATCAGATTAGTGATTGATCGATCACCTAGTTGTCCAATGATAGTGATACAATATTCACCTAGTGATGATCGATAATGATAGGTCATTCACCGTAGTTATATCATGAGGAGTTATATATCATTCATCCTTGATGTGTGTTCAGACTATGGGTATGTCGTCCCATTTCAGCATGAGTTGAATAAGGTATGATCACATGTGGTCTTGAAGGATAATTACATTGTTTCACATGTTAATTATTTATTATTGTTCACCATACTAGAATTATTTATCAATCATAATTCCCTTTTTAATAAAATTTTGTGGGGGAAATATTGGTCGTTACCCCCCTGAGTTATACTATAACAATACTTAGGAAGTGTGGAACCCAATTAGAATTTACGTTTCATGACCCATGTAATGGTAAGTTCCTTATTACTCTAGATAGTAAAGCTAATGTGGAGTTATTATTGTGAGATGAGACTGAGAAATGGCTGAAGACCAATTTCCTAGATGTTTCTTTTATTTTTGATTAACTTTTTTACCAATTTTTATATGATAATACAATGTGAGATATGTTTATGTTATATAACATGTATGACATGTGAAATTTAGAATATTTATAAAACATGATATTGATATTTTCCATTGACAAGAATTATATTGTGTTGTTAATTTTATGATATTATGATATTCAGATGAATAATTCTCGATATTAAATACATTTTTTATGGTTCTATTACTTGAGGATATAGTCTCTCCACATTTTATATGTTATCCCTTATATGTATCCATTACCGTATGGTAAATGGGGGCACACTTGATGTTTTTGGTACCCAAACTTTTCATACTAGTGGTAAAATAGATCATGGATGCTTCGAAGTGGTATCAAAGACTTATTTTTTCTTTTCTTAATATTTTTTTGATGTGGTAGACAAGAGGTATGATTTTTTGGAGGTTTTTAGGGAGAATTTGACCCATGTACGAGGGTTGTCCAGTTTACTAGGGATGGGATTGTGGGTATTTATTTTTTATTTAACAATTGTATTTATTTATACAACAATGATGTTTTAGGGTGTTAGATTTATTGATTTCTGGTTTTACTCTTGGGCTAGGGTGGTAAGAGAGTATGTATTAATGTATTAATTATTCATGTAGGGCCCACATTACATTTGTATTCATTAATATGAGAACAATTCTTGTTATGATGGGGATTAATTCCCTTAAAGTGTCAATAATAACTTATATAGTGTTTACCAATAAAACATATTTGCGGTAATCTATTTAACTAAACCATGAATACTAATGATTATTTTTTGTGACCCCTTTTTGATATTTTACTTGGAAAATGTGAGAGTAGGTAAGATAGACTTATGCCAAGATTTTTGAATCCCTTATATCAATGGGCATTGGTTTGTAGTGGATTAAGGTGATCATGTTATTTATTACCATAATATATGATATATAGGCATGTGGTATAAATTTTATTTGAGTCATGAACTTGACATTATAGTTACAATCCACTGTGATATCCTCACATTGAGAACCATGTGGTTTGAGATGATTATGTCCATTTATATTGGAGTCTAAGCTTCATATTTTACATATTCCTTATATGAATAAATAACTCATAGAGTGTCTTCATCATGTGTTGTTTTTTACAGGGTATGGGACACTAAGGGATGGACAAACCATTTTATATTTGACTCACAAGTTAATGAAACAACATCAACCATTATTTATGGGTAAGGGAGGACCAAAAGATTCTATGTTCTTGATAGAGTCGATTCAGGCTATATTCAATCATCTTGACACACCCCATGAATGGTTGAAGAATGTTAAAGAATATACAATTTGAAAACCAAAAGATAACCAGTGATATGTATTGGTCTAGGAAAATTGACATGTGTGCTTTAAATGGAGGGGACTACTATTACATTTCATTGAAAACGTATTATTAGAGACCATAGGGGATGAGGTGTTTAGGGAGTTCATGTATCAACTAAATTGGGAATTTTGGGGACATATTATTCTACTCATTGTACTTTTTATTTTCCATGATTTTAATTTGTGTTCATGGGTGATGAGCTAATAGATTTATACATTTTTAGGATAAGAGGTATTCTCTACATCCATAGGAAAAAAATTATGCAGTTAATATATTTCTATGAGTATATGAATTGGCCGCTAATAATGGAACAAAAATTGAATGTGAGTAGAAATTAAAAGAAAAACTATGTTTTCTACTAGTGTTTGGAGTGGGTAATTGGGAAATTAGAAGCACAGGAGCCACGATAAGGTTCTATCAAGGTGAACCAAATGGCTATATTTGGCCCGATTTTTGAAGAAATCTAAAGCACTTTCACTCATATAAAGATATGGGAATCCTATATTGGTTTTCTTAAATAAAACATTGTCTAACTAAAAGGAATGATTTTTTAGAGCCAAAGCTTGCAGAAGGTATAAGAGAGATAAATATTTTGGTAGTAAGGAATCATGTAGCTATTTAGGTCGTTATAGTGGTCGTGCTACCTGAATTAGGGGTAGTAGTGCCAACTAGAAGAAGCCTCTCTAGGGAGTTAGGTGAGAAGAGATCAGGGATGTGGTACAGGCCAGCTTCATTCAAATGAGTAGACTCATTCCATGTTTGATGAGGATCTATATAATATTAGGTTTGATTATCATAGCATCAATCATATATTCAATTTATTTGATACAGGTGATCACACTACTTTATATCCATGTAGTTTGGTATTGATATGGGAATTAATATAGAGTATCATTATGGGGTGATTTTTTTTGATACAATATTAAAGGTGTGGTTAGAGGGTATCTAGTGTTGTCCATAGTGTGATATAATGATAATCATATATTGGTTTCACTAATATTTCCTCATGTTGGAGATACAGTTTTTCAATGTGATCCTTTAGATGTATTTTTTGAATTGGTATTAAATGTCTTACCCAAGAGGTATTTGAATGTTATTGAGTAAATGGGGATATTTTCTAGAATATAAGTTCCACATATAATATGTAAATTATATAGAGAATAATTTTTGGAGAAGTGTGAGGGTGATTCTAGGGTTGTGTAATCTTCTTTCATCAACACATAAGTCATGTTCAAACTCACATAATATCAAGTATAATGTGTGAGAAAATGAATTAGTGTAACTTTTAAAAGAGGTTATTCATTCATTGGGAATATATATATATATATTAGTTTCTATATGAAATATGAATAATTAATTTAATCGTTGTAAGGTTTGGATTGTAGGCCATAAGGTTTAGACATACTCTTCATATGGTTGGGGAAACTAGAGTTTGAAATGATTATGTGAAGGAATTATAAGGTTGGAATAGATGGTGGTATGGTTCAGGAAGACACAACATATTGTTTGGAAAACCAACGGTTTTAATGTTTAAGAAGATACCTCATAATACTGGTACAATCAATGAATAAGGTTGAGGTATGTCCTCAAAATGTACAGGCATGACTTTATATGTTTTTTTATCGTTATAATATTAGGAATACTAGAGTAAAACTTTGAGACATTTACTTGGATGGTTTAAACATGTCATTATAAGGTTGAGACACTTTCACCATATGGTTAGTGCTAATCCTTCAAAAGGTTTAGATACCTCATATGGCTAAACACTTAATGTAATTTCTTGGTTTATTTGGAATGAAAATAAGAATTTATATATTGTATATTCTGAATAAAAATATTCATTAAATTGATTACAGATCTATTTTATCAAGGTTTAACCATTAAAAATGGTATTTTTTATAAAATAAAAGGTTGAAAAATATTCAGAAAATGAAAATTAGAAAATAAGACTAGCTATGGAGTTGCTACGTAGTCACACTGTATCCATTATTGCTTCACTATAGTGATATGAAATAGAGTTCAAAAAAAATAAGAAATCAGTGAGAAGAAGGAAAAGAAGTTGAAAAATAGTTTGAGGAAGTTATTTGTTTGAATTTAAATCTTACATTCAAATCAAAATAAAATTTTCTTTCAAAATTTTGATAAAATAAACCCAATAACTTGTTTGAATGAAATAATAAGAAGATTGTTTCTTGGGATATATATGAGTCTCTAAGAATTATAAAGAATATTTTTTTGAGAGTGTATGTTAAAGAATAAGTTGTTTTATACTTCAAATATAGAGAAATTATAGGTTAAGTTGGAAGAATTAGAGTTATATTTGAAACAACCAAATGGAATTGTAGTTATGTTAACATATTAATTGATGTTGAAATGAAATCATTTATCATTGTAACCAAGATGGAATATATCAAACCAGGTGAGAGATATATAACCTGAGTACATACACACATCCTTCTTGTTTTTTACTCACATATAGATACTACTTGGTCGTATGGTATTTTTGTAATCCTAATTATTCCAAGGATTAGCTTTTCATTTTAAAAGGTGGGCCATGTAAAATTTATTTTCCCTTTTGTATGTATTCTTGGATGGGTTAATGAAAAGACTACATAACATCATAACAGGTAGTAAAAAATATTCCACAAATAAACATTATTTTTTTATAGTAAATGAATCTCTCATATTAGTGATTATACTTATCTTTTATGGTCTTATCATGTGGTTTCAAAGATTTCTTTCCTTGATTTTTGATATTCCATTTTGATTTGCGATAAATAGAGTTTCTCCCTAGTTGAAGTTCTAGTCACTAATTTCTTTTATCTATAATGGATCATCTAAATTTAGTTAATAGAAAGTGTATTATTGGGTTTGTGTGAAGTTTTTGATTTTGGGAAGTAGGAAACTATTTCGATACATATTATTAATTAGATATTACATCTTGGATGTTAAAACCAATGGATTTTTTTCTTGGTACTGAAGGCGATTCCATGGAAGTAATAGAAAAAAAGAATCTTTTAAATAATGGTCATTATTGGAAGTATATATTCAATTATCCTTTATAGAGTTAATATAATCATGAAAAATTAATAAATATGGTATGTGACATGTAAGGAAATGTTAAGAAAAACAATGAAGTTAATACTGATGTGAACCAGGAATAACAAAAAATTTGAGACTGAAGTATGATGATATGAAATTTAAGTATGAATAATTTTTATGGAATTTACACACGGGTAAATGAGATTGTGAGAATTATTAGAGTCTTTGTTGAGAGGTTAGAACACTCTACATTATTAAAGCAGACCTTGCATATCCTACCGTACAATTTTGATGCAAAATACATAGCTTTTGCAGATAATGATATGGAAACAGTCCCTATTGATTTATTATATATAATTAGCATTTTCTATGATATGAGAAAGGATAATTTTGTTAAAAATAAGGTTTATAAAAGAAAATAATTCAATTATTTCGTTTTGAATCATGATATGAATAAGAAGATGGTTAATAAAGTGGAAGCTGGATATTCAGATTCAGATTTAAATGTGTATATGATATCTTATAGATTTCACTACTCATTTATATAAATTTTAGAAGAGGAAATGTAAATTTTAGTGGAAATATACTAATAAATTGTTTTATGTGTGGTAAAATTAGACATTTTTCCAGAAACTGTCCAAAGATAAAAGAATATGTAGTAGAGAAAATGAATAAGAAAGACCATGAATAACATCCTAGAAGATTGAAACAATGATTTTTAATTCAAAATTTTATTTTAAAGAAAATGTTGATAATTTATCAAAATTAAACCCGAGTAATTTCATTCCAAGTGTGAAAGTACTGGTAATAGTGACGAGTAAATGGATGTTGATATTTTCATTGAATTGGATGAAAGGATTATAATTTATAAGTCGATTAATAAAGACATCACTAGAGATTAATGTAGAAATTTTTCTAGGTTAAAAAGAAGAAACATAAATAGAGATTATGATGGGGAGATAATTTAAGGATGGTTTTCAATGATCTCAAAGATATCAAAATTTAAAAGAAAAGAAGTCAATATTCTTGAAGTAATGGATCTATCCATGCATATGAAAAATTAAAAGTTCTTAAAAAATTGATGTTTTGAAGAAAATTATTGATAAGAAGAAAAATATAAACATAAATATGGAAGATAAAGTAAACAATAATTAGATAGAGATTAACCATATGTAACAAAAACTAGTTTTGGTGGATTTATTGAACAGTTGATAATCCATCTTATGGAATTATATTATATATATTAGAGAATATTCAATGATGATAGAGATTTTTGGAGATAAAAAACAAAATTTAAGAGTTAAAAAATCTTCATAATGTTTTAACAAAACATCATAAAAATAATCATGTCAATAAGAAATGTTTTCAGTAAAATTTGGTGATCTTAATTTTTTTTTGAAATTATGAGAAAACCAACTTGAACTCAAGAACTACTTGAAATAGTGACTTTTAAGAGGATAAGAATAATAATTATATGAGGAATAAGATATTATAAGTTTAAAATAGTTTTGGTTTAGAAAATGGATTCAATATTAAAGTCTATAATAATGAAGGAAGATAAATCTAAAAAACATGATAATAGCATGTTTATAATGAAAAATACTGTTTTTCGGGTATTTGTGGAACAATAGAGGCTCAAAATTTTTGAAATAATTTTTTTATAATTAAAAAAATATTATTACAACAAGAGGGTTCTAAGGGAATGTTTGAGGTAGATTCGGCCCTCTGAAAAGAATAATATTCATAAATAGATTATAAACACTAGATAGAAATCTGAAAACATGATTATAGTTCTTGAATAAGTTTTTAAAATATATGAATATCCTGATAACCATGAAAATGAATTCCTCATACATCTATTATCCAAATGAAATATGAGTTAAAATTCTTAAAAAACATATAATAATAAGGTTAGAGGAAAAGATAAAACTTTAGTTATTTGAGTGTCAATAAAAGCATCAAAAGGTGATAAACCATGAATTCTGAATAATGGATGTTCCTCTTATATAAAAGGGTATTTTGAACTTTAAAAATATTTTTAAGATTAAAATTATGGATTAATGGCCTTTTTGAAATATAAGACACTCAAAATCAAAGGTATTGGATCAACTGGTATTGATAAAGATTAATTAAAATATTAGAACACTCTAACTATTGAATGACCGAAACATATCATACTTATTATGTATTATATATATGATGAAGGAAATGAAGTGACATTTCAAAAGGATGGGTATTTGGTAAAGATATTTGAATATGAAATTATTTTTGAAAAGTGTTCAATGAACATTTGATAATCTTTTTCAGGATGGTGATGTTAGAAAATAAAGTTATTTGAGAATGAAAAAAGAAAATAATCTATAATATAGAATACTTGTTCATCAAGGCCAATAAATAATGATAAAACATATCAAATATTACATTGTTTAAATATCCCTCTACAAAAAATATAGATAAATTAGATGTGCCCAACATGAAAAAAGGAAATATTGTTAATTCTCTAAACAAGAAGGTAGATATTCAATCAAAACATTCTTGTACATTACCCATTTTGAAAATTTTCGACCCATTAAGAATAAATTAAAAACGAATATAAGTATTTTATTTCCTTTTTTTAGGACTATAAATGTATTTTTTTTATATCATTTTTATAAATAACAATCCAATAGCTCTTAAACTGTTCAAATTTTTATAAAGAAGTGTTTAAAGAAGTGTGGTATCTCCTAAAAGAAGATCCATATATATAATGGTGATGAATATTAAGGTGGAAGATTTTATGGTTATCATGAGAATGATGGTATTCACCATTAACTAAATGTAACCTATACACCACAAAAAATGTGTTACTAAATAGGATAATATATGTTTTCTTGATGATGGTTTGAACAATGATGATAGAGAATGATACCTATCTATATTTCTGGAGACAATATTTCGTGGAATAGTACTTATTCAAAGTCATTTCCAATACACGATATATTAATATTTTTTACTATATGAGATGTATTTCAAGAATCCAAAAATTTATATGTCTCTAAGGTTGTCTAGAAGACCTTTTACAATGAAGGTTAAATGAGAAAATATTGGTATGTTTGAGAAGAAAGGTGTTGATGGGATCATTCATGGTCATCCTCCAAATAGAAGTTGATACCATTGTTAAAAAGGATACATGGGAGATTTTCGTTACTAAAAATTTCATATTAATTAATAGTTTTAGAAGTGATAAATATGAAGCTATTTTTTAGACAACCTAAATATGTTTTTAAAATGATGAAAGTGATGAGTATTTTTAGGATGTAGACACAAATTAATCTATTAATATTGATGAGGTAAAACCTCGTTAATCTAATAAAAGTATATGAAATCTTGTTTAAGTGAATAATATTATTGGAGAATAAGGATGTTGAGTTCGAACAAGAATATTTATAAGGGAAACATAACATACCTGAATATTTTTTCAATCTTAACAAAGAGATTTAAAAGAAGCATTTAAGATTCATAGTTTGAGTTTAATTATTGTATTTCAACATAATTAATTTTAATTCTATGTTATGGTGACCAATCACCTCTATTAACTTGTTCTTTGGATTTTTTTTGTCAAAGGGGGAGAAAAAGAAAAGTCGACATAAATTTATTTATTAATTTATATATTTACAAATTATATTTACAAAGGGGGAGTGAACTATTTTTAAATGAACCGATTGATATTTATCTACCTAATTGGGGAGATATATTATTCTGGGGATTAATGTATTTTGATATAATTATTAAATGTATAATATATTTATTAATCATTGTTTAGGTATATACTTAAAAAAATATTTTAGTTCATCAAGGAATTTTTTAATTACATATTCTGGGGAAATATTTATCAAGCCAAGTGATGATTTTATGTGATGATGAATTATTTATTGAAGATATAGTGATTAATTCATTGATAAGTTGATGGTATATTTCACGGGATGATAAACTGTTCATTGAAGAAGAAGTGATCCATTAAAAAACTATTTTCATGTAGCATCATTTCATCAAGTTGAATTAAGAGGATCAAACATAATATGTATGAATGTAAAACAATGTTTTAAGTGAAATAAGAAATTATTATTCAATTTTTTTGTTTCTTACAATGATTTCACTCAAGTAGGGTAATAATTATTAAATGAAAATTTTTATAGAATAGTTTTTGTTTTTAGGTTATTTATGCTCATAGGTTTCAAACAAAATTAAAATGGTTAAATTATTTATCCCAATAGTTTTTTTCAATATTTAATGTATATAGAGATATTGTTCTGATAAGAAATTCCCTATATAATACAGAAATTCTTATGAGAATAATTTTTGGAGTAGTTTTATATGGATATGATTGATGCATTATATGTGGGTTTTAATTCATAATTTATGTTCAAAATCACATAAATTAAAGTATAACGTGTGATGTGAATACATAATAGAATTGTTTAATGTGGTAATCTGTTTATTATAATAAAATATATAATTTGAAGTTTCTATTTGAAAAAGTGGATATTTCTTTTATTGATAATTTGGTTGTGATTATCGGCCATAATGTTTAGAAATACATATCATAAGGTTGGGACAACCATAGTTTTGTAATTTTTATTAAAAGGATTAAAAAGGATGGAGCACATGACCATAAGATTCAGATGATATCTTATATGGTTGGGATAACAAGAGGCCATAATTTTCCAACATACATAACATAATGTTGGGAAAAGTAGAGTGTAAGGTTGAGGCATGCCATCATAAGGATAAGGTATGACTTTGTAAAATTAATTTTTTCCTCACAATGAAGAGGAAACAAGAGTTTAGTTTCTATACATTTCTATGTAAGGTTTAGATTTTTCATCATAAGGTTGTGTCACTTCCACTGTATGGGAGGTGTTATCCCATTACACTATTTAGATACCACATAATGTTTAAAAATTAATATAATTTTTATATTTTTAAATAATGAAATTCAGAACTTATAGATTATATATTCTAAAGAATAATATATATTTGGACGATGTAAATGTTTCTAGATCAATGTTAAATCATCACAAAATGGTATTTGTGATTCAAGAAATGAATGAAATATGTTTATGAAATGAAGAAGTAGAAAATAAGAGTAGTTATGGAGTAATTTTCAAATAATGGTAATGCCATTGCTACATCAGAATAGTGATCTTGAATAGAGTTTGAACATAATAATAAATATGTAATAAGAATAAGAAGTTTTAAATTCATCGGAGGATGTTATTTAATATAATTTGATTTTTAAATTAAAATTAAATTGAGATTTACTATTATTGTGAGATAAAAATATAAGAATAGTATCATCTATGAATTACAGAAAAAGGATGAGAAGTTCTTGTGATATTTTTGAGAATATATATAATTATCAAGATTTTTTCATGAGATTAATAAATAAAATATTTTTTTAATAGTTTCCATATCGAGAAGAGAACAAATCTATTATATTAAAATATAAAGAGGTAGAAGGAGAAGTACCTCTACAATAACTGAGTGTCTATACATTTCTATTACATAATTTATTTTTGTTATCATAAAAGTTTATATCATTGTAATAGTGCAGGACTAACTCAAACATAGTCGAGGGGTGTGTAACATGAGTACAAGGACATTCCTTGATTTTTTTTGTATTCACATGTTGGTAATAGTGTGTCATATTCTCTTGATAAAATATAAATAACGTAATTGATTATCCATTCATTTTGAAAGGTGAATATTATAAATTTCTAGATCATTTTTTTGTGCATGCTTGAATGTTTCAAGAGTTAGCAGGCTTAAAATCTTACATAACGGAGAAGGTTGATTCATGAACACACATAAAATGAATTTATAATCATGGAATCACCCCACATATTAGTGATTTCAATAATATTTTGAGTATTTTAATTCAGAACACATAGATCACTATCATTATGGGATATCATTCATTTCCTTAAATATTTAATATTATACATACATTAGTGAGTGGCTTTTATAGGTAGGGTATTTAGAATCTGAACATTTGTAGATAGGTTTGATCTCATCCATGTTTTACAGTATTATTCTTGGATATGAGGAGATTTATCTTTAAATAATTATTATAATATTTGATTATTTCTCTACTGTTTTATTTGAGGATTTCTTAAGATTTCCACCTAATAATGTGGAAAGCATTACAATTGATTTTATTCCTAGTATAAATTCCATGTCGATGCCACATTATATAAAAAATACATAATAGATGTGAGAGATGAAGGATTTCCTGTAGGTTTTTCAGTAAAATGGGTTTATTCACCTGATAATGTCCCCTTAAGGTGATGTTATATTTTTTTGAAGAAAGAAGACCACTCAATGTGAATATGATTGGATTACTAAAGGCTAAACCTAGTGAAAATTAAGATTTATTATCCTCTCCCATGTATAGAAAACCTATTTCACCAGTTTATAGGTTTAAAGAGGTTCTTCAAATTTTATTTGTGGATAATATACCACTAGTTATAGGTGAGGTGTTCTGATACTATATGTATACTTTTCAGAAGTAGGTATAACCTTTATAAGAAACGTGTAATGTTTTTTGGTTTGGAAAATTAATTATTTGTAATCATAGGCTTGATAAATTGGGTGTTAATTCTTATTTGGATCCATTTTTTTGGTCCTATTAATTAATGAAATTATGGTACAGTTATATTCATGACCACACTATCCTTTTGATGATTGTTCTAACTACACTGAGAGATCTTTAGATGTATTCCATGTTCTCAGCTATAAATTATAGATCAGTGAGGTATGCTTATTAGAAAAAATGATATCTAAGTAAAACATATCAGTGAAATAGAGATGTTTTAGGCTATTTTTTCTTAGGAGCATCCAAAAAATTCCTTTAAGACTGATATTTTCCTGAGGTTATAATTTTACAATTTGATGTTCTTCCATGACTTCTCTTATTTGTATGCACCAATTATGATCTTGCCTAAGAAGTTGATAAGCTTATCATGGTTGGAATCCTAAAAGTGATCCTTTATTGTGATTTAAAGGTGGTTTTTTTCGACATGGAATGCAATATTACATGATTTGATAATGGATTATACATTATTCAATAATTTTTCAAATTTTTGGATTAAAGAATCCCTAATGAAAGGTGAGAAATTTATCATTTATGGGTCCCGATAGCTGGGGCTGCGTAAGTATCACTACTTGTATTATGATCAATATTTGTTAGGTGTAGTTCATTTTCCATGGAATTTTCCTTACTAACTTTTGTGTAATATTATATTGGAGCATATCATCTATAAGGGACATGATAGATGCAGTGGAGGTTGGTTAGGTACCTATATGCATTTTATTTTCTGATAAAATACACCCCTTGGAAGGGGAATGTGATGATCGATGAGCTAATTAGAAATACTCAGGTGTAGGTGGGGTATATAAAATGTTTTGAGTAGATAGTGTTGTTCATCTTCATTTAGTTACACATTGATGTTAAGGAGTATCAAGGTGGAGAGGCCTTAATATTCTAGTGTATACTATATTCACTCATTAAAAGAGAGGAGGATTTTCATATATCTAACCCAAATTATATAGTTATTATGAAAAATATATATAGTGGAGACTTTACACTTGATTGGTCCCTTGATTCAGATGAAATCATTTTTGCATGAGGTCATGTGGTATTCCCTATGATAATTCATGAGGAGCTAATTTGGGATTCATATTCATTGAGATAGATTTTTCACTTGGTGCTTACAAAGAATATTCATGAAATCTGAAGAAATTATTGGTAGCCCAAGATAAATAGGGGGATTAATTGTGTTTTTTATGATACTTCACTCATCTATAAGTTAATGTAAAGCATCAGTGACTTGATGGTATTCCTTAGTCATTTACTATTCTTGAGTGGATTTGGGATGATGTGATGGTGGAATTTTTTATTTGATTTCTAAGTTTATATATTGGTAATGATACACTATGTTTTATTATAGATTAATTTATGAATATTACACATTTCCTTCTAGTTTAATAGTTATATTACCATAATTATCTTTAAATGACATATGTTAGAGAGATAATGAGTTATCCTAGGGTGACAAAAGGAATTTTTTTATGATCAGGATGAACATTTTACAATGCACTTATAACTAATGTTATAGATGGAATTTTATATATAGATATAATAAAATAATTATATGATGCATGCTTTGATGTTTTGAGAGGTAGAAGGATTAAAATCTTATCTAATGGAGAATTTTGTTTCAAGAACACACATAAAAGGAATTTATAATCATGGAATCACCCCACATATTAGTGATTTCATTAATATTTTGAGTCTTTTCATTCAGCAAACATCGATCACTATCATTTTGGGATATCATTCATTTCCTTAAATATTGAATAGTATACATATATCAGTGAGTGGGTTGTATTGGTAGGCCACTTAGAATATGGACATCTGTTAATAGGTTTTATCTCTTCCATGTTTTCTATTATTATTCTTGGATATTAGGAGATTGATCATATAATCATTAATATAATATTTGATTAGTTCTCTACTGTGTTATATCAGGATTTCTCAAGATTTCCACCTAAGAATGAGAAAAAATTTACAATTGATTTTATTTCTAGTATAAAGACCATGTCAATGCCACATTATATGAGAAATCCTTAATAGATGTGAGAGATGATGTATTTTTATAGGTTTTTTTTAGTAAAATTGGTTTATTCAACTGATCATGTCCCCCTTAGGTGGTCTTATATTTTTTTGAAGAAGGAAGACCACATGATGTGATTATGATTAGATTATTAATGGCTGAACCAAGTGAAAATTAAGAATTATCATCCTCTCCCATGTATAGATAACTTATTTCACCAGTTTATAGGTTTATGGAGGGTCTTCAAATTTTATTTGTGGATAAGATACCACTATATCCACTCATTAAAAGAGTGGGGGATTTTTATATCTCTAACCCAAATTATATAGTGATTATGAAAAATATATATAGGGGAGACTTTATACATGATTTTTCAATTGATTCAGATGAGATCATTTATGTGTGAGGTCATGTGGTAGTCCCTATGAGAATTCATGAGGAGTTAATATGGGATTCATATTCCTTAAGATAGGTTTTTCACATGGTGCTTACCAATAAGATTCTTGAAATCCAAAGAAAGTATTGGCATCCCTAGATAAATAGGGGGATTAATAGTTTTTATGATACTTCACTCATCTATAGGTTAATGTTAAGCATCCAAGACCTGGTGGCCTTATTTATTCCTTTAATATTCTTTAGTGGTTTTGGGACGATTTAATGGTGGAATTTTTGATTTGTTATCGAAGTTTATATCTTGGTAATTATACACTATATTTTATTATAGATTATTTATTGAATATTTCACATTTCCTTCTAGTTTAATAGAAATATTACAATAATTATATAGAAATGACATATGTTAGAGAGATAATGTGTTATCCTAGGGTGACTCTGAGATTTTTTTACGACCAAGATGACCATTTTACAATGTTCTTCTAACTAATTTTATAGAGGGAATTTTATATATATGTAAAATTTATTATTAACTATAATATGTTGACCGATGTGTAGACTAGATATACCATTTTCGTATTGTAGGACATATTTTTGGAGTTTTTCCTTGATTTTAGTTGTGTATTGGAAAAACATTATAAACTTATGGAGTATTATAAAATAACAGTTATCAATCATCAATTCAAATAAAAATGTTTGAGGCCCAATATTTTTGTCATGTCAATCACTTTTATAATGGTTTGTGGTGGGAGAGTCAACAGTTCATCATCCGTGATTCATGTAGGAGATGTGAGAGAATATTCATTTCAGAATAAATTTCTATGGACCTATCAGGGTAGGTAGGGACCATATATAGAGTGATATTATGAGTTGATTGAAAATGAAAATAAAAATCATTTGAAATTAATATAACTATTTTTTTGGAAAATGATTTATATGCATGTAATGTACTTTTATAATAACAAATTAAATTAATAACTAATGGTTGATGGGTTTCTTGATATTTTTATTATATATCTAATAATGTTTTTTATCATTCATATAATATTTTTTCAGAGCATGAGATAAGAATAACTAAGTTTTATTCTTAAAAACAGTATTTTTCTTAAAAGTGTTTTCCTCACCTTTTACGAATATAATTAAAAGCAATTTTTACCTCTATTAGAATTTTTTTAAAATAACTGAAATTAGTTTTAGAAAAAATAATTTCATAATAATAATATAGTGAATTTCTGTGAATTTTTATCGGAATAATTATAAATTGAATAGTTAAAAATAATGATTTTTATTAATCCTTTATTTTCATTTGAAGCATATATGAAGTTTATTTCGATTTTATTTTTTAAAGATGTAATATTAGTTCAATTATATTTTAATTATTCCAATATTGGTTATCATAATCAATTATATTCTCATGTATGATATGTAAACACAAATTACTTTTGAAAAATTTTCCTCTGGGAGATCGTATTTTCTTTGCGTTTGTGGGTTTAATTTTAAATTAAATTCATCCACCTATGTGAAATGAATTTAGAAAAATTAATTCCATATTTTGAATTAAAATAGTAAATATTATATAATAATTTAAACATATTTTTTTGATGATTAATATTAAAAACAAAAAACTTCATTACCATAGTTAAGGTTAAAACAGATTTAGGGGGGGGGGAGTTAAACTAAGATGATAATAGTTAAAATTAGATATGTAATCATTAAATTCATATTTTATTCACATATTTAAACCTAATATCATATAATTTTGGATAAACATCACTTTTGGATATTTTTTTGTATGAAAATTCCGGGTATAATTTATTCTTATAATAAATTACGAGTCTTTCTACTCCCCCAATTATAAAAGGGTGCCACATCTTCTCTTCTATTCACACATCAAATATACTTTAGTTCAAAAAATACCTATAAAATTATTTCCTTAAATCCCGAACCATGACTTATAGTCATGAGTTTGATTAGAAAACCCTTCCAGGATGTCTTTTGGTGCTAACCTAATGGGGTTTTTTAAATAATAGGTATCATTATTAACCAAGTGTTTCTATTTTATTTGTTCTTACAAATCCTTGAATTATTATTCATCTATTCTGAAATAATAACACTAGTATCAATGATATATATATATATATATATGTTTTTATGTTAATTTAATAAGCTATATCCATTTAGTCTTCCATCAAATTGGATACAAAACCTTCAATGTTGTATGTAGAGCAATATAGTTTCATGAATCGATGTAATCCATTTTCCATAACCATATCTCAATGATGGATATAAAATATGATATTTATTATGTAAATATACTTCTTTAAATATAATAAAAACTTTCCTTATTACCTTCCAATTTATTACAAAACTATAACATGATTTAGGTGAACATGTGGACTACTACCTCCCTGAAAAAATTCATATTTTTTACATGGAAGGTAATAAAAACAGATTTAATAAATATATTTGATATATATGACATAATACTGATTCTGGAAATGTGAAATATTAATTTCCTTTCTTTTGTTCCATCAATTAGAAAACAAAAACAAGTTTCCTCGGAACGTATAACCTACTGTCTCCATGAACAGTGTAACTCATTTTTCTATATTAATCATTTATAGACTATTATAAGTACCTATAGAATTAATATATAATATATTTATAACATGTTTTACATTTTCGATATGATGGAACCATGATAAATGTAAAATTTTTTAAACTACATAATACACCTATTTCATAAAAATAATATTTCTATATAAGTGTATCACTTATTGTATATAAATTACTAATTATTGATTGTTTATTTAAAATATTGTTAATATTGGGAAGAATATAATAATTTATAGTAAATAAGAAAATATAGTGAAAAATAATAATATATCCAATAAAATAAGGCTCTCAATTAAGAATGATCTATGTAGAACACCTCTCAGGATTGAAACAGAAGAAAATTAAAATTCTGGGGGGTTTGGTTCTTGAAATTGTCAATACAGGACATGATCATTGATTAAGAAGTATAATATATGTAACACCCCAAACTTCTACGGTACGCTTCTCTTTGAATAATGTGATAGCGTGTGTTGTACGCAACACCGAGTTCTAACACACCATAACCAATCAAACTAACTGTTATGAATAGTAATACATACTTTGTGAAATTATATATATTTTATATTTCAAAATGGACTTAATTTTTGGATTCAGAATATCTAATTTATCCTAAGGTGAAATTTTGGTACTTTTCGGATAACTTTAATATTTTGATGAATAGTGAAAATTAATAAATTTTAATTAAAAACAACTTTTTTAATCAAAAAAATTAATAGTGATAAATTATGAATTTGAGTGGTTTTAAAGTATATTTAGAATATATTTTTACCATTTAATATAATTTTGTTCATTGGACATAATTTAACAATTAAACCGAACATAAACAACATCTTTTGATAGTTATTATCTCTTAAAAACACGCTTTTTGTTTTGACAGCGGGAATTAATTTTAAATTAATTTCTGCCACTTCTGTGTTTTGAATTTAGAAAAATGGATTCCATATTTGGAATCAGGATGTCCAAATTGTGTAAATAGGTTACTTTTATTTTTAGACATTTTGAATAATTTCTGCGGTAAATATTTTATTTACCATTGTTAAGGGTAAATCCGGTAAATAAGGGTTAAAAAATAATATTATAATAATACTAAATTACCCTAAAACGTGTCCAAGACTTATTGGTTGATACATGTTCGACCATAGGCATCTTTGGGTCGATTTTGGGACCCCATTGTGCCACTTGTTGGTGATAGGGACACTTTTTTTAATGAAGTTAAAATGAATACATAAATGACACAAGCATATATCTTTTAGAAAAACAATTTTTACATAGGGTTATATATGTTGGATTTTAGATAATAAATATTCATTAGAAATATAATACGTTTTACTACATAATGATATTTTATTTATAATTTTTATACATTAAATAATTTAATTTATTTATAACACAATGATGATGAACTAATTACTTTAATAGTGTAAAATTAAAATAATTGATATTATAAATACCCAAATAAATATAATATGAAACTTTTAATGAATTAAAATAATTTTATAGGATAATATGATATATTATTATTGATTTAATTGACTTTTTTCGAAGTAATCAATCTGTTATGAGTTTCACAAAAATCAACTATGGAATAGTGTCAAAATTGACATAAAAGAGTTCTTAAAACAAATATTATATTATTAATTGATATTAAATTCCTAAAAATCTAAGGTTTGGCCAAGAGAATTATATCATGAGTGTTTCATCATTATTGGACCACTTGGTGGTCGCTTGGATGTATATAGTAAGTTTATTAACCATATTATATAAAAATACAAAGAGACATTGTAAAAGTGAAACTAATTAATTTAGAGTTAATACTTAAAGATAAGGTTAATATAAGTACCCAAACCTGTCTAAATTATATTGGTTGAGTTATTTTCGACCTATCCCCACCTTAAAATTTAAATAATCTACTTTGGTGCCATTAGAAACCGAATATGAATTTATTATAAATTAATATTTCTAGCTTTTCCAAAGGTGCCCCTCACCCCTCTTATAAAAGGGCACTCCTCATTCTCATTTCTTCACACCTTCAAAGCCTTTTGATTCTGCCAAACTATGCCCAAATACTCTCCCAACTTACCTCACTACAACCTAGAGGCCTGAGTTTGATCATAAATCCAACCTAAGGAGCCCTTTTGATCAAATCAAAAGGAAGAACCCGAAGAAGAGGTAATGATTTCACCACCCTTTTCCAAGTTCATTTCTTCTTCCACTTCCTCTTCCTTTGTTGTTACCATTCTAAAATAATGAATCCAGTATCATATATATACTTTGATGTTATTATAAATATGGTACAACCATATTCAGTATTCTATCCACCCTTTCAATAACATGTCACCATACGTGCGTACATACAGCTTACCGTCTCCACGTCGTGGTGTAATTGTTATTCAATATATTATTATTTGGATGGTATAATAATGATATGTAACTCATGTAAATAATAAATATAACATTTTAATGATTCTGTATATATGAAATAACAACCATTTATATATTATTTTAATATCAAAAGAATGATATTGTCGCTCGTACGTACGTACGGACTACCGTCTCCACGAACGCGATAAGATTCATTCTCCATCGTATCCATTCAAGTATAATTATCATTTGATGATTTAAAAATGATGTTTAAGCACTTGATATCATTCTGGATATGAATAAGATACAACCTATCCATAACAAACACGGCTTATGTAACAAAACATATAAAAGAAAACAAGTAAGTTAACACCCAAAACAACGATAATACTAAGATATTATTATCAAATCAATATTAAAAGATCATATATGATATCATATTAATGTATATGATTCATGTATAATTTAATAACAATTATTTCACCATTATACATGAGGTTAACCTACCCCAACCAAGGAAAAGTACAAGGCAAGGGGTTTTCATCTCACTCCTTATTCCCGTGAGATTCATGCCATATTGCCACCATTACCTTTGTGTGGTTTATGTACTGCCCATAATTATATTCTTTGTGTAATAAACTCTAATTTATGTGTATTTACATATTCATTATATGATACCTCTTTCATGGGTTGTATGTTTCATATGTTATGAAATTGGTAAGGGTTATTTCACAATCTCTTCATTATCTGAGGGTTTTTATACGTAATAATCTACTGGGATCTCTTTATCATCTATATCCATCTTTCTTAAAAATTTATTTCAAAACATTTTTACTATTTACTAGAATATGGGTTAAAGTCATTTATACCCTTTTTTGACTTTTTATAAGAGTTTTATAAATGAATCTTCCAAACAAGGTGCTTTTTAACCTTTTCGACAAAATTAAGGTAAGAATGTTTTTTTAACTTATACGGCGGGTTTGGTTATTTTCCGCCATTATAAAATCGTCGAAGCTTCCCTTACAAGATAATAAGAATATTTTCAAAAAAAAAATTTATTCCATAAATATAAGACTCTTAAATGATTTCAAAATAGAAAGAGATATTTTTCTAAAATAGTCTTGATTTCATCTATGTCAACATCCTTTGATGGATTTTACGCTTATTTGAAGTTGATTTATTATGATACAAAACATCTATATTGTATTGACGGTTTTGTGATATGTTTGACTATGGATGTGCTATTTTTATACCATTTATAGTTTATGGTGAAATTATTGACATTTCTTATGCTAGTTTTAATACGAATGTTTATGTTATGTTTAAACCTTTTCATATGGGAATGCATTGGACATAATATGTGACGGGTGGAGCTTGCTATAGCTCCTCGATGCATCGGTAGGTCTCATGAGACAAACTAGTGTCTTGGAACAAGGCTTTGGCAAAATCTTATTTGTAGTCTTGGAACGAGAACTTGGCTATGTGGTTATGATAGTCTGGCATTATGCATTCCAACATTATGAAAGTGGTTATTGATTTTTCATGTGATTATTTGTTTAGTAGAATATCCATGTGAATAAGTAAATGGAATTATTTCATTTTATTTATGCCATACCATATTGAAAGTTCAAGTTTGAAAGTCTTTTTTTAGTTATACATTTCCTTAAATGTTTATTCTTATTTATGAAAGTTTCCGTTATATTGTTATCCTTACTGGGCATTTGAGCTCACCCCTTTTCTATGTTTTATTTTTCCCAGGAAGTGAAGAAGTAAATTATGAATGACTTGCAGGGATATTATGTGGGGATATGAGTGTGGATTATGGAGACAATATGTTTTTGTAGTAGTTTTTCTTTTTATGATGTAATGTAAGACTAATGAATATATCTAGTGTTTCCAAGGCTACTAAACCAATCTGTCTTTCGAGATTTGATCTTTATTGTGATCATGACAATGTTATGTAATAAGGCACCGACTCGGGGTAACAAGGGTCGGGGCGTTACAGTTGGTATCAGAGGAAGTTTAGTACAAACCTTGGAAGCTAGATTTAGATAAACTCTAATTAGATCACGTAGACCTAAGATGAACTTGGAGGATTAGTATAGAAGAACTTCCTAGAATTTTGGTATTGTATATATTTTGTGAGTTTTCCGAGCAATACATCCCTTTCTGGATATGAGCAGGTAGAGGCGGCTCTGGCATAGATGTACCTAGGGGTAAAACCCAAAAACACCGCTTTGAGCTGGACTCGAATGGGAACTGGTGCACGACAACGGGCCTTGCTACACTCTTGGTTACGACACTCCCGGGGGATATGCTTAGGATAACTCTCATTTTCTCTAAAAATCATTATGAAGGGTTTATGAGTATTTACTTTCTCAAAGAAAACATTTTTAGGATTATGGATTATATCCATAAATAGTTCAATTTATGTTAAGTGTTTTATAAGTATGGGATTATGTATTTTGATTCATAAACTGATCTAGTTTATGCCATTGTTTAGAAATGGCTCCTAGTGGAAGAAATGGAAACCGTATCAATGCACGCACTCCATGTAGGGATTGGCCTCCTGCTCAAGATAATTATAGTGGAGTTGGTGATGCAACTGGTGCCGATCAGCTAATAACCATACTGGGACAACTTACTCAGGTTATGAATAATAACCTTATCCGTATGGAGCACCCTGATCTACAGCGTGGAGGATCAATGTTAGATCGATTCATGAGGCAACAACCACCAACGTTCAATGGGAGTACAAATCCCTTAGTAGCTGAGCAGTGGATAAATTCCGTAGAGAAAATATTTTAGGCTTTGGGGAGCAATGAAAGGGAAAAAGTTATCATGGCAGTTTACCGTCTCACTGGAGATGCTGATCAATGGTGGTCATTGATTCAAAACATGAAGGAAGATGATGAAGTATCAAATATGGAATGGAGGGAGTTCAAATATCTGTTTTTAGAAAAATACTTTCCTCACGACCATCGATCAGATATGGAAAGGCAATTTCTGAGTTTGAGACAAAAGGAGAATGAGAATGTCACAAAGTATGAGGCTAACTTTACAAGGATAACAAGGTATGCTTGAGATTATATACGTAACCCAAGAAGTAAGATTGATCGTTTATTTGATGGGTTAAAACCATTTCTCCGTCGAGCATTAGTCTCACAATCTTTTTCATCGTACGAAGACATTGTCTCATGTGTTATCAAGACTGAAATGGAATTCTCTAAGTCTTATGACTTTAAAGCAAAGAAACAGAAGAAGAGGCCTGCTGATCAATCTGGGAATGGAAATAAGGGGAAGAAAGGAAAGGTTGAATATCCATCCTGTGGTAAATGTGGGAAGAAACACCCCGGTACTTGCTTGAAGGGAATGAGAGTCTGTTACAAATGTGGTGAAAAAGGCCACGAAGCTCGTGATTGCAAAGGGAAGAAGGAAGCCACCAACGTTCAGTGCTACAATTGCAGGGGGATGGGACATTATGAAAATGAATGTCCTAAGCGTCAGGAGAACTTACCTCAGAAAAGGCCAAGGGATCAAGGCCAGGCTTATGCTATCACTACTGCTGAGGTAGAAGCTCCGAAAGACGTGGTGGCAGGTAATTTAATGGTTTTCTCAAGTTTAGCAAATGCATTATTTGATTCTGGATCATCGCATTGTTTCATATCTTCCCAGTTTGCTAAGAAAATTAGATATTTCCAATTTGATTTAATAAGGGAGTTGTCGGTTAAAACTCCTAAGGGAAGTATCATTGCAACAATGTTTTGTGAATCAGTCCCCATTAGAGCACATAAATGTTCATTATCTGCTGATCTCATCGTCATACCTATGATTGAGTTTGATATAATCCTCGGTATGGACTGTCTTTCGGACTATGATGTGAAGATTTATTGTAAGAAGAAAGAGGTTACAATTCTTGATGATAATGATAAGGAACACCTTATCTTTAGAGGAGAATCGTCACCACCTAATTCTTATTTAGATCCACCCCCAGTAGCTCAACTAAATTCAATTATTGGGGAGGAAGAGAATGAAATAAATTTTGGTGAGGAAAGGAATGTTCAAATAGAGGATGTACCTATTGTGAAAGAATTTGTAGATGTATTTCCGGAAGATTTACCTGGACATCCTCCGGAACGAGAAGTTGAGTTTTCCATTGTTTTGATTCCGGGATCAAGGCCTATATCAAAGACCCCTTATAGAATGGCTACTATAGAATTAGTCGAACTAAAGAAACAACTAGAGGAATTGAGAAATAAAGGATTTATTCGCCCTAGTGTTTCTCCATGGGGAGCCCCTGTTCTTTTTGTTAAAATGAAAGATGGATCTATGAGGTTATGTATTGACTACATGGAGATCAATGCTATAACAATAAAGAACAAGTATCCCCTACCTCGTATTGATGATTTATTTGACCAACTACATGGAGCTCAATCCTTTTCAAAGATTGACCTTCGATCTGGATACCATCAGTTGTGTGTAAAGGAGGAAGACATTCCAAAGACAGCATTTCAAACCAGGTACGAGCATTATGAGTTTACTGTAATGCCTTTTGGATTGACTAATGCACCCTCTGTATTCATGGATCTGATGAATGGAGTTTTCAAGGAGTATCTCGATGAATTTTTGGTGGTATTTATTGATGATATCTTGGTATACTCCAAAACCTACTAAGATCATGAAAATAACTTGGGCATTATCTTGAAGACTCTGAGAAGTCATGAATTATATGGGAAGTTTAGCAAGTGTGAATTCTGGCTTTAGGAGATTTCTTTTCTTGGACATGTTGTCTCTAAAGATGGAATCTCTGTTGATCCTTCTAAGACCAAGGCAATCCAAGAATGGACAACACCTATGAGTATAACTGAGGTACGTAGTTTTATTGGTTTGGCAGGTTATTATTGACATTTCGTCCAGAATTTTGCCTGATTGGCTAACCCATTAACTAAGATCACACGTAAAGGGGTTAAATTTGTGTGGACAAAAGAGTGTGAAGAATGTTTCGAAGAACTGAAGAGAATATTAGTCAATCCTCCTATATTGACTCTACCATCTGGGAATGATGGGTTCGTTATTTATAGTGATGCATCAAAGAAAGGACATGGTTGTGTCCTTATGCAGAATGATAGAGTTATTGCATATGCATCACGACAGTTGAAAATTCATGAACAAAACTATCCTACTCATGATCTTAAGTTAGCAGCTGTGATCTTTGCTTTGAAGATATGGAGGCACTACCTCTATGGTGAAAAATGTGATATTTATACTGATCACAAGAGTTTGAAGTATATTTTCTCACAAAAAGAACTCAACATGAGGCAAATGAGATGTCTTGAATTACTCAAGGATTATGAATGCACGATACACTACCACCCGGGGAAAGCAAACAAGGTGGAAGATGCTTTGAGTAGAAAAGACAATGTAGTTTTGAACATGATGAGAATTTAAAGGGATCCAATTTTCATGGATCTAGTAAAGATGGACATGGGTATTACCAGGGAAGGTGAAAAATCAATGCTTTTTCAAATGGTTTCCAAACCATCTTTACTAGAAAGGATTAAGAGTTCTCAGACCGATGATGAAGAATTCAAAAAGAAGTGTAAAGCTGTGAATGATGGGAGATTGAGAGACTTTGTGTGTGAAGATGGAATTTTGAAATTCGGGAAGAGACTTTGTGTTCCCGATTTACCTGATCTAAAAAGGGAATTGTTGGATGATGCTCATAGTTCCAATTTCTCTATACACCCTGGGAGCACCAAAATGTGTAGAGATTTGAAGGATCATTTTTGGTGGGACAATATGAAGAGGGTGATTGCTGATTTTGTGTCAAGATGTATGGTTTGTCAGCAAGTTAAAGCTGGAAGGCAACAGCCTGGAGGAGTCATGCAACCTCTTCCCATACCGGAGTAGAAATGGGACAATATTACGATGGACTTTGTCATGGGGCTACCAAAGACTCCTAGAAGGAACGATGCAATATGGGTTATTGTCGATCGTCTTACCAAGTCAGCACATTTTATTGCTATAAGAGAAGATCTACCCCTGGAACGTTTAGCAAGACTCTATATTAATGAAGTTGTGAGACTTCATGGAGTACCCCTATCGATTGTTTCTGATCGTGATCCCCATTTTACTTCAAGATTTTGGAAAAGTCTTGAGAAATCCCTGGATACCGAACTTCTTTTGAGCACTGCTTACCACCCTCAGACAGATGGACAATCAGAACGGACAATTCAAACCTTAGAAGACATGTTGAGATCTTGTTCACATGACTTTCAGGGTATGTGAGATCAATATTTACCTCTGGTAGAATTTTCCTATAACAATAGCTTCCATTCGAGCATTCAGATGGCACCATATGAAACGTTATACGGGAAGAGATGTCGTACACCAACTTGTTGGGATGACGTTGGTGAAAGAAAACTTGTAGGTCCATAACTGGTGGAGGAAACGATGGAAAAGGTGAAGGTAATCCAAAATCACATCAGAGCAGCTCAAAGTAGGCAAAAGAGCTATGCCGATAATCGAAGGAAGGATTTGGAATTTCAAATCGGTGATCATGTTTTCCTGAAGGTATCTCCATGGAAAGGAGTCATACGTTTTGGTAAGAAAGGTAAATTGAGTCCCAGGTACATCGGACCCTTCGAAATTCTAGAATGAATTTGGGTTGTAGCTTACCGATTGGCAATGCTGCCAAGTCTCTCCAAAGTTCACGATGTGTTCCACGTATCTCTGTTGAGGAAATACATGCCCGACCCGACACATGTACTCACCTATGAGGAATTAGAACTGGAACCCGATCTGTCTTATTGCGAAGATCCCGTCAGGATTCATGATACGAGAGAATAAGTACTGAGAAACCGGACGACACGTCTGGTAATTTTTTTTGGAGAAACCATAAGATGGAAGAGGCAACGTGGGAACCCGAGGAACATATGATGAAGAACCACCCAAGTCTTTTCATGTGGTAGTATTCTAGAAATTTCGAGGATGAAATTATTTGAAGGAGGGGAGAATGTAACACCCCAAGCTTCTACGGTACACTTCTCTTTGAATAATGTGATAGCGTGTGTTGTACGCAACACCGAGTTCTAACACACCATAACCAATCAAACTAACCGTTATGAATAGTAATACCTACTTTTTGAAATTATATATATTTTATATTTCAAAATGGACTTCATTTTTGGATTCGGAATATCGAATTTAGCCTAAGGTGAAATTTTGTTAATTTTCGGATAACTTTAATATTTTGATGAATAGTGAAAATTACTAAATTTTAATTAAAAACAACTTTTTCAATCAAAATAATTAATAGTGATAAATTATGAATTTGAGTGGTTTTAAAGTATATTTAGAATATATTTTTACCATTTAATATAATTTTGGTCATTGGACATAATTTTACAATTAAACCGAACATAAACAAGTGTAAATCTTTTGATAGTTATTATCTCTTAAAAACACACTTTTTGTTTTGACAGCGGGAATTAATTTTAAATTAATTTCTGCCACTTCTGTGTTTTGAATTTAGAAAAATGGATTCCATATTTGGAATCAGGATTTCCAAATTGTGTAAATAGGTAACTTTTATTTTTAGACATTTTGAATAATTACTGTGGTAAATATTTTATTTACCATTGTTAAGGGTAAATCCGGTAAATAAGGGTTAACAAATAATATTATAATAATACTAAATTACCCTAAAACGTGTACTAGACTTATTGGTTGATACATGTTCGACCATAGGCATCTTTGGGTCGATTTTGGGACCCCATGGTGCCACTTGTAGGTGATAGGGACACTTGTTTTAATTATGTTAAAATGAATACAAAAATGACACAAGCATATATCTTTTAGCAAAAAAATTTTTACATAGGGTTATATATGTTGTATTTTCAATTAAAAATATTAATTAGAAATATAATACGATTCACTACATTATGATATTTTATTTATAATTTTTAGACATTAAATAATTTAATTTATTTATGAAACAATGATGATGAACTAATTACTTTAATAGTGAAAAATTAAAATAATTGATATTATAAATACCCAAATAAATATAATATGAAACTTTTAATGAATTAAAATAATTTTCTAGGATAATATGATATATTAGAATTGAGTTAATTGACTATTTTCGAAGTAATCAATCTGTTATGAGTTTCACAAAAATCAACTATTGAATAGTGTCAAAATTGACATAAAAGAGTTCTTAAAACAAATATTATATTATTAATTGATATTAAATTCCTAAAAATCTAAGGTTCGGCCAAGATACTTATATCATGAGAAGTTAATCATTATTGGACCACTTGGGGGTCTCTTGGATGTATATAGTATGTTTATTAACCATATTATATAAAAATAAAAAGAGACATTGTAAAAGTGAAACTAATTAATTTAGAGTTAATACTTAAAGATAAGGTTAATATAAGTACCCAAACCTGTCTAAATTCTATTGGTTGTATTTTTTTCGACCTATACTTACATTATAATTTAAATAATCAACTTTGGAGACATTAGAAACCTAATATGAATTTATTATAAATTAATATTTCTAGCTTTTCCAAAGGTGCCCCTCACCCCTCTTATAAAAGGGCACTCCTCCTTCTCATTTCTTCACACCATCAAATTCTTTTGGTTCGGCCAAAATATTCCCATATACTCTCCCAACTTCCCTCACTACAACCTAGAGGCCTTAGTTTGATCAAAAAGACAACCTAAGGATCCCTTTTGATCAAATCAAAAGGAAGAACCCGAAGAAGAGGTAATGATTTCACCACCCTTTTCCAAGTTCATTTCTTCTTCCACTTCTTCTTCCTTTGTTGTTACCATTCTAAAATAATGACTCTAGTATCATATATATACTGTGATGTTATTATAAATATGGTACAACCATATTCATTATTCTATCCGCCCTTTGAATAACATGTCACCATACGTGCGTACGTACGGCTTACCGTCTCCACGTCGTGGTGTAATTGTTATTCAATATATTATTATTTGGATGGGTATAATAATGATATGTAACTCATGTAAATAATAAATATAACATGTTATTGATTCTGTATATATGATATAACAACCATTTATATATTATTATCAAATCAATATTAAAAGATCATATATGATATCATATTAATGTATATGATTCTTTTATAATTTAATAACAATTATTTCACCATTATACAGGATGTTAACCTACCCCAACCAAGGAAAAGTACAAGGTAAGGGGTTTTCATCTCACTCCTTATTCCCGTGAGATTCATGCCATATTGCCACCATTACCTTTTGTGTGGTGTATATACTGCCCATAATTATATTCTTTGTGTAATACACTCTAATTTATGTGTATTTACATATCCATTATATGATACCTCTTTCATGGGTTGTATGTTTCATAAGTTACCAAATTGGTAAGGGTTATTTTACAATCTCTTCATTATCCGAGGTTGTTTATACATAATAATCTACTGGGATCTCTTTATCATCCACATCCATGTTTCTTAAAAATGTATTTCAAAACATTTTTACTATTTACTAGAATATGGTTAAAGTCATTTATAGCCTTTTTTTGACTTTTTATAAGAGGTTTATAAAGGAATATTTCCGTCGTTTTCCAAACAACGTGCTTTTTATCCTTTTCGACAAAATTAAGGTAAGAATGTTTTTTTAACTTATACGGCGGGTGTGGTTATTTTCCACCATTATAAAATCGTCGAAGCTTCCCTTACAAGATAATAAGAATATTTTCAAAAAAAGTGTTTTATTTCATAAATATAAGACTCTTAAATGATTTCAAAATAGAAAGAGATATTTTTCTAAAATAGTCTTTATTTCATCTATGTCAACATCCTTTGATGGATTTTATGCTTATTTGAAGTTGATTTATTATGATACAAAACTTCTATATTGTATTGAAGGTTTTGTGATATGTTTGACTATGGATGTGATATTTTTATTCCATTCATAGTTTATGGTGAAATTATTGACATTTCTTATGCTAGTTTTAATATGAATGTTTATGTTATGTTTAAACCTTTTCATATGGGAATGCATTGGACTTAATATGTGACGGGTGGAGCCGGCTATAGCTCCTCGATGCATCGGTAGGTCTCATGAGACAAACTAGTGTCTTGGCACAAGGCCTTGGAAAAATCTTATTTGTAGTCTTGGCATGAGGCCTTGGCTATGTGGTCATGATAGTATGGAATTATGCATTCCAACATTATGAAAGTGGTTATTGATTTTTCATGTGATTATTCGATTATTAGAATATCAATGTGAATAAGTAAATGGAATTATTTCATTTTATTTATGCCATACCATATTGAAAGTTTAAGTTTGAAAGGATTTTGTTTTAGTTATACATTGCCTTAAATGTTTATTCTTATTTATGAAAATTTCCGCTATATTGTTATCCTTACTGGGAATTTGAGCTCACCCCTTTTCTATGTTTTATTTTTCCCAGGAAGTGAAGAAGTAAATTATGAATGACCTGCAGGGATATTATGTGGGGATATGAGTGTGGATTATGGAGACAATATGTTGTTGTAGTAGTTTTTCATTTTATGATGTAATGTAAGACTTATGAATATATCTAGTGTTTCCAAGGCTACTAAACCAATCGGTCTTTCGAGATTTGATCTTTATTGTGATCATGCCAATGTTATGTAATAATGCATCGACTCTGGGTAACTAGGGTCGGGGAATTACAATATATACAAGGCATCAATGTATTTTTTGAGTGTGAATAGTGAAAAATCAAAAATAAGTAGTCCCTAAAAATTCATGCCATGACCTCTTAATTCATGTTGTGAAATGTGATGAGAAACCCCATATTTTTTAGATTTTGACATATTTCCTTGGGGAGTTCAATAGAGAAAAATGTCACCCTTTCACGTCAGAAAAGTGATTCCAGAAAGTATTTTTGAAGAATATAAGGTATATCAACCTCTATAATCATTTCATTATGTTAGTTCTATGATGATACATCCCATATGCCTATGTCCACCACACTTTTTAGAACCTGAAGAAAACACTGGATGTGAACTTCATATCTTCTAGGACATTTATGCACACACATCGGGATTTTTATACAAAATCCTATTTTTTTAAACCTATGACTACACTTATTAGGGAAATTTGGGATTGGAGAAAGATAAAAGAAAATTTCCAGAGACATGTATGCCACCATATAGCCCTACCATTGCAACCACTATTCTCCATGTATCCTTGCTACCCGTCCTCACCATGTTTAACATGAGTGAGTACTTATTTATATTCTAGGTGATGTGAATTTATAAGGAGTGTTGTTTAGGGGTTATTTCTATTTCATATTCATGGTTTTTGTTATTATGACACAATTTATTAATTCTAATTTCAATTTTTTTTGAAAACTATGTGTCCATTGCTTGTAACATAAAGAATACCATTTTATTTAACCAATTTATTTCCCTATATCATGTATGACCATTAAGAAATCCAGAATAGTTATGTTTAAATATGGGTTTGGCTTACCTTATACAATAATCGAGCTAAGTAGTTGATCATACCAATTTTGTGATTATTGAATTAGTGTATATTACCCGTACCAAGAATACTTAAACACTCAATTATGACACCAAATTATGAATGAACACATAATCTGTGGAATTCATGGAACTCAAACATTAAAATCACTGAATCTAGTATGATCCCTCAATTAGCATCAAACATGAATTTGGTTTTTTCATTCCATATCTATTAAAAACATAAAAAAGATTCTTATTAAATTAATTTATATAAATTATATCATATTTGTTATCCTTGTGTGTTCAATACTTATACTTGATTATTACACCATATTCAGAAATTTTTCCTGATTTTAATTTTTTATTAATTTTTTTAGCCCCATAAGAATTTAACCAAAAACTATCGGCTATCAAAAAATTTCAACAATTTTCAGGGATTGATTCCATTAGGATTAAGTTACATAAGAAATTATGTATCAGTTTTTAATTTAATTTTTTTCACTTGGATATGAAGTGCTATTATTCCTTTTCCAAACCCATTACCCAACTATTCCACTTCTAGGATGTAAAAATTTGTTTAGCATGCATATTATCTATATCTGGAGGGGAACTTATACAGGAAGAGTTAAGTGGAAAAATATACCAAGAAAGAACATTAAGTTATGACTAGAGACGTGTGATGAACACAACTAGAGATTTTAATGCTTGTATATTACCATATAAAATCATAGATTAGTATTTAGACCCATATTATGGTGTATCCATTAGGAATTCAACAGTTTGATATAAAACTAGCTATCATCCAGATGGTATCAAAGTCAATCCAATTTGATGGAATATCCCATAAAGATCCTAATTCATATATATATATTTATACTCTATAAGACCTTTTAGTTTAATAACTCTTATATTGATGTAGTTGGTCTTATAATATAAATATTCTCATTAAAGGTAAAGGAAACATAATGGATTTAAAGCCTCCATTCTCATTCTATCACTACATTGGATGAGATGGTGAGAAACATTATAAATTGATTTTTACCACCATCAATATCAATGAATATATGGGTAACAATTTAAAATTTAAATCAATTTGATGACGATTCAGTGTATAGTTCATGAGTAATATTTAAATACATAAATATAATATTCACCATCATGGAATTGAATTATGCTAATAGATTCAGATATTTTATAATGGTTTGTCATAGGTATACAAGTAATTGTATATTCTACATCTGGAGAATCACTAATGAGGAATTTGTCTAAAAATATATTGAACCATCAAGATGAGATTTCCAATAATATATCATAGTGGAATAAATAAAACACCTAGAGGTGAGGTGTGAATATAATGGAAAGTATATGGATGGGGTCCCAACTGGAGTTTATGACTAAGAAGATGGATGTGATGATGGTTTTTTATAACCACCAAGGTATGTATTGTTAAGTTGAAAAATATTTAAATTACAATCATTAGAACTATATATAGGTATATACACCACAAAAAAAAAACAACACTAGAAGAATCAATATCAAGTACAAGGGCCTCATCCCATGGCAGAAGGTTTTCAACCTCAGCATAGGGTTCAATCACTAAGGAGTTTGGTAGTTCATGGGGAGTAGACCCCAAAAACATTTATAGCAGTCACTAGAGATTAATTGATGAATTTGATTAAAAACTCAACCGTTCAAGATATTGATATATGAGAATTAAGATATGACTCACATAATAAGTGAGTTACATTGAAAAATATGGAAATTCAAGCCGGTCATATTTCTGATGAACTTCGAGAGAGGCCTAAAGGATTACTTCTATGGTTCCCAGATTAGCACTCCAATAATGTTTTGAAATTAATCTCTATATGATGTGTAAACATAATAAAAAAAATGAACCAATAAGAATACTAGGAGAATATATGGCTAACAAAGAAGTTGATGAGATATAATATAAGGAAAAGGGTTACATTTAATAATGATAAGCAATATAATTACAACCACCATGAAAATCAAATATACCATTTCTGGATAGGATGAAGCAAGAAAATATTTATGTAAAAAGAGGTAAATTTATTAAACAAATTAATTTTTTTTTATATTAATATTCCTTTTTTATAATCCCTTGAAATATTCCAACATACTCAAAGTTAATGAAGTAGCTATAAATGAAAATTTGAAAGCTAGATGAGATCAGAACCATTTCACTATTTAGAGAATTCCGGGTTTTGATATCAAAGGACTCACCATTGATGAAACAAGATCTATTTAGTTTTTTAAAACCTATATTTATTGGTTCTAAAAAATTTGGATTAGAATTATGTTATTTAGTTTTAAGAATTGATATCATGTCATAAACCAACTTCAAAATCATGGAAATAGATGTTTTTGAACCCACAAGTGCTTCACTTCAATTAGATTTCAACAACGAAATTCCTAGGAGGAATTGTCAAATATATTTTGATCAAAGTTTCCGATTTTACCTTCCCCATGGACTTATTAGTTATTTATTTGGAAGATGAAATTAAAAACATTATTCTTGGAAGAAAATTTATAGAAACTTTAAGAGATCTGATCGATGTGAAAAGTGGTGAGCTATTTTTAATGATGGGTAGTGATAAATTCAGTTTTAAAATACACCATCAAATGATTAATTATGATGTAAATAATTTGTTCTAAAAATAAGATTAAAAATATAAAGTTTAATTGGTTTCCATTTTATAAAATAAAAAATTATTATTAACTTTCCATAATAACAAAGTAGAAGTAAAACCTAATAGGAATTGTGGAGAAACTGGGAAACAATATCTCTAATAATGGATAAGAAAATTTTTCATGGAACATAGAAGAATGATGTTATGTTTTTTTGGAGGAATATATTAAATATTGATTTTCGATTATAAAGAATCATTGTTGGTTAGGATTAATAGTGTTCGAGAAGATAATTCCAATAGGTAGAATTATTATGTTTAGAGAGGATGTGAAGAGATTGACCTATGTGGAAAAGTGGGAGATATGTCTATATGAAGACCCATACTAAGTACAATATTTTCAATAACCAGTCACCTGAGTTGAAACTTAAACATGTATTTTCTACCCAATGATATTAAACAAAACTGATTTTAAGATGAAAATATTATTGTTAGGATTTTTCTTTATTTATTTTCTATGTTTAGATGTTATGATTATCACTCCAAAAAATCATTGAAAATTTATTGACGATGGCCTTTGCATTCACATAATTTTTCTTATTTTGCATGACCATCAAGATCAAGCATTTAGAAACATGAAAAGGAGAGGCATGTTCAAATCAAATGATAAAATCCATTCATGTTATTAATTCAAAGAAATAGACATCCTGAAAGCTACTATCACTATGAATATGGTGTAAGTAAAACCACCGTAGCCAAGTTAGAAACATAAAATAAAGTGCAGTTAGAATTTAAATTCTATATATTTTTTATTACACATAATTAGTTGTTTTAGACATTGAACTGTCCATTTTATGACCACACTTGATTCTTGCATTAATCAACTGAACTAGGATAGATAAATTGCAGATGATAATTTAATTCCATGTTTTAAAATTATTTGTCAACACATTTTAATGAAAAAAATATGGGAAATAATTATTAGTGATAGGAATGTGGGTTTAAATGTAGGAAATAATGACTAGGGTGAATATTAATTCTTGCGAATCAATTTTTTTGATATTCTCTTATTCTTTGAATTGTTGATATTTACGTAAATTGATTTAATTATATGCATTAATTTCCATGAGTGGTTGAATGAACCCTTTGTCATCAATATTAATAGATTCCACTTAACCTAATATTTACTATTCTTTATTTCAAATATTTATTGAGATACTCGAGTATGTTCTATTATAAAATATTCTTGATATAATATAATAGATATGACTGAATATAATCACTATTAATATGATTGAAGAAACTGCATGTTTAAACACTATTTCTTTGGACCCAGATAAAATTAATCAATTTAAGACCATAAATTCCATGAAATCCTTCTTTATGAAATGTGATGAGTTATAAGCCCATTTTATCAACTTCTACCTTCCTCTAATTATATTTAATAATATTCAATATAATAAATGTTTGGGATTGATTTTCAATTATAGATTGGGATGATATAAATTTAGGAGATTTATATGGGGAGGTTTTCATAACAATTTGTGGAGATTCCATTATTTCATTCACTTTACATTATAACGATTCACCTAGATTTCTAGAAAATAAATAAGAAAAATAGAAAAAGAAAAAAATCAGTTTGGTCTTTGGAGGATCAGAAATCACCATTGTTAGAACAATGATCTTTTGACCGTATGTGGTTAGGTGGTGGATGCGAGATTTTTCTTAAGAACAAGTTTGAATAATATATATATATATATATATATATATAAGAAACGTTGGATTATTAATTTATTGTACATACCTTTATCAGGATATCACTTTGAGATTTTTTGGGGGAAGATAGAGATGAAATTTGTAAATGTATATTTTTAGTAATCTTATCTTTTGATGTCATGGACAATTATTTATAGTCAAAACTCATTTTTGAAATATTTTTTTCATTATTACCCACCTACCCTAAATCCTAAAATACATTTTAACCTCACTGAATTTCCTCAGAATTATCTATGAACTCATTATTTGCGTGGTGGAGATGTTAGATGATTTTTAAGCCTACGATACGTGACATGTTATTAAACTATTCCTTGAAAAATATTTATAATTGTACCTTGATGATGTGAGGGAAAATTTAAGGTGATGTAAATCTAAAATGGAATTCATATTAATAATAAATTGAAAAATAAAAATTGATGAATGAAGATGAGTGGTTATTTCTAAATAGAGGAAGTAAAATACTTTATTTATTTATTTTTAATTAAGGAATTGATGAATATTCCCATTTGATACATGACAATTTAATTTCCCATTTAATAAATTTATTATATTATAATTAATTTTAAATCACGGTATATTGAGAATCTTTTGTATTGTGTTGATATTCCATCATTGAAGAAAGTTCGATATTCATGTGTAGGGGATTTGAGATGTCCATTTATTGCACATATTTTTGATATATAAATTAATCACTATTTATATATAAATGGATAATTATTTATTTTTTATTTAATGTAATTTTTCATATTTGTAAGGATAAAATTTCTTTTTGAAAATGAGTAAAAAGATAGAAAAATAAAAAGATATAATCTACAAGAAGGTATACTATGATGATGGATTCCACTGAAACACATCAGGGGATTGAAACTATATAAATAGATAAATACATGGGTACTAGTGTAGGAAACTATCAATACATGACTTAGACCTAGATGTAGATGTATACTAGATTCATAGAATCTTTGGAATTGAGAGTCTAGAGTGATAAAAATTTACATAAGAGGAAGCCGCAATATTTTACGGCATGAATTCTTATTTCCCACCATCAATGATGCTAGAATGACTCAGTTTTTTTTACTCTGATATCATTCATTGGGGTGATTCACCATGAAATATGTCACCCATGTATGTCATGAAAAGAGATTCAAGGTCTATTTTTTCAACTGTAAAGGAATATCACACTCCAAAATCAGTTCATGGAGTGTGTTTATGGAAAATATGATCCACAAACATATAACCAATACACTTTTCATGTCCTGAAATCAATACAAGATGTGAAATTCAAAATATTTATAACTTTTATGGTCCCACAGAGGGTTTTTTATATAGAATCATATTTATAAAACCCCTTTTATCTACTTCTTGTGGATATTGGATATTAAAGATATGTAGATGAAGGTGGGAAGATATGAGTGCTCTATTGTGGATACCTACTACTAAAGACATTCTTTTCTACCATTCTTTTTCAGGTATCCATATTGCTCATCATCATCATGAATAACATGAGTGGGTAGCTCCTTCTATGATTGGTAAAGTGACATTAGGTAGAGTATTTTTTAGGTATTATTTATATTTCTATAAATTTTTTGTATTTATGAAACCATGTTTATTAATTCTTATTCACTTAATTTTTTAAATTACATGACCATTGTTAGAAACCTGAAGAATATAATTTTATTTCACAATAAATTACCTTTGTTCACATATAATCATTACGTAATCCATCAAAATTATGTTTCAATAATATTTTGGGTTACCTAATACCATTACCGAGCTATGTAGTTTATTATAACAATGGGGTGGTTATCATATTCGTGTATGACATACAAAACAAGGATCCCTAATGACCCAATTTCGGCACAAAATTATGAATAAACATGTAATCAATGGAATAAATAACATGAAACCACAAAAATTGTTGAACCTAAAATTATCTATCAGCTTATATCATACGAAAATATATTTTAATATTTATATCTCCCTCCAAATAAAAATATAATTTCATTTTAAATTCCTTTAATTAAATTAAGACATATGAACTATCCTTATGGGTTGAAAACTCATACTTTCTGATTACATATCATTTAGTCAGATTCAATAAGATGTATTTTTTTTATAAATTTATTATTTACCCATATGAATTTAAAAACTACCAATGGGTTTTTACTATTGAACTATAAGATATTTGGAAAACAAAGTATCTATTACCTAGAATAATTATTTGAACAATTAATTTTTAATATACGAGTGATAAAATGTTATAAGTAAATCATATATGTTAATGTATATAATTTTTGTTCTTATATATTGATATAATAATTATATATTTATTATACAATAGGTTTGAACATATACAATATAAATCCAGCCGTAGGTAAGGGTTTCTAATATCAATTTTAAAAATGTGATACACATGCCACATTAACCAATTATTCATTTTTTGTGGTGAATTAATATCCCATTTGATATGTTATATCATTAATAAATTATCATTATTGTATTTGATGTTTAATTTTATGTTGTTTCTTTCAAGAGGATTATAATTTAAAATATACCAATGTGACATGGGGTTATTTCACAATATCTTTACTATTTAACAATATTTATGTTCAAGTATCTATTGGGAGAATTAATTTATCCCTCTATATTGAATCCTATTTACTTTCTTCTCATGTGGATATTCATGAACTTTATAAATAATAGTTCCATTTCACCTCTATAGGGTTCTAATAATTATTGAAATTTTTTATGAAATGAAGAATTTATATATCTATTCGGTAGAAATTATTTTCCATCTATATAATTGTTTTCTAGAAATGTTTTCAAGAATGTTTTTAAAAATCTAAAATTGATTATTAAATAAGTTTAACCATTGTTTGGATATTAAAAAAATGTGTTGAAAGGAATATTTTCATTATATTCCAAATTAGATACTTATCAACCTTTTCATTTACAGGATGAAATTCATGTTTTTAACTTTTAAACCATGTGTGATATTACCCACCACAATGACCACTCATTGTTATGAATATTCACTTAAAATTTTATAGGGTTATTTTTTAAGAAAATGAATTTCCCATTATTTTGAAAATTAGTATTTTTTAAAATTAACATTAAAATTTAAAAATATTATTTTCTTTAAGAATGTTTTAAGATTTTTTGTGGTAATCATATCAATTAACAACTTCAACCCTTTATTATACATAATATTGAATAGGTATATGATTTATTAGTTTTATATTTATTATCTAATTGGATGGTTTATGATCAATTCTACTAAGGAATTTATTGATATTCAATAATACAGTTATTCCAATTTTGACATAATTCATTTATAAGACATTTGGATTAATTTGTACATATTATTAATATAATAAATGCATTGAATTTATTATGTGATGATTGGTTCTTTGAATTATATAACCCCTACATCGATAGGTCTCATGAGAAAAGATATCGTAGGTATTTGGATGATGCCTTACCCATTTAAGTAGCATGTCTTAGGATGGGGACTCAAGGAATAGTTTCAGATATATGTAATCATGTATTACATCATTATGAAATTTTTTATAGATATCCATGTAATTACTTGATTTTTTATGATAACCATGGATAAGATTCTAGATAATTTAATTATTTATATAGTATTATTTTATAATCATTAATTATTTATATATTATTCATTCTATATTATCATTTACTTCAAACATACCCATAATGAGAATTAGACGTAACACCCCATGTTTTTTTGAATTTTTTTTGTCAAATTAATTTAATATTTTGATATTTTCCATTTCATGTATAATTGAAAATAGATTTTCACTAAGTAAAACATTAATTTTACATTAAACTGACTTAGTGTATGTTACATGCAAGACCGACATAGATTACATTACACCGATCAATAAGGTTAGCTTACATTACACACAATATTGACCATCCTCGATGTCATGCGTAAAATGCAAGATCGAGTATTACCTAACTATAATATATTATAAAAAATATTATTATACTGAGATATAACATAGAAATTAAGTTTATGTATATTAATATTATTAAATAAATTATAGAAATATGTGGTCTACTCAAATATAATATGAATTTATATGTTACTATGTAATTAGAAATGAATATGAAAACAGATTGAAAATAAAGAAAAAATATTATTATGGTCACAATGTTATTTTAACATAAAAAATTTATTTAATTAAAATTAATGAGTAATATTATTGTAATAAATATTATATATATCTGATAAAATATGTTTTATATTCATCTATTAGATTTTATATACATAATATAAGAAAAAACCCAGTATAATACTAAAAGACCAATATTTTTATTGAGGTGTTTTTACCGCCATTAATGGAAAACCTATTTCAAATAAATTTTTTATAATTTTTATATATTTAATATGTCAAAATAAACATTATATTTGTATTAAAAACATACATATTAGTTTAGTATAATGTTTTGGTATTTTTATGTGAGGTTTCATCTTTTAATGAATAGTTAAAAACAATGGATTTTAATTCAAAATTTCTTTCTCATCTAATTTGTTTTTAAAGATAAATTATATTTTTAATTGGATTCATAGTTTAGTTATATGGAATTTCTATCAATTATAGAAATTTAGGTCATTAGAACAAATTTCACATTGAAATTGGGTATAAAAAATTAGTAAACACTTGGATGTTTTTACGTTAAAACCCCACAATGTCATACCATCATAAAGATTAATTTTAAATTAATTTCAGCAATATATGTGATTAAAAATTACAAAAATGGATTAAATATTTTTAATTATAATAATTTATATTTTACAATAATGTCAAATTTGTTTTTGACCATTAATATTAGTTCAAGTGATTAAAATTAATCACACCGGTTAAGTGAAAAATATGGTTAATAAAGTACTAAACCACAAATATATGACCATAAACGACCTAATAACATGGATAAAACCGATTTTATTGAGATTATTCATATATTAATCAAATATTATTGAACTCTTTTTGGTTTTTAAAGTCTTTTTTAGGTAAAAACGTTGGTACACCTATCGTGTTTTTAAAAATGCCATGTGTGTCCTTTCCCTTCCCTGTAAAATGTCACCACCTCTACCCACATCCTCACATATATCATGAAACTTGGATGAACAAAAATATGATCAAATAATCTCAAAACTATCCCCCTTTATTCCTTGAATTGTTACCTTGGGAAGAAGGAAAATCAATGAAGGCTTTTTTCACAAACTAAAAGGAGCTACCCATTTATGAGGTAACATCTTCTCTCAATCTCCTTTCCTTTATTTTCCTTTACACCCCATACACTCTAATTATTCTATTAATATATGAAAACACCAATATCATAAATTTCATAGGTGTTTTTTAATCTATGGGTTTGAAATTAAATTACACACATTTATATCTAATGGATATCAAACATACTATTTCGATGTTCGATGAACTACTGCCTCACGAAACGTCGATTGATAATTTTTTCAATTACCACAAATCATGGTGGAAATTATTAGTGAAAATATGTTATTATATGTATCATATAATATTTATTATTTTTATAATATTCTTTATTCCATTTTTACAACTCATACAGTTTTTTCTTTTCATTTTTTGTTAATAAGATAATCTTGTTGGAGGAAGTGTGGACTATCGCCTCCTCAAAGTGATGTGATTCGTTCACACACCACATGGAATGTATTAAAGATGGGTTTGGTGAAAAAATATGATATAATAATTTTAATGGAATAATTATATATATATATACATACATATATATATATATATACATATCATTAACATTCTTTCTTTCAATATGACGAGAAAAACAGAAACAATGTTCGTGCGTACAAACAGTTTACCATCTACATGAGCAGTGTATTTTTTTCTTGTATCACTAAGATATAGAATATTATAATATAAATATACTTTATATAAATGATATTTATACCATTATTTACATTTTTACTGATTATATAAGTATAAGGACCAACAATATAACAAATTACGACAAATTTAAAAAATAATGAAAATATTACCCGAAGTGAAACAATAACATAGTATCATTAAAAAGAGGGTAAAATAAGGTAATAATAAAACCTTATATGGTATTATGTATAATAATATTTTTATATATTATATTTATAATAAACTTATATTTATTATAGAGGATTCTTGTACGGGTACGAAGAGAGTCAAGACACAAGGTTAGGAGATTTCACCTCACTGTTTATTTTCGTGGGATACAAGCTATGTTCACCACTCTTTCATTTTGTGTGGTGTATTTAAATTCCATAATTTTATTATATGTATATTATAATTAAATTTTTTGATATTCACAAATCCATTCTATTATCTTTCTTTCAGGGGTGCATGTTTCAAAAGATTCCAAATCGGTAAAATAGTTTGGTCTTATTTTTCCTTCTTTGAGACTCATGTTTTGTTATGAACCTAAATTATTTTGAGGTTTATATACACAAAGTTTACATTTTATATAATTATAATACTTATTTTCATTATATTGAAATATTCATGTAATTTTATTTTCTTATATGGATAGTATTATCCCAAGTTACCAAGTGATAATATTTTATTGAAATAATCTCATAACTTTTGAATATTGTTCATGGTTTTTTCTACATTGATGAATTATTACATTCCTTCTCTAAATTCATTCATGAAATTTCTGATCCTTTATTTATTCATGCTATATTAATGTTTTGGTACTATAATATACTATTTTTTATAAAACATAGTTAAGAATGTGTTTTTACAAATGCTCTAATTTACCTTATCTTTGGTCAGAATTATACATTTCTTCAAAATATTATATTCTAAAAAGTGTTTCCTAGAATATTCTACTAATATCCTATGATCATTAAAATAAATTTTTAACCTTTTTACGTTTTACAAGAGTTTTCATTGGAATATTCTTATTAGTTTTTGAAAAATCAAATTTTTTATTTTTTTACCATTAAAAAGAAATGTTCTTTTCACCTTGTATGATTTATATGGATTCACCCACCATCAATCCCTTGAAGAATCCTTTACAATATAAAAAAAGTTCTCCTATTATTCTGGATATTCATTATTTTTAAATTATTTTTAGGAGGAAAGTATTTTAAATTTTTTTTTCTCTTTTAAAAAGTATTCAAATAAATTTCAAGAATTATTCTTAAGTCCTAATAGTCTTTTAAAAGAAATGGTTTTGAAAAAGTTTCCAATATTTATTTATACGTTTTCAAATTATTTTTAAATAAATGGTTTTTAAATTTTTTTCAATATTTATTTATATGTATTAAATGTATTTTCAATGAAATGGTATTCAAAGTGTTTTAAAGCTTCATTTTTATGTTTTTAATGTATTTTCATGGAAAACTGTCCTTAAAATGTTCCAAATATTCTTTTATATCTTTTCAATCAAGAAAGGTTTTCAAAAAAATTTCAATATTCATTAATGAGTTTTTAATATACATTTAGTGAAAAAGGTTCTTCCAATGTTTTAAAGCATAGTTTATATGTTTCTAGGAAAAAGGATTTCAAAATGACTTGAATTATTCTGTATATGTTTTCAATGTATTTTATTTGAAACTTATTTTATGTATTAAAAATCATTTTTTAAAAAATGGGAAATTCTTTTAATAAATGTTTTTGAAAGGTATTTTAAAAAAAACCATCTAACATGAAATATATTTAAGTCACTCATTCCCTTTTAGGAAATGATATAATGGTTCTGCTTATATTATTTATATGAATGAGTTATGCTTAATGTCATGGTATTTTTAAGACCCATTACTCTTTCAAGGGTTATATTATTTTGAAACCATCTTCTTTTCATGGGTTATGTTTATGATTATGAAACCCATGTTTTACTACAGGTTATTAAGTACATGTTTATAATAACCATTTCATTTCATGGTTTATGATATGATTATTTATTATCCTATGGAACATATATTTATGATTTCATTATGAGATAGGTGAGGCCTATCTTTCCCTCTAATGCATTGGGTAATGATTTTTATCCCATGATATAGACTAAGATAGTATTGATAATGAACCTTGTCTACTAAGATGGCCATGAAAGTGAACCATGACTAATAAGATGGTATAAAGAGTGAACTCATGCTACTAAGATGGCCATGGGAATGAACCATGAATACGAATATGGTATGATGAGTGATCTTATGCTGATAATATGGTCATGGGAGTGAACCATGAATACCAAGATGGTATGAAGTGTGATCTCATTCTACTAATATGGCCATGGGAGTGAACCATGACTACCAAGATGGTATGAGGAGTGAACTCATGCTATTAAGATGGCCATGGGAGTGAACCATGGCTACAAAGATGGTATGGGGAGTGAGCCCATACTACCATGATGGTATTGGTAGTTATACCTTGGCTACTATGGAAATCATATTATATTCTTATTTGTCTACCACAATTCTATGTTTTATTCCACTGTTATGATTTCATGGATTATGTTCGTTATTTCATTTTGATAAATGTCTTAAGAACTACCAATCTTTATGAAACTATTCATGTTGATGATATTTGACATTATGGGTATGATATTATATTTCATGATCCTATTCTCATACCCTTATGATCATGATTTTGACTACATATCTCCCTTATTATCCCTTAATGAGCATCTAAGCTCAACTCTTCTCATGTTTCTTTCCTCTGGTTATGAATATATATTTTTTGTGTGATATGTCTAAGAGGGGTACTAGTATAGGATAACCTAGTGGGATATAATGTATATCACTCATGTACGAGTGTTTACATTCCATTTTTACAAATAAACTAGGCCAAATATAGTCTTTGGGTGTCTGTTTGTATAATTTTTATGTATTCCAAAAATTTTATATAATGCTAATTTTTTGAAAATAGACGGTCACTATAGTTAGTGTCAAAGAAAAGGTATACTTCACATTTGGAAGAATGGATGGGAAAAATTTAGTGAGATCCCTAGGTATATTTATAATGATATGTATATATTATTTCTCAAATGATAAGTATAAGGATTGGCTCACATTTAGGAAAATGTCCTGGAATTTTGGTAAAGGATAGAGTGAGTGGTTTCCTAGAAATACATCCTAGTTTGGATAATGAAATTTTATGTGGATCTGGAATATATGTACCTAGGGGTAACGAATCTGGCATGTTGTTTGGTTCATGACTTAGGGTACTCTATTACACAACAACATGACTTGATGCACACATGGTTTGACACTCCTGGGGAATATGCCCTGGAAATTCATAAAATCATCACAAACCATCATGAAGGATTTAAATATAAGTTGGTTATTAATTGACTAGGATTAACCTAGGGTTTCATAGACTCCATAATGAGTACTAATATATGATAAGTATTTTTTTTCATAATTATGTGGTTTTCTTCTATAATATTTAATTCTTACACTATTCTTATAGTTTTAGTCAATGAATGGAACCCGAAGAAACTAGAATAATGTTCAATGTGATGGAATATATTTTGATGAGAGGTTAAGTGGTACGGTCACTTATGGGAAAGATATTTTGATCATGCCTAATTATTTATCATAGAATCAGATTAATAATGTTTACCTTAACCAACTATTGGACTCACCAAGGAAGAGAAGGAAGGAGTTTGGTGGGAGTTCAGGAAATGGATACCATGGAGGAAAGAAGATTTGATTTTCTTTTAATCAAAGAATGTGTAAATAATCACATATGTGAATTTATTAGAGGGAAAATAGAATGTTTTTATTATGTTCAATAAGGAAAAAATTTTGGTGACTGTAAGGGAAAAATGAAGCATTCAGTTTGTGAAAGGGATGCAAATATTGGCCTCTCTATGACACCATATAAGGTTAAGTGTTTAATTTTTGGAGAAAATGTTCATTATGCAACCTAATGTCCCAAGTGGATTTTTGATGAAGAGCATCAACAAGGTGGTGTTAGTAATTGTTATATTGAAGATGATCAAGAGACTATAAATGAAATTTGAATGTAAATGGGTATTTCTTATAAGATGTGGTAGCATTGTTAATAGATTAACGATGATGTAATTAAAGTTTTAATATATTTGGATTCAAATGTTATGAATGATGAAATGATTGTTCTACTTATTTTTTTCATTTCATCTCTACATATTTATGTTGAATGTTCCTGAGGGACTAGTGAAGTGATTTAATGTCAAGGTGATATTTTTACTAATGGATGATAACCCTTAATATGCTCTTTATTTTAAGATAATGTTGTATGGGTGAAGATACATGGGATATGGATAAGTAAATGAAATGGTACTGGTTACCTTGGAAATAATTAAAGTCTTTTTTGAGATGTGGTTTATTCTAGGATTTATGATGATTGTGCCATTTTTTAAGGAATAGATCCAATATACTTTGGAATATAGAAGTATGCCTATTTTTCAAAAAGATTTCTGTTAATTCCGGACATTACCATGAATCGAAGGAATATACGACGAGGGTATTCACATGTTTTGAATGTGAAAAGAAAGAGATACAATGTGATATACATGGGAATCACCATTAATCTGAATTAATGACATGCTTTACATTGTTTTTATTTTCATCTTTGAGAAGATTAATAGGGTTAACTGTTCATTAAAATTTTATGTTAAACATCGGAATAAGTATTTGTGCAATGAATTTGTATTAAAAAACATTGTTAGAAGGAAATTTAGAGATTAACCTTATTTCAAGGATTCTAATATTATAATGTTTGAAAATTAAATTAGTGTTTTTTGAGAAAATGACATAATGTATGTCAGGTGATAACCAATCATGTCTGGCAAGGACGCAGGTCTTGAACCCATAACCAAAGGATGACATGGGTTTCATACCTACCACTGGCCTATGTGATGTCCTGGTTAATGATTATATATTTATGATGAATTAATATTAAGTATTAATCAATAATTTTACATTTTATGTTTATATATTAATTCATATTGACAAATATTTAGACTATTAATTCTTTTATGGTTTTTAAGATCCATGAAATATGTATTTTAGTTCTTTATTCATCAATGTAAATTTCTAGAAATTCATTCATTGAGGTAATATATGTATTATAAATTGATCAAAGCACAACCAAAAAATTATGTTTTTTATAGAAATATATTAAGAATTACCCAACGTTCTTAACGTGAGGAAAAATGTTTTCCTAATACCTTAAAATTTATTGAGTTGATGACTTTTGAAATTATAACAAATTTATGACTTTGAGTCCCTCAAATTTTCTTTTATCATTCAATTGATTGTGATTTATGACCACAATAACTATTTATAAATATTTATGCTTTTGTAACATGTCCAATATCCACTCCCAACCTATGTTATCCTATGTAGAAACAATGTTATATGTTACTTTGAGTTTCTGTTATAGTTCCAACATTCCATTTCCAATTTATGTTTTATTATCATTTTTATGATCTATTTTTTTATGAATTAAAAATTCATGTATTAAACCATTGATGGACCAGATGAATTTATAGGGATAAATTCAATTTAATGGTGGTTGAATGTAACACCTAGATATTTTCTGAAATATATTTTTTCAAATTAATTTAATCTTTGGATATTTTTCATTTCACACAAAAATTAAATTAGTTTTTTAATATGTTAAACATTCCATTCATATTACATCATCTTAGAATATGTTACGTGAAACACCGACATGGCGTAAGTTATATGGAACAATAAGGTTAGTGTACATTACACATAATATTGGCCTTCATCAATGGCTTGTATAACACGCAAGAACAAGTATAATCTAACTATAAAATATTATTATAATGAGATATAAAATAGACTTTAAGTTTATGAATATTAATATTAGTTAAAAAATTACGGAAATATTTGGTTTACAAAAATATATGATTAATTCATAGTTCGAAAATTAATTAGAAATGTATATGAAAACCAGTTGAATATAAATGAAAATATTATTGTGTTCACAATGATGTTTTAACCTAATAAATAAAATAAATTAAAATTAGTGAGTAATATTAATGTAATACATATGATATATATCAAATAAATTATTTTTCATATTAATCCAATATATTTGATAGACATAAGATACAAACAAACCAAATTTTATGCTTCAAAACCTATATTTTTATTAATGTGGTTTTACCACCTTTAATAGAGAACCCATTTTAAAAACTATTTTTATAAAATTTAAATATATAATATGTGAAAATAAAAATCTTATTTTAAAGAGAAACATAATAATTCGGTTAGGATAAATTTTTGGTATTTTTATGTATGGTTTTACCTTTTAATGAAAAGTTAAAAATATAATATTTTAATTCAAAACTACTTTTTCATCTAGTTTGTTTATAAGGTTAAATTATATTTTCAATTTGTTTTATAGTTCATTTAGATAAAAATTTTATCAATTAATCCAATTTATGTCATTGTAACCAATATCACATTGAAATTGGATATAAAAACATATCAAACATTTGAATGTTTTTACGTTAAAACCCCAGTGTGTCTTCTCATCAACGAGATAAAATTTAAACTGATTTCCACCAATTATGTGATTAAAAATTTAAAAATGGATTATATAATTGGAATTATAATAATTTATAATTTATACCAATGAAATCTTTGTTTCTATACAAAATTATTAGTGAAAGTGATTAAAATTAATTACACCATTTGAGAGAAAAATATTGTTAATAAATTACTAATCTATAAATATAAGACCCAAGATGATATAGAAACGTGTCAGAAAAAAATTTTATGAACATTATTTTTCTATTAGCCTTCAATTATTTAGTTTTTAGGGTTTTTATGTATTTTATTAGGTAAAAACATGGGTACACCTAACTTGTTTTTAAAAATTCCATTTGTGCCTTTTCCCTTTCCTTTAAAAGGCCACCACCTATACCCAATTCCTCAAACCTATCAAGACCCTTTATTCACCAAGACACAACAAAAATAATTTCCTAAATTCCTTCCCTTACTTCTAGAATCCTGACCACGGTATGAAGTAAACTCAAGGAAGCCTTTTCACACAAACCAGAAGGAGTTACCAGAATAAGAAATAACATCTTCTCTCAAGATCCTTTCATTTATTTTCCTTGTCAATCACATCCACCCTATTTATTCAATTTTTAATTTACAAAATGATCCTAAATATACTATTAATTTTTTATTCTATGGTTTATACCTACACTTAAACACACCTCCATTTAATATATATTAGACATACTGTTTCTGTGTACGAAGAACTAATCCCTTATGAATGATGATTGATCATTTTTCCATTACCACCAATGATGGTAACGATTTTGATGGATTTCCTATTTATTTATATTATATATAAGATATATTATGTATTTAATATTATGAATTAAATTTTACAACTCATACCTTTTTACAATCCTTTTGGTGTTAATACGATAATCTGGTTTGAGGAAGTGTGGACTACCGCCCCCTCAAACTAACGCGAATCGTTCACACACCACATGAAATGTATTAAGGATGGGTTTGGTGAAATTATATGATATAATAATTATAATGGTATAACTATATATATATATATAAACATATATATAAACATGTAATTTTCGTACTTTCTGTCAATATGACAATAAAATCCGAAACAACGTTCATGCATACGTACGACATACCGTCTCCATGAATAGTGTATTCTATTTTATAATTCATTATTCTATATGTTATTATAATTTTATTATACTGGATTTGAAAGTTTTTTATATCATTATTTACATTATATAATCATTATTTAAGTATAAGGACAAATGATATAACAAATTAATACACATGAGAAGAACAAGCGAATATTACCCGAAGTGAATCCTTAACAAAGGATCGTCAACAACCAGGTAATATAAGGTCATAATCAAACCATATATTTCTTTATATATAAGAATATTCTTATTTAAATAACTAATAATAAAATTAAATTTACTATACAAGAAGCTTGTATGGGTACAAAGAGAGTCAAGACACAAGGTAAGGGGATTTAATCTCATATTTTATTTCCATCAGATACATGCTATGTTCACCAATATTTATTTTTTGGGGGTGTATGTATTTCCCAGGATTTTATTTATGTATCTTATAAATAATTTGTTTTTGTTATTAAAATATCCAAACAATGATCTTTCTTTCATGGGGTTTATGTTTCCAAGGTTACCAAATTGGTAAAATAGTTCTGCCTCAATTTTCCTTCTTTGAAACTCATGTTTTGTTATGCACCTATATTATTTTGATGTTCATATACATCCATTTTAAATGTTATATCATGAAAAAACATATTTTAATGATATTTTATGCTTCATTATATTTTATTTTCTCACATGAAGAGTATGATCCCAAGTTACCAAGTGATAAGAGTTTATTGAAGCAATCTCATCCCTTTTTGTGATTGTTTATGTTTATGCCTCCATTGATGAATTATTATCTTTCATCTCTCAAAAAATTCTTGAAATTTATTTTACTCTATTTATTTATGAAATATTCATGTATTGGAACCATTTTCTACTGTTTGGTCGATACGATAGTTAATAAAGCATTTTTACAAAAGCTCGAATTTACCCTCTTTTTGGTATGAAATATGCATTCCTTCAAAACCCTATTTTATAAAAAGGATTTCCAAGAATATTATACTAATGTCATATGATCATTAAAATAAATTTTTCCCTTCTTCAATTTACAAATGTTTTAAATGTAATATTTTTTTTTTCATTCTGAATGAGGAAATTTTCTACCCCTCTTTCAATGAAAAAGTAATATTATTTTCTTCTTTAATGAGATGTACTGATTTACCATCCATAATTACCTTAAATATTCCTTTACATGATTAAGAATTTATTAATTTTAAATGAGTTTGTTTTCTAATATTATGGATATTAATTATTTTTAAATCCATTTATAGAGAAAAGTATTTTAATAAATGTTTTATATTTTAAAAAGTATTCGAAACATTTTTAAGCTTTATTTTTATATTTTAAAAAGAATTATCAAAGAAATGGTTTTCAAAAATTATTCCATATTTGTAATATGTTTTCTATTTATTTTCAATGAAATGGTTTTCAAAACGTTTTTTATATTTATTTATATGTTTTCGAATTATATTAAAATAAAAGGTTTTAAAAACATTTTCAAGCATCATTTTTATGCTTTCAATGTATTTTCTTGGAAAAATATTTTCAAAATATTTTCAAGCTTATTTCATATGTTTTATAGTAAAAAAGGCTTTAAAATCATTTCAATATCCTTAATATGTTTTCAAAGTGTTTCCAATTAAAATGGGTTTTTAAAATTTTTTTAAGGATTTTTTATATATTTTCTAGGAAAGTGGTTTTCAAAATTATTTCATTTATTTCATATATGTTTTCAAAGTATTATATATGAAAATGATTTTTTGTATTGAAAATAATTATTTAAAAATAGAGGATATTTTCCTCAAGAAATGTTTTTCAATGATGTGAAATTTTTTTACATCTATTATTACATCCATTGATGTTACTTATCCATTTTAGGAAATGATCTAATGGTTCCATTAATATTATTTTTATTAATGGGTAACCCTTAACCTCATGGTTTTATGAATACCATTTCTCTTTAATGGGTTATATTATATGGGAACCCAATTCTTTTTTATGGGTTATATTTATGATTATGAAACCTATATTTTTATAAATGTTATGATATGAGTACATTTTTATAATAACCATTTCATTTCATGGGTTATGATATGATTATTTATGATCTTGTGGAACATGTTTGTTTGATTTCATTATGAGATGGCTGGAACCTATATCTCCCTACAATGCAATGAGTAAATATTTATGTCTCATGAGATAGACAAAGACGGTCTTGGGAATAAACATTGACAAATAAGATGGTTGTGGGAGTGAACCATGACTACCAAGATGATATAAGGAGTGAACTCATGCTTCTAAGATGGCCATGTCAGTGAACCATGAAAACATAGATAGTATATGGAGTAAACTCATACTACACAGACAGAAATGGGAGTGAATAATGAGTACCAAGATGGTATAAAGAGTGACCTCATTCTAATAAGATGGCTATGGAAGTAAACTATCACTACTAAGAATATATGGGGAGTAAACCCATAACACCAATATGGTATTGGAAGCGATGTCATGGATAATATGAAAATCATAATATATGATTATGTGTCTACCACAATTCCATGTTTTATTACTATGTTATTATTTCATGGATTATGTTCTTTATTTCATTATGATTCCTGTTTTATGAACTTCCAATATTTATTCCATGATTCATGTTTATTAACTTTGACATAGAGGGTATCATTTTCTATTTTCATGATCATGTTATCATACCCCTATGCTTATGATTTTTCTTAAATGTCTCCCTTGTTTACCATTACTGAGTATCTGAGCTCAGCTCTTTTCATGTTTCCTTCCCCATAATATGAAGACATATTTTTTGTATTCTATGTGTATGAGGGTTTCTATTATTATGAAACCGAGTTTGAGATAATGTATTTCACTCATGTTATAGTGTTTATGTTTCCATGTTTGCAAATGAAATAGACGACATATTGTCTTTGGGAGTTTCTATATCTAATGTTTAAGTATTCTACAGATGTTATGTAATGTTAATATTTTGAAACAAAAGGGTAACTATATTTGAGCACAAACCTTTCTTATGTTTATTTTTATAAAAGATTATAGAAAGTGTAATATGATTGATATTTAGAAATTTCATAAATGAAATTATGGTGTTTTTACAGAGAATACTATATTGTATTTAATGTTATCAATTATAATGTGAGAATAAAGTATGTATCTATTTTTCAAATTTTACTAAACTATTCATTCCTTTGGGATGTTATCTCTTATTCATTGTTCCAATTTAACAAAGTTACCACCAAATTTTGGCAACTATGGTATGGGTATTTATATATCGTATCATAAAACGTTTTTTATAACCATTTGGAAATAATTTTGGAAAACATAGATTAGAGAATATAACCATATGACTGACTTTGTGGATAATAATATGTATAGGATAACTTGATAAAAATTTGGTAAGGTACAAATTATATGGAGTTCCGAGGAATAAATCCTTGTATGGTTATTATAAGTGGATTTAACATGGGAATATTTAAACCTTGAGGTAGTAACTCTGAAAGGGCAACATTAGACTTTGACATGATTATCACTTGGTGTACGACAATGGGCATCACTATAAACATAGTTTATCACTACCTGGGTACATGCTAGGTGTAATTCACATTTTCTTTATGAACCATAATGAATGATATGAATAGATTTTGATCATGGGTGAACTAGGTCAAACCTCATGATTCATAGATTGAAAAGAAGATTCCATGATTTAGACATCCAATAGATGAATATGTTGTTTCCCACTATAATTATTTTTTCTTATACCATGCTTTATGGTTTTAGCTAATGGATTGAACCCAAATGAGCCGTGTTAAAATTGTTGATGATGGAAAATGTGGTGAATATAAGACACCAAATGGGATTATGATAGAAGTAAAATATATTTTTATTATTTACAATTAGTTATCCAGATATATGATCAATAACCTATAAATTTACCAACACTAATACTCACCAAATAAGAGAAGGATATGGTCTTACATGATCTCAAGTGGTAGAGATCATTGAAGAGAGAAGGTATAATTTTCTTCATATAATAAATACAGAAGTAACCACATCGTAGAGTCCCTTCAAAAAATTGGAAAATGTTTTATATGTGGAAAATAATGGAATAAAGTAAATAATTTTCGAGATAAATGAACATTATGATGGAATGAAATAAATTTAATTATAGGGACCAAATTTAGAGTTATATATCTTAAATTCTGGGAACTTTAGAATTATCAAAGTCAACACCCACTTATAAAGGTTAAAAACTAGACATATGAAGGGTTTATGATATCCTAATGATTGAAGGGGAGTGATTGAACTATTTATATTTTGGGATTCAATAATTTTGATGTATACGTATTTTAATCAACGGTATTTTTGTTATAATAATCACAAAACATCTTAGGATTATCTTAATTTTAGTAGGAATATATAGTTATAGACACCATCATGGGTTAATGTGTTTATGTTTTTTCATATCTTCAAATTATTAGACCTAAATTTTGAGGTTTTATGTGATATGATTATATCCTAATTGAGGAAAGGTTTGGAGACATTTAGAGAAATAAAAACCATTGGGTTAGTATTTATTTTAGTGAAAAGGTTATTAAAGGATAATTTTTTTTAATTTTATTAGACATATGTTTTTTTTTGGAATTGATATCATTTAGGGTTTATATGATTTTTTTACAATGATGTAATTACGGGTTATTCAAATATAAGAACATACTTCTAAGAAGATATTTGGGAGTTAGATTATGACATTCTAGTACATTGGCCAAATTTTTTCACTGAATAGTCTCAGTGATTCATGGGTGTTCAACTGGGAGATGTGTTACTATAAATTTGGGAGTTTGTAACACCCCACACATTCTCAAGGTATTAATTTGATTTAATTCTCAATATACCTTATGTATTGTAGTGTTTATTTATATTAGGGGAGTTGATAGGTCCCTAAAAGTTTGATTAATGGATTTATCCAATCTATCAAGTCGAAATTCTATTTCATTTTGAGGGTCAATCTATATTATCAGTCATTGGAGCATGATTATGGGGTGCTTAAGAAAAAATTTCTCTTTATGTAAGAATAATTTTTGTAATGGGGAGAGGGTCACACTATATTATAGTGGATTATGACTAGAACATGGATATGTTATAGTAAATTAGTGGTTATATTACAACAAGATTCCGGATATAAAATATTAACTACTTCTACATGTGAAAGGTAATGAAAAAACATGTATGTTTCACCATTGATCAATGAGGAGGTGTTGGATTATAATACATGGGTTGTTTTGTGAAGTCCTACTAATGTACGAGGTGTCATTCTATGAAGCATAAGGGATATATCACAAATTTAAAACAATAGTGTAGAACTACACCATGGATAGGGAACGCTGCACCATAAAGTTTTAGGGAGTGGGATTTTGAATCTTCGTAGAAGTAGGGTGTTCAATCATGGTTAAAGGGGTTGCACCACAAGTGTAACCATGGATTAATCATCATTCCATGACAATTGTGGTAACTTCACTATCCAATCTCTATGAATTTATTTAAAATTTTATTAAAATTTATTTAAATTACTATACATTCTTTATTAATGATTAATCCCTTATTTCCATAATATTATTAACTCTGACTCAATCCTTTTGTCACTTTTCTTATTAAGTTTAGATGTACATCATCTATTATTAGAATCATTGGTTTTCATTTAGAATCAGTTTCTTCTGGTAAATCTATGACTAATCTTCTGTCTATTTGTTTCTTTTATCATTATTTCATGATTTATTATTGGATAGACCCTCATTTGGTTGTTTTTATGGATTTTTTTTATAATGATCAATTAATGCGAGATTAGTTGGTGGTTTTTATGAGAAATAACAGAATTTCGGGATTTTATGACATCTCATCAAGAGATAGAATATGTTCACTAGTAAGAGGGACATTAGTTAAATATTCAACTTCATAGATTAGCAAGAATAGTTTTTACCTGGTGGCAGTGAGGTTATTGGTAGGTGGTTTTTTATAGACGTTCAACTGCTGGTTATTTTATTGGAATCCTGTCACATGATCTGATCACTAAAATAGGTACTATCAATGTTGGTAAAACATAGTGAAAAAATTCTAAGGGGATGAGTGAGGTGGAGGAAAAACTTTGTAGTACTAGTGATTATGGTCAAATAGAGGAATTCAACTTCGGGAAGATGGTTGGATAATGAAATAGATGGATTCACATAGTTTTATGAAGATAGTGAATCCAATTAACCAGGTAGGAGCTAATATATAATGGTTCATGGAGCAATTTTCCGAGGTGTAAATTTTTATATGAGTTTTGGAACTACATGGTTTCATTGTCATAAGAGATTTTAACATTGAAATTATGATGAAATGAATTATTTTTGTGATTCTCCCTATGGATGTAGAATAAAATTTGGAACCTTGTTAATATCACTGTTTCTATTAAATGTTTTCATTTATCTATTTTAATATAACTATATTTTTGTATTATTGGGAGATAAGTTTCTTGAGTAAGTGAAATCCAATGTAGTGATTAGGATAAAATAATTTCATCCTAGTTTGGGTATATTGGACTTGTAAAGTCCCCTTTTAGAGATATTGTTTTCCATTGTAATCATTTAGTGGTGAAATTTTATTGAGAATAGTTTCATGTGGTATTCTCAACATTCTTGATCAGAGAAATAAGATGTTTTATCAGAGGTCTATTAGATGGATTTATAACTCATGTAATGTTATTAATTTTATTATATTATATTTGATTAAGTGGGATTTATTATGTTAAAAGGTGATGGAGTCAAAAGAAAATAAGTTCCACATTGTAACTACATTGACTGTTGTTTCCCCGAGTCTGTGTATTTTTTTTTAAAATGGAATAGATATAAGAGATCACATCACCAAGGATAGATTGGTTTACTAGTCCTAAAAAAATAGATACATACATATTTCCCTTATTTCATAGGTAATTAAACATGGAACATAATAAAGGAATATAAACTACTTCCTTGACACTTATTTAATGATTTCATCTTCATAACCTTGGGAAGGAGGAAAATAAAAGGGTAAGATCAAATGATTATTAAGGTTTACATGAATCAATTATAAGTTAAGAAAACACAATAAGAAATAATCATTATTTCATGGAAAATTGGTTAAAGACACATGAAATCAATAATATGAGAATGAAAATGAAATCATTGATTTTTCCACAGTGAAAATCTCAAGGAATGTAAAAAATTAATACTGAATAAAGAAAATGCCTAATTATTGGATGTCATGTGTCGGGTATATCAAACACTACCATTAATACATTTTTTCCTTAAAATGAATTTAATGTATTACTAAAATACCCATTTATGGTTATGTGTATAATAAATAAATTTCAAAATATGGTTTTATCATGGGCAAGAAACCTATATGATTATACTTGGAAACAAACATGAAGTGTTTGTCGCCAACTATTTTTTCTCATGAGACCTATTGCTCCATCATGGAACTATATAATGTCAAGTCCCAGCCATCACTACAACTTCAAATCATTAATAATACATATATTTAATTCATGAACAATATTCCTTATCAAAACATCTATATTTAGTAGAGGATAAATATTTATCAATATTTCCCCTGTTAAAATAACATTCAATGTAATCACCATATATAAAAATTTTATATATATTAGAAAATAATCATATCCATGATACAAGAAATATGGATATTTAAATAAAATAAAAATTCAAATGAAAAATGATCTCAAAGGGGTAGCTGATATACGACATAAATATAATTAGCTTCATAATACAATGTAAGTCTCAAGGAAATGGAAATTGAGACAATGTCCATTAACTTCTGTCCGAAAGAATTATGAACTTGTTCATAATTTCCCAGATAAACAAATTATATTGACTAATTACATAATTAATAAAATTATATACACATATTTTATTTATTATAATTCTATTAAGTTTATGAATGGACCATTTAATGTATTATAAGACTTCATTTTGTTATTTCAAGAGTGTTTGTTTTCTTGGTTTTTATGATTGGTTCACTTGTATACATGTGTGGAAGTTCAGGTAAAATGAGAATAATTCTCCATAATTGAAATTATATGTCATTAATGAACTCATATAAATATCTTCAATTATATGGTATGAGTATTATTCACTAGACTAAACATTAATGAAAATGATTTAATTTATTTTGGTGGTTTTTAGGACCATCATGAACTTATATCATTTTATTTAATTTCATGATTACATATCAGTTAAATAATATTATATATGATATAATATATATAGTAAAATCATGTATAACCATAATAATGGTTAAAAAAAGGAAAATGCATCATCTTTGATGGTGGAAAATCGACACATCAGAGAGGATGTTTTAATTTTTAGAATAAAGGGGAGTGGAGAAGGAGTTCCATAATAGGATTTACATTAAAATAATAACATTATAGTATATATAAGATAATATATTTATTAGGAATTTTTGAATAGAGGAGTTAAGGATAGGATAATAAAATAAATGAAATTAATGGAAATTAAAAGAGAACAAAACAATATTTTACCTCATGTATAGCATCTCCTTGAGAACCTTCATAATGCACTTGGGATTGGAATTTTAGTGATACTAGAAAGACCATGATCTGGGGAAGAGTTTTGGGAGAGGAATCAGGTAGAATATAGGCATGCTACAAGGCTTATAAGGGCTGAGGTGAAGGTGTGGCTAAGGGTGGTATTTATAGTGGAGGTGAGGGGTGTTTTTGATTATTTTATTCATTTGGTTTTTATTTTGGATCAATAATATCAATAATTATGATTATGGAGAACAAGTACAGTAAATAGTGAAATTGAGTTTTAAATAATGATGATTTCATAATCCATACATCTTCCATTACTAAATAATTCATGTATTTAGTTTATACCCAAAATTAGCATATTTCACTATTCAGCAAAAAATCATCTATTTTAGAAAAATCCAAAAAAATCACCCTAAAAATTTATCAATGTTTAGATTTAGAAAAAGGACTGTATTTTTTGAAAATAATTTAATAAATATGAGAAAAATAATTTTTAATTAAAATCATCATTAATTCAGAATATAACGATTTTAAAAATATTAAGGATTTTATAACACATTTAAAAACAAATTAAGGTCTCATTAGATTGTCTTACAATCATTGGAAAAAATATAAATTTATGAATGTATTTTATGAAAATAAAATTTCATTTAAATCATTATATTAATTATAAAATTGTATGCAAATATTTACGTTTCACAAATATACTAACACTTAGATTATCATTTTTAAAACATTTATTTACATATTCTATGATATAAATATATCAAATTTTCATTTATAAGATATATAAATTTTATTTATACTTTCACAAGAGAATTTATTATTCTAATAGAAATATTACTGTTCCTAACAGCTAGATTACTATTCCAATGGTCATGTTAATATTTAATAGTATATCACAGTTCGTTTAAGCTCAGTGTTGCTTGGAATTTAAGATATCTAGTAAATTGAATTTATTATATAAGAATCATAACATAAATATTAGGGTGTTATATTATTCCCTCCTTTTGAGATTTCGTCCTCAAAATTTTTCAAGAATATTTCCATCTAAATGGATGAGGGTGGTTCTTCATCATGACATCTTCTGGTTCCCATGCTTCTTCTTCATTTTATAGTTTATGAAAATAACTAGTATCAATTAAATTGTCCGATTTCTTAATATTTTATCTTGTGTGTCAAGAATTAGGATAAGAACATCATAGTACAGAAAATCAAGTTCCAATTCAATTTCTTCATAGGTGAGTACAAGTGTTGAGCCTGGCACATACATCCTTAATAATGATATATGAAACACATCCTGAAATTTGGAGAGACCTGGTTGCATTGCTATTCAGAAAGCTACAACACCTATTCATTCTATAATTTGAAATATTTTGATGTACATGGGGCTCAGTTTCCCTTTCATACTAAACCTTACGATACCCTACATGGGAAATTCATTCAAAAATTAATGGTATCCCACTTGAAATTCCAAATCCTTTATCCAGTAGTATTTATAACTCTTTTCCTACATTGAAATAACTTAATATAATCTTAGATCATCATTACCTATTTCATTTACATTCAATAATTTATGAGCCTACAAGTTTCCTCTCCCCAAATTTACCCCCAATGAATTAGTGTAAAAAATCACTTTCTATATAATGCTTCATATGGCATCATTTGATTAGTATAATGAGAACTTTTATTTTATGAAAATTCAACCAAATGTAACTACTGATCCCACATACCTTGAAAGTAAATTAAGAATTATCTCAACATGTCTTACTATGATTGAATAGTACTTTCAATCATTCCTGGTTGGAGGGAGATATGTGGTACTGAAATGAATCATAGAATCCCACACCTTATAAAGACTCTTCCTGAATATTTATGTAAAATAAGGATCTAGATCAGACCAAATCTATAGAGGTTCACCATGAATTATTAAAACTTGATTAATATAGAGTATTTATAAGATATCAAGAGGTATATAATCTCGTATATCATGAAAATGTGATGATTTTTTAGAGTGACCGATAATAACATATATTGTATCATTCTTTTTTTTTTTGCATTTGGTAATCTAGTGATGAAGTTTATAGAAATTTCATCCCACTAACTCATAGTAATAGGTAGAAGGATCATGAATCCTCTATGATGTTGATCATAGCCTTCAATTATTGGCATACATGGCATCTTGATACATATTCAACAATTTATAGGTTCATATTATCCCACCAAAATATGTTCCTTTAGATCTCCATACATATCAGTACTACCAAGATGTATTAAAAAACATAGGCTATGGAAATAATCTAATAGTTATTTTTTAGATCATTTATTGATGGGACACATAAACCAGTTCCAAATTTCAAAAATTCATCATTAGACATGAAGTCATATAATATTCCATCCATAAAATCATTTATTTTCTTCTGAAAATTCTCATCATCAGATTGTAAACATCTTAAATTATCTAGTAAAGATGGCTTATAAATCATTTGGAAATGGAGTGATGTTTCCACTTCCTTAACAATTCCCATATCTATATATACTAAATTGTTGAATATATGATCTTTCATAATTCTCATTTTAGTTATAATTCCATGATATTTCATTCTTAATGCATATGGTGCCTTATTTTCTTTTGATGGGTAGTAGTGTATTGAAAAGTCATAATCTTCGAGTAACTCAAGACATAGTCTTTGTCTCTGGTTGAGTTCATTCTGTGTAAATATGTATTTCAAACTCATTTTATCTTTATATATATTATATCATTCACCATAAATATTGTGCCTCCATATAATTAGAGAAAATATTACAGCTTATAACTAAATATCATGAGTTTGATAATTTTTTTTCATGAATCTTCAACTACCTTGATGCATATGCAATTAATTTATAATTGTTCATAATGAAGAAACCCATTCATTTCTTCAATGCATCACTCTATATTACAATTCCATCATTTTTTAATGTAAAGTCAATATTGGATCATTAAATGATCTTCTCTTCAATTCCACAAAACATTCTGCACATTGTTTTTCCCATATAAACATAACCCATTTACATGTGACATTGGTTAACGACTTATCCAATCAGGAAATATTTTGAATTAAATACCATAACAACCTAGTAAACCTATAGAAATATGTACCTTAGTTATGATTGTTGGTATTTTACATTCATGTATTTCATTAGTTTTTACATGATCAACTAATATTCCATTCTTAGAGACAATATGGACAAAAAAAACAAAATTTTTGGGAGGCAGAATTCACACTTTCTAAATTAACCATATAATTATTTCCATATGAGAGTCTCATGAATAATATTCAAGTGATTCTCATGGTTATTATAGCATATTGATATACCAGAATATCATCAATTAATACTACTACAAAATCATCAATATTTTCCTTTAATACCCAATTCATTAGATCCACAAAAATAGATGGTTTATTATTGAATCTAAATGGAATTTCTTTAAACTCGAAGTCTCCATAAATTTTTTAAAAATCCATATTCTAAATATATTACTTCTTTAATAAAAATTGGTGATTCAGAAATGAAGTTTAATATTTGAAAAATATTGATCTCTATGAATTTGGTCAATTAAGTCATCAATGTGTGGAAGATGACAATTGTTCATTATTTTAATATCATTAATTTCTATGTAGTCATTTTAAAGCCTCAAAGATCCATTTTTCTTCTTAACATAGAGAATTGGGCATCCCCATAGATTATGAAAAATGTGAATAAATATCTGATTACTTAACTACTAATGTTGTTTCATCTCTCCACTAATTACACATTGTCCATTCTATGAGGAGTCTTCGATACTGTTCTTGTATTAGGGATTAAATCAATGCTAAACTCAACTTTAAGATTTGGGGGGTGTCTAGGTAATGCCTCAAAAAATACATCAATGTATCCTCATAATATTATTTCATCCTAAACTTTTATATTACATTGATCGTCCATAGTAATTTTTTTTCTTCCTCCGCTATAATTTCATTCAGTAGAGCTATTGGGGGTTGATCTAGATTATAAAAAAATGATCGAGTTTCTACTATAATGATAAGGGGTTCTACATATTACTCAATAATAATAATTTTATTCTTCTGGGAATACATTTTTCATAATATTATGAAATAAAATCTCTATCAATGATTGTATCAAATTAATCCACACGTATGATGATAATGTTAGAAACTAAACCACATTTATGTGTTCTAAAAGGAACTGATAGACACATTTATGTTGCAGTGAAACGTCCCTAGAGAGTTTTGACTGAAAACTTCCTTATTAAATCAAAAGAAAAATTTATTATTTTCATGGAAAATTAGTTAGATAAAAAAGGGTGAGATGATAAGGAATCAAATAATGGATTTGATAAATTTGAATATATGATTAATGTAATTGACACCACATCATTTTCTACTTCTACTCCAGCTGTGGTGATCACATATTCTTGGAAATATACCATTGGCCTCTTCTATGGTAGATTCCCCTAATTATTGGGACATTGATTTAAATAACTAACCATTTCATTACAATTAAATCATTGCACAGATTTGAATTTTTATTCCCCTAGCATTTAATATCTCAATGACCTTTATATCGACACTTATAACAAACACTCGTGTTTTTCAATAATTTTCCAGGATAATTCTTTAAAAAATTTACACATAATGGGAATTTATTTGTTCCCCTATCCTTCTTTGATGCTTCACCTTTTTCATGGTCATATGCATACTTATTATTCTCTTTAATTCGATAGAAAATATATGATATAGTAAATTTATTCTCCATTTTGATGAAACATAATACAATTTAATCATATAATGAAATTTTTTGAGAAGCCAGTGCCTTTCCCAGACATGGATTAAGACCATCAAAGAAATTATCAATATTTTTTTAAAAATCATGTATGTAATCTATATCAAAACTAATTAGTTTTTCAATGTTAGCTTCATACTACACAACACTCTTTTCATCCGTTTTCTTTATGTTATGGAAGTTTCTATTCATTTTAGTTTTCTCATCATGAGGGAAATATTTATGGAAGTATGTTTCTTTATAGGATTTACACTCTATGATTTCTATGTCATTCTCCAACATAGTATTATAGACCAATGAACACCATTGATCAGTATCTACCTTGAGACAATATACTTCCAGTAATAAATTTTCATTGGCATTTCATCCTAATACTAGAAATATCCTTTCAAGGGACTTGATCCATTTCTCAGCTACCACCAGATTTGAAGTCTCACTAAATATTGGGGGAATGTTTCCCATGAAACAATCCAAAATAGGTGTATTATGGTTATTAATCATAATCTGACTAAGATTTATTAACATTGTCTTTATCTAATCAGATCTAACACTAATTATGTTCACATTATCAGTAGAGAAATCCCTACATAATCTATGGATATTGATTCACTTTCTTCCATTAGGAATCATGAATAAAGAATGTCACAAACAATGTCATATCATAATCATCATGAGTATTGATCTAAAAAAATACTCTAATGAATTATTACAATTCTAATTATTACTTAACATATATTTCACATGATTTTTACTAAATCTTATCTGATCCCAACTATAAGGCTTTGAAGTTGTGGGGAGGAGGAGTGGTATTTATAGTGCACGGGAGGGGTATTTTTTTATTGATTTGTTTATTATCTTGGATCAACAATATCAATAGTGACAATTTTTTTAACTCTTTAAATTAACATGGGAATTATATTTAGAACTAATGATGCTTAAATAATCTATACATTATCCATGGATCAATAGTTTATTTATTTAGCTAATATCATAAATTACTATATTTCAGTATTCACTAAAATTACAAGTATTTTATAAAAATATAAAAGTTTCACCCTAATAATATATTGAAATGTATATTTAAAAAATGGACTCCATTTTTTTATAATAATTTTATAAATATGATAAAATTAATTTTTAATTAATATCACCACTTATTTAAAAAATACAGATTTTAAAATTATATCATATTTTATGAAACATTTAAAATTTAATTAAGGTCTCCTAAAATTATCTCCTAGTCATAAGAACTAATATTAACGTATGAACATATGTTATGAAAGTAGTTTTTCTTTATAAATCATTATATTAAATACAAAATTTTAAATAAAGAATTATGTTTCATACAAATACAAACAAAAAATTTAGCATATTTTAAAAATTTATTTACTTATTACACGATATATATATATATATATCATATTTTCATTTAAAAGATACATAAATTTATTTGTATATTCATAGGTGAGATTATTGTTCTAGTGGTCACATTATTATTCCTAACAGACACCTTAATATTCCAACATGCATGTTAATATTCAATAGTATATCACAGTTCATTTGCGATCAGTGTTGAATGAAACATAAGATATCGAGTAAATTGAATATATTTTAGAAGATATTCTATATAAATCATAGGGTGTTATACATATTGATAGTATAAATAGTATGGATTTTTGGTTATAGATGATGTAGATATAGAACTATTTCATCTATAAAGATATGGAACTTCAGTTAAAATGTGTTAAGCTATAGGATACAAAGAAAGGGGAATGGAAAAATCTAGATAAGAATGATTTATGTTTGGTTAAGATTTCATTATAATTAAATGTATCATTAAACATCTTGTGATAAGAATAATAGGATAATTTTGATGTGAAATGTTTGTTAATATGTTTGAGAAACCTGCAAAACTCAACAATTTGTACTTAAATTAAGGACTATTCAGTATTAGGCTATCATTTGGCTGACCTATTGATGATCATGTAAATGATTTAATATTTTTTCAAATTCATATGTAATATATGAATGTTACATTCAAAGATATTGTCGATGGCATACCATTATTATCTTCATTATTGGAATCTTTGTGTGAAATGGTGATAATAGTATGTAAACACATCAGAAAGATCATCATCATCTTTTAGGATGTCTTATACATGAGTTTCAATAAAAATATATAGATGAGTGAGACATCTTACTCTTACAAGGATGTGTTAATGGAATATATAACATGAAACTCACCTTATTAAATAAGATGAGGTTGATTTGAAGGAAATTTGAGAGATATTGGTAGAGGTAAATCTACTAGACATGGGACAATTTACTGGCATGTTGGGGAAACAACTCATATTTAGAGTAATTTACTTTAATATAAAGAAAATTATACAAGATCAAATTATCTATTTTATAAAACCATGAATCTGAAAATTGAGAGTATTTTTAACCAACTCAAGAGTATAAACACATCTGTAGAATCCTAGATCATAGATTCTGATGTATCTTTTCACTCCACTGATGAAAAGGGATGCATACAGAATAATGTGTCATCAAGATCTAGGAGAGTTCATCTAGTGGATAATGAAGATATTGAAATATTAGGGAAGGGATATGTGAAATCATATTAGATAATGGTATTGTCCCTGAGATTATGGTATTAAGATATATTGGTGGTTGTAAGAAGGGTATAATTTCAGAAGGATTGTTGGATAATGATGGATATAGAAATTATTTTTCTAAAGGAGTGTGTAAAATTACATGAGGTTCTTTTGTCAATGAAATATGTTTAAACTTAGATCTGTTGTATCTAAAAAGAAGGGAAGTCATAGTAACACTCATCAAAACATCAATAATCATAAATTCTAATTTTTTGAGTTGACAACATGGGAACCATGGTGGGAATGGAATGGTAGGTATTGTGTAAAAATCTATATTAAAGTTAAATTATTCCTATTTTTAATGTTTTGATAGTTTCATACACATAAAGAAATAGAAGGTGATCTTTAATTTGAGTAGTGTAATAGTAAAATGCTAAAATACAAAGCTCATACAAATGGAAATCTACAGAACATCCCAAATTAATTATTAGGAATACTCACAATACATTATGAGGTTCATTTGCGACTCAATGAGGATAATATAAGCATAATAAATGAAACATAAATCAAAATTTATTTTTTATTCATGTAATGGAAATATATGGTTAAATGGGAATCATTATATAAGATGAAATAATTTATATCAAATAATAGAGGTGTGTATATTAGAATATGTTTTTTAAACTTGTAAAGACATAAAGTAATTATCCACAGGGAATATGTTCCATGGAGTTCCTTATAAAAATGATATACATGAATAGATTAATCGTATTTTTATGGAAATAGAATGGAAATTCAAGCTATATTTAGGGATACCCATGGGTTTTTTGGGTGGACACAGTAGGCACTTCCAGAAAATTAATTTATTAATGAACCTCAACACTAATGGTAGGAGATATTTTATAACTATTGTAGATAGTAAAGACAATAATTTTTTGTTTACCTAAAATACATCATAATAATATCATTCACACACATAAATTCCAAAAAAAAGATAATCTTGTTGCATAATCTCACGATGGTTTTTTCATTGGCTATAGATATTAAAATATCATCTTTTGAATTTGGGATAATGATAAAAAAAGCCATAAAAAGTAGAAATGTTCCATTTAATGAGAAAGTACAATGTAAGGATGAGGAAAATAATGTGAAAGTAGTAGAAGGTATAGAATCAAAATCAGTTCATGATGATCTGAATGGAGGCACACAAATTTCACAAATAATTGAGTGTTTTGATATATCATTGTTTGTAGAAAGTATTCAAATTATATAGTAAATGTTTAGAGTGTAGAATATAATATTCAAGGATGTGAAATGTGGAAAATATACCTTAATGATTAAGAAATGTAAAATCTGGGTCTAGAGTACAGGGGGAGGAAATTATTGAGGTTTTAAATCCATAGATATTAAAAATAAAAGAAAAATTATAATGGTCTTCACGAAATATAAAACTGGTATAGAGGTATAGAACATAAAAATTATATTTTTATAGGATGTCGGAGAACTAGAAATCCAAAAATAACTATCTAAACATAGATATTTTTGATAAGTTGTATTTTTTATGAAGGTTGATTTGGATTCAAGTCATGTGAACAACACATGGGAGTTAGTGAAAATACCACCCTGAAATATTTACCATGATAATAATAGGCTATTCTAGTTAAAATATGAAGTTTGTAGATGCGAAAGGTATATAGATAGGATGGTTTTGAGTGTTTTTATACAAGAGGATAGTATCAACCTTTATAAATTTTTCTCCTCATTAGTAAAACATACCACTACAAAAATAATTCTTTCATGTTTTATTTCAATAGATTAAATATAGGGAATATGGATGAGATGATGGATTTTCTTCAGAGAAATAATGAAAAAATAAATCTATATCTATCAACCTACTGGTTTTGTGGATCATTGGAATTATGATTGGTGTGAAAACTCAATAAAATAATATATGAATTAAAATAGGCACTGATATAGCGGAATAATATGTTTAACTCGTTCATAGAAGAGAAATTTTTCATGTTGATAAAGTCATATCATTGTTGTCATCAAGAGAGAAGTGATGGGAATTTCATCATTATAATATTGTACATTAATGATATTGTTTTTATGCATCTAGTAATCCTATAGATTCGGTAGCTGAATAAGTAATTGTTATGTAAGTTTTAGATGAAAGATCTCAATGAAGTAAATAAGATCTTATGCATGAGTATTGAGTCATATAAAGTGGCCAAGAGTTTGGTTTCATCTTAGAAATATCATGTCAAAATAATTACAGAAAAGTATGTGATGTCTATATGTAATGATATTCTAAATCCTCTTGGCAGACACTTCAAATTCTTGATGAATTATTCACTACGAGTAGAAGAAGTAGAAAAGTAATATGAGAGAATATAGTACACATCGACATTAGGAAGTCTCATGTACACTATAGTGTGATCTAATCTAGATATTATATATGTAGTGGGGGTTTTAACTTGGTTCAAATAAAATATAGGGAATGACCAATAGGATTCTATGATTTTCATTTTTTGATATCATAATAAAACAAAATACACTTTCCTTATATTAATAGAAAATGATAAATTGGTTGGGTAAATTAGAATAAACATTAAGGGAGACTCAAATTACTGAATAGAATAATAGGGTTTGTTATAAACAGTGGAATTGGTCTCAAAATAATGCGAAGGTTGTGACTAGTGATTTAACTATTTATAATAGTATTTGAGTATGTGTCGAAAAATTTGGTCAGAAAGGAAATGGTATGAATTAATTATTAGATTTTTGAGCTCTAATTAAGACAATAAATTTGATTACATGACTATGATATTCAAATTAAAATTCATTTGGCTAAAAATCAATTTTTTCACATGAGGCTAAAGCACATTGAACATAAGTACCATTAAATTTGTATGATGTTTGAAGATGGTGGTTTAGATGTAAAAAAAATTATATTTGATGAAAAATATGTCTGATATGTTCATAATGGATTTAGTCTACAATATTTGGAGGTAGAATCATCCATCAGTTACACATGGTGGAATGTGAATGAAAAGAAAGGGCCTTTTTATGAAAAATATATTTATTTGAAGGCTATTATTTCTAGTGTGTCAGATGATGTCATCGAATCCTTATTGAAATCATAAAGTGGGATATTTTTTGGAATTATATGATTTCACTTCAAGTGATGGAATAAGTTAACTAGAAGGATGATGATGGGAGAACACTTTGGCCTTATCTAATTAGTGTAAATAGTCATCAGTGGATGGATGTGAGGTTATAAATGGTTTTGATATATCCTAGGGCGACTCAATTAGGTATCAGTTGACCATAAGTTAATCAAGTTTTGGGATCATGAGATTGAGTTAGTGTCTATGTTGGGATCACATTGAACATTTAATTCACATGAAAAAGTGATGCATAGGAAAAAATGTCATATAAAAATATTGTTCCGAGTGTAGTGGAAGAAAATTAGGTGGACTATAAACAAGGAAGTTTTTCAATTCAATCGATCATTCGATTTTTTTTAAAATAAGTCAATTTCATGAGAAACATAATATTCCCACTAAATAATGAAATAGGAGAAAACATGGAACCTGATAGGATCTTAGAACATTGTATTTGTAATTATATTATATTAAATAAGAATAAATGATACCCTATATTGGAGTATTTCTTTTTAGATGATATTGATCATATGTAAAACCTTTTTTGGATTTCATTTATTGAATTTCAAGGGCTTAAGTGTAGATTCTTTATAATTGTGATCCACATGTGGTCCTTTGATCTTTAAATGAAATATTTTGAATGTGCGGTGCTAGTGCGATAGATCTATCAGCTTGTGTTGTTCATATTGATCCCTTCTGGGTCCATTTTGATTGAAGGATTATGTCTAGTATGGTTGTTCTTGATAGGAGTATCGAAGTAGGAATTTGATAGATAACATCCATGTGTTCGAAAATTCTCAATTTTTTTTTTCAATTAATCCTAAAAAAGAGAAAAAAAAATTTGTTTATAGAGGTAGTGTTTAGGGTATAAAATTATTTAATATCATAACGGACCCTAAATAACGTAACAATATTCAAAAAACCCCATTCCATGTAATAATAAAAATATTATATTTTTTATGGATTATACTAACTCGCACAATGATAAATATTATTTTATCAGAATAAAAATTAGTATTCATTGCACAAAATGATCTTTGTGCACTCCAACTCCTCAAAATTTATATAATCCCTAAAAAATATTTTATTCATAAATAAATACTTTATCCAAAAATTAGTGAATAATTATTTATTAAATATTAAATAAATACATGAAGCCAATAAAACAGGAATAAAATTCTTCCCTGGCCTTGAGAATAATCTTTGCAGAATATAATGTAGATTGAGAAAATAAATATTTTGTTATCCTCTTGTATATAATCTTGTTGGCATTATGTGGGCTTGTTTAAAGTCCAAGATTACTGTTTATGAATGGGTTATGGAAACAATGAGAAATAACTTAAGGTCATAATGTCGACAACCATATATGAAAATTCACTGTGTATGATAATTCCTTGGTCTCAATATATCACTCTTCATGTTTCACATCCATGTCATCAAGGTATACACTTGACACATCATTCTTTGAAAATCTAAAATAAAAATTTCCTTACAACATGGAAATGTAATTAAAGGTTATAGTTCCATTCCAATCAAGTTCTATGATATCAAATTCCATAAATATTAAAGAGACAGATCCTTCCTCAAAAAATCTATTAATAATATGTCATTCATGACACAACCAATGTATCCCCCTTTCTATGAACATATGAAATTGTGGTTTTGGTTAGTAAATCTAAGTGCATGAGTCATGATATTAATTAATTATAATTATAATTTCTAAGACCCATTAAACATCCTCATGGATCAAAATATATAATGACACAAAAATATAAAGAATTCCAATTAGTAAGTATGTTCTCAAAACCTTTTTTATTGGAGATTAAAAAATAAAAAATTGATGAGAAGAAATCACATCCACTTATGAGTGTTGAAATCTGATAGTCTATATATTTTTCTCTCTATCATAGTATATTATACCATTGTAGCACTATATTTAAGAATAACAACGTTATATTTCATGGTTATCCTAATAGCTTCGAACTCCTAGGACCTTATTAATGGGATGGATACCTTCGGAAAATATTTCATATAATCCTTGTGGAAAAATGAACAATATTTCATAATATGTTTTTTTAATATTGAAATCCTTAAATATACATGTAAAACAAAGTTTAAATAACTAGTCCTAGAACACCAACTACAAAAAACTATGATTGTGACTAGAGTCAACTGAATAAAACTTTTTATCCACTTGACCTTACATGTTCACAATGTAAACTATATGTGTAGGATTTTCTCAAGGGTTATAACACATTATATGGCATGGATATTCTGTTCATAGATACAACCCCTCAATGATAAAAAAAATCCCTTAAGTGTCAATCTTCCAAATTATATGCTTCATCAATTGATGTGACATTGGATCCTTAGAGAGTGCCACCACTACAGTATTATTATAAAAGCATGTGATAGGGTCTTTAATGATTCATTCCATTCAAATATCGTAGATGACGTTTCATATCCAAACTTCTTCTTTAGATACCTCATGTGCAACAATATACATAGAATCTACTTTAGAATATTTGAACACAACTTGTATTGAGCTCTTCCAACTCATCGCACCACCATTTAGAGTGAAGATACTTTCTTTCTTTGATTTTAGGTTGTCTTGATCTGTTTGTAAATATATATATATATATATATATCCATTGAGGAGTAGTTCCTTATCACTTCCATATAACGTGAATATATCCGTAGTACACCACATATCTATAAGGATATTCTTTATTCCATCCAATGGTGGTCACCAAGGTTAGCTTGATATGTACCCATCGTACTTATGTAATATGAGAAATCTATCCCAGTAATAGTATACAATATATAACTAACCCAATCTCAGATATGTATATAATATGTCCCATACATTTTCTTTCTATGAGTTATTTAGGATTCATTTTCATAGAAAGTGGAATTCCATGTGTCATTTGAAATACTAACCTCTTGGATTGTTCCACACACAAGATATTGAGTATCTTTTCAGTATATATACCATGACTTAGGCCGATCAATCTCTTATATCGATCATGATGTAACTTTATCACATGAATATATGGTAATTTTCATATGTCCCTCAGAGTGATTCATTTATTCAACTACGATTTAATAGAATCTATTATTGGTATTTAATTTCCAATAATTAATATTTCACCATCTTATATTATTTTAAAAATGACCACACTATCAATAAATAGCATATAGATATAAGTCTCACTTTTATTTATCATGAAACCAAATTCCTTTTTGGATTTATCAAACTAAATATAGCAAGACCTAATTGATTTCATTAATACAAAAATGGATCTTTGAAATTTTCATATATTATTAGCTTCATCTGGAGTCCCAATCCCTTTATATTATGTCATATAGAGATATTCTATCAGGATACCATTAATGAAAGTTGTTTTTATGTACATTTTTAAAATCTGATAGTGATGGAGGGTCACAATGGAAGTGTTGTGATGGATTCCAACATAGAAACTTATCAAAGGGTTCTGTCTTAGTCTACACCTTATCATTATTTGAAACCAATTTCAATGAGTTTCTCCCTATAAGTACTGACATGTCCATAAAAGTTTTTTTTCTTCTTGAATTACTATTTACATCCAACAAACTTTACATCCACTAGAGGGCCTACCAAAATATACACTTTGTTTTCCTACACAAAATCTATTCCAAAACTCATTACTTTATTCCTCTTGGAAATTTTTGTATCACTTAATACTTCTGGGTTGGTTAAAGGATCATTATTATAAACTAATAATGAGTCACTATCCTTATTGACTAGAAAACTACACCGTTATGATTCTCTAACCTCTATTGTACTCATGCATACTACTTTTGTCTATAGAACATATTATTCCATGAGGAATTACTAAATCTATTCTTGTGACAATTTTAGTGCACCTCAATACTAAAATTCATCCTCATATCTTTTATATATGTGATCTATCTTATGGAATATAGAATGTATTTATAATATTAACATTTTTTTGATGGTTTGTATTGGTACTATCATCCTATTCTATTGGGGTATCTTACATCGGTAAACTTTATCCCTTATGGTGTAAATGTTTTTCCTGAAGGGGCCTCAAAACATTCTTTACAACCCCACAAATGTATGTATGACATGATGGGTTTTATTTTATTCCATAATTAGTATGGTATACCATCTTCCACATTATCTAGCACATGGATTATCATCTTTTCCACATTCTTTAATGCATATGACTAAAAGGATAATGCAATAATCATATGAATCATCATTGATTTGACTGAGTCTTACATGGAAAAGTTCTTCCTTTCCATTAGACCATTACACTATGGCGTATAAGAGAAATTTGGTTGATAGATAATCTTAAACTCTCACAAATAATCAATGATGTCTTGATTAAGATATTATACACCATGATGTATCAGTATGAACCTTTTTCTTCAAATGGAAATGGTCCACACACATCTGTATGATCAAATTCATGATACTCATTGGACCTGTTACCTTTTACACTAAATGAGGTTTCTTTCCTTTTTCCTTATAAAAACATGTGATATACACCATCTATTTTATGTGTTGAACAAACCAAATAACTATCTTGTTGTAATTTAGTCAATAGTTTTTCATTTGATTGACATATCTAGTGAATCTATTATCATGTGTGGTATGAGTCATGTGATGTAGTTTTTTTATGTTTTCTTTTTCTTGGTTTGCATAATCCAACACAAAATCACTATTATTTAAATATTTGTTATCATAAAAAATATTTAAAAAAGAAGAAAAAATTATTTTCAAACATGAATATAAATCTATTTGTACTACTATTGGATATTGAAAAAATGTTTTTTTAATGATTGAACATAGATAAAATCCTTCAAAAACAAGAATATTCTTATCTACAATGTGATGTTGTAGTCATCTATACACACTACAACAAGTTTGGTTCCATTGACTACTCGTAGATCTACTTCCTATAATTATATTTTTCTAAATCTACTCAGTTACTATATTTGAATAAATATGTGATCACTAAAATCTATATCTAATACCCATTTTACAGAAATAGATAAATTTCACTTGATAACCCACACACCTGAAGCTTCCCCTTCTTCTTTGTGTTACTGTAGTTTTGTTTCTACTGACCCTTCATATCACATTCAAACTAGATATTATCATACTCACATGATCATCCATTGATATTTCACCTCTTGGAAGGGTGTTGTGAAGATGATTTGGTCATAGAGTTATTTTCTTAGACTTTCCATTTTTTCACCAAAAGTATGGAAGTATTTTCAATCAGCATATCCTTATCAACATAACAAATAATATTTAGTATATATGGTAGAGCCTTATCATTACTATTCGTATTAAAATCTACAACAAAATTGGGGAATATATGAGGGAGTGATTTGATAGGAATATTAGTGTGCATTACAACTAGTACATTATACCTCTGAACCTCTAGATGCTCAATATAAATAATGAATTTGATAATGAACAACCCATATGGCATAAACTCTTTAAGAATAATTTGATGTAGAACCTTGGATATCTCAAACTGTAAATGTACATATCTCACTTGGTAAACACCACTAATTTTATTGTTCATTCTATAAGAATATATGTTTTCATCAAACTATATTAGTTCAATGGAAATGGATAAAATCATTAAACACAAAAAATTAACTATAACACACATGTATTAATTATAGAAATAGAACACTTTATAATTTTCCTCCCTCGTAGGTGGATTATGTGGTGAGGATTCTAACATATATGATTTTATTTCTTGGAACAAAAAAACATGTTGGCATCTAAACCAATACTGGATGTTACTTCAATTGAGGAGATATTCATTCTCCAATATTAATAATAGGGATAATGTCGATGATGAAAATTCCATAAATCAATAACTAATAATGATAATATTATTACGAATTTTTCTAAATACAAATTATAAGAGAGATAATAAATTTTTTTAATATAATTTACTCTCCTTCTATTTTATCAAGTCCTAATATCCCTCACCGTTGAACTGAGAATTTATATTTCTTAGAAATTCTATTTGAGATGATACATATACGCCTCCACAAAACCCCAACACAAGTTATTCAAGCTACTTGAATTTAATTTGGTGTAATATTATTTTCCAATTCTGAGCATTCTTCTCCATGATCTTTTCACTAGACTCCCTTATCCATAAATCATTTCCGGGATTTCATCAACAGATGGCTCTATGTTACATCCTGTCTAGTGAGGGATACTTATATTTAGGCATAAATTTCATGTCAACCCACAACCATAATAAGAAATCCATGATAAATATAAGTTTCCCATTGAGGGTTGAAAAACACTTAGTTGTTTTTCATTCATTCCTTATCATGTAATGACAATCCAAGTCTGGTTTTATGTTATATTGAGTATTTTTTATATATTATGTGTAAATTATTTTTTTATTTATTCTTTACAAAGAATATTAATAATAATTGGATCTTACTTAAGTGATTATATATTTTTGATAAAACATTTATGCATTATCAATTTATTAAATTCAATCGTTTCATATTTGTCCATTTGTTTATGTGATCCCAATCTTCCTTCCAAAAAATAAATAATTAATAAGAAGTAAATGAAAAAATAAATGACTAGATCATGTTCTATTCCAATGGTTGATTTAAATAGTGAAAAATATATCAACCTATGACATAAGGGGAAAATCATTGTGCTAGTTTTGTAATGTGTTACAACATTCCACCTGTCCACTGATGTTTCACCTATGTTGGTATCATCCCGGTTCTATCTTGAACATCCTTAACAGTCCTTGGGATAATCCTTTTATTTATTTTATTTATAACTCACTCCTAGGTGACGGTAACTAAAGGATTATTTAAGGATAATTACATAAATAACCATGGACACATAGTTCCTACATAATAGTGGATGAAGTGATGACTTACAGGGAATAAAATTTAAATTTACTAATTAATAATATAAAATTAAAGAATAAAATTAAAATGGATAAAAAAATTCATATGCAGGTCCCAATAAAGCTCATGAATGATCATACACATGAAAAAAATATGAAAATATACACTGGGTCACATTTATTTCTATTCATTCCTTATTATGAAGATAAATTCTATTACATTAATTAATTAATTACCTTTATCTTAATGAATATATGAATTCTCTTGGAGATGCCCATCATAACTACATTCATGGAAAAAATTGAATAAAAAATAATTATATATAAATACAATAAATAAATTGATCAGTTTTAATTCATTAAAACCATTGTTTAATTGTAAAACACATCAAGTGAAAATTAATATAATATGGTTTTTATGTTATAATTAACTATTTAATACAATATAATTGAGTCCATTATTTAGGGACTATATGGTGTGTACCTTGGAATTATACATCATGTTCCTCCAAAATCATGTAACTGGAATAGATGTTTTGGGTTTCAGCTGGAACCTTGTTCGAACTACACAGTGTGTACTAGCCATCTACATGTCTTGTTTCATGATTTTATTCTATTTATACAATGCACTGAAGGCCTCATCAAGTTCATATGATGCTGGACCACATGACAAGTATTCAAGCTACATGTTGTATGATCTGGTATCAATATGTCTACAAGACTCACCGAAGAACTCATTGTGCCATTCAGAAATGGTACTACATGACATATACTCCAACAGAACATTATATGTTTCGCTAGTTGTGTATATTCATTACCCCCCAACAGACTCATAATATATATCGGGCCTTAGAAATAATTAACTACATGTCTTTTTGTCTGATTAAACATTTATTATTTCATTAATGTTTCAAGAATTTAGTCTCAGACGGGTCTTAACTATATATTTTTTCACATAGTTTGATCGAAGTTTTCAACTAAACCTTGTAGACTACAAGGCATGTACACCAGCTACACATAATGTAATCTAAAAAATAGTGCTCAAGGATTTCTTGGTGTACATGCAGTATGAAATAAAAGATACATGTATAGTTACTTATTTTCATTCCATGTATCTTATGGAACATCCATCCATAGTGAATTTTTGTAAATGATGTGTACCTTAGCTACACATCATGTAACCTAGTCTCACTATCCAAAATCATTGGAAATTCCTGATGAAATATGTGGTCATTCTTAATCAATTCATAGTCCTTTTTGAAAATGAAACTATATATGATAATAATTAATATGATAAAATAATGTTAATTTGAAATCATATTAATGATCTTAAATTCTTAAAGTGAATTTTCTATCCACTATAGTGAAAAAAGATAATTAATCAATTAAATAATTTTAAATTGAAAAAATTACTACATTGATACCACATGAAGGTTCTGGGCCTAGTGGAAGTTCCTTGTTGGGAGTATATTTGTACATTAAATTTGACGTTAATTTATTATTTATTGGTTTAAATGATACCTCATCATAAGATCATTATTTATAGATGATATTGATCATATAAAAACCATTTTTGGATATCATTCATTGCACAATAAGGATCCAAGTGTGGAGTTACTCTAGTAGTGATCTATAAATGCTTATTTGATCTCTAAACGACACTGATTGATTGTCAGGTACTAGCACAGTGGATCTATTGCATTGTGTTTTTCATATTGATCGCTTACATTTCATTCAAGGTTGAAAGATTTTGTTTAGTTCTTATTGTTATTGAGATGAGGAGAAGAAGATTTTGAAATAGAAGTCTATTGTGGAAAATAATTCTCAAAGCCCAATTTTCCTATTTTTTGACTAACCGTACATAGTATACATAACCATCTATCTATAAATATAAAGTTTAAGTTAAAATATTATTTAATTTCATACCAAACCTTAAATAATATAATAATAATCAAATAACCCCATTCCATATAATATGACTAATAAAAATAATATTATTTTATGGTGTGTGCTAACTCATGAAATGATAAAAAAAACGTCATCATCATTTATATAGGTTTATTTAAAAGAGGGTAAAAAGGAACAGAGGCCATGGAGCATTCAAACAAGATGGACGATGAGGACCTATAATAGTGTAGGCCAAGGGAATCCCCCCTAATAATATTAAACCCATTGGGTTTCAAGCTATGCCCATTTTGAAGGTAGACATTCTCTGAAATAGGCACATCAAGTGAAGAAAGGTGATCTGTGACTTGGGTTCCCTCATTCTAATTATGATCAACATTGATGTTATTATTGAGAAATCCTCTATACTTCTTGATGATCTAGTTGATCTACCTGGAATAGATTTACTACCATTCAATGCATTGTGGAGGATCATTGAATCCATTTCTTCCTACAAGAGATCGATCTTCCTCTGGTGGCATAAGATAAAACCAGACAGAAAACCTTTTTCCTCTACCTAAGGCAAGGAGCCTTGGCCTAAGTGGGAAGAGAACACCAATATGATAGAGCTAGATTAGTCATAGACAACCCCATCCCCACATAAGACCCCCATAGATCATTACCCATCTATATTGAGTTTAAGTCAACTAGAGTGTGGGTTCTAGTAAACCAAATACCCCCACATGTTTCTCGTACCAGGTTTGCCATTATGAGAGTTCTTCTCAATCCGATGAAGGGTGGGAGCCTTGAATGAGTTGTTGATGATTTTGAATAGAAAAATTAGTAGGTTCTTCATTCTCAAAATGATATATAGGCCTGAAGAACAAAACCCTTCATGCCTAGCCTTAAATCTAGCCGTCCTGATGCACCAGCAAGTTGCATGGAGAACAATGGAGTGATCAACCTTATCCGGACCCCTCTTACCTGCACCGTGAATCCACTTGTCTAGGAAAAACTGATCTGACGTGTTTGGATCATATAACTCAGTGAACATCCCAAAGTAATCCCACACGACCCTCTCTTATTCCCCCTCAAATAAGAGATGGCCATCGATTTCTTCCTGGTGGTTACTACAATAGGGTCATCCGAAAGCAAGTGGAATGCCACATCATTTTATGTTCTCATCTATGTGTATAACTTTTTTCCTTATCCTCCAAAAAGTAAAATTATATTTCAAGGAAATTTCCTTGATTCCAAGAATACCATCCCAACTTTCATCACAGACATGCACCTCTATAATCTTCAGGATGTCTCTTGAGGAGAGACCACTTTGAGATGAAAGTGTGAAAACACATCAGTCAGGATTCAAACTCTGATCAATGAGGTCAAATATTTCAATTTGGTTCTCATTCAACACATCCCTGATGAGGATTTGATATGAGATAGCCTCCATGAAACAGATCAAGGAGGACGTGCATCCCGGGAAGTCCAGGACATCCTCAACCCAGTTCATATGTTAGAAGGAAATTTCTCCCTTACCGATGATCCAATGCGAGTGAATATTATGGATAGAAATCAAGGGGGGATATTACAGTGTATTATGGAGAATCATATTCATTCAATACGGATAGGTTCCCAGACTATGAGTTGAGCATTTTTAAGCCCCATAATGAGCGCTGCTCTTGGGCCTCGTATGCCAGTATTGTGTGCATGTATAAGAGGGGGTCTTCAAAACTCCGAACATTGGAACTTCCTTCACTAGATGGCCTTGACACCCAGTTCCTAGAAGCCCGGTTGTGTTTCTCCTCAGACGTTGGGTCCCATATAAAACTATCTAGTAACCAGTCAATGTTATTGAAGATACGTTTTGGGACATTGATAGTAGAGAGGGAATAGGCCATAGTGGCAAGGAGAACGCTATTGATCAGACAAATCTTGTCCCCAAATGAGTGGTATCTATTTTTGTAGTTATGAATCCAGTTTTTAATCTTGGATATGAGGAAATAAAGTCCCAGTTGCAATGGATACTGAATGATGTAGGTGAAGAAAGGTATTCCATAGGAAAAAACCCCTTTTCATGTCGATGCTATGTTGAACCTCCGTGATTCGATAGTAGGAGCATTAATTGGAGATGTAAAATTTTTGTTTTCCTTATTGATAATTTGGAAATACCAATGGTATTATTCTTACAACACCTTGGAGATACCTCTGATTGAACTTTTATTATCATTCAAGAAGATGATGGCATCATATGAAAACATCAAATGGAGATGGAAGGGGACCATAACCTTCTACGATAGGATAAGATCTCTCCTCTGGCCAAGCTCCTGTGAATGAGGTGACTGAGGACGTCTTGGACAAGGTTTAAAATACTCAATGTTATGGGATATCTATACCGAAGGCCGTGGGTGGCCTTAAAGAATCCAATGGTCTTCCCACTGAAGGTAACCACCAGCGACAAGGAGATGAAACAACTAAAATGAAAATCTGTAGTCTAGGGGAAAGACCAATACCTACCAGAACATTGTTGATGAAGCCCCACTCAAAAATTTATTAGGCCCTGCTAATGTCTATCTTGAAGACCATTTTGGAACTGCAAGACTTGAAATATATGTCTTGGATCATCCCTTGTTTCAGTATGATGGCTCCTTGGATTGAACAACCTTTCAGAAAATCATGTTGCATTAAGGAGACCAACCAAGGAAGGAGATAGGACTTCCTAGAGATAATAATACCAGAGAATATTTTTTACGGGAAGTTTCAAATTCTCACTATTTAGTAATTCATGATAGAGTTGGGGTTAATGGATTTGTGGAGGATAATAATGGTCGTTGCACTCTCCACCCTTGATAAACATCAACCTCGAAAGAAGTCTTGGATAGCTAACAAAACATCAGCTCTCACCACCTCCCATGAGACCCTATATAATGTTATCATAAAGAAATCTAGGCCCAGAGCACTATATAGATTACAGTGCTGTATATCCTCAAGGATTTACTTATCTTTTGTGATAACAATAATCCCCTCATTTTCCTAGATGGAGAGTTGATTAGGTATCACATCAAAGAGATATGAGACCCCTTGAGTACCCCTCCAGCATGTGATGGTTAGGAACATCAAGGAGGTTCATGAAGAAAGAACGAGACAAGCCTCCCACAAGGTCTCTGTCATCCGAATAAGAACTTTCATCCAATAGTATGTTAGGTTTAACTGGGTGCTTCATCTCATAAATACCAATATGAAGAAATAAGGTGTTCTTATCTCCATCATGGATATATTTGACTCTGGCTTGATCCATTTCCTCTTTTTCATGTGTTATAAGCATAATAGCTAAGGTGTTTTCCTTCTAGAAAGCTCATCAAATGTCCACTCATCCCAAACTTCTTCCAGACTATTCTCGAGATACTCCACCTCCAGCATGGTAGCATCGTTAACACAGTCTGAGGGGGGATCTCTTTAGCACATACTAGAATCCTATCCATGAGACTTCTTAGGTTATTATTCTAGGAAACCCAAGTGTTCCCATGAGAGGTCTCTTCCCCTAGAGCCCTAACTAGATCGTGGTACCCGGGTTTGTCAACCTAGTGGCAATAAAAACTAAAACTAGCATTGTGGATATCCCTAGGATACAAAGAAACTGGGAGGGGTGAGTGATTGTATAGATCCCAAACTAGGTGGCTAACCATTGCATTAGAGAACATGGAAATGGCCTATATATTATCAAGATAGTGGTCCATGTGGCTCCATGAGTGGTGAGGTCCCTTTCGGTTGTTACACTATGTATATTAATCACCTGAAAATATGATATTGGAGAGACCTTTCCCAACTGTGAAATGGACATAGTCCATACTAGATTTCCATTGTATGGGGACCTTCTTTTTGTCCATTTCATATTAGAAATGACATTATTTTCCCCCCGGAAAATCCAAGGATGGTTTCTTGGGTATAAATTGTTGATGTCCTTCTACTCGGTATCCCTTAGATGGAGGTCATGACTCCTGTAGATGAAAGACATGATGCATGACAGTTCACCTTGAATCACTTTAGAGGTGATGAATTGGTGTCCAACCAAATCTTGGTCGACCTTGATGTGCCTATTCAAGAAGGTCCAAATATTACATTTGGTGGGGTCTCCATGCATGTCAGTATACAATCGACTTTTACTGGAGAATTAGCTGATTCTGTAGAGGTTTTTCTTAGGTTCGAGGCCAAAAACCAATTTAGTTTATGTTCTTGACTTCAGAGGTGAGGAAATCCACTTTTTCTCAGGCACCAAGTCCTCATGAATTCCATATGATGATAGTAATCACTGATCGAATAGGGGTATATGATTGGATCCAGAACTTATTTCCTTGAAGAAGTGGGAGGAAAAGAGCTCCATTGAGTTCATAGATCAGGATCGTGTTCACACTCCAGTGGTAGGGGCCATGCATGAGGGGGGAGTGAAGGACATCTTAGAACAGAGAGAGTGTCAATGAAGGACTCTAGGGGGAGGAGTGGGGCCTTGCTCATGATATTTGGGGCCTTGGATTGAGAGGCCTTCCCCTGAGCTCACAAGGGGACCGGGAGAGGACAAACACTATCTAGGGGTCGACTTAACCATTGATGAATCCGAGAACCTTAGAACCATTCCCTTGATCCCAAGAGCATAGAGGATGAAATTTTGAGAGAGCCAGAACACCCTTCCAAAGCATTAGAAGAACTGCATAACATAACCTTGGGCGGCGGTGATAGATCCAGAATATATGACTGATTGGGACAAATTCTTTTCATCTACTCCCTTAAATAGAACCCTTGGGATAGCACAAAATAGAAGAGAATAGGGATAATAGAGCCAAACTATAGGTTGGGAATGCACATTGCTATGTATGGAAGAACGTGGATCTCCATCCTACCTCTGCTGGCCAAGGGAACAAAGGAAATCACAGGTTCTACCGAAGGTAGGTCCGAGGGCACCCACATGGAGACATCAGGGAGATGGTGGGGGGGGGGATGCCTGAGAGAAATAATGAGAAAAAGAGGAAGAAGAGGCTCGTTGTCTGATCATGGATCCTTCCCCCATGAGGGGAGGCCACCTCTAACATTGGTGACGTCTTCTGCAAACCTATACGGAGTGGCCCTGTAAAAGGTAGTGAGACCAGAACTTGGGGAAGACATGGTAGCTGATATCCTAGGTCCAACTGAAGAAATTCTACCATGAAGAGAGATCTTCTCCATTTTGTGGATGTCTAGGTCCATCTACAGGAATATGTGAGCCATCGACACATCTGAGTGACACCTGGTATTGTCATCATCATAGAGAAAACCACCGAGGGAGTTGCTGATCGCCGTAAAGAAGCCACCATTTTGGAAAGGGATTATGAGCCCGAGGAAGGAGACCCAAAAAGTACCGAGACAACTTTCTTTTCACCTGTTCACATCAAGAGACAACCTAGAAAATATATATCTCTATTGGTTGAAGGACAGGGGGCCTTGAACCAGGAAAGGACAAAGTCCTCTTCCGAGCTGAAAATGAGGCAGAAAGAACTTCTGTAGATCACTGATATTTTTCTAAGGATCCAGAGCCCCTGGGAGGAGAAAAAACCTTTGAACATCATGAGTGGGGGTTTCACCGCCCCAATGTGGTCAATAATGGTCCACTCTAGGAATGTTTACACCTCTACAAAGGTCGACTCAAGGATATCATCAAATACATGAGCTTGTTCCCTATAAACCTACTGGATAGACAAGAAAACCTATGAGAAGGCGAGAAAATGTGAGATGTAGAGTGAGCCATAAAGACCATCCTGGAATGAGCCATAAGGATCCCCAAGGGTTGACGGGACTGTGAGGCCATTGGGAGAAGGAGTCATGCTAAAGGCTGGAGACGGGAGAGAAACCACAAATGGCCTAGAGGATGGCCTAGGGAGGAGACAAGGTGGAGCCGATAGAGCTAAGGGAACATGGAAGGAATGAGGGGAGCTAGTATAGACGGGTGGTGGGGATTAGGAGGTCAATGTACTGGAATACAAAGGCGTAATATTCAATTTTTTTGAAAGAGAAACGGCGTGTGAGGCGCATTCCTGGGTATAGGTAGCAGATCCATTATTAGTGATAAAAATTATTTGACCATATTTAAAATTAATATTATTCATCAATTATGACATTGGTCTACTCTGAATCCTCATAAATTGTTGAATCCTTGTGAGAATATATTTTTCACTAATAAAAACATTATCCATAAACCAAAAAATAAATATTTATTATATAATTAATAAATATTTTAGATCAATATTACATAGAAAACAATATTCCTTAGTCTAGAAAATAATATTTATAAAATATAATAGGGATCAACTAAAACACTAAGGGTATGACCCTATATGATTGATTCTTGTTATCAATTGGGGTGTATTCTTATAGTCCCAGATTAATTTCTAGAAATGGGTCAAGGAAGCCAAGATAAAAAGATTTATGTTGTTACATCAAAAACAGCATACAAATGCTATCTTTGTATTATAATACCATAAAAACTAAATCATATAAAAATGGTTTCATATCATTGTTATCAAAATATATATTTGATACATATTTCATTGAATATATGAAATAAATAGGTCGTTACACTATGTCTATGGATATTAAGGTGATAGTTCTATTCCAATCATAGGAAAAAGACATCAACATATACAATGATGGAAGGGGATTATTGTTCCTCAACGTCTCCATTAATAACACATCATTCATGACACACCTAATTAAACCTACTTCCTAAGGGCAAATTACATCACAGTTTCAGTAATTAAATCAACATGTAAAATTCTTTACATACATATATGAAAATCGTAATGTTTAAGAACCATTACACATGATCACAGATAAGAATATATGATGAAATAAAACAAGAAGAATTCATACTGGACATTCTATTATCATAACCTACCATCTTAGAGATTACCAAGTGTGAATTTAATAAGAATAAGTCTCATTTACCTGTGAGAAATAACACCAGATGGTTTATATATTGTGTTCCCCATAATAGTACGTTATCTAACTATAGAACTATATTTAAGAATATTGTCATGGAATCTCAAGGTTAACCTCATAGTTGGGAACTTTTATGACCTTATAAATTCTAAAAATATCCCATCACATTGTTACATTAATTCTTGAAGAATAATGAATAATAAGTAATAAGATATTTCTTTAATATCCCAATCTGTGAAAATACATGTAATCCAAAGTATGGAATTTTAGTTCCAAAACACTAACTCCAACCTTAATGGTTATTGGTGACCAGAATAAGGAATGATACTAGGGTTTGGTGATTGAATTGTGAAATAGATGCATTCCAACAGGTTTAAGATGTTAGTGTAATAAGATGATCAGGTGGGACCCAATACCTATAGGTAGTGGGAAAAATTTTATATGATATAAATTGTTCATATTAGTTAGTGATATATATGGATACCTGGTCACAAGATATTTCAACTTTTCATTTCTAATGGAATTAGGGATCATTATTTTTATCCTCGTAGATACAGGATGAACGATTTTACCCCATAAATCATCTTAAGATGTTTACATGTTGTTAGATTTCAATTTTATTATAATTGATTTTTTTGTGAGTAAAAGATAAATTTATTTTGTAGGGGAAATTATGGGTAGTTATTTTGGAGAAATAATGTCTACCTAGATCCAATACATTCAACATGAGTGGATTCCTTCCAGAGATCTATTTCTGTCACTGTGAGATTTCAATGGTGATCTTCTAGGGAGGGGAGATCCAAACAAGATTCTCAACATCTGATTTATCGAAGTTGATGGTCTCTAATTTCTTTATAGAGTTTACTGACTTATTATTCACCATATAAATTCATGTAATCTCCTGTTATTTTATAAGGGGTATCTATGTTTGAATGTATTTATGATACACAACCTCGATCTTAAACGAACCATGAAATATTAATATTTAAATATTCCCATTATATCATAGCTATTAAATTCATTGTTATTAAATGGAATAAATACTTTATGAAATATATGTAATGGTAATAATAAATTCAAAAACATTTATTAATTCTTAGTAAATAAGCACACAATTCTTAGAGAAGTCATTTTATTCATTAGAAATGCAGTTTCTTTAAAATATATATATATTATTTTTTATGAGTGAATAATATAATTAATTTAAAGAATTTTTTGGTAAATTTATTTATTAAAATGATAATAATTTTTAAATAGTCATATCAAAATTTACTTAAGGGTAATTTTTTATATTTTATGAAAATCTTAATTATTAAGTGAATTGGGAAAAAATGATTTTCATAGGAACCTGTATTTTCATTCAAATTGTTTTCACAATTAAATTATATTTTGGATTAGTTTTAAAATTTAATTATTTTCTTTTTATTAAATATAATCCAATTAGAGCGTTTTTAAGGAATTTTATACTTGAATACAACATAAAATCACTTTTTACATAAAAATAGATTTTTATGAAAACCCGTTTTTTCATCATGTTCTTTTGGATTAATTTCAAATAAAAATATGTCTCTTCTGTGATTTGAATTATGAAAAAATTGATTCAATAATTTTAATGATGAGGTCCATATTTATTAAATTCTATATTTTTTTTTGGTGAATGTGAATGATAACCTTAATAATTTTTGTTATCACATTAAAGGGTAAACCAAGTATGTAAGGTTAAATATTAAATGATGAGGACTTAACAATGACAATATCAAATTCATTAATAATTCTGGATGATTCCATTTCATTCATAATAAGAAAATATTTTTTTATATGAAATTTTGTTTCCTTTTGGATGTTGTTATGACCTTTATAATATTTTATGTAATGAATAGTAAAAAAATTCACAACCTTGTTTTTAATAACAATAATATTTTTAACATGGTTATGAACAGAGGATATATTTTGTTATAAATATTTATTTTAATCATAATTTGTTTATTTATGATAATGGTTATTTATTTTTAAATTTTAGTGAAGATATAATTACCTTAAATGTTTACGTAATGTTGATGGAATAATTATTCAGTTAATGGAAAAATAACATATATGTTGTTTAAAATATAAAAAGTGATATAATTTTATGTTTTTGTGTTATATATTTTTTTATATAAATATAACATGTTAGGGATATTTAATGATTTTATATTTTAATTCCATATTTTATGTGTTTGTGAAGCCAATGTGAATACTTCTAAAATTTACATTATTGATATTTTATAGATATAATATTTTATTGAATTATTAGAAATTCCTAAAAATCATATGTTCATCCAACTGATTATTAAATGGTTTAGAATATCAACCATGTTCTATTTATCGGTTTTTCTACATTTATATTAACTATCATTACCCTAAAAAATTATGTACCCTTTTTTCATGGTTAGTGTAAAAAGGGTTTATAGGGGTTTCAAATCAAATGATAAGGTTAAAAACATATTTACACTATGAATAAGTTTTAATTTTTGATATTATTTAGAATAAAAATCTTCTTATATTAAAAAATGAGTATTTTTTCCATTTGTAATATAAAAAATATTAATATTAATTTAATACTTTAAGAAATAATAAATGTGCCTCTCCACTCCCATAGAATAGAGAATATTTTATTTTATTTTTTCCACACATCAAAATCATTTTGGATTTGAAATGTCATAAAATAATAAATTTATTAAATCTATTCTCATTACCTAGATTATTTGGTTTGATCATAAAACCAACCATGAAATGACTCTAGTGTATACATTAAGATGTTGTTCGAAAAAATAGGTATCGTTTTTAACTGAGTATTTATTGTATTATTTATTCTTTATCCTTATTAAAATATTATTTAGGAAAGTTGATATAATAGAATTTGTATCTAAAATATACTAATATACTATTATTTTAATGGAATAACCAATATCTGTCTCCAAGTACCATCAAATGGGAAATGAATCCATCGTTCATGTGTACGATAGCTACAGAATCGCATACTTATGATTCCATAAACCCATCTAATGGATATATCAAATCATGGATTAAATGTTTATATATAATATTAATGACATTTAAATAATTATTTAAATATAAAATTTCATTTATTTTGTTACATTTACACTCATTGAAAAATTATATCTTTGTTTGTGCATACATGTGGAATACCACATCCACGAAATATTGTGATTCGATTTTCATCACCCCATCACATAGATTATATATATAAGTGCATTTAAAGAAATAATATTTTATTTATTATATTATTATAATTATATGAAGATATAAATTTACTTAACTACTTTTAATAATGATTATTGGTAAATTGAACCCTGTTGAGAAATATCATACATAAAACAATTATTCATAATTTTTGGAAGGTAAAAATATGAAAGGGTGATCTCTATTGTTCAATAAATTTAAATTTGGGAGATATAAGTGATCACATAAGTATAAAATGAGAATAAGGGTATGATAAAATGAGAATGAAAATTTATAACCATACCCTAAATATCATAGATCATAATTTTGATACATGAAATAATTCTTGGTACTTAATAATGCATGAATCATAATAGAAACAATGAAAATGATATATGGATGCATAATATTGGCATCTAACATCAAATTGTGTAAAACACATAATCATAGAAAATAATGTTTTTAGAAGTTAAGGATTATTGAAAAAATGATCATAGTGGAATGGGTTAACTCCCTAAACTATCTAAGTAGTTGAGGTTCACTCCAGATATTATCATAGTTGAAACATTCCTTACATAAATTGGGTTCACAGCCCAATCTAGTCTTATTTTTCTCATTAGATATAAATATTCCAAAATACATTAGAAGAAGAGATAGGTTTCACCAATAACATAAGTAATATCATATATTTTTTTTAAAGATCATAAAACATGAACCATATTAGAACCCATGGAATGAAATGGTTTTCATACGAATTTTATTATAAAATAACACTATGAAATTAAACAGGTTTCCTAAAAATTTCATCATTTCATAAATGAATAACCAATGGAGAAGGAATTAGATTACAAAACCTCTATTCTTAAAATATATAAACCATATAGAAAAATAATATGGATTATACAATTCGATAATACCCCACTGAATTTTATGTAACAATAAAGTATTTCATCATAGATTGAAAATGTATTTTAAGGTTCACATGGAACATTTATTGGTGAAAATATCATTTTATCCATGATAAAACTTATTTAAAATCAAATAAATTTAAAAATAATAGGGATTTGTTTTTGAAATTAGAATTAACAATTGAAAAAGAATCATCAATTAATTGAGTGGTAATTATGGTGGATTTTTTTTCATGTTGTGTATGGTAAAACAAATATTCATTGTCCCATATTTGATAAAATGTCAAAAGTGCCTCATCTATAAAATGAAACAAACATTGATTTTAAAGAATTGTAAAAAAATTAAAACAATGTAAAAAATTAATTTAATAAATAATTATTAATTAGTAAAAACATTTTATGAAAACATGTTGAGAAAACCTGTACATGGAAGGGAATTGATTATTGACCAAAGATAAAAATAAAGGCAGTTTTCATTAAAAGTAATATTTTGGAAAATTGAGTGCACAAAGAGAGGAAAATTAATGGAAAACATTTATCTTAATTAAAGAACCATAGAAGAATGAAATTAAATTTCTTCTTGAGATATATATTGTAATATCTAATCATTTGAAATATAATAAAAAATAATCCCAATAAAAATGAGATTTTAACATCATAACCATACCACTTTGGTAACTTTGTAATTATAACAATCTTGAGTGATATAATATATTATTTAAATTTTTATCACATAATTAAAATTATAATAAACCTAAATCACATTCATGATGGTATATACAACCCATAAAATAAATAAGTGGTGTATAAGGCATGCATCACAAAGAAAAAATATTAAGAAAAAAAATCCTTTACCGCATTGGAAGCTTTTGAATCGTAGAATAAATTATATAATAACATAAAATAAAAAATTAAATACCCTGGAAATAATTATATTCATGATATAACATTTTATCATAGAATTTAATAGACCAAAAAATTAAATCAGTGATGAATATGGCATATGATTCCTAGAAATAAAAGTGAGAATTGAAATCCCTTACCAAAATTCATGAAGTTATTTGTACAAATTTAAAAATACTTTATTATAAATATATAGTTATTATACATAAATTAAATAACCATAATCACAAATATAATACCATATATGTTCTACTTATAACCTTTTAAAAACAATTTATTTACAATTGTTTATTAAAATCACTATTTTGGGTGATAACGACTTTGTTTTTAGGTATATTTGGTTCGACGGATTCAAGTACTTTTTTCCTAGTAACATAACCTCCTGAATAGAAATAATTATATATATATATAATACATATTCATTTTATACATATTTAATGTATCCATAAAATTTAAATTTAGAAAATGAATTACATGGTTCATGTAGACGACAAGTCATATATTTGTGTGAATGTTGTTATCATTTTCTCAACATATTAAAGGAAATAGAGGTAAAAAATATATCACCTTTAACTAATAATTTTTATGTCATATATGTCATGTATATTCACAAATAATTTCTTCAATACCATCCACATAAAAAAATTATATACATATCACACCGCTTCATGGAGGTGGTTGTCCATATGTACACACAAGCATCATTTTTGTTTTCGAATAGATTGAATGGTAAGAAGGTAGATATGATACCATATTTATAGAAGTATACATATTTCATAAATATCATTTCAATATTTTAAATTCATCATTATATACATCAATGTTATGTAGTGGTGGAAAACTAATTACATCAGTTTGCGAGGTGGTAGTCCACCATACACACGATTGGTATTTTCATTTCCCATATGATGGAAGAGGATATAGATGTCGATTCTTAGAATAAAATAATAAAATATAGTTTTATTAGAGATAAATATTTTCTTATATAATATTTTTTAATAATATTCTAAATAGGTGGAAGGAAAAATAAAATGAACATATATTTTTAGGAGTTATACCATTTCCTTAGAGAGCTTCTTTAGGTTCATACATGACACATTCATATGAGGTTTTTTTAATAAAACATGAAATACAAAAAGTGGTTATGGATTTATGTGATGGAATATAATTAATTTTAGTTTTAATAGTATATAAGAGAGGATTTCCTTATATAGGTTGGGAAAGGAACATACTTTGAAACTACGTGGAAGTTTCCCAAAATAATCCAAAAAGATAAAGTAATTCGCAAGAGAAATTCTTAAAATTGACTATATATTATATATTTGGATAGTTTAAGGTTTTAATATGATTTTAATTTAATATTTAGTCAATCTTCATTGGAAACATGACCCTTATATTTTGGTTTAACCCCCATTATCATTTTTTATCCTTAACCACATTAATTTATTTTTACTATTTTTAATAATAATTATGAATAATGATTAAGTTCAATTTATTATATAATATTAATTATTCTGATTCCAAATATGGAATCCATTTTTATAGATTCATTAATTTTATGTGTGATAATTTAATTAAAAACTAATCCTTCTAACATGATGAAAAATAGTTTTCTGAATATTTTTTTCCCAAAAGTATACAATCTTATTATCTAATATTCAACCTGAAATTGATCCCAATTACATAAATTGGATTGATTATAATATAATTGAAATAAATCAACATTTAAATACATTTTATAATTAAATTTTACTTTAAATATATATATCCTAAAAGGAAGTTCTCAATAAAATTCAATATTTTTCATTATTCATTTAAAATTAATCATTTTAGAAAATTATCAAAAATTAACAATAAGATAATTTTTGACATTATTATTTCAAAAATAATGTTCATTTTTCAGTTTTTAGTTTTATAAAATTGGAAAAATTAATTTTATTATTTTCTCACAAAAAAAAAATAAAACCATTTTTGAAGGAAAATGTATTTTTTTAAACATATAAAGACTTGAATAGAAAATATATTTTATTTTCTAAAGAATTTAGGCATATTTTTATAATGTGGACATTCCTATACATCCCAAAAATGATACTAGCTTGGATATAATGGAAGTTATTAAAAAATAATTTTTAATATGTTGCGGTTTGTTAAAACTCTATGTTGAATGTAACACAAGCTATCGAATGAATTAGATTTATTTAAATTGATATTTCATAAAATTATAGGTTATTAAATTATACCCCCATTAAATGAATTTAATAGTCAGTATTTTTATCTCTAATATAACCTAATGGGGAAACATCTACCTCATCATATCCTTAGGTTCCCAATATATCTTCCTCATGCTAGTGGTTTCACCACAAAACATTGACCACATTGGCGGTATTGTTTCATAGTACATTATCTATAAAATCCATAATCTTGATAGGTTTTTATTCATAGGAAATATTTTGATCTTGTGGTATGACATTATATTTACATGTATGTTAAGGATCATGAATATAATTCCTCATGAGAGATACATGAAACACATCATGGACTTGAGTGAGGTTTTTTAGAAGTGCTAAGTATTAAGAAACCATCAATACTTGATCCAGATTCTCGAATGGGTCAATATAACTACGGCTAAAAATTCATTTACTTATAAATATCATAACATTATTCAATGGATAAATTCAAAGAAAAAACTTCTCACTAACTATAGATCCCATATCACAGTGATGATTTTCTGAATAACATTTCTCTTGAATCTGTGATGCTTATGTGAGTTGTTGAATATCTCTATAATTATCTTCCATTTCCTCATCCAACCCTAATCCCAATGTATTTATTTCTATAATTTCACCCCAACATGTGGTATTTATATATTTTGTTTCCATATATGGAATATTGTGGGGCCATATGAATGCTCGAGTGAAAGATACTATTATAGGAAAACTCAATTAGAGGAAGGTGTGGATCCAAAACACCATTGAAATCCATAAAAAAGTCCATAGAATATCATCTATGGTTTGAATTATTATCCTTTACTTCCCATAATTTTGATGATTTTATGTTGTGATAAAACATAACTATATATCCATAGCCCATATAATACTTCAAGATAACTTTGAGGTAAATATCAGATCCCGGTTTGATACAATAGAATGTGGTACTCCATGAAAACTTTCCAATATATTAATGTGTATCGTGGTAAGATGGTATAGATAAAAATATTATCTAATATTTATGGAGTGTAATGAATTTTTAATGTGATTAAATAAATCCCAAATAACATTATTCCATTTAAATGTTTTGTGGATTCCTATGAAACAATACAAGGTGATGTTTTCCCATTACCATTCATGCATGAGTAATTTTTGTAACATCCCCTTATAAATTTTCTCTCATCCTTAACACAGTGACATAACAAGAAAAGAGATTTAAAAATAAATATATATCTTCATTACACCCCTCCAGAAATACTCTTTCAAATATATTTATGTTATTTTTACTTCAATTCAATGTTTATAACTATCATCACATTGATAGATGAGCATAGTTTGTTTTGGAATATGAAATGTGGCTTCCCTTCTATAGTAATTGATTTGGGATTTATATGATGAAATCCAATCTACATCTAATATAACATCAAATTCATCCAGAGGTAGAATCATTTAATTTTTAGGAATCACATTTCCATAAACATCAACATTACAATGATAATAGTCTTGATATGTGATCATCCTACTATTGTGTTGTTTCACTTTTAACTAAATATCTAATCATTTTGGTGTAATATTTCTACCCATATCAAATTATTTGGATAAAAATAAAGGGTTAGATCATGATTCAGATAAAACATTAGTAGTTATGGAGTGCATAGTAAGTTTACTTTCACCACATTGTTATCACACCCCTCATGAGAAAAAGTGATCACATGATATTTCCGTTTGTATTTCAAATTAAGATGTTCTTGATGTTGATCATCATTACTAACCTTTATATTTCTGAACTAGTTTTCGTAATTAACACACACCTTACATTAGAATCACTAGACTGTTCATGGTGTACTCTATGGATATTTCGTTATATTTTCGTCGTTAGTTACCTTCTTCTCATAACTATAGTATTTGATTTTTTAATGACCTTATATTCAACAAATAAATCATTTACGAGAACACTTCTGAAAATTCCCTCTATATTTCCAATCACACTTCGATCATGAATTAAATCTCACATTCTTCTATCCATGGTTTTGATATTTTCCCTTGAATACAATATTGTTTCTTATTAAAATTATTGTATTTATGGTTATCTCCAATATCCATTTCTACCTTTATAGAACATCAAAATATTTCTTCATAGCTACTGATGTAATATAAGGACTACACCCATTGATTTCATGGTTTTATCCCACTAAAGAATCAATCAATCACACTTTTAGGTTGTATAATAATACAAAAGAGTACCTCATAGTTTGTGTAAATGTTCTCTCATAGGTACACATATATTCATAATTATTCTAGTTGACCTCATGTAATTACTTCAACATTTTCTCATGAATAATATGAAGGAATTAGTTTTTGGAAAATAAACAGTTCAACTCATCCCACTGCTTGGTTTCAATATATTCTTATTAGATCAAATTGTTGATAATATTCCACCGTTGATATTCTTCTCCATACAAATGAAAGAAATCCAAAATGTCCTTTTAGTGATCTAAACATTACATAATCGAACATATCTTTTAAATGGGACTCATCCATTGCATGAAAACTCCTGGATCAATAAAACCACTTAAATAAGGTGATTGTTTCCTCATTATGGACTCTACTAAATGTTTTTCCCTGATATTCTCCATTAGAAGTTTTACATGATTCATACATTTAGAATGTTTTGGGAGCAAAGAAAATATATTCATTCTGGATCCCAAAACATTTGGTTCCTCGGGATGGAAATCATTTCATTTTACATCATATTTAGTATTAACATTGTTCCTTTAGTCTCCATCCATTGAATAAAACCCAAAATCATTGTGTAAGACACATTAATCATGGTGGGGAATGGAATACGCATGAAAACCATTAATGTGATGTCTATATCATGAAATATTTTTTTTCAATATATGACACATTAGGTTTAACATATGTAATTCATAGTCATATTCTTTTAAAATCCTTTATGATTTTTCCTAAAGAGTTTTTGATATTATTATATGTATCCCCTGATATTGTTAAACCTTGTGTGTAGTAAGGCCTAGTATAGTTCACTGGGAGATGATGATGTTTAGACAAATGTACAAATTATAGTGTTATTAACAATATATAAAGCTATGTCCTAGCCACATACACTTGTAGTATCCAGACATGTATGTAATTTCTTATATATCACTATCTCTATCCTTAAAAAAAAAATATATTCATATACATTGAATTATCCATAAAATTATCATTAGACATATCCCTATGAATCTCACTAATGTTTTCTCATCCATGTTTCTAATGGTTAAATAAACATATCCACTAATTATAACTATAGTGAACCAGGAATTTCAATTATATATATATATATATTACATCTTAATATATCAATATTTATTTCATTATACAAAAACACGCATGAGGACTGTTATGATTTAATGTCTTTTCAAAAATCGTTATGTAAAAAATGATTCACAAGTGAACTACATCACCCCATACTATGTTATCTATAACCAGAACCCCTCTTAGACATATCAAATAAAAAATTCTTCATTACCCTTGGATAATAAACATAAGAAAGGGTGAGTGAAAATTCTCTATAAGGGTAAGAAAGGGAGATATTTATAATCACATAAGAATAACATGAGAATAAGGATATGAGAACAAGAAAATAACATTTTAAAACCATTCCCTAGATATCATATATCCTAATCTTAGGAAATGGAATAAATCTTGGTGGTTCAAAAGAAAATAATCATAAAGGAAGACAAGTATATGATCCATGGATGCATAATATTGGCATAAAACGTGGAATTGTTGCATACACATAAACAAATAAAATCATTTCCTTAGTAGTAATATTTTAATGAGAAAATAATAATAGTGGAATTGGATCACTCTCCAAACAATCATAGTAGTCAAGGATAACTCCAAAGACTATCATAGTGGACAAAATCCCTTACATAATTTGGTTCACTCTCCATTCCAATCCTCATTATCTCATGAGATAATTTTTTACCTAATTAATCAGTGGGACATATTGGACACACATTTCACATAATGAATATAATACATACATGTGCCACAAGATCATAATAAAATAATCATATCAGGACCCATTAAAATAAATTGGTTTCACAATCATTTAATCATAGAATAACCCAAGGAAAGGAAATGAGTTTCATAAACATTTCAACATTTCATTTTAGCATAAACTATGGAAAACAGATGATTTAAAAAAAATATTTTCATAATAAACATAAAGCATAGAAAGAAAAAATAAAGATAAAACCATTGAATTATGTCACCACTAAAAATTATGAAACCTCAATTGATGCCTTTTTAGATGGAAAATGATTTTGAATGAACACTTGGAACATTTCATGAGAAGAGTATAATTTTCTATTTAAAATAATGAAGTTAAAATATGAAAAATTCATAAATATTATGTAAAAAAATTTCATTGAAAAAAATTGTAAAATTTTATAGGAATTTGAAATTAAATGAGTTTTCATTGTGATGGAAAATTATATTCATAACATGTAATGTACAACAATTATTAATTTAACATTTTCACTAAACAGTCAAAAGTGCATCATCCACGAAACTAAAACAAGATAACATTTTATTAAAAACTAAAACATATGTAAAAATTTATTAAAAATGAATTTCATAATAGTTGAAATTTTTTTTGATACTTTTTGAAAACATGGACATGGGTGAGAGTTTATTTTAAACTGAAGAGAGAAATAAATTCATTTTTCCTTAAAAAAATTCTTTTGAACTCTTGATTACATTAATAGTTGAAACTGAGTGTAAAAAAAATATTTTCATGAAATAAAAATATGAGAAGAATATAAAATGTCATTTGACAGATAGATCATATGATTTCATCATCAGATGTATAATCATAGACAATCCAGAAAAATAGTGTGATTGTAACATCAAATCCTTACCATGTTGGTAAATTTTCAATTTTAAGCCCCATGATTGATAAAAAACTATATGGAAATGTATATCTGATAATTTTCATGATAGTAATCATAAAATAGATTATCTGGAGGTATATAAACCCCATAAAAGAAATAAGTGGTGTATAAGGCATGTGTCCCAATATAAGAAAAGTGAGACAAAAATATATTACCACTTTGGAAACTTTTGAATAAAAAGTCCCATTAAAGAGTAAAATAATATCAAACATCAAATATCATGAAAATAAATATATTCATTATATAACATGTCAAAGTGGAATTATATAAAACACATCAATGAAACAGTTGGTGAATGTGGAATATGTCTCCAAGAAATAAAAAAGAGACTATAAATCTCTTACCTTAAGTCTTGAAAATATTCATACATGTTAGATCCAAAATTATAATAAATATGGATTTATTATAAATAAATTATATAAACATAATCATATATATAATACAATATATGATTTAATTATAACCTTTTATCACCTATTTATTAACAATTCCATTTTAAAATAACTATTGTATGTGATAAATGCTTCATTTTTCGTATATATTATAGTAAAATAGATCTGGTCATTGTACTTTATTTAAGGTACAATACCCTCTTGAATTTAAATCATGGTATAAACGTTATATATTTTCATTATGAACATATTTAGATTAAACTATACACTTTGGAGATATAAAATGAATTACACTATTCTTGGAGACGGTATGCCATATGAAAAATGAACACTATTTATATTTTCTTTACATATGGATCAAAATAAAGGAAAATAAAATATCACCTCTCTATAATACTTTTTATGTCACAAATATAATATATATTCAGTAAAAATATCCTTATTACAATATATATCAAAATAAAATGAAAAATATATCACATTACATTGTGGAGGCGGTATTCCACACATATACATGATCAACAATATTATTCTCCAATGGATTTGAAATAAAAAGATAATGTATTTATAGGATATACAAAAATTCTTTATAAATCCTATTTATGTTTACCCTAAAGCCTTCTTAGGAGGATTTTCTAATCAAACTATATCAACTAGTATGTGTGGAGGGACGTAAGGACTGAATTTGGGTATGGATTGGCTGAACCAAAATTATTTTGGGAGTTTTCAGGGGAGAGGAGAGGGGATGGACTATTATTAGTGTGGAAAGGAACCCATATGAAAACTATAAATAAATTTCTAAAAACAATCCAAAATAACGAAGTCATTCTGAATCTTAATTCATCCAAATGATAATAGATTCTAAATTGGTATAGGATATAGTTTTAATATTCTCATAAAATATGATTTATATAAGTTTAATTGGTCATATTATCCTTATATTTTGGTTTAACCCTTGATAAACCCATTTTATCCTTAATCACAGTAATAATTTTTTATTATTTTCACTATTCAGTATGAAAAAAATTTAGTTTTACTTATGTTATAATGTTAATTATGCTAATTCAAAACATATAATATATTGTTTAAATTAAACTTACAGAATTGGTAGTATTTTACTTACAATTAACTCCATCAACATGATGAAAAAATGGGATTCCAATGAATAATCATTCAAAAGTATAAAATTCTTTAATATCAAAATTCAACATAAAATTGATTCTAATGACATTAATTCGATTAATTATAATATATTTAAACTAACTAAACTTTATAAAACAATGCATGTTTTAATTTAACATTATATGTACTTTAAATGATAAGTAAATTTTCAATAAATATTAGTATATCTAAATATTCTACAAAAAATTAATCCTTTTATATTATTATCCAAAATTCCATCTTAGTTAATTTTTACATGATTATTTTAAAAATAATTTTATTTTGATCAATTAAAATTTCAAAAATTGGTATAAATTTATTGTATTATTTTCTCAATAAAATATTAAAACCTTTTATTTGGAAAATCACATTCTTGAAAAATATAAATATTTAATAAAAAATACCTTCGGATTACCTAAGGATGTTATACGTCTTTTTAAAATGTGGTTCTTCTTATCCGTATTACTAAATTTAATGCTTATGTTACAATAAACATGAATAAATAATTGTATATTTTTCAATGTTTTGGTCAGTTGAAAATAAATTTTGTGTGGAACAAAAGCTACCGAAAAAAATAAATTTATTAGACATAATATTTCATAGATTCTCAAGGTATTATATAGCTCGTGGAAATGAAATGGGGTATATAAGAATTTCATAAATTCATCATCGTATAACCTATGGTAAATGAATAAGTTTCATAAAAATATTATCATCATAAAAATAAACCATATAGAGAAATAATATTGATGGTATCCTTGGATGATATCCCATGTAACACCAAATTTTTATCTAGGGTTTTTGTCAAAGATGAATAAAGACACCATAAAATGATCATTAAAAAACACTGGAAGAAAATATCCATTCCTTTTTGGAATGACTTATTTAAAATATAATTTTTTTTAAAATACTTTGGAAAAAATTTTCCTCTAAAATATACCTGAAATCATTAAATGTATTATTCAAATAATTTATTGGTTCTAAATACAAAAAATTAGGATCATTTCTTATAAGTTAAAAGAAAACATTACATAACATTTTTGTAAAAATTCAAAATGTACCTAGTTTGGGAAATTGTAATAGGATTCCATTTAAACCATTTTATAAAAAGTAAAACATGGTTATTAATGAATTTAAACAATAATAGAATAATTTGAAAAACTGTTATTAATTTTCATTGAATGCATAGATATGGGAAAAAGGATATTCGATTGAAGAATGAAATAAATTAGATTTTACATAAAACATATTATTTGTATCATGAGTACTTATGTTGTGTAAAATGAAAGGTAAAAATGTACTTGTAATAAATAATCAGATCATATGAATAGTCATTTTTAGAGGTATATTCTAAGAATTCATCATTAGAAACTAAATCATTAACAATCCAGATAAAAAAAATACTGTAACAAAAACCTCTTTACCGCTTAGGGAAACTTTGAATCATAATACATGTGAAAGAAATAAAATAATATTGATATGTAAATACCCATAAAATTCTTAATTATAATCATAATATAAATTCATAGAAATTATATACACCACATAAAACAAACAAGTGGTGAATATGTCATGTGTCTCACAGAAATGAAAGTGAGATAAAAATATTTTACCTCAGCCCATACAACCTTCATACACATTAGGACATCCTATATAATAAATATATACATACTATACATATATTAAATAAATATACTCACATATATCCTAAAATATATGATACAATTATAAATTTTTTATCACATGATTTTTAACAACTATTTATTAAAATAACTATTCATGATGATATCTACTTTGTTTTTCTTGTATGATTTTGTAAAATAGAATTTGTTCCTAGTATATTGATCGTGGATACCTCACGTACAGAACAATAATGATTACAAAAATATCATATGTTTTAAATATATAAATTTTTAGAGTCATTCATGAAATATAGATATACAAAATTGAATTACACCATTCATGGAGATAGTAGGACATTTATAGGCATGAATAATTTTATCATTTTTTGATTCATGGAAATAAATAATGGTAAATAATAACTAAAATTTGAAGGTACGTTATTATATAATATATATCATATATGATGATTTAATAAATCCTCATTACTATCCAAGTAAATGGAAATGGAAAATGATTCACATCGCTTGGTGGAGGTGGATGTCCCCATATATGCATGAGTGACATTATCATTTTCCAATGGTTTTGAAGGTAATAAGGTATATATGATATTATATTTCCATAATATCAAATTTTCCATAATTATCATATATAAATATTAATACCATCATAATACCCACCCATAAAATATGGTGACAGGAAATGAATGGTATCTCTTCGTGGAGGCGTTATGTAATTTATAGAAACGAGTGATACATTCAATTCCCATTTGATGGAATGATGGTGAACAAATATTTTTTTATAATCATAATAACATTTCAACATATTCAGGATATTGAAATTTTCATTTTATCAATAATATAATAGAGTTTTATTAGGTAAAAGAATAATAAAAATGAATGTGATTGGTTAATAAAATTACCTCTCATTTGAAAGAACTCATTCAGATATCCTATAAAGGAAACTTGGGTTGGTATTTTTGGACACAAAAACACCTTTAATGTGGAAAAGGATGTTTATAATGGATTTAAGAAGGGTTTGATAAAATATAATTTTCAATATGGAGTGAAGAAGATAAAGGAGAGGTTCCCATTTATAATTGATGTGGGCAGTAGTTTTGGAATTTCCGGAATGATCAAAATACAATATATTAATTATCTATGTCAAATGACTCCAAATGGATATAGATTTTAGGATAAGGCTAGATGGTTTTGAAATAAAATCATACAATACAATTTTGATAGGATTATATTCTCTTTTAGACATCATTTATTGGTTTAACCCCTATACTAACATATTTTAACCCTAACTATGTTAATGGATTTTTCTATCTTATATGGTTATAATTTTACATATAATTTGAAAAATTTCTCATAAATGGAAATGTGATAACCTTTTATACCATATATTATACACCTTTAACAATTTTATGAATTAAATGCTTTCTAAACTTTTTAATGAAATATTATTTTCATAAGATATTATTTATATAAATTTTAACACTATGAATGTAATTTGACTTAAAACCCAAAAGAAAGAGTTAAAATTTGAATCTAATTAGCTAGAAAACCCTAATATGTCATATTTATCTAGTATGTTATGGGATCACAATAAATCATTCAAATTATATTACATTTAATATTTTAAAATCATTTATTCTATTTTCCTAATAATTTAATACACACTACATTACTGTTGCATAATCATTAAAGCTAATGATATAATTTCTAAAAAAAACCTAAATTTAAAATTGTAGAATAAATTCATTAACAAAAAATTATATACTTATAATAATTCAAAAAATTATTTTTTCACTATTTGTACACATAACAAATGTTTTAAACAAAAAGAGTTAGGCATTGTAACTTTCTTTTCTTTAAATATTATATAGTTCATTTTCATGTAAAAGTTTTCATTAAAAAATAATCTTCTAGACTATGGTGATAAGGTTAAAATTAAATTCAACATATAATAATTAATATGACATATTAGGATGTTCTTACTTAGTTTTATCAAAGAATTTTCCAATTCAACATTTATTGAGGTGATAAATATTACAACTGTTACTATTCATATTGAACAAAAAATCGAAGGGAACTATTTAAAAAATTTATCCTCAGAATTAAATATATGGAATAAAATTTATATAACTCAATTTATATTAGTTACATAAATTAATTTTAAAATAACTATGAAACATGTGATGAAAACCACTTTTTAGAGAAAAAAATATTTTCAAGCATAAAACGTGGTTAATTCTAATCCCATGAGAAGTTGAATATTAATTTAATGTTAAAAAATTTGATTGAATATATAATAAATAAATATAATTAAAATAGTTCAAAAATATTTAGTCATTTAAATTACTAAGATGAAAACATATTTTACGGAAAATATATTATTTCTCAGAAAGATGCATTTTTATATATAGAAAATGTTTTTGTACCAAATTTAAACATAAAATTAATTAAAATGAGAATAGTTGGATTATATATAATATAATAGAACTAATTATCCATTTAAAACATTTTAAAAAATATATCATTTTAATTTTGTAATATAGTATTTAATAAAAATTACTATTTTTCCCAATTTACTAGAAATTCTATATTTTCAGAAAATTCACAGAAATTGACTATATGATAATTTTGGTGCGACTATTTAAAAAACATAAAAAAATTTATGAAATAAAATTTATAAACATTTGAAAAATATAATAATATATTTACTAAAATATGTTAATAAAAATAATTTTTGGAAGGAAATCTATTTTTAAGTATGATATAACTTTTCTAAAAAATGACTTCTTATTCCTATGAAATAATCCATACATTTATATTGATTAAGTTGTTTTTATATATCTCACAACATATTTAATCACATTAATACATTCTAATGTAGATGTTATGTTATAATGGTCATATTTAAATTATAATACTTCATGTTTTGTTTATGTTTGGTGTTATGTGTCATAAACACTCTCGAGCATGATGTTCTTATTCTAAAATAACAGGTTGTTACAGAGAAATCCTAAGAATATTACATATAGTAGGATAATTTCTTGATATATTGACCCTTATTATATTAATTTATTTTAAATTGCATCTATTCTACTAATATTATAAATTGTCCACCTGGGTAACAGATGTTAATTCTACTGGTACCTCATCAACATTTAATAGGTTTAGTTTTATCTTTTACAGTTGAATTGATACTATGATCCAACATTAACCATGAGGATAATTAAAATTTGAATCCTCAAACACTTTTGGATGTTTTTTAGTGTTATATCATCACATGAGGTTTCATATTGATAATCGATCATTGTAACACCACGAGTTTTTGTTGACCTTTTTTTTGAATAAATTAAAGTTTCATATATGCCTTGTAATGCACTATGTCAGAAATTCCTTTCAAATGAAACTGACGTGTAATATGTTACATGGAACCAAAATGGCATATGTTACATGGAACATTGACTTGGTGTACGTTATACACAACACCGACCTCACGTATGTTACAAGCAACACCGAATTTGTGTACATTACATGGAACACCAATGTATCTACAAATATTAAATTTATTATTATAGTTATTTAAATGAAATAATTATAACATATTCATTAAACATAGTAATATTAATAGTAATGACTAATTTTCAAGTATTTTTTATAATTTTTTTATATAAATAATACATATTGATAATTAGTGATATTTTTTTTTGGTAAATTCCATAAATGTTTAAAAATACATTCTTCTCGAATGAACTACTTTTATTTAAATTCTATGAAAAATAATAAAAACTAATTCTAGAAACATTTATAATTTTAATTTGATTAAATAAACATCATTTTTGAATTTATAAATTCAAAATTATATTAGGGCTATTTTTATATTTTTCAAAGAAACATCATTTTTTGGATGAATTTTAAAAAAGAACGGATTTTAATTCAAAAATGTATTTCTATCTAATTTATTTTTATAGATAAATTATATTTTAATTCAGATTAAAATTTTACATAGATTATATTTTTATCAATTACTGTATTTTCATTAACTGGATCTAATTTCACATTGAAAAAGGATATAAAAACATAGAAAACTTTTGATCACATTTACTTTAAAAACATACATTGTTGACCCAAATGCGAGAATAATTTTAAATTAATTAATTCCACTTATATGATTAGAATTTGGAAAAAATGATTCCATATTTATAATAATAGTAATTTATAATTTTTAATAAGGTAAAAATAGTTTTTTACCAAAAATATTAGTAAAAGTAATTAAAATTGATTATATCGATTAATGTAAAATTAAGCATAACTAATGACTAAATCATAAATTTAAGACCCAAAATGACTTATTTAATTTTAAAAAATACCTTTTTATGGAAATTAATCAGTCATTAACGTTATATTTTTTATTTTGGTTTGTTTTTTCTGAATTTTTGTAGGTAACAACATGGGTATGCATAAATTATTTTCAAAAAACCAAAGTGAGTCCTTTCTATTTCCCATTAAATGCCACCACCTATAGTCTCTCTCACACCTCCAAAACCACATATGTTCAGATAATTTCATCCCAATATACTTCCCAATGTCCCTCCCTTTCCCCTCGAATCCCCCCATTGGGAAAAAAATTCTTCCAAGGAAGCCTTATGGTACAAACCAAAAGGAGTTACCCAATTAATAGGTAACACCTTCTCTCAAGATCTTTTCATTTATTTTAATTCTCCATACCTCCACTATATTTAGTTAATTATTGTACAAAAAATTAGTACATTCAATATAATATGATATTTTTATGCAGATGGTTCAACCTACACTTACACAAACCTCTATCTAATGGGTAACTGACACAATATTTTGGTGTACGATGAACTACCACCTCACTAAATGATGACTGTTCATTTTTCATTTACAACATATAATAGTGATAATTATTATGTAATATGTATTTATATATTATATATATTATATTTATAATTAACTTAAGCTTAGTCATTCCTTTTATAACACATATCTTTTTTTACTTTCCATTTGGTGTAAATATGATAATTTCGTTTGAGGAAGTGTTGACTACCACCCCCTCAAAGTGGCGCGATTTATTCACACACTACATGTAATTTTTTAAGGATGGGTTTAGTGAACATATATGGTGAAAAAAACATTATAATAATTCTATAATTATATTATATACATTTATACATATATTTCATTTTCTTTCATTAATCAATACGATAACAAAAATCAAAATGTTGTTTATGCGTATGTACGGTTTACCATCTCCATAAACATAACATTCCATTTCATAATTCTATGATATATATAATGTTATAATAAAAATGTTATGAATATAAATTATATTTAATTAATGGGTCACATTCTGGAATCATGATATAAGTATAAGGAAAAAATATATAACAAATTAAGACACATGCAACTAACAAAGAAGATATTATCTCAAGTGAAAATATAACATAGGATAGTTGAAAAGTAGGTAATATAAGTTCAAGATAAAACCATATATGCTATTAGATAAAATAATATGGTTCTGGGAAATATTTTTAATAAATTTATATTTATTATAATTATTTTTGAAAGAGTACAATGAGAGTCAGGACACAAGGAAAGGGTACTTCATCTCACTTTTTATTTCTATGAGATATATGATATGTTTTCCACTCTTTCCATTATATGGTGTATGTACTGACAATTATTTTAATAGATGCGTCTTATACTTAAATTTATGGTTACTCACATATCTATTTTATGATCTTTCATTCATGGGGGTTTTGTTTTGAAAGTTACCAAATTAATAAAATAGTTTTGTCTTAATTTACATTATGCGAGTCTTGTGTTTTATATTCACTGAAATTCATTTTATAAGTGTATATAATTCCATTTTACTTATTATATATTGAATTTAATTATTTTCATGATATTTTAAGTTTCATATACTCTCTTTGTCTTATATGGAGAGTATTATCCCATTTAACCAAGTGGTAAGAGATTATTGAAACAGACTCATTACTTTTCGAGATGATTAATGATTATGTTTCTTTGATAACATCTGATGATACATCTTCCTAGAATAGTCTTTAATTTTATTATCCTTTTTTCATTCAAGACATATTCATTTATTATTATAATTTTACCACTCTTTGATACTTACGATAATTTTTATGTAAAATTTGTTCCTCACATTCTTTGATCAAAAATATAATGTATTAAAAAAACATGTCTTAAATTTTTTTATAAATAATGTTTTCAAAATCTATTTGAAGACAATTTTTACAGAAAAGAAATTTTTTAAAAAATATTTTTTTATATGATTCATTTATATTCTTTCAAAAAAAATTCAAATAAAAAGTTTTTTAAAAATGTTTTATGGTTTAAAACTATTACAAATGCAGAAAGGATATCTTCGTCATGAAATGATTCTAAAACATATTTCACAATTACATACCAACTATAATAACATCTGTTGGTGTTACTCATGCCTTCTTGGGAAAATTTTACAATATTTTTATACATATTCTTTCCCTGAATGGATTATGTTTTTATTCAATGATGTTGATGAAACCAATTTCTATTTCACAGGTTGTATGCTTTTGAAACCTACAAATTTTCATGGGTTATGTTAATGATGAAATGATTACGAAACATGCCTCTTTCTATATGTTATGAAATGATTACATGTTTATGATACCCATATAAATTGATGGGTTATTATATTATTATTTATACTCTTATTTCACATGTATGTATGATTATATTATGATATGGGTGCGACCAATATCTCCCTCCAATGCATTAGGTAATGATTTATATATCATGATATAGACTAATATGGTATTGGGAATGAAACTGCTCTACTACTATGGAAATGATAGTTAACCATGACTACTAAAATGGTATAAGAAGTGAACCAATGCTACTAATATGAATAAGGTACTGAACCATGAATTCAATTATGGTATGGGGAGTGAACCCAAACTACAAATATGGTCCTGGAATCAATGTCTTTGGTACTATAGAAATCATATTATATGCTTATGTGTCTGCCAAAATTCCATGTTTCATTCCTATTCTATGATTTCTTAGAATATTTTCATTATTTCCTTATGATTCATGTCTTATGAAATGCCATGATTTATTCCAAAATTCATGTATATGATATTTTATATGAAGGTTATGATCTTCTATTTTCATGATCATGTTTTCATTCCCTTATGCTCATGATTATTCTTATATATGTCCCTTATTTAACATTATTGAGCATTTGAGCTCACCCCATTTATGATTACTTCCCCAAGTTATGATGGTAATGTGGTTTATTTTCATTAAAAGGGTTCTAGTCATGAACAACCTAGTGGGAGATAATTTATCTCAATTAAATATAATGGTTTATGTTTCCATGTTTCCAAAGGCACAAGACTAGTACGATATTTGGGATTCTATTTGTATAATGTTTTATTGATTCTGAAAATGTTATGTAATTTCAATGAATAAAAAGATATGGTTGTTATAGTTGGTATCGGAGAAAATTTTTAGTTAACCTTTCATATATAGGATTATAAAATCTTAGTGATAACCTTGAGGACATGTCTAGGGGTATGTATAAAGATGCAGAAAATATAGGAATTGTACTGTAATTTTGGTAATGGATAGAGGGAGTGGTTTCCTAGAAATACTTCTTTGTCTGGATAATATAAGTGGATTTGTCTCTGGAATAGATATACCTTGGGTTATCAACTCTGAAAATATGTTCCAGGCCTGACTCAGGGTAATATAGTTCACCACAGTGGGCCTTACTCCGCACCTAGTTGGACACTCTGAGGAAATATGATTTGGAAATTCAAAAACTCTTTATGAACCATCAAGAAGGAATTAAATAGAATTTTATAATCAATAACCAATAAAAAACAAAAGGTTTCATAGATTAAAGAATGTTTCATGATTTAGACATACCATAAGTGATATTTTATGATTATGTAGTTCCTCACTATGATAATTATTTTTTAATTTATGGATTTTTTTGTTTTAGTCAATTTCTAGAAACCGAAGGAACCACGTTAATGGTGACAGTGATGGACAATGAAACTATTATAGTCATAAGAAACTGAATTATATGGAATTTATAATAAAAATACTCATTTATATGTTTCCAATGATTTATGAAGCTATAATTCATGGTGAATTACAAATGAGAGAATATGGGAACAAAATTCTATTTAGTGATTCATGAGGGAACATACAACATTTTTCAGAGGGTCTTCTGATCCATGTATTTCTGAACAATGGATCAGAACCACTGAAAATTTATTCTCCATTATTAAGTTTTCAAGGCATGAGAAAGTCATTTTGAGTGTCTATCAGTTTGAAGGAATAGAATGCTTGTGGTGGCATATAATAAATAATATGTGGAATCATGATGAGATTGAATTCATTGATTGGGATGAGATGAAGAACTTATATTTCAATATGTACTTTCCTCATATTCTCCATACAAATATAGATAAATATTTACTTGAGTTGATGAAAATGGTTGATGAATCTGTTGGCACCTACGAGGATAATTTCATGATATTTCTGAAGTAATCTTATAGAATTATCAGCCAACCTAAAAGTAATATTGATAGGTTCTTTAGTTTCATAAATAAAAGACTCATAAGGGTGTTGTCTACAAGAGACTATTTTGGATATTAAGAGGTTACAAATTGTGCAATAAAGGTTGAAATGGAGGTTGGAGTCATGTATCAATCTCATGGTTTTGATATAAATATGATGATTGGGTATAATGGAAAATCAAATAACCATGAAGGGAATAGGATGAGCATCCATTTATGCACTATGTGTGGGAAGAAGAATGAAGGAAATTTACTTAAGGGGTATAATAAATGTTTTTAGTGTGGATCGGAAGACCATAAGGAATTTGATTGTCAAAGTGATGGGATGAAGATAGCTAACATTGATAATGGAGAGAAAGATGCATAGAATGAACCTCCCATGATTCAGTGCTACAAGTGTAATAAGAATTAGCATTATGTTATCCACTATCCTAACCTAATGGCTGGTGATGATGATCTATGTAAGAAACATCTTCAACCATGGGACATGGGGAATTATCATGCATTTGCTCTTTTTTATGATGGGTGAGATAACAAAATGATGAAATGTACACTTACCATCCACTCTTGAACTACTAAATACATATTTGATTCAGAATCTACACACAAATTCAAATCTAATGATTTTTTAGGGGTTTTATGATTCCTCCATAACAATTAGATATTGAATTAGTATTGAAAACCCCTAATGTTTCGTTGGAATGTGCTACCTACAAATCTTTCCATTCTTCATTTGGATGAATTTGATGTCATCTTAGGCATGGATTGGATTTCTCTGCATAAATACCACATCAATTGTCAAGTAAGAGAAGTTAGTTTTGATATTTCAAACCCTCTTATGGTCATCCATTAATATGATGATTATTATGAACATCCTTTGGATATTGCATCCAATGTATTGGTATTAATTTCCATTAAAAATACGATTTTTATCTCAAATGGTTGGGGAAAAATTGAAATCGATTATATTCCTAATGTTTTTGAATTTTTGGATGGATTTTTGGAAGATTTTCATAGTCTTCCACCAAAATGGAATGTTCAGTTCTCAATAGAACATATACCTAGTTCCACAAAATTACAAATAATTCTTATAGAATGGATCCTATTGAGTTGCAATAATTTAAGAAGAAACTACAAGAAAACATTGGTAAGGGATTTATTCAGCCATGTGTGTAACCTTGAGGTGCAATAGTTCTTTTTATGAAAAGTAAATATGGATAAATCTGACTTTTCATTGATTATTGGGATTTGAACAAGTTCGCAATCAAGAACAAGTATCCTCTTCCCCATATTGACTACTTTTCTGTTTAACTACACGAAGCTCAATAATTTTCCAAGATATACCTTCATTTTGTTTATCATGAATTGAGGGTCATGAAAGAGGATATACCCAAGATAACATTCCATACATGTTATGGACACTATGAATATAGAGTGATGCCTTTTGTTCTTACTAATTCCCCTTATAAATTTATGTATTTAATGAATAACGTCTTTATAGATTACCTCGATCAGTTTGTGGTAGTCTTTGTAGATGACATTATTATCTATTAAAAGAGTAAAGAAGTGCATGAAGATCAATTGGGAATTGTACTATAGACCCTATTTTTGGAGAAGATATATGAAACAATTACAAATTGGGAATTTTGATCCAAAATGGTTAATTTTTTGGTCATGTAATATCAAGGGATGGTACAAATGCAGATCTATCAAAGATGAAGGATATGAATGCTAGCCTAGACCAACCTTGGTAAATTATATCCATATATTTCTTGGATTAGATTGATATTAATGACAATTTGTGGAGGAATTATAATGAGTATCTAATCTTATGACTATGTTAACTCTAAAGGGTGTCAAGTTCCTCTAGACATATGAATGTGAGGAAACTTTCAAGGAATGAAAGGGAAGGTTAGTCTATGCACCTATGCTTACATTACAATATAGTGAATAATGATTTTTAATATTTAGTAATGAATCCATAAATATGTTGGGATGTGTTCTTATGTAGAATGACATGGTTATTTATTATGACTTGCGATAGTTGAAGATTAATGAAATAAATTTCCCAACACATGATTTGTAGTTAGCATTGATATTTTTTGCATTAATGATATTGAGGCATTATCATTATGGATAAAAGTGTGATATATATACTAATCATAAAAGTATAAAATATATACTCACACAAAATGAGTTCAACATGCGCTAGAGAAGATGGCCAGAGTAGATAAAGGATTACGACTGGTATATACATTAGCACCTTCGAAAAGTGATCAAGGAGGCTGATGCTTTGAGTCATAAGGAACATGATAGATTATCTATGATAAGGATAAAAAATGATCCAATATTTCTATAATTTCAATGGATAGATCTAGAAACCTAGAAGGAAGGGGAAGGTGTTATCTTTTTCAAATGAATGCTTAACTCTCTATCCATGTGAAGATTAAGGAGGTGTATAAGGAAGATGAAGAGCTGTAAAATAATTTTAGGAATGTTTCTATGATAATCCTTGATCAGGATGAAATGATAAATTTTAGCAACCATTTATGTGTTCCTTCGAAAACAGATTAGATGAAGGGGCTATTAGGGTAAGATCATAGTTCTTCATTCACTATTCATCTAGAATGTATGAAAACGTATAGAGATTTGAAAGAATACTTTTGGTGAGATGGAATGAAGAGAGATACTACAGAGTTTGTATCTCGATACATGTTATGAAAATAAGTTAAGACTGAAAGAAAAAAGTCAAAGTAGATGTTTTATCCATTACTGATACCATTTGGGAAATGCGAGAACGTCACAATGGATTTTTTCATTGGACTATAAAAAATCTCTAAAGGGTTTAACAATATATGGGTGGTAGTTGATCTCCAAACTATGTTATCACACATAATCACTATCCGAGAAGACGTAACTTTGTATCATAATTCTAGGATATACATTAATAAAGTGGTAAGGTTGCATGGAGTACCACATTATATTTTATCAAACCAGGATATGAGGTTTACCTCAATTATCTAGTGAAGTCATCAGCAATTACCTGACATAGAATTGAGTTTCAGCACTACCTATCATCCTCAGATATATTTTCATTGTAAAAGAACAATTCAATTCATAATGGATATGTAGATATCTTATTCTCTGTATTTCAATGGTGGTTGGGATCTACACCTTCCTCTAGTTGAGTTATCTTACAATAATAGCTTTCACTCAATCTTTCAGATGGTACCTTATAAAGCCCTTTATGGGATGAAATGCAGAGCAATAATTTTTTGGGATGATGTTGGAGAAAGAATTATATTGGTACCTAAGGTTGTAGAGGAAATGGTCGATAAGGTTATAACCATTCATAATCATATTATGGAAGGTCAAATTCAGCAGAAAAGTTCAGTTGATAACCACAAAAGTGACCAAGAATTAGATGTTAGTGGAATGGTGTCTCTATGAATCTCACCCTAGGATAATGTAATGATATTCGGGAAGAAAGGGAAACAAATATCTATGTATATCCATCCCTTTGAGATTATTTTCTGTATTAGGATGGTATCCTATCGCTTGTCACTCCCTCCAAATCTATCCCAAGTCTATGATATGTTCCATGTATCTCTCCTGGGGAAGTATATACCTGACCCTTCAAATATACTGAACTCATAGTTCATTCCACCAGAGTAGGATCTATCTGAATACGAATAACAAGTTTACATTTTCAACCGATTAGAGAAATTTCTACAAAACAAGACTACTAACCTAGTAATAGTTTTTTTTGGAGAAATCAACAGTTAGAGGAATATACATGGGTACTTGAGGATATGATGATGATGGAGTATCCTCATTTTATTATCTGAGTGAAAAAATTTATGGTTGAAATCAATTTTAATGGGGGTATAATTTAACACACTGAGTTTTTGTGGTCACTTTTTGAAGAAATTAAAATTTAATTTATGTATGCAATTCACTAAGTCAAACATTCCTTCTACACAGAACCAACTTGGCGTGCATTACAATGAAAAAATAGTCATACATGACATGGAACATCAACTCGATGTATGTTTAACACATCATGGACTTGGCGTATGTTAAAAACAGTACAGACTTGGTGTACGTTACATGCAAGACCTATTTTTTTATGAAACATAATTATATTGGTGTAATTATTTAAATGAGATAATAATAACATAGACATTAAACATAGTAATATGAATAGTAATAACAAATTTTCAAATATTTATTATAATTTTTGATATATAAATAAAACATATTGATAATGAAATATTATATTTTTGATAAAGTCCTTATATGTTTAAAAATACCTTTTTCTCAAATGATCTACATTTAATGTTAGTCTGTGAAAAGTAGCAAAAATTAATTTTAGACACATTTAGAAATATAATTTGACAAAATAAACTTCATTTTTTTAATTAATTATCTAAAAATTATCTTTGAGTGAATTTATTGGATTTTTTTGAGATACATCATTTTTGGATGAATAGTTAAAAATACCATATTTTAATTCAAAACTCCATTTTCATATAATTATTTATACGAGTAAATTGTATTTTAATTTAGATAAAAAGTTAAATTAGATTATATTTTTATCAATTAATCATGTTTTGGTAATTTGAACTAATTTTACATTGAAATTGGATATAAAAACATAAGAAACTTTTGATCATTTGTACTTTGAAAACCCACATTGTCGACCCGACCATGAGATTAATTTTACATTAATTCCTGACACTTCTAGGATTATAATTTAGAAAAATGGATTCAATATTTGGTATTATAATAATTTTTAATTTATAATAAGGTAGAAATTTTTTAACAAAAATATTAGTGAATGTAAATTAAAATTAATTAAATTGATTAAGGTCAAATTAAGCTTAACTATGTACTAAACCATAATTGTAAAGACCAAAATGACTTATAAAATTGTCCATAACCTATTTTTTGGAAATTATTCATAAAATAATATTCAACTATTGAGTTTTTTGGGTTTGTTATGAATTATTTTAGGTAAACACATGTGATCACCTAACTTGTTTTCCAAAATATCAAGTGAGTCACTTCACTTCCCTATAAAAGTCCACCACCTCTACATTTTCTTCACGCCTCTCAAACAAAATTGGCTTTTAAAATAACTTCCAAAAAAATTTCAGATCAACCATACCTTTTTCTATGAATCATAAATTCTGGAATAAAGTCTTCCAAGGAAGAATTTTTCCACAAACGAAAAAGAGTTACCCGATTAAGCGGTAACGCCTTCTTTGAAGCCCCTTCATTTTATTTTCCTTCTCCACCACTCCAATATATTTATTACAGTATTTTATAAAACATATTATCTTCAGTATACTATGATTTGTTTATTCTATGTTTTTAACCTACACTTATACAAACCTCCATCTAATGGGTAACAAACATACTATTTTTTTGTGCAATGAACTTCCACCTTACTAAACAATGATTGTACATTTTTTCATTTCCACCTCTCATGGTGGAAATTATGATTTACACTCTATTTATATATTTTATATATTATATTAATTTTTTAGTAATTCCTTTTTATTGTTTTTATAAAAAAATTATTTTTTAGTTTCCATTCTGTGTAAATAAGATAATTTCGTTTAAGGAAGTGTGGACTACCACCCCCTCAAAATGATGTGATTTGTTAATCACACTACATAAAATTTATTAATGATGAGTTTAGTGAAAATATATGATAAATATAACAATATAATTATAGTTTAATGATATTATATATATATACATATATTTCATTTTATTTATTTCTTTCAATATGATAATAAAAATGGAAACATCATTCATGTGTACATAATACTTATCATCTCCATGAACAGTGTATTCCATTTATTAATTATATATTATATAGAGTTTTTTAATATAAATATAATGAATATAATTTATATTGATATATTGTTTTAAACTTTTTAATCTTGATATAAGTATAAGGACGAATGATATAACAAATTAAGACACATACAAAGTACAAAGTGGATATTATCCGAAGAGAAACGCTATCATAAGATGTTATAGGGTAATATAAGGTAATGATAAAACCATATATGGTATAGTATATAATAATATTTTTATTTAAAATTTGTAAAATAACTGCATATTTATTCTGTTGGTGGTCTGAGCGAGTATGACGTTAGTTAAGACACAATGTAAGGGGACTTCATCTCACTTTTTATTTCTGTCAGATACATGCTATGTTCGCCACTCATTACTTTTATGTGGTGTTTTTAATACCCATAATTTTATACTATGTATCATATAATAAAATTTATGGGTATTCACAAATCTTTTTTATGATATTTTATTTATGGGATTTATGTTTCAAATGTTTTCAAATCAGAAAAATAGTATTGTCTCAATTTTCTTTCTTTGAGACTTCTATTTTGTTATTCACATATATTCTTTTTCAAGTTGTATATAATTCCATTTTACATGGAATATAATGAATATAATTATTTTCAAGATATTTTAATCATAATTTAATTTCCTTTTCTTACATGATGTGTATCATCCCAAGTAACCAAGTGGTAAGGGGTTTTTTGAAATAATCTCATCACTATTCACAATTGTTAATGATTGTGATTCTTTAATAAAATAATGTTAACTATATCTCAATAAATCTAAATTTTTTTCTTATAATATGGTTATATTAATATATCCTCATGTATTAGTATCATTTATCACCTATTTGGGAACTAATATATTTTTTAAGTAAAATAAGTCCATCAATTTCTTCAGTACAAAATCTATTGTATTAAAAAAACCATGTTTTTTAAAAATGTTTTAAAAAATGTTTTCAGAATATATTGGAAGACAATTTTCATGGAAAATGAATTTATGAACGATTTATGGTTTTCAATACTTCCTTTATATGTTATCAAATCTATTATCAAATAATTTTTTTCTCAAAAATGTTTTATGTTTCAAAACATATTTTCAATGGGAAAAGTATTTTTCCTTCAAGAATTGTTTTAAAAGAACATTGAAAATTATATCCCATATAAGATAACATCCATTGGTATTACTCAGTCCTTTATAGGGAAATTATTCAATGTTTCCATTGATATTATTTTTCTTAATGGATTATGATTTTATGGCATGATGCAGATGAAACCTATTTCTCTTTCATGGGTTATATGCTATTGAAACACTGTACTTTTCATTTGTGACTAAATGAATATAAAACCTATATATTTAAAAAGGTTATGATATGATTACGTGTTTATAATACCCATTTTATTTTTTGGGTTATTATATTATTATTTATGAGCTTCTGGAACATGTATGTATGATTTCATTATGAGATGGGTGAGACTTATATCTCCCTCCAATGCACTAGGTGAAGATTTATATCAAATTTGATATACTGAGATGGTTTTTTGGAATGAATATTGACTACTAAGATGACCATTAGAGTGAAACTTGGCTACTAAGAAGGTATGAGGATAGATCTCATGCTACAAAGATGGCCATGAGAGTAAAACATGACTAAAAAGATGGTATGGTGAGTGAACCCATACTACTAAGATGATCATGAATGTGATGTATTGGATACTATAGAAATAATATTATATTATTATGTGTCTACCACAATTACATATTTTATTTCTATTCTGTGATATCTTGGATTATTTTATTTATTTCCCTATGATTCATGTCTTAAAAACTACCATTCTTTATTCCATGATTCGTGTATATGATCTTTGATATGTATGGTATGATATTATACTTTCATTATAATGTTCTCAGACCCTTATACTCATGATTTTGATTACATATATCCATTATTTATCTTTATTTAGAATTTGAGATCGCAACTTTATATGTTTCATTCCATAGGTTATGAAGATAGGAATTATGTTTGACGTGTTTTGGAAGGGTTCTAGATAATAATAACATAGTGGGAGATAATGTAGCTCACTTATTTATCAGTGTTTATGTTTCGATGTTTCCAAAGGCACTATACTAGTATGGTCTTTAGGCTTCTATTTGTATAACGTTTTAAGTATTCCACACATGTTATGTAATGTTAATGTATGAAAATCTAGGGTCACTACAATCCTCCAATTATGAGAGATTCTATAGTGGTACATTGTCTACCTAGTGACTTATTTCGGTGGAATTCACTCCACATATGATTTAATGTAAGGGGTATATAGACTACATGTTTTGTAATATGTGTAATATATCATCCCTCTATAGGATGTTGTGGTGGTGTATCTTACAATTATATATGTTTTCTAGGTGGTTCATCTTCCACATTGATACTTATAATAGATAAATTCTACGAAAACCCATATTTCAATATACCTTTATTCATGGTTTATAAAAAAATACAATCTAAATAAACATTGAGGCCTAGTGTATTTGGGAAATTAGGTACATAGATCAAAAAAAATGAAACATGTGTTGAAAAAATATATTTTAAAACTCCAAAACATGCCACTATATTCCATAGACATTTTAATAATGCTTGTGATAACCTAGAGTGTACATAAAATATGTGAGAGAAATAAATCCTAGTATGGGAATAATGAAATCATAAAATTATGAATGGAATACACGTGAGTCAATAGGTATGTAATGCTGACATAAAAGGGGTATGAATCATAAGCATGAAAATTATATCATGATATAAGATGATAATATTTAAGAAATATAAGGATGTTAGATATAATTTATTTATAAGGACAAATTATATTTTAATTTGGTTTAAATGTTTAATTAGATTAAAATTTTATCAATTAATCCAATTTGGGTAATTTTAACTAATTTTACATTGAAATTGGATACCAAAAACTGAAAACGTTTCATCATTTGTAATTTAAAAACCTGCATCGTCAACCCGACAGTGAGATTAATTTTAAATTAATTTATGACACTTCTAGGATTATAATTTGGAAAAATTGATTCAATATTTGGAATTATATAATTTATAATGTATAATAAGGTATAAATAGTATTTGACCAAAAATACTGGTGAATAAAATTAAAATTAATTACATCAATTAAGGTCAAATTAAGCTTAACTAAGGACTAAATCTAAATTTTAAACACCAAAATGACTTATAAACATGTCAGGAAGGTTTTTTTGGATATTATTAGTACAATAACCTTCAATGTTTTAGTATTTGGTTTGGTATGACCTATTGTAGGTAAACACGTGGCACCACCTAACTTGTTTTCAAAAATACCAAGGGAGTCCCAATCCTTCCCTATAAGAATACACCACATCTACCTATTCTTCAACCCTCTCAAACAAAATAGGTCTAGACATGATCTTCCAAATCCACTTCACAAGAACCATACCTTCCTACATGAACCCTAAACTTTGGAATTAATTATTCCATGTAATCCTTGTGGCACCAACGAAAAGGAGTTTTCCGATTAAGAGGTAACACCTTCTATCAAGATACATTATTTTATTTTACTTCTCCATACCACCCTCTCTCTTTATTCAATTATTGTATAAAAAAATTATCTTCTGTGTACTATGATTTTTTATTCTATGTTTTTAACATGTACTTACACATACCTCTATCTAATGGGTACTGAACATACTGTTTTTGTGGTGTATGTACAACCCATGATTGTATTATATGTATCATATAATCAAATTTATGGGTATTCACAAATCTATTTTCTTATATTTATTTCATTCGGTTTATGTTTAAAATGTTACCAAATTAGTAAAATAGTTTTTTCAAAATTTTTCTTCTTTGAGAATTTTTTTTGTTATGCACATAAATTCCTTTTCACGGTGTATAAAATTCCACTTTACCTGTTATATCATAAATATCATTATTTTAATGATATTTTATGATTTAATTAATTTCCTTTTCATACATGAAGTGTATCATCCCACGTAACCATGTTGTAATTTTTTTTGAAACAATCTAATCTATTTTCAAGATTGTTAATGATTATGATTTTTTGATGAAATATTGTGATCCATATTTGAAGAACACTCAATAATTTTCTTCTACTATGGATATTATAGATATCCTTATGTATTAGTGCCATTTATCTACTATTTGATGACTAATATATTTTCGAAAGTAAAATATGTCTGTCAGTTTCTTCGGTTAGAAATTTATTGTAATAAAAAAACCAAGTTTTCAAAAATGTTTTCAAAAATATTTTTAAAATATCATTGATGTCATTTTTTAAGGAAAATTATTTTAGGAACATTTTATGGTTTTAAACACTTTATTTATAAGTTATAAAATCCATTTTAAAATAAAAAAAATTTCAAAATTGTTTTTGGTTTTAATAATGTTTTCAATGAGAAAATTATTTTTTTCATTAAGAAATGTTTTTAAAAGAAAATTCAAAATTATTTTCCATATAAGATAACATCTGTTTCTATTACTCAAGACTTTGTAGAGAAATTATTCAATGTTTCCATTTATATTATTTCTCAAAATGGATAAGGTTTGGATGCCATGATGCTGATGAAACCTATTTCTCGTTTATGGGTTATATGCTTTTGAAACCCTCTTCTTTTCCGGGTAGATGAAATCAGTAGAAAACCTATCTATTTACATAGGTTTTGATATGATTACATGTTTATAATACCCATTTTTGAAAAACATAATTCTATAAATTAGATAATTTACACTTTAAAATAAAAAAAAATTATTTAGTGAAAAATACTAGTTTTTTATTGATTAAGTTGAATGACCATTATAATGATTATTTTGTGTATTCACATATATTTTTTATGATATTTTTTATGGGATTTATGTTTCAAATGTTACCAAATCAGTAAAATAGTATTGTCTAAATTTTCTTTCTTTGAGACTTCTATTTTGTTATGCACAGAAATTAATTTTCAAGGTGTATATACTTCCATTTTACAAGTTGTATCAAGAATATAATTATTTTCAAGATATTCAATTATAATTTAATTTCCTTTTCATACATGATTTGTATCATCCCATGTAACCAAGTGGTAACGGTTTTTCTAAAACAATATCATCACTATTCACAATTGTTAATGATTGTGATTCTTTAATAAAATCTTGTGATCTATATCTCAATAAAACTAAAGAATTTTCTTATAATATGGTTATATTAATATATCCTAATGACTTAGTACAATTTATCACCTATTTGGGGACTATTTTTTTAAGTAAAATATGTCTGTCAATTTCATCAGTCCAAAATCTATTGTATTAAGAAAACAATGTTATCTACAAATGTTTTTAAAAATGTTTTCAGAATATATTGGAAGCCAATTTCCACGGAAAATGAATTTAAGAACGTTTTATGGTTTTCAATATTCCTTTATATGTTATCAAAGCTATTTTCACATAATTGTTTTCTCAAAAATGTTTTATGTTTTAAAGACATATTTTCAATGAGAAAAATATTTTACCCTCAAGAAATGTTTTAAAAGAACATTGAAAATTATTTCCCATATAAGATAACATCCATTGGTGTTACTCATTCCATTATAGGGAAATTATTCAATGTTTCCATTCATATTATTTCTCTAAATAAAATATTTTTTTATGGCATGATGAAGATGAAACCTATTTCTCCTTCATGTGTTATATGCTATTGAAACCCTGTACTTTTCATGGGTGAGTTAATTAATATAAAACCTATATATTTAAAATGGTTATGATATGATTACATGTTTATAATACCCATTTTATTTCTTGGGTTAATATATGATTATTTATGATCTTCTGGAACATCTATGTATGATTTCATTATGAGATGGGTGGGACTTATATCTCCCTCCAATGCACTGGGTAAAGATTTATATCAAATTAGATATAGTGAGTTGGTTTTGGGAATGAACATTGACTACTAATATTACCATTGGAGTGAACCTTGGCTACTAAAAAGGTATGAGGAGAGATCTCATGATACAAAGATGGCCATGAGAGTGAACCATGACTAAAAAAAAGGTATGGTGAGTAAACCCATACTACTAAGATGATCTTGGAAGTGATGTATTGGATACTATAGAAATAATATTATATTATTATGTGTCTACCACAATTACATATTTTATTCTTATTCTATGATTTCTTGGATTATTTTCTTTATTTTCCTATGATTCATGTCTTAAAAACTACCATGTTTTATTCCATGATTCATGTATATGATCTTTGATATGTATGTTATGATACTATACTTTCATTATCATGTTCTCATACCCTTATACTCATGGTTTTAATTACATATTTCCATTATTTACCTTTATTGAGAATTTGAGATCACAAATTTATATTTTTCCTTCCCCAAGTTATGAAGATAAGAATTATGTTTGATGTGTTTTGGAAGGGTTCTAGCTAATAAGAACATAATGGGAGATAATGTAGCTCACTTATTTATCAGTTTTTATGTTTCGATGTTTCCAAAGGCACTATTCTAGATTGGTCTTTAGGCTTCTATTTGTATAACGTTTTAAGTATTCCACACATGTTATGTAATGTTAATGTATGAAAAGTGAGGGTCACTACAATCCTCAAATTATAAGAGATTACCAAGTGGTACATTGTCTACCTAGGGACTTATTTAGGTGGAATTCACTACACATATGATTTAATGTAAGTGGTACATATACTACATGTTCTGTAATATGTGTAATATATCATCCCTCCAGTGGATGTTGTGGTGGTGTATCTTACCATTATATATATTTTATAGGTGGTTCATCTTCCACATGGACAATTATAATAGATAAATTCTACGATAACCCATATTTCAATATAACTTTATTCATGGTTTATAAAAAAAATACAATCCGAATAAATTTTGAGGCCTAGTGTATTTGGGAAACTAGGTACATGGATCAACAAAATGAAACATGGGTTGAATAAATATATTTTAAAACTCCAAAACATTCCACTATAGTCCATATATCTTCTAATAATTCTTGCGATAACCATGGGTGTGCATAAAATTTGGGTGAGAAATAAATCCTAGTAAGGGAATAATGAAATCATAAAATAATGAATGGAATAGATGTGAGTCAATAGGTATGTAATTTTGACATAAAAGTGGTATGAATCATAAGCATGAAAATAAAATCATGATATAAGATGATAACATTTAGGAAATATAACGATGTTGGATATAATTTATTTATAAGGAAAAATTATATTTTTATTTGGTTTAAATGTTTAATTAGATTAAATTTTTTTCAATTAATCCAATTTGGGTAATTTTATCTAATTTTACATTGAAATTGGATACAAAAAATTGAAAACTTTTCATCATTTGTAATTTAAAAACCTATATTGTTGAACTGACTGTGAGATTAATTTTAATATAATTTATGACACTTCTAGGATTATAATTTGGAAAAATGGATTCAATATTTGCAACTAGAAAATTTATAATGTATAATAAGGTAGAAATAGTTTTTGACAAAAAATACTAGTGAATATAATTAAAATTAATTACATCAATTAAGTTAAAATTAATCTTTACTAAGGACTAAAACTAAATTTTAAACACCAAAATGACTTATAAACATGTCAAGAATGTTTTTTGGACATTATTAGTACAATAACCTAAAATTATTTAGTATTTAGTTTGGTTTGACATATTTTAGGTAAACACCTGGGAACACCTAACATGTTTTCAAAAATACCAAGTGAGTCTCATCCCTTCCCTATAAGAATACACCACATCTACCTCTTCTTCAAACCTCTCAAACAAAATCGGTTTAGACATGCTCTTCCAAATCCACTTCCCAAGAACCATACCTTCCTACAGGAATCCTAACCTTTGGAATAAATTATTCCAAGGAATCCTTTTTGCACCAATGAAAATAAGTTACCTGATTAAGTGGTAACACCTTTTCTCAAGATGCTTTATTTAATTTTATTTATCTATACCCTCCACTCTCTTTATTCAATTGTTGTATAAAAAAATTATCTTCAGTGTACTATGATTTTTTATTCTATGTTTTTAACATGTACTTACACATACCTCTATCTAATGGGTACTGAACATACTATTTTTATGGTGTATTTACAACCCATGATTGTATTCTATGTATCATATAATCAAATTTATGGGTATTCACATATCTATTTGATGATATTTATTTGATTTGGTTTATGTTTTAAATGTTAAAAAATATGTAAAATAGTTTTTTCAAAATTTTTCTTCTTTGAGGATTTTGTTTTTTTATACACATAAATTCTTTTTCAAGGTGTATACAATTACATTTTACCTGTTATATCATAAATATAATTATTTTAATGATATTTTAAGCCTGATTTAATTTCCTTTTCATACATGAAGTGTATCATCCCATGTAACCATGTGGTAAGTTTCTTTTGAAACAATCTAATCTATTTTCAATATTGATAATGGTTATGATTTTTTTATGAAATCTTGTGATCCATATTTGAATAACACTCATTAATTTTATTCTACTATGGATATTATAGATATCATTTTGCCTTAGTTCCATTTATCCACTATTTGATGACTAATATATTTTCTAAAGTAAAATATGTCCGTCACATTCTTCAGTTAGAAATTTATTGTAATAAAAAAACGATGTTTTCAAAAATGTTTTCAAAAATATAATTGAAGTCAATTTTCAAGGAAAATTATTTTAAGAACGTTTTATGGTTTTCAGCGCTTTATTTATACGTTATCAAATCTATTTTAAAATAAATTTTTTTTCAAAATTGTTTTCTGTTTTAAAAATCATTTTAATGAGAAAAAAAAAAATTCATTAAGAAATATTTTTAAAAGAAAATTCAAAATTATTTCCCATATAAGATAACATCTGTTTATGTTACTCAAGACTTTATAGAGAAATTATTTAATGATTCCATTCAGATTTTTTCTCAAAATGGATAATGTTTGGATTTCATGATGCTGATGAAACCTATTTCTCTTTTATGGGTTATATGATTTTGAAACCCTCTCCTTTTCAGGGATTATGAAATCATTAGAAAACCTATCTATTTCTATAGGTTATTATATGATTAAATTTTTATAATTCCCATTTTCATTCATTGGTTATGATATGATTATTTATGATCCGGTGGATCATGTACGTATGATTTCATTATGAGATGGGTGGGACCTATATCTACCTCCAATTCATTGGTTAAAGATTTATATCTAATGAGATATACTAATATGGTTTGGGAATGAACATTGACTACTAAGATGGCCATGGGAGTGAAAATTGATTAGTAAGATGGTATAAAGTGTGATCTCATGCTACCAAGGTGTCTATGAGGGTGAACCATGAATACAAATATGGTATGGGGAGTGAACCCATACTATCATGTTTATCTTTGTAGTGATGTATTGGCTGCTATAGAAATCATATTATATGCTTATGCGTCTTACACAATTCCAAATTTTATTTTTATGCTTTGCTTACTTGTATTATGTTCTTTATTTCATTATGATTCAAGTCTTATGAACTACAAAGATTTATTCAATGATTCATGTATATGGTCTTTGATATGTAGGGTATGATAATATAATTTCATGATAATGTTTTCATACCATTATACTCATGATTGTGATTACATATCTCCATTTTTAGCCTTATTGAGAATTTGAGATCACACCTTTAAATGATTCCTTCCCGAGGTTATGAAGATATGAATAATGATTGATGTGTTTAAGAAGGGTTCTATACAAGAAGACCCTAGACTGAGATAATGTAGCACACTTATTTATCAGGGTTTATGTTTCCATTTTTCCAAAGTTACTAGACAAGTATGGTATTCAGGATTCTGTTTGTATAATGTTATAAGTATTCCACTAATGTTATGTTCTGTTAATGTATGAAAAGTGAGGGTCTCTACAATAATACAATAATGAGAGATTCCCTAGTGGTATATTGTCTACCTAGGGACTTATTTCGGTGGAATTATCCCCACCTATGATTTAATGCTAGTGGTATATAGACTACTTGTTGTGTAATACATGTGATATATTATCTATCCAGAGGATGTTGTGGTGATGTATCTTACAACTATATTTGTTTTCTAGGAGGTGTATCCTTAACATGAATACTTATAATAAAGACATTATATGAAAACCCATATTTCAATACACCTTAATTCATGGTTTATTAAAAAATAAAAATAATACAATCTGAATAAATTGTGAGTCCTAGTGTATTGGTGAAATTAGGTACATAGATCAATAAAATGAAACATGGGTACAAAAAAATAATTTAAAACTCGAAAACATGCCACTATATTCCATCGATCTTCTAATAATACTTATAATAACCTAGGGTTCACTTACGATAGGGGTGATAAATAATTCCCAGTAAGGGAATAATCAAGGAATTAAATGATAAAAGGAGTACATGTGAGTCAAGAAGCATATCATGGTGACATAAAGGGGGTGTGAATAATAAACATGAACATTAAATCATAATATAAGATGATAAAATTAAGGAAAGATAATGATTTTCGTAAAAATATAAAACATGATATAATAAAAATAACTCAAGGATAACTATCAAGGCATCATAACATAATGTTATTACAATAACCTCTGCTGCACCATACATGGTATCTCATGAAACAAAAAATTTTCCCAATGCATTAGAGGGATATATAATTCAAGGCTCACCCATCACATTCATATCATGTAAATTTATTTAGGTTTCATATAGACCATAAAACATAAAAACATTTTATATAATTTTAATCCCCATGATTATAGAGTGTGGGTTTCATAAATGGGAGTCACACATCAATTTATGGTATATGAATCTAGGTGAATACCATTGAGTGGAAATGGGGATGGGTATTCACCACACAAAAGTTCGGCATGGAAAATCACTTGATAATTTCTACCACATAATAGTTGTATATAATGATTCGTGGAAGGTTTTATTGAGTGTTAAATGGGTATCTAATTACATTGAAATTATAGGCATTATAACAGGGATTTGTAAAAACATATTCCAGAACTATAAAATTGAATATGAAATGTATTGTTCAAATATAGTGTGTGATTAAATAGGAGGATGAGAAGATCCCTTACAATGATATGGTTCTACAAAAATCTTTTTTTTAGACTCTTAAAATATTTAAAACACATTCAGAGTGATATAGAGAGGAAAATGTAGAGTAACTTCATAATAAAAGGGTTTTTAGCAAAGTGGAATGGGGGGTTTGGTGGGTTTTTATAGAAAACGAGTTTCGAATTTTTTTTAAATTTTTAAACATATGGTTCTGAATCAATATGATAAAATAATAAAACTAGAAGCCATCGCATGTTTTTTCCCTTGGTTTTTATCAAAGAGGAGTGGTTTTTAATATTTTACTAGGATATGACCAAATCTAATTTAAAAAAATATCCATGGTGATGTGTATGTGAGTTATGTTCATAAAGAATTGAATTTTAAATATTATCATATAATATAGAATTTGGAGGATTCATTAAGGGTTTATAAATTCAACAAAATCACTTCAAAGACAATTTATTTTAAACTAGATATACAATTTTGTTATTGGATACTATTTTATGTACTTATTAAATAAAATTCATGATTTTATGATATCATAATACATAAAATTTATTTATCCTATATTTAATTTTTTTCAAAATATTCATCTACCATAGAAAATTAAGATAAAAATCATTCAAATTTTTTGATGTGATGATTTGAAAAATAATAATTTTTGAAAAACATAATTCTATAAATTAGATAATTTACACCTTTAAGTAAAAAATAATTATTTAGATAAAAATACTAGTTTTCTTTATTAAGTTGTATGAACCTTATAATGATTATATTGGAAATAATAAAATTATTTTACCATATATATTAAAACATATATTATTTATTAGGAATATTTTATTAAAATAAAATTTATTTAAAAAATGCATGAATTTATCCTAAAAGAGTGTATTAATTTAAACTATATATATGTATTTCCCAAAAACAATATTTCCTCATATCATATTTTGTTTTATCAAACACATTAATAAAAGGGATAAATAGTATGCTTATTTTATTTATAATAACATATATAAACTCATACTATTATGGTCTAGATAGACAATCTATTATTACACCAGTGTATTCCCTAAGGGTAAGTTGTGAGATGGTGGGGGTTTCTTGGGGTGGTTTAGTGAAAATTGTTTTGGTCATGATTTAAATAATATTGAAATTCTCCCATAAACGGTTTCACTCATGCTTTATTTATTGAATCTTGGAATTTGATTTATTATTAGAAAATCCTAGTGATTCTACCTCCATTCAAGACTCTGATAAATGGGATTCAAAGGGTATGATCCTACTGGTTAAAGACATCACTTCTTTCTTCTGGGAATAGTTCATTTTATCATCACCCTTAATATAAACTAATCATTATGGTCTCTATACAGTGTCTCTATCAGCAAATGTTATAATTCTGAATAGTCCTATAAATCAGAGATGATATTACATATAATGGTGCAAAAGACATAAGTAGATTAAGGATTTTTTATTACTTAATTTCTTGATAAGAAATTTATTCATTTGAAAATGGAATAAAATTTGTAAAACATCTTGTTCTTCCATTCTTTACACCTTCATAATTTTTCACTTGAAAATTCATTTCATACACTAAAACAGAAGATGTTACTTCTATTTCAACACCTCTTCTAGTTCCAATTTGTTTTCCTCAAAATGGGGTTCCACAAAATAAAATTAACCATAGAGTTTTATTGTTTCCTAGAAATTTTTCTCTATGAACTAAAATCTTTAATGGATGTTTCATGTATGAAATATTATATTTAAGGGAACCATCAATGGGTTTAGTATATCATAGGGGTATGGTATGTACTTCTTCAAGAGGTATACATATAATACATAATGTACTTGAGATAGGGTAAGTGTTTGTTCTAGTTGATAAAACACAAAATTGATGAGATCAAGGATCCAATCGAGGACTATGTATCTAGTAATTAGAATTACCATCCTCCAGAATCTCATGACTTTCTTCCATGATGATACATGAAGGAAAAAATTATCTCTTACCTCAGCTATAAGTCTCATAGATGATTTTGTGAACAACCTTTTTTCGACTTTTTCTAGATTAGAGTAGACATTGAATTGTTTGACCTTTCTATATCATCTTTGATACATGATCAGGTCATACCATCTTCCAATCTCTAAATTCATCTCAGCATGTCGGAGTTTGACACCCCTTCATATAGAGAGCCTCATAAGATTCCATTTGAATGCTATAATGGAAGATATTGTCATATGAGACCACTTCTAGGTGAATGTGTTGAGACCAACATCCTTTGAAATACTTTTTACTAGATATCAACAAATCCTGTAGAGTTTGATTGGTTTTTCATACCAACCATATGTATTAGGGATATATGAAGTAATGAACCGTAGGTTTGTATCCAAAGATTGTTAAAGAATTATATAGAAGCTCAATATAGCCACCCAAACATAATATAAATGTATATTACATCATTTTAGATGAATATTCAACACAATAAAAAAATACATGCCCAAGGACCATAATAGTTTAGTGTATTTGGACACATAGAACCCATTATTTTAGTTTGGTGAAATGTCTTCAACAACTCTTTTAAAGATATTCCCCTTTAGTAATCCTACTTAAAACCCTGAGAATAATGGTATGATAACATTATTGAATCATTATAAGATCATAACTACTAAATCAAAGATCATAATTAATAGCCATGGTATATATTTTTGTAGTTTACAAGACATAACTCAAAAGGAAATAGAGAGTATAATACATGAAAGAATAATATAGGAATAAGACATGGAAATGTGGATGACATAAAAATGATTTATATAGTTGTCAAGGCATACTTCCATGGCCATCATAGTAGGAATGTCCTTTACTGAACATGGTTCACTCTTGATTGCATATTTGTATTATTGAACTGGGTTCACTTCCCATTTCAACCCTATATTACTGAAATGTAACGTCCTGTGTCTGGGTGCCACTCAACGGCTACCCCGAACCCGGTTCTCCATGTGACCTCAAGATAATTTCCCCAAACTCCAGAGGATGCCGGCTAGCAGTGAAGGCCCAGGTCTGATAGTGGGGAAACTATGCCCTCATTTGTCAACGTGGAGCGCAGCGGAATGAAATTAAATATACAACAACAATGGAAGAAATAAACCATAAAATACTGGAATGAACAAATCCAATAGATATAACCAACCAGTATAAAAATAATGGTGCAACATGCCACAAGTTCTATGAAATAAGCCAGAACATGTTACTCAACAGTAAAATACAATACATGTACAGGAAAGCAAAACATAACAAAACAATCGGTAGCATCATGAGCCTAAGCCCAGTCCCATGCTCCCCTACTCCTCAACAGCAATAAAGTACCTGTATAAGGGCCCCTTCCATTATCTATACCTACAGAAACATAATATGTTTGGGAAGAAAAGCATGACCCAAACAGGGTGTGAGAAATAATTCCCAGTATGCACCCACCAAAGGCCTGTGCTCAACTGTGTGAAAACAGGCAACAACAATGTGCAGTAGTAAATGCAAGAAACTAAGCAGTACTCAAAAGTAACTAATTCAACTGGTTATATTTCCATTTTATTTATTTATTTAACAATTTCATATTAAGAAAACACCATAGTGAATTTCAATATAACAGTTAGTGTCCTCAGACACGCAAACCCTCACCCTCAGGTAATCAGAATCCAACCCACAGGAAATAGACCTCAGGCGTAACCGAATATTACCCTTATGCATTTCCCTCAGGCATATCATAATCTCTCCCTCAGGCATACGAAGTGTCTCCCTCAGGCACAGAAGTCAAACCCTCATGCACAAAAGGTTTCCCTCATGCGAAATAGTATGTTGCCCTCAAGATAATACAATCACTCCCTCATGCTATAGTAAAACACCACTCGCATGCATAAGTAATCGGGCCATTCCCAAAATATAAACATGAAAATTACATAAAATTCCTCTCAAGGAAAAAGTAATGCATAATGTAAACATGGAATACCCTCGGGTATCCTGGCCAAACGGCTAAACAGAGGAATGCACCCTCGGGGTGGTCTTGGATCCAAGTAGCTATCCCAAATAGAGTTTTTATATCACATTTGATTACCTATACAATTATAGGTATTTAAAATAGCCATGACCTCAGCCACATGACACCCCAAATATGGGTTCGTAGCTCAAAAACACACAAAAACACACGACCGTTGGAAACCAACACCAAGACACGTACCTTAAACACCAACGAGAAGTATACACGATCGTCGATCCCAGAAACACCCAAGAACGACACAGATCTGACGTAGAAGAAAATCCGTTCAAAATCAAATAACTCCCACTAGAGGAAGAATTGGCATGAAACACACAAGGATATGAGAGGGCTTACCCGTGCGATTCCAACGAGATCGCCCAAAGCGGAATCAGATTCCCGGTTCGCGATCAGCAGATCGTCGAAGGATCGGTCATCCCCTCCCGATCTCCCTTCTCGTTCTAAGCCTTCCCTGTGAACAGGGGATGCCACTGCCCATTTTAAGTGAAAAAAACAACGTACACGGCGTGTATTTCCAAGTAAAAACCGTGTACTTCCCATTTTTAAACTGTTCATCTAGCGGCTTCCTACCAGCATGGCAATGTTCTCCTGCCGAAATGACTACATGGCCTGTCTTCATGAGTACACGGTGTGTGCTGTCGCACAACTTGCCACCACCTTACTATTTTCCGGCCGATTGACTACACGGCATGTAAAGGATGACTACACGGCATGTAGTCGGTTTCTACACACTTCATCACCGACATGACCACACACCACGTGTACTCATCCCACACGGACAAATGTACATGGCGTGTACTACCAAATTTATGATTTTTCCCTATTTTCCTTATTTTTTCATAAACACTTAAGGAAAAGAGATAAGAAGAAACCCGTACCTGAAAACTAAGAACCGGGTTCATACAAACTTCCCCACTTAAAGAAATTTGTCTTCAAATTTCCCTTCCAAGGGTGGAGAAGATATAGTCATTAAAAACTCCGGCCACTGAGCATGTACGTCGGTCTTCTGCTCCTAGGTTGCATCCTGCACTCGGCCATGCTGCCATAGCACCCATACGAGAGGGAGTGACCAGCCTAAGAGAACCTTCATGCTCCTATCAACGATATGTATCAGATGCTCCTCAAAAGACACATCTTCCTCCAGGTCAACCTCCTCTAGATGAAAGATGTGAGATGGGTCTGAATGATAGCAGCGCAACTGAGGTACATGGAAGACGCTTTTCATGGCTCAGTACCTCTATGGTAACTGCAACCGATAGGAAACCGGCCCAACTCTCTCCAGAATCTCAAATGGCCCCACACACCTCAGTGAAAGTTTACCCTATCTCTTGATCTGTCTATGTCCCAGCCTCGGCAAAACATGCAAGAAAACCTGATCCCCGACCACGATCTCCAAAGGTCATCTGCGGCGATCAACATAAGATTTCTGACGAGACTGCATGGTATCCATATGCTTCTGAATCAACTAGACCTGCTCAGAAGTCTCCTGCACGAGACGTGGTCCCATTAAAGCTGCCTCACCTGCCTCTAACCAGCACAATGGTGACTGGAATGGCCTACCATATAAAGCCTCATAAGGTGCCATGTCAGTAGTTTCCTGAAAACTATTGTTATAGGCAAACTCGACCAAGGGTATATGCTTCTCCCAAGATCCCCCAAAGTCTAGGACGCATAAATGCAACATCTCCTGTAGCACCTGAATCGTACGCTCTGACTGGCCATCTTTCTAAGGGTGGTATGCTATGATCAAAAGCACCTATGTACCAAGTGCCCTCTGAAACTCTGCTAGAAACGAGACATAAAGAGGGTGTCCCTATCTGAAATTATAGAACAAATAATCCCATGAAGACGTAAGATCTCTCAGATATACAACGTCTCGAGCTCGTCGACTCCTAAAGTCTCCTTAATGAGCAAAAAGTGAGCTACCTTCGTGAGTCTGTCCACAACAACCCACACATCATCATTTCCTCGAGGTGACCTCAGAAACCCGGTCAATAAATCCATCGCGACATCATCCCATTTACACTCCATAATGGGAAACTGTAGTAACAGCCTAGCTGGTCTCTGATGCTCTTCCTTAAACTATTGATAGGTGGAAACACCTCGTAACAAAACCAGCTACATCACTCTTCATACCCGGCCACCAGTACTGACGTCTCAAGTCTTGTTACACCTTGGTAACCACAGGATGAATTTCCCAAGCTGAAGCATGAATCTCTTGCATTAGCTCCTTGCGTATATCCCCTGGAACCCATACTCATCCATGGAAACACAATACCTCATCATCACCTACCGTCCACCAAGGAGGACGGTCCTCACATACCACCGACTCCCATAGAGGTAGGCCATCTAAATCAGATAGCTGTCTCATCCTCACTCTGTCTAGGAGGGTAGATGTCACAGCTAAAGATGAAAGATAGGTCTGTCCCTGACTGTTGTTCACCTCCAGATGAATCTCAGAGAACAAATCCATAAGAGGCCACTCACCACTGGCCTCCTCCACCGCTGGTATCTTAGTCTTCCTTCTTAGTGCATCGGCTAATGCATTACCTTTACTAGGTGTGTAGGCCATCTCAAAATATAAGGATTGTAGGTACTCGAACAACCTTCTCTGCCTCAGATTCATGTAACGCTGAGTAAAGATATACTTAAGGATTTTTTGGTCAGTGAAAACCACAAAATTCTCTCCTAATAGATAATGTCTCCAACAGTGCAACACATGAACAACTGCAGCCAACTCGAGATCATGCATCGGGTAATTCCTATCATGTGGCCTTAACTGCCAATATCTGTATGCAACAACTTGATAACCCTGCATCAACACTGCTCCTAGACCAATACCTGATGCATCATAGTAAACTGTATAGATCTTCCCCTGCTCTAGAAGTATCAGGACTGTTGCTGATGTCATCCTTCCTTTCAGGTCCTAAAAGGCTATCTCGCAAGCTTCCGACCAAACGAACTTCACACCCTTCTTAGTCAAACCAATCAACGGTGCTACTAAGTGGGAGAAGTCATGTATGAAGTGTCTGTAGTAACCAACCAACCCTAAGAAACGTTGTATATCAAAAACGTTCTTAGGATGCTCCCAGGAACCTTCTTCTCTCACCTTCTCTGGGTCTACTGCAGCTCCTACCTCTGAGATAATGTGACCCAGGAAGTGAATCTGGTCCATCCAAAAGTTTCATTTCAAGAGCTTAGCATATAGCCGATCCTCTCTTAGTGTAACCAATACGATCTCAATATGGGTGGCATGTTCGTGTTGAGTGTGAGAGTACACCAAGATGTCATCCATGAATACTACAACAAAATAATAAAGATAATCATGGAACACACAATTTCTCAGAGCCATGAAAACGGCTTCCATGTTCGTGAGTCTGAATGGCATAACCAAGTACTCGTACAAACCATATCTGCTCCAAAATGCTGTAAGTTGTATATCTGGTGGTCTCACCAGTAGTTGATGATATCTGGATCTCAAGTCAATCTTCGAGAGCACTCTTTCTCCACGATGTTGATCCAAAATATCATCTATCCTCTACAAGGGATATCGGTTCTTGACCGTCAACTAGTTCAGCTTCCGATAATCCTCGTAGAGTCTGAGGGTACCATCTGCCTTTTTCACAAAAAGGACTGGAGAACCCCATAGAGAAGTACTGGGTCGGATAAATCCATTTTCCTGTAACTCCTCTAACTATCTCTTGAACTCCTGAAACTCAGGCGTATCCATCCTATATGGAGGAATGGACACCGGTGCTGCTTCTGGAACAAGATCGATAGAGAATCCACCTCTTGCTCCAGAGGTAGACCTCAAAAGTCATCCAGGAAGACATCCTTGAAATAATCAACCACTGGAGGGAAATCCGTCTGACAATTTTCATGATCATCCAAGTATAAGCTCGCATCTTGGATGTGACTCTACCTCACCCACGATGCTCTGGTCCAGCTCGACTCACTTGAACATCCCATTCGCCTTGTATAGAAACTCTCCGCCCTCGGGTGACATAAAGATCACCCTGCAATGATAGCAGTCTACAATGGCTCGAAAGGCAACCAACCAGTCCATCCCAAGAATGAAATCATAAGCTATCATCTCTATTACATAGAGGTCCCAATGAAATTGACACCCTCCAACCTCAAGGGGGCACTCCTTACACAGACGCACACCAGCCGTCCTAGTCCCCAACAGAGTGTCTAGCATCATAGTATCAGAAGAAGTAGAAACACAAATCCCAAGGCTCTACACAATGGGTACAGATATGAAACTATGTGTAGCACCCGTATCAAAAAGTATCGAAGACAAGACAGAACCTACTATAATAGTACCTCTGACGGTAGAAGGTCTAGGATCCTACTCTTGCTGGGTCTGCTGCACTGCATATGCCTACCCAGTGCCGTGCCCCTGTGACACAGACTGGATACCCTGAGCTGTCCCACCCTTCTACCTCTGCGATCCTGGTGTCTGGCTACCATGACAATGACCACCATCTCTACCTGCACGCCCTGACATATTCCAGTTTCCTGACTGGTAAGAAGCTACTGGTCCTGCTCCCGCATGCAGAGTCTTCATAGAACCCCTCTCACTAGCCACTTGTAGAAATTCCTTTCAAAATCACTACATATTACCCATCTTACCACAAGCTCGGCACTTCATTGGCTCACGTGGACACTGAGGTCTCTTGTGCCCCTCTCTGCCACACTGGTAGCACCTGATCGGGCCACCTGAAGAAACTGCCTGGTGGTACTGCCACCCTGGGAGAAATCCATCTGTCTCTTCCTCATGCCAGTAGAAATAGTACCAGTAACTGGTGTTGAACCACTCTGGCCCCCACCACTAGCTTCTCGCAGGTTCCTCTCTATAATCAGCACCTGGATCATAATAGAATGTATTGAAGGCAACCTGAAGACATTCACCAGTGCTCAGATGTCACACTAAGGACCATCCTGAAAAAGTCTGGCTCTCAACGTCTCATCACCCACCATCATGGGTGCAAAACAGTAAAGCTCAGTGAAATGAGAAAAATAGTCTATCACCAACATAGCTCCCAAATGCTGATTCATGAACTCTCGAGCTCTATCTACCCTCAGCGTCTCTGGGAAAAAGAAGATATAGAAGACTGCCTTAAAATCTACCCACGCCATGTCCCTGTGATGCTCTAACAGGGTGGTAACATCCCACCACCTCTTGGTGGAATCACGCAGCATATAAGTCACGAGTTTGACCATCCGCCCAAGAGGTGTCTCAAGATGCTCAAAAATAGTTTGCATAGACCCCAGCCAAGACTCTGTAGCCTGTAGTCCGCCATCCCCTGAAAACGTAGGCAGATTCTATTACTGGAAGATACGAGTCAGCTCATCCATAGATGTTGCAGCCAACAGTGCTCCCTGAAAGGTCTACAAGAACCCTATAAAGCCTTCACGAAACTGCACATCCGCGCCCATGTCCGGTATAACGGCTGGAACTGCATCTGGATCTACTGGAGGATCCACTGGTAGCCCATGGACCACTATCATTGGAGTATACTCATTTCCACTCTCCTGGCGAACAACGCACGATCGTCTAGGTGGCATGACACTACAAGGTCAAAATCACTCCTTAGATTCAATATTATTAAGACTGAAAGCAAAGGAACCACAAAAAAAGCAAGTGGAAGAATTCATCTCAAAATTTGCAAACGAGACTACATGGAGTGTACAATTACTACACGGTGTGTACTTGCCTTCCCTTCCACTGCTCGGGTCCTTCTACACGGCTATGCCACATAGCTCCCATTTGAACAAAACTACACGGAATGTATACAGACTACACGGTGTGTATGGTGTAATTTTCCAACTGCTCGTGTCGTATGTGACACGGCCGACTACTCGGCTTGAAACTACATAGTGTGTTACACCCGCACACGGCATGTACACCACCCTGTTTCCCAGCCACACGGCTAACACCACATGGTCTATCCTCGGATAGGACTACACGATGTGTACTAGACGAGCTTCGCCGACCCGTGTTGTCAGTTTCACGGCCGGACACACGACTCGCACAACATGACATGTTCTATACACACATGGTATGCACTCGAAAGGTTTACCCCGACCCGTGTTTTATAGTTACACGGTAGGATCCCCCGGTCAGACTACATGGCGTGTTCCACAGTGGACAGGGGTGTATGTGGTAAGGCCTTCTCCGTCCGTGTTTTTAGTTACACGGCCAGAATCAGGGTCAAGACTACATGGCATGTATATAAGGTACACGACATGTATGTCCCAAGCTCTTCCCTTCCCCGTGTGGCCTCCCACACTGTTTGTGACACGGGAAGAGACTACACGACATGTACTCTGGGTACACGATGTGTACTCAAAAAGTTTATTTTTCTTCCCAAACAGAAGGCCATACACGACATGTTTGAAGTACTACAGGGTGTGTAAACTGGGTTTTCCAGATAGTAAACCTCAGAAACTCCCTTGGAACCCATAAAACACTGAAAAACAACACCTAAGTGTCAATTTCCGACCCGTGAGGGCCCATACTCCCCACGAAGCAACGTTTTACATCTTATTTGTGTTATAACAAAGTAAACAGCTAATGATCCACCAAATTCCGGTCAATGGGGGACCATACTCCCCAAAAAACAAAGTTTGGCATCCATTCTATCAACCGGCTCAAATAAAATTACCCTATCATGCATCAGTTATTTTATCAAAGAAGCTCTCACAACAGCATGCTTTACTAGAACAACAACTATCACAACAACATGCAATTTCTAATGCACCTATATGGCATAGAACAATGATTGGAATGTGATTTCTACCATGTGCCTAAATGATGCCTGAGATGGAATACACACATCTCATTGGGTTGAAACTAAATAGAACCAATCGATAAAATATAAACAGCACAATCACAAGTGCGTCACCCAACGGTGAAATCAAATCAACTGTAAAATTTATAGAATCCAAAGAATTTCAAAAATACAAGGTAGAATAGATTTTCCCTATACATGGGTTAGCTACGCCCGGGCATAGCTTATTACCAACTTCCGTTCCTGTCCTATCCCTGAATAAGGCTACAAATAGTATGTCAATGAAAAAAACCCATCTGATACAACTTTGTAATGTCCCCGGTCAGGGTGCAACTCAATGGGTGCCCCGAACCTAGTTCTCCACGTGACCTCAAGTGCATATTCCCAACGCCAGCGACTGCCGACTAGCAACGAGGGACCAGGTCTAATAGTGGGGAAACTATGCCCTCATTTGTCAAAGTGTAGTGCAGCAGAATGAAATTAAACATACACCAACAACAGAAGCAGTAAACCATGCACAACTGGAATGAACAACTATAGTAGATATGAAAAACCAGTATATCAATAATGGGGCAACATGCCACAAGTTCTAAGAAAGCAGCAAGAACATGTTACTCAATAGTATAGTAAAGTAAAAGTACATGAATGAAAAACAGAACAAAAAATCTAGTAGCATCGCGAGCCTAAGCCCGATCTCATGCTCCCATACTCTCCAGCAGCAATCATATACCTGTATAAGGGCCCTTTCCCAAATATACACCTATAGAAACGTAATCTGTTTGGGCCGAAAAGCATGACCCAAATATGGTGTGATAAATAATACCCAATAGGGACCAACCAAAGGCCCGTGCTCAACTGTGTGAAAACAGGCAACAATAGTGTGCAATAGTAAATGCAATAAACTAAGAAGTTCTCAAAAGTAACTAACTAAACCAGTTACATTTCCATTTTAACTATTCATTTTACCATTTAATATTAAGAAAACACTACAGTGAATTACTATATTACAGTTAGTGTCCTCAGACACGCAAAAACTCACCCTCATGTAATCAAAATCCAACCCGTAGGTAATTGCCCTCCGGCATAACAGAATCTCACCCTCAGGCATTGAACTCGGGCATATCAAAATCTCTCTCTCAGGTGTACGAAGTGTCTCCCTCAGGCACATAAGTCAAGCCCTCAGGCACAAAAGGTTTCCCTCAGGAGAGATAGTATGTTACCCTCAGGCTAATGCAGTCACGCCCTCAGGCTATAGTAAAACACCGCCCTTATGCATAAGTAACCGGGTCATGCCCAACATATAAACATGCAATTTACACAAAATTACTCTCAAGGAAAAAAGTAATGCATAATTTAAACATGGCATACCCTCGGGTATCCTGGCCAAATGTCTAATTAGAGGAACACAACCTCGGGGTGTTTCTGGATCACATCAGCGATCCCAAACAGAATTTTTATATCACATTTAATAATCTATACAATTATAGGTATTCAAAATAGCTATGACCTCAGCCACACGACACCCCAAATATGGGTTCGTAGCTTAAAACACACACAAAAATTCACGACAGTTGGAAACCAACACCAATCTACCTACCTTAAACAGCAACGAGCGTTATACACGATCGTCAATCCCAGAAAGGCATTAGAACGACACAGATATGACATAGAAGAAAAGTTTTCCAAACTAAAATAACTCCCACAAGAGCAATAATTGGCAATAAACACGCAAGGAGGTGAGAGGGCTTACCTGTGTAGTTCCAAAGAGATCATTGGAAGTGGAATCAGATTCCTGGTTCGCGATCGACGGATCATCGATGGTTCGGCCATCCCCACCCCCCGAGATCCCGTCTGGTTCTAAGCCTTTTCTATGAACAGGGGAGGCCATTTCCCATTTTAAGCAAAAAAAACAAAGTACAAAGCATGTATTTACAAGTACATGGCGTGTAATTCCCATTATTAAACTGTTCATCTAGAGGCATCCCGCTACTATGGCACTGTTCACCTGCCGACATGACTACATGGCGTGTCTTCATGAGTACACATCGTGTGCTATCGCACAGCTGGCCAACACCTTACTATTTTTCTGCCGACTGACTACACGGCGTGTAAAGGACCACTACACAGCGTGTAGTCAGTTTCTACACCCTTCATCACCGATATGGCCAAACACCACGTGTACTCATTCCACACGGCCAAAAGTACATAGCGTGTGGAAAAGTACACATCATGTACTTCCAAAATTTAGGATTTTCCCTATTTTCCTTATTTTCTCCAAAACACTGAAGGAAAAGAGAAAAGAAGAAACCCGTACCTCAAAACTATGAACCAGGTTCTTACATTAAACAAGTTCACTTCCCATTATAGTACATTATTACTAAACCAATATCACTCCTCATTATAGACCTATCATTCTAAACCAGTTTCACTCCACATTCTATCTCTCTCATACAAAACTGAGTTCACAGCTCATTATAACCCTTTCATAATAAAAACTGTTCACTCATTAATGTAGTCCTTCTATAACAAACTGAGTTCACTATTTGTTCTTAAATTTTAATACTATTTAGATATAAATCATTACACAATTAATTAAAGGGAGATATATTTCCCACTTTTTACAAAATAAAATAATACATTCATGTGCTACAAGATAATAAAACATTAATTATATCATGACCGATAAAAATAGAAGGGTTCCATAAACATTATATCATAAACCATAAAATGAAATGGGTATTATAATCATTTCAAAATATCATTACCTATGGAAACTAGATAGGTCTCCCAATCATTTTATCAAAGCTTAACCTAATAAAAGTAGTGATTTTCAAAATCATTTAACCTGTGGAAGTGAAAAAGGTTTCATAAACATCATTCCATCAAAACATAAACCATTCAAGAAAGATTTTAATTGATATACATAGATAAACTTCTCAGTAATGAATAAACTACAAAATGTATGACATATTATATTGAGAAATAATTTTAAAGATCACATGAAACATTTCTAATGTAAAAAACATTTCATTAAAAATCCCTTACATAAAACCATTTCAAAAACCATTTTTGTTAAACTAACACTTAAAAATATCATTTAAATCTTATTCTGAGGAAAATTTATTTTATTCTATAATTTTTTTAAAATAACAGTCATTATGGAAAAAAATTTATTTTAATTTTTTTGAAAAAATTAAATTAATGCTTGAAATTATCTTAAAAATATTTTTATAAAAAATTATAAAATAATCATGAAATCATTTTGAGAAAGCATTTTTCATTGAAAACATTTAAAAGTCGCTTTAAATCATTTTCAATAAATTTTATGAGAAAAACTATAAAACAATATTGAATAAATTTTGGATTTTTTTTCCTTGAATACATAAAAATGAAGCTTGAAAACATCTTTAAAAACATTTTGGAAAACATTTTTTGAAAACAGGGTTTTGAAAGAACGGAAACTTATAACCAAATAAATAGATGATGTAATATATTTTGTAAAAACACCTTTTTAATTATAATAAGAAAAAAATAGTGGAAAAGAGATACTAATAAAATAATGTATCATGAATACCTAGAAAATAATAGAAATCATGATTTTTCTTGAGAGGTGGATCATAATATTTCATCGAGGAATCATAACCATAAATAATCCTAATAAATTATTAGATTTTAGTAATAAAATATTACCACTTGGTGACTTTGATTCATAATTAAAATGAGAAAATAAAATTAAATAAATATTCATATATAATTAATTAAGGGGATTCATGATATAACTTTTCAAATGGCAGTATATGCATCCCATAGAAAAACATAGGTGCATAACTTGGAGTGTATTTCAATGAAAGAAAATTGATACAAAAATTACATTACTGGTTTGGTAATATGTGAACCATAAAATTTATAAAAGAAAGATAATAAATGGAAAATTTAAATGCCCATATATACATGTATATGAATCATAGAAATAATTCTTGTTTAGTATATATACATCCCTAAATAAATTAATGGTTAATAAGGAATAAGTCTCAAAAAAAGTGAGATGAGAAAACCATTACCATATGTCTTGACATTTATATATGATAAAAAAACATGTTAAATAAGTTTAATTTTAATATGCATATACCGTTGAACTATATTATTATATATAATATCAGAAATGATTTTTATGACTTTATATAACCCATTTATCAACAACTCCTTGATAAAGTTACGTTACAAGTAATATCCGCTTTGTTTTTCATATATATATTTTGGAATGTAATTCTTTATCCTATTTATAAGATATTGATTAAAATATTTTGAGAATGTAAAAAATTATATTAATATAATATATATTCAGTGTATATGTATTTATAATAATCTATAAAATATATAAATATGAAATGGAATAAACTGTTCATAGAGACTATATGTCAAATATATACATGAATGTTGTTTCCATTTTATTGTCGTACTGATGAAAAGAAAGTAAAATAAATATATGTATATATATAATATCATAAATGTATTATTATTAAGTCATATATTTCACAAAATCTCACTAAACCCATTCATTATATATTCCATGTAATGGTTGAACGAATCACATCGCTTTGAAGAGACAGTTGTCCACACATCCAAAAATAATGTTATCATATTTACAAAAATAGAAATCTTGAATGTATGTGTAATATAAAATATAAATAATAGTATATATATCATAAATATTATATATTTATATAATATAAAAACACAGTCTCCATAATAATTCTAAACCATGAGAGGTGGTAAAGAAAAAACAAACAACGTCTTTTTAGGAGGGGGTAGTACACCGTACACTACAATGGTACTTTCATTACCCATTAGATGAAAATATGCGTTAGTGAGGAATTAAAAATTATAATAAAATAAATATAATTTTTTTATGATACTTAGTTTACTTTATAATCATGTAATACGAAAATTTGAGGGGGTCGATAATGGAAATAAAACAATGCAGCTTGAGGAAGGTTGTTACCTCTTCTTTGGGTAACTCCTCTTAGATTGCACAAAAGGGATTCCTTAGATTGTTTTTTTTAAATAAGGGAGGAATCATGGATGAATTTATTGATTTTATTATCTTATCTTATCATAATTTTGGTGAGCATAATTATTTGAGTGGTTTCAAAAAGTTTTATTGGTGAGTTTTATTTTATAGTTGCTGATGAATGGAATTCTTGTAAATTTTTGAAAATTTAATTCCCCCAATGTTTTTACTATGTAATTTGGTTACAATAATGGACCAAATTATATCAAATGGATGATTGTCTATAAATATGAACATAATATGGATTTTGGAAGAGTTTCTAGGTTATTTTGTGACATTCTTTTAAGGCTTAGTCTATTTTAAGCTAATTTTTCTCTTAATCACTTTAATTAATTTAAATCACATTCACTATTGTTTTGGTAAAATAAAATTTTTAACTTATTATACATTATGAATTATTCTTATTCCAAATATAGAAAACATTTTTTCAAATTACATTGATATACCAAGAATAAATTAATTTGAAATTATTATTACTGAAGGGACAATAATGCAGGTTTTTAAAGAGGAAATTTCCAAAAGTAATAAAAGTTTTTATATCAAATTTCTCTGTGAAATTAGTTATAATGAACTATATTTGGTTAATTTATTTTTTATTTATGAATATACATTTAAAAAAATAAACAAAAAATAACTATATTAAAAAATTATATGAAACAGCAGTTTCGAATTAAAATTCAGTGTATTTATTATTCATCAAAAAACAAATGTTCTTAAAAAAATTAACCCAAAGTAAATTTTGATATTCTTCTTTTAAAAAATGTTTATTTTAATAAAATAAAAAATATAATAGTATTGAAAATCATATTTATAATGGGTTCTCCATTAATGGGTGGTAAAATTATGTTTTAGAAAAATACAATTTTTTATTCAAAATATTGGATTTATTTTTATATTATACCTATAAAACATATCAGATGAGTAGAAATTATATACATTGAATATAAATAATGTAAATTGGTTTGAAAAAATTAATCAAAAGTGATGTTTTTTAATTAATTGAGATAAATATTTGTTTGTACATTGAAAAATAGTGTTTTTAGAAAATAAAGTTCTTTATTTTCAAATAGTTTTTTCATTAACTTCTCAAAATTGATAACCAAATGATTCATTTTATATAATTGTGAAAATAATAAATTTACTATTGAGTTAATATTATTTGTAACAAGCATTCCAATAGCTATGTGGTAGCTATAATATTACTTTAATGATTATATTAATATTATATTATGGTTTAGGAAAAACTCATCATTGCATGTAACACAATCTACAGAAGGGACTCAGTATTACATGTAATATATGAAAAACATAGTGTTGAATTGCTGAAATATAATAAATGTGTTGCATGTTGTGAATGATTTACTGGGTTTTTCATATAATTAAATACAAACATAGTTCATATATAAAAAACTACATTTAGTGTTTTGTGAAATAAAAAATATCAAAAGGATTAAATTAATTCGAGAAATGAAATTTCACAAAATCCCATGGTGTTACATTCTAACCCCCTTAAAGTTAATTCCTCCCACAAAATTCATATGGTCAATCAATGATTTAATATTTTAATTTTCCATTCTTATAAACCCACAATATAAAAATGTATAATAAAAAATCATTTAAACAGGTAATATTGGAACCATAGTAGTTACCGAAATTAACTCATAACTAGGTTTCCACATAGGTTATGAGTGTATATTGGACATAGAGATAATGGTAAATTAATTTTAGAGGGTGATAATTATCATTTATCACCATAAAGTGAATGATCTATAGAAATTTATAGTCCTTAAAATTATAAATCTATGATGATTTATAAGAACTTAATATCAAAAAAAAATATGGAATTAGGATAAATATATTTCAATATCCTTTTCCCAAGGTTGAGGAAATATTTTACTATCTATGAACATAATGAAAAATTCTTACATAATTTTATTCCTTTTCATGTACAATCTCTAAATTTGGTTTTTCCTTTCTTGATTTTTACTTCATCTCTTTCTATATGGGATAAAGTTAAATTTTTTATTCCTCACGTACTATTAGATCATGAGATCCATACATAGAATGATAAGTCATTCCAACTTTTCTTATCACAACAAAAATTTAATCACAATTTATCCAAATTGAATAAATATTCATATGTTTACGGAAAACAATAATCTATAAATTTTAATATTAAGTTTAACTCATTCCAAATCATAATTGAGCAACCTTGTAATGCTTTAAAAATTTAATTTTCACCTTATTCTTTAAATAATATATTAACCTATACCAAATTAATTTTCATTCGAAAACTACGTTCTATCCTTTTATTGATAGAATATTAAACATGATTTTATTATACTATAATCTATGTATAGGGATAAAATAACATGAAATTTCACAAAATAATGAACTATAATATTTTCATAGCGATTATTTATGAAAAATGAGACATGAAATTTACAACTAAAGAAGGATTAGTGTTCCCTAAGTATAATTATTCACTTCGTCCATTGTGATTTAATAAGATTTACCTTTTTCATTTTTCATTAGAAGTTGTCTTGGATTATCATCCATGTTCTCCTTATATTGGGGAATTGATTTTCATAATTCCCTAACTTCCTTCAATTGAAGCATTGGAGTGTGGGAGGTTTATTATTTGTACCTCTCTCTACTCTCGTTGTTTTAAAATTGTTCTCATCACTTCACTAATCAGTTTCTTGAGGATGTTCCCATCTATAAATAAAACATTTATCAATAACCTAAGGATAATTTCTACTACCATTATTCTCACACATTGATAATACAAGAAATATCACCATTCCTCTTTATGTTCATTAAATTTTCTTTTTAACTCCATATTCAATTTATTTTCAACACCATGAGTTTGATGTAGAACTCCGATATGCATTTCCACCTTGATATCTTATCGAAAAACATCTTCATATATGCTGAAGTCTCTAATATCCAAGGAATTTGGAATAATATAATTTTTGCCGGTAAATAATTGAACAATTTCCCTTTTAGGTTGGATGATAATACACAATGTGTTCCTCATATACATTGTAAAATTTTCTTCAAATGAACCAAATTATTCATTATATTTCTTCTTAAGATCTAGGAATTCTTTTTCCATATTATTATAAAAATTATAAAAAAAGTACATATTAAAAAATATGTTCTTGAAGTCATCCAAATATTTTATGGAAATAAAATATAATATCCTCATATTCTTAATACGATTCCACCATTGATCTATCACACATTCCTGGTGATTGATATTGAGAGTAAATCTTTCATGATCTAAACCCCGAATAATAGAAAATATCTTTTTAGTTGTACTAATCCATTTCTTAGAAACTAATGGGTCACCAGAAACACTAAGTAAAGGTGGGAGTTTCCATAGGAAAGACTGAAAAGATCATTTCCCCTCATTTTCTCATTTGGATGTTCACCATGAGCCATATCCTATGAATGTTTCATTATAATAGAAGCACGGTTTTTAATTCCATATCCAATGAAATTAGAGTTCTTTGGATGAATATCATTCCATTTCCATTTCATTCCTTATTAACATTATTCATTCAGGTTCCATACATGTATTAAAACAAAAAATTATAGAGTAAACATAGTCATCCATGTGGGGAGCCACACAATCTTGAAAAACAACTTATATGATGTCTAAATCATGAAAGATTACTTATTAATCTATGACACATAATGTTTATCCTAGGTCACTGATATTAATAATCTATTTAAATCCTTCATGATGGTTCATTAGTGGATTTTGAATTTTTTAAATCATATCCCCCATGACTGTGAATGTTACTGTGTAAGAAGGCATGTTGTTATGCACCAATTTAAGATTGAGTGTACACGAATATAGTGTTTTAGGGGTTGTTACCCCTATGCATATCCGTTCTAGATCCACACCCACTTGTACTATCCAAAAAATTATATATTTCTTGGAAACCACTCACTCAATATTTTACCAAAATTTCAGGACATTTTACAATTATTTTACATTCTATTAGACATATAAATAGAGAGATAACTTGAAATATCCTTAGAAATATCCCTAGGGATCTTACAAAATATTCCTCATCCTATTTTCGAAAGGTGGACTAACCCTCTCATTGGATTCCAACTATAGAAACCTAGGATTAACATGCATGGATGTTACAATTTTTTTTTAATATTAATAAAATTTTTAAATTACAAGCCAATGGTCCATAATAGTTTATTTTCCATGTAATATTGAAATAAAGTCTTATAGTTTGGTGAAATATCTTCATTATCTCTCATAAAGGACATCCTATCTAGTAATCCCACCAAAATCCTTTCGTTATGACATTGGTAAAGGAAACATAAAAATGGGGGATATATAATTCTCAGTAAGGCTAAATAAAGATATTTGTAAGCACAATCAATATAATAAGGGTGTGTGATCTTGATCAAATCAATTCAAGATCAAACACTTCATATCAATGATCATAATCAATATCCATGGCATAAATAATGGCAATTTAGAATTCATTAATCCTAAGGTAAATATATCATAATCCATGATATCATAGTATATTAATAAAACATGGAATTATGTATGACAAATAATATGATTTCCATAGTTGTAAAGGCTTACTACTAAGGATATCTTAGTAGAAAAAGTCCTTTACTAAACCGTGTTCACTCCTTGGACAAGCCCTGTTTTACTAAACTAGTCTCACTTCCCGTTCTGGCCCAGATTCCTAAACCAGGACAAATTTCTATCGCTACCCCATATTACTGATACTTGTTAGATCCTCATTCCATCCCTATAATATTAAACCTAGTTCACTGATCATTCTAATCCTTATATATTGAACCTAGTTCGCTCCTTGTTCTAGCCATGTCCTACTAAACCTAGTTCACTCATTGTTCAAGACCTATCATATTGAACATGGTTCACTCTCCATTATAGCCCTATCATATTCATGATAAATAATTAATTACCTAATGAATTTGAGATAGATATAGGTCCCAACCTTCACATAATAAAATCATATATACATATTCCCTAAGATAAAATAACATTCATCATAACATGACTCATAAAAAGAGATGAGTTTCCTAATAATTATATTGTAAACTAGGAAATGAAATGTGTATCATAAAAGTTTTATCATATAATTACATATTGAAAAGATATAGGTCTCATAATCATTTTATCAATGAATAATCTGTGAAAATAAATGGGTTTCAAAATCATATAACCCATGGAAGAGAATCAAGTGTCATAAAAATCATTCCATCAAAACATAAACCATTCAAGAAAGAATATTAATGGTATCCTTAGATGGCTTCCCCAGTAAAGAATAAACTGTAACAGTGTACAATATCATAGATGAAGAAGTGTTTTGAAGGACAACAAGGATCATTTCTAATGTAAACTATTTTTTCTATTAAAATACCTTTCATTAACCTATTTTAAAAATAATTTTATTATAAATAATGATTTACAATTTCATTTATTTAATTTTTAATGGAAAATATCATTCAATATTTGAAAAATTATTTCATAAACATCAAGAAATTTGAAAAATGGTTTATTTTTTTAAAAAAATAGAAATAATGCTTTATATAAATTTAAAAATATTTTTTCTAGAAAACCTATAAAAGATGCTTATTTTTTATTTGGAAAAACACATTTTTCTTGATAAGAAATAAAAATAATATTGAATGAATTTTCCAATGAAAACTTATAAAATAATATTGAATGCATTTTTAAAACCTTATTTTATTAAAACTTATAATAAAATATGAAAAATATGTTAAAACATTATAAGAAAATGTGGTTTTGAAAGAAAAAAAATTTCCTAACAAAGAAAGAGATGAAGTCATATTTTCTAAAAAAATATTTTTTAAATATATCAAATATAAAAGAGTGTAAATGGTACCAATATAGATATATCTCATTAGTAACCATAATATAACAAAATTCATGACTTTTCTTGAGAGATGGATCCTAATATTTCATCAATGGAAGCATAATCATAAATAATCTTGATAATCGACGAGATTGTAGTAATAAACTATTACAAATTTGGTAAATTTTACTCATATTAAAACCGAGAGAATAAAAATAAATTAATATTAAATAAATCCTAAAAGAAGAGGATTCATGGCATAACATGTGAATGGGCTATATATTTACCTCATATAAAAATATAGGCACATTTCATGGCATGCATCTCAAAGAAAAAAATTGAGAAAAAATATCACTTATTTTGTAACTTATAAACATAAACCCAGTGAGGGAAAGATTATAAAATGGATTTCTAAATACCCATAAATATATATATGAAAACCATATAACACATTAATGTCCATTATATACACCACACAAAATAAATAAGTCGTGAAGGAGGCATAAGTCACATAGTAATAAAAGTGAGATGAGAAAACCCTTACCTTTAGTCATGAATTTAGTCGTAAACCTTCAAACCTTATGTATAATAAATATAAGATTATTAAAAATCATAAAAACCCATATTATTATATATAATAACAAATATTGTTTCTTGACTTTATGTTACCCGTTTATTAACAACTCAATGTTAATTTTTCATTTCTTGTAATAACTGCTTTGTTTTGCATATTTGTGTCTGCTTGTTATTATTCATCCAATAACATAGATAATTAATTAATTATTTAACTAATGTAAAAAAAGATATAAATAATTTATTTTTTTAGTATATATCTATTTATAATAATCAATAAATTATGAAAATATGAATTCAAATACATTGTTCATGGAGATGGTAGGTCATGTGTATCCATGAACACTTATCATATTGAAAGAAATAATGTAAATGAAATTTATGTGTATATATAATAATTAAATTCAAATTAAAATATCATATATGCCATATATGTTTAGTAAACCCTTCCTGAATACATTCTATTTAATGTTTGAATGAATCACTTCGCTTGGAGGATGTGATAGTCCACACGTCCACAAACGAAGTTATCGTATTTACAAAAATGGAAAACATAAAGGTATGTGTCATAAAATAATTAAATAAGAATAAATAAATAATACCTATAATATATAACATATAAAATCATATTTCAACCTAGAGTGGTGGTCAAGGAAAAATGAAAAACATTGTTATATGAGGTTGTTATTCTCTATACACAAGAACGATATGTTCATTGCCTATTAGATTGAATTGTTTTTAAGTTTACAGATAATAATTATATTAAAAACATATTATTATATTAATTATACTTATTTTACTGTAAAATCTTGGAATAAGAATATTTTAGGGGTTGGAGAATGAAAATAAAATGAAGGATCTTGAGGAAGGATGACAAATCTTTTTTGTGGAACTCGTCTTGGAATTCACCAAAAAGATTCCATTGATGATTTTATGCCCAATGGGGGGATTTAATTATTAATGGATAGACGTTGGGATATTATTTGAGATGAGTTTACGAGATTAAAAGGTCATGAGTGTTGTGAATAATTGTGAGGGGTGAGTGCCTTTTCATAATGAAGGAATGACATTCTTGTAAATTTTTTAAAAGGGAATTACACCCAGAATTTTACCTTGTAATGTGACCCCAATAATAGTTAAAATTCGGGAATATTTAGTATAGGGTCTAAATATGAACATCAAATGGATTTTGGACAAGTTTCTTAGTCATTCTGGGATATAAGATTATGCCTTTGTCCTTTGTTAAGCAAAAGTTTCTCTTAATCGCTATAATTATTTTTAATAACTTTCACAAATATTCATAGTATAATACTTAGTAAAATGTATTAGAAAATAAAAATTATGTTTATTCTATATATGGAAATAATTTTTTCAAATTAAAATCACCTAATTGGTAGAAATTAATTTAAAATTAATCCCACAGATGAAACAACAATGCAGGTTTTTGAAGCGAAAATGTCCAAAAGATTGAAATGATTATATATCCAATTTCATTTTTAAATTATTTCCAATTAACTAAATTTAATTAATATATATATTATTGATATAATTTTAAATTAAAATAAAATTAAAAAATAATTTATTAACACATAAAAATTAGATAGAAATGAACTTATGAATTAAAATTCATTCTTTTTCACTAGTCATAAACAAAATAAATATTCTTAGGATAATACCAAAACATCCTTGAAAGATAAATTTGATACTCTTATTTAAAAAATAAAAAATTTTCCTTCAAATAAAATATTTAAAAGTTTCAAAAAAGATATTTAAAATGGGTTCTCCATTTAAAGGTGCTAAAATAACATTTTATAAAGATACATTTTTTTTCCAAAAAATGGGCTTATTATTATCTTATACCAAAAAAATAAATTGTATTAATATAAAAAATATTTAATGAAAATATAATATATAAATTTTATTTAAAAAAATAATCAAAATGGTTTTATTTAGTTTATTGAGATAAAATTGAGTTTTTACATAGAAAAAATAGTTTGATAGGAAAAGAAATTTCATAATTTTCAAATTGTTATTTACTTCCCTAATAATAATAGATAATGAATTGATTACTTTTATGTAAATGTGTAAATAATATTTTCATAATTAATTTAACCTTATTCGTAACATGAATTCAGATAGCTAGGTGGTAGCTATAATAATATTTTTGTATTCATATTAATAGAATATTATAGTATGGTAAAAACATGGCCTTGCGTGTAACACATGACATCAAAGGAAATCAGTATTGTGTGAAATATAAGAAAAACATAGTGTTGTGTGTATCATAAGAAAATCTAAGTGTTCTGTGTAGTTCATTATTAACTACATATTGTGAATAACGAAATCCAATGACATTTCTTAAAAAATTACGTGTTACATTAAATAAAGATTATTAAAAAGAATATATTTATTGAAAGAAATTATTTCACAAAATATCAGGGTGTTAACTGATGGTAAACATCAAATCATGATAATATACAATGGATAATGCCACTCAAAGCTGCCATACCACTACTTCTACATATATATTGGTGAGTTGGTTTAGAGAGAAATATTCTTTGATAGTAATGAAATGTGCCAAAATTGTATGGTGATCGACTACTACCTAGATGGTGTTATTTCCATTGGATGAATTAGTGAGTCCTGTAATTAAACTAATGGTTTTATCACATTTCTATAGTTGTTTTTGAAATGGGTACATCACTCATTTAGAATTTTATTGTTCACCCTTGAATTATTTGCATACAAATCATTGAGAGAGAAAATCTATAATCTCCCTCTTCATGTCATCCCATCAGATATTTTTCTATAGATCCCTATATATTTTATTTTTTAATAGATAAATATAGATGGATTAGAAATTCACATCATCCAGTTTTTCCTTCTTCATCTTTGGTTTTTATAGGACACAATTCTAGGCTCCAAAACCTATACCTCCATCTTCAATAAAAATGAACATCCGAATATTAACTAAATTTTTCTGTATGACCAAATAATCATTTTATACCACCTTTATCCTCTCAAAAATTGATGTTTGTGGATTTATTCGAGATATTCATGAATAATATTCTTTTATTATTCCCACATCCGTCCTGTACCAGTCTAAGAAGGTTGGATCCATTGAAATCTCCATTATGTATCTGTTTGTAAGATTATTTGTACTAAAATAATCTTACACTTTATTCTCCTTCCCAGGATGGTTATGGATTCAATAGTTGTAATCCTTGTTAATCTCTAAACACCTTTATTGGGTAATATTGATATTTTTTGTGTGAATATATATTTGAGGCTTTTATGATCCGTATATATGTCACCATTCTCCCTATGGAGATAATTTCACCTAATATTTCGTGAGAAAATCACCATCTCCAATTAAATATATTATTTTTTAGATCTATTTATTGAAATATAATTGGAAATAGGGATATTATATCACTTTATTATATTCTATGGGTACACTACCCAATCCCTTTTCAGATGCATCACTATAGATCACAAAAAATTCACTGTTAGTGGGTAATGTTAGTATATGTGTTGTGATTATACACTTTATTAATACTTAATTACTCTCATCACATTCATTAGTGCACACAAAAATGTCTCCCTCCAAAGTTACGTTGATTGTTAGCCTTAATAATAATTACTTTTTTTCCACAAATAGATGATAGTACCTACCTATATAAAGAAACTAGAAACTTGTTTCAGAAATATTGGATTGGACAATCATTCAATTTTCCATAATTTTAAGGATCTATGGATATCCTTTTAATTGTAATAACATTCTGTATGAATGTTACTCTCTCAATCAAGGAACTCACATTTAGTATACTTCCCATAAAAATTTTCCTTTCAATAGGTCTTCAGTAAAACATTTATTTAAAACTCATGTTCCTCCCTGCTTTTTGCATAGATAAGGATATTTTTTATAAAGACTAACAAAACTTTTCCAAGGTTTTCTATAAATACACAATTAATTATATCCATAAATATATCTAGAAACTTTTTCAGTCCAAATTGAATCACATTGAAATTTTTTCCCTTACCTCTACTAAAATGTAGTCTTAGGGATATCAACTATCTTAACCTTTAATTAATAATATCATGATAAAAGATCCACCTTGGAGAAGTATTGGGATCCATGTAGCTAATCAAAAAAGTGATAAAAATCTGGTAGAGGAACTTTTTTATTTATTGTGATCTTGTTGGGATCATGATAATTGAGGAAGAGACACATCGAACCATCCTTATTCTTAATAAAAATGAACAATTGACCCCATGGTGAATAACATGGGAATATAACCCCCTTATCTAGATTATATTATATTTTTCTCCTCATCTATTGAGTTTAAATTATTTCCATTTTTTATGGATTCCTGGATATTGGAAAATCTATAGATATAACTTTTATTGAGAACTCAAACTCTGAACTTGGAGGATAACCAAGAAGTTATTTAAGAAACACATCAGTAAATTACCTTACATTGGGAATTTCATTAAGGATGATTTTTTCATTATTCATAGTCATTGATTCTAGAAACAGTTTCTAAAAATTGAATAATATCAATTCTTGAGAAGATGAAAAAAAGGATAATCATCCTCCTTCACATACATGTATAGAATTAGAGGGATATTTGTGTTACAAAGGATGATATCCTTCTCTCAACAATTTATGTTGGATCTATAAAAGGAAAGCCAATACATTCCAAAAATAGAATCAAATTACTTTAAGAAAGTATTATATGGTTTTTTAGGAAATTCAACCCATATTTTTTGGGGTGTTTATTATATTCTTGGGATGCAATAATTAACTCAATTTCTATCATTATATATAACAGAATATCAATGATTTGTGGTAGTGCTTGAATAGTTTAACTAAACATGTTTGATATGAAATAATCCATAAAACCATAAACAAATAGTATGTATGATATCATTAAATGAATAACTAGTATAAATATTAACATTTTAATGTGATGGAATGGTCTTAATATTTTTCATTTGTCATTGGATGTTATTTTCATCAGCTATCATCGACAACCCTCAGATTAGCATGCTGATTCCCATAGTGTCCATGTTCCTAACTATTGAAACATTATACAACATGCTATATATAAGGCCCCAAACTTGAACATTACATAATCCTGAGTTAATTCATGAATTCACAATGAAGATCTTTTCAGTTTTAGAGTTTTATAGAATTATGAAATAATAATTACAATACATCTTAAAATATTACAATGTAAACACTTCTACTCTATCAAATGTTTTTCACAAATATGATACACCTTAAATAAAATAAGAATTATTTTCTTCATATAAATCTTCATTAATTCTTCCATTCCATTAACCTTCCTTATACTCTATGAAATACATTTCAAAAACATGGTATTAGCATAAAAATCTAGGTATCCATTATAAAACAAGGAAAGTAAATTATATCATTCACAGCTACATATGTAGTTACATTTGAAATACCCATCACAATATATTCCTTAAATCTCTTAGAAGAAACATTAACATTTACCTCCTTAACATTAAACAATACATTGGAGAGCTATCTCAAGCTCACCCACCCTAGGTTTTCAATGGAACAACCCATATACGTAAAAAATTCCCAAGAACAATAACATAATCAAAAAACATGAACAAGAAAAAAGGAAAGATAACATTTATACATTGTAGTCAAAAGATATCAGTTCAATATATTGAATTAATAAATCCATTATCAAAACAATTTTCAATTCCAAAATATGTAAAAAAGGGTATATGTTATTTACTTTTCCTTTTAAAACATTATGGCATGTAGGGGAATCCCAATATCAAATAATGCTCACGACGTCAGAAAGGTCATTGTCATCACATACGTTAAAAAGAAACATTCGATTTGTCATATAGTAAAAAGTTATGAATAAAAAAGATTACCAATGAATGAAATTAAAAGTCAATGTGCTTTATACTCTATATAAAATCATGGCGTGTATAAATCAAAATAAGTCTCAATGAAAGAATATGGAGACGAAGTTCCTTACATAGATTATATTGTAAATTAAATAGATTAATTATGTGTATTCACTATAGTTACACATAAGTAATGTATAAATACAAAATAGATATCAAAGTTAACTTTTCACATAATCATAGCATGATATAAAAAAGAAGTATAATATCATCCCAAAGAATGGAAATTGGGTTAAGAAGTTCCCTTATGAATATTTGGCAGCCTAATGACGTCACCTAAAAATGAAAAAAATTAGTCGATGAGAGCGAAATGGGAATATAATCACATGGGAATAAAATTTAAATAAATAAATATTTTGAAGAAAATATCCCAACATAAGAGAATGAAAATTAAAAGACTTATTATAAAATAGTTTTTAACTAAAAGAGAATGAGAAAGGTTTTCTTACATTGTGTCTGATTTGTCTTTTATCATTCTTTATCCCGATGAATAATAAACATAAGTTTATTATAATTGATTTAGAACATTTCTAAATTTTATTATTCTTTTTATATCAATTATTACCCTACTATAAAAATCATATAATTATTCAAGTTCATATCGGTCTTTTTTGTCGATGTTCGGGACTTGAGTCAAAAATGAAATTGTTAATTAAAAATTGTCTATGTGGTCAAAAGTCCATTATCTAAAGAAATGTATTCATGATTTAAATATCACATATATATAGTATATATGCATTTATATTGGGTATATATGTATTTTATAATAGTCCATAACATTTGGATATAAGAAAATGAAATGAACCATTCATGGAGATGGTAAGACGTATGTACGCATGAACGCTAATTTCATTTCATTTTTATTTTTAAAGGAATGAAAACTAAACGAAAAATAGGTATATTATATTTGAAATATAATTTCATTGTTATATATGTTAAATAATTTCATTAATTCCATCCTTTATATGTTCCATGTATAGCAGGAATGAGTCATATCACTTTGAGGGGCAGCAGTCCGCACTTTCTCAAATGAAATTATCGTATTTATACAACATAAAAAGAATAATGGTATGTTATAAATTTAAATTTAAGAATAATAGTGATAAAATAAATAAAATAAATAAAATAAATATCATATTTAATTTTAGTTCCATCATAAATGCCACCATGAGAGGCGGTACGATATATTTGAAAGATCATCGTTTCATGAGGCAGTAGTTTGCCGTCCAGAGAAACAGTATGATCATATCCATTAGATAGACGTTTGCAGAAGCATAGTTTGAATCCTTCTCATAAAAAAATCATATTATATTTAAGATACTTGTGTTGTAAAATAATGGGGAAAAGGGAGTTTAATGGGTTGGAGAAGAAAAATAAATGGAAGAATCTTGAGAGAAGACATTACCTTAAATCGGGTAACTTCTTTTAATTTGATCCAAAAGGCTTTCTTGAATATACTTATTCTTAGAATAAGGCTTCTAGGTGTAAGGGTGGAATTTTTGTAGCTTATTGTATCATATTCTTGAAGGGATAAGTGGTTTGATAGGTGTGAGTAATGGGATAGAGGTGGTTTCCTTTTATAAGAGGGATGAGGGGAACTTTAGGAATGTCTTGAAATTGTATTTTATTATTAATTTATTTTAGAATTATAATACTCCTAATGTGATATATCTAGAATATAAGATGATTATGGGTCGAAATACTGTCATACAATGGGTTTTATAAACGTTTAGTTCATAAAATTAACCTTATCTTTTAGCTATAACCCTTAGTAAATTAATTTAACTTTTACTATGTCTTCTTGTATTTCCATAATATATGGATAATATATTTACTATAAAATTTCAATAGAAACTCAAGTGGTTCATTAATGACATTTTAAACCTTATATATGTCATTTTTCCGAATGTTATAATTTGAGGACTGTTAAATCATTTAATAAAATAATATTATTTTTAATAAAAAATTTATGTAAATTTTTATACTATTAATATTAGGACTTTTTAAAAATCTATTAATACTTGATTATTTGTAATAAAATTCATTATTTAAAAGATAAAAATTCATTATCAACCCAAAAATTTGTGGATTACATAAATGTTTTTCAATAAATATATTAATATTTATGATCTCATTTAATTAAATCATTCATTAATAAGGTAATCACTACATCATCATTGGGTCATAAATAAATCTATCTCTTTAATCTCTAAAAATTATAAATAAAATACCATGATGTAAGAAATATATTTAATTATTTAATGACTATTTATAGTCTAAAATATAAATTAAATAACAAAATAAAAAATTGTTTTACGAAATGATACATGTTTAGGTTATATTTTCTTTAACTTCAAATTAAAATTTATTAAATTTTATTTTCAGAAAAATGTGGCACCATGTGGTCCTAAAATCGACTAATGAATTACCATGGTTGAAAATATATTCTAATATAGGTTTAAGAGTTGTTTTAGGGTAATTTAAATTTATTTGTTTTACCCTTATTTCCCAGATTTACCCATTAACCATGGTAAATAAAATATTTACTGAAGTCACTATTCATAATGTCTAAAAATAAAAGGTGCCTATTTACACAATTTGTAAATCATAATTATTAATAAGGAATTAATTTTTACAAATTAAAAACACATAATATTTATAAGTTAGTTTAAAATTAATTACTATTGTGAAAACAAAAAAGCATGTTTTTAAGAAGTAAAAACTACCAAAAGATTGAAATTCCTTTATGTCCAAATTTAAATGGAATTTAATTACAATGAAAAATTTAGATTAAATGATAAAAATATAATCCCATTAAACTTTAAAACCAATTAAAAAAAATCTATGTATATAATTAAATTAGATAAAAAGGTAGTTTTGAATTAAAATGCAGTATTTTTCACTATTCATTAAAAAATGAACTTTATCAGAAAAATAACAAAATTTCATCCAATTTAAATTTTTATGTTCCACCTAAAAATAAGAAGATTATTTTGGAATATAAAACATATAATGTTTTCAAAAACTATATTTAAAAAGGGTTCCCCATCAAAAGGCGGCAAAACTGCTTTTTGGAAAAATACTTCATTAATCCGAAAAAATGGATTTATTCATATATCATATCTAGAAAACATATAAAATGAATTTAAAACATTAAATTGAATATGTATCATTTATTTATCATTTAATAAAAACCCATAAGGACTAATATAAAAACACAATTATTATCTTTTAAATAGGTTTTCCTATAAACACATCCATTATATTCAATAGGATATTCATTCTATTTATAATAAATTTGGCAACAAATGAATCATAATTTAAACAAGTGTAAATAATATTAAAAAATTCAATTTATACTATTAATTCTTTCTATTCTAATTTTTAGGTTTTAAATACCATTTAAAATAATAATATTATTATATTCTTTTTCTGTATATCTTAATGTTGAGTGCAATGTTTGCTTTTAGCAAAGCTCGTTGTTGTGTGTCGAGTATGTGGTTAGAAAAATAATCACCTTTAAATTAAAATTAATATATTATTCATAATTATTAATAGAAATGAAAAATATTATTATATAAATACATGGTTTGTTACATCCTTCCCACCTTTTGGAAATTGTCTTGTCACAATTTTAAAATTTGGCTCAAAAACATCACTGAAAGCTCCACATCAGAAAAATAGTCAATAAAACTATCACTTTAATAGAATTAAATATAATTATAAAGGTCACACAAGATAAAAAATATTAGGATTCCATGAAAACATATATATGTAAGAGAAAATTAACCATCAAGTTTTGATGGAGAGTGATAGAAAAAATAATCAGGTGAATGTTAACCACAAAAAAACTACAAACTTGTGATAGGTTAAATAGTCATTGACTCCCCAGTAGGTAAAGTAAAAGGAATTTTTTTTGTTTTATTTTCACTTACATAAAGTTGTAGAATTAATTTACGAGAATAAATAAGAACATAAATAAATATACTTACTTTTCAAGTAGAGTTTCATCCTTTAATAATTTTCTACCAAAAACTCACCTTTTCTCCAAACAATGATTATCCAAGATTACTTGGTTACACATGAAGTGTAAAAATAATCTTCTAAAGAATAACATGACTCAAAAAAGTTGAACCATATATTTCTCCTTTATTTAGAAATTAACTAAAATCAATATTCTTAGTACATGATCAGATAATCATCTAAAGGAAAATATTTTATAAAAATAAATACTACTCTTAATCTCCAAAACTGAACAAAAAATACCCAAAGTTCAAAAAATAACATTAAATACACAATTATCCTTATAATTATTCAAAATAATATGAACTATGTTTGAAACCCAAATGTTAGAAGGATTTGGTCACATAGTCTTCCACAAAAATCATAACATTTATTTCCAAATAACATCAGCCGCTCTTAAAGTCTCATATTGAAAATTAATTAACCTAAAAAAAATATTCTCTATGATTGGTTATTCATTTGCATAAATAACCGAAGTTTACATATATACACAATAAAAAAAATATTCTTAAAAAAAATAAACCATTACTCCAAAAATGAATTTCCATAGTATTCTATTTTCCATAGGCATATAGTGTTCCCAAAAGATCAAATGTCTTCCAAAATGATCTTTATCACTTAATCACCAAATCATTTTCCTATACTAAGGATATAAATTTGATAAAATAAAAGATCCTAAATCAGATTATTCTTGATCAATAAAATAATTTTACTAAAAAATAATAAGTCATACTAACTAGGGACTTCACGTAGGCCAGTGGTAGGCGATGTGCCCCTTTTTCCCTTTGGTTGTGGGATCGATTCCTAAAACCTTGCCAGATGCGATGGGTTGTCAGCCATAATACGAGTTTTCCTTTTTATAAAAATAAGAAACAACCCTAACATGTTTTAACCTGAAAGGTTTTCATATACATATAATTTAATCCCAACTCATTAAGAGCTCAACATATTAATTCATGTAGTCTTATATATATTGTCATTCTTTTAATTCACCACCATATGATAAAATAAAACTATTCCCAATATAAAGAACATCATACCTTGATCATGGTGTCCACATGGTTTCATCGTCATCTTTTTCACGTTGGTAGAAGGTCCATGAATTGATACAATGATTTATAGATTCTTCAAAATAATTTTATTCCTTCATCCAAATACACTTTCTACAACTTGGGTTATATGGGTATTTTTCAAAAAATTGTTTTACAAAATAATCTTTTATGGCATATAATTTCAAAACATATGATAAAACATGTTTTTTAAAAAATTGTCAGACCGAGTTTGAGTTGAAACATTCAAACAATTGTCCTTTTAAAATACCATTTGGATTTTCTAAGACACTATATATTTAATATATATATATATTAATATGTTACACAAGGGTATCCTTCTTTATTTAATTTTTCAAAACCATAATATACGTCAAAATCATGATATAAGGTAAAATATTTGAATTTTTTTAATAATATTTACCTTTCATGAAAATTTGAGAATATTAAAAAAATATGATTTAATTAAATACAACCCATGATCCAAAATGATATCGATGAATAGTGGAGGTGTTTGATATCTCAAAAAACATCTTGAAAGTGAGTTGTATACTATCAAAAGTGTCACAATCATCCAAACATGACATGGCAATAATTATTGCAAACATATCATTAATAAGAGAGAGGAATTTTATTTGAGATCATCCTCATTCCATTTGTAACCATGTTTCCTTGATCTGAAAATGTAATAAAACAAGGATTTAATTGAAAGAATAGATATAGGGACTAACCATGTGTTTAAAAAAAATCATAATACCTAATGTTTTCTAAACCATTCCTCTGATACTAACTATAAGGGCCAAACTTTAGTCATTTCATAATCTTTACTGAAGTCAATAATTCAAATCGAGGATATTTTCTAGTTAAGAGTTTTAGATAATTGGGTCGTAACTATTACATTACATCTCAAAAGATTACAAAGTACACAACTCTACTCAATCAAATTTTTTTCAAAAAAATAAAACTCATTAAATAAAACAAGAATTGTTTTCTTGATATAAATATTCTTGAATTATTCCATTCCATGAACCTTGGTTATACCTTATGAAAAAATTTTAAAAATATGGGATGAGCATTAAAATATCATTATGGGTTATAAAACAAGGAAAGAAAACATTAGTCCATCATTATATACAAATCACTGAAATCATACTTTTCAATCATAAAACATAAGCTCTTTAACATACCACATAAAATCATAAGATTTTGGAATAACACATAGAAAAAATTAATCATAAAGGAAAATGGTGTCCTCCATATCATATATACTCACTCAATATTAAATTTTTTATTATCGAACACTTTTAAGAAAAAAAGTTAGAAACCATGTTGAGGACTAAAAGAAATTACAAAGACATTAAAGTGAAATTAAATCCTAGCAGTTTTAATCCCTATAAAAGATTTCAATGAGACATTGTTTACCTGGATGTCTGGTTGCTCCATCAGATGGTCTTCAAACCAGTATTCCATCTTTTCCAAAGACTGGATGTACTTATCTACATTGATCTTTCCATTGTTGAATCCCCGAACAAGAATCTGGTCCTGCTTGCCGATCCAGGTTCCCTGCTCATCATTGGTAGCCACTTTAAGATCCCATCCCATCAAACTTTCTGCCTCATCGTTGGAAGCTTTGATTGTCTGGATATTTTCCAGTATCACCTCTTCTGAGCTGAAAAGAAATTTCAATGGGTTATCAGGCACATCCTGTTGCTGGAAGACCACCGTGGAGAGGGGGGGATCCTTCTACTTTCCCTTCTACTTCTTTGCTGATCTGTTATCCATTGTTAAAGGAAAATATGATTTTTGATCTTTCTCTTTCTGGTTACCCCTCTTATTCTTACTCCACCTCAGACTAGGATACCTTCTCCCCCGAGCCTCGTCCTCTATATCGCCTACAAAGAGGCTTGAGCATTCATCACTGGACTTTCTCTCAATAGTTGTTTCAACATCTGTAGAGGTTCTGACAAGGTCATTTACAACATTTTGGATGGGATCCATATATAACAGTACATTAAACCGATTTCCCAGCTCCATACCATCAACCTCTCTAGAGCTTCCCCGGACTGCATCCACACTCTTTTTATCATGTTCTAATACCTTAGAACCTATAGGAATTGTGACATACATGGGAAGACGAAGGCCACCCTCATTCACCTGCTTCAGACACCTGTCCTAGTTGAGCCCCAGGAAACCCTTAGGGGAGGATGGATCCAAATCCCCAACAGGTGATGCCTCATCCAATCTCTTCTGCTTCCATGAATTCTTTTTGGAAGGCTGAGGGTCTACAATTTATTTCCCCATCCGACTATAATTAGAAGGATGACCCTGACCTTTGTCACTCTTACCACCACCTGAGCTCACTGCCATAGCATAGGAAGCCATACCATGTTGCTTGGAAACTCCCTTATCCACCACCTGTAGAACCACCAGGTTGATCACAATGTCAGACCCTTCCTCCACCCCACTAGAGCCCTCATTCCCCAATAAAGTAAGTGGAGAGAGAAGGGGTGTTCTCAAATCAGTCCGCAAGCGAATAAGAACTTCAGGCACCAGAGGATTTACTTCCCACAATCCACTCGGCATGCCCCTTGTAGCGGTACACTCAGAAACCTCACCCAATGGATTATGATCTGGCAGGATTGACATAGTGTGTACATGTGTTACTTTAACACTATCCATAGACCTCTCCCTGGAGAGAGTCGTAGCCCCCCATTGACAGATTTTCTGTGAATGGCCCAAGCGCTTACATCCTGAACAGAACTCTGACCAAGATTCATAGACCACCGACTATCTACACATAACTCTTCACCCACTGTAATCCAAACATACTCGAAAGGTACTCTAGACACATCCACGTCCACACAGACGCGCGGGTTAACGGGATGGAAAAGGGACTCAGTACAGCTATTAGAACAAAGGTATCTACCCACGAAATTACCAAGCACTCGAATCAACGAGGGGGTTTGAAATAGAAGTGGATGATTGGAGAAACTCACCCAAAGCATCACTGTTGAATAATCACGCTACATATGGAAGTCATAATACTAGAAAATTAGGTAGAATCTAGTGTCGTTGAAGCTATGAAGAGCCCCAGACCAGGATTTGATTAAATCTTCCTCCGATAAAAATCAAATCATGATATAGTTATTGTCAGTCAAACCCAACATCGCTCGCTCCTATAAATCCCATGACGCAAAAACTTGTCGATCGAACAAATCAACAGATGGGCGACACTGCTTGAACTGAAAAATCAGTGTGACATTTAGAAGAGAAGAGGCCCAATAAAACTACGAGAGAGAGAGAGTAGAAGGTTGGGGAGTTCTTCTTATAGATACGAGACTTTCGGACAATTTGGAGCTTGCGGAAAGGGCGGAATAAGGTCAGTGTTAGAAAATGGGGAGAAAAAGAGACATCTCCCTTATTGAACGCCGAAGGTCCCTCCTCCACCGGGGGAGAGGGACCGACACAGAGGCCAACGCTGCCACAGAGTGGAGGTAGACATCACAGCCCCCCCGAGAAGAAAACCCTCATCTATATCATACTTACATTGTAGCATTCACATATACATAGTGATTTAGGTTTGGAATACCCATAATATTATATTGCCTAAATATCTTAGGAGAAACATTAATGTTTACCTCTGTCAGGATACCCAGTGCATTGGAGAGCTATATTGGTCACACCCACCCTAGGTTTGTCATGGAACCACTCATATATGAAAAAAATTCCGAAGAACCATAACATAATCATAACACATAAACTAGATTAAAGAAAATATAACATTTTCCACATTGATATCAAAAGATATCAGTTCATGATATTGAATTAATAAATATATTATCAAAACCATTTTCAATGCCAAAATATGTAAATAAATGGTATATGGTATTTAATTTTTCTTTTAAAAACATTACAGTCTATAGAGGAATCCAAATATCAAATAATACTCACGGGGGAGGAAATTTCATTGTCACTGCATACGTTAAAAAGAAACATCCCCTTTTTCATTTAGTATAACTCTACGTAGAAAAAAATATTTCCTTTCAATGAAATTAAAATTCAATGGGTTTTATACACCGTATAAAATCAAGGTGTGTATAAATCAAAATATGCCTCAATGAAAGGAGATTGAGACGAAGTCATTAACAATGTTTTTTTTTGTAAATAAAATAGATCGATTATGTGTATTCACTATAGATACAAATAAGTACTGTATAAATATAATATAGATATGAAAATTAATTTCCCACCTAATCATAGAATGATATAATCATGAAGTATAATATCAACCCAAAGAATTTAAAATAGGTTAAAATGTTCCCTTACGAAAATTGGGCGGCCTAACGGTGTCACAAAAAAATTATGAAAATGAGTTGATGAGAGTGGAAAGGTTATCTCATCACATTGACATAAAATATAAATTAATAAGGATATATAAGAAACTATCACAACATAAGATAATTCACATTAAAATACTTAACATAAAAGAAGTATTTGACTAAAAGAGGATGGTGAAAGGTTCTCTTACCTTGTGTTCGACTTGTCTTGATCGTTCTTTATCCCCATAAATAATAAACCTGAGTTAAGTATAATTGATTCAGAATCGTATTAAAATTTAATATTCTATTTATATCACTTATTATCCTACTATAACAATAATATAATTATTCATGTTCATATCAGTTTTTTGTCCACGTTGGGTACTTGAGTCAAAAATGAACTTGTTATAATTACATATTGTCTATGTGGTCAGAAGTACATTATCTCTAGAATTGTATTCATGATCTAAATATCATATATATACAGTATATATGCATTTATATACAATATATATTTATTTTATAATAGTTCATAACATTTTAATATATGAAAATGAAATGCACCATTCGTGGAGACAGTAAGCCGTATATAATAATGAACGCTACTTTCATTTAATTTTCATTTTAAAGGAATGAAAAACAAATGATAGATAATTATATAATAATTACATTATAATATATATGTTATCTATGATAAATAATTTAATTAATTCAATCTTTTATATTTTCCATGTATAGCATGAATGAGTCATATCACTTTGAGGGGGTGGTAGTCCGCATTTTATAAAATGAAATTATCGTATTTATAAAACATGAAAAATATATGGTATGTTATAAATGAAAATTAAAAAATAATATAGATAAAATAATTATCATATTTATCATTTTTAATTTTAGTTCCATCATAAGGGCCACAATGAGAGGAGGTAAGAGATAATTGAACAATCATCATTTCTTGAGGTTGTAGTTCTCCATCCGCAGAAACAGTATGTTTGTATCCACTATATAAAGGTGCGTGGAATTTTCGATCTAATAATTCTCATAAAATCATCATAGAATATTTAAGATAATGGTTTTGTTATAAAATAATGGAATAAATAGATTTTATGGGGTTAGAGAAGGAAAATAAATAGAAGAATCTTGAGAGAAGACATTACCTTAAATCAGATAACTTATTTTGATTTAGGCCAAAAGGATTCATTGAATTTTATTTATGACTATGTTAAGGCTCATATGAAGAAGGGAGGAATGTTGGGATCTTATATAACTAGTTTTTGGACAAACCAAGAGGATTGAGAGGTGTGAGTAATGGGTTAGAGGTGGAGTCCTTTTGTAAGAGGTAGGAGGTGCACTTTAGAAATGTCTTGAAATATTATTTTATTATTAATTACTTTTAGAATTATAATAAAACCAGAGTGATATATTTCTATGCTGATATGTGGATGGGTTGATTTCCATTCATTAAATTGGGTTTAGACAGATTTAGGTCCTAAAATTAACCTTATCTTTTAGCTTTATCCATTAGGAAACGAAATTAACCTTTTTCATGTCTTCATTTATTTTCATAATATATGGTTAAATATTTACTATAAAATGCCAAAAAAAACTAAATTGGTTAATTAATGAGATTTCAAACCTTTTGTAAATCATTTTTCTAAATATTGGATTTTTAGAACTATTAAATCATTTAATAAATTAATATTTGTTTAAAAAACTCATTTTGTCTATTTTTATACTATTCATATCATGATATTTTAAAAATCCATTAAAACTTTTTTAATTTGATAAAATAATTAATTCATAGATAATAAGTCATATTCAACACAAAAATTCTTTGATGGCATAAAAAGGATCAAGAAAAGTTTATTTTAATATTTATAATCTCATTTATTTAAATCACTCATTAATAAGGTAATCACTACATCATCATTGTGTCATAAATAAATTGATTTATTTAATTTTAAAAAATTATAAGTAAAATAAAATGATGTAGGAAATCTTTTTATATCTCTAAATATTTTTTATAGTCGAAAACTTAACTTATTTAACCCCATATAAAAATTAGATTATTAAAAGATAATTGTTTAGCTGATATTTTACTGAACAATAAATTAAAATTAATTAAAAGTAATATTCACACACAAGTGGCTCCATGGGGCCCATAAATCTACCCAAGGATGCCCATGGTCGTAAATATCTCATAAAATCGGTTTAGTACATGTGTCAGGTTAATTTAAATTTGTTTTTTACCCATATTTACTAGATTTATCCTTTAACCATTGTAAATAAAATATTTGCTAAAGTTACTATTCATAATGTCTAAAAATAAATGGTAAATATTTAAAAACGTTATACCCCATTATTTCAAATAAGGAATCAATTTTTCCAAATTCAAAAAACATAACATGTAGAAATTAATTTAAAATTATTCCTTTTTGTCAAAACCAAAAAACATGTTTTTAAGAAGTAAAAACTTCCAAAAGATTGAGATGTGTTTATGTCCATTTTTAAATTAAAATTACTTACAATGACCAAAATTGGATTAAATGATAAAAATATAATCCAATTACACATTAAAACCAATTGAAATAAAAATCTAACTACATAAATAAATTATATGAAGATGTAGTTTTGAATTAAAATGCAGTATTTATCACTCTTCATTAAAAAAAATTATCAAAAAAATACCAAAATTTCATCCAATGAAAATTTTGATGTTCATTTTATAAGTAAAAATTGTATTTTTTTCAAATAAAACATATTAAAGTGTCAAAAACTTTATTTTAAAAGGGTTCTCCATCAAAAGGCGTTAAAAGTGCATTTTTTTGAAAAAAAAAATTTATTCATCTGAAAAAATGATTTTATTCTTATATCATATCTAGAAAACATATAAGGGGAATTTAAAAAATTACATTTAATATATGTATAAAATATATTTCATTAAATAAAAATCCATAAGGAGTTATATGAAAACACAATTATTATCTTTTAAATAGGTTTTCATAAAAACACATCCATTATATTCAATTGGTTTTTATTTCCATTTCTGATAAACTTGGTAACCCATTAATCATCATTTAAACATGTGAAAAACATATTTCAAAATTTAGTAGATACTATTCATTCCCTATATTCCAATGGCTAGGAAATAACTACAATTTAAAATAATAATGATATTACATTATTTTTCTATATATCTCAATGTTGTGTGCAATGTATGATTTCAGAGAAGCCTATTGTTGCGTGTCGAGTACGCAATTAGAAAAATATTCCTCTTCAACATAAAATTAATATCTTATTCACAATTTTTAAATGAAATCAAAAAGAATTATTTTATAAATACCTAGTTCATTACACTATGGGTTGATTGGAGAATTCCTTTCATCCATCACTTTTGAGGGTTTCCCACATCAGAATTCATTAGCTAGGTGGACTTCATTCTCGAACTTATTGAATTTTCTTTTCTCATTCATGGAATTTATAGGATACTTCTTCCCATATTTTTTATAATTGTGGTTTTTTAATTTCATTCCCCCATAAGTTTATCCATCACATCACTAGAATTAAAATTCATTATCTTCCTCATATATATAGACCCTTGAGACCCTTATAATTCACAGATCTCCATTTTGATATTGTGGGAACATCAAAAAAATCATCTTCACAACTAATGCCTCAAATCACTAAGGTTTATCATAGATTCAGCTTTATCCCACCAAAGAAGTGTATAACTTTACCTAAAAGGTTAATGAAAAAATATAATGTCGTATCATGAAAGTCTTGTATAATTATCATCGTATACCCAGATAGATTTTTCATCCATTTATTATATACCAAGGAAATCCATAACCATTTTATATCAAAGAGTGCGATAAAAATACTTATAGGAAAACATATTTTGGAATTACTTCCACTCAGTCAATCTGATAAAAAAAACATGATTCATATTTGAATAAATGACAACCGTTGATTAGATTCACCCTATATATGATAAAAAATAGGCATGACCACCTCTTTCATAGGGAATTAAAGGATGTATAATATCTTAAAATGGATTTTTTTCATTGTTATATGATTAAGGGATTAGAATATCTTCTAAAATTCATTTACAATTATCACATAAATGTCTCAATTTCAACTATCGCTTTCTTAGGGGGGAGGGGGTGGGTGTTCTACCTAATTCATGTTTCTATTGAAACCATGTTTTAATTGAGAAATTATAGTCACAAAATTACTATTTCCTCCCCCCATTGGGTTTGGGAATCTAATTTGTGTAATCATCACATTGCCACTCTTATTGGTTTTTTTTGTATCTCATATTTTCATTCATTGAATAAAATAGATGAAAATTATGGATGATAACTTCTAAAAAATCAATTAACAGAATGGGAAAAAAAGAACATAAAAGGTATAACACATAAATCATATATATTTTATAACTGTTGAATTCAAACGCCCAAACTATGTTATAGATAATCTATTTCGTAATAGAAAAATTTATGTAAATTTTTATTCAATTCAGAAAGGATCATAAAGATCTTGGGAGTTTAAAAAAACAAATCCCATGATATGTTCAAACCATGTGTGTAATAAGGGCAATTTATCATACACCATGTGATGATCAATCAAGCCTAATGCACCCTTTTTGATGTTATTACCACTAGGTACAACTGTTCTAGATCCACATCCACTTGTATAATCAATGTGGGGATTTTTTTGGTTGGAATCAAATTACTATATAATTTACTGAAATTTAGTGAAGTTTTCTTATGTTTATTATTATTATTAAGGATTTAAATAAGGTTTCTAATAATAATAAACCAAACTAACAAGATATTATTCAAATTCCAACTATGAAAACCAATACGTTAATACACCTTAAATCATGATTTATTTCATAAAAATACAAATAATACAGTCCTAGATGATTATAATGATTAATATATTTAGGTAATTTGGTAAATTACACAATAAAATGAAACATGGGTACAAAAAAATTATTTAAATACTCCAATGTATGCCACTACATTCTATCAATATTCTAGTGCTGCTTGGGATAACCAAGGCATGTATGTAGGAAACGGTGAGATATAAATCCCATTAATATAATCGTCAAAACATAACACAATGATAGTAATACATGTGAGTTTTAATGCATGTCAACGTTTCATAAAGGGGGTGATAATCATAAAAGTGAACATTAAATCATGATATGAGATGATGATATAAAGGAAACAAAAGGAATGTAAAAACTACACAAAACATTACATTATAAAAATATATAAAGGATAAACACAAGAAACATCATAAAATAGTTTTATTATGATAACCTCCCTTGCTCCAGGCATGATATCTCATAAGAAAAACAAGTATCTAATTTGTTGGGGGCTATATAATTTTGAACCCACCCATCACATTCAAATAATGTACATGCATTTTCATTCCACATAGATCAAATAAATTAAAAACAATTTTAATAACATTTAACCTCACGATGATGGAGTATGGGTTATATAACAGGAATTACCCAATCAATGAAGGATACATACCCTAGGTGAATAACTATATGTGAAAATGGGGATGGGAATTCACTTCACAAATATTTTTCATGGAAAATCATAGGATAATTTCGACTGCATAATAGGTATACATTAAGATTGATGGAATTTGATAATGAGAGTGAAAGGTGGTCTCTCAATACATGGAAATCTTATGGTTAAAAAGATGGATTTTTAGAAACATATTCCAATATTAGAAATTTTATATCAAAAGTTATTTTTCAATGATAATGTATGAATAAATATGAGGAGATCATCTTTTATCTTCATAGTGTAATTCTAAAATCATGGGTGGTGCTTTCTAAGATCTTGAGAACACCTTGGGTGAGATATAGAGAGGTAAATGAAGGGATATTTTGTGCTAAAAGGGTTTATGGTGAACATGAATGACATTTTTTTGTGTTTTTATATAAAAAAGAGGTGGATTCTTTATTAATTTATTATAATAGGTTATAGAATCTTAATGAAATAATATTCAAAACCAAAAACCTTCACATGGATTTTGCAAAGGGTTTCTACCAAAGAGTATTTTTTATATATTTGATTTAGCTATTAACCGTACTCATTAAAAAAATACGCCTAGAGATGTGGAAGTGATTCGTGTTCATAAAGAATTAATTTTATTACCTTAATATATAATATAGGGTTTAGAGTAATTATTAAGGGTTTATAAAATTAAAAAAATAACATAAAAACCTTATTATAAAATAAAAACGTATTTTTACATTTAAAATAATTATATTCCTTGTTATATCAATTTTTTATATTTTAATTTCATAATACATACCATATATTTATAAAAAATTTAATTTTTTCAATCAAATTCAAATGCCTCAGAAAATTATAAAAAATGTCTATTGGATAATTTCACTACACTGATTTAAAAGACAGTATTCTTTTTATCAAAATAATTCTTTAAATTTGGAAATTTACACTCTTAAATAAAAAATAACCTTTTATGTAAAAATACTAGTTTTTAAGATGATAATAGTTTTCTGGCCATTATAATGATTATATTGGAATTCATTAAATTATATTACCATTTTATTCAAACATATATAATTTAATTATTTTTATTAAATTAATTTTTTTTCAAAAATTATTACAATTATGAAAAAAAATTCATACTATAATATATATACATATATACAAAAAAATGTAATAAAATATTTAATTTGTCTTATCAAAATAATATTTTTATAAAAATAATTAGCATCATGGACAAAAAAAGTGATTATTTTTTAAAAAATAAAATGTAAACATTCATATTATTATTTTATATATATATAACACCTTATTAAACCATTGTTCATCATATGGGTAACATATTATTTTTTTGGAAATTTATTGGGTGGTTCAGCAAACAGAGTTTTGTCCATGATATCAATTTTCTTGAACATCTCCCATAAACAGTTTTTCTCAAACTTTAGTTGTTGAATCTCTAACTAAACTTGGTAAAGGGAAAATCCCAGTGATTCCTTCTCTATTAGAAGATCTAATAAATGAGGAACATTAGGTATGATCCTACATGTTGAGTTTACTAGTTATTTCGTCTCTATTAGTTGGACTTTATTATCATCCTTCAAAAATTCTAACCACAATGGTCACTGTACAATGAAAATATTATCAATAGTTATGATGAATAAAATTCTTTGAAAAGTAATATGATATAAATTATAATGGTAACAAATAATTAGGTCATTGCATGTGTTTCCTATAACTCCATTACATGAAAAGATTTTTTTTCATTTGAAAATGAAATTTCATTTATAAAACATTTGGTCCATAGACATTCTATCCACATTGAGAGTTAAATAAGTGGTATATACCTATACTAATTGAGATTCCTTGGGGGTGTTCTATCCACATGATAATAAGAAATATTTTTATATCATCCTTATGAGAAAACACATTAGTGGTGTACTGGTCGCATGGGGTTTGGGTTTCCATGTTCACTTAACAACGTCTCAATCTACTATGTTATCATATTGGTCATGGATCAATTACCTATATAGATAGAAATGTTGATATTTCATTCACATAATTAAGTTAAATGGTTACATTAGTTCCATAATAGTTATGAAATAATATGTGATACATTATTCATACCCAATGCATTTTTAGACTATGGGCTTATGGCCAAACTCTTGCACATGAAGAATAATGTATGGCCATATATGTTGTCAATGTGTCACTCTATAGTTTTATAGGGGTTTTCCTTATTATTATTTTCCATAATGTAATTATATATCAATAATAATTCTATATTTTTTACACTTGTTAGAGATACTGTTGGTGGTAACCTAAAGTGTTTTAATCACACCATGTTCAAGAATTATGTTATCTATGTAGAATTTAGTTTTCTGTACTCAAGTAATGGATATGGACCTTATACTTCTGATGGTTGATATGATACAGAGTTGGTGTTCGGAGATGGAACTATTCCAGGAATCAAGACTAATTATATGGATTTCTTCACTACTTTTGGACTATGTTATATATGATATATATATGAGAGACATTTTTTATGTTTTATATCTTATGTGAAATGTCTATTTTCCCGTATTGATATAAATTGATTATTATATTTATTTTTTCAAATAATATAGTTTTATTTTATTTATGTTTAAATTTTATTTAGATAAATTACTCTTCATATATCTCCCACTGTTCATTGGTGGGTATCTGTACTTAATGGTATAGTATCCCAACTTGTTATATGTCAACCCTCACCACTATTCAATATTTCATAGTGTATGGGAAAGAAAAAGTTCTGTAATATGGAATTGATATTTCTCATGGTGGATGTGCGCCAGATTGGGGATGCTACATCTTTGACCTTGATCTAACTTTTACATCTGAAATTTGATAGATTCTTCTAAGAAATCTACGTATAAAGATAAATATAAGCCCAAATTATTTACCTTAGAGTGATTCTATATGTAAAAAAACTATCTAAATTTTTTAAAATATGTTAAAGTCTTTCTCTCCCCATTTTCTATTGGAATTGTGTTCAACACCATCCCTTGGTGGAATTTTCATATTTCAAAATTTTTTATTAGAGTGTTTGTATACACCCTATGAGTATATATATGGGAAATGTTTTACAATTAATCATGATAATATGAACTTGACACAAATAAATTTCATTGCCAATAGTTGATTCATGCATCTATAAAGATGACGAAGGCTATCAAATTGCATACCAGAGTTACACAAAGTAGGAAAATATCCATTCTAAAAAATTTAACAAAATTTAGAGTTTGAAGGAGGTGGATGAGTATTATAATATATATATACTTAGAAATAAATTATAATATTTAGAATGTATGGAAAGACAATACCATGGAATATTATCCCCATTAATATATTTATGGGAACATAACCAATATCTTTTTATATAGATATTCTACTAAACCATTTTTAATCAAATGATGTATTATATGCAACTCTAATATGAAAGTAAAAGATACATGAATTTAAATTCTATACTAGATGGATAATGAGTTAGAAAATTTAATAACAAAATTGTTGAATGTGATTTCTAGGAAAATAATGTTTGATGAAGGAACATGTGATTCTAGGGAGGAAGAAAAGACTATGTTCTAAAATTTATTTTTCAAAGAGAATATTTTTGAATATTTTTAGAACAATTTTCTTCTATAGAGGGATAATGTAAGAACCAAAAACATCCACACACATAGAAACATATATTCTATAAAAGGAATTAGGATTAAATAAATATTTATTTATTATATTTACTTGAAAATGTATATTTATTATAAATAAATATTATGCACTAAAAAATAAAAAAATATCATATTTCATTTTAAAAATTTGCTTACAATATATATATGATTTCATTAGAACTATTTACAAATAAAATAATTGGAAAATTTTGCATAATGTTACAATTTTATATTATAAATACCATAGTTTATAGTATCTCATAAATATCATTCCTATAAAAAATTATGTTTCGCTGAATAAAAAAATACTACTTGGGAATGAATATTTATAGACCGTTGAACTAAATATTAAGTAATGAAACATGTTATTTTTTGGGTAAATTTTAAACAATTCATTTGAAGGTAAATTGGTAAAGTGATCAGTGAAAACATGAAGAACTAATTGAAAATAAAATTGTTGGAATAATATTATGAACATTATCTGAACATTAATGGCATCCAGTATGTTTCCAATAGATAATATAATAAGAATAAAGAATGGTTAAATTTTTATAATTAAATTTTAATTATAAATTATTAAATAATAATGTAGTTTGATTATTAATCATAAAAATTAATTCTTAATTAAAAAATCACAAGAATATTTTGATTTATTTTTTAGTATTTATGTAATAATTTAATGTATCAAAGTTAGAGATTAATTTTTACTAACTATAAATAAATTTTGGAGTAATGATTTCAAAATTATGTAAGGGTTTTGTTTTTGTAATTTTCATAAATATTAAAATATATAGTTGAATTTTGATATTATTTCCATATATGGAATTCTACGAAGACAAATACTAACTAAATATTAGTTTAAAATATTTAAATAATAAATAATTTTTATATATATAAGTCATGGAAGGGAAACAATAATATTTCCAACCAATCATCCATATAATACTTGGAATTTTACAACCCCCAATAACGTTAATGTCCCAAAAATGTCATTTTCCAATCAAATACACCTATAATTATCCCTAACAGATCTACTATAAATAGAATCCTTTCTAATCCATTCTCATAAAATCAAATTTGGGTTACAAATTTATATGTTATTTAATATCTATATTAGTCAATTTTACATCTAATCTTGATGACTTTATCATTTCCAATGAGTTTTTATAATAAAAGTAGGAAAATTGATTTACCACATATTTCCTATTATATTTTCTACATTTGAAATTCATTTATTGAATCCCATTTAATATTTAATTCCATATTTAATATATATATATATATATATATTACTGCAGTCCATTTTATGTATAATATGAGAAACACCCACACCGTAACTCATATATCTAGTGCTAAATATACATACTATTACACATAACATGAAATTAAAACAATCTCCTATAACCAAGAAACCAAGAAACCATGAAACCTAACCCCTACTTCAAAAAATATTGGTGATATGTCTATAATAGTCTAATTTTATCGTAAACCCATTAGATGAAATGATCTCACTAGGTAGAACAAGACATATAGAAAACCCACCAAGGAAAGGAATCACAATATCCTGTATTGGGAATGTAAGAAACACATTTCTAATTACAACAATGTTATATGAGGAGATCATATGATATCCAACCCCTTTAATAGACAAATTATCCCCTTAGGGTAAGTTCTCATTGATATGATTCAGGTTCACTATTCAACATAATATCTATAATGAGGTGGTAATATTAATATCATACCTCTTTTACATGGTTTAACACCACCCTACTATATGGTGGGGTTTCATGAGTGATCACATAAACATCATATATCATTAGAGATGTTATATAGAAAAAATATGAATTGTTAACCACATACATTATCCAAAACAATACCCCCCTTTAATGTGATGTCCCATGGATGATTATATATCCAGAAATTTGGAAAATTTGAGCACCTGGGAAGTGTAATATCAAACCCCTATACCTAGTTATATGGGCCTCAACCTCATATTATTTAACTATGTAATATTATCAAGAAAAACATATAATCATATTAGAGAATCCCAAACCAATAAATCATTTATCCTCATAAACCACACATAGTTTTCTACTATAGGGATTCATGTACAAATCAAAATATCATACAATAGAAAACCTTGTTATCAACATCCACTAAATAAATCTACATGCACATGATATTCAGGAATATTCTAGCCCCATAAGAAATTCCCTACCCACATGATTGACAAATTGGTCCCACATGAACATAAAAAAACACCATATATCTATCAAGACAAGAAAAATTATTAATGGTTTCATGGAAACCCTAAAAAATCCCTATTCCATCCTAATCACTCATATAGTACTTGATTATTCTCCATAATTTCTTATTGGATGCTCAGTCCCCTTCTAAAAACATCCCATTTGAGAACTCCATATGTGATCCAACTAAACCCACTACATCTACACATAGTCATACTACATTAGTTACTGCATACTACTTTAACAACCTATCCCTAGATATCAATACACATAACTCCTTCTTGTACCACCCCCTTATGATGTACATGATAAAGAGAGACCATTCCACCTAGTTACCATCATCAGGTGCCACTAGGAATTCCCATGTGAGTTCATAACCATTTAGGTGATCCAAAAATTTCAATATCACAATTCTATTAACATTCCAAAGGCTTCTGAACTCACTCTCATCATCAAATCCATCACGCATGAGGAGTTTCAATGAATTGAAACTATCCCCATGGCCTTTCCCATACAATTGGATGGCCCGACACCAATCAAAACATCCACCCAACAACCTAACCATCTAAGGGGAAGGAACCTAGTAACTCAATATAAATATAGTGAATATTTATAATACTAACTATTTCTAAAAAACCTTGGCTCCCTTAAGTAATTATATGAATTTTCCCCTTTGTTTTATAGTCATCACAAGTCTCTAAATTCTAAATCCCATGCACAACAAAATTGATCGACTATTAATTGGATTTACCTACGACTATCATATATTTTGGACTCACCCCACCCCTTCATGTATGTTTTAAAACCAAACCCAAGGAACATATATAAAATTCCCTTACATACGTACATATAATTTAGGGTGAATTAGGGCACCTACTTCTTTATCATAGTTACCATCCCAAGAAACATTCATCCAAAATCGATCCAACATTCAATTGAGCATCATTATAGTCTCAATATCATATCATAAGCCATATAAACCAAAAAAGATAAATATTTATATAAATAATTAATTAACCAATTTAATTAAATGAGGCATAATCATTAAAATATCACAAATATGGATACTAGTGTGGGAACATTAAGAAATAGACACCAAGAGCTCATGTTATTTTTGACAAGACTATAAAAAAGATCCCCAATATATCTATTTCTAAATAGTGATAAATAGATGGAATTACCCCTCCTTCAATGTAAAAAATTCCATAAATTACAAATTACAAATATCTTAATATGATTCCACTGGTATCCATTGGAATCATTATTAAAACTATATCTAGAACCAAGAAAAAATATAGGCGGGTAAAAAGGAATAATAGATGGATGAGATAAAGATGGGCCATTGTAACACCCCCATAAAAACTTGTATCTCATATAATGATAATTTTATGGCTTTATTTTGTTTAAAATTTCTTTTAACTGGAACAAATTTAATATATAAATATAAGGATTTTATTTAAACAAGACACTGAAGTGTTTACAATGTGTCAAGATCACAAGGAATAATCATACCTAAACATTCTTAATAAAAATCCAATCAGAACTATGGGAAGGCCCCCTACAAAGATAACAAGACATGGTAAATAAAGGAGATCCTTCGGGTCAGTGAAAATGAATAACAACACCACAATGATCATGTAAACTGTGCTGAGCATCAACGGTATGACAATCACCATCTCTTTTCTTTCTTGAGTTTAGGACACCCAAAGTCATGGTTTTATAAGGAATTAACTTAACATTACCTTCGGTGACCATTGAAAATCTGATTACTATAATTATAGTCCCTGGCCGTGTGGTGATTTAACTAATGAACAATTAAGTACAACTTAATTTTCCAAAATTTACGTTATTAATTTCAAAATTATAATGGTTTGAATTACACTTATGTTTTGAAATATAATAAGCAATTCAAACCAGTTTGCAAATTTTTTAATTATTTTGTAAATATTTTCATTTCTTAAACAGTGTTAAAAAATATGCTTAATTTCATCAAATTAATTTATTTTTTTGTTAAACTAAATTTTCTATAATACTAGTATAAGAATTATCATATAGGTTTATTAATTCTCAATTTATAATTATAATGTTAATGTTATAGTTTTTGTAACTAATTTGAGATAAGAGAAAATATAATTTTTATTCATTATCTTTCTAATGTTTAATAGAAAGTAATGGCTATAAAGACAATTTTTATATGCTTTTAATGAAGATATTATTTTTCTTAAGAGTTGATGATATTTGTATGTTAGGTTTTATAAAAAAAGGCCATATAGGGCCATCTTTTTGTAGCTGGGACAAGGAGGAAGCTCACATATAGTGGCTGAGCCTATCCCTCAGCCTAAGCCAAGGTCGGCCCAAGCATGGGAATAGGTTCCACGAAGGGTGCACAATGGCAGGAGTGCATGGGCGGACCACTGTGGGTGCATGGTCACAACACGGTATGGGTAGGCCGAAGCCTACAGGGGAAGGAAGGAGCCTGTGTTTAAGGCTCCCTGGTGTGTGATGTGTCAGCAGAGATGTTGGGGGAGGCTCAGGCTTATAAGGAACTTCCAAACCCATCACCGTTTTGATGTGGGATGTTAAAATCATCTGGGATCAAATATAGACCATTGGATCACGCCATGAGCGATCTGGGCCGTAGATTTCGATCCAGGGTTCGATCCCTAAAAGCCACGATTCTCTTCGTGTTTTGTGAGGACCATTCAATTTGGTGCAATCTAATCTTGACCGTTCGAGGAGTTTAAAACACCATAATGATCATGAGCCACCCGATATTTCCACACATCAATATGATCAACCCATTTCTTTTTAAAACCATGAACATGCCCCAACCATTGGATAAAGGTCGGACATGATCCTGACCATCCTTTTTTATCCCGGCTTCTCCCCGCTGTGTCGTCTTCTTTTTCCCCACGGCGTGCACTGCACCAGAACCCTACACCCCTTTGCAATTTTTTTTTCTTCAACCATGACAGCCAGGTGGACCCTCCTTGTTATCCCTTTTCCACAAGTCTTCCCAGAGCAATTAATGAACCTGTTGGACTACGTTTTCTCAGCGACATTATTAAATGCTTTGTATATTATATATAGTTTATAATTTAACCGGTTTCAGCCGAGGAACCTCTAAGATCTTCTACTCTCAAACCTCTAGCAAGCTTCAACTAGTCTTCCCCAAGTTCTCCTCCTCATCGGACCAATGTAAGATTTTTAAATTTTTTTTGTCTCGTCTCTTTAGGAGTATATACACATATATACTCATAAATAAATAAATATATATATACTCCTACGGTTTTGTTGAAACAGTTCATTAAACCGAATCTAAAACATTTGGTTGAGTTCAAGAGGTTGTACAATCATAAAGGAGTATTTTTTTATACAAGAAAAACATAATTATGTAATATATATATATATATGCTTTTTTAAATCTAGTTTATGAATGTATGAATGCATGTATATTCATATAGATTTGGCGGAAATCCTTAAATACCCGATTATAGGTCCTTCAGATCATTGGGTTATGAAAACTTGACAAAATAATTCCTTTCCTCATGAAATATATATACATATATGAATACCTTTTATAATTATTTATGTATATATAGTTACACATGTTATAACCTAACATGGTTTGGGTTTAATAAAGGGGAAATAAATATGCATTTAGTATCTATTACTAATGAGAAATTATTGAATTTAGTTTAAAATTGGAAACTCATATATATACATAGTATATATACAATTATAGTTTCCAACACCCTAATTTTATGAATGGATTGTTAGATAATTAATTAATTAAGTGATGTAATTAATAATTTTATGTATTTAAGTAATATCAGTCTCTGCGTAAGCCAAACCAAGAGGTATTCACGTAAAAGTGTATGTCCTAACCCATAAAGTATGTCAAACTTGATTTAGTTAATGAACCTTTAAATGATATGAGCCTTATTATAATTTCATGTTTAAAATGTATTATATGTTTGAACTTGTCGTGTTTTATGATTAAATATAAGATAAACTTTTGATTTGACCAAATTATATTAAAGGATAAAATGGTGTGATAAACCAGGCGATAATGTTAGGCTCAACTAATGTTGTGTCAACAGCAGTGACTATCGTTAGTTGAGTAGTGATGTAATTTAATTGTTTGTTCACTGACACATCGAAGCAAATTATTAAAAAAATGTTTTTAATTTATGGAATAAGGATTTTTAAATTAAATAGTTATAATTTTAACATCTCATATTGAAAACCCCTTATCACCCACTATTAGATGTGATTTAGTAATTTTTTCTAGTGAAAATAATGTGTGATGAACCACACATGCCTTCGATAAACTATTACTACCATATCTTTAATGGTATCTATCATATTATGTATTTTATGGATTAAATGGTTTCATTTTCAATTCTTTATTTATATTTGCACTCAATTATTCATGCATGTGGCATAGCAGGATAATATGATAAGAAATCAAATTACTCAATGTTGTATGGTACACCTTGAGTAATATGAAATAAAATTTAATTATTCAAGGTGATATGTGACACATTGAATACATGAAATGATCTGAAATACGAGGAATGTATTGAAATAGTATGTTTCGGGTTTGGGACTGGTAAAAGTAAGCCCTCCAGGTTGGGGACTAGTAAAAGTAAGCCCTTCGGGTTGGAGTCTGGTTACATATGCTCTCCGGGTTGGGGTATAGTTACCATTAGCCACTAGGTTTTGGAACGTGGCCTTGACATAGAAGTCTAAAATTCTATATTCCCTCATTATGTTTGTGATAATTAATTAACCATTTGGATATTGTACTAGTAGAATATCCATTGTTAAGAGCCAGTACTAATGAGTATCAGAAAAGTAAAAGCTTATGGACTGACATATGTCTAACACTCAGTGAATTAGTATTCATTTATGAAATGGAAGTCATTATCTTTATGCACAACTCTGATTATTCATTTTAATTGGTGCTTACACATTCATATGTGTTACAAGTTTAGAATCTCTTTTATTTTTTTACTCCAAATGAGAATTCCTATAATTAAATTTCGTATCCTTGTAATTCTATAAGAATGTTCTTTCAATTGAGCATTTTTATAATATGTTACATGTGTTATATCTCTTCTTTAAGAAAATTGTTTTATGGAATATTTTAAAGTATTTTTTCAAAAGTTATATTGGTTATTTTTAAAACCCCTTACTGGGAATTTGTATGCTCAACCTACATTTTGAAATAAATTTTCAGGTATCATCTCTTAGTAGAAGAATAATTCTAGGAGTATCTACTTTCCCAGAACCCGAACTGAATTCGATCCTCTCTATGGGACATGATTTGTAATTTATCAGTGCATGTTTTTGTTTAAAATGACACATCATGTTCTGAAGGCACCGGCTTAAGGTATTTTGGGACCGGGTCCTCACAATTGGTATTAGAGGATTCAGTTTAGATAACTCTGGAAAACCAGAACTCAAACAAAGAAAAATTTACATAGGTATTACTAAATATAAGGATTTTCCTCATATTCAGATGGAAGGATGGACTCAAATCTTATCACTCCCTACCGAGATACAAGAGACCATCTTGGTCAAAACATGTGAGGAAGAGTACCTACCTTTTGCAAACTTATGAAAAATGTGAAAACAACTTTATGAAGTGTCAAACAGCCCGAACATTCTCCATTAATATGAATAGAATGCCTATATTTACCATCGTATAACTAATTCTTAAGTTGATGATTATTGACGAAGGGGGAAGTACCATGAAGGCCTTTTCCTTTGTTTCACCCAATCCCAAAACTTCATGGGCAAGATGAGGTTTCAAGATGCTGCCATGGAAGGGGACCTACGTGCAGCCTACATTTACTAGATCTTGAGCATCAGTATGTATGACCGTGTCGATTTTATTAAAATTTTCATATAGGATTCAACCCGATGAGTTCTCAGAGAAATTTTCCATTCAGACATTTCGGAACTCTCCATCTTTCGAGGATCTCTTTGGATGGCCAAGTGCACACAACATGAGTTTAACCTGTACCGCCTGAAGTGTGTCTGGGGCAGAGAAATGGAAGAAATGAAAAAAAACATAAGTATTTATCTAGCCTTACCTGAGGATCCTCCACGATGGAGGATGTGGTGATGTTGTAAGGGAGTCTTTTACCGAGGTTACGTGGAAAGAATAGCGAAGACACAATTCTTTGAAGTGGATAAAATTTAACACCCAAAAAAATTGTATCTCATATAATGATAATTTTATGCCTTTATTTTGTATAAAATAACTTTTAATTGAAACAAATGTAAAGGATAAACATAAGGCCCTTATTTAAACAAGAAACTAAAGTGTTTACAAGGTGTCAAGATCACAGGGAACCATCCTACCGAAAAAATCCTAATAAATACCCTATCAGAACTACAGGAAGGCCCCCTAGAAAGACAAAAAGACATGGTAAATAAAAGCGATCCTTCGAGTCTGTGAAAACAAAGAACAACACCACCATAATCATGTAAACTGTGCTGAGCATCAATGGAATGGGAAGCACCATCTCTTCTCTTTGTTGAGTATATGACACCCTAAGGCATGGTTTTATAAGTAAATAACTCGACCGTTACCTTGGGTGACCATTGGAAATCCAATGGCTATAATTATAGTCGTTGGTCTTGTGGGGATTTAACTAAAGAACAATTAAGTACAACTTAGTTTTTCAAAATTTACGTTATGAATTGAAAAATTATAATTCTTTGAATTACACTTATGTTTTGAAATATAATAAGAAATTCAAAACACATTGCGAATATTTAAATTATATTGTAGAGATTTTCATTTCTTAATTTGTTTTACATATTATGTTTAATTTATTCAAATTACATTATGTTTTTGATTAAACTATGTTTTCTATAATACTAGTATAAGAATTATCTTGTAGGTTTATTAATTCTCAATTTATAAATTGAATGCTAATGGATTAGTGTTTGTAAATAATTTGAGCTATGAAAAAATATAATTTTTATTCATTATCCATATAATGTTTAAGTAAATTTCATGTCTAAAAAGATAATTTTTATATGGTTTTAATAAATATATTATTTTCCTTAAGAATTGTCGATTTTTGTAAGTTAGGTTTTATAAAAAAATTGGCCCACTAGGGCAGCCCTATATGGATGTGCCAAGGGAGGCAACTCACGCGTAGTGGCTGAGCCTAGCCCTCAGACCAAGCTAAGGTCAAACCAAGCTTGGGCATAGGTTCCCCAAATGGTGCACGAGAGTAGGATCACATGGGCGCTCCACTATGGGGGCATGGTCACAGCAAGGCAGGGGTTGGCCGAAGACTGCAGCAGAATGCATGATCCCATGTGTAAGGCTCCCTGGTGTGTGCAGTGTCATCAGAGATGTTGAGGGGGGATCATGTTATTAAATAACTTCCAAACCCCTCACCGTTTCAATGTGGGACAGTTAAAAATCACCTTGGATAAAATTTGGACCGTTGGACCGTGTCGCGCGTGATCTGGGTCGTCGATTTTGATCCAGTGTTCGTTCCCTAAAAGCCGCAATTCTCTCCACGTTTTTCATGGAACGTTTGATCTGGCATGATGTAATCGTGACCATTCGAGGTTTCTAAAATTCTGCGACTATCATGAGCCTCCTGATCTTGCCACAAATCAATCTGAGCCGCCCATTTGTTTATAAAACCAAGGATGCTCCCCAACCATTGGATCAAGGTCGGACTTGATTCTGGCCAGCCATTTTTCTCCCGGTTTTACCCCGCTTTGTTGTCTTCTTCTTCCCCGCGGTGTGCACTGCACCAGAACCCTACACCCCTTTGCCCAATTTTTTTCTTCAACCATGACAGTCGGGTGGACCCTCCTTTTTCTACCTTTTCCATAAGTCTTCCCTGGAAAATTAATGAACCAGTTGGACTCGGTTTTCTCAATGGATGTATTAAATGATTTGTATATTTTATATAGTTTATAAGTTAACCGGTTTAACCCTAGTAACCTCTCAGATCTTATGCTCTCGAACCTCTACCATGCTTCAACTAGTATTCCTGAAGTTTTCCTCCTCCTCAGACCAATGTAAGGGTTATAAATCTGTTTTGTCTCATTTCTATGGGAGTATATACACATATATAACTATATATATACATATAGTCCTACAGTTTAGTTAAAATTGTTCCTCAAACTGAATCTAAAACATTTTGTTGAGTTGAAGAGGTTGTACAATCACAGGGGAGTATTTTTTTTTATAAAAGAAAAACATAATTATATACTATATATTTACATTCATTTGTTGTAAATTTAGTTTATGAATGTATGAATGCATGTATAGTCATATAGATTGGGTGGAAATCGTCAAATACCCAATTCTAGGTCCTTTGGATCTTCGAGATATGAAAACATGAAGAAATAATTCCTTTCCTCGTGAAATATATATATCAATACCTTTTATAATTATATATGTATATACAGTCACATATGTTATATCCTCACATGGTTTGGGTTTAATAATGGTGTATTAAATATGTTTTATGTAACTATTACTAATGAGAAATTACTAAACATTGTTTAAAATTGGAAACTCATATATATACTTAGTATATATACGATTATAGTTTCCAACACTCTAAATTTAAGAATGGAATATTAGAAGTTAATTAATTAAGTGATGTAATTAATACTTGTAGGTCTTTAAATAATATTAGTCTTTTTGTAAGCCAAACCAAGAGGTATTCATGTAAAAGTTTATGTCCTAATCCATAAAGAATGTCAAACATGTATTAGTTAAAAATCCTTTGAATGATATGAGCCTTGTTATAAATTCATGTTTCAAAGGTATTATATGTTTTACCTTGTTGTGTTTTATGATTAAATATATGATAAACTTTTTATTTGACCAAATTATATTACAGGATAAAAGGGTGTGATAATCCATGAGATCATGTTAAGATCACCTAGTGTTGTGTCAACTACAGTGATTTTTGTTAGTTGAGTCATGATGTAATTTAATTATTTTATCACTTACACTTCTTAGCATCATATTAAATAAAATGTATTTTCATTCATGGAATAAGGATTTATAAATTAAATAGTTATCATTTTAACATCTCATATGGAAAACCCCTTCTCACCCACTATTTAATGTGCTTTAGTAATTGTCTCTAGTGAAAAGAATGTGTGATGAACCATGTATGCCTTCGATAAACTCTTACTTCCATATCTTCAATGGTATCTGTCATATAATGTATTTATGGATTAAATGGTTTCATTTTCCATGCTTTATTTATAGTTTCACTCAATTATGCTTTCATGTGGCATAACATGATAATAATATGAGGAATCAAATTACTCAAATTGGTATGGGACACCTTGAGTAATATGAAATAAAATTTAATTATTCAAGGTGGTATGGGACACCTTGAATAAATGACCTGATCTGACATATTAGGAATGTATTGGACTAGTATGTTATGGGTTGGGGACTGGTAAAAGTAACCCCTCCGGGTTTGGGAAAGGTAAAAGTATGCTCTCTGGGTTGGAGTCTGGTTACCGATGCTCTCCGGGTTGGGGTCTGGTTACAGTTATCCCCTAGGTTTTGGCATGAGGCCTTTAAATTTTTGTGTGACATTATACATTCCCTCATTATGTGTGTGATAATTAATTAACCAATTGGAGATTTGATAGTAGAATATCCATGGTTAAGAGTGAGTACTAATGAGTATTAGAATAGTAAAGTCTTATGGCATGACATATGTCTAGCACTTAGTGAATTATTATTCAGTATATGAAATTGAATTTATTAACTTTATATGCAACTCTGATTATTCATTTTAAATTGTGATTACACATTCATATGTCATTCAGGTTTATAATGACTTTTATTTGTTACACCAAATGAGAATGCCTATAATTGAATTTTGTATCCTTGTAATTCTGTTAGAATGTTCTTTTAATTGATAATTTTTACAATATGTTACAAGTGTTATGTCTCTCCTTTAAGAAAAATGTTTTATGGAATTTTTTAAAGAATGTTTTCAAACGTTTTATTGGTTTTTTTTAAAACCCCTTACCAGGCATTCATATGCTCACCCTACATTTTGAAATAAATATTCAGGTATCAGCTCTTAGTAGAAGAATAATTTCAGGAGTAGTTGGTTTCCCATACCCCGAACCTAATTCTATCCTCTCTATGGGACATTATGTTCAATTTTTCAGTGCATGTTTTTGTTTGAAATCACACATCATGTTCTGCAGGCACCGACTCTGGGTACTTTGGGGCCGATTCCTCACAACCTTACCTCAATTTATAAAAGAATACCCAATAGGTTCCATGGACCCATGTGAGAAAAAAGTTATAAGAGGATAAAGGGAAATATAACTCCTCACAATGGTTCTAACAACCCTAAATAGATTAACCTGGGGAGAATGATTGGGAAAAATTAAATTTTTACCAATTTATAAATATAATGTAAACCTAAATCCATTTCTATATTGAGTAACATGTACCTTGTTACTTGGGTTCCGCCGAACACCCAGTACATTCCCATCAACTAGTTAGTGGGGCTCTAAGTCCTATATTTCCACTACATAGGCCACATGTTACAAATTTTCTTCTATATGGTACTTCTTAACCCTTCAACTATAGTTTCAAATGGGGTTCCCTGATACCAATATATAAAACTTCCACGGACATCAAAATATGTAAAAAATGAGAATGAAACATACTAGATATTCTTAATCCCTTGAAACTCCAACTTGAATTTCAATTCTCAAAATTCCCTTTCAACATATCCCAATGTCTAAATTTTCTAAAAGTTTCACCAACTTTTAACAACATGGGTCATTAACAACACCTCACCACTAGAATTCTCATCCATGAGATGCCTCTATAATAATTATTCAATCATAGTTATAACCATTTAATTCCAATACAATTTCTCATTATTTATTCCAATCATTCATGGATCAACTACACATATTCCTAATCCACATTATCAGACCATTCATATAAAATTCATTAGATGACACCACACATGCACCAATAATCATTTGACATCATTTCTGAAAATAAAACTACATTCATATAACTAATTATGAATTAAAAATCGATAAAATAGTCCATAAATTGGTTTCCTAAAAATAGACATCATCCCAAAAATGTGTTAACATTCAATCCCCAAAACAAGGCATGTATCTGAATAGAATCATGTAACACCCAGTATCCACTTAGCCTGGTCACCAAAACAACCTCTTAATCATGTTCTCAGTATACCAATAGTATATTCATATGTAAATGTATTTATAATTACATTATTATTAAAAAACAAATACACTTTATATTACCCTAAACCCATCCACTTTATAATACATTAATATAACGCCTCGACCCCAGTTACCCAGAGTCGGTGCCTTATTTTAATAAATTGGCAAGATTACAAGGAATCAAGTCCCGAAAGAACGATCAATTTAGTAGTCATGGAAAATAGATTACATACTTGAACGTTACATTACACATTAGAAAATAATAGACAACATAAATGATCCATTGAGAACACCGTTAATACCCAATATTAACCCTGAATATCAATCATAATAATCTTATTGTAATCCAGGGAAAATAAAACATAAGAAAGGGGTGAGCTCAGATGCTCAATAAGGGTAAATAATTTTGCGGAAGTTATAAACTTTTAAGACAAGATGTGTGACAAAAAAAGCCTTTTTAAACATAAACATGAACATAATATGGAAAAAATAAATAAAACATTGCCATATAAACATGCACATGGATATTCTACTAGTCGAATAATCACATGTAATAACTAATTTCATAATGAGGGAATGCCTAACGTCGGACATCATTACCACATAGTCAAGACCTTGTCCCAAGGATACAAATACATTTTTTGTCAAGGCCTTGTGCAAAGACACTAGTTTGTCTCTTGAGACCTACCGATGCATCAAGGATCTATAGCGGGCTCCACCCATCACTTACTAATTCCACTGCATTCCTCATATGAATAGTTGAAACATAACATAAACATTCGTATTAAAACTATAATACGAAATTTCAATAAATTAACCATAAACCATGAATTGTATAAAAATAGAACATCCATAATCAAACATATCATAACTCATTCAGTAAAATATGGAATATTTTATAATAATAAATCAACGTCAATAAAAAATAATATCCAGTAAATGATTCTGGCATAGTTGAAAATGATGAGTAAAACTTTTTGAGAGAAATAGCATTTTTGTAAATTCTTTTAAAAGTCACACATTCATAAATTAAGTAATTTAGAAGATATTTTTGAATCAAAGTGTCCCATATCACTTTGAAAATTTTGAAAAGAATTATCATTTCAAAACATTCATGTCCATATAAATAAATCCTTAAAATCATTTTGAAAACATGGACATTAATTAAACAGATTTAGAAATATAAATCGTTAAAACAATTAAAATTTTGATCTTGTTAAATATTACCTTTAAAAAATACATAAAATATTTATTTTGAAATCCTTTTTATAAAAAAATGGACATGGGTGATAAAAGTTTCACAGTAAATACTTACACATAAAAAATCTCGGATAATAATGAGATTGAGAAATTATCCCTTACCTTGAACATTCCTTTAGTTGAGGGTACGTTTATCCTCATTTATGAGAATTTTAGTATGATATTATATTATACCAAAACCATATTAATATTTATGATATCATACATGATTCATTTATTACTTTATACTACCCATTTAATAATAATTTCAATGTTAAATTAACATTTCAGGTAACAATCGCTTTCTTTATCATACATGTTTTAACATGTTACTCTTGATTGAATCACTTAGATCAAGATTTGAATACTTACAGAATATAAAACATGATTTATATATCATATATATTTAGAATATAAATATGTATAATAGACATATATATGAAATGAAAAACACCGTTTATGGAGAGCGTAGTCCGTACGTACGCAAAAATGTTGTTTCTATTTTCATATCGTATCGAAAGGAACTAAGTGAATAAGATATATATAAGTATATATATATATATATATATATATCTCAATTAGAATTATTATGTCATATATTACATACTTATTAGTAATATATGTTTTTATAATCGTTGATAAATGGTGAACGTGGAAATGAATCTCATCGCGTCGTGGAGACGGTAATCTGTACGTACGCACGAGGAACAATATCATTTCCTTAAAAGTGTGGAATTGGATGGTATATTAATTTTATAGAGACATTAGCATGTTATTTTCATTATTTATATACATATTATTCATCATTATATCCCTCCAAATAACATAGTGTTGAATAACAAATTACACCCTGGCGTGGAGATAGTAAGCCGTACGTACGCACGCATGGTGACATTATCATTCATAAGATGGATAGAATAATGAATACAGTTGTTACATATTTATAATAGAATCAAAGAATATATAAGTTACTAGAGTTATTATTTTATAATGGAAACAACAAAGAAAGAGAATGTGTAAGAATAAGAGAACTTGAAAGAGGGTGGTGAAATCATTACCTCTTCTTCGGGTTCTTCCTTTCGATTTGATCAAAAGGGATATTTAAGATAGATTTATGATCAAATTAAGGCCTCTAGGATCAAGTTAGAGAATTTGGGAGGATATTTTGGCTTTGGGTGGCAGAGTCAAATGGCTTCGGAGGTGTGAATTTGAGAGAAGGGGAAGTGCCTTTTTATAAGAGGGGTGAGGGTCACTTTAGGAAAAGAATAAAGTATTAATTTATTATACAATCATATTCGGTTTATAATGGTTCCAAAAGAATTTATTTATACCCTAAGGTGGTTATCTGTCTAAATACTTTCAACCAATAGGTTTTAGGCAAGTTTAGGTTACCATTTTAACCTTATCTTTTAGATTTAACTCTTAGTTAAATAATTTAAATTTTACCGTGTCTTCTTGTATTCTTACTCTATATGATTAATAAAATTACTCTATACATCCAAGAGAACCTCAATTTTCTCATGAATGACATATATAATATTATTTAAGCCCTTTGGACGAACCTTAAATTTTTAGGAATGTTATATCAACCAATAATATAGTATTTTTTTTTAAATATTAATTTAGGACAATTTTGACAACTATTTGGTATTTTGTTTTTGTGAAAGTCATCACAACTTGACAAATTCGGAAAAGATACATTGAATAAACCCTATCATGTCATATTATCCTATAAAATTCTTTTATGTCATAAAAACTTTGAAATTATTTTTATTTTAAAATTTATAATACCATTTATTTGATTCTTTCATGAATAAGGTAATTACTACATCACCATTGTGTCATAAATAAATTTACATATTTAATGTCTAAAAATTATAAATAAAATACTATGATATATTAAATTTCTTTAGCTTTCTAATGAATATTTATAATCGAATTTATCTTATGAATATACATATATTTAAAATGTTTTAGTAATTAAACTTTGATTTAAAATCATTAAACTCTTCTTTGAATTAAATAATATTAAATGTCCTAATCTAATCCAAGTGGACCTAAATGATAAAATTTTATTTCTAAGGTTGTTTTTCGTCGATATTAACTTGTCCAATAGAATTAGGACATCTGTTTGGGTAATATTAATACCATTTTAACCCTTAATTACCCTATTTACTTTTAACCATGGTAAATAAAAGTAAAAAGTTACTATTCACCAAAAAATATTTTTATTTTATTGAACAATATTTTACTCCTTGATATTAACCATGTCTATCTGATTTTTGAAATTCAACTCATAGAAGCGGTAAAATTATGTTTTATGTAAATTTTCAAATTCTCCTAGGAGGTGGGTAAAAGACGGTGAAAAGTTCAATAAAATTTTTATATGTATAAAATTATTATAAATTGACTCCAATGAAGTAATTGAAATTATATATGTATTATATATCTATTTTGACCTAAAATAAATTTAAATAAAATAAATTATTATTTAAAAAAATTGTTTTTAGACAATAACTCAGTGTTTTTTCACTATTCATCAAAAATTGAACGTTTTTAGAAAAATACCAAAAATTCACCGTAGAATAATTTCAATATACCAAATCCAAAAATGAAGTATATTTTACCAAATTCAAAAAATATAATTTTCATTTATTAATTTAAAATTAATTCCCCTTGTCAAAACGAAAATGGCGTATTTTTAAGAAAAAATATATATCAAAAGATTGACACTTTTTTAGGTCTAATATCAAAGTGAAATTACATAAAATTGCCAAAATTGGACTAAATGGTAAAAATATGATCTATTTATACTTCCAAACCATTAAAATTTACAATTTAACACTATAAATTATTTTGATTAAAAAAGTTGTTTTAATTTAAAATATAGTATTTTTCACTATTAACCCAAATATGAAAGTTATCAGAAAAACACTAAGAATTTATTGAAACTAAATTACTATGTCTTGATTCTAAAGAAAAAGTATATTTTGTCAAATTGAATATATAAATGTTTCAAATATTGGATTTAAAATGTGTTCACCATTAAAAGTCTGTAAAAGTGCATTTTTTTTTTAAAAATACTTATTTTATCTGAAAAAATGATTTAGTTCTTACATTATGTCTAAGAAACTCATTATATGGATTATAAAATTATGATGATTATATATATTTCAAAATTTAGTTAATACTATTCATAACCACTTTTGAACGACTATATTGGTAAGTTGTGGTGCGCTTGAACTTGGTGTTGCATGTAGTGAAAGTTATTAAATTATTTTAAAGAAATAACATACTTTGAATTCTTGGGGTGTTACATTCTTCCATCCTTTAATAAATTTCGTCCTCGAAATTTGAAATTGTTCTTCGAAAATAAAAGGTTGAAAATAGAAAATACCTTCGTGGGAAAACCCACATAAGAAATTGGGTTAATAAAATTTTCTCTTAATTAGAGGAAAAGGGGAATGAAAAAGTCACCACCAAATTATGATCTAAATTAATAGAACATTGGTAGCAATTAGGGACACCTAATTTGAGGGAAAACATAAATATTTATAGGTAGTGATTGAGGTCATCATTCACAAAAAATTGTAGAATTGTGGGCCTCAAAGCCACCAATCTATGATGATTTAAAATACCATCGGTTCAACAAAACGTAAGGTATTATGATAACACATTTTTGGTCTTAAGATACCTTCCATAAAGTATAATAATTAATTTATCAATAAAATAAGAGGAATATATATATATATATGAATATATATACTTGACAAGTAGAGTTTCATCCTTCAATTAATTTCTTCCACAAACTCATCTTTCACTCTAAGAGATAATAGAACTTAAAAAAATATTCTATTTATCCTATTCGTTTAGGGTTCAAAAAAAATTAATTTATAATTCATCTACCAGAACCCTTAAAAAACTACATTATTCAATCCTGGACAAAACATGGGTCAGTGATAGGTGATACTCCTTTGTCTCCCTTCGGTTGCGGGTTCAAGTCTCGCAGCCTTACCGGACGCGACGGGTTACCGCCCGACCTCCAGGTTGTCCTTTGTATGGAAATCCAAAAAAAATCTTAACATTAGTATCCAATTTCAATATTAATCCATTCTATACTTTATAATTATCCAAAATAAATATATCAAAACTCTATGTCCAAAATATATAAGGAAGTTAAACATAATGAGGATTCTTTTTTCTAGGTAATAACATGTGAACGCCTTCATCATGTATTCTTTTACAACACTGCAACATCCTAAATTACCAAAATCAACCATCTCTTATTCCAAAATCACTACGTCATTATCCGGAACATATTAAGTATTACCTTTCCTTTAACCATGTATTTTTCAAAAAAGTGTAGCTTACTATTAAGTCACTTTTCTTAGAACCATATAATCTCAAATCCTCAATAAAATTGTACTGCATGACAATCCTTATTTATATCCATAATTCATGTAACTAGTATACTGTTGATACAACACTCAAATGAAATAATTCTATAATAAAAACATAAGAACAATAGGCATTCCTCTTCATCTGAGTTAGTATCATAACTTGATTATTATCCAACAACATCATTTGCGGTATACTCTTATGAATGGGACATTGATTCGTATAGTGTCTCAATGACTTTCAGATGAACCATTTTATATTTGAAATTTTTTTCTTACCATTCCAATCATGTACTTGGTGTTGTTTATCTCCACACTTATAACAAACTCTCATTCCTTTCAAGAATTTACCAAGGTGATTCATTCCACATATATCACATATTGTAAAATCCTTCTTTTCACTCTTCTATTTATTTATCTTTCTATCTTCCATCCTTTTCATCTCTTGCTTCCCTTCAAAGAAATAAGACTGAGAGAATTATTTATTTATCTTATTAACACAAGATAATATTTCTTCATATGGTGAGAATACATGGTAGACTATTTACCTTCTAAATTTTGGCTTAATACTATGAAAGATATGATCCTTCTTACTCTTTGGATCATACGTATTGCGGGAGTTCACATTCCTTTTACTAGGCGCCATTTCTATACAATGGGATACACTAGGTCAGTTTATGAATTGCAATGAATAATTCCAAACTTGTAAAATACCTAACATAAATTGAACAGTTTATGGATATAATCCATAAAAATATTTTCTTTGTGGAGATATATACTTGTAAATCCTTCATAATAATTTGTAAAGAAAATGAGAATTATCCAAAGAATATCCCCCGAGAGTGTCGTAACCAAGAGTGCAACTTGGACCGTTGTCATGGTCCAGTTCCCGTTCGAGTCTAGCTCAAAGCAGTGGTTATGGGTTTCACCCCTAGGTACATTTGTGCCAGAGCCGCCTCTACCTGCTTGTATCCAAACATGGATATATTTTCTTGGAAAACTCAAAAAATATCTACATTACCAAAATTCAAGGAAGTTCTTCTATACTAATCCCCAAATTATATCATAGGGTAATGTTCTATAGTAAGAGTTTATCTAAATATAGTTTCCAAGTATATTGATAAACTTCCTCTGATACCAACTAGAACACCCCGACCCCAATTACCCAGAGTCTGTGCATTATTTTAATACATTGGGAATATTACAAGGAATCAAGTCCCGAAGGACTGATCAGTTTAGCAGTCTTGGAAAATAGATTACATACTTGAACATTACATTACACATTAGAAAATAAAAAACAACATAAACAATCCATTTAGAATGCCATTAATCCCCATGCTTAACCCTTCTTATCAATCAAAATACACTTCTTGAAATCCTGGGAAAATAAAACATTTGAAAGGGGTGAGCTCAGATGCTCATTAAGGCTATATAATTTAGCGGAAGCTATAAAATTTTAACGAAAGATGTGTGATAAAAAAATAGCATTTTTAAACATAAACATGAACATAATATGGAAAACATAAATAAAAAATTACCATATAAACATGCACATGGATATTCTACTAGTCTAATAATCACATGTAATAACTAAATTCATAATGAGGGAATACCTAACATCGGACATCATTACCACTAGTCAAGGCCTCGTGCCAAGACTACAAATAAAATTTTTGTCAAGGCCTTCTGCCAAGACAGTAGTTTGTCTCATGAGACATACCGAAGCATCTACGAACTATAGTGGATCCACCCATCACATAATAAGTCCACTGCGTTCCTCATATGAATAGTTGAAACATAACATAAACATTCGTATCAAAACTAGCATACGAAATGTCAATAAATTAACCATAAACCATGAATGGTATAAAAATACAACATCCACAGTCAAACATATCGTAACTCATTCAATAAAATATAGAATATTTTATTATAATAAATCAACCTCAATCAAAAAATAATATCCAGTAAAGGATAATGGCATAGTTGAAAATGATGAGTAAAACTTTTTGAGAGAAATATCGTTTTTGTAAAATCATTTAAAACTCACACATTTATAAATTAAGTAATTTAAAAGATATTTTTTGAATCAAAGTGCCCCATACCACTTTGAAACTTTTGAAAAGAATTATCATTTCAAAACAGTCATGTCCATATAAATAAATCCTTAAAATCATTTTGAAAACATAGACATTAATTAAAAATATTTAGAAATATAAATCTTTAAAACCTTTAAAATTATTATCATGATAAATACAACCTTTCAAAAATACTTAAAATATTCATTTTGAAATCCTTTTTATATAATAATGGACATGGATGATAAAAATGTCCCAGTAAATACTTACACATAAACAATCTCAGATAATAATGAGATTTAGAAATTAACCCCAACCTTGAACATTTCTTTAGTCGAGGGTCCATTTAACCTTCTGTATGAAGATCGTAGTATGTTAATAAATTATACCAGAACCATATTAATATTTATGATATAATACATGATTCATTTATGACTTTATACTACCCATTTAATAATAATTTCCATGTTAAATTAACATTTCGGGTAATAATCACTTTCTTTATCATACGTTTTTAACATGTAACTCTTGATTGTATCACTTAGATCAAGATTTGAATACATCAAGAATATAAAACATGATTTATATATCATATTTATTTAGAATATAAATATGTATAATAGACATATATATGAAATTAAAAACACCATTTATGGAGAAAGTAGTCCGTACATACGCATAAAGGTTGTTTCTGTTTTCATATCGCATGGAACAGAACTATGTGAATAAGATATATGTAAGTACATATATATATATATATGTAAATATATATATCTCCAGTAGAATTATTATGTCATATATTACATACTTATTATTAATATATATTTTTATAATCGTTGATGAATGGTGAACGTGGAAATGAATCTCATCGCGTCGTAGAGACGGTAATCCATACGTATGCACGAGCAACAATATCATTTCCTTAAAGGTGTGGAATCAGATGGTACATTAATTTTATGGAGTCATTAGCGTGTTGTTTTCATTATTTATAAACATATTACTCATCAATATATCCATCCAAATAACATAGTTTTGAATAACAAATTACACCACGGTGTGGAGACGGTAAGCCGTACGTATGCACGCATGGTGACATTATCATTCATACGAGGGATAAAATAATGAATATAGTTGTTCCATATTTATAATAATATCACAGTATTTATATTATTCTGGATTTATTATTTTAGAATGCAAACAACAAATAAAGGTTAACTGTTAGAATAAGAGAACTTGAAAGAGGGTGGTGAAATCATTACCTATTCTTCGGGTTCTTCCTTTTGATTTGATCAAAAGGGATCATTAAGTTAAATTTATGATCATAATAAGTCCTCTAAGATCAAGTGAGGGAATTTGGGAGGATATTTGGGCAGGTTTTGGGCGATCCAAATGTATTTGGAGGTGTGAATTTGAGAGAAGGGGAAGTCCCTTTTTATAAGAGGGGTAAGGGTCACTTCAAGAAAATATTAATGTATTAATTTAGTATGAAATCATATTCGGTTTATAATGGTTCCAAAAGAATCAATTTCAAGAATTAGGTTTTTATGTGTCTAAATTCTTTCAACCAATATGTTTTAGACAAGTTTAGTTTACCATTTTAACCTTATCATTTAGATTTATCTCTTAGTAAAATAGTTTAACTTTTACCATGTCTTCTTGTATTCTTACTCTATATGGTTAATAAACATACTCTAAACATCCAAGAGAACCTAAAGTGTCTCATTAATGAAATATATAATATTATTTAAGCCTTTTTTCAGAACCTCACATTTTTAGAAATATTATATCAACCAATAATATAGTATTTGTTTTAAATATTAATTTATGTGAATTTTGACAATATTTGGTATTTTGTTTTTTTGAAAGTTGTCACAACTTGATATCTTCGGAAAAGATTCATTGAAGAATCCCTATCATGTCATATTCACCTATTAAATTAGTGTATGTCATAAAAACTTTTAAATTATATTTATTTTAATATTTATAATACCATTTATTTGATTCTTACATGAATAAGGTAATTATTTTATCATCATTGTGTCATGAATAAATTTATTTATTTAATGTATAAAAATAATAAATAAAATACCATGAAGTAGAAAACATTTTTGTCTTTCTAATGAATATTAGTAATCGAATTTATCTTATGAATAACCTTATATAAAAAATATTTTTGTTATTAAACATTGATTTTAAATCTTTTAACTCTTCTTTGAATTAAATAATAATAAATGTCATAATCTAATCCATGTGGACCTAAATGATAATATTTTATTCCTTATGGTTGTTCTTGGTCGAGATACACTTGTCCAATATAATTAGGACATGTGTTTGGGTAATATTAATATCATTTTTACCCTTAATTACCCTATTTACTTTTAACCGTGGTAAATAATAGTAAAAAGTGACTATTCACCAAAAATTATTTTTATCTTATTGAACCAAATTCTACTTCTTGATATTAACCATGTCTATAGTATTGTTTAAATTCAACTCACAGAAGTGGTAATATTATGTTTTATGTAAATTTTCAAATTCTCCTAGGAGGTGGGTAAAAGACGGTGAAAAGTTCAATAAAATTTTTATATATTTAAAATTATTATAAACTAACTCCAATGAATTACATTGAACTTATATAGGAATTATGTATATATTTTGACCTAAAATAAATTTAAATAAAATAAATAATTATTTATATTAAATTTCATTTTTAGACAATAACATAGTCTTTTTTCACTACTCATAAAAAAATGAACGTTTTCAGAAAAATACCAAACATTCACCATGGTCTAATTTCAATATTCCAATTCCAAAAATGAAGTCTATTTTAACAAATTCAAAACATAGAAGTTGAATTTACTAATTTAAAATTAATTCTTGTTGTCAAAACCAAAAGGCGTATTTTTTAGAATCAATATATATCAAAAGACTGACACATCTTTGTGTATAATCTCAAACTGAAATTACATAAAATTACCAGAATTGGATTAAATGGTAAAAATATAATCTATTTATACTTAAAAACCATTAAAATTTATAATTTACCACAATAAATTATTTTGATTAAAAAAGTTGTTTTCAGTTAAAATATAGAATTTTTCACTATTCGCCCAAATATGAATGTTATCAGAGAAACACCAAAAATTTATTCAAACTAAATTCTTATGTATTGATTCCAATGAATAAGTTTATTTTGTCAAATTGAATATATAAATGTTTTAAATATTGTATTTAAAAAGGTTTCACCATTAAAAGGCTTTAAAAGTGCATTTTTTGAAAAATACTTCTTTTATCTAAAAAAATGAATTACTTCTTACATTATGTCTAAGAAACTCATAATGTGGATTCTAAAATTATATGGATTATATATAGTTCATAATTTAGTTAATACAATTCATAACAGCTTTTGAACGTATAGATTGATAAGTTGTGGTGCGCTTGAACTCGGTGTTGCGTGTTGTGAAAGTTATTGAATTATATTTAAGAACTAACGTACATTGAAATCATGGGGTGTTACAATTAACATACCACATGCACCAAACATTTCCCAAATCCTGACACAACCACTCCCACCAAATGTTCGAGTTACCCTTCAAATGAATAGTATGATTGTAACAACCCGAGATTTTATGAGAATTATTCTTTGTAATTTCATTGATGTCTTGTGTTTTATGGTACACAATGATTTTCTTGCGCTATACACAACACCGTATTAGTTTGCAGTATATGAAATACTATTCTTGGATCGTGTTACACACAATTTCTTGTTCGTTTTATAGTAGTTATTCTACGCAATAATGAGTGTATATATATATGTATATATATTCAATGTATAAATGAAATATGGTTGGATTCTGTTATAAGCAACAACAAAGGAGTCTTGCTATATACGTAACCCTGAATCGGCTTGCATTACACGCAATGGCGACCTTCCTCGATAGCGTGTGTTGTACGCAATATCAGGTTACACTAAACAACGATATATTGTTATAATATTATTATGAACTAGCCGTTATGAATAGTACTAACTAAATTTTGAATTTTATAACATTATTATTCATCTTACATATTTTCTAGAATATGGTATGAGAAAAAAATAATTTTGTCGGGTAAAATAAGTATTTTTAAAAAAATGCAGTTTTGCTGCATTTTGATGGCACACCCATTTTAAATATAGTTTTTGACATGTTTATAAGTTTAATTTCACAAAATAAAATTCTTCCTTGTAATCAGGATATAAAAATTTAATTTAGATATTTTTTTCATATTATTCTGATAACTTTCATATTTTAATGAATCGTAAAAACATGCTATATTTTAATTAAATACAAATTTTTTCATCGCAATAATTTATATGGTTATATTATCTTTTTATTTGGTTTGAAAGAGTAATTATATTATTTTTACCATTTAATCCAATTTTTCGTCATTGGAATTAATTTTACTTTGAAATTGGAGATAAATAAGTGTCGATCTTTTGGTAGTTATTATTTCTTAAAAACAAACTATTTGTTTTGATAACAGGAATTATTTTTCAAATTAATTAATTCCACTTCTATGTTTTGAATTTGGAAATATAGACATCATTTTTGAATTCTGAATATCATATATAGCTTAGGCTGAATTTTTTGTATTTTTTTGAAAAACTTCAATTTTTTGATGAATATGAAACCACTTAGTGGTAGTTAAAAAAACTGAATTTTTCATTTAAATGAAATTTAACCACTTCTGTGAATGGAAATTTGAAAATAAGACATTCATGGTTGTTATCAAGAAGTAAAATTTGGTTCAATAAGATGAAAATAATTTTTGGTGAATATTAACTTTTGACTATTATTTACCACGGTTAAAGGTAAATTGGGTAATTTATGGTAAATCGAATATATTATAATAATTCAAAATTACCTTAACACTTGTACAAACATTATTTGTTGAATACTTTACGACCATGAGCATCATTGGGTCGATTTTGGGGCCCCATTGAGCCACTTGGGAGTGATAATGACAATTTAAATTAATTAACTTAAAGTAATGGAAAATATGACAAAAGAAAATATCTTTTAGTAAATTAGTATTTAGAAGACGTCATATAAATTATCTTTTTCCTATAAATATTCATTGGAAATAAAAAACAATATCCTACAAGATAGTATTTTTTATAAAAATTTTATACATCATATAAATTAAATTATATATGACACAATAATTATACAGTGCTTGCCTCATTAATAAATGATTTAAATAAAAAAATTATAATGATTAAAGTATTATCCTACACATGTCCAATTCTGATTGGATAATTTTATTTTGGTTATTATTCATCTTATCTTCCACTTTAATGTGTTTTGGACCTTTTTAAACTGAAGATAAGTTTATAATAAAATAATGTTTTCACACTTTCCTAAAAAGCCCCTCATCTCCCTTATAAAAGGAGACCACTTGTAACCAATTCCACACACCTCTAAAGCCATTTGAATCGTCCAAACTCTGCCCAATTAAGCACCCTACATCCATATCCTCCTCATGGAATCATTACCTTCGGTAGAGGGCACTCCAAGAAGTCCTTTTGGTTCAAACCAAAAGAAGGTACCAAAATTAAAGGTAACGGTTTCTCTTTAATTATTTTATTTTATTTTACTTCTCAAACCTCTAAACTCTTTTTATTCCTTTCATTTTTAAGAACACCAGTATACTAAATATACTAGGATTTTTTCCTGAAAAGGATTCAAACTACACTTACACACACCTCCATCTAATGGATGAAGAACATAATGATTCTGTGGATGAAAAACTAACGCCTCACGAAACGATGATTGTTCAATTACTTCTTACTACCTCTCATGGTGTCCATTATAATGGAACTGTATTTACATATGATATATATTATTTTTAAGATTTCTTTATGCTAATGTACTTCCCAATTATATCAAACCTTTATTGTTTCCATAGTTGGTAAATACGATAATCTCATTTGAGGAAGTGCGGACTACCGCCCCCATAAAGTGATGTGACTCATTAATGCCTTATGTGGGATGTATAAAGGATAGAGTTAATGATATAATATATTATATTATATTGTAGTTATAATATAACTATGTATAATTATTTTTTATTTCCATTAAGATAAGGAATATAAATGAAATTAGCCTTCATGCGTACGTAAGACTTACTATCTCCATGAATGGTGCATTTCATTTTTTTACCTCCAAATGTTATGTACTATTATAAATACACATATATTCTGGATATTTATTATATATATGATATCTAAATCATGAATATCATTCTGGATATAATGGACTATTTACTGTATGAACAACACGTAATTATAAGATGTCCATTTTTGACTCAAGTACCAAATATCGATAAAACGAACGTTATTAACTTAAATGATTACATAATATTTATAACATGGTAATAAGTGATATAAAAGGAATAATAAACTTGAAAAAGGTTCATAAGAAATTAGAATTTATCATTATCTTATTATTTATAAGATTAAAGAATGATCGAGTGAAGTCGGACACAAGGTAAGGGATAACTTTTCCAATCTTGTTTTTATCCGAGATTGTTTATTCGTAATTATTTACTGGGGTTATATTTGTCATTCATGTTCATGTTTTCTAAAAATGGTTTCATATATTTTTAATGTCCTATTTACTGATTTTTTACTTTTACAGCATGTTATGTAAGGAATCTTTCTTTTGTTTACCATACGCGGTACTTTTTTGACTTTTCCGGCAAAAGTACGAGAAGAAATTTTTTAACTTATACGACATGAACGGATTTTTATGGTTTCATAACGCCTTATTTTAATGTAGAATACTCTATAATATTTCATGAATATTTGTAATAAAATACTTTTCTCTTAAAATTTCATGGCATTTTTTGAGAAGAAAATTATTTTGAAGAAGAAAGCATATTTTCCTCAAGAAATCATTTCAAGTGTTTTATCAAAACCATTTTACATATAAGATGACATTATTTAGTATGTGTATGTTTCAAGTATAATGTATCTATTTTTTACATGGTTTCACTTTTCTTATGATTAAATAATATTCATTTGTTTTATACGGATTATGTTATGATGGGATGATGTTTATGAAACCCATTTTTATTCTTTGGGTTATGATGAATGATTTATGTTTATGTTGTGGCACACGTAAGAATTATTTCATTATTAGATTATTGGGACCTATATCTCCCTCCAATGAATTGGGTAAAGATTTATATCTCATGAGATAGACATGACTGGAATGGAATGTAAAACTGTTTCAGTAATACAGGGCTGGAATGGCAAGTAAGCCCAGTTTAGTAAAGGACTTTGTCCACTAAGATGGTCTTTGCAGAAATGCCTTGGATACTATGGAAATAATATCATGTGCTTAATATTTTTACACAATTAAAAGTATTATTCCCATGCTATTTTATCATGATTAATGTTATTTTATGATCTATGCCTTACATATTGGCATGTTTTATTTCATTGCTCATGATTTTAAAGTTTAAACATTATGTTTATGTTTTTAAGTTCAAATGTATATGGTTGGTTTTATTTTCTCTAAGATTACCCTTAATAAGCATTTGAGCTCACCCTTTTTATGTTCTCTTTTCCCCAGGATTAAAATAAAGGTTTTAGGTAAGGAAACAAAAAGGGGAAGATCGTTATAAGAGATGTTGATGATCTTTCAACATGATTAGAAGTTTATATTCAAGTTTCCAAATACACTAACCTATTACGATCCTTGATTGTTGGTTTTTGTTATGTTTTAAGTATTCCGCAAAAGCAATGTAATGTCCATATATGTCAAGTTTGGGGTCGTTACAGTTGGTATCAGAGGAAAGGTTTACTTAGCCATTGGAATCTAGGATTCGAAAACACTAGTGAGATCCCTAGAGATATTTCTATGGTATGTCTAGTGATGTCCCTAAGGGTATGTATACGTATAGGTTATATTCCTAGAATTACGGCAACGATCTTAAAATTAAACCTAATATGTTAGACATTGAATGTACTCCCCCTTTGTTATGTTGTTTTCTTTAGCATGATTTGTTCCTCTCACACTATTCTTTTTGGGTTTTAGATGCTGGTTGGAACCCGAAAAAACCGTGTTGATCAATGTAATGGACAATGCAATAATTGTCCTCATGAACAAACCAGTGTTGTGGGAGATGGAGTGCAGAGACTTATTGCTATACTTACCCAAGCTATGAATCATTCTGGACTTACAAATGAGTATATAAGGGAACAATGTTCCATTGTGTCCTTCATGAGGCAACGTTCACCATCTTTCAGTGGTTTTTCTGATCCACTTGTTGCTAAACAATGGATCAGTACCATTGAAAAGATATTTTCCATACTTCACTATTCAGAGCATGAAAAAGTAATTTTGGCTGTTTACCAGTTAGAAGGTGAATTAGACCTGTGGTGGACTCTAGTTAAAAATACAAGGCCCCTAGATGAAATTGAATCCATGGAATGGAACGAGTTCAAGAACATGTTTTTCAAAATGTACATACCTTGGATTCTTAAATAAAAGATGGAGAAGGAGTTACTTGATATTAATCAAAAGGATGATGAATCTGTTGGTATATATGGAGAAAATTTTACAAGGCTTGCAAGGAAGGCATCTGGATTTATCATCCAACCTGATAGTAAAGTTGACCGATTCTTCAGTGTCTTAAAACGAAGGCTTTGAAGGGAATTAGTGATAAGAGACTTCAGTAGCTATGAAGAAATTGTGTGTTGTGCTATCAAGGTAGAACTGGAAGGTGGTGTTACATATCTATCTAATGGTTTTGACAAGAAACGAAAGATGGAGTTCAAGGAAAAATCTCAGAATAATGGTGAAAAGAAAGTGAATGGTTCGTTATGCTCAATGTGTGGAAAGAAGCATGGTGGAGATTGTCTAAAAGGTACTAGAAAATGTTTCAAGTTTGGAAAAGAAGATCATCAAGTAGCTGAGTGCCGAAGTAATGGGAAAAATGATTCTAATGATGTGAATCGAGAAAAGACTATAGGGAAGGCTCCACCTACCCTTCATTGCTTCAAGTGCAAGGAAATGGGGCATTATACTAATCAATTCCCTAATCTAAGGGTTAATATTGATCGACATGAGAAACCACTTAAGGTAAAGGACAAAGGGAAGTCACATGCGATCACCATTGGCGATGTTGAATATGAAAACGATGTGTTGGAATGCTTAAGTTTTTATGTAATGTGATTCCAAAATAATGTTATATATAGTATCGTGGAATATTTTAATATTTATGTGGTTTTCAATAATTATATGGTACCTGTATCCATGGAATGTGATTGAGATATTTTTAGAAGAAAGATATATGTGCCTAATGAAGGGATAAAGAGAAAATGAAATGTTTTATAGTATTAATAAGCTCATGACTGATAAAATTACAAAGTTATATAATGGTTTGAGTATATAGAATTTTTGGATTTTCGTATGTGGAAAGAGTTAACTTTTGACAGAATTTATGTTTTCAATAAGGTTCAATGGATGTTCATTTTTATTCAAGAGAATACATGATTAAGGTATTCACATGTTTGGAATGTCATTAACAAGATATAACTTGTGATATATGAGGGATAAATGATGGTATTCACGTGCTTGTTATATGAATTTTTTAGTAATCATTCACTTTATACTATGAGTTTGGAAAGAATTATTTTGGATAAGCCTAATTATTGGTATAGTTTATGTTGAACATAAGTTAGTTTTGTTTATGGCTAGAATTTTTTTCGATATTATTGATGGAATGTTATAATAGTGTAGTTTAAGAAAAGGGACAACCTGCAGAACGAGCAACAACCCGTCGTGTCGGACAAGGCTGTGGGAATCGAACCCACAACCAAAGTGTGACAGGCCTTAATCGCCTACCACTGGCCTACAGGAAGTCCCTGGTTAGTAGAAACTTGTTTTATTTTATTTAGTGGTATGATATATGAATTATAAGTCCATTTTAGCAGTCGTATACGATTAATCTCACCATAGATGGACTTATGTATATAACTTTTGCTAAACTTATGTTTGAGACAGAATGAATGACCTATCATTCTATCACATGATCTTTTAACACTTCGTGAATGAAAAATTCCACTTCATTTCTTTAGTAGATGAAGTGGAAATATTTCATTGAATGAACAATAGTGAGATTGAACCAAAATAAAGTAAGTATTTCTTCTAGTTCAAATTATTCAACTGTAGGGAAATGATCTTGAAAACCAAAAATGTTTTCCTAGTGTCCTTATATACGATGAATTAGATGTTACCTTTAATCATCACAAATTTATGGCTTTGTGAATAATGGTTTATTCATAGCCATGTTTTCTACCACTCTCTATCAGAACTTGATAGTTAGATTTCTCCTCCATATCCATATTTTTACCTATGACATCCTATGTGGAAACCTAGTGATGAGTTAATTTCGGTAACCGTTATGTTTCATACTCAGCTTTTTATAAATATTTTTTAGTATGTGGGTTTCTAGGAAAGAAATTCTCAAGTAAAAAACCATTTATAACCCCGACGAATTTCGAGGGAGAAATTCATTTTAAGGGGGGTAGAATGTAACAACCCAAGATTTTATGATAATTATTCATTTTAATTTCATTGATGTCTTGTGTTGTATGCTACACCAAGATTATCTTGCGCTATATGCAACATTGTATTAGCTTTTAGTATTCGCAATACTATTCTTGGATCATGTTACACAAAATTTCATGTTCATTTTATAGTAGTTATTCTACGCAACATTCAGTCTGTATATATACATATGTATATACATATTCAATGTATAAATGAAATATGGTTGGATTATGTTATATGAAACAACAAAGGATTCTTTCACTACACGCAACCCTGACTTGGCTTGCATTACACGCAATCGCGACCTTCCTCGATAGCGTGTGTTGTACGCAATATCGGGTTTCACAAAACAACGATATATTATTATAATATTATTATAAACTAGCCTTTATGAATATTATTAACTACATTTTGAATTTCATAACATTATTATTCATCTTAAATATTTTCTAGAACATGTTATGAGAACAAAATAATTTTTTTCGTGTAAAATAAGTATTTTTTAAAAAAATGCAGTTTTGCCGCCTTTTGATGGAGCACCCATTTTAAATCTAGTTTCTGACATGTTAATAAGTTAAATATGACAAAATATAATTTATCATTGTAATAAGGATATAAAAATTTAATTTGGATAAAATTTTAATATTATTCTGATAACTTTCATATTTTAATGAATAGTAAAAACACGCTATATTTTAATTAAAAACATCTTTTTTCATCGCAATAATTTATATGGTTAGATTATCTTTTAAATTGGTTTTAAAGTGTAATTAGAATATATTTCAACCGTTTAATCCAATATTGGTCATTTTAATTAATTTTACTTTGAAATTTTACAAAAACAAGTGTCGATCTTTTGATAGTTATTGTTTCTTAAAAACACGCTATTTGTTTTGATAACAGGAATTGCTTTTAAAATTAACTAATGCAATGTCTATGTTTTAAATTTTAAAAAATAGAAATAATTTTTGACTTCAGAATATCAAATATAGCTTTGGCAGATTTTTTTGTATTTTTCTGAAAAACATCAATTTTTTATGAATAGTGAAACCACTTAGTGGTAGATAAGAAAACTGACTTTTTCTTTTAAATGAAATTTTAACAATTCTAGAAATATAATTTCGAAAATAAAACATATATGGTTGTTATCAAGAAGTAAAATTTTTTTCAATAAGATGAAAATAATTTTTGGTGAATAGTAGTTTTTCACTTTTATTTACCGCGGTTAAAGGTAAATAGGGTAATTCAAGGTAAAAAAAATATTATAATAATTCAAAATTACCTTAACACTTGTCCAAACCTTATTGGATGAATAATTTACGACCATGGGCATTTTTGGTCGATTTTGGGACCCCATCGAGCCCCTTGGGAGTGATAATGACAATTTAGATTAAATAACTTAAAGTAAAGGGAAATATATCAAAAGCAAATATCTTTTAGTAAATTAATTTTTAGAAGGGGTTATATAAATTATCTTTTTTCCTATAATTATTCATTGTAAATATAAGAAGATTTCCTACATGATATTATTTATTTTATAATTTTTAGACATCATATATATTAAATAATATATGACAAAATAATGATGCAGTGTTTACCACATTAATAAATGATTTAAATAAATAAGATTATAATGATTAAAATATTATCCTAAACATGTCCAGTTATTATTGGATAATTTTATTTCTTATACGAGTCATCTTATCTTTGACTTTAATTTGGTTTGGACTTTCTAAACCAATGATATGTTTATAATAAAATAATGTTTTCACACTTTCCTAAAGAGCCCCTCCTCTCCCATATAAAAGGAGCCCACTTATATCCAATTCCACACAACTCTAAAGCCAATTGTCTCATTCAAAATCTACCCAATTAATCTTCCTACATCCCTCTCATATTCCTAGAAGCCTTACCTTAAGCAGAAGGCACTCCATGATGTCCTTTTGGTTCAAAACTAAGGAAGTTACCCAAATTAAAGGTAACAGTTTCTCTTAAATTGTTTTCTTTTATTTTACTTCTTTAACCCCTAAACTCTTTTTATTCCTTTATTTTGTAACAACACCAGTATCCTCAATATAGTAGGATTTTTTATGAAAATTATTATAACTACAGTTACACACATCTCCATCTAATGGATGAAAAACATAATGTTTATGTGGATGGAAAACTAACGCCTCAAGAAACAATGATTGTTCAATTACTTCTTACCGCCTCTCATGGTGGCCATTATGATGGAACTGTATTTATATATGATATATATTATGTCTACGATTTCCTTATGCTTATGTAATTCCCAATTATATAAAGCCTTTATGGATTCCATAGTGGGTAAATATGATAATCCTATTGGAGGAAGTGCGGACTACCGCCCCTTAAAGTGATGTGACTCGTTAATGCCTTATGTGGGATGTATAAAGGATAGAGTTAATGGTATTATATATGATATTATACTGGATTTATAATATACCTATGTATAATTATGTTTTATTTCCATTGAAATAAGGAATATAAATGAAAGTAGCATTCACGCGTACGTACGGCTTACCGTCTCCATGAACGGTGCATTTCATTTCATATCTCCAAATGTTATGTACTATTATAAATTCACATATATTCTGGATATATATTATATATATGATATCTAAATAATTAATACTGTTCTGGATATAATGGAATATTGACCGCATGAACAACACGTAATTATAAGAAGTCCATTTTTGACTCAAGTACAAAATATCGATAAAACGAACATTATTACCTTAAAGGATTACATAATGTTTATAACATGGTAATAAGTGATATAAAAGGAATAATAATCTTGGAAATCATTCTTAAGAAATTATAAATAAATTTTATTTTATTATTCAGGAGATTAAAGAATGATCGAGTCAAGTCGGACACAAGGTAAGGGATAACTTTTCCAATCTCATTTTTTCCAAGATTGTTTATTCGTAAGTATTTACTGGGGTTATATTTACATTCATGTCCCTATTTTCTAAAAATGGTTTCATGTATGTTTAAAGTTCTTTTAACCCATTTTTGACTTTTACTAAATGGTATGTAAGGAATCGTTCTTTTGTTTACCATACGAGTAACTTTTTTGACTTTTCTGGAAAAAGTACGAGAAGAATGTTTTTTTAACTTTTATGGAATGAACAGATTTTTATGGTTTCATAAATACTTCTTTTCATGAAGTATACTCTACAATATTTCCTGAATATTTTCAACAAAATTCTATTCTTTTAAAATTACAAGGATTTTATTGAGAAGTACATTATTTTGAAGAAGAAAGGATATTTTCCTCAGGAAATTATTTCAAGTGTTTTATCAAAACCATTTTCCATCTAAGATGACATTATTTAGTATGTGCATGTTTCAAGTATAATGTCTATATTATTTACATGGTTTAACTTTTCTAATGATGAAATGATATCCATTTTTTTATATGGATTATGTTATGATGGGATGATGTTTATGCAAACCATTTTTATTCTTTGGGTTATGATGAATGATTTATGTTTATGTTATGGCACACGTAATAATGATTTCATTATGAGATGGGTGGGACCTATATCTCCCTCTAATGAATTGGGTAATGATTTATATTTCATTAGATTGACATGGCTAGAATGACAGGTAACTATGGTTCAGTAATACAGTGCTGGAATGGCAATTAAACCCGGTTTAGTAAGGGACTTTGTCCACTAAGATGGTCTTGGCAGCAATGCCTTGGCTACTATGGAAATTATATCATGTTCTTAATGTTTTTCCACAATTATAGGTTTTATTCCCATGCTATTTTATCATGATTAATGTTCTTTTATGATCTATTCCTTATGTACTACCATGTTTTATTTCAATGCTCAGGATTTTGAAGTTTAAATATGATGTTCATGTTTATAAGTTCAAATGTATATGGTTTGTTTTATTTTCTCCAGGCATAACCTTATTGAGCATTTCAGCTCACCCTTTTTATGTTTTCTTTATCCCCAGGATTAAAAGAAAGGTTTTAGGTAAGGAAACAAAAAGGGGAATATTGTTACAGGAGATGTTGAAGATCTTTCAACATGATTAGAAGTTTATATTCTATGTTTCCAAAGACACTAAACTATTACGATCCTTGAGTGTTGGTTTTTGTTATGTTTTAAGTATTCTGAAAAATTAATGTAATGTCCATGTATGTCATGTTTGGGGTCATTACAATGATGGTCCCCACTTTTGGAATTTACATAATCTCATTCAACATATAAAACTATAGCAAAATATAATCATCTTACTAGGATTTTCCTCATATGGGACTTACTCATTAAAAAAAGAATCTCTCAACAGCCGAACATAGATTTCGGGTCAAATAACGTCATATGACCAAAACATCTCTCACACAAACTAAACAACCCTTAGTTGTCATTGATCACTGGAAATAGGAACCATTCCCTTTAGGGAACTATAATATCACCCATGGAACCAATCCAACCCATACTAGCAGGCCTTATCTGCGATAACATTTTCTAAAAACACTTATAGTTATTCTAGGTTTTCCATTGAATATCATTTCAATATCCATCAAGGTCTCACCTCAATCCAACAAATACATCGCTTATCCTTGGCTAAACTTGTGAAATTACCATGTGGAAGAATTTTTTTCCAATTTCTAAACCATAATCATGATTAAAAACTCTATAATAAATCAATGTACACACCATGAATTTATTAATATTTTATTTTATACATCCTTCAATACTCTAAAAACCAAGTAATATTTTCAAATAAACCTAATATGGAAGCCTCTAACTCACTCATCATAAACCCATCATCAAGTATTCTAAAGATTAATAGATTTAACTCTCCCATGGTATTTTGTGATTCACAACCCCTTAGGTACACTTACAAAACTCACATGGTGTCCTTGTTTAAACGACATATTTGGCATTGGTTGTTGATGTCAAACAACTCACCTGATGGTCATTCTTGAATAACACTTCCATTCACAGCAGACAATAATTTGATTGTATTCCCATGTTTCTCAAACTACTCAAAACCAAAAATTATTATCACACTAGAACTATACTTATTAGGCACATTATATAAACCAACACCTTTAAACCACTCAGTGTTACATATATTTCATCAAAATACGCCATAACCATCAGCTTTTATGTGATTTAAAACTCAAAAATGTATTGCTAAACTGGAAATAAAAGACAAAAATATAAACATTAATTAAATTATAATAGGTTATCATCAAAATAATAATTCAACAGTGGATATTATGATTAAACACATTCACGGTGAAACCTAAAAAAATCAAACACTCAATCCCATAATTCTTGATCATCGGTCTAATATCTATGAATTTATCTACGATCCCATAATCCATGGATTTCACTGAATATGCACCATATATGAATTAAACATTTTTGAGATATGCATAATATGACTATGAACCAATAAACCCATACAAATCAACCAATACCAACAATCCGAAAAGGTGAAATGATACGATCTATCTAAAAACTAACCTAAATGACATCATCAATAAGAAAATTCCACTACCTGAATGAGAAAACACTAACCCATACGACCCAATACATGGTATCTCATCAACCAAATCCTATCGCACTAGAATAACCCTTATCTATACCTCATCCTCGATCCCAACACAAGTAATCTTATTCCTAGACCTATCCACCACGGATATAGTCTACCCGAAGAATTATAATAAGGATCTTAATATGAAACTAAATAAAGATAAAAATCACTAATGTGGCCTTAATTAATCATGGACCGACAAATAAGTATTTAGGAAAACAACTACTAAGTTTTTATTGATGCTTTATTTAATTGGGTAAAATTTTCTGAAAAAAAGTACATAATAAATTTAATTTTTTAATAGTTTTCCCATAAAAATTTATCGTTTTTTGAAAACCATTTAGAAACCACAAGAAGGTAGGTGCATGCACTAGATAAAAAGAGGCATATAATCATGCATGAATAGAAACCCGCTTTCCATCCTATGGTATGAGTAAAAAAAATAAATACTAAAACAGCCAAAAATAATTTCACTAAATCAGCATCTCAATCATAACATTGGATAAAAATTAATAACCACACCATCACCAAATAACATGAAATTCCATGTACCAATGTTAGCTACACATAGAATTAATGTCTTTTCCATGATTTAATGATATACAACCTCCAAATACCGTAACCTAAATATTAAATCAACTAAAACAATAATCAAATACCATTTGATAATGTTCTAGTTAAAATAATATATATTGTAACATAGATTGATTTCATCTTTACATTAAGAAGACCTCACCATGCTCCATAGGATTCCAACTGAGGAAAATATTTTATGTGAAATATATGGAGAATATAAACTATGTACCATTTTATAAAATAAAATACAAACAAGGTAATCATTATGTAATTTTAGAAGAAGAATTAAAAATTATAGCTAATGTATAAGAAGTATTAAAAGATACACATCCTATACTATAACATAAATGGTACTCATGATAATAATAGATTCATATAGAAAATAACTATTATTGGGTATACCAGGAAAAAATAAACTAAAAAAATAAGTAATATTCAACTATGAAACATTAATATCACCTCATTCCAGCCTCCCAAAAACTATCAAGATCTACCCATTGGATTATATATATAAACTGTAAACTATAAACCAATATGTTGTACACAAAGGAGCCGAGTTTCTTGGGTAGGGTGTGAGGATAATACGTTGAAGGTATCCACCAAAATGTACCTTATATATATCATTATACATAGTGTATATAATGGGACCCTATAATTTCGTACATGACTATTTCATCATTCTAAACGATAAAAAATATAATAGTTATACATTAAAGGATAAAAATGACTATTGTTTTGGGAAAATTAGTATAATACAAAAAATATAAATAATATATCAAATTTTTTTATTAAAATCCTTCCTCATTATCCTTGTAAAATATCACATTCTCTTTAGTACATTTAGTTGTAAAATATCACATTCTCTTTAGTACATTTAGTCACATGAGGATATACATTAATGAAAGGGGATATATAAAAGCTCATTATGAGGGGGAATAAGGGAAATGAATCAATATACCATGGGAGAGAATAATCATCATCATTAAATTATAATAATAGAATCATCATTGTAATCAAGATGTAATCATTTGATAATGTAATAGAATGTGTTTATGTATAAAAATAAAACATCAGGTTGTAGTAGTCAAATACCACACACAGTTATGGATAAAGCTAGCATCACGATCACAAATAACATATGTGCATAAATCATAACAACATAATTGTGAATAAATATAGCATCATGTTAACACATAATAAACATAATACCACGAGATAAATCACATACACAATACATTGAATGGCTATATAATTATGAGATATCCTGTCACATCAAAATATTGTCATTATCATACATACCATGTAGTGTGTATAATAATCATAGTCATGAAGTAACCCCTTCAAAGGAATTGATTTAATAAGTATTTCATAAAAAATAATTTCATGAATAAACATGGGGTAACCAAATGAAAATGTTATCATATTTGGAATAAAATCATCATTTTTGAGAGAAGAGGAAGTAACTCAAGAGGAGTAAAAGATGTGTTTTGGAGAGAAAAGTCATTTATGAAAAACCATTATATTTTTATTTTAAATTTAGTCGTAAAATATATATCCCAAAATTATTAATAAATAATTGTGAAAGGATATATAATAATCATTAGAGTAGTCTTCATATTGAAATATTAGTGAAATAGGGATAAACCAAAGAATGTGAGTTGGGTTCGAGAAACCACTTACCATAAATCCCACTTTATTTCATTACTTTTTCACCTCTTTAATAATAATCATAGCATTATTAAAACATAGTTTCATAATTAAATTATATTCATATTTTTTACATTTTATCTATTATAATTATTGGATTATAATTTGTAGCACTCTTTGTTAAATGTGAATCACATGGCTATCATATATTCATAAAAATTTCCCATTTTATATCGATGTCACCTTTTTTGTTTGAGGTAATTTATAAATTAGTTGACATAATTAAAGATTTATAAAAAATAAATATTTATACCTTTATATATCACAACTAATTTATTGTAACCAATCATATATTTATTTTTTGGTAAGAGTCAGATTGAAAATGTCCTCATTCGTGATTAACCGACCCTTGAATATACATTATTAAGGATTGGGAAACAATATATTGAAATTTATATATGTCATAATTATGATATTTTCATTATTATAAAATAATTATTATAATGTTAAAATCCTTCCTAATTAATTTTATAAGACATTTTTTGAATGGAATTTGGAAAAAAAATAAAGAGAACAGGAAAAGGTGGGACGAGTTGATAGAAACAAACTCTTTCCACGATGTTTCTTCTCTTTTACAACAGTAAATCTCCCTTGATAATTGGAGTTGGTTAACTATATAATGTCCCTTGGTATTATAAGAAGTTTGAGGGGGTGGATGTTGGTATAGAATTGGCTTTTTAATGTATGTGAGGAGTGGTTATCCATGTGTTGGTGGATGTGTTATGTATACTTGTGGAGAGGGGAATTTTTAGAATAAAATATAGAATAAAATAATATATTTAAGATAAAACTTCTAATAATAATATTTTGGACATCACAAACCATATTTAATTTAAATATGACGACTTAAATACTTTTACTCTATTTGTAACATGAATTCATTTGTTTAATTAAATCTAAAGCGAAAAAATGAGAAAATATAATTATAATCAATACATTAAATTTCAGATCTTTGAAAGTACCTTTTTGGTTTCAAAATTTAATTTATTTTATTTAATGGAATCAATTAGGAAATTAAATATATTTTGGTAGAACCTCATGTTCTATAATTTATTTGTTCAGAATTACATCATGAATGATGTAATTTAAGATTCACCAGTTACATGAAAACAATATTGTTACAATTCTTCTAAAATTGTATTATTTTTGAAAATTAACAAATAACCACAATTGGACATTTTCAACGATATTATTTAAAATGTAATATTCATTTTTTCAAAATAATTTTTTTAACATAGATAATTCATTATTTTAAATATTTTTTATGAAATAAATGAAAATAAATTTCATTTATAATGTTCACATATTTTTATTGAGTTACTTTATCATGATATTAATTCTTCAGAATTATAAAATTTATATTCACTAATATTAACAATGATATATATATTATTTATATCATACTTTATGGTTTTGTGGTAAAAATTACTATTCTAATGGCTAAGTTACTATTCCTAGTGGTCAAGTATATATTCCCAATAGTCATGTTACTATTTAAAATATTACATTTCCTTTAAAATGGTCACAATAATTCCTATAAATACCTCTAAATTCCTTCATTCAATATTCATCTAAATTCCAATCAATGTTCTGTATTTCTATTTTCTATAATTTTTATTTTTTACTAATTTTTTAATTATTTTCTATAATTTTTTTCATTAGAGGGATGATTCTAGAATATTGGGGTGATCCGTATTTTACCATTTTAGTTTTTATATTTTCTATTTTTTACAACCCATAAATTTGTTTCATTTTAATGGTCTTAGTCTTTGGAAAATATAACAGTTTTCTTTAATTAAATAATGTGATGTTAGTTTCTCTTTGTGTTCTATGTGAATAATAATATATTATAATACATATTAAACATTTATTTCCATAATAATATACCATTTATGAATATTGGGTTATTAAATTATTTCCTCATTTAGAAATCATAAACTAAAATTTCAACTCATATTCTCAGTTAAAAAGAGGTGATGGTATTTTTTTCATTGTTTCCTCTATCTCCCATGTCACATCTTCAAACTTATTGTTCCTCCATAGAAAGATGACAAGGTGAGTTTTCTTGATGGGAATAACATTGTATCCATGGTTGAATATCTTCCCATCCCTCTCCTCATTAGAGAGTTTATTCTCCATTTATACCACCTCTAGATTCACTACATGTGAGAGATCAAGTATGTACATACATAAGAGTGAAACATGTAACACATCTTGAACACGATCTATGTTTGGAGGAGGTGTAATTTGATATAACAATGATGTTTTATGACCAAGGATCTCAATGGGGACATTGTACATAGGTCTAAGATTCTATTACATTGTAAACCACATAAATCATTTCCATATATATATTCGAAGGAATACATAGTCTCCAACATCATACTACAGGAATCTTCGACTATTGTCAACAAATTTCCTTAATTTATTCTGAGAAAATTTTACATATTTATGGATGGATTGAACATTATATGTAATCTCATACACAAGATCAATTCGAAATAACTTTCATTCAACAACATCATCCCAATAAGTTGGAGTTTTAACATTAATTCCCATTTAGATCATTATATGGAACCATTTGAATAATTTTTTAGAAGATGTTATTATATGATAACTCAAATAATAGGAAATTTTGATACCATCCCCATTTTAATACCATTGAGTGGACTCTCAACACACCCTTGAGTTTCTGAGTAGTTTTTTCAGATTGGACACTATATTTAGGGTGATAGGACGTAATTGAATTTAGTTCATTACAGAAATCATTTGGGATAAAACTCCCAAATTTTGATTTGATCCTTTAATCAACATCATAGGCGATCTACAGTTCATCCCCATGTAGCCTCACAACATACATCATATATATCATGAAAAGTTTTTCAAGTAATAAATATTCTATAATTTTGATAAAGTGGTCAGTATAGGTGAGTCTATCTACCACAACGAATATCACATTGTATTCTTTAAAAGTATTTTTTTAGACTAGTGAAAAAATCAATCATGACATTATCCAATTTAAATTTTGGAATAGTAAAATATTGCAATACCCATTAGGGCTTCTATAACATTACAATAACTTTCCAATATATAAAGCACCTCGAGACATACTATGCAATATCCTTATTAATGTTTCCCACCAGAAGTGTTCTAGATGATCACAGTACATCTTGTTACTTCTAGGATGGATAGGGAAAGATGAGATATTGGAATTATTCAATAGTTCATTTTTTATCTCATGTGATAAAGACATAAATACCCTTGTTCCAAACCTAATAAAACCATTATCATCAATATTTAATTTAGGAAGCCCCTATTCCATTAATTATTTTTTCTTATTTTGAATCTCTAGGTCATTCCTCTATACCTACTTGATCATACCTTGTATAGATGATTGGGAAATAATATGGGAATGGTAGGATGTATTCACTACCATTATGATCTCTAGATACATCATTTATATATCCCGGAATACAGTTTCTAACTCAACCAACATCATGGATAATGTAAATGATTATTTTCTACAAAGAGATTCAGCTACCGTGTTTGAATTTCCTAGATGGTAGTGAATAGAGAAATTGTAGTCTGTGATTAGAAATAACCATATTCGTTGAAACATATTGAGATATTTATGTGGTAAAATATACATTATAACATTGTGATATGTATAAATGTCACACTTTTCTCCATAGATATAGTGCCTCCAATTATAAACAGAAAATATCACAGTTGCTAATCCTGATCATGAATCAGGTAGTTTTTCTCATGGATCATCATCTATTTTGAGGCATATTCTATCACTATTTCATTATGAATGAGTACAAGATACATACCATTATTTTAAACACAATTGTATATCACAAGACCATATCCCCTTGTTGGTAGTATGAGTTCATTTATAGTGATTAACCTTTTCTTGAGATTTTTAAAGCTTTGATCACATTATCTAATCCATACACACTTTACCCATTTTCATGTTTTCATTGCTTAATGGAATTAAATTCATGATAAATTTATCAAAAAACATTGGTAGTACCCCATTAATCAAAGGAAGCCACATATTTCTATGAGACTAGTGGGTTTGTTCTATTCCTCAATTGCAGTGGTCTTTTAAGGGTATATAGAAATTTCTTCACATGTTATCAGAAATTCAAGGAATATGAATTTCAGCAACTAAAAATCACAGTTTTTGAAATTATAATACATTTTATCATTATTTAATGTAGCAATAGAAATCCATATATGGTCCTGAAATTCCCCTGCAATCTTATAGTAGATGAGATTACCATTGATAAAACATAAAAAAAATTGTCACGGTATTCTTTAAAAACTCTATTCAACAAATACAAGATGATTTCAGGGGCCTTACTATGTTTGAATGGGATCACTATGAAGACATATTTCTCATACCTTGTATAAAAGGCTATCTTTAGAAAATAAATCTTCTTCACCTTTAGTTGATGATATCCATAATGACGATCAACCTTTGAGAAAAACTAATCTCTTTGAAGATGAATATGAAAGTCATCAAACCCTAGCAGGGGATATTATTTCTTTATGGTGATCTTGTTGAGCTCCTAGAAATATATACATAGCCACATTGATCTGTCCTTATTTTTATCAAATATCCTTAGTGAACTCCAAAGAGATGCAATGTGTCATATGATACCTTTGTCCAAATGCTCTTTCAGCTGCTTCTTTAACTCATCCAGCTAGATCGAGGCCATAATGATGGGGAATTTAGGGATTTGAGTGGGTCCAGGTTTACATTCAATTGAGAAATGTACCTCACAATTTGTGGTTGACTGGCTATTTTATTGGTAAATAAATCTTCATATTCTTTCAAAATGGGAACATCCAACATGATGATACATTATATTGACTCAACCATTTGGGGAAGGTATGCTTCTTCATAGGGTATTAACACCCACACTGTTGAGAAAATTTTCAAATGATATTCCTGATATGCCATGCTTTTTAGTTGGAGCATGAGGTGGTTCAGAATATGAAAAGATATTTTTGTTTCCCATATTTTATTTTTTCATTATATAACAAGTGCCAATATATTTCTAGGATAGCATCAAATTCCACCAAGGGAAGGATAACAAGATTTGCTGGAAGGATATTCACACAAATTCTAACATGAGAGGATTCTGATACTTATTTCTCATTGATTACCCCACTAAGTGTTTTTATAGATTTCTCATCTTCATGTTATCAAGGATTCAATTCATAGTTCTAGAAAAATTACAGGATTTAAATGAATTGAAATAACTAAAATAAAATAAAACTTTTTTTGTTCTTGAGTGAATATGATGTGTACTTTGATGAAAATCATTTTCACACTCTAATTCATTAGTACTGATGGAATAATCTATCTCTTTATCCGTTGAAATTTTTCATTGATGACATTAATTACCCTCAAGGACCACTGGTTTAGGATATTGGCATGCATGGTTCTATTTTTGCACATAGTTGAAATATTGATCCATGGGTTGTTCATTAGGAGGTTCTTTCCAATCCTAAATCATATTGTCCAACTTATTGTTTCTCTTTTACAATTGTGATTTTACTATCATTCTCTGCCACAGAATAAGCATTTACATTACCCTCGGAGGACATTTCCTTGATTCTTCTTCCGACATTTTTACACATTGGTGGTTGAATACTCTTTTCGCAATTGTTATTTTTCCCACCATCTTAAAACTCAATTATTCTCTTCTTATCACCATAACCATTAGACCATTATCAAATATTTCTATCTACTTTGAAATAATATCAAAACAATACATCCTAAATACTAATGTATTGGATTTATAGAGACTTTTTAATGGTGTGGTTTTATACAACTAATGATTCTATCTATTTTTACAACATTGTAGATAAAAAATACTGATACATCTCTTGTAATCTTGGTGATGTTTTCCTCATATTCCATGAAGGGTTTACCTCTTTTTTTATTTCTATTTATTAACTCTGCATCTATATTTTTTCAAAGAGTTCGAGGGAAAACTTTGTATGAAATATTTTCATAATGTATTTGTTGGAACCACGACCGTTATATGAAATTAGTGGGGTTTAGTTTGTGTTATTTGTCAATCCTCAATAGATGTTCAGAAAGTTTTCTAGGAAAGGGATCATATAGTTGAAGGAGAAAAAATTATTGAAGGTTCTTTAGAATAATGAACACAAACCATGTTTCAGGTACATAACATAAAAAATGGTAAAGTCATGAGGTGTGTAAAAAAATCTAGAGATGTTCATGAGAAGTGGTTGTTGCGTGAAAATCATGGCGCACATAATGGGAGTTTTCCATGATATTGTGGGTTTTGCATGCTGGGGTCGGGGATGCCTATAAATAAGAGGTGGACCCTCTCATTTTTGATGGGTAAAGACTTAGTAATGATCAAGGGTCTGATGCATGTAATTTTTTCAGGAAATTTTATCTGTGTGTAAAAGTTGTAGTTGTAGAGAAAATTTGATGTTGCGTGGAAACGTTGTAGTTGTGTGGAAAAGTTTATGTTGTGTGGAAAAGTTGTAGTTGCATGAAAAATTTACAGTTTTGTGGAGAAGTTGAATTTGCATGCAAAAGATGAAGTTTCATGTAAAAGGTGGAGTTTCACGTAAAGGATGTTGTTACATGAAGGTATTGCGCCCAAAAATAAAATCTTGCGCACACATGGTAGGTGTTGCGTGAATTTGTCAGTGTAGGTTGATTACATTTTTTGAATATTTGGTTCATTGGTTCTTTGCTTCCTTGTTCATCAATTCATAACATTGATGCATGCAATTTATCATGCTAAATAGAGGCAAATACTTCAATTCAAATCTATTGAAATGACTTTTAAGTAAATAAACTATGTTCGACTTCTCTCAAGGAAGTGAGCTAGAGGGGGTCGAGGGAAGTGATCTGAGGGACATAGTGAGATATCCATGAACCTTTGTAAAGGTAGAATTACTGGAACATAGTTACTATGACCAAACCTAGTAAACTAAAAAAAATTAAAGATTAGTGGATTTAGGTACGATCAACAAAATTTCAGCATATGCTCCTTGGATGTAGACCATAGCGGGGAACCAGGTAAAAGTGTTTTGTGGTTTCTAAGCATGTGATTATTTTATTTATATTATCTTTAGTCTTATATGTTTAATGAGTTCATACCAACGTGGGAACAAGATCATTGTTTTAAAATAAAAAAATTACACCCTAATTCACCCCTCCCATGTTAGGGTGCCCTGAGGTCCTACATTATTCCCACTCAAAATCATCTATTTCATCCTTCAAATTGAATTTCTTAATAAAAAAACCACTGATTGGCCAATCCATCTAAATGATAGATGGAAAAAGTAACAATCTCCTTATTAGAATAGTGAATCTTAGAAAGGATCTTATCCATTGAATTAACACACATTTCTGTGACAAGTGGATCAGAAATTCCACTAATCCTTAATGTTAATTGGCTCAGAAAGGGACCAATAGCTAGTTTCACCATCTTGTTTGAAGGAGGGCATTCCAGATCATTCAGGATATTTTTCATTTCCCAAGATAGCTAGTAAATAATCACCATAATGATCTAAACTCCACCACCCATGGAATTAGGGATTCCATTTGAGAAATGGTTTCATTATCCCTCACATAGGTTTTCAGCTTCATTTCACATAGATCCCGCCATTTTTTAAAATAGAAAAGGTCTGAAAAAAAATAATTCAAAAAATATTGAATAAATCATTTATTCTTTTGTGCAATTATCTATAAAGGCAGGTCTTATGTGATCCCTATATTTAGCCTTTTTCTAAATGAAAGCTCGTTGGATGTTTACACATACATAGACATATCCTATGGGTTGTCAATAATTTTTTCCAAGACTAAATCCAAAATTAAATAAACCATACCTCTGATAAAAACTAAAGCAACCCAATTTTTTCTTATAGGACTATTACATCATTTTAATAAATGAACAAAATAATAATTATACATTCATTTATGGATATAAATGTTTCATATCTTGTGAAATATCAGATCATATATCACTCATAAATAATAAATTGTAAACATTTATATAAATTATTCTTCTGTATCCTTCTAAAATATCTTGTTCTACATAGGTTCTATAGTCACTTGAGGATATTCAACAATGAAATGGGTGGGCTAAAAGGTCAGTAAGAGGAGGAATAAGGTACATAAATTAATATAACATGGGTGAGAATAATTATCATCATCAAATAATAATCATAAGATCATTATCATAATAATGAGGGAAACATTATCCAACTTCATTCAATGTGATGATGCATAAAAATAAAATATCATGTTATTTTGATCAAATACCACACATATTTTTGAATAATACTATTATTTAGTTCATGCATAATATATCTACATAAATCATAACATCATCGATATGAAAAATTTAGAATCTCAATCATGAATAATATATAAAAAATCCTGATATATTTTACATTACCCATTAATTGAGGGATATATAGTTCTGGGTCTGCCCAACACATCATAATATACAAATTAGCATACATGACACATAGAACAAATTCCATCCACCATCTTGTAAAATCCCATTGAATGGAGTGGGTTTTATGAGAATATCATCAAAAATAATTTCATGAATAATCATAGGATTTCTAAATGAATATGGCAAACCATATTTGGCATAAACCTCATCATTCTCATGTGAAGAATAAATAACTCAAGAGGAGAAAAAGTTATGTTTTGGAAAGAAAATTCTTTTCGAAAAACCATTGTATTTGGATTATAAATCAAGGTGGTAGCATATATATCCACTAATAAAAAGTAAATAATGATTAAAATATATTTAAGAAACATTATAGGAATATAAATACTAACATTGACATGAAATAGGGATAACATAAAGAATGGGAGTTGGGTTTGATAATCCCATTACCTAAAATCCCACTTTATTCTGTTGATTTTCCGCATCCTGGATAATAAAACTAGTATTTTTTAAAATAGAGCTGCAGAAATGAATTATTTTCATTTATTCCACTATTTATAAATTATAATTATTGGATTCTAATGTATAACATAATTTTTTTTAAAATTTAAATTGATTTGATATCATGTTTTCATTTAATTTACCTATTCTATTTCGATGTCATTTTTTTGTTTAAGGTCATTTAAAAATTATTATTAATAATTTAAATGTATTAAAAAACATATATTTATGACTCTAAAAATAATAAATACTTTTTTGTAACAAAATATATATTTGGTGATAAGAAATGGATTGGAAATTCCATCATTGGATATTAGTCGACCAATAATGGGACATTATCGAAAGAGTGGGAAAGGGAAGTTTGAAATTTATATATGTAATACATATGAATCTTATAGTAGGATAAAATAAATAATATCAAATTAATTGCAACCCTATATAATCATATATTATTTGGGTTTGAAAGGAATTTTGATAAAATAAAGAGAAGAATAAAAAGAGAGAGGATTTGATTTAAACATACTAATTTTTCAGTGTAGCTTATCTTGTATGAATCAAAAAAACCTTGAGGATTGGGGGTGGATTTCTCCAGAACATCCCTATGTACAATAAGATGATTTATAGGGAATATTTGGGTTGATATTTTTATTTTTCAAGTGATGGAGGAGTTTTTTTCCAATGTCATGGAGAAGAGTTATTTATACTTGAGGAGAGGGTTATTTTTAGAGTTTGATATTGAAAAAAATACAATATCTAATGTAAACCTTGATTTTTTTTATTTTTTAAATTGTAGACCATTTTTTAATTAAATAACAATATTATTTGGCTTTTAATCACTTTATGATTCTTATTAAATAGTTAAATTAAATTGAATGGAGGAAATCTAGAAAATAATATCATAATGTAATATATTAAATATTAGACATTGGAAATTACTTATTATTTTTTCATATTAAATTAATTTTATTATGATGAATAACTTATGAATCTAAATATATTTTTTCCTTCTATAATTTTTTTAAATTATTAGGTTTTAATTGCATCATTAATGATGAAATTTATAATACACTCGTTATGTGAAAAAACAATATTTTTATTATTCATCTAAAAATGATGTATTTCAGAAAATTACCACAAAAAATAAATCCTGGAAAATTTTGAACCGGTACGTTCAAAAATGATATTAATCTGTTCAAAATAAATTAATTGCATAGGCAATTTTTATTTTTAGTAAATAATTAATAAGTTTCACGAAATACATTAGAATATAGCTTTTTAGAAATGTGCCTATGTTTTCTTGGAGATTGATAATCATGAAAATTATTTTTTAGTGGTATGATATTTATATTTACTTATAATAATCAATATAAATATTATTTTTGTCCCACTTTATTATTATGATGTTAAATTACAATTCCAATGGTTAAGATACTATTTTCAATGGCCATATTTGTTTTCCTTACTATCATTTTACTATTCCAACTATAACATTACGGTTACATTGGTCATATTTCTTAATATAAATACATACACATACCTTAATTAATTAATAGAATACATTCATCTCAAGGATATATATTTCCATTTTCTATAATTTAAGCTTGTTTACTAATAATAATTTTCTTTTTCTAAAGTGTTTATCATTGGAGGGATACATATTTTTCCATTATATTTTTTCTATAATCTATGCTTTTTTCCACTTGTAGTATTTTTCAATTTAGTGTTCTTAGTCTTTGAATAATGTAATGATTTCATAAATGAAATTACTTGTTGTTTATTTCTCTATATTTTCTATGCGCATAATACAATATGATATAACATAATACACATTTATTTCAAGGAAAAATATCACCTATAAAATCTAGATTGTTATAGTATGGATGTATGGACACGATAGAAAAAATGAACAAAATCTCATCAGGGAATCATGTGATAACCGTGAAACCATAATAAATAACATCACAAATGTTAACTATTGATTGTTTTTCCTCTATATGTTCATAACCATTAGTTGGATGTAGGCCCACATTCCAAAGAAGGTGTCTTTTGGTTTAGCTAACATTGATTTGAATTTTATACTGATGTCGAGAGTATGGGCTGTCATCATGTTGCCTGAGGTTCTTACCCCCTAATATGAGACCCACATATATATTTATTATGTACAAAAAAATCATACAAGTAACAATAAGGATTACCGTAGTACTGAAAGAGATAAATCATTTCCATGAATCCAAGTGAACATTAATATGTATTCAAATAATTCTATTTATATGTATTAATCAATAATTTTCCCCCTAATATATTACTTACACTAAGGTTTAAATATACTAGTTGGGAACACAAAAATTTGTCTACATCTAGGGAGGTTGTTGGTGTTGTAGAATTAGAATCATTACTATGAATTGGGTTTCCTATATATCCCCATTAAGGAAATAAAAACCTACATTGGTTAGTTCCCTTATCATACCATTTAATGGAATGTGATAATGACCAATTTAGATCATTTAAATTTCATAAATCCATGATCAATGAAGTGCATTTTTATTTTTTTCTTTAAAGATGAATTATGCACCATTTAATTTCATGAAACTAGGACAAAATTACCTTACAGTTTAACTACATATGACCAGGAAAAATTAGTTGTAGTTTAATGTCAAATATAATTTACTATTATGTAATAAAAACCATTCAATGGTTTTTGTGGTAATAATTAATGAATGAAAATTTTTGGTTCATCATGTCTATTTTAAACCAATTTAGAGATGGCGTGGTTGGAGACTATATCTAGTATAAGGACCGTGATATTTTTGTATCAATGATTAGGAATGATTTTGATATTATTAATGAAGACATGTCCAGAGATTACACCTAGTATTGGTCTCTTCTGTTTTCACCACCTATTTATTAATAACATAACAAGGATGAATAACAAGAGAAATCGGTGAGGTGAACTATTGAGTAGCTAATGGGACACATATTAAATCAACAACAAATATGTTTATTCATGGAAAACTAATCATAGACAATGACGATTGATAATAAATGAGGACATGAGTAGGGATTAAACCTAATAGGTGTCCCATTCACATTCATGTCCCATTGATCAGGCTCATGTAGCTAATTAAATGATCAATAAGGTATGTTTTGAAGTTGGTTCCAAATTAAAATTGTTATGTGAGGTAATCTGAGAGGGTTAGAATAAAGAAGCTTCTGCATATCCTCTAAGAGATATAGTCTTTCTTATTAACGTAATATATGATTTATTATATCATAAATAACATATCATACATAGAGGAAAACAATTGGAGATATCATACATGATTCTAGATTACCATTATTAGTGGAGTAATATTTATTAGGGTATAAAAATTTTGTGTATAAATAATCCTTGTAATTAAGGAGGTTGTATAAGAGGACCTATTATATGGGACTGATTAGAATATTTTTTGGGAAATGAAGTATCCAAATAGTTTATTCAATGATAAGTCATGCCAAATTAAAAGACCTATGTGAAATGGATTCCTATGTGGGTTTTCTTCTAGCTGTGTACTAGGAACTGATCATAACCTAGAGTAGAAGACACCGGTGAAGGGGTTCCCAAATTGATATTCCTATAAAATAGGCTCCTAATAGGGTGTAACAAATTAATGGGCACATAGTGTGGTAACTTGGCATGGATATTATAGTGAATCCTATGATGGATGTTCAAAAGGTCTCAATGAAAAAACGGCACCCATAATCAGGGAAAGAGAAAATGGGAACTTAGTTTGGTGACCCCAAAGAACTATTTGGGATTCTATTAAGAACTAAATGGGTATGAAAAATTTCTTAATCATCCAAGTACATTTATTTTAGGTTATTATTTGTTAGAGTAACCTATAAAGAAGTGTCCATCACCTTAGTCTTGCAGATGGTGCCAGAAAAGTTGTCCCTTAAAATGATCTTGATCATTGAAGGAAATAAATACCATTAATTTCCATCATTGTCCCCTTATTTGGGAAAAATATCACTTAATGGGAAATCAAAAAAGGTCATGGAAAGTTATTAATTTTCGGATATGTATTTTGGGGGTTTTCCTCATCCAAATATAAGGGTAAGGTTCCTTATATAGGCAATGATTATTTGGGAACCCAGATAACACTAACCAATTTTGGTACCAAGTTCTCTTATATAGGGTGCATGACGTTGTTACATGGTGAATAGGGTAAGAATCATGATAGTTGATAAGGTTGTGGGCATAATTATGAAATACAAATTGTGGGATTGGTACATGAAATGTTTGTGAATATGCGGTGGTTGAACATGGTTCATGAGCATTGAACAAGGTATGCGGGAATGGTGGTTTAAAAAGTATCAAGGTAAGTATAAATAAAACGTAATGGGATGTGGGATCCAATTTATTCTTTATCCATTTAAAAATTTTCAATTCTTTATAATTAATGAAGTAATTCTTCCATAGATAATTTTTTAGAAATAGTAAATGTCACCAATAATAATTGGATTTTACTACGATGAAGTGGATTAAATTATGAGTTATATGTTATATGGGAACTACCTTAGTATGGATCATATAGTCATGTTGAGGGAGTGGTCATTCCCCTATGTGGGTTTTTCATGTTTACTCTATTTTGGTGTAATGATTCACACATTATTGAGCACAAAATGTTTAATATAAGATAAAATCTAGGTAGTTCTCACTTATATCTAGGGGATAACCCCATAAAGATGATCATTTCAACCTCGGTTAATCCTTTAAATTAATCTATTTATTTTCTATTGATTTATGTGCTCTAATCTAAGAATTTCCATTATTACAATTTCTTTCGAGCACTAGGCATGGGTGATAGAGCATGGAGAATATGTATAAGCAATAGGGAACAAAATGGTAAGATTAAATTTCTTCTAATGAGGTGGAGAATGATAAAATTGAAGAAATGGTTGAAATTTTTGAACTAGTGCATGTTTTAAAATGTTGGTTATATATTTTAACCCTCATGTAAACTCTACTGTAGAAAAATCAATACTTCTCATTATTTTATTTTATACCTATTTATATCTATGAGATGCAGAGTGATATAGAAATTCCTTACATAGAAAACATCATAACATGATCCTAGTTCATTTTTTCTGAGGTCAAGAGAGATAAATATTTCATTTATTGGTTCATTTACTAGATACTCATCTTTGGACCCATCATATATCATATAGTAGAATAAAACCACTCCCAATAACCACAAACCCTGACCATATCTTCAAAAAAATTATTCATCTATCTATTTTTAGGAAGCTATAAATTTGATCCATAGATGTAATGATGGATGGGAACTTCAAATTAGTGGAAGATTCTTTCTCAAGCTGATGTGGATGTTCATTATATGAAAAATATGAAAATTTCGGAAGAACCAAATTTGAGTTGTTGAAATATTTGAGGCTGCCCGAGTGACATAGAAATTAGTCTACAAGAAATCTTACATCATCCTCAATCCCCTCAGGTTAGGGAGATCTCATATTAACACATTCCATATCATTCATGGGAAAGTAGCAATCATTTTATATAATTTTTAAAATATTACCATGGCATTAAATATCAGTGAGATATATAATGAGCTCCTACATCCAAAGTATATAAGTGGGGATTCTAAATAAATTCCACCCTTGGGATAGTCATTTTGAAGGATTCTTTGAACGTCACCAATATCGAGGAACACTCTCATACTGAAATAAATTTTCATAAATGGAAGAATTCATTTTATGTCAATCAAGAAGATAAAATAACTTCACAACACACAAGGGGTGGCATTCTATGAAAAATAGTAAAATCACATGTATATACTAGCCTAAACTGGAGTGAGGTTAGTATGAGTGGTGGGGTTATTATATAGATCCCATATTTTCATACATAAATAATATATATTTTTCAAATTAATATTCAACACATATCACTAAAACAATCATGAGGAGAGTAATGGATTTGTTTCATTAGAGACTAGATACATAATTTTTTATTTCATTAAATGTATTCAATGTATCCCATAAATATCTTCTACATAGATATAACCTACTTAAATTTTTTCTTCTTGCCTTGAGGAAATGAAACATATTAAAGAGTGAGCTCAAATTCTCATAATGTTTATGAATAGAAGATATCATTAATCACATAGAAATAACATCTATATAAGTGTATGATAACATGATCTTAACATTCTAAATCCATACCCTACATAACATACATCATAACCCCGAGTCATGCCATTAAGAATGAGAGATAATATAATAAAAATCATTAATCAATATAATTCATGAGATAATTACATAGAAATATAAATGTGGAACAAATGTAATCTTATAACATTGTGAATATATATATATATATGTTCACTCATTATATTAAGGATATGAAATCAAGACATCATATAAACTTATATTCACGAATCCAGTTATGCAAATAACCCTATAGACATTAAACCACGTAATCAAATTACCATAGAGACATGAATCTAGGACCATACATAACCTAATGGATAGGGAACTAGGTCCAAATATAAACTTATAGACATGATACCAGGTGTACACATAACATTGTAAAATGAAATTAGGATCACGTAAATAATAATTAAATCGTGACTTATCCATATTCACAAAATGAAATATATGTCTACATTATTCTATACACACCTATCACATAATGAAAATAATATATATGTATTCAAAAAATAGATTCCCTGACAAAAATTTATGTACATCAAACCTGGTCCACATATAACCATATGGATTTGAAACCAGGTACACAAATAACCTTATATACATGAAACAAGTTCCTCACATAACCATGTGAACATGAAATTAGGTCCAATCATAAACCTATTGAAACAAAACCAGGCCTACAAATAACATTGTATCCTGAAATATGGTTCACCAAAAAAACATAACTCATAAGTTATCAATATTTACCCAATGTATATTAGGGATATTAAATTATTGGCCCACTTATCAAATAATGGAAATAAAATATTTGTGTTCCAAAAACACATTAAAAATCTATCATATCATCATATCATAATCCTTGAAAATCAATGGGGTTTTCTATTTCATAAATCCATCATAGAAAAACCAATGTAAAATAATTGGTGTTTATAAACATCTCATTATAATCATAAACCATCAAGAGAATGAATAGGGATGTTACTATTGGATCAAATCCATAGTAAAACATAAGAAATAGAAATGGTCAATTTTTTATGAATAAAAATTATATAAAGAGACCAATGAAATATTTCTGATAAAAATTACATTTTCAAATTAAAGTAACTTATTTAAAATATAAACAATTTAAAAAATAGAGAAATTTTTTCTTTGAAAATAACCGGGGAAAGTTATATGGAAACATTTAAATCATTGAATTTTCATTACTATGGAAAATATTGTTCATGGCATAGACTTTAAAACAAATAATCTATTAACATTTTAAGTAAAATATAAAGAGTAACACATTTTGGAAAGTTTCATGAAAATTGATTTCATATCATTTTTTAAATTAAATCTAAAAATGAAATATAAAAATCAAAAGATAATTATAATGACATTTTTGAATTTTTTTAGAAAACATGCACATGGAATATAATATATTTTCAAACAAAGAGAGAGATTAGGTCAGTTTCCATTAATAACAATTTTCCAGACGGTTTTGTTATTAATGACAGGAAAATGGAATAAACGAATTTATTCTCATAAAATAAATATAGATTAAGAAAAATTCATGAGTTTATTGATAGGTATATCATAATATTTCATCAATATAATCATAATAATAACCAATCCTGATAAATAATGAGATTATAACATAAAACCCATACCACTCTAGTAACATTTGAATAATATGCCCCATAAAAGAAAGAACATGAGAGGGATATTTAAAATCCCCAAAATATTCATAATAAGGATCATTATTGACATTCATGGGTAGTATATACACAATAAAAAGTAACCAGGTGGTGAACATAGACTGTGTCCCATAAATATAAAAGTTACAAGAAGATACCATACCTTATGTATCAACATTCATCATATAAATTTGAACCTCATATGTAATAAATATAAATTTTTCTTAAATAAATTTTATTATCCATACTCATATTTATCATACCATATATGTGTTAATTGTAATCTTTCACAACCAATTCATAAATAATTTTTTATTGATGTTAATATTCTAGGTGATAACTACAACATTTTTCATGTATATTATGGTTCCATAGTTTTGGTCCTTGACCATTGTGTATTTTTTTAAATAATTTTCATAATTTTATGCATGATATAATATCATATCTAATCATTATAGACATATTTAGAGTCATTCAACATGTTTAGATATAGAAAATCAATTATCCCATTCATGGATACGGAAGAACATACATACAGATGAACGATGTATCCATTTTTTTGATGGATATAACAATAAAAAGATAAATATTATTTAAAATTTACAAACTCATTTTTATATAATATATATCAATTATATTTATTAATTATATCTTTATTACCATCCATGTTAGTATTAAATGAGAGACGTATGACGTTCCTTCGTGGTGGCGATAGTCAACATGTTTGTAGGAGCGACATTACCATTTTCTAATGAAATGGAAGGTAATAAGGTAGATGTGATATTATATTTCTTGATTTATAATTATGTTATAAATATAATATATATAATTTAAATTATCCATCATATCTATCTGTGAGGGGAAACAGTGGAAATGAATTACATCAGCTCGTGAGGCGGTACTCCACCGTACACATGATGAATGGTTTCATTTCTCATTTGATGAAGGATGAGATAGATATAGGTTATGAAATTAACATAAAATGATTTTAGTATATTATATATAATAATGTTATTATTTAATCAAATTTTAAGATTCTTTGAATTATGTGGGATTAGAAGTAAAAAAAGCATGGTTAATAACGATACCACTTCTTCGGAAAACCTATGTAGATTTCCACCAAAAACCTTCTTATAAGGGTTCCTAATACATCTAAGGACTCTAGTACATGTCTTGGTATGTATTTAATATATTAGGATAAGTATTTGATGAATTAAAATTCTTTTAATTTTGTAATAGTAGTGTATAGGTGGTTCCCTTTTATATGTGGGGGAGAGAAAACAATTGAATTTTTTGAAATGAAAAAGATATACCCATGTTTAACAAATTAGAAAAAGAAAAAAATGGATTATACATGAAAAAAGTTAATATGATGTTGAAATATGGCCATAACACTTTAATTGGTAATGATTTATTGTAATTTTGACCCTTATATTTTTTTGTTTAACTACTTTATAAACCTATTTTATCCTTAACCGCATCATTTAATTTATATTATATTATTATTCATTATGAAAGAAATTTGGTAAAATTTTTATATTATATTAATTATTCTCAATACAAGTGTAATCCACATTTTCTCACATTAAATTCACATAATTAGAAGAACTTAATTTAAAATTAATCCCACAGATGTGAGGAAAAAACAATTTTCAAATGATAATGCATTCAAAAGATTAAAAATATTGTATATAAAAATTCGATCTAAAATTGAATCTATGGACCTATAATGGAAAAATAAAAAAATAATTGATCTAATGTTACCATTAATTTGTTTTGAATAAGTAAATCTTTTTAAATATATTAAACAATTTTTATTAATAAAAATATTTATTTTCAACATTCATCTAAAAATTGATCTCTTTATAAAATTATCATAAATTCACCCTATGATAATTTTTATATGTTGATTCCATAAATGATTTTCATTTTTTCAATTTTTTTTGTTAAAATTGAATTTTTTTTAAAAAAGTTGGTCTTGAAATATCCGTATACAGGATGAAGGAAAATTCATGAGCTTGAAATGTTTAAGAATAAACCTAGAAATAGAAATAGACGAAAATTATCAAAGGGTAAGATTTCATGATAGAAGATTTGGATATGAGTAGTAAAACTTTCTATAGGGGCCCATAAACTTGATGTCCTCCCACCGCATTGCGATGCACCCTACAAATGAAATCATTCATGGGATGAAGTGGGGCCACCCATGCCCAAAAACAAAACCAAGTCATTTTTATGGATAGATGGTTATCTTTTCCCATATAAATGACCACCCTCAAGAAAAATATCATTTATGGGATGAGATGGTACCAATGAATCCGGAAAAAAAACCAATTTGTTTGCAGGGCTAAATGGGGATTTACACCACCTTAAACAACTGTCCCATATTAATGAAACCATTCATTGGAATAACAGGTATTGTCCTTTCCTGCAATTGAAACCAATTTTTTTTCATGAATTCAGAGTTTTTATGTCCCAATAATTGAATGCTCCACACAAATGAAGTTAATTATAGTCTAGGGCATCCTCCTTGGGATCCTGCAAAAGAAGACCCATGGCCCACCATGGATGACCATCCATGAAGTTATCTAGTCCCTTAATAATTATATAATAGACCACTGAGGGGAACAAAAAATAATGAGGGGTTAAAAGAGAAATGAGATGGATATTCCAAAAAAAGTTATGCCTCATTACTGAAATGGGAGAAACCCATCAATATTTAGCACGTAATCCCACCATATAGCATTCTATCGGAAAAAATATTCTTTTGACAATTGTAAACATAAAAACCTTTTGTGTACTCCATTCTATGAGTCAAAAGGGGATATAACCTTTGAAAAAAATCACCCATCATAGAAAAATTCTATGTGGGAAAAAGCCTACCATACAAAGAAAAATTAAATGTAGGAGGGTCTTGGACACGTGTAGAAAGGCTCTATGCAGTTTGAACCTAGAAATACATAGAAATATTTATAGACATGTTGAACCCAAGAATTCATATCATAATGATTTTTAGATAGTACACTGACCCATGTATCACCATGCTATGTAGAGGGAACCCCATCTTGCAAAATAACATGCCATGCAGACAGTACCCTCACTAGTGTAACAACATTCTATGCCGAGGGAACCCTGTCCTACATATGAACCTACTATACAGAATAGGGAACCCTACTGAATTTTATCATCATGCCATGTATTAGACCCTCCATGAACTGGTATAAAGGTATTAGGCCATGACCTCTTCCAAAGCTGCCTGAAATGTATGTTTATTTCACTATGAACATTAGTGATCCCTCTCGAGTCTACATTCTAATTGTAAGTAGAGTCACTTTTGTAACCTCTTTTACATGGTGGTCCCTAATAATTTCTTCAATTCCACGTTCTCCTGGTAATGAGGGACCCATATTTTAATGTTTCCCAAGACTCATATGTTTTCACTTGAACCTCCATGTCTTATGGATTTAGGGGAACAAATGGAATTTCAATTTGTATTGGGCCAATTTGGAACATTCCTCTATTCTCCAGGGACCAGTAGGGAATAACTTATAGATTAATTCCTTAGCTTTTCATATAAGAGGTGATTCAATTAATCATCTTTTCAAGCCCATGATGTAGTTGGATGGAACAACAGATGTAACAATCCAATCTTCCATAATAATAGTGGAGAACATCTCATTCAAACAACCCTCTCTCTCTATGGTCTCTATCACCCATCCAAAAGTTGCAAAAGTGGATAATGTGATCATTTGGTCTAGTTTTTTCACTTATTTCTCAAAAAAACCATGATACATGTTGGATTAGAGGTTTTTGGCAATCATGTTATCTAAAAGATCCCAAATCATATAATAACCCCCCCTGGTGTATGCCCCAACTGCATGGGACTTCTTCACCAATGTATTCCCTGAAATCCATTTCCATGGTCCTCTAATATGGTATAAGTTCCTATCATTCTCAATGGGCCTCCCATACGGGGTAAGAATGAAACCATGCCTCAACCTTCTAAGGGCCATATTCCCAATAAAGAGTAACCCTAATAGCATCCTTACAGATGAAAGCCCCAACTTACAAAACTACATAGGTTTTGATTCCCATCTAATTGGGATACACAAAAAGCCACCCTGTTGTAAAAACCCCACACCCAAATTCACCCTAATGTTATTTGGACCGCAATTACCAAATGGTCATGTTCACCTAGGATAGAATATCTCTTATGGGTCCCTCATGTTTCTTTAGCATATCTCCCACACTAAAATTTGAATAGGAACCTTTTTCCTCATGCATCATGACCGCATGACCTTAAACAATATGGTTCAGTCCTCATCAAATGAACTTAAAAAAGATGTTTTCTATTATGTGGAACCAAACTTCCTGGGTTTTCATTCCTATCATAAGGATATGTAGGAATACTATCTTTTTGGTTCCATCCTAATTTCAAAAAAAAACCCCTCTCTATGGTGATATTAAACACCCGAGCGCCTTACTATATGGCTTAATACCAGTATCATGCTAATGTGGGAACAAAGAAAATAATATCCCTATAAAAAAAGGGTTCCATTGATGAAAAAACTCTAATACATATAAATGATTTTGTACACATTTATATTCATAATTGATCATTACATCAGGTTGATACTTGTATACATACATGGGAAATATCAAGGTATTCACGATCATGTCCTAAATCTATAATAGATTCTAGGAATAGGCAATTTTTCCCCCAAAAAGGGTGTTATGAGATCAAATTCTGATCCTCTTGAATAAAGTGAGTTCTTAGGTGTCATTGGATATGTTCCCTAATGAACATATACCTTTGAAAAGTACTTCCATGAGTCATCGTTTATATAAGAGTCTTTGGTTGTTTCCAGTTCTATGAACAAAACCTGATGGAGACCGTTTAGAGGTAGTAAACCCAATTTGAATCATTTTACAAAACATCCACCCCATGTAATCAATATAAGCAAGAAAATATTTATTAGATACAAAATGGTGAACCCAAATTGAATCCTTAATAGAGAAAGAAGTTTTACCTATGTTAGGAACCTTTCACATCCAAAATGCAAGTGGGCCGAATGTGAAAATCAACTACGCATGTGTTCATGAGATTATACTGTAATGAAGTTTTGTTATTTTTACATTAAACATATATTGCAGGAACCATTCAAAAGATATCTCTTCATTCCAATGGATTCTCACAACCATTATTAGATATGAGCATCTTCCACTACAAAGGACCAAGTCCCAAACAAAATAGAGGATTCCATCATCAACCTATTATCATAAATACTTTGTTCAAATGTATTGGTCCAAGAGTACAACATGGATTGCCTTATTCCAAACATAGAGGTGACTCAACAGGACCACCGGTCTATGAATTTCCACCATTCAAACACCCATTAATGGTCAGTGGTCCAGAACTAGGCATCCTCTATAGGCATATCCAACCCTTTCGGGAGGTTGTCCCAAGAGTGTAATAATGACTTCCTACCTTATGGTAGGGAGGCTGATCATGTCATCACCAGTGACTTGTTCCCAGCAGAAAAAAGGTACTGTGAAAAGGACCCTACGAAATACCATCATTGACAATTTTTATGGGCCAACATTCTCTCCATGAAGATGATATCGCCCCGTGGGCCCTAGATGAAGTCAAATGGGCCATTTTCCCCAGGGAATCAGTTATGGGAGACAATCATAAAATTAGATACTTGGAATTTTACTTATTACTTTTGAAAAATACCTCCATGTAAATATGGTGGAAACCTATGGGGGAGGTATATTAGTACCCACTCTATTCATGACAGTTAGTCAAATATGATAGAAAACCATTAGCAGATGCAAATTCCTACTCGTTCACATCAATAAAGCCATGAAAATATGGCTATAACCAACTACTAGAGATATATATCCCTAATGACTCTCCTAAATCTCATCATCGAAATACAATAGAAACATAGAAAATGAAAATGCTTTCTGAAATATATGAATCATGCAAGCCAAATATGGTGAAAAAACAATGAATAGATGCCAATTCCTTCTCGTCCATATCAATGATTCTATGAAAATACAGGTGAAAATTATAGGAAGATTTAAATTCTTGTAGAAACATACAAATCCATTCACTTAAATAAGACATAAATAAAAAATTATGTGTAAATAACTAATCCATCACATTTAGACCATGATGAAAATATGACAGTAATCTGAAATCATAGTCAACATATATTGGCTACAAATTAGTGGAGGAAATACATTCCATCCTCGACAATGGAATGGTCATATATTCCCATTCCCAATAAGTATATATCTCAACACTTTATATAAATGTTGTATGGTCTAATTTCAATACATTAATATATCATATATACTTGGGATGATAAAAAACATCTACAAAAATATCTATGTGTCAGACCCACAACCCTCCCTCCTCATTTTAGGAAACTCATCCACACAATGGGGTGGTCCCTCAAGAGAAGACATGAATACCTAATCCTATACAGGAGGTTCATTGGAAATATCCCATCATAAATGGACAACATAATAGGGAAAAAATACACATTCTAAAAGGGGGACACTAGTCCACTTCATTGGCCAATATAGTGAATGAATATATTTCTTCAAAAATTACAAAATCTTACTAGCATATTCTTGTAGCATCACAGGAACCAATAGAACATGAACCCATATAGGAAGGTTTCGCCAATCACCTAGTAGAGAGTTCCTAAAATGAAATCATTACATAGGAAAATGGAAAATGAAGATAAGACTCGTATCCTGGATCTATTAGAAGTTCATGTTCTTGATTCCATTATACATTTATCACTGGTAGAACATGATCCCACTAATCAAATACCAAATTAGAAGAGTGGAAGAAGTAGTTACAATGGACATTCACACAAATTTTTATCAGAATCTTTAGAGGACCTCCTAGAGAATATACCAAGAAGGCTTCCTTCATGAATGCAAGCTAATAAATCAAAAGAGCTTATCTTATGATGAGCATCACGGTATCCCTCATTGTGGCCAGAAGATAAAATAGAGAGAATTTACTCCCCTTAATTCTTTCCTCCCTAATGGTCCTCCCTAGGGTATAAGAAGTACAAATTCTCCATTTATTTAGACATAAAGGTATAATGGAATCCCTCTACATGCTATAATTCACTGGGAAGGTCCTCCACACATTGAATTCTGATTTTAGAAATAAGTACGTCCACTATTTGAGTCAAATGTGATAAATCCCTCTTATTCTGAGGTTCTTAGAATGATGGGTCCAGAGCTGTTAGATACTCTATCAATAGAAGATAGATTTCTTTCTCAACCAAAAAACCACCTGAGGCAACACTCGTCCTTTGATCCACCTCTGATCATTCCCATACCAATGAGACATATAATATTTATAATACTTACAATAAAAATATCAATAAGAACTCATTTTTGGATAATAATGTATATGAATCTCTCATAGGAGAAAAAATGATATGTTTCTCATGAGAAGAATGCCAGATAGGGATGAAATGCCCATCATTTGTGGGTCCTCATCCACCTCTTAGTTTGACATTCAAATGGAATTGTTATGATAATTCATACACAACATCCTTTTGAATCTCTGGATAGCTCTCCTCCACCTGAAATAAAAATTATATCGTACCATGTGTATGAAGGCCATGTCAAAATATTGGTTGTTCTTATTCAGCATATCAACTTGGTAGTCCTTCTTTATAGCTTAGGACCACACTGAGAGAAGTGACAGAATGATCTTCAATCATAATGTATCAATTCAATTCATGAGTTGTGTCATCTAATTATTGATTCCCTTCATAGTGTTCACATATGGGTATGGGGGAAATTGATCTTTTTATTTCACCTCATGCACAATTTAAAAAACCCACGTGAAATTACATCATGTAATGTCATTATTCCAAGGCAAATGTCAACAAAAATCCATACTCAGGAAATATAGAACACTCAATAAGAATCAGTGATGAATTAGTCTCATAAGAATCAGTATTAATTAGAGATATACAAGAACAAAATATTGAACCAGGGGTTAATAATATTCATAAGGTTTATATCTTAATGGAATCAAATCATTAAGCACTTTTAATGTCTTAACAAGTTATATTTTCCAATACATACTCGACATTGTATCTGGATCATGCTCGAATAGGGATACGTGAGATCAAGAGGGTAGTGAAAGTAGTAGAAACTTCTATAGTACAAGATCATCCTCAACCCACAAGGCTGGGGAAAGGATTAGAACAAAATTCCCCTGTTAGGATGATACATTTAGGCTAATTAATGATAATTAGAGAACAGGTAGAACCCTATCGTGTAGGGCAATGGGCATTTTTACCTAAACAACTACTAAATAGAAATCAACATTTTCCCATTTAGTGTGGATAAAAAGTGGTATTTCCTCCCATTACATACCATCTTGTGACCCATTTATTATATAAGGGAGGAATATGACAAGGCTGCAAAGTGGTTCCATCCAACTACAATTCTCCATGGAGCTCAAAGAGGATCTTATATTTGAAGGGAGGGGTCCAACAATGAGGGTAATAAACCCTCCTATCATTTTATAACCAACAACATTCTTTTAAATCATTATAAATCAATGAATATTGTCGAATTCAACTCAATGGATGGTAAAAAAAATGATGAAAATGCTAAAGAGAAAAGAGACGATAGATCCATCCAGTATATGATCGACAATGAGAATAATGGTTTTCAAACCTTGAAACAAAGAATATCCAAAAATTTGGGTGCTCCATTGATCAATTCCATTCTATGTTTTCAAAAAATCTCAAATAAGAATAATGGCATGTTCGTATAAAACCAAAAATCTCATATCAATGAGAAAAATATCCCTATGCCCGAAAAAGTATTTGCTCAATTAGATGAATAAATTAAAGTGTTAAGGTGACTCAAATCTCAGTTTCTTTGAGGTAGCATTCCTATCGAATATTATACCTAGATGGAGACTTGTTTTATAGTTCTAGCAAGTGTACCTCAACAATCAGAATTTATCTCGGTGAATGATGTGAGTATGGGAAATCTTCTCTATTCAATGCTCGGACCAACATTATACCTAGTCCTAATAATTGAGGCAGATCAATATTTCCTCCATTGAGGAGAAAACTAGAATGGGTGTAGGAAAATACTAAAAATATGACCCATGTTGGATATCATCCTCAAATAATGGATAAACCTGCACAGAAGATCCTTTGGCTGATACACCTACCTTGGATTAGTTTGGATAAAATACTCATCAAGGGATTAGTGATACTATCGATTCATTGATAGTTCAATTAAAATTCATGGAGGAGAAACATGCGCTAGTGAAATTGGAATGACAATATGACCCTAACTAGGTGAGAGACACCCCACCATTGCAATATTATGGGAGTCCAATATTAATGATATTCAATGGTTCATGTGACCCAAAACAAAAACTTTCACACTATGAATCCTATCATGATCCCATGATAGAAACTCATACAAAATAAGAAGTTATGGAACTCAAATTCTTCATGGAAAATCTATAACAACCATCTTTTATATAGTACACATGTTTTCTAGCTCGATGGATCACGATATGGAGTGATATACATCGGTAATTCCTTATTCAGTTCAGCTCAATGCTAGAAAGGAAAACAATTATTGACCTCTTGAATTGCAATGAATGGAGAAAGGAGAGAGCCTCATATTTCATTTCCATATAGAAAGGGATGAAGTACTCACTGAACTTATTACTTCCCCTAGAAGATCTGCTTAATCATTTCATATAGAACCTCCATGATGAACTACAAATACCACTCAACCCGGTGAAATATATAGGTTGTAATTAGTATTTCATTGATATTTTCAAGATAATTTATGATGCCATACAGAAAACTAAGATCAAGTCCCATATAGCTATGCAAATCCAAGGGAACAGAATGGGAAAGGTAGAGGTAACCTCCATCGCACAGAAGCCAACCTTCATGGATGATCCATCTTTAAAACATACATTGTATCATGAAACAGACCATGAGAATTAATAAAAAAAATTATTGAATAGAATGAGGATACTGGATACAAGATAAATTGATTCGAAGAGAAACGTAATAAAGTTTACTCCATGATGATCACCTTCGTGTCTATTTTACCGCTACTATGGATAATAATTTACTCCCACTGCCAGATGATAATAGTCCTAGCCAAGTATATTTCAATGACTGAATTGATTATTTCTATTGAACAAAATATTTAGACACACCATTCATGAATTCTTCATCATCAATGAAATATTCCTAAAATTGGATGATTCATAGTATGTAATGTGTGGAATTCCGCCAACACAAGTGGCGAATGTTTCCTCCAAAGCCCTCGAAGAAGGAGGTGATTGGAAAGAAGATTTTATAACAATGTAATAATTTTTTTATGGATGGATAACTCAAAATAAAATTGATTCAAATAATGAAATTCTCCAAGAACAATTGAAACAACTAACTATTCAACCATCTGATTCCACTATAACATAGTCAAAATCCTCATCCCCGTTAACATACAAAATTTATCGTATCAAAGAGTGACCTAATAAAAAAGGAGGAGAGATAGTATATGAGGATGAACCTCCATAAAGTCTAATGTTATATTTGAGTCTCTTAGAAAATATGCACCTATACTTGAAACAAACGGCATCACCTCGCTAAACGACACCACCATAAATGGTCATCTAGAAAAAATCATCATTAGATGAAGAGTTATCAATAGGTTCCATTAATTTAATTCACTTTATGGATACCCTATAAGGTTTTGAGTATCCATATGAATATGTGTTCCCCATACTCGATTAGCGAATTGAAAGAAGTTTCCAAAGGATTCAAGGATACCATGGAAGGAACCACCATAGAAAGAGCCACAATTATAGACACATCCTTACCCGTACTGTAAAGGTTGAAGAAACTCATAGAAGACCCTTTCATTGGGTCAAAAAAGAGTTGTAAAAACCCTATACAATAGCCAAAACCCACCCTAAACCTATCAATCTAGAAGATTAGTCAGAGGGGATATAGGCTTCAGGTCAACCTCAGTGTGTAGCTAGACCTTCCTAGTCCAACCCCCCATGGGATAGAGAACCTCCAATTCCTATATAAATTAAGAATCCATCTACATCAAATACTCAATCCCTCAAAGTAATTGTAATGGAGAAAACCGACACATGGTAGTATATTCTTTTAGAGTAGAATTATGACATCTTGAAATAGTTAGCCTTGGTACCGTCCAATACATTGATCCTGGATGATATGATCTTGTCAAAAGACCTTACAGAAGTACTCATAGATTCTTTCCTAAGCCGTGAGATTTCCTTGCTGATGTGGCCACTATTGAGGTCTATCAAAGAGGTAATGAACCTAATGAATGTCGTGCAGTTATATCCTTCAAAAATCAATCTAAAGAATCCATTATACAAGGACACATCAAACCCTTGTAGATATTCGACATGATGAATGATGTTGATGTCTGAATTGTTTTCATTGACAATGGCTATAGAATTAATATCATTCAAGTAAGAACAATTTTCCAATAGGGCTGTGATGAGGATAATCTAGAAACTTTCTCTATAACACTGTATGAATATGAAAAAATTGATCCGAAGCCATTGGTTCAAATCATGATCAAGAATTATTCCAAATACATCATAGTTTAATCAGAATTTTTTGTGTTTCAGAAGAACATGGCCTTGAACTTATTACTAGGAAGGACCTAATTTCATAAATATGATTAATTACACTCATTATAATATAAATTCATCAACTACTTCACTAATGAAAAAATCAGGTTGTTTTACACTAATAAATCCCACTTTAAATCGTACGAGACACATTATATCGATGATGGATTTTATTTGAGGGAAGGGAAACAACCCCTGGTTGACTCTATTACTTAGGCATCTATGCATAAAAGAATATAAATGATCCTATCCACCCCCTTAAAATAGCTCCGTGAAGAATATGTGTTACCCATAATTATGATGAGTATATGATCCCATATACGATCACAAATTCAGAAATATTTATGTTATCATTCATGACTACTATGTCTAGTAGTGTTTATCGTTTTGTTGATTCCCTATAGAGTAATGATATCTCGAATGAAAATTACATCATTCAATACACAAAGCCCCTGAAAATACCTACCTCACTAGATGAGGCATAATCGGTTTTCTCTTCAGCAAAAGTGGATGATTACAATCCATCTCCAAATCCCACTCCACCCTCTCAAGAGTTTGAATGAAATCCAGTATTGTCATCTTGGTTAGAGGAATTCATTTCATCATGGGAATTCCAATATATCGTCCATCCCCCAAGTCCATAGAAATTATCCTACAATATGCTCCACCTATGTAATAATAGGAAAAATTGAAGGGGAGGAAGAATAAGGGTATCAGGTCTACAGGGATGCCCTCCTGTCTTTGGGGAGTGCATCTCTACTTCCATTAATGAGCGTATAGAAATAAATATGGGTACAATAGAAGACCCATGAACCACCCTAATCAGTATATCCATTTATTATATAGAGAAATAGGTATATAACTTCTCCATAAAGAAGCATCGAGATGTGATTTCCTAGAATTACAAAAAAATCTGGACTCTCTCTTAGGGCGGACACTCACCACCTTAGCTTACTAGAGGACCAATGAGGATATAAACAAGCTTCCAGAAGGATGCACCTTACAAATGATACTAAAATTGAGGATAAATTTTACATGATCATTAGAGAAAACCTTATTTTGTTGGTGAAATATCCCAAATGGATGGACAATATCATCCCCATAAAAATAATGAATTTAAAAATCAGAGTGTGCATCGATTTATGGGATCTCAACAACACTTCCTAAAGGATGATTTCCCATTCCTAAACATATAACTGATAATTTATGAATCAATTGGATATCAGACACTCTTTTTCATTAATGGTAATTTAGGATACAATAATATCTAAATACCCCTTGAATATGAGGTAACCACCGCCATTAGGGACCATAGGGGTGTATTTTTATATTAGGCAATTCCCTTTTTATTGAAAACTTCCGTTGTAATGTTACAAAATTCCACCCATTACATATTTAAATTCTTCATGGTAATGTTCATCAAAGACTATATTGAAGACATGGTGGTTATATATCAACAACTCATAGACCACTTGGTGCATCTTGAAAACATCTTTAAAAAACTGTGACCACATAGCCTAAAAATGAAACCCTTGAAGTGTGATTTCGGTGTTACCATTGTGAAATTACTCAGCTTGATCATACACCAAAGTGGCATCAATATCGAACATGATAATACAATGGATATCCATGGTATGTTACCTTCGAAAAACCTAATAGAGTTGAGAAGACTCAAGGAACACCTAGCCAATATTAGACTATTCATATCCAACAATACAAGAAAATGTATTCCCTTCACTTGGTTTATGAAAAGGGGGTTACATATCAATTGAATGATGATTTCTTGGAAGAATTTAATGGTCTCAAGAAATATCTCATAATCCTACTAGTGTTGATACAACATATCGATGTAAGGCTACATATTTGTTATGTGACAACTATAGAGCGATCACTAGGTGCATTCCTCACATAAAAAAATGACACTGGTGGTGAAACATCCATTATTATCTCATTCAAACCCTATTCGATGTTGGGACATGTTAGAAAGATATCTAGAAGATATTTCTTTCACTAATAATTTTAGTTAGAATATGAGGCACTATCTATAACATAATGAGGTCTATTTGGTCTCTCACAGCATCCCACTCAAAATCATTCTTGTTTTTTTATATTGATCGAATGTCTATCACAGTGGAATGTCATCATGAAGAAGGTTGACATTGAGTTCATGGATCATAAAGTGATCAAAGGCTATATGTAAGTATATTTTTATGGTACTTCACCCTAGAAAAAAATGACATCATTAGATGTTGAACTACTCTACGAAGAGGATTTCTATATTTACGAGGGCCTCCAATTATGGGATATGTATTTTGAATATACATCATGATGTTCAATAAGAAAGAGGGTAGAAGACCCTAAACTCAAAAGGCTGGGTTGGGATTCGTTATCATATCTCTAGAAAATGAGAACCTACAATACTTCTTAATTTTAATAGTATTGTGCATAGAAAATGAAGAATAATATAAAACTCTCATAATAGGGATAAAGTTGGAACTTTAGGTACATGTAAATCAATTGATGATAAAAGGTGAATAAAAACTCTTTATCAAGTATGTTTACAATGATTATTCTTTTAAAAATTAATATAAAAACCCCCAACTAAACTCACTTAGGAAGTAATAAATGAATTCAGTTTGGGAAAAGTATTGATGCATGTACCATAGTTGCCAAATACCTAATTCGATGAATTGAAAAATGTATCCATAACTCTAGCTGATTTAATCCTCGATAAAATAGTCATCAATGTTGATCATCTCTTAATGGCCACACATTTTATTCAACACAAAAAGGGAGAGATCGATTAGATTATCTCCACCCTTGAACTACATGGTCCAACAACTTGTTGGATAGAACCGATTGTGTAATACCTTAAAAATGGAGAAATCCACCCAAACAGTGCCAGAAAAAGAACAAATCCAAAGATGATCAATGAAGATTGTACTATATAATGGAAAAAATCATCCAAAGGTACGGTATAAGCATATCCTTTAAGGGATCATTCTTAGATTCATTGGTGGTATGAGACCTCTAACATCATGATGGATGAGCGCAATGGAGCCTGAGGATCCCACCAACCATGATCCAAGATTTCCCATAAAAATATAATGTGTGGATACAAATGGATACCATAATGAAAGGCAACCCTTTATTCACCAAAAACCACAATTCCTTCTGGGTTCATGCCAACTTCATTCACCAACCACCATAGTTCCTTTATAAAACCAAATAGTCCAGAACATTTTCCACATGGGGAATAGATGTCTTAGGACTATATCCTCCTATTACGATCATGAATTTCAAGTATGATTTCACTAAAAAATATTTCTTCACCAATTGGGCCAAAGCCATAACCCTCAAATAGGTTATAATAGGGAACATTTTAACTTAATAAGAGCCAAAATAATCACTATATTTAGTTTCCCTCACCCAATTCTGAAGGAAATTGAAAACAATTTTAGTGTTAATGAATTAGATAAGCTGTAGCATGAGTCTGATATCATGTCCAACCATTCATCCCACTACCATCCATTGACAAGATTAATGGTAGATGCCTTCAACAAGACACTATCAAACTTACTATAGAAGATGTTTTAAAATTATAAAATGTTTGGACAAACAATATTCTACATTCCTTGTAGAAATACTAAACAACAACCCACTTTTCCATACTGGTGACCCCATAAAAAGGTGTTCCTCCCCATTGAAGATCAATTTCCCTCATTTCGAATAATAATTTGCGATCAGTTATCCACATGTGAGAAATATAATAAATTACTTGATGAATTAATGTGAATGAATGATAATAGATTTTAGAGCATGAATCACTTAAATGTCCAATAAAACCAAATTGCAAGATCCTTTAACAAAAAATGATTCCTCTAGGGTTTCCTCAAGAGAGATTTGGTGTTGGTCCTCAAGACTCTAAGGATACATAGAAAAAACATCTAATGTTGGAGCCAATATGGTAGGTACCCTATTCCATAAAAAATGTATGCTTTAATAGAGCCTATTCTTTGACCTTAATGGATGGCCAGCTTACAACGACCCCCACCAATGCAGGGTTCCTGAATAATTATTTCACTAAATCAAAATACACAGTTGTCTTAATCATATGATGTTAACCTCCATGATAAATCATCCCAATGGAATGATGTGAAACTAAATAGTTTTTCTTTGCCACATGAAATTAAAAAACATGACATCATCATCCTAGTACCATGATGTTAAATTATATGAAAAATCATTCCATGGTGTGATTTTAAACTGGGTATTCAGTCTTTGTCGAATGACCTAAAAAAACGTGAGATCTTTATCCTGGTAACATAATGTAAAAAAATAAGATAAATTGTCTAAGAAGTATGATGTTTAACTGCATGGTGACTCAAAATCACATGAACTTAAAAATCATGATATCTTCATTCTGATCACATTACATTAAACTACACGTTACATTGTTCATGTTGCAAGAAAATAAACTACATGACCCTAATCATCTTCATCACATGACATTAAATTGCATTGTACCTAAAGAACTATGTGTGTGATGATTCGTATCATTTAATGATACATATTAATGCCTAGACCTCTAGCGTTAGGCCTAGTGGCAATTTTCCCTCCATTTATAAGATGATTTTCATATCATCCATTTCCTTCAAGGCCACTTTTCACATCGGTATAATGTTTTTCACTACTCTAAATTTTTTTTTTCAAATAACTACAAGATAAAATAATCCTTATCAAATGACATTAAAAGACATGATACATCATCAAATTTGCAAGAAAATAAACTATATGACACTAATGTCATCACTGTATAACATTAAAATGCACATAGCCATAATATTCTTACATAAAAGGACGTCATTCCCGACATTGGTCATATTCCATGACATATTAATGAAATACCTGTGGATTTATTCCCAACCACACAGGATACATAGTGACTCCTGGATTCTAATTCATGGTCTAGCCACCTCAAAATTAAAATATGCCCCTCTCAATGTACAGTTTAGACCCATGCAGGGAGCTTTCCCAGTGAACTACGAGTGGAAATATTATCTTTCTATTAGATATGTAGTGATTCCTATGGCCCATTTCCTTGGTCAAACCACAAAATATGGTAAATTTCCAATCATATTCTTATGGATCAGACTAATCTAGAGATTTCTCATTCATAATTTTATGTGGGTTGATTCATACCATCAGATGATGCATAGTGACAGTTAGATCACTAAATCCCAGTTCTGACTAAATTGAAGTATAGTAATTATCTCGTCCCTATTTAAGGATAAAATTTTCACATGGAATATTTTCATAACTATGTATGGCATTATTCATGTCTTTATAAGATATTCAGTGATTCATAAATTTCTAAATCCGAGTTGATCCAAAATATTTACCTATTTCACATCTTGTCACCTACATCCTTAACACATGATGTTAAACTACATGGGGTCCCATAACTATATATGTCTTTATTCTCACTAAATTGATAAATACAGTGACACCCGAGTCTTGGAACTTTCTCCAGCCACTAGAAATTCAAAATTCTCATATACTTCATTTTATTTCCACTATGGGGATGAAAAAACCATGTTCTCCCCTTATTTATCCCATAGTTCATATATCATATGGGCTGGGGAGATTCTCTACATGATCAGGGTGTATCAGTCCACTTTAGGGTTTCCATGGTCCTGGATGTATGACCTTAAAACGGGTTTTCCATATGACATTAAACTATGTGGTCAAATACTATCATAGAACAATGTTTGTCTTGATTTATATTATCATAGCATACATAGTCACAGTCAGGTCTTTAATCTCAAGTCTGCCTCATAATTTCATCATCATGTCCGGGAACCTACATTCTTATCAAAAGATTTTAAAATATATGGGCAATTTCCTTACTACATCACATTAAACTGTATGGTACCTCATGAACTATATGTGTATTGATGGAATCATTGATCATATACATGATTTTTCTACTTTTTTGGGGTAGATTTTGTTGCCTCCATCCATATTCATGATTTTGATTACTATAATGTAAATAATTAACATCATCACAATACATACATTTGGGATGTTGGTTTTCAATCATCACATTTAACTTCTAAGACAATGATTTAATTTGGGTGGAAGTCGAGGTGTTGTCCACCAAGTGCACTTTTTTCACTAGTTTTTGGTCAGGTTTCTATTAAAAACTAATTTACGAAATTTCCTCCAAAAATTCATAAATCCCAATCTATGACATTCACTTGAGTGAACCTCCAGCAGCTGTATCAATAATTGAAATTTTTTCCTATTAAAATACATTATTAAACACTTGTATTAATAAAAAAAATTGAATTTAGTAATTAAGGAATCATCTAATGATGAAACTAAAAAATTACCATGTACTATGTGGCGACTCTTCAATTAATTTTTCAAAACATTATGATACTTACTCATATATCCATTGACTTAAAGTGTGTACAAAGCCATGTAAAAATGATTCTTACCAAATAATACTATGTTGTTGTTTAGTGTAGGGGTATTAATTGGAGCCATTCTCATTACTTTTCCTTAACCGTGCATCTGAAATAGTGTAATATCACTTTGTAAAAAACTTCCAATATGTGAATTTTTTTTATTATGTGGTAGCCCAATTAATTTTAAAGAATGGATGATAATTTTAATCATCCCAGGAAAGAAATAAATTTTTCAATCATTAAAGGATGTACGATTATGGTGGAATGGGATCCCATGTTCAAGGCTCTTCCATAGATGATATGGAAGTCCAACCTTTTGGTTATGTCCTTAAATTTTCTTATTTATTCTTTTAAAAAACCATTCACTATTACATTATATTCTAATTGGCCTTGTACCTTTAGACTTTATTCTCTTCTTAGGTAATATTATTTAACATTCTAAGGGTCCTTTCGATATTGGCATTAAAATGAGGGAATCCTTCTATCTTATTTCCCTAGGAGGATTACTGGAGTTCTAAATTTTTTCCTGTAACATCTTCAGGTTATATCACTGAGTTATGGATGATAATAAAGAGAAAAAAATGGAAAATTTGAAAAAATTATTAACATTTATAGTGATCATTAGATAGATATAATTTCTATTTTTATGTCACACAAGTGAATCCTTAGTTATATCATAGACTTCAATGAATAAATTTATATGCTCTAGCTACACTGACTAATGTTAAAATGATTTAATGTTTTGATCAAGGTATATCAATAATGAATGGTGTAGAAATTTTATTTTAATTATTAGGATAACATTAAATGAAGAAAATGAATAATGAATTTATTTCTTTTATTAGAACAGTATTGAACATACCAAGATTATATAAATTTATATTCATTTACATATTTTAAAAGGTGATGTGATTTAAATTCGATGTTGTCATAATCGAATCATAGTAAGCGTCCTCTTAGAGTACTCAATATCTTGTTTATAAATTCCCCTTCCACTCTCTGATATGTGGTTCAATATATAGGTAGGTATCTAAAACCATGATTAATTATTTCTACACCAAACACATGTAGTTTTTGTTCTATTAGAGGGACAACATATTGATTTATTTTAAGCGGCATGACCTCCCCTCATAGCATTAGTCATGAATTAGAAATGGGGTACTATGGATATGAATATTAAAAGAAATTCACAACTAATCATAAAATAAATATCACAAGAAAACTCTTAAACTAAGAATAATCGCCTTTATTTACATCTCTTGTTATAAGAGAATTTACTACCTAATTATAGTCATGAGGGGATACGAAAATAGAAGTCAAATACTACAGTAGAAAAAAACCACAAAATCTCAATCAGGACTAGCTATAGTTCTCTAGTCTCCAATTTAGTACATGTCAACATACCCCTTTCGTAACAGATTATCATTATTTTCCCCCCTCAAGAGAACTATCACTCCTTTTTGAATGTGGAATTCACATTTCTCTAGGCAATATTTTTTTCATTCTTTATTTTAAAAATTCTTCTTTATCATTAGGTTATCAAGTCTTTCACCAATATTGGACTTTCAACGCAGATTTTAATACTTGTTTAAAGGCGTATTTTGAGCTCCATTAAGGAAAAAATATCCCCAATATGTCTACATTTTTCATTAACATCCCCACAACATAGCCCGTGGTGTATGAAATCTCAAAAGTTTTATGTATTTTAATTTATAATAAGACATCACACTACGGTTTGGGTAATGATGATGTAGTTCAGACTTTTCATGGGGTTCATATCCATGGTTCAGCTGACTCCTCATGGAACAAAAAAAATTCTCCCATAAAAAACTTGCGACATCAATTTTAGAAACCTCCACTTTATAGTGAATAGACAACAACATGACATTTCCTTCCTCTTACAAACCCAATTATGACAAAAATCATTCCATAGTGATGTGGGAAAAAACATGGCCTTATCTATTCTATTATTAAAATCTACCCACAATGAAATTATTTGGAGGACTGAATAATGATTTCATATATTCTCTAACCATATGGATCAGCATCACTACAAATAGACCGAGATAAAATGCCCCCACTACATCGCTACCACCCTTTATAACTACAAAAATAACAATGGATATGGATTATTAGTGCTTGATATAGAAGAGACAATGAAATATTCCTCTACCAGTCATGGCAGGCTAACTACATAGAAAATTTTAACATTGGTATAGTGTTTTTCCAAATGAAAATTACATGCTTCTGTCATAAGATGTGGTTGTTTTGCATAAGTGCACAATAAGTAAGTGTGTAATGAACCCCTCATCAAATTTTCATACATCTAGGATCCACATAATATGTACCTCCAACCATCTTGAAAATGTTGCTGGAATGAAAAAAGAATATTTCTACTGATGTATTGTTCCAACCCACACCGATGAAGTCATTCTCCCACTATTAGTGTTCTCCCATGTGCCGACTCGTGTTATATATAATACTCTACCATGTGTCAAGAAAATCCTATTCGGTGTCTCGGATAGAGGGATATTCTTTTCCCTACTAAACGGGTTTCTAACTCATGGGTTTATGTCTATCCTATGAGAACATTTTTTTTCTTAAGTCCATCTTATAAATCGTATAAAGAACACACTACAGACTTAGAAATATTATTCATTGTAAAACATTAATTTCAATATCTTCATATTTATTTTGTCATATTTTTCATTATAAAATTATATTAACTAATAATGATTCTTCTTAATTAAAATATGGGTGTTATTAATAAAAATATTATGAAATTTATGAATTAAAAATTAAAAATTAATGTCAAAAAACTAACTCATTGTAGGAATGAGTGAAAACCATAGATGGACACCTCAAAGAAATACACTATTTGATGTAACCGATTATGGATACTGGTACTCTTGCATGGAATATTTTCTTAATAACTTAAGAATATACATTTGGATGATCATGGTGAAACCGTAAAAGATGAATAATGTCAATCTTAAGACATTAGTTGGTAGTGGTGTGGAAATGTATGTGCTAAAGTACAAGGTGATGAATAGTTCATATTACGAAATTAATAGGATTTTGTATTGTAATATTTCTATATGAAAAAACACTTTAAAAATTGAAAATACTATAAGTTACCCATCTAGGTTATGATAATCTTATCTGAACTAGACTGGGCATGTTAAGAGTTGAGCATCATAAATAGAAAATTCATGAAGAAGAAACTATTGACTAAGTGTTTCATAGCTTCGTGGGTACTGTAAATGGAATGAGTTATTTTTGGAGAAATCATAGATAATATTATATTATCTTATTATGGTTTATTCATCATTATAAATAAATGGAAATATAAAAAGGTAGAAATTAACTAGTTAAATAAACTTAATGAATATAATTTAGATGATCTTATTGTATCTTCAAAACAATATGAGTTACAATTGAAAAATATTTCTCAATTGGGGGATTATAAAAGGAATGGTATTACATTAAAATAAAAAGTGAATTTTATCACTCACTCTTTTGATTATAAATTTTATATCATTGAAGGAGACTTTGAAGTATAGGATTTATAAAGAAGAAGCAAGAATGGATACTCAAAAAGGAATAAACAATTTCCCTCAAAAATAAAGGAAACTAATAGGCTAGTTATGAAGATAAAGTTAATAGTTTTGGGTGAAGACAAATAAGGAACATTATACCTAACTTATAAATCCTAAAATAATGATAAATTTAGTACATAATATTTTAAAAATGAAATAAAATAATTGGTAAGAAGTTCTAGCTACACATCTGACTCAGATTCTAGTAATGAATATGATACTGAAAATGGTACCTCAAACCATTTTTTGATTGATTATACTTATAAATATGTTAAACTTATTTCTATTCCTCTTTCTTATTTTATTTTTATAATTATTATTTGTAATTATATATTTATATACTAAATAAAATGTAAACATGATTACCAGATTATTTAAAAATATAATGATATAAATATAAATAGGATCTTATTCAAAATGAAAAATTAAAAAATATTCCTTCAAGATTAAATTCTAAATTATATGATGATCTAGAGAGTGTTCATCATGAAAATATAATAAATATTTTTTTAACATGTTTATAAGATCAAATAATAATATTTGATTCTCTTTTGGAATAAACATATAGGATTTCAAATGAATTTTAATGGTTAAAAATGATCTTTCCATATTTATTCATGGTAGGTAAAGTTACGATAAGATGACAACAAAGAGAAAATTGAATAAATGAAATACTATTCATTATTAAGAAAATGAAATACCTAATTTTTTTATTTCATTATTCGTTAAAGGGTTATGTTTAAATGATTCAACTGTTAAATGGATTTCACATAAAGGGACATTATTAAAAAGATTTCTCCTTAAGAAAAACACAATATACTGGATACACAATATATTTTATCTCAAATTTTTTTTCTTGATTTCATATACAAATATAATCAAAATTATTTTGGATTACTAATATTTCATTGATATACAAGATTGGGCCTTCATTTGTATAGGTATTAATGTTTTATATATATGTTTCTACAGGAAATTCGTCTTCAATACATAAAAAAGGATGTGTAGTATAGAAATAGTAGATGTTCATGAAATATGATAAATTATTTTTCTAACTTTATATACATTAATTAAGTATGATGTTGGAAATGTTACATCCACTGATAATTCATGTGGAAATGTAAATGGTATTATAGATGTTAAATATTTAAAATTCGGTTTTTTATTTTGAAGGTTTTGATTATTGGTGGTTTAAAAGATAATTTAATAAGTATCTCACAACATTGCGTTGTTAATATGAATGTGAAATTCAAAAAAGTGAAATTTATTTTTTTCATTGTAAAATATTACTTATTTTATGATAAATAAATAAAAAAATTTATTCAATTATTTTTTATCAAGATTACTGAAAAAAATGTCATGTTTAAATACATTGTTATCTGACAATGTTTTGTTTCACATAATATTAGTCCATGTAAGTTTCAGTCTTTTAACAATAATTTAAAAAATAAAAAGGGGTTGGATTTAGATAATTTGAAACTGGAAAACATGTATTTATGTGATTCATGATTAAAAGGTTCACAATATATGGAGTTAGTCAATTATATTCATGAGGTACCACCATCAAGACTACTTTGACTTTTACATTTGGATTTATTTAAACAAATGATAATAGATAGTGTTAGTTGGTGAATTTATGTGTTTGTTAGATATGATGACTATAATTTACTTATATGGACTTATTTTCTTGCACATAAATTTGATACATTGTCCAAATTTAGTTCATACTAATTTTTTTTTGAAAATTAAAAGGGTTACCTAATATTATCAATTATATGTGAAATAAGATTTCAGTTTTAAAATATGTATTATGATAAATTAAGTGAAAAAAATTGTTATAGTTATAGTTTTTCATCCTGTAGGACTCTAGAAAAAAAATTCATTCTATAAGGGAATATTAATTAGTTACATGAAATAAATAAGAAAATGTTAAATGAGTACTCTTTACCAAAATATATATGAAAGAAAGATATTAACTCAACATGTCTTGTTTTTAATAAAATTACTAATTGGCCATTTTTATAGAAGAAACTATATGAAATATAGAAAGAGAGGATCTTTAGAATTTGAAATTAGAGATCATTTTAACCAAAATATCATAATATTAATTCCAATAATTTGAGAGAACATTTTGATTCAAAATCCGATGAATATTTTTTTTGTTGGGTATTCAAATACACGTAAGGAATATATAGTTTACAAAAAATTAAATTTTTTTGAATAAAATATCCTGAATTTTTTTTATGAAAATAATTTAACTTAAGGAAAATATTAGTTACCAAATGTTGGAAAGTGTTTATGGATTTCAACCTCGGTGAACCTAAAATTTCAGAGTATAATGAATCCATTGACGAGGAGATTAACTCTGATGAAAAGAATTTAAATGTATATAAATATAATCTGATTGAAAATGTAAAACCTGATAGATCAGTCAGTGTTAATACCAAAAATTTCTTAATAAATGTTTTTTCTTATAAATAAATTGTTTTTGATTTTGGGCCACTAAATATTGATGAATAATTGCATGATTTAAACTTCACTAGGTAAATTAAGGATGAATTATATCAATTTGATATGAATAATGTATGACCCTCAATTTAAACCCTTATGGATCATAATTTTATTTCATCAAAATGGATTTTTAGAAACACATTAGATGTATCTAGTCAAATAATTAGAAATTAGTAAAGGTTAGTTGAAAAAGGTTTCAATTAGAATGACAGAACTTTATTTGATGAATATTTTCCCAACATTTACTAATTAGAATCTATACCAATTATTTTAGAATATGCCTCACATTTTGGAATTAAACATTTTCAAATTGATATCAAAAGTTAAATTTGAAATGGATGTTTCTTTTGAAAATATTTATGTAATGTATCCTCTTTTTTTATAATTAATCCAAATCTTACCATGTTTTGAAATAGTAAAAATTTACTTTATTCTCTAAAACAAAAACAAAAAATCTTGGTATGAGAATTTTTCATTACTTATTTTGAATAATGGTTTTAAAATGGAAAAAGATTATACCAATATAATGAGGAAACAAGAATCAAAAAATATTTTGAATGTAAAAATATATTTCAATGATATTACCTTTGGTTCTTCATGTGATATAATTTGTAATGAATTTTCATTATTCGTGTCTTAAAAAATTAATACGATCCTTATGGGTGAACTAATTGTCTTTTTGGGTTTGAAAATATTTAAAATCAATGATGGTGTATTTATTAATAAATCAAAAGTTGCGAAAGAATAGTTTATGTTGTTTGGTCTTGATAGGTGTAAATGATCAAACAGTAAAATTAGTATTTCTTGTACGATAGAATATGATGAAGTAAGAAAATATTTTGATAACAAAAAGTATAGAGAGAGGATTGGAAGATTTATTTATTTGAAATTATTACAAGTATTTTTTATTTATTTAGTATGTATATGTAAAAAAATAATATCTATTCCTAAATAACGTCATTTGAAGGTAGATAAAAGTTTAATTAGTTGTCATAAATGATCAAGGAATCATGGATTATTTTATACAACACATACTTCAACTAAGTTAACTATTTTTTAAGATTATTATTTACGTGGTTGATAAATATATAAAATAAAACCACATATATGTGTCCCTTTATTGATAAATGTTTTATTTCATTGATTTCCACAAAAAAATGAGTGGATGTATCATATAATGAAATTTTGTATGTTTATACTACTTCTTATTGTTTACTGTCTTAATAGATTAAAAAAACAATTTTTTATTATTGTTTTAATTTTCATTGATTTCTTGTGATAATACTTCTATAAACTCTATCTCTAAAAATACATAACAAAATTATATGTCTAAACACACTAATTATAGTTATCAATTTATTTGATATTATGTTTAAAACTAAAATATATGTTTAGAATATATTTCTAAAAAAGAATTATTTTTTGACATTTTTACTAAACCATTGGATTTACCTAATACTGAAAAAATAAAACATAGATGAGGAATCATTGATGTTGGATCATATTGTATATATATTAGAGGATTTTGACTCAATGTTCGAGTTAAAACATTAAATTAGTACAAGTTTACCAATGTATTTGTTTCATATATTTAATTTATTGGATCACTTTAATGTTATCATTTAGTTGGATACTATATAATTCTTTGATATTATTTAAATAAGTCATTGAAAATCATGAAATTTTTTAATGGATCCTTATGGATTATAAAATATATTTATAAAATAATTTATAATTATAAACACCTATAAATTTATGTTTACACATAATTTTCAGAAATGTATAAATTTAGAGGAATCCTAGTTATGTGTTTTGATGTAACTTTTACAATTATATTCTTTCCCGGTAATCATTCAGAGGGAAATTTTCATGATCAATTTTAAATTTAAAATGTCACTTTATCTCCCTATAATCACTACTTATTAGAGGGGGAGAATAATTAATTTTATATTATTGGTACATTTTGGGAGACATATGATCAATCAATTTGAAAAATTATAGTTAAGGAGGTGAAATAATTGATTTATTATTTGTTTTGTAAACATAAAAAAGTGGATAATGATTAGTGGAACCTATATCCACATTGTTTGTTTATGTTATATTAAATACAACATTTTGAATATATGTTGGAGACAATCAATAATAATATGGCTTGGTATTTTATAGGATGTTATTCCTTTATTATTCCATTATTACAAAGCTTTGACGCGACCTTAAGTGATGTGATGTTGTAAAGTGACCACATGAAGAAAAAACAATGGAGCACATGAAGAAAATTGAAGAGGTCACAAGAAGAAAAATGAAGTGAATGGAAAGTGTTGAAAATAATTTATAAATAAGAAAATTTTATTTTTTTAACTTACGTTATGACTTACCAATAATCAGCTAAATAATTTTCCATATTTTAGTTCATAACATGCTCAATTTTATTTATACATATATATTTTGAAATATTACAGGTTTTTAGGTGTTTATATTTATTTAATTATACCTATAATAGTTTTTAATTAATTCAATACAAAAAATATATTAGATAAAATTCTATGTATGACTAAACCCGAATCATATGTGTTGAAGTATCTCAATTTTTTATTGGGGAAAAGTTGGTTTTGATTTTATTTTTGTGGAAATTTTAATAGTTTATAATACAAGAATTATAGGACATTAACAAGGGACATTAATATTTATTATTTTTTTGGTATTGAATTAATTATTTGATCATGTTATCACTGTAAAATACATTTTTAGTATTACTAATTATTGAAGTGACCCATGTTTGTATTTTTTTCACATTTATTTAAAGAACAAATCAAATATTTCTTTACGAAGGATTAAATACAACAGGATTTATGATTTGAATATAATATTCATTTAATAAAAATATATAGTCAGTTTATCATATCTATAACAATATAAATAAGGCTAAGGATATTCTTGAACTATATAGGTGATACATAGTTTGATGATCAACTACTCCTCCTAATTGAAGTATAATAATTTGATCCTTTATTAGTAGAGATAGTATTTCTATCTCAACATTAAAATCATTAATCATTAATCTAATCATATGGTTTTAATTATTATTTTCCTTCTTTAAGTATAATTATATTTGGTTATACTACCCACTAAAATCTGGGATAGTGGGTTGAGACTCCAACACAATTTTTAGTCATCAGGTTCCCTCAAAACCATAAAAGTGATTTTTATTTGTTTATTCCTTGGAACTGTTAAAGAGATGTGTTTTTACTAACCACCACATTAAAAGGTATCTTTGGCATTATTCTTCTATGTGTGAAAAAGGAAATGTGATCTTGTTAATCCACCAGTGTAAAAAAGGTTGTCATATTGGGTTCTGCCTCTAGATATTAAAAAGGATGTTGTTAAAGGGGGGGGTGATATCCCTTCAAATGGTAGAGAGTCCATTATAGTGGGTTTCATCTCTCTCAATCTATGAGAGGGGTAAAGTGTATAGTAGGATCATTTATATATGAACAACTATAAGAATCACTATGTTTATCTCTCTTAATTTTTGTTCTGCATTAACTTTTCATTGATAACTTGTTATAATTAATCTAAAAAGGTCAATCCATCACCTCTTGAACATTATTATATTCTCATCATGGACCTAATGGATGATTTCTAGATTATCCTAGAATAGATGGTTTGAAAATCCTTATATGTCATGTACTAGTATAAATTGATCTCAACATATTTTTGAGAAATAAATGATAATTTCTCACTGTAATCAATGGTTATTGTGGAAAAAACCCACATGAATTAAAGATCCAAAGCTCTAGGATGATGAGGGAAGATAAAATGAAAATTGAATTTCTAGTGGGTGATATCATTTTTGGTATATACATCCATACATATCTTCCAATAATAGGAATGAAGGCCCACATAGTTTTTTTATGAAAACATATCATCCTATAATAGATTTAACTATTTTGTAGCTTGACATGAATAGAGAAACTATATGATGGGGGGTTTTTTGGAGGTGAAATTTGATTCTATAATTGAAATAAGTGATTTAAACACCACTATATATCCTATGATAAAAAATGAAATGAATAGTTATTATATAAAGTCTCTACAAAGTTCACTTCCATCTAATTGAGTAAATGGTAATTAAATATATGAATTTCTTAAAGAGTAATAGATGGAAATATGATGTGAGAGGTATCAACACTAAGAAAAAGTGAATTGTTTTCATCATAATATACTACCATTATAAAGCCTAAAATAATTTAGGAGGGGATTAAAATCTTAAGATGAATGGGAAATTTTGAATCTATTACCAACTTCAAGATGGGAAGTCCATATTTCATTAAGTATCTTTAAATATCAAAAATTAAGATACTAGTAATTCTTCGAGGGTTCTATATTCTAATATTACTCATACACATGGAAAATGGTAATGTATCCATCAAAATATAGTTAAGATCGAGAAAATATGATGTGACTGAAGATAGAATACAATAGAATAGAGTGGTATGAATATTGTTGATATGATTAGTTGCTTGGTCTAGGTTGATGACATTTTGTTTCACTATATATTCTATGATAATAATATTCGAGCCACATATAGTTTCTAAAATTGGTAAATTAATTATTTTTATAAGATCATAACCATGTAATTTCCTATGTTTTATGACCCATTTTAATTCATTAAATTGGAAGTGTATAATTGTATAAAATGTTATTCTATTCTTTTAATATATTTAAAATTCAGTAGTATATCAGTTATATAACAATTTAATCAAACTAATACACTTTATTCATTTATAAAATAAAATTAAAATGAAGGAGCATTGAAAACTCATTAAAGCCATGTAATATTACATACCATGGATGATTACATCCATTAGTATTAAATATATAAAAATAGGACATTAAATTTTAATGAATGATATCTTTAAAACAAAGAGATCCCCTAGACTATCTTCATCGTTGAGAATCAACATTATTATGAATATCCCTACAAAGTGAAATAAAATAATGAAATAGGAAATCATCATCAAAAATATATTATGAAAATAAATGGAATGAGAAGTTTTAATTTGATTGATTATTATAGATACATAAGCATGTATATATATAAGAATAAAATATTACTGTTTTATATTTGGTCATTGGAAATTTAGTTTTTGGATAGATGGTTATTTAAAATATGGAAATTGGATATTATGGTATAAAACTGGTATACTGATGTTTCATACTTTTACAAACAAATTTAAATGAGTATAATTTAGAAATGATAATGATTTATATAAAATAAAATATTCAATGTAAATAATTATTTATAAAAAAATTATATGATGCAAAATAATATTATTATATAATGATATACTATCTTCATTAGAGTCAAATATAAATTTTAATATCATTATATTGGTAAAAAATATTTTAGATTACAAATAATTAATTTTAATTGTATTTGTTGAAGATTATTTAATATAAAAGTTATATTTTTTCAAGGTACTATTTTTTAAGGTGTTTTGTATTTATAATTAATATCTACTAAATTATATTTTTAATTAGATTTAAAGATAATATTTAAAATGAAATTAATTAACATCCATACAATGGTTATTTCTATAAAATAACAAGAATTAATTCATTTATTCATAAATGATATATTTTCTTAAAAGGGTTGTTATGAATTTTGGGTGCATATAATAAAATTAATTTTTCTAAACACTATTAAATGTGTTTAAAAAAATGGTTTTAATATTTATAATCAGTGTTTCAATTTTTTTTAATATTATCACTTTCATTTTAATTAAAAAATATTTTACTAAAGTAAATATAAATTTTCTTGGGAAACTAGTTATTTTTCAAATAATTGATCTTATAAATGTTATGTAATATATATCTAAAAATAATAACTTTATGTCTTTAAATGTGGAATATTATATGTTTAAGAGTATAAAAAATTATTTCAAAATAGATTTATGTGGTTAATTATGGGAAATAATAATGGAATCACTAAATGTATAAAAAGTCATTCTACTATAAAAATAGTTTTGTTTCTATATTATGTTTTAGTTGAAAATTTATTGTTTTCATACATAGAAATTTAATTATATTAATTGGAGTAAAAATTAAGAATCATTACATCCATATTTTTTATGAAGGATTGTCTTAAAATATTAGTAAAATAATTATTACCATAGTAAATATTTAATCACGGTCAATAACGTTAAAAATAGGTTACTTAATGTGCCTCGAATTTGTCTCAATTAACAAGACATATAGAACATATATAATTCCTTTTTAATGCTGTGAGGTCATTCCCACGTGTTTCATTAACCTTTACTCACCTAACTCACCAATATTTATATTCAAAGGAAATTTCTAATTTCCAACTATATTATGATCCCACTTACACCCACTTTAAGCCACACCAATCCTTAAAATTTCCCTCGAACTGTTACCCATTTTCATCTCTTAGATTCATATTCCAAATTTTTTATCCCTTATCTACTAAAATGTTTCCCAATTCCTCCTTTTATTAGAATCCATTCAATAGAAGATTCAAGTCCTCAATGTGAGAACATTCTACTCCACAATAAATTCTTATCTCTATATTTCATCAAATATTATTTTATCCATAAAAATATAATAACATTAGTATCATTAACACACTAAATTTTTATTATATTACTGTAAAAACCATTTTATATGTTCACACCTTCAATTCAAAAAATGGAAACATCACTCTTGTTATATAGAGACTACCACTTACATGAATGACATATTTCATTTTTCATAAATATTATTAATTAATGGATTTGAAATTTGATTCGATCAATTAATTGGATATTTAGGAAAGGAATAATATTATTGTAAGATAAATTTGTCATTATATAAATAATAGTAAAAATAAATGATCATTTTATATTTAATCTCCTAAAACAATCATACCAAGAGGAAAAAAAATATGTTCTGTATATCTAATAGCTTATTAGGATACAATCCCCATAAAAATATTCACAATTATGATTTATCTTTTTATATAAATATAAATAATAACATTATTCTTCTTTATTAATATTATAATTATAAAATAACTTTCTTAACCATCCATTATGTATAACATGTTATTGATTGGTCCAGTTTAGTAACCTAAAAGAATGATTCAATAAATGTTTATCCTAGATGGTTATGGAAGAATAATTACTAGTATAATCTGATATTAATATAGTTGAATATAATTCTTTTTTAATTGGTAATATTAATATTTATCCTATTATTGAGATAACACAATTCATTCATTAAAAAATATCAAAAAATATCCTCACTAATTTCATATTCATGAATCATTAATAAAAATCTCAAGTAATGAAAGTAGAAAATCATATATAATTATTGAAAATATATTCCAAAAAATTATATAATACAGTAATTACCAATTGGTATCAAAATATGTGGATTGACATCAACATTATTAAACTTTTACAGAACGAACATAATTACTAACATAAAAATAATGAAAATAAACATTAACATGAAAATAAATTTATAAAGAATTATTATAAATGAATTTTATAAAATTTATAGCATATGAATAAGGTTATGAAATAATTTATTGATATGGTTATTTTTATTATACTAGATTTCAAAACACATCCATAATTATGGGAGTAAAGGCAAAAAGTATCTGAAATCAATTTTCTTCATTTGAGATATATGCATTATTCTCCACTTTTTTTATTTGTGTCATTTAAATTATATTATATGGAAAATTTTCTATCATAATGTTTATAAAATTATTGGATTTTATAAATATATATCAATTTTTATTCTGAATGGATTTTTATTTTGATGTTACCATATCTAAAAGTTATTTTGTCAATTTAAATCCCCTTTTATTGAGTTATAATTTTTATTCTTGAAATTATTTCATGAATTATTTGTATCTTCCACCCTAATTATTTGTTATGTGTTACTTTATATTCATCTCTTTTGGGAATATTTTTTTTATCAAAATCTTCTACCTTGATGGATATCTATCTTATAAATGTATAACATTGTTAAAAATATTTCATAATCTTCCTAATAGATCATTGTCTTATACATCAATTATTTTTTTTCCACATATGATTTCCATTTTTCTTTTTAAATATAAAAAAGTATTATCTCTTATAAAATTTATATTTTTTTCACCTATTTCTAAAAATAATTTTAAAAACACTTTTTATGATACAAATTTCAATAAAGTAATTTTAAATTATTAAAAAAAAATTCTTTTCACAATAATATATGTTATCATAAAAATCAAATTTTTTCACCAAAGTATTATTTATAGTTAAGGATCCATATTTGGGTATTGTTTTATAGTGGTGTTTAATTATTTTTCATGTTACCTTATTTAAAATGACTACCAAAATATAATAAAAAATCCATTTATCTAAGATCATGTTATGAAATTTTTTAAAAGATTATTTTGAGGGTTTAGTTCTAATTTACTCTTTATCTCTAAATGAATAATATGCTATAGAGTTAAATTTTATAAATCACCATCCCAATTACCTTACGATGCCTTCCTTTTGGGTGATTGAATTTATTTATCAATCAATCTATCACTTGTGATAACATTACTCAATAACATTTGGAGATGTCAGAAAACCTATTTTCTTTTCATGGGATACTCATGATATGATACATGATTGATTTTGTGTGGAACACATGTTTTTAAATAACCATGATATGATGGGTTGGGATCTATATATATCCCCAATGCATTGGTTCAGGTTTTAACATATCATAAGATGGTTACATTGATCATATACATGATTCAGTTAGCTATATTCACAAGATTTCGAGTAGAGTTCATATAGATACTTATTTTTAGATGACATAGCATATACTTTGTGGAGTTATATATATTCACAATATTTATCATGAACTTGATATAGTTATCCATGTTGAATAGTTTTTGTGTGGGCTTGATGTTGTTATCTTTGTTCAAAATATTATGATTCATAATGCTTATCATTATACCATATTTCTACATTATATTACTTTGATATAATCAATTAAATGTTATTATTATAGCATGATTATGCATAATTATTCCATGGTATATTTAGGTTATTTGAGATCATATAGATAAATCTTATTGGATCATTCCCTTTTTAATTTAATATTTCTCCAATGATAAATTTTTCCTAGGTTTATGATATAACTCTTGTTGACAGGAGGATATTTTTTTCCCATATTAAACATTTGAGCTCACTATTGTATTATTTTTTCCATTAAATTTGTTATTAAGATTATTATATTATATGATATGTTTAGAATAAGGTCTATTATGATGTATTTAGGGATAAATGTTCACACGTGTGGGATAAAATATTCTTATGTGTCTAATATCTAAAGATACTAAACCATTGGGTTATTGGAATGAATAATTATTTTGATATATAACATAAAAATTATAAAAATATATGTAGTTCTAATTTCATTCATCTCACTTGTTATCAAATTTATTTATTAATTTATATGTTCATTGCACTAGATATAATAGTGTAGATTTGTGGAATCTAAGGCCATTTGTAATCTCAATGGCTATACACAGGTTAAAAGATTTAGGTTTCATTATATGCTGTTTTAGTTTATGGATGATGTTGATAATGAGACATGAATTTGAGATGTCCCACACAGTGAGGAATAATGTTGATCATATTTTTTGTTTTACTTGAAATAAGATATTTGCGAGTCACTATGTATCCAAAAATAACCTCAATCAAGCCACCTGTAGTTCTAGTGATTGGGGAAATTTTTCTATCATTGGATTTTAGGTTAGTAGATCCATGTTATAGGAATATTATGTGGATTAAGATATAATATATATTTATTAGATCATATAAAGTGCACTATTTTGAGTTTTTCAATGGTCATAAAGGAAATACTATATTCCATATAGTATAATTTCATCATTGGGGACTCATATATCATACATTTTGGGATCATAAATCAAGGACTAATTATGATCAATTTAATTTTATATGAATTTGTAAATCATAAGAATATATTAAATGTTTTATTGTGGTATCATTCATTTGTTTAGATAAAATATTCTCTCAACTCATTGTAATTATTGAGTATGATCTACTAGGGTAGGCCTTGTGTATAACATAAGGTATGTCCCATTTTTTCTTAAGTTGTTGGTAATTCTTCTTAGGTGCCATAAAATTCTCATATCCAATGATTTTTGTCCTTGTATGTATGAGAAGATAAATAACATATTATTTAATGCCTGAGAAATGTGATTTCTATGAAAATAATGTTTATAAATTTGAATGACCTCATATTATTGAATCACACTAATAAATAATATTGGATTTCCGACTGTCCATCTTTGATAATTGATTAAAAATGGAAGTGTGAAGAATGTGAAACATAAAATTATTTGTAATGAAAACATTTTTATATATAAATGTGAGTACGTGGTCGATTGTATAGTATCACAAGTAATGATCTAAAAAATACACAAATCATGTGGGCGATCATCTAGCCATGATTTCTAGTTTTTTTGAATACCTTCTAATAGATATAGGATGGAGTTTTTTAGATGGTTCTATATATACAATCTGCACTATATGATAGCAAAAAGAATGGTTATATTTTATATTTCAATCATTCTACAACTTGACCTATTCAAATATATATATATATTTTATCTTTATACATTAATATTGTGTTTTGTTCTACGGTGGTATATTTATCCAACCTATTATAAAGATGGTCATTGTTTTGAAATCATTTAGGCTCATAAATTTGTCCATTTTTGAGAAGAATTTTATAATTATAATAATGGATTAGTACTACATAACTATTTCTAGAGGTTATATACCCATAACATCTATACCCTATTGGGTGGAAATCTAGGAAAACATGGTAGCGTGCAAAAATTCTGGGTGATGATGAACAAAATTGGAATTTTTTTCACATTAATTGAAACTTTTTGTGAATTGAATATAATAATTCATCTTTTATGGAAAAAAATGTATCCAAGAATAATGATCTGGTAGAAATTATCACCCATGTTTGGTGAGTATCTTAGGCACCAACATAAAAAAATTTCAAAATAGTTATGGTATCCCCTACTTCAATGCATTTGAGGTGGAGGCCATCAAATACTCATTTGATGGGGTTTTTATAAGTGTTTGGACAATCATAGAGGAAAAAGTAGTCTTCTTACCATTTGATATGTTTCACATTTAACTCAACCTTGTGAAATAGTTCCATTTTAATGATACTCCACTATGGGATACATACTTCAAACTCTAATTTTTATTGGTGAGCATAAAGGTTCAGATTATTTTAATGTGGAATTTCCTTGTTTTGATTTCCTCTATATCATGGGTGAAATATGGAAAGGATATTATGAAATGTGTGTTGAAAATAAATATCTCAGCGTTTATTTATTCTAAAAAAGTGGTAGTATGATTATAAATTGCATATATTTTAGTTTTATATGTGAAAAAATGAGAGATAATGTTATATTTGAGGGAAATTCCACCACTAATCCTCATACATAATGAAAAAATAGAATAAAAAAATTATTATGGATGGAATAGTCCGCATTGATTTTTCTAGTCAACAATTTTGAGTCATTGTTGATATCTAATAAAAAACAGTATTTGAAATGCCAATTCCAAGCATATAATTATAAAGTAATATTCTTCTTCGTTTTTAGTGCATCCATCTAATAATAAGAATGATTTGGGTATAACTACCTTTATTGAGAAGATGAGTTGTACCCCTAAATAAAATCTACCATTCTACTTCATTTTTTGATACTAGAAGTGTCTTAATTATACATCTTTTAGATTTAGAAGTTTCATTAATAGAGAAAACATATTTATCCTGAAGCTCTATATCCGATGGGGAATCCCTTATATTAGGTTGTTCCCCATGAAAATATGTTGGACATTATCCCATGGAGGGCATTTCAGAAACAAATTTGATGTAAAATTAATATATAATAACATACCACCATGCAAGGTTTCTTGTAAAGAAGATAAGACTCATGATATATTTTAGTTGATCAATACAAGAAACCAATTGGGCCTCATGATGCTATAGTGATTTTATATGATTTTCACAATGAAAACCAATATAATGGACTTTTTCTCTGTATTAATGTATCAATTATTATATTATGAAATTATCTTTCTCATGTAATATATTATACTCTCCATATCCTCATTTTTATGATAATGGAGGGAACCAAGTGATTAATTTATGTTTACCTCATAGAGGATGAGGGATTTTCCATCAATAGGAAACATTAAAAAATTAAAAATGTTGAAGGAATTATTTGGGATCATCAAATTATTTTTTTTACATTCTTTTGTATATTGGTACTCAACCCATTTATTTTTCATATTTCTTAATGGGAACAAATTTCTCTTAATTTGGGCTATATAGTTACTCATATATGGTTGATTCCCTTAAAGACCTCTTAATTCATTGGGGTTTTAGGGAGGATGCATATAAATTATCACTATATTTCTCATACGATCAATCTAAATTCCATTATGGGTTTACAAATATACAAATAGTTTTCCATATTTCAATCAAAATGAATATTTCATTGGGTTATTCTCTATGATTTGTTATCATTACTTTCTGAAAATTATACAAATAGTGAAAAAGTGATCATAGATGTGTTAGTATTTTACCCCTATATCTTCCATGTAGAAATATAAATGTTTCAGTTAAAAATATCTAATTATATGTTGTATGAAATATCGGTTGGTAACACCATAATTCTTCAAGAAAAACTGTTCACAACTTATTAAAAAATACCTTCAGATCAGTGAAGTGATAACAAAACTGATATAATTTTACCACTAGATAATCAATGTTATATTATATGGTTTCCCCTTTAAATTAATTATAGATATGTTTCACATTACATTGGTAGATAATTCCTATATTCTCTAATAAAAATAGAATCACATGTTACAAGTATACCCCATGGGTTTCTAATGTTAGTGGACTCTCCATTATCACAGGACATTCAAACATGGTTGTTACCAAAATAATAATATATGAATTAGAATACATGAAAAAAAGAAGTTACATCAAACATCATGTCTATTATTGGGGTTGTGAAGTTATCATTTTGGAATAGTGGTCAAAATCTAGGAAGTCGATAAATATCTTGGTTTTTATGTCTTTTTCTTGATGGGAATGTGATGGAATGATATTTTTGGTACTAAATATACTACATGATGTAAGAATTTATTTATTTGTTGACCATAGATTTGACATTGGCATATGGATTGGAAAAAATCATGAACCAAATCAAACCTCAAACAAAAACAAACAAAATAGTGGATCTTCCCTTGTAGTTTTCTTTATGGCGATAATTGAATATAACTTTTTTGTTTGAGGTTTGGTTAAATTGGAAAAAAAACTACACGTGTTAAATTGAACCAAACACCTTTTATTATAAAGAAAAATTAATTGTAATGTTTTACATCCATCACATTCATATATTTCCTAAGTATAACCTTCTTTAAAATTTTATTTACTTCCATAATTATTAGATTTTTTTTTATAATGATGGTAGGTAATTTTTGATGTCATGTTATCATATCAATGATTATGTATAAATTCTCTTAAAAATAGAATCCAATCATTATAAAATATAACTGATCCATATCTAGATTGTTAGCATAAATAAATTAGTCTATCAAATATCTAAACTAAAAAAAACCACCGAGTAGTTGTTTATAAATTCTATAATTACAACTAAACAAATAATAAATGGGTTGATTTTAATGTTTATAAAAAAATTTAAATTTTAGTTTTTTAAGTTTTTAGTCAAAAAAACCAAAAATATATACGCACACACCTACTTTGGATGTATTGGTTTTATGGATTCTTTGGTCCACCTTCTTATACACATAGTGGTTGTCTTTTATCTCCAACTGATGAGTAGATAGTGGTGGATCCAATGAAGGAATTTCCATCTAATTCATGGAAAAGCATCTCGATTTTATTTTGACGAAAGTGGTGTATTTATGTTATTCATAAAGGGTCATGGGATAAAAAATTAATATGTTCCCCTAATGTTATTATATTCACAAATTAGCCTACCAAATTTCAATAAAAATGGGTGAGACTTCACCATGCATTATTGCTAGAGTGTCCTAAATAATAAACGTATCTTAATTGCTAGGAGTGTAAGATAAGTTAGCCTCTTGAGATTTTGGAGATGATATATATGTTTCATAAAAAAAATTAGGATAAAATATATATGAGGAATGTGTGTTCTTATATAGAACCATTGGAACTATATAGATAGAACAAATGAGATTAATCATATAATTCAATCATTAGGGTTTATGTCTATAAAATTATAGGGCCATGTCTCTGTCGAATGAATATCATTAATGCATACAATCAGGTAAAGATGCTCAAATGTGATATTGGTCTATATAAACTACATGAGGGGTCATTCTTCTATTGTTAATGGTTATTATATAGATGCCTATTCTTTGACATCAAATAATAGGAATGTGATTGGAGGGTCCATATCATTATCTAGAACAACACAACAACTCCATGGGTATAGATTTATTTCTACAATGAGATTAGCATGGAACATGAGAAACTCTTCGATTTCACTCCAATGATTGAAAATAGTAGTTTCTGAACCACTAGTTATTGTTTCTTAGGTGGTTTTTATTATTAATATATTATTCCCCTCTATTTTGTAGCACCTTGTATGAATGAAATTTTTTTATAGGACTGAAAAGGGGATTTTTCACATGAAATTACCCAAATATTCTCATAAGAAGAGTATTTTAGGCATTGGTGATATAAATAAAGAACTTTAATATTCCCATGAATCCATAACCATAAAATACATTAATTTTGGTCAATTTATGGATCCCTATAATTTATAAGTCAAAAATGAGATCCCTAAAATAAGTTATTGTCTTAATCCTCCCAAGATTCCTCCATTCACATTTTCCATACACTGTGATTTTCATGTTGGAAGGATAAAAGTTGGGCTCACTATGGCCTAAAAACCGAAGGGTCCATATTAAGAGCAGTTTTATTCGAGAACAACTGTCACATTTTTCATGGTTATTGTTAATATCTTAATTCTTTCCTAATATATTCAAAGACTTATGTTCCAAATTATGATAGTTTATTGATCTTATCTAGTAAAAATAATATCCATATGAAACATAGTGGATCATTTGTCTACATGTTGTGTTTTAGCTACATAAAATTCTATTATAAACACTATAGGGCTTGAGAGATCCTCTATATGGGGTTCATTTAGTTCTTTGGGTAGATGAATGACATATAGAGTTGGGAGTCTGGTAGGGATGGTAGATTGGTTCTTCAAAATGTTTTATTTTTGGACAAAGGTTCTTTTTTCTATGTTGTGGCTGCTCATATGCTTGATTATTGGGGATTAAAATTGATTTTAAAAGTTAATTGGGAAATAGATTATTATTTAGGGGTTTTATTAGTATCTTTGGGTTAGGAATAACTAGCCTCCGCAAATCTTAGTGTTGGCCAGTAGATTTGTTTTTATTATAATCTATATACTATTATGGTTTGAATGGAGCGAGCCATAGATGAGTCATGAATAAAAAGAATTTTGTATTGACCTATTTTTTGTTCCTATATTTAGGAATCGAGTTCATTTATATCATTGTAGGGAATAATTTAAAATATCAGGGTCCTCTAGGACCTCTCCTTTTTCAGCCTCTATGAATAACTCCTTGAAAATTAGTAGAGAACAAGTGTTCATACGAATCCTCCCAATCCGAAACTTGTTTAAATAGTGAATTATTTACATGGATCCATATTGAAACATGTAATTAGATGACAATTCCATTTCATAGAGTTGTTCACATCCCCTCATAAAAGGGGAAGAAATCCAAAAGGGTTTGGACTAGTTTTGGTTACTATGGATGCACCTCTTCTTGCACGTTATATTTCCAAGGAAGATTACATCGACTCCATGATGATTTCTTATACACATTTAACGAAATTTTTTGTTATACGGTCGTCACAATGTTGGTCGTATTAGAAAACTCAAGACTTGGTTAATTTAGCTTCTATTTTTTTTAAAAATATATTTAAAACCTTGTCCCCAAATTTAATAAATCCTCATATTTAACTAAATTAGTTGTATTTTATAGTTTTAAATTTCAAAAAGTTTCAAAAAAATTTGATCACAACTCAGTTATACTTTTTTACATTCTTTTAATTTTTTAAAAAAATTTAATTGTGCCTATCACTGCATATAAAAAACATATTATTATTAACTATAAATTTTTGTTTTAATTTTTATGAAAAAATAGGGTTAATTGAAAAAAACAATAAAAAAATAGGAAATAGAAACAACATAATAAAAAAACAGGGTTTAGTCTCAAGATGGACCAAGTCATCTTCATTTGTATGTGAACTACTACCAGTCAGTTTATTATAGAGTAAAGTAATAAAAAACATGGATAATATTTTACATAAAACAAATACATACATTAAAATATAATATGAAATCATATTCAAATTTTCTATATGGGATAATCAAATAGAAAAAACTACAAGTAGGAAGGCCATGCTACACAGAACCTCATCCATAGTTCTTCGTGGGATAAATGTAAATGAAATAGAGAGAGTGTGCCTACCACTTTCCAATAAAATACATGATCTTATATTAAAGAATAAATAGATTCCTTCAAACATACCATGAAATTTAATATAAAATAGAGAGAGTAAATAATATAAGGTGAGAAGGTTTTATATTACTCATTCTAATTAGCAGTGGTTGATAAATTTTTTTGAATCTATCAAATAAATGATTCAATCGAGTTTTCATAGTGATTTATGAAAAAAAATTCCTTGATGTTTTAGTTTTATAGTATAGAATTTCTATATGTTTCTTAGGCACAAACATATTTTCCAACAGTTTCCTTCCTTAAGTATCTCTTCTTATTAAAGAGAGATCCTTCAAAAATTTAGCTATTTGTGGATATTAATAATTTAACCATTTTATTAATTTAATTATTAAAATCATTAAATTTGAAATTAATACCCAAAATATTTTGGTTATATATTAAAAAATACACCACTACTTATATTAGACATGGTAAATTCGTATTCAGTAAAAAAATAGTTTATTTTACTCACATTTACTAGGGCTTGTCAATAGGAATAGTCACATGAAAGAAAAATTTCATAATTGGTACATTTGTTCTTATGGTCCCTTATTTTGTTCATGTGGTCTGATTTTTTCTCCATGAGGTATGTTCATATTTTTATACAGTCGGTTATTTTGATCATTTGGTTGGATTATTTATTCATGTTGTAGGATTCCTTGTTCTGTTGATAGGTTTATTTCTTCATGTGGTAGGTTTGTTTGTTATTGTGTTAGGTTCATTTATTTCAGTGGTCACAACACTAATCACATAGTTACTTTTTTTATTCACGTATTTTCTTCTTCACTACTTAAGATAGATTCACCTCTTCATGTGGTCACTTGAATTGTTATTTAGGACCCCATATTAAAAATAAATGGGCAATAAATGAATTGATAATTTTTTTCAATTGACTAAGAGTAACATGATTTTTTTGTGGTATGATGAAACAATCTTGCGGTCACTTGAACCTCAACATGAATCTGGACTAGTACACATGCTATCACTCAAAAATCAATTCACAGTCAACCCATCACTTTGATAGAATTGGTTCAATTGAAATATGGGCACATGAATGTAGTTGTGGTCAGATTTAGTTCCACATTCATCTATAGCCACATGGTAAATTTCCTGTATTATTTTGTTGAGTTTCATTACAAGATAGGTTAAACACATGTCCAATTTTATCAATTTTTCTATAAGTATGATTTTATATCATAAAACATGAAATTCATTAGTAACATAATAAAAATGATTTTGGATCATTAAAATAATGAGGATAAGGACTAAACCAACGTATAAATTTATGCCCCAATGTTTAGGGATTCTTTCCAATCTTTTATTTATTCATATTAAATAGATGTTACCAAATTAAGTGGATATGGTGGTTTTCTAAACGTCATATATCCAAAATTTATCATTTTGTTTTTCTAAATACGTAATCATGAAATCATTATTTCAAATTATTCCCTTGCATCCAGTGGAAGGGGAACTAATCAGGTAAATAATTTATCCCCACTTCATCAGGCCTTTTGATATCTATAAATAGGATTAGGGTTTTATCTATTGAAACAATGAAATATCCCAATACCTACTCAATTCAAAATCAATATACCATTTTATTAAAAAAAATTATGGTCTACTGGTTCAATTAATTCATGGAATCCTACATCTTTACAATGACGAATTATTGTTGTTGTGTCAACTTTAGAGTAGGTACCCCATAATTATTAGTGTGATTATGTAATTAGGATAGCACCAATGCTAGATTGATCATGATAGTAGTATTCTCTACCTTGGAGTATATATTCTACTTTCTTGAAGGCATCAATTAAGATTTTTATGTTACACACAACATTAAATCTTATAATCATTGTTCTATGGTATAAAATTATAGGAATCCCCAATGGTACTTCAACATAATGGGTAGTGTTTATAGCACATCGCAGGGATAATTTGTGAATATATCCAAAAAATATCTTCAAAAAGTTTTTTTATTATGTAGTAAATATATTATAGATAGTAATGAAATCGGAAACAATATCATTTTGCTATTGTATTAAATTTTTTTAGGTTTATGATATTCACTTTCCTCAATGTACAAATGAATTGTTAATTTAACTTTCTTTAATCATCATCACAATTAGCAATGGATTTTACTGGGATATTTTTTCACTAGACAAATACTAGTTCTTCAAATGTTTTACAAAAATATATAAACTTATCTTTCAATTATTTCTTAGATTTTACCATCATATAGATACATTAGGACTCAATGTATATAAGGACCCGACCTAATTACATTACATAATCTTGAATTTAGTCAAGAAATCAATTACTTTTATGTTGAGGATATTTTCATGTTTAGAGATTTAGAGAATTGGGACATAATAAATTCATAACATTACACATTATTACAAAGTGGATAACATAAAAATAGTATTTATTTCTTCTGAAATATAAAACATTTCAATTAAAACATGATTTCATTGACAGTTATTCAAACAATTAACTTGGCTCCATTATTTTTCTTACACTTCCTTTTAAACTGTGAAAATCATTTTAAAACATGGGGTGAGCACAAAAATATTATTATGGGATATAAAATGACGGAAATAACACATTAGTCCATGAATACATGTAACGTATGAAATAATTTTCAAAAGCCACACTTGTCACCCATATATACTTACTTAGTGAAACATGAGATTTCCAAAAGATTCTCAAAATACATAAGAACATAAATAGAACCATTAGGGTATCTTGGTGAATTTCTTACATATTCTTGTAACCCTCTCGACTACCTTATAATTTGAAACTCTAACAGCTATCTTGTAATTTTTGTAACCATCATAGTTACACTTGGAGTAATCATACAACGAACCTCCAACCTACACATTCACAATGAATTAGAGGGAGATATATGTACCACCCTTCATAATAATCAATTCCCAAGAACTAGAACACAATTATACAACCTGAATAATTTCATTAAAACATCTCTTTTGAAAAACAGAATTATAAAAGAGCTTTTAAAATAAATACCACTTATAAATTTCATATAATTGAAGTGAGACTTAATAGAGTTGATAGATTATTTATATATACTATAAATTTACAAAATTAAATATAATATAAACAAAATAATCTCACAAACAATTTCAATACAAAAGAAACAATGAACTAGAATATTAACCCAACGAATGGAAATCAGGTTATTAATTTCCTTACCTCGGGTTCGTCTTACTTCAAACTCATTTAGACATCATGTATAATGGTTAAAATAATTATATTAGTATATTAATGAAAAATATTCGGGTTTATAATACGTTATATGATCATTTCATTACATCATTCCACCCTTTAATTGTTAATATTTTGTTCCATCCATTGTTTTGGGTATGTTCTTTACATGATTTCCATGATCGGTTCATGATGGATATTCTAGTCAACAAGAAGTGAAACTTAAGAATTGGAAAAGAGTGGTATTTTCAATTTCCAAAAGAATAAATTAAACCATTTATCATTTTTAATTATTATATGAGGATGATTCATGAGTTAAAAAATTATTTATATTTGTTTATGTTATTTTGGTGATTCATCAATTGTAAAGAACTCATTTTGATTCATAAATTAATAACATGTGTAAAAAATGATTCCAAAACCTTTTATAAGTTATAATGCATAAATAATAATCTATTTAAACCATAATAATGGGTTCATGACCAGTCATGATGGTAGTAAAAGGAATTGAAATCACATCATCCACAATGTCGGTAATTCGACACATCACGTCCAGTGTTTTAATTTATTGAATAAATGGGAGAGGATAAGAAATATAATGGTGATTATTCCATAAACATGATGAAATCAAGAATTTTTAATATATTGTATCATTAATTCTTCTTGGATAATGGGAGGTTAAGAATGAAAAAGAATATGAAGGAAAATGAAATGAAAATAAAGAAAACAAATTAGGATGTTTACCTCTTGATCTCTTCTACTTGAGACCCTTCTTAAGGCATTTGGTTTTGGAATTTTTTTAACGACCAAAAAAGTGATGTACATGGACATTACATTACTTTTGCGGAATACTTAAAACATAACAAAAACCAACACTTAAGGATTGTAATAGTTTAGTGTCTTTGGAAATGTGGAATATAAACTTCTAATCATGTTGAAAGATCTTCATAATATCCCGTAACGATTTCCCCATTTTGGTTTCCTTACCTAAAACTTTTATTTTAATCCTGGGGAAAAAGCAAAAATAAAAAGGGTGAGCTCAAATGCTCAGTAAGGGTAATAATGGAGAAAATAAAACCAACCATATACATTTGAACTTAAAAACATGAACATAATGTTTAAACTTAAAAATCATGAGCAATGAAATAAAACATGGGAGTACGTAAGGCATAGATCATAAAAGAACATTAATCATGATAAAATAGGATGGGAATAAAACTTGTAATTGTGAGAAAACATTAAGCACATGATATGATTTCCATACTATCCAAGGCATTGATGCCAAGACCATCTTAGTGGACAAAGTCCCTTACAGAACCAGGTTTACTTTCCATTCCAGCCCTGTATTACTGAACCAGATTTACTTTCCATTCTATCCATGTCTATCTCATGAGATATTAATCTTTTCCCAATGAATTGGAGGAATATATAGGTCCCACCCATCTCATAATGAAATCATTCTTACGTGTTCCACAACAAAATCATAAATCATTCATCATAAGCCAAAGAATAAAAATGGGTTTTATAAACATCATCCCATCATAACATAATCCATATAAAACAAATGGATATCATTCCATCATAATAAAAGTGAAACCATGTATATAACAGAGACATTATACTTGAAACATACACAAACTAAATAATGTCATCTTAGATGGAAAATGGTTTTGATAAAAAACTTGAAATGATTTCTTGAAGAAAATATCTATTCTTCTTCAAAATAATTTTCTTCTCAAAAAATGAAATGAAATTTTAAAAGAAAAGTATTTTGTTGAAAATAGTCATGAAATCTTGTAGAGTATGGTTCATGAAAATAAGTCGTTATGAAACCATAAAAATCCGTTCATACTGTATGAGTAAAAAAACATTCTTCTCGTACTTCTGCCAAAACTGTCAAAAAAGTACCACGTATGGTAAAAAAATGAAAGATTAAATACATACCATGTAGTCAAAGTAAAATATGGGTAAAAAGGACTTTAAAAATATATGAAACCATTATTATAATATAGTGACATGAATGATAAATATAACTCTAGTAAATACTTAAGAATAAACAATCTCAGATAAAAAAGAGATTGGAAAAGTTATCCCTTACCTCGTGTCCGACTTGAATCGATCGTTCATTAATCTCCTGAATAAAAAAATAAAGTTAATTTATAATTTCTTAATAACATTTTTCAAGTTTATTATTCCTTTTATATCACTTATTACTATGTTATAAACAGTATTTAATCATTTAAGTTAATAACGTTCGTTTTATCGATATTTGGTACTTGAGTCAAAAATGGACTTCTTATAATTATGTGTTGTTCATGAGGTCAATAGTCTATTATATCCAAAATGATATTATTTATTTAGATATCATATATATAATATATATCCAGAATATATGTGTATTTATAATAGTACATAACATTTGGAGGTAAGAAATGAAATGCACCGTTCATGGAGACGGTAAGCCGTACGTACTCATAAACCCTACTTTCATTTATATTCCATATATTAATGGAAATAAAACACAATTATACATAGGTATATTATAAATCCAGTATAATTCCATATATAATATCATTAACTCTATCCTTTATACATCCCACATAAAGCATTAACGAGTCACATCACTTTAAGGGAGTGGTAGTCCGCACTTCCTGAAATGAGATTATCATATTTATCCACTCTGGAAAAAATAAAGGCTTGATATAATTGGGAATTACAGAAGAATAATAAAATTTTAAACATTATATATATCATATATAAATATATTTCCATCATAATGGCCACCATGAAAGGCGATAAGAAGTAATTGAACAATCATCGTTTTGTGAGGTGTCAGTTTTCCATGCATAGAAACATTATCTTCTTCATCCATTAGATGGAGGTGTGTGTAAGTGTAGTTCGAATACTTTTAATTAAAAAAACCTATTATATTTATGATACTATTGTTTTTACAAAATAATGTAATAAAAAGAGTTTATGGGTTGAAGAAGTAAAATAACATAAAATAATTTAAGAGAAACTGTTACCTTTAATTTGGGTAACTTCCTTTGGTTTGAACCAAATGGACTTATTAGAGTTCCTTATGCCTAAGGTAAGTCTTCTAGGAGGAGGATAGGGATGTATGATGCTTAATTGGGAATATTTTGGACGATCCAAATGGCTTGAGTGGTTTGTGTAATTGGTTAGAAGTGGTCTCCTTTTATAAGGGAGAGGATAGGCTCTTTCGGAAATTGTGAAAACATTATTTTATTACAAACTTATCTTTGGTTTAAAAAGGTTCAAAACTCACTAAAGTTAAATATATGATGACTCATATCCAAAATAAAATTATCCAATCATAATTGTACATGATTAGGATAATACTGTAATCATTATAATGTTATTTATTTAAATCATTTATTAATGAGGTAAACACTGCATCATTATTGTGTCATATATAATTTAACTTATTTGATGTATAAAAATTATAAAAAAACTACTATATTGTAGGAAATCATTTTATATTTCCAAATAATATTTATAAGTAAAAAGATAATATATATAACCCCTTCTAAAATTTTATTTACTAAAAGATATTTGCTTTTGTCATATTTTCCTTTACTTTAAGTTAATTAATCTAAATTGTAATTATCACTCCCAAGTGGCTCAATGGGGTCCCAAAAATCGATCCAAATATGCCCATGGTTGTAAATTATTCAACCAATAAGGTTTGGACACGTGTTCATGTAAATTTGAATTATTATAATATTCTTTTTACCTTGAATTACCCTATTTACCTTTAACTGTGGTAAATAAAAGTAAAAAGTTACTATTCACCAAAAATTATTTTCATCTTATTGAATAAAATTTTATATCTTGAGAACAACCATGTATGTCGGATTTTCAAAATTCAATTCATATAAGTGGTAAAATTTCATTTAAATGAAAAATTCACTTTTTTAACTACCACAGAGTGGTTTCACTATTCATAAAAATTGAGGTTTTTCAGAAAAATACAAAAAAATCTGCCTAATCTATATTTGATATTCCCAATTCAAAAATTATGTCTATTTTTCCAAATTGAAAACATAGAAGTGGAATTAATTAATTTTAAAAGTAATTCATGTTATCAAAACAATAGCGTGTTTTTAAGAAATAATAACTATCAAAAGATCGACACTTGTTTATGTCCAATTTCATAGTGTAATTAATTCCAATGACCGACATTGGATTAAATGGTAAAAATATATTCTAATTAAACTTTAAAACGAATTAAAAATATAATCTATCCAAATAAAATATTATGATGAAAAAAGTTGTTTTTAATAAAAATATATAGTGTTTTTACTATTCATTAACATATGAAAGTTATCATAATAACATGAAAAATTTATCCAAATTAAATTTTTATATCCCGATTCCAAGGAAAATTTTAATTTTGTCAAATTGAACTTATAAACCTATCACAAAAATAGATTTAATATGGGTTTCCAATCAAAAGGCGACAAAACTGCATTTTTGGAAAAAATATTTATTTTACCCGAAAAATTTATTATGTTCTCATAAAATGTTCTAGAAAATATGTAAGATGAATAATAATGTTATAAAAATTAAAATGTAGTTAATAATATTCATAACATCTTGTTAATAATAATATTATAACAATATATCGTTGGTTAGTGAAACCCGATATTGCGTACAAAACATGCTATCGAGGAAGGTTGTGATTGCGTGTAATGCAAGCCAAGTCGGGGTTTCGTGTAGTGCAAGACTCCTTTATTGTTGCATATAAAATAATCCAACCATATTTAATTTATACATTGAATATATATATACATATATATATATATACACACACACTCAATGTTTCATAGAATAACTACTATAAAACGAACATGAAATTGTGTTTAACACGATCCAAGAATAGTATTGTGTATACTGCAAGCTAATACAGTGTTGCGTATAGTGAAAGATAATCTTGTTGTAGCGTACAACATAAGACATCAATGAAATTAAAAAGAATAATTCTCATAAAATCTCAGGTTGTTACATTCTACCCCCCTTAAAATGAATTTCGCCCTTGAAATTCGTCGGGGTTATAAATGGTTTCTTACATGAGAATTAATTTCATAGAAACTGACATACTAAAACATAATTTTTAAAATTTGAGTATGAAACATTACGGTTACCCAAATTAACACATCACTAGGCTTCCACATAGGAGATCATAGGTGAAAATATGGATATAGATGAGAAATCTGACCATCAAGTTCTGATGGAGAGTGGTAGAGAACATGGCTATGAAAAAGCCATAAATCACAAAGCCATAAATTTTTGATGATTTAAGGTACCATCTAAATCATCGGATATAAGGATACTATGACAACATTTTTTGTCTTCAAGATCATTTCCCTAAAGTTAAATAATTGGAACTAGAAGAAATTCTTACATTATTTTCGTACAAGCTCACTGTTGTTTGTGCCTTGAACACTTTCCACTTCATCTCTTAAAGAAATGAAGTTGAAAATGTCATTATTGAAGTGTTAGTAGATCATGTGATAGAATGATAGTTCATTCCATCTGTCTCAACCATAAGGTTAGAAAAAGTTATTTACACAAGTCCATCTATGGTGATATTAATCGTATACGATTCCAAAAATGGACTTATACTTCATCTATCATACCGTTTAATAAAATAAAACTAGTTTCTACTAACCAAGGGCTTCCTGTAGGTCAGTGGTAGGCGATAAAGGCCTATAGCACTTTGGTTGTGGGTTCAATTCCCACATCCTTGTCTGACGCGATGGGTTGTTGCCTGTTCTGCAGGTTGTCCCTTTTCTTAAACTACACTATTATAACATTACATCAATAATATCGAAAAAAATTCTATCCTTAAACAATACAAACTTCTGTTCAACATAATCTATTCCAATATTTAGGCTTATCCAAAATACTTCTTTCCAAACTCATAGTATAAAGAGAAATATTACAAAAAAGGTCAAATAACACGAACATGAATACCATCATTTATCCCTCATATATCACAAGATATATCCTGTTGATCACATTCTAAACTTATAAATAACTTAATCTTGTATTCTCTTGAAAAAAATGAATAGCCATTAAACCTTAGTGAAAACATAAATGTTGTGAAAAGTTAACTCTTTCCACATACCAAAATCCAAAAATTATATATACTCAAACCATGATATAACTTTGTCCTTATATCATTCATGAGCTCATTAATAGTATCAAACATTTCATTTTATCCTTATCCCTTCATTATGTGCATATCATCTTTCTTCCAAAAATAAATCAACCACTTTCCATGGTTACCGGTACCATATATTTATTGAAAACCACATAAATATTCCAATATTCCACAATACTATATACAACATTTTTTTGGAATACCAATACATAAACACTTAATCATTACACCACATCGTTGTTATATTCATCATCGCCAATAGTGATCGCATGTGACTTCCCTTTGTCCTTTGCCTTATGTAGTCGCTCATGTCGATCATCATTAACTCTTGGATTAGGGCATTTATTAGCATATTTCCCCATTTCCTTGCACTTGAAGCATTGAAGTGTTGGTGGAGCGTTCTCTGTAGTATATTCTCTATTCACGTCATTAGAAACCTTTTTCCCATTATATCGGAACTCAACAGCTCGATTACCTTCTTTTCCTCACTTGAAACATTTTCTAGTACCTTTTAGACAATCTCCACCATGCTTCTTTCCACACTTTCAGCATAAAGAACCATTCACTTTCTTTTCACCATTATTCTGAGATTTTTCCTTGAAATCCATTCGTTTCTTGTCAAAACCATGAGATGGATATATAAAAACAACATCCAGTTCTACCTTGATAGCACAACACACATATTCTAAATAGCTAATGAAGTTTCTTATCAATAATTACCTTCGAATATTTTTTTTAAGCCACTGAAGAATCGATAAAATTTACTTTTAGGTTGGATGAGAAATCCATATGCTTACCTTCCAAGCCTTGTAAAATTCACTTCGTATATACCAACATATTAATCATCCTTTTGCTTAAGCTCAAGGAACTCCTTCTCCATATTTGATTGAAGAATAAGAGGGAAGTACTTATTTAAAAATGAGTTCTTGAACTCGTTCCATTCCATGGATTCGATTTCATTTTGGGGGCTTGTATTTTTAACTAGAGTCCACCACTGGTCTGCTTCACCTTCTAACTGGTAAACAGCCAAAATTACATTTTCATGCTCTGAACAACGAAGAATGGAAAATATCATCTCAATGGTACTGATCCATTGTTTAGAAACAAGTGGATCAGAAGACCCACTAAAAGAAGGTGGAAGTTGCCTCATAAAGGACTCAATAGAATATTGTTCCATTCTTTGCTCATTTGGAAGTCCAGATTGATTAATAGCTTCGGTATGTATAGCAATAAGACTCTGCACTCCATCTCCCACAACATTGGTTTGTTCAAGAGGGCATTCATTTCATTCTCCTTTACATTGATCAGCATGGTTCCTTCGGGTTCCATCAGTCGTCTAAAAACCAAAAAGAATAGTTTGAGAGGCAAAAATCATGCTAGAGAAAACAACATATCAAAAGGGGAGTACCTTCAATGTATAACATCTTAGGTTTAATTCTAAGATCGTTACCGTAATTCTAGGACTATAACCTATACATATACTTATCCTTAGGGACATCGCTAGACATACCATATAAATATCTCTAGGGATCTCAGTAAAGTTTTCGCATCATAGTTTCCAAAGGTTGCATAAACTATTCCTCTAATACCAACTATAAAGACCCCAAACTTGACGTACATGGACATTACATTACTTTTTCAGAATATTTAAAACATGAAAAAAACCGACACTCAAGGATCGTAATAGTTTAGTGTCTTTGGAAACATGGAATATAAACTTCTAATCATGATGAAAGATCTTCAAAATCTCCCATAACAATATTCCCCTTTTTGTTTCCTTACATAAAACCTTTCTTTTAATCTTGGGGAAAAAGAAAGCATAAAAAGGGTGAGCTCAAATGCTCAGTAAGGGTAAGCATGGATAAAATAAAACCAACCATATATATTTGAACTTAAAAACATGAACATAATGTTTAAACATCAAAATCATGAGTAATGAAATAAAACATGGAACTACGTTAGGAATAGATGATAAAAGAACATGAATCATGATAAAATATCATGGAAATAAAACTTGTAATTGTGTTAAAACATTAAGCACATGATTTTATTTCCATAGTAGCCAAGGCATTGCTGCCAAGACCATCTTAGTGGACAAAGTCCCTTACTGAATTGGGTTTACTTGCCGTTCCAGACCTGTATTACTGAACCATATTTACTTTCCGTTCCAGCCATGTCAATCTCATGAGATATAAATCTTTACCAAATGAATTTGAGGGAGATATAGGTCCCACCCATCTCATAATGAAATCATTCTTACGTGTGCCACAACATAATCATAAATCATTCATTATAACCCAAAGAATAAAAATGGGTTTCATAAACATCATCCCATCATGACATAATCCATATAAAACAAATGGATATCATTTCATCATAGTAAAAGTGAAACCATATAAATAATAGAGACATATACTTGAAACATACACATACTAAATAATGTCATCTTATATGGAAAATTGTTTTGATAAAACACTAGAAATGATTTCTTGAGGAAAATATCCTTTCTTCTTCAAAATAATTTTCTTCCCAAAAAATGCCATGAAAATTTAAAAGATAATGATTTTTTTGAAAATATTCCTGAAATATTATAGTGTATTCTTCAGGAAAATAAGGCGTTATGAAACAATAAAAATCCATTCATGTCGTACTAGTTAAAAAAACATTCTTCTCGTACTTTTGCTGGAAAAGTCAAAAAAGTACCTCGTATGGTAAACAAAAAAAGATTCCTTACATACCATGTAGTAATAGTAAGAAATGGGTAAAAAGGAATTTAAACATACATGAAACCATTTTTAGAAAACAGGGACATGAATGATAAATATAACCCTATTTAATATTTACGAATAAACAATCTCAGATAAAAACGAGATTGAAAAAGTTATCCCTTACCACGTGTCCGACTTGACTCGATCATTCATTAATCTCTTGAATAATAAAATAAATTAATTTCTAATTCCGTAAGAACCTTTTTCATTTTTATGATTCCTTTTATATCACTTATTACCATGTTATAAACATTATGTAATCATTTAAGTTAATAACGTTCGTTTTATTGATATTTGGTACTTGAGTCCAAAATAGACTTCTTATAATTACGTGTTGTTCATGCGATCAATAGCCCATTATATCCAGAATGATATTCATGATTTAGATATCATATATATAATATATTTCCAGAATATAAGTGTATTTATAATAGTACATAACATTTGGAGGTAAGAAATGAAATGCACCGTTCATGGAGACGGTAAGTTGTACGTACGCATGAACGCTAATTTCATTTATATTCCTTATTTTGATGGAAATAAAACATAATTATACCTAGTTATATTATAAATCCTATGAGAAATCATATATAATATCATTAACTCTATCCTTTATACATCCCACATAAGGTATTAACGAGTCACATCACTTTAAGGGGGCAGTAGTCCGCACTTCCTCAAATGAGATTATCGTATTTACCCACTATGGAAACCATAAATACATGATATAATTGGGAAGTACAAAAGAATAAGGAAATATTAAACATAATATATATCAAATATAAATACATTTCCATCATAATGGCCACCATGAGAGGCGGTAAGAAGTAATTGAACAATCATCATTTCGTGAGGCGTTAGTTTTCCATTGACAGAAACATTATGTTATTCATCCATTAGATGGTGGTGTGTGTAAGTGTAGTTCAAATAATTTTCATAAAAACATACTAGTATATTTATGATACTGGTGTTGTTACAAAATAATGGAATAAAAAGACTTTAGTGGTTGAATAAGTAAAATAAAACAAAACAATTTAAGAGAAATCGTTATCTTTAATTTGGGTATCTTCTTTTGGATTGAACAAAAAAGACTTCTTGGAGTGCCTTCTGCCTAAGGTAAGGCTTCTAGGAGGAGTATAGGGATATAGGGATCTTAATTGGGTAGATTTTGGACGATCCAAATGGCTTGATAGGTGGGTGGAATTGGTTAGAAGTGGTCTCCTTTTATAAGGGAGAGGAGGGTCTCTTTAGGAAAGTGTGAAAACATTATCTTATTATAAACTTATCTTCAGTTTCAAAAGGTCCAAAACACATTAAAGTCAAAGATAATATGACTCATATCAGAAATAAAATTATCCAATCAGAATTGGACATGTTTAGGATAATATTTTAATCATTATAATGTTATTTATATAAATCATTTATTAATGAGTTAATCACTACATCATTATTGTGTCATATGTAATTTAATTTATATGATGTCTATAAATTATAAAAATAATACTATCATGCATTAAATATTTTTAGATTTCCAATGAATATTTATAGGCAAACAGATAATTTATATAACCCATTTTAAAATTTATTTACTAACAGATATTTTCTTTTGTCATATTTTCATTTACTTTAAGTTAATCAATCTAAATTGTCTATATCACTCCCAAGTGGCTCAATGGGGTCCCAAAAAAGACCCAAAGATGCCCATGGTCGTAAATTATTCAAAAAATAAGGGTTGGACAATTTTTAAGGTAATTTTGAATTATTATAATATTCTTTTTACCTTGAATTACCGTATTTACCTTTAACCGCGGTAAATAAAAGTCAAAAGTTACTATTCACCAAAAATTATTTTCATCTTATTGAACCAAATTTTACTTCTTGATGACAACCATGTATGTCGGATTTTCGATATTCCATTCACAGAAGTGGTAAAATTTTATTTAAATGAAAAAGTTAATTTTTTTAACTACCACTATGTGGTTTCATTATTCATAAAAAATTGACGTTTTTAAGGAAAATACAAAAACTTCAGCAGAAGATATATTTGATATTCTGAATTCAAAATGGATGTCTTTTATTTGAAATTCAAAACATATAAGTGAAATTAATTAATTTTAAATGTAATTCCTATTATCAAAACAAATAGCGTGTTTCTAAGAAACAATAACTATAAAAAGATCGACACTTGTTTATGTCAAATTTCAAAGTGAAATTAATTCCAATGACCAACATTGGATTACATGGTTAAAATATATTCTAACTACACCTTAAAACCAATTAAAATGATAATCTAACCACATAAATTATTAGGATGAGAAAAGTTGTTTTAATTAAATAATAGCCTGTTTTTACTATTCATTAAAATATGAAAGTTATCAGAATAATATGAAACATTTATCCAAATTTAATTTTTATATCTTGATTCAAAGGAAGAATTTTATTTTGTCAAATTGAACTTATAAACATGTCAAAAAATAGATTTAAAATGGGTGCACCATCAAAAGGCGGCAAAACAACATTTTTTGAAAAATACTTATTTTAGCCGAAAAATTTATTTTTTTCTCATACCATGTTCTAGAAAATAAGTAAGATGAATAATAATGTTATAAAATTAAAAATTTTGTTAATAATATTCATAACGGTTAGTTTATAATAATATTATAACAATATATCGTTGTTTAGTGAAACCCGATATTGTGTACAACACACGCTATCGAGGAAGGTCGTGATTGCGTGTAATGCACGCCAAGTCAGGGTTGCGTGTAGTGCAATTCTCTTTTGTTGTTGCGTATAATAGAATCCAACCATATTTAATTTATACATAGAATATATATATATATACATATACATTCAATGTTTCATTGAATAACTACTATAAAACAAACATGAAATTGTGTGTAACACGATCCAAGAATAGTATTGCGTATACTACAAGCTAATATGGTGTTGCGTGTAGTGAATGATAATCTTGGTATTGCGTACAACACAATACATCAATGAAATTAAAAAGAATAATTCTCATAAAATCCCGGGTTGTTATAATTTTGGTGAGAACTGAATCTCTAAGATGTTGGGATGAGCCATGAAAGGTTTATTGGATAGAACATAGACAAGGATCAGGGTTGAGAGGTGTGGGAGGTAGAGGGGAATGAAGGGTGGTATTTATAGTTGATGAGAGGAGGTAATTTACATTATTTTAATCAATATTATAGATATTTTTCTCCAGCCTATAAAAATCCTTAATTAATGTGAAAAAATAGTAATAATGGCATGTGAGTTCAAACCATGTGGTCTTACATCTACCTTTCATCACATATGATGCAGTAAATCAAGTATTTAACATTTATCGTATTTTACTATTAATAAAAATTCTAGAATTTTAGAAAATTTCCAAAAATTTACCCTAACCATTTTTCGACCTGTAGAATTAAAATATGAAAAACCTTTTTCGAAAATAATTATCTAAATATTAATAATTTAATTTTTAAATAAAATCATAATTTATTCAAAAAACAATTTTATATTTATAACTCATTTTTAACACCTTGAAAAATTAACCGACATCTCATTATCTTATATATTTATGAATATAAAATAATAATATGATTTAATATGCATAAGGGTCATAATACTATTCATATGGTTATGTTACTATTCACAAAAATAAAATTTAGTTCTATCAGAGTCCAAATAACTTACTGAACACAACAGCAGATGGCCATTTTTAGAAATTCAAAACATAGAACTAGAAAAATTATGTTTAAAGGCTCATTATAAATATCTAATTAAAACAAAGTTTTATGAATTTCAATTTATTTTTTAAAAACATGTGGGTTTACATTATACCCACATTCTGGAAATTGCGTCCTCACAATTTTATTTACTTATCATACAGGTGATGGTATCTTTCCTTCATGTCATTTTCAGACTCCCATGTTGTTTCTTAAACCATGTGGTTTATCCATAAAACCTTTACCTAGTGGATTGTCTTATTCCTCATATGACATTCCCTTGGATCAAGATTCTGAAATGGTTTCTCTTCATAAGTAATGACCTCTTCCAACTGAATTGCTTTTGGGCTCAAAACATGAGATAAATATGGCACATACTCCCTTAACATCAAAACATGAAAAAAATTCTATTCCTGATACAAACTCGGAGGCATAGCTACTCAGTATGCAACTGGTCCAAAATTTTTATAGTATTTTAATAGAACCAATAAACCGTGGACATTGAATCTTTTTCTTACCAAAACACCTCACACTTTTCCAAGGAGAGATTTTAAATAATAACATGGTCACCTACCTCGAGAGATAAGTCTTTTCTTTTGTCTTCTACATAACTTTTCTGCCTGCTCTGAGATGTCTTCATGTTCTACTGGATCACCTTTACATTCTCAACCACTTCCTCTACTAATTCTGGCCCCATAAACATTCTTTCACTGATTTCATCCCAAAATGCCAGAGTCCGACATGGATTCCTATACAATTCTTCAAAAGGATCCATCAGTATACTTGAATAAAAACTCTTATTATTAAAATTTAACTAAATAAGTTTTTTTTATCCCAACATCACTGGTACTCCATTGAGAAAGATTATAGCATATATTCCAAAGTATAATTTGGTTGTTTTGACTACCCATCTGATTGGGGATGAAAAGCTGTACTGAAATTTTATTTTGTGTCTGATGTCCCTTACAAAATATAAAAGTGATCCTAGGATCCCAGTCAGATACAATGTATAGGGGAACTCCATGTAACCTGACAATATCATTGAGGTACAATTGAGAATGATGATAAAAATTCATTATATCTCGAATACCAAGAAAACATGCAGATTTAATTAGTCGATCAACAACACCTCAAATCGCATTATTACCCCTGAGAAGTCATAGGTAGTCACACCCCAATTTATATGGATACAGTCTCCCATTTCCACTCTAGCACTAGAAAAGGCATAAGTATATCCTTTAGTAACTGCCTCTCTGCTTTAACCTGCCAACATGTAAAACATTTCGTGGTAAAATCAGCAATATCTCTTTTTATTCCATGCCACCAATAATACCCATGAGGGTCTCTGAACATCTTAGTCCTGCCACGATAAACCAAAAATGGTGAACTATGAGATTCACACCACAAATCTTTCTTCAACTGGGAATCTCAAGGCACACTCAAACATTTTCTAAATCCTAAAACACAATCTTTATAAAGGATAAATTCTCGAAACATACCCAATTTAACTGATTCTATCTTTTTCTATATTTCATGTAATTCCTTCATCACATGCTAAATTATATATGATAATGATGAATACACTAAAAACTAAAACAAAATAGAGGCGTTTCCTGCACCAACAAATTATAATCCAAAATTTATCAAATCATTAATCAAGCGATCATGTTCCAAATGCAACATGGTTAATGATGAATGATGTTTTCAATTCATGGTATCCATAACTTTTTTTCTTTTCTCTAATGATAATTTATCATGAAATCATAATCCTTTATCAGGTCAAGACATCTTACCTACCTCATGTCTAATTATTTATGGGTGAATATATACTTTAGACTTTTATGGTTAGTATAAATTTTACATTTGGCTACATATAAATGATGCCTCCCAATTTTGAAAGTAAAAATCATAACTGATAATTACAAATCATGTGTGGGATAATTTTACTCACGAGGTTTTAGCTGTCTTGACGAATAAGAAATTACATAATCATTCTTCATCAAAACACAACCATTTCCCTTGAAATCAACTTCAATGTAGATAAAAACTCACCATTTCTGGAAGGCAAGGCCAAAACTATATCATTCACTAATCTATTCTTTAATTCCTAAAAAATCATCACATTCTCCTTTCGAAATAAATTTAACCGATTTTCACGTTAACATAGTTTGTATGCTAGATAACCATGAAATGTTTTTAACAAATCATCCATAAAACCCTAATAATCGAATAAAAATATGAAACTAAGTAACATTTGTGGTTATTGGACATTCATAAACTACTTTTGTTATTCCATGATCAACTATGATTCCATCCCTATTTATAATGTGCCCAGGAAAAAAAATCATTTTGACCAAAAATCACACTTCTTGATTTTTCCATACAGTTTCTTTTCCTTTGTGGTTTTTAAAACAACCCTTAGATGTTTTTCATGTTCTTATTTACTCTTACAAAATACCAGAATATCATCAACAAACAAAACCAAAAACTTACTCAAGAACTCTTGAAATATTCTATTCATAAGATCGATGAATATATAAGGTGCATTAGTTAACCCAGAAAGTATTAGAAAAAATTCATAATGCCCATATCTAGTACGAAAAGCCATTTTTGGGATTCCATCCTCCTTCACCATCAACTGTTGTTGTCCGGATCTTATGTCTTCCTTGGAAAAGTACCGAGATCCCTGGAAATGATCAAACAAGTCATCAATTTGAGGAAATTGATACATGATTTTAAAATTGATGTTATTCAAATATCTATAATCAATGAAATGTATCATAGAATCATCCTCCATTTTTAACGAAAAAAACAGGGTCTTCCCATGGTGAAGTGATTGGTATAAGGAAGCCTTTATCAAGAAAATCCTACAACTGATTTTTCAATTCAAGAAGTTCCATTTCAGTCATACGATATAGAGGTTTTTAAGTTGGATTAGCATCAACAACTATGTCTATTTTGAATTTTACTTCTCGATCAGGTATGACACCAGGTAACTAATCAATAAAAACATCAAGGTATTCATTTACCACTGTCACATCATTAATCTGGAAATTTCACTTATTTTTAAAAATATAAGCAAGATAACTTTAACTTCTATCCTTCAATAGTTTCTCAAATTCCAAATATATTATCAACTGTATGGTTTCATTCTTGTATACAAATTGAATCTATTTCTGAAAAATCACTTCTTTAGCTCTACAGTCAATCTTAACATGATAAACAAAAAGCCAATGCATTCCCAAAATAACATCAAACTCGACATAGGAAAAAAAAATACGTATTGTAGTTAATGTCTTTCCCTAGAACACTATATAGAGATTATAATAATTTTTCTTTGCGATAATATTTTCTCCCTGGTGTTCTAAAATATGTTCTAGTTTCATTTTTTGAGGTGATATTTTCAATTTAACAGAAAATTTATCAGAAATAAAGGAATGTGTAGACCTCATATCGAACAAAAATTTACAAAAATTTTAATAAATAAACAATGTACTTGATACAACTTCATTGGATGGCCTGACATCTCATGACATAGTCTTAAAAGATCTCACTACATCTTTCTTCTTATAGTCGGGATTCATTGCATCAATCAGATCTATCTGTGGGTAGGAATTTTCATAATGACCCATCTCACCACATTTAAAACACTTAATTGTTTGATTATCAAGATTAGTTGTAGCATCATTTTAATTACAATCTTAGTCCATATCTCCAAGATTACCACATCGAAAACACTTCCCAGTTTTGGTAAGGAATTCCGCAAGTTACATCTTGCAACACTTTTAAAAAAATGGAAACTAGATTTTCTTACCATAATATTTCTTTGGATGATTCATACCCATCACTTTCCATCTAAAACTCTTCTTCTCGTTGTTTTCAAAATTCATGTTATCATTAGAAAACTCCATATCTACCCTCTCATCACATCATATAAGTTTCTCATATCTTTTGAATTAACAGGAGGCCAATTCCATTCTATACCTTGGCTTCAATCCTCAGTAATGGTGGTTTATTTTTCAATCAAGATCCAGAATAATATTTAGAGCATACATCGCTAGTTGGGTGAAGTTCGCTTCATACACAGCCAACCGAATCTTCATCGTATTATTTCAATTCAAAGAATTTATTCTCCATCCAAAGTCGAACCACCTTTGGAAAATATTTCCCATGTAATGACATTTAAATTCATCCCACTCTAAGGCATCAACATCCTCTATGTCCATGATATTCTATACCATTGACCAACACTGATTAGATTCACCTTGAAAACAATAAATAAAAATACTTAACTTTTGATTATCTAAACAACCCATAGCATCGAAAATCTTTTCAATGGATTTAATTTATCATTCAGCTGCTACTGGGTCAGAAGATCCATTAAAAGTATGAGGGGTTTGCCTCATAAAATGTTCCTCTATATTCATATTCCATTATGGTAGCTCTATTTATTTACATTCATAGATTAAACCACCATTTATTGTCTCTATTATCTGATCCATTACTGTCACAAACTATTAGGTCCCAATCCCTACCATTCCAATATGCAGATTCAGAAGGATGTTGTTTTTTCATTACCTCTCATCGTCAACATCCCTGTTTCTTCTACAAAAAACCATTTTGAAAAAACATATCTTAATCAAAAAAACATGGTAATAATTAAATTCCATATCATTTCAAATTATGACTATGGTGAAAAACATTTATAGCATTACATTAACATCATCCTACCCCCTGTAGTTATCTATATCATCCTCGGATACCACTTATAATGACCTGATCTTATTAAATTACATAATCTTGAATTTAGTAAGGAAATAACTTCCTTTCACATTGAAGGTATTTTAAAGTTTAGATCATTATATAATTGTAACATAATACATCCATAACACTACACATTATTATATAGGGGATACCATAAAAATAGTATTCATTTCATCCAAAAAATATAAAACTTTTCAAATAAAAAATGATTTCTTGGAAAATTCTTAAAAAATTTAATGGGGATTAATTCTATATATTATACATTTTTATAACCTACTAAAATCATTTAAAAACATGTGATGAGAACAAAAAACCATGTATGGGATAAAAAAAGGAAAGAACACATTAGTCCATGAATACTTGAAACGTATGAAATCATTTTCAAAAGACACACTTGTCACCCATATATACATACTTTGTGAAACATGAGATTTCCACAAGATTCCAACAATAAATAATAAAATAAATAGAACCATAATGATATCTTGGGGAATTACTTACTTAATCATGTAACCATATTAGCTACCTTATAATTTGTAACCCTCACGACAACCTTACAATTTGTGTGACCATCACAATTTCAATTGGTGTAACCATACGACCGAACTCCAACATATAGACACCCAATTTATTGTTTGGAGATATATGCCCCACCCTTCATCATAATAAATTCCCAATAAGTAGAATAAAATCATACAACATGAATAATTATGTAAAAAAAATTCTTTTTAAATAAATAATTTTAAAAGAGGGTTTTAAAAAAATATCCCTTATAATTTTCATATAATTGTTTTTAGACATAGTATAGTGGATGGGATATGTTTATACACTATAAATACACATAATTAAACATAATATACAAAAAATTATACTCAGATAAAATTTAGATAACATATAAATAATGAAGTAGAGTGTTAACCCAAATAATTGTAATCGGGTTATGAATTAACTTACCTCGGGGTTTTCTTACATTAAATTTGTTTAAACCTCATGTATAATGGTTAAAAGTGTATTATTAATATATTAAATAAACATATAAATGATTATAATAACTTATATGATCATTTCATTACATCATTTTTCCCTTTAATTGATAGTATTTTGATCCTTCCATTGTTTTGGGTACGTTCTTTACGTGATTTCAATGATCGATTTATGATGGATATTCTTGTCGATTGGTATTAAAAATTCATAATTAAAAATTAGGGGTATTTAAATATCTACATAAACATTAATTATTCCATTAATCATTATTAATTTTTACATGAGGATGATCCATGAGTTAAAACAGTATTGATAATTCATTAGGTTATTTTGGTGATTCTTAGATCGTAAATAACTCATTTTGTTTCATAAATTAATAACATGTGTGAAAAATTATTCCAGAACATTATATAATTTATAATAGATAAATTATAATAATTTTCGACCATTAAAATGGTTTCATGACCAGTTGTAAAGGTAGTAAAATAAATTTAAATCACATCATCTATGATGTCTGTAATTCGAGACATCTCGGTTGGTGTTTTAATTTCATGAATAAGTGGGAGAGGAGAAGAAATATAATGTTGATTATTTCATAAACAAGATGAAATCTATAATATGTACGATACTAGATCAGTCATTATTCTTGGATAAGGGGGGTGAGGAAAGAAGAAAAATATAAATGAAAATGAAAAGAAAAGAAACATAACAAAAGAGGATATTTACATCTTGATCTCTTCTCTAAGAGATCCTTCTTAAGGCCATTAGTTTTGGAATTTTTGTGAGACCATAAGCTATAGGAAATAGGAAAGATCCTAGGGAGTATTATTTGGTAAAATATATGTATGGTTCAGGCTTGAGAGGTGTCGTAGAAAGGGGAGAATGATGGTTGTATATATAGTGGAGGAGAGGAGGTATTTTACATTATTTTAATCATTGTAATAATATTTTTTCCCAAGACTATGAATATTATTAATTATTTTGACCCCAAATTGTAATAATGTCATTTGAGTTCTAAATAGGTGTTCTTAAATCATCTTTTCATCACCTATGATGTAGTAAATCATGAATTTAGCATTTATCATATTTCACTATTCATAAAAAAATCTAGAAATTCAGAAAATTCCCAAAACATCACCCTAACCATTCCTCGATGCGCATAATTAAAAAAGAATTCCATTTTTTTAAAATAATATTCTAAATATTATTAATTTAATTTTTAAATAAAATGACAATTTATTCAAAAAAACATCTTTAAATTTATATCTCATTTTTTAATAACATCAGAAATTATTCAACATCTCATTATCTAATATCCTTAAGAAAATAAAATAATAATATGTTTTTATATTCATAAGGGTCATATTTCTATTAATATTAATATTCATAAGGGTTTGTTACTATTTATTTATAAGCATGTTGTTTCAATCAGACTCCAAATAACTTACTAAACACAATTGTAGATGACTATTTTTTAGAAATTGAAAACATAGAAGCAGAAAAATTATGTTTAAAGGATAGTTATAAATATATTAGTAAAAAAATTTCATGCATTTAAATTTATTTTTAAAACCTTTGGGGTTGTTACAATGTATAGAATATTCTTCTCAAAAAATCCAATACAATTAAACACTATGAAAGTGAGATTTATAATGTTCTATAGAGGACGAATTATGGACACCCAGTCACGATATGAATTACTATTTGGATACATATGTGTTCATTGAGAATTTGTGGTTTCTATTATTGTATAAGTAGGTTAAATTAATTCATGAAGATCTAATAACATTTTCTCTTGGGATGACTCTTGAGAAGTGGAAATTTATGGACTTTATTATGTTATATTTTTTCCCATTAGTTGGTAACTCAATTTAGTTGTTACAGAGTGAATATGATGGACTAGGGTAGTTTTCTCCTGGGTGGATGAAATCCTTCTCAATTTACCAATGTTTGGGTAAAGTATAATAGTTCCCTTAGTAATGGGTTTTCCTTCTTCCCTTCATATATATGAAACATAATCATGTTTGTTAAGGTTCATTAGAGGATGAATAACAACCTCAACATTGGACTTTCATTGTGAATGTAGATTATATATGAGTAATTTGAAATTATGTTTTATTATCTTTTCCCAACATATATTTATTATATGAAATATTTTCCTTAGTATAAAGAGGATTAATTTAGTTTGGATTTATCTAAACTATGGATTAATAAAACCTATTATTTTTTTCTTAACAAAAATATCACATGGTGGGAGGTAATTAAATTTTACACGGAGATCCTTTGTCATGAGCCCACCATGGATGTCGAGTTCACATACCTATTTTTTTCTCCTAAATGTGAATAAAATTCAATAAAATGTTTCTTGATAACATTATTCTTTGTTAGTATCATTATATATAACTTTTATAAGGATTTAATGAATAAAAATATTTAATTTTAATCATGAAGGGGTAAGATCTTTATCAATGTTTGAATATTGGGGTTCTTTTCCACACTCTGAGACCCTTTGTGTTATATGTCAAAATTTTCTTGTACATTTTAATTTTTAGTGGAACATTATGATGGAAAATACATAAATGTATTTCCCTCTCCTCTTAATTTTAACCTAGGTTTTTTTTTGGATGTTAATCCTATGAATGTTTCCCATGGATTTCACTAAACATTCCCATGATGAATGAGTTCTATCATGAAATTTACTTAGAGTAAACAACAATGGTTCTTCTTGTGAAGATGATCCCCATATAGAAATGGTATAATTTCATGGATGATGGTGTAATAATGATCCAATTTCTAATGGATGTGGTGGAACCAAGTCTATGATTGTTGCAACAACAATCCACTATGGGGGTAATAGTTCATGTGGTACTAATAGAGAAAAAAATACCTCCCAACACTATGGATTGGGGTTTCTGATTTATTACTACTAACACTGTTGACACATATTTTATGGACTTTTGGAATTTAATAATGGAATGAGACAAATATGGTATATTTTTTGGTTGGATATTACCACTAACATAAGGAAACTCTTATATGTAATGTCTTATTTTCCTTAAATGAGATGCCAATATACCTTTGCATAGACTAGTTACGAATCTTATCTATGGGTCTCTCCAACCATGTTTTCCTTTTATTTTGTTTTGGAATGATATATATTTTTTGATTAGAACAAATTGCATATTAAGACATAAGATTTGAAATATATAGAAGTGAAATAAAATTTCAAGTCACATTGCTTAAAAAAGCATTTTTTCTTCTAATTAGAGGGATGGGTAGATATCCACATTTTTTCCACACTCTAAACATATGGTGGATAGAGCATAATTGACTATATGATAGGGAGATATATATCCATTTTAGAATTAATGTTAGGGAAGCTCATATTTGCTTCCTATTTTTTAACTTTTAATCACTTAATGGGTGGATAGGTCAAGATGGCAACATCATTCACCTTACACCTTGAGATAGTTAGTGTAGTTCCTATAAAGAAGGTTATTTAATAAAAATTGATGAAAGATCAGCAAGATTTTATGACTGAGATGAGGCATGTATTCCACATTATTGTTCATGGGGATTATATTATAAAAATCAATCATGGGAAATAAAATGACTTTATTTTTCTTGTTAAACAGTTCTCTCCACATGTTGATGTAATTTTATCTACCTTTTAAGAGTAGTTTTTTTACCTACTCCAAACATTGCAATTTTTACCTATCAAATTAAACTATGTTTCATATACTCAAGGGTGTGTTTATTCAAATATAGGGTTTATTGATAATGTATAGGAACTAATGATTATAATTTCCATGGCTTTCCCATTGATCAATATAGAACAATGTTAGATAGTTATAAAGTTCCTTGTGTAACAGACTTTAGATTCACAGGAACCTATTGATATGGTTTCTTCTTTAGAATGGATTTAACTTAGGAAGGGCCTTTATTCCATGAATACATGTAACTGTGAGGAGATACATTGAATGTTACTTGGGGAGGACCTCTATTGATATTGATCATCAGGTTTATATTGTGTCGAGGGCCTCTATTTTAGTATGATTTTTTATTAGTAGAACATTTTCTAAATTTTAATTTGGAAGGGCCTCCTAGGATATTAACTTGATAACTATAAAGAGGGACTCCATGGCTTATGATTGTTGATGGATATGTTAGGCAATGGCCTCATTTCTAATGAATATACTTACTACATCAGGGACCTCTAAAACTGCTGAGATGGGGAGGTCCATCGTTCAGATAAAAAGTATCATTGTAGAAGTAATTTACCTGGATGATGTTCACATTAAAATGGGAAACTCCTCTACAATGAGGTATATTATGATGATCTCTCAAGGTTACTTGTTTTATCATAATTTTGGGAGGATATTCATGGATGATGATTTCCTATTTTCTATCATGAGGAGCACCTTTATGGTTTATACTTTTTGTGAAATGGTGAGGATGTTCATGATAGGTCCTATATAGAGGACCTCTAATGTTATCTGTTATTGTAATATAGATAATAAGATAATTGTAATGGTGATATTACTTTGCTATCAAGATGTATGATAAAGAAATAATTTAGATATGAGGTTTCTTTATCATGAGGTTCATGAACCATCAACGAGTATCATTCATGATACACTAATGAGAATCAAGGATTCTGGTTTTGTTAGTGGTATTTATTTTTCTCTAATTCATATCATATTGATTTCCATGGTTATTTCTCCTAGGATTCATTATTCTAGTGTCTATGGTCAAATTCACAGTATTTGACATGTGTGAACAAGTCGGGGCCCTTCTCGAGCCAGTAATAATTCATCTCAACGATCCAAAGTGATGATGGAAAACTATATTATGCTATTACCTTTTACTAAATCTTCAAAAATCAAATATACCAAATCTCATAGGACAAATTATTCTGGGAGAATAATTCTTAGTAGGATTTCACCAAATAATCTATAAAAAGGTTAATATCATCTATATGTTATATTTTTTATTAAAAAATTCTAGTTTCTAATGAACATTCATATGGAAATTATTATTAAAACAACAATTCATTTTCATCAGAAAAATATTTTCATATTCTTACAATCATGGAATATGACATGTAAATGTGAGAAATAATGAGAGAATATGGAAACCCATCCAAAAATACATTGTAAGATACGAAAATGAACAACCATCCATGATATCTTCCATCATTTGTAAAAAAAATTATAAATGAAAATCCACAATATTGGAATATAGAATGTGGGAATACATATGAAGACAAAAAAATAAAAAACTATTCCATGAATCTATTCAATCCAATCTATATTAATCCATATCATGGCCTATTGATATCAAACCATCTGTTGGTGACATAGAAACTAATGTGACATGACCATTTCTAAATGCACGAAAGGTTCCCAATGAGATATTTTTTCCAAAAACCATTTCAAGACCATGGTAAATATTGGTAAAAAATTTCACAGAAATATAAATACATCTTATATTCTTAAAATTAATATTTTTGTAAAAAAACCCCCTTTATAAATTCCCATGAACACAAAGTGCGATAAAATTATATTTTAATGAAAAACCCAAACAAAAAATGTATCTCAAGGGACTTTTGTATCAAATACAACTATTTAATAAAAAAAGTAATTTACAAGAGCATCAAGTGATTCATGAGTTAAAAAATTTTATAGAGATACTTATCACATGAAAGGCGAGGAAACACCAAGAATTGATCTTTTATGTGTGTGCATGAAAGGGAATAAAACAGGATTTAATGTCCATTAAAAATCACTCTCGGATGTATGTGATTTGATTGTTAATGATATAATATGAGATCACCTAGTGGTCCTCAATATATTTATTTATAGTCTATAAAATAGAATACCATGTCATTTTTTTCATGATCTTGAAGAAGAATGGGCTAACATAGGAGGGACTACATCGCAATGAAAGGGGCCATGCCATAGACTACCATGTCAAACCACATTTATGAAACACATCGCAAACCGCACTGTATATCCTATAAACATAGGGAGGGACTACAATACAGTTTACACAACCACTTTGTATCCAAAACCATTATAAGGGAGAAGCTACATCGTAGCCTACCTCCATATCAAAGCAGCACTGAATTTAGAAGAATCACCAAACATCCACCATGATGCACCTATAATGATTTTGAAAAGTCCACATTGTAGTATCCAACCTTTATATAATTCATCCCTACACTATTAAAAACCATGCCAAAATTTTAATTAGCATAAAAATTCAACTCCAAAATACCACACCACAACCGAATCATCTAGGTTACAAGAAAACTCTCTATTGTATAGCCAATATGATCTATTATGCACACCCTTGCAATAAAACTAATACCAAATCCCGATTAATTTTTATGCGAATTTTTAAAGCCTAAATATAGAGAACAAATAAATTATCGAGGACATGAATGTTCTCCCCACTATAAAATATTTCAATCCCTCGAATGTTTTCATGATTCTACACTAGAATAGATAGACGACCACCACTACCTTACCAATGAATTCTAGTACCATGTCTCATGCATATCACTTATGAATATCCATAGAATATAAAAAAATGAAATAATTTTTTTTATTGAACACCTTATGTTGGAAATCCATAATTAGAATATGTTTCTCAACTATTTTAGTTTTCAGTTTATGATTAAATTCATAACATTAAATCACATGAGAAGGGTCTAGTGGATAACACTTCATCAAAGAATCATGAAACACATCATTAATCAATATTTAATGATATGGTATTTCCAACTGATATACATCCTTTAGATGTAATCCAAATGATCTTGAACGGGCCATTAAACAGTAGTTTCAACATAGCCTACATAAATAAATAATTGTACCTAAAGAGATGCAAAACATGAAGAAAGACATGATAAATATCCTTGAAATCTAATAGTTTATGGAGATGTTTTTCATATTACATATAATAAATCTCTTCCATAAATAATATGTTCTAGATCAACTGGACCATTTCAATCTGAACAAGTCTCGGTCCAACCATTGATAACTATCCAAACTATACACATCACAAGTTAGATCTACATGGACACCCATATATTTATTCAATGATATCTATCTCAATATAATTCGGATCACTATTTTTATAGGGAAATTTTTTTAGAGGAATATACTTTTCCCAAAAAAACAAAAATCAATCCCACATTCTCAGAGAATGTTGTAAAAAACCTATACTACTCAACCAGTCTTTCCATTCGTAAATTGATTTTATACCTTTATTAAATTAATTTTTAATATATCACCTCTTGAAATGAATTCCATAGACTAGATGTGAACAATGTGTACCTGATATTAAAAACTATATAAGAACCCCATGAATCCTCACAACCTCTTAGAGATACAATTTCTCAAGATTCTTGACCTTCACCATCTCCTCGATTGGGTGAAAATTAACCAATTTTTATTTTGATCAAAAATATCTTAAAATTCATAATTCTTACTAGGATTCCATATAAAACCAATGATTATGTATGTTTCAATTTATTCCCACATCTATACTGAAAAGGGATAAGATTGAAATAAATGATCTGGTCTCTAGTGCTCCACCATAATCCCCAGACATGTCAGGCACCATTAATCAAATTCTTTAGTCAACCAGCTCATCCAGAACCACCATTACTAATGTATCAGATAATGATACATCTTGGTAGTCCCATGGTGTATGGAACAAAAAAACCTATGCCTATTACCCATCAATTTATTCCACAAACACACACACATAGATATATATATATAAATAAACAAGAAATCATCCTAGGAAACACAATGTTTTGATGGGATATCAGGACCACTCAATTTGTGTCTCTAAACCATTTAGAATTTTACTCATGTGATGGAAATCTGTTTCAGATACATGATTGAGTAGATCCCATTAATTAAATTTTTGTTCATGCATTACTGAATCTATAAACACACGAATACTATCCACTTCAACTTCTAGGATCATATCCGTGAGTGAATTCATTATAGACCACTCCTCTATTTACAAAATTAAGTATTTAGTCAATAATTTCTATCTAATTGAACCTATGAACAAATCAACATTCCCATGAGTATAATAAATATATAAATCAAATGTTTTATGATACTTTTCTAATCATCCCTATCACAGGATCAAATATCTATGAGTAGAAATATACTTCAATATCTTCTAATTAGAATATTCAATAAATCGATCCACAATGAGATAGTGAAACCAAATTATTAGAGTAAGCATAATAGCATCCAAATGAATATTATGGTTTGGGTAGTTCTTCTCACGAGAAATTATTCGGCGATATCTAATATTCCCTCACATTGTTTCCCAATACCAAGAGACACTGTAAACTTGTACATATAGCATCACATTAAAAAGTTTATCATGATCAATGTTATGGATGAATAAAAACATCTAATGATTTTAATATAACCTAAACTTCATCAAAATTTCTCATTCATTTATCATTCCACACAAACATTACACCATAATGGGTGAAATTAATCTTTATAGATACTTTAATGGAAAATACCTAAAAAATCCTCCTATAATAACTCGCCAAGACTAAGAAACATTAGCTCTCAAAAACATTTAGGACTTCTATAATGACATTACCTATTTTATCTTTGAAATTTCTTCTAATATTCATCTCTTATATATTACTTTTCCCAAAAATATCACTTATTTGATCCATAATTCAAACATGGAAATCATACTACACAATTGATGTTATTTCAATGTTCTAAGAATGATATCAAAATGATCCATCTCTTCATCCTCTATCATAGTGTATATAAAAATAGAATATGAAAAACAGACTAGAAATGTGTGCATGAACTGATGAATGATTTGGATATTCAATTCCATACCATAGGAGAATTAGTGAGACCAAATGGAATAACATGAAAGTAAAAAATGACCATACCGATTCTTAATTGAAGTCTTAGAGATATCATCTTCTTATAATCTAATACCATGGTTACCTAACCATATTTCAATGTTAGAAAACCAATTAGCGCCTTTGAGTTGATCAAAGATATAATCAATTAATAAAAAGTGGAATTTTTTCTTGAAGGTCACATGATTTATCTTTCGGTAGTAAATTCAACATCTAAGGATTCTTCAAAATTTCATGGAAAATGGAATACGTGAATCCCAAGGGGAATCACTAGAATGTATAATTACATTGTCCAAAAAGTTCAAATGAAGAAACAAAATTTCTTATAACTCAGAATGTTCCATCAAATATGATGACAATTAAATGGGCATCACACCAGGGAGCTAGTCAATAGTAAACACTACATTTATCTGTAGTGGTAACAGAGAAAAATAATTAGTAAATTTATTTATTTATTCACTCATCAATGGAAGAACTAGACCACTTACGCGAGAGTTAATAAAATAAATGAACATATCTGAATATTGGAATGATATTACTCTAATACAAAGAAAAATATGTCACACTCTAATTGATATTGAATCCCAATATCATTAAATGACACGAGAGACTCCTTTAGTAGATAAAAATTTAGCATGATGATGATATGAATTGATCTGTCCTTTTACTATAATCAGTTAAACCATAATAATAATACAGATAGATATCAAGATCATGAACTAAGAAACCCCAAAACAATTTCATATAAACTATCATTACCAAACTCATGGAATAATTGAAAACATATTCAGACCTCTTTCCCAATGTCATGGTAAGAAGAAAAAATAACAACATCTATTTTTATATCTATCCAATCATTTCAAAATAAGTTTATGATATAATATAATTATTAGAACCTCAATCAAATAAATCTATCAACAAAGAGGATAAAATAAACACCATACCTGTAATAGTATCAAGGCTTACCTCAAATTATACTATAACATAATCCACTGTATAAATACATATGGTCTTAGCTTCTACATATATGGTGTTATCCACATTAATATCCCTTTTATACTTAATATAAGACCAAAACCCATGGAAGCATCATAATGAACCTACATAGCCTTGGTGGGAGTGGATCATGCTTCACTACCTTATAAAATCCTTCCTAAAAAATGTGAGAGATGGCAGGTCGCCCATAAAATAGATAATATCATGGTGATTCAATATAGATAGAAATGGTATGACAAAGACATCCAAACTAATAATAACCAACCTAATGTTTAGCTGACTAACCCCATTGACTGGTCCTAAAGAAAATTGAACATACTTGTGTTTTCTTTTCAATCAAGAAAACACATTATGGATGAAAACTGTTGTAACTAATGCTCAACATGAAACCATTTTCCCAGAAATGTCTTGATAACCCATATCCACTTTATCCATAGCCTCAAAAAATATTATAAGGAATAAGATAATTAAATTAAAACAAATAAAATCCATCTATCCCATATCAAACCAATGAGAATTGAGTTATTCATTACTGATATTCTAATTTTCTAGGTGTACGAACTTAATGAAACAGGTTAGATACTCCAAAATCATATGCTCACCATACTCTAAGGTAATATATTACTATGTCTTATTCACTATAAACTTTTTAGGAAAATATTCATTATTGAAGATCTTCAAAAAAGAATTCATGTTTTGATCCTTGTGAAATATGGTATGTAAGATAGAATCCCACTTTCTCCTTCCTAGTCCTACAAGCACATAAGTCAAAAAAACACCAGAGTCCATTGGTGTTTTTACAAAATTTATAATCCTCTTAATCCCCCCAATCTATAATTTAAATTTTTGGGTCCTTTATCACCATAAAAATATGGGTGGATTCATCTTAGTAAATTATTTGTGATATAACACTATTCATCCCTATAGTCCAACATTCGTCTGACCCTGAGTCTAAATATTGTAGATTATATCTTCCACAAACAGGGATCCAATGGAGGTTTTTAATAAGGATCTTATCTCAATTCTTCCTCACTAAGATTCTAAATATTTATTCTACGAACCATTTTCTAACAAATACAAGGAAATAATTAGTCACCATAATAAAAATTTCCTAAATCATAGGACCGAGATGATGAATTTGTATTATTTCATTAAAATAATAAATAATTTAAGAAATCATGGAATCTTTCAACAATATAAAAAAAAAGAGGAATAGTATTATCCTACTAAACCAAATATCCAAATCACTAAAATGAACTCAAACACCAAGTATTAGGGTTGGAAAAAATTCATGGGCACCCATGGTAACTTAGGTTCAAATATGGAATTGAGATGGTGGGGAACATTTCAGCACCTACTACCCAAATTATGATGTACCTCATTATTGATGAACAAAGAACATGAAACAATCGCTAGAATATTCATAAAATGTAATTCATGATATTCCCTTTTATAACCTTTTATAATGAACAAACCTAGTTCAATAATATAATTCACCTAATAAAATTCCCAACAAGTTGATGTGAAATTATGAATATATAAAATATCATGTATAACAAAAAGAATTCAAAACAATACAGTAAAAGAGAAAAGAAACATATTGATAATTTAGATATGAAAAAAAATGTTGAATGTCTAAACCTAAAAGAAAAAAAGACAATACTAAAATGAGCCTCAATGTGACCATATGTCACCACGAAACCAACCCACTATGAAGATGACGTCCACCAAGAGAATTTGATGAACTATTCAAAACCCTTCACTTTGACAACATCCTAGAAAACTATATATAAAAATTCTAATTGGAAAAAATATTTTGTTAGCAAAAATCCCTATAGTATTTCACCAAATAACCTATACAAAGTCAAATATAAAGAAAATGTTTGCTCTATAATGAATAAAACTCATCTTTATAAACAATTTTCATAAGATAAAGCGTTTTTGTAAAACAAACTTTTGTTTTTCATAATAAACTATCCATGTTCACATTAGAAGGAATATTTATAGGTAATGTGAGAATGCATGAGATTGAAAGAAAAACCATCCATACATACACCATAAAATAAGATAGTGTGAAACCAATCATGAAATAAATCATCATTTATTAAACCAATGGAAAAGGAAAATGAACAAGATTGTGATCTAGAGTACGGGAATATGTAATTCAACATAATACTAGAAACTATGAAATAAATCACATGAATCCAATAGATATGGAGTCTTATATTAGTCTATCGATATTTAAACCTCTAGTGGTTTTATAGAATCTAAAATTGTCATGGCCATTTTCTGATACACCTAAGGATCCCAATTGTCTATGTTTTCTATGAAAATTGTAAAAAATTATAAGTCCCTAGAAATAAACATTAAATAATATTTATTTAAGACAAGAAATCATATGTAGGATCTTTTCAGGTTTAGTTTTTTAGAAAATTATGATGTAACTATTACATTACATCTCAATAGATTAAAAAGTAGACACTTCTACTCTATCCATTTTTTTCACAATAATAAAACTCCTTCAATAAAACAAGAATTATTTCTTTGATATAAATATTCTTGAATTCTTATGTTCCCTTAACCTTTCATATACCATGTAAAAACATTTCAAAAACATGGAATGAGCATAAAAAGATCAGTAAGGTTTATAAAACGATGAAAGAAAATAGTATTCCAACAATACATACAAATCAATGAAATTATACTTTTCTATCATAAAACATAATATATTTTCCATAACTCACAAAAACATAATATTTTTGAATAACACATAGAAATCATAAATCATAATGGCATCTTGTGGCAACAATATCATACTTACAGTGTAGCTTTCACAGCTACATAGGGAGTTACGTTTTGTATACCCATCACAGTATAATATCTAAATATCATAGAAGAATCCTTATAGTTATCCTAATTAATGTTACCCAATGTATTAGAGATCCATCATGGGTCACCTACCCTATTTTTATCACACAACCACCTGTATTCGTAAATAATTCCCATGAACCATAATAAATAAAACAAGCATAATTGAAAGATAACATTTGCAAATTTCAATCAAAATATATAATTTCAAGATATTTAAATAATAAATAATTTATCCAAACCATTTTAAATACCAATATATGTAAAAAGGGTATAAATTATTTATTTTCCTCTAAAAAACACTATGTCTTGTTAAGGAAGCCAAATACCAAATAATACTCTTGGCGGCGAAAAGGTCGTCGTCACCATACAAATTAAAAAGAAACATTCCCTTTGTCATTTTGTAAAACACATCGTAAAAAAAGGTTAATTTTGAAAACTGTTGAATAAAATTAAATGAAAAAGTGTATAATTATACACCGTATAAAAGAAGGTCGTGTATAAACCATTATATGCCTCAATGAATGGAGATTGAGGTGAAGTCCTATACGTAGACCATTTTTTAAAAAATAGATCAATTATGTTTATTAACTATAAATCCACATAATGTAATTATAAATACTAGATAGTATGTCAAAAGTGATTTCTCATGTAATCATAGAACAATATAATCAAGAAGTAGAAGATTAACCCAATGAATGGAAATTGGGTTATGAAGTTCCCCTATGAAAATTCGGCAGCCTAACAACATCAATTTATAATTTAAAAAATGAATTGATGGGAGAGAAAGGGGTATATCATCTCTTGGATATAAAATGTACAACAATAAGGATATTGAAGAAAATATCCCAACATATGAAAATGGAAATTAAAAGGAAAAACATAAAATATTTCGTTGACAAAAAAAGGACGGTGAATGGTTCCCTTACAAAGGACATTTTTTTAAATAAAATAGATCGATTATGTGTATTCACAATAAGTACACAGAAATAATGTATAAATAAAAGATAGGTTAAAAAAAGTTATTTCTCATATAATTATATAACGACATAATCTAGAAGTATATGTTTAACCCAATGAATGGAATTGGGTTAGGAAGTTCCCGTATAAAAATTCAGTAGCCTTACGATGTCACTTAAAAATTCACAAAATGAGATGATGAGAGAGAAAAGGGTCTCTAATAACATGGACATAAAATATACATCAATAATTTTGTAGAATAAAATAACCCAAAATTTAAAATTTAAATTAAAATACATAACATAAAATAAATCATTGAGTAAAGAGGATGATGAAAGGTTCCTTTACATAGTGTCCAACTTATCTTGTTCATTATTTATCTACATTAATAATAAACATATGTTAATTATAATTGATTCAGAAACTTTTTCATGTTTACTATACATTTTATATCACTTATTCCCCTACTATAATAATAATAAATTATTCAAGTTCATATTGGCCTTTTTGTCGATGTTCGGTACTTGAGTCAAAAATGAACATGTTATAATTACAAATTGTCTATGTGGTCAAAATTCTATCTTCTCTAGAATTTTATTCATGATTTAAATATGATATATATCAAGTATATATGTATTTTGATCCAGTGTATATGTATTTTATAATAGACCATAATATTTGTATATAAGAAAATAAAAGGCACTATTCCTGGAGACAATAAGTTGTACGTACACATGAACGCTAATATCATTTATTTTTCATTTTTAAATGAATAAAAACTAAACAATAAATTGGTATATGATAATTATATTATAATATATATGTTTTATATGTTACATAAGTTCATTAATTCCATCCTTTATACGTTCCATGTATTTCATGAATGAGACATACCACATTGAGTGGGTGGTAGTCCGCACTTTCTCAAATGAAATTATCATATTTATACAACATTAAAATAATAATGGTACATTATAATTGATGATTACATAATAATATATATAAAATTAATATCACATATAATTTCAAAGAAATCATAATGGACACCATGAGAGGTGGTATGAGATAATTAAACAATCATCATTTTACGAGGCAGTAGTTTGTTGTCCAGAGAAATAGTACATTGTTATCCATTAAATCGTGGTGTGTGAAAGTGTAGTTAGAATAATTATCCTAATAATATCCGAGTATATTTCTGATACTGGTGTTGTTATAAAAACTGGAATAAGGAGAGTTTATGGGGTTAGAGAAGGGAATAAATGGAAGAATATTGAGACAAGATATTACCTTAAATCAGGAAACTCTTTTAGATTTAAGATAATAATACCTATTGAATTACATTAATCACAAGTAAAGGATTCCATGATGAATAGAGGGATTTTGGGTTCTTATTTGGGTAGAATATGGACAATCCAAAGGGGTTTGAGATGTTTGAGTTTGGGTTAGAGGTGGTGGCCTTTTATAAGAGGGAGGAGAGGAACTTAAGGAATATCTTGTAAAAGTAATTTATTATAAGTTTTATTTTGATTATAAATGATTGAAAATTATTTTATTTTGAATATAATATGAATATATGTCGAAATAAAGTCATCCAATAAGAATTAGATAGGTTTTGGATATTTTTTAATCATTAACATTTTTATTTAACACTTTTTTACTCTTACCGTTTAATCAAGCATTTAACAAATTGAGAGTCAAAATAGTTTACAAAAAATGACAAATATCCAATTCAAGAGTCAATAATGTTTTTTAGAATTATGAAAACTTTTTGGCCGAATATGATATTTATTTGAATTTTAAAAATATTTTAAATTTTAAAATATGAATTATGTCAATTTTTACACTATTCATATCAAAAAAATTTAAAAATCCATAATAACATGATTAATTAGAAAAAACATCGTTAATTCATATAAAAAATGAATATATTATCCAAAAAGTTCATGAATGACATGAAAATATTAAAATTAAATTTATTTAAACATTTATATATCAATTTTTTAAACCTTTATTAATATATTAATCACTACATCACCATTTTTTTATAATTAAATTTATTTCTTTAGTTTCTAAAATTTATAAATAAAATACCATTAGGTAGGAAATATTTATAGCTTTTAAATGAATATTTATAGTTGAAAAGATCAGTTATATAACCCCATATATTTTTTTACTAAAAGATATATGTTTAGGATATATATTCCTTAACATTAAAATAAAAGTAATTAAATGCCATTTCTCACACAAGTGGCTCCATGGGGTCCTAAAATCATCCCATGAATGCCCATGGTCAAATATTTCTCATCCAATTGGGTTAGGACATGTGTTAGGGAAATTAAATTATATTATAATATTATTATTTACACATATTTACTAGATTTACCCTTTAACCATTGTAAATAAAATATTTACTGAAGTTACTATTCTTAATTACTAAAAATAAAAGCTACCTATTTACACAATCTAGACCTCATTATTCCAAATATGGAATCCATTTTTAAAAACTGAAAACAACGAACTTGGATAAATTAATTTAAATATAATTCCTGTTGTCAAAACAAAAAACCGTGTTTTTAAGAAGTAAAAACTACAAAAAGATTGACTTGTATTTATGTCAAATTTAAAATTTAAATTACTTCCAATGGATAAAATTGGATTAAATGATAAAAATATAATCCAATTAAAATTTAAAATCAACTAAATTTACAGTATAACTATATTAATAAATTAAATTAAATGAAAATTTTGATTTAAAATTCAGTATTTTTCACTACTCATAAAAAAAAATTTATCATAAAAGTAGAAAATATTAATCCAATGTAAACATTGACAGACCACTTACAAATAAGAATATTATTTTGTCAAATATACGATAAAAAATTGACAAAAACTATATTTTAAAGGGTTATCCATCAAAAAGTGTTAATTCCCTTTTAAAAATATTAGAGTTTTTTCAAGATTAAAATCAGATTCATTCTTATTTTAAGACTATAAAATTAATTGGATATGTTTAATGACATTTAGTAATCATATTTTAGTAATTTATATTATTTATCACCAATACAATGGCTCTGAATTAGTAATCATTTAATATATTAATATTGTGATCTTATATTTTTGGTATAACTCAAAGTTGTGTGCAATATATGGTTTCAAATAAACTTGTTGTTGTGTGTTGAGTACGCTATTGAAAAAAGTGTCCTATTTAAGATAGAATTAATATATCATTCATAAATGTTAATAGATATGAAAATTTATTATTCTATAAATACCTGGGTCGTTACATCCTTCCCCCCTTTTGGAAATTGCATCCTTGCAATATTAAAATTTGGCTTGGAAACATCATTGAATGTCCCACATCAGTAAAGGAGTCAATAAAACTATCACATTAAAAGATATAAATATAATTTCAAAGAAAAATAGAGATAAAAAATACTAGGATTCAGTGAAAACATGTATATGTAGGAAAAAATAAGTGTCATGTTCTGGTGGAGAGTGATAGAAAAAATGATATAGGGAATGTTAACCACCAGAAAACCACAAACTTGTAATAGGTTAAATGGTCTTTGATTCCACAGTAGGAAATGAAAATAGACAAAAAAAAATTTTTGAGGTTCCCTTTAATGAAGTTAGAGAATTTATTTATGATATTAATTAAGAACATAATGAAATATACTGACTTTTCAAGTATAGTTGTATCCTTTAAAAAGTTTCTACAAAAACTCATATTTTCTCCAAACGATGACTATTCAAGATGACATGGTCACACCTGAAGCACCAGAATCAACTTCTATAGAATAACATGATGCAAAAAAGATGAGCCATATATTTCCCCTATCATTATACATTAACCAAAACCCTATAGGTTAGTACAAGATCAGATAATCCCAAAAAATGATAATCTTTTATAAAAAGGATATATTACTCTTAAATTCCAAAATTGAACAAAGAATACTCAAATATCAAAAGGACCATTTAATACACACTTGTACTAACAATTATTCAAAATAATCCAATCTATTTTTGAAACCCAAAATTCACAAGCATTTGATCACATAATTTTCCAAAAAAAATCGTAACATTAATTTCTAAATAACATCGGCTACACTTAAAGTATCATACTAAAAATTTATTAACCTAATCAAATATTCTCTATGATAGTTTAATAATTTCCAAATATAACCCAAATAGCCATATATCCACTATAAAAAATAGATTTTTCCAAAATAAAACTCAACCATTATTCCTCAATTGAAATCCCAAAGTATTCTATTTTCTATAAGCATATAGTGTTCCCAAATGAACAAACATCTTCAAAAATAACTGGTATCACTTAATCACCAAAACATTTTATTATACTAAGGATATCTATTTTATAAAACATAATATCCCAAACCAACTTCTTCATGATCAATAAATTCATTTAACTAAAAATAATAAGTCATACTACCCAAGGACTTCACATAGTCCAGTGGTAGGCAATGCGCTCTTGTCGCCCTTCGGTTGTGGGTTCGATTCTTGTGGTCTTGCCAGATGCAACATGGTGTCACTCATCCTATGTGTTTTCCTTTTTCTAAAACCATATCATTCTTGTAAAATTTTCAATAATAAGATAATTTCATAAAAAATTACCATAACCATATTTATCCTCAAAGGTTATCTAATACCTTTCATTTTGAATCCCAAAATGTAATAAGCACTAATCTTTTAAAAAACAAAATATCATATGAAACCCTAATATTATCCTTTATGTCCACACAAGAAAAATTAATTCTTAATTGAGAAACATTTTCCCATATCAAACATCAGGGTTACACATATTAAAAAAAGTATTCCCAATGTAATTCCATCCAGAAACGTGAATTAGTAATTTTAAACATTTCATCATCCTACAATCTACCATAACTCTTCAATCCATTATATGTTGATTTTTTACTCATTCGGAGCTCTTCATAATATATTAACAAATAATTTCAACCTTATTTAATAGTATATCATTATTAAAGATAGACCATCCTCCTCATTTATAAATATCAATCCAAATATGATTCATTCTTTTTGGATAAGAAAATAAAACATACATTGAATACAGATATCACGAGCTTTAAGATATTCCCTTTTATGGAAGTATGTTGTCATACATTAAAAAAGAAAAAGATTTCTCAACTTCTCTAATATCACTTTTCGATGGAATTTAAAAAGTTGAGATCTTGAAATCATATTAAAAAATACCATGACCTATAATTTGTTTTTGCAAATGAGTAGGTGATGGATAAATCAATCAATTTCTTGTAGGTGATTTGAATACTCAAGAAGCTGTCAAAATCATTAAAATACACCTTTTCTATTATAGTGACGATCAAATCGTCAGGGAGGGATAAGATGGTTGTGGAAGATCTATTACCTTCCTTCTTGAAAAATGATCATTAATCTGCTGAAAAGAATCAACACATAATCATGAAACGAAATACTATAATTAAAAAAAAGAACCCCTTACAGGTTAAATATAATATAGATTTTTTTATATTAATGTAATCCATTAACCTTATTCTATCTCCATTGTTTAGGTTTTTATCCAAACAACCTATTTTATCATAACCCTCCAAAAGTTTCCATACATTAATAATCCTATTGGTTATATGGGATCCTTTACCTACACCGAGATGACACCCTAACCTCTAATGTCATCTAAACCAGCCTCTGATACCAACTATAAAGGACCAACAATAATCATTAGATAATCTTGTGTTAGGTCTAGAATTTATATTGACGATCTTTTCATGTTTAGTGTGTTGGATAATTTGGCCATAATTATTACATTACATCTCCAAATATTACAAAGTAGAGACTTCTACTATATCCAATTTTTTTGACATTAACAAAACTCCTTAAATAAATAAATAATTATTTTATTGATATAAATATTCTTAAATTATTATATTCCCATAACCTTCCTTATACCCAGTGATAAATATTTCAAAAACATGGGATGAGCATAAAAATCACAGTAAGGTTTATAAAACAAGAAAACAAAACATTAGTCTATCAATACATACAAATCAATGATATCATAATTTTCAATCATAAAACATAAGCTCTTTAACATACATAAAAAAATCATAAGACTTTTTAATAACACATATAAATCATAAATCATTAATGTAACTTGTGGAAACCATATCATTATTACATTGTATCCTTCACAGCTACATAGAGAGTTATGTTTGGAATACCCATCACAGTATATTCAATAAATATCATAGGAGAAAAATTAACGTTAAACTTTACACATTACCCAATGCATTGGAGAGGTATCTTGGGCTCACCTACCCCAGGTTTATCATTAAACCAGCCATATAAATAAACAACACCATGAACCATAATATAAAAAAAATCATAAAAGAAAGATAACATTTACACATTGCAATCACAATATATCATTTATAGATATTGAAATAATCAATTAATTCTCAAAACCATTTTTCAATATCAAAATACATAAAAATGGAATGTTATATTCATTTTCCTTTTAAAAACACAATGGCTTGTTTAGGAAGTCAAATAAAAAATAATACTCATGCTGGCGGAAAGGTCATTATCACCGCGTACTTTAAAAAGAAACATTCCCATTGTAATTTAGTAAAACACATCTTAAAACAAAATATTACTTTTGAAAAATGTCGAATGAAATTAATAGAAAAAGGGTATAATTATACAGTGTATAAAAGAAGGTTGTGTAGAAACCAAAATATGCTACAATGAAAGGAGATTGAGATGAATTCCATTAAATAGATCATTTTTGATAAAATATGGAAATTATGTGTATTAAATATAAATCCACCTAAAGAAATTATAGATAACAGATACTATGTAAAAATAAATTTCTCACATAATCATATAATATCATAATCAAGAAGTAGATGAATAACCCAATGAATGGAAATAGGGTTATGATGTTCCCTTACGAAAATTTGGCAGCATAACTGCCTCACTTTTAAATTTCAAGAAAATGAAATGATGAGAGATAAAGGGGTCTCTCATCACAGTGAAATAAAATTTAAAGAAATAATGATATACAAGGACATATCCCAACATTATAAATGGAAATTAAAAGCCATAACATAAAATAATTCTTTGACTAAAAGAGGTCAGTGAATGGTTTCCTTAAAAACATCATTTAGTAAATAAAATATACCAATTATGTGTATTCATTATAAGTACACATAAATAAAGTATGAATACAAGATATTATAAATAAGTTATTTTTAACATAATTATAGCACTACATTATCAATAAGAAGATGTTCAACCCAATAAATGGAAATTATGATAACAAACTCCCTTACGAAAATTCCGTAGCCTAACGACGTTACATATAAAATACGAAAATGAGTTTATTAGAAAGAAATGGGTCTCTCATCACATGGAAATAAAATGTACAGAAATAAAGATATAAAGGAACATATCCCAATATTTAAAAATTGAAATTAAAATACATAACTTAAAATATGTCTTTGATTAAAAGAGGATAGTGAAAGGTTCCCTTACATTGTGTCCGACATTTCTTGTTCGTTCATTATCTCCCAGAATAATAAACTAATGTTAATTCTACCTGATTCAGAACCTTTTTAATGTTTATTATTATTTTTATATCACTTATTACCCTTCTATAATAATCATTTAATTATTCATGTTCATATCATTCTTTTTCTCGATGTTCGTTACTTGAGTCAAAAATGAACCTGTGATAATTACAAATTGTCCAGGTGGTCAAAATTCCATTATATCCATAATTTTATTCATGATTTACTTATAATTTATATCCAGTATATATGTATTTAGAAGAATTATATATGTATTTTATAATATTCCATTACATTTGGATATAGAAAAATGAAATGCGTCGTTCCTAGAGATGGTAAGTCGTACGAACCGATGAACGCGACATTCATTTCTTCTTAATGGATATAAGAATGAAAACTAATTGATACATAGGTATATTATAATTAAATTATAATATCTATGTTTTATATGTTATATAAGTTCATTAATTCCATTATGTATACGTTCAATGTATAGCATGAATGATTCATATCAGTTTGAGGGGCGATAGTCTGCAATTCCGGAAATGATATCATAATTTTTATACTACATGAAAAGAATAATGGTAATTTATAATTGATAATTATATAAGAATATAGATAAAAGAAATATCATATATAACATATGTAACTTCAATTCCATCATAATTTCCACCATGTGAGGCGGTAGGAGATAATTGTACAATCATCATTTAGTGCGTAGTAATTTTTTATCCATAGAAACTGTATGTTCATATCAATTATATGGATGTTTGTGGAAGTGTAGTTATAATCATTATCATAACAACATCCTAGTATATTTAAGATATTTTTGAGTTTATAAAAGAATGTAATAAAGAGAGTTTACGGTTTTGTTGATGGAAAATAAATGGAAGAATCTTGAGAGAAGACATTAGCATAAATCATGTACCTCCTTTTGATTTAAGATAAAAATCCTTCTTGAAATATTCTAACCAAGTTAAGGATTTATAGTCAAGGATATCACTTATATAACCCCATATAATAATTTTTTTACTAAAATATATATGTTTAGGTTATATTTTCCATATCTGTTAATTAAAAGTAATTAAACTATTCCATCTTGGTTACATTAAGAAAACCACATTGTAGTATAAATTATATTTTCCATGATTTCAATATAATTTCTTATGCATCCCACTTATAATAATACTATTCTACTGAGAGTGTTATGGGAAACTATAATTCATTTTCAGGTCTAGTTTTTTACAAATTATAATTTAAATGGACCACTTTACTTATGTAAATTTATATGTATTCCTTAAAATATTTTAATATAGTATAAATTATGTTTTAATGAAGATGAGATATGACAGATCATATAGGTTCCACCCAACGCCCACTTGATCAAAATTTAATGTACCATTTTTTGATGGGAAACACTGTAATAAGAAATTATATCATATATCATGCTATACAATTTAATGGTTAGTACAATTTTTTTTATTTTTAGATATATATTTTTAAAATATTTTCTAATAATATTATAAATGGAATATTAAAAATTATGATAAAATTGGTTTCTATAAAATTATTTTACAAATCCAAAATATTTTTTTAACTACTTATTCATTCTAATGAGTAAAATGATATTGTAAATAAAATTATAATATTAATATTAACTTTTCATTAATATTTGTTATTAAATTCTATTTTTATATCATCATTCTTAGATATTTCATATCCATATAATGTATCAATATATATAACCATGTTTTACTTTATTCCAATCTCTAGGAAAGATTTATTTTGAAGCATTTCCTAAATATATACAATACCATAGAACATTAGCTTTCAATTATAATACTAGTCAAAAAAAATCCTGGGACCAGATAAACATATAAATTTCTATGTTCCATTCATATCAATGGGTGGGAAGGTTGAAAGATCATTTAAAATGGTGGGAGTTCAAAAAAATTCAGATTAAATAGATTGACTAGCATTTAATAGGTAGGTTAGGTCCTCTTGATGGAATACCAGCTATGTTTTCATTCCTATATGTGAATTTGTAACACACATGATTTCATTTCGAGGTATTTTTCTATTTAATTTGTATTTATCTTCTTCCCATTGGGGTAACTATGAGGTTTTGGAATAAAATGAGAAATTTGGGTAAGCAGCATGATGCACATGGTTGGCACACATTTTTCTAAACCCTGTGTCCTAGCCTAGGTAATCGTGAAGCCTGTGGACCGCTTAGTTACTGCATAGTTTTTCAAACCATGTGGGTAACCATACAAATTTTCTTGGGTAGATAGTGGAAACTGCACGGTTTTCGCACAGTTTGAAAAGCATGTGGCCTCTCTAGGTCATTAAAATTTTCTTTTTTGCATTTTTACAGCTCTTTGAATTAAACCCAAAATCACCCAAAATCTTCCTCCACATGGGAGTTTAGTAGTAGGAATTCCTATCCTTCATATCATCACCCCTAGGATCCATTTTGGGGGGAGATTTGTCTTGTATTTTTCATGAAACCATCAAGTAAGTCGTTCCTTTCTTGTTTTCTCCCTCTTTTCTGGGGTTTATAGCCTTCGTCTTTGGGGTTTCAGTTGTCCCTTGGGCTGGGTGACCTATTTAGGGTTGGATATTTTTCTTTAAGGTTCTATCTTGTTTTTTATGTTATATCATGCCTTTTTAATGTGTGATTGATGTGTGGTTGAAAGTTTTATTCGTATTCCAGGAATTTTCCCACTTGAGGTAAGTGGATTTGTACATAATAATTATTTAGTGATATTAATATTATTTCACTACTTATTATTTATGTCCTATAGATTATATATAAGGAGTGAAATGTTTTTTTAAAATATTCATGGTGTGTTTGTGGTGAAAATTTGTTTTCCTAATGTATATGGGGTGTGTTCTATGTGTATAATATCTCTGTTTCCTTGGTTTCTTGATGAAGGTGTTTAATAAATTTGTTATGTGATTAGAAACATGATCTAAAATTAGATTTTGTAATTTTTTGGTCGCAAAAAGGGGTTTTGGTGTGTAAATGGTTGTTTAATAACTGTATTTATATTGTTTGGAATATGTGTATGTGAATTATTGAAATCCTTGTGACATGGGGATAAAAAAAGGATCATTTATGGAAACCTATGTATCTAGGTGGGTAGACTAGGACTAGTATGATAGTGATTTATAAGTGGATTCGTCCCGGATTCACCTAGTTGGATTGATGATTACAATAGTAAATAAATTTTTAATGATGATTGGAGACCACTACAATTTTGGATGATTCTCCTCTATAGTGGCTTATACACGAGGAAGTGGATTTTCATGGATTATATTCCACTTTTATCTGAGATATGATGTCTCTAGGGTACCACTAGATCTACAGCCTATAGAGTTTTCCTATGAAATTGTTCTCAATTGTGATATCATACCTACCATCGTCATACAATGTACCATGATGGTTATTTAAAAATAAATGGATGTTTCCCTTAAAATTTTTATCATAAAATTGTTATAATTTTTCTTTTATAAAACATGAATGTTAATTTATCTTATAATGTTTATAGCATATAATCTCTTTACTAGGTAGAATCTTACTTTTCTTTGGATAAGATCATACTAACACCATTGTGTGTAAGTAGACATGGTTATGTTTTACACAAATAAAGGAAAAATGATTAGTGGTGTTAGTTCAGGATGTTAGTGGTTTCCCATTGTAAGTGTTGTGGCGGTGGAATGGGGGAAATGTTTCTCTAATTGTGTGTTGGATTTTGGGAAAGTGACTTATTCCATTTTTGTTGTAGCCTCTTTGAGTTATGTTTAAATATTTTAAACATGAATATGAAGGTTGTTATGTCGTGTTTGGTTATGGTTATTCAGTTTTGGTTTAATGATTTTTGTTGTTTGTTTATGATTATTCGTAATGGTGAAATCATTCAGATGTTTCATTATTTATTCCAATGAACTTTTTTCCACATCTAGAGGATTGGGAACTCAATTCAGGTAATTCCACAGTCTGTGTCAGGTGTCAGATTTGATGGATCGTTGGATTTATTCATGGAAATATGATATTAGATGATATTATGATTTTTTGGGTCAATTTATTTGGGATGAGTTTGGATATAATAGAGTGAGAATTTTTGGGGATTTAGGTTATAGTTACGAGTATGGTGCCTATCCAACACACCACATGATATATCTTGAGTTTCCAGGGGATGTTGGGATTTTTTATTTGACCTCTCCTCTAATTGAGACATGAAGGTTGCATACTACATATTGAATCTAGGTGTTTGGGTGGAGTAGTTTGGTTTTGTTTTCATGTTTTTATGATGGGTTTTATTTTTTTTGGATTTTTCGATAGTTGATATTTGTTGTTATTACTGAATTTTTTTCGGAATGGTCATATTTATGGATTTCCTTGTGATTCTTTCTTTCTGTAGAAAAATTCATCCTAGGAGAATTCCTATGAAATCAATGGAAGAGGTCGGAGAGAGATCCCCCTTGCCTATTGATCTGATATTAGTGAAAGATTCGCTATGTCTTTTTCAGGATTTGGGAAAGGGATCAAGATGTTGGTCCTTGTCTACTTAGAGAATCGTAAAAAAGGTCATATAATGGAAAATGCATATATGTTTCTCAAGAACAAGCCTTCTATGTTATTAGGTAATGCAGAATCCTAGGAAGCAGAGGAGTGGATATAGAAGATAGATAAAACTCTTGAATATCTCGAAACTCATGTGGCTGTCACAGTGAAATTCACTTCATTATTGTTTGAGGGTCCCAGTCAGAGGTGGTGGGACTCTGTGGTCCAAACTGAAAAACATGAGCAGATAAATGAGAATGAATTTAAGGTTGTTGTCAACGATCAATACTATCTAGAGGTCTCAATTTACACCATATCATAGGAATTTAGGGATCTTTCTAAGGGTTACTATTCTCTGAAAACGTACACAAAATGTTTTGATGAATTAGTTTGGTACACACCTGTAACTGTTTCCTTAGAGAAGATGAAGGCTTAGAGATTATAGAGGGGATTATGGCTAGATATTTATTCCCAGGACTTTTTGTTCACGATGAATCCATATGACAAGGTGGTTGATCATGATTGTATGGTTGAGATCAACTAAAAATGAAATTATAGTTCCTTTTGGGTGATTTCATTAATGGTTAGTGGTTAGTTATAATTAAAAAGGGGAAGTATAATTAGTTGGGAAAGAAGGGAAGTAGTAGCTCTGAAAATCCATTATGGTTGTCCTCATCTATGTCTTCCAATGCTGGGATGTTTATGTTCCACCAGTGTAGAAGGACAGATCACATATGACCTTCATGCACATATTATCCCAAAATGTGTAACTGATTTGGAATTATGGGGCTCTTGCAGCAATCCTGAAGAGCCATACATTATTACTTGAGTGGAGCTAGATCTATAGCTTTTTGGTAAATGTATGTCATGTCAAAACTATACAATTTAGTGGGTTCTCATTTTGGAGGTTGTGGATGTAGGACTATATCCTTTTTATCAAAATGTTAATTTAGGGTAGAGCCGTATGATATTATTCATTCTAAGGATCAGGATGAGACGATGAATCTTCATGTGGTGGATTGATCACCAGAAGGATCAGATGTAGGTCCTTTGATAGTTTTAGGTACCATTTTTATTGCATCATCCTTGTTTGATGTTTTTTTATGCTAGTTCTTATGTTTCTTTTATCATTACTTATCTTGTGGATTATTTTGGTTTTTCAATTGATCAATTATCATGGGAGATGGAGTTGAGGACACCTCTTGGTAAGACGCGAGAGATGGGTGTCAAGTATCAATATTTTGCACTCAGTATGTCTACGGTCAAGATGGAATATTATTTCTTTATGTTGACCATGGAACTCTTTTATGTAATCCATTTTTTGGATTTTATGGTGTGCTTCCAGGAATAGTATTATTTTTATAGAAAATGTGTGATATTTATGGAACTTGATGGTTGTACCCAGGTTTTTATGGTGAATGGGATCCTCGGTTAAGTCGCGCTGGAACTCCACTTCCAGAGTTGGGAAACCTCATTTTATAGTAACCATATCTTGAATTGGAGGATGATGGTAGTGATCCTAAGTGTGGATTAACCCATGGATTGAATGAGTGTCCATAAGTTTTTCTATATAATATTTATGGTTTTCCTTTGGAGTGGGATGTGGAATTCTCAAGTTATTTGACACTGGTAACACATCCAATATCACATCCATCATACCGTATGGACTCCACTGAGAAGAGAAAATTAAAGTTAAAAATATAAAATTTAGAATCAAACTGATTCATTCACTAGAGAATATCCCCTTGGGCTGGATTCATTGTTGTTTTCAAAGAAGGACGATGGATGTCTTCAGTAATGTATTGATTACTAGATGATGAATAAGGTGACCTTCATGAAAAAATTACCTTTACTTTGAATTGATGACTTTTTTGATTAGTTAAAATGGGCAACACGTTTTTTTGAGATAAAATTTCATTATAGTTATAATTAAGTCATATTTAGAGAGGTGGAAGTTCATAAGACGTCTTTATGAAGCATATATGACCATTTGGATTACATAGTCATGCCTTTTGAGTTGATGAATGATCTAGTGGTTTTTATAGTGCTTCTGAATAGAGTGTTCAATCAGTAACCTGATTATTTAGTCAGGGTATTCTGGGATTACATCCTGGTTTATTTAGGATCTGAGGAGGACCATGAGCATCATTTGAGAATTGTTTTGGGAACTCATCGGTGTCACGAACTGTCCCCCGGGGCCTGTTCCATGACTACCTGAAGCCCGCCTTCCATATGATAGGGGCTGGCGACTAGTACCAAAGTTTTATTCCCTAAAAATGGGAAGGCATTTCTTTTATAAGCTGTAAGAACATGAAACCAAGCACACAGTAGGATAGGAACACAAGTAAACTGAACTGTAAGCAGAGTGAGTGCAGTATGTAAAAGAGGCCAATATACAAGCCCAAATTCAAAGTAGAAGTACAACTATGATACAATACAACTGAAGAAAAGGGAAATTCAGCTGATGGGTCTTCTTCCGAGGTTCCTACCTGATGTGTAGGTACAAATCGCCTCCACAGCACTCCACGTCTGCTCGTCTCCTCTGTGTACCAACACGCCGTATGGTCCAACTCCAGGTACCATCTAGTCCTGGTACACACAGACTCAGTCTGCGCTGTCTGTCATCTGCATCCATCACAACAAGATGTGGGCATAGCCCATGCAGGTGTGAGTATAACATAGTCATTAGGGACCCCGAGACCCAAAAGGTCTCAAAATATCCACAAAGGATAAACCAAAAAGTATTTAATCAACAGATAACCCACAATGGTTATATGCCCATACATATACCTAAGTTATCAAGTATTCTATCTCAATCATGAAGAAACATAGAGGTACTGACTCATCTCACACCATGATTTATTCTTGGGGTAGTAACCAGTAACATCCCCATTCACATCACCGAACACCTCACCTACTAGAGAACCCCCCATCTATCGAGAATAGTGGAATTTCTGTGTCACATAGAGACGCTTCCAACTAAACTTGGACTGCTAAGATACTCATCCTATCGAGTACCATGGGTCAGCCACGTCACAAAGAGGTGCTCCCCACCATCGGTGTGCCACGTCACACAGAGGTTCTCCCCCTCGTAACTTACTATGGTACATCACCTATCGAGTATCGTGGGTCTGTCGAATCATATAGAGGTGCTCCCCCTCGTAGCCTTCTGAGGTACCTCTCCTATCGAGTACCGTGGGTCGGCCGCATCACACAGAGGTGCCCCCCACTAGGCCTGTCAAGTCACTATGAGTAAAGAAGGTCATCATTCGTCAAGTCATAGCCAGCTACTACGTTCCCGCACTATGCTCACTCATCTCTGAGAAGATGCGCTCCACAAGATACTAGTCAATACTCCATATACCACAATGTCCCACGATGAAGTATCTCAAAGGGCTGCCATGTAATAGAGGTCTCAACGCAACAGACAATGTGTCAATCGGACGCTCGATCTGTGTGTTATTATCATTTTAGTCCCGGGGGCCCGGTTGGATTCGTGCTCGATCCAACCTGACCATTCCCCATCATAATCCAGAACTAAAGTGGGGTATAATAAAAGGGACCATCTTGCTCCAAGATTTCTTGCGTCGCAGACAGTTCGTCAAACAGACCTCTCGTGCCAATGTTATGGCCAAAATAAAGTAAATGGGTCGTAGTGGGCCCAAGTCCGGTCCAACACGGTTCGGGTCACCTAGGCCCGTCCCGTGGTGCAGCCCGGCCCGCTAGGCGGCCCGACAGGAAGTGAGGGCTGTGGGTGGCCTCGAGGGCACGAGGTTGGTTCAACCACGGGGTACTGCAAGGTTGCAGGGCCGCGAGCGGCTAGGTCGAGAGAGAGGAGCGTTGCGAGGGTTCGTCCACTGGAGGAGGTTCGGTCGCGAGGAGGTGGTCCGGCTACGGGGGGGGGGGGGGGGGTGGGGGTTGGGCTGTGGGGAAGCGGTTCGACCACATGGTGGTGGTCCGATAGTGGGGAGGCGGTCCAGCAGTGGGAGAACAGTCCTTCCATGAGGTAGCGGTCTGGTCGTGGGGAGGTGGTGTGGCTGCGGAACGGTGGTCCGACCACGAGGCGGTGGTCCGGTTGCGGGGCGACGGTTTGGTCGCAGGGAGGCTGTTCGGCCACGTAACGACGGTTCGGCTGTGGGTGCGGCACGACGAAGCCGCGGGTTCCGCGTGGCTTGGTCGTGGGTGCAGCATGGGGATGCTACCAGTGGCACGGCAGGGGCTGCCGCAACAAGGAGGGCGGAGGCTGCAGATATCATGGGGTGATGTGCCTTTATCGGCAGTTCTCGAGTTCCACCAGTGCCATCCGCCAACACCGGTCGACATCACCAAAGTTGCATTCATTCATTGTGAAGGATACACCATTCAAGAAGAAAGGTTGAGGGGTTAGTCCATGTTTGTTTTCCCCCACCCTCCGTGTTAGAGTGGTAGCAAGCGGCTCATCAAGAAGAAGAATCTAGAATTGTCAGACTTTACAACCTCCTACACCAATTTATTTCCAATCCTGAAAAAGAATTCAAGGGAAGTTCATGGGAAAAGTATTCAGACACAAATAAACCCCTACCTTCTTCATTTTATTCGTTGAATATTGCCTGCATGGAAGGAGATGATGTTGTTGGGGATAGAAGAACGTCGGCGATTTTAGCGTTTCCTCGAACATCGGTTCATTGACGTTGAATATTTTCCTCATCAACAAATGTCTTGTCGAGAAGTCGGAGGAGATGTCAGCATTCTTCATTGGTGTTCTTCGTTGGAGAGATTTCTCCCAATTTTCCAAGATTCTCCCTTTTTTCCAAGAGTTTCCCCCAATTGCACCCAAATCTGGATAAGCCAACTTAATAGATTATGTTGGAATAATTTCAAATTTGATTAATTAATTTATTGATTGGTGGTATAATAAATCAAGGAGGGTTGGCACAATTAATGTGGAGGAAGCTCAAGCGGATACTCCACGTTAAAGAGGTATTTGGGAGATTTCTCCATCATTAAGAGGGGAGTTTTAGAGGTTTATACCTCAGGTGGTCCTCACCACCATAATATCTAGAAAGGAGGTTAGGTTTGGGTGGTCCCCTCCTCTATAAACACTCATGGGAGGTTAATTCAGGTGGTCCCCACCTGTGAAACATCCACATAGAAGTTTAGAAACAAAACAAAATAAAATGTTTAATAATTTATTTTATTTTATTCTTTTCATGAAAAACCCAAAAATTAACATTCACCCTCGACCAACTGACATCAAGGTGAAAGTCTTACTAAGTGAATATTGGTGCTGCGAGTTTAGCGATGTCCTCAGAATTCAATTCCGAGCACCAGTTCAAAAGTAAGAAAAACCCTCTCACACGTTTACTGAACGTGCCCAAAAAAAAGTTCAAAAAATCATTTTGGGCACTCCGGGCCTCAGAATCATGCGCCTTCAATTTTCACAGACTCGTAAAATTCCCATATATTTTAAAAAAATACAGGGAAATTCCGAGTCATTAAAATTAGGATCATCAACATTATTACATGTTTCCAAAATTCCCCTTATGGAACCAAGAGGTAATGTTTTCTAGTAATTTTATCTTAGTGTGTTGATTTTTAGTGGACTCCAAGAAGGTCAATATAGTTATGTAATGGGGGAAACTGAATAATGTGTGTGTGATTAAAATATTTCTATGTCTAGATCAATATTATAGGAGGCTTGTTTGATATTTATCTCAGATTTCATATCCTATGATGAGAATCAACTAGAAAGAGTTATGTATGGATATAGTCTAGAGTGCCAATCATCCTGTAAGGATCTAAAGTGATGGTTGAACACCGCTTCAGTTTTGATCATGCTAAAATCTCAAATAGTCAATGTGGGTTATTATTATGTTTTAGGTAGGGGTCATGGGTGTGTATTGATGAAAAATGGCCATGTGGTGGCATATGCTTCTCACCAACTCTGACCACATTAATAGACTTACCCATAACAAGAATTGGAGTTAGTAGTGGTGATGAATTCTTTGAAGATGGGGTGTAAATATCATTTGGGGGAGAAATTTGTGGTTTATTCTGATCATATGAGCATAGCCGAAATTTTCTCCCAAAAAGATTTGAACTTAAGTTAGGGGTATTGAGTGGAGTATCCTTAGGGGTTTGACATTAATAAAGTTTATACCTCAGGCAAAGGAAATGTTTTTATAGATTCCTTGACCATAAAAGAGTGAATGGAGGCATTAATAGAGTCCAGTTATGAATGGTACTTGATGGGGATTTTTTTATTAGATGCACCTGAAGACCGATGAGTATAGTAGAGGTGCATTATTGGATAGTGTTTAATTAGTTCATTCTATTCTAGAGCTGATTTAGTGGGAGAATCCTGGTTATGTGCTATGTCACTAGTCTATACAGTATCTTCATGGTGCAGAGAAAACTTATGATTTTTCATAATCTCCCAAGGAAATCATATATTTCATGGTCCTCCTAAAGGTGACATTATCTATAAAGAAGGAGGCGATGCATGATAGGCTCTAGTCTTACTGGGATGTTCATCCTGGAACTACCAAGGTTTATTATGATGTACATCAACAATTATGGTGGCCATGTATAAGGTGAGTTATAGCTGACTTCATATTTAGCTTTTATACATGTTAATAAGTGAAGGAAGAGCATCAAAGACCCTCTAGTTTGCTTCAACATCTACCCATTAAAATACTGATGTGGGACAAGATCTCCATGGACATCATTATTGGATTTCCTCTTACACCTTGAGGATGGAATTCCATATAGGAAGTATTGATCATATGAATAAATCATGCCATTTCAATCTAATCACAGATTCAATAAAGGTGGATGAGTTGGGCCATATTTATGATCAAAATGTTATGAGGTGTCATGTTGTGCTACCAGCAATCATTTTGGATAGGGACCCCATTTTACCACTCGATTTTGGGAAGGCTGTATATTTTTTTGGTGGATCATGTGAAATTGAGCAAGGCATAACATCCTCAAATGGATTATCCTACATAGCATGAAAATTAAATCATTAAATACATGCTCCGAGCATGTGTCATGGATGTTGAAGCCTCATGGGATATCCATTTGGTATTGGATACATTTTTATATAACTATTGCTATATGTTTTTGATTCATATGGATCATTTTTAGGTGCTTTGTGATTGTCCATGTTGTTCTCCTTTGTATTGGGATGAGGTGGGTGGGACCTCACTATTGGGGCTGATCTTAGTGTAATAGACTTCTAGGAAATTCATTTAAATCACGAATTGGGGGATGGTAGGTCATATTCATCACAAAAAATATGCCGATTAGAGACACCAAGATGTTGAGATTTATATGCGTGACTAGGTGTTCCTAAAAGTGGCACATCTATTGGGTCACTGTCATTTCAGAGATAAAGGAAAGATAAAACTAAGGTATGTTAGTCCATTCAAGATCACCGAGTAGGTTTGTAAGGTGTAATATTTGTTGTATTTTATTTCATAATTGACATCAATTCATGAATTGTTTCATGTATCCTAAATGATGATGTATAACCCGGATCAATATGATATTTTAAATTGGGAATAGTTTGAAACAGATCCCAATTTTTTATTATCTGAGATACTAGTGCAGATTATAGATTCATAGAAGAATGTTCTTCCTGGAAAGACTCTTCCAGTAGTCATCAACCTTTGGATTCATTGTAATTATATGCATGAAACTTGGAAATAGATGTTTTTTGAGCATGAGTACCCATTTTTGTTCTATAATCAATTTTTGGTTGACTTTATGGGGGAGAAAAGTTTTTATCGTTGGTAGGATTGGCAGACACATGATTTCATTTTGATTTATTTTTATATTTATTTTCATTTTAGATTCATCCCTTTGGGTTTCCTCTGAGTTTTTGGGAGATAATTATAAATTTTGGGTAAACTGAATGAGACGCATGGTTGGCGCACTCTTTTGAAAACTGCGTAGCCCGACCAAAGAAAACATGTCTCTTATGGTGTTTCATGGATAGTTGGAAACTGCATGGTTATTAAATGGCTTTTCAAACTGTGTGACATGTCCGAGGTAGACAGTGGAAACTTCATGGTTTTCACATGATTTGAAAACCGTGCGGCCTGTCTAGTTCATTAATTTTTTTTTACCATTTAAACCCACTTTAAATTAAATCCCAAATAACCCAATAATTTTCCCCCACATAGTATTTATACCCTATGTGTTCCTCCCCCTTCCTCTCCTCTCCCATGGGATCCATTTTAGTTTGTTATTTTTCTTTTCTTTTTAAAGAAATCATCAATTATGTAGTTCTTTTCTTATATTCTCCCTCTTTTTTAGGTATTCCTCCATTAATCATTATGGTTTCACATGTATAGTAGTTTGGGTGACCTATTTAGTGTTGGATCCTATCTATTAGTGTTGGTTCAGGATTTTTATGTTTGATCCTGCCTCTTTAGGGTTTCATTGAGGTGCGGTGGATGTCTGACACCAGATTCATAAAAGACTCTTCACATGAAGTAGGTTGTTCCATGATGAAATATAAATTCATGATCATAAAACGCTTTATTTTCTTATTTTTTATGTTATAAAGATTATATGTGAGGTTAAAAATGTTTTTTTAAAAAGATTCATGGTTCGTTTGTGGTGAAAATTGGGTTTTCCAATGGAAGTGTGGTGTGTTCTATGTGTATAATATGTGTGATTCCTTGATTGCTTCTTAGAGTTGTTTAGTAAATTTTGAATGTGATAGATAACATTTTTCTGAAAGGTATTTGTTGTGATATTGGGTTTAAAATGGGTTTGGGTGAGTAAATGGTGGTTTAACATGTGTGTTTATATTTATTGGAAAATGTGTGTATAAATATTTGTGATCCTTGTGATATTAGGATAAAACAATTTACCATATAGGGAATACAAGTTAGCTTGGTGGGTGGAATAAGACAATTATTCTACTAATTTGGAAGTGGATTTCTCCAGGATTCACCTAACAGGATCAATGATTATTACAATAACTAAATATTTATGATGATTGGAGATCACTATAATTTGGGATGTTTGTCTTTTCTAGTGGCACATGCATGAGGACGTAAATGTTCATGGTTACTATACAACTTTTCATGGAGATATGATGTCTCTTGGGGCCCACTATATCTAGAACCTATAGGGTTTTCATGTGACATAGTTATCTATTGTGAAAATATTCATACTATCGACATACAATGTACCTTTATAGTTATTTCAAAATCAATTAATGTTTTCCATTAATTTGTTTCCATAATAGTGTTCATAGATATCTTTTATAAAACATTCATGTTAATTTATCTTATAATGTTCATAGAATGAAATCTATTTGTTGGGTGCAATCAAACTGGTCTTTGCATCACACCCTAACCAATCCTTTGGGTGTATATATACTCCGATATGTTTGAAACATGTAAAGTCAAGATGTTTGGAGATGGTGGTTCGGGATTCTAGTGGTTTCCCCTTACAATCGTTGTGGTGATGGCATGAGGATGATGTTTCTCTTATTACATGGGGTTTTTGGGGCAATGTCTTGTTCCCATTATGTTTAATCCTCTTTGGGTTTTGTTTAAATATTTTAAACATTTATCCAAAGGTTGTTATGATGTGTTTGGTTAATAATTTTATGTTTTGGTTTATTTATTATTGTTGGTTTATTATGATTGTTTGTTTGGATAAAATCATTCCCAATTTGCATTGTTGATACCCAGAAATGTGTTACAGCCTCTGGGGATTGGGAATGACCATTGGTCCATGCCACTATCTGGGTTAGGTTTCGGATTTGATTACATTACAAATATTTCAAATTATTATTTCACGAATCAAACCAGAACTCAACTATTGATTATAATATTCTAGAGAAACTACATCAAATGATTAATGACACCAATGATTTAGCTCGTTATATCAGAACTGGAAGGTATTTTCTTCAATCGCATGACATCACAAATTTAATGCCACATCTTCTTACAAGACAATGAGTGAATGCATTTTTATATTACATACCTAGTAGTTCTAAAATTATAATTCATATACTCAGTGATATTGATTATCAAAATTATGAAATTTATATAATAATTTAACGAAATGGTGTTGATTGACCATATATAATTGGGCATTTCCCATTATAACTTCTATTGCAATATCCATTGGTTTTCAATGGTGTCTAGGTTGGATATGTTAAAATCATATATCATCACTCTACATACTCCACTACATTTAATAATCTCACAAATGTAACATTGATAGATTAATTATCTCATCAATTGAAATATCATTCCAATGATGCATCAACACTACTCCATTCTATAAGGTTGCTTCAATATATTATTTTAGATTATTATATAATTATTGAGTTTCAAAATAATTCATTCATGTCCTTCAATAAAAAGTTCAAGAGAGTTGAACTATACAATATATTGAAATATATAAACATTAGAGGTTATATTGATCGGTATTTATGGGGAAAGCATATAATTTCAACTTCAAGCTTTACTGGTCTTATTAGGTACATGAATCAAAATTACCAAGATGCGATGTTAATTTATAATCGGGTTGGCTATTTGGTTTTTTTAGCATTTATATGTAATATAATGTGGTCTGATATTTATATATTTGTTACAAATAACAATATTTGACCATTTAAATTGCCTCAAACCAGAGGAATTTCTTTTAATATAAAGGTTTACCATCTCATGAATTATTTAAGAGAAAGATGTTACTTTGGAAAGTCTCGAGCTGGTAAAGATCTTCAAAATTAATATTATTAAAATATAGAATGTCTTTTATTATTATATCATGTTCTATTTCATTTCATTAATTCTAATATATTACATGTAGTTGTTCATACTATGGGGTTTAGAAAGTGTGGGTTTCCTCATTTTAACATTAGATTGTTTTATTATCATGAAAAAAATTCATTTGTCCAACTAATATAGATAGAATTATTTCTGCTGAAATTTCAAATAAAGGCACCTTCCAAGGACTTCATGGAGCTGTTATAAATTTTATGTTTCATGGATCTTATAGGGATTTTAATCACCACTCATCCTGTATAAGGAAATGAAATTGGACAATGTTTTTTTCAATTTTTTTTTGGCTTATGAATATTGAAGATGATGTATATTTCGTATATCAAAGCATGAATTATGAAAATACAGTCCTTAGGAATTGTGTTTCCTTGGATAATTAGTTTGTTTCCTCATAAAACACTATTTTAATTTTAAATTATCATGCTCATAAAAATAATTAGATTTTAAATCAATCATCTTTTATAAAGTACCTTTTAAAATATATCATAATGGTTTTGGAACATGTTATAGCGTCACTCTATAAGAATAATAGAAGACACTTTCTGAAAACAATGTAGATGAAATGAAATTGTATTTTGCCTATGGGTACATCTCCCCTTGTAATACCTATTATAGGATCTTTTCATATGATATCCAATAGTGATATCCTCCCGAAGGTAGATTTCATTTCCATATACAATGAAGAAACACATTAACATACACTGATAGTTATATTATTGATGATATATCGAGTAAAATAATCTTTTCTGAAACAATATTTACTTATTGGTTATAGGAAAACTAAATTCAACATAAAGATAGAAGTTTATCCCTAAAATAATTCCAAATGAGATTTATCTTCCGCTCTCATGAAAAAAAGGTATCCCTGAAAGCAGGGATTCTATATTGGTGGATTGTATTACGTGCTTCCCAAAACTGGAGAGATATATTACATACAAATATTTAATAAAATTATCATTGGTTTATATTCATATGAAGATATTAAAAAGGTGAACAATATTACTCATCAATATTTTACAGAGTCTTGTTATGATTTTGGACTATAAGATAATGATAGAGAGTTTATTAAAGTTATAAAAGAGGTGTCACATCAAGGAATTAGACAGTCATTGCACACACTCTTCTCCAGCATGTTATTATCAAATAATATTTCTCAACATATGATTATATATCATAAAACATGGAAATTATTTTGTGAAGATAATCTATATGTCCAATTATAGAGGCTGCAAATACAAGGTTCACCATTTTTAATATATATGACATTTTATAAATAATTATAAGTAATTGGAATGAATATTGTAATAATATATTTCTATATTTCTAGCATTATACATTACAAAATGTATTATAATGAATAAATTAAATCTACTAAAATTTTACATATCCATAAAATAAGATGATTTAGTATATCTTTATTATAATACTACATTCTTCAAATTATGCACATGATTGAAACCAATACTAAAATAGCTCGAATTAGAACATGATCCAGTTTGGCTCTTTGGTAAGAAAATACCTATCATTTGATCATACGGGGTGTACATACAAATAAAAAAATATTATTTAATTTTGATTCTTCTATTGTAGCTAATAATCTTCTTAATTTGATATGTCAACATTTTCTGTATAATCCGGTCTATTATTTTAACCAATAGTCATATGAAACACTTTCCCAACATAAAACTTTTGAAGGATTTTTTTCCTTTCACTAGAAAGTATTTTACTATCATACAAATAAATATGGTTATGTTCTTATATGTGTATTGGTTTCATGGGAAAATTGGTTATAGATATTTTCTATAACTTGAATATCAATTTTTTCATAAACAATTTGTACTTTACTAATTTTTATATCCATATTTATAACACTCCATTATTCATATTATGGACATGATTTAAACCTATAGTAAAACAATATTCTCATTAATATATACCAGTTTGGTAAATTCAGTAACATAATACCTATCATTTGATCATGTGAGCTACACAAGTACATGAAATAATATGCTTTATTTTTTGTCATTAATTATATTTATAGAATTTTTAAATTTAATTTTTTAAAATATTCTACAAAATTTTAATTTCACTTAATTAGTCATCCAAAAATTTGTCCTATCATACACCGTTTGAAGGTAAATTCTTATATTCCATGCACTAATCAGTCATTTAAATGTCATACAAAATTAATTTTATTATTTTTTAAAATGAATATAGGTTCAATGGGAAAATATGGTATAAATCATTTCTATAACTTTCATAGAATTATATATTAGATACAAGTCCACATTACTATGTAATATTGTCTTATTTATACTATTTAATTCGTCAAATTATGGACACTATTTCGACCAATAGTAAAAAATTCTTAATATTCATTTACCTTATTCCTATATTCTTTTCTATACTACACCATATGAAGGCTTTTTTTTCTTTTCAACAGTAATCAATAATTTGAATTCCATAAAAAATAGACATGATTATATTCCTATAATGGTATTGATTTAAAGGGAAAACATGTTTTAAATCATTACTATAAACATTAATACTATTCTTCTCCATACATGATAGGTGATAATTATAGAACTCTCTCATTTTATAATAACATTTCTCTTCTTTTTATGTCTGATAGTCACTGATTATAGAAGTTAAATGTATAATTTTTTTAGAATAGGAAACAATATCAGAAGAAATGGAAGATCTATTTATTTTTATCATAATAATCAAGTTTATGATTCATTAATTGATTTTGAATAAAACATTTTAGTAATAGATGAAAATAATTTCAGAAGAGAAAGACTTCAGAATTAATATACATCAATACACAGCAGGATAACTGTTGAATATAAATAGGTTATGGGTTCATTATGTCCTCATTATCTTATACAACTGGGTTTCTTTCTTGCATGGATATGGATGAATATATAAGAATTTCATTTAGAGAGTACTAATTTGTTCTTATGGTCATATGGTAGTACTATTTGTGTAGTTTATTCTAGTGGAATAACATCATTTCTCCTTCTTGGTGGGAAAATTTCCCATTCAATATTCTAAATTATTGTATTTCTTAATGACCAATCAGTGTTCAATATTCAATAAGGTAGTGATATTGAAGAAATTATTCAATTAATAAAACTAATAATCTAGGATGGTGGACCAATGATTCAATTTGTTAAGCTCTTGATCATACTATTGGATATATAAAATCATTAAAAACTGATAATGCTTCAAATTTTTCAATTTTTGTCCTTAAAGTTGTTTTGGGAGTAGATTTCATGAAGACATTACTAGTAATAGAAGCTGGTGATAGAAGTGAAATTGTGTTTGAATGTATAAATTAAACATATATATGGTAATACTATAACGTTTTGACATTAGAAAATAAGATGATGTTGAATTCATCTTCCTTCACTGATGATTCAGATAATGTATGATAATTTTCTAAGTGGACTCAGGATATTGGTGAAGTAAGAATTGGTATGTGTAATTATAACGACCCACACTTTACATACATTGTTAATACTTCAAAATTGAAGCACTCTTATTACAACATATGACAAAACCACAAAGGACCGTATAGGTATAGTGTCTTTAGAAACTGGGAAACATAAACAACTGGTTCATAAATCTTCTACAGTGTCTCCCATTTATTTCATCATATCTAGGGTCCCTTTTAGCATATTCTACTTAATATCCATCTTCCTGATCTGGGGAAAAGAAAGCATAAAAGGGTGAGCTCAAATGCTCAGCAAGGGCAAATAAAGGAAATAAAAATCATATCATATCTTTATGAAAATCAAAACCTGCAAAAGAGATCATAATATCTTAACATGAAATAAATCATAGAAGTGAAAATGAGATCCCCATAATCATAACATAAAACTTGAATCTTTGTGGCATGCACACATAATCATGGAAAATCATTTCTTGTTAGTCATGACTCATTGCCAAGACTATCTTAGTGGACAAAGTCCCTTTCTGAACCGAGTTCACTCCTCGTTTCAGTCCTGTATCACTGAACCGAAATAACCTTCCGTTCCAGCCATGTCTATCTCATGAGATATAAAATCTTTACCCAATGCATTGGAGGGAGATATAGGTCCCACCCATCTCTTAATGAATCCTTTCTTATGTGTGCCACATAATCATAAAACATACATCATCGCATAACACATATAACAAAAATGGGATTCTTGAAACATCATGACATCATAAATCAATTCATATATGATAAAGGAATTCATAAACATAATTCCATCACAACATAGTCAAACCAATGTAAAAATATGAATAGAAACAGAACCCTTTATTATCTTAGATGGAAAATAATTTTGATAAAACACTTGAATTGAATTCTTGAGGAAAATATCCTTTCTTCTTCAAAAACATTTTTCCTTTCATAACATGTCATACAACTTTAAAATAAAAGAAGTTGATTAAAAATAAACTTGAAAACTTGTAAAGGAAGCTTCTTTTAAGTAATGTTTTAAAAATCCATTCATGCCGTATAAGTTAAAAAAAACATTCTTCGTACTTTTGTCGGAAAAGTCAAAAAAGTACCTCGTACGAAAAAACGATAAAAGATTCCTTTCATATTCTTTACTAAAAACTCACCGAAGGGTAAAATTGGATTTAAACTATTGTAAGTGGATGGAAACAATATTACATATTGAGGGAACATGGATGTGGATGATAAAATACACCCCAGTAATTACTTACGAATAAACAATCTCGGATAAAAAGGAGATTGTGATATTTCCCTTACCTTAGGTCCGATTTGCTTTGTTCGTGTCCGAAGCTCCTGTATAATGGTTTAAATAATGTTATTGACTTATTCCAGAATCATACATATTGATATGAGATCATATATGGTCATATTATTAGCTTCTTGTTAGTAATATTTCATTGTTACTTGTTACTCGGGTCTTTATAATTTTTTGTTCTTATGCTTGTTTTGTCGAATAAATTATTATTCTTATCTTTAGGTTATAGGTAATTCATTTACAGAATGGTATTAGTGTATTATATACCATATTCATTCATTCAATTCATTTATATAATCATTATGAAATGAAGATCATATAGAACGAGTCGCATCACATCGTGGAGACGGTATTCCGTACGTACGCACGAGTGATGATATCGTTCCTATGATCGTGGAATTGTATTGGAGTATATATATATTATTTCAGTATCAATATTACTTCATAATAATCATATATAGTTACTCATTACACCATTATACCCATCCTTGTAAGGTGATGGTGGAAAATAGATTACACCACGGCGTGGAGACGGTATTCCGTACGTACGCACGCGCGGTGATTTCATTTTTCCGTAGGATGGATAGAAGGTGAATTAGGGATGTTTCATATTTATAATAACATATCAGTATGTAAGTAATACTGATGTTATTACTTTATCATGAAACAACTAAATAAGAAGAAGTTGAAGACGAAAGAAATTGAAAAGATCGGTAATGGATATTACCTCTTCTTTGGAACGCCTCTTTGAATCCTCCACTTAGGGAACTAAGAGTGGTCTTTGGAGAAGACCAGGACCTCTAGGACTATTCTAGGGAAGTGGATAGGGGAAAATGGCAGGGGTTGGCCGAGCTTGAGTGCTCAATTTGGTGTGAGGAGGAGGGGGAGGAGGTGCCCTTTTATAAGGGAGGAGAGGGGCACCTTAGGAATATCTCAAAATATTATTTTATATTAAAGTCAAAATCGGTTTATAATGGTTCCAAAGGGTCTTATTTCGAAGATAAAGTGGGGAAGGGTCGAAATCCTATCAACCAATAGAATTTAGACAAGTTTAGGATATTATTTTAACCTTATCATTTAGATTTAACTCTAAGTTAAATAATTTAACTTTTATCATGTCTTTTTGTTTTCTTTCACTATATGGTTAATACACTTACAATAACATGCCAAACGAACCCAAAATTGTTTATTATTAATATATATATCCTTATCTAAATCATTTGGCCGAAACTTAGATTTTTAGGAATACAATAACAATTAATAATATAATATTTGATTTAAAAACTATTTTGTGTCAATTTTGACACTATTTGATATATGATTTTTGGGAAAGTCATAACAGAATTAAATGTTCGAACCAAGTTGATTAAATCAACATTAATATATCATAGTAACCTAGAAAATTAGTTTAATTCATAAAAAGTCTCAAATTACATTTATTTTGGTGTTTATAACATCAATTATGTCAATATTTCGTTAACAAGATAATTACTGCATCATCTTTGTGTCATAAATAAATTAAATTATTTGATGTCTAAAAATTACAAATAAAATACCATCATGTAGGAAATCTTTTTAGCTTTCTAATGAATATTTACAATAGAATTTATCTTATGTATAACCCGATATTAAAAATGTTTTAGTAAATATACTTTGATTTTAACTCTTTTAACCCTTCTTTAAATAAATTAATAATAAATGTCCTAATCTAATCCAAGTGGGCCTAAATGGTCATATTTTATTCCTAAGTTTGTTTTTGGTCGAATTACACTTGTCCAATAGAATTAGGACATGTGTTAGGGTAATATTAATATCATATTTACCCTTAGTTACCCTATTTACTATTAACCGCGGTAAAAAAAGTAAAAAGTTACTATTCACCAAAAAATTATTTTCATCTCATTGAACCACATTTTAGTCCTTGATATTAACCGTGTCTCTCGGATTTTTGAAATTCCATTCACAGAAGCGGTAAAATTAAGTTTTATGCAAAATTCAGTTTTTAACCTACCACTTAGTGGTTTCACTATTCATCATAAATTGAAAGTTTTCAGAAAAATACCAAAATTTCACCCTAGGCTAATTTTGATATTCTGAGTCCAAAAATGAAGTCCATTTTGAAAAATAAAATTTATAAAATTTCAAAAAGTGGTTATTACTATTCATAACGGCTAGTTTTAATAGCATATTGTTGTTTAGTGAAACTCGGTATTGCGTACGACGCAAGCTATCGAGGAAGGTCGCGATTGCGTGTAAAGCAAGCCAAGAAAGTGTTGTGTAGAAAAAGATTCCTTTGATGATTTATATAACATAAAAGTCTCGGGTGTTACATTCTACCCCCCTTAAAAAGAATTTCGCCCTCGAAATTCGTCACTTTGCAACAAACAAATGAGGATACTTCTCCCTCATCATATCCTCAAGCTCCCATGTAGCTTCTTCAAGTTGGTGGTTTCTCCATAAAACTTTCACCAAGCGAGTGGTCTTGTTTCGTAGGACTTTTTCGCTACGATCCAGAATCTCTATCGGCTGTTCTTCATAAGAAAGATCTTGCTCCAGTGGTACAACTTCTGAGCTGAGTACATGTGAAGGATCTGGTATGTACTTTCTCAGGAGAGATACATGGAACACATCGTGAACTTGAGAGAGATTCGGTGGAAGCGCCAATCGGTAAGCTACCTTCCCAACACGATCCAGTATTTCAAAAGGACCGATATATCTAGGGCTCAACTTCCCCTTCTTTCCAAATCTCATAACCCTCTTCCAGGGAGATATTCGTAAGAACACTTTATCGCCCACTTCAAACTCTAGGTCTTTTCTTCGGTTGTCGGCATAACTTTTCTGTCGACTCTGAGCTGCTCTTATGTGTTGTTGAATAGATCTGACTTTTTCTTCCATTTCATCAACGAGATCAGGTCCTAATAGCTTTCTTTCCCCAACTTCATCCCAGCAAGTTGGAGTCCTGCATTTCTTTCCATAGAGAGCTTCATAAGGAGCCATCTGAATACTGGAGTGAAAGCTATTATTATAAGAAAATTCCACCAAAGGTAGGTGTTGATCCCAACCTCCTTTGAAATCCATAGAGCAAGCTCTCAACATATCTTCTAGGGTTTGAATTGTTCTCTCAGACTGACCGTCTGTCTGGGGATGATAAGCAGTGCTGAAACTCAACTCTGTATCCAGAGTATGCTGAAGACTTCGCCAGAACTTCGAGGTAAATCTCGGATCTCGATCAGATATAATAGAAAGTGGTACTCCATGCAATCTTACCACTTCCTTTACATATATCCTGGCAAGCTGATCTAGAGAGAAATCCTCTCTAATAGCAATGAAGTGTGCGGACTTTGTAAGACGATCAACTATGACCCAGATAGCATTATTGCCTTTGGATGTTTTAGGAAGTCCTGTGACAAAGTCCATAGTGATGTTTTCCCATTTCCATTCGGGTATGGGTAATGGTTGTAACATCCCCTTAGACTTCTGTCTCTCAGCTTTAACTTGTTGACAAACCAAGCATCGAGAGACATATTCAGCAACATCTCTTTTCATGCCATCCCACCAGAAGTACTCTTTCAGGTCCCTATACATCTTCGTGCTTCCAGGATGAATAGAGAATGAAGAACTATGAGCCTCATCCAGCAGCTCTTTCTTTAATTCGGGGATGGGAGGAACACAAACCCGATTCCTGAACTTTATTATCCCATCACAATCAAGGTTGAATTCAGGAACATTTCTCACCTTCTTTTGTAACTCGACATCTTCTTTCTGTGCCTCTTTAATCTTCACATGTATAGATGGTTGAACATTCATTTGAGAAAGATAAGATTTTTCCCCTTCCATTATAATTCCAAGATCCATTCTTTGTAAATCCATAAATATTGGATCTTTTGTGATCCTCATCATGGATAAACTAGCATGGTCTTGTCGACTTAATGCATCTGCCACCTTGTTTGCTTTCCCAGGGTGGTAATGGATTGAGCAGTCATAATCCTTAATCAGCTCCAACCATCTTCTTTGGCGCATATTCAACTCCTTTTGTGTGAAAATATACTTTAAACTTTTATGATCAGTATAAATATCACACCCTTCACCATAAAGGTAATGCCTCCAAATCTTTAATGCAAAGATTACCGCAGCCAACTCCAAATCATGTGTTGGGTAATTTTGCTCATGGATTTTCAACTGTCGTGAGGCATAAGCTATCACCATATCATTTTGCATAAGAACACACCCCAATCCCTTCTTGGATGCATCACTGTAGATCACAAACCTTTCTCCACTACAAGGCAGTGTGAGCACAGGTGCACTGGATAACCTTCTTTTCAACTCCTTGAAATTCTCTTCACATTCCTCTGTCCAGACAAACTTAACTCCTTTCCGAGTCAACTTGGTGAGTGGATTAGATAATCGTGAAAAATCTTTTACAAAACGTCGATAATATCCAGCCAAACCAAGAAAACTTCGGATCTCAGTTACTGTTATTGGTCTTGACCATCTTTCGATAACCTCTGTTTTTGCTGGATCCACAGATATCCCCTCTTTTGAGATTATATGACCCAAAAATGAAACTTTTTGAAGCCAAAATTCACACTTGGTAAATTTGGCATAAAGCTTCTCTTTTCTCAGGGTCTTTAATATAATTCTCAAGTGATCTTCATGCTCTTCCTTGCTCTTTGAATAGACAAGAATATCGTCTATAAAGACTACCACAAATTGATCAAGATAGTCTCTAAAGACTCTATTCATTAGATCCATGAAGATAGCAGGGGCATTAGTAAGACCAAATGGCATCACTATAAATTCATAGTGTCCATACCTTGTACGGAAAGCCGTCTTTGGTATATCCTCCCTTTTGACCCTTAATTGATGATACCCTGAACGAAGATCAATCTTGGAAAAGTATTGAGCTCCGCGTAGTTGGTCAAATAAGTCATCAATGCGTGGGAGAGGATATTTGTTCTTGATAGTGATCTTGTTAAGTTCTCTATAATCAATGCAGTGTCTCATTGATCCATCTTTCTTCTTAACAAATAGAACAGGTGCTCCCCAAGGTGACGCACTAGGGCGTATGAATCCCTTATCAAGATTCTCTTGGAGTTGCTTCTTCAATTCCTGCAACTCAATTGGGGCCATTCTATAAGGTGTCTTTGAAATAGGCAAAGCACCCGGTACGAGTTCTATTGAAAACTCAACTTCACGATTTGGTGGAAGACCCGGTAATTCCTCCGGAAAGACATCATCAAACTCCCGTACAATGGGCATATTCTTAATCGTGAGTTTCTCACCAACTATTTGAGATAAATAACCTTCATTTAGTGGAATCAATACCCATAAGATGGAAGAAATTTCCACTGGAAGGTTATGTTCATCCTTGCATTGATAGACGATCGTAGGTTGATCTGGAATATGAAATGTGACTTCCCTTCTTTGGAAATTGATATGAGCTCCATGTAGAGAAAGCCAATCCATGCCAAGAATCACATCAAATTCCACTAAAGGAAGGATCACAAGATTTGCAGGAAGCACTTTCCCACAAGCTTCGATCGGAGAAGAATTATAAACTTCGGATGCGATTGATGTGCCATTAGGTGTTGTCACAGCTAACTCAACATCTAATTGTTGAGGTAATACGGTGATACCCTTAGAAAATTTTTCAGAAATAAAAGAGTGGGTGGATCCAGAATCAAATAAAACATTTGCTACTTTAGAGTGGATGGTAAGTGTACCTTTCACCACATCGTTATCGTACTCCACATCGCTGATAGAAATTGCATGTGACTTTCCTTTGTCTTTAGCCTTAAGAGTTTGTTGACGTCGACCATCATCATCAACCCTTGGATTTGGGCATTGATTGGCATAATGCCCCATCTCCTTGCACTTGAAACATTGAAGTGTAGCAGGTTCATTCTGTGTATCCCTTCCTTTGTTTGCATCATTAGACATCTTCTTCCCATTATCACGGCATTCAAATGCCCGATGACCTTCCTTTCCACATTTAAAACATTTACTTGTCCCTTTAAGACAACTCCCTCCATGTTTCTTTCCACACTTTGAGCATAAGGGAAAGTTCATCTTCTTTTCCGTGTGCTCTTTAGATTTTTCTTTGAATTCCATCTTCCTCTTCTTATCAAACCCATGTGACTGATGGGTTACTCCAATCTCCATCTCGACTTTGAGAGCACATCGAACGATTTCTTCGTAGCTATTGAAGTCCCTTATGGCTAACGCCCTTCAAAGACTTGGTTTTAGGCCACTAAAGAATCGATTGATCTTACTCTCAGGTTGGATAATAATACCAGAAGCGTACCTTGCAAGTCTTGTAAAATTTGCTTCATAGGTACTAACAGATTCATCATCCCTTTGCTTCAGTTCAAGGAACTCTTTCTCCATCTTTGTTCGGAGAATACGAGGGAAGTACTTATTGAAAAATAAGTTCTTGAACTCGTCCCATTCCATAGACTCAATTTCATCCCTTTGCCTCGTATTCTTAACAAGATTCCACCATTGATCCGCATCTCCTTCCAAACGATACACTGCTAGGATGACTTTATCATGCTCAGAACATTGAATAACTGAAAATATCTTTTCAGTAGTACTAATCCATTGTTCAGCAACTAATGGATCAGTAGACCCGCTGAAAGATGGTGGACGCTGCCTCATGAAGGATTCAACAGAATGTTGCTCCCTCCTTTGTTCGTTTGGAAATCCTGCATGATTCATAGCTTGAGAAAGTTGTGTGAGCATGGCTACAAGATTTTGCATTCCAGCTCCCATATCGTTTGGTTGCTCAGGGGGACAATCATTGCATTGCCCATCGCATTCCGCATTAACACGGTTCCTTCGGGTTCCAGCCATTGACTAAAACCAAGAAGAATAGTGTGAGCAACACTAATTATAATAGGAAACCACATAATTCAAGAGTAAAATTTTCATGCTTAAGGTCTTATCCTAGGTTATTCAAGGCCATTTCTAAAACACTAAGATTGTGTTCTATGCTTAGACTTATCCTTAGGGTTCTTACTAAGGCTTTCACATCCTAGTTTCCAAAGGTTGACTATACCTTTCCTCTGATACCAACTATAACGACCCACACTTTACATACATTGTTAATACTTCAAAATTGAAGCACTCTTATTACAACATATGACAAAACCACAAAGGACCGTATAGGTATAGTGTCTTTAGAAACTGGGAAACATAAACAACTGGTTCATAAATCTTCTACAGTGTCTCCCATTTATTTCATCATATCTAGGGTCCCTTTTAGCATATTCTACTTAATATCCATCTTCCTGATCTGGGGAAAAGAAAGCATAAAAGGGTGAGCTCAAATGCTCAGCAAGGGCAAATAAAGGAAATAAAAATCATATCATATCTTTATGAAAATCAAAACCTGCAAAAGAGATCATAATATCTTAACATGAAATAAATCATAGAAGTGAAAATGAGATCCCCATAATCATAACATAAAACTTGAATCTTTGTGGCATGCACACATAATCATGGAAAATCATTTCTTGTTAGTCATGACTCATTGCCAAGACTATCTTAGTGGACAAAGTCCCTTTCTGAACCGAGTTCACTCCTCGTTTCAGTCCTGTATCACTGAACCGAAATAACCTTCCGTTCCAGCCATGTCTATCTCATGAGATATAAAATCTTTACCCAATGCATTGGAAGGGGATATAGGTCCCACCCATCTCTTAATGAATCCTTTCTTATGTGTGCCACATAATCATAAAACATACATCATCGGATAACACATATAATAAAAATGGGATTCTTGAAACATCATGACATCATAAATCAATTCATATATGATAAAGGAATTCATAAACATAATTCCATCACAACATAGTCAAACCAATGTAAAAATATGAATAGAAACAGAACCCTTTATTATCTTAGATGGAAAATAATTTTGATAAAACACTTGAATTGAATTCTTGAGGAAAATATCCTTTCTTCTTCAAAAACATTTTTCCTTTCATAACATGTCATACAACTTTAAAATAAAAGAATTTGATTAAAAATAAACTTGAAAACTTGTAAAGGAAGCTTCTTTTAAGTAATGTTTTAAAAATCCATTCATGCCGTATAAGTTAAAAAAAACATTCTTCGTACTTTTGTCGGAAAAGTCAAAAAAGTACCTCGTACGAAAAAACGATAAAAGATTCCTTTCATATTCTTTACTAAAAACTCACCGAAGGGTAAAATTGGATTTAAACTATTGTAAGTGGATGGAAACAATGTTACATATTGAGGGAACATGGATGTGGATGATAAAATACACCCCAGTAATTACTTACGAATAAACAATCTCGGATAAAAATGAGATTGTGATATTTCCCTTACCTTAGGTCCGATTTGCTTTGTTCGTGTCCGAAGCTCCTGTATAATGGTTTAAATAATGTTATTGACTTATTCCAGAATCATACATATTGATATGAGATCATATATGGTCATATTATTAGCTTCTTGTTAGTAATATTTCATTGTTACTTGTTACTCGGGTCTTTATAATTTTTTGTTCTTATGCTTGTTTTGTCGAATAAATTATTATTATTATCTTTAGGTTATAGGTAATTCATTTACAGAATGGTATTAGTGTAGTATATACCATATTCATTCATTCAATTCATTTATATAATCGTTATGAAATGAAGATCATATAGAACGAGTCGCATCACATCGTGGAGACGGTATTCCGTACGTACGCACGAGTGATGATATCGTTCCTATGATCGTGGAATTGTATTGGAGTATATATATATTATTTCAGTATCAATATTACTTCATAATAATCATATATAGTTACTCATTACACCATTATACCCATCCTTGTAAGGTGATGGTGGAAAATAGATTACACCACGGCGTGGAGACGGTATTCCGTACGTACGCACGCGCGATGATTTCATTTTTCCGTAGGATGGATAGAAGGTGAATTAGGGATGTTTCATATTTATAATAACATATCAGTATGTAAGTAATACTGATGTTATTACTTTATCATGAAACAACTAAATAAGAAGAAGTTGAAGACGAAAGAAATTGAAAAGATCGGTAATGGATATTACCTCTTCTTTGGAACGCCTCTTTGAATCCTCCACTTAGGGAACTAAGAGTGGTCTTTGGAGAATACCAGGACCTCTAGGACTATTCTAGGGAAGTGGAGAGGGGAAAATGGCAGGGGTTGGCCGAGCTTGAGTGCTCAATTTGGTGTGAGGAGGAGGGGGAGGAGGTGCCCTTTTATAAGGGAGGAGAGGGGCACCTTAGGAATATCTCAAAATATTATTTTATATTAAAGTCAAAATCGGTTTATAATGGTTCCAAAGGGTCTTATTTCGAAGATAAAGTGGGGAAGGGTCGAAATCCTATCAACCAATAGAATTTAGACAAGTTTAGGATATTATTTTAACCTTATCATTTAGATTTAACTCTAAGTTAAATAATTTAACTTTTATCATGTCTTTTTGTTTTCTTTCACTATATGGTTAATACACTTACAATAACATGCCAAACGAACCCAAAATTGTTTATTATTAATATATATATCCTTATCTAAATCATTTGGCCGAACCTTAGATTTTTAGGAATACAATAACAATTAATAATATAATATTTGATTTAAAAACTATTTTGTGTCAATTTTGACACTATTTGATATATGATTTTTGGGAAAGTCATAACAGAATTAAATGTTCGAACCAAGTTGATTAAATCAACATTAATATATCATAGTAACCTAGAAAATTAGTGTAATTCATAAAAAGTCTCAAATTACATTTATTTTGGTGTTTATAACATCAATTATGTCAATATTTCGTTAACAAGATAATTACTGCATCATCTTTGTGTCATAAATAAATTAAATTATTTGATGTCTAAAAATTACAAATAAAATACCATCATGTAGGAAATATTTTTAGATTTCTAATGAATATTTACAATCGAATGTAGCTTATGTATAACCCCATATTAAAAATGTTTTAGTAAATATACTTTGATTTTAACTCTTTTAACCCTTCTTTAAATAAATTAATAATAAATGTCCTAATCTAATCCAAGTGGGCCTAAATGGTCATATTTTATTCCTAAGTTTGTTTTTGGTCGAATTACACTTGTCCAATAGAATTAGGACATGTGTTAGGGTAATATTAATATCATATTTACCCTTAGTTACCCTATTTACTATTAACCGCGGTAAAAAAAGTAAAAAGTTACTATTCACCAAAAAATTATTTTCATCTCATTGAACCACATTTTAGTCCTTGATATTAACCGTGTCTCTCGGATTTTTGAAATTCCATTCACAGAAGCGGTAAAATTATGTTTTATGCAAAATTCAGTTTTTAACCTACCACTTAGTGGTTTCACTATTCATCAAAAATTGAAAGTTTTCAGAAAAATACCAAAATTTCACCCTAGGCTAATTTTGATATTCTGAGTCCAAAAATGAAGTCCATTTTGAAAAATAAAATTTATAAAATTTCAAAAAGTGGTTATTACTATTCATAACGGCTAGTTTTAATAGCATATTGTTGTTTAGTGAAACTCGGTATTGCGTACGATGCAAGCTATCGAGGAAGGTCGCGATTGCGTGTAAAGCAAGCCAAGAAAGTGTTGTGTAGAAAAAGATTCCTTTGATGATTTATATAACATAAAAGTCTCGGGTGTTACAGTAATGATGGTTAAGTAATAATTAAAATTCCACAAACATATCATCTAGATTTAGTTTAAAATTCAATGAATGTAGTTTTTGAATATATGTACCAAAATATAAATGTGAATTGTGGTGATGTAAGTTAATTGATAGACTATGTAATATTCTTCCCAACATGTGATGTTGTTTAGTAATTAAATGAATATATGTTATATTTGAATACTTGTGAAAGAATATATTTCCGTATTTCTGATTCTATTGGAAATGATGTTTCTGTTAAAAATTTCATAGAAAACATATACACATATGAAATTTTAAATAGTATTTATGTATCAGGGTTAGTTGTAAAAAAAATAACATTGAATATTTGGGTACCCATTATATTTCATAGAAATGCAGGTCAATCAATGTGTTTATGTAATGGTACTCAGATGATCATTATGCTCTTTGGTGACCATGGAATTGGAGATTAAATTTTAAATGGATTTTATTTTGGGCATCTTGAATTCATTCTAGTAATTATAATCACAAACTTTGATAGTATATGGCCTTTGAAATTACAAATAATACAATATCCTTTGATAGTTTTATATGGAATAAAAACTAAAAAAATTCAAGGCCAATGAATCTCTTGTGTTGGGTTATATATTCAAAATCCGGTGTTCATCGTGTAAAAATATATTTTTTTGTATCTATAGTCATTTCAAAAAGGTTTTTAAAATATTAGTATACGATAAAGCTAACATGGCCTCTAATTCCACAAAAAATATTTTCTACATGGAAATTTTTGGAAACTTGTCTTGGGTATCTAATAAATTACAACATTGATATTTCAAACTATTATTCCAAGGAAAATATAAAGACATTACAGGTTTTCCTTAGTTCTTACTTTGTTTAATTTTCCCACTAATTCAAAAGGATAAGAGTTATTAAAATGTCATAGTCAATAACTCCAATGAATGCGGTTACCCTTGAGAATGACGAAACTCTAATGATACAAATTCACATATTAAATATAATGTTTAATTCATCTTCTATGTAATTAAATTAAATTGTTTCTATTGATTTCATTATTGTTCACAAAATTGTGATTTTACCACATAAACATGAAAATAAATATTTTTCATTTTTTAATTAGTGTGTTAATATATAAAGATATTGAATTACATTATTCTATAATGATGACACAGAATATTTGTGTTTCAAATGTTTAGTAAAAATTATAAAATATATTATACAGGGAACAAACAATTAGTGCACAATTAGTAGACATCATCGAATATACAAGTTCAATCTATTATTTCGTGAAGGTTTGTTATATATTAAAAAAATCCTAATAGCTTCAAGTTAGGGAAAATACATTGAAAATAGACATGTGTGATGAATAATGATAATGTCAACCATGTATGACTTACCATGTGATGCTCAACTACCACTATTCAGTGTTTATTTTACTTCATTGGATATCATTATTATAAAAATGGTTTGGGAACAACATATAATAGGTAGATATTATTACCACTTCTTGTTTTATATTCATAGGTATTTTGAAAATACATATACTCCCTGAAAAAATGGACACTATTCTACGAAAAATTCAGTCAAATCGTAATATTTACTTTTAGAATTATTTGTAACATAATGTACTCTATAATAATTGACATTGTCTTTCATATAGTTTTATTGGTCATTACACAATGTTCCTTTTATTCTTCTATGTATATGAAAATATTTGAAAATTTTGTTACTCACATCTTATAAAATCTATGTGGAATTCAGACCTCTAGATAAATATAATTTTAGTTGATGAAAGGTTTTTTATTTCCATCATACATTATGTTTCAAATAAATTACAAAAAATAGTATAGTTTCACTCTTTTCATTCAGAAGGATACATGCTAAATTTATTTTATGGGGTGGAAATGTGAAATAAATTTCAAAATTAATTGGAAAACAACAACGACTCATCTTCTATTTTTATATTCCAAATTATAATAGTGAAGAAACTGAATAATATACTTTATATACAAATAGTATCTTTTATGCTTTTATTGAATATTCATTAAGTAAATTTTTCATCAAAATACTCTATGATTCTATTTTGTTCATTCTTTCAGTCTCTATTATCATCAAAACTACCATTAAGGCTACAAAATTAAATTTCAACCTAGATGTTCCAATATTTAAAGGAGTTAGAACCATGTTTCATTTTTCTTAAATGTACATGACATTTGTTTGTGTTTAAAATTTTCCACATCATATATATATTCTCCATAATTTTTAATTAATAATGTTGCATTTTTCTAATTATCAAAACTACATTGATCATTTCATAAATGTTTTGTAGGGAACCACAAACACATTCAAATAGTTTTGTTACCACATTGTTGTACATGAATAAAAAAATTATGATGTAAAAAACTATAATGAATTTAGTATTTTATCCTAAAATTTTCATTTTCCATATGCAGTATTACATAATGAACAATTATTCCCTATTCTAATGAAGATAAAAATATCCAATCACTCTTTATTAGCCTACTTGGGTTTTAATCATTAATATAATACAAAAAATTCAACACACCCATAACTTTTATTTTGAATCTTGAAACTCTTTTATAACGAAAGTAGACAGATTAAGTGGAAATATTTGGTTCTAGAACTGCAAAACCTATCCTGGTAGTACTACTCCGGGTTGATTATTTTTTTTTGTTTTCTATATTAATTATTATTACAATTTTATTTGGTTAGTATTCGATTATATTATATGACATAAATCATTGCATAATCTAAATTTTAAATCCAATAGATTTAGAGTGAAATTGATGGTGATTGATAGTAATGAATCATCTTCACTTGTTCTCACTAACAAGTATGTAATGAAATTTATAACAAAAACAACCAAAAAGTTGAGAGATTATTTAATACGTAAATAAATATGAAACATTTTATATTATGTCAATATAATTGAGATTCATTTAAACTAACGTTACAAATCATTTACAAATTATGACCATAGAGAGTTTGGATTTCCTCCAGGGATAAAAATTTTGAAATAAAAAAGTGTTTTGTTATCAATTCATGTAACTAATTACAATATCCAAAACCATCAACATTATTTATGGAAAAACAACTACAATATTATTTTCTTGACTGAAAATGAAAATTAAATTAGTAATTTGAATCACACAATTTGATACATTGAGGTACTAATGCTTCAAAATACATAAATTTTATTTATAAAAACCTTAAAACATTATTATTTTTATACTCAATATATATGATCATCAAAGATGGGGTTCTTTTTGAATTAATAGTTTCACTGAATATAATCCGGTACCATTATTTAAATATTATTCAATTGGATTTAATAAAAAATAAACACCACCTTATTGAAATATTCATTTTATTCTTTAATCAAAGAAGCATTAGAGTGGTGGATCATTTCAACTAAGTTCCAATACTGATATTGGATTTATTACCTAAAAAATACTTTGCTACTCATGTATATATATATTGTCATTCATGATTGTTATTTTCCTCAGATCATTGGAACTAAAAAATGTTCATTTTTTCATGTCGTTTTCATATTTTATATATTTATAAAATACAACTACTTCATCCATCTCAATTGGATATTTTAAACATTCTGATTTCTGATTCAATGATTTCAGTTATCACTGTTATTTTCTATGTATTTTTCAAATCCATTATCAATGTAGAAAAAACCATTCTGTGATTTTGAGGATGAGGATGTGGTGCAATGTGATATTCTAATGTCTATAGACTCTATGGCTACATCAGTCCATGATAATGAACTATAACCCCCAATGAAGGCAATCATAAACAAGAAGACTGAAAATATTGAGTGGAATTTTAATATGAAATAGCAAGAAGATACTGACTTATGATTTCTTCTTTTATTTTTGGAATGTAATTTTTTAAATTTTATTTATTGTATGAATTATATCAGACATTCCTGTTTTTCAAATAGTTATTTCCACATGTTTTAAAACATATTTTTAGTTTTCATATGTGATATATATCCTCTACAGACACTGTAGTTTACCATTATTTCTTCCAACACTATTTAGTGTCTCAAGGGTTGATGACCTCATTCTACATTGATATGGAATCCATTGTGATAGGGACATATCTACTAGTAAAATGTACTCTTTGACCATCCCCAATTAATTCAAATGAATTCATCACAAGAGTTTATAACTTATAAACCACAATCTATGTATCCCATTTCCATGAGCAATAAGTCTATAAATTATTTCCTAAGGTACATAGATATTTACTACATCTAATATCAAGATTCAAAGCATGTGTAGTTGGAACCACAATGACCATAGCCTTTATATTATTTGATGTATAATCCAATGTGGATGTTTGTAAATCACCACCTACTTAATTGGATTCACCCAAGGATATTTCCCCCATATTAGAGGTTCAAATCTATGTATCCTTCCTATAATAATAATAATTAGAGGACTTATTCATTCCAATATAAGACAATCCATCCTTATGCATATTTTTTGATCCCAAATAAGTCTCCTTAACATCCATAAAAATCATCTCCCGAATAATTATAACAGAAGTTGATTCCTTCATGATATGAATTATATTGTTATTAGATGAATTTTGTATAAGATGATAATTTTCGTCACTTTCACTTTTTAAATTCATGAATCGAAGGAATATTTAGAATTCTATACGTTATAAGATTAGAACTGAAAGCCACAATGTCTCTAATATAGACTAGTATATATCATCCTTTTACAATGAAAAAAATTACCAGAATTTTCATTTTTCATAATCTACAACAAGATGATCTGAATCCTTTATACTTTCATAAGCCTGAATATCATTGAAAAGTGTTATAATATTTTTTCAGTAAGTTATGTCATATATAGACTTATGTTAACAAGAAAATGCTTCTATTAACAAACACAACCATATGTAATCAAAAATAGCCTTTTCTTAACAAACTCTACCTTGTTTCAAGAAAAACCTTTAAAAAAACATTTTTTTATCCATTTCTTATTTTGAAAACCATTTTATGTTATTTTACATGTAGAAAAATGTGATTAAAAATTTTAAGATAATGATTATATATAATGGGACATCATTATTGGTTCACAATATACCACATTAATTCACTATCATGATAAACATCTACAATTACCAACATTGATCTTTATTATGGATTTATTCACCTACATTTTTTATCATATTTTACAATTTCATATTTAATATTTTCATATATGGATTATTAAAACCAATTTCTCCTATTTTAGTTCTCATCACCTTTCATTTCAGTGTAAAAACCAATGATTTTGTTAATGTTACATGAAATTTTTGTCCTATTTTAAATAAATGTTTTGTGTTATTATTTTATTTGAATTGTTATCTTATTCTATGAAATGTTTCTAAACATGTATTAACTTTTAGTAATAATTATTTTTCTTATTTTTGGTTATTAATTTGGTATGTAAGTGATATTTATTTTTTATTTCATATAAAATATTTGGGTTTGTAATAAGATAATTTATTATATGTATTTTCTTTTTACTATTTCATTCAAGGATCGTATGGCCTAAACTCAAACCATAACTATCATAATGATATATATTTTAATTATCCAATTGAATGACTGTTTCATTCATGTAATTAAATTCTATATGCTCAAAATATATTTTCATTTGGTAAAAAATAACTCAAAATTTTATACTATATTTATGATGTCTCAATAATTTCTCCACTTTTATTTCCATATTATGTATATCTTATTATATAATGAAATATATTCGATACTGATATGGATTATTATGTATAAAAAATATTATTATCTTATTGAAAATATGAATTTACTTAGTATTTTGTGTGATTACACAGGTTAAGTACTGGTATATTCTAAAATTTTAGGGTGTTATACTCTCACCCATTAAATAAATTTTTCTTCAAATTTTTATCTTGGTAAAAACATCTATAATATTAAAAAATTATTGTATTTATATCCCACATCATTAAAAGGAATAGTATATCCTCCTTTAAAAAACTGATGTAGGAAATATAAATTTACCTTAAACATCACTTAATCATATTCCCAGATTAGGAGAGAATTAGTGACAAGTTGAAATATAGACAAGGAAGAGAAAAATAATGTCAATGGATTAATAACGAGTGATAGAGAACAACGAAATGCGGAATTTAATGACCAAGTAACCATAAATAATTGATATGTGAAAATGAAAATTTATTCATCAATAATATCAAAAAATGATACCATTATAATTTTCAAGATCATTTCCCCAAAAGTTGACAAATTCATTTAGCATGAAATATGAGAAAATATTATTACATGATTTCTCCATGTATATATATATATATATATATATATATAATTTCATCCTTTGGATGTGTGTCTATGTGGTCATCAACCAAATTACATCCATATTCCAATGATGAATGAAACATATGATTTTTTCATGACTAACCACTAAAATGTCAATTTTAATGGATCACAAGATCCATGAAAGAAAGGTTTGTAATTCCTTAAACCTCATGATATTTAACTAAAAAAAATTATCTATTCCTGTTATGAAATATGAAATTTTTTTCATATTTTTATATAATACATCAATATCTAAAAACTAAACAGTAACACCCAATGTTCTACTAAACCATTCAATAAATATTTAACCATAAATATCCTTCAACATATGTTTGATCAATATAAAAACATATCAAAATGAAAATATTTGACAAGTTTTTTTCTGAGATCAAAAATAACATTTAACCATAGATATCATATTGTAGAACATAATACCACACACCAAAGATGTGTATTACCTGATCAAATATTCTATTAAATAAAGCTAATCCTTTTCCACAATAAACTAAATTTCCAAAAAAATCAATTAAAACATATATGATTCAAAAAAATTATATCTATCCTTATTCCAAAAAAATTAATATTTTATCAAATATATTCATTAAATCTGAAAATGAAATAATATTCATCAATGATAACATAAATCACTTGTTCGTTGAATCAATAAATAATTTTAAGGTCAATAATACTATCCATTTTTTGTTATCAAAATAAATTAACTATGTATCCTAAATAAATATAATTATGTCAACCTTAGGGACATATTACGTGTTATTATTCACTCAATCACGAGTTTATCCAAAATATCACTTTACCAATAAATCAATTTTTAGATTATCTATACCATTCAATGTATTACTAATATTACACAAATATGAACTACTATGAAACAATCCATTAATGATCCATGATTATTATAACCTGAATATAATTGATAACCCAGTTATAAAACATAACTAAAAAATCACAATAAAAAAATACATCAGTCAATCTACTTCCTTTATAAACCATTATCCAAGCATCATCACCATATTTCTTTATAGTTCATTCCTATATATTGGAATAATAATCGTGTCTTCAAATCAATAATCCAAAATTTAATCATTATTTTTACTAATTACATTTGAAATACTATTATTCTAATTTGAAAATTTCATATGACTTTCACATTCACTTTATCATCAATTGTAATATATTTTATACTACAACTTTCCTGGTCCACTTCCATAGATTTCTCCTTAGGAAAACAATTTTCATAATTCCTATTCCCTCTACATTAAAATAATTTAACCATAAATGATAAACTACTGAGACCATTATTATCATCCATTTTATTAATGGGTTTTTTTAATTTCCATGAAAATTACATTCTATTTTTTCTTCTTTTCCATACCCAATACACATTATCGTTCCTTGGAGGCATTTCTCCACGTACCTCTTCCCACATTATTAATTTGTTGGAAGATAAATATCCATTATTCTAAAATATTAATGAAAATTTATATTTCTATCATTTGATTTATTTAGAAACACACCTCTATTCATGTTATTAATCATATAATGGCATAGTTAGTTAGTAATATAACAAGATTTATTATTCCATATCCATACCATTAGGTTACTTATGTGGAAAATCACTTCATCATCTATCAAATTCAGTGTTTACATGAATTCTAATGGTAATAGCCATTAAATAAAACCTCATGAATTGTGTGAGAAATAATAATGAGTAATCGTCGTAAATAATTCATTGAATATCTAAATCATTACACCTTCTTCTCATCCTATGACACCATAAGATTATCTTTGGTCATCCAGGACTATTATCTATATGGATCCTTAAAATATTTCATAATAAAAATTTGAGTGTACATTAGTATATCACTAGGTATTCTCAAACTACGTTCATTTAATAGGCATATTCACCATAAAGTTAAATAATTACTATGATATACATGAACAAATAATTTCAAGGTCATTACCCTAAGATTCATCTATTCCAAAACCATGTCTCGTTGTAGTATCAAAACATGGAAGTATATTCAAAGCGAAACCAAAAATAAATTCTACACTATAACATATTATATTATACTATACCAAGGATTATCCTAATGGCTTTTAGTAATGCTTTCTCACCCTTCTTCTTTAAAAACTAAATAATTCTATGATAATAACTCTAGAGACCCCAAAATTTTTTACATAAATAAAAAAATTTAATTGAATAATATTTATTATGTAAAATTAAAATCCATACCATAATAATTAAGGTTTACTGACTTTTGAAACATCGATACATAAAAAACTAGTACATAAAATTTATATACCATCTCCCACATAGTTCCTCATAACTAGCACCCTTCTTAGACATATTATTCTTATGACCATTCTCTATATTCAGTAAAAAAATTTAATATATGATAAGGTGATGAAAAAATATCAGTATGTGTAAAGAAGAAAGATATCAATAACTGATTAAAATTTAGGATAATATAAAAAACAAAATATTTGTACATGATCTCAACATTAAATAATAATACCCAATGATTCACATACCAAACACTTGAATCATGGAATAATTATTTATCAATCAAAATACATAAGTCATAAGTGTGAATATAACAAATAAACACACTTAATCCAAGATAAATATTATAAGCATGAGACTTATATTTTTTTTCCTTAAAATGATAATATAAAGTTACTTCCTTGGTGATTTTTTCACACCCATTACTATCATTGTGGAAAAATTCCCACAATGAAAATGCATACCAGTACATTTGAATAATTTTTATGATAACTAAATTACAATTTAATCAATATTCTATTAGAATTTTATTAACTCTATATTTTATTTTGAGACCCTAAACTCAGCAATTATTTCCAAATTCGTTACAACTATATACTGGAGTCATCCAAACTAGGATTAAAATTTAACCACTCAGTCTTGGAATATAATGGAACAATGAATTACATATTCATAATCCATCCATACATATTCCAATTGATCCTCAAAAATATATCATTACATCAAAGATCAGCCCATAGAAATAAATTAGGATTCATAAATTTTTTTCATAATAAACATAAAATATCCCATGATGGTAACATTGGATAATATACCTAGTAATGAATTTTATATTTTGAAGGATGTTTTCATAGATTTAAATGCCTTAAAAAATCTATTTGTTTTCAATGGGGGAAAACCTTTTCGTATAGATATAACATCAAAAAATTATTAATATTTATACAATATTAACAAAATAATTATATTCTAACAGAAGTAAGGTAACATATAATATAACATTCAATAAAAATCATAATCCTGACTGTGAGGGAATCTGCCATTCATTATATGTTAAAATAAAAATTCATTTCACATTATTAGTAAAAAACTAAAAAACACCACATTTGTAAGATGATAAGATGCTTCCATTTAATCAATTGTATATAATTTATAATATAGCTAAAAATTAATTTAAATAATATTTAAATTTTAGTAAGAATATTTTTTTAATAATTTTGAATATGATATTAAAAGTAAAGAATATATTTCTAACTGAAGAGAAATACATGGTAAATTTTCCATAAAAACATTATTTCGGAATATAGATAACTTAAAGAGAGGAAAGTCAAAGGAATACATGTTATAAATTTAAATAATTATTAGAGAATAATTGGAATAATGATATTTATATATAGATCATAAAATTTAATCATTGGTATTTAAAAATAAAAATTTCGAGTTGAATGATAATTTTACATGAAACCCTATACCGCTTTATTAGATGTTTACTCATGAAACTGATGAAATAAAGAAATTCAAACGAAGAATAAAAAACATGATCTTATACATATTAAAAATCCAAAAAATCAAATGGGTAGTAGATATGCCTCACAAAACTATATAGGTGTACAATATAACATATGTTGCAAACAAGAAAATTTTAATCGATATACCCTTACAACTTTGGTATATTTTGAACCAAATCACTTGGATGAAATAATGAAAATTTTATCTTTCTACAACATTAATAAAGTGTATTCGTGGTAAAAAAATTAGTATATCAGTATATAGTCTTGAAAATTTTAAATCAGTTCATATCATTATAAATGCCAAAACAAATCAAAATTGAGGCAATGAACCTTTATGAAATTAGTAAATATTAAATAAAAAATAAATGGAAGCCTAAAAATAATATTCATCCAAAAATACCTTTAAAAAAATTGGAATTATTTCGATATAAAAAATTTGGTAGTAAATATACCATAGAAAAAAATATTCTGTATCATTAAAAAGGTCTTAACAAAGAAAACATGAGATAAAACCCCTTCCCCAAGCGCGTATTACATTGTACGAACTCCAGAATTAGATATAATAAAATTAAATTGAATATAATTAAATAATAAAACCATATTAATAAATATAATATCATATATTATTCACTTATGTCATTCAAAAACCTATTTATTAACAATTCTATATTAAAGTATTCATCTTAGGAGTTAACTTCTTTGTTTTTCAAGTATTGTTTTGTTGAGCAGTTTTCGGCCTTACTATTTTGCCATGGTTCCCCCATCTCAAAAATTTCAATCATTATACAAATATAACATATATTAACCATATAAATATTTATAAAAATTCTAATTAATTGGTTGTGAAATATGAATTACATCCCTTTATGGAGACGTCAATCTACACGTTCACATGAGGGATATTTCTACTTTTTGATGGATGATATAAATGGATGGTAAATGATAATTCAACTCTTAATAATAATTATTATATAATAAATATACTATATTATCATTAAATAAATTTTTACCACTAATTAGATGAGGAAATGAATAGAAAAATTACATTGAATCATGGATTTGGTAGTCCACATACACACATGAGAGAGATTATTATTTTCTAATAGATCAGAAGAAATGACGACATATATGAAATTATATTTCAACAAGAATAATTATTTCATTAAAAAATTATTTAAAAATTATATCCATCATAATAACTATACATTAATGTTAATGATATAAAATGAATTGTATCTTTATGTGGAGGTGGTTGTCCACATTTACAAATGAGAGATGCTTCTATCTCCCATTTGATTAAGAACTTGTGGTAAATGGTTTTTTTAAAATTATAATAACATCTCAATCTATTTATAATTATGGAATAAAAATTTCTTTATGAATAAAACATTTTTATTGATTTATTAATATGAAATAAAATTATAAGAGGTTGGTTAAGATTTATATTTCTTCTTTGGAAGCCCTCCTTTGGTTAACACCTTATGCCTTGAAATATTTCCCTGTAGAAAAGAAAAAAACCATAAGTACTATGATATGGATTATGATAAGGATTTTATTAGTAATTCTAAAATCATGGAGGAATTTATTATGTGTATAAGGGAGGATGATAGATTTCTTTTTATATGTGTTGTGAGGGACACACATGAAATATCATAAAATAAATGAATTATATAAGGCAACATTCAAGGTAAAGTCATTAAAAATTTATAGGTATAATAATATAGGATATCATAAGGATAAAATACCTTATACTAATAATAATTATATAGGCGTGTGAGAAAATAATATTTTCATCTCTTGGTTTAAGCCCCTCGGTAAACATGTTTTAACCAAGGTAACAAAAGATTAATGTTTTTCTAATTTAAAATCAACACATTTCATTAAATTAACTAATCAAAAAATATAAATTCAATTTACTATGATAAAAAATATTTCCTCTATAAATATTTTTTTAGAAAAAAATGTTTTTTATCCTAAAATTAAAATTATACCAAAATGAATTATAATGATGATTATGTATTTATATTTAAAGGATACATAATTAACTTTTTGGTGAAATTCCAAAAATACTCAATATTAAACATCAAAATAACTGATTTTTTTGCTTAGAAAAAACTATTTTTCACTATTATGTAAAATATATTTTTTTTAAAACTCCAAAATTTTCATCATATCATAAAATATATATTTTTATATAAATAATTATATTAATTTTTTAAAATAAAATTTGTAAAATTGGTGGAAATTAGTTGTACTATTATTGAAAATATGAAATAAAACACATTTTTGAAGTATAACATGTCTTCATTGAGAATGGGGGATATATTTTTTATTAATAAATCAATTAATATTAGTTATAATAAAATATTAGTCATATTTTTAATAATTTAGTTATTACTGTTAATATGTCCCAATTCTAGGATATGGTTATAGAGGGTTTATATATCAATATTTTTAAGACACACAGATTCATATAAAAAATGTTATTGAACACTTGATATTTATTTAAATAAAAATATATTCTAAAAGGTAATGGTCTTTCAATCATAATTATAAGTTAAAAAATAATTTTTTACCACATGTAACGATAAAACTTGTTTATCGATAGGGGTTGATAAACCAAGAGAAAAAGGTAATATTTCTAATTTTTCCTATTTAAATCCGATTAGATGGCTATGTATTTACCATTTTGAATTCTATCTTCTACTCCTAAACCATTTTTGAATAATTTTAATTGAATCATATAATATTATATTTTAATCCATTATAATTTCCAAGTGTTTTATCTCCCCTTCTTATAAAAGGACACCCATTATTCTATCTTCTTTGGACCTCAATAATATATTTTCTTATCCAAGACCTATAAAAAACCTTTCCTAAAATCCCATTCCATGATACAGTGGTATTAGTTTAATCAAAACAATACCCTTTCTAGGATTAAGGTGTTATCCAAATAGGGGTTTCCTAATGAACATGTATAACTCTTAACTAAGTGTATTAAATTATATGTATTTTCCCCCCTTATCTAAAGAAGGTTTATATATACTAACATGATGATTACATTATGATAATTATAAAAAAAATTTATTAATAAAATGGTACAAATACATTCCCACACTTTTTCACAAAATTTGAAATGAATGTATCGCTCATGCATATGTTTGGACTAATTACTCCACGTTGTGATATAAATCATTTTCAATCACTATAATTTTTAGACTATTTTTATAATGGATTTAATATTTATATATGATATTTATGAAGTAATTATTATTCTGGAAATATATTATATTATCTACCTCTTTATCATTCCATCCATTGGAAGGTGACAACATCGCTCATTTGTAAATGTGAACTATAACTTAATGATGTGATTTGTTCAATTTTAAATTTTAATATTACAAAAACAGTAATAAATAATATTTTGAATATTATATATGATGTTTAAATATTTATTATATAATAATGGATTATTTATAGTGAAATATTAGTTATCTTTATTATATTCAATCAATTGAAAAGTATAAATATTACACATGTGTATGTATGGACTACCATCTCCACCAAGTGATTTAATTACTTTTTAATCACAAAATTATATGAATGATTAGAAATGATTATATAAAGAATATATATTTTAAATATTTCTTTATTAATATTATATATAGGAATAAATCAAGACCATGGTTCATGAACTAGATCCATGGATCATAATCATTCCTAGAAAAAACTTTTCTCACTAGAATATTCATTTTAATTATACAATTTTTAATATAAGGATAATAAAAAATAATAATGGAATAATAAATAGTAAATTATTTATGACTATATTTATGTAATATATGTATAATAAATATATATTTATCATATATTTTACTTGAACATGTCTGATGTGTGACATGACTAGACGCAAGGGTTATATATGATAATCTCTTTTAACCTCGATATTTACTAAGAATAATTTATACTATGGGAAATTTTATGGAATATTTCCTTTAAACCCAATCTATTTTCTTTTAATATGGTTATTTATGTAGTTTTGTTTTATTAATACAATTTTTTATTTTTTGGTAATTAAATAGATGGAGATTTTTTTTAAAGAAAAGTCAACCATATTTTCCTGTTATTTGAAAAACATTTAATCAATGTAAATACTCTATAAATGTATTTTAAACAATTTATTTCATATATATGAAATTTTATAAAGATTTGATATATATGAAATTTTATAAAAATTTCATTTTCACTACCACTAAATTTATTTACAACATTTTAAAAAGTAATCCTTTTAATGAAACAATTTTTATAAACATGTACTTTCATTTAGATTTTCTAATAGTTTTAAAATAATGTTTTCTTTTTTCATATATGTAATGAATGGTCTTTAAAACCCATATGAAATTCATTTCATTGAAAATCACTTTATAATATTTCATGTTTATATATTGGAAAAAAAATACTTAATATTTATGAAATTTTAATATTTTCAATATGTGAGTTCAAAATGGAAAGGGTATTTTACTTGTGATATATTACTCTGATCCGATAAATAATTTTAACATATATGAAAACATCCATTGATGTTACATACTCATCACTAGGGATATAATTTTATGATATAAAACTTATTTTTTATATGCATGTTTTACGATTAGGAAGACAAAATATAGATGAAACCCATTTGATTTTCCTTGGGAGTTTTTATGATGAAAAAATAAATATATTCTTGATTTTGTGGATTACATATGTGTGGATTATGATTATAAGATAGGTGGGTATATGATAGAGCTAATATTTATTGATTAAAATTGGATTTCTCTTGAGATAACTATGTTATATGTTAACCTTATTTTTTTTCACAATATCATTCATGGACATTGTTTCATATCCATATGTTTATGGAAGGACATTGTTTTCTTATCCATATATTTACGTGTGGAGTTGGTTTTCTTGTTCATATAATAATGCATGGAACTGTCTCCATGTCCTTATGTTAATAATCAAACCTATTTTTATTTCTATAGCATAAAGAGTGAAAATGTTACTATTTATAAAAGTTTAAAATTTTAAAATCATATGATTTTTCCATTTTCTTATATTTATAATATGGTCAATTATGGTTTTACGCACTTAAGAATTATTATGTTTTTTATTAAAAATTCCAATTATAATAATTATTATAAATGATCATTGAGTGGTTTTAAATGATTATTGTAAGTCATGATCATGTTCTTATTCCATTATTCTAAAATTATTCTCACTTATTATAATTTATAGATTTGTTTTATGTTTACCCTTACCAATCATCTATGGCCTCTATTTATTTGTTTCTTTTTCCTAGATTACGAATAATGAATTTAACCAACATATGACAAGGATGTTGAATATGTTTGAAAAAATTTTGTGGGATTTATTGATAATGTTTCATAAAATGAGAAGACAATGTATCCAGTCTCCAAATAATGGTTTTGGTGTGTATCATGAAGATATATAATTAATATTCATATAATAAGATTGAATATTTATGTATGTGATGTTTATATTGTTGTAGTGCCCAATTTCACTTCTCCACATAGATTATTCTATCAAATTTTCTTTTACTAAATTTACACTCTGTCATCAATCAATCAAACATTTTGTATGACGATATAGGGGACTGTATTAGCACATTTGAAGGCATTCTTATTTGAAAACCCTTATTCTATTAATTTATTGAAAAATTTCCAGATACTCTATAAAGAAATATTATTTTAGACCACAATTTAGAAAGAATATTTGACATATATTTGATATATTTCATTCTTATTATGATATAAAAATATTAGAAACATTTTTATATCCTCATGTATTAAATTGGTGCAATGGTTTCATAAAAATCAAATCAATTATCCTATGAATATACAACTCATACATGACCAACCTTGATCCTTGAGACTTCCACATTATAATTAAATATCTTCTTGGATATCCACTTGGTCTTAATCTCATTTTTATATTTTAGTCCAAAGAGAAATTCCCAAGAAAAATATATATATATATGATTTATATTATTTTTCACGGCATTGTAAAATTATTTATGTTTAACAGCCTCAAGAAAAGAATTTAGATAAAACTATTATATAAGTACTATTTTCTCTTCAAGAGTTAATCAATTTTATTATAAATTGATGCACTTTGATCTCTCATTATATTCATTAAATCCATAATGACCATGAACCTAGTACCCAAAGTTAATTGTTAATTTTCTTCATTGGAATAATATATATGGAATTTCATCTTTAATAGATGAATAATTTAGTAGTCTTGGTAAAAAAGATACATACATTATTTCCATAATACATTTTAGTATTCAAATTACAACATATTTGTTTCTAGAATAACATTATTGCCTCTGGAATATTATTACATATAATTATTTATAGACATTGTGGATTCATGGGAATGAGAAATATTAAGAGTAAGGTAAAATTCTCCATAAGTGTTTGGTTAATTTAAAGCTATCATGAGGAAATGAAGAATAATCAATATGAAATATTCAATAAGGCATGGTAAAATCTTAGAAAAACTTTACATTTAATAAATATCATGAATATCTTTATAAATATAGTATAATCAATATAGAATGGTAAAAAAATAAATAAAAATTCAATTTTGATAACATTACTATCATTAATAGATAGGGAATAATCAATATTGAGGTAAATAACTAAAAACACATGCTATATAAATTACGTGGCTATCAGTAATATGTAAAGCATAATAAATACGGAAAGGTAATTAACTAAAAACAAAATCAATTTAATTAAAAAAATAGAATGATATGAATATAAACATCACATCATTGTCAAAATGTCTTTGACAATAAATATGAAATTCTATATTAATGATATGCTTAATTATTGTACTTCGTGATCTCAGGCATCATCATACCACTATTATGATGACCATTCACAAAACAATTGAAAATTCTATGTAAAAACACATTTAATGCAAGATTTCTATTTCTCCTCATGATACTACTGATGTATCAAAGGGATATATAAATATTATCCCATACATCACTGCAAGACCATGTCATTCTTTTTATATCAAATAATTTATGTAATTAGATTAAATTTTCCATTTTCATAAAACATCTATATTAATTAAATGATATAGATATATAAATTTTCCCTCGATAAACAATAACATTAAATATATAAAAATGTATGTATAAATTATTTACGGAAAAATAAATATATAAATCTAGGATAAAAAATATGTATTCTTTAGAGAAATGTAATGTTCAATTTTCATAGAGAAGTTAATATTTCATGGGAAAGTCTATATCTAACCAAATGAATCTAGATTGTGAATATTAATACTTTACATGCAACAACCCAAACCATTTATCAATTGAAAATCCCTTTTTTTTATTATTCCATATATTATAAATCAAATAAAATCACAATGATAACACAATAGAAACTATATAAACGAATAATGAATTAAATATGATGAATTTATAGAAGTTAAGGAACATATACCAATGGAATAGTATCATGACCTTTGGAATAATAACATGACCATTAAGAATAGTAATTTGTTTAATATAATAGTAAAATCACCTATAAAGTTTAAATAAAATTTAGGTATCTTGTGAACTAAAATATGATATATTTATATAATAGCATAAGTAAATAAATTTCTTAAAATATAAAATTTAGGTGTTTTTATTTTTATAAAACATAAATGTTTATTTATAATTTTTTAGTTAATATAATGATATAAATAAAAATTTATTTTTCATAAAATTTAACATAAATTATTATTCTCTTCTCTTATGATCTTAAGATAATTTAATGAGCCTTTATTAATTTTTTTAATGTGTTGTAAAATCAATTACAATTTTAGAAAATATATCTTTTTATGAATAATTGATGATTTTAATTAAAATTAAAATTTCTTATATTTTGACAATTGTATTCAAAAAATGGGTTCCATGTTTTAATTATTCACATAGAAAGATGATTTCGGTAAAATTTTTGGGATTTTTCTAAAATACAAGATTTGTGATGAATAGTAATATAGTGTAATTTAAAGTATTATATACATTATATGTTATATACACTGTTCCTTGACTCATGAATTATGTAATCAGAATAATCTAGAACTAACCATAATTATATAATTATATTTAATTATAAAACTTTAAGTATTAATAGTCATGAGCTGAAATAACAAACTAATGAATAAATAATGAGAAAAAACCCCTCATCCCATATAAATAGCACCCTCACCACCTCTTATCCTCACACCTTCCAAGCATTGAAGCATTTATGTGATCTTAAAAAAATTCTTCAAAATATCCTACCCTATGTCCAGGAGCTATGGGTCTCATCAGGAGACAAAAACCTCTTCCCTATGTAGGTTCTCAAGGAGGATAATGTTAAGCGGTAAAATTATCTTCCTTTTTATTTTAATTTTTTTAATTTAATATATTTTATTATACTATCCTCACCTCAAATTATCCAAGTTTTCTGAAATCTCTAGTATCTTTTATATAATAATATTTTATTATGTTAACTGAATAATTTATCTTCAAATCTCTTATCTTTTCCTTTTATTCTAAAAAAGTAAATATCACCTCTAGTGTGTCAATTTACGACTACCATGGATGATGTGTTTAAATTTTTCTCTTATACATTCAATGGTCATAAAACCATTTGTATGGTTAAATAATATTTTATTATAAATATTATAATTTATATAATTTCCTAGTAATAATTATATATTCAAGTTGTTATGTAAAATGATAAAAACTCAAAATTTTCATAAAAACCACCATGATAAATTAAATCTTTCTCATTAACATTGATTCTAAAAAATTACCATCATACCATATAACAAAATGATATATAATACTAATTACAATTATTTTTGTTCATTAATATCATATAATTTCAATTCGTGAGTATCATTATCAACGTACATAAAATTCTATACATATAAATAAAAGAAAAGATAACGAAAACTAGGAAACAACACTCCTAGAATGATGAAATTGAATTATATAAATGAAAAAAAGGAAAAAAATGTAATCAATAAATTTATAATATTTAAAATAACTATATAAGATAATTTTGATTTTTTTATAAATTTATTTTATTTGATTATCAAGGATATTTATGTGAATAAATCATTTAGATATAAGGTATGGGGATTCTTGAACCGAATTTCCTTTCATTGGGTTATTCAGCTTTCATGAAAATTCTTTGTGCAGATGATCTTTATTATTTTTATAATATAATTTCAATGATATTACATTTATTTTATAGTATAAACATCTTTCCAATATTATTTTATGATAAATTAAAATATATTTCCAAAATAACTATTCATTCTAAAAAACACATCTTTTACTTCTCTTCAGATTCGTTCTTCTTCACTCAAGATTGATGACTCTTATATGATGAATATTATTCCATTATTATTTTGGGAACCCCATTCATTATACATGAATGTATTCTTTATGAAATTTTCATGAAACTCATTTCCTTTCCATGATTCATTTTATGTCCTTGATGGATATACGTACTAAGTGGAATGCATAATTATGTTAGTGTTATGATATGTCGGGTCTGCCATGAATAATATAGCACTCCAATGCATTGAAAAATGTGATGTATCTTCTTATATTATGTGAAATATGTATGAACATGATGCTATCATTTTCCATAATGATAATGTTATGATGATACACATATGATATGTGTGAACATGATGATAGACATTTTCAAAACTACATGTGGTAGTTGACCACTGAGACATAAATTTTCTTTTTTATTAATTTCAATAATCCATGCCTTTATGTAATACTTCCTCCTTTTATTATTATGATGATTATTCTCACCCCTTTTTATAATGATTCATGTTCTTTTTTATCCTGTTTCTAGGATTTTATCACACCCATTTAATTGATGTATATACTTATTTGATTATTTATACTAAGGAGAACAGAAGGGTTCATCTAAAGATCTATAAAAAAAGTAACTAAATAAATTTTTAGGTTTTATTATGTAAATGTTATATATAATCCTAATTTTCCCAAGACAAAAAATCATTGGATATTGGTTTTGTAACGCTGATATACATATTTTCTTCAAAATGATGTAATAGTAATATATGAAATATTAGGGTCACTATAGTTGGTATTAGTGAGTAATTTAGATAATCTTGGAATTAGTATTAGAGAACATTTTTGAAAATCTTTGTATGAGACTATTCATGTGAAATCCCCAAGGATTTTTATTCATAAATTTAAAACATAAGGATCGCAAAAGTCATTCCTTAAATGTTAATTACACAAATGAATAATTTTTTATTTCCTGAATTGTTGAATTATGTTTGGTTCCAGCCTTTTCTATTTTATTAAATGTTGTGAAAGAGGCAAAACTAGGAAAACAATCAGTCTGAGGGACAATGCAGCAATTTTTAGAACAAAAATCCCAATGAATTGGGAGGTGGAGTTCGAAATTTCAGGGAGATTCATACCTAGCTGCCTCAGGCTATGAACAATATCCTAAAAAATGTGTAACACCTACCATCACCTAAGAATGATAAACTAGACATCAATAATTTTATGTGGCAACAACCACTGCTGTTTAATGGATCTGATGATCCACTATTCATGGAAATGTGGGTCACCACATTGGAGAATATATTTTTTGTGATCCACTATTCTATAAAGGATAATGTGACTCATTATATTTATCATCTAGATGGGGAGGCCAATCAATGGTTGAAATTAATAAAGAACACCAAGTCAAAGGAAAAAATTGAATAAATCGAGTGGGAAGATCTTATGATATTTTTTCATATATTGTATTTCCCTCAAAATCATCATACAATGATAGATAGAGAATACATAGAGCTAAATAAAAAGGATATTGAATATTTCATACCCTAAAAATATAATTTCACATGGCATGGAAGGTATGCTTCAAGTTTTTTATCAATAATGCTTAAAAAATTGATATATTCTTTAGTGGTTTGAAACCACACCTTCAAAAGGCATTATAAATTCAACACATCGGGAGTTATTAAGAAGTTTTTCAATGTTCTCTCAATGTTGAGATAGAGTCTGGATTATGGTCTAATGGTTATGTTTAAATGCAACAAATGATGGATTTTCAAGAACGTAGAACTAATGAGAATGGTGGAAAGAAATCTCAACAACTTGCATGTCAAATTTTTGGGAAGGAACATCATGGGAACTTCTACAAAGGGATGGGGAAATTCTATAAGTGTGGGAGAGAAGGCCACCAAGAACATGAATGATGAAGATACGAAAATAAACATACCAATATGGTGTGGGAAAGTAGAGAACCACAAATGGTTGCACTCTTCAACTGTAGAGAGCAAGGGAACCATGCAAACTACTGCACCAAACCTAGAGTCATCAAGGGTAATCAGTTTAAATATCCACCAAATCCAAAGGAACAATGGAAGGATTATTCCATCACTACTACTGATGTAGTATAATTAAATGATTTCACATATGTTTCACTTCCTATTCACTCATGAGTGGAAAACTATAATTTGATTCTGGATCTACATATTCCTTTATATCTTCAAATTTTGTTAGGACTATGGAATTGATGACACAAAACCTTCATGTAGATATATCCATAAAAACACATAGTGGTGAAATCGTTTCAATACAAGTGTTTGGATCTTTTCTTATTGGTGTATGTGGTATGATTCTTCCAAAAAATATCATGATTCTTCCGTTGATGAATTTGATGCTATATTGGGGATGGATTGGATCTTGTTATATAGTACACACATTAACTTTTGGTAAAATGAAATATCATTTCATATTATGAACAAACAATTGATCCTATAAAAATTTAAGTATGATCATGATTCTCCTTTGGAAAAACATTCAATAGTGTGGGTGTTGATTCCTTATGAATAATAATACCTCACTCAAATGGTTGAGTCAATGGATGGTATCAAATGAGGGAAATTTCCCATTCTGAAGGAATAAAATGATATATTTTATGAATAATTACCTAGAATTTCACCAAATCGGGAGGAAGATTTATTAATAGACCTCATACCAATAGCTAGTTCTATGTCAAAATGTCCATATAGGATAACCTCTAAAAAATAGAGGTGTTAAAGAAGAAGATACATGAGAATTTGGATGGACGGATCATGCAACCTACTACATCACCTTTGGGTTATATAGTGATATTTGTGAAGAAGAGTGACTGGTCAATGTGGATATGTATCGATTATCAGGAACTCAATAAGATAAACATAAAAACAAGTATCTTTTTACATGGATTTATGAACTGTTCTAATGGATATGAGGAGATCAATACTCCTCAAATATGGATCATCTCTTGAGATATCATCAACTAAAGCTGAAAAAGGAAGATATTTAGAAGACAACATTCCATACAATGTTTGGGCACTATGATTTTGTTGTGACACCTCTATGACTTACTAATGCCTTTGAAATATTCATGGAATTAATGAATAGTGTCTTTAGACATTACCCTGAATAAAATTTTGTTGTTTTTATCAATGATATTCTTGTTTACTTTAACTATTAGGAGGAACTAGAAGAACATATTTGGATAACACTGATGACATTAAATATGGATAAATTTTATTCCATTTATAGCAAGAGTGATTTTTGGATGCATCATGTCAAATTATTGGGACAAATGATCAGAAGAGTGAAATTTTTTTGATCCTTCAAAAATAAAACGGATTGAGGAATGGGCCAAAACCACTGGTGTCAAGGAAATCTATAGTTTTCATGGATTATCAGGGTACTCAAATTTTGTCTAGAAAATTTCTCACAATTTTCTAGCACTTGGAATCAGTTAACAAGAAAAGTGGTAAAGTATGTATAGATGGAAGATTATGAGGAAATATTCAGGGAGATAAATAGGAGGCCGATCACATCACCTATACTCACATTACCAACAAGTAATGAATGTTTAATGATTTAAGGTGAAGATTCAATGAAAGACTTTGGTTTTTTAATCATTGATAATGATATAGTTATATCCTAAGCCTCAAATGAGATGAAAGTCTATGAGCATAACTACCTGAATCATAATATAGAGAAAGAAGATGTGATTTTTTTCTATGAAAATCAGGAAGCACTACCTCTATGGTGAGATGTATGATATATATACCGATCATGAGAGTCTAAAGATTATATTCACAGAAAAGGAGATCAACATTAATCAAAGGATATGATTAGAGATAATCAAGGAATTTGATTTCTCTGTTCACTCTCATCTTGGAAAGGCAAACAAGGTAGTTGATTCTCTTAATAGAAAATAACTTGCTACTTAATCAATGATTCAGATTGAAAAAGACCCTATCATCACGGATATATAAATAATGTATATGAATATCACAATGGTAGGGAATACATCCTACCTTGACCAAATAACTTCCTATCAATCTATCCAAGAGACGATTATAGAGGTATAATGGAATGATCTAGAGTTTCAAAAGAATGTGAATGTATAAAGGAGGGGAATGAGAAAGAGTTCCATTTCAATGATGATGGTCTGATTCAGTTTGGAACAAGTATTTTTGTACCTTTATCACCCGAGATAATGAAGGAGATATTGTATTATCCAGGCAGCTCAACATTCTCTATCCAACCTGGAATTACCAATATGTATCGTGATCTACACGAAAACTTCTATTGGGACAAAATGAAGAAGTATATTGCATAGTATATCTCACGAGGCTTGATATCTCATCGACATAATGTCAAGAAATATAATTCCAAAGGGATTATGCATCCATTTCTTGTACCCATGTGTAAATGGGAGAATTTCACTATGGACTTCATCAGTGGTCTATTGAAGAGATACAACGAAAATAATGTGACATGGGTTGTGGTGGATCAACTAACCAAGAATGCCCACATTTTTTCTATTTGATAAGATTTATCACTTGAAAAAAATGATAATATATTTGTGAATGAAGTGGTGAGGCTTTATAGGGTACCACTTTGGATTATCTCTGATCGTGATCTTAGGTTCACATATACATTTTGGATAAAACTGAAACATTATTTGAGTATTGAATAGAATTTTCGCACGTCCTATCACCCCCAAACTAATGGCCAATCAGAAAAGAATATTCCAACACTCAAAGGAAATCTATGATCCTGGTCAATTAATTCAATTATAAATAGGATTAAAATCCCACATTGGTTGAGTTCTAAAACAATAATATCTTCCAATCGATTATTTATATGGCTCCATATGAAGCTCTGTATGCTAAGTGTTGAAGAACATCAAACTATTGGGATTAATTTTTTGAACAAAATATACTTTGAAATGATCTTGTGTAAGAGATGATATTAAATGTTAAAGACATCTAAAAAATGTCAAAGCTTATCAATTTTTGAGAAAATGATATATTGAAAACTATCCAAGGAACATAGAGTTTGATGTTGGAGAAATAACCTTCCTTTGAATATCATCATGGAAGAGATTCATGTGGCTTTAAATGGTAGGTAATCTTATCCCAAGGTATATTATCCCCTTTGAAAACTTTGATCATATAGGAGTAGTTCCTATCATTTTTCACTTCCACTAAATATTGATCAAGTTCATGATGTTCTCCATGTATCACTCCCGAGGAAGTACATACCTGACCCCTCACATGTAATAAACTCAGAGGCGGTATAACCAGACGATAACATATCTTTTAAGGGCCATCTAGTAATTGTTTTTACCAGAGATATACAGATTTATGAAACAACACAAACCACCCTTTAAATGTTTTATGGAGGAACCATACATATGAATAATATAATTAGGAACCAGAGGAGGAGATGAAGTAGAAGTACCCTCACTTGTTTATGTAAAATGAAATTTCGAGGGTGAAATATCACAAGGGGGGAATAATTTAATGACCCAAATATTTTATCAATAGAAACACCATTATTATAATTATTAAAAATAGTATAAATCACATAATATAATATATAGAACACAATAAAATCTTTATAAATGATTAATGATTGAAACAATAGGTATTTCTAGAAGTTACAGAACCAATACCAAGGGAGTAAAAAAGTAAAATTTTGAATAGAATCATGAACATTTCGAATAGTAATCAAAAGAATATATTATTAACCTTTTCTTTGAAATGATAAATAAAATTTAGGTATATTATGAATTTAAATATGATATATTAATATCATAGTATAAGTAAATAATTTTTTGAAATTATTATTTTTGTTTTGATATTTTTATAAAACATAAATTTTTATTTAAAAATTAAAAATTAATAAATAACATTAAAATAAAATTTATTTTCATACTATTTATTCATACATTAATATTTTTTTATCATTATAAGATAATTTTATTAGACCATATTTTTTTAAAAGTGTCATAAAATATATTATGATTTTAAAATCAATATTTTTTGAATAAATAAATAATTTAATTGAAAATGAAATTTATCATATTTAGAAAATTATTTTCATAAAATGGATTAAAGTTTCCAACTCCAGTCATTTATAAGTGGTTATGGTTATGTTTTGGTATTTTTTTAAAATACATTAATTTTTAGTGAGTAGAAATATATTTTAATTTACAGTATACATACAATATAAGTTAGATAAAGTATTCCTTGAGTCATTCCTAATTTAATAACTATAATATATACCTTACCATATTTATTTTTATATATTTAGTGATATTTCTGAAATTGTTCATAGCCTTGTGATAAAATAATAAACTCATGATTAAAATAATGAGAAAAAACATAGTTTCTCCCCTATAAATACCATCCCTCACCACCACTTCTCAAAGAACCTTTCAAGCCATGATGCTTGTCCATGATCTTCCAAATACACATCCCAAGACCCTACCTAAATTCCATGGACCCTTGGTCTAATCAAAATAAAAAATCCTTTTACCTAAAGAGGATCTCAAGGAGAATAAATTCAAGAGGTAAAATCTGTATTTTTTTTTTCAATTTCAAATTTTTATTATCTTCTCCCCAACTCCACTTATAAAAGTGTCTTGATAAGTCCAATATCTTATATATAACATTATTTTATTTTTTAATCGAATAATTCATCATCAAATATATTAACTTTTCTTTTTACTCTAACAATTAAAATATCATCCGAGGTTTGTTGATTTACCACAACTGTGGATGATGCATTTTAATTTCCCACTACCAAAATAAAGGCTATAAATAAAACAATTATTATGGTTAAATAATATTTTATTATAAAAATTATTAGTTATATAATTTTCTGGGACCTATATATGAACATGATGTGAAATAAAATGATATAAGCTCATAATGGTCCTAGAAACTCCCAATATAAATATATTCTTTTTCATTAAAATTCTATCAAAATAATTATCCTAATAAAATATAAAAAATGATATAAATAAATAAGTATACATTTTTATTTAATTTTATAACATATAATTTCAATTCTATTGAATCATTCTCATCATATATGAACTTCTATAGTTATAAACAGGTGAAATGATCATGAAAACCATAAAAATTAACATTCCGTGAATAATGGAATTGAAATCTATAAATCATAAAAAATGTCATAAATGAAAATAATAAAACTAAAATGACTAAAATTCTAGTATAATAGTTTATGAATTTATCAATTAATTAATTTAATGTTATCATCTATGTTATAAATGGGATAAAATCATCCAAACATAGGGTGAAGTGATTGTTAAACCCAATTTCCTTCCTTTTAGTTATTCTCATTTCATGCCAAATTTCTATGTGGATGTTCATTAATCGAACTCAAATATAATTTATATTATCTTCCCTTTTACTTTTTTGGAAATAAATTTTTCCAATCCTATTTTATGACAAATGAAAAGATATTTCCAAAAGAACTACTATTTCTAAATAAAATCATTTAATCCTCTAAATATTGTTTATTCTCCACTCAAGATTGATGATTCTTATACCAATTATGTTATTACATTATTATTTTGGTAACACCAATGATTATTAATTAAATTATTATTTATTAAATTATAATGAAATGCATTTCCTTTCCACTGGGTTTTTATGTCAATTATTGAGATATGTTATATGTGGCATTCATTATTATATAAATGTTATTAGGTGATGGGTTTTCCTGGAACTATATAGAGCTCTAGTTAATTGGTTCATGTGATGTATATAATGAGGTAATTTTTAAATATTCATGAAAATTATTCAATATTTTTTTCAATAATTATTTTATGATTACGTACATATGTTATATGTGAACATTACCCTAGCTTTGTTCACAACATTGTGTGACAGTTCTCCATTATGAAATGATATTTCATTTATATCCATTATGACAATACATGAATTTACCTAATTCCTTATATAGTTATTTTGATTATTATGTTATGATTATTATTATTCCCACCCCTATTATATTGACTCATGATCTTTTATATCCTCTTACTATGCATTTACATCACCAATTTTTTTGATGTATATATTCTGGTGATTGGTTGTACTATAAAACAAAAGGACCACTAAAAGCTAGAGAAGAAGTAATTAAATATGTATTATTGTTTTATTATGTAAATTTTATGTATGGTATTTATTTTTCCATGATAATAAACATATAGATATGGGTTTTTAACGCTATTATATTATTTATCTTTTGAATGATATAATAGTAATGTATGAAAAAGTATGATCACTATATAACTTGTTCAAAAGTTTCATAAAATATCCATGAAAATAATAATAATGGTAAAAATACATTATATCTATAATTTATTATTAGTAAAATAAAGGGTTGTTATTGTTGATGAATAAGAATACCATAAAATTATCATTGAAAACATTCTTTAACAAATGATCCTTTTCACGTTGAAAATATTTTATTAAAATATATGTTGATGATTAATTTGAAAATAATTTTCATCTAAGAGAATCATTAAAATGTATTATGAAAGATTTATATCATTAATTATTCATAATGAATGGATGTTCTGTAAATTCCATACCTGTTAAAACAATGAGAAGATTCACATATTTAGTAAAATCCTAACATGCCTTGTTTGAAAAATGACATAAAGTTTCTTATAAAAAAATTTAATGAGCCAAGCATAAGTAAAAATTCCTTAAATAAATCATATGATTATTTTTAGAAACATTTTTGAATAAATTTTTAGACAACATGGTTTTGGAAGAAAAAGTATTTTTGACCAACAAGAGAAATGAAATCGTATTTTATTTAAAAAAAGTCCCAAAAAAATTATGTGCCAATGAGATATATAAATTATACTATTAATTGAAAAAATAATTAATAACTATATTTGGATGAAATAATTTATTTTATTATCTAATGATTAAATAATTTCATATAATGAAAATTCCATATTAAACAATCCCAAATATATTGGTATGTTGAAAAAAAACCTCCAAAAGATTGCAACATTATTGTGAGAATTAATCAATGAATCGATTGTATGTATGGTGTTTTAATCATCAACGAAAAAGAATAAAATAAAACAAATATTATCAAAAGTGTTTACTGATGTAATCTATGAAAATAAAAGACAACCATGAAATTATATAACCTAATGAAAAGAATTTGAGTTATGAAATTCTTTACGACATGATAACATTTATGTAAAATACCCTTGGATGAAATGAATCTAATTGAAATAAAAAAATTATGAACTATAAATGAATCATATAATTTTAATGACAAATGGGTAGTATATAAACCATATAAATGAAATTATGTGTATAAAATTTCAATATGTATCAAATAAGTGAAATTGATAAGAAGTATCTTACCTCACACATCATTTTGTTTGAACATGATTTTACCTCAGGTATAATGGTTTTAATAATGTTATAAATTTACAAAATAACCATATCTCTATTTATAATTTCATATATGATACCGTTAAAACATTTTACCAGCTTTTAGATAATTATATTCCATTACCTTTGTCATATCAGATGTTAATTGTCTTGTTTTCTCATGTGTGTTTTATTATAATAGTTTTGGTTATTATTCATAGTATATCTTTCTAAAATTAAAATAATGATGTTATTATTATTTAAATTTTTTTCATTATATTATGTTTATAATTAATCTGATAATTTGATCATTGAAAATGGATAACATTACTTTAAAAATATGGTAGGTCATACGTACACATGGGCGACATTATCATTTCATTGATGGGTGAATGGGTAAGAATGTTTTTGATAGATTAATTTGAAATTGTAAATATAATTTCATATATATTTCACATATTAACTAAATATATCACTGTTACCTTCCATTTAATGTGTATGTGAAAAAGGAATTTCATCGCTTTGTGAGGTGGTATTTGGACATAGGCATGAGTGACATTATCTCATATTAAATGGAATGGAACCTAATATTATATATGTGATATTAAAATTAAAGAAGAATAATAATATAAAAATATTATATAAATGGTTAAATCCATCGTTATATGTATCCTTAAAAGGAAGTGATGGAAAATCAATTACATCGGTTTGTAGGGAAGTAGTTCTCCATACACATGATCCAAATTTTTATTTCCTATTTGATAGAAGGGGATATGGATATAGGTAATGAACAAAACATAATAAAATATCTCTATATAAGAAGATTATATGTTTATTAAATTATCATGGTTTAATATTACATAAAACATGTGGAATAAGAAACAAAATAAAAAAGCTAGTTTAATAACATTACCTCTTCTCCAAACCACTTTTTTAGTATTTCACCAAAATCCTTCCTATGATTGATTTATAATAAAAACAAGGGATATAAAATGTTTTTAGGAGATTATGTAAGTGATTTTTATTTTTCTTGGTTGAACCAAATGGATTTGGATATATGAAGAGAGTAGGAGAGGAGGTGACCTATTTTTTGTGGGGTAGAGGATAGACATCTAATTATAAATAAGAATCAATTACACCGAAGTTTTTCTCATTATAAAATCCTTAAAATGGACAATTGGGGAACCATGTAGATTATGATCTCAAAATATTTATATAAAATGCGGTTTTCACAATGTGATAGTTCATTTAACTCATATATTTTTTCGTTTAACCCTCAGTAACACTATTTTTACAATAACATGACATTTCATGTTTAATTCATTTAAAATTTATAATTTTTTGAAAAATTATTTTGATTTTATTATATATTATAAATTAATTTGACTCCATTTACTGAATTATTTTTAAAAAATTAAATTTATTTATAAGGCATCCAATTTAATACTATACCCACCTATATGATGAAAAATCTACTTTTTAAAGAGGAAATTACCATAATTATAAAAGGTTTAAATATCAAACTCCATTATTAAATTGATTTAAATGAACTAAATTATTTTAATTTTTATATATTTTATATAATTTTACTTTAAAAAACTTTAAAATATACTTTATCATTGCAATTTATTTAAATGAAATGATAGTTTTCAATAAGAATTGGTATTTTTCCATATTCATCAAAGAATGAAACATTCCAAAAAATTCAAATACAATTCCATAAGATAATTTTGATACTATGATTCCAAATATTAATGTAATTTTTTGAAAAATATTTTTTAAAACATTTAATAATTAGTTTTAAATAATGTCAAATAACATTCCAGAACGTTTTTTTAGAAAACATAGTTTTTATAGATAACATTTCTTTTTATTTTAAATTAATATTATTATATTTATAATCAATAGTTGAACATAATTTTAAAAATTTAGTATTTATTATTCATATACTCAAATTGAACATGTAATTTATTATGGTATATTATATCACAGTTAATTTAGGCTAGGGATTTTATGTTCTACAATCTAACGAATAGATTAAATTTACAGAAATTTATTTCCTAGGTTGTTCTATGTCAGTGTTGTGTGTCACAAACTCTATTGAATACAAATTTATTATATTAATATATAATGGTTTTACATTCTCACCACCATCAATAAATCTTTTACTCCCAATTTACACTTGATCACATTAATTGACGGTTTGACATTTAGAAATACCATTACTGAAAAACCCACATCATAAAAGGGTTAATAAACCTTCCTCTTGTTAAAAGAGAAAGGGAAATGTAAAGGCCATATGGAATAAAAAATAAATTAATTTCTATGTAGGAGAGAAATAGTTTAAAATAATGATATTGAAATGGAAGAAAAGAAAAAATAATTTTATAGATTTATAGAGGTCCTTGATCAAAATAAATTGTATGGTCCGTGGAATATTAAGGACCTAAATACCATATATCTATGTTGATTTAAACAAAAAATTTATTCATTGTAGATTAAGGTAGTGTGATAAATGCTTTATTTGAATAATATTTTCTTAATTTTGAGGAATTATTTTACTCTCTAAGAATATAGTGAAATATAATTAAATGATACATTATATTAAATAATCACAATTTAATAATTTGGTTGTGAATCAATCAACTTCTAATTCATTTCTTACTCTATGAAATTGACATCCAAAAATAGAATTTATTTTATCTTTTGAGCCCTAAAATTCACTCTTAAAGGTTTATAAGATCCATAAAATAGAGAAACTTATTTATGTCTATCTAAAATTATTTTCACTAACCAATATGGTTAGAAAACATTATTAATATCTAACACACAATAATAACATGAAAAGTTCATCATTTATAATTGTTTATCAAATAGTTTAATTAAAAAATTATATATTAACTAGAAAATCATGGAAACTAGTTATAAGATCTGAACCCTTATCATAATTCATTTTTGAATTCATTCCCCACGGCCTTGTAGGATACGAGAGGTTGTAACCTTGCATACATGGTGTCCTTTTTTTAAAACGAGATTAATATAAATACTATAAAATTATAAAATTTTTATTACCCATAATTACTACAATATAAATTAAAATATATACATTAAAAGTTACAAATATCATTAAAATTGTTCCCAAAATATTAAGGCAATTCTTTCTTAAATTATATATTCACTAAACCATTTTCTAATTTTAGTTTTATCCACATAAATGTTTTCATAAAATATCCTTAATCATAGTAGTTTCCTATAACATAAAAATGAAAAATGGTTTTTTATGACTTGGAAAATATGATTAATCTTAATCTCGTAAACCCATTACGTTATCCATAAGTCCTAAGATAATGAATACATATATTCTTCTAAAATTTAACACAGTCCTTAGATGTTTACTGATTTTTATAACCAAAAAAACCTTGGAAAAAATTCTTCTAAAAAATAATTTAGTTATCCTAATACATAAATAATTTGACCATTTTAATTAAACATAGCCCCCTCCTTGGTCTAGGAGTTTCCATTTAAAATATTGAATTGACTAGAATAATTCTCATGTTCCCAAGAATTAATACAATAAACTATAAATATATCCTTTGAATTAAATTTTATTCTTTTCATTATATTTCTAATTTTGTATTTGCAATGAATTTTTCTATTCCATTCATTTAATATCATTAAAAAAATTTTAAATTCCATTGAGGAACATTCCTTTGTGTCTAACTCGACATTTCCTACATCAAGGAAATAAATCGTTCATTCCTCCTTGGGCTCCACCACATGGGCTCCTGGTGAACTCCATCCTCCTCTTCTTTGGTGAATCTGAGGTTTTGTTGAGGTATATGTTCTTAATAATATGTTAGGATAACTAAAATTTTATAATCATGATATCTTTCCCACTAGAAATCACCCCATTTGGTTTCTCATAGTAACCACATATTCCACAATATTCAATGTTAACATGATTTCCATAGGCTCCAAACATTTACTAAAACGAAAAATTATGGTTTGAGGAATAATAATAATAGTGGAAAACCATATATTCATATATAGGATGTTCAAATCATGAAAAATAATTTTCAATATAGACACCTTACGTTCAAACTACAACATTCATTATCACCATCTATTAAAATCCTTCATAATGGTTTTTATTGAAAATGTGAATTATCCAATGGATATCCCCTGGAGTGTCAAACCAGATACATAATAAGGATCATTTTCATGTACTAAGTAACGGTTGAGTCATGGCTAATGTTCTATATTTTGGTTTTATTATTTATTAGTGTATCTGTTATAGAACCAATTTCACCTATATTATCCAAGAAAGGATGTATTACCAGGAAAAATCACACAATCTCTACATTTAAAAAACATTAGAATATTCTTTTTTAATTTTATTTATGGGGTTTTATAGGGTTATGTTTCTTAATATATCTTTTCCACAACCATGATTCCAATGTTTTTACAAAAATTTTATGATCCCAACTTAAAGGACTCTGACCCTTGTGGCCTAGAGTGGGTGGTTATTTTTCACAATTTGAAGAAGATAGATGAAATCACATCCCAAAGGACAAAAGAGTTTTTTATCCTTTTTAATATATATACACACATGATTCTCATATTATATTTGAATATAAAAATAACAATATAATTGTTTTTTGAAATATAATTATTTTCATTTAGAATATTGTAGCATATAATACATTGTAAACTCATTGGATACTTGATAATGGAAAATAATAAGGGTAATATTAAATTATCAATAAGATTTATTTAAATTTGAAGCTATCAAGAGTAAATGATGAATTATAAATATGTTATAATCATAATTTCAATGTAAAAACATGAAAGAAATTCAATTTCATGAAAACAAGACTATCTATATTAGATAAGGAATAATCAGTATTTATACGTAAATAAAAAAACATACATTACATTTAAATAATATGACTGTCATTAATAAATAATGAATGAAAAATATTGAATGGAAAATAATGGAAACCACATTCTATTTAAATAACATTACTACCATGAATAAGTACATCATAATCAATATGGAAATATAATTAACTAAAAACACACGTTATTTAATAAATAATTGAAAATGAAATTAATCTATAGATAATATATTTGTAAAATTCTTATTGATAATATGAATTTAATTATTAATGAAGGAAATTTATAATTATTATCTTTCATGATCTCAAGAATCATGATACCTATAATGTCAAGACCTTTTACAAGACAGTTTAAAAAATTTTGTAAAAATCTATTTACTAATAGCTTACTTATCCACCTCATGCTACTACTCATACATCGATGGGATATATAATTTATAGCCCCACCTATCACGCCATGCCCAACATATTTCTCATATATCGAATAATCATTTTAATACATGAACAATAAGACTTATCATCAAATATCCAATTAAAGAATGAATAAATATTTATAAGTATTTCCCCAGATCAAAATATAACATTCAATATATAACATTTTAAATATAAATTATATATGTTTTAAAAAATTAATATATCCATGAATAATAATATGGATATTTATGGGATATTTACTGTCCAACAATCATGGAAAAGTGAATATTTCAAAAGAAAAATTATTGACTAAAAATGAATTAATAATGAAAATGTAAAAACATTCCGCTTTAAAAATGATCATAACCCATCCATATAAAGATTAATGATGGGTATAATGGAACATATACATAGAGGAGTATTTACAATAATGGGTTTTTAATGATAAATTAATATTACATAAAAATATCATTAAAACATTTTTTTCAAAATATCGTTTTCAATTTTAAAATATATTTTTTATATAAAATTTGAAAAAAAAATTGAAAATAATTATCCATTAAAAATAACCAATAAAATATATAATCAATGATTTAAAAAATTTAGTGGTCATGATGGCTAGAAATTTTTTAAATTCTCTACATGTTTAAGAAATACTCACATCAAATTTTCTTTAAAATCCAAATAGACTTTGTTTTAAGATTTATATGGAGATGTAATGAAATTTTTTACAGCCCAAAATGGATAAAATTTCATTAATATATCAAAAATGAAATTTTATTATAAATTTTTAGAACATTTTTGGAATATATTATTTTGGAAGAAAAAGGATTTTCAACCAAAGAGGAAAATGATTATGATTTTCTTATAAACAATTTTATGTTATAATTAGTTGTAAAATGTAACTATTACTTGGAAAATCATGAATTAATTATTTAGAATAAAAATAATGTGTTTTATTATCCAATGATCAAATAATTTTCTTACATGTAAAATTAAACCTAAATAATCCCGACTAAATTATATTAATAAATTTATTATACTTTTGTTAAATCTATAATTATATACATCTATGAAATGTGGTGATTGTAAATGAATTACATTGGTTCAGAGAGATGTAGTTTGTCGTGCATATGATGGACAGTTTCATTTACAATTTCATGGTAGAGGACATTGATATGGATAATTACCATTAAATATTAACATATAAATATATTTAATATAATTATATTATTACATAAACAATGTTTAATATGATTTTAAGTATGTTGACGAAGATACAAATCAAAAAACTAATTTGAGAACATTACATCTTCTTCAGAAACATCATTATGTTTGTACCAAAAGACTACATTGGTTGGATTTATGATAAAAAATGGATATAGTATTTTTAGGGGAGTAATTATGTGATTTGGATATGTATTATCTGATCCAAATGCATTTTTATGTTTTAACTGGGGAGGACAGGGGGTGGTCTTTTATAAGAGGGGTGATTTGACAAAAATTGAATTTTATAAAATAATCAATTTCACCAACATTTTTGTCATGTGTGAAGCCACCAAATATGTCATTTTAAACCCTTATAGATGATAAGGTCAAAATAGGGATATAAAGTGGGTTGTTTTAATGTTCCAGGTAATTTTAAGCCTTATATTTTTAGTTTAACAACCCCATAAATCTGTTTTTACCTCCACCACAATAATAAATTCTACACTCATTTACTATTTATAATGGTAAAAAATTTGTCTAACATAGTAGATAAAAATATTTATTATTATTAAATATATGTAAACTATATTTCCAAATTAAATACACATAATAAAAACATACAATTTAAAATTATTGCCACAAAAGTGAAGAAAAAATATTGCTTCCAAAGAGAAAATTCTAATAAGTATAGAAGGTTTTAAAATAAAATTGTGGATGAAATTGATTCCAATGACATGAATTGTTAAATAATAATATAATATAACTAACATTAATTTAAAAAAATTGAAATATCATTTATTCTTTGAAATTATTTAAAAATAATAATTTTTTAATAAAAATCTGTATTTCCAATATTAATCAAAAAATGATGATTTATAGAAAAAATCGAAAAACTCACCCTAAGATAATTTTGATATTATGATTCAAAAAACGAAGATAAATTTATATAATAAATTTTCTAAATGTAAGAATAATTAGTTTTAAAGTATTTTCCCAAGGCATGATTAATCCTTCTTTTATAAAAAATTTTTTTATCAGAAAACATTTCTTTCTATTTTAAATTATTCTTATTTTATTTATAATCAATAAATAATGATAATTTTAATTATTTATTTTCTAATATTAATTCCAACAAATTTAATATCTATGTTATAATATTATTCTATATTATCATCCGTTAAGGTTCTGGTTTTCATGTTCCATAAGCGATCAAAGAGGTTAAATTTAAAGAAATAAATATCATGGGCTTTTTATGAACAATGTAGTGTGGTGCATATGATATCGAATAAAATTTTCATATTTTACAATCTCATTGTGTTCCAATATCCTAATTTTTCTATTAACTCTAATACATAAAATTTTCTATTTCTTCATCAATTTCCTTAAATATTGAATTATTATATTCGATATTAGAAACATGTGGTTCATTTTTCTAAATGTTATTCACTATATTTGTCATTAATTTTCTCATTATTCTAATCATTTTTTATATATATAATTTCATATGGGTACTTAATGGTGGAATTATTTTTTTAAAATGATTAAATCATCACTCCCAACCATCTTATTATTCTTTTATTTCAGTATATATAGCCATACACAATGTAAAATGACCCAATAAAGATACATTCCTCAGTCGGCTATTAAACATTCCCAAGATTTTTTTATAATAATTTTTATTAAATTGGGATATAAAAAGACAATATCATATTTCTTTTTGACATATCTAAAAATAGACCATGTTAATATTAGATTAATGTAGGCCCTGACATAAAAAAGACACTACTGTACACATAGGTTATCTCTAGAAAAAAATTTACATGTTAAACACAGATATCATTATTCATTCTATTTCCACATGACATCTATTTATTATCTTAGAAACACAACGTTACTGGGGGTGTAAGGATTACTATATAGGATATTGATTTAATTTTTAGTAATATGTAATTGAAAATAATTATTATTATGTTCCCACTATTGTATATTCTAAAATATTCTATAAAACCTCTAATGCATTCTCATCTTTCATTTTAAAACATTAATCAAAACTATTTCCTCATACTGATGTTTCATAAAAGACACATAAATTCTTTGAATTATAATCCACCCTTAGTTTATTGATGTCTAATAAGTCTACATTAATATTAGTGGATTAATTCATGTGTCCAATTAGATTTTATTTTTTACACTTTTATGCCTCACATAGACAATCTTCTTATTTTCAGTCTTCACACATGAAATATCTATCAATTCTAAATCAGGGTAGATCTCTTGGAAAGTGGTATCTTTATATTTTTCTCAAAATATTGTTGAAAATATGGAAAACTATTCCATGTTAATGAATTGTTTCGTCTTTGTCACTAAACCAACATGAATTACAGGGTTTACTAATCTAAATCAAATTTTTAGTCGACCTTTCACATTTGGTGATAGTCATTTAATAATTGATTATTTTTATGAAGAAAGCGTTTCTCTTGAAAATAATTTCACTTTAATTATTTTGGATTTTTTTCACACTAATTATGTTATTCTTGAGTCCATCAAAAAGTAATAAATAACCATATATCGACTTCTATTATTCAATTTTATCAAAATAAATTCAATTGATATTTATAGAAATTTCATTTACATTGGTTACAACACCTTTACAAATAAATTATTTCAATTTATAGTATATATTTTCTCTTTGTTGGATCTAATTTCTATACTCTAATTTCTAGGTTATTTAAAATTATAATTTTGAAAAACTAGAGAACATTATGGTTGAAGTGTGGTTTGAAGTATCTTTGTGAAAATTTTTCTCTATATTTTCATTTTTGATAGTTTGGACTCCCAATGATGGTGGATGTTTTTCTTAAATGTGTCACCCAACTATATCATTTATCTGGTGAATTTTTTGTGATCCAAATAGTTTATGCGTGACTTGTATATCCATATAGTCTAGAAAAAAATTTAAAAATATAAAATTTCTCATCTTCCTTTACCCTTCTAATCCCTTTTTTACACTCTTTCCCCCAACAAATTTTCTCATACCTCACACATATCTCACATTTTTATCATAACCTTAGATATATTTATTTCTATATCCTCTAAATGTACATATAGATTACAATATCTAGGGCCTCATTTATTATTCTCAAGGCCTTTATATTTGTCCTCTCTATGTTTTTACTCATGTCAATGGTCATACAAGCGTAGGGGATGATAAATCTAAACCATTTAATGTGATAATTGGGGTTTCTGATTTCCTCAGTCTTACATATTGTGTTATCTCCACCTAGATTTTCTTTTATAATTCTTAATTAAATAGTTCATGTTATTAATGTAGGTGGTTTGATGATATACAATTACATGATGAACAAAATACTCTTGCATAATTTGATAATGTTGGATTTAATTAAATATGAATAAAGGTATATTGTTATAAATATTTTCATGTGATTGTAGGATTACAAATTTTATTATATTCATATTTTTTGAGATTGATTTTATGTGGGCTTGTTTTTTTAGGGGATTAATTGGAAGTTGAATTTGACTTGAATGGAAAGAACATATATAATAGGAACCATGGGTACTTGGGTTGGAAGACATGGAAACATTATTCTAGGTATGATACTCCTCAATTTTTAACTTTACTTTCCTACCCCTAACTAAAAATTGAAATTGGTTTGGGGGCTATTTTCGAGTGATAAAATAATACTAGGAACATTATAATTCTATCCCTAGTAATCACCCACATGTGGAATAAATATGATTAACTACTATGAGTATGAGGATACAAGTAAGAGGCAAAACATTTTATAACATGGGTTTATCCCCTTCTTCTTTCAATTGTGTATTTTTGGGTTTTTGAAGATTTATATTATATTATAAAATATTGTTTTTATTTAATGAATTTCAAAACTATAATATTTTTTCAAAAGTGGTTATTCGTGAGAAGAATCCTGGGATCCAACTATTCAATATATGATCACACCTTATATACAATCAATGGAAGTATATATAAATTGTTTTGTCAACATACATAAAATTAAGACATCTCTCAGAGGTGTTAGGTACTCATGTTAGTGGGGATTGGGTGAGAGATGTGACGTGTTGGGAGTTTGAACCACATGTCACACAAATATGGGTATATTTATTTTGTTTTATTTTCGTTCATGGTTTTAGAAACCCATTATTATTTTTTATTGACATTGGGATTACTATTTATTATATTTTATATGTATACTTACTCACTTTATTTCATTTTGGGATATTCATTTTGTATTTGTATTTCAAATTTTTCACTCGATTTATTGTATATATTTTGTTAGTGATTTAATTTGATAAATAATTCCTGAGTTAATTTATTAATTACCCTAATCAATGTACCATCCCATGAAGATCAAAAATTCCCTGAAGGACTTACCACATTCAAACTAACATGCCATAGTTAGTGGTATCTTGGGATTGTTCATTTGAAATGGTATTAGAGCCATGTATTGATCCTCTGTTATTAAGAATGCCAGGATAAATAAGATATATAAAAATAATAGTTTTTTTATTTTATGATATAGTATCATACCAACACTCATTTTGAAGGGCCTTATGTCTCTTTAGGATGCCATTATTTTTTTTAAAAAAATAATATCAATTCTTAGGATTTATATTTCCAATGGGACGTGTGGGTAGGCAATAGACTGTAAACATATGTTGAGTGTTATGGAAAACTGTAATTTTTATGTTATCCTTATGTGATATATAAAAAATGGTTCATAAATGTTTTTTATTTGATTAATGTTTTTTAAATGTTTTTTATACATTTATGGAAAGAAATGATCATAATAAGGTTGGTTATTGGATATTGAAGGATCAGTAGAATTTTAAATTTTTTAAGACCCCTGATTCTCTTATAATAAATTCTGATACCTTCATTCTTAAAGACCCTCATTAAAAATGGTGGAATTCATTCAAATCATGAATCTCATGTAACATTTTATAAATAAATTAATCCCACCATTACTAGTGAGGGCCTTTAATAATGAAGGTAGAATAATTTTTGTTAACAAAATTAGGGGTCTTAACATGTTCAGAATTACACTGAGTCTTCATTATAAAGTACTCAACATGCTGAAGATCGTTCGTTCCCCTAAAGGAGTAAAAAAAATTTAAAAATACTGATCTAATAAAAAACATTTATTATCCACTTTTCATATGTCACATAAGGATAACATACAAATTATACATTTCCACAAAAGAGATTATTGTACCTTATATTCCTTGTAAAGGAGGGGATATCTCCTTGAAAATGAAGAGAAATTTGGAAGATTCTATAAAGGTACATGGAAGACGTTTTTAGAATCCACCATGATATTTAGTGATGAAAACTAAAGGTAGTGGGTCTTTTATCTTCTTCTAATATGGTATCATGGGTAATGTTCAGTGTTTGAGTCTAGTGGAGAAAATATGATTTCATTCATGAGTGAATCCTGGCCAAATCAATATATTATATCAATCTAAAATCATTCCATATAGTGGTGTAGGACCTTCACACACCAGGAGAGACATGGTTGAGTTTGATGTGTCTTATGTTGCGGAACCCATCCCCATAGGCATGGGGTAGTACTGGTTTATCGTATAGGTTGACTAAACTTAGGATCATTCCAAAGGATAATGGGAAATATCAGGCACCGTTAGACGAGAAGAAATTTCCTATCAGGTATCATGCATTAGTGGAATCTATTGTAAGGGCCATAAAAATAGAAGCTACTATTGTTATTACCTTGTCTATGGAGAAAAAATTATTTGATATAGGTTCTTCTCAGTCTCTTTAGGGTCACACTGAGATATTCCAACACTAAGAGGAGCGGTGAATCAGGGTGGAATGACATTAAATAAAATTTAACTTTTATCCCTTAATTACCCCTTCACTTATTCTGTGAATATTTTTCACTCACTTTAAATATCAATTGGTCGATATTCATATGAAAAATAATAATGAAATAGAGAAAAACATATGGGTTGTTTAAGAAGGATCATTATGTCTTAGATGACTGTATGTTGATTGAATCATGGTTGTTATACCATGTGCGAAAACTTTTGAATATTATTATAAGAACTATAAGAATGGGTATGACCATGGGCCAATAATCATCTAATTGACCAAGTAGAACGCAAGATATGGATTATTGTCACTTTATACATGATAATAAACATATACTTTCTTCGATGTAAGATCTCCTATGATAGATCAAGATTAACCCAGAATATATATTATCTTCTTTCTCTCTTTCTAAAGTTAGATGAGATACCTAAATGTTCTTCATACTTATACAGTAGGATCTTATATATGGTCTCTCTCAGAACATGAGCTTGGAATGAAATCAACAAAATAAAAATCAAAACAGTCTATTTTATAAAATTCAATAACAAATTATTGGTGTATGTTTCCTCTCTCAATATTGTCCTCATTATTTATATTACATAGTGTGAAGGAATTTATGAAACATTATTACACCATATTATTTTTTAGACCGAAATAATTTGCAGGACACCTAGAAAATGTCCTTATATTAAAATATCAGACTATTTAATATCATATTATCATCAAGTGAATGAATTTTAAAAATAATTTTAGAAATTATTACATATGTATTTCTGTTTTTTTAGTCATATATGAATTATCAAGGAAATTCTATAAATTTAAATAAATTAAAATCATGTTTTTAATTTTATTTATATATCGATGTAGGTATATTTTCGTAGAATCAAATAAAAATGCAGTGGAAATCAAATCAATATTCCTTCATTATTATTCAGCTATAATTCGAATAATTTTATCAATAATATTCATCATTTTTTTAAAAAGGTGTTTGATCAGTGAAGAAGATCACATTTAGTTCATCATATTAAAAAATAATTTTATTAGAATATTCTATTATAAATATTCCATTTAATATTATTCTATAGATTTCTTGTTTCTGGGTTCTCATAATTTCACCATGTAGATCATTATATGTACATTGTATAGTTAAATTATCATAGGAAGTATTTACACAACAATAGTTTCTTATTATACCATCATGCTTCATACATGACCAAAACTAATTATCTTATTGGATCCTTATACCTCTATCATGTAACATAAATACCATTATCAATTTCCTCTATTTCATTGACCACAAATATGAATTATCAAATGCGGCATCAAATCCTCATACATAAATCTCAAATATCATATGTGGATAAAAAAAGGCACATAATTGAAGGTTGTAAACTATATAGGTTCTAATATTTAAGGGGTGGGGGTGGGTTAATTATAGTTTCTAAAATACAACATATAATTTTCATTAGCCTCATTAAAAATGTATATCACAAAAAGATTAATTCTATAAAAAAACAAAGATTTTAACAAAAGAAAATATATTCAGTATCAAAAACTACATGAAAGACCATGTTAATAATGAATTACATGCAAAATATTCATGCACTAAACATAACACCGAGTTATTATTCATTACACAGGACACCATGTTTTAAGAAAACAATTATATATTAATAATATTGATATTTATAATTGATCGTTATTACCAAGTCATTTGAATGAAAGGTATGGATAATAAATGTAAAGTATGAAAATTTGTTTTACATATGATTATGTAATGAATTCATTAGTTACAAATTAATTATAAATGAAAATAATACCATATGAAAATAATGGAAAATATTTTAATAAAAAACTACTTTTTTGTGGACAATTACATTTTAAAACAATATATTTTGCAAATAAATTTTGGAAAATTATTTTAAAAAATATTTATGTATTATTTATTCAATCAACTTTTGAACATTCTTCCTATGTATTTTCATCAAATGATATCTATATAAATCAAATTTAATTCTCAAAACTATATTTTAAAAAAATATATTGTCACAATTTATGGAGGACTTTATATAAAACATAATTTTGACACATTTTGAAAATTAACATGATAATTTTAAATTATATTTTTAATATTAATATCAAAATTAAATTTTCATATATTTTTTTATAGTTTTCTATGAAGTTACATTGTTTTATTAATAGAAAAAATATTTAATTTTAATTGAAAATATCACTTTATTTCATATATTTTATGTCGTTAAATTACTTATAAAGTAGTTTTATGGTTCAATTATATCAATAAAACATTATTTAATAAAAAAATTTCATTACATTCATTTTATTTTTGAAATTGGTTATAAAAATATTTTATACTCATGAACATCTTCACTTTAAATCCATGTTCTCTTATCCGATTTGTGGGATTAATTTAAAACATATATCTTCCACTTCTGGAAATTGAATTTAGAAAAATGGATTCCATATTTAGAATCAAAATAGTTATAATTTTTAATATGGTAAAAATAATATTTTACCTATGTTATTAGTAAATGAAAATTAAATTAATTGAACTGATTAAGGTAAAATCAAGATTAATTAGTGATTTAACATAGAATATATGGTGTAAACATGACCATATACTTGTATAAAAATTATTTAATTAAAATTTTTATACCATGAAACATATGAGGTTTAATAATAGTCCTTTATATCCCTTTTTACTCAAGTAAAATGTGGGGATAAAATAAATAGTCCAAGAATACCATGTGAGTCCTCTCTACAACTTATAAAAGGAAACCACCACTCCTCCACTCATCAGACCTCGAAATACATTTTCATCCTACAATACCTATTAAAATAACTTATAAATATACTAGATCTATAATTTTATGTATTAATTTTTTTTTAAAAAATCCATCTAAGGAATTCATTTGGTGAAAACCAAAAGGAGTCACTCGAAAAATAGGGAACATTCGTCAATAATTTGTTTAGTTATAATTCTTCCATAAATATATTCTATTTTATTATATCAATATTATATAAATCCCTCATAATAATAAATATTAATATATATTTTTATGTTACAGTTAGGACTTGAAACCTCAATCACATCCCTAAAATGGGATACACAATCATCGTCTGTGTGTACGGAGAACAATAGCCTCTTGAACTGATGTTGTTCGATCTTCCATTACCACCTCTCACAGTTGGGAATAATGATCGATTTATTGTTTATATATATTATATATGATATTTATAATTTTATTATTATTTTTTTAATATATCACACATTTCTTAATGCTTTCCATATTTTGGGAATATGATAACAACATTTGTGGATATATAGACTACCACCTCCACAAAGCGATGACATTCATTCAAAATTTACATGGAATGTGTTAAGGGTGGGTTTAATTAAAACATGTGATATTAATGAAATCTACATTATATTAATTAAATATTTATATTTTTTAAATATAATATTTACATTTCATTCTTACCATTTTACACACTGAAAAAGTGATAATGTCGTTTCTAGACTTGTGGACTACCACCTCCTCAAAGAGACGTGATTCATCTTTTTTTCATCACCAAATCAAAATAATGATATTTATGAATATAATTAAATAGGTAATATGATAATAATTCCATGGTTAAGATAATGTATATTTTTTACTAATGAACGCTTGACCATAGTTGACCAACCATAGTCGTTTTGATGTGGAACCCGAATATGTTAAAACACATAATGATTACTTAATTGATTGAGAAGTTTTATATCACATGGTAATAACTGAAATGATATTGAAAATAAATTTCAAAATGTCTCCATGAAATTAAATAATTAACATAAGGTTATTATTCAGGAATATAATTCCACACATGGCATGTCGGTCTCAATGTAATGGACATCATCTCAATTTTATATCATTGACGAATATTTTGAAGTTATGAACCCCTATTAATTTATAAGGCATATATAAATCCCCTTTCACATGTTACATAATGAATTTATCAATTATATTATTACAGAATGTGTTATTAATGTTAATATTTCATATGACTTATGAATCAACAATTTCTCAAGTGAAAAGGGACTGTACATTTTAGAAATCATTTTTTAATGTTTTCCCACAAAATATATTTCACTTCGATGACAATGTTTTATATGTTATATTAATAATGATTTTATATGGATTTAAATAATTTATAATGTACATTTTATGAGTTATTACATTATTTTAATTATTTTCAAAAAGGAAAAATTTTATGTGTTTTAAATAGAATTTTTCGATAAATAAAAAAAGGTATGTTTTGTTTTCAATTTAGAAAGAGAAAATGTTTTTTACAAAAATGAATGTAATTTGTTTTATATATTATTTTGAAATATTCCATTTTATATTAAAAGAAAATATTTATTTCCTTTTTATATGTATTTTTTATTGAAATTTTTTTTGAAAATGGATTGATTATTTAAATAACATGAAATGATTTCTTATAAGGGAAATAAAATTTTTTTGTGACAAGTCATATAATGAAAGATTTTCTAGGATATGGTTATTTTGTTGTACATGAAAATTATGATGGGTGGTTATATTATGAACCCATGATGAGTGGTTTCTTGATAAACCAATGATGGTCGGGTCCTTGATATCCCTACAATGTGTTCGTTATGGAAGTCAATCACATGGTTGTTCCTTTTATAAGAATGTCATGTATGGAAGACTAGATTCTGGTTATTCCATTAATAAGAGTGATATGCAAGTAATTCGATTGCATGGTTATTCCATTTTTGTAAATGAAAAGTACAATCATATCCCAAGTTACCATTTTGTGTTCTATATTCTTTCGATGATTTTTTTGGTAATCTCATGGTTAAAAAAATGGTACGCAATGATATTATTTTCAAATGAATGTATTTAATAGAACTTAAGGTTTAAAATTATTACATTATGATAAATGTTTCATGTATATTTAAATTCATATTGGAATAATGATATTATTTTCTTTAATATCCCTTACTATTATCATATGATCATCCATGTTTTTATAAAAAAAATTACAGCGCCTAAGGATGGGTACTGAAAATGAATCGGTAAAGATAACATATGTTTCATGTTTTTATCCTTTATCATAAATGAATTATATTTTTTAAAAAAATGGATATTAATCAGAAGTTTAATGTTTTTATTTTATGGGTTTTGGAGGTATGAGTTTTTGATAAATTCAATAAAACTATATACCTAAAGAAGATCCTCAATGTGAAAGAATGTAATATTATTAACATAAAGTGAAGATTATGTTATGTTTATAAAATATTTCTTATAATTGGTATCAAAAAATGGTTTATTCAACTTTAGTGGTTATGATAGTTTAAATATCATTCCATGAGATGGATTAAAATTTTTCTAAAGTTGAAATGACATACCATTTTAATATTAACATATTACTTCATCTAAATTATGTTTTATGAAAATGGTTTTCCACCATCGAAATGAGAATGTATTAGTGGGAAGGCACCAAAAAGAAAATTTTCATTCAAATCAGCATATCAAGATGGTCAAAATTAAAATAAAACAATTTTTTCTATGATGTATTTTCAGATAAAACCTATTAATGGTGTGTGGTATGCATGCTTGAGAAGAATCTGATCTTACATGAAGGAACATGTATATAGTGATTCATTTTATGATTCATCATCCCCCATCATTAAATGGATCATTTGACCCAGTGGTAGTGTAATGATGGATCAAATAATGTTAAAATATATTTAAATTAATGGGAAGTTTGGAATATCAAAAGGTAACCCTTTCTATTGACGATTTTAGGTGATGTTGGTTGATGGTGGTATCAAGTTAAGAATAAAAGATAGAATAATGATATTGATTTCATGGAAAGGGAAACATTTAAGAATCTATTTCCTATGAATTATTTCCCTATGATTTTTCATATTAGGATGGTGAAGCAATTCAAGAAATTAAAGCAACTAGATAAAGATTTAGTTGGCACATATGAAGAAAAAATCTCAAGACTGGTAAGGTATATTCTAAATATTATTCCAAATGATTATAGTTAAATGAAGTGATTTTACTCTATATTGAATTGAATTTTATAATGAGATTTGGAATCATAAAAGTGTAAACGTTGTGGGAATGTGTTTCACTATGATAAGAAAGTTTAAATAGACTTTTCAGACACTTATGTTCCATGATATTAAATCAGTAATAAATGGTCATGGTGGCTCAAAATAGATAAGCAACCAAATAATAATCTTATAGGTAATCCCCCCAACATGTTCCAACTGTGGTAAAATACATTTAATAGAATGTATGTTTGGATTAGTAATGTGTTACTGGTGTGGTAGGTTTGTTCATTGGGTTTGTTACTATATATAAAATATTCTATAAAAATAAATGTGTTAGTTATTATATATACAGTCAATTGTGAGAAATTTAACCTGAAATGAGTTGGGTAATTATGCTAATATCTGCCAGAATTGTATACTTCAATATGGAAATCAATATAATATGAATAAAAAGAAGTGGAAAAATAATTTGACACTTCTATAATTTATGTTGTACCATCGGGTGAAGTGGTGATTGTCCCAAAGAACATATTATTATTTGATGGTTGATAATAATGTCAATATATTAGGAACCCCTCTCTTGAGTTTTTAAGTAATTTTAGAAATTTTTAAGAATTTTAATAAGTTTTCATTGATATCTAAAATATTGGTTTAATTGGAAAATTTAATTGAGTAATAATGAATTTAATTTTTATAATCATAAATATAAACAAATTCATAACATTTTGGGTTAAAATGACAATGATTTTAGTTAAAAGATATGAAAAAAAATTAATGATGAACCAGTAGTGTTAATTTTTAGGTTATTTGATTTATTTATTATATTGGATAACTTGTTATAACCATATTGTTTCTTGAGAATAAATAGAGAAAAATAGAATGTCTTTTCACTCTTTTAAGGATCTATGTATAAGGACCCGGCCTTAAACATTACATTATCTTGAATTATATAATGAATTCACATTGAGGATTTTTTTCAGGTTTAGAGTTTTAGATAGTTATTCCATAACTATTACATTACGTCTCAAAACTTACAAAGTAGACACTTCAACTCAGTTTCCATATTTCTCATAAAATAAAAACTGTTTGAAAAAAAGTGTCATGTCTAGTTCTATGTTTTAGTCGGCATGGATTTTCCTTGATCCCATCCTTGACCCTATTCCACTTTATGTCCTGCGAAAAAAATTTCAAAAACATGAGATGAGCATAAACAACTCTGTAGGGGATACACAGAAAGAAAAATGTTAGTTTTTCAAAACAACAATTAACCCATGAATACTTTATCATAAGTATTATTTTTCACTAAAATGAAGTAGTAAATACTCTTCAATGAATAAAATACCATTACTTACCCTTTTGTAACCAAAATATTTCCATAAAACCCTTATAAAGAAAACAGAATATATAAATGTAACTTGGGACATAAACATACTTAAATGGAATAACCACACGATCTACTTCCACACATATCCCTAAATAGAACAGCCATACGACCGACTTCCATACCCAATGCATTGGAGATTATAATGATATCACCCTTCTTGGTCTATCACGGCACCACCCGTCATTTGGTTTATCACGTAACCACCCGTCAAATGTCCAAGTACCATTATAAAATCATAACACATAAAAAAAATATCAAGGAAAGAAAACATTTCCATATTTTAATCACAATATATCAAATGAATATATTGACATAACTAATACATTATCAAAACCATTTTCAATACCACAATACTTAAAAGAGTATATGGTTTTATTTTCCATTTAAAAAATTATGTCTTGTTTAGGAAGCTAAAGGTCAAATAATACACACGACGACAGGAAAGGTCGTTTTCACTACATACGTTAAAAGAGACATTCCTTATTGTCGTTTAGTAAAACACTTCATAGAGAAAATATTTCTTTTGAATAAATGTAAAATTCAAAGTTCTTTATACACCTTATAAAATAAATATGTGTATAAAACAAAATATGCCTCAATGAAAGGAGATTCAGACAAAGTCCTTTACCTCATGTCCAATTTGACCCATTTATTCTTTAATCTCCTGAATAATAAACTAAAGTTAACTTATACTTTCTTAATAACCATGTTCAATTTTCTTAGTCCTCTTATATCACTTATTACCATGTTATAAACATTATATAGTCATTTATGTTAATAACGATCATTTTGTCAATATTTGGTACTTTAGTCAAAAATGAACACCTTATAATTACAAGTTGTTCATGTGGTAAGAAATACATTATAATCAGAATTATATTGATGATTTAGATACCATATATATCATATATATCCAGTATATACATTTATTTGTAATAGTACATAACATTTAGAGAAAAGAAATGAGATGCACCGTTCATGGAGATGGTAAGTCGTACGTACGCATGAACGCTACTTCCATTTCTCTTTCTTATTTTTAATGTAATTAAAACATAATTATATATTGTTCTATTATAATTCTAGTATAATAACATATATAATATTATTAACACCATCCTTCATACGTCCCACATAAGGCATTAACGAGTCATATCACTTTGAGAGTGCGGTAGTCCGCACTTCCTCTGATGAGATTATCATATTTACCCACTATGGAAACCATAAAGGAACTCTATAAATGGAAAATACAAAATCATAATGAAAACATAAACATAATATATATCATATATATGTATAGTCCTATCATAATGGCCACCATGTGAGGTAGTAGGAGATAATTGAACAATCATCGTTTCATGAGGCGTTTGTTTTCCATCCACAGAAACATTATGTTCTTAACCCATTAGATGTAGGTTTATGTAATTGTAGTTCCAATCCATCTCATAACAAAATCATAGTATATTTAGGAAACTGTTTTTGTTTCAAAATAATGGAATAAAAAGAGTTTAGGGGTTGGGGACGTAAAATAAAACAAAATAACTTAAAGGAAACTGTTACTTTTAATTTTGGTAACTCCATTTGGATTCAACCAAAATGACTTCTTGGAGTTATTTCAGCCTAACTTAAGGCTTCTAGGAAAAGGGGAGGGATTTAGGGAGCTTAATCGGGCAGAGGTTGGATGAGACAAGGGGCTTGAGATGTTTGAATAATTGGATAGAAGTGGTCTCCTTTTATAATACAGAGGAGGGTCTCTTTAGGAAAGTGTGAAAATATTATTTTATTATAAACGTATCATCGGTTTAAAAATAATTAAAAATAAATAATGTCTAATATAAGATGACTCATTTTAGAAATAAAATCATCCAATAACAATTGGACATGTTATGGATAATATTTTAATCATTATAATCTTATTTATTTAATAATTTATTAATGAGGTAAACACAGAATCATTATTGTGTCATAAATAATTTAATTTATATGATGTATAAAAATTATTAAAAAATTATCATGATGTAGGAAATATTTTCATATTTCCAATAAATATTTATAGTTGAAAAGATAACTTATATAAGCCTATATGAAAATTACTTTACTAAAAGATATTTGTTTGAGGAATTTTTCCCTTTACGTTAAATTAATTAATCTCAAGTGTTATTATCACTCCCATGTGGCTCCATGGGGTCCCAAAATTTACCCAAAGATACCCATGGTCGACCATGACTCATCCAATAATGTTAGGACATGTTTTGATGTAATTTTTAATAATTATAATATCCTTTGTACTTTTAATTACCATATTTACCTTTAATCGTGGTAAATAAAAGTCAAAAGTTACTATTCACCAAAAATTATTTTCATCTCATTGAACCACATTATACTTTTTAAAAACAACCATTTATGTCGGATTTTCAAAATTCAATTCACAGAGGCGATAAAATTTCATTTTAATGAAAAGGTCATTTTTTTAACTTCTACTAAGTGGTTTCACAATTAATCAAAAATTGAAGTTTTTCAGGAAAATATCAAAAATTCAGTCTAACCTATATTTGATATTCTGAATTCAAATAAGATGTCTATTTTAAAAAAATAAAAACATATAAGTTTCATTATTTAATTTAAAATTAATTCATGTTGTCCAAACAAATAGAGTGTTTTTAAGAAACAATAACTATCAAAAGATTGCCAGTTGATTATGTTCAATTTAAAAGTGAAATTGCATCCAATGACAAACATTCGATTAAAGGGTAAAAAAAATATTCTAATTTAACTTTAAAACCAATTAAAAAGATAATCTAACCATATAAATAAATTATATTTAATGAAATATTTGAATTAAAATACAGTATTTTTCACTATTCAATAAAAAGGAATTTTATCAAAAAAATATCCAAATTTTACCCAATGTAAATTTTGATGTCCCGATTGTAAATAAGAATTTCATTTGGTCAAGTAAAACATATAAAAGTGACCAAAACTATATTTAAGAAGGGTTCTCTATTAAAAGGTGAGAAATCGACATTTTAATGAGTATTAGAGTATTTGTGCTTAAAATTGGATTCATTCACATTTTAAGCCTCTAACATTTATAAAAACATTTAAAAAACATGTATATTCATATTTTAGTTAGTCCTATTCATTCCCACCAATATAATGGGTTGGTATTAACTACCATTTAAAATAATAAAATTATATTATTAGTGTGAAACGTAAGAATTCAAAGAAACATGTTGTTGTGTATCAGGTAAGCCATCAAACATAGAAACCCCTTCAAAGTAAAAATAATATTTAATTAAAAAATATTAGTAAAAATCAATGTGCATTATTCTTTATTTACCCAGGATGTTACATCCTTCCCCGCTTTTGGGAATTGTGTCCTCACAATTTTATTCACCTATCAAAAAGTGGGTGTATTTATCCCTCATAGAATTTTCAGATTCCCACGTTGCCTCTTAAACCATATATGTTTTCCAAAAAAACCATTACTTGGTGTATTACATTATTCCGCAACACTTCCTATCTTCAGTCAAAAATCTGGACTGGTTGTTCCTCATATATGAGATTCTCTTCCAACTGAACTACCTCTGGACATAAAACATGAGAGGAATCTGCCATTTACTTTCTCAACATTGAAACATGAAAGACATTGTGTACATGGGATAAACATGGAGTTAAAGCCACTCTTTATGTAACTGATCCAACGTTCTCCAGGATTTCATAAGGTCCAATGAATCTCGGACTCCACTTCCACTTCTTACCAAAACACATCACACATTTCCATATAGAAACATTGAGAAAAACATGATCACTTACCTCAAAAGAGAGATCCTTCCTCCGGTTATCCGCATAACATTTTTGTCTCCTCTAAGATGTTCTCATGTGCTTTTGAATCAACTAAAAAATTTCTGCCTTATCATCTACCAATTCTGGTCCCATCAGTTTCCATTCACCTACTTTATCCCAAAAAGCTGGATTAAGACACCACTTCCCATATAATTCCTCAAACGGAGCCATCTGTATACTGGAATGAAAAATGTTATAGTAAGAAATTTCAACCAAAGAAAGATTTTGGTCCCAACATCCCTGATAATCCATAAAACAAGAACACAGCATATCATCAAAGGTCTGAATTGTTCATTCTGACTGCCCATCTGATAGTCGATGAAAAGTTGTACTAAAATTTAATTCAGTACCCAACGATTTCTAAAGTCCTTTCCAAAAGATAGATGTATATCTGGGATCACGATCAGATACAATGGAGAGGGGAACTCAATGAAACCTGACTATATCCTTAACATTCAATCGAGAAATATGATCTAGAGACCAAGTATCGTGAATAGAAATGAAATGAGAAAATTTAGCTAACCGATCAACAATAACCCATATTACATTGTTACCTCGAGATGTCTTCGGTAATCTCACAACGAGGTCCGTGGATATATTTTCCCATTTCCACTCTGGCACCAGTAAGGACTGAAGCATCCCTTTCAGTAATTCCCGCTCTTATTTAACCTACTGGAAAGCCAAAAACTTCATAGTAGAGTAAACAATATCTCATTTCATTCTATCCCACCAGTAATACTCCCGAAAATCTTTTTACATCTTAGTACTACCGGGATGAACTGAAAACAGGTAATTATGATCTTCACATAACAACTCATACTTCATCTGCGAAACACATGGCACACATAATCTCTTCTTGATCCTCAAAACAAAATCATTATCAATGTTAAAATCAGGAAACATACCCTTCTAAACCAACTCTAACTTTTTCGATAACTCACTATCTTCCTTATGTGCTTGCTTAATTCTATCTAAGAGAGATGATCTCAATGACACTTTTTCGACTCAAAGCATCATCCATGTTATTTTCTTTACCTGAATGGTATGGGATAGTGAAATCATAATCCTTGATTAATTCCAACCGTCTCCTTTATCTCATGTTCAATTATTTTTGAGTGAATATATACATCAAAATTTTGTGATCAGTATATATTTCACACATTACTCCATAAAAATGATCCATCTAATTTTTTAAAAAAAAACAACAACAGCAAATTCCGAATAATTTGTAGGGTAATTTAACTAATGTGTTTCAACTGACTTAAAGCATATGAAATTAACTGATCATTCTTCATAAGAAAACAACCAATTCTTTTCAACGAAGCATCACTATAGATAACAAATTCACCATCTTTGGAAGGTAATTCCAAAACTGAATCATTTTCTAATCTTCTTTTAAATTTCTGAAAACAATCATCACATTATTTTGTCTAGATAAACATAACACCTTTCCGTGTTAACATAGTCATTGGACTAGATAACCGTGAAAATTTCTCAACAAACCTCTATTAATAATATGCCAAATCAAGAAAACTGAGGATCTCGGTTATATTTGTGGGTCTTGTCCATTCTTCAACAACTTGTGTTTTAGCAGGATCAACAATTATGCTATTTTTAGAAACAATGTGACCATAGAAAAAAAAATTTGTAACCAAAACTCACACTTGTTGAATTTCCAAAATTGTTTCTTTTCTTTTAAGGTTTTCAAGATAAACCTTAAATGAATTTCATACTCCTATTTACTTTTTGAATAAACAAAAATATCATCAATAAAAACAACCAAAAATTTTCAAATAATTCAACTGATCCATCACTGCAACAAACTATTCAACTCTGATTCTGACCATCTTAGGATGTTGATTTGGAAGGTCATTTTCCTCTGTATGCCTTCCAAGCACAGCTTCCGTATTTCCTCTACAGGAAAAAAATGTGAACATAGAAATATCTTAGTCGAAGCAACATGGTAATCTGTAAATGCTATATCATTATCATAAATTAATTTATGAATATTATTTTAACAATACCCTATCTTCTAATGTTGTCTAAACTGACCTCTGAAACCAACTATAAGGACCCGACCTTAAATAATATATTATCTTGAATTATATAAAAAATTCACATTTGGGATCTTTTCAGGTTTAGAATTTTAGAGAGTTAGGCCATAACTATTTCATTACATCTCAAAAATTACAAAGTAGACACTGCTACTCTGTTTCCATTTTTGTCATAAAATAAAAACTCTGAAAAAAAGTGTCATGTCTAGTTCCATGTTTTGGACAGCATGAATTTTCCTTCACTACAAGAATTCATGGTAATTGCGATGGCATGTTTACAATAGGAACTTGTCAAAAATAGGCTTTAGCGACAAAGCCCCGTCGGAAATAGCCCGTTGCAGAAAATGCTGTCATAAATACCATTATTTGTGACGGGCCCGTCGCAAATAATAATATTTGCAACGGGAAACATCACTATCACAAATAAGTCTCTGAGTATATGTATTATTTATACATAACCTTTTTCGTGACGAGCCCGTTGCAATATATATATATATATCAAACCTTATGCGACGAGCCCGTCGCAACAAAGTATTTGTGACAGGTAAGTTGTCACATCACAAATATGTTTTAAAAAAATATTTAGTTAGACTATTTGGGACGGGGTCCCATTGCAAATGGTCTCATCGCGGATAATAAATAAATTTAAATAAATTAAATTTAATATAATCACGATTAATGAAAAAATATTATTACTATTATCAAAAAGAAAAAATATTAACAATCTCAATATTCAAAAAAATAAATAAAATAATTATAAAATAATAATAATAATATTATTATTATTAAATAAAAAACATTAAAAAATATAATACTAAAAAAATATATTTAATAAAATAATAATAATATTATTATAATAAAAAAATTAAAATTTTTAAAATTCAAACAGAAAATATAAAAAATTAGTAAAATATTAAAAATTAAATTATGTAATATTTGCACCGATATAAAAGACAAAAAATGTAAATAATTTATATTAGAATGTTAAATTCAAATGTTTTTAACATTAAAAAAATCACTGGGGGTCATCTTCTGGAGGAGGGGTGGGAGCTGAAGGAGCTGGTGGAGGAAACTTCATCCCTAAACTATGAGTCAGACGATGCATGTACTCCATTTGCTCGTGATGCTTCTTCATCCATCGTTGCATATCCTCCTCATGCTGCTACTGTTTCTGCTGCCATCGACGCATCTGCTCCTCATGATGCTACTCATGTTACTGCTGTCGCAGACTCATCTCTTCATGCTGCTTCTTCAAAGTCTCTATAAGCTCAGCCAGAGCTCGCAACTGCTCCTGATATTGTGAGCCAGAAGATGATGTCTCTCCATGAGATCCTCTCGAGCTGGACGCCGACATCTCAGTAGTACCATAATAAGTACCAGGAGTCAAATGATAGTTGATACCAACTAATCTGTCTTTCTCAAGCCATACCGAGTCGCATGCATCCATGCCGCCTCATCAAAATGGTGCGCACTGGTCTGCTCAGTCGTCTCGTCCTGACCCTCAACCTATGTTTGAGAGGTCACAGCCTCGTATGACTCCTTCAATTCAAATTTAAAATTTAAATTGTTAAAATATTATCTGCAGTTGATTGTCAAACTGAAAAAATAATACAAACCACAATCTGATGTTGGCGATCACCTCTAATCTCTCCAGTGGTTGGAACACTTTACATCCTCTGATAAATGTCAAACTCTGTAATATCGGGATGCTAGACTGCCTATATAAATGTAATATAAACTGTATATATATAAAGTTTTACATAATATTTAAAAAATATACTTACCAGATGATCTATATGTGAACTGAATGTACAACTAACAACTCGATGTATCACCTCCGGTCTCCCCCAGTTCTGCCGTCCCGTAGAAGATCTCCTTTGAAATCTACCACCCAACCAGTGTAAACGTAATCCATACCAAACATGAGATGAAATTTACTCTGGTCGGTGGGCTCTACATGACTCAACAAATTCTGTCACTCCTACTTTCTTAATATCTGTCCTTCTCAAATTGTTCAAAAACTGATAGAAACAGTCATGCATAGAAACCTGCCATGCCGCGTGGATAGCTTCGCACATTATATCATCGATAGGATACCATATACCCTTCAAATAATCTATAATATCAAGTTGATAATAAAATAAATTTCAAAATAAATATTATTTATTGACGTACAAGACAATGATCGAACATTTCGCATCACACATAAATGAGAATGTGTTCCCATGTGGTCCATGGCTGAGAAAAATAATTGCACAATATTGCGCTCCCATGTCCAATAGATACATGATAAAAACTATGAAAAAGGAATAAATAATCAAAAAAATTGTATATATAGAAATAAATTAATGAAATATAAATAAAATATACAGGTTACCATACCTCTGTGTGCATGGATCGAAACCAATATGTGGACGTCGCTCGGGGATATGGTCAGGAATCATCAGTTGTGCAAGACCATTCCCCCTCCGTCTACCTCTTGAACCACCAGTAGATTGAGGGTCAGATGATCCCACATCACCATCATCCAAAGGTAGCTGAGCCTCCTCTAAATCACGCAATAGATCATAGTTCATATGAAACAAAAAATGATTGATGTTAGAAGATAGTAGAAAATTACTATTATATATATAGATATATATTAATTATTATTATAACCATCATTTAACTATGTCAATTTTCATCTTCATCCTCTTCTCCATAGCTGTCAATGCCAATGTCTTCATCTTCCTCATCATCATAATCAATATCCATATGAGTTTCAGTTTCAGCATCTCTTGTCATTTCAAATTCATTTGTAACATTATTAACATCTTCATCACCATCGATCCTTAATTGTGGGGTGTAATCGTCAATATTCACATCTCTTTGTAAATTAGATAGATTTTTAGATGCCTCTTGAAAAATTTCATTTCCATCCACTTCATTATAACCACTTTCATTTTGAGTAAACTGATTTTCCCGAGATTTCATTTTTATTATACTCAACCAATCACTCAAGTCTCTTGAAGTATCATAGTACATTGAATAATAAATTTGATGTGCTTGTTGAGCCAATAAAAATGGTTCATTTACTGAAATAAGACTTCTATATATAATATCGACGATTCAATGAGTCGGATGAACATGCATGCCTCTCTCAGTATCCAACCACCAATATTTAATCATTATTATGTAATTCTGCCCTAGATAACATAGCTCAAAAATTTCATCCAAAATGCTATAAAAGTCAACTTCAGTTTCTCTATGATGTGATCCTCTCAATAAAACTCCACTATTCATTGTTTTTTATGATTCCCCGTATGTATGTGTATGAAATCGAAAACCATACACTACATATGCATTATAATATTTAACCATTTTGGATGGGGGTAACTCAATATACACAATCACTTATCAATTTTATCAGCATATTGAGACACATGAAATTTTGTAAAATAATTATCAATATAATAAATAATAAACAGAATTGATATTAAACCATCAATGTTTTATGTTACAGTTTTTGAAACCATTGATAAATTTTTTTTGTCTGTGTTTTTCAAGAGCAGCTGCTGTAATTTGTGGAAGTTGTTTCTTGATATGATTACCATATAACCTAGAAATAAAATAAGTTTAAATACTGTAACATAAATTATAGAATACGTGATAGAAGCACTTACATGTCAAATGATGTCATTTCTTCACAGTTGAGCAGAACGTATGTATGAGCTCTGTGATGTTCATCATCTGAAATCCATTGTTTATGAACTCCACTGAAACCAAGATTTGGCTGATTAAAAACTTTTAATTGATTTTCCATTTTGTCATTAACATTCCCCTCATTTTGTCCCATGTGATTTTGTTTTGAGGTATATTGATATTAAAAATAATGAGAGTAAAAAAAAGCAATTTCCTCTTGAAAATAAGATTCAACAATTGACCCTTCAACTGATGCTTTGTTACATACTTTTTTCTTCAATTTCTGCAAGCATATCTAGAATGGGTACATCCATCGAAACTATACTAGACCTCAAAATTTATCTTCATGTGGCAAATGTAATATCTGATGTTCCATTGAGTCAAAGATATCATGCAGAAATATTTTTTCCAGTTTACATATAGTTACAACAACATCTTCTTCCAGTTTTTTTAGCGCATCATAGTCTATTGTCAATGCACAAATGTCTCAAAAAAATATTATATGTCTATTATCAAATCCCAAACAATAGAATTCAACAAACCTCTGAATCCAATCGGCATATTTCTTTCCATTATAACATGACAATCATGACTTTTTAATCCAGTAATATAACAATTCTTAACACATCTGCACATATTGGAAGCATAGCCATCTAAAAGTCTCAAATCTGTAATCCACTAACAAAATAATAAGATAATCTCTTTGGATAGTGTATAAGATACTTTTGGCTTCATTAACCATTGTGATCTGACATTTTCAAAGAGTTCAAGTTCTGGTTGCCTGCAAATTTGGGAAATATCTAATCGTGTCGTTACAGTATCTTTGGTCTTACCCGGTGTATCCAAAACTGTATGAAATAAATTATAAAAACAGTTCTTCTAAATATGAATAACATCCAACATGTGGTGGACCAACAAATCAGACCAATATGGAAGATCCCAAAACATTCTCCGTTTTATCCAATTATGTTCTTCCCGAATCCATTAATTTTCTATTGGTTTACTATTGGTCCAAATGTGATGGGGGGTAATGAAAATAAAACTGATTTTAACTATGTACCAGAGATCATCTTTGGAGGTTCATCCCTTTCACTTGTACCTTTTCTGAAATAAGATTTGTTCCTACGAAAAGGATGAATGGTTGGAAGAAATATACGGTGACAATCAAAATAGCAAGTATTTTTTTCATTTATGAGCATAAAGGATTTGTTTTCTTTCATAGAGTAAGGAAATGATTTTGGACCATGTGTACTCTAACTAGATAACATGCCATATGACCGAAAGTCAATAATCGTCCACATGAATGCAGCTTTTAATATGAAATTTTCTTTCGCAGAAACATCATATGTAATACACCATCACTCCATAATGTATTAAACTCATCAATCAATGGTTTCAAATAAAAATCAATATTCTTTTTCAGATGTCCTGGGATTAATAGAGTCAAAAATATATAGGGCTCCTTCATCAATATCCATGGAGGCAAATTGTACGGAATTATAAAGACATGCCAACCTGAATACTGACTACCATAACAACCAAACGGACAGAAACCGCCAGTAGAAAGAATCAATAACACGTTTCGGGATTCTATAGCAAAAGAATGATAGAGACAACCAACATTTTTTAATGAATCACCATAATATGGATGATTCATGCTTTTATATGTTGAAATCATGGTTTTATTCCATGAAATCATTGACGATGTGGTCTGAGACATAAATAAAGGCTTCAACCTTGTGGTAAGGCTGAAATATCTCAACTGTTTTACTGGAATCGATCTAGACTTACCTGTTTGAGCTTCTTTATACCTTGATTTTCCACATGTGGGACAACAATCAAATGACTCATTTTTACTATAATATAAGATGCAATCATTTGGACATGCATGAATCTTACGATAATTAAGGCCCAGATTACGAATCAACCTCTTTCTCTCATAGTAATTTGCAGGCAACACATTTTCTTCAAGTAACGTTGTTTTAACCAAAGAAAATATATGATCAAAAATGTTGTTTGACATTGCATTATCTGATTTAAAAGCCGTAAATTTTTCAATTGTTTCTAATTTTCTTATCTTGCAACCAGGATATAATGCATCCTCAGTAGACCTCAACAACTCATAATATTCAGATGGTATCAACTCGGGAGTTAAATCAACATCATAATGAGTTTATGTTTGTTTCACAGATATACCTACAACATCATGTAATAAATTTTGAAACCGTGATGGATCCAGAATCAAGTTATTAGGATCTTATCTGGAATTGTGTTCACTGTATTGATACCAAAAAACATAATCTGGTTGAAAACCAAACCGCAAGAGATGTACCCCAACATTGTAAAATGTGTCAAACATTCTCAGAGGACATTTATTACAAGGATACTTAATTGTGCCTTCTGAAACATATTTTGATTTTGATGATGCCAATGCTAAAAAAGCTTCAACACCCTCAATATAAACAGTATTTAATCTAGAACCATTTGGATATCTACACTGATTTATCCAAGCGCGATCATCTAATAATGACTGATGTCGACTTCCTTGTTCCATATTTTTCTACATAAAATATAAAATCATCACTGTTTTTGAATAATTTGAAATTATAAAAACACTATCTGAAAAAATAAGATAATTAATTAAAACTACTTAATAATTATTACTAATTATTACAATTAATACTAATTATTACAATTTATTAATAATTATTACAATTTATTACTAATTATTAAAATTTATTACTAATTATTACTAATTATTAAAATTTATTACTAATTTATAAATACTTAGGAATACTTAGAAAAATCAAAATTTCTTGAATAATGAAAGAAATTTTTTGTAATCATCGTTATGGAGATGATTACAAATTTTCTCTTCATTATCCAAGCAGATTTCGTTTACTAATTATTACTAATAAAAATATTATATTATCAATATTGATTAAAAAACAATATTAATATTAATAAAATAATAAAAAATTTATAAAATATTAAAATTATCAATATTTGCGACAGGCTTTGCTCTATTATTAACATGTTCAAATCTCAAAGGGTCTCAAATTGTCAGGTCATGCGCAATAAAAACTTTGTGTTGGTCATGTCCAATGTAAACTCTATAATTGTCCTTGCATGGTTGATCACCTCGCAATTAGTGTTGCAATAGGATGACCAAAGTAATGTTTTTCTCATCTCTATGAATCATCTCGCTCCCTTTATATAGATCATTATTCCTTAAAAATTTGAGAGGATATCAGTATATTTCCCTTAAATTTTCAAGAAAGAATGGTCTATGTAAAGGGTTATGGGAGATAATTCATATCGATGAGAAGGGAATGACATGGGTTGTCATATTGCAACACTACTTGCGAGGTGATCAACCATGCAAGGAAAATTATAGAGTTTACATTGGACATGGTTCACACAAACTTTTTATTGCGCATGACCAGACAATTGGTGACACTTTGTGATTAAAACATGTTACGAATAGAGTAAAGCATGTTGCGAATATTGATAATTTGAATATTTTATAAATTTTTTATTATTTTAATAATATTAATTTTGTTTTTTAATAAATATTGATAATATAATTTTTTATTACTAATTATTACTATTTATTAGTAATTATTACTAATTATTACTAATTATTACTAATTATTACTAATTATTACTAATTATTACTAATTATTACTAATTATTAGTAAATATTAGTAAATATTAGTAAATATTAGTAAATATTAGTAATTATTAGTAATTATTACTAATTATAAATTATTATAATTTATTATTACTAATTATTCCTAATTTTCTCTAATTATTTCTAATTATTACTAATTATTATTAATTATTACTAATTATTACTAATTATTCCTAATTATTCTTAATTATTCCATATTATTCCTAATTATTCATAATTATTCGTAATTATTTCTAATTATTCATATTTATTACTAAATATTAGTAATTATTACTAATTATTACTACTTATTAGTAATTTTTACTAATTATTGGTAATTAATAGTAATTATTACTAATTATTACTAATTATTTCTAATTATTACTAATTATTACTAATTAATACTAATTATTAATAATTATAAATAATTATTCCTAATTATTACTAATTATTACTAATTATTACTAATTAATATTAATTATTAGTAATTATTAGTAATTATTTCTAATTATTACTAATTATTACTAATTATTACTAATTATTAGTAATTATAAATAATTAATACTAATTTTTACTAATTATTACTAAATATTAGTAATTATTAGTAATTATTACTAAATATTAGTAATTATTAGTAATTATTACTAATTAATATTAATTATTAGTAATTATTAGTAATTATTTGTAATTATTAGTAATTATTAGTAATTATTACTAATTATTACTAATTATTACTAATTATTACTAATTATTACTAATTAATACTAATTATTATTAATTATTCCTAATTATTCCTAATTATTCCTAATTATTCCTAATTATTCCTAATTATTACTAATTATTCCTAATTATTACTAATTATTAGTAATTATTACTAATTATTACTAATTGTTGGTCGGAGTGGATACTCAAGATGGGGGTGAATTGAGTTCCAATAAAAATTTCTGTTAAATATATTTTTTCTTAAAATCCCCCAATTTAAAAAACAAAGTTAAACTGTAGTGAATTTATACAGAGTGTAAATGTTCAATCAGTTTCTCAAAGATTGATTAGGTCTCAGTTAACATAATCTTAATATTTAATTAACTTTTGGAACTAACATACTGGTTTACAATAAGTATAAACAATTGCTAATTTAACTATCAAAGTAGCTTTAAAATAGTTTTGTATTTCAAATTACTACGCAGCGGAATATGAAATATATATATATAGTACACTTATGAAATAAAAATAAAAAGCACATCAGAAGTAACAAAGAGGTTCAGTCTCAAGTCGAGACTTAGTCCTCTCAACAATTTATATAAATTGATCCACACCCTGGATCGGGGTAAACAACAGCACAATATTATCCAGGTCCAATGAACTCTACCACAGCTCTATGTGGGAAAACAAACAACAGCTCATAGTTGTCCAGGTCTTACTCGACCTATACCACTATCCACAGTGGGAAACAAATATTTATGGAGTTTGAGTAAGGATTTAAGAATCCTCCAGTTTAGCTCGGGAGATAGTGTGTGTGTAAAATAAACAGTGTACACACACTACTCGAAATGTAATGAAAGAATCACTAAAAAAGTGTGAATGAGTTTAAAAGAGCTTTAGTGATTGGCAGTGCAACTCTGGACTCCGTTGATTGGTCAGAAAGGCTTCTGAGTCCTTCTCTGATTTTTGTCTGAAAAACAGAGTATCATTTTCATCCTTGTTCCAGGTACAATTTTATCAGCATGAATGCATGAAGTCTTTGTTGTAGTTCCCCAATCAAGATGCAGCTATGTGTTTTCCTCTAGCAAATAATTTCTTCCTGTATGTTCAGAGTTCTTGGTGTATTGATGTAGCCATGCGTGAATGCTCCACGTTTGAAAGATGTTGGGCCTTCTTGGTTTATTGTACTCTCTGTATGAAACCACTTCACTTTCTATCAGCCTCTTCTATATATCTATTGTCTAGGTCTTTATCTTCCCTTTTATAGCTTTCAGCTCTGAAAATAAGTAATGATTACCTTTTTCATGGGTACTAGGTACGGTTCCCGGAAATGGAAACAAAGATCATTAAATAACATTAAATCTATTAAAAACATGAAATGTATCCATTAGCGTAATAAATAAATAGTATTGAGAGTATAGTGTTTGACTGGTCGGTCAATCATTAGTATCCTTCTGTTGGTTGACGTGTACGGTGGACTTTGTGTAGCAGGACCTTCCATCGGTAGCTCTTTTGAACTTGTATCGGTAGATCTATATATTGGTGACTTCATTCTATCGGTAGCTCTTGTTATCAGTAGCTCTTAATCCATCGGTAGCTCTTTTTCTATGGGTAGCATGATGTATTGGTGACTCTGTACTTGTATCGGTGGACTGTGTCAGTCACTTCAAATCAGTCGCTAGTCTGTGTATTAGTAGGCCAGTCGGTAGCACGTATCGGTAGCTTTGACTGTTCTCTATCGGTAGACTGAATCTATTAGTAGACTTTGGTGGGTTTACAAACATCGGTAGCTTGGTTTCTGTCGGTAGCTCAAGTTATCAGTAGCTCCTTGGCTTATCGGTGACTCTGTCTATCTGTAGACTTAGTCTATCGGTAGACTAAGTACTGGTAGCTCTCTTATGAGTAACTATATTCATATCAGTGACAAACACTTATCTGTTTTATGAAAAACATATCTGATTGGGTTAGATGAACTTTATAACTTATATAAACATAGGATAAACAATGATTAACATATTTCAATGATTATTTTAATATTATTATCATCCTGATAACAGAATGTCATATATTGAGAGAATTAGAATATAGATAAACATTAATTGGGATTATCAAAGTATAAGAAAGCATGATTGTGATTATCAAAATAGGTGAGGCCAACACGAATTATTAGTAATTATCACTAATTATTACTAATTATTAGTAATTATTACTAATATTACTAAATATTACTAAATATTACTAATTATTACTAATTATGACTAATTATTACTAATTATTACTAATTATTACTAATTATTACTAATTATTACTATTTATTACTATTTATTACTAATTATTAATAATTATTAGTAATTATTACTAATTATTAATAATTATTACTAATTATTACTAATTATTACTAATTATTACTAATTATTAGTAATTATTAGTAATTATTTGTAATTATTAGTATTTATTACTAATTATTACTAATATTTATAATAATTACTAATTATTAGTAATTATTACTAACTATTACTAATTATTACTAATTATTAGTAATCATTACTAATTATTACTAATTATTAGTAATCATTACTAATTATTACTAATTATTAGTAATTATTAGTAATTATTACTAATTATTAGTAATTATTTCTAATTATTAATAATTATTACTAATTATTTATAATTATTTGTAATTATTCCTAATTATTGCTAATTATTAGTAATTATTCCTAATTATTGCTAATTATTGCATTTTATTCCTAATTATTAGTAAATATTACTAATTATAACTAATTATTATTAATTATTCCTAATTATTGATAATGATTACTAATTATTCCTAATTATTGCTAATTATTGATAATTATTCCTAATTATTCCTAATTATTTCTAATTATTGCTAATTATTTCTAATTATTGCTAATTATTGCTAATTATAGCTAATTATTGAAATTTTTTACTAATTATATCTATTTATTACTAATTATTACTAATTATTGTAAATTAATACTAATTATTACTAATTATATCTAATTATTTCAGATTTATACTAATTATATCTAATTATTGTTAATTATTTCTAATAATTACTAATTATAACTAATTATTACTAATTATATCTAATTATATCTATTTATTTCAAATTAATAATAATATTTATAATTCTCACTAACAATATCAATTTCTTACTAAAAATAGATATAAATAAAAATCAATTGAAATCTAATTTAATTACAACTGACAAACAACAATTAAAAATAACATAAAAATAATATATATATATATATATATATATATACCTTAAACTTTGATATTCTGATGATATTGACGCCCTCCAATTGCTCTTGTATAAAAAATATCAACCAAATAAAAATTTTCCCTTGAAACTAATGAATGAAAAGAGGGAGAGCACAAGATCTGATTGATTTGGGAAAAAATGGATGGGGGTATATATAGGTTAGATTAGTTACGACGGTGTTATTAGCGATAGGTTTCCCGTCGCAAATACCCTCGCCCGCATTAATTACAGTCAGCAGTTAAAAGGTTATTTGCGACGGGACCCGTCACAAATATTTCATGCCGACAATCTTTATGCGACGCGACGACATCCCGTCGCAAAACGTTATTAGCTGCTTCAGGGTATTTGCGACGGGATCCCGTCACAAATACCCCTTTGCGGTTTGGCGGGCAAGCCGCGCGGTTTGGCGTGCAAGCCGCGCCAAACTATTTGCGACGGGAGATGAAAACCCGTCCCCAATATATGGTTATTTGCGACTGTGAAATTTGACCATCTCAAATAGCGTCCTGGATGGGTTATGTTCGACGTGATTTCTTCCCGTCACAAATAATGATTTTTCCCGTAGTGCTTCATCCCATCCTTGAACCTATTACACTTTATGTCCTGTGAAAAACATTTAAAAAACATGAGATGAGCATAAAAAAGCTCAGTAAATGATACGCAATGAAGGAAAAATGTTTGTTTCTCAAAACAACAAGTAATTCATGAATATTTTATCATAAGTAATACTTTTCACCTTTATGAAGTAGTAAATACTCTTCAATGAATAAAATATCATTGCTTCCCCTTTTATAACCAGACGATTACCATAAAACCCATATAAATAACACATAACATATAAAGTTAACTTGGGAAATAAACATACTTAAATGGAATAACCATACGGTCGACTTCCACACATATAACTAAATGGTATAGCCATACAGCCGACTTCAAACCCAATAAATTTTAGGTTATAACGTAACCACATGTCCTAGTTTATCAGGGCACCACCCATCATTTTTTATCACTTAACCACCCGTCAAATGTCTAAGTATCATTATAAAATCATAACTCATACAACAAATATAAAGGAAAGAAAACATTTCCAAATTTCAATCACAATATATCACTTAAATATATTGACATAACAAATCTGTTATGAAAACCATTTTCAATACCAAAATAGATAAAAGAGTATATGGTATTTATATACCTTTTAAAAACATTATGGCATGTTTAGGAAGCCAAAGGTGAAATAATACTTGCAGCAGTGGAAAAGGTCGTTTTCACCGCGTACGTTAAAATAAATATTCTTTATTGTCGTTTAGTAAAAAGAGTCTTAGAGAAAAGATTCCTTCTGTATAAAAGTAAACATCAATGTGGTTTATACACGGTATAAAATAAAGTTCTGTATAACAGAAAATATGCCTCATTGAAAGGAGATTGAGACGAAGTCCCTTACCTCGTGTCTGATTTGACCCGTTCTTTTGTTAATCTCATGAATAATAAACTAAAGTTAATATTCACTTGCTTAAGAACCTTTTCAAGTTTATTATTCCTCTTATATAACTTATTACCTTGTTATAAACATTATATAGTCAATTATGTTAATAACGATCATTTTGTCGATATTTGGTACTTGAGTCAAAAATGAACACCTTATAATTACAAGTTGTTCATGTGGTAATATATCCATTTTCATTAGAATTATTTTAATGATTTATATATCATATATATCATATATATTAAGTATATACATGTATTTACAACAGTACATAACATTTAGAGGTAAGAAATGGGATGCACCGTTCATGGAGACGGTAAGCCATACATACACATGCATGCTACTTCCATTTCTATTTCTTATTTTAAATGGAATCAAAACATAATTATATATAGTTAAATTATAATTCCATTATAATATCATATATAATATTATTAACTCCATCCTTTATACGTCCCATATAAGGCATTAACGAGTCATATCCCATTGAGGGGGTAGTTGTCCGCACTTTCTCTAATGAGATTATCGTATTTACCAACTATGGAAACCATAAAAGAATTATTTAAATGGAAAATACAGAAGTATAAAAAGAATATATACATAATATATATCTTATATAAATACAGTTCCATCATAATGTCCACCATTAGAGGTGGTAGTATATAATTGAACAATCATCGTTTCGTGAGGCGTTTTATTTGTCGTCCATAAGAAACATTATGATCTTCACCCATTAGATGGAGGTGTGTGTAAGTGTAGTTTGAATTCTTCTCATAACAACATCCTAGTATATTGAGGATACTGGTGTTGTCACAAAAGAAAGCAATAAAAGGAGTTTAGGGGTTGGAGAAGTAAAATAAAACAAATGAACTTAAGGTAAACCGTTACCTTTAATTTGGGTAACTCTCTTTGGTTTGAACCAAAAGGACTTCCTAAATTTCCTTTTTCCTAAGGTAAGGATTCTAAAATTAGTATAGGGATTTTGTGAGCTTATTTGGGTAGTGGTTGGATGAGACAAGGGGCTTGAGAGGTGTGAAAATTTAGCGAGAATTGGTATCTTTTTTTATGGGAGAGGAAGGGCTCTTTAGGAAAGTGTGAAAATATTATTTTATTATAAACTTATCTTCTGTTTCAAAATGTCCAAAAAAGTAAAGTCGAATATAATATGACTCATGGTTGAAATAAATTCATCTAATAAAAATTGGACTTGTTATGGACAATATTTTAATCATTATAATCTTATTTATTTAAATCATTTATTAATGTGGTAAATACTTCAATATTATTGTGTAATAAATAATTTAATTTATTTTATGTCTAAAAATTATAAAAAAAATTTCATGAAGTAGGAATATTTTTTAGCATTCCATTTAATATACATAGTCGAAAATATAACTTATATAACCCTATATAAAAATTACATTACTAAAAGAAATTTGATTGTGCCATTTTTGCCTTTACATTAAATTAATAAATCTAATGTGTTATTATCACTCCAAAGAGGCTCCATGAGGTCTCAAAATCGTCCCAAAGATGATCATGTTCGGTCATGACTCATCCAATAATGTTAAAACAAGTTTTATGGTATTTTGGAATAATTATAATATCGTTTTACCTTGAATTACCCTATTTACCTTTAACCATTGTAAATAAAAGTGAAAAGTTACTATTCACCAAAAATTATTTTTATCTCATTGAACAAAATTTTACTTATTAATAACAACCATGTATGTCGTATTTTCGAAATTCAATTCAATGAAGCGATATAATTTTATTTAAATGAAAAGGTCAGTTTTTTAACTACTACTATGTGGTTTCATTATTCATCAAAAATTGATGTTCTTCAGAAAAATACCAAAAATTTAGTCTAAGCTATATTTTATATTCTGAATTAGAATATGATGTCAATTTTACCAAATTAAAAACATAAAAGTTTAATTTTTTATATTCAAATTAATTCCAGTTGTCCAAACAAATAGCGTGTTTTTATGAAATAATAATTATCAAAATATTGACAGTTGATTATGTCCAATTTCAATGTGAAATTGATTCCAATGTCCATCATTATATTAAAGGGTAAAAATATATTCCAATTAAACTTTCAAACCAATTAATAAGATAATATAACTATATAAAAAAATTATATTAAAAGACATATTTGAATTAAAGTACAGTATTGTTCACTATTCATTAAATATGAATTTTATAAAAAAAATACAAAAACATTACCCAAATTAAATTTTGATGTCCCGATTGTAAAGATAAATTTTATTTGGTCAAATAGAACATATAAATGTGACTAAAACTATATTTTAGAAGGGTTCACCATTGAAAGGTGATAAATTGACCTTTTAATGAGTATTGAAGTATTTGTGCTTAAAATTGGATTCATTCACATTTTAAGCCTCTAACATTTATAAAAACATTTAACAAACATGTATAGTCATATTTTAGTTAGTTCTATTCATTCCTACCAATAAAAAGTAAAATAATTGACTACCATTTAAAATAATAATATTATATTTTTAGTGTGCAACATAAGATTTCAAAGAAAGCCATAGTTGCGTATCGGGTAAGCCATCGAAAATAGAAACCCCTTCAAAGTAAAATTAATATTTAATTCAAAAATAGTAGTAAATATCAAAATATATTATTCATTATTTACCTGGGATGTTTCATTATGATCCATTATAATTTAATTTCACTTCTTCAGGAAGAGAAAATTCATTTTTGGATATTGATTTCTTTGAGTAATGGATGAATTGGAAAATGATCGATGTATAACCAAAGGATGAAATTATTCTTGTCAAAAATAAAAATATATAGTAAATATATTTTATTATATTAATATATAGTCAAATAAATCCTCAATGTTAGGATAATATTCTTTTAAAAAAAGGTATTTTCAAATGTCCAACCATTGTTTGATTAGAAAAGTTCCAATAGTAAGGGTACAATTTATTAATGGAGGATATAAAATCAAGATAATTTAAAATAACAAAAACTATGTTTGATATTATAAATGACATGCATGAACATTTTAATCATTCATTAAACAGAACACAGTGTTTCACTATACCCAACATCGGTTTAACATGTGTTGCACATAACACAACTTTTTAACAAAACCATGATATATTATTAATTTATTGATTTAAAATACAAAATTATCACATATACTAATGAATGAATAATATGAATAAGACTAAATAAATAATGAAAATATGGATTTCACTTTTTTATAGAATAAATTTTTTGGTTACCAATTAATTATTAATTATAATGAATCCATTTTAAAATAAATGGATTCTTTTCCTCGAAAAACAATTTTTATAAAAACAAGTATGTTTTTTATAAATAAATAATATAAATAAATTTTGATTATTTATTTTAATAAAATTTACATATTATTTATTCTATAAAATGTTTCTAATTCACACTATGTTTTTTTCTAGATAATAGAGAAGAATAAATCAAATATTATGCTTAAAACGTTATTTTAAAAAAGTAGCATTGTCACATTTTATTACAAACCAGTTTTAAAAATTATTTCGAGGACTTGTATAAAATTAATTTGATAAAATAAAATTATTTCTGAAAGAATTAATTTGATAATTATGTTAGGGAGGATTTTTGGTATTTATCTATGAAGTATCATTTTTTGATTAGTAGTTCAAAAAACACAGTATTTTAATTGAAAACCATCTTTTTTGTCAAATTATTTATATATGTAAATTATATATTAAATTAGTTATAATGTTAAATTAGTTAAATTTTAAATTAATAAATCCAATTAATGTCATTTGAATTAATTTTCCATTGAAATTTGATATAAAAACGTTTCAAAATTTTGAACATTTTGACACTAAAAACTCGTTGTCTCATCCCATCTATAGGATTAGTATTAAATTAATTTATCCCAATTTTGTAAATTTAATTTGTAAAAATTAATTCCATATTTATAATAATCCTTATTTATGATATATAATAAGAGTAAATAAATTTTTTACCGTTGTTATTAGTGAAATTAGATAAAATTAATTACTGTGATTAAGGAAAAACGAGCTTCATTTATTATTGAACTAAGATTATAATATGTAAAAATTAGTGTAGAACTATATAAAAAAATTTATAGCCTGTTATTGACCATGAAACCTATAAGATCTATAATTTTCCATTTAGAAACTTGGGACACAACTAAAACCTAGGAAGTACATGGTTCATATTAAGAATACCATGTTTGTCCTCTCCCCCACTTATAAAAGTCAACCACCTCCCCTCTTCTACTAACCCATATTGAGCCCATTGGATAAGATAAAACCTACCCAAATATCTACTCCATTAACCATAAATCATACTATGGTCCGTAATTTTTAGCATAAATTCATCCTGCTATGTCCTTTAGTACAAACCAGAAATTGTTACGTAAAGAAGAAGAAACATTCATCAATGATCAATTTCATTTTATTTTATTTCTAAACCCTTTCAATTTTTTAAATCATAATTATATAATAACATAAGTATCTTAAATACACTTATATTTTTTTTTATTTTAAGGATATGACTTACAACCTCACACACTTCCATAAAATGGGATACACAATCATCATTCAAGTGTATGGCGGACTACCACCTCATCAACCAATGTCATTAATTTTTCCATTACCACATCTCAAGGATGAGAATAATGATTTATTTATAGTCTATATATGTTATATATGATATTTATTATGTTATTATACTTCATAAAATTTCATATACCATATACCGTTATTCTTTCCATCTAGCGAGATTACGATAACATCATCTGTTGATGTGTTTACAACCTCCTCCTTAAAGTGATGTTATTAATTCTTGATATACATGAAATGTATTAATGGTTAATTTAATAAAATATCTAATATAAATGAAATATATAAGATATTATTGAAATAATTAAATTTTTAGAAATATAATATATAACCTTTTTATTACATTTTAAAAGGCTCAAAATGATATAACGTTATTTGTGGGAATGTGAACTATCACCTCCTCAAAGTGATGTTATTCTTATTTTATAATGAAAACATCATAATATTATAAATATATATATATATATATAATTAGAATTAATTAATTATTATGATAATTATTTCATGTTTATAATTTTTTTATGTTTAAATAGTGACCATGTTGACCATAGTCAACCTACAAGAGTCTTTTTTTACACATAAACCAAATATGGTTAGAACACCCGACCTAAAAAAATGATTAATAATATTTATATAACATGAAAATAAGTGAAATAAAAGTAATAATATAATTGAAATGCTCTCTCAAGAGGGTAAATATTTAATATATGTTTGTTACTCATTTATATAAAGGCACATGTGATATTTTAGGCTCAAAGTATTGGACTTCATCTCAATTTCCATCTATTAAGAAATATTTTGATGTCATGCACCTATATTATATTATAAGGATTATATATATCCTCTTTGATTTTTTACATCATGAATTTATATTTACCACAATAATTACTATTTTTTTATTTTTAATCCTTCATGGGGTTGACGGTTTTAATATTTCCCAAGTGATAATCATCTTTTCCTTTTAGAAATCATTGTTTAATGATTTCCATCAATCAATTATTCAATTATATGTCCATGTATTAAATCTGCTTTTATTAAATATTTTATATTCATATAATTGATTTAGTAATTAAATTTTATATCTATTTAATTTAATCAAACATGTTTAAAAAATTAATCATTTTTATGTTTTATACTGAACATTTCAACAAATTAGAAAAAGGATGCAATATTATTAATGTACATTGGGAAAATGAATTTTCCACTAATGTCACAGTTTTTTTATTTATATATTTATATTCAAGCATAAATATTTTCTTAATTGGAAAAAAACATTCCCTTTGTTTGGGAATTTTTTATTTGAAAATGGGTTTTTAAAATTGATATATTATTTAAATAACCTTAATTGTTTTCATTTAAGTTAAAAAAATTATGAATGAAATATTAAAAAATTTAAGATATTATATATTATTATTAAGTTACGTTTGATGGAAATTATGATGGTTTTTTTCATTATTAACCAATGACATGATGTCCTAAGATAAACCAACTATGGATGTGTTCATGATAGCCCTATAGTTCAATAATTATGGAAGTCAATATATTTATTCAATTTTTATGATTTAAATAAATTGAATTCAAGCATATTGTTATTCCATTAGTAACAGTTCCATGTTTGGATTCTAACCACTTTGTTATTCCATTTATATGAATGAAAAGTAAAATGAGTTCCCATGATTAAATTTTGTGTTATCAAAGATTTTTATGGGGTTTATGCTAATATAATGTTTAAAAATTATTAATAAATGAGATTATATTAATAGAAACGTATTTACTAGTAAAAAGGGTGAAAGGTATTACATTAGGATAACATTTTCATGTGTTTTCATGTTTTTACTGGACAAATGGTTTCCGTTCTTTTTATATCCCTTACTAAGATTCTGTTCTCATCCTATGTTTTAAAAAATGTTTTATAGGGATTAATGATGTGTAGGGAAATGAAGAGTTAGATTTGAATGCAATGAATACATTTCATGCTATATCATAAAGTTTTTATATAATAGAAAAAATGTGTACAAAAAAATTTCCAACATTGTATTTTGTGGTTTATTTTTGTATGAATCATGGACTAATTCTATAAAAATCTAAATTTGAAAGGATTCTTAATTTGAAGGAAATTAAAATGATTGAAATAAACTCAAGATTTTGTAATTCCTAAGGTTTTTTCCTTAAAAATTTTAATTCACATTATTATCTGAGATATAAATTTTTATAAAAAAACAATATAAATATTTTCTTAAAAAATCATTTTGGAAAAGTAACATGTAAAATAGTAACAACAAACCATATTAAAAGAATTTAGGAAATACATATAAATTTTATTAAATGATTTTATCCATAATATATATTTATGTTTTATGGATTATTTTGAATACTAAAGTTATGTATGGTATTAACCTTACCAAAAATATTTATCTTTATTAACCACGAAGTCCCTCAATACAATAAGAAAACACAGCCTTTGTATCTCTAGTCCTATGAACCCTCAATCAGATGATCGAAATATCTTTTGTCTTCCATTAAATGGGAAGCCCTCAATCACAACATATCATACACATCCATTAAACAACAACAATTCATAATGAATTTTCAAATGTAAACCTCAAAATGGATGCATTAACAAAAATTCTTCTTAAATTTTATAATAGAGATCACTAAATTAAAAATACATTACAAAATCTTTATAGAAACATTAGATAGTATGTAACACCCCATATAAATAAATAATATGACATTTTCAAATTTATTAATATTTTTGAATTAAATATTTATTTTACTTTAAAGGGGATTCTATGTTTGAGGGCGTACCCAACACACAACAATCAGTTTCTTTTAAGTCTTATGTTGCACACAATGCTGAGTCATACTGAAAATAATAATAATATAATATTATTATTTTAAATGGTAGTTAACGCCAAGCTGTTTTATTGGTGGGAATGAACAGAACTAACCATATAATGATTAAACATGTTTTCTAAATGTTTTAACATATATCCAAAAAAATTTAGCAGCATAAAATAAGATTGAATCCAATTTTAATCACAAATAGTCTAATATGTTTAAAATGTAGTTTTACCGCTTTTTGATGGAAAACCCATTTAAAATATAGTTTTTTTAATTTTATATTTTATTTTTGAAAAAATGAAAATATTCTCCAAAATCAGGACATCATCATTTACTTTGGATGAAATTTTGGTATTTTTATGATAAATTTAATTTTTTATGAATAGTGAAAAATACTGCATTTTAGGTCAAAACTTTCTTTTAATAAAATTGATTAATATAATTATATTTTTATTTTTAAATGGTTTTAAATTATAATTATAATAGATTTTTATTTTTTGTCCAAATTTTGTTTAATGGAAGTAATTTCATTTTGAAATTACACAAAAAATGTCAATATTTTGATAGTTATTATTTCTTAAAACACGGTATTTGGTTTTGAAATCTGGAATTAATTTCAAATTAATTTATCCAACTTTTGTGTTTTGAATTTGGAAAAATATATTTCATATTTGGAATTAGGAGGTCCAAATTGTTTAAATATGTAACATTTATTTTTAGACATTATAAATAGTAACATTAGTAAATATTTGATTTACCATGGTTAAAGGGTAAATCTGCTAAAAAAAGTAAATAAAAATAATATAATAATTTTAAATTATTCTAAAATGTGTACTAAGCCTACAGGATGATACATTTATTACCATGGTCATCCTTGTTTTGATTTCGGGAACCCATAGAGAAACTTGTATGTGAAAATGAAACTTTATTAAAATTAATTTAATGTTACGAAAAATGTAATATAAACACATATCTTTTAGTAAAACAATTTTTATATAAGGTTTTATAAAAGATATTATTGACTATCGATATTAATTGGAATGATAAAAATATTTCCTGCATCATGGTATTTTATTTATAATTTTTAGACATCAAATAAATAAAATTATGTTGGGTGCAATGGTGATGTAGTGAATACTTTATTAATGAATGATTTTAATAAATGAGATTATAAATATTAAAATAAATTTATTATGATACTATTTATGCCATCCAAAAATTTTATAGATAGTTATAACTCGTTAAATTTTAATTAATTTATATTTTTTTAAATAATCAAGTTGTTATAGATTTTTAAAAATCTTCATATAAATAGTTTATAAATTGAAATAAATGAGTTTTTAAAATGAATAGTATTTTATTCTACGGTAAAATGAAATTAAATGTATATGATTTGGAAAATTGTAATATATAATATTAAAAATGTCATTAATAATATATATTTGGGTCTATTAAAATTTTATAGTAATTATATTAACTATATAGTATGAATATACAAGAAGACATGGTATAAGTTAAATAAGTTAACAAAGGGTTAAATAAAAAAGATAAGGATAAAAAATATACAAAACCTATAATATTAATATTGGATGAATTTATTTTGACTTATATTTTATTTTAATTTAATTAGTTTTGTACCTTTTTAAAACCATATATAATTTTATAATAAAATCATACTTTCTAACTATCCTAAAGAGCCCCTCCACCCTCTTATAAAAGTGCAAAACCTCTAACCCATTAGCCACACAACTCAAGCCTAATGGATCATCAAAACTCTTCCCACATAAGCTCCCAATATCACTCTATCTCTCCTAGAATACTTACGTTAGGCATAAGACACTAAAGAAAATCATTTGGTTCAAAACAAAAGGAGTTAGCCAATTTAAAGCTAACGTCTTCTCTCAAGTTATTTTCAATTATTTTCCTTTTCAAACCCCATAAAATAACTTTATTCCATTATTTCATAAAAAACAAATTATCCTAAATATACTATAATTTTTTTTTATGAGAAGTATTAGAACTACACTCACACAATCCTCCTTCTAATGGATACGAGCATACTGTTTTTGTGAATGACAAACTAGTGCCTCAAGAAACGAAGATTGTTCAATTATCTCCTACCTCCACACATGGTGTCCATTGTGATAGAACTGTAATTATATAAGAGATATATTATATTTTTATCATCTCTATGATTCTTTATTTTTCATTTATTTCATACCTTTATGGATTCCATAATGGGTAAATATGATATATTCATTTGAGGAGGTGCTTACTACCACCCCCTCAAACTGATATGACTAGTTAATACCATACACAGAATGTATTAAGGATGGTGTTAATGAAATAATGTAACACGTATAAAATAAGATATTATACCAGAATAATAATATACCTATGTATCATTTTTTTATTCCATTACAAATGAAATGAATGTAGCGTTCATGCGTCAGTATGGCTTACTGTCTCTATGAACGGTGCATTTCATTTTCATATATCAAAATGATATGAAAAATTATAAATACATATATAATGGTTGAATATGAAATATATTATATTTAAATCATAAATATTATATAGTAGATAAGGGTCTTTTGACAACATAGAAAATTTGTAATTATAATAAGATCATTTTTGTCTCATGTTCTGAACATCGAAAAAATGTTTGATATGAACTCAAATATTTAACTAATTGTTACAGAAAGATAATAAGTTATATAAATGGAATAATAAAAATTAAAAATATTCCTAATAAATTATAATTAACTTATGTTTATTATTCAGTGAGATAAATAATAAACAAGACAAGCTGGACAGAAGGTAAGGGGTTTTCATCTCACTTTCTATTCCTGTGAGATTCATGCTATATTTGACACTATTTCCTATTTTGTGGTTCATTTACATCCAATGATTGTAATATTTGTGTAATATAAATTAATTTATGTTTATTTAAATCTTCATTGTATGAATCTTCTTTCAGGTGTTGTATGTTTCGTATGTTACCAAATCGGTAAGGGAAATTTTCACATTCCTTTTTAGTAAAAGACATATTTTATGTTTTGTCTTTTATATTTAAATTTTCTCATGATGGAATATGTTCATTAATATAATTTTTGTTGTACATTTTATATTTAAGTGATGATAGATCCTTTTTCTATCATCAAATCATTTTCTAAATTTTTATGTGAAGTCGTTAGGCTGCCAAATTTTCGTAAGGGAATTTCTAAACTCATTTTTCACTCTTTAGATTTTACGCATACATACATGATTATATTACACCATGATTATGTTGAAATGGCCTTTAATTGTTTTACACATAATATCCACTAATATTGGGTGTATTAATATTTTTCACACACAATTATTTCAATAATATTTCCTTAATCTATGGATATGACCATTGTAAGGGATTTTGCCTCAATATAAATTCTATTGAGACTTATTTGTTGATATAAACCAATTCGCTTTTCTAGGGAGTATATAATTTCCTTTGAAATATTATATCATGAATCTCTTTATTCTCATGATATTATATGTTTTGTTTAAATTTATTCTTTAGCTATTTTTATTCATGTATTTTCTCAAGTGGTAAGATACTTTGTCTCAATCTTCTTTCATTGAGTCATGTTTTGATAATGCAAAACTTTTTATTTTATACGGTATATAATTAACCCCTTTGGATTCTATTTTCATTAAAAGGGAATATTTTTTCTATGATGATTTTTCTTAAATGACAAAAGGAATGTTTTTAACATTTGCATCGACAATGACATCTCTGCTGCCATAATCACTATTTGGATTCCTCTGTAAGCATTAATGTTTTCGAAAATTAAAAAGAAACCCCTTAATTCCTTTTTGGGAATTTTAGAATTGAAAATATTTTTTTGAAATGGGTTGATCATTTCAAAATCATGAAATAACTCCATGTGCTTTCAAATGAAATTTTATTAGTGAAATGTTTATATTTGCAATATTTTATGTGTTGTTATTTTATAATAGTACTTGGACATTTGACGGTTGGTAACATGATAAGAAAAATGACTGGTTGTGCCATGAAAAACCAGGATGGGTGGTTACGTTATAACCTCCAATGCATTTGGTATGCTCTGATCCTCTTCTAGGGCCTCCTCTATGTGAACTGGGATACTTCATAGACTTTGTGGCCCGATGGCCCTGAGGCCTGAAGACCATTGATGACCCGAAGTCCATGGATACCCATAGGCCCAAACCGGTGGCCCAAAGGCCCAAATCAGGTGAATAGTTCCAGCTACTACAGTAATGAACAGTACCTGCTACAATACTACTACAATACTGCTACAGTACCCGAAAGTTCACCTCTACCCGGTTTTGAACCTTGGTCTCTTGGATGCCAAGAAAGAACCCTTACCACTCTGGTACAGGCTCGTTGGCATGCATTTGGTATGGAAGTCAGTCGTATGGATATTTCATTTAGTGATATGTCTTGATGTTGATGGTATGTTTATTCCATTTAAGTACGTTTATGTCCCAAGTGACCTTCATATGTTATGTCTGCATTCTATGGGTTTTATGGTAGTATTTTTTATACAAAAGATTATGTAATGATATTTTATTTAGTGAAGAGTATTTACTTCTTCATAAATGTGAAAAATGTTACTAATGATAATGTAATACATGGTTTACTTGTTGTTTTGAAAAACTAATAGTTTTCATTCTCTGTGTATCCCTTACGTGGATTTTAATGCTCATCCCAAGTTTTTGAAATGTTTTTCATAGGACACAAAGTTGAATTGGGTCAAGGATGATATAAGGGAAAAGTCATGGGGATTAAAACATGGAACTAATAATGTTTTACTTACTTTAAGAGTTTTATTTTACGAAAAAAGTGGATACTGAGTAGAAGTGTCTACATGTAATATTCAAATTGTTATGTATATGTTATAACCTAATTACATAAAGCTCTAAACCATAAAATATCCTCAATGTGAATTAATAACTTATTTCAATATTATGTAATGTTTAAGGTTAGGGACTTATAGTTTATATCAAAGATCGGTTTAGATATCTTTAGATGTTAGGGTGTTATATAAGCATAAGTGACATAACCATAATGGTTAGAATATTAGAATGATTCATATTTATTTTAGATATATTTAATGGGTTTAAGATAACATGAATAAGTATATATTAGTTTTACCCTTATCATAAGATATTATATGATGATTTTATATTTATACTAACACTGACCTTTCTGGTTTTAGTAAATTGTTGGATCAAGAAAGAACCAATGTAACAATAGATGTGAAGGAAACTATAGTTGTTTTCCTAATGAGGCACTGCATGAAATGGGAACTTCAATAAAAACACTTTTGGTTAAAATATGTTATGGTTATTTTTGGGGAATTTGTCTCATTTTTGGGGAATGTTTTAAAATTATATGGTTTTAGAAAAAGGACAACATGTAGGATGGGTGAAAAACCATCGCATCGAGAAAGTCTGTAAGAATCGAACTTAAAACTGAAGGGTGACAAGGGAGCATCGCCTACCACTGGACTTCATGAAGTCCCTAATTAGTGAGAATTATTATTTTTAGTTAAATAATTTTATAGATCATGAATAAGTTGATTTTGGGAATTTATATATTAATAAATGGATATCCATAGTATAGGAAAATGATTTGGTGATTTTCTGATGAAGGTTATTTTGGAAGACATTCACCCTTTTGGGAACACTATATGCTTATGGTAAATAGAATACTATGGGATATAATTTGTGGAGTAATGGATGGAGTTTTATTTTGGAGGAATATATGTTTTTATTGTGTACATATGGATATTTGGGTTATTTATTAAAATTATTAACTTATTGTAGAGAATGTGTTATTAGGTTAATTACATTTAAAAATGGGACTTTAATATTTGCCGATGTTATTTGGGGATAAATGTTATGATATTTTTGGAAGACTATGTGAATAAATACTTCTGAGTTTTGGGATTCAATCTTAGTTTGGTTTATTTTGATTAATTTTAAGGTTATTTTTTTATTGAATGGTCATCGTTTAACATTGGGTATTGTTTGTTCAATTTTGGATATTAAGAGTGGTTTTTATTTTTAAAAAATATTATCTTTTTTGGGGATTATCTGATCTTATACTAACCATTTTGGTTTTGGATAATGTCTATAGACAGGGAAAATGTTAGTTCATCTTTTGAGGACTATGTGATTATCTAAAAGTAGATTCTATCCCTTTTAGTGTGACCAAGTCATCTTGAATACTCATCGTTTAGAGAACATATTAGTTTGTGGTAGAAATTTAGTAAAGGATGAAATTCTACTTGACAAGTAAGTATGTTTCCTTATGTTATTAGTCATGATCTTAAATAAATTTATCAACATTATGAAAATTAACTTAAAACAGAAACTTTTTCCGTTTAATTTTCTTACTAGGGAATCAAATACTGTTTAACCCATCATAAGTTTATGGTTTTCAGATCGTTAACTTTCTACGGATCATGTTTTCTATCACTCTCCATCAGAACATGACACTTAGTTTCTTCTCCAAATCCATGTTTCCATTGAATCATATTTTGTGGTATCTCAGGTGACCTTTGTACATCAATTTCATTCTTTTAATGTGATCGTTTTATTGACTCTTTTTCTGATGTGGGGCTTTCAATGAAGATTCTAAACCCAATTTTAGAATTTTAATAACACTATTTCCAAAAGGGGGGAAGGATGTAACATCTCTGGTAAATAAATAATATGAAAATTTCATATTTATTAATATTTTTAAAATAAATATTAATTTACATTAAAGGGGATTCTATGTTTGATGGTATATCCGACATGCAAAAATGGGTTTCTCTGAAGTCTTATGTTGCACACAATGCTCAGTCATACTGGAAAAATAATATAATATTATTATTTTAAATGGTAGTTAATGCATAGAAGTTTTATTGGATGTAATGAACAGAAGTAAATATATTATGATTAAACATGTTTTTTAAATGTTTTTTCATTTTTCCAATAAAATTTAGTGGCTTAAAATAAGATTGAATCCAATTTTATGCATAAATACTCTAATATTATTAAAATGTTGTTTTACCACCTTTTGATTGAGAACCCTTTTTAAATCTAGTTTTTGTCAATTATATATGTTCTATTTTTAAAAAAGAAATTCTACTTTATAATTCCGGCATCAAAATTTACTTTGGATGAAATTTCGGTATTTGTTTGGTAATGTTAAATTTTTTATGAATAGTGAAAATGGTACTTTTTATGTCAAAACAATCTTTTAATCTAATTATTTATATTATTATATTTTCCTTTTAATTTGTTTTAAAGTGTAATATGATTATTTATTTATCATTTAATACAATGTTGTTAATTGGAAGTAATTTGACTTTGAAATTTGACATAAACAAATCTCAATCTTTTGATAGTTATTATTTCTTAAAAACTTGCTATTTGGTTTTGACGATGGAAATTAATTTTAAATTAATTTCTACAAATTTTGTGTTTTGTATTTGAAAAAATGTATTTAATATTTGAATCATGAGGTCAGAATTGTTTAAATAGGTAACTTTTATTTTTGACATTATGAATAGTAGCTTTAGTAAATATTTTATTTACCATGGTTAAAGGAAAAATCTTTCAAATAAGGGAACATATAATATTATAATAATATTACAGTTTCCTAACACGTATTATAAATCTATTGGCTGATACAATTACGACCATGGGAATCCATGTGTAGATTTTGGAACCCTATAGAGCCACATGTAAGTGAAAATGACACTTTATTAAAATTAATTTAAATTAATGGAAAATGTAACATAAACACAGATCTTTTAGTAAAATAATTTTTATATAAGGTCATATAAGAGATATTTTTGACTATATATAGTAATTAGAATGTATAAAGTATTTCCTACGTCATGTTGTTTTATTAATAATTTTTAGACATCAAAAATATTAAATGATTTATGACACAATGGTGATGCAGCGATTACCTCATTAATAAATGATTATAATAAATGTGATTATAAATGTTAAAATAAATTCATTTTGAAACTCTATATTGCATCTAGGAATTTTGGGGATGTGTATGAATTGTTAAATATGACTTAATGTATCTTTTTCTAAATAATCATGTTGTTATATATTTTTTATAATTCTTGATATGAATTGTTTATTAATTGACATAAATGAGTTGATAAAATGAATATTATTTTATTAAATGATAAAATAATCATTGAATACAATGATTCAGCCCAATGACACATATGATATTAAAATTTTCATTAATAGTCCATTTTTGGGTCTCTTGGTATTTTAATATTAATTATATTTACCATATAGTATGAATATACAAGAAGACATGGTAAAAGTTAAATAACATTAAAAAGGGTTAAATAATGAATATAAGGATTAAAAAATATCAAAAACCTGCCCAATTATTATTGGATGAATTTTTTTCCACTTATATTCATCTTTATTATAATTTAATTAGTGTGTACCTTTTTAAAAACGAAAATAATTTTATAATAAAATAATACTTTCAAACTATCCTAAAGAGCCCCACCCCCCTCTTATAAAATTACACCAACTATAAGCCATTAATCACACCTCTCAAGCCCAATGGATCTTAAAACCTCTACCAAAAAAATCTCCCAACATCCCCATATTTCCCCTAGAATACTTAAATTATGTATAAGTCATATAAAGATATCTTTCTGGTTCAAACTAATGGGAGTTACCTGATTTAAAGGTAGTGTCTTCTCTCACGTTATTTTCTTTTATTTCCTATCTCAAACCCAATAAAATATATTAATTCCATTATTCTATTACAAAAAATGTATCCTAAATATACTAGGATATTTTTATGTGATGGATTAGAACAACACTCACACACACCCCCATCTAATGTAAACGAACATACTATTTTTGTGGACGGCGAACTACCGCCTCACAAAACACTGATTATTCAATTATATCATACTGCCTCACATGGTGTACATTATGAATGTAATGTATTTATATGTGATATATATTATATTTATATCATCTCTATGATTATTTATTTTTCATTTATTTTTTACCGTTATGGATTCCATAATGGGTAAATACGACAATTTATTTTGAGGATGTGCCGACTACCGCCCCCTCAAAGTGATATGACTCGTTAATACCATATATAGAACATATTATGGTTTGTGTTAATGAATTTTTTTAAAATATATAAAACCTGAAATTTTACTACAATAATAATATACCTATGTATCATTTTGGTTTTATACCATTAAAAATGAAATGAAAGTATCTTTCATGCGTACGTACGGCTTACCGTCTCGATGAAGGGTGCATTTACTTTCATATATCCAAATGATATTGACTATTATAAATACATATACTCTGGATACATATGATACATAAGATATTTAAATCATGAATAAGATTTTGGAGATAATCAAATTTTTACCACATGGAAAATTTTTAATTATAACAAGTTCATTTTTAACTCAAGTTCCGAACATCGACAACATGTTCGATATGAACTCAAATTATAGACTAATTGTTATAAAAAGTTAATAAGTTACATAAATGGAATCATAAAAATGAAAAATATTTTTATGAAATTATTATTGACTTATATTTTTTATTCAGGGAGATAAATAATGAACAAGTCAAGTCAGACACAAGGTAAGGAGTTTTCATCTCACTTTTTATTCCAGTGAAATTCATGTTATATATGACACTATTTACTTTTGTGTGGGGTATGTAGATCCAATTATTGTGTTATTTGTGTAATATAAATTAATCTATGGGTATTTACATATTCATTGTATGATTCTTCTTTCATTTGGTGTATGTTTAGTAAGTTACCAAATTGGTAAGGGAAGCTTTCACCATCCTTTTTTATAAAAATACTTCTTTTATGTTACGTCTATTAAATTTACATTTTCATATGATGGGATATGTTCTTAAATATTATTATTGTTTTAAATTTTATATACATGTGCTGATAGATCCTTTTCTCTCTCATCAACTAATTTTTTGAATTTTTATATGAAGTCGTTATGCTGCTGAATTTTCATAAGGGAATATCTAAACTCAATTTAAAATCTTTGGGTTTTACAAATACACAAATGATTATATTATTCCAAGATTATATTTGAGTGACCTATGATTGTTTTACACATAATATCCAATTATATTGGGTGTATTTATATTTGTCCCATATAATTATTTCAATTATTTGTCCTTAATCTAAGGATATGACCTTTGTAAGGTATTTTGTATCAATTTACATTTCATTGAGACTTATTTGTTGATATAAACCAATTTTCTTTTATAGGTTTTATATGCTTCCCTTTGATATATTACTTCATTAATCTCTTTACTCTAATGATATTATAATTTTTTCTTAAAGTTATTCTTTAACTATGTTTATTCAAATATTTTTTCAAGTGGTAAGTGACTTTGTCTCAATCTCATTTCATTGAGGAATGTTTTGATAATATACAACTCATTATTTTATACGGTGTATAATAAACCCATTTGATATTTATTTTCATTCAAAGGGAATATTTTTTCTAGAAAGAATTTTCTTAAATGACAAAAGGAATGTTTTTAACTTTTGTGGTGACAATGACCTCTCCGCCACCGTAATCATTATTTTTCTTACTCTATAAGCCTTAATGTTATCCAAAACGAAAAAGAAACCCATAATTTCCTTTTTCGGTGTTTGAGTATTGAAAATAGTTTTTGAAAATGATTGATCATTTAAACATCTTGAAATTATTTCGTGTTATTTCAAATGAAATGTTTTTAGTGAAATGTTTATATTTGCAATATTTTTTGTGTTATGATTTTATAATGGTACATGGAAATTTGACAGGTGGTTGCGTGATATGCCAAATGACGGGTGGTTCTGTGACAACCCCATATGGGTGGTAACGTTGTAACCGTCAATCCATTCAGTATGGAAGATGACGATATGTATATTTCATTTAGTGATACATGTGTAAGTTTAATGTATGGTTATTCCATTTAACAATTTTTATGTCCCAAGTTACATTTATATCTTTTGTGTTCATTATATGGGTTTTATGGTAATATGTTTTGTTACAAAAGGGAAAGTAATTAGTTTTTATTTAGTGATGATTATTTACTACTTCATAAACATGAAAACAATTACTCATGATAATGTATTCATGGTTTACATGTAGTTTTTAAAAACAAGCAGTTTTCTTTCTTTCTGTATCCCTTACTATGCTTTTTATGTTGATCCCATGTTTTTGGAATTTTTTTTCATAGGACTTAAAGTTGAATGGGGTCAAGGATGAGATCAAGGAAAATCCATGGATTTTAAAACATGGAATGAAACATTTTTCTTTTACATTATGAGTTTTTATTTTAATAAAAAAGTGGATACTGAGTAGAAGTGTCTACAAGTAATATTCAAATTGTTATGTATTTGTTATGACCTAACTATTAATACCACTAAACGTTAAAAGATCCTCAATGTTAATTAGTAACTTAACTCAAGATTGTGTAATGTTTAAGGCTGGGGCCTTATAGTTTTCATCAGATATCGGTTTAGATAACTTTAGAGGTTAGGGTGTTATTTATGCATAATTGATATAAACATAATGGTTAGAATATTAGAAAGATTCATAGTTTTTTAGATACATTTATTGGGATTAAGATAACATGAATATGAATATCATAGTTTTTACCCTAAACATAAGATAATAAATGATTATTTTACATATATACCGACATTGTCCTTTCTTTTATCAGTAAATGGTTGGATCAAGAAGTAACCAACGTAACAATAGATGTGAAGGAAACTATGGTGTTTTTCATAATGAGAAACTGAATGACATGGGAGCTGCAATGGGAACTCTTGTGGTTAAAGTACTTTATGGTTATTTTTTATGAATTTATCTCATTTTTGGGAATGATATAAAATTACATGGTTTTAGAAAAAGAACAACATGCATGATGGGTGGCAACCCGTCGCGTCCGGAAAGGCTATAGGAATCGAACCAAAAATTGAAGGGTGACATGGGCGCATCGCCTACCACTGGCATACCTGGAGCCCCTAGTTAGTGCGACTTATTATTTTTTGTTAAATGATTTTATGGATCAAGAATAAGTTGATTTTGGGAGCTCATATTTTATCAAATGGATACCCTTATTATAGGAAAATGATTTGGTTATTTAGTGATATTGGTTATTTTGGAAGACCTCTACTCTTTTGAGAACACTATATTCTTAAGGTAAACCGAATACTATGGGATCTCATTTGTGCAGCAATGGATGAAATTTTATTTTTGGAAGAACATATGTTTTTGTTTTGGACATATGGTAATTTGGGTTATTTTTTGAAATGAGTAACCCATCATACATAATATGTTATAAGGTTAATTCCTTTTTAGTATGATACTTTCAAAGTATCTGATGTTATTTGGGGATAAATTTTATGATTCTTGTGGAAGATTATGTTATTAAATACTTATATGTTTTGGTATTCAATCTTAGTTTGGTATATTTTGATTAATTTCAAGGATATTCATTTATTGAATGGTATTAATTTAACATTGGGTATTGTTTGTTCAATTTTGTAGATTAAGAGTAGTTTTACATTTTATAAAAGATTATCATTTTTGGGGATTATCTGATCTTCCAAAAACCATTTTTGTTTTGGTTAATGTCTATAGACAGAGAAAATATTAGTTTATATTTTGAGGATTATGTGATTATATAAAAGTATAGTCTAGTGCTTTAGGTGTGACCAAGTCATCTTGAATACTCATCGTTTGGAGAAAATATTAGATTGTGGTAGAAATTTAGTGAAGGATAAAATTCTACATGACAAATAAGTATATTTCCTTATGTTATTAGTTAATCTCTAAAAATAATTTCTTCAACATTATTAAAAATAACATAATAAAAAAACTTTTCCGTCTTACTTTTCCTACTAGGTAATCACATACCATTTAACCCATCACAAGATTGTGGTTTGCAGATCGTTAACATTCTCTTGATCATGTTTTCTATCACGCTCCATCAGTACTTGATAGTTAATTTCTTCTCTATATCCATGTTTACATGGAATCCTATTATGGGGTATCTCAGGTGACCTTTGTAATTCTATATATTTCTTTTAATGTGGTAGTTATACTGACTCTTTTTCCGATGTGGGGCTTTCAATGAAGATTCTGAGGCCAATTTTAAAATTGTAAGGACAATATTCCAAAAGGGGGGAAGGATGTAACATCCCTGGTAAATATAGAATATGACACTTTCATATTTAATAATATTTGTTAATTAAATATTAAATTAATTTAAAAGTGATGTTATGTTCGATGGCGTACCTGACACGCAACAATGGGTTTCTCCGAAGTCTTATGTTGCACACAATGTGGAGTCACACTGAAAAAATAATATAATATTATTATTTTAAATAATAGTAAACACCTAGACATTTTATTGGAGGGAATTAATAGAACTATACATATTACGATTAAAGATGTTTGTTAAATGTTTTTACATTTATCCAATAAATTATAGAGGCTTAAAATAAGATTGAATACAATTTTAAGCATAAATACTCTAATATTTTTAAAATGTAGTTTTACAACCTTTGATGGAGTAACATTTTTAAATCTAGTTTTTTCGACTTTTATATGTTCTATTTTAGAAACTAAAATTCTTCTTTAGAATTGGGAAATAAAAATTTACATTGGATGAAATTTTGGTATTTTTCTTCTAATGTTATTTTTTTATGAATAGTGAAAAATACTGCTTTTTAAGTCAAAACCATCTTTTAATCTAATTTATTTATATGATTATATTGACCTTTTAATTGGTTTTAAAACTTAAATATATTATATTTTTATCATTTAATCCAATTTTGGTCATTGGAAGTAATTGAACATTCAAACTGGACATAGAGAAATGTCAATCTTTTGATAATTTTTATTTCTTAAAAACACGCTATTTGGTTTTGACAACGGGAATTAATTTTAATTTAGTTTCCACAACTTCTGTGTTTTATTATTTGAAAAAAATGGCTTTCATATTTTAATTGGGAGGTCATATTTTGGTAAATAGAAAAATTTTATTTTTAGAGATTATAAATAGCAACATCAGTAAATATTTTATTTACCATGGTTAAAGGGTAAATCTTTCAAATAATGGGAAAAAATAAAATTATAATAATAATAAATTACCCTTACCTACGTTTTAACCCTATTGGATTATACATTTCCGATCATGTGAATCCTTTGGTCAATTTTTTGACCCCATGGAGCCACATGTAAGTGAAAATGACACTTTATTAAAATTAATTTAAAGTAATGGAAAATGTAAAATAAACACATATATTTTAGTAAAATAATTTTTATACAAGGGTATATATGAGATATTTTTGACTATAAATATTAATTAGAGGGTTAAAAATATTTCGTATATCATGGTATTTTATTTATAATATTTAGACATGAAATATATAAAATGATTTATGACACAATAGTGATGTAGTGATTAATTTATTAAACAAAATAATTAAATAAATGTGATTATAAATATTAAAATAAAATTAATTTGAAAATTTTTATTCCATCCACGAATTTTAAGGATTATTATAACTTGTTGTATTTTAAATAATGATGATTTTTCTAAATAATCATGTTGTTATAGATTTTTTTAAGCCATGATAACAAAAGATTATAAATTGACAAAAACGAGTTTTTAAAATGAATAATATTCTATTAACTGATAAAATAATCTTAAAAATCTAATACTCACCCAAATGGAATATCTGATATAAAAAATGTCATTAATGATCCATTTTTGTGTCTCTTGGAATTTTATAGTAATTATATTAACCTTATATAATGAATATACAAGAATACTTGGTAAAAGTTAAATAAGTTAACAAAGGATTAAATAAAAAAGATAAGGATTATAAAATATCCAAAACCGGTCCAATTAAAACTGAATGAATTTATTTAGACTTATATTTTTGATTTATTTAAATTTAATTAGTTTTGGACCTATTTAAAACCTAAAATAATTGTATAATAAAAAAATACTTCCAAACTATCCTAAAGATCCCCTCCACCCTCTTATAAAAGTACACCACCTCTAACCCCTTACATACACCTATCAAGCCCAATGGATCATAAAACCTCTACCCCAAAAAGCTACCAACATCATTATCTCTCACTCAGAAGACATACCATAGGTATAAGTCACATAAATTAAACTTTTTGGTTCAAACCAAATGGAGTTTCACAATTTAAAGGTAACGTTTTCTCTCAAGTTATTTTCTTTTATTTTCCTTCTCAAACCCCATAAAATATCTTTATTCCATTATTTTATAATAGAAAAAATATACTAAATACACTAGGATGTTTTTATGATATGTATTCAAACTAAAATCACTCATACCTCTATCTAATGGATATGAACATACTATTTTTGTGGATGATAAACTACTACCTAACGAAATGATGATTATTCAATTATATCCTACCACCTAACATGGTGGCCATTATTATGGCACTGTATATATATGTGATATATTTTATATTTATATCATCTCTATGATTATTTATTTTTCATTTATTTTATACCATTATGGTTTCCATAATGGGTAAATACGATAATTTCATTTGAGAAGTGCAAACAACCACCCCCTCAATGTGATATCACTCGTTAATACCCTACATGGACCATATTAAGTATGATGTTAATGAAATTATGAAAAATATATAAAATATTATATTATAATAGAATAATAATATAACTATGTATCATTTTTTTCCATTAATAATGAAATTAAATAAGCATTAATACATATGTACGGCTTACCGTCTCCATGAATGGTGCATTTCATTTTCATATATCCAAATGATATGAACTATTATGAATACATATATTTTAGATACATATGATATATATGAAATTTAAATCATTAATATGATTCTAGATATAATGTTCTTTTGACCACATGGACAATTGGTAATTATAACAAGTTCATTTTTGACTCAACTTCCGAACATCGACAAAATGTTTGATATGAACTTAAATTATTAACTAATTGGCACCGAAAGGTAATAAGTGATATAATTGGAATAATAAACCATAAATATATTCTTAAGAAATTATAATTAACCTAATTTTGTTATTTAGGGAGATAAATATTGAACAATACATGTTAGACACAAGCTAAGGGGTTTTCATCTCACTTTTTATCCCTATGAGATTCAATCTATATTTGAAACTATTTCCATTTGTGTTGTGTATTTACTACCCATGATTTTATTTTTTGTTTAATATCCTTTAGTTTATGGGTGTTTAAATCTTCATAGAATGATACTTTTTTCATATGGTGTATGTTTCGTATGTTACAAATCAGTAAGGGAACCTTTCATCGTTCATTTTTAGTAAAATATTTCTTTTAAGTTATGTCTTTTAAATTTACATTTTCTTATTTCATGATATGTTCTTTAGTATCCTTGTTTTTGTAAATTTCATGTCCATGTGATTAGAGATCCTTTTCTTTCTCATGAACCCAATTTTTTAATTTTTATGTGAAGCTGTTAGGCTGCCGAATATTTATAAGAGAATTTCTAAACTCATTTTCCACTCTTTTGGTTTTACGCATATATACTTGATTATATTATGCCGAGATTATGTGTGAATGAACTATACTTGTTTTACACAGAATATCCACTCATATTGGGTGTATTTATATTTTTCACACATAATTATTTCAATTATATGTCCTAAATATAAAGATACAACCATTATAAGGGATTTTTTCTCAATTTACATTCCATTTAGACATATTTGTTGATATACAACAATTCACTTTTATAGGGTGTATATGCTTCCCTTGACATATTATCTCATGAATATCTTTATTATAATGATATTATACATTGTGATTAACTCTTTTATATAACTATTTTTATTCATGTATTTTCTCAATTGGTAAGTGTATTTGTCTCAGTCTCCTTTCACTGAGGCATGTTTTGATAATATACAACCCCTTATATTATATGGTTTATAATAAACCCCTTTGGAATTTATTTTCATTCAAAGGGAATATTTTTTCTATGAATAATTTTCTTAAACAACTAAAGGAATATTTTTAACATTTGCAGTGACAATGAATTCTTCGCCACCGTAATCATTATTTGACTTCCTCTATAAGGCTTAATGTTTTCTAAAATGAAAAAGAAATACCTTATTTCCTTTTTGGTTGTTTTCGTATTGAAAATGGTTTTGGAAATGGATTAATCATTTTAATATTTTGAAATTATTTCTTGTGATTTTAAATAAAATGTTATTAGTGAAATGTTTATATTTTCAATATTTTATGTGTTATGATTTTATAATGGTACTTGGACAATTGACGTGTGGTTATGTGATAAGCCAAATGACAGGTGGTGCATAGATAAACTTGGACAGGTGGATACATTATAACATTCAATGAATTCGGTATGGACGTCGGCCGTACTGATATTTCATTTAGTGAAATGTGTGGAAGTTGACAGAATGGTTATTCCATTTCAGTATGTTTATGTCCTAAGTTACCTTTATATGTAATTTGTGTTTTCTATGGGTTTTATGGTAATATTTTTGTTACAAAAGGGTATTTAATGAGATTTTATTAATTGAAGAGTATTTACTACTTCATAAAGTATAAAACTAGTACTTATGATAATGTATTCATGGTTTACTTGTTGTTTTGAAAAACTAAAAGTTTTCTTTCATTGTGTATCACTTAGAATGGTTTTTTTTGCTCATCCCATGTTTCTGAAATGTATTTCACATGACTTAATGTGTAATAGGGTCAATGTTGAGATCGTGGAAAATTCATGAAGATTAAAACATGGAACTAAACTTGTATCTTTTACTTTAATAGTTTTTATTTTATGAAAAAATTGGATACTGAGTAGAATTGTCTACATGTAATATTCAAATTGTTATGCATATTTTAGGACCTAATTATCTAAAGATCTAAACCTTAAAAGATCCTCAATGTGATTTACTAACTTAATTCAAGATTATTTAATGTTTAAGGATGGGGCCTAATAGTTTGTATCATAGATCAGTTTAGATAAAATTAGAGGTTACAATGTTATTTAAGCATAAGTGACATAACCATAATGGATATAATATTAAAATGATTCATAGTTATTTTAGATGAATTCAATGGGTTTAAGATAGCATGAATAAGTATATCTTAGTTTTTAACCTGTTTATAGGACAATATATGATGATTTTACATATATACTCACACTAAACATTTTGGTTTTAGTAAATGGTTGGATCAAGAGAACCATTGTAAAAATAGACCTGAAGGAAACTATGTTGGTTTTCAAAATGTCAAACTGAATGAAATGGGAGCTGTAATGAGAACTCTTGTGGTTAAAATATGTTATGGTTATTTTTGAGTAATTTTTCTCATTTTTGGGAATGTTATAAAATTATATGGTTTTAGAAAAAGGACAACACGCAGGATGGGTGAAAACCCATCAAGACCAGCAAGGCCATAGGAATCGAACCGAAAACCGAAGCGTGACAATGGCGTATCGCCTATCAGTGGTCTTTATGAAGTCCTTAGTTATTGCGACTTATTATATTTAGTGAAATGATTTTATGGATCAAGAATTATTTAATTTTGAGACCATATATATTATCTAATAGATATCATTAGCAGTGGAATATGATTCGGTGATTTAGTGATAAATATTATTTTGGAAAAATTTACTCTTTTGGGAACACTATATGCTTAAGAAGAATAGAATACTGTGGGATCTCATTTGTGAAGTAATGTATGAAATTTTATTTTTGAAGAATCTATGTTTTTTTGTGGAAATATGGAGATTTGAGTTATTTTTGGAAATTATTAACCTATCATAGAGAATATGTTATTAGTTTAATTACTTTTCAGTATGAGACTTTAGAAGTATTTGATGTTATTTGGGGACAAATGTTATGGTTTTTTTGGAAGACAATATAATTAAATACTTCTATGTTTCTGGATTCATTGTTAGTTTGGTTTATTTTGATTAATATCAATGATAGTTGTTTATTAAATGGTATTTTTTAAACATTGGGTATTGTTTGTTCAATTTTGGAGATTAAGAGTAGTTTTTATTTTTATAAAAGATTATCCTTTTTGGGGATTATCAAATATTGTACTGACCTATTTTGTTTTGGTTAGTGTATATAGACATGGACAATACTAGTTCATCTTTTTAGGATAATATGATTCTCTAAAAGTTGATTCTATCACTTCAGGTGTGACCAATTCATCTTGAATAGTCATCGATTGGAGAAATGATTAGTTTGTGGTAGAAATTTAGTAAAGGATGAAATTCTACATGACCTGTTAGTATGTTTCTTTATTTTTATAGTAATCCTTTTAAATAAATTCCTCTACTTTATAAAAATTAACTCAAAACAAACACATTGACAGTTTACTTTTCCTACTGGGTAATCAAATATCATTTAATCCACAAAAATTTTATGGTTTTTATATCGTTATCTTTCTCCTAATAATGTTTTCTATCACTCTCCATCAGAACATGACCCTTAGTTTCTTCTCTATATACTTGTTTACATTGTATAGTATTATGGGTTATCTCATGTTACCATTGTACTTCTAATTCATTCTTTTAATGTGACAAATTTATTTACTCTTTTTCTGATGCGGGGCTTTCAATGAACATTTCGAGCCTAATTTTAAAACTGTAAGGATACTATTCCCAAAAGGGGGTAAGGATGTATCATCCCTGGTAAATAATGAATATGAAACATTCATATTTAATAATATTTTTGAAATAAATATTAATTTACATTAAATTGGATAATATGTTTGATGGCATACCCAACACGCAACAATGAGTTTCTCTGAAATCTTATGTTGCACTCAATGCTGAGTCATACTGAAAAAAATAATATAATAATATAATTTTTGGTTGTAGTTAAAACGGAGACATTATATTAGAGGGAATGAACAGAACTAACCATATTATTATTGAACTTGTTTCTTAAATGTTTTTACATTTATCCAATAAATTTTAGAGGCTTAAAATAACAGTGAATAAAATTTTAACCATAAATACTCACATATTTTCAAAATGCATGTTTACCACTTTTTGTTGGAGAATCATTTTAAATGTTTTTTTTCACTATTATATGTTATATTTTAAAAAATGAATTTATTATTTAGAATCGGGACATCAAAATTTTCTTTGGATGAAATTTTGGTTTTTTCTAGTAACGTCCATTTTTTATGAACAGTGAAAAATACTACATTTTAAGTCAAAACTGTCTTTTAATCTAATTTATTTATATGATTAGATTGTCCACTTAATTTCTTTTAAAGTGAAATTAGATTATATTATTATCAATTAATCAAATTTTGGTCATTGATAGTAATTTTAATTTGAAATTGGACCTAAACAAATATCAATGTTTTGATAGTTATTATTTCTTAAAAACACGTTATTTGGTTTTGACAGCATGAATTAATTTTAAAATAATTTCGTCATCTAATGTGTTTTTTATTTGGAAAAATAGATATGATATTTTAATCAGGAGGTATAAATTGTGTAAATATATAACTTTTATTTTTAGACATTATGAATCGTAACTTCAGTAAATATTTTATTTACCATGGTTAAAGGATAAATCTATCAAATAAGGGTAAAAATAATATTATAATAATATTGAATTACCAAACACGTGTCCTAACCCTAATGGATGATTCATGCTTGACCATGGGCATCTTTGGGTTGATTTTGGGTCCCCACAAAGCCACATGTAAGTGAAAATAAAACTTTATTAAAATTAATTTATATAATAGATGATTAAAAATACAAATCATCCTCTAAAGGATATTTAATTGTAGTTTAACATTCAATTTTTATATTTCTCATATCATGTATGTGTATTCAATGACATACGAAGGGATTGAACATTAATTGGATTTTTAGCACAACATCACCATCCAATAGTCATCATGATAAAGAACTATTATAATACTATATATTTCATATAGTAAACATTAAAATAATTTTCCAATGGAATGTTTTATTCTATTCAACAATTAGGAATTTTTAAATTCATTTATTTATATAATTTATGCCACTATCTGAGAATGTCAATCTCGTAGGCTTGGTAAAACATTTTCTAGTGGTATGTTAGTATTCTTCAACTGAAATACATCATAGACCTCTATAAAGGGACATTTCACTCATCCATCATATGTACAATATGTATGTCCATATTGTAAGCATCTGTATATATGATATCTTTCATATGGATTACCTTAAAAATGTTCTATCTGTTTGAAAGGATATTCTATGTCTAATAAAATAATTAACTTTTGTGTACAAAAATAATGATCTTGGGATGTGTATAATCTATAAATGTATAAAATTTTGATAATGTGGATTATTATTTTAAAAAATAATTTTATAAATAGTTGAAATAATACATTCAACTCAAAAATCTATTTTTATTCAAAATCACCAATGAAAACATTTAATAATAAAAGACATAAAATAAAAAATAATATAAAAAAATGTTAAACTATCTTAAATAATCTACCCTTTTTCATTGAAATTTTGTATTTTTATACATTAAATATTTGTCTAAAAGTTCAATTTCTTCCAAAACATTGAAATCATTCTCTATAGATTTTTATTTAATATCCCCCAGTTGTGATTTTCAATATGGTTTGAAGGGTTATCAAATGTTGCATGAAATTTTAGGAAAATATTTTATATGAAATTATTTTATTAAAACCAATCATTCAACCTAAAATATAATAATTACCTTCATCAAAAAATATTTGAATTACATTTATCCGAGAGTATTGGGAACGAACCAGTACAAAAAATAGAAGGAATTATATTCATCATTAAAATATAAATTAAAAATCATTTTTCTATTTAATTATATCTAATGAGATTCAAGATTTTGAAAAAAAATTAATCATTCCAATATAGATTCCCAATTACGCAAATAATAGTTTGGGTATCTTCCTGATTCTTATGAACATTTTCTTGATTATTTTAAAATTCATAAAAAAAATATTTTAGCTTTATTATCTCTTTATCTATGACTTATATATTCTTTCCTCAGTTAGTAATATATTATTTGTTATATTTTTATTTGTCTTTATACATAGTATAAGATTTAATATTATCAATATCACATGAAATTTTTCAATATTCATAGTTTATGTTGCTCAAAAATTGAGAAATTCACTTTGTAGCTTCTTTAATTCCATCAATGTTTTCATCCAAATAAATTATATCTACAATCATACGCTTGATCGATTTGACAAAATATTTGACCCTTCATGATTCCTTTTATTTCAATTGAATATTTTTTATTAAAGATAAATGTTTTTGTAATATACTTTAAGAAGATTAATTTTCTAAGAAATGAATTTTTCCTTTTATATACATGCAACTGGATTTTTTAGCCAGAAATATATTTGGGATTATATAAGGTTTATTAATGACATTATTGAAAAACTATATCTTCATATCCATTAATTTTATAGTAGTTCATGTTCCGGAATTAGTGGAATCAAAATAAATAGTAGAATCATATAGAGGGACATGTCTAGAAAGTCAGGCTTCTTCTTTTCTTTCAACAGACGTCAATTGTGAAGTACCTATAACATCAACATCATTATAGGAAATATATTTGTCTAATATCCATTTTAGATAATTCCAGTATTACTCCTAATAGGATTTTTCTTTGTAAAAAAACAAAGAGATACACATATTTTTTATATTTGGAAAATAATGAAGTTGTGGTTTTAGATGAGATTTCAACTAAATCAAGAGAATTATTTTACTCATTAAAATGATCACCTTTTACATTGGACAAGATCTTCCAAAATTTTTAAACAACCTTTTTACAAATTGATTAAACATGTTCAAAATTATCAATATTATATATTATTTTGTTAAATAATTTTCATTAACATTATCTTTTTGAATGAGTAAATATTTTTCTAAAACATTGCCAACATGTTCTTCATGTTGGATAGAAAAATATTCTTTCAATTGGAAAGATAGAATAAATTCTTTAATTGGTTGAATCATTAACTCTTGAATGAATTTTTTTAATCCCCTTTATAAAATATCTGTTAGATTTTTATTTTTATTCATTTTCTTCATGCCTATTTTCCTCATCCTCTTATCAGGAATCATAAATGACTTTTCGTTCAGAGAAAATCCTCCTATTTATCTTAAATGAATGATAGATGATCATATTTATTTTTTAAATTTATTTAATAAAACATGAAAAGGACTTACTCGACATGGATTATTTCCATTTTCTTATCACCGGAGGATATTTTTTACAATCATGCACATTTTCCAAAAATATCATTATGTTGGTCAACATCAACAATAGACGTAGATTTATCTATTTTTTTAAAATGTATATCTATAAGGATTATAAAAAAGTACCATCATATTTATTATAACATATCTAATATAATATATTTCCTCTCTAATAGGCACTACCTCAAACACTATCTTTTCTGAAACCATAATATTTAGTAAAACATTATTTATAAAACATGGTGAAAAACAAAACCATTAACTTCAGAGACCCAACAGTTTCTACCTCTATGAAAATAAACATAATCCTTCTAATGTTTAACTTCCTCATGTTTTATAAACAATCAAGCACATAATTTTCGAGTTACATTAAGGTGCATCTATATCCTTTCAATAAAATTAAGAATTCTTTTTCCATAAGGATTCAATTCATGCATCTTGATATAGATATGAATCATCCCTTACTTTTCTATACAACGTTTAAAGAAATGAATCAAAATGATACATTTAAAAACATCCTAACGTCTCATAAACTTTATATGTGATTAGACTAACTTCACTATGAAATGAAATCTAAAAATGTTTAGCCACATTCTTTATTTTTAGTTTGACAGATTTAATAAAGGAGAGAATGAAAAAATAGGCTATTTGTTTCACTGAACATTTAAGAGGTCTAAATATCTAAAAAAATTTCTAGAAAGTGTAAATAAAAATCACCATTAGAGATATTAATGGATTCCAAACCTTATTAAATTATAATATAATTCAAAAAAGAATTATTCATATGAAAATATATCTATATTGACCTTTCATTTACTTAAATTATTCTTTAAAATTTACTTGATAGTTCCATGAAACATGATCAAACATACATTGAATATATTAGATGAACAAGAATAAAAGAAACAATGGAATTTATGACTAGAAAATGTTCATTGTAAATTAAAAATTTTCATTAAGTATGTGGTGACCCACTTCTCCTTTATATAGAACCCCAAGAGGGATGTTTATCCTCCTCAAATATAATGTTTTATAATCAAACCTGCATATATCTATATGTCTGAATTCTTTTCACAAAATAATAAAAAATATCTAAACTCTTGATGTATTATATCTTGAAGTATTAATTTTATCTATTAAACATTTTTTTGATGAAACATAATTTTTTCACATATTTTTTACAAATACTATTTTCATGAAAAATAAAATTATATCATAGAAAATGATCGTGAAAATTAAAACCAAATTTTGAGAATATACCTCATTTACAAAAATTTCTAAACAATATTATGAATAGTTATATAGTAATATGAACTTATATATTTCATAAATATAATAAAGAATGATTCTTTATGGTGAAATTTATGATTAATACCATCGTGATGAAATATAATATATTTCCAAACAAATTATTTTTTTAGAAAACCTTATCCTGATATTTTTAAGTAAATATTTTGTGGATAATTTTTGAGAATTCATAATTAGAAAAAAAATAAAAAATAGAAAAAAAATCTCCATATTTTTTTAGAGTCATTTATATTAAGGATATTGTCAGAAAAAGTTGTATATAAATAATCATTTTATGATTACATTACAGATTCCTTTTAATATATTTAATCATTCAGAATTAAGTTGTTTTGTAAAAATATCATGATTTGTTCTTTTTTATGAACATTAAAATTATATCTCCTTTCTATGTGTTATTCGGAAGGAAATAATTAATTATTAAAATGTTTAGTGATTAACAGTTATGCGATTTGTTTTCACATAATATTATGATGATTGTGTTATCATAAGAAATCATTGTTTTACAAAAAAAATATTTCCAACTTCTATGTGTGGGTTTATCATCCAAATCATCGAATAATAACAACTTCTAGCTCCAACATATTCTACTTCAGTAGTGGAACTTTTTACCAAGTGTTGTTCCATTGAAAACCTGGATACTAAATACTATCCTATTAAATTATATATCCCAGATTAAAATTATCTATATATTTTACATCAATAAGATATAGAATATAGATAATCATTTAATTAAGAATCATTTATGATGGAATATTACAATCCAAGATCTATAGTTCCATTACAGTAAAAAAACAATTTATAGATTTAAAGTGGCATTTCGTTATATTATCTTGAAATATTTGACATAAGAATAAAAAAATTAATTTTGGCCAACTAACTATAAGGTATAATAAACTACCATTCATTCCTCTAAAATTCTTTTTATCAACTAGTTCCCTGGATTCATCTAGATTTATGGTTTCTGTGGTTCTAATAAGAGTACTATTAATTTTTCAATTTGTATATCAAAAAATTTTATGTAGATATTATGTATTTAATTTTTGAGATATAAAAGTTACTATACATTTTTGAGAAATTGGAAAACAAACAAAATAGTTAATTCACCCCTCATTCTAATCTTAATCATAGACATCATAAAATCATCAAAGGAAACGTAAATTGATTTTTTAGTTGAACCAAATATTATTCCATCTACATAAATTTCAAAAATTATGGGTTCCATATATTATTTTTAATAAAATGTGTTGTATCAATAGATCCCATAACAAAATAGTTTTATAAAAAATGATGGTAATTATATCAAACCAAGATCTTGGGACCTATTTATGGCCATATAATATATTATTAAGTCTAAAACAATTTCTAGTATTTTGTGTTTTCAAATTCATGTGGGTGTTCTATATAAAAATAATCATGTAATTATATATTAATAAAGCTACACTTCACTTCCATTTGATAAATGAAATTTTTTAATGTTGCATAAGAGAAAAGTGTATTAACATATTCATGTAATGCTATTGGAGTAGAGGTTTCTTTGTATTCAATTCAATATTTTTTTTATTACATTACTTTTCCATAAGTCTTTACTTATTTCATTTTTTTCATTTTCATCATGTTTATTAAAAAATACAATGCTTTCACCAATTGAAGGTCAATATTGAGGACTATCAAAAGAACTAAAAAACCAGTGTCCCTCTCAAATTAATTGAATTAATCCAACTTTACCTTTATCAAATATTCATCAACTAATTCCACATCAAATTTCGAAGTATTTAATTAGTTTAAAAATTAAAAATTTCTATATTATTTTTGTAAGTAATTACTTTTAAAGGTTTGATCTACATCACTAATGATATTATTAGTGGGAAGATATTGTAGCACTTTCTAATTTCAAATATTTATTAAATGACCTTATCTATTGTTTTTTGAAATTAATAAATTGGTATAAATCATTAAAATGATTCATTAGTTATTATATCATGTGATGAACATTACATCATTATATGAATAATATATTTAGTAATAACTTCTTAGGATTTGATTTCAGATAATTTAAAAGAAAAATGATCAATTATATAAAATTTTACATGGACTGTTCCATCCAAAGTATTTTCATTTTAAAAAAAACATGATAGGCCTTATTAGTTGTAAAATATACAAGTAAAATTACTTTATATTCATTTGGAGAAAAATCATGTCAATAATGATTAGTTTCAGAATTAAGACATTATATCCAAAAAAATATTATATAAGATAGTTTTGGATTTATTTATATCTGAAAATCAAAAATTATTTTTTTAAAAGGGTTAAATAAAAATCGATATATAATATAAGATATAGTAATAACTATTTCTGAAAAAAAGTTTAAAAATTAAATATTCACAAAATATTGTTCTAGTAATTTTATAAAGTGCTATATTTCATCCTTCAACTAGATCATTGTCTATGGTGTTCTATGACCTATGATGTTATGTATGATAAATTATTTACTATTTTCTAAAAATAAAATCTATATATTCTCGATAATAGTCAGTATAAATAGTTACTAAAGACTGAAATTTTTCATTTTTAACAAAACAATTAAAACATAAAATGGAATTTAACTTTTTCCGAATAAAACATACAAATATATATACATTGTAGTCATCAACTATGACATATAAATAGTATATTCTACAAATACTTCTAGTTTATATTACAATTAATAAATACATGTTCACTGAATGTGATGTATTAGATGATTAAATATTACAAATAAGTTTAAATAATTACGTATACTACCTTATAAATTGACAAGTATCTCAAATATTTATAGAATTAATGCATAGAATGGGTAAATCCCTCACTAGACCATTCATTGAATGTATAGATGTTTTACATACATTATGGATTCTAACCCTTATATTCAATAAAAATTATTTAACCTCCATTTTACTATGGAATGTCAGATATTTGTTTCTGTTGTCCTAGAAATTAAGAATGTGTACATTACAATATATATCAGTATAAAGAATAAATTTACCTTTTCAATATTGAAGAGTACAATTATCATTCTAAATTACACAAGATAACCATAATAACATAATTAACATATTATAATGATGAGTTTCTTATGTCCTGTAAATAATAAAAAATTGAAAATTTACTCCTTACAATTAGGAACAATATCAAGGATACCACATATTTCTCTTTGAGCATTATCCCCAAAAGTGACTTTTCCACCTTTCATATTGTTTATCATTTTGAAAAAAGTTATTTTCCCAATGATATTTTGAATCAACCACTATCCATCTACCATATTATTTTTTTCATGATTAATTTAATTATTTCATTGATATATAAATGTTATGTTTTTGGTCCCCAAACATTCATGTGTTAAGAATGATTAGGAAAAAATATTTATGGATCGCCATCTATCCAACTATACTATATTGCACAACTACTAATTAATTAGAAATTTATATCATGTGAAAAAAGGTATTTAAAAATATTTGAATTACATTTTTTGTTCCAATGTCTAACTCTCAAAAATTTCAAACACAAGGGTTCACTTTTTGTAATAAGGCGGTATTTTTTAATTTTATAAAAAAATCCTAGATATATTTATATTAGGTCTCATCTGTTTGTTCGTGTTATAAAAATTTTTCAACATAGAAGTAAAACATGATATATGTTTTATTAGAATAAAATATTTAGGGTTTAATTTGTAATCTAAATTATTATATTTAATAGATTCTACAATTCTAGAATTTTGATCTAATTTTTTGGTTTGATTTGAAATTTCAACAGAAATTTAAAAAATTATCAAATTTTTTAGGAAAGACTACATTTGAATTTTTTTAGTTTTTAGAAAAATTATTATTTTGTTTATTATGCAAGGAATCATATAATGATACTCAATATAATCTTTATAAATTATAATCATCATTATATTAATATATTTTTCATCTTCGTAAGAAGTTGAAACTTTTTCATTTAAATCGAGATATTTGAAATTCAATGTTAAATTTTTTATCGATTAAATATATATCTTACCCATAAAAAATGATTAGATTATGATTATTTTAAGAGAAACCCTATACTTTCTAATCATCACTTCTTTTTTCTGTGAATATTCTAATGGGTAGTCTCTTCTAATATTATTAAATGTGTCATAATAGTTTTTATATTTTTTCCACTATTCTTATATAAATTTCAAGAATTTATATCATTATTATCTTTCTCATTTAGTATAGGACAATATAGTATGATATGAAAAAATTTCATAAAATCATAACATAATATATCTGAAGATTATTTTATCACTCCTTTATTTATGATTCCTCTTATAATTGTAACAAATATCCTTTTTCCCAAATATAATTTTTATTCTTTTAGACATAATAACACATTAGCTTTCACTCTCTTCAGATGAGCTAATCTCAATTTAAAATTTCAGATTCCTATTTTTAGAATATTTAGCAACATTTTCAGTTGATCTATTGTTCTTAACTATTGTAGATATAGGAGAAAAAGAAACCAAATTCTTCTCTATTTCTTTCTCTATATCTCTCATTAATCCACCTTCAAACTATAGGATCATTCTAATAATATAATCCGGACTCAACATGGTCTTATATTTCATATCATTAAGTGTTATTCAGATAGTTTTAACTTACATGGTCATGATATCTATTATTTTCCCAACAATCCTTCTCACTAGTTAAGTAATTATCTCTAATATATTGTATCATATTATCAATGGTCATATATAGATGATGCAACTATAAAAAATATTCTCTATCTATGAAATAAATTTACTTATAATTTACATGAAGAGTAGTTCTTCTTCTTCCTATAACCTTAGTAGTCCTAAAATGAGTAACCTCGTGTTTTATTCATATGTTATGTTTAGCAGTTTCACAATATGAAATCTAGCATTAATAATTCCTAGTCATTTTGAAAAGAAGATTATGTCAGGATCGATAATTTAGTTGATATTAAAAATTTTAGTTCTTCAAAAGGTAAAAATATTCATCTCATAAATATTATAGTTCCCTATTAACATAACATAATTTTCAGCTCCAATATTTACAAAAACATTATTTATGTGATCTATCATATACTCATAATAAATACCATTAAATATTATTAGTCATCATAGATTGTTTTTATTTCCAAATTAACAAAACAACCATATTAAAAACATGAATACACTTTTAATTAAAAATTTATAGTTTATAGTTTATAACAATTATAAACATGCAATAATACAAAATTCTTGATCGAAAGAGTATGTGTTTTACAACAAAAGGTTGGGGTGATTATTAATTTATAAATAAATAATAATATTTTCCCAATATAACTAAGAAAGTATATTAGATAAAGATAAATTCCCATTCATATTCTTTAAAAGTTAGAAAATTTTGTAAAGAAACAATATAATATATTTCATACCAAATGCACTGTTGAAAAAGAACTTATAACAACATATAATAAAAAACTAAAAAAAATATTATAACAAAAAATACAAAAACATTTATAAAATATATACACATTTTATCTATATGTTTAAAGGTTTTACTAACCCAACATAATATTTACATGGAATTAAACTTATGGTTTATGTATTTATTTTTTAATTAATAAATCGCATGATATAATGTTTAAACACAACTAATTCCTCCATTCCCATGATCTATCAATCATATTATCATCGTTTCTTCTATTTTAATTCACAGTGGAATCCACAATAATAATAGATCAAACCCAACATCTTTTTTCATATATAAGGATCCATAAATCAGACGATCAGTATATCAAATATCTTACATTACAATGTAATCACTTAATCATACTATACCAGACAAAACAAGTACACAAAAAATGATCATAAGGCATTTATGAAAGTAAACCTCACAACAGATGCCGTAAGAAATAGACTCACTAAAAGTTACAAATATGAACACTCAAGTAACAAGAAATTATGAAACCCTCAAAATATTTATTTATAGTCAAAGATACATTAAATATCTCCTCCTAGAATGTAGATTTATTTATTGAAACTCCTCTAGTAGTAATATTCCATATATTCTAGAGGTGGTTTCACTAACATTGGATTAATTTCATATTCACAAGGAAATTATAGATCATTATTATTATCTAACATTCATCATGTTATAGAAAAATTATAATACATGAGTTTTCTTTTGTTATTATTATAATTATTTATCTTTGGACTGTATGAATACTATCATCTGATATGTATTTATAAATTTTCTTCCTGAAATCACATCCTTCTCCACCTTATAAAATCGATATGGTAAACCTGGGAGAACATTATTCAGTGGTAAATTATAACACATCACCATATATAGATAATAAAACTCCATCTGGTTAACCTTATATTGTCTCATATGATGAAAAAATCATTTCCTTTTATTAAGGATGTTATGTATGATATCTTTTATCTAGAAAAAATTGAGACATAATTTTATATTAGAATTGATATTCTCTTTCTTATAAAATGTATAAAATTCATATTAAATGATTTATTATACTTCAGATGTATAAATTTTATATATGTATAATATTTGAAGGATGTGTTATTTTATTTTAAAATGCATGTAATGAATTTTCGGAAAGGATACCATCGAATAAAAAACAATATGGTAAACACATATGATATTTTTATTCCCCATTTCTGGAAACATCCTCTTTGAATATGGAAAGCCTTATGTGGTCCTCACCATAGGATATTATCACATTCGAGTATTCAAATCCATTATAGTAAATCCAAATTAAATTTAAATAAATTATTACCATCAGAAAATCAATTTATAATTTTTCATTCACTTGAAACTATTATCCAATGGGATGTCATGACTTGCATTCAGTAGTTGTAACGTGAATCTCAAATGGATGGGAAATCAACATCTTTAACATATTTTATGCATGATAAGAAAAATTATTCTTCTATATTCTATTATAAACTACACTTTTACTAGATGAGAAAATTTCTTTAACTAGAATACTAGTTCAGTAATCATTATACGTAATGGTTTCTATTGAAGAGATGTATAATCAAATCATCAAGGATACTAATAGATTCGTCTATTTCCCTGAAGTGATTCTAACCCTAACAAAACAATTTCAACTCTATTATCATCGTTGTTTATTATTGAAGCAAAAAGTTATACGAAACACCATGTAGTGTCACAAGTATATTATGAATTGTATGAAAAAATTAAATAGATCATCATGAAATGTTCATCTATATTATATACTTTGAATTATTATTTCTTCATTTAAAAAGATTACTTATTTGGAATTTATGGTGTATATTTATCAATTTATATATATATATAATTAACTTATTCCAACACCTCATCCATTGTAATATTAATATGAATTTTTTAAAAATAATCATTGTATTGTTATTTTATATCAACCAATAAGAGCAGAAAAAATTCCAATTATCAGGGTATTCCACTAATCTTCATCATGACATATCATCTAACAAGGGATGTACATGTTACATATCAACATTCTTAGGTTCAATACACTCATTCCAATCTCTTATCCTCAATATCATATTGTTATCATGCATATTTCTTTCATTATTTAGAGTAAATAAAAACAAAACACGATGTAGATTTATCATTATCCCCATTTATATTTTCATTCAATACCAATTCATCATAAGGAAATCTAAATATATGAATTCATATCATCTAACCCATTTACTCATCGTTAACTACATCCATTTTATACTCTCTCTCCATTATTGACATTCATTATAAGAATATGTGAGATGGAGGTATCACTTTTTCTTTAAGTAAGGGTTATTCAATCATTCCACACTATGAAGACTTGAGATATTATCAATTTTGAAAATACTAGAGTTTGATTTAGACATCATAGTTTTCCATAATCAATATAATATGACACCAATAATTTTCATTTTAAATTATTATCCATAGGGTATATACTCATGTATTCAAGTTTCCACTAATTATTGAAATCAATTTTTAATAATATCCTTATACAAATTTATTTTTTACTCACTTGAAACACAAATTTTAAACTTTTAATAGTAGCCAATGAATATTGAATTTAAAAAATACATAGATAAAATCAGGTTTCATATATTTTTCAATTGATTAAACTTATTTCTACTCATCTATAGAATAATGAATTCCATACCAAATTAGTATGAGTTCATTAGAATTCGTACATTTCAATGATTTTTTTTTCTATCACCTTAAAAAATTTCATTTTTTTAAATTGAGTAATCATGGATCCTCTAATTTAACATCCACTTAAGGGAGGCATTACATTTTCACATTATAATGAGAGATCTCATCACCATGTAATTTTTTTTATTCTATCTATTAAGATGACCCCAGGATATATCATTTATTGTTTCTTCATAGACTAAAATTCATATACTTATATTCTCTTCCAAATACAATGTATTTTATTCATGAAGAGATGACTTTGTTTGTCACTCTATAATTCATAGTTGAAAAAAGCTTCATCTTCAGCATTTTTTTTATTTTTCTAAATATTATTTGAAATAAAATTTAATAAATCATAACATGGTGGATCATCTCTTCATACATGGAATAGTTAGTTATTCACAGTTAATTCATGATTAATAATTTTAATAACCAACATCATAGTTAATTCTGTCTATAGAACGCATTTAAATAGAACATTAACAATAAGGTATTACAGTGGAACCTCCTTGTTTGTCAATGTTACAAGTTGGAATGTGAATTTTATTCTCAACTACATTCCAATTTTCAATTTTTTCCCATGTCCACATGGACTCATCAATCTTGCACAACAATTTTTTAAATAAAATATTTCTTTGGATAAATGTTTTATTTCTAATTCTAATTCTATGTGATATATCATCTGACATGATCCATTTATGTACATAATTCTCTCTATGAAAATTTCATTTTATTAATGGTCTCATTTTTGGATGGAATAAATGTTGTCAACCTGTTGGACTTGTATGAAAATTGCTTGCCCATTCCACATATCTCATTATGTGATTTTTTTATTCCCTTTATAAAGAATTACTGAATGACTCTATTAAATGATCTTACCCAGGTTTACATTTTTGGGGATAAGTTATATATTGGTTAGAATTATCATTAGAAAAAAAATTAATTTTAGTTATAAATCATATATTTAATTGACATAATTTGTTTTCATTGTTTTCTAAGTCATATAACATTGATATTTCAAAAAAATTTAATAACATGATTTGACATGTTTAACACACTATTAGGACTAACCATTTGACAAAAATATATCATGTCTAAATTTTTTTTCTACATTCAAAAAATTAGAATATAAATTTACCTAAACATGTGGTACAACCCTACATGATGACAGATAGAGCAATAGTGATATGTGTGGTTTCCAAATTCTAATAAAAACCAAGAGTTCTAATCTAATATTTTAAAACATGAATGGTATCTTCTATACATACCAATTTTAACCCCACTTTTATCCTTCTATAAACTTCAGCCAACTTTCCCTTCACAAAAACATGAAATCCCATCCATCCCCAATCCTTGGTGGATTTAAAATGCAATCCACTTCATGTTCTTCAATATTTCATAATGCATGGCTCTCTTTTCCATTATCATGGACCATATTTAATTCCAGTATTAGTTTTATCTCTTAAGCATTTCCAAATCATCCTAATCTTTTATAAATATAAACCTAATTGTATTTTCTCATATGATAATGATTCCTGATTCTTCTAAAATTCATTTTCAAGATATAAAATTTATCGGTGAACTAAATGTTCTTTTATAAATTTCATAAGTAGGTATTAATTTGTTTGGTAAATAAATGGATATTTTTAGAACTATCTATATGTTCTTGGTTGATAAAAAAACAATTATTTTTATATTAGGGTGGAAATGTTTTGAATTTGTAATGTTTTGTTTATCAGATGAATTTAACTTGTAATCTTAAATCAAAAGAAAAGGGAACACCACATTTGATCCCTGTATACCAAGATAGGTAAACATGAACATGTATTAAATTATAAGATTCACTCTCCCTAGACATATAAATATATGAAAACACAAAATAAATATAGAAATATGTTTGGGTTATATGGTTGGGTTTCAACACATTATTATGAACATGAAAATAGTCTCCCTTGTAACATCACACACAATGAATGTTTTGGACTAAACACAAAGTGTATGATCATTATATGAAGATCTAGAAACATAAATACCCTCAATATTTTCTTTCTTTAGGGAATTACATACATTTCATTCTTCCTTGGTTCATTTTAAATATGAAAAATAATTTATTATTTAAATCATTTTCAAACATTCTTGTTTTTTTAACAAACGGGTTTTCATGAAACACATTGTGAGGTTGTAAAACTCTGGACGTCATAGAGGTATGTCCTTGTTCATGTTATCGTATAAATATATATTTTCGTAAATTAAATTTTTCCTAGAAGTATGAGGATCATCGAGTGTGTTCGGGGTTAAAGATAAGAAATGAAGGATATTCGGGCCAATATATACAAGCTGTGCAGTTTGAGAATGGTTATGTAAATGGTGCCGTCTTCCTAGGAAAAATATGAAACCATGGATAGTGGAATATCAAATGGTTGGTGAATAGTTTTTAAACCATATGAATATCCAGATATAACTAAGCGACCCAACTCCCCTTAGGAAGTGGCTTCCATATAGTTTGAAAAACCATGAGGATAACCCATGTGCCCCAATAAAAGTTGAATTTTTATTGTTTTTCTATTTCAGGATTTTTATGTGTCCACCCAATTCCCCCTATACCTACCACTATTACTAGTGATGAAAAACAACCAACAAGATCTCCCAATGATTGGTATCCCTTGTTTATATGATTTTAGGAGTGCTATCGATTGCATATTGCATATTTAGGTAAGTCAATTCTTCTCCATTCTTCTCTTTTATGGATTAGGGTTAGTATCCTATTAGATCTTCTTCCAATTCACATAGAGGTTTTATCTTGGGAGATCATATCCCAATTATCTAAAACCCTTGTTTTTCAGTGTTATATATATTGGGGGAATCATAGGGCGTTTGGATCAGGACCTATGGCTATGATTATGACTGTGTTCATTAATGGATTCAAGGTAGGTGGTCTATAAGTAATATCATATAATTTTTAAGTGTATTTTTTCATTTGAGAGTGTGTTATTTCATTATCCTTGTAATGTTTTTGTTTTGTTAGAGTGATTTTGTAAATTTGAGGTCTAATGGTAGGATTTAACCACTCCTGATTCTTCTGGAATGCATTGAGGATCATTTTTCTAACATATGACCACTAATGGGGTGCACTAACTCTCCTAATCTTAGAAATTGATAATGATAATTGTAGGTTTGACATGTGATAACATATATCCCATGAATAAAATGTTAAGGTGGTTGGTTGAGCTAGAATGGAATAATTATGATTTGACCTATGGTTAATAATTGAATAAGGGGTTGTTTCTCACGATGTTGAAATAAGTTAAAAAGGTATTAATTTGACTGCTCCAAATGGATTGTGTTGTGTACTTGAATTTTATAATTTGTTTGATAGATGGGAAATTATGAATGGGTTATTTAAGCCAACATATTTAAATTGTTGAATATGTTAAATGGGCTAATGTATAAGAATTTATTAACATTAGTAATGAGTTTAGGTCTAATAAATAAGAATTAGGATAAAAGGGAATGTAATATAAATGGGAAAGTGTTAATGGGTTACAACATAAAATTTATTAACATTATGATTCTTGTGGACTATGATATTTATATGTATTGTATTTGATTCGATGTGATATGGTTTGTGTTGTAAATGGATATATATATATATAAGCATGTCAAAATGGATTGGTGGTGGGATAAAGAATTGAGGCTCCACTGATAGGTCAGGTTGGACTGATGCTCTAACCCAACCCTGTAATGCATGGGTTAGGGAGTTAGACCGATACTCAATGTCCCTAATGGTTTAATTCAATGAAACTTCCTAGACTAATGATCCAAGTAAGTTACATTTATTAATTGTGAAATGTTTATCCCTTGTTATATTGGGACTTGACTTAATATATTATGAATAGTAATGAAGGCTTAAACCCTTGTGTAAAAAATGTAAATTCCTAACCCATGGAGCACGTATTGATAATGAATTAAGTAAATAAGAAGATGAAATTGATGAAATTCGTACTAAGGATATAAAAAATTAATGTAACGTTTGTAAAATAATGGTACCCAAGATGTATTTTATTTATTTAAATTAATTTACTACTAGTGTAAATTATCTGTTTTGATGGGATATTTTTTGACACTATTTGTGGTGGCCTAATGAGTTGTACTCACACCCTAATCATTCGTCCATTGTTTACCACAACAAATATCAGGATTTTAAGTAACGATAAGGGAAATGGACTTGTGATTGGGAATTGAGTCAGGCTTGGGAGGTGTATGGGGGATGTTCTAGACATGATGGGAGAACACTTTTTGGGATTCCAATATTTGTATTTATTGTTGGGTTTTTTTCACTCGACACCACTTATAATGACTTGAAACATTTACTATTGTATATGGTTTGTACCCAGATTTGGGGATCTGTTGATTATGAATATTCATTGGTCATTACATGTTGTTTCTTCTATATACAACTATTTCCTATTGTTTCTCAATCTGATATGTGGTTATAGTCTCGCCAAGTGACTACATATACCCCCACTACTTGTTAGAAACATTTAGTATATGGGGAGGAGTGGTTGAGGTCATGTAATGACATGGTTAGGGGCATATGTTTAGGAGTTTCTGGTTTAGGGACGTTACAATGTTATATCGTAGGAAGTTTTTTTTGTGACTGACTATTCGGTGATGGTAGATAGGTGGATAAGAAAGTGTTAGTCCATAGTAATGCGATCATTCTATGGAGTAGCTAGCCCATGTACAGTGGAAAAACCATGTCACTTGGGTGGGAATTGTTTTTCTAGTTCTGCGTCATTACATTTGATATTATTTCACCCTTGGGTGATGTATTTGTTCTGGGATGTGATAATTTTATGCTATTTATTCCATGGTAGAAATGGAATGGTATTGTGCATTCGTGAATCATTATAGGAAAATAATTATGTAATATACATGAACATGAATGGTACACACATGGGAAGGGTGTGTGGGGGACAGAAAGGGTAGAGTGAATTTGACCATTTTGAAGAAACATGAATAAAATAGTGTTAAATAAAATGGTGTAAATGTGTTAAAGGAAAATAAAATGTTGAATAATTTTTATATTATTATGCTTAATTAAGGGTTGTAAGTGAATAAAAATATTTTTTATTCCATGAAGATAAATGGTATGTGTTCCTAGGAGAAATATTTTCATTGAAATTATGTAAATAATTCTAAAATGGTGTCTAATATAATATTGTAACCATTTAAAATGGTTTACTCAAGTTAGCCATGGCCCTAAGTAGGGATGGTCAAGGGTAGTGTTTGGGATGTGATAATGAACATTTAGATATGTATGTGAATGAGTTTTTTAAATATGGTAGAGATAATTCATTTATATATATTTTAGATGATTTATGATATGTGTTTAGAAGATCATGTTTGGAATTTTTGAGAAATGCCACCACAATGATGTGATCTAGTTGAGAGACAGAAGTATATCACTGAGAATTCTCTTATAGAAGTGGAGTAAAAAAACAAGTAGAATCATGGAAATAAGGGAGAATATGAGTTCCATATGAACTTCACATATTTCATGCAGATGTTGGAAAGGGAACATGGGAGAGTTGGGCAATGTTGGTTTAATAAGACTAGATAATATAAGTTATAGAACCCTCCAACTTTGGTTGGAGAGGATAAACTGAAGGATGTATAATTCATGATAGAATCTATTCAGGTGGTTTGGGATCCCATGGATACTACTATAGAGAAGAGAGTTATACAGGAATCTTATATGTTCTGAGGCTAGAAGAAACACTCGTGGGATGTTCTGGTTCAGACCCAGAAGGCTAATATTTTGGGTTAGAATGATTTTTATGGATATGTTTCGAGAAAACATCTTTCCTGAAACCTTATGATTGGAATATTTTATAGATTTTATGTGGTTCACCCTTGGATCTATTACGGTCATTTAATATTCAATTAGTATCACCGACCTATAACATTTTTCTAGGATAGTGGGGGATGAGGCGGCCATGATGAGACGTTTCCAATATGCACTCGGCTATGAGATCAAGTCACATGTGAATATCTTTTTCTTGAATACAATTGATGATGTGGTGGATCAAGCCATTATATTTGAGGTAAACCTCAAGGTAGAATCCAAAAGATTACATGTAGTTCCATTTTAGGGAACTAGTGGTGAAATTTCTAATATTAGGAATTTCTTCATCAAGAATATTGAATAGGGTAGTGATGGATAGAGAATATAGAAAAGGGAACTAGTATCATAGGCCAATGATCGAGTTTGCTTCTATCACTATGGATCTCCATGAAACATACCTAGTTAGTGTTCCCAAATACTATTAGAGTCGCAAGTGTGAGGCATATTAGGGTATGTGCATAGGTCATGTAGGAACATTAGACATTTGGTAATTGAATGATGGACATGGACATTATAGTGTACAGGTAGGGGTTGGTTATACCATTTATTGAATGATGATGGATCTCCAGGGGCCATACTTGTAGGGGTGGTGGATGTGGAACTATGAGGTGAGATCATCCACCCTAGCAGGGAAATGTCATGCTCAGTACTCACGCCAAAGCCCAAGTTAGAGGAATAGGAAAACTCCACCTAGATTTGTGTACACCATGAGGTGGTGAGGATGGACCATATATTATTCCAGTTACAATCCATGTGTCTTCACAACTTAACATAACATTATTTGACACAGGTTCCACACATTCATTATTCTCTTCTCAGTTTGTAGTAGTGTTGGACCTAGCCATGGAGCGTATGTCTGGGGTTCTGTTAGTTAATGCACCTACAGCGGTGTGAGAAGAAAATATCATAAAATGTAAGGGTTTTGATCAGGATATTGGTGAGTATCTCCTCTGGTGGGACTTGTTTGTGCTCGAGTTTTCAGGTATTGACATGATTCTAGGTATGGATTAGTTGGTGTTTTACTAAGAAAATATCAACTCTTACTTTCATCAAGAAATTTTCTTGTCTCTTGATGGAGACACTTATATCCTTCATGATGAGTGGGATGTTCAAGCTGGACATACAAGGCCATATTTCTAATAGTTAAGATGACTACATAACAAGTGACATGTCCTGTGCATGATGATGGTGGGAAAAAGAAACCAACCATTCCTCCCATTGTGGATCAATTTTTGGATATGTTTCCTATAGAAATCTTGGGGATTTTACATGAGAGATACTTTGAGTTTACAGTTGAGTTTCTACCAGAGAGAAAGCTTTTTTCCATTCGGATGTATTTCATAGCGCCAAAAAAACTCAATGAATATAATGTTCTGTTGGAGGAACGCGAGAATAAAGGGTTTATCCAACCTACTACATCACCTTGGGGATCTCTAGTGCTATTTTCCATGAATGATGAGAAATTATTGAGGTGATGTATCAATTATAGAATGTTTAATGACATATCGGTTAAGAACTAATACCCTATTATATGGATCGATGTTCTTTTTGAATTGTTGATAATTTATTTAGAGTTCTCAAAGAAAAATTTGAGATGTAGATATCCTATGTAAAGGGTGAGACAATCATACATTCCACAAAAAAATTTCATGTGTAGGTACAAGTTGTATGATTTTTTTTAATTCCATTTCGGTTGACCACTGCATAGGCTGTGGTCACGGCCTTGATGAACAAATATTTCATCCCATATGGATCAGTTCATTGTTTAATTCATTGATGGAATCATGGTGTACTCCAGAACTAATCAATATTATATAAAACATATTCACATAATCTATAGTATACTAAGATATAATAAGCTTTATGCCAATAGATATAAATTTCATTTCATGATTAATAATGTTCATTTCATGGGTCACATTATCTCCGATGTAAGTGTGTCAACGGGTGCAAAGAAAGTGTAGGATATTGTGTTTTGTGATCATCCCAAGAAATTTTCTGATGTTTATATTTTTCTAGGATTGGTTGGTTACTATCGACGGATCATTAATGGTTTCTCCCATTTGGCAGCACTGTAAAATCTTGGTTTCTTTAGTTAGGTCAAAAACTACTCTTGATTTGAACATTTTAATTACTGACTATTATTTTTTCAAATAGGATGATCAAAACCCAATTATGAGAGTTCCATGCACTTTATATCAAGATTTTCAATCATTCTAGATGATCGGAGGATAAATACGGTGTTTTGGTTTCTTTAGGAGTTTCAAAGTCCAAATTTCAAATTTTTAAATCACATGTTAGGGTGCACAGTTTAGGGTATACCAGGCAACCCCTTCTAGTTAACCATTCAACCCAGTTTTTTACTCAATCATACTTCTTGTAATCTCTGCGTAGAAGGTACAAATGACTATAATGGGTGTCAGTAGATGCTGTAGATGATTTCTCATAGTATACACATGGCTAGACAAAACAATGGAGAAGGCCACACATGTATTGCCACATAGGTAGTACCTATGCACTATAGAACACACGGTTTGCACACGGTTTGGAAATATGTGAAGACTAACCGTGTGACCCTTTCTTGGATGATTTTCTAAATTCTTCCCATATTTTCTATTTTTAATTTCACTCCAATCTCCCCTTATATGTCATTGGTTTCAAACAAAACAAATTGGAAACCCTCATTTTTCTCCTCTAGTGGAAAATGATCCATATCCCATGTCCATGGTATGTTATTCGATCCATCACATGCTTTGGAAGTGTATCAACAAGGCTTACTAAATCTACCCTCTCTTTTATTTATCTTTCACCTCATGTACCTTTATTTCTTTCTATGATAGTTTCATGGTTTTTGAGTGAAACTCATATCTATATTGATCTGTTTTGAATTATAGCTAGATATTGGAGATGCCTACATATATGAGTCTATAGTAGGTGGTTCATATCCTATTTTGTTTATTTATAGGAATTTTTGGGGTGTATATTCTATAAAAAATTTGGGCTTATTGAGTGAGAACCATTTATACCTATTGCATAATATCAAAATTATTGTGTTACCCTATGGTACTCTATTGGGAAGGATCAAACATTTTTTGAATGAGCAAGGTTGGGTTAGAGATAATTCCTCATTGTATTTTGGTTGAGGGTAACAAAATCTAGTGAATTGATTTGTTTTTATTTAAATTAGTTCATTTATTATTTGATGCCTTAAATAAATTAAATTGATAAATTCATGACCTCAATGAGGATTTCATGTAGTTGGTAGACTAGTAAATCTTATTATTTTAATTTATAATCATGATTAAAAGTGATTTATTCATATATAATTACTTGTGATATCTTAAAATGGACCATAGGATTATGGAGGACTCAACTAGAGGTTAGGATGGCATGGCCATTCGGATTATGTGATATTGAAAACTAGTTGGGCTCAACACATATTTTATTGAGTGGTATTGACTCTTGGATTAGGAGTCGTGGAAGTTTTTTTTAAGGCAGTGAAACCATTAGGTTGGGCATGTCATGCGTTTCAAGGATGGAATGGACAATAAATTTGATCTACATGGTCATAATATATCATGGTACTATTGTTTATGTGGCTTAGGTTATTTTTTTTGGTGATTTTTGATCACCATTTATGGCCAATGCACAAAATGTGTTGTGTGCGCATAAGTTGTCTCTATCGAGGAAGTTGTTTTGACCACTCGAGTTGGTATATTACCTAGGTAGAATGGAATAGGTGATTAGTATAAGGAACCATCCGTAAACAATACATGATATTGAATTAAATGAATAATAAATATTGATGATGTTTTTAGGATTAGAGTTTTATAGAATTAGGCCATAACTATTACATCACATTTCAAAAATTAATAAGTAGACACTTCTAATTAGTATCCATTTTTCATAAAATAAAAACTCTTAAAAATAAACATGTCTAGATCCAAGTTTTAGACATCATGACTTTTCCTTGATCCAATCAATGACCCTATTCATCTTTATGTCCTGCGTAAAACATTTCAAAAACATGGGATGAGCATAAAAACCTCAGTAAGGGTTATAAAATAAGGAAAGAAAACATTATCCCAACAATAAATAAAAACAGAAGAAACCATACTTCACAATCATAACATACCTCATGAAATCATAAGATTTATGAATAACATTCAGAAATTCATAAATCATAAAAGTAACTTATAACATACATAACATACTTACATTGTAGATATCACAGATACATAGGGAGTCGCATTTGGAATACTCAACACAGTATATTCCCTAAATCTCTTAGGAGAACCATTCACTTTTACCTCTGTCACGTTACCCAATGCATTGGAGATCTATATTGGGAAAACCTGCCGTAGTTTTATCACGAAACCACCCGTATACATAAAAAATGCCCAATGACCATTACATATTCATAACAAATAAACAATCATAAAGGAAAGATAACATTTCCACATTACAATCACAATATGTTATTTCAAGATATTGACAAAATCAATGCTTTATCAAACCATTTTCAAAACCATTTAAAAAAGATATTTTTTAATCAATGTTTCCCATACCACTTTGATGATTTTAAAGGAATTTAACATTTTAAAACATTAATGTCCATATAAATTAATCCTGAAAACAATTTTTAAAAATGGACATTAATTAGAATGATTCATAAGAATAAATCTTTAAAATTGTATTTTAGTTAAGGAGTTCTTAACCAAAAAGTAAATGCTTGAGTATAAATAATTGAGGAATAACATTTACTCAAAAAAATTATAATATAATTAGAATAAATTTATTCATGATATAATATGTCAAAGGACTGTATAAACACCCTATCAATGGGAATTGGCGCATAACAACAATGAAGTCTCAATGGAATGTAAATTGAGACGAAATCCCTTATAAAGATGGTATCCTTCGATTAAGGATAAATAAATCTCATAATTAAGTGTGAAAAACAATAATACACCCAATATATGTGTATATTAAGTGTAAATCATTCATATTCCATTCAAAAATATTCATAGGATGACATATTCAAGAAGTACTTGTTTAACCCAATGAATCGAAATTGGGTTAAGAAGTTCCCTAGAAAAAATTCAACAGCCTAAAGGCATCATATTAAAATTCAGAAAATTAGTTGATAAGAGTGAAAAGGGTATCTCATCACATTGACATAAAATTTACATCAATATGGATATATAAGAACATATCCCAACATAATAATATGTAAATTAAAAGGCATAACAAAAGAAGACTTTTAAAACGATGTGGGTGAAAGGTTCCCTTACTGATTTGGTATCTTTCCAAACATACACCCCATGAAAGAAGTATCATACAGTGTACACGTAAATACCCATAAATGAAATTGATTTACACAAGAGTAGAATCATGGTCAGTAAATACACCACTCATAGGAAATAGTGTAAAATATAGCATGAATATCACGAGAATAAGAAGTGAGATGAAAACTCATTACCTCGTTGTAATCAATCGAGTCGTATGACCAAAAGATAATAACCACCAAATTAATTACAAAATACCATGAATATAAATGGTATCATGATAATATATATCAAATTTCAGTACAAAATACACCACATGTAAAAAATAAGTGGCAAACAATTGAAATCTCATGGAATTAAAAGTGAGATAACAAATCCCTTACCTCGTGTTTGACTTGACCTGATCATTCTTTAATATCGTGAATAATAAACTAAAGATAATTTCTACTATAAGAAAAAACCTTTTTAATTTTTATTATTCATTTTATATCAATTATTACAATGTTATAAACATTATGTAATCATTTAAGTTAATAATGGTCTTTTTGTCGACAATTGGCACTTGAGTCAAAAATGAACATCTTATAATTACAAGTTTATCATGTGGTCAAAAGTTCATTATATCCAGTATTATATTCATCATTTAGATATCATATATAATATGTATCCAGTATATAGATGTATTAATAATAGTACATAACATTTGTAGGTAAGAATTGAAATGCACTGTTCATGGAGACGGTAAGTTGTACGTATGCATGAACGCATCTTTCATTTCTATTTCAAATTTTAATATAATTAAACATAATGATACATAGGTTTATTATAATTAAATTATAATATAATATATATAATATAATTAAATCTATCCTTTATATGTCCCACATAAGGCATGAATGAGTCATATCACTTTGTGGGGGCGGTAGTCCACACTTCCTCAAATGAGATTATCATATTTACCCACAATGGAAACCATAAAGGTATTATATAAATGGAAAATAGATAAGCATAAAGAAATAATGAATATAATATATATCATATATAAATAATGTGACATCTAATGGCCACCATGAGAGGTGGTAGGAGATAATTGAACAATCGTCGTTTCTTGAGGCCTTTGTTTCCCATCAACAAAAACATTCTGTTTTTCACCCAATAGATGGAGGTGTGTGTAATTTTAGTTATAATAATGTTCATAAAAACTGTGTATATTATTTAGGATACTGGTGTTGTTATGAACTAAAGGAATAAATAGAGTTTAAGGGGTTGGAGAAGTAAAATAAAAGAAAACAATTTAAAAGAAACTGTTACCTTTAATTTTTGTAAATCCCTTTGGTTTGAACCAAAAGGACTTCTTGAAGTGACTTATGCCTAAGTTAGACCTTATATGTGGAATATTGGGATGTAAGGAGATTAACTGGGTAGAGGATGGATGAGCCAAACGGCTTGATAGGTGTGAGAAATTGGTTAGAAGTGGTCTCCTTTTATAAGGGAGGGGAGGGGCTCTTTAGGAAAGCGTGAAATTTTTTTTTTATTATAAACATATATTCGGTTTTAAAAAGTACAATAATAATTAAAGTAGAACATTAGATGACTCATATTCGAAATAAAATCATCCAATAAGAATTGGACATGTTTTGGATAGTATTTTAGTCATTATAATCTTATTTATTTAAATCATTTATTAATGAGGTAAACACTGCATCGTTATTATGTCAGAAATAATTTAATTTATTTGATGTCTAAAAATTATAAAAAAATTACCATGATGTATTAAATCATATTATCTCTCTAATTAATATTTATAGTCGAAAGTATAACTTATAAAACATTATGTAAAAATTAATTTACTAAAAGATATTTGTTTTTGTCATTTTTTTCATTACTTTTGGTTAATTAAAATAAAGGGTCATTATCACTATTATGTGGCTCTATGGGGTCCCAAAATCGACCCAAATATTTCAATGTTAGACCATGAATCATCTAATATGTTTAGGACAAGTGTTAAGGTAAGGTTGAATAATTATAATATCCTTTTTACATTGAATTACCCTATTTACATTTAACCGTGGAAAATAGAAGTAAAAAGTTACTTTTCAACAAAAAATATTTTCATATTATTGAAGCACATTTTACTTATGAGTAACAACCATGTATGTAGGAATTTCAGAATTCAATTCATAGATGTGGTAAAATTTCAATTAAAAAAAGTCAGTTTTTTAACTATTACATAGTGGTTTCACTATTCATAAAAAATTGATGTTTTTCTGAAAAATACCAAAACATAAGCCTAATATATATTTGATATTACAAATTCAAAAATTATTTCTATTTTTCAAAATTCAAAACATATAAATTAAATTAATTAATTTAAAATTATTTCCTGTTGTCAAAAAAAATAATGTGATTTAAGAAACAATATCAATCAAAAGATTGACACTTTTTTATTTCCAATTTCAAAGTGAAATTAATTCCAATGAACAAAATTGGATTAAATTTTAAAAATATATTCTAATTACACATTAAAACTAATTAAAAAGATAATATATCCATATAAAAAAATTATATTAAAAGGCATATTTGATTTAAAATACAATACTTTTCACTGTTCATTTAAAAAATGCATTTTTTCAGAAAAATACCAAAATTTTTCCCAAAGTGAATTTTGATGTACTAATTCTAAATAAAAATTTCATTTGGTCAAATAGAAAATATAAAATAGATCAAAACTATATTTAAAGAGGGCTCTCCATTAGAAAGTGATAAATCGAACTTCTTGTGATCATTAGAGTAATTATAATTAAAATAAAATTCTTTTCTAATTTTAAGCCTCTAACATTTATTGGATAAATGTAAAAAAATTTAACAAACATGTATAATAATAATGTAGTTAGTTATATTCATTCACTCCATTACAACCGCTATGAATTAACTACCATTTAAATAATATTATTATATTATTAGTGTCTAACAGAAGATTTCAAAGAAACTCATTGTTGTGTATCGGGTACACCAATGAACATAGCATCCCCTTTAAAGAAAAATTAATATTTAGTCCACAGATCTCAATAAATAAGAAAAATTTCATGTTCTTTATTTACCAAGGATGTTCCATCCTTCCCCCCTTTTGCAAATTGCTTCCTCGCAATATTGAAACTGGCCATGGAAACATCATTGAAAGTACCACATTGGAAATGAGTCAATAAAACTATCACATTTAAAGAAATAATGAAAACAAAAAAGGTCACCCGAGACATCAGATATATGGAGTCCAAGAAAACATGGATATTTAGGAGAAAAAACCATCATGTTTTGATGGAGAGTGATAAAAAACACGATTAGGAGAAAGTAAACAATATGAAAACAACAATCTTGTGATGGGTTAAAAGGTATTTGATTCCCCAGTAGGAAAAGTAAATGGTCAACGCTTTCGTTTTAAGTTATTTTACATAATGTTGAGGAAATTATTTATGAGCTTAACTATAAACATAAGGAAACATGCATACATGTCTTGTAGACTTTCAACCATTACTATATTTCTGACACAAACTCATATTTTCTCTAAATGATGTGTATTCAGGATGACTTGTTCACATTAAAAGTTCTATAATCAACATCGAGGGAATCAAATAATCCAAAAAAGATTAAATATATATTTCTCATGTCTTTAGACCTTAAACAAAACCAAACTGGCTAGTGGAAATCAGATAATACCCAAAAAGGATAATCTTTTACAAAAATAAAAACTACTATTAATCTCCAATATTTTTCAAACAAAACCTGATGTTCAATAAAAACTATTCAATAAACATATTTCCATAAAATTCTTCAAAGTAATATAAACTAATATTGAAAACCAAATCTCAGAAGGATTTAATCACATAGTTTTCCAAGATAAATCATAACATTTATTTCCAAATAACATCGACTACTCGTAAATTCTCATACTAAAGTGTTATTAACCAAATCACATATTCTCTATGATAGGTTAATCATTTCCACAGGTAACCCAAGTCACCATATGTCCATAATAAAAACATATATTCTTTGAAAATAAAATTCCATCTTTACTCATCAATAGAAAAGATAATTATTCCTTGAATAACATTTTAATATATCAGACTTCAGGGTTACATATACTGTAAAAAGTATTGCAATGCAATCCAATAAATAAAAAGAGCCTTAATACTTTTAAGAATTTCATCATCTTAAAATCAACCACAACTCTTATATCTCATATAGGCTTACTTATTACTCATTCTATGTTCTTCATGATTCATTAACCATTCTTAACCAACGTGTTCTGAAATACTTATTTCCTACAAACAAAATCACGAATCATATCCTTAGATTCAATAATATCAAAACATATGTTAAGAAATAATACACATCGTTCACTGGTCATTGTAAGTTTTTTATTCCACAACCTTAATGTCATTAAGCATTGGTAAACATATATTTGTACGATCCTGGTGATCCCATTACCAAAACAACCTTGTAGGACATCAATTTGTATAATGACCGTGCACACCACATTTAAAACATTGAATTGATCACCCAGAATGAACTTATTTCCCTTTTCTTGAGTCAATAGGATGATTCCTTTTTCCATGGAATTTTATTTCATTATGACCTTAATTCCCACATCTATCGCATCTTCTTATTGCTTTGGATCATTTTTCTAGGTTTTTCTTTCCACATCCTTGAAACAATGATTTTTGAACATATGTACCTTTATGATTATAACCAGAACGTCTGTAGGGATTTGTTTCTTGCATATACAATGCCTTATAAAAATTACCAAGGTTCAGGTGGACAATTATGACTTCCGATAGTTGGTTGAGAATAACCATCAGAGTTCTCATTGTAGCTCCCATTTCATTCAGTTTCTCATTTAGAAAACCATCACAGTTTTCTTTACATCCACGATTACTTTGGTGCATGCCAGATCTAGCAATTTACTAGAACCAAAAGGTCAGTGTAAGTATATCATTAAAATCATCATATAATATATTATGAGGAGGGTAAATACTAAGATAGACTTATTCATGCTATCTTAAACTCTTTCAATAACTATGACTCTTTCTAATATTATAACCATTATTGTTTTGTCACTTATTCTTAAATAACACCCTAACCGCTAAAGTTATCTAAACCGACCTATGATACCAGCTATAAGGATCCAACCTTAAACATTACATAATCTTGAATTAAATGAATAATTATTATTGATGATCTTTTTAGGTTTATAGTTTTAGAGAATTAGGCCATAACTATTACATTACATTTCAAAAAATTACAAACTAGACACTACTACTTAGTATCCATTTTTCATAAAATAAAAACTATTAAAATGAAACATGTATAGTTCCATGTTTTAAAAATCATTACGTTTCCTTGATCCCATCATTGATCCTATTCATCTTTAAATTATGCGGAAAACATTTCAAAAACGTGGTAAGAGCATAAAAATATCATTAAGGGTTATAAACAATGAAAGGAAACATTATCCCAACAATAAATACAAACCAAAGATACCATAATTCTCAATCATAACATAACTCATGAAATCATAATATTTATGAATAACATTTAGAAAATCATAAATCATAAAGGTAAATTATTCATTACATAACGTAGTTACATTGTAGCTATCACAACTACATAGGGAGTCACATTTGGAATACCCATCAAAGTATATTCCCTAAATCTAATAGGAGAAACATTCACATTTACCTCTGTCACGTTACCCAATGCATTGGGGAGCTATCTCGGGCTCACCCACTATAGGTTTATCACAAAACCACCCGTATACGTAAACAATGCCCAATAAACATAACATATTCATAAAACATAAAACAATAATAAAGGAATGATATCATTTCCACATTGCAATCACAATATATCATTTCAAGTTATTGAAAAAATCAATGCTTTATCAAACCATTTTAAAAAAGATATTTTTGATCAAAGTGTCCCATACCACTTTGAATCTTTTAATGGAATTTTAAATTTTAAAACATTAATGTACATATATATAAATCATGAAAACCATTTGGAAAACATGGACATTAATGATAATGATTTTGAAGAATAAATATTTAAAATGATATTTTAGTTAAGCAGTTCTTAACCAAATAGAAGATTCCTGAATACAAATAATTGAGGAATAACATTTATTCAAAACATTATAATACCATTATAATAATGGAATTCAAGATATAATATGCCAAATGACATTATATAGACCATATAAAAGGGAATTGGAGTATAAAAACAATGAAGTCTCAATGGAATGTAAATTGAGATGAAATCCATTATAAAGAAAGTATCCTTAGATTAAGGATAAATCAATCGAATAATTAAGTGTGAATAATAATAATACACCCAATATAAGTGTATATTAAATTTAAAACAATCATTGGACATTCACACAAATTAATAGGATTTAATATTCAAGAAGTACAAGTTTATCCCAAAGAATCGAAATTGGGTTAAGAAGTTCCCTTGCAAAAATTCAACAGCCTAACGATGTCACTATAAAATTCAGAAAATGAGGTAATTAGCGAGAAAAGTGTATTTCATGAATTTGAAATAAAATTTACATCAATATGTATATATAATAACATATCCCAACATAATAATATGTAAATTAAAAGACATAACAAAAGAATTCTTTTAAAAAGGGGAGGGTGAAAGGTTCCATTACCGATATGGAATCTTTCGAAACGTACACCCCATGAAAGAAAGATCATACGGTGTAGATGTAAATACCCATAAATGAAAGTATATTACACCAGATTATAATCATTGGAATTATATACACCACTCAAAGTAAATAGTGTATAATATAACATGAATATCACGAGAATAAGAAGTGAGATGAAAACACCTTACCTCGTTGTAATCAATCAAGTCGTATGTCCAAAAGATAATAACCACCAAATGAATTACAAAATACCATGAATATAATGCGAATCATGATAATATATATCAAATGGCATTACACAATACACCACATGCATGAAATAAGTGGCGAAATATTGAAATCTCCTAGAATTTAAAGTTAGATAAGAAATCCCTTACAATGTGTCTAACTTGACCAGATCATTCATTAACCGCATGAATAATAAATTAATGTTAATTTATAATTTTTTAAGAAAATTTTTCAGTTTTATTGTTCTTTTTATATCAATTATTACCATGTTATAAACATTATGAAACCCCATAAGTTAATAATGGTCTTTTTGTCGATAATTGGTACTTGAGCCAAAAATGAACTTCTTATAATTAAAAGTTCTTCATGTGGTCAAAAGTTTATTATATGCAGAATTATATTAATCATTAAGATAACATATATAATATATATCTATTATGTATATGTATTTATAATAGTACATAACATTTGTAGGTAAGAAATGAAATGCCCCGTTCATTGAGACTGTAAGCCTTACGTACGCAGGAACGCTACTTTCAATTCTATTTTTTATTTTAATGGAATTAAACATAATTATACATTGGTATATTATAATCCCAGTATAATATCATATATATAATATCATTAACTCTTTCCTTTATACGTCCCACATAAGGCATGAACGAGTCATATCACTTTGAGGGGGCGGTAGTCCGCACTTCCTCAAATGAGATTATCATATTTACCCACAATAGAAACCATAAAGGTATTATATAATTGGAAAATACAAAAGCATAAAGTTATCATATACATAATATATATCATATATAAATTATGTGACATCATAATGGCCACCGAGAGAGGCGGTAGGAGATAATTGAACAATCATCGTTTCGTGAGGTGTTTGTTTTCCATCCATAGAAACATTATGTTCTTCACCCATTATATGGAGGTGTGTGTAAGTTTAGTTTGTATAATTATCATAAAAACATCCTAGTATATTTATGATACTGTTGTTGTTATTAAATAAAGTAATAAAAATAGTTTAGGGGGTTGGATAAGTAAAATAAAAGAAAACAATTTAAGAGAAATTGATACCTTTAATTTGGTTAACTTCCTTTGGTTAGAACCAAAATGACATCTTGAAATGCCTTCATCCTATGATAATGTAGAGACCCAAATCTTGACGTACATGTACATTACATTACTTTTTCGGAATAATTAATACATAACAAAAACAGACACACAAGGATCGTAATAGTTTAGTGTCTTTGGAAACTCAAAATATAAACTTCTAATCATGCTGAAATATCTTCAAAAACTCCCATAACAATTTTTCCCTTTCTGTTTCCTTACCTAAAACCTTTCTTCAAATCCCGGGGAAGAGAAAACATAGAGAACATAAAACAATCCATAACATTTGAAAGCAAGAACTTGAACATAAATTTTAAACATCAAAATCTTGAGCAAAGACATAAATCGTGGAAGTACGTAAGGCATATATCATAATGGAACATCACCCATGATAAAATATAATAGGATTGAAACATGTAATTGTGGAAACCATTCAGAACATTTCATGATTTCCATAGTATCCAAGGCATTGCTGCCAAGACCATCTTAGTGGACAAAGTCCCTTTCTGAATCGAGTTCACTCCCCGTTTCAGTCCTGTAACACTGAACTGGATTAACGTACCATTCCAGCCATGTCTATATCATGAGATATAAATATTTACCCAATTAATTGGAGGGAGATATAGGTCCCAACCATCTCAAATTAAATCATTCATACTTGTGACACAAAATAAACATACATCATTCATAAAAACCCAATAAATAAAATGTGTTTCATAAACATCATCCCATCATTACATAATCCATATAAAAGAAATGGATATAATTTCATAATAATAGAAGTGAAACCATTTAAATCATAGATACATTATACTTGAAACATACACATATGAAATAATGTCATCATAGATGAAAAATGGTTTTGATAAAACACTTGAAATGAATTCTTGAGGAAAATATCCTTTTTTCTTCGAAATCATTTTCTTTTCACAAAATGACATGCAATTTTAAAAGAAAAGGATTTTGTTGAAAATATTCATGAAATATTTTTGAGGATGCTTCATGAAAATAAATCTCTATAAAACCGTAAAAATCATTTCATTCCGTATACGTTAAAAAACATTCTCCTCGTACTTTTTTCAGAAATGTCAAAATGTACCTCATATGTAAAAAAAGAAAGATTCCTTACATACCATGGGATAAAAGTAAAAATGGGTAAAAAGGACATTAAACATACATGAAACCATTTTTAGGAAACATGGACATGGATGATATTAATAAACCCAGTAAATACTTACGAATAAGCAATCTCGAATAAAAATGAGATTTGCAAAATTATCCCTTACCTTAGGTACGATATGCTTCGTACGTATCTGAACCTCCTTTATAATGATTTAAATAATGTCATTGACTTATTAAAGAATCATATTCATTTTTATGATATCATATATGGTTCATTATGACTTTATATTACCCGTTCTTTTGTAAATTCCAGGTTAAAGAGCGTTTTGGGTAAAATCGTTTCATTTGTCGTCCGTGTTTTGATGGGTAATTATTCATATGATTACTTAGATCATGATTACTTATTTCCAGAATATAAAACATGGTTTATATATAATATATATTCATAATATACATATATATAATAGATATATAAATAGAAAGAAGTACATCGTTCATGGAGACGGTAGGCAATACGTACACATGAACGTTGTTTTCGTTTCCTCATTGAATTGAATGGAATTAATTGGATGACATAAATATATATATATACATAAATACAGTATTATTATTATGTCATATATTTCATGATTACTTACTATATATACTTTATAATCATTTATGAATGGTTAATCATTGAGAATGAATCTCATCGCGTCGTTACGCACGCACGAGCAATGATATTGTTCCCATGATCGTGGAATTTTATTGGAGTGTATGTATACTATATCAGAATCAATATCACTTTAAAATAATAATATATAGTTATTATTTACACCATTATACCCATCCAAGTAAGGTGGTGGTGGAAAATAGATTACACCACGGCGTGGAGACGGTATTCCGTAAAATGCATGTGCGGTGATTTCGTTTTCCGTAGGATGGATAGATGGTAAAATAGGGTTGTTTCATACTTATAATAAAATATCAGTATATGAGTGATACTCATGTTATTACTTCATAATGAAACAACCTAAGAAGATGAATTGGAAGAATAAATAAAGTTGAAAGAATCGGTAACGGACATTACCTCTTCTTTGAAGCGCCTGTTTGAGACCTCCTCTTATGGTACTAAAATTGGTCGTTGAAGAAGACGAGGACCTCTATGATGTTTCTAGGGAAGTGGAGAAGATAATTTTTCAGGGGTTGGCCGAGCTTTGAGGCTCAAAATGGTGTGAGGAAGAGAGGGAGGAGGTGCCCTTTTATAAGGGAGGAGAGGGGCACCTTAGGAAAAACTAAAAATATTATTTTATTATAAAGTCATATTCGGTTTTTAATAGCTCCAAATTGATTTATTTAGAATCTAAGGTGGGGATGGGTCGATATAATATCATACAATAGAATTTAGACATGTTTATGTTTATATTTTAACCTTATCAATTAGATTTACCTTTAAGTTAAATAATTTTTCTTTTACCGTGTCTTCTTGTTTTCTTACACTATAAGGTTAATAAACATACTATAAAAAGCCAAACGAACCCCAAGATGTTTATTATTAATATATATAAGATTATCTAAGTCATTTGGCCGAACCATAGATTTTTAGGAAGAAAAAAACAATTTATAATATAATATTTGTTTTAAAAACTATTTTATGTCAATTTTGACACTATTTGGTAATTGATTTTTTTGAAAATCATAACAGTAAGATTAGTTAAAAAAAAGTTAATTAAATCAATAATAACATGTCATATTAACATATAAAAGTATTTTAATTCATAAAAAGTCTCAAATTACATTAATTTGTGTATTTATAACATCAATTATGTTAATATTTCATTAATAATATAATTACTGCATCATCATTGTGTCATAAGTAAATTAACTTATTTAAAGTCTAAAAATTACAAATAAAATACTATTATATAGGAAATATTTTTATATTTCTAATTAATATTAATAGTCTAATTTATCTAATGTATAACCATATATTAAAAATGATTTACTTGTTAAACATTGATTTTAACTATTTTAACCCTTCTTTAAATAAATTAATAATAAATGTCCTAATCTAATATAAGTGGGCCTAAATAGTCATATTTTATTCCTAAGGTTGTTTGTGGTCGAATTACACTTATACAATAGAATTAGGACATTTTTTAGGGTAATAATAATATCATTTTTACCCTTATTTACCCTATTTACTTTTAACGGTGGTAAATAAAAGTAAATAGTTACTATTCACCAAATATTATTTTCATCTCATTGATCTGCATTTTACATACTGACATCAAATGTGTCTCTCGGATTTTTGAAATTCCATTCACAAAATCTGTAAAATTATGTTTTATGTAAATTTGCAAATTCTCCTAGGAGGTGGGTAACAGACGGTCAAAAGTTCAATAAAATTTCTATATATCTAAAATTACTATAAAATGACTCCAATGAATTACATTGAACTTATATAGGTAATATGTGACAATTTTGACCTAAAATAAATTTAAATAAAATAAATAATTATTTAAATAAAAAGTCGTTTTTTAAATAGTAACCCAGTGTTTTCACTATTCATCAAAAATTGAAAGTTTTTAGAAAAATAAGAAAATTTCACCCTCGGCTAATTTCGATATTCCGAATCCAAAAATGAAGTCCATTTTGAAAGATGAAATTTAAAAAATTTTGAAAAAGTGGTTATTACTATTCATAAAGGCTAGTTTTGATAATATTTTAATAGCATGTCGTTGTTTAGTGAAACTCGGTATTGCGTACAACAGACGCAATCGAGGAAGGTCATGATTGTGTGTAATGCAGCCAAGTTAGGGATGTGTATTGTGAAAGAGTCCTTTGTTGTAGCTTACAACACAAGACATCAATAAAATTAAAAATAATATTTTTCATAAAATCTCAGTGTGTTACATTCTATCCCCCTTAAAATGAATTTCGCCCTCGAAATTCGTTGGGGTTATAAATGGATTACTAATCGAAGGTTTCTTTAATAGAAACCCAAATAGTAAAAAGGAATACCAAAACCAATCTTTAAAAACTAATGTATGAAACATAATGGTTACCCAAATTAACTAATCACTGGGTTTCCACATAGGAGAACATAGGTGAAAATATGGATATGGAAGAGAAACCTAACCATCATGTTCTGATGGAGAGTGGTAGAGAACATGGCTATGAAAAATCCAACAATCACAAAGCCATAGGTTTGTGATTATCTAAGGTACAATCTGATTCATCAGATATAAGGGAACTAGGACAACATTTTTTGTTTTCAAGATCATTTCCCTAATGTTGATGAATTAAAAGAAATACATATATGATTTTGGTACAATTTCACTATTGTTCGGGAATTGAACAATTTCCACTTCATCCCTTAAACAAATGATGTTGAATTTGTTATTCGTGACGTGTTAGCAGATCATGTGGTAGAATGGTGGGTCATTCCATCTGTTTCAAACAAAAGGTTAGAAAAAGTTATAAGTCCATCCTATGGTTAGATTAATCGTATATGGTTCCAAAAATGAACTTATACTTCATATATCATACCGCTTAGTAAAATAAAACTATTTTCTACTAACCAGGGACTTACTATAGGCCAGTGGTAGGCGATAAAGTCCAGTCGCACTTTGATTGTGGGTTTGATTCCAATAGCCTTGTCCAACGCGATGGGTTGTCGCTCATCCTGCAGGTTGTCCTTTTTCTAAAAATACATTACAATAACATCCCATTAATAATATCGAAAAAAGTTATATCCTTAAACAATACTAACATATGTCCAACATAATCCTTTCTAATCTTTAGGCTTATCCAAAATACTATTATCCAATATCATATTACAGTGAAAATGATTACCAAAGAGTTCATATAACAAGCATGTTAATACCATTGTTGATCCCCATATATCATGAGATATGTCTTGTTGGTAACATTCCAAAAATTCTAAGGCCTTAATCATGTATTCTCTTGAAAAATGAATACCCATTGAATCTTAGTAAAAACACGAGTGCCGTCAAAAGTTAACTCTCTTCACATACCAAAACCTCAAACCATGATATAACTATTTCCTTATATCAGTCATTAGCTCATGAATACTTTCAATCATTTCATTTTCTCCTTATCCCTTCATTATGCACATATCATCTTTTTTCCAAAAATATCTCAATCACCTTCCATGGTTACCGGTACCATAAAATTATTGAAAACCACAATAGACCAATACATAAATATTCCGATATTCCACGATACTATATACAACATTATTTTGGAATCCCATTACATAAAAACTTCTTCATTCCACCACATTGTTGTCATATTCAACATCGACAATACTGATCGCATGTGACTTCCCTTTGTCCTTTTCCTTAAGTGGTTGCTCATGTTGATCATCACTAACCCTTGGATTACGACATTTATTAGCATAATGCCACATTTCCTTGCACTTGATGCATTGAAGTGTTGGTGGTGCATTCTCTGCAGTCTTTTCATTATTCACATTATTAGAAACCCTTTTTCCATTACATAGACACTCAACTACTCGATGACCTTCTTTTCCACACATAAAACATTTTCTATTCCCTTTAAGATAATCTCAACCATGATTTTTTCCACACTTTGAGAATAAGGAAACATTCATCTTTTTTTTACCATTATTCTGATATTTCTCCATGAACTCCATCTTTCGTTTCTTGTCAAAACTATGAGATGGATAAGTAACACCAACTTCCATTTCTACCTTGATAGCACAACACACAATTTCTTCATAGCTACTAAAGTCTCTTACAGCTAATTCCCTTCGAAGATTTGGTTTTAATCCACTGAAGAATCGATCTACTTTACTTTTAGGTTGGATGATAAAGCCAGATGCATACCTTGCAGGCCTTGTAAAATTCTCTTCGTATATACCAACAGATTCATCCTCCTTTCTCTTTATTTCAAGAAACTCTTTCTCCATCATTGTTCGAAGAATACGAGAGAAGTACTTATTGAAAAATAAGTTCTTGAACTCGTCCCATTCCATGGACTCAATTTCATCTCTTGGCCTCGTATTCTTGATATGATTCCACCATTTATCAGCGTCACCTTATAAAAAATATACTGATTTGATGACTTTATCATGTTTAGAACATTGATGAACTAAAAGTATCTTCTCAGTGGTACTGTTCCATTGTTCTGCAACAAGTGGATCAGAAGACCCACTAATAGAAGGTGGATGTTGCCTCATGAAGGACTTAATAGAATATTGTTCCCTTCTCTGCTCATTTGGAAGTCCAGAATGATTCATAGCTTGTGTGAGTATAACAATAACATTTTTCTCTCCATATCCCATAATGTTTGTTTGTTCAGGAGGAAAATCATTGCATTGTCCAATACATTGATCAACATGGTTCCTTCGGGTTCCAGCCATCGTCTAAAACCCAAAAAGAATAGTGTGAGAGGAAAATATCATGCTTGGGAAAACAACACAATAAAGGGGGAGTATCTTCAATATCTAACATCTTAGGTTAAATTATAATATCGTTACCGTAGTTCTAGGACAATATCCTAAACGTATACTTATCGTTAGGGACATCCCTAGACATACCTTATAAATATCTCTAGGGATATCACTAACATTTTCACATCCTAGTTTCCAAAGGTCGACTAATCATTTCCTCTGATACCAACTGTAGAGACCCAAAGCGTGACGTACAAGTACCTTACATTACTTTTGAGGAATAATTAATGCATAACAAATACTGAACCAGATTAACTTACTGTTCCAGCCATGTCTATCTCATGAGATATAAATCTTTATCCAAAGCATTGGAGGGAGATATAGGTCCCACCAATCTCATAATTAAATCATTCATACTTGTGCCAAAAATTAAACATACATCATTCATAAAAACCCAATAAATAAAATGGGTTTCATAAACATCATCCCATCATCACATAATACATATAAAAGAAATGGATATAATTTCATATTAAGTGAAGTGAAACCATGTAAATCATAGAGACATTATACTTGAAACATACACATATGAAATAATGTCATCTTAGATGAAAAATGGTTTTGATAAAACACTTGAAATGAATTCTTGAGGAATATATCATTTTTTCTTCAAAAATCATTTTCTTTTCACAAAATGTCATGCAACGTTAAAAGAAAAGGATTTTGTTGAAAATATTCATGAAATATTTTGGAGGAAGCTTTATGAAAATAATTCTTTATAAAACCATAAAAATCATTTCATGCCGTATACGTTCAAAAAACATTCTCCTCGTACTTTTGTCGGAAAAGTCAAAAAGCACCTCGTATGCAAACAAAAGAAGGATTCCTTACATACCATGGGGTAAAAGTAAAAATGGGTAAAAAGGACTTTAAAAATACATGAACCCATTTTTAGGAAACATGGACATGGATGATAACAATAACCCCAGTAAATACTTATGAATAAGCAATCTCGGATAAAAATGAGATTTGCAAAATTATCCCTTACCTTAGGTCAGATATTCTTCATACGTATATGAACCTCATGTATAATGATTTAAATAATGTCATTGATTTATTAAAGAATCATATTCATTGTTATTATATCATATATTGTTCACTTATGACTTTATATTACTCGTTCTTTGGTAAATTCCATGTTAAAGACCGTTTTGGGTAACATCGTTTCATTTGTTGTCCGTGTTTTGACTTGTAATTATTCATATGATTACATAGATCATGATTAATTAATTCAAGAATATAAAACATGATTTATATATAATATATCGATAAATGGAATGAAATACACCGTTCATGGAGACGGTAGGCCGTAGGTACGCATGAACGTTGTTTTCGTTTCCTCATTGAATTGAATTGAATTAATAAGATGACATACATATATATATACATAAATCCAGTATCATTATTATTTCTTATATTCCATGATTACTTATTATATATACTTTATAATCATTTATGAATGGTTAATCATTGAGAATGAATCTCATCGCGTTGTGGAGACGGTATTCCGTACGTACGCAAGAGCGATGATATCGTTCCCATGATCGTAGAATTTTATTGGAGTGTTTGTATACTATAACAGAATCAATATCACTTTAAAATAATCATATATAGTTATTATTTACACCATTATACCCATCCAAGTAAGGTGGTGGTGGAAAATAGATTACACCACGGCGTGGAGATGGTATTCCGTACGTACGCACGTGCGGTGATTTCGTTTTCCGTAGGATGGATAGATGGTGAAATAGGGTTGTTTCGTACTTATAATAAAATATCAGTATATGAGTGATACTTATGTTTTTAATTCATAATGAAACAACCTAATAAGAAGAAGTGGAAGAAGAAATAATGTTTAAAGAATCGGTAATGGACATTACCTCTTCTTTGAAGCGCCTCATTGAGACCTCCACTTAGGGCACTAAAATTGGTCTTTGAAGAAGAACAGGACCTCTAGTATGTTTCTAGGGAAGTGGAGAAGAGAATTTGGTAGGGGTTAGCCGAGATTCAAGGCTCAAAATGGTGTGAGAAAGAGAGGGAGGAGGTTTCCTTTTATAATGGAGGAGAGGGGAACCTCAGGAAAAACTAAAAATATTATTTTATTATAAAGTCCTATTCAGTTTTTAATCGCTCCAAATTGAGTTATTTTGAAGCTAAGGTGGGGATGGGTAGAAATCATATCATCCAATAGAATTTAGGCAAGATTAGTTTTCTATTTTAACCTTATCATTTAGATTTTAATTTAAGTTAAATAATTAATCTTTTACCGTGTCTTCTTGTTTTATTACACTATAAGGTTAATAAACTTAGTATAACAAGCCAAAAGAACCCCAAGTTGTTTATTATTAATATATATATCATTATATAAGTCATTTTGAAGAACCTTAGATTTTTAGGAATAAAATAACAATTAATAATATAGTATTTGTTTTAAAAACTATTTTATGTCAATTTTGACACTATTTGGTAATTGATTTTTTGTGAAAATAATAATAGAAAATTAGTTCGAAAAAAGTTTTTTAAATCAATAATAACATGTAATATTAAAATAGAAAATTATTGGAGTTCATAAAAAGTCTAAAATTACATTTATTTGGGTATTTATAACATCAATTATGTTATTATTTCATTAATAATATAATTAATGTATCATTATTGTGTCATAAATAAATTAAATTATTTAAAGTCTAAAAATTAAAAATAAAATAAAATTATGTAGGAAATTGTTTTAGATTTCTAAATAATATTTATAGTAGAATTTATCTTATGTATGACACTGTATTAAAAATTATTTACTTATTAAAAATTGATTTTAACTATTTTAACCCTTCTTTAAATAAATTAATAATAAATGTCCTAATCTAATCCATGTGGGCCTAAATGGTCATATTATATTTCTAAGGTTGTTTTTTGTCGAATTACACTTATCCAGTAGAATTAGGACATGTGTTAGGGTAATAATAATATCATTTTTACCCTTAATTACCATATTTACTTTTAACCGTGGTAAATAATAGTAAAAAGTTACTATTCACCAAAAATTATTTTCATATCATTGAACCACATTTTACATACTGAAATCAACCGTGTCTCTCAGATTTTTGAAATTTCATTCACAAAAGCGGTAAAATTATGTTTTATGTAAATTTCTAAATTCTCCTAGGAGGTGGGTAAAAGACGGTCAAAAGTTGAATAAAATTTTTATATTTCTAAAATTATTATAAAATGACTCCAATGAATTACATTGAAATTATATAGGTATTATGTTACAATTTTGACCTAAAAAAATTAAATTAAATAAATAATTATTTAAATAAAAGACGGTTTTTAAATAGTATCCCAGTGTTTTCACTACGCATCAAAAATTGAAAGTTTTCAGAAAAACACGAAAATTTCACCCTAGGAAAATTTCAATTTTACAAATCCAAAAATGAAGTCCATTTTGAAAGATGAAATTTACAAAATTTCAAAAATTTGTTATTACTATTCATAACGGCTAGTTTTAAAAATATTTTAATAGCATATCGTTGTTTAGTGAAACTCGGTATTGCGTACAACACACGCTATCGAGGAAGGTCGTGATTGCGTGTAATACAGCCAAGTTAGGGTTGCATGTTGTGCAAGACTCATTTGTTGTAGCGTACAACACAAGACATCAATAAAATTAAGAAGAATATTTTTCATATAATCTCAGGGTGTTACAGTTAAGACTTATATATGGAAGAGAGGGATGTAGGGAGATTAATTGAGCAGAGTTTAGGCGAGACAAAAGTCTTGAGAGGTGTGAGAAATCGGTTAGAAGTGGTCTCCTTTTATAAGGGAGGGGAGGGGCTCTTTAGGAAATTGTGAAAACATTATTTTATTATAAAATTATCTTCAGTTTCAAAAAAACAAAAAACCATTAAAGTCAAAGATAAGATGTCTCATATTCAAAATAAAACCATTCAATAAAAAATTCACATGTTTTGGATAATATTTTAATCATTATACTCTTATTTATTTAATCATTTATTAATGATGCAAACAATGCATCATTATTGCGTCATAAATAATTTAATATATTTGATGTCTAAAATTTAAAAAAAATACCATGATGTAGGATATCTATTTATAATTTCAATTAATATTTATAGTCCAAAGGATAACTTATATAACCTTATGTAAAAATTAATGTACTAAAAGATATTTGATTGTGTCATCATTGTCTTTAATTTAGGTTATTTAAAATAAAAGTCATTATCACTCTTAAGTGGCTCCATGGGTCCCCAAAACGACCCAAGGATGCCCATGTTCATCCATGACTCTTCCAATAATGTTAGGAAAAGTGTTAAGGTAATGTTGAATAATTATAATATCTTTTTTACCTTGAATTACCCTATTTACTTTTAACTGTGGTAAATAAAAGTAGAAAGTAAATATTCACCGAAAAATGTTTTCATCTTATTGAACCAAATTTTACTTATGAATAACAACCATGTATATAGGATTTTCAAAATTCAATTCACATAAGTGGTAAAATTTCATTTAAACTAAAAAGTCAGTTTTTTAACTTTATTAGTGGTTTCACTATTCATCAAAAATTGATGTTTTTCAGAAAAATACAAAAAACCTAGCCTAATCTATATTTGATATTACGAATTAAAAAAGGAGTCTATTTTTCCAAATTTAAAACATAGAAATTTCATTATTTATTTTAATATTAATTTTCGTTGTCAAAACAAATAGCGTGTTTTTAAGAAACAATATCAATCAAAAGATTGACACTTGTTTATATCCAATTTCAATGTGAAATTGATTCCAATGTCAAATATTGGATTAAATTTTAAAAATATATTATAATTACACTTTTAAACCAATAAAAAAGATAATATAACCATATATATTAATTAGATTAAAAGGCATAATTGAATTAAAATACAATATTTTTCACTATTCATTAAAAAATAAATTTTATCAGAAAAATACCAAAATTTTACCCAAAGTAAATTTTGATGTCATGATTCTATAGAAGAATTTCATTTTTTCAAATAGAACATATAAAACAGACCAAAACTATATTAAATGAGTGTTCACCATCAAAAGGTGATAAATCGACCTTTTAATGAATATTAGAGTATTTATGCTTTAAATCGAATTATTTTCTTATTTTAAGGATCTAACATTTATGGGATAAATATAAAGACATTTAACAAACTTTTATAATCATATTGTAGTTATTTCTATTCATTCCTGCCATTACAACGACTAAACATTAACTACCATTTAAAATAATAATATTATATTATTAGTGTGCAACGTAAGATTTCAAAAAATCTCATTGTTGCGTATCAGGTACGCCATCGAACATAGAACCCCTTTAAAGTAAAATTATTATTTAGTTCACAAATATTAATAATTTAGAAAAATTTCATGTTCTTTATATACCTGGGATGTTACAATTAGGGTTTGGGGTTCTTTTCATAGAAAACCATGATGAATATGAGGAGCCTTCAGATGTATGTGTTGAGGAAGATGGGTAGGGGATGAGGCTCACCATTATTGTGGCTGTGGGCCTAGATATTTTTTCGTAAAAGCTTTTTTTTGTGCCTCTGATTTATGATGCTTGGGATGTTGCATTCTTTTGAGAAGAGGTTAGTAGGGCCAGGTTACTATTTTCATGGGTATGCCTTCGGGATGCCGATACATATTGAGACGTTAGGTGTTAGGAAGAATAGAGTAATGGGTTTCTTGTTTGAGTTGGAACCATAGGTTTCACCTGGGTTGTGACATTAGAGGTAACTTGGGCCATGGGCCAATGATCATCTTATATACTAGATTTGTGTATTGTCCAAGGTAGGTGATTTATTCCCAGTAGCTTTTGTGAAATATAGAAACCACGTTTATTTGTTTCATTGATATATTTTGTTTAATTTCTGTAACATGCCTGCTTAAAGACTTATTTATTGTACACACCATTGGATGGTATCCAACATAGATTCATCCCACACCCTACACAGGACCTTTGAGACACATGTTTACTCTATGAACATATGTTAAATTAAGGGATCAACTTCAAGAGCTAATTCATAGTTTTAGTTTGGCATGGAGGTTGATAATGAATTTATGGGCTTTCCACTATAGGACTATACTTTTGTTTATCATTCCATTCCATTCCCGAATGTTGCTTTGTAAATTTATATAGCTACTATATTTATCCATGGAATCCTATTTTTATATCATATTTTATGACCTATAATAGATGAATTCTTGTTTTTTGGTTATTGAAACAAGTCATATTTTTGGAAAGAAGGTCAGTTTTACATATTCTTTTGTTTTTGTTTATTATTTTCTTCTGCAATTAAATATTAGTTATGCATCTACTTTGTTGGACTGGTTTGTGTTCGCAGGTTTTTATCTTTCCACTACATGATATATTATTAATAATCCTACTTGTATATCATCTTCCCTAGGATATACCCTCCCAAATATACCTATTTACAACCTCTCTTCTAGTCAATGGCCTTTGGAGTTCATGGAGGTGTGCCTAAGTCGAGTGGAACCTAGCTCAATAGCACTGTTTGAGTGGTTGTTTTGGTCAGGGATTCTATAATAGGTATTATAGGAGGTCTCAACTAGGATTTAGTATCATAATTTTATTGTCAACTAATGATATATATACTAACATTTTATTTTCAGCATATACAATTATTTGGTTTATGGTAGACTATAGATAAGATGTAGTTTAATCTGGTTTTATAACTTATGCTTCGGTTCCTACATACCCAAGCACGAGGGATGGAGCCTGTTTCCCTGGGAAGGTATTACTGTTCTCTTTTTCTTAGATTTTTGTTTATATGATTTCAAGCATGGTGGATCACATAAAATGCGATGATTATCTATTGTGATGTTTCAACCGACCTAGTGATGCATGGAAAAATGTGCAGCCATTTCATTGTGAATTAGGGTATGCGAAATAGATATTGTCCAAGTTAGGAAATGTGTTTTTTCTGGGATTTTTGACGGGCACATTTTAGGGTACCTCATATTTTAGAGATCCATTTATTCTTTGTGATGTTATTATACCATGTGTTAAATATCAAATGCCATGATATGTATGAATTGATTTTGTTAGATGAAATGTGATACTCGATCCCTTATATATATATATATATATATGAAATTTCATGTGCTATGCGTAATGGGAATGACTCTTATAGAGTAGGATGGTAATATGTGTGTGGTGATTTTGATAACCAGGATTGGGAAATTTGGTCGTCATAATTGATGAAATTTTGGTTGTCAGGATGGTTTAGGCCCATGGTATTTCTTTCATAGGAGGCTATGTTGAAGGTGGGTAAAGAAGCCATAATGCTTGGATTCCATGGGGAAGGGCTTCAATGGGGATGGGTAAGGGTAGAGATATCACAATACCATTTACTAATTTCACTAATTTAATATTATATATATGAAATGGGTTTCTTAACCATTTTATGGAATTCAGTTGGTTTCTCTTGGATGGGTCGGATGGAGTGTCAGGCAGGTGATGGAATAGTTTTTTAGTTGAATGATTAGTTTGATCCCTATATGGTTCATGAAGAGTAGGTACATGCTTAGGGAAAATATCATGCTTAGTTACAAGTTCTAGTAATGGTAGTTTAGTCTCAAAATTTTACTTTTTTTGGGGGTGTCTCGACAAGAATCTCTGATCGAGAATGGTACGAGTTATCAAGGGTATCAATGGGGTTATTAGGGAGTGGATCCATCCAAGGTATTCTGAAAACTGGAGTTATAATCACAACACCACCCTCTTTTCTAGGGTGATGGTGGTACATAGGGGTTGATAATTGGATAGACTGCATGCATCTGATCTTTTAGTAGCTGGAGTTGCCTCTAGGGTGGAGGGTCAAGATGGGGATGTACAGGCTCATAGGACTAGGAAAGTGATGGTTGGATGTTCATATTATGTTAGAGTGACATGAGAGATTATCAAAGATCAGTTTGTAGTCCATGTTCATCGAGCACTTTTTCCCAGAGATGCTGAGGGGGGAGAGATCAGGTGTACTTGATTCTTAAGCAGGGTTACATGTATGTCATGGACTATGTAAATACATTCACTAAATTGTCTTGCTTCACACCTAGTATGGTATGTGAATACACCTAGAGGGTGAGGAACACCAATGATGGTGTATAAAATTCCATTTGGGTGTAGGTAAATATCTTTAGGCTGTACTCATTCTCATATGCGATGAATAAGGTGCCCATAACTGAGGGAAAACTCAATGTAATATCATACATCAGCTTGGAAGTGGCTTCAGGTGATGCCTCATTCAGCCACAAATGAGGAAGGGATGAGTTCCAGTAGGATAGTCAGGACAAGGACTCAACTAGACCACAACATGGTATCTCTGTAATGTTTTTATTTAAATTTGGAAAGCAGAGACATGTTCACACTCAGTGTGATTGGCCTCCAAAGGAGTGCATGAGATTTTGAAAAGTCAGACGCATTGATATTTTCTATAGGAAGCCATCTCAGATAGATGCGAGTTGGGGACCAAAGAAGACTCAACGTTATGAGGTTGGTTTTGGGTGGACACAAAGTGAGGTAGTCGGGGATCAGATCCACATGGAGGATGTTGCAGAGATAGTGGGACCCCGTCTTGGGGCCAGTTGTCAGTTGTTGTAGAAGCACTGTTGGGGAGTCTAGTGTCAGGAAGGTGACTATCTGGATAGGTTCTCACCATAGTGATTTTAGGGCTAGAGTAGGCTGGTGAGCTAACAATAGTCAGAGGCACACCATGGGCGTGGCCATGAGTTGTTTCTATTTTCTTTTCGAATGCCCTATTGAGGCATTTCCATTTTGGAATGGAATGTTGGGGAATGCCCATTTTGAGTGAAGGAGGTGAACATACAGTATATGTAATGACTAGATGTTATACATTATTTTAGTATTGGCTCAAGTGCATGATTATATAGACATGAGGTTCTTAGCGTTAGAGGAATCGTTGGATGTGAGTTATGAAGTTATTAAGCATTTGGTCATCCATGTGATGTGGGTTACATAAGGGTTTTGTGATATCAGGATGTTGAGTATGCATTATTTGAATGAGGTTACATGCCCTAGGATATGTTTGATCATATGTTGAGATGTAGGACCTCATGATTCCAAACATGAACCGGGTTTGAGGGAGGAACCAATGTAGTGCAGGCTGTGAATGGGTTCCTTATATGACATGGGTGCACCTGGTGAGGTTACGGGGTGATGATGCATCACAGGAGGACCATGAGTCTAGAAATAGGTCAATGTAACATTTATTGATTTTATATTTGGGTCATTTGGGACTGGGAAAGGTAATTCCAATGGTTGGGATCCCCCTTGATGAAATTGGCCTAAACCATTGAGACATGGGTTTTCCATGTAATCTTTTAACGGGAAGGATATGTTAGGTTCCATATATATGTTTATATTCATATCTCTAGAACAAGATATGTTAGGTTTGGAATATTTTAACATCATGGGTTTTTGAGTCAGGTCGAAAACAACCCCCGATTTGAACTTCTCAATTAGTGTCCATGCCTTTTTCTAATCGGATGATTGAAAATCAATTTGGATAGTTCTATTGGGCCTATATCATGAATTAGGGTTATTATAGAGTATTAGAATGTTTTTCAGGTGTTTTGGTTTTGTTTTTAGAGTATTGATGAGAAATTGGGGTGTTTTGAACTTAAAGGACAGGGTGCACAGTTTAGGGTAAACTGTGTATCCCCTCCCCGTTAACTTTGCACACCAGTTTTGTACTCTAGGATTGTTTTTGTAAACTATTTGTGGGAGGTGTATGACCATATGAGTGGTGTCTATAGATTTTGTAGAGGAATCCCTAGATCTTTTGCATGGTTAGAGAAAAACATACAGAAGGCCACACAATTACTACCATATAGGTAATACCTTTACATTGTATCCCTCATGGTTTTCATGTGGTTTAGAGAACCCTACAAAAAAACCGTGGGACACATTCAAGGGTCATTTCCATATATATATATATATTTTTTTTCTTTTTTTGTTATATCTTCTACCTTCTGTTATTTCTTCATGGTCGCATGCTAAAAAAACACACTCATATTTCCCCTTTAGTAAAAAATTGATCCATCTCCCTTGTCTTTGATCCATACTTTGATTCGTCTGAGGCATTAGAATCATATAGGTAATGCTAGACCCATTCACACATCTTATTTGTTTATCATTGATCTCATGCACCACTATTTCCATCAGAGATGATTTCATGGTTTTAGATGGAAATACAAATCGATATCTATCCACTTAAAATTGGAGATCGATATTAAACATGCCTATTTCTATGAGTCTAAGTTTTATGTTTCATATCTATTATTGTGATTTTATGATCATTTTTTGGGAAAGAATTCTATCATGAAGTTTTTTATTTTGAGAATCACCCATATATACAAGTTTCTTCAAATAAAATTGGCTGTGTGAACCTAAGGTATTCCATTGGGAATGCCCGAACCTTTTTTGGATAAGCAAGGCTAGGTTACAGGACAATGATTCATGGGTTATTTTGGCTGGGGACACAAAATCATTTAAATAAATTTTTTAATTTAAATTAATTTTATTAAATTATTATGGATTTGGTAAATTAATTTTATGCAATCAATACCTCAATGGGGAATTTTTGTATCTTTTAGAATATTCAATTTATTTTCTTTTAATTTAAATTCATTTTTAAAAGTGATTTATTAATATATAAATTCTTGAGATATCATGATGAGGCCCATGGATTCATGATGGGATTGGGCCATTGTTCGGATTGCATGGCCATTTGGATTGAGTGATGTTGATCAATGGTTGGGAATGACTCAGATTTTCATGAGTTGTATTGACCACAAGATTAGGAGTCGTGGATGTTGGATTGAGGCAGTGAGACTTCCATGTTGGGTGGGGAACATGTTTCTGAGATGGAAAGGCCATCATATTCGAGAGAAATGGTTTTAGGGGATCAAGGTTCTAGTTTTTATGTGGACTGGGTTATTTATATTGGTTATTCCTTCTCACTTGTGATGTCCAAAGCACTGATTGAGTCGTGTGCACAAAGGATGACTCCACTGACGCGGTGGTTTTCACCACTTGAGTAGGTATAGATACTGATAGTTTCATATTAGGGGATTATGGTTTGGGGGATTCTCCCATAGAAATACATGTGGAAGGTGAGGAGCCTTCGATTTTTAGTGTTATGGATGCAGGATGGGGGTTGGGGCTCTCCATGGTTATGGTCATGGGCCTTGATATTTATTTGAGGATAGATATCACTGTGCCACTAATTCTAATACCTTGGGTTGATGCTTTCTTTAGAGAAGGGGTCCATATGACCGGGTAACTCTTTTCTTGGGAGTTGCATCAGGGCATAAGTACTTCTTGACACATGTGTATTCAAGAGTAATATGGCGTTGAGTTACCTATTTTAGCTGGAACCTAAGGTTTCACCTAGGCTGTGACATCATAGGTGCCTTAGGACATCGGCTAAAGACCCAATTATATTTTGGATTCAAGTGTTGTCTGAGGTAGGTGATGGATTACTGGTGGCTGTTGAGCCCCATGGAATCCTATTTTTTTACATTTATCTTTTTAGATTAGTTTTTTTAAATAACTAATATAAAAACTTATTCTTGATACGCAACATTGGGTTGTATCATACTGAGATTCATCTGACACCATACATGGGCCCTTCATGACATGTGTAGATATTATGAATTAAAATTTTGGTAATGGATTGTCTTCAAGAGCTGGTTCATCGTTTTAGTTTGGCATAGAGGATTTCAAGGACCATGAGGTCTTTCTTCTATAGAAGATTACTTTTGTAAAACATTACTTTCCATTTTATCATGCTAATTTGTACATGTATATAGATAAAGAGGATAACAATGGATGCCTATTTTTTATATTGTATTGTACGACCCACTGTAGATGAATTCTTAAACTTTTAGTGCTACAAGTGGTAAATTTTACATGATGATTTGTTTTTTATTCCACTACTTATGTTTATTATTATTTTCCACTAATGTATATTGATTGTGATTCTAGATTGCGGGTCTAGTTCGAATATACTAGTTATTATCATTCCTCCGCATGCTATATTATTGTTACTTGGGCTAGTATATCATCTTATTATAGGGTATACCCTACCCACAATAACTATTTACATCCTAAATGCTAGTCAAGATGCCTTTATGATTTGGGGAGATACACCTAAGGCCAGTTGAACCAAGACCAATAGCACTATTAAGGTTTCTATTCAGCTCGTGGATGATACAAGAGCCACATCCAAGATTAACCATAATAAGAGATTAGTTTGAATTATCAGAGGAATGTAATAATTCTCATCAAGAGTTGAAGAATTAGTTGAAAAAAGCAACAATCCTCATCCTTCCAAATCTGGGTAGGAGTTCAAACTTGTTTTGTGATGCATCTTGGGTTGGAAATGGTGTAGTGTTAATGAAATATGTTCAGGTTATAGAATATGGTTCAGCATAGCTGAGGCCTCACGAATTAAATGACCCTACACATGTTCTTATTTTTTCTAATGTGGGTTATTCCAAGAAATATTCGAGGAATTTCTTATTGGAAGAGCATTTCATGGTGTCTACCAGTCATAAATTTTATATCTACATCTTTTCTCAGTGTGATTTGAAGCATTATTAGTGAATATGGGTTGGATAAACACAATAGTTTTGACGTCAATTATTTTACATTCCAGGAATAGGGAATAGTTTTATGGATTATATAAGTTTGAAGACTACAAATAAGTTGTTTTAGGAGTTAGTCTCTTAGTGGAGAGTGGTAAACTTGTTTGGTGAGATGCATATAGAGGATTATGATGAGCATGGGAAGATAACCCTTTCATGTATTTGATTGCATTATTTTGTGATTGTTCAAGGAGATTCAGGTGGAGAATGAATAGTTCTTTTCTACGAGGGAATGTCTTATTGGTAAAAATTCTCCATTTTGTTGGGAAGTTGGTGGTGATGGATTTGTTGGTGTTTGTGGCCATGTGGTTGTGACAGAATGTATGTAAGAAGAGTTAATTCACGAGTTTCATTCATCAATGTAGGTAGTGCATCCTAGTTGGGATAATATGTACCATGACATTGGTAGGCAATATTGGTGGTCAAAATTGAAGATAGTGGATGTAGATTTAGTGGGGTGATGCCTTACCTATTAGTAGGTGAAGGCTAAGAATTTACACCTTGGTGTTTTTTACAACAATTTTAAATCTCATAATGGATGTGGGGTAATATAATGACGGAAATTTTGTGGGTATTCTAAAGAAACCTCTAATGAATGTTGACATTTGGGTTCTTGTGGATCAATTAAAAATGGTGGCTCATTTAATTCCAATTAGAGAGACCTTCATTGTTGATCAGTTGGGTGATTTATATGTTTGGGAAATAGTGATGTTGGATGGGGTACTAAGGACTATATTTTCATATCATGATCGTAATTTCACATATTGTATCTGGTAGTGGTTACAGATGGTAGTCAGTACCTAGGTGTTTTTGAGTACATGTTTTCATCCACAAACAGATAAGAAGTCAGAACGTATGATTTAGGTGTTAAAGAAAATGTTAAGGGATTATGTACTAGATTTTGGTAGATCAGGAGAAGAGAACTTCTCTATTATGGAGTTTACATACAATAATCGTCTCCAGGATACAATTCAGATGGAACCATTTGAGGAACTATATTGGATTTCGTGTATATCACTGTTGTGTTTGTTAGAATCTAGTGAGACTATGCTATTTGGAGCAAGTGTTTTGTAGGAGACATAAAAAAATGTTCAACTGATTTAAAAAATCATGGAAATAGTTTATATTAGGGATATGTTTTGAGAAGATTAGTTTTTTCATCCTCTTGAGTTTATGGTGGGTGATAGTGTTTTTTTTTCGGGAGTCACCAAGGAAGGGCCACTGTTGAATTCAGAAAAATTACAAGGTGACAACCAAGTATGAAAGTCCATTTGGGATTGTGGATATTATTAGTCTAGAGGAATACTAACAGTATCTTCCATAGAGATATAGTTTTATGAATGGTGTCCTCATGTTTCACATCTTTTTCAGTACCTACTTGATTCATCTCATGTGATCTATGATGAGAATTTTGAACTTGAGGATGATGTGTTTTTATAGAGCATCTATTTTTTATCACGGATTTTAGTGAAAATTTATTACAGGGATATAATATGCCTTGGATGATGAAATATGGAAACATTATAATGTTTAATAAGAAATGTGGGAAATGGTGTCAGGTGTGTGGTCGTAGTGGCCTGAACTATTTTCCTCAAAATCTTAGTGAATCTTGGAGCATGGATTAAGGGTGGTAGCTCATAATATGTGGAGGTTTTAGGATCATGTAATTCATACAGGTATGGCCATGTTTTTATTTATTTTTATGTATCTTTTTTTGTAAATAAAAAGTTTTCCAAAAGTATGAGGAGTATCAGGGGTGTTGTGGGGGTATGGGACATGAAAGTAAAGGTAAAATAGAACAATATATAAAAATAACATGGTTGGTACATGATTAAGTAAACAACGTGGCCTTCCTAAGATACCCACGAAACCATAGAAAATGGCATATCCCATGGTTGGAACATGGATTTTTAATCATGCAGGTCTCCACAGGAAACAATGTGACCCAACTCCCCTTAGGAAGTGGCTTGTGCAGAGTTTGTGCACAGTTTAGAAAACCAGATAGATAAACAATGTGCACCTTTAAAAGTTGTAATATTTATAGTTTTTTCATTACATGAAGTTTAATTTTCCACATGATTCCTACCTTCTCCTACATCTTTTTCTATTGATGATTAAGAACCCTCAAGAGCTCCCAAGGACCAATTTCCCTCATTTCTATGCCTTTTGGAGTGTCACGGTTACAGATCAAAGATCATGTTATGTATAATCCTCTCCTTTATTTTCTTTTCTTTATTAGGGTTTCTATCGTGGACGATCATTTTCTAAATCCTAAAAACCCTCCTTTTACAATGGAATCTGTTTTGGGGATTCAAAGGGTGTTTGGATATGGATTTAAAGATATTATTATGAGTGGGTTCATCAAAAGATATGAGTTAGGAAATCTACAAGTTATATACCATAGTTTGTAAGAATATTCTTCAACTTGATATTGTGATCATACATTTCTATTATTATTATATTTTTTATATTTGGGTGATTTGGTAAATTGGGTATCTAATTGATGGATTCAACCCCTCATGTTCCTCTTGGAATGTGTTGAGGATGATTTTATAGATGTAGGAACACCCATGTGATGCACTTACTCTCTCGAACATATAAATTGGTAAGGGTAAGTTTAGGTCTGATGTGTGATAACATAGATACCATGAAGAACAAGTTAATGTGGATTGTTGAGTTGAAAATAGAAAAATTATAGTTGTGCTTAGGGTTAATTATGTCATAAGGGGGTAGTTTGTCTTGACATGAAAATGGGTTAAAAAGGGATTAATGTGAATGTTCCAAATGGATAGTGTTGTATTAATGAAATTAATAATGGGTTCAATACATGAGAAATGATGAATAGGGCATGTATGATAACATATTGAATTTTTTGAATAGGATAAATGGGTAATTTTAAGAGAATTGATGAATTCTCATAATGATTTTAGGTATAATAAATGGGAATTGGGCTAAATGGAAATGTAATGTAAATAGAAAAGTGTTAATGGGTTATGGCATAATATTTGTTCCCATGATGAATTTTGTAGATTATGATTGGTATTTTTATGGATGTGTTTGATTGTGATATAGTATTTATAGAGAATATATATATATATATATATATATAAGAATGTGCACATGGATTGTTTGTTAGATAAATAAATGAGGCTCCTCCCATGAGTCAAGTTGGAATAATGCTCTTACCCACCCAGGAATTCATGGGGTTTGGATTCAGAATAATTCTATGTATCCATTATGGTTTCATTCGATGAAACTACCTAGACTGAGTATCCAAGGTAGGTGAAATTTATTAATTTTGAAATTCTTACCCTTGTTAGACGGGGACTAAAATTAACCCCTAATACATAGTATTGAAAGCCTAACACCCTATGTCAATAATGTAAATGCCTAACCCATGGAACACATTTTCATAATGGATTGTGTAATAATGAATTTGAAAATGATGAATTATGTACTAATGATTGAAATGGTTAATGTAATGTTTGTTAACTAATGTCACATGATCTATCTTTTATTTAATTTTTATTTATTCGGTACTATAATGATCAATATTTTTTGAATGGAAATGTTGTACACATCATTGGCGGTGGACTACTGAGATATACAAACACCATTCTTCGGTTGTCATTGTGTACCCAAGAAGATTTCATGCTTGCAGGTCAGGATAAGGGTAATGGCCCTGTGCTTGGGAATTGAGTTGGGCTTGGGTGGTGTATGGATGAGGTATTAAAAAGGGAGTCTAGAAAATCTTTGGATTATGCTATTTGTCTTTATTTATGATTTCTTCTCCCGTGGAACCGTTTATAATCACATGAAGTATTTAATGTTTTCAATGGTTTATTACTAGATTTTGTGATATGTTGATTATGATTATTCATGGGTTATTACATAAAGATTATTTTATTTAAAATTGGTATCTATTAAGGCTCACTATGATAAGGGGGTATAGTACCCCAAGTTATTTACTAGACCCTCGATACTTGTTGCAAAAACTATAGAATATACGGGGTATGGATGAGGGCTTGTGACGACTTGGGTCAAGGCACCAGTTTAGTAGCCTCGTGGTCAGGGACATTACAGGGGTCCTTCTAGGCTAGATGTGTTCAAATGCTACATATACCCTATTAATGTATGTACACATTTTATTTTCAGACATATGTAAAAGAATGTTTTTGATCATAGGCAATGCATACCGGTGTTAGTAAATAATAGATGATGGAGGTGACAGGATGGGAGGTTAACCCTCATGTCATGTAGTAATATATATAATTTTTTAGGTCTCACTTGTGGCACCCAAACCCTAAATTGTATATTCTTTGGGATTCTAATTCCATATAATGAAATTTAATCTATTTTTTCATGGTTTTATGTTTATTTTTCATAAATAATGTTATGATTTCTCATGAGGTAGATTTTATATTTTCTTGAATATTTTATTAGGAAAACCAGTACCAAAGATCGTCCATGATTCCAATGCACTATATTTTTTCTCATGGGAATCAAGAATTCTCTTTTAGATTTTCCATAGAACATATTGAGTACTCGTGTCAGAGGTACCATGGTTAGGTTAATGAAACACCATCATTATGTTCTTCAATGTTAGTCATGATCATTACATCTCCATCATGGGTGATCATCATCCACTATTAGAAATAAATTTATTTCTCTTCATTCTCGCATTGAGATCCAAGTCAACATATAATGATTGGATTATTTTTATTCTCTTGTAAGGATTATTTTCTTCACCATCTATCAAATTTTTTTCTAGGGTTATTTTTATATATTAATCTGCACATTATCCTTGTTAGTCGCCAATTCCAAATATCTCTTATATTTCCTTGACCCCAGTTTCCCAATGTTGGTGGATTATTTTATTTCATTAGCATAATCACAAGAAATCGAATCCTCTAGGACCGATATGTTTAGTAGACTTGGAAATACTAGTTATAAACATATGTTTTCCATTATATATGGAAATGAAAATCATCATATCATCTGATTTGAAAAAAATCATATCCCATAGACTATCCATAAAATTCAATTAAAATATACTTATTTTCATCCTAGGGAAAAATGAATCATAAGAATGGGGTGCGCTCAGAAACATTGTAAGGACAAAAAATATTGCATAAGATATCACAAATAAGAATATAATTTTAAGGCATTGTATAAAATAGAAACAGATTTCTTTTAAACAAAACCTTCATCATAATATGGAAATAATAAATCAAATAATTCTTTTTAAACAGTCACCTAGATATTCTACTAGTAGAATAATTATATGTAATATTAATCACATAATAAGGGAATGTGTAATTCCAGATATCATAACCATACATTCAAGACCTCATGGAATGAACATAAATAACAATAACATCGATCCTCATGCCAAAACACTTGTCTATCTCATGAGACCTACCGCGGATTGAGGGGATATAATATGCCCTGACCACCACTTACTATGTCTAATGCATTCCTCATATGAAAAAGGTGAACCAAAATATAAACATTCGTATTAAAACTATCATACTAAATGTTAATTATTTATCCATAAATCATGAAACATATAAAAATAGAACATCCATAGTAAAAAATATAGGAAAACACTCAATAAAATATGGAATATTGTACCATAATAAATATACCTCAAACCCGGATAAAATAAAACATAGGAGGTTGAAATAGATGAAAATAATATTAAAAATTGATTAAAATGCTTTCAGAGAAATATCCATTTTTAATATAGGAATTATTTAAAAGACACACAATTATAAAAGAAAAAATTTATTATGAAAAAAATTGAAATATTTTAAGGAATTCTTCAAAATATTATGGCATCATAATGGAGGAAAATAGTCACTCACTCCATAAAATTTAAAAAACGTCCATTACTTAATTTGTTGAATGGGTCACAACGTACCTCATTTGGAAAATGAAAAAATGATTATTTCTAAACATTTTATAAAAATAAAAAATGAAAAAAATTGAATTTAACGAATATTCATTAATTTTTGGAAATACATTTGATGAAACATGGATATGGTTGATAAAACTTTCCCAGTAAATACTTACATATACACAATCTCAGATAATAATGAGATTGAAAAATTAACCCTTATATTGTTATTTTCTATTTTTTAGGGTGATTTATCATCATATATAATGGTTAAATAATATTATGAAATTATAACAAGACCATATCCATATTTATAATATCATATATGATCCTATTGTATCATTTTGTTGATAGAATTTCAGTATTACTATTTTTTCGGGTGTTAACTGCTTCGTATTTCTATTCATATTTGGCCATGTATGTAATGTTTGTTATACATAGGATGTATTTTTTCATATGAAAAATTATATTAAGATCATATTAATTACTTTTAAACATCATATAAATTTTATAATCATTCTTGAATGGTTAACTTGTATAATTAATCTCACTACATCGTGGAGATGGTAAGTCGTACTTATGCACGAGCGATGGTATCATCCCAGTAATGGTTAAATGGGATGTAATTGGATGGTATATTAATTATATAGAATAAAAATAATGTTATATTAATTATTTATGTCCAATAATGTCATCATTTTTCCCATCCAAATAATGTAGTGTTGAATAACAAATTACACCATGACATGGAGAAGGTTACCGTACGTACAGACAAATGGTGATATCGTTATTAATAAGATGGATAAATAGAGGAATATGGTAGATCAATAATTATAATAACATATCATACTTTTTATAATACATTATTTATTACATTGGTATGGGAAAAACATATTAATTTTAATTAGATGATGAAAAGAAATTGAATGGAATTGGTAAAATAATCACCTCTCCTTTGAGCATCTCCTTTTGATATTCATAAAAGGACTCCATAGGTTGGATTTATAACCAATGTATGGAATATTAGACTATATTTGGAATGTTATCGGGATATTTATGTAGTGTTTGGACCATCCAAATGTCTTTATACTTGTAATGAAATGGGAAGGATATTTTCCTCTTTATAAGAGAGGGGAGGGACACCTTTGGAAACTACAAAACTATTAAATTATAATTATGTTTTTTGATTTAAAATATCTAAATTGTGGGTTATTCATCTGATAAGATGTGGAATGGTCTAAATTATAACAAAAAATTAATTTTATACATGTTTTTGGAAAAATGATACCTTATCTTTTGGGTTTAACCCTTAGATAAACTGTTTAATTCTTAGCATGTCTACTTGTTGACTTCTACAATAGGGTTAATACAGATACTATAAATTTAGAAAATAACTAAAATTGGATCTTAAATGAAATATTTTAACATATAATATTTATTTGTAAGAACCTTATATTTTTCTTGATTTTATGACATTATATAAAATATTCATTATTTTAATGTATAATTTATGTCAATTTTGATACTATTAAATATTTTTATTTACAAAAATATAAACCATCTTGATAAAATAAATAAAAATACTTTTCATATTTCCTTAACATTTTTATTATATCTATAAAATTAATTTATGTCATTAATTAAGTCAAGTAATATTTATTTTAATATTTTTCAAATCATTTTTTTAATATTTCAATTAATAAAATTATTTTTCCATCATTATTGTGTCACCATTAATGGTAATTATTTGACCTCTAAAAATTAGAAACAATATTCTATGATTCATTAAATCATTTTAATTTTTTTAAACTATTTATAATTGATGGTATCTACAAGATATCACAATATTAAAATTATTATATTTATAAAAAAACACAGTGTGACATTTTTTCACATTCATTAATTTTAATAATATTCAATCCTTATCCATGGAAAAGGGAAAATTTAATTATTAAATTTATAAAAAAATGTTATGAGGGTATAATATATCCATAAAATAGATTTTTTACAGGTTTTAGGGTAATTTTATAATATTATTTTTACCTTAATTAACCAGACATTCCCTTAACCATAGTAATAAATATTTACAAATTTTAGTATTTATAATATAAAAAATTTAAAAGTAATTTATTAACATAACATTAAACCATTGATTGAAAATATAGAAACCATTTTTGATAATTTAAAACATATAAATTTGAGAGTTTAATTTGATATTAATCCCCATTGAAAAAATATGATAAATAGTTTTTCAAAAGTAAAAACTTTCCAAAGATTAGCATATATTTGTACACAATTTTAATGTGAAAATAATTCAAATGAACTTCATTATATTAAATAATAAGAATGTATTCTAATTATACTTCAAAAAAATTAAATATATAATATAATAATATATATATATATGTCGAAAAAGGTTTTCTGAATTAGAATGTAGTATTTTCACTATTCATTAAATTAATAAATTTATTAGATAAACACAAATTTTTTTCCAAACTAAATTTTTATGTCCCACCTATAAATAAGAAGTTAAAATTTTCAATTTTAATATATAAATGTTTCAAATACAAGATTTAGATATTTTTCACTATTAAAATGTGGTAAAAATACATTATTTGAAATATAATTATTTTATTCGAAAAATTGAATTTGTTCTTATATCATGTCTATGAAAAACATGACATGAATAGTAAAATTATTCAGAATATATAAAATTCAAAACATTGTTATAACTATTCATAAACACTTTTAAAATGGTTAGTCTTGGTTTTCCCGAACTAGGTGTCGCGTGCAACGCAAACTATAGAATTATTTAAAAATAAGTGTACCGCAGAAACTGGGGGTGTTATATTATTCCCTCATTCAAATAATTTTATCCTCAAAATTTATAGAATATCACTTCATAAAATCATTTAGATGGTTCATCATCATATGTTCTTTATGATCCCATGTCACCTCTTCTATTTTTTAGTCTCCAAAGAAATTTTACCAAATATATCAACCAATTTATCAACACCTATTTTATCATGTCAAGAATCTACATAAGCACTTCCAAGTAAGACATATCAGGTTACATTTCTGTTTTTTGTACGTGAGTACATGCGTTGGGGCTGGATTATATTTCTTTAACAGTGAATCATGGAACACGTTTTACTTTAGAGAGACTTGGATTCATTACTAAATGGTAAGCTACAACTCCAATTTATTCAAGAATATCAAAATCTCTGATGTACCTAGGCCATAATTTACCCTTCTTACCAATTCGTATTATAACTTTCCATGGAGATACATTCAATAAAACATGATCTACCACTTGGAATTAAAAAAACTTTTTTTGGTTATTGGCATAGATCGTTTGCATACTTTGAGCTGTTTTGATATGAGTCTAAATTGTCTCTACCTTTTCCATTGTTTCTACAGAAACTTTCAGGCCTATGAGTTTTGTTTAACCAAAATCATCTCAACAAGTCGGTGTACGACATCTCATTCCATATAACACTACATATGGTGCCATCTAAATTCATGAATGTAAGCTATTGTTATTGGAAAATTCTACTGGAGGTAAATACTAATCCCACAAGCACTTAATGTCATGTGAGAAAGATCATGACATCTCTTCTAAGGTTTGAATAGTCCTTTCCGATTTCCAATCAGTTAGAGGGTGGTAGGGAGTGCTCAAATGATGATCAGTATCATGGGAATTTTGATGAATTTTCATGAATTGGGATGTAAAAAATGGATCACTATGAGAAATAATTAATAGGGATACACCATGATGTCATAAAAAATCATTAATATATATTCATTCTAAATGTTAAAGTAGTAAATTTTCTCTTATATCATGAAAATGTGTTTATTTGGTAAGAAGAATGATAGTAAGCCATATCGCATCTTATATTTTGGGAGTCTTTTGTATCCCCATGAGACGTTACATCATAATATCATCCCATATCCACATAAGTATAGGAATAGGTTTTATGACTCTTCTATGATGTTTTCTTATAGCCTTCACTTGTCGGAATACCAAACATCTCGACACATAATCAGTAATCTCCCACTTCACAATGTCACACTAAAAACGTTCCCTAAAATATTTATACATATTATTTCCAATAGAGTGTATAGAAAATTTTATATTTGACCATCATCAAATAAATACTTTTTTAGCTCAGGTATTCGAGGAACACAATGCCTCTTCCCAAATTTCAAAATCCAATCATTATGTATGAATTTGATCAATCTCATATTTATCACCAATTTAATTTTATTTTGAAAATATCTATCCTCACATTTAGATGTTTTTATCCATTCTAGTAACTATGGATTAGAAACCATTTGAAAAAGTAGTGATGTTTCAACTTCCATGATAACTCCCATATCTATATTTACTAGATCCAGGAACATAGGATCCTTTTCAACCCTCATTTTTTTTATAAATCCATTGAATATTTTTCTTAAAGAATGTACCACCTTATTTTCCATCACTGTGTGGTAGTGAATTGTGCAATAATAATACATTGGTAGCTCATGATTCCTCCATTTTTTCATATTGAGTTCTTTCTATGTGAAAATATATTTCAAACTCTTGAGATCATTATATATCTCATATCTTTCACCTTAGAGATAGTGTATCCATATATTGATAAAAAATATGTATACTACTAACTCAAGATATGGTGTTGGGTAGTTTTGTTCATTTATTTTTAATTTCAGCGATGCATAAGTAATAAATATATCATTCTGTATAAGGAAACAACCAAAATCTTCCCTTGATGCATCACTATAAATCACAAACTCATCATTTCCAGATTGTAATGTCATGATAGAATCATTGACTAATCTTCTATTTAGTTATTCAAAAAATTCTTCACACACTTTTTTCCAAATTAATTTATCCCCTTTAAGTGTGACCTTGGTTAATGGGTTTTCCAATCAGCCGAAATTATGGACAACATGCTGATAAAAACCTGTTAAACCAATAAAACTACGTACCTTGATTATACTCGTCTCTTCTAGAAATTCATATAATGCCTTTTTCTTTATAGGATCAATAACTATTTCATCATTCAAGAAAGTATGGCCAAGAAAGGAAATTTCCAGAAGTTAGATTTCACAATTGCTAAACTTTTAATATAGTTAAATTATTCTAAGAGTCACCAGAACAATCTATAAGTGGTTGTCTAGTTATTCATAGATTTTTATGTATACCAAGATACCATTAATATATAATATGAAAAAATCATTATGATATTCTTTAAGCAATCTATTTATTAGATCCATGAAAACAGAGGGTGAATTAATCATTCAAAATGACATTACTGTAAAATCGCAATGCCAATACCTGTTTCCTAATGATGTCATTACAGTATCATTCTTCATTTCACAAAATTGATGTTATACAGAACAAAGGTTAATATTTTAAAAATATCGATCTCCATGAAGTTGATCAAACAAATTATAAATGTGAGGAAGAAGATTATTAATATTTATTGTAATAGTTTTTATTTCTCTATAGTCAATGCATATCATCATTGATATGTCATTATTTTAACAAAAATATCTAGGAATCCCCCTATAGACACACTAGGGAAAATAAATCCCTTAGTAATAAACTCTTCTAGCTATTTATTTAAATCTAATAATTCTATGGTGGCCATTATATTGGGAGTTTTTGATATTGTCCTGGCATCAGGGACTAAATCAGTAGTAAACTCAACTTCCCACTATAGAAGATATCCATGTAAGTCCTCTAGATGTAAATAAATGTATTCTCATAAAATAAGTACATAATCAATTTGAATATTTCATCATTCATCGCAATATTTTATTTCCACTTCCTCTATTGGAATCTCATTCAGTAAACCTAGTGGGGTTGGATTTTGATAAGAATCAGGTGATGATGTTTCTGATCAAATGATAATAGATTCTACATTTTCCTCACAAATCACAACTTTCTTATTCTAGCAATAAATAATTGCATCATAATTTGATAGCTTGTCCATACCATGGATTATATAAAATTTGACCAGTGGTATGATGATAATGTTAGTTGATAAATATTGTTTATATGCCTTAATGGGAACATCCTGATACATCTCTATTTTAATCAGACGCCACTTAGGGGTTTTGAGAGATGACTCTGGTTTTGATGTGAATTGGAAATATCAAATTCTAAATGAAAACATGGAAGATGTATATGAATGAGAGGATCCAGAATCAAATAATGATTTGGATAAATTTGAGTAAATGATTAATGAACCTTCCACCACATCATTAAGAACATCTAACTCAGGAGTAGTTATCACATATTCTTGGCCTGTCTCACTTCTCCTTTTCAAGGGAATGATTCATTGACTCAGAGTACACTCATTTTAATAATTTCCCATCTCATTGAAATTAAAAAATTGATCATTGGTATCATGGCTCTTCCACTTTGAAATGAAGAGGTTGGTGTCCTTTTTCCCCGCACTTTTAACAATCTCCCACCCCCTTCATGCATGTACCAGGGTGTTTCTTCCAAAAATTACTGTAGTGTGGAAATTCAACTATTTCCTTATTCCCCTTAATTCTTGTTCATCTATGTTTGGTGAGTCTCTTATACTCAAGTTTTGATTTAATGACATAATATATAGATAATTCTTTTTATATCTTGATTGCACATGATACTATATCTTCATTTGACGAGAAATATTTAAAGGACAATTCCTGTTTGAGGAATGGTTTTACCCATCAAAGAATAGATCAATATTAATTTTTGGGTTACATATGTACTCTATAGCATGCCTTTATAACCTTGTGAATTTAGATTCATAATTTTCAACATTATCATCTTTCTATAGCCTTGGGACTAGAAACTGTATCTCAATATCTGATTGTAGATTACAATGAATGTTTTGTTCTGTATAGTTCTTTAAATTAACTCTATTCTATGTTTTATAATTTTTCATCATCCTACATGTTTTTAATTAATGACCACCATTGATCTGTATCTCCTAATATAAGATAGACTACCTTAAATATTTTTCCCATTTGATACTCCCCAATGCAAGAAATATTTTCTATGGATATTTATCCATTTCTCAAGTACAAATGGCTTTTTAGTCCCATTGAATGTTGGAGGTTATTTTATCATGAAGTGATATAAATTTGATTCTCCACACTATGGATTAAAATTCTCTATATATGTATGGTTATTATTCATAACCTAAGTCAGCTGTCCCAATATAGTTATAATGTATTCAGCACTAGTTGTATCAACAACACTACTATCATTATCTTTCATATGAGAGAAATACCTACGAGGATTATGTGTGTTGATTTAATTTCTGATCCTTCTTCTAGGCGTTATTTCTAAATAATTGAATACACAAAATAAACATGTGAGTCATAATTCATAATTCCAATAATGTAAAATAGTTTACATAAATTGAAAAATATATGAATATCTAATACAACATAATAAAAATGGTTTATTTGGGGACATATTTACTCATAAAACCTTTATTATGGATGCTCAAGAAAATGTATATTATTATTAAAATAACACCTTAGAGTGTCAAACAATGTTTACAATAAGGCATGTTGTCATGTCCCAGGTTACACCGCGTTATTCCCAGAACACCTTGTCGTAGTTCATAAACCTATGTATATCTGTACTAGAACCACATCCACTTGTGGAGTCTATACATGGATTTATTCTCAAATAATACACACATAATCTCTATATTACCAAATGTTTAGGATGTTCAATTTTTCTTATCGTCAAATTCAATCTTAGTGTAGTGTCCACCTAATTAAAGACTTTTAAAAATATAGTTTTCTTGGGTTTTACTAAGCTACATATGATAAAACCTATAACACCCCAACCCTATTTTCCTTAAGTCAGTGTGTTATATTATTGTCTTGGAATGATCATAAGAAATAACATCCCAAAATACCGATCATTTTAGTAGCCTTAAAAATACTAGATACAAACATAAGTTTTACATTACACGTTGAAATGAAAAACATCATATTATCCCCTTTGAATACTATCCTATCCCTTATAATATAAATGCATGTAAATTATAATATACTTCTTCACATCAAGGGGAAAAATAAAACATAATAATGGGGTGAGCTCATATTCTTAATCAGTATAAACATTATAGCCACAACTACTGTAAATAAGAATCAACCTTTAAGGAAGTTTATAAAACATAATTACAAGCCTTATAAACATATTATTCATCATAATATGGAATAAATAAACCAAAAATTACATTTAATCAATCACATGGATATTCTAGAAGATGAATTATCACATGTAATATTAATCACATAAAAAATAAATGCATAATGTCGGACATCATAACCATACCTTCAAGGACTACTTCCAAGACCATCAATGAAAATACCATAAAGTCCTCGTGAAAAGACACAAAATTGTCTCATGTGGCCTACTAATGCATCAATGGGATATAGCAGGCTCTTCCCGTCAATTACTATGTCTAATTCATTCTTTATATGAAAAGGGTGAATCATAACGTAAACATTCGTATAAAAACTATAATAGGAAATGTTAATACATTAACCATAAACTGTGAATGGTATAAAAATGTAACATATGTAGTCAACCATATTATAAAACCATTAATAAAATATAGCATATTGTATCATAACAAATCCACCTCAATCAAAAATATAATCCAACAAACTATATTTACATAGATGAAAATAATCTCATAAATAAATGAAAACTCTGTCAGAGAAATATCCCATTTTTACTTTAAAATTATTTAAAATACACACAATTATAAAAGAAATGATTTATTAATAAAATAACCTTGTAATCGTGTATGGAAAACGATAAAATGTTACAGCATCATAATGGTGTAAAATATCCACATGCATCATATAGGTTAAAAAACATCCATTCTTTAATTTGTCAAAAAGCTTATAAAGTACATCATTTGGAAAATGAAAAAATGATTCCTTTCAAAAAAATTTATAAAAAGTGAAAAAATGGGTAAAAATGAACAAAAAAAGTTTTCAATAGTATTTTCAAATAAATTTTAAATAACATGGATATGGATGATAAATATGTGTCTGTAAATACTTACGCATAAACAATCATGGATAATAATGAGATTCTAAAATTTAACGTTACCTTATATTTTCCTTTAGACAAGGTTTTGTTAACCACGTGTATAATCGTTAAATTTTTTTATTCAATTATACCAGGATGATATACATATTTATTTGATTATATATTATCATCTTATATCAAATTTTAATTGTTTTTCAGTATTACCATTATTACAGGTGTTAAATACATCGTTTTCACATTCCTATGTTGTCATGAAAATAATGTTTTTTATGATATGGAGGTATTTTATTCATATATATAATTAAATTATGTTCATAATAATTAATTTAACTTTTCATATAAATTTTATAGTCTTTCATGGATGGTTATCATGGAGAATTAATCTCACCAAAATGTGGTGACGGTTGGTTGTAAGTACGCATGAGCGACGATATCATTCCATTAATAGTTAAATGGTATAGTATTTGGTGGTATATTAATTATAAATAATAATTATCATGTTATATTCATTATTTAAATCAATTATACTCATCATTTTACCCATAGAAAAAAAGTAGTGTTGAATATCAAATTACACCATGGTGTGGAGATGTATGTCGTACGTACACATGTATAGTGATACTGTTATTCGTAGGATGGATAAATTATGAAATATTGATGACAAATAGTGAAAATAACATATAATCATGTATATTATAATTTATTTATTTCTTTGATATAGAACCAACATAATAATAGTATGCATAAGAAAAAAAATAAATTGAATCGAATTGGTAAAACAATTACCTATTCTTTGAGCATATCCTATTGATTTTCAACAAAGGACACTACAGTATGGATTTATTACCAATGAATGGAATATATAATTATGTTATTGAATTTATTAGGAAATTTCGGAAGGTTTCTTCCGAGAAAAAGGAATTTAGAGGTGTGAATATCTAATGGGGATAGGTACCCTTTTATAATAGAGGGAATCGGCACTTTTGGATACACCAAAACTATTAAATTATTATAATTTAATTTTTGATTTGAAAATAGTTCCAAAGTTATTTATTTATATTCTTATATTAATATGGGTAGAAATAATCACACAAAAATATTTTCAGACAAGGCTAGGTCACAAAAGTAACCTTATCTCTTCGCTCTAATCCTTAGTTAAACAGCTTAACTCTTACTGTGTCTACTTGTATTTTTATACTATAGAGTTAATATAGTTAATATAAAACTTCAAACGCACCCCAATAGTATCATTAATTAAATATTTAACACTATCATAGTTATGTGGTCAAAACATGGATTTTATTAAATATTATAACATTTAATAAATTATTATTTATTTTAAGCTATCATTTTTGTCAATTTTCATATTATTCAATATTATCTTTTTAAAAATAACAAAAAAATCATGATAACATCAGTTAAATACTTCACATATATCACTAAAATTTCCATTATATCTATTAAATTATTTTATGTCATTAATAATTTCAAATTATATTGATTTTAATATTTTTAATACCATTTATTTGATATTTCAATTAATAAAATTATTTTTTCATCAATATTTTGTAATCATTAATGGAAATTATTTAATCTCTAAAATTTATAAATAAACTTTTATAATAAAACTAATTCTTTTATCATTATATATAGTATTTATAATATATTTTATCCCCTCGGTCTCTCTATTTTAAAATTATTATGCTGATAAGATACGAGATAGTGAAATTTTATCAAATTAATTAATTTGAATAATATTCTTGTCATATTCATGGAAAAGGGTACATTGAATGATCCATTTGTAAAAATAGGTTATAATTGTATAAATTAGTCAACCAATATTATTTTAATTGGTGTCCGGGTGATTTAATAATATTATTTTTACCTTCAGTTACACGATTTACACTTAATAATGTTAATAAAAAATCACTAAAGTTACAATTAATAATATCCAAAAAGAAGTAATCTACTAAAATAATTTGGAACCACTGATTGAAAAATATTGAATCAATTATTAAGAAATAAAAATACATATGTTGTTGTAATTAATTTAAAATTAATCCTCGTTGAAAAAATGATAAAACATGTTTTTCATAAGTAAAAACCGTCAAATCATTTTTATGTGTTTTTATATAATTTAAAAATTTAAATAATTAAAATGGCTTAAAATATATTAAATGATAAGTACATAGTCTAATTATACTATAAAACCATTTAAAATGATAATAAAATAAATAAATAAATTAGATGAAAAAGAATTTTTAAATTAAAATTCAGTATTTTTCACTATTCATTAAAATATGAATATTATTAGAAAAGAAACAAAAAAAATTTCAACATATATTTCTATTTCCTGTTTATAAAGAAGAATATTATTTTTTCAAATTGAATATATAAAAGTGTCAAATATTGGATTTAAAAAGGGTACTCCATTAAACGGAGGTAAAAATGCATTTTTTTAAAAAATACTTCTTTTATTCAAAAAATTAAATTTTTTCTTATATATTTTACATAAAAGATATTTTATGAATAATAAAATTATATGGAATAAATAAAATTGAAAATGTGGTTATTTCTATTCATAAAAAAATTTAACTTAAATGGCATGGTGTTCTCATACTTACTCTTGGGATCCTTATAAGCTATTGAATTATTTTAAAAGAAGTGTATCATGGATTCTTTGGGTGTTACATCTCCTATATAAATTCATTTTTTAATTGATAACTAAGATGAATTTTTTACATTTTATTCCTTCACGTAATGATTCTTCCTTTTCATTAGAGAGATCTACCTAAATAATTTCCTTACATTCTTCTATGGAAGTGAAACATTGTTCCATAAAACATAATATGAATGCTAAAAATCTCCATAACAGTAACAATAACTATAAGGAAATGGTATTTATTAAACCCACAATCACGAGTTTTAAATAAATAATTAAATTCCATGAATTTTTAAATACCATTTATTATTTCATGTTTTATAAAATTAGGTCGTAAATCGTAAATAAAAATCCATAAATTAAAAAGTGGAAACTTCCACTAAATATCTAGGTTTTCACAAGGTAACATTTTAAAATAAATTTTTTTTTATATTCATGAAAAATCTTAACAATTTTGAACATGACGTCATCATTGGTCATAATCATTCTTAAACCCTATTAAAAACATTTGAATATATCACATGGTAACAAAAAACAATGTAAGGGGCATATAAAACGTACAAACAAAAAAATTAGTCAATTTCAATATCATGAGATCATATAATATAGTTTTACTTTATCATAATTAACATTGGGCTCATATAATTTTTTACATATGTATGAAATGAGAATTACAATATAATGTGGACTATTGAAATAATTTATAAGAATGTTTAATTTAAAAAATTCACAATATTGATGGTTTTATAGAAAAAATGAGAACTCATGAAATACATTTTATTAAAAACATTCCATTTTTATCCTTAAATTCAATAAATCATCCATTAAATAAGAGATCATTCACATAACATATGGAATTGAAATACGTTGATGAAAACAGATTATAAAATAGAGATATTCAATTTTGGTTCTTTACAAAATATTACAATGTAACCATTAAAATAACCACTATAAATTTAATAACAAACTATATTAATTCGTGCATAATACTTAAAATAACATAATAATCAAACGTTGCATGGGAGACCAATAATAGGCTCACCCTTCATTATAAACAGTGTCTAATTACCAAAACATTGATGAATGACCTTAAAAATTCAATTTACAACATTATACAAATAATAATGAACTCTTTATCCCAGATGTAATACATTTTTGGATATTGGTATGTCCCTTTTCATTAAAACCCAAAGTTTCTAAACAAAAATACCCAGAAAAAAATGAAGAATAATTTTTCACTAAAGAAAACATGTATTCTTGTCAGGGATGATAAATATCATATAATAGTTGTGATGTTAGGAAAAAATATCAATGTTATATATGTTAAAAATCATTCCTTTTAAATTATGTACAAAATGTTAAAACATTTCATATAATATTATTATAAATAATAGTTTTGAATGCACATGTATGAAACAGAAAAGGAGATATAAAATCCTATTTACATATTATTATTTTTCAATATATGTACATCTATAAAATAAATCAACAATATTCATATGGAGGAAAATGATTTTGAAAATAAATCATTGTAACTTCCCAAACTTGTATTAATGAAAATTAATCTTGTTCAAGTTAAATGTCTTATTATGTAAAATGGTTCTGTAAAACATATTATCTTACGGGTTTTTCTATTTTTTGATTTTAAAATACTGTTATGAATTAAAATCATTACTAATATAGCTATTGGACAATGACCAAATGATTAGTATAAAAATATATTTTTTAACAAATCCAATTTACTCAGAAAAAGGAAAAAATGAGCTCATCTAGCATAATTTCTCAGTATGAAGCCCATTTTTCAGAGCTCGGAAAGGAGGTAGTGTCACTGGGATTCTCTCTTGAACAATCCCATGCTAAGCCTCAACACGTTAATCTTGAGTGAAACCGCCTTCTGGATAAGTGGATGTTAATAGAGATTACCACTCGAGCGATGTTATCTAAGGCTCCCCATGATTATTTCACCATCACACACCTTACCCTTAGGTCATATGCAGGTGTTTTAAGGGGTTACTTAACAATACCGTAGAACTATTATTATATGCATTATTTTTGTATAGAGAATTTACATTAATTTTATTATTGTTACATTGTAAATAGATTTTAAATCACAAATAGTATTTTTAGTTATTGTTTAATTAAGAAATATATTTTGATGAATTAATATATTTTTGAATTCCTTTTTGTTAATAAAATATTGTTCATAAATTAATGTTTATTTAATATAAATGATCGTATAATATTTTTTATGAATACAATTGTAATTTTTATTAAGGATTGAAAGCTGATTTTTGTAAAAACACATGAATTTTCGATACATGTCAGTTTATATTTTAAAACTAAAAATTAACATATTTATAAAATTATATACATAAAATGAATATTATTTTCTGAATTAGGACATCAAAATTATCTAATGGTAAATTTTTCATAATTTTATGAGATAGTTTTATTTTTGTGTAAAAATTAAATACCGTTTGAATATATATGTGTTTTTGGACATCATAATTACACAATAGTGATGTAATAAAATAAAATAAAAGGAATTTTCGGAAAATATATGTTTTTCCATTAAATTTTTTGATTTTAGATTAGTTTTATTAATTTTATGGTGCCTTAGTGGACCCTCCAATACATATAAAACATTTTAACTTTTGAAAATGATTTCCTTGAGAGTGTGACTCACATCCTCATAAAAAAGCCTAATATTATAATATGTTAGGCCATTATCCTTATAAAATAATTTTTTCTACTCCCCATTGGAAAAAATCATGGGAAAAACCATAGGTTGGTTTTAGTTTTGATTAGTTTAATGTGTAGTGTCCTAAATCTAAATAATAAATATTTTCATCCCTTTTTCTATATAAAACCACCCATGCCTCAACTTATCCTCCCTCAAAACCATTGGAGCTCGAACAGCCTATGTCCACCTCTCTCTATAATCCTACCAAGGTTCCCCAAGATCCAAATAAGCCTTTCTCAAGCCCCTTCCATGCCATTGGGATCACACTTCTAAGTAAATGATTTCTTCCTTTCTCATTTTTTCCATTCTTATTGATGTTTTTATTCCCTTTTATTTTTAATTAAAAATGATGGGGTTTGATTTCACACATCCCATATAATTCCCTCCTTATTTTATAATGACACTATACACCTTTCACTCTCATTAATTCCACCCATGTAAACCCATTACCATGCCGAAATATCATAATGGATTTCTCTCTCCTCATATACAGTCAAGTACTTATTTTATATTATATATTTAAATTCCATTACATATGTTGGTAAATGTTTCTATATTACCCATACTTTACATTTAATGTACATTTTATGAGATACCCCTTTCTCTCTCATCATCTTTTTTTATGAATTCTTATGTAACGTTGCTATGCTGCCAAAATTACACCGCGATTTTCCAAGACAAAGTCATTGTGTAGTGAATACCATAACAATTTATCTATGATGTGTATTCACCTTTATTCATATTTAATTATTATTTATACAGTTTCATTTATTAATTCCACATTCCTTTATCATGAAATAAATGATGATGTTTAATGCATCCATGTAGTATGATCTATGTGGAACACTAATGCATGAGATTACATGATTTAGAAGGTTGTGCCCTGATAGTACTCCAATGCATTGGGTAAAGATTAGTATCATGACACGTCAAGTTCAATGAGCTTTTAATAAGGCTAATTAAAGATAAATGATGGTTTATTCATTCTCCAAGGGCATTTATCCATGGATAATGCTAATACCATGATAAATGTTGATGCCATATTTCCATTTTATGATAATCATGCTATATCATGCCTTTATGTTCATGTTTCTCTTATGATACATTGATATTCCTATTTCCTAGAATGTACTATATTCTTCATGTTATTCCATGTTTACTCTATTACTAGGCTTTATAGCTCACCCATTTGTTATACATATCCTCAGGTTATCCCATGCATTGCTAAGTACGAGGGAATGTTGTGGTCATATAAAAGACGTTTTCAATAAAGTTGTTGGGTTTTATGTACTAAGTTGTTATGTAATGTTCCTAACATCCCAAGAAACTAGAACTCTTTATCTTAAGAGCTGTCTTATGTGAAAAAATATGTTATAAATTTTGTTGAATTGTGAAATAAAGTGAAGGGTTGTCATAGTTAGTATCAGAGGTTATGTTTAGTTATATTTGGGATTAGGATTAAAAACTCTATTGAAAGCCTTAAGGATAAGAATAAGTATAATAAAAAATACGTAAATTTTGGTGAGTATTTTGTATGATGTTTATAAATAAAATAAATCCCTGTCTGGATATGAGTAGCTAGAGGCAACTTTGGCAGTGATGAATCTCGGGGTAAAACCTGAAAACACCTCTTTGAGCTATACACAAACAGGAACTGGTGCACACCAATGGGCCTTGATGAACTCTTGGTTACGACACTCCCATGAGATATTCTATGGTAAACTCATAATATTATTATGAAACGTTATTAAGGGAATTAAAAAATAAAAATAAAAATTCCCCTAAGAATACATGTTGGTAAGTAGATCATGGATAACATATATTGATGCATATAAATTCATAAAACAAGGAAAAAAGTAATTTATAAGTCATCCGTTTTTCCTTTGGATTAGAATTTATGAGTTAATCCTAACATTCCCTTTATTCTATCCGATTGTTGGTAATATGATGACTCAAGATAACAACCGATGCGATGATCAATTTGATGACTATTCTAATGAGATGCCCCATATGATGGGAGTGTGAATCAAAAACATTATCATGAAACTCTCATAGTTAAGTTATGTTTTGAATATAAACATGGGTCAAGAAGAATGTTCAACTCCCCCACCCCATGAAATAAAAATCCACAATCAATAGATTCATTAGGAAATGACCTCCTACCTTTAATGAAACACTTGATCCCTCTGTTTCCCAACAATCGATAAACTCTATTGAAAAGATATTCTCCATCATTCAATGTTATGAAAAATAGAAGGTTATTCTAGATGCTTATCTTTTTTTGGGCGATGATGATAAATGGTGGGCATTGATTAAATATACAATGCCAGGGAAGATATCGAGGAGTTATAATGGATGGATTTCTGGAAAATGTGTTTCGACAAATGATTTCCTAGAACCCGCTAACCTAAGATGGAAAAATGACTTCTTTTCCCACAAGAAATAAAAAAATTAATCCATCGAAGCGTATGAGAAAAACTTCACAAGCCTTTCATGATACTACTCTAGCTTTGTCGTTACCCCAGAATGCAAGTTTGACCTTTTCTATGGTGGGATAAAAACTGGTGTACATAAATCCCAAGTGACCAGTGACTTTGAGAGCTATGAGTAAATTTTATATTGTGCACTCAAGGTTGAAATGGATATTTGTAAATCTCAGGGTTATCATGGGGATAACAAACATAAGGTGGAATTTAATTCTGATGGTTTTATGGATAAATCCAATGGTTCTATGAAAATCCTACACCCCACATTCCAAAGGTGTGGAAAGAAGAACCAAAGAAATGTCCGGAAGGGGATGAGGAAATTCATTAAGTGTGGAAGAGAAGGGAACTTGGCCATTAACAACAGATAAGATAAACTCGTTGCAGCATTAGATAAGAGGAACTCTTTGCTAAACCCTCAATATGTTCTTCATTTCTTTAACTAAAAAGAACCAGGGCTCTTTAAAAACTGGTTCCCTAAGACAAGGTCTTTCAGAGGCAATCAACAACCTTCAAGGCAGCAAGGGTGAGCTTTTTCCATTACTACCACTGAAGTGAACCCCAAAAACAATGTTCTGACATCTACTCATCTATTAATTCAAGAATAGAGAACATACTTTTTGATTCTGGTTCTATGCATTCTTTTATATTTTGAATGTTTAGTAGAAAATTCACAACACCGCCATAAATAAGGGATGTAATGATGTCGGTGAGAATGAAAATGGGGAAATCATTGAAACCCATGAATATAAATCCTCCCCTATCATAATATGTGGATTGAAATTCCCAGAGACCATCATCATAATCCCTTTATAGGAATTTGATTCAATTCATGGCATGGATTGGTATTACTTATATAGAGCCAACATAAATTGTAGTGATAGGGAAATCACTCTCGATGTGGAGAATCAACCCCCAATTATGTACAAGTTCAAAAACGTGGATGAATCTTCGTTAGAACCATCCTCTAAAGTGTGTATATTACTCTTCTATAAGAATGTGTATCTTGATTAGATGATTGAGTCCACAGAAGATACTATCCTTGAAGACCGGTATATTGTGATGGAATTCACTGAAGTGTTTCCTCAAGAATTTTCTGATCTTCCACCTAGAAGAGATGTTGATTTCTCAATTGATCTTATGCCTACAAAATTTACAATATCAAAGACTCCAATTAGAATGGATGTTGTGGAGCATTAGGAATTGAAGAAACAACTACATGAGAATCTAGATAAATGGTTTATACACCCAAGTTCCTCACCATGGGATGTACTTATCATATTCATTAAGAAGAAAGATGGGTCAATGCGCCTTTTCATTGATTATTGTGAGCTCAACAAAATCATGATAAAGAATATGTATCATCTACAATGAATCGATGACTTGTTCGATCATCTACATGGATAACAATAATTTTCCAAGGTGGATTTGTGGTTGGGATATTTCCAAGTAAGGGTGAAGAAGGAGGATATCCCTGAGACTTATTTTTGTACAAGATACGAGCACTATGAATTCATAGTACTACCCTTCAGATGCACTAATTCTCTAGAAATCATAATGGGCTTGATGAATAGATTATTTATATATTTCCCCAAAAATTTTGTGGTAGTCTTTACAGAAGATATTCTAATATACTCTAAATCCAATGAGGATCATGAAGAGAATCTAAGAACTATACTAGAGTCTATACAAAAGGAGAATCTCTATGAAATATAAATAAAGTGTGAGTTCTGGTTGAAGTAAGTCTCAATCTTGGGATATATCCTCACAAGCAATGGGATATATGTGGATCCCTCCAAGATAGTTGCAATTGAGGGATGCCCAAGGCCAACATCAGTATTAGATATCTTTAGCTTTCTGGGGATAGAGAGATATTATTACTGATTTGTGAAATATTTATCACGATTGTGTAACCCTCTTACCAAGAAAACTCATAAGGGAGTAAAGTATTCATGGAGTGATTAATGTGAGGATAGCTTCAAGGAGATAAAAAGGAGGCTTATCACTACACATGTGCTCACAATACCCACAAGTGGAAAACATTTTATGATATTTAGTGATGCATTAAAGAAGGGATTGTGATTTGTGTTGATGAAAACTGAAGAATTCATTGCATATTCTTTAAGGAAATTGAATGCTAATGAGAAAAAATATCCAACATGTGATCTGGAGATGGCTGTATTAATCGTTTCTTAAAAAAATTGGTGGCATTAACTCTTTGGGGAGAAGTGTGAAATATACACGGTTCACAAAAACCTCATTTATATATTCACAAAGAAAGAGTTTAACATGCCTCAATGAAGATGTATAGAGGTGATCAAAAACTATGACTGCTCAATCCATTACCACCCTAGGAAAGTGAACAAGGTAGCTGACGCTCTATGTAGAAAGGAACCATCAAATCTATCATTGATGAGAATTGAAAGGGATCCAATATTATTAGATTTGATAAATATGGACATGGGAATCATAAATAAGGTAACTTCATCAATCATTTGAAAAATTATTGCTCAACTGTATATTTTTTTAATGTTAAAGGATTCTCAGAAGGATGATGTGAGAATTTTGAAGTACGTGGAAACTATCAGAAAAGGGAAATCCACAGAGTTCAAAGTTAATGAACAAGGAATTTTTAGATTTTGGTCAAGAAAATATGTTCCATCAAATCTAGAGTTAAAGAATGGACTTTTGGATGATGAACCTAGTTTGAATTTTTCCATTCACCCTGGAAACACAAAGATGTATCGAGATCTCCAAGAGATTTATTAGTGGGATAACATGAAGATTGAGATCACTGAGTATAAATCAAAGTCCCTAGTATCTAATCAAGTAAAGGATTAGAGGAAGAATTATAATGGGAGGATGAAACCATTACCCACACCAACATAGAAATAGTAAAACATCACCATGGACATTGTCACCGGACATCCAACGAAATACAAAAGAAACAATGTTATCTCAGTTGTTGTGGATCATCTTAAAAAGACCACACAATTCATTTCAATTTGGGAGGATTTCTTATTGGATCAACAGGAATGGATATATATATATATCAGAGATTCTATAAGCCTGCATGGAGTACCATTATCTATTGTACCTGATCGAGATCCAAGATTCCCCTCTATATTCTGAAATAGTCTTCAACATGATTTGAATACTGAGCTGAACTTTAGTATGGCTTATCATCCTCAAACGGATGACCAATTTGAATGGGCTATCCAAACACTTGATGACGTGTTGAGAGAATTATCAATGGACTTCCAAGGATAAATCAATAAACATCTTCCTCTGGTTGAGTTCTTTTAGAATAACATTTTCCACTCAAGAATCTAAATGGCTCATCATAAATACCTTTGTGGGAAGAGGTACAGAACATCGTTATGTTGGGATTATGTTTGGGAGAGAAAAATACTATATCCATAAATGGTTGAAGAAATGGTAGAGAAGGATAAGACCATCTAGCAGCACATTAAAGCTACTTAGAGTGGACAAAAGAGCTTTGGTGATAATCGTCGATGAGACCTTGAGTTTTATGTTTGAGAAATTGTATTCCTCTACATATCTACATGTAAGAGTGTTATGAGACTTGGGAAGAGGGAAATCTTAGTCCAAGGTACATTGGCCCATTTTGAGATCTTTGATCGCATTGGAGCTCTGTCATACTGACTAGAACTCCCACCGAACCTATATCAAGTACATGATGTATTCAATGTATCACTCTTAAGGAAGTAAATACCCGATCCATCACATGTACTCAATCCAGAGGTTGTACCACTGGATAATGAAATCTACTATTAAGGGAAGCTGGTGATTATATTAGATCGTAGATAAAAAGTTCTAAGAAATAAGACGATTCCCCTCCTCAAGGTGTTGTGGCGCAACCACGCGTTTAAAGAAGCAACGTGGGAAATAGAGGAAGTGATGAAGTACAGTTACCCACTTCTGTTTTTTTGTGTGAAATGGAAATTTTGAGGGAGAAATTTCTTAAGGGGGATGATTGTAATGAACCAAAATTTTATTAATTAAAATTCCTCTTGATTTAATAAAATGTATTATTATGTAAAATTCTTATATAAAGAATATACACTTCCATGGATTTATATTTTTTTAATTTAAAATACTGTTAATAATTATTACCATTTCTACTATAGCCATTGAAAAGTGACCACATGATAAGTATAAATATAGGGCTTCAACAAATCAAATTTACTCAAACAATGGAAGAAATTTTCTCTTCCAGTAGAATAGCACCCCACAAAACTCATTTGTCGGATCATGGAAATTAGGTAGCATCACTAGGCTTCACGCTGGACCAATCCCATACCATGATTAAAAACATTAATCTTGAGCGTAACCACCTGTGGGAGAAGAAGGAGTTAATAGAGATTACAACCCGAGCAATGTTATTTGAGCCTCGCCAAGAGACTGTCACCATCATACACATTACCCTAAGGTCTTATTAGAGTGTTTTAAGGGGGTATGTAATAGTGCCCTAGCCGTTTGATTATATGATTTTTTTGTATATAGAATATACATTCATTTTTTTATTTTGACTATGTAAAAATATTTTAAAGCACAAATAATATTTTTAGATTATATTTTTTTAAGAAGACTATTTTCGATAAATTAATGGATTTTTTTAATTAAATAATATTTAAAATAATTATTATTAATAAATTATTTTTTAATAAATATAAATGATCATATAATTTTTTATGAAACAAATTGTAATTTTTATTATGGTTTGAATATATATTTTGTCAAAAGCAATAAAATTTCGATAAATGTCAGTTTTTATTTTTTTAAAAAATTCAAATATATAGAAAATTATATTGAAAAAATGAATATTAATTTTGGAATCATGATGTTATAAATATCCAACGGTAAATTTTTAATAATTTTCTAAGACAGTTGAATTTTTTGGTAAAAATGAAACACTGTTTAAATATATACCATGTTTTATGACATCATAATGACCATATAGTGATGTAATAAAATAATATTAAAGGGATGTTCGTCTAATATATGTTTTATCTTTAAATATGTGATTTTTTATTTTTTTTATTAATTTTACGGTGCCTTAGTGGACCCTATAAGACTAATAAAACAATTTAAATTTTTTAAATGATATCCTTGAGAGTGTGACCCACCTCCGTATAAGGATGCCTAATATTTTAATATGTTATGATGTTGGCCTTATAATATATTTTTTACAATAACGTTTGGCTAATCTCATGGGAAAATACCATTTGTTGGTTTGTGGTTTTGATTAGTATAATGTGTGATGTCCAAAACTGAAATAATAAAGAGTTTCCTCCCATTTCATATATAAACCCACCCAGGCTCCCATGTTTCTTTACTCAAAACCTTTGAAGCATGACCAAACTCAAACCGAATATCTATATAATCCTCCCAAGGCACCACATTCTCCTATGGAGCCTATATCAAGCCCCTCCCAAGACTTTTTTATCACACTTCCAAGTAAGGTATTTCGTCCGTTCTCATTTTTTTCCATGTTTTTCAATGTGGATATTCCACTGTATTTTCAATTAAAAATTGTGGGTATGATCTATAACCTCACATATACTTCCCTAATTATGTTTTAATGATGGGATACCACTTTACCTCTCAATAATTTTTCCAATGCACACCTATTACCATGCCAATATTCTGTAAAGGATTTCTCTCTCCTCATTTATATTCAAGCGGTTTTTTTATATTTTGTTTATAAATTATATTAAATATGTTGGGAAGTGTATCTATATGACCCCTTACATTCCATTTCATTTAAATATGATGATATATCCATTTATCTATCCTTATCCATTTTTATGAATTCATATGTCATGCCGTTATGCTTCCGAAATTGCACCGTGATTTTCTCGGCCAAAGTCATTTTGTAGTGAATGCCAAGCCGATTTCTCTATCAAGGGTATTCAACTTTATGTTAATTTACTTATTGATTATGTAGTTTCATTTTTTACTTCACAATCCATTATTATGTAATAAAAGATTATGTTTAATGAGTCAATGTTGTATGATCTTTGTGGAACACTTCTGAATGAAATGAAATGATTGAGAGGGGTGTGCCATTATAGCACTCCAATGCAATGGGTAATTATTAGTATCATGATACATCAAGTGAAATGAGTTCTTAGAAATGTAATTTCATTATCAATGAGGTTTTACTCATTCTACATGTACAATGACCCTTGTCTCATGATAATATCATATAAAATGTTGATTCCACAATTCCATGTTATGATAATAATGCTATATAATGCCTTTATGTTCTTGTTTCTATTATGATCCATCAATATTACTATTTCCTAATATCTACTATATTATTCATGTTATTCCTTTTTTACTCCCTTAATGGGATTTATAGCTCCCCTTTTTTTATAAATGTCCTCATGTTATACCACACAATGCAATGTATGATTGAATGTTGTGGTCATCGAAACGAAGGTTTCAATAAAGATATCGGGTTTCATTTTCTATGTTGTTATGTAATGTTTCTAATTTCTCAAGACACTAGACCTATCAATCCATATAGTTGTATTTAGTTCACAGGTATTTAATAATTCATGTTTGGGTGTTAAATAAAGAGCAGGGTTGTCATAATCATCCAAACATTTAAATGAGTTTTTAATGTAATGTGTCAATTACCTTGAGTTCTCCTTGTATTGTACACTCATTATCTTTATCTACTTCAGAAAACATATTTATGTATATACACATATGCTTCATATTAAGACATTATGAACAAACTAGGACCTCTATGATGTCTATAAGGATATTATAAAGCGATTAGGGTAAGTATTTTACATAAAATAGTCTATTCAAGTGTCGGAAAGAGAGGATAGTGGGTGTCCTTCTATATGTGAGGGAAATTATGCACCTGAAATTTTTCAAAATAATAAAATATATTAATGTGTTAATTATGTAAAATTGAAAGAAATGAATACTACTATAATATGGGATTATATATGGGTGAAATATGTCTAGATAACTGGATTTAGGCCAGTTTGATCATTATTTTAGCCATTGTAATATTAGGTTTATCCCCTTTAGCTTATTGTAAATCTTACGATGTTAACTTAATTTTTAACACAGTGAATTTACATAAGGATAATAAATGAATGTGTCCAAAATATATAATTTTGAGATGATTATTCAAAACATGGTTTCTATTTTTTGAAATTTTATTTCTATATGTGAAAGAAATTATTTATAAAATAAACGTTCAAAACATGATGAGAAAAGGGTTTCCATGAAAATTAATTTTTATATATTAAAATGATTTAGAAAAATTAAAAATATAATGATGATTCCAACATAATTTATTTTATTATGTTTATTCAAAAGTAATTAATTAAAATTTAAAACCAACTAAAAAATTTATACTCTGTAAATACATGAATACAGACAGTTTTCATAAAAAGATTTATTTTATAATATTTACCCAAAAATCAATTTTTTTTAAAAAAATTATGATAATATAAATATAAAACTAATTCTGACTTAGTGATATCAATTATTACATTATTATTTTTAAATTAAAATACATGAATTTATAATTTAAATATTTGAAATAAAACAATGTAAATATTTAAACAAAATTTAATAGGAATAAAACTATTTAAATTTTTATTTGAAAATTACATAATACTATTATTGTGAATATAAATCAATAAAATATAAGTCCTGAATATTTATATGGAATTAAATTATTATATTATGAAAATTGACTCGGTTGTTACATTTAATCCCAATTTGTAAATTATGTCCTCATAATTTTTAGTCACTTCATAAAAAAGTGTGGATATTTTTACATTATAGCATTTTCTGATTAACATGTTGCTTTCTAAAACATATGGTTTAAACACAAAAATACTACCTAGTTAATTAGATTATTCTATAACTATTTCTCTCTATATTCAATAATATGACATTTCCATTCCTTACGAGCAAGGTTGTCATCCAACTAAATTAAATCCCCATTCAAAAGATGATATCCATTTGGAAAAAGCTTCATCAACAAAGTAACATGAAACACATCATGAAACTATGATAAAATCCATGTAAATTCCACTCAATAAGAAAATTATTGGTTAATATCTTAAATATCATATAGCATAATAAATCATGAACATAACATTCCATTCATAAAAAATATCTGCACAATTTTTTATAGAGATACTTTATGAAAATCATGGTCACCTACATTAAAAGAATGGTATATCATATTTTTATCTATGTATCTTTTCTACCTTCTTCGAGATTTCCAAATTTACATCTGAATCATATTCAGTACTTCATGTGAAATAAATCAACGATGTTTTAACATTACCTCATGTTAGAGATGACATCCAATGTATTTTCTTCATAAAAAACATTATCTTGGGAGAGAATTGAACAAATACTCAAGGATTCATCATCAACCCCAAACCAAAATTGTTGGGATAGAATAATTGTAAATACTAATGTGGGTCATTTTCAACCCTTAACCCAAGATAGGGTTGATAAGAAGAAAAATTTCAATTGTGTATAACCAACCATCTCTAACCCAAGGATTTAGTTAATAATTAAAATGGATACACAAGAATATCATAACCATTAACATCTTATAATCATTACACAATATACTACATATAAAAATAGATTGTGGCCAAAAATTTCTCACTACCCAGACATGAAAAATTTAGTAGTCATAAGAAAATTTAAAAAATAATCCACAACCTATAATAATGTCTTCATGGATTTCCAAATATATTAGTATATCAATGATTAAGAATATATTGGTTTCATATATATTCTAAATATTGAAAACATGTGTTTTCATAATAATAACAACAATATCAATATCATATGATCATATCGACATTATTTCAAGCTATTCATTACAATGTTAATAGAATATCACCTCACCACTAGAAATAAAATGTATCATCATTGAGATTAATACATATATTCATTAAAATTTATGTTTTAATCCAACATACAATAAAAGTATATATAATTTATATGAAACCCCAAATTGCTCATTCGATCAGAAAATAATCCAAAAAATGCTATAGAGGTTCACATAATTCTCAGGAATCAAAATATTTTTGTGTCATTTCCTAAAATTATTTTTCATCGTTGTATAATCACATGGTATCCTACTTTTCATGTTAAATTATTAATAGACATGTGAAATTTTAATAAATTATTCAATACTACCTCCACCAGATTTCCTTTTTAACCATATAAAAAATCCAAAATAATAATTGATGATTATTTTCATCATCAAATATAAATCATCTCCCATTTATAAAATCAATTCCACTTATACACTATACTTCACTAAATTCTTTTAGGACTCTTTCCCATCTTATATAATATTTTATGACCTATATGTACTCATGATTCACCCACATGGATGTTTTACTCCCTTTTTACATTTTATCTAATATAATGATAAGATTTTTTGGATACAAATGGATTATGCCCTATATTTTTTGAACCACCGAATACATAACATGGTTAAATGTATCTAGAGATTAGATCATAATATAATTATTAAATAGTTATGAATTTCCCATGATAAATGCATCATATATATAATTCGAATGGGTAATTGGACCTTAATTTTATATCTATTAAATGATCAAATAGACTATACTTATTAATCGAACTCTCACTATACTTAAAACAAAATATTCATTCTGAATTCTTTACAAAGCATGATAAAATAATGTATTTGAATTCTTCTATAATATTTCTCTCATGTCTGGGATCATTGAGACGTATTTTTTTAGCTATCAATCACACAATATATCAATCAATTTATTATTAAAGAATTAAAAAAAGAGAATATTTATCGCTACGGTATCTTGAAATCCTTATTTATGATCTTCCTGATCAAAGTATTTTTAGATTCATTTCATCATAGTCAAATAAATGATATATTATATAAAACAGAAATCAATATTAAATGAGTTAATTTTACCATTTTTTTAAAAAACAATTCCTTCAAAATATTGTTCTATAATATCATAGTAAATGTAATTCCCCAAAGATCAAAAATTTATATCATGGGAATCGTATAGATAATTGGATTTTAGAAATATATCTCTACCATGTGAAATTTAATTTAATTTATTTCAATGAAAGAATAAAATTATGAAGAACTAAAATTCTCTATATTACCAATAACAGTAAATGGGTTGAATTGATGTCATTCAAATATAATAATATTACATATTATTCAACCATTATATCATTTCAATTATATATCATCATTTTAATTATTTAAGAGAATATATAATATTTTAGAGAATAAAAGTAAATATCATATAAATGAATTCATATTAGAGAACCACACAAATTTTTCAAAGAATTCACATTGGTAAATGGTACACTTTCCCTTTTTTCTACATTCATTTAGAAATAATTTACTAGACCATTGATTCATTTCAATGTTATCATAGATATTAATATAATGAAAAAATTATGTATAAATATTTAAATTCCCATTTTCTGTGAAATTTATTCAATAATTTCCATGACACTCAAAATTTCAATGATATCGTACCGACAAATAAATTCCACCGAAATAGAAACTCCCAATTTTGAAATGTATTCTGTACTCCATTTAAAAAAAATTCCCAACAATTAGGAGTTAATTATAAGGCTACCATATTCATTCAAAAATAAATATTTTTTTGAATTATTATTTGATAATCAGAATAACCTCTAAAATTAACAAAATAAAAAATGAGTGTTAATTAATCTAATTGAAATAAAATTTCATTTAAATGAATACAATATGACATGTCATTCTCAATAAATTTTTTTGATGAAATTTTATTTGGAACCCTATTTCAAGTGTAACATAATATATTTTAAAAATATATAATTTATTTTATTAACTTCAAATAGGCCTACTTATTAAATAAAAAAATTCAATGAATCTAATAAAATCAAAAATATTCACTACTAAGTCATTTATATATGGAAATTATAATGGGAAAAACATCATAGAAGTAAATAAATTTTTATTAGTAAGTGACATGTAATTTATTAATATATTTAGATTATTGATATGTTATATGCATATATATTTGAATGAAATAAATTTTTTAACAACCATGATTAGTATTTGGATGGAGAATCAATAATGTATTATTTTACCTATTAAAGATTCACGTGTTCTATGTCTAATGGTTGTACGTGACAATAATGGAAACATATTATATTTTTATGGGTGATATATGAGTTTTATATGATGAATAAATGAATGTAGATACATGTGTGTGATGTAGATAATATAATATAACATTGTATTTTGAGTTTTATTGATGCATTAATAGAGTTTTATATAATATAATTGTTTTGAATTTTTATTTCATAATCATTTTTAGGGCAACAATGTCTCATAGGGTCACAGAAAATCCATTGAGAGTGAGAATTTATTTTTCCAAATCCACTTTTCATTATGGTATGTGATTAATTTAATTTATTACATTACAATATTTTTGAGGATATCCACATGGTTTTGGGTATGATTTTAGAACTGGTTAAATATTATGTTACATATTTTGAAAAATAAAAAAATCATACGATTTAGAGAAATTTTTGGATTATATGTTATTGGGGACATTAAATATAAAACATGGTATATAAAATTTATAATTTTATATATACATAAAACTCCCTCTCTTAGGAGAGTAAAGAAATTTAGTGGGAATTTAAATTTTTTGAATTATTTGGTAGAGGTTTATTTATAATTGGGATTCAAATTCAAATTCCAAGAGAGTTAGTTCAATAATTAATAATTTTTAGATATATATTGAGGCCTGAAAGGATCCTTGAGTGATCAGGTGATCCTTATGTCATTCATGTAAACTATTGGAATTTTCATAGGGTTTTTATCGTGGTGACTTGTTCTATTTGAAAATTTTAGGGAAAAAATTAGTTTAACCATATTTATTCGATTTTTATATCATTCTTTATTGAAAAACATCTTCACAAATGGTTAAAATATGACAATGTATGAACTATTTTGAACATTTATGAAATTATGTGATTTTTTTAGATTGGTAGTAAGGTGTACATCAACATAATAGTTTGATACAAACCTTGTGGGAACTATGTTTTTCTATAAAAGGTTTCTATATATTTTCCACATAAATTTGTTAAATAATATAGCAAAATGGTATGGGATAATTTTTCAAAGACAAATCTCTACTACGTGATTAGTGTATGATTTTTTAAACTGGGGGAGAAAACCATTTATACAGGACAATTTCATTAAAAAGATGTAATTTAGTAAATTTGACCTTGAGAATTTATTCCACAACCCTCCCATTTCATTACCTTATGTTCGTGTTTCCCAGGTTCCCTATAGCATTTGATTCAATTAATTTCTCAACAATGTTGGAATATTATTAGTAGTTTTATTAGTATTGGGAGTTGTGATTCTAGTCACATTCCTTCCATTCTTGTTCTCCTCTTTCCCTTATATTTTAATTTTCTCTTGACTAGGGAATTTAAATATTAAATAAAGCATTTTTAAAATCATCCATCATCTTGAGGGTATTGTTTACAACCTATAGAGGGGTTCTCAAGAGGATGTAATCAAATCATTGTCCATCCTTCTTCTTAATGAATTATATGTGATGGATATATTTTCTACATTTGATTAAATTAAATTAAATTTCATATTAAATCATTATTGTGTGTAAGGTATTTTTTCTAGGTCTATGTTGGCATCATTTTGAAAACCTTCTATGACTAGTTGGTCACCGTTTTGGTGAATAAATGATTCATAGTTAGTGATTTCATAGTTATTCCTAATTGGTATAATTCATTTAATTTATTATAATTTATTTAATTAATTTAAATGAACTGGATAATTAAATATTTATTGATATAGATAATTATTTTAGATGTTAGTTCTTGAGATATAATATCATAGTTTGATGAGATTCTTGTATAATCTCAAGTAGTTAAGATCATGTAGTGACCTAATAGATATTTCTTATTTTGAGGTCTGTGACCTTGAATATTATTTTTCTTATAGTTATTTGGTTATTTTAAATTTGAATCACATTATTATTGTAACATCCCAAGTAATTAATGAATAATAGATAATTTTATCTATGTTTATTAATGAACTATATAGTGTTATAGAGGCTTAAAATGAAAATAAATACAATCTTATGCATGGAATACACTAATATTCTTAAAAGATTGTCTTACTGCCTTTTGATGGAAAACCATTTTTAAATCAATATTTTGAAAACTTTATAAAATATTTTTGTCAAAATAAACTTATTCTTTATGATTGGTACATCAAAATTTACTTTGTGTGAATTTTTGGTATTTTTCAGACAATGTTCATTTTTTAATGAATAGTGAAAAATACTACATTTTACATCAAAACTGCTTTTTAATCTAATTTATTTATATGATTAGATTATCTTTTGAATTGGTATTAATGTTTAATATGAATATATTTTTACCATTTAATCCAATGGTGGTCATTGGAATCAATTTCACTTTGAAATTAGACTTCAACTGGTGTCAATCTTTTGATACTTATTGTTTCATAAAAACACGCTATTTGCTCTGACAGCGGGAATTAATTATTAAATTAATTAATGTGACTTATATGTATTGAATTTTGTAAAATAGAATTCATTTTTGAATTCGGAATATCAAATATATCTTAGGGTGAATTTTTGGTAATTTTCTGAAAAACTTCAATTTTTGATGAATAGTGAAACCACTAAGTGGTACTTATAAAAACTGATTTTCTGTTTAAATGAAATTTTGCCATCATTGTGTTTTGAATTTAAAAAATCTGACATTCATGTTTGTCATTAAGAAGTAAAATGTGGTTCAATGAGATTAAAATAATTTTTTGGTGAATTGTAACTTATTAAGTTTTTAATCGCGATTAGTGGTAATTAGTGTAGTTTAAGGTAAAATTAATGATTTAATAAAATAAGATAAGCTTGACACATGTCCTACCCTCATTGGTTGTGTCATGGCCGACCAAGAAAAGCCATGGGTCAAGTTGGGGACCCCATGGAGACACTTTGGTTGGAAATGACATAAATAACTTTTTATTTAATGTAAAAGTAAAAATGACACAAACAAGAGATGTTTTACAAAAACAATTTTTACATGGGGTTATAAAGATCAGATTTTTTATTATAAATAGTCATTGGAAAGATAAAAAGATTTCCTAAATCATAGTATTTTTTTATAATTTTTAGACATTAAATAAATTAAATTATTTATGACATAATAATGATGCAGCGATGACATCATTATTTGACGATTTAAATAAAATGGAAAGATAATGTAAAATCTATGAACTACACATGTCCAAAACTTATTGGATGGGTTGATTTCGAACCCCTCTCACCTTATCCACGAATTATAACAATATGGGACCTTTTAAAACCGAAACACATTTTCAAATAAAGTAATATTTCCTTACATTCCAAAAGTGCCCCTCCTCTCCTCTTATAAAAGGCCCCCACCTCTACCTCATTTCACACACTCCTCAAGCCTTTGGCTCGGCCAACCCCTGCCCATTTACTCTCTCCACATCCCTCTACTCATCCTAGAGGATCCCCTTTGGGATGAATCCTTTCAATGGAAGCCTTTAGGCTCAAATCAAAAGGAGTTACACTTTTAAAGGTAATTCATTCTCTCATGTTCATTTGTTTTATTTTGCTTCTCCAACCCCCTAAAATCTTTTTATTTACTTCTTTTGTAACAAAAACAGTATATTAAATATACTAGGATGTTTTTATAAGATTTATTTGAGCTACACTCTCACACAACTACATCAAATGGTTAAAGAACATATGTTTTCCGTGGATTGCGAAATTCTGCCTCCCGAAACGATGATTGTTCAATACTCATTTAACACTTTCAAAGGTGGCCATTATGATGTCACTATTTTTATATACGATATATAATATGTTTATTCTTTCCTTAAGATTCTGTATTTTTCATTTATGGCATACCATTATTATTTCCATTATGGTTAAACATGATATCTTCATTTTAGGAAGTGCGGACTACTGCCCCCTGAAAGTGATTTGATTCGTTAATACCATATGTGGGATGTGTAAAGGATAAAGATAATTATATTATGTATGCTATTATACTGGAATTATAATATACTCTTATATAATTATGATTCCATTCCAAAAAATACGAAATAGAAATGGAAGTAGTGTTCATGCGTACGTACGGCTTACCGTCTCCATGAACGGTGCATTTCATTTCTTACCTCTAAATGTGATGTAATATTATAAATACATGTATATGCTGAATATATATGATTTATGTGTTTTCCAAATAATTAATATCATTCTGGATATAATGAACCTTTTACCAAATTAACAACATGTAAGTGTAAGAAGTCTATTTTTGACTTAAGAACCAAATACCGACAAAAATGAACATTATTAACTTAAATGATTACATGATGTTCATAAAATGGTATAAAAGGAATAATGAACTTGAAAAAGGTTCATAATTAAGTAGATATTAACTCAAGTTTATTATTCAGGAGATTAAAGGACAGTCGGGTCAAGTCGGATAAGAGGTATGGGACTTCGTCTCAATCTCCTTTCATTGTGGCATATTTTGTTTTATACACAACCTTCTTTTATACGATGTATAAACCCCTTTGAATTTTTCGTTTATTCAAAAGCAATCTTTTTTATACGAAGCGTTTACTAAACGACAAAAGGGAATGTTTTTGTCGTACGTATGCGACGACAACGACTTCCCCGCCGCCGTGACCATCATTTGAGTTCTGGCTTCCTCTACAAGCCATACCTTTTTTAAAAGAAAAATAAATACCATGTTTTACTTTTCTTTTATTTTGGTATTGAAAATGGTTTTCATAATGTTTTTATATCAATGTGCTGTATTGATATCTAGTGATGGAAAGGTGGAAATATTATGTTTCCTTTATGCATGTTTTATGTGATACGATTATGTTGAGGTTCTTGGGAATTATTATGAAAACGTGTGGTTCCGTGAAAAACTAAGGGCGGGTGAGACCGATATAGCTCTCCAATGCATTGGGTAACGTGAAGGAGTGAAATGTTAAGGTTTCTCCGAAGAGATTTAGGGAATATACTGTGATGGGTATTCCAAACGTAACCAAGAGGGTTACTCCCTACGTAAGAATGTTATGAATGCCTCAACTTACCTTTATGTCTTATGATTTCTATGATTTATTAATGATTTGATGAGGTATGTTAAAGTGCTTATGTTTTATGGGTAAAGTATGATCTCATCCTTAGGTATATATGTACCCATGTTTCCTTTCCATATTTTTTATATCCCATACTGAGCTTTTTATGCTCATCCCAAGTTTTTTTGAAATGTTTTTCACAGGTCAAGGGAAAGGTAAATGATATGATGATTGTGTCAAGGAAGTGTCAAGAAATAATCCATGTTTTATTTTAAATGTGTTTCCATTGATGGGAATGATGAATACTGTCTTTATGTAACCACTTTGTTTATATGTGGAATGTAATGCAAGTTTTGTGATCTAATTCTCTAAAACTCTAAACCCGAAAAGATCCTCAATGTGTAATCTTGTAATAACTCAAGATTAAGTAAGGTTTAAGACTATGGCATTATACTTGGTATCAAACGTTGGTTTAGATAACTTTAGGAGTTAGAATTCTATTGAATGATTATCCAAAAATATTTTTTTATGGTCAAATTGAAGTGATATATCATTTGAAGATTACCATATTTCTTTATCTAAGACATGTTTGTTCAGAATGGTTTTCTGTAGAGGAAATAGGGAAGAAGTGCTAGGAAGGAATACAGAAGGAAATAACCGTCCGAATCAGCATCCAGAGATGGTCCGAATTGGAACTGAACAGTTTTTTACAGTGATGGCACAGTTGACTCAGGATATAAATGGTGGTGGTATCCATGCACGAGATCAGCCAGATCAACCGCATAGGAACATGTCAGTGGTGGAACATTTCATGAGACAACATCCACCATCATTCAGAGGATTATCTGACCATGTTCTAGCTGAAGGGTGGATTAAAGCACCGGAGAAGATTTTTGATGTCATGGGGTGTTCAAACAATCAAATGGTTAGTCTTTCTATTTACCGTTTGGAGGGTGAAGCAGATCAGTGGTGGTCTATGGTTAAAAATAATAGGGACTCCAATGATATTTATGCTCTTGACTGGGATGAATTCAAAGGTATGATTCTTGAGAAGTATTTTCCTAAGGCTGTTCGACTTAGTATGGAAATGAAATTCTTGGAATTGAGGCAAGAGGAAGACTCAGTGGCTGCCTATGAAGAAAGGTTCACTCGATTGGCAAGGTATGCTCCATGTTTTATCGGAGACCATGATAGTAAAATCAATCGTTTTTACTCAGGATTAAATCCAAAATATCGAAGGTCATTAGCTTCTCGTGAGTTTAAAAGTTATGAAAAGCTTTTTCGATGTGCTAAGAAGGTGGAAATGGAGATTTCCGATGACTAAGTGTTCTATAACAACCAGCAGAAGAAGAGACCGAGGTGGCAGGAGAAAGGTAAGAATTCTTCAAAAAAGTCTGATGGTAAGAGAACTAAGTTTCCAGTTTGTGATAAATGTAGCAAAAGGCATGCTGGGAATGTCTTTTGAATTCTGGAAAGTGCTACCGATGTGGTAAGATGGGACATAAGGCTCGTGATTGCACTGAAAAGTATCAAGGTGAAGGTAAGAACAAATTTGATTAACAGTTAGTGAAATGTTTTAAGTGCAATGAGATGGCTCATTATGCAAACGAGTGTCCGACAAAGAGATTGAGTGATGGGAAGCAGTTATACTACAAGCAGAAAGGGGTGGTGAAATCCTTTGCAACTACTTCAGCCGATGTCGGTCCATCAAATGAAGTTGTATCAGGTACTTTGTTTGTTTTTTCATATTATTCCAGTGTGTTATTTGATTCGGGGTCAACACATTCTTTCATCTCTGAAACCTTTTCTAGTAAAATGGGAATACCATCTCAAGAAATGACTCCTGAACTTTTGGTAAAAACACCTGGGGGAAATGTTGAGGCAAAAAGAATTTATAAGAATCTTCCTATCCTTATCTGTGGAAAGAACCTACTTGCAAACCTTATTTTTCTACCTCTAGTAGAGTTTGATGTTATCCTGGGTATGGATTGGCTCTCTATTTACCATGATAAGATTGACTATAGAGCTAAAGAAGTTTCTTTTCAGAAATACTTTCAGTTTGTTTACAAGAATGAACCCTTACTTTTGATAACATATCAAGAGGCCGAGAAACTTGTAAAAGATGGAAATGAATGTTACCTTGCACACGTCATTGAAAATAAAGGAACTGTTCAGATTAATGATGTGCTAGTGGTAAATGAGTATTCTGATGTTTTTCCTGATGAGTTGCCTGGAATAATACCAGATCGGGATGTTGAGTATACTGTTGACTTAGTTCCTGATGCTAAGCCAATTTCAAAACCCCCTTATCGAATGGCACAAATTGAACTTTTAGAGTTGAAGGAGCAATCACAAGATTTATTAGAGAAAGGTTTCATTAGACCTAGCACATCACCATGGGGTGCTCCTGTTTTATTTGTTAAAAAGAAAGATGGTTCTATGAGACTTTGAATTAATTATAGAGCCTTGAATAACATCACTATTAAGAACAAATATCCTTTTCCTCATACCGATGATTTGTTTGGTCAGCTCCAGGGAGCTCAGTTTTTTTCAAAGATTTACCTGATATCGGGGTACCATCAGCTGAAGGTAAAGGAGGCAGATATTCCGAAGACCGCATTCCGTACGAGATATGGACATTATGAATTTGTAGTAATGCCTTTTGGGCTAACCAATGCACCTGCTGTATTCATGGACTTAATGAATAGAATTTTCCATGAGTTCTTGGATAAGTTTGTGGTGGTTTTCATTGATGATATTTTGGTGTTTTATAAAAGTAAATAGGAGCATGAAATACATTTAAGGGTTATCTTTCAAACCTTAAAAGAAAAGAAACTGTATGGGAAATTCAGCAAGTGTGAGTTTTGGTTGCAAAAAATTTATTTCTTTGGTCACATTGTTTCTAAATATGGAATAACTGTTGATCCTGCAAAAACAAAAGTTGTGGAAGAATGGCAAAGACCCACAAATGTAACCGAGATTAGTAGCTTCCTTGGTTTGGCGGGCTATTATAGAAGTTTTGTTAGAAATTTTTCACAGTTATCTAGTCCAATGACTAAGCTAACTCGGAAGGGTGTTAAGTTTATCTGGACAAAAGAATGTGATGATTGTTTTCAGAAATTGAAAAGAAGATTGGTGAATGCTCCAGTTTTGGCACTACCTTCCAGGAATGGTGAGTTTGTTATATAAACGGTTGCTTCATTGAAAGGACATGGTTGCATCCTAATGCAGAATGATCATGTAATTTCTTATGCTTCACGACAGTTGAAAACTCATGAGGTAAATTACCCTACACATGATTTGGAATTAGCTTCTGTTGTTTTTGCTATAAAAATTTGGAGGCATAATTTGTATGGAGTAAAGTGTGAAATATATACCGATCACAAAAGATTAAAGTATATATTCACTAAGAAAGAATTGAACATGAGACAAAGGAGATGTATATAATTAATCAAGGATTATTATTGTACAATTCATTACCATCTGGGAAAAGCAAATAAAGTGGCTGATGCTTTGAGTCGAAAAAGTAATGCTTCATTTGCAATGTTGCGTTTGGAACGTGATCCTTTGGTTAAGGATTTAATGAACTTTGGCATAGAAGTTTTTGATGCAGGAAGTCCTTCAGTTTTGTTTCAGGTATCAGTGAGATCTTCTCTATCAGATAGAATCAAGAAAGCATAGAAGCAAGACCGTGAGTTGCAGAAAAAGGTAGAGCTGATGCAGAAAGGTAAGATGCCGGAATTCAACATTGATAATGATTGTGTTTTGAGATTTGGGAAGAGATTGTGTGTGCCTTGTGATTCACAGTTGAAGAGAGAGTTTTTATTTTAAGCTCATAGTTCTCTGTTTTCATTTCATCCGGGCAGTACTAAGATGTATAGAGATCTGCAGGAGTATTACTGGTGGGATGAAATGAAAAGAGATATTGCTGATTTTACTGTGAAGTGTTTGATTTGTCAGCAGGTTAAAGCAGAGCGGCAGTTACCGAAAGGGATGCTTCAGCCTTTACCAGTGCTAGAGTGGAAATTGGAGAATATATCCATGGACTTTGTTGTTGGATTACCGAAGACATCTCGAGGTAATAATGCAATCTGGGTTATTGTTGATCGCTTGACCAAATCTGCTCATTTCCTTGCTATACGAGATACTTTCTCTCTTGATCAACTTTCCCGTTTGTATCTTAAAGATATAGTCAGGTTACATGGAGTTCCTCTCTCCATTGTATCGGATTGTGATCCCAGGTTTACTTCTAACTTTAGGAAAGGCCTTCAGAAGTCGTTGGGTACTGAATTAAATTTTTGTACAGCTTTTCATCCTCAATCAGATGGGCAGTCAGAACAAACAAGTCAGACATTGGAGGATATGCTACGAGCTTGTTCTATGGATTATCAGGGAAGTTGGGACCAACATCATTCTTTGGTTGAATTTTCATATAATAACAGTTTTCATTCCAGTATATATATGGAACCATTTCAGGCATTATATGGGAAGCGGTGTCGAACTCTAGATTTCTAGGATGAAGTGGGTGAATGGAAGTTGATGGGACCAGAATTGGTAGAAGAGATGGCAGAAAAAGTTCAGTTGATTCAGAAGCACATGAGAACAGCTCAGAGCAGGCAGAAGAGTTATGCGGATAACCGGAGGAAGGATCTATCTTTTGAGGTAAGTGATCATGTTCTTCTCAAGGTTTCTCCTTGGAAAAGTGTGATGAGATTTGGTACGAAAGGAAAGATAAGTCCAAGGTTTATTGGACCATATGAAATTCTGGAGAGAGTTGGATTAGTTGCATACCGAGTGGCTTTACCTCCGAGTTTATCTCAGGTACACAATGTTTTTCACGTTTCGATGTTGAGAAAGTATATGCCAGATCCATCTCATGTTTTGAGTCTAGTGGTAGTTCAGCTGGAAGAGAACCTATCTTATGAGGAACAACCGGTCCAGATTCTTGACCACAGGGAGAAAGTGTTACGGAATAAGGTGATTAAGCAGGTAAAGGTTTTGTGGAAAAACCACATGATTGAAGAGGCAACATGGGAATCTGAAAATGCAATGAGGGATAAGTACCCCCATTTATTCGATAAGTAAATAAATTGCGGGGACACAATTTTCTAAAGGGGGGAAGGATGTAACATCCCATGTAAGTAATGAATAATAGATATTTTTATCTATGTCTATTAATGAAGTAGATAGTGTTATAGAGGCTTAAAATGAAAATAAATATAATCTTATGCATGGAATACACTAATATTCTTAAAAGATTGTTTTACTGCCTTTTGATGGAAAACCATTTTTAAATCTATCTTTTGACAACTTTATAAACTATTTTTGTCAAAATAAACTTATTCTTTATGATTGGTACATCAAAATTTACTTTGTGTGAATTTTTGGTATTTTTCAGACAATGTTCATTTTTTAATGAATAGTGAAAAATAATGCATTTTACATCAAAACTTCTTTTTAATCTAATTTATTTATCTGATTAGATTATATTTTTAATTGGTATTAATGTGTAATCTGAATATATTTTTTCCATTTAATCCAATGGTGGTCATTGGAATCAATTTCACTTTGAAATTAGACTTAAACTGGTGTCAATCTTTTGATACTTATTATTTCATAAAAACACGCAATTTGCTCTGACAGTGGGAATTAATTATTAAATTAATTAATGTGCCTTATATGTATTGAATTTTTTAAAATAGACTTCATTTTTGAATTCAGAATATCAAATATAGCTTAGGGTGAATTTTTGGTAATTTTCTGAAAAACGTCATTTTTTGATGAATAGTGAAACCACTAAGTGGTACTTATAAAAACTGATTTTCCGTTTAAATGAAATTTTTCCATCATTGTGTTTTGAATTTCAAAAATCCAACATATGTGGTTTTCATTAAGAAGTAAGATGTGGTTCAATGAGATTAAAATAATTTTTTGGTGAATAGTAACTTATTAAGTTTTTAATGGCGATTAGTGATAATTAGTGTAGTTTAAGGTAAAATTAATGCTTTAATTAAATAATATGAGCTTGACACATGTCCTACCCTCATTGGTTGTGCCACGGAAGACAATGACAAGCCATGGGTCAACTTGGGGACCCCATGGAGACACTTTGGTTGGGAAATGACATAAATAATGTTTTATTTAATGTAAAAGTAAAAATGACACAAAAAAGAAATGTTTTACGAAAACAATTTTTATATGGAATTATAAAGATCAGATTTTTTATTATAAATAGTCATTGGAACGATAAAAATATTTCCTACATCATAATATTTTTTTTATAATTTTTAGAAATTAAATAATATAAATTATTTATGACATAATAATGATGTAGCGATGACATCATTATTTGATGATTTAAATAAAATGGAAAGATAATGTAAAATATATGAACTAAACATGTCCAAAACATTTTGGATGGGTGGATTTAGAACCCTTATCACCTTATCCACTAATTATATCAATGTGGGACCTTTTAAAACCGAAACACATTTTCAAATAAAGTAATATTTCCTTACTTTCCAAAAGTGCCCCTCATCTCCTCTTATAAAAGGCCCCCACCTATACCTCATTTCACACACTCCTCAAGCCTTTGGCTCGGCCAAACCATGCCCATTTACTCTCTCCACATCCCTCTCCTCATCCTAGAGGATCCTCTTTGGGAATAATCCTTTCAAAAGAAGCCTTTAGGCTCAAATCAAAAGGAGTTACACTTTTAAAGGTAATTCATTGTCTCATGTTGATTTGTTTTATTTTGCTTCTCCAACCCCCTAAACTCTTTTTATTTACTTCTTTTGTAACAAAACCAGTATCTTCAATATCTAGGATGTTTTTATAAGATTTATTTGAGCTACAATCTCACACAACTACATCAAATGGTTAAAGATCATATGTTTTCCGTGGATGGCGAAATTCTGCCTCCCGAAACGATGATTGTTCAATACTCATTTAACACCTTCAAAGGTGGCCATTATGATGTAACTATTTTTCTATATGATATATAATATGATTATTCTTTCCTTAAGCTTCTGTATTTTTCATTTATGGCATACCATTATTATTTCCATTATGGGTAAACACGATATCTTCATTTTAGGATGTGCAGACTACCGCCCCCTGAAAGTGATTTGATTCGTTAATACCATATGTGGGATGTGTGAAGGATAAAGTTAATGATATTATATATGTTATTATACTGGAATTATAATATACTCTTATATCATTATGATTCCATTCCAAAAAATACGAAATAGAAATGGAAGTAGCGTTCATGCGTATGTACGGCTTACCGTCTCCATTAACGGTGCATTTCATTTCTTACCTCTAAATTTGATGTAATATTATAAATACATGTATATTCTGAATATATATGATTTATATGTTATCCAAATAATTAATATCATTCTGGATATAATGAACCTTTGACCAAATTAACAACATGTAAGTGTAAGAAGTTTATTTTTGACTTAAGAACCAAATACCGACAAAAATGAACATTATTAACTTAAATGATTACATGATGTTCATAACATGGTATAAAAGGAATAATGAACTTGAAAAAGGTTCATAAGAAAGTATAGATTAACTCAAGTTTATTATTCAGGAGATTAAAGGACAGTCGGGTCAAGTCAGATACGAGGTATGGGACTTCGTCTCAATCTCCTTTCATTGAGGCATATTTTGTTTTATACACAACCTTATTTTATACGGTGTATAAACCCCGTTGACTTTTACATTTATTCAAAAGGAATCTTTGTTATACAAAGCGTCTACTAAACAACAAAAGGGAATGTTTTTGTCATACGTATGTGGCGACAACGACTTCTCCGCCGCTGTGACCATCATTTGAGTTTCGGCTTCCTCTACAAGCCATACGTTTTTTAAAAGAATAATAAATACCATGTTTTACTTTTCTTTTATTTTGGTATTGAAAATGGTTTTCATAATATTTTTATATCAATGTGTTGTATTGATATCTAGTGATTTAAAGGTGGAAATATTATGTTTCCTTTATGCATGTTTTATGTGATACGATTATGTTGAGGTTCTTGGGAATTATTATGAAAACGGGTGGTTCTGTGATAAACTAAGGACAGGTGAGCCCGATATAGCTCTCCAATGCATTGGGTAACGCGATGGAGTGAAATGTTAAGGTTTCTCCGAAGAGATTTAGGGAATATGCTGTGATGGGTATTCCAAACGTAACCAAGAGGGTTACTCCCTACGTAAGAATGTTATGAATGCCTCAAGTTAACTTTATGTCTTATGATTTCTATGATTTATTCATGATTTGATGAGGTATGTTAAAGTGCTTATGATTTATGGGTAAAGTATGATCTCATCCTCAGGTATATATGTAGCCATGTTTCCTTTCCATATTTTGTATATCCCATACTGAGCTTTTTATGCTCATCCCAAGTTTTTTTGAAATGTTTTTCACAAGTCAAGGGAAAGGTACATCATATGATGATATTGTCAAGGAAGTGTCAAGAAATAATCCATGTTTTATTTTAAATGTGTTTCCATTGATGGGAATGAAGAATACTATCTTTATGTAACCACTTTGTTTATATGTTGAATGTAATGCAAGTTTTATGATCTAATTCTCTAAAACTCTAAACCCGAAAAGATCCTCAATGTGTAATCTTGTAATAACTCAAGATTAAGTAAGGTTTATGGCTGGGGCCTTATAATTATTATATTGTATTCATGTTTCATGGCCAATGCTATTCGTCCAAAAATTGGGATAAACACACATCAACCAAGTAGTCAATATGGACGTTATAGCATACTAAACACCTCAATGATGGAGCCTTGTTAAAAATATTGATGATGTACTTATAAATAAAACAATTTTCTGTGTTTTATATTTTGAATTGAAAATGGATTTTATTTATGAAATGTGTTTAAAAAATGTATATCTAGGTGTAAATTGTTAATTTATAGAAAGTGTTTGGAAATATAATTTCAAAAAATGAGTGTTTCTCTAAAATATTATATGATAATCTATGGAATAATGTATTATTGTCATTAATATAGAATTTGACATCTCTTTTGAATTGGATTTTGTAAATGATTTTTTTAATATTTTTTCCATGTCCTGTTTGTTTTACAGAATCATTCTACTACACCGCATATGACATAATCATATAATATTTTATAGAATATTTCTATAACTAATTCATTGGGATTACTCTTCATAGAGTTACCACAACCTCTATTCGGGTCCCTATGCCTATGGTGAGGCATCTAATTGACATTGGGAATTTTTTTCCAGACTATATGTGTGATTTCACATAAACTATAATGACACTGTATTAAATTACATTGATATTACATAATTTTATAAGTATATTAAACACATTACAAAAATATATGTCCAAGGATAGTAACAGTTTAGTTTCTTTGGAAACATGGGAATATTTTTTAACATGGTAAAAATCCTTAATGTTCATCACACAGATCTTTGCCATTAGTACTTGTACTTAAAACCATTCAACACAACCTAGGGAATAGAAACATAAGAAAGGGTTGATCTCAGATGATTAGTATGGGTAAAAAAGGTATACATAAGTAGAAAATGATAATAAGGGTATGAAAACTTTAAATTAAATATTTAATAGTGTACCTTGGATTTCAAATATCATATACATGGGTCATTGATTAACGATTATCCATTAATAAGACATTAACCTTTAATTTATAAAGAGAATAATGTAAGATACAATTAAATATTAATAATAAATATATTTTTTTTTGACACAAAATAATATAAAATAACTTAAATATTAGTAAAGGCACTAATTCTAATGTTGTCTTAGTAGTATGGGTTCACTCCCAATGCCATCATGGAAGTCATGTTTCACTACCGTAACCATATTAGTAGTCGAGGTTTACTCCCATGATCATGTTATTAGTCAATGTCCTTTAATATACTAAGTAACTCCCCATTCCATATATCCCATATCATGAGATATAAATCTTTAACCAATGCATTAAAGAGAAATATAGGTCCCACCAATATCGTTATGAAATCATTCAACTATGTCCCATATGATCATAATAAATCATATCATAACCCATAAAAATAAATGTGTATCATAAAAATGTAATAAAATCATAACCTATGGAAAAGATACATTTTTCATAATCATTTCATCAAAGAAAAACCATGAAATGAAGTGGGTTTAAAAAACATATAACCTGTAAAAGAGAAACAAGTTTCACATACTTCATGACTTCCAAACATTAACCATTCATAGAAAAAGTATGAATGGAACCTTGGGATCATGTTCCCATAATTGTATGAGTAACACCATTTTATTTAATCATAGATGGAAAATAATTTTTAAATATATTTTAAAAACATTTCTTGACAAAAATATACTCCATGATTTGATAAAAGTTTTTTAAGACATAATACATTTTTATAAACATTTACATTTAAAACAATATTAAAAACATTAAAAAGAGATTAAAAACATTTTGAAACCTCTATTCCCTAAAAAATAATAAAAGAATATTGGATAAAGTTTTTAAGAATGTTTCTTATAAAATAATTTAAAAACATATAAAATATTTTTTATATCATTGAAATGATATTATTTAAAAAACCATTTGAAAAAAATATAAAGGTATCTTTTAAAATCGTTTAAAAATGTTTTTAAAGATAAAAACTTTTTTGAAAACCATTTCACCTTTAAAAAAGTATAAAAATACGAAAAAATTCTAGAATATTAGAAAAAACATTTAATTTAATAAAAATATCCTTGTAAACATACAAAGGAAACATCAAGGAAATGAAGTTCATGACTTATGGAAGTTCGTACATGAAAAACATTCTTATTGCACCAAAAAAATTCAGAAAAGTTACTTCATCAGAAAATGACAAGAACATTTCTATTATAACTATTTTTTAAAAAGTTAATAAATGGGTAAAAATGTCTATTGAACATCTAAGACTAATATTTAATAATTTCGGGAAACATTTCTCGAAAACATGGTCTTTAAAGAACATAGATTTTTGATTAAAAGTATAAATTGAGTTGTATTTTCATAAGAGTATTTTATTAATTATATTATGTTCCAAATAGTGTAAATGTTACCATTAAATAGATATAAAATGAATAAATATATTTCAAGAAAATTCATGATCATTTCTAGGAGATGGATCATCATATTTCATAAGTGGAATTATAATCATAGATAATCTCGATAAATGATGAGATTATAGTAATAAACTATTACCACATTGGTTACATTGAATCATAATAAAATGGAAATAATAACATTACATGAATCTTAAATTATCATTAAAATATGTAAATTCATTATATAGCATGTGAATTTTTGGAATACTCTTAGAAAAATTCATGTCTATAACATGACATATGTCTCAATGTAGGATAATTGTTACAGAATTAAATAAAAAATTCGTATCTTTTGAAACATAAACCCCATGATAAATAAACATCCAATTGATATTTAAATAAAAATAAATTTAATTATAATAATTATGGAATATATCAATGGTTAGTATATACACCACACAAAACAAATGATGGGTGAATAAGGCATGTATCTCTTATATATAAGAAGTGAGATGAGAAAACAGTTACCTTACATCTTTAATTTATTCATACATGTTCAAAACTCCTATATAAAAGAATAAGGTTATTATAAATATACTAATAACCCATATTATTATATATAATACTATATATGGATTTATTTTACCCTCTCTTTAACAATTCCATGTTAATGTTATGCTTCATGTAATATCCACATTGTTTTTTTATACAAGTTTAGTTTTATTATTCCTAATCATATTACATATATAATGATTTAATTATATACATATTTTTAAACATGATTCAAATATCATATACATGATTTATATTAATATTTATAATAAGTTATAAATGTTGTAAATATGAAAGGAAAGACACCATTCATGGAGACAGTAGGCCATACATACCCATGAATGTTGTTTCGGTTTAATTACACTTTTGAGAGAATGAATCTTAGTAAATGACATATATGTTTATATATATATATTATAATAAATTTATAATTATTATTTCATATATATTATATATTTTTAATAATTAAATCATTCATACATTCCATTTATTATGTGAACAAATCACATCGCATTAAGAGGCGGTGGTCCACAGATCAAAAAAAGAAGTTATAATTTCATCCAAAATGGATAGCATGAAGGTATATTTAATATTATAATTTAATAATGTTATATATATCATATATATCATATAGAAACCAAATCCATATCAAAATTACCAACCTAATATTTTTTATATTAATAATGAACAACATCATTTCATGAGGTGATAGATCTTCACACACGAGAATGGTATGTTCGTTACCCATTACATAAAAGTTTGTGTAAGTGTAGGTTGAACCCTTAGAATAAAAAAAAATAGTATATTTTTGTTATTTATGTAGTTATATAATAATTTAAAAAGGTTATTTTAGGGGTTGATAATGAAAATAAAACAAAGGACCACGATGAATGATGTTAAATCTTCTTCTGGTAACTTTTCTTTGTCTGCACCAATGGGCTTCCATGGATGGCTTTATTTCTAAAGGGATTATTCTAGGATAAAGTTAGGGATTTTGAGAGATTATTTGACCCAATTTTGGGTTATCCAATTGGATTTATATGTATGAATAAGTGGGAGGTGTGTGTGTCTTTTTATAGTGTAGGATGAGTGAAATTCTGGAAAAAAATTTCAAAAGGGAATTACATCAACATTTTACCCATTTACAGTGTCTCTAATAATGTTAAAAATTCTATAAAATGGTGTATATGGTCATAATACGAAAAAAATGTATTTTTGGAAACCTTTTATGTTATTTTGGGCGTAATATTTAAGGATCAGTCCTTTGATAAGTTGATTTTTCTCTCAATCATTGTAATTAATTCTAATATCATTCACTAAAAATTTTGGTGAAAAAATAAGTTAAAAAATTGAAAATTGAAAATATTATTATTAAAAATATAAAATCTATTTTACCAAATTCCAATCACATTAGTGGTAGATATTAATTTAAAATGAACCCTACGGATGAGACAACATCATGGGGTATTAAAATGAAAAGTTCCAAATGATTGAAAATTATTTATATCCAATTTCAAAGTGAAATTGGTTCCCATGACTGAAATTTGGTTATGGGATGTATAATTGATATAATTTCACATTAATACAAAATTAAAACATAATTTAACAATAAAAGTAAATTAGATGAAAATTGTGTTTTCAATTAGATTTCATTATTTTTTAGTATTCATCATGAAATGAAACTTCTCAAAAAAAGATGAAAATTCACCCAAGATAAATTTTTATATTCCTATTTAAAAAATTATTTCCATTTCTATAAATAAAAATTATAAAAGTTTCAGAAATCATACGTAAAATGGGTTGTCCATTACAAGATGGAAACATTACCTTTAATGAAATACCAATTTTTACAATGAAAAATGGATTTATTATTTTATTATACATACCAAATCTATCGGATTTGTAACAAAAATATTCTTGGAAAATATATATTTTATTTGAAAAATTAATCCAAACATGTTTTTTTTTTAAATTTATTGAGATATTATATTTTTTTTAAATAAAAAAATTGTTTTCATAGAAATGTAATTTCATTATTTTAAAATAGTTCATTCACTCAGTTATACGAATTTATAAATAATATATATAATTTATATATAATTATAAATAATACTTTTTAAATTTATCTAATATTATTCTCGAAATCCATTCCAAATTCTTGGTAGTAGCTATCATAATATTTCAATTCTAGTATATATTTTTTTGATAAAACATGGTCATGCATGTTATTCTTGCTACTGAAAGGACTTAGTATTATGTGTAATAAAATCCAACCGTAGTATTTTTTAGACTACCATATAATCTATGTTTTCCATGTGGTGAAAGATTTAATTGGTTTTTTGAATAATTTTGTCCAAACATATGATTTTTGTTTATAAGAAATATAAAATGAGTGTTTCATGAAATAAAATGTAATAACATATTAAATTAACTTGAAAAATAACAATTCTGAAATTATTAGGGAGTTACATTCTACCCCCTAAAAATGAATTTCTCCGTCAAAATTATTAATGATTACCACATGATTAATACTTGAATGTTCCTTTATTATAAATTCACAACATAAATAAAGAAAACTAAATCATCCTTAAAAAATAGATATTTTGAAACAAAATAGTTTCACATAGAAACAGATAAATAGGTTTCCACACAGAAGCACATATGTGGTATGTGAAAACATGAACATGGAATAGAAATATAACTATCTGGTTATAATGCTGAGTGATAAAGAACATGAATAAAATAATGTTAAAACTCACAAATTCATAAATATGTGATGATCGAAGATTCCATTTGATTCGATGGAAACGTATGTAGTAGAATAACATTTTTGGTTTCAAGATCATTGTTAGTAATGTTCATGAATTTTAATAAAAATTTATTTTTACATGATTTTAGGAAAACCGAATCCGTTATTGTGCATTGATCAACTTCCACTTTATCTTCTATTCCAATAAGTGAAGGTGAATATTTAAATCCAAAAGCATTAACAGATAATGAGATCAATAAATAGAATGATAAGATATCCAATATTACATTATCAGAAAAACGTTATAAAAAGATAAACTATTATAAAAATGAACGTAAAATTTTTTTTATAACTCGATGAAAAATATGTTTTTGGAAAATTTTTAGCATCAGTTTTTAAAAAAACAATGGAAAAAATACCCATCGACATCCTTTTTTGTGTTATTTTATTATGAAACTGATTCTGAAATTTTGTGAAAAACTATTTTGGATTCTGTTTTTAAAAACGAGATGCAAATAATTTAAAAAATATTTTTGAAATCAATTTATAAAAAAAGAAGAGCCAATTTTTTAAAAAAAAATCAAAATTTTAGATCATTTACTATGCTTGATTTGATTCGTTATGGAGCTAAAATACAGTTACAAATTATATTATTTAGATGTCAAAAGTTGAACCACTATACGAGAAGTCTTAAAGATGTCAAAATTTCGATGTACATAAAATTCAATATGTAAATCCTAATTAGATTCACATCTAGTCAAATTGAACCATATAAAATAATCTAAGACATATTAATTTTGTTCAATTTTTGGTATGATTTTATTTAGAAACTAATGAAAAATATTGATTTTTTTAACTTTTTCGCATTATTTTTTTAATAACTGACAACAAATTTTTATTTTTTTACATTTTGAATTGGATTTATTTTAAAAACAATTCCATAATATTTTTCTAAATTTTTTTCATTGTTTTGTGTAAAAAATGATGCCAAAAATCATTTCATTTTTACATTCTTGGATTGGTTTTTTTAAAACCAATACCAAAAATTATCTTCCAATATATAAGTTTGGAATTTCAATTTGTTTCACAATATTCATTTCACTTTTTACAATAATTCCTAATTTTTTATAAAACACCATTGAAAATATTTTTATTTACTATATTAAAATCATTTTCTCTTTCATTCATCATTGTGACCTCATAAATTTAATCATATTTTCAATGAAGATTTAATCTATGATTGAACACACTTTCTATTCTAATCATCTAATTTATTTATTATTATTTTCCTTCTTTGCTAAAAATCATTATAATCTTATTTAATAAATTGATTTATTCTTTTGATCGAGTTATAAATATAAAAATATGGATGAGATTTACCAACTGAGGTGAAAAATTCATTATCAATCACTGTTTTCATTTTTGCAAGAGTTATACCCTCAAAATAAGAGATATAATGATGAATAACATATCTATTTGATGGATATTCCAAAAATAATTGAAATATGTTTGAATCCTTATGTTTATTTTATTTTATGTGGTGTATTTAATATTCATTCATGTTTCTCATGTTTTCTTTGAAATGAGTTGTATCTATAAAAACATTGAGAAGTCCAACTTCCAATTGCCATAACATTTGATCTATATATCTGTTTAGGCTGAACTACAAGTCAAGAAGACGCATATAAAATTATATAAAACAAAGTATTTTTTTTATTTTTTGGTGTCATTTATAAAAAAATAATGGACATATTTTTTTAAAAAAACTATTGGAATTGGTTATTTTCATAAATTGACAACAGAAATATATTTTTTACATTTTGTCATCAGTTTCTAAAAAAACGACATCAGAAATGATACCAATGGGTATTTTTTGCTTCAGTTTTATAAAAAACTAAAACTAGAAAGGAAATTTACATCCTTGTTGGAATTGGTTTATAAAAAGTGATGTTAGAAGTCTAATATTTGACATCGGCAACTTCATCATCGATTAATAAAATTAGTTAAAATTTTAATAAAACCGATATTAAGGACTATTTTTTTACCTGTGATATCAAATATGCATTAATACATATATGGTGAAGTAATACATTAGCATATAACATTCCATAAATAGTTAAACTTATTACCATTTAAAAATATGGATGTCCAAATATTTAGAAATGAGGTCACTAAATTTCTCAAAAATAGCATAGCATTGATCCACCATATTTCATAAAGTATCTCTTTGGTGTCACATACTAAACATGTTAATACCTTCATCATGTATTATTTTGAAACATAGTAATAACCATAACTATGAAAAATCCTTTTTGAAAATATCCATGTTTCTTTATTCCAATATTTAATGTATATATTTCTCAAATCAATAAATGTTGTAAACTTCATCAATGAATGCAAAAAAAACTTTTCAAAAATTACTTATTTAGTTCCAAAATAATCAATTGCATCCAATTTACTTATTCATATCCAAAATATCGATATCCAAATGACTTTATACTAATATGATATACATATTAAGGGTAATTTTTCCCTTAATCATGTGATTTCCCTAAACATCACATTCCATTAAATGACTTTCCGAGTCCATCAAAACCATTCAATGTATTCTTATAAACCATTCCTGAAAAAACATAACATAAATAATACTTACATATTTCACCATTTATATAGAACAATTCCTTACTCCAAATATATAAAAACATTGATTACTACAGTTTATACTTAAACCATAATAAGGATACATCATCATATTACATTTTACTTCATTCTTTTCACATTTCATCTTATAGTCTCATCAATAGTAGAAACATAAAAATTACTTATACCACATTTTTTATTCTCTTTAGGATATTTCCACTTAATACATCAATTTTAATAATGACCATTCCTTCAAAAATTAATAAATTTAATCTTTAACAATGTGTAAAAAAGTCTAATATTCCCTATTATTTCCATTAGTGAACCTTTACATTTTCCTTGCAGTTACATGATTTGTGTCCGTATTTTCCACAAACAACCCATCTTTTTGTTCCTTTAGTAAATTAACATAGGCGATTAAATCCACATTAATAAAAAAAGGAAACTGAATCTTTTTTCTTCCATGGTCTCCATTAATCTAATGCTCAATAAACTCATTCATTCTCTTCCTTAATGTATCTGAGAGTTTGTTAATGTAACCATTTTTAATCATGTTTTGTGAAAACTGATTGTGCATGATCAGAAATCCTTCACTCTAGTTATCACCCCATTTGACTAGTCATCTGAAACTTATCAATCACATTCAACATTATCCCATTTCCTTTTGGTTCCACCCATTGACTAAAACCAGAAATCATAGTTTGAGCATCACATATCATAACGAAAAACCACATTTTCATGAAAAATAAATTCTAAAATGTCAAAGTTGTGAAAATTTACTATGATACACTTGATTTATCCTATGTTCGTCATATTCATATAATATTTAAATCCCACATTATGGTTCATATAGAGTTGGTGAATTTTAAAATAACATTTCCAATGAGTATTAAATGAGTTGTGTATAAAGCATGTTTTCATGCAGCAATTCTTGATTGAGTCTTGCTCAATACAGTGTTTTTGGGCTACCCCAATGTTCATTTGTATTGGGTACACACCCAATTTTATTATCTGGATAGGGATTTATTTCTAGGAAACCACTCACTATAACCATTACCAAAATTCCATTACATTATCTTAATCATTATCTGAACATGTCCTTAGAGACATTCCTAGACATATCCATAGAAATATACATAGGGATATCAATCATCTTTTCTCATTATAGTTTCAAAAGGTTGACTAAACCTTTCCTTTCATTCCCACTATATAAAAATAAGATTATCATACATTGATATTAAATCCTTTTAGATGAATATTCAGATGATTAAAAAAATACATTCATGAAGATTGTAATAATTTATATATTTGGAATCATTGAACAATATATTTTAACTTGGTGAATGATCTTCATTGTTTCTCACAATTATCTTCCAATTTATTACTTCTACTTAAAATCTTTCTTTATAACTTGGGGAAATGTAACATAAGAAAGGGGTGAGCTCTGATGCCCAGTAAGTGTAAATAAAAATAGATACATAATCATTACAGGAGCTTAATGGTATGAGAACAAGAGAATAACATTTTAAGATAATTTCTTTCATATCATAGATCATATACATGCTTAAAAGCATAACTATTGATAGTTTATATTACATGAATAATAATGTTATCTAGAGAATAAGCCATGAGACAAAAACAAACGAATAAGACATAAAATTTTTGGCTGACACATAACTATATAAAATGAATTCTATAGTAGTAAATCCACCACTGCCAAGGCATTATAGTAGTGTGGGTTTACTCCCCACACCATCATGTTAATCTTGGTTCATCCTCATGAAAAAATCATTAGTCATGGTTCACTCCCAATAAAATCATAGAAGATAAATACCATTAATAAACAAAGATCACTCATTGTTCCAGCCACGTTTATCTCCTCATATATAAATATTTACCCAATGTATTATTATGATATATAGGTCCCAACCATATCATAATGAAATAAAACATATGTTGTTCACAAGATGATAATAATTATATACTACCCCCCTAAAATGAAATGGGTATCATAATCATGTATTCATATCATAATCCATTGAAAAGAAACAGGTTTCATAATCTTTTCATCTGATCACAACCCGTGAAATGAAGTGGGTATAATAAAAATATAACCCATGAGAAATAAAATGGTTTCATAAACTCCATTCCATTAAAAAATAAACTATTCTGTAAAATAATATGAATGGATCCTTTAGGTCATTTCCCCACATAGGCGTCAAAAACACTAACAGATGTCATCTTAGATGGAAAATAATTTTTAATTATATTTCAAAAACATTTACTAAGGAAAGTATCCTTGATCATTTAATTTTTTTTAACATATAACATTTTGAATACCATTTTTTTAATATCACCTTGAAAATATAATGAGAGGAGTGAATTTTTTTGAAGATATTTTCCCAAGAATATGTATAAAAGAATAATTTATGAAAATTTGGAAAATATTTTATTTAAAAATTAATTGAAAGCATATTAAAGAATCATTGATATCATTGAATAAATTAATTTAAAAAAAAATTCCTTTGAAAAAATATAAAGTTACCATTTAAAATTGTTTAAAAAATAATTGAAATATAAATAATAGAAAACCAATTTTCATTGAAAACCACTTTTCATCTAAAACCATTTTTAATTAAAAAATTCCCATAAAATTAAGAAAAAAATTCTTCAAAAATAATTACCACATAAACATAGAAGGTATTTCTCATATAAATGATGGTCATGTTGGTGGGTAAGTCTTTAAATTATGAACATACCCTTTTGAATGTAAATGTCTAGAAAAGTGACTTGATTGAAAAATGAAAATAATAATACATTTAAAAGAATTTTTAAAAAGGGCAATAAATTGGTAAAATTTACATTTAACATAATACGATAATAGTAAAACATAATTTAAAACATTTTTCTAAAACATGGATTTGAAAGAACATAGATTTTTTATCAAATGGAGAAATTTAGATATATTATTATAATTTTTTTTACTATTTATCTCAAGATATAAAGAGTAAAAAAATGGTGCCATTATATGATTATAACATGACTAAAAAATGTCTACCAAACATCATGATATTTAATGATAGATGTATCATATCATTCCGTCAATGGAAGAATAATCATAAATAAGCTTGATAAATGATGAAAATGTAGAAATAAACCATTACCAATTTCATAACATTGAATCATAATAAAATGGAAATAATATCTCTAAAATACTATTTAAATATCATGAAAATATGGATATTGATAATTTAAAATGTGATCGTAAATATATATGTCTTACAAAAAAATACAGGTGCATAATAGGGAATGTGTTTCAAAGAATTAAAATTAAGACAAATTTACTTTACTGATTTGGTATCTTTTGAAACATAAACCCCATAACAAAAATATCATAAAATGGATATGCAAATTGACATGAATTTGAGTATAATATTCATGTAATACATCCATGGGTTTTATATACACCACACAATTGAAATGAATGGTGAATAAGGCATGTATGCCACATATATAAGATGTGGGATGAGAAAACCCTTACCTTAAGTCTCGACTTTCTTCATACACATTGAAAACAAATGTATAATAAATTTATGTTTAAATATATATACCACATGGACATTTTATTATATATAATACCATATATGTGTTTATATTATATTCTTATTACTAATACAATGTTAATATTACTTTCTGGGTAATATGTAGTTTTTTTTCGTATATATTTTTAAATATTATTCTACATACAGTAACTCAGATTATGATTTACTAATTTATATAATGTTGAAAATGATATAAATATAATATATATTAATTATATAAATATTTATAATAAATTATAAATTAAATAAATATGAAATATAATACATCATTTATGGAGACTGTAGGTCATACAACCCATGAATTATGTTTCTATTTAATTATAATTTTGAAACAAAGTATGTAACTAAATCAAATATATTGGTGTATAAATTTATTAATTAAATTATCATTATTATTTCAAATATACAATATAATTTTACTAAATCAATCCTTAATATTTCTCATGTAATGTGTGAACTAATCACATCACGTTTAGGAGGAGACGGTCCACACACCGACAAAAGAAGTTATCATTAAATAAAGTGGAATACATGAAGTTATGTTTCATGTAAAAATTAAAAAATATTATAAAAATAATAATTATCATATAGACCATATAAACCAATTTTTTCCATCATAAATCGCCACCATGAGAGGTGAAAATGAAAAAATGACCAACATCGTATTGTGAGGCAGTAGTTCTCTGTACACAATAACAGTATGTTCTTTACCAATTAGATGAAAGTATGTGTATTTTTAAGTCTAACACCTGGAATGAAAGATTTATGTATATTTAGTATACTTGGGGTATTTTATAATTATTTAATAATAATTTTATATTTTTTGGATAATGAAAATAAAATAATGGTGCTTGAGTAAGGATGTTACCTCTTCTTTGGGAATCTTCTCCTATTTTTAAACAAAGGGCTTCCTTGGATGAATTTAAAAATAAATAGATGCATATATTTTTATGTTATGTATTATGAGAGATTATTTAATTATATATTTTATGATAAAAATTTAAATATATGTGTGAATAAGGTGGAGGGATGTGTGTTGTTTTATAGTGAAGGGGGTGTCATTCTTGTAAATTTTTTAAAATGAAATTCAACCCACATTTTTTCCCATATCATGTGTGTAAAATAATGGTATAAATCATAATAAATGGATTGAATGGTCAAAATATAAACATTAAATAGATTTTGTACAAGTTTTTTGGTCATTTTAGGTCATAAGATTATGTCCTAGTCTTTTGTCGTGGTAACTCCTCTCTTAATTATTGTAATTAATTTTAATAATGTTCATTAATAATTTTCATAAAAAAAATTTGTTAATAATATAATACATTATTCATTATGATGATTAAAAATATGGAAGCAATTTTTTAAATTTAACATCACATAATTGGATGAAATTAGTCTAAATTAAATCCTACAGACGGGACGACAATACGAGTTTTAAAGAGAAAAGTTCCAAAAGTTTAAAATGTTTTTATATCCAATTTCATTATGAAATTAATCCCAATTAAATAAACACGATTAAGTGATCTATATTGGATCTAATATTTAAAAAATAAAAATAAAAAATAATAATTTAAATATTTAATTAAAATATATGAAACAATCATTTTTGAAATAAAATTTAGTGTTTGTCACTATTCACTAGAAAATGAAACTTCTTAGAAAAAGACTAAAAGTTAATCCAAAGTAAAATTTGAAATTTCAATTTCAATTAGGAAGTTTATTTTATCAAATAAATATTATAATATTTTGAAAATTCACATTTAGAATGGGTTCTCTATTAAAAAACAGTGAAACTCAGTTTAAAAAAAATACAATTTTATAAATAAATTTGATTTATTATTTTATTATTTGGGTTAAATAAACTATACGAGTTTAATAAATATTTATTGAATATATAATTTTTATTTAAACCATTATTCAAATGTTTTTTTAATTTATTGTGATTTTTTGCATATAAAAATTATTTTCTTTGAGATCTAATTTCCTAATTTTCAAATTGTTCTTTCATTCACTTATACTAATTTATATCAAATTGTTTCATTTTATATATATTTATAAATAATATATTCAAAATTTAGTTAATCTTATTCATGATTTCCATTCCAATGGAAAGGTGGTTTCTATAATAATATTTTAAATACAATATTTTGTAGTTCGGTAAAACAAGGCCTTGTGTGTTATGAAAGCTATCGAATGGACCCAGTATTGTGTGAAATTATAATAAAACATAGTGTTTCATGTTAAAAAAAATATTTGTGTCTCATGTAGAAAAATATAAATTTGGACATTCATATAAGGTTTTTGAAACTTAGTTTTATTCAATATAAAAATGATATATTTAGTGTTTTATCTAATGAAAAATTTTAAATGTTTAAATTAATTAGAAAAAAAATAACTCAAAAAATATCAGGGTATTAAATATAAATTGATCTCTAAAATTTTAAATAAAGGGATTTCTTTTCAAAGGACTCATCAAATATCTATAAAAACATTGATTTTTCTATGGAATTACAACACAAGGAGTGACTTGGCTTTCTTAGGGGATGATCTCTATTCTTGATAGAATGGTGATTGGAACTATCATAATATTGAACCTAGATTTGTAAAAGGCTAATGATAATATAAAATTATGATTCATTCTTAATATTAAAAAATTTCTTGGATGGTTATAGTGGGTTTGTGAAATTCATTTTGGTTTCTTATAATTACAATAGTTCAATATCTATATGATAGGAAACAAATTAATCTTATTCAAGTTATTAAGGTGTATTTGATAAAAGGACCCACCCTCTACGAACCTATTTATTCAATACTAATATTCCCTTGGTATAAATCCCATTAAGGAAATAATTAAATATTTGATGCATCTTCTTATATTTCGATAAGGGGTTTTTGTAATATCCCATATATTCTTCACTGAGGATATTATATTTTACTCAAATATTAGTAGAAATTCAGTTTATAGAATTAGATACTAGAAAAATCTATAATGTAATATTTTTTTAGTAAATTAATTACTATAAAATAAGTTTATATTTATATATAAGTATTTGATTAAAAATCTCAAAATAAATTAAGGATATTATTGGGATTTTAAGGTATAAATTTGAAAATATTGTATGGGGGACCTTGGATACTAGTAGAATAAAATCTAGCATTGTTTTATATTTAAATTAGTGTTATAGGTGGGATCCTCAATAATAAATTCAGAATTCTCTCATTTTTAGAGAAGATCATCCTTGTAATTATTATCCTCTACTCTATTTCCATACACATTCTTTCAGTGTGAATATCTCCCAAACCTATCATTATGAATATTGATATCATTTGTAATTGTTTTATTTGGGACTCCTATCAATTGGTACATAACCCATACTCTTGTAAGGGTAGTTATAAATGAATGTTTATGAAGGGGGAATATTTATTTATTTAATTGGGGATGTTATATATATATAAATAAGCTAAAAAAATTGGGATTAGATACTAATAAATTATCAATATTATAAATTAGTTTGAAGGAAATATGGTTACTCTCCACCAATAGGACTAAATGATCAATCAAATACCATTAGTTGTCTAGTCCTAAAGATGAAATCCACTCTATTCATGATAGGTCTCAATGTATTACAATTATGTGTTAAATTTATTTCTAGAAAGATAAGTGGGTGGAATCCTTGTTGATCATGTGTACATGTTCCATCCCTAGCATCAGGTTTAACGAATACAATACTTACCCTAATGTCATCGAAATTGTTTTGAATGTTGAGAAGATTATTATAATTTCTAGCATTCAACATGGTGATGAACCAAACCAATGTGTCTTACCGACATTAAAACATGGTATTTTAAGGTGCTTGAATTCCAAAAAAATATTCACAAATAGAAATCCACATACACTATGTGAAATAGTCTTTGGTGAAAGTCCATTCCTTATATATTCAATATTATAATTTGGGGTCATTGAATCGAGGATATCACAACAAGTCTATATTTTCAAAAGAATGGTATTTTTCTTTCCTCCATGTGAAAGATTTTTGAATATGCTCAAGAATATCCAATCATGGTATTATTTACTAAATGAAAAAATGATAGATATTTTGGTAATTAAATGCGTGTTTCAGATAAGAAAATAATATTTATAACTCTCTTGATAATTTCATATATATTTTCTTTGATGTCCATGAACATTTGTGGTTTGATTAAAATTGGTGATTCATTCTTATCATTTTAGGATGATGGGGAATATGGGAGTTCGGTATTTCGGTTCACTTGAATAACATGATGACTTACATAAGTTATCTGAATACTAAATGATTAAATCACTAATAGTTCCTCTCTTTAGTGGGAAACGGGGGTTATTCCCACTTGTATGGTCTTAAATCATATTCCACGTTTTTTGAATTATTGTCCAATTGAAAATGGAAGGTGAAAAAGAATTTGGATAAGTTACAAGGATCCTTCCTAAAGGCTCAAGATTAAAATAGATGGGTTATATTCTAATGGAACCTAAGGAGTGTTTGTTTCATTTTCGATTATTGGTGTTTAATTCTTATGGAATCCTCTTGTAATTTTTGGGGGGAAAAATCTATAAATTCAAAATCCAAATGAATAAATTATGTTATCTCCCTTTTTCTTATGAATAATCTGAAGGTCTCAATGGTATGATCTGACACATCCATTGTGGATAATTAATTATTGTGACATCATCATTGTCATTAGAGCATTTTATATAGAAGTAGATTTTGTATAAATATCCCATCGTAGAGTGTAGAGATTTACTATACATGGATGGAGGGGAATATAGAATCTTACACTATTTCTTAAAAATGGGATCAAGTTCAGAAAATTTCTATTTATTTGAGTCATTTATCTCTAAATATAGATTTTATTACATTTCTAGACACAATTCAATTAGAATAAATAAATTCCATCCTCAATGATTTTTTAATTTATAATTTATTATCAAATAAAAATTTCAATTAGCAGTGAATAAATCCTAAGGGTCATAACTATGTTTTTTTGATCAATTTTCTCTGTGAGGGATATACCATATTTTCAAATGCATGTATATTTGTTTTTTATACTATATGGGAATAAATATGGTTTTTATTATGATTATGACATGTGTCGTGTGGGTATCTATTTAAGATCACTTCATATGGTATCGATTTGATGTGTTTGTCATAATAGTAATGATAGACCCCTTAGATAGGTTGTATAAGATTATTTGACTCCAGATACTGATGAGACATTTCATGAAAAAAATGATGGGTTGGGATCAAAAGATGTAAATGTGATTGAGGAACCCATGTATGTTGTTTGTGCAGTGAAGTGACCCCTGACCCCTATGCATGTAGAGTGATATATAGAAATGATAGGGGGTGTGTGTTGGATATAAGTAGTGAGATTTTAACTTTCACCTTAGAACAATAATCAAATGTGAGAGAATAAATTGATGTTCTAAAAGATATTGTTCATGAAGTTGAGTACTTGATCCTTTTTCTTGATATTGGATCAGAAAAATGGTTGAGCAGAATGTATATGACATTCAATATGAGTTTTAGTGGAGGTAACTACCAATTTTATGTACATAAAAATGGTTTTGGATTCTTTGGACACACTCCATAGATTCAAATGATTTAATGTACAACAGTAGAGTGCAACCCTCCTGGACTCATATTCAGTTATATATTGAAGGGGAACCACACCCTAGACTCATATGAGGTGATATATGGTAGGGTGACACTACATACCCGGTAATAATAATTAGTGAAACACTTCTAGTTAAACTAATCATTATACTAGGATGAGAATATATCAAACAGAGGGAACAACACCCAAAGACTCGTTTGATTTTATGACTGACATGGGAGAGTGATGAACCATATACCTATAATGGTATAGAATAATCCCAACCATTTCAATGTCATTTTAAGTTGTTAAATAATTGGTAAGTGTTTTTCATATTTTAGTAGGTTTTTATAAAATGGGTTTTTAATATAAGTAATAAATTTTTATGTTTTCAAACATTACTGGGAAAATAAATTCGATAGTATTAAAGGTATTATATTTTTTAATACTCATATTAGACAGTAACATAAATAAAATTTCATAGTAAACACCTAGAAACATGATGGTAAATAATTGACCAATGTAAGGTTCAGTAAATGTTTTCCTTTGTTGCATAACTGTAATGTGTTCCTCACAAAAGGGTGGTTCATTAGCTACATAAGGGTAACTTTGAATTACATTATCCCATGTAATCTTATATTGTTTTCATATAGGGGAACAAATTAATTTAATAATTTCTGTTAAGGTTTTCAAAATTATATAGGGTTAAACACTATTACCTTTATGCAGACTATGGGAGTTTCATGTGAGTATCATTTTAAAAAAACAAATTTCACTTTAGCGAACATTTTATAACATAATTTGTAAGTAAAACTGATGAATGTAAAGATGAAATCATAATGATTTCAATTTTATAATTGTTTTAATCAAAATATTTGACCTCCCCTAAAATTAAAAATCTTAAAATGAGTGATGGGATGAATTAAAATGAAATGGTTTTAATATGAAATTACTGAAATATAATTTTTGATGTAAAAAAATTTCTATAAATTTTAAAATTCTATTTTTCTTCACTTCAGATCTCATTTATAACATCAATTTGATTGTAATTACTTTTCATTGAGTCATTTTATCTATTATTTATTGAATTTTGTTTCTTCCTTGTGATCCATACTTGTAATTTCTGAGCAGAAGAAATCTTTTCCAATCTCTTCTGTTTGTGGTGATGTGGCATCTAGAGCTTCCAAAAGGTAAGGGATATTTTATATCAATTTATTTTTCAAGAATAAGTTTTATAAAATAATTCCATTTTTCTCTTTTTGTAATTGGGTATGAATTACCAAATCTGATTATAATCTCTAAAATAATTGTATGATGAATGGATATTCAAAATTGTGAAATATGTAAAGGAAGAGGATATGTTATTAATTTCTATTGTTGTGTTCATGTATTTAAAAATTTTATGGATACTATAAAATGATTTTTCTATACACTGAATTGGAATAAATATATTTTTTTCAAAAAATAATCATATATTCTTTTATCTACAAAAAATTAATGGTTTGAAAATTAAATAATTTTTACAGGTGACCATCACAATTATATTATTTTTATTCATTGAAAATAAAATTATTAATTTAGATAAATTAATTATTATGTTATAGTGAATTGATAATATTTTTGATATTCTAAATTTAATATGTATTATATTAATGCTTCAACATAACATATATAAATTTCATGAAATATTATATGATAGATGCATTATTATTCTTATGTTAGTAATTAAAATTAAAGTCACTTCATGTTTCATTGATAACATTTAACTAAATAATAATAATTTCACTCTATAGAATATTTATAATATACTCAAATTTCATTTCAAGAACAGAAAAAATCCTTTTTCATGTTACCAAATTATTGCAATAAGATTACATTGTATTTTGTTAATTTAATATTTTCAATAAAAAATTGTTTTGACATCATTTTGTATTTTACTATTGCATTAAACATTGAAATCAAAGTAATAATTTGATAATTTTATCACATGTAGTGAAATATTATTTAATTAATATGTATTATTTATAAAATTTAATTAAAAATAATATTCCATGATTTATATCTCTTTTATTATCATATGTTTGTGAAAATTTGATGATTAAATATATTACTACTAGTTTTTATAATTATTAATGAGATTTTATACGTGTTTTAACTAGGTAATTTCTTATTGTTGTATAATTATTAGCTATTGAAATAAAATTTTGTTATTTTGTATTGTTAGACTCCTAAATAAATTAGGAGGAAAATGATTTAATAATTCTTGATATTAGACAACTAAAGTGGGAATTATCTCATTATTTGATAACATAATATTCAATGAGGTAGATATTTAATTTATATTGAATTATCCTTAAACATTACAAAATCTGGATATTTAATTCAAAAATATAATTTCATTAGCTACGGGTATCTTATTAGGTTTAGAGTTTTAGGGAATTATGTCAGAAATCGTACATTACAGACCTATATAACTCAAAGTTGACACTTCTTATTGGTATCCATTTTTTCGTAATAATAAACTTTTAAAATAAAGTATGAATTATTTACATGGAAAATATTCATGAATTTGAACTAGAATTACTCATTTCCTCTGACCATCATTGAATCCTATGAATTTTTTTTTAAAAAATGGGATGAGAATAAAAACTTAGTAAGGGATATGGAAAAGAAAAAACAATTTGTCCAATTAAAACATAAAATATCATATAATGTTTACCTTTATCTTTAATTTTCACTGAGAATATGAATTAAATAAACATGAAATAAAAAAAAATTATTTATTTAAGGAATCCAAAAAATGGTAACCATATGAGGTAATCAAAAAAATTAACTTATATAATAACATTCATAACCTATTTAAATTTCATTTCTTATGTAACTGGAGCCTAATTAAATCAATTGAAGAAAACCTATGGTAAACTCCTCATTCATTAATACTATTGATGCGAGACGCAGGGGGTGGCCCGATCTTCACGGCGTAGGGCGGCGGATGATGGATGCGGTTTGGGGCTAAGTGACGGGTGAAGGGTATGGATAGTGGAAGCAAGTAGTCAACCAACTCTATATGGAGCGTGACCTACTACTTAGACAATGCACTCAAGGGAGGGGTGTGATGGCCAATCCACACAACAAAGCACATGGGTTGAGGCACAGAATTGGGGGATTTGTGATCTTCGATCACCAATCTAACTTGTAGATTGACAAGGAAAGAATGCACAAGATCAAGGGAAATTTGGAAGAATCCTCACACAACGGAGAGAAATAAAGCATAAGCTCTCAATTAGAATCGTGAATGCCAATACAATGACATGTGGTGGCTATTTATAGCCAAGGGGGTGATACAATGGTCAAGGGTCTAATACCCTAAAGTCATAAAGTCTAAACCTACCTTGTCCCCTTAAAAGTCAAAAAGATAAAAGCCAACAACGACTTTTGGAAAATAAGCACACAACATTCCAACATAGCCCACCAGATTTGACTTTGAGTGCATAGCCCACCAGATTTGAATTTGGTGTCCAAAGATGCCATTTCTAGAATCCTCCATGTCGGAAAGGCCTCCAAATTCGTGCAACCATGTGAGCCAAGCTTTAATCATCAATTTTGGGATTGATTAAGTGATATTATAGGCCCATTTTCTACATCCATGAAAGGTAATACCCATTGGGCCTTTAATGAAGCAAGATGAGCGCCCATTGAAGCATTAAACCTCTTTAATCTTCCTCGTGTCATTTGGCCTTGCAAATCCAATTCCTCCACCCGAGCAATCAACTATGTTCCTTCCGCATGGTTCGCATCATCCTCCCCCTCTTGAAAATGAGTCGTCCTTGACTCTATATCCTCTACACCCAAAAAAGGAGAAAGATCAAAAACATTTAAAGTGGCACATACACCATACTCACCTGGCAAAGCTATCTTGTATGCATTGTTGTTAATCTTTTCAATCACTCGGAATGGTCCATCGCCTCGTGGCATGAGTTTTGATTTCCACTTTTCATGGAATCTTTCCCTCCGCATATGAATCTAAACCAAGTCACCGGGCTCGAACAACATTTTCTTGCGACCCTTGTTTGCACGATTGATATATTTTTGGGTCATCCACTCGATATTTAACCTTGACTTTTCATGGATTTTCTTGATGAATTCTGCACGCCCTTTCGCATCCATATTAACTGCTTCCTGTAAAGGCAAAGGAACTAGATCAATAGGTGCAAGGGGGATAAAGCCGTAAACTATTTCAAATGGAGAATATTGAGTAGTGGAATGCTTGGCCCTGTTATATGTGAATTCTACATGTGGCAGACACTCCTCCAAATTCTTGATATTCTTTTTGACAATTGTTCGCAGACGGGATGATAGTGTGCGATTCACCACCTCCGTTTTCCAATCGGTCTCTGGATGACAAGTAGTGGAAAATAATAACTTTGTACCGAGTTTTCTCCACAAGGTCTTCCAAAAGTAACTAAGAAATTTTGTGTCTCGATCCGACACAATGGTCCTTGGCATTCCATGATGCTTGACTACTTCCTGAAAGAAAAGTGTTGCAATGTTAGTAGAATCATCTGTTTTGTGACAGGGAATAAAATGTGCCATTTTTTAAAACCGATCCACCACAACAAAAATGGAATCTCTCCCCCTCTTGGTCCGTGGTAGCCCCATAATAATGTTCATTGATATGTCCTCCCAAGGGGTGTTGGGAATTGGGAGAGGAAGATATAGTCCATGTGGGTTCATCTTTGATTTGGCATTATGGAAAACAATGCACTTTCCCACAAATTTCTCAACATCTCTAGATATCCTAGGCCAATAAAAATTCTCACTATGAACACTTAGAGTTTTTGAAACACCAAAAATCCCCATTAACCCACCCGAATGTGACTCCTTTAGTAAAAGTAAACGGATAGAGCAATTAGGAATTCAAATCTTATCCATCCGAAATAAGAATCCATCATGTAAATAGAACTTTTCCCAACTAAATCCTGGTTTAAAATTTTCATAAGGTTCTCTAAAATCACTATCAGTGGCATATAAATCCTTAATGTTTTCAAAACCAAGATGTTTTGAATCCAACAAGGATAAAAGTGAATATCTACGCGAAAGTGCATCGGCCACAATATTTTTATTACCCTTTTTATGCTTGATGACATATGGAAAGGATTCAATGAATTCCAGCCATCTAGCTTGTCTCCTATTTAGTTTATGTTGGCTCCTAAGGTATTTAAGAGCCTCATGATCAGAATGGATCACAAATTATTTAGGCCAAAGATAGTGTTTCCATGTTTCGAGTACTCTAAACAATACATACAACTCTTTACCATATGTATCATAGTTTAGAGTTGGGCCATTTAACTTCTCACTAAAATAAGCAATAGGCTTACCTTCTTGCATGAGTACTCCTCCTATGACAATTCCGCTTGCATCACATTCAATTTCAAAGTCCTTACCGAAGTCTGGAAGTGAAAGTAGAGGGGCGTGGGTGAGTCTCTTCTTTAGAACATGGAAGGCTTTTTCTTGAGTTGTCCCCCATTTGAAAGGAACATTCTTATTTGTCAATTCATTCAATGGTGCTACTAGTGTGTTGAAGTCTTTCACAAATCTCCTGTAAAAACTAGCAAGCCCGTGAAAACTTCTTACTTGTCCAACGGAGGTTGGAGTTGGCCATTCTTGTATTGCTTTGATCTTCTCGATGTCCACTTCAACTCCATTTCCACTCACAACAAATCCAAGGAAAACAATCTTATCGAGACAAAATTCACACTTTTTTATGTTTCCAAAGATGTTTTCTTTCCTTAACACCTCTAGGACTTTTCTTAAGTGATCTACATGTTCATGAAAAGTCCTACTATACACCAGAATATCATCAAAGTAAACTACCACAAATTTTCCAATATATGCACATAAGACATGATTCATTAACCTCATAAATGTTCTAGGTGAATTGTTGAGACCAAAGGGAATGACTAACCATTCATAAAGTCCATGTTTTGTCTTAAATGCAGTTTTCCACTCATCTCCTTCTTTCATCCTAATTTGATGGCAGCCACTTCTTAAATCAAATTTTGAGAAAATACTTGAACCATTTAATTCATCTTGCATATCATCTAACCTAGGGATAGGATGACAGTACCTGACCATGATGTTGTTGATGGCTCTACAGTCAATGCACATTCTCCATGTTCCATCCTTCTTTGTTACTAGAAGCACCGGTACCACACAAGGACTAAGACTCTCTCTCACATACCCCACATTCAACAACTCTTGAACTTTCCTTTTAATTTCTTTTGTCTCTTCTGGGTTGGTGCGATATGCTGGGAAGTTCGGTAGTGATGCTCCATGTATGAGGTCAATTTGATGCTCAATAATTCTAATGGGTGGCAAACCTGATGGCACCTCTTCGGGAAACACATCTTCAAATTCCTGCATCAAAGACTCAACAACATGTGGCAAATAAGATGTTAAGCCGTTAGTGTTCAACATCACCTCTTTGTACAGAAGTACTAAGAGATTTTGTCGAGAAATCAAAGCTTCTTTAACCTCACTCTTTTTTTCCAAAATAACACTTTTCTCTCCTCTCAAATCTTTTTCCCCACTTGATTTTTCTTCTCTCTCCATTTCTTTGCTTCTCTCAGTTTCTATTTTTCCCTCATTCTCTCCTTTTTCATTTTCTCCCTTTTTTTCCTCATCACTCTTTTTCTTCATTTCTCTCAAAATGTGATCTTCTAGAATTTTCTTGGTGGACATGGGGTTGAGGGTTATAGGTTCCCCTCGGAGTACAAAAGAATGACGGTTGAAGAAACCATCATGAGTAACACGCTGATCGTAATTCCATGGTCGACCAAACAACAAGTGGCACACCTTCATAGGAACAATGCAGCACAATACCTTATCTTTGTACTTACCGATGGTGAACAATACCTTCACTTTCTTGGTGACCTTTAACTCCCCACAATCATTCAACCACTGAAGTCGGTATGGATTTGGATGCCTTAATGTCGGGAGTCCCAACTTCTCCACCAACTCAGTGCTCGCCACATTGCTACAACTTCCACCATCAACAATAAAACTACATACCTTCCCATTGATCTTGAATCGTGTATGGAAAAGGTTCTCCCACTGCTCCTTTTCTCCAACGGTCATTTGTGCACTTAAAACTATTCTAGTGACAAGAATCTCACCATCTTCCACAAATTATCCATTTTCAATTTTTGATGATTCATCTTCCTCCTCTTCGGAGCTCTCTCCATCGGTCTCCCATTCTCCATACTTGTTGATGATCATGGTGCTACGGTTTGGGAATTCACTAGCAATGTGACCCCTTCCTTGACATTTAAAACACCGAATATCCCAATTCCTGGTTTGGTTAGCCTCAAATGTAGGTTTCTTAGGTGGAAGAATTGCCTTGTCACTTTTGCGATCAACCACCTCTTTTTCCATTGATGGTTCTCCAATCTCCTTCCTTGGATTTCTCCATGGTGTGAAAGGGGTAGTGGGTTTCCTCATGTTTCTCCTCATTTTGATTTGTTTCCCGATCTTGGTGGATCATATCATGTATCTCTACATGGTGGTACATCTCCACTTGATCCGAAATCTCCCGATTGAGCCCATGTAAAAACCTGGCCATGGTTGCCTCCGGATCCTCCTCAACGTTTGCCCGAATCATGGCAATTTGCATATCCTTGTAGTAGTCGTCTACACTCTTACTCCCTTTAATGAGGCTTTGATGTTTGTTGTGGGGATCTATATGGTAATGTGTGGGAACAAACCGCTTCTGCATGGTGAACTTCATGTCATCCCAAGTGTTGATGGGACGTCCACCGTATCTAGCCCTCTCCTTTTGATCTTGATCCCACCAAATTAAAGAATAATCAGAAAATTCCAGGGAAGCATGTTTGACCTTTTTATCCTTAGAATATGTATGGCATGAAAATACCTGCTCGATCCGCAACTCCCACTGCAAGTATGCTTCCAGATCGCTTTTCCCAAGAAAATAAGGGACCGTCACCTTGATCCCGCCAAGTAGGTCATCATCATTTTGTCTCCTTTGGCCTCCTCTCGGTTGTTGGTACAACCTCCTCCTTTGTGGGACTTCATCAAGATCATCCTCAAAGTTCACCATCTCCTCCTCCATGATGTGGGGACGACGTGGTGCGGGAGCGCGTCGTGGGTTATCATGGAACATCCTTGGGCTTGGTTTATTCTCCAATTCATCAATCCTCTCATGTAACACCTCCATCTTCTGATCAAGAAGATTCTTGAAGTGGCTCAACAAAGCTTGCATTTGGAATTGCCTAGCTTCAGGTGAGGGAGATCTACTTCGACTTCCTTTATCGCTAACATGAGCAATATTCTTCCCACGATCTTCTGCCATGATAAGTAACACAAACACAAACACACACCGGGGGGGGAACATACACAATGATACACACTCACTCACTCACGCGAGATGTACACACTCACACAAGATGTACACACTCACACACACAAAGATACACACTCATGCACGCAATATATACACACTCACACGCACAAGATGTACACACATAGGCACACAACAAGATGAACACACTCACACACACAAGATATATATATATTTTTTTATTTCTCTCCACTCTCAAAACTCAATTTGAATCCCAAGATCTTATGAAATATAATACCTTGTTTAGGGTGATCAAGTGCCACCAATTCGTCCCCAATCAAGATTGTGTTGGGGGATGGTTTAACACAACCCACTTGAGTGGTAAGGGGTTTAACAATGGTAAAGGGTCAAAAGGAGGGTGGAAAGAAGGGGTAGATAGGTGGATTGTGGTTTTTTCCCGATTGTGCAAGATAAGATAAATGAATAACAATATGAGCCAAATACAAAATGGGGATGGAGTAAAATGATGGAAAAAGTTATATATTGAAATGGAAAGTGCTAATAAGCTAAATCACAAAGGAGTAATTGTATCTGATCTTTTTTTCTTTTTTTTTTGTGAATTCTCCCCAAAAAGTGTTGTGCTTGGAGTTTTAAAGCACAAGATGATTTAACGGAGAGAAAGACAATTTTTTTTTCTTTTTTTTTTGAAATATATCAATTAAAGGATGTCCTTAATTTTGAAAATCACAAAATGATGAGTTGAGAGAATTTTTTTTTGTCAGATACAAATCACATATAGAGAATTAAATGAAGAAAGAAGATGAATGAAAATATGGCTCAATTTATAATAATCCAATCTTGCACAAAGTAGGACAATTCGGGAGGCTTTCAAGAAAAATGGATTTTTTTGTTGAATGGGTGAATAATATGGAAGGATAAAGAGGGTAATGAATAGAATTAAAGTAAATGAAGGGATAGACTCCTACCATGTCAACCAGTGCTCTGATACCAATTGATGCGAGACGCACGGGGTGGCCCGATCTTCACGGTGTAGGGTGGCGGATGATGGATGCAGTTTGGGGCTAAGTGACGGGTGAAGGGTATGGATAGTGGAAGCAAGTAGTCAACCAACGCTATATGGAGCGTGACCTACTACTTAGACAACACACTCAAGGGAGGGGTGTGATGGCCAATCCACACAACAATGCTCTTGGGTTGAGGGACAGAATTGGGGGCTTTGTGATCTTGGATCACCAATCTAACTTTTAGATTGACAAGGAAAGAATGCACAAGAGCATGGGAAATTTGGAACAATCCTCACACAACGGAGAGAAACAAATCATAAGCACTCAATTAGAATCTTGAATTCCAATACAATGCCATCGGGTGGCTATTTATAGCCAAGGGGGTGATACAATGGTCAAGGGTCTAATACCCTAAAGTCATAAGTCTAAACATACCTTTTCCCCTTAAAAGTCAAAAAGATAAAAGCCAACAAAGACTTTTGGAAAATGAGCACACAACTTTCCAACATAGCCCACCTGATTTGACTTTGAGTGCATAGCCCACCGGATTTTACTTTGGTGTCCAAAGATGCCATTTCTAGACTCCTCCATATGGGCAAGGCCTCCAAATTCGTGCAACCATGTTGCCCAAGATTTAATCATCAATTTTGGGCTTGAATAAGTGATATTATAGGCCCATTTTCTCCATCCATGCAAGGTAATACCCATTGGGACTTTAGTGAAGCAATATGAGCACCCATTGAAGCATTCAACCTCTTTAATCTTCCTCGTGTCATTGGGCCTTGCAAATCCAATTCCTCCACCCGAGCAATCGACTATGTGCCTTCCGCATGGTTCGTATCAACTATAAAAATTATCTCTATCAAATTCATTAAGGTTCTTTTTTTGTGTACCCATAATTTTATGTATAATGAGATCACTCGGTGTTATCCCAAGTGCACCACTGTATATGCTATAATGGGATCACATGATGCTATCTAGGTTCACCCATATCTCTTGTGTAATTGTCAATTATATTACCATGAGTAAAAAATATTATTCTTTCAATTTTTAACCATGATAAATTTTAAAATCACTCTTTATCTGTTAGACATATCACTTCAGGATATCAAAACACCATTTCATTATATAAAACCATTTGCAAAATAACCCTTTTCATTCAAAAACCCATTTTCAATACCAAAATACACAAAAAAATAATAATGTATTTTCATTGAAAGAACAATATACCATTAAACAGAATCTATAAATAAAATAAGAGTCATGGTGGTTGAAATGTAAATGACTATATGTCGGTTAAGAATATACAATTTTTTCTTATTTTCCAAAATGTTCTATTTAAAACACCTAATGATATTCTTTTTCAATAAATATGTAAAAAATTAAAAAATCTACATAAAATATACATTATAAATATCTTATTTTCATAAAAGTATTATAATCTGATTTCAAAAACATAGTCATTGAAAATCATGAGTCCAATGAAAATATTCGAAGTAGATACTTTAAATAGAAAACTCCATTATCTCCTTAGAAATATTTGAATCATAGTCCTCATTAAAGTGTAAAATAAAATAAAACATAAAATACCATTATAATTGAAAAATTCACTATATATAATTTCAAATGGTCTATATATACACATTGTAATGGAATATTACAACACAACTTCAAAATATTCCTCAAAAAATATTTTAAGATAATGTCCCTTACATTGAGCCTGATTCGTCACATGTGTTTTTATATTCCTCAATAATAAAACATCCATAATTTTTTAATTTCACTAGAACCATTTTTAATGTTTATTAATAATTTTATTTCAATTAATACAAATTTATATATGATTACCTTATAAATTAATTTTACGTCAGATGTTTCTATGATATTTTGCTTATATGTCAAAAACGACATTGTTAGGTTCACTATTGTCAAAGAGGGAATTATTTAAACATATCGAGAATAATCATAGTGACACAATTATAATTTTATACACAACATATAATTTTAATTAAAATCATTAATGTTTCTCTGTGAAATGTAGTTTTTTATGATCATGGAGACGGTAGGTTTTACATACGCATGAGTAACATTTAAATTTATCAGCTACCATTATGGATAGGATATATGTAATACATTATATTTATGAAATGAAAATAATATAATATATTCCAAATTATTTGATTAAATAAATTTATATATATCATCTATGTGGTGTGGTGATGAAAATAGAGTCACATCTCGTTTTGAATGAGGAATTCCACATGTACATGATTGACGTTATCACTTCATTAGTGTGTTAAAAGGTAAGATATAAAATGATATATTATATTTAGAAAATGATAAATATTTAATTAATTTCATAATTTTTTCATGTAAATAATATATATTAATTTCCATTACTCATATTAGCTTCTATTTAATACGTTAATGATTAATGAATAACATCTCTTCGCGCTGTAGTAGTCCTCCACACACCCAATGGGCATTTTCATATCCCCTACAGAATTGAATGTAAAAATGTTATATATGATATAATGACTCTATATGTTTAGTTATTTTTCAAATATAATATAAATATATACTAAATATTAATCATTATACCCAACCATGAGAAGTAGTAAAAAAATTTACATCTCTTTGAGAGGCGGTAGTCCACCATAAACATGAATGATTATTTCATAACCCATTTGATATAAGAGGGAAATGATTTAGGTTATGAAATTATCACAAGAAAATATAAATATATTCATTATTATGTGGTTATTATTTAATAATAATTTATGATTAATTGAATGCAGTGAAGGAATAAATAAAATAAAAATGTCTCAATAAATAACATTACCTCCTCTTCAGGTAACTCCTCGAAGATTGCACCAAAGGCCATCCATAGTTGGATTTATTCAGAAAATTAGGATTCGAGGATGATATTATGTATGTAGATATGTTATTTGGTAAGGGATTGGAAAATCCAATTTGTTATTATCATATGATGATAAGAGGAGATGGGTGTCCCTTAATAAGTGTTGTGAGTCACAAACTTATAAATTTCTTAAAATATTCAATCATACCCCCGTTTTAATCATTCCACATCCCAATAATATGGGAAATTATTGATCTTATATGGTATAATGTTGAATCATTCCCATCTAATGGGTGATAGATAAGTTAGTAGGTCATTTCTAACCCTTATCTTCTTATTGAAACCCCCCATTTACTTTATTTTTTTTACTTTAACTATGATAAATAATTTTTATTATAATCATTATTCACTGAAAAATTAATATTTTCCAAAAAATCCCAAAATTTAATCGTAGGTATTTTTTTATATGATGATTCAAAAAATTGTATTCATATTTTAAAAATCTATTTTAAATATTTATAAATTATACTTTTAAATAAATCCTTATAATAAAAGCGTTTATTTAATATCGTTTCCATAATGTATTTTAAAATTAATAATTACTTTTATAAAAAAATATAATAATAAATTCATATTTACTAACATAAAAATGATTTATTCTGTAAAAATCTATGTTTTTACAGTATTACACAATTTTTAAATTGATTCCCCCCAAAATTAGTTAATTATTAAACAATTGGGGATATATTTCCCCCGTGGAATATTAATAATATCATGTTTCCTTTTAAACCACATGGGTTTTCCATAAAAGATTAATATGGTGGATCACCATATTCTATAAAATATTATCTCAAAGGGAATGAATCATAAGTATTTGTTTCACATAATAAATATTTTATTCCAATGAAACTACATCCAAGTTCAAAATGTGATATGAATATGGTACATACTGACTTAACATCAAAACATTAAATAGATTATGCACCTGAGATAATCTCTGAAGTAAGGACACTCAATATGAAATTCATCCTGCATTCTCTAGGATTTCATAGGGACTGTTGTATCATTGAAATAATTCCCCCTAATTATCAATGCGAATAGAACTTTTCCATAGTGAAATTTTAAGAAATACATGATCACCATCCACAAATGAAAGATAGTTTGTCAGGATTTCCAAATAACATTTTTGTATGCTATGAGTTTTCCTCGTATGTTTCTGATTAAACTACACCTTCTCCATAGTTTCCTCAACCATATATGGTCACATAAACATCATATATCATACATCATCTCAAAATTCTAGTGTCAAAAACTACATTCCATATAATTCCTAAAATTGTGACATCTATATAATGGAATTAAAAATATTGTTATCTGAAAACTACAATAGACAGATATGTCAATCCCAACATCATTGGAAATACATTGAACTATAACTAAGCATATCTTCTATGGTCTAAATAAATTTTCTCAAACATTCCATCATATTGATAATGGAAAGTTTCATTGCAATTTAATTTAGTAAACAATGACTTCTAATGTTCATTCTAAAGTTTTTTAGATCCTATGATTATAGTATGATACAGTAGAGATAGGAAGTCCATGTAACCATAGTATCTTTTTTTTGATAAAATAGATAAATATTATCTAAATAAATTGAATCTTGAATGGGAATGAAATGTTTATATTTAGTTAATTTATCGTCAATAAAACCAATTTAATTTAAACTTTTTGATGCCCTTTTTTGACCACCATAAAACCCATGAATGTTTTTCCTCATTTACACTCATGCCATGGAAAATATTTAAGAATAACCTTCTATAATTTGTGTTCTTCTTTAACCTACTGACATGTTATAAAATTCATAGTACAGTTTACAATATCTATTTTTATTCCATCCTACCAATAATACTCTTGAAGGTATATGTACATCTTATTGCTACTTAGAAGAAAAAATGGACATCTATGAGCTGCACTCAATAAATCTTTCTTCATCTAGGAATCACAAGGCACCCATAATATTTTTTTAATCATAAAAAACCTTCTTTATCAATATTAAAATAAAAAACTTACCATTACTGACATATTACCATTTCTTGTAAATATTAATCCTCTGTAAGATATTGTATAATTCATTCCTAAAATTTTTATTTTACCAAAGCGTAAAATAAAATAGAGTAATCCCCTTTATCCAATACTTATTGGAACTTTTTTTTCAAATATTTCACCAAATGGTCACCTTCCAAATGTAACATGGTTTGTATAGTACTTTTTTCAACTCAATGCATCAACCACATTTTTTTTCATTTCTAAAATTGTAATGAATCATGTAATAATAATCCTTGATCAGTTCCATGAGTATTCTTTATTCCATTTTCAATTATGTCTATATGAATATATAATTCAATCATTTTTTGTCAGTAAATATTTCAGACATTAATCCATGAAAATGATTCCTCCAATTATTTTTAATGAAAAAATAACAAGAGATAATTTGAAATAATATGTAGGATAATTTTAATCATGAGGTTTCAAGTGATGTTAAGTGTAAGAAAAAACCATGTCATTCTACAAAATTACACAACCAAGTCCATTCAATGAAGAATCACTATATAAAAAAATTCACCATTTTCTAGAAGGAATGAATGAAATTGTATCATTTAACTTACATATTTTTATATCATCGAAATAATAATCACATTGTTTTATCAAGATTAATTTAACTCATTTTTATCTAACATAACTTTTGGGCTAGACAACCAAGACATTTTTTCAATAAACCACCGGTAGTAACTCTATAATGAAATTAATCTATGAAAAAATATGATATTTTAAGGTCATGTCCATTAATCAATAATTTTTATTTTAGGAGGGTCAACAGTTCTTCTATAATTATAGATAATAATTCCTAGGAATTATGTTTTTTGCAACACAATTTCACACTTTTTAAATTTTTAAATTTTTTTCTTTAATATTCAGGTTTCCAAAATAATATACATGTTCATTTTATGGTCATAATGAAATTTAGAATATAGAAATAGTTACTCAATAAACCCTACAAAAAACTTGTCCCAAAACAAATGAAAAAATAAATTCATAAATTCTATAAATATAGTTGGTTCGTTAGAAAAATCAAATGAAAAAACTACATGATCTAAGTTCTCATATGTAGTATAAAAGGCAGCCTTTAAAAAGTCTTATTCCTTCAAATTCTCATAATGGTGCCCCCAAACTAAATTCAGCCATTAAAACATACTAACCTCCATGTATATGATTAATCAAAAAATAGATACGAGAAAAATGATAACTTTTCTTAATTGTGATATTATTCACATCGTCATAATCCCTAAAATGTCTCATTCGATCATTTTTCTTTCTAAAAAAAGATAGGATCACCCCATGGAGATGTTCTAGGTCCAATTAATCCCTTATCAAACAACTCCTGAAATTTCTTATTCAACTATTAACATTTGACTCTATCCATTTGATAAGGAGTCTTAGAAATATGTTTAGCATTATCTAGTAAGTTAATAGTGAACACAACCTCCCGATCAAGAATAACAGTAGGAAAAAAATAATAAAATTATCCACATATTCACTTACTACTAGCACATGACTATTTTAAAAATAATGATTATTTATAGAAATATGATCTAGGTGACATTCAGTTCCATCTCTAGTCAATTTATCATCATCTTAGTAAGATATAAAAGCCATTAAATAATTGAACATAAGTTTCCCATCATTTTAATAAGATAGCATTATATTCATAATCACAATCCATACTAAGAATTATATCAGCTTATATGATGGCGAGTTCAATAAGATTTTCAGGAAATACCATCTCATTGGTAACAATATGATTATTATTATAAATATGGGTTTAATTAATGTTTTCATTGGGAGTTTTTACAAAAATATCCATCTTCTTTTCATGATGTGATTTTAAAAATTTTACTAGAAAAGTTATTATAAATAAAATAATTTGATGATCCATAGTCAAATAGGGTATTGGCATAATTTGAATACACTGGTAATATTCCTTACACCACTTCATTTGAAAAACCAACAACAAAGAAGTAGATAAAAATGACTTCACAACATCATTTTATATTTGATCATAATGATATAAATCTTGTAAAACCAACTTAAGACATGAAATATCATAATTAACAAACTCATTCAAACTAAAACACCTAAGTAATGGATGGATACATATTATTGTTTTATTTTCCTATTCAAGGATCTTCTCATTAATTTCATTATTCATATGAGAAAACTAACCACACTTGAAACACATTATAGATCATCTGAAACATTTAGTGAATTATAATTATCCACTATTGGAAAATTTTGGTGGATTTCCTTCATACATCATAGTTACTTGTTTTCTATTTCATTGAAGATTTACTATTTCTTACAGTTAATATCCTAGGGAACATATGTGTCCCCAAACACCATCTATTCTATCTCATAATAAAAAACCAATTTTTCATAACCTTTAAATTATCATGGTCCAAATTTCTACAAAAACATGGTTTGATCCCTAATTAAAATATATTTATTTTACTATTTGTGTCTGGAATTAAACATGGCACATACCTGGCTAGTGTTGGGATCATTTCTTCATATGAAACTATATGATCTTCTTCTTTTTTCCTCAATTCCATGAAATCCTTTTCCATATGGTGTCAAACATCAAAATAGAAGAGTTTCTCAAAAATCCATTTATTTTTCCCATTACATGGAATCATGATCAACATTCTATCTATTTTATTAACCTAAGACCACCATCCATTATTGTCCCATTAAAAATGATAAATGGAAAGGGTTGAATTTATAATTTTCAAACATCCCATGACATCAAATATCTTCTATAGAGAAATGATCCATCCATCAGCTACAATAGAGATAGATGATCCACAAAATTATTATGTATTTTTTCTCATGAAATTCACAACATTTGACATATTCCTTATTTGAAGATTAGGTTCCCCTCTAGTATAGATACCACCACCATTTATATATTGTTTCAACTAATCCATCACTATAGAAAACTGTTTTGTTACAATGACAACTACCTCAGGAGGATATTTTAGAATGATATTTTCTTCTAAGTGCCTTCTAACTACATCTTCCATGTTCCCTCTATGGAAATTAGTTTTCAAAGGTATAATTTAGATATCTAAACACAGTAATAATTAAATTAATTATAATTTAACTTAATAATTATGTAACCCCATAAATGGGAATGTTATTAACCTTATGGTAACCTCTAAATTTATCAAAACCTTCATTCAATACCAACTATAAGGACCTGAACAAAAAATTACAAAATAATGATATTTTTTCAATAATTTTTATTATTTATGAGTGAGGATATTTTCATGTTCATAGGTTTAGGGAATTAGATCAAAACTCATACATCAGAAAAACATAAAACACAAAGTTGACACTTCCGATTAGAATCCAATTTTTCTATTATATAATAATTTTAATATAAGACATGATTAATTTTCATCAAATATCATCAAAAAATTCTAATTTCCATCTTCCTATCGATTTCCCAGCTTAAAATCATATAAAAAATTTAAAAAAATAGGATGACCACAAAATACAAAAATGATATATAAATATGAAGAAAACCATTAGCCCGGTAAAAACATTAGAACTAATATAAAATTTATTGTTATATTCAAAGAAAAATTAGAATAACAAATAAAACATTTTCAAATGTATGATAGAAACACTTATATATCAATGGTAACCAAAACCCATATCAAGAAATAAAAAATCGTTTTCAGTCTCATAGAGCATCACATTCATAACCCATTTTAATCCTATTTCATATGTAACTAGATCCTAGTTAAATTTATAAGGGGATCTCATTGGTAACTCCATAGATATTTCCTATTAAGATAAGGAACATTTCCAAATTCATTTAAGTTCTATCTGGGAACACCCATCATTTATGATATAATAGGGTCATCTGGTGCAAACTCTGACTCCACATCGTATAAGCTATAACAGTCTAACCTGATGCTATTTGTGTGCACCAATTTCCTATGTATATTGATCATGAAATATATCATGAATAAAAAACATTTATTCCTTAACTTTTAAATCTTATAATATTTCAAAAACACATTTAAACTAATAAAAAACAAACATTAGGATAACAAATTACCCTTATCTATTGAAAACCCATTCCTAAAGAATATCATATTCATTAGAAAAACCATTTTCAATACCAAAAGACAAAAAAAATTAGAAGGTGTTTTCATTGAAGAAAATATGAAATATTAAAAAGTATTCTTGTAATAAAATAATTTTCATTGTGTTGAAAAATTAATTATCTCCATCTGCATTAAGAATGAAATGTTTCTTTTATCGTTTCTCAAAATGTTGTATAAAAATCACGCAATAAGATATATCTGGAAATTTTTTAAAATAGTTTAAAAATATAAAAAATATATAATTTATAAATATTTTATGTCCATAAAAAAATTCAATTTTTTTTAAAAACATGGGCATGGAAAAGGAATAGTGTAAAAAACATTAAAATTATTTTTTCCAAGAAAAAACCCTTATTAATTTGAAATATTTTAATAATAGGCTCCAAGAAAGAATAAAATTAAAAAAATTTAGATATGATGAGAATAAAGAAATTAATTATAAAAATATCAAATGGGCCACATATAATCCTCCTAAAAGAATATAAATTCACAATGTAAAAATATGCATCTATACAAGGACAATGAGACAATTTCCCTTTCCTTGAGTCTAATGCATGATGTGTATATTTATCATCTTAAATAATAAAAATTTGTTAATTATTAACATTATTCATATAAAGATTATTATTTATTATTACTTTTATTTAAACTTATTACAAATTTATATATTACTTCTTAATAAATTAATTATATGTCATATGTTCTAATGATATATGGATTTTATGTGAAAAATGACATCAGTAGGATGATAATGGTCAGATAGGTCATTATTTAAACATATCTATAATAATAATCCTGAAATAATTATCTTATTTATACATAAATTATATTTTTATGACTTATCATGATTGTTGGTTTATAGAAATGAAGTATGTTATGTTCATGGATACAGTAGGTTGTACATACACATGAGTAACATTCCAATTTATCGAAAATCATTTTGGAAAGGATATGAGTAATATTTTCTATTTAGAAAATAATAATTATATATTAAAACAATATTATATATATATATCATTCATGTGTTTTTGTGATGAATAGGGAGTTTCATCACTTCGTGAAGGCATTGGTCTATAAGTACACAAAGGCTGTTATAACCTTTTCAGTGAGTGAAAAGGTAAAAAATAAATGGCTATATCATATTAATAAATTGATTAATATTTCTTTAATATAATATTTATTTCAATTATTTCACATTTATTAACTACAATTACTATTATTACCTTCAATTTAATCCGTTATGAAAAAATGAATCACATCGCTTTACGAGGCAATAATCTGTCATATACACAAGTGTTGTTATCGTATCCCATATGGAATGGAATGTAAAAAGGTATGTATGATATAATGACTCTTGAGGTATAATTATATTATATATATCATATATATTCATTATATACATCATCATTCCCAACCCTTAGATATGGTGTTGGAAAAATTAATGACATTGGTCTGTGAGGCTCTAGTCCACCATACACACAAATGATAATTTTGTAATGCATTTGATGGAAGAGGTAAATGATTTAGGTTATGAATTAAAATAATAAAATATTATTATATGTAAGATACTAATGTTCTTATATAATATTGTTTTATGAATAATTCAATTTGTCAATGGTGAAATAAAATTAAAAGACTCATTAGAGAATTTTACCCTTTATTCGGATAACTCCTATTGGTTTTCACAAAAAAAATCCATCGTTGGATTTCATCCCAAGATAATCCTTATTGGATGATAGTACGGTAGTACAGAATTAATTTGGGTATGGTTTTGTTAAAATAATTGGTTTTTATTGTTTTAAGAGGGGAGGAGAGTCGGTGTGATTTTACAATTGAGGACAGTGGAACACTTACTATTTTATGAAAAATAATTAATAAAACTATGTTTTTATTATTCCACAGGCCTCCAAAATGGGCCATTGTTGAACCTATAATAAATATGGACAAAATATAGAAATTCAATGGGTGGTGTAATCGTTTTTAGGTCATTTTTAACTATTCGTTTCTTATATTAACCACCTCAGAAATCAGTTTTTACCTTTACAATAGTAATTAATTTTTTAATTTTACTATTCACTATGAAATTAATTTTTTTTTAAAAATCCGTAAATTTCATATTTTGTGAATTATTGTATTCAGATTTAAAAAATTATATTCATATTTATGGATTTAAAATAAAAAATTTATAAATTAAAAATATTAACATATACTTATAAAAAATGTTTCATTCAAATAATTTCATTATTATTAATTAATTACAAACTAAATCTATAACTAATATAACTATTTAATTCATTTTTATAATATGAAAATTATTTATTATATCATTACATAGGTTGTTACAAATTATTTTGGGACTTCACAATTAAATATCTTTATGTTTTCTTCTTTATATTTACTAGATAATGTACTATATAATCAGATTTATTTTGATTTTATTAATTAAAATGATTGAATGCTTATAATATATTAACATTGTAAAATTATATTTTATTATTAATAAAATAAATGAGTGATAATTTGAATAGTTACTACTCATCAGGAACATTTATAATCACATAATTAATAATTATATAATGTTATGTTCAGTTTAGATGATTTATTCTTCTGATATAGGATAATTAATGAGGATAACCTATGAATAAATACCGGAAAACCCTTTTTTCATTTTATAGAAAGCTGGATTGTGGGTTGCCAGTAACCCTAAAGCTAAAAAACCAAATCACAATTCAAACTGAAATTTCAAAATTCAAACCACCGCCTTATCATCTCGAGTCGTGAGCATGCACTTCCTCGAGCACTGAGCCGCCATCAGATCTGACACGCCATGTGCCATGTACTTCAGCCATATCCACATCACAGGATTGCCGGTGAGCGTCGCCAGCGTCCATCGTCACATCACCTCCCCATCATACCGCTGGGGGTTCAACGAAACATCATCCATGGAGTAGCCAATGCGTTCCCACCCCTCATTCCCATCACCAGATCGCCGGTGAGCTTTGCCGGCATCCGCCATCATCATCATCTCCCCATGACAGAGGATACAAGAAAACATCGAACGAAAAACCAAAATCAATAGAACAAACATCCATGGAGATGCCTTATAAAAAATCATCGTCATCGCTCCATCTTGACATCACTCTCGCCGAGAGATTCACCACGACACAGCGGAAGAAAAGAAAAACAAAGAACAGAAGATCTCGCTACCACCAGACAAAAACAAATGCATCAGACACCCAAAACCCTAACGTTATCACCTAAGAAGTTGAAGAACACTGCAAACCACTGGCTCATGAGCGTAACCCAAAAATGCAAAAAACTCACCACATGAAAATAGCGAGCTGCCAAGAACAGAACCACGAGTGCTCCGAAGAGAGTGTCATCAACAAGAACCGGTCTTACACCCATGGATCTGAACCAAAAACCGTAGAAGCCCGGAGAGCATCTCCATAGCACGAGAGAAGACCACGAAGCCCTGCAGCAGAGAACCACCACCAACCCACTGATCACGAGAATGAATCGTCGTGCCAACCACAGCGACGGAGCTGGCGGCAGCGAGAGGAAACCCTAGGGCGGGAGGATCCCTTTATGGGTGCATCGTAGTTTTAGACTCTTCTACATTCAATTGAATTTGAGAGTGATGAAGTAACATGTGAATAAATAAATGGTTAATTTTATATAAAATAAAAATAAATTTTTGTTTGGTAATAAGTGATTGGGTATGAGTGAGACCAATCATTATTTCTAGAGGATTGAATGCGTTGATTCTAAGGCTTTACATCTCCATAAAATTCTGTAAAGAATAATAAATATAATATATATTTATACATAATGTATATAGATATTTTATTTAATTGATTGATGAATTTGTATGGTTTGATTGAGTGTGATTAATGGGTTGTGATTCACAAGTATATTATCGTTGAATGAGGTGTTAGTTATGATTTTTGCAGTGTCTTGAGGGTTGATATAGATGATGATTAAAGAATAGGGAACCTAAAAAAATATAATGGAATGATTTTCAAGATTCGATATTAAAGGAAATTGTGTGGGGCAGCAAGGTGGTCAAAACAAGTTTAGATTAATGATTTCTATCAATTGTTATTTCTAGTTCCATTTTTAATGGATTGATGATGGATGGACGTCATTTATGATCAATATTCCCACTGATGCTTGCAGTTTGATTTCATGAACTATGAGTTCATCTCATATTTTGTACTATCATTAGAGGCCTAGAGTACACAATTTTTTACAAAAATATAAAACAATTACTGGATTAATGAGTTCAATTCATGATGATTAATTATTTTGAAAACTCACTCAAAACTATCGGACAAAATTTAATAATTCCATTAACACATATAGATGATGTTTATAATGTCAAAAAAAGAGAAAAAAATAGAACAATTAATATTTATGGTTAATGAATTAATTAATATTAAACATAATTTTTGAATGATTACTTTTATATCTAGACCATGTTAGTTGTATAGAAGTCATGTGAGTTAATATAAGAACCTAAGTCTAAGGCTAGGCAGTTTCTTTTATTATGGTTATTAGCTATATTTATTTTGTATGTTTTCTTATTTCATATGAACCACACCCATTAAGAAATGGATACTAGGAAACTGAGGTTCTAGGGGGAGATATATATATATATAGGTTGGTGACGATCTAAATGGATGAATAAAATTCTCCCAATTTTTCCCTTTTAGCTACAATATTACATGCGAGTATGCACAATGGTGATTTCCAATACATAATTTTCATGTTATTTGAGGTATTGAGGTTACTTTGCATCAATTTATTTAAGAAGTAGTACAAAAATGAATTATTATCAGTGTTTATATATGGTCTGTGATGTCTTTATGTACAATACATAATATATGAGATACAATGGGTTGATGTTATTTTCCATGCATGTATTCAATATGAAATATCAGAAGGATAATTAATGTTTTTTTATGTAAAAGTTTTCATTGATTCTTCTATAATATATAATTCTTAGGTCCTGGTGTCTACTAGAAATAAACAAAAATATTATATGGATGATGTTAATTTAATGATGTGTTTCATGTGGTGAATGGTATGATATTGTTTTCCAAGTGTTATTGTATGAGATTTGTTACCGTTTCATTATGTTTTTAGAATGAGTATAGAAGGGATGTGAGATCATGATGTGTGATATTAGAGCAAGAGAGTGGAAAACAGAATGTGATTTTGTGAGGTACCCATTTATATTTATATGCTACCAATATTGTGGGTATACTTATGTGTTTTATTTGTTGAGTGACCATAGTCTGGATGGGAAAAGGAAGTATACATGATAATATGAGAAGATAGTTTCACTTATTTATTCACATGGATTTATTATGCTTCTTTCAAAATTTTCATGAGAGGTTTCATGGAGGATCCAATAGAGTATACATGTTAAGCTCACCCTACATATGTATAATGTAATTATTAGGTTATCTTTGTATTATTTTTTATTTTGATGGATAATAAAAGATCAAGTTGTTTTTCAGGAGTTTTTTGAGCTTTGTGGTTTCTTTTGATTATTTGTAACTTATGTTTTCTCATTATATATATACATCTAGTTATGTGTGTGATAGCATAATCAATTGGGATTGAATCATTATTAACTATGAGAAAAATTTATTTTATTGTTCATAAAATATCATCCCTTACTTCTCAAATCTATATGAAGGAAATAACTCATATGTTTTGGATTATATACCATTAGTTCCATACTACATCTTTTGAACGATTGGGGGAAGAATTAGAGAATATTTATATCTCATTCTTCACTTCTATCCAATGAGGGTAACGATTGGAATGAGAGTTTCATTAAAAGACCCACACATTAGGATTTAGTGATTAAAATATTTTCCTTAAAAACAATAATTAATATAATGTGATACATATCTATCTCTACATTAAATCATTAAGAAGAGTTAATCTTTATATCTTACAAATAAAGATATAGTTAATCTATCTCTACATTAAATCATTCAGAAGAGTTAATCTTTATATCTTAAATCATTCAGAAGAGTTGTCTATTAGTCATGATAAAATGTTACCTAATTTAATATTAAATAACATATACTGTGGAAAAATGATTGATATATAATTAACATGAGAAATTTAACATAGTCTTAAGAAAATAGAATAAATTTATTTCATAATAAAAATCAGCAGAATCAAAACATAGTGGATCAAGAATAAATTCCTTTTTCCGTTCATGGACATGGTTTCCTAAAATATTTCCCTTAGTAGGCCAGTCATTACATACTTTTTTCAATATTGTATCACATATTACATCCTATTAACCAATGTATATTAGGGATTAAATCATATTTCCTATATTCTATCAACCATTATTAAATTATTCTAATTACTATCTCATGGAACACTAATTGTTAATAAATATATTATAGTGTGATATAGGGCCCCTCCCATCACAATCCATATATATATGTGCAATATTATATCAACCATATATCATATTAAGAAAACCCTAGGGAAGGGAAAAAATTTGAATCATTTTCATGTTTTATCACATAACATGATATCAAAAGTAGATCAGTTGATAAAAAAAATTTACTCAAAAAATGGACTATTTCATAAAGGACTTTAGAGAGTTATTTATGAATCATTATTTCAAAATAGATTGATATCATAGATATAAAGAGGAAAAATGGAAGCAAAATCTTGATATTAGATTTCATGAAATAGTTTTCATATGGTAATAAAAAGTATCTATAATAAATTAAATTATAACGTTTCTTTTTAGAAATTATCATGAACCATTTATTTTAAAATTATTTCTAATTTCATCTCAATTACTAATTCATGAAAAATACATAATTTTTTTCAACGGTATTATGGAGTGTAAAATAAATCATATAATCATTAAATTAATTATTCTAAATTTTTTAAAATACCATTTTTCAAGCCTAAATCATAAAAAGGAAAATAATAACTTATTATGAAAAAATATAATGAATATTTTAATCTCACAACAAATAAAAGATATTATTATTTCATTAAAAAATGGAGAACATTAGTAGGAAGAGTTAATATGGGTTTCGAAGAAAAAGATCTGATTTGGGGAGTGTGAGAATAACCCTTTATATCATAATTTTTTTTGATGAAGCTAATTAATTATTAAATTTTCCAAGAATAGAAGGTATAGTTTATTAATATATCATCATATTATAGAAGAACCCTATAATGGAAAATATTGGTCAATGAAAAATCTTTAATAACTTGTAAATGATGTCCATTCAAGAAAATCCCATTAAAATCATTATTTTGCAAATCATAAACCCATGATAGGTATAAAATAGGATGGATTAAAAAATACCATAAATTTTATTAGTAACATGATACAAATACATAAAAGTGTATTATATAAACCTCACGATATTAAACTAGATATATTAATGGAATGTGTCTGAAAGTATGAAAGAACGATAAGATAATGTCATTCTATTAATCCTTCTTATTCAAACATTACATAACCTCTTGTATAAGGAAAATAAATAACCTAATTACTTTTATAAGTACCATATGACTTCCTAAATCCTTTTACATATTTAATTTATTATCATTTGATATTAATATATTAGTTTGTTATATTGACTTTTCATTATAGGATGTTATTTTCATTGATTGTCTATTTAGAACTACTTTTTAAATGGATGTGTTGATTCTTGTATATAGAATGAATTTTCATCAGTATGGGGTCATTATATATTTTTAAATATATATATTATAATCATTTATAATTATCTAATTTCATTTTTATGTATTTTAATTATGATTCACAATAACATAATAGGTGATGGGCCAGTTTGGATAATTTTATGGAACATAAGGGTAGTAAAATATTATTATGTTTAATATTTATATATCCATTATTGAACAATAAAAAAATTAATTTCTAATTAATTTGTAATTACAATATGATATAATTTTTTATTATCATCCATGTTTGAAATTTTCATAAATTTTCATGTAGGTGAGCAATCCTACCAATACTTGAACAAGCTATAATAAATATGTGAGTATGGTTATGAAATAATTTTTTTAAATATTTTTATGTAAAATGTATAATTATTGTATTTCATTATTTTTAAGGTCGTGAAATAGATTTTTAGAGTTTTTGATAAATAAATAAATTGTAGATGAAAAATGAAATATGTCACCTTTGGGGATGTGGTGGTCCACACATACACACATGCGACACATTTATTTACATAGAATGAGAGGACGATATGTATTGGTTTAAAATTTAATAATACTAATATTGTTATAAATATTATTTTAATAATATAAATACATTTTTTAATAAATAAATTTATAGTTGTTTTGAAAAATAGATGACATCGCTTAGGGTGGTGTTAGTGCACACATAACACTCACAAAGTATTCTATTTATGAATTTTTTAGAGGAAGGAAGAAAATGGTCATATAAAAATAATAATAAAACTACATTACACATATGATATAGATGTAATTATTTCAATATAGTGATATTATATTCAGATTATATTGAATAAGATGGAATGTAATCTAAATTAAAGGAATAAATGGTAATTTTTCCATAGTTCTTGTAAAGGATCCTTTAAAATTTAGAATAAGGCTTTTGGTGGTGGTTTTTTTGAAAAGGCTAGTGTAACATAACATCCAAACACATGCATTAAGATGTTTGAATTTAATTTTTCATCATGAAATATGTTGGACCTCGTCATATTGTAGGGGCTACCGACTAGCAACAGGGGTCCAGTATTTCATTATGGGGAGAATATATCTTCAATATCAGAGTACAAAATAAATACATAACAGCCAAATACCATAAAAGAATTAAATAATATGAATACACATATATAAATTGAGATCCAAAAAGAAAATATTAAATTTAGTAAATACCAAAACAACAATTCTATATATACAATAAGCTCCCCAATGGGATGATAATAGATACATAAGATAATAAAAGAAACAAAATAAATGGAGATAACAAACATCTTTGAGACAAAACACATGTAGTCTCCAGTTACCATCCAACATATCCTCATAAAAAATGATATCCAATTCCTCAACACATCCTGTTCAGGAATCCAAGTTAATTTTTAATCTGATACATATGTGCAGTTGTGGACGAGTAGGATGTGAGTACAAAAACCACTAGGGAACCACCAATATGGTACCGTTATAAATAGAATATGTGTTGAAATGTGAATGAAACATGTATACCTATAATATAAAACTAACTAGAAATAAATAAATTATCTTGGATACATAGTTTTATGAACTTGATCAACCATACCTTCATCAAATAGTGATGGTCGGTCCCCAAACTTGTCGGGAATATCCTTCATTTAATGTAACATATATGTTCCAAATCCAAGTAATCCCAAAAAAATCCTCATGACACTTGGATCCCATTCTCTATTATAAAATATGAAAAATCTAAATCCATGGAAACTTGATATCCTCTTATATTTGGCGATGTGGTCCATTATAACCCTATGTGTGATCTCCACACTTAGGGAAACCCCAATAATCTCCTCAAAACTCCACGAATGATTCGCCCAAAAATAATATCTATAATCTCCAGATCCATACAGCCTGAATCAAATATTCATGAATCTTGGAATGATTTTTGTGATAACCATTTCACTAAGATAGAAATTTGTAGCATCAAAAATCATATAGGCTCCTAAAATAAGGTAGTCCACATAATTTATGAGAAACCAATCTAAGAGAGATACTGAATTGAGCTCCCGAACCATGGAATGTTAAACTATATTCAGCTCAAAACTAGGAATAAAATCTTTATACCCTTCCTCCAATCATGAAATTATTATGTTATAAAAATATCCCCAATGTTTACCTCTATGAAAAAATGAATCAAATGGGCTGGAAAAACGCCTCCACCAATTATCCCTTTCCTAATTCAATTGGAATCTCCTTTCTGATATATGTTCATGTGACACCAACATCAATTTTAATTCCGAATCATAGGGTAGTTCGTTCATTAATGCATCAAATGGGACCCCTAAATCATAATATATTTTGGGGACCATTATGGGAGTTGTTTTTGTTTATGATAATCTTATGTGAATACCTAACACAATATGACATCTTGTCCCAAAATATTGATAGAAGGGTATCATAGCCATGCCAAATACATAGGGTCTCAGAACATGGGTATCAGAAAAGATATATCCAACAACCTATATCGGTCCATAAGGTCCATATAGTTCAATATGATAAACCAAACCTGGTCTCGATCATCTTTTGTTGTTTCCACCTTATAATGGTTAAACCAAACAAGTGAGGGTCAGTCATCCCATCCTTTTCTTGACAATTCTGAAGGAACCAATGTATACAATAGTATTCTATAATGTATCAAGCCCTTATTTATGGGATAAGGGTCTTGTAGTTTAGCCTCACCACATCGGAGGTCTAGTGTCTACTCGATGACTCAAGGTCTTACCATCTGACATAATTGACTAATGTATCCAACAAGAATATAGGGGTTTTTATGAACTAGTCACACACACACACACAGATATATATATATATATATTCAAATTAGGCATTTAAAATAAGTAATAAATTTTTATAATGAAATTAACCTAGTGAATGACCCGATATAAATTTCCTAAACATATGAATGAAATATAATCAACATAAATTTGAATGGGAACATATGTGAGACCACATACCTTTCAATGGGCCTTTCTATATAAATCTATGGGGTGAATGTAACTTGAAAGGCTCTCCAGGCTTGTCATATCCCTCTCTTGATAATCCAAATGAATCTCAATGACTTAATATCCTATATGATTCTGTGAAATAATGAAATATGTAATTAATATTTTTTATAATTAATTAATTAATAATTTAAATTCCAATATTGGGATATTCCCAGTTTACACATTGGATCATTATTCTGTGTTAAAACTATCTACACTAACGTACATTACACTCCAGAAGCATACACGAGTCCATAATACCAAAAAGAAAAAATATATTATTTCTATTCAATATCCCAAAAAATTAATCAATTATAAATAAATTTTCACAATTCAAATATTGGCATACCTTAATGAATCGATGGAAGAATGTAGACATGCATCATCTCAGTTTTCCATCATTCATGGAAGAGTGAAATTGACATCCTAAAAATATTGATTCAACCATGAGCTTGTGTAATTGAAATAGGATAATAAAAAATAATATCCTAATATCAGAAATGATTACGGGATAAGATCACATAGGAGTAAGGAAGAAGATCATACCCGCTAACGTCGTAGAATCACACCCAAGATCACATAGAATTGTGAATAAAGGTGGAAGAGATATGTCTCTAAAACACACCATGCACATCCTAATGACTTAATGATGGAAGAGTGGACATGAACCCCCTATTTTTGGAAAAGGATTATCAGAATCATTCATGGTGTGACTCAAGGGATAATACTATAAATTTTTAGTATGTGAATTTGCGCTTCTTTTCACATCACGAAATAACCTATCTCCACCCCATAAAACATTTACACATAACAAATATAATATTCATGTTGTGAATGGCTAGTTGGAGTTATTTTTTGAATCCTTCCATTCATGTTCATCCATAGATGTTCAATTAAACCAATGGTCCTAATAGAACATATTCCATTCCCAAAAGAATATTTTTTGACAATAAAATTATTGGATCCTCATTAAAATTTTTGTATTTCAAAACTACCCATCCATCATCAGTGATCATTCTAATTATAATTGAAAATTTTATCCATATGGATGTGGGATTAACAAATATCACTTGTATATAACATCACATCCCTTCGAATCATCGTTAAGAATTTACATAATGAAACCAATGTACACATGTTTATAAACTAGGTAGAAACATCAATTTTCTACTCTAAATCACTAAATGGGATTCTGTTATGCCACTCCATAAAATATGACAATTATTAACCAAAACATAAGGCATTGTTAATAATTAAAGTCAAAATAGTAAATAATTATACCTGAAAATGATCTATTTTATAAAGATTCTATTTTATGAGTGAATTTTCCAGTTGTATCATGGTTATCCTGACCATAGAACCCAAATTTTCATGAATTATTCTGAAAACAATTTTCCCCATATTTGAGATCGCTTAGTAGATATCATTCTTAACTACATAAGGATCATCTAAACATGTTTTCCATCACAATATAAATAGATATAGAAAAAAATATCCACCATATATAGTACCACATCTCATCTCTATTATGAACTAAAATAGAAGAGTATCAATTTCCAATGAACCTGGACCTCATATGTCGATCATTCCTTGGAAGGTCTGGAAAAAATATTGTAAAAAACCAAACATACCAAAAAGAACATACCTAAACCATGGTATCCACATTCTTACAAATCCATGTAATTTCAAACAAATTGGAAGAATCAAAAAAATATTCTTGTTTCATCCCTTATTATATATTTCATCACATGATTCACTCTGTAAACTATGAGGTGAAAAATGAAATCACTCATTAAATAATGAAAAAAACACATTTGTCCCTTAGAAAAAGTGATTAATTATTTCATAAAATTATTCACCTCCTTAACCATGCAATGAATTTAGTATTCACTCCTTTAAGTAGATAATAAATAATTTTGTAACACGATTCATACTATGAACCGTGAAGAAAAATAGGTAATCAACACTCAAACAATGGGTTAAATCATGGCTCACCCAATGAAATGTGTTAGGAAAAATGGTTCAACCCATGAATCGTCTCTTGAATGGGGGATAAACCCATGAATCACACAAAGATAAAACTAGTACATTCTGATATAAATTTCAATAGAATTCATCTATATGTTTCCATGTTTTAATTTAAAATCTATTATTAACAGAAGTCTAGTTAATTTGAAATATATTTTATTAGTGTCTACATTCTACTTCGATAGTCTATCAGCCAATCCAACTAAGCCAACGACCCATACCACAAGAGGGTTATACTCCAATAGCCTATGATGTTCGATGCATCATATGAGTTTTTTACATCACAATGTGAGTAAACTCTAGAGAGAGGCCTTTCATCTTTGAATAGAATACAAATAAAAAGATTGGAATATCTCCAATGCTCTCTCAGCATACTCAGGGAAGTGTCAAAGCATTTTTCTTTATTTTCATTATAATGGGAGTAGATTTATATGTTTACTATGATTACCAAAACATAAAAATCAATTCCTAATTTTACTTATTACATGTAGGGACATTTAAAAACAATTCAATGGTTTCGATCATCCCATCCCACAATAATAGCCTCAATTCTAGGATAACATGATTATATAGGGACATTATTTCCAAAACAATTTACTACCTCAAATATATCTTCAAATATGTGAGGGATGAATCATTTCTAAAACACTAAAACCATAATAATACAAAAGTATCACGATCACAACATGAATGATTCTTAATAATATCATATCTGATCCATCATACAAGTCCAAAACAAAATCTTCACCCCATATCCGCTGCACATCACCTTGGCTTCACCGAAAAAAATAGGAGGTTACCCTCGAGTCACCCATTCACATTTCTTAAATGATATCATGCATCTGCAACATGTGACTACCATTATTCCATCACTATAAAAAATGGATTACACACCTTCCAAGACCAATCAATAAACCAAAATCAAAATACTAGGAGTCGTATCCTACCAGGACTAGGCTTCGACACCGAGTAAACACTTTACAATGCCTCTTGGACTATTAGCCTCATTGGGCTAAATAAATACATGATATTCCCATTTAAAAATCCACCATTTTCAAGATTCATGTCAAACCACATGAAAAACAGTCACCCCATGAATCATTCCTCAATAAGAAGCATTTTTCAATTATATAGCCATATATGACTCGTCCATCCATGGTCATCCACAATTTCAACACTAAAAAACATTAGAATAGAGGGGTTAGTCATCCAAACTACCATGTACCTTAAAACATGAATTATATGAAACCAAAATAACTCATGGTCCCCTAATTGGAAATAAACAATTTCATATCCTTTAATTTTATATAATGTATATGTCACCCACCTTGCATGGGTTTTGGAAGAAAAACCACAAAAATGTTAGGGTAACCCTTCTAATGGGTCACCCATAATGAAAAAATACCATACCACTTGGGACCTAATCAAATCTATGGGATTATTGGTCTTCTACCAATTACTACCTATCATTTCGATTATAGAAGTTGAACCCCCACAGTGAGTGACCCACGCTCTCATCTCAACCCATGGATACAAAATTCTAAAGAATTATCCATGTGAAAGGGACACATAATTTTCTAGAATCCCCACCCAACAGCACCCCTATAGGTTTACATATCACCATTTAAGAATAACAACTCACCAAATAGTTCCAAATTACTTGTACCAAGGGAAATAGAAACCCACGGTTCGAAAATGTATAGTTCCATTACGTGATATATTTGAAAACACAAATATAAGTTATTATAAATCAATTGGAATAAGGGAACCTAAACAACTACAACCGAAATGGGGTCCAAAGTATAGGAACCATGCGGCACACCAACCCTTTAGGGTTACTACTACTCTTATGCATGAGTAAAACATCATCATCACCCTCTTTATAGAATATCTCACCATAGAATCAAATTACATTCCACCATAAGGAACAATATAAGCTGTCACGCACTCAAAGATTAATATCTGATATTAATCCAACATTCAGGATTTGATTTTGGATTCACATATTTCCTCTATAGGACAAGAGTCAAATTAAACTCACTAACCACATTAAATAAGTAATGATTAAGATATATGTCATAGATCAATAAAATTAAAACTATATGTGGATCAACCAAGGAAAATATAATATAAAATTGTATCCAATAAAATCATAATAGAATCACCATTGCCTGGTAACCACAATTTCTTTCCTTTAGAGGTGTTCTTGATGACACATCTGAGATTCCATCATAGGCCCCTAAACATTCCAATATTTCTGGTATATTATATACTAAATTGGATTGGGGTAAAATACCACCTCTAAAAAAACATTATAATTTCACCACCCATCTCACACTATAATAAATAGTCAGCTAGGTTCTCCACATGATCATAGGCATGTCACCTTGTAAACTAGAGGCTATCGACAAGTAGTGGAGGTCTAAGGATGAAAAATTAGTTGATTATATCCCCTTTATTAGAGTATACAATACATATGAAATAACCAAATACCAACCAAAATAGTAATTGATCAATTTTTTACATAAATAAATTGATAACCAAAAAAAATAGCAATTGCATTAATTGAATGAAAAATCGTTATATATATACCATGGTTGTAATGATCTGAAATTTTATGAATAAAATTCCCATTATTGTTTTTATTAAGTGTCTTATATATATAGAATACATATGCACTTATTTTGTTTTTTATTTAGATTTGTTTTAATTAACCATTATGTATCTTTACTATTTATAATATATTCGTTGAACAATGATCACCTGACTAGTATGGATATAGGGTTTTAACAAATCCCTTTGGCGCAAAAAAAATTATGACCTCAAACAGTAGGATCGTAACCTATGAAGCCCATTTATCAAGGATTTCAATGGATATAGTATTTCTTATTGTTTCCCCTATTTTAAGACCATCTGAGATCCCTCATCATATGAATGATAGAAAACGTTAACACGAGAAGTTCAAGCTCACTTGGATCACAGCCCCCAACATGTTCACCAAACAGCCCCATGAAATCCCCACCATTGTGCACTATACTCTTAAGGAATATATTATTTTATTAATGGGATAAATATCAAGAACATAGAAATAATATTATGTACATGTTTTGTATAGAATAATGAATAAGTGTTTATCCTATTACTGTAACATTGTAAATGATTTTTAAAAAACAAATAGTATTTTTGGATAATGTTAACAATAAATAATGAAATCTATTTTGATGAATGAATGAATTTTTTGAAATAAATATAATTTTAATATTATTACTAAATAAATTTTTTTAAATATAAATTATCGTATAATTTTTATGAAGTCAAATGGAATTTTTACTAGGGTTCAAAAAATATTATAGTCAAAAACCCGTCATTTTCAATAAATATCATTTTTTCTATTAAATGAATAAATTATATTATTTAAAAAATTATTTCTAAAAAATGAATATTAATTTGGGAATCATGATTTTGAAATTTTCTAATGGTGATTTTTTTAATTTTCTAAGATAGTCAAATTATTCAGTAAAAATTAAATATCGTAGTCATATATAGTGGGTTTTATGAAGTAATAATAGCCCTAAATTGATGAAATAATTACAATAAAAGTTACCCTATATAAAAAAAATGTTTTTTCAATAAAATAATTTATTTTTATTTTTAATTTACTTAATTTATAAATCCTTAGTAATTCCTTCAATACATATAATATAATTTAGGATTTTAAAACCATTTCTTTTAATGTGCGACTCACCTCAACATTAGAATGGGAAATATTATATAATAATCAGTCATTGGAATCATAAAATTTTGTATACCACTCTCCTTTTCTAGAAACAATTTTTAAAAACGATGGGATAGTTTTTGGTTTTGAATATTTTATTATGTAGTCTACCAAACCAAAATAATAAATAAATCACCCTCCATTCTTATATACACCCACCCATGCTCCGATTTTTATTCACCCAAAATAATTTAAGATAAACTAAACTCTGAAATATAGTCCCTATATTCCTCCCAAGGTTCTCCCAATCCCCCAATAAGTATCTACCAAGCATTTGGAGTCACACATCCAATTGCAGCATTTCTCTCCTCAACTTTGAAATGAAGCACCTTCTTTGAGATTTGTTGTTTTAGTTTCAATTTATGGTATTTAAATTATCTTTTAATAATTACATTATAAACTAGTATATGTTATTTGTACGAGGTATCATTTATATGTCCTCATTTAGGCCGTTACCTAAGGTGTTACTATGCCAAAATTCCATAAGGGATTCTTACTCCCCCCTTTCAATCATGCTTTTCATTTATGACATGCCTTTTTAATTTACATTATCATCTGTTGGGATAAATTATTACATATAACACTTACATTAAAATTGTTTTATACATTATTATATACCCTTTAAATCTCATTTAACCCTCCTAATAACCTTTACTTACACCTGTTAAAATTCTGAAATTTTGTAAGTGTTCTTTTTCTTTCTCTTGTTTCTTCGATATTATTTATTACATTACACGTCCTATTTCCAATTACATATGTTTTTTAATGTCCTTACATGTCTATATTACATTATATTTAATTTGAAAAATATTATATAACCCTCTCAATCTCATCAAAACATTTTTTGAATTTTTATAAGATGTTGTTATGCTACCGAAATTTCACCATGATTTACTATTCCAAAATAATTGTATAGTGAACACCATAACCATTTCTCTATCAAGTGATTTCAACTTTATACACATACTAATATTTTTTTGGGACTTACATGTATTTATTCCACATGTATATATCGTGTAATAAAATTATGATGTTGAATGAATCCATGTTATATGATCTATGTGCAAAACTAAAGTATGAGATTGAAATGTTTATAAAGGGTGCATCAGGATAACGCTCCAATACATTGGGTAATGTTTAGTATCACGATACATCTTACTGGGATGGGGGTTTACCATATTTATTAATGGGACATTCTTCCACAATTAAATCTTGGTGTTCTAGTTTTTTTGTCTACGATGTACTTTTTTAAGTTGTTTCCACATTTCCCTTATTATGATTATCCTACCAAATCATGCTTTTTTATTAATGTTCCTTTATACCTCATTGATATTCCATGTATATCATGTATTATTATCCTCATGTTATGCCTAATTTATTATATTATTGGGATTTATATCTGACCCCTTTCTTATGTATGCCGTCAAGTGGTCCCATGCATTGTTACGTACGAAATAATGTTTTAGTCATGTTAAAGAAGTTTTCAATAATGATGTTATTGTATTTAATATTTTAAGTTGTTTGGTAATGTTTATGAACCCCAAAGTCACCAGAACTCTTGATCATATGATTTTTATTAAGTAAATTTTTATTTAATTAATCTTGTTTAATCTTGAAATAAATGGAAGGGTTGTTATATATGGTATCAGAGGATATGTCTGATTATTTTCTGGATAAGGATTAGGAAAAACTAGTGAAAACCCTTAGGGATGAAACTATGTATATGAAAACATTACTAAATATTGGTAAGAATAGATTAAGTGTTTTATCAAGAAAATACATCCTTTTCTGGATTCTATAGGTGTACGTGCTTCTAGAACATACATACCTAGGAGTTACTACTCCAAAATGCTATTCTGGGCCTTACTCGGGATAACCTAGTACAAAACAATGAGTCATAATACGCACCTAGTTTGAAACTCTTAAGAGAAATTATTTGTTAAATTAAATACCTCATTACATATCATTATTAAGGGATAACAAAAATTCCCATCAGTTTATATGTTAGAATGTTTATCATGGATAACATAGACTAAAGCCTAGATACTCATACGTTAATGAGATAAATGTATGTTATCCATTAATTATCATTGGATTCTCTTTGATGTGATTAATAGTATAATATAATAATCCCTTAATCTATATTGGAAAATGTGTAACCATAATAAAAAATTTAATGGTAGTGTTATCATTCATAGTTCTACACATTCCTCTATATCACAAAAATTTTGTAAAACTATTCAAACACCACAAAAAAGAATGGAAGAAGAGATGTCAGTGAAAATGGAAAATGGGGAAACTCGTGCATCCTGGGTATATAATTCATCCCCCCATCAGAATTTGTGGGATGAACATGCCAGTGAAACTTTTCATACTTTCCATGGGGCAATATGATTCAATTCTGGGATTGGATTGGTTTTCCCAATATAGAGCCAACAAAAATTGTCCTGTGAAGCAAATCACTCTACATATAGAGAATAAAAACCTAATTATATAAAATTGGAAGGAGGATGATGAGTTTTATTTATCACCATCATCTAAAGAATGGGTATTATTTCTATATGAGCAAGCTTATCTTGCTCAAATGTTTGAGTCTATGGAAATAACCATTCTCAACGATGGGGCTATTGTGAGGGAATACGCTGATGTGTTTTCATAGGAATTTCCTGGTCCCCCCTAGTAGATAGGTTAAATATCAATCGAACTTATACATGGGTCATTTAAAATATCTAAGACTCTAAATTGGATAGCTATTTTGGAACCTGATGAACTAAAGAAACATTACATTTGAATCCGGATAAAGGGTTCATACGCCCAAGTGATTCACCATGGAGTGAACTAGTCATATTCATTCTAAAGAAGGATGGGTCAATGCACATTTAAATTGATTATTGTGAGCTTAAAAATAATAAAATAAAGGACAAGTATCTTTTTCCATTACCTGATGACTTGTTTGATCTGCTTTGTGAAGCACAATATTTCTCTAAATTAGATATGTGGTTGGGATATTACCATGTATGGGGGAAGAAGGAGGATATCCACAAGATTCATTTTTATAAAAGTTATGAGAATTAAGTGTTCATAGTGATTCCATTTAGATTAAATAATACTTAATAAATCTTCATGGAATTTTTGAATATAGTCTTAAGATATTACCTTGAAAAATATTTGGTAGTCTTTATTGAAGATATTATAATATAATCCAAAACAATGGAGTAGTATGAGGTGCATATGAGCACTATTCTAACTACCTTGAAAAAGGATAATATCTATGAAATGTACAAAAAGTGTGAGTTCTATTTGAAGGATATCTCTGTCTTGGGGAATATCATAAGAAGAAATGAGATATTTTGGTATCCTTCCATGCAAAAAAGCTATTGATGTATTTTTGAGGCCAACATCAATGAGAGATATCTATAGCATTCTTGTCCTAGTGGGATATTATCACTGATTTGTGATAATTTCTTGCAATTCTAAAACCCTCTATCCATTCAAACTCATTATGGATTCTATGTTCTATGTAATGATGAATGTTAATAAAAATTCATGGAGTTAATGTGGAGGATCATCACTTCCCCTATGCCCACAAGTGGGGAACTTTTTATAATCCTTTTTGATGCTTCATGGAATGGATTGGAATATGTGTTGATGAAAAACCAAAATTTCATAGCCAATGCTTCAAGGAAGTAGAAAATTCTCTAGAAAAACTATACCACAAATGATATGGAGTTTGAAGATGTGGCCGTTTCTTTGAAAATATAGAGGAGTTATCTATTTGGGGAGAAGTGTGAAATTTACACGGATCACAAAATCCTCAAATAGATATTCCCACAAAAAGTTCTGAATATGTTCCAATGGAGATGGTTTGATCTCATCATGGAATACAACCTATCGGCCCACTACCATCATGGAAAATCTAAAAAAGTGGAAGATTTTCTATGTAGAAAGGACACAAAAATTCTATCATTGATGATAATGGAAAAGGATCTGATATTCTTATATTTTTTGAATATAGACATTGGAATCATATGGAATGGAACATCATTAATCCTATCATGCATTATTGTTGAATTGTCTATTTTTGAAAGGTTAATTGATTCTCAAAAATATGATATGGAGATTTAAATGAATTTTGAAACTATCAGAAAAGGGAAATCATCATTGTTCAATTTTAAAGAATAAATAATTGTGAGATTTAGGTCAAGACTATGTATTCCATCAAATCACAAGTTAAAGAATGAACATTTGGATGATACACATAGTTTAATTTAACCATTCACCCAAGAAACCAAAAGATGTATTGAGATATACAAGAACACTATTGAAGGGATAACATAATGAAAGAGATCACAAAATATACATCAAAGTGTCAGGTATGTCAGAATGTGAAGGATAAAAGATATAAGTATAATGATATTATGAACCCATTACCCATACCTAAATAGAAATGTTAAAACATCACCATGGACTTCTTCACTGGACATCCAAAGACTTCGAAGGGATACAACGCATCTGGGTTATCGTAGATCATCTTACAAAGGCTACACACTTCATTAGGATTTGAGAGGATTTATCACTAGATCAATTGGAATGGATATAAATTCGAGATGTGTTAAGGCTTCATGCAGTATCACTATCGATTTTTTCCGATTCAGATCCATGATTTACATCTATGATTTGGAAAATTCCTAAGCATTCTCTAAACACTGAGCTGAAATTAAGTGTTTTTTATCACCCAAAAACTAATGTCCCATCATAATGGACTATATAAACACTTGAAGAAATGTAGAGATCTTGAAAAATGTAAATCAAAGGAGGATGGAACCAACATCTTTCTTTGGTGGAGTTCTCTTACAATAACAGTTTCCACTCGAGCATTCAAATGGCCACTTGTGAAGCCCCATTTGAGAAGTGGTTCAGAAGATTGACATGTCGAGATGAAGTACAGGACCAAAAACATATATGTCATGAATTATTTTTAGAAATGTGGGATAAGGTTAAGACCATCTCGTAGCACATCAAAGATGCACAGAGTTGAAAAAATAGCTATTCTGACAATCATTGACGTGACCTAGAGTTTGATTTTTGATATATTGTTTTCCTATGAATATCTCCATAGAATGGAGTGATGATATTTTAGAAAATGTGAAAGATTAGTCTAAGGTACATAGTCCCTTTTGAGATCCTTGATCACATTGAAGTAGTGGCCTATCATTTAGCTCTCACACCAATCCTATCTCATGTACATGATGTATTCCATGTATCCCTCCTAATGAATTACATACCTAGCCCATCACATGTACTTAATCCATAGGTGGTACCATTAGAGAATAATCTTTCCATTGATGAGAAGCCTGTGAAGATCTTATATCACATTTAAAATGTTCTAGAATATAATACAATCCCCCTCATCAATGTATTGTTGAGAAACCACATTTTTGAAGAATCAATGCGGGAACCAGATGAGATGATGAAGAAGAGTTACCCTTGTCTGTTTTTTGTATGGTAATAGAAAATTAAGAGGGTAAAATTTATTAAGGGGGGATGTTTGTGAAGACACAAACCATTAGGAATAAAACTCCAATTTAGATTTAATTAATTCCCAAATACATATACAAAACACGTGTACATATTTTGTTTTATTATATCGAATTGGATTTAAATGATAGTAACGTATCATTACCATTGATAATATTGTTTTTTTAATATTGATCACATGACTAGTTTTAATATAGGTTTTTAAGAAATCCCTTTTGAAGATCCAATGGAAGCGATGGCCTCAACTAGTAGGATCATACCCTATGAAGCCCATTTATTGGATATTCCAAGGGAGATATAATTTTACGGATTTTCCCCAGACCATTCCTTTAACGAGCTCTAATAAATTAATCAAGAGTGAAACCATTTATGGGATAAATTCATGCTCATCGAGATCACGACCCAAACCTTGTTCACTAAACAGTCCCATCAAAGCACCACCATCGTACACCATACTCTTATGGAATATTTTGGTTCAATAAAGTATATGTATCAATAAACTAGCAATAATATTATGTACATTATGTTTGTCTAGAATAATGAATATATATTCTTCCTATTATCATTACATTGTAATTGATTTTTAAAGAACAAATAATATTTATAGTTAATATTAAAATTAAATTAAGAAATATATTTTTGATGAATTAATAGATTTTTTAATGTAAGTAATATTTTAATATTATTCTTAAATTACCTTTTTAAAAATATAAATGATTATTTAATTTTTTTGAAGTAAAATATATTTTTCAATAGGGTTTGAAAACATTTATTGTGCAAAACATGTCATTTTCAATAAATGTTGGGTTTTATTTTAAAAGTAAAAAAAATTAACATATTTAGAAAATTATTTTGATAAAATCAACATTATTTGTAGAATCCGGATGTTGAAATAATCAAACGCTGAATATTTATTAATTTTCTAAGAGTCTAATTTTTGGGTAAAGATTAAATACAGTATAAATATACAGTTTGTTTAATGAAATCATAATAGCCCGAAAGTGTTGTAATAATAAAAATAAAAGGTAAAATCAGAAAAATACATTTTCCCTTTAAAATAATGTATTTTTTTAATTTTTTTAATTTACAAATCCTTAGTGAATCATGTGAGGATTATAATATATTTTATGATTTTAAAATCGTTCCTTTGAAAGTTTAACTCACCACCACATAATAAAGGTAAATATTTTTTTATAATCAGGACATAAACTCATAAAATAATGTCTAATAGTCCTCTTTTAAGGAAATAATGTTCCAAATGATGACATAGTTTGTGGTTTTGAATATTTTATTATGTATTGTCTAAAACCAAAATAATAAAGAAATCCCTATCCATTCCAATATACACCCACCAATACAACCATTTCTCTTTAATAAAACACCATTATGTTCATAAAATATCATCCCAATACCTCTATGAGTCCTCACAAGGTACCCCCAAGCTACCAAGAAGTCTTTACCAAGCCGTTGGAGTGACACATCCAAGTATGGGATTTCTCTCCTTAACTTTGAATTCAAGCATCTTCTTTGAGATTAGTTATTTTAATTTCAATTGTTTGTATTTCCATTAATTTAAAATAATTAACATACTATCCAATTTTTTTATGAGGGATAATTTATCCCCCCCACATTTGGACCCTTACCTAAGATGTTACTATGCCAAAATTCCGTAAAAGATTCTATATCTTACTTTTAATAAAGCACTTCATTTACGATATACCATTTTAATTTCCATTTTCATATGTTGGGATACATTATAACATATACACCATAATATGCACATGTTTTATAAATTATTATAGACCATTTCACTATCATTTAAACCTCCTAATTGAATTTATGTACACATGTTACAATACCTGAATTTTGTGATTGTATTTTGCTTTCTCTTATTTCTACATGATTCATTATTACTTTATGCCATCCACATCCTATTAATTATTTTGGGGAATGTCCATACAAGTCCTTATTACAGTAAATTTCATGTCTAAATGATTTTTTACTCATATTCTCTCCTCAACCCATTTAATGAATTTCTATATGTTGTGGTTATGCTGCCAAAATTGGACCACCACTTACCATGCCAAAATAATTGTGTAGTGAATATCATACCCATTTATATATAAAGGTTATTCACCATTATGAACATAGTAACATTTAATTTGGACATACACATTTATATTCCCCATTTATAGATCATGGAATAAAATTATGATGTTGAATGAATCCCTGTTATTTGATCTATGTGGAACACTTGAGCATGAGATTTAAATATTTATGAAGGGTGCACCATGATAGCACTCCAATGCATTGGGGAACATTACTAATCTTGATACGCCATGATGGGATGGGGGTTTACCTATTTAATTTTATGGTAATTTTTTCCATCATGATGTTTTTTGTGGTTTATCTTTGACTTGTGGTTATGTTGTTGTGTTTTGAGTTATTTCCACAATTCATGTGATATGATTAGAATTCAAAATCATGTGTTATTATTTATGTTCCTTTATCAATAATTGATATTAAATTTATAACATGTATTTTCATCCGCATATAATTCCATTTTGATTCCCTTAACGGGATTTATAGATCACCACTATCATGTATACGTCCTCTGGTTATCCCATGCAGTGTTAAGTACGAAAGAATGTTTGGGTCATGTGAAAGCTGTTTTCAATAAAGATGTTGTTTTATTTTATGTTATTTATTATTATGTAATGTTCCTAAACCAAAAATACAATAGACCTAGGAATCTTCTATGTTTTAGTATGTTCAATTTTTTATTTTTTATAAAAGTGGAGACATGAATTGGTCATCCAACTATACCCCAAATAAATTTATTAAATGGAAACATATCAATAGAAGAAAAAGGTGCAAAGAACATAAAAAATTAGGTATTGAGGGAATTAGAAGATTAGAAAACTAGTAAAACACATTAAAAGAACAATTTTCAAGGAAAATGGTCAATTTTATTAGTCCATGATTCTTCCTTGAATGTACATTTCGCAAGCGAAACAAATAAAATTGGCATCCTTTAAATTAACTTCTTCATCTCGATTAACCCTAGTGCCTCCCTATCATAAGAACCTATAGTACTAGGGGCCCTGTACTAGCATTAAATTTCTATCAAAGAATTCATGTTTGGTTATTTTATAACTCATCACTATTTCTATACCAACATAACCTTTAAAACTAGGATTCCTTATTAAAAAATATATAGAGACAAAATTAGAATTATTTTCACCATTTGTCTCATAAAAAACACATCAGAAAAATATTCAACACTCGGAAAACATCCAAAATAGTCCATAATGCTACCCAAATAACACAATCTGCCACATCTATATCATGTGATGGGATCGGATAAATGGAATAAATTTTTCTATTCAACTTATCAACTATTTGATCATGAATTGCATCATTGTCATCGCTGTTTATCATTATTTTATTCAAATTGATCCCCCTTCTGGAAAAAACCAATATGTCTTCAAATGATTCGTTTGGAACAAAATATATGAACATAGATATTCTCATGGGTTCGTTTATTAATTTCACATAATATTGTACCATGTATCCGTCATATTTTCCCAAAAATAGATTAACTCCAAGCATCAAAATAAAAATAAAAATAATGAGCAGCAAAATCTAACAAAAATATCACCTTCAAGAGAGAATTTAAAATGATATAAATCATTCCCAAGGTATGTGTTTAATGTTGAAATCAAGGTTTTAATTATATTCACCAACCATCCTTATGAACATATGTTTCCTAATTTGAAGGTACATATCAGCTAAAATATCACCATTGTTGTATTTCAGAAATGTAATTTCATCATGTTCATCCATCCATGCACCAACTACTTTTCTCAAATCATCTTTCTCCACAATCATATAGCAATATATCTATGTAGGGTTGTTATTTTCATCATATTCATCCTCTTCTAAATCAGGGGATATAATATGGTCAATGACTATCAGTTGTATTTAGATTATTTTTCATTTCTAGAGGAATCATGTGATCTTTTAACTAATGTTATTTCATGTGTAGAATAGTCCCTATTTTTCCTAGTTGTTTTGGTATTTGGGGTAATGTATCCATCTATATCCACAGTCGTCTTTTTCCCTTTCCTATCACATGATTTATGATATGCTTCCTCAATTTGATAAGTATGATCAACATCCAATGGTAATGAATCACTAGAGTCGTAGAGGTCACCCTACTCCTTGTCCCATGTATCATTTTATTGAAATTGTTTCTCATGTTCCTCCACTAGATTAGGAGGGAAAATGCTGTTAGTAGTGGTATTAGGTAGGGTATCAACAAGTTCTGATATTCCATTATTTTCATAAGGCTATTCATTATTAACTAAAATATATTTATTCGCAACTACCTCCTTCTCTATAGTAGATAACTCAAGAGGGTTAACAATTGTATTTTGCATACTTTTTTCAACCAAAGTGGATATTTTTGCCACAAGACTTGTGGACTTATATCCACAGTCTGTCGAGGCATGTCTTGGATTGAGATAAGAGGAATAATAATCCGGAAGCCTTTCATAAACAACATTCTGAAAGAATCCATGATCAACATTTTTGGAACCAAATTTACATTGTGATATCCCTAGTGACAACAATTTCAATACAAAATACATGAATAGATAGTATTGAGAGGTTATTCATCCCCAAATCCATCTCCAATGGATGAAAAATGAGAGTAGAGATCAGAAACAGAGAAGCTTGTTTAAACTAGGGCAGCAATAATGTAAGTATTCCAGTCCAAATTAGTGCAATGTGAGATTTAGAATAGGGGTCATAATTGGGGGTCAATTTGAGAAATTTCATGGAACAACCCCATGAAGTGCTACCTCATTTGTTGAGAAATAAATCTTTAGTTGTCCGCAGTGATGAAAATGATTAGAATAAATGGGATGATCTAGAGCCACAAAATTATTTGAGCAAGTTTTAGTGATCTCAATCGATCGTCCAGTGACCACTTCCATGAAGGATATCATATCTGAAGTTTTGTTTCTTTTTCCCAACATTGATTTTCTCATGTCACTCTGTGCTAAACACTCTATCTCACTTTAACGTAATAAATATTTTTTAAATATGAAATAAATTGCAGGGTTGTTATAATGGTCCACTCATTGGTATGATCACAAATATATACATGAATAAATAAGTAAAATAAGTGTTCTCTATATCTTTATAGAGACAAAAAACAACAAGTATCATGGTACCATATGATCTATCCTACTTGGATATAAGATCATGGGCCTCATCCCAAGATATTATTTCATGCATGTGAATTTATTATTGGGAAACTATGTGTAGTGTTGACTCAAGAAGGGTGTGAGTGGGAAACCAAACCGGGACTCACCAATGCAGTGCATGACTAATAATCATATGTAGTGAAATGTTCATATTAAATGATCATCTAAAACAATGAACATGTCCAAATAAATGAATTTTTATTGACCCTCAGGTTTTTGAACTTGATCGAGTATACATACTCCAACTAGTACATGTGTTTATCTAAGAATATTGTGAAGATTGTGCCTTCCATGTAACATGAAATTTGGAAATCCATGGAAAACTCAAAAAACAATCACTACCAAGGTATCCAATCCCTGGGATCCCGATTTTTAGGATCTAAATCTATGGAAGCCCAATATATTCTTGACTCTAGAGATGAGGTCCATGGAATCCCTATCTGAGAGCTTCCTAATTAGGGGAACCCCAAATTTCTCACCATGAATATGTATTAAAGGGCCACAATAGCCCTAGCTATGATATCTAAATCCATGGATGTCAAAATTATATCCTCATGAATTTGGGAATGAGGATTTTGAGAGCCCCATAATTAATGCTAAAATACAAGGTATTCCAAAACGTATGGGGATCGAATCCAATATATTAACCATCATATGTAATCCCAAAATCCTTGGCGGATCCAACACTAATCTCCAACATCATGGTAGCTCCACCGATATCTATATTTGGAATGATAGAACCCATATTTATACCCAATTTTATATAATGGAATTTAAATATTATTAAAATAGAATTATGTTCTTAGAATATATGCGATGGAAACACATGGGCTACTTGACAACCTATTCCCATGATCCCTTTTCAAAACCCCTAGGGCTCCCATTTCTAGTTCAGGTTCCAAGGTGACACCCACACCCATTTTTCATACATAGTTCATGGTTGTTCAGTCATAAATGAAATAAGTTTCTCCCCTCCGCCTTGGAAATATAGGTAAATCCTTATGGGCATCCTTAGTCTCAGTCACAGTCTTAGTTCAACATTGTATGCATTTTGAAATCACATCCCAAAACATCTTTAGATGGGATGTAAGACCTCAACAACTATGATGGGTCTCCACACAAGGGAATTAGTCAAGTGATTAATGGTATCATATCTCATTCCTTAGGGTTTCTTATGAATGGTTTAATAATCTAAAACTAGGCCCATTTACCATACTATCTTTCTACCTTGGTCTGGTCACATTAAATAGGAGAGGGTCACAAATACCATCCTAATATAAATGATCTCGAACAACCTAAATTCTATATAGGTGTCTGAAAAAGTATCAAGCATAAATAAATGGGAAAAGTTTCTTGAGATTTATATGTGCCATACAAGAGGTCAGGAAGCTGACGAGTGTCTTATAGTCCATGAGTCATCTGTTGATGACTGATGTAACAAATAGAAACACATGAGTTATTTAAGACCCTAGGTGTCTATATATTCAAATTATGATTTTAAAATAATGAAATTTTTTTTTATAATTTAATTTAATATGAGAATATTCATCCATGTAATGATTGAACATACATTTACAACATAGAAAACATAACTTCCAAAGGGAAAGTAAACAAGAACACCAAATGTTAACTATGTATTTTCTGCTATAATGAATAAAATTAGAAATAGCTACCAACGCCCTCTAAGATCATCTATCCTCCTCGTATTTTAATGAGAATATTCTCAAATCCCCATGATCCTAATTCATTCTACAAAACAATAATTAATTAGATATTAATTGTTATGATTATTTAATTAATTAAATTCAAAACATTTCAAATTACTATTTCACTCTCCTAGTCATTATGCTAAAACAAAATTTTGAATAACATAATGTCTTCCAATATCAATGCATCCCTAGATCTAGGATACACAAAATCCTAAATTTATATTACCGATCTAATGACCTAATAAATTAATATATGTAAAAATCATTTATAAAATTCATACAGTGACATAAATTAATGGATATGATCACTAAAACAAGCATTCATCGTCATAGGATCACCTCTTTCTAGGATAAATAAAATCATTGTGGGAATATGGTTGATTCCACCATACTCAACTATAATTTATGAATAACTATAAAATGGAATTTCTTGAAATCGTAAACTATTGGGAAATAACAACTCATGAGGAGTGAGGGTGATGATCATACCTATCGATGTTGTCAAATCACAATCATTATCATAAATAATGGTAATGATCTAATAGATAGAGGTGTTAGCTAATCCATATGTGTGAATGCCAATTTCTTAGTTATATAATAAGGGTTGAGCCCCATAATTTAAAAAATGGGCTCTGAACAACATTAATGGAATGAATCAATGGTCTATGTTTTAAATTTAAAATAAATGTCTTCATGAAACATTCCAAATCATGGAATCACTTAGAGTAACCCCATGAACCTTTTTTATGTTTACAATCACTAATTCTGGATGTTAATGTCCTACTAGTGTAGTTTTCAATATCCTGACACCCTTGTTCAACATATGGTGTTCACCCTAAATTCTAAGACATCTAAAGACACTTAATCCATGTTGAAAACAATATTTTATTATATTCAAAATATTATAACCTCATCAAATATTTTTACTTCAAAACTACCCATCCACCAATGAATAAAATTCTAATTCATGATGAAGTTGTTTACTGTATAGAATTTGGTTATTAAAAACACCACACCATAAATCCTTTTTCCCCAAGATTACTCATTGTTAATTTATTGGATAAAAAATACTACATGGGTTGAAGAACCACGGTAAAATTATAGAATTCATCTCTAGAACACTGAAAGATATTCTATTAAAAAAACAATATATATGGACAACATCCCACCTAACCTAGTGTTACTGCTCATAATCATGACTGAACCACATGATGATTGTAACACCCCGGGTAAATAAAGAATATAAAATTTTCATATTTATCCATATTTGTGAATAAAAATATTAATATGACTTTAAAGGGGATGCTATGCTCGATGGCGTACCCAACACACAACAATGAGTTTCTTGGGAATCTTATGTTGCACTCTAATAATAAAATAATATTATTTTAAATGGTAATTAACGTGTAGCCGTTGTATTGGCGGGAATGGATAGAAATTACTAAAATATGATTATATATGTTTTTAAAAGTTTTTACATTTATCCAATAAAAGATAAAGGCTTAAAATATGGAAAGAATTCAATTTTATGCGTATATGCCCTAGTTTCACTAAAGATTCACTTATCGCCTTTTGATGGCGAACTGTCATTAAATATAGTTTTGCTCACTCATATAAATTCCATTGGACCAAATTAAAATTTTCTTAAGAATTGGGACATCAAAATTTACTTTGTGTAAATTTTTGGTATCTTTCCGATAAAGTTCTTTTTTTAATGAATAGTGTAAAATGTTGTATTTTAATTCAAACCCACTTTTTAATCTAATTTATTTGTATGATTAGATTATCTTTTGAATTGGTTTTAAAGTGAAATTAGAATATATCTTTACCATTAAATCCATTAGTGGTTGTTGGAATTAATTTCACTTTGAAATCAGACTTAAACTAGTGTCAATCTTTTGATACTTATTATTTCATAAATACACGCTATTTTCTCTAACATCGGGAATTAATTATTAAATTAATTAATGTGACTTATATGTTTTTGAATTTTGTAAAATAGACTTCATTTTTGAATTTGGAATATCAAATATATCTTAGGGTGAATTTTTGGGATTTTTCTGAAAAACTTCAAATTTTGATAAATAGTGAAACCACTAAGTGTTATTTATAAAAACTGTTTTTTCCGTTTAAATGAAATTTTTCCATCTTTGTGTTTTGAATTTCAAAAATCCGACATACATTGTTTTCTTTAAGAAGTAAAATTTGGTTCAATGGGATAAAAATAATTTTTTGTGAATAGTAACTTATTAAGTTTTTAATCGCGATTTGAGGTAATTAGTGTAGTTTATGGTAACAATAATATTTTAATAAAATTAAATGACCTAGAAACATGTCCTAACCTCATTGTATGTGTCATGGACGGCCATGAAAATCCATGGGTCAACATGGGGACTCCATGGAGCCACTTTGGTTGGAAAATGACATAAATATATTTTTATTTAATGTTAAAGTAAAAATGACACAAACATGTGATGTTTTACTAGAACAATTTTTACATGGGGTTATACAAGTCATATTTTTGACTATAAATAGTAATTGGAAGGATAAAAAGATTTACTACATCATAGTAGTTTTTTTATAATTTTTAGACATTAAATAAATTAAATTATTTATGACATCATGATGATGCAGCGATGACCTCATTATTTAACGATTTAAATAAAATGGAAAGATAATGTAATATCTCAGACCAACACATGTCCAAAACCTATTGGATGAGTGGATTTCGAACCCTTATCACCTTATACTAGAAATAAATCAATGTGGGACCTTTAAAATCCGAAACACTTTTGAAAATAAAGTAACATTTTGTAACTTTACAATAGTGCATCTCCTCTCCTCTTATAAAAGGCCCCCACCTCTACCTCCTTACCCACACTCCCAAAGCCTTTGGCTCGGCCAAACCCTGCCCATTTTGTCTCTACACTTCCATATTTTACTCCTTGAATCCTCACTTTGGGAATAAGTCTTCCCAAGGAAGCCTTTGAGCTCAAACCAAAGGGAGTTACCCGATTTTAAGGTAATGTCTTCACTTGTGTCCTTTTGTTTTATTTTTCTTCTCCAACCCCCTAAAATATTTTTATTCATATATTTTGTAACAAATCCAGTATCTTAAATATACTAATATGTTTTTATATGAATGTTTCTAGCTATACTTACACACACCTACATCTAATGGTTAAAGAACATAATGTTTCTGTGGATGGCGAATTTCTGCCTCCTGAAACGATGATTGTTCAACATTCTTATAACACCTTAAAAGGTGGCCATTAAGATGACAGTATATTTATATATAATATCTAATATGTTTATGTTTTACTTAATCTTATGTATTTTTCATTTATGGCGTACCTTTATGGTTTCCATTATGGGTAAACACAATATCTTCATTTAAGGAAGTGCGGACTACCGCCCCCTCAAAGTGATTTGATTCGTTAATACCATATGTGGTACGTATAAAGGATACATTTAATGATATTATATATGATACCATACTGTAATTAAAATACTATTATGTATCATTATGTTTTAATACCATTAAATATGAAATAGAAATGGAAGTAGCGTTCATGCGTACGTACGGCTTACCGTCTCCATGAACTGTACATTTCATTTCTTATCTCAAAATGTTATGTAATATTATAAGTACATATATATAATGGATATATATGTAATATATTCCATCTAAATTATGGATATCATTCTGGAATTATAAAATATATATATATCTCTCATTTTGTTTTATTTCCATTAATATGACTAAAAATGAAAGTAGCGTTCATGCGTACGTATGGCCTACCGTCTCCATGAACGGTGATTTTCGTTTTTTATCTCCAAATGATATGTAATAGTATGAAATGAATATTTACTGAATATATATGATATTTTAATCATTAATAATATTCTGGAAATTATTTACTTTTAACTACATGGGAAATATTTTTTCAAACAAGTTCATTTTTGACTCATGTACCAAACATCGGCAAAAACGTCTGATATGAACTAACATTATTAAACAATTATTATAACATTATAATATGTGATATAAACTGAATAATAATCTCTAAAGGAGGTACTTAGGAAATTATTAATTGACCAAAGTTTATTATTCAGGAATATAAAGAATCAAACAAGACAAGTTGGACTTGAGGTAATGGATCATACTCCTCTCTTTCTTTTTAAGTACACTCTTTTATGTCATTCCTTCTAAGCTAATATTTATTGTGATTGGGATGTTATTTTATATTTATATTACTGTAATTTTTATGTTCATATGATGAGAGACCCTATTCTCTGTCATCATTCCATTTTGGATGTTTTGAGTGGCACCGTTAGGCTGCCGAATTTTTGTAAGAGATCCATCCTCTCTCTTTCTTTTTAAGTACTCTCCTTTATGTCACTTATTTTAAGCTCCTCTTTGTTATGTTGGGGGATGTTCTTTTATATTACTATTTCTTTAAACATTATGTTGATGTGATGAGAGACCCTATTTCCTCTCATCAATCCATTTTGGATGTTTTATGTGGCGCCGTTAGGCTGCCGAGTTTTCGTAAGAGATTTTTCATCTCACTTTTATTCCCGTGGGATTTATGCTACATTTGCCTCAATTTCATTTGAGTGGTTTATGTACTGCAAATTATTACACGCCTTTTGTAATATAATTCCATTTATGGTTATTTACATATTCATTGTATTACACTTCTTCAATGGGGTGTACTTTTCGAAAGTTACCTAAGTCGGTAAGGGAACCTTTCACCCTCCTCTTTTTAAAAGACTTCGTTTGTTATGTCTTTTAATTAACATACTGTTATGTTGGGATATGTTATTCTATATCCGGATTGATGTAAATTTTATTTCCAAGTGATGATATTCTCTTTTTATCTCTCATAAACTCATTTTCTGAATTTTTGAAGTGACGTCGTTAGGCTGTCGAATTTTACCAAGGGAACTTTTTAACCCAATTTCGATTTCTTTGGGTTCAACATGTAGTTATTGAATATGTCTTCCTTTGAATATGTGTGAATGAACTTTTATTATTTTACACTTAATATCCAATTATATTGGGTGTATTTATATTTTTCACACATAATTTTGAGATTGATTTATCCTTAATTTAAGGATACCTTCTTTATAAGGGATTTCATCACATTTTACATCTCTATTCAGACTTCATTGTTGTTATGCACCAATTCACTCTTATATGGTGTATATACTATCCTTTGGAATATTATATCATGAATCCATTTATTCTCATGTTATTATAAAGTTCTGATTAAATGTTATTCCTCAATTATTGTATTCAAGTGTCCCTAATTTTGGTAAAAACCCTTTAACCAAAATATCACTTTAAATTTTTTAATGATTTGTTCTAATTAATATCCATGTTTTCAAAATGGTATTAAGGATTTATTTATATGGATATTAATGGTTTAAAATGTTAAAAGTTTCAAGGTGGTATGGGACACTTTGATTCAAAAATCTCTTTATTAAATGTTTTAAATGGTTTTGAAAATGGTTTTTTAATGGATTCATTATTTCATATCCTAAAATGTTATATTGTGATTGAAATGTGGAAATGTTATATTTCTTTTATGCATGTTTTATGTGATACATTTATGTTATGGTTCTTGGGCATTGTTATGAAAACGGGTGGTTCTGTGATAAACTAAGGGCGGGTGAGCCCGATATAGCTCTCCAATGCATTGGGTAACGCAAAGGAGTGAAACGTTAAGGTTTCTCTGAAGAGATTTAGGGAATATACTGTGATGGGTCTTCCAAACGTAACCAAGAGGGTTACTCCCTACGTAAGAATTTTATGAATGCGTCAAGTTACCTTTTATGTCTTATGATTTCTATGATTTATTCATGATTTGATGATGTATGTTAAAGTGCCTATGTTTTATGGGTAAAGTATGATTTAATTCTTATGTATATATGAACTCATGTTTCCTTCCCATATTTTTATAACTCTTACTAAGCTTTTTATGCTCATCCCATGTTTTTGAAATGTTTTTCACAGGTCAAGGGAAAGGTACATGATGTGATGATAGTGTCAAGGATGTGTCAAGAAAGAATCCATTTTTATTTTAAATATGTTTCCGTTGATGGGAAGAATGAATACTATCTTTTACGTAACCACTTTGTTTAAATGTGGAATGTAATGCAAGTTTCATGATCTAATTCTCTAAAACTCTAAACCTGAAAAGATCCTCAATGTGTAATCTTGTAATAACTAAAGATTATGTAACGTTTAAGGCTGGGGCCTTATAATGATTCTTCCTAACAACTTGATATTTAGTAAAAAATACATTTTTTGAAAAAAAATCATCAGAAGGTTATTGCTGATCCCAATCAGATAACCCCATTTATCATGATCAATTCTGAACCATTTCATTTCGCATCATCAATATTGTTTATCATAACACATTCATAATGAGCTAAAAACCCAGTATAAATGGTTTCATTTTACCATAACTTAACATGAAAAAAAGAATCTACAAGGGAAGGTTTAACATCTCCTCTCTAATTTTGAGCAAAAACAAAAATGTTTCCAATGCCCCATCATAATTCCTTCATACACTAACCATTGCCTAGAATGTCATGAAAAAATAAAATTGCAATATTTTCGTTCCCAAAAAAACATATTTGAACCATGGTACCCTCTTTCCTATTTTTTCCAATAATTTCACCCAAATAATAAACTTATTAAATTTTCATTTCAACTATCACCCCCTTAAAAAAATTTAGGATATAATTTACAAGATTAATTGTGAAGAAAAATGGATTAAAAAATGAAGAATGTGATGAAACAAGATAACCCCCAAAACCAATTCACAGATTATTTTACCACATAATTATACCCAAGAACTATGTGGTTGAATATGTATTCATCCATACAACCATGAAATGAGTTATTTCATCACATGATTCGGCCCGTGAAATATTTTATGAAATAGGAATCCACCCATTGAATCATGTAATAAGTCATGTATCACCATAACAATGTGTCGTAAAATGGGGATCCCCCATGAATCATGTCACAAATGGGGTACTACACCATAAATCACCCTTCCATAATGCCAGTATCTTCCAAGATCAATGAAAATAAACTAAATACATACAATATTTCATACGAATTTAAAATCAAGTGTTTTCATAGACCATATAACCAGACATAAATCTTACTCATATCCAGCTGTTGCCTCAATAGTCTAACGACTAATCCAACCATTCCAATAAGGCTTCTGAAAAATATTTTATACTCTCACAATCATTGGTGGTCTCCCCCTATACTACCATCCATTCATCTCTGCATGAGTAAACCACGAGGGAGGCCATTAATCTATCTTGAGTATAAATTAAAATAGCTTAGCATGTAGTCAAATTTCTCCGAGGGGTACTATGGGTGATTTATAGACATTTAGAATAGTAATAACAAGATTAAGATTACGCTGATGTGTCCATAATTATTACCAGCACAATCAAATCCTTTCTTGATGTCACCTCTTACTTATAGGGACATGTCAACCCATTCAATGGAGTTGATACTCCTTACCCACATTATTCACATCAAAACCCAATAACTATGATTTAGGAGTGACCCTTTTTTATGTAACCTGTTTCAAACATATGAATCTCTATAAATAAGTTATGAATAAATTATTTTTTCTTGCACTACCGCCACAACACTAATATAGTTCCTATACCATGATCATAATTCTTCTCAATGAAAATAAAACCAATCAATCATAATGATCGAAAACAAAATTTTTCCACCATAGATGGCTCCCATTACATTGGATTATATTATAAAAATAGGACCTCACTCTCGAGTCACCAACTCACATATCTTAAATGGAATCACACATCTCCAACATGTGATTACTATCTCAAATCTACCATAATCATAGGGACACACACCATATAATAACCATTCAATAATCCTGACTTAAAATCCAATGATTTATACACTTCTAGAACCAGGATAAAAAATAATCAAAAAGTTGATTGTACCTCCAAACAAATTTGTCCCATCAAACATTAGACTACCTTAGCATTCTCATCCAACAAATCAAAATTTAAAATGAGTCCATTGAATACACATGACAACAAGTCCACCTTCCATAAAATATATATTTACATGATCAGAAGAAATTATCTATTCTCTAACCTCCCAGGAAAATCCCATAAAAGGTCATCATCAAATCCCATAATGATTATAGTCAAACCTGTGGGGTCAATACGAATGATAAATCCCCTAAAACTATACTTTAAGACATCCAGAATCTCCCATGGTTATTTCCATTTAAGAAATCCACGGAATAACCATTCCGTCAACATAAACTCCATTTCACCAATTTTTTATTGATTTGGAAAGACATGACATCCAAAATATTGGGGTGAGCATTCTAATTAGCCAGCATTAAATAACGATTCACTTTGGTCTGATTAAAAACAAAGGGCCTCTAGGTCTCTCACCATTTTATATGGGTTGTTTATCACATCCATAGAGAGTTAACCACACGCCCTTTTCATATCATTGAAAAAACATATCAAATAATCTCCTATAAAGAATTCAACCTAGTCCTATGGAGGATTTCAGTAGACAATAGAATCCCCACAAAACATCATTCTAGAGGATCTATTCAAAGCGAAACAAACCCTAAACGTTTTAGGGAATATGATTTCCATTTTAAAATATATTGGAAATCACCAATATAAGTTCTGATATTTCACTTAAAATAACCTAATTGTAACAATTGTAATATACAATGGGTACACATATTTGGAACCATGTCAACACAAACCCACTAGGGGCACTGCACCTCCAATGAATAAAAACTATTCTATCATCACCCACCTAACTAAATGCCTTACTATAGATCCTGACGACATAAAATCACAAATACATACATAATAAATCACACACTATTAGACCAACATTTCATGTCTGTTATACATTCCAAAAATGATGAATGAGACACATTTTTAATCTATAAGAAATCAGTCAAAATCATCTGAGTAGACTCCCCCATGGCCCAATATCTAGAAATCCATCATAAATCAAAAAATTATAATAGTATTTGCATCAACTAATGTGAATATCAAATAAATATATAACCATTAAAGGTATAACTACATCCACATGATTGGTTAACAACGGACTCCAACCATAATATGTGTTATTGAATTACCAACCTGACATTCATAAAATTCTCAAACACATTCCTAAATCACCCATCTATTGCATCATAATTAGTAAAAAATTATAAATGACCACATATGTTAACACATTATTACATTATTCGTTAACTAACTATATAATCCATAGCTATAATGGTTTTCCACAAGACCATAAGCGTTCAACCCTCTATGAAAGAGGCTACCAACTAATCTTGTGGGAATAATGTGGAACATTGAGGAGACTATACCACATATTTTAGAGATTAAAATAAATATGAGAAAACCAAACACTATGCAAAAAAGTAAATAATAATAGTATTAATAACAAAATTTGAATCCAAAAAGTAAATATTAAATGTGTGAAAAGGGCCAAAATACCATACTATACATAGAATGGATTTCCCACTAGACTGAGAACAACTATATACTATATTAATATAAATAATAAAATTTGATCTACATAATATATGATCCATACCACTATGTAATTTTATATTACTATATCAGCTATCTAGATCCACTATGCTATATATTGCATCATCCCAACATATGAATGAAAAAAAGTGAACGTCTTTTAGTGTAACCAAGTGCAGTGGTGGTCAGATAAATGTGGGATTACAAAACTCAGTATGGAACTACTAACATATTCCCATTCTAACCAAAATATAAAGTCATAAGTTATTGTGAAAAAAACAGGTAAAATATTTGATAACTCTAAAAAATTACATTAATATATATCATTAGTCCTAAAAAATAATCAAACATTATTTCATAAACTGGTTTCAATTTTTATCTAAGAACATCACAAATACCATGACTTCCAAGTAATAATCGAGTTCCATATCCATGTTAACCTCAGACAATCCTCATGACTCTGAAAGCCCATCCCTGATAGCCAACCAATGATCTCTAAACCCATTGAATCTTAATATCCTCATGACTCTAGGGATGTGTCACCTAGAAAACCAAACTATAAGCACCAAATCCAAATATTTCAAAATCACATCCAAATTTATTTTCATATGAGTTTAGAAAAATCCCTATAACTAATATGAAAATCCATAGAAGCCCAAATAATTATGGCTTCTAATCCATGGAATCCCCAATCCAATATTATCCCCAAATCCATGGAAGATCCTTCATAAAGCTCTAGAACAGTGGTAGCTTCAATTATATATGGACCATAAATAGGGATTCATATCCGTATACTATGGATCCAATATGGGGATCCAACCCACATTAAAATATCCCTAACAGCTCACTCTATATTTGAAGTAACCAAAATATCTAGACAAACTCTTATGCATTTTATATCCTTCCACTTCTCATAGGGATCCCATGTCTAGTATGGGTTTGAAGATGAAACTCGCATCCATTATACTTATATCATTCATTTTTGGACTGTTATTAAAGAAACTATTGGGTTCCCTCGAACAAGGTATTGTAGAGGAACCGTTTCAGGGTCCTTGGTCTCAATCACATTCTCTGGTAAAAAATTTATCCACTAGGAAATCACGTCAAAAAACATCATCAGATGGGTTCCATGCACACACACTAATTATATAAGTTCTTGGAACATGGGATGTAGTCATGATATAGATGATATTCCAACCAAGTAATCTGGGTTGATCGAGGATAGTCTGACCAATTTAACATGATCCCAATCAGTATACAGTGTCTCCACCTTGACCAAGTAACATATAGCATGAGAGGTTTGTCGATGGATCCTCATCATAATGAGCCCAAATGACCCAAATTCTAAAATAAGGATTTTGGAACACCTCTAGGACTAATATATGGGATATGGTTTAGAGGATTATCTTCACATCAGAAGAGGTTTAGATGCAACAGATGTCTCAATGTCTCCCCGTAACCCATTAATGGATAGTGTATCAAGAATGTGAAAAGGGATTTTCGTGACACATAGAATATGTTTTTTCAAGTTTGGAATGTTAGAGTTATTAAAAATATTAATTAATTAAATTAGCATGGACAATAACCCTTTTTGGAATGTTCAAACATCATAATTTAACATAGAAAAAATAAATTCTAAAGATAAAGTACTTGATATTACCCACCTTAAACTGAGGCTTGTTTACATTAATGAAAAGTGGTGTCAGCTACTACCAAGGTCTTCTAGATTCATATATCTTCTCCCTTGTTCAGCAAGACACAATTCAAATCCAAATGTTCTTAACTCATTGCAAGAAACATTAGTTGATTAATTAATTATGTTTATAATTAATTAATGAATTAAATTATAAACATTGAATATTGTCGGTTATCTCACCAAGTCCTTCTGTCATGCTAAATCCATAAAAAACATGGAATTTTCAACTCTGGATTCTTCCCAAGATCAAGGATATAGAATATATACAATTGATACTATCAAATAAACAACTGGATAAATTAATCGTTGGAAAACCCTTTGTTAAATCAAGATTTTGACATACCCCAATGGGTCAATGAATGAACATTGGAAGACATCATCTTAGGTTCCTCTCTTTCTAGGTTGAGTTAATTCTCGATCATTAAATTGTCTATTCCACCATACTCTGGTGGAATAGATTGATAAACCTACAAAAAACCATAAAAAATAATGATTTAGGATGAAAAACTCCAAAGTATGGAGGAAAATGGTCGTATGCACTAAAAATGTTGAATCAAACCCCTGATCACCATGAATGGTGATTAATTGACGGAGAGAGGTGTTAGTGGAAAACTATGTGCAAATAACGAATTCAGAATAAAGAACAGGGGACCCCCCTCCCAAAAAATGATTCTATCTAGAATTAATTATTTTACTTATGGGGGACACCTTGAAATTTTTGGAAATGTCTCTAATATTCTTTTCATGCCATTAAATCCACCCATGTAACCTATGGAACCTTTTTAAAATCGTAAATAACTGTTTCATGATGTCATTGGACCATTACAACTATTTTTAGTCTCTTGGGAAACTTGTTCCAACTTGGGTGTACACTGGAACCCCAAGACAATCCACCAAAACATAAACCAAATGAAAGAACACTTATTTTAATGTTCAAATATTAATTTAATAATTTAGATTAATGTATTACAAAACAACCCTACTACCAATAGAGAAAAATAAAACTCCCGTTATAATTTTTAACTTTAGGGACCATGGTTCAAATAGTAAGAACATCTTGGAGGATTCTTAGACTATTAAAGGGTTATATGGAAATTTATTGGTTGAATATAAGAGGCATGCTGTCTATGGAATAGTGGGGGGGGGGCTGGGGGATGGATCAATTTTTATGTATTGAATATGGAATTTGTAATAGTCATTACATTCAAAAAAGATCACAACACTCTTAATTGTAAAGCAAACCAAAAATGGAATACTGTAGAATTTTTTAAATTTTATGGGATATTATTTTCTCATATTTTCATTTTTTATAGGAATTTTCAATGATATTAGGGTTTTCTCTTCTCTTTTAACTTTTTTATCTAAATTTACTTTTACCGTGGTAACTCATGTTCAACCTCTATAATTATTTTTTTACAGAATATTTGAATGTGACCTTATTGCATAATTTAAAGATGATATTTTCCAATATGAGAATCATTTTACCAAATTATATTTAAAATTGTGATAAAAATCTTTTATAAAATTATTTTACAATATTCCTATGAAGAATTTTTTAGATATAATTTAATTGTATTATTGAAATTTATGTGTGAATTATTATTATCATTTTTATTATTTAAAAGAAAAAAAGTTTTTACTTATAAAAAAATACCATTATTGAATGAAAATCTATTGAGAACAAAATTTAATAGATATTATAATTAATGAAAATAAATGAAAAAAAAAATTATCTCTATTAGAAAATATTACTGGTTTCGTTAAAATTTTAATCATAGATTATCTAAATTAAATTTAATATCTTTGACATTTATAGTTTTACTTATATAACACATCTTGAATAATTAAATAGTTTTATATAAATATCCATTTTTCTTAGGTAATGATAATGATAAAGAAAATTATAGTTTTGGAAAAAAGTGTATTTTCGACTTCTCACCTAAAAATATATTATTTAAGAAATATCCCAAAAATTAAATCTAAGTAAATTTTGACATTCTCAATCTAAAAGCCTATTTAATTTTATAAAATTAATTATTTAAAATTTAAAAATTTATATCTTAAATTAAAATTCAATATATATATGAAAAATATCTTTTCATAAAAAATGGAATTTTTAAACATTAGGTGATATTAATAGTGTTTCATATTCATTTTAATTTAATTATGGACAATATATTGGTTCATGTAATATATTATGAAAATTTTCAATTATATATTTTGTAGTGTAGAATATCAAATACTTTAAAAATAGTTTTTTGAAAAAGAACAATATTTTTTAAAAGTAAACAATATATATTATGTTTCCTCTAAAGATATGAAAATTTCATTGAGCAATATATTTTTATTTACTAGACATTTTATTATTCATATAATGTTTGTAATTCCGCAACCCCAGTATCCTAGAGCCAGTGCTTTATATTATTAAATTGGAATTATTACAAGGAATCAAGTCCCTAAGGACCGATTGGTTTAGTAGTTCACGAAAACACTATTATATACATGAATCTTTTTTTTACAGTGGAAATACTAAAAACATAATAAATAAAAAAATTATGAAAAACATTATTGTTGAAAAATCATTCAATGGCCTCTTCTTCAAAACATGGGGATATGAAACAAAATAAGTGTGAGGTAAAGTGTTCAATAAGGGTAATGAATAATGGAATATATTATTAATATGTAAGAAAAATAAACTTTTTATGTTAATGAACTATGAAAACATGCAACTTAAATAACGGGATAAGGCATAATCAGCAAGTAATGCTTAATAAATGAAAATCATGTCATTTAATAAATAAAATAATAATGAAATGCACATATATATATATAGTGAAAAAACATTAATATAACAATGAAATAAATGAAGAAAATGATTAATTATTGGATATCATGTACCTGTAACATAAACCATTACTATCAATATCTTCCAAATGATATTTTATGTCTATATGTAGAAACTCGTATAATAATTATTAGAAATAATCATGGAGGGATTGTATCTAGGTAATTTCTCCTCGTAAGGATATGATGAATCAATGGGATTATTTCAAATGTTACCATAACAATTTATAACATAAATAATTACTCATATATGAAATTATTGATTTAATTAATAAATAGTGGGAATCATTATCAAATATTCATATTGAATAAAAATAATGATTTATCAACATTTACCCAGTTAAGTAAATATCATTTAAAGTAAACACCATATGTAAAAATGGTATATGGTTTAGGAAATTATCATACCCATAAAACATGAATATGTATATTCATGATAAATTTAAATTCCAATGAAAAATGATTACCATAAATTAACTGTTTTAGGAGAAAATTTATAATCACAAATGAAAGTTAGATTCTTCAATAAATTTTACATCATGGAATTTTTCAATTAAAAATAAATTGGATTATATAATTAAAAATGAAAGATAAAATACGATAAATAATTAATTAATAATGATATTACATGTAAAAGAGACATTATATACACCATTTAGAAGTTAATTGGTGCACAATAACAAATATGTTTCAATAGAACGTAAATTGAGACCAAATCCATTATCTTATGATCCCTTTTGGTTAACCATACATTAACCTTTTTTATATGGTTTTAATAATTTTATTTAATTATTTGAAAAAAAGGTAAATATTTGTTATATCATATATTATTCTTCTATAATATCTTATTTTTGTTCATTAATAATCTTACATTTTGTATCATTTCATGTGTTAATTGCCATGTTTTTCATATAGGTAATGACTTGTTATTTTTTTTAAATTTTATATAGATTATGATTTAATAGTATATAGAAAGATAAACATGATATAGATATCATATATATTCAATATATATATATATATATATTTAGGGTATCACCTAATAATTAGTCATAGTAAATTAAATGCACCATTCATTGAGGTAGTAGGTCATAAGTATTCTTGAATGCTTCTTTCATTTTTTGACGTATGAAAAGAAATAAAAGTTAATGATATATATGTATATTACAATTAGAGTGTCATGTTAATTTCATATATATCATATTTATTGGTAAAACTTATCCTTAATACATTCCATGTAAATTATGACTGAATCACATCGGTTTGAGGAGGTGGTTGTCCACACATCCAAAAACTATGTAATCAGATTCCTGCAAAATGGAAAGCATGAATATATGTGATATTTAATAAATATATAAAAATAAATTAATAATATATATATTATATACCATATATATATATATATTCCATTATAATTCCCAACCATAATAAGTGGTAAAGGAAAAATGGATGACATCGTTTCGGGAGGTGGTGGTCCGCTATACACACGGACAATGATATCATTACCCATTCGATGGATGTGTGTGCATGGGTAGGTATAAAAACTAACATATAAAAATATATGTGTATTTAGGATACTGATTTTATCATATAATCATGGAATAATAATAATTTAATTTGTGGAGAATGAAATAAAAAAGTGAATTTTGATGAATCTTACCTCTCATTCAGGTAACTCCTTTTGGTTTTCACCAAAGGACTTCCATTGTTAGAATTAGTGAAAATGTAAGGATTATAGGATGAGGGTAGGGATATTTTGAATTTAATTGGGTATAAATTTTTAGAAACTCATTCATTATATAGCTGCCAAGTTGGGGGAGATTTGGTTTCCTTTTATAAGTGTGGAAGATGACTCATTTGAAATTTTTTAAAAGATATTTGCTGAACCAAAGTTTTAACCTATAAATGGGCTTTCAAAAATATTAAAAATAGATACATAAAGGGTTAAGGTATAACCATTTATATCAAATTTGTATTGGATAGATGTTAGGTCATTTATATACCTTATAGGTTATGTTTATACATCAATTAACCCTATTTTTAGCTTAATCAATGTAATTAATTTTAACTGCATAAATTGATCACTTTTGTAAAAAATTAAGTAGGATTTATTATAAATTACAAATTACTATGATTCAAAATATTTAATATATTTTTAAATATTAAAATTTTAGAAGTGGAAAAAATTATTTTAAAATAACCCCACAGACCTAACAAGAATGTTGGTCAATAATGAATAAAATGTCCAAATAGTTACTATATTTTTATATATAAAATTAATATGAAAATTATTATAACGATGTAAATTGGATCAATAGATATCAAATTGACCCAATTATAATTAAAAAGAATTTTCATATATAATTTATGAATCTAAATTTTATAAATGAAATGTTCGTTTTCAATTAAAATGAGTATTTTTCCATATTCATCAAAAAATGAAACTTATTATAAAAATATCAATAATTTACCCTATGATAATTTCTATAAGTAAATTTTAAAAATTAAGTTTATTTTTTCATATAAATTTTTTAAATGTGTCTAAAATATGATTTAAAATAAGCACGAAATTAAAAGGTGGAAAACTGTCATTAGAAAAATAAATCTTTTTATGCATAAAATTAGATTTTATATTTTGTTATACTTATAAAATAAAACGTTTGAAGTTAAAACAAATTAATTTAATGTGTAAAGTATATAAATTTCATTAATATCATCCAATAATATAAAATTTAAAAATTTATTATGATAAAAACAATCCCTTTATATTCAATTGGTTTTTATATTCATTTCTAATAAATTTGTCACCAAAGAATCATATAAACATTGGTAAATAATTTTTTAGAAATCCAGTTCAACATTTTCATACATACCATTAAAATGGATAGTTTAAATCTATCATTTAAAATAATAAAATTAATAGTATATTTTATTCTAGTTAAACATCATCTTGGATGATAAAAAAGCTATCAAAGGAACTCGGTATTGTGTGTAACACAAGACAATATAGTGTTGTGTGTACTACACGATAATCTCATTGTTACATGTTGTAAAATTTATTGACTTTATTTGAAAATAAATACTTCATAAAGTCTTAGTGTTTTAAATTCTCTTACACACTTGGTGTTTCATGTAGTGCAAGCTTAACACGGGTTTGTGTATAGAAAACCTAGAAAAAATTACATTTATTCTAAAAATAGAATATTATAATGTCTTATGGTGTTCTATTATCCCCACCATAAAAAAATTTCATCCTATCCATTCAAACATGATCATTATAATCTGGGGATTGATAATTGAAAATACTATTATTGGGTAACCCAGATCATAAAATAATAAATAAAATATCTTCTTAACAAGAGGAAAAGTTAAATCAAAAGTTCACTGAAAACAATGATTTCTAATAGGATATTATTAGTGAAAACATTGAGATAAAATAAAAATCTACCTATAATGTTCTGGTGGATAGTCATAGAGAAAATATATCACAATAATTTTGGTGATATATAGAAGCATAATCACCAAAAAATCATAAAACAAATCATTGTGAATTATTCCTTGATACCATAAAAATGATGGAAAATGTTTCCTCATATGGGGAAGTAACACATTAATAATTATAACCTTGTCAAAAGATAAAATTAATAAATTCATTAAATGTTTATCCACATGTCCCTTCTAAAATGACAATATATAAAACATTATAATGTCACCAAATTTTCAAAATAAACATATCATTTTTACAAGTGAATTGAAATAGATCTAAATCATCACATTCCAAACATGTAAATAAATTCATCTTGTATTCTATGAAAACCATAGTAATAAAAAATGACTACAAAACCATATTGAAAATATAGTTATTTCCTTAATATTTATGTAAAACAAGGATTATTTGATATATTACATAAATAAAAAATGATTTTAACTCCATTAACGATAGAATAATAATTTAATTAATTAGTTACAAGGATGTTACTATTTTCCCATTTACATTATCCATATCAATAATATCTTTATCCAACCATCATTATCTCATCATTGGGAACATATTAAGGGACCCCAATCATTCAATTTTTCAAGAAGTTCAAATTTTCACTGAATCATTTTTCTTGTTCATCAGTAATATAAAACATAATACCTCAAATCATTAATTAAATAGTAATATATTATAATCCATATTTATTACCTAATTATTATAATGAAAATGTAATCCATAAAATATTTCTATAAAAAATTCACGGATCTAAATACACAAGAGCATTAATCTCTACATTGTAGTTTTATTAAAAACATATTATTGACCTTGACCCTTTAACATATTCTATGGAATATTCCCTTAAACCATGGAGAATTCATTTTTTTAGTGTCTCACCTCTTTATAGTTGGAAAAATGAATATCATTGTTTTCTTTCATCCCTTTCAATTCAATTTCATTTTTACCATTTTCCTTACACTCATAACAAACTCCCAATCCCCTCAACCATTTCCCTAGGTGATTATTTCTATAGTTATCACAGAAAAGGAAATACTTATTTCGCGTCAAACATGTATCCATATTTTTACCCAATTATCTATTATTTTATTTCATACCTCCAAATCTATAATTCCAATATAACTGTTTATTTTTATCGTTTGTACATGATATTATTTCAAAATATGATGAACACATGTTTTTACTAGTTCCCATTGAATGATTGGATTAATACAATAAAATACATGATCATTAGTACTATTTGGATTTCATTCATTATTTAGGTTATCATTACTTCTAATAGGGACCATTTCTAAATAGTGGTACACACTATGTTAGATCATAACATTATGAAATATAATTTATTATCTGAATACTACTGAAATACTTAGCATAAAATGAAAAATTTATGTGTATCTAATTGCATAATCTTAATCATGATTTCTCTAGGATATTATTATATAAAAGTACTAAAATTCCATCATATGGTTATACTCTATAGTATTTTTCCCAAAATATAGTTCCCATTTTTGCTACTAAAATTCCTCTAATACTAGATGTAACACACTGACCCCAAAATATTGGAGCCAGTTACTTACTTAATTACATTGGGATGATAACATGGAATTAAATACCAAAGGATGGATCAATTTAAGAGATTTGGAAATCATGATTACATAAATAAAACGAATTTTACATTTTTAATATAAAATAGAATATAAGTCATAAAAAATTCACATAAATTAAATCCCTAAAAACTCATTTAAAGATATCTTCCACACAACATGGGGAAAAGAATCAAAATAAGGATGAGCTAAAATTATTTTTAAGAGTTAAATACATAATAATTTATCCTAAATAATTAATAATAAGTAACATAAGAAGGTAAATAAATTAGAATATATTCTATTAAAATAGCCAGATAAGGAATAATCAATATGGAAAGGTAAAGAATTAAAAAACATTATATTTGATCAATAAATTAAGAATGAAATGCATCGATATTTTTTTCATAGTCAAAATACTCTTGATAATAATTCTATAAATTAAATGAATTCATAATTATTGGATATCAAGTATCTGGTACACGGACCACTGCCATCTAGACATTTCACAAGATGGTTTTTTAAAACGTGTAAAAACTCCTCTAATGCAGTTTGAAAAAATATAATGGAGTTTTTACAACTAATTTTTCCTCATGAGACTATATATGCATCATATGGAATATTTATAAAATGGTCCCCAACCGATGTATTTACAATACAGTGATTGTTCCAAAATAAAATTAATAAGCCCAAATGAATGTGAGGTTGTTCAATAACTTTTACCACTTAGTATTTTTCAAACCAAAAACTATCAGATGAAATAATTGAAGGAAACAAATAAAATAACATGAATAATAAATGATTCATGATATTAAACGTTAAAATGATAATATAAGATCCAAAAATATGTTCATTGGTTGATAATAAAAAATAGGTCTCAATGTATTGTAAATTGAGACAAAATCCCTCACCTTTTACTCCATTTTGTTTGAACATTCTCTAACCTAAATTATATCGATTTCAATAATTTTATTAACTTATTATAGAACCATATTAATTTTTATGATATGTTTTATTAGTATTTTATAATATTTTATTACCCTTCATTAATAATCATTAACTATTTTTATCATTTTGGGTGATAATTGTCTTTTTTTCGAGTAGGTTTTGAATTATTTCTTTATCTCCTTTAATTAGTTCATTATTTAATAATATAGTAAATTTAAAACATTATAAAAATATCATATATATTAAATTGTTATGTAATTAGTGCCAACCATAATTTTAAATGATACAAAATAAAATTCAATGTTCATGGAGATGGTATGCTCTATGTAAGCATTAATGATACTTTAATTTTATTATTGTATTAAAAGAAAAATATAATGGAAATATATTCATATTATAATTATATTATAATAAATATAAAATATATATTACATATGACTATTAAACCCATCTGTAATAAATTCCACGTAAAGCATAAATGAATCACATCACTTTTAGGTGGCGGTAGTCGAGACGACCACATACGTTGTTAGAGTATTCAAAAAAAATGATGAGAATTAATGTATGGTTTTTTAATAATAAATGAAGATTAAAGAAATAAAAAATATCATTTATAACATATAAAAATTGTGTTTCCATCAAAATTTCATACCATAATAGATGGTAATGGAATAACAGACGACATCATTTCGCTAGGCGGTCGTCATCCGTACACATGAATGATGATCTAGTTACCCATTTGATGGAATTGTGTAGGTGTAGTTAGATTCCGTAAAATAAAAAATGTATATTGAGGATACTAATAAAATCATATAATAATGAAATAATATCAATTTAAGCGGTGGAGAATGTAATAATACAACAGTTCACGATGATGAATGTTACCTCTCTTTCATGTAAATCCTTTTTGGTATACACAAAATGACTACCATGGTTGGATTTATGGAAAATTTAATGTTTATAGGATGAGTATAGAGTGTTTTAAAATTTAATTGGGTATATATGAGCCAATACTATGTGGTTTTATAGGTGAGAACAAGGGGGAGAGATGGTGGACTTTTATATGTTAGGGAGGGGACTCAATAAGAATTTTTGAAACGACGTTAAGTGAACAAACATTTTTACATACCAAGGGAATTAACTAGGGCATAAAAATATATAAATTAAGGTATAAGTCAGATACAAGTCTAGAAAAAAGGTATTGGATAATTTTAGATTCATTTTTACACATTGTACACTTAGTTTAATTATTAATTAAGATTTGTTTTACATAATCATTACAATTAATGTTAACAGAATTCACAAATCACGATTGTATGAAATTAATTTTTCAATTTTATAAATTATATTTTAGGATAATTCAAAATATTGAATCATTTTTTTAAAGTCAAATCACATAATTTGTTGATATTAATTTTAAATTAATTCCATAGATGTAACAAGAATAAAGGTTTTTATCATAAACAATTTCGAAATGGTTATTATGTTTCTTATCTTAAGTAAAAATTAAAATGATCATATTGATATAAACTTAAGTAATTGATATAAAATAAATCCAATTATAATTTAAAACCGTTTAAAAATACAATTTAGAACATAAAATTATTGATATGAAAAATCAAATTTCAATTAAAATGCAGTATTTTTCACTATTCATAAAGAAATAAACCTTCTTAAAAATATTATAAAAAATATCCCTATGATAATTTTGAAACTAAAAATTAAATTTTTTTATTTTTTCATTCCAAATATTTAAAATCTTCAAAATTCAGTTTTAAAACAATCGGGCCATTAAAATGCGGCAAAACTCTCATTAGAAAAATTCAAATTTTTATGCCTAACATTTGATTTGTTCTTATCTTATGCGTATCAAATATATTGTATGAAGGTAAAAATATTAAATATATATAGTGTATATAGTATATATATTTCATTAGGATATTCCAATAATATTAATTTATTTAATTAATTAAGATAAAAATATTTTATTCATATTTATCTGTTTTTATATACATTTCTAATTTATTAGTAACTATTGAATTATATAAACCTGTGTAAATAATGTTTTAAAAATTTATCTAATCATTTTTATAGCATCCATTTAAATAGATAATTTTTATATATCATATTAAATAATAATATAAATAGTTTATTTTAGTTTGGTAGAACTCATTTTTTTTAAACGCTCATTATTCAAGGAACTTATAATTGTCTATAACAGAACACAACAATGTGTTGCACATACAGAATTATATATCAGTGTTGCATTTAATGATATTTATTAATTTTATTTGTAAATAAAAACATTGTAATGTCTCAGGGTGTTATATTACCTTACACCCTTGTTGTTGCGTGTAGTATAATCTTAACATGGTTTTGGGTATAAATAAATCCAACAAAAAAATTAAATTTAATCTAAAATAAAAATATCGTAATGCCTTGTCGGATTAAAATTTTCATAATAATATTCATATAATCCTTGATTATTAATTTATGTTTTCTATTAATTTATAATCATTATATTCAAAATAGTATTTAATTATACAAAAATATATAATAAAATGTCCGGGTGTTACATTCCCACCATTATATAAATTGCATCCATGGAATTATAAATTTAATTTTTTTTGATATTATCAAATACAATTATAGTAATTGGTATTAATAATAAATGATCATATTTTTTCTTCTACCATGGAACCATCATTTTAACATATCATTCTTTCATTTCAACTATCACATAATTGAGTCAATATATGTATCCTTCAGTTGAACCTAGTTTTTTCATTATAATTTCTAATTAGGATATCTATAATAACTAGTTATATATATATAATCATCAAATTAATTTTAATTCCTTATTAATTATTCATAAATATAATATTATAAAACGAATAATATCCCATCAGTGTCTCTAGATTGGTGTGTATTCTTACACTCACTCATGATGAACCAAGTGATGATCAAGTTGATACTGAAATAGCATTTTTATTGGTGTTTACCATTAAGTGCATCAGTTCCAAAATTTCATCCACATTTTAGTATACTAATATAGATTCAATTTCTAAGAAAACACCAATCTGAAAACATAAACAAAATTCTATGATATGATCCAATACAATGAATTTATCAGAGGGTTTTCACTAACATTATCATCATAATTAACAAAATTTTACTAAACTAATAAAAAAAATATTAATTAATTTATCTCTATTACAATATAGAAACTATAGACCAAAAATCCAATATATGGTGATTAAAACACTTTATGTAAACACCATATTTGTTACAATGTGATATGAAAGTATCCATATTTTATATAATTCCTATAAGTGGAAATTTTAATCTCAAAAATAATATTTTAATCCGCAGAATATAAGCTTTAGAGTCTAGGATGATAAAAAACATATGAGACTTACTTTATGATACTCATGGACATTTTTCCTTAATCAAACTACAGAAGAACCATTTTAAGATTTATCATAAGTTATTTTCATATTTATAACCTTGGGAATAAAAACATAAGAAAATGGATTTCTTAAACACATGGTAAGGGAAAAACTCCTTAACTGTTTCTTTTTGGATTATATCATCCAAATATGGGAAATCCGATGCATTGGTGTAACATATAATTAAAAATATCATGGAACTATATAAGTATCTATAATTCATGATTTATGGACTTGTACCCTCAAAGGAACAAACATATACCATTGAAATAGAGGGAAATATAATTAACATGATCCATGGAGAATAATAATTTGGATATTTTATCAAAATTTGGAAATTCAATTACCCATATAATCATAATATAGTGCATTCAGAATCACATTTTTTTTACATTAGATGACCAAATATCATAAATTTTTTTTCTATAGTGGATTAAGAATTATACCCAATTTACCTTAGTGGATCAGCTGTTAATTTTATTTTTCAACATATATCTAGAATTACAAAACAATTGCAAAAGTGGATTATATATTACTTCATATATCTATGTGGGGAAATGTTTTTATTTCCCATTTCACATATTGGATTCATAATAATTTCACTTTTCACAATATTATCTCTTTAGCTATAAATCATTTACATTGTAAATAGATGATGAAATAAAAACACACCCATTATCATCGTCTATAATTTTTTTATATGAAATGATTGACATATCATTTCATGATGAACCTAAAAAATTATAATTCATTTTGAATCATTTTAAAATGTTATCAAATTTATTTAAATAAAATATTTCTCGGTTGATACCAAAATTTCAATCACCATAATTTATTATTCCATAAAAGTTACTAGAGAGTTATTTATGAAATATTTCACATAAGGAGACATATGTCAGTATTTTAAAGAAGAAAAATGGTTATATAAATAAGTAAAATGGATTTCTTAAATACTTTCTAACATTATTAAAAAAATGATAATCTTATAAATGTCATTAAAAATTTTCATTTCAGAAGATTACATGATACATTTTTTAAAACAAATTTTAATGGAATCTCAATAATGTATCCTTTTAAAATAAATAATTTTTTTTGAAATAAAATATTAAGTGTTAGATAAAACAAGTGATCTTGAGTGGAAATTAATTATATTATATTAAAATATAATTATTGAAAACAAAAATGTAAAAAGGGAAAAATTATTTTTAAAATATGTAATGAGAAATATGAATATTTCCATAAATAAAACATATTTGTATTTAAACATATGACAGGAAACAATTATATGAAGATAATTTATGTGCACCTTAATAAGTCACTAAAATGTATCATGGTAGTTTTCTAGAACCTAAATTAAATTCAATGTCATAAAATGTTTCATAATGATTTCGGAACATATTTTGTAATATAAAAGTTGTATTTTATAGGGAGATAATTCTATAAATTTAATTATCCATAAATGAGTGAATATCAATATTAAAGAAAAAGATCTCATTATTAGAGGATATGGATTATTATTAGCACATTCAAATTTTATGAAGAGATTAATTAGTCAATATAATTTGAAAAAAATGGGAAGTAATTATTATATAATCATAGAATATATGAAATCGATTTGAAAAAACCCTAGTAAATGTGAAATTATTATTAACCATGAATAGAGGGTAAGTCATAAAAAACCACATAAATTTTTTATCATTCAAATTGTAAACCCATGAAAAGAAAATAAAATGGAAGGATTTTTAAACCATATATAATTTCATGAATAAAATGATAAAATAAAATCATTTTATGTATACATACCACACAAAATAGATGTGGAAGCTATGGTAGGAATATCAACGAAAGAAAATTGAGATGATAAACTTTGACCTTTAATCTCACATAGCCAATCATGATCCAACGTCAGGTATAACAAAAATAAATATCCTTATAACTTATAATAGAAACTTATTCATACCTACACAACTTTATAGAAATCATTTGTAATCATTTATAATTATTATATTAGTTAGATATATTCTATTTTAATCATTTGATGGTAGTAACTTCCTTTGATTCATTATTACTAGTCTCACAATGGCAGTGTTGATTCTTGTCTATAGATTCAAATGTTATCAATTCTATATCATTATCTGTTTTGATATTTATTTTTTATAAATATATATAACATTATAGTTTAATTCCACAAGTATCATAGTTATTATTCTGGATGACAAAGATGGTGAAGAGATCATTTTGATAATTCTAAACCAATAAATGTGTGGTACACATATATTAACTTAATTTAAATAATTACATTCCAAAATAATAAAAAAATAATTTTAAATAAATAATTTCTAGTGTTAATGTTTTTTTATTGAATAATTCATGATATAACTTTTTATTGTTGCTCAATTAGGAGGTCACCCGACCCAAACAAGACCAAAACATAATCTATGAGTGATTATGGTAATGTAATTGACTATTTTTGGAATAATATCATTATTATAGAAACATAGGGATAATTTTTTATTTTTTTATTTTCTGAATCATATTTTTATATAGCGGGATAAAATAATATTTACTATATAGAACATGGAAAATGTTATTTTCACAGTGGTGGAAGTTCACATGAATACACTGGTTACATGTTCTTTTCTATTAAATGGGTGAAATATATAGAATGGTTTATAAATTAATAATATTAAAAATAATATTAATATCATGTTAATACAAATACAACATTTTAACCATCCATTCATGGTGTTTATGAAATTGGATCATTTCAAATATTGATGCAGTACTATCCAAGAAAAAGAAGTGGCATTTTTGTTTTCTGAATAGTATAGAGGATGGTAGAAAATGGTTATCCAATAAATTTAATAAATTTTCAGAATAATAATTATAATATTATTATTATTTCATCATGGATATATTATATTCGGATGATGTTGAAGAATAAGGAAATTAAACTAAATATAAATATAATAATTGAGAATTCTACCTTACTCCTTGGTAGAGCTCTATTGAAAATTTGATTAAGAAATTGAGAGGTAGTATTATTGGAAGATAATAATAGATATGATTTTTATAAGAGTATTAGGGAATTATTTTTCTATATTTTTTTTTTTAATATATGATAGATATGGTTTAAGGATAAGTGGGGTGGATGTGGATCCTTGATATGTAAAGAATTTTTTTAAATACAACTTAATTGACATTAATTTCCAGAAACTATTCAGTGTAACATGGTAAAAAATAAAAAATGGGGAATGATTAAATTTATATAGTCTATAATATACACATAAATTCAATTTGGAATCAAATTTTGAGTCATTTTAGTCATTTTAATTTCTTTTTAACATTCTACCAAAATTAACTATTACCATAATAACTAATTTTTATCCTAAAAAATTAATTAAAATTAATTAAATTACAACTTTCCTTATTACGTTATTCAAATTGTTTATAAAAATATTAGAATAATTTTACCAAATAAAATTTATTATTGTAATGAAAATAAATTTTAAAATTAGAGCATAAAATGCATAAGAAAGGGTTTTATAGAAGTGTATTTTTATTATAAAAATTTATGTGTACTATAAAATTATAAATTATTATTAAATTCATATAAAATAATAATAATTATGTGTCTTTAAAAGAATCATATAATATAACTTCTCCGAAATTATTTTTAATTTTTTTTTCTAAAAATAGATTTTATTGAAAAATAAAACTTGATCCCCAAAAATGATAATAATTACTTTTCTAAACACAACTTATTGTTTTGTTAACGTATTTTCTGAGGTCATAACTAAATATATAATGAATTAAATATATTTATATACATATATAGGTTTCTTGAATAATTATAAATTCATTAAATATACATTTTTAGAAAACTATATTTTAACCATTCTTCTAAAAATCAATTTTTTAACAAAATTCCAAAATCTTATTAATAAGCTACATTAGAAATTCTAAATCCAAAAATAAATTTAGTTTTATAATAATTTTTCTATAAAATTCATTAATATATCTTTTAAATGAAAATTTAAAATATACAGATAAACTTATTTTATAAAAAAACCATTTTTATACATTAAATGTTCTTTAATATTTTTTCTAATCAATTTCTTCTTTAATTAATGTTAATTAATTAATTAATGTATTATATATTAAATTTATTAAAATTAATTTATAGATATCAAATATAAAATATTATAAAAAAATTATTTTAGAAAATAATAACCATTTTAATATTAAACCATATTAGTTATTTATCCCTTAAATATAAAAAAAATTAGTAGAGTACTGTAATTCTATTTTATTGAGGTTTAATTATTATCTGAATTTTGTTAATAATGTTAATCTAATTAGTTGTTTATTATTTTAGTTTTCTTTCTTGTGAATCATTCTATAAAAAATTATATTTAATTAGTTGAAATTATATACTAAAATATAGAGGTGCTTTTGGGAGTCACACCCTTAGAATAGAAGGAATAGTTTTCCTTTTAGTGTACTTTAGGCCTCAATGTGATGATTTTACGATAGGAAGTTACTCTATGGTCTAAATGATTTATTCCTGGAAGGGATTTTTTATACCCTATATCATGGAAACAATAATTTTTGGATTGATTCTGTGATGGTCTTAGAAGAACACTTTCAAAGAATGAAGCAATTATGATATTCAGATACTAGTTTTCGGGTAGAATATGGCCCCGCTAAGTGGTTAGTAGAAAATGTTATGAGAAACATCAGGATGGGTAAGAGCATGTATGGTTTGGTTCTTGGTGATATGTGAGGTCACATAATCCATATAAAAACACATAATTTATTATTTGATATAAATTATCCTTTTTCGTAAAATAGATAGAAAATCCCAAGAATTAATGTTTTAGTCTTTTTTGGATAGGTTATATAAGAAACATATTCTAAAAACCTTGGGAAAATTTTCCAGAATTATATTACTCTAAACACCATTCTATAAATGATATATTTTAAAGACAATACACCTAGATCCATTGCTAAAAATATATTTTTACTTGTTCAATCGAAACTAATTTATGTGACCAAAATATAACCATCCATAATTACAACATCTATAACCAATTTTCATTCAAAAACTTTCTATAGACCATTATTTTGAATAGAAATTCCAAAAATTAAGAAAAACGAATTATTTAATAAAACCCATTTATTTCCCATAGACTAGACTATTTCCATTTTACCCTGATTTTCATATTCCCTATTAATTTTAGAGACCCAAAGCTTGACGTACGTGGACATTACATTACTTTTGTAGAATACTTTCTACATAACCAACACAGACACACAAGGACCGTAATAGTTTAGTGTCTTTGGAAACTCGGAATTTAATCTTCTAATCGTCGTGAAAAATCATCAACTTCTCCCATAAAGATCTTCCCCTTTGGATTTCTTACCTAAAACCTTCATCTATATCGTGGGGAAAAGAAAAAATAAAAAAGGGTGAGCTGAAATGCTCATTAAGGGTATGCATAGATAACATAAAAAAATCCATAAACATTTGAATGCAAAAGCTTGAACATAAAATCTAAACATCAAAATCTTTAGAAAGGACATAAATCATGGAAGTACGTAAGGCATATATCAAAAAGAAACATCAATAATGATAAAATAGCACGGGAATAAAACATGTGATTATGGAAACCATTAAGAACATGATATGATTTCCATAGTAGCCAAGGCATTACTGCCAAGACCATCTTAGTGGACAAAGTCCCTTTCTAAATCGAGTTCACTTCTCGTTCCTGTCCTGTATCACTGAATCGTATTAACTTACAGTTCCAGACATGTCTATCTTATGAGATATAAATCATTACCCAATTCATTGGAGGGAGATATAGGTCCCACCCATCTCATAATGAAATCATTCTTACTTGTGCCACAAAATAAACTTAAAACATACATCATAACCCAAAGAATAAAATGGGCTTTAGAAACATCATCCCATCATCACATAATCCATATAAAACAAATGGATATTTCATCATAATAAAAGTGAAACCATGTAAATCATATAGACATTATACTTGAAACACACACATATGAAATAATGACATAATAGATGAAAAAATGGATTTGATAAAACACTTGAAATGAATTCTTGAGGAAAATATCCTTTCTTCTTCAAAATCAATTTCTTTTCACAAAACATCGTGCAATTTTAAATGAAAGAGATTTTTTTGAAAATAGACATGAAATATTTTGGAGGAAGATTCATGAAAATTAGGCTTTATAAAACCGTAAAAATCCTTTCATGCCGTATAATTTAAAAAAACATTCATCTCATACTTTTGCTGAAAAAGTCAAAAAGTACCTCGTATGGTATAAAAAGATTCCATACATACCATGTAGTAAAAGTCAATAATAGGTAAAAAGGACTTTAAAAATACATGTAAACATTTTTAGAAAACATGGTCATGGATGATAACAATAACCCCAGTAAATACTTACGAATAACTATCTCAGATAAGAATGAGATTGGAATAGTTATACCTTACCTTATGTCTGATATGCTTCATATGTATCCGAAAATCCTATATAATGATTTAAAAAATGTCATTTACTTATTACAGAATCATATTCATTGTTATGATATCATATATGGTTCACTTATGACTTTATATTACCCGTTCTTTTGTAAATTCCATGTTAAAAAAGCATTTTGGGTAAAATCGTTTCATTTATCGTACGTGTTTCGACTTGTTGTTCTTGATATTATTACTTATATAATGATTTATATAATTTCAGAATGTAAAACATGATTTATATATAATATATATTAATCATATACATATATATATGATAGATCGATAAATGGAATGAAATACACAGTTCATGGAGACGGTAGGTCGTACATATGCATGAACGCAGTTTTAGTTTCCTTATTGAATTGAATAGAATTAAGTAGATGACATGCATATATATATACATAAATAATGTATAATTATTATTTCATATATTTCATTATTATTAATTATATATAACTTATAATCATTCATGAATGGTTAACATGGAGAACGAATCTCATCGTGTCGTGGAGACGGTAGTCCGTACGTACGCACGAGCGATGATATCATTCCCATGATCGTGGAATTGTATTGAAGTGTATGTATATTACTTCAGAGTAAATATAACTTTCAAATAATCATATATAGTTATTTATTTACACCATTATACCCATCCAAGTAAGGTGGTGGTTGAAAACAGATTACATCACGGCTTCGAGACGGTATTCTGTACGTACGCACGCGTGGTGATTTCATTTTCCGTAGGATGGATATAAGGGGAAATAGGGTTGATTAATATTTATAATAAAATATCAGTATATAAGTGACACTGATGTTAATAATTCATAATTAAACAACTAAAGAAGAATAAGTATAATATGAAATAAAGTTGAAAGAATCAGTAACAGACATTACCTCTTCTTTGAAGAGCCTCTTCTTAACCTCCTCTTAGGGAAATAAGAATGGTCTTTGTAGAATACCAGGACCTCTAGGATGTTTCTTGGGAAGTGGAGAAGTGAATTTGTCAGGGTTTGGCCGAGCATGAAGGCTCAAAGTGGTGTGATGAGAAGAGGGATGAGGTGCCATTTTATAAGGGAGGAGAGGGGCACCTTTGGAAAAACAAAAAATATTATTTTATTATAAAGTCATATTCGGCTTTTAATAGCTCCAAATTGATTTATTTAGAAGATAAGGTGGGGAGGTTTTGAAATACTCTCATTTAATATAATTTATACATGTTTAGGTGTCTATTTTAACCTTATCATTTATATTTAACTTTAAGTTAAATAATTGTACTTTTACCTTGTTTTCTTGTTTTCTTACACTATAAGGCTAATAAACATACTATAACAAGCCAAACTAACCCCATTTGTTTATTATTAATATATATAACCTTATATAAGTCATTTGGCCTAACTTTATATTTTTAGGAATAAACAAGCAATTAATAATATAATATTTGTTTTAAAAACTATTTTATGTCAATTTTTACACTATTTGGTAATTGATTTTTTTAAAACATATAACAGAATGATTAGTTTGAAAAAAGTTATTTAAATAAATAATAACATGTAATATTAACCTATAAAATTAGTTTAACTCATAAAAATTCTCAAATTATATTTATTTTGGTATTTATAATATCAATTATTTTAATATTTCATTATTTTGGTAATTACTACATCACCATTGTGTGATAAATAACATAAATTATTTAAGGTCTAAAAATTATAAATAAAATACCATTAGGTAGGAAATCTCTTTAGATATCTAATTAATATTTATAGTCTAATTTCTCTTATATATAACCCTATATTAAAAATTAATTAGTTATTAAAAATTGATTTAAACTATTTTAACCCATCTTTAAATAAATTAATAATAAATGTCCTAATATAATCCAAGTGGTCCTAAATTGTCATATTTTATTCCTAAGGTTGTTTTTTGTCGAATTATACTTATCAAATAGAATTAAGACATGTGTTAGGGTAATATTAATATCATTTGTACCCTTAATTACCCTATTTACTTTTAACCGTGGTAAATAAAAGTAAAAAGTTACTATTCCCCAAAAATTATTTTAATCTCATTGAACCACATTTTATTCATTGATATTAACTATGTCTCTCGTATTTTCAAAATTCAATTCACAGAAGTTGTAAAATTTTATTGAAATGAAAAAGTCAGTTTTTTTTAACTACCACTAAGTGGTTTCACTATTCATCCAAAAATGACGTTTTTCAGAAAAATACCAAAAATTCGGCCTAAGAATTATTTGATATTCCAAATTCAAAATTGATGTCTAATTTGAAAAATTCAAAACATAGAAGTGGAATTAATTAATTTTAAAATTAATTTATGTTATCAAAACAAATAGCGTGTTTTTAATAAACAAAAACTATCAAAAGATTGATAATTGTTTATATCCAATTTCAAAGTGAAATTAATTCCAATGAAGAAAATAGGATTAAATGGTAAAAATATATTTTAATTACACTTTAAAACAAATTAAAAAGATAATATAACCATATAAATTATTGCGATGAAAAAAGTTGTTTTTAATTAAAATATAGCGTGTTTTTACTATTCATTAAAATATGAAAGTTATCTGAATAATATGAAAAATTTATCCAAAGTAAATTTTTATATCCTGATTCCAAAGAAGAATTTTATTTTGTCAAATTGAAGTTATATACATGTCAAAAACATGATTTAAGGTGGGTGCGCCATCAACAGGCAGGAAAACTGAAATTTTTGAAAAATACATATTTTACACGAAAAATTTATTTTGTTCTCATACCATATTCTAGAAAAAATATTAGATGAATAATAATGTTATAAAATTAAAAATGTAGTTAATATTATTCATAATGAATAATCCATAATAATATTATAACAATATATCGTTGTTTAGTTAAACATGGTATTGTGTACTACACACACTATCTAGGTAGGTCGCAATTGCGTGTAATGCAAGCCAAGAATAGTGTTGCATATACTACAGACTGATGCGGTGTTGCGTATAGTACAAGATAATCTTGTTGTAGTGTATTATATAAGATCAATGAAATTAAAAATAATATATCTCATAAAATCTCAGGGTGTTACATTCTACCCCCCTTAAAATGAATTTTGTCCTCGAAATTCATCGGGGTTATAAATAGTTTACTATTCAAAGAAACACACATCGTAAAAAGGAATAATAAAAGTTATATACATAATTCCATTTATGGTGAGATTAATCACATACAATTCCAAAAATGATCTTATACTTCATATATCATACCGCTTAATAAAATAAAACTTGTTTCTACTAACAAGAGACTTCCTGTAGGCCAGTGGTAGGTCATAAAGGCCAGTCTCACTTTGGTTGTGGGTTAGATTCCCACAGACTTGTCTGACATGATGGGTTGTCTCCCGTCCTTCAGGTTGTCCTTTTTCTAAAACTTCATTACTATAACATCCCATCAATAATATCGAAATAAGTTCTATCCTTAAACAATAACAACTTATGCCCAACATAATCCATTCCAATCTTTAGGCTTATCTAAAATACTTTGGTATAAGATCATAGTATAAAGAAAATGATTACTTGAAATGTCACATAAAAATCATGTGAATTCCATCATTTATCCCCCATATATCATAAGATATATCTTGTTGGTCAAATTAAAAACATGTGAATACCTTAATCATGTATTCTCTTGAAGAATGAATACACATTGAACCTTAGTTAAAACATGAATGTTGTTACATTTTAACACTTTCCACATACCCAAATCCCAAACATTCTATATACTCAGACCATAATATCACTTAGTCCTTATATCAGTCATGATCTCATGAATACAATAAAAAATATCATTATATTCTTATCCCTTCATTTTGTGCATATCATCTACTTTCCAAAAATATCTGAATAACCTTTCATGGTTACTGGTACCATTCAACATATACTTTCAAATAATTTAGAAAAAACAATAGTGTAACAATACTTAGATGATTCTTTATTCCATAGTACTATTAACTATACAACATAACTCTTTATAAACATACAATCATTTCATTACCTTCTTAAAAAACTGACTGAGCTTCAACACTTCTTTCATCTCATATATCATTTTTAGTCTCTTCATCATTATCCACATAAATACTACCCATATGACCATGCTGATTCTCTTCATGAGATTTTCCATTAGGGCATTAGTTTGCATAATGCACGTTGATTCCATATTTAAAACATTTAACCGATGTTGATGTCTTAGAAATACCATTATCCTTGTACATGGTGTTAACTAAACCTTTTCCTTTGCAATTACTGGCTTTGTGTCCTTTTACACACCCAAAGCACCATCCAGTTCTTTTGAAACATTCTCTCTGATGCCTCTTCCCACGTGATTTACATTAGGGGAATTGAACTTTCTTTCCTCTATGATCATCATAAAACACCATCTTTCTCTTATTAGTTGAGTCAGGAAACTTACCAAATTTGAGATTATTGATCATATTATGAGATTTCTGATTAGGAATAATAACGATATGTGGTCCTCCAGATCCAATTTCATTTGGTTTCTCATGAAAAATATTATTCCATTGTCCATCATATCCACCATTATCATGAATCTACCTCTTTCCAATCCTTTTCTGAAAACTAAAAAGAATAGTGTGAGAGGAAAAATCATTCTAGGAAAACAACATAATAAAGGGGGAGTACCTTCAATACCTTACATATTATGTTTAATTATAATATTTTTAGCACAATTCTAGGACTATAACCTATACGTATACTTAACCTTAGGGACATCCCTAGACATACCTTAGAAATATCTATAGAGATCTCACTAAAGTTTTCACAGCCTAGTTTCCAAAGGTTAACTAAACCTCCCTCTCATACCAACTGTTGAAACCCAAAGCTTGACGTACACGGACATTACATTAAATTTTCGGAATACTTTATACATAGCCAACACAGACACACAAGAACCATAATAGTTTAGTGTCTTTGGAAACTCGGAATTGAATCTTCTAATCGTGGTGAATGATCTTCAACTTCTCCCATAAAGATCTTCCCCTTTTGTTTTCTTATCTAAAACCTTTTTTTATATCCTAGGGAAAAGAAAACATCAAAAAGGGTGAGCTCAAGTGCTCAGTAAGGGTAAGCATAGAGAACATAAAAAAATCCATAAACATTTGAATGCAAAAGCTTGAACATAAAATCTAAAAATCAAAATCCTGAGCAATGACATAAGTCTTGGAAGTACGTAAGGCATATATCATAAAGGAACATCAATCATGATAAAATTTCATGGGAATAAAACCTGTGATTTTGGAAACCATTAATCACATGATATGATTTCTATAGTATCCAAGACATTGCTACGAAGACCATATTAGTGGACAAAGTCCCTTTCTGAATCGAATTCACTCCTCATTCCAGTCCTGTAACACTGAACCGGATTAAGTTACCGTTCCAGCCTTGTCTATCTCATGAGATAAAAATCTTTACCCAATGAATTATAGGGATATATAGGTCCCACCCATCTTATAATGAAATAATTCTTACTTTTGCCACATAATAAATTTAAAACATTCTTCATAATCCAAAGAATAAAATGGGTTTCATAAACATCATCCCAACATCACATAATCTAAATAAAACAAATGGATATTTCATCATAATAAAAGTTAAACCGTGTAAATCATAGAGAAATTATACTTGACACATACCCATATGAAATAATGTCATCTTAGATGAAAAAATGGTTTTGATAAAAAAGATGAAATAAATTCTTGAGGAAAATATCCTTTCTTCTTCCAAATCAATTTCTTTTCACAAAACACCATGAAATTTTAAAAGAAAGATATTTTGTTGAAAATATACATGAAATATTTTGGAGGAAGCATCATGAAAATAAGGCTATATAAAACCGTAAAAATCCTTTCATGTCGTATATGTTAAAAAAACATTTTTCTCGCACTTTTACTGGAAAAGTCAAAAAGTACCTCGTATGGTAAAAAAATGATGATTCCATACATACCATGTAGTAAAAGTAAAAAATGGGTAAAAAGAACTTTAAAAATTCATGAAAACATTTTTAGAAAACATGGGCATCGATTATAACAATAACCCCGGAAAATACATACGAATAACAATCTCGGATAAGAACGAGATTGGAATTGTTATCCCTTACCTTACGTCTGATATGCTTTGTATGTATCCGAAAATCCTGTATAATGATTTAAATAATGTCATTGACTTATTACAGAATCATTTTCATTGTTATTATATCATATATGGTTCACTTATGACTTTATATTACCCTTTCTTTTGTAAATTCCATGTTAAAGCAGCATTTTGGGTAAAATCGTTTCATTTATCGTATTTGTTTCGACTTATTTTCCTTGATATTTTTAATTATATAATGATTTAAATAATTCCATATTGTAAAACATGATTTATATATAATATATATTCATTATATACAGGTATATATATATATATATGATTGATCGATAAATGGAATGAAAAACACCGTTCATGGAGACGGTAGGTCGTACTTACGCATGAACGCAGTTTTCATTTCCTTATTGAATTGAATGGAATTAAGTAGATGACATATATATATATATACATAAATCCAGTATCATTATTATGTCAAATATTTCATTATTATTCATTATATATACTTTATAAACATTCATTAATGGTTAACATGGAGAACGAATATCATCGTGTCGTGGAGACAGTAGTCCATACGTACGCACGAGTGATGATATCATTCCCAGGATCGTGGAATTGTATTGAAGTGTATGTATATTATTTCAGAGTCAATATTACATTACAATAATCATATATAGTAATTTTTTTACACCATTATACCCATCCAAGTAAGGTGGTGGTCAAAAACAGATCACACCACGACGTGGAGACGGTATTCCGTACGTACGCACGCGCGGTGATTTAGTTTTTCGTAGGATGGATAGAAGGTGAAATATGGTTGTTTCATATTTATAATAACATATCATTATATATGTGACCCTGATATTATTACTTCATAATAAAAAAACTAAAGAAGAAGAAGTAGAAGAAGAAATAAAGTTGAAAGAATCGGTAACAGACATTACCTCTTCTTTGAAGAGCCTCTTCTTAACCTCCTCTTAGGGAAATAAGAATGGTCTTTGAAGAATACCAGGACCTCTAGGATGTTTCTAGGTAAGTGGAGAAGTGAATTTGTCAGGGTTTGGCCGAGCATGAAGGCTCAAAGTGGTGTGATGAGAAGAGGGATGAGGTGCCATTTTATAAGGGAGGAGAGGGGCACCTTTGGAAAAACAAAAAATATTATTTTATTATAAAGTCATATTCGGTTTTTAATTGCTCCAAATTGATTTATTTAGAAGATAAGGTGGGTATGGGTCGAAATAATCTCATCCAATAGAATTTAGACATGTTTATGTTTCTATTTTAACCTTATCATTTAGATTTAACTTTATGTCAAATAATTTTACTTTTACCGTGGCTTCTTGTTTTCTTACACTATAATGTTAATAAACATACTATAACAAGCCAGAAAAACCCCAAGTTGTTTTTTATTAATATATATAACCTTATCAAAGTCATTTGGCAGAATCTTAGATTTTTAGGAATAAAATAACTATTAATAATATAATATTTGTTTTAAAAACTATTTTACGTCAATTTTGACACTATTTGGTAATTGATTTTTGTGAAAATCATAACAGAATGATTAGTTCTAAAAAAGTTAATTAAATAAATAATAACATGTCATATTAACCTATAAAATTAGTGGAATTCATAAAAACTCTCAAATTACATTTATTTGGGTATTTATAATATCAGTTAATTTAATATTTCATTATTTAGGTAATTACTGCATCACTATTGTGTCATAAATAACATAAATTATTTAATGTCTAAAAATTATAAATAAAATAACATTAGGTAGGAAATATTTTTATCTTTCTAATGAAAATTTATAGTAGAATTTATCTTCTGTATAACCCTATATTAAAAATGAATTAGTTATTAAACGTTGATTTTAACTATTTTAACCCTTTTTAAATAAATTAATAATAAATTTCCTAATCTAATCCAAGTAGACATAAATGGTCATATTTTATTTCTAAGGTTGAATTTGGTCGAATTATACTTATAAAATATAATTAGGACATATGTTAGCGTAATATTAATATCATTTTTACCCTTAATTAACATATTTACTTTTAACCATGGTAAATAAAATAAAAAAATTACTATTCACCAAACATTATTTTCATCTCATTGAACCACATTTTTTCCTTGATATTAACTGTGTCTCTCAGAGATTCTAAATTCAATTTACCGAAGTGGTAAAATTTCATTTAAATGAAAAAGTCGGTTGTTTAACTACCACTAAGTGGTTTCACTATTCATCGAAAATTGAAGTTTTTCAGAAAAATATCAAAAATTCAGCCTAAGAATTATTTGATATTCCGAATTCAAAATTGATGTCTATTTTTTCAAATTAAAAACATAGTAGTGGCACTAATTAATTTTAAAATTAATTCCCGTTATCAAAACAAATAGTGTGTTTTTAAGAAACAAAAACAATCAAAAGATTGATAATTGTTTATATCCAACTTCAAAGTGAAATTAATTCCAATGAACAACATTGTATTAATTTGTAAAAATATATTCTAATTACACTTTAAAACCAATTAAAACGATAATCTAACCATATAAATTATTTCGATGAAAAAAGTTGTTTTTAATTAAAATATAGAGTGTTTTTACTATTCATTAAAATATGAAAGTTATCAGAATAATATGAAAATTTTATCCAAAGTAAATTTTTATATCTTGATTATAAATAAGAATTTTATTTTGTCAAATTGAACTTATAGACATGTCAAAAACAAGATTTAAGGTGGGTGTTCCATCAAAAGGCAGGAAAACAGAATTTTTTTAAAAATACATATTTTACAAGAAATATTTATTTTGTTCTCATAAAATATTTTAGAAAATGTGTAACATGAATAATAATGTTATAAAATTCAAAATTTAGTTAATACTATTCATAAAGGATAGTCCATAATAATATTATAATAATATATCGTTTTTTATTGAAACCCGGTATTGCATACTACACACGCTATCTAGGTAGGTCGCGATTGCGTGTAATACAAGCCAAAAATTGTGTTGCGTATACTACATGCTAATGCGGTGTTGTGTATAGTACACGCTAATCTTGGTGTAATGTATAATATAAGATCAATGAAATTAAAAATAATATATCTCATAAAATCTCGGGGTGTTACAATAATACTTCAAAATTCCACACAGGATTCTCCACACAAGCTACTTGTCACCATATCCTACGAAAATGGTCATATTAGGAATGGTGAGATCTTATTAGAAATAAATATAAACAAGGGAGATATCAATAATTAATCATAGATGAGCATGAGATATGAAAATTGGTATGAGAAAATGATCATAACTAATGAATTTCATAACCAATCATTCAATGATCAGTAATAATATGGCATGGTATAAGGATTTCTCACAAAAAATTAAATGGATTTAAATATTAGTATATCAATAATAATAAATACTATGCCATAAGATAATATAATATGTATAATATTAATTTTTTTGGAATATATAATTTTGGATTTAATGTATCATCTGGTGTAGGGGGAATAGAGGGGGAGTGTGCAATTTTATATTTTAATCCAAGCATTAATATAAAACAACACCATAATATGAAGAGGCAGTACAAATGAGTGAAAAATAAACACATGATGTGGGGACAGAAGTATCAATAGATGCGGGGGGGGGCATCTAATTGCATAGCCCAAGGAAAATCTTATCATGGAATACCAACTATGAACGGGTCCAAGTGAATGTTATGAATAAGTCAAGTTCTAAAATGACCAACCTAACAATTAAAATTAGTAACCATTTTGATGGTTTGTGACCAGAAGCTCTATTTTAAGAATAATGAGACTCAATTCGTCGTGTTATGGGCATCCAAACTCCAATAACAATGGATAACCACAATGAAGGGAATGGATTATGTGAGTCAGAGTATAGTGATGATCACTCTAGACAAGTCTCATTTGAAAGTGTAGTGGTAATGCATGGAAGGGATCTCCACATCCCAATGATAATGAATGGGCAGAAAGGAAACTAGGATTCCTGGAGAGAGATTTTGACTAAGTGGATGAAATAGAATGGTCATAAGGATTACTCTCATTTACCTAAATTGTTGGAGACTAGGTTATCCTATAATGTTATTGTTAAAGAGATGGATAACATTCCCACTGTTTGTGTCTAGGAATGTAAAAATAGTGTAAACCATATGCATAATAATTAATTAGTTGAATGTTTTGTTTATAATGAACATGAACAATCAGGTGGATTAATGGAAAACTAGACATAGATACATTGAGGCTCTATGGTGTTGGTTGATGATACTTGTGCTTCTAACAATGAACTGGTTGTTCATTCCAAGGATGTTATTGATGATTCAAAGTGATAAGTAGTCAAGGGGAAAACCAATTAAATGTATTTAGGGATTATCATTCACTCTGATGAATAAATGTTGTAGTAGGATCTATAGATCATTTATTTATAAAAGGATGATGACAGGGTGATTAAAATAACGATTCATGTTTTTACCAATAAAGATAAGTCTATGTGGATCAATAAGAAAGATCTTATTATGACATTAGTTTTTAATAATGGGAAGATATAATTCAAGGAGTACATACTGTCCTGGATAATATAGCCTACCATTATCACGATCTAATCTATAATGATCTGGAACTGATGGTCTCTGCACTTCCCTGTGGATTATAATAGTAAAACCATGGTTAATTTCACACTCTAATTTAATTCTTTTATGATTCCATTTACTTCTTTTTTATTTTCTATTAAAAAGTTGATGGATCCCACTTTTTCCTTAAAAAGATATTTATAATAAAAATATAATTTCCATTCATTTCTAATAAATGAGTAATCTACGTAATTAAACTGGAAAAGATCATAAGATAATATCTATAATTGATCATATAAATAATTAAAGGATATTGACATAGATAAAAAAAATCATTTATGAAATAATTAAAAAATAATTATTAAATATGTGAGGAACAGAACTTTTGTAATATTGAATTATAAGAAATAACAAAAATTAGAATAATAATTTTTTTAAATAATCATTAAATATTTTAATGGAATATTAAAATCACATAAGTATCATAATTTTGGGAAAATATTATAATGTTTTATACTTTAAAATAGAATAATATTTTTATACTTTTGTAAAAAATAAAAAAAACATAGTTCATTTTTTTTAATGAAATTCCTTTAAAAAAATCCAATAAATTTAAGGTTTTTGAAAAAAAATAATTTGAAAAATTTCAAGTATAGGTGAAAACATATATAGTATTTTAATAATATTGATATGAGAGATAATGTTTCTTGACACACATAAATAATAAATTTGTTTTCATTTTCATAAAAATATATTCATAGTATTTAGATACAAAAGTGTTGAAATATTTTCAAAAACAATAAAAACATAGAAATATCTAGAGGATAATAAAATATATGTTGTATAAAATGTTATGTTCATATAATTTTTCATAACCGATATTTAACATAGTTAATTTTTAAATGAAATGATATTGTGACACACACCCTTATCACTTTGATAACATATGAATCCTAAACCTTCGGAAAGAAATAACATCACATGGATCATTAAAGACCATAAATTAAAATAGAATCATGATATAAAAAATCAAAGGGATATAATACACACCATAAAAATGTTCATAAAATGAACAATGCCTCAATGAAAAAATATGAGAATAAGAACCCTTATTTTTTATGTAAAAATTGAATAAAAAACCTTGTGAATGAGAGAAACATTAATTTATTTGTGAATTGATGTAACTTTGGTGAAAAAAATACTAAAAGTCTTCCATATTCAGTATATACACAACACAAATCAATATGTTTTGAATATGAAATATGTGTTATAAAAACAAATGTGACATGGTAAATCGTTTACTAATGTCTGATATTGCATCATATGCAACCAAACCACCTTTAAATAATAAAAATTATATAATCGATGTAATATATATTCATAAAATATGACCCTATCACCATCAATGTAAATAATAAATGATAAATGAATCACATCTCTCTTTGGATGCGATAGTCCACACATACGTATTAGTGATTTTATCATCTTCTAATAGAATGGAGGATATGTGTAATAATATTTTATCATAAAAAATAAAAACATTGATATGAAAATTATAATTAATAAATAAATATATCAATATTACCATCAATGATTATCCGCGATGGAAAAAATATTCAAGTGATGGAGACAATTGTATATAAGAACACAAGATGACATTTTCATTCTCTCTTGGGATGGTTGATAAATTGATAATGGTTATTATATAAACAAACATTTATTATTTAATATTATTATAATTATTTAAATATTGTAAAATGGCTAAATAATGTTTTTGGTTGGTATAAGAAGATGTAAAATTAAATCTAATTAGTGAAAAAATTACCTCTTCTTTTAAAAAAACTTCTTTCGACGTCTTCTTAACATCCCATTGGTTGGAGTTTTATGATTTCTATCACAACTAGATATTTTATATGGAATTTAATATGTGATTTAATCTATGAAATAATTATCTACAAGACAAAATAATCTATAAAAAGGATATGGTACAAGGATTCCTTTTATAAGTGAGGGGGTCCAATAGTTGTTATTATTCCAAACATTAATATAATATAATGTCACATAAATGGATAATTTTATCCATATTCATTTAATTTCAATGGTGTGATGATATGGGGTTTAATTCAATTCAATAAATATGATATATACCATTCTGAAGGTTAGTTTGACCTTATCTATATGTTTTCACCCCTTCTTAACCATTTTAACCAATACTCGGGCAACATGATAAATTTTCATTATAAGGTCCCAGCCTTAAACAATACATAATACTGAATTAAGATAATAATTCATATTGAGTATATTTTCTAGTTTATATCTTTATAGAATTAGGTCATAACTTATACATTAAAAAATTGAATATTAAATATAGACAATTCCACACATTATCCATTTTTATCATAAAATAAAAACTCATAAAAAATATGTCTACTTCCATGTTTTAGACATCATGTCTTGTCCTTTATCCCATCTTTGACTCTATTCATCATTATGTCCTATGAAAAACATTAAAAAACTTTTGATGAGCATAAAAATATCAATAAGGGATACATATAGAAGGAAAACTGTATGTTTTTCAAAACAACATGTAAACCATGAATAATTTATCATAAATTAATAAATTTCAAATTAATGAATTAAAAAAACACTGTAATGAATATAAGATCATTGCATACTCTTTTTGTAACAAAAAATTTAATATAATTATCATAAAAAACGTATTTCATATATTGGAAACATGGGTCATAAAAAAACTTAAATAGAATAACCATACGATCGAATTCCACACATATCACTAAATAGAATAGCCATAAGGCCATCTTTTGTACCCAATGCATTGGAGGTTATAACATAACCACCGGTCGTTGGTTTATCACAGAACCACCCATTATTTGGTTTCTCCTATTACCACCCTTCAAATTTCCAAGTACCATTATAAAATCATCACACATAAAATATTGAAAATATCAAAATTTAATATATAAAATTTCATATTCAATCACAAGAAATAATTTCATGATATTGAAATAGTAATATCCAATTTAAAACCCATTTTCAATATGAAAATATATAAAAAGGAAATATTGTATTTATTTTCCATTTAAAATTATCATGGCTTGTTAAGGAAGCCAAATATCAAATAATGTGTGTGGCCGCCGAAAGATCATTGTCACCACATATGTTAAAAACATTCCTTTTGTCATTTAGTAAAACACTACATAGAAAAAATATTCCCTTTTAATGAAATTAAAAATCAATGGGGTTTATATACCATATAAAATAAGGTCATTTATAAATAAAAATATTCCTCAATGAAAGGAGATTTAGATGAGGTATCATACAAAGATAATTTGGTAAATAAAATAGATCGATTATGTGTATTCATTATATGAACACATAAATAATGTATAAGTAAAATATAGGACATCCAAATTTATATATCACATAATCAGAGCACAATGTATTCATGAAGTAGAAGATCAACCTAAATAATGGAAATTGGGTTAAGAAGTTCCCCTACCTTGAGTCTGAATTGTCATGTATATTCCTTGTTATTCCTGAATAATAAACTTAAGTTAATTTATACGTTAATAAAAGCTATTTTCAAATCTATTAATCCTTTTATATCACTTAATAAATTTCAATAATAATCATATAATTATTCTGGTTCATGACCTTCGTTTTGTCGATGCTCGGTACTTGAGTCAAAAATGAACCTGTTATGATTACAAATTGTCCATGTGGTCAAAAGTGAAATTTCTCTAGAATGATATTAAATATTCAGATATCATATATATCATATATATCTTATATATATATATTTATAATATCCCATAACATTTGGATATAATAAATTAAATGCACCATTCAGGGAGAAGGTAAGCCGTACAAACACATGAACAATACTTTCACTTCATGTTCAAATACAATGGTATGAAAACACTATGATACATAGGTATATTATAATTACAGTATAATATATATTTTATAAATGTTATATTTTTTCATTAATTCCATCCTTTATATGTTCTATATATAGCATTAATGAGTCATATCATTTTGAGGGGGATATTGTCCGCACTTCTTCAAATGAAATTATCATATATACACAACATGAGTATGACAAATGTAGGTTCTAAATAAAAATTACAAAATAATAATGAATATATAAAAAAATTTATATCATATATAATTACATTTCCATCATAATTTCCACCCTAATTGGTGGTAGGATAATATTGAACAATCATTATTTCGTGAGGCAGTAGCTTGCCGTCCACCAAGACAGTATGTTCTATATCTATTAAGCAGTGGTTTGTGTAAGTGTAGTTTGAATTACTCTAATAAAAATGACCTAGTATAATGAAGATACGGTTTTTGTTATAAAAATTTGAATAAAGAGGTTTTAGTTCGTTGGATAAGGGAAACAAGTGAAAGAATATTGAGAGAATATATTACCTCAAATCCAGAAACTTCATTTGATTTAAGCCAAAGGGCTTTCTTAAATTTCCTTTTGACTAGGGGAAGGCTTCTAAAAGGAAAGAAAGATTGTTGGGAGATTATATTATCATATTTTGGACGTTCCAAGAGGCTTGATAGATGTGATTAATTGGTTATTGGTGGTGTCCTTTTATAAGAGGGAGGAGGGGAACTTTAGGAATGTATTGAAATATTATTTTATTATTAATTGATTTTTGAATTATAATAACAATAAAGTAATATATGAAGAAGATCTGATGCTTATGGGTATAAATCATCTCATAAAATTGGTTTTAGACATGTTTAGGTCATAAAATTAAACTTCACATCTAGCTTTAACCCTTAGTAAACTAATTTAACTTTTACCATGTCTTCTTGTATTTTCATAATATATAGTTAATATATTTACTATAAAATGTCAATAGAACCAAAATTTGTTCATTAATGAAATTTTAAACCTTATAAAATTAATTTGGTGGAATATTTTATTATTTTCAATAATATATCATTTAATAAAATATATTTCTTTTAAAAACTCAATTATATCATTTTTATACTATTCATATCCTGCATTTTTGAAATTCAATTACAACATCATTATTTGAAAAAAAAACATAATTATTTCAGAGATAAAAAGTCATAAGCAACCCCAAAATCAGTGTATAAAAAAAGTTTCAAAAATATAAATTAATATTTATAATCTAGTTTATTTAAATCATTCATTAATAAGGTAATTACTACATCATCATTGTGTCATAAATAAATTAATTTTTTTAATCTGTATTTTTTTAATAAAATACCATGATGTAAGAAATATTTTTATATTTATAATTACTATTTTTAGTATATAGATAACTTATATAATCTCATATAAAAATTGGTTTACTAACAGTTACATCTTTAGGTTATATTTGCCTTAACATTAAATTAAAAGTAACTAAATGTCATTTTCACACACAAGATGCTCCATGGGTACCTCAAATCGACTGAAGGTTTCCCATGGTTGGAGATATCTCATTAAATAGGGTTAGTACTTGTTTTAGGTTAATTTAAATATAATTATTACCCTTATTTACTGGATTGAACCTTTACCCATGGAAAATAAAATATTTACTAAAGATACTATTCATAATATCTAAAAATAAGAGGTGTCTAATTAGATAATTTGGAAAACCTGAATAAAAACAAGGATTTAATTTTTCCAAATTAAAAACACATGAGTTTATGAAATTAATTAAAAATTAATTACCATTGTCAAATACAAAAAACCTGTTTTTAAGAAGATAAAACTACCCAATGATTGATATACATTTATGTCTGATTTTAAAGTGAAAATAGTTTCAATGGAAATAATTATATTAAAAGATAAAAATATAATACAATTAAACTTCAAAAAAAATAAAAATATAAATCTATATATATAAATAAATTAGATAAAAAGGAAGTTTGGAATTAAAATACTGTATTTTCACTATTCATTAAAAATGAACATTATTATAAAAATAAAAAAAATTTAATAAAATGTAAATTTTGATGTTCCTCTTCTAAATAATATTTTTATTTTGTCAAATGAAACTTATAAAGGCATAAAAAACTAGATTTAAAATGGGTCCTCCATCAAAAGGCTGTAAAACTGCATTTTTATAAAATTAATACTTTTATCCGAATGGATGAATTTATTCTTATATCATATCTAGAAATCATATATGATGAATTGAAAACATTAAATAGAATATATACAATATATTTTTCATTAAAATATAATCTATAAGGATTGATATGAAAACACAATTATCCTCTTCTAAATAAAATTTCCTAAAAACACATACATTATAATCAATTGGTATATATTACCATTTCTAATAAAGGTGGAAACCAATGAAAGATCATTTTAACATGTGTAAAAAATAGTTCAAAACTGTGTTGATAATATTCATTCTTTCTATTCGAAGGTCTAGTCATTAACTACCATTTAATATAATAATTTATCAAATTATTTTTCGGTATATATCAATGCTATATGCAATGTAAGAATTATAAGAAGCTCATTGTTGTGTGTCGAGTGCCCTATCAGAAAAAGTTTCTTTAAACATAAAATTAATATCTTATTCAAAATCATTAATATAAATAAAAAAGTATTATTCAATAAATATTGGGTCGTTACATCTACCCCCCTTTTGAAAATTGTGTCCTCGAAATTTTAAAATTGGGCTTGAAAACATCATTGAAATACACACATCAATAAAAGAGTTAATAAAACTATCAGTTTAAAAGAAATAAAGTGAAGTATAAAGGTCACCGAATATAATAAATACTAGGATTCCATGAATACATGGATATGGAAGAGAAAACTGAACATCATGTTCTGATGGAGAGTGATATAAAACATGATCATGTGAATTTTAACCACTAGAAATCTAGAAACATGTGATAGGATTAACGGTATTTCATTTCCCAGAATGAAATGTAAATAAATACGTTTTTTATTTAAGTTCCCTTTCATAAAGATGGATAATTTATTTATGATATTGACAATGAACATAAGAAAACATACTAACTTTTTAGTGGAGATTATTCCTTTAATAACTTTTTACCAAAAACTAAACTATTATTGAAATGATGAGTATTCAAGTTGACTAGGTCACATATGATGTTCTAGAATCAAATTTTAGAGAATACAATGATCTATAAGAGATGAAAAAAATATTTCCCCTTTCTTTAGACAATAACCAAAACCAAAATGGTAAGTACAAGATCAGATAATACCCCAAAAAATATAATATTTTATAGAAATAAAGACTACTCTTAATCTAAAAAATTGAATATATAGTACCCAAAGTTCCACAAGTAACATTCAATACAAAATTGTTCTTAAAATTCCTCAATAAAATTCATACTATGATTGAAACTCAAAACTCAGAAAAATTTAATCACATAGTATTCTATAGTAAATCTTAACAATTATCTCTAAATAACATATACTACTCTTAATGTATCATACTGACGTGTACTTAACATAATCACATATTCTCTATGATAGGTTAATTGTTTCCATAACCAACCAAAATCTCTATATGTCCATAAAGAAACATAGATTCTTCTAAAATAAAATTTCACCATTAATTATCAATTAAAATTACAATCTAATTTATTCTATTTAGGCATATAGTGTTCCCAAAAGAGAAAACATCATCCAAAATAACCATTATCACAAAATTACCAAATAATTTTCATATAGTAACGATATCCATTTGATAAATAAGATGTCCAAAAATCAACATATTCTTAAACCAAAAAAACCTTTATCTAAAAATAATAAGTCATACTAACTAGGGACTTCATGTAGGTTAGTGGTAGGAAACGTGCCCTTCTTTCCCTTAGTTGAGGGTTCGATTCCCATGGCCTTGCCAGATGCGACAGGTTGAAACCCATCTTATAGATTTTTCCTTTTTATATAACTCATCAATAACCTTAACATTTATGAACCTCAATGGTTTTCTTATACCTCTCGTTTTTATCCCAACTCATAGTGAAATCAACATATTAATTCATTAGGTCTTGTATATATTGACCTATTTTTCCACCTCCATGTGAAAAATAAACCCTATTCCCAATGAAATAACAATGTAACTTGATCATGTTGTCCACATGGTTTAATCGCCATATTTTTCACATTGATAGAAGGTCCATGAATTGAAACAATGATTTAGAGATACTTCAAAATAGTCTTATTTCTTTATCCAAAGACACCACATACACATGGGTCATATGGGTGTTTAAAAAAACCTAGTTTCAGAAAATAATCATGTATGATATATAATTTCGAAAAATATAATAAAACATGATTTTTATAAAATATTATGACCGAGTTTGAGTTGAAACTTTAAAAAAATAATTCTTTTAAAATACCATAAATGTATGCTGAAAGTCTATATTTTAAAAAAAATAATATAAATAGGTTTCTCAAGGGACTCCTTCTTCATCACCTTTTTCAAAGGCAATATATTCTTAAAAATCTTGTGATAATGGAAAATATTTAAAAATTCTTTGATGATATTTAACTTTCTTGAAAATATTTGAATATAGAAAAAATATGATTTTATTAAATACAACCGATGATCCATGATGATATCGAGGTATAGTGGAGGTGTTTGATAGCTCAAAATACTCCTTGCAAGTGAGTTGTATACTAGAAATGGTTTCATAATCATCCAAACATGACAATGTAATAATTATTGAAAGCACGTAATCAGGAAGAGATAAGAATGTTGTTTGATATCCTCCTCCTTCCATTTGTAGCTGACATTATTTTACATAAAAAATTTATAAAACAAGGATTTAACTGAAAGTTTATACCTAGGGACTAACCATGTGTTTAAAGAAAACTCCTAATCCATAAAGTTATCAAAAAAGTTCCTTTGATACCCAATGTAAGGCCCCATCCTTAAAAATTACATAATCTTTAATTAAGTTAATAATTCGCATAAAGGATCTTTTAAGGTTTAGAGATATATATAATTATGTCATATATTATACATAATAATTTGAATATTACATGTAGACACTTCTACATAGTATATATTTTATCATTAAATAAAAACACTTAAAAACATGTCTAGAGTCACATTTTAGACAACAGTCCTTTTCCTTCATCCCATCCTTGACCATATTCATCTTTTAGTCCTGTGAAAAACATTTCAAAACTTATAATTAGCATAAAAATATAGTATGGGATACATAAAGAAGGAAAACTATTACTTTTTCAAAACAACATGAATACCATGAATACTTTTTCATAAGGTAATATTATTCACTTTAAAGATGTAGCAAAAAGAATCACTAAATATAAGCTCATTTCTAACCCTTTTTGTAAGCAAAAGATTACCATAAATCCCATTAAAACAATGTATTGCATATAAAGGAAACATGGGACATAAACATACTTAATGGAATAACCATACGATTGACTTCCACACATATCACTAAATTTAATAGTTATACAACCGAATTCTATACCCAAGGAATTGGAGGTTATAATGTAACCACCCATACTTATTTTATCACATAACCTCCCATCATTTGGTTTATCATGTAACCAGCCATCAAATTTCCAAGTACTATTATATAATCATTACACATAAAAGATTAAAAATATTAACATTTCAATCATAAATTTTTATTTTAAATTAAAGAAATTATTTCAAGATGTTGAAATAGTAATATCCAATTTCAAATCCATTTTGAATACCAAAATATGTAAGAAGGGTATATAGTATTTATTTTCAATTTTAAAACAACAAGTCTTGTTAAGGAATCAAAATATCAAATAATCCTCATGGAGGAAGAAAGGTCATTGTCACTGAAAACCTTAAAAAATTCCTTTTGTTGTTCAGTAAAATTCTACGTAGAAAAATGATTCCATTTGAATGAAATTAAAAGTCAATGTGGATTATATATCGTATAAAATATGGTCATTTATAAACCAAAATAAGCCTCAATGAATAGAGATTGAGATGCAGTCCCTTACAAAGTTCATTTGTAAATAAATTAAATCAATTATGTGTATTCAATATTTGTATATATAGAGAATGTATAAATAAAATATAGGACATCAAAAGTTATATCTCACATAATCATAGCATGAAATATCCAAAAAGCAGAAGATCCACCCAAATAATGAAATTAGGATAAGATGTTCTCTTACCTTGAGTCTGAATCATCACGTTTGTTCCTTGTTTTTCGTGAATAAAAAAAATTAATTTCATTTATATTTTATTGAGAACGTTTTTCAAGTTTATTATTCCTTTTAGATCACTTATTACATTGATTTACCAATCATATAATTATTTAAGTTCATATCCATCATTTTTTCAAAGCTTGGTACATGAGTCAAAAATGAACTTCTTATAATTACAAATTGTTCATGTGGTAAAAATTAAATTATATCTAGAATTATATTCATGATTTAGATTTCATATATATAATAAATATCCATTTGGTATGTATTCATATTTTTTCATAACATTGGGATATATGAAATGAAATGCACCGTTTATGGAGACGGTAAGTTGTACGTACGTATGAACGCTACTTTCATTTCTTTTTCATATTTAATGTAATGAAAACAAAATGATAAATAGGTTTATTATTATAAAAATAAAATATCTATTTCATATATGTTACATAAGTTCTTTAATTCCTTCCATTATAAGTTCTATGTATAGCATGAACAAGGTATCTCACTTTGAGGAGGCAGTAGTCCGCACTTCGTCAAATGAAATAATCTTGTGTATATATATATATCATGAAAATAATAAATAAATGTTCTAAATGAAAAATTAAGAATAATAAATAAATTATAAACCTAATATATATGTTATATAAATACATTTTTATCATAATAGCCACCCTAAGGGGTTCTCGGAGATGATTGAACAATCATCATTTCGTGAGGTAGTTGTTTGTCATCCATAGAAATAGTATGTTCAATACCCATTAGACAAATGAGTTTTTAAGTGTATTTTTAATTATTATAAAAAAATCCTAGTATATTGAATATTCTCATTTTTTATAAAATAATTTCATAAAGTGAGTTTAGGGTGTTGGAGAAGGAAAATAATTGAATGAATTCTGAGAAAATACATTACCTCAAATATGGTAACTTCCATTGATTTGAGGCAAAGGGATTTCTTTAATTTCCTTATGAATAGGGAAAGGATTTTAGGGGGAAGGGAGGAATATTGGATGCTTATTAGAGAGGATTTTTGATGATAAAAGATGCATGAGATTTGTGATTAATGGGCTAGAGGTGTCGTCTATTTATAAGAAGGAGGAGGGGCAGTTTATGAATGTCTTGAAAGATTATTTTATTAAAAATTTATTTTAGAATTATAATAACTAAAAAGACATATATTTCAAATATAAGATGAGTATAGGTCTACATATTCTTATAAAATATGTTTTATACAAATTTATGTCATAAAGTAAACCTTATCTTTTAGATTTAAACCTTAGTAAACGAATTTATCTTTTACTAGGTCTTTTGGGATTTTCATAATATATAGAAAGTATATTTACAATGAAATTTCTATAAAACATGAAGTGGTTCAATAATGATAGTTTCAACCCTACATAAGTCATTTGGAAAAATATTAGATTTTTAAGACTATTAAATCATTTAATAAAATAATATTTGTTTTAGAAACTAATCTATGTAAATTTTTAAACTACTCATATCATGGGTTTTTATAAATCCATTAAAACATGATTATTTGGAGAAAAAATCATTAATTAAAATATAACAACTCATAATCAACCCCAAAATTCGTGTATGGCATAAACAATTTCAAAAAAAATGGATATTAATATTAATAATGTCATATATTTAATCCTTCATTAATACGGTTAACACTAAATCATCATTGTGTCATAAATACTTTTTTTATTTAATCTATGAAAATTATAATTAGATTTCCATGATGTATGAAATATTTTTATATTAATAATTAGTTATTATAGTAAAAAATATAACTTATATAACCCGATATAAAAATTGTTTTACTAAAAGATACATGTTTATGATATATTTTCAATAACTTTAAATTAAAACTAATTAAATTTCATTTTCACACACAAGTGGATCCATGGGGTCCTCAAATTGACCAATGAATGCCCAAGCTCATACATATCTCATTCAATATGGTTGGTACATGTGTTAGGGTAATTTAAATTTATTTTTTACCCTTATTTACTAGATTTACCCTTTAACCATGGTAAATAAATTTTTTACTGAAGTCACTATTAATAATGTCTAAAAATAAAAGGTAAATATTTACCCATTTTGGAACTAATGATTAAAACTAATGATTCCATTTTTCCATCTTCAAAACAAATAATTTGCGGAAATTAATTTAAAATTATTTCCCGTTGTCCAAACCGAAAACCTTGTTTTTTAGAAAACAACGACTAAAATATTGATAAGCATTTATTTCTAATTTCAAAGTGAAATTACATCAAATGACCAAAATTTTATTAAATTATTAAAATATAATCCAATGATACTTTAAAAACAATTAAAATTAAAATCTAAATACATAAATAAATCTGGTGAAAAGGCAGTTTTGAATTAAAAAGTAGTATTTTCACTATTCATTAAAAAATCATCATTATTAGGAATATACAAATATTTAATAAAAAAAAATTTCTTCTTCCAATTCTAAATAAGAAGTTTTTTTGTCAAATAAAACATATAAGGTCCTCAAAACTATAATTAATAAAGGTTCACTATCAAAACGCGGCAAAACTGCATTTTTAGAAAAAATACTTTATTTATACAAAAAATGAATTTAGTCTTATATCATTATCATGAAATCATATAAGATGAAATTAGAAAATTACATTGAACATGTATCATATATTTTTCATTAAATAAAAAACTATAATGAGTTATATGAAAACACAATTATTCTCTTTTAAATTGGTTTTCATAAAAACACATCCATTATATTCAATTGGTTTTTATTTCTATTTATAGTAAATTTGGTAAACAATGAAACATCATTTAAGCATGATTAAACCATATTTCAAAATTTATTTGATACTATTCATTCTCGCCATTCCAATGGCTAAGAGTTAGTTTCCATTTAAAATAATAATAATATTTTATTATTTTTTGGTATATCTCAATATTGTATGCAATGCAAGATTTCAGAGAAGCCCGTTGTTGCCTGTCAAGTACACTATAAGAAAAAGTTTCGCCTTCAAAATAAAATTATTATATTATTAATAAGTATTAATAGAAATCAAAAAGCATTATTCTATAAATACCTTGGTCATTACAGTCTTTAATGGAAAAAATATCTTTATAGAAGGGAAAATATATAATAAGTAAAAAATGATTAATATTATATAATATTTATTATTCATTTAAAAAATGATATTTTTTATATACTTTATTAAAATTTAATTAATTTATCTTTAAATTTAAATATCCATATATGAATTTTTGGGGAATTTCACAATATTTGATTTTGAGAATGTAAAGATTAAAAGAATGCATGAAAATAAATATTTAAAAAAATAAATTTTTATAATTGTTATCAAAAAAATAATTCAAAATGTTAACTTATCCAAAAAACAAATCTTATAATATTGTGAACTTATTTACATTAATTTCTCCTATACATTTAGAAACGCTACATCAATGGTGCATAAGTTATTTAGGTAAATATAATATTAAAATAATTGAAAATAATATAATAAAAAAAATAAATTATTCATCATTAAAATAAACATTTAGAACAAATTATAACATTTTTTTACTTATGAAAACATGGTATTATTAATAATAAAATATGTTTGTCATTTTGAACATATTCATGATATACATTAATATATAAGTAATTATCAAAGGGAAAAAGGAAATAATTGGTATATTTTCAATAATATAATACGGTTTCTAAAAATTAAATAATCCTATTAAACAAGGTAATGATTTATAGTGATTTTGATGCCTTCTCCCATTATATTAACCTTGATTAACCAAATTTACCCTTTACTAAGTGGGTAAACTCTTACAATAATTATGATTTATTATGAAAAAAAATGAAATTTTCATCAATACCAAATTAGATAATTATGATTATAAATGTTGGTTTCATTTTTTATGATTCAATTTATATACGTAGTAAAAATTTGTATAATTATATGATCACAAAATGCGACGAAAAATTGTTTTTAGATAAAATGATTGTTTTACAGATATATAATGATCTTATACCAAAATATTGTAAAATTTAAATTAACATATATTTATTAATTTATTACAAATATAATTTGGATTATTTTAAATTAAAAAAACTAAGGTTGAATGTAATCTTTTGAAAACATTATTTAAACCGAATCACTTTAAATAGATATTGAATAAAGATATCACACAAATTTTCAAAAATTCAAACATAGATATCCATTTCTAGTTTTTTTTAATATATTATATTTAATAGAAACTATACTTTTTTATATCAAAAGTATTCCTAAATAGTAAATTTACTCTCATATCATGAGAATGTCGTAAAAGTGACAATATTGCCAAAATTAATACATTTCACTATTCACCTAGAAATTATCTCTGTCTGAAAAATACCAAAAATAAATTCTTAGAAAATATTGATATGATGAATAAAAAATTTTATTTACTTTAATAATATTCATAAATTTATCATTAATCTTAATAGAAAAATATATTTTGAAAACCAACTTATATAAATATAAATCTTTTAAACTAAAAAAATTCTTAAACATTGGCGATTAAATACATATAATTCAATACAATGTACTTACTTCCTAGGAAATGATCAACAAATTTAAATTAAGAAAATATTAAAACATATATTTCATAATTAGGGTTGTAAAGGCCATGACCCCAGTAGCCCATAGTCAGTGGTTACTTTATTTTATTTGTGATTAATAGAAGTGATAGATTTCTAAAGGACTGAAGAGTTTAATAGTATTAAAATTCTAGATACATACTCGAGTCTTGATTTATGTTAGAAATCATGAAATAAAACATATTGAAAGTGAAAAATATTATTCACCCTTGATCTCTTTCAAATATCGATTCTTCATATATTTGGGAAAGGAGAAAAAATAATAGTGTGCTTAGATTCTCATTATGATTTACATAAAGAGATATCTATTATGAATAAATACAATAAAATCAATAAGGAATAATAAATATGGACAGATAAATATCTTCTCACACATGAAATTTATTCATCTATCTTATTTTTATTATTAGATAAAGAATTATAAATATGGAAATGAATATAACTGATAACATATCCTATTTAATATGAAACATGAAGATTAAAATGAATCGATAGATAATATCAATGAAAAGATATGATTGATAATAGTAAATAAATTAAAAATTAAGGAATTTTTTAATATTGGATGTCCTGATCTCAGACATAAGCATATCTACATTTTCATGTTTCTTGACAAGATAATTTAAAACAATGGGTAAAACCCCATGTAATGATATCATACCAATTCAACTTATAATACTATTGATTTATCTAGGGTCTATATAATTCCATGCCCCAACCATCACAACATGTCTAACACATTCCTCGTATATCGAATGATCGATATAGTTCAATAACAATATAACAATATAACACATTTTAATATTTAAAATAGAATGTAGAATATAAATATTTCCATTGTTGATCAAATAAACATTAATATAAAACGCTATATGTTGAAATGATATACAGTTCAATAAAAAATAATATTGATGAAAAAATAATTTGATATTTATGTGAAATGAGTGTCCAATGATCACAAGAATTTGAATATTTTAAAGGAATGTTAATGATTACAAAAATTGATCATGAAATTGAATGTCGATAAATTACCAAGTCAACATGATCTAACACCATCCATATAAAGAATAAATATCATAGTTTTACAAATTAACCCCATTAGTGTACATATAAATCATTTTTTTTGTTAATGGTGGATATAAATACAAAAAAATGAACTTTAAAAATAATTCTTATGGGTAAACCCCTTTTCACTTTTGAAATCACTTTTGAAAACAAATAATTTTTTTAACATTAAGAAATCCATTCCATTTTAAAATAAAGGTTTTAAAAAATAAATTATTATTTAATTTATGTAGTGCCTAATACTGGGAAATCTTCCATTCTAAATGAGTACATAAAATAAATATCCGGTCACATTTTATTAAAAAAAAGAACATTATTTTTAAAATGGAATAAAGATTCATTTTTTTATGAATATAATTATAGGTAAAAATTGAATAAAAAAAATTATAGTAAAACTTTTTTTGAGTATTTTTTGAAAACATTGATTTGGATGGAAAAGGGGTTTCAACCAAAGAGAAGAAAAATTCTAAATTTTCTAAATACATTTCCCAAATCATTTTAATTAATAAAGAGTGGAATATCATAACATTACATGTAAAATATTAGAAGATCCAATGGGGAATAAAATTAATTTTATTTAATAGATAATGATAAAATAATTTCATTCAATGTTAATTCAAGTAGAAATTATCAAGAATATGATGTGATTGAAACCTTAATCTCTCTCTACATTGGTAACTTATGAATCGTTAGAACCAAGAAAATAATGAGATCATATAGAAATATAAAGCCCATTATAATAATAATATTCATGATATTACATATAAATTTTTTAATAGATATGACACAAAAATTCATATAGATTTATAGCATAACAGATGTCCTAATAAATTCAATTTTAGATGAGAATCGCATACAATGATCATAATGTTTAAGTGATAATTAAAAAATGAATCAATTTTTTTTATAAAATTTAAATATATATAAACCATGTTAAAATAAAACAAAAGTTAATAAAAAATCATTACACAAATAATCTTTGAATATCAAAGACAATTAATATGTAATATAACCCAATGAAATGAAATTGTGTTACTACCTGGTAAATTTCAGGTCAAAATCCCGTTTGATGAAATAAATAAAATTAAAACATAAAATACCATTATTTATGAAGGATTCAATATATTACATATAATTTAGGCCTTAAATAAACAATATAAAAGATATTAGGTTAATAATAGTTCAATATGCCTCAATGAATAGAAATTAAGGAAAAGTCCATTACCTAGTGGATTAATTTGATTGAACGTGGATTTACCTCTCATATATGGGTATTAAGTGTGTTTTTAATTTATAAATGAAAAATATCAATTATTATAATATAATATATAGTTCAATTTTAAATTCTAACCACTTGTTAATTAATAATACTTTATTACTATTATTATTATTTTGGGTGTTAAATGTCTTGTTCTCTCATGTGTGTTTGGTCATTAGTGCTCAATTTATTTTTTATAGTATATTGTTACATCATCTCCAAAATTATTTTAGTTTTGTAAATACCATATATATTTATTAGATGTATTTCAATAAAAATTCAATAATGTTGAAAACAGAAAATGAGTCACATCGCTTTCTGGTGACGGTAGGTCGTATGTATGAATGAATGAAAATATCATTCCCATAATGGGAGAAAGGGTAAAAAGGGGAAGAAATAATAATTTTAAGGAATCGATATATTGTCATATATAATATATATATTCACTATTTTCAACATTATGACTATACATGAGAGTTGGTGATGGAAAAAAAATAAAATTAGTTATCATGGAAGTTGTACGACAAAGTGAAATTTATACTTACTATCCACTATAGGGATTATAATTTCTTATAATACATTGGATCTACATATTAATTCACATCTTATTATTTTTATAAGTGTATCAGGATGGAACCCAAACAATTATATGTGTAAATATAAATGAAAACCCCTAATGGGACAATGATCACATCTCAAGTCTATGATTCTTCTCTAGTGTATGTTTTTGAGAATATGATTCCTGAAAATATTTTCATTCATATGTTAGTTGAATATGATTTTATTTTAGGCATGTATCGACTTTCTCTACAAAATCCCTCATCAATTTCTAAGGAAGATAATGCAAACATTATATTCCAAAAAAATATTTTATTATATTAATACAATGATAAATATGAACATCTAATTGAAATGAAATCCAGTACCCATGTTTTGATTTTTATCCAAGATGGGAGTTTAGCTGATGTGGTTGTGAAGAAACTAAGAATCGAAGATACACCTAATGTGTGGAATATTTTTGTTTTCTTTAAAGAAATTTTACCAATATTTCCACCAAAGTGTAATGTTTAGATTTCAATAGAACTCATTCATCATTCCACAAAAATTTCAAGGACTACCTATAGAATCTCCCCGATAGAGTTTCAAGAATTTACAATGAAACTCCAAGAGAACAATGAAAAGGGATTCATGTGGAAAAGTGTTTCACCATGGCTAAACATTTTAATTTTGTTAAAAATAATTATGGGTTTATAGAACTCTCCATTGATCATTGCATGCTAAACAATATCATTATTAAGAACAAGTATCATCTACAAAGTTTTGTTGGAAAATTTGATCACTATGTGGAGGTCAGTACTGTTCCATGATTGTCCATGATTCTGGATCTCATAACATCAGTGTGAAGAATGAGCATATATTTAAGAAAATATTTTTTACAAGCTATCGACACTGTAAAGGTATAGTGATAATTTTTTTTACTAATTCTCTAAATTTCTTTATAGATTTAATGAATATAGTCATTAAATATTATCATCCTTAGTTTTTGGTAGTCATTATAAGTTATATTAGTATATATTCAAAGACAAATGAAGGGTGTGAAGGTTAATTGGGAATTCCACAAAATTAGGTATAGAAGTTGAAAAAAACATGAAAACATTATAGAGTGTGAAGTTCATTTAGAAATGGTATCATTTTTACATCATATAATATCAAGAGAGGGTTAATTTATATACACATTAAAGGTATATAGTATTGATTGTTGTCCCTTACTATCCATGGGGTCTATGATCCATAATTTTCATTTTATTTCTAGATAATATCTATGGATTTTGGATAATTTATCATTAATATATAATCCAGTCACCATGTTATCTTAGAAGGATGATAATTTCCATTGGATAGATTCGTGGGAGAAAATTTTCAAGGAACTAAATAAGAGATTAGTCTGAACAATAGTTATTACTTTAACATACATTGAAGTAGGGTCTTTTAATCTACAGTTATTAATACAAGATGGAATTCGGTTTTGTTATCTTCAAGAATAATATGGATTTATAAGATTCCACCTGAAAATTGAAGGTACATGCGTAAAATTACCCAACTAATTATTTCAATTTAGCTATGGGAATTTATTTATTAAATATATGGAGGAATTAAATTTAGTAATTTTTTTTGGAAATATATATCTTTAGAAAATGATTAAAATTTAAATTCTCATAGAAGGAGTTGAATATGCTCCAATGATTATGGTTAAAGATGATTAAATATTATGCATGCCTAATACATTACCACCCTAGTAAAGAGAACATAGTGGGTGATGCATTGATTATAAAAGATCTTTCCAGTTTATGAATGACGAGGATCATAAAAGACAAAAATATTCTATAGTAGAGGAGGATATATTTGGAAATATAGATGGGGGAAATCTTATCATGCTCAACTGAATGTTCAACCATCTATGCATGTGAAGATATAATAGGAATATAATTATGTTGTAGTGCTTCAAGTGAAGGTTAGAAATGTTCGTGAGTTAATCCTTGATCATGATGGACTAATGAGGTTTTCGAACCATGTATGTTTTTTGTATATACGAGATTTAATGAATATGTTTTTAGAGGAGGCTTATATTTCTTCATAATATATACATCTATGAAGTATGATGTTGTATGGATATATTAAAAAGTATTTATGGTGGAAGGGAATTAGGAGAGGTTTCCTAGAGTTTTTATCATAGGACATGGTATGTTTGAATGTTAAGGAAGATAGATAAAAGTCGAAGGATATGTTACATCCATTACATATACATGAATGGAAATGGGAAAACATCACTATGGATTTTATCATTTGACTCCCAAAATAATCTATAGGGAATAATGCAATATGGATTTTACTCGATCTCCTTATAAAGCCATCACACTTCATCACTACTAGAAAATATTTTCCTCTTGATGAGATATTTGTTATATACATTAAGGTTGTGGGAAGGATACATAGATTACCACTTTATATAATATATGATTTGGATCTAAGGTTTACCTTGAAGTTCGTGTGATGTCTTTAGCAATCTCTTCATTGAAAGTTATGTTTCAATACTATATATCAACCATATAAATTTGGCCCATGTGATAGAATAATTGAAACCCTGTAGGATATTATGAGATTTTTTTTATGGATTTATAAGGTAGTGTGGATCAATACAATGCACATGTCTAGTTTTCATTCAATTTTTTTTCTCACTCCATCATTCAGATGGATCCTTAGGAATACCTATATAGAAAGAAGTGTAGAGATCTAAATTGATAGAATAATGTTGGAGATAGAATGATATTGGTAAATTATATTGATGAATAAATAATAGATAAGGATAGATCCATCTATAAAAACAAAATTGTATCTCATAGTCATTAGAATCATTTGGCTAAAAATATCCAGTGTAATTTTTCATTTGAACTTGAGTAAAATGTGTTTATAAGAATTTATCCATGGAAGAAGCTAATGATTATTAGAAATATGTGAAATCCATTCCCCTGTTATATCAATTCCTTTAAATTCATGACCATATCGGGATGGTAACCTATCGGTTTTCACTTCCACCAATCTCTCTAAATTCCACTATGTATTCAATGTATCTCACTTGAGGATGTATATAGATGATACTTCACATGTACTGAACTAAAGGTTCATATCATTGGAGAAGGATATTTCTTATGTGGAATATCTAGTGGAGATTCTATATCATAGAGAGAATGTGATGCCAAATAAGACCACTCCCTAGTTTCATGTGTCATTGAAAATCCTCCAATTTGAAGAAGTTATGTGGGATCCAAAGGAAATAATGACAATGAAACATCAGTATTTTTTTATTAGAGTGGTGAATTATGATGGAGATATTCATTTGTTATTATAATGTAACACCTCATTTTTTATTAATTATTTTGGGAATTCTTTCCAAATAAGTTAAATATATTTGATATCCTACACTTGACGCAAAACCGGTTTTTAACAAACATCGATATATTAATAATATTATATATTAAATCAAAGTCTTATAACCTAGCCCATACACATAGTGATTTAAATTATATATTTTTAAATAATATGTATAATGGTTTTATATAATAAATATTTTTATAAAAAGTGATAATTTTTTATATGAATTTATATGTATCAAGAATACAATTTTCTAAAAAAACTAACAAATTTTTTTCAAAAAAAAATTAAAACTTTTATAAAATTATTTTTATAAAATAAAAATAATTTTTTATGTCTTTTTTTCAAATTTATCATAGGAGGAATTTTTGGTATTTTTCTAGAAATATAATTGTTTTAATTAATGGTGTAAAATATGGATTTTTCTTGAACACTCCCTTCTCATTTAATGAGTTTAAAAGTTTGTTTTTTATATTAAATAATTATTAATAATAAAATTAATTTAAATATATATCAATTAATCCAAATAAGGCCATTTTAAACATTTTAATTTTGAATTTTGATATAAATGTTTTTAAACATCTGAAGATCTTATCCTTTGAAAACTATTATCTAATCTAATTTGGGGGTTTAATTAAAATTAATATTATCCACTTCTATGAATTTAATTTAAATAAATGATTTCAGATATGGAATATTAATAATATTTATTATAAAACAAGGTAAAATTAGATTTTAACCTAATGAATAGTAAAAATAGTATGAATTATTTACATTAGTAATGGTAAAACAAATCGGTTTATTTAAATGATATTGACTTGGAATAAAAATGACCTAAAACTTTTAAATAACACATTTTATGTCTATATTTTGACTGTATCTCTTATATTAACGATAATGGTCAATTTGGATCTATTTTTCATTATTATAACATGTTTAAATATTTTTCTTTTAAAAAATTACAATTGTGCCACTCACCTCACTTATAAAAGGACACCCCTTCTCCTATCCTATTGAAACTTACCAAACCTTAGTTTCAATCAATAAAAACCCAAATAACATCCCTACTTCCATAATCCAATCCTAGAAGCCTTATTTTGGTCATAAAGTCAACCTATGAAGCCTTCTGATGCAAATCAAAAGAAGTACTCCAAAGACAATGTAAAACCCAAAATCTAGAATTAAATTAAATATCATCATACACCTAATTAAATTCATATTAATTCATGGTGATATAATATACACATAATGTTAAATATATTGAGTTTTATTTATATTATGTTCAATAACTACAGCCTTATCCTCTTCCATAAAATGAGATACAAAATCATCATTGTTTTGTATAGTAGACTATCACCTCATAAACCGATGTTATTCATTTTACATCACCACATATCACTCCTAGATATAATAATGGAATAAATTTTTATATATTATATTTATCATATTATTATACTTATGGAATTATTATATCACATATACCTTTATACTTTCCAATCTGTGGGAATATAATTACATCGCTTATGTCAATGTTAGATTACAACTTCCCAAAGCGATATGATTCGTTAAATCAAAACATTAATGGTAATTTGGATGGTTTAAATGAATATATTTGATATATATGACAAAAAATTGTCATTTAAGGATAATATCTTACTTATTATTTTTTCTTTCAATCCACTATGAATGGGGAAATAGTGTTCACGCGTATGTACGACCTACCATCTCCATGATCAATTTATATCATATTCTATAATAAAATTACACGGACAACTATAAAACCATATATATAGTGAATATATATATCATTTTTATTAGGTTTTAAATTTTATATATTATGTAACAATGATCATATTATGTGGAACATAAATAAAATATAAAAACATACACAAAAAACAAAGAATTTATTTCCCAAAACATGACCTTAAAATGGAATTGTTAAAAAATGGGTTAGGAATGATATTAAGAAAATCATATATTTTATGAAAAATATAACTATGGTTTATAAAGAGATGTATATTAAACTTATATTTATTTCCTAATAGGTTTTCTCAGGTTTGAACGATGTCTAGACTTAAAGTAACACATTTCCACCTCACTCATTACTTCTTTGGGACACATGCCATATTGAACAATTATTAATATTTGTGGTTTATACACATCCCCTGAATAAATATTATTATCATTATACTGAATATTATGTATAATTACAAATCCATTTTATGATATCTCATTCATGAGGTTTATAGTTTAAAAGATACCTTAAGGGTAAGTTAATTTTTTTTTTCAATTTTCCATCACTGAGACATATATTATATTATAAAATTATCCAATTTTATGAGGTTTATATAAAGACCCCTTCTTAAATGTAATATGATGAATTTATTTAGTCTCATTATATTCTATGATTAATTTATTATTATTATTTTGTGCAGATTATGAGAGAATGTTACAAAAGTGGAATTTTTTATGTTACAATCTCATCGTTTATGAGGATTTCTCAAGATTATGACTCCAATGACGAAATACAATGATATATCTCTAAAAAAACACAATTTAATTATTATACTATATTTTTCTCTATAAAATAAATTTTTTATGTTACAATCTCATCGTTTATGAGTATTTCTCAAGATTATGACTCCAATGACGAAATACAATGATCTATCTCTAAAAAACACAATTTAATTAGTATACTATATCTTTCTCTTTAAAATAAATTTTTTCCCTTCATATTCCTATGCTAATTAATTCAAGAGTTCAAATTAATTTTTTAAATAATAATCATCTATATTTATCTCATAAGTAGAAAACCCCTTTTATTCCAAAACCATGTTTTCTAAAAATTTCTTCAAAAAAGGTTTATTACATAATAAAAATTATATATGAAATAAAATTTTACCCATTTTAAATTTTTTTAAAATTTATTACAATTTTATTTTCTCCTACCAAATAATTCATGGTTGATAGTTATTGAAAAAGTGAATGGGATATACATTCCAACATGTATGTATTGAATGTGAATATTTATTTTGTTGAGAAATCATTTCATTAAAGATTCCATTAAAATATTATAATTATATTTTCACTTACAATTATATTTAATATGATTAATATTTTTAAAACAACATTGAAGAAATAATATTTTCTTTAGAAATGTTATAAATGATTTTTAAATAATCCTTTAAAATATTACCATGATATTTTCAATGGAATATGATTTAAAATTGATATATTTATATTTAGTTATAAATTTCTATTTTCAACAAAAATTGATTTTTCTAAAGGAAGGTTTAAAATGATCTTTCAGAATAATTTCCATTTATGATGAATTCTATTCATGTTACCGATGCCTTACTCTAGATATGATATATGGATACAATTATGATTTATTCACAGGATGATTTATGTATATGAATAAATGATATTTTTGAACCATATCTATCTTTTATGGGTAATGACATGAGGATATGCATCAGAAACCCACATTTTTTTTCGTCATGACCCAACCACGTGGGGCTCGATATGAAACTACCCCAATCCCACCTCTAATTGGCCAGAAACTCTTGAATAGTACCAGGAATGTATGTCACACACATGGGAGGAATTTTTATTAATGACATATACACACATAGATGAACACATCTCCAAGACCACACAATGCTGAAATGTAAAAAAATTGAAAAAATTCATGTATACATCTATATTCCCAATATTAGAGTAGAAAAAAAAGTAATGGAAAGCATAGAAGGGGTGGAAATACAAGCCCAACCAAAACTGTATTGTAATGTAAAACCTACTCAAGAAGAGGGGACTACGGTCAAATGAAACCCCAGAAAACTGATCATCCTATGTGGTCCAAACCAGGTCCACCTTATCCTAGTCCACTGAGGATTCCGTAAAAAGGATCATCATTAGCATAAGACATGACATCTAGGGGAAGATCCCATATAGGGATGAGTGTAAAAATACCACGTAGGACACCATAAAATCACGAAAAACAAATCATCAAGAGTAAAATACATCTCTAAATAGGTATATGTATACAAATCAAATAAATTGAATACAAAGATATAGTCGAAAAAGTAACACAGTCTCAAATGCAATGTCATAATATTAATGTAAGCCTATGAGCGTGACTTGAAATATACACATAGAACTGATCTTGAAGAAAAAACTCCATGAGTCACATATCACTGATGATGTATATCCATTAAGATGTTTTCATCAAATCTCCCCTTTATAATTATATGTTGGATGTATGAAGAGATATTATATATAGATTAGGATCACTCCAAAGGCCATGGCGTATACCACCAACTCAAACGGGAACAACCCACTAAGTAGAGGATATGTGCTCATGTATTGTTGGACATGATGATAATAAGAACTCCACCTAGGGAATGAAGATGATAGAGGATGTCGCTCTATGTCTAATAGAATGAATACAATAACTATATCCAATAATTTAATCAAAAGGTATCAATTTATTATGCGTAAGAGGTTATTCCATACTAACCCTCAAGGAATGAATAAGAGAAACACAAATAAATGAAACATCACTATAATGAAGATTATTAGTGCTCCAAGACAATATTTATAGTGTACATACTGTGTTTTAGGGGAACACGCCATGTCCCTTCATCCTCGGGTACTATCCATGTAAACATCCCATGTCCATGTCTCTGTTTGTGTTACAGTACACAATTTGCTATTTCATGTGTAATTATACCTATGTGTCAGTACTTGGCATAGCTTGTGTATGTCTAGATTGGCTGTGACTATTTTTTGGTAAATATCATTCCCCTAGTAATGTAATTTATGTCATTCCTACGTACACTCTAAGGTACATGTCGATCCATCTGGTAGGGGGTCACACATAGTGTGATAGAGTCACACACTGTGTGATCCTTAACTCCATCCCAAAACCCTAGATACCATTGAGAGGGCATGGCATGCTGTATAATCGCATATTACATGGGTTTCTTTTTTTTGTGTGTGGAAATATTGGTTCATTCCCTCACATATGCCCACACTGCACCACCTCATTTTCCATCCTCAATCTCATCGAGAATCATGGATCTACATTATAAAATCCTTTCTGCCATCAATCACTAGATTCCAACAACCTAAACCACTAAAAAACATTATTATGTTTCGTTCTCCATCGTCTGATGAAGAAAATTAAAATTGAGGACCTGAAAATCTATGATCTTCTATGGAATCCATCATCACTCCACATTCATGTCATTCCAATCCATGATCTAAAATATCGGATCCTCATTCAATAAAATGGTTCCACATAGATCGATTTCTCAGTCAATGTCTAACCATAATTCAATAAAGAGCAAAAAAATGAACAAATAATCTAGGGATAATAGAACAAGTAATAACCATGATCAATAAACCTCGTACTATGTTTGTGTTGACCTCGATTCATTTTCATTTGGATGATGAATGAGTAGATAATCATATAAAAACAATGAAATTATTCCAAAAAACCCCTACAATAATATCATCCTACAATACACATAGCTACCTGAAAAATTTATTGGGTTTTTGATAAATTTTCATCATAGAAATAATGAATGGGGATAAATCCATATAAACAAATTTCACACATTTATTTGGCATGATCTCCGATGAAGAATGAATTTTAATTTTTTCCATTGGGGAGATACACAAGTTGTGTTGTCACATGACCCTTGAACTGATCTAGATATTTCATCATTCTCTATGAATGGAATCCTCTAATAGATCTTAGTTATGTATGTTTTATTTGAAAACCTTGAGATAACTCCATAGCCCTATATTAAAATAGGGAATTGGTCATTGTTTCAAATATAAATAAAATATATTTATTTATTTTATTTGTTCACACCTATGATAACATTTTATAATTCATATCAAATAAATAAATATTATTCCGCACTTATGATAAATACTACATATTCAAATCAAAAGATACCTTATATTTCTTTTACATACCATTGTTTAGGAGTTATTCAACATTTTATAGAAAACTACATGTGTGTAATTCTTAATATATTTAATATATTTAAAACAATAATAATATTTGTGCTCACCAAAACTCTAAATATCACATCTTATCAATGTTATGCTCATGAAATATTTATATAAATATTCCAAATTCATACATGGAAAAAAACTAGTACATTACATTATTTCTTCCTTCTAACCATTCCATCCAAAGAAAAAGAAAAACTAAGTAATGGGGATGGATATAGAGCTATCAACTTGCTATTCTACTACCGTGTTCTCTACCAATGAATTCATATGATGTTAATAAACATGAAACATAAGAAAAAACTCTCCCAAAAATAATCTTTATCCTTCTAGCTCAAAATTTTATCGGCTCTTAGAAAAGGAAACTCCACTATCATGGAGGATCTCACACAGGATGATATCACACAATGAGTCATGCACATATCACCTTAGTTGCGACCTGTGGATAACATCATAAAACTGAATGCTGCGATGTCCTTTGGATTAAATGGAACACCACCTCACTAACCTGAAACAACATTAAGAAGAGAATGGTCCCAATATTCCAAGATATAGTGAACCACCCTTACTAAGAATCTATAGATATTGAACTCCAAGGGCCTCCAAAATTAGACCAATAAGGAATCTTGAAGTATACTACAAAGTCTTCAACCTACGCTGAATGAAATGTACATTGTACAATGATTATAAGACTAAAAACTAGGACCCTGGAAATGTTACTCACTTTATCTGACAAACATAATAGTTTTCTAGAATGTCCATTCTTCATGGCCTCAAAAATGTTACAATCGATTGATGAAGTGGTAATTATCATGATATGTAAGTTCTACTAATGATATATGATACTCCCATATATGGATGAATACCAACAGGGAAACCTGAATCATAATATTGAAAACATGGATGGTCCATTTTAAATGTATAGCTTGTGTGGGGGAAACACTATTCCTAACTACAACTGATCCCATAATGTATTCCCACACACTCTCCATAATCATTCCATGAAATAAGCATAATAGTCCTATACAATCATCAAGGTAATTCCTAAAAATTTGGATACCTCATGTATGCAGAATTTTCCTTACCTCTCTATAAATATTTGTCTATCATCACCCACAGAAAATTAAAACAACAAGAGTTTATCATGGAAACTAACTGCAACTAAATTGGATACCCTACCAATTATAATAGATCATTTTAAATCATAAAATCTACTAGATGATCCACTTAACAAAAAACAACAAACTTAGAACCTGTCGCTTCATCGTGGCTAGAATTACAATACATACCAGAAGAATGATGATGTGATTCCCTCATTCTAGGAATTATCATTGAGAATATATCCAGTGGATAATAGATTATGTAATATATCCTAGTTGATATTACAATGTCATGAATCCTTAACTCTCTAAAGAAGTGAAGATGTATAAAACATTTAATATAGGTACACTACACCATATTCAACAGAAAAAGGGTTAACTACAATGATCTTAACTGCTCTGGTTCCTCTTCCATCAACAAGGAACAAGATCTTTTACTAAGTGAATCATCCTCCAAGATCCCCTCTCCATGAGTATAGACAATATCCAAGTCATATTACTTGAATAAATCCATCGATAGGCTCTATCTCAAGTTAATATCCACTCGGTAGAAGAAATACTTTAGAGTCATTTGTTATGAGTAGATGATTACTAACTCGATCATCAGGTAATGTCACTACATCATTAATGTGATCACTACCACTAGAATCTAAAGATCATGGGTCATTTTGTTCTACTCATGTGGTATTAACTAATGTGAACCCTGGTAAATAAACACTTATCTCTGTATAGAACTCTACCATGGATGGTACCTGATGCGTCTTAGAACACAATGTTCCTAACAACCTCCACATGAAATATCATGATGGGAGCACTCATCAGACTCTATCTCAACTCATGAAAGAACCGTTGGAACCTTCTCATCCATAATAAAGGCTATCCCTTCCTGGTGTAATCAATCAAGGTATTTTCCTCTCTGTAAAAATAATGTACAAAAAACAAATAGTACATTTCCAAACCATCGAAACTTTTCACCTTGGTAACACACTTTTCTGGATCCCATGAAATTAATTCCTCAACCTTCATTGGGTCCACTACTACACCTAAATCAGAGATTACACGCCATAGTAAGTGGCCCTATTGGATCCAAAATAAATACATTAATATATTCCCATAAATTTGGTGGTCTTGGAGTGTATCTAGTACAATTCCCAAGTGGCTCAGTTGTTCCTCATTGGCTGTTGAGGACACCTGGATGTCACTGATGAAGATTGTCATGAAGTAATCTGATATAGTTTTAAGGTTCGATTGTATATCTATCTTAATTCCATTGTGGTAGACAACTTTCCAAAGGGTATCACCACCAACTCAAAACAACCACAGTATGTATATAAAGATACGTATGGTATATCATTATCCCCTAAGAGAGTCATTGGTATCCCATCTCAAGGAAAAATATGAGATCTAGTATTCCTCTATCCATTGGGTATATAAGTCACAAATATCAAGAGTGGATACATTCTATTGTGACACCTGGCCCAAGTGACACATATCCACATCCAACATAAAGTTCTCATGTTCCTCTCAATCTATAAACATAGGATTTACCATTAAGACATGCAGAATCTTAAAATTACCCTTCTCTACAGACTACTCACACTACACCTCCAGCTCCTATATCTACATGGGGTTATCTGATCTGATTGCACATATACAGGGTCATCCCTAGTGAAAGTATTTAAAATTTCACTTGATTCTTTGGTAAACCTAACATATCATCATAAAGGATTCTATCATACTCCTCCATCATTAGAGGAACTGAATTGTCACTTCATTAGCTATTCCAAAGGTAAAACAATCAAATAAATAGAAAAACAGTTATAATCTTCTACGAATGAGATCATCATTCTCTAACTGGGATCAATCCTTATAAAATGTGGAAAACCGCATCCCATTAAACTAGAAGAACTAATAAACCCTTAATATATATCTTCTAGGGATGGATGGTATGAAATCAATCTATTTTTTGGAAAACATCATAGGGTCCCACTGACATTATGAAAATATTTTACTTATAAGGCCCTAAATATCTCACCTCATAGAGTTAGGTCACACTTTAATGGAAATATTTTATATGAATTCATAGATCCTATTTACAGTAACATAAAATAAATGATCCAAAAAACGGATATACTGGTTTCACTAGAGAAAAAATGGGGTCACACATAGGGAGGTGTGAGTCATAAATCCCTGTGAAAACTGAAATATGGGAAATAAAGACACATGTTGTACCCAAAAAATTATACTCAAAACTCCATAAGTATTTATTATATGGAACACATTATTTTTATCTCCCCATTTTTTACCACCCTATGGATTTATCTAGAACCCTAGCACAAAAAACCTAAAATTCAGAAGACATAGAAATTCATCCACCACACCTTGACGCTATCTACTTTTTGTGGAACTTACTCTCCTGCACATTTCTAGATCATGTCTCAATAACATGTATCAGTTTTGAAATTTTACATCTTCCATGTATGTACAAATTCACATAAAAATTTACTAAAATAAGGTTTTACAGATTCCCTGCATCACCCTGAAAAAGTCTCACTTATTTGTCCACAATCAGAGAGGGGTCCCTCCCAAGTGGGATATTCACACCAATGGCTCAAAATAAGCCTCAACAACATGAGATGGGTGAGACTAGATCATGGAAAAACTAAGATATATCAATATTTGAAACCAATGATGCAGACACACCCATGTTCTATCACATACTGGTACCACAACATCCATCTACTACTCTACGAATAAAATTGTTCGCAAGTAGAACCATTTGATCGGTTGGGGTCTGCGCACACTAGAAACCTATACCACTACCTTGAATAAACCCTATACTTTTTGAGTGTTTGTCTCATTCAAGAACCTCAGATATCTCCATCAATGTAACTCACATAACATTCCAATACTTTGAGTACCCTCTTTTTTACAAACCATGCTAGGATTCCATCTGACCTAACGCTGGACTCAGTCTACAGTATGGCCCGATGGGAGTTCCCAATCCCCAAGGGCTGTAATCTAGTGATGGGAATCAAATGAAATCTATGTAGGAATTATTTTAGACAATATAATTAAAAGTATCAAATAAATAACTACAAAATAGGAATCCTCGGGGTGGATTCGCTCTCATTTTTCTCCCGAGCTAGGGTTTTCATTTGCAATTTGGTGGGGGGAGGCATGCACATCACTTCTCTGATGTCGTATCCCCCTATCATAATTTCCCATACCTATTTTACTTTTCTCTTCTTTTTATCTCTTGTTGGTGTTCCTTTTCCTGTTGGTGGATTCATCGGTCAGGGTTGGTGGTTCTAGGCGAGGCCGTTCTTTTTTGTAAGACGATTCCACTTCAAACTCTGCTCTGGCATCTTTCTCTGTCATCACTCTCTGAGTTGGTCAACAGTGGTTATTTCAAGAGGATTTGTGAGGTGTTGTTTTCTTCAAAATTATTTTTATTAGAGGAACGTCCTTCTTAATATTTATTATGTGTTGTGCTGTGTCAGATGTTTCGTTGTAATTTCATCAATGGAAAGGGTTTATTTTCACTGGATTTATTTCTATTTGATTTGTGTAGGGTTTTAGGTTTCCAAATGGAATGGTTTACTCTTAAAGGTAGTATGGTTCATCCTTGATGGATTTGATGTTGTTGGAAGATGTTATGTGGGTTTCCTTTCAATTGGAAGGCGAAATCGTGTTATGTTGTTGGCGATGGTTTGACACCTCAGTGGGATGTTTTTCAGTTTTTTTGACAATAACAACGAGTCTTTTCTGGGTCTTCGGATTTTCGGTGATGTGATGACGAGGAGGGGTGGATTTCGAAACTGGAAGCATTCCTTAAAGTGGATAATGGATCGAGGTGATGTCATCTATGGGTTTTAAAAGGTTGAATCGAGTTTTTTGAATTTGTAATCTGAATTTGTGTTTAGATGTTTTGTGGTGGGATTTGGAGCCTGTTTTTGAAGTTTGAAATTTGGTATCTTGGTGTTTGAAATTCAGTGTCTATTATTGTGAGGTTCTCACTCAGCCATAAAGTGAATTATTTAGAAAATTAAAAAAATTATTTGTGGGAAATAATTATCTAAAAACCTGATCACACAATAATAAACAAATCTGATTATAATAAATAAATAAACTGATCTGAAGAAAATGTTATATGAATAATGAACTGCAATGTAAATAAAATGTAAAATTGGATTACACCAATGGGATATCCATGTGACCTTTGGGTCACCTCTAACAAAAAAACGAAATTTAACCCCCATGAACACTATTTCAAAGAACCTGTATGTACAAAAAAACTCAGTTATATAAACATTGAATGGAACAAGTTTTGTGTGGTTTAAGCAACTCATTAGTCTACCACCAAAGAATCAATGTGATTCCATTCTTAAAAACAACCCATTAACACTAGTTAAAAATGTATATATTATAATAATACATCACATTTTAATAAATAAACTCATCTATTCCCATTTTTCGAAATAATGCACACCATATTTTCATTTTCAAAATAGATTTCCATTTAAGAACAAAAACCGAAAAATATGATTCAAGGGTTGTGTTAAAAAAATGTTGAAAAATGGGGGGAAATAAAATAGAAAGTAAAAAAATCATAGAAAAATATAAAAACCATGTTATTTTTCTAAACATCCAAAGTGAATCCCCTAGATGTTCTCAGTTTAGAACCAGCTCAGGCATATTGTTAAGATACATATTTTATAACAAACTGGCCTCCCTTAACAGAAAAATCTTCTGTCACAAACCACCTGGAATCTAATCAAATCCATGGGTACCAAACTGTCAAATCTGGTCTGCAAAGAAACCACCACTCGATCACGTAAAAGACTCCCATGAATACCTGGTAAAATTAGACTATGTATATATGATGACCTCACCTGCATGACTCATCTTACATGCCATCATCGCACATGCCTACCCCAAACACAGACACTACATATATGATATCCCATAAAGTGAAATACATCATGTATAAGTTCCCTATATATATATATGCCTCACCATAATGGTTCCAACTAGGCTGTCACATCATATGAACATTCAATCCTTCATTAAAACATAGTATTTTTCCAAATAGGAATTCAACATTACACTCCTAAATTTTTTTACAAAACATTTAAAAAACCACTTCAAAAAAATGTGAAATGTCACTTTCACAAACATTCCCAAACAGGCCTTCACATTTCAAGCTCAATTATTTTTAATTCCATGATGAAAACATATATAATATTTAATGATTCCCAATAGGCTCCCAAAACATTTAGAGACATGTCTTAAAATTCCAAGCTGTCCATTTCATGAAGAATAGATCAAAACCAATTTCAAGACATAAAATTCACCACACACAAACATTTTATATTATGGAAAACATTTGAGAATTCATAGTCTAGAGAAAACATTATTTTAATGTTCCATATTTATTTGATTTCCCATCCATGTGTGCACATTACACACACATGGATTTTGCAAAATTACAAAGGGCACACCAAAGACTACCATTTACATTTCCAAGACCACCACATTCTTTTAATGAAAATCCCAATAATCCCATTTAATTTCAAAAGCATAAACAACCCTTTAAAACCCAAGAGAATCCCTTCAAATAACATTTTCTACATACTTATCAAGCTGTAAAAGAAATCCAAATAAAAAATCCTTCCATGTCCATATCTTAAAACTAATTAAAAATATATATCAAAAATAAATGTCCCAACTAGTAAAAATTTCACTTTTAAAGAATAGTTGACATTTTACAAAACACATTAGCTATGTAAATACATAAGAATATTAAATGAATTACATAGAAAACAATTTTAGCAATTATATACATAAGAAAACACCAAAAAAACTAAAAAAAAGTACCCTAAGTGTGAGTATCATATTTATAAACATATTCAAGGAAACAATGCATTAACATGATTCATTGGAAAAGAATAACATACAAACACATACCTCAACGATGTATAGGAGCGATAAAACCTTTCGAGAAATGATATAAATGGACATCAATCCTTTTATACAACCAAGATGAAAAAAATGACAAAAAATGTATACCCTAGCCGTTAGGGATAGGGACAATAGGACCCCACCAACGAGAAACTATGAAAATAATGAATAAGTGAAGAAATAATGGAAAAGGGTACAAAACATTAAGAGACTCACCTTAGATCATTGAGGATGAAACCTTGGAGGAGGAAGAGCAAATTGAAGAGGGGTTTTTGGACCCCTTTCTATGCTAAATTCGACCATGAGGGAGGGTATAACACCCTGAACCTAGTTTCTCAAAGTTGGTGCATTAATTTATTACATTGGAATGATCACAAGAAATCAAATCTCTAAGGATTGATCTGTTCAGTATCATTGGAAATACTCAGTACAAACAGATGTTTTACATTACATATTGAATTGAAAAATAATCTATTATCCTCTTTGAAAAATCTCAGATCCCTTAGACAATCCCTGCAGGTTAGTCTGAATATAATTCTTCACATCTTAGAGGGAAAATGAAACATAAGAAAGGGGAAATCTCAGATGCTCAATAATGATAAACAATATAGAAGAAGCTATCCTAAAAATTAATACACTTTTAAGTAAAGGTATAAAATAGAAACACAAGGATTGTAAACATAATATTCAGCATAATATCAAAATAATAAATAAAATAATTCCATTAAAACATTCAAATGGATATTCTACTTTTCAACTAATTGCATGAAAAAATTAATCACATAAAAAGTAAATGGATAATGACAGACATTATAACCATATTTTCATGGCCTTAGGCCAAGAGCATTAATAACCATTCCATCAAGGCCTCATTCCAAGACACTTTTTTGTCTCATGAGACCTACCAATGCATCGAGGGGCTACAATAGGCCTCACCCATCACCTACTAAGTTCAATGCATTCCACTTTTTAAAATGGTGAAACATAACATAAATATTCATATTATGTCTAGTTTACGAAATGTTAATATTTTAACCATAAACCACGAATGGTATAAAAAGAGCACAACAATATTCAAACATATCATAAAACATTCAATACAATATGGGTGATATTATCATAATAAATAAACCTCAATCATGCATAAAATCCTAAAAAGGATGTTTACATATATGAAAATAATCTAATATATTAATTAAAACAATTTGATAGAAATATCCATTTTTTAATTTGAAATTGTGTAAAAGAAACAAAATTATAAAATAAATAATTTCTTATGAAAATAACCTTGTAATATTTTAGGGAATGATTTAGAATTTTATTTCTTTATAATGGAGGAAAATAGTCACTCGCGCTATTTAATTTAAAAAATATTATATCCTTACTTTTCCGATAAGTTCATAAAGTACCACATTTGGAATGTTATGGAATGATTCATTAGAAAATATTTAATAAAAAAGTGAAACATGGGTAAGAATGACATTAAAAATTTATTGATAATATTTTAAAATTCATTTTATGAAACATGGACATGGATGATAAAAATTTCTCTTTAGACACTTAGATGAAAACAATATAGGATAACAAAAAGTTTGTGTAATTAACCCTAACCTTGTAATTTCCATTATTATAGGGTGAGTTAACCTCTTTTATAATGGTTTAATTATGTTATTAAATTATACCAGTTTCATATCTAGATTTATGATATCATATATTATCCTCTTATATCATTTTCTTAATAGTATTTCAATATTACAATTATTTCAGGTGTAAATTGATTCATTTTCCCATTCTTGTTTTGTTGGGTAAGATTTGTTTATTATAACTAGGGTATATTTTACTCATATGAATAATGATAATAATTTTATTTTTGTCATATTTACTCATCATAAAAAATTTAAAATAATTATTGTATGACTTATGTGGAGAATAAATCACATCGCATAGTGGAGATGTAGGTTGTACGTACACACGAGCGACAGTAATATTTCAATGAAGGTTAAATGTTAAGGAATTGTATGTTAATTTAATTATAAAAATTCGTCATCATTATATATTAATTATTTATGTCCATTATATACATCATTATACAAATCTAAATAAATTAGTGTTAAATGAGAAATTACACCATGACACGGAGACGACAAGCCATACATACGCGCCCATGGTGATACTGTTATTCATATTATGGATAAATGGAGGAACATGGTAGTTACAAAATTATGAAAAAAATATCATCATATATATGATAATTTTTTTATTTCATTGGTATTGAAACAACATAGTATATGATGTTTAAGAAAAAAATAAATTTAATGGAATTGGTAAAACAAGTACCTCTTATTTGAGAATCTCTTTTTGATTTTCACAAAAGGACTCATTAAAATATTATAAAATGAATGTTAGTTTAAAATAGTTATACTGTTAGTTATTTTGGGGATAAGATTAGGACAGTTCAAAATAATTCTTTAAAATTATTTTTAGAGATGATTAGTTCTTAAAAGTAACCTTATCTTTTGGGTTTAACCCTTATTTAATCAGTTTAACACATACCATGTCTACTTCTATTTTAATACTATAGTGTTAATATAGTTACAATTAAATTTAGAAAGAACATTATTTTGATCATTAATGAAAATTTTAAAACTATCCTAGTTAGTTGGAAGAACCTTATATATTTGATGACATTTATTACATTTATTAAATTATTATTCATTTTAATGTATCACTTTACTCAATTTTGATGCTATTCTATATTTGTAACATTAAAAATATAAACCAATAATGATAACATTGAAAAAATACTTCACATATGTCACTAACATGTCAATATTGTCTGTAAAATTCGTGATTGTCATTAATTAAGTCAAATTATATTTATTCTAATATTTTTAATATCATATATTTATATTTATTCTAATAAAATAATATCTCATCATTATTGTTTCTTTATGAATATAAATTATTTAATCACTAAAAATCACAAATATATTTCTAAAAAGTAGATAACTATTTTACAATTTATTATAATATTTATTATCGATGTTATATCCTATATATCTATATTATTATTATTACACTTATAATAAATGAGAGTGAAATTTTGTCACATTCTTCAATTTTAATAATGTTCATGGAAATGGTCTATTATATGATTATATTTTAAAAAAAATGTGATAAGGGTCAAATTTAGTCATCCAATTGGAATTTTTATAGATGATATGGTAATTTTATTAAAATATTTTTAACTTTAATTACCCTATTTACCGTTAAAAACGGTATAAAAATTGTTAAAGTTCCTATTCAAGATACCAAAAAAATAAATGTCACCTATTAAAATAATTGGAAACCACTAGATAAAAATATTTAATAAATTTTTTGAAATTTAAAACACAAAATTTTCTGTAATAAATATTAAATTAATCCCCTTTGATAAAATTATAAAACATGAATTTAAAAAGTAAAACCCATCAACAGATTGACAAGTGTTTATATCTAATTAAAATTTTAAAATAGTTCCAATTAATTCAATTATATTAAATGATAAAAAAATTAATCTAAATATACTTTTTTACCAATTAAAACGATAATATAACATTATAAATAAATTTTCTGAAAAAGTAGTTTTGAATTAAAATGCATAAATTTTCAATATTCATTAAAATATGGATGTTATCCGAAAAAACACCAAAACGTTGTCAAAGATAAATATTTTGGTCCCTATTATAAAGAATAATTTTATTTTGTAAAATTGAATATATAAAAGTTTCAAATATTGAATTCTAAAAAGGTTCTCCATTAAAATTTGTAAAACTTCATTTTTAGAAAAGCTGTATTTTGTTCAAAAAATTGAATTTGTTCTTTAATCGTGTCTATAAAACACATAAGATGAATATTTATATTATATTTTTTATATAAATATCAAAATGTGGTTAATACACTTCATAAACACTTTTTAAATGGCTAGTCGTGTTGTGCTCGAACTCGGTGTTTCATGCAGTGCAAGCTATTGAATTATTTAAAATGAAATGCACCGTGGATGCTTGAGGTGTTAGATTCTTCCCCCATAAAATAAATTAATCCCAGAAATTTCTATAATAGCAAGAAATTATATGATTTGTGTTGTTATTCATTATTAGTTCCTCTTGTTCCCACATAACCTCTTCTATTTTATGGTTTCTCCAAAGAACATTTACCAGAAAAGCCATCTAATTTATCATCACTTGTTCTCTAGTGTCAAGAATATGTATAGGAACATCAATGTAAAAAAATGAGGTTTCAGTTATATTTAATAATAGGAGAGTAGATGTATTGGGTCTAGAATGTATTTCTTTAACAATGATACATGGATCACATCATGAACTTCAGAGTGACTTGGCAGTATTGTCAAATGGTAATCTAGAAAGCCAATTCGTTATAGAATTCCAAATGGTCTAATATACATGGAAATTAATTTTCCCTTATTACTGAATCTCATATCACCCTTACAGGGAGATACCTTCAATAAAACATGATATACCACTTGAAATTACAAATACATCCTTCAGTTATAGCCATGAATCTTTTTCCTACATTGACCTCTTTTGATAAGGGTCTTGGTTGACGCCCAAATTTACCCAAGAGAAGAAGGGTAGAACGGTCCTTGTAGTGTAGCTTGGGTTTTCGATTCCACAGAGACCTAAGAAGATACCTAAGATACACAACCTAAGGGATGGATTTTTGGCTATGAAGTGGCCAACTTGGATTGATTTTGGATGGGTTTTAAAGATATCTAAAAGATTTATGTGGATTCAATTTAAAAGAATGAGTTGATCCTAGGTTATCACTCGGGGTGGATTGGACGTATTTTCTTTTTAATGGTTTCAATTTCTTAAATTTGAGATGGGTTCATTTAAAGAGATAAAACAACATCATCACTTACTGGTTTAATGCCTACTCCCTCTAATACTAATCACCTATACACTTTAAGGATCAGAGTTTTGAGCACTTCAAGGTAAAGGATCGTATTAGTACTTGAAGTGTGTGGCCTTAAATTCAACAAGGACGATGGAGTTTAAAAATCATCAAATAAAAATCCCAATTAAAGAAGTGATTATACATTAATTAGTTGATAAATAGCATCCAATCCAGCCCCTTTCTACTCCCATGGATCAACCCATAAGTGGGTTAGCCCTCCATTGATCCCATGGTTTCAATGGAAGAAGAAAGTAGACTCATAAGGGAGGAAATGGAGAAGTAAAGAAAACAACAAAAATAAAATGATCACTCCACCGTTGTGTGAATAATTTCACAAGGGTTGGTGTGAATAAATTCACACCTTGATCCAACGGTATCAAAGTGATATTAAGAACAACAGAATAAGAGTATAAGAAGAACTTTTATTAAGAAACTAAAGTGAATTGAACAACTTACATGTGAAAGACAAAATTGAGGCAACAAAAATGCAGCATAACATTACAATTAAACAAAGCATCCAAGATCCTAAACTCCTTCACCGCAACTGCCTTAAATAGGAATTATGGGAGCCTTGGGTCGAACCACCAACAGTACAAAGCATCTTAATTAATTTTGGTATGCTATAGGTGGTGGAAAGCTTGTGAAATTTGGACTTTTCCACGTTTGACCCGAGGTGGCAGCCTGTTTTCATCCACCGATCAGATGCATCCGGAAGACCTTATAGAAGTCCGAATCAGGGTGGGACATAGGAGACGAAAATGGAGCTCCGGATATCTTCTAACCGCCTGTAAAATATAGGCCCATTTGGAGTTGTGGATTCCGAGATATTATCATATTGGTGGACTATTTTGCTGGGCCGTAGAATCTGGCCCAGATTTTTATCTCTAAATTGGGCCGCCTAAATGACCACAATGGAGGCCGAATCAGCATTAAATCCTGAAGCGTGATTTGTTACTATACATGTCTTATAGCATCCCACGAAATTTGGGATTAATTGGGCATGTATGCTGGGCCCCACAGTCTCATCAGTGGGCTGGTGTCCAATCTGCCTTCTCCAGAATTGCTACCTTTCATTGCCAAATATCTCCATCATCCTCCATGAATTCTCCACTGATCCCTGAATCAAACATGTTCATATTTAAGTGTAGATAAATTTCCAAAAATATAAAATTAAAATATGTAAAATTCAATTCCTTAAAATCAGATGAATCATTGGGTACTTTAAATGATGTTCAAAAATGTACCACTTAATAGTGCATTTTAAGAAGGTATTACAATCATAATGTGAAATGATGTTCAAAGTGTAAAATGTACTAAAATGGTGTTTATGAATAACAAAGAACATGAAAATTATGTATATTAACAATGAATATTAGCCTTATTTAGTGGCTAATCACACCCCCCAACTTGAGTTTTTCTAGTCCCGAGAAAAATATATCTAATCAAAAATGAAATTCGAATTCCCTTTTCCAAAAACATTTTAATACACAATGATCACCAAAAAACTTGATACCAAACAATCATGAAACCCATCAAAATATTTTAATACGAGATAGTTTCATAAGCATATCTCAATCCCAAGCCCATTCCTTTGATCAAATCCATCATCATACTTCATCCAACTCAATTAGGTGTAATGATGTGTTGTGAATCACAATAGATTTGGGGGTTCATTTTCATTCAAGGGGGAAATCATGGAAGCGCTAGGTGGAATCACATTTAATCCTAATATGAGTATTCTTCATCCCTCTTTTTTTGATTTTTGTTTCAATATTTCTATAGTAATTGAGTTTGAAATTAATCAAATTAACCCATGTAGCAAGACTTTGCCGATGACTCCTAGACTCAAAGGCCTTAGGGCACCAAGTGAAACCCACATACTCGGGCATCGTCTCGAGTTAACTTAATCAAAAACAATGTCATATTACCATAAATAGAGATAGATTGAAAAACTCAGGGCTAGACAACTCTGGAGTCACGATCCCCAAGTGCCGAAAGCCTCGCATTTTATCAATCCATTGCTCTACACGCAAATTTTTATTTTTATTTTTATTTTTTTATTTTTTAATAATTTTTTTTTTAAATTTTTTTTTTGAATAGTCATATTATTAATAAAAATAAAACCATCCTATGCTATTTATTATGGGACCCCAAAAATTCAAATTAGTACCCCACAGTCTAGAGGACGTGCATTGTGGCATTTTTTTTATTTGGATGGAGATATAAATGATGAAATATCACATTGGACAGCCACACTTTCCAAAATCTATGCTCATGAAATTATACAAGGATTAAAATCAGAATCAGGGCATGCTAAATTATTTGATATTCAGTTTCAAAGTGTGCAATGTGTATTACCATGTTCAAAGTTAAAGGAATTTTTCCTTCCATTTACTTTTTTTTCAAATCATTCATTTTTTTTTTGACACAAAAGCATTTTTTTTATTTTATCTCCCCCCCAACTTAAAACAACACTGTCCCCAGTGTTTGAAGAAATGAAAAATTAGAAGGAGTAGAGGCAGGGAATAATAATTTAAAAATGAAATTGAAAATGAGGATTATGAAATGAAGTCACCTGGTGGTTGAAGTTTGAAGTTCTTGCCGCTCGAATTTATTCCTTTGATATCCATGTTGCTTGCAAAGTTCCCTAGTGGAAAAAGGAAAAAACAAAACAAACAAATCAAACAATATATATATATATATATATATATATTTATATAATAAAGGAAGTAAAATATAAGAATATATATAAAAATTATAGAATAAGGTAGCACAAGAAGCCGCAGGTCAGTGGTAAGCGTGCGCCCCTGTCTCCCTTCGGTCCCGGGTTCGAGTCCCCGCGGCTTCGCCGGTTGTGATGGGGTTTGCCCCACGGCCTATGGCGTGGAATTTTTTTTGTATTATTATATTTTTATTTTTTTTCTTAACCTATTGAATAATAAAAACAAAATAAACTGATGATACATTGTCTTCTTTTTAAATTTCTGGGTAAGGTATTACTCAAGGATCACACCACGTGACACAGATGAATATGGTGATCCTCTTTCGTACCCATCCATACTCATAATAGAAGAACATGTCAAAAGTCTATTTTGTTATTTTTAAATATAAAAATGATTAAGTAATCTTATTTGAAAAATAAAGATGATTCAGAAAGATTAGAAACATAAAAACCACGGGTTGCCTCCCGTGCAGCGCTTTGTTTAACGTCGTTAGCCCGACATAGATCCCAAATTTATCAATTTTTTTCTTGGTTCATAGATTGGATCAATTAACTCAACATCTATTTCCTGTTTATTGAATGATTCAACAAATGTTTTTAACCTTTGACCATTGACCTTGAAAATGTGACCACTTGTGGGATCTTGAATCTCTACTGCCCCATGGGGGAATACATGATGCACTATGAAAGGTCCTGACCATCTAGACCTTAACTTTCCCGGATGTAAATGAAGTTTTGAACTATACAAGAGCACAAGTTTTCCCGGTTCAAAATGTTTGACCTTGATATTCCTAGATTGGTAGGATTGAACTCTAGCTTTATTGATCCATGAATTTTCATAAGCCTCCATCCTTAGTTCCTTCAGTTCATTGAGATCTAATTTCCTTTTTGTTCCGTCCAATGAGAGGTCATAATCCATTTTCTTAATTTCCCAAAAGGCCTTATGTTCAATCTCCACTGGCAAATGGCATGCTTTTCCATAAACCAACCTGTATGGGGACATTCCTAAAATGGTTTTATATGCAGTTCTATAGGCCCAAAGAGCATCTAAGAGTTTCTCAGACCAATCTTTCCTAGAGGGGTTGACAGTTTTTTCAAGAATTTGCTTAATTTCATGATTGGCTAACTCAGCTTGACCATTGGTCTGTGGGTGGTAAGCAGTGGACACTTTGTGAGAAATTCCATATATTTCCATGAGTGATGAGACTGGACGATTTCAAAAATGAGTTCCACGATCACTTATGATAGCCCTAGGAATTCCAAATCTAGAGAATATGTTTTCTTTTAGGAATCTAATCACTGTTTGATGATCATTGGATTTTGTGGGAATGGCCTCAACCCATTTTGAGACATAATCAACAGCTAAGAGTATGTATAGGTATCCCTGAGAGTTTGGGAAGGGACCCATGAAATCAATTCCCCAACAGTCAAATATTTCAACCACTAAGATGGGAGTGAGTGCCATTTGATTGCTTTTTGTGATGGACCCTACTTGTTGACACCTAGGACAGCTTTGACAATATGTGTAGGAGTCCCTTGAAAGGGTGGTCCAGAAAAGACCACATTGAAGAATCTTATCAGATGTTTTCTTAGAGGAAAAGTGACCTCCACATGCCTCACTGTGACAGAATTTAAGGATGGACTCTTGTTCAGATTCTGGAACACACCTCCTAATGACTTGGTCAGGGCAGAACTTATAGAGGTAAGGATCATCAAACACATAGTGTCTAACATCAGAAAGAAATTTCCTTCGAGCTTGAGTCCCTAAGAATTTTGGAATGACTCCTGTCACTAAGAAATTTGCTATGTCAGCATACCAAGGGCAGTCACTCACAGAGTATAGGTGTTCATCAGGAAACGAATCAGACACAGAGAGGTGATTTGAGTTGTCTTTGAATTCCATCCTAGAGAGGTGATCAACTACAACATTTTAAACACCCTTTTTATCCTTGATTGTGAGGTCAAATTCTTGTAAGAGAAGGACCCACCTAATCAGTCTAGCCTTAGCATCTTGTTTTTGGAAGAGGTATTTTAGTGCAGAATGGTCAGTGAACACAGTGATGGGTGATCCTAAGAGGTAGGACCTAAACTTCTCTAAGGCAAACACAATAGCAAGTAACTCCTTTTCAGTGGTGGTGTAGTTGATTTGGGAATCATTTAAGGATTTGCTTACATAAGCAATGACATAAGGAGTTTTATCACAACGTTGTCCTAACACAGCTCCAACAGCAAAGTCACTGGCATCACACATAAGTTCAAAAGGAAGGTTCCAATTTGGAGATTTCATAATGGGAGGAGAGGTGAGAGAGGATTTGAGGGTTGAGAATGAACCCTCACAGCTTTCTGTCCAAACAAATGGAGCATCCTTTACTAAGAGAGCACAAAGGGAATGGGATATTGAACTAAAGTCCTTGATGAATCTTCTATAGAAACCAGCATGTCCTAAGAAAGACCTCACTTCCTTGACAGTTTTGGGTGATGGAAGGTGACGAATGATGTCAACCTTTATTTTATCAACTTCAATCCCCCTACTCGAGACCAGATGGCCTAGAACAAGTCCCTCTTTAACCATGAAATGGCATTTTTCCCAGTTTAGGACCAGATTTTTTTCTTCACATCTTGACAAGACTCTCTCCACATTCTGCAGACATCCCTCAAAAGTATCCCCAAACACATAGAAGTCATCCATGAAGACCTCAAGAAAATCCCCTACCATGTCTGAGAAGATTCCCATCATGCACCGCTGGAAGGTTCCAGGGGCATTGCATAACCCGAAGGGCATGCGTTTGAAGGGAAAGGTACCAAAAGGACATGTGAATGTAGTCTTCCCTTGTTCCTCTAGGGAGACCTCAATTTGATTGTACCCCGAGTACCCATCTAAGAAACAGTAGAATGTATGACCTGCCACTCTCTCAAGGACTTGGTCAATGAATGGTAAGGGGAAATGGTCCTTCTTGGTGAATGAGTTTAGTTTCCTATAGTCAATGAAGACCCTCCATCCACTAATCACCCTTGTTGGAAAAATCTCTCCATCCTTATTGGTTATCACTGTGATTCCAGCCTTTTTTGGAACCACTTGGATTGGGCTCACCCATTCACTCTCAGCTATGCGATATATGATACCAGCTTTCAACAATTTCAGAAGTTCCTTCCTTACTACCTCCATGAGATTAGGATTGAGTCGCCGTTGAGGTTTACGACTTGGCTTTGAATCAGATTCCAGAACAATCCTATGAGTCCCGATAAGTGGTCTAATCCCAGGAATATCAGAAAGGGTCCAACCAATGGCTTTCTTATGCTTCCTAAGGACATCTAGAAGCATCCTCTCATGATTGGCTTCAAGAGAAGAAGAAATGACAATAGGATGTGTTTGATTTTCCCCTAGGAAGGAATAATTTAGTGCAGCAGGAAGTTCCTTCAATTCAAGATCAGGTTGGTTCAAAATTTCAGCAGAAGATTGGGACATTGGATCAAGATCAATTTCTTTTTTTAGAGGTTCAGATAGGATTGATTCCTCACATGTAGAGGTTTCAGCTACTAGATTGGTTTGATCATATTTAGGGAAGGAATTTAGAGGGGTCTCTATGAAATTGGTTTCTTGAAAGGTTTCACTGATTGTTGGACCTAAGACTTCATCATAAGAGCAATTTGAAAATGATTCAAGCCAAGGAGATAAACTTCCTTCATATGAACAAAGGAAATCAATCTCATTCTGACTTAAACATTCATCAAATATTGCTTGATGTTCCATGGATTCATTATCAATGCTTCCTATCATGTTTACTTCATGAATATCCTCGTCATCCCCTATTTGTGATCTTGCATTATAGATGTTCAGGTCTAGACTCATGTTCCCAAAGGTGATGGTCATGTTCCCATTTCGGACTCGAATAACAGAGTTGATTGTTGCAAGGAAAGGACGACCAAGGATGATTGGGGTTTGTTACTTATTTACTAAGTTTGGATGGTTGTCATGGACAATGAAATCAGCAGGGTAGATGAAGTTTTCAACTTTTACTAGAACATGCTTTATAATCCCCTTTGGAACCCTAATGCTACGATCAGCAAGTTGAAGTGTGACAGATGTGGGTTGGAGTTCTTCTAGGCCTAACTGGTAGTTCAAAGCATATGGGATGAGATTGACACTAGAACCTAGGTCACATAAGGCTTTGACAACTTTGCTTTCTCCTAGTTCATCATTGATGTAAGGGCAACCTGGGTCTTTCAACTTTGGAGGAATTGTACCTTGAATGGTGGTACTCACATTAGCACCCAAAAGGACTTGGTTTTTATGTGAAAATTTTCTTTTAAAAGTGAACAAGTCCTTAAGGTACTTTGAGTAGGCAGGTATGGTTTGGATTGCATCGAGAAGGGGTATGTTCAACTTGACTTGTGAAAATATTTCCCTCAACGTTTCACTCAGTTCAGGTTTGTTTTTCCCCCTCATGCATTGAGGAAATGGTGCAGGTTGTGGGGTTGTTTGTTGAAGAGTTGTTTCTTTCACATTGTTATCAGTTTCTTCAGTATGATCTTGTGGTTCATTTAAATTTTCATCCAAGTTTGAATCTTCAGGTGGGTTCTGAATTAGTTGTTCAGGTTTCTCAATTGATTTCCCACTTCTTAAAACAGTCACAACCTTTAGTTGTTCATGAGTTGTTTGTGCACAACTTGACTCTCCCCTTGAAGTTGAGGACGACACCGCCTGAGTAGGCATGGGTGCCTTTCCTATTTTGATGGTTTGAAGTTCTTGTTTTAGGGACGATACCTCCGAGTTCATCCTCTCCATTTGTTTGCACAGTTGTTCTAGTAGGCTTTGTGGAACAGTTCGGGTTGGTGTTTGGGTAGGTTGGTTTATCCCAGGGGGATATTTTGGAGGTGGGATGGTTTTTTGAAAATGGACCGGTGGTTGTTGGTATTGGATAGGTTGGGTTTGGAACTGGTTATGGTTTTGGTAGTTCTGATGGGGGTAAGGATTTTGTCCCTGTGGTTGGCTAGGTTGTTGGTTATCTTTCCAGCGGAAGCCTGGGTGGTCATTGTACCTTGGATTGAAGGTGTTTTGGTATTGGGGATTTTGAAAGTTTAGGGCATTGACTTCCGCTGGGGGTCCTCCTAGAATAACATCCTTGATGGATGGAATGGTTGGGCAGTTGTCTGTTTTATGGTCATGTTTGTCACAAATTGTGCAAACAAGGTCTACATTTTGGATTTCATGGACTTTCCTAAGGTCTATCTCTTCAACCTTCCTAGAGAGTGTTGAGAGTTTAGCCCTAAGGCTTTCCTCTTCTCTATGTGTATGAATTCCAGTGGATCTTTGTGGATTTTCAGAATAAGGCGATGTTCCCCAAGTTTGGTTTTGTTCAGCCAGACTTTCGAGATACTCGTAAGCATCATTTGGGGCCTTGTTTTTAAAGGTTCCATTACACATCATGTCAATGAATTGTTTATTACCCGGACCCAACCCTTCATAGAAAATTCTCACTTGTTCAGGTATGGAAAACCCATGGTGTGGAACCATGTTTAGGGTGTCTCTGAACCTCTCCCATGTTTTATAGAATGACTCTCCCTCTATTACAAAAAAGTTTTGGATGCTCTTTTTAAGTGCAATTGTTTTGTGATGAGGGAAGTATTTTTTGTAGAATTCTCTTTGTAGTTGGTCCCAAGAGTGGATTGATGCAGGTCTCATGTTGTTTAGAAAATTTTTAGCTCGATCCTTTAATGAAAAAGGAAATAGCCTCATCTTAGCAGATTCTAGTTGATGCGGGGGACACATGGTTTCAACAATGTCGTTGAACTCTTTGACATGAAGGTATGGCATTTCTGACTCCATCCCATGAAAGGTTGGAAGGTGGTTTAGGACATGGGGTTTGAATATGTAGTTGGTGTCTCCTATGGAATTGTGTCTAATGCATGAGGGGGCATTGGTCCAAGCTGGAGTGAGGTAGTCGTTCATGGTTTGATCAACTACATTCCCTAAGTTTGGAGCTTCTTGGTTTTGGTTTCCCATTTGATTCCCCCCAGGGTTTACAATTTGATTTTGTGGATGACCCTCCATTGGAATTGTTTCATGTTCTGACTTTGGGGTTTCAATAATATTTGAATCTGATTTAAACAATCCCTTAGGTGCACTTGACTCCCCTATCCAAGGACTTTCCACTCTAACTAGTCTGTTTGAGAAATCGCGGGTGTAGGCGGACATGCTCCAAAAAAAAGCAAGAAAGGGACAAGATAAGAGATCTTGGGTGAGAGTAGAAGAATGGAGGTGAGGAAAGAAGGTTTTTTTGGATCTAAGGTACTTACTTGGTCCCCGGCAATGGCGCCAAAATTTGGTTCACGCCCAAATTTACCCAAGAGAAGAAGGGTAGAACGGTCTTTGTAGTGTAGCTTGGGTTGTCGATTCCACAGAGACCTAAGAAGATACCTAAGATACACAACCTAAGGGATGGATTTTTGGCTATGAAGTGGCCAACTTGGATTGATTTTGGATGGGTTTTAAAGATATCTAAAATATTTAAGTGGATTCAATTTAAAAGAATGAGTTGATCCTAGGTTATCACTCGGGGTGGATTGGACGTATTTTTCTTTTTAATGATTTCAATTTCTTAAATTTGAGATGGGTTCATTTAAGGAGATAAAACAACATCATCACTTACTGGTTTAATGCCTACACCCTCTAATACTAATAACCTATACATTTGAAGGATCAACGTTTTGAGCACTTCAAGGTAAAGGATCGTATTAGTACTTGAAGTGTGTGGCCTTAAATTCAACAAGGACGATGGAGTTTAAAAATTATCAAATAAAAATCTCAATTAAAGAAGTGATTATACATTAATTAGGTGATAAATAACATCCAATCCAGCCCCTTTCTACTCCCTTGGATCAACCCATAACTGGGTTAGCCCTCCATTGATCCCATGGTTTCAGTGGAAGCGGAAAATAGACTCATAAGGGAGGAAATGGAGAAGTAAAGAAAACAACAAAAATAAAATGAACACTCCACCGTTGTGTGAATAATTTCACAAGGGTTGGTGTGAATTTATTCACACCTTGATCCAACGGTATCAAAGTGATATTAAGAACAACAGAATAAGAGTAGAAGAAGAACTTTTATTAAGAAACTAAAGTGAATTGAACAACTTACATGTGAAAGAAAAAATTGAGGCAACACAAATGCAACATAACATTACAATTAAACAAAGCATCCAAGATCCTAATCGCCTTCACCACAACTGTCTTAAATAGGCATTTTGGGAGCCTTGGGTCGAGCCACCAACAGTACAAATCATCTTAATTAATTTTGGTAGGCTATAGGTGGTGGAAAGCATGTGGAATTTGGACTTTTCCACGTTTGACCCGAGGTGGCAGCTAGATTTCATCCACCGAACATATGCGTCTGGAAGACCTTCTAGAATTCCGAATCAGGGTGGGCCATAGAAGAAGAAAATGTATCCACGGATGTCGTCTGACCGCCTGTAAAATATGGGCCCATTGGGAGTTGTTTATTCCGATTTATGATCAAATTGGTGGACTGTTTTTCTGGGCCATAGAATCTGGCCCAGAATTTTATCTCTAACTTGGGCCGCCTAAATGACCACCATGGAGGCCGAATCAGCAATAGCTCCTGAAAAGTGATTTGTTCCTATATATGTCTTATAGCATCCCAAGAAATTTTGGATTAATTGGGCCTGTATGTTGGGCCCCACAGTCTCATCAGTGGGCTGGTGTCCAATCTGCCTTCCCCAAAATTGCTTCCTTTCATTGCCAAATATCTCCATCATCCTCCATGAATTCTCCACTGATACCTGAATCAAACATGTTCATATTTAAGTGTAGATCAATTTCCAAAAATATAAAATTAAAATATGTAAAATTCAATTCCTTAAAATCAGATGAATCATTGGGTTCTTTAAATGATGTTCAAAAATGTACCACATAATAGTGCATTTTAAGAAGGTATTACAATCATAATGTGAAATGATGTTCAAAGTGTAAAATGTACTAAAATGGTGTTTATGAATAACAAAGAAAATGAAAATTATGTATATTAACAATGAATATTAGCCTCATTTAGTTGCTAATCAGGTCTAAATAGCCTTTACATTTTCCATAATTTCCTCAATATGTTATGGGCCTATGAATTTTCTTTCACCGAAACTAACCTAATAAGTATTTCTAATACATTTTACTCTATACAATTCTTTATATGGTTCCATATGGATACATTAATGGAAGATGTTGTTATAAGAAAAATATAATAATGATAAATAATGATCCGAAATTCCTTGAAAGTCACGTGAGAAAGATCTCAACATGACATCTATGGTTTGAATAGAACATTCATATTTTCCATTATTTTTTGTGTTGTAGGTACTTCTCAAACAAATCTCATTATTTAGGAAATTCTTGATACTTTCCTAAAATAGTGATGTAAAATGGTGATAATGATCATAAAAAATCTATAGTTGTACACCATAAAGCCTTAGAACGTCAATAATATATTTTCTTTATAAACATTCAAGTGTTGAATATTATCTTATAGAAAGAAAATGTTCTGATTTGGTATATTAATCTACAATAACACATATCACACCATTTTTATGGGAGTATTTGGTAGACCCATTATAAATTCCATCATAATGGCATCCCATTTCTACAAAAAATATAGGAGGACGTTACATGGATCCTACTGGATGTTTTATTCCAACCTTTACCTATTTCCAAACTAAATATTTCATCACATAATTGACAATATCCCTTTTCACGATGTCCCAAAAAAATGTTCCTGAAAATATCTATACATCATTGTGCCACCTCGGTGCATACAGAAATTAGGGTTGTGAGCATAATACAATAATTCACTTGTCAGATCAGTTATAGTAGGAACACAAAGCATCTTACCAAATTTTAAAATTCCATCTTCATAAATAAATTTGATCAATCTCCCATCAATAACATCTTTAATTTTCATTTTAAAATCCTCATCCTCAGAATAAGAAATTTTTTTCTTTTCATGTAAATATGGTTTGGAACCATTTAAAAAATTATTTATGTTTCACTTTCTATTATAATTCCCATATCAATATTTACTAGATACATGAACATAAGACTCTTTTTAACTCCCATTTTTTAGAACTCCATGTTTCTTTTTTATAACAATCTACCACCTTATTTGCCTTCCCTAGGTTGTAGTGTATTCTGAAATCATAATCCATGATTTTCTAAAGACATCTCAATTGCCTCATGTTGAGTTATTTCTATAAGAAAATATATTTCAAACACTAATGATCTATATATAACTCACAACTATCACAATAGATATACTGTCTCTATATCATCAGAGAAAGGATTACAATTCCTATCTAAATATGATGACTTGAGTTGTTTTTTTCATGGATTTTTAGTTTTCATAATGTATTGGAAATAACTCTATCATTCCATATAAGGACACAACCATGTCCATTCCTTGATGAATCACTATAAATCAATACCCATCACTTCTAGATGGTAATTTTAATGATCGGAGAACTGACTAAGGTTATCATAAATTCTTCAAAACACTCTCCACTCAAGTTTTTTCAAATAAATTTTACCCATTTACATGTGATATTGGTTAATGGGTTTGCTAATCGGGTGAAATTCTGGACGAAATGCCTATAAGAACCTACTAAACCAATAAAACTATGAACCTTAGTTATACTCATCAGTGCTAGCCATTATTATATTTCTTTTTTCCTTGTAGGATCAACAAAGATTCCATCCTTAGAGACAGTATAACTGTGAAATGAAATTTCCTAAATCTATATTTCACACTTTATAAGCTTCCCATATACCTCATTTCTTCTATGAGTCTTTAAAACAATCCTTAAGTGGTTGTTATGGTCTTCATGGATTTTAGAGTATACAATGGTATTATAAAAAATACTACAAAAAACCATCAAAATATTCCTTGAACACATTCTTCATTATATCCATAAGAATAAAGGGTGAATTAATTAGTCCAAACAACATTATTGTAAACTCGTAATGACCATACCTGGTTTGTAATGCTATATTTTGAATATCTTCCTTATTGACACACAATTGATGATATCCAGAACAAAGGTTAGTCTTCAAAAAATATTGAGCTTCATGAAGTTGATCAAACAAATGATCAATGTGAGGGAGAGGATACTTGTTCTTTATTTTAGAAGCCTTGATTTTTCTATTGTCAATGAATATCTTTTTTATCTATCTTTCGTATTAAAAAAATAAACTACAGCTACCCATGGAGAAACAATATGGTGAATAATTCCATTATTTCTCAAATAGTCTAGTTATTTCTTCATCTATACTAATTCCACAGTGGTTGTTCTATAAAGAGTTTTTGATACTAGAATTGCAATAGGGATTAAATCAATAGTAATCTCAAATTCTCAGTCTGTAGAATTGTCATGTAATTCCACTAGAAATACATCGATATATTCTTGGAAAATAGGTAAAACATCCAATGGAATATTTATTCATTAATCCAATGATTTTATTTCCCATTTATCCCCAAAAATATCATGTTTAAATATATAGGTGGTGGGTTTTGATAAAAATAAATGGATAATGGTTCTGCTCTAAAGATAATGGATTGTACATTTCCTCAAAAATTACATGTTCCTTCATCTTGTAATAACTTTTCACATCATATTTTTATATCCATACCATGGAGAGGAATATATTAATGGATACAATTGGTATTATGGTCAATTAAGATGATAAAATATGTTTATATTCCATGATGGTAACTGCCTTACACATCATAGTTTCAATGAGACTTCCCTTTGGGATTTTGATTGAAAACTCCATTGATAATGCAATAGGAAATATCTAATTTTTAATGAAAACTAGGTAGATATAAAAGAATGAGAGGATTTGAAATAAAATAAATATTTTGATAAATTTTATAAAATTATTAAAGTACATGTCATCACATTATTATGAACTTCATCCTTAGTATTTGTGATTATAAAGCATGGAACTTCTCCCTTAGACTTTTCTAGGTAATGTTTCTTTGATGCTTAGGAAAATCATTTTCATAGTTTCCTATATCTTTATAGTAGTAGCATTGACCATTGGTACATTCTTAATTCTTATTTCAATCACAATCATGGTATCCTTTCTCTCAACACTTATAAAAAAATCACAGTCCTTTTAAGAAAGTAATGGGGTGTTTAATCCCACAATTACTATAGGGTGGAAATTAAACATTTCTCTTCTTCCCCCTTAATTCATTTTACATAGTGTTTTACAACCATATTCTTCACATTATTTACTTTGAAGTCTTGATACTTAGATAATTCCATTTCTATCCGGATATAACATTAGACTATATCCTCATATGATGAGAAATTTTATGATATCAATTCCATTTGGATAAATGGTTTAAGACAACCAATAAATCGATCAATCATACTTCTTAGGTTATGTATGTAGCCCTAAGCATAGCTTGATAACCAGTTGAACATAGTTTCATACTTTGCAACATTCTCATCCTCCTCAAAAATTGTCTCTCCATATTTTCTCATAGATCACGAGGAATGTATTTTTCTAGGAATAGTTCTTAAAATTACATCCATTCCATATTTTCAGCCTCTTCATCTTCGTTCATGTTTTGAATTAATTTCCACCAGTGATGTTCTTATCTTTTTATATGACAAACTATCATTACAAAATTTTCCCTATCATTACTCCCCAAAGTAAGAAATATTTTCTCTATTGAACATATCCATCACTAATCTAAAAATTTATTTGTAGTCCCATTTAATTTTGGATGTTTTTGTCTCATTAATAGATTTAACAGTGATTCTCCATGTTGAGGAATATGGAGCTCTATAATGGTAAGGTTATTGTTCATAACCGGAGTCACATATCCCAATATAGTTATAATCTATTTATTTCTAGTTGTATCACAAAAACAACTATCATTATATAGAACAGGAGGAAATTCCTTCCATGGATTATATGCATTGATATAGTTTCTTTTTCTTCCATTAGGCACCTTTTCTAAATAATGGAATATTCTTCATTAGGTTATGAATCATATTTTATAATTTCAAACAAGTAAAATACTTATCATATAATGAAAAATTTATCCATATAGAATCCATAATCATAAAAATGTTTTATTTTGGAACATATTTACTTATAAATACTTTATAATGGGTTTTAATGAAAATGTGATTTATCCTAATAAAATACCTCAAGAGTGTCAAAATAGGTGCATAGTAAGGCATGCTATCACATACCCTGCTACCCCACGTCATGTTTAGAACACCTGGTTTGAGTTGGTACTCCTATGTACATATGTCACCGAACCTTTCCCACACGTAGTATCTGAACATGGATGTATTTTCTATTAATACTCAAAATATATCTACATTACAAAAATATTATGATGTTCTTATATGTTGTTCCTCAAAGTCAATATTTGGGTCGTGTCCCCTAATTAATGACTATTCAAAATCTAGTTTCCATGTTTGTTAATAAAATTCCTTTAATACCAACAATATTTCTTGAACCCTGTTTCCCAGAATTGGGGTGTTAATTTATTACACTGGCATAAAAAATCAAATTTTGAAGGATTGATCAGTTTAGTAGCCTTGTAAATACAGGATAAAAACCTATGTTTTACAGTACAACATTTAAATAAAAAACATATCATCCTATTTTAAAACTCTCATATCCCTTAGACTATCCCTACATGTCAATCATAACATACATATTCTCATCCTAGGGAAAATGAAACATAGGAAAGGTATGGGCTCAGATGCTCGGTAAGGATAAACAATATAGATGAAGCTATCGTAGATAAGCATAAATATTTTAGGCGAGTAAAACTAAAAAAACATTTTTAACATAATATTCATCATAATATGGCAAGAATAAATCCAAGAATTCAATTTAATCGTCAAAATTGATATTCTACAAGTTTAGTAATCACATGCAATATTAATCGCATAACGAGGAAATGCATAATGTCAGACTTCATAACCATACCATCATGGCCTTGTGCCATTACCATAAATAACCATATCATCATGGCCTCATTCCATGACACTGGTTTGTCTCATGAGACCAACTGATGCATCGAGGTTCTATAGTGGGCCCCGCCCATCACTTACTATGTCTAATTCATTCATCATATGAAAATGGTGAAACATATTATAAAATTTTGTAACAAAACATACTTACTTAATGTTAACACTTTATCCATAAACATTAAATGGTACACAAATGGAAAATATACATTCAGACATATCATCAAACCATCAATTTAATATGGAATATTTTATTATAATAAATCGACCTCAATCAATGAAAAAATCCAACAAAGGACATTGGCATAGATGGAAATAATATAATAAATTCATTAAAACTCTTTGAGGGAAATATACTTTTTTTACCTTGAAATTAATTAAAAGCCACAAAATAATAGAATAAAACATTTATTATGAAATTACACTTGTAATATTTAAAGAAAATATCCAAATTTTTAAGCTGTTATAAAAGTGGAAAATATCCACTCGCATCGTATAAGTTAGAAGACAATTATTTCCTTAATTTTTCGAAACGGTCATAAAGTACCTCGTTTGGAAAATGAAGGAATGATTCATTTCAAAATGTTCTATAAAAAGTAAAACATGTGTAAAATGACTTAAAAAATTTTCCAATCATATTTTGATACACATTTTATGAAAAAATGACCTGGATGATAAATATGTCCCTGTAGAAGCTTATGTATAAATAATCTCGGATAATAAAGTGATTGTGAAATTAACCCTTAACAAGAACTTTCCTTTAGTTGAGGGTGAGTTAACATACTATATAATTGTTATAAAATATTATTAAATTATAACATGAACATATCAATATATATAATATCATATATGATCCTTTTATATCATTTTTAATCTTTATTTCACTATTACAATTATTTCGGGTGTTAACTGCATCATTTTACCATTCTGATTTTCCATGTCTGTAATGTTTGTTAGGAATATGATGTATTTTATTCAAATAAATAATGATATTAAGTTCATAATTTTTATTTTTACTCATCATATAATGTTTATAATCATTATTTAATGGTTAATGTGTAGAACGAATCTCACAGCATCATGGAGATGGTTGGCCATACGTACACACAAGCGACCATATTATTCCCGGATGGTTAAATGGTAAGGAATTGGATTGTATATGAATTATATAGATTCATTATCATATTATATTAATAATTTAGATTAATTATAATAATTTTTATACCAATAAAAATAAATTACTGTTGAATAAGAAATTACACCATTGTTTGGAGGCGGTAAGTCGTACGTACAGATGGATGGTGATATTATGATTTGTAGGATGGATAAATGGAGGAATATGCTTTTTCAATAAATATAATAACATGTCAGCATATATATGATACTGTATTTATTACTTTGGTATGGAAGAAGCATAGGAATAGGAAGTTGATGAAAACAATAAATTGAATGGAATTGGTAAAAAAATTACCTCTTCTTTGAGCGTCTCCTTTGGATTTTCCCAAAAGGACACCATAGGATGGATTCTCACAAGAGAATGGAATCTTGGATGAATCTATTGATGTTATGGGATCATTTTTTTATAGTTTTTACAAGTCAGTGGTATTTAAATGTGTGAATAAAAATGAATGAGAGGTGTCGTTTTATAAGAGAGGGGAGGGGAACTTTTGGAAACTCAACATATATTAAATTATAATTAATTGATTTTCTGTTTAAAATAGTTAAAAAGTGAGTTATTTAGAGTATAATAATATTATGGTTATAAATATTCACAACCAATGATTTTTTTTTATTTATTTAGGTCACAAAATTATCCTTATTTTTGTGTTTAACCCTTATTTATATAGTTTGACTCTTACCATGTCAACCTCAATTTTTATACCATAAGACAAATATTGTTACTATAAAATGAAAAAAGAAACCACCTTGGATAATTATTGACATATTTAACACTATCCTTGATAGTTTTATAAAAACATATATTTTTATGAATTTTATAGTATTTTATACAATTTTATTTATTTTAAAGTATCATTTATGTCAATTTTGATACAATTCGACATTTTCATTTCTTAAAATATCATGACATCATGTTTAAAACGATAAAATTATTAAAATATGTCACTAACATGTATATGTTATCTATAAAATGTATGGATGTCATTAGTTAATTCATAATAAATTTATTCTAACATTATTAATATCATTTATATGATATTTGTATTTATAATATAATTTTTGCATTATTATTGTGTCATCGTTAGTTGTAATTATATATTCTATGAAAATATAAATAAATTTTTATGTTTTATGAAATTATTTTACTTTTCTAGATACTATTTATATTATATATTATCTTCAAGATATCTCTATATTAAAATTATTACACATATAATAAATAAGAGTGTTATATTTTGTCACATTCATTAATTGTAATAATATTCATCTCATATTTATAGAAAAATGTCCATTAAATGGATCCATTTATAAAAATAGTTTATAAGGGTATAATATAATCATGAAATTGTATTTTTAATGGTTTTATAGAAAATTTAGAATATTATTTGTAGTTTTTATTACCTAATTTACCCTAAACAAGGGTAATATAAAATTACTAACGTTTCTAGTCAGAATATGAAAAAACTAAATGTAACCTATTAACATAATTAGGACCCAATTATTCCAAATATAAAAAAATCAAAATCTAAATGATATAAGTTTTAGGAATTAATATAAAATTAATCCTAGTTGACAAAAAGTGAAAACCAATTTTTTAAAAGTAAAAACATTCAAAACAATTCGATTTGTTTATAATTAAATTTTATATAAAAATAATTCCAATGAAATATATTATATTAAATAATAAAAGAATAACCTAATTATAATTTAAAACCATTTAAGATGATAATCTAATAATATAAATAAATTATATGAGAAATCATCTTTGAATTAAATTTTAGTATTTTTCACTACTTTTTAAAATTACAGTTTTCAGAAAAACAAAAAAATATATTCCAAAATATATTTTTATTTCCCTATAATAAATTAGAAGTTTATTTTGTTAAATTGAATATATAATAGTGTCATATAATGGATTTAAAAAGGGTTCTCTTTTTTAAACATGTAAAACTATTTTTTTTGAAAATTACTCTTCTATTTGAAAAATTGAATTTGTTCTTATATAATCTCCAAGAAACACATGAGATGAATATTAAAATTATATGGAATTTAAAAAATTCATAATGTGGTTAATATTTTTCATAACCTATTTTTAAATGGCTATCAATGGTGTGCTTGAACTGGGTGTTGCGTGTAGCGGAAGGTATTAAATATTTTAAAAAGAAGTTTATAGTGCAAGCTTGGTGTGTTACAGAGGGGTCCAGAATGGGGTTAATATGTGGTAAGGGAATAATAGGGTTTTTACATTTTAAGACATCTTGGTAGGTCACATAGTTTTGTTGAACGGTTTATCAAACTGTGCGCCAACTGTGTTGTAGCTGTTGTCCAAGAAGTGAGTGACTGCATAACTAATCCTCATGGTTTGTGTGACTGTGAGAAAATAGTACGATAGCTTATGCTGAAATACCAGACCTACATCACACCTAGGTTCTATTTTTTGTGTGATCATGTGAAAATAGTGTGATATATTTTGATTGAATCCAAAACCTACTGCATGGGTATTTGGGATGAATCACATAGCTTCCACTAACCGTGTGGTGCCTGTGAATAGGATGAAATCTCCAGAAACATCCAAAAACTAATTTTTTTTACTTTGTGTCAACCTCGACCTTAATTAGAATGATATATGATCAATAAAACAATAATTTGAAGAAGTATTAGAGCTTGGGGTTTGACAATTCTCCCTACCACCAACACTTTTTTCACACAGAAATTCACCAAGCTAAATGATTACCAAAATTTGAGTCCATTCCTAATCAAAACTAAGATAAATCCCACTACATGGTGTGACTATTCACTCCAAAAGTCACACCCAATGATTATTAAGAAACTACATCTTGAGTATAGGGGAGAACATGAGATGTTCTCCCCACCAGAATAACTCATCTAACATATATTCTTCAAAATCCAAACAACAGCCTCACTGCAACTGGGAACTAGGGAACTCCCAACACCAACACATCCAACATCAATAGAAGAAGAAAAAAACCCACCACCAGAACTAGAAACTCTACACATACCAGTCGATTTCTCAACACTAGGGGAAACCCAGGAAAATAAATTCAAACCATGAAATGAATAGAAAACACCATCCATTTGTCCCACAAAACCCAATAATTTACCAATTTTCATAGTTTAAAACTATGACCCGAACTAACTCTTATAAGGGTTAGAAACACAACCACCCATATTAAAAAATAATTTATTCATCAAATTTTTACAACATAATGATGAACTCTCCACAATATGAAAATAAGAGGAAGGAATCATTAAATGTTCTAATCCCAATAGGGAGCACCAAAAAGGAGATAAGGATTCACACACCATCAGAAACGCGTCATTTTGTGTGAGCTTCACACTAAGGATTGTGGATAGATACAAGATTAGAGAAGCACTTCCTACCTCATAGTGAGATTTTTTAATCCTGTGATCACAATTCCTTCTTCATGAAATTCTTCACGCAAAACATCACCAAAAGACCTATATGACCAAAATGATGTTAGGGAATTAGAGGGATGGAACAATATTACTTCGACTTCCCAGAATGGAAACACTGATGGGACATAAGAAAATGGCTTGGTGAAATAAAAGCTAGAACCAATAATAGGGACTTCTTAAACATCAGTTCCTCCAAAATGCACTCCTCACCATATCGGGAACTATCACGAACAACAAGAGACCCTAGATTAGAAACTGACTGCACTACAGAAACTGACACATCTAGAAGAGATTCATCCCCCAACATATCAAAATGAATATTTTTCAAGGAGATTATTCACTACTTGATATCTGAATGAAGACTCGTAATGAATAGAGAATCCTTCAACAGATCATGTGAAACCACACCCATTGAAAATGAAATAACTCCTTGAAATGGTCTACATAGTCCTTTACTGTCTATTTTCCTTCTTGATTACTCATGATCTCTTCCCTTTTCATCATCTTTACATCCTAGGGTATAAAACATCGAGTGAAGGTGGAATTGAGAAACTCCAATGTTTTCCAAACTCACATCGATTATGAGGGGAAAGCTCATATTAATCCAAATCTATACATTCAAACGAACCTAGAAAATCACACCCACTAACAGCCTCAGGAGTTCCAAAAAATTGAACGACATTATCTACTTCATCATTCCACTCTTATACTATTACCAAAAATCGATCACCATGATGGATAGAAATCAACTGAGAAGAATAGGGAACTTGGAATGACTCATTAGATACACTGGGGGTTTTTTGGGTGGAATATTCTAAACAAAAAAAACAAATTCAAAACCATAATCAATAAATGATATAATAAAAGGAATTTCCTGAGCCAAAACAAATTCTAACAATCCAAAAACATAAGATTTAAACAAAAAATAATCTTTTCAAGAATCCCATTTCATTTTCAATTTTGAAAAATATCGCATTTCAATGCTACTTTTCAAACAAAAAAATCCACTTTTCAAAAAACAAAATGCACTTTAAAAATGAAAAAATATTTTCTTGAATCATTTTCCCCTTTCAAAATCACTATGGAAAAGAATAATGCCAAGAATCTAATCTCAAATACACACCCATGGAATCCCATGAATCATCGCACATGTGTTCATCCATATTTATCCTCACATGAAAACATGAACATTCCACACACACTCATACACATGCGAACTTTCATAAGGAGTACCAAGGTCCGTTCTTACCATTTCCTCTTTAAAACCCAAGAATACATCATCTTTTCAAACTAAAACACTATATTCTTAACACCCATTTTAACAATTTTATGACTATTGTAAAAAATCATTTTTTGTTTTCATAAATTGGATTAATTTTTCAATCATACCCATGTAAAATTGAACCAAAACATAGCATGAATCTAGAAAAATCACTGAAATGAGGAAGTAGTAGTCATGTCTAACCTAGTATCATGGTAGTGAGCCACACCCCATGTAGACAATAACTAATAAAAGGAGCTTTAACCATTAAATCAAACTCTACATGGGTCACTATTCCATCTGAGATCACGACATAACACAGTCTAGCTTCCATTTTCATCCCACAATCCAAAAAAATAAAGAATACACAAATTACATTCTACCCAGTGAACATAAAGATCAGAACGATAAAGATTCCTTCACACTCATCGTGTACTTACCTCCATACTCCCAAAAGACCTAATCTCCAGCTACTAGACACCCCAAATAATAAGATCTTTTTCTAATACAATTTTTTCATGAACCATGATAGGATTCCGTCCAACCTGACATTCGACCCAGTCTGCAGCATGGATTGAAGTGTATTCTCGATCCCCAGGGATAAAAACTTGATCCATACATCAAATGAAATCCATTCAGGAATTATTTTTTACTAAATAATAATAATGATCAAATAAATAACTCGACAACTAAGAATGAATCAATGACCACCACTAATAATACTAAATACATAAACTGATCCAGATACAAATATAACTGAAGAAAAAACTAAAAACTGAATATAATGTAAAACTAGGATACACCATTTGAATATCCATGTGGACTCTTAGTCACCTCCATCCAAATAAAATTCTCCACCATAAGTTCTCAAACATCGAATATAGACCTACAAAACAACTTGGGTCTTCTGAAACTGAATTATAGAATTAGGGTGTGAGCTAAACAATATAGTAGTAAACCACCAAAGAATCCATGTGTTTTATTTCTTGAAAAAAAAATACATTAACACTAGTTCAAAATAAATTAACAAAACTAAGGTTGACACATTTCAATAAATAAACTCATATTTCCACCATTTTTAGAAAAATGCAAACTATATTTCCCCTTTCAAAATAGATTTCCATTTTAGAACGAAACACATGAACCAAATGATACTAGGGCTATGTTGAAAAATTAGAAAAATTGTAAAATATGTGGAAAATTCAACATAATGTAAATACACACACACAATTTTATTAACCATGGTATTTTCCTAAACATCCTTAACGAGACCCCTAGATGTACTCGGTTCAGAACCACCTACCGGTGTATAGTGAAGCTCCCTAGTATATAACCAACTACCCAACCCCAATTAACCAATCCAATGTCACAACCCAGTAGGTATCTCAGAAATTCTAGGGGCTACCAACCCCTCTAACCAAGGCTTCAATGAAACCATTACTCAAACCTCTATAATATTCCAAGGAACCCATGGTAAAGGTATACTGAGTAAGTATGAGTCCCTCACATGTGTGAATCTCCTTAATTTTCGTCCCCACACTTGCCTGCCTTTAACACAGATATGAACTGTTTGATAACTCATAAATTGAAAGACCTCATATTGTGGTTTACAATATATATATATATATATATATATATATATCACATCATCAGGGTTCTAATCGAGCTATCACAACATATTAAAATTCAACCATTTCATAAAACTTACAAGTTTTCCATACATGCCTTCAAATTTACACACCCTAATGGGTTTACCAAAAAATTTCAAAAACCCTTTCCAATCAATGTGAAATGTAACATTCAAGAGTTTTTTTAAATAAGCCTCCACATTTCAAGATAAATTCCCTTAAATCCCAAGATGAAAATATATAACATATTTAAAGATGCCCAATGGGATCCCAAACTATTTAGACACCAATCATGGCCCAAAATTTCAGATAGGACAAGATCTGAAGAATACATTTAAATCCAATTTTGAGAATATATAATCCACCACTGACAACCAATTTAGATTAAGGAAAAAAATTTAAGCCTGAGTTTAGAGGAATGTTTTTAATGTTCAATGTTCATTCGAGTTACCATCCATATGTATACATTGTTCACACATGGACATTATAACATCCAATGGAACACCCAAATTAACCATATCCATTTCCAAGATCACTAATTTCTTTTTTAGAAAAACCCACTAAACTAATTTAATTTCCAATGAATAAAGCCTTTCAAATCCAAGGGGAAACCTTCCAAAAGATTTTCCAGCAAAATTCTCAAGAAAAAAAATACATCCAAATCACACATCCTTACAATTACATATATTAAAATTAATTTACAAAAATATAATAAAGGAAAACTATCAAAATTATGCCCACTTTTACTTTTATAGAACATTTGAAATTTTTCATTATACATTAGGTGTTTAAATAAATAGGTATATTCATGGAATTACTAAAAACCTATTTTTAGACATATTTACCAAAAAGAAAACACTATAACATACAAAAAAGGTACCCTATGTGCGCGAACCATATCTATAAATTTTGTCCAGAATCACAATGATTAATGGGATGTATCAAAAAAACATGGAAAAACATACCTCAATAGTGTGCGGGAGAGATGAAACCTTTAGAGAAGAGAGAAATATGCCCTATAGACCTTTCACACACCCTATATTTGAACAAAAATCACCCAAAATTCATACCCTAGCCATTAGGGTTCATCCAAACAAGACCCAACCAAAGGGAAACTGAAAAAAAAAAGAAATAAGGGGAGAAAGAATAAGAAAAGGGGTCAAACCCTCTAAATATCACCTTAAATAGGTGGGGGTGAAACCATGGAGGATGAGGAGACAAGGAAAGAGGGGTTTCAAAACCCCTTTCTGTTCCAAAAAATTCAGGAGGGAGGGGTATGGAATGGTGTTAAAATTATTTAAGGGTAAAATAGGGTTTATATGTATTAATATTTCTAGGTAGCTCACACGGTTTATCAAACCAAGAACCAACTATGATGTAGCTTCTATCCAAAGAGATAGAAAAAACAAGACTAATGCACAAATTTTATTCGACCATATGCAAACTCTGTGGTATATTTTGGTGAAATACTAGACCTACCACACGACCATGTGACATGGTATTTGTGGCCATGAGAAAATCATGTGGTACATTCTTGCCAAATGCATAACCTTCTACACAAGTTCCTGGGCTAAACCACAATGTTTCCACTAACCGTGCGCTACACGTGCACATGCGAAATCCACTCAAACATCCCAAATATCAAAATTTCTAACTACGTTTCAACTCAATACTCAATCAGAAATATACAATGCCAAGAAAAGAATAAATTAACAGTGTACCCATAGATCGAGTGTGAAAACCATCATCTCCTTCTAGAGCTATCAACTACTCAACACACAAACAACCAACTACCTTATCTACTGAAGGATCCATGTGTTTCTCAATAGGTGGTAGCACTACTGAGTGATCTCCCAGAGGAAAAACAACATTATTTAGTTCTATAATTGAAAACTCATCAGTCACCTAGTCTTCTACATGACACTATCTCAAAATCCTAGCTCGTTTTTAACATAGAGGCATCGTGAAAATTCTCATGATTTACCAGGATCAATGATTATATCCAAAGATATGACTTTAGAGGGAAAATAAATACACATCCCATTATGATATGATTCATGTACCTTAATATTCCAATAAACCAGTGTCTACATATACAAAGTCAACAAGAAGATATCATGGTCTTGGTGGATAGATACAACTGCTCCTACACCAACATTGGTCACCCTGTCCTGAGAGACATTCATGAAATACATTAAAATGGTGTCCCCTGATTCAAAACAATGACTTAATACTAGTAAAAAGAATATAATATATCTGATCCTAAGCCTAAGTAGTATCATAAAACATCAGGAAGGGTCTCCCCTTGGATACCAATGTAACACAACCTGACTCGATGGGGTTAAGATAAAACTACCCAATGGACACCTCCAAACAGCTAGGGACTGGTGACTAGTTCCATGATGTCATATCATAATCACGAGGGGATTTTCTATTATGTAAATGTATAAACAAACACATATCTAATACCACATAATTAAGAAATGTAAAACATTGGGAAACAAGGATTGAATATTTCTATAGTACCTAAATCAGTGTTTGAAAAATGTTCTGTAATGTGTAAAAAGTTACAGAATACAAGATCAATAAGAAATTGTAATTTAATGTCCAACCTACTCAGAAGGAGGTGACTACTTACAAATAAATCATCAGAATACCCCCTCGGTTATTCTATCCAAAACTAGCACCACTTAATACTAGTCCACCAAGGACTCCACTAAAAGGTATGGTTTTCCATAAGGCATAACAGATTTGGGTAGAGCCCATATATGAAAGACTATAACAATATTAATTATGAGAGATAGAAATCACCCAGAATAAATAATCATGAGTAGTAATCGGATATAAATAAATATATGTATACATCACAAATAACAAGAATGTTCAAATATACTCAAAAAAGAAACATTGTCTCTAAGGTAAATTCACAATATTAATGCCATCCATGGATTTTACCTAAAAATTCCCACATAGAACATGTCTAAGAGAATACACTCCATGAGTTAGATAGCACTAATGATGTTTGTCTGAGGGGTAGTTCACATCTGGTCCTACCAATGGAGGTATATGTTAGAGGCATAAAGAGATATGAAACACAAATTACGATTATTCCCAAGGCCATGGGTTAAACCAATAACTCAATCTTTAATAACCCGCTATGTCAAGGATCAGTTCCATCAATGTATTGGTAATGATGAAACAAATAACTCCACCTAGGGTATAAATATGATAGAGGATCTCATTTTGAGCCTCACAAATGAATTCTAATAATTGTATCCAAGAAGTCCCCCTAAAGGGATTATTTTCATATACGTAGATTGTGATTCCATAATAGCCTTCATACACTACAGGAAATATAGGCATTTGCGACGGGTCATTTGCGACGGGATCCCGTCGCAAATAGCCTTTTGCGACGGGGCTCCGTCGCAAATCGCCCGTTGCGGAAAACGCCGTCGCAACAAAATGTTTTTGCGACGGGCCCGTCGCAAAAACACTTATTTGCGACGGGAAAAGGGCCCGTCGCAAATAGTTTTGTGGTTTTTTTTAAAAAAACTTTTGCGACGGGCCCGTCGCAAATAAGTTTTTGCGACGGGCCTTTTCCCGTCGCAAATAGTTGCCTCGAATCAACTATTTGCGACGGGCCCGTCGCAAATAAGTATTTGCGACGGGAATATATTCCCGTCGCAAATAATAATAAAAAAAAATAAAAAAAAAATTTAAAAAAATTTAAAAAAATTAAAAAAATATTTATTAATATATAAATTAATAAACGTTTTTATATTGATATAAATATAATATTTATTTTATAAATACGTTTTAGAAAGGATCTATGGAAATATAACATTAATTTATAAGATGTTTAGTAAAATAGGGTTATAAAATAAATTAAAAAATATTTTTAATTAATAATTACCTAATTTTTATCAATTAATAGTCATTTAATAACTCTTTGAATATAAAAAAAATAAAAAAATTAATGAAAGATGGAAAATAAGAAGAAAATGAAACCCAAACTTCAAACGGCCATAACTTTTGATCCGGGACTCCGTTTGAGCTCTACAGCATATCAAATCGAAGCTTGCGACGAGCTCTACAGCCCTATGGACCGGTGAAACCCGTCCAAGGTTTTTTCGAGGCCCAAAAAGGCCCCGAAGGCCTCCAAAACTGAGTTTTTAGTCGGGGTACCCCGATTTTTCACCGTTCAAACAGCTATAACTTCTAATCCCGATGTCCGATAAACCTCTACCATATATCATGTCGAAGATCTTTTAATGTTCTTCGATTTGACTAATTGTGGAGCTGAAACGGACTCCTGGATTAGAAGTTATGGTCCTTTTAACATTCAAATGGCTGTAACTTCCGATCCGGATGTCCGTTTGGCCTGTACCGCATATCATATCGAAGATCGTTTCATGTTCTTCGATTTGACTGGTTGTGGAGTTGAAACGGACTTACGGATTAAAAGTTATCGTCATTTTAGCATTCTCAGAGGATTTTCACCCCCTCATTTCTATGTATTCATTCATAACTATGCATATATATATATATATATATATATGTGTGTGTGTGTGTGTGTATGTGTATGTGTGTGTGTCTGTATTTTATATATGTATTTATTTATTTATTTATTTATAAATACACATAAAAACACATATTTTATAAATTTATTTAAAACTAAGCTTATAAATATATATTAATTAATATACAAATAAATATACGAATAAAAACTTATAACTACATATATATATATAAATAGAATAAATATATATTAATATACGAATAAATATATATATTAATATATGAATAAATATATATATATATATATATATATATATATATTTATTCATATAACCAAATATATTTATATTAATATAAATCTATATTAATATACGAATAAATATAACTATATATATATATATAACTATATATATATATAACTATAATTATTCCTAATTATTACTAATTATTATTAATTATTCCTAATCATTATTAATTATTTCTAATTATTATTAATTACACCTAATTACCATTAACTATGAATACTAATAACTTAAATTTTTTAAATAACAATATAAACATAATTAAATTACAACTAATTAAAACTAATTAAAACTAATTAAAAATAATTAAAACTAATAAAAAAATTAAAATAAATATTAAATTAAAAATAACATAAGTACCTTTAAAATGGATTTGAAGTTGATCTCCGATAATTGTTGAAGACTTCAATATCAACTCTGCAAAAAAAAAATTAAACTTAATAAACTGTAAATAGTTTTGAGAGAAGTTGAGAATGAATGAAAAAAAAACGGATGGGGGTATTTATAGGTTAGATTATTTGCGACGGGACTATTTGCGACGGGTATACCCGTCGCAAATAGTATTATTTGCGACGGGTCCCGTCGCAAATACTTTAACCCGCATTTATCATGGTCAACGGTTAAATAGTTATTTGCGACGGGACCCGTCGCAAATAACAACCTGCCGACACACTATTTGCGACGGGGGTATATTCCCGTCGCAAATAGTTTTTACCGCCGCCGGCTATTTGCGACGGGTGGTTACCACCCGTCGCAAATACCTTTCCCGCGGTTTGGCGCGCTATGCGCGCCAAGCCTTTTGCGACGGGTGAGATTTTCCCGTCGCAAATAACTAGTTATTTGCGACGGGAAAATTCCCCCGTCGCAAATAAGTTTCTAACGGGACTATTTGCGACGGGATTTATTCCCGTCGCAAATAACCCGTCGCAAAAAGCCATTTTTCCTGTAGTGATAGAATGGATATAGGGAACACACATTACTGAAACATATCCAATAAACATAGGATAAAGGCTCCCATGAAACATTTAAGGAGTACAGTCTGTGTGGTAGGGGTACACACCATGTTCATTCAACCTCGGGTCCTGCCCGTGTAATCATAATGTGTTCGTGTCTGTGGAATAGTATATATAGTACTACTTCCAATGTACATATTCTCATGTGCATATACATGGCTTGGCTCATGTATTCATTTTCTAAACACATATGTTTAGGGGTACAATGTGTGCCTCTGTCTATGTATTTTAAGTCATGATCGTGTACCCTTTGAGGTATATGTCAAACAATCAGTGAGGGGGTCACATAGATTGTAATCCTAAACTCCATCCTAAAACCCTTCCCACAACATAATGGGCCTCATGCACTATTAAATATCAGATTACATGCATTGTGGATTGATATTTCTATATAAATCTAGGTTTTTCATCCCATATAATACTGCCTTACCACCACATTGTTTTCCATCCACAATCTCACTGAGAATCAAGAATCTACTCTGGTGATCCCTAAATGTTGTCAATCACCAGATTCCAGCCACCCAAATTGCATAGAAAAGCCTTTAATTCATCTTTCTTCATCATACATTGTAGAACATGAAAATTTGGGACCCAAAACCAACCAATCCTATGACCCTTCTACTATCACACTGCCATCATTTCGTGATGATTCTAGATCTAAAATAATGAATAATTAAAAAAATGGGTGTTTAATGATACATTTATCATAGGATTTAGAAACATAGGACAATGAAGAAAACTAGTGATGAAACATGATTCGAGGGTGAAAAGAATATGGAATAGTCATGATGAATGAATCTCGGTCAATGTTTGTGTCGACCTCAATTCATTTCCATTATAATAGTTAATGAAGATATAATAAAATAAAAAAAATTGAAACTATCCCAAAAAACACTATAATAATCCCATTCCACAATATGCACAATCCACTGATCAATATATTAGTTTATGTATTCATTTTAATATTAAAAATCATAAATGGAATGAAATATTTTTCAAAAAAACCAAGCCTTGATTTGGTTTGATTACTGAAAAATATAAAATAGACATTTTTGTCATTGAGAATATCTTTGAGTTGTGTTGGCTCATGATCCTTGATTTGATCTGGACCTGTCATCATTTTCTAAGAATTCTCTCCTTTAATGGCTCCTACGTCTGCATGGTTTAGCACCCATCCCTGAGATAAAGCTTATTCTCTTATAGTTAAAAATGAATTTTTTCACTGAATAAAATATAAATATAATATATTTCATTATTTATTTATTTATTTTATTCATTTATGCCAGTGTTGAATTTATCAAAATTAGCTCATGTCGATAAATATTATTATATGACTAAGGTAAAACCCAATTTTTGAACATAAATATTCACACTGTTTTTTTTTTCTGGGCCCCCTTTGAGGAATTATTCAGATTTTTAAAGATAAATTAACATGCATTATATTGACTATATTTAATATATTTTAAAAAATTATTTTTAGGCACATCAGGCCCTAGAATTTCAGGCCATTTCAGTGCCTAGCTTCAAAAATATTCCTAAATTTTTTTCGACATCAAACGTATAAAAAATGGGACATTACATTTTCACTCGTTATTCTATGATGGAATGATGAATATAATATGAAACCTATATCTTTTCCATTGGTTATGATATGATGAAATGTTAATGAAACATATTTTATATCATATGTTATGATCTGATTATTGTGGTTTTAGATCTGGTGGCACACAAACATATTATATTATTACGTGATAGGTGTTGCTAATATCTCACTCCAATGAATTGGGTAGAGATTTATATATCATGACTTAGATAGGGCTGGAATAGGGAGTGAACCTGGTTTAGTATAATAATTTTTCTATAATGTTGGTCTTCGGAGTGAACCAGGACTAATCTGTTTGTTTTGGGAGATAATTCATTCCACTATAATAGCCTTTCTTATATTCCATGACTATTATGGAAATCATTTTTATTACATATGTTTATTTCAAAATTCCATAACTTATGAAAAATTTATGCTTTCATGGATCACGTTATTTGATTTCATTATGATCCAGGTATTAGGAAATTATAATATTTATGATATGTGTAATACATGGATGTTTTTATGAAATAATTTTATTAAATAATTTTAATTCTTCAAAAGCTTTCATTGCATGGAATAATGAGTATAAATGAACCATGAGACACCATTACTATAACATGACCATTATAACCTATCCATTTAAATAACATGAATAAATATAACTAACTTAAAAAAATTTTGATGTACTCTAGGCTACCAATTATTTATGAAAAATATAAATCAATTAAATATAAAGGAAATATATGTGTTTTATATTTAAATAAATTATGATAATTAAAATTTGATTATGAAATTAATGAAATTAATTTAATATATATCTTATATATTTAATAAAAAAATTATATTCATCCAATGGATTTTTTAGTCATAGGATATGAATAAACAATGTTTTATATATAAAAACCTATATTTTTTAAAAGGGTAATTCTGTCAAATTTTAATGGTGAAAAAATTTTAAACTAAACATTTTACATATTAATAATTTTTCTATTAAAAAATTAACTAATTTTTTTTAATGGGATATAAATATTTACTTGGATGTATTTTTTATGTTTTTATGATAACATTCATGTTTTGATTAAAAGTAAAAATATACAACATTTTAACTGAAAACAACTTTTTTCATTGCATTTAAAATATATTATTTAATGGTTTAAAAGTTAAAAATAATTATATTTATATCATTTAATAAAATTTTGGTAATTTGAATTAATTTTACATTGAATTTAGATATAGAAACATTTTAATCATTTGCAATGTTTTAACTTCTAAAACATGCTTTCTCATTTTTAGAACAAGATTAATTTTAAATTAATTAATAAAAGTTATGTTTTTGAATGTGAAAAAATATATTCCATTTTTAAATAATTAGGCCCCTGTTAGGTAAATAAATTTATTTTAATTTTGGGCTTTATGAATATTAACATTGATAATTTTTATTAATACAGTAATATGGTAAATCTGGTAAATAAAGGTAAAAATAAAATTATAAACTACCCAAACACTTGTCCTAATATCCTTGGATGAGTAATTTATTATCTAAATGACCCTAAGCCCAAAATATTATCCTTTGTAAGCCACATAGATGATATTACGACATTTTATTTATTTTATTTATATAAATGTTAATTATGTATCACTCAAATTATAATAACTATTTTATTTTTAAAATAACGTTACACATGACATAAATTAAACTATAAATACTAATTTTGAACCTCAAATGTTTTAATTTATCATAATTTTTTTAATTTTTAGGAAGTAAATAAATACCTTAATGGCTTATACATTGATGATGCAGAAATTATTTAATTTACAAAAAAAAAATTAATTTTTATTAAAATGATAATAACCATTAAAAGACTAAACAACTTTCCCAAATCCTATTGTCTTGTATATATTGAAAATATCATACAAGGGTACATTTATTTATCATTATGAACTATATGGAATGATTATGACACTATAATACTTTATTTAAATTAATATTAATGTAGTCACATTCATGTTTTAATAAATTTAACATTTGGAGGGTTTTTAAGAAAATATATTCAACTATAAGTATTATAATGAAATATAGAGGATCTATCTTAGTAATATTATTTTATATGTAATTTTTATTCAAAAAATTAAAATTATATAATTATACAATACTAATGTAGCAACTATTTTATTAATAGTGATAAAAATTAAATGTTATTAAAAATAGGAAAATAAATATATTTTGGGATAATTAAAATTTCCAACTAATTTTATAGATGATTCTAACCTCTTAGGAATATAATAAAATATTTTTTAGAAGTAATAATTTTATCATTATGTTTTTAAAATTTAGTGAATTGAATAGTTTCAATATTCATATTATTGATCGTTTATCAGAATAATGAATTAGTAAATTATATAAAAACAAAAAAAATTATTAAAAATACATAATAATTATTATATGGTATCTAATATCATAAATAATTCAATTATGGTCTAATTTACGTAAAATAAGTTATTTTTCACCATTTTAATATTACATGATTTGTTACCATTGTTAAAAATAAATAGAATAACTAAGTGTCAATTAAAATGATCAGGTTAATATTGACAAAATAAATTGTATAAAATCAATTAGTTGTTGATATTACAAACTTATATCATCTCATATTCTAAACTAGTACATTCTAGAGTTATTTTTGGGGGTTTTATTTTATTAAAAATTCACTTTTTTTTGACATACCAAATGTTCCCCCACCTCAATTATAAAAGGCCTCATCCTCCCTCGCATATTCACATCACTTTTATCCTTGAATCTTGTCCATCCCAGTCCATTTTAAATATAAAAGTACATAGTCAAATTCTATAGGTCCTATTATTCATCAACAACCAAATATAATGCATATAAAGAAGATCTAGAGGGTACTCATCGGAGAAAAGGTAATCACCTCCACTGATTCATTCAAACATATTTCGTAATCCATTTCATATTAATGAGTATTTTACATTAAAATTTAATAACTAAATTATCAAATATTTATGGGAAGTTATTATGATTATAGAACAACCACATTCCACCTTCTATCCATCTTATAGAAAACTAAATCACTACACATACATTTGTACGACTTACCATCTACATGTCATGGTGTAATCCGTGTTTCACCACCACATTACATGGATGGGTATAATGAATAAATAGTAACTATATATAGCTATTATAACATGATAATGATTTTGGAAGAAATTAAATATCATCCATTATCATATCATTTCACAATAATTGGAATGATATCAGCGCTCGTGCGTATATACGATCTACCGTCTCCACGATGCGATGTTATTTATTATACTTGAAATCCTTTAAATCAAAATTATATAAATTTTTATAATGAGTAAATATTATATATATTACATTAATATCAGTTTATAAATTTTATAAATATATCAACATAAGGATAACTGAAACTTATTTTACAAAATGTGCATAAGAAAATAAAGCGGTTAATACCCAAATAATGAGTAATAATCAAATGTTATTACCAAAGGGATAATAATATGATTATATATGATATCATAATAATTACTATTATTCAATAATAATTCAATGACATTGTTTAAATCATTATACAATAGGTTTAGATACAAACAAATGATATTGGTCCTATGTTATGGAATAATTTTTCAATTTCATTATTTTCTGAGATTTAATATAATGTTATATTTGTTGGGTTATATTTATCATCCATGTACATGTTCGTAAATATGTACTCCAAAATATTATTTATATTATTTTAGAAAAATTTAATTTCTATTATACTCATTTCTGAATTTTATTATATGATATTAAAGGAATGATTTTTTATTTTTGATATGAGGTACTTTTTGACTCTTCCAAAAAATGTATGAGAAGAATGTTTTCTTTTAACTTATACAACACTAAATGATATTCACATTTTTATAAAACTATACTACCCAGAAGCTTTTGGTATATTATTTAATTTTTATTTTCATATAAATTATATTCTTTTAAAATTACATGGATTTTGAGAAAATAAAATACATATTGAATAATAAATGATATTATCATCAAGGAATAATTTAAACTAATCTATGAAAAATAATTTCCATATAATATAAAATTATTTAATATTGTTATGTTTCATGTATAATATCCAAATAATTACTATGGTATTATTATGTTTATGATGGAATTCCATTTATGAAATCCATTTGTTTTACATTGATTGTGTTACCTTGGAATGATGTTTATAAAAACCACTATATTCATTGGGTTATACTACGATGAATGGTTTATGTTTTCTAGAAACATGTAAGAATGATTTAATAATTGGAAGGATGAGAAATATATCACACTCTAATACATTAGGTAAATATTTATATCCTATATGTTAGACAAGGATGAATAGGGAAATGATATCAGTTCTGTAATTTATGGTTGGAACAAGCAGTGAACTTGGTTCAGTAATGAACAGTCTCCACTATGGTGGTCTTAGAAATGATCCCTAGCTAGTATTAAATGATTTTCTAGGCTTATTTATATTCCAAAAATTCCATGTATTAAATTTTTATTGTTGTTAATGTGTTAATTTATTCATTATGAACATTTATGATTTATCACGTGAAATGATATCATGATCATTGAAATGAAGGATACGATTTTGGAAATGTTATGTTTTTATGTCTTATGATTATTATACGATTGATATCTCCTTTTTTTCATTATTGATAATCTAAGCTCACCCTTTCATATCTTTCTTTTCCCCAGGTTATGATGAAGGGGATTATGTAAGATAATTCAAAAATGGTTCATGTTATAACCGAATAATCCAGGAGACATTTTAGATGTCTTATGAACCGATTACTTATGTTTTCTAGTTTCTAAAGACACTAATCCTATAAGGTCCTAGATTGTTTTTTTTATGTTTTTAATGAATATTCTTCAATTAATAAGTTACATCTATTTATGTAATGTATGGTCTGTTGTAGTTGGTATCATAGGAAAGGTACAATTTATCGTGGGAAACTAGGATTAGAAAACCCTACAAAGAACCCTAAGGATATGTAAAAGTATATGTTACAATCCCATTGTTCTATAAATGATCATGAATAACCAAGAATAAAATAAAAAATGTCCAAAATCTATAATCTATTATTTATTATGTGGGTTTTCTATTATTATTCGTGTTTCTTAGACTATGGTTCTTGGATTTATTCAGTGGATGGTTCCAGAATGAACAATTTTAATGCTGAATACAACGACCAATGCAATGATGGTACTCCTAATAAATTGAATGTTATGGGAGATGAAATGAACAATACTATCATTGTTCAGACACATACTCTTCATTATATATATCATATAGGACATTCAAATGAGAATGGAGGGAACACAATTTTGTTTTGTCCTTCATGAGGTAGCATAAAACATCTTTTAGTGTGTCTTCAGATCCAATAATTGATGAAAAATGGATTAGTACCACTGGATACATATTTCTAATTCTACATCATTCAAATATGGATAAATTCATCTCGTAAATCTATAGTTAATAAGGTTAAGATTATCAACGATCGAATATTATTAAGAATATGAGGTAGAGAGATGAAATTAACTCTATGGAATAAAACATGTTCAAGATAATGTTTTTCAATATGTACTTTCATTATATTCCTAGAAAAATTATTGATAAGGAATTACATGAGCTTGTGAAAAAATACGATGAACACTTTGGTACTTAAAAAATAAATTTAACAATAGTTTAAAGGTATGATTCTGGAATTAATATCCAACCCGCGAGTAAAATTTATCGATTCATTATTGGCTTAGACCAGGTCTCCAAATATAATTAATCATAACAATCCTTAATAAATATGGGTTAATTATTCATTGTGATCTCAATGATTAGATGGATATTCGAGTAAACCATTAGTCTAATAGATTTGATATGAATTGAAAAATGGAACTCAATTGAAAATATAATGGCCACACTGAAAATAAGATGAGATTTACCTTATGGTCAATGTGTGGAAATAAGCCTGGTGGAAATTGTCTTAAATGTGATATAAAATGTTTTATGTGTGGGATATAAGGTCATCATGAAGTTGAATGCCGAAGTGATGGGAAAAAGATGTCTACTGATACAAATAGAGAAAAGGATACATAGAAAACACCTCCCACACTTCAAGGCTACAAGTTCACAGAAATGGGGAATTATGTTAAGCATTTCCCTAATCTAAGGGTTATCAATGACTATTAATGTCCACAACCTCCTATGGCTAATGAAAAAGTCATGTCACAAGGAATCATTTTTGGTGATGTGGAGTACGATAATGATGTGGTGAAAGGTACACATACGGTCCAATCTAATGTAGAAAATGTGTTATTTGATTCTATATCAACACACACATTTATTTTTGAATATTTTACTAAGGGTGTCATTGTATTACCTCAACTATTATCTGTTGAGTTAGTTATGATATCTCATAATGGAATAATAGTTGTATAAAATGATTATAATGATTCTCTAATTGAATTTTGTGGGATAGGGATTCCTTTAAATCATGTGATCAATCCTTTAGTGAAATTTTATATGAATCTTATTAGGGATTGGCTTTATCTATATGGAGCCAATATCAATTTCTAGGGAACAGAACTCACATTAAATATTCTCAACAAATCTATTATTATCAATCAATTCAAGGATGAATATGACCTTAAGGAGGAAATTTATTCCATCTTATTGGTCTTTATTCTTATATATGAACTTTATCTTTCTCAAATGTTAATGGAGAAACACACCATTAAGAATACAACTATTTTATTAGAGTTTGTTAATGAATTCCTTGAAGAATTTCTAGGTCTTCCACCAAATTTTGAAGCTGTGTTTTTTAAAGAACTCCTACCGAGTTCTATGATTATTTCAAAAAACACATATAGAATTAACCTAATTGAATTGTAGAAATTGATGAAGAAACTCCAAGAGAATCATGACAAGGGATTAATATAACCTATTGTAATACCTTGGGGTGAAATTATTATGTCTATTAATAAGAAATATGGGCCAATGAGACTCTTTATTTTTATAGGGAAATTAACTAGATCACTATCAAGAATAAATACGATCTTCCCATCATTAATAACTTATTTTACCAACTATACAAAGATCAATATATTTCCAAAACTGATCTTCTTTCATGATATCATAAAATAAGGATCATTAAGTTGGATATACTAATGACAACATTCCATATATGGTATGAAAACTATGGATTTATAGTGAGGTATTTTGGTCTTACTAATTCTCCTGATATCATCATGGGTTTAATGAATAAAGTCTTTAGATACTATATTGATCAATTAGTTTTAGTCCTTATAGGAAATATTATTATCTATTTGATGAGAAATAAAGAACATGATGTTCACATGAGAATTGTTTTTAAATACCATGATAAAGGAGATGATTTATGAAATATTTAACAATTGTGAATTTTGGCTTCAGAATGTTTAATTTTTTGGGGACATAATCTCAAGAGAGAGGAAATATATGGATCTGGTAACAATACAAGTTACTGAAAAATGGCATGTACCAACAATGGTAACTGAGATCTATGGATTTATTGATTTGGGGGGATATTTTTGACCTTTTGTAAAAAAAATAATGGGTATCTAATCCACTCCCCGTGATGACTCAGAAAGAAGATATGTTCGTGTGGGTAGAGGAATGATAAGAGAACTTCAAAGATCTAAAAGTAAGGTTAGCTAGTGAACCTATACTCAAATTTACCTATAGTGGAGAAAGGACTGAGATTTATAGTGGTGCATCCAAGAAGGTTTTAATACGTGTTCTCATGAGAAATGATATGGTGATAGATTTTGCATCACGAAAAATGAAAATCGATGAGAAAAATTATCTTACTCGTGATTTGGAGTTAGATGCTGTAATATTTTCATTAATGATATGGACGAATTATCTTTATGGTGAACGGTGATATATTCATACTGATCATAAATGTTAAACATTTATTGTCACAAAAAACGTTATCAATATGTGCCAAAGGAGATGGTTGGAGATAATTAATGATTATGAAAAACTAATATAGTATAAACCATTGAAAGAAAAAAGGTGGCAATTGATTTGAGTCGAAAAGACCACACAATCCTATCCATGATGAGGATCCCAAAAGATCCAATATTTATGTATTTTGTAAGGATGGTTTGTGAAATTTTAATTTATGGGGAGAAATATTATCTTTCTCAAATAAATGTTCACTCATCTCTACATATTAATATTAATAAGGCACATATAGAAGATTTAGAGCTACAAAATGAGTTAAGAAATGCTCCTGAATTAAGAATTGATTATTATGGAATAACATGGTTCTATAACCATTCTTTTTTTTTCTAACATATCCTAATTCAGGAAGAAGCTTTTGGATAAGGCTCATAGTTATTCATTTACGGTTCATTATGGAAGCACAAAGATGTACCTTGACCATAAAGAGTATTTATGGTGGGATGGAATGAAAACTAATGTTGCTAAATTTGTCTCTCAATGCCTAGTTTTTCATCAAGTAATTGATGAGACACAGAAGTATAAGAGGATGTTATAACCACTACCCATACCAAAACAGAAATTTGAAATCATCATTATGAACTTTATTGTTGGACTTCCCCATATATCTAATGACCATAATGCTATATCAGTTATAATGGATCAACTTGTGAACTAGGAAAACATCATTTCTATTAGATATGATTTATCTCTTGACCATATTTCTAGGATACATGTAATGGAAGAGGTAAGATTTAATGGAGTTCTACTTTCAATTATATGTGATCAGGATTTCAGTTTTACCTTAATGTTCTGGAGAGGGATTAAATAGTATTTGGATATAGCTTTATGTTTCAACACTTATTATCATCATAAAAAAGATGTTCAGTTTGAATGGAAAATTCAAACTCTAGAAGGCATGTTGAGATCATGATTTATGAATTTCAATGGTTAATTGGATCAACACCTTCCTTTGGAAGAAGTTTCTTACAACAATAGATCTCACTCCATCATTCAGATGGATCCTTATAAATCCCTATACAGATATAAGTGTAGAACTAGACATTTCTAGGACAATGTTGGTTGAAGAAATCTATTAGGACCCGATCTTGTTGATTAAAAGGGAAATAAGGTCAGATCTATTCAATAACATGTATAAGCATTATTGAGTTGAAATATATATTATGTTGATAACTGATGAAAAATAACTAGAGAATGAAGTGTTTCATAAGGTATTTATAAGATTATCTCCCTATAAGATATTAATGAGATATGGAAAGAAGGGAAATATAATCCCTAGGTATGTTGAACATTTTTAAATTTCTGATAGAGTTGATATGTTTCTAATAACATTAATGTATTGATGAATTATAAAAATATAATAAATTTTAGTTGAAAACAAATTATTTCATGATAATAAATTATATGTTTAAATTAACATATTTAATTGGTTTAACGTATAAATATATTTTATTTTTAACATTTAATATAGATTATATAATTGGATTTTATTTTACATTAAATTTTATGTAAAAACATTTATATATTTTGAAATATTTTATCTTTTTAAACCCATTTACTATTTCTGACAATGATATTAATTTTAAATTAACTACATAAACATATGTTTTTTTTATTTTGAGAAATATTTTTCATAATTTTAATCAGTGGGTCTAAATTATGTAAATATATTTCTTTATTTGTGGGAATTATGAACAATAACTTCAATAATTTCTATTAATATGGTAAAAACGAAAATCAGTTAATTATTTGTAAAAATAACATTATAAAATTACCCAAAAGCATGTAATAATATAGTAGGATGAGTTTTTTTAGACCTAAATCATCCATGGGATGAAATGGAATCCTTTGGAAGAAATTTGGATGATATTAATGTATTTGATTTATTTTATTTAATGAATAGTTTAATATGTCTTACACAAGTTATAATAACTATTTCAATTTTAATATATAATCATACAATAGATAAATTTTACAATAAATACTTTTTTAAATCTAACATGTTTTTATTTATCATGTTAATTTATTTATATTTTTTAGAAAATAAGTAACTACCTTAATGGATTTCTCATTAATGATGGAAAAATTATTTAATTTATGAAAAATCAATAAAATAATTTTTATTGAAATGATAATAACCATTAAAAGAATATAATAGTTCAAATACACCTTCTAAAGAATAGAATGTGTCTCAAAACATAATATGTATTCTAATAAAATCCTAAAAAACATTAGATGATGAGGAATTTGGGAAAGTAGTTGTTGAAAATACTTTTAGTGGAATGCTTTTTAGTTTACTATACCTAATATTTATTCATCCAGACATAATGATTTCTATATACATATGTGTGATATTTCAAGAAAATTAGATTGTGTCACAAAAAAATATAAAACTAATTTTTCATTTATGTGAGTTGCCTCAGAACAAGGCATTGATGGTATGACTATGATGTAAAGAATTAGGAATTCCCTCATTATGAGATTAATTGTTGTTTTTTGTTATTATTCAATCAGTTAGATTATCTATGGATATGTTTCAAGAAAATGTGATAATTTATATGGAATTGTTTGATAATCATTAATTAGTACCATATTATTTTATATATTGATGTTATTTGTTAAATAAATCAAGTTTTAAATATTTAATATTTCCTAATGATCATTAATTATTTGTTAAGGATTGTTTTTTACGCATAAACATATTATGCCTTAGATCTCAACCCATTTTTTTCTTTTACCTAGGATTCCAGGATGTGTCTTATGATTGAAATACCAGGATATTATAAATGAAATAAAGGTGTTAGAACAGAAAATGCTTTGTAGTATTTTATGTTTCCAATTTCAATTTGTGATTCATATTTGTATCTAGTTTTCCAAGACTACTAGAATTTTTGATCTTCGAGGTGTGATACATTTTATCTAGTTCCAATATAAAAAAATTAACTACAATTATTTGGCTACAAAGTTCAAGGTATTCGATATATATAATTTTATAATTACTATATAATGGTGAAATTTTATTTAACATTATTTCATTTCATATATTAAAAAATTGGTAATGATGTCCATGGGTTCATACAGCCTACCATCACCGTGAATGTTGTAATTAATTTTTCACTCTATCTTTTATAGATTAATCTAAATAAATATAAAATAAATAAAACAATAATTTATATCATGATTCAAATTATTGATAATATGGATCCATGATCAATGTATAAAGAACGAAACTACCAATAAAAAAACACAAAAAACAAAGCATTTACGATCTTAAATTGTTTTTTTAATATGGAATTGTAAAAAAATTGGTGAAATGTTATATTAAAATTTTACATGGTAGAATATATATTATTATCAAGAAAAAATATATTTATAAAACCGGATTTTTTATCACATATGAAGGAAATGAGAGAATATGTATGGGTTTCTCGTCTAACTGTTACTTTTCTGAGGAATAAATCATATTCACCACATATTTCATTTGAGTGTTTTATATACTTGGACAATGAAAAATTATATCATTAGTTTATTTATATAAATAGTATTTAATGGTTTATTTTATATTATTTCGTTAATAGGGTTAAAATTTTAATGTTACCAATGTGGTAAGGGTTTCTCTAATAACTTTTACTTATATGAATCATATACCATGTTCACTACTTATTTCATTTATTGGCATTATATAAAACCATTTAATTTCTTATATCGTTAATTTTTTTATCTTCTTACTATTTAATGTTTCATTTTATTTTATTTATTTACTGTGTATGATCATTCAAATTTATGAAAAATGTTAATGGTTTATCATCTTACTATTACTTCCTTGAGATATATGTCATATTTAAGACTTATTTATTTTTTACACTGTATATACTTCCCCTTTTATATGATTAGTCATGAATATATTTATATTTATTAAATTTATGTTTTCATTTTATGTTATGGGGGAAATGATTCAAATGATAACAAAGTGGAAATGATTTATTTTACAGTCTCATTAATTATTGGGATTATTTATGATAATGTTTCTAATGATGAAATAATCTGATATATCAATCAAGAAGCTCGTGAATTTTATTATCATGTCTTATTAATTTTCTTTAAATTTAATAGTTCCATATTAATATATTAGTTATTCAAATTATTGAGAAAATTTTTAAAATAAAAACTCTCTTTATTTCCCTCTTCCGTTGAAAATAATTTTTCTTCCTTATCTATGTTTTCTAAAATTATTTTCAAGAATATTTTAGACATTATAAAAATGATATGTTACGTAAATTTTTATAGATATTGGGATGTTTTAAAAACAGTTTTAATGGAATATTGATTTCATTTTATGAACAATGTTCATTTGACCCTTTTTTAATCAATTTTAATGCTATTTTTTTAAAATATACCATTTTTACAGAATGATCAACCATTATAATCTGTCATTTAATTGCCATATATATTACATGTATTTAGGGTTTTTAGATAATTTTTTCACTAATATTATATATATATTTTATTCTAAAATTTCATTTCAATTTGAAAATGATATTTTTTACATGAATTTTAATTGTGGTATTTTTACAGACTTACTTCTCATAAATGTCAACAACCCTTATATAACTTATGATCCACTGAGTATATGTTATAATGATTCCATCCAAAATATTTCTCTTGATGGTTTATAATATGTTTGACTGGGTATGTACTATATTGATAACATTATCTACATTACAATAGTTAGTTTATGATGATGATTATTTATTTGGGATGTTATTACCATTTAATATTCTATTTTTTTCAATAATAATGCTTATGCCTATGAATGAATTTGGGGATAACTCTGACAAGAGGATAACATCCTTCTTTTTGAGTAAGGTAAATATTATTATTTTTTCGTGAAGTAAATCAAATATTACATACAACATGTGGTTGTGGATATGATGTTTTTACCTGGGAGTAAAAATATTGAAGATTGGTCATTGGGATTTAACTTGACTATCTCCTTAGGAATGAAAATAGGGATTTCTAGACATCTCGTTTGAATCTAATATGCGCTATACTTTGGTTAATTAAAAGTTTCAATATGATCCATCGTTAGAAATTTTAATAAATATTGAAAATGTATGACTTATGTTAAACCTAATTTGTGTTATATTGATAATAATTTATAATTATTTTTAGATATTATAAATGATTATATAGTTTTCCATTATGATTATGGTTTCTCACACTATGCATTTTTGTTTCACTCAATAGGAAAAACCCAATAGAATCATTTTAACAGTGAATATTATTTAAAATTATTTTATTAGGAGGAACCAAATAGGATGATGACTAATATAAAAGATATTATGTTTTTTCCCTAATTAGTTATCATGTTATAATATAAATAACAAACACCTTAATGAACTAATGGGATCACCGAATAAGAGAACATGAAATCCTCTAGGAGCTCGAGTTGTGGAGATCATGGAGGAAGGAAGGGTCATTTTCATTCATGTCAAAAATATGAAAAAATACACTGAATAGAATATATCAAATGAACAAGACAAATTTTTATGTGTGTCAAATAATGGAATCTGAAAGTGACTTACTAGGGAAAAGTGATGACTTCAATGGAGACGAATAAATTTCATCATAGAGATCCATTTATATTTTTCTTTTCAAAAATGTGGGGAACATGGACATTACCCATGTAAATACCCTATTATAATGTTCACCCCTAGATCAATGAAGGAATTATGTTATTCCAATAATTGATGTTCAATGATAGATTTTTTTATCTATTCAGATTTAGTAATTATGTTATAATTTTTTTTATCAATTGTATTTTTGATAAAATATTATTTGAACCTCTAAGGACTCTGTCAAATTTTGTAATTATATATTTCTTCATACATTAATATAAAAACATATGGAAATCATATTGGGTTTATAATTTTATGGTTCATCATTATCCAATGACACTGACCAACATTTCTTATTTTTTTAGTGATGGGATTTACATGTGATTAATTACATTTTGGGATACATTTGTTTAAACTGAGGTATATATAACCTAGAGGTCAACATGATGTATTATTTGGGGTATAATTATCTCTTCATATTTTTACTGGTATTTTTAACCATAAATATTAATATATTTTTTTATGTTATTAATAGTAAATTAAGAATATTTTATTTCTTGGAAAAAAATGGTATAAAAAACCATAGTGGTTATAGTGATTGTTTATGATTAATGTTTTTTGATGATTCCAATAATTTTTTTGAATTATATAGGATTTATATTAATATATTTCAGTAAAAGGATAAACAATATTTCGGGAGACAACTTTCTGTCTTTAGCAAGGCTATCTTGCTAAAACCCAAAACTGAAAAGTGAAAATGGTGCAACGCTTACCAGAAGAAACATTGATGTATTAAATGATATTCAAATGGTTTTAGTCAAATTATATTAGAAATATAAATATTTTTTATTTGGGAAACATATTATAGGATTAAATATTTTAAATTTTTTATGATTTTGAGTTGATTAATAATATTTTAGAATATGCTTTGTTGGATTAATGTAACACATTATTTAGGAAGGATACTGTTATGTATATAGAGTTGAAAGATGATGAGTATTATAAAATAATTGAGGTTAAAAAACTATTTAATGTTGAGGTTATTGAGGTTAATTTTTCTCTATATTTATTTATTTGAGTAAAAATATAAGTCGAATATTTGGTGGAAATTATTAAGTTATTTTTTTATCTCTTCATATGTATTTTTGTTCATTTTGGGTATTTTTATACATTTTTCTAACCATTTTGGTTTTATTAAAGTTATTTGGAATGATGTTTTATTGTTTTTTATTATATTATCGATTAAAAATAAATTTTTTGTGCTTCACTAATAATAATATCATACTGGAAATTCATTTCGTGGAGTAAGAAATGTAATGGAATGTTATGGATATATAACAAAAATATGAAATTGTTCATATAAAATAAAAGATATCAAGTATGTTTATTTTATGGTGATTGATATATTTTTATTAATAGATTACATGATATTTAGAAAACTTATTTAGAAAAAATAAATTTTATACATTTTCCTTTATTTCTGAGGAAAAAATATTATTTTCACCCATTAATGATTTATGGAATTTTGGTTGTTGACATTCTCATTATTATTCATATTCATTTTATCAATAACCTTTACCACACTAAATAATTATGTACACTTTTCCAACATCCTCTTATTTTTACTTCCCACTATTTTTACATATATGTAAACTATGTTATTTATTATTCTAGATGACCTTTGTACCTTTTTTCTCTCTTATCTAGAAAAAGATATATGTACCCTTTTTACGATTTGTGTTTTTAGAAAATGTATTTCACATTTTCAAAACCATGATTTTTTTTAAAAATCAATATTTAATCATAAAATTTAATTAATGAATATCTAATGTACCACCATATTATTTTAAATTAATAACATTGTGTGCTATAGTTTTTATGACATTCGACACAGAACTTAAACGACACCCAAAATATGGTATTTATATATGAATGTTATAACCAAGATAGAATTTTAGAAGATAAAAATAATATAAATTAAAATTTTAAATTTATATGGTTAACACACATATAAAAAAATTATTTTGTTTTCAAATGATTAGAGATGAAAAAAAATTAAAAGTAGAATAATTTTTTATGAGAAATGTTTTCTTTGCAAAATTAATTTTAATAAAACATTAAACTAATCAATAAATTTGAATTATAATAATTAGGTTTCTATAGTATATACTTAATAAAAAATTTATCATTCATTTTAAATTTTATATAAGCATGTTATATGATTAATCTAGATTTATTCTTAAACCTGTATCATTCTAGAAATTTGTTTGGTCAAATATGGCGAACATATATTAAAATTAACTTGTTAAGATTTAATCAAATATATTATTGAAAATTAACTTCATTTTTGAAATTTAAATTTCAAAAGTATCTTATAGGGAATATTTTTACAAGTTTCTGAAAGTATTAATTTTTAGATGAATATTGAACAATAATGATCTTTTAAACTAATTTTTTTCTCATCTAATTATCTAAGATCAATTTTATTAAAATTGTATTATGAGTAAAATTAGTACAACAATATTATATTTAATCTAATTTATCTAATTGGAATAAATTTAAAGATTAATTTTTTTTATAAAAAATGCATACTTAATAAATATTTTCTATGGATAAGAATTTTGTCATCGTGCTTGCGCGTTCAATATTAAATTAAATTTTATCAATTTTTTATTTTGAATTTGAATTTTTTTTTCCATATTTGGAATAATAAATATTTATATTAGGTACAATGTTATACAGAGTTTTTTCATAATGAATACTTATAGTAGAAAAAATAAGTAATGTGGTTAGGGTAATAGTGGGATTATCAGGAGGTAATCTATGAAGATAATGGGTAAAATATACTTAACACGTGTGTAATTAATATTTTAATCAAATATATTGATCTTATAATATATAATATTTGATAATGTGACATTTTGAGTCCATAATACATGTGAAAAACATGGGTATACTATATTCATTGAAAAATTCCAATTATAACCGTTCACCTGTATAAAATGATACTAAATGTACTATCATTTTCAAACATAAAAAAAAACTGGGATCAGATATTTCCAAACCAATTCCCATACATAAATCCCTCCCCATGACATTAAGTCCCTAATTTGATCAGAAAATACTTTCTGGATGATTTTAGGTAAAAATCAAAAGGTTTTAGGATTTCCAATAAAGACGTGCAGTTCTTAACTTTGTGAGTAAAATTTCTTTTTTCCTCTACCCCCTGAAAATGTTGTAAAAATATTTTAAAATAATAATAGTAGTATCTATAAATATAATATTATTTTATTATTTTAGTGTAATAAACTAAATTTATCCCTGCTTCCATCAAAATTGAAATGAACTCATCGATTGTATGTACGATGGACTACCACCTCATAAACTAATGTAGTTAATGTGCCATCATTGCCATTATCAATTGAAAAATGATTTTTTAATGTATATATATGATTTTTATGAAACCATTATACATAGGAAATTATAACATCACATCTCTCGTCTAAGTGTCAAATCTGTTGTAAAAGGATAACTCCCCTAATTCATATGTGGGGACTTCCACCTCCACATAGAGATGTGATATATTTTTCATATTATTTTATCATGGAATTTAATAAATATAGATGTAACTAATAAATATATTATATATATTATATTATAATGATTCTTTTAATGTGAAATACAAATTCAATTCATTTTTTCTATCCACTGAAAAACTGAAATAATATTCATGCGTACATAGGGAATTCCATCTCCACGAATGGTGTAATACCCATTTCTATGTCACATTTAATTATTAGAATAAATACATAAAAAATTAATATATATAATAAATATATCAAAATTATAACTCATGATAATATGTAACCATGATCAATGTAAAATGATTAAAACTACAAAACAAAAACATAAATGAAAAATAATGCAATTCTCAACATTGAAAGTGTTTTCAATAAAAAACACAAAATAGTGATAAAATTATATAATAACAACATATTTTTATTAATATATATTATTTAGTTTCATTAATCTATGTAAAAAATATTTATTTATTATATTGTATGTTTGACCACGTATGAAGAAAATTGGACTTAAGGTTCGGGTTTATCATCTAACTTTTACTTCCATTATATGTATGACATATTCACCACTTATTTTTTAATGTGGTTTATATAATTATACTTTGACAATTTATATCATTAATACCCATATCTTCTTAGTATTTATTGTTTCATTTGATGATATTTATTTCATGGGGCATATTATTTAATACGTACAAGAATGGTAATGGTTCCCCATCTCAAATTTACTTGCATGAGACACATGAAATATTTTGTATATACTACCCCTTTATAATGTTATGCAATGAGTTTAATTATTTTAATTTTATTTAATGATTTTATTGATTTTATTTCATTAATGTTTTTTACAATTCAAATGCTACCAATATTGAAATGGGTTCTCCCCTCACTATAACTTTTTATGAGATGTGTTCCATATTTACTACTTTTTTATTTTGTGCGGTTTATATACAACACCATTAATCTGTTGTATACTTTATCCCATTTTAGTTTTATTTAATGTTTCATTTTTAATTATGGTTCTATGATTCAAAAAATTCCATATAGTTAAGTGATTATTTTATAATCTCATCATTTATCTGGATTTAGTATGATTTATTTTTAGATGATGAAATATTATGATATATATCTCAATAAACTCAAAAAATATCATCTCATATGTATATTCATGGTAGTTTTAGGTAATACAACAATGGTTTGATCTTAGTTACTTAAAATGATTGGGAAATTTTTTTTAATAAAATAATACTATATGCCTGAACTCAATCACAAATATTTTTTATTCCATATCCACAATTTACAAAATTATTTTCATGAATTATTTCAACATTATTCTAATTATTTACTGAACTTATTTTATACAATTTTTTAATTTTAAAAAAATGAATTGAAATGAATTTTCATTTAATTTTCTAAATGTGGAAATTCATAAAAATTCTATAACAATGTGAATGTAATGTTTTCTAACTTATATGTCTTGTACTGAATCACACACCATCCTAGCCTCTAATTTCATTGTATCTAATATTATATGGCTCAATAATTGTTTTCAATGAATTTTTTATTCCATAATAATGATGAAATTTATAGTTTTTGAATTTGATTTCCTCGTGGAAGATGATATTTTTCATAGGATTGTTTTTAATTTAAATATTATGGAATTTTAGTCATCAATGCCAACAAAACTTATTTAACTTATGATTCACAAAGGATATTTTGTAATTATACCATAGTTATTAGTATCTATTTGGATTATGATAATTTTTAATCGTGATGTATTATTTTATTACCATTGACCAATTTATCAAGGTTGCTTTATCATTATAACTATTTTGTGGGTAAATATGTAACATTTCTTATGAAAATTAGTCAATATAAATTTTTACATTTATTATGATTCTCCAAATTATTATTATGAATGAAATATGCTCTATAAGTGACAATTGGGGAATATTATATACCCTCAAGGCATCAGTATGTATCAAGAGTCAAACTAGCTTGGGTATTGTGCAATGGAATTTCCAATTTATGTGAGATGTATTCGATTAAGAAATTGATGATAAGGTTATGATGTCTAATATTATACATACCATCATTGTGAGACTATATATTTCTATGTATTTATTATATTAGATTGAATATCCATGTATAACTTTCAATACCATGTGATTATTTATATGGAATTTTTTTATCATCATTTATTTCTTCCATAATTTTCATCAAGTTGTTTTTGTTGATTAAATGAAAACTGTTTTAGTTGTTTAGATTTTTTTAAATGGTTGGAGCTGAATCCTCATTAATTATTAAAGCAAATCAAAGACCTTTTTAACTGGGTAGAGGGAGACCCATTACATAACCCTAAGGCATGGTGGAAATTTAGACCATTACATAGCCTGTAAGACCAATTTTTTGGACCAAAGCCCATTCTATGAATAGTACTGCTACAGTATATGTCTTGTTATTGTACCATATTGTACCCACTACTGGTATAGTACCCTACCACTGCTATAATAACCTGTCGTCACTATAGTACTGCTACAGTACTATCTCCCCATGGTTTATGAACATCCGTTTTCATATAGGTTTAAGGGGTGGTTACCACTAATGTTAAGACCCAAAGCTTTAAGTACCTAGAAATTACATTAATTATGAGGAATACCTAATACATGACAAAAACAACGCCCAACGAACGTATAAGTTTAGTGTATTTGGAAACTCGGAACGTAATCTTCTAATCATGGTGAATGATATTCAACATCTCCCGTAAAGATCTTACCCTATTGGTTTTCTTAACTAAAACCTTTCTGTATATCCTGGGGAAAATGAAACATAAAAAGGGCGAGATCAGATGCTCATTAAGGGTAATCATTGAGAACATAAAACAATCCTTAAACATTTGAATGTAATAACATGAACATAAAATCTATACATCAAAATCATCAGCAAAGACCTAAATCTTGGAAGTACGTAAGGAATATATCAGAAAGGAACATCAATCATGATAAAATAGCATGGGAATATAACATGTTATTATGGAAACCATTAATCACATGATATGATTTCCATAGTATCCAAGGCACTGCTTCCAAGACCATCTTAATTGACAAAGTCCCTTTCCGAATCGAGTTTACTCCTTGTTCTAGTCCTGTATTACTGAACTAGATTAACTTACCATTCCATCCATGTCTATCTCATGACATATAAATATTTAACCAATTCTTTGGAGGGAAATATAGGTCCCACCCATCTCATTATGAAATCATTCTTTCATGTGCCACAAAATCATAAATCATACATCATAGCATATCCCATGTAATAGAATGGGATTCCAAAATATAATTCCATCATAACATAATCCATATAAAAAATGGATATCATTTCATCATAAGAAGAATCAAACCATGTAATTAATTGATACATTATAATTGTAACATAATCATATTAAATAATGTCATTTTATATGGAAAATTGTTTTGATAAAACACTTGAAATGAATTCCTGAGGAAAATAACATTTCTTATTAAAAATAATTTTATTTTCACAAAATGCCATGAAATTTTAAAAGGAAAGGGTTTTGTTGAAAATAATCATGCAATCGTGTCGAGTAATCTTCATGAAAATGAGGCGTTATGATACTCTAAAAATCCGTTCAAGCCGTATAAGTTAAAAATAACATTCTCCCTGTAATTTTGATGGAAAAGCCAAAAAGTACCTCGTATGGAAAAAAAAGAAAGATTCCTTACATACCATGTAGTAAAAGTCAAAAATGGGTAAAAATTACATTAAACATACATAAAAACACATTTAGAAAACATGGACATGGATGATAACAATAACCCCACTAAATACTTTCGAATAAACAATCTCATATTAGAACGAGATTGAAAATAGTTATCCCTTACCTTATGTCTGATATGATTCGTATGTATACAATCCTCCTATATAATTATTCAAATAATGTAATCGAATTATTATAGAATCATATTCATTGTTATCATATCATATATGATTTACTTATGACTTTATATTACCCATTCTTTTGTAAATTCGATGTAAAACCAACAATTTGGGTAAAATCGTTGCATTTATTGTACGTGTTTCGGATTTTTGTTCTTGATATTATTACAAATATCCGGATTTACATAATTAAAGAATTTATAACACGGTATATATATAATATATATTCATCATATACATATATATATATGATAGATCGATAAATTGAATGAATGACACCATTCATGGAGACGGTAGGCCGTACGTACACATGAACGTTGTTTTAGTTTCCTTATTGAATTGAATTGAATTAAGTAGATGAATTACATATATATATATATATATAAATAAATCCAGTATCCTTATTATGTCATATATTTCATGATTAATTATTATATATACATTAAAATCATTCAAGAATGGTAAACATGGAGAATGAATCTTATCACGTCGTGGAGATGGTAGTCCGTACATACGCACGAGCGATGATATCATTCCCATGATTGGGGAATTGAATTGAATTGTATGTATAATATTTAAGAATCAATATCACTTTACAATAATCATATATAGTTATTTATTTACACCATTATACCCATCTAATTAAGGTGGTAGTCGAAAACAAATTACACCATGGTGTGGAGACGGTATTCCGTACATACGCACGCGCAGTGATTTCGTTTTCCGTAGGATGGATAGAAGGTGAAATATGGTTGTTTCATATATATAATAACATATCAGTATATAATTAATACTTATGTTAATACTTTATAATGATAAAACTAAATAATATGAAGAAGAAGAAGAAAGAAACTTCAAAGAGTCAGTAGAAGAGATTACCTCTTCCTCGACCCACCTCCTTTAAACTTCTTCATAGGGTGATAGAGTTGGACTTTTGATAAGACCAGAACATCTATGATGTAAATAGAGTGGTTTATAAGATAAATTGTCAGTTTTTGGACGATCTTAAAGGCTCAAAAGTGTGTGAATAGAAGAGGGAAGTTGTTCCCTTTTTAAAAGGGAGGACAAGGGCACCTTTGAAAAAACAAAAATATTATTTTATAATGAAGTAATATTCGGTTTATAATATCTCCAAATTGATTTATTTAGAAGATAATGTGGGGATGAATTGAAATCCTCTCAACAAATTGGTGTTAGACATGTTTAGGTTACTATTTTATCCTTATCATTTAGATTTAACTCTAAGTTAAATAATTTAAATTTTAACGTGTCTTTTTATTTTCTTACACTATCTGTTTAATAAGATTACTATAATAAGCCAAAAGAGCACCAAGTGGTTAATTATTAATATATATAACATTAACTAATTCATTTGTCTTCTCCATAGATTTTTAGGAATATAATAAAAATTATTAATATAATATTTGTTTTAAAAACTCTTTTTTGTCAATTTTGACACTATTTGGTACTTGATTTTTGTGGAAATAATAACAACATGATTAGTTCAAAAAAATATAATTAAATAAATAATAACATGTCATATTAACCTAGAATTTTTTTTAATTCATAAAAAGTCTAAAATTACATTTATTTGGGTATTTATAACATCAATTATGTTAATATTTCATTAATAAGATAATTACTGCATCATCATTGTGTCATAAATAAATTACTATATATAATGTATAAAAATTATAAATAAAATACCATTATGTAGATATTACTTTTAGATTTATAATGAATATATATATTCGAATTTATCTTATGTATAACCCTATATTAAAAATGTTTTATTTATTAAACATCGATTTTACCAATTTTAACTCTTTTTTAAATAAAATAATAATAAATGTCCTAATCTAATCTAAGTGAACCTAAATGATAATAATATATTCCTAATGTTGTTTTTGGTCGAATTATACTTATCCATTATAATTAAAACATGTTTTATGGTAATAATAATTTCATTTTTTCCCTTAATTACCCTATTTACTTATAACCGTGGTAAATAAAAGCAAGAAGTTACTATTCACCAAAAAATATTTTTGTCTTATTGAACCACATTTTACTCCTTAATAATAACTGTGTCTCTCTGAATTTCTAAATTCTACACACAGAAGCGATAAGATTATGTTTTATGTAAATTTTCAAATTCTATTAGAAGGTGGGTAAAAGATGTTGAAAAGTTCAATAAATTTTTTATATATCTAAAATTATTATAAAATGACTCCAATGAGTTAAATTGACCATATATAGATTTTATGTATCAATTTTGACCTAAAATAATTTTAAATAAAATAAATATTTTTTTTAAATAAAATGTCGGTTTTTAAATAGTAACACCGTGTTTTCAGTATTCATCAAAAATTGAATGTTTTTAGAAAAATACCAAAAATTCACCCAAGGCTAATTTCGGTATTCCAAATCCAAAATAAGAAGTCCATTTTGAATGATAAAATTTATAAAATTTCAAAAAAATGGGAATTACTATTCATAACGACTAGTTCATAATAATATTATAATAATATATCGTTTAGTGAAACTCGGTATTGTGTAGTACACACGCTATTGAAGAAAGACTTGATTGCCTGTAATGCCTACCAAGTCAGAGCTGCGTGTAGTGAAATCTCCATTTGGTGTTGTGTATAACATAATCAAAAAATATTTCATTCATACATTAAACAAAATATATACCTAATGTTGCGTAGAATAATTTCCACAGAATGATCTGGAAATTGTGTGTAACACAATCCAAGAATAGTGTTGCGTATATTGCATGCTAATACGGTTTTGCGTATAGCGCAAGATAATCTCAGTTTAGAGTACAACACAAGACATCAATGAAATTAAAAATAATAATTCTCATAAAATTTCGGGTTGTTATATTATACCCCCCTTAAAATGAATTTCGCCCTCGAAATTCGTTGGGGTTATAAATGGTTTGTTACTTGAGAATATCTATCATAGAATCCCACATTGTAAAAAGGAATACTAAAACATAATTTTCAATAGTGAAGTATGAAACATAATGGTTACCCAAATAAACTAATCACTAGGTTTCCACATAGGAGATCATAGGTGAAAATGTGGATATGGATGATAAAAATAACCATCATGTCCTGATGGAGAGTGGTAGAGAAGATGTCTATGAAAAATACATCGATCACAAAGCCATAAATTTTTGAGGATTTAATGTACAATCCAATTCATCAGATATTAGAGGACTATGAAAATAGTTTTTGTTTTCAAGATATTTTCCCAAATGATGAACAATTTTTGAAATAAAAGAAATACATATCTGATTTTGGTACTATCCCAACTTTGCTCGTTCCTCGAACAATTTCCACTTCATCTCTTAATGAAATGAAGATGAATTTGTCTTTCACGAAGTTTTAGTAGATCATGTGATAGAATCATAGGTCATTACATCTATCTCAAACATAAAGTTAGAAAAAGTTATATACATAAGTCCATCTATGGTGAGATTAATCGTATATGGTTCCTAAAATGGACTTATACTTAATCTATCAAAGCGCATAATAAAATAAAACTAGTTTCTACTAACCAGGGACTTCATGTAGGCCAGTTGTAGGAGATAAAGGCCTGTCTCACTTTGATTGTGTGTTCGATTCTCACAACCTTGTCCAACACGACGGGTTGTCGCCTGTCCTGCAAGTTGTCCTTTTTCTAAATCTACACTATTATAACATTACCGAAATTATATCGAAAAAAAATTTATAGCCTTTAACAATACTATATTATGTCTAACTTAATTCATCACAATTTTTAGGATTATCCAAATTACTTTGGTCCAAGTTCGTAGTATAAAGAAAATGATTACTGGAAAGGTCACATAATAAGCAAGTGAATACCATCATTTATCCATCATATATCATATGATATATCTTGTTGGTCACATTCCAAATATGCGAATACCTTAATCATGTATTCTCTTGAAAAATGAATTACCGGTGAACTTTAGTGAAAACATAAATGTTTTCAAAAGTTAACTCTTTCCACATACCAAAATCCAAAAATTCTATATACTCAAACCCGAATATATCTTATTCCTTATATTAATCATGAGATCATTAATACTATCAAACATCTCATTATCTCCTTATCACTTTATTATGCACATATCATCTACTTTCCAAAAATATTTGAATATCCTTTCTTGGTTACCAGTACCATTCATCATATACTTTCAAAACTCAAGAAAAGGCAACAGTGTAACAATCCTTAGATTTTTCATTATTCCATAGTAACATACATTATTCTTGATAAACATACAAGGATTCCACTACCTTCTTAAACCACTGACTGAGCATCATCTCATATATCATTTGTATTCTCTTCATCATCAACAACATAAATACTACCCATATGAACATGCTGATTCTCTTCATGATATTTTCTCTTAGGGAACTGGTTTGCATAATGCCCGTACATTCCACATTTAAAACATCTAATCATTATTCATGTCGTAGAAATACCATTATCCTTATCCATGGTGTTAACTGAACCTTTTCTTTTTCACTTACTATATTTGTGTCCTTCTTTTCCACACCCAAATCATCTTATATTTCTTTTGAAACATTCTCCGTGATGCCTCCTCCCACTGTATTTACATGAGCGAAATTGAACTTTCTTTCCTCTCTGATCATCATTAAACTCCATCTTTCTCTTATTAGATGTGTCGGGAAACATACCAAAGTTGATATTATTGATCATATTATTAGATTTCTGATTAAGAATAATAACATTATGTGGACTTCCTGATCCAATTTAATTTGTTTTCTCCTAAAGAATATCATTCCATTTTCCATCATATCCTTCATTATCATGAATCTTCCAGTTTCCTGTCATTTTTTAAAAACTAAAAAGAATATTGTGAGAGGATAAAAATCATTATCAAGGGAGATTACCTTCAATATCAAACATATTAGGTAAAATTATAATATTGTTACCGTAATTCTAGGACTATAACCTATACTTATACTTAACCATAGGGACATCCCTACACATACCTTAGAAATATCTCTAGGGATCTCACTAAAGTTTTCGCATCCTAATTTCCAAAGGATTTCCAAACCGTTGCTCTGATACCAACAGTAAAGACCCGAAGCCTTACGTACATGGACATGAAATTACTTTTTTGGAATACATAATACATGACAAAAATAGACGCCCAAATATCGTATTAGTTTAGTGTCTTTGGAAACTCGGAAGGTAATATTCTAATCATGCTGAAAGATCTTCAACATCTCCCATAATGATCTTTCCCTTTTGGTTTTCTTTCCTAAAACCATTATTTATATCTGGGGGAAAATAAAACATAAAATGTTTGAGCTCAAATTCTCAGTAAGGGTAAACATAGAGAAAATAAAAAAATCCATAAACATTTGAATGTAAAAACATGAACATAAAATCTAAACATCAAAATCATGAGCAAAGAAATAAACCTTGGAAGTACATAAGTCATATATCATAAAGTAAATTCAATCATGATAAAATAGCATGGGAATATAACATGTGATTATGGCCACCATTAATCACATGATATGATTTCCATAGTAGCCAAGGCATTGCTGCCAAGACCATCTTAGTGGACAAAGTCCCTTTCTGAATCGAGTTCACTCCTCATTCCAGTCCTGTATTACTGAACCGGATTAACATACCATTCCATCCATGTCTATCTCATGAGATATAAATTGTTTACCAATGCATTGGAGGGATATATATGTCACATCCATCTCATAATGAAATCATTCTTTCATGTGGCACAAAATAATAAATCATACATCATAGCATATCCCATGTAATAGAATGGGATTCTTAAACATCATGCCATCATAACATAATCCATATAAAAAATAGATATCATTTCATCATAAGAGGATTTAAAAAATTTAAATAATGGAGAAATTATACTTGAAACTTAATCATATTAAATAATGTCATTTTAGATGGAAAATAATTTTGATAAAACACTTGAAATGAATTCTTGAGGAAAATAACCTTTCTTCTTCAAAATCATTTTATTTTCACGAAATGCCATGAAATTTTAAAAGGAAAGGGTTTTGTTTAAAATAATCATGAAATATTGTAGAGGAAAATTCATGAAAATGAGGCGTTATGAAACTGTAAAAATCTGTTACTGCCATATAAGTTAAAAATATCATTCTCCATGTACTTCTATCAGAAAAGTCAAAAAGTAACTCGTATGGTAAAAAAATAAAGATTCCTTACATACAATATAGTAAAAGAAAAAAATTGGTAAAATGGATTTAAACATACATAAAATTACTTTTAGAAAACATAGACATGGATGATAACAATAACCCAAGTAAATACTTACGAATAAACAATCTCAGATACGAACAAGATTGGAATAATTATCCCTTACCTTATATCTGATATGCTTCTTATGTATCTGAAATCCTATATAATGATTTAAATAATTTCGTTTACTTATTACAGAATTATATTAATTGTTATGATATCATATATTGTTTAATTATGAATTTATATTAACCGTTCTTTTGTAAATTCGATGTAAAAGCTGCGATTTGAATAAAATCGTTTCATTTACTGTACATGTTTTGATTTTTTGTTCTTGATATTATTACTTATATCATGATTTACATAATTACATAATCTAAAACATGGTTAATATATAATATGTATTCATCATATACATATATATATATGATATATCGATAAATGGAATGAAATACACCATTTATTGAGACGGTAGGCCGTACGTACGCATGAACGCTGTTTTTGTTTCCTTATTGAATTGAATGAAATTAAGTAGATGACATACATACATATATATATATATATATATATAAATCCAGTATGATTATTATGTCATATATTTCATAATTACTTATTATATATACATTATAATCATTCATTAATGGTTAACACGGAGAATGAATCTCATCGCGTCGTGGAGACGGTAGTCCGTATGTACCCACGAGGGATGATATCATTCTCATGATCGTGGAATTTTATTGAAGTGTAGGTATAATATTTCAGAATCAATATCACTTTAAAATAATTATATTTATTTATTTAGTTACACCATTTTACCCATCCAAGTAAGGTGGTGGTTGAAACAGATTACACCACAGCGTGGAGACGGTATTCCCTACGTACGCACGCGCGGTGATTTCGTTTTCCATAGGATGGATAGAAGGTGAAATATGGTTATTTCATATTTATAATAACATATCAGTATATAAGTAACAGTGATTTTATTACATTATAATGAGACAACTAAATAAGAGGATGTAGAAGAAGAACGAAACTTGAAAGAGACGATAGAAGAGATTACCTCTTCCTCGATGCACCTCCTTTAAACATCTTCTTAGGGTACTAGAGTTAGTCTTTTCAGAATACTAGAACCTATATGATGTAACTAGGGAGGCTGAGAAGAGAAATTGGGAGGGGTTGGCCTAGCTTCAAGGCTCAAAAGGGTCTAAAGAGAAGAGGTAAGGGGATCCCTTTTATAAGGGAGGAGAGGTGCCCCTTTGGAAAAACATAAAATATTATTTTATAATAAAGTCATATTCAGTTTATAATATCTCAAAATTAATTTATATAGAAGATTGTGTATGGATGGTTAGAAATAAAATCAACAAATAGGTTTTAGACAAGTTTAGGTTACTATTTTAACCTTATCTTTTAGACTTAACTCTATGTTAAATAATTTAACTTTTACCGTGTCTTTTTGTTTTCTTACACTCTATGGTTAATAAACATACTATAATAAGCCAAAAGAACACCAAGAAGTTAATTATTATTGTATATAACCTTATCTAAGTCATTTGGCGGAACCATAGATATTTAGAAATAGAATAACAATTAATAATATAATATTTGTTTTAAAAACAATTTTATGTCAATTTTGACACTATTTGTTACAACATGATTAGTTCAAAAAAAGTTAATTAAATAAATAATAACATGTCATATTAACCTAAAAAATTATAGAAATTCCTAAAAAGTCTCAAATTACATTAATTTGTGTATTTATAACATCAATTATGTTAATATTTCATTAATAATGTAATTACGACATCATCATTGTGTCATAAATAATTTAATTTATTTAATGTATAAAAATTATAAATAAAATAATATTTTGTATAAAATTATTTTAGCTTTCTAATGAATATTTATAGTAGAATTTATCTTATTTATAACCCTATATTATAAATGTTTTTGTTATTAAACATTCATTTTATCAATTTTAACTCTTTTTTAAATAAAATACTAATAACTGTCCTAATCTAATCCAAGTGGACCTAAATGATAATATTATATTCCTAAGGTTGTTTTTGGTATAATTATACTTATACAATAGAATTATAACATGTGTTAGGCTAATAATAATATCATTTTATAATTTATTACCCTATTTACTTTTAACCTTGGTAAATTAAAGTAAAACGTTACTATGCACCAAAAATTATTTTTATCATTTTGAACCACATTTCACTCCTTGATATTTACCGTGTATCTCAGATTTTCTAAATTCACTCACAGAGGTGGTAAAATTATGTTTTATGTAAATTTTCAAATTCTCCTAAGAGGTGGGTAAAAGACGGTGAAATATTCAATAAAATTTTTATATATCTAAAATTATTATAAAATGACTCCAATGAATTACATTGAACTTATATAGGTATTATTTATCAATTTTTACCTAAAATATATTTAAATTAAAAAAATAATTGTTTAAAAAATCTGGTTTTAAATAGTAACCCAGTGTTTTCACTATTCATAAAAAATTGAATGTTTTCATAAAAATTCCAAAAATTCACCCTAAGATCATTTCGATATTCTGAATCCAAAAATGAAGTCCATTTTGAAACATAAAATTTATAAAATTTCAGAAAAATGGCTATTATTATTAATAACAGCTAGTTCATGATAATATTATAATAATATCTCATTTAGTGAAACTCAGTATTGCGTACTACACACGCTGTCGAAGAAAGTCTTGATTGCGTGTAATGAAATCCAAGTCAAGGCTGTGTATAGTGAATGCTCTGTTTGGTGATGCGTATTATATAACCAAACTTATTTAATATATACATTACACAAAATCTATACTTAATGTTGCGTAGAATAATTTCCATAGAACGAATTTGAAATTGTGTGTAACACAATCCAAGAATAGTGTTGCATATACTGCAAGCTAATACGTTGTTCCATATAGCGCAAGATAATATTGGTTTATCGTAAAACAAAAGACATCAGTGAAATTAAAATGAATAATTTTCATAAAATATCGGGTTGTTAAAACTAAGCCAAACCCCAACTACATAGTTATTTACATCGACAAATCAATTATTCCTTATTTATTCACAGTATATTATGTTGTATATATACCCTAACTAAGAATTAGTTCTCATACCATTATTATATTTCATTTCCCTAAGAGGCCATTAATTTTATTACGATTTAATTTTACAAATATACCAAATGAAATATTAGTGTTCTCAAATACAATACAATGTTTAATTTTGACAATTATTATATGAGATTCAAGTATGCATATAGTTTTTAAGTGGTACTAAATTGTTCAGACACTTGGGATTTGATACCATGAATTTATTATCAATGTAATAATGTATCCACCAACTCTGTTGTACCAAGGTTATGTTTTTTAAAATTACACATAGGTGCATGTATTCCATAGTTGCATCCACATGTCAATATCCAGACATGGATTCAATTACTATGAATACCACATACTCTAAAAATTAATAAAATTCTAATATTTTATCAAATAAATTAGATTATAATTTGGAATTCCAAAAAATTTATAATCCAAATTCCAAAAAAAATAAATACACTAATACTCAATAATAATATAACCATTATATAATACCAAATGAGTAATTAAAGACCCACACCCTTGGATATAGTCTTGAAATACCTTTTTCTGAATAATAGATTTGATAAAATATGAGATAAACCTATTTTTATTTTAAATCATTTCTATAAATTAAAAATTAAATATATAAAATAAACTCGAAATTCATAAAATGTATTTTTTTAGTGTCATTGAGTATCCTCATATTGAGAAACATAATTTTTGATTCTCATAAAAATATCCCCATAAACATATCACAATAATCCCACTTATTGAATTCTCATATGATATAATCATCTATAAAACCATGTATATGAAGGCGTAATAATTGTTCATGTTCAAAAATATATTAATGGAAAAATATACAACATTTCATCAGGGGTAGTTGATTAGCATATGATAAATCACGAGCATTGTATCAATATCATAATAAATATATCATGGGAAAATTAATGTTGTCCATAAGTCATTATAGATGTACATGAAATCTCAAATGGATTAATATATTATAGAAAATGTGTATGAAATAATAAAAATGACCCATGGAAAATGCTCATATGGGAATAAAATAGAAATTTGGAATAATGATAACCATGTGAATCATAACATTTTTGATAAAGAATCAAATATTTTTTACATTTGTGGAGTATTAATAAAAAATAGTTCCCTATAGTAGATTAGCTAATACATCATGTTTACCATTTTTATTATGGATTATATCATTTTTCAAAGAGTGTATATGTAATTAATTTATACTTTCCACATTTAATGGAGCTTTTCTTCATATTTTCTATAGTAGATTAGGAATTACATGGTGTTTCTTAAAGAGGTTCCAGCATCATTACCCATTTTTCATTATTATCTAATTATATTTAAATCTATTCTAAATAAAATAGAGGGAGATATTGGCCCCCACCCTTCATAATCAATACATATGTGTATCGTATGAAATAAATTGAAAATCAAATCATAAAGAACCTATATAATGAAAATGGATTTCAAATCATTTTTAAATGTTATCTCATAACATTAAATCAAAAATAGATCTGTTGAGATGAAAAATCCAATCACCCAAATTAATTTTACCACAAAAGAAATTTGTTATTTATTTATTAAACATTACTACAATGGAGATGGATATCATAGAGGTAAAGTGTAAAAATGGAAGATAATCCATCAAAATATAATTTATAAAATATTTTCAAAATTATCAAAAAAATGATGATGTTCTATGATACCATCAAAACATTATTTTATAATGATCACATGAATTATTTTTTGAAAAAATTATTTTAAATGGAATATTCAAAATCATTGATTTAAATAACTATAATGTTTTTTCTTAGGAAACGTGGAGTGGAAGATAAAATATGTGATCATAGAAGGAAAAAATTATTAATAATTTAAATTAATTATATATGGAAAACCACACACTAAAAAGGATAATAACTATTTATTTTTGGGATATATAAAGAAAAAATTTATGATCATAGGAAATATATCATATTTTTTTAAAGAAAGAATGTAGACTACAAATAAAGAACATTTTTCGGTCGTTTAAACAAAAGATCATTCATTTCATAGTAGTTTTCCAAAACCACCACAAAATGTAATGTCATGAAATATTTCATTGATTTTTTTCAAAAAAAATTAATTCATTTAGTGGTAGTGATTTATGAAAAATGAAATCCATCAATCTAATTCCACGGAGAATGGTGAATATGTATATAGAAGAAAAAGAGCACATTTGGAGTGGATGAGAATTAACCTTAACATTGTCATATTTTATGAAAAACTAAATACATACAAGTAATTCCTCATAAATAAATGGTGAATGATATTATAATATCATCATAAAATGGAATAAAACCATTTTTAAACACCATAATACATGTGGATTCATTATATATTACGAAAAAATTTGAGTAAAGAAAAACAACAAAACACATTTCTATCTTTCGAATTATAAGACAATGTAGTTCATAATAAAGGATGGATTGGTGAATCCCACTAATTTCATGCATAGAAATGTTATAATCAAATAAAAGGTTTGTATACACAACCAAAGAACTGGGCAATGGATTCTCCTGGATTTATCATCACTAAGGAAAAATGTTTGATAAAATGGGGAATTTTCCAATGCTTTATCACTGCTAAATATAGCATTGATAAATCACCCCTTTATCAACACTTAAAAAGTAGTGAAAAAGATGTACCCTTTATCAGTACATTTTTTAGCCGTGATTAATGTTTTTAATAAAAAATATTCTTAATTTATATAAAATTACTATATATATATATATATATACTCTAAAGTAATGTTTACTTTTATACATTAAATAAAAAACACAAGTTTCTAATTCGTATATATTTTAAAATAATTAATATATATATATAATAAATTTCATTAAATAATAAATATATTTTTTATGTTTACTATACTTTTTATTTTTATAAATCTATAAATTTATAATTACATATAAATACTTTATATATATATATATGTAATTATATATAAATACTTTCTGATAATATATTTTTTTAATTATGTATATATATATGTTTCTAATGAATTTATTCAATTGATGCGTGAATATAAATAACATTCTTATGTTATGTATTCATCATGAATGTTCATTTACAAATTCCATCTCATTTTGATTCATGTTGTCCAAATATATGATGACTTATTTTTATGATCTATACCTTTATCGATTTATAATATTTATCTATGTTCCCATGAATCTATTCTATTCTCACAAAAACTTAAAATCTCGACAAATATATTTATAAAAATTATAATTTTACAAATATATATATATATAATTATTGAAATATATTTATAAATATAGAAAAATATTTATAGACATATAAAAATATCTACAATTATAATTATAAATAAAATATATATATGTAAATAATTGAAAAATTATAATTAATATATTACAAATATTTATAATTTTAATTAAAAATAGTTTATATTTTAATTATAGACATAAATATATATATAAATATATATATATTTCAATACTTATTAAATTTATATAAATATATAAATTATATAAAGTCATAAGTATCAATAAATAAATATATATTTATTTAAATACTCATGAAATTATATAAATATATTCATTGTATATATTTCTTAATTTCATAATTGGTTTAATAAATATATCTTTATATTTAAATAATTATAAAATTGTAATACATATATCAATAAGAAATATATTTGTTATAATTATGATTACAATTGTAAATAAATAAATTAAAAAATTTACGATCATAAATATTAATATATACATATATATATATATATATTTAAATAACTATAAATCTAAAATAAATATATTTATTATGCATATTTTTTATAATTGAAATTTTTTTAATATTATTTTATAATTATTGAATTAAAATTTTATTTTTATTTAAATAATGATGATATTATAAAAAAATATATTTAATGAAAATATTTATTTCAATTTTAAAAGTTGGTAAATATATAAATATATATATATATTTATGACTATAAATGAATATATATTTTTTTATAATTATAATTATTAATATAAGAAATATAATGATTAGAAATAAATTTAATATAATTTTAGATTTATTTAAATATAAATATATATTCATTTAAATAATTATGAAATTATAACAAATAAATAATATTAATATATTTATTTTAATCACATAATTATTTAAATATATAAATATATTTATCTATATTTATGACTATATATAATTATTCAATTAATTTTAATTTCATATGTATTTAAATATATATATATATTTATTTATTTATATTTATGAAGATAATTAAGATATTTTTATGTAATAAATATATATTTTTAATAAATATATATTTATAATAAATATATATTTATTTCTTAAGTAATTCATGTTTATTTAAATAAATATAAATATAAATTTAAATAATTATAAAATTATAATTATATATTTATTAAATAAATATATTATATTAAATAAATATATTTATAAACATATAAAAATATTTATATATATATAATATTTATAATTATAATTCTAAATAAATATTGATGCATTTATATAGTAATAAAATTATAAAAAATATATTAATTATATATAATTATATATATAGTAAATATATTTATAATGAATTTATAGTAATAAATAAATATAAACTTATTATATATATAAATATATATTTATTATATATATCAAAATTAATAATTAAATATTAATTTATAGTTATTATATATATATATATATTTACTAAACATAGAATTTTATAAATATATAAAACATAAATAATTTAGTATCATTATAGTTTTATTAGTACTTTCTATTTTACAACTGGTGAAACATACATTTATCAGCGCTTTTTAGATGGCGCTGATAAAAGCTTTACCCACTTTTATAAATAAACCCTAACACTCTCTTCATTCTTTCATACACCTCAAGCTCTCGTGAAATCCAAACCATGTCGTCTTCTCGTCCCCCTCTTCCTCTACTACCGTTGAATCCTCCTCCTCTATTGCTGACTCCTCTACCATCGCTGCCACTTCCGCCGTCTCCTACTCCTCATCTGCTACTATAGATGATGTCGACTCCTCATCATCTTTCCCTGATGTCTAATCCTCCTCCTCCTCCATTTTCGACTCCCACTCCTCCTCCTCTGCTGCCTCCTCCTCATCCTCCTCCTCCTCCATTTTGAATTCCTCTTCTGCCGTGAACATCACCACCATCTTTGAACCCCATATGATGGCAAAATCTACATCTATTTTGAATCTGTTCTCCTCTACGATCCCACCTCGACCACCAACCTAGATCATCATGTGCTCCCATTATTAGTATTCTTGTAATGATCTTAGTATTTCATTTGTATTTTCTCATTATATAAATTTCCAGGATCAATTCCATGTATGTAACTTTTCTATTTATGATCAAGGGTATTAATGAGCTTCTAGGGTTATAATATGTATTGTACAAATCAGCATGTTTGGTTAATTTCAAGTGCAAAGTTATTTCTGGTCATCATATTGATATTAGTCTTAGGTTGTTAGATACCTATATACACCAATGAGATAATAATAAATGAATATTCAATAATAACACTAGATTCCTTACAATAGGTTTATAGTCATGGATGTTGTGGTTGTGGATCTAGGATACCTAGGATCAAATTTATAGATTGTAAAAATAAATTGGTCAAAATAATCATGTTTATTTTATTTAAATTATAATGGAAATAAATATATTTTTAGAATCTTGAGGATTCTCATTGTTGAATTTTTAAATGTTTTTTACGTTACATCATTATTTTGACAATGTTATTATTGATATCAGATTGTGGATCTCATTTGATTAATTTATCATTCCATTGAAATTAGTGGATATTGTATTTTTCTAACCATAGAATTTCTATGTTATAGTTTATTTATAAAGGACAATGTTTTTTTGAGATTCAAATCCTTTTAAGGATTTCAATATATTTCTAGAGGGTCAACCAGGATTCATCATGATTAGAAGCACTAAGAAGGCTTTATCCAAGAATGTGACATGGTTCCCTTGATTAGATGTTCCTGAGATATCCTTATAAGATCTTAATGGGATATTGATGAAAACACAAATCTAAACTATAAATGAGATGGGTAATGAGTGTGGATTATATTTTGATGTATCACTAGTCATGATTTGAACTGTTCTGGTCCATGATAGTCATGTGGTTGCTTAGGGGTCTCAATGGACACATAATCGAAACATCCCAAATCCATTCCATGATTATGAAATAGTGGTGATTTACATGAGGTGGTATTTTTATTATTTTTAGTGTGATATATTTTTTCTATACACTAAAAAACTCTTGAGAATATGTTTAATTAATAATTGAAAAGAAAAACTCACAGCAGACAAGCACCTATAGTCCTTTAACATTGACCTAATGTATACCCACAAGAAGTAATACATATTTTTATAATGTACCATATTTTAAGTATCAAGATTAGGTTGTACATGATTCAAGAATTAAGTAGATGATGGTTTCACACTATGAAGAGATGTCAATTTATGTTCAAAATTATCATGGCCAAGTGACACTAATAGCATTATCTATCAATTATTCAATCCTTATATGTATGACAAGAGTAAACAATAAGATTCATATTATTTATTCATGAAAGACAAGATAATATTTTCATAACTTTATATTTTATAAAATGTTGGTCATTTTTTATTCATTTGTCTTTTATAAAGTGCCTCTCTTGGGATTTCTGTCCTTGTGATAATGGCTAAGTGGCTATTTTAAAAAGATTCTAGTGTTTTGAGTGTTTTGTAAAAAATTTCATGTTATCAACATACCCTTTTGGGTTTTAAATAGATTTAAAATGATTAAATCACATGGAAGGTACCTAGGTTGCATGCTAAGTGCTTTAAGACTCAAATTATTGGACTTTATAATGGGATGTGTGTTTTTTGAAAGCGTATGTCATGATGGTTTAATTTTATAAAGGGTTGTTTGAATTTCTAAATGAAAATTTGTAAAATATATAAGGTTTTCTTTCATTTTAATAGATTTTTATTGTTGGGTCATGAAGTGTCCTTGAATTCTTTAAAAAATGAATTGGGGTTTTGTGAAACAGTTTTTGGAACTGATTGGTTTAATTTATAATTGGTCTATTATTTTAAAAAAGAATTTTTGTAAATGGTTGTTTTTTTAATGGGACATCAACTATGATTTTATAAATTGTTTTCAAAGGAAAAATGACAAGTATTTTTCTACAATATTTTATTTTTTTTGTTTTATATAATTATGAAAATGATTAAATTACATAGGGAAGACAAGAAGACGGATAATAACACCACAGTAAGGGTAAATGTATTTCAATAATTATAAGGACTAGATTTCTGTAAGATTTTTTCTCTTTGTTGTAAGGAATATAATAATTCAGACAGTTCTCATCTTGGTTTCCATTGAAGGATTATTTATAGATAAAATGGATGTCATTATTATATTCTATCAAGGATATTAAAAATAAAAGATATAAATATACCAACTAGAAGTTTTCTTGGAGAATGGAATAGAAGGTTTCGAACTAGTCTAAAATGGAGTTTTTCAAGATTCAGTTTGAACCAATATATTGAAACTATAATTTGAAAGATTTTGTGGTAGAATTAATGTTAATAATGTGTAACTTAATGAATTACTAGTATATAATGGTGTATTTTTATAAGAGTGTTTTTCATTTTACTTCTTTATATGGATGGATTTCTCTTAGTTAGCCCAATGTTGGATGGAATGGAAGAGAAATAGATTGATTTATCTAGAATATCCCAAATAAATGACCTTTTTCTAGGAATATAGTTATTCAACATAAAAATTGATGGCGTCGTAAAGTCTATAACTTTCATTTAGCTTTCATTATTTTTATATCAATTTTTTGTATTTATTTCTTTAAATATTATTATTTCAAAATCAAATAGGATTGACATAAATAATTAATGGATGAATGAAAATCATTTGAAAAAAGGGTATGAATATGGTGTGAAATAGTTCATCATGATAGAAAAAGATCATGCATATGAACCTACTGTATTCATTTTTCCATGTTTACACAGTTTCTATTCAAGAGGAATAAGTCTACAGGAGTTGAAAGAACAAATGATATATCATAGAATAGATCGATGTTATTAATTCTTGAATAAAAATATAAAAAAAGACAATGTTCCTGGTAGATGAAGTATCACAGCATTTTATGGATCATCTGGTACGACTACAAGTTTGGAAAATGAAGAATACTATAACAAGGTTGTCATGACAGATGTGAATGATGATGAATATCATGTTAAAGAAATGACAAGGAATGTTGAATTTGAATTTTTTTATCATCCAAAATAGATTTTATAATTTAAATATTTGTGAAAAGAAATCATTATATTTTGGTTGCACTAAATATGTAGCATTTTCATCCATACTAATGCCATATATTCTAAAATAAGGAAATTGATTGGGTGACCCCAGTTTTAAGGAATTACATTCTCTATTTCAATGACATTGTATAAGAAGATAATGAGCTCTAGAGATAAACATACGACATGAAATGAATTCTACACTTGATCAGTATGTCCTCTGATGGAACACATACCAACCTAAATGACTGTATTCAATCTATTAAAGACAATATATCAATTAGTGAATTCCAATTATGTTGTTCTTCTCAATAAAAGAAAATTGATTTGGGTCCTGTGAAATGTTTATTTTACTTTACAATCATTACAATGTTTAGGCACCTATATTTAAGTGGGGATAATGTTGGGAAATTGACGTGGAACAAAGACACATGAATTAATGAAGGGAAATTAAAACACACAATAGACTCTTCACAGTGGAATTGAATTGATCAGGAGTATCATGAATTTGGAAATGATCCTAAAATCCATCATTTTGTATTATCTATTGATGGAGTGAATTGTTTTGGATTTCAAACCAACACTCACAGTACATGGCTGGTTATGTGGGTAAATTATAACTGTCCACCGTGGTTATAATTGAAAATATAATACATCATGTTATCTATGCTTATATCAGTACCACTACAACTATGTAATGAAACTGATGTTTGTTTGGCTCCATTGATATGGGATTTGATGTTATTTTTGTATTCAGGTGTTATGTTGAATGATACTTATAGAAACGAAAATTTCATATTGATATCCATTTTATATGGGATGATAAATGACTTTCCTTCATATGGAAATTTGTAAGGATGTAACATTAAGGAACTCAAGGGTATCCACTCTACAAAGAGGGTTCTTAATCAATATGGTTGAAAAATTCATTGAAAACTATATTTCTAGGACATCACATATTTCTACCTAGACAATATAAGTAGTGATTTTGGATGACAAAATTTGATGGAAGTTAAATATAATGTACAAAAACATCTCCAAAAATCAGTGATAAACTGTTGGAGGAAGTAAATTATGTGGACACTGCTTTTTATTAACTGTTTTAAAAAAACCTTATGAAAACCAGTTAGAAAATGAGATCAAATTTTTTAATTACCATACTAGAATTGATTGTATGTCAAAGAATTTCATGATGTTATGCATGTTGAAAAAAAGTATTTGATAGTTTCAACGATATATTGTTAATTTCACCTTGAAAAAAGTATCAAATTATGGCTAGGATGTACGTGGTTGACAGGGGAATACGAGAAGTGTTGGTGCTAGTAAATAGTGAATTTTTTTTTCATCCTCTACATATATACACTCATTCCTGGTATGAGAGATATTAGTTTTGTATCTTCTTGAATGATATAATGGTTCTATAGTGGTATTAATCATATATCATTAATATCATGTCAATGACTGATTCAGAGATAAAGGGTCTAAAATCACATTAATTCCATGTTTTTATGAGAGATCTAATCCTTAAATATTTTTATTTCACTCTTCCCAAGTATGCATATCATATATTAATGAATATATGTTTCTTCTTCAATGATATAAGCAGTAATGTTATAGACCTGGTGAAATTACTGACTATGGAAAGTGATATTTCCATCACATTATGTGAAATGGAAATGATATTCTTCCAAAATTTTGTTGATATGATGGATCAAATGATGGTTCAATTAGTAATAGAGATTATACTATGTGGTCATGTACATAATAGATGGATTTACTCCATTGAATTTTATATGATGCTCATGACTGGGTACGTAAAAAATAAAAGTTGTCCAAATGGTTGTATGGTGGTGTGATATATTATTGAAGAACCTGTTAAATTATTTACATAATACCTATCTGTTGTGTAATTAATTATTCTACTGAAATCACGTCACTCAAGGAAACATGTGGGTGATGGAATATCTAGAAGAGATATTGTCACAATCAATATTACTGATCGATATCTGTTCCACCTTTTCATTTTTCATAATAGTTTTGAATTTTTTCCATATGTTGAATCCCATAAAAATATTCCTAGGATATTAAAAAAAATAAAGGTCTAAAATATGGGTATTAAATACACATGATCATCAGTTTATAGGATGGTTTCAGGACCATATTTTAAAAGAGTCAGATGAAAGTCTAGATTAAATTTTAGAACGACTTCGACGGCTAGCCAGCAGACCAAGTGTGCATGTATAGTCTTCTAAGGGTTAAGTAATTAATGGATATACATTTTACAAAAATTAGCATGATGAAGACTGTACCATGAGAAATCGTGGATTTAACCTCATGGATAAAGAGATTCTTATTTATATTTCTAAAGATATATATACAATTTACATGAATATGTCATACTTCTTCATCATCAAATAAATCTAGTATTTGTATTACAAAACATTCTAAGTGGCGATTATAAAATTAATGTTGGTTGATAACATATATTCTATTAAAATTGATGAATTGGGATTCATGATAGTTGATTTCATTAAGTATTTTTAAAAACAAGAACCATTTAGAATGTAATCAATTGTAGTACAGTTATTTTGTGTTCAATAACCCACAAACCAAAAGTGGTCATATTGTTTAGTTATCAACCAAAACCATTGATGGTTTAGATTAAAATTCAACATAGAATGGCCATTTCATTAGGATGTAACTATAATTATGTAGTGTCCTCAAATTAGAATGTGTTTTTAAGTTTTAGGAGACCACAACGAAGGTATTTGAATCATCGATAGAGGGGTTAAATCTATAAAGACATTAAAAAAGAAAAATACAGTTCAATAATCAGGTTACATTTTCTGTAATATACATCATGTTAACTCTTGTTATTATCCATTTGTTTCTGCATTTATGTACTCTAATATAAATGTTAATCCTATTCTATAGATAATGACTGCCATACTTGATGGTTCTACCAATCTCAAGAGAAAACCAGTCTATCAACCTAGTACTTCTCGTAGTGTAAAGGAATTACCTCATACAAGTCATGGTGCTCCCATTGTTGAAGAACAATAGGATTCTCAACCTACTGATGCCCCCAGATCATAGGTACAAAAACCATATGCACATGTCGATTCTACCACTCCAGAGAAACATATTTATGATGTTGGCTTTGGGAAAATGGTAGGCAATGAGGGATATGTAATGCATAAAAATAAGAGCGTCATAGATTGACAATGTTCGAAAAACTCTTTAACGAAAAATCCAAATGCATCAAATACAAGGTCAGAAGGTATACTCAAGGACAACTTATTAACTCCAATACATAAATTTTCGACAGTTATACGCAACATGTGCTTAATGATGTAGATATTTGAAAAAATGTTGTTCTCGGGCTTATGAAGCTGATGTGGGGATTGATTATGTTAAAATTATGATATCATTTCGTTATTTTTAATAAAATAAAATATTAAAACATTGACTTACTCTTCATCATCCATTTCAGAGTAAATTTATAGTAGATGAAACCAAGAATGAATATATATTAATTCTATCTGGAAGGATTTAAAGAAAATTTCAAATATCTTTAACAAGAGATCAACTTAAAAAAGTTTCTAGGAAATTAAACCAACACCCACTGCTTATCTATAAAACACCTGATAACCCAAGAAGCGTGGGATGTTATTATTGAAAAACTGTACATATTTTAAATCTACCATAACACTTTTATGAGATATGAAATAACACCATAATTATGATTCATTTTTTATATACAGTCTGATGACTCCTAATCCAAATCCACGTCCATATAACACTATGTTTAATAGAATAAGACACGTGTAAATAAAGATGTGATACTAAGATATGAAAGCACAAAAAATGTGGGAAACATGTGTCAGCATTTAATAATAATTTTTTATCATTAAATTGCTATTACATTATAATTATCACTTATTTTTTTAAATTTTCGTTCTTACAGAGTCATAGGGATCATCAAAACATGCACTCTTTGAACACATATTATAGGTTTCCCTAAAGTAGCCAGAATAGTATGGCCATGTCATAGGTGCGGGATCTGGGGTTACATCTCGAACATATTTTGAGAAAAAAAATAGGAGGAAGATCAATTTTAATTAAAAAATAGTCAACAGAAATAATATATATCCTTAAAGAATAATTACAATGGAATAGGGAGATGATGAAACAATTAATGGAAGAGGAATAGGGAAAAAACTCAAAACAACCTTTAAGTAAGGTCCTGCTCCTCCCCACACCAACTATAAGGCGATACATTCCCCATAGAGAGATGTATTATCCTAGGTAATAAGTGTTCTAATAAATTTTTATATGAAATGTAAATCAGATGGACCCTGATTCTATTCGATTACTGATATTCTATAGGGTGATAATGATTTTGATTTAAATCTAGCAACACCCACACAATAACTTGTTTTTAAGGTTACATTGTTCAATAATAAAAAATAAAATTTAAATAACATATCACATCCCAAAAGTCACATTTGTGTGTCGATTAGCATATCCCATGATCCGATCATAGAGCTACTTATTCTCATTGATGAGGAATATATTCATACATTTGAAAAAGATTTTGGAACATTCATCGTATGTCTATAACATCTTGTGAAAAACATTTTTTCAATGAGGTATTCATTTCCAATTTACATTTCATGCTAAACCATTATCAATTATTGAAAAAATTTATAAACTGATGAATATTTTTACTCATGGAAAATGTGAAGGCGTTAAAATTAAATACCACTTCAAAACCGTCTAATATATCGACCAATAGATTGATGATATCTAACGAACGCTCCATTACCTCATCTATTAAATATCTGCATTTACTATCATTGATGATTTATGTGGATATAAAGTTAAAAGATAATCGTAATCATTTTTTAAGAACATATGTATGATGAGAAAAATAAAGAACTAATTGGTGTTTAGAGACTATGTGAAATCCTCCACTATGGTGGGCTAGGATGCTCAATTGTAAATGTATATATGATGTATGTTTTCTATATTTTATCTTCCAAAAGCATACATACTATGTTATTTTTGACTAAATAAATTTTAAATTATTGGAATACATATATATATGAAATTTTTTTAAGGGATAATCCCATAGAAAAAATTCAGACTTGTTAATCCTCACATCTCTTATATAGAAAAAAAGATATAGACAACGAAGATGATGAAAAAGTGGAAGTTCTAATCTAAAAATTTCAAATTAATATTTTGGATGATAGAAACTATTTAATACCAAAAATGAAGTTGCAAAATTCTATATTTTAATCATATCAAATATATTTTCATATCATTCATTAAGTAATCCTTCAAGTATTTTTTGGCTGCATTGGATTCTCATTATAATAAATTTGGACACTTCAATGATTTATTTCCTTGATTCAATGAATAGCTATCCAAAAAAAACTCTTCGAATGATAGAATTTTCCAATTTTTAATAAATTAAATCTCCTGTTTTTGAACTAAAAATTATGTTAATAAATTTATATTTTCTTTTAATATGGATTTTGTAATGATAGGATGGTGCATCACGATTGTGAAAACAAGGAATGAGGCCATTGCATAACAACAAGGGGGAAAGAAGGTTCTAAGACTAGATAAGTATAAGTGTATATATAATAATATTTCAATATCCAAATGCATATCAAAATTTACTTTTCTACTCAATGTTTCTACATTGTTTGAAAGAAAAAAATGGAAAAGATTGTGGTAATTTTGTTTTTTAATTTATGAGAGAGATCATATTCCATGAACAAACTAGAATCCATGAAGAGTAATTTTCAAAGATAATTTCTATTTGATCTAAACTATTTATTAATAAATTGTGTATTTTAATTTTTCAGTACTACTATGACTATTGAAAAAACTTATTTTCACAAGGCAATATATATGATCTCAGAAATGAATGGGTTGCATACCTGATGGAAGGATACACACTAATAGCATGAAGATGTGACTTTCATAGAAGTAGTGTATTTTTTATATTGATGTGTAATTTACTTATTTTTAGTATTATTCAAATAAAAATAGTTTTCTTATACATGCTGATTACATTGATTGAGTTGGGATAGCTTGTTAGAAACTAATCATGCTCGTGAGAAATTTGACATCAATGATGTAACCCAGAATTCAATGTGAAGGTAATTTTTTTATATAATATGTTTTTACATTTTATCTTATCCACTCTCTTCAATATTAACATATTATATATTTAATTGTTAACTAATATAAAAAATTTACTCCATAGAAATACACTCCCTCGAAATATATTCAACCCTTTATTGTCAGCATTTATCACATTATATCAATGGTAGTGGATGATACATGAAGGAAACTAATGAATTTCAAAATTAAGTGTTCCTATTAAAAAAATAATGAAAATCAAAAGGCATGGTAACACATGATTTGACTGGTAGGGCTTAGAGTGTGTCTTTTTATGTAATTAATTATGTTTGTTGTCAATTTATCTACTAATTTTGATTTAATTTACATATATGATAACTGATAGCTCTCTTGTTTAAAACTATTGGGAATATATGACCAGTCATTCTTATTTTTCATATATTTAGGTTATTAATAATGGGTTTATAAGGGATATGTCTAAAAAGTGTGCTGGTAAGGAATAACTTATTGAGTGCCTCTTATGAAGTTATTCTATATGATTCTATGTTTACAAATGTAATAGACCAAATAAATTCTATAATAGATTCCTATGTTATGTAAGTAATATAAATCTACTGATATGTGATACCTATTTATAAAATGTTTGGGTCAATATAGATGGTATCAATGAAACTAACCAACACAAAACCGATCAAATAGTACAACTGACCGGTATCACTCAAATTGTCTCTTTTTATTCAAAATTAACATTACATTTTTGTAAAAAGATAAAGTTACATACTAAAAATTGAGAAACCAAATATTGATTGTTTTGATACATTTGAAAAAAAATCTATATGTCATTTTTGACATGTAAGAATCGGTCGCACCTCAATACGTCATACTATGAGGTCGGTATACCTCAATGTGTGTCTCTTTATTTCAAATTGACATCAACTAATGTAAAAACAACAAGTGGCATACTGAAAATTGAGAAAAAAAAAATTCTGTTTGTTTTGGGATTCTAGTACAACGAAATATACCTCATCTTGTATGTGTAAGAATCAGCCACACCTAAATATGACGCATTATCTGGCCTATAACACTCAATGTGTCTATTTTTATTTAAAATTTCTATTAATTTATGTAGAAACAAAATGTGAAATACAGAAAACTAAGAAAACATATTATTATGGTTTTGTTACACAATTTTTATGATCCATGAGACATTTTTCATATTTAGAAATCATTCAAACCTCAATTCGATGTACGGTGTGACCGGTATGTCTCAAATTATCTGTTATTATTTTAAAATAGACATGTTAGTACAAAATGTGTCACTCACTGAAAACTATGAAAACATGATCTTATTATCTTGTTATTTTTAGAAATTGATTTGTATATCTTTTTTTATGTTTATGATGAAGTTTCATTTCAATGAAATGCATGATGACATTGGTGTGAATCATAATTTTGGTTATATGTTTGAAATAACAATTAAGAAAACAAAACGAACATACTAATAAACAATAAAACATCATCGGATTGTATTGATACAACATGAAAATGATTCATCAGTAAGTTGGGACAAGTAGGAATTATTATCACCTCAATATGACACACAGTGTGACTGGTATAACTCCAAATGTGTCATAATTTAAAAATGAAATTAATTTTTGTAAAAGAATAAGTGACATACTCAACACTGGGAAAATGCATTCAAATTGTTTTTATATTTTAGATAAATGATCCATAACTCATTTTTTTATTTTTATGAGTCGAAAACACTTCAATGCAACCTAGTATTCCATTGGTATAACTCAAAATATGTGTTTCCCGTTTGAAATGAAATTTTAGTAAAAACACAACTGGTATACTAAAAAAGTAGAAAACACATTCTAATTGTTATTATATTTTAGGGAAATGATCTTTTAGTAATTTTTGATATATATGAATAATTATCACCTCAATAAGACGCACGATGTGGACCTTATAACTAAATGATTCAATTTTTATTTCAAATTGACATTATTTTAAGTAAAAAAACAAGTGAAATACAGAAAAAAACACAATTGGATTGCTTTAATATTTTTATATAATTATATATTAATCATTTGGACCATTAGGAATTATCTAAACCTAATTATAATGCATAATGTGGCTTGTATACTCAATATGTATCTTTTTATTTAAATTTGATGTTAATTTTTGTAAAAAAAAAGTGACCTACCAAAAACCAAGAAAACATAATCTAATTAATTTTATATTTTAGGAAAATGATCAATTATACAATTTTGACATGTAGGAATTACCTACACCTCAATATGATTCATGTTGTGGTTGGTATAACTCATTGTGTCTCTTTTTATTTAAAATTGAGATTAATTTAGGTAAAAACAACAATTAACATACTGAAAACCGAGGAGACACATTCATATTGTTTTGATATTCTAGGAATGTAATCTATTAGTCCTTTGTAATTTTGATGTGCAGTCAGAACTCAATACAACGCATGGTGTGACTGGTATAACTCAAATTGTCTATTTTTATTAAAAATTCACAATAATTAATTTAAAAACAATTGGTGATATAATGAAAACTGAGAAAACAGATTTAGACTATTTTGGTACTTTATGAAAATGACCCATCATCCATTTGTGATTTTTAGCAGTTGAAAACACCTAAATTTGATGCATTATATGATTGGTATGACTAGAATTTTCTATTATCATTGTAAAATAGACATTTCTGTTCAAAAGGTGCCACTCACTGAAAACATAGAAACCACACTCTAATTATCGTGAGAATTTATGATAGTGATTCATAAGATATTTGTGATATTTATGAAGAAGTATCACCTCAAACTTAATCATGTTGCAAAAGGTATGAATAATCTTGTATATCTTTTATTTGTGATGAAATGTTAGTAAAATACACATTTGACATGCGAAAAACTAGGTAAATCTATTCAGCGTGTGTTGATACTTCAGAAAATGATCCATATGTAATTTATGAAAGGTGTGAATCATTTAAAACCCAGTCAAATGCATAGTCTAACCAATATAACTTCAAATGTGTCATTATTTAAAATTGAAATTAATTTTCATGAATTAACTATTTACATAATCAATACTAAGCAATCATATTCAGATTATTTTGATGTTTTAGGACAATCATACGTAACTCATATGTGATAGGTAATAATTACCCATAAATTAATTGGATCCATTGTGTGACCGGTATAACTCCAAATGTGACATTTTATTATTTTCTTATTTTATATTAATGATTAAATTATTTTTTATATTATTACTATCCTAATATTTGTTTTCATTTATAGGTGGAATCTTATTATTGAGATTGGATGATTTGGTTAATAGTTGATACCATGGGTGGGAAATTTTTTAGACAGGATCAGAGACATCAAAAAATGAAATATTAATGTTTTAGAATGTTTTTTGGATAATTGTAAATGTTAATTTATAAAAAAATTTGTTTGAAATGGAAATAGTAGTTGTTTTTTTTATATAACATATGTGAATATTATTGTATTCATGATGTCAATTAAATGTATATAGAATTGTTGGAAATTATAGGTTTCATATATCATTTCAAATTGTAGGTTATTTCTTCCCCATGTGTTGTTATATTAACATCATATTGAATGTTGTTAGGCCTTTTTTAGTGATATTTTAAGCACTAATAAAGGCCCCCATTATCAGCACTTTTTAAATCTATTATAAAGGGTGGTATTTATCAGTGTCTTTTTAGCATTTTCAAAATATGATTTTCACATTTTCAAAGGGAATATCAGTAATATTTATAAGAAATAAAATAAATTAAATAATATGAGTATATGGTAGGTGTCTCAATGAAGGAAAAATGAAAAAAAATAATTACCATTAAACTCACATAATGGAACACACGTTTTCCTCTTCCACATAAATAATAACAGTATTAATAAACTATTTTTAAAACATATTCTTATCAAAAATATTTTATAATCATAATTCCTTTTTTTATTAAAATATATTAGTTACTTATATTCTATTTTCATCATCAGATGTTATTATCTTAAATTGTTTGTTTAGTACAAGCTTCATAATAATGGTGTCAATTCATGTTTATAGATTCAATGTTGATCATTATAATATCATTAAAAGTAGTTAAATTGGTGTTTTATAATGATTTATAACACTTTAATTTCATTTTATAGTTATTTTATTTACGATTCATAATAAAAATGTTGATAATTTGATCATTTATACAAATTTTGGCTAACAAAAGTGTGATACAATAATATTATATTAAATATTATTATCACCCTTAAGAATCCTAAAAAATAATTATTACTCATTAATATATAATATAACTATAACATATGATTCAATATTAATCAATGATAAAAAAATTATAGAATCATTCAAGTAGGTGGTTAAATAGACCCCAATAAGAAAAGGTTATAATATATTGTTGTGTGTAGTGAAAAAGTGATTCTTTTTTAATAGTATTCTTATTAATGGAGTTGGAGGAAAATATATATATTTTTATTGGTTTTTAAATATATTTTATGAAATATTTATATAAATAAAATACTAGATGATAAATGAAATACATCACTTTTTTGGAGTTGGTAGTTTGTACATATGCAAGGGCAACACGTTCATTTCCATAGAAGGCAAGGAAGATTGGTAATTATTTATAATATACGAAAATTAATAATTATTTTAATATAATATTAATAAATTATATACCCCATATTAAAAATACATTAAATTGGGTTTGAAAAAATAGATCATGTCCCTTATAGTGGTGGTATTCTTCCCACAACACAAGTGACGTTCTCATTTTATGAATGGTTGGGAGGAAGTGAAAAATTTGTTATCAAATAAAAAATAATTATCTCTGAATAAATTTGACACAAATATAATTATGTAAATAATTTAATATTATATTCTGATTAGGAGGATGAATAATTAATGGGAATGAAATGGAAAGGTAATAATTTATAATTTTACCATACTCCTTGGAAGAAGAATATATTAAAATAGGAATAAGGATTTTAGAGGTGGATTTTAAAGAATATAAGAACCTATAAAAGGTTTCTAGAATATTTCGAAAGTTATTTATGTTTATGTTTATTGATTATAAGAGGCATGATGTGTGGGGTGATGTTGGGTGGTTATTAATATATTTTGGAGTAAAAAAATGTTATTTTTTAAATGCTCTATAATATACATTAATGTCTCGACACAATTCCTGGTAAAAGTCTATTTTTTTTGGAAATAATAGAATGTGATACATTTTAATTCCAATAATATAATAAATTATTCATTTTTTAGACAAATTTTGATAAATTTTAATCTTTTATCTTTACTATTATCATTTTACTTATATTAACTTTTACCATATAAACTCATTTTAAAACTCAATTTATAATTTCAATGAAGAAATTTAAAATTGAACATATTACATAATTTGATCTGGATATATTATAATATGATAATCATTTAACCAAATAATATTTCTAATGGTGATAATAATAAATTTTAAATTTTTTTCGCAAAATGTATAAAAACCACGTTTTTGAAAAAATTGAATTTATATGCGTAATCTTTTTGCGTATTATTAAATTATAAATGTTTTTTTATTATAAAAAATTAGTTATTTTGATTCCAAATAATAAAATAATATATTTTTTAAAAAATAATAGTTAATTAATAGAAATGATGAAAATCCTTTTTTTAATATAACATTGGGCCTTAAAATTTTAGGCATGGGATTTCTAAAATAACATTTGTATATTTAATATGTATATATTTATGTAAAAAATAAATTATTTACTAATTTATATGTTTTATATAAATTTATGTCTTTCTTATAGAATGATAACTTCGTAAAATTTATAGTATTAGTAAAACAATATATTTCATTATTCGTAGAAACACATTTATATTCTAAAATAAACAATAATAAACTTCAGTAAAATTTTGAAATTATTAATAATAAATTACTTTCATATTATAAAATTAAATTACATGATTTAAAAATATTTTTTTCATGTGAGAAAAAAAATATAATCAAAAACATCTTGTATAGAAAATTATACTTATAATCATTAAGTGTTCTAAATTTTGTTTCAATAAAATTGTAAATTTATTTAATTTTTAAATATTAGTTTAGATACTATAAATTAAACTATTTAATTTAATTTATTATATTAATTCATACAATGCACATAATAAACAACTATTTGTGAAGCATCATTAATATATAATAGTAATCCATATTTATTATTTATCCTCTAGGTGTATGTAACTTTATTAGAGTAATATCATTTATTTTCAAGTGTTTTTTATTATTATAATTTCCCAAACAATATCCCCCTAATATGACATTGATGTTTCTATTTTGTTTTTTGTTTGTGAAGAAACCTATTACAAATAGTTCTTAAATTATAGAAATTATATAGTAAAATCTTGGGTTTTTATAGAGAGACATACCCCTGGACTAAAATGATATATTTTTATTGAATCATAGGATCTAAAATTAGGTGATTACATTCCGAGAAACAATTCTACTTTGTTCCAGATGAGGTTCTCTTTTGAGGGAGTGGTTACACCATAGATCTAGGATATGATACTAGTTTTCCAGATTCTATATTGTATATAGAGATATTATGCCACTGGATAAAACATGTATCATATTCATATACTTTTTTTGGGGAATAACATGGTACCCTATAGTGGTTACTATAATGTATGGTCTTGTTTGTGGTGGTCTGCTAGGTAACCTGATTAATATAAACACACATAATTCATTAATTTACATCAACGATCATTTTATCTCAAAAATAGGAACATAATAACAAGAATTAAATGTATATTATCATTTAGGTATAATAATATAATAAAAATATTTTACTACACTTATAAATATTTCTCTATAATCATACAACTCTAACCCCTACTAAAAATGAGATAACCTGAAACCCATACACCTTGATCTAGTCCTAAAGACCTATTTTCAAATAGAATGGATATGATACTGATAGTAGAAACCCAAATGTAACCATCAATAATTGTAACTATAAAAAAACATTGAGTTTCATAAATTCCTAATAATATTTAGGTCTATAGTTTCAGATAATTAGGTCAAGCCCTTTATGTCTCCAAGACCATGTATTTCACACCTAAAAATATTTTTTCCATTATTATGATATATTCTTATTTCATAATGAGATTTCATTATTCCCCAAAAAATTATATACACATAATATCATCCACATAAAAATGGTAATTGGGAACTTATGAAATGATGAGATAATATGCTCAGTAATGGTATATGTGGGAGATATCATTCAATTCTCATAAGTGAGAATAATATAATAATAAGGGTATGATAAAATGGGCATCACATACACATGTCATACCCAATCAGTCAATGATCATTAATCATGATTCATGGAATATGTATTTTTCATAAAAATTAAAATGAATCATAAGACTATGGAATCATTAGAAATCAAGCATGATCCCTGAGAGACTATTATATGCATAAAACATAAGGTTGTTTCTTATAGATAATCATATAAAATATTTTCCTCATTCAATTTTCACATTAAATATTATCATAGTTTATATACACCAGTAGTGTATTTTGAATACTCTTCATTTCCATCATTCTCATAGTCACATATCACCACCAAGACTATCATAGTTGAAAGAGTCCCCTAATGGCATGAGTTCACTCCCCATTCAATTTCATATAGTATTATGATAGATATATATTTACTCAATATATTTTAGAAATATATAATTCAATTCCCACCTATCATAAAATGAAATCCATATATATTTGTTATAAAGGATTCTAAAAATATTTAATATAGCATAACTTGTGGAAAAGATATGGGGTTCATAAATATTTCATCATTACATAATTTACTAATGGGAAATTATTGGGTTATATAGAATAAGAATCAATACATTATCAATATATGTAATGTAGAGAAATAATGTGGATGGTATTCTAAATATCATATCCCAAATTAATCATAAAAATAATTAATGGATGTTGACATAGATAAATGGTCTCTTTTATAAAATAATTATACGTAATTCTTGAGAACAATATAAAAAAATATTGTAATTTTTTGAATTTTTAAACTAAGAAAAAATAGAATTGTAGCAACCCTTACCCTAGAATCTTGGATTTGGTGCTATGATTTATTACACTGGTATATTATATAAGGATACATTCTCAATGGACGGAATTGTTTAATAGTCCTATTAAAATAGATACATACTAAATAATTACATTAAATTTGAATACACAAACTATCTAATTATTATTCATTAAGAATATCAATATTCCCTATATAATATACTTGATTATTAATCCTAGTAATGAATATGGATTTTAAAAAAAGGGGGGAAATAAGGGTGACCTCATGTTTCTAGTAAGTTTTATGTACATCATATGATATCATGCATCAATATGAATAATCAACATGGTAAGGTAAATAACTGAGAAGATATTCAATTTAAATAACATGTCTATCATCATTTGATAACGAAAAATAAATATTTTATTGTAAATAAATAATATCACATTCCATTGAATCAATATACAATGAATGAAATGCATCCAGAGATAATTCCATAGAAAAAATCTGATGGATAATAAGATAACTAAATTATAAAGGAACGAAGTTCTAAATAATTAGATTTCATGTCATTGAAACATGATACCTATACCATAGAGACCATTCAAAAGACTATTTAAAAATATATGGTATAAAAAAATTCGGTCCAACTAGGTCTCTACTATCAAGACCTTTCACGTGACATTTTAAAACTGCATGGTACAAAATCATAGGGTTAGACCAAATAATATTGCCTCATGAGAAAAACTGATCAATCTTGGGACTATATATAGATGGTCCCCACACATAATTTCATGTCCAAATCATTCCTTATATATAAAATAATATATTTAACCATCAAATATATGCATTTATTAATGGAGAAGTATTTACTAATATTTCCCTTCATAAACAAATAACAATCAATATATAATACCTTATATTGAAATGATATTCAGTTTAGAAAATAAACCTATCCATGATAAATAATATTTAAATATAAGTAAAAATAAATTTCCAATGGTCCCGGGAAAGTGAATATTTTAAGGGAAAGCTAATGATAATATGAATGAATCAAGGAGGTGAATATTAATACTTTCCATGGTTGTACTGATCATAGAGAATGCACATAATGAATAAGGATGGAATCAATAAAAAATACACCAATTATAGTAAGAATAATGTGTTATTATAAATAATGAATCGAAATACCATAAAAATATCATTACAAAAATATTTTCTAAAATGATCATTTTCTTTTTTAAAATAAATTTTTAACACATAAAACAATTTCAAAATATTTTTCTGTTCAAAAGAGTATCATGAATACATATAAAAGATGAATTTAAAAAATGGGGTTTATTTATTCCCTCAAAATGAGAATTAGAAAATACAAAATGGTATAAAAACTTGAATATGTTTATTATTTATCCCTAAAAGGATTAAGAAGGTGGACAAGATCATACATATCATGTGAACCTCTAGAATACACATGATGGAAATACCTTCAGAAGGTCATGTGAAAGAGCCATTTATATTTCATAACTTTCATCATAACCTTTAAATATCCTTTGAAATATCCAAATTATTCTTAGAAAGTCATCCATGACATATGTGGATCATTAGGTGGTCGCCAAATAAGCTCCACCAAATCAGGTGACTTTTCAATTTGTTCACAGTATACAAACTATCCAAAAAATCATTGTAAAATAAGGAGTAAAATTTCCAAAATTTTGGAGCCTCTTGTGATTGAAAATATCACAGAACACACCCAAGATGTTCGCAAGACATTATGGAATCCCTTGATGAAAAGTCAACTTTATCACAGAAGAGCTTGTGGACATGTCAACCTCTCAATGAAAAAGGCATCAGATATTTCCATGTGATCCTACACACCCCACCATCATCAAATACATTATTATAAGTTATTCCTTAAAATTATTGTTCTTTTCCACAAAAACTTTTCATGTTAATGCAATACAACACTAATGAGTTGAGTAATTATATGCAACAACACTCTTGAAAACATGTGGGAACCACATCCCTTGTAAAGTAAACAAGGAAATAAATAAAGGAATAATAAGAAATTATTTTGAGGGTAAAATATATAAATATTATGAGAATAGAGTTATAGTCCCCTTAAAAATCCAATTTTATCTCCCAAAGGACCATGTTAAAGCCATTCTTTTATCACAAAAGATCCTTAAAAAGTTTCCTCATATCATGGGAAATCCTTTTTAAATGTTTCATGTTCCCTTGATGGAGACTATACAAGTAAAAATGGCAATGATAAATCCCCTTTTCATTCCCACATTATTATGAAATACCCCTTTAATGAGAAAAAACCTAAGAATGGATCATTGAATGGATTTTCTAGGGGTCACTGAAAGTCATGTGACTACATCGGTATGACCTACGATAGAAACCTAGGAGGCCTAAGACACCAATGCCCTCCATTGACTCCATCTTGGACCTATGAAATATGCACCAAACAAAACAGTTAATAATATGGGTGGATGGGCTTATAAATCCCCCACCCATCATGAAAAATGAATCATTTGATCCATGCACCAGTGATAAAATAATACCTCTCAAATAAGGCAATCTTGTTATCACAACGATTTTCATTGTGGTAAAATCTAGAGAACAACCTAAGGGATAATGGGGAAAGTGTATAAACATCATGTTACCATTCAATCTAACCTAACAAAATTCAGGTGTGTTATCCTGCTTATGTAAAGGAGGTACCACATACCTATCGTATCACACAACACCTAAAAAAATACAACACCAAATAAATATAAGGAACATTTGTTGTAAAAAATAGAATAAATACTATCAATGGAGACTTTTATGAAGAAAATATCTATATATCTGCATGCACATCACATGACTCATCCATGTCATGCGACATAACATAGCCATGAAACATTTATCATGCATCATTCCCATGAAAACTATTTAGATCATGTGACATCCCTAGAACGTTTTATTTAAATTCACATGACCCCTCAAACATTCCACCCAAGTGTCATGAATCCCCATGGGATTTCTTTTTAGATTATTAAAATTTCTTCTTAATTTTCACCAAAATCAAGTGGAGACACCATTGTATGCCATCTAGATATTGGGAATCCATTTGAGCCTACCTGCAGATATCATGAAACCCTATAAACATCACTCCCATCATATATGATGATACCAGGATAGGTAAAAAGGATCATGTGACTACCTTCATGTGTGTTTGCGGAAGTTACATGATGCCCTCCAAGGGTGTCGGTATAAGTCACATGAAACACTTTAGACAAGTTATCCAGATCATGTGATAATCTCTGAATATATCATCCTAGATCTTAAGCCACTATTTAGACATGTTAATTAGGATCATGTGATTCCCTCAAGATATTTCAACCTAGATATTTATATTTCCTCAATACAAGTCATCCAAATATTATGATAGCATCTATATGTGTCAGCCTTGACCCCACGATGATTCACAAACATGCCATTCAGATCATGTGAATCCTATATGGAATGTAAGATGGATCATGAAATTGAACTAGGAAATTTCCCCTAGGAAACAAACAAATTTCAAAACATCCTCATAAATGTAAGGAAGAAAATCATTATATGTCAACCCAAACTCCCGAGACATGATGACCTTATCCTGTGGAAATATTATGGAAACCCTAGTGTGTAAGATCTCACCTAACAGAATGATGAAATCTCTGATTCATACCATGTCTAGGATATATTGGATGACATCCAAATGATCGAGATACCCACCCATGACTCCATCATTTATACCATCGCGACCCACTCAGTCAAATGGGTCGATCATTCTTCCTCATATATCAATGGATTGATAAAAAAAATTAACTATCATGAATTAGATTCATAGAAAATCTCGAATATGTTAGACCCCTTTCTAAATCCCGATATCCATATTTAATATCCCTTTATGGATTCACCAATGAGTAATCCCCAAATCTATATGCAATGAGATAGGTGAATTATCATCCCTTGTTTCTCACAGTATTCACAACTCACATGGGATTAAGGATTTTTAATAAACATATAATTTTCTAATGAATCTCCACTAGCCAGGGAAACCGAAGTGTGTAAGCACGGACCAATGGAATGACATAAATTACCCAATATTACAAAAACATAAGGGAAACATTTGAAGGATGATGCTTAGATTAATATCCATATTAGTTTAAATTGTCCCCCATATCTAGAATCTCAATAATCAATACGCAATCTCACCCATTGGACAATCCTTCTCCTTCATCCACATCCGAATTGAGAAGCATACTGATCTGGGGTGAATAAGATTATTTCAATATACAGGATTTGTAGGAAGACTCCTCAGGGTATGATTTTTAAAACGTAGTGCTTAGTGCCCTTATATATGTCCTTTATTCAAGAATTTAAACTGGAAGGGTATACCAAACTATGTGGGTTTTGATTCATCCTATAATAAATATATGTAGGTAACCAAATAAAGGCTTAATCCTTTATTTAGAATATTAGTAAGTTTTTTGAATTAATGAAAATCCATGAGTGTCTAGTTACATAGTTCCGGTATATATATTGTGTTACCCATAATAGGAAACAAATGATAAACCCTTGATACATATAGATGGACTCATTAAAATACTCCCCTTATTCAAATTTTAATGATTCCAACAATGATAATTTTTATTGGGTAACCATTCTCATATATAGATTATGAAGAAGTTCAAGAAACTATGTTAAATATTTATGTGAGTCTCATAGAATGCAACAAATCTCCCCCAAGGTGTGATGAGCCCGCCCTCTCATTCTCTTGACCATTGTGAGTTCGTAAGTTCTGTTGGGTATAAAACCCCAATAGACCACATGCCTTTGGAAATAAGGTATGTAATTAGTTATGTTTTTGGTAACTGTTGGTAGATTCTATGAAACTTAATAATTGTTAATGTAATGTGAATATGGAATATGTGGACGAAAATTGGTTTATGCACATCAAAATTTTTTGACATCCAACATTCCAATGAAAAAAATATTAAACATGACCAGAAGATCTCAGATAATGAAATCACCAACTAACTATATGTTTGGCCATTTTTTTTTGAAAATACGATGAAAAAAGAATTTTTTTGATTGATTTTAAACATAGTGGAATCAGGGTTTTTAGGAGTTATGTTCATCCCCACTCTGACAAGTCTACATGAGTTGAATGGCCGAACCAAGAATGAGAAAGGACAATTGTGTTACTGATTCATATCGTATTGACCATGTATCATTCCTAAGATGATGAAATAATTGATAAGCTTGTTTTTTTGTCTTAGTGATTGCAGGTACTGCTATAAAAAACAAAACCCTGACCTATGATAATGTCATCGTCTAGAAATCTCTCTTGAAAATTGGTTATGGTATCAACCCTTATGTGTCAAAAAATGACCTCAACCTCCCGAAAGCTTCATCGTAAGGTGTAAATTGGTATTGTTCATTTATAAGATTGATATATTAAAATAAAGACCCTGGAGGCTACATGGATGGGTCTCCAAACACAAAAACTAAAGAGTTTATATCTTCCAAGGAAAGATGTAGTGAAACTAGTGGAACTCATCAGCACATCCATGCACTTATGAATATTATCTCTGATGCATGAAAATCACCACTTTTAGTATATTATGAATGTGTAACATGGATTCAACATTGGATACCTTATATTTCAGAAGCTTCCAAGGGGGGCTCCTATCAACCACCATTGCTAGCTTAATCCCACAAGTATGCTTCAGTCACCTGTTGAGGGAACCACCTAACACAGTTCCATCTCTAACACCGATAAACAGTCAGTATGGAAGACACATCAGGTGTAGAAGGTTATTTATAACTATAAATGGGTTCTTATAACAACTTCCACTAATAAATCCCATTGAAATATACTGATGGTATTAAGCATAAAGCCTCATGTCTCAACTCACTTTGGGAAATTAAGTGGGTATATTATTGCACCCGGGATGGGGGATGGGCATAAACTTATACCCATTCATGAATCTCATTGGAATACTATAATGTAAATATGAGCATATAATTGGGATAATATACACACTTCAATTGAAGATTTCTAAAAATATATAATGGTGCTAGGAAATGTGCATTCTTACATTCCTACACAAACATTTAAAAAGATTAATTACATCTAAAAAAATTATGAACTCATCATGTATATTATTGAACTGCAATAGATATAGGGATATGAACATATTAATATACCTAAAACCAATGTAGAAGAACCCAGTAATCAATTTGGAAAAGTTTCTTCTCAAAATAAAGTGAGCATTATTTCCCCCATCCAAGAGGATTACCAGCACATTCTGATAAATGAAGAGGCACTGAATCGGTCTCATATTCTTGTTCAAAATTGGGATCCCCATGAGAGTGAGGAACATACCTCGATATATGGGAACATTCTTATCGAATAAGACCATTGAAATACTATAAAACACCATGATCAAACTCAAATCCATGTTCGGGTCACAACTCAATATGTGAGAGTTGCACATGCCTCAGGTCAGGCTCACATTCCTATCAAAAAACTAGCAACATACTCCAAAGTTCCCAGATTGGGTTCATGTCCCATTATGGTTGGGGATGTAATGCCTCGAACCTAGTTACCTAGAGTCAGTTAATTATTTTAATACATTAGCATGATTACAAAGAATCAAGTGCGGAAGGACTGATCAGTTTAGCAGTCTTGGAAATTGGATTACATACATGAATGTTACATTACACTTTCTAACATAAAACAAAACATAAATAATACTTTTAGAACGCCATTATTCCCTTACCTTAACCATGAATCTCAATCATAAAACACTTCTTGGGTTCCTGGGAAAATAAAACATAAGAAAGGGGTGAACTCAGATGCTCAGTAAGGGTAAATAATTTAGCAGAATCTATATACTTTTATGGAAAGATGTGTAATAAAAAAATCCTTTTAAACATAAAAATGAACATAATATGGAAAAAATAAATCAAAAATTACCATATTAACATACACATGTATATTATACTATTGGAATAATCATATGTAATAATAATTTCATAATGAAGGAATGCATAATGCTGGACATTCTGAAACACCTTTTCAAGACCTCGGCCAAGACATCTAAAAATGACTTAGGCCTCGGCCAAAACCATATATCAAATTGGGAAATTCCTCGAACAATAACAAGTCTAATTGTCTCATGAGACCTAACTATGAATCTAGGATCTATAGCGGACTCTACCCGTCACTTACAATGTCCAATGCATTCCTTATATGAAAAGGTTTAAACATAACATAAACATACGTAATAAAACTTGTCTACAAAATGTCAATACCTTATCCATAAACCATGAATGGTACAAAATAACACATCCACAGTCAAATATATCACAAAAACCTAAATACAATATGGAATATTTTTATAATAATAAATTAACTTCAAACATGTTTAAAATCCATCAAAGGATGTTGACATAGAAGAAAATGATCAGTAAAATTCTTTTAGAGAAAAACCACATTTTCATGAAAATGTTTTTAAATTCTCAAAATTTATAAAGGAATTCATTTAAAAGATATTTTTTAATAAAAGTGTCCCACAGCCACTATGAAACTTTACAAAAGACTTATCTTTTCAAAACATTCATGTCAATATAAATACATCCTTAAAATCATTTTGAAATCATGGACATTAAATTAAATGTGTTTAGAAAGACAAATCATCAAAAACATTTAAAATGATAATCATGTAAAATACACCCTCCCATAAAACCTGAAAATATTTCTTTTTATTTTTTTTAATGAAATATGGGTATCTATGATATGTATTTCCTAGAAAATACTTACACAAAAACAATCTCGGATAATAACGAGATTGAGAAAATAACCCTTACCTTGCACTTTCTTTTGGTCGAGGGTATGCTTAACCTCCTGTATAATGGCCCTTGTATGTTATTAAATTATACCACAAAAATATTCATATTTATTATATCATACATTATTTATTTATGACACTATACTACCCTTTTAATAATGATTTTCATGTTAAATTAATTTTTCGGTTAATAATTGATTTCTTTATCGTACGTGTTTTAACTTGTTATTCTTGGTCGTATCATTTAGATAATGATTTAAATAATTCCATAACATATAATTTATTTATTTATCATATATCTTTAGAATATAAATATTTATAATAGATATATATATGAAATGTAAAACACCATTTATGGAGACGGTTGGTCGTACGTACATATAAACATTGTTTCTGTTTTCATATCGTATTGAACGGAAGTAAGTGAATAATATATATGTCAGAACATACATACATACAAATATATATATATATATATCTACAGTAGAATTATAATTTCATATATAACATACTTATTAATAATATATTTTTTTATAATCATCGATGAATGGTGAACGTGGAAATGAATCTCATCGTGTCGTAGAGACGGTAGTTCGTACGTACGCATGAGCGACAATATCCATTCCTTAATGATTAAAAGGTGTGGAATTGGATGATATATTAATTTTACAGAGACATTATCATTTTATTTTCATTATTTTAATATATATTACTCCTCATTATATCCACCAAATAACATAGTGTCGAATAACAAATTACACCACGGCGTGGAGACGGTAAGTCGTACGTACAAAGGCAATGTGACATTATCATTCATAGGATGGATAGAATAATGATTACAGTTGTTATATATTAATAATAACATCATATTATATAGAAGATACAAGAGTTATTATTTTAGAATATAAACAAAAAAGAAATAATATGTGGAAGAAGAAAAGAACTTGAAAGAGGTTATGAAATATTTACCTCTTCTTTGGGTCCTTCCTTTTTATTTTTTTGAAAGGGATCCTTAGGTGGTATTAATGCTCAAGTTATTTACTATAGGTTAATTTGAGAGATGTTGGGAGGAGAATTGGTCAGGGTTTGGCCGAGACAAATGGATTTGGAGGAGTGAATTTGGGAGAAGGGAAGGTTCCCTTTTGTATGAGGGGTGACAGTCACTTTAGGAAATGAATAAAATATTAATTTGTTATAACTGAATATTCAGTTTAAAATGGCTCCAAATGAATTTATTTTGTGGATTAGTTGTTTATGTGTCGAAATAATCTCATACAATAGGTTTTATACAGGTTTAGTTTACTAGTTTAACCTTATCTTTTGGATTTAACTTTTAGTTAAATAGTTTAACTTTTACCTTCTCTTCTTGTATTCATACACTATTGTAAATTAACATACTCTAAACATCCAAGAGAACCTCAAGTGGTTCATTAATGACATATATAATATTATTTATTCCATTTTTCCGAACCTCATATTTTTAAGAATATTATATCAACCAATAATATAGTATTTGTTTCGAAAATTACATTATGTAAATTTTGACACTATTTGGTATTTTGTTTTTGTGAAAGTCATAACAAACTTATAACTTCGAAAATAATTTATATAATCTACCATAACATGTAATATTAACCTATAAAATTGGTGGAATTAATATAATGTCTCAAATTACATTTACTTGGATATTTATAACATCAAATATTTTAATTTTTCTAAATAAGGTAAATACTGCATCATCATTGTGTCATATATAAATTTTATTATCTAATGTCTAAAAATTATAAATAAAATTCCACTATGTATTAAATATCATTATCTTTCTATTGAATACTCATAGTCTAATTTATCTTATGTATAACCCTATGTTAAAAATTATTGAGTTATGAAAACATGAATTTAACACTTTTAACTCTTCTTTAAATTAGATAATAATAAATGTCCTAGTCTATTTAAAGTGGACCTAAAAGATCATTTTTTATTTATAGGATGTTTTTATTCTAATTACACTTATCCAATAGAATTAGGGCATGTTTTAGGGTAATTATAAAATCATTTTTACCCTTAATTACCCTTTTTACTTTTAACCGTGGTAAATAAAAGTCAAAAGTTACTATTCACAAAAAAATATTTTCATCTTATTGAACAACATTTTACTTACATAGGTTAACTATGTATCTATTATTTTTTTAAATTCAACACACATAATCGGTAATGTGAATTTTTATTCAAATTTTCAAAGCTCCTAGAAGGTAGGTAAAAGACGGTAAAATTTCAATAATATTTATATATATATAAACTTATTATAAAATGACTCCAATGAATTAAATTGAACTTATTTATGTATTATGTATCTATTTTGACCTAAAATAAATTTAATTAAAATAAAAAATAATTTAAATGAAAAGTCAGTTTTAACCAATAATATTGTGTTTTACACTATTCATCAAAAATTGAACGTTTTCAGAAACGTACCAAAAAATCACCCTAAACTAATTTTGATATTATGAATTAAAAAATGATGTCTATTTTAACAAATTCAATATATTGAAATTGAATTTATTAATTTAAAAAAAATTCCCATTATCAAAACCATAATGTGTATTTTTAGAAAATAATAACTACCAAAAGATTGACACATGTTTATGTGCAATTTCAAAGTGAAATTACAACCAATGACCAACATTGGTGTAAATGGTAAATATATAATAAATTATACTTACAAACAATTCAAATATATAGTTTAAAAGTATAAATTATTTGGGTTAAAATGTTTTTTCAGTTAAAATGTAGTATTTCTCTCTATTCACCCTAATATCAAAGTTATCATAAAAACAACAAAAATTTATCAAAACCAAATTTTTATGTCCCAATTATAATGAATAAGTTTATTTTGTCAAATTTAATATATAAAAGTTTCAAAAATTGGATTTTAAAAGGGTTCTCCATTAAAAGGAGGAAAATTGCATTTTTTTTAAAATGATTCTTTAATATGAAAAAATAAATTTGTTCTTATATTATGTCTAATAAACTAATAATAAGAGATCTATAATTATAAGGACTATATAAAATAAAAAATTTGGTTATAACTATTCATAACTGCTTTTTAATGGCTAGTTTGGTATGTCGTGGTGCGCTTGAACTCAGTGTTGCGTGTAGTGCAAGTTATTCAATTACTTTTAAGAAATAATGAACTATGTAATCATATGGTGTTACATTCTCCCCTCCTTCAATAAATTTAATCCTCACAATTTGGAAATTGTTATTTAAAAATAAAAGGTTAAAAATAGAAAAATACCTTTGTGGAAAACCCACATCAGAAATTGGTTTAATAAAATTTATTCTTAATAAGAGGGAAAGGGAAATGAAAATGTTAAAACAAAATTATGATCTCAGTTAAGAGAACATTGGAAGAAATTAAATACATAAAATTGGAGGAAAAGAGATATATTTATAGGGAGTTATTGAGGTCATCAATCACAAACAAGTGTAAAATTGAGGGCTTCAAAGCCATCAATCTATGATGATTTAAAATATCATAGGTTCAACAAAATATAAGATATTAGGATAAAACATTTTTTTGTTTTTATATCCCTTTCCTAAAGTTTAAGAATTAATTACATCATAGAATAAGAGGAATATATATATATATATATATATATACTTGGCATGTAGAGATTCATCCTTAAACCAATTTCTACCAAAAATTCATCTTTCACTCCAAAAGGTAAAAGAATTCAAAAATAATCTATTTATAATAATTGTATAGGTTTTAAAAATAATGAATTTATAATTAATCTATTAGACCATTGAAAAAATACTAGATTATACAATCTAGGACATCATGTAGGTCAGTGGGAGGTGATGCACCATTGTCGCCCTTCACTTGCGGGTTCTAGTCTCGCATCATTGCCGGATGTGACGATTTGTCGCCTGACCTCCCGGTTTCCCATTTTATTAAAATCCAAAAAAAATATTAAAAAAATATTTTACCATAAAAATAGTATCCAATGTCAAATATAATCAATTACAACCTTTAGGTATATCCAAAATACCCCTGTCAAATCTCTCAGTCCAAAACATATAAGAAAGGTAAACATAATAAAGATCAATTTTTTCCACGTAATAACATGTGAATACCTTCATCATGTATTCTTTTAAAACACGATGACACCATGAATTACCATAAAACCTTATTGATTAAATTCATGCTCCCATATTTTTTTTATAGAATAATAGATATATTCTTTATATACAAAAATTTTGAATACTCCATCTTTGATTAAATAAACAAACCATTAATCAGTTCCAAGGTTGTCCAGAATATCCAATATAATTTATCTAAATCAACCAGCTCTTAACCCAAAATTACTACCTCAGTATCAAGACCATATTAAGGATTACGTTTCCTTCAACCATATATTTTTAAAAAAGTTTAACTTGCTGTTGAGTAACTTTTCATAGTACAAAATAATCTCAAATCCTAAATGTAATAGTATTTCATCACAATCCTTATTTATTTTCATAATTCATATCACTGGTATATAATCAATACAACACTGAAATGACATAATTATTTAATCAAAACATAAGAACACTTTTCATTCTTCTACATTTGTGGTAATATCATAACTTTATTATTATCCAATAGCATAATTTCTGGTATACTCTGATGACTGGGACATTGATTCTCATAGTTTCCCAACTCCTTCCAAACCAAAAATTGTACATTTGAAACCTTTCTTTTACCCTTGAAATCATGTACTTGGTGTCCTTTTTCCCTACACTTATAAAAAATTTGCATTCTGTTCAAGCATTTACCAAGGTGATTCTTTCGACAGTTATCACATAGGAGAATATCCTTCTTTCCCCTCTTCCCTTTATCCATATTTCTCTCTACCATCTTTTTCTTCTCTTGCTTCCCTTCAAAGCCATAAGAATCATAGAATTATTTACTTATCTTATTAACACATGATATTATTTCTTCATATGATGAGAATATATGGGATACTATTTCCCTTCTAAATGTTTTCTTAATACCATGAAATATACGATCCCTCTTAATCTTTCGATCATGCGTATTGCTGTAATTTTTAATCCTTCTACTAGGTGCCATTTCTAAACAATGGCATATAGAAGGTTAGTTTATGAATCACAGTGCATAATTCCAAAATTCTAAAATACCTAACATAAATTTTAAATATTATGCATATAATATATAATCAGAAAATGTTTTCTTTGAGGAAGTATTGACTCCTAAATCCTTCATAATGTCCTGTAATAAAAATGTGAACTATCGTAAGCGTATCCCTTAGGAGTGAAAAAACCAATAGTGCAGTGAGGCCCATTGTCATGTACCAGGATACCCCAAGTCAAGCATGAAACTCCATGTTAGAGTTTTCTATCCTAGGTATATCTGTTCCAAACTCGCATCTACCTGCTCGTATCCAGAAAAGGATGTATTGATCAGAAAATAGACAAAATCTATACATTTAAAAAATTATAGGAAGTTATTCTATGCTAATCCTTAAAGTATATCTTAGAGTAATGTTCCCTAGTCACAGTTTATCTAAATCTATTTCCTAAGTTGTTGATAAAATTCTTCTGATACCAACAGTTACATCCCGACCCCAGTTACCCAGAGTCGGTGCATTATTTTAATACATTGGCATGATTACAAGGAATCAAGTCACGAAGGACCGATCAGTTTAGCAGTCTTGGAAAATATATTACATACATGAACACTACATTACACTTTCTAACGTAAAACAAAACATAAATAATCCTTTGAGAACACCAATGATCCCTTATCTTAACCATGAATCTCAATCATATAAGTCTTCTGGGGATCCTAGGAAAATAAAACATAAGAAAGGGGTGAGCTAATATTCTCAGTAACGGTAAATAATTTTGCGGAAGATATAAACTTTTAAGGAAATATGTGAAATAAAAAATTATTTTAAACATAAACGTGAACATATTATGGAAAAAATAAATCAAACATTACCATATTAACATACACATGGATATTCTACTTGTCGAATAATCACATGTAATAACTAATTTCATAATGAGAGAATGCATAATGCCAAACATTCTGAAACATCTTGTCAATGCCTCATCCAAGATGTCTAAAAATTATTTAGTCCTCTTCCAAAACCATATATCAAATTGGAAAAGGCCTCGCCCAATTCCACATCTAATTGTCTCATGATACCTACCGATGCATCGAGGAGATATAGAGGACTCCACCTGTCACTTACTAAGTCCAATTAATTCCTCGTATGAAAAGGATTAAACATAACATAAACATTCGTATTAAAACTATTATACAAAATGTCAATACCTTATCCATAAACCATGAATGGTATAAAATAATACATCCATAGCCAAACATATAACAAAACATTTTTTTGGAAAGGAAACATATCACAAAAACTATAATAAAATATTTCATATTTGTATCATAATAAATTAACTTAAAACAACTTTAAAATTCATTAAAGGATGTCGTCATAGATGAAAATGGTATGTAAAATTCTTGTAGAGAAAATCCCGTTTTCATGAAAACGTTTAAAAGTCTCAAAATTTACAAAGGAATTCATTTAAAAGATATTTTTGGATAAAAGTTTCCCATAACCACATTGAAACTTTTGAAAATAATTATCATTTCAAAACATTCATGTCCATATAAATAAATCCTTAAAATCATTTTGAAAACATATACATTAAAATAAAAGGGTTTAGAAAGATAAATCATAAAAAACAATTAAAATGATCATCAAGTTAAATAGACTCACCCATTAAACCTTAAAATATTTCTTTTGAATTTTTTTTTATGAAATATGTGTATCGATGATAAGTATGTCATAGAAAATACTTACACATAAACAATCTCGGATAATAATGAGATTGAGGAAATAAACATTACCTTGCACTTTCTTTTGGTCGAGGGTACGTTTAACCTCGTGTATAATGACCATTGTATGATATTAAATTACACCATAATCGAATTCATATTTATTATATCATTCATGATTCATTTACAAATTTATACCACCCATTTAATAATGATTTTCATGTTAAATAAACATTTAGGGTAATAATTGCTTTTTTTATCGTACACATTTTAAGTTGTTATTCATGATCGTATGATTTAGATAATGATTTAAATACATACAGAATATAAACTTGATTTATTTATCATATATATTTAGAATATAAATATTTATAATTGATATATATATATGAAATGTAAAACACCGCTTATGGAGATGGTAGGTCATACGTACGCACAAATGTTGTTTCTGTTTTCATATCGTATTGAACAGAAGTAAGTGAATAATATATATGTAAGTACACACATACAAATATATAAATTTATAAATATCTCCAGTATCATTATGATATCATATATAAAATAATTATTAATAATATATATTTTTATAATCATCGATGAATGGTGAACGTGGAAATAAATCTCATCACATCATGGAGACGGTAATCCGTACGTACGCATGACTGAAAATATCATTTATTTAAGGATTAAAAGGTGTGGAATTGGATGGTATAATAATTTTACAAACAAATTAAAATGTTTATTTATTTATTTTTATACATATTACTCATCATTATATCCATCCAAATAACATAGTGTCGAATAACAAATTACACCACGACGTGGAGACGGTAAGCCGTACATACGCACACATGGTGACATTATCAATCATAGGATGGATAGACTAATGAATATGGATATGCCATATTTATAATAACATCACAAAAATATAGATGATATTGGATTTATTTTTTTAGAATAGCAACAATATAGAAATAGGAAGTGGAAGAAGAAAAGAACGTGAAAGAGGTGATGCAATACTTACCTCTTCTTCGTGTTCTTCCTTTCGATTTGAACAAATGGGCTCCATAAGTTGGATTTCTGCTCAGGGTGAAGAATTTAGGTTGAATTGAGAGATGTTGGGAGGAGATATGAGAAGATTTTGGCCGAGACAAATGGATTTGGAGGTGTGAATTTTAGAGAAGGGAATGTGCCCTTTTATAAGAGGGGTGAGGGTCACATTAGGAAATGGTTAAAATATTAATTTAATATGCAATAATACTCGGTTTATAATGGCTTAAAATGAATTTATTTAGAGCCTTTGGTGGTTATGGGTCGAACTCCTCCCAACCAATAGGCTTTAGACATTTTTATGTTACCATTTTAACCTTATCTTTTAGATTTAACTCTTAGTTAAATAGTTAATTTTTACCATGTCTTCTTGTATTCTTACACTATATTGTTAATAAACTAACTCTAAAATTCCAAGAGAACCTAAAGTGGTACATTATTGACATATATAATATTATTTAATACCTTTTTATGAACCATAGGTTTTTAGGAATATTATATCAACCAATAATATAGTATTTGATTTAAAAATTAAATTATGTAAATTTTGACACTAATTAGTATTTTGTTTTTGTGAAAGTCATCAAAAACTTATCACTTAGAAGATAATTTATCTAATAAACCCTTAAAAGTAATATTAACTTATAAAATTAGTCTAATTCATCAAATGTTTCAAATTACATTTATTTGGATATTTATAAAATCAATTATTTTAATCTTTCATTAATAAGGTAATTACTGCATCATTATTTTGTCATATATAAATTTAATTATGTAATGTCTAAAAATTATAAATAAAAGTCCAATATGTAGGAAATATTGTTAGATTTATAATGAAGATTTATATTAGATTTTATCTTATATATAACCTTATATTAAAAATGTTTTAGTTGTGAAAACTTGAATTTAAAACTTTTAACTCTTCTTTAAATTAAATAATAATAAATGTCCTAATCTAATCCAAGTGGACATAAAGGATCATATTATATTCCTAAGGTTGATTTTTTTCTAATTACACTTATCCAATAGAATTATGACATGTGTTAGTGTAATTATAATATCATTTTTACCCATAATTACCCTATTTACTTTTAACCATGGTAAATAAATGTCAAAAGTTCCAATTCAATAAAAATTATTTTCATCTTATCGAAACACATTTTATTTAATGGGGATAACCATGTCTCTCTTAGTTTTGGAATTCAACTCACAGAAGTGGTAAAATTATTTTTTTTTGCAAATTTTCAAATGCTCCTAGATGGTAGGTAAAATACGGTAAAATTTCGATAAAATTTTTATATATCTAAACTTATTATAAAATTACTCAAATTAATTACATTGAACATATATAGGTATTATGTATCTATATTGAAATAAAATATATTTAAATAAAAAAATAATTATTTGAATGAAAAGTTAGTTTTAACCAATAACACAGTGTTTTCCACTATTCATCAAAAATTGAACGTTTTTAGAAACGTACCAAAAATTCACCCTACGATAATTTTCATAATATGAATACAAAAATGAGGTCTATTTTACCAAATTAAAAACATTCAAATTTAATTTATTATTTTTTAATTAATTCCCATTATCAAACCATAAAGCGTATTTTTAAGAAATAATAAGTACTGAAAGATTGACAATTGTTTATGTCCAATTTCAAATCGAATTACATCCAATGATGAACATTGGATTAATGTTAAAAATATAATCTAATTATACTGGAAAAGCATTCAAATATATAGTTGAACAATATATTTTATTTTTATTAAAAAAGTTGTTTCAGTTAAAATTTAGTATTCTTCACTATTCACCCAAATATTAACGTTTTCAGAAAAAGACAAAAAAATTATCATAACTAAATTGTTATGTCTTTATTATAAAGAAGAAGTTTATTTTTCAAATTTAATTTATAAAAGTTTCAAATAATGGATTTAAAAACAAGTCTCCATTAAAAACCGGTAACATGACAGTTTTTTTAAACAAATAATTATTTTATATTAAAAAAATGAAGTTGTTCTTATATTATGTCTAACAACCACATAATGTGAAATATAAAATTACAATGACTATATAAAATTCAAAATCAGTTAATACTATTCATAACCGCTTTTGAACGGCTAGTTTGGTATGTCATTGTGCGCTTGAACTCAGTGTTGCGTGTAGTAAATGTTATTTAATTACTTTGATGAAATAATTAACTATGAAATCATGGGGTGTTACAGGGGATCAACATGTGGTAGTGGAACATGCCTCTGGTTAATATCATGTTTTTATCACTTAATCAACAACCCATTATGTTGTGGCTCATGGATGCCAGGATCATATTCCTTCTTCCGATGATGAATGAATCCACCCACATACTCAAGTTGATATATAAGTGGAGACTCCTATTCATTATCCCATTCAGGAGGTCCATTAGCATATTCTTACAGGTAATTCATATACAATCCAAGACGAAACACATGTTACAACCTGGAATCACTATGTGAGAGAGGCACATGGTTCGGACCTGATCATATTCATTTCAATAATTTTAGGTGGCATACTCCAAAGAATCCTGATCGGGGTCATATTCTCATTCTGATAAAGGATGAGCAAGTGAGATCAAAACATGCCTCAGGACAGAATATTTTTTTGATCAGTGAAGCAACTTTAAATATTCCAAATTCTTTTCAGCCACATGCTCATAACCTATCGATTTGAGATGATAATCATTACATTTTGGAAATCAACTAATATTAGGCTCATACAGATTCCCAGCATCATCACATCCTTTTATAATATCAAAAAGAGGGTCATTAAATTCCATCCACGATGTAGAATAAGTATCATATCCCTGTAAATTTCAATTCCAATGTTCTTTTGGTAGTACAAGAGACGTTTAAAATCCCTCAAGGGTCAATAAACCCCTCTAATAATGAGGAAGGCAATCAATACTATGATATACCTCCTTATGGTAGTGTAGAGATGGAAAAGAAGGAATCTACTCTTGAAACACACTGTGGTAATCCTCCCCACAGTGACGTCCCCCATGCACAAGGATATACACCCCTTACTCAGAAATGTTTGCAATTTTCATCCATCATGACCTTGTTTTGTTGGAATAATGGTGATAAAAATGGTTTGACATACATAAACTTTTGTTCATTTATGGATTCTAGGTCAATGATGTATTAACATGTTTTATCATTCATAGAAATACCCTATAGTTCCCATATCCATAACTAAGTACATACCTTCTTTTTAAAGGCAGGCAGATGATTGGGACTTCAAACCCAATAATGCTTTGGAACTCACATTGGTCGAGAGGATGAGAGGATATTTTAATCGCACCATTAGAGGATAATTATTTCTTTCTCTAGGAATATATTACATATTTATGATATTTTCGGGAATCTCTTCCCAATCCTATTGTGGGACTAGTTTCCCAAACATTGATCATGGGTTGAATCCTTTCCATGTGAAAGAAGGGTGTCTATTAATGAGACCATCTGTATGTGTCCATGTTTCTTCATCTATTTACCATTTTTATTAGAAGCTTATTTCTAGGAGCTATATAACCAGACACTATAGGATTTTATATCATCCAATGAGGTGATTAATATTCCAAGGATCCAAATGTGACTTTATGAATAATCATATGTATCTTGTTTATAACATGAATAAAAACCTACATATTTTGATATGACCACTAAATTTAATGTCATATTAAAAGGATATTTATGGGGAATCATAGGCACCTAGTTTATGAAAACTCACATCACTTCTTATTACCCTTCCCTTCCGCGATTGGATCCCAAAAAGGTGCTAAAGATGATGTAATTTCTCCAAAACTAAAAATATACACCATAAACTATGCTAGTTGACCTACGGACCTTTCATCACTGGTCCCCCATTCACTTCCAAATTCATCTCACACAACTATACAATAGGGGGAATTTACGGGGACAGAACGGTTGGTTGATCCCGTGAAGATTCCCACTATATCAATGATATGCACAATGGATTTTTGAATGGATGAAATAGAACCACGAACTTTTAAACATTGCTGTATTTTTAGCCATACCCCTTCCTCTATAATGGTGTCTGAATTATCATCCACAACCATTTCAAGGGTATCTTAAAACATGATTTTTTTGTACTAGAAGAAAATATAAAAACTAACCCTTGATTCTTTCTAACATTACACTATGGTATTTAGAGAAGGCACTAGACTCCTTTGGTTTCCCTGTTGAACTAATTCCTAGAGGGGAAGTGACATGGAAAAAACATTCCAAATGTAGTTCTTCCCGATGCATTTTTCCCAGTTCTTATCCTTTAAGCATAGAATTCTCCATGTAGACCATTGTAGAGATGATATAGGGAATGACAATGATAATGTGGATTCACTCTCTAGAACCACACTCACGGTGGCCACATTGGCTAGCGATTCTACTGGGAATAAGGGTAATGTTGAATGAGTTACATATATATGATTTAATTCTAAATATTTTTGTAATATTAAAACAAGTTTCTTTCTAGACTTCAGATTTTCCTTGGAAGTCGGTGGAAATTGGGATGCTTTGCTTAAAATTTTGGATAAAATTCCATTAGTATATGAGAAAATCCAAACCTCATCGCAATTTTAAGATAAACAATATTTTTAATTTCAGGGGGAATGATTGTCTTAGCCCGATTTTCCTCAATATAAAAATCATCCAAAAACACGGTCCACCATTCGGTGATGCTCCGATCTAACATGAATAGGGTGAGGAAATCGTGAATAGACATAAAAGAACTGATAGTAAGATGGGTAGGGTGCATACCATTCATAGTGGAGGTCCCCATAAGTTTTTGTGGAAGGGATTCCCTCACAAAGTGACATCATATATGTTTTGACCTCAAGGTTGGACCAACCATTTTCAACCTTATTACCCATGGAAAATAACATATAGGGTATGACGGAAAAGCATTCATGATGACTCATGAAGGCCCTGACCCCAAATCCATAAGTGTAATGGGTTTTAACCCACTAATACAATAAAAAATGGTTTGAAAAGGATGTTGGGGATGTTTTGGATATTTATAAACTCATATCCTCCTCAGTTAGCTCTCATTGAACCCCATAACACTTTAATGGGGACCATGATTCTGTAATGGGATTTTTCTGTATAAATAAGGAACATAAATCAATAGAATTTGTCCAATATAGGTATGGATGACTAGAGACACTTCCCTTTATTCCATGGAAGCCTCCATCATAAAATTAGAGACCCAAATCTCACCCTTGTCCTTTTATGGGGGTAAGAATCCACTCTGGTACATAGATATAAAACGAAAAAAAATGAACTATCTGGTCAACATTGGATATAACCTTCCTTCCCCATTCATTCAATTTCCATTCTATGACTGTAGGTCAGTAAGCACCTACCAAACTCTAGGAGACATTATTAGGCAATGACATTGGCTTATTGGATTCTAGATCTAAATAGGGTTTCATGATGAAGTACTGAACCCATGCCTTGAACATGATATCTACTCTAGGAACTATCTCCCTTATGTGGGTTGTTTCACCTACTTGATAAGCTCTCACGAATATGAGGATTCTTCTCTTATTTTCCTTGGTGTACCATGGGGGGGAATCATCATAAATTTCCCCCAATATGGGTGCACTATAGATCTACATGAAATCCTAGAGGCTAAGTCACGCATCACCATCTGTTAAGTGTAATTTTTTCATGTTAGGACCCTAGTGAATGTATTTTTCTGACATAATACTCTTATTAAAGATGAAAAACATATTAGATATCTAGAAAACATCACACATCCAGATTTTTCTCAGCACCTCAAGAAATTCAAAATCGAAGTACTAGACCCGAAAGGTTAAACCCTATTCCATTACAATGCTTTCCCCTAATTAGAATTCCCAGTTGGGAACTCACACAAACTGCTTATTAGAGTTTGGCATCTGCATTATAGAACAATGCATATGGAAATCCTAATCTTGTTCATTATTGATCCATCCAATTTCGTGAGGAATGTACATCATTATATTCCCAATTAAATGGTCCCTCTAGGTGAAAAAATAACCAACATGAGAGATGTTATCTTGGAATGTGTTATGGGTTTCAAAACCCAATAAGAGGGTATGAATGATGACTATGGTGATGGAATGCGAGTTTCATTTGTAAGAATGAACCCTTAGAGGGGAAAAATATTAATGGGGACACTCCACAAGTTTCTCTCCCATTATCTCTTACAGAATCATTTGCAATGACCCAACAACATGGTGAAAAGAAGAATACACACTGGATATGATAGCATCTAAATGGTACATTTCTTCCTAATCCTCTATCATTGAGGGTTAGTGAGAACTAAGAAGAGATCTAGAATCCATATCAACAAAGTATGTGGCATATTTCATTAAGATGAAAACAGAATCATTCCAAAAGAAATACATAAATTTTGGTATCCTCCTAAATAATGAATGAATCATCAAATAGATTCACAATCCCATAAAAAATTCATGAATTACCTAGATCATGAAAACCCCATAGACTATATACACCCACAAAACACTAGATGATTGTCTGACCCCTTAGAAGAATCTTCATCACGTTACCTTAAAATTGTCATGCGAACCCCATAATCGTCGAATGACCATGCGATTGAGAAAACAAATATCATGAGACCTTCTATGATTAATTTTCATACCAATGTCTGTGGTTCAAATGATTATTGAAGATAAATTCATGGTTTATGTGAACAGGTGTTTTGGAAAAGAATGAATCATGATGGTGTTCTCACAAAACTGTCTCACGATGATGTCTCATGATCTATTCTTATTATAAGTCTTATGAAAAGATCTCAAAAAATAAATAGGGCCCAATATATCTAAGAGTTGGGTAGCTAGTGAATGATCTACCCTCCATTACACTATTTATATATTCTTCCATCGAATACTAATGGATTTTCAAGAGACCATGTGTCAACCAAGACTTTGATTTGTGACACCTCCAATGAATTTGGCGGACATTTACATTTTTACACCAAGGCCTTGTACCCATAGATTTCATTATGGGGGGGGGGTGAGTTTACTGAAACCGTCCAAATGAGTATAGGAAAATCCAAAATGTAAGAAATATCATAATATTGGTATTATTTTTCCTAAAATAATGGAAAAATATGGTGGCCAAGATCACGTGGGTCACATGAATGTACCTAAGACACACGATCACATGTCCATAATAAGGCCACATGAATGGGCCAAGAACAATAAATAAACTACTTCATACCCCACAAATACCATTTGAAAAGGCTCTTTATTCTTTAGAAGGATCCAAGACACTTTATTATCGCACGGTGGTCTCCAAATAGGATCCATCATGTCATGTGACTTGTCATTTTGCGGGTACCTGAAAAACCATCCAAAGAATACATGAAATGTATGGAGGTAATATAAACAAAATTAGGGCCCTTTGCAGTCATAAATTTCACACGGTGCATCCAAGTGGTTGGAAAGGCACCGTGGAAGCCCCCTGAGGTAGGTGAACTATGTCATGTAAGATCATGTGAAAATGTCACCCTCACAATTCGAAAGGATTTGAATATGTCCAGTTCGTACAATTCTCCCCCACCTTCTCCAATGACATGATGTAGGGGTTTCCATGAAATTATCATGCATAACTACATGAGCTTTTCCGTGTTATGTGATTCTTCACCAATGAGGATAATGACTATCTTTGGTAACACTCATGAAAACCCATGAGATCCCCATCCATTGAAAATTAAACATGGAAACATAAAAGGGGAATAAAAATAGATTTTTACAAGGTGTATGAACTTTAATCATCTAAAAATAGAGTTTTATGCCCCTTCAAAAATCTAGTTTGATATCACAAAGGCCTTGGAGAAATCCACCCATGTCTTGTCAATGGTCCTAGAGAAGTCACCATGGATTGTATGCAATATTTTCGGTAGCCATCCTGATTTCATGAAGGCCCCCATATATGTAGGAATGTCCTTGTTAAAGCTCCTTAATATGACCACATGATTAATAAAGACCTCATTAATTATACAAAATCCAATAAATTGGCCATTGATAGGATGGCCTTACAGTCATTAAAAATACTGTGATAGCCCTGGTATAACCTAGGGTGTGAACTCATCACAACAAGGACCTTCACTGACTCCATCGGGAACCTATGAAAAATGTGATGTGAAAAGTGGTGTTTAATCATGGTGGAGAAGAATAAAAATTCCCCAACATAGCATAAAAATGAATCCTTTTATCCACATACTAGTAATGTAAGAGGACTTCTCAGAGTGTCCAAACTCCAGATCACAACAGTTTTCCATCATGTATATTCTATGGAAAAACCTAAGGGATCACAAAGATTGTGAATGAATGTAACGTGATAATTTTAGATCACACGAAGGACATTGGGTGTGTTATTCAATTTAGGTAAAGGTGTACCCATATATATTCTACATTATATTAATCCTAAAACAGTTTAACAATGAATAAATCTATAGAACATATGCAATAAAAACAAAAAAAAATAATGATAGGAGGCTTACATGAAATAAATATATACTAGTCTTGATGAACATTGTATGACTCATAAATTTCATGTAATAACACCAAGACATGTCACTTACATATTACGATATTCTTTTGGAATATTTTTTTGGATCATAAGAACTCTCTCAGACATGTCATAGAAACTGACACAACACCCCCATACATGCCACATGATCCTCATGAAGCCATATGTTCTCTACATCTAGATCATGAAAATTCATCAAACATGTCTCCTATGTCATGTGATGATACCTATGTCTGTCATCAGGGTCTTGAAAAGAAATCTTTTCCACCATCTAGATCTTGTGACAACCTCTATGCATGTCACAAGACATCAATGATGACAATACTACAAGTTAGTATGATCATTAAACAACCTCAAGGACTCTCTTCCAAAGTCAAATTATTACCTCTAGATATGTCATCCAATGTCATGTGACGCCCTTCCGACTTGTCATCCAGATCTTGCAAAACTATTTTAAAATTTCATCCTGAATAATGTGGCGTCATTCAGACAAGTAGGTCGTGATCTTGTGTCATCTTCCAAATATGTCAGCCTAGGCCATGCGATGTCCTCTATACAAGTCATCCAGATTTTGTGATAGCTCCCATATATGTCAGTCTTGTTCATGTGATGATCCCAAACCGTTACATTTAGATCATGTGAATCCCTTTAAAAAAATTAATTTGATAATTTAATTATCCTAGGACTTGTCCCCTAGGAAACTATTACATGTCCGGACATCCTCATATGTGTTAGATCGACAATCAGTATACATCAAAACGAAATCCCGATACATGGTGATCATTTCCTATTGAAATAGTAGGGAAACATTTGTGTGTAAGACAGAGCTCAATTGAACTATGAGAACATTGATTCCTACCATAACCAAGATATGTAAAAAACTACCAGAGCCTCGATCTCAAATAAACTCATGTCTTTAAAATTTCAACCATTATGATCCAATATCTTCTATAAGGGATTATTCTTTAACATACATTAGTGTATTGAGAAAACAACCAAACTATTTTGACTCAAATTTTTTCCATACTCAGGATATATAGGATATGTTCCTAAAGTATGATCTCCATATTGAAAATTCTTCTAGGACTTCCCCAATATGTATTTCACATATCCATAGGCAACGAGACTAATCATTTGTTATACCATGTTTCTCACAAAAATAATTGATAATGGATTTGTGAAACAAATATCATTCACATAATGAATATTCATCCACTACAACAACCCTAGTGTGTAATCACCAATCAGTGTCATGATATGACTACCCCAATATTAAGGAAACTAAAGCTGTCCTTTCCAAGGACTATGATCGTATAAACAGCCGCATAATGTGAAATTTTCCATCATGTATCAAAAATCTCATCCATTGGGATCTAATCCCCCATATAAAGTATATTGAAATGAATAATGAACTATGATGACATTGATTACTGCCATATCTATGTTATGTAGGACACGCTCTCAAAGTATGATCTCAAACAATCATGCCTAATATTTCTAATAAATATCCATTCAATAGGAAATTAAACGAAACTGATATATTAAACTACATGGTATTTTATTCCTATTATAAACAAGATTCATAGGATAAATTATAAAGGCACAATTCCAACCTTGGAATATTAATCCCGTTATTTGATGATATAAAATACCAAAGTTTCTAGTTATATTGATCCAATATATAAGAATATAATAATAATGAGAAGTGGATGAAGAAACATGGAAACATACAGATGGTATCATTAATAGAATCCCCTATTCCACATGGAAAGGATTCAACCCGTGATCATTTTTTGGGAATCTGGTCCCATAACAAGATTATGAAGAGAATCACGAAAATATATTAAATAATGAAGAGGGTCCCAAAGTATGAATTAATCCTTCCCCAATTTTGAGATTAACTTATCCTTCCATTATCTTGACCAATGTGAGCTCCTAAGAAAAGTTGTGTATGAAATCTTAATCGAAATCCTACCATTAAAAATCATGTCTGTACTCAGTTATGGACATTGGAACCATTTTTTTGTTTCTATGAGAGATAAAACAAGTTAATACAACTTGATCCTACAAGCCATAAATGAAAAAAAAATTCATGTCAAAAATTTTAATCACCATGATTCTGATGAAATAATGTCATTATGGATAAAAATTCCACACTTGTTATACACATTAAAATAATATTTCCATACACATTTTTACTAAAATAAAAAAATGGGAATTACATTGAAAATGACACATGATTCCATTTATGTTTTTTAATAATTAAAAAATGGATAAAATTATATTTAATATATAATTTTTAAATAGTTAAAAACATTTTTGAAAACATTTTTGAAAACATGGTTTGGAAGAAAACATATTTCCATGTAAAGAGAGAACTGAACTCTTCATTTAATAAATGATTTTTATAAATTATTTTAAGTGATAAAGAGTTGGAAAATGTTACTATTACATTAAAATATCATGAATAAAAAAATTATAGTAAAATTAAATTGGATTAATTGGAAATGGTCATGTAATTTCCTTTAATTGATATTCGTGAATAAAAATTCACGATTAGAAAGTGGTTGTGAAATAGACCCATAAAATGATTATATCATTGATGTGATTGTTTATAAATGAATAGATTATCATTATAAACTATAAATGAACTTAATAATTGTAAATAAAAACTAATATAATCAATATTCATTAGACACATAGTCTTATAATGACAAAATCAATGTATTATAAGTTTAACCCAATGAGTGGAAATTGAGTTACAAAATCCCTTCCCTCGCGCTTCCATTGGATTGATTTTTTATTACACTAATGTAAATATTATTAAAAAAATTATTAACTTGTAAAAATATCGTATTAATATTTATAATATCATATATTATCCTTTTATGACATCTTATAACCCTTTCTGTAATAATCTTTCATTATATTGATTGTTTTAGTGGTTAATTGTCTTGTTTTATCATGAATGTTTCATCATGAAAAACAAGGTTATTATGGATATTATATATATATATAATATATATATTTATAATGAAGAAATAATTATAATACTTTTATATAAATTAAACATTCAATACCAACCATGAATGATGGTTATGAGAAATTGACTTTGTTACTATCCTAGAGATGTTAGTCATATCTGCGCATGAGTAATGTTTCCATTTTTCAATTATCATTATTAATAGAAGGTATGTAATATATATTATTTTTATATTTATTAATAATTCATATATATCATATTATTTATTTAATTATACTTATTTATGTCATCCATGTGGTTTGGTGATGAAAAGAGAGTCGTATCACTTCGTAAAGATGTATGTTCGAATATACACGAACCGTGTTATCATCTTTTAGTGTAAAAATGAAAATTATTTATTATAAATAAATATTAATAAATAATACATGATATAAAATGTATTTAATTTATATAAAATATATTCATTACATTTATTTTTATCACCTACCATGTGAAGAATTAGTAAATGACGAATCACATAACTTCGTAGGGCGATAGTCTGCTGTATCGACGTGCGATGTTATTGTTTCTCCTATGAAATGAAATTTGAAAAATGTATATACGATATAATGAATATATATGATTAAATACGTTTTAAATTTCACCATTATACATTGTATATATCGTAACAGCTAACTGTGATATGTGGTAATGGAAAATCAAAATAATGTTGTTGGTAAGGAGGTAGTGTTCCATACAAAGGAATAATTATTTTGTTACAAGTTTTGATTTAATTTAAAATTATTATAGGTCATTAAAATATTATAAATACATGATAATATATAAAAAATATTTTATTATATCATCATGTTTTAATAATATTTTAAGGAGTTCGGGGAATAAATATTATAAATACCCTAGTTGAAGAACATTACCACTTATTTGGGTATCCCCCTTAGGTTTACATAAAAATCCAACCATAGTTGAATGTATTCATGAAATAATGGTCCTAATCTGGGGGTATGGAAATTGGAATGATATTTTTTAGGTGTTGGATAAACTAAATGGTTTTAAAGTTGTGAATAATAGAGGATAGTGGGTGGCCTTTTATATGTGTGGTGAGTGTCACACTTATAATCGTTTTGAAAATATTTAATTATAACCGTGTTTTTATCAATACAAGAGACTCCAAATTTGTCCATTCTCAAAAATGTAATATATAATTATGGTATATATTGATAAAATTGGTTGTTAAAAATTATTTAGGTCATTTTTAACATTTTATTCTTAGATTAACCCCATAGTAAATCAGTTTTCTCCATAATCGGGGTAAATAATTTTTATTGTTTTCACTATCCATTTTGGTCAAAAATTAATTTCACCTTATTAAAAATTATAAATTTTTTCTTCCAAATATGGAAACCATTTTTACAAAATAAATTCATAGATATGTAAATAGTTAATTTAAAATTAGCCCTGCCGACGCAATAAGAAATCAGTTTTTAATTGAAAATGAGGAAAATTTAATAATTTTGTATATCTCAAATAATTAAAAAACGATTAAAATTAAAAAAATTGGATTTATATATAAAAAATTTGTCTATATTTTACTTTAAAACAAATTAAATTTTTAATTAATCATTTCAAATAGTTTAAAGTAAAATGATGTTTTCAATTAAAATTTAGAATTACTCACTATGAAATGAAAAATTAAACATTTCTATAAAAATACAAAAAACGCCTATGTAATATATATTTTTATTATGATTCCAAATAATATTTTAATTTGATAAAATAAATTTTATAAATGTGGTAAAATATAATTTTAAATTATTTTCTCTAATCACAATGGAACTGTGTTTTTAAAAAAATATGGGTTTTAGAAAATAAAAATTTCATTTAATAGTTATTATTTTATTTTAAATCAATATATAACCCTATTTTAATAAGTTATTTAATAATATAATACCCTATATTCCAATTTCCAAGTTATAAGTATTGTAATATATAATAATATTTCAATAATATGACACATTTTTGTAAACACCAAGTTACCAGTAATGCAAGATGAACTCAGAGTTTTGTGTAATGCTAGATAAACCCAGATTTTTGTGTAAAAGAATATAAACTAAATGTTGTTTGTGCTTAATTATATTTAATATATTATTTTTTAATAATAATTATATTTTAAAGCCTTATGGTGTTACATTTTCTTACAATCTCGATAATATGTGTTTTATATTCTAATTAATATAATATTAGTCCTTTGGAATTTTAGGGTGCTAAATTACACACACCTTAAATAAATTTCATCCTCACAATATAATAATTATCTCTCAAATCGTTTTTTTCCATTTCAAAGACAATTTTTAATAAACCCACATAATAAACAGATCTAATAAAACATCCTCTTAATTGGTAAGAAAGGGATGTACTTAGGTAAAATTGAATAATACATTACTAGATTTATATGTAAAAGAGAATTGGTAGAATGTAACGATATGGACATGGATGAAAAGTGTAAATAATTATATGGTATATTGAGTACATTTATCATATGTAAGAGAATGGTCAATGGAATTTTCTGGGACTTGAAATAATAAATCTATGATTATTTTAGAGACCATATAATACATCAGATATGAATTTAAGAAGATACCATTTTATTCAAGATATATTTCTTAATGTTGATGAATTATTTTACTATCTATGTATATTATGAAACACAGTCACACGATATGTTTTTGTTCAATATGAAAAATTTCATCCTTCTGTTCAGCTTTTACCAATTTCATCTTTATCTCGTACTCCAAGAAATGAATATCCAAAAACAAATTAATGCCTGAAGCACTAAAATATTCGTTTCATCAATCATAAAATCCATAAGAGAGCGACACATCATTACATATATATATATATATATATATATGTATACCTATTTTCCATAAACAATATGGCTATCACAAGTTATCCAACATAAAAAATTGATCTCTAACAATAAAATTTAACACTACTGGTTCATTAGTGTTCTTCAAGGAATGATATAAAGTTTCATTTGGATAGGGTTGGTGCCTGAATGAATACTGATTACTGTATCTTGGAGGGAATGTATCAAACCAATTCAAATCTTGAACCTTATAATCAAGGATCTTATTATCTTTATTGATGGACTTATTAATGAATCCATTTTGAATCTTCTGAATTATAATGACCCTTCTATTGATTTTTGAAACTCACACTTGAAGAAGATGTTGATGAATGGGTGTTTATACTATATTTAATAATCAATTTTTCCCTCTATAAGACACACATTCACTAAAATTATTTGTAATTTAAATTTTTTGGATAACAGGCAATCCAATATTAACTATTTTTAGCACTCTTGAGTTGGAATTCCCTCTCAGCAACCTAATAATTTCTTCCTGAAAGCCTCAAATATTCATTATTGAAATATTATCAAAATAAAAGAATAAATATTTTATTTCACCCCACAATTATAGCCTAAAAACTATAATTACACCTTCATAGATGATGACACTCTGATGTAGATGCCCAAAAAACTTAATAGTTTCATTTCAAATAATTCCCTATGTAGGAATGTGATAGATCCCTAGTACCACCACCATTGTTGCTAAAATTCAAGGTACCTTTCATATGAACATCATGAATTATTATTTTATGGTTGATATAGAAAAATATTTTTCTGACAAATAACCAACTGAATATGGACAATGGGAAATTGGTTTCACCATGTCACATATGCTTAAGTGTTGAAGAGACAATCCATCACCTCTTTAGGGAATGCGGCTTTTCTCAACAGATCTATTTGTATGGTGAAAACTATATAGAAATGATATAGGCATTTTTAAGTAGATAACTGAATACACAGAGCTTAATAGAAAATACATAAATAGTGATCAGCTTTATAATCTTCTTCTTGTTTCTAAACATCTATATTTTCCTCTGTTTGGATATTAAGGAATGTATGATTTTTGAAATGAATCTTGCCTCCAACCATGATATTATCACTATTATTCCTAGATAAGTATATACTACTACAATGGTGAATCTGGGAAAAATTAATAAGATTATCACTGATTCCAATATTATATGAATGCAGGGGTTTTTAGAAATTCTCCTGATACCTCTGTTGTTGAAATCTATTTGTTGGAAACCTCTGACATCTGAATGTAGAAAGGTAAATTTTGATGGTCTATCCTATGGAACAACATAACCCTTGAGATGTATAGGTGTACTCTAAAGAAATTTTGGATTTTTTAGTGGATATTTTCATCATTTAATTAATCTTGTAACTGCATATAAAAATGTGTTATGGGCAATAATATATGTGATATTTCATGTTGTCTATCAAAAACAGAATTCCATATTAATTGAATAACATTATGAACATGTTAATAATTGTTTTCTGTAATGAACCAGAAATATTCTTTATAGAATCTTAACTCATTGAATTGAATGTCTCAACCAGTCCATTCATGTAAATTTGGCTGTTTCACATGTATATAGGGAAGAAAATTAGTTGTCTAACAAATTAATAAAAAAGTGATCATAGAAACAAGCATGATGTTGCTATTTATAGCTCTTCATTACTATGTACATATTGGGGATGTTGATATGTGGGGAATCATCCTCTAGAATATTTTTAAATCCCCTTAAAATTTTGGAATTGTCTACTTAATTTTTATTCAATAAATTTTAGGGCATGCTTTCCCTACACCCAAGATCTTTTTCATATAATTATTTAAAAAAGCACAATAATATTATGTGACTATTATTAAAGTGTCATTAATCGTCACATTGACTCTATGTATTATCAATACCATTAAATTTATATATATATAATGTGAACTGATTATTTCCCAAATAACTTTTCTAGTATAAAATATGATTACAGTTAATTTCTACTAGAATATCATAAATACATGTAGACACTAATCACATATATCCTAAAAAGAGAGGATTACGTCATTGAACTTATGAATATTCTTAATCTCATTATATTATTATGGTATCTATAACTATTATGATATTGAACACATATACAATTCTAAAATTTTACCAAATCCTCAAATGTTTCATGATCTTATAAGAAAAATACCATTGATAAAAATACTTCTAAAATTTAATTCTTAAATATAAAAACTTCATCCATATTATTTCACAATGACTCATTCCATGGGGTAAATCTGTGATAGAACCATGTTGTAATAGACCAACCAGGGTCAACTTGACTAGTAAACTATCTTATCCCATTATGAGGTGATGTAAAATAATTAGAACAAAAAACTTCATATATATAAGGATATCACGAAAAAAATCATATTTCATTGTGGAAAAAATGTTGATATAAGTGATACGTGAAGGATAAACCCAAAATGTAGACAATAAAAGACAAACCAGTCTCGATGTGACAAATCCTCACCACAAAACCATCCTAAAATTATAGAAACAATGTAATGAGACTCCAACATACTACAAAATGCCATCCCTTTTACCTGAATTTTAGAAAATAAGGCATACTATGTCCCCATGGGAAGTTGTAGGGTGTGAGAAACTGATCCTAGTAGGATACCACCAAATAATCAACACATGTTCTATTAATAAGAATACAAATGTTCGTGATTTAAATCAACGTTGTTTTTATAGGAACCTATATAAAAAACAATTTGAAATCCTTTTTCAGATGATCCAATAGTTTTCACAACATTTATGTTATGTTTGGAAAATCCATAAACAAAGATTGTAATGTTACCTAAGACAAATATACATGTGATCAAACATCTATGAAATAATCTATAATTCAATAAACAAATATAAACAACAATTCACCTACAAACCGGCATCTAGCCTATTGGATAATACATACTAAGTACTCATGATCCTAAATTGGAAGAAGTTTACACCCAAAAAATTATTATTCCTACCACAATACATCAATATAAAAGAGGTTAACTCATAGTGGTGTCACACAAACTGAGTCTACTCAAGTCTCTTGCTAAACATACTGAAGGTTCTCATAGTAAATATTTTGGTAAATGTCTATTTTTAAACACCATGATCACATTTTTATAAAACTATTTCAAAGTCAAGATAATATACTTCAAGGGTTAAAAATACATTTTCTATTTTAAAATATGGAAAATATATTTTTAATGAAAAAACCACATTTCATATATGAACCCATTCCCATTTTTATTTTAACACATCCAATAACTTTTTAAATATCAATGAATCAATAACAACAACATGAAATTCAATACATTATAAAACAGAAAAAGATTCACCTACCTCAAGGATGTAGAGAGCTTACCATCATTTAACAATGGGGACTAGAAACGAAAATTTCTACCTTTGGGAGATAGGGCATGACATGAGACAGAAATTAATTATTAAAACCAGAATCTGATTACTCAATCATTTTGAAAATGGTGTCCAACCCTATATGAGTTAGAATCTGAGAGGAAGGATTTCCCAAAGAGGTTAAGTGCCTATCCCTATTGATCAATCAGTGAAAAAAGTGATATATATCGAAGGGAGTCAACCAATAACAGATAGGGAAATATATCTGGGTGAGAGGTGAAGTCTGTAAAAACCAATTAATCCATAGACACCCACATAGCAACCTGAAATATATCACATGGGGAATTATATCTTGTGTAATATTTCAAACATCCTGAGACCCTTTAATTTTATTTTATTCTAAAAAAATTGTTTCAATTTTATTTAAAACATATATTTTTTCATTGCATGATGTGTAAAATTTAATGAAAAATTAAACTCACACATTGTGTATTTAGTTTATGGGATGTGTCTGGAAAAAAATAAACATCATGTAATCCCATTAAAAACTATGCAAGTTCCCATAAAGAAGTTGGAATTAAGTGATTCTGCCCATAAATCCAAAAAATCGACATCACCTTTATAGTTATCCTTTCAATTCATGTTCGAAAATAAATTCATGATAAGAATTTAATGAAAAAGAAAATATTAGAATATACCTGATAGAATGGTAATTGGGATTTACAATCACCCCACTATAAAAGATTTATGTCCCCAAAAAGATCTCAAGATCTTGGATCTATAAAACTATAAGGATATTGATCCCTCAAAAATAACACCCATTCCAATATCTCAATGAAATTATCTATGAAATTCTATAGTAATTAGACTAGGGTGATCATTTTACCTTATAGTACCTTATCCTGGTTATCCATAATTTGTACTGGATTCTCAACCAAAGTGGGTTCGAGCTCAAGATCAACATTCTCTAATATAATAACATGGTAAGGATAGAGTATATATCCCCACAACTGGGAAAAATAAAACATTATATATATATATATATAAATCATTCAATAGAGTGTAATCAATGAACATGCCACACACCCTAGTCAATCAATGATCTGAAATGGGTCCACAAACCATGATGTCAATAAACAATGCATTCACAAACAACAATGTAATAAGCGACGTGGAACACTATAAAATAAATGATCACCAACATCAAACTCTTGTGGTTGAAAACCATTATCCGAATAATAATTCAGATGTCATTTTTCCATGATCAGAAGCCTCGAGATCATCTACCCCACCTCTTTCATATCTTGATCAACACTTGGCCCCAACCATGGACTGTTCTCCCAACTCTTCCCAGCAATAGGTGGATCAACATTTCCACCCATATAAATCCTAAGATGGAACTATCCTAATATATGATTGATAACTATTTTTGTAGTTAAACATGAAAAAATAAATATTTCTATCCTAAGATCCATTAACATCATTAACATAATCCTAAAGCACGTGCACAACAACCTGGATATACAAATATATGTGTCGATTCATATGTAGATAATAAGTTATTCTCAATTTCATTTGGATACTCATTACCTCCTCTAACCCTTTCCAAACTCTAGACATTAATCTCAAGTCCCTATTAGAAACAACTGTAGGGGGAATACTATCATGTATCACAATCTCGTAGAAACATAATTCCCCATGTTTTTAACATACATTGTCACCTTTATTGGAATGAAATGTGAATACTTAGTGAGTCTGTCAATAGCCACACAAATTGCATCATTCCAACTAGAATTTCATGGTAATCCAAAAATAAAATTTATACAAATATCATGAAAATTAGATACCAAAATGGTTATAGGATACAAAAAACTTGTAGGTATCTAGTTTTCTATAGTAACTCATTGAAATGAGAGACTCCATGATAAATAATCTGCTACAAAACACTTCATCCCCAAACACTAATAATATTATCTCAAAACATGGCACAACTTTGTATCCTAAATGTACATGGATCAACATGAATAATTTCCACTATTTAGAAAATCATGTCTCAATTATGAAATTACAACCAACCTATAGTAGAAGAAAAAGTATATTCTGAGAGGCTGAAATAACTTATAGGTTGTCTCCCCACTATTTTGGATTTATCCTAAGAATAAACTCTCCTAATTTTTCATCATCACAATTAAAAATATATTATAAAATAAATTGTCAACCTTTATTAAATCTAAGAACACTTATCCACCAACCACCATTATTCACAAGTTCATATATATGAACAATCTCATTAAAGACGATTAATCTACTAATCACTTCTAAAAATTTGTTGTAAATATTATACTTAACTCATTAGCAACCATGTTTCCTTTCCCAATGTTCTATACTATATCAAAATCATTTGTTTTAAGATACAAAATCAATAGTTTTTTGTCAAATATATATATATATATATATATATATATATATTTAAATAAATTTCTGGCTCTTATGATCTAAATATACCATAAATAATTCTCCAAATAGATAGTTATACCATGTTTTGAGTTCAAGAAAAATAGTTACCATATCAAGATCATGGTAGGGTAGTTTTTCTTATGAGGGATTGAATGGAATGATCCATAAGACAAAACTTTTCTCCACTAAATCAAGACACAACTGAAACTGATACCTGAACCATCATAGAAAACCATATAACCCAACATTGGTACCAGAAGAATAAAAAATGGCGCTAAAGTCATCATTATTTGTAGTTCCTCAAAACATTTCTGACACTTTTTTTCATTCAATATTTCACCCATATGGGTTAAAGATGTCATAGAGTATACAAGATCAGAGGAGTCTAAAGAAACCATCTATAATAACCTACAAAAATGAAGATTCTATGAATATCAAACATTTTTCTGGGCTGATCCTAATACTTAATTGCCCGTACCATTTTAGGATAAACTGGGAAACCATGTTAAGATGCCACATTACCTAGAAACATTACTTCGCGGATCTAGAAATATACTTATAGAAATAATACTATACACAAGATGTTAACACTTGGTAGGAATAATTACATTCAAAAGTTATTTATGATACACCCATGATGTTATGTACACCAAGATATCATTTAAAAACATAAAACCAATAGACTCTACCAATCAATGAATGATCTTGTTCATCATGTGAATATATTTTGTGGGAGCAATGGTGATGATGAATTGCCTGAACAAATCATTAAATATATATATATATTAACTCTGATAAAATGGCTCTAGTATGTAATCTTTTCAAAATCTAAACTAGTTACCCCCTCGACCACAGGTCAATCATTGAAATCCAATGAGTACCTCTAAGCTGATCAAAGAGATCATCAATCTTGTGTACTGGATACATTTTCTTAATGGTCACCTGATTCAAAATTTGATATTCAATAAAATTTCTAAGGAAAAGTTATTAATTCTTACCACTAATTACATGAGAATACCACAATGATACAATAGAAAAAATAAATCCTTTCACCTCTAGGTACTCCATATAGAAATTATGTTCCACCAAATCAGTTGGTTTCAATGGATGGGATGACATAAAAATTTGTATCAATATAGGGAGAAGGTCAATAGTAAACCCAACCACTAATTGTGGTAGCAAACAAGAGAAATAATCCAGAAATACCTCATAGTATGTACACATAACAGTAGGTAGCTAACCATCCAATAATTTGTCAACTGTATCAATAAACATATCTAAAGAATGGCATGTGAGAATATCTATATAATGAATGTCATGCCTTGTCCTTCCTGATATAGTGTCCCAATCACAATGGAAACCCTAAATAACCCAATCATTAGGTATAAAATTCACCCAATGGTGATAATAGTATATTTGAGCCTTCATGATAATCATTCAATCCATGCTGATAATTTAGTCATAGATATTATGAACAAGGACTACGAAGTCCCACACAACCTTAAAGTCGTCTATCACAACCTGACTTATGAGGAAATTAAAATATGGTTCTTGCCTCTTTCCAAATGTCATGGAAAGATCTAAAAAGATTTATATAACCTCCGAATGTAATCCCAGCACATCAACCATCTTTGATGATACACAATTTTACGTGTCACCTGTATGAAAAAAATATTGCATTGTTGAAGAGGAAATAAACATTGTACCTCTAACAGTAGATGGAAATGCATTATATTTTTATATTACACACTCTTCTAAATAAATTTGTCTCGATATACTAACATGGAAATCCCATATGTCATGAGTATGAGACCCACCAAACATGGACATATCAGCTTCATCCTGTGAGATCTTGTTGAAAGTCGATCCCACCTTATTGCATTGGGACATCATATCTCTAAAATTTTTTAGATTTCCAGATAACCCAAAAAGATAAAAAGTCCAAGGATACTCCGTACAATAAATATTGGTATGATCAAACCTCTCATACTGGAATAAAATAACTTGTTTCTTCCCTAACGAGTCCACCAAAAATATTCCTTTATAAAACTGATCAATCTTGTCCTTTCATTTAGGACTAGAGAAAGAACCATGGATAAGTGCAACACCCACTAAAACTCCACCTAAATAAGTTCTTAGAGATATGTCTATCTTAAATAATGTTTCATTATCCACTATCCCAAAATGATTTGAAGAAAAAAAACTATCTTTGACCGAATATCATCCCTCAACCCCATATCAAACCACCATGACTTAAGGTAACCGTTGGTGACATGATCTGGAAAAATATAAACTAGCACATCCTTGGTGGTTAAGTACTATAAAATAGATTGATCCCTTTCTTACAAGGTTAGAAACTCCTTGATCCATGTTGAACACAAATTCATAGGATAAAACCTCTTATTAATGATCTTATTGAATGAATCCTAGGTAATAACATCATGAAACATAGCATTCACTATCGATCCCAACAATATTATGCATAGTCCTTTAAGTATATACATAGAAAACCACAATAGTGATTCCTCAAGAGTCATCATGATGTTGAAGATCCTCTTAATCCATTTATTCCTCTCCCCTATCTCTTGTAGCCTTTTTGTCACCGTGGAATACATTTGGATACCTATTGGTAATTTTTCATCCATGATCCACTACTCATCGCGGGTTAAATGCACCCACAGAGCGTAGAGTCTGAATGGTATAGATCACCAATTCATCAAAAGTATGATCAAATAGAGGATCCTTTTATGGATCCTAACACAAAAGATATACTATCATATCAAAAAAATCTCTTATTGGATGTACTATATGTTGAATAGAATGCAATAACCAGTCAGTTGTGATAAAGTCTATAACCTTTGAATGAAAAAAAAGAATCCAAAAAAATCATTAAAACAATAATAATTTAATGTAGTTATGAATTCTACAACAAATGTACAACACCTTTAAAAATGATTTATATCATAGTTAAATTACTGCATAGGATAATTAATAAGAAGTTGATTCCACATATCCATAGTATACATGAATGAAAACATTTGGTTAAGTGAATATTCATGTGTTTATGTGATGTGACATAGATGAATGAACCACATACAACAATCAACATTGTCAAAATATATTGTTTATCAAAATTCAGAAAACGTATACATGAATTACTCTCTATTTAGACAAATCTAGTTATGTGGATGAATTACTTACATATGTTATTTCCATGGAATATCTGTACATCACATATAAATATTCTTACAAATATCTGAATTCAAGATCCTCATTTCAAATGCAGTACTACATAGTCAAATTATATATAGTTAAATCCATGTATAAAAATATGAACTGTAGAAGGTAATTACAACTGACGTTAGTAGAACCTCGTTTACTAGATACTAATGTATGTGAATATCACACTAGGATTCATGAAATATAATGTTTCATATATTGTAACACCTTGAAATTCTAAAAGAATAACATTTCATTCAAAATCATATCCGACACACAACACCAAGCTTAGAAGAAAAGATAAAATACTGATTCATTACTATAAATTTATAATTTTAAATGAATTAAATTTAATCTATACCATTAAATTAAGAAAAAACATTACATTTCAAAACATGTAACACCATATTTATCATGCATTACATGCAACAACGAATTTCATTGATGGCCGGTGTTACACGAGAGACAAAATATTGTTGATTACCAATAAAGAGATTAGTTAAAATACAAATTATCTATGAGATGTTAAATTAGAATATATGAATATGAATATCTAATTAATAAAAAAATGTTTATATTCATTGCTAATCAACTAATTATAAATGAATCTAAAAACTAATTGAATACAAAGGAATTTTTTATATAAAAAACTATTTTTATGTGAAAAATGATTTTTATGATGATAAATAAAATTATTTAATAATAATATACAATTTTAATAAAAATTAATTATATATATACAACCAAATTTTATTAAAATTAATCCAATTGATTTTATAGAAAAAATATGAGGAAAAAAATTAAATTTTATTCATAAAAATATATTCTTTTCAAAATATAGATTTGAAACCATTTAATGGTAGAGTTGTTTTGAAAATAATATTTTACAATTTTAAAAATATAATAAGAAAAAATTAACTAAATATTTGAAATAATAAAGTCAAAATTATCTTAAGCTGAATTTTCTGTATTTGTTTGGAAAAGATTCATTTTTGATGAATAGTGAAAAATACTGAATTTTAATTAAAACTCATCTTTTGGTTTAAATAATTTATAATGGTAAATTATATTTTTAATTGGTTTTAAATTTTTACTAGATAAAATATACATATATTAATACAATTTAGGTAATATAGTTCAATATAATACGGAATTTTCATATAATCACATTTTAATGTTTTGAACATTATCACTTTAAAAACATTCTTTCCCATCACTTCTTCATGATTAATTTTAAATTAATTTCAACAACTAATGTGAATTCAATTAGAAAAAAATAGATTATATATTTGGAATCATAATAAATTTTAATTTTTAATATGGTCAACTATATTTTTGACTAATGTGATAAATGAAAGTAATTAAAATTAAATATAGTGACTATTGTAAAAATTATATTAATTAATTATTAAAAATATAATATAAGGAGAGAAAATGACCTTAAATTAGTTCAAAACTGATTTTCTGTACATATTATTATCTTTACCTTTTATACATAAAATTCAGTGTGTTATGGAAGCTTCTTGGTGGGTAAAAACATGGTTATTACAAAATAATTTTCACAAATGTCAATTATGTTCACTCCCTCACATATAAAAGGCCTTTAACTAGCCCCTTTCTTCACACCTCTAAAACCAAATTGGTTCATAAAATACCCACCCAAATCAAATCACATCTTCCCTACCATAATCTTATAATACATAAATTTGGAATAACCAATACCATTGAATGATCTAGTTCTAACATAAGGAGGAAGCTCGAAGAAGTTGTAATGTTCTTATAAATGAATTATAATTTTATCACCTTATAATCATCCAAAAATTATTCTTATATCAAGATTATATAATAAAATCATTATATAAAATAAACTTACATGTTTTAATTTTATTTTTATTACATATAACATCACATACTTCCATCATATGGGATGCATAATCATCATTCGTATGTAAGATATATTACCTTCTCGCAAACCATTTTTGTTTGTACTATCATTACCACTTTTATTGGCTGGAAATAATAAATTATTTATAAATTATATGTGATATGTATGATATTTAATTTTATTTTATTCTATAGTTATTACTATATGACACACACCTTCAGGAATTCAATTTTTTAGGAACAAAACAACATCAATTGTGGATGTGTGGATTACCGCCTCCTCAAAGCAATGTTATTATTTAATTCTTTACATGGATACTATTATGGATGGATTTAATTAAAATAAGTTATGTATATAAAATAAATAAAACACTATAATGTTATATAAATATATATCATTTTCCGTTTCTTTTATTTGATACAACAAGAAAATGGAAACAATGTTCATGCGTACGTATGACCAACCATCTCGATGAACTATGTACTTAATTTCCTATTAATAATTATTATCAATATCCTAAAAACTCACACACACACACACACACATATATATATATATCAAGAGTTTTATGTTTTATATTATTAAATAAAGATCAAAGTAAGAGTAACAAAAATAATAAGTCAAAACATACTCAAAAAACAAATAATTTAATACCCAAAATAATGAAAATAATGAGAGATTATTATTAAAAATGAAAAAATATGTTATGAAAGGACCATATATGATTAAATAATTAATCATATGGTTCTGTTATAATTTAATAAAATTATTAATACAATTATATAGTATTTTAAAGAACATTCAATTACAGTAAGTGTAATGTAAGAGATTTTCCCACAATTTACATTCTATTCAGACTTATTTGTTATTATGAATCTATTTAATTTTATATTGTTTATATAAGAAAATTAAAATTTAAGATAATTAATCATTCATTATTCATTCTATTTTAATTTTGAATTTTAATTTTATCTTCTATGTGGATTTGAACTTTATTTTACCAAGTGGGAATGAATTACACAACTAAATTCCTTTTCATTGGGTTATATTACATCCTCAGTTTCATTAATATTATAGGATTATGTGTGTAGTGAATTTTTAGATTCAATTATTTAATTTAAAATTAGTTTGTTTGTAATTAAATTTTTTTCAAATAATCTATTCCATGGTTGATTCTAACTTAAACGTTATGATCTTTACAAAGGTTTACATCACAGTCCAATTTTATTTGATATTGTTTACATATTAATTCTAATTAAAGGATATTATTAGATAATTTTTCAATAAACCCTTTATTTGTGTCTCTTAAGGTGATCAATTACATTTTTTCATATAATAGTACCATTTTCCCACTCATTGGTACATACATGTTTTTCGAAAACCTGACAATATTTATCTCTTCGGTCAAAAACCTTTTTTCATTAAAATAATGGTTTATTTTCAAACAATATTTTATAAAAATGATTTTGAAAAATGATTTTAAAATAATAAAAATTATTTAATAAATTAATTTTTATAAAAAAAAATCAATGTAATATTATTGACATTTTCCATACAAGCCATCTTTCTGACCATTTTACACTGCAAAATGAATGTCCTTTTTACCTTGTACGAAATGTATGGATTTACCTACCATCATTTCTATGAATCATAATATTAATATATAAAAGGATAAATTTGAATGAAAATGTTTTTAAAAGTAATGTTCAATTAAATTGACATTCAATATTTTTTTCGAAAAAAAATTATATTTTCCTCAAATTGATTTTAAAAGATAATTATATTGTATATATATTGAATAATGAAAAAATATATTTGTAATCTACTTGGGATATGTGGTATTTACAACATACTTATTATTAATATTGATGGTTTTTGATTGATTTGGCCAGTAATGTTATTGAGATTCACTTATTGATTCATTTTTTTAGTTGTCTGAAATATTTCCTTTTCTATGACAATTCATAATAATATTTCCCCAAATTATCCCTATTATTTATCACCAATATGATTATTGTTTAAAATATATTCCATTTTTACATATAGTTTTTTCTTCAACAATTATTTTATTAACTAGGGAAATATTGATAAATTTTCATCCTTTATTAAATAGATACATTTGATGATAAAGAAGATTATTTATTAATTAAATCGATTATTCATTATATGATGGGTGATTTAATGATCAATACATAGGTTGGGACCATTGTAATTAAGACCCTCGATGCTTCGGTAGTATCATGAAATGAATTCAGTTGGAAAAACCCATCATGATTTATTTAATGTAGAATTATATGTGTTTCTACCCATATAATTATAATTCCTTGAGAATAGGTCTTGATGGTATAATGGCTAATGTTCTAGATATATGACATCTGATGATTATGCATTTCCTTTGTTTTAGTTATAATTATTTTTTGTATTTTCAATATGAAAAAGTGTATGGATTCATTTCATTGACATTTTATTGAATAAATGGAATGTTTCTTCATTAATTTCACTTTACATTTTGATTATTCTTATCCAGTTGATTAAATATCATGTATTACCTGTTATTCTCTGATCCATACTAGTTACGCACTTCTATCTTAATTTATTGATTTCATGGAATATGTGTTCTGTTGTTTACCTTTCTATTTTGATTATACTTGCAGATTAATTATTTATTCCACTATAAACAAACCTTATTGAGAATTTTAGCTCCTCGTTTTCTACTTTCCCTTCCTTAGGAATCCATGATGTTTTCTATGACTTATAGGCAACAAATGAGAAGAGGGGATAATGTTATTCATAAAAATGAGAAAAAATACATTGTAATTGGTGATTCAATTATAATACAAGACTCAAATATATATATGGGTGTACAATAATAATAAACTATTCAGTCATTTGGGATGAGATTCCTTGTATCATATGCTGATATAATGATCGAAGGAATTGACACTATGTTCTAAATTATTAAGTAATTTTGGATGATATTCCTTGTATCATATACCGAAATAATGATAGTAGGAACCGACACTGTGATTCTAGGGTCGGGTTTGTTACATTTATAAATGGTAAAATTCTGTAGATTTCTAGAAGTAACCAACTAAGGATGAAAATAATATCTATCGATGTTGAAGTAATTATCTAGGACTGAAGTTTCATGAACTCCCTAAAGGGTGTGTAATCCATGATTGAGAATAAAGTGGACTTGGTCTTCATTCATGGAATAGGAATATAGCATCTTGATGAAAATATGATTTTCTATAAATTTTTTAATTAAGTGGAATCATAAATATGATGATGTCTAGGATGGTCATTTGAGTTCTGAACAACATGATTATTCGAGATGACATGATCTGAGCCTAGTTTAAAGAAGATTTAGTGACAAACCACTGAATATTTTCTTGATTTTAAAAATTAATTAATTATGTTATCTAGAATATTACAGATGAAGTAACATAAAAAATAAAAATAGAATTCATTAGATCCCACATTAATAATGTTCCGGATCTATTTGAGTTATAAATATTCATTAATATAATGTTTTGATAATTCTAAAAATACTTAATTTATGAAAATATCTATTTCCTATTACCAGTAGTGAGGATTAGTTTCACAAAACATTTGTTTTTTTGTGTATTTTACAAAATGTTTGAAAAAAATATATGAGGTATTTTGATGGATATATTTGGATGAATAAGTTCTTGTTCTTACTGTATAAGGTCTTTTTGACGAGTCTAAAATATGTGTATCATTTAATTAGTGAATTTATAGAATTCCCTTTAAGCTGAAAAATAATCATAATGGAATACAAGGAATCCAAAATGGGTATTTTTTTTATTATATTTTTAGATTTCATCCAATTTTTCCCATTTATATACCATTTATGGTTATGAAAATCAAGGGATCACTTAATATAAAATGACCTTGATATTAAAATGTGTGAAAATCAATGATTATGAAAAATTAAAAGAAGATATAGAAATAGTTTTTTGTATAAGAAATCTATGAGTGTTTCAGATATGAGAATCTCTAAAACGAGAAAAAGAGAAGAATCTAATAAATACTATAGTGATGAATTAATGGATGTTTATATTCCTTTAATTATTAAAGAGTTTGATATTTTTTTGAGTGATGATGATAGAGTCATCCAGCTTTACATGTTAGGAAGAATTTTGAGGATGATAGTAATCCATGAACAAAGTTTCATAGATCTATGTGCACCACATTAAATCAATCATTTGTTTAGTGTTGAGAATGTGTTGATATATTTTGGGATATTGTTTATAATGACCCATATGTTTCAAAAATAGGAATCAAATCTCAATATATGAATATTCGTAACACTACATAAATATACATTCCATAATTTTATTGGTTTAGTATCTTTGGAAAATTTGACACATAAGAAACATTTTCATAAGATATCTCCATCATCTCCTATAAATTCATTCAATACTTTCACTTTTCATATACATATAATTATTTATACCATTATTCAAATCCTAAGTGAATGTAAACATAAAAATTTATGAGCTCACATCCTTAGGTATGTTATAAAATAGAGTTATCAATGATCACTTAAACATAATATGATCATAATGGGGTTGTAAAGTATGAATAAAATTTTAGAACCATACCCATCATATCGCATATCAAAATCATGATACATATTAAAATTCTTGATAGTTTATGAGATGTTAATTATAAATAAATAAATAATCATAAGACAAGTGAGCTTACCATTTTTACAAGAATTTATTTTTTACTACACATAAGGTTCTAAAATAATTTCCATAGTTTTAAAAGCTCAATGTGGAAACTATGATAGTGGAATGGGTTACCTCCACAAAACATCATAGAATTTATGGTTTTCTCTCTAGAATATCTTAGTAGATAATTTCCCTTACTAAACTAGGTTCACTCCCCATTCCATTCCTCTTATTACCATGAGATATCTACCATAATGACATGCATTAGAGGGATATATAAGTCAAGCCCCACCTATCACATTATTTAAATCATACAGACGTTTTTCACAAGATCATAAAAAAATCACATCCTAACCTTCGAAAATGAAATTTGATTCATAAAAATTTCATCATGGCATTACACATGGAAATGAAATGGGTTTCATAATCATGATATAAAATTATCATAACACACCCATTCGAAAAATAAATGGGACCATAATCATATTTTTAATATATTTATAAACCATAAAGATAAATAATAATTATTTTATTATTTTATCATATACCTAGACATTTTTTTGAAACATTAAAGGATTTAATATTATATAAAAAATTATTTTAAAATATAACTTCAAACAATTTTGATTAAAATATCTATCGTACTTCAATATCATTTACTAAAAATCTAAAAAAATCAGATAAAAAAATATTTTACTTGAAAATAACATTGGAAAAATATAAGTCATGTTTTAATGCATTGAGTAGAAAATTTAGTGTAAAAAATATATTCATTACATATATGTTAAAAATTAGTCCTTTATCATTTTTTAATAAAAGTCAATAGTTTTTCATTTCAAAAATGAAAATAAAATTCCATCGAAGCTTATATTAATAAATTAAAGCATATGGTAATGAAATTAAAATTATAAAATAAAAAATATTATTTAATGAATTTTAATAAAACATTTACTTGGAAGAAAATGGATTTCCAACAGAAGAGAATGATAAAGTCCATTTTCCTTAGAAACATTACTTTTGAATCATGAGAAAAATAATAGAGGAAAATGAAATGAAAACAGAGAATTTTCAGAAATATATTTTTCATAAGAAAATTATTGTTATTATTGTCAATTATATTAAGAAATTTCATCATCAAAAGCACAATCAAAAGCAATCTTGGTAAAAATTGATATTTTAACTTAAAACCCTTAAAACATTGGTAAATTTTTAATCATAATTACCATTAATAAAGAGGTATATATTGAATTTTAAACCCTATAGTTATCATAATAAGAATAATAAAGGATGTATATACAACAACAAAAATGAAACAAGTGTTAAATATGGCATGTTCTCATAGAAATTAAATTGAGATGAAAAGCCTTTACCTTTGGCCTCACATCAATCATTTGTGTTCAAAAGTCCAATATAATAAATATATATTATTTTAAATCATATCTAGAACAATACTAATATATATCATTCTATATATGATTTATTCCAGACCTTTTTCCCATTTTTATTAATAATTAATTATTAAAATCATTGTATCATGAGGTAATTGTGTTGTTTTTCAAATTTGATTTGGATCCATATTTCTGATACATGTACATTTATTATTGATCCATCATATAAAAAAATTAATATATTTTTAAAATATCATATATATTCAAAATGTACATATTTATATTCATCTTTATATTTTGGATATAAAAAAATTAATTACATCGGTCATGAAGATGGTAGGTCATACATACAAGTTAACGATGTTTTCAAATTATAAGGGATGTAAAAAAATAGAAAATAATAGGTAACCATTCAATTATTATTATTATAGTATATAAATCATCTATATTCATCAAATCTGTCCATATTAAAATCATTGTAAAAAAGGAACAAAAAATGAATAACATCGCTTCATAGAGGCGGTAGTGCACATGTACACATAAACAACATTTTTGTTTTTCCAATGGATTGGAAGGTAATATGTTATATGTAAGATTTTAATTCCCAAATTATAATTATTTTATAATATATATATATATACTTAGTAAATCCATAATTATATCCATCTGTGATAAGTGAAGATGGAAAATGAATTACATCTCTTCGTGGGGTTGTATTCTACAGTTATGAAAATTGATGGTTCCATTTTTCATTTGATGTAAGAGGAGATGGACATAGATTATTCCATTAACAAAATAATATATCATTTTATTTAAGATAATTTATTTATTATTTAATAATATTTTAAAAATATCTGATGGAGTTAGAACATGAAATATAACACAAATGATCAGTTAATAATGTTACGTCTTTTTCAGAAAACCTATTTAGGTTTTCAAAAAAATTCTTCTAATATATTTTTTATATTGTTACCAAGGCCTATTGAATGTGATCACTGATCTAAGGAAGGTAATTTGGTATCTATTAAATGAACAAAAAGGCTTTTTATGTGTTGAGAATAGAGGATAAGAGGTACTATTTAATAAGTGAGGGTGACATTTTTCTAAATACTATACACTATAAAATATGGCTAGTAAATATCATACCATGTTCCTTAAAAATATATAAATAATGGAGTGTAAGGAATATAATATCATTGAAACACTTACAAAATTAAATAGAATGATTTTTACCATATTTTATTCCTACTACTTCAAAGGTTACATACTTTTACCATTTTTGTTTTCACCAAGATAACTATATTGTTTAAAAAATAAATTAAACATTTATGAATAAAAATAAATTGATAAATATAATATAATTTCGATCCATTGATAATAAAAATGAGATAAAATTTATAAAATTAAAAAAATATGTGGGTGGAAAATTATGTTTTACACAACTGTATGTAACCCACAAATCTCCGCATTAACCTTAATCATTATAAACAATATTTAATGTTTTTAATAACAATTTTGACCATATATTTTGTTGATATTACTACAAAACGTTAATTATTAATATTTTAATTATGTAATCCAATTTATGAAATCCATTTCACTGATATGTCAGAATTTCATTTTAAATTCAACCCAAAAATGTGATGAGAAGCTATTTCCATAGTAATTTTTTTATAAGTTTATAAATTTTTATATAAAAAATTAAAATTAATGGAAATAACCTAGATTGTATTGAAAATAATTATTTTAATAAATATAATTTTATAATCCATTTTCAAAAACCATGGGTCCTTGTAAATACTTTAAATGAAAATTATTTTTTAAATTAAAATCATTATTTTTCAATGCATAATGAAAAAATAATCATCAAATAAAAAAATAAAAAATCACAGTAAGATTTTTTTATATTTTTATTTAAAAAATAATGTTAATTTCTTCAAATAAATTCTTCTCTAAATGAGAGAAATATTTTAAAATAAGTGCTAAAAAATGGACAAAACCACCTTTAAAAAAAACTTCGTTTTAAGCATAGAATATAATTAATTATTATAACATGCCAAGAAAAAATATTAGATGTATGATAAAATATATAATATATAAGTTTCATTAAAACTAGTCACCATTATTGAATAAATTAACTTTTTAATATAAAAATAAAATTATTTGCATTAAAATGATTGATTGACATTTCTAATACATAAAAATGTTTCTTAATTTAATTTATAACCAATTTATGACAAATGAATTTATTTATAAAATGTGTAAAACTTGTTTTTTATTAATTTTTTATTCATTTTCATTAATTCAAAACCAATGTCTTGGTGATAACTGTGGCATTAAATTATAATTTTATAAATAGAATAGGAAGGATCTTTTAAACATGATGTTGCATGTAATTCTAGCCATGAAAGAGGATAACTGTATTTGGAAAAAAAAATATTTACTAAAATCATGGGGTTTTACTTTATAACCCCCATATATAATAATTTTCCATATAAATTTTTGTTACAATGTTTTCAAATATAAAACAATAATTACCAATCATCGTAGCCCTAGGTTCCCTTGTAGCTTCCAAAATTTGGTGTTATTTCCATAAAAAAATTGAAAATGTGAGTGGTCATGGTTTCCAATGAGCCCGTACCCGAGTGGTAAGGGCTGCTGTTTGGCATCCAAGAGACCCAGGTTCAAAATCGGTTGGAGGTGAATTTCCGGGTACTGTAGCAGTACTAGAGTACTATTATAGCATGTATTGTTCAGTACTGTAGCAGGCAGAACTATTCAACTGATTTTGGCCTTCGGGCCACCGGTTTGGGCCTACGGGTCTCTAGGGCCTTCGCGTCATCAAAGGAATTTGGGCCTTAGGGCAATCGGACCACAAAGTCCATGGAGTGGACTAGTACACACGGATCCCACCCCAGAAGAGGCTTAAAGAATCAAGACTATGAGTCACAAGAAGCAGAGCTACCAGATTAGAAGAATGAGAGGGTATAGCAACCACTATTGTGACCAGGCACCGTGCGACTTTGTATGTGGAAATGCAAGAAGATCAGCAATGCAGGGTGGGGAGCGAGTCGACCAATGATACAGAAGTTGGGGAGGGGTAGTTCCTGTGGGTTGGGCCTACGGGTCATGTACTGGGCATAATATGCCTCTGGGCCTTCGAGTCATGTATTTTGAGTCGTTTCAGGACTTGTGACATTGGCCTACGAGTCATGTACGGGTTCCCCTTCATCCCTTAAAAAAAGGGTGATTATCTTTAATAAATAAAGGCTTTCTGTCCATTCGGGTGTGTGGTCATGGTTCATAATGATTTATCAATGTAACTCCCCGATCCCAGTTACACAGATTCGATGCATTATTTTAATACACTGACATGATTACAAGGAATCATGTCCTGAAGGACCGATCAGTTTAGCAGTCTTGTAAAAATAGATCACATACATGAATGTTACATTTTCACTTTAAGATGTACAAAACAACATAAATAATCTTTATGAATGCCATTATTCCCTTGTCTTAACCCTGCATATCAATCACATTACACTTCTTGGAATCCTAGGAAAAATGAAACATAGAAAGGGGTGATCTCAAATGCTCATTAAGGGAAAGAAATACAACGGAAACTTTCAAAAATAAGCATAAACATGTATAGAAATGTATAAAACTAAAACAAAAGCCTTTGAAATTTGAAATTCAGCATAATATGGAAAAAATAAAATAAAATAATTCCATTTACTTATTCACATGGATATTCTACTAATCGAATAATCACATGTAATATCACTAACCACATTCATAATGATGGAATGCATAATTCCAGACTATCATAACCACGTAGCCAAGGCCTCGTGCCATGACTACAAATAAGATTTTGTCAAGGCCTTGTGCCAAGACACTAGTTTGTCTCATTAGACCTATCGATGCATCAATGAGTTATAGCGGGCTCCACCCGTCACTTATTAAGTCCAATGCATTCCTCATATGAACAAGTTTAAACATAATATAAACATTCATATTACGACTAGCATACGAAATGTCAATATTTTCACCATAAACCATGAATTGTATAAAAAAACACATCCACAGTCAAACATATCACAAAACCTTCAATGGATGTTTTGTATAATAAATCAACATCAAATGAGCTTAAAATCCATCAAAGGATGTTGACATAGATGAAAATGATGAGTAAATTTTTTTTAAGAGAAATATCCTTTTTGTAAAATCATTTAAAAGTCACTCATTTATAAAGGAATTAATTTTAAAAGATATTTTTGAATCAAAGTGTCCCATACCACTTTGACACTTCTGAAAATAATTATCATTTCAAAACATACATTTCCATATAAATAAATCCTTAAAATCATTTTGAAAACATGGAAATTAATTAAAAAGATTTAGAAAGATAAATCATTAAAACATTTGAAATTATGATCTTGAAAAGGAGTACCTTTCAAAATCCTTAAAATATTCATTTTGAAATCATTTTTATGAAAAATGGAAATGGATGATAACAATGTATTAGTAAATACTTACACATAAACAATCTCAGATAACGATGAGATTGAGGAATTAACCCTTATAAGTTTGGTAACTTACGAAACATAAAACCCATGAAAGAGGTATCATACAATGAATATGTAAATACAAATAAATTAAAGTGTATTACACAAAGAATACAATTATGGGCAGTACATACACCACACAAAAGGTAATAGTGGCAATATTGCATGAATCTCGCCGGAATAAGGAGTGAGATGAAAACCCCTTACCTTGCACTTTCCTTTAGTCGAGGGTATGTTTAACCTCCTGTAAGGTGATCGTAGTATGTTATTAAATTATACAAGAACCATATTAATATTTATGATATCATACCTCATTCATTTATGACTTTATATTACCCATTTAATAATAATTTTCATGTTAAGTTAACATTTTGGGTAATAATCACTTTCTTTATCGTACGTGTTTTAACTTGTCACTCTTGGTTGTATCACATCGATCATGATTTAAATACTTCCAGAATATAAAACATGATAAATATATCATATATATTGAGAATATAAACATGTATAATATACATATATATGAAATGGAATACACCCTTTATGGAGATGGTAGTCCGTACGTACGCATAAACGTTGTTTCTCTTTTCATATAGTATTGAACAAATGTATATGAATAAGATATATGTAAGTAAATAAATCCTTATATGTATATATATATCCAGTAGCATTATTATTTCATATATTAGATACTTATTAATAATATATATTTTTATAATCGTCGATGAATGGTGAACCTGGAAATTAATCTCATCGCATCGTGGAGACGGTAATCCGTACGTACGCACGAGCGAAAATAACATTATTTTGATATTAAAATAATATATAATTGGGTGTTATATCATATATAAAGAATCATTATCCTGTTACATTTATTATTTACATTAGTTACACATCATTATTATACCCATCCAAATAATAATTTATTGAATTATAATTACACCACGACGTGGAGACGGTAAGCCGTACGTACGCACATATGGTGACATGTTATTGAAAGGATGGATAGAATACTGAATATGGTTGTACCATATTAATAATAAAATCACATTATATATAAGATACAGGAGTTATTATTTTATAATTGTAATAAAAAATAAGGAAGAAGTGGAAGAAGAAAGGAATTTGGAAAAGGGTGGTGAAATCATTACCTCTTCTTCGGGTTCTTCCTTTTGATTTGATCAAAATGGCTCATAGGATGGATTTCTGACTAAGGGAAGGCATATAGGATACAGTTAGAGAAGTTGAGAGAGTATTTTTGCAGATTTTGGCTGAGCCAAAAGGCTTTGATGGTGTGAATTAATGAGAAGGGAGAGTGCCCTTTTATAAGAGGGGTGAGGGGCACCTTTGGAAAAGCTAGAAATATTATTTTATAATAAATTCATATTAGGTTTATAATGGCTCCAAAGTGTATTATTTAAACTTTAAGGTTGGTATGGGTCTAAAAACACTCAACCAATAGAATTTAGACAGGTTTGGGTCATTATATTAACCTTATCTTTAGGTATTAACTCTTAGTTAATTAGTTTCACTTTTACAATGTCTCTTTGTATTTTTATATTATTTGATTAATAAACATACTATATACATCCAAGAAACCCCCAAGTGGTCCATTAATGATACACCTATCATTATATAAGTCTTTTGGCCGATCCTTAGGTTTTTAAGAATTTAATATCAATTAATAATATAATATTTGTTTTAAAAACTCTTTTATGACAATTTTCATACTATTCAATAATTGATTTTTTTAAAACTCATAACAGATTGATTACTTCGAAAAAAGTTAATTAAGTAAATCCTAACATGTCATATTAACCTATAAAATTATTTTAATTCATAAAAACTCTCAAATTATGTTTATTTGGGTATCTACAATATCAATCATTTTAATTTTTCACTACTTTGGTTATTACTGAATCACCATTGTGTCATAAATAAATTACATTATTTGTTGTATAAAAATTTTAAATAAAATACCATTATTTAGAAATATTTTTATATCTATATTTAATATTTATAGTCTAAAATACAACATATATAACCCTATGTAATAATTTATTTTATGAAAGATATATGTTTGTGTCATTTTTGTATTCATTTTCACTTAATTAAAATAAAGTGTCCCTATCACATACAAGTGGCTCTATGGGGTCCCAAAATCGACCCAAAGATGCTAATGGTCGAAAATTTATCAACCAATAATGTTAGGTCACGTTTTAGGGTAATTGTTTATTATTATAATATTATTTTTAACCCTTATTTACCGGATTTACTCTTTAACCATGGTAAATAAAATATTTACCTAAGTAATTATTCAAAATGTATAAAAATAAAAGTTACCTATTTACACAATTTGAACTTCCTGATTAAAAATATGGAATCCATTTTTCCAAAATAAAAACATAGAAGTGGATGATATTAATTTAATATTAATTCTCGTTGTTAAAACAAAAAACGTGTTTTTAAAAGATAATAACTATCAAAAGATTGACACTTGTTTATGTCCGGTTTAATTGTGAAATTTTTTCCAATGACCAACATTGTATTAAATGGTAAAACTATATTATAAATATAATTTAAAACCACTCAAATTCATAATTTATCACTACTAATTATTTTGATTAAAAAATTTGTTTTTTATTAAAATTTAGTATTTTTCACTATTCATCAAAATATAAAAGTTATCTGAAAAGTACCAAAATTTCACCCAAGGCTAAATTAGATATTCCAAATCCAAAAATGAAGTCCATTTTGAGAGATAAAATTTATAAAATATTAAAAAGTATGTATTACTATTCATAAGAGCTACTTTGATTGGTCGTGGTGTGTTAGAACTCAAAGTTGCGTACAACACACACTACTATATTATTCAAAGAGAAGCATACTGTGGATGCTCGGGGTGTTACATTCTCCCCTCCTTCAATAAATTGCATCCCCGCAATTTGATATTGTTTGTTGAAAATAATGGTTTAAAATTGGAAATATCTTTGTGGAAAAACCCACATCAGAAACTTGGTTAATAAAATTTAGTCCTGACAAGATGGAAAGAGAAAAGAAAGGGTCGCCACAAAATTATGATCTCTATTAGGAGGGCATTGGGGGAAATTATAGACATATAATTAGAGGAAAAACATAAATATTTATACGTAGTTATTGAGGTCATCAATAACAATCAATTTTAAAACTGAGGTCCTTATATTCATCAATCTTTGATGATTTAAAATACCATTGGTTCAAAAAAACATAAGGTATTATGATAACACATTTTTGACGTTTCAAAATATATTAGTTGAAATCCCACATCGGAAAAAATGAATTAATGAGGCCTCTATTTAAAATAAAGTGTGGAAAGTATGAAGATTACCGAAAATAACACATACTACGGTTCCATGTAGGAAAATATGGATATTGAAGAGAAATCTAACCATCAATTATCTAATGAAGTGTGGTAGAGAACATGGCTATGAAAAGGCCAAAAATCCCAAAGCCATAAATTAGTGATGATCTAAGGTACCATCTAGGACAATATTTTTGTTCTATGTTCCTTTTCATAATGTTGAGGAATTTATTTATATGATTGGATAAGATCATAAGGAGATATACTTACTTTATAATTAGAGTTTTATCTTTTAATAAATTTCTAACACAAACTCATCTTTCACCCCAAAAAATAATATAACTCAAAAATACTCTATTTATCCTAATAGTATAGGGTTCCAAATATAATGAATTTATAATTCACATATCAGACCCTTTATGTAAAGAAACTACATTATACCATCCACGAACATCATGTAGCAAAATGGTAGGCGATAAATCTCAATTGCACTGTGGTTGTGGGATCGATTCCCGCATCTTTGTCCGACACGACGGGTCGTCACACGGTCTGTGTGTTGTCCTTTTATAAAAATACAAAAAATAAACTTTCAAACTTAACCAATCCAACTATTAGACTTATCCAAAATACAATTATCCAAACTCACAGTCCGATATTTACAAAAAAGTTAAACATAATGAGGATCCTTTTTTCCAGGTAATAACATGTGAACACCTTCCTCATATATTCTTTTACAACACCACAACATCCTGAATTACCAAAATCAACCATCTATTATTCCAAAATCACTACCTCAATATTAGGACCATATTAAGGTTTATCATTCCATCAACCATTTATTTTCCAAAAAAAATTTAACTCACTGTACAGTCACTTCTCTTAGTACCATAAAATCTCAAATCCTTAATTAAATAGTACTGTAGTACAATCCTTATTTATTTCCATAACATCATTGATACAACACTTAAATGAAATATTTCTAAAATAACAACATAGGAACAATAGTCATTCCTCTTCATCTATGGTAGTATCATAACTTGATTATAATCCAACAGCATCATTTACGGCATAGTCTGATGACTGGGACATTGGTTCGCGTAGTGTCCAAACTCCTTGCAAGTGAAGCATTGTAAATTTGAAACCATTTTCTTACCCATGCAGTCATGTACCGTGCGCCATTTTCCACCACACTTATAACAAACTCCCATTCATTTCAGGAAAGTTCCAGTGTGTTTCTTCCCACAATTATCACATATGGGAAAATTCTTCTTTTCCCTCTTCCCTTTATCCATCTTTCTCTCTTCCATCCTTTTATTATCTTGATTCCCTTCAAAGACATAGGACTCCGAGAATTCATTACTCATCTTATCATCATATGATAATATTTCTTCATATGATGATAATACGTGGGAAACTATTTCCCTTATAAATTCTGGCTTAATACCATGAAAGATATGATCCTTCTTTCTCTTTGAATCAGTTTCTTTGATGGAGGTCTCATTCCTTATACTGGGAGCCATTTCTAAACAATGGCATACACTATATGAGTTTTTGAATGACAATACCTAATCGAAAACTTTTAAAACACATAACATAAATGAAATAGTTTAGGGATATAATCCATAATAATAAAAATTTCTCCTTTGAGGAAGTATATACTCATAAAGCCATTATAATGGTTTGTAATGAAAATGAGAGTTATCCTAAGAATATCCCCCGGAAGTGTCGTAACCAATAGAGCAGCATGGCCTGTTGTCGTGCACCAGTTCCCGTTCGAGTCTAGCTCAAGAAGTGTTTTCGGGTTTTACCCCTAGGTACATCTGTGCCAGAGCCGCCTCTACCTACTTGTATCCCGATTGGGATATATTTCTTGTAAAACTCACAAAATCTCTACAATACCAAAATTCTAGGAAGTTCATATATACAAATCCTCAATGTCCATCTTAAATCTATGTGATCTTATCAGAGTTTATCTAAATCTAGCTTCCAAGGATATTTCTAAACATCCTATGATAGCAACTGTAATGCCCCATCCCCAGTTACCCAGAGTCAGTGGATTATTTTAATACATTGGAATGATTACATGGAATCAAGTCCTGAAGGACCGATCTGTTTAGCATTCTTGGAAAAATAGATCACATACATGAACGTTACATTTGCACTTTAAGAAGTACAAAACAACATAAATAATCTTTATGAATGCCATTATTCTCTTAGATTAACCCTGTATATCAATCACATTACACTTCTTGGAATCCTGGAAAAAATAAAACATAGAAAGGGGTGAGCTCAAATTCTCAGTAAGGGTAAGCAATACAGCGGAAACGTTCAAAAATCAGCATAAAAATTTAAGGCAATGTATAAAACTAAAACAAAAGCATTTAAAACTTGAACATCAGCATAATATGGAATAAATAAAATGAAATAATTCCATTTACATATTCACATGTATATTATACTAATCGAATAATCACATGCAATTTCACTAACCACTTTCATAATGATGGAATGCATAATGCCAGACTATCATAACCACATAGCCAAGGCCTCGTGCCAAGACTACCAATAATATTTTGTCAATGACTAGTGCAAATACACTAGTTTGTCTCATGAGACCTACCGATGCATCGAGGAGCTATAGTGGGCTCCACCCTCACTTATTAAGTCCAATGCATTCCTCATATGAACAGGTTTAGACATAACATAAACATTTGTATTAAAACTAGCATAAGAAATGTCAATACTTTCACCATAAACCATGAATGGTATAAAATTAACACATCCATAGTCAAACATATCACAAAACCTTCAATGGAAGTTTTTTATAATAAATCAACTTCAAATGAGATTAATATCCATCAATGTATGTTGACATAGATGAAAATGATGAGTAAAATGTTTTGAGAGAAATATCCTTTTTGTAAAATCATTTAAAAGTAAAAAATTTATAATGGAATTAATTTTAAAAGAGAATTTTTAATCAATGTGTCTCATACCACTTTGAAACTTTTGAAAAGAATTATCATTTCAAAAAATACATGCCCATATAAATAAATCCTTAAAATCATTTTGAAAACATGGACATTAATTAAAAAGATTTAGAAAGATAAATCGTTAAAACATTTTAAATTATGATCTTGATAATGGGTACCTTTCAAAATCCATAAAATCTTCATTTTGAAATCATTTTTATGATAAATTTACATGTATGATAAAAATTTCCCAGTAAATACTTACACATAAACAATCTCGGATAATGAAGAGATTGATGAATTAACCCTTACCATTTTGGTAACATACGAAATAGACAACCCATGAAAGAGGTATCATAAAATGAATATTTAAATACAAAAAAATTAAACTGTATTACACAAAGAATACAATTATGGGAAGTACATACACCACACAAATGGTAATAGTGGCAATATGGCATGAATCTCACCAGAATAAGGAGTGATATGAAAACCCCTTACCTTGCACTTTCCATTAGTCGAGGGTACGTTTAACCTCCTGTAAGAAGATCATAGTATGTTATTAAATTATTACAGAACCATATTAATATTTATGATATCATACTTGATTCATTTATGACATTATATTACCCATTTAATAATAATTTCAATGGTAAGTTAACATTTTGTGTAATAATCACTTTCTTTATCGTACGCGTTTTAACTTGTCACTCTTGGTTGTATCACTTAGATCATGATTTAAATACCTCCAAAATATAAAACATGATAAATATATCATATATATTTATAATATAAACATGTATAATAGACATATATATGAAATGGAAAACACCTTTTATGGAGACGGTAGTCCCTACGTATGCATAAACGTTGTTTCTGTTTTCATATAATATTGAACGGATGTGAATGAATAAGATATATGTAAGTACATAAATCCTTATATATATATATATATATATCTCCAGTAGCATTATTATGTAATATATTACATACATATTAGTAATATATATTTTTAAAATCATCGATTAATGGTGAACCTGGAAATGAATCTCATCGCGTTGTGGAGACGGTAATCCGTTCGTACGCACGAGAGAAAATATCATTCTTTTGATATTAAAATAATATATAATTGGATGGTATATCATATATAAAGAATTATTATCATGTTATATTTATTATTTACATGAGTTACACATCATTATTATAACCATCCAAATAATAATTTATTGAATAACAATTACACCATGACATGGAGACGGTAAGCCGTACGTACGCACGTATGGTGACATGTTATTAAAAGGATGGATAGAATACAGAATATGTATGTACCATATTTATAATAAAATCACAATATATATAAGATACTATAGTTTTTATTTTATACTAGTAATAACAAATAATGAATATGTGGAAGAAGAAAGGAACTTGGAAAAAGGTGGTGAAATCATTACCTCTTCTTCAGGTTCTTCCTTCTGATTTGATCAAAAGGGCTCTTCGGTTGGCTTTCTGACTAAAATAAGGCCTCTAAGATGAAGTGAGGGACGTTTATAGAGTATTTGGTCATTTTATGGCTATGAAAAAAGGCTTTGAAGGTGTGAATTAATGAGAAGGGAGAGTTCCCTTTTATAAGAGGGGTGAGGGGCACCTTTGGAAAAGCTAGAAATATTATTTTATAATAAATTCATATTTGGTTTCTAATGGCTCCAAAGTGAATTATTTAAAGGTTAAGGTAGTGATGGGTCGAAAAAATCTCAACAAACAGAATTTAGACAGGTTTGTGTCATTATATTAACCTTGTATTTATGTATTAACTCTTAGTTAATTAGTTTCACTTTTACAATGTCTCTTTGTATTTTTATATTATATGGTTAATAAACATACTACATACATCCAAGAGACACCCAAGTTGTATATAAATGATGCACATATCATTATATAAGTCTCTTGGCAGATCCATATATTTTTAGGAATTTAATATCAATTAATAATATAATATTTGTTTTAAAAACTTTTTTATGTCAATTTTGACACTATTCAATAATTGATTTTTTGTAAAAATCATAACAGAATGATTACTTCGAAAAACGTTAATTAAGTAAATACTTACTTTTAATATTAATCTACTAAATTATTTTAATTCATAAAAAGTCTCACATTATATTTATTTGGGTATCTACAATATCAATCATTTTAATTTTTCACTATTATGGTAATTACTGCATCAACATTGTGTCATAAATAAATTAAATTATTAAAAGTCTAAAAATTATAAATAAAATACCATTATGTAAAAAAAATATTTTTAGTCTTCTAATTAATGTTGATAGTCGAAAATAAAACATATATAACCCTATGTAAATTTTTTTTATAAATGATATAAGCTTGTGTCATTTTTGTATTCATTTTTTCTTAATTAAAATAAAGTGTCCCTAACACTTACAAGTGGCTCTATGGGGTCCCAAAATCGACCCAAAGATGCCCATGGTCGGACATGTATCAACCAATAAGGTTAGGACACTTTTTAGGTTAATTTGTTATTATTATAATATTATTTTTTTACCCTTATTTACCAGATTTACCCTTTAACCATGGTAAATAAAATATTTACCGAAGTAATTATTCAAAATGTCTAAAAATAAAAGTTACCTATTTAGATAATTATAAAATCTTGATTCTAAATATGGAATCCATTTTTCCAAATTCAAAACTCAGAATGGCAGAAATTAATTTAAAAATAATTCCCGTTGTTAAAACAAAAAGCGTGTTTTTAAGAGATAATAACTATCAAAAGATTGACACTTGTTTATGTCCGGTTTAATTGTGAAATTTTGTCTAATGACCAAAATTGTATTAAATGGTAAAAATCTATTCTAAATATACTTTAAAACCACTCAAATTTATAATTTATCACTACTAATTATTTTTATTAAAAGAGTTGTTTTTAATTAAAATTTAGTAATTTTAACTATTCACCAAAATATAAAAGTTATCCGAAAAGTACCAAACATTCACCCTGGTCTAAATTGAATATTCCAAATCCAAAAATGAATTCCATTTTGAGAGATAAAATTTATAAAATTTAAAAAATTAGGTATTACTATTCATAACGGCTACTTTGATTGGTCGTGGTGTGTGTTAGAACTCGAAGATGCGTACAAAACATGCTACTATATTATTCAAAGAGAAGTGTACCATGGAAGATCGGGGTGTTACATTAAATATGATCCATAATATCTACATGTCATTCCACATCAGAAAGATCTTACTCTAGTGATATGGCCTGTACATTTAGTACATGTAATTGCTCATGTTTGTACTTCCTTAGGGGAGATATATAGAAGACATCATTGATTTGAGAGTGATTTTGTTTAAGTGTCAAGTGATAATCAACCATCAATATTTGATCATGAATATGAAAATGACCAATAAACATAGGGAGTAGATTTCCTTTCTTCCCAAATCTTATAACTGTATTCCATTGAGAAATTATTATAAAATATTTCTCACAATCTTCAAATTCCATATAATAATGGAAATTTCCATAAAAAATATCAACTTTGAGCTACCAAGATGGGAAGACAAATGGTTTTAAATTTCATTACCATTTCCATAACTATATCAGAAAATTATATATTTATTTCTAAAACATCTTCCCAAGCCTTTTAGTTTTAAAGTACTTTTAATAAAGTTGTATCAATTTGAGTTCTTGAGTGGCAAAAATTATTGTAAGAAAACCCGACTAGTTGAATGTGTTAATCCCATAAATATATGAGTTTTAAGGAAGAACATCTCAACATATCTTATAGGGTCTGAAAGGTTCTGTTGGATTGACTATATGCTTGAGGATGATATGAAGTCTTGAAACTCAACTCTATATTAGGTTATTGTTGATGATTTTTCCAGAACATCAAGGTAAACCATTGTAACACCCCGAGATTTTATGAAAAATATTATTTTTAATTTTATTTATGTACTATGTTGTACGCTACACCAAAAGGATCTTGCACTACACCCATCCCTGACTTGACGTGCATTACACACAATCGCGACCTTCCACAATAGCGTGTGTAGTACGCAATACCAAGTTTCACTAAACGAGATATTGTTATAATATTATTATGAACTAGCCATTATTAATAGTAATACCCACTTTTTTTAATTTTATTTTTCAAATTGGTCACCATTTTTGGATTTGGAATATCGAAATAAACCTAGGGTGAATTTTTGGTATTTTTTTGAAAACCTTCAATTTTTGATGAATAGTGAAAACACTGGGTTACTATTTAAAAACCGAATTTTTATTTAAATAATAATTTTTTTTATATAAATTTATTTTAGGTCAAAATTGATACATAATACTTATATAATTTCAATTTAATTTATTGGAGTCAATTTATAATAATTTTATATATATAAAAATTTTATTGAACTTTTCACCGTCTTTTACCCACCTCCTAGGAAAATTTGGAAATTCACATAAAACATAATTTTACCACTTATGTAAGTGAAATTTTGAAAATCCGAGAGACACGGTTAATATCCAGGGCTAAAATGTGGTTCAATGAGATGAAAATAATTTTTGGTGAATAGTAACTTTTTAGTTTTATTTACCACGGTTAAAAGTAAATAGGGTAATTAAGGATAAAAATGATATTATTATTTCCCTAACACATGTTCTAATTCTATTGAATAAGTGTAATTAGACCAAAAACAACCTTAGGAATAAAATATGACCATTTAGGTCCACATGGATTTGATTAGGACAATTATTATTAATTTATTTATAGAATGGTTAAAATAGTTAAAATCAAATTTTAATAACTAATTCATTTTTAATATAGGTTTATATATAATATAAATTCAACTCTAAATATTCATTAAAAAGATAAAAATATTTCATACCTAATGGTATTTTATTTATAATTTTTAGGAATTAAATAATTTATGTTATTTATGACACAATGGTGACACAGTAATTACCTAAATAATGAAATATTAAAATAATTGATATTATAAATACACAAATAATTGTAATTTGAGACTTTTTATGAATTCCACTAATTTTATAAGATAATAATACATGTTAGTATTGATTTAATTAACTTTTTTAAAACTAATCATGCTGTTATGATTTAAAAAAAATCAATTACCAAATAGTGTCAAAATTGTAATAAAATAGTTCTTAAAAGAAATATTGTACTATTAATTGTTATGTTATTCCTAAAAATATAATTATCGGTCAAGTGACTTAGATAAGGGTTTATATATTAATAATGAACCACTTGGGGTTCGTTTGGCTTGTTATTTTATGTTTATTAACCATATTGTGTAAGAAAACAAGAAGACACGGTAAAAGTAAAATTATTTAACTTAGAGTTAAATATAAATGACAAGGTTAAAATTGTAACATAAACATGTATAAAATCTGTTGGTTGAGAGGATTTAGACTCATACTAACTTTAGATTCGATATAAATCAATTTTCAGCAATTATAAACCGAATATGACTTTATTATAAAATAATATTTTATGTTTTTCCAAAGGTGCCCCTCTCCTCCCTTATAAGAAGGGAACCCCCTCTTCTCTTCACACCCTTTTAAGACATGAATATCGGAAAAAACCTTCCCATTTCTCTTCTCCACTTCCCTAGAAACATTCTGGAGGTTCTGGTCTTCTCAAAAGACCAACTCTACTTCCATAAGAGGAAGCTTAAAATAGGTGTGTCGAAGAAGAGGTAATCTCTTCTTCCGATTCTCTCATGTTTATTTCTTCTTCAACTTCTTATTCCTTGGTTGTGTCATTATAAAGTAATAAAATAAGAATTAATTATATACTTATATTTTATCATTAATATGAAACAAACTTATTTTACCTTCTATCCATCCTACGGAAAATGAAATCAGTGCGGGTGCGTACGTACGTAATACCGTCTCCACGCCGTGGTGTAATCTGTTTCCGACAACCTCCTTACATGGATGTGTATAATGGTGTAAATAAATAACTATATATTAATATTTTAATTTGATATTGATTCTGAAATATTATACATACACTTCAATAAAATCCCACGATCATGGGAATGGTATCATCGCTCGTGCGTACGTACGGACTACCGTCTCCACGACGCGATGAGATTCATTCTCCATGTTAACCATTCATGAATGATTATAAAGTATATATAATAAGTAATAATTAAATATATGAAATAATAATAATACTGGATTTATGTATATATAAATATTTATGTCATCTACTTACTTCCATTCAATTCAATAAGGAAATGTAAATAGCGTTCATGCATACGTACGACCTACCGTCTCCATGAACGGTGTATTTCATTCCATTTATCGATCTATCATATATATATGTATATACTGAATATATATTATATATACATCATTTTTCACATTCTGGAATTATGTAAATCTGGATATAAGCAATAATATCAAGAACAACATGTCCAAACACGTACGATAAATAAAACAATTTATCCAAAACACTGTTTTAAAATGGAATTTACAAAAGAAGGCATAATATAAAGTTATAAGTGAACCATTTATGACATCATAACAATGAATAAGATTCTGTAATAAGTCATTGAAATTATTTAAAACATTATACAGGAGGTCCGGATACGTACGAAGCATATCAGACCTAAGGTAAGGGATAACTTTTCCAATATCGTTTTTATCTGAGATTGTTTATTCGTACGTATTCACTGGGGTTATATTTGTCAACCATGTTCCTGTTTTCTAAAAATGGTTTCATGAATGTTTAAAGTCTTTTTTACCCATTTTTTACTTTTACTACATGGTATGTAAGGAATCATTCTTTTGTTTATTTTACGAGGTACTTTTTGACTTTTCTGGAAAAAGTACGAGAAATTTTTTTTAACTTACACAACATGAAAGGATTCTTACGGTTTAATACAGCCTTATTTTCATGAAGATTCTTCCAAAATATTTCATGAATATTTTCAACAAATTATTTTTATTTTAAAAATTTCATGATGTTTTTTGAAAAAAAATTGATTTTGAAGAAGAAAGAATATTTTCCTCTAGAATTAAATTCAAGTGTTTTATCGAAACAATTTTTTTATCTAAGATGACATTATTTCATATGTGTATGTTTCAAGTATAATTTCTCTATGATTTACATGGTTTCACTTTTCTTATTATGAAATGATATCCATTTCTTTTATATGGATTATGTGATGATGGGATGATGTTTATGAAACCCATTTTATTCATTGGGTTATGATGAATGTTTTAAGTTTATTTTGTGGCACAAGTAAGAATGATTTTATTATGAGATGGGTGGGACCATTATCTCCCTCAAATTCATTGGGTAAAGATTTATATCTCCTGAGATATACATGGCTTGAACGGTAAGTTAATCTGGTTCAGTGTTACAGGACTGGAACAAGGAGTGAACTCGATTCAGAATGGGACTTTGTCCACAATGATGGTCTTGGAAGCAATGCCGTGGCAACTATGGAAATCATAACATGTGCTTAATGAATTCCAAAATTACATGTTTTATTACCATGATATTTTATCATGACTAATGTTCTTTTATGATCTATGCTTTGAGTAATTCCATGATTTATGTCGTTGCTCTTGATTTTGATGTTCAGATTTTATATTCATGTTTTTGCATTCAAATTATTATGAATTGTTTTATGTTCTCTATGCTTACCCTTACTGAACATTTGAGCTCACCCTTTATATGTTTTCTTTTCCCCATTATTTAAACAAAGGTTTTAGGTAAGAAAACAAAATGGTAAGATCATTATGGGAGATGTTGAAGATCTTTCACCATGATTAGAAAATTATTTTCCATGATTCCAAAGACACTAAACTATTACGGTCCTTGTGTGTTTGTTTTCGTTATGTATCATGTATTCCGCAAAAGTAACATAATGTCCATGTACGTCAAGCTTTGGGTCTCTATAGTTGGAATCAGAGGAAAGGTTTAGATAACCTCTGGAAACTAGGATTGGAAAAATTTAGTGAGATCCCTAGAGATATTTATAAGGTATGTCTAGGGATGTCCCTAAGGTTATGTATAAGTATAGGTTATAGTCCTATAATTATGGTAACGATCATGAATAACCTAGTATTAAACCTATGATGTTAGATATCGAATGTACTCCCCTTGATTATGTTGTTTTTCTAGCATGATTTATGCCTCTCACAATTTTTTTTGGGTTTTAGAAATGGCTGCAAACTAGACGATTAATGTTAATGAAGAATATGATGGACAATGGAATGATATTCTTCATGATCAAGAAAATTAAATGGGATTTGGAAGGAGAAAAATAGTTATTATGCCTAATTAGAAATCTCATAATATGTTCAATAATCTAAACTTTGGTAAGTTTCCTGACTCAGCTAATAAGAGAAAGATAGAGTTTCATGATGATCATAGTGGAAGGAAGGGTCAATTTCTATCATGTAAATCATGTGTGAAAAGTGATATGAAACTGGCAGATGACATTGACTTGATGGCATGTGTGAAGTTGGAGTTGCAAGGCCCAATGATGCAAGAAATATTAGACAGACTACAAGTGGGAAAAGAAGCCCATCTCATTGCATTAAAAGGCCCAAACCCAAGGTGTATTCATAGAAGTGGCAAATAGGCTTATTATCAGCCTTATTTAAGCCCTAAGGAGATGTGTAAAGCCCAAGACACGTGTTTGCTCAAATTTTGGAAGGCTTTCCCACATGGAGATTCTAGAATGGCATCTTTGGACACCAAAGTCAAATCTGGTGGGCTAGGTAATCAAAGTCAAATACGGTGGGCTATGGGTGGAAAGACATGGGGTACTTTTCCAAAAGTCTTTGTTGGACTTTATCTTTTTGACTTTTAAGGGGACAAGGTAGGTTTAGACTTTATGACATTGAGTATTAGACCCTTGACCATTGTATCACCTCCTTGGCTATAAATATCCACCCCATGGCATTGTATTTTGATTCAAGACTTAATTGAGAACTTCTGCTTGTTTCTCCCCGTTGTGTGAGAATTATTCCGAATTTCCCCCTTGCTCGTGTGCATTCTTGCCTTGTCAATCTAATAGTTAGATTGGTGATACATGATCACAAAGCCCCCAATTCCATGCGTCAACCCAAGTGTGTTGTTGTGTGGGTTGGTTATCTCTTCCCTCCCATGAGTGTGTTGTCTAATTAGTAGGTCGCACTCCTTATAGTGTTGATTGACTACATGCATCAGCTATCCATACCCATCATCCACCACTTAGCCTCAAACCGCATTATTCATCCGCCGACCTACGCCATGAAGATCGGTCCACCCTGTGCGTCTCACATCAGTTGTTATCAGAGCTCCGGTTGACACGGTAGGCATCTGTCCCTTCATTTACTTTAATTCTGTACATTACCCTCCTTATCTTTCCATATTATTCACCCATTCAACAAAAAAATCCCTTTTCATGAAAGCCTCCCGAATTGGCCTAGTTTGTGCAAGCTTGGATTTTTATAAATTGAGACAAATTTTCATTCATCTTCTTTACGCATTTAATTCTCTATATGTGATTTGTATTCGAAAAAAAACAAATTCTCTCAACTCATCATTTTGTGCTTTTCAAAATTAATCACATCCTTTATTTGAGAGATTTAAAAAAAGTTGTCTTAGTCTCCGTTAAATCATCTTGTGCTTCAAAACTCCAAGCACACCACTTTTTGGGGATAATTGACAAAAAAAGAGCAAAAAAGTGGATTCAATTACTTCTTTGTACTTTACCTTATTAGCACTTTCCATTTCCATATATAACTTTTTCCATCATTTTACTTCATCCCCATTTTGTATTTGGCTCATATTGTTATTCATTTATCTTATCTTTCACAATCGGGAAAAACCCAATTACCACATTTCTAAACCCTTTTCCATCCACCCTTTATCCATTTTCTACCATCTTTTCACCCTTTACCATTTACCACTCTAGCGGGTTGTGGAAAACTATCCCCCAACATGATCTTGATTGGGGAAATATTGGTGGCAAGTGATCATCCTAACCAATGTATTATATTTCATAAGAGCTTGGAATTGAATGTTGAGAGTGGAGAGAAATAAGAAAAAAATATATATATCTTGTGTGTGTGAGTGTGTGCATCTTGTTGTGTGTGAGTGTGTTCATCTTGTTGTGTGTGTGTGTGTGAGCGCGTACATCTTGTGTGTGTGAGTGTGTATCCTTGTGTGGTGAGTGTGTATCCTTGTGCGTGTGAGTGTGTACATCTTGTGTGTGTGAGCGAGTATCATTGTGTGTGTCCCCCCCGGTGTGTGTTTTCGTTTGTGTAACATATCATGGCAGAAGATCGTGGGAAGAAAGTTGCTCATGTTAGCGATTAAGGAAGTCGACGTAGATCTCCCACACCTGAATCTATGCAATTCCAAATGCAAGCTTTGGTGAGCCACTTTGAGAAGCTTCTTGATCGGAAGTTGGAGGTGTTACATGAGAGGATTGATGAAATGGAGAATAAACCAAGCCCAAGGATGTTTCATGATAACCCACGACCCGCTCCGGCACTATGTCGTCCCCACATCATGGAGGAGGTGGTGGTGAACCTTGATGATGTCCCACAAAGGAGGAGGTTGTTCCAACAACCGAGAGGAGGACAAAGGAGACAACATGATGATGACTTACTTGGCGGGATGAAGGTGAAGTTCCCTTATTTTCAAGGGAAATGTAATCTGGAAGCATACTTGGAGTGGGAGATGCGTATCGAGTAGGACTTTTCATGCCATTCATATTCCGAGGAGAAAAAGGTCAAACATTCTTCCCTTGAATTTTCTGATTATGCTTTAATTTGGTGGGATCAAGTTCAAAAGGAGAGGTCTAGATATAGTGGACGTCCAATCAACACTTTGGAAGACATGAAGTTCATCATGCGGAAGCGTTTTATTCCCACACATTACCATAGAGATCTCTAAAACAAACATCAACGCATCACCCAAGGGAGTAAGAGTGTAGAAGAATACTACAAGGAGATTAAAATTTCCATGATTCAGGAAAATATTGAAGAAGATCCGGAGGCAACCATGGCACGGTTTTTACATGGGCTCAATCGGGAGATTTCCGATCAAGTAGAGATGTACCACCATGTTGAGATAAAAGATATGATCCATCAAGCTACCAAGATCGAGAAACAAATCAAAAGGAGGAGAAACATGAGGAAACCCACTACCCCTTTCACTCCATGGAGAAATTCAACGAAGGAGATTGTAGAAAAATCAAAGGCAAAAGAGGTGGTTGATCGCAAAAGAGACCAGGTAATTCTTCTACCTAAGAAACCTACTTTTGAGGCTAACCAAAATGGGAATCAGGATATTCGTTGTTTCAAATGTCAAGAAAGGGTTCACATTGCTAGTGAGTGCCCAAACCAGCATACCATGACCATCAACAAGTATGGAGAATGGGAGACCGATGGAGAGAGCTCAGAAGAGGAGAAAGAATCTCCAGAAATTGATAATGGAGAATTTGTAGAAGACGGTGAGATTCTTGTCACTAGGAGAGTTCTAAGCACAAAAATGATTATGGGAGCGAATGAGCAGTGGGAGAAACTTTTCCACACATGGTGAAAGATAAATGGGAAGGTATGTAGTGTTATTATTGATGGAGGAAGCTGTAGTAATGTTGCGAGCACCAAGATTGTAGAGAAGTTGGGACTTCCTACATTGAAGCATCAACATCCATATCGGCTTCAATGGTTGAATGATTGCGGGGAGCTGAAGGTCACCAAGAAAGTGAAGGTACTTTTCACTATCAGGAAGTGAAATGATGAGGTCTTGTGCGATGTTGTTCCTATGAAGGCTTGCCATTTGTTGTTGGGACGACCTTGGCAGTATGATCGACGTGTTACCCAAAATGGTTTCTTGAATCGTCATTCATTTGTACTCTGAGGGGAACCTATAACCCTCAACCCCATGTCCCCCAAACAAATTCTAGAAGATCACATTTTGAGAGAAAAGAAAAAAAATATTTATGGGGAAAAAAGAGTGAAAATGAAAGAGGAGAGAATGAGGGAAAGAGAGAAAATGAGAGAAGAAAAAGAAATGGAGAGAAAAGAAAAATCAAGAGGGGAAAATATTTAAGAGGAGAGAAAAGTGTGATGTTGGAAAAAAAAGAGTGAGGAAACATTGATTTCTCAGAAGAACCTTCTCTTACTTATGTACAAAGAGGTGATGTTGAACACTAACGACTTAACGTATTCATTGTCAACTATTGAGAAATCTTTTCCACAGGTGTTTGATGGAGTCATTCTTGAGGAGGTACAACTTTTTCTGCTTCCTAATAGAGAGAGAAAAGTAATTCTAGGATCCATTAATGGAATCATGGTTCAAAAGGATTGGAAGGAGTTTCTACCTCATGCAGATTCGTCTTACAAAAGGGAAGATCACACTATAACTCAATTTTTTCCATTCGGAACTATTTTTGGATTTAGCCTCCCTACTCCTATTGATCAAGTTTCATTTCTTTTGCAGGAAATTAGAAATATGGAAGGAAAAAAACATCTTAACCAACAACATGGGAAATCAAAGAAGGTGGATAGGCTTCAAAAGAAATGTAATTCAAAGATAAAGAAACATGGAGATGAGCCAGACTTGGTGCTTCATATGATTGATTACAAGATTGCATTGCAAGGTGAGTACGAAGTTATTTTTAAATTCAATTTTTCTAATCATTCCCCATTTTTGGATGCATAAGATGAAGAGTCGAGGAAGAATCCTTTTCAAGAGGGGGAGGATGATATGAAACCGAAAGATGACATTGACTTGATGGCATGTGTGAAGTTGGAGTTGCAAGGCCCAATTATGCAAGGAAGATTAGACAGACTACAAGTGGGAAAGGAAGCCCATCTCATTGCATTAAAAGGCCCAAACCCAAGGTGTATGCATAGAAGTGGCAAATGGGATTATTATCAGTCTTATTTAAGGCCAAAGGAGATGTGTAAATCCCAAGACATGTGTTTGCACGAATATTGGAAGGCCTGCCAACATGGAGATTCTAGAATGGCATATTTGGACTCCAAAGTCAAATCTGGTGGGCTAGGTAATCAAAGTCAAATACGGTGGGCTATGGGTGGAAAGACATGGGATACTTTTCCAAAAGTATTTGTTGGACTTTATCTTTTTTACTTTTAAGGGGACAAGGTAGGTTTAGCCTTTATGACTTTGGGTATTAGACCCTTGACCATTGTATCACCTCCTTGGCTATAAATAGCCACCCCATGGCATTGTATTTTCATTCAAGACTTAATTGAGAGCTTATTCTGGTTTCTCCCTGTTGTGTGATAATTATTCTGAATTTCCCCCTTTCTCTTGTTCATTATTTCCTTGTCAATCTACTAGTTAGATTGGTGATCCAAGATCACAAAGACCCCAATTTTGTGCCTCAACCCAATTACATTGTTGTGTGGATTGGTTATCTCATCCCTCCCTTGAGTGTGTTGTCTAAGGAGTAGGTTGCACTCCTTATAGTGTTGATTGACTACTTTCATCCACTATCCATACCCATCATCCACCACTTAGCCCCGAACCACATTCTTCATCCGCCGACCTACGCCGTGAAGATCGGGCCACCCCGTGCGTCTCATATCAAAGAGTCATAAAGGAGAATGTTTCAAAGGAACTGGAAGATGCTTTGGGTGCGGAATAGAAGGAAACAAATACAGTAAGTGCAATAGAAAAGGTTCAGTTAACACCATGGATAAGGATAATGGAATTACTAGGACATCCACATTGATTAGATGTTTTAAATGTGCAATGTATGGGTATAATACACACAAATTCCCTAAGGGAAAATCTCATAAAGAGAATCATCATGGTTATATGGGTAGTATTTATGTGGATGTTGATGAGGAGACTACATATGATATACGGGATGAAAGAAAAATTGAGTCTTGTTCAATGGTTTAAGAATATAGTGGAATGATTGTATGTTTATCAAGAGTTATGTTGTATAGGTAATTTAATGGTACTATGGAATAAAGAATCATCTAGGGATTGTTACACTATTGTTTTTCCTAAAGTATTTGAAAGTATATGTTGAATGGTACTGGTAACCATGAAAGGTTATTCAGATATTTTTGGAAAGAAGATGATATGCACATAATGAATGGATAAGGAGGATACAATATGTTTGATTGTATTAACATGCTTGTTATATGAACTCTCGGGAAATCATTTTCAATATAATATGAGATTGGACAGTAGTATTTTGGATATGCCTAAATATTGGAATGGATTATGTTGGACATAAGTTAGTATTGTTTAAGGCTATAAATTTTTAGATATTATTGATGGAAGGTTATAATAATGTAGTTTTAGATAAAGGACAACCTGCAGAACGGGCGACAACCAGTCGCGTCGGACAAGGCTGTGGGAATCGAACCCACAACTGAAGTGCGACAGGCCTTTATCGCCTACCACTGGCCTACAGGAAGTCCCTAGTTTGTAGAAACCAGTTTTATTATATTAATCTGTATGATATATGATGTATAAGTCCATTTTAGGAACCATATATGAATAATCTCACTATAAATGGACTAATGTATTTTTGATAACTTTTTCTAACCTTTTGTTTGAGACAGATGGAATGACCCATCATTCTATCACATGATCTGTTAACACTTCACAAATGACAAATTCAACTTTATTTATTTAAGAGATGAAGTGTAAATTGTCCAAGGAACGACCAATGATGAGACTGTACCAAAATCAAGAAAGTATTTCTTCTAATTCCAATTTCATCAACTTTAGGGAAATGATCATGAAAACTAAAAATTTTGTCCTAATTCCCTTATATCCGAGGAATCAGATGGTACCATAGATCATCACAAATTTATGGCTTTGTGATTGTTGGATTTTTCATAGCCATGTTCTCTATCACTCCCCATCAAAACATGATGGTTAGATTTCTCTTCCATATCCATATTTTCACCTATGTTCTTCTATGTGGAAACCCATTGATTAGTCAATTTGGGTAACCATTACGTTTCATACTTTAGTTTTTAAAGATAATTTTTGGTGTTTCTTTTTACGATGTGGGATTCTATTAAAGAAACTTTCAAGTAGTAAACAATTTATAACCCCGACGAATTTCGAGGGTGAAATTCATTTTAAGGGGGGTAAAATGTATCACCCTGAGATTTTATAAAAAATATTATTTTTAATTTTATTGATGTTTTCTGTTGTACGCTACTCAAAAAGAAGATTTCACTACACGTATCCTGGACTTGGATTGTATTACACACAATCACGACCTTCCATGATAGTGTGTGTAGTATGCAATACCAAGTTTCACTAAATGAGATATTATTATAATATTATTATGAAATAACCGTTATGAATAGTAATACCCACTTTTTGAAATTTTATTTTTCAAAATATACTTCATTTTTGGATTCGGAATATCGAAATAAACTTACGGTGAATTTTTTGTATTTTTATGAAAATTTTCAATTTTTTATTAATAGTAAAAACACTGGGTTACTATTTAAAAACCGACTTTTTATTTAAATAATTAATTATTTTATTTAAATTTATTTTAGGTAAAAATTGATACATAATACATATATATGTTCAATATAATTTATTGGAGTCATTTCATAATAATTTTAGATATATAAAAAGTTTATTGACCTTTTCACCGTCTTTTACCCACCTCCTAGGTGAATTTGGAAATACACATAAACCATAAATTTACCGCTTCTGTGAGTGGAATTTCAAAAATCCGAGAGAAAAGGTTAATATCAGGGACTAAAATGTGGTTCAATGAGATGAATTTTTTTTGGTGAATAGTAACTTTTTTACTTTTATTTACCACGTTTAAAAGTAAATAGGGTAATTAAGGGTCAAAATGATATTATTATTACCCTAACACATTTCCTAATTCTATTGGATAATTGTAATTCGACCAAAAACAACCTTAAGAATAAAATATGACCATTTAGGTCCCCTTGGATTAGATTAGGACAGTTATTATTATTTTATTTAAAAAAGGGTTAAAATAGTTAAAATCAATGTTTAATAACTAAATCATTTTTAATATAGGGATATACATAAGATAAATTAGACTATAAGTATTAATTAGAAAGATAAAAAGATTTCATACCTAATGGTATTTTATTTATAAATTTTAGACATTAAATAATTTATGTTATTTATGTCACAATGGTGATGCCGTAATTACCTAAATAATGAAATATTAAAATAATTGATATTATAAATACCCAAATAAATGTAATTTGAGACTTTTTAAGAATTACAAAAATTTTATAGGTTAATATGACATGTTAGTACTGATTTAATTAACTTTTTTGGAATTAATCATGCTGTTAAAATTTTAAAAAAAAATCAATTACCAAATAGTGTCAAAATTGACATAAAATAGTTTTTAAAACAAATATTATATTATTAATTGTTATTTTATTCCTAACAATCTAAGGTTCGGCCAAATTACATAGATAATTTTATATATATTAATAATAAACCAATTTTGGTTCGTTTGTCTTTTTATTGTAATTTTATTAACCATATAGTGTAAGAAAACAAGAAGACACGATAAAAGTTACATTATTTAACTTAGAGTTAAATCTAAATGATAAGTTAAAATTGTCACATAAACCTGTATAAAATCAACTGTTTGAGAGTATTACGACCCATAACAACTTTATATTCGAAATAAATCAGTTTTCAGCTATTATAAACCGAATATGACTTTATTATAAAATAATATTTTATGTTTTTCTAAAGGTGCCCCTCTCCTCCTTTATAAAAAGAGAACCCCTTCCCACTTCTTTTCACACCCTTTGGATCCTTGAAGATCGGCCAACCCCTGCCCATTTCTCATCTGCACTTTCCTAGAAACATTCTAGAGGTTCTGGTCTTCTCAAAAGACCAACTCTACTTCCATAAGAGGAAGCTTAAAGGAGGTGCGTCGAAGAAGAGGTAATCTCTTCTTCCGATTCTCTCATTTTTCTTTCTTCTTCAACTTCTTCTTCTTTGGTTGTATCATTATAAAGTAATAACATCAGTATTACTTATTTATTGATATGTTATTATAAATATGAAACAACCCTATCTTACCTTCTATCCATCCTACGGAAAACGAAATCACCGCGGGTGCGTACGTACGGAATACCGTCTCCACGCCGTGGTGTAATCTATTTTCGACAACCACCTTACATGGATGGGTATAATGGTGTAAATAAATAACTATATATGCTTATTGTAATGTGATACTGATTCTGAAATATTATACATACACTTCAATACAATTCCACGATCATGGGAATGGTATCGTCACTCGTGCGTACGTACGGACTACGGTCTCCACGACGCGATGAGATTCATTTTCCATGTTAACCATTCATGAATGATTATAAAGTATATATAATAAGTAATAATGAAATATATGAATTAATAATGATATTGGATTTATTTATATATATATATATTTGTGTGTATGTCATCTACTTAATGACAGTCAATTCAATAAGGAAACGAAAACAACGTTCATGCGTACGTACGACCTACCGTCTCCGTGAACGATGTATTTCATTCCATTTATCGATATATCATAGGTATATGTATATAATTAATATATATTATATATAAATAATTTTATACATTCTGGAATTAAGTAAATCAGGATATAAGTAATAATATCAAGAATAAAAAGTCCAAACACGTACGATAAATAAAATGATTTTACCCAAAATGATGTTTTAACATGGAATTTACAAAAGAACGGGTAATATAAAGTCATAAGTGAACCATTTATGACATCATAACAATAAATATGATTCTATAATAAGAAAATGACATTATTTAATACATTATACATAAGGTTCAGATACATACAAAGCATATCAGACCTAAGGTAAGGGATAAATTTTCAAATATCGTTTTTATCCGAGATTGTTTATTCGTACATATTCACTAGGGTTATATTTATCAACAATGTTACTGTTTTCTAAAAATGGTTTCAGGAATGTTTAAAGTCCTTTTTACACATTTTTTACTTTTACTACATGGTATGTATGGAATCATTATTTTTTTATGTTACGCGGTACTTTTTGACTTTTCCGGCAAAAGTACGAGAAGAATGTTTTTTTAACTTATACTAAATGAAAGGAATTATACGGTTTTATAAAACCTTATTTTCATAATGCTTCCTCCAAAATATTTCAGGACTATTTTCACCAAAATCACTTTCTTTTAAAAATTTCATGACGTTTTTTGAAAAGAAATTGATTTCGAAGAAGAAAGGATATTTTCCTCAAGAATTCATTTCAAGTGTTTTATCAAAACCATTTTTCCATCTATGATGACATTATTTCATATGTGTATGTTTCAAGTATAATGTCTCTATGATTTACATGGTTTCACTTTTCTTATTATGAAATGATATCTATTTATTTTATATGGATTATGTGATGATGGGATGATGTTTATGAAACCCATTTTATTCTTTGGGGTATGATGAATGTTTTATGTTTATTTTTTGGCACAAGTAAGAATGATTTCATTATGAGATGGGTGGGACCTATATCTCCGTCCAATGAATTGGGTAATGATTTATATCTCATGAGATAGACATGGCTTGAATGGTAAGTTAATCTGGTTTAGTGTTACAGGACGGGAACGAGGAGTGAACTCGATTCAGAATGGGTCTTTGTCCACTAAGATGGTCTTGGCAGCAATGCGTTGACTACTATGGAAATCATAACATGTGCTTAATGGATTCCAAAATTACATGTTTTATTACAATGCAAGATTATCATGACTAATTTTCCTTTATGATCTATGATTTGTGTACTTCCATGATTTATGTCATTGCTCATGATTTTGATGTTCATATTTTATGTTCATGTTTTTGTATTCAAATTTTTTTGGATTTTTTTATGTTCTCTATGCTTACCCTTACTGAGCATTTGACCTCACCCATTATAAGTTTTATTATCCCCAGGATTTAAAGAAAGGTTTTAGGTAAGAAAACAGAAGGGTAAGATCTTTATGAGAGATTTTGAAGATCTTTCACCATGATTAGAAAATTATTTTCCGATTTTCAAAAGACACTAAACTATTACAATCATTGTGTGTTTGTTTTCGTTATGTATCAAGTATTCCGAAAAAGTAATGTAATGTTCATGTACGTTAAGATTTGGGTCTATACAACCATAGATCATGATAAATAAAAAATAATCTGTATTACATGCTTCTTTACCAGTTCTTCAATATACATTATGGAAATATTATCAATAGGTAATTCTAATACAAGAGAAACTAAGTTTGAAAAAAATTTGAGGTGATTGACTAAAACCCATGTAGCATTATGGAAATCATATATTATTTTGAGACTAATAAAAAATCAATGTTTATGTTTTACCATTTCCATATTGAATTGGTAAGAGTTTTAACTTCCCCTAATACGTCTACCTCATATCTATAACTAGCTTACAAAATAAGCATAGAGATATATACTCTACAATTTCCCTCTTCCTACCATCCCATAATAAATATAATTTTAGATTTCTATAGACACTCATACATCATGAATGAGTAGATAATGATGAATCCTGATCCTCATCCAATATATACTTCATCATATATAGTAGGTATGAAACATATACGTCATTTCTACACATTATCATTCAATCATATTCAAGATTGAAGTCATTGAATTTTTTCACCATGTTATGTATTTCCAAACCATCCTTATATGATTCCTTAAACATCACATGTATATATATGGTATAACACATATCTGGGAAAGATTTAATTTCTCCGCATCCCTTAGTATTTCAGGATCCATTAATTATAAATACATAAATATTGGTTATTTTTTATTCAAATCATATATATTCTACCAATACAATTTTTAATTAGAGCATAATCCAACATTTTTTTATTCATATGTTGGTAACGTATTAGGAAGTAATATTCTTTATTCAATTACATATATCTTCTCTAGAGTATATATTTAACATCTGGCCACTAACAAATTCTCTTGGAAAGATTTGGTGGGTGTAACTAGCCTTAAATTACATCCCCAATGCACAAATGGATGGAAATAAATTACAAGTGCCTCATAAACATTTATGGTACAATTTTCCATTTTATGATAAAATAACCATACCAATATAACTACATGAAATCAATCCTTTATATGATGAAAGAGTAGAAAAAAACCTAAAATCAAACCAAACCCAACCAAAAACTATATAAGAGTATATGGGAAATCCAAATACCAATAAAACATAACTACAACAAAAAGATCAACCTAGAAAATCCCCATTGATCCATTCTCTAACTCAACATGCCACAAACATTGTATTAAGATGCATATGTAAATAATTGAGGTAACATTACTTTACTTATGTTTTAATAGATGAAATCTTCAAAAAAATAGTGCTAAAAAGGGTCTGATTCTAAACTCATTTTGAATTCCCCAATGATTTACTAATAGATTCAACTATGAAAAAACATGTTATGTGATTTATATTAAATAATTTAATTTTTTTTGAAAAAATTATATAAAATAAAAACATTTTTTCTAATGAGAATAATAAAACAATCCATCAAAACATTTATCATATCAATTTTACATAATCATTCCATGAATCCACACACACTCACACATGCATGCTAAGGACACAGTTCTATACTCATCAGTGGTCTCTGATCCATCCAAAATGGGGTCACTAGGTGGCCAATATACTTTTTCCCAAATGGTATATGCCCTTTATCTGGAATCACATCTCTTTTACCCCAATATTACACTCCCCTTATTTAGGGCCACATCAAAATCAAGAACTCACAACAACCATGTGTCCCAAAACCATGTGATCCCAGTTCACATCAAAAAAATTATTTCTTAAAAAAAATTCAACAACTATATTCCATGTATCAAATAAAAAAATTATTTTAAAAATCTCAATTTTAAAATTACCATCAGGGAGGGTTTTCTATAGAACCATCCAATTTCCAAAATTTCCAAAAAGCATCACAAAATAAGTTATCTCTGGAAAATCACACGAGGTATTAATAATAACTTCAATAAAAAAATCATTTCAAAATGATCCTTCAATATCGAATCAAGGGGAATCGAGAGATAGGGAAATTACATATCAAATTTTGGAGAAAATGACGAATGACACTACGGTTATATAGATATGATCATGATTTACCTTTCCATCCTTAGATACAACATTAAAACATTGAAATTTCCTTCAAGGAAAAAGAATCTATCCCCATTGGATTTGATAAATGCTTAAGTGAAAGAGATTTAGAAGAGATCGTTGAAGAACGACCAATAACATAGACATATCAGTGAATCTTGATCTCCAATATCATTTTAAATTCCTAATAATATAAATTCATCAATGAGAGTAACATCTCTAGCCTTGGGAGGAAAAAAATTCTATATTAGAGATGATTAGGAATCCAAAAGGGATCCTAAGACTTAAACTGAAATAGATTCATGGTTTTTAGATCTAGAACTGCACAATGCATGGTTAGTCCACACGGATATTAAAACTGGGAACTAACTATAAACTAGCTATTATCTCAGTAAAAGTAGGCATACAATGTGTCTCCAAATCACACAATTTATTTTCAAACCATGTTTTAAACCTGTGTGATATACTGTCTGAATAAAAGTAGCCTCACGATTTTCATTATAAATTTTCACAGTTTGGCCAAAATGTGCAACAACAATGTTGGGATACTATCCATTCTAGTACAATACAAAACGTTTGGTTAATTTCCTGTATAGTTTTTACTAACTGTGATTAACACATTTTCCAATATATAATCCTTAGAATCATTCTTAAACTCTTATAAACCTCACAAAACATAATCTAATAATTATATATACTTAACATATATAATTTAAGGATACATTAAGTAAAACGACGGGTACCATATTCTCCACACCAAAGGTCATTCAATCCTAATAAATTAGAAAAATATAGTTATCTTGGAAGAGTTCAGACCATTACTCGAATATTTCTTTTTTACACTCCCACATTTCATACTAAATCTGACCATATTCCCATTAAACACGGACTAGATCAATCTTTATCACATGAATTACATTATTTTCCCAATACAAAATTTTACCTACACATGATCCAATATAACATATTGATCTATGTCAATGTGATCACACTGAATCACATGGTCAATATCTGGTTTGTACTTCTTCAACTAATATACATAAAACACATTATGCACTAAACTAAACCATAGTGTAATATCAAAAAATATATATGTCTCCAAAATTCATTTAATTATATAAAAAGGGCCTATAAAATGATTTGAAAATATTCCTTTATGAGAATAACAATTATTTCCCATCATTGTTCTGATTCCCAAAAATATACTATTAATCACCTCAAATGAAAATGGTGTTCGACAATGATCCCCATGTGATTTATGTTGACTATGACCAATATCCATCCTCTATCTAATAAACCAAATATTCTCCATTAAATATTTCACAATAATTGTTCCGTCAAGTGATGTCTCTCTAATTTCCCACCATGACTGTTGATAACAACATGGATTCCAATACTATTCTTCAAAAGGAGCAATAAGTTTCATGTCTTGAAAATAATTTTCGAATGAGAACCTTTCTAATGTTATGTGCTCCTCCCATGAGCAACCGAAATTCATTACACATTCCCAAATCATTTCCTCAAACATGAAGACCATTCATTTATATTTTCAATCCTTTTTTGGATTATACATTATGTTGATAGTCAACTAAGTCCTATGGGTTTTCTTTAAGGACTTCCAAAAATGTCATTTATACCTGGGGTCTCATAAGATACAATGGAGACTAGAAATATTTGAAAAATTACAACTACTAATATATATATTTAGAAAAATCCATCCACCATATGTGATTCATGAATATGGATAAAATGAGAAACCTTATCAAGTCTAACCACAATTATTGATATGGAATCATTTTTCCTAATGAATTTCGGTATGATTTTCAAAAAATTCATGGTTATCCTCTCCCACATCTAGATAGTAATTATTAAATATGTTAACATGACCTACTGGTTGTTACTATTCCACCGTGACCTACTGATAGTTGAGTCATCTCAAAACATACTCCTCCACATCTAATTTAATTTCCCCCCAACAATGTTGTTCTTTCATCACTCTATACAACATTTGAATTCTTTAATAAAGAGTCCATTTCTATTTGTGGTATGAATTAAGAATTTTTACCTGACAAACCTATGATGCCAAGATTATATTTCTAGACCTCAAAAATAAACTCCAATTCACATTTCATCCCTTAATGGTCTCCCCACTATTGAATTTTCACCCCATGTTATCACATTTAGAATTAGATATCTGATCATTTTTAACTTGCTCAACTAAATTAGAGAACAATGGATTATAAGAAAAAAACTACCACATCAACCTGGTCGACACAATCCATGTTCTTGTCCTTTACCACAAACATCAGGTTCCACTAATTAGAATCTTCTTCATCCAACAAATTATACAACTTCATACTTAATGAATACACCAAAAAATTTAACTTACCCATTGTCTAAATTAGGAAGAAGTAAAAAATTTAAACGTATTGTACCCATCATCCTTTTCATATTTTATAATATATCTTGGTCAAAATATTATTCAAACTCTATTTATCCATAAACCCCATAATCTTTTTACTAAAAAGATAATAATGACATGTCTTGACATCGCAGACTACCACCAATAATTTAAAATCATGTGTTGGGAATTTCTTAACCTGAAACTATAATTACAAGAGAAAATAGCAACAATATTATCTTTCAATATTAGAATACATCTCAATCGAGATCCTAATGCATCACAATAGAATATATATCCCTTTCTATACTCTTGAAAGGTCATAGGTGTCTATGTAAGTATATTATTATGCTATTCAATGGATTATTATCTTTCCTTGTTCGACTTGAAAGGAATTAAATTCCCATCAATGCTATCATCGGTGATGCCAAAAATGGAGTATCATGTATAAAACATATTTATTATCATGCTATGATAAGGAAACTACATATCTCAATGATATTCTTCAGTGGATTCCAAGATATATAAACTTCTATATTTTATGGGTCTAAATAAATTACTTATTTGTAACTGAAATGTGTATGAACATGTTACTTTTGTGAAAAGAAATCATACTTTCATAATATGGAAAACAGATTATTCTCCCACATGATACCCAACTATATAGGAATGCATTTTGCATGATCCATATTTTTTCCTTAATACACAAGTATATCATCCATTAATACCATTGAAATGGAATCTAAATAACTTTTAAATATCTTATTTTTTCAATTTTTCAATGATATCTGGTGCATTGGTAAGTCAAAAGTCGTCACAATGAACACCTAATGGCCATATTTTCATCTGAAATATTTATTCAGAATATCCTCTTTCTAAACCTATTGTTGGTGATATCCAAAGTTCATTTAAATTTTAGAGTACCACTAGGCTACCCTCATTTGATTTAACAAAAATTCAATGTCGATAATATGATACCTATTTTTTATTTTAATTTGGATATGTTTATGATAATCTACACAATTCCAAATATTTACATATTCTTTATTCATGAAGAAAACTTGTTCTTCCCATGGAGATGTACTCAGTCAAATAATCCCTTAAATTTCAAATTCTTCTCACTGATCATATAATTTCACCAATTCTTTTTGTGAAATATGATAAGATGAAATAGAAATAGAACTTCACCATGGTAGGAGATAAATCATTAATTAACCTTTTTTTTTGGTTGAAAACCCTCATTAATATTCATGAAAAAAGATCAAGAAACAAGCCCAATATATTTGGAAACTATGTAGTTTCAATCTCATCTATCAATTCCAAAATAGCTACTATTAATTGGTAAGAGATAGATTTAGATTCTTGTACCAAGGGTTCTGATTCCGTTGAATCTATATCTCGATATCATTTAAAGATACATCTAACATAATTATAAGATTTGAAACTCACATTTTGTTGATAGAAATTGATAAGGACCCAAAATTTCATTGGAAAATTTATTCCAATTATCAAATCATAAAAATCCATCTCTATCATTGAGAAATATCATACCATGTCAATCTCGTCAATATTTATCGAACACACTACCAATTTTAAGGATCAATAATCTAAATGTCCAAAATGTGATTGAAGAATAACATTATAAGACATCTTCTCAACATTTATACCCATAAAAACAATGAAACAATAATATAGAAATAAATGGGATGCACCTATATCAAACAATTCTTGAATAATGTTAGAACTAAAAATAATATTACCTATCACCATAAAATGTACTGATTGATCATTCCTGACCATTTTCTCATCAACATACATTACATTAATCATTACACATTGAAAATTATTCCCTTATTGAGATTGCATATGTAGAGGACTCATAGAACAACCATGGATTACTCAGTTCAGCTATTGAGTGATTTTATAATTCATTCAATCAATCAATGCTTATAATGTCTTAAAAACATTTAATGTTTCCCTAGAACCCGAATATGGAGAATTTAAACAATAGCACTAAAGATATCATATCTTGTTGTAGTCGTGACATTACATAGGTTTTATTGTACAATATCGCTTCATATACTCAAAGAACCACCCTAAAAACATACAAGTTTACTCTATAATTTAGGAGCCATGATGATTATTCCCATAGTCTGATTCGGAGAGATAACACCCCTTTTGAATTTGTATCCCTCCTCTTATTTTTTTTTACAATTGGATTTCCCACTAACTCTTATAGGAATAAACATTATTTCTCTAAACATATTTTCTAAGATATCTCTTTTTTCCACCACTTCTCTGTTGACCACTTTTGTATAATCTTTAATATATAGGATGAAAACCTTTGATTGAATTTATGGTTTCTATCCTAAATTAGAAATTTGTTCCTTAATGTATTCACCTGCAGAAACATCCTATGAAAATTGACTACATTAATAAATTTATCCACATACTCTATTACTGAGATACATTAATTCTCTAAAATGTATATATCTTTTGTTCTGGAAATTATGAATATGTGAGGATAGAATTTTTTAAAAAGTTATATATAATAATCACATGCTATTAGTTTTTCTAATTTATCAGGAACTATGAAATCACACCATCAACATGCTAGATCCCCAAAAAATCTATTTTTACAAAATTGGTTTCATCTCTGATGGTTTTCCAATGAAATCAAATATTCGATTCGTTCGATTGTTACAAACATATGCTTTTTCATCTTTGAATAACCATGAATGATGGTTACATTATAATTTTGTAACTAAACCAAATGATCCTACTCTATTGGTTTATACTTTCTCTTCCCTCTATCCATGACCTGAATATCCTGGTCAATACTCAGGAGCAACTGTTGGTTCCCCTATGGCTTAGGTGCACCCATATTCTTAATATCATTTTACGGTTAGTTTCTATGGTTCTTACCAAGTTCAATTTGAGATAACAAAAAAAAAATGGTACTCTTAATCTTGCGAAAATGAGGGCTTAGATATTTAAAATTATCACATGAATATTCTCCTCAGTCATCTTTATCCACAATTAAAAATTTAAACCAATATTAAAATTCCACTACCATGTTTTCCAAAATCACATTATTTGAAAACATTTCCAACATTTCAAAAAAAAACTCATTTTTTCATTTCCATAAATTTTTTACTTAATAATAAACATTGAAGTTCTAGTGGGAAGACATAATATCAGTTAATGTCAAACAACTCTCATTAAATAAACCCATGATGGTGAGATGACATCTCACCAAGATGTTTTTAAAAACACTCATGTACCTAAACACCATGGTAACTTGAGGTTTGGTATAATTAGGTCATCAAGGCCTTTTATGCTCTAAATTTCATGTTATGAAAATCCCAATCCTTGATATTACCATAATAGACACAAACATACCATTTCAATATCAATGACTGAATAAACTAATACCATTTGTAACATCCCTCCCTTGTCCATTGGCTTAGGAAGAGGTTGTGGGTGTTACTAGAATTCGGTGTAATTCCAAAGACACAAATGTCTGAAAATAAATTCCAAGGGAATCATAAAGTAGGGGGTGAGTCTAAATATACTATCAAGAATCATCATTAAAGAACTGATATACCTTGCCTTTACCTATGTCTCAATACATAACGTCTGAAAATGACCAACATTTTTCAAGTAGAGGGTGAGTCTAAGTATATTAATAATTCCCCAATGACATCCCATCTTACACCACAAAGATAATACTTATTTTCACATTTTTAAAAAACAATTTAGAAAATTTAAAAACATTTTAGTTTGTATCCCAAACCAGTTTTCCATGTAAGTATATAAAACATAAATAATAACATTTCTCATTACTATTTGGAATACCAATACCACGATTCAACAAAAACATAAAAATTCATGCCCACGCGATAGTTTTATACTCATGAAAAGTCTCTCAATCATCAACCGTGTCGTCACTCGGTGGATGACAATTAAATTCCCCACAGTGCATGCACCATATCCATGGTCAAATCACTTATACCCCAATGGTTCACTCCCCTAATTCAGGATCACATAAAAAGCATGAACTCACACCAACCATGTATGGAAAAAACCTTTCCAAGCCATTTCACCTTAAAACCATGCATTTATTAAAACATGTCAACCACGATTTTCCATGTACTGAATAAAAACAAAAATTTTAAAATCACTATTTCAATATAATGATCAAAGAGGGTTTCCTAAAGAAAATGGTCTCCAATATATCATAAAACCATCACTAAAGTGGTTTTTAAAAAGAATAACATGATTGTTTTACAATAATTTCAATCAAAACTGTTATTTTAAACTAAGACTTGATATTTGAATTTTGTGGAACTAAGATAAATGACACATACCTCTCAAACATTGTTTAAAACCGAGAATGATATAAAAATTCACTAGATCTAGTCACAAACCACATTTTTCGCTATATTAAACCATAAAAAATCACAATTTCCATCAAGGAACATGGATCTACTAAGAGGTGATTTGATCTAAAGTTCTTGGAAACAAAATAAGATAAGATAAAGAAATAATGACCAGGAATAGTGACTTATCATCAAATATCAATATCTAACCACCTTGGAAATAACTAAAAATTAACCCCAGATCCAAGAGAATCACTTCTCAAGCCTCTGGATTAAAATGATTTCAATATTAAGGAAGATTTTATAATTAAAATTGGTCTGATGACCTAAACAAAATTAAATACACTATTTTCAGATCTGATACTATATGGTGCAAGGTTAGTTAATTTTTTTCACTAATGGTGTAAAAGATATTGTCTCAATGAGAGTAGGATAACACAGTTTATCTTGAGAACACACAAATTTAGTCAAACTTTGTGCTAACCAATCACACGATACTCTCTCATTCATAGTAGGCTCACACAGTTTTCCCTAGACATCTGCATGGTTTGGAAAATCGATTCACAAACTGTGAAGAACTATTTTATTCCTTAATGAAGCCACATGGTGGTATACACTATTTTATAATACTATTTTCAAACTGCGTGCCTATAAAAAACCATCCAAATCATGAATCAAATCGTATAAATCTCCCAAAACACAAACCAATCATTATATATATATAAAATATAAGAATAAATGGTAAAGTACCTAAAAAAGAGGTGATAAAATATTGAACTATTTCTATGTGGATATATTTTTTAAATATTTATGATCGTAATATATATCACACAATTATCTGTAAATTAAAACACCTCCATATCAATAATGAAAACATTACTATAGTTATCACTAAACCACATGTTGTGTAATCATTCACATGAAGAATAAATTTTCATGAAGCACAAGCTATAACCATATCATGCAACATGACAAAAAATCACATTCTCCTCTTTGATGCATCACTATAGATTATAAACTATTCTACACAATAGGGTAATGTATTTATAGGTTTACTAACTATCCTGATCTTAATTTCTTTAAATTTTACTTGACATTAATTTGTCTAAAAAATATTTTTTCCGTTAAAAGTAAACATGGTAATTGGTCTTGAGAATCATACGAAATTCTTTAAAAATAAATGATAATATCTAAAGAGACCAATGGATTTAATGATCTTAGTCTTAGTGGTTGGTTTGGGCCAACATTCAATAACTCTATTTATTGATTGATATAAATATATAACATCAATTGAGAGTATATAACCAAAAATTGAATCCTTTTGTAACTAAAAATTACATTTGTTAAATTTTTAATATAACTTATCCTTTTTTAGGGTCTTTAACAACATTATCAAGTGATATTAATGTTCTACAATTTTTGTTGAATATATAATATTATCATCTATAATTTCTACAAAAAACTAATCAAGGTAATATCTAAAGACATTATTCCATATATACTTCAAGATAGTGGGATAATTATTAATAAAAAATGGCATCATCATATATTTAGTCTGTCCATACCCTATATGGAATGCTATACCGGGTATATCCTCTTTATTGACCTAAAATTACAGATATCCAGAATGATGGTCAATCTTGTAAAAGTATTGAGATCCACACATTTGATCAAACAAGTAATCAATATGTGGTAGATGATACTTGTTTTAAACTTTTTTTAGTTCCTCATAATCAATATAGGATCATTAATCCATATTTCTTCTCAAAAAATATAACAGGTGCACCGAAACATGACACACTTGGATGAATAAATAAATTTAAAATATTCTCAGGGAGTTCGTCAATTACTATAAATTAATAAATGTTATACATTATGGATTCATTGAAATATGTATACTACCATGTATGAGTACTATTGAAAACTATACCTCATAATTTGATGGAATATTGGGGAACTCCTAAGAAAAACATCAAAAAAATCCTTTGATAATACCATACCTTTAATGTTTGCAATCTCCCCCAACCAACTAAGATAAAAAAAATTTGTAATGGGAATCAAGACCCATATAATGGATGTTAAATACAATGGATTTTTACATATATCATCTACCTAATAGGATTTCATAGGTTAGTATGGATTATCCAACATGACTTCCCTTCCCCAATAAATGATATGGGATTTATATATTGAAATCTAAACCATACCTATCAAAACATTAAATTATTCTTGTGGGGGAATAAATGTTTTTTTGGAATCACATTCCAAAAAACATAAATTAGATAAGAACCATAAACATGACATTCAGTCGTCATACCATATGGGGTGTTCACTTCTAATTTTACATCTAACGATTGATATTATGAATTGAAATTACTTGAGACATTTTCCTCTAAAAAAATGATTCCAATAAATATTCTTGAATATGATGATTTAATATTTGAGAATACCTTTAACCACATAAAAATTCGCATTCAATATTTAATCCATTATTAAACTACAATTTTGTTAGCATGAACAACTCGAATATTTGATAAGAGTAGTCAATAATTTGAAATTATTCATAGGTTGTCTAAATCATGACACCTTATTTTCATTATATGACACCGTAGGTTAACCTAGGTCATTCATGATCATAATTTATTCAACACTTTTATAATTTCTTTAATTAATATTTTAAATAACCTACGAATATCTACCAATAGTGTAAAACTTGGTGTGTAATAGGGATAGACTCATTTTTCACTAGAATGATGGATGAGATATACTTAAAAACACTTTTTGGTGTTGTAACCCTTAGATTCATCTATGAAAAAAAACCATATCCAATTGAAAAATCCATAATGTGATATATATCATTAAAACCAAGATAATCTATTTTTTACAACAGTTTAGAATGTTGTCCTTTACCTAGACTTATCCAAAGGGTTCCCACTAATAATTTATCATCCGAGTTTTAAAAGATCAACTAAACCTTAATATAGTACTACCTATGGTGATCCATACATTTCATACATACATATCACATCATAAAATAAATTTTCAATACATTACATAATGATCCATATAGAGATCATATAGGTCTAGTGCCTTTTTAAAATTGGAATCATAAAAATCTTAACAAGATATCTATTTAATATACCACTATGTAATTGAAAACAGTAACCCTTCATTGATATATTGTACAAAATACCTTCCATCATAACTTGGGGATAGTGAAACATAAGAAAGGGTGAGTTCAAATTCTAAATATGGGTAAAAATGGAGATATCAATGATCACATAAACATAACAAGACTATTGGGGTATGAGAATACGATCATAAAATATGAAATCTATACCCAATATATCATGTAATATAATCTTGAGTCATGGAAAAATTCTTGGTAGTTCGTAAGACATGTTTAATAAAAGAATTAAAAAAAATAATCAATTAGAGAATTTCATTGGCATAAGAAAAATATTTTTGGAATACATATAAGAATAAAAAATTACAAATTATTTTTCATGAATCATTGAATAGAATATCATAGTGGAGTCGTTCTACTCCTCAAAACCTCATAATAGTCCAGGTTCACTCTCAAATTTATCATTGTGAACATATCCCAAAACTGAACTTGGTTAATATTGCATTTTAGTCACATTTATCTCATGAGATATACATATTCTCCCAATGCATTGGAAGGATGTATCTAGGATAACCCATCACATAATTGAAAATATTATATATGTGTTCCAGGATATCATAATACAATCATCATACCATAAAAAATGAAACGAAAATGCTTTTCGGTACATTTCACTATGGTTTAATCTGTGGAGATGAAATAAGATTCATAATTATTACATCAATTCATCATAACATTACCCATTAATGAAATAATGAGTTTCATAAAGATATTTTCATAATAATAATAAACCATCCATAGAATTAATAATTATGTTATAATTTGTTTATATCCCTATAAAAGGTTTTGAAACATCAATGGAAGTCATGTTAGATTGAAAATGATTTTAAATGATCACATGGAACATTTCATTAGGAAAACACCTATTTTATATTGAATTAATAAATTTATAATTTATAATTTCAAAACTATTTATTTTTTTTATAAAATATAATTTAATATTTATAAAGGATGTAGCAATGAAATTATTTTTCATTCTAATAAAAATAATTCATCGATATATGTTAAAAAAATATTAAATCATCATTTTCAGAAAAATGAAAAATAACAATGTTCAAAAAAATGTACATGAGATTACTTTAAAATAATTCAGTAAAATGATAAATATTAATAAAAATAAACATTAAAAAATGTAAAATCATTTTTAAAATAATATTATAAAATATAGGCATGGACAATTAAATATTTTTTATTGATGATAAAGAAAACATATATTTTCCTTAAAAAATTCTTCTGGAATATTCAGTATATTATCAGAAGAAAGTGAATGGAAGAAATATAATTTCTATAATGACCAATAGAGACAAAAATTCATCTGTTAATTTATATTTAGATTAATAAATTTCATCATCAGAAAGATAATCATAAATAATCCTAATAAACAATGAGACTACAATTGAAAACCCTTACCACATTGATAATATTTAAATCACGAGCCCCACGAAAAAATGAATAATATAATGTTACTATAATACCTATATTTTTTAAAATATTAATATTAATAGTCATTTATGTGAATTATATACAACACAGAAAATAAAAAAGTGGTGAATATGGCATATATCTCACAGAAATTACAGTGAGATGATAATCACATATTACAGGTCTAACATCCTTCATAAATGATTAAATGTCATATATAATAAATAAATATTTAATATAAATCAATTATTTTACCATAATACAATATTTTTTTACCAAATATGATTTACATATAATCTTTTATCACCTGTTTATTTACAATTCATTACCGAATTCACTATTTTGGGTGATAATTGCTTTGTTTTTTCCGACATGTTTTAGTTTTGTTTTTTTATTCCATGTGCATTTGTTATGGTTTGAAAATATACAAAACTATAATAATAAAACATATATATATCATATATATTAATTATATACATATACATAATTAGTGTCTTCCATGAAATCTGGAGATTGAAAAAGGAAATAAACTATTCATGGAGAAGTTATGTCATATATCTGAATGTAGTTTTCATTTTATAAAAGGTGGAACAAAACAAAGGAAAATAAAAGTTCAGATTTAAAGAATTATTATTATATAATATAAAACATATATTTTCCTCAAATACATATTCATTACTATTCATCTAAATTATAGTGGGAAAATGAATCACATCGCTTCTTGTAGGTGGCAGTCTACACATACATGTGATAAGCGCTTTCATTTTTCCAAATATTGGAAGGTAAGAAGGTAGATGTGATATTATAATTACATTAGTTTATTTATTTTAAAATATAACATATATATAACACATAATTATTTCCAACCGGCATTAGAGGTGATGGAAACTGAAATACATTGGTTTGAAAGGCGGTAATACCTAGTATACATGATCGATAGTTTCATTTCCTATCTTGGATGTTTTGATTAACTTATGTTTTTAAATTAACATAATATTATATTAGTTTCTTTAATATTTATTTTTAAATTTTTATAGTTGAAGAATCATTTAATGAGGTAGAAAAAAAGTTTAAAACACTCGATTATGAATAATACCTCTTCTTTACACAACATCCTTAGTTTTACAAAAACATCCTTTATAGGAGGGTTTTATATTAGAAAAATTTCATATATTATATGTTATTGGATTTAGTTAAAGTTTTTATGTATTATAAGAACAAAATTATATTTATGTAAGAATAAAATAGGATGGATGTTCCGTTTAGTTAGTGATAAGGACTGAAAAATTTGTAAATTCTCAATACCAATCTATAATGGGATGTCACTCTCATACAATGTAACAAAAAATTTGATAAATAATGCATTTATGGTATTATAAGGCTGATACACACCTCTTACTTTAAAAAATAATCATGTCCTAAATGTGTTATTCCATTTACTTCTAAGGTTAGTCAATTTTACAATTTCAGTTCTCCCAAGATAACATGGTTTTTTTCGTTGATAATTAATCCTTTGAGACTAAACATAAAATTATATCTAATATATTAAATGATACAACTAATTGAAATTATTAAATCTAATTTATCAAAGAAAAATCCAATATTTTTGGAAGATTAATTTTAACCCAAACGCATGTAATGTTGAAACCCACATTTTGACCTTAACCATGGTAAATAATAATAATTATTTTTACACTTTATTTGGAAAAAAATTGTGTTGAAATAATTAAAAAATTATTTATTATGATTAAATATAAGAAATATATTACAGATAAATCCATTAACAGAAGAGATGAAATTTAATATAAAATCAACACGTCAAGCATGAAGAAGATAAATTTTCCAAAGAAAAAGTTTTTATATGTAAAAAAATATCTATATACAAAAAAAAACAAATGTTTCATTCAACACCATTTAAAAAATATTTAAATTTAAATTCCTTAAATGAATAGACATTTTTTAAAAAAAATTGTATTTTTCTCTATGTCTTGAAAAATTAATATTCACATTAATTGTTTAAATAACTCACTCTCAGATATTTATATATTGTTAATATAAAAAATTCAGATAAATTTATACAAATAGATTTTTTAATGATGAAAAAATATAATTTCAAAAAACATGAGAGAATCATTATGAAATAAATTCTTCAAAACAGTGTAGTTTTAAGCATAAAAAATAGATTTTTTATCTTATCTCATGACTAGAAAAGATATAATATGAATTAAAAAAATAGAATATATAAATTTCATTAATTTAAATCATAAATGGTGATGATTTAAATTTATTAATATAAGATCACATTGAGTTCCTAAAATGGTTTTGAAAAAAAAATATATGCTTAACATTGAAATAATTTAAATTTTGATTTCTATTTAATTGATAAGAAATAAATTTATTTTATACAATTGTAAACCATATGTTTTTTATAAATCAGATAGTCATATTTAAACCCTCTAATAAATATCTTGGGGATAACTACCAAATAAAATAGTATTATTTTAATAGTATATCATGTTCTTTTTAAACTCTGTGTTTCACGTAATTAAATACATTGAAAATTTTAAATTATTTTCAAAACATATTTCTCATAATAAGTGCATAATTAATATTAATGAATTTACTCATACCGATATATTTTATAACACACTAAATTTTATATAAGTACATGTTTCTCCCAATTCTATAGAAAATAGTTGAAATTAATAGTCCAAAAGTATGTGAATTAAAGAGAAGTAACCACTAAAAATTTTAAATTAGTTCTTTATGTGTTACATATATCCATGTGGGAGAGATTCATCATTTGATGTTACTTGAGGCTATGTAGTATTTAATGTTCATTAAATTAAAAAATCGTGTTCTGTTTTTTTATGAAGTCAATGGATTTATGGATATATTCTCATTGATGTGGTTGTATATATATATTATCTGGTGTCATGGGACTATAAAATGAAAAATAATATATGGAGGAATACAATGATGTAATGATGAATGAATTAGAAAAAAAATATTCTATACCCTCTAAAAAATAAAAAAATAGTGATACACACTCACAAATATTGATAACATTCCATTGGTGGAATAATAATTTCATAAAATGGTTTCTGAGAGGGAATTTCTCATCTATAATATTTTACATGTAGTCTTTGAACATTGAAATATACATATATTCAAATTGAATGTCAAGGATTCACAATTGATGTGGAAAGCTAAGAAGGTAAATGATATTGATAGTTCAATTCAAGAAATAAGCAAGATGATTAATAATGAAATTCAGAATATAATATTTAGATAGAAAGTCATGATGATATATTTTGAGGTTGAAATTAATTCATATGACCAAATGTGACTTGAACATGATAATAGGAAGAAAAATTATGAATCAATTAATGTTATACATTCTCAATGAACTGAAACAAATAGTATAACCAATCATGTTTTATAGAGAATATTTCAATTGGTATGGATCCATCATATTGGTAAAATATATTTATGTGTGATAGAGAAGATTCCACCACATAAAGCATCACCCATTATCCAAAAAGGAATTAATTCATTGTATCTATTTTTTCAAAAGGATTAAGAAATAATATAAAACCTTAAAAATTCGTGTCAGAAAAAATTGTATTAAAGCCCACCAATAAATCAATGGTGGGAGTGAGTATGTCTTAAACAAGTAACTACCCAATCCAACCAAAAAATCATGGAGTAAAATTCAAAAAATAAAAATCAACTAAATATAGATAGATTGTTCCTAAAAGTAGAGTAAGATAATTTGTGGCCCATTATTAGTGTTGTTGAACTACGAAACATGTGGCCATAATTTTTTGGTGTAACATTTCTACATATTATGGACATAGAATAACTAAATTTATGTGAAATATTTATTAATATGGAATTATTAATTCTATACCGAAATATAAGAACTCATATTCAGAAAAATTTAATTTTATATTTTAAGAATTTGTAGGACTACTAAAACATGAATGACCATGTTGATTATGAGTATTTGTTTTTTTTTCAACTAGTGACTCTATTAATGTTAACCAAATAATGTTTCCATAATAAAATATGAAAAAAAATATTGCAATGAAGGTACTTTTTTCATTGTTTAATAATACATATATTAAGTGGTGAAAAGGCTATTTTGGGTATTCAATTATCAATGAGAGAAGAAAAAATGGATAGATCCAAAACAGTATAGAAGAAGGATAAAAAAATCTACACAAAAAGAAGTAGATTCTTGTATTATATAAATAGATGCCTCACTCTATATTATTAAAAAGAAACCATGATATGAAAATCAATAGGGAATAAAATGAAAATAAACAAGAAGTCAATCACAGAGTTTCACAAAAGTATTGACATGTTAGAGGTAATAATAGATGATGAAATTACCAAAAATGTATATGGAAATGACTATTGAGAAAATGTGTGGAATATGAAATGAAGAAGGAAACATGGGTATTTAATGTTATCATCACCGGTGTACACATGTTCAAAAGGTGTTGTAATAAAAAATTAGTTCACAAGAATGATAAAAGGATAATATTTCATTAATATAAGATATTATAAATGAACTGAATAGCTAGAATAAACAAGGACGTATTATCAATTATAAAATATTCATAAAATTATGAAACCTCAATAAAATATGTCTCCTCTAACTTAAAATGATGATTTAAAAAAAATAAGTCTATACTACCCAAATTTGAATGAATCTGGTAACGTGAAGAGTTTGTAAGCAAGATTATGAAAAGGCATTTAGTATCTTAGAATAATAGAATCACTGGGTTATGTAAGAAGTCTCATCATGGGTGCTAAAACTGAGGTTCCCTAGAAGATCTACCATTCCCCTATATATTTGTTTGGTTATCAAAAAAATAAAAGATGTTGAATGTTTAAGATTTTTACATTAAGGGGGAGCACTAACAATGAATGAAGAATATATGATTTATTTTTTATCTAGAATAAAAAAATCATGAAAACCCATTAAATATAAATTAAGAGGCATGATATTAATTATTAATCATTTATTTTAGCATTTATATATTTTGTTTATCTAAGGGGCGTGTTTATCAAACTAGTGGCGAAGACCTAAACTATAAACCCCTATAATGTATATTGTCTTCTGAGTGTAGGGTTCTAATTTGTTTTTTGGGAAAAAAATATATGATTCCCCTAAAGTATAGGTTGTCAAGACAAGTATCACATTTGAAAATTTAGAGACTTTTTTTATAAAATTTACATTCTTGTAATCCATAAACGATTAGCCCATGAATACTTAGTGGTACATTTTTTATAGAACAATACTAAGTGATAATGAATTCCATGAAAATTTAAACATTTCTATGACGATATTATTTTCAAATAGTCACTAGGATTTAGAAACTATTGATTTTTTCAAAATTCAATCCCTCATGGAGTTATTTGAGAAGATTACCCTTCAGACACATGATAAGTGAGAACCCCCCATCCAAAAGGGATTACATTCACTAATTCTATTTTTTCAAATGGTTTAAGACAAAAATATGAATCAATCCAAATTTGGGTTAGAAATAATTGTAATAAACCCACCAATATATCATGGTTGGAGTGATAAAGTCCATAAAAAGTAACTATCTAATCCTACCACAAATGTTTTCTAGAAAATTACAAAAATAATAATCTCCTAAATCTTGAAATAATTTTCTTAAAAGTATAAGAAGATTATTTTTAGAATGATATTTTGTGTTGTTGGAGGATCAAACATGTGGCCTTAATTTTTTGGGAAAAAAATTCGACATATCAAAGAAATATTAGACCGAAATTTAAGTGGAAAAAATATGAAATTAGTAGAAAAACTTATGCATCGAAATAGAAGAACCCATCTCAAAGGAACTAAAATGAATATTTTGATATTTTCTGTGAAGATTGTAACAAGAATAGCCATATTCCTTATGGTTACTAGTATGTTCAATCAAACTAAAATATTTACTATGATGAAATAATATTTCTACAATATGAGATAAAAAAGAAACTTCTAATGAATAAAATGTTGTCATTGGGAAAGAATACATATCTTAAGACATCACAAAATGATATGCTAGGTATTCAATTCTCAAGGAGAGAAGAAAAAATGGACACATATAGAACTCATAATAAAAGGATAATTCTATTCCATCCCAGTAGAAGTAGATTCATCTATTATGAAAATAAAGTAAACAATATAAATTATTTCATAGATGCCTTGGAATTAAATGTAACGTGGATTAAAATAAAAGTAAATAATAATTTAGTGAAAGATATTCCCATGAATATTATCTTTTTAGAGGTTATAACTGATGCTGATATTGAGAAACTAACTAAAATGTATAAGGTGAGGGTATTAAAGAAATAATTTTTTTGATAAAACCAAGAAGAAAAAATGATATTTGAAGTGAAAACCAACAGAGTTCAAAAGTTTAAAAGATGATGTAAAAAATAATTCCAAGAGAATGATGAAAGGATAATCTGTAAATAAAAAATGTTTATCTAAAGAGGTAGAATATCTTCAAGAAGTATGGATTTTTAAAAAATATTCAAAGAGTGGTAAATTTATGAATTCTCAAGAAAATAAGTCTACTCTATCATAGAAAACTGATTTCAATAAAAATAATTCCATACTACCCAAATATGAATGAATCTAAAAACCTAAATAGGATGTCATTATGATGAACCTAATTAATTACATATAGTCAAGTAATATTTTCCTTGGGTTAGAGAATAAATTACGTCTAGAGTTTTAAAACATAGGTTCCTTCAAAGAACCACCATTTCATTATTTTTTATGGTTCATACAATATGTTATGGGAATAATGTTGAAGATTATTCCCTTAAGTCAGAGAACTAAAAATAAATTAATCGTCCATTATTTATTTATGAAATATATTATAAATATATTGAAAACCCCATAAAATATAAAGGATGATGTATTATTTTGATTCTATAATTTTTTTAGAATTTATATATTCTATTTATCAATGGGGATAGTTTATCAAACTATTGAGTATCACCTAAACCATAAACCCTGCTAATTTATTTTTCCATGTGAGTATAAGATTCGAAATTTATTCATGGAAATAAATATGTGATTCCCCCAATGGATAAATATAAAAAACTAATATCACCTATTAAAATATGGACATCATTGTTGAGTACAATTTTCAATCTTATAATCTATAAAGGATTATTCCATGTTTACATAGAGGGAAATTTTTTATGGAACTATGATAAGAGATACATAATTCCCTATAAATTCAAATGATTCACTGATGATATTAATTTCTTATAGTTATATCGATTGGGAATGATGTTATATTTTCATAATTATTTCTCTCATGGATTTATTGGGGATGTTAGAAACCAAATATCGGGGCACCATATTTTGTTACACATAATTTGTTTTATAATTTATTATCCTCAGTTCATAATAGGCTTTATAATACATCAATGGTAACTGGAAAATTACACCCTTTTAACAAAATGAATAGGTTAAGAGACATAAAATAAAAATATATTGATGATGTAATCCCTGATGACATACATAATAAGGTTGATGAATTTTAAGAACATCCTCCACATGATTTAGAAATAGTTTTATATGTTTTAATCCCAATTGGTATTTCGAATAGTATGATATTTCCATTGGTCTCATCATTGACATGGTATAACATGTTTTCTTGGGGTAAAATGATTAAAAATACTTAAAATCCACTAGCATACCTATCTAGGTATTTTGGGGAAGAGGAACATGAAATTTATAGTTAGGGGGGATATTCTCCTTCCGTTCACACACATTTCCAATTAGTGGGATATATATTACATCGAAATTGGAAATCCCATTACATTAGATGATTAATGAGAATATATACAATTCTAATAACTGAATTGTGTTTTGTAATTTGTTCCAATAATTTCAACAGTAGTTTGGAAAATAAAGAGTGTTTGATATACTAAACAGCTATAACAAATGTTATAATTAGTGATAAATTTTCTAGAAAATTATAGTTTGATGATCCATTAGTTGTGAGATTTCTATCCATCTAGGTTGCTTCATATGACAATTTAATTCAATGAAACAACACATGGATGAAGGCTGAAGTGTATCATGTGTCATTTAATAACATGAAGAAATTAATTTTATTATGTTTCTATTAAATAAGAATTAATTTAATGTTTTTCTATTATTCCACATATTTTACAAGGTTTATGATGAGTTTAAGAATAATTAATATTGGATATAGTCAAAGTAGATTTGTCGTAGTTTTAATTGGAGATAAATAAAAAATGGATATGTATAGATTCCGTAAATTCAAATTCTTGCAATGGGGAATTCATCCATTGGAAAATTCTTATGTAGTCGAATTTGTAAAGATAATGTCAACATGTTTGAATGTAGATTCTTATATGATGAATCATGTATGAAAAGTATTTGATGTAGAAAAATGAACCATGTATGGAAATATGTGTAGAAAGAATATATGTTGTATTTCCAAATTCAAATAATACTTAAACGAATGAATTTTCATATAGTCAAATATCATGATGCAGTTGAATTCCATACTTAAGTGATTACTTTGGTTTATCCAAATATCAGGTTTCCAAATATTATTATCATTATAAATTCACGACCTATTTACCCGAATACAGTTCGACATAGATAAATACAATGTAGTTTAAGCCACGTATTAAAATTGGAACTTCATATGAGGATTCATTTTAATGTTAGAAGAAACCCACATACTAGATATCCATGTATATTAATTCCAAACTGAGATTCATGTAAGTGATTTTATCATACGTACATGGTGTGTAACCCCCCAATATTTTATAATATGTCTCTTCTCAAATAAATTTAATTTCTCCAGTAGGGTACGGTGTACACAACATCATGACTAGCTTATGCTACAGACAATAATGAGTTAGACTGGGTTACATGCAATGTAGAGTTTTATTGGACATAATCATGATATGAGAATGTTATTATTTTATATAATAAGATATATAATAGTTTTTTAGTTGGTAGTTATGCATATTACTACCTAAATTATCAAACTATATGGGTGAATTCATTGGATTAAAATTAATTCAAAATTAAAATAGGTACCATCATATTAAATAAAAATTATTTTTAAAAGAAACTATATTTTATGCCAAAAAATTAATTTTATCCTTATAAATAAAAATAATTACTATTATAAAATGATATTAAAAAATTATATATGATATATATTCAATACAATATTTTCAAAATTCATTTGACATATTTGATCAACATAAGATAAGAACAAACCCTATATTACTCATAAAACACTATTTTTTTTATAAAAATAGTTTTACTGATATTTATTGGAGAACCTATTATAAATACAATTTGACATTATATATTCTATTTGAAAAGAATAAACATATTCATTTAAATTGATATATAAATATTTACTTTGGTAAAATATTTTGTATTTTTTTAAGTTTTGTGTTTTCTGGAATAGTGAACGATACTATATTATTGTTGCAAATAACATTTTTTTTCAAAATAATTAATATTTTTAAATTAAATTATTGTATGGTTATAAATTATAAATCGATTATATTTTCAGTTAATCAAATTTAGGTCATTTGAATCAATTTTACATTGAATCCATATATAAATCATTTCAATCTTTTGCATGTTTAAATTTTATAACTCGTTTTTTCACACCATCAATGAGAATAATTTTAAATTATTTACTAAAACTTATAAGTCTTTTGATTTTTAAAATAAGAATCAGTATTTTTAGTTATTGGGAACAAATTATTTATATAGGCTTCATTTGGTTTTCATTATAAGAATAGTAAATTTTATAATATTTTAATTAACACAGTTAAGGGTAAATCACATAATTAAGGGTAACAATAATGTAACAATTATCCTGAATGTTGACAGAATTTAATTTTATGGGTATATTTTGTATAAAATAAACCTTAGGAGAAAATATTATCCTTTTTAGTCCAACTTGGTATGAATATGGTATTTATTATATTTTACTTAATGAAAATTTAAAATGTAATACTCATGTTTTTAAGAAATAAGTTATTTTAATATGGGGTCATATATAATATAAATTAAACCTCTAAATATTTGTTTGAATGATAATAAATTTATCTTCCTATTGATTTTTTAATTTGGTAGAATTAGTAATATAATTAAATGAAATCATAATAATGATGCAGTAACAGTTTGATTAAAAAAATATCAAATATATAGTATTAAAAATATTAAAATATATAAAATTTCATACAATTAATGAAATCCATGAATTTTATAGATAACATAGAAATTTTATAGATATATTATATTTTTTCGTTCAGAGTTATCAAGTAGTTATGATATTTTTAAAAAAGAAATTATTGAATAGTATCAAAATTGACACAAATGATACTTTAAAATAAATAATTTTTTATTAAATGATATAAAATTCAGAAAAAACTCAGTTTTAGACAAATAACTTCTAACACCATGTGTTTTAATAAAATATTTGTTTATTTCATTTTTTTATTAATTAAATTTTAATTTTATCAAATTTATAAAAAAAATTAATTTATTATAATAACAATTTCAAAAATAAATTTTGATAAAATACTACTTTTTTAGAAAATATAATATTAAAAAATAAAAATATGTTTTAATAAAATCTCTTATGAAATGATTTTTAAAAGATGAATATATATTAACATATAAATATTTAAAAAACATATTTTTGTTTTGAGAAGTATTATTTTCAATTTAAGAAAATTATAACATTATAGTAATTTAAATTTTGTTTTGAAAACGGGAAAATAAAATACTTAATATTGAAACATAATATTATACGTTAATAAATTAATATTTTATAAAAGATACTTTTATAAAAAGTGTTGAAAAATATTATTTTTTTATTTGAAATGATGATTTTATATGAAGGAATAATAAATAATCTTATTACTTTTAAAATAATAAAAATAATAATTCATTTCTTTAAATAAATAATGATGTTATTTATATTTTTTTAATATAAAAAAACTATAAAATTTATGTTTTGAGATTTGGTTAATTGAAAAAAATTTAATATTGGTCTTTGTGTATGTATATATATATATATTTATATAATGAAATAATATATATATTAAGATAATTTATTTATTGAAACATAGACAACTATAATTATAATTGATTAAAATTAATTATGAATGAAATAATTATAAAACAAAAGTATAGGAAATATGGTATTAGGGGATTGGGGTTCGTTCATTGAAGAGAGGAGAAGTCGAGCGTAGCGCCGTTGGGTTCGATTGATGTTCGTCCATGAGATGTCGCGATGATGTGAGGGTGTCCGATCAAGCATTGGAAGGGTCCCTAGGAGATCGATGATGAGCTCGGTCGGGAGAAAGTGGCAGAAGAAACAGAGGATTTGTGAGATGTCATATTCAACTCTAAGAGGTGTCGAATACAAGCTTAGCGATGATGGATTTGTCAAAGATGGATCTCAAACAGGTTTTTAGTCTGAAGTCCATCGCGCTTCGGATCAGTGTTGCAAGGAGGAAGGCTGAGCGTGGTGAAACCATGTACTTAAATCTTTGAGTGTTGATGACCCGATATCGACGACAAAATGTGATTCACCTTTGATTTTGGAAAACTATTTTTGTATTCTTGTTGTTTTGTCTCATATTATCTATTTTCTAATTGTATGATTAGTTCAACCAAAAATCATATCAAATGGTTTGCAGGGAATGTATTAATTTAACTTCTATCATCTTCTACATTTTTTTCTCACTGATGATAATTGTACTACTATTGTATCATGTTTGACATCTTTCTGAATTATTTTTTTATTGTTGAGGATGGATGCAAATTAGAGAAGCTTCTTAGATTTTTGGGTTTTATAATCTATCAATTTCAGCTTGCAAATATAAGCACAATATAAATTAATAAATATCATTGTCAATCTATAATAATAGGACAAGATTTGTTTTATGTGTTCTATTTTCTATCCAAAGTCATTGTTTACATTGATATTCTATATTTTTTATTACATCGATCAGTTTGAACTGAAATCAAATCTTATAAATAAATTATCCTTACAAGAAGGAATATATAAATCAAATATCCTATCCTACTATGAATATAAATATGGAGTGTGGAAAGACCTTTGGGAGGAAAAAGTGGGAGTTCCATGTTTGTTTTCACTTTCTGTTCCACCTCTGAGAGAGAGAGACAACAGTGTCCCCCTTATTTGTATTTTCTTATCAAGTGAGATGATTTTTCAAGGCAGAGGGTGAATCCCGGTTCTCTTTATTTTCCGCGATCTTTTAGTTGAGTTTGGTTTCATGTCAAGAAGATATAATTTCTACAAATACATAGTAAGGGACCTCTATCAGTTTATCTCATGTTATGATTTATATTTTCTAGTTTTACAAAATTCCATTAATATTTTATCAAGGGACTGATTTATATGATTTTCAAATTTATATATTCTAAGATTATTTGATGATAATATTAGTTTATTTCAATGTTATTCTTTTTGTTTTCAGATTATTGGAAAGGGGTATTTGTAATAAATCTTATTTCAGTATTAATATATATATATATATATGTTATAGGTGATTTGATCATACTAAAATAATTTATAAATTGTTATTGTTATATTTTGAATATGATGTTTTTGGAAGTTGAATTTATTATTACATCACTGTATTTAAGTCATTCATTTTTTTAGAAATGATTGTATTCGAAAATTACATATTTTGTTTATGAAATCGATTAATTTCATGTATATGTATATACTTGCTGGTTTAATATTGGCATAAAATCAATGTTCATATTTGTAATTCAAGAATTGAATATGTGTGTTTTTATTTAAATTTTTATCTTCTTGCAATAAATATATATACACATATATGATTTATAATGAGAGTTATTTTTTTACACTTTGAATAAATCATATAAATATATGACATGGGTATAAAATATATAGGTACATATTAATCGGTCAAAAAAAATAATTTATTCAACGTTTGAGACCATTACCCCCTAACATCGATTTTTTTGATTTCGTATATATAAAATTTATATATTTACTTGAAATTGGGTTCTTCAAAACACACACACACACACACATATATATATATATATATAGACATATATTAATGAATGAGTGAATGCATATGAAATGCAATTGATAATTTCATGTGAGACATAAAAATTGCATGGGATTGTTAATACTTTGTATATATTCATTAAATTATTTCATGCATAAAAGTAATTAAACAAGTATGTCATTGGAATATTTTATTCAAGATTTCATTTTAAAAATGGTTGAAATTAATACAACATGTTAATGATGTATTTCATACAATTTTTAAGTACATGGATGTTTATTAAAGGTATGGGTGACAAAGGTTTGGTCAGAACAAAACATTAAATTGTAATGAAATGGAAGTTCATATATATATACATACATACCTAATCATATATATAAATATAAGTGTAATGTGTATTATAATTCATAAACATGTTTCCAAAATTTAAAACTCGAGTGAAAATTAGATGTAAGAAAGGAAAGTTAAAAAATGTTTTAGAAGGAAATTTGTGCTTGAACTTTGTAAATACGATAGAGTGTTAGATAATGAATCCATCCCTCAATTAGGTAGGACCAAGATATCCTTTAATGTTCCAAGTGGAATCAGTCATTTTTTTATAATCATGCATAATACTTTCAACTGAATCAATGGATTAGTGTAAAACTATTTTTGAAGTATAATTATTTTTGAAAGAATTATTTTACAAATGTATTTCTAATAGAATATTTAAAATTTATTATCAAAGTGATATTTTTAAAATGGATTTATCTATGGTCTTCAAAACCCTTTTCTGTGTAATTGAACTCTCGCCCTTTTATTTTCAAATTAATTTTAACATGTAACGTAGGATATTATCATAGATTTCATTGCTTTTAATGTTAGAATGCGCGGAAGCATAGTTGACAGTAGTTTTTTTTACTCTGATAAATGTATGGTTTTGTCTAATCATTCATAACCTAAATCAGTAAAAGATTATCATTTGTTAAAAGAGTTGTGTAATTTTTTATTTAATTTTATAAAAAAATTATAAAACATTTTCAAGCACCTATTCTGGAAGAGCATGCTCGGGTCGTTATAATTGGTATCAAAGGAATGGTCTAGACAACTTTTGGAGATTAGATGTTGTCTTTTGAGTAAGGTAAAATCTACGCGATAATGCTTTCATTAGATTGTTGACACCCATTAGATATCCTTTAATTCTGAAGATTGAAATTCAGAATTTACGTAATTTCGATTGAAGAATCGCGAGGGTGAAATTAATTTAAGGAGGGGGGGGGGGGGAGAATGTAACACCCCATGTTTTAATAAAATATTTGTTTATTTTATTTTATTTATTATGTCAATTTTAATTTTAACAAATTTATAAATAAATTCTAAATTCATATAATAACAATTTCATAAATACATTTTGATTAAATACTAATTTTATAAACATTATGTTATTAAACAATAAAAATATGTTTTAATAAAATTACTTATGAAATTAAATTTAAATGTTGAATATAAATTAACAAATAAATATTTTTTAGAACAACTTATTTTTGTTATAAGAAGTACAATTTTCAATTTGAGAAAATTAAAACATTAATGTAATTTAAATTTTGTTTTAAAAACTAGAAAATGAAATACTTATCATTTAATCATAATAATATAAGCTAATAAATTAATATTTTATAAAATAATATTTTATAAAAAGTATTTAAAAAGAATATTTTATTATTTGATATTAGGATTTTATATGAAGGAATAATAAATACTTCCATAACATTAAAACAACAGAAATAATAAATCATTATTTGAAATAATTAATGATGTTATTTATATGTTTTAAATAAAAAAAATAAATTTTTGTTTTTTAGATTCTGTTAATTGAAAGAAAATGAATATATGTATTTGTATATATATACACGGATATTATGAAATAATATATATAATAACATAATTTATTTATTTAAACAAATAAAACATAAATGTTAATTGATTAAAATAAATGGAGAATGAAATAATTATAAAACAGAAGTATAGAAAATAGGGTATTAAGGGATTCAGGTTCATTTGTTGAAGAGAGTAGAAGTCGAGCGCAGCACCGTCGGGTTCGATCAATGTTCGTCCTAGAGATGTCTTGACGATGTGGGGGAGTTCGGTTGAGCATTGCGAGGGTCCGTTAGAGATTGATGATGAGCTTGGTCAGGAGAAAGCGGCGGACAAAACAGAGGATTCGTGACATGTCAGATTCGTCTCTAGGAGGTGTCAAATCTGAGCATAGCGATGCTAGATTTTTCAAAGATGGTTCTCGATCTGGTTTCTAGTCTGAAGGACATCACGCTTCGGATCAGTATTGCAAGGAGGAAGGATGAGCATAGTGAAACAATGGAATTAGGGCTTTGAGTGTTGATAACCAGATATTGACCACAAAAGGTGATTCTAATTTGAGTTTGGAAAACTATTTTTGAATTTTTGGAGTTTTGCCTCTTGACTTATAGTTTCAACAAGTATGATTGGCTTATCTAAACATCTTATCAAATGGTTTGGATGCAATGTATTAATTTCATTAATTTGATCTTCTTCAATTTGTCTCATTAATGATAATTACGGTTCTACTGTAGCATGTTTGACATATTTAGGAATTGTTTTTTTTATTTTTGAGGATCGATGCTTATTACAGAATCATCTATGATGTTTTGGTTTTATACTCTTTCGATTTCATCTTGCAATTATCAGCAACATATAAATTAATAAATATCACTGTAAATCTATATGAATATGACATGATTTGTTTTCTTTGTTTTGTTTTCTATCGAAAGTTGGTGTTTACATTGCTATTGTGTATTTAATATTAGATTGATCAGCTTGCACTGCAATCAAATCTCATGAATAAATTATCCTTACAAGATGGAATAAATAAATCACATATCCTATCCTATTATGAGTATAAAAAGGGTGTGTGGAAAGAAAGTCGGGTGAAAAATAGGGAGTGGCATGTTTATTTTTCTTTTGTGTTCCACCTCTGAGAGAGAGAGAGATAGAATAGTTTCCCCCCGTATTTATATTTTCTTATCCAGTGAGATGATTTTTCAAGGCAAAGGGTGAAGCCATGTTCTCTTTATTTTATGCGATCTTTTAGTTGAGTTTGGTGTTATATAAATAAGATATAATTTCTGAAAATAAATTGTATGAGACCTCTATCTGTTTATCTCATGTTATAATTTCTATTTTCTAATTTTACACAATTCCATTAATATTTTAGAAGGGATAAATTTACTTGATTTTCAAATTTATCAATTCTAAGATTATTTTATGAGAAAATTATTTTATTACAAAGTTATGATTTTAGTATTCAGATTATTAGAATGGGGTATTTGTACTAAAACTTATTTTTGTTTTAATATATATATATATCTGTATGTTTAATGTGATTTTATCATAGTAAAAGAATTTATAATTGTTATTGTGAAATTTTGAATAAGATATTTTAGGAAGTTTAATTTATTAAAACATCATTTTATTTATGTCATTCATTTTTTAATGAATGAATTTATTCAAAAATTACTTATTTCTTTTAAGAAATTTATTATGTTCAAGTACATGTTTATGCTTGCAGGTTTAATACTGGCATAAAATCCATGTTCGGCTTTGTAATTCAAGAATTGAATATGTGTGTTTTTGGTTAAATTTTTTTGTTCATGACGTAAACATATATACCCATATATGATTTATAATGGGAGTTATTTTTTTAACACTACGAATAAATCATATAAATATCTGACATGGTTATAAAATATATAGGTACATATTAATTGAACACAAAAAAATGATTTATTTGAAGTTTGAGACCATTACCCTCAAACATCATTTATTTATTTTGTATATATAAATTTATGTATGTCCTTGAAATTGGGTTCTTTAAAACACACGCACACACATAGAGATACATATATACATATATTTATGAAATAGTCAATGCATATGAAATGCTATTGATAATTTCATGTGTGACATAAAAATTTCATGTGATTATTAATACTTTATGTATAATCATTACACTATTTTATGCATAAAAGTAATTAAAAAAGTATGTCTTTTGAAATTTTTATTCAAGATTTCATTTTGAAAATGGTTGAAATTAAAACAATATAAAAATCGTGTATTTCATAAAATGTTCAGATACATGGATGTTTATGAAATGTATGGGTGACAAAGGATTGGTCAGAAGCCAACATAAAATTGTATTGAAATTTATGTTCATATCTATATATACATACATACCTAAACATATGTATAAATATAAGTGTAATGTGTATTCTAATGCACTACCATATTTCTAAAATTTAAAACACCATTGAAAATTATATGTAAGGAAAGCTAAAAAAAATTTAGAAATAAAATGGGGCTCCAACATCGTGAATATGATAGGGATTTGTATAATAAATCCATCCCTCATGTGGGTAGGCCCAAGATAGCCTTAAAAGTTCCATGTGGCCTCAGTCATTTTTTTTAAGAGCATACCTAATATTTTCAACTGAATAACTGGATTAGTTTAAAATTGTTTTTGAAGTATAATTATTTTTAAAATAATTACTTTACAAATGTATTTCTAATATAATATTTCCTCATTTGTTTAAAGAGTTGTGTAATTGTTTATTCAATTTTATTAAAAAAAATTACACATCATTTTCAAGAACCGAGTCCGGAAGAGCGTGATCGGGTCGTTATAATTGGTATCAGATGAACGGTCTAGACAACTTTTGAGATTAGATGTTTTCTTTTGAGGAAAATAAAATCTGTTTGATAATGCTTTCCATAGATAGTTAAGTCCCATTAGATATCCTTTAATTATGAAGATGGAAATTTAGAATTTTCGTTTGTCCGATAAATAAATTTTGAGGGCATAATTCATTTGGGGGGGGAGAATGTAAAACCCCGAGTATTAATAAAAGATTTTTTTATTTCATTTTTTTATTAAGAAAATTTTAATTTTAACAAAATTATAAATAAATGTTAAATTATTATAATAAAAATGTCATAAATAAATTTTGATTAAATACTACTTTTCTAAACATTATATTATTATACAATAAAAATATGTTTTAATAAAATGCCGTATGATAAGATTTTTAAATGTTGAATATAAATTGGAATATAAATAATTTAAAAAAACCTTATTTTAGTTTTGAGAAGTACTATTTTCAATTTAAGAAAATTAAAACATTAATGTAATTTAAATTTTTTTTGAAAACTAGAAAATAAAATATTAATATTTAAACATAATAATATACGGTAATAAATTAATATTTTATAAAAGATACTTTTGTAAAAAGTTTTTAAAAATAATATTTATTATTTTAAATTAAGATTTTATACATAGAAATAATAAATAGTCATATTATTTTAAAGACAATAAAAATAATAAATCATTTTTTTGAAATAATTAATGATTGTATTTATATGTGGTTAATATAAAAATAATATAAAATTTCTGTTTTCAGAATCGGTTAATTAATAAAATGAATATAGGTATTTGTCTATATATATATATAATTGTAAATAACGAAACACTATATATATTAAGAAAATTTATTTATTTACACAAATAAAACAAAAAATTATAATTTATTAAAATAAATGGAAAATGAAATAATTATAAAACAGAAGTATAGAAAATCGGGTATTAGGGGTTTCGGGTTCGTTCGTTGAAGAGAGGAGAATTCGAGCGCAGCGCCATCTAGTTCGATCGATGTTCATCCATGAGATGTCGCGATGTTGTGAGGGAGTCCAGTAGAGCTTTGCAACTGTCCGTAGGAGAACGACGATGAGCCCGGTCGGGAGAAAACGGCGGACAAAACAGAAGATTCATGAGACGTCAGATTCATCTCTAGGATGTGTCGAATCCTAGCTTAGCGATGATAGATTTTTCAATGATGGATCTCAATCTGGTTTCATGTTTGATGGCCAATGTTCCACATATCGGTGTTTCAAAGAGTAAGGTTGAGTTTGGTGAAACCATGTACATAGGCTATTGAGTGTTGATAACGAGATATCGACCACAAAATGTGAAACGAATTTGATTTTGGAAAACTATTTTTGAATTTTTGGAGTTTTGCCTCTTGTCTTCTAGTTTCAAAAAGTAGGATTAGTTTATCAAAAAATATTATCCAATGGTTTGGATATAATTTATTAATTTCATTTATCTCATCTTCTTCATTTTTTTTCACTGATGATAAGTGCAGTAATATTGTAGCATGTTTGACAACTTTTTGAATTGTTTTTTATTGTTGAAGATCGATGCTTATTAGAGAAGCATCTATGATTTTTGGGTTTCATACTCTGTCAATTTCAGATTGCAATTATCAACACCATATAAATTAATAACTATGACTATCAATCTATATGAATAGGACAATATTTGTTTTCTGTGTTTTGTTTCCTATCGAATGTCGTTGTTTACATTGCTATTGTGTACTTAATACAACATTGATCAGCTTTCACTGCAATCAAATATGATAAATAAATTATCCTTACAAGATGGAATAATTAAATATCATATCATATCCTACTATGAGTATAAAAAGGGAGTTTGGAAAGTCTGTTGGGATGAAAAAGAGGGTTAACCATGTTTATTTTTCTTTTCTGTTCCATCTCTGAAAGAGAGAGAGAGAACTATGTCCCCCTTATTTAAATTTTCTTATCCAGTGAGATGATTTTTCAAGGTTGAGGGTGAATCCATGTTCAATTTCATTTCTGTGATCTTTTAGTAGATTTTGGTGTTATGTCAAGAAGATAAAATTTCTACAAATACATAGTAGGGGACCTCTATCTGTTAATCTCATGTTATAAATTCTATTTTCTAATTTTACACAACTCCATTAATATTTTAGCAAGGGATAGTTTTTTTTGATTTTGAAATTTATCTATTATATGATTTTTTTAAGAGAACGTTAGTTTATTTCAATTTTATGATATTTGTTTTCCAAATAATGAAAAGGGTTATTTGTACTAAAATTATTTTAGTTATAATATATATATATATATATATATATATATATATGTTAAAAGTGATTTCATCATACTAGAAGAATTTATAAATTGTTATTGTTAAATTTTGGATATGATGTTTTAGGATTTTGAATTTATTAAAGCATAATTTTATTTAAGTCATCCAATTTTTTGGAATGACTGTATTCGAAAATTACATATTTCATTTAAGAAATTGATTAATTTCATGTTTATTTTTATTCTTTCTGGTTTAATACTGGCATAAAATCCATGTTCATCTTTGTAATTCAAGAATTGAATATGTGTGTTTTTGTTTATATTTTTATGATCATGAAATAAACATATATACACACATATGATTTATAATGAGAGTTATTTTTTTACACTTCGAATAAATAATATAAATATCTAACATGGGTACAAAATATATGAGTACATATTAATCGAACACAAAAAAATGATTTATTTGACGTTTGAGACCATTTCCCTATAACATATATTTTTTTTGATTTCGTATATATAAATTTATATATGTCCTTGAAATTTGGTTCTTCAAAACACACACAAACACACACACACATAAATATATATACATATATTCATGAAAGAGTGAATGCATATGAAATGCTATTGATAATTTCATGTGTGACATAAAAATTTCATGTGATTATTAATACTTTATATATATTCATTACAATATTTAATGCATAAAATTAATTAAACAAGTATTTCCTTGGATACTTTTATTGATGATTGCATTTTAAAAATGGTTGAAATTATGTCAATATGAAAATCATGTATTTCATAAAATGTTTAGATACATGGATGTTTATGAAAGGTATGGGTGATAAAGGATTGGTCAAAACCAAACATAAAATTATAATGCAATTGATGTTCACATATATATACATACATATATAACTAATCATATATATAAATATAAGTGTAATTTGTTTTCTAATGCAGTAACATGTTTCCAAAATTTTAAATTCCAGTGAAAATTATATGTTAGTAAGCCAAGCTAAAAATAATTTTTTGAAATAAAATGGTTCTTGAACATTGTAAATATGATAGGGAGTTGAATAATGTATCCATCCCACTTGTGAGTAGGCACAAGATAGCCTTCAACGTTTCAACTGGCCTCAGTCGTTTTTTTAAGAGCATGCCTAATATTTTCAACTGAATCACAAGATTAGTTAAAAAATGTTTTCAAACTATAATTATTTTTGAAATAATTATTTAACAAATTTATTTATAATAGAATATTTAAAATGTATTATCAATGTGATATTTTTAAAATGAATTTATCAAAGGTTTTGAAAACCCCTTACTAGGCAATTGAACGCTCACCCTTTTATTTTCAAAATATTTTTAACAGGTAATTTTGGAGATTATCGTAGATTTCATCGCTTTTGGAGTTAGCACGTGTCGAAGCATAGTTAACATTGGTTTTTTTATTTCAACTATGACAATTTTTTTGTAATGTCTAATCTTTTATATCCTAGACCGGTAAAAGGTCCTCATTTGTTTAAGGTGTTGTGAAATTGTTTATTTAATTTTATTAAAAAATATTACACATTATTTTCAAGAACCGAGTCTGGAAGAGAAGTCTCGGGTCATTATAGAACTGAAATAATTTTATATATTTCTTCATTGGCCCATTTCTAGTATTTTATTGAATTTTATAGTAATTATATTTATCATAATGTGTTAAAATCCATATTGTCACGGTTAGAGATAAAGGGTTTAACTGAGGGTTAAAGACCCAAGATAAGGATAATATAATTACACAAACATGAGTAAAATTCATTGGTATATATTTTTTATACCCATACTCAAATTTTATTATAAAATAATCACTTTGGATATATTTTAAATTGATAATAAATTTATATTAATTTAATATTCTAAGAGTTCACTAAAGTGCCCATCCCCTCTAATATAAAAAAGAAACATACACTCTCACTTCCTCACACCACTTTGAGCCATATATATCTATAAAACACACTCATTTCCCTTATAAACGTCCCTAGAAACATTCTATAGGTTCTGGAAATCTCAAAAGACTAACCATAATTTCCGTAAGAGGACATTCTAAGGGGGTTCACTAAAGAAGAGTTAATAATCTTTACTGACTCCATGAAAATTATTTATTCTTATACTTCCTCTTCATGTGTTCTTTATATTATCAAATAAAAAATATAGTATATAATATATTCTTATATGTTATTATTATTATCATAAAACTATATAACTATTTTTACACATCCTTCCAAAAATAATATCACTATGTTACATACGTTCAACTTAATATAACCACGCATTTGTGTAATTTGTTTTATGACCAACAATTTATATGGATAGATATAATAATTAATATAATGGATATAAATAATAAAATTTACCTCAATTTTTCTGTATAATTAATGTAAAATCCAACTCTTTACCACTTTATCATTATGGGAGTGATACCGTCGCTCGTGTATATGTACGACTAACTATATCCACGACGTGATGAGATTCGTTATCCAGGTTAAAAATTCATGAATGATTATAAAAATATATAAGAAGAATAAGTATAATATTTTTTAACTTAATATAATTCTGGATATGAATAAAATATATCATATTCATAATAAACCGGGAATATATTAAAAAAACATAAGAAAATGAAGAAGATAACACCAAAAAAAGAGTATTAATGAAATATTATTAACAACCTGATGAAAAGATAATATAATAGTATCATATATGATATCATAACAGTGTATATGGTTTTTGATTAAATTAATAAAATGTTTTAAACCATTATACATGAGTTTTATCTACATTTAACTAAAGTGATGTACATAGTAATGTAATTTCATCTCACTTTTTAATTTCGGGAGATACATGCCATATTCAAAAATTCTTTATTTTATGTTGTTTATATACTAACCTATGACCTAAAATATAATTAATTTAATTTATTTTATACATAAAAAAAATTAACTGATATTATTATTTCTTGTGGATCACAATTCAAAAGTTACCCTAGTAATAAGAGATTTTTTTCTATCTTTTATCATTGTGGGACACATAACATATACACTACTGATATCTTTTTTTGTGGTGTATATAAAGACCATGAATTAATTTAGGAGTATAATCCCGAGTTTTTTTTATTTTCATATCCATATAATTTTATTACATTCATGGGGAGTAATATTATACAAATTATCAAGTGGTACAATTTAATTCTTCAAACTCATTTTTTTCCGGATTGGTTATACATAAGTATATACTAGAGATTATCTATCATCCATGTCAATGATTCATAAAAATAAATTAATTTTTTTGGTATTATAATAAATATTATTAATGTTTTATTTAACCCTGATTGGTATTTTACAAATTGGTTTAAAATAAATCAATTTTTTATTTTCCAAACATGGTACTTTATGAATTTTTTTGACATAAGGATTGGGTTTTTTACTTATACATCATGAGTGGATTTTTCCACCATCATGAATCCATAATGGTATGAAACATCCCTTAAAAAATACTATGTTTTTTAAAAGTAAATGATTTATTTTATAATTTTCTTTATTTTAAGTGATGTCAATATAAAATGGTGGAATTTCAATGAAGATGTTTTTAATGATTATATTAGATTATTTTCATCTGTGAAAAAAATCCTTTGTTGGAAATTATTTTCATTTAATGTTTATTTTTTATGATATAAACAACCACATTTTATTGACGGGTTTATGATAATTTTTTACTATGGAAGTTCTATTTTTATAACATTCAAGGTTTATGGTTAATGTATTAACATTTCTTATAATAGTATTGATATGAATGTTTATGATTAATATATTTTGACCTTTTTATATGTAGAATGAATTAGACTCAAAATATAACTATTTGGGACCCCTATAGCCCCTTAATGCATCAGTAGGTATCATGAGACAAACTATTTGGGTTTTTCCCATCTGTGTATGATGTATTTTTCAAATTAGTGACTATTGGTTTATGTTACACAACTTTATTCGTTCCCTCATTATAAGATTAGTTACTGATATTAAATGTGATTATTAGACTTCTAGAATAAAGATGTCAACGTTTATATGAAATTATATGATTTATTCTTGCAATATTTTTCTCAATATTATATTTAAAAGTATTGTGTTTAAATTAATCCCCTTTCCATAAAAGATTTTGTTTATATATTATTTCTTCTTTTATATTATTTAGAACTATTGAGCATCTGAGATCACCCACTTTATATACATTATTTTCCCAGGATGATATGATATATATTATGACTAATATTCAAGATTAATCTAATTGAATTAATGTGTTCAAAAGATTCAATATGTTTTATTTTAAGTTTTCAATTGTAATGTAAGATTCATGTATGTAACCTATTTTCAAAAACTATTAAACTAATCGGTCCTTTGTTATTTGAATTATGTATCTATGCCAATGTAATAAACTGAGGAACTAACTCTAGGTTACTATACTTTATGTTGTTACAGTTGGTATCAAAAAAACATTAGTAGAACCCTTAGAAACTATATTTTGAAAAACAAATATTAGGGAACAAAACCCTAAGCTAAATGCTGGGAATAACTATATAAGAAAATACAATAAATTTAGTACAATATAGTTTATGTGGGTATTCATAGAAATATATCCATTTATAAATACTACTTGTTAACATGGTTTTGGGATAGATGTAACTATGATAAATAACTCAGACATGGTGTGTTCGGACTGAATCAACATAACTAGGTACATGAAAATTATCCTTACTGTGCACCTGGATTGACACTCCGAGGGGACATTCTTAGGATAATTCACATTATATTTAAAAACCATTATGAATTGTTGGAATATATTATGAAAATAAATATCCTAGGTTAAACTTATGTTGTCTTATTTTGAAAATAAGGGGCCATGATATTATATAAATGATTATGCATTTTTATCACTATGAGTATTGTTACTCACTCTATTCATTCTAATTTTAGTAAATGTATAGAACAAAAAGGATTCATGTTAATATTTAACATGATAGAAAATGTTTTTGTGACATGAATCCAACAAAGATATTTATAGAATTAAATGATATTATGTTCATGCATAATCAGTTTTAAATAATATAATAAAAATTATATACCCTTACAAACTCCCGAAAAGACCAATAAAGATAATTATGGAGTTTACTAAGATATCTAGAGCTGGAGACCATGGAGAATAGTAGGAATGATTTCCATCATGAATGAAATGTATATGGATACACCAAGTAATGTGTATCAATGGGATTAATTAATGATTTTTTTGTGACATAATGACATGATGAAAATAATTTCTATGGAAAAATGAAGTGTACGAATGAGGGAAAAAATCCTAAGAATACATTGGTAGTTAGTTACCATAAATTTTGAGAATCAAGGAACTACATGTCTAAATTTCACTCATATAGGATAAAATATATTCCATGGAAGGACCAATTTGGAAATAATGGGATGAAGTATTTTTGTATTGGGGTTTTTTTGGAAGACCTTAGTTAAAAGGATATTTAGTGATTAACATTATGTCAAAAATGTCAATCATAATTATTTTGTAATTTATATTATCATAGTCTTAGAAAATAGACAACCCACAGGATGGGTGAAAACCCATCACATCCGGAAATATCACGGGGTTTTAACCCTTAACTGAAGGGAAAAAGGGTACAACGCTTACCATTAGTTTATGTGAAGTCCTTTTTAGCATGATTTTTTAGTTAAAATTTATAATGGATAAAGGAATTGTTTTTATTTTAGGTACATTTTTTAATCAAATAGGTAACCATTGGGTTGGAAAATGGGTTAGTAGTAATTAATGTTATTTTCATAGAAAATTTATATAATGGGAATGCTCTAAGATTAAGGTAAATATAATGAATTGTTTTTTGGAGTCAAATATGATTTTAATGTGTATATATGCTGATTTCTGTAATTAATCTAAATGATTTTCAAAATATTGATATAATGAGATTTAGGAAATTAAAGTTTTAATATAAGACAATAAGGGCCATTAATGTTAATTAGAATACTATTTTATCAAATCATTTTTATTTTTTTGTGTTTGAAATATTGTCTAGAATATTTTTGTGGAATGATATTTAATTGTTGAATGGTCAATGATGAACTCTAGGGTTTACTACTAATTTGTTTAGAGATTCATTTGAGGAATTATCATATCATATCCAAATATATTTCGGTTTTGGTTAATGTATAATGACATGAGAATTATATAGTTACAATTATATTGATTTTTTAATCCATAGAAGTTGATTCGAAATATATAAGCATAAAAAATTAATCTTAAGTAAACATATCTTGTAGAAACAAAAACATTGTGGGGGAAATTGATGTAAGTATGAATGTCTACTTAAATAGTAAGTTTGTTTTCTTAGGTTCTTATTCAATGAACTAAATGAATTATTAAACTATAGAGAAAATACCTTGAAACCAAAAATATTATCCTAGTACCATATTATCTGTTTATTCAATTGGTCCCATAGATCATCACAGGTTTATAGATTTTTTACCGTTAACATTCTCTTTACCATGTTCACTCTCAATTAGAACTTGAGGGTTTGATTTATCTTATATGTATTTAGTTACATATATAGAACCCTAGTATGTGTTTTCTATGGTAACCATCATACTTCCATTTCATTATTTTAATATTGAGGTCTCGTTGATCTTTTTCTGATATGGTATTAGAATATTTATTTTCTGAAAAGTCAAAACACTCATTTTTGGTACTGAGTTTGAACTGCGATGACACAATTTATTAAATGATGGGAGAATGTAACACAACAAGAATTTACAGTATGTTTCCTCTTAAATATATTCAATTTCATCTATAGCTGACATTGTATGTGGCACTATGGTAATCATACAATACAAAAAACAATGAGTTGGATTCTATTACACGAAAGGCCGAGTTTTACCGAGAAACAATATATTGTTAAAATATTATTTTTAAATATAATAAGATATAAAGTATAAGTAAAGTTAGAGGTTATGAATTTAATTGAGTAAATTATCAAAAATTTTGGTTTAATTTATTGGTTACAAATTAATTCAAAATGAATATTGGAATGAACTCAATATATTGTAATTATTTTATAAAGAACAATTTTTTATTCTTACAAAGTCATTTTATACCAATAAATTATAATAGTTACTATTATAAAATGATATTATTTAAATATATATTTGACATATTAAATCAAATATTTTTATATTCGAATATTATATTTTAGAAGCATAAGATAAGAACAAACCGAATATTACACATAAAAACCTATATTTTTTATAAAAACAATTTTACCTCCTTTAAATAAAGAAACTATATTAGATCAAAATTTTGAAATAATTATATACTCTTGGAATGGCTTCTAAAGCTAATTTTATCGTCGATCCTCCTCCTTATGAGAAAATTATTGATCAGAGTGATCATAAAGGGGGTCTGCACTATTTTGATCTCTATGGATTTGATTGCAAATATTAATGGTAGGTTCCTGTTTATAGAAATATAGTTCCTATAACTAATCCCAATTATTTTATAATTCTCCCTCATAAACATCAACAAATATTTCAATAAATTCCTATCTACTACTTCGATCATTTCGGTTTCGCTTGAATTTATTTATGAGAATTCTATTAATGCAAGTTTTTCAAAAACTCTTTTGGGTATTTGATGTGATGTAAGAAAAAGGTTTTTTTTTCAAGATAAATGAGGATTTTTTTTCAATCAGGAGAAAAAAGCTACAATTTTAGATGAGTTTTTTTTATTAGATATCCTGTTATTCTTACTCAATTTCAATCAATCTATGGGACAAAGCTATACATTTTAGGGTAGTTATTGTTCCTTTCCTGTATCCTTTTTTTCCTGCTCAATTTTATAAATCTATGGGTTGTATTTTATTATAATGTCTTATTTTTTTGTTTCAATTAATGCATATGTTTTTATTTTATTTGAGGGTATACTTTTTGATTGTCTACGGTGTAGATTTTGGAGATGAAGAGTGTGACATAACATCGACTCAAGCTTCCAAAATGATAATAAGGTTGACTTGGTTTGTTTCTTCTACTTTACTACATGGGTGGTGATAAAAGATATTTGGGAGAAGTAATTATTCTACTTCAATGAGGGGTGCTGGATGATTGCATTCAAGAGACGAAAGTGATGTAGGATTGTGGTCAAGAGATGACATGGGTGGTGGGGTAGCAGTGACAAAAAATGTATAGATGTGTCTATTTGTTCATGGTCTTATAATTGAAATTCAATTATATAATGATTCATTTTTTATTAAATTCCATTTTTAATATTATTAATCTTATTCAAAGTTTAAACATGTCTTAAAATCATCTTTTTCGTTGTAATTAAAATAGGTGTATTATATATGATAATTTAATTAATATATTATGAAATTTTAATAGCAATAAAATTTGATGTGTTTTTTATTAAAATGTAATTTATAAATTGATAATATATGATTGAAATATTATTACCAATAGATATAGTTTTCATATAAATTCGTTGCTAAACACTTTTACCAACATATATTTTATTTTCTGGTATAATTATAATAGTAACAGAACTATATTATTTGTCATAATAAAATTTAGTGATAGAGTATTTATCGAAATTTTAGTGAAAAGAAAATATTGGTTGGAAAAACATTTTTCCAACAGAAAATGCACTTTTACCAAACAATATACTTCTGTTGGAAAAAGCTAATTAATTTGTATTGTAACAACATTTTACATAGGTGATTTAAATCCTATTTCTATTCATGGAATGAGTTATAGCATTACAATTATCCACCAATGTATCACTTGAGTAGGAATCATAATGTTTCTTTCTATATAATCTTTTATATACCTTGGGATCACCCATTAATTATGTGTTTTTTGGACTCACACACATGTGAGGGGAAATAAATGATTGATTAAAATAGGATTATATAAATATCCATAGACACATAGGTCCTACATAAAAATATATGGAGGGTTTAATCATAGTTAATCAATTTTAATTTAATAAAAATTCATTACAAACCCATAAAATAAATTAAATTAAAACAGATTACACCTAAACAGGTCATCTTAAATCTCATGAACAATCATACCTACACCAAATATGGAACAGTAACTAGATAACATTCATATATTGAGTTTTTTTAGTATTAATATGAACACACTGGCATTGATTAATTAATTATATTTCTTCTTAATGATCATATGAATTTAATTGGAGATACTCAACATTAGTGGAATTGATGGAAAATAAATAGAACAACCATAATAATATATTAATTTCAAAAAAATTAATGAAGAATTTAATATTCATTAAGACCATTATTAAATTTTCAATCAAATATTAGAGTTCTAATATATAAAATAGGGTTTAAGTCCCAAAATTTTCGATTTAATGTAATTTTTAATTATTTCCTTTAATGGGATACTATAATCCATGTATAGACCATATTCATATTGTGTACCTTAGTTTCCATGTATCCTTGGTACATGTCTGGTACATTTTAGTACACCTCATATGGACAACGAGACATGAATATACCAATGATATGCCTTGTGGTCAGCTTGGCTAGTGTCTAGGATGTAGGTATGGGTCTTTGGTGGATGATTCAAATGTAGGAATTGATTAAATACATGAAATATTCACTACATAAACATTATGCATATCATAAATGCATTAGGTTTTAAGTCTCATGCAGTTTTGACTTTTTATATTGACCACATTGATTGTGAGATTTATAACACTAACCCTTGAAGACAACATGAAATGTACACTAATACACATAATGTAATTAGAAAACTGTGTTCCATGTTGGTTAGTCAACATGTCGTGAACACTGTGTGTAATTTCTTCATGGTGTTTCGTGTATCCTATGGAAAATTGAAAAGTAGTTCACTAGGGTACATGACATGTACAACTAAGTACAATCCATGTGAAACTGTATTACCGGCCAAAACATTATAGTTCCTGATGGAATATATGGTCATTCACCATCTATTCTTGGTCCCTTAAGAATGTGAAAAACCTAAATAAACATTATTAATATGAAAAATCATGTTAATTAAAATCTAATTAATGAGTGAATAAAATTAAATGAAAACCTAACCACAATTTCACATAGATCATCTATATAAAAAATAAATATAAATTTAAACGCGACTACTCGGATTCTACTTGTTGGTTTTAGGTGTAGAGGAAAAATTGGGTGGTTGGAGATAAATTAATTTTTATTTTAATTGATATTTCTTGAAACCATGAGGGATAATCTTACATGTGAAATTTATTAATAATATTTTTAATAGGAGGAAAAACATTGTCATAGGCTTAGGAACATTCCTTATTGATGAATGTTGATAATCCAAAAAAATCCCATTTAGATTTCCTTCACTGTTCTATGAGGATCCAAGGATATAATCCCTCTATAATAGATCCATATGTGCTCCTATGATCTTTGAGAAACACCACTCGATCTTTTGGTTCTAGCATAGTGAATCAAATGACCTATATTGTTATTTCTTGATCACTCATTCTTTATTCGTGAATAATTACCTTCTATGTTTCTTGTTCATGAGATGGAAATAAAGGGAGATGTCAAGAAAAAATAGCTTATGTACAACAATTCTCTATTTTGATTACACAGTTGGATTTCTTCACTCACTAAAAAATAGTCATAACCATCTATTTATAGAGCTAGAGATTTTGTTAATATAATTTTTTAATGAAAATAAACCATTAAAAATTATAATAACCTTATATGAACCTCATTCTTTATAATAATAATATATTATTATTATTATTTGGCATGAACATACTTGTTTAACAACAAGTATTAATTCACTGAATTTTTTATTAATATTTTACACGTGACTCGGTCTCAAAAATTCCTCTCTCCTCGATATTTATTTTGTACCTAAATTAAAATTCCAATCATAAAAAATATTACATTCACATATCAGTGAATAAATATTTATCAATTATTAAATAATATAAATAATTTTTTTCATGTACTAGTGATAAAATATTTACATAAATTATTTGATAAATAAAACTTCAATAATATTATTTTTCAGTCCTGAGAATAATATTTATTTCACTAATTAGTTTATTATACAACTTAATCAATATCAATGGAAACACATAATTTTTAAACCTCTATGAATATTTATTGTGGTAATTTGGCAGTCTTTCTAAATGTCCAAGATTACTCTCTAATAACGAGTCAAGGAACAAATGATAAAGAACAAAATTTCATAATTTTGAAAACCAAATATGAACTCCCAATATGTAATGTAATAAATTTTTCACAATATCTCATCAATATGTTTACAGATATATGTCATAAACCTATATGCTTGATACATCATTATTTTCATATCCAAGATAAACATGTAATTACACTATGGCTAAGGAATTTATGACAATAGCTACATCCCAATCAATGTTTGCGAGTCCTGACATGCATCAATAAAAATAATAAATTCAAAGGACCATTACACACACTTGTCGATAGGAATAATAAATGATAGAAAAATATGCATAATTCATACTAGGGGGTTTATTCTCATAATCACCCATCTCATAGATTACCCTGTTTGAACATAATGAGAAGAATCATCATCTATTTTTGTGTACTCGAACCTAAAATCCTATATTCTTTGTGACCCATCATAGTATGTTATCCAACGAGAGACATATAATAAGAGTTTTTCACATAACTTGATTGAACACGTCATACTGGAGATCTTCTAGGAAGTTATCAATGAAAAAATACTCTTGGAAATTACTATATTGAATCTATGTAGAATATTGAAAATTGAAATAACCCATATTTTCTGAAAGGTAAGGGTTATTTGTTTATTGATTTAAAAATTTTGTTTAATCTTGATAAATTGAAACTATGGACATAGGAAGGTTCCATGATAGTTTGTAGCATGATCAGATCCTGGAGTTCTAAAAAATAGGTTGTAAACTTGCCCACATGGTTTGAAAAAACTATGCCACCCATCCCTCACATTTTTCTGAAACAATGCAGTTACATACAATGGATACTTGTACGCCACACGTGTTTTCTAAAAATTTATTCCCCTATGTTAAAGTCTTTTAGGTTATTATGTGAGTTAGTACTTATTACTTTTTCATGGTCTACACACAGTTAGATTAACCATGCATCAAACCATTTTTTATTCCCCTTTATAGTAGTGACTTATCCACGATTTTTAAATTAGGAAACTAAACCATGATCCATTCTATTTCAAGGTGAAATTACCTTTTTTACCGTAATACAACTATTAATCCTTTTTCCATTGTTTTTTTCATTATCCAGTGGATGGGTAGAGTATTATTCTTTTGTATTCATCAATGCTTCTCCATTTAAGCTTGAATATAAGTTTAACTTCTTTTATTTGATTCACAATATTCCAAAGGAATTAGATTTCATAATGAGAGATCCTGAATCCTATATTTTCTAATATAATATCACCTTGGTATTTATCATCCTATTTATATTAAATCTGTTTTTTCCTAGTTCTAGGGTGTTGTAAAATTTCTCATATCTATTTCAACCTACATTGAATTTGTGGTCGATATCATTTTAGGAGTCTTCTACAACCATATGGTAAGTGGCCACATTGTCTTCCATATGGGGTTTTTCAATTATAATATTCGTTGTTGTGCCACACAATAGTTTTTATTAGAATCCCCTTTTATTTGGATCCATTATATCAAATTGATCTTTTTACATTGATACATGATCATTGATCCTTTTTTAGAGAATTAGAAGTTATTGACTCCATTTATGGACACCCCTTAGGTGTTCCATATCAAAATTCAATTAATGGAAATTTGTGTAGATGCATGAACAACCTTCCTAGCATTAGACATGGATCATTGTTTGAATTTACCATTGTTTGAAATTGTTATAATAGTTCAAAACAACTCCATAGGGTTTCTTCCCACCTATATATTCATTTTTCCCATATATAAAATATCCATATTTATCCGTGGAACATATCTAAATGACCACTGAAGATTTGTTAATTGAAATTACATGTTGAATTATATAGATATTTTGGTTTTATAAAGGATGGACTATACATGATGGTTTCCCAACCTATGCATGACGTGTTTTTTAATTGAAATTCAATGTTGAATGACTTAGATGTGTTGGATTTATGAATTTTTAAATGAAATTGATTATATGGAATGGATTTTAACTACTGTGTTTCATTCCCAATAATGAATTGAATATAATAAATGAAATGATCTATTTAATGGAATATTAAATGTTCATCAAGAAATGTATTTCCTTCTATATAATTTAACATGGATAATGAATCCATAAGTGGGTTATCATTTAGAATTATATTATAATGATGAGTATGAATTATGATGGTTATGGGGTGATGGTATGGGATTGTTGAGGTGGCAGTATCACACTCCATTTCATTGGGTGATGATCATGACATCTCTCACCAATAACACTTTAATGATAGTGGTTTTGATCCACCACATCATCTATTAGAGTGATGACACGATGGATCACCCACTCTCCTGAGTGTCATGCATGATGACTCGCACTCTTATGGGGATGTGGGGATCGTACCCAATTTCTTGAGCTTATAGGCTCATTAAAATGGTCATGGATCTCTGAGTTATTCACTAGTCCAGATAGAAAGTTTTATTCTAGGTATATGGCCACTTTTTTCTGCACTTACTTGGTTCATATAGTTTGAAAAAAATATATATTTAAACTATTTATATAAATTATTAATATATATAGTGACTATTCAAACTCTCATCCCAAAAAATGAGCTGATGTAGGTAGACCCACAAGGTTTCCTTTAGAATACTAAGTAGGTAGTTATTTAATTAATCAGTTATGTGTATTTATTACTCATTCATGCACAATCTTTACTTATGAGCACTTCAGGGATTACACAAAGACACCATTTTTGGGGGACTACTATGATTTATATCTCACTTCGAAACATGGGATGCCTATGGTATCTGATAAGACTATCTATCTATAGTTTTTGATAAGGCAAAAGTAACTTATTTTGGATGTTGATATGCTTAGCTTATAGACAAAGCGTAAGAACAGAAGACTGAGCATTCTCTCATCGTGATATTGGATCTATTTTGTTATTTTCATACTTTTTATAGCATGTTTATATTAATATTCATGTGTTCCGTTTTTATTATATCAACATGCCATTCTCTATATATTGACACTTTCATATGGGATTGAGATCATATTTTCAGTTGTTCAGTTATTTCCTATTTCGATGTATGTTTATTTATTCTACTTTTTCATATATGCTTATTCTACTGATTTATATTTGACAGTTTATTTATTATTCCTCTCTGATAAGAGGTTATAATGTCCCCACTGCACCACCCTCACACCCTCGGTACTAGTCATCAACCTCTGACGTGTGGTGAGCTTCACATGAGGCCATGTGACCCCCGGGCTTGGGGGATAGGTTAATTGGATCCCGAGTCAGGATATTATAGAGTCATATTAGAGGATTTAGGTTTGTTTGTCATGTTTTTTGTGTATTATAAATAAAACCAGTAGTTAAATGAATTTGTTATTGACTATGTTCATGGACGTAGACAACACATGTTCATGGAAACACAAATTATATGGGGTGGGTAATTTTTTTTATTTATAATTACATTGATAAATGATATGACTTAAATTTTGGGATACTCACTTGTATTATAGTGCAATTTAGGACATTATTATTGAAATAATGATTTCTTATACCTAGTCTTGATAAAATTAGTGTTCGGAATTAGATTATGCACTATAATCAGGCACACTAGGAGAAATATACCATCAATTTTCCTTGTCATTTTTATCTTTAGCATTCGTTTTCTTGTTGCATATTCATAGTGATTTTAATATTTATTGAATTTTTCTTACACAACTTACATGGACTAGAAAACATATTTGTCACTTAAATTACATGACTTAACATAACAATGTTTTTTTAAATAGGTTAATGTGGACAACTTAATCAGCCAATTATAGAACAAAGATACACGAACCACTAGTCACGTTGGCTGGAACGAGTTATGTTGTGGGTTAAGTGGATTCCATATTATGGTTCATAAGGAGTATGGAATGTTATGGATCTAAAATGGTATCCCACCTAATTATTCCATTTGAAGTGATCTAATTTTTTTGTATGCACAATTAAAAATGAATGTGAATTTTAAATTGAAAACAACCATCTAATATATAACTAACACAGAGATTTAGACCCAAAATTGGCCTATGTTGTGGGTATTGGGGTATCTATTATGGTTATATGGCCATCTTGTCCTTTTTTTAGTCTAGACGTGACTTTTGTAGATGGAAGAGAGGTATGATGATTTCAATATAAAGGATTTATACTTTTCCTGGTTTTTAAATCTTCAATCATCTAAGTTGATCAATATCTTCTAGGTTGGTTATTTGGAATTGTAATATCATGCCCCATGATGTCCTCCTAGTGTATTCTCTAAAGGTTATTAATACCATCCACCTGGTGTGGTGGTCAGTAAACTACCATTGATTCCTCTTTCAGTGCCACCTATGGAACCTTTTTCAATTCTTGATGTGGGAATCAATGCATATATCCGAAAGGGATTCATATATATGTTTCATTCTATGCCAGGTGTAGTTTGAACTGATCAGTCCATGGGGGATATGACTTTTGGAATTTATGTAGCAGAATCATGCCACATTTTCATGGGATAGAGGACTACATTTAGAGGATTTTTTTCTCAGATGAATCCTTTCAATATTCGATCATCAAGATATTCTTCCAGAGCTGAGGGTCATGCATGAAACATGTATGCATTGTAATTTTACTATGTTATGGAGGAATGTTATCAGATATGAATGTTGGAATCATGATAGGTTTTGTGAAAATTTCCATATTATCTTTTTTGACTACTTCTTTCCCTATAATATAAGGGATTATAGAGGTAGAGAATTCATGATTTTGTAGCTACAGAGCATGTCTTCCATGGAGTACTCAATTCATTACACTATGTTGTAGTGGTTTTATCCTCCTCTAGAAGGTGATGATATTATGGTTTCTAGGAGAATCGGTGATGGGAATCTAAACTCCATCTAATAACATGAATCCCTAATATATTCGGGAACTGGTCAAGCGATGAGGTTTCATTATGATGGGGCATGTCCTAAACTTCTGCAGAACATTCCCTCTAGTGCTTAATATGTGGGGATCTATGACTACACCATAATCAGAATCATGGATAGCATAACCACATTAGGAAGGTGTTTGGAATACAGTAGTTCAATCATGCCAAGGTGGCAGTAGAAGGAGGGAAGTAAGGCATATGATTCTCAGAACCAACATAGGAGGCTTTCTTAGGGAATTTAGGTAGTGACTCAGGTCCACGGTGTTGGCCAGTTACATATAGTTTGTCTTATGAAAGAGGATAAAATCACTACAACTTATACTATTTGAGGGACTACTCTAGTAGCCTCCACTATAGTGTATCCTTTATTTGACACAGTTGCGTCACACTCTTATATATCTGAGACTATAGTGGGACTTAATTGTCTTGAGATCAAACACGTTCATGTTGTTTTGAAATAGGACACCCTTCTGGATTACCATTTTGAGGGAATTCTCTATTGTAACAATTTCCCCATTGAGATGGGAGGTTACCTTTTCATGTAGAATTTTTATTTCCTCGATATGGTGTTCTTTGACATACTCATTAAGATATACTGGTTAGTTTCTCATAGAGCCAATAATGATGTATATCATCAAAGGGTAAATCCCCATAACCATAGGGCCTCAGGAATGTGCATAAGAGATAATGGTATGTTAGTGAGATATGATCTAGACCAAAGAAGCAGAGGTTGGGTAATGTGATAGTTCCAATTGCTAATCTATTCCTTGATAACTAGGGGTTATAATACACTATTTAACCTATGGAAATGGAGAATTTCAGGGATAATATTCTTGAAAAAATTTATAGTATACCTCAAATTAGATAGGTAGATTTTATAATTGAGCCAGTGTTAAGTGTAGCACCAGTGACCAGTCCTCTATATTAGATGGGACCCAAGGAAGTTCTGGAGATCAAGAAATAGTTGTAGGATAATGAGGATAAAATATTTATACTCCCAATGACTTCTTCTTATCATTCACTAGTTATTTTCAATGAGAACATTGATAATACCCTCAGGTTTTTCTTGGATTACCATCATTTGAACCAATTCATTTTAAAGAATATGTATCAACTACCATGAATAGATGACATCTTTGATCAACAATGAGAAGAATGAATGTTTAAAAAAGTTATATCTGAGGATGAGATATAATTATGTATGTGTACGAACAATAGAAATGCCTTTCACAATATTTAGGTGAATCTACTGTCTATATTAGTACCTGAATATTTCATTTAAACATAAGAATTCACCTGTAGTTTTCATGGAACTTAGTAATTGTGTCTTTCGCCAATATTTGTATTCACACGTTTTTTTATTTTTTGATGAAATCTTGGTTTATTCATTTTCTAGTCACAACCATTCATAATATCTTGATATCTATCTGAATACAATGAGAGAGAATTAGATTTATTATAATCTCATTAAATTCCACTTCTGGATTGATAGAGTGCGCTACATGGGTAACATCATCTCAGAATGAGGAATTTTAGTGGGCCCAATGAAAGTGAGTGTTGCAGTTCACAAAGAGTATCGCATGAATGTATTTTAAATTAGGAGTTTCTTTTGTCAATATGAGTATTACATATGCTTCATCCATGATTTATCATTTCACGAACCGAATCTGGTCTCCACTGAAATTAGCACCAAAATAGGCCCATGACAAGGCCTAAAGGGCATTCCCAATCCCCACGGGCTGGCACAAGTGATTGGGTATCATATAATTATAATTGGGACCGATTTAACTGAGTTTATAAACATTTAACAACAAACAAACTCAATAAAACAGATCGTGATTTTTAAACTAAACCCGTCTTTTAAGAAAATTAAGAACTGAATTAAATAAGTTGAAAATATGTTTAAAGACCATTTCAAAGGTAAATAACCAAATAAGTATAGCCCATGAACCTCAAAATGACAAGAGGCATGGCCCTCGAGCCATCTCCACAACACTACATCATGAATGACCGGTGAAAACCCGAACTGTTGGCACAAAAGTTGTACCCAAATATTTGACAACACAAATAACCATGTCTACTTACACCAAAGGGTGTAAGTCGGGTGTGATCCAATTCTGAGTAGGATACCACCACTATGATATTTCATGTGATAAACATTCAAAGTCTAAAATCATGCATGTTTTCAAAATCATGAAATTTCTATATACAATTTCTTAAAGATGCAACATAAAAATTAATACAGTTTTCTAGTGTTCTAATTTCATTAATCATAACTTTTAAAATAAATTTCATAACTACTGAAATTTATATCCAAAAATACCATATGACGATGGTAACCACAAATAATCCAATGATCACAAGCAATAAGAAATAACCCCTAGGCCCTAGCTCGTTGTGTGTCTGAGGTACCTCATATCTCGGTGAGAGTAACAATCACAATATCTGTTCTCGTGAACACGAGCCACTAGTAGGGAGAATACCCATAGCCTATTGGTCCCCAACCATCATCATCATATTTTAGTTAGTGTTGTAAGCATCAATCTATCTATGTGAAACTGAGTCCAAATCTCATAGATTCACTAAAATACTACTACACATCCACCCACCTAGATACCCGGGTTTTCCTCTCGTGCTCAAACAATTTCAAGAAGCTAGGAAATATAGTTTACACATGAATATATAACTTCCACATCACATATTAACCAAACAACCCCATGTACATTACACAACTCAGAAAATTCCACTTTTCATTCCAATGCATTTTGAAATCAAACTCACAAAAAAATAGCCCACAACACTTTTTGCATAACATTCACAATCCAAAACAAACATTAAAAATTTTATGAATTCATTCAAAATATGCTAAAATTCACATAACTGCCCACTCACATTTTTCATAAAACCGTTTTTATAAAAAAAATCTTTTTTCACATCACACTCACACAAACAGCCCAAATCACGTTCACACCTCTATCACATTTCAGTAAATCTGTTAATCATTTTTATAAAAGATTTCCAAGAGAATACACATCACATGACAGCCCCATCAACATTTACATAGGATCATTTGAAAATATACACAATCCAAAACAGTTTTCCAATATGGTCTCACCTCTTACATAAATCATTAAACCATTCAAAACATTCATAAAACAATATCAAGGAGTATTCATAATATTTTCACATAAAACCCCTTTCCAAACCATATTTCAAGGACAAAATCACACCAATATCAGTTCAAAATAGAAATGGCAGCCAAAACAACATTTATTAAACTAAATACACCTGTTATAGAAATACCTCAAACAATACCAGAAATGATTCACATGAAAATCACACGTTCTTAAAATCACTTTCAAGAAGTACAAAAAGGGTTTACACCATGAACCCATAAGAAAACCCTCATTAAAATCTAATGTCGCACGATGAACCTAACAAAGAATAATTAGCAGCCCAAACAAGATTTATTAAACCAATTCCACATGTTATAAAACACACCCAAACAATACACCAGGGGTTACACATGAAAAACACCCAATTGCACAATAAAATGCAACTATTAAACTAAATGCTTATCCAAACCCAACATTAACAGTTTTCACACCATACACAACATATTATGAATATGAAAAATAAGATATTAAATAAAACTAACTCATCTATAAATGATTACACATGGAATCAACTAACTTTTATGTTTAAACCCTCAAAACACTGTGTGAAACATCAACCGCACCACCACCGCACCTCAAGGAAGACAACTCCAGCCTAGAAAAACAATATTTTACCAAAAAGACACCAAATAAAACACTAGGTTCAAACATTAACTTCTAAACATGAGTAACATCAAGAACGGGTGAAAGAAACACTGAGGAAGGGGATGAAATCAAGGAAAGAAACACATACTTGAAACAACTTGAATCAAACGAACCAAATAAACCAAAATTTGATTCTAAAAGCAACCAAATATGATATAGAGGATCTAATGGGGATGATAAGGTCATGTGGGGAATGAAATGGGGGAAAAAGAGTGATAAATAAATGATTTATGAAATAATCAACTTACCTTCTCAAATCGGGATGATTTGAGGAACTCTAAGATGTTATTCCCCATATCGCGATGCCAATGAGGTCCGAAGTGGAAAAATGAATAATTGGGGTGAGGGACGAGATTTTGTCTTCAAGTGGGATGTGTAATCATGGGAATACAATAAAAATGAGTATTTTATTAAATATTTAAAAAAACAATTCATAACTGGAAATGGCTCATGGGTTGGCCCAATTCCAAATTAATTCACCCCAACCAAAAATGCTAATGGGTTCCAAAAGGGTCCAAATGGACAAGGTGATTTGGATAGGTCATAGGAGGAAATTTGGGAAGTATAATGGATGAAAAATTTTAACCAATGAAGGAGTTATAGAAGAAATAAAATGTATTTTTTAATTTGGAATTGGGCTCACGGTTTCGCCCAAATTTTGAAAACCCTCCATTTCCACCAAAATGAATTGAAAACCCCTAAAACAAAGAACGAATTGATATTAAATGAAAAATACATTTAAATGAAGTCATAGATGTGACAATTCTCCCCACCATAAAACATTTCATCCCCAAAAATCTACAACAAGGGCAAATTCGAAAACCAAACCTAACTGATAAACCAAGAATTATTTCTTTGCCAAGATTCCCCCCCAATGGCCAAAACACCTCCAGTGATCATTTAAGGATGGCTTACACTCACAACCAAAACATACACAATATTTTTGAAATGATCAATCACATTCATTCTTTATCCCAAAAAAAAACTCTTCAAACACTATCCAAAAAAGACTCAAGCAATTCAACCAAATGAACAACAACTTAGAACAAGGTTACACTTACCTTAATTTAACAAAACAATTGGGTGCTCTCTAATCCCAATGTTTTCTCAAAGAAGATGTTTTTATCTAGATAGCTCCGAAGGAGACTACCTACCGCCAATGCAATACAATGGATAATTATGAGTTACTGGTACGGGGGGACAAAAACAGGCTCTCCAGTATAAGAAACCAACCATCATAACCGACCAGAATGGGCCGATATATAAACACATAAAAATTTAATGATTTGGGAAGGATTCATAGTTAGTCCACATAGTGTGGGAAACTGTTCAATAACTGTGAAGATCATTCTTTCTGCATGGCTTCCTGGCCCCAGGTCACTACTTATCATCCACAAACCACGTGCGGAGCCTACCTAGCCAAATTTCAATCAATTCTCTAAAGACATAATGGAAACCAAAGAGGGGATGATATTTGGTTATGGCATGGATACAAGTCCCTACACCTATTTCCACCGAACTTGAACAAAAGAAGAAAGATGATGACACCATCAGTTTAAACTCTTTCTATCTTTCATACAGAGGATAGGACTGTGTACATGGGTTAAAACAACACTGGGATTTCCCCTTACTACACTTCAGCTTCTCTCTAGGACCTATGGTTGGAGCTCAAAATATTGAAGCATATTCGGCCTCACAGTTAGGCTTTGGAGACCCGTATTTAGAACTTCATCTTTCGGTGCCACCAACAACTACCCCACATACCCAGATGGGTTCACCAAGACATAACACACTCTATAACTCATTTTACCAAAACCTGATATTTCACTGAAACAAGGGATCATAAGATTCACACAAATCACACCTTGTATATTTTGGTGAGAAAAAACAGAAGGGTAGGACATGTATAAACACCTTCCTCTAAGATAAGGGATTTGATGTTTTTCCCATGGGAGACATACTCCCAACATAACAGAGAACCTCATTGGATTTTGCGACCTTAACCTTTACAATCAAATGATCACACAACATCACAAGGTGTCACCGAATATCACCATTGCAATTGACAGAAACCAAACATGGAACGAGACCTTATTCCAAGTCCCTCAACAACAGACAAGTCCAAAAAGTGGCCAAAATATCTTCCCATGATCAAAATACAAAAATTGGTGGTTTAACAAGATCTCTTGCTTCAACGAAAATATGAAGAACCAAAAGGCCCTCTAAGACACCATTGAGACACTCATCCACACTAAAAACCCCAGAACATTTCCACCTTTGATGAATCAGGCATCATAAGAAACTAAGGACTATTTCAAACTTCAACACATATTATCCCACTACAAGAGGATCCAAAAATCAGTGAAAGGAATAGGTGTAGAATCAATCAACAAATATCGAAAAAATATTCCTTATATTGATCAACTAGAGGATTTTCCAATGGTGAAACAATACACATTTTACATTAGTTGTGCATTAACCCTTAATGGGGGCATATCTTATCCAATGTGAGAACCCAAGCAACCAACCAAGATGGTCCATTGGTCAAAAAATTCCCCAAACCAGATCCAAACACATGAATGGAAACACTGTGAAAGTTCCCCAAAACAAATCTCAGAAGATACTACTAACTGGTCCTTCTACCAAACATGTCATCCAAATACAAACCTAAAACACAGTTCAAACAAGAGGGTTTCATGGACTCAAAACATCCCACAACATCAACATTTTACAATAACACATAATATACACCATCCCAAAAAAATCAACAAGACATCATGTTTTTCTCTAAAAAACATATCTTTGAAAACAAACGGTTCAGCGGTTAGCGTATCCACCAATGGTACCCCATGGGAATCACATATGCATGTTTCTGTGCCACACCGAGCACCCTCATCATATCCCTCCTAGCACTCATCTATTCATGCCAACAACCATCCATCATCCCATCTAACCCCATGCATGTGATCTCTCATGAAAATACCAATGGTTAAAACCAAAATTCATTCCACTTTTCAAAACCAAAACGGTTAACCAACACATCCATTTTCTCAAAACCGCTAACCATAAGAATTAAAATACCAATTCACATCTTACTAAACATTTCAAAAAGAAACAATCATTTAGAAAAGAACTCACTTTCATGTTATTCATAAAATTTTCAAAACATCTCATCCCATTAAAACAACCTTTGATTGTTTAGAAAACTATCTTGGGAACACTTTTTCAAAACCAGCTTCAATATAGTTCCTGATTTCAAAAGAGTTATAAGAACACAATTATTAATTTCAAAATAATTCTGAAAATTCTGTTCCACCATTTCATAAATCAAACCATTCCCTATTTATTTGAAAATCATTTCACAAAAAAATTTTGCTTCTTAAAACCAAGTAACTTTAAAACCAATGTTTCACGATGTAAAAACTGGAGAACACAAGATAATGTGATAGGAAACTAGTTTTAGTGGATGACATGGACATATGGTTGGTTGTCATATTATAACCACTTCACTGTCACAAAGAGTTTTCTAGGGAATATCTACAAATCCACATGTCTTTCTAGGCCCTGCGACCTCACTAAGACCATTAACCCAACTCTCTATTCATTTCCATTAATCATCATCAAACCAAGAAATTCAAAGGACTTAGATAAATACCAACTTCCACTGGCAACCTGAATCATGTCATGAGGTGTGCTGATCAAGAACATTACCAATAAATTGAATACCAAGACATGAATATCCTGAATCCATACTATCCCAAATATTCACCAAATAACATGACCCAAAGAGTTAACCCGAACCTCCTCTGATACCATTTTGTCACGAACTGAATATAGTTTCCACTGAAACTAGTGAAAAATCGGCTTGTGAAAATACCCAATGGGAGTTCCTGATCCCCACGGGATGGAACAAGTGCCCGGGTTTCATATAATAAGAATTAGGAATTATTTATTCGAGTTTATAAACATTAAACAACAATCAAACTCAATAAAACAAATCTTGATTTTTCAATAAAAACCATCTTTTAAAAAAATTCTGAACTGAAATTCATAAGTTAAAACTATGTTTAAAGTCCATTAAAATGGTAAAACCCCAAATAAAGACATCCCAATAACCTTAACATGGCACGATTTATGGCCCTCAAGCCATCTCCACAACACCACATCATGAATGACCTGTAAAAACCCAAAATATTGGAAAAAAAGTTGTACCTAAACCTGCGACAACAAAAATAACCAAGTATACTTACACCAAAGGGTGTATTTAGGTTGTGATAAAATGCCCATTAGGATACCACTACTAATGGATTCTATGTTATAAACATTCCATGAAGAAAAGCATGAAAGTTTTCAAAACAAGTAATTTCTATATATAATTTCTCAAAGATGCAACCTAAAAATTAAAACAGTTTTCAAGTGGGCTAATTTAAAGAATCATCACTTTTGAAATATATTTCAAAACTAATTAAATTTATAGAAAAAAATTCCATATGCTGATGGTAACCAAAAATAATCCAATGAGCACAGGAAATAAGAAATAACCCCTAGGCACTAGCTTGTTGTGGGTCCTAGGTACCTCATATCCCGATGAGAGTAACAATCAAAATATATATTCTCATGCACACGAGCCACCAGTAGGGAGTATACCCATAACCTAGTGTTCCCCATACATCATCATAATAGTTTAGTTAGTGTTGTAAGCATCATTCTTGCTACGTGAAACTGAGGCTAAACCCCACAGATTCACTAGTATACTAGTACACGTCCACACACCTAGATACTCGGGTTTCCCTCTTGTGCTCAATGAAGTTTAACAAGCCTAGAAAAATATTTTTCAAATGAAACTGTCTCTTTCACATCACATATTAACAAAAAATCCCCATGTACGTCACACAAGTCAAAAAATTACACTTTTCATTCAAATGCATTTTGAAATCAAACTCAAACCAAAATATCCCACAACACTTTTTGCATAACTTTCTAAATCCAACACATCCGTTAACAATTTTATAAAATCATTAAAAATATGATAAGAATCACATAACATCCCACTCACTTGTTTTAGGAAACCCTTTTTATAAAAAAATCCATTTTTCACATCACACTCACTCAAACAGCCCACATCACATTCAAACCTCTTTCACATTTCAGTAAATCCATGGAACATTTTTATAAATCATTTCTAAGAGAATACACATCACATGACATCCCCATTCAAATTTAAAATGGACCATTTGAAAATATACACAATTGAAAACAGTTTTCCAATATGTTTTTACCTATTAGTTAAATAATTAAACCATTCAAAACTTTCAAAATACAATTCCAAGGAGTATTCCCAAGATTTTCACATAAAACCCATTTCAACACAGTATTTCAAGGAAAAAATCACACCAATATCAATTCAATACATAATTGGAAGCCCTATCAACATTTATTAAACTACCCCCAAGTGTTATAGAAATACCACAAACAATACCAGAAAAGATTCACATGAAAAAAAACGTTTTCAAAATCACTTACAAGAAGTACAATAAGGTTTTACCACTTGAACCCATAAAAAACCTCTTAAAAATCTAATGGCACACCAAGACCCTACCAAAGAATAATTTTCATCCCAAACTAGATTTATTAAACCAATTTCATATGTTATAAAAGACAACCAAATAATACCCCAAGGGTTACACATGAAAAACACCCAATTGCATGTTAAAATGATACTATAAAATTAAATTCATAACAAAATCCAACATTAACAGTTTTTTCACCATAGAGAACATATTGGAGACATGAAAATAAGTAATTTCAGAAAATTTACTCATCTATAAATAATTACACATGGAATCACCAACCTATTATGTTGAAACCCTCAAAACATGGTGTGAAACATCAATCGCACCACCACCTCACCTCAAGGAAGAAAAATCCATCCTAGACAACAATATTTGACCAAATACACCCCAGATCAAACCCTAGGTTCGAACCTCAACTTATGGACACGAGGAACTTCATGAAAGGGTGAAAGAAACCCTAAAAAGGGGAAGAAATCACAGAAAGAAACACTTATTTGAAACATCTTGAATCAATTAAACCAAATACACCAAAATTTGATTCTACATGAAACCAGAATTGATATGGAGGCTCTAATGGGGATGATAAGGTCAAGTGGGGTCTGAAATGGGGGAAAATAGTGAAAATTAAATGATTTATGAATGAATCAACTTACCTTATCAAATCTAGACGATTTGAGGAACCCTATGAAGTTTTTTCCCACTCTGCGATTCCAATGAGGTCAAAAGTGAAAAAATGAATAATGGTGGTGAGTGTCGAAATTTTGGCTTCAGGTGGGAGGTGAAAAATGGGAATATAGAGAAAAATGTTTATGTTATTAAATATTTTAAAAAACAATTTAAAACTAGAAATGCCTCACGGGTTGGTCGAATGCCAAATTAATTAACCCAAACCCAAAATGTTAATGGGTTCAAAAAGGGTCCCAATGGACATGGTGATTTGTATAGGTCGTAGGATGAAAATTGGGAATTAGAATGGATGAAAAAATTTAACAAATTAAGGAGTTATAAATGAAATAAAATTTATATTTAAATCTGGAATTGGGCTCATGGTTTGGCCCAAATTTTAAAAACCCTCCATTTCCACCAAAACGAATGGAAACCCACTAAAACAAAGAAACAATGGAAATTAAATGAAAAATACCTTTAAATTAAGTCATTTATGTGACATACCATGACTTGCACTTCCAAATATGGGTGTGACAAATAATGATGTGAATTTCATATCATCAGAAGCATGTGAAGAAGCCTTTCATGACTTAAAGGGAAAAATGTATTCAGTACCGATATTAATTCTTCCAGATCATGGAAGGGCCTATATTATTTATTTTTAGGCATTAGGTATTGGTTATGGATCTATTTTTATGATGGATGATCAAGTTGATTCTTACGGTTCTCATTTGTTAATGCATCATGAGCATAATTAGCCAATGCATTATATTGCCCTCATTTCAATTTTTCATGCCTTACGTTGTTGGAGACACAATTTATATATAGGGAATTTTGTGGTATTAAGAAATCAAAAAATCCTGAAGTTCATCTTTACATAGTGATATCTTAATCTCATTCAGGACATATTAGTGGAGTACATACACTAATTTGATTTTGATCTTGCCTACACACCTCTTAATGGAAATTTTGTGTCCAATGCTCTGTGATGGAAGACTCAGACACAAAAATTTCATGAATCCAGTGATGAATGGTAGCTTAGGGCCTTATTATCAGATATACTCACTGTGTATCAAAGGAACATGGTCAGATTATCCTCTCAGCCTTAGTAGTGGCCTCAACTCTTCTATAATGGGTATGAATTAGGTAGATATCTAATATGAAAGGCCTTGTCCTTGGGAAAGGGATCTCATATGATGACACATTCTCAGTTTTTACCATGTATAAAGATTATACATTATTGTTCCATGTATGTCATGGGTCCCAAAATACATCAAGGATGTGCTAATGTGGGAATTCCACACCTCAGCATGGGCGGTTCAACTATGTTCAATCAAAATGTACCGGGATCTATGACACCAATATTGGTGGCCTGGTATGAAATTGGAGATATTCGACTTCATAACTTGGTTTCCACCTATTAGAAATTAATAGAAAATAATAAGTGACTATACAGGATTTTAAATCAATTTTCTATTCCTCAGTGGAACATGATAATGTTTCGATGGATTTTGTAATTGTTCTACCTAGGCCGCCTCAAGGAATGAATACAATGTGGGTTGTAAATGATCATCTAAAAAAGGTCGCACAATTATTATTGTTGTTAAAGACTTTCATAGTAGATGAGATAGTAAAGTTTTACATCATATTGGTTTTACATATTCATAGTGCACAACATTCTATCTTTTCTAACATAGAAACACATTTCAAGTCACCATTCTGGAAAGGGATATTCACGTCCTTGGGTATATGGGTGATTTTGAGTGTGAACTATATCCCATGAATCAATGGATAGACAGTGCATATTATGAATATTATAGAAGAAATTATAGATTCATGTGTCCTTAAATGTATAGGTTTCTAGGAGAATGGTATTCACTTCATTGTGTTGTCTTATAATAATAACATTCAGGCTACTATCTATATGGGTCCTTATGAATCCCTGTATATTAGGTATTTTTGATCACTTATATGATATATGTAGGTAGGGGAGGCTACCATGCCTGGAGACCATCTCGTGTAAGAGTCTCTAGAGAGGTTCCATCTGATCATAATGTGCATATTGACATCATAGTTAAAACAATAGTTGTATGCCAACATACACCGGTGACCTCTTGAGGTTGAGGTCATAGACTAGGTTTTCTTTCGATTATCTTGATTTGTGGGGCCTATACATATTTGAATGCGTGGTAAGATCTCATCGAGGTTCATTGGACCTTTCAAGGTAGTGAAATAGATAGGATCAGTGGCATAGCAATTGGAACTTCAATATAGATAATGGATTATGCATGATATATTTCATGTATCTCAGCTTTTCCAATATCATCCAGACCCATAACATGTCCTTTATCCTGATGAGTCTTAGTTGGATGTGGAATTTTCCTTAATGGAGTTTCTAGTGCATATTTTTGATCGAGGCATGAATAAAATATATGGAATCTCAATTCCTTTGATATAGGTTCTTTGACATCGCGACCAAGTATATGATGAGACATAGGAATGGAATGTTGATATACTATCTTTGTTTCTTGTGTTTTATATGATTATACCTTTTTAATCATAGAAGGCCTATTCGGGGATGAGTTTATATTAATATGGGAGGTTGTAACAACCCATATTTTCACAATGGTATGAATCATTTGTTTTTCAATTTGATCCTTTTGTTTAACCATTGTATCCACGAACTATAGCCTTAGGAAGGTTCCAAATGAATGCATGGATTGATCAGAGCCTGATGCTCTGAAATAATGGGAAAAATATTGGAATGAATGGTTTAAAGAATCATTTTAAGCCTAACCAGTATGGTTCGTTTGAAATAAAGTGTCCACATATTGTGGAGAACTGTAGGCTGTACAGATTGTATGAAATTGTACAATCCCATGCACATGGAAATGTGTTACTACTGAGATTTGGGAGAAAACCCTTTAGTATAGTTAGATAAATAGTTCATGTAAACATGCAGTGTGATGCCCATATATTAGTGACTCTTGCATGGTTTGCACATAGTTTTTAGACCATTTGCTAAACCATGGACCCCCTTATTTCAAGGTGAAATTAGTTTTTTTCCCAATAATTTAACATTAAAACCCTTTTCCTTTCACTTCTTCTTCCTACAGTTGATGGGTAGGGTTTTATTCTTTCATAGACATCAATTGTACTCCATCTAGGTTTGAACATAATATCCACATCAGGTGTATGATTCCTGATATGTCAATAGAGTTGGATTCCTTTTGGCAAGATCTTGAATCAGCTCCCTTACTATATAATTTTATCTTGGTAGCCAATTTAATCTTTTGGTGATAGATTGTTTTCCCTATTTAATGGAATTGCAATGTTTCTCAGATCCCTTATAACCTACTTTAAATTTGAGGTAGATTTCAAGGGAGGTTCCATCTTTGGACCTGAGGAAGCTGGTCACGTCATTTTCTATTTGACTTTTGTCACATTATTGTTATTCTCTATTTCCACACACCATCTTTCGTTGACCATTACTTTTTAATAGTTTTTTTTTCAGATTTGTCATTTGTCCTTGATACACATTCGTTGATCCCTTTTTAGTGAATTAGAATTTTTTGAATCTTTTAAGGGACACCCCTAGTGTGTGCCAATCCAAATATTCCATTATGTTTAGCTATGGAAATTCCCAAACCACCTTCCAAGCATTCTTCTTGGATCATTTTTTTGAATATCATCTGATGTGTTATTTTTATAACAGACCGAATCACCTCCTAAATTTTTAGCCCAACCTATATTTTGATTTTCCCATGTGGAAAATTTCCACATTTAAATAAGGCACATATATAAATGATCAATTAAGATTTGTTAACTAAAATTCCACCTTCAATTAATTAAATAGGTTTTTTATCAAGGATTCACGATTTATGATGGTTTTTGTTTTTCTAAATTAGTTAATATGTTTTAAGAGATATGGATTTTATAGAATAAAATTTACATTGTGGATTTCTTTCCCAAAAATGAATTGAATAAATTAAAAGAAACGATTTATTTCATGTTATATTAAACTCTCATTTTGAAATCTATTTTCATGTATATATTCAACCTTGGTTAATGAATGCATAAGAGATTGTTCCATACATATTAATATATAAATATGAGTATTCCTAGTTCTGTCAATGGTGAGATGTTATGTGATTTCATTGCATGGTATTATCACACTCCCTTATATTGGGTGTTGATCATGATATCTCACACCATTAACACTATAGTATAGTGGGATTGATTCACCCATTATCCTCTATTATAGTGATGATGTGATGGTTAACTCACCATGCACGATATCTCTCATGAATTATCATACTCTTAATGGGATATAGAAAATTTACCTTATTTTTTGAGATTATAATTTTTTAGACTTGTCATGGATGTATAATTTACACCTCAATCCATCAAACCATCTGTATTTCAAGTATAAATCAACATAAGTCTACACGAACTTGGTTCATATAGGTGGAAGAAATATACATTTAAAATATTTATATAAATTATTACTATAGATATAGTCTTTTTTCAAAATCATATCATGGTAATGAGCCGAAGAAGGTACTCCTGTTAGGTTACCTTTAAGAACCGGAGCAGAGAGTTATTTTTTTAATTAGTACTATTTATTTATTAATCATGCATGCAAAATTTTTAGTCCTGGGCACTACTTGGATTACACGTAGACACCATTGGTGGTGGCATAGTGTGATTTTTATCTCACACACCACTCAATATACCTTTGGTACAGGAGACGATTTACTTTTTGCAGGATTTGATAAGGGAAAATCCACTATAAATGGTTTTTGATTTGATTAGTTTATAGATCAACCATAAGAGTAGAGGATCAATAATTATCTCAAGATTTTAGTGGAGATATTTTTTTCTAAATTCTATATACAATGTTTTTATACTTATTCTCATATTCCATTTTTTATATCTACATTCCCTGTATCATGTATTAACACATACGTAGGGTCTTTTGGTCACATTTTTTAGTTTTTTAATTATTTCCTCTTCAACTGATTGTTTATTTATTCCATTTTATCAGATATTATTTTACTAATTCTTTCTGTTTCTCATTTTATTGATTCTTACAATATGATAAGAGTTAATAGTGTCACCACCATACCACCATTACACCCATACAACTAGTTGGCAACCTCTGGCATACGGGGAGAAGAGAATGATGCCATTTTATCCACTGAATCGGGGAATAGGTTAACTGAATCTCAGGCCCAGATGCTACAAGAAATATCTGAAAATATGTTTAATTAATATTTTATAAATTAAATATACATGTAACAAAAGTACAAAATGTTTGTTCTTGGACACAAAATCCAATAACCCTTTCATGGGGCTTATGATATAAATATATTCAATGTGGTAAGGGACTATTCTATTAAAAAATATTTTTTAATGTTTTCCCTCCAATAGTTTATTTTCCATGTCCATGTTTATAAAATTACTATATAATAGGTTTTTTGTGTATAAAAGAGTTATATTTTTCATTTTATGTATTTTTTACATTATTTTTAATTTTTTCAAAAGTAATATTTTTTTTTGTTGAACATTTTGAAAAATAATAAATGGAATTTTCTATCAGTAATAAACATGTTGATAATGAATCCCCCACTTCGAGGACCGTTATTTTATTTCTATATACTTTTTTAATGTTTCATGTCTTCTTCAAAGACAACGCCTTTTAATTTCATCAGTTATTTTGGTATTGAAAAAGGGTTTTCAAAGGAAAATAAAATTTTTGTTATTGATAATGGGGTTTTAAAATAGAAGGGTATTTGAATATCCAAAAGTAATTTTTTTAATAGTTTATACTAATTTGTTAAATGTTTTATGTTAGAAAAGTGGATGAAAAAAAATTTATACATGCAATGGTAATTATGAATTATACTAGAGAAATAGTTGTCCCCAGATAGTGTTAGTGAGCCTCTTAAAACATATATGATGGGTTTTTATAGATAGTGAAAGGTGATTATGCTATATATTAAATGATGGTGTAACCAGATAAAACTCCAATTCATTGGTTAATGTTCCATATAATAATAGGAAAGATGGGGGGAGTTAGGATCGGGTTTCTCCTATTGATTTAACTGTTCTCTAGTTACTTCTGAAATGTGTTGAAAATGGATTATGAATGTGATTTTCCAGGTCATCAAAAAGGTTTTCTGATTTCTTGCTATGGTTTTCATTGGTTTGGGTTCCCTTTAAAACATGAAAAATTTACATTAAAGAGCTGTATTGGGAAGGATCACTAAATATATATATATATATATATATATTTATATAACTCAATTCCCCACATTAATGTATTTATACATTTAAACATAGACACATATTCAAATAAACATATATATACATATATAAACAGAGACACACAGATAAATATATTCACATATATAAATTTAAACATGTATTTATACATATAACATGTATATATTTTAAATTTAGTAATGTTTGTGAAATAGCCTATCTATTTTTGTGACTTCATTACCAGTGTCTCAAAATGTTGATATATATATATATCATCATATATATGTATACATAAAAGTATATATTTAAACACACACACACACATATATAATCATATATATATAAAAATATATATATCAACATAAATGTTTTACGTAATATATATATATACATATATATAGACATATCAATAATATATATATATATATAATATAAACATATTAATAAACATAAAATATAATAAATATATATATAATATATATAAACATAAAATATAAACATATATATAATAAAACAGAAGCATATATATACAATATTGACCTATATATAGACACACACACACACATATATATATATGTATATAGTGACCTCAACCCCAGCAGCCCAGAGTTGGCATCATACATCATTACAGTAGAATGCGATACAAGGAATCACACCCTAAAGGAGCTAATAGTTTATAGTCTTGGTAAACATTTTACATAATTGAGTATTATATTATATTTCAATACAAAAAATAGACCATAATTGTATTTCTTCTTTTGAGAATAAAATTATTTCTTATAGCATATCCTTGTATATCAGTCTCTTTAATCTTCATGGAATCCCTGAGAAAGGAAACATAATAAGGTTAGCTCAAATTCCCAAGACTGGATATGTATAGTGGAATTAATCTTTAATAAATTATCATAATCAATAGGGAAAGGTAAAAAACTAAACGCACATTCCATATAATGTATAAAATGATAATGAACTGCATCCATAGAACATATCAATGAAAAAAATAAAATAGATAATAATAAATATGGAGAGGGTAAAAAATAAAAAAAATATTTGGTCAATACATTAACATCATAAATGGGTAATTAATAATCATTGTGTAATGGTAATTAATTTATCACACATTCCATGTAATCAATAAACTGATAATGAATTACATCCAAATATAATATCAATGCACAAATTGCAAAGATAATACTAAATAAGGAAATGAATATAATTGAAAACACATTCCATTTAAATAATACATGACCAACATAATTGGATGATTCCTAATCTAAATTGAAAGGTAAATGAATGTAAAAACATTACAATTAATAAATAAATTTTTAATGAAATGAATCCATATATTCTAATCATAGTGAAAATATCATTGATAAAAACAATTAAATTATGAATGAAGGAACCACTTAATTGTTGGATTTCACATATGTGTCACATGATACCACTATCATTAAGAAACATAACTAGAAGATATATCTTATAGGTAAAAAACTATATAATACTAGATTATCTGATTTGTCTCATGAGGCTTACTGATTCATCATGGAGATATATAATTCTGAACCCACCAATCACTTCTTCTACAAATAATTACTTTTATATCGAATAATTTATACCATTTATAAACAATGTGTCTTACCATCAAATAAATGTATTGATTAAATAATATAGATTTAACAATATTTCCTTTGTCAATAAAATAATATACAATGTAAAACACAATATGTCGAAATGATATATAGTTTAAGAAATGATCATATCCATCATAAATAATGTTGATAATTAGGATAAATTTAATGTCCATTGATCATATGAAACTAAATATTTCAAGAGAACAGAAAAATAAATCAATGAAGTGAATGTCAATATTATCCTTGGTCAAAAAAATCATAAACCATCAAGGGAAGGAATAAGGCTGGTATCAAAAAAATATCCTCTATGGAGTAAGTATAAAGGGTTGTTTTCATTGATGAATTTGAATACTGTAAAAATAACGTAAAAATTATTTTTTAGGAAACTATATTTTTTCATTTTGAAAATATTTTTCAAAATTATTTTCTGTTAAAATAACATAAAAATTAATTTTCTTTAAAATGTTACATTATAAACCTGTAACAGAATCTTCAAAAAAATAATGTTATTAAATCTATAAATTTTAGATATGTTAAAAAATTCTTTTTCACAATAAAAAATTTAGATATTTACCTTATATAGAAAATGATAAGATGGTTCCATTCATAACATTGTTAAAATCCAAATGGGAATTGTTTTAAAAAAGACATAATTATTCCTTTGAAATTAATTTCGAAAATGGTTATCAAAAATTCATTTCAAAAATATTTCTGAATAACATAAATGTATTTTTGAAAATAATTTTTGAAAACATGGTTTTTGAAGAATGAAATTTTTTTATAAAGGGGTAAATGAATGTATATTTTCTTAAAATAATATTCATAATCGTTTGAGTTCCAATGTGTAAAAAAATGGTACAATTACCCAAAAAATATCATGAATTTACTAGATGAGAAAATAATTATAAGGTATATTAAAAAATGATTGTAGAATTTATTTCAGTGGAAATTAATGTGTAACAATACAAATTATAATTATATAGTGAATTTAAAATTGAAAATATATTATCATTAAAGTTAGAATAAACTAATTAATTGATTATGATGGCTGATAAAATAACAAGACCGTCATAGGTGAATTATTTCATATTAACATTTAAATAAAATTCCCTTTGATGAAGTAATTATAATTAAAACATAAAATTCCATTAATATTGAATTATTGATGATATTAAATTCAAATGGGGTAGTATATATTCTAGAAAAAAAAATTGGTGCATAATAATACAATATGCCTTAGTGGAATGAAATTGAGATGAAGTCACTTACATTATTCATCCTTTTGGTCGATGATTCATTAACCTCGTGTATAATGGTTTTAATCATTTAAATAAATTTTAGAAAACAATAATAATATTTATAATATCATATAGTATTTTCTAATAATATCTTATCACCTATTTCTTAATCATCATTCATTATTTTTTTTTTATTTTCCTAATTTCCTTGTTTTTACATTCGTTCGTTTTCATGAATGTTCCCATCATTTTAAATATAATTTAGTTCTATAATATAATAAATAATAATAATGATATTAATATCATTTATATTCAATATACACAATTTTTTTAGTAATTTGTGATATTTATTACAGCAAATGTATTACACTATTCATGGAGACGGTTGGTTGTACATAAACATGAACACTTTTTTTCATTTTATAGTCATTTTAAAAGAAAGAAAAAGAAATTATTTATATTTATATTATCAATACATTATTGTTTTTATTTCATATATATAATATATTTTTATTCATCTCATTCTTAATACATTCCATGTAGATCGTGAAAGAATCACATTGCTTCTCGAGGTTGTAGTACGTCGTACACACGAGCGAAGTTATCGTATTACCACAAAAAAGACAATATTGAAGGTATAAGTACGTGATAATTAAATAAGTATAATAATATCATAAATATCATAGATATCATATATAAATAGTATTTATATCATTATTCGCAACAATCGTAGGTGGTAATGGAAAAATTAATGACATCGATTTGTAAGGTGGTGGTCCATCGTACACACAAACGATGGTTTCAAAACACATTAGATAAAATTGTGTCTGGTTATATGTCATAACATTATGAAAAAAACATATCAATACATTTAAGATACTATGGTTTATATATAATCATTTTATAATTATAATTGAATGATTTTTAGAAGGAAATATATTAAAAATGCTTTTAGAATAACATTACATATTCATTGGGTTTCCTCCTCAGTTTTTCACTAAATCCGTACAAAGTTATATATATGAAAAAACTATATTATTTTTGGAAGTACGATTGGAAGATATTTTCTCCCTTTTGAATGTGTAAAGAACAGATCTGAGGGGCTATCTTTTATATTTAGGGTAGAGGACATATTTGGTATTTGGGAAAAGGATTGAGTTCTCCCACATTTATCTCCAAGAACAAGGGACCAAAATTTATTATTGTGGAACCCTATATATTTAATGGTCTAAATACATCTATAAAATAATTTTAATGCATGTATTTAAATAAATTTGTCTCTTCTATTTTCATTTTAACCCCCGATAAATCCATTTTTATCTTAACCATAGTAAATAATTTTTAAATATTATCGCAATTAATTTTTTCTAGAAATTTGGTTAAAATATTAGGTATTATAAATTAAATTGATTCCAAATATGGAATCCATTTTTCCAAATTATATTCACATTAGTGGGAAAATCAGATTTAAAATTAATATTTCATAAGTTAGGGAATAACATGGTTAAAAAAGTGAAAGTGATGAAATGTTAATAAAGTTATTATATATAAATTCAATATGATAATGAATCTAATTAAATAAATTGGATTATGTAATATTCAATTAAATATTATTATACTAGAAAATAAATTATAAATATGATATATCCTTATAATTTATTTAAATGAAAAGGTTATTTTCATTTAAAATTAAATATTTTTCAATATTCATCAAAAAATGAAACTTCATATAAAAAATTATAAAAATTCTATATTAGATAAATATTTTAATAAAATTTGAAAAATGAATTTTAAATTTTCATATTAATATTATAAAAATGGTAATAAAATCATTTTATATGTGAAAATCATGCCTAATTTTATTTTTAGAATAATTTTTTTTAGATATAATTTTTTTTTCTTCTAAATTAATCCCATTTTATTAATAATCAATAGTCAACTAATAAATACATGTAAAATATATTTTTTCATAATATATTAAATCAAATTCATTAATTATAATCCAATTACTTGGTAATAACTATCATGTTAAATAATAATATTAATAGAATGTTTTTTGTCACTAATACTCGGTCATGCGTAAAAAACGCTATTGAAGAATCACATTGTCGCATATAATACTAGATAAAATTATTTTTTTATGCATCTTAACCAATTAATGAGAATGATTTTTTAATAATCAATATATCATAATTTATCGAGGTGATATATTCCATTACATGATTTGTAATGTTTGTCATTAAAGATATCAAATAAAATGTATTTATTTATGAATTTTTGGGGTGATAAATTATCAACACCTTAAATAAATTGTATCCTCTCAATTTAGATCTGATCTAAATAAGTAATTTTTTGATATTTTAAAATAATTTTTTTGAAATCCCACATCATGATAATGGTTGATAAAAAATTCTCTTAATAAGATAGATTGTGAAGTATAGGGCTCACATAGAATAATACATAACTAGATTTCCATGTAGGATAACACTGGTGGAATGAAATGATATATACATTTGATAAAAGAATAAAAAAATATAAATAGTAATTCTAGTAATTTATCATAAATAAAAAAGTTATCAATAGAAATTTAAGGTCCACCAAATCATAAATCAGTGATGATATAATAGAACATCAGATTCATTAAAGAATGTAGTATGATACTATGTTTGTTTCGAGATCATTTTCCTACAGCTGAGGAATTATTTTACCTCCTAAAAATATAAGGAAATATAATTACTTGATACATTTATACTTCATACGAATTATTTTATCATTTGGTTGTTCTTTGATCAATTTATAATTCATTTCTTAAACAAACATATCAATATCCTCAATTTATTTTTTATGCTAGATTCACTCAAATTTACATTTAATGGATCGTAATGCCCATAAATGTGTGATAATGTCCTTCCTTCAGTCTTGATCTATTTTACCAAACTATTATGGTCAATACAAGTATTCAAATATAATAAATTATTCTCATAACATTAAATGTACCACCACTGGTTCATCATTAATATTTATTTATAAAATTGTTTAACAAAAATTAATGACATATTAAAAAGGACTTCCTAGAATCTAGTGGTAGGCATGAAACCCTTATCACCCATCAATGATGGGATCAATACCCATGGCCTTGTTAGATGTGAACAATCCTCACCCATCATTCAGGTTGTCAATTTTCTAAAACTATTTTGATATAATTCCTATAAAACATCCAAAAATATAACAGACATCCTTGAAATAAAATATAAATATCAAATTTATTAAGGATTTTGATACAATACATTTCTTTACCATTTTTGAATATATTATTTAACTATTATTAAAATGTCATTAATTATCATATTAACCCTAAAGGATATCAACAACATTAAACATATATATATAAAATAAAAAGTAATTATACCTGAAATAATATTTCTACTAAAAAAATAAAATTTCCTTAAATTTCTCCAAAATGTCCTTCATTCTAGTAGAATCACATCACTTAAGACGTGAAAGGATGCTTTCAATACATTGAACACATGATCAATCATAAAGTCATAACCCATGAGGGTATCCATAACTGAAAAGTCAATAGACAAACAAATAATTATAAAATATAACACAATACTTATATATGTCTTATTTCTTACAAAAAATTACCATTAGTAAAAATATTACAAAAATATAATTCAATAATCCCAATAAATACTTCCTTAATTTTATTTTGGAATAGGTCTTTCAATTAAATAAGAGTTATCCAAGGGTAATCATTATTGATATCATTAAAAATAATTTATAATTGTTTGTAAATTGAATTTAGACTATCCTAGGCATATCCCCCAGGAGTCTATAACTACTTGTGTAGTAAGGATTGTTGTTGTGTACCAGGTGACGATCATGTCAAGTCCACACTACAAAAAATTTGGGTGATTATAGGGGGTTATTTTTTATATTAGATTGGGTTATAACACCCCATTAACTCATTACCAATAGTAAATAGGAACCTCCACTAATGTTCCCTCCTACTTTGGTAAAATGTGGTTTTGAGGAACCACTGGTAAAATGGTTTTAATTTTAGCAGTGGTTGTATTAGAGGCTGTTAAATCCCCTTCTAAATACCCCATGGAATTTTACATTGGGGGGGGGGGGTTAACCCCCTATAATTATATTTTTAACTCAAATGAGAGGTTGTTACAAACCTATGACAATTGAGTTATACATAACTATATTTTAGGAATTTTTGAAAACCACCGCTAATTAAGGCTATATTATAACGAATTTTAACCACCCTATAATAAATCCTCAATTTAGTGGAGGTTTAAATATTACCTATAATTTTATTTAAATTACCCCATCCCTCTAGTTCACTGACACCCCATCCAATTCCCAATAACCCCTAACACCCATGGCCCCCATTCCGCAACTCCTTCATGCCTCGCCTCCCGGTTTCCACCAATCCCCCACTCCCCAACTCCCCCGCACCACGTTGTCTCAGTTCCCGTAAATCCCCCAATATTGTTCACACCCTCCCCAAACCCTTATGTTCCCACTCCCAGCCCAACCCTCCTTTCATTCCGGCACACAGCACCCCCTGTCCCATTCCACCAATTCTTGAGTATAATTGAAAAATATTTTTCTAAGGGTACTAACCTCAAACCAATCCTCTAACACCGAAGCCACTCCACCATTATACAAATCTACTTTTTATGTTTTAATTTTCCATTATTTTATTTTCTAATATTAATAGGAAAATCCAAATACATAGTATTTAAATAAATATTTAAAAAAATTTAGATATATAACTTATATATATATTTAAATTAAAAAACACGTTATTATAATTTGTATTTATGTATTTATATTATAATATATTTATATTATGCTACGTTTATACATTAATATACACTATATATGTTTTATGTGTATTGACATATATTATAGTAAATATTTCCTATAATTATATTTTTTATGTATATACACATATATTTATATATTTATAAATATTTTTATATCATATATTTATATCCATATATATTTATAAGTTATCAAAATTATTTATTATATAGTATATATATATATATATATTAGTTTTTATTTAACATATTAATATATTATCATTTAGTACATATTTATATGAAATCTTAAAAAATATATTTATATAATGTCTTTTAAAAATATAATTATATGATGTCTTCAAATACATATATTTATTATTATGTATGTTAATATATATATAGTTTAATAAATTGTATAATATTATATAGATTTTATAAATAATTAATATTATATTATATATAATTTGTATAAATATTTATATAATGTATTTCAACACATATATTTATTATTATGAATATTAATATATGTGTATTTAAATAAATATAATTGTATAATTTTATGTAAATTAATATATATACATTTTAATAAATATAATTGTACAATATTGTGTATGTTGATATATAATTATTTGTATTAACTTTATATCATATAATATTAATTATTTTGAATATTATATCATAATCCAATTATATAATTTTTATTATTATTATAATAATATAAATTATAAATACAATAATCTTTAGTTTTTATATGATATATTCCCAAAATAAATTATATTTATTTGTATATTTATATAATAATTTTATGATTTTATATTATATATAATTAGTATTATATGAATTAAAATTTATAAATATATATATATATTAATGTATACAAAATTATACAATTATATTTATTTATTCTTATAAATACAATTAAATAAAATAATATAAATATTTTATATAATATGTTCATATAATATAATTTAATATATATATATATATTTAAATATATATATATATATATAAATTTATTAAGGAATTTGTTTTTTAATTGTGGGGGCTCACAACCCCTCTAATTTAAATACATTAATGGTGGTTTAAAACCACCTTTAATCTAAGATATTAGAGGGGTTTTTGAACCCCATCTAATTTAATGACAATAGAGGGTGTCAAAACACACCTCTAATGTATGATATTATAAGGGGTTTTTCCCCCTATAATTTAATACAATAGAGGGGGTTTTGAACCCAATCTAATCTAAAATATTAGTGGGGGTTCTGAACCACCACAATTTCCATTTCAAAAAAAATTCAATGTTATATATGTATTTCCTATAGTACCCAAATGAATTATATATATATATATATATATATCTCCCATGTAATACAACAAAACATATTGCACCACTATTTATTAAATTAGTGATGGTTTTGACATAAACGCCTAAAAATCCATTCAAATATTCGCAAAATTGTGCTAAATATTTTAGAGGGGTGTTTGAACCCCCTATAAATTCGATAAATAGATGTGGTTGTATATAACCCCCTCTAAAATATAGTATCTATTATGGTACTTTTTTTAAGTGCCAGTGCTCCCATTTTGGAGTTATTAACCATAAGAACATTTATTCCAAAACCATGTCCACATGTAAAATCCAAAAAATAACATATTTCCCGAAAAACAAGATAATCACTACATTACAATAAATTTTAGATGTTATTAGATACTAATCCTCAATGTCTATAATAGGGTTATGATCCCAAATATATGTTCTATTATATCTAATTCCTAGGGTTTCAATTAAAATTCATATGATACAAACTATGGTAACCCCAACCCCAATTGGTCGGAGATGGTGTCTTACCTCATACATTGGAATATGATATAAGGAATCTCATATAGATGTACCAATATTTTAGTTCTCCTGGTAATCTAGATAAATAATTAAGTCTTAAATTACATTTGAAAACACAAACTACAACATATTTTTTTCTTGTTTCAAGAATAGCATTATTCCATATACCATAACTTTGATTATAAATCATAATAGTCATCATGAAATAGTAGGTAAATAAAATAAATAAGTGTGAAATAAAATATCTAGTATGGTTTAAGTACAATATAATCAATCTTGAATCAATAAGTCACGACAATATGGAAAGGTAAATAATTTAACATACATGACATGTAAAGAATAAACTGAGAATGCGCTACATCCATAGATAATATTTATGTTCATATATCATATAGAATAATGATTATGGAAAGGTAAATAACTGAAAACACATTCCATTTAATCAATATAATTCCATATTAACTGGATAATGCATAATCAATATTGAATGGTAAATAAGTCACCACACATTCCAAGTAATCAATAAAATGAGAATTAAATGATTCTAGGTATAATATAAATGTGAAAATATCATCGATAATAATAAATATAGAATGGTAAATAACTAAAACACATGTCATTTTATCAATACATGTCTATCATAACTACATAGGAAAAAGTAATTTTAATTGTAAATAACTATAAACAAATTCCATTTAATAAATAAACTGATAATTAAATGCATCCATAGATTTTTTTCTCATAGTGAAAATATAATTGATGATAATAACTGAATTCTACGTGATTTAAATGATAAATTATTGAATGGAGTGTATCTGGATCATGATACCACTACCATCAAGACCTTTCACAAGAGGGGTTAATATACTAGAAAACCCAATTTAATGCTAGCTTATCTATTTTTTCTAATAATACTTAGCGATTCAGTAAGGGGATATATAATTATCAGCTTCAACCATCTCATTAGGTTCAAATGATTCCTCATATATTTAATATTTTATTTAATTAAAAAATAATGTTCTTTATCATCAAATATCTATATTTTTTAAAGAATAAAGATTTAGTAATATTTCCCCTACCAATCAAATAAAATTCAATGTAAAATTCCATATATAGAAATGATATATTGTTTAGGAAATAATAATATCCATGATGAATGATCTAGATAATTTGGTGAAATTTAATGTCCAGTGATCATAAGAAGGATTCTATTTCAAGAGAACTAGAAAAAAAAAAGAATCAAAGAAGTGAAAGTCAATATTATCATGGGTCAAAACAATCAATAACCATCAAGATAAATAATTTAGTTGGTAAAAATAATAGATATATCATGTATAGAAATTATAAAGAGCATTCTAATTGAGTTATAGAAATTACATTAATATAAAATTAATAACATTATTGAGGAAAAAATCATTTTTCATTTTGAAAAACATTATGAAAATCCTTTTATGTGAAAATCACATTTAAAAACATATTCCGTAAATATGAACCATATAAACATTAAAATTAAGCTTCAATTATATAATGGTTGACAATATGTACATATTGTAGAATATAAAAAAAATTCCTTTTGAATTGTAGGATGGATAGTAAGAAGACTTATTCGCAAAATTACAAGATGTTTCCATTCATTTTTTCATTTAAAATGAAATAGGAATTATTTTAAAAGACATAAATAATTATCTGACAATAAAATAAAATAATGGGTTATAATTACTTTTATATATCATTTTTAAAATTTTAATGGAATTTTTAAATTTTTTTAAAAAAATGGTTTTAGAATAATATATTTTTTTACAGAAGGGAGAATTAAAGTAGGATTTTATGAAAAATATATTGAAAAACAATTAAGAATAAATGAGTTAAAAAATGGTAATATAACATGAAAATTATAATTAAAAACAACACGGTAACAAAATTAATTTTTTTGTTAAAAATTCATCAAATAATGTCATTCAATCTAAATTCAAGTGTAACAATCAAAATTAAAATGAGATTGTGAAATAAACCATTGCAAAGATCATAATGTTGAAGTAAAAAGCATCAATTGAATATATTTTTTGTATCAACAATAAATCCACATAAAACAATTTTAAATATAATATAATAAAATAAAAATTCTATATACACATAATCATACAATATTATCAATAATAAGTGATATAACCCAGTGAAAAGAATGTGATTTTTGAAATTATTTACCACAAGGAAGCTTTTAATTAAAATTACCTTAGACAAAATAATTAATATTTTAAGATAAATTCCCTGAATACACATTTATTTGTGGTTTTAGATGTATATGGGAATTATTTATTCCACATAGATAAATTTTGGGCAAAACATTATAATATTCCCCGAGGAAATGGAATTGAAACGAAATCTCTTACCTTACGCTTACTTTTAGTCGAATGTGTTTCAACATCTTGTATAATGGATTTAAGAATATTATTATCTTACACCTGAATCATTATCAGGTTTTTGATATCATAAATGATATTATAATAATATTTTATTACCCATTAGTTAATAATATTTCATTGTTTTCATTTTTTTAGGTGTTAATTTCGTTGTTTTCTCATTTATTCTATGTTACGAATGATTTAGTTCATATGCATATTATTTTGTACTTTAAAATAAAGAATAATAATAATAATTTAAATATAAGATATATATTCATTATATATGTATTTAGAGTAATCCATAATAATTAGTTACCGTAATTGAAATACATTGTTCATAGAGACAGTAGGTCGTACTTATAAATTAATGATGTTTCCATTTTATTGGCGCATAGAAAGAATGAAAAGTAAATGTAAAATAGGTCTATCATTATTATAGAATCCTTTTAATTTCATATATATCCCATATTTCTATTAAAATCTTCCATTAAACATACCGTGTAGATAGTGAATGAATCACATCAATTTGTGAAGCGGTAGTCCGTTGTACACACCAGAGACGTTATCTTATTCTCAAAAAACGAAAAGCATGAAGGTATGTGTGATATATTAATTAAAATGTATTATAATTTTATTTATATAATCAATATAATATATAAATGTTATTTACAAAATTATTCCCACCATTGAGATATGGTAATGGAGAAAATAATGACATTGGATTGTGAGGCGGTGGTCCACCGTTAACACGAACGATGATTTTGGAATCCATTGATTGATGTTTGTGTGGTTTTAGGATATTAATGTATTATAAATATATAATTTTATATTGAAGATATATATATTATATAATAATGTAATGAAAATAAATTTTTATGGTGGATAATAAAATAAAATTCTCTTTTTGGAGAATATTAGCTCTTCATCAGGATTCCTCCTTAGGTTTGCAATAAACCCTTGAAAGGCATTATTTATGAAAAAAATAAAGCTTTTAGGAAGAGGGAAGATAATTTGGTAAGTTATTTTTTAGGTTTTTTAATCCAAAATTATCTTATGGAGTTAATAATTGAGGGAAGTTGGGGCCTTTTATAATAAGGGGTAGGACAGATTTGGTATTTTTGAAAATGATTGTGTGCTCCCATGTTATTCTCATTGAAATAGGGTAAAAAATGGACCATTATGGAACCATATAGCTTTAATGGTCAAAATATGTCCATAAAATAATTTTTAAACAAGTTTATAGGTAATTTTAGCACTTATCTATTCAGTTCAACCCCATTTAACTCTCTATGTACCTTAACCGTGGTAATTTTTTTTACAGTTTTCACTATTCAATTGGGAAACTAATTATGCTAACCAGATTATAAATTATTAATTTTTCTAATTTCAAATATGGAATCCATTTTAAAAATTAAATTCCCATAAGTGGATATATCCTATTTAATCTTAATTCCACAAACATGATGGAAAACGAGGTTTTGAAGTGAAAATCTCCAAAAGAGTACAAAACTTTTATATCTAAATTCCACATAAACAAGCTTTCTAGGGAATAAAAAGAATTATAATATATAAAAATTTTATAATTATGCCATAAAATAAATGAAAATATTATTTAACCATATTAATTATTTAAATGAATTTTATGTTTTTAATTAAAATTCAATATTTTCACTATTCCTCAAAAAATGAAACTTCTCAAAAAAATCCAAAAAATTCACTCTTATGTAATTTTGGTGTTATAATTGTAAAAATAATGTTTATTTTTTCATTTAATTTTTTAACAAATGGTAAAAATCAATTTTAAAAAATGTGCGGAAGGCATGATGATTCTACTTGTTAGGAAAATATTGCTTTTCAATAATCATTTTTGTTTATTTTAAATGATTGTTTTTTTACTAATAATAGATAGATAAATAATATACAATTGTAAAATATGTATTCTCATATGTATTTTAATCCTATTCAAATTAATCATTCTAATGAATAGTTAAACACTATTACATTAACTATTAATATCTTTGGAGTGTTGATTTTTGGTAAAACTCTGTCATATGTGTAGTGAAAAAAATTGATGAATCTAATTGTTCCATGTACCATAAGATAAAATCTATTTATTATGTAACCTATGAAATTAAAGCGACTGAATATATTGATAACTAACTATATCATAATGACTCAGGATGTAATATTCCCTTAAATGATTGGTGTTACGTTGTATTCACAATACAAAATACAATGAAATATTTTAACATTTTAGGGTGTTACATTATATATATAAGGTATAAATATATATATATATATATCAAAAAACCAAAAATATATATATAATAATACATATATATTATTAATTAATAAATACTGAAATCTTTATATATATATATATTACATAATATAGTTAAATATTTTTATTTAGTCATGTTTTTAAGGAAATGTGATTGTATTAGTGACTTTTTTACAACTGTTTTAAAATATGGAAAATTATATATATATATATATAATTATAATTATAATCATATATTTGAATATATACACATATACATTTACACACACACACACACACATATATATAAACATATATATATATTTATATATTAATATTAACATTATATATATGTGTGTATAATATATATATGTGTATATAAACATACCCACATATATATATAATATAAACCTATACACATATTATATAAACATATATATAAATATAAAATATCAACAAATATATGTAATATGTAAACATTAAATATTATCACATATATATGAATATATATATTATAGAATGATGTAAACATATATGTAAAATATAAAAATAAATATATAAATATAATATATATATATATATTTACAGATATAAACATAAAATATAATATATAATATATAATCACATATATATTAATATATAAATATGTATATAATACTATTTTTTAAATATTATAATATATATATACATATATAGCATAATATAATGATGTATTCAAAATCGGAATATGTGAGTTGGTCTAGATCTTCTTTGTCAACCCAGAGGTGAAGGTATCAACTTCTAGTGAGATTGTTTTCTTTTGAATGTTTGGAAGAATATTTATATGGCTTTCATGGGTGTGGGTGAATAAGGGAGTGGGGTGGAATTTGGGTATGGGTGGGGGAGTTCGATAGGTGTGAGGATGTGGGTGTGGGGAAATACTGGAGGGGATTTGAGAAGATTCTAGGTATATGGGTTAGGTTTTGGGTGTAAATGATAGGGTAGGGTGTATGTAAAATATTATTTTTGAATACAAACTAAAAAATTAATGAATTAAATTAAGAATTTATCGATGTTTTTTTATAAATATCTCTAATTGTGGTTTGACTTAATGAGGTTTCTAAAAAACATTGGTAAATGAGGTGTCAATGATAAGTGATATTTATAAATGCCTTTTAAAAAATTACCAACATTTTTTGAAAACGATAGTAAATGAGTTTTGGTATAAATATTTTTCTAAAAATCCTTTGGTGAAGGCGTGTCTCTAATTAGAGATGATTATAAATGTCACTAATTTGGGGACATTTAAAATCATTGGTAATTTAGATACACCTAATTTACCGATGGTTTTTAGAAATTTTTCTACTGTAATTTTTTTCCACTAATTTACATTTTTTGGTAGTGCTTCTTTATGATATATTGAAATACAATGTGATTATATTACATAGTGTATGTTTTTTGGATTATTTTCACTTTTATTACTATGACTTTCTTGTTTAGGTCCCTTGATGGGTTGCTAGACTCTACTCCAGGTCTGTAAATACAATTCCCTTCTATCAAGATAAGGGCCTATTGGGTTTCACACTATAGTTTAATCAAGGATCTACTTTAGTACAATGAATATGTATATAGGACAAGGTGGGCCCCACCATAGAGACCGAGTGTTTTCAATTTTTAATGTATCACTGATAAATTCAAAATTTTCATTATAAATTTGGTATGGAATAATTTATTGTAATTTATTTATTAAAATTATATACACGTGTCTATGTATGCACAAATCATAATTTTAAACAAATGAATGTTATTTTAAATATTCGTTATTCATTTAATATTAGTAGGAATTATGAATCAAGTTAAATGGCTTGTTTTTATCATGTAGTATATTCAATATATATTACACGCATGTGATAAAATTTAAATGATCTTTATAATATAGTTTATTCATCATAATAATTTATTTATTTATAGTTTAATAGAATTAAATAATCGGTGGATGAGTTACCCATTTTAGGTATTTGAAATACCACTATATATAGTCAGGGAGATGCTCAATCCACGAATTGTTTAATCATTCAAAATAACTGACACTCTCTCTCCTCCCACTTCATATAGAGATAAAATCTCTCCTGAGTGTTATTTTCTAGATGTCTTCTATGAATCGATGGAACAAGATCATGGGGATCGTCATCACATCGAATTGATCATTGGGTCTCTTCCATAGTAGCAATAATTCATTTAATAACAAGAACATAGATTCTTGGAGCATGGGTAGATTATCTAGCGGGGTTCACCATGATATACATAGAGGAATGAAGGTCAGTGACGATCTGTAGTTGAGGGTCCGTTGTTTTAAAAAAGTTATTTTTTAAATTTATAATCAATGATTTGAATAATACATTTGAGAGCCTCAGAATAAACATTTATTAAACCACTGGAAATGATAAATTTCATCTATCCAATGAAAATATTTTAAAATATTTAAATGACCGTCATTCATTGAGTTCCCCCAGTACCAACTGATACACCCAATGTAAACTTAATTTATTATGTAATTGTTAACAATATATTAATAATTTAAATAAAAAACTGCAAAAATGAAAAATATTATTAATAAATTAAATAATTATCATATGTTTATTATTCAATTATTTAATGAAGATATATGATGAGTCAAAATATAGGTATGGGATTCTCCTCAAACTTTTTCTTCTATGAGACATATTCCATATTCCCTCACCTAGTTCCTTTTAGTAGTGGATATAATAACTATTATATAATGATATATCACTAATCTGTTTCTATGAATGGTATTTAATGATTCATTTGAAGATATTTATTTCATCAGGCTTATGATTCAAATATAACATATATCATATTATTCATACCATATATTACCCACTAGTTAACAATCCAATGTTAAGGTATCACTTTGGGAAATATTCACATGATTCTTCGCATGTGTCTTAATTTGTTATATCTTTGGTACCTATAATTTCTATAATGATTTACATTATTCAAAACCTGATATAAATATAATGTATATTAATTATATTTTTATTATATTAATCTATATAATATAAAAGTATGAAATGGAATACATCATTCATAGAGACCGTAGGGCATATGTATGCATTAATGCTATTTCCTTTTAATTTTCGTGTTGAGAGAAAGAATGGAAAATAAATATGTGTCTATATATAATTATTAAAATAGATTTATTATATCATATATATCATATATATTCACTAAATACATACTAAATATGATATTTGTAGTGTATGGATGATTCATATCTCTTTGAGTGGGTGGTAGTCAACACTTCTTCTAATGAAATTATCATATTAACACCAAATGGAAAGTAAAAAAGAAATGATCTTTGAATGTAATAATAAATCATAAGTAAGTAATAAATATAATATATAACATATATAAATAGAGTTTACATCCTAATTTCCACCATGAGAGGCGGTAAGGAAAATCAAATAATCATTGTTTAGTGAGATGATAGTTCACCAAACACATAAATGGAATTATAAATACCCATTAGATAAAAATGTGTCTAAGTGTAGGTCAAACCCTTATCAAAAAATTATCATAGTATATTAGGGATAATAGTTATATTATACAATAATAGTATAATGAGAGTTTAGGGGGTGGAGAATAAAAATAAAAGAAAGGTCTTGAGAGAATATGTCACCTCTTAATCACGTGACTCCTTTTGGTTTGTGCCAAAAGACATCTCATATTTACTTCTTCATAAGGGAAGGGTTATAAGATGAAGGTAGAATATCTTTTATTTTTATTGTAAATATCATGGATGATCCTAAGAGGATTGAGTGGTTTTATCATGTGGGATAGTTGGTGGACTTTTATAGGGAATGAAAATGAGTAACTGGGAATTTTTAAAAACCAATTAGGTGAACACATGTGATTACATAAATATGTAATAAAAAGTACACATAAATACATAATTGAAGTTTTTTAAGCAAAATATGGTCAAAAATGGGGTTTTACAAGTTGATATTTCATATGGACTCAGAATATTAAGGTTTAGTCCCTAAATAAGCTTAATTTTTCCTTAATCAAGGTGATTAATTTTATTCATTTTTACTAATCATTTTGGACAAAAATAATCAAGATCTCATTAGACTATAAACATTATACTTATTATATATGGTCATGTTAGGTTTTCAAAATTCCCTTCATAGAATCGGAAAAATCAATGTTAATGATAATCTCTTAGACATGCCGAAATTAGCAGTTTTTAAGGTAGAAAGAAGTTCTAATGATTTTTAAGTATTTCTATTCAATTTAAATGAGAAATTTTTTATAATGACCTAAAATGTATTAATATATTTATAATTTATCTAATGTGACCTTAAAAAATTTAAAATATACTTTAACATTAATAATGGTTTAAATAAAACTGTAGTTTTTACATTAAACCAAGTATTTTTAACTATTAATCAAAATATGATGTTTATTAGAAAAATATAATAAATTAAACCTAATATAATCTCATTATTATAAATTATAATTCTTTTTATCAAATTTAATTTCTAGATGTGTTTTAAAAGGAATTTATTATTAAAATTGGTTCATTCGATAAAATGAAAGTTTAAATAATAAAATACATTAAGAGAAATCACATCTTTCATTATAAATATTATTTTTATATATAAATAAATTATAAATTATATTTTAAAATTAATTTATTACTATTCATATAAATAATTTTATTGGATAGGTTATAAATACTTCATTTAAATAATTATAATAATAAATTTATGTTTTATAGAATCCTCTATGTTGCGTGTAACACACACTGAGTTGTTGTTTTTAGTAGTGCAATCCAAGTTGGTGTTTCATGTAGTGCAAGCCAAGTTGGTATTTCATATAACACAAACTAATTTAGTTCCATGTGAATATAATATTTGACATCATGTCTTAATAAATATATATATATAGAATTATTTCTAATGTGATGTGAAGTGAGATATATAAAAAAGATAAATTATATTGAAAAAATTAATTCACAAAATCTCAGGGTTTTACAGGAGGTATTTTATTTGTCATCAATGATGTGTGAATATGTATTTGGAAAGTTGAGTACAATGTGGTGATTCTTGGAAAATCGGTATGGAATCAAATACTTTCATTTTATGTTATGCATGAGAATTTTACTATGTAAATGTAATGATTTTTGTATTGACATTATCTGTTGAATACATGCGTTAATAATGAAAAATTGTTTACAAAAAGAAAAAGAGAAATCAATTAAGTCCCTTAATATAACATTCACATTATTTTCATGAGTAATATTTTAAAGATAGAATGAATGTATTGAGATTACAGTCTGGACTTTTGATTTTAAATTGGAAATATATAAGAGTTGATAAAAAATTTAACAAACCATACAGGATCAAGGTCCATCTTAATGAAAATTATTTTGAGAGAAATCCCATCCAAAAGGGAGATCCATCCTGATAAATTATACATGGAAATCGGTGGATTCATAGAACCCTTAATGAAATATAGGGAATGCATACCACATACATGGTGTGTATAGTGGAATGTGTATGGTGGAATGTCATGTGTCCCACCCAATGTTGTGTATGTGTGTGTTTATGTTTGATACCCTTAGTGTTGGATCGAGATTTAAGCACGAAGGCTCTAATTATTATGTGTTCATCATCTTCTCAGCATTTGGATGTGGGAAAGGGGAAGTTTCATTCCCTATTCATCTGTTTGACTTGTTATGAATAAATTTATCGTCATTTGATGGAGACTATATAAGTTGTTTAATAACCAATGGATATTTTACTATACTTCGGGATTTCCCAATCATGAAATCATGTAATTTTTGTAATGTACCAATGTTATTCTTATTATTTTCAATATATGAATCATTCAATGTAGGAGATGATCATAATCATCATATATGAGGTTGTTTGATATAAATGAAGGATTCTGTTTCAAAAAAGAAAATTTTCAATGCATGAAATATTTGTAGGATGTTTTTTCCTTTAATATGCATGGATAGGTTTTAGGAATGTAATAGAGTTTGAGGAGAGTGTGGTAATATCATGCACATGATTTTAGTATATCTAAAAAATAATGTAACATTTATGATTCCAAATTTATCAATATAATAATTTTTGAGAAATACCATGTGATTCTGGTGTTATAAAATATGCTTGACATGATATAATTTGTAGGATCATTGATGAAAACATTAATATGGGAAATTTTTCAGAGTATAATATAGTGAAAAGGAGGTGATACATTGCCTATAAATACCAAATAACGAAATGTTGAGGGTTTTAATTTACTATGATTGATAATAGATCTCTATTACCACAAAAAATTTGTACATTAAATTGAGATACTAAGAATAGATTTGAAGAAAACATAATTCTCAAAGACTTCTAAGGTTTTTAAAATTCTTTGAGATACCACAAGACATTGTATATATCCACACAATTTTTAGTGAGAAAAAATAGTTTCATATATAATGTTATGTAACAAAACAAAAGCAACAAATGATATAATTTCATGAATCAACATTTAATGATACATGATTTATTTATTCTCCATATATGAATTTTATGAAGTTAAGAAAGGTGAGTGATAAAAATGAAGTATAAAATAAAATTCGTGCATGACTTAATAATCATATATATGAAATAATTCATGATTTTATTTGATAATCTTATGAGTTTATCTTATTGCATAGAGTTTTGGAAATTAATAAATTTTATATTATTTTATAATTAGTGGAATGTGAGAAAGATTAGACAATAAAATTTCAGTTGTTGAAATTTAGGAAATTAAACACATAAGAAGACTAGGATATTTATTTGGTTGGTGATGAATGATTACTTCTCAACACATTGATTAATCATTCATAATCCAATAGATATCTTTATATATATTGATAATTTCATCATGTTAGGAGTTAGTCTCCAGTGGAACTATGGAGTAGGCGAAGACTTCAGTCAGACATTAAAGTATGTAACTTCCATTAGTATTGTAGTAATTATATGGGATACAATATGAAGATATTCATATCAGATTCTATAGTAAGTTATGTGGTTGTTAGCATTGTGATCTCCAGTGGGACCCTAGAGTGGTAACATGGTGGGACTCTGTTTTTAGGGGAATGATAACTTACATGTATATAAACACATATATGGTGAAAAATATGTAACTGGTGGGGGTTATAACCTATTGAGTAAATGAGTATGAATTTTGAATGAACCATGTAAAAGACTTATATGTTGTGTTATCATTAATAATATTGAATAAATAGTGAATCTCATCATTAAAGATGAGTTATTAAGACATTAATCAACCAATAAGGTTTAATTAAAAAGATAGAATCACTAAAAGTATTGTAAACCTAGTTCACCCCCTCTCAGTTTCACATAAGCAATCATCAATTATTATAAGTGGAATCTGTGTAAGGTTCCCAGTATGGTTATGAGAGATTTATGAAAAATTAACAATATGAATTTAGTTAAAAGTATTTAAGTGCACACTTTTTATGGAATGTTATATCAAAACTAGAGGAATATTATTCTTTCCATCCTTCTTTCTATTGGCTTAAAACTGAGAGATGGAACAATAGTGTGCTTCAACTCAGTTACTGAGGATGTTGTTATGGATGAAGCTGATAAGGAGGATCTTTAAGTATTTGGAAAGGAAAAAAATTAAATCATAATGTATTTATAAAAAAACATATACACAAACGTGTTGGGTCTCTAAACATCCATGGATATCAGGGGGAAAATTAGAAGTAGTTGTGAATGAAACCATAAGGTCAAAGGAATTTATGTTAAAAATATTAATAAGTAAATTTGATTATCTTTAAATGGAATATGTTTAATGAAATACTAAGTATTTCGTTAGTATCAACAATTTATTAAGTAATACCCTTTTATTTGGTTAGAAAACATAAGAAAAAAATAGAAAAATCATATGGGGAATTTCCATGATTTATTTGATGCCAAATATTCAACCTATGAATATTAGTAATAAATTTAATTGGATGAGTCTTATAGCTAATAAAATGATAAATGCCCCATCTTCCAAAAATAATATATAATATGAGATGCCCTTTGAAGCTATAAGAAAAGTAAAATTCTATGATAAATAAGTTACATACATATGAGAATAATTGAGTGATAATCAAAAGTGTTTAACATGAAAATTAAGAATGTTTCAAAATTTTAATTCATCAATTAAAAATTGATAAAAATAGATAAATACTAAATAGAAGATAAAACTAAGTGTATGAGGGATATTTTTGAATAATATATATATTGTCATAATAATCTATCAACTATTAAGGATCTAGAAAATAAAAATAATTGGACTGATCAAGTTGGATATGAAACGAATAACACTAGAAAATTAGTTGAAAAACCTTATTTATTACAGAGGTGAAGATGTTTTTCCAACATGATGAAATAGTTCATGGTATAAATGTGACTATTAAAATTATGAAGAAGCTAAATGACAAGGTGAGCTCTTCCAAATTTGAGAGCAGTAGGAATAATGACAAGGCATGGACAAGAAAAGATTTCAACCCATGTACTATTTCAGTGGCACAAATAAGTCCCTCTTTATTCCATCATATATATACTTTTGTAATAACATTCATTCAATTAATTGATATGGATGCATCTTTTGAATGGTATATTATATGATTTTAAGCTATTAATTTTTTTTTTAATTTGAAATTCACCCTCAAATTCATAATCTTAATATTCATGGAAAACTATTTCCAAATTAGAGTTTTTATTGAGCTAAAAATGGGGAGCTATATATTTATTCACATGAACATTCAAATGTGTTTATTTTTTTGATAACAAGTGTTTTTCTGTAACTAAATATATATAAGGTTTAAAGTGAAATTCAACTGATAATGAAACCACATGTATGTTTGATCATAGAATACAGTGATAACCATAGTTAAAAAAACATTATTTATATATTAGATTCTTATATATGGACTTACCGTTTCATTATAATAGATCATGGTAAAAGAAAATATTTTATATCATCTTAAAGGGAAAATAATACAATTTATGGGAAGAGATACATTTTAAATAAGGGAGATTAAACATTTGATTGATGACAGAGAAATATTTTCCTTAGTTATTTTAATATAAACCATATTTTATATGTATCTTACATTCATATACTATCTAGTATTTAATTATTTTATTATATTATGTGACCATACTTGGTTTTTTTAAAAATGACCTGAAATTACTGAATTATTCATGAAAAAGATGTCCCATGAAAATGGATAAGTCGAGGCCTATGGACAAATCTCAAAACTAGAGAAATAGGATTAAACTGAATAAAATCAGATGGAAAACATGAATTTAAATTGTGAATGTCATTCTTGATAAGATCCATGAATAAAGACATTCTTCAAATTAAATCCTGAATAAAAATTGGCAACTGTGGGGATGACATCAAAATTCATACTATCAGAGATATGGTAACATCATGACACATCAATTAGTGACTCTAAAATTTATAAAACATGATAAAATCCAGGATATGTTCTTCTCCACACATTACACATCATGAGAATATTATTCATAATGTCAAATTACCTAATAGATTCAGATTCAACCTAGTTGTATTTTAGTAATGGTGGATACTTTATTTTTTGACCTAGGACCATCAAACACCACATGCATTGACCCAAAATCATTTATTAGGGAACATATAAGGCCTCTAGGTTACTTTTTTAGTTTATAAATAGATGTACTATGTGGTTTGAAAAAAGACCAATTGGTGAGGGGAAGATCCATATGAGGACTTGTTTCACTACATTTCTGATATAATTTCTTTCTTTAATTTCCATTCCTTACATTGATTCCTTCCTCCACTTGCATCCACTCACCTATACCATCAGTAGAGGGGTTGTTCTATTGATTCATCTATAATGGGAATAGGGGACCAGTTTTTGATTCTTGATATTGTATTATTACATTGAATTAAAAACCATCTCATTCTTCTTTTTTTGGTTTTAATTTATTATTTTAAATATTAAATTGTTAAAGTGGTTGTGGTATTTTTTTATTCTATAAATTTTAATTTCCATGCTTGATGATCAATTTTCCCTTCCATATAATACTTTTCTATATATATCAGAATATTCCTGGTTTGTGTGGTGATTTCTTGATGATCATCAACACATGTGTGGAATATTAGGATGAAAAGGATTGTTTCCTAGGTAAATATAATATCCAGCTGGGTATTTCCATAATGAATCAAGAGGACCAACATGAAACTCCATGAACATAAGAATGAGGGTTAACCAACCAATAGTTTTATATAGGTATATTCTCACCATAACCATTTTTCCAAAGGAGAGAAGGAAATATAAAGGTGATCCTCTCTCTTAATAGTTAGTAGAAAAAAATTGTTAAAAATTATAAAGTAAGAATGAATTGAATTTTCCCTGGCCATGAATGATGTAATCACGACATCTCTTCAACTATTTAAAATCAATCATTTAACCTGCTTTACAAATTCTCAAATTCTCAAACCAATTTCACCAAAATAAAATCAAATCAATTTTCTGGAAATATACTAAAATAGACAACTAGTTTTTGAGTGAACTCCACTTAAATAGAAAAATATATATTTTAAAACTATAATATTCCTAGATTAAAAATATTTGGTTTTCCTCACCCCATTATAGGTATCTTTAAATCATGGTGTCATTATTGGGTATGTACTGTCACTAAAAAAATGTAAAATTTACCTTTAATGTCCCAATTTTCAACTAATAATTTAATTGATGTTCATTAGGAAGTATAAAGAACACTGACTAAATTAATAAACCATAACTTGAAAATATTCCTAGAAGAAAAAACAGTTACAAATTTTAGTAACACACTCCGTGTTCACTCTAAACAAAAATCATGGCTAGTAATCTGAACTAGACCCTTTAGGATTTCAATACACAACAATTTTCTAACTATAAACATAAAAAAAATAGTCCTAACATTTAAAATTATTTTAAATTTCATATTAATATGATTCATGTTCTTATTAAATTTCATAGTCTTTAAATAGAATACATGAAAAGAAAAATAAAATAATTCACATTTTTCTGGTCCAACATCAATCCTCAAGGATTATTAGAAGAGAATGTTAGGTGGATTAAGTAACTCTTCTCATTAGAATGATCTAAAATATAATAGTTATACATCATATAACCATAAGAAGTAATCAAATATAAGGATATAAAAAATATGATTCATTAGAAGAATTTTTACCACATTTAAAAGAATCATACCACTAAGAGAGATCTATTCCATCCCCCAATCAACCATAGAGACACATGACGAGTAATAAGAGAGGTCCAGAAAGCTATGGAAATTTTTACCACATCTATCTATGGAATGGAACCACTGCCACATGTTATTTAACCAAGTATTTGTTGATAATAACTAGAACCTTCTTGACATTTCTTCTGAATTATTTTTGATTGAGAAATCACTAGAAAAATCCATAGGAATGATTGAAAATTCAACTCAAAATTCACGAAAATTTGGGATGAGATGTATAGGCACAAGAGAAATCCAAATGTTACAATGACATGATTCATCACCATTATGTATAACTAAAGATTATAAAAGAACTATTTTGGTGTAAAAACTAGCTATGAATCATGTAAGTGTAAAATATTACTAGCCTCATGTATGCGGTATCTGTTTCTTCAGCTAAACATTTTACTGACTAGTGTCAAAAAATACATTGAATTTAAATATTTCTCCTTTTCTTTTTATCTAATGTAATTATAGTATAATTTAATGCATAAAACCCATGCCCCACTAGTATTTGAAAATAAAAAAAATCTAAGAGGTATCATTTGATCCAAAATAGTACCACATCCACCTCCCTTAAACTATTAGAAAATTTATATCCCACCACAATTTTAATAACCCAACAAGAGGCCATATCAACATCATTGATTTCAGAAACCCCATTCGAGAAAATGACTTATGAGAATTCATCAACTAGTTCACCAAAACTAAAAAGAATTAGCTAAGCTCTAATGTTGCAGGACAATAAGATAAGATAGATATTGTTACAAAAAATGTCACAACACTTATGGGATTTATGACCAAGAATTATAGAAATATATTGTCCTGATCATTTATAAATCCCACGTAATGTGTAATAATTTTTACAAAAAGAAATTGAAAATATCTATATTCCCCAGAACAAATCAATGTAGATGTTTCTAAGAAATATTCTAAAACACAACCCAACTAGATGAGTAATGTATATAACATGGAGGGAGATGAAATTGATTAGTTTAGGAAATAGAGACTAGATAAAACCATTAAAAAGAAATAATAAAAAATTTAGAATATTCCTACACCATTCCAATGTATGTTAAATTGATTGACAATGTTTGAAGAAGATCAGCTATGAAAAGAAATCCATGAGACCTTTTAAATAGTCAAAACAAAAATTAAAATTCTAGAGAAAATACAAAAATTCCCAATGTATGTGTTGTTCCTCAAAAAGAGATGCACCAAATAAGGTTGCTAGATAATGATGAGAACATTAACTTAGGAAGAATAATTTCATAGATGATCACAACACTGATAACAAAAAAATATCATGATCCATGGACATTAACTATTCCATATTAAATTGGATCATTGGATTTTAATGAAGCTCAATGTGATCTGGGGTCTTTGATAAATAAATTTACATAATTTATATTTACATCATTTCAGAATGAAAAAATGAATCCCACTAGATTAGTGGATCATCATTCAAATAGATCCATTGTTTTTTAACGATAATTATGGAGGACATGTTTCTAAAATTCAAATATCCACTATTTTGAGCTGACATATAGTTTCAAAACAATGATGAAAATATGATTTCATCACACTATACCATTATGTTTTGATGATATTCATAAATAATGAAAGAAACATCATTAACTTATAAAATTGAAAATTCTTAATGGAGTATGGGGATAAAAGATTACTTTTAAAAATAGATGAATCTGTGGAACATCCATCAAGAAACTATTCACTAATTAAAATTTCACACAATTAAGGTACCAAAATTACTAAATAATCATGTTTTATTTTAAAACTATTATCCAAATAAGATCATTTTCATAACAATAACACAATTAAATAGGTATGGTTCACAAGATCTGTAGATACTATTTTCATGATTGATGAATTGATAACATCTAAATTTTTTGATATTTATTAAAAGATGATAGAGAATAAAAATTAGTATCCTATGATGAGATATATATATATATATAATGTTAAAGATTCATAAATTTATAATATTATCAGAAATTTCCATATGAAACTGGATTTGAAAGAACACGAGTTGGTTGGGATGCAATCCATGTGACTCATTGTATAACATGTATTTAACCAGGTCAGAGAAAATTTCATCAAAACTATAAATGTATGAAAATTATATTCATATAACAATGAGTATAAAGGATCATTATAACAAGGTAAGTCTATAATCAAATTTTTTTGAAATAGACCTATTTTATTTAATATTATAGAGTCAAATGTAAAAAATATTGATATGAGAGTCATGAAAAGTAAGGGGAAATATTTAATAGTAATGGAATGGAGGAATATTCTGAGTAAGACACAAAACCATATAAAACATGAGGATTATATTTTAACACAACAATAATTATTATATGTATATATTGAGAACAAGCCAATATTAAAAATATCATGGGTTTTAGTAGTTCTAAAATAATCATGGACACATAGATTATTCTCGTTGGTTTAATTAGTCTTTATTATGAAAGGGGAAAAAACATAGTGGGGATTTCATTAAGGTATAAATGAAAATTATAGAAAGAGAGGTTTCTTATAATATCAAATGGATGAGGATTTAAAATAAATGTAGTGAAATGGTTTTGAACAAATAATCCTTAATAGTTTGTTTGAATCAATTGAAATTGGCTAAAAATTTGGAGGCAGTTGAAGAAATTGCTAAAATCAATAACGTAGACTACACACTTTCAACATTATTATCAATAAGGACCCACTAGTTTATAACATTATTTTATGCTTTATTAAAATTGAAAATTCAATATTATATCTACCTACTTGGAAAATTAATTTGGATGCCTTGCAGACACTATAAAAATTATGTATATGAGAAGGAATATTTTTAAAAAATTCAAGGATAAATTTACAAATTTTCAATTTTGGAGATGATAAATGATGTTAAACTATATGGTTTCTAGAAGGCAACCCAAATTTATTTTATTCAACTCTTCCCGTAAGTCATGAAATGAAAATCCACATAATGAAAATTATTAATGTCATGAAAATTCTATAAAATTATATCCTAAGGAACATGTCCCATGCAACCCCACTAAAGAATCATTGTTAATGGGAGTTTCTTTAACATTCCTTATATTTTTATCTCATATATTTTTTCTGTCTGAAAATATAATATTAGCATTAAAATAATATTTCATGTACATAGTTATCATGTTTTCTTTACTTGGATGGTATATAAGACATGAATTTCTTAGGAATACCATGATTCAATGTTTCAAAAAGAATCAGATATTAATGTTGAATGATTAAAACAAGGAATTGAATAATTATAAGGATATTATTATATTAATACTAATAAATCATTATTTAGTGGATTTAGTAGTTTTATGTAAATAAAATTTCCTTACCATTCTCATTCTATGAATTTATAAAATTTTTAGGGATTAAATTTTTATTAATATTTAATTTTTTGAGTGCTTTTATAATATTCATATATTCCATTTCTAATAGTATTTCTAGACCAAATACATTCTATATTTATCTTGATTGTTTTTATTGAGTTATATTGGGGCATGAAACCTTCTAAAACATTCATATGATTTTGTCTTAGCTAAAACTATGAAAACACACATTTAAAATGATCGAAGAAAATTTTATTATTAATCTCAAATAAATGTACCAACCATGAAATATATCCTTTTTTAGACATTTTAATCCATAATTTAAATAATTGAATGAGCTAGATTACAGGACATTTATAACCATTCATATCCTTATTTATATTTAATGATATTTAAAAGATTAAGTGTAGGGGATTTAGAACGTCATGGATGATGGTTTCCTTATGTTGTATGAAAAAATTATGTGGGTTCTATTTTGGGTACTAGGATAGGAACATGATACATATACAATACATATAATTTTTAATTCTTTAAAAAAAATTGGTTGTGGTTTTTTAAAATAAAAAAGAACATTTTAAATTCAATTGATGTATTTATCATATGTAGTTATGTAGTGGATGTGATATTTCTCGTAAGAATAAGTTTTGGAAAAAATATATAAAATAGGGAAAAAATACTGAACAATTAGTAATTTCATTATTCTTATATTAACCATGACCTTACTTTTAATTTTAGTGAGTGGGTGTTTTCATTTCGAATATAATAGTTTAATTTCACTTATCTATAGATACCATGCTGTAGGATTTATTGATTACCCCCAATTTGAGACTAAATATTTTGATAGTAAATCCCTATAGACCATAATCCTCAGAATCATCATAGCCTTAACTGTAACTTGTTCAGGATTATAGGTGAATTTCATCTTTAAAATCTGAAAAATGTAGATATTTTACAAACCTATGGGAAATGATTATTTCGTAATTATAAGAGAATAATACTACTTCATTTTTGTATCATGAGTGGTGATATTACATTTAGTGGTAAATTAGGACAAATCATTCTTTATAATAATGTATTATGATATATGAATATGTTAAAGGAAAATTTCCACAATTTTCAATGGTAAAATGTAAAATACTTAGGTTTATTAGTTTCATTGACTAGTGTGAAGTTGAATTGATGTTTTAAAGTGAATCTAGAAATGTTGATCCCCACTGATAATCATTTAATTTATCTTCTTTAGAATATGAATATTGGTAACATGTTCTTCTTATTTTTTATGTTTATCTTATGTGCATATGCAAATAAAGTTATAAGGGTGCGGGAATTGACAAAGAAATATTTTTCATGCTAATTTTAAAATAAAACATATTTTTTTATAGAAATTAAATTGTTAAAAATGAAAATATGTATCTATTTTTTATTTTATTTAAGGAATAAATGTTAGTTAAAAAAGGAGCTAAATTTAATTAATTCATCCTGAATGTTTTTTCTTATAACAAATAATATATTGAGTCCCAATATTAGTGCTTAAAACTAAAAAACTGGGCTAAAATATAGTGAAATGATCTAGAAAACAGCAACTCAAATTATAAATGTCATTCAAGATGTGAATATTAATAGAATAAAATACTTGAACCCATGCGTGATGAAATCTATGAAATCAGGGTGATGAAATCACAAGGCATGGTGTGTCACATATGGTCATATCGTGACACAACCAAGACTGACCTAATTATTATTCAAAATGTAGATGAAGCCATGAGACGGCTGTGATATGATAATATGCGTCATTAACATACTATTCATGACATGAAAATACCTAAATGTCATATATTTGACCTTGATTGATATAAATAATGGAAGACACCATACATTTTGACCCATCACCATCATGAACACCTGATATTGACCCAAATTTTTTTTGGTAAAATATGATTCCCTATATCGAATTATTACTACCATGAATAGAGGGTTTATAATATCTAAAGAATATCCATATGTGAGGGAAAGCACTAGAAAAAAGACCACTACCATACTTCTCCTCTTACATATTCCTTCATTTTTTTCATTCAATCTTTTGATACCTCTTTCCCAACAAATCAAAACTACTACCACATCTATTGAAGGGAAATTATTTTGAGTCATTGGTAGAGATAATTATAGAACATTTTGGGTTTCTATTGTTTGTATGCTTATATTGAATAAAAAACCCATTCATTATTCTTTATTCAGATATCAATTATTCATTATAGATTAAAATATTTAATATGTTATTGTTTGGATTTCATTCTATTAATTTTAATCTCCTTGTTCAATGTGCCTTTTATCTCTCCACTCATGTCTTGCATCTATATGGTAGAACATATTAGGTTTGGGTGGTGAGTGATCGATGATTTTCTACACATGTGTGGAATAGAATGTTTTAACTATTAGATTTTAGCGAACAATAATACCCTAAAAGGTATTTACCTAATTAAAAAAGAGTTCCTATTGCAATTCCACAATAAAGAATGTAGGGTAGACGAACTTGAGGATTCATTAGGGATATTTTAAAAATAACTATACAGGTAAGGGAGAGAGAGGATTCAGCGAATGAGTATATCTCATAAAATTTGGGGGAAGAATAATGGTAAATACTGGATAATATTATAGAATATCACTAAGTTATTCCCTACCAGAACCGATAACTTATCCTCTAAAGCTTTTTAAAATCATTCATTTAACCTATTATCTAATTTAAAAATTTCGTAAACATATTCTTAAATAAAAAAATCTTCTATAAATCAACTAGAAGTGCAAACCCATTTTTTCACTCCACTTCCATGGACAACTCAATGTTAACCGACTATAGTATACATAGTAAATAAAAATATGTTTTCCCACACCCCATGAAAACCATGCATCAATAGCATATAATGAATTATATACTAGGCCAGTTATTGACAATAAATTATAATGGGTTACATTTTTTAGCTTAAGTTATTCATTTATTTCAATGATGTGTAATTATATATTTTATTATTAAAGATAATTTTGCGATGCTTGGAGAATTGGTTTGAATTTATAGCATGGTATTGGATGTGATGCTTGAGATATTCTCCTTCTAAATGTGATGTTTATTGTGATGATATTACGGGTTAATGACTTGTGCCAATGTAAGCACAATGTTTACAACAAAAAAGAAGATAAATAATTAAAATCCATGAAAATAATATTCAAATTATTTTAATTATTAATATAAAAGATATAGGTTTAATGTATTGAGATTGAGATTTTTCATTTTTATTTTTATGGTATGTTTTAATTAATAAATTTCCTATGTATTTAGAAATTTTTATGTAACCATAGATTTCATAAGGTCTTTCTTAAGAAACCTAATTTTGGGGGAAATATTAGCCACAATATAGGGCCATCCTATGTAAATATGTATAGAGTCATGAGAATACATGTTTTCCTTAAGGAATTATAGGGGTGATAATGCTCATAGTGTGCACATGATGGTGAGTCTGTGGGTGAAATAAGTGTGGTACACCCCATGTTGTATGTGAATGTGTGTCTATGTGTAGGCCTTTTTACTGGATCGAGATTTAAGCACCATGACTTTACATATTATGTGTATGAACCCAGATCTTCATTTTGTGTATGGACCTTTATTTCGTGTTATTTTTGGGGGAAAGGAAGAAAAGTTGTTTTTCTAAGTACACACTATGTACATCCATGTTCATTCTATGTACCTGGTTACTGCGTAAAGCTACGTACTAGCGGTGTAACTGCCATTTACATGGTAGTGTGCTAACCTGGAAGACCACTTATGTTGGGGGCTAGTTATGTCTACTACACGACATGTGGTTTAAAGAAACATGCCCATGAGTTTTATTTTTATTTATTATATTGGGAGGGGTTCATGAATGATATCCAGAAAATTTTCTTCTTCTTCTAGTGTATCATACAGGAGTTCTCTAGAATGACGGATGAAGTTTGATCTATCAATTCTCTGTCTTATCTCCAATTGAGACATTGTTATGTGCATTGAAATCCAACTAATCTCTAGTGAATTATGCAGATTCAAGGGTTGTTGTTAAATTATATCTTTCATATGACATCGACGTAGGTGTCTTTGTTCCTTTCATTATTATTCGTAGATTATATATGAAAAAGTGATGAATTACCACATTAAGGTATTGAAGGACTTGGAATTTAACCCTATTTATTACCTACTAAAATTTGATTGATTGGTAAAGGTCTGTTTCTTCAGTGTAACGTAATAGATCTTGTTTTTGGGACACCAAGGGGTGAATTACAATTGATTAATTGTTTTTGGCTATATGGTCTAGAATGTCTATTATGCCTGCCTTTATTTCCATGCCTTGTTTTGGTAGGATGTATTTATTTATTATCTGAAATGTATGTGATACGCATTATGAAGGTTTGACCTAGGGGGACTAGATTGTGAGAGATTACCTAAATGGTTAGTCCATAGGAGATTCCCAGTTGATTGCTTATATTTGAAAATAAATAAATGATAGTCTTGGGGCCTTATACTGTGAGAACTACACAGGTGGTTGTTTATAATTGATTTTTCATATTTCAGAACAAAGGGGTTAGACTGTGAGAGATTACCCAAAGGATCCTTATTTTAATGAATTGATGGAATGTTAGGAAAAATGGGATAGACCATACGGGCTTCACAATGGGTCGTTATTTAATGATTTGATGATACGTCAGATCAAACGAGACAGAGTTTGAGAACCTCATAAAGGGTAATGTATGAATAAATAAATGATTGTGACATGTTTTCCATGCCAAAGAACATCCATGGATTCGGTATTACTCTATTTTTAGATGGTCTTATGAGAAATATATTTTAGTTACCTTACAAGGTGGATACAGATCTTAGGCTAGATCTAAGGGTTGCATGATTCAATAGAAGAAATAAATGATAAATTAATTTAATTTAAAACTATAGGGTTGTTTACATTTGAGTACATCCTATTTTATTGCTTCATTTCTATATATTACATTGTATATATATTAACTGATAGTTAGGAACAAATATTTAAATGGTTTCCTACAGGGATTCATGTCAAACACTATTTGGGGGACGATTTTGGACACAGATTGATTATATGACTGGTGGTATATATAATGGATAACTCCCTTAATTATTATGTAAATGATTTTTTTTAAATCTAGAGAGCATGTGTCAAAGTCGAGGCTTGTAATGATACTAGAGTTCATTTATTTGTTTTTTAATTTCGTTTATGTATTGACTTCTATCATTGTAACTTGTTTGGCTATTTTCTTAGATATATATGCCAAAAATTATATATATATATATATATATTGTCTTATGTTGTATTTTCCTTTTAGTCTTATGCTTTTATTTATGTTTAGAATTATTGCTTCCCCTACTGTTTAATATTTTTTTACACTATGTATAATTTTCCAAAGAGGAAATACTTTCCCCAATATTTCACCTTTTCCCTCGTTGCTAGTCGGAAGCCTCTAGTGTTTGGGGAAATGCTTTTATGGTCATGTGACCAACCGTGTTTGGAGCACCTTTGGGTGGAACCCGGATCTAGGACATTACAAAGTAATATCAAAGGTGTTTTTCTGGATTTTCCCTACTATTTGGAGACAATAGATAGGGATATGATATAATATGTATTTACTAAAATTCTATACATAGGAGTATCTAAACTGTGTACATGTAAAAGCCAAGATACCTCAAAAACAGAAAATATTTCTGGTTTTGCAATTGTTATAGTTGATTTGATTTCACCATTTAGTGATGAACATTTGTGGCAATGTTATAATTGATATTATTGAGGTTCTATTTTGTTTCAACACAATGAGATTATGTAATTCCATATCATGAATCATATAGTCACCTTCTAGAGATCACATGTCATGCATTGGCATCAAGCCATATAGGGTATATTACTGATTGCATGTTGATGTGACATATTCCCTGATAGAATACCTTCTATTTTTATAGCGTATTGGAATATGTAAATTTTCATTTGATGGATCATGTATGAACATTAATTGAATGATGTTAAGGTGTGATATGAATTAGGATACAAAACATTGATTAGTGGGGATTATGGGCCCTCACAGATCAGAATGTGGCATGCTGTAGGCCAAATATTAATATTTTGGGGGTTCCAGAGAAGATTCATAGGATTACTATCTTGAATCCCCATAAAACATATCATGTTACATTATGAACACATGCCATGTGTTCTTATATACTATAAGAAATTAATTCACTTATGTACATGTCGTGTACTGTATGAACAAGCCATATTGGTGTTGACCGTGTGACTGACTATGTGAGAAGAGACACAAGGTTTCTAAATAGTTTCTAGAACACTATGTGTACTGGGAGTACATTCTGGGTAGTAATAGATTGTGCATTGGACCGTGTGACTAACAATATGTGTGGATTTGACTTTAGTTTTACACTCCATATCTAGAGTGTTCACACTTTGTAGTGTTACACCAAAAGAACCGTGAATTTCTAGTTGTGTAGAAGTACCTAGGTAAGAGGGAATATTCATGTACATGTCATGTCTCAAGAGAAACATGACGTGTGTATGGGTTGTTACATGAACATGAAAGAAGAGGTACATGCCCATGTTAAGGCTTAAGAGATCACTTTGTGTTGTCTTTCTACACTCTGTGTAACCCTATTTTGTAAAACATGAATGTTTTAATTCTATTTTTCCAATCTTGAACTTCTATGTTGTAGTCATTATTAATCTCATACTGACATGCACACATGACCCTAAAGTTTCATTCCACCAAGACATGCTCCAGTTTTACTCCAATTATTGGGTGCTGACCAAACACCAGAAATGGTATACAGGGGATTATGTGTAGATAATCTCATCATGCCCATCGTGGAACCAGATATTATACTAGACATAGGTATTGATGCACATTTCATTTAATTCTTTATGAAGAAGAGGTAGAACATTCAAGTAGAACAACATCCTTCCATGACTATGGTAGTGTTGATACGTTTGTTCCAGTAGTATCATACTCAAACATTTTCAAGCGATGGAGGACCACAAGATACATTTTCATGATTAGAGGATATTATTTCTAACATGGAGAATCTGGGGACGCCTCTTGAGAGGAGGGTGAAGCTTTCGACTTTGATTCCATGTGATTCTACCATGAGATTGTGGGATGAAATCTCTTAGTTGTGAATCCCTTGATATATGACTTTGGAAGTGTTTTAGAGGTCCTTCTATGAATACTTCTAATCTGAGATGATGGGGGCCGACTGAGCCTGGGAGTTCTTGCATTTGGAGAATGACGCTCTTTCCGTGGTGGATTATTCTTCTCATTTTACAGAGCTTCAGTGCATTACACTTGGTTTGGGTGGTGAGAAGTTATCACTGGCTAGACCAGTTGAGGATGGTCTCATATACGACATCCAATCATATGTGAATTTTTCAGGTTTCTTTGGTGACTACTATATTAAAATATTCATTGATTACCGAGTGCAATCTAAGAGAGTTTGGATATCGGAACCAGGGTGGTTCCGCATCCTAGGCTGGTACCCCATCAACCAGTAGCTGGAAGCACTGTACGAATGTTTTTCAAGTATCCATGTAGTCTTCTACTAGTATAGAAGGAGTGGGAATATGAGACAACATATCCCAAGATACCCCGTCGAGTTCCAATCCTATAGAATGATAGACCTTATTTAGTGTTTTTTAAAAAAAATCTCACTAGAAACAAGTGTGACAGGATTTTTCATGATTCCATGTACATGGTAAGGCACACTAGATTATCATCAGTTAGGGAATTAGTGATCATCGGGCCATTCATGATAAGGAGGTGGTTGTGGAAGTCGTATCAAGATGTCAGTTTTTTAGTGGCAGTAGGGTGGATTACCTCAGGGTGTCCAGGAAGGGTTGTAGGGCCACTGTACAGGTCAAAATTTTGTGATGGAACAGACCCAACAAGATTAAGATCATGGACCCTTTATTGTTAGTGGTATGTTTCTACTTTCCTTAGTTTTATCTTCTTCTCTCTTTTATACATGGTCTTCCGCTAGTTTTATATCAGTTGCTGTTTTGGAGATATGTGGGCTCATTATCATTACTTCTGATGATATTGTGATGTTAAACAATCATTTAGGGATTAGGATAGGTAGTTTATGTTAGTGAAATGAGTGACCTATTGATATTGGTGGGTGTCACTTCTTGTGTGACCTATATGTCTTCGATATGATAGGTTCTGATGTCATTCATGGAATGGAATGGTTGGTCTTCTTCTAGGCCTTTGTTTACTGCTATTGCTGTAGGGTGAGTTTCATGAAACCAGAGGGAAGATCTTTTCTACAAAATGGTGAATGGAATGTCCACGTGAGTAGATATGAACCTGAGAAACATGGGTAAGGGGGAATTCCAGGCCAGATTTCTAGTTTATATCAGGATGAACATGTGACTTTTCTGATTGACTTTTATCAAGTGGTGAATCGTTTTAGATATTCCATTCTAGATTACATTTCATGCTCACCTTATAAGTGAGAGGAATATTTCTCTATTGATCATGTGCCATGAGTGGCACATGTGTCCATTCCTTCATATAGGATGGCTACACATGAGCTGAAGAAGCACTAGAATTAGTTGGAGGAGTTATAGGAAAAATGATTCATCCGAACAAGAATTTCTCATTGAGGTTCACCTATCCTTTTTGTGAAGAAAAAAGAAGAAACCATTATACATTGTGTGGATTATCGAAATATTATCTAGTTGATGGTCACGAACTAATATCCCTTACTGAGGTTATATGATCTCTTTGATCAGCTTCGAAGAGACTGCATATTATTGAAGATCGATTGAGATCCATATATCATCAGTTGTGCGTTAGACCATCACATATAACTATTATAGCCTTTTGAGGCATTTATAGTGTATAAATGTATTTGTTTATGTCATTCAGTCATAGGAACGTGCTGACAGTTTTCATGGAAGTGATGAACTGAGTGTTCCAATAATACATGGATTATATTATATTAGTCATTGTGAACGATATCTTGGTATACTCTCACACTCGGCCTGACCATGAAACCCAACCTGAGATCATTTTGAGTACACTAATAAGGAATTAGTTATATTCTGAGCTCAAAATATTTTACATTAGGATGGACCAGATTCACTTCTTGGGTCATGTCATCTTAGAGACAATAGTATCAGTTGACCCAAAGAAGGTGATAGTGGTAGTTTTCTAGAAGCATCTGAAGAACATCATTGAGGTACGAAGTTTTGTAGGACTGGATGCTTACTAAATATGCGTTATTCAGGACTTATCATGCTTAACAACTCCATTGACAGGCCAGACTAATAAGGGAGTGAAGTACTTGTGGATAGATTCCTGTGATTTAGCCTTTCAAGAGCTGAAAGGGAGATTTACATCAATAGTGATCCTGATTTTTCTGAAACCATGAAATAGTTACACTGTGTACTACAATTCATAAGGTATCGGGCTAGGATCCAAGATTAATCATGGGGAAGGATTCGTTGAATATGGGTTCCTTGTATTTGAGGCCACATTAGAAGAATTACCCAATGCATAATCTTGAGTGAGTTGTAGTTGTGCATGTTTTCAAATTTGAATACATTATCTTTTGAGACAGTATTTATTTATATATATTGACCATTATTGACTCAAGTATATCATTACTCGATGAAATCAAAATTTTAGACATTAAAGATGGGTTGAGTACATATAGTTTTTTGACTTTGATCTTTCTTACATGCTTGGTAATGGAAACGCAATGGATGATGCGTTGATCAGGAGGACTCATATACTGAAAGATCAGGAGGCCATCAGTGAGTGGTAGCTATAGGCTCTGTTCTATGAGATTCATTAGGAGGTGCATGATAGACAGAGGAAAACATTTCATTCTTCTATAATGGTTACCTCTACTCTTCTAGATCGAGTGAGAACGAGGCAGCTATCAGTTTCTGAAGTCCTAGTCCTACGAGAGAGTGTGTCAAGAGAGGACCCTACTCTTGAGTGTACCATAAGAGAATATGAGGTTTTTCATTTTCATGGGCATGTATGTGTGTCAGTATACATATGTGAGGAGTTGATTCATTTTTTTCATGCCTCAATATGGGTAGTTCATCCAAGTGTCACCAAGATATATTATGATTTACATCATCAATATTGGTGTCCAGGTATGAAGAGGGAAGTATCAAGTTTTTTTTTTGAGATTTCCACCTATCAATAGGTGAATGTGGAGCATTAGCAACTGAAATAGATTTCCAGTAGTTACCCAATCCCTACTAGAAGTGGAATGATTTATGATAAATTTTATGACAGTTTTACTAAGGTCTCCTTGAGGGAATGATGCTATATAAGATGTTATTGATAAACTCAAGATGGTTGGCCACTACCTGCCGATCAAGGAATCCTTCAGAGTTAAGGAGCCTTGAATTTTGTAAATATGAGACACTATTTGTTTTTATGGGGTTCCTCACTCCATCATTACATACTGGGATTCTCGATTTACATGTCGTGTCTAGAAGGGACTACATATGGATTTGGGTACATAGGTACTTTTGATTATTTCTTACCATCTCCAAACTTATGGCCAGTTTGAGTGCATGATTTAGGTTTTGTAGGAAATTCTTTGATCATGTTTCTTAGGTTTCAAGGACTCTTGGGAGAGAAAAAACCCCTTGGGGGAGGTTTTCTACAATAACAGTTTTTGGTAAATGATTCATATGGAACCTTATCAGGATTTTCATGGTAGGCCATACCGATCACCCCAACGTTGGCTGGAGGTAGTAGAGGCAGCTATATTGGGACCTCGTCTTGTCTTGTAGACCACTGAGTATGTGGATTTGATTTGGAAGTTGATGGATACTGCAAAATATATCCATGAATTTTATACTAATCGACAAAAATGACCTATCGAGTTCATGGTCAGATTTCAAGTTTTCATGTGTCTCACACCGAGGTTGGGACAAAGATGGATTAAGAGACAGGGGATGATTTTACGGATATATGTTGGTCCATTTGAGGTTTTAGAGAGAGGTAGGATATTTTTAAATCTGATTTAGTTACCTCCAAGTTACCGGGTTATGCACAATGTCATTCATGTTTCTCAGGTATGATGTTAAATTTGAGACATGTCTCTTGTTTTTTAACCCGGGGAGGTTGAGTTGGAGGTGGATTCATCCTTTGAGGAGATCCCAGTTTAGATTGTGGGTCGCAACATGAAGGTTCTTCCTGGTCAGTCTATTAGTCTGGTATGGGCGATATGGAAGCATGGACGAGTGAAGGAAGAGACATAGAAGAGGGAGGACATTGTGTGATCATAGTGGTCAGAATTGTTTTCATATTCTTCTTCACCACCCATGGAAAAGGAAAATAGGGGATTAATTTTTAATGGAAGAATTTTGTAAGAACTCATATCCTCATTTCATGTATCGATCTTGATTTTTGGTTGGTTTTGGGGGAAAATGCTGAAATGGGTTTTTCTGAGTACACATCATGTACTTTAATGTACATGTCGCCTACCCAGTTTTCGTGTATTGCCATGTATTGGTCGTGTAACAGCCGAGTACATGGCCGTGTGGTGACCTAGAAGACTTCTAACATAAAGGGGGGGGGGGGGGTTAAGGATAGTACATGGAATTTAGTTTTATGGAACACACCATATAGTTTCCTTTTTATGTGAAAAATTAGAAGGGGTTTCTTCTAATATCTGAAAATGTATTCATCTTCTCGTGTTTTGTGCACGATTGATCAGGGACACTGGATGAATTTTGAACTCCCGATTCTCCATCTGAGTACTAATTAATACATTTTCAGTTGCATTGGTATCCCATCATTGAGTTCTCAATCCATCTTGATTCCTTCTTACTGATTCTTCCCCTCTAGTGAGTTATTCAAGGTTAGCCTTATTTCACCATTTTATAGATTTATTCCGGTTCAATGTTTGAGGTTCAGGTATATCTATAATAAGACATCTAGGTAGATGGTTTTATTCCATTTGTTATTTATCGTAGATTATATATGAAAAAAGTTCCATATACCCATGTTAGGGCGTTTCATGACTTTTAATTTAACTTTGTCTATTAGCTATTATGGTTTAATTTATTTGTAAATGGTGGTTTCTTATGTGTAAAGTCAGATACCTTGTTTATGAGACAATCTATGGGTGGGTTTCCCTTTATTGATTGATTATGGTTGTTTGGTCTAGAATTCCTATTATGCATTCCTTGTTTTACATGATTTCTTTTGTTAGGATTGAGTTACTAATTATATGAAATACCTATGAAATTCATTGTGAATGTTTGACCAAGGGGGGTTGGACTAAGAGATATTCCCAAAGGGGTTATTCTGTAAGAGTTTTCCAGGTGGTCATTTATATTTGATTAAATGAATGTTAGACCTGAGGGTTTAGAACACGTGGGTTTCCCATGTGGTCATTTATAATTGATGGCTTCTATGTTAGAATAAGGGCTTAGACTGTGAGATCATTCCCAAAGGGTTTTTATTTTAATAAATTTATGGAATGCTGGACCAATGGGAATAGAGAAAATAGCATCCCATAGGGTATTTATTAAATGATTTGATGATAGGTTGGACCAGAGGTTATATAATGTGAGAACATACAAAAGGGTCATGTATTAATAAATGATTGATTGTGATTCATCTACCAAGACAACACACATGTAATAGATGAAGAAGGGTTCATACCCTTATCTATACTTGAAATCATATAATCTGTTGGGGTCTAAAAGCATTACCCAGATATGGTGTGAAAAAAATCCTAGTAGGAAACCACAAAAAGATCTATGCCTAAATATAATTGAATATATATAGCAGGTAACATGTAGAAATAAAGCAAATAACTATGAGGTTCTCAAAAGTAAACAACCATACATTTTTTAATTGTATTAATTTAACATTTAATTCAATTATTTAGTTATGTAACCCTGGGATCTAGCCTATGCTTTGTATCCCATGTGTAAGGTTGCCAAAAAAGACATCTCACAAGACAATCAATCAATTATATATGATTGAATACAATCATGTGTTGTGTCTTGGAAGATCCATCACAATCATTCATTTATTCATACATGACCCTTTGGGATGTTCTCACAGTCTATCCCCTCTGGTCTAACCTATCATCAGATCGTTAAAAAATAACCCTATGGGAAGCTCTCATGGTCTATACCCATTACTCCAACATTCCATCAATTCATTAAAATAATGACCCTCTTGGAAGTTCTCACAGTTTAGCATCTTTGGTATAACTTAAAAACAATCAATTATAAATTAACACATAGGAATCACTCATGGTCTAAACCCCTAGGTAAAACATTCATTTAATCGAATATAAATGGCCAACTAGGCACCTCACATGGTCTAACTCTTTTATGAAGATATTAATGTCCAATCCCCATGGTCAAACATTCAAAATTCATATCAAAGGAATTTTATATAATGAATAACTCCATCATAACAAAACAAGGCATGGAAGAAAAGGCAACCTTAATAGGAATTCTAGACCAAATAACCATAAACAATCAATCATGGGAAACACCGCCATAGGGTGTCCCATAAATAAGGTATCTTATCTTATGTATAAGTAAAAACCCCTTTCCAATCAATCATACTGTAGTATCTAATAAACTGTGTTAAATTCCAAGTCAAGAAATACCTTAAAATGGGTATGCACCACTTTTTTCATATATAATGCAATGAAAAAAAACAAAAGGCACATAACCACTGACCTAAATATCGTATGATTGATAAACATGAACAGTTTCCCATGAATAGGCCTAAATCGGTGTAGATCTATAAAAAGATGAAAAAATAATAACCATGAATAACTCACAAAAGGGGATGAATCAGGAAGAAGGGCTCAAGAGGGTTTGGGAACTCATCGGTTGTATTCCAACGAACCTGACATGTTCTCATTCGAAGATCAAATGGAAAATCCAGAGATTATTCATTATCCATCATTCCAAAGTACATCTGTAAGAAACACGGGAAAAAGAATATGTTTCCGGATATGAGACGTTACCCCCTTCTAATTTATAAAATAAATGGAAAAATACATAGTGTGTTCTTTAAAACTACCCGTTGATTAGTGGCCTTAACCATCCCCTGACATAAGCGGTCTTCTAGGTCATCATACAACCATGAAGTAATCCATTACAGGGTAAGTACGCTATTGTATGAGTCAATCAGGTATATCGTGTGTTCATGGATGTACACTATATGTACAGAAAAAACACTCTTTTCATTAGTTTTCCTCAAAAACAACCCAAAAATCAATATCCATACCTAAAATGGATAATCTAGTTCATACAAACACCCCTATAAATATATTCCTCCCTAAATTTCCCTTCCAAAGGCGGTGAAGAAGAATCTACAAACAACTCTGGACACTACGATGGCTCATCGGCCTCCCTCTACCGTGTCTTGTTCGGCACTCCCTCGTGATTCCATAGCACCAGAACCATAGGAATATACTGGACACTAAGAACCATGGTGATGAAATACGCACTCCGAATAGGGTGTTTCATGATTGATTCATGCACCTCCTACTCAACCTCATCAGATTGTAAAATTTGAGACGTGTATAAAAAGTTATGGTGTACCTGATAAACATAAAACGAATCATGTATATCTGGGTACCTCTAAGGTAATTGCAACTGATAGGCAACCAGAATGACTCTCTCTAAAACCTCAAGCAGCCTGATGTACCTCGATGAATGATTCCCCTATCTCCTAATCCGCATGTGTTCCAACCTTGGTGTGACACGTAGAAATATAGGTGAGGATGAGGTTTGTATAGTTTTCATGGGATCATTTGGGTGTCAGTAGGCATACCCAATGATCACTTTATAGATATTCATGCCTCATTATGTGTAGTTTATCCTAGTGTCGCCAAGATGTATCATGATCACCATTTTAAGTATTTGTGGTCAAGATTAAGCTAGGACATAGCTGGTTGTTTTATGAGATGTTCCACTTTTCAAAAGGTGATGGCAGGGCATCAATGACAGGAAGGACAATTTCAACAGTTACCCATTCCCATGTAGAAGTTGAACGATGTTGTGATGGATTTCGTGAATAGATTACCAATGTCACCTCAATAAAATGATGTTTTATGGGACATTGTTGATGGAATAATGAAGGATTCATATTTCATAACAATTAATGAAATTGTTAGTGTTTCTGACCTTGGAATTTTGTACATCTGAGTGATAGTATGTTTTCATGGGGTTCCCCATTATATCATTTTAGACAAGGAGGCCTTGTTTACTTCTTGTGTCTCTCAAGGAAAATATAAGGCTTTGGGTATACAGATTCTTCTTAGTATAGCTTACCATCTATAGAAATATGTCCAGTAAGAGAACGTGATTAAGGTTTTGGTGGAAGCGCATTGAGAATACATCATGGATTTTAGGGGTACATGGAAGAGACACATGCCCATGGTGGAGTTTTCCTATAATAATAGTTTTCAGGAATTGATTCAGATGGAACCTTATAAGGCATTGTATGGTAGACCATGATGATCTCCCATATGTTGGCTAGAGGTAGCTATGCTGTGACCACATCCTATTAAAGAGACCACTGAGCAAGGGGGGTTGATTCAGAAGAGGATGGATATTGTACAGTCTCACCAGAAATCTTATGATAGTCGACGGAGTTGACCTCTAGAGTTCAAGATCAGAGATTAGGTTTTCCAAAATGTCAAACCATGGGTCGGACACATACAGATTAAGATATAGGGGAAACAATCACTGAGGTATGTCATGTCATTTGAGGATTTTGATAGAGTCAGGAGGGTCTCCTATCGGTTTCAGTTACCATAGCGGTATCGGGCTACACACGAAACTATTCATGTTTCTAAGCTATGATGTTACATTTTAGACCCATATCACATTTTTCTACTCGATGAGGATAAGTTGGAGGTGGATGAATAAATCAAGGAGCACAATATTCAAATTGTTGATGGCAGCACAGAGGATCTCTATGGCTAGTCAGTTCCTCCAGTACAGGCTCTATGGCAGCAGGTTCAAATAAAGGATGCAACATGGGAGAGGGAGGCTGATATGCCATCGTAGTGGTTGTAGTTGTTTTCTGATTCTTCTTCACCACCCTTTGAAGTTAAATTTCGGGACTAATTGCATTAAGGGTGAAGAATATAAGAAATCGGATCTTTATTTATGGTATCGATCTTGATTTATTGTTGTTTTTGAGGAAAAAGGGAGAGAATGTTTTTTTCTAAGTATATGTAGTGTACTTCCTTGTACACACGATGTATCCAGTTTCTATGTACAACCATGTACTGGCTGTTTAATGGCCGATTACATGGTCGTTTTGTGACATGGTATATTTCTTATGTTGGGAGCCGGTTAAAGCTACTACACAACATGTGGTTTAAAGGAAAACAACATCTAGGTTTCTTTTTATTTGATAAATTATAAAGGAGTCACGTTTGATATCCAAACAAGACTTATTCATGCTATGTTTCATACATGAGTGATCCGAAATTACAAATGGAGTCTGATCTCCCAATTCTTCATTCGAGCTATGATTTAGACACTGTCGGGTGAATTGGAATCCCACCGGTGAATTCGCAAAGCCTGTGAGGCCTTCTTCCTAATTCATCGCTTCTTGTGAGTAATTCAAGGTAAATAATTTTCACCTCTATATAGATCTATGCGGATTTAGGATTATTCAAGGGATGACATCGAAGTATATCAATCATACGACCTCGAGTTAGGTGGTTTTGTTCCTTTCGTTGTTTTTGTTGGATTGTAAATGCCAAAAGTACTACATACCCATATTATGGTATTACTAAACATTGAATTTTAGAATGTGTTATTACCTATTATGGATTGACTATTTGGTATAGGGTTTTTTCTTATGATTATGGTAAGAAACATTTTTTATCAAACACTCAATGGGTGAATTTAGCTTGATTTATTGTTTATGGACATTTGGTCTAGAATTCCTATTAGGTTTTCTGTGTTTTCCATGACTTATTTTGTTGGGATTGTTTTATTAATTATATAAAATGCATGTGATATGAATTTTGAATGATTGAAAAAGGTATTTTTGAATTTGAGAGCTTCCCAAAGGGTTTAGACCATGAAAGATTCACAAGTGGTTGTTTATATTTGATTAAATGAGTGTTTTACCCAGGGTTATAGACCATGAGATCTGACCTTATAGTTGTTTATAATACATTGGTTCTATGTTAGACCAGATGGGATAGACCATTAGAACATTCCCAGAGGTTCATTATTTTAATGAATTTATTTCTTGTTGGACCAAAGTGTATAGACCGTGAGAGATTCACAAAGGGTTGTTATTTATTGATTTGATGATAGGTTTGACCAACAGGGATAGACTGTGAGAATATCCCAAAGGGTAATTTATGAATTAATGAATGATTGTGACACATCTTCAAACCCAAAAAAAATATTGGATTTGGTCTTAAATGATTGTTAGATAGTCTTATGAGATGTCTATTTTGATTACCGTACCCAAGAGATACATTGATTCGGCTCGATCCCAGGGTTACATGATTCAATGGATGAATTAAATGTAAAATGAATTTATTTTAAAACAAAATGGTTGTTTAATTTTCAATACCTCTTAGTTTATTGCTTCATTTTTTCATATTACCTTCTATATATATTCACAAATAGTTAAGCATATATCTTTTTTTGGTTGACTACTAGGATTCATCTCAAACATTGTTTGGGTCTTTGTTTTGGACAAAAACAAGTTATATGATTCCTATTATATATAAGAGAAACCACCCATCTTCATTAGGTACTTGATTTATGTTGGATCTAGAGAGCATGGGACCAAGATGAGGCTTTCTATTCTGCTAGAGTTTATTTGTTATTTTGTAATTTTGTATCTTTATTTTGTTCCAACAATGCGTCTTGTTTGGCTATTTTCTTATACACATATTCCATGCATCATATATATACACATGTATATATATATTGTGTCTTCTATTGGATTTTCCTTATCGGTGTTCCGCTATTTATTCTTATTTGGAATTAATTCTGTCGTTATTTTTTACTATTTTTTTCTGCTCTGTATACTTTTCCAATGAGGTAATAGTTTCCAATATATTTCACATTTTCCCTAGCTCACACGGAACCCTTGGATGATAGTTTTTGGCCATTTTTTATTTAATTACTTTTAAGCATGCCTTGATTTACATTCCTTATTTTTTAGGATGGAGATGTTAATTATATGAAATGCCTTTGATATGCATTTTGAATTTTTAACCAAGGGGGATTGGACTTTGAGAGCTTCCTATAAAGTTTAGACCATGAGAGCTGAATAGTTGGTCAATTATATTTGATTAAATGAATGATAGACATTGGGTTTTAGACTGTGAGAGCTGGCTAGGTGGTTGTTTATAATTGATTGTTGCTATGTTAGACCAAAGAGGTTAGACAATGAGAGATTTCCTAGAGGTTAGTTATTTTAAGGAATTGATGGCATGTTGGCCCAAAGAGGATAAACCATGAGAGCGTCTTAATGGGTCGTTATTTAATGATATGATAATAAGTTATAATAGAGGGGATAGACTGTCAGAACTTCCTAAAGGGTTGTGTATAAATAAATGAATGATTGTGATGTTTATTCCAAACCAATGAAAAAACATGGATTCTGTATTACATGATTTGTAGACGGTCTTATGAGATATCTATAATGGTTACCTTACATGGGGTGATATAGACATTATGCTAGATCCCATGGTTACATGATTTAATAAGTGAATTAAATGTTAAATGAATGTAATTCAAAACAATAGGGTTGTTTAATTTTGAGAAACTCCTAGTTTATTGCTTCATTTATGCATATTACCACATATATATATATATATTCACTTATAGTTAGGTACAAAACATTTGGTGGTTTCCTACTTGGATTTGTCTCCCGCCCTATTTGGGATATGCTTTTACAACCAAACAAATAATATGATTGCATGTATAGATAAGGTCAAGCGCCCTTCATTATTAGGTACTTGATTATTGTTGGAGCTAGAGAGCATGGGATCATGGTGACAGTTGAAATGCTTCTAGAGTTTATTTATTTCATTCGTACTTTGGTATCTGTATTTATATCCAACATTGTGGATTTTTTTTAAAGATACAAAGGCCATGCATCATATATAAATTGTGTCTTCTGTTGGATTTTCCATTCAATCTTCCACTTTTTATTCCAATTAAGATTTATTTCTTTCACTATTGTGTAATATTTGTTTTACGTGGTGAGTACTCATCCAATGATATAATAGTTTCAACAATATTTCACCTTGGCCCTTGCTAGTCAGCAACATCTGTAATTTGGGTAAATTCTCTTGATGTCATGTAACCAACCGGGTTCAAAGCACATTTGGGGTACACCGGGATCTGTGACTATAGAATGTGTTATCAGATGATTTTTCCTCCATTTCTATAATATTTTAATCCAATAGACATATATAGTGTGGAACATGTAGTTTTATATATATATTTGCTTTAGATTAGCTAAAACGTGTACATGGAAAATCCATGTTACATCGAATACTGTAAATTTTTCTATTTTTGCAATTGTGACAACTGATTTGATTTCACAGCTAGGTAATGAACCTGTATTGTAATGTTATCCTTGATATTATAGAGGTATCATTTTTTTGCAACCCAATGATACGATGTTATGCCATCTCATTCATCATATAGGCACTTTCTATAGATCCCATGCCATTCATTCTCGTCTTTTCATATAGGGCACATTACTTATTTCATGTTGTTGTGATAGTTGTCATGATAAAATACCTTCTATTTTGATAGGTTATTGGAATATGTAATGTTTTATTTTATGGATCATGTTTTCAATTTTATTAAATGATGTTAATGTATGATATTAATTAGGATATCAAACATTGATTCATGGGTAGTATGGTCCCAACTATATCGGAACTTGTCTTGCCTTAGGCCAAATTTTATGATTTTCTGGGTTGTAGAGAAGTTTTAGAGGCTAATTATCTAGAAAATAAAGAATACCTGGCATGTGATGTTATGAACAAATGCCATTTTTTATTCCTTTCTTAAAGAACTATCTTTTCCAAAGTAGACACTATGTACCGTAGGTACATGTCATTTAGTTGTTTAATGTGTGACTAACTATGTGAGTAGAGACATGGTGTTGGTAAAATCTTGGTAGAATGCGCTATGTACTGGGATTACATTCCATGAAGTAATAGACTGTGTATCTCGCCATGTGACAAATGAAATGGTTGGATGGAACATTAGTTGTACACACTGTGTCTAATGCATGCACACCATGTAGTATTGCACCAATAGAATTGTTTAGTTATAGCCATGTAGAATAACCTTTGAAAGAGAGAATATTAAAATACATGACATTACTCAAGAGGAACACATCATGTGTATGGTGTGTTACATGACCAAGTCGGAAATGGTACATGCCCATGATAAGGATTAAGGGGACATGTCTTTTAGTGGCTCAATATTCTATGTAACACTATTTTTTACAAATAGAACGTTTTGCTTCTCCAATTCCATTCATGAACATCTATGTTGCAGTATTTTTTAATCTTGTAATGAGGTGCGCTCTTAACCTTGCAGGTTCAGGACACCAAAACATCCTTCAATTGTACCCCAAGTATAGGGAAATGGTTAGATACTGGAAATGGTAGATTAGGGACAACCAGTAGATCCTCCCATCATTACTATCTTGGAACCAACTATTATACCAGACACATGTGATGATGCACAATTCCATGAGAGATTTATGAGGATGATGCATATCTTTCAGGGAGCACAACAACTTTCTAGGCTATGTAATAGTTTACATGGGTGTTCTAGCATCAACAACCTTTCACTTTTTCACAGGATGGGGAACCATAGTCTATAGAGGCATGGTTGGAGGCCATGTTTTTTATACTTGAGTATCTGAAGACGCCTCCTGAGAGGAGGGTGATTCTTGTGACTTACATGCTTTGTGATTTTTCCACAGGATGGTGGGATGTTATCTCACATGCGGGACATAATCTGAATATGACTTGGGAAGAGTTTCATAGTTACTTCTGTGATTACTTCTACCCCGAGATGTAGAGGGCCGACCGAGCCTCAGTGTTCATGAATTTGGACCATGGACCTCTTCTAGTGATGGATTATTGTTCTTGTTTAATAAAGCATCAAAGATTAAAACTTGTTATGGGAGGTGACAAGTTATTAGTGGCTAGATTATTTGGGGGTGGTCTCAGGTACGACATCTAATCGTTGGTGAATGTTTTCATGTTGACTTCGGTGACTGCTATAGTAAACCATGCACCAATTATTGAGTGCAATCTGAGGAGTTTGGAGATGTGAGGTAGGTCGGTTTTATGTTCAAGGCTGATAGTCCTTCAACCCATAGTAGGAAGTGCCACCAGGATTTTTTTTCATGTATCCATGTAGTGTGATACCAGTGCAGAAGTAGTTGGCCTAAGAGACCACATTTCTTTATGGACCTAGTCGAGAGATGTTCCTACAAGAATATTGGCCATATTCATCATTTTTTTTGCTGAATGTTCTCACCAACAATTAGGGTGAGAGGATATGTTATGACTCTACGTATAGGGGAGGGGCCACCAATTTCTCATTAGACAAGGAACTAGTGTTTATAATGCTATTGAGGATGAGGAGGTGGTGATGGCTGTGGTAGCCAAATGATAGGTTTTCAGTAACATCATGGCAGATCAGCACAAGTTATCCAGGATGGGTTGTAGTGTTGTTGTAAAGGTTAGTGTTTTGCGATGGAATTGACCTAGCAAAAGTAGGATCATAGACCCTCTATAGTTAGAGGCACGATTCTATTTTCCTCAGTTTTATATTATTCTCTTTTTTACAGTGGGGCTTCCCATAGTTTTATATTGGTTTCCATTATGAAGTGCCTTTGGATCAGTATCTTTACTTCTGATAATATTATGATTCTAGACACTCTGTTGGGGATTAGGATGGCTAGTTTACGTTAGTGTAACAAGTTCACTCTGGATTTTGGTGGGTGTCACTTCTTTTGGGTTCTCATTTTCATAGAGATGAAATACATCAATTTCATTCTCAAAATGGACTAGTTGGTCTATTTTCAGGGATTTGTTGACTACTATCTTCATAGGGTGACTATCATGTCACCAGAGTGTAGATAGTTTCTACACAAGGGTGAATGAAATGTCCATGTAAGTATTGTTGTACCCAAGAATCATTGGTTAGGTGTCATTACAACTCATATTTCTAGATTATATCTAGATGACCAATGGACTTATCATATGTAATTTCCTCCAGTGGTGGATTGTTTCAAATATCTCTTTCAAGAGGAGTTTTCAGTATTACCTTAGTAGCGAGAGGTGTATTTATCTATTGAGCCTATTCTTGGAGTGTTACCAATGTATATTCCTTCATATAAGATGGATACACTAGAGTTAGAGTAGCTCAATAATCTGTTGGGGGAGTTACAAAAAAAGGGTTTCATCTTTCCAAGTACTTATCCTTGGGGTTATCGTATTTCTTTGCGAAGAAGTAATAGAGTACCCTTTGACTTTGTGTCGATTATCAGATGCTTAACTAGTTGAAGGTAAAGATCCAACATCCCTTACTGTGGTTTGATTATTTCATTGATCATATTTGATGACCCCAATGTTCTCGAAGACCGAAATTAGATCCAAATATCATCAGTTTCACGTTAGACCATCAGATATAACTCTTACAACCTTTTGGAGTAGGTATGGTATATATGAGTATCTGGTTATGTAGTCCGGTCTCATGAACACACTAGCAGTTTTTTTGGCACCATTGAATAGAGTGTTCCATCCTTACATGGATTATTTTTTGGTAGCCTTCTTGGATGATATCTTGGTATACTCTCACACTCGACACGACCGTGCCACCTATCTTGAGGTCATTTTGAGTACCGTGAGAGGGAATTTGTTATATGAAAATATCACAAAATGACACTTTTTCATGGAACAAATTCACTTCATGGATCCTGTCATTTCAGATATAGAAGAATCAGTAGACCTAGAGAAGGCGCGAGTAGTAGTTTTTTGCAGTAGTTAGAGAATTTCATTGAGGTACAAGTTGTTCTAGGACTAGCTAGTTACTATATAAAATTCATTCTAGAATTTTGACACTTAGAAACACCATTGATGTGCCTTACTATGAATGGTGTGATGTACATGTGGAAAAATTCTAGCTATTTAGTCTGTTAGGAGATGAAACTGATATTTTCTTCAACACCAATATTGATTTCTCTAGAACTCGGTAAGAGATACACTATGTAATGTGAAGCATCAGGTATCATGCTGAGAGCCATGCTTATGAAGGGGGAAGGATCCGTTCCATATAGGTCTCGGCAGTTTTTTTGCCACATTGGAGGAATTACCCAACACAAGATCTTGAGTTACCTTTAGTTGTTCATTTTTTGTAATGTTGGATACATTATATTTTGGGAGAGAATTTTGTTGTATACAGTGATCAAAAAATTTTCATGTATATCTTTACTCAGTCAGATCTGAATTTGAGACTGTGCAACTAGATTGAGTACCTTCATTCTTTTGACGTTGATCTTTCTTACATGCCTGGGAAAGACAACACAGTGGATGATGTGCTGAGTAGGAGGACCCCGATAAAAAAATTTAGGAGGCCATAATTGAGTGGATTATCATGATCTTATTCTCTGAGATGCTTTTGGAGGTACATTATAGACATGAGAAGTAGTTTTTATCTTCTATAGCAGTTACCTATATTTTTTAGGATTGAACACAAATGAGGCCGCTATCATATTCTTAGGGCCTATTCCTATGAGAGGGTGTGTCGAGCGATGACCCCACTCCTAGGTGGACCATAGGTGAGGAAGAGGTTTCATGTTTTCATGGGCTCACACGGGTGTATGAAGAAATACATGAGAAATTGTTTCATGATTTTCATGCCTTGGTATGGGTATTTCATCCTAGAATAACCAAGATGAATTGAGATCTACATCCTCTATGTTGGGGCCCTGGCATAATGAAGGATGTAGTTGGGTATGGTATGAGATGTTCCACCAGTCAATATGTGAAGGAAAATCATCTGTGTCTGACATGGCTATTACAGTATTTACCCATTCCTATGTGGATGTGGAATAATGTCACGTTGGATTCTGTGATGGGTTTACAAAGTTCACTACTAGGAAATGTTGTATTATGGGTTGTTGTTGATATACTCATGAAGGTTTCATATTTTCAGCTCATCATGTAAACCAGCAATGATAATGAGCTTGTAAATCTGTACATATAATAGATAGAAAGTTTTTATGGAGTACCACACTCTATCGTTTCAGATAGGGAATCTTGGTTTACTTCTATTGTCTTGAATGGACTATAGAAGGATTTGGATACACATGTACTTCTGAGAACAACATACTATCCCATAACTGATGGCTAGTCCGAGAGTACGATTTAGGTTTTGGAGGACATGCTTCGAGCACGAATGCTAGCTTTTGGGGATACTTGGAGAGACAAATACCCATGGTAGTGTTTTCCTACAATAATAGTTCTCCAACATCAATTCAGATGACACCTTACGAGTATTTTTATAGTACGCCATGATTATCACCCTTCTGTTGGCATGAGGTAGGAGAGGCACTTATACGGAGACCCCATCATGTCTAGGAGACAATAGAGTTGGTAGATTTTATTTGGAAGAAGATGGCTACTACACACTCTGGCTAGAAATATTATGTTGATCAATGGAGACAACCTTTGTAGTTCAAGGTTGGAGATTATGATTTCTTGCATGTCACATAGAGGTTAAGAAAAAGGAGGATTATGATATAGGGGAATCATTCATAGAGGTACATTGGGACTTTTGAGGTTTTAGAGATATTCAGTATGGTTGTTTATCAGTTTCAGTTACCTTTGTTGTACATTGCTAGGAATTATGTCATTCATGTTTCTCACCTATAATGTAACTTTTCATACCCGTCTCACATTTTTCAACATAATGAGGTTTATATGGATGTGGATTCATCCTTTGAGGAGAACCCTATTCGGATTATGGATCATAGTCTAAAGGTTATCAATTTCTAGTTTGGTCATCTGGTATTGGTGTTATGGAAGCACAGATGAGTGCAAGACGAGACATGGGAGAGGGAGGTCGATATGCAAACACAATGGCCAGAGTTGTTTGCAGATTCTTCATCACCACCATTGAAGGGAAATTCTGGGAAGAATTATTTAATGTGGGTTGTTTTTATGAACAAAGATCTTTATTTACTATATGGATATTGATTTTGGGTTATTTTTTAGGAAAATGGAAGAAAAGTGATTTTTCTGAGTACATGACGTGTACTTCTAGGTACACGCCATCTTACTAGTTTCCATGTACAACCGCATACTTTTCGTGTAATGACTGAGTATATGTCTGTTTGGTGACTTGGCATACCACTTAATTTGGGGGATAGGTTAATGCTATTACATGATGAGTAGTTTTAAAGAACACACTTTGTAGTTTTTTGTTGATAATTTGGAAGGGGTTCACATAACATGTCTGGAAAAATTTCTTCTTCATATTGTGGTTAATACAAGAGAGAAACATAAAAAAGTATGAAGTTTGATCTCTCGATTCATCATCTGATCTCTGATTGAGACAATGTTAGGTGCATCAGAATCCCACCGATCTACACCTATTTAGGCTGATTTGATGTCTGATGTTCATGTATACCAATCATATAACATCACGGTAAGTTGTTTTTTCCCTTTCATTGTATTTATGGAATTATATATTCAAAAAGTGACACATTACCACGTTAGGGTGTTGCTTGACTTGGAATTTATCCTTATTTGTTACCTTCAATGGTTTTATTGGTTGGTAAAGGGGTTTTTATTATTTGTAAGATTAAATACCTTTTTTATGGGACACCATATGGGTAAGTTTCCATTGACTATTTATTTATGGCTATTTGGTCTAGAATTCTTGTTAAGATTTCCTTGTTTTCGATGCCTTGTTTTGTTAGTATAATGTTATTAATTATATTAAATTCCTATGATATGAATTGTTAATGTTTGACTAAAGGGGATTGGACAATCAGAGAATCTCTATGGGGATATATTGTGAGAGCTACCAAGGTGTTCGTTAATATTTGATAAAAATAATGTTACACACATGGGTTTACACCATGATATCTTACTATGTTGTCATTTATAATTGATTGTTTCTATATAAGAAGAAAATAGTTATACCATGAGATCATTCCCATAGGGTTGATACATTAATGAATTGATAGATTTTTTGACCAAAGGGGATAGACTATGAGAGCCTCCCATAGGTTTATTATTTAGTGATATGATGATAGGTTAGAGTAGAGGGGATGATCTATGAGAACATCCCAAGGGGTCGTGCATGAATTGATGAATGATTTTGACACGTCTTCCAAGAGAAAATCTTGAATTTGGTCATACATGATTGTTAGATGGACTTATGATACGTCTATTTTGGTTACCTTACACAGGGGATACCAAGATTCGTCTAGATCCTATGGTCACATGATTCAATAGATGAATTAAATGTTAAATAAATGTAATCGAAAACTGTAGAGTTGTTTACATTTCAGTACCTCATAGTTTATTTCTTCATTTATACATATTACCTACAATATATAATCACTGATAGTTAGGAATAGATATTTTGGTGGTTTCCAACTGGGATTTGTCTCACACACTATTTGGGTCATGCTTTTGGAACCAAACTTATATTATGATTGTAGGTATAGATAAGGGAATGCACAATTCTTCATCAAGTACATGATTGATTTTGGATCTCGAGAGCATGGGACCAAGTTGAGGATTGCAATGTTGCTAGAGTCCTTATTATTTTTCTGATGGTTGGATTCTAAATTTCTCTCTTTCATTGTGAATAGTTTGGAGGTTTTCTTAGATACATATTCCATGCATCCTATATATATATATTGTGTCTTCTGTTGGTTATTCCTTTAAGTCATCCACAATTTATTCCTATTTGTAATTATTTGATCCTCTATTTCTTACTATTTGTTTTCTGATGTGTATACTCTTCCAATGAGGGTATAGTTTCCCTATTATTTCTTATTGGTCCATGCTCCGAGTCCATATCCTCTGACATTTAGTGAAATGTGCTTGATTCCATGTCACCAATTGGGTTCGTTGCACCTTTGGGCGGCACCTAGATATGGGACGTTAAATTAGGCATTCCTTAACCACTCTTGGGGCCAAATGAAGACCTTTAAATATTTTTGTACTATTAATCTATTTGAAATTTTATTAATTGAAGTAGGGTAATTCAATGAAATATATTTGATCTATCCAGTCAACACATGATATCATATTAAATCTCATTCTCACCGTGGATCGAATGTGTATGTTTTTTTCATGTCCCATATATCTGGTCTTTAATTTTGAGCTAAATTCCATTATGATCTAGGATGATCAATGTTTTCATGAAATAGGTTGTTCATTGTGAATGAAGGATTTTATTTTCGACATGATTCTTCTAAATGATTAATGATTTTATATGTGGTTTTTAATGGATCTAATATAGATGGATAAGTATGATGAAATCATGGGAGTATGTGTAGCATGAAATAATTACATCCACATGACTCCAATATCTTGGAAGAATCCAGTATCATGATGATTCTAATTTTTATGGAATAATAATTTTATGAGAAATTTCAAATTATTTTGTTTTTTAATATATACATGGTAGAGTATATTTTTTGAAATATTTGAAAACAACCTTTACATGGATGATTTATCTTTAATGATTTACAGATAAATACCATGGAACACATGGAGGAGGTTTTCCACAACCCATGTTTGAGAATAGCTCTATAGGAGCACCATAGATTCATGATGAAATGGAGATATCATGAAGATCATCATGAAGAACTCATTATATAAATTCTTCCTAGTTTATGTAAAATCATTATGAAGTTGTACGATAGTATTTACATATGTGCTGTGTTTTGTGATAGAGAAGTAAAAAATAGTTTTGTATATACTGTTACACAAAGAAACAAAAGAATGACATGATACTCATTAAAAAATGATAATTTCATGAACCATGCTAGAAATAATATGAATGTACAAAGTTCAGTGGTTTAGAAGAAGATTTTGAGAAATGACATGCATCGTTTAATATAAAGTCATGAGGTAGTTTTCATTCACATGATATAATGAATCTATAAAAGTGTGATGCTTAAGAATTTTTCTTATTTAAAAATGATCAGTAAAACATTAAGGTCCATATTATTTTAAGATAAGTGGAATGTTATAATGAAAAGGATGTTATTTGTTTGTTATCAATGTTCTTGAAATATTGTACATGAGCAGATTGGGAGATCCTAATTTTTCGGTGGAATGATGTAACATATCAACATGATTTTGAAGAAGTGAGAATACGATATAAAGAATTCTATCTATAGATCATAGAATCAATTGAATATGATCACTCTTATAGGAGTCAAGAGAATGATGAGGGCTTATGGGGAATCTAATGTTTATGAAGTGCAGTGGGATGATGGTAACAATATGGGATATATTATAAATATTTTCCAGTGGGACTCAAAATTTACTTATATAGGTGGAATATTTGTGATCACAAATGGGACTCTATAGTTGGAAAATTATGGGACATAGTGTTCATGGGAATGGGACATTACCTAGAGGTATCCACAGGTAATTAGTGAGAAATATGTAACCATTGGGTATAACCTGTTGCAATAAGGAGTAGGATATTTTACCATACACTGTAAATCCAATGGGTGTTGTGTTCTATTTACTATAATTTCATACAGGGTGAGGCTGATATTTAAAGATTTGGGACCAAGATTTTATTTATTCAGGGTGGTTGAATTAAAAAATAATTAATTTTTAATAATATTTTAGAATTCATTCACCCTTCCTTCTCAGTGTTACCTAACATAGCATTGGATAAACACATATGTACATCATACTGTCTCTATTAGCGGTGCAATTAATTTTTGTGTATTTACCAATTACTAGTGATTATAAGCATTTATGTAATGAATATATATGATATTTAAATATTTCTCAAAATATTGGATTGGATGTAACCATGAGAAATTTATAGGGACCATAACTAGAGAACTAGAATTCTCATGAAAATTAATATAGTCAACACTCAAGAACATCAATTTTAATTAATAATGACTATTAAATTTGAATTGAAATATTATATGTGGATAATATATGATATTATAAGTTTTTTCACGAATACAGAATAAATTTTTAATAAATTTTAATTTATTATAAAAGATTTTATATACATTTTAATAGGATTATAAATTAATGTAAGTAATTTATGTTACAATCTCATTAATTATCAAGATTATCTATGAATATTTTTCTAATGATGATATTTTATAAACTCTTTCAGAATAATGATAATAATTTTTTTCTCTTATAGATATTTAAAGAGATTACATGTTTTTAATTAATTTTCCGTTCTTTATGAAATTAATATACCAAAAGAATGTTTGTATGGAAAATTTACATTATTTGTCTCTTAATTAAATAATTCTATTTCATCTACTTATATGATTTATTTAAAATGTTATCAATAATTTCATTAGTAATGTCATATTTATGTATAAGGGGAATTTTACCCATGTTTTTATTTAAATAATGGATTTAATGGAGTCTTCTTATTGTATTCTAAATGATGTACATTTGGGATTTTACAAAAAAATATTAAAGGAATATTTGTTTTAGCATACACAGGAGGAACAAGATTTGTTATTTTGCGGCTAATAAATACTTTTAATCTTACATTACAATTTTATATGTTTATTTTATAATAAATTTTTTCCATGATTTTTTTAAATGATTATAGTTTTAAAAAGAAATTCAAAATAAAAAGTTTATTTTTCTCCAAAAATATTCCAAGTGATCTTTTAATGTAATTTTCATATATGATTACATCCTTTGGTGTTAAAAATTATTTAATATGGAAATTATACTATGATACCATCATTATTCTCCCATTTGTATGTATAATGATTATGATTACAAGATGTATATTAGACTGGGTTATTATCCATGGGTTATGACATGATTAATTGTTGAAATGTTAATAAAACATGTTTATTTTTTATGGGTCATGGAATATTATGTATGATTCATGATCATTGTGGAAAAAATATAACTAGATTATGATAACATGATGTGTGGGTGTAGAATTATATATCCCTCTGATTAATTGGGTAAATAAGGATTTACCATTAGATTGTAAGGACTGAAAAATGGAATAATCCCACTTCAGTAATGGACTATATCAACTATGATATTTTTGGGTGTAGAGACCCAAAGCATGATGTATATGTACATTACATTACTTTTGCGGAATAATTAATACATAACAAAAATAGACACCCAATGATTGTAATAGTTTAGTGTTTTTGGAAACTCATAATATAAACTTCTAATTATGTTGAAATATCTTCAACAACTCCCATAACGATCTTTCCCTTTTTGTTTCCTTACCTAAAACCTTTATTTAAATCCTGGGCAAGAGAAAACATATAAAGGGTGATCTAAAATACTCAGTAAGGGAAAACATAGAGAACATAAAACAATCCATAACATTTGAATGAAAAAACATGAACATAAATTTTAAACATCAAAATCTTGAGCAATGACATAAATCGTGGAAGTACGTAAGGCATATATCATAATGTAACATCAACCATGATAAAATATAATGTGAGTAAAACATGTAACTGTGGAAACCATTCATCACATGTCATGATTTCCATAGTAGCCAAGGCATTGCTGCCAAGACCATCTTAGTGGACAAAGTCCCTTTCTGAATCGAGTTCACTCCTCGTTTCAGTCTGGTAACACTGAACCAGATTAACATACCCTTCCAGCCATGTCTATCTCATGAGATATAAATCTTAACACAACTCATTTTAGGGAGATATAGGTCCCACCCATCTCATAATGAAATCATTCTTACTTGTGACACAAAATAAACATACATCATTCATAAAAACCCAATAAATAAAATGGGTTTCATAAACATCATCCATTAATCACATAATCCATATAAAATAAATGGATATAATTTCATAATAAGAGAAGTGAAACCATTTAAATCATAGAGACATTATACTTGAAACATACACATATGAAATAATTTCATCATAGATGAAAAATTGTTTTGATAAAACACTTGAAATGAATTCTTGAGGAAAATATCCTTTTTTATTCAAAATCATTTTCTTTTCACAAAATGTCATGAAATTTTAAAAGAAAAGGATTTTGTTGAAAATATTCACGAAATATTTTGGTGGAAGATTCATCAAAATAATTCTATATAAAACCGTAAAAATCATTTCATGCCGTATATGTCAAAAAAACATTCTCCTCGTACTTTTGTCTGAAAAGTCAAAAAGTACCTCGTACGTAAACAAAATAAAGATTCCTTACATTCCATGGGATAAATGTAAAAATGGGTAAAAATGACATTAAACATACATGAAACCATTTTTAGGAAACATGGACATGGATGATAACAATAACCCCAGTAAATACATACGAATAAGCAATCTCGGATAAAAATGAGATTTTCAAAACCCTTACCTTAGGTCCGATATGCTTTGTACGTACTTGAACCTCCTTTATAATGATTTAAATAATGTCATTGACTTATTACAGAATCATATTCATTGTTATGATATCATATATGGTTCACTTATGACTTTATATTACCCGTTCTTTTGTAAATTCCATGTTAAAGTGCGTTTTGGGTAAAATCGTTTCATTTCTCGTCCGTGTTTTGACTTGTAATTATTCATATGATTACTTAGATCATGATTACATAATTACATAATATAAAACATGATTTATATATAATATATATTCAGAATATACATGTATATAATAGATCGATAAATGGAAAGAAATACACTGTTCATGGAGATAGTAGGCCGTACGTACGCATGAACGTTGTTTTCATTTCCTCGTTGAATTGATTTGAATTAATTGGATGACATACATATATATATACATAAATCAAGTATCATTATTATGTAATATATTTCATGATTACTTATTATATATACTTTATAATCATTTATGAACGGTTAATCATTGAGAAAGAATCTCATCGCGTCGTGGAGACGGTATTCCGTACGTACGCACGAGAGATTATACCGTTCCCATGATCGTGGAATTTTATTTGAGTGTATGTATAGTATAAAAGAATCAATATAACTTTAAAATAATCATATATAGTTATTATTTACACCATTATACCCCTCCAAGTAAGGTGGTGGTGGAAAATAGATTACACCACTGCGTGGAGATTGTATTCCCTACGTACGCCCACACATTGATATCTATTTCCGTAGGATGGATAGATGGTGAAATAGGTTGTTTCATAAATATAATGACATATCAGTATATTATTTATACAATGAAACAACCTAATAAGAATAAGTGTAAGAAGAAATAAAGTTGAAAGAATCGGTAACAGACATTACCTCTTCTTTGAAGCGCCTCTTTGAGACCTCCTCTTAGGGAACAAAAATTGGTCTTTGAAGAAGACCAGGACCTCTAGGATGTTTCTAGGGAAGTGGGGAAGTGGATTTTGCAGGTATTTTCCGATCATGAAGGCTCAATGTGGTGTGAGGAAGAGAGGGAGGAGGTGCCCTTTTATAAGGGAGGAGACGGGCACCTTTGGAAAAACAAAAAATATTATTTTATTATAAAGCCATATTCAGTTTTAAATAGCTCCAAATTGATTTTTTTCTAGGATATGGTGGGTATGGGTAGATGTACTCTCATCTAATAGAATTTAAACAAGTTTAGGTTTCTATTTTAACCTTATCAATTAGATTTAACTTTAAGTTACATAATTTTTCTTTTACCGTGTCTTCTTGTTTTCTTACACTATAAAGTTAATAAACATACTATATCAAACCAAAAGAACCACAAGTTGTTTATTATTAATATATATAACCTTATCAAGTCATTGGGCCGAACATTATATTTTTATAAATAAAATAACAATTATTAATATAATATTTGTTTAAAAAACTATTTTATGTCAATTTTGACACTATTTGGTAATTGATTTTTTGTGAAAATCATAACAGATATATTAGTTCAAAAAAATTTATTTAAATCAATACTAAAATGTCATATTAACATATAAAATTATTATAATTCATAATAAGTCTCAAATTACATTTATTTGGGTATTTATAACATCATTTATGTCAATATTTCATTAATAATATAATTATTACATCATCATTGTGTCATAAATAAATTAAATTATTTAAAGTATAAAAATTAAAAATAAAATAAAATAATGTAGGAAATAGTTTTATCTTTCTAATGAATATTTATAGTCGAATTTATCTTATATATAACCCTATATTAAAAATAATTTACTTATTAAACTTTGATTTTAACTATTTTAACCCTTCTTTAAATAAATTAATAATAAATGTCCTAATCTAATCCAATTGGGCCTAAAGAGTCATAGTTTATTCCGAAGGTTGTTTTTGTTCTAATTACACTTATAAAATAGAATTAGGACATGGTTTAGGGTAATAATAATATCATTCTACCCTTAATTACCTTATTTACTTTTAACCGTGGGGAAAAAAGTAAAAAATTACTATTCACCGAAAATTATTTTCATCCCATTGAACCACATTTAACATACTAACATCAACTGTGTCTCTCAGATTTTTGAAATTCGACTCACATAAGTGGTAAAATTATGTTTTATGTAAATTTGGAAATTCTTCTAGGAGGTGGGTAAAAGACGGTCAAAAGTTCAATTAAATTTTTATATATCTAAAATTATTATAAAATGACTCTAATGAATTACATTGAAATTATATAGGTATTATGTGTCAATTTTGACCTAAAATAAATTCAAATAGAATAAATAATTATTTGAATAAAAAGTCGGTTTTGAAATCGTAACCAAGTGTTTTCACTATTCATCAAAAATTGAATGTTTTCAGAAAAATACCAAAATTTCACCCTAGGCTAATTTAGATATTCTGAATCCAAAAATGAAGTCCATTTTGAATGATGAAATTTACAAAATTTAAAAAAGTGGTTATTACTATTCATAACGGCTAGTTTTAATAATATTTTAATATCATATCCTTGTTTAGTGAAACTCGATATTGCGTACAACACACGCTATCGAGGAAGGTCGTGATTGCATGTAATGCAGCCAAGTTAGGGTTGCATGTTGTGCAAGACTCCTTTGTTGTACCATACAACACAAGACATCGATAAAATTAAAAAGAATATTTTTCATAAAATCTTGGTGTGTTACATTCTACCCTCATTAAAATGAATTTCGCCCTCGAAATTCGTTGGGGTTATAAATGGTTTACTACTCGAAAGTTTCTTTAATAGAAACCCACATAGTAAAAAGGAATACCAAAACAAATCTTTAAAAACTAAATTATGATACATAATGGTTACCCAAATTAACTAATCACTAGGTTTCCACATAGGAGAACATAGGTGAAAATATATATAAGGAAAAGAAAAATAACCACCATGTTCTGATGGAGAGTGGTAGATAACATGGCTATGAAAAAGCCAATAATCACAAAGTCATATGTTTTTTATGATCTAAGGTACCATCTGATTCATCGGATATAAGGGAACTAGGACAACATTTTTGGTTTTCATGATCATTTCCCTAAAGTTGATGAATTAAAAGAAATACTTACATGATTTTGGTACAATTTCACTGTTGTTCGTGAATTGAAAAATTAGCACTTCATCCCATGAAGAAATAAAGTTGAATTTGTTATTCGTGATTTGTTAGCAGATCATGTGATAGAATGACGGGTCATTCCATCTGTTTCAAACAAAAGGTTAGCAAAAGTTATAAGTCCATCTTATGGTTAGATTAATCATATGTGGTTCCAAAAATGAACTTATACATCACATATAATACCTCCAAATAAAATAAAACTAGTTTCTACTAACTAAGGACTTCCTGTAGGCCAGTGGTAGGTGATAAAGGCCAGTCGCACTTCGGTTGTGGGTTCAATTCTCACAGCCTTGTCTGACGCGATGGGTTGTCACCCATCCTACAGGTTTTCTTTTTTGCTAAAACTACATTACTATATCATCCCATCAATTATATCGAAAAAACATCTATCCTTAAACAATACTAACTTATGTACAACATAATCCATTCCAATCTTTAGTCTTATCCATAATACTGCAGTCCACTCTCATAATATAGTGAAAACAATTACCAGATATTTCATATAACAAGCATGTTAATACCATCGTTGATCCCCATATATCATAAGATATGTCTTGTTGGTCACATTCCAAACATTTGATGGCCTTAATCAGGTATTCTCTTGAAAAATGAATACCCATTGAATCTTAGTGAAAACATGACTGCTGTCAAAAGTTTACTCTTTTCACATACCAAAACCTCAGACCATGATATAACTATTTCCTTATATCAGTCATGAGCACAAGAATACTGTCAAGCATTTCATTTTCTGCTTATCCCTTCATTATGCACATATCATCTTTTTTCCAAAAATATCTCAATCACTTTCCATGGTTACCGGTACCATAAAATTATTGAAAACCACAATAGACCAATACGTAAATATTCAAATATTCCATGATACTATATACAACATTATTTTGGAATCCCATTACATACACACTTAATCATTCCACCACATCGTTGTCATATTCAACATCACCAATAGTGATCACATGTGACTTCCCTTTTTTCCTTTTCCTTAAGTGGTTTCTCATGTATCTCATCATTAACCATTGGATTAGGGCATTGATTATCATAATGCCCCATTTCATTTCACTTGAAGCATTGAAGTGTTTCTGGTGCGTTCTCTGCAGTCTTTTCATTATTCACACCATTAGCGACCCTTTTTCCATTACTTCGACACTCAGCTAGTCGATGACCTTCTTTTCCACACTTAAAACATTTTCTAGTCCCTTTAATACAATCTCCACCATGATTATTTCCACACTTTCAGAATAAGGAAACATTCGTCTTCTTTTCACCATTATTCTGAGATTTATCCTTGAACTCCATCTTTCGTTTCTTGTCAAAACCATGAGATGGATATGTAACACCAACTTCCATTTCTACCGTAATAGCACAACAAACAATTTCTTCATAGCTACTGAAGTCTCTTATAGCTAATTCCCTTTGAAGATTTGGTTTTAAGCCCCTGAAGAATCGATCAACTTTACTTTCTGGTTGGATGATAATGCCAGAGGCATACCATGCAAGCCTTGTAAAATTCGCTTCTTATATACCAATAGATTCATCATCCTTTTGCTTTAGTTCAAGAAAATACTTCTCCATCATTGTTTGAAGAATGCGAGGGAAGTACGTATTGAAAAATAAGTTCGTGAACTCTTCCCATTCCATGGACTCAATTTCATCTCTTGGCCTCGTATTCTTGATAAGATTCCACCATTGATCAGCTTCACATTCCAAACAATATACTGCTAAGATGAATTTATCAGGTTTAGAACATTGAAGAACTAAAAATATATTTTCAGTGGTACTGAACCATTGTTCAGCAACAAGTGGATCGGAAGACCCACTGAAAGAAGGTGGACGTTGCCTCATGAAGGACTCAATAGAATATTGTTCCCTTCTCTGCTCATTTGGATGTCCAGAATGATTCATAGCTTCTGTAAGTATAGAAATAAGATTTTTCACTCCATCTCCCATAACATTGGTTTGTTCAGGAGGAAAATTATTGCATTGTCCATTACATTGATCAACACAGTTCCTTCGGGTTCCAGCCATCGTCTAAAACCCAAAAAGAATAGTGTGAGAGGAAAAAATCATTCTAGTGAAATCAACATAATAAAGGGGGAGTACCATAAATATCTAACATCTTATGTTAAATTATATGATTTTTACCATAGTTCTATGACTATATCATATACATATACTTATCCTTAGGGACATCCCTAGACATAGTATAGAAATATCACTAGGGATCTCACTAACGTTTTCACATCCTAGTTTCCAAATTTTGACTAAAACTTTCCTCTGATACCAACTGTAGAGACCCAAAGCTTGATGTACATGTAAATTACATTACCTTTGTGGAATAATTTATACATAACAAAAACAGACACATAAGGATCGTAATAGTTTAGTGTCTTTGGAAACTCGTAATGTAAACTTCTAATCATGTTGAAATATCTTCAACAACTCCCATAACGATCTTTCCCATTTTGTTTCCTTACCGAAAACCTATCTTTAAATCCTAGGGAAGAGAAAACATATAATGGGTGAGCTCAAATGCTTAGTAAGGGAAAACATAGAGAACATAAAACAATCCATAACATTTGAAAGCAAAAAACATGAACAAAAATTTTAAACATCAAAATCGTGAGAAAATACATAAATCGTGGAAGTACGTAAGGCATATATCATAATGGAACATCAACCATGATAAAATATAATTGGAGTAAAACATGTAATTGTGGCATCCATTCAGCACATGTCATGATTTCCATAGTATCCAAGGCATTGCTTCCAAGACCATCTTAGTGGAAAAAGTCCCTTTCTGAATCGAGTTCACTCCTCGTTTCAGTCCTGTAACACTGAACCAGATTAACTTACCATTCCAGCCATGTCTATCACATGAGATATAAATCTTTACCCAATGCATTGGAGGGAGATATATGTCCCACTAATCTCATAATGAAATCATTCTTACTTGTGCCACAAAATTAACATGCATCATTCATAAAAACCCAATAAATAAAATGGTTTTCATAAACATCATTCCATCATCACATAATCCATATAAAATAAATGGATATCATTTCATAATAAGAGAAGTGAAACCATGTAAATCATAGAGACATTATACTTGAAACATACACATATGGAATAATTTCATCTTAGAGGAAAAATGGTTTTGATAAAACATTTGAAATGAATTCTTGTTGAAAATATCCGTTTTTCTTCAAAATCATTTTCTTTTCACAAAATGTCATGCAATTTTAAAATAAAGGGATTTTTTTGTAAATATTCATGAAAAATTTTGGAGGAAGCTTCATGAAAATAAGTCTTTATAAAACCATAAATATCATCTCATGTCGTATACGTTAATGAAAACATTCTCCTCGTACTTTTGTCGGAAAAGTCAAAAAGTACCTCGTACGTAAACAAAAGAAAGATTCCTTACATACCATGGGGTAAAAGTCAAAATGGGTAAAAAGGACATCAAATATACATGAAATAATTTTTAGGAAACATGGACCTGGTTGATTATAATATACCCAGTAAATACTTACAAATAAGCAATCTCGGATAAAAATGAGATTTGCAAAATTATCCCTTACCTTAGGTCTGATATGCTTCGTACGTATCTGAACCTCCTGTATAATGATTTAAATAATGTCATTGAATTATTACAGAATCATATTCATTGTTATGATATCTTATATGGTTCACTTATTACTTTATATTATGCATTCTTTTGTAAATTCCATGTTAAAGATCATTTTGGGTAAAATCATTTCATTTGTCATCCGTGTTTTGACTTGTAACTATTTATATGATTAATTAGATCATGATTACTTAATTATAGAATATAAAACATGATTTATATATAATATATATTCATAATATACAAATATATAATAGATCTATAAATGGAAAGAAATACATCATTCATGGAGAAGGTAGGTCGTACGTACGCATGAACGTTGTTTTAGATTCCACATTAAATTGAATGGAACTAATTGGATGACATACATATATATATACATACATCCAGTATCATTATTATGTCATATATTTCATGATTACTTAATATATATACTTTATAATCATTTATGAATTGTAAATCATTGAGAATGAATCTCATCGCGTCGTGGAGACGGTATTCCGTACGTACGCACGAACGATGATATCGTTCCCATGATCGTGGAATTTTATTGGAGTGTATGTATACTATAACTGAATCAATATCACTTTACAATAATCATATATAGTTATTATTTACACCATTATACCCATCCAAGTATGGTGGTGGTGGAAAATAGATTACACCACGGCGTGTAGACGGTATTCCGTACGTACGCACGTGCGGTGATTTCATTTTTTGTAGGATGGATAGATGGTGAAATAGGGTTGTTTCATACTTATATAATAACATATAATTACATGAGTGATACTGATGTTAATACTTGAAAATGAAACAACCTAAAAATAATAAGTGGAAGAAAAAATAAAGCTGAAATAATCGGTAACGGACATTACCTCTTCTTTGAATCACCTCTTTGAGACCTCCTCTAAGGCCACAAAAATTGGTCTTTGAAGAATACCAGGACCTCTATTATGTTTCTAGGGAAGTGGAGAAGTGAATTTAGCAAGTTTTGGCCGAGCATGAATGCTAAATGTGGTGTGAGGAAGAGAGGGAGGATGTGCCCTTTTATAAGGGAGGAGAGGGTCACCTTTGGAAAAACTAAAAATATTATTTTATTATAAAGCGATATTCGGTTTTAAATAGCTATAAATTGATTTATTTCGTAGCTAAGGTGGGTATGGGTCGAAATCCTATCATCCAATATAATTTAGACAAGTTTAGGTTTCTATTTTAACCTTATCATTTAGATTTAACTTTAAGTTAAATAATTGGCTTTTACCGTGTCTTCTTGTTTTCTTACACTATAATGTTAATAAACATACTATAACAAGACAAACGAACCCCAAGTTGTTTATTATTAATATATATATCCTTATATAAGTCATTTGGCCGAACCTCAGATTTTTAAGAATAAAATAACAATTAATAATATAATATTTGTTTTAAAAACTATTTTATGTCAATTTTGACACTATTTGGTAATTGATTTTTGTGAAAATCATAACAGAAATATTAGTTCAAAAAAAATTATTTAAATCAATACTAACATGTCTCATTATCATATGAAATTATTGGAATTCATGAAAATTCTAAAATTACATTTATTTGGGTATTTATAACATCAATTATGTCAATATTTCATTAATAATATAATTACTGCATCATCATTGTGTCATAAATAAATTAAATTATTTAAAGACTAAAAATTAAAAATAAAATACCATTATGTAGGAAATAGTTTTATATTTCTAATTAACATTTATAGTCGAATTTATCTTATGTATAACCCTATATTAAAAATTATTTACTTATTAAAAGTTGATTTTAACTATTTTAACCCTTTTTAAATAAATTAATAATAAATGTCCTAATCTAATCCATGTGAGGCTAAATAGTCGTATTTTATTCCTAAGATTGTTTTTGGTCGAATTAAACTTATCCAATAGAATTAGGACATGTGTTAGGGTAATAATAATATCATTTTTACCCTTAATTTCCTTATTTACTTTTTATCGTGGTTACAAAAAGAAGAAAGTTACTATTCACAAAAAATTATTTTCATCTCATTGAACCACATTTTACATACTGACATCAACCGTGTCACTCATATTTTTGAAATTCCACACACAGAAGCAGTAAAATTATGTTTTATGTGAATTTTAAAATTCTCCTAGGAGGTGGGTAAAAGACGGTCAAAAGTTCAATAAAAATTTTATATATCTAAAATTATTGTAAAATGACTCTAATGAATTACATTAAACATATATAGGTATTATGTGTTAATTTTTACCTAAAATAAATTTAAATAGAAAAAATAATTATTTAAATAAAATGTTGGTTTTTAAATAGTAACCTAGTGTTTTCAATATTCATCAAAAATTGAATGTTTTCAGAAAAATACCAAAAATTTACCCTAGGCTAATTTCGATATTCCGAATCCAAAAATGAAGTCCATTTTGAAAGATAGAATTTACAAAATTTCAAAAAGTTGTTATTACTATTCATAATGGCTTGTTTTAATACTATTTTAATATCATATCGTTGTTTAGTGAAACTCGGTATTGTGTACAACACACACTATCGAGGAAGGTCGTGATTCCATGTAATGCTGCTATGTTAGAGTTGCGTGTTGTGCAAGACTCCTTTGTTGTAGCGTACAAAACATGACATCAATAAAATTAAAAATAATATTTTTCATAAAATCTCGGGGTGTTACATTGGGTGTGATCCTTGACTAAGAATATGATGGAATGGTGAGTTATAACAGTCAACTATGATATTCCATTTAGTGACCCTTGAATAAAAAATAGATTTTATGTGATAATTTGTATTCCATATACTTATGAATTATGTCAATGTTATCCCCTCAAGAATCATGTTCTTTGATTCCTTAAAGATTCATGTCTTATAAACTATAATTCCTTATTCCTTGAATCATGATTATGATCTATGATATGTTTTTTAGGGTTTTAAAATGATAAGTTCATGTTCGCATAATATTATGTCTATGTTATACTCAATTTATCATTTATATCTCTCTTTTTTACCATTACTGAACATCTAATCTCACCCTTTTTAATGCTTCCATGACTTGGTTTATAATGATCAGTTTTATGTAAGATGTTTTTAAGAAGTGTCTTAATTACAAAAGACATAGTGTTAAATGATTTAGGGTTATTATGAACAAGTTTTTAATGTATCTATGTTTCCAAATACACTAAACCTATATGATTCTAGAATGGATCATTATGTTCTGTATAGAATCATTTAATAAGATTTAATATTTCTTTATGAAAATTACTGGTCACTATAGATTTTGGGAATTTCTTATTGGGAAATTTTTTAGCATAACTGCTATGTTTATCGATCATACTCGAAAAAATAAAAGGGATAAATAGAATTCTTGGATATGGGAATATGTAAATATAATTATTAGATTATAAGGATGATGTTCAATTAATAACATTCTACCCTAAGTGAATAATTAAATCAATCAGTTTTTTCCAAGATTCCATTTCTGTTGACAGAGACAACATATTTTTCACTATAATACTCTAAGTGAAATCCTTTTATGAACACACATAATTGGAATAGTTAATGTGTGGCACTATATGTGATAACCTTATTAATTTATATGCTAGTTGAGACTCTTCATGATTTTATACCTTCATCATTAGCAGGATGGGCGCCATCCCACAAAATGAGAAAATGGGAATCACCGTTAATAATAGACCTCTTATCAAATGAGCAATATTAACACAACATAATCCAAATGATTCACTTGGATATCCATTTTCATAACCAAGGAGATACACATAAACCTATGTTATCCTCTAATAATAAATGAGGAAAGTATAGATTTTTACTATGGATGATGGGGTAATGTTGGATTAGGTTTATATGGATCCCAAAATTTTGGCCATGTATCTACAGAATCCATGTATACAACCAAGACATGGAGAAAAACACTTTATTGGGATTAATTATAGAATGAATCTACACCTGATTCGTCAAATGATCATTCTATCTCAATCATACTAGAGGATAGGTTTGAAATTAATCTCCCACACGTTGAAAATCAAAATAAGAATATATAATCTAATCCTAAACCAAAAATGAATATATTTCCCTTAAAGTCCAGTCATAGAATGTGGACATCAATATAATAACCTGAATCTTTGAAGCCTCAAACTAGAAATTATATTGGTAGTGAGTATCAATGATCCTTGTTCAAAATGGATGAAAAATTTATACCACATGTTATTGTCCCATATAATCTTTTGATACTTGATAACCTTTCCCAATCAATGGTGTTCATAGATGAAATCGGTGTGATCCTTCTATGTACTCAAGAGTTTAAATATGATGTCACTAGAATTGATTTATATCCTGAAGAGACCACTAATGTGGACTTACTTTCAATCATCTCCTTTATAGAACAATATCTTGATAAATCTATACAAGGATATATAATTTACTTTTATATATTAGGAACGATGTAAAATGATGATGTGTTATAAATTCTCATTGACTTCATCACTAGAACCTATCACATACAATTCTGAACACTCTGATGGTTTGGGCATAGTGATTTTAATTTCATTCCCTCCACCTTGAAAATAAATGGGTACAGTAAGAGAGATAGAAATTTTCATGGAATGATCATGTTTAGATCCTCATTTGGAGACACCATCTCTAAGTTTTAATTAATTTTTTTCCACCTTGAAACAATATTAGAATCCCATAAGGGGAATACCCTATATTCATTCACATGTGGAAGTACCATCGTCATACCATTGGTTCCTCATGTACTCTCTTTATGTACACAATGACTATTATATCATTTAAGGACCCCTTAAACTCCATATATTCTAATATAAATTTGTATTTTTGTAACTAAGGGAGGGAAATTAATAATTGACTAATAATGCTACCTAGGTCACATCCCCCAATAGTTTAGTGATGGCTCTTATAAACTGATTCAATGACCTTGGTGAAAACTGTATGTTTCCCATAAATCATATTGAGGAAATCATTATAGATTTTTTTAATTCATTGGTTGATGTGACTATTATTTAAAAGGTAAAATAATATGATTACTATTATATCTTATATGGGTTAATTGAATTTCAATACTGATTAGCCATGAGTAGAAAATAATAATACCACCAAACCAACAATGAGGATTTATATTTATTTTCAATTCCATTAAAAAATGTTGTTTATCAAATATTGATACAATGAAATTAACGATCTTTAAACGTGCATACAATAATCATTAGAGAATGATGTAGGCATGGGGTTTGGGAACAATTTATACCATATTCTTGATATAGGTAATGTTGGTTTAATATTTTTTTGTATAAGGAGGTGATCCTTAATGTGATAAAATTTTATAGGTAAAATATTTTCTATCTTTATCTCCAAGACCAATATAGATCTATTCTTTATCATTGGGATCAAATTGTACCTATATATTGCAGATAAAAACTATAAACTCCCCCATATATTCTCTAATATCTCAGTATTTTGGATCAAATTATACCATTAATGTAAATGGAGAGGTACAAGAACATATTCTAAGTTTCCCATATGATCATTCACATCCATTAGCACCCTCAATGTTTGGAGATAGCATGTTCATATTCATAGGAGATAAAACTGCATCCATATTGTATTTTTGTACCAAATTTATCCAATATTCACTTGAGTTCACTGAATATGAGGTAAATTATGAATATAATTATGAACATTAAGATGACCAACTAGCATTACAAGAATGTGTATCTACGACTGTTGATGAACATAGAAAATTATATATTTATACAGAGGAATACCCATGAGAAACACTTATTATTTTCTCCATGCCTCTTGAAGTTAATGATACATATATCTCCATACTAATGTATATTTGGGATATATTCTCTTAGAACAACATATACAAACCTGAACCTGATACTGATGTGGCCACCCATCCATTGGGTATATATGAAAATCACAATGGCTATAAACTAGTATCTAGTAGAATGCATCTAACTCCTAATTTTAATATGGAGTCTAAAGATGACTATCTAATTAATGTAAAAATCAATTACGAGGTTCAATACCCTAATTTTTTTTAATCATTATCCAATTATTGATAACTAATGCAAGGATTATGGTTTGCAAAGACATTATAGACCCCAATTTACCTCAAATAAAGAAATATTTTCTAATCCTGATTAAATAACATTTAATCAATACAACTTTTAGATATTAGGATATCAACTTCATTGATGATAACTACAGATACAAACAAATCTATAAGTCCCATGATGATGAAGATGCCACTACATTCAAGAAACCCCAAAATTATAGAGAAATGGGATGATTTTAGTACATAAAACCACTGCCAAATTGTTTCAGGACTGTTTCAAGAAATGTCCACTACATGTGGTTTTAGAAAATATATTTCTATAGAACCTTTTGAATTTCATCATATTTTTATCAAAATATCATTACATATTTCATTTGTGGATGTTTTTTACATTTTTACAAAATGTTTTATATATGAATTTTTACATCTTGTATAGGGGTGGTTCGAAGAACCGATAATTTTTCTTATTTAAAAAATAGGAAGTACCCCCCCAAAAAAACCAAATAATTAAAATATATCACATTTTTAGAAATAATTCATAAAACATATAAAAATTAGTATTTTCGGAAAATAATTATAAAAAAGCATATATGTTTTATTAAGCAAAATATGGTACATGTACTGAGTTGTGTTACACAATAACATCACTATGATAGAGATAAAAATAAATCATCATCACTTCCTCCCTATGACCAACAATCATCTCCATCTGTATCTATATCTCTATCTACAACTCTATTCCTTTCTTCTCAAAAATATATAATAAATTAATTAAAAAACATAGATTAGTTCAATATTTTAAATAAAAATAAAGAAAACATTATCTTTTAAATTATTATTAATTAAAAAATTACCTAATGACTCTATCTAACCATTAACATAATCTCCATGGGTACATATCCACATTCCTTATAATATGTTAAAATAATTATATTTTTAGAGAAACAACCAACACATCATGAATTTTTATATTACTCATATATTGTTTGATTTTGTTTTCATTCTCTATAAATATGTTTTCCATAATAATAAATTACCACTAATATTATAATTGTTGAGATGAACAATAAAATGAAATAGATTACACCATAGAAATTTAACTTGGAGAGCTTCAAAAGAAATGAGATGGTAGTATTACAAATCCATCCCACACATATGGAGATTCTAGTCCTTCCTTAAGATATGATAAAAAAAAGATCATAAAAGGAGTCTTAGAAGTGGTACAGAGAAATGAAATCCCATAGTTATTTTATTTTTAACATTAATTAAATAAATATTATAATTTAATGTAACTGAAATAAAAAATTATTTAATAAAAGTACTTTTTAAGTCTCATAAATAATTGAAAATTAAACCACATTAATTATTAGTGAAAAAAGATAGACTATTTGTATCTAGTGATAATATCATCAAAACATCTCTACATCCAATGCCTTAGTCATGTATTAGAAATTAATGAAGTGTAGTTAGATTCTACTGGAAGTATTAAAAAATAAATATTTCATCTAAAATTTAAAAAAACACCCCTTAAAAGAATAGAAGAAGGAAAATATAATTTTGTTAAAAATAAATCCACATAAGTTTAAATTAAATTACATGAAAAAAATAAATAATGAGCCCACTATAAAACTATTGATAAAAAATCTTCATAATTAATTAAAAAATATTTAACTAAAACACAAAAATGTGAATTTAAGAACTAAAGGTAAAAAACAATCCATAATATACATATTTATTTTAAAGGAAAAAAACAATCAAATCTAAATTCCAAAAATATTACTCGAATAATACCACGAAAAGAATTAATTTTAACCAATAACACTCATCCCCAAATTTCAAAAGGTGACTAATAACCACTTCCCAATTATGATCAATGAATTAATAAAAAACCTGAATCAAATTAAAAAATACATAAATGGAATGATGGTAATTTATAATAACTCATTTTTTCACACAAATTTTAAATAGAAAAAATGGATGGGTGAACTGGAAAAGATATAAACCTAACATATACAGCACATGTACTTTTTAAATTAAATGGAGGATAATAAAAAATAAATAGAAGGAATAAAAATATTTTCTATTTAACCATTAATAACCCACATGTCTTGGAAAATGGTTCGTATTTGGGTGAACCCTATGTAATTAAGATAACTAACATGTAATTTTATCCATTATGATTGGAATAAAAAAACCATTATTGTAACAAATTTATCATTTTAGTATCTTTTTTTCATATTAATAATTTAAATATTATAATGAAACCATTAGGGAAAATGTGATAACCAAAATATAATTGTAATGAAACTCAATTCAGTAAAAATAAATCTTAATCTTCTTTTATAGGAACACTATACATTTTGAACCCTAAAAATAAGTTATATACACAATATTGTCTATTATATTCTATATAATTTATGCTTGAAATTATTATAGGAACATGGAAGGAGTGTTATGCTAGTAAAATTTTAGAAGGAACACTTGTTGATATACTTAAAATTAATTCTATTTTTTGCATTCTATATCCCTTGGTGTTAAAAAATAAGATATATTGTATATTTAGTAAATTATTTTATTATAAATTTTCTTCAAATATTATTGGTAATTTAAATCATGGAAATATTTTCACTGTAATAACTATATTAAAAGTATATTCACTCACAATTAGGTATTCTTAATAAATGTAACTGTTAATAAAACATCTTTTCAAAAGGAATTGAATAAATTTTTTTCTTAAATATATAAAATTTATAGATATCTCATTGTTTATGCTTCCATGAAAAATATTTTACTTAGTGATAATATTGAGTATTGAATTCCTTAGGAAGATATGTTATAAACAATAATGAAACTCAGTGGTGTGATATTTAAAAAAATGTCATGAATACAAACCATTTTAGGTTCCAAATAATATGAAGAAGACTCTAAAATATGTTACAATACAATATATTCTTTAAATTTTCAAAATAATGGGAATATAAATATAAACATAGAAGATCAGTTTCATTGAAAATAATGAAAATAGATGTATGGTGGTAATTTTCATTGCAATACTCGATGGAATTTTAAGCTACACTTCTTGAAATAAATATTATTTATTTTAATAAAAATTTCATACATTTATATGAAATTATATTAATATAATAATATAATATTAAATACCATATGACTATTATTGTGAGGGATAATGATAATAAATTTCCACTACTCATGTGGTACACTGTTAGGTAACTTATAAACCTCCAGTAAATATTAAATGTCATATCATTGAACTCCTTCCAAAATATATATTTAAAATCCTTCTATTAATTACACAACTTTTATAAAATCTATTGACATGTGACATTATCATCCACAATAAATTGGAAAAAAATATACACAAAATTTTTCCTATATATTTTTAGTAATTATTTATATAGTAACTTTCAATTTAATATCTAATTGATGATTGATTAAAATTACCATTATCTCAAAATAAATTTCCATATTCTTCAATGATATAGGCTTATGTATCCAATCTGAATATATAATGGGAATGGTCACTAACTCACAATATTATTGGCCCAGTACTTTATTCAATGGACCCATTTTATCCTCTAGAAGAACCATAAATCTATTTAATGGTATAAGTATATTTATTCTATTCAAATTCCACACTTACAAGCAATCAATTTTTTCCACGTAATATTACTGTTATAATAAAATGAAAATGGTTTTTCCAAATTACATGTCATACATATAATAATCTCCCTATAATATCCATATAATGTAAATTACGTGAGAACATTCTCTATTTAAGTATGATCATTTGTGGACAAATTTGATGAATCTATATAATTTGTGCCATATACATTCAATATTGAGATAAACAGTGCTCCTCATGCCCTTAAAAAGGAGCCAGTGGGAATTCCAGATATTGTATGTGAGGCATGATATGAAAAATTCAATGTTATATGGATGGTAAGTAATCCATTTAATGTTAATTGAATTTTTCGACATAATTTATTCTTCATTGGAATTTTTATCACTTATAAAATAATAAAATAATTTTTAAAGTATATTTTAGAAGAAGTATACCATTTAGTTTTTTAGAATTCATCCGATCATGAATAAAAATGAATTCCAATATGATAATTGAATTAAAATACAGAAAATATGTAATAAAATACAAAATAGTTGATAATTTAATAGATGATTGTGCATAAAATCATTTTCAACATTCATCTTATCATTATGATTCTCTATCATTACTTATTCTACTTCATCGACCCTTATAATATCAATATTATCAATATACATAATTATTACATAATTAAAATTCTTTTTGACTATACGATTCAATGTCATGGGTTAATTCATCCAATTCATTCCCCATATCATTAAATTCACTTTTTTTCATGTGCACAACTACACTCAACACATTATCCACTATATTTTCCTCATAATATACTTATTTAATGATGTTAATATATATGAATTAATTTTTTTCATGGTCATTATCATCTATAATGATAGAATGGATAACAACTGTATATGATAATAAATTTATCATAAAATCCCTAGTAATATTGTCCCTCTTATATTTTTATATAACAAATGATAAATAAGTATGGTAGTTGAGTTTGATAATATCACCCATGTTTCCATACTATCCTTGTTTTGTGAATTGTAAATATAATTGTATTCTATGTCTTTAATCTATATTTCCGATTCGCAGTAAGAAATTTTATGCCATTTACAATATAATCATTGTATTTTATATCCTATATGAGAGGATCACTATCCAAGAACCTCAAATATTCTCAAAATTTAGTTTGAATATTTTTGTTAATTATCTATAAAAATTAATATAAATAGTTACATTTAATGAATATATATGTCAAGTTAATAATTATTTATGAATTGAAACATTTATGAATATTCATGTAACTCAAACAATTCTTCCCTATCATTATTAATATATTTTGTTAAAGAAATGTTATTATGTGTATAAATTCTCATGAATATCATTGTTTTATCTTCAATACATAAATAGTGGATCTATTATTTGACTATTTAGTCGAATAACTATAAATATTGTCGTAATAATTTTTCATAGGTTAGTGTAATTCTTGAGATATTCCCACAAAATCATCTTGTAATAAAATAATATTGTTGATTTCTTATTTGGGTGATATTCAGATGAGATGAAGTCATCATTTCTCACTTGAACAAATGGTAAGGCACTCTTCTTCCTAGTATACATAAAAAATATCCATATAGTGTGCCTTTATTATTCTCATATGATTCCAAACGATAGACGTGTATATAAAAATTAATGGGATATAATTAACTGTGTATATAATGTTTTGGAAATAATAGTTTATATGAGATGAAACATAAGTAAACTATATCTAAATTGGATACATCCATTAATAATGCATGAGTCCTGTTAATTTATCTTCCTCAACCAAATGAATAGTTGTATACATTACGATAGTAAAATTTGATTGGGGAAGATCATCTCTATTTTAAAAAGGGTTGGGACAATTGTTCCATAATGATTAACAATCCCAACAGCATTTAGAGTTTTCTCACACTGATTTTGGAATATTATATAGAACTCCAGTAAAACTACATTTACCTTTTAGTATATTAATGTATGAAATTCATAATGTAGTAACTTTTCATTAAAAATATTTAAATAATAAACATTAAATTCATTTAACCTACTATGATTTTATTAAACACACCCTAAACTTTTACATAAATACCCATCGGGTACATTCACAAGTTTTAATTTTCAAAAAAATAGACCATTATAATTTTATATTTTGTTTTAAAAATGATGGTAGCATACCATCTATCCCTATATAGCCATATATAATGATTTATATTTAGTTATATCAAGTACTATAGAGTATTGTGACCTACCATTTACGTTCCATTACAATTAATTAATTTGAAGATCACGTTGTGAATAATAATATTCTCATTATTAATAAAATCAATATTAATATTCAAAAAATTAAATTCTAAATATGGATGTTTGAAAGTTGTACTATTATTCATCCATTATTATGTTATAACTCTAACTAATGATGTAATTCAAATTCATTTCCCATTGTAATTGAAATTATATATTATACAATGTTTTCCTATAACATTTACTAGATTCTCTAATATTTCTGAAACTACCCATAATTTTAGCGGTGGAATATGATATATGATTCCATTAAAATTCGACTTCTGCAAGAAAAAGCTATGAGACATATAGATAAATATATGATTATAGAATAATAGACATTTTTTACTATAAGGTAGTTATTCATAAACAAAATCCTTATTAAAACTATACAATTTAGACTATTGTGATTGTACCAACTTGATATGTTTATCTGTCCAAGGAAGTCACTAATGGTCCATATTAGATAAACATTCATTTTGAACATTTTCTTATGATATGTATCTTATATCTCAACACCGTTCATCAAAAACACATTTTATTATTCAATTATATTTCTATAGTATAATAAAATAGAATTTCAATTTATTTTTTACAGTGAATAATAATCATAATGATGATGGATGCTTGTTGAATAAGAATCCATATAGGTAGATTATAAGGGATATTAACAACTATTTAAACGTTATAATTGGTACTCAAAGTATTAAATGGTTTCAATATTTTAATATCCAATCCCAATATCATATTCCTGTGATCTGATGAGAAATATGGATGTAATGAGTCAAATGTTTTCAATGATTTTAAATATCTTGTATGTAAAATTGATATGTAATTGTTATTTTCCATAGAATACCACTTCATGTGCTCGATGATTTTAGTTCATATGAATAATCTATGCAATCAATGGTTGAACGTGAATTAATTCAAACCAATTATAGGAGAATCATTTTTTTCTTCTTTATTGTTAAATGTAGATTCAAACCTTCAATATTTCTCATTGGCATCCATATTGATGTAAAACATTTTTTTACTCCTTTTTAATTCAACCATATCCTTTAAATAAAATACCATCATCAACAAAATCATATATATTTGTATAATTTATCCTTCATGTTATCAAAATTCTTCAGGTACTAAAAAACTCATGGATCAAAAATCTGCAAAATATGTCATACAAAATTTTTTAGTGCCATGGATCTTTATTTATTGTTAATTATAAAATGATATTTTGATGTAGTTTAACATCAGTATAAGTGAAATTTTTGAAGACTTGTGGTATCTTCCATAAAAAACATGATTTCAATATTCATATAAATCATAAAATTCATTATTCTTATTGGTAAAGTATTATTTTACAATATAATTCTTATAATCCAGATGAGTACCCACTAATATGTTATAATGATTATCTTTTTATATTATCATGTTACACAATATGATGGGAAAGAATCAAAAATATTGTGACCTTATTTTTTACCTCAATAATGTTTTATAAAAATTGACATATCATATCATAATGATTTACCATTTAACATGTTCTTTTATAAAAAGAATATAAAAAATTCATGTATTTACTATATATATCATAGAATCAAGATTAACCTAGAGAAAACTAATGTGATCCTAGATAAGCTGCATCTTATAAATATCATTGATTTGGGATGAATTTCTGGAATCCTTTCATAGATTATACATTTTATAGAAAATTTTTACAGGAATGTGTTTATCATTCAAATAGATAATGTAAAAGGGTTACACCTATCATTAGGATGAATACTTCCAAGAAGATATTGAAAATATGAGGAAACATCTCTTGAGCCCATAGAATTTAATGACAAAAATAGAAGAAAATTCACTCAGTTTGTTTGTGGAAAACATATAGAGATATCATGGAGAAATTCATACTCAAATTAATGATACATGAATATAAAATGGTCTCCTATATTTTATCCTAACTATTATAGATATTGAGACTCAATAGTCTATCATTGAGGATAATTTCTTTGTATCAATCATCATGGATCAGAATTTGAGACACTACAAGTAGTATCATTAGGTTGACTATGAATCTCATATCCAGTAACTAAAACGCATCCTCAATCATCTAATAATAACAGGTGTTCTATCATGGTGTAATGTAATCAAACATTAGTTTGACATGGAGAACATATTTTAGATATCTGTAAAATGACATGAAATGGATGAAATTCTAGCATGTAATTTCTCCTAAAATATATTGGATTTTAATAATGAACTATTTAATGAATTTTTTTATCTATTTATGATACACCCATTAGATGTGAGAATTTATTTTGATGGTTCCTTCTAAAGACCAACATGAGGAAGAAGAAAAAACTCAAACATGAATACAATCATATTAAAAATTATTTCCATGTATCTAGAAAATTAATTACTACCATAATAATTTATTTTGAATGAAAGATAAAACAACATTGAATTAGAATTCATTGATCACATTTTAGGATTAGAATTGTCATTGTAGATACCAGCATCCATAATGAATGTGAATATACATTCATAAAAAGTTATAATAAATATTTATGTTATATATGATATATAGAAGGAGAAACAGATTCCCCAGATTTATTATGTATGATGGTTAAGGGAGGAATTACCCTATTTACCTATATTTTATGATATTTCATGTTCGTAGAATGACTATGCATATGCATTGGATAACACTACTAAATCTCTGGTGGATCATGACGAAGTCAAATTGGTCATCAACATCACAAACCTCAAATTGGTCTCTACATTCCTTGGGAATGAAATAGAATAAATCAATGAAATCGACACTTATATAGAGAAGAGTGAACTAAAATACATTACAAGTGATACTAATATAGAATCCTCCTTATATTCTATCTATGGAAAACAGTATCTCATTATTATCTAACAAATACATGTAGGTTCATATGGTCCTCATCAGTCAAGAAACAACCCTCTCATCAAATCAAAATTCTTTCAGATTTTTCACAATTTGTGACCTAATATTTCATTGAAATAACCATAAAATTTAATTCGAAGAAGATACATGAAAATTAAAGTCATCAACCACTTCATTTTGTACATATTTATTTATATTAATAGAAATTAATCTATGAGGAATTAATTTCATCAAGCCATATCTCTCAGATATAGAAATGAAATACATGTATATCCATACTTACATAAATTTATCCTCAAAATGGGTTAAGGTTATATCCCTAAAGACAGTCTGGATAATAACTCTCATCAACATCACGAAGAAAAATATAAGTACCATATTTTTTTACTTCCCATAATAATTATGGACAATAGAATCAACTGCAAATATTTTGTGTTGAAAAGGTTATATCTACAATATATCAATTTGGAAACTATTCATCCCAATACCATGAAGTAGATAATGAGATATAGTTCATTTTAATAAGACAATTGCTATCATAATATAGATGATGGCTGAAAAAGGAAAAAAAATTATATTGATATGTTCATCCATTCCTCATGGACTTATCATACCAAAACATGGATTTTTTAAGAAGTAATCCCATATTAGCTCATATAGGGTATGGAGGGGATATTTCCATTTTAAGTCTATGTGTCATCACTTCATATCCCTATTTTAAACTAGTAATCTAATGATGAAAAATCATAGAAGAGACTAGAAGAGTTGTAATATCTCATATATAAAATATTTTACATACTACATCTATTAGAGGTCTATTAAAACCATGTCTCCTGAATATTAAATAAGAATTTTTACCTTTTTCCTTTCATCGAGGGACAACGGGTTTTGGATCTCAGATCTATAATGAATCTTGGGAAGAATCCCCTAATTTTACAATAAAAATAAAAGGTTCCATATTCTATAAAAATTTTCTTCCATAATATAATGTATTAATTGATCATAGTGGCTGGAGAATGCATCATGAAAACCACTAACAAAATATTCCATTAGAAACTAAAATAACCTCACATTGGATGGGAGGAATTTCCCAACTATAGGAAATTAAAATGTGGATCATATCTTCATATATATATATATATGATGATAAACTTCATAGTATGCATGTATTTAAAAAATTATATTAAACTAGTGAGCACTTAAATTCTAGTTACATAACATTAAACTGTATGAAAACATCCCCACCACAAGACGTTAAACATTATTTTGTCTATTCAAAATTCCATTGACATGTGTTTTAGTGATGCATGGATAATCTTCTAATGTCCTTTTTTTCTATAGTGAGTATGACTCATTTGAGATTAGAGGTCTTGGTTATTTCTCCAATTAGAATTATTTTTATTCCCAACATCCTAATTATTTAACACTATCATCGTTATATGATGTAAAACTACACTATGCAAGGTCCATCATGAATGGACCCAAACTGATCACAGAGTTTCGTCCTATATGGCATGACTCCCCTATGTATGACATATATCAACAATTTATTCTCTAAAATATGGTCCCCTATCATCATGGACCTATGCTAACTCAAACCCATGTCCTTATATAAATGTTTTATGTTCAATGTAATTATTTACCAAAACTATTTCTGACATGATTCCAGCTATTTTAGGACATGTAGTCATTCTCAAATAATTATTACCATCAAAAAAATCAATACTACATATATCCCCTCTCCATCTTGTTTACAATACAGTCATCGTATTCTTAATGAATTCCCTTCCCTTTTATTTTCCATGTTAGCATTATTTTATTATAATAACTACATGTGGATTAATTCCTTTAATAAAAGGATATGTAGTGATATTTGAATATCATGTCTGGGGAAAAAATATGAAAATCCATAACATTCAATCCCCATTTCCTTACATGTGATTTAGATCATTGTAAAAGTTACCATTGAATATTTTTTCAACATATGTTCATTTTCACCCATGATAAAATTCCACTACACAATTCTCATTTGCAATACCAGTCAATAAATTTATTGTTTCGATTCTTGTAAAATGATATTAAGATGGTTGAAATGATATCTACTATACAGAACCTAAAAAACTATTTGTGATGGTCTGTTTATGATATTATGTTATCTTACATAATAATAATTTCCTTGTATAAACCATTAGTAAATTGATTAATCTACACTAAGATAAAAAGGAATATTCCTTGCATTCAAGTATGATCAATAAAGAATTTAGTGATCATACTAACTGCATATGTATTGATTCCTACCTTGAAAATATTTTTAGTGTTTCTTTGGTCTGTTGGTTTGGGGAAATGAATGAATCCAAATCCAAACACCACTTCACCTTAGTGCTTAGACCCCTTCATACATGTCCTGACTCCCTTCCCAGTATCAACATTGAGATGAGGAAATATCATTTTAGATGTGATCTGAATTTTGAAAAAAAACCCCATATAAAATTACTTATCAGATGATGTTGAACAACAAAATTTTTTTTCCAACATGAATGATTATAAACTATATAGAGTGGTATTTTAAATATGAAACAAGTCCCCTAAAGGAGATCTATATCCATGTAAGGATGCTCTAAATATAGTGTCTCTATAAGCTATCTCTATGGTTAAATTATCACTTTTTGAAATTATACCATAGTTTTTTCTGATTACATATATTCACATCAGGTCTATTTCCCCAACTGGATTCTAGAATAATGTTTTGAAAGCATCCAAGGAACCCCTCTTAACTTGAATTCATACTAGAATTAAATAATGAACACTTTCCAGTATATGAGTGAGATCATTTTTAAAGATCACTTTATAATAAATATATATGTATTGATTAATATCATTTTATAATATATAGTGATGTTAGGATAAAATATCCTAGGTCTAGCTACAAACGTATTAGTCATCCTTTGGTTCAAGAGTCATGATTGAAAACTGCATGAACCTATATCTAAGATGGACTATACTAGTATTTGGATCTCCATTAACATTATTATTCTCTTTCACAATCAAATATAATACCTTATACTTTTTTAAATGTTTTTTACCGCAATGTTATGAAAAAATTGTTCTATTATCAACAGACCCACCAGTTCATGTAAATGATAAAGTAATATTATGTCATACATATTCACCTATAGAGTGGTTTCAATTTTAGTAACCCTTACATATCTTAAATAAATATTACATCATTTTAAATGAATACTCAATACATTTTACATAATACATGAATGACTTCCAAATACTTCTTATTTCTTGGTAAATATGGATTCAAAATTTATTTGTATATAAAATATCAACATAATTTCCAAATATGGTTTTCACAACTATCAACCTTCAAGGACATATAATTCTTAAAACCTTTCTTCTAAAACTAGCGAAGGGAAACATAATAAAGGTAAATATAAAATGCTTAGTTATTTTAAACACATTAGATTTTAGCTAACGATTATAATTGCGCGAAAGATAATCATAATGGTATGAGAACATGAAATTTTTTTAATAATCATATCTAATTAGTAAATGATCATTATTCATGAAACATGTTAAAAGATTTTTTTAAAGAACATAAAATAATACAAGAGGTTTTCAAATCATTAATAGACATTCATGATACATTATACCATTTAATAAAAATAAAACATAAGTTTTTGTCATGAACATAAGCATAAAAAATAATTTCACTAGTTAAGGTTCACTATCGGGACTATTATAGTGTAATTTATTCACTCCCCATTATACTATTTCATTGGTCATGGTTCTCTCCCAAGACAATGTTTTGGATAATGTGTCTTGCAAAACTGGGTTCACTACCCACTATAGTCTTTATTATCACATGAGATATCCATCTTTACCTAATACATTGGAGGGCTATAACAGACCCACATAACATTGGTTTATAACTTAACTAATTGTTCATGTTTTATAATGGTACCACCCAAAACATAATTTAATCCATACTTGTGTGTTCCACAAGACCACAAAGCATTTATAATATGATCATATCAAGACATGCGAAAAGGATATGGGTTTCTTAATGTAACATCCAAGATACTTATAAAATAATAATGTTTCATATTTATTATTATTTGTGAATTAGATTTTACTTTAAAATGGATTCTATGTCTAATAGAATACCCACCACACAATAGTATATTTCCCCAAAATCTTATGTTTCATAGAAGAGTGAGTTATACCAAAAAATAATATATTATTAATATTATTATTTTATATTGTAGTTATCACATAACAATTAGAATGGTGGGAATGAATGATATTAACTGAATTTTGAATAAAGGGTTTACACATGTTATATATTGATTCTTTGGTCTGAGGATTACTTATAAATGAAAATAAAAAAGAATTGCTTATAAATGAAGTGTTTTTATGAAAAATAATTTAAGTTCAAATAATTGTGTTTATATATTAATAAAATAACTCTTGATGGATTATATTAATGAAATAAAAAAATATTATGATTAAAATTCATTTGTTATGTTTACTAGAAATGATATAAGAAGAAATTCATTTTTAGGAATAAAAATAGTATTTTTCAAAAAATGAAATTTTACATCCTTTTGATGGTGAACCAATTTTATATCAATTTTCCCACATTTATATGTTTAATTTGGAAATGTAAACATCTTATATTATATTGGGACATCAAAATTCACTTATATTGTTATTTGGTATTATTCTAATTAAATTCACATTTTAATGAATAGTGAAAAATAATGTATTTTTAATTCAAATTTCCTTTTCGTCGAAATTATTTATATTTTTAGAATATAATTTTACATGGTATGAAGGTATCATTAGATGAAGTTTTTTTTCAGTTATTACAATTTAGTTCATTGTATTATCTTAAAATTAAAATCACATGAAAGAACTATGTGAATGATTGAACGCTTGAATTTAAAAATATTTTTTTTCATTCCATGAATGAGATTAATACTTAATTAATTTCTGAAAATTATGTTTTTAGAATTTTAAAAAATGGATTAAATATTTGGAATCATAATTTTAAAATTATGATAATAGGTACCTTTTATTTGGGAACATTATGAGTATTACTTTTAGTAATTATTTTTATTACCACAGTAACTCGTAAATCAGGTAATTAAAAGTAAAAATAATATTACAATAATTTAAATTTACCATAAAACATGTCATAATATAATTTTATTAGTTTCTTCTCAACATAATCATACTTTGGTAGATTTTAGGGCCACTATGAGAGAGTCGGATGACTTTAATGCATTTATATTATTATATTCAATGAATAATCATTTTTGTTACACTTTTTTTTTTAAAAAGTAATATATTTTAAATTAGAGTTATAATTGGGATATCATTGAATATAAATATTATTCAGAAATATATATTTATTACCTACATCATGGTAATTTAATTATAATTTTTTGCAATTAAATAATTAATATTTATTATGTCATAATGATGATGTATTAATTTCTTAATTAATGAAGGAATCAACTAAATGAAACTATAAATATTAAAATAAATATTTTTTGACATAATTTATGACTGGGAAAAAATTTATTTGTATATTAAATGTTTTTATGATTTAATTTAGTTGGTTCGAAATTGCCTTTTTGTTATGATATTTTGTTAAAAGTAAACTAATGAAAATTTTAGAATTGGAACTATTGGTATCTAAAATATATTTTTTATAAAAAGTATTAAAAATCCTAAAAATATAATATTCATCAAATGGTTTGGAAAAGTCCTAATATTTTATAAATGACCCTTTTATGGTTATTCACATGTTATATTAATTACATTAACCCACAAAATCTAAATAACATGATATCATTGAAAGAATAAAAAGGGTAAAACAAGGGTTAAAACAAAAAAGATATGGATAAAAATTAAAAATCAGTATAAATTTTATTGGATAATTGGTATTCTACCCAAAAAAAGATAATATTCTAAATATATTATATTGGGACTGATTGGAATTGAAATTCAGTTTATATTAATTTAATACTTTTAATAAATCCAAGTGTACCCCCCCCCCCCCTCTACTATAAAAAGGCACCCATACCTTTATATTACACACACATTCAAAACCTTTTAGTTCATTGAAAATATACCCAAATACTTCCAATAATCCCTCCCCACATTCTTAAAAAATTATTATAGGAATAAAACCTTTCATGAGGTGTTAAGGTGTTATGAAAAGTGATAATTATAAGGATATGTAATGTTTTTAATTAAATATTTGTGATTATATTTATTGTTTAGTTTATTTCAAATAATAGTAATCCATGATGAATTAATAACTCCCGTATCCTAAATATAATTATATATTTTTATTTTAATATCATCACTAAAATTTATATCCAGATCCCTTTAAAGGTAAAGAAATTATGAATTCATGTGTATGTGTGAACTATCACCTACACAAACCGATCTAATTATTTTTCCATAACTATCTCTCATGAATGATAATTAAAATGTAATTATTGTTCTGGCTTTATATTAAAGAAATATTAATCATTATATGATTATAATATATCAATTTCATTCTTACTTTTCATGTGCATAAAAATGATTATGATGTTGGTGAGTATGTGGGAAATATCCCGTCCACGGAGCGATGTGACTCATTTTTATTAACCACATCATGTGTATGATATATATAAGTATATTTAAATTATTATTATAATATTATTGATTTTATTATCATTATGGAAAGGTAAAATGGCACTTTCATTCCTTCCATAATGATCAATGAAAAATGAAAACCGTAATTCATACATACGTACGGCCTACACTCTCCACGATTATGACAATGGTCATTTTTTATAATAATGGTTTGATTTAAAATCATAATTTATGTATAAATATAATAATAATATTCTTATTATTGTTATTCATGAGATGATGGACTTGTAAGACAATGGACTATTTTTGTCATACCATGTTCATTTTTGACTCAAGTACTGAATGTCACGAAAACATCTAATATGAAATTAAATAATTCTTCAATTGTTATGATATGATAATAAGTGATAAAAAATGAATAATTAACATGGAAAGGTTTCTTGGGAATTTATAAATTAACCTAATTTTATTATTAATGAAGATAAATAACAAATGAGACAATTCAGACTCATTGTAAGGGACTTCATCTTAATCTCCTTTCATTGAGGGAATTCCTGATGTTATAAAACATTATTATCCTATAGGGTATATATAGATTTATTTTGAAACATAATATTTTTAATTAATATATAATAATGATATTTATTGTTCTTAGTAAGTTTTATTTTCTAGTTATTTTTATTCATATGTTTCCCAAGTGGTAAAACACTCGAACTAAAACATTATTTTAAATGTTTTAATGTTTTATTACTCTACATATCAATCATTAATGTCAACGTTTTAAAAATAATTTTATATATTTATTTATATAGAAATTAATGTTTTAAATTATTAATTACTCAAAAAAATTCAATGTTGGATAGTTCACTTTGATTTAAAATATTCATTTTTAAATTTTTAATTATTTTTAAAAATAGATTGATTATTTGAATAACTTGGAATTTTTTTTACATATACTTCATGAATATATTTTCAGTATTTCATATATCTATTATGTATTTATTTTTTATTTTTAGGCTTAAATTTTTATTTTAATATAATTTGTTTTCATTTTTTGAGTTCACAACTTGTAACGTTGAAATGTGATTATAATGTGGAAATGTTACTATTTCTTTTATTCTTGTTTTATGTGTTATGTTTATGTTATGATTATTGGGAAATGCTTTTGTATATGGGTGGTTATGTGGTAAAACTAAGGTGGGTGATCTCATCATATATATCCAATGAATTGGGTAATGATATGGGGTTATATGATATGGTTTCTTCTAAAAGATTTAGGGAATATACTATGTTGAGTATTCAAATTGTAACCATGATGGTTACACCCTATGTTGCTATGAATGCTATAATATATGTATGATATGGATTCCACAAGTTAACATTATGATTTATTATTACTATGATATTTTTCATGAATAATATGATTTCTTGAGGTATTTTAAAGTGTCTATGTTTTATGGGTGAAAATGATGATTTGGATAAAATGTTTTCATGAGTTTAAAGTATTCATTGACTAATAAATTCATTAAAATTTTTATATTCCATACTGATATTTTAGTTCCCATCCCATTTTTTTAATATTTTTTTATAGTATTTAAATGTGAATATATTAAATTATTAGATCAATGAAATTTTATGATGTTTCAACATGAAACGAAACCAAATTTCTTTGTAAATAGTTTATTATTTAATGTAAAAATGGATAATGAGTAGAAGTTCCCAAATTGAAATTTTTATGTTGGTATGCATTATTTATGGACTAATTATGTAAATAAAAAATCTTGAAAAGATCCTTAATTTTATAAAATGATAAATTTTGGTCTTAACTCAAGATTTTGTTATGTTTAAAGTCGGGGCATTATAGTTTTCATCAGAGGATGGTTTAAATAACATTTGAGATGAGGATGATTTTTTATGAGTTAAAGATATCATCATGAGTTTTTAATTTTATGATCGATTATAAGTTTAGTGTATTAAAATAACTTTTAAGGATTCATGTTATGAAATTTTAAGGTGACTAATAGGATTTTTGGAGACATTCACTTTTGAGGAAACTATGGGTTATTACTTTTTGGGATTAAAATTGAAAGGTATAGAATAACCATTGAGTTTAAAACCTGTTGTCATTATTTTTGAAGATTTTTTTCAATTTTTTTAAATTTATATGAATTATGTAGTTATTTACAAATGATAAAACATAGACCATGTGATGACCCATTGCGTCAGACTAGGCCATGGGAATCAAACCCACAACCAAAGTGCGACAATGCTTTATCACCTACCACTATTCTATGTGATGTACCTTGTTAGTATTCTTTATTCTTTTTAGCTAAATAATTTCATTTATTAAAAATAAGTTGATATAAGAAACATATATTTTATCGAATAAATAACAGTGGGATTGGAAAATGATTTTAATATTAGGTAATAATTGTTATTATAGAATACATTCACTATTTTGGGAACATTATATGATTAAGTAAAATAGAATAAAACAGAATTTTATTTTAGGAATTATGGTCTAATTATTTAATTTTATACTTATAGGGATTTTGGTCATCTAAGGAAATGGTTAACCTATCTTACTGAATATTTTCTTTTTTTATATGACTTTAAGAGTGGTTGGTGTTATTTTTATATAAAAGTTATAATTTATACAGGACAAATATATTATCAAATACTTTTCAATTTTGGGTTTCAATATTAGTTTGGATTATTTTGGTGAATTTTAAGGGCAATTATTTGTTGAATGGTCTATTTTGATCTTTGGGTATTACTATTGAAATTTGGATATTAAAATTAGTACATTTCCTTATAATGGATAATTCTTGTAGGGGGAATTAACTGATATTGTACTAAAAATTTATGTTTGACTAATGTTTAATGTTAAAAGAAATGGAAAATTAACTATTTTTGGATGACTTATGTTTTTATAATGTGGTTATAGTGCTTCTAAATTGAAAAATTCCTCTTAAATACTCATCGATTGAAGGAAAATATGATTTTATGGTTGAAATTGACAAAAGAATGAAATGTTAATTTTCAAGTACGTATATCTTCATATGTTCTTATTCTATGTTCTAAAATAATGCATCAAATTTTGTAAAAAGTATCATAAAACTAAAATGTTTTCCGTTTAATTTTCTTATAACTAATTCAAATAACATTTAACCCATCATAACTTTGTGGTTTTATGATTGTTATCTTTCTCCTGATCATGTTTTCTATTACTCTCCATCAGAAGATGATGGTTAGTTTTTCTTCTATTTGCATGTTTTTATACATGGAATACTAGTATGTCTTATGTCTAATGAACTTTGAAATTAACATTATGTATTTAAAATTGGATGTTTTATTGACTCTTTTTTCTATGCAGGATTTCAATATATTAAATTTTGTAAGTGAAACTTTAGTTACTGCGCACAAAATAAAAATTTCAAGGTTGTAATTTCCAAAAGAGAGGAAAGAGGTAACATCAAAGGTAATTATAAAATAATTACTTTTCAAATTTGATAACATATGTGAATTTTATTTTACATTATAAGGGAAAGTATGTCTGATAACGTACATGACATGAAATAATAGGTTTCATCAAAATCATATACTGCACACAAGAGTGAGTTAAACCGAAAAATAATATATTATTAATATTATTATTTTATGTTGTAGTTATCACATATAAATTATAATGTTAGTAATGAATGATATTAACATAATTAATAAAATAGTGTTCAAATATGTTTATATATAGATTAATCTGTCATAAAAGTAGTTAGAAATGAAAATAAAAACCAATTGAATATAATGGAAGCGTTTTTATTAAAATCTAAATAAGTGAAAATAAGTCGGTTTATAAAATAATAAATCCTCTCTTTTTGGATTAATATAATGAAATATAAATTAATTATGATGTTTAATATTCATATTATAATTTTTCTAATCATTATATAATAAGAAATTAAATTTTACAAATAAAAGGATTATTTTTTTAAATGAATTTTACCGCCTTTTGATGGAGAATGCATTTTAAATCTATGTTTTGTAACTTTTATATGTTCTATATTTTAAAATATTTTTTTGTTAGAAAATAGGACATCAAATATTTTTGTATTTTCTTAATTCAATTCATATTGTAACGATTAGTGAAAATTACTGCATTTTTAATTCAAACTAAATTTTCATCTAGATTACTTATATTGATATATTCTATTATTAAATGGTTTTACGGTATCATTAGATGGTGTTTTTATCATTTAATACAATTTAGTTCATTGGAACCTTTCTACAATTAAAATTAAATATAAAAAACTTTGTGAACCTTTTAAAATTTCACATAAAAATTCATTTTTTCATTCCGTATATGAGATTAATTTTTAATTAATTACATTTATTATGAAGTTTGAATTTGGAAAAATGGATTAAGTATTTTGAATCAGAACTTCCATATTATTTAAATATGTACCGATTTGTTTTTTAATTTACAAATAGTAACTATCGTAAACATTTTTATTACCATGGTTAAAGTTAAATCGAGTAATTAAATGAAAAAAATAATATGATAATAATATAAAACTACTCTAACACTTGTTATAATTTAATTAGATGAGTTTATTAAAACTATTAGTATCCTTGGGTCTATTTTAGGAACACATGGATCTAAATGGATGGCAGTAATGCATTTATAATATTATTTTCCAAGAATAGTCATTTTTGTTAAACATTCTGTTTTTAGAAATTAAATTATTTTAATATGGAGTTATACAGTGGATATATACCACTATAAAGAGATTTAATAATTATAAAATTATTTACTACATTTTTGTAATTTATTTATTATATTTATGAATTTAATGATAAAATTTAATTATAACAGAAAGATGATGTAGTAATATCTAAACTAATGAAAGAATCAAATATATGATATTTTAAATTATAATATAAATATTACATGACATGATTTATTTCATAAAAAAAGTTTATGGATATATTTTACATGTTGTTGATTATTTAATAGAGTTCATTTGAAATTTTCTTACTATTATGATATTTTTTAAAAAATAAACTTTGAATAGTGGTAGAATTGAGACTATTGGTAGTTTAAAATGTCAAGTAGTTAATTTAATGTTATAAAATTTGTAAAAATATAAGATTCATAAAAATGTTTAGGATATGTTCTAATATTTTATAAATGAATATTTCTTTCATTTTACTTTATATGGTAATTACATTAACTCAAAATGTGTAAATAACATGATATTAGAGAGATATTAAAAATGGTAAAAGGAGGATTAATGCACATATATAGGGATTAAATAAATATTCAAAACATAAATAGAACTAATTTGGTGATGGAAATTAGACCAATAATCATCTAATATTCTAAAAAAATTCGTTTGGGACCATTTGGAAATGAAATTGAATTTATATTGTTTTAATACTTTTAATTATTCCATGGGTGCCCCTCCTGTTTCTTATAAAAAAGCACACATACCACTCTATTACACACACTTCCAAAACCATTTGGAAAGGAAAATATCATCCTAAACCCTACCTATAATACCTCCCCACACTATTAATTCCATATTTTAGGAATAACACCCTTCATATGGGTGTTAATGTGTTAATAAAGGTGATCATCTGAAGGAAATTTATTATTTTTATTTTAGTATTTTTATATTATTTCTTATTCCACATCCATAAAATATTATTCATACTTGATGAAATAATAAATATTATACCCTCAATATACTGATATATTATAATTCTTTTATGATCACTTAAATCCATATCCACTTCCATTAAATGGGAAATGAATTAATTGTTTGTGTGTACATGTGAATTATCACCTCCATAGACCGATATAATTCATTTTCCATAACGGTATATCATGACAAGTTATGATAAAGAAATTAATGTTCATATGTGATATTAATGACATATTAATCATTGTAGGATAAAAATATATCAATTACATTCTTACTTTCAATGTTCAAAAAATGATAACGTCGTTTTTGCGTATGTGTCGACTATCACCTCCATGAAGAGATGCCACACATTTTTATTCACCACATCAGTCGTGTGATATATATATGTATATAAAATTATTAATATGCAATTAATGATATTATTATGAATATGTAATGATAAAATAGTACTTTTTTCTTTCCATAATGATCAATGAAAAATGAAAAACGTCGCTTATGTGTACGTACGACCTACCGTCTCCATGATTATAACATTGTTAATTTTTCATAACAATGGATTGATTTAAATGTATAATTGTTGTATGAAAATGATACAAACGTCATGAATATATTATGGAGATTATGGAGTTATGACCACATGGACTATTTTTGTAATAATAAGTTCTTTTTTGGCTCAAGTACCGAATATTGCCAAAATATCCTTTATGAACATAAATAATTATATAATTGTTTTTAACCTGATAATAGGTGATATAAAATGAATAATAAAAATGAGAAATGTTCTCAAGATAGTAGATATTATCCTTATTTTGTTATTCAAGAAGATAAAGAATGTACAATATGATTCAGACTCAAGGTAAGGGACGTTGCCACACTATCCTTTCATTGATGCATATCTTGATGTTATGAACCTTTACTATCTTATAAGGTGTTTATACAGACCATTTATCATATAATAACATGAATTACAATATTATAATTAAATATACTATTTGTTAAAATGTTATTCTTTAATTATTTTTTTATGTATTTATCATGTGATTAGGGACTCTAACTAAAACCTCATTTCAAATATTTCTATGACATGTTCTTATAAATCATTATAATTATGGTGAATGCTTTCAAAATGGTTTTCTGGACTTATTTATATGAACATGAATTTTTTTAAGGTTAATTACTCTCAAATGTACCAAGTTGGTATGAGATACATCGATTCAAAATTATTTTATAAATTATTTAATTGTGAATTAAAAATGGATTGATTATATCAAAAAACATGGAATGTTTTTTACACATATGAAATTAATGGAATTTCACACATTAATTCCTATGTTATGTTTTTATGTTTACTTTACATGTTTACAATTTTATTTTAAAAAATTTGTTTTCATTTATGACTGTGTGGCTTGTAAAGATGAAATTTCATTGCAATGTGGACATGTTATTTTTTCATTATTCTTGTTTTATGTGTTCTGATTATGTAATGGTTTATAGGAATTTCTTATGTATATGGGTGGTTTAGTGATAATCTTAGGGATATTGATCCCTTGATATCTATCAAATGAATAGGGTAATGACACTGAGTTAAACGATAAGGTTTCTCATAATTGATTTGGGGAATATAATATGATGTGTATTCCAAATGTAATCTTCATGGTTACTCCCTATATAGAAATGAAAGCTATATTGTATTTATTATATGTATTCCAAAAGAGACATTTATTATTTATGACTTTTAAGAATTATTTCATATATCCTATGATTTCATGATAATGTAAAAGATTTTAAGTTTTAGGGATGAAAACTATGATTATGTGAAGATGTTTTCATGAGTTTAAAGTATTCATGGAAATATAGGTTCATTACTTTTTTATATTCCTTGCTGATATTTTTTTTCTCATTCCATGTTTTTGAAAATTGTTTCATAGGTTTTAATGTATAATAGAATCAAGTATTGTATATAGGAAATATTATAATGTCTAAATATGAAACGAAACCATGTTTCTTTTTAATAGTTTTTTATGAAAAAATGGATATTGAGTAGATGTGACCACATTGTATTTTTGAGTTGTTATATACTAGTTATGGAATGATTCTATGAATCCCTAAAATTTAAATGTTCCTCAATATGAAATAATTTCAAAATTGTTATTTAACTCAACATTTTGTAATGTTTAATGTTGGGGTCTTCTACATAAACATTTCAAAATCAAAATCATTAAGTATCTAGAGAAATAATAATAATGGTATCATTGGATTATATCCTTAGTTCTTCATAAGAAGTATCATACAATGTTATTATAGATGAAAATTACTTTACGATATTAATGGAGTATTTAGTGAGGAAAATAGCTTTTTTATTTGAAACAAAATTGAGGTGAAAAGATTACAAAATATGGAGAAAAAGATTTTCATTGAAATGAACTAGGGAAAATTATAAATTATTCGTTTAATTAAACATTATTCATAGGGGAGGGGAAATTTTTTCAATATTTACATATTGAAACAAAAACTCATTTAACATTTTTGGTTAAATATCAAAAATTACATGAAAATGAGGTTCCCTATATTACGTCTTACGAAAATTAGAATAGAGTAAAAATTTACCCTAAATAATATTATTAGAATATGTAAAAAGTATTGAAAACATTTTAATGAATATATGTAAATTGAATAAAAGATTACTAATCAAATGGAAAAAAGGATGATTTTCCATAAGAACAATTTTTCAATCACTTATAAATATAATATGTAGAAACTAAAAGGAAAATTTTAAATTTCAAAAAAAATTAACCATAGGATAAGAAAATGATTAAGATTTGGCAGTTATAGATCATACTATTTAATCATAATAAAATCCAAGTATAAACAATCCGAAAAAAATAAGACTGTTACATTAAACAATTAACATAGGCCCATCATGCATTATAAGTTCTCCAGCCTCCTATTTAATGCATATAAATTTTATTATAATTATATACGAGAACTATATTGACTCATACTTTTCATTCATAAGTATTAAATCATATTACATTAATATTCAATTCATAACATTATGATCCAAGGGAGAATCATATAGATTTTGTATCATTCAAAATATCGATACATAAAAAACAAGTTCATAAGTGATCTTCATTATCTCCTACTATGATCTTTTTAAATATAAACATTATTAGGAAAATAATAAAAATAACATTAATTAATGACATAGGAAAAATAAACAGAGTAAATTGTGGGATTAGATGCTCAATAAGGGTAAATAAGGGAGATATAAATGATTACTTACACATAATATTAGAATCTTTGTATCAAAACAGGATATTTATATTTAAAAGCCATACCCTCATATCAAATATCATAATAATGAGTCATGGGATAAATCATGGTATTTAATCATACATGAATCATAGAGTAATCAAAAAACATGATCCATGAAATCATAACATTGGAATAAAACAAAAGTTTTTATCATATTAATAAGAATGAAAAATTATTTCATAAGTCTTGGATCAATGCCAAGACTATCCTAGTGTATTGGGTCCACTCCCATTATATCATATCCTTATTCGCGACACACTCCATATATTATCAATGTATAAAAAATCCTTTATTGAAATAGTTTCAATCACCATTATCATCCTTATTATCTCATGACATATATATCTTTTTCAAATACATTATTGGGATATATAATTATGGGCCGACCCATCAAATATTGTAAAATCAAACATAGGTGGACAAAATATCATAAAAAATCACTACATAATCATATCATAACCCATGGAAAAGAAATGGGATTTAAAAAAATCATCATAAATCATAGAATAGCCCTTGGAATAGAAAATTGTTTCATAAGGGTTTAATTAAAACATATTTAACTTGTGTAAATAAAATAAGTATTGTATAGTTATCCTTAAATCATTGTCATCATCAGAATCCATTGAAATAAAGAAATATTGTGGAATCATTAGATCATTTCTCAAGTAAAGTATAAGTAACATAAAGGAGTTTTTCATGGATTTAAAATTCTATTTACATATTAGAAGATCATTTCATAAATAAAATTCTATTTTGACTTTGAAATCACTTTTTTAAAATCTAATAAATTTCCCAAATCTTTTCAAAATCTTTTTATTCGAAAAGAACACTGGAAACATATGAAGAAAGAATAACAAAATTGGGCTTTTATGATAATAGGAAATTATGTTCATGTCATCCAAGTAAAATTAAATATTCCATTAAGTGACAATATCATAGTTTATCCCAAATTTACTAATAAACAATTCTGATAAACTATTAGATTAGAACATAAATCCCTTAAAAAATTCGTAACATTCGACTTAAAGTACCCTGAAAGATAGAACCTTATATTGATATATAAATATAGAAAACATTCATGAGAATAAATAGAAAAACATTCATGGGACTAATATACACCACATAAAAGAAAAAGTGATGAATATGGCATGTGTCTCACCAAAATAAAAATGAGACGAAAATCCCTTACATAAAGTTTGACTTTCTTCGAAAAATCTATTACATGTTGTATAAATAATTAATTTATTATAATTATACACTATAATTATATACATACTTATAATATCATATGTGATCCTCTTATAAAACTCAAAAAACAATTTATTAATAATTCCATATTAAATTCATCATTGTTTGATGTTAACTATCTCATTTTTATGAGAATTTCAGTTTTGTAGTTACAAACCTTGTACATTGAGCATTGACATGTAATATTAATGGTTTTAATCCTGAAACAAATATAATATATATTCGTTAAATATCAATGTAGTGAGTTCTATAAATGGTATATATAGAAAAAAAATCCACTATTCATGGCGACTATAAGTCATACAAACAAATGAATGTTTTTTTCACTTTTCGACTGATGGATTGGATAAAATTTAATTAAGAATTAATATATACATAATAATTATTTTATGACATATATCATATATATTAATATAATATTTCATTATCACCATTTATATAATTTTAAAACGATAAAATAATAACATCACTTTTCATAGGTTATAGTCAGTATGTGCACATGAGCGATGTTATCATCTTTCAATGGATTGGAATGTGAGAAGGTAGATATGATATTATAATTTTATAAGAATAATTAAGTTATTACTATACTATATAAATATTAAACTGATCATTATTATAATCTATGAATTGCGGTTATGGAAACTGATTTGTATCAATATATGGAGTCGGTAGTCCACATGTATGATCGAGTGATACCTTCACTTCCAGTTTTATGGAATAAAAGGTTTATAATGGTGGTTCCAAAATAATAATATCATTTATATATATTTCCTATAATGAATTTATTATTTAATTATAAATACCAATGACTTAGATGAGGTGTAATAAAAAATAAATTGAATGAATTCGTGTAAAATGATTATCACATTTTGATTAGCCCTCCATTACATTCATTATTGAGAACCATTAGAATGGTATTTTTAGAATAAAAGTAAATATAAATTATTTTGTTGAATTTTTATAATATAATTTGGTAGGTATTTAACCATGATATATGGATCAATGATTTGTAAGGTGATAAAGGAGGGGTGCACTTTTATATGTGAGTTAGAGGACTCACTTGGAATTTTATAAAATATTAGACAAAAATAAATTCGTACCCATTCCAAATGCATCAAAATGTATAAAGATTAAAATTTGGTATAATATAAGGTATAAATATGGATATAAAGAGGGTCTATAAAATTTTAATATGTGAATATACCCATCTCTCTTCAAATAACCACATGGGAAACCAATTTTAACCTTAAATGTGTGGAATTTTTTCACTATTTTTTCTATTTGTTATAACAAAACATTAAGTTCAGCATTGTTAAAAAATAATAATTATTGAATTTAAAATTTTTTAACCTTTTTTAAATATTAATTTCATAATAATATTATAATTTATTTATAATTAAACCCTCAAAATGTGGTGAAATGTTGTTTTCCAAAAAACTAAATCACAAGTATAAATTTATTTGATATCCAAATTTAGCAATAAAATGATTCCAATATCCTAAATTGGATAATAAGAGATATAATTTAAGTAATTAAAAATGATAATCATCTTAAAATATATATTTTAAATTATACAAATGAAAAGACAGTTTTCAATAAATATCAGTATTTTCACTATTCATCAAAAAATCAATCATTTTAAAAAATTAACAAAACATCACTCTATGATAATTTTGAAATCATGATTTAAATAATTATTTCTAATTTATTAATATATATTTTCTAAATTATGAAATTATTACTTTTAGTATAAGTGCATAAAATGCGCTGAAAATTTGGTTTTTCAAAAAATGGTGTTTTATATATTAAAATTAACTTAGGTCAAAATTATCAATATTGATTGTTAAAATGGGAGTAATTTTATTATTATAAATCAAATTTTTCATATTTAAATTTAATACCAAATCCAAAATATAATGATGTAGGGAAATTATTTAATTTAATGGAATGAAATTAGAGTATTTGAGAAATTATTATTTTTTACAATTCATAGAAAAAGGAACCATTTTAGAAAAATCCCAAAAGTTTAACCTTTGTTAACATTGATACAGTGATTTCAAAAAATTTCTAAATTTTATGAAATATCATTATAATTTTAATTGGAAATTTTTTAAACATTTATACACACCAAAAGAAGAAAAAATCACTTTTGAAGAAAATACATTTTTGAAACATATAATGAAATCACTCAAGATTGATTTCAAATTCTATAAGAATGAATCAATACATTTTTATTGATTAGTAACATTACACATATATTTAATAATGTAGTTATTCATATTCATACCCACAAATTCAATTTCATTGTCAAATATATAAAATATTATTTTCATAAAATATATCAATTCACATAAACACCGTAGTTCTATTTCCGCATGTTTTGGAGCTTATTATTATTTTAAATATGATTTTTAGGGTATTACATTAACCCCCATTAAAAAACATCACGATATCAATTATACCACAGTCATAAAAGGTTAAATATTTGAAAAATGAATTTATTTAATCCACACATTATATAGAAGAAAAATAAATATTCCATTGAAAAGGGAAAGTGGATAATATAAAGCTTCTCGGAGATTACACATAATCAGGTTCACAGATAGGGGGAAAATGGTGGTATATAATAATATAGTTATTGGGGATAAAAATATAATCCAATTAAAAATATACAGTTCTAGAGAACATGTTGATGTGAAAGTAAATGATAAGAAACCCATAAATCAATAAGGGTTGAAAATACTATTAATTCATCAAAAATGAAGGCAAAAGGAAAACATTTTTATTTCAATTCCATTTTCCAAAGTTGAGGGATTTTTTTCTATAATGATATAGAATAGTATAAAATAAAATTATGTGATATCTTTTTATTTCCAAAACACAATTTTATACTTTTTTGGGATTTTATTAATTTATACTTCATATCTTACTCAAAGAAACAAATATTCAACATTAGCATTTCATGTCAAAATAACTTAAATTTACTAATCATAGATCATATTATAAATAAAATTATTACAGAAAATTCCTTATCTCTCTAAATACATAACAACAAAATGGTTAACATAGTTTATACAAAAATGATAAATATAATAATTTAATCTCTAAGATGTCAAAAAACACATAAATATTGACTTAATCCATTCCATAAAAAGATAACTTTAATATTCATCCAAAAATTATCAGACTAAATTCAAAACCCAAATATCATAAAAAATATTATAATATGTTTTTTTAAGATTAAAAATAATATTTATCTGTAGATAACATAAATTATCCCCTAATGTCACATACCAATAATTTAAATACCTTGATCATATATTCTCGTAGAATATGCGAATATATTATATCAGCAAAAAATCACAATGAAAACAAAATTCTTCAGAAAAATTAATCAATATTTATTCCTTAAAAAATCATAGATCATTCAATATATATTATAAATCCAAAAATGGAATAAACTACATCCAAGATGACCTAAATGAAATTATCATCAAATAACTATACAATTTCTTAGTGATTGTTATAACTACGATATCATTGATAAAACACTTCAGCAACATAATACTTGATTCCAAATATATAAACACTTCAATTATTTCACATCAATAAATATCCAATCATAGGTCCTTATTTGGTCTTGGATGTAATTCTTGAAAAGTAAAATGACCCGGATAATTCTCATGTTCTCCATGCATAATACATTGAACTACAAAAGGTATGTTAGGATGAAATTCTTATCCCTATAAAAAAATAATTATTTTTCATTGGTAATTAATTTCTCAATGGCTTTCTTTTACACACTTAGAACATCTTATCATTTAATTAAATCAATTTTTGAGTGCTTATTCCCATATACATGACATATAAGAAACTAAATTTTTTTCCCTCCACGGCCATCATGAAACTCCATTTATCTCTTATTAAGTGTGTCAGGAATCTCCCATAATAACATATCGATAAACATATAATGATATATCTAATTAGAAATAATCACAATGTTTCACAATCCATCTCCCATTTCATTTTGTTTCATATGAGAAAAATCATTACATTTTTTCACATTTTTTATAATCACTACTCCTCCTATTTTCATCCATTGACTAACAATATAGTTTGAAAAATAATAATCATAGTGTAAAACCATGTAATCATTAAAAAAATTATTTTATGCCTAAATCATGACACAATTCTTGTCTATGAATCCTTTGTTTTTTCCTAGGTTGTAACACCCTGAGATTTTGTGATTTATTTTTTTTCAAATTAATTTAGTCTTTTTCATATTTTTCATTACGTGAAACAATGAAAAAAGTTTATTTTATATTAATGAACTATTTTTGGCTGACGTGTATTAAATTGAAACTAAATTTTATGTTTTTCTCCACTGAACATTGAGGATAGCTAGTGTAACATGAAACAATGACTTTCCTCAATGTCTTGTGTAACACACATGGATAATGTTTACCATACAACAATATACTATTAAAATATTATATTAAGACATAACATATCCATTATGTTAGTGGGTTTTAATAGTAATAAAAATATTATGAATAACTATGGATTATACAAATAAAAAATTAATTCCTTAGTTACAAATAACCAATTAAATATAAATAGACTATTTTTATAGAAAACTATTTTTATGCTAATGAATCATTTTATCTTAAAAAATAAAAATTAATTACAATTACTAAGTGATACTGAGGTAATATATATTATATATTTAATGAAATATTTTTTTATATTCATACAATAGATTTTATAGGCATAAGAAAAGAACGATCCCAATTTGATGCCTAAAACGTATATTTTAATAATTGAAGGTTTTTCACGTTTTAATGGAGAACCAATTTTAAATTAACACTTTGGAACCTTTATATATTTATTATTTTAAAATAAACATCATATTTGTGGTATTAAAAAAATTAGTTATGATAAAAAATTTATATTTTTCTGTAATATTTAATTTTGTAATGAATTGTAAAAAAATACAGGATTTTAACTGAAAACTAATTTTTCATATAATTTATTTATAATATAAAACTATATATTAATTTGAATTAAATGTTTAATTATATTATATATTTAATGACTGATCCAATTTATTTAATTAGAACCAATTTCAAATTTATATTGGGTATAAAAATTACCAATCATTTAACCTTTTTTACTTTAAAAACCTGCATTGTTGACCTCACTTAAGAATTGATTTTTAATTATTTTCTTCCACTTATTTGATGGTAATTTTAAAAAATGGATCCAATATTTTTAATTATAGTGATTTATAATTTATAATATGGTTAAATAATTTTTTGGCCAAAAATAATAGTTAAGTAATTAAAATTTATTTCAACAATTGTAGTTAAATTAAGCATAATAACAAAACATTAATGACCAAAATATCATATAAACATTACCTATTGATATGGAATGGAAATATATATATTAAATCCTATATTTTATTGAAATATAACCATTAATTAAGAACTTTAAATAAAAATAATGTGGGTGGGGTTCATTTCCCTTAAAATAAAATCTCCTCCATTATAAAAGGCATCTTTTACATCAACTCCCTAACACCACTCAAGACCACTAGGTTCTGGAAAACTCTTCCAAATTAACCCCCAATATCTATCCCTTCTACCTATATTCCTCCCCTATAGAATAAACAAATCCAATGAATCCTTTTGGATCAAACCAAATGAGTTACCCAATCAAGAGTTAACACCATCTCAGAAACTCCATTATTTTATTTATATACCCACTCCCTTAAATATTCTTATTCCATGTTAATATAACAAGAAGATTTTCCAATATATAGTAGTATTTTTTATATTAATATTTTGACCTAATCATAATCACACATCCATGTAATGGGTAATGAACATATTGTACATGTGTACGTGGAAAACCGCCTCGCTAAATGATGATTGTACAATTTTCCATTATCTCTTATCATTGTGTAAATTATTATATACCCTATGTTTATTTGTTTTATATATAATATTTATTATTTCTTTAATATTAAATAAATATTTCACACCACACATCTTTATACTATCCATTTTTTTAAAATGATAATTTTGTTTTAGGAAATGCGGACTAATGCCCCATCAAAGCAATGTGATTCGTTCATATACTATATAGAATGTATCAAGGATGGATGTAATGAATATATATTATATATATTATATATTAAAGGTAATATAATAATTATATGTATCCATATATATACATATATATTTATTTTCCTCTCTTTCTATAGACAAAATAAGTAAACATAAATTGTGTTTATGCAGATGTTTGGCTTGCCGTCTCCATGAATGGTGTATTACATTTGATAATTCTATTTTATATGGATTATTATAATACATATATAATGTATTTAAATTATAATTATATCATGTATTAAATTCTTGAATAATCATATATGTGTAAGGACTAATGATATAACAAATTAAGACTCATGCAAAGAACAAAGGGAATGATATCCAAAGTGAAACCTTAACATTGGATGGATAATAAGTAGGTAATATATCCTCTTAATAATGTCATTTATGGTATTATGTATAAAAATATGGTTCAATATAACATTTAATATAAATTTATATTGATTATACAGGTGGTTTCAATGTGTACATTGAGATTCAAGACTCAAGGTAAAGGGGATTACATCTCACATTTTATTTCAATGAGGTACAATATATGTCCTCCACTATTTAATATTTATGTGGTTAATATACAACCCAAGATTATATTAAACTATTAATATAAATAATTTTTTTTTATTTCAACATCTGTTTTATGTTATTTCATTCACGGGGTTTATGTTTTAAAAGTTACCAAATCGGTAAAATATTTTTTCCTCAATTTGTCTTCTTTGAGTCTCATGTTTTGTTATACACCTAAATTATTTTTTGAGGTGTATATAACTATATTTTATTTTTAATATAAGGAATATATTTCATGTCATGGTATTTTTAAAACTATTTAATTTCCTTTTCTTACATGGGGAGTATGATCCCATGCTACCATGTGATAATAGTTTATTAAGAATATCTCGTAATTTGTTCGAGGTTTTTCATGGTTATGCATACATTGAAGAAATATTATGATGCATCTATCAATAAATATCATGAATGTTTTTATCCTATATTTATTCAATAATTCCTCATGTGTTATTTAATATTTTTACACTTTGGTACTTAATATAATGATTTTATTTAAAATTTTATCGTCTATCTCTTCGGTCGTGAACCCTATGTATTAAAAAACAATGTTCTCAAAAATGATTTCAATAGATGCTTAAAGGAAGTTTTCAAGAAAAAAAGTAATTTAATTTTTTTATTGTTTTCAAACAATCCTTTATATGTTTTTAGTCTTATTTTCAAAGAAAATGTTTTTTAAAAGCTTTCAGGTAATATAAATTATGTTTCAAACAAGAAGCCATATTTTCTGCCAAAAATGATTCTAAAATATCTTTTAAAATTATTTAACATCTAAGATAACATCCATTGGTATAACTCGTGAATTTATGGGGAAATTAGTCAATGTTTCCATTCATATTATTTCTATGAAGATATTATGTTTTGATGGGGTGATGTTTATGAAACACATTTCTCTTTCATGGGTGATTTTATTTTGAAACCCACCCATTTTCATGAGTTATTTTTATGATGAAATTAATATGGAACTTTTCAATTTCCATTGTTTATTATATGATTAAATTTTTATAATAAACATTTAATTTCATTGGATAAGATATGATTATTTATGATCATGTGGCACAATTATGTATGATTTCACTAAGATATGGGTTGGACCTATGTCTCTCCAATGCATAGGGTAAAGATTTATATCTCAAGAGGTTGAAATTGCTAAAATTGAAATGAACACAATTAATTAATACATGGATGAAATGATAGTTTACCTAGTTCTATATTATAGGGATGGAATGGGGGTTTACTCGATTCTGTAATATTGGGCTAGAACAGGGGTTTAACTAGTTCTGTAAAGGACATTGTTCACTATGATGGCCTTAGAAGTGATTCTTGGATACTATGGTATTTCATATCATGTTCATATGTATTTTCCTCATTTCAATGATTTATTCCTTTCTCATTCATACAAAACATATGTTCTTTGTTTCCTTGTGATTTGTGGCTTATTAACTACTAATATTTATGCCTTGATTATTATTTATGATCATTGATATATGGGTGATGATATTTTTTTTTCATGAACATGTTCTTATACCATATCCTTAGGATTATGCTTACATGTATCCCTTATTTACCCTTATTGAGAAATTCATCTCATCAATTTTTATGATTCCTTCTCCATGTTATAGAGATATGTATTAAGTATGAATTTCATATTAAGGATAATAGTCATGAATATCATATTGAGAGATAATATAGGTCACATGTGTACCAGTGTTTATGTTTCTACGTTTCTAAATGTAGTAATCAAATATGGTCATTGGGAGTCTATTTGTATAATGTTATATGCATTTTGAAAATGTAATGTAATGTCTATGTGTTTCAGGATAAGGTTTTTTTATTGTTTGTATCAGAGTGAAGGTTTATTTAACCGTTTAAACCAACGATGAGAAATCATTACTGATGACCCTATGTATATTTATAAAGATATTTCTAGGGATCTCTCTATGGTTAAATATACAGATGATTCATAGTTTATGAAAAAGTTCTGGAATTTGGGAAAAGGATATAGTTCATGGATTCCTATAAATATATTCATTGCAATATATTACAATTGGATGTGGCTTGATCACTGATGTACCTAGGAGTAAAAACATTGACAAGATGTTCAAGCCCTAACATGGGTTAATCTGGTACACAACTATATTCTGTGTTACACACATTGTTTTAAACTCCCATGAGAATGCTTTGGGAATTTACGAACTCTTCACAAACCATCATGAAAGATTCAAATATATGTTTTCTATGATTAACCTAGTATGAACCTATGGTGTCGTATATTAATCACAATTTATGATTTATATATATATATATGTAATTCTCTTCATGGTTGTGTGGTTTTCATCTATGACATGTAATTCTCACACTATGCATCTGGTTTTAGATGATAGAATGGACTAGATGTAACTACCTTAACAATTCATGTGATGGAATATTTGATTATAATATGTTATGTGGGATGATAACTAGTGTGAAGGATATTTTGACAAGGCCTAATCAATTTTCAAGGAACGTGATCAACAACGAGTACATTAACCCAATCTTGGGATCACTAAGGATGAGAATAAAGGAGTTCGTAGAGTGTTTGATTATTACAGTACATATAAGAATGAATATTCAGTTTCCTTTGGTCTAAATTGTGGAAGGTAACAGCTATGTTAATGAATTAAAGGAACAAGAAGGTTTTTTTACTTTGGAAAATAAGGGCACAATGAATGTGACTACAAGGGAGAAATGAAGAGTTTAGTTTACGAAATGGATTAGAATATTGGACTCCCTATGTCATCATAAAAGGTTTTGTTTCTTATGTGTGGATTAAATGGTCATTATTAAACTTATTTTCCTACGAAGAAATCTATAACGACCCAAATCTTGACGTACATAGACACTACAATACTTTTGTGGAATACTTAATAAATAACAAAAACCAACACGCAAGGATCGTAATAGTATAGTGTCTTTGGAAACTCGAAACATAATCTTCTAATCATGGTGAAAGATCTTCAACATCTCCAATAATGGTCTTCTACTTTTTTTCTTACCTGAAAACATTATTTATATCCTGGGGAAAAGAAAACATATAAAAGGGCAAGCTCAAATTCCCAGTAAGGGTATGCATAGAGAAAATAAAACAATCCAGAAACATTTGAACTTAAAAACATGAACATAATGTTTAAACATAAAAATCATGAGCAATGACATAAAACATTTCATTACGTAAGGTATAGATCATAATGGAATATCAATCATGATAAAATAGCATGGAAATAAAACTTCTAATTGTGGAAAAACATTAAGCACATGATATGATTTACATATTAGCCAAGGCATTGCTGCCAAGACCATCTTACACTAATAAAAAATTGGAGAAGGGAAGATCCCCCTTATATCAGAGCTAAGAAAAACCACTAATAAAGGTTATCCTGTATTAGCTCTAGACAAGTGCAGATAAAACGACCCTTTCTCAGTGCTAGAAAAGCACTGATAATGAATCCATGTATCATCACTAAAATTTTAGAGCTGTTAAAGAGTACAATTATCAGCGCTTTGTTAGCAGTGATAAAAACTTGGTCCATTTTTTTATAATTTCTGTCGCACAGTGCTCTTGTTGTTATGGCAACCTAAAGCTCTCGTGGTACTGGAACCCTGTGACTCCCCTCTACCGCCCGTTGAGTTCGCATTGTTGGACCTCCTCCGCCCTCGCTTCTCGTTGTCGGACCTCCGCCGCCCGCTGAGTTCGCGTTGCCGGACCTCCTCCGCCCTCGAACTTCGGTTTGCTGGACCTTTGCCGCCTGCAACGACCTCGAGATTAGATTTTTTGGACCTCCCTTTAAGGCATGTTTTCCAAATATTTTTTTAATATTGTTCTCCACTCCCATCACACATAACCATATGTTTATTTGGCATCATAGATTTAATGGATATTTGAGATTGTGATGGTTGTAGGCTATATGATTCATCATTTTCTGGAAACCTACGAAAGTATTAGGTTATTTCCATTTAAAATCCCTTATGTTTGCTTCCATGGTTGTCTTCATTGGGTGGGTGTTAAAGACCATTAAGGTGGTTATTATTCATTATTTTATTCTGATTCACAACTTCTTAGTTAGAGCTCAATCTTGATGTGTTGGGTGGTCTATATTGTACGAGATTAGTTTTCCATCTTTGTGGAAAAACCATTTTATATGATCTATTTATGGTTGGATATAGATAGGCTTTTGGTGTGCACTCAAATGACTAGGATTATGAAGTCTCTTGATGGACCAAGCACTGGGAGGTGTTGGTGTCTACATCAATGAGACCGTCGATGGGTGACACTCTAAAGTGGGAATTCAATGTTTCAATTGAGTACTTGATCGAGGAATAAATCCTTTTTAGTTTTTAACATTCTTGTTGTTCGTTGAATCTTTTATGGATATTGATTTTGTTATTTCATTTGGATACATTGGAATGTCTTGGGTGTACCTTTCCTTACGTTTCTAATTATTCTCTTAGTGGTTCTTTATGGGTAGTGGTTGTAGTCTATTATTTGAGTTAAGGGATGTGTTTTTGTATATTTCCATCTTATGTCCCACAATTTTAGTGAAAATTTAAATGGTTGGGTCACCTATTCTTGGTCTCTGGACATTATTAGGATTTTCTCTCTTCTAAGTGTCATAGACGTGTTATTTGGAGATTTATGATGTTCTTGGAGGATATACATTTAATGTTCTTGGGAATATTGGTTATCTATTCATTTTATTTTTTTCGCAGTGGTCCTCTATTCAGTGAATCTTCCTATATTTTTTGAATTGTCCAGAAAATAATTATTGTGCGTAATTTATTTTTTGTGTCATCATTTTGTATCCTTCACACTAGAATATTCATTTGGATAAAAAGCGGAACGATGGGGACAATTGTAACATCTCAGTATCTCTTTCATCAAAGAAATTCCCTTTGCGAATATTTGGGTTTCTTGAGGGGTCATAGGATGTCCGAGACTGTCATAGAAGGTGTGGACGTGAACATGTTGGTTGAAAAGATTCATGTGGTCCACTAAATGGCTAGTGAGGGTAATTGGCCAGGCAATGGGATTCATAATGGATAGAAAAATTCTATAGCCATCAGCTAGTTGGTGGGTCTGTAGGGACTAGCCAGTGGGATATCCTTTAGTTATAACATTTATACTATAACCATTGTCTAGGTGGTGAGGGCCACTATCTAGCCAGTGGCTTGGTTGTATATGAGAAAGCATCGAGGTAGTAGGGTAATTGCACCCCGATACCCCCATTTTTTTATTTTATCTTCTCCCTCAAATTTAACTCAACCCACTCAAGCATTGGGAGCCCCTTTGGATAGTTTGTCTCTTCTATCCTCATCACTTGGTGGATTGAAGTTTCATTCGAAATAGTGATCCTCTTTTGGTATTTATTTCTTTTCTTGAACTTCAATCTCTCTCCAACACTTGATTCTTTGTTCCTAGGGGTTATGGAAGCCTTGGTATTTACTAGACCTATAATTTTTATGGGGAATTATGGTTATAGTATCTCTTTTAACTTTTATTGAGATCCCTTTTATTTGATTCAATGTCCTTTATTTGGGTAGACTCATTCAGATTCATTGTTTTTTGATCCCAAATATTCCATGTGGGTGTCTCTATAATATATCTTCTTTTTTGGGATTCATGTGTTTCATGAATTCATATTTTATCCATTTGATGTTGGTTAGACATGTTTTGATGATTTTGAAGCACAAAATAACTCTATTGAATAAAATAATATATACAATGGATGGTATCTTGTTGTGAATTAACCTTTTTCATTGAAATAAATTAGGTTTCCTTCTACCGTTGGTGGATTTGATATTATAAATGAAAATCATGGATTAAAGTAAAGATAAGTTGATTCTTTAAATAAAATTCAAAATGGTTTGGCATGTGTTTGTTTATTGATATTTCTTGGGAATGATTTCCAAAATAAATTACAATGTATTGTTTTTAAATGGTTTATGGTATTGGTATTTTAAAAAATTAAGTGGGATTGATTGTCTTTTTGAAAAAAAAATACATTCGATCTCTTCCACCATCTATTGTTTATTGGGGGTGACTTTAATGTCATTTCCAACCCAAAGGAAAGGAAAGGTAGAATCCCATTCTAGAGGAAGGCCATCGTGGAGTTTGTTAAGTTCATGGCTGGGAAGGGCCTCATTGATCTCAGCTTCTCAGGTGATAGTTTCACCTTGTGCAACAACTATAAGGGCCATCACTGATTGTGGAGTCTATTGGATAGTTTTCTATCCAACATTAAAGACACTAACCTACTCTCAAATTCCATGTTTTTTCATCTTCCTTGAGGTATTTTGAATCACTCCCCCATTTTGGTATCCATTTCTTCTTGGCATGATCATTAGGAATGTTTTCACTTCCACCAGCAGTGGGTTAACATCCTAGGGTACCAAGACACAGTTTGTGAAATATGGAATGAACCATTGAAGGAGTATCGGGAAACCTTCAACCTCATTTACCTGACCTCGAACCCCGATAGGTGCGTGTTCTCCCATTCCTCCTCCAAAAGGATTTTTTTGGTATTTTCAAAATAATCCACTTTTAAGGGGTTAGTGGGAACCATAAGATTAACAATTCACATCCATAATTTAAAATTCAAATTCAAAATCCTCAGGAACCTTCACCACCTAGGACTACTGTCGCATATGGGCTCTTTCAGAGTATTTTCATAGATGGAATGATACCTTTGGTTTATTGGATTATTAACACCAGTTTGAGATTTATGTGTGACTATATACTTATTATATTTTCTAATTATTTCTTACACACCACCACCTGAGTCGGGTAACCTGATTGAAATCCATATTGGTACTTTGGTTCTGATGTGGATATGATTTTTTCTGTGTTTGTGACATGTGTATGTGTGGATATATGGGTACTTAGGGATGATGATATTTAATATAGGGAAGAGCCCTAGGAGTGGTAGATGTATCATTCTTGATTATTCTTGTGTTTGGTCTGGGGTGATTTGAGGAAACTATAATGAATCTAAAGTAATTATATTTAATGAAGATGAATAAATACTAATGGTTAAACTCTATTAATCTCTAATTTTATAAGTAAGTGGTTCTCTTATACTATATTTGGAAGCCTTGGATTGAGTTCTTGAACCATAAATACTAATATTTGAGATTCAAATAGTATGATGATGAATAAAGATTGGATGGATGCTAATCGTTTAATAATAGAGTAAGAGAATAGAGTGAAAGAGTTCATCTGGTTTGCAAGGGATCATGCAAAGGATCCTTATCAAATCCTTTTTCCGTGTCTATATTGTTGATAATCTAGACTACTAACTCCAGAGGAGTTATAACAACATCTGATATGTCGCAGAATATATCGGAGTTATAAATGTTGTAATAAACATGGAGAAAAAGTGAATGTATCTACTGGCTGGGATAACACTCTGTTTTATAGATCATCAGATATGAATACAAATATGGATAATGATGAAGACCGTGTGGATTATGTGATTACATATGTCAATTATGATGAAGATTTTATTTGAGGAAATTAAAAAGACAATTTAAGATGAACTCCGTTATTTCCAAAAATAGTTTGAGAAGTAAAGAGTTTTGAAAAGATGGAATTGTATGCTGCTTGCACTAAGTATACAACGTTTTCAGTTGTACTGAAGTTGGATAAAATGAAAATAGGCAATGGATGGAGTGATGTCAGTTTTACAGAACTACATTCCCTCTTGAATGAAATGCTCCCGGAAGATAATGAGCTCCCAAGCCGGACATATGAAGCTAGACGAATGCTCCGCTCGAAGGGTATGATTTATGAAAAAATTCATGCATTCCTGAAGGACTGTATATTGTTTTGAAAAGAGAAAAAATCACATACAGATTGCCCAAAGTGTTGTTCTTCTCGATACAAGAAAGATAAATCCAATGATATGAAAGATGTATGGTACATTCCAATCATGCTATGGTTTAGGCATCTATATGGATGTGAAGAAACAGCAATACAATTGTTGTGCCATGCAGATAAAATAAATAATGATGGGAAATTATGTCATCTGGTCGACACTCCTCATTGGAAGAAAATTGATCATGGGTATCCTGAATTTGGAAAAGTGCCGAGAAACCTTCATCTTGTGTTATCTAAATATTGAGTGAATCCTTTTGGTTTTCAAACCAACACTCACAGTACATGGCATGTTATGTTGGTAAATTATATCTTGCCACCCTGGTTATGCATGAAGTAGAAACTCATCATGTTATCTATGCTTATATAAGGACCAAAACAACCCGGTAAGGATATTGATGTTTATCTAGCTCCTTTGATCGAGGATTTGAAGTTACTGTGGGATTCATGTGTAATTTTGTATGATTCATATAAAAGTGAATACTTCATGTTGAGAGCGATGTTGTATGGGACAATAAATGATTTCCCTGCTTATGGAAATTTATCATGCTATAATATTAAAGGGAATCAAGGGTGTCCCGTGTGCGAAGAAGATACCAAATCAATAAGGTTGAAACATTCATTGAAATCTATGTTTCTATGAAATCATTGATTTCTACCGCGTCGGAATAAGTACCAAACTTGGACGACATCATTCAATTGATGTTCAGAAAAACGCGCAACACCATCTCCACTAATAGGTGATCAGCTATTTGAGAAAGTAAAACACTTGAACACTATTTTAGGTAAACCAATTTCGAAAAACCATACGAAAATCAGTTGGATAAAGAGATAAAAAATTTTTTAATTACCATACTGAAAATGTTTATCCGTCAGACATTTTCATGATGTGATACATGTGAAAAAAAAGTATGTGATAGTGTTATCAGAACGTTGCTAAATGCCCCTAGAAAAACAAAATATGGAAGTAAGGCACGGTTGGACATGGTTGAAATTGGAATATGAGAAGATTTGGCTCCCAAGAAGGGTGAAAACCGAATGTTTCTTCCTCTAACTGTTTATACTCTTTCTAGGGAGGAGAGATATCAGTTTTGTAACTTCTTCAATGATGTAGAGGTTCGAGAGGGGTACTCATCAAATATCAAGAACATTGTGTCAATGAATGATTTGAAGTTAAAAGTTTTGAAATCACATGATTTCCATGTTTTGATGCAAGATTTAATTCCTATAGCTTTACGTTGCATTTTTCCCTAGAATGTTTGTTATACGTTAACCAAACTTTTTTTCTTTTTCAAAGCTATAAGTATCAATGTTTTAGACCTGGGGAAATTCTCAGCTACGGAAAAAGAAATTTTCATCATATTATGTGAATTAGAAATGTTCTTCCCGCCAACATTCTTTGATATGATGGTTCATTTGATGATTCACTTGGTGAGAGAGATTCAACTTTTTTGTCCGATGCACTATAGATGGATGTATCCTGTTGAACGGTATATGAAGATTTTGAAAGTGTATGTCAAAAATTGAAGTCGTCCAGAGGGTTGTATAGTGGAGTGATATGTATTTGAGGAAGACATTGAATTTTTTACTGAATACCTATCTAATGTCAAAAGCATTTGTCTCACGAAATCTAGTCACATTGGATGCATTGAGGGTGAGGGAATTTCTGGAAGAGAAGTTGTGACAATCAGTATTACAAATCGAGAGCTGGCCCATCTTTCTGTTTTTCATAATAGTTGGGAGGTTTCACTATATATTGAAACTCACAATGAAATTATTAGGCTGTTTAATCCATCAAGGGATGAAAAATGGTTATCAGATACACACAATCACCTATTTATAGGATGGTTTCGGGACCATATTTTTAGGCAGTTGGATGAAAATACGAATTCAATTTCAGAACGACTTTGATGGATAGCCACTGAACCAAGTGTGTATGTATTATCATATAGTGGTTATGTAATTAATGGTCCTTGGTGACTTGTACGAGTCATCCCCACCTTAATCCGAGGCACGGTGAGGCCGGTAGCACTCAAAGGGTCTCTCTTTTGCCTAAAATAGACATGATTTTATGTGAAAACAACAATTGACCTATGGAGATCCATCCAAACACATTTGGATTTCTTTGATCCTTTAAGAGAATGATTCAAGGGTCCATAGTAATGTGTACGATTCATCCCCGCCTCAATCTGAGGCACGGTGTGGCTGGTACCACTCAAAGGGTCTATCATTTGTTTAAAATGGACAAGATTTTAAGTGAAAAAACAACTGACATACAGAAATCCGACCAAACGCTTTCATATTTTGTTCATACATTAGGAGAATGATCCATGAGTCCTTTGTGATGTGTAAGAGTCAACCCCACCTCAATCCGTGGTATGGTGTGACCGCTATCATTCAAAGGGTCTCTCTTTGTTTCAAATGGACACAATTTTAATTGAAAACAACAACTAACCAACAAAAATCCGACCAAAAGCATTCGGAGTGCCTTGAACTATTATAAGAACGATCCAAGGGTCCTTTGTGGTGTGTAAGAGTCATCCCCACCACAATATAAGGCACGGTGTGGCTACTATCACTCAAAGGGTCTTAAAATGGACACAATTTTCATTGAAAACAACAACTGACCTACGAAAATCTGACCAAACGCATTCAGATTGCCTTGATCATTTATTAAAACAATCCAAGGGTCTTTGGTGATGTGTAAGAATCCACCCCACCTCAATAGGAGGCATGGTGTTACTATTACCACTCAAAGGGTCTCTCTTTTCTTTAGAATGGACACGATTTTAAGTGAAAACAACAACTAACCTACAGAAATCCAACCAAACGCATTCGGATTGCATTGATCCATTAGGAGAATGATCCTCGGGTCGTTTATGATGTTTATGAGTCAACCTTTCCTCAATATGAGGCATGGTGTGACTGCTATCACTCAAAGGGTCTCTCTTTTGTTTTAAATGGACACAATTATAATTGAAAACAACAACTGACCTATGAAAATCTGACCAAACGCATTCGGATTGCCTAGATATCTTATGATAACGATAAGAAGGTCCTTGGTGACGTGTAAGAGTTATCCCCACCTCAATCCGAGGCACGATGTGGCCGGTACCACTCAAAGGTTCTCTCTTTTGTTTAAATTGGACACGATTTTAAGTGAAAACAACAACTGACCTACAGAAATCCAACCAAAAGCATTTGGATTGCCTTAATCCTTTAATAGAATGATCCAAGGGTACTTGGTGATGTGTACGAGTCATCCTGGCATCAATCCGAGGCACGGTGTGGTAGGTACTACTCACGGGGTATCTCTTTTGTTTAAAATGGAGAAGATTTTCAGTTAAAACAACAACTGATCTACCGAAATCTGACAAAACACATTCGTATTATGTTAATCCTTTAGGAGAATGATCCACGGGTCCTTTGTGATGTGTATGAGTCAACCCTTCCTCGATCTAAGGAACGGTGTTACCGCTATCACCCAAAAGGTCTCTGTTTTGTTTAAAATGGACACAATTTTAATTGAAAACAACAACTGACCTACAAATATCTGACCAATCACATTTGGATTGCCTTGATCTTTTATAAGAATGATCCAAGGGTACTTTGTGAAATGTACGAGTCATCCCCTCCTCAATCCGAGGAATGGTGTGGCTGCTATCACTCAAAGTTTCTTAAAATGGACACAATTTTAATTGAAAACAACAACTGACCTACGAAAACCCAACCAAACAAATTCAGATTTCCATGATCTTCTATGAAAACAATACAAGGATCCTTGGTAATGTGTACGAGTCATCCCTGCCTCAATATGAGGCATGGTGTGGCCAGTACCACTCAAGGGGTCACTCTTTTGTTTAAAATAGACACGATTTTAAGTGAAAACAACAACTGACCTAGGAAAACTGACCTAACGCCTTCAAATTGTGTTGATACTTTAGGATAATGTTCCGCGGGTCCTTTGTGATGTGTAAGAGTCAACCCTGCCTCTATCCAAGGAATGGTGTGACCACTATCACTCAAAGGGTATCTCTTTTGTTTAAAATGGTCACAATTTTAATTAACAACAACAACTGACCTACGAAAATCCAACCAAACGCATTTTGTTTCCTTGATCTTTTATAATAATGATTCAAGGGTCCTTGGTGATGTGTATGAGTCATCCCCGCCTCAATCCGAGGCACGGTGTGGCTGCTATCACTCAAAGGGTCTCTCTTTTGTTTAAAATGGACACAATTTTAATTGAAAACAACAACTGACCTATGAAAATCCGACCAAACACATTCGGATAGTCTTGATCCTTTTGGAGAATGATCCAAGGGTCCTTTGTGACGTGTATGAGTCAACCTCGCATCTATCTGAGTCATGGTGTGGCCGCTAGCTCTCAAAGGGTCCTTATTTTGTTTAAAATGGACACAATTTTAATTGAAAACAACCACTGACCTATGAAAATCTGACCAAACGCCTTTGGATTGCCTTGATCTTTTATAAGAACGATCCATGGGTCATTGGTGACATGTACAAGTCAACCCCACCAACCCCCTAGACTACCCCCCACACCCCCTGGACATCAATCCACCCCATGGACACCCCCACCCCTCTGGAAACCCCCACCCCTGTCAAGCCCACCCGACATCGTGGTCACCAGCCCACCCCCTCGAAATCCCCCCCCAAACACCAATCCACCCCCAAGACTGCCCCCACCCCCCCGGGAGACCAATCCACCCATGGACACCCCCACCCCTTTGGACACCCCCACCCCTATAAATCCCCCCGACCCCTTGGACACTAGCCCACCCCCTGGAAAGCCCCCCCCCCCCCGGACGCCAATCCACCGCCTTGACTTCACCCACCCCCCTAGACACCAATCCAACCCCTAGAAACCCCACCCCCCATAAAGCCCCCCTAACACCTTGGAAACCAGCCCACCCCTTAGAAAGCCCCCTGGAAACCAATCCACCCTTCGACCGCCCCCACTCCCCTAGACAAAAATCCACCCACTGGACACCCCCACCCCTTTGGACACCCCCACCCCATGTAACTCCCCCCCCCCTTACACATTGGACACCATCCCACCCCCTGGAACGCCCCCCCCCCCCCCCCCCCCGGACACCAATCCACCCCCTAGACCACCCCCAACCCCGTGGACACCCCCACCCCTCTGGACACCAATCCACCCCCTGGACACCCCCACCCCTCTGGACACCACCCCACCCCCTGTAATGCCCACCAGGACACCCCATACCCCCCCTTGGATAGCCACCCCAAACCCTAAATTCTGAATTGAATTCTTTATGTACTTAATTAACTTATTAATTATGTGTTAATGTTTGATGGGTATAATTTTTGTATGGGTATACTTTTTCTAATTAGATTATGATTTATGTGTTAATTTTGTATGGGTATACTTTCTTTAATTAGCTTATTGAGATGATGATTTTTTTTCAGGTGTTCGGGTGTGCTGCTGCAGATTTTTTCATAGCAGAAGAGAGGGCATTTATCAGCACTTTTTTAGTGCTGATAAAACACTCATTTATCAGTGCTCTTCTAGTGCTGATAAAAGATTATTTTATATACAGTCCTTTAGCACTGATAAAGTATACCTTTATCAGTGTGTGTTTAGTTCTGATAAAGGTTTACTTTTTCAGTGCTTTTTTAGCACTAATGAAGTACCCCGTTATTAGCGCTCAGTAAGTGCTGATAAAGGGTACCCACTTTATCAGCACTGAGCTTTACAATGCTTTTTTAGCGCTGTTAAAGCCTGCTTTTAGCGCTGTTAATGCCCGTTTTTGTAGTAGTGTTAGTGGACAATGTCCCTTACTAAACCGAGTTCACTCCCCGTTCCCGTCATGGATCACCGAACCATATTAACTTGTCATTCCAGCCATGTCTATCTCATGAGATATAAATCTTTACCCATTTCAATGGAGGGAGATATAGGTCCCACCCATCTCATAATTAAATCATTATTACTTGTGCCAGAACATAAACATAAATCATTAATCATTACCAAAAGAATAAAATGGGTTTCATAAACCTCATCTCATCATAACTTAATCCATATAAAACTAATTGATATCATTGCATCATAAGAAAATTGAAACCATTTAAATCATAGATACATTATACTTGAAACATACACATATGGAATAATGTCATCATAGATGGAAAAAGGTTTTGATAAAACACTTGAAATGAATTATTGAGGAAAATCCCTTTCTTCTTCAAAATAATTTTCTTTTAACAAAATTCCAAGAAATTTTAAAATAAAAGGATTGTTTTGAAAATAATCATGATATATTGTAGAGTAATATTCATGAAAATTAGGCTTTATGAAACCGTAAAAATCCGTTCATGCCGTATAAGTGAAAAAAACATTCTTCTCATACTTTTTCCGGATAAGTCAAAAAATACCTCGTATGGTAAAACAAATAATGATTCATTACATAACATGTAGTAAAAGTCAAAATGGGTAAAAAGGAAATTAAAAATACATGAAACATTTTTTAGAAAACAGGGACATGAATGATAAATACAACCCCAGTAAATACTTACGAATAAACAATCTCGGATAAAAATGAGATTGGAAAAGTTATCCCTTACCTTAAGTCTGATATGCTTCGTATGTATCTAAAGCTCTTGAATAATGATGTAAATAAATTAATTGACTTATTACAGAATCAAATTAATTATTATGATATCATATATGGTTCACTTATGAATTTATATTACATGTTCTTTTGTAAATTCCATGTTAAAGAAGCATTTTGGGTAAAATTGCTTCATTTATCGTACGTGTTTCGACTTGTTGTTCTTGATATTATTACTTATATCCTTATTTACTTAATTAAATAATGTAAAACAGTGTTCATATATACTATATATTCATCATACACATATATAAATTATAGATCGATAAATGAAATGATAAACACCGTTCATTGAGATGGTAGACCGTACATACGCATGAACGCTGGTTTCATTTCTTATTGAATTGAATGGAATTAAGTAGATGAAATATATATAGACATAAATAAATTAGAATTATTATGTCATATATGTCATTATAATTCAGTATATATGCTTTATAATCATTCATTATTGGTTAACATGAAGAATGAATCTCATCACGTTCGTCGAGACGGTAGTCCGTACGTACGCACGAGCGATGATGTCGTTCCCATTATTGTTGAATAGAATTGGAGTGGATGATATAATATCTCATAATCAGTATGATGTTATAATAACCATATATAGTTATTCTTTAAACCATTATACCCATCCAAGTAAGGTGGTTGTGGAAAAATTGATTACACCACAGCGTGGAGACGGTATTCCGTACGTACGCATGCGTGGTGATTTCATTTTCCGTAGGATGGATAGAAGGTGAAATAGGGTTGTTTCATATTTATAATAAAATATCAGTATATTATTGATACTGGTTTTATTACTTCATAATGAAACAAATAATGAATAGTAAGTCGAAGATGAAGAAAACATGAATGAATCAGTGGAAGAGATTGTCTCTTCTTTGACGCACCTCCTTTAAACATTTTCTTAGGTCAATAGGGATGGTCTTTTGAGAAGAAAAAAACAAACATGATATAACTAGAGAGGTTGAGAAGAGTAATTGGCAGGGGTTGGCCGAGATTCAAGGCACAAAAGTGTGTGATGAGAAGTGGGAAGGGGTGCCCTTTTTATAAGGGAGGAGAGAGGCACCTTTGGAAACATAAGATATATTAATTTATAATAAATTCAAAACCCACATAAAAACTTCCAAAATGACTACAATTCGGATATGAGGTATTATAAGGTTGTAATATAATAAACCAATTAAATTTAGACATGTTTTTATTTTATTTCAAACCTTATATTTTTTATTTATCCTTATTTAATCTATTTAATTTTATTTGTGGTAATAATATTCTTAATTTTAAATTGTTTTAAATACTTACATATGTTTTGTGAATATTATATAAATAGATACATTATTACACTTTATAACAAATAATTTTAAATTTGAAATTTTTAAATATTTATGTGATTTTTAAACAATTTATTAATATGTTATTTTTATAAAATATATGTAGTGTCAATTTTGACAACATTCAATTATTGGAATTTAAATAAAATCCATAGAGAAGATATATTCGATAAAAAATATTTAATAGAATCCTAACATTTCATATTCATCTAGAAAAATTGTGGAGAACCTTAAATAGTTCATATAACATTTATTTTAATATTTTAAAAACCATTTATCTGATATTTCTCTTAATAAAATAATTAAAACAACATTTTTTTATAATTATTTAATATAGTTATTTTTTACATAAAAATTGAAAATAAAATACTAGGTCGAAGATAAATCTTATATATTTAATATGAATACTTTTAGTAAGATTTTTCTTTTAAAACACCCAACTTTTAAAATGTTATATTTATTAAATTAGAAAGGAGACAAATTTGACATCATTTAAAATAAAACAATATAAGTGTCATAATAACTTTTATAAGACTCCAAACGGTCATATATTTGGTAATTGGATGATTATGGTGTATATATAAACTAACTATAAGTTTTGGTCAGGTTTTTGTGGCTTTTAATAGGTATTATGTTTTCAATAAAAAATATATTTCTGATGTTTCACTTAATAAATAATTTCTGCATCATTAATGTATAAGCTATTACGGTAATTAAATATCTCTTAAAAATTTCAAATAAATCACCATAACAAAGGAAGAAATTTTATATTTCAAATGAATATTTATAATCGAATTTATATTCTGTATAATCATACATTAAAAATAATCTAATTATTAATGTTTGAGTGAGATATATTTCACTTTCCTTTAAATAAAATAAATAAAAGGTCTTAATCAAATAAAAGTGGGTTCCATTAGATTGAATTTCGACCCAAGTATGATTTATTGCAAAATATAATCATAACAATATATTAAAACAAGTGTTAGGGTAATTTTATAATATTATAGTTACCCTTAATTACCCAATTTACCTTTTACTATGTTAAATAAAATTTACCGTAGTTACTATTCATAATGCCTAAAAATAAAAATTAGTATATTAATATTTATTGGACCTACATATTAAAAATATGGAATCCATTTTTTCAAATTCAAAACAAAAAGTTGCATTATTTATTTAAAATTAATCCCGCAGTTGAGGAAACAGGTTTTAAATGTTAAAACTTTGCAAAAGATTGAAATGATTTTACCTATGACTTCAATGTAAAATCATTGCTAATGAAATAAATTATAATAAATGGTAAAAATATATTCTATTTATACTTTTAAACCATTAAATATTATAATTTAACCATATAAATTATTATGATGAAAAAAGTTTTTTTTAAGTAAAATATTGTGTGTTTATACTATTCAATAAAATATGAATGTTATCAGAAAAATATCAAAAATTTATCCAATATATAATTTTTTTATCCTGATTCAAAATAAGAAGTTTATTTTGTGAAATTTAACTTATAAAAATTTCAAATACTATATTTAAAGTGGGTGCGCCATCAAAAGGCGGAAAAACTACATTTTTTGAAAAATATTTATTTTACCAGAAAAATTATTTTTTTTCTCATACCATGTTCTATAAAATGTTTAAGATGAATAATAATGTTAAAAAATTCAAAATATAGTTAATAGTATTCATAAATTTTAGTCCATAATAATATTATAACCATATATCTTTGTTTAGTGAGACCTGGTATTGCGTACTACACACGCTATCGAGGAAGGTCGTGATTCTGTGGAATGCAAGCCAAGTCAAGGATGCGTGTAGTGGAAGATCCCATTTTTGTTGCATATAAAATAATTCAAAACATATTTTATTTATACATTAAACAAAATCTATAATTAATGTCACATAGAATAATTTCAACAAAACGAACTTGAAATTGTGTGTTACACGAGCCAAGAATAGTGCTATATATACTGCAAGCTAATACGTTGTTGTGTATAGAACGCGCTAATTTTGGTGTAGCGTACAACACAAGACATCAATGAAATTAAAAAGAATAATTCTCATAAAATATCGCGTTGTTACAAAATATACTTAATTATATCAACAAGGTGGTGGAAGCAATGATTACAATGTTGATGATGACAATACTACTGATGAAATGTAAAACGAAAGAGGTATTTTTTAGTTGGATGAGGTATCCTCGTTAGTGGAATAAGAATAAAGTGGAATAATAAATGTATTCAAGTATTTAGATGGATGAATTATGTTTCATGGATGGTGAAATATATAATAATTGTTTTGTTTATATTTTTTGTTGTAGATTTACAAGAACATGTGAATGGTTCTGATGGAAAAGAAACGTTATTTAATGGAAAGATGACATACCTAGAAAACACATGAATAAGGTAAATATAACACTCAATATTTTCAATATGATATGGTAATGTTGTTTTAATTTTGATATTTGGGATATGGATATGTAAATTGGATGGTATTGATTACCCAAGATCTAATTATGGATTGGTTGACAAAGTTGTCTGTTTCATAATGGATGATGTTTTAAACTTCTTGAATATTAGGAATATATCCAAAAAAATTGAAATAATTTATCATTCATGTTTTCTAAAAGAATGTATGGTAATTCAGGTTAATTCCATGTTTCAAGAGACTATATTATGAGGGTATTTACACATTTGGAATGTGACAACCAAGAGATATTTTGTGATATATATATATATATATATATGTTAATTATAAGATAATTTTGATAATATATTTATACTGTTTTAGATTTTCATTTTTCAGAAGGGTCATAAGGTTAACCATTTTTGGAGATTATATGATAAAATTTAGATGAAACCAGTAATATTAAATTGTTATCTCTGCGTAAAAGGATTTATTCATACTATAGAGACTATTCAATATACACTATGTTGATAATAAATAATGTAAAATAAAATAGAATATCATAGATCCCAAGAGATTTTAGTACTTTAGGAATGAAAAAGTAAAAATTCTTTTAGAGAAATAAGTGAATTGGTTCAGTGAATAAAAAATGGAAATGTTGTCTCGGTATTTTGAAAGTATAATATTTCAGGGAAATTCATCAATATTATGGAAACAAGTTCACTAATGAAATTTTTTTTCTTATAAATATGTTTTTTAATAATTATAAGGTCCCTTAGTTGATCTTAAATTGATATCAGTATCATTGTTAACTTTCTCCTGACCTTGTTCTCCTATGTGGTGATATTAATATGAGTTAATTTGGGTAGTCGTTATGTTTCCAACATTCATTTTTAAAAAGAATTTCTATCTTCATTTTTATGATGTGGGTTTTTTTGAAATGAAATATTAAGGATTAAACCTTTAAAAACACTACCAAATTTCGACTGGAAATTAATTTTAAAGAGGTAGAACTCAACACCCTAATATTTTGTGAATTATTTTTTTATAATTAATTTAATGTCTTTTATATTTTTTATTTCACACAACACTGAAAATTGTATATTTCATATTAAAACGATGTGTTTCTCTTACATAAACTATATGCAAAGCGATGAGATTCATTCATACACTACATGGAACGTATTATAGATATATGAAATAAATAAATATGATAAATATAATATATATAATAAATTTTAATAATAATATATATACATATAAATAAATATATATATATATATGTGTGTGTCTTTTACCTTCTTTCTTCCATCATGACAATTAAATAAAAACAATTTTCATGCGTATGTAAAACTTAACGTCTCCAGGAACGATGTATTCCTTTTGAATCGTATAAATTCAATGGATTATTAAAATATAAATATAATATATATACATGATATATTTATCATGGATTACATTCTGGAATCCTGATATATGTATACATGCCAATGATATAACAAATCAATACACAAGCGAAGAATAATGTGAATGTTATCTGAAGTGAAACCTTAACATATGGTGGATAACAAGTCGCTATTATATGGTCATAATAAAGACATATATTTTATTATATATAAGAATATGGATTTATAAAATACATATAATAATTTTATAATTATTATACAAGTGGTTTTGATGAGTACAATGAGAGTCCTCACTCAAGGTAATGTAGATTTCATCTCTCATTTTATTCTTGTGAGATACAAGCTATGATCTCCACTCCTTAATTTTTGTTTGATGTATGTACAGAACCTGATTTTATTTAACAATTATTATACATAAATATATGGGAATCTTTATATAAATTTTAGGATATTTATTTCCTGGTCTTTATGTTTCAAATGTTACCAAATATATAAAATAGTTTTGTCTCAATTTTTCTCCTTTGAGACTCATTTTTTATGCTGCTAAATTATTTTTTGAGCTGTATATGCATCCATTTTAGATTTTATATTCTAGATCTAATTATTTTCAGGGTTTTTTTAGATTCATATAATTTCATTTTCTTATGTGTGGAGTATGATCAATTGTTACCATGTTATAATATTTTTGTAAGACTATCTAGTTGTTTTTCAATGTTTTTTATGTTTATAAAGCCTTTGGTGAAATATAATGATCCATATGTCAAGATCAATCATGATTTTCCTTATCTTATATTTATTTAAGATATCCTCATGTGATTTTACCCTTTGTATTACTCTTTGGTACATAAGATAATGTTTTTATGAATTCTTTTTCCAGCCCTCTCTTTAGTGAAAACCATTTGTATTCAAAAACCAAGTTTTCAAAATTGTTTTGAAAAATATTTTTGAAGGATCAATAAAGACAATTTTAAAGGAAAGTGGATTTTAAAAATACTTTATTGTCTTTAAATAATCCTTTATAAGTTTACAATTCTATTTTCAATGAAAAAAAGTAATCAAAAGATTTTATGTTAAAAAAACATTTCGATGAAAAAATGATATTTTCCACAAGAATTGTTTTTAAAATATATTTTTAAATTATTTTACATCCATGATAACATCCATTGGTATTACTCAAGAATTTTTGGGGAAATTATTCAATCTTTATATTTATATTATTTTTTTCTAAATGGTTTATTTTTGGATGACATGATGTTTATGAATCCTATTTCTCTTACATGGGTTATATTCTTTCGAAACCCACTTCTTTTCATGGGTTATGTTTATGATGAAACGATTTTTAAACCTCTATCTTTCTTTGGGTTATGATATGATTATATGTTTTTAATATAAATTTCATGTCATGGGTTATGACATGATTATTTATAATCTTGTGGAATATATATGTATGAATTCACTATGAGATGGCTGGGACGTATATCTCCCTCCAGTGCATTGGGTAAAGATTAATATCTTATGAGATAGAAAATAATGGAACACGAAAAGATATCGATTCAGAAATATAGGGCTGGAACATGGGTTTACCCATTTCTGAAATACATATATAGTATGGTGGTTTACCAAATTCGGTAATACATGGCTAGAACGGGGTTGTACCTAGATCAGTAAAGGCTTTTTTCTACTATGATGGTCATGACAGTGATGCCTCTGTTTCTTTTGTAAATCATGTAGTGTAATTATTTTTTTCACGTTTTCATGATTTATTCCAATGTTATGCTTTCTTGGATTATTTGATTTATTTAATTATGATTCATTTCTTATAAACTGCAGACCTTTATTCCACAATTCATAATTTTTATCTTTGATGTGCATGGGATGATCATTTATTTTCATCGACATGTTCTTATACCCTGCTCGTGTATAATATTACAAGCCTCCATTGTTTATCCTTACTGAGCATTTTATCTCTCCCATTTTTATTTTCCTTCCCCAGCTTATGAATTTTTTTATTAAGTATGATTATTCTAAGAAGGATGATAAGCATGAAGGATCTTCTAGGAGATAATTTATCTCAATTTTACACCAGTTTTTATGTATCAAACCGTCCAAAGTCACTAAACTAATACAGACTTTGGGAATATATTTGTAAATTTAATTATGTAATCTACAAATTTAATTTAAACTTTATGTATTTCAAGATCATAGTTGTCACATATGTCATTCAAGGTCATTATTTATTAAAATACTTCATAATGGTTCATAAAAAAAATTTGACTCATCTCAAGAATATCCCATGGGAGTAACAAACTAGGTGTGTAGTAAGGGTACACTGACTGTACCCCAAAATTATGGTGGAGCTATACTCTACCAAGACTGTTATATGTTATTACGAATAGATAATTTTTTTCCCAAATCCATTTCCACTTGCATTTTCTATAAAGGGATTGTTTTCTTGGAATACCATAGTCCATTCTATACCATAACATAGGATTGTCTCCTCTATATAGGATTATCCTAAGAATTATCGATAATAAGTTCCCATCATTATTTCCAAATATAACTAAAACATTCATTAATAACAAATATTTTGGATTATAATTTTCATATATAAATATTACACCTTCTTAGATGAATATTAAATACATAAAATTATGATCCTTGCAAAAATTGTATATGTTTAGTATCCTTGAAAGCCTAGATATATTAAAAAAATGTTCATAATATTTCAACATCATATCCCACTAAGTTATTTATAATTATCACCCTTATTAGACATATGATAATTAAAACATTTAATTATATCATAGGGAAAAGAAACATAATAAAGGGTGATCTATGTTCCTCATTAATGGAAAATAAGGGAGATATCATTGATTACATAAAAGTTACATGATCATAAATGTATGTGAATATTTGATTTACATTTCATAAATGTACCATATATATCATTGATCATAATTTTGAGTCATGTAATAAATTTTTGAAGTTAATATTAAATGAATCCTAAACCATTCAAAGAACATGGGCCATAATAAGCATAACATTGGCCTAAAATGAATGTTTTTATCTTACACATAAGCATTGAAAATCATTTACTTGGTTAAGGATCACTACCAATACTATCATAGTGGATTTGGTTAACTCCTCATTCCATCATATCATTTTCCAAGGTCCACTCCCAAGTCTATCTTAGTGGATTAAATCCCCTGCAAATTGGGTTCACTGCCCATTCACGTCCTTATTATAAAATGAGATTTATATATTTACCCAATGCATTAGAGGGATAAATAAATATAAGGACCCGACCTTAAACATTAAATAATCTTGAATTAAGTTAATAATTCACATTTAGGATCTTTTAAGGTTTAGGGTTTTAGATAACTAGGCATAACTATTATATTATATCACAAAAATTACAAAGTAGACACTTTTACTCAGTTTTTATTTTATCATAAAATAAAAACTCGTAAAAAAAAGAAACATGTCTAGTTCCTTGTTTTAGGAATCACGACTTTTCCTTATTCCCATCCATGACCCTATTAATCTTTAAGTCATATGAATAATATTTCAAAACTTTTGATGAGCATAAAAAGCTTAGTAAGGGTTATAAAATAAAGAAAGAAAACATTATCCATGAATAATTTCAAGTCAATGAAACCATACTTTTCAATCATAACATACCTTATAAAATCATTGAATTTAGGAATAACACATATAAATCAAAAATAAAGACGTATCTTATTGCATACATAACATATATACTTTGTAGCTTTTATAGATACCCATGGAGTTACTTTTGCAATACCCATCATAATATATTCCATAAATCTCTTAGGAGAAACATTAATGTTTACCTCTGTCACATTACCCAATGCATTGAAGAGATATCTCAGGCTCACCTACCCTAGGATTATCACAGAACCACCTGTATATGTAAAAAATTTCCATGAAACATAATCATAATTCATAAAACAAGAATTAAGGAAAGATAAAATTTCCACATTGCAGTCACAATATATCATTTATTGATATTGACATAAACAATTCTTTATCAAACCATTTTTGAAACCAATTAATAAATAGATTTTTGAATCAAAGTATCCCATGCCAATTTTAAGCATTTAAAGGAATTAAAATTGTAAAAATTTAATTCTTATATAAATGAATACATAAAACCACTTTTAAAAATTGTAAATAAATGAGAAATGTTTAGAATAATAAATCATGAAAGCTATTAAAATGATGTTTTAGTTAATGTGTCTCATAACACTGGAGAAACAATTAACTAAACATCATTATAGAATAAAACAAAAAAACTTATAATATCATTACAATAATGATATTAATGATATAATATTTCAAAGGGTAGTATATACACCATATAAAACTGAATTCGTCCAAAATAATAAATAAGTCTCAAGGAAATGTTAATTGAGACAAAATCCCTTTAAAAGATCATACCATTAGATTAAGGATAAATCAATGACATAATTATTAGTGAAAAAGATAAATACACCAAATAGAAGTTGATGTTAATTGTAAAAAAATCCTAGTACATTAACATATTTTCATATCACAATATAATCAAGAAGTATAAGTTTAACCAATTGAATGGTAATTGGGATAAAAGTTCCCCTAATAAAATTCGACAGCCTAACAGTATCCCTTAAAAATTCATAAAATGGTCTGATGGGAGTGAAAATGGTCTATCATCACATGGACATAAAATTTACCACAATACAGTTTTATAAGAACATATCCCAATATAAATAATTTAAATTTAAAGAAATAACAAAATGTCGTCTTTGACTAAAAGAGGAAGGTCGTAGGTTCCAATACCGATTTGGTAACTTACAAAACATATACCCCATGAAAGAAGGATTATACAATGAATATGAAAATACCCATAAATTATATTATATTTAACAAATAATACAATAACGGGAAGTACATACACTACACAAAAGGAAATAGTTTCAAATATAGCATGAATCTCATGGGAATAAAAAGTGAGATGAAAACCAATTACCTGAAGTCTGACATGTCTTGTATGTTCCTTGTTCTTCTGGAATAATAAACATAAGTTTATATAAAAATTATTAATAACCATTTTCATGTTTATTATTCCTTTTATATCACTTGATACCTTTCTATAATAGTTAGTTAATTATTTTAGTTCATCTCGGTCATTTTGTCGATGTTCGAAACATGAGCCAAAAATAACTTGTTATAATTACAAATTGTCCATGTGGTCAAAATTACATAATCTCTATATCAATATTCAGGACATAAATATCATAAATATCATATTTATCTGGTATATTTGCATTTAGAATAGTCCATATCATTTGGATATATGAAAATGAAATCCATCATTCATGGAGATGGTAAACCATATGTACGCATGTACGCTACTTTCAATTCATTTTTTTCATTTTTAATGGAATAAAAGCAAAACGATACATATGTATATTATTATTAAAGATAATATTATATGTTATATGTGTTACTTAATTTTTTTAAAACCAGACATTTTAAGTTCCATGTATGGTATGAATGTGTCATATCACTTTAAGGGGGCGGTAATCCGCACTTCCTCAAATGAAATTATCATATTTACCTATTATGGAAACCATAAAGGTATAAAATAAATGAAAAATACAGAATCATATAGATAATATAAATATTATATATATCACATATAAATACAGTGTCATCATAATGGCCACCATGAGAGTCGATAGGAGATAATTGAACAATCATGGTTTCGTGAGGCAATAGTTCACCGTCCATAGAAACCGAATGTTCTAAATCCATTAGATGGAAGTGTGTGTAAGTGTAGCAATAATACATCTCATAACAAAATCCTAGTACATTGATAATACTTTTGTTGTTATAAAATAATGGAATACTGAGAGTTTAGGGGGTTGGAGAAAGAAAATAATCGAAATGAACTTGAGAGAAGATGTTACATTTAAATCAGGTAACTCCCTTTGGTTTGAACCAAAATGATTTATTGATGTTCCTTAATTCTAAGGTAAGTATAATATAATGAATAGAGGGATTTTTGGAGCTTATTTGGGATGAGTTTTGATGATCCCAGGGGCTTGAGAGGTTTGAGTAATGGGATAGAGGTGGTGTCCTTTTATAAGAGGGGGGCTCTTTAGGAAAGATTGAAAGCATTATTTTATTCAAAAATGTTTCTCAATTTAAAAAGGTAAAAAAATCATTACATTAAAATATAATATGATTAAATTTCTAAATAAATTCTTCAAATTAGAATTGGTTAGGTTTTGGAAATTTTTTAATCCTTATCTTTTTTATTTAACCATTTGTTAACTTATTTAACGTTTACCATTTCTTTTGTTTATTTATTTTATATGGTTAATATACTTATTATAAAATGACCATATACGCAAAAAATGGATCATTGATGAAATATATAATATCATATATTTCCTTTGGCTGAATATTAGAGTTTTTGGTTTATTTTATCATTTTATAAAATAGTATTCATTTCAAAAACACATTTATATCAATTTATAATCTATTCATATCAAGACTATTAAAAATCTATAGAAACATGATTATTTCAATCAACCAACGTTAATAAAATATAAAAATTTAAAATCATCCCTAAAATTCGTGTACGGCATAAAAAGATTCAATATAAATTTTTTTTTATATTTTTAATCTCATTTATTTAAATCAATCATTAATAAGGTAATCACTACATCACTATTGTGTCATAAATAATTTTATTTATTAGATGACTAGAAAATATAAATTAAACACCAAGATGTAGGAAATATTTTTATATTCCTAATGAATGTATATAGTCAAACATATATTTTATATAACCTTATATAAAAATAGTTTTACTAAAAGATATGTGTTTATGTTACATTTTCCTTAACTTTTAATTAATTTTAATAAAGTGTCATTTTCACTTACAAGTGGCTTAATGAGGTCCCAAATTCTACCCAAGTATTCACATGGTCTTACATGTGTCATAAAATAGGGTTTGTAAACATTTTAGTGTAATTTAATTATATTATAATACTATTTTTTACCCTTATTTACCCGATTTATCCATTAATAACTGTGAATAAAATATTTACTGAAGATACTATTCATAATGCCTAAAAATAAAAGATACATATTTACACAATTTTAACCTCCTCATTCCAAATATGAAATCCATATTTCCAAATTCAAAACACATATGTTGTAGAAATTAATATCAAATTAATTCCCGTTGTCAAAACTAAATAGCATGTTTTGAAGAAATAATAACTATCATAAGATTGAAGTTTGTTTATGTCCACTTTCAAAGTCAAATTACATCCAACAACAAAAATTGGATTAAATGATAAAAATATAATATAATTAAACTTTAAAAACATTTAAATTTATAATATTATCATATAAATAAATTATATTAAAAGAGAGTTTTGACTTAAAAGGAAGTATTGATCATTATTCATTACAAAAATGAACATTACCAGAAAAGAACCAAAATTTCATCAAAAGTAAATTTTTATGTCTTAATAATAAATAATAATTTTATTTTATCAAAAATACATATAAAAGTGACAAAATCTAGATTTATACTGGGTTCTCCATCAAAAGGCTCTAAAACTGCATCTTATAAATATTAGATTATTTATGCTTAAAATTGGATTGAATCTTATTTTAGGCCTCTACAATTTATTAGATAAATGTAAAAGCATTTAACAAACATTTTTAATCATAATACAGTTATTTATATTCATTCACACTAATAATATGTCTAGGAGTTCACTACCATATAAAATTATAATATTATATTATTATTGATCGCTATAACGCAATGTTGTGTGAAACGTAAGATATCAATGAAACATGTTGTTGAGTGTTGAGTATTCTATCATACATATCATCCCTGTTAATGTAAAATTAATATATAGTTAAAATATATTAAAAAATAATAAAATTTCATGTTATTTATTTTCCTGGGATGTTACATCATTCCACCCTTTTGGGAATTAGGTCCTCATAATTTTAAAATTTGGATGGTAATATTCATTAAAAGTCCCACATCAGAAAAAGTGTCAATAAAAATATCACCTTAAAATTAAGAAAGATATGTAAAAAGGTCACCTGAGATAACCCATACTAGTATTCCCTGAAAAATGGATATAGGTGACAAACTAAGTGTCAAGTTCTAATGGAGATTGATAGAAAACATGATCAGGAGAAATTTAACAATCTGAAAACAATAAACTTGTGATGGGTTCAATGGTTTTCGATTCCCTAGTAGGAAAGGTAAATAGAAAATGTTCTTTATTTAATTTACATGTCATAAATTTAAAAAATTAATTTATGAGATTAATTAAGGACATAAAAAAAATATATTTGATGTGTATACATTCATCGTTTACTAAATTTCTACCACAAACTAATCTTTTCTCCAAACGATGAGTTTTCAAGATGAATTGGTCCCACATGAAGTGCTAGAATCAACTCCTAAAGAATCACAAAATCCAAAAATGATTAACTATATATTTCTATTTTACTAAGGCATTAACCAAAACCAGAATGGTTAGTACAAGTTGAAATAATCTCCAAAAAAGATAATATTTTACAAAAAGAAAAAACACTCTTAATCTCCAAAATTGAACAAACAATACCCAAAGTTCAAAAAATACCATTAAATAAACAATTTCCCTTAAAATCCATCAATATAATTCAATCAATGATTGAATTCCAAAAAATCAGAAGGATTTGATCACCTAGACTTCCACAAAAATATTAAAATTTAACTCAAAATTACATTGACTACTCTTAGAGTCTAATACTGAAATGTAATTAACATAATAACATATTCACTAAGATAGGATAAACATTTCCATAAATAAACCAAATTGATATATGTTCTCAATAAAAACATAGATTATTCTAAAATAAAATTCCAAAATTACTCTTCATTTGAAATCCCAAACTATTCTATTTTCTTTAGGCATACAGTGTTCCCCAAAAGAGAGAACGTCTTACAAAATAACCATTATCACCTAATCACCATAAAAATTTACTATACCAAGGATATGAATTTGATAAAACATAATTTCTCAAAATCAAATTATTCTTCATCCATAAGATCATTTAACTAAAAATAATAAGTAATACTAACTAGGGACATCATGTAGTCCATTCGTAGGAAATAAATCCTAGTCGACTAAGGTTGTGGGTTCAATTCCCACAGCTTTGACCGACCCGATAAGTTTTCAGATGGTCGACGTGTTGTCCTTTTTCAAAAAACAATATAATTTTTTTTAAAATTCAAAAAAATTATTTAAATTCCTCAAAAATAACCAAAACAATTTTAACCACAAACATTATATAATACCTTTCATTTTCCATCCCAAAATGTAACAATCATTTATCACCTCAAAAACAAAAAAAAACAGATGAACCCCTAAGGTTATCCTTTATTTCTACACAAGAAAAGATTATTATTTCTTGAATAACATTTTCACATATCAATCTTCAGGGTTACACATACTATAAAAATTATTCCAAAGTAATCCCATCATCAAAAGAGAATTAATACTTTTAAGCATTTCATTGTCCTAAAGTCTACCATAACTCTTGAATAACTTATATATAGACTTCTTAATCATTAAATGTTCTTCATGATCCATTATCGATTCATTTCCAATATATTCTATAGTACCTATTTCCTACAAAAAAACTCATGAATCATATCGTAATATTCAATAATATAATTATAACAGCTAAGAAATAATCCACACCTTTCATTGGTCATTTTCAGTTTCCTCATCATTAATTGGAATGACATTAAAAATTGGTGAACATGTATTTATAAGATCCTTTTGACTCCATTCCTGATCCTTCTTTTTATGAAATATATTTTTATAATGGCCATGCACAACACATTTAAATCATTCAATTGATCATTCAGAAAGAACTTCATTCCCATTACAGAATTCCATTGGATGCATCCCTTTTTCCATAGGAGGTTATTTATTTATGACCTTCATTGCCACATCTATAGCATCTTCTCGTCTCGTGGAATCATTTTCCTAGGAGTTTATTTCCACATCCTTGAAAAATAGTTTTTTTAATATACATACATTTTTTATTATTATCTGAATATCTGTAGGGATATGTTTATTGCATATAAAATGACTTATATAAAATCACCAAGGATCAGGTGGTCAATGATTACTCCAGAAATTTGGTTGAGAATGACCACAAGAGTTCTCATTGCAGCTCCCATTTCATTCGGTTTCTTATTCAAAAAACTGTCACAGTTTTCTTCACATTTATTGTTACATGGGTGCCTACTAAATACATCATTATACTATATCATTCCATTTGAATTTACATTACATATCAAGAATTAAAAAGTAGAAACTTCTACTTAGTTTCCATTTTTCATAAAATAAAAACTCGTAAAAAAAGAAACATGTTTAGTTCAATGTTTTAGACATCATCAATTTTCCTTGTTCGTATCCTTGACCCTATCATCATTATGTCCTATGGAAAACATTTCAAAACATGGGATGAGCCAAAAAATATCAGTATGGGTTATAAAATAAACAAAGAAAACATTATCCCATCCACAAATACAAATCAATAACACCATGCTTTTCAATAATGACATACCTTATCAAATCATAATTTTTCGGAATAAGAAATAGAAATCATAAATCAAAAAGGAAACTTATGGAATACCTAACATAGTAACATTATATCTTTCATGAATACATAAGGAGTTACATGATGAATACCCAACACTGTATATTCATTATATATTTTAAGAGAGACATTAACACCTACCTCTACCATGTTACCCAATGCATTAGAGAGCTATCTTGGGCTCACCCACCCTAGGATTATCACGGAACCACCCATATATGTACAAAATTCCCAAGAAACATAATCATAACATGTAAATAAAGCCTAATGAAATGATGAAATTTCTACATTGAAGTCACAATATATCATTTCAACATATTTACATAATCAATTCATTATCAAACCACTTTCAAAACCATTTAATAAATGGATTTTTGAATCAAAGTGTCCCATACCACATTGAAGCTTTTAAAGGAATTAAAATTTTGAAACATTAATGTCCATATAAATAAATCCATAAAACCATTTTGAAAACATCGACACTAATGAGAAATATTTATAATAATAAGTCTTTAAATATTTTAAAATGATGTTTTAGTTAAAGAGTCTTGTAACACATGAGAAACACTTGACTAAAAATAATTAAATAATAAAACAAAACAAAACATATAATATCATGAGAATTAGGGTATTCATGATATAATTTTTCAAAGGGTAGAATATAAACCATATAATATTGAATTGGTGTACAACAAAAAAAATTTCTCAATGCAATAAAAATAGAGACGAAATCTCGTTCAAACAACGTACCATTAGATTAAGGATAAGTCAATAACATAATTATGTGAGAAAAATATAAATACACCCAATATAAGTGTATATTTAGTGTAAAAAAGTCATTGGAAATTCATACATATTCATTAATTGAAATAATCTGGTAGTAGATGTTTTTCCCCAAAAAAAATAAATTGGGATATGAAATTCCCTTATGAAAATTTGACAGCCTAACGACATAGCTTAAAAATTCATAAAATGAGTTTATGGGAGAGAAAAGGGTCTCTCATAACTTGGACTTAAAATTTAAATAAATAAGGATATAGATAACATATACCAACATAAGAAAATGTAAATTAAAAGGCATTACAAAAACAATTATTTTACTAAAAGAGGAAGGTGAAAGGTTCCCTTATCGATTTGGTAACTTACGGAACATATACCCTGTGAAATAATGATCATACAATGATGATGTAAATACCCATAAATTAAATTTTATTACACAAAAAATACAATCATGGTCATTACATACACCACACAAAAGGAAATAGTGGAACATATAGCATGAATCTCACAGGAATAAAATGTGAGATGAAAACCCCTTACCTCAAGTCTGAATTTTCTTGTTTGTTCTCTATTCGTCCAGAATAATAAAAATAAGTTAATTTATACCTTGTTAAGAACATTTTTAAAGTTTATTATTCCTTTCACATCACCTATTACATTGTGATAACAATTAGTTAATTATTTGAGTTCATATCGAACATTTTGTCGAAGTTCAAAACCTGAGTAAAAATTGATCTTCTTATAATTACAAATTTTCCATGTGGTCAAAAGTATATTATATCCAGAATTATATTTATGAATTAAATATAATATATATAATATATTTCCAGTATATATGTATTTATAGTAGTCCATATCATTAGGATATATGAAAATGAAATGCACCGTTCATGGATACGGTAAGCCGGAGGTATGCATGAACCCTACATTCATTTAATTTTTTTTCATTTTTAATGGAATAAAAACCAAATGATACATCGGTTTATTATTATTATAATATAATTACATATTTTATATACATTACATATTTTCACTAACCCTATCCATTATACTTTTCATGTATGGTATGAATGAGTCATATCACATTGAGGGGACGAGAATAGGGACTTTCGTAAAGACCTGAAAAATTCAAGGAATTTTTTTTCTTAATTTTCTTTGGATTTTTACAAGAACGCAGTTTCTGACGGCACCTGATTCCGAGGCCCGGTGTGCCCGGAATCATTTTCCGAAGTTTGGCTCGGGTACATTTAGTGAACGAACGAGCGGGTTTTTCTAACATTTGAAACGGTGCTCGGAATCGAATTCTGAGGGAACCGATGGAATCGGAGCGCCGATATTTGCTTAGAAACGCCTCTTCCGGAGTTGCGTTTGCTCGGGTGTGGTTTTTAATTTTTGGGCTTAAGTTAAGAAATAAAATAAAGTGGTGCGACAACTTTATTTTTATATCAGTTAAAGCCACTTGAAATCCACTTAAAGCTGCTTAAGCTGAGTTGATGCGGATAGGGTGTTATCCAAAAATATCCTACCCTCTTGGTAGGATATTTGTGAGGTGGGGCCCGCATGAGCCCCACCGTTTCTTTTCCGCTAAGTAACGCACCCTCGAAAACCCGTCATTATGAAAGTCAACTGACGCGTTTTCTTAAATTATTATCGCACCAATTAATTGGGCAGTTAACTTCGTTGAATTAATTCTATGAATTAATTTAATCGTTTTTAACCTGTTTAAAATCCATTGGCGTAATAATAAAATAAGACCAACGCGCGACATCTTGAGGATTGCTCGTTGAGAGGCTTTTGGCAGAAATCTTGTGCCTTCATCCTCCTTCGCGAAAAACACGAAGAACACGAAAAACGCAAAGAACACGAAGAATGTCGTCACCCTCGGAGATCGACGACGCTTATTCTGAGACGTTCTTCCCCGCAACGATCTCCGATCACCAACTTCTTGGGGTAGGAGATTTCTGGTTTCTCCTTTTAATTTCATTGTGGATTATAACAACAATATGGATTTAATTATTATTAATTAAATATATTTGTTCTTGAACCTCAGAGTTCGTCGACGCGACACCGTTTTCCGCGACGACGCGACGCCCTTCCGCGACGACATGACGCCCTTCTGCGATGATGCAACACCCTTCTGCGACACGATGATCGCCTCCTACCGCGGCAATCAATTCCGCGAAGAAAGCGCATGCGACGACTTGACGAGGTAGGGGTTTGTTTATGAAATAATTTATATTCCCGTGATGGTTTCTTTAAAAACAAAGAACCCAGAATCAAGTTCAATTTTAATTCTATTAAAATTGTTCCTTGGTTGTTATTCATGTTTTGAATATTTTATTCTTCCTGATTGTTATCACCTAACACGGAGGGTGCGGGCCAAACAAACACGGCCCGCCAACCCTCCGCAGTTCATCGTTGATGTGCGGATTGGCGGGTGACGACAAAACATGCCGCAGGGACGACCCGTTGTTTCCGCAGTGAATAATGGGACCCGGGAGGAGCTTCGGCTCAGATGGGAAGGAAATCGGACAATCGGAGAAACTCCGGTGGCCCGCGGAAGCCACCGGCGGCGCGGGTCACCGGCGGCCGGAGGTGGAGGCGCCCCGGCGCGCAGCCGGACAGGGCCACCACAGCTGAAGCCGCGATCACGCAGGTCCGGCACGCCCGGGACGCAGCAAAGCCGCGTTCGTTGTTTCCAGCCCAGCCCCACGTGTGCCGCGGCACTTGCATCCCGCGGGGGCAGCGCCCCGCGGCACCCTCGGTCGGCCGTTCAGCCGTGCCGAGCCGGGCCGGCCCGACCGGCCGGGTCGCACCCTGGTCGGGCCGAGCCACGCCGAACCGGGTCCGACCCAGATCCGGGTCGGGTCGCCCGGTTCGGGAAAACCCAGGGGGGGTCGGGCCGGGTCGGTCTGGGCCCAGACCCCCCGTCTTCGGACCGTTTTTGGTCTTTTGCCCGTCACATGAGCTACGGGCCTCCGAACGACGCGCTGTCAGCGGCGATGTGATCCTTGGACCGAGGCGGTCGTTTCGGTATATCACACTCAAGGTTTCGGAATACTTTGCGTTCGGCCGGGTTGGTTCATACACGAAACCAACCGGGCCTTCGGAGCAGAAACGCTAATATCGTGAGCTTCGGATGTCCGATCGACGTGCCGTTGACTTCGTTGAATTAATCTAAGTGAGACAGATCTTTTGGCATACTCTGCCTGAGGTTTGGACGCATGTGGAGTACGGTCGGGTTTGTTTTGCCTTAAAAACCAACAGGGCCCCTGAGACGAAAAAGCCAATATCTCTCAGATCGGGCGTCCGATTGATGCGTCGTCTGCATCGTTGAGTTCCTATTGACGATACAGAAATTTTTGATACATAAACTCTGGACTATGTTTCATTTGATTTATCATCCTCTCGGCTCGTGGAGCGGACCCACCCGAACGAGCTTTCTATGTGCGGGAACGCTAGAGCTGGCTGCGACTGCTATTGTGATGACGACGACTATGTAGAGATCCTCACTGTATTCGATGGAGACGACTACAGCACTCAGCGATCCTTTGTGGGTCAGTGCTACCGATCCTGTGTCGGTCCGATCAAGTGTGGGTCAGCACTCAGCGGTTCTTTGTGAGCCAGCACCTACAGGTCCTGTGTGGGCCCGATCCTGTGTGGATTTTCGTTTTACTTTCCTTTGTGGATTGTGTTGAGCTATCCGGTGTGGATTTACGTTTTACGTTCCTTTGTGGATTGTGTTGAGCTATCCTGTGTGGATTTACGTTTTTCTTTCATGTGTGGACTGGGTTGTACTTGAGCTTGAATGTTTGAGCCGAGCGAGAATTGATGACTTAGGTATATGTATGGGCATATACCTATGTCTTGTCAGATGTTACTTCGTGATTGTATCATTCCTTTGTGGTTTATCCTTTGAGGATTCTTGGAGACCTTTGGGGGTCTCGGGGTCCCTACTGAGTATCTTATACTCACCACTGCACGGGCTATGCCCGCGCTACATTGTGTTGGTTGCAGACGACGGACAGCGTTGATCGTGGTGGAGGCTTACGGAGCAGCACGATACCTGGAGGTGGACCATTGGGTGGGGTGTACTCGGAGCGGTAGGCTGGACCCGAGGAGCAGTGGAGGCTTTCTGTACCCACCCTTCATGTGGGACTTCCAGAGGACGGCTCAACGTTGCGTCTTTACTTTTTAGCTGCTGTTTTTCCCCTTTCAGTTGTACTTTACAGTTGGGATTGTATTTCCGGCCCCCCTTTACTTTTCCGCACTTACTGTTGTACCAGCTTTTACTTAGTGTTTACTTATTCCTCTTGCTTACTCTATGGTGCTTGTTTACTTTACAAAGGCAATGCATTCCCTTTTTACCGGGATTTACGCCTTGGTGCTAGTCGCCAGCCCTTGGCCTATGGAAGGCGGGCTTGGGGTAGTCACGGCGCGGGCCCCGAGGACGGGTCGTGACAAATTGGTATCAAAGGTGGTCGGTTCTACCGCAGACTCTGATCTTTCTTCTATGTGAAGAAATAGTGTTTAGCATATTGGGTGTGGTTATCAGTCTAGGGAGTCCAGTGTTGGGGCGGCGGCCGACGTATCCATACACCAGGACCCTGACTTCTGATTTCCGACTTAATGCACGGAAACATTGATTGCATGTGTGTTTCAAGTTTTATTTGTGATTACTTTACGTCAGCTCACCAAGTATATTGTTCTGACCGTGGCGCACCTATTTCCTTTTCAGGATGGCCCCACGACGGCAGCCAACTAGGGTTCCAAGAGTCGTACGTGATGACAACCCGCCGAGCGACGAGGCCTCGGTACAGGGCCCTTTTATAGCAGAGGCACTGACGGTACCACTACCCACCGAGCCCCCGATGCTTCTAGCACCAGCCTTTGACGATGCACGTCGCCTCAGTTCACTACATGAGTTCCAGCGCCAGCGAACGCCCAGGTTCCATGGGGAGACGGACCCCCAGGCAGCCGAGGACTGGGTGGAGGCAGTGGTACGAGTTTTCAGACTAGTGAGGACACCAGTAGAACTCATGGTGATCCTCGCAGGGAGCCTACTGCATGCAGCAGCAGGACGGAGGTGGAGCTTGATGCTCCAGGTACACAATGATGCCTCTCTCATTTAGACAGACTTTGAGGGCCTCTTCTTCTCAGAGTTCATCCCGGCTACCCTCCGTACGGTGCGCATCCAGGAGATTCTTCAGCCGCGGCATGGAAGCTTGACGGTCGCCCAGTACTCGGCGAGATTTACTGATCTCTCGTGCTACTCGAGCGACATGGTACAAGACCCATTCTTCTGGGCTCAGACCTTTGAGCAGGGATTGAGACACGAGATCAGGGCATCACTGATCTCCCTCAGCATCCCGACCCAGGAAGGAGTACTGGAGCGAGCCCTTTTGATCGAGAGCTTTCTTGTCGAGACTTTCCAGCAGCGAGACCTACCGCGGAGCGGCACGTAGCAGAGTCTTCCACAGCGGGTAGTCGAAGGATGACTCAGGGGTCCAGGCAGGCCAGACCCTCACGCAGACAGCCTCAGGGCACTGGCTCAGCAGAGCGGGGAACACAACGCGGAGCTAGTCTTTCGAGAGGCAGGCAGTGCTACACTTGCGACAGGCAGGGTCACATGGCTCGTGACTGCCCGTCCCACCATGCCGAGGAGCAGCAGAAAGTTGAGGGGCCACCCAGGTAGAGGCAGAGGGTCGACCGTGGCGGTCCGCAGGGAGGAGGAAGACGAGGCAGAGGAGATGGCCAAGCTGCAGGTGGTGGGCGACGCTTTGAGGCTTTACCACCACCACCACCAGGAGGCCCGCCCCGACCATAGGGAGCTGGCGGGCAGAGACAGGCACAACTCCAGGCAGCGGAGGCCTACGACCATGGGGCGCCCGAGATGATTCGAGGTATGATCTGTGTATATTCCACCCTTTCTACATTTCTTATAGACACAGGAGCGAGTCACTCTTTCATAACTGCTGCTCTTGTTCGGAGCTCGGAGATTCCGACTGAGCCGTTGGCTCAATCCTTACGGGTGGAGACTCCTATGGGAGTAGACTCGACGATTACGCACCGGTGTCGGCAGTGTGAGCTTACTCTAGGAGGCGAGAGCTTCGGCTGGGATCTTCTTGTAGTGGCGTCGAGGCCTTACGACGTCATCTTGGGCATGGATTGGTTATCTACAGTCCATGCATAGATTGACTATATTAGGCGCAAGGTGCGATGTGTACGCACCAACGGGAGCAGTTTCACATTCACCGGAAAGAGGGGAGCCTTGGCAGTATAGGATGGACTTCCGCAGAGGAGATGACAGCCCATCACTCATCAGTTGGATAGCCTCATCCTAGGAGCTGTTGACGTGCGGAGTCCTAGTTTTCCTGTAGTGGTGGATCAGTACGCAGACGTCTTTCCCGACGATGTTCCAGGGCTACCTCCTCGCAGAGAGGTATAATTTCATATCGACATGTACCCCGGGATAGCCCCGATATCGACTCCAACATATCAGATGGCCCCTGCTGAGCTTCGAGAGCTATGGGTACAGTTGGAGGACTTGCAGGGTAAGGGTTTCATCCGACCCAGTGTTTCACCCTGGGCTTCACCGATTTTGTTCGCCAAGAAGGCGGACGGGAGCTTGCGACTTTGTGTCGATTATCGTCGCCTGAACCAGGTGACAGTGAGGAACAAGTATCCGCAACCGAGGATTGGTGACCTCTTCGATCAGCTTAAGGGATCACAGTGGTTCTCGAAGATAGACCTCAGGTCAGGCTTTCATCAGCTCAGAGTACAAGACGAGGACATGCAGAAGACGGCCTTCAGATGTCGGTATGTCCACTATGAGTTCTTGGTTATTCCATTCGGTGTAACCAATGCTCCAGTGGTGTTTATGGGCCTCATGAACAAGATATTTCAGCCATACCTTGATCGATTTGTCATGGTCTTCATTGACGAAATTTTGATATACTCGACGACTGAGGAGGAGACTGCCTACCACTTGCGGGTTGTACTATACACGCTCCGAGAGCACCAAAATTATGGAAAGCTCTCGAAGTGTCAGTTCTGGATACGTGAGGTCCACTTCTTGGGACACGTCATCTTTGAGGCGGGAGTTGCAGTGGATCCTACGAAGATCGAGGCAGTGCTAGCTTGGGAGCCACCCAGGAGCATGACGGAGGTGCGGAGTTTCTTGGGACTAGCTGGATACTATCGGAGATTCGTGCCAGACTTCTCCAGAGTTGCGGCACCACTCTCAGCTTTGACGAAGAAGGGAAAACCCTTCGTGTGGTCAGACAGATGTCAGTAGAGCTTCCAGGAGCTGAGACAGAGATTGACCAGCGCCCCTATCTTGAGGTTGCCTGAGGAGGGAGTAGGGTATGTAGTCTACTGCGATGCATCAAGGACCGGACTCGGATGTGTCCTAATGCAGGAGCGGGCAGCGATCGCCTATGGATCACGTCAGTTGAGTCTGCATGAGCAGAACTATGCTACCCATGACCTGGAGTTAGCAGCAGTGGTCTTCGCTCTGAAGACATGGCGACACTATCTGATGGGGAGCGCTTTACAGTCTTTTCTGACCATCAGAGTCTCTGGTACATATTCATTCAGAAGGACCTTAACTTGAGACAGCGGCGATGGATTGAGTTCCTCCAGGACTATGACTTTGAGATAGTCTATACTCCTGGGAAAGGGAACGTGGTGGTCGATGCTCTCAGCAGGAGGACCGGCATTCAGCTACTTGAGGAGGCGACAGAGCAGCTAGCAGCTTTGCAGATATCCTTTGTGGATAGAGATGGAGCAGCTTTCCTTCAGTCTCTCACAGTCACTCCTCTACTACTGCAGCGGGTCAGAGAGGCACAACGTGGGGATGCTGACTGTGAGACGCGGCGTGCGCAGTTATCCTCAGGACAAGCACCTGATGGCTTCTCCTTTGGAGCAGAGCACGACATCCTTTTCAGAGGATGTACCTTGGTACCAGTCGCTTTACGAGAGGAGGTGCTGAGAGAGTTTCACACTTCTCCTTTAGCGGTACATCCTGGAGTGGCGAAGATGTACCAGGACCTCAGACGATAGCACTGGTGGCCAGGAATGAAGAAGGCTGTTGCAGAGTTCGTTTCTCGATGCCTCACCTGTCAGTAGGTGAAGGCAGAGCACCAAGTACCAGCAGGCTTGGTTCAGCCCTTGGAGGTCCCGGGGTGGAAGTGGGATAGAATATCTATGGACTTCGTTACTGGACTTCCACGCACTTCCAGAGGTCACGACTCCATCTGGGAGATTGTCGACCGACTCACCATGTCGGCTCACTTTTTACCCATCAGAGAGCAGGGATCAGTGGAGAGCTTGGGGTGTCTCTATATTCAGGAGATTGTACGGCTTCACGGTGTGACATCATCTATCGTCTTTGATCTAGATGCTCTCTTTACTTCCCGGCTTTGTAAGGGGTTTTAGGAGGTGTTCGGGACGCAGCTACGTCTGAGCACCGCCTTTCACCCTCAGACGGATGTTCAGACGGAGAGGACCATTCAGACTCTCAAGGACATTCTCCGCGCATGTGTCCTCGACTTTAGTCACAGCTGGGAGGACCACCTACCCTTGTTGGAGTTCGCGTACAACAACATCTACCACTCCACCATCGGGATGGCACCATACGAGGCGTTGTACGATAGACCTTGTAGATCACCTTTGTGCTGGACAGACCCTGGGGAGTCAGCACTTGTGGGACCAGAGATGGTCTGGGCCACGACAGAGAAGGTCCAGGTCATCCAGGAGCGGATGAGGATAGCTCAGAGCCGGCAGAAGTCTTATGCTGACAGGAGGCAGAGGCCACTAGAGTTCTAGGATGGTGACCACGTCTTCATGCATGTCTCACCTCGATGTTGATCACGGAGATTTGGCCGAGGTGGCAAGTTGTCTCCACACTTCATCAGACCATTCTAGGTCATCAGTAGGATTGGAGAGGTGGCTTATCGCATGGCTCTACCGCCTCAGTTCCACCGGGTGCACGACGTCTTCCACGTATCCTAGCTGAGGAGATACGTGCACGACCCGACACACATCATTGACCATGAGGAGCCAGACGTGGATTATGGGGTGACTTTTGTGGAGGTCCCGGTGGAGATCAAGCATCGACATGAGCGGGTCCTATGTAGATGATCGATTCCTCTTTTGCGCATCAGATGGAAGCACGGGAACCTCCAGGAGAGCACATGGGAGCAGGAGGCTCAGATGCGTGCTCAGTACCCACATTTGTTTACCTAGTTTATGATGTATCTTTACGGAGACGTAAAGCCCTGAGGTGGGAGTGATGTAAAGACCCGAAAAATTCAAGGAAATTTTTTTCTTAATTTTCTTTGGATTTTTACAAGAACACAGTTTCTGACGGCACCTGATTCCGAGGCCTGGTGTTCCCGGAATCATTTTCCGAAGTTTGGATCGGGTATGTTGAGTGAACGAACGAGCGAGTTTTTCTAACTTTAGAACCGGTGCTCGGAATCAAATTCCAAGGGCACCAATGGAATCGTAGCGCCGATATTTGATTAGAAACTCCTTTTCCGGAGTTGCGTTTGCTCGGGTGTGGTTTTTAATTTTTGGGCTTAAGTTAAGAAATAAAATAAAGTGGTGCGACAACTTTATTTTTATTTCAGTTAAAGCCACTCGAAAGCCACTTAAAGCTTCTTAAGATGAGTTGATGCGGATAAGGTGCTATCCAAAAATATCCTACCCTCTTGGTAGGATATTTTTGAGGTGGGCCCGCACGAGCCCCACCGTTTCTTTTCTGCTAAGTAACGCACCCACGAAAACCTGTCATTATGAAAGTCAACTGACGTGTTTTCTTAAATTCATAACGCACCAATTAATTGGGAGGTTAACTTAATTGAATTTATTATATGAATTAATTTAATCTTTTCTTAACCTGTTTACAATCCGTTTGCATAATAATAAAATAAGACCAACGCGCGACATCTTGAGGATTGCTTGTTGAGAGGCTTTTGGAAGAAATTCTGTTCCTTCATCCTCCTTCACGAAGAACGCGAAGAACGCGAAGAAAGAGAAGAACGTGAAGAAGGCGAATAACGCGACAAACACCGTCACCCTCGGAGATCGACAATGCTTCTTCCGAGACGTTCTTCCCCGAAACGATCTATGATCACCAACTGCTTGAGGTAGGAGATTTCTGGTTTCTCCTTTTAATTTATTTGTGGATTATAACAACAATATGGAATTAATTATTATTAATTAAATATATATGTTCTTTAACCTCGGAGTTCATCGATGTGAAACTGTTTTCCCTGATGACGCGACGCCCTTCCGCGACGACGCGACACCCTTCCACAACGACGTGACGCCCTTCCGCGACGCGACGATCGCCTCCTTCTACGGCGATCAATTCCGCGAAGAACATGGGTGCGACGACTTGACGAGATAGGCGTTTGTTTATGAAATAATTTATATTCCCGTGATTGTTTCTTTAAACACAAAGAACCCGGAATCAAGTTCAATTTTAATTCTATTAAAATTCTGCCTTGCTTGTTATTCATGTTTTGAATATTTTATTTTTCACGATTGTTATCACCTAACGCAGAGGGTGCGGGCCAAACAAACACGGCCCGACAACCCTCTGCAGTTCTTCATTGATGTGCGGATTGGCGGGCGATGACAAAACATGTTGCAGGGATGATCCGTTGTTTCCGCAGTGAAGAACGGGACCCGGGAGGAGCTTCGACGCAGACGGGAAGGAAATCGGACCATCGGAGAAACTCCGGAGGCCCGCGGAAGCCACCGGCGGCGCGGGTCGCCGGCGCGCCGCCGGACAGGGTCGCCCCGGCTGAAGCCGCGGCGGTGACGGCTAGCGGAACAACGGCCGCGTGGGTCCGGAACGCACGGGACGCTGCAAAGCCGCGTCCGCTGTTTCCAGCGCGGCCCCACGTGGGCCGCGACACTTGCATCCCGCGGGGGCAGCGCCCCGCGGCTCCCTCGCTCGGCCGTTCGGCCGAGACAAGCCAGGCCGGGTCGCGGCCTGGCCGGGCCGGGCCACACCGAACCGGGTCCGACCCGGACCCGGGTTTGGTCGACCCAGGGGTGGTCGGGCCGGGTCGGTCCGGGCCCAGACCCCCGTCTTTGGACCATTTTCGGTCTTTTGCCCGTAACATGAGATACAGGCCTCCGAACGACGCACCGTCAGTGGAGATGCGATACTTGGATTGAGACGGTCGTTTTGGTATATCTTACTCAAGGTTTTGGAATACTTTGGGTTCGGCTGGGTTAGTTCGTACACGAAACCAACCGGGCCTTCGGAGCGAAAACGCTCATATCTTGAGCTTCGGATGTCCGATCGACGTGCCGTCGACTTCGTTGAATTCATCTAAGTGAGACGGATCTTTTGTTATACTCCACCCAAGGTTTGGATGCAGGTGGAGTACAGTCGGGTTGGTTTTGACTTAAAAACCATCTGGGCCCCTGGGACGAAAAAGCCAATATCTCACAGACCGGGCGTCCGATTGACATGCCGTCTGCATCGTTGAGTTCCTGTTGACGATACAGAAATTTTGAATACATCAACTCTGGACTATGTTTCAGTTGATGTATCATCCTCTCAGCTCGTGGAGCGGACACTACCGAATGAACTTTCTGTGTGCGGGAACCCTAGAGCTGCCTGCGACGGCTACTGTGACGACGACGACTGTGCAGAGATCCTCAGTGGATTCGACGGCGACGACTATAGCACTCAGCGATCCTTTATGGGTCAGTGAAACCAATCCTGTGTGAGTCCGATCCTGTGTGGGTCAGCGCTCACCGGTTCTGTGTGAGCCAGCGCATACAGGTCCTGTGTGGGCTCGATCCTGTGTGGATTTATGTTTTACTTTCCTTTGTGGATTGTGTTGAGCTATCCTGTGCGGATTTACGTTTTACTTTCCTTTGTGGATTGTGTTGAGATATCCTGTTTGGATTTTACGTTTTTATTTCATGTGTGGACTGGGTTGTACTTGAGCTCGTATGTTGCAGTCGAGTGAGAATTGATGACTTAGTTATATGTATGGGCATATACCTAAGCCGTGTCGGATGTTACGTCGTGATTGTAGATTTCCTTTGTGGTTTATCCTTTGTGGATTCTGGGAGACCTTCGGGGGTCTCGGGGTCCCTACTGAGTATCTTATACTCACCCATTCACGGGCTATGCCCGCACTACGTTGTGTTGGTTGCAGACGACGGACAACGCTGATCGTGGTGGAGGCTTACGGAGCAGAACGGTACCTGGAGGTGGACCACTGGGCGGGGTGTACTTAGAGCGGTAGGCTGGACCCGAGGAGCAGTGGAGGCTTTCTGTACCCACCCTTCAGGTGGGACATCCAGAGGACAACTCGACGTTGTGGTTTTACTTTTCAGTTGTTTTTTCCCCTTTCAGTTGTACTTTACAGTTGGGCTTGTATTTCCGGCCCCCCTTTACTTTTCCGCACATACTGTTGTACCAGCTTTTACTTAGTGTTTACTTCTTCTTCTTTCTTACTCTGTGGTTCTTGTTTACTTTACAAAGGCAATGCCTTCCCTTTTTACCGGGATTTACGCCTTGGTGATAGTCGCTAGCCCCTGGCCTATGGAAGGCGGGCTTGGGGTAGTCACGGCGCGGGCCCCAAGGACGGGTTGTGACAACTTCCTCAAATGAATTTATCATATTTACCCATTATAGAAACAATAGAGGAATGTCAAAAATGAAAAATACAGAATCATAGAGACAATATAAATATACTATATATCACATATAATTACAATTCCATCATAATGGCCACTATGAGAGGCAGTAGAAGATAATTGAACAATCATCCTTTCTTGAGGCATTAGTTCACCATCCACAAAAATAGTAGATTCAAAATCCATTATATGGATGTATGTGTATGTTTAGTTCAAATAATTTTCATAAAAACATCCAAGTATAATGAGGATTCAATTTTTTGTAAAAATTTATTGTAATAAAGAGATTTAATGGTTGGTGAAGGAAAATAAATAAAAATAACTTAAGAGAAGACGTTGTCCTTAAATCGGGTAACACCATTTGGTTTGAACAAAAGTACTTTCTTGAAGTGACTTCAATCATGACCTGTCCCCCGGGGCCCATGTCTGGACTACCCCAATCCCTAATTCCATTGTCTAGGGGTTGGATACTAGCACTGAAAGGCATATCCTTGGAAAATGGTAAGGCATTGCCTTTAAACCTACAAACACATAGTCTAAAAACAAAACAAGAAGCAACCACGAAGTAAACTGTGGTAGTAAAACATGTATTGAAAGTAAAAGTGCTAGAATAGAATCCAAACTGAAAACTACAAGTACAATATAAAATAGGAAACAACTCATGGATCATCCACCACAGATCCTACTTGAAGGGTAGGTAAATCTCACGATCAGTAGTCACAACATCACGTAACGTTAAATGGTCCACCTATTAGCACCATCCAGTCTTGGCTCCCTTAGCCTCGATCAACATTTTTATTCATATTCATAAGACACAACAAGGTGTGGATATATTCCATGCATGGGTGAGTATAGAAATACTTAGTAGGGACCCTGAGTCCCCTGAATGTCTCTCTGGGTTCCATAAAAAAAATCCACAGAGCAAGACCTCAATCACAAAGCACAAAGCAGTCATCAACTCGACATTGGTATATTCCCAAACATATACCTATGTTATAAAAATATACTCATCTCATTCATGAGTAAACATAAGGATCCAACTTATAATCCATTTTTACAATTTATCCCCATGGGAAGAAAACCACAAAGGTAGCACCATTAAGGCAACACCACGAAGGTAAAATTTCTACAAAGGTAACACCACGAACAAAAAATTACCAAAATGGAAACATCGTAAAGGTATCAAAATGATGTTAAACATGCCAAAATGGTAAGCAATCATCTCACACTAGGTATAACATAAGTATAAAAGTACTGATAATTAGACATATCGCTGGATCATCTTATTCTGTTGAGAGACTTTACTGCCGAACAACACATGATCGGTAGATTCTTACCCACATTGGATCGGTGTGCACTTACCCACTCAAGATTGCTGAGCATTGACCCACAAGGGATCTATATATGCTGGCCCACATAGGATTGATGTGCATTGACCCACTCAAGATCCCTGAGTGCTGAACCAAATTGGATCATTAGATGCTGACCCACATAGGATCGATGTTCTTTTTTCACGAGACAATCATCCAGAAGATTGCCTCACTAAGCATGCTTGATTCCGGGATGAACTTCTCCTCAAGATATCGGTCATACCTCAACCTCCAAAATGTTCCAAGAAGATTTATACCCAAAGGACCACCCTGTCATAGAGGTCCCAGCATGATAGAAGGCTTGTCGACCGAACACCCAGTCTGTGAGATATGAGCACTTTTGTAAAAAGGGCCTAGTTGGATTCAAGTCTAATACAACCTAGGTTGCATGTCAAACACATTTAAAACTAAATTAGAGTATCTTCAAAGGACTAACTTGTCACAAGGGTCCTTATGTCAAAGACGACATGTCGATCGGACGATTGGACTGTTAGTTACACCCATTTCAATGAAACGGGGGTGTTCACACCTCAATTCGGCCCAGCTCGGTTGGTCCTACCGAAATATTCCAAAGGGACCTCTTCCCAAAAGGGGTCCCAATTCCATTATTGGTGTGTCAAATGGACATCTGGTTCATCAGTTATGGATGTTTCATCATTCGGGTACCGGTTGGGTCTGGGCCCGGTCTGACTCGGTCAGACCGTCCTGACGCAATGGGTCTGGGTGCCAACCTGACACCACTTGGGTCCGGCTCACTAGAGGTCAGCCTGGTTCACTGGGTCCGGCCCATCGGGGTTTGCCTGGCTTGTTTGCGGGCCCGGGACACGGTTGGCCCGACCCGTCAGGTGGGGCTCGGCCCACCGTCGGTGGCACACTGGGATGTGGGTCCAGTCAGCTGGGTGGGCCCATCCCACTTACCTGGCCCTCATCCAGCTTGGTCTGCCTAAAGTCGGAACATTGTATCGCGCTGTACACGCGGTTACGGGGATGATTTGGCCAGCCGGTGGGGTGATGCCCCACCACGATTCAATCGTCGGCCGTTCGACCAACCAGCTACTGCCAACGCGGTGCGGCCCGAGGTCGCATCGGCCCTTCGTTATGTGGCTGATCCATGCCACCCCTTTCTCCTGTGGCTGCTCTGCGCCGCCCACCTTCTACTGCAGCTGCTGCCACCAGGTCGAGCCTACCGTTTTCAGCCACCATGGGATGTCATCGCGCGTCGCCTTCCATCACCCGTGACATGTTTCCTCGGGTATCCTCCATCCACCGTCGGTTTTCACCGACATGGTGGGTCGGCGGTTTCTTCAATGGGACACTGGACATGCTCCAGTAGTCCATTCATGGTGTCGTCTATGCCTACAACTGTAACACCCGAGACTTTTATGTTATATAAATCATCAAAGGAATCTTTTTCTACACAACACTTTCTTGGCTTGCTTTACACGCAATCGCGACCTTCCTCGATAGCTTGCGTCGTACGCAATACCGAGTTTCACTAAACAACAATATGCTATTAAAACTAGCCGTTATGAATAGTAATAACCACTTTTTGAAATTTTATAAATTTTATTTTTCAAAATGGACTTCATTTTTGGACTCAGAATATCAAAATTAGCCTAGGGTGAAATTTTGGTATTTTTCTGAAAACTTTCAATTTTTGATGAATAGTGAAACCATTAAGTGGTAGGTTAAAAACTGAATTTTGCATAAAACTTAATTTTACCGCTTCTGTGAATGGAATTTCAAAAATCCGAGAGACACGGTTAATATCAAGGACTAAAATGTGGTTCAATGAGAAGAAAATAATTTTTTGGTGAATAGTAACTTTTTACTTTTTTTACCGCGGTTAATAGTAAATAGGGTAACTAAGGGTAAATATGATATTAATATTACCCTAACACATGTCCTAATTCTATTGGACAAGTGTAATTCGACCAAAAACAAACTTAGGAATAAAATATGACCATTTAGGCCCACTTGGATTAGATTAGGACATTTATTATTAATTTATTTAAAGAAGGGTTAAAAGAGTTAAAATCAAAGTATATTTACTAAAACATTTTTAATATGGGGTTATACATAAGATAAATTCGATTGTAAATATTCATTAGAAAGCTAAAAAGATTTCCTACATGATGGTATTTTATTTGTAATTTTTAGACATCACATAATTTAATTTATTTATGACACAAAGATGATGCAGTAATTATCTTGTTAACGAAATATTGACATAATTGATGTTATAAACACCAAAATAAATGTAATTTGAGACTTTTTATGAATTACACTAATTTTCTAGGTTACTATGATATATTAATGTTGATTTAATCAACTTGGTTCGAACATTTAATTCTGTTATGACTTTCCCAAAAATCATATATCAAATAGTGTCAAAATTGACACAAAATAGTTTTTAAATCAAATATTATATTATTAATTGTTATTTTATTCCTAAAAATCTAAGGTTCGGCCAAATGATTTAGATAAGGATATATATATTAATAATAAACAATTTTGGGTTCGTTTGGCATGTTATTGTAAGTGTATTAACCATATAGTGAAAGAAAACAAAAAGACATGATAAAAGTTAAATTATTTAACTTAGAGTTAAATCTAAATGATAAGGTTAAAATAATATCCTAAACTTGTCTAAATTCTATTGGTTGATAGGATTTCGACCCCTCCCCACCTTATCTTCGAAATAAGACCCTTTGGAACCATTATAAACCGATTTTGACTTTAATATAAAATAATATTTTGAGATATTCCTAAGGTGCCCCTCTCCTCCCTTATAAAAGGGCACCTCCTCCCCCTCCTCCTCACACCAAATTGAGCACTCAAGCTCGGCCAACCCCTGCCATTTTCCCCTCTCCACTTCCCTAGAATAGTCCTAGAGGTCCTGGTCTTCTCCAAAGACCACTCTTAGTTCCCTAAGTGGAGGATTCAAAGAGGCGTTCCAAAGAAGAGGTAATATCCATTACCGATCTTTTCAATTTCTTTCGTCTTCAACTTCTTCTTATTTAGTTGTTTCATGATAAAGTAATAACATCAGTATTACTTACATACTGATATGTTATTATAAATATGAAACATCCCTAATTCACCTTCTATCCATCCTACGGAAAAATGAAATCACCGCGCGTGCGTACGTACGGAATACCGTCTCCACGCCGTGGTGTAATCGATTTTACACCATCACCTTACAAGGATGGGTATAATGGTGTAATGAGTAACTATATATGATTATTATTAAGTAATATTGATACTGAAATAATATATATATATACTCCAATACAATTCCACGATCATAGGAACGATATCATCACTCGTGCGTACGTACGGAATACCGTCTCCACGATGTGATGCGACTCGTTCTACATGATCTTCATTTCATAATGATTGTATAAATGAATTGAATGAATGAATATGGTATATAATACACTAATACCATTCTGGAAATGAATTATCTATAACCTAAAGATAAGAATAAGAATTTATTCGACAAAACACGCATAAGAACAAAAAGTTATAAAGACCCGAGTAACAAGTAACAATGAAATATTACTAACAAGAAGCTAATAATATGACCATATATGATCTCATATCAATATGTATGATTCTGGAATAAGTCAATAACATTATTTAAACCATTATACAGGAGCTTCGGACACGAACAAAGCAAATCGGACCTAAGGTAAGGGAAATATCACAATCTCATTTTTATCCGAGATTGTTTATTCGTAAGTATTTACTGGGGTGTATTTTATCATCCACATCCATGTTCCCTCAATATGTAATATTGTTTCCATCCACTTGAAATAGTTTAAATCCAATTTTACCCTTAGGTGAGTTTTTAGTAAAGAATATGAAAGGAATCTTTTGTTGTTTTTCCGTACGAGGTACTTTTTGACTTTTCCGACAAAAGTACGAAGAATGTTTTTTTTTAACTTATACGGCATGAATGGATTTTTAAAACATTACTTCAAAGAAGCTTACTTTACAAGTTTTCAAGTTTATTTTTAATCAACTTATTTTATTTTAAAGTTGTATGACATGTTATGAAAGGAAAAATGTTTTTGAAGAAGAAATGATATTTTCCTCAAGAATTCAATTCAAGTGTTTTATCAAAATTATTTTCCATCTAAGATAATAAAGGGTTCTGTTTCTATCCATATTTTTACATTGGTTTGACTATGTTGTGATGGAATTATGTTTATGAATTCCTTTATCATATATGAATTGATTTATGATGTCATGATGTTTCAAGAATCCCATTTTTGTTATGCGATGATGTATGTTTTATGATTATGTGGCACACATAAGAAAGGATTCATTATAAGATGGGTGGGACCTATATCTCCCTCCAATGCATTGGGTAATGATTTTATATCTCATGAGATAGACATGGCTGGAACAGAAGGTTATTTCGGTTCAGTGATACAGGACTGAAACGAGGAGTGAACTCGGTTCAGAAAGGGACTTTGTCCACTAAGATAGTCTTGGCAATGAGTCATGACTAACAAGAAATGATTTTCCATGATTATGTGTGCATGCCACAAAGATTCAAGTTTTATGTTATGATTATGGGGATCTCATTTTCACTTCTATGATTTATTTCATGTTAAGATATTATGATCTCTTTTGCAGGTTTTGATTTTCATAAAGATATGATATGATTTTTATTTCCTTTATTTTCCCTTGCTGAGCATTTGAGCTCACCCTTTTATGCTTTCTTTTCCCCAGGTCAGGAAGATGGATATTAAGTAGAATATGCTAAAAGGGACCCTAGATATGATGAAATAAATGGGAGACACTGTAGAAGATTTATGAACCAGTTGTTTATGTTTCCCAGTTTCTAAAGACACTATACCTATACGGTCCTTTGTGGTTTTGTCATATGTTGTAATAAGAGTGCTTCAATTTTGAAGTATTAACAATGTATGTAAAGTGTGGGTCGTTATAGTTGGTATCAGAGGAAAGGTATAGTCAACCTTTGGAAACTAGGATGTGAAAGCCTTAGTAAGAACCCTAAGGATAAGTCTAAGCATAGAACACAATCTTAGTGTTTTAGAAATGGCCTTGAATAACCTAGGATAAGACCTTAAGCATGAAAATTTTACTCTTGAATTATGTGGTTTCCTATTATAATTAGTGTTGCTCACACTATTCTTCTTGGTTTTAGTCAATGGCTGGAACCCGAAGGAACCGTGTTAATGCGGAATGCGATGGGCAATGAAATGATTGTCCCCCTGAGCAACCAAACGATATGGGAGCTGGAATGCAAAATCTTGTAGCCATGCTCACACAACTTTCTCAAGCTATGAATCATGCAGGATTTCCAAACGAACAAAGGAGGGAGCAACATTCTGTTGAATCCTTCATGAGGCAGCGTCCACCATCTTTCAGCGGGTCTACTGATCCATTAGTTGCTGAACAATGGATTAGTACTACTGAAAAGATATTTTCAGTTATTCAATGTTCTGAGCATGATAAAGTCATCCTAGCAGTGTATCGTTTGGAAGGAGATGCGGATCAATGGTGGAATCTTGTTAAGAATACGAGGCAAAGGGATGAAATTGAGTCTATGGAATGGGACGAGTTCAAGAACTTATTTTTCAATAAGTACTTCCCTCGTATTCTCCGAACAAAGATGGAGAAAGAGTTCCTTGAACTGAAGCAAAGGGATGATGAATCTGTTAGTACCTATGAAGCAAATTTTACAAGACTTGCAAGGTACGCTTCTGGTATTATTATCCAACCTCAGAGTAAGATCGATCAATTCTTTAGTGGCCTAAAACCAAGTCTTCGAAGGGCGTTAGCCATAAGGGACTTCAATAGCTACGAAGAAATCGTTCGATGTGCTCTCAAAGTCGAGATGGAGATTGGAGTAACCCATCAGTCACATGGGTTTGATAAGAAGAGGAAGATGGAATTCAAAGAAAAATCTAAAGAGCACAAGGAAAAGAAGATGAACTTTCCCTTATGCTCAAAGTGTGGAAAGAAACATGGAGGGAGTTGTCTTAAAGGGACAAGTAAATGTTTTAAATGTGGAAAGGAAGGTCATCGGGCATTTGAATGCCGTGATAATGGGAAGAAGATGTCTAATGATGCAAACAAAGGAAGGGATACACAGAATGAACCTGCTACACTTCAATGTATCAAGTGCAAGGAGATGGGGCATTATGCCAATCAATGCCCAAATCCAAGGGTTGATGATGATGGTCGACGTCAACAAACTCTTAAGGCTAAAGACAAAGGAAAGTCACATGCAATTTCTATCAGCGATGTGGAGTACGATAACGATGTGGTGAAAGGTACACTTACCATCCACTCTAAAGTAGAAAATGTTTTATTTGATTCTGGATCCACCCACTCTTTTATTTCTGAAAAATTTTCTAAGGGTATCACCGTATTACCTCAACAATTAGATGTTGAGTTAGCTGTGACAACACCTAATGGCACATCAATCGCATCAGAAGTTTATAATTCTTCTCCGATCGAAGATTGTGGGAAAGTGCTTCCTGCAAATCTTGTGATCCTTCCTTTAGTGGAATTTGATGTGATTCTTGGCATGGATTGGCTTTCTCTACATGGAGCTCATATCAATTGCCAAAGAAGGGAAGTCACATTTCATATTCCAGATCAACCTACGATCGTCTATCAATGCAAGGATGAACATAACCTTCCAGTGGAAATTTCTTCCATCTTATGGGTATTGATTCCACTAAATGAAGGTTATTTATCTCAAATGGTTGGTGAGAAACTCACGATTAAGAATATGCCCATTGTACGGGAGTTTGATGATGTCTTCCCGGAGGAATTGCCGGGTCTTCCACCAAATCGTGAAGTTGAGTTTTCAATAGAACTCGTACCGGGTGCTTTGCCTATTTCAAAGACACCTTATAGAATGGCCCCAATTGAGTTGCAGGAATTGAAGAAGCAACTCCAAGAGAATCTTGATAAGGGATTCATACGCCCTAGTGCGTCACCTTGGGGAGCACCTGTTCTATTTGTTAAGAAGAAAGATGGATCAATGAGACTCTGCATTGATTATCGAGAACTTAACAAGATCACTATCAAGAACAAATATCCTCTCCCACGCATTGATGACTTATTTGACCAACTACGCGGAGCTCAATACTTTTCCAAGATTGATCTTCGTTCAGGGTATCATCAATTAAGGGTCAAAAGGGAGGATATACCAAAGACGGCTTTCCGTACAAGGTATGGACACTATGAATTTATAGTGATGCCATTTGGTCTTACTAATTCCCCTGCTATCTTCATGGATCTAATGAATAGAGTCTTTAGAGACTATCTTGATCAATTTGTGGTAGTCTTTATAGACGATATTCTTGTCTATTCAAAGAGCAAGGAAGAGCATGAAGATCACTTGAGAATTATATTAAAGAACCTGAGAAAAGAGAAGCTTTATGCCAAATTTACCAAGTGTGAATTTTGGCTTCAAAAAGTTGCATTTTTGGGTCATATAATCTCAAAAGAGGGGATATCTGTGGATCCAGCAAAAACAGAGGTTATCGAAAGATGGTCAAGACCAACAACAGTAACTGAGATCCGAAGTTTTCTTGGTTTGGCTGGATATTATCGACGTTTTGTAAAAGATTTTTCACGGTTATCTAATCCAATCACCAAGTTGACTCGGAAAGGAGTTAAGTTTGTCTGGACAGAGGAATGTGAAGAGAATTTCAAGGAGTTGAAAAGAAGGTTATCCAGTGCACCTGTGCTCACACTGCCTTGTAGTGGAGAAAGGTTTGTGATCTACAGTGATGCATCCAAGAAGGGATTGGGGTGTGTTCTTATGCAAAATGATATGGTGATAGCTTATGCCTCACGACAGTTGAAAATCCATGAGCAAAATTACCCAACACATGATTTGGAGTTGGCTGCGGTAATCTTTGCATTAAATATTTGGAGGCATTACCTTTATGGTGAAAGGTGTGATATTTATACTGATCATAAAAGTTTAATGTATATTTTCACACAAAAGGAGTTGAATATGCGCCAAAGAAGATGGTTGGAGCTGATTAAGGATTATGACTGCTCAATCCATTACCACCCTGGGAAAGCAAACAAGGTGGCAGATGCATTAAGTCGACAAGACCATGCTAGTTTATCCATGATGAGGATCACAAAAGATCCAATATTTATGGATTTACAAAGAATGGATCTTGGAATTATAATGGAAGGGGAAAAATCTTATCTTTCTCAAATGAATGTTCAACCATCTATACATGTGAAGATTAAAGAGGCACAGAAAGAAGATATCGAGTTACAAAAGAAGGTGAGAAATGTTCCTGAATTCAACCTTGATTGTGATGGGATAATAAAGTTCAGGAATCGGGTTTGTGTTCCTCCCATCCCCGAATTAAAGAAAGAGCTGCTGGATGAGGCTCATAGTTCTTCATTCTCTATTCATCCTGGAAGCACGAAGATGTATAGGGACCTGAAAGAGTACTTCTGGTGGGATGGCATGAAAAGAGATGTTGCTGAATATGTCTCTCGATGCTTGGTTTGTCAACAAGTTAAAGCTGAGAGACAGAAGTCTAAGGGGATGTTACAACCATTACCCATACCCGAATGGAAATGGGAAAACATCACTATGGACTTTGTCACAGGACTTCCTAAAACATCCAAAGGCAATAATGCTATCTGGGTCATAGTTGATCGTCTTACAAAGTCCGCACACTTCATTGCTATTAGAGAGGATTTCTCTCTAGATCAGCTTGCCAGGATATATGTAAAGGAAGTGGTAAGATTGCATGGAGTACCACTTTCTATTATATCTGATCGAGATCTGAGATTTACCTCGAAGTTCTGGCGAAGTCTTCAGCATACTCTGGATACAGAGTTGAGTTTCAGCACTGCTTATCATCCCCAGACAGACGGTCAGTCTGAGAGAACAATTCAAACCCTAGAAGATATGTTGAGAGCTTGCTCTATGGATTTCAAAGGAGGTTGGGATCAACACCTACCTTTGGTGGAAATTTCTTATAATAATAGCTTTCACTCCAGTATTCAGATGGCTCCTTATGAAGCTCTCTATGGAAAGAAATGCAGGACTCCAACTTGCTGGGATGAAGTTGGGGAAAGAAAGCTATTAGGACCTGATCTCGTTGATGAAATGGAAGAAAAAGTCAGATCTATTCAACAACACATAAGAGCAGCTCAGAGTCGACAGAAAAGTTATGCCGACAACCGAAGAAAAGACCTAGAGTTTGAAGTGGGCGATAAAGTGTTCTTACGAATATCTCCCTGGAAGAGGGTTATGAGATTTGGAAAGAAGGGGAAGTTGAGCCCTAGATATATCGGTCCTTTTGAAATACTGGATCGTGTTGGGAAGGTAGCTTACCGATTGGCGCTTCCACCGAATCTCTCTCAAGTTCACGATGTGTTCCATGTATCTCTCCTGAGAAAGTACATACCAAAATCCTTCACATGTACTCAGCTCAGAAGTTGTACCACTGGAGCAAGATCTTTCTTATGAAGAACAGCCGATAGAGATTCTGGATCGTAGCGAAAAATTCCTACGAAACAAGACCACTCGCTTGGTGAAAGTTTTATGGAGAAACCACCAACTTGAAGAAGCTACATGGGAGCTTGAGGATATGATGAGGGAGAAGTATCCTCATTTGTTTGTTGCAAAGTGACGAATTTCGAGGGCGAAATTCTTTTTAAGGGGGGTAGAATGTAACACCCGAGACTTTTATGTTATATAAATCATCAAAGGAATCTTTTTCTACACAACACTTTCTTGGCTTGCTTTACACGCAATCGCGACCTTCCTCGATAGCTTGCGTCGTACGCAATACCGAGTTTCACTAAACAACAATATGCTATTAAAACTAGCCGTTATGAATAGTAATAACCACTTTTTGAAATTTTATAAATTTTATTTTTCAAAATGGACTTCATTTTTGGACTCAGAATATCAAAATTAGCCTAGGGTGAAATTTTGGTATTTTTCTGAAAACTTTCAATTTTTGATGAATAGTGAAACCACTAAGTGGTAGGTTAAAAACTGAATTTTGCATAAAACTTAATTTTACCGCTTCTGTGAATGGAATTTCAAAAATCCGAGAGACACGGTTAATATCAAGGACTAAAATGTGGTTCAATGAGAAGAAAATAATTTTTTGGTGAATAGTAACTTTTTACTTTTTTTACCGCGGTTAATAGTAAATAGGGTAACTAAGGGTAAATATGATATTAATATTACCCTAACACATGTCCTAATTCTATTGGACAAGTGTAATTCGACCAAAAACAAACTTAGGAATAAAATATGACCATTTAGGCCCACTTGGATTAGATTAGGACATTTATTATTAATTTATTTAAAGAAGGGTTAAAAGAGTTAAAATCAAAGTATATTTACTAAAACATTTTTAATATGGGGTTATACATAAGATAAATTCGATTGTAAATATTCATTAGAAAGCTAAAAAGATTTCCTACATGATGGTATTTTATTTGTAATTTTTAGACATCACATAATTTAATTTATTTATGACACAAAGATGATGCAGTAATTATCTTGTTAACGAAATATTGACATAATTGATGTTATAAACACCAAAATAAATGTAATTTGAGACTTTTTATGAATTACACTAATTTTCTAGGTTACTATGATATATTAATGTTGATTTAATCAACTTGGTTCGAACATTTAATTCTGTTATGACTTTCCCAAAAATCATATATCAAATAGTGTCAAAATTGACACAAAATAGTTTATAAATCAAATATTATATTATTAATTGTTATTTTATTCCTAAAAATCTAAGGTTCGGCCAAATGATTTAGATAAGGATATATATATTAATAATAAACAATTTTGGGTTCGTTTGGCATGTTATTGTAAGTGTATTAACCATATAGTGAAAGAAAACAAAAAGACATGATAAAAGTTAAATTATTTAACTTAGAGTTAAATCTAAATGATAAGGTTAAAATAATATCCTAAACTTGTCTAAATTCTATTGGTTGATAGGATTTCGACCCCTCCCCACCTTATCTTCGAAATAAGACCCTTTGGAACCATTATAAACCGATTTTGACTTTAATATAAAATAATATTTTGAGATATTCCTAAGGTGCCCCTCTCCTCCCTTATAAAAGGGCACCTCCTCCCCCTCCTCCTCACACCAAATTGAGCACTCAAGCTCGGCCAACCCCTGCCATTTTCCCCTCTCCACTTCCCTAGAATAGTCCTAGAGGTCCTGGTCTTCTCCAAAGACCACTCTTAGTTCCCTAAGTGGAGGATTCAAAGAGGCGTTCCAAAGAAGAGGTAATATCCATTACCGATCTTTTCAATTTCTTTCGTCTTCAACTTCTTCTTATTTAGTTGTTTCATGATAAAGTAATAACATCAGTATTACTTACATACTGATATGTTATTATAAATATGAAACATCCCTAATTCACCTTCTATCCATCCTACGGAAAAATGAAATCACCGCGCGTGCGTACGTACGGAATACCGTCTCCACGCCGTGGTGTAATCGATTTTACACCATCACCTTACAAGGATGGGTATAATGGTGTAATGAGTAACTATATATGATTATTATTAAGTAATATTGATACTGAAATAATATATATATATACTCCAATACAATTCCACGATCATAGGAACGATATCATCACTCGTGCGTACGTACGGAATACCGTCTCCACGATGTGATGCGACTCGTTCTACATGATCTTCATTTCATAATGATTGTATAAATGAATTGAATGAATGAATATGGTATATAATACACTAATACCATTCTGGAAATGAATTATCTATAACTTAAAGATAAGAATAAGAATTTATTCGACAAAACACGCATAAGAACAAAAAGTTATAAAGACCCGAGTAACAAGTAACAATGAAATATTACTAACAAGAAGCTAATAATATGACCATATATGATCTCATATCAATATGTATGATTCTGGAATAAGTCAATAACATTATTTAAACCATTATACAGGAGCTTCGGACACGAACAAAGCAAATCGGACCTAAGGTAAGGGAAATATCACAATCTCATTTTTATCCGAGATTGTTTATTCGTAAGTATTTACTGGGGTGTATTTTATCATCCACATCCATGTTCCCTCAATATGTAATATTGTTTCCATCCACTTGAAATAGTTTAAATCCAATTTTACCCTTAGGTGAGTTTTTAGTAAAGAATATGAAAGGAATCTTTTGTTGTTTTTCCGTACGAGGTACTTTTTGACTTTTCCGACAAAAGTACGAAGAATGTTTTTTTTAACTTATACGGCATGAATGGATTTTTAAAACATTACTTCAAAGAAGCTTACTTTACAAGTTTTCAAGTTTATTTTTAATCAACTTATTTTATTTTAAAGTTATATGACATGTTATGAAAGGAAAAATGTTTTTGAAGAAGAAATGATATTTTCCTCAAGAATTCAATTCAAGTGTTTTATCAAAATTATTTTCCATCTAAGATAATAAAGGGTTCTGTTTCTATCCATATTTTTACATTGGTTTGACTATGTTGTGATGGAATTATGTTTATGAATTCCTTTATCATATATGAATTGATTTATGATGTCATGATGTTTCAAGAATCCCATTTTTGTTATGCGATGATGTATGTTTTATGATTATGTGGCACACATAAGAAAGGATTCATTATAAGATGGGTGGGACCTATATCTCCCTCCAATGCATTGGGTAATGATTTTATATCTCATGAGATAGACATGGCTGGAACAGAAGGTTATTTCGGTTCAGTGATACAGGACTGAAACGAGGAGTGAACTCGGTTCAGAAAGGGACTTTGTCCACTAAGATAGTCTTGGCAATGAGTCATGACTAACAAGAAATGATTTTCCATGATTATGTGTGCATGCCACAAAGATTCAAGTTTTATGTTATGATTATGGGGATCTCATTTTCACTTATATGATTTATTTCATGTTAAGATATTATGATCTCTTTTGCAGGTTTTGATTTTCATAAAGATATGATATGATTTTTATTTCCTTTATTTTCCCTTGCTGAGCATTTGAGCTCACCCTTTTATGCTTTCTTTTCCCCAGGTCAGGAAGATGGATATTAAGTAGAATATGCTAAAAGGGACCCTAGATATGATGAAATAAATGGGAGACACTGTAGAAGATTTATGAACCAGTTGTTTATGTTTCCCAGTTTCTAAAGACACTATACCTATACGGTCCTTTGTGGTTTTGTCATATGTTGTAATAAGAGTGCTTCAATTTTGAAGTATTAACAATGTATGTAAAGTGTGGGTCGTTATAACAGCTCTCTCGGGGTGCCATCATCAAAATGTGACCCGCTAATTCACGTTGCTCTCAACATGAAAAAACCATACACGAAGAACGCAACATGAGAGAAGATGTGGGGGGTTAAAACATGTTTGTTTGGATCATGCCCTACGTGTTAATATTATTGTAGGCGGGAGAAAATAAATCATCATAGATGGACTTAAAAACAAACCCCCTACCTGGATAAGTCGTATGCTAATGACAATCGACTGACCCACCTTTTTCATTGTCGCCAGTTCATGATTCAGTGTCTCTCTTCACAACCTGCTAAATCTGGCCTTGTCCTCCATGTGGTCAGCATCACGATACTTTTACAGAGCTTCATCGCTTGGTAAAGCCATGCCACCACCCCTTCTCGAGCTCCATATAAATAAGAGAGGAGAAATAGTGTGTCCTGCACGAAGAATTAATGAGGTTCACTTAATTAATGAACATCCCAAATTCCCAATGGTACTCTCAGATTTTCAATCCATGTTACCGTTTAGATGTTATGGATTTTTACAAAAAAATTATTTTTACCTAAATATTTTTTTATGTCCAAAAACTTACTTCCACTGATTAAAAACACCGGCCAATTTTAGGGTCTTCCCAAAAAAAACATACACTCACATGTTCAGTGGTGGTCTCATAATTTTAATCTGAGTCACCGTTCATGAATTATAAACATTCGAAAAATAGAATAACATTATTTTATTATTTTATTTACGATTATGCCATTTTTGGGTTTTGTCACTGGAGGCCTATACTGACTAAAACATAAGTCATGTCTTTGGTAAACCAACTATCCTAAACTAAACGGTGCCCTCAGATTTCTGATATGGGCATCTGTTTTAGATTTATTTCACTTTTTTAGGAAAACCACTCACATGCGCTATTTTAAACATAACGATTTTTGACGCAACATTCTATGAATTCCTGGCCTTGGAATCATGTTCCGTTAGATTATTTGGTCTCTAAATAATTACATATATTAAAAAACACTGTTCGGAAATTCTGGGACATTAAATTCTCCCCACCGTAGGTATATACGTCTCTAAAATCCAAAAGAAAGGAAAATAAAACAAATGAGGGTACTGAGAATGAATATGTGCCTCCCTCTCCCATGTTCGCTCTATGAGGTTCCCGTAAAACCACCAAACCCTATCTAGAGGGATCGACCATCCATGAAGTAATCGGTCCTGTTGATCCTCTATCTCCACCGGTAACTCCGAAAAATTCATCCCATCATCAATGTCCTACTCACAATAGTCAATAACGTGCATGGAATCATGCAGGCATCTCCTCAGTTGTTTCACATGTAAAACATTATGCACCTGGTGCATCTGTGGGGAAAGTGATAGATGGTATGCCACCTCACCCACATTGCCGAGAATCAAGAAAGGTCCAATAGACCTTAGAGATAGCTTGCCACCCCATTCAAACCATTGAAATCCTTTTCGGGGTGAGACCCGTAGATAGGCATGGTCTCCCTCCATGGACTCCAAGGGGCTTCGTCTTATATCGACATAACAAATCTATCGGCTCCGTGCAGTCTTCACTTACTGATAAGTGAGGCATTGTGATACAAACTCTACCATTGTTTCATTCATCCCATGCCACTAGTACTGACACCGGAGAACCAGGTACATTTCTCCACTCTAGGACGTAATGTCAAAGGGGATGTATGTAACTCACTCAACACCTCCTCCCGATGCATCACTGGTACCATAGTGTCCACTAAAAAGAATGACGTGCTCCCCACCTTCATAAAATCTTTTTGGAGACCATCCTGAGGATATCTGAAGACGTTGGGCCTCGCAGTCAACGTCCCCATGTTGCGCCTCCCGAACTCACTGATGAATTGGGGTAGTGACAGTCAGAGACATGAGGTAAGATGCTCTATTTTTATCCACAATGGATATCCACACTGTTACTATCTTCTCATATGAGTCACTATGCAGTTGTAGAACAAACCTATGGCTGAGTGCATATGCTACCACATTCCACTTTTTATGAGTATAGACTATCTCAAACTTATAGTACTGGAGGAACTCTAGCCATCGTCAATTTCACAAGTTCATTTCCTTATGTGGGAAGATATACCTAAGACTCTGTTGATCAGAGTAAGTAGTAAATTTTTCACCCATCTAGTAGTGTTGTCACATCTTCAATGTAAAGTCCACTGCTGCTAACTCCATGTCATGGGTAGCATAGTTCTGCTCGTGTTGTCTCATCATCCGTGAGCCGCAGGTGATCACTGCACACTCCTGCATTAGGAAAAAACCTAGTCTTTCCCCAGATGCGTCGCAATAGACTAAATACCCAATTCCCTCTTCTCGTAGCCTCAAGATGTGGACACTCGTCAGTCTCCGTCTTAGCTCCTCGATGCTCTACTAACCCTCTCAATCCATAAGAAAGGATCTCCCTTCATTCTCAATTCTTAAAAGGGTGCCTCTACCCTTGAGAAGTTAGGTACAAATCTCTGGTAGTACCCAGAAAAAGTATAATTCCATCTCCCTTTGGAGAGTAAATCCTAGAAACATCATTTCAAAAGATGTCACCACACTCTGCCACTACTGTTGGAAACTAATAACTCAAAACTTATGATGCCACAAGGGTATGGATGGACAACTCAAGAGTGGTCGGTGACATCCTCCTATGCATGAGTTTATTATGTGCTGCTTGTGTTTCCTTTTTCTTTGACTATGGAAAACCCCATTCCAATGTTGTAGATATACCACAAACATTTTTTCCTAAAATAGTCAATCCGTGTATGAACTGTGGATGACAAGTCCATACCCAAATCTAACGTCACAAGGCCTCAACACTACCACAATGAGGTTTCAACCGAAACACTTTCCTCAAGATTCATATCACACTATTGGCATCAATGTGATTTTCAAGTCTCCTCCAAACGATATCTCCAGATGTAAGGGTCTTGTCAACAGTTTAACCGAAAAATCTACGTCTTGAATAAGATTAGACATAAGAAGGAATGATCGGTACCTATGTATATTAATACGATAGCTAGTAGTAGATACATAGTGTACCTCGAATTTTTACTGGATCCCTTGGGTCACCCTATTTGACTGCATGCAGCTACTCACTTCCCCCATCATCTAGCTCCCTAAGCCCGGTGGGGACCACATTGGAGTGGTGGTTGTAACATGTCAAAATTTATACCACCTCATGAAACTCCCCTATCTCCACTTCCACATTTTCTACCCTCAAGATTCACCTGTCCCTATCACTTCCTCTTCCAGAAAGATTTTACATGCCCAAGTCTCTGAGATTGGCGTCGGTTTCCAGCTATCCAACTACAAACATTCACTAGATGTATCTGCTTATCCAAAGAACATTCAACGACCAAGGTTCTCTCTATCACCCTAACATAAGTTGGAATTCATAGAGGAATAGTGATAGATTATATGTTCGTAAGAACACCTCACTCATAGGTCTGAACCCTGAAGCATCAACCATACTTTCTTCATCAAGAACCTAGGATGGTCGGTATGCCTTGATGAATACTCAACTACCGACATGTCGTCAAACCGATGCTGTAGAATCTCTGGGGAACTCTCACCCCTTAGCTTTTTATGGAAAGATACCCCCTTCTCTTATGATGGTTCTCAAACTTTTACACTGAAAAGTCACTTCTTCGCAAGATCATGGTAATATAAACCATGTCATCATCTCACTGAGCCTTGTTGAAGGCTCTCTACTAGGACCTCCATTTGATCGAATGGTGCCCTGAATGGATGGAAACTCGACCGCTACCTCAAGCCAGTACTTAGCTGCCTATAAGTTGGGATCACCTCGGATCCTAAGGGGTATCTGATGTTGAAAGATGTGTAATCCACTAAAGCAACACATGTCCTCTATCAGTAGCACAGGTTGTAACTACTAACCAATGGAAAGTGGTATTGCGGGTACACCACAAAAGGTACCATCTCGGGTAACAATCCAAGTATCAAAGCTTCTTCACCTTGTGGACCATCCTCATGGCCACACACTGGAAATGACTAGTTGCTAGGATCACCATCTGCTTTTCTGGTGTCTCAACTAGGTGGAAAACTCTAACCAAAGCCTCAAGATAGTCCTCGGTTGTCTGGGAATCTCTCTCACCTCAAAACCTCGGAGGCCTCTACCGCTAGAACTCCTGAAACACACTCAGTCAATGTGCACCGTCTTCTAGTGAGGGTGGTGTTAGCTGCTACCCAATGGGGGTTGGTGTTGCTAGTACACCATCCGAAGTGCCAACACAGTAAGAGGGCCCTACACCAGAGCCTCATCGCTCAGTGGGACATCATCGTGTACTGACTTGGGAATCCTATATGGTTGTCTATGCAGCGACATCTTTATAAGGAAGAAGTGTTCCACGGTCATTAAGTTATACCTGGTGAGCTAACTCAAAAGATATCAAAGTGAAAAATTTCCAAAACACAAAAAATTAGTGTTTTCATGCACCTAGTCGGAAATCAGAATCCAGGTTCCTGGTGTATGCATACATCGGCTGCTGCACCAACTCTAACACCACTAACTAAAAACCACACTCAAAACACTTAACACTATTTCTCTTTTGGAAAGATAAGATTCTTAGTTATTTGGTAGAACTGACTCCTCTAATACCACTTTGTCACAACCCGTCCCCCAAGGCCCATGTCGTGACTACCCCAACCCCACAATCCATCGAATAAGGGTTTCCAACGAGCATCGAAATCCATATCCCGGAAAATAGGAAGGAATTTCCTTTAATCCTGCAAACACACCATTTGAGAACAAAAAAAGAAGCAACCAAGAAGTAAAATATTATGGTAAAACGTGTACTGAATCTAAAGGGGCTTGAATACCATCCCATATAAAACTTAATAGTTCAAAAAAATAGAGGAAAAAAATCCCGGATCGTCCACCGAAGATCCTACATGAAGTGTAGGTACACCTCACGATCAGTTGTCACTAACGTCAAATGTTCCACCCCTAAGCAGTGTTTACTCTTGGCTCCCTCAGCCTCGATAAAAAATGTATGTCATCTGCACAAGACACATCAATGTGACAATGTATCCCATACAGGGGTGAGTATAATAATACTCAGTAGGGAACCCAAGACCCCCAATGGTCTCCCTAATTTCTGCAAAGAAAAATCATCAAATGAAGACCTCAATCACAAAGCACTAAGCAGTCATCAAATCTATATAGGTATATGCCTATACATATACCATAGTTATAAAAATATAATCATCTCATACATGAGGAAACATATGGATACATACATTAAGCCATTTTCACAATTGATACAAAAGGGAAGAATACCACAATGCTAACACTGTGAAGTTAAATGTACCATAAAGGTGACACCATGAAGGTAACACCACAAAGGTAAAAGTACCACAAAGGTAACACCACGAAGGTAACACGAAAAAGGAAAATGTACCACAAAGGTAAGGACTCATCTCATAGCAGGTATACCTTAAATACATAAGTAAAAATGATTATGCATATCACTGGATCATCTTATTCTGTTGATAGCCTCTACTATTGACCCACACATGATTCATAGATGCTGTCATAAATAAGATCGATGTGCACTGACCCATTCAAGATCGTTGTGCACTGACCCACATAGGATCGGTAGATGCTGACCTACATAGGATCTATGTGAGCTAACCCACTCAGGATCCCTAAGCGCTGACCCGCATAGGATAGATAGATGCTGACCCACATATGATTGATATTCCTTCTTCATGTCACCACCATTTACTTGATTCCCACACTAAGCACGCTTGATTCTGATAGAATATGATCCTCAATCCATCGGTCACACCAAAACCTCCATGATGATCCAAGAATAAGTATACCGAAGGGACCTCCCTGTCATAGGGGTCCCCACGTGACATACGGTGTGTCGATCGGACGCCCGGTCTGTTAGATATTTTCACTTTTGTAAAAAGGGCCATGTTATATTGAAGTCTGATCCAACACAGGTGGCACGTCAAATTATATCAAAACTCAAATAGATTATCATCAAAGAACCACCTTTTTAAAATAGTTCTTATGCCACAAATGGCATGTCGATCGAGGGATCAGTATGTTATTTACATGCATTTTTGTGAAATGGGGATGTTCGCACCTCGATCGGGCCCAGCTTGGTTGGGCCTGCCAGAATATTCCCAAGGAACAGCTTCCAAAAAGGTATCTCAATTCCACTAACAGCATGTTAAACAGACACATGGTTCATCAGTTAAAGAAGTTTCTTCATTCGGGTATCAGTTGGGTCTGGACCCGGTCTGACTCGGTCAGACCGTCCCGATGCAATGGGTCCCAGGGTCTACCTGACCCCACATGGGTCTGGACCACTAGGTATCAGCCCAGTTCACTAGGTCTGGCCCATCGAGGTCCGCCTGGCTTGTTCGTGGGCCCAGGCCGTTGTTTTCCTTTCCCGTTGGGTGGGGTTTGACCCATCCGCACTGGGCCGCTGGGCCGCTGGGAGGAACCGGCCCGCTTGGCCGGCTTGGTCGCCCGATGGTAGACCATTCTATCCAGCTGGTCCTGTGGTTGCGGGGTCGTTTCGGCGAGCAGGTGGGGCGTTTCCCCACCATCATTCAACGGCCGGTTGTTCAACCGATCAACTTCTTCCAACATGGCATAGCGTGATGCCGCACCGCCCCTTCCTTCCATGGCATGCTGGCCACAACTACTATGTGCCACCCTCCTTCTATCGTAACTAAATGTTTATAGTTGTTGCCATCGGAGATGCCTGCTGGCGCCTCCCTTGTCATACATGGCTGGCTTTGGGTGGTCGTCTTCGGCCACCGCGGCGCGCCGTCGCGTGATCTCTTCCATCACCCGTGACTAGTTGTCGCAGGTCTCCTCGAGCCACCGTCGGCCGACGCCGACATGGCGTGCCAGTGGTTTCTTTTGTGGGCCACTGTATGCGCTTCAGTGGTCTGTTCTTGGTTCCGTCTGTGCTTAAGGCTCTTTCGGGGTGCCGTTTTGAAAACGTGGCACCCGAATTCTTGTTTTCATCAACTTGAGAATACCATTCCCAAAGAACGCAATATTATTGAATCAGTGGAGGGTCTGGGCATTTTTTGTTTGGCATGTTCCCTCCATGTTAATATGATAGCTGGTAGGAGAAAAAATTAATCATATATGAAATTCAAAACAAACATCCTACCCTGATAAGACGTCCGCTGATGGAAATCGGTCGAACCTCCTTCGTTGTTGTTGTTGGTTTGCGATTTGGTGGCACTCCTCATCGCTCGTTGAATCAGGCCTCGTCCGCCAGGTGGTAAGTGCTTCGGTACATTTACAGAGATTCGTCGCTTCATGAAGTTGTGCCAACACCCCTCCCTGAGCTCCATATAAATAGGAGAGAAGAAAGAGTGTGTATCGCACAAAGAATTAATGAGGTTCATTTAATTAATGAACCTACCAAATTCCCAACACTGCATTTACAAAAAAAAGAGAGTCTAGTCATTAATGGAATGACATGTCTTCAGTCTCGCCACCACCGCTTGTCTGTTGGAGAAAATAAAATGAAATAAAATAACATTACATGCTATGTTATTAATCGTTCAAAATTCTGAAAAATTAACATTTTCACCACACCTAATATGATTAAAGAGATTCCTCTATTAAGAGAATACCGACACTGCGAATTTAATGGTGCCCTCATATTTTTAATCTGAGAAATTGTTCAAATGTTATAATACGATTCCCGCACGTTTACTAAACGTGCCTTATAAATGTTCAATAAATTATTAACATTTCCCTCAACCCGAACTAGTCATGTTTAGGCTCTGGCTAAGGAAAAAACGCCCCAAAGAACTCAGCAGTACTCTAGGATTTTCAATCAAAGATACCGATTAGATGTTATGAATTTTTACAATAAAATAATGGTTACTTAATTATTTTATTTATGGCAAAAAACTGACTTCTACTGTTGGCCCGTGTCGGCTAGTGTTAGGGTCTTCTTAAGAAAAACATACCCTCACGAGTTCAGGGGAGGTCTCATAATTTTAATCTAAGTCATCGTTTGTGAATTATAAGCATTAGAAAAATAAAATAACTATATTTAATTATATTATTTACTATTATTCCATTTTTGGGTTTTCTCACTAGATGCCAGTACAGAGTAAACATAAGTCGCGCCTAGGGTAAACCTGCTATCTTGAATGCAACGGTGCCCTCAGAATTCTGATCTGGGCACATGTCTAAGAGTTATTCCACATTTTTTGAAAAACCAGTCACACACACTATTTTAAACATAACAATTATCGACAGATCATTCCAAGCACTCTGAGCCTCAGAATCATGCACCATCAAATTTTGTTGTCTCGAAATAATTCTATATAATAAAAATAATTATATGTAAATTCTTGTATATTACACATTCTTCTTAATGTAAGGAATTTAAGAGTAAGATAGGTGTTTTAGGAGATTATTTGGGTAGATTTTGGATGAGCCAAGGGTCTTGAGAGGTCTGAGTAATAGGTTAGAGGTGTTGTCCTTTTATTAGAGGGAGGACAGGCCCTTTAGGATTGGTTGAAAGTGTTATTTGATTATAAAATGATTTTAGGCTTCAAAAGGTCCGCAACTCATTAAATAAAAATATAAGAAGAATATAAGTCTAAATAAATTCATCCAATAAGAATTGGATAGGTTTTGGATATTTTGTTATCTATATCATTTTTATTTACCCTTTGCTAACTTCTTTAACATTTACCATGTCTTCTTGTATATTCATACTATATGGATAATATACTTACTATAAAATTCCATGAGATCCAAAAATGGATCATTAATGAAAATTTAATATCATATATGTAATTTGGCTTAATCGTATATTTTTAGGATTATTTTATCATTTAATAAAATAGTGCTCATTTTAAAAACTCATTAATGTCAATTTATAAACTATTCATATCAGGACTTTTAAAAAATATATAAAAACATTATTCTTTAGGTCAACCAACTATAGTTCAAATATGAAAAGTTATACTCATCCATAAAATTCGCGGATGACATAAAAAGTTTCAAAATAAATATATATTAATTTTTATAATATCATTTTTTAAATCATTCATTAATAAGGTAATCACTACATCACCATTGTGTCATACATAATTTTATTTATTAAATGTCTAAAAATAATAAAGAAAATACCATGATATAAGGAATATTATTATATTTCTAATGATTATTTGTAGTAAAACTTATCTCTTATATAACTATAAATAAAAATTGTTTTAATAAAATATTTGTGTTTTTTGTAACATTTTCCTGAACATTAAATTAATTTTAATAGTGTCAATTTCACAGACAAGTTGCTCCACGGGGTCCCAAACTAGACCCAAGGATGCCTATGTTTGTACATGTATCATTAAATAGGATTTGGACATGTGTTAGGGTAATTTAATATTATTATAATATTATTTTTTACATATATTTACCAGATTTACCCTTTATCCATGATAAATACAATATTTTCTGAAGTTACTATTCATATTGTGTAAAAATAAAAGTTACATATTTAAAAATATTGAACCTCCTGATTCCAAATACAAAATCCATTTTTCCAAATTCAAAACATAGAAGTTGTAAAAATTAATTTAAATTTAATTATCGTTGTCAAAACCAAATAGCGTGTTTTTATGAAATAATAACTATCAAAAGATTGACATTTTATTAAGTCCAATTTCAAAGTGAAATTATTTCCAATGACCATAATTGTATTAAATGATAGAAATATAATCTAATTAAACTTTAAAACCTATTATAAGAACAATATAATCATATAAATAAATTATATTAAAAGATAGTTTTGACATAAAATGTCGTGTATTTTACTATTCATTTAAAATTGAACCTTATCCCAAAAATACAAAAATTTCACCCAAAGTAAGTTTTGATGTCATAATTCTAAATAAAAATGTTATTGTTTTAAATAGAACACAAAAAATTAAAAAAAACTAGATTTAAAAAGGGTTCTCCATGAAAAGGCGCTAACACTATATTTTAAAAATATTATGGTATTTATGATTAAAATAAGATTCAATATTATTTTAGGACTCTAAAATTTATTGTAGAAATGTAAAAAAACATTAACAATCATATTTAATCATAATATGTTTAGTTATGTTCATTTCTACTAATACAATGGCTAGGAATTAACTACCATTTTCAATAATAATATTATATTATTATTTTTCGGTATAACTCAAAGTTGTGTGAAACATAATATTTCAAAACCCCCATTATTTCATATTGACTACCATGTCATACATATCATGCCATTTAGATTAAATTAAATATTTAATTCAAAAGTATTAATAAATATGAAATTTTCATATTTTTTATTTACCAAGGATGATACATATTTCCCCCATTTTGGGAATTTAATCCTTGAAATTTTAAAATTGGGCTTGGCAACATCATAACATTCCCAAATTAGAAAAAGAGTAAATGAAAATATCAACTTAAAAGAAATAAAGATAAGTAAAAGTGGTAAAATGAGATAACCTATACTAGGATTCCATGAAAACATGGAAATGGAGGAGAAACTAAGTGTCAAGTTCTAATGGAAAGTGATAGAAAAAATAATTATGAGAAAGTTAACAATAAGAAAACCATAAACTTGTGATGGGTTAAATGGTCTTTGATTCCTCAGAAAGAATGTTAAACGGAGAATGATTTTTTTATGTTCCATTTCATAAATTTATACAATTTATTTATTCGATTAACTAAGGATATAAGGAAACATACTTACTTGTCATGTAGACTTTAATCCGTTACTAAATTTCTTCCACAAACTAATATTTTCTCAATATGATGACATTTCAAGATGACTTGGTCAAACCTAAAGTACTAGAATAAACTCCTAGAAGATCACATAATCCATAAAATATTAACTGTATAGTTCCCTCACCTTTATCCATTAACTAAAACCAAAATGGTTAGTATAAGTTCAAATAATACCCAAAAAATATAATCTTTTACAAAAGGAAAAACTACTCTCAATCCCCAAAATTGAACAATCAATACCCAAAGTTCTTCAATGACTATTCAATAAACAATTTTCCATAAAATCATTCAATATAATACAAAATATGATTGAAACAAAAAAATTAATAAGGATTTGATCACCTTATCGTCCAAAAAAGTCATAACATTTATCTCCAAATATCATCGACTACTCTTTAAGTCTCATACTAAAAATTAATTAAACTAATAACATGTTTTCTTTGATAGGTTAATCATTTCGACAAATAACCTAAATTTTTATATGTATTCAATATAAACATATTTTCTTCCAAAATAATATTCCACCATTACTCTTCAATTTAAATCCCAAATTATTATTTTTAGGTATATACTGTTCACCAAAAGAGAGAATGTCTTCCAAAATAACCTTTATCACCTAATCACCACATCAGTTTACTATACTAAGGATATCCGTTTGATATAATATAAGTTTCCAAAATAAACTTATTCTTTATCCGTAAAATAATTTAAATAAAAATAAAAAGTCATTCAAACCAGGGACTTCACATAGTCCAGTGGTAGGAAATAAATCCGAGCCGCACTTTGGTTGTGGGTTCGATTCCAGCGACATTGTCCGACGCGACGATTTGTCACACGGTCTGCATGTTTTCAATTTTAAAAAGATATATAATTTTTTATCAATCATAATATTATATAAATTCCTTAAAAATACCATAACCTATTTTAACCACAAAGGTTATATAATACCTTCCATTTTGCATCCCAAAATGTAATGAACATGTATCACATAAAAACAAAATATCCTATGAACCCTAAGGTTATCCATTATGTCCACAAAAGAAAACATAATTATTTTTTGAATAACAATTTCACTTATCAAACAATAGGCTTACACATACAAGAAAAAGTATTCCAATGTAATCCCATCATTACCAGGGATTTAATACTTTTAAGTGTTTCATCATCCTAAAATCTACCTTAACACTTGAATCCCTTATATGTAGACCTCATACTCATTCAACGTTCATCGTGACCCATTAACCATTCGTTAACAACTTATTACCAAATACATATTTTCTACAAATAAAATCATTAATCATATCCAAAGATTCAACAATATAATAACAACAACTAAGAAATAATTCATACCTTTCATTGGTCATTTTGTGTTACCTCATCATCAACTAGAATGGTATTAGGAATTGGTAAACATATATATTTTATGATCTTTCTGAACCCATTCCCGAACCTTTTTAATAGGTGATCTATTTTTATAATGATCATGCACAACACATTAAAATCATTCAATTGATCCTTAAAAAATAAATTTTTTCCCGTTAATGGAGTCAACTAGATACTTCCTTTTTCCATGGAAGGTTCCTGCTATATGACCTTCATTACAACATATAGAGAATCTTCCCATCCCATTGAAGCATTTTAATAGGTGTCTCTTTCCACATCCTTGACATATAGGTTGTTGAATATACTTACCCTTATGATTATTACCTGAACTTCTATATGGGTTTATTTCTCACATATAGGATGACTTATAAAAATCACGAAGGTTCATTTGGTCAATCATGACTACAGAGAGTTTGTTGATAATAACCATAATAGTTATCATTTTAGCTCCCATATCATTTAGTTTCATTTCAAAAAACGGTCAATTTTTTTTTAACATGCATTGTAAAATGGGTTCCTGTTAGATCAATCCATTTCTTAAAACCAAAAAGGTCAGTGTTTGTATATCAGTAAAATCATCATAAACTATCTTATGTGGTGGGTAAATACTAAGATATACATATTCATGTTATCATAAACTCATTAGATTTATCTAAAATTACTATGACTAATCCGATATGGTACCCATATGGTTATATTACATATTCTTAACTAACACCATATCCTCTAAAGTTATGTAAACTGACCTCTAATACCAACTGTAAAGTCCTAACCAAAAACATTACATAATCTTGAATTAAACTAATAATTTACATTGAGGATTTTTTCTAGATTATAGTTTTAGAGAATGAGGCCATAACTATTACATTACATCTCTAAAATTACAATGTATACACTTCAACTCAATTTCTATTTTTTCATAAAATAAAAATCATTGAAAAAAAGATACCTGAATACTTCAATGTTTTAGAAAACATGAATTTTACTTATTCCCATCCTTGAACGTATTCATATTTAAGTGTTGTGAAAAAAATATCAAAACATTGGATTAGAATAATAATATCAATAAGGGTTATAAAATAAGGAATAAATACATTAGGCCGTAAATAAATAAAAATCAATGAAGCCATAATTTTCAATCATAACATACCTTATGAAATCATAAGATTTAGGAATAACACATAGATATCATAAATTATAAAGGGAAATTACGACATACATAACATACATACACCATTGCTGTCATTGTTATTTAGGGAGTTACATTTGGAAAAACTATCATAGCGTATTCCCTAAATATCTTAGGAGAAACATTAATGTTTATCTCCATCACGTTACCCCATGCATTGAAGAGCTATCTCGGTCTCACCCGCCCTAGGTTTATCACAGAACCAACTATATACGAAAAAAATACCCAAGAACCATGATCATAACACATAAAACATGCATATTGGATATATAAATCTTCCACACTATAGTCACAATATATCATTTCATGATATTAACATAATCAATTTCTTATCAAAGCATTTTCAAAACCATTTATATAGAGATGTTTCAATCAAAGTGTTTTGAACAAATTTGATGATTTCAATGGAATTAAAATTTTAAAACATTAATGTCAATAAAATCAATCCTTAAAAGTATTTTGAAAACATGGAAATTAATAGGAAATATTTTGAATAATAAATCATTATAGATTTTAAATTATTTTTTTTAGTTAAAGTGTCTCGTAAAACATGAGAAAACATGACTAAACACATTTAATGAATAAAACAAAACAAAACATATAATAGCATGATAATAAGGTATTCATGATATAATATTTAAAAGGGTAGCATGTAAACCATATAAAAGTGAATTGGTTCTTAAAAACATATAAGTCTCAATTGAATTAAATTGAGATGAAATCCCTTACAAATATTGTACCATTAGATTAAGGATAAATCAATGGCATAATTATGTGGGAAAAATATAAATACATCCAATATAATTGGATTTTAAGTGTATAAAAACTAGATTACATTCACACATATTCATAGTAGGACATAAAAAAGAATTATATGTTTAACCCAAAGAATGAAAATTCGGTTAAGACGTTCCCTTATGAAAATTCGACACCATAACATCATCTCGTAAAAATTAATAAAAAGAGATGATTAGAGGGTAAAGGGTTTCTAATCAAATGGATAGAAAATTTACCACAATAAGGATATATATTAACATATCCCAACATAAAAAAAAGTAAATTAAAATATATTACAAAAACAATTCCTAGACTAAATGAGGAAGGTGAAAGGTTCCATTACCTATTTCGTAACATACTAATCATATACAACATGATATAAGAATCATTAAATGAAGATGTAAATTACAATAAATTAAATTATTTTATCAAAATAATAAAATAATTGGAAGTACATTCACCACACAAAAGAAAATAGTGGCAAAAATATCATGAATCTCAATGGAATAAAAAGTTAGATGAAATCACTTACCTTAAGTACGACTTTTCTTGTATGTTCTTTGTTCATCCTGAATTATAATATTAAGTAAATTTATACTTTCTTAAAAATAAATTTAATGTTTATTTTTATTTTATATCACTTATTCCCGTTCTATAACAAATTTTTAAATATTTGTGTTCATATTGGACATTTTGTTGATGTTCGAGACTAGAGTCAGAAATGAACTTGTCATAATTAAAAATTGACCACGTGGTCAAATGTACATTATCTCAAAAATAATAGTCATTGTTTAAATGTCACGTATATATTATGTATCAGTTATATATTTATTTATAATATCCAATATCATTTAGATATATGAAAATGAAATCCACCGTTCATGGATACAGTAAGATGTAGGAACACATGAACACTACTTTCATTTCATTTTTTTTTTCATTTTTAAAGGAATAGAAACAAAATAATACAATTGTATATTATCATTCCAATATAATATTATATTTAATATATGTTAAATATGTTCATTAGCACCATATTTTATATGTTCCATGTATTGTACGAATGAATCATATCACTTTTAGGGGACGATAGCCCACACTTCCTCAAATGAAATTATCATATTTACCTATTATGGAAACGGTAATGGTATGAAATGAATGAAAAATACAGAAGAATAGATACAATATAAATATAATATATATCACATATAAATAGATTTCCTTTATAATATCCACCATTGTAGGCGGTAGGAGATAATTGGGCAATCATCATTTCGTGAGGAAGTAGTTCATCATCCACATAAACAGTATGTTCTAAATCAATTAGATGGATGTGTGTGTAAGTGTAGTTATAATACATATCTTATTAATATCATAGTATATTTATGATATATTTTTGTTATAAAATAATGGAATAAATATATTTTAGGGTGTTGGATATGGAAAATAAAAGAATAGAACTTGAGAGAAGATTTTACCTTTAAATCGGGTAACTCTAATTGGTTTGAACCAAAAGGATTTATTGAAGTGACTTTTCCTAAGGTAATTATTCTATGAAAAATATAGGGATTTTGGGAGCTTATTTTTTCATAGTTTGGATGAGACAAGGGGATTGAGAGGTGTGAGTAATGGTTTAGAGGTAGTGTCCTTTTATAAGTGGGAGAAGGGGATATTTAGGAATGTTTGAAAGTATTATATTATTTTAAAATGATTTTCGGTTTCAAACTGACCAATAGTCATTAAATTCAAATATAAGATGAATATAATTCTAAATAAATTCATCCAATAATAACTGGACAGGTTTTAGATATTTTTTAATCCTTATTCTTTTTATTTAACCCTTTGTAAACTTATTAAACTTTTACTATGTCTTCTTATATATTAGTACTATATGGATAATATAGATACTATAAAATGACAAGAGACACTAAAATAAATAATTAATGAAATTTCTAATATCATATATGTCAGTCGGCCGAATCATTGATTTTTAGGATTATTTTATTATTTAATAAAACAATATTCATTTTAAAAACTCATTTCTGTCAATTTATAAACTATTCATACCAAGACTTAAAAAATCTGTAAAAACATTATTGTTTCAAAAAAACGTCCTAAATTAAAATATAACAAGTTATAATCATTCATAAAATTAGTGGATGGCATAAAAAGTCTCCAAATAAATTTAGATTAATATTTATAATCTCATTTATTTAGATTAGTCACTAATAAGGTAATCACTAAATTACCATTATGTCATAAATAATTGTATTTATTAGAGAACTAGTTATTATAAATAAAATACCATGATGTATGAAATACTTTTATATTTATAATTATTATTTATAGTCAAAAAAATTTCTTATATAACCCTACATAAAAATTGTTTCATTAAAAGATATTTGTTTATGTTACATGTTCCTAAACATTAAATTAATTTTAATAGTGTCACTTTCACTTACATGTGGCTCCATGGGGTCCCAAAATCGTCCCAAGGATTCCCATGGGAGGACATGTATAATCAAATAGAGTTAAGACATGTGTTAGGGTAATTTAATATTATTATAATATTTTTTTTACCCTTATTTACCAGATTTACCCTTTAACCATGGTATATAATATATTTACTGAAGTTACTATTCATAATGTCTAAAAATAAAATTTACCTATTTACACAATTTGGAACTCATGATTCAAAATATTGAAAATCATTTTTCCAAATTCAAAACACTGAAGATGGAAGAATTATTTTAAATTTAATTCCCATTTTCAAAACCAAATAGTATTTTTTATGAAATATTTACTATTAAATGATTGACATTTGATTATGTCCAATTTAAAAGTGACTTACAATGAATAATTTTATCAAATATGACATATAAAAGTGTTAAAAAAATTTATTTAAAAAAGGATTCTCCATCAAAATATGGTAAAACGACTTTTTAAGAATATCTGAGTATTTATGCTTAAAATAGGATTCAATCTTATTCAAAGGCTCTAATATAAATTCGATAAATCTAAAAACATTTAACAAACATGGTTAATCATAATGTAGTTATTTCTGTTAAATACTTCCAATAAAATGGCTATGCGTTAACTACTATTTAAAATAATTATTTTATTATATTATCTTTTGGTATAACTCAAAGTACTATGCAACGTAAGATTTCAATGAAACCCGCTATTGCGTGTTGAGTATGCTATCAAACATGTCTTCCCTTTAAATTTAAAATTAATATTTAATTAAAAAATATTAAAAAATAGTAAAAAATATGAAAATGTCATATTCTTTATTGACCTGGGATGTTACAATAATTTCTTTCCCAACCATCACATAATGAAAAATCATATTTATTTGTGACACAAAATCATAAAACATTCATAATGTCATCATATTATTAAATGTTGATTGGAAACTTGTTTCATAATCATTTCATTAATCCTCATAGCATAAACCCTAAAAAAATAAATATGTTTTTTTAATTATTTCTTGAGAAATTAATATACATGTGGGAAATAAATGAGTTTTATAAAATCATTATAAAATAATCATCACCACAAGACAACCAAATAAATAATTTGGATGGTACCATTAGATCATATACCCAATAAATGATAAGTAACTTAATTAATGTTATTATTAAAGAAAAAATTATTTAAAATATTAATTGAACATATCTTGGGAAAAAACAACATTTTCCTTGTCGAATAAATTATTTAAAATCTAAACAAATCCCAAAATATTAAGTAAAAGAATTTCCCTAAAATGAACAAGGAAAATATACAAAGACAGCTACAAAGAATTAAGCGATTAACATGTTGGAAATTTCATCCATACCATGTATGCAAAACCAATGATTCCTTTCACATTTTGGCTTTGGTGAATATTATACAACTGAATTAAAATTTTATTTCAATGAATAAATATATTTTTCAAAAACTATTTTATCATAATGTAATAAATATTTCAAAAAAAATACACACTTTACAACTAAAGAAATTTGTAATGTATAAATAATAAATTCTTTGTAATGTTATTTCTATATGAATCATGATATTTTACATTTTAAAATGAATTTTTTTATAGAAATGAAATACACTAATATAATATTATAAAAATACATTAAAATTAAATGAAATATTCTATAAACTATTTATGCCGTATAAAATATTGGCTAATAATAAATATATTATTATATGACTAATGTTTATGACATAATGCAGAAAAAAAATTTAGGGGAGATTATATATTTTAAAAATAATTCTAATAATTTTGTTTAATAATAATGATAAAACTAAAATAGGTAAAATTATATATTAAAAATTGGAATATATGGAAAACATATGAATAAAATGATCATTTGAAAACTAATGAACAAAAAAGAGTAATGTAGTTATCAAGTGAATGATATGTTAAAGGAACTATAAATACATTTAATGAATATTAATAAATCATATTGTATAAATAGTAATGAGGCAGAAAACACAATTTTAAATAATATTTTATATGTAAATTAATAAAGTGATAAATGTGTATATAAATTTTCAGTTTTATGTTTTAAAATGAAAAATAAATGAACTTTATATAATATATATATATATATTATGGGTGGAAAATATTCCTTGAAAATAAATGATGTTACATTACACCCACATAAAAATATATTCCAATTCAATTTCCTGAACAGTGAAAGAACTTTTTATTTTTTTCTCTAACTATCATGAATGCAAAATGTATTGTATAGTGTTACAATGAACATTTACTATGTTAATTCTATAATATGACTAATCATTAATGAATTTTAAATGTTAATACTATATGGTTATATCATATATACTTAACCTCCCACCCCTGGTATAATGTTTATATATGTAAATCATTATGCCATGATTTTATAAAACCCTATTTCAAAAATTTCCCAATCCAAATCCGAACACTCAATATCCTGGCACCCGAGCTGGCTATAACCATACATAGAGGATATTCTTGATGTTAATATGTTAGAAACTGGTGACATGTCATCTTATGTGAACTCATGAAAGTGATTTGTCCTAAAAAATATGAAATAACAAACCTAAAAACTTTCCAAAATTCTATCATGTTGACTTCATATGTTGGAGGTCCATGCAACAAAATATGAAATAGTTTCACAAAAAAATATAAAATATATGTTACAATATATGAATAAATATCTAACAACAAATATCATATAAAAGAAAATAACACCGTGAATAACAGGGGAAATTTTTTATGATATGAAAATAGGAAAACAAATCAAAAATAGGAACCCAAAATGACCAATAAAACATCCATGTGATCGAGGGGTCACCATCCATCCTTAGGACACCATCACTCAAAGGTGATTGATTCTAAATTCTATCTTGAACCTAAAACTGATATTTTATATACTCAAATATGTTCAATAGACTAGTAGGAAATCCAAAATAGACAACACCACAAAATAGGCTTTAAATAAAGGGTACATTTCCATACTAGTATAAAATATAACTATAATGTAAATTTCCACATTAATTTTAAATAAAATAAAAATTTACCATCATATTGGAACAATTTTCCTTAATGATATATGGTTATAAAGTTGTTTTAAATTAGTATTTCATACTTTAATAGCAGAAGATGTATTTGATTTAAAAATGCTTTTAAATTTTAATAAAAATTAACAATTTGTTTTTAGTAAAATGATTACTCAATATTGACATGTAAAGATAATAGACAATAATAATAATAATAATTAATATACTAATAAAGTGAATAATAAGTAATCATCAATGAATCTAAGTGTTAATAGTATAATATTAAACAATACTCTGACCTTATATATCATATCTTCTACTGCAGTCTAATTTATATAGTTTTTGACCATACCCTACCCAGAGAAACTAATGGGAAACACCCATACATAGATTGATCCATACTAGGGTCGAATAGTAAGCTAATTATCATGAACTAGTGTATCATTTCTATCAAAAAAATCCCTCTAGATACCCTCAGTTTCATATGAAATATGAAATGTTGGTGAGAAAATCAATTGGAGTAGGTAGTGGAACACATTAATTTATATAGATAATAGAAATAACCATACTAATAGTAATAATATATCAACACGAATAATAACCACAACCGCACATCTGAAACACTTGTCCCAAATCCACCCCTAGTTCTAGTACAAAAAAATGTCACATGAAGGGGATCAATACATCAAATTTTAAGGGGTGTGAAATGAGTGTTTTTTATTTTTAGATATTCTACTCAAATGATAAAATATAGCCTCATATAATTTCCTTAAAATAGTATTTTATGAAACTAGATTGAAAACTAATTATAAATATTTTAAATTTTCTAATAAATTTTAGCAGTTTGAAACCCCTATTTCAAGAACCAATATCCCCCATAAATTTCATAGGATCCTTCAAAAATGAATTTAGAAACAAAAAAACATCTCAAAATAATAGAACTCATAAATAATGGTCATTCGAGACAATCATCTAACACTTGGTGTGGGTGGATGTTTTCAAATAGAATTAAGTTACATGTTTTTGAAATAAATTCCATTGCATTCAATGGAAAATATTTGACACCTGATTTCCTTTCCAAAGAAACATAAAAACATATATAAAATTATCAATAAAATTATAATTAATTTGAATAAAATTATCTAATCAATGGATCAGATAAATAAATCTTTAATTTTAGGGAAACATACATATATATTTTTTCTTCCACAAAATTCACATTAATAAAAAAAATATAAGTCACACCCCTTAGAGAGTACCCAATTGAACTATAAAACCAATAAACCCCAAATTAAAATCAATTCAACATGATTATCTATATTTTCATGACCTGAATAGGGAAAACAAGAGTAAGGAGGATGGGAAGAGATGACAGGACTAAGGATCGATTAAATTCATAATATCACATTAAATCATGATTAAATCCCCCTAAATTATGATCAATGATAGGAGAACCAATGAATAAGGGATCTATATCCCCTATGATTTAGTGTGAGGATAATTGAGAAGTTTTGATTTAAAAACATGTATTGTTAGAATATTATATTGAAAAAATATTAATGTCTGAATAGGGATCACTGTTTACCAAACCATGAACCAACCATGGACCCCGAACATGACACACTTCAGAAACACCCCCATTGGGCCTCGAGGTTTTGCAAATCATCCTCTATCAATTTGAACTAGTTGTGTTAAACTATTGACCCATAAACAGGTTTCACACATTGTTTTTATGGATTATGTGACAATCATACATGTGTTTTAAAATTTAATATATTGAAAAAAATTACAAATATCGACCCAAACCTAAAGGAAAATATCAAGCATAATTGAATAGTTAAAATAATAAAGGAAACTACTGTTAGTTGTAACATTAATCCCTTACATGACACATCCTACCCTCATAAATCATTATTATGTTATAATAATCAGTCAAACTAGTGTCATTCACCAACTCAAGTTTGATTCATTACCCCAAAACCAAGGAACACCACAACCATACCAAGAGATGGACGAAGTTGTTATCCAAAATGGGATACCACCAAATAAAAAATAATTTATCATTATAATAACACCGAAAACAACAATAAAGAACCATACAATATACTAGAAAAATTTGTGTTATATAAAAGACTCCATGCTCGATCACTACCAGAGTCTAAATCTACAACAGACAAACCCATGTTGACAAAACACGTCAACCGAGATGACCCACCGTATGGTATAGATCAACAGATAAACAAAAAAAGTCACATGAGTAATTGAATGGATATAAAAAAATAATGTACAGAGTATAAGTAAAGTAGACATTCATTTAATAAACATATAAATTGAAAAACAGATAAACCAGAAACAATAGAAATGAAATAAAAAACCCTTGTCTCTATGTTACCAACCATGAACATTAACCCATATCACTAAGAATGATACAACGATCTTGATAAACCATAAAACTACATGACACCCTTACCAATAGTTTTTTTCTAATAAAATAGGATATCCACACAACCAATGTAAAATTTTGGCTGTCATAATCAATCCTAAGTTAAACAAAAAATGAGCACCTGAGTTTCCCTAAAGTAAGGCCAGAGAGGCATTGCTGGTCCTCTTCAGCTGACAACTACTATCATACATCTGAATAACTCAATTGTAAATCATTTTTTCATTGAATAATAGATAAATAAAAATTAATAGTAGGAATAAAATAATCACCTGATGTAGTAAGAAATAAAACTATACATACCTTTTTATGACCCCTTGGTCACCACCATCACTAAAACCACCATTCTCTATAACAAAACATAAATGAGAACATTATCCTAGATAACCTATTGGGTCCACCTATGTTTAGTATAAAAAGTAGAGTGTGATCATAAAATAGATTAGTAGGTAGGAACCAAATAATCAATACACATCCTTTACCAAAATATTCTATAACCACTAATTTTAAAATGTAGATATAATAATAGGTTTTTATTATTATAATTAACCAAACAAATATTTCAAAAATTTCATTTCCGAAAAAAAGATTTTATTGTTTATATTGTTTTCTATTTCAATACACATATTAAAAACCAATACTAGTAATGATACTAAACTCATGTAAATACACACTATAAGGAAAAACATAGCAAAACATGTAGGATATATCAGAGAAATTCAAAATGTAAAGAAAAATTCTTGTTCGATAAGTAGATAAACATATGTAGAACAGGTGACCATGTTACTGAAAAATAAAATAGTATAATATAGATATGTAATTATAGTTATTGCCTAAATATATCTATAATAAATCCTAGACATAATCATTTGAGAACCATTTTCCAATTTATGATTCAATCCATAGTCAATAACTAACTTGGATACTCTACCTAGACTCACCAATGGCACATCCCACATGGCCAGTCCATGGGGATCCAATCGCTCTTATTAAAACTATATATCTACCATATCTAGACCCACTAGATAACATCAAATAATCTCATGATAATAGTATAAAGGGATATTTAGGATAACATCATAGTCTTGGCATTAAATATATCCCATAGAGGTATATCGTGCATGCCTTGGTCACTCTATAACACAAATATGTGTGAAGACCATCTTTAAAGTAGGATAAGAATAGGGGTACCTATCACATAGAAAACCTTCTAATAGTTTTAACTAGGACTAAAGATCAAAGATGACAAAAAAATTATTTATGAAAATAAAATTTATTTCAAAAAGTAATTCCAAAACCAATGTGATTATTGAAATATAAGTTCAAAGATTCCAAACATGCCTATAAGAAGAATAATTATCAAATCATTTTTTTAAGGATTGAAATGGAAAAATCATAATGAAATGATCTTGAAGAATACAATTGAAATCATTTTGAAACTGTGGTACCATTTGGAAAGATATTTATAGTTTTATAGAAAACCATTTGGATGAAAAAAAGTAATTGGTAAGATGATGGGATAAAACTATTTTTGAAAAACAAAGTTATCACTTATTAATTTAATGGATATTACATTAATATAAATGTTCATATATATATTTTAACCCCATGATAATATGTATATAACCATCTTCATATTCATATAAATGTATAATCAAATTAATTACTATTGGATCAATCAATGTAGAATAATGATAATCCTCCCAAAGGACAAGAGTTAACACAAAATCATCAACTAATTATGTGAATAAAAACAACCATACCACAATTCTATAGGATTCCCAATTTTATTAAAACCCTAAAATAACAAAAATAACTTCAAAATACACAATAAATTTTTAAATGCCTCTTGTAATTTTATCAAACACATAGGATAAATTTACATATAGGCCTCCTAGATTGCTGCGGAATTTTTTTAAACAAACTGCTTTGTTCCAAATATCCATGCTCATTGGTGATCCATTGATGGTGGATTCAGTGATGAAGAATCTTTCAATACCATATTTCTCAATAATTTGTATGGAAATTTATTTCTCTAAGGATATACCTTCTCAAATTTGGATCCAGAATGTTTATTATGGTTTATATGAAGAGGTTATTTATAGAAGACTTCCAGATTGATGTCACGTTTTCCTCAATCATGGTCATGATTCGAGAGATTGTGGGAAAAATTCCATACATCCTGAGTCCTTAAAAGCCACTTGGGTTGAAAAATACATGAAAAATTTAAAACTATGGGATAATATTAGTCATATAGTTATGGTTGGTCCCTCTTGGATAATGAAGGAATGATAGAAGAATGATACGAGCAAGGATCATTTGGGAATGATTGAATAGTCCTCTGAAACAAAGGGATTTTTTTCATTACTAATACCATAAAAAGTAATAGTATTGCCCCTTATTTTATAGTAGAGGAGCAGGAGTATCATGATGAATTACATGATACGTGGTAAGAAGGTCAGGAGGATCTCTCAGACTCTAGTTTATTATAGGAGGATGAGGATCAAACATGTCAAATTAAAAAAGAATACCTCAAATCATGTGCTACAAATGGAAAAAACAAATTATCGATAATGATGGTTTCATTACTCCAAATCCAAAAAAAATTTAAATGTAGGGATTACTATATTATTGAAATAACAATTGTTAGAAGATCACTTGAAGCCTCTAGGAAAGAAATCACTGAGCCTCCAAAACAACCATTTTTTGCTGAACCTAATGCAACCACTGACTTAGAATAGGAGGAGTACAATAAAAATAATGTTCCTATGTACATAGATTCCTAAAATATTGATGATGATGTGAGTTATGCAGTTGATGCATGGATGAATGAACATGATGAAATTACCATCTAGAAATTCCAAAATGGTAAGATTTCAACTGATATGTATCTTGAAATAAAGAAGTACATGATTATGATAATGGTAATTGGGTTCAAAAAGGATATTGACTTCATGTTTAGAGACATTCCATGGGAGTAATAATTTAGTACAATTTTTTTGGTCGGAGTTTTTTTTGTTTACGTTTATTGCTTTTTCATTCACTAGTTTTGTTCGGTATATGAAACTATTTCCATATGTGGGTTTTTATATGGAGCATTGGACATTATTTTCAAGTAATGGGCTTTTGTATGCCTAGATTACAAAAGTTTGGGTGTGATGTATGAATATTGGATGTGGGGTGATTGATGGAATAACAGTTTTCTACATTATCGCACATGGTATGCTTCAAGTTGGAACCTTTCTCTTCTCTTCGGGTGTTGATTCCGTTTTATTTGTTGCATAGTGAAGTGTATGATGTCATTAAAGAAAGAGTGGTATTCTTTTTAATTCCTTTTTTTAATTTAATAACTTATTTGTTCTCATTATCAAATGCTGGTTTGAGAGCTTTAAGGTATTATTATATTTTCCACTCATCCTTTTATCTCACATTCTCAATTGTAACCATGAAGGATGGACATATAGTTGATAGAGATTTAATTTTGTTGTGATAGTCTCTAGATATCTAATGGAGGCCAGATAGTGGAATATCCATTATACATCCCTTTATGGAGCTCATGGGATGGTTGATTTAAGGTTGTTTCGACCATTTTCCCATAATTGAGATTTTTATTGCTTTACCTATGTATTTTACATTTATTCGTCACTCAATCATGGATTGTTTGAGTTCATTACACCTTGTGTTTGTAATAAAACTCTTTTTTAATAAATTTTTTTCAGGGGTTGAATTGGTTGACCAATTGATATCATAAATTTTATCAAATAAAATACATATAGTCATAATTATGGCAGCCCTTTAAAAACAAATTTTTATTAAACCACCAATATTTAAATGCGATAAAATAATATTAATAAAAAAATTTAGGAATAACACATTCTTAAATCATTTAAGAAAACTCAGGAATATAATTTCATGCTTTTTAATGTAAACTAATCGAAACACCTACCTCAACAATAAGAAAACAAAGTGAAACTCCATGAATTATATGAGGAGAACCTGAGGACCCCAAAAAAATGATAAACACATATTAACCATGACATATATCTATATATAAACCTTATCTAATGTATATGTACCCATATCAATGCTGGGAGATATAGAAAGTAGGGTTATCATTATAAAAATATACATACCTATAAATTTATATTCGTGCAGGTCTCATCCAAGGAGCCACAAGCCATCACCTTCTCCAATGGTGGACAAAAACTATAGCAAAGAGTTAAAATTTGAATTTGAATAATTTTATAAACAAAAAATTCAAAAAAACATAAATAAAATTGTGACAAATAATAATTAAATTACAAAACCTGCAAAAAAGTAATGGTCACATAACTACCCTCAACTATCATGGGTAGAACCGGACTATCGAGGGTCATGAACACTAGACATGTAGAACTGACCAATATAAGACCCAAATAATGTGTTGTAGTTTATACATGGTTCTTTCATTATATTGAAGTATAATAAAATAAAGAGGAAAATGAAATATAAAAAAAATGAAAGATGATGAATCCTTATCAGTAAAGATCACATGCATAATCCGAATGAAAAATGGTAATCAGTGGGAGAGGGGAGGAGTTGGGTGCACGGTTGGGGAGACCGTCTTGGGAAGTGTCAAAAGAATAATGTAGACTATGGAATTGGATTCATAGTAGGGTTATAGAGATATGGTTATTTGGTTATTATAACTATTATTATTATTATTTTATTTTAAACTTGTACAGGCCGCATAGACTATAGGGGACGGATCACAACCATAAACCTAACTATCCTTCCTAGATAGAGCCACATTTTATGCTTCATGGTTTAGAATAGGTTGGGACCTGGTTTCCCCTAACCTTATGCTAACCAATCAAACACTCTAGTCTTCTAGGATTTCCCTATTCTGTAGAAAAAACACATGGAAATCAATGAAAGAAACATGAAAAAACAATGGTCATTAAATAAATAAAATAAAAAGAAAATTTTGTTCAGGTATGAAATTTATCACCCCCATTAATATAATTTTACACCCATAAATTCTTACAGATTAATGAGGAACAAAAATTAGTACTTGAAAATAGAAAAACCCAAATGAAAGCATGAACCTAGGTGTGACCTTTCAACTCTACAATTCACAGTCAACCAACTTATGAGTGTAAAATAGGGGATGCACGGATAAATGATAGGGGTATCCCGACAAATAATAACTTGACTAAAAAAACAAACTATTATAATAAAGGTAACTCAACCATGATAACTCAATTTGAGCACTAAACCAAACCATTGACTCATAATTTCAAGAATAGAAAAGAATCTAAAATACATGAATGAACCAAAAATAAATATATTCCCCAACAATACTAACAATTTAAATTGTTATATATAAAAGTGGAAAATTAGAAATATCAACATTGCATTTCCTCTAAGAACACTATGAACGAGGATCCAATAAAAAGATTCAACACTAAAATGAAAACTTAAGTGGTTTCCCCTCTATTGTTCTCATTGTTTGAACAATTTCTTTTCTAAAAATCCACACACCAAAAATCTCACACAATGCTTGTAAATAATGACTCTAAGACCTATTTTTGGATCCATAATGACTTGAAGAATATTCTACCCCACATTCAAGAGAATTCAAACTCCAACTGAGACTTCCTCTCCCATTTATGAAACTAGTAATCAAATTTAGAAATATACCAATGAACGAAAATATTCATAATGATCTCCTAGGGAATCCTATATTACAAAGATGGTGGGGTACTCAATTTCCACAATACCATTTTAGGTCCCTCAAATATACCCCTGATAAAACACACCTATATAGTATTTGGAGTTCCCAAGGACCATAAGACTCTATCAATATCCTCAAGAAAATCTATAATCTATAGCAGACCTTGATCAACACAAAAATTATAAAATAAAGAATAAAAAAACTCCACCAATCTACTAGGATCCTAAAAAACAACCATCTTGGGATAACTATTATAATCCATTGGAACATTATAGGAATCATACTCTTAATAATAGAAGAACACCTAATTAAATTCAATTTACCACTTCTATTCCTCTTGGACTAAAACAATCACCTAGGTTTCTCATTTCAAAAATACCAAAACAAAATTTTCAACTTTATTTAAGATGACATGTATTATTATAAAATTAGCCTTCAACAATTTCACACCATTTCATGAAATCACATTCTTTTCAAAATCCATTTCTTCACCCCAACAATCTATTTCCCATTCCAAACCCATTCATAATAGTATAATTAAATCTAAAGCATCGACCACAATAGAGATTCTAAAAAATGTTGCTAGTGTCTGTGAAATATATATCCTCATGGTGTATAAGACCATATACTATAAATAAACCATCCAATAGAAACATATTTAACCATGCATGTTGCCTCCACATGCTTTTCTATGCCACGTAAGCTCACTATGTGACACAATATCACTTCTATTGTCATTCCCCATCAAGAACAAAATCATATAATGAAACAAGACCAATAATCATGAACCCAAAATCAAGATGATTGACTCAATGCCTAAAAATCCCTAGTAACTCCTGTCTTATCATTGGATATAGTGATTAGGCATTGTTCCCTAACTGACATCTTGGGTCCCATAAGTCTTATCTCTAATCTACCAGAAAACCAAAATTACATGGTAACAATGGTATTATGTTATCCAAAAATAACACATATTGACCTTAAACAAGGCACCTCAGTCAACTAAAAATAAGGCATGATGGAAATTCTCGATGCACGAAGGCTGAAAAACAGTGTCCGACATCAAGCATAAATCAATTTCAAATTATTTCATGCATGAAACTATACACAATTTAATAAGAAAATCATCAATAAAATTATTAATTGATTTATAAAAAAATATAACTAAACCCACCTCTATATTACCCCTTGGTCACAAACATCCATAAAACCAACACATTCTATGGGAAAACTTGAATGAGAATCTATACGTACAGAACCACCAACCATACCGTCACCGAGTTTCAAAAGGATAATGGGAGAATAAAAGAAAGAAATAGGAAATCATAATAAAATAAATAAATTTACCATAAAAAAATTGTCCATAAATAATGGTTAGGAAGTATAGAAATAGAAATAAGTTTTTATCATTTTAATTAAAAAAACATGGATTTAAAATATTCTTTAAAAAAACAAGCATTTCAATTTTCAAATATATTTATATTTAAAATCCCAATTTGAAAACAAATTCCAATATTGGTACAAAATATAGGAAAATATACATCATTAGGGAAAATATAAAAAAATGTAGTTGAATATATGAGATCAATTCCAAAGGTAACATAAAATAATATGGGTATAAGCAGAAAAAATAAGAAGTTCATGTAACCAATGTTTTGAAAAATAAAATATGAAAATAATTATATGTAATCATGGAAATTTCCAATAAATATCTATAAGAGACCCACAATATACTTTTTTTGGACCCATTATCAGGCATATGATGCAATCCATATTTAATATAAAACATGACTATTCTACATAGGCTTTCCAATAGCATAACCTACATCGACACTCCAGGGATATTTAATACATCTAATTAAAACTAGACATAAAATGTCACCATGCCATCAATATGATGTCCAAGAATCCTATGATTACTTTATAAATTGAATGTGATGAGTTAATCATATGACGAGAATTTAATATTACCCATATAGATCCCATATACATGGATTTCCCACTATCTAACACCATATATGTGAAGACCCTTTCCAAATGAGTGAACCCATAGGGATTCCAATCACTCTTTAAATATTTCAACACATCCATCCTAGCCAATACAACATTTATTTTCAAAACCATTTTCATGAAAACCAAATAACTTTTAATAACTATTTCCATAACCAATGTGTTTATCCAAAAATAACTTCTATGGTTCCAAATGTACGTACAAGTAAGATGATTAAAAGATTATACTTTTAAGGTACCAAATTGTCCATGATTTATAATATTCTCATAAAAATACATTTTAATTCATTTGGAACTTAAGGCACCATTTATAGAAAATTATGGAATTATTGAGAAAAAAATTAAGAAGAAATAATTGAAAAGGATGGAGTATGGGAGGAAAGGTATTTTTATAAAAAAAATCATCACAATATATATCATGGAGTTTCCATTACAATTTAATATCTAAACATGAACTATATGCACATATTTATATTTCCATATTCACTTATTTACAAATGCATAAACATAATAATATTATGAGTTCCAATGGAAGTAGAAACAAAGAGCATAACATCAATTAATTAGAGTTATCACATAAGAATCAATCCATTAAGAAGCACTGATACCCCACCAAACCAAAAAACTGCATGTATCCCCATTTTATGAAAATCCCAAAAATTTCAAACACAAATTAAATGTACCCAAACCCATTTGGATGGCCACTTTTTATTTTATCAAAAACATAGAATACATATAAATATAAGAAAATTTTAGTTATCCATTTGAAACCCCATTTTTATCAAACCACCAACATAGAAATGAAAACAAATCATACTAAGATGCCATAATCATGAATAAAACATTTAGAATCTAATGGAATGCATAAAAAAGAAAATGGATGAGAAAAAATAACTTGATTATATGAGGATGCAATGAAACACCATGCATATTATGAGGAGAACCCAAGGACTAATACACACAGCCTGAACACATATGCACCTTGATATATATATGTATATATGTATATATTTATAGGCACCCCGTTTTGGATGTAGATGTTCCCATTGCCATGTTGGAAGATGTAAAATTTGGGTATATTGATATATATACGTACCTATAATTGAATACGTGTGTATGTCGCATTTAAGGACCCAAAATACCTCACAGTCATCAAAAGCATCCCAAAAATACCTAAAAGTTGAAAAATTTATAGTAGAAAAATATGGGAAAATCAAATGTCACAATACCCATAAATGATATGTGGGTGAAGAATAAGAATATAATAGAACATCCATGAGATGATAGCGAACTCAATACCTTATATCTACATGAATAGAACTGCCTTTAATCATGGATAACGAACCTATGACATCAATAAGTGATCAAAATAAGACCCAAAATGAGTTAGGGTTCGTCCATGGTGTGTACTCCACATGGGGGGGGGTAATAATAATAAAAGGATGTATATAAGAACATTTTAAGATAAATCCATACCATTGAGGACCACATCGAGATTTAGGTAGAAAAAAAATGACTAGAGAGATAATATAAGAGGTGTATGCACAACTAGAGAGAACATCTAGGGAAGAATATAATGATTAAATGATGGGGGTAGATCATGTAACATGTATGGTGAGAAAGGGTTATTATGTTATTTATCGTTGTTATTATTATTTTTTATTTTTTTTATTTTGAACCTAGGAAGGCTGCAAATTTTTTCCACATAGACTACCAGATCATGCCCCAACAATGCGGTCTCCACTTTCGGGGGACACATAGACTATAAGGGTTGGAACAGTGGTATGTTCTTGTCCATATGGACAAGACTGAGTCACTATCTATGGGGAACGGGTTTTTAGAAGTTGGAACATAGTTTCCCAACATTATTTTCTACACTCCATCCCTAAAAAATTTATAAATTTCGTGGGGAGACACTTATAACTTAACCAAGGATATAGGTAAATAAACAAGGACCATGAAATAAATAATAAAAAAACGTTTTCATGGTGTGACATTGTGATGGATGAAGACTCCTTGTAAGATAAGACACTGAATCTGAAAAAAAAACTATCTTTCAGAAACCATTAGTTCATGCATTAAAAAATTTCATACATGAAATTCAATTAAAATGAAGACCATATTTTAATACATCACTTCATTTCCTTTCAATTATTTCAAATTTATTTAATCCAAGAGTAGGAAAATTTAATGATGGATAATATTTAGGGATTAATCGAAAACATACAATAAAATACAATGTAATTAAAATGTGATTAATCGAACATTAATCAACAAAAAAAATTTATATAAATATGAAAATATTGGTATAATCCTATAGGAATACAAGATAATATATGTGAAGAAACAATAATTTATACAAACCATGATTCTTACTGATAACATGTCTCACCAAAATTGATCAATATCATAACAATAACCCATAGTGGTTCCACACTCACTAAGAATTTCATATGATAAAAACTAGATGCACCCAAGGGTCCTAATATGATATTTTCTCTAATAGTTTTGAAAATCAATACTTATAATTTATAAAACATTTTAAAAGTCATGTAGTACTTCTCTTATTCTTGAAAATCAATTTTCGATTCAAAATAATCTCTGAAGCATAAAAATTGACGCATAACTTGTGTAAACTCATTTTCTAGAAAACCCCCATTAAAAATGCATTTTACATTCAATGAAATATTTATTTAATAATAAAAATTTTCTATGATATCTAATAAATTAATTTGAAAAACTAAACAAAAATAATCTAAAAGAATATCAATTATTTGTTATGTTAAAATGTTTGTATTGAGACATCTAACTCTCCAATAGTGGAAAAATAATTGACTTTAACACAATAGTGATTGGAAATGAGACTATGCAATTACAAATGTCCTATATCCCTAGGAAAATCATTAATTACCCAAAAATACTCTATATCCAGCAATAAAATCTCAATTAGGTTCTAATAGAATGGTGGAGAGATTAAGGGTATGTCTATAAAGTGGACCGTTTATCGAATAAAAAATAGAACATACCTTGACCAAATACACCAAGAATGATGAGAAATAACCAATGATACAAGGATATAACTCTCTATATCCATTGAGAGTGGTTAGGCTAGTAATAAAAGATATTAACAGAGGATTGGATGCAAAAAACACCATAATTAATGAGTTATATTCCAATTTTTATATGTTTTTATTTAGACACATGGTTAGGCCACACAATTTGAAAAATAATGCACCAACCGTGTGGTGGAATGTATACATTGAAAATATTGTTGATTTGTTGCCTGAGGATAGTTTCATAGTTTTGAAACCCATGTTCAAGTCATTTAACAACCTAGACCAATACCCAGAACCCTACACTATTTGTCTAAATACCAACATACTTTAAAAAATGATATTGAAACAATTAAAAACACCACATCGACATAAAATTCCAAACAACATAATTACTCTAATGTTGGTACTAATTATGTGCCTAGATTTTTCATGTGGAATTTTTTCCAAAAAATAAAAAATATAATCCCTTGAATCATGAAAACCTCTTGCACCTCAAAAGATATAATCCAAAATAAAATTTAATAATTTCAATTATTAGGAGGGAATCAAAATTCTCCACACCATAAAATATTTTTACCCACTAAAATCAATGAATTATATGGAATCATTAAAATAAAGGTCCAGCTGTTCCACATCAATGATTTTTACTACCATATATCATGGATATCCCAACATCATATCCATAATATGTAGATGAAGGTAATATTTTTACCTCACAATACCTAATACCACTGATTAATAATCTGAACCGCTTGTTCATTTACAAGATGTCGAGATCAATATCAATATAATTATATTCAATCACATGGAAAGGTTCTAGTTGACGAATCTTCATCTAAGAAACCTAAAACCCATCATTGATGGATTTCAGGTGAGATAGAATGTCTGATCAATAAAACACTTTTACAAAGACATCTAATGATATCGAAACGGCCAAAAAACCTCAGTGAAATATTACCCTTCATACATAGTCATTTATTTCCCATGTTAAAGGGAAAATAAAGATGAATTTATCACAAATATTAAAATCCAATGGTTATTTATGATGGTATATATATTTTTTATAATGAATTTGGGAACATACTAACCACTTCCATAACAATAACACCATTTCTGTTATCTCCTGAATAAGACATGGGCGTACTAAATACCATTATTCATATTCCTCTAAACAAAAACGACATCAAAATGGTCAACCAAATAGTGCTTCAGTGGGTTCCATTTTAATATAATCCTAATAACTATTGTTATAGTATAATTTTACCAAAGATGATTTTCCCATGAACCACCAAAATCAAGAACCCACACGTGAGGTATATTATCTAGAATTTGAAATAATTTCTCAGTGATCCCATCCATATGAAGGTTGTATGTCATGCTTAATCTTAAATGGGCACCCATCACCTCTTTGAATAAATTTTATACTATTTATTTAAAACAATAGCCTTTTTTAAAAACAATACCTATTCTAATACCACAGAGCTTCACAATCCCTTTGATCTACAAGTACCTGAGCTCTTTGAACTTTATCATTTCACTAATGGGAAATAATTGACCCAATTTCATAAGTTGATCGGTGATAACACAAAATTCATCGTTCTTTATAGGAGTCTATAGTAATCTAATGATTATATCTATAGATATATCATCCCACTTCTAATCAACAAAATAGTAATGGTTTCAACAACTAGTAAATCTCCTGGTGCTCCACCATAATTTTTAATAAAGTAGGGCATAGTGAAATAAAATCTATTATCGACCAATTTATCTTCGAATAAAAATTCAAATGTTTCTGATCAGGATAAATCTTGTTAGGCTTATGGTGTATATACTTACAATGGTGATTTTAATTATCCTTCATTTACTAGCTTGAAGATATTACAATGAACCACATTTTTTATATATCAACAAAACCATGGGAGACTGAGACCAACAACCCAAGGTCTCCCTATAATGATGTATTTTACTTAAGAACTATCATTTTGTGTCCATAAGATGATTGATCTAAATCTAATCATAAAATTATGAGTACTCATTTATCAAAGATAAGAACAACTTCCCACCAGGAACTAACACTCCCAAGCTCATCTTAGTAAAAAAACATTAGAAACCACTATTCCATTAATTGCGTTGAGGATTGAGTTATTAAATTTATTATCAAAAAATAAAAAACCACAATGCATTTTATCAATTTATTTGAAATATAAATATTGAAATTCTATGTACAATAAATCCAATAACTCTCTCATAAGTTATAATCCATCAATTTAAAAATATATATCATGCACTTATGGTCAGAATACAAGATTAATCAATCTATGAAAAGATAGTGGATCCATATTTTGAGATCGTACATCATAGCTACCAACTCAAGGCCATGGATTAGATAGTTTTTATCATGAGGGAATAATTGGTGAGAGAAATATTCCACCGCCACCTTTATTTAAATCACGTCACACCCTAATTTTATTCCAAAGGAATTATTGGAAACACCAAAGACAAAACCAAATTTTAGATGAATTAAAAGATTAGATGATGTTATCCTTTACATCAGTTCCTAAAACTACCTCTAACATTTACAATTCCATTCATTCATATGACCCTTATAATTTAATTTGATCAATGGATATTTATAATTAGAGAAATCCTAAACAATATTCCTTAATAACCAACTAAACCCAAGAAGCTCTGAATTTCAAAAAACAATTCTAGGTAACTTCCATGATTTTACCCATTTAATATTTTTATGATCTGCTGAGATGCCCCTATTATATATAACATGGCCCATTAAAATTACATCTTGGATACAAAATTATCATTTTGAAATCATTATATAATGTAATTTTCATTTCAATAATAGGAGGATGATAACTAATTAACCCACGTGTTCCTCCTTCAATATAGGGGATATTAAAATATCATCCAAAAACCCACAATTAAAATGTCTAAGAACATGTGAAACATCCAGTTCATTGATGCCATAAATACTAAAGGTACATTAGTGAGACTAAATAGAAATACTAGAAACTCAAATTTCCAATACCAACTAGAAAAAATTATCTTAGTTATATCCTATTCTTATAATCCCAATTTATGGATTCCAAATAACATGTTAGTCATAAAAAATCATTGGGATCCTCTAAAATTATCACGTAGATCATCACTCTTTAGTAGGGGTATTTTTTATTAAGAGACACCTGATTTAGATTTCAGTAATCAATACAAAGTATAAGTCTTCTATTTTACTTATTTGTATAGGTATATTACAAATCCCAAGTTTTCACACATGGTTATATTAATCCCTTATCCTTAAGATCTATAAGATAACCTTAAATATCTTTTATACCAGTAGTTTTAATAATATGTTATGGAATATAGATGTATATTTTATTTGGGAGTATGTTAATAGTGAACTTAACCTCTCTCTGAGGTAGTAAACTAGAATCATCAAACTGAAGGACACTAGGGTAGGAACCTATGTCTTCTGGTAATGGAATTAACAAAAATTAATGAGAGACATCAAGAATAATCTATGATAACTTGTAAGAGATTATTTCCTACTAACAAAAAACATGACCCATTATCCTTGATCTATAATCCCACTCACCTTAAAAGAAATGATGGATCCATTGTGAGATATAAACCAAAATAAATGAAGTTAATAGTCAATTTTTTCTTTAATAATTCTTATATAATCCATGAATTCGATAAGATTAAATATATCAAGGTAATGAAACAGATCTCTCCCCAAAACATTGAGGTCATCAATCATCACACAACACTCTGAAATATTAAAATCGAGTTCCTTCCTCTATCCCATGGGTGTGGAAGGATTCACCATGTTTAATATAATCTCTATGAATATTCCCAACATTTCAATAAACATAAATCATATAAAAGAATGATATGTATAAATATAAAACATATCCAAATCCATATAAAATTAAATAAACATCATGTCACTCATAGTATTTGACCTTGATTTATATTATTTTTGTGTATACTATAATGCATAATGATGTTCGGTCAAAGCTCCTCTCTGATCATTTGTTATAGAGTGAGTATCCCACTTATCATGAGAATGAGTTCCACAACCCATTGATGAATTATATTAAACCCAATATTATTTGGTACGACTGGAACTAAATCTACTACTTTAGGATATTCTTCAACAATAATTCTTATGTTGACAATATTTTCAACAGTGAAGGAATGTTTATGGTGCTTCCTTACCTTTAGTAATTGTATGAATAGGCCTCCAACATTGAAAGAAAAAATCATTATTTTTTCATATAGATGCATTAGAAACTAGATTTTATATAATATGAGAACCCGTATTCATCATTTTCATTCTAAATGAGACACCCATGTAACATCTATCAATGACTGATTCTCCATATAAACCCATTTTTTTACTATGTCTACCTTGACCATAGAAAACTTATCAACCACCAATGGAAAGGTTGGTAGTAAAATTATAATCATAGTCAATTGAATATTATCCCTCAATCAAGTCTTAATACTCTAATATTTATGTTATTAATTAAATATAAGCTCAGGTGACATGTGATCTAACACATTAAGATAGGTTTCATACTCAACAACTAAATACTATCCTTACTCTATTGTGAGAAATTTTTAAGTCTTAAACAGTCATAACATTTCAGGATAAAATTTTTGGATGATGATAATATTTAATGATTCCTTGGTCAGATTCTTATATAGAATAACAGACAAGATGGTGTCCCACAACTTTCATCTTAGTCATTTATTCATGTAAATGGAAAAAACAACATTAGAGACCCCTAGAGTTTTCATGAATGATATTATATCCCATAGATCCACACAATATACTCTTTTGATTCCTAGGTTCTTTTTTCGCCACAAAAGAAAATGGATTCTCTTGGTAAATTTTGATCTATGATCCACAACTGATCCCTAGATTCCAACACCCATCTGACCAAGAGTCTATATTTTGTGGATATCTCCTTCCACCAATAAGGGATCTACTATTGGATTCACCTATATAACAAGTATCAAAAAATCATACCCCTGACTAATAATATCCTCTCATTGAAGTATTATTCAATAAAAATAAAATAATACATCTAATTATATTAAGAGAAATACTCAGAATTAAAATATGAACTAAATAATCCAGATAAAATCCTTTAATCAACTAGAATTTTATGTGGGCATGAAATCATAAAATGAGAGAAAAACATTACAGTAGAAAAATTTCATCTAAATAAACACTAAATGAATTTTACCAAACAACCATAAAAATAAATCTCAATATTGATGAAAATACATTCTCATACATGGAAACTTTAGTTTAAACATGGATGAATGATGGTCAGGAACCCTTCAAAAATTACTACCCAAATTCTGATGGCCTAAAATCTTTTCTAACATTCAAACTATGAAAAACCTAGGAATTGTACCAAGTCATCAGGCTATGTATTGGATCTAATAACATTTGGTAAATAAGTAACCCGATTCAAGATGACAAGGCACCATAGATGACATGCCACAAGGTGAAGATCAATAGATAAACAAGGTGTCTCATATGTAACTAAATAGAGATAAATAATCAATGTAAAAAGTGGATGTAAAGTACACATCCATGAGGAATATATGGACAAAACAAAAATTCTTATCCATATTTCCTAATAGTTTAAGAAGAAATCCCTATCACCATTACACCAACTGTCACCACCCAACCATTTATCTAATAATGTATCAATTACTAATAGAAACCAAAAACAATACATGATTATATTTCCATTAACTATGTTTTGAAAAACTAGATCATTATATTCCCAAAATATTATACATATTGTGAGGAAACACCCATTTTATTTGAAATACTAATCAATAAAATATTTATCTCCATGGAACCATTCTTTAGTGGTTCAAAAAAACATGTTTATTAAGAAACTCAATCGAGACATGTATTTTAAAACATATGTTGATATACTTTTACAATATTAATTCTCTAATAACCCAATAATACGAATTTTACATGAATGGAAATATAGATTTAATCCTCATAATAATACATAGAAATACCATATGATAAACATGTAATCATACAGACATCACAAAATACCACCATTTATAAAGCCAAGAACGAGTGGGATATATACTATTGGAATACGTAATCTGACAAGTTAAGGAATACTAAACCATGAATATTGTGAATCATACGAATATCACATCATTCTATAGTCTATCAATATGAATAAAATATCATAGTTATTCCACACTGAGAAAGGTTTTCATACGCCCATAACAAGACGCACCTAAGGTTCCTACTATGAACACTTTTCCTATTACTCTTGAAAAAACATGATAAAAATTTTATAAACCATTTTCATAGGAAAAAATTAGTATCAGTGGTCATGAAAATCCATTTCCCAGTAAAAATCCTCTTTTAAGTATTTTATCAAACACATAATTTGAATAATTAGTTTTAAAGAAAACCCCCATTAAACCCCAATTTTTCATACCACCCAAGAATAATTTCAAAAAAATCATTTTTTGTATAAAATCAATCAAATTCATGAACCCAACCATTGTTATTTAAAATAACATCATGTAATTCAGGTGTTAAAACTTTTTATTAAGATAGATACCATGAAAATTAAAGAAAAATAGCTACATTTGAGAACAATGATAGAAAATGAGGAGATATGGTCCTTAGAAGCATGGATCCAAAAGAAACATCATCAATTACCCATAAAACCCACTAGATTTATCAATCACCTAAAAATTGGGTTCTAATAGAATGAGGTTGAAAGAGAGAATTGAGATTTTTCAAAAGAAGAGAGGATATCAGAACAAAAATATAATGGGAATTGAAGGGCTCCACCAAGAATGAATAGAAATCTCAATGGATATATGGGGGAACTAATTAGAGAAATGGGTATAGGATTTGTCCAGTCTAATAGTTATTAGTAGTGGATTATACCTAAATACTACTATGGATGCCATGGTAATTTCAAATTTCTAGAAGATTTGATATTGGTGTATTATTAGGCAATATATTTTGAAAAAAAAATATTCCATCCATGTGGTGGCATCTATAAATTAAAAATAGTGGCACATGTTATCCTTTTGTGAGATGAACAATTTTAAAAGGTTTGTTTAAGCCATGTGATCGACCATGTACTAACAGTAATAAACTACCTTGGTTTTTCTAAACACACACGCGCATTTTTAACAATGTGTGATCAATGTTTGATGAAGGAAATTGGGTCCCACAATTCTATACTTCATGATTACCACAAGGTTATTACTATCTATATGATTAAACTATGTGCCCAGCCTATTCTTCCAAAAACTCCAAAAAATCCTACCCTTGACTTCTGAACCCTTCTAGAACCACTTAATAGATAATCTATGCTGAAAGTAAATAATATAAGTGACCTATATGGTGTCAAATAATCAAATTATAAAGGGACTCTCCAAAAAAATTTATAATTCAAAAAACTAAAAAAATTCCTTAAAAATACAATTAAATATCAATGAAATAAAGATATTTTAGACAATCCCCTCTAACCCAATGTAAACAATTATAAAAAATATGGATATCTTGTATGAATACTAAGGAATCAGAATTCCAATATAATAAACATCTAGTATCATGGTATTAACATTCAAATTTTAATACTCCAAACAAAAACACATTTATTCGAAAAATAAAAAACCAACAGATAACAGTTGCTTCCACATACTCATGATCATGTGTTGTGGGTTAGATCAAGGAATCCTATAAAGGGGTGTCATTAACAACACTGATTACAGGAAAATCTCACTTAAAAATTCTATAGAAAACCCAAATAGCCACAACAATGATATATAGTTTACTATTTTGTACATGAGGTATTCATATGGACTATATTTCAATACTCATGGAGCACCAGTATCCAACCTCTTGAAAATGAGGATGAGATACCAGAATACACCTTGATACCACAACCAGACTACTTATCCTCAGAATGCTTCCCATTTTCATTAGTAAAATTACCTTATCCACTTCATTTAACAAAGGAAGGGGCTGCCCCTTAAATCACCACTATATTATCTCTATATTTTAAAATAAATGTTTTATTCAATAGTGTTCAAGATACACAACACCGAGCATAAATGAAAAAAATATAATTATTATTTTTATATGACCATTATTAACTACTCATTGAATTATAGGGTATTAATTTGATTAAGGAAAATATTATATATATATTTATAGAGGTCCAAATTTATACAAAAATGTTAATAAATTCTTATAAAATTAGAATTTTTTTTATTAAAGTTGTTTTGTTCATCAAAAATTCTTTTTATTCAAAAACGTTTTTTTTAAATTATTGAATATTATATATAATTTAAAAATAATAATAAATTTTTTTTTATCAAAATGATTATTATTTTTAATTTTCATGTCAAAATTATCTTAGGGTGAATTATTTGAACATTTTTACAAAAAAAATTATTTTCCAATGAATGGTAAAATTATTGATTTTTATTGAAAACAATACTTTTTCCTATATTTTCAATGATCCATTATGTTTAAAAAAATTAAAAGTAAATTTTCTTCTATTTTATCATTAATAACATAATTATATTTATTTTAATACATTTTATGATTAAATTTCGTATAAAAATATGGTTATACATAAAAATACATTTTTCTATAAAAAATAATTTCACATTGTGTTTTGATCTGAAATTAATTTATGGAACATATACGAATTTCAATATTGACTAATGGAGTTCATATTTTAAATTAAAAGTTCTAAATTCAGTAAATTGGATATTTCTATTTTATATTATTAACAGTTACTGTTGTAAATAATTATCACCATGGTAAGGGTAAGTTGAGTAATTAATGTAAATCATTATATAATAAGGACTAAAAATTTCCCTAAAACATTCCATTATTCTAGTTTATGAGTATATTTATTCCATTTCAATCCATTTTTAAAAAATATTGAAACATGGTGCGGTGTTTGATTGATTTTGGACTTTATAGTATTTATGTACAAAATAATGTAAAAACTATCACATTGTTGCTTTTACTATCTATAAAATTTTATTATTAATATAATAAAACATATTCAATTAAAAATATTTTTTCCAAATAAAAAACAATTCTATATAATCATACATTATTTTAAATTTTTAATGATTATATAATGACATTTAATGCTTACGCATCACCAACATTGTATTTATCAAAATAAAAAATTTATAAACGAAATGACTCTAAAATTATTGATAGTCATGTAATTTGAAAGAATTATTGTGTTAAATGATTTTTTTATATAAATATAACTATTTAGGGTTGTTTTAATGTATTATATTCTAATATATTCACTATAATGTTGTTTTCAAAGTCAAATTAAATGAATAGTTCCAAAAAATGACATTAATTTTATTTTATAACAAATAAAATTTTATTAAATGTATTAAAATTATTAAGATATGTATAGTCATCAAATTTATTTTTATATATTTTAAAATTTTAACCATAGTTCAATTTTTCAATCTTCCTTTTATTGTAACTATATTGATCGCTAAAGTGTTAAAAAACACTATTTGTATGGTAATCATCAAAAGGGTTTACAGTGGGTAAAAGAAGTTAATGATAAAAACATAAAATAAACATAAAAAATATATATTAGATTAGGGAATTTTGAATCATCCATATATTACCACTGAATTTTATTTATTTTGATCCATTTTAAAGTTAAAATTTAATTTATATTAATTTAATATTTCCTGAAATTCAAATAATGCCCATCGCCTAAATATAAATGGAACCCCCTATCCTATTCAAAACACACATAATCTTTCATTTGGTTTAGACAATACCTATAAGAATACCTTACTAAATTCCCTCCACAATTCCATGATTCCTTATATTGATCAAAATTCCAAGCTATGAAGGCTTTAGGTATAATCTTGAAGAGGTTGTCTGAATAAGAGGTATAGTTCATAAAAGATGATTTTTATTTTTTTTATTCTACCTTATTTAAATATTCATGAAACATTTTGAAATTATTTAACTCGTATATTCCACATAATGATATGTTTTTATGTTAATTTAATTACCAATATACATCTCTTCTTCCACCAAATGGGAAACAAAACTATTCTCCATGTGAATAGTGGGATATCTCCTCGCAAGCATTGTAATACATTTTACATCACCACCTATCACATATTGATATAATGATGGATTTAATGTTTATATACAGTATTCCTAAAATAAATTTCATTATTTAAAAATAATATATCATTTAATTTCATACCATTCAATTCATTGAATGTGATAACAATATTCATTTTCAATTGTGGACTACCAACGCCATGAAGTGGTCTGATTATTTTTTCATCACCAAATCATATTAGTGATATATATCATATTAGTAAATCTATATCATGATATTTAATATATAATTATAACTATTTATAGTTAAAATATCGCTTATCATATTTCCATCATGATCATTTAAAAAGGGAAATGTTATTCCTGAATATTTACGAACTACCATCTCTATGATTGTATCATAGAACATATTTCATAGCCACCACTAACAGTTGGAATTAAAATTAAAAATGATTTATAAGTTTGTTAACTATTTAAACCTACCAATTTCATTTTGGACTTATGAGCTGAATATCTTCAAAGTATCTAAGGTATAATTAATTGATTATGTAATTGGTTACAACATGGTAAAATGAGTAACAAATAAGAAAAATGTTATTAATAAAGTAAATAATTAACTAGATATTATTATTCCGGATAATAAAGGAACACACATGTTTATTTGGGGTGAGGTAAAGGATAATTTAATTTAAATAATCATCGTAATTTTTCATTGATTTATTATCAAAATAATTTAATTATATGACAATATTATTAATAATATTTAATGGATGTATTTATACAGAATTAAAATAATTATAAAAATTATTTTGTGTGTCTTTTGGATTTATATCAATGTGTTTCAAAATGATGATTTTTACATATTTTATATGGGAAATTTTTTCTTCCATTAAAAAAATAAAAAGTATTGCTCTATTTTAACATAGACGGATTCAATGGATTTTCCGGCTAATAAAAATATTATTTAATGTTTGGATTACATTATAACATTCCATATTTTCATCTATAAAAAATCATACTTCCTTATAATCTATGTTTTTTTAGAAAGGGTTCTAAATGGTAATTATATTTTGAAATATGTAAATATTTTCTTATGGGTGAAAATAATATTATTATAAGAATGAACTCTTACATGTGTTATGATTATGTTGTGGTTATTTGTTTATAATGATGGGTGGTTCTGTTATTAACCATTTATTGGTGGATTCATTTAAAACACTTAAATGTGGTTCCATTATAATCCAAGGATGGGTGGTTCTATTGTAAAACATGGATGAGTGGTTATATTATAAATCAATGATTGGTGGTTTCATTATACTCCATGTATGGGTAGATCCATTATATCCCTCTAATCCATTGGGTAGTGTTCATGATATATGTTGACAATATCAATTATTCCATTTTTAATATTGATAAGAAAATTATGACCCATGTTACCTATGAAGATTTATTTATGAATTATCTTATTTTTTGATATAAAGCTCAAGATTTCACAAGGTAAGGTAATGAACTTGTTTTGAATGGAGTGTATTTCCTACTTATTAATGGTGGAATGTATTACTTTTTTTAAATAATTTTCCCCTAATTTTATAATTATTTTGAAGGAAAATTTTTGATTTACATTTTTTTTAATATTTATAACGAAATTTATTATGAAAATCTATTGGTAGAGATGTTTATTTCATTAGTAAAGAAATATTTGTTTTATGCATGATATTAATTTTAAATAAGGAAAAATTTTATAAGTATTCCATGACTAAAATGTTTTTTCAGTTCTTTTCATATGATCCTTCGTAATATTATTATGTCCATATTATGTTTTCAAATTCTTTTCATATAGTGATATGGATGGGTGGGGACAAATATTAGTTCAAGATGAAAATTCATAACATATGAAATAAACAGAATACGTATTACAACATAACTGTTTTTTGTGTGAAAATGAATACTAAGTGAGAGTTTCCACTTTGTGATACAATATTTATTCCTGTATGGGTGATGGAATAATTATAGAAAACAATAAGCAGTAAATATCCTCAAATATAAGAGAATGAATCTTGACTTATTATTGAAGATTAGGTATTATTTAATGTCACATCCTTATATATGGTATCAGTGTAATTATTTAAATAATTTATAGATTATAGTGATTTTATGCGAGATTAACTTATGATTTATCACAGCATCATAGTTTGATATGTTAATGGTTTATAGTATGTTGAATGTCTTGGACATCTGTTTTGAGGTTCGATGAGATGAAATTTTAATGTATATAATGATGTTTTTTTAATTTTTTTTTTCTAGGATAAGGTATATGTAACCCTTAGGTTTGATAGGAATTATTATTCTTGAATAATATTTTTACATTTTGTAGGATGTTAATAACATTTTAGGGAATTTAAAATGATTTATTTTAACGTTTTATTTTCTTAAAAGGACAACCCATGGACTTGGTGACAACCCATCATATTTTGTAAGGCCATGAGACATGAACCCATAACTGAGAGGAAACAATGGTGAACTAACTAACAATGGCTTATGTGATGTACTGGAAAGAATGACACTATTTTTATAATGAAAAAATCATACAGATAATGATTAATTTGATTTTACGAACAAATATTTTTTCATATAGAAAACCATGAGATTGAAAACATATTTTCTGATTAATTGATTAATGGTATTTCATATGAAGATCACAATTTTTTAAATTGTATATAATTAATGTAAAAATAATATTATGATATTTTATAAATGTTGAATTATATTATTGAATAAGATATAATTTTAATTTGGAATATGATGATTTAGGAAATTTATGGATGTGATTTTCATATATTGAGGATTATATGATTAGGGCATATAAATTTTTGTGTATAGGAATTTATGAGTTACAAATTTTAATTTGAAATAGAAACTAATTTAACATCAGAGGAAATTATGATCAAGTGCTCAAGATTTTTGGGTTCGGAAAATCATCACGAGTATTTTGAAAATTTTTATAGTTACTTATTTTTCAAAGGATCTAAGTTGAACATTGGGTATTATAGTTGATACTTATGAGATTAATATTGTATTACATCATATGATGGTTTCATGAATTTGGAATGTATCATACCTTATGCTAATAAATTTGGTTTTGGATACTATCTATAGATTGGTTGAATAGCCTATTACCATTTTGTGGAATTATGTGTTCTTATAAAAATTTATTTTGGTGATCCAAGAATGAAAATATATTCATGAATAATCATAGTTTAAAGAAAAAGAATTGATTATGGTGGAAATTGAATAAATAATTAAATTATATATATCATATAAATATTATTCCTTATGATTTTAGTCTAGATGGTAATGTAGTTCACCAACACTATGAAATGTATATTGAAAAAAATATCATATTACCTACATTTCTAATGAATCAATAGTCTTTTTCTCTATTTGTTTTACAGTTTTGTAGACAATAAAATTGTCATTATCATTATCTTTCTTGTGATAAATGACCTCTATCACTCTCCATCATTATTTCAAAATTACATTTTTCATACATGTCCTTATTTTCAATTCCCCTTAATTTTCTCAAAATATGAAAAAAAATTAATGTTTTATTACATTAAAACTTCATATTTCCCTTTCTCTCTTATCAAGAAGATGTTTTAATAACCCTTTTTTACATTGTGGGATTTAAATAAATGAATTTTCAAATATCAAACATTTTTTTACGATGATCATGTTCAAATTATGAGATTGAAATTTATTAAATGTGTCATAATGTAATATCATTGGATTATAAAAAAATATTATGTTTGATATCCTACAAGATATGCAACACAGAGCTCAAATAAACCAAAAAGTATTATTATATTCATATGGTTGTTATAAAAATACTATTAAATTGGTGAGTATGAATAGGATTATAAAATGATGAAATATATATAAAGGCTCCGACCACTAAAAAGGTGTGGATTAATTCTTCTGAATTAACCACCCATTTTCTAATAATGACATTTCTTTCTAAAAAAATACATTTCAAAAAATTGGATAATATTGTTTTTTTGTGAGAGAATAATAAAATTAATTTTTAGATTTGTTAAAAAATCATGGAATAAAAATAGTATCAATTTTTTAAAATAAATATATCAAAAATTAAATTAAGTGAATGTTTGGTATTTTTACGAAATGATTTATTTTTCATTGGATAGTTAAAAATAATGATTTATATTGGTAATGATATTTTTGTTAAAATAATTTACAAAGAATTTTTTTTAAATGGTTTCAAAGTTAATTAAGTTCTATTATATTATAAATATTCCAATTATATTCACTATAGTAAATTTTATGTTTGAATTTGGTGTATAAATAATTTTAATATAAAAAAATGAATTTTCAAAAAAAGTGTTTTTCATTTCATTTTTTATATTAATATTAAATTAATTGAATGATATTTAGGAAATTTAATATTTTAAAATGGATTCCATATTTGGAATCTAGAGGACCATATTTTAGAATTTGTCCCTTTTATAAATTTTCATTCAAAATTTTAACTGTAGTAAATAATTATCCCTACCCTAAGGGTAAATTGGGTAATTAAGATTATAAATAATATGATAACGATTAACAAATGATGGTAACACTTCTATTTATCATATATTTGAGTGGATTTTTTCCATTTCCACCCATGTTTTAAAAATATGTAATATTAGTGCTATTTTTATTTGATTTTGAAATTTATAATATTTAAGTAAAAAAATTGTAAAAAATTTCACTTTCTTGCTATAAATATCTAAAATATTTTCTAATAGGCATAAAAACATCTTATGTTTAGTAATAAATAGTAATTTAATATAATAAATTATTTTATAAATCATGCTGATTTATTTTTAATTTTTGGTCATTTAATAATTACCTTAATTTCTTATACAATGATGATATATTATTTATTAAATTAATATAAAAATAATGTAAATTATTATAAGTGTATTAAAATTAAAATAATTAGAATTAATTAGTGTGTTCAATAAATTTTTTCGAAAAGTATTTCATGTTAGGTAAGTGTGAATGCAATATATTTGAATTCATTGTGTATGATATTGTTTTCATAGTCAAATTAAATGAATAGTTTAATTGATGAGATTAATGATATTTTATAATGAATAATATTTTTTAAAATTATTTAAAATACTAAAATATACTCTATTAGGCAATGTGATTAAGATATAGTTTAAAATATGAAATGATTCATTTTTAGGAGTTTTTTTATTTTATAGTAACTATATTAACCCTAAATAATTAGAATTATTTTTATTGATTTAATCACGAAAAGGGTTACCAAACTATTATAACAAAATTATAATTGTGAAAATATTACCTAATCTTGTATAATTTTTAGTTTATTAAATTATTTATAGTCATAATAATATTAAATTATAATTATACTATTTTTGAGTCATCTAGACATGAAAATTATATTATATTTATTTAATACCCCCAAACCCTAGAGGGTTTTTATCAAAAATACAACCTAGGAATGATTTTTCTATATTACTAATGATATTGTTAGAAGAATATTTATAGTTCTTAAACAATCATTTCATTTATTTTTTCTTATACCTTATCTAAATATTCACAAAACATAATGAAATAATAAAAAATTGTCTTCCATATACTCAGATGTAGTTATGTTGATATAATAACTGATATACATCTCTAATTCTATCACATGGGATATAAATATTTTGTTTGTGGGTATAGTGTATTGCGGCCTTGAGAACCAATGTATCTATTTTTTTATTATCACCTCTCAAGTATTGATACATTGATTTATTTAATGTATATATATGATAATAATATAATAATTTTCATTATTTAAAGATTATATATCATCTACTTTCTTACGTTTCTATTCCATGATAATGTTAATTCCATTCTTGATAAAGTATTGACTACCACCTCCATGAAGCGATGTGATTCATTTTCCATTTCCATGATATGAAAATGATATATATATATATATATTTAAATATATAATTATATATTTATGATGTAATAACAATTATAGATATATAGAGTAACACTTACCTTATTTTCAACATGATTGTTGTAAAATGAAAATGTCACTCATGTGTATGTATTGACCACCACCTCCATGGTTGTAACATAGTTCATTTTTCAAAACCATATTTCATTGTTAATTTTAAAATATTAAATGATTTATAAATATTATAATTAATCATGAATTTTGTTCTATATATAAAGGATTAATAACCACTTTGACCATAGTCAACCTATCATAATCATTTTGGAACTATGAGCTGAATATCGTCAAAATGATCAGTGTGAACCTAATTGATTATGAAATTGTTTATAAGATTATGAAAGGGATAAGAAAATTAAAAAATTCAAAAGAATATAATTAATTGACATAAGTTTATTATTTATGAATATATAAAATTCACATGATTTTTTTAGCTCGAGGTAAGATACACATTAATTGAAAACCACTTTTTAAATTTTTTAAGTATTAATTTTATAAATATTTTTCTTTCATGATCATATTTAACAAATTATTTTATGGTTATATTTATATTGATATTAAAGGTTTATAAAGGATATTATATTTTATATTTAATTTATTATAATTGTTTTCAAAATTAATATTTTTAAAATTTTATACAGAATGTATTCAGTTTCCAAAGAATAGAAGAAATTAAGGTTCTATTTTAACGAAACGGTGTATAAATATTTTCCAACCACCATAAAAATTATTTGATATTTTTATTCTATTATAAGAATGAATTATTTCATTAAATATAAACCCTACTTACCTATATTATTTGTATTTTTAGAAAGGGTAGTAAATGATATGGATATTTTGATATATAGAAATTTTTTCTTATTGGGGAAAATAAAATTTTTAATAGTATACAAGTTCTCCTATGTTATGATTATGTTATGGTTATTAGGAAATATTTATGATAATTTTATGATCAATAATAATACATGGATGATTTATTTCATCATAAATTATGGATTGGTGGTTACATTGTTGACCAAGGACAAATGGTTCCCTTATAAACCAAGGACGGGTGTTTACATTATAAAACAAGGATTGACGTCTCCATTATATCCTTACAATGCATTAGGTAATGACCATGATATAAATTTTCCATGTAGTTTATTAAATTTTTAATAATTAGGTGAAAATTATTTCTCATGTTACCAAGATGATTTACTTATGCATTGTATTTTTTTTATAGAATCTTAATAATTTCACAATGTAAGCGAGAGTTATTATTTTTAAGGGAATGTATTTTATACTCATTATGGGTTAAATGTATAAAATTTTTTGAATTTTTTTATATGTTTATTATGATTTTAAGGAAATGTTTATGGGTTTTGACATTCCTTTAAATAAATTTGTGAAATGTTTCATAAAATTTGTTTTCTTGAGAAGTTGATTTTCATATTAAGAAAATAAATAATTTTATCCCAAACTATATTTTGGAAAACAAATTTTTTTAAGTATATATTGACTGACAAGTTTCATTACATCTTTCTATATGTCGGATAATATTTTTTTGTGCTCATCCCAAGGTTTATTTTTTTTATAGTTATTAAAGAAAACTAGGGACAACCATGAGGTGAAGATGAAAATTGTGTTGTTTAGATATAAAAAAGAGAAATTTTTATGTCATATATGTTTATGTTTTATGGAAAATTGACATTGAGTGGATGTTTCCACTTTTTGATGAAATACATATTGATGTAAGGGTTATTGATTAATTATCTAAACCACAAAGATCCCAAAATTTATGATAATTCATTATAGAGTTGAAAATAAAGATGATGTAATGTTTACGGTCACGTCCTTAGGGCCAAAAGAAGGATTGACTCAACCTAAACCACTATCCTCACTGCATTTTTATACAATTTCTAACTAAACTCAGATACCTATGTTTGAATATTGTGATATGGACCTCTATCAAAATACCAGTCCTTTACAAATTCATCCATGGACAACTTCAAATCATAGTGTACTAGGATAATGTAATGGAAAATATACTCCAACACTGAATGATCACCCAATTGAAGGATGTAATACTCCATAACCTTAGAAAGCATGATAAACTCAGTGATATACTACAAGATGAATTATTCTTTAAAACATACACATGAATTGTCTTTTAATGTCATAGTCTGAAAAATGTACTTCCACCACTTACAATATAAACCAATGAGTATAAAGGATTTGAACATTTTTTTAGGAATTCATGAAACTAAATAAATCCAATAATCCACTTAGTGTTATGCAATAAATCATAGACTACTTGAGAATTTTTCTATGTTAAAAAGGAATGAGGACCCAACTGTTGAATATATAGAAGTAAATCATAATGTTAACCAATTGTTGGTTTCACTAGATACGGACCATCATGAACTTATCCTTGGAAATACATTATATCTTTGTGGAGTTTACTCTAAATAATTAGAAAAGAAAAAACTCCATCAAGATAAACATTAATATCAAGATTGAATAAATCGAAATACCATGGTCAAATGAATGTCAATAAAAATATTCTAAAATAATTAAAACAAATCTACTTACACAATTTTGAAATAAATTCTAACATACACATAGTATTTCTCAAACATACGTTTTCACAAAACCAATTAATTTTATTTCAAATAAAACATAATTTTATTCTAAATTTCAATATTTATCATTTAAAACCAGTTCCCTTAGATATATATTTTAGAAAAACCTTTAAAATAATATGGTATATTGATTAAAATAGGATTGATTATTAAAAAATTATATTTAAGAGGATGTTTTCGTCAAAATCAATTATATTTAAATCACTGCAAAATTTGTTTTAAAATAAAATTAGGAAAATATATTTATTACTACCTAAATTAGCAAACATCCCATCTAATAGAAAGATTTTAAATTTAAATATCATGTTTTACCCAAACCATATGAACATGAAATGTTCAAAAATAAATAAAAATGGTAAAATTATAATTCATAACTCAAAGGGGGTTTAGTGAAAATAAAAGACAAGGTTATATGTTTGGTCGACCATATAAAAACATATCATTTCTTTAGAGACTAATTCAGAAACATGTACTCAACCACCAAATTACATTTCACACCCCATAATCTCCAAATGTATTACTAGTTAAACATCTATTTAATCCTTAACATTAAATAATATATAAGTAAACAAAATACATAAATGGTTTAAAAAATATTATCAATAGAAACTAAGAAATAATATAATGTGTAAATAAAAAAAATCAAAAAACAATAATCAAAACACAACCTCCCATGGTATCACAATTTTCATACTAAAAGAGTTTTCCAAATAATTCTTAATGCCTATAACCAATATTCTGATATTCTAATGTCAAATATACCATTAGTTCATAAATTTGAAATTCACTCTAGAATATATATGCTCTTAAGATTCCATTACATGATAGAATTTTTTCCAAGAAAACTAGAGTGACTGATTAAATAAGAACATGAGCTACCTCATGGCGTACAAGGATTGTTTTCCAAATCACTCATGGCTAGATAATAATTTTAGGGCAGAAAATGATAAATTTTGTGAATTTTTTTACTCAATAAAATTAAAAAGTACATAGATTAATCATTAATGAAATTTTAAAATGACCACATCGTATGTTGGATGTCTATGTGAGAACAAAAAATAATTGGTTTTGAAAAAATAGAACCAATCATTGTATTATATAATAATAGATATCTACCTCAAATAAAAATCTAGAAAATAAACTACCTAATTTTCCACCTATTACAATATTATAAAAGAGAAAAAACTAAAATTTAAACTGAAAATACCCATTGAAAATTCTATGTGACCATATGGTGATAATACATCGTCAAACAACTATCTCTCTTTGAAGATAGATGTTATAACAAATCCTAAAATTCAATCTAAAATAATATATATATATATATATATATGATATTTAGAGAACATTAGGAATGCCAAATGAAACAACAAACCATTCATAGACATTATAAAATGGAACCAATTGCATCAATGTATTAATAAACCTAAAAGTTAATGTTCAATATTTGTTTAAATAAAAATAAAAATATATAAATGTCCTATGTCATTTTATTTTAAAATTTATAGTTATACATTTATAGTAAATCAGTCCTTTATATTTTGTGAGGATAGGTGGCCTTTATTTTTAAAAGGTATTTCAATTTGATTTTTTTTACAATTTTATTCATTAAAATGAAAAATGAAAAATTATGTGTAACCAATAAAATAACTAGAATAATAATAACAATAAGAAATATTATACTAAACTAAATAAAAATTATTCCTGGTATCACAATTGTGTTTTGAAAATAGTCAAAAAAAAATTATATAATGTGAACCATTATATTGGTGTACTAGATTCAATTCAATCACATTAATTCTTGTTTGTACCCTACATAGACTAATTGAGGGGAAAACTACCAAATAATTGAATGATCCATATTATATTATTATTTTTAGAAAATGATCATAAACTAGTATAACCTATGTATATGAACATCCCACTACCTATGATTAGTTTTTATTGTATCTGAAATAGAGTTTATAAAATCAGTATCAATAAGTTGTATCATACATGCATGTATATATTGATAATATTAATATTAGTAGTACTTATAATAATATATTAACAAGAATCATAATACATACCCACACCTATGGAAAATGTTCCTAGAATCCACATTTTAATTCTAATATAAATACAACACCACAAAAAAGTGAAAAAATAAACAAATTATATGGGGAATATAGTAAGGTTCCATTTATTTTAGAAATCCTAATCAAATGTTCCAATTCGGGCCTCATATAATTTTATTAAAATATTAAGTTATGAGACTGTCTTAAAATACTTTTACAATGATTTTTAACTTTATAATGAATTTTAAGGGTTTCATAACCATGATTTAAGGAACAAGAACACACTAATATTTTAAGTGAACAACTAAATATATTTTATGCAAAAAAAACATATTAAATTATTGAAAATCATGAGTAAATTAGAATTGAGAAATTAATCAAACACATGGTATGGATGATAGTTTTCAAATATATTTCAATCAAATTTTTTAAAAATAGCATCCAATGAATTTAATGGAAAACATGTTTCACTAACTTTCCCTTTGAAAAAATCATATACAAATAAAATTTTATTAATAAGAATCGATAAAAATTGTTTAATGAATTAGTTTTTAATGGTTTAGTAATTAAAATTTTTAAACATGGGGAAACCTACATAAACATTATTTCTTCAATAATTGAGATATTAATGAAAACATACATAGTAATTCTGACACATAAAGGGGCTACCCAAAACCTAAAACCATAAATCCTAAAATTAATATCACAACAACATGTTTCCTTTGGTCAAAAACATATAGAAATGTAAAAACATGGGAGATGAAGGGGAATGGATGTTAAGAGAGTTATAAGGAAATATTTCCTTTAGAATCATGTTTCAAATCTCGATGAAATGCCACAAAATCATATTGGAAGAGATGAAAATAGAGGGTGAGGTGATCCATGTACCACAAACATAATTGTGTGGATAATAATGAATTTTGGGATTAAAAATATTTAAGGGAGGAATGATAAATTTACAAAATATTAATGTCTCATTGAGGAATGTGGTTTGACAACATGATTTAACAAAAAAAATTCCAACCACACAAACATCACTAGATACACCTAGTCACCATCATGGTGTGGTGACATTGTTCTGGAAACTATGTTTCAAAAATGAAAATTAGATTCATTAAATTAAAACCCTGTATTCATTGTTGGTTCATGATTTACACATACGATTTTAACATGAAAAGGAACATGATTTTTATCCCGTTGAATTAATACTATCTCCAACATCTTATGTAAACTCTAATAATGAACTAATATAACACCTGACTAAAACAAACCATAATATATTTATATTAACTGAATAATATAATCATCAAGAGATAAAAACATACTAATCAATTAAAATAATTACATGTTTTTGTTTTCTCATTGATTAATATTTTAAAAAAAATTCTTTTAAAGAGCCATTTTAAAAAGTTAATCTATATTTTATAAATAAATTAACTGGATCAAAATTAAATGATTATTATTATAGGTGATACTTATATTTCTAATGTAACACCAAGATATTATAAAAGAGGAACACCATAATCAATAAAATATGTAACATGATACACCAAGATTAAATGATAATATAAAACCTATATACATTATTATATATGTTTTTTATAAAATTTCATCACATTGGTAGCTTGTAAACCATGAAACACTGAGTTTGAATGCAACACGATACTCTCTTAAAATATTATTATATAAACATGACCATTATATCAATGTTGTTATGATGGTAGGTATGAATAGTAATAACTAAATTATTAAAATTATTTCGTTTATCCATTATTAAATTAAATTAAATGCTTATCTATTTATTAGATTGAAAATAAGAACCCTTTAAATGAGAATGATTGTTTTTCTGAAAATATGAATTTCTCTAAAAGGAGTAGTCGCACTTTTCACACATAATTTAAAATTAAATTTAACCAAATTTTTAAAAAATATTAATAAAAAAAACTTAATTTTACAAATATATATCTAAAAATTAGCATTGGTTTAATTTTTTAAATTTTTATGAATGGTTTAATTTTCCCATTATTAGAGAAAACTATTAGTTTTATTCAAAACTGCATTTGTGATTAAATCAGTTTAAGGTTTTATTCTGATATAAATAATTATTTTAAATTAAATAAATATATATAATTTTTTTAACAATAAAATTAATTCAATGAAATAAGTTGCATATTTAATTTATATAACATGGATTTTTATACTTATGAAAATTTTCTATTGGTAACACAACATTTTCATCGCATCAACATGTTTAATTTTAAATTAAAATTTTCCAATTCTTTGTGTTGAATTTTATAAAATGGATTTTATATTTGGAATCATAACAATTAATATTATATAATAATGTAAAATTAATTATTTTTCTCATAATAAATAGTATAAACAGAGAAAAATAATTACAATAGTTAATGTAAAAATCCAATTACCAAGGGGTTAAACTAAAAATACAGGGGTCCACATGACATAAAAACTTTTTCAATTCATATTTAATGTAAATATTTCAACCCTTATTACCATAGCCTAAGTGTTTATTGTATTTTAGACACTTTTCTATGAAAGTGACCAATATAATAATTTATGTAATGAAATAAACAAAATTCCACCCACTTGCTTTTAAATTTCAATTATTTGTTCACAGAGGAAAAAAGAAACATGTGAATGAATATGGAAGTTCATATTGGGAATAATTAAATAAATTTTATTAGGTTAATTTATCTATAATTTTTTTAATAATATAATTTCTTTTAATGCTCAAGAAAAGCCAATGCACTAATTATTTAATTAACCGAGAAATAAATCAAATGATATTAAAAATGTTAAAAGTAATATAACTTGAATGAATTATTATATTAAATATATTTTTCTAAAAAAATATATCATGATATATAGGCATGAGAATAATATATTTTAACTCCAACATTGTATTTCCCTTTTATAATTTCAAATTAAATGAATATTGTCAAAATTTAAATTAATGATATTTTATAATAAATGATATTTTAATAGTTGATTTAAAATTCCTAAAAATCATATCATCTGAATATTGAGTAGAATTTCTTTAAAAATATCAACTATAGAAAATTAATGGACAACTAATTCATTTATATTAATTATATTGACCACTAAATAATAACAACATTGTTACCACAATTAATGTTTAAATAGTTTTGTTTGTACATGAAACACAGTAGTGTTGAAAATAATTTACTAATAACATAATATTTTTATTTGATCTGTTTGATTATGAATTTATAATAATTTGGGCCAAATTATTTAATAATTCCCATTTTTTTAGTCATAAATGATTGTTTACCTAGGGTAAAAATACTAGTTACCGTATTGAAAATATTTAGCGGTCATTGTAAGGAAACATAATAGTTAAGAAACAACATGTTTAAAACATGTGTTTTATTTTTTGGTTGAGTTTTCTTCGATCATATCTTCCCTAAAACCAATTATGTCTAATTTGTTTACACTTTGGGTGACTGTGAATTCCCATTATTGAATCAATTTTGGTATTTACAAAAATGTGATTCCTCCTCAGTTATAAATGAGAACTCACTACCCTCACTTATCTACACCTCAAAAACCATATGGATTGAAAATGGAATTCCAAAATCCCTCCCAAAAATCCAAATACACGTTATAGATATTATTTTATTACCAAAAGAAAAATCCTAAGGGACATAAAAAGAGATCTAAAATAGGTTTCTCTTTGACAAGGAAATTATCTTTATTATGATCATTCTTTGTCATTATTTTTTATCAACCATTAATTATGTATTATAACATAAAAATAACCAATAAATAACATATATTTATATTTTATTATACTTATTTATTTATATTTATCCATCTCCACATCCATCAATTGGGAAACGAAATCAAAAATCAAGCGTACGATAGACTACAACCTCACAAACTAATTTAATTTGTTTTCTATCAACACATTTCATAGTTTAATTTAATAAAGATTATGGGTATATAATATTCATTATATAATTATGTTTATGTGGTAATATTATTCCATATAAATTTATTATTTCCATTACATTGAAAATTTTATAATGGTGCTCATGCGTGTGGCGAACTACCACCTTGCAACGTGATTTGATTCGTTTTTCACTTATTCATTATGTGGATGGTGAAAAAGAATATATTTAATGAATATATTGGATATATATGATATGAAATTGATTATATAAAATAAATATAACATAAACTTCTATACCCTTTCACCTATTAGGGGAATTATATCATCTTTTTTGCATATGTACAACCAATCGTCTCCATAAAGCGATGTGATTCAGTTTGTATTTGTTTATTCTCATGAATGGATAAAACAATATTTATAATAAAAATGAAGTATTTAAAACATTAATATAATTCAATAAGTTATTTAACTATATCTCATGTAAAATAAACATAACATTCCTGAAAAAATACGGATTATAAAACAAGCACATTAATACCCGTAATAATGAAAATAGTGAAATGTTATTAAAAATGGGTGGTAAAATGTTATAAGAGGCTCATATATACTATGATATATATGTTACTTGTTATTTAATAGAATTATAGTAATCCCATATTTCTCATATAGGAGGATCATACACATATAATGGAAGTCAAACCTAAGGTAAGGGTTTCTTGTTTCACATTTACATCTGGGAAACATACTCCATATTCACCACTTATTCATTTGTGTGGTGTATATACATCCCCATTTGATATGTTATATTATATAACTATTTATATTCATGGTATTCAAGGATTCATATAATGTTAATTGTTTCTTGTGTCTTATGATTCAAATGTTACAAGAGTTGTAGGGTTTTATTAAACTTCTTCCTATTATTTTGGGATTGTTTTTGTTTACGTCTCCCTTGGGAGAATTATTTGATATTTCCATATTAGTATTAATTTAATTTATTCTACACTATTTATTCATGAAATTATTCATGTGATATTACTATTTTCAACTCTTTGGTATATAAAGTGTCACGACCAGTCCTCGGGGCCCGTGTCGTGACTACCCCAAGCCTGCCTTTCATAGGTTAGGGGATGGCGACTAGCACCAAAGGCGTAAATCCCAATAAAAAGGGAATAAATTTCCATTACAAAAAAAAACACACATAAACAGAGTTCAAGAGGAAGCTACACTAAGTAAAGCAGTATAACAAACGTGCTAAAAGTACAAGGGGCTGGGAATACAAGCCCAAAAGAAAGGTATAGATAGAAATGAATGTAAAGAACAACTCAAAGGACAACAGCTGAAAGGTGACAAGAAGCTCCTAGATCATCCTCCGGGTTCCAACCTGAAGGGTACGTACATATGTCCTCCTCAGCACTCCACATTTGTTCTTCCACCCGTCCATCTCCTCCGGGTACTGTCTCGTCAAAAGATCCACCTCCGGGTACCGTCCAGCTCGTCAAGCCTCAACCACGATCAGTGGTGTCCATCGTCTGCAACCAACACAACGAGGTGCGGGCATAGCCCTTGCAGGAGTGAGTATAACGATACTCAGTAGGGAACCCATGACCCTCAAGGTCTCACTAAAATCCAACAAGGATAAACCAAAAAGAAAGATCTCAATAGATAACCTATACTTATGTATATGCCCATACATATACCTATGTTATCAAGCAACCCATCTAAATTAGGAGTTAAACACAAATGTCATTGACTCAGATCAAACCAGGATTTTCAATAAAGATATCGACACCACATCTTCTGAAAAGATCCTCCTATGTTGAGTACAGTGATCATGTTGCGACTCCGAGGCACTGCTCACTAACCTTAGACTGGTGAAGTACTCCACCTGTCGAGTACTGTGGGCCTGATACTACAACCAAGTGCTTCCCACCATGGGTCTGCCTCTACAACCAAGCGCTCCCCCTCATAGCCTATAGAGGCACTCCTTCTGTCAAGTGCCGCAGGTTTGTCGCTACAACCAAGCGCTCCTCCATCGTTGGTCTGCCGCTACAACCAAGCGCACCCCACAGGGCTATCTTAATCTCTCCAATTCGATCGATCAGTAGTTGTCAAGTCTCATATAGCTACTAGGTCTCTGCACTCTGCTAGCTCATCATCGGGTGGGTCTGCTCCACGAGCTACTGGTTGATACTCCATGTATCACAAATTCCCACAAATAATAATCTCAAAGTACCGACTGATCATAGGGGTCCCAACACAATAGACATTGCGTCAATCGGACGCCTGGTCTATGAGTTATTAACCTTTTTGTCCTAGGGGCCTGGTTCGTTTCGTGTATGAACCAAACTGACTGTATCACAACAATACCCTGAACTCACATAGGTTATACTCATAGGGATCGTTTTTCAACGTGATCACCAATGCCACTGACTGTTTGCCAAACGGACATCCGGTCTGAAAGTTATTGGCTTTTCCGTTCCAGGGGCCCGATTGGTTTTCGGGTACAGTCCAACCCGGACATATTCCAAATGAATCCAAACATCAAGTGATGTATACCAAAAGATCCATCTCACCGAAAGTAATCCAAAAAAGTCGACGGCACGTCAATCAGACGTCCGGAAGTCAAGTTATAAGCGTTTCTGCTCCGAGGGCCGAGTTGGTTTCGGGTTCGAACAAACCCATCCATACCCAAAGATCTCTGAAACCTTTAGTGTAAAATACCAAAATGACCATCTCTATCCATGGATTGCATCGCAACAGATGGTGTGTCGATCAGTGGTCTGTAGCCCAAGTTATGGTCATTTGAACGGATCTGTCCGGAAACCGGGGGGTTGGGCCCAGTCCGACCCGGCCCAAATCCCCTTGGTCGAACTGACCCGGGTCCAGGCCCAGCCTGTTTGGGCGTGGCCTGGCCCAGTGCGGGGGTCCGGCCCGGTGCGGGCAACCCGGTCCGGCGCGGGCGGCCCGGCCCGGCGCGGGCGGCCCTGCCCGATGCGGCGCGACGGCGCCGCACCCCTCTACATCGGCCCGCCCCAGCCACGACCCTCTATGGTACTCTGGCGCGGCGCGCTGATGCTGCACTCCACCACCACGGCCCGAATCCATCCGCATCCACCTTCAGCTTCAACAGCGCGGCGCGATGGTGCCACACTCTTCCGTCGTGGTTTTCCCCATTCCCGCGCAGTGTGAAAGCACCGCGTTGTCTCCATTCATATCCAAAATGAAGTACAACAACAATAGGGAGGAGGGTCGGCCGTTTTTGTGCGGTCCGGACATCTCTCGTTAATTCGATAACCAGAGGATAATTATTTAAGGATGAATTCCAAAAATAATCATGAAGGTAAAAAAATCCCCTACCTCAACAACGGTGATAGAGGACGGCGTCACGGGGGTGTTTTCGATGACAATGTTGGTGTGCGTCCAAGAGGGGACGACGTCTCACACCGGCTGCTGAGAGGGTAATAATGGCATGTCGTCTTCCTTTTCTGTCGTAGTTCTTCATCAGAGAGTGGTGTTCTTCGTGTTCTTCAACGAGGAAGATGAACTTCTTCAGAGAAAATAACGCTCCCTCTCACAAAATCCCCAACACAACAAAACAACCCCCAAAATAAAAAAAAGTGTTATTCTTATTTTATTATAAGATTCCATGCATTTAAATTTTTAAAATTCAAACGCATAACTCTCAATTAATTTAAGCGTTGGCATGATTTAATGTGAAGAAGGAAGTCACATCGTTTAATACAAGGGGTTTTAAAGGGGAAGAGTTAAGGGGGTTAGGGAATTTGAAGGGGTGGGGTTCGTGTGGGCCCTACCTCCCCTTTATCCTCACTTGGTTAGTTCCCCAACATCAACACATGGTTAGAAGTAAAATTTGTTCCACAAATTTTATTTACATTACAAATTAACCTCAAATTTAAACAACTCCTCCCAAGAAAACGCACCTTCAGAAAAGGTCTTCTTAAGAAATTACCGGTGTTGCGGTTTCATCGGTACCCTCATATTTCGATTCCGAGCACCTGTTCAAATGATAGAAAAACCCACTCGTTCGTTCACTAAACGTACCAGAGCTAAACTTCGGAAATTGATTCAAGGCACATCGGGCCTCGGAATCAGGTGCTGTCAGAAACCACAGACTCGTAAAATTCCAAAAACTTTTAAGAAAAAAAATTCATTAAAAATTCCTGGTCTTTACATTACTCCCACCTTAGGGCTTTACATCCCTGTAAAGCTGTAACACAAACTAAGGAAAAGAAGTGTTATTGAGCACGTATCTGAGCCCTTTGTTCCCTTGTGCTCTCCTGGACGTTGTCAAGCTACCAGTGAAAGCACACCTGAGAAATTGACCATCCACATAGGACCCTATCCTGTCGATCCTCAATCCCCACCGGGACCTCCGCAAATGTTTCCCCGTAATCGATGTCTAGCTCCCCGTGATCAATGGTGTGGGTCAGGTTGTGCACATATCCCCCATCTGAGATACGTAGAAGATGACATGAATCTGGTGTGACTGAGGTGGATGGGTTAAGCGGTAAACCACCTCGCCTACCCTGTTGAGGACCTGGAAAGGTCTGATGAACCATGGAGATAACTTTCTGACCAGGCCAAATCTTTGTAATCCACGTCGTGGTGAGACCCGTAAAAAAATGTGGCCACCATTCTCGAACTCTAGTGGTCTCTGTCTCTTATAATTTTAGAACTTCTATCAATACCGTGTAGTTTTCAACCTCTCCTGGACGAACAACGCTTTCTCTATCGTAGTCTGAAGCATCTCTGGTCCTACAATAAATGCTATGATTTCTGTTTTTCCGATAATAGAAATCTGGGCTCATCACCTGGATGAACCACGTTTTTGTCCTAATATAGTCAATCCTGACATGAATGATACTATTCCATGCCATGGATGATGTTGTAAGGCCTCGACGCTACTTCCAAGAGATCCAACAGTTACTCTTGCCTACAAGGGTTAAGTCACACAATAATACCGACAGCTTCTGGAACTACATAGTCTAATTCTTCAATGCCTGAAGCTGAGCTCTCCCATGTCCACATGTTCCCTGTGGTCGGGGTGGACCTCCTGGTGGTGGTGGTGGAAACACCTCAAAGCGTCGTCCACCTCCAGCCGCACGACCAACTCCCCTGCCTCTGTCTCCTACTCCTCTCACTCCGCCACGATCGAACCTCTGCCTCTTCCTGGGAGGTCCTTCATTTATCTGCTGGTCATATGTATGGCGGGTCGGACAGTCACGTGCCACATGACCAATCCCCCCATATGAGTAACACTATCCTCTCCTAGTATGTCATTATCCACCCCAGGTGCCTCATACACACGATCATGTGTCATGCAGTCGACCATCTATAGGTCTGGTCCTCTTGGACCTCTGCGTCATCTGTCTACTGCCCGCTGCAGAATACTCTACCGCATGTCGGCTAGTGGTAGGTCCTGCTGCTGGAGACTGCTCAAAAAGGAATCTCCCCACTTAGAGGGCTCACTCCAACACCCATGTCTATGTCGGGATGCTGTGATAAATAACCGATACTCTAATCTCTCGCCGGGGCCCCTGCTCAAAGGTTTGGGCCCTGGAGAACGGGTCCCGAACCATATCTGTGGAGTAGCGTGACAGATCGGTGAACCTCATTGAATTCCTTGCCACCATCATTCTACCCTACTGGAGATAAAGAAGCTCATGTATATGCAACTCTCGAAAAGTGGCTGGTACAAACTCTTCCCGAAACAGGCTCTCGAAGTATGCCCACAGATGTGTCGTCTCATCATGAATCTGGTGCATCAGGCTCCACCATCTGCCTGCTGCTACCTGAACAAGGCTGGCAGCAAGGATCACCATAAAGTCTGATGGCATCCCTACTAGCCTGAAGACTCCCACCACAGCCTCCATCCAAACATCAGCCGCATGCAGGTACATCTCTCCCCAAAACCTGGGTTGCCTCTGGGGATAGAACTCGTGGAGTGTGCTCATGCGACGTGCCCTCTGTACTACTAGGGCTGGTTGCATCGGTGGCATAATGGGTGGTAGTACCGCTGGTGCCTCCACTGTTGCCTCAACTAGAAGAGGGACCTGTACTGAGGCCTCGTCGCTCGACGGGCTGTCAGTACATACAACTCTCGGGGCTCTAGCTGGTCGTCCACAGGGAGGAATCCTGAAAGAAAAAAATTCGATACGGTTGATGAATATACTTGGTGATTTGACCTTGTTTAAGCCAACTATAAACCTTTTGGAAACACACATGCAATCGATGTTTTTGTGCACTGAGTCGGAAATCAGAAGTCAGTGTCCTGGTGTATGGATACGTCGGCCGCCTCACCATCACTCGATTCCCAAGACTGATAACCACATTCAATACACATAACATTATTGATTCACATAGAAGAAAGATCAGAGTCCGGATTTCTGCGATAGAAATGAACTCCTTTGATACCAATTTGTCACAAAACGCCCTCGGGGCCTGTTCCATGACCACCCAAAGCCCGCCTTTCATAGGCCAGGGGATGGATACTAGAACCAAAGGTGTAAATCCTAATATAATGGGAAGGCATTGCCTTTACAAAACAAAAACACACACAAAAAGAGTACAAGAAGAAGCTATACTAAATAAAGCAGTATAACAAACATGCTGAAATTACAAGGGGTCAATAATACAATCCCAAAAGAGAGGTACAACTACAAATGAAAGTAAAGTACAACTCAGTGGACAATAGTTGAAAGGTGAAAAGCAGCTCATGGATCGTCATCTGGGTTCCTACCTGAAGGGTAGGTACATATGTCCTCTTCAGCACTCCACGTTCATTCCTCCATCCTTCCATCTCCTCCGGGTACTGTCTCGTTGAATTTTCAACCTCCGGGTACTGTCCAGCTCGTCATGCCTCAACCCCGATCAGTGATGTCCGTCATCTGCAACCAACACATTGAGGTACGGGCATATCCCGGGAAGGGGTGAGTATAAGGATACTCAGTAGGGACCCCAAGACCCTCAAGGTCTTACTAAAATCCAACATGGATAAACCATAAAGAAATATCTCAACAGATAACATTTACTTAGGTATATGCCCATACATTTACCTAAGTTATCAAGCAGCACATCTCAATCATGAGGTAAACACAAAGGCCATTGACTCATCTCAAACAAGTATTTTTATTAATGATATCGAAACCACATCAGCTGAATAGAACATCCTCTATCGAGTACAGTGATCCTATCAAGACACTGAGGCACTACTCACTAACCTTAGACTACTGAAGTACTCCACCTGTCGAGTATGGTGGGCCTGCTGCTACAACCAAGCTCTTCCCACCATGGGTCTGGCGCTATAACCAAGAACCCCGCCCCTTATAGCCTACATAAGTACTCCTTCTATTGATTACCGCAGGTCTGCAGCTACAACCAAGCACTCCTCCATCGAGGGTCTACTACTTCAACCAAGTGCACCCCACTAGGCTATCTGAATCACTCCGAGTCAATCGATCAACAATCGTCAGGTCTCAGAAAACTACTAGGTCTCTGCACTATTGTAGATCGTCACTGGGAGGATCCGCTACATGAGATACTGGTCGATACTCCAAGTATCACAAAATCCCACAAATAAGTATCTCAAAGGACCGCCTCTTCATAGGGGTATCAACGCAATAGACTGTGCGTCAATCGGACGCTCGGTCTTTGAGTTATGATCCTTTTCGTCCCAAGGGTCTGGTTGGTTTCGTGTATTAACCAACCCAACCGTATCACAACTATACCCTGAACTCACATAGGGTGTACTCATAGGAACCTTTTCTCAACAGGATCACCAACGTCGCTGAGAGTTCTTCAAACGAACGTCTTGTCTAAAAGTTATCAGCTTTTCCATTCTAGGGGCCCGATTGGTTTTCGGGTACAATCCAACCCCTCCATATTCCAACTCCGTCCAAAGCCCAGGTGTGGTATACCAAAAGATCCATCTTACCTGAAGGAATCCAAAAAAGTCGACGACAGGTCAATAGGACGTACAAAACTCAAGTTAAAGTGTTTCCGCTCCAAGGGCCTGATTGGTTTCGGGTTTCAACCAACCCGCCCGTACCCAATGTTCTCCAAAACCTTGAGTGTAAAATAAAAAAATGACTATCTCAATCCAAGGATCACATCGCCACTAACGGCACGTCGATCAGATATCTGTATCCCATGTTATGGGCATTTGAACAGATCTGTCCGGAAACAGGGGGTTTGGGCCCGGTCCGACCCGACCCAATACCCCCAGGGTAGGCCAAACCAGGTAGACCCGACCCGGGTCCAGTTCTAGTCTAGTTGGGCATGGCCGGCCCAGCCGGCGCGGCCCGGCCTAGTGCGGGGGGGGGGGGGGGGGGGGGGGGCTCGGGCGGCCCGGCCCGGCGTGGGCGGTCCGTCCCGGCACGGCTGGTCCGTCTCGATGAGGGTGCCTGCGCGCTTAGCGTACGTGGAAGGGGGAGCTGACCCCCATATTTTCCCGAAATGGTAGACCCCTGTGGGGTCCACCCTAGCTGGCCGCTGGGGGTTACAAACCCCCGGCCTTCTCGAACTCGGTGGGCCGCTTTGGCCGGACGGTGAGCCGCAGCGGGACCCCCCGTGGTCCCACATTCCGAAGCGCCAGTGGCCGGCGGATCCGGCCGCCCTCTACTACACTACGGCGGCCATAGGCCATGACCTTTGTCCGATAGGCACGTCGCGACGGTGTCGCGCCCCTCTGTCACAGCCCGCCCCGGCCGTGGCTCTCCATGGTACTCTAGTGAGGCGTGACGGCGTCGCGCCTCTCCGCCGCGGCCCGACTCCGGCCGCGGCTGATTTTGGCCTCAATGGCGCGGCGTGCTGGCACCACGTCGTCTCCGTTCGAATCCAAAATTAAGTACAACAACTATGGGGAGGAGGGTCGGCCGTGTCTGTGCGGTCCGGCCTTCTACCATTAATTTGTTAAAAAATAGCTAATTATTTAACGATGAATGCCAAAAATAATCATGAACGTAAAACAATCCCCTACATCAACAATGGTGACAGAGGTCGGCGTCACATGGGTGTTTTTGATGACAACGTTGGCGTGCGTCCAAGAGGGGATGATGTCTCACACCGGCTACAGAGAGGGTAAGAATGGCACATCGTCTTCCTTTAGTGTCAATGTTCTTCGTCGGAGAGTGGCGTTCTTCGCGTTCTTCAACAAGGAAGATGAACCTCTTCAGAGAAAAGAATGCACCCTCTCTCAAAATCCCCAAAACAAAAAAACAACCCCCAAAACAAAATAAGTGTTATTCTTATTTTATTATAACATGCCATGCATTAAAATTTTTAAAATTAAAATGCATAACTCTAAATTTATTTAAGCATTGGCATGATTTAATGTGAAGAAGGAAGTCACATTATTTAATACAAGGGGTATTAAAGGGGATGAGTTAAGGGGGTTAGGGAATTTGAAGGGGTGGGGTTCGTGTGGGCCCCACCTCACCTTTATCCTCACTTGGTTAGTTCCCCATCTTCCAAACATTTATATAAGTAAAATTAGTCCTCAAATTTTATTTACTTCACAAATTAACCTCAAATTTAGACAACTCCTCCCGAGCAAACACACCTTCAAAAAAGGCCTTATTAAGCAATTATCGGCGTTGCGGTTATATCGGTGCACTCAGATTTCGATTTCGAGCACCGGTTCAAATGTTAGAAAAACCAGCTCGTTTGTTCACTGAACGTACCTGAGCTAAACTTCTGAAATTGATTCCTGGCACATCGGGTCTCAGAATCAGGTGCCGTCAAGAACCAAAGACTCGTAAAATTCCAAAGAATTTAAGAAAAAAAATTTCCTTTAAATTTTCGGGTATTTACATAAAGTGATTCATATTTTTTTAATAAAATTATACATTATCTCTCTATTCGGCCGGAAATACTTTTTGACCAATATATGTGTTTTATAATACTAATTTAAAAATAAATTTTCATAATGATTTATTAAATAATTTTTTAGAAATTTTTTATTTTATTTAAAAAATTAAAATAATCTTCATGTTTTTTTTCAAAAAACTCTTGTTTCTCTTTTACCAAAAATGTGAATGGAATCTTTATTTTAACAAGCATGGCATGAACAAAATTTACCGCCATCATGAATAGTAATGTTTTTATACTTTTCAAATATGTTACAAAAAAAATTTCAATGAAATATATATCGAAAATATTTTTTTAACTTTTAATTTAAAAAATATATTCAGAGGGAAAATGTTATTTTTCAGAAAAAAAAATTAATTATATTGTTATGGTTTTTATAGTCATCCACAACATCAACAATTTAATTTAAAAAGGATAGACTAGGGATATATTTAATAGATTTCATCCTTATTTTTTAATTTTTTATTTTATGATATGTTTGACAGGGGATGTATAACATTATTACCATGCACTATATTACTCTGAATGATTTGACAATACATTTATTTTACTGCGGTAAGTATTATCGTTTCATATGCCATTTTTTCAATATAAATGTTTATATTCATTATGCTTCAACTCTTTTATATGAGGAATGTGTTGTAAATAGTATGTTATAGGTGGGGTATAGTTTTATACAGCCCATCAATTCATCAATAGTTCTCCTATGACAAATCATTTGGCCAAACTAGATAAGTTTCTACCCACTGATTTAAACTACCTTGTGAATGGTCTTGATAGAAAGTTTCAGATTTGTGGAATTATGAATTCCCTCATTATGAGATCAATTATTTATTTCCATGCTATTATTTTATTAGTTATTATATCCATGCATAAGTTTCGATATTATTTGACAACTTATAAGAATTTATTTGATAATTATTTATTTCTGTCATATTATACCCATTTTAATGATTAAATTGAATGTGTTTCAGATATATATATTTCGATATTGGTTATTCATTTTAATTAATATATATTCTATTTTATCATTACCATTACTATGAATCTGAGCTCACCCCTTATGTTTTATTTTCCCTTGGATACCAAGAAGTGGTTTTTCATTGATATGTAGGGAAATCCTAATGGGAAATACATAGTTCTAAAAGAGAACACTGTTCATATTTTATGTTTTAAATTATAATTTTTAATTTCATGTATTTATCTATTATAGCAACACTGAAAAACTATTTTGTTCCTCGGTATGGGATTCCATGATTATTGTGCCAATGCAAAAATGTATTTACTGACTATGGGCTAATTTGTTGGGGGTATTTATAGTATTATCAATGAAATCATTGTACAATACATGGGAACTAGATTTATGAAGCAAATGATTACAGAATATTATACTATGAATTACTTTCATGATATGTATATGTATAGTATAACATCCTAATATTTTTCTAAGGTAGGTATTTTTTCATATACTAGAAATGAATTTGTTTTTGGATACTATATGTGGATGTGGTTATGGAACTGATGTATATAGGGGTAATAACTCAAAAGAAATCCATGTCGATGTTTACTTGGATAGCTCCCCAACTTCAACACATAGTTAGAAGTAAAATTTGTTCCACAGATTTTATTTACTTTACAAATTAACCTCAAATTTAATCATCTCCTCCCGAGCAAAATAACCTTCAGAAAAGGTCTTCCTAAGCAATTACCGGAGCCACGGTTTCATCGGTGCCCTCGGATTTCGATTCCGAGCACCGGTTCAAAAGTTAGAAAAACCCGCTCATTCGTTCACTGAATGTACTCGAGCTAAAATTCGGAAATTGATTCCAGGCACACCGGGCCTCGGAATCAGGTGCTGTCAGAAACCACAGACATTTAAAAATACATAGAATTTATGAAAAAAAATTTCCTTAAAAATTCCTAGTCTTTAAATTACTCCAACTTCAGGGATTTACGTCCCCGTAAAGCCATAACACACACTAAGGAAAACAAAGTGGTACTGAGCACATATCTGTGCCCTTTTCTCCCTTGTGCTCTCCTAGACGTTCTTGAGCTACCAGTGAAAAAACACCTGAGAAATAGACCATCCACATAGGACCCGCTCCTATCAATCCTCAATCCCCACCGGGACCTCCGCAAATGTAGCCCCGTCATCGATGTCCAGCTACCCGTGATCGATGGTATGTGTCAGGTCGTGCATGTATCCCCACACCTGAGATATGTAGAAGATGGAATGAAACTGGTGCGACTGAGGTGGATGTGTCAAGCGGTAAACCACCTCACCTACCCTACTGTGGCCCTGGAATGGTCTGATGAACCTCGGAGATAACTTTCTAACCGGGCCAAATCTCTGTAATCCACGTCGAGGTGAGACCCATAAGAAAACGTGGTCACCATCCTCGAACTCTAGTGGTCTCTGTCTCTTATCATTTTAGATCTTCTATCAGTACCGCGTAGTTTTCATCCTCTCCTGGACGAACTGTGCTTTCTCGGTCGTAGTCCGAACCATCAATGGTCCTATTATATGTTATGGTTTCTTTTTTTCCGATAATAGAAATCTGGGCTCATCCCCTGGATGATCCACATTTTTTGTCTAATACAGTCAATCCTGACATGAATGATAATATTCCATGCCATGGATGATGTAGTAAGGCCTCAATGCTACTACCAAGAGATCCAACAGTTACTCTCACCGCCAAGGGTTAAGTCACAATGTCGCATCAGTGTGTGGTCAATGGGTCTCTTCTAGTAGGAATATCAAAAGTGAGGGTCAAGTCAATAGTTTAAACTGGAACATCTTAGTACACAAACAAATTATCAAACATCACAAGGAAACAAGTCTATTATCACTACATCTCAGGTAAAAGACACACAACTACCCAAAACAACAAGGAAACTAGAAGCACCATGATCAAATGTCCTATTCCTGGAACTAGACCTGCTCCTGTCCGCCAGCTTCTGGAGCTCCATAGTCTTATGCTTCAACTGCCTGTACCTAAGCTCTCCCATGTCCACATGTTCCCTGCGGTCGGGGTGGACCTCCTGGTTGTTGTGGTGGAAAAACCTCGAAGCGTCGTCCAACTCCAGCTACACGGCCAACTTCCATACCACTGTCTCCTACTCCTTGCGGTCCGCCTCGATCAAACCTCTGCCTCTGCCTGGGAGGTCATTCATTTATCTACTGGTCATCTGTATGGAGAGTCAGAAAGTCATGTCCCATGTGACCAATCCCGCCATAGGAGTAGCACTATCCTCCCCTGGTAAGTCGTTATCCACCCAGGGTGCCTCACACACACGATCATGTGTCATGCGGTCGACCATCTGTAGGTCTGGTCCTCTTGGAACTCTACGTCATCTGTCTACTACCCGCTGCAGAAGACTCTTCCGCATGCCGGCTAGTGGTAGGTCCTGCGGCTGGAGACTGCTCAGCAAGGAATCTCCCCACTAAGTGGGCTCTCTCCAACACCCCTGTCTTCATTGAGATGTTGTGAGAAACAAAAAATCTCTAATCTCTTGCTTGTGCCCCTGCTCGAAGGTTTGGGCCCTGGAGAACGGTTCCTGAACCATATCTATGGAGTAGCGCGAGAGATCGGTGAACCTCGGTGAATTCGGTGCCACCATCATGCTACCCTGCTAGAGTTGAAGAAGCTCATGTATATGCACCGCTCGAAAAGTGGCTAGTACAAACTCTTCCCGGAACAGGCTCTCGAAGTCTGCCCACAGAAGTTTCGTCTCGTCATGCATCTAGTACATTAGGCTCCACCATATGCCTGCTGCTGCCTGAACTAGGATGGTATCAAGGATCACCATAAAGTCTGATGACATCCCTACTATCCTGAAGACTCTCACCATAGCCTCTATCCAATCCTCAGCCGCCTGCGGGTCCGTCTCTCCCCAGAACCTGGGTTGCCTCTGGGGCTGGAACTCGTGCAGTGTGCTCAAGCGACATGCACTCTCTACTTCTGGGGCTGGTGGCATCGGTGGCCCAATGGGTGGTAGTACCGCTGGTGCCTCCACACCTGCCTCAACTGGAAGAGGGCCCTGTACTAAGGCCTCATCACTCGACGGGCTATCAGTATGTACAACTCTTGGGGTGCTAGCTGGTCGTCCGTGGGGAGGCATCCTAAAAGAAAAAAATGCGACACAGTCGAAGACTATACTTGGTGAGATGACCTGGTTTAAGGCGGCTTTAATCCTTTTGGAAACACACATGAAATCAATGTTTTTGTGAACTGAGTTGGAAATCAGAAGTCAGCATCCTGGTGTATGGATACGTCGGCCGCTGCACCATCACTGGATTCCCTGGACTGATAACCACATTCAAAACCCTTAACATTATTGATTCACATAGAAGAAAGATCAGAGTCTTGAGTTCTACGATAGAAATTAAATCCTTTGATACCAATTTTTCACGAACCGTCCTCGGGGCCCGTGCCGTGACTACCCAAATCCCATCTTCCATAGGCCTTGGGCTGGTGACTAGCACCAATGGTGTAAATCCTAATTAAAAGAGAAGTTGTTGCCTTTACAAAACAAAAACACACACAGAACGTCTAAAAGAATAAGCTACCCTAAGTAAAGCACTATAACAAACGTGCTGAAAATACAAGGGGTCGGGAATACAATCCCAAAAGAAAGGTACAACTACAACTGAAAGTAAAGTACAACTCAGTGGACAATAGTTGAAAGGTGAAAAGCAGATCCTGGATCGACCTCCGGGTTCCTACCAGAAGGGTAGGTACAGATGTCCTCCTCAGCACTCCACGTTCATTCATCCGTCCTTCCGTCTCCTCCGGGTACTGTCTCGTTGAAAGATCAACCTTCGGGTGCTTTCCAGCTCGTCATGCCTTAACCAAGATCAGTGTTGTCCGTCGTCTGTAACCAACACAATGAGGTGCGGGCGTAGCCCGGGCAGGGGTGAGTATAAGGTTACTCAGTAGGGACCCCAAGACCCTCATGGTATCACTAAAATCCAACATGGATAAACCATAAATAAATATCTCAATAGATAACCTTTACATAGGTATAAGCTCATACATATACATAAGTTATCAAGAAACCCATCTCAATCTTGGGGTAAACACAAAGGTCATTGACTCAGCTCAAACCAGGATTTTTATTAATGATATCGAAACCACATCTGCAGAATAGCTCCTCCTCTGTCAAGTACAGTGATCTTATCGTGACTCCGAGGTGCAACTCACTAAACTTAGACTACTGAAGTACTCCACCTGTTGAATATTGTGGGCCTGCTGCTACAACCAAGTGCTTCCCACCATGGGTCTGCCGCTATAACCATGTGCACCCCCTCATATTCTACATAGGTACTCCTTCTATTGAGTACCACAGGTCTACCGCTACAACCAAGCGCTCCTCCGCCGTGGGTCTGCCGCTACAACCTAGTGCACCCCAGTAGGCTATCCGAATCACTCCGAGTCAATCGATCAACAGTCGTCAAGTCTCAGAAAACTACTAGGTCTCTTCACTCTTCTAGCTCGTCACCGAGAGGGTCCGCTCCACGAGATACTGGTCGATACTCCAAGTATCACAAAGTCCCACAAAGAAGTATCTCAAAGAACCGCCTCGTCATATGGGTCTCAACTCAATAGAAGGCGCGTCAATTGGACGCCCGGTCTTTGAGTTATTAGCCTTTTCTTCCTAGGGGTCCGGTTGGTTTCGTGTATTAACCAACCTGACCGTATCTCAACTATACCCTGAACTCACAAAGGGTGTACTCATAGGGACTGTTTCTCAATAGGATCACCAACGCCACTGATATTTCGTCAAACGGACGTCCGGTCTGAAAGTTATCGGCTTTTCCGTTCCAGGGGCCCTATTGGTTTTCAGGTACAATCCAACCCAGCCATATTCCAACTGCGTCCAAAGCTCAGGTAAAGTATACCAAAATATCTGTCTTACCTAAAGGAATCCATCATAGTCGACGACACATCAATCGGATGTACAGAACTCATGTTATAAGTGTTTCTGCTCCGAGGGCCCGGTTGGTTTTGGCTTCGAACCAACCAGCTCGTACCTAATGTTCTCCAAAACCTTGAGTGTAAAATACCAAAACGACCATCTCAATCCAAGGATTGCATCGCCACTGATGGCACGTCGATCAGATATCTGTATCCCATGTTATGAGAATTTGAACTGATCTGTCCGGAAACAGGGGGTTTGGGCCCGGTCCGACCCGGCCCAATACCCCCAGGGTCGGCCCGGACCAGGTCGACCCAACCCGGGTCCGAGACTGGCCCAGTTGGGCATGGCCGGCCTAGCCGACGTGGCCTGTCCCAGTTCTTGGGGGACCGGCACGGGCCCCCGGCCCAGTGCGGGCAGTCTGGCCCGGCACGGCCGGTCCGACTCGTTGAGGGTGCACGTGCGTTGAGCGGACATGGAAGGGGGGAGCCGACCCCCATATTTTCCCGAAATGGTATACCCCTGTGGGGTTTGCCCGAGATGGCCGCCTGGGGTTACAAACCTCCGACCTTCCCAAACTCGGGGGGGGGGGGGGGGGCGCTTTTGCATATCGGTGAGCCGCAGAAGGACCCCCCGCGGTCCCGCATTCCGAAGCGCCGGTGGCCTGCGGATCCGGCCGCCCTCCACTGCACCGCTGCGGCCTTAGGCCATGGCCTTTTTCCGACCAGCACAGCACGACGGCGCCCTGCCCCTCTGCCATGGCCCGCCCCGGCAACGACCCTCCATGGTACTCCGTTGGGGCGTGACGGCGCTGTGCCCCTCCGCCGCGGCCTGACTCCGGCCGCGGCCGATTTTGGCCTCACTGGTACGGCGCGATGGCACTGCGCTCTTTCGACGCTGTTTTCCTCATTCCTGCACGGTGTGACAGAACCACGTCATCTCCATTCCCATCCAAAACAAAGTACAACAACTATCATGAGGAGGGTTGGCCGTGTTTGTGTGGTCCGACCATATCTTGTTAATTCGATAACAAGCAGCTAATTATTTAACGATGAACGCCAAAAATAATCATTAACGTAAAACAATCCCCTACCTCAAAAATGGTTATAGAGGTCGACGTCGTAGGGGTGTTTTTGATTACAACATTTTCTTGTGTCCAAGAGGGGACGACGTCTCACACCGACTGCGGAGAGGGTAAGAATGGCACGTCGTCTTCCTTTGGTGCCAACTTCTTTCGTCGGAGAGTGGCGTTCTTCACATTCTTCAATGGGGAAGATGAACATCTTCAGAGAAAAGATTTCTCCCTCTCTCAAAGTCCCCAACACAACAAAACAACCCCCAAAATAAAATAAGTGTTAATCTTATTTTATTATAACATCCCATGCATTAAAATTTTTAAAATTAAAACGCATAACTCTCAATTAATTTATGCATTGTAATGATTTATTGTGAAGAAGAAGTCACATCATTTAATACAATGGGGTTTAAAGGGGAAGAGTTAAGGGGGTTAGGGAATTTGAAGGGGTGGGGTTCGTGTGGGCCCAACCTCACCTTTATCCTCACTTGTTTAGTTCCCCAACATCCACACATCGATATAAGAAAAATTTGTTCCAGAAATTTTATTTACTTCACAAATTGACCTCAAATTTAAACAACTCCTCTCGAGAAAATGCACCTTCAGAAAAGGTCTTCTTAAGAAATTACCGGCGTTGCAGTTTCATCGGTGCCCTCAGATTTCTATTCTGAGCATCAGTTCAAAAGTTAGAATAACCAGCTCGTTCGTTCACTGAACGTACCTGAGCTAAACTTCAAAAGATGATTCCTGGCACACTGGGCCTCAAAATTAGGTGCCGTCAAGAACCAAAGACACAAAAAATTCCAAAAATTTAAGAAACAAATTACCATGAAATTTTCGGGTCTTTACAAAAAGCGATTCATATTTTTTTAATAAAATTATACATTATCTCTCTATTCGGTCGGAAATACTTTTTGACCAAATTATGTGTTTTCTAAAACTATTTTAAAAAATAAATTTTCATAATGATTTATTAAATTAATTTTTAGAAATTTTTTATTTTATTTAAAAAGAAAAAATAATCTTCATGTTGTTTTCAAAAAACTCTTGTTTCTCTTTTACAAAAAATGTGAAAGGAATCATTATTTTAACAAGCATGGAAAGAAAAAAATTTACCGCCATCATGAATAGTAATGTTTTTATACTTTTCAAATATGTTACAAAGGAAATTTTCGACGAAAGAAATTTTGAAAATATTTTTTTAACTTTTAATTTTAAAAATATTTTCAGAGGGAAAATGTTATTTTTATGAAAAAAAAATTGTTATATTGTTAGGGTCTTTATAGTCATCCACAACATCAACAATTTATTTTACATATGATAGACTAGGGATATACTGTATTGATATCATCCTTATTTTTTAATTTTTTATTTTATGATATGTTTGACAGGGGATGTATAACTTTATTACTATGCAATATATTACTCTGAAGGATTTGAGAATACATTTATTTTACTGTGGTAAGTATTATCATTTCATATGAAAGTTTTTCAATATAAATGTTTATATTCATTATGCTTCAACTCTTTCATATGAGAAATGTTTTGTAAATAGTATGTTATAGGTGGGGAATAGTTTTATACATCCCATCAAAGCATCAATAGTTCTCCTATGACAAATCATTTAGCCAAACTAGATAGGTTTCTACCCATGGATTTAAACCACCTTGTAAATGGTCTTGATAGAAAGTTTCAGATTTGAGGAATTATGAATTCCCTCATTATGAGATCAATTATTTATTTCTATGCTATTATTTTATTAGTTATTATATCCATGCTTAAGTTTCCATATTAGTTGATTACTTACATGAATTTATTTTATAATTATTTATTTCTATCATATTATACACATTTTAATGATTAAATGGAATGTGTTTCAGATATATATTTTCATATATTGGTTATTCTTTTTAATTAATATATATTCTATTTTATCTTTACCATTACTATGAATCTGAGCTCACCCCTTATGTTTTATTTTCCCTTGGATACCAGGAAGTGGTTTTTCATTGATATGTAGGGAAATCCAAATGGGAAATACATAGTTCTCAAAGAGAACACTTTTCATATTTTATGTTTTAAATTATAACTTATAATTTCATGTATTTATATATTATACCAACACTAATATACTATTTTGTTCCTAGGTATGGGATTCCATGATTATTGTGCCAATGTAAAATTGTATTTATTGACTATGGGCTAATGTGTTGGGGGTATTTATAGTATTATCAATGAAATCATTGTACAATACATGGGAACTAGATTTATGAAGCACAAGATTATAGAATTTTATACTATGAATTACTTTCATGTTAATTATATGTATAGTATAACATCCTAATATTTTTATAAGGTAGGTATTTTTTTCATATAATAGAAATGAATTTGTTTCTATACACTATATGTGGATGTGGTTATGGGACTGACGTATATAGAGGTAATAACTCAAAAAAATAAATGTCGACGTTTACTTGAGTGTTACCTTATACACAAGAGTTGGTCTTACTGTAGAAATATTTTGACACTACTGAGGAATACTGTAATTATAATTCATATTTTCCTGAAAAATAAGATTGAAGGATTTTAAAATATTTTTATAATTTGGAAACCATTATAATGAATCCATGTATATGATTACGAGATTAGATAGGAATATGTTTTTTCAATTTATACTAAAATTTTCATTAATTTTGGAATTATATATTTTTTAAACATAGTGTTATGAACTAATCTATTGTATTCCATTATTTATAAATTTCACCCAGTGGATGTATTGGGGACTATATAAATGTACATAACCCAAAGAGTAAGCATGATCAGTTCCATGATGGGATAAGGCCAATATTTCTAAGGGAACTAGTCTCCTTGACATTCTTATAATATGAGGACATAGTATCAGGTGATATCAAAATGGAGAAACAATTATCTAATTATTATGCCTTATAAGGGAAGAAAGAGAAGAACATGATGGGAGATAAATAAATTTTAAGGGATTGAAAGGAAATAAGGGTATTCACACAAGTGATGATTGTGGAAATAATCACTCTGGTACCTACTTGAAGGGAGTATGATTTTTATTCAACTATGTAGAGAAATTCCACCAGGAGTATGAATTCATGGGTAAGAAAGAAACATTTTGTTTTCATAGATTCAACTATAAAGATATGGGGAACAATGAATATTAATTCACCAAGTATTGAGGGAATATAAATCAGTACAATAGAGATATTTAGGTCAAACGTATTCTATTACTACGACCTAAGTTGAATCGTACTGATTACCATGAAAAGTAATTCAGTGGAAAGTAGATAATTTTGGAAAACACTTGATTGAGGGAAGAAAACCAATAATATAACATTATTTTGATATAATAATGACAAATATATTCTTATGGGATATTATTGGTGACTATGAAATTTTTTAGTGATTTGGTGGATTTTGTTAACAATGCTGGAGTTTACTGTATATTTTGATTTAGAGAGTATATTCAGCATACTAAATTTTTATTTTTAGGAATCATGCAAATTTTCATAAAGATTTAATGAAAAAATAAATATATACACATTTTTATTATTACATTAAGATCTTCTTTATATTTTTAGGGGAATATAATATTGATTTGGTTACAACCATTATATATTATTGGACATTGAATCCTATCAAAACTATTTTGGATATGTCTTATGATTACCTATTTATGAAATGTATTACGTTTAAATAACAGGGTTACTATTATGGTATTAATGATTAATGTATAATATTATATAAATTGGGATTAACATTTTAGGTGAAATAATGACGTGAGTAATTAACTTTTTACTCTTTTATGGATCTTATGATCCATTAAAAGTTATATTTATTTATTCATGAATAAAAATATTTATGTTGGATATTCATTATAGGGAGTAATAAATGAAGTGTACGTTTATTTATGCACAGAAAAATAATGAAATGTTAAGAATATTTTTAGGTGTTCTCTATTATAATAGTAAAATAATCCTTCAACTCTTTGAAAAAGTCCTTTAAGAAAAAAAATGGTGTCATATTATATTTGTTTTTGTTGAATCAGTGGTCATTTAACTCATCACAGGTTTATGTTTTTTTATAACATTCTCATGACCATGTTCTATATCAATCTCTAATAATCCATAGGGATTTGTATTCTCTACCATGTTCATGTTTTCATTTCCCACTTTTTTCTCTAACAATAAAACTTAGAAATCTATTATTCTATATGACATCCGTACATCCATTTTTAACTTATAAATAAGAAGTTTCATTAACAATTATCATGATGTGGGATTTAATGAATGGAATTTACAAATTATTATCCCTTTATTATCGAGATAAAGATTAAATTGGGAGGTCACATTTTATTAAAGTGGGTAGAATATATCACCATACTATTTTGAAATTCAAACATCATTTTCGATAGACTGTATGAAATGAGAAACCAAGATTAGAAGTGAATGTAACAACCAAATAAATTATGATATATATTTTTTATGATTAAATTCAATCCCTTTGATACCTTTAAATGTATGAAAAAATGGGATTGAACAAAACATGATACACTATTAAAACATTATTATTTAAAAAACCTCATTATAACAATGTTGTTGAGTTCAAGGGAATGAATAGTAATATCTATATTGTGAAAATAATTTTTTATAACTGTATTAAATAATTAAATTGTTATTTATTTGTTATAATTAACATAAAAACCATTTGAATGTCAAAAAAAATTATTTGATAAAATTTATTTTTCTAAAAGTCATTTTGGGCTCGCATTGCGCACATAATTTAAAAATAACTTTTACTAAATTTAGAATATTGATTCAGAAAAATGAATTTCATATTTTAAATCTACATGTAAAAATTATCATTTGGTGTTTTTTATTTTTATGAAAATTTTCATTTTTTAATGATTGGTGAATATTGCCCATTTTTATTGATAATATCTTTTCCATTTACATGATTTAAAAGTTCCAATTTCATTTAATTTTTTTAAAGAAAAATTAGTTTGAATATATAATATCCAATACAATATAGGATAGGGGAATCAATCTAGGTTTTAATATTTATATTAATACATTATATACTCTGGAGATTTTTTTCTTTGGCAAACAACATTCATTGAATCTGCAGGATGAATATTCCATTAAAATTTTATTCACATAATTGATATTAATTATATAAAATGGATTCCATAATTTTAATTGTAATAAATAATAGTAAATAATAAACAACAGAATATTTTTCTTTAAAAAGTATTAAAATTAGTAAATATAAATTACAACAGTTGAGGTTAAAATGAGTTTATTGTGGGGTTAAACTAAATATATAATTCCTATAATGACCTAAAGTCATCCCCAATTCCAATTTTATAGAAATATTTAACAACTATCACATTAGGATATATTTTTTTTTGGACACCTTTCCATGTAAGTGACTTATATATTAATTTATGTAAAGAAAAAGACAAAATGTCACAATATATGTTTTAAATATCATTTATGTGGTCACAAAGGGAAAAAATAAAAAAGTGAATGAATACATATAGTAATTTTTAGGATCATTCAATAAATTCCACGGGGATAACTTATATTATATTTTTATTAATCATATAATTACATTAATGTTTTTAGAAATGCCAATGTAGTTGTTATTTAAATAATTGAAAAAAAACAAATGATACTAAAAATATTCAATATAAAATAAATTTAGTAAATTGTTATATTAAATTATTTTTTTAGATAAATATGTCATGTTATAAAAGTTTTAAAATAATTTATTATAACTCCGTCATTGCCTTTATATTTTTTTTAATTCAAAATAGCTGATTAATTTTATGATTGGCATTAATGATATTTTATAATAAATGATATTTTATTAAATTATTTAAAATTACTAAAAAAATATATTCTTCTATGTGATTTTTAAATGTTTAACCATATAAACTATGGTTCATTTATGGATAAATTTTTATTTTATAGTGTCTATCTTGACCCCTAATGTGTAAGAACTATTTTATGCTGATTAACGTCACAAACAATTTTGTTTGAATGTTACATGATCTTGTCTTAAATTTTTTATGAAACATTGATTATTATTTTTTGATAAGTTTAAAATAATATATATAGTTATTTAGTGAAAATGATATAATAAGGAACAATTTATTTCATTCTTAATGGTTTAATTACCTAGGAAAAAAAGTATAGTTAATGTAGTAATATACTATAATGGTAAAGGGTTTTAAAGTTAGAATTTAAGGATAAACATGTTCAAAACTTGTGTTTCTTGGTTTGGAGGTTTATTAAAACCATATAATTCATTAATTCTTAACTTATCAATTTATTAGCCACATTGACTGAGTGTTACTTTCCATTATTGAGTATTTTTGGGCATTTAAAAAAATGTCACTCATGAATTATAAAAGGGTGCACACTACCCTAACGTATTCACTAAAATATAGTAAATTTTATTTAACAAACACCAAAAATTATATCCTTAAAATCATTATACACATTTAGAGTATTTTTTATTCCCAAAATACTATTAGTGGGATCCTTACAAAGATATATAATGAAGTTTTCTTTAATAGAATGTACTTGTCTTCATTATACACATTCACTTTTATTATTCTTTTCAAACCATTAATTATTTATTATCACTTAAAATATAATAAAAAATGTATCCTATATATTTTAATATTGTTATTATTATGTAATAATATTTAACCATCTCCACTTCCAAGAAATGGGAAACCAAATCGCCAATCGTGTGTACTGTGGACTACAGACACGCGAACTAATGTAACTCATTTTCCATTAACACTTATAATGAATGGATATAATTAAATATTATATATAAATATATTGTGATATAATTATTTTTATACAGTTATAATATAATATATACCTATATATTCTCCATTAAATTTAAAATATGATAATATCTCTTCTATGTATGGAGAAATATAGGTTCGTGAAGCGATGTGATTAATTTTTCACATATGATTTACATGGAAGGTAATTACAATTAATTTAATTAATTTATGTGATATATATTGAATGATATATTTTCATGAATATTATATATCCTACACTTTCCTACAATTTTAACCATTGATGAAATGATATTGTCCCTTGTACGTACTTAAGACCAACTCTCTCTATAAATTAAGGAGATTTATTTTATATGTAAAATTATCAAAAACATTTATAAGGAAGTATCTATGGAAGAAATAATATATATAGAATTTATATTATTTTGTATATTATTTAACTATATACTATGCAGATGAACCAGAACTTTCACGATAATACATACTTCCGAACGTGAGGAAATTAACAACCGAAACAATGAAAATAATGAAATATTATTAAAAAACAATTGGTAAAATGTTAGAGTATGATCATATATGGTATGAGATGTTTTATTTGATTCAATAATAGATTTATAATAAACCAATATTTATTATACAGGATTGTAGGGAACATAGCAAGGAAGATGAATCAAAGGTAACACAATCTCATCTTACTTGAAATTTCGCGATTCATATACCCTATTAACCACTTATTCCTTTATGTGATGTATATAAGAACCCTTTTTATATATTATATCATTTAATTATCAATTTTAACTTTATTAAATGTTTCATTTGATTTTATTTCTATCTTAATTCCTATGATTTAAATGATACCAATGTGGTACGAGTTTATTTCACAATCTCATCATTATCGAGGTTGTTTTCTAAGTCTCCCTACGGAGAGTTATTTGATATTTATATATTAGAATTAATATATTTTATTCTACTCTGGTTATTCATGAACTTTTTCAATTAATATTACCATTTACCATCTCATTCTTGCATAAAATAAGTGAGAAAATGTTTTTATGAAAATCTTAATTTGTTTGTCTATTCGATCGAAAATCATTTCTCATCAAAATCCGTTTTCTCTAAAAAAATTAAAACTTTTTATAAAATTTTACCAATGATTTATTAAATAAAGTATTACCCATTTTGTATTATTACAAATAAATTTGAATGAAATATTTATGTCATTTTCAAATTAATGTTTGTTTAGATTTTATGGAAAATATGAACTGAATAATTGTTTTAATGTGTACGACATGAATGGAATTTTCCTCATTCATGGATGATAAATATTTTAAAGATTCATTGATAATTTAGAGAGTTTATTTTAAATGAATAAAAATAAAAATATATTTTTTACTTTTATTTTTAAAAATATTTTGAATATTTAAGGGTAAATTTTATGAAATTGTTTTTATTTAGATTTTTATAGTATTTATATTCATAAATAACATCAACTATTTATTATAATTATGATAAAATGGGGATTAATTATATTTTTATAATAGAAAATATTTATTTTGAGGTTTATTATATGTTTTTCTTGTTGTGTAACACGTTATTACTATTCACCATATTTCCTTAGATGGTATATGATTTGGTTTATTTTGTTGGGGTACGTATTAAAATTTCGTATTTCATTTTTTAAATAAAAATTGTTATGTTGATTATGTTTCAACACTTATATATGAAGAATTCAATGGACATAGTAAGTGGTTGGTGAGTCCCAGTTATAGAAATCTATTCATTACATCAATAGGATTCATAAGAGAAATAAGTTGGCCAAATTAGATGGGTTTCTACTCAAAAATTTAAAATGTATGATGAAAGGTCTTGAGATCATGTTTATGATTCCCAACATTATTCAGTCCCTCATTATGATATCATTTATTGATTTATATGTAATTATTAAATTATTTAGAGTATCCATGGATATGTTTAAAACTCATGTTATTATTTATATGGAATTTTTGGATCATCATTTGTTTCTACCATATTATGCTCAGTTTATGGATTAAATGGAATGTTAATTAGTAATTTTGTTTTTCATATTGATTAATGTTGTTATTAAATAATATAATTCATTGTATGCATAACTGTATTGAGCAATTAATCTCACTCTTTTCATAGTTTTTATTTTCCACATGATTCCAGGATTTGTTTTATAATAGATACATAGGGATATTCTAAGGCGAAATAAATCATTATCAGAGATATCACATTGTTTAATTTATGTTTTTAATTTTAATGTGAATTTTATGCATGTATCTAGTTTAAAAAGACTACTAAACTATTCAGTCATTCATGATTTCATCCATTTTATATAGTGTCAATGTTTTGGAGTAGACATCTGATCCAGGACAATAAGGTCATGGATTTTACATATAATCTAATATACCAATTTAATAATATTTATATATTTATATGAAATATGAATAAAGACACATGAAAATTAAAAATCTCATATTTTAATAAATGTAGTTTTCCAAGTATATTTAATATTCATTTAGAAGTTAAATATTTAATTTTTTGAATTTAAATTTGAAAAAAATATCTTCAATTTTGGATTTAACATTTCAATTTTATTATATTATTAATTTATGATATTTTTCTAAAATAATTTATTTTTAGATGAATATTGAAAAAATTCTGATTTTATTAATACTGTCACTTTTATTAACTGAAATTATATTAATAATTTTTATTAAAAAACATTATAAAGACAAATAAATCATTTAAAATTTTATGTTTAATTTATAAAACCTAGGATTAATTTTTGTAATTATACATAATCTTTCACACTAAAAACTATTATTATTCACTTATATCTAAAATTAGTTTTCCAAAATTATATAAATTAAAACTATAAAAAGGATATAATTTTCAGATAAAATTTCATATAATGTAATAGTGTCAATTATGTTTTTAGGTATAAAAATATAATTACTAGGATTAGAGTTAAATAACGCGATAGTAAAATTGTTATTTTCAATGAATGTTTTTATTAAGATTGTATAGTTTTTTGGAATAAAAAAAATATATATTATATCAAAATTATTATTATTATATGATAATCAAAACAATATATAAATAAATTTAGATATATTCAATTTTAAATTAAAAAATAAATAAGATTAAGAATACTTAATATTAAAAATAACATGTTTCAATAAAATCAATTTTCAATATAATAATTTTATTATTTTAAAAGTTATTTATATTTAATTTAGATATTCAATTATACTATATGGATCCTTAATTTATTATTTTATAAACATTAATTTTTATGGGATAAAATATATTTTTTACTAGAATATAAACTATTAGGGTAAAAAATAGTATCCAAGGTAAAATCTAAAAAAGAAAAATGTAAAAAATAAATAGAAAAATGGATTCAAAAATCATAAAAACATGTGGAAAATGAGTGGGGGATATTTTCTAGAAATTATCTCCCCCACACTCAATTATGATTCATTTTGGTAAACATTGATCCATCAATAGTTTAATTCTATTATTGATAAATAAAGTGTATTCACAAAGGTGCATATTCATCACTTATAATAGGGGATCACATAGACCCATAAAATTAAACAGCTACAAATGAAAAATTTATTGAAACCTACCCAATTAAATTATCATAGAAGACTATTAGATTTATAAAATAAAATGTTCACCAAAATATGATGCATTCCCTTCCTTTCTAAGGTTCATTTCAAAAGAAACTATGTGGTCCCAAACCTAGTTTTACATAATCCATATCCTTTTATTCTTAACCATTATTTTCAAAAACTAACCAAAACATAGTAATATAATTTCATAAATATCATTTATACACTTAAGTGTTATTATATTAATGTAACTCCCCTTATTTATTCCATCCCATTCACATAGAAAAACAAAACAATGTCAAGCGTGTGTTTGTGATGACTAACCCGTCAATAATGATTCGTTCTTTATTCTCTATAAAAACCTAATATGGATGAATTTAAAATTTTATTTAAATTAGAAAAATTAACTATATAACTCTATTAACCTAATTAAAAGACAATATAAGACATTTTATATGTAATATTCATAATAAACATTCATTATATAACAAACTACTTAAAATGAACATATCAGAGATCCTTTTTCTAGCCGAGTTAATTTTAAAAAACCCAATGTAACTATATAAATTTTATTTTTATAGAATAATAATGGTCATAAACCCCTAAAATTATTAATATTATGAGTTTATACGAAAATACATTTAACCATGGTAAACATACCGACACAAATATGTAGAAATTTATTAAACCACCATAAATCACTAATCTATGAAAAATATATATAATAAATAAATATAATATGAAAATAAATGGTACTTATAAAATGAAATATATATGTATAAGAGACCAAAAAAGGTTATGTAAAAGAATAAATTTTAGTAACTAGGAATTTAAGTACAAACATATAGAAAATCAGTACCAAGGTAAGGGTTGGTACTGACTCAAATTTCATCAATTATGTTGTACAAAATATTGTCGAAATAAATTATCCCAATATTTATTTATTTATTATTAATTATTAATTTATATTTTATTTCCTACTTTTTTTGGTTTTAGAATTCTTCCATATGGAATCAATATCAAATGTTTCTTGCCTTAAATATTATATTACTTGTAAGGGTTTCTTATCTCAATTTACACCCCTTAAGAAATATTTCATATTAAAGACCATGTTTTCCTTAATATTCTGTATCTAATAACCCTATAATTTATATCATTAATTATCATTTATTTTGGTATTTAATGAGATATTACAAGACCTTTATCCTTCAAGGGATTTGATTTGATATTTTGAAATGCCAGAAGTTTCTATTCTCAACCTCATTTCAATATTGAGATATATAAAATTTTATAACCCATCTGGGAAATTCGTATAGTATTTTATTCATATATCATGATAAATTTATTCCCCTTTGCTTATCCTTAGTGATATTTGTTTCCAATTATTATGTTTATTAATTATATGTATTATAATCTTAGAAAATGTTTTCGGTTTCAATAAAAGTATTTTTAAAATACAATATTAATGTAAATTCTTTTTATACTCCTATATTCTATCTTTGACTAAAAAATTTTAGATATCCCTATATTTATATCTAAAATTTAAAGAAATTCAATTTTAACTACTTGAATATCATTAAAATAATTTAAAAATAAAATCTTTTTAATATTTTTATGGGTCTTTTATGGTAATAAGAATATGTTTTTATCATTTTCATGTGAACATATCTTTTAGTTTCCTTTATCCTATTAACTAAAAAATTCACCATAATTTTTTATGTTTCATAAAAGAAAAAATTAATATTCTATTTTTTTGAAATAATTCTTTACAAATTATATGAAAAGATCAGGTATATTTCATATCGTTAAAGTGATATTTTATTAATAACCTTAAATTTGTTTTTCATCTAATCTATTATCATTTGAAATTTAATATGATTTATCAAGGGTATTATTCAAATGATAGAATCCATAATATTTATCTATATTTTTTATGTAATTTTATTTATAATAAAATAAACAATATATTAATTACATTGACATTATTAGTAATTAAATGATATTAATTTTTATTCCAAGGTATTTCCTCTATCAACACCCTATACTTCCTTCCACTGATTGAATTGTGTTGACCTAGATTCCCTTAATAAAGTGATTGGGGGAAATTATTGACTAAGTCATATAAACATTATATATATGGTGTAAAAACCATATAATTCATTGATTTGTATCTATATTGAGATTTATTTATTACCATTGAATTTTTTTATATTATTTGGGTTGATCATATTTTTATTGAATTATGAATGTTTTAAATTATATGATTCCTTTTAAAACAGATATTTATATAGACCAAGGATCTTCATATACGGATATTACATATTTCAATAAGAATATTAATTGTATTTTATAAACATGTTGCTGGGGATCATAATAGTTTAGTGCCTTTGGGATCATGGAACATAACCTGCTAATATAGTGAAAGATCATTAATTTCTCCCATAATGATCTTCCAATTTAGTACTCCTACATAAAAATATTCTTCATAACTTATTGAAAGGAACCATAATAAATGGTGAGATCTTATTATGAGTATGAGTAATCACTAGAGATATCAATATATGATCATATAAAATCATAAGATAAGAATACAGGTATTTGATAATTAAATAAATTACGAGGTTCATACCAAACTCATCATAGATTTTAAACATGATTCACGACATACATAGTGGTAGTTCATAAAAAAAATTTCATATGATAATCAATTAACATGATCGATGCGATCATAACATTGGCATAATACATTTTTTTTGGCACACACATAAGCATAGAAAATATTATGTCAATATTTCCCTCCAAAACACTCTTAAGAAGTTGTGCTTGGAATGACCACTAGTGTACCTATCTCGGGCTTTGGATGACCAATCACGTACCCTCATGTTTTGGGACTTTTATGAACTCCCATTTACCTTCTTGTTTTGGGATTGGGATGACCTATCATATACCCACTTATGTTTGGATTTGGATGACCTCATGTGTACCCACTTATTCCAGGCCTCAGATTACATCTTGTTTACCCTGATGGCTTATAAAGAATTTATCATCACCCAATTCAGGAGAGAGATATAGGTTCCACTCACCACATAATGTAAAAAAATTATGTGTACCATAAGTTCATATACATTTATCCTATCATAACTCCTAAAATGAAATATGTATCACAAACATTTTGTCATATTATAAACTATGGATAAGTGATGTTCATCATAATCAGGTCGTCACAGAATAACCTTTGAAAGGTAATGTGTTTCATAATAATTTTATAATGGTATAACCTGTGGGAGACAAATGGGTTTCGTTAATTTTGTTGAAATGAATCATAATCCATTCAAAAAAAAATAGGAACAGTTTCCTTGGATTATATCCCGAGTAATGCATAAACTATATAAAATGATATTGTATTAGGTGGAGAAGGGTTTTGAAAGACCACAAAGTAAATTTCTTAATAAAAATAACATCTTATTTAAAAAAAAATTTTAATTCATAAAACATTTCAAAAATCATTTTCAATCAAAACATATTTGAAAAATTATAATGGAATATTCAAAACCATTTAAAACAATTATTAGCAAAAATAATGATTCCTCTTTGAAAAACACAAATTAAAAAGAAATGAAATTAAAAATATTTTATTTTGAAAATATACATGAAATTTTAAAAGATAATATTAAAAATATTAAGAGATCTTGACATAAATAAATATTTTTCATGTCCTGAATGTTAAAAATAAAAATAATTTTCGCATTTTCAGTGAAATCCAGAAATGAATTATTTTCGAAATGAAATAGTGATTTCATTTAGAACATTTTATTATGAAAAATTATAAAACATGTTTAAAAGGTAAAAAATATTTTTGATTTTTTATAGAAAACTTGTTTTTTGAGAAATTAGATTTTTGACCGAAGAAGAAAGTAAAGATTTATTTATTTTTAAAAACATTTTCCTAATACATTTATGTAATAAATAGTTATAAAATGATATCATCACTATAATATATCATGAAAAACCGTAGGATAAAGAAATATATAAGAGTTATTGAGTTATGTATCATAAAATATTATCATAAAGTGCATTATCATAAACAATCCTGATAAACAGTTAGATTGTAACAGAAAATCATTACCAATTTGGTGTCAATTAAAATTTGTATCCTAATAAAGAATACAATAAAATGAAACTAAAAATATCATTAGGATTATTATATTCATTTTATTTCATTTCAATGTACCTATATTTATACCTCATGAATGAATATATGTGAATTACATTATATATGTCTCAATGAAGACAAATTGAGACAAAATCACTTACTACTTGATTATTTTTTGAATCTTAAACCCACAAAAGCATAACATCAATGGAAAAAATAATTATCCTGAAATGAGTCATATTTATGATATATCATGTCATATAAAATTATATAAACCACCTAAAATAAATGAATGTTGAATATGGTATAAGTCTCTTATAAATAAAAGTGAGATATTAAATCCCCTTATCGACTAGTTAACTCTTCAACCATAAACCCCAAGAAAGAAAGATTCTAAGATAGTTATGAAAAACCAAATATTTTTCATGATAAAAATTATAACATTCACTCATTGGAAATATATATAGCAAATAAATTAAACATGTTGTGAATATGGAATGTGTCTAACAAAAGTAAAAAGTATGGAAAAAATCTAGTACCTTAAGTTTTTTTATTTCAACAAACTCGATCAAAAATCATGTATAATAAATAAAATTTTATCATAAAACTATTATGAAACAATATTACTATATATCACAGCATATAATATTTTATTCTGACAATATATTATCAATTTATAAACGATTCCCGGTTAAATTTACATTTCTGGTAATAACCGCTTTGTTTAGAAAATATGTTTTGACTTGTAATTTTTGAGTCCTCTTACATAAATCATGTTTTCATCATCACTGGATTGTAAAAAATTATGTAAACATCCTACATATTTATTATATATGAATTTATAGTAATATTTAATATTTAATGATTGGAAATGAAATACTATATTCATATAGATTTTATGCCGTATATACTCATTAAAATTATTTCAATATTCTTATCGTGTTGAAAAACTTAAATTAAATGATTTACATATATATATATATATTATAATTTTAATATAATTATTTTATCATATATATCAAAAATTTTATTAAACCCAACCTTAATACATTCTATTTAAAGTGTGAACGAATCACATTACTTCGCGAGGCGGTAGTCCTTCGTACACACGAATGATGTTATCGTCTTCCATAAAATTGGAAAGAATGATGATATGTGTGATATAAAACTTCCATAATAATAGTAATGTAATAAATAATATATATATATATATGTTAAAACTATCATAATTTCCGACCTTGATAGGTGTTAATGAAAATATGAATGGCATCAGTTAGTGAGGTTGTATTCTATTGTACACATGATAGACGATTTCGTAAACCATATGATGGAGGTGTGTCTATTTTTAGGTAATACCATTAAAAACAGCTTAGTATATTTATGATAGTATATATCTTATATAATCATGTTATAAAAATAATTAATTTTTTTATGGAATAAATAAAACAATGATGTTCATTTATGAACGTTATCTCTCCATACCTCTTCTTTGGGTATCCTCCTATGGTTTGCTCATAAAGACTTTCTTGGATAGATTTATGCCCTATATATGGATAATAAGATGAGGGTAGGTATTGTTTGAAGTTATTTTGGTATTTATTGTCTGATAAAAATAGTTTTTATTGTAAGAGGAAGAGAGGAGAGACGATGGCCTTTTATAAGTGGGGTGAGTGGAAAACATGTAATTTTTAAAGGAAGGTTTCACCCCTGTTTTTCATATTTAATATTTCTAAATATTAGGTATCTATAATCATAAAATAGGTTTAATGGTTCTTATTCATTTTTATTGGTCAATTATTTTTTATATTTTTAGTTTAACCCCTATTAAAACCATTTTTACCTTCACCTCGATAATTTGTTTTAGTGCCTTCACATTTCATTTTAGTCAGAAATAAATTTATAATTATTATAAATTTTAAATTATGGTGATTTATAATATGAAATCCCTTTTTCAAATTCAGTTCTCATATATTTCAAAAGTTAACTTTATATTAATATCACAAACGCGGTGAAACTATGGGTATTTAAGGAAAATGATCAACAGAATGAAATGTTATTGTATCCAGATTAAATATAAAATTTATTAAAATGATATAAATTTTGTTTAATTGATGTATAATTTTGGTAATTGAAATTTAAAACCTTTTTAAAATATAAATTTATTTCATTAATATATTAAATGAAAATGATATTTTTAATTAAAATTCAATATTATTTACTATTCATTAAAATATGGAACTGTTCAGAAAAGTCCCAAATATTCAACCTAAGAAAATTTTAATATTATTATTCTAATAATGAAGGTTATTTTATGAAAATAGTTTTTTTAAATGTTTCAAAATCAGTTTTAACAATATTCCAGCGTGGAAATGTGACTAAATTTCTTTTTTATAAATATATTTTCGAAACATATTGTTGGATTTATTCATGTCTCTTGTCTAGAAAATTAATAGACTAAATGTTAAATATCATATATAAAATATAATGTATTAATTTTATTCGAATAATTCACCCATATTGGGTTAATAAATTTATTAAATTAAAACTTGTTTGATTGAATAATAATAGTTTTCTAAAAAATGAATTCTTATATTTTGAAAAGGGTTTTATTTTCATTTATAGTTAATTGGTTACCAAAGAATTTATATTATGTACATTTCTAAATAATATTTTCATAATTTAGTTAATCCTATTCATAAGCATCATTCCAATTTAATTGTGATATTTATCATATTTATAAGAATATTTTAAAAATATGTCATGATTCATTTAAACATAATGTTTTATATAACACAATATTAACATAGTGTTTTGTATAACATAGGCTAATCCAATATTTCATATAGTGAATGATTAACATGGTGTTTCATGTAATAGAATCCAAACCTAGTTATTTAGGGTTTCACTGACTAAATTCATTGTTTCAGGAAATGAATAACATCAAAAGAAAAAAATTAATTCAAATAAAATATTTCAAAAAATATCTAGGTGTTTCATTCTACCCGATGATAATTATGTTTTCCTTGAAATTCATATTGTTTTCCCATGGTTCAAAGTTTTGTAATATATTCATATAAACCAACATAATAAATAGTTTTAATGAAACATACTCTTGAAAAATATAGAGGAATGTTTGTATTTAATCTAAAATAATAGATACTAGGTTTCTAACTAAGAAAACATAGGTGGAAAAAGAAAACATAGAAATATAAGAGACAAATAACACCAGAATACTGATATAGAGTTATAGAGAACATTGATCACGCTAAATTGGTTGATTAATGGAACGGTAAGGGCCTTAAAACCATAAATATATTATTATTTATAAGTCAATCGTTTCAAATAAATGAATGTATAAGGATCATATTTTTTTCAGCATCCTTTTACAATATTTTAGTAATTATTTTAGTATAGAAATTATAAAGGATATATATTTACCTAATATTTTTCTAGATTATAAGTACAATATCACCATTTTAGTGTTTCTTGGTCAAATTCTATATCATATCATACTCTAAAAATTAAAGGTGAATTTAGTATGCTTGAAATACTTATAGATCATATTATACATAGATAGAATGATAAGTCATTACGTCTATATTTATTTATCAATACAAAAAAAATTTAGAAAAATTAAATCAATATGAATAAGTATTCTCATGGTGATTTAATACATTAATGTCCAAAACCTTGTCTAAAGTTCATTTTAAACCAATTTATAAATGGTTAACCATATAAGCCTTAAAAAATGAAAACTTTATAAACAAGGTTACTTAATTTCTCAAAATTAACATAACATTGATCCACCATACATTATAATGCAGCTATTGATTACCACAAACCAAACATGTGAATACCTTTATAATTTATTATCTTAAAACATGTTAATAAATTTAGTTACCATAAAACCATATTGAAAACACACATGCATCCTAATTCCTTAAATAAAACACATATTATTTGATATATTCCTTAAATCCAAAAAATTTACAAACAAAATCAATGGAATCATAGTCCACATTTTCAAAAAATAATTAATCAGTCCCATATTAATTGGTGTATTTAAATGAAATTATATATATATATATCATCTATTTAGAAAAAAAATATATCCACATCCTTAACATATTATGTTATATATTTCACTTAATCATGTTTTTTCAAAAAAATATTACATTTCTATTAAATCAAGTTTCCAGGTCATCAACATCTATTAAAACGTTATTTAAAATCCTTAATTAGAAAATTATACGGAAAATACTTATATTTTTTATATAACACAATTCAAATATTCAAATACATACACACATTGATTATTCCACAACATCATTAATTTATATACTAGAATTACACATATTATTTTTTAATATATATGTCCTTACAAATTTTATTTGTATTTTCTTCATCATTGGTAGTGTAATAGTTACTCTAACCACATTGTCAATTGTCTTCACAATCATTCCACTTTAAACATTACCTTTCATAATGTCTATAAATTCCACATATAATGCATTCAACAGTCTATTATATATTAGGGATATCATCATTTTTAACCATTTAATTAACTAAAAATTTATTCTTCCCTTTAAAGTTACTTACTTTGTTCCCTTCTCTCCCATAGTCAAAACAACTTCATGTTCCTTTAGAAAATTCACTTGACTTTTTCTTTCCATATTATCCTAATAAAAGATACTAAATCATCATTCCTCTTGTGTCTCCATTACCTTAACTCTCATTAAAATCTTTAATTCTGTTCTTTGGTGAGTCCGACAGTTTGTTAATGTAAAAATTATTAATCACATTCTGTGAAAATGGTTTGAAATATCTAAAATTACATTCATTATATTAATTATTCCATTTGTATTCTCATTAAAAAATTACATGTCACTTCAGTTTTTACTCGATTCCTTCGAGTTACCTCTATTGAAGTAAACCATAAAGTATAGTGGGAAAACTTGTTATCATAATGGAATGTAATATAATCATGAATAATAACTTATAGGATGTCTAAATGATGAAAATTTCTTCATTAATCCATTACAGAATAAGTTTATCCATGTTCATTCCTAGTAATCCTTTATTTAAATAATGAATTATGGTTTATAATGAGTTTTCAAATTTCCAAATCATATCCCCTAGGTGTGTCAATATAGGTGTGAAACAAGGACCATTGTCATGAACTGATTCCCAATTGACTATATTTTTATACAATGTTTTTAGGATTGTTACCCATATTAACATCTATACCTGAGCCAAATCAACTTGTAGTATGAAAACATGGATATAATTTCGTGGAAACTACTTTCGTTATACATTACCAAAAATTCGTGGGTGTTTTCTAATAATTTTATTCACCCTTATACTTATTCTTAGTGACATCCCTATATATAACTGTAGAATTATCCCTATGGTCAACAATAATGATTTCTAATACTGTTTTCCATTGGTTGAATAAACCATTCCTATGATAATGACTATATAACCCCAAGATATTAATACATGGTTATTAACTATTTTTATATGAATAATTAATAAATTATATACTCACATGTATACGGAACATAATAGTTTATATCGATTTGAATCATGGAAGACATTCTTCTATTCTAGTGAAAGTTTATCCCCTTTAGTACTCCTTAAAATCATTATTCATAACCCGGGGTATGGAATGAATAGATAGGGTTATCTAGGACACTTAGTAGTGGTAAAAATAATAGTTATCAATATAAGATGATATTAAATCATAATATAATCATGTGGGTATTTGATCATGACCATAACCTATGATGTTTGTACCAAAAATGTCATATATTATAAAAACAAGGCATGGAAAAAATATAGTAAAATCATAAGACATGAATAAAAATATAATAAAATAAAAATATCATTGAGATCATAACAATATAATAATACATAGTTTTTTCATAAATATAATAATTCAAAATCATATGCCATGGCTACTGACCATGTCATTCATAACATGTTAGCTCTGGGATGACCACCAATGTAATTGTTTCCGGATTTGGATGACCTACTGTGTACCCTCTTATTTTGGGAATGGGATGACCACCCATGCATCGCCTTCTTTTAGGTTTGGGATAGCCTCCTGCGTAACATCTTATTTGGTATTGGGATGACCTCTAATGTACCATCTTGTTTTGTGCTTGGGATGACCGCTCATATATCCTCTTAGATCCTAGATTATTTATCTTCACCCAATGATTTATAGTGATTTATAGGCCCCACCCATCACATAGTTAAAACCAAAGTTATGTGTTGCACAAGATCAAAAAAAATATTCATGTAATAACCCATGAAATTAAATTCGTATAAAAAACATCCCATCATATCAAATCTTATGGAAAATAGAAATGGTTTATAATAATTGCATGATAAAATTGTCCATGAAAAGAAATGGGTTTCAGAATAATGTTTTAAGGGTATAACCCATGGGAGTGAAATAGGGTTCATAAGCATCACAACAATAAAACGTAAACCAACCAATGAAATAATTTTATTGGTTTACATGGATCATATCCCTAGAAAAGAAAAAATTATTTCAAAAATTTTCACCTTATGTGGATAAGGATTTTAAAATACCAAATGAAACATTATGTAATGAAAATAACATTTTATTTATAATTTCTTTTTAAAACCTAAAATACTTTCAAATTCCTTTCCAGTTAAAATACTTTTGATAACCTATAAAATATGATTTAAAATTAATTTAACGATTTTTGATAAAAATATACTTTCCAATTTGAAAAATTATTTTTGATACATGAAAAAATTGAAAAAATCATTTCTTTTGAAAATATCATTGAAAATTTTAAAGTGAAACAATAAATCATTGAGATGTCATTACAGATATAAATACTTTTCATTCCATTCCTGTTGAAATCCAAAAATATTTCCAAAATTTTCGATAAAATGAAAATGTGAATTATTTTGATAATTACCTAAATATTATTATGAAAACATTTTTTATAATAAGTTTTTAATAAATCAATATTAAAAGTTTAAAAAAAAATTTTAAAACTTTATTTATAAAATAATGTTAGTGAAAGAAACAGATTTCTGACCGAAGAAGTAAATAATAGATGCCATTATTTTAAAAACATTTTCTTAATTATTTTAAGTGATAATATTCAGAAAAAAAGTACCATTACATTAATATATCATGAATAACCAAAGGAGAATAAATATCATTATAATTATTCAGATATTTATCAAAATATTTTATCATAAAAAACATAATCATAAATAATCCTGATAAACGATGATATTTTAATAGAAAATGATAACTACTTAGTAACATTGAAAATGTAAGAAACATGATTGAATAATATTAAATGAAACTAAATATATAATTAGGATTAACAAATTCATGATATTACATGTCAAAATGGTTTTAATTTCACCTTGTGAATAAATATAGATGCATAACATATCATATGTCTCAAAGAAGGAAAATTGTGACGAAGAGCCCTTACTGCATGAGTACCATTTGAATCGTAATACCCCAAGAAATAATGTCATAAATTGAAATATTAATTATCATAAAATGAGTTATATTCATGTTATATTGTGTAATAGGTCAATATTAACATGACATAAATTAATCGTGTGGTGAATATGGCATAATTCTCTCAGAAATATAAGTAATACTAGATTTTTTCTTTCAAATTTGATTACTCTTGAACTGTAAACCACATAAATGATATATCCTAAAATTGGTATTCATACAAAAATATTTACCAAAATAATAATAATAATATACATTTTTGGAATGTATATACTATTTATTAAACAAATAGGTGGTGATTATGTAATGTGTCTCACGAAAGTAAAAAGTGAGATGGAAATCTATTAAATTATGTTTTGAATTTCATCATATCAATTAAAAAACAATGTATAAAAAATATATTGTGATTATAAATCTATTATATAATAAAATATATATACATCCCACCATTAATGATTTTATTATTAGTTTATATTTCTCATTTATTACTGATTCTAGGTTAATGATATGTTTCATGAAATAACTGCTTTGTTTTTAATATATGTTTTCACTTATAATTTTTGGGTCCAATTACATTGATCATGGTTTCATAATATACAGAACATAAACCAGGATTTATAAAAAATATAGGTTTAGTATATATTTATTTATATTAATCGATAATATTTAGTGATAAGAAATGAAATGCACTATTCACGAAGATGGTAGGTCATACGTATGAATGAACATTGTTTATATGGGTAGATTTTTTCTTATCCAAACTAGTCGGATAGTGTGAGATAGAGAAGAGAGGGGTGGCCTTTTAAAAGTGGCATGAGTCACGAAGTTGTAAATCCTTTAAGGGGAGAACTTTGATGACATTTTTCATATTTAAAGTGGATCTAAATTAAGAAATTAGAAAACCTAAAATGTTAACTAGTATAAATATTTCTATTCTTTTTCTATAAATATTTATTGGTTAATTTAAAACATATCTTTTTAGTTGAAGCCCCACATTAAACTACTTTTACCTTAACTACTACGTTGTTTTACTACATTCACTATTTAATATTATAAAACATTTTGTTGAAAATATTGAAAATTATAAATAATTTTTAATAATAACATGGAATCAAATTTTATAAATTCATTTCACAGAATTAGTAAAAATTAATTTAATATTAATCCCATAGGCACGACAAAACTATAATTTTTAAGGAGATAGTTAAAAAGATTGAAATGTTTTAATATCCAAATTCAGTATGAAATTTATTCCATTCACATGAATTTTATTCATTGTTTTTTAGTTGAATTAATTTATTTTTCAAATCAATTTATAATATAATTTAACATTATGAATTAATTAAATGGAAATGTAGTTTTCATTTAAAATTCATAATTTTTTTACTAGTCAACAAAAAAATAATTCTTTTTAGAAAAATCACTAAATTTAAACCTCAGAAAATTTTGAAATTATAATTTAAAAAATTTTAATTTGATTTATAAAATTAAATTTATTAAATATTAAAAAAAATTGTTTCAAAATTATTCTACCATATATAGGTTTATTGAATTTGTACCAGGACATCTGACATCAGCACTGGTGGCCGAGGATGAAGAAGGAAGTGGAAGACATTGTTTCTATGTGGCTTACATTCTAGAAACTGAAGGCTGAGAATTAGGTACCAGTCTGTTTGACCTAGCCCCTTGAGAGTCCATATTGGAAGTGGGATAAGATAATGATTGATTCATTGTGGGATTAACAAAAACATCTAGAGGGTGTGATACAATCTGTGTCATTTTTTATCAACTCACCATGTTCTCCCACTTCCCCGTTATTTAATACAACGGTTAACTAAAGAGATTGGAACACCTCTCAGTTCAAGAGATCATGTGAGTTCACAGGGTTCCTTTGACGATAGTCTCAGATCGGGATGTACACTTTACATCCTGATTTTGTATGGAATTATAGGAGGTGTTTGGGACTCAGAAATACTGAGCACAACCATTCACACAGAAAATGATGGTTAGATAGAGCGAGCCATACAGACCTTGCAGGATATTCTTTGTTCTTGTGTCCTGGATTTTGGTTGCAGTTGCGAGGGAGCCTACCATTGTGGGAGTTTGATTGGTACAAAACCTACCACTCCACCATCAGTAAGGAACCATTTGAGGTACTTTATAGTGAACCATGAATATTTCCATTGTTCTGGACCGACCTAGGGGAGTTATCACTCGTAGCTCGAGAGATTGTAAATGATACCATAGAGAAGGTGTATGTCATCTGAGAGTGTGTGAAGACTGCACAGAGTCAGAAGTAGCCATATAAAGATAGGCGATGGATGCCTTTGGGGTTCTAGGAGGGGGCCACATATTCTTACTTGTCTCCCCTCGATGATGAATACAATTATTTTTTCAAGGCGGCGAGCTGACACCACGGTTCATCATAGCATTTCTGATTTTTGAGGATTAGAAGAGTTGGTGTACCGCTTAGCTCTACCACCATAGTTAGAGTGTGTGAACGATGTATTCCACATAACCCAACTGAGGAGTTACGTGCATGACCCTTCTCACATCTTCGACCATAAAAATCTAGAGATTTATGACGGTGTGACTTTTTCATAGTACCTGGATGAGATAGAGAATCCACATGAAAGGATCCTTTATGGACTGTCGATTCCTCTAGTTTGAGTTCGGTGGAAGTATAGGAATTTCAAGGAGAGAACAATGGAGAATAAAGCTTAGATTCATGCTCAGTATCCCCTTCTGTTTTATCCCTTGTATTGGATTTAAGGGATATAAATCCCTAATGTGGGGAGAAGGTAATAACTATGAATTTTGAATAATGTTTTTTATCAATTTATTGGAATTATAATGAGAACAAGTGATGGGATAGAATGTGATCATGAGGCCCTGGGTGCCCAGAAAGTAATTTTGAACTTATTTTTAACATTTCCTAAGTGAATGTTTAGTGGGATTTCTTATATTTTCAACTGGTGCTAGGATCCGAAATTGGGGGGCACCTTTGGACTCGTAGGGTCAAGATTTTCCTAGTCGAGGCCTAACATCGACCAGCATGGGTCATCTAGAAAAGTTAATTTTTTAACATAAAGAATAAAAATAATAAAAATAAAAATATTATTATTTTTCCTTTCTTTCTATTGAGAGATGATTCATCAATGTTGCGATGCAGCGACAAGAAGACGTTGCATTCATTAATGACACTAATTAATGAAACAGTGTGACTTTGATACAACGATCAATTCCATTTCTTTATTAGTTAATCAAGAATTAAGGAAAAAACCATTGAATTTTACTAATTAAACAATGAAGGAAACCTCTGATGATAATGAATGACATAGATTACAAACACGGTGATGAAAAAACTAGAGAAAAGATCGGATTCAATGAATGACTAATGGAAACAAACACCAACGATTCATGTATCAACAAAGAAGTCATGGATATAATCACTCATGAGTTGAAGATCCAAAAATCCATGTAGGGGTTCATGCTTTCATTTGGATTGATGTTTCTCTCCCCATTCTTAAGGTTAAGGATGAACATGGACCAAACCTCAAATAGGTTGATACAAAATCCGATCATTGCTGTGGGAGGGTTATAATTTTTAATTTAAAATGGGAATTTAATATGATGTTTGGTAATTATTAATTATCCCTGATTTTTAATATCTAACACAGAGGGTGTGGGATGACTTGAACATGGCCCCGGTCCATCTATTACGGATGTTTCTTGTGCGTTTTTCATGGTTGAATGATCAAGATGGTCGTAATGCGATTTTGAGGGCTTCACAATAATGGAAACACCCTATAGAGCCTATAGCCATAGGTGGTTCATGAATCGGAACCCCAAAACAAATTCTAATGCATGTAGAAGAAACTGATGATGTATTAGTGGTGGCAAACGTGTGGAGGAGGCAGCCCAGATCTGGACCGCTTGATTGAGCTAGAGGAACACTGTCTGTCAGCCCCATGTTGCAGGACCGGCAGGTCGTCCGGCTGCCTGTATATGAAAAAATGGATACAATAGAGCCACATCCTGTTGGAATGATCTGGTACACTATGTGGACTGGTCATAGGTGGAGGCGGTGCTAGCTGGGAATGCCAGGTGAAGAATTGGACGCAGTTAAGTCGTGTTCGGGCTGGACAGGCAGGCCCGCCTCTACAAGATGGGTTGGTGCGGTTAGGATGCATCCCACTAGGTGGGTCGGGCTTACCACGGGCTGGCCCTACAGTGGTCTGGGCTGGACCCATTCGAGTCGGACTGAGCCCGGGCCCAATCGGTCCTCATTTCACTTAAACACTTGTAACATAAAGATAAGGCATCTGATTGGTGTGTCATCTGCACAAGGCCCCATTCAAAGAAGATGTTCTTCTAAGATACTCTACGTGAGTTTTGGTAGAGGTTTTATTTTGGCTGGGTTGAATCGGAATCGAATCCAACCAGTCCCTTTTTATAAAATGTCTATATCATACATATCGGGCATCAGTTGGACATTCCATCTATTGCGTTGGGACCCTTGCGACAAGAAGGTCCATTGGGATACTCGATGTGGGACATTATATTGGTTGAGGTATGACCAATTTATTGAGGAGAATATCCTCCAAAAATCAAGCTTTCTATGTGTTGGAATTCAATGGCTCGATGTGACATGAAAAATGAGGAGAACCCCTTCATTAATCAGCAACAGAGAGACTCTTCGTTGATCATCAATGGAGTGACACTTTTTGGATCAGTATGAAAGTGACCCACTATGGATCATCATGAAAGAGACCTCTCATAGATCTGTAGTAGCATGACCCATCGTAGATCAGCCATAGAGTGACCCATCATAGATTAGTAGTTGAGCGAATTTTCGAGGATCAGCAGTAGAGAAACCCTTTTTGGATCAGCAACAGAGAATCTAAAAAGAATAATATTATCTAGCCTTACATCTAAACATCATTACTTCTGTACATAATTTATACCTAATGTGGTCTCTCTTTTACTTTGTGCTATGTATTTGAGATCTTTCTTGATAGTATTTTCTTTGTGGTATTTTTCCCTTGTTGATTGATGAGAGACCTTCGGGGGTCTTTCGGTCCCAATTGAGTTGTTATACTCACCGTTTTATAGGATTCACCAACATGTGTTTTTTGTTGTGAAAATGACCAACACTACCACATAGACCACAGTTGTCCAAGGATCAGTGAAGCTTAGTGAGGAAGGAGTGGACAGGGCACACTTTTATAGCTTTCAGATTTACTACCACAACTCTACATGTAATTACTTTAGTAAGGAATTCGATAGTATTGTTTTCTTTATGGGTTCTTGGGCTTCTAATCTGGCACCTTTACATTTAGTTTTCAACTTTTTCTCTTAACAGTGGTACTTTGTGGTGGTCGTACTTTTTTTCCCTTTTGGTTTTATTTGTGCAGTATTCCATGTATGTGTGTGTACATTGGTAAAAGAAATACATTTATTTTTTGGACATTTCTTTCCAGTTCTAGTCAGCACACCTTGGCCTATAAAATGAGGTCTTTGGGTAATCACGAAATGGGCCATCACGGGACAGGTCGTGACATGTAATATATCTTATTTCATCAACTTCTTGATTTAATTTTAATGTTTAATTATCATTGTGAGACATTATATATTTTTTAATTTAATCATTAACTCCATCCATGAATCCTATTCATCTTTTTCATGGATAATATTTTCATCTATATTAATTTTCTCATCAAATAATTTTTCAATTAGAAACGTCTTAACCTTATCAATGCTTTAGTTTTCATATTCCACTTCATTATCATCTTCTTCCTCAAACTAACAAAAAAAATTTCTCTATTCTTATTTATATATCTTCTTATCATTTCCCATTCCATGGGTCTTTTATTTTTTCCCCTTCTTCTTTATAGATCTTCATGAATTTTTATCTTCATCATTGATATCTATTTTTGTTCTTCAGTTAGGAGGATTTCTTAATGAAATGTCAAAATGGATCTAAAAATTAATCCCATTAATGAAATCTTTTTATAGTTCCAGGTTACATTTTTTAAATTATTATAATAAAAGACATAAATTAATTAATTTATTTATTTAACACATATTTTATTTTATATACACTTACTTTTCCCAAATAAAGTTCTTGTACCTTATTTAGTTGACTACTTTGAAAAAAAATTCCCGATTAGAGTTTTCAATGTGTTTGAAAGTGTTTTCTATTATCATTTTAAAAGTGATGATAATACTATAAAGATAATATATAGATAGATATTTATCCTATCCACATTCAAAATATGAAACATTGGAATCATAATTATCTATAACAATTCATAGAAACATTTCAACAAAAATCGAATCTTCTATTATATCAGGAAAACATATTATCATGCTTATGATAACATTTACCCTGGTAAAGAACTCATAAACATATTCTTAATTTTCCATTTTAATAAATACATACTAAAATATCAAAATATGCAACTTTTCATTATTCACATTCATATTCCCTTCAAAAATATTCCCATCCAGGCCAGTATATTGATGGAGTTTAGCTCAAATATCTCATTTCCCTTCACATTAATCAATTTATGGCCTCTGGACCCTTTTAAAGTAAATAGTAATTTTATCCCCTTTCTGAGTACCATCCAAATGTGTATGAAATTCATGTATAGTTTTCTATGGTTTGTCACTCCAACTTTTCACTATATGTCATGACATGACACCAACATTGGACATGATGTATGAGAGACTGAAAAATACACATATTATGTCACAATAACATTAACACATAAAATTCACATTCAAAGAGTGAGGAGAGAATAATATTTCTAGTATTACCATTATTCTCTATATTTTTAGTATCAGTATCGTTTAATGGATGAAGCTTTTCCAGAGGTGTAAAAACATCACTAGAAACATCTAAAACATCATGGATAATGGATTAAAGATAATGTAACATTATATAATTCATGATATGATAATTATTCACATAAAATATAGGAATCCTGTTACTATTAATTATGTTTTGGACATCCATGAAAACCATCTTTTTCATCATACACTCTAAAATAGTGACTGAAGGAACCTTTTCCATGTTACCTCATAAAACGGATAAACAAGATTAGTGTGATAATTCAGAGGGGGATGGGACGAATCAATGATATTAGATTCATATTTTTTAATAATTTAGGAACAATCAATAACTTTGGCTAATGAAAAATGTCATTTTTGGAAAATAATAAACCATCACACCCATAAGAACATAAATATTTTATAATTTTGGTAATCAATAATAATAGTCAGTCCTTCTAATGGTTAGATTTTAAATCACGACCTGAAATCCGATAACAAAATTCCTTTGATGGTTTAAAAAAAGAATGGAATTAACATCACTTTCAAAGAAATACATTCCTCCGACAACACGTGTTATCCTTGCATAGGTAATTTTGTATAACAATTCATTGCAACATCAATGGGAACCTTAACCAATAGGCTTCATCATTTTCACAATGCTTCTTGAACATTCATTATACATTACTTAAAAAAAGATTATATTCTTGTTTAAATTTTTAAAAAATAGTGTGTAATAACATTAGAATTATCTTTTTATTTGAACATATCAATCAAATCTCTTATCTATCTAGTAAAACATCATGTAGAATCCTCTCTCTGATAAACTATTTGATACCCTTAGTCTGATCTGTCTTTATGAAACCCTATTCATATGATTTCATATTATAGTTTTAAACCACTCTTTTTGGTGACACATTGTATAATTCATTATATTTATGATACACAATATATTGTATCACTACATCAAATTCTTTTATAATTGTTTGGAAGCTCACTTCGTCCCAAAAATGCATGAAATGTTATGTTTTCTTACAAAAAATGTGCCCCCTTTATGTAGGAATGGATTTTTGTAAACATAGGGAGTAATGAGAACATCAAATTCAATTTTCACTCTCTAATAATGAATAATCCAATCATACTATTCAATGTTTTACAACCAATCAAATTTATAAAAATATTAATGTCATCAAAACATCATATGAAATATTCCTTATAAATTAGAATCAATGAAATCTTCAAAATTATGAAATCATATCAAGAATCATAATATCCTATTCATAATTATTGGGGATTTAAAAATATATCTATTAATTGAAACATTTTATAAATTTATTAAAATATTGAAAATACTAAAAAAACAGTATCATGTTTATCTTTATATAAACTTCTCTATCTAGTACCATCATAAGGCTCTTATTTTTATGGTCACACTCTATAAATTAGACTTCATAATTATCTATTAGAAAACCTTTACATGTTCCTAGTTATCATATAGGTAATTTATTCAATGGATCTACGTGGAACACTTTCTCCAATGCCCCCACACGCATATCATCCAATGGTCCCTATCTGGTGACATATTCCTATTCTCATCTTAAAACATCATTTTATCTGATGCTTCTAAAAAATTTCATTATCTAGTGATATTCAAAAGATTTCTAAATTATATTATTTTTTAGGAATTATTTGTCTAATAATTAGTAACAATTCATAAATAATTCTATATGATGTACCTCTGTTCATAAACTCCACTTTTCTTTATCCTATACTTCATCAAAAATTCAATCATTTGGAAATACAACAATGGTTAGCTCCACCACGTATTTCCCCCTGTTTCATTCAAAAAATATTTGAATGAATCTTGAATATATCTTATTAAAATGATGTTTTCTACTGTGAAGATTAGAAGAGAATCACCTGATTAATATTCACTCAACATCACAATTTGATAAATCCAGGATAAATGTATAAAACATTACGGGGAATTTATCTATTCATATCTATCTAATATCCTCAGTTCATTCAAATATTTAGTTCACCTCATCCATCTCAGTCCAAAACAGTCTATCTCCAAAATTATCAGAAAGGATTAAAAATTATACATTGATTTATATATGAAAAATAAAGATAATACTAAAAACCCATTTTTTCTTAGCCATTTAATTGCATACTAAAACCTCAAAACATCTAATTATCAAAAATTATTGGTAACCTTAAGGATAAGTCTAATAGATATAATAAAGTGTAGGATAACATCTCAATGTTTTTGTAAAGTAAATATTGTGTATTTATCCATGAAATTAGATCCATGTATGGATAAAAGTACGTTGATAGAAATGTGGTACAGATGCACCTTAGGGTTGTAACATTGAAAAATGTTAGTTGAGTATCAACTCAATCTTCACATTGGTTCATGATGGGTTGACCTAATGCTTCACATCTATACATAATCTACTAGGGTATATGACCAGGTTAATTCACATTTATACTAATAAACCACTGTAATTTTTTTTATTTATATGTAAACTAATTAGGATAGATATCAACATTGAAAAATGACAATATATAACAAAATATTAATCAAGGAGAACCATAGGGTGAATTTAAAATATGATATGTAATAAATAAAGGTGTCGTGTGGGGAGAATATTAATATTAATACTTTTATATTCATATAGTATATAGTAACACGGATGTTTTCATATATATTTTTCTTGAATCTTGACCATAAAAATGATTTTGAGAATGTTATGTATCTAAAAACCACTTTCTTATATCCAAAAAAGGGAACATACTTAATAGGTTAATAATTTTCGTATATGAATACTATGATTTAAAAAGAGAGATTCATAGTCTCACATACAGTAGTGAGGTCGGTATCATAACAAAAAATAAATCTTCATACAATTATCTATTTTTATTAGTGATTAATATTTATCAATGATATTCTATTATATTCTAAATGTTATGTGGATTATGTGAAATATATAAGGACTTTTATTCAGTATTTTTTATTCAATGGTGAGGAAAAATAATTTAAATTGTATCAATACAAGTAAAAATTGATTTTATAGTAGGTCTTTATTTTTAAGGGTAATTATTGAATAATAAATTATAATGTAATGGATAACATTTATGATTAATATATGTTTTGTTTTTTTATATTAATGTGTTGATTTTGTAAGGTCTCATGTTTTTGACAGGGTTGAAAATTTCCAGTGGGTTTGAAAATAATTTTTTAGTGGATGGTCTAAATGTAAATATGATATTAATAGTGGAAATCTGATCATTGAAACACTTAAATGTGTTGTTTTTAGATGGGATCACAGATCGGAACATGTCTCAAAATATTAGATATTTTCTGGATATATCGTTATTCAAAACATCATTTTTGGGAGAGACCGACCTTAGGCACAGAGTTGTTGCAATGTTAGGGATAATAATGTGGCCTAACCATTTGAAATATTTTGTTCTGTTTAATGATGTGAGGTAGAAAAAATAACTATGAAACCCTCTAAAATAAAATAATTATACATCACACAGTTGGTGTATTATTTTTTTGACTATGTGCATAGCCATGTTAGGGGTCCAGCACATAGACAGTAGCTATATATGGGATATACATTTTTTCATATCGTGAACCTAGCATGAATTTTTAGTGTCACATAATTAATAGTAGCACAAAACTAGAAAAATGATTTGTAATATCATGTAGGGAAACTATAAACCTCTTTTAGAGTGTTAATTTTATGGTTTTTACCACACCATATTTATTTTTTTTATCCTCCTTCTCCTACCATTTCCATACCCAAAAACCATTCAACATTCTCTTTGGCTTCCTCCTTAGACATCCATATATATCACTAATTATTATTATAAATAAAATTTCATCATGTGCATTGGAATCATATCTATAATAATATGACTTTTCTTCCTTATTTAAATTGTTTATCTTTCTATATTGGATTTTATTTCCATATGTTCTCATAATCCCTATTTTCTGGTTTTTTAATTTCATTAATTTATCCCATTCCAAGAAAAATAATTTCACAATAATGAATGGATATGTCTTACTAAGTATATTATATATATTCTATACATTTTCTCTTAATGTATTGTTGTTTCATAGACTTTGTTATATTGCCCTGTGCTGGACCCTCCATGTGTTGCTTCTATAATAAGTAACGACTTAAATTAAAATTTTGTAAAACGGGGTTGGTAGTTTGATTTATCATCTTAAATGATTTGAGGTCATCAACCACAACCATAAATATCCCTTGAGGTGATTTCATTTGAATGAATATAACAATGCCTCACCTTTGGCCGAGCTAAGGATACCACCCCTAAATGGAAGTGGTTTGATAGTTAAATATGTTTTTTGATGGTTGATAAACTATTTTAGCATGTTTCATTTTCTAAAATAATGGGGAGATGAAATATTTTAATGGTAAATTGAAAATAAAATGGATGATCACTCCTTCTATGGATTGAATTTAAATCAATTATTAAGTGTAATTCACACTAACATGGACCCTTCTAATATCACATGTGAGTGAATTCATCAATGATTATAATGTGATGAATTTAATTCATAAAGTGTATGCACATTAATATTCTCCATTCGTAAAATTTCAAAAAGTAAAATGAAAAATTAATTGACATTCATGGATTAATTATTAGGATGGTTATGGTCACTAACACATCCCATTAAAACCTGTTGTTTAAAATCATTTATGATAGATACATCAGTATGACATCGACATTGTTGTATGGAACTAACATCATGTCATGGAACCAATGAGCTTTTTATATTATTACTTGTAATATAACATTGGGTTTATATTTTTTAGACTACATTGGATTTAATCAATGTGATAATCCCAAGTCTGTCACATGTTTTCCTTAAATGAGCGCCAAAGAGTCGAAGTGGATGTCCTGGTCGGGGACCTTGGATTGTTGCCCATGTTTTCCAAAATTACACCAATTATAGTTTGGATGATATAAATGTATTAAAAAAATATTCCATGGTCAATATACTAGGGCCATATCCTTCATTGGATTGACACATGCCTATTTTTCATAATATTTAGTTTCATGATAATTTATATGTTATTGTAGGGTGTGGTTAATACATGATTATTTGGAATATATCATTATTTCAGTAAACATGATATGTTGGTATAAGCCATAGTTGATATATGATTAATAGAAATATATCCTAACTGGTTGATTCATTATATTCAAGTGTGGTACATAGCTGAAGAATTACTTCGTTATATAGTTATCACTTTTATAGACTTCATTGATCATAATATGTATTGATATAGTAGTTATATTTCTTTATATGTACATTTCTTTCCATTACACATTGTTTTAGCTTTGAATAAAATATATTTCTTATAAACACCATTTATCAAGACATACTGACTATATCTCATACCCTATTTTGACCTCCAATGGGTGCCCAGATAGACTTCATGGTTGTATGTTCGTGATCATGGATACATCCATTGGGGATTTTTAATTTTTTCATATATTGTATTTCTAATTATTTTTAATTTATATAATGTTCCTTCATGGTTGAACATTTTCCTTCATCCAGTTATTAGTTACTAATATCTGTTATTTTTATTTGGTCATTATTAAATTATTTTTTAGTTTTAGTTATTGTTACATTTCAATTATTTTACAATGATTTATTCCAATATGTTTATTACTAAACCAGAGTGTATATTATCCCCATTTTAATACCTTTAAATCCTCACTTCTTGTTAGAGGCCTCTAACAAATTAAGAGATGCTCTTCAGTCTGGGTGGAGACTAGCCTAGGAACATTACATTGTGATTCGGCTTGGGACATTACAAAGCGATATTAGGGTTATGTTTCATTTATTTGACTGTTTTAGCCTGGTATACATGAGGCTAGGAATGTGTTGGAATTCTATTAATAGTCATTCCTATGAGTGATCAACCCACATATTGTGAAAAGTCTAAGTGGTTAGGGGTTTTATTATTTTTCATGTTGTTTTCAATTACATTGATTATTATTTCACCTTGAGTGAATGATGTGTTTTCTCTACTTATTGATTTGTCAGATTTATGTAATCATACTATTGGCCTTATAGGTTGAGTAAGTATTGTTACATGCATCATTATATGAATATATAGATTCAAATTTCCAAGATATTTCATGGAATGTAGTTTCCATTTCTTGACTACATGATACATGCTTCATAGGCGTTGCATGATTGGGAAGCATGATTACCTATAAACTATGTTTAGGTGATCATTTATCATGATTTTCCAATATTCCAAACTTCAATTGTTTCATGTTTATATGTTTGTATTCATTACTTCTATGTAATTGTATTAATTGATATATTTAAGATATATGATTAGTTATTAATATGTATACATAGACCTAAATGGTGTTTTTTGATATATCATGACGGTGTCACTTTAATTAAACAATCGCTAAATGTTTGAACCATGGAAGTAAGGTTGAATGGTAAGAATCATTCATGGTTTATGTCAAATGGGTTCCAATAATTCTTTATAAGGTGTATGGGCACTCTTTAATTTGTAAGGGTAGCCCATATAATTATACTATTATGTATAGAGTTGTTATACTCTAAAATCAAAGGCAAATACATGGATGCGGGTACATGAATTCCAATTGTAAGTTGTAATGGAATATACCTTTTTAAATTGAGAACAATTATACATCTACATGAAAATGAAATATAACTATATATGTGTGTAATTTACCTCTATGGAATGGGTATGATGACCCATATAGTGGATCTTAAAATGCACAAGTAGACCAAAGTAGGTCATTTGGGGCGTGTGGTTATAAAAGAAAATGATTATGGGTTTGATAATTCTTAAATGAAATAAATGTTCTAGGTTTCTCGTAGATAGACCCATGTTTTAATCGTAGGACCCTCATAGGTCACCATTATTTTGAAATTACATTGTACCTAACCCCATGCAGGTATACGCATTATGTATATGTATGGTTATTTAAACTGCTAGCAACCACTTATACACTAAAACATATAAATTTATAGTGTCATTTTACTGATCATGTTCCTTGAAATTAATATAAACCTTTTATCTACATTTTATTTATACTTATATGATTTTTTGGTTAATTAAAATTAAAATTTCAACCTAAAGTGTCTTTTCCTTTATTTCATGGATTTGAAATTTTCATTAACTAAAACCAAATGTGAGAACATTATTGATAGATAAAATAAATAAAATTAATTTATAAGAAAAGTTTCCTAAATTATGATCAGATACCCGATAAAAAATAATACATGAAAGGATTTTTGATATAACCAACATATGTTTCCTTGTTGGGTTATCTAGGTAATGTACTAAGCATAGTTGTTCTTCATAACTAGTACATGGAAATTATTAAATTTAATCTCTTAGTATGTTAATAATGAATATGAATGGATAAAAATGGATTAAACCAGTCATTAATATTGATTTACTAGTCTTCAAACCTCTTATAAGAATCAATTCTAATCCTTCCCTGATATTTTCCATAGAAAATGGATGTTTTCATTTGCCATAGGATTCTTCATCTATAAATTCTACATAAATGATATGAAATAGGGCCTAGCGATTTTGATAGTGTGACCAAAATATAATGTTTCATTCCTTATATTCTAGTAAGGGGATATATTGGAGTTAGTATGACCCTTATAATTAAAAAAATTTCTTAATTATGATGACATGTTTATAAAAGTGAGGTGTCGTTCAGGATTTGATTATCATGAGTAAGAATTTTTGTTATAAAATGACACCCATGTTATATGGGTGGTCATGTGATGATATGACACTTTTTAAGGACATGACCATCATGTAATGACTATATTTAGTATGTTAGACATTCATAGGGAATGGTCATCCACATAATAGGTTTTGTGACCCCTTTACTTCTTCAGTGCAGGAAAAATAAAGAGGTTATCAGTCAGATTTACAGTCATGTAGGAAAATATGACTATATTCTAAATATTTGGTATATGACATTAAATATTGGGATATATAATTTCGATATGACTATGTATACTATCAAACGATATATCATTGTGTTGATATAATATTTTGGTAGTATGATTCAATACATGTGGTACCCATCATGTTTTTAAAAATTGTGTTGTGAACTGTATGAGTATGTTAGAAATAGTTAAATCCATGAGTTGATACAATACCTCATTAGGTACTTGATATTGTAGAGTGTCTTAGCAATTAGAAGAAGTTATGTTGTCTTAGTACTTGGGATGAAATTGTAAATGAATTGGGTTTTTTAACAATAACGATCAATTTATTTTTGGATTATTTTCATGTTCATGAATATGTTCATGAGTGTGGCTCAAGAGAGCGTCAAATGTGAATGAAGAGTGAATCTAATATATAATTCATTTATACAGCGGTGTACTAACTCTTTTCAAATTAGTTTTTGGGGAACTTTTGTTAACCACATCCAAAACCCATGTTTGGTGGTGTAGGGAATTTTTGATGTGGATAAGTTCTATTTTTTCAGTAAAAAATTACTATAACACACATAGGGTGGTGATAATTACAAAGGATGTGTTTTAAAATGTTCTTTTAGGTTGAGGAAGTTCCACCACGAAGGATATTTGGATGTGGTTATAATATATTTTGTAATTTCCGTAATGCTAATATGGTTGATTTCTGGACCTCCTAACAATGCTTGAGATGAAACTCTATTATAGGGTTTTGATCAATTCTAGGCACTAGATTTAGACTGGGGGTGAGTGAGTGACTAGACGATGTAACAATTTATAGGTATTTCAATTCATTCAAGGAAGTAAAATGATTCAATGGTGGTATGTGTATGAAACCTATTTGGACCCTTGGAATCGAGGTTGGATTATGGTGGGGGCCATTGAAACAATAATGGGATGCTTTGGTAGTGAGATAATCATGGTGAGTCAATGATGACATGTATGAATGTGTGTTCGAGGTCTTCAATGGAAGTCATCCATATGTGGTTCATCTTTTCATTCCTATGTTTAGTTGGATGTAGTTGGTTGGGATCCATGTTGGGAAATTTATCTTGCATGTGATGAGATTGTCTTGGGTCCTCCTGGTTAATCAGTCATATCCTCTCCGTGTACTTTTGGCTTATTGAATATCATGACCGTTATCTTCATATCATCTAGGGTACGCTAAAAGAGATTTTTTTATCATGAAGATAAATTTAAATTTAAAATGACTTATTATCTCAATAAATATAATTCATAGGAGTTTTTTCTAAGGGATTGTAGTTATTTTTAGAGTTTTGGGTGGTCCATATAGATACAAGAATTTTCGTGTAGGAATTCAAGGGATGAACTCATGGATGTCATCATACTCTATGAATCAATAAACATGTGAGATTCACCATTGGTATTAGTTAGTGTTCTTGATAAATGGACATATCGACTATGTACCAACATCTCACTTTTAAATTTCGGATAATGGACAGCCTTACGTATGCTCATTAAACTCTATAAGCTAATTCTGAGGTTACCCTATTCCAATATTGAGCTCGGTTGATATAATTGTTATGTTAACATCCAAAGATACTGAATTAGGTATGCATTCTTGTTTGTGTTATGGAATAACAACATGAATGGATGTTCTACTAGAAATTGCACTAGTAGCTGGTTACATATTTCAATGAGAATGATTGAAATAATATTAGAATGCCTTGGAGTAAAGACATCATAATTAGGCTTCCGAATAATGGCAACAGAAGCCAATAATATTAAAAAATAATCATCTCATAGTGGAAAAAATTGGTTTTCACAATCTAATTAGACACAGCTACTGAGGAACCACATCAGGAACATCATTAGGATTAGATGAGATCAATGAAAAGGTCATATAAGGCTTTTTAGAGAAAAACGGGCATGACCCACCAAAATTTGTGAATTGGGGACACAAAATTTGATCGATTTGAGAATCATGTCTGGAGAATTGTTATAATAATAGGGGTAATGTTCATATTTTGAATTTTGATGGTGGGATGCGCAATAGGTCATAATTTGCCATTAAATGTTATAATATATGGTCATATTCTCTATGTGTTGGAAAATGAAATATATAACGATATGATCGACTATCATGTTACACAGAATTAGGTAAATAATGTCTCATATTTTTTTGATATAGACATTGCATTTTGTTTAAATGGATTATGGAAAATGTTTTTGAATTAATTCTTGTAGGAGTGTTAGGTTTTTGAAACACAATGTATCCATTTCGACATGAATTCCTTATCAAATGTATGTCAGGTGATATTTTCATTATTCCTAAAGGCTTCTCTGGGATAACAAGTTCTAAGGTGGGGATGTTGTGATGTCTAATGTTTTGGATGGGGTTGAATATTTCCATTGGAGAATAAAATTTTCTTTTGATGGATGATCCAAATATTTTTCTAATATTCAGAATGGATATATAATAATTGAATGAAATAATTGTGGTTTTGTATATGGGGATAAAGGCATGGATGGTGTCTCGGTTTTTTGGATAAGTTTTTGGAGGACCGGGAATTTAAACTTCATTTAAATGAGATAGTTGACTTAGGAGCACTATTGGATCATAGTTAGTACTAACCATCCAACATTATTGTGTTTCATTTTTTGTCCAGGGGATAGTTTTGTTAAACCATGTGAGGTTTCCCATATATCCATGAAACCCTCTACAATATATTACAGGTACATCACATGGTTGGTGCATGGTTTTTCTAATTGTGAACCTAACCATGTGAGGGGTTGGAGCACTTGGATAGTGGCACCACATGGGCTATTCATTGACTTTAAAACCATGAACCTAGCCCACATGGATAGTTCCACTTAACTAATAGTGGTTCATGGATAAGGGAAGAGTTTATAAAACCATGGGGTTAAACTGTGTGCCTCTTTTAAAGGGTTGATTTTACTGTTTTTTTGCTACAATATTTATTTTCTTTTCATCTTTATTCTCCTCTAATTTCTACACCCATCAGATACTTCAGATCCCCGTTAACTTCATCCATAGGATTCCATAGATCTCGCACATTCTTCTTCTAATTAATATTTTTTCATGTATGTTGGAATAATATCGGTATAAGTACAACTATTATACACTCTATTCATAATATATCCTGTCATATTTGATTGTATATCCATGTGAGCTCATATATCCTATTTTCGGTGTGTTTTTATATTTCTTTGATTTCTCTCATTCAAAGCCAAATAAAAACCTAATAATGGGTGATTGTTTATTAATAATAATTTTACATGTGTTCTATACCTTTACCTTATATTCATGGGGATTTAATGCTTGAATCATTGTTTGGTATGTCAGACCCTTCAAGTAATTATTATAAAATGATTATTTTATTAAATTAAAATGTTATAAAAATGATTTCTTGCTCAATTTTACCTTTAATATGTTTAGATGTTTTTGATCTCAACCTGAAATCACCATTGAGGTTATTTTATTTTAATTATTATGAATGTGACACCTCTCTAGGTGTTCTAAGCATTCAACCCATGAGTGGAAGAGGTTTGATAATTACATGGTGAGGATAAATATTGAATACCTCTTATAGTAACATATATTTTATAAAAAATTGTGAGATTCAATAGCTTTCCTAGAAATTGAAAATGATATGGGTGATCTATAGGTTTATGTATTTAATATATATGTTTGATAAATTTGAATGGACAGTAGTGTACCCCATCCTTATATCAATTGTTACTTAAAAGATCAATCGTTATAATGTGATGAATTTAATTGACAAAGGGCATAAACATTATCTTTCTTACTTCCTCTAATTATATAGAAGTGAAATGAAAAAATAATTGAATTGAAGGGATTGATTTTTAGTAATGGAATGGAAACTATCATGGCCCTTTGACCCCTATTTTATATAATTATTTACGATAGATATATCAATATGCCACTAACATCATGGTATAGAACTAAAAACATGTTGTATTAGATGAATTGGAGTATAACCATTGATCTATATTTCTTGGTCCAAAATGTAATTACTCTTTGGTATCCTCCCATGACTATCATGAGTTTTATATGGACGATATCCATGGACTTGAAGAGGACGCCTTGGTCACATGCCTTAGGGCCTATCCCATGTAGGTCAACATTACCCAGAGATTTATATCGATGATCTCTTTGCACCCAAAGACGATTCCTTAGTCAATGGCCATGCATCCTTGCCCTTATGGATATGATACATGATTATTCATCAAATGTCGTAGTTTATGGAAACATCATATGTTGATTAAGGTCCTAGATAATACTTAAAAATTTAACATAAGTTGTTGTCTCTAGATACTTGATATATAGGTGTAAGACATAACTAATACATGGTTATTTTTCATATTTCATAGCATCCTGATTCATGATATTTTGGAATAGGTTGTAACTGATGATTTACTCTATCATGCATTTATACATTAATATAGGCTATTTTGACCACTTCATGTACTACTCGACTGGGTTGTATTACTTTATTATTACAATTTATTTCCTATTATACCTACACATTTTCATAGCATAACACCCCAATAGTTTACAATATTTTCATTTTAGAATATTTTTTTTCTATAATTATTTATACACAACACTATGATAATCTTATGCTACAAACAACATTGAGTTATATTCCATTACACCAAAAACCGAGTTTTACTGAACAACAATGTATTGTTAAGATATTATTATTTAATACCAAATGATTGAACCTAACTGTTAAATTGATTGTTTTGAATATGAATAACCAGATAATTAAAATATATTTTAAAATAATTGGTTAAAAATTAATTAGAAATTAATATGACAACATATTAAACATAAACAAAATGTTTTTTTTAAAAACCCATTTTATGCTCCGAAATTCATTTAATCCTAATAAATTAAATTAATTACAATTAGTGAGTGGTATTAATATTATCTATATATTATATATTTAGTAATATATTTCTTACATTTATGTAATATATTTTATAAGCATAATATAAGAACAAGTCATGTTTCATACATAAAAACATATATTTTTATAAAAGATAATTTACTGCCTTTCAAGGGTGGACATATTTTAAATCTAAATTCTTACAAATATAAAAATATTAATATGAAAAATTATATTTATTTTTTTATATAGATACAAAAAATATTTATGATACTAGATATTTGGTATTTTTATGAAATAGTGCATTTGTAATGAATAGTGAAAAATACAAAATTCTAATTCAAAACATATTTTTCATGTAATTTATTAATAATGTAAAATTATAATTTTAATTAATTTTAATGTTCAATTAGATATTCTTAACATTAATTAATACAATTTTGGTTATTGGAATCAATTTCACATTAAAATTGGATATAAAAAAAGAAATATTTTGAACATTTTCACTTTCAAAACCCACATTGTCGTCCTATCATTGGTATTAAGTTAAAATTAGTTTTCCCAATTCAATAATTTGAATTAGTTAAAATGAATTCTATATTATTCAAATTATTATGTAAGAAAAATTATTTGAGAAATTGATTAAAATAAATCACAATGAATAAGTGGAAAATTAGTTTAACAAGAGACTAAACCTTAATCATTAGGACGAAAATGAGCAAGAATGTTTTCTATAAAATTTGGATGGATATATTTAAATCCTGTGAAACTTTTTCAAGAGTTTATTCTATTATGTGAGATACTTTATCTAGGTTTTTTTGGAATTCACCTTTCAAAAATTTAGAAGAATTTCATTCCTCCACCACTATAAAAAAACACACCCCTCCAACTTATTCATACATCTCAAGGCCATTAGGTCACCTATAATATTCTCAAATAAGATACCCACATCCCTCCCCACAATCTAGAATCCTCCCTTTGGGTATAAATCCTTTCAAGGAATCTCATTGGTTCAAAAAAATAGAGTTACCCATAAAAGAGGTAACATCCATACTCATGATCTTTTACACTATTTTAATTCTCCACCCCTAAAATATTATTATTCCTTGTTTATATAATACCATAAATATCCTCAATATTGTAATATTGTTTTATATTAATTGTTCAAAAAGAATATATAAACACATACATCTAATGGGTAACTAACCTACACTTTATGTGTATAGTGAACTACCACCTCACAAAACCATAATTGGTTTTTTTCCATTAACTCTTATATTAGTGCAAATTATGATGGAAACGCTATTTTTCTATGATATATATGATATTAATAAAATATCTATTCTTATATAATTTTTATATAACACAAACCCTTATTCATTACATTTTTTGTAAATACAATAACATCATTTGTTGATGTGTGAACTACTGCGTCCTCAAAGCGATGTGATTTGTTCATAGTATATAACGAACATATAAGGGATGGTTTTAATAACAATATGTGACATATATGATATATATAGGATAATATAGTTATTATATTCATATATATCATTTACTTTTCACTCTTCTAATATTTAAATTTAATTAAAGTATCATTTATTCGTATGTATGACCTAACTTTCCAGGAATGATGCATTTCATTTATAATCTCCAAATATTAATGAATATTATAAAAACATATATACTGAATATATATGATAATGAAATCAATTTTTACATTGTTTATATTTTATAATCATGATATGGGTAATATGAACAACAAATAACATGTAAAAAGTTACTAGATAAACAATAAAATTAACACCATAAATATTGAAAATAATGAAAGATTGTCCAAAAAAGGTTTTAATATTTTATAATAACATAATATATCATATTTTAAAAGTGAGTATGGTTCAATTATATGTTTTTATAAATTTTAAAACGCTTTTACATGAGTTTATAGTATGTTTACCCAAAAAGGAATCCCAAGGTAATGGTTTTGAACTCAATTTACATCCCATTGAGACTTATTTATTAGTATAAACCAATTCACATTATTATAGTGTATATTATTTCCCTTTATCATTTAATATCATTAGTCACTCATAATTAATTGAATTTTTTTACCTTTCATTATATCACCCAACAGGATTAGTTTCAAAATATCCAAGTGGTAAAAGATACCTTTATAATATTATATTCATTTATGATTGTTAACAATCTCTTAAGATAATAAATTTATAGTCATAATTATTATTGGATATTTCCTCAAATATCCCCATTATGGGGAAATGGAAATTATTCTTTCCCAAACTATATACCATATTTACAAATGATGTTTACATTAATAGTTATTTTATTATTTATGGTATTATTCAAAATTATGTATCTAATATTCCATACAAATACGTTATGATAAGTTACACTATTTTTTAATTAAGTCGATTATTCAATATAAGATGATTTATCTGTAAATGTAATATATGTGGTGGGGGATATTTAATTCATGAACTACGGGTTTGGGAAATATTAATACAATCCCCTCAATAAATTATATTTCCCATTAGACAAATCCTTTAGGAAAATTAGAATAGTATAAACTATCTTATCATGATGGTAACGGTATCATTATCCTGGGAAACGTGACTTACATGAATTAAGTATTGAATTTATTGGGAATTTATTTATTTTTATTATCAATGATATTATTTCATGGACATATATATGGATTCATTTTAATATCATTATATTGATAAAATGGTATGTGTTTCGATTTCACACATTTTCATATCGATTGTGCCTTATCTAAATATTTAAAATAACATGTGTTTTTAGTTATTTAACATTATATATTGATTTAATTTAAAAAATTAATTATTTATTTTGAATTATTTTCCCTTATTGAGTGTTTTATCCAACCCTAATTATGTATCCTTTCCCAAGGTTATGATGATGAAATATTTGAATAATCTATTAAGGATTCTATTCATTTTATTTTATCATGTGTCATGTTTTATTTATTATTTACCAATGTAATATTATTATCATGTATGTAATATGGATTTAAAAATATATAAAACTATTTGGTACCTTTGGATTTGATTCTTATATCTAATAAAATGTAATAAAGTAATGCAATTACTTCGGGATTTCCGGGGCCGCAACGTTATAGTTGGTATCTGAAAATGTTTAGTAATAAAATTGGAAACTAGATTAAGAAAACATATATTAAGGAACATAATCCTAAGGTAGAATGTGATGATAAGCATATAAGATAATCCTATAATATTTGTACAATGGAGGTGATCTTGGTCTTCCAATAAATACAAACCTATCTGGATACAACAAGTCGATGTGGTTCTGGAACTGATGTACCCAGGGGAAACAACTCTGACAATGGGAATCATGAATAATAAGAGAATTACCTAGCACCTGAAAATAGTCCGTACAGTTCACCTGGTATGACACTCTTGGGGGATATGCTTAGGATAATTTATATTTTCATTATAAACCATTTGATGGAATTGAAATAAAATTTGTCCCCAAATTAACCAAATTTTATTTTTTATGATGCGTAAATTTTTAATTTATGTTGTCTATTATTCCGTATTTGAAATTTATTATTTTAAAATATAATAAAATGTATACAATTATATAGAAATGATGCCTAGATGAACCAATGTTTTCAATAATAGTGTGGAAAATTGAAATATTATCCTAATATGGAAACTTATATAGTTGGTATTGGAATGGTAAAAATTATTTCTATATTACGGAATATTAATAAAGTTATGACAAACATCCCTTCCCAAATAGAGAAAACTATTCTATAGTGAGAATATCATATGTTGGACAACATTATTAAACAAAATCCCCAGTCATTTAGTGGGACTACTAATCCAATTGAACTTATTAAATATATTAAGTCTTTAGTGAATATATTCATGGTATTAAGATGCGGTGAAAACAAAAATGTTAGATATGTAGTGTATTTTCTCAATGGAGATGCTGATAATTAGTAGTCATTAATCCATATTACTAGGGAGGAAGTGAAAATAGAACCTATGTAATTGATTATTTTTACGTATACATTTTTTGATAAATACTTCCCCCATTTTCAACAAATTGATATGAATAGAATTTTACATAACGTAGAGAAAATGTAATATTTGAGTGTTTAGGATTATAAATATTCCTTTACTAGGTTATCATAGTATGTTATATATTATGTAGGAAATATACAGTGCATCATTGATTACTTATTTTAAGGTCGTAATCCAAATCTACGAAGGGAACTAGTTTCTCATAATTTTGTATCATAAGATAAAATAGTTTTATTTTCAATAAAAAGGGAGAAGTAATTTTATAGTATCAATATATTTAAGTGGAATGAAGAGAATAAAAGGTCATCTGAACACCAGGAGAAATAGAATTCATCAAATAATATAATGAATAAATTTTCATCGTTTGAGAAACATGTAAGGAATCACCTTGGTGAATGAATAAAAATAATGTTATTTTGTTATAAGTGTCTATATAATGGACACCATGAAAAATAATGCATAGGGAAGAATAATAATAATACTATTTAGTGATATAACAAAAAAGGAGAAGTGGAACTAGGAAAATGAATTTCCAATGAGTCAAGAGAATATATTAACAAATAAGTTAAGGGATAAAAGTTAGAAATATGTTATTGATACAACTGAATATAAATAATTAATGGTCTTGTATTTTGATTAAATAATTAGGTTTTTATAGTATTTAATCATTATTTTACTAGATATATGAGTTATGAAATATGTATTGATTGTACAATAGTACTAATTTTTTATGAATTGAGGTCACATATTAAAAGGTACCAATAAAAGTGATACAATTGAAATTTAAAAAATTGGGAAAACAGATGGCTAAGGGAACGATGACCCTTAATATTTTAATTATACTTAGATAATAATTATTGAATTAAGATATGATTGATTTGGATAATGTAAATTTGATCTAATTGACAACCTTGGAATTGATTAATGGTTTTTTTTTGAAAAGTTCTTTACTCCATCATTGATGGAGTTTACACCACTATTGTATTTATGGATTATATCCATTAACATGTTACACATTTATGGAATAAAGAATAACGCAAGTGTCAAATAATTTTTTTTGGTAATTTATTTTATTACTATATTCAGATGTTTCTATTGTAACAATTTAGTGCCACATAATATTGATTGATATGTTCATTTTGGCAATTTTGTGGTCATCTCTCAAAAGTGTTAGATATTAATCATTTAGAAAATATGAAAATTTATGAAATGTTGTAAGTTGACTATTGATTAAAATTTTAGAGATTATTTTGTAACTCCACCATATTATGAGACATGTGATATGAAATGAAGTAGAAATAGTTCAATGCACAACCATAAAATAAGATTGTGTTTATTAAATAGAAATGTGTATTTACTTATATTAATGGAGAGTGAATGAGCTAATCAACACTAGGAAAAGGGTCTTCAAACAAAAAAAAATCGGATTGTCATTGTTTTTTATAATATCGATGAACATTATTCACAACTTTGGTTTATGGATTTTTGGTCAACATAATTCTCATGAACATGTCCTATATCACTCTCCATTAGAACATGAAAGTTATATTTTTCTTCCATGTCCATGTTTTCACTAATGTTCTCCTACACTAAATCCTAGTTATATAGTGACCTTCTGAATTTACTTTCCCAAATATTATGATGATGGGTTATTAACACTATTTACGATGTGGGTTTTTCCAAAAAAGTTTATTTTTTAATATAAAACCATAGATTACATATAAATATTTTATATTAATAGGATGTAATTTATTTATGGGGGATAATGTATCACCAAAAAACATTAAAATATCTTCATTTTAGAATTTTCATTCTAGATTGTTTTATACGAAATTCTCGGTTATACATAGACTACACCCAACACTATGTTGTCTTGTGTTACACGCCGGACTATGGTTACTGAACAAAAATAAATTATTAATATATTTTTATTTAATATAGTAAAATACAACCTATATATTAAATTAATGTGTATAGTTTTTAATAGAAACATAATGAAAATATATGGTTGAATTTATTAGTTATAAAATAATTATAAAGTAATATACGAACTAAAAAAATAAAAAGGGAATGTTTTTATAAAAACTATTTTTTTCTCACAAAGACATTTTGTCCTAATAAAATAAATTAATTACAATTAATGACTTATATTAACGTTACATATTTATTATATATTAAATAAAATATTTTTCACAGTCATCAAATATATATTTTTAGCATAATATAAGAACAAATCCAGTTTTACACATCAAAACCTATATTTTTATAAGATTCATATTACAAATTTTAATAGAAAACATATTTTAAATATGAATTTTCCCACATTTATAAATTTGTTATGAAAAAATAAACTTTATTTTTAAAATTAAAATATCAAAAAAATTTGTAGTGTTGATTTTATATATGTTTCTGTAATATTTCAATTTTGTTAACAGTTAAATGTAGTGAATTTTAATTCAAAAATGTTGTTTTATATAATTTATTTTAATGATAAATTATAAATTTAATTTATTTTAACCTTCCAAAATATCAATTTTACATCAACTAAAGAAATTTAGGTCATTAGAATCAATTTCACTATGAAATTAGATATAAAAAATTATAAATTTGTTGATCATTTTTACATTAAATACCCCCATTGTCATCCCATCAGTTGCATTAAATTTAAATTAATTTATTCAAATTATTTTTTTTAATTTGTTAAAATTTATTCAAAATTGGTAAAATTATTTTTTTCCATATTGGTGAATGAAATTATTTAAAATTAATTATAGTTATTAAGAGGAGAATTAGCTTAACAATATAGTCAACCTATATATTAAGGCCAAAAATTATCGAGACAATTGTCTAAAATCCCTTGGATTTCTATATTTCGAACACATCCTCTGTTTTCATGAATTTGGTCCATTATTTGATCTAATTTGCATATTAAAAACATTGGTCGATTTCCCCTTCATAAATTTAAAGGAATTCCATTCCTCCTCAACTATAAAATTCTCTTACGCCTCCCACTTAGTCACACCTCTCATGCCCTTTGGATCACCCAAAACTCTTCTCAAATAATCTCTCAACATAACACCCCTCAACCTTTACTCTTCCCTTTGGTCGTAAATGTGACAATCGAATGTTTAATCAATGAAAATTACCTTCTTATAATTTTGTCATATTGTATAATCACATGAAATCTCAACACAATGAAATACTATGTAATGTGTGACCTTTAATCATAATATTATCACTTCTGTGATTTGAATTTCTGAAATCTAACATACACGGTTGCGAGCAATAAGATGGTTGGGGTCTAATATGAAAAAATTAATTTTTGGTCAATAGTAACCATCCCATATGAATAGAAATGTTACTCTAATGAATTGTAATGTGACCCTTATGAATATAAAATCAACCTATTCATTAAGTGACCTTACAAATGAAAGCATAAATAATATTTATTCGTAGGTGATAATATGATATAATTATATCACTATGTTGGTTTTTTTTCAAGTGATGTATGTTTAATTAAAATTTTATGATTAATTATGTAATTTAAATGAAAATATATTTTCACAAAATGTATTCATAAATATGTATTTTTATGACTTATGATTATATGATAATATTATGATTCCTTAATTAATATTTATAATTGTTAGAAAAGAAGTTTTAATTTCAAAATATTTATTTTTAAAGTAAATAATGATTAAAATTTATATTAAAATTTCCAATATTTATAAAATTATTTTCCTAATATGGAGTACATTTTTGAATTCTACAATTTGTAAAATAGTTGGGTTTAATTTTTTCGATTTTTCTAAAATAATTGAACTTTTTGTGATTAATAACATATGATAATTTGTTGTATATATAAATTTTATGTTAAATACACTATTTATGGATTCATGGATGATATAATCACCTAGGGATAGAACTCACATGCACATATTATTATTTTTTCACAAGATTATATAATATTTCTTATCTTGCGAAAATAATAAAATAATTAATAATATATTGAGAAACCCCTCAGCTCCTCCACTATAAAAACCACCCTCACACCCACTTATCTTTATCCATCTCATGATTTTTTTCTCAAGTTCAAATTCTTCTCAAATATCAACCTAATTACCTCTCCCACATATAAAAGCCCTCGGTCTCTTCATAAGACCAAATCCTCCCCCTTAAAGAGGTTCTTAGTGAAGACATATTCAAGAGGTAAATTAATCTTTTAATTATTTATTTCTTCATGTTCCATTATTTATTTTTCTATCCTCACCTCATTCCATAATAAATGTTATGATAACTCCATACCTGTAACTGAAATAGAATTTTTTAATGATATTGAATTAATCCATCAGTATGTCTCATTTCACCTACTTTTTAACATGAAATGAAAACACCTCCCGAGATGTGTTAATTTATCACATTCAAGGATGACGTGTTTTCAATTTCTGTTATAGTATTAAATTCTAGTCATGAAACCATTTTTATTGTTGATCAAGACTATAATATATATATTATTTCTAATTTATGGTTCTATAATTTTTTGTACACATGATATTAATTTATAATAGATGATTTGTTCCATGTGATCAAAAATCACCAATTAATCAAAATGATTATCATTAATATTTTATATAATGATTCATATTGACTTAAAATTAGAAAATTAATTTTATAACCATGTAATCTACCAGATGATCGCTTATAAAATATAACTCAATTTCTGGAAAACATTTATCATCTTTCATGATAATACTTACATTTATATAAGTTAACCAGTCATGAAAACCAATGAAATAAACAATGAAATTTAACTGATTAACCCATCAAAACGCCATGAGTGAACATAATATTCTTATATAAAATCAATTGCATAAAAACAGGATTAAAAAATGCTAATTAATTAATCTAATTTAGATATCCAACACATTAGGAACTTTTGAATAACACCATCAGACATAAGGTTAGGGATTCTACCCGAACCTCCATTTTTCCTTTAGGTTCTTCTATATTTATTTTAACCCAAATAAAGTTTTCTATTTTTTATGTAGATATTATAAATTATTTTTACATGATACAAAATCATTTATAAATTTATATTTATCATTATATTTTGTCTATATTAATGCTGTTATTTGGTTCCCTCCTTAATACTTCATGATAAGAAAACCCGTTTATAGGAAATTTCTTGAATTCTTACTCAATTTTAAGTTCAATCTATCATATATTTCAGGTCACCATTGTTTTTATAAAATAAGTAATTTTATTATTAAATACTTTTTTTTCCACTTATAGTTTTATATAAAATATTATTCCATTTTCTATTTTAAATTTTCCTTAGATTTTTCTTAAAACTGTAGTAAAATGTTTTAATGATAAAATTTATTAAAAACATTTTTTTCATGTTATCACTTATGTTTTACATGAATTTCCATGTCTTATTCCTATTTTATCTTATAAATTTCCATTTATGTTCTAATTCCATTCATTAATGGAAATTTTTTTGATACACCAATTTATTTATGCTTTCTGACATGATTATGATACTCATTTATTTCCACAGGAACCCTTATGTTAATGTATAATTGATTATATTTGAATATATATGTAGAAAGAATATTCGTGAAAATGTAATGATGGGGGTTCCCAGATATCACTCTAATGCATTGGGTAATGTTTAGTCTCATGAGATGTTATGGGAAATGGTCTGGGAGGTTATCCTTGAGTTATTCAACCATGTGTAACTATCTTGGGGCTTTACTATGACATGTGATCCTCTATAGGCAACAATCCTTGAATCATGATAAATTCATGTTTTATGTTCCAGCCACATTTCTATGATTCCATGATTATATGATCCCATGTTTTATATGTTATGATTCCATATGCTCCACTCATTTTTTATATCATTACATCATGCCTTCTAACCCATGTGTTAAGCATGTCCTTATTTTTATTCTCTTGCTAGGATTTTTATCCCATCCCTTTGTTCATGTTATCAATAGGGTATCCTATCTACATGTGATAGAATGATGGTATTTATGAGATATTTTTAAGACTATATGTATAATTGTTATAATTAGTTCTATGTTTTTAGTTTTTTGTACCTCATCATCCAAGTCACTAGAATTTACCACACATATCTGGTAATATGATGATTTATTATGATTAAAATAATTTAAAGATAAGTGTAAAAGGATAGTGTCACCATAGTTAGTATCAATGGATTCTGTACTTATTTTTTGATATTATGAGTAGAATATTTTTGTATGAACTATAAGAATGAGATTATGTGTTAGAAAATATCCCGAAATTTAGGTAAGTGTAGAGTAAGTTGTTTATCAAGAAAATTCATCCCTATCTGGTTATGTAGAAGTGGATGTGGCTCTGGAATATATGTATCTAGGAGTAAAACCTAAAAACACCACTTTGATCTAGACAAAAATGGGAACTGGTGCATGACAATGGGCCTTGATGCACTCCTGGTTTGACACACCTAGCAGATATACTTTAATAAATTGATAAGCCTAGTATGAACCATTATTAAGGGAATAAAAAATATCCCATAACAATATATGTTATGAAATATATGAAGGATAACATAGATTTAAACCTAGGTAATCACAATAAAGGATATACTTCTCTTTTATATGTTTATCCATTCCTATTAAATGTTTTCTTTTGTGATTTGTAGCTATGTATTCAATCCCCTTAATTGCATGTTCTTTTTCTTAGTTAATAGAGGGAAATAGAATAACATTTGACAATAATAAATATGATAGGTAATGTGATGATTTCCATAACGATATCCCAATTATGATGGGATCGGTTTCTCAAAATGTTTTGATCGTACTTTCTCAGCTATCTAAAGTTATGAATAATAACATGAATCTTGTATAAAACCCTCCTCCTCCACAGAAAGATAAACATGTTGACGAATCCTTCATTTAGAGAAGGCCTCCCTTGTTTAGTGGATCTTCTGATCCCCTCCTCACGGAATAGTGGATTAACTCTATTGAAAATATATTCTTTATACCCTAGTGCTCAAAAGAAGAGAATGTAGTGTTGTCGTTCTATCATTTTATTAGGGAAGTTGATCAGTGGTAGACACTAATCAAGAATATGAACCTGAAATAGGTAATTGATTCCATGGATTGGGAGGAATTCACGGAATTTATTTTCTATAAATATTATCCTTTAACCCTTCGTCATACGATATAAGGATAGTTCCTTGAACTCACGAAGAATAAAGATAATTCTATAAGGAGATATGAAGAAAAAACCACCTGAGTTGCAAGATATGCCTCTAGATTTTTCATGAACACAGAAAGAAAGGTGGATCACTTCTATAGAAGAATAAATCCATGTCTATGAAAAGTTTGCGCTATTCGTGACTTTGACAGTTATTATTAAATTTTCCATTTTACTCTAGTGAATTAAATATAGATAAGATAATCTCAATGGTATCATGGGACTTGTGAAAAAAAGTGGAAGATGGAGTCTAATATGTGATGTTTAGAAAATAAATTCAATTATATAAAGAAAATCAAACATTCCATCTATAAAAATTGTGTGAAGAGGCATCCTAAGAATTATCTAAAGGGAATCAGAAATTTCTTCAAATGTTGAAGAATAAGTCATCCAGGTGAAAACTGACGAAGGGATATGAAGAATCCCACGAACATGGAAGATGAAAGGAAGGTTCATATTAATGCTCATCCTACAGTGTACTGTTAAAACTACAAGGATCATGGACATTATGAAAAAAATTCCCTTATTCATGGGTTATTGTAGGAAATCGTAAACAACCTATGGGGAAATAAAAAATGGAATATACTATCACTACTACTAAGATGGATCCGAAAAATGATCTGCTGACAGGTACACCAGTTATTAATTCATGAATATAGAATATACTATTTGATTTTGGTTCTATCAATTCGTTATTATATTGCATGTTTAGTTGAAATATTAAATCACCAAATCAAATTTTGGAGGTTGAGTTACATATGATAATAGAAAATGGGAAAATTACTGCATAAAAAATTTATGATTCCTCCCGGATTAACGTTTGTGGAGTAAACGTCCTAGAAAATATCATCACACTTCCTTTAGTGAAGTATGATATTATTTTTGGTATATATTGGATATCATTATACAAATCAAACATCAACTGTTGGGGAAGGTAGATAACTCTTCACATCTAGAAGCATCCTCCCATTCCTTATAAGTGTATGGAGGTAGATGAATATACATTGTAATAATTTTCTCTAGTGTGGATATTACTTCCTTTTGAGAAATTATATAATCATCTAATGATTGAGAAAAAAGGGATGATACATATTGAAGATATTCCCACCATGAGGGATGAAACTAATGTATTCCATGAAGAATTTCCGGGTCTTCCTTCTAATTTGGATTTCATGTTTTCAATTGAACATATTCTTCTATCTATTCCAATATCAATGTCACCTTATAGAATAGAAACCATAGAGATGGACGAACAGATGAAACAGTTACATGAGAATCTATATAAGGGTTTTATATAATTGAGTGATTCACCATGGGGTGTTTTAGTCCTATTTGTCAAGAATAAGGATGGATCAATTCTCTTCAGCATTTATTATCATGCTCTCAATAAAATAACAATACTGAGCATGTATCTCATGATTCAGATAGATTACTTGTTCCATCAGATATGTGGGGCCAATTATTTCTCCAAGGTGGACCATTGGTTGGGATATCACTAGTCAAATTTGAGTAAGGCAGATATTCCGAGACTTCTATTTGAATGAGGTAAGTACACTATGAGTTCATAGATATTCCCTTAAGACTCACTAATTCTATAGAAATTTTCATGGATTAAATGAAAAGAGTCATTATATATTACATCATTAAATTTTGGATACTCTTTATCGATGATATTCTTATATACTCCTAGAGAATGGAGGAGCACGGGGAATATTTGAATGTTGTGTTGATGACATTGCAAAGGCAGAAACATTATGCAATGTAAAGTAAATGTGAGTTCTTTATGGAGGAAGTGTAATTCTTGGGGATTGTTATCACCATTTGAGGGATATCTATGGACCCATCCATGATAATGGAAATTGAAGAGTGGTCCAAATCAATATCAGTAATTGAGATCTACATATTTCTATGTTTAATTAGGTATTATGGTTGATTTTTGATGAAATCCTTACAATTATCAAACCCAATGACCAAGAAGACACTGAAGGGGGTTATGCATGTATAGACTCTTGAATGTGAGGGAAATTTAATAGAGATCAAAAAAAGGCTTATCACTACGCCAGTACTCACACTCCCAACATGTGGAGAATTTTTTTTGGTGTAAAGTGATTTTTCAAAGAAGGGCTTAGGCTACATGATGATGGAAAATGATAAAGTGATATCCTACACAACAAGGTAGCTAAAAATCTAAGACCAATACTATAATATGTATGATATTGAGTTGGTGATTGTGATGAATGTGTTAAAAGTCTCATGGAATAATCTTTATGGGGAGAACTATAAGATATATACTGACCACACTTGTCACAAATAAATATTCACAATGAAAGAGATTAATATGCCATGAGGATGATGTTTAGAGCTCATCAAGGATTATGACGGCACAATCCACTATCATACTAATATGGGAAATAAAGAGGCTAATACACTAATTAGAAAGGATCTTGAATCTTTATCAATGACAATATTTCAAAATGATTCATTCTTCTTAGATTTGTAGAGGATGGACATTGGAATCATTAAGGGCGTAACACCATCAATCATTTCTCAAGTGGTTTCTCAACCATACCTCTTGGAGAAAATAGATATTCTCAAAAAAAAAGAAGTTGAAATTATGAAAAGGTTATAAGATATTAGAAATTATAAATCCTCTATGTTCATGAATGATGAGGAATGAGTCATAGTATTTGGGGAATGATTATGTGTACCGTACATTCCACAGATAAAGGTGGATCTTTTGAATGACGCACATAACTAATACTTTTCTATTCACCTAGGGAAAAAAGTTGTATCAAGATATCTGAGAGAACTTTTGGTGGGAAAATATGAATAATTATATTGGTGAATACACATCATAGTGCTTAGTATTTCAACAAATGAAGGATAAAATGTAGAAGTATAAGGGGATGATGCAACCACTAACCATCCTGTAATGACATAACCCCAGTTCCATTGATCCTGTCCATAATTTTAATACATTGACATTATTACAAGGAATCAAATCCTAAAGGACCAATCTGTTTCGCAATCCTGGAAAATAGATTACAGACAAGAAATTTGCATTAAAATTTCTAACACAAAATATGCAATAGAAAATCCATTGGGAAAGCCATTATTCTCCTAGATTAACATTGAATATCATTAATAAGACACTTCTCAGCATCCTATAAAAAAGGAAACATTAGAATATGGTGAGATCAGATGCTCAGTAAGGGTATATAATTCAGCAGAAGATATCTTAAATAAGCATAAACTTTTATGGAAATATGTATAAAAAAAACAACATCATTTTAAACATAAAAAATAACTTAATATGGAAAGAATAAAATAAGAATTATCATTTAAACATGTAAATGGATATTCTACAAGTCGAATAATCACATGTAATAATTATCCCTATAAAGAGGGAATAAATAATATGGGACATCATAAACACACCATTAAGGATTAAACAAAGACACCATACATAATTAAGTAATACATTAGCCAAAACATAAACATAGTTGTCCCAGGAGACCTACTTATGAATCGAGGACCTATAGCGGGCCTGACCATACTCATTTAAAGTTAAATGCATTCCTCTTATGAATGGGGAAAACATAACCAACATAAACATTCATAATAAAACTAACATATGAAATGCCAATACTTAAACGATATTCTATTAATGATATCAAAATAGAACATCCATTGTCAAAAATATCATAAAACCATCAATATAATATGGAAGATTTTATCATAATTTATTAACCCTAATTAAGAATAAAATTCAACAAAGGATTTTGGCATAGATGAAAGTGATTTAACAAAATCATTAAAACTCTCTTGGAAATATCCCTTTTTACATTTTAATCATTTGAGATCCTGCATAATTATAAACGAAAAAATTACAGTGAAAATAGCCTAGTAATATTGTAAGGGACTCTTCGGAATTTTACAACATCATAATTAAGGAAAATAACCACTCCTCTGTATATGTTAAAATCATTATTTCATTAATTTTTCAAAAAGTTCATTTTCTACGTCATTTGGAAAACTAAAAATATATTCCATTCAAAAAAATTTATAACAATTCAAACATGGTTATTAATGACTCTCAAAAATAGTCATAGAATAGTCATATTTTTTGAAATAGATTTATAATACTCATGGATGGGGATGATAAATATGTCCAAGTTGATACTTACGTATAATCAATCTTGGATAATAATGAGATTACAAAAATAACCCTTACTATAAGTCTGATACTCTCTGCATGTGTCAAAAAATCCCAGATAATGGTTTTGAACATGTTATTAACTTGTACCAGAATTATAATATTATTTATATATTGTTGTATTATGAATTTATATTACTCATTTATTAATAGTTTCAAGAGTATGCAACGTTTCAGGTAATAATTGCATTCATTATCGCATGTATTTTTACTTGTTATTCTTGATCGTATTACCTATATAATGATAGCATGATTAATATATATTATATATTAGGAATATAAAAATACTTAATAGATAGAATTATGAAATGAAATATACTATTCACATAGATGGTATGTCGTACTTACGCATGAACGATGTTTCTATATTCTTATCGTATTGAGTTGAAGTAAATGAATGAATTATAACTACAAACAAACAAACAAACATATATATTATAAAAATAGAATTATTATGTTCATATGTTTCATAATTATTATTAGTATATATTTTTATAATCATTCTTTGATGGTGATGGTGGAAGATTATTCTCCCCTCATCATGGAGACAGTAAGCCATACGTACGCATGAGCGATGGTATCATTTCCATAATGGTCAGATGGATTTTAATATGATGGAATATGGATTGTACATAAATAATATAATTTTATATTTATTATTAATTTCATTTTTATTCATCATTCTACCTATTGAAATAATTTATAGATGAAAAAAAGTTTAGACCACAACGTGGATACAATAAGTTGTATGTATGCACTCATGGTTATATTATTTTTCATTAGAATGGTAAAAGGATGAATATGGTTTTCCCATAATCATAAAAATATCTCATCATAGATTAGAATTTTGATTTATTATTCTGTTACAATAAAAAAAATTCAAATGAATTAGAAGAATAAAGAACTTTGATGGAGTATGTTAAAACGATTACTTCTTTTTCAGGTATATCTTTCTTATTTTCACAAAAGTAATCATTAATATGGATTTTTCCCAAAGTTTTGGTTCTATGATGAATTATGGAAAATTTTAAGTGGAAAAGGGAAGGTTTTGATTTATAAAAATGGATTTGTATGTGTGAATTAATGTGAAGGAGATTTTCTCTTTTATAAGAGATGTGAGGGGAACTTTTGGAATATGTTAAAATATTTATTTATTAAAAATTTATTTATAGTTTCAAATATCTCCAAAGTAATTTATTTCTAGGATAATATGTGGATGGGTAGAAATCCTATCAAATAATTATTTTTACACAGATTTATGCCCTGAATGTATCCTTATCATTTGCGATTAACCCTTAGTAAAATAGTTTAACTCTAACCATGTCATCTTATATTCATATACTATTGGGCCGATATATTTACTATAAAATACCAAGAGAACCTCCAGTGGGTCATTAAAGAACTTTTTATATTTTTATATTTTTTTCTTTGAAACTAATGTTTTTAATGATTATATCATTTAATAAAATTGTATTTATATTAAAAACATATTTATTTCAATTTTGACACTTTTTTGTAATTGATTTTTTTGATATTCATAAAAACATGATTACTTCATAAAAAATGAATTAACACATTCCTAACATGACAATTTTGACAAAATAGTTTTTATTCTTCTATAAAAATGCTCAAATTATATTTATTTTTTTATTTATAATATCATTTAATTTAGTCATTCATTAATAAGGCAATCACTACATCACTATTATGTCATAAATAAATTTATTTATTTAATGTGAAAAAATTATAAATCAAATAAAATTATATAAGAAATCTTTTTAGATTTATTATTAATATTTATATTAAAATATATAACTTATATAAGCATATATTAATATTTTTTTAGGAAAAGATACATGTTTATGTTATATTTATCTTTACATTAATTTTTTTTATAACATGTCATTATCACACCCTCATGGAACCCAATGGAAACTAATAGGTCTAAGGATTTTTTTGGATGTTTATGACTCATAAAATAAGATTATTACATATGTTATGGTAGTTTTATATTATTATAATACTATTTTTACACAAATATACCTAATTTACTATTTAATTGGTGCAAATAAAAATGATTTCTGAATTTACTATTCTTAGTGTCCAAAAACAAATGTAATATTTACATAATTTGGAAATTCAAATTCAAAAATATACAATCCATTTTTAAAAATTCAAAACATAGAAATTGTAGTAATTAATTTAAAATTAATCATCGTTGTCAGAACGAGAAAACTTGTCATTAAAAGAAATAACCATTAAATGATTGATAAGTGTTTATATAAAATTTCACTGTTAAATTACATAAAATTAAATAATTATATTTAATGATAAAAATATAATCTAATTGTAATTTAAATCAAACTACAATTATAATCTAAAAATATAAATAAATTAGATGAAAAGGCAGTTAAGAATTAAAATGTGGTTTTTTCACTATTCTTTAAAATATTAATATTATCCGAAAGACACTAAAAATTGCTCCAAAATAAATTTTTATATCCCAATTCTAATGTTGAATTTAATTTTTTCCATTTTAATATATATATGTTTCAAATATTTTATTTAAAAAGGGTTCCCAATTAAATGCGGGAATACTACAATTTTTAAAAAAAATACTTCTTTTATTCGAAAAAGTAAATTTGTTATTATATCATGACTAAAAAAATATAGGATTAGTATAAAAAATGTATAAAATATATAAAATTCAAATTTTGGTAAATATTATTCATAAACACTATTAAAATGGCTAGTTGTGGTGCGCTTGAACTCAGTGTTGCGTGATGTGAAAGAAATTTGAATTATTTAAAAAGAAGTGTATCTTGGAAGATTAGGACGTAAAACTTCTCATCTACTTCAATAAATTACATCTTCACAATTTAAACTCAGTATTCAAAACAAGGGGTTAGACATTTTAAAATATCATTGTTGAAATTCCAGAACAAAAAATGGATTAATGAGACCTCTATTTTAAAATATTGACTGAGAAGTATGATGGTTACCAGAAATAACACATATTGGAAACCATTTATAAAAACATTGACCTGAATGAAAATGTGGCCATCATGTTCTGATGAAGAATTATATGGAATATTAATTAGATAAAGATAACAAACAAAAAGCTATAGATATGTGATTATCTAAGGGACCATTTGATTCATCACAAAATAAATTACTAGGAAATAATTTTTGGATTTATGATCCTTTCCCTCGTGTTATAGTATTAATTTACTTCATAGAATAAGAACAAAAGGAATCATACATAACAGAAATGTAGAGTTCCATCCTTTTACTAATTCCAACCACAATGTCATCTTTCTCTTCAAAAGATAATAGAACTGAAAATATTCTATTTATCTTAATCGTATCAGCATCCAAAAATGAATTTATACGTCATTTATAATACCAAAATTACCACGATATACAAACTAGGACATCACATAGGCATGTGGTACGTGATTCCCCCTTTTCACTCATGAGTTGCTAGTTCAAGTCTTGTGGCCTTGCCGAACGCGACAAGTTGTCGCCGGACCTGTGGGATGTTCTTTTCATAAACGTTTAACATTCAAAAAAAAATAATCTAACAAAATTTCATAACCTTAAATAGTAGTATCCAATTTTCCAACGTAATCCATTCTAACCTTTAGGATTTTACACAATACTTCCACCCAAACTCATTGTCTAAAAATATATAAGGAAGGTTATATAACATACGTGTGAATACCTTCATCATGAATTCTCTTAAAACATGGTAATAACCTGAATTACCAAAAGAACAATATTAAATATCTTCATTCTTACTTATTCATTATATAAAACATTGATTACTAGATATACAACTTAAATCAATTTTTTTGAAAACTTCCAAAAATGATGGTATAAACAACTTTCTAAATATTCCATTAATCAGATCCAAGGATGTAAATATTATCCAGTATACTTTATAAAATTCAATTATCTCTTATTCTGTAATTAGTATCTCATTATTATAAATATATTAACATTTATATTTCCCGAAACCACATAACTTTGAAAATTATTAACTTTACTTGGTATCATACAATCTCAAATCCTTAATGAACTAGTACTATAGTAAAATCCATATATACTCTATAATTATTATAAAAAGTATACTTATATTACAAATAAAATTATTCTTGAATATGAATATAAATCAATCCTCTTCATCTATTGTAGTATCATAACAAGAACATTATCCAATAGCATCATGTCGTTTTTATTCCTTTGAGGATTTGAACATTGATTCACATGGTGTCAATGTCCTTGAAGTTGAAACATTATACATTGGAAATATAACGACCCATACTTTACATACATTGTTAATGCATCAAAATTGAAGCATACTTATTACAACATATAACAAAACCACAAAAGGACCGTATAGGTATAGTGTCTTTAGAAACTGGGAAACATAAACAACTGGTTCATAAAGCATCAACTTTGCCTCCCACGTATTTCATAAAATCTTGAGTCCCTTTTTGGCATATCCTACTTAATAACCTTCTTCCTGACCTGGGGAAAGAAAACGTAAAAGGGTGAGCTCAAATGCTCAGTAAGGGTAAACAAAAGAAATATCAATCACATCGTATACACAAGCACATAACTTTTGGAAATCTTAACCTGCAAAAGATATCATAATTTCATAACATATGATAAATCATGGCAGTGAAATGTAATCACAATATTTATAACATAAAACATGAAACATTGTGGAATACACACATAATCATAGAGAATCATTTCTTGTTAGTCAAGACTCATTTCCAAGACTATCTTAGTGGACAAAGTCCCTTTCTGAATGGAGTCACCCTCGTTTTAGTCCTGTTTCACTGAACCGGTATAACCTACTGTTCCAGCCATGACTATCTCATGAGATATAAAATCTTTACCCAATGCATTGGAGGGAGATATAGGTCCCACCCATATCATAATGATACCATTCTTATGTGTGGCACAAAATCATAAACCATACATCATAGCATAACCCATGTAAAAAAATGGGAATCTTAAACATCATGACATCATAAAACAATTCATATAAGATAAAGGAATTAATAAAAATAATTCCATCACAACATAATGAAATCAATGTATTAATAGGGATAAAAACAGAACCCTTTATTATCTTATATGGAAAATAATTTTGATAAAACAATTGAACTTCATTCTTGAGGAAAATATCCTCTCTACTTCAAAAACAATTTTCCTTTCTTAACATGTCATACAATTCTAAACTAAAAGAATTTGTTTAAAAATAATATTGAAAACTTGTAAAGGAAGCTTCTTGGAAATAATGTTTTAAAAATCCATTCATGACGTATAAGTTAAAAAAACATTCTTCTCGTACTTTTTTCTGAAAAGTCAAAAAGTACCTCGTACGAAAAACGACAAAATATTCCTTTCATATATTTTACTAAAAACTCACCGAAGGGTAAAATTGGATATAGACTATTGTAGAAAGATATAAATATTACATATTGGGTAAACATGTATGTGGATGATAAAATACACCCCAGTAAATACCAAAGTATAAACAATCTCGGATAAAAATGATATTGTGATATTTCCCTTACCTTAGGTCTGATTTGCTTTGTACGTGTCCGAAGCTCCTGTATAATGGTTTAAATAATGTTATTGACTTATTCCAGAATCATAAATATTGATATTATATCATATATGGTCATATTCTTAGCTTCTTATTAGTAATATTTCATTGTTACTTGTTACTCGGGTCTTTATTGCCTTTTGTTCTTATGCGAGTTTTTCCGAATAAATTCTTATTCTTCTCTTTAGGTTATAGATACCTCATTTCCAGAATTATATTAGTGTAATATATATCATATTCATTCATTCAATTCATTTATATAATCATTATGAAATGAAGATCATGTAGAACGAGTCGCATCACATCGTGGAGACGGTATTCCCTACGTACGCACGAGTGATGATATCGTTCCTATGATCGTGGAATTGTATTGGAGTGTATGTATGACATTTAATAATAAATATCACTTTATAATAGTCATATATAGTCATTATTTACACCATTATACCCATCCAAGTAAGGTGGTGGTGGAAAATAGTTTACACTACGGCGTGGAGACGGTATTCCGTACGTACGGACGCGCGGTGATTTCTTTTTCCGAAGGATGGATAGATGGTGAAATAGGGTTATTTCATACTTATAATAACATATCATTATATTATTGATACTGATGTTATTACTTCATAATGAAACAAATAATGAAGAAGAAGTGGAAGAAGAAATAAATATGAAATAATCGGTAACGGACATTACCTCTTCTTTGAAGTGCTTCTTTGAGACCTTATTTTAGGGCACTAAATTGGTCTTTGAGGAATACCAGAACCTCTAGGATGTTTCTAGGGAAGTGGAGAGGAGAAAATGGCAGGGGTTGGCTGATATTGAGTGCTAAAATTGGTGTGAGGAGGAGGGGGAGGAGGTGCCCTTTTATAAGGGAGGAGAGGGGCACCTTAGGAATATCTCAAAATATTATTTTATATTAAAGCCAAAATAGGTTTATAATGGTTCCAAAGGGTCTTATTTCGAAGGTAAAGTGGGGATGGGTCTAAATAATATCAACCAATAGGATTTAGAAAATTTTAGGTTATTATTTTAACCTTATCAATTAGATTTAACTCTAACTTAAATAATTTAACTTTTACCGTGACTTTTTGTTTTTTCTTACACTATATGGTTAATACACTTACTATAACATGCCAAAAGAACCCCAAGTTGTTTATTATTAATATATATATCCTTATCTAAGTCATTTGGCCGAACCTTTGATTTTTATGAATAAAATAACAATTAATAATATTTTATTTTATTTAAAAACTATTTTGTGTCAATTTTGTCACTATTTGATATATGATTTTTGTGATAGTCATAACAGAATTATATGTTCGAACCAAGTTGATTAAATCAACACTAATATATCATAGTAACCTATAAAATTAGTGTAATTCATTAAAAGTCTCAAATTACATTTATTTGAGCATTTATAACATCAATTATGTTAACATTTCCTTAAAAGGGTAATTACGGCATCATCGTTGTGTCATAAATAAATTAATTTATTTAAAGTCTAAAAATTATAAATAAAATATCATTATGTAGGAAATCTTTTTATCTTTCTAATGAATATTTATAGTCTAATTTATCTTATGTATAACGCCATATTAAAAATGTTTTAGTTATTAAACTTTGATTTTAGCTATTTTAACTATTCATTAAATAAAATAATATTAAATGTCATAATCTAATCCAAGTGGACCTAAATGGTCATATTATATTCATAAGGTTGTTTTTGGTCGAATTACACTTATCCAATAGAATTAGGACATGTGTTAGGATAATAGTAATATCATATTTACCCTTAGTTACACTATTTACTATTAACCGCGGTAAAAAAAGTAAAAAGTTACTATTCACCAAAAAATTATTTTTATCTCATTGAACCACATTTTACTTACTGATATAAACCATGTCTGTCGGATTTTCGAAATTCCATTCACGGAAGCGGTAAAATTAATTTTTATGCAAAATTCAGTTTTTAACCTACCACTTAGTGGTTTCACTATTCATCAAAAATTGAAAGTTTTAAAAAAAAACCAAAATTTCACCCTAGGATAATTTCGATATTCCGAATCCAAAAATGAAGTCCATCTTGAAAAATAAAATTTATAAAATTTCATAAAGTGGTTATTACTATTCATAATGGCTAGTTTTAATAATATTTTAAAAGCATATCGTTGTTTAGTGAAACTCGGTATTGCGTACGACGCAAGCTATCGAGGAAGGTCGTGATTTCGTGTAAAACAAGCCAAGCAAGTGTTGTGTAGAAAAAGATTCCTTTGATGATTTATATAACATAAAATTCTCGGGTGTTACATTCTACCCCCCTTAAAATGAATTTCGCCCTCGAAATTCGTCACTTTGTAACAAACAGATGAGGATACCTCTCCCTCATCATATCCTCAAGCTCCCAAGTAGCTTCTTCTAATTGGTGGTTCCTCCATAAAACTTTCACCAAGTGAGTGGTCTTGTTTCGTAGGACTTTTTCGCTACGATCCAGAATCTTTATCGGCTGTTCTTCATAAGAATGATCTTGCTCCAGCGGTACAACTTCTGAGCTGAGTACATGTGAAGGATCAGGTATGTACATTCTCAGGAGAGATACATGGAACACATTGTGAACTTGAGAGAGATTCAGTGGAAGCGCCAATCGGTAAGCTACCTTCCCAACACGATCCAGTATTTCGAAATGACCGATATATCTGGGGCTCAACTTCCCCTTCTTTCCAAATATCATGACTCTCTTCCAGGGAGATATCCGTAAGAACACTTTATCGCCCACTTCAAACTCTAGGTCTTTTCTTCGGTTGTCGGCATAACTTTTCCGTCGACTCTGAGATTCTCTTATGTGTTGTTGAATAGATCTGACCTTTTCTGCCATTTCATCAACGAGACCAGGTCCTAATAGCTTTTTTCCTCAACTTCATCCCAGCAAGTTGGAGTCCTGCATTTCTTTCCATAGAGAGCTTCATAAGGAGCCATCTGATTACTGGAGTGAAAGCTATTATTATAAGAAAATTCCACCAAAGGTAGGTGTTGATCCCAACCACCTTTGAAATCCATAGAGCAAGATCTCAACATATCTCCTTGAGTTTGAATTGTTCTCTCAGACTGACCGTCTGTCTGAGGATGATAAGCAGTGCTGAAACTCAACTCTGTATCCAGAGTATGCTGAAGACTTCACCAGAACTTCGAGTTAATCTCAGATCCCAATCAGAGATAATAGAAAGTGGTACTCCATGCAATCTTACCACTTACTTTACATATATCCTGGCAAGCTGATCTAGAGAGAAATCCTCTCTAATTGCAATGAAGTGTGCAGACTTTGTAAGACGATCAACTATGACCCAGATAGCATTATTGCCATTGGATGTTTTAGGAAGTCCTGTGACAAAGTCCATAGTGATATTTTCCCATTTCCATTCGGGTATGGGTAATGGTTGTAACAACCCCTCAGACTTCTGTCTCTCAGCTTTAACTTGTTGACAAACCAAGCATCGAGAGACATATTCAGCAACATCTCTTTTCATGCCATCCCACCAGAAGTAATCTTTCAGGTCCCTATACATCTTCGTGCTTCCAGGATGAATAGAGAATGAAGAATTATGAGCTTCATCCAGCAGTTCCTTCTTTAATTCGGTGATGGGAGGAACACAAACCCGATTCCTGAACTTTATTATCCCATCACAATCAAGGTTTAATTCAGGAACATTTATCACCTTTTTTGTAACTCGACATCTTCTTTCTATGCCTCTTTAATCTTCACATGTATAGATGGATGAACATTCATTTGAGAAAGATGTGATTTTCCCCTATTATAATTCCAAGATCCATTCTTTGTAAATCCATAAATATTGGATCTTTTGTGATCCTCATCATTGATAAACTGGCATGGTCTTGTTGACTTAATGCATCTTCCACCTTGTTTGCTTTCCCAGGGTGGTAATGGATTGAGCAATTATAATCCTTAATCAGCTCCAACCATCTTCTTTGACGCATATTCAGCTCTTTTTGTGTGAAAATATACTTTAATCTTTTATGATCAGTATAAATATCACACCTTTCACCATAAAGGTAATGCCTCCAAATCTTTAATGCAAATATTACTGCAGCTAACTCCAAATCATGAGTTGGGTAATTTTGCTCAGGTATTTTTCAACTTTCGTGAGGCATAAGCTATTACCATATCATTTTCCATAAGAACACACCCCAATCCCTTCTTGGATGCATCACTGTAGATCACAAACCTTTCTCCACTACAAGGCAGTGTGAGCACAGGTGCACTGGATAACCTTCTTTTCAACTCCTTTAAATTCTCTTCACATTCCTCCATCCAGACAAACTAAACTCCTTTCTGAGTCAAATTTGTGAGTGGATTAGATAATCATGAAAAATCTTTTACAAAACGTCGATAATATCCAGCCAAACCAAGAAAACTTCAGATCTCGGTTACTGTTGTTGGTCTTGACCATCTTTCGATAACCTCTGTTTTTGCTGGATCCACAGATATCCCCTCTTTTGAGATTATGTGACCCAAAAATGCAACTTTTTGAAGCCAAAATTCACACTTGGTAAATTTGGCATAAAGCTTCTCCTTTCTCAGGGTCTTCAATATAATTCTCAACTAATCTTCATGTTCTTCCTTGCTCTTTGAATAGAAAAGAATATCATCTATAAAGACTACCACAAATTGATCAAGATAGTCTCTAAATACTCTATTCATCAGATCCATGAAGATAGCAGGGGTATTAGTAAGACCAAATGGCATCACTATAAATTCATAGTGTCCATACCTTGTACGAAAAGTCGTCTTTGGTATATCCTCCCTTTTGACCCTTAATTGATGATACCCTGAATGAAGATCAATCTTGGAAAAGTATTGAGCTCAGCGTAGTTGGTCAAATAGGTCATCAATGCATGGGAGAGGATATTTGTTCTTGATAGTGATCTTGTTAAGTTCTCGATAATCAATGCAGAGTATCATTGATCCATCTTTCTTCTTAACAAATAGAACAGGTGCTCCCCAAGGTGATGCACTAGGGCGTATGAATCCCTTATCAAGATTATCTTGGAGTTGCTTCTTGAATTCCTGCAACTCAATTGGGGCCATTCTATAAGGTGTCTTTGAAATAGGATAAGCACCCGGTACGAGTTCTATTGAAAACTCAACTTCACGATTTGGTGGAAGACCCGGTAATTCCTCCGGAAAGACATCATCAAACTCCCGTACAATGGGAATATTCATAATTATGAGTTTCTCAACAACCATTTGAGATAAATAACCATCATCTAGTGGAATCAATACCCATAAAATGGAATAAATTTCCACTGGAAGGTTATGTTCATCCTTGCATTGATAGAAAATCATCGATTGATCTGGAATATGAAATGTGACTTCCCTTCTTTGGCAATTGATATGAGCTCCATATAAAGAAAGCCAATCCATGCCAAGAATCACATCAAATTCCACTATAGGAAGGATCAAAAGATTTGCAGGAAGCAATTTCCCACAAACTTCGATCGGAGAAGAATTATAAACTTTTGATGCGACTGTTGTGCCATTAGGTGTTGTCACAGCTAACTCAACATCAAATTGTTGAGGTAATATAGTGATACCCTTAGAAAAGTCCTCAGAAATAAAAGAGTGGGTGGATCCAGAATCAAATAAAGCATTCTCTACTTTAGAGTGGATGGTAAGTGTACCTTTCACCACATCGTTATCGTACTCCACTTCGCTGATAGAAATTGCATGTGACTTTCCTTTGTCTTTAGCCTTAAGAGTTTGTTGAAGTCGACCATCATCATCAACCCTTTGATTTAGGCATTGATTGGAATAATGCCCCATCTCTTTGAACTTGAAACATTTAAGTATAGTAGGTTCATTCTGTGTATCCCTTCCTTTGTTTGCATCATTAGACATCTTCTTCCCATCATCGCGGCATTCGAATGCCTGATGACCTTCCTTTCCACATTTTAAACATTTACTTGTCCCTTTAAGACAACTCCCTCCATGTTTCTTTCCACACTTTGAGCATAAGGGAATGCTCATCTTCTTTTCCGTGTGCTCTTTAGATTTTCCTTTAAATTCCATTTTCCTCTTCTTATCAAACCCATATCACTGATGGGTTACTCCAATCTCCATCTCAACTCTAAGAGCACATCGAATGATTTCCTCCTAGCTATTGAAGTCCCTTATGGCTAATGCCCATCGAAGACTTGGTTTTAAGACACTAAAGAATCGATCGATCTTACTGTCAGGTTGGATAATAATACCAGAAGCGTACCTTGAAAGTCTTGTAAAATTTTCCGCATAGGTACCAAGAGATTCATCATCCTTTTGCTTCAGTTCAAGAAACTCTTTCTCCATCTTTGTTCGGATAATTCGAGGGAAGTACTTATTGAAAATTAAGTTCTTGAACTCGTCCCATTCCATGGAATCAATTTCATCCCTTTGCCTCGTATTCTTAATAAGATTGCACCATTTATCAGCATCTTCTTCCAAACGATACACTGCTAGGATGACTTTATCATGTTCAGAACATTGAATAACTGAAAATATCTTTTCAGTAGTACTAATCCATTGTTCAGAAACTAATGGATCAGTAGACCCGCTTAAAGAAGGTGGACGCTGCCTCATGAAGGATTCAACAGAATGTTGCTCCTTCCTTTACTCGTTGGAAGTCCTTCATGATTCATATCTTGAGAAAGTTGTGTGATCATGGCTACTAGATTTTGCATTCCAGCTCCCATAACATTTGGTTGCTCAGGGGGACAATCATTTCATTTCCCGTCGCATTCCGCATTAACACGATTCCTTCGGGTTCCAGCCATTGACTAAAACCAAGAAGAATAGTGTGAGCAACACTAATTGTAATAGGAAAACCACATAATCAAGAATAAAAGTTCACACTTAAGGTCTTATCCTAGGTTATTCATAGCCATTTCTAAAACACTAATATTGTGTTCTATGCTTAGACTTATCCTTAGGGTTCTTACTAAGGCTTTCACATCCTAGTTTCCAAAGGATGACTATACCTTTCCTCTGATACCAACTATAATGACCCATATTGTACATACATTGTTAATACTTCAAAATTGAATCATACTTATTACAACATATAACAAAACCACAAAAGGACCGTATAGGTATAGTGTCTTTAGAAACTGGGAAACATAAACAACTGGTTCATAAAGCATCAACTTTGCCTCCCACTTATTTCATCATATCTAGAGTCCCTTTTTGGCATATCCTACTTAATAACCTTCTTCCTGACCTGGGGAAAGAAAACGTAAAAGGGTGAGCTCAAATACTCAGTAAGGGTAAACAAAAGAAATATCAATCACATCTTATACAAAAGCACATAACATTTGGAAATATTAACCTGCAAAAGAGATCATAATTTCATAACATAGGATAAATCATGGCAGTAAAATGTAATCACAATATTCATAAGTTAAAACATGAAACTTTGTGGCATACACACATAATCATAGAGAATCATTTCTTGTTAGTCAAGACTCATTGCCAAGACTATCTTAGTGGACAAAGTCCCTATCTGAACCGAGTCACCCTCGTTTCAGTCCTGTTTCACTGAACCGGTATAACCTACCATTCCAGCCTTGTCTATCTCATGAGATATAAAATCTTTACCCAATGAATTGGAGGGAGATATAGGTCCCACCCATCTCATAATGATACCATTCTTATGTGTGCCACAAAATCATAAACCATACATCATAGCATAACCCATGTAATAAAAATGGGAATCTTAAACATCATGACATCATAAAACAATTCATATAAGATAAAGGAATTCATTAAAATAATTCCATCACAACATAATCAAATCAATGTAATAATAGGGATAAAAACAGAACCCTTTATTATCTTAGATGGAAAATAATTTTGATAAAACAATTGAACTTCATTCTTGATGAAAATATCTTTTTTTACTTCCAAAACACTTTTCCTTTCTTAACATGTCATACAATTCTAAACTAAAAGAATTTGTTTAAAAATAAACATGAAAACTTGTAAAGGAAGTTTCTTGGAAATTTTTTTTTGAAAATCTTTTCATGCCGTATAAGTTAAAAAAACATTCTTCTCGTACTTTTGTCGGAAAAGTCAAAAAGTAACTCGTATGAAAAACAGCAAAAGATTCCTTTCAAATATTTTACTAAAAACTCACCGAATGGTAAAATTGGATATAAAATATTTTAGAAAGATATAAATATTACATATTGGGGAAACATGGATGTGGATGATAAAATACACCCCAGTAAATACCAAAGTATAAACAATCTTAGATAAAAATGAGATTGTGATATTTCCCTTACCTTAGGTCCGAATTGCATTGTACGTGTCTGAAGCTCCTGTAAAATGGTTTAAATAATGTTATTGACTTATTCCAGAATCATACATATTGATATTATATCATATATGGTCATATTCATAGCTTCTTATTAGTAATATTTCATTGTTACTTGTTACTCGGGTCTTTATTTCCTTTTGTTCTTATGCGATTTTTGCCGAATTAATTATTATTCTTCTCTTTAAGTTATAGATACCACATTTCCAGAATGTTATTAGTGTAATATATATCATATTCATTCATTAAATTCATTTATATAATCATTATGAAATGAAGATCATGTAGAACGAGTCGCATCACATCGTGGAGACGGTATTCCGTACGTACGCACGAGTGATGATATCGTTACTATGATCGTGGAATTGTATTGGAGTGTATGTATAATATTTATGAATGAATATCACTTTATAATAGTCATATATAGTCATTATTTACACCATTATACCCATCCAAGTAAGGTGGTGGTGGAAAATAGTTTACACCACGGCGTGGAGACGGTATTCCATACGTACGCACGCGCAGTGACTTCTTTTTCCGTAGGATGGATACATGGTGAAATAGGGTTGTTTGATACTTATAATAACATATCAGTATATTAGTGATACTGATGTTGTTACTTCATAATGAAACAACTAAAGAATAAGAAGTGGAAGAAGAAATAAAGATGAAAGAATCGGTAACGGACATTACCTCTTCTTTGAAGTGCTTCTTTGAGAACTTCTTTTAGGGAAATAAAATTGGTCTTCGAGGAAGACCAGAAGCTCTAGGATGTTTCTAGGGAAGTGGAGAGGAGAAATTGGAAGGGGATTTCCGAGCATGAGTTCTCAAATTGGTGTGAGGATGAGGGGGAGGAGGTGCCCTTTTATAAGGGATGAGAGGGCCACCTTAGGAATATCTCCAAATATTATTTTATATTAAATTCAAAGTCAGTTTATAATGGTTCCAAAGGGTCTATTTCGAAGGTAAAGTGGGGATGGGTCTAAATACTATCAACCAATAGGATTTAGACAAGTTTAGGTTGTTATTTTAACCTTATCAATTAGATTTAACTCTAAGTTAAATAATATAACTTTTACCGTGACTTTTTGTTTTCTTACACTATATGGTTAATACACTTACTATAACATGCCAAAAGAACCCCACGTTGTTTATTATTAATATATATATCCTTATCTAAGTCATTTTTCCGAACCGTATATTTTTAGGAATAAAATAACAATTAATAATATAATATTTGATTTAAAAACTATTTTGTGTCAATTTTTCCACTATTTGATATATGATTTTTGTGACAGTCATAACAGAATTATATGTTCAAAACAAGTTGGTTAAATCAACACTAATATATCATAGTAACCTAGAAAATTAGTGGAATTCATAAAAAGTCTCAAATTACATTTATTTGAGCATTTATAACATCAATTATGTTAACATTTTTTTAAAAGGGTAATTACTGCATCATCGTTGTGTCATAAATAAATTAATTTATTTAAAGTCTAAAAATTATAAATAAAATATCATTATGTAGGAAATCTTTTTTTATTTCTAATGAATATTTATAGTCGAATTTATCTTATGTATAACCCCATATTAAAAATGTTTTAGTTATTAAACTTTGATTTTAACTATTTTAACTATTCATTAAATAAAATAATATTAAATGTCATAATATAATCCAAGTGGACCTAAATGGTCATATTATATTCATAAGGTTGTTTTTGGTCGAATTAAACTTATCCAGTAGAATTAGGACCTGTGTTAGGGTAATAGTAATATCATATTTACCCTTAGTTACCCTATTTACTATTAATCGCAGTAAAAAAAGTAAAAAGTTACTATTCACCAAAAAATTATTTTTATCTCATTAATCCACATTTTACTTACTGATATCAACCGTGTTTGTCGGATTTTCTAAATTTCATTCATAGAAGCGGTAAAATTAAGTTTTAAGAAAAATTCAGTTTTTAACCTACCACTTAGTGGTTTCACTATTCATCAAAAATTGAAAGTTTTCAGAAAAAAACCAAAATTTCACCCTAGGCTAATTTCGATATTCCGAATCCAAAAATGAAGTCCATTTTGAAAAATAAAATTTAAAAAATTTCATCAAGTGGTTATTACTATTCATAACTGCTAGTTTTAATAATATTTTAATAGCATATCGTTGTTTAGTGAAACTCGGTATTGCGTATGACGCAAGCTATCGAGGAAGGTCGTGATTTCGTGTAAAACAAGCCAAGCAAGTGTTGTGTAGAAAAAGATTCCTTTGATGATTTATATAACATAAAAGTCTCAGGTGTTACATGAAACCTTCTTATTACCCCTGAAATCATAAACATGGTGTCATTATTCTTCACACTTATAAGAATCTCACATTCCCTTCAAGCATTTTCCAAGGTGATTCATTCCAAAATTGTCACATGTTGGAAAATCCTTCTTTCCCTTATTCACTTTATCAATATTTTTACTAAACATCCACTTATTCTCTTCCTTCCCTTATATTCCAAAGGGATCAAAGAATTATTTACTTATCTTATGAACACATAAACATATTTAATCATCTGATTGGAATAAATGGGAGAATATTTTCTTTAGAAATTATTTCTTATGACCATGAAATATATGATTGTTCTTACTCATTTTATAATGTGAATTAGTGAGTTCACATTCCTTCTACTGGGTGCCATTTCTAAATGACGACATACACTAGTTTATATAATATCGTAATGTATAATCCAAAAACTATAAAATTTTATAACATAACATGATGATTTACATGTATATAGTCACAAAATCATAAGAATGGTTTTTTTGTGGGACATATTAACTCATAAATCCTTCATAACAATTGGTAAATAAAATTTAAGTTACCCTATTCATATCACCCAATAGTGTCAAACCAGGTGCACGGTAAGGCATGTTATTGTGTACTAGGTACCCCGAGTCATGCTTAGAACACCATGTTGGAGTTTTCTCCCCTAGGTGCATCTCCTCCAGAACCACTCCCACTTGTAGTACCTAGAAAGGGTTGTATTTCAAGTAATACATACATAATCTCTACCGTACTAAAATTCTATTATGTTCTTCTATACTTATCCTAAAATTCAATCTTAGCGTAATGTTCCATCATCACAGTTTATCTAAATCTAGTTTATAATGATTTTTACTAAACTTCCTCTAAAACGGTAGTTACACCCCGATCCTAGTTTCCTTGAGCAGATGCATTATTATAATACAATTTCATGTTTATAATGAATAAAATCATGATGTACTAATCAGTTTAGCTATTTTTTAATATATATTATTTAAATAATCATTACGTTACAATTTCGAACATAAAATTCAGAATAGATAATCTTTTGATAATTTAATTATTTCCCAATATTAAAACTGCATATCAACCTTAAAAAACTTCTTTTAATCCTGGGAAAAATGAATCCTAAGAATGGGGTGACGTTATATGCTCAGTAAGGGTAATTAATTCAACTGAATCTATCATAAATAATTACAAACTTTTAATAAAATATGTATAATAAAAACATCATCCCTTTAAACATAAATATGAACATAATTTGGAAAGAAGAAATAAAAAGTTACCATATAAACATTGACATTGATGTTCTACTAGTCGTATAATCACTTGTAATAACTATCATTATAAATAGGGAATACATAATGTGGGACATATTAAACACAATGTCAAGGATTCAATGACGAAACTAACATAATTGTGTATGAAAATAGCTAAAACCCAATAAATAATTGTCTCATGAGACCTACCGATGCAACAAGTGGTTAAAGTGGGCCCCACCCGACACTTACAAAGTCCAATGCATCCCTCTTATAAAATGGATAGTTCCTAACAAACAAAAACATTCATATTAAAACTATTATAAGAAATGATAACACTTGATTCATAATGTATAAATGATATCAAAATAGCACATCCATAAGAAAAAAAATCCTTAAACCTTCGATACAATATGGAATATTTTATCATAATATATTCAACATAATTAAGAATAAAATATGATAAAGGATGTTGACATAAATGAAAGTGAACTAACGAAATCATTTGAACACTTTCAAAAATATCCCTTTTTTTAAATCATTTGAAAGCCAACGTAATTATAAAATAAAAATATCCTATGAAAATAACCTATTAATATTGCAAGGTAATCTTCAAAATATTAAGGTTTCATTATGGTGGAAAATAACCGCTCGTTCCGTATAAATTAAAAAAACATTTATACCTTGATTTCTCGAAAAGGTCACATAGTACCTCATTTGGAAAATGTTAGAAATATTCCATTCAAAATGTTTTATAAAAATTAAAACATAAGTATAAATGAAATTAAAAAATATTCTACAAATAGATATATTATTTTGAAATAAATGTATAATAATAATGGATGTGAATGAGAACTATGCCCCAGTAGATACTTACGTACAAACAATCTCGGATAAAAATGAAATTCTGAAATTAACCCTTACCTTAAGAATGATACTCTACGTAAGTATGTGAAACTATTGTATAATGGTTATGAAAATATTATAAACTTTTACTAGAATCATAGTTTATTTATATATGACTGGTTTTTTAGTTATATTACTAGTTTGTTATCAATTCTATCTAAATCCAACGTTTCATATAATAATATCATTCTTTATCAAATGTGTTTTGACTGGTTATTAATGTTCGTGTTACTTAGATCATGATTAAATAATTTATATATAATATATATTGAGAATCTAAAAATATATAGTTGATATATATATGAAATTGAATACACTGTTCCTAGAGACGGGAGGTTGTATGTACACATGAACGTTGTTTCCATTTTCTAATCGTATTGAGTTGAAGTAAGTGAATGAAATAAATGTATGTATATATATATATAATATTACAGTATAATTATTATGTCATATATTTCATACTTATTCATAATATATATTTTTATAATCATTCTTTGAGGGTTAACTTAGAAGATGTATCTAGTCACGTTGTGGTGACGGGAAGCCGTACGTATGCACGAGCAATAGTATCATTTCTTTAATAGTTAAATTGAATAAAATTAGATGGAAAATGAAATTTATTGAAATAATATGATTTTATATTTATTATTTAATGGATTTATATTCATCATTATAACCGTTATAATGAATTATTAATGAAAAAAAGTTTATTGTATGACGCGAAGACGGTAAGCCATACGTATGCAAGCATTGTGATATTATTTTTCATAGGATGGGTAACATGGGGAATATTGTTGTCACATAATCATAAAAATATCTTATAAAATTTTAAATTACATAGTTATTATTTTTTATCGTTACAACATAGGATATAGAATTAAAAGAACGAAGAACTTTGAAAGAGTTTGATAAAAACGATTACCTCTTTTTGGGTATCTTCTTTTGATTTTCTAAAAAGGTCCCCTTATGTTGGATTTTACTCCCCAATTTTATCGTATAGGATGAATTGAGGTATGCTTGAGAGTAAAAAGTAAGGTTTGGGCGATGAAAAAGGGATTTGGAGCTGTGAATTAAAGAGAAGGAGAAGTTCTATTTTATAAGAGAGGTGAGATGAGCCTTTGGAAGATCTTAAAATATTTATTTGTTATAAATTCATTTTCGGTTACAAATAGCTCCAATGTGATTAATTTATAGGATAATGTGAGGATGTCTCCAAATCACCTCAGAAAATTATATTTATACATGTATAGGTAATGAAATTTATATTATTTTTAGCAATTAACCCTTAGTGAAATAGTTTAACTCTTATCGTGTCTTCGTGTATTCTTATACAAATGAGAAAATTTGTTTTTTAAAGTAAAAACCATCAACATATTGATACATGTTTATGTAAAATTCCAAAGTGAAATTACATCAAATGAATTAAATTATCATAAAAGTTAAAAACATAATCTTATTATACTTTAAAAACATCTAAAAGGATATTCTAATAGTATAAATAAATTAGATTAAAAATAAGGTTGGAAAAAATATATTATTTTTCACTATTTATTAAAGTATGAATCTTATCCGAAAAACACAAAAAATTTATACAAATTTATTTTATGTCCCACATCTAAAGAAGTTTTTTTTAAAATTAAATTTATACAATTTTCAAATATTTTATTTAAAAAGTGTTCTTTATTAAAACATGGTAAAACCTCATTTTAATTGAAAAATATTTCTTTTTTAAAAATGTTTAATTTGTTATTACACTATGTTTACAAAAATTATGAGATGAATATTAAAATTATATGGAATATATGAAATTCAAAATTTTGTTAATACTATTCATAATCTCTCTAAATGACTTGTCATGGTGCGATCAAACTCAATGTTTCTTATTATGAAATCTATTTGAATTATTTTAAAAGAAGCATGCAGTAGATGATTGGGGTGTTACACGTACCAAAATGGAAGTGGGAGAATATAACCAGATACATTTTCATTGTAAATCCATGGACATCAAGGGAAAACAATGCTATATGGGTCATTTTGGAACATCTCACAAAGACACCTCACTTTATCACAATTTATGAAGAGTTATCATTACATAAACTAGCATAGATATATATATATCAAATAGATGATAAGGCTACATGGGGTACCTTTATCTATTTTATCTGATAGAGATCTGAGATTCACCTCAATGTTCAGGAAATGTTTCTAAAATGCTCTAAGCACTGAACTGAACTTTAGTAGGAACTATCATCCTCAAACTGATGGCCAATCTTAGAAAACTATCCATAATTTGGAAGACATGTTGAGGGGACAGTCTATGGGCATCAATGGAGAATGAGACCAACATCATCCAATGGTTCAATTATCCTATATAAATAGTTTCCACTCAAGCATCCAAATGGAACCATATGGATACCTTTATGGGAAAAAGGTATAGAACACCATCATGTTGAGATGAAGTCGGTGAGAATTAGTTGTTAGGACATGAAGTGGTAGAATAAATGGTGGAGAAGGTGAAAACTATTTAGCAACCCATCAAGGAAGCCCAAATTCAATAGAATAGTTATGAATACAATCATCGATGATACCTTGAGTTCAATGTTGGAGATATGTTATTCCTCTTCATATCTCAATAGAAGATTGTAATGAGGTTTGGGATGAACAAAATGTTAAGTTATAAGTACATCGGCCCATTCGAGATCCTTGATCCTGTTAGAGATATGGCCTATAGACTAGAACTCCCACCTACCCTGTCTGAAGTACACAATGAATTCCACGTATCTATATTAATGAAGTATATACAAAATTCATAACATTTACACACTTTAAAGGTAGTATAGCTGGAGAATGATCTTTATTACGAGGAGTATCCATTGAAGATCTTGGATTGCAGAGATAATTTTATATGCATCAAAACTAATCACCTAGTCAAAGTGCTATTGTGGAACCATAAGTAAGAAGAGGCAGCATTGGAACTGGAGGATGAAAGGATGGAAAAGTACCCATGCCATTTTAAGTCATAGAATGTAAAATGAAATTTTTCATGTAAAATTTCATAAGGGGGGAAGAATGTAATGACCAAACATATAATAAATTGAAATTCCCTTATTATAATTATTATATATAGTATAATCATATTAAATGAAAACATAATTAACTATAAGGTAGTATGTGACCATTAAACAAAATATTTTCAGTTCTATGATTTGAATTTTGAAAATCTGACATACACGGTTATGACCAGTAATTTTTTTTGAGTCTGAGAAGACAAACATAATTTTTGGGTGAATACCATTTGACCCTAATGAATAGTAATGTTACTATTATGAATACTAATATGTCCCTTATTAAAAGTAAGTCGTCCAGGTGAATAAGTAACCCAATATGTGAAATTAGAAATAAAAGGTATCCATCTTATAAGTGACAATATAATATGCCCATTTTGTATGCTTTATGACATGATTATGATATCCATTTCATTCCATGGGTACCCTTATGTTTATGTATGGTTTATTATGTATGATTCTATATCTAGAAATCATATTCATGAACATATTATGAAAGGTCCTCCTAGATAGTACTATAATTCCTTGGGTAATTTTTAGAGTCATGTGATCTTATCTACAATAGTCTTGGCAGTTTGCCTTGACTCGTGCAAACATGTTCAATGGTCTTGATGGTTAACCTTAACTTGTTATATTTTATATGAAACTACCCTTGGATTGTGATAAATTCATGTTTAATGTTTCTACTAACTTACTATGATTCCATGCTTATATGATCCAATGGTTTATATGTTATGATTCTATATGTTCCATTGAATTTTATATCATTATTCCATGCCTTCTGACACTTGTGATAATTATTTATTCTTGTTTTTATTCCCTTACTGGTATTTTTATCTCATAACATTTTTCATGTTATCTTTTGTTTTTTCTATGAATATATTAGAGAAAAATGGATGATTGGAGATCGTTTTGTGGACTAAATAACGAAATGCTATATTTAGTTCCATGTTTTCAGTTCTATGTATGTAGTCATCCATGATAATAGACATCACGATCCATGGATTGTAATATGGTTCATTATTATGATTAAAGTCATGATATGATATTTTTAAAAGTCTAGTGTTTCTACATTAATTCCATCAATGGAATCCATTTGGTGCAAACCAAAAGGAGTTACCCAAAGTAGTGGTAACATCCTTTCTGAAGATCTTTTACTCTCTCCTCATTCTTGACCCCCACAAATATATTTTTTACATTGATATATAATAACATAAGTATCATAAAAATATTAAAATGTTTTAATTTTAATGGTGTGACCTAAACATATACACACACACACATCTAATGGATAATGAAAATACTATTTATGTGTACGGTGAACTACCGCCTCACAAAATGATGGTTGTCTGTTTTCCTTTAACAACTATCTTGGTGTGAATTATGATGTAAACTCTATTTATATATATGATATATATGATATTTATAATATATTTATTTTTATTACTTATTATATAACCTAAACCATTATTCTTTACATATTCAGTAAATATGATAACATCGTTTGTGGACGTACTGATTGCTACCTCCTCAAAGAAATGTGATTCCATAACACTATACATGTAACATATAATTGATGGTGTTAATAAACATATGTCACATATATGACATATATATATATATATGATAATATAATAATAATATACATATATATCATTTAATTATCAATTTTTTAATATGAAAGGGAAATAGATGTAGATTTCATGTGTATGTATGGACTACCATCTCCATGATATGTGCAACTCATTTATTATCTCCAAATATTAAGGATAATTATAAATAAATATATTACTAATATATATGATAATTAAATCTTGTTTTACATTGTGGATATTATTAAATCATTGTCTAAGTAATAGGAACAAAAAAAGTCAGAACTTCTCGATAAACTAGGAAAATAACGAACACAATATTGAAAATAATGAATGATTGTTAATAAATGGGTAATTAGATATCATAATAATAAAATATATGATATTATAAATATAATTATGGTTTTGGAAAAAAAATTAATTGGTTTATAACCATTATAAATGATGTTAAATTATGTTCACCTAAAATTGAAACATAGGGTAAGGGTTTTTTTTCTCGTTATACATTCCATTGAGACTTATTTGTTACTATTAATAAATTAAAATAATTGTGTTCTATATAAATTAATTTTTTAATTTAATAGATTAATTCTTCCATATATCATGGTATTTTTTTTACTATTATTTATCTCTCTCATGGGTTTTATCGTGAAACTTTCATAGTGGTAAAAGTAATCATTACAATCTTAATGTCTTTTGTGATTGTTAACATTCTCTTCAGAAAATAACATTGTTATAACCATTTATAATTGGATATTTAATAAAATATCCACATTCATGGGTGATTAATATTATTATTTCCTATAACATATTTCATATTTACATAGGGTGTTCACTTTTACAGTTATTTTACTAATATGGGAATTATTTATAAATATGTGTCTCCTATATAGTTTAGATACATTTTGATATGGAACAATGTTTTTCATTAAATCAAATTTTCAATATATGAGGAATTATTTGAATATGAAATATATGGGTTGGGGACCATTTAATGGAATTTATTTGGGTTGGAGACTATTTAATGCAGGCATCTGAATGCATCAGTAGACTCATGAGACAAATGTGTTATCTAAATGAGAATAGTTTATACTATCTTATCATAATGTCAAATGTATCATGTTCCTCGAAAACATGATATCAAATAATTAATCATTTACGTCATTAATTATTAATCTATTGTTATTATCCATGATCTTATTATCTTGGAATATCTATGGTTTCATTTAATTCATAGTTTATTGATTAAAAAGTAATGTGTTTTTGTTTCTCAACATTCCAAATTGATTATTAATTATCTTGTTATTTGAATGGAAAATGTTACTAGTTATATAACATGATATGTGAATTCAGTCTCATAATTTAATTATTCGTTTTTCTTTATAGTCCCTTATATAGAATTTCATCTCACCCTTATTTTGTTTCCCATTTCCAGATTATGACGAAGAAACAGTTGAATAATATTTCAAGGATTTTGTTCAATTAATTTTATTATGTATTGTGTTTTATTTTATATTTCCAAATTTATTAATGGTATCATGGGTGTAATTTGGTGTTCCAAAACTACTAAAGTTATTGTTCCCTTGGGATTTTTTTGTTGTATCAATGCTAATGTAACATAGTAATGCACTCTCTCATGGATTTGAGGCTTGGGAAATTAAATAGAGCTTATATGAATAGAATATAATTTTTTAGACACCATTGGTGGTTACCAAAAATGTATATCTCTATAATGACCTGACCCAACGGGGCCAACCTAAACTATGGAATAATTTTTCTCTATAACCCCTTGAATGCCTATATAGGCCAGTGGTTGGCGATAATCACTCAGATAATATAAAAAATGGGAGGTCTTTTCTTAAATTACCTGTATGCATTCATCCAACCATATGCATACATAAGTGTAGTGAAGTATTAATAAAATATAATTACCACTATAGTTATATACATGCACGTAATAACCACTAAGAAATAATAAAGAGTATGGAATCATTATCTAAAAATAAATGGGAAAAATACACAACCAACTAGGAAAGAGGTACAGAATTGAAAGAAACTGGAAAGAAAGAAAGGCGAGAGAGCCCGGATCACAGTCTCGATTCCCTAACCACGCTATGTAGATAAATGAACCCATATTTCCCTGTGATCCTCTAAAATCACTTCTAGTCCATCCATCATCATCATAATACATGAAACTTGTGGAACAATACCAGGAAAGGGTGAGTATATACGTACATCGTAAGTCTCTATTAAAATTGAAGAGAGAGATATTGAATATAAAATATAAGTAGTCAATTAAACCACATTAAATATTGAAATAAAAACAAATGAAACATATACATATAACAACATAATGGAATTTCAGATGAGGGAAAAAGGGTATTTCCATCTCCTAGCCCAGCTTATGATGATGACTCTACCTGTATCTCTAAATATCCATCATCAAAACCCATCATCTCAAATGTCTATCTAAATAAGTCAAGATAAGGGACTGCACCTCGCCACTACTCCACAGACAATGGGAGTATAATATCTACAAGACAGAGTACCCATGACCTAGTACAACAGTTCAATGCCACTTAGTTGATATAGGCCACTCACCCATGTAGGGGAGTACCATCTCTATAACTGTTTATGGATTATGGGGGTATGAACCTTGTTTTGATAAGGGTGTGTCATCCACAAATGTAGAGGAATCTCACTCATCTAGAAGAGTACCATATATATGTCTAGTATAATAAGTATGGAGGATCCAATCTCATATAGGGTAGTATCATCTCTACGGTTAGTGGAAATGTAATCTCGTGTGATTGGGGAATACAACCATTGTCTGTATAAAGAGTATGGGGACCCACGCCCTAGTGCGGAATAGGAGTACCATCCCCATGGATAGAGGACTCAGACCCTTGTACAATAGGGGAGTAAGACCCCTACCTAAAATAATGGTTATGGTAGAACCACACCATTGTATTACAGGAGAGTACCATCTCTATCGAAACAAAGAGTATGGAGGAACCACACCCTAGTATGAAAGGGGAGTGATGTCTCCATATGAACACTCCAATAATCCATCATGATCACTTCCTTCATCATATGTATCATATGGATGTATCCCACTATAATCAATTGAAATTATATCTCTGAATATAATATTAAGGAATGAATTACATTATATAGGGAAAAACCAGTATTGAGAACTCATAAGCCAAAATGTGTTCCCCTAAAAAAGAGATCTGAGAGAATGATGTTGTAGGGGTAATTACACGACATGTAAAGGGGTTCACACCACATGTGTCCCCACCCCATCCCCTTGTTGTGTCTCCTATGAACATGGATCAGTTTCTAATTCACATTAAAAGTCTTGTGTGGGGACCACAAGGTTTGTCTCTGTCACCTAGGGCCCACCCATCTACTCCTTTCCATGCATATGTCTATCAGTTCATATCATGTACTTCTCCACTTACATGGTCATGCATGGGAACTGATAGGTTACTATGTACCATGCCATTTATGTGTGTCTATTTGTGTATGTTCTTGTGTACACCCATAAAACACATCAGGCTTCCATAACCGGGTTAAATGGGGTGTTCTGGTCCTATTCAATGTATGATCATAGTCTCCACACGGAAAACCATTCCACCATTACCTATGTACTACAGCGCGGGTACTATAGCAGTACTATTCACAGAATCGGCTTTGGGCCAACAATTTAGTCCTACGGGTCATGTAATGGGATAAATGTCTACTGGGCATTCGGAATATGTAATGGGTATCCCATACCCTGTTAAAGAGGTATTTTCTTTGCTTTAATAATAAATTAGGCTTCAGCCCCAACCTTTTAAAAAAAATGTAGTAATTATTTTCAAATAAAGTTATATTTTCCACATGAAAACCAAATCCACAACATCCCACACGGTTCAAACATATTTAATGCCTAAAACTTTTGGTGAAAACTTTGACCATCGATTATAATCCATTAAATTCCTGAAAGAATACCGTTATCTCCTAGGGTGGTCTGTCACGTGTCCTGCATGCCTCCCTTTCTACTGCCACTCTCCCCCAGATCCCAAATCTCTGGGAATAATCACTAGAATTCACAAAATTGTTCTCATTCCATCTCGAAATATCTATCCCAATCAATATTCACACATCTGCAATGAATTTTGGGTTCTTATTATGCTTGAACCCACCTAGTGAAGTAAAACTATAAACCCATAGTCCAATAGTGAATAATACAATGAACTATAGGGGAAAATCTCCATAAAATGGGTGAATAACATCACTTTCCAATCATTCTCCACCAATGAAAAAAGAGGGGAAACCCGAGTGAGGTCATCACATGAGAAAGATAATATATTGATTCCATAAATTTGTTTTCTTAAAATTGGATCATGTGAAGGGAAGATAAATCACTGGTCAAAATCATAATAATATAATACACACTCAAATGTATACTAAATAGATGAAACCACAATTGATGATCCTGAACTATATTTTTTCGATCATTTGTGAATGAAAAAGTCTCTAATTTTTGTTATGTTATTTTATTTTCGTTACCTATCAAACCAACTCGGTCTGAGTGATATCTATTTCCCAATTCCAATTCACAAATGGAGAATGTTCTGAATCCCCCATAAAAGATATCAATGTTATGAGTCTTACCCTATATATTTTACATATATTTAAATTTTAATATTAAATTTGGTTATGGGTATTAAATAAATAAATCAAATAAATTAATTTATTAATCCACATAACATACCTTCGAATAACTACCTTATTTGAATGGTTGGCACTTACCTACTTTAGGTACCCCCTAGGGTAATCCTCACACAATAGATTCAAATGTTGTATAAATTTTAGATACGAGACTCCATTCAAGAGAAATTATATTATGTCTGATAATATATTTGTGTCTCATATAATTATATTTTATATTTTTTAAAATCTCAATTTTGGGGTCATTGGGCCTCAGAATCTCACGACATCTTAGTACATGGATCTGAACATATTCTATAATATATTTATATGTATTACAAAGAAAAAATAGAGTCATATAATTATTCCTTCCATAAAATATTTCCGTCCCTCAAAAGAAAAGACTAATCAAAGTAGTGGGGGTAAGGATCCGACATCTAACTCTCCCACTTTTAGAATCTCTCATGCATGCTCTCATGATTCCAAAAAATTCATCACAAGGGAATGGTTTATTCACATAGGATCATCTCCTTCAAATCCATGAGAAGTACAAGGTACTCCATGAAGGTGGTTCTATCCTCAATGTCTAGCTCTCTCGGTCAATAACATGTGTAGTATCGTGGATATATAACCTAAACTGTGACACATGGAAGACAATGTGTAACTACTCCAACTATGGGGATAATTCTAGGCAGTAAGTAACCAGGATAACCCTCTATAGGATCTCAAACAATATAATAAACGTTAGGGATATATTTCCTCACTGGTTGAATCTCTTCAATAACAATCCTGGAGATAGTTTCTAAAAATAATTCTCTACATCTTTGAATTACAAGGGCCTTCGACCTTGATATACATAATATTTCTATTAGCTCTTGCTTTTACTCATCTACTAGTGGATCACTTGGACCTTCTCTATCGTCACCCACACCATATCTAGACAAACAATTGATGCCTCACTGATCTCAGTCCAGCATAACTGTGACCAATAGGCTCTCCCATATAGGGCCTCGAAAGGCACCATACAAACAGTATAGTGATATATATTATTATAAGAATACTATTTCATGGGTAAGTGGTCCTCCCTACTCTATGAGAAGTCCATCATAGAAACCCACAATATCTCATCCAATACCCAGATAGTGTGCTTGGTCTGACAAACTAGTCGAGTTTGAAATTTTGTTCTCATCCTCAATTGTGTCCTAAATTTATTCTACAGGCCTCTCCATAACTATGACATGAACCATACATCACAATCAGATACAATAATCGATTGAACTGTATGAAAGTGTATGATCTCTCTCGCATACAACTTCTCACATCTCTCCTCCATACTCATATTGCAGATAAAATAGAAGTGGGATGACTTGGCCTGTTGGAAAATTATCTCTTATATTGAATAATGACCTATTACTTTCCATAGATTCTAAATCGAAAAGTCCATGTATATTCTTCAACACATCAACCCAAGGATCGCAATAGGCTGTAACAAAACATTCGAAACGTAGTGTTTATCCATCACCTGCTAACATGCGAGACATAGAGAAATGGAATCGGCCATGATTTCCTCATTCCTGGCTAGTAAAACTACCACTAAATGTCTCTATACATATTAACAACACTGGTATGTTTAAAAAAATGTTATCTGTTAAACTCCCACATCACCTCCTCTTGCAATGTGTCCAAGACAACCATTCATCCTTGGAAAAGGATGACATGATTACCTCCATCAGAAAATCTATATAGTGAATCTCTTGAGGATATATGTTCACATATGACCTCACAATTGATGTCTCCTAATTGATCTTCTAACACATGATAATGAAGCAACAATGTAGACATGATCAACTGAAGAGATGTTACACCCCTCACTTCTACTAGGCCCATCTATAAAGAATCCAACTTATAAGAAACCTCCTCCACTAGATGAAAAAGGGACATCATACATGGCGAGTCTTCCAACACATTTCTCATACAAAGAGTACGGACTCTCTCAAATCCCTATTCATTTAAGAAAATGAAGTGGAACCTCTTTCTTAGGTATATATCTCTTTTCAGGAAGACATATATGAGACTTTATTAATCTGAGAAAACAATAAATAACTCTCCCAAAAGTCAGTGCCTTCACATCATCTGTGAAAAGACCATAGTTTTCTACTTCTATTCATAAGTTACGTAGTTCCACTAATATGGTCTGCACTTACTCAACTCATATGTGATAAATTTTTACTTCTATATGAACACACTACATATCCCATCTCTAAAGGAATTATAATACATGACATAATTCATTCCCTCATATGATATTCTCAAAAGAATAAAACTCGTCCACCTCCACCAAAATTTATCAGAGGCTCTCTTACACCACACATTCCATGTAAAATAATTTTCGTTATGCATAATGATAGTCAAAGGAGATGCAATCGTAGAGAATTTTTTCCATGAACCACCTATAGTACGTATTAAATCCATGAAAAATATTCACCTCTATCAAAAATATTAGGTGGGTTACAAGACATCACTACATAAATCATCTGAAGTTCAAGTTCTAATCCATGATCAAAATTAACATGTCCCATAATTTAAACCTCATGGATTCAAAACATAAACCTCAACAGCTTACCATAATGATAGTGATCCCATAGTAATTCTATGACCATCCTTAAATGCCTGGAATTATCCTCATATAGTTCATTTTCGATGTGTATTTCATTAATGAAGATGATCAAAAACTAGTACATGTTTTTCTAGAAGATTAATTTCATCATATCCATAAACAAAGTGGGGGTATTCTTAACACTGAAAGGAACCACAAGGGACTCATAGTGATTATAGAAACATAAAAATAAAATCTTCAATATATTAAACTCTCAAACCCTCAAATGGTGGTAGAATGACACGAGATCATTATTCAAGGAACTTCTCATACCTCACAACTTCTCAATGAGGTCATCAATCCTCAGAAATTTGGAATTTTTCATTATCATGACCTACTTCAGCTAATGATAATCATCAAAAAAATATTATATCCCATTAACCTTTATCACAAAAAATCTAGAGCTATCCAAGGGACCCACTGGTTCTAATAAAAGCATTCTCTCAATGGTCCTACATCTTCACCCTTAGCATCTAGAGCTTGGCAGGGGGCATCTAATATTCCATAGAAGATATCAGAGTGGTCATAATTTAAAACTCAATGAAAAACTCCATTTATCACCTCATAAGTAGTCCCAAAACATCCTCGAGGATTTTTTCCATACAACAATATATGAATAATGTAATCTAGATATATGAAGATACCATGCCACTAATGGAAAAACTCAAAAACAGATGGGTGATGGTTAATAGATTTTTTCTCATAAGACTCACTCACTCCGCCATTAGATCTCTCTCACCCAAAAAGGAGAGACATGTCTCACCTATATGAAGATATATGACTTGTTTTTGGTGAATGTCAATCTAGGATCAGCCCATGGAAAACTAGTCCATACCCAATATAATGTCAAAATGTCTCAGTTTGAGGACCAAAATCTATCATGATAAACTATATCCAGCATGTTATAGCTAAAATTGATAGAAGACAAGTGATATCAGAAGAATATTCCATATAAGAACCTATAGTTAAAGACATTATATTTAAGTCTCAACTAGGTGTTTCAACTATTTCACTCGGAGTAAGGAGAAGAATAAATTACTTGAATCTGTTTCTACTAGTACTAATGAAAGATTAAAATTATCAAATATCTTGCCACTAATCCTCTCATGAACTAATAGTTCATAAGCTTCCAAAGACTATAGCTAATAGTGGCCCAACTACCATATCTATGAGCTTAAAGTGGGACACATTGTGGGGGAGTTAAAGTGTATCATAAGAGCATCTAACAGTAGTACCTCCTCACCCTATGACCCCACCTTATCCTCTTCTATCTCATCCTCCCTAGGGGATACCATAGTCATTCCCTTGAGAACCCCAACCACAACAATTCTTATACCATGGTGGTCCATTTACTACCTTCTTTCCCTCCTCAACACATATGGTATGAAAATAATTTTCCTTGTAACCTCTCCCATCACATACATATCATCACCCCAAACTAGGATTCCATAGTCATCTATGCTGTCCATGAGCCACATGACTAGGAGCCTATGACCGAGCATGTGTTGCCTTATATTCCTCATATCCTGTAATTTTCCATCCATTATAGGTTATTTATCCTTGATATGCCTATTGACAACACCAGTCACATGGTTTCATTTAGATATGAATCTATATTTCATGTTTATCTCTGTAGTGACCCTTCTCAAACTTCCACATATAGAAGAAAGCATCCCGAATCATGTTGATTTAGTAACACATAAGGATAGTGAACCACATGAAATAATCTTCCAAATATCATACCTCCCAAATACATCTCTTACAAGCTATTAAATATGAACTGATTTCAAGAAAAATGGGCATTACTCCTCCATAAAAAACTATTTGAAGTAGAAAAATGGGAATGTAGACTCATCATACATCTATGACAATATAATCCAATAGTACCCATGTAATATATATAAAAAATGAATTCTAATGAATCCATCTGATAAGTCGGTGTCTACAGAAGTCTGAAAACCCAAATCCCCAACTCAATTCAATCCTCTCCTACATAGCAATCTGGATCACTATGGAACCTCAATTGCCTATAAATTCTAATGAATCCATCTGCTGGTATAATTTGTTTCTCGATAAGAGGGGGTGAGGCTACCTACCCGCCTAGAGAAAAAATCTCATGGGATGTCCCATAAAATGAGGCCTCATCACCCATTGGATCATCATAACAATCCTGGATTAGTAACTTGGATCTCTATCATCATAGAGGAATCCTGAATGTAATCAAGATTTATTATGGTTGGTTGGGCATATATATATGGGGAATTGACTTGAGAAGGACTGTCAAAGGTCACAATCCAATATTATGCATGCACCAATGTTCACTGAAACCAATGTCTCGATAAGTTGAATTGACAAGTAGTTTTCCAGGTCCTTGTGAATGAATACTTCCACCACTACACCAACACATGGTTACCTACCATGAAAACAATACTCGAGACACTTTGATGTTGTTTTCCAAAATTCACAACCATACTTCATTTGGGGAAAACTACAATTATCATCCCATTGTTGAACGACTTCTGATTCCAATCTGTAACATCCCAGCCCACCAGGGCCTACCTAGAAGGTGGAATATTGGGGCACCACTACCCCATGTCTTCCTCCATAGGCCATTGTATAGAAAAAATCACCAATAATGCATAACTAAAATGGGATTCCATTTCCAAAATTAACATTATATACACACCCAACCATGTCCATGTAGAAGTGTAGAAAATTAATAATAAAACGCAATATCAACAAGAGTAAAAACCATGCATGTAATAACTTATATGAAATAAAAAATTGTAAAACAGTATAATCTAAAATGAAATGCGAAAAATACACACCCAACATGAAAAATATGTCCCAACATGATAGTAATTGGAACTAAATAATGTTGAGAAACCATAAATCTAAATATCCAATCCCTAACCTATATAAATGATCAAATTCACCAAAGTATCACTATGATCCTCTATAGTCAACAATGATCTTTCCTCTATTTTTATAAGACATGATACATGTGGGAAACCTCAATGTAGGTTTGAGTATATACATACCCATTAGGATGACCCAAAAACTAAAAAAGGGAAATATAAGGCATGATAGACATAATTAGGTCAACCTGGATAAAGATGGAAATAAAACCCAATGACATATATAGACAGACACACACATATAAAAGAATCTCAAATGAGAGAAAAAGGGGATATCTATCTCACATCCTAGGCGAAAAATGAGAACTCTTCCTAAAAATCCATGGGTACATCATTGATTCCCTACATCTTTCATGTTTGTCTAAATAATTCATGGGAAGGGTCCTCATATCGCCAATACTCCATAGCCTAAGGGAGATTAATCTTCATGTGATAGAGAACCCACACCATAGAACAAAAAGGCGGGGCCACACAGTAGATAGAGGACCTGTAACCAGGCATAGTAGTATTGTATCAATTTCTATATATTGAATTTGGGGGAACCATGCCATGGTATGGTAGAGGAGTACTATCCCCATAGATAGAGTACATGTTCCCATAAAGGGGAGTACCATATATATATTTTGAATAATATGTTTAGAGGACTCACAACCATGCATGGGAGTACTGCCTCTATGTATAAAGGATTGGTTCTGTGGTGTGATAGAGGAGTACCTCCTCTACCAATACAAAGAGTATGGGGGACTCGCTCCCTTATGAGACAAGAGAGTTCCATCCCCATTGATTGAAGACTCCCATCCTAATATTAAATGGGAGTACAAACTATTCATACAATAATTAGTGTGGAGGACCCTCACCCTAGTACGACAGATGAGTATTGTCTCCATCTGAATAAATAGTGTGGACAATCCACACCCTAGACTTACAGGAGAACCATATCCATCTGAACTCCCTGATGATCATGACTGAACAAAACCATCATCCATCCTCTCCTAAGTAAAATTCCAACATTTAACATCACTCATACTATCTCAAAATCCTATATGAAGGCTACCATTTTAGTCTATGTGGAAACACACTTGGGATAGGCTACTGACGGGCCAAAATATGAGCCCATGTAATGGATATATGATATAATGATTCTATAGAGACACGGAATGTGACACCACCTCATCACCTAACTGGGTTTCTTCTGAATGTGGATCGATGGCCATATCACAACACACAACATGTATGGGGAACACATGGAATGTATTGTACACACAAGGCCTTCACTTGTTTTCCTAGTTGTACCCAAGTCTATAAGGTCATGTTTTATACTTTTCCATAAATATGTCCATGCTCAGCTATAATCCCTTTCCCGTGTATGAAGATGTGTCATTCTGTATGGCCTTGTATATTCTCTTGTTCTCCATGACTACATGGGGGGCTTCCAACACTAGGTCACACGGCATGTGGGGTCCCACATATTGTGTGATACTTTTCCCCACATGTAAACATAGACTCCATATAAAAAGGTACTTCATGGAATGTTTTCATCCTATTATAAACGATATATTTTGTATTTTAATATATAATTATCCCAATATTGTGTTTTTTAGATATGTGCTCACATAGGCCAGACTGAAAGAATGTAAATAATTATGGGGGAAACAAAACATAACAATGTTTATAAACATCATTATCCAAAATTTATCTACCAATTATTACCAGGAGGGGAAAGAATGGTGAGATAATGTAATAATAAAGATAAAATATTGAATCCACAATTAATTTACCAAAAATTCGCTAATGAGGCTAGATAAATCACAAATCAAAAGAATATAAATAAAATTCATGTTCAAACATTTAATGAAGGGTGGTAATCAAAATTGATGATCCATAAATCATATTTCCATTGATTATTGGTAAAAAGGCGTAAAATGGGTTATCTGGTGATGGGGAAGATCTATTGAAATTGAGGTCCATAAAACTACCTCAATCTGATTTTCATTCATCATTCAATTCTTATTCTCTAATGAATAATTATTAAATTTCCTCTCACACCTCACAAGGTTATGCGACAATCCAAGGAGAATTTCAATAATATAATATTTAAATAGTAAATTTGGTTACAGGTAATAAATAAATAAATTAATTAATCCACTAAATGTACCCTCTAATGGCCGCCTTATCCGAAGTCCCAACATTGAACAATTTTATGTCACACCAATGGTAATGTTTACTCTTGAGATTCAACCGTGGTGTTAGATATTCAATCTTGGACACAATTCAAGATATATTACATTATTTTTGAGAAAAAAATCATGTTTGTGAAATTAAAATATTTAATATTATTTTAAATATCAATTCGCATATCATTGAGCCTCATAATTCCATGCCCTCTCTGCACCTGACATAAAAAATATTCTTTAACATATTTCATATTCTCTCTGTAGAAAATCAGAGTCTCTAAAATCTCACACACTATTTGAGCCACCAATTAGAACCCAATCATACCTCATGGTTTAAGGTTCAGGATCATGGATTATGTTGTGTTTTGTTACTCATATACCTGGGAGACTAAGAGAATGGGATTGAGTCGATTCTCAATATGATCATCGATATATTTCTTCATGATTTATTCTTTTAATTTTTTCTATATTGATTTTATACTATTTTTTACTTTATAGAATGTTAATGTATGATTTTACATTTGGCTTGAGAAAAATTATCAATTATTGTTATCCGTTTTAAGTATCAATTATTTAATCAATTTTTTCATCTTTAGCTACATTCTGCTACATTTAAATTTGTTTTCCTATGTTACATTTATTATAAATCTAGAGGGTATAATCTCCCCACTGGCCATTACACCCTCACTATTTTTTTTGTATCATCTGGCATGCTGAGAGATGCACATGAGTTCATGTGGGGACAGGTCTAGCTAATATTATAGGATGTTCTAGGTTGAGAAGATAAATATTTTTTTAAAAAAAATAATGTTATCAAATATTTTATACCTTGATATTAATAATTGATTTACAATATTTATATCGATGTTAATTGAATTTTTTAGAATTGAGATATATATTAGATAGTTTTTGATTTTATGACCTAATTTTTAATTTAATTTGAGTGTTAAAGATAGTGTAATTTCTAAAAGAGTATATGGTTTACCAATTCTTTAATGTATTGTATATTTATATTGTATTGGGTAAATAATACTTTTGAGAATATATGATCAGCGTATATACATACTTGAGTATATGTTTTCATGAATAATTAATGTTATTCAGGGAAGGAAGTGTAAATTAATATATGCTATGAGAGTAAGGTATATTTTATATTAAAAGATATAACATGAATGAAAAATATGTTATGAATACCTCAACATACTTTTAAAAGAGGTTAATTATTAAAACTGAGAGGGAAATTTATTTTTTGAGGGTAGAATCTAGCAACCTTGTAACACCTCAATATATTATGAGATATATACTTTTTATTTTCATTTATGTCTTGTTTTGTATGATACACCAATATTATCTTGCTCTATACGCAACACTATATTATCTTGCAGTATACAGAAAACTATTCTTGGCTTCTGTTTCACACAATTTCAAGTTCGTTTGATAGAATTAAATTCACGAAACACAGAGTATAGATATTTTTCAATTTATAAATGAATTATTTTTTGATTTTATTTTATGAAACATCAATGGAATATTTCACAACATGAAACACTGACTTGTCTTGCGTTACATGCAAGAGCGACCTTCCTCGATAGATTGACTTTTACACGATACCGAGTTTCACTAAACAACTATATATTACTAAATATTATTATTTAATGGGATATAGACTATTTTTTATTAATATTATTACAAAATTCTAAATTTCATATAATATTATCATTTATGATACACATTTTCATGAACATGATGTGAGTAAAAAATAATTTTTTTGGATTAAAGAAGTATTTTTAAAATATTGTAGTTTTACCTCCATTTGACGGCGCGCACATTTTAAATCTAGTTTATGAAAAGTTTAAAAGATAAATTTTTCAATATAAAATTCTTCATTGGTATTAGGATATAATAATTTCTTTGGATAAATTTTGGAAATTTTTCTGATAACTTTCTTATTTTGAGGGATAGTAAAAATTCATTAAATTTAATTTAAAACAACTTTGTTCATCAAAATAATTTATATAGTTAAATTATAATATTTAATGGTTTTAATGTATAAATATAATATATTTTTAACATTTAATATAATTTAGGAAATTAGAATTAATTTTACATTGAATTCATAGGTAAATACATTTCATTCTTTTGCAATGTTTTAACTTTTAAAACATGTTTTCTGAACAATGAGATTAATTTTAAATTAATTACAGAAACATATGTGTTTTTAATTTTATAAAATGGATTCCATATTTTTAATCAGTAGGTAAAAATTATGTTAATAGGCTACTATTATTTTTGGGCATTATGAATAGATAATTTGGTAATTATTTTCATTACCGTAGTTAATGGTAAATCGGGTAATTAAGGTTAAAAATTATATTTCAAAATTGACCTAACACCTTCCAAAATTCTATTTTATGAATAAAAGTAGTCCCATATCACCTGAGGGTCAGAATAGATTCATTATATGGACCTTTTTCTATGAAAATTATTTAATTATTATCAAAACAAAATAAAGTGACAACATGTCACACTCTTATATCTTATAAGTGAACTAATTTTAATTTTGTGATAAACTTCATAAAATGTAAAAAATAAATTTTCACTAGAAAGATAATTAAATTATATACATAATTTGAGTTTATTTATAATTTTTAGAGATTAATTAATTATAATTCATGATGACACATTAATGATTTAAAAATTATTTTATTAATAGAAATTTTAAATAAATGGTTTTAAAAATATTAAAAGAATTATCATATGAACTAATTGAAGTGAACCAAGAATTTTATAGGTGTCTATGATATGTTAAGAGTGTATTAATTTTTTTTATTTTACTTTATATGGGGATTTTATTTAAAGTCAAATAAATGAATAGTGTTAAAATTGACACTATTGATATTTTATAAAAATAACATTTTAATAAATTAATTAAAAGTCCTAAAATATATATAAAAATTAAAAAGTGTTAATTATAAGATATAATATTCAATAAAATACTTATTTATGTTATATTGAAACCATATATTTAAATATTCATATCCATTAAATATTTATAATGTTATTACAAAAATTAAAATTTAAAAGAATAGGTAAGTTTCAATTAAAAAGATAAGGATTAAATTGACAAACTAATTCGCCCAAAATTTTTTAGTTGATGTTATTAAAACCATAAATCATTTCCACTTCAAATTTGGGTCACATTAATAGTTTTTGTGTAGGTTTTTTGTTTATTATAAATTAAAATCATTGAGACTTTCTTAGAGTGGCTGTCTCCTCTCTTATAATAGGGAATATCCACCTTCTTCTCTTTACTCCATTTGAGCATTTATGTTCATCCCTACCCTTTGAATATATATTTTAAACATCCCTAGTTACATCCTAGAGGTTTTGGTATTCGTAAAATACCAAATCTAGTTTCTTGAGAGAAAATTTAAAAGAGGCACGTAGAGGATGATGTAATCTCTTCTACCGACTCTTTCAAATTTATTTCTTCTTCTACATCTTCTTCATTTGTTGTTTAATTATAATTTAATCACATAATTATTACTCATATACTAATATGTAATTATAAATATGAAACAACCCTATTTTCCCTTCAATCCATCCTATGAAAAAAATGGAATCACCGCCCGTGTGTAAGCATGGCCTACCATCTCTATGGCGTGGTGTAATTAGTTTTCACCACCACCTTACTCGAAGGTGAACATTGAAATATGTGTATAAACACATCCCTCTAACACTATCCAAATTAGACTCTTAACCATCCCATCAGGGATGTGACCTTCTACACTAGGAGTTGCTTCTATTTCAAATAATAATAAAAATGATATCCCAATAACTCAATAACTATCGAGGCTTTAACGTTAAATAATAACAACCAATGATGGGAAATGTAACAACCCAAGATTTTATGAGAATTATTATTTTTAATTTAATTAATGTCTTGTGTTATACTCTACACCAAAATTAGCTTGTACTATATAAAACACCGTATTACCATGCAGTATACGCAACACTATTCTTGGCTCGTGTTACACACAATTTCATGTTCGTTTTATTGAAATTATTCTACGCAACATTAAGTATAGATTTTGATTAATTTATTATTTAAATAAGTTTTGATTATGTTATATGCAACACCAAACAGGGATTTCACTACAAGAAGCCCTGACTTGGCTTGCATTACACGCAACCAAGACCTTCCTCAATAGTGTGTGTAGTACGCAATACCGTGTTTCACTAAACGAGATACTATTATTATGAATTAGCCGATATGAATAGAAATGCCCACTTTTTGAAATTTTATAAATTTTAACTTTCAAAATGGACTTCAATTTTGGATTCGGAATATCAAAATTATCCTAGGGTGAATTTTTTGTATTTTTATGAAAACATTCAATTTTTGATGAATAGTGAAAACACTGGGTTGCTATTTAGAAACTGACTTTTTATTTAAATAAATATATTTATTTTATTTAAAAAAAATTATGTCAAAATTGATACATAATACCTATATATGTTTAGTGTAATTTATTGGATTCATTTTATATAAATTTTAGATATATAAATATTTTATTGACCTTTTCACCGTCTTTTACCCAGCTCCTAGGATAATTTGAAAATTTACATAAAACTTAATTTTACCACTTCTGTGAGTGGAATTTCGAAAATCAGAGAGACACTATTAATATCAAGAAGTAAAATGTGGTTTAATAAGATAAATATTTTTTTGATGAATAATAACTTTTTACTTTTATTTACCACGGTAAATAGTAAATAGGGTAATTAAGGGTAAAAATGTTATTATTATTATCATAAAAGAAGTCCTAATTCTATTGGATAAGTGTAATTCGACAAAAAACAACCTTATGAATAAAATATTATCATTTAGGTCCACATGGATTAGATTAGGACATTTATTATTATTTTATTTACATAAGAGATAAAATAGTAAAAATCAGCGTTCAATAACTAAAACATTTTTAATATAGGGTTATACATAAGATAAATTAGACTACAAAATATTCATTAGAAAGATAAAAATATTTCCTACGTAATAGTATTTTATTTATAATTTTTAGACAATAAATAATTTATGTTAATAATGACACAATGAAGATGCATTAATTACATTATAAATAAAATATAAACATAATTGATGTTATAAATACCCAAATAAATGTAATTTGAGACTTTTTATGAATTACAATAATTTTATTGGGTAATATGACATGTTATTATTTATTAAATTAGATTTTTTCTAACTAGTCATGCTGTTATGATTTCCACAAATAGTGTCAAAATTGACATAAAATAGTTTTTAAAACAAATATTATATTATTATTTGTTATTCTATTCTTAAAAATATATGGTTCATCCAAATGACTTATATAAGGTAATATATATTAATAATTAACCACTTGGGGTTCGTTTTTCTTGTTATAGTAAGTTTTTTAACCATATAGTGTAAGAAATCTAGAAGACACTGTAAAAGATAAATTATTTAACTTAGAGTTAAATATAAATGATAAGGATAATATAGTAACATAAACATGTCTAAAAACTATTGGTTGAGAGGAAGTCAATACATACCCACTTTAGCATCTAAATAAATCAATTTGGAGCTATTATAAACAGAATATAACTTTATCATAAAATAATGTTTTAAGTTTTTCCTAACGTGCCCCTCTCCTCCCTTTTAAAAAGGGCACCCTTCCCTCTTCTCTTCACACCCTTTTATGCCTTGAAGCTCGGCCAACCCCGGCCAATTACTCTTCTCAACCTCTCTAGTTACATCATAGAGGTTCTGGTCTTCTCAAAAGGCGAACTCTAGTGCCCTAAGAAGAAGTATAAAGGATGTGCGTCGAGGAAGAGGTAATCTCTTCTACCGACTCTCTCAAGTTTCTTTCTTCTTCTACTTCCTCTTATTTAGTTGTATCCTTATAAAGTAATAACATCAGTATTACTTATATACTGATATGTTATTATAAATATGAAAAAACCCTATTTAACCTTTTATCCATCCTATGGAAAAAGAAATCACCATGCGTGCGTACGTACGGAATACCGTCTCCACGCCGTGGTGTAATATTTTTTCGACCACCACCTTATATGGATGGGTATAATGATGTAAATAGATAACTATATATGATTATTGTAAAGTGATATTGGTTCTGAAATATTATACATACACTTCAATACAATTCCATGATCAAGGGAATGATATCATCGCTCGTGCATACGTACGGACTACCGTCTCCACGACGCGGTGAGATTCATTCTCCATGTTAACCATTCATGAATGATTATAAAGTATATATAATAAGTAATCATGAAATATATGACAGAATAATAATACTGTAATTATTTGTATATTTGTATGTATTTCATCTACTTAATTCCATTCAACTCAATAAGGAAACGAAAACAACGTTTATGCGTACGTACGGCCTACCGTCTCCCTGAACGGTGTATTTCATTCCATTTAGGGATCTATCATATATATATATGTATATTCTGAATATATATTATATATAAATCATGTTTTACATTCTGGAATTATGTAAATTAGGATATCAGTAATAATATCAAGAACAAAATGTCAACACACGTACAATAGATGAAACGATTTAACCCAAATCGCTGCTTTTACATCGAATTTACAAAAGAAAGAGTAATATAAAGTCATGAGTAAACCATATATGATATCATGACAATGAATATGATTTTTTAATAAGTAAATGAAATTATATAAATCATTATACAAGAGTTTCAGATATATACGAAGCATATCAGACAAAAGGTAATGTATAACTATTCCAATCTCGCTTTTATTCGAGATTGTCTATTCGTAAGTATTTACAAGGGTTTCTGATATCATCCATGTCCGTGTTTTCTAAAAATGTTTTCATGTATGTTTAATGGCCTTATTTCCCATTTTTGATTTTTAACACATGTTATGAATGGAATCTTACTTCTGTATACCACACGAGGATCTTTTTGACGTTTCAGACAAAAGTACGAGGATAATGTTATCTTTAACTTATATGATGTGAACGGATTTTTACGGTTTCATAACGCCTCATTTTCATGAAGCCTCCTCTACAATATTGCATGATTATTTTCAAAAAAACCATTTCCTTTTAAAATTGAATGGAATTTTGCGAAAAGAAAATGATTTTCAAGAAGAAAGGATATTTTCATCAAGAATTCATTTCAAGTGTTTTATCAAAACTATTTTCCATTTAAATGAAATTATTTAATATGTTTATATTTCAAGTATAATGTCTCCATTATTTACATGGTTTTATTATTATTATGATGAAATGATATCCATTTTTTATATGGATTATGATATGATGGCATGATGTTTAGGAAACCCATTCTATTACTTGGGTTATGCTATAATTTATGATTTATGATTTTGTGGAACACAAAAGAATGATTTCATTATGAGATGGGTGGGACCTATATATACCTCCAATTCATTTGTTAAAGATTTATATCTCGTGATATAGACATGTCTGGAATGGTAAGTTAATCCGGTTCAGTAAAACAGGACTGGAATGAGAAGTGAACTAGATTCAGAAAAGGACTTTGTCCACTAAGATGGTCTTGGCAGCAATTCCGTGGCTACTATGGAAATCATATCATGTGCATACTGGTTTCCAGAATCACATGTTTTATTCCCATGCTATTTTATCATTATTGTTGTTACTTTATGATATGTGCCTTACGTACTTCCAATATTTATGTCTTTCCTCAAGATATTGATTTTTAGATTTTATGTTCAAGTTTTTGCATTCAGATGTTTATTGATTGTTTTAGGTTCTCTATGTTTACCCATACTGAGAATTTGAGATCACCCTTTTTATGTTTTATTTTTTCCACAGGATATAAAGAATGGTTTTAGGTAAGAAAACCAAAAGGGGAAGATATTTATGGGAGATGTTGAAGATCTGTCACCATGATTAGAATATTACGTTCCGAGTTTCCAAAGACACTAAACTAATACGATCATTGGGCATCTGTTTTTGTCATGTATTAAGTATTCCGCAAAAGTAATGTAATGTCCATGTACTTCAAGATATGATTCTCTATAGTTGGTATCAGAGCGAAGGTTTAGTTATCCATTAAAAACTAGGATGCGAAAACTTTATTGAGATCCCTAGAGATACTTCTAAGGTATGTCTAGGGATGTCCCTAAGGTTAAGTATAAGTATAGGTTATAGTTCGATAATTACGGAAACGATCTTAGAGTTTAACCTAAGATGTTAGATATTGAAGGTAATACCCCTTGATTATGAATTTGGCCTCTCACACTATTCTATTTGGGTTTTAGAGAATGGCTGGAAACAGGAAGATTCACAATAATGGAGTATATGATGGATAATGGAATGATATGCTTCATGAGAAACCAAATGAAATTGGATCTAGAGGTCCACATATCATTATTATGCCTAATCAGCAATCTCATAATATGATCAATAATTTCAACTTTGGTAAGTTTCTTGACTCAGCTAATAAAAGAAATATGGAGTATCATGATGATCATAGAGGAAAGAAAGTTCAATTTCGCTCATGTAAACCATGTGGGAAGAGGCATCAAGGAGAATGTTTCAAAGGAACTGGAAGTTTATTTGGGTGCGGAAAAGAAGGACACAAATCCAGTAAGTGCAAAGGAAAAGTTTCAGTTAACACCATGGAGAAAGATAATGGTATTTCAATTCAATCAACAATTATTATATGTTTAAAATGTGTAATGTACGGGAATTATGAAAAGCAATTCCCTAAGGGAAAATCTCATGAAGAGAATCAGCATGCTCATATGAGTAGTGTTTATGTGGATAATGATGAAGAGACAACAAATGATATATGAGATGAAGCTCAGTTAGTGGTTTAAGAAGGTAGTGGAATCGTTGTATGTTTATCAAGAATAATGTATGATACTATGGAATATAGAAAAATCTATGTATTGTTACACTGTTTCCTTTTCTTGAGTTTTAAAAGTATATGATGAATGGTACCGGTAACCATGAAAGAATATTCAAATATGTTTGGAATTTAGATGATATGTGCATAATGAAGGGATAAGGAGATAATGAGATGTTTTATAGTATTAATGAGATCATGATTGATATAAGGACAATGTTATATCATGGATTCATTATAGAGAATTTTGGGATTTTGGTATGTGGAAAGAGTTAAATTTTGACGACATTCATGTTTTAACTAAAGGTCAATGGGTATTCATTTTTCATGAGAATACATGATTAGGGTATTCAAATGTTTGGAATGTGACCAACATGATATATCGTATGAGATATGAGGGATAAATGATGGTATTCACTTGCTTATTTTGTTACCTTTCCAGTAATCATATTCTTTATACTATGAGTTTGAACCGAAGTATTTTGGATAAGCCTAAAGATTGGAATAAATTAAGTTAGACATAAGATATTATTGTTAAAGGATAGAACTTTTTTCGATATAATTTCTGTAATGTTATAATAGTGTAGTTTTAGAAAAAGGACAACCTACAGGATGGGCGACAACCCATTGCGTCGGACAAGGATGTGGGAATCGAACCCACACCCGAAGTGCGACATGCCTTTATTTCCTACAACTGGCCTATAGTAAGTCCCTAGTTAGTAGAAACTAGTTTTATTTTATCAAGCGGAATGATAGATGATGTATAAGTCCATTATTGGAATCATATACGATTAACCTCACCATAGATGGACATATGTATATTTGATAACTTTTCCACCCTTTTTTTTGAGACAGATGGAATGACCGATCATTCTATCACATGACCTACTAACAGTTCACGAATAAAAAATTCAACTTCTATTCATTAAGAGATTAAGTAGAAATTTTTCAAGGCATGAACAACAGTGAAATTATACCAAAATCATGTAAGTATTTCTTTTAATTAAACAATTTTTCAACTATAGGGAAATGATCTTGAAAACAAAAAATGTTGTCCTTGTGTCCTTATATCTGAGGAATTAGATGGTACCTTAAATCATCACAAATTTATGGCTTTGGGATTGTTGGATTTTTCATTACCATGTTCTCTACCACTCTCTTTCAGAACATGATGGTTAGATTTCTCTTCCATATCCATATTTTCACATATGTTCTCCTATGTGGAAACCCAGTGATTAGTTAATTTTGGTAACAGTTAAGTTTCATACTTTTGTTTTTAAAGTTATGTTTTTGTATTCCTTTTTATGATTTGGGTTTCTATTAAAGAAACCTTCAAGTAGAAACCCATTTATAACCCCGACGAATTTCAAGGGAGAAATTTATTTTAAGGGGGGTAGAAAGTAACAACCCTAGATTTTATGAGAATTATTCTTTTTAATTTCATTGATTTATTGTGTTGTACGCTAAACCAAAATTATCTTGTACTATATGAAACCTTGTATTAGCTTGCAGTATACGCAACATTGTCCTTGGCTCCTGTTACACACAATTTCAAGTTCATTTTGTGTAAATATTCTACGCAACATTAAGTTTATATTTTTTTGAATGTATAAATGAAATAATTTTTGATTATGTTATATGCAACACCAAACGGAGCTTTCACTACAAGCAGCCCTGACTTGGCTTGCATTACACGCAACCAAGACCTTCCTCGATAGCGTGTGTAGTACGCAATACTGAGTTTCACTAAACGAGATATTATTATTATGAATTAGCCGTTATGAAAATTAATACCCACATTTTTAAATTTTATAAATTTTATCCTTAAACATGGACTTCATTTTTGGATTCAGAATATCGAAATTATCTGAGGGTTAATTTTTGGTATTTTTCTGAAAACATTCAATTTTTAAGGAATAGTGAAAACACTGGGTTACTATTAAAAAACCGACTTTTTATTTAAATAATTATTTATTTTATTTAAATTTTTTTAGGTCAAAATTGAAACATAATACCTATATATGTTCAATGTAAATCATTGGAGACATTTTATTAAAATTTTAGATATATAAAAATTTTAGTGAACATTTCACCGTCTTTTACACACCTCCTAGGATAATTTGAAAATTTACATAAAACATAAATTTACTACATCTGTGAGTGGAATTTCAAAAATTAAAGAGAAATGGTTCATATCAAGAAGTAAAATGTGGTTCAATAAGATAAAAATAATTGTTGGTGAATAGTGACTTTTTAATTTTATTTACCACGGTAAAAAGTAAATAGGGTCATTAAGGGTAAAAATGTTATTACTATTACCTTAACACATGTCCTAATTCTATTGGATAATAGTAATTCGTCCTAAAACAACATTAGGAATAAAATATTATCATTTAGGTCAACATGGATTAGATTAGGACATTTATTATTATTTTATTTAAAGAAGAGTTAAAACGGTTAAAATCAAAGTTTAATAACTAATTTTTTTAATATAGTGTTATACATAAGATAAATTAGACTATAAATATTAATTATAAAGATAAAAATATTTCCTACAAAATGGTAATTTTTTATAATTTTTAGACATTAAATAATTTAATTTATCCATGACACAATAATGATGCAGTAAATACCTTATTAATGAAATATTAACATAATTAATGTTATAAATACCCAAATAAGTGTAATTTGAGACTATTTATGAATGAAAATAATTTTATAGGTTAATATGACATGTTATTATTTATTAAATTAACTTTATTAGAACTAATCATGCTGTTATAATTTTTACAAAAATCAATATCATAATAGTGTCAAAATTGACATAAAATAGTTTTTAAAACAAATATTATATTATTAATTGTTATTGTTTTCCGAAAAATATATGTTTCATCCAAATGACTTAGATAAGGTAATATATATTAATAATTAACCACATGGGGTTCGTTTGGCTTGTTATAGTAAGTTTATTAACCATATAGTATTAGAAAACAAGAAGACACGGTAAAAGTTAAATTATTTAACATTGAAATAAATCTAAATGATAAGGTTAAAATAGTAACCTAAACATGTCTAAAACATTTTTGTTGAAAGTATTTAGACCAATACCTACTTTGTCTTCAAAATAAATTAATTTGGAGCTATTATAAAACGAATATAACTTTATTATAAAATTATATTTTAAGTTTTTCCAAAGGTGTCCTTCTCCTCCCTTATAAAAAGGGCACCCCTTCCCTCTTCTCTTAACACACATTTTAGCCTTGAATCTCGTCCAACCCCTTCCTATTCCACTTTTCAACCTCTCTAGTTACATCATATAGGTTCTTGTCTTCTCAAAAGACAAACTCCAGTGCCCTATGAAGAAGTTTAAAGGAGGTGCGTCGAGGAAGATGTAATCTCTTCTACCGACTCTTTCAAGTTTCTTTCTTCTTCTACTTATTGTTATTTAGTTTTCTCATTATAATGTAATAAAATAAGTATTAAATATATAGTGATATGTTATTATAAATATTAAACAACAGTATTTCACCTTTTATCCATCCTACAGAAAACCAAATCACCGCATGTGCGTACGTACGGAATACCGTCTCCACACCATGGTGTAATATGTTTTCGACCACCACCTTACTTGGATTGGTATAATGGTGTAAATAGATAACTATTTATGATTATTTTAAAGTTATATTGATTCTGAAATATTATAAATACAATTAAATACAATTACATGATCATGGGAATGATATCATCGCTCGTGCGTACGTACGGACTACCGTCTCCACGACGCGATGAGATTCATTATCCATTTTAACCATTCATGAATGATTAAAAAGTATATATAATAAGTAATCATGAAATATATGACATAATAATGATACTGGAGATATGTATATATATATTTATGTCATCTACATAATTCCATTAAATTCAATAATAAAATGAAAACAGCATTCATGCATACGTACGGCCTGCCGTCTCCATGAACGGTGTATTTCATTCCAATTATCGATCTATCATATATATATGTATATGATGAATATATATTATGTATAAATAATGTTTTAAATTTTGTAATTATTTAACTGAAGATATATGTAATAATATCAAGAAGAAAAAGTCGAAACACGTACAATAAATGAAATGATTTTACCCAAATCACTGCTTTTACATCGAATTTACAAAAGAACGGGTAATATAATGTCATAAGTAAACCATATATGATATCATAAAAATGAATATGAATTTTTAATAAGTCAATCACATTATTGAAATAATTATACAATAGGATTGGATACATATGATTCATATCATACATATGGTAAGGGATAACTATTCCTATCTCGCTCTTATCCGAGATTGTTTATTCGTAAGTATTTACTGGGGGTTTTTTATCATCCATGTCCCTATTTTCTAAAAATGTTTTCATGTATGTTTAATGTAATTTTTTTCCATTTTTTAATTTTAACACATGTTATTAATATAATCTTACTTTTTTTTACCACACGAGGAACTTTTTTACTTTTCAGAAAAAAGTAAGAGGAAAATGTAATTTTTTTAGTTATACGGCCAGAACAGATTTTTACGGTTTCAAAACGCCTCATTTTCATGAAGATTCCTCTATAATATTGCATGATTATTTTCAACAAAACCCTATCATTTTAAAATTGAATGTAATTTTGTGAAAATAAAATGATTTTGAAGAAGAAAGGATATTTTCCCCAAGAATTCATTTCATGTGTTTTATCAAAACTATTTTCCATCTAAAATGACATTATTTAATATGTTTATTTTCCAAGTATAATGTATCCATTATTTACATGGTTTGATTATTATTATTATTAAATGATACCAATTTTTTATATGGATTATGTTATGATGGCATGATGTTTAAGAATCCCATTCTATTACATGGGTTATGCTATGATGTATGATTTAAGATTTTGTGGCAAACGAAAGAATGATTTATTTATGAGATATGTGGGACTTATATGTCCCTCAAATTCATTGGGTAAATATTTATATCTCATGAGATAGACATGCCTGGAATTATAAGTTAATATTGTTCAGTAATACAGGACTGGAACGAGGTGTGAACTCGATTCAGAAAGGGACTCTGTCCACAAAGATGGTCTTGGCAGCAATGCCTTGGCTATTATGGAAATCATATCATGTGCTTAATGATTTCCACAATCACATGTTTTACACCAATTCTATTTTATCATTATTGGTGTTCCTTTATGATCCATGACTTACGCACTTCCAATATTTGTGTCTTTGCTCAAGATTTTGATGTTTAGATTTTATGTTCATGTTTTTGAATTCAATTGTTTATAGATTGTTTTATGTTCTCTATGATTACCCTTACTGAGAATTTGAGCTCACCCTTTTTATGTTTTATTTTCACCAAGATATAAATAAAGGTTTTAGGTAATTAAACCAAAAGGGGAAGATCATTATGGGATATGTTGATGTTCTTTCACCATGATTAGCAGATTACCTTACAAGTTTCCAAAGACACTAAACTAATACGATCATTGGGCGTCTGTTTTTGTCATGTATTAAGTTTTCCGAAAAAGTAATGTAATGTCCATGTACGTCAAGGTTTGGGTCTTTACAATAAATTTATTCTAAAAATTTGTTAAATACAAATTCATACCATTCCACATTTCAAATATGCCTATATCTATTTAAAACCCAAAAAATTGTTTTTTTAATCAAAATAGTACTTTTTCCGAGATAAAACCTATGGGTTTCTATTAAAATCATACTAATACATTTAATAAAATTAAACATTGAAATTAATTTCAAAAAATCAATTTCATAACTTAAATTGATAATTTTAAATTCCACAATTTTCATTAATTTCACAAACACACTCAAATTCAAAAGAATTGGGTGTTTTCCCCAATTTTATGCCAAATCAAATACAAATCCCCAAATGCAATGAAAATTTGTTTTTAATAAACCAATTGAAATAATTTTCATGAAATTTATATTAAATAAAACAATTGATTTTAAATTTTGAAATTCTGGGTTAATCAAATTTGGCTATCATGTCAAAACCTCCTACCTTTTCAATAGAATCACAAAGACCGCAACAGAACCCGCCAACAAGAATGAAGTCATAATGATTCTAGAAACTCAACCCATAAACAATATTAAAAAAATGGAGTTTATATCTATCAATCTGAAGATCATTTTTCAAAATTTAAGGAGGAAAATAGATAGAGATAAAGATACTGGTAAAACACTAACCTGGTAAGTCAATCCACATTTTAAAAAATGATAAATCGTTGAATGAAATAACTTGGAAGGGAATTAGGGATACAAAATCTCATGGGGAAAACACTTTGGATGAGAGAAACGATTTCTAGAGTTGTGGATATAGAATTTTCAGACCAGATTCGTTTTTTAAAACAACACTCGGGACATTACAAGACATGTAACCCAATTGAATTTCATGTAATTGAAAATACCAAATTCATCATAAAAACACACTGATTTTATTAAAAACTAATTTATAATTATTTTATAATTTACATGTCATGAAATCATATTACACATCTTGTAAATCTCCATCATGTTGTAGAACCAATTGGTTTTAAGAGTAAAATTCAAAAAATCTATAACATCACCATTACATGTGTCCTAATTCTTCCTCAGCCAAAACTAGATAATAAAAGAGGAAAACCACGACAAGGATTAATATGTACCTATCAGAATGGTAATAAGATGTTCCTACCTCACAACCATAAAACAAATTTCCCTAGAAATCCTACCAGGAAGCCTTCTTATAAAAACAACCAATTCCACAACTCTATCATTAGTGCCATACACTCCCATATCTCTTGATAATTAGAATCATCCTACAATATAATAGAACCCAAAGGTATCTCCATCACATTAAGTACCTTGGTTTCAGAATCAACTATCCTGAATTGTCATTTAGTAATTTATAAATCAGGTCCACCCTCAAAATCACTCTATCTCAGAACATGAGATAGATCAGATAGATTCTATCGTAGTAGAGATTAGTGGAACTTTCCATGTATTGATGTCATCTACGGTGGATGTTGTAAATGGTAAAAAAATACCCCACATACTAAGAGTTTTCAAAAGGTCCCACAAAATAAGGGCCATTCTTCCCTATCATCCCACTAAATTAATTACCCAACTGAGGTGGAACTTTCAGGAGCACATGGTCACCAAAAAAATTAAAATGGTCTGTGATGATGATAAGAATAAGACTTATACCTGCATTGTTTTATCAAAATTATATGATGAATCATATTTTTTTCTCTTTAAGAATAGTTTTTCTAACCATGGAACTTTAAAAAATGTATGTCCAACACAATGGAGATCTGTAAGAATGAAAATACAAGCCCTCAAAAAGAGCTATTCTTATTTTAGACTAGTAACTATTATTATAAGAAAACATAACCATTTCATTATGGTCATCCCAGTCTCCACCAAAGTCTATAATGTACATGCAATTCATGTACTAAAGAATATATATGAATCTTTCTATCTATCCATCCAATTTTAGATGGTATTCCGTACTCGAATAGAAATGATATCCTAGTGCATCCTAATGGCCGCTCTAAAAGTGAAAAGTGAACCGAGGATCCCTATCAAAGACAATACATTTAGAGGTCCATGTAAATGGAAAATCCATTTTTCATAAAGACATCCCAACTCCTCGAATATTATTGTTTCATGAATGGGTACAAAGTGTGCCAACTTTTTCAGATGATCAATCAAAACCCATGTCGCATTATTACTTTTATGTGTATGTAGAAACAAAACCACAAATTCTATTGAGATATCATCCCACTTCCAAGTTATCAACATAAGTTTATGAAGTAAACCCAATGATTTCTAGTAGATTAAAAAGACCTGTTGGCATGTATAACAATGAGAGAAAAATTTATCAATGCCTCATGTCATTCATGGACACAAAAATAGTCAACACATGTAATTAAAAATATTATTGGTTACGAGGTGAACTACCAAATTAGATTTATGGAAATCCCCCATCACAACATTTCATATAACCAAAGGAACAACCAAGTGATTCTGGTAGCATATAATTCCCTTTGGCGGAGAATGAGTAGTCCAGAATAATCTCCCTACCATGATGAGAGTCTTTGAAGAGGTAGAACTAGTCATTAAATTGTTGTTCCAAAAAGATCATCTCGAGAAGAATGGATATGAAATGAGTACTGGAAAACGAAACCTCGACCACAATTTCCCAAAATCCAATAAGAAGATTTGAAAAAAGAGCAACTACCTCTAAATATTCTGATTATTCTTTCCATTCTTGGTTCAGAATATTCATACTCAAAGAATCTATAATAAAATTACCATTTCCCAGAGTATAGGAAATTTTGAAATAAAACGATTCCAGTAATTCCACCCAAATCCACCGGTAGAGATTCAAACGTTTTGAGTGAATATATAGCTCAATATGTTATGGTCTGAAAACATGGTAATACATTCTGCATAACGCAAATTCTACCAACTCTTAATGTCATGCATCATAGTTTAACACTCATGGTCATGGGTGAGGTAATTATTCTCTGAAGGAATAATCTATCATGATCCATATTCAATGACATGATCACCATACATAAGAACACTACCAAAGATGAACCTGTTGAATTATAGAAGACCATGTAGCCTAGTTTGGCCTCTATAAGATTCATCATCGACGTAGTAGTATAAAATTTTTTTTAGCTCAACAAATGAGTTTTTACATTTTTCACCACATGTAATTTTTAATCCCTTACGAGATATATTATTCATTGAAGAATACAACATTATGTAGTCATTAATGAATCAAAAATAATACCCAACTAGACCCATCAATCTCTGAATCTGGAAAACATTTCGTGGTTTTTCCTATGTCATAACAACCTTTACCTTTTTAGGATGAATTGAAATACCCTGTCTCCATTCCATGTGTTACAATAATTTCACTTCCAAGATATAGAAATCATATTTTGAAATCATATATTAGAGATTGTGATTTCTCAATATTTCTATGACTTCTCTCATATAACACACATGATCCTACTCAAACATAGTGTGAACATGGATGTCATCAAAAAATACTACAAAATAGGTATTATGATACTCATGGAACATCTTGGTCATTAAATCCAAAAAGAATGTTGAATCATTTTTAGAAAAAAAATCATGAAAATGTAGTCATAATGGTTTTACCTTCTCCAAAAGGTTTTTTTGGATGTTAGATTATTTTATCCTCAAATGATGATATCTATATCAAAGATCAATCTTCACGAAACAATTTTTATCATTATACTGACCAAATAGTTTATAAATCTATGTCAAATGATACATTTTCATTACAGTGACGCTATTGCATTTTCGGTAATAAACACAAATGAGAAGTGTACCATCAAACATTCTTAATAAAGAGAATGAGCACCACCCATGTTGACACACTCAGGAATATAAATCCTTTCTCTAAAAGATCATCCAACTAAATCTTACACTCTATCATTTCATCAAGTTCCATATGGTACTATGGAATACACACTGGTTGAGTACCATGTACTAAAGTGTTAGAAAATTCTACAACCCATACCAGTTTCAGACCATAAAAGTCATTAAATTTTTTTTTGGAAAACTTGATTAGAATTAGATGGAGATCATTGCATAAATATTATCACTTCAAATAAATGTTGATCACATATATCACATTCCCCAACTATGGATAACTTTTTCCAACTATATAACGTATTAGGTCCCATTCTCCTTAAAATATACGACATACACCATTAGGTTTAGTAAATAAGTCCCATTTAATAATGCAATCAATTTGGGAACTATTGGAAATGATTCAATCCATCATGATTATAAAATCCTGAAGCATCATGTTGAGAACCAAGAATCTACCAGAAATAATAATGATTGATAAAGAGAACACACAAGAGGGACTATAGAGTCCCTTCTATCTCTTTGTTCTAAGGGGAGTAGCAATATCAATTACATATGAAAAAAAATCATCAGATGATATATTATATTAACAGTACAGGATGAAATAAATTAATAACATGCACTATTATCAAATAAATCAGTCACTAATGATGAATATATAATGATGGAACCTCTCACAGTTGATGGACATGTACCCACATTCTATGGATACACATCCATTTCATAAAGAGGCGTCGTTCCAAATTCAAGTGGATGGAACCCATTTTTTCATGAATCTTTTGATTTCATATCAATTTAACAGGTAATGGCCATCCTATGCCGCTATGCAGAGTTCAATAAACATAGTAGAACTTCTACAAGTGACATAAGCGTATGACTGTTTCATAGATCCTGGGTTCCTTAGTGAAAACCAAATCGAATTCCTAGGATTTCCACATTGGTTAGAGAAGAAATGACCTTTATAAAAAATTGAAGGTTGTCTAGAAAAACCATACTATAGAGTTCCACCATGATAACAATCACTCTTCCTTTATTCCATTATTGGATTTCACACTGTCACATTGAAAAAAATGAACACAAAAAATACTATCATGCCAACCAGATCCATTTTTACCATAAACATCACATCCAACACATTACCATTTGAAAAAATCCTTAAAAATAAAACCTGAGAAATAATAACTTCTCAAAATATCATCTCTAACTATCAGTTCTTAATATTCTCATTTGATACTACCCTAGGTGAAAACTAAACTATCATAACAAAATGATTCACATTCTCTATGAAGGTTTTGTCAACCCTCATCAAGTTTGAAGAGGTCCAAATCCTTTTCTATCCCAATGACTTGTGATAGAACTAGTCAGTGAAAAGATTCTTGATGTATTTCCACTCTAAGATCTCTTTTTTCCTTATCATCCCCATCATGTTCCACCATCTTTTACTTGGTCCTTCTAGCGGGGGGGTGACACAAGTAACATGTATCTCATCAGGTGTCTCTAATAATAAAAATCAATGACCCATCATACTAAATAATTACTCATCCTCTTCTGGTTCATTGGATTCTTTGAATGTTAGAGGTTTTAGGAAAAGGAACTCATAAGAATGATTCTGAATAACATTCCTAGGACGTTCTATACATTGATCCAGATTGTGAACTTGGGCAGGTACACATCCCAGATCATGGACAGTATGCTCAATCACCTCAAACACACTCGCATCCTTGAAGGTATTTCCCACTATGGTCTAACAACATCTTCTCCCTAGATCTGAATCACACACCTTCTACAAGGAATTATGCTACAAAAAATTAGTAGGAAAAAAGGTAGGCATATTTTTTTAAACTAAATTAGATCAATGAGGGAGAATTAATCCTAACAAATCAGAACAAAATATTTGGATTTAAATATATCCAAATAAAATAAAATGAAAGGACTAGAACTAATCCACAAGACATATTTCTAAAAACCACCCCTAGTAACACAAGGGTCATTGTTGTGATTTTCTTCCAAGATCTCAAGTGTAACTACCTCTTATGTCCCGAAAAGACCACACTAATACATACTAACATCAATTCATGATGTGAAACCTACACCTTTGATTCCATATCTTCACAAACTAGGCAGGGTACCATGATTGCCTAAAACCAAGAAAATTATAAAATAGCTCGAAGGGCGTTCCCAATCCCCATGGGTTGGAGACTAACAGTGGGTATCATGCAACATGAACGTGGGAATGAGTTTTCGAAAACATTTCATAAGCTGATAAAAAAGTAAGCATGTATACAATAGATAATCCACATTGAGTAGTTTCACAAAATTAAAATAGTTAAAAACCCCAATTCACTAAAAAAATTAATATAAATTAGGATTAAAACCTATTTCCCATTAGATGCAACTTTACACATCCAAGGATCAATAGTTAGTACCACCTCCAAGTAGTGCCTTAACCTTACTTTAATCTAGAATAAAATATCATACAAACACCTAAAACCATAGGTAGGGTGTAAGATAAAATCCCAAAAGGGTTTGATCAAGGAATAAATAATAATATTACAACATTAAATTAACCAAATAAATCATTCAATTTTAATAAATAGGTATAAATTTTCATATAATAATAAAACAATTTATAATTTATATTTCAAATAAACGAAATTCATTATATGAATGGCTCAATAAAATTTTATATAAATTAACTCACATAAATTCTTAAGGCATGTATAAAAAAATATACAAAAAATAATGGAAGATATTTCAAATACAACAATGAGAAACATCTTCATCTTCCAAATGGAATGATATTTCTAGGTAATGTGATCCTCACAAAGTCAAATGTGGTCATGAAAATATGTGTACATGCACATCCCTCTAACAATATACAAAGGTGACTCCTCACCATCGAATCAACGATGTGACCTACTGCACTTGGTGTTGTTTCAATTGTAATGAATCAAAAAGAGTGTTATCCTAACAACCCACTAACAAACTAGGACTTCATGTTATCTAATAAAAACTAATGATGAGAAATTTATTTTTAATCTTTTTAAAATAAAATTAATCATATTACACATTTTAAATATGCAAATTTCTATTTTAAAACCATCACATGGGATTTTTATTCAAAATATGTCTTCTCAAATATAAAACCCTTGGTTTTCGAACCAATCTATTTTAATTCATTTTCTCAAAAAAATCATTCAAATCAATTAAAACTGAAAAATTTAATATTTACAATTACACAATTCTCCATCAATTTCACAGACACACCTAAATTCAATGGAATTGGTGGTTTCACTAATTTCATTCCAAATCAATTCCAAATTCTCTTATTCAATGGAACTAGGTTTTTTAATAAACCAATTGAAGGTAGATTCAATAAATTGAATTTAAATAAAAAAATTTAATTTAAATCATGAAATATAGGGTTTAAAAATTCCATCATAACGGAATCATATACCTTTTTTCAAAAAAACACAATGCCCGCAAAGGATTATGCCAATAAGAATGAAGGCATAAAGGATCTAGGAACTCAATATAGAAAAAAGATTATACAATAAGTGGTTTATATCCATCAATTCCAAGATAAACTATCAAACTGCATGGGTATAAATAGAGACAGATAAAGAGGCAAGTAGAATGATTACCCAGTAAGTCACACTACCATTGCAACATCAGTAAATCACATAATGAAACAATATGGATGGGTTTGAGGGATCCGTAATCACATGGGGCTGGGTATTTGGTCGAGAGAAACAAATTATAGAGATGATGAAATAGAATTTTCATCCAATGAGCATGTTTAAAAAAACTTGAGACATTACAGGATGTGTAACCTAATTACATTTCATTTATTTGAAAAATTCATAAATCACTGAAACCCCATTTACTTTTTTTTAAATTGTATTTATTATTATTTTAAATTTTACGAGTCATTTAACCATATTACATGGCATATAAATACCCAGTCGACTAAAAAACAAACATGTTTTAAATTGAAATTTTAAAAAAATACATAACATCACTATTATAAACATTGTCATAAATCTTTCATATCCCTACCCATATAATGAAAAAGGGAAACCACAAAAGGGTTTAAAATGTACTTGTATGAAAGTTAATAATACCTTAAATATAAAGAAATGTAATAAATTTTCCCTCAAAATAAGACATGGATAGTTATGAGGATTAATTTTATGAATAAATATTATAAATATTATATTATTATGATTTTTTAAGAGTAATAGTTTTTCTACATATTTTTAATTTTATCCATTTGGGAAAAAGATAATTTTTTGCATGCCAATGTGCGGACTACACTCCCCATGAATAACATATTTCATTTTTTATCATCGCCTTAATGGATGGTTATATAAATTTATTCAATTTTAAATATATATATATATATATATATATGACATTATTGAAATACCATTTTTGGTGAAATCATTACCATGTTTTAAATACTAAAACTGTTGATCATAACATGTATGTGAAATATAACAATTAATACCTAAATAATTCATTTTCTGAAAACATTATGAGTAAATGGGTAGAATTATTCCTATTTAAATAATATTAAAAATTATATATATAAATATGGAACTTATGTAGGTGAATAATTCATATAAATTTATTATTAAGAGTGTTTAATTTGTCTTCCCATGAAGGAAACTTGGTTAAGGGTTTCTCATCTCAAAAATTCTTATTTGAGACATGTTTTGTAATTTTGAACCTATTTCAATTATATAGTTTATATACAAAATATTTCAAATATTATCTCATTATTCACCATTTAATCATTTTAATTAAATTCCCATCTTAATTAACTCACTATTTAGAGGTTTTAATTCAACTGTTAAAAAAATATATTTGTGTTTATTTGATAATATAACTATTTATAGTAATTGTTTATGTTTCAATTAACATTGGGGGGATTATATGCTTTTAATATCCTAAAACAAATATATATAATTATCCTCTAGTAATTTCTTGGGTTTTCAAGTATTCATTAATTTATCACCTCTTTTGATGTCAACTTCACTAAGAGGTATTTTGTAATAAAAGGAAAACATATTTTTACATTTTGGTTTTGAAAAATTTTCATCCATTTCAAAATAACATATTTAGTTGTGTTAATTTTTTACGTCATAAATTTATTAAGGTCATTTTTTTGTTATAATTGATCTTATATTTCAATTATTTTAAATTAATATTTTCATATTTTAACATATAATTCATATTTTTAATTTTTATTTAGAAATTTATTAATAATTTTTATTCTTATATGTTTTTAACATGAACATAGTTTCTCAAATTCATTACCATTTTTCATGATTTGGTCGATTTTCTATATTTTAATTAGATCTAAAAGTATGGTATATTCCAATTATTCTATAATGTTTTCCATTTTAATATTTAAATTAAAGTATAATATCATCATAAAGGAATATAAAAGAGATTACATTTTACTTATTTATATTTTTATCATCCACCCCACATTTACATACATAAGTGTATATTCTATTCATGAATCTATATTCATAAATTATTTTATAAATAATTTTTTTAAATTCATTTTGACACATTTCGAGAATTTTTTTTGAAGTGTCTTATAACATAATTTTTATGAAAACAGTACCAATGTTTTAAGAATCTACATTATACAGTTTCAATTCCAATTTCATCTATAATTATCCAATAATATGCCTTACATAAAAAAATTATTTTTTTATGAATTGATATAATTCATTCATCTAATAAAAATTTATGGTGTATACTTCATTTTATCATATGGTTTATTCTCAATCAATTCTATTTATGTTCTCTATTACTCTTTTATTGCATTCAAATTTATTTTTATCCTATAACACAATTTTATATATTATCATGGATGTGTTATCATAGATATTTTCCCATTACATTATATGGTGTAAACACACTTTTAAAAAAAATGATTAGATGATTTTACCAATAATGGTAGCCCAAGTATTTTCTGAGTTAAATATTGTGAATTTTATACTTTATAGTCCTACAAGAATGATTATTGACTAATATGGTAGGTTTATTACGTTTGAGGGATATATAGACATTTGATACACAATATTTAATAGGTATTTTTATTTATTTTTAATTGATATTGATCATGTTTTTTATTTATCTCTATTTATATGTGGAATGTGTTGAACATATATAGTTAATGTGTTCGTCCCACAATAGCTCCAAAATGAATATCTTGGTCTCTTGAGACAAACTATATGGGGTATTTAGTGTATTCTTACCAAATTATATATGATTTATTATCATAAGGCCTCAAAGATATGTCTCTGATATCTTTAGAAATTATATAAATTTAAAATTATGATCTTCATCATTATGCATTCCATAATTATGAAATCAAATATTTTTATCTATGTTATTATTTCCATAGTTATCCTTTGATATAGTTCATTATTATGTTTCTAATTATATGTAATAATTATAGTCTATTAAAACTACAGTAGTTATTATTCTATACAAATTTCTTATACCTTCTATAGTGCGCTTTCCATTACTAAGAAACTGAGATCACCCTTCTTATGTTTTGATTGCACCAATTTATGAATAAGATCAATTGATTTGATATATCTAGAATTTTATCATCTGTATAATTATTTTTGGGAATTATTGAATGCTTATTGTAGAATATGAAAATTCTAGTATATGTGTAAAATGTCCAGTGAATGGAAAATAAATGATTGTTATTATGTAGATGTTTTTCCTAATCCTGTAAATCCTTAAACCTCAAAAGGTATTGTCAGTTAAACCAGATTAATTTTTTTTTGATGTTATAAGTATTGACTGTTAAAATTTTCTATCATTAGTTGGTAAGAAATTCATTATATAGTGAGTATGTTTTTAGCACTAGATATGGGTGTGTTGGTCATAGCTTCAACTATTTGTATCAGAGATTATTTTAGATTCCATTATAGATTATGATGTTATTAATTAAGGGAAATCATAGAGCTATATGTTTAAGGTTTATAGTATTTTAAACTACATAGACATCCTTTTGATATACTATGTTACTATATTTTTAGGTATGGAATATATATTTTTATCATTTATTGGAATAAATGGTTAAATAAAATAAAACCAATGGGGTTTGAATGTGATTTTGTGTGGTGATTATTTGAGATGAATTTTATTTTTAGAGAAATTTTTATGATATATTTAACCATGAGCTTAGTATGTGAATTTAATTCAATTTAATAATGCTTATTTGTAGAGAAAAAAGTTTGTAATATTTATATAATGAATAAATATGCTTAATAATTTGAAAGGAAATTTTATGAAAAGTAATTTAGAAAGTATTAAACTATAATTTAGTATTATAGAATATATTAGAAAGTGTGTGAGTGGATGATTCTTTATGAGGAATAAATATTGAGTAATTATTTGGAAGTCCAATGAAGTAATTATATTAGTAGGGATGGATATACACATATTAAGATACAATGAGTGCTGTTTTTATCATTTCATTTTTATTAAAAATTTGTATTTTTTCATGAGTAATGAAAATCAGGAGACATTCATGAACATAAACCTTTCAAGAGAGAGCTAGGATGCCTTAAACATTATTAAAGAATACATAGATTAAAATTTTAAAAATATTGATTTTTCATAATTTTCTTGAGTACTCCATTTGATCTATAGTTTTACTCCCATTATTTCATAATCCGATGAAAAGAACTTTCCACAGGTGATTATTTCACAAAATTCAATGAGTTAATAGTCAGCTTAAAATATGGTAAATTAATAGTATATAGATAGGTATAAATTAATTATTTATTCATATTATAAGTATGTACTATTTTAAATTAATATAATATCTAATTTATTTTATTTCTCATAGTCTATAATTGATTTTAAGAGGAAAAACATGTTAGTTGATGAATACAATTATAATTTAGTGTGATTAAAGTAATAAAAATACAGTTGATGATCCTTTTTATTTTGAGATTTGATTTTACATAATTTAGTTTGATTATGTCATTTTTGTATTAATTAATTGAAGTGATTTTTATAGTATTACTTGAAATGTAACTAATGGAATACAATTTCCAAAGATTCATTCAATTAGTAAACTCATTTCTACTTATAGTTAAATATAATAAAATTCTTAGTTAAAATACCCTTTAAAATTAATTAATTGAATCTAAATTTCAATATAATGAGTATTTATTGCTAAGTTAGTATTTTTATTGAAAAAAAGTCCATTCTAAATTTAATTATTTATTAATTGATGTGTAGTTATAGTTCGGTCTCAATGGATATTTTATTTTCTCAGTAGATTGAAATCAAAATTCAAAATGTACTACACTGGTGTAGTTAATTTTGCTGGTTCATGAATCATTGGTTTCAAAATTTCATCATCTATAATTGGTATTTATGATCCCTAGTATAAGTTATATAGAATCCTTTTAGTCAATTTTGCTGGATTCAATTACCAAAAATTATTGAAAAATTGATATAGACCATCGATATTGTTGATTCATTTCATAAAATGAAAAGTACGAGATACTAGATTTTATAAAAAAATAATATTCATTATATATCATTATATTTTATTTGAGTGTTTTTTAATTTCCAACTTCTTTGAATTTATCCCATTGAATTGGTCCATTTATATTACACAGACTCCATGTTTTCTATATACCCATCTAACAATTTAATAAAATTAATAAAGAACATCTAAATTCAATATAGTAAAAGTAAGAATAGATAAAAATAATAGGATCTGGTTTATATGGAACAATTATAAATTAAGGTAAATAAATCAAGAACATAAGTTAATTAAAAATATTTCTCTTTATAATCAAATATATTATTGTGGGAAATTATTTTGATTTTTATTATTAGTTATTTATTTTAGGTTAAAAAATATATATTTGGAGCTTTTATTGTATAAAAACTAAACATCCATAGAGGAATTTTTTTTCTTATAACATCTATTGAGTTATAAAGTCATAGGGTAAGGTAATAGATATACTAATCACAAATATATGAACATGTATAGTAATATGTTGTAAATATTATCATCCAACATATGTTGTTATAACTTAGAGAATGTACTTCTAGATCAATGGTTGGGATCCTCTGAACACTTTGGGTTCAAATAATAGATGTATTGAAGATATGAACTTGGATATCCTTTAGATAAAAGAAAATAGATGTCTTATATATTATTTTTTGAACCCGACATAATTATAATATTCAAATTTTTACAATTTATTATCCTCATTTTTTTATATCATTAAATTCATTGATTGTTTATCCTACAATTTTATTCATTATGTAATTACATAGGAACTTATAGGTTATTTCAAAGTAACATTATCTTTCAGATTGATAATTATATCCTATGGTGTTTTTTACATTGGATCATTTAATAATTTCATTTTAGTATTTAATAACTATAATAATGTCTTATTAAATGGTTTTAAAAAAAGATTATATTTTTATAACTTTTAAAAATCATAAACTCATCCCCCTCTCTTGGAGCTGCCTATATAGGAACAAATTTAGAACCAGATAAAGAAACTATATTTTTATTATATTAACACGTAAATATAGAAATATTATTTATGGAAGCTATTATTTATTATCAAAATTTAGATAATATCATTATAAATCTACCACCATTATTTTATGGTGTTTTTTATAGTAATAGAGTTGAAAAATGAAGAATTGTGTTATTAACACTAAAGTTGATAATTATATTAAAATGGAAGGTCAACACAAGATCCCCTATAAGAAACTTTTTAATGTTATTAAAGATAAAAATCTATATTTCATGTGGAATAAAAAATTTCCATACACTCTTTTATATGAATGGACTATAACTAAATCCACCATATATCAATATTTTGGACTATTAGTGGTTTTTGGAAAATTTTATAAATTTATAATTTAAAAAAATTGGAAACCAGAAGATATATACTCAGTGTTTATATTATTATTATTAATTTATTTTAATATATATAATTTGTAATGTATATCAATGATTTATTAATATAGTTAAATGGTATCAATCTCATTGACAATATGGTTTTATTTAAAAAAAATGTATGACATCATTTTTGATGTACCTGTAAAAGGAATATAATCTAAGATTAAATTATATAATCCGCCAAAAAATATATTGATTTAAATAAAGATTAACTATCTAAACATTAAAAAGTAATGAAATCAATTTAGTAGAGGTGATGAGAAATAAAAATGATGAAGGGCGTTTCCTTTACCTATATTACCACTAGTACTTTAGATATCACTGAGAAGATAACTTTTTAATATCCAATTAATAATTGATGGTGTTGTGTTTGAGGGAATACCATCATAACATATTAAATATATTCGACATCTGCATAAACTATGCTTTTCATCCCAATAAGATTAATGAATATTAAAAAATATGTTGATACATTTGACATCATTTTAAAGGAATTAAAATTGATTTATATTTTTTTTAGTTCCCACTCAAGTAGAAGTTTCATTGTAAATAGATGTATTTTCTCATAGATTGTTAAATGAAATTAAATGAACATTTTAATAAACCTTGTTTTTGATCTGTCTAATTTTGTACGTATATATGATTATATAGTAATTATCATTGGCTATATAAGAGTGTCCTTGGAAATTAAATTGATATTTAATTTAATATATATGGTAAATGATTTACAAATGTTTAATTAGAATTTATAAAAACGTAAGTCGGGATGACCTGGCTCAAATAAGATTCAATTTAAAGGTTTAGAACTTCAGTATTAGTATATTTATGTTATCTTTAAAATATTGAGGTCCTGATACAATATAGGGGTTTAATTCCGTTAAAATAATTGCACATTATTTTTATGTACTAGAATGAATTAAATAATTATTCCATAATCTAGGAAATTGTATCATATTTTTTTAATGTTATACAAAAACTTTAATATACAAGATAAACTATATAGGGATAACACCATAATGGGATTGGCCGTAAAATAATATTAGTTTCATTATAGTAAGTATTTATACTTCCAAATGATGGATTTCACCTTGAGGAAATAATATATGGGGAAAATGTGATATGAAAGGATAAATAATGGATAATATAAAAAGTCACATCATAAAAAAAACAAATGAAAATCCTATTCTAAATTTTCTCAATTTATAAAATGAGGTCATGTCATTTAGATTCAAAATACGGTTTGAAAGATGGTTTAATTCCATGGAATGAAATATATAGGATTTTGGTGTTCTATTTAATGGAAGAGCATTAACATTGTATTCAAATTTTATTCTAGTATAACAATTGAAATAATACAAAAAATTATTACATTTTTTGGATTCCAATCCACCATTCTCAGAACTGAATGGATTTATTATCTATTTTTGTCATCATTAAATTAATATTTAAATGTTAGAATAACCCTTGTGTAAAAATTCGATAGATTGGGTACATTATGCAGTATTGTATCTGGAAATGAAATAATGAATTTTGAATAAATAAATTTTCTTATATTCAAATTCTATTATTATTATGGATTTGAAGAGATCATTTAAACTATACTTTCATGAATTTAATGTAGATAATTGAGTAAATTTCCCAAACATCCTAATGGAGAAATAAATTATTACATATGAAAAACATATATAATTTCACTTATATTAGTGAAATGGAAAATATATAAAATATATAAGTTATATAGATATATATCTATATCAAAAATTGAGACTCTCAATAGGTAGATATAGATATTGAAGGAATGTTATATAGAAATGAGAGATAAATTCTATAAATAGAGAAAATTTATAGAAGTTTGCATTGGGAAATATTCATAATCATTACCTAGAAGAAGGAGTTATTGTAAGTTGGGAATGTAATGATAATACTGAGTAAAGTACCATCCCTTCCATGGATATTTTCATAATTGGATATTTTAGTTTGTGGAGAAAGAGGAGATGAATGAGAACCATTCAATAGTTATATCGTAAGTACAGTAATAGTGGCTTTGTTCTAGGCATGTCTTTCATGATAACAATTCTTTCTTTATTCACAAGCATAGGGAGTGGATATAGGGCCCATTGAAGTTTTTTTACCACACCAAATTATTTTGAGTAGTGCTCACTTTTTCTTGGAGTGACTATGAATATACTCATTATAAAAAATTTCATTTTTTGCAATTTTACATCAGCACACAGTCATTGTATAATCCATGGATGTTTCCTCATGTGGTTAAACCAAGGGAAATTATTTTTCATTTTTTTACATGCAATACATTATCTTATTGGGGAAGAACAAATTGTTTTTGAATAAAAAATTCAATGAATTAGCAAGATCATGAAGAAAATAATTTTTGTGATAATAATATCATCAACATTAAATTAATAAATCTGTGTGTCCCTACTAATCATCATGTCATGATTTCTTAGGGATGTTATGGGTGGAGGATTGAGTTATTTTTTTTTGAATGAGTTATACTAAAATTCAACCTCTCTCATGGTATCGTTCACACTAACAACTTGTGAACCCAACAGGTTGTATCAGAGCATAATACATTCTTATATAATTTAATTTAATATGAGTTTATGTAATGTACAAAACCAGGTGTCACTCAATGGTGCATCGACCCAATGAGCCTCATGGCCTCAAGTATGCCTCCCCGAACGCTAGAGGTTTCTGACAAGAAGTGAGGATCTAAGTTGGGATTGTGCAGAGACTTTGAAATCATGATCAAAGTGTAACACAGTGTCGTAATCATTTTATTTGATTTTATATGAAATAAATTAAGAAGATAATAGATAATCATCTAGGAGAGAGAATAAATAAATAAATAGATAGTATAATGATAGTACAAGTAACCTATTGGTGCGGAAGAAAAATATCGATAATAATGACCTCAAAAGGTAGAAAAAATCATATAAAAATTATGTTTCATGAAATGTATCTCTAATGTATAAAAAATATGTATATAAGAATTGGTACAATACATGTACCAAAATGTACAAATGTAAAAAATATATTATATCCATATAGAAACACGATCCTCATCTTGGACATATGCTCCCCTAACCCCATACTGAAAACAAGTCATGAATAAAATAGTGGATGTTTTACCCAGTCCCTACCTGAATCCATAAATTATTTCTGGGTAGCCAACAGTTACCCAAACATGGTGTGAGATGACACTCTGTAGGCCCACACCATAAATTTGTACAACAAGTCGAGTTTATGCGATAAAAGCTATGCAGTGTAATATGAAAATCACAGTTATAAAAGTACAGTAAGTAAAATATTCACGGAACAATAAGAACTTTGTATCCAATATATGATAATCAAACATCCATTCAAACTAAAAACAACAACCACATAGACATACTATATAAAAAGTGTAACAATATCCAACATGGTTTCACCGTATAACCTTGTGAATATCAATCCCACATCTATACCATATAATCAATTATAACCTTTACCAAGACAAAAATATATAATTAAAATTTTCATTCATCATTGTCATTCCATATTAATCAAATGTGTTAGACCACGAAGAGTAAAATCCATTGTATAGAAAACCAAGGCATCCTTGTTGAGTACTAGAAGAATCTCAATGGAACTCAATAGCTCTTCTAGTGGAGTCCAAGGAGAAAGTCAGCAGAGCATGTCCAGTGTATGTATAACATGTTAGATCCAAGGGGTATATTTTCCCTTTTATTCCTATGGAATCAATATCCAAGGATCATATAGGTTCAAAGGTATCTACTACCAGAGTCAAGACCCTTTTGGGAATGGTCCGTGGAATCTTATAAAATAATGACCCAAGGTAAACCAACCAAGGAATCCACTTCAATATTAATTCATCTATTCATTTCCTTTTATCATCTCACATACACCCCTTGAGTTAATCCAACTCATATCACTATTATATATAACAACCTGACCAAATTAAAAAATAATATTATATCAACACATGGAAAAAAGAAGTATAATCATCTCCTAATCAATATAATTCATTTAAATTTTAATTTATAAAGTATACCATATCTCAGAAATATCACACTCACCACAAGGGTGGTATAAAGATGGGAAAAATAAAGGGAACTCCCCATGGTATCCCAGGTTTGGGGAAAACCCTCCAAAATACTCAAACAAAAAAATGGGAATCCTTAAAAGTTCCAATGGATTCAAATAAATTATTCAGTTTTTTTGGGGTACTGTTGGAATGTGTGGATTGAAAAAACAAGGAAAATATGGTTTTAACACAATAGACCATATGGAAAAAAGGTATATACCAATTCTAAAAAGTCCTTATTAGAGTTCTCATTGAGTATCAACCCATGATTTGGTAAATGTGGGGATAAAAATGAATAACAAATGATGAACTTGGAAAATAGGGAATATTAGCCCATATCTAAATGTGTAGATGATATAAAGAAAAACTAAGAAAAGATTAAATAAAATAATGTACTCGTCAATGTGGTTCAAACAAGTTAAATTAATCACAATTCTGAGTCCCAATAAAGTAATGGAAGAAATTCATTCAAAATACATTTAAAGGAGCTCTCTAAATTGAGGTTTTTTCTATTAGATGATGAATAGGAAAAATGTTTATATATTAAACAATTATAAGCAAAATTTTTAAATTTAAACATAACTTTCTGGGCCATATATTTGGCTAAATCTACATGAATTGTGAACCCTATAATACTTAAAGGCGCACCCACAAGGTTAGTGTGCTTGGATTGACTAACAATGTTCACACCATGCATAACCCCATTTCTAAAAATGAATAGGTCCCTAAATGAGTGTGCACATCATACCCCATTTTTTACTAAATATTCACAATATCCATCAGCCCTCTTCCCAGGCCTCGAAATATTATATTAATCATATGGACATCCCCACAATGTTTCTACTAACCATGTGGAATACAAATTTTTTTCTAAAAATTTGTTTTTTGTACTCTAAACAAGCCCTAGACACCCCTAATACACTCATGACCTTAATGGGTACCCACAACATTCCATAAAAAAGTTTTTAATCAAAAAACTGATGGAAAATCATGATTTTATACCTCAATGATGTGTCAGATTGTTACAACTTACACCCTTAATTTAATTCATCCCCAAATCTCCCTTATAAGGGTGGAAAGTATTGTATATTAAAATATACAACCATTGATCATGAATTTGAACTTCATGCTACCAAGTCTCATCATATAATAAGACATTCTTTCATAGTACAGGAAATAGAGGGACTGACCGGCCTTAGAGAACCTTCATGATATGTTCAAAAATTTATATTGGATGCCCCTTAAAGGATTAATTGCCAATAAATCAACCACCTCAAGCTAAGAAGTATGAATCCTGCTTAAATGATAGTGGCACAGGTGAGATACTTGGAAGAAATCATGCATGTATTAGTATCACTATGTTATCTACAACTGATAGACTATCAGTCTGACTAGACATAGAATCTTGAATGTCTTGACATATCACGAAGAAAGCTTATGTTCAATCTGAATCTATTTGTTCCCCATCATCAGTGACACTCTAAATAAAAACAAATCCCCATCATCAAACTTGATAGATCGATGTATTCAGTTGGAATATTATTGTCTTATAGATTGAGTATTCATCATTCACTTCTAAATAATATAACCTTTTTTTAGTCTCTTAAATGAGACCAGGTATCAGCATTACTTCCACCACTTTCTGAAACCAGCACATATGTGATCAGCATGTCATGTCATATATGGCATCCATCGAAGCAATCTAAATTGTGGTATGAAAGTTTCTATTGTTTGAAAACTCAATGGGGTTTATATATACCTGTCCAAACAACCCCCAAAATAATGGAAGCTTCCTCGGTGCATGTCCTTTTATAACCATATCTTACACTCCAAATGACTATCAGTATGAGGTTGATAGGTCAATCTCAGAAGAAACTATGTACTAATGTCCTTCTACAACCCCATCCAAAACAACAACGTTAAACAGGCATCCTTATAAAAAATGACGCAATGTTGATCATTGTGTTGGAATGTGATATCTTTAATGTATGGATTTCATTTTTCATCCACAATAAAATTCTCTCAAATATCCCATAAGTTTGTTATCATCATCAATTGGTTACTTACTATTCAGATGGTATTCTTACCTTGACATGAACTACGACACCCTATCACAAAATCTATGGTGAAATCATCCCATTTATACTCTGTAATGTACTCTGGCTATAAATTTTCTACAGGTCTCTAATGCTCTACCTTCAACTACTAATAGGAGGAACACCTCATAAAAAAACCATCTATATCTCATTTCACTCCTATCCACCAGTATTGAAAAAATAAGACTCAAAACATCTTTGTGAAACCTGGGTTCAATATCCAAATAGAGGCATTGAAACTCCTACATAAAATCATCAAATATATTTGTTGGAACCCATATGCAACCATGAATATGTTGAATTTCATCCTAACCAACAATCCAACTAGGAGGATGATCCTCACTAGACAAACACTCCCATTAGACTATGCCCTCTCAATATGATAACTACCTCATCCTCACTCTATCTTGGTGGGTATATGTCATAGTTATGGATGAATTAAATGTATGTCCAATATAATCCTCCACCTCCAAATGCATCTCAGATAGCATGACCGTAACCCGCCAATTGCTACTTGTCTCTTGAACTGCGTATAGTTGATTCCTATTTCTCATTGCATCGAAAACAACATTTCCATTCCCCAATATATAGGCAAGATCGATGTCAATAGACAAAAGGTAATCAACCCACCTTTTCTGCCTCAAATTCAATTCATGTTGTGTTAGTATTTAATTAATTATTTGTTTTTCTTTGTACACTACAAAATTATCTCCTACTAAATAGTGGATCCAATAGCTCAATGAATGAACAAAAAAATCCAACATGAGATCATGAATCGGGTAATTTTCCTTATGTGTCCTCAGATGAAGAGACTTGTATTCCACAAATCTAACTACATAAATTAGGATATCTCCCAAGATGATATCAGATACTTAGAGTATACAATATATCTCATGGATTACTCTGATAAACTAAATATCAGCATTGAATCAAACTAACCATTCATATCCTAAATGGATGTCTCACATGAATTAGTCTATAGAAACTTCACACACTTATTAGTCGATACTATTAATGGTTTCTCAAGGAATGATAGGTCATATATGAAACACCTATAATATTCTTCCTATCCTAGGATACTCCAAATATAATAAACCTTCTTTGGTTTCACCAATGAAACCATAAATTTAACCGGACCTAGGTCAGCTAATACTCTTGTCTCTAAGATAATGGGACTCATTAAGTGAATCTAATACATATATAAGTTTCACTTTTTGATATTAGCATATAAATGATTCTCTCTGCAAGTATCCAAAACGATCTCATTATTTTTGACATGGTCATATCAATTGTGAGAACATTCCAATATATCATCCATATAATCCACTACAACCAAATCCATGTAAGGATGAAAAACATGGTTCATTATCACCATGATAACTACCAGCATGATCATTAGACTAAACAACATAACTAGATTCTCATATAGACAATCCCTACCACAAAAATTTGTGTGAGTTATGATTGTAGGTCAAATAAGAACCTGATGATAACCCAATAACAAATCAACTTTTGAGAAAACCTGAACTTCTTGGGGATGAATTTTTTTCATCTATCCATGGAAAGAGATATCAGTTCTTAACCATAAAATGGGTTTTCTTCTGGTAATTTGAACATATCAATAGGGTACCATTGACATTTTTTCTAAAAAGGACCAGTGAACCACATGTATAAGTCTAGGGTTGTATAAACCACAGTTCCTCAAGCTATCACTTAAGCTCTTGAAATTCTCTAGGAGCCATCATTTAAAGAAGAATTCATACTAGTGAGTCTCCTTGATCTATAATGATAGAGAACTCCACCTCTATATCAAGAGGTAAAATAGAAAATTCATTTGGGAACACATCCCTGATATCGTCAAACATTAGATGAAATTATACCTAATGAAATACCTGATCATCTAAATATAAAATAGAAATCGGTGATTTTATCCCACACAACCCATGATGCATTGTTAAAGATCTATAATATTGAATATACCATTCATCGTTATGAATAAAAAATATTCCCTCATGTGATTTCTTGGTCACCCTCCAGTTATAGTAATAAACATTGGATAAATATGAAAATAGATATTACATCCCAAGTATGACATCAACCCATGTGATCATGAGTTAAAAAAGATTCCACATGAAGTGAAACACCAAAATCAGATATGGGTATTCCCTACATTAGAATACATCAATCATTATGATTCCCAACAGAATATCAACCATCATAACACCATTATAATACTGAACAACAAATGAAATTATGTCCATTATAGGTAAAGATATTAATCTATTTGATATACCTTTTTCAAAAAGATAATATATAATAATAGTTTCTACTATGATCATACTGCTCCCTGTAGATGGACTAAGAATCTACTCCTCAGAAGTAATATGCATAGAATATATCTTGCATGGACCATAACCTTTTTAAAAATCCTCACTACCTGGAATAATCATACTCTTCTATCTATGAACTACTAGTGCATTTCTTACTCAGCCATGAACAACACCACTTTGTCTTGATCGACGAGCATAACCCAACTCCTTGAATGATTAGGAACTGTGAATCCAACTCTTGAACCGAGAGTTATTGATGACACCCTACCACTGATTACTAGAGGGAACGTCCTAAAAAATGTTGTATGTGGATAAAACTTCCACAATAATTGCAGTCGACTGGGTCTTGGTAACACTAATTCCCCATATTCCCCTATCTATAACACGAGTGGTAGAATAATTCACTAATATCAATAAGAACTAGCTAGAAAATTCCTTAATGGAATCCTAAAAAATGTGTCTTCATGCCATAGGATATTGAACTAATAGGCTATGAGACTAAATACTCTACTTTCCACCCCCCAACTTCCCTCAGGTTACGCTCTGTAATCAATGCTTGATTCACCATCTCATCAATCATTGTCAACCTGAACATGTTAACCTTAGATCTAACAATATGTATGATACCTTCCTAAAATCATCCCTCCATCAACAATCTTATTATAAAGATAAAATGGTTCAAATCATACTTCTTTCTAAAAGATTCCTACTTTACATAACAGTCATCACGACCTCTTCCAGACACATGATCTCACTGGCCCTTTCAGCACATAGGGTCTGAGGGAAGAAGTGGTCATATAATATAGTTTATAACTCACCCTAAACATGTCTCTAAGAATCCCATCCTAATTAAAAACATCTAACCGTGGATTAGATACTCCACAAAGAATTTACATATCATGATCTTTAATCTTCTCTTTGAAGGTGTCTACAAATGATGAAATATCAAAAATGTAGTCTCATGTTGTAGCTCAACAACCAGTGGAGATCCATCTCTTGAAAACATGGATGAATGCTACTGCTGGAAGTCATGTTTTATCTCTTCCATACTCATTGCTGGATTTGCGTCTCCCTTAATGGTCTGCATAAATCCCATAAAACTCTAATAGATTGTCCCTAAACACCTATGTCTTGTACTATCAATGGTTTTGCGTCTATAACTGTAGGGGGATATAATAGTATTTCATGTCCCACTATTTCTTGATCATGGTCATCTCTACCCCCTAGTGTGCGATTGGAGGACTTTATGGTGGCATGTCTCAACAATGCCAAACACATGCTTCTGAAATGATAGATAACCAGAAGTTCATATAAAAAAGAATACAATAGGTGAAAAAGTTCCTATAAACGAGTCATGTGCCACTTCTCTCACCTAATTCTAATAAATTTTAAAATAAATAGCCGATAAAAGTAACATGGATACTACATACTGCCTACTCTAAAGCCGAGTGTAGGTCATGTTCTCAATTTCACATTTAAATCTTATTTTTATTCAAATTTATATCAAAAATATTTTTAATCGTTGAATTATTTGATTAACAAATTACAACATAGAAAGGCCCATACTCCTTATAAGATTAAGGGTGGTGTCCATTTAATTCAATACATAACATGTTCTAGTCTATACGACCAATGGTCAATGACTAAATATTCCATAATTGAACACATAGTGTGTCTGTTGTAGCCTAAGAAATAATACACTCTTTAAGTTATGAAAAACATTATGTTTACCAATCATGTTTACAATTTCCTAGAATAACACTATCATGTCAAAAAAAATAACACACAAGGTACATATCAAAAAGTCATTCACCCAATCATTGTCGCGTAAATGGCATGGAATAATACATGACATGTGAATCCTAAGAGGTTCTTAAAATGACATATGAGATGTAATGAAATCATGTCATCAATCCAAAAGAAATACTAATAATAGTGACGTCAATAATAACATCAAGATTCAGTAACATCAACCAATAGTGGTATCCAATCAACTATAATAGTCAAAATACCAAACAAAACAATTTCCATTCCTAGAAATTTAGTTTTTTCAGGTACATGGGTTAGATACACCCAGTAAGAGCTCGATACCAATTTCTAATCCTTTTTAATCTTATGTCTATTTCCAAAACAAAAATATTATGTTAAGAAATTAAACCATTATCTAATACCACTTCGTAACATCCCATCCTGGGTTCCACTCAATGATTCTTCAGCTGAGTGCATCACATGGTCTCATGAACAAATCCATGTATTCTAGATAGTACCATCTAGCAGTGATGGTCTAGGGTGGGATATTGGGGTGACTATAACCACATAATCAGAGTGTAATAAAATTTTATAATGAAAATACTAAATAGAATAAGTATTAAATCAATAAAATAGTAGATAAACAACCACAAGATAAAAGATAATTATACAATATTATGACAAGACCAGTAACCCATCGTAGAAGAAGTAAAATATCAATAATAATTAAGTCAAAATATGGAACCAAATCATATTAAAAAATGATGTTTCATTTCATATCTCTATAAAGAACCTATAACAGGCATTCATGACATAGTACAATGTACATATCAAATTGTATAAAAATTACAAACATCTACTATCTCTAGATATCATCTCAAGCATTATCTTGGTCTCATGCTCCCATGATCGTACGTTGAAAACTAGTCAAGCATCAAATAATGGATTCTGTCCCCATTCCCTACATATATCAATGTAGTCTATCATTGTGCCCTAAATTTTTCCAAATATGGTGTGATAAATATATCAGTAGTCCCCCACCAATGGTGTCTAGAAAAAGTACAGTATAATTTATATAAGCTAAGAAGTGCAATATATATATATCTGGGTTATAAATGTACTGAAAGTAAAATGATAAAGTCATATGTAAAACTATCAATCATGTCAATGATAATAAAATATCCATGGAAACTAAAAATAATAAATAAATAACTGCACGACCATGTCGTAAACCAAATGTAAAAATGTCCATGATTGGTCATGTCATATAACAAAGTGAATATCAATCCCACAAAAATATCATATAATCAAAAAAACATTTACCACAATCATTACATATAATAAAAAATTTTATTCGTCATGACCATGTCATAATAATCAAAAATGTTAGACCTTGAATGGTTAGATCTAACGTATAGAAGACCATGTCTTCCTAATCGAGTCCCAATAGTATCTCGATAGAAACACAGTAATAGAACTGGTGGATTTGAAGGAACATAGCAATAGATAAATTCCATTGGGATTCCAGCAAGTCAGATACATGGGGTATAAATTCCCTTATAATCCGTTGGAATCATTATCAAAGGAGCATATGGGTCCAAGGTATCCACTTCTATAATCAATACCCATGGTTGAAACATTTAGGGTGTCTAATGGAATCAAGACCCTTGGTATACCAACCGTGGAATATAATACAATTTAAATCCTTCTATACATATCATTTATCATCTCATTAACATCCAATGAGTTTATCAAACTCATATAACAATTCTCTATAACCACATGACCAATTTAAGTAATGTAAATCATATAAAAATAAGAACAATGAGGAATCATCAACTCTTAATCAGTTTAATGGATTTTATTTTCAATTTATAATGAATTATTTAGATATTAAATCACAAACTCACCTAAAGGGTGGTATAACAGAGGGAATATTCAAGGTAAAACACCAGGGTGTCCTGGGTTAGGGAAACAACTTCCAAAAAAATAGAAACAAACTAGCGAGAATACCTAACAGTTTCTAATATGTATAAATAAATTATTCAATTCATTTTAAGTGCACTATAGGAAAGTATAATTCCCCAAAATAATTCCAATATTGATTGTAAAACGCCAAACTATATAAAAACTGTTATAGACCACCAACCTTATTTATTTAGTTGATAACTCATCTAGTATCAACCTATGATTCAGTCAAGATTAGGATAAAAGTGAATAATGTATGAGGAACATAGTAAATATGTAATATTAACTCACATATAGAAGTAAAATTTGATACCACAAATAAATATTAAAGGGTCATGATGAATCTAGTACTCATCATTGTGGTTCCAATGAGTCAAATAACCAGGATTCATAGTCTGGGAGTTGGAATGGGAGAAAATATTTCAAAAGGCCTTAAAATGTTCTATCCATCATGAGTTTCTATCAAACTGATGAAAAATAGGAAAAAGTTTTACATTTTTAATATTTGAGTGAAATTTTATTAATTGTCCAAAAATTTTATGGGATATAAAGTTTTGTCGCACTGTTGGACAAACCGTGATCCATCTACTTCTTCAAGGGGTGCCCTGCAAAGTTAGTGTGCATGGTTTGACTAACCATTCACACACAATGCAATTCCAACTACTAAAAATTGTATAGGTCCATAAATTTACACATTACTTATAACTCAAGGTTTCCCCAAACCATACATTCACTTTCATCTATCTACCTAGGCCTCCCATGGTTAGGGTAACCTTGCAGTATGCCCCACATGGTTTATATTAACCGTGTGGCCTACCTGTTTTTCTCAAAAAAGAATATTTTTTGGGATCTAAATAAGCCCTCGACTCACTCATTACATCCATGAACAAAATGGGTACCTAAAATAATTAAAAAATGTATATAAACTAATAATTGGTGGAAAACATACATGTTTGTACATCTAAGATGAGTCAGGTTGTTACAATTTGTCTGATTGATTTTTCGATATTGGTTTTTATTTATTTATGTTATTACATTTAATTTTTTTATGGAATATCAAAGTTAAATAATATAAAAAGTGGAAAATATCATAGGAGATTATATATATTGGAATAGTTTTCATGGACAATGAGATTTAGATAAACCATCCGGACATACCACAAGAGGATGGTATGGGTGATTTTGATTGTAGATTATCTAATATATATAATTATTTAAATGGATTAAATGAGAACCCATATTTCCTAGATGATGTTGGATATATATAAATGTTAGTTATATTTGAAGAAATTCAATGTTTTAAGAATCCCACTTATTTAAGGAGATCGATCTAAAAAAATATTATAGTAAAAAAATGAGAGCAAGTCAAAATAATTTAATATCATACGGATAATGAATGAGATAGATTGTTTAAAAATCATGTTAATAATATTGATTGATATATCTAGTGATATTTGTTACAATAATGACATATAAGATAAAAAAGAGAAGATATGTAATATTTTGGTCGTCTATTGAAAGGAATTGTCTCAAAATATATTTCCAACATAAAGTCCATGATACATGATTTTTTATCACACATAGAAGAATTTTTATAGGGGATTGAAATGATATAAAATTATAGATCAATCCTTATATATTTTCTATATGGATTCATACCATGATTAATGAAAATGTTAACACACTATATGAGTTTTCCAATTCATTGGAAAATGACTATTCAGATGAAAATAAATTGAAGGAAACCATGAATTCATATCATACATCATAAATATTAAATATATAGTAAGTCAAACAATAATTGGTCTAGGTTAAGAAGTGAGTGGAGAAACAAAAATATAAGGTTATTTATATTTAATAAATTTTCTTTATTTTCACTATTTGATTATCCTTTAACTCATAATAGTTAGATGATGAGAAAAAGTTATATATACGAAGAAAATATGAATGAATTTTTAATTAATAAAATCCCATAATATATGGTAAACTGCATCATTGGTTATGATAGAACAAACAAAAATTTGGTGGATAATTACTTCAGATGTTCTATGAGAATAGAAAAAAGAAGTCCTATTAATTCGACAAGAAAATATTTATCATAATGAAAACATAATGAAGAAGTTCCCTACAATAAATGAGAAATAAGGGTATAGTTTTAGAAAAATGGACGGGTACATTCACCTTTTTATGGAGTATAGGGTTATATTTATATTTTTTTCAATAAGTAATTAGAATATATTTTATTTTAAAAATATATAGTAACAAATTTTATCAAAAATAATAACATTGGTATGGATAATATTTAAAAATTTACAACAATGATAATCATGACTGTAGTTATGAACATAAGAGAAATATATCATGAAATAAAATTAATATTCAGTATGGTTTGAATGATAAATATATTAATTAGAAAAATAAAGTTCACGGGTTTGTTGAATAAGAATAAAATTGGGAGATCATCATAAATATGTATTAGAAAATGTTTATTAAAAATATGACTCATTGGATGATAGAAAAATGATTTGTATAACTGAAATAAATAAAAGCACTATCTATAAGATAGTACTATCCTAGAGCAAGGTATTTTTTCTGATATCTCAATGATACTATAGGGGGAAAATAAGTATGATTGTGTTGGGGTAAAAAAACTATTAATGATGATTGTAGAAATCCATGATGGAATCAGAACTAAAAGTGAAAAATAATATGATTTGATCTATGATAAAAATTACTAACCCGTAATGGGTGCTGCTTGTGGTAGGGTTTCCAATCGCCGCCTCCTTCATTCTGGAACTGGATTGGCTGTGATCCATCTCCTCGGTGTGCTTCTCGGTGAGATCCGACATGTGGTGGCCTTCTCCCCCTCTCTGCTCATTCGCGACCAACTTTGGCCATCGTTTTCTCCCTACAGTGGCTTTGGATTTCTGTGGTTGGATTTGGGTGTCGATGTTCTTCGCTTTGGCCTCAGATCAGTGATGGCTTCGACTTCTGGTGGATGGATTTGGACATCAACATCTCTATTTGGTGGTTTCGTGGTTGGCTTCGTCCATCGACGCATCTAGGTGGATTTTCTCTGGTTTTGTATTAGGTCGGCTCATCTTCGACACTCTACGACGATGACAGTTCTTCTAGCGTCAGTTGGGGAGGATCTCCAGCTTGTTCCCCAATCATCATCCCAAAGTGGTGGTTCCAGATATGTGATTCATCCATATCTGGTTTGGTTTTGGGTTTCTACCCTAGTGATATGTGTCATGGAAGCGTATTTTGGGTGGATTGTTGAGGTTCTTGCGTTCGTTCTTGAGGGCGACGACAGGTTCTGTGCTCTCTCTTGATGCAGTATGTGTCTGGAGTCCTTGCACCGACATCTTCATCAGTGTTCCTTCGTTCCTTTTTGGTCATCTAGCTTTCAGCGGTTTTCTATTTTAGAAATTTGTTGAGGGTCCTTTGGTGGTCTTGATTTGTCCGACTCCAAGCAAAAAGAGGTGTTTCTGGCTCATTTCTGCATATATACCCTCAACAGAGGCCATCCCTCAAGGTGATGTTGGTTTTTCCAATCCATGGTGACAAAGACCTGACTTAATGATCTCTATATTTTCATCCTCTATGGGTTGCTGTAGATGTTGCTGGAGGTTTTTCATGGCTATGGTGGGGTGCTTCTGAATTCGTTCTAGTGCTTGGGCTCTGTGCTGATGGATGCTTGATGGTTTGGTCCCGTTTTGGTTTTGGAATTCGGAATGTAAGGTTGATTGTTTATGTTTTTTTGGACTCATGTATGGTTGGAACATTTCATAATTTTGTTCGGTTGGTTTTCGAGACTTAGATTATGATGATTCATCCAGACTCAACCTCAACGAACATGCCTCAGAAAAGGATTCAGAGCAGGAGGTTCACCTATATAGGCTGCATGGAATTAGATTTTTGAGAGGGTATAGCATCAGCCATCTGATTGGGCATGTGCTTTGACACAAGACATTTTCTGGTCATACATTCTTGCAATGGTGGAGAGCTTTACATGTTTTTAATGGCGGGGAGAGACAGATCCCAGGTGTCAGCCTGAGTTTTATTTTCATTATATTCGGGTCGTGTAATGTTTTAAGTCCATGAAGTCTATTCAGTTTTCCCCCTTCTTCACTTAAAAGGGGGTTTATCATATTAAAAAAAATCTAAGGCCTTTAGGCCATTGGAGATCCATGATAGATTCCAAAATAAAGGAAGACTTAATAGAATTTTTCCATAGTGAAAAAATAAATTCATCAACCTAACGAAATTAGTGTATCTTGTCTCCTGCTATATTAAAGAATTGAAATGTATATTAAAGTGTTTTATGTCAAAGGGAGAGATACGCTATATTTGGATAATTCATAGAAATATGAAAATTGTATTAAGGAAGTATATAGTAATTTAATTGGTATTAATCCTGTTCAAAATATAATATTATTTCAAAGAATCAACCAATGTTTTCATTAAATATGAAGACTACCATATTATATAATAAATATATTAAATAGATTCAAACCCAATTGAAGTAAGAGGAAAATGTGATAGTGATCAATGAAAATTCATAAATGGGTTCATGTCTTATTTATTATGATCTGAAATTTGATATGACATAATTTTTTTTATATAATATTCTATTGAATATATATGACTCTTATGACAATCATTTATTTCTAATTTTCTAATAGAGATGAGAAATTAGGTATGGATTGGATAAATAGATCATAATTATGGTTTCAGCTTATTCAATCAATGAAGGACTCACATTATGGAGAAGAAAAATCATCTATATGTAATTAGTTTTAAATAGATATGCTAAAAAAATTAGATATACTATTATGCTTATAATTTCATTGTTATTCACATAGGATATTAAAAATGTTTTTTTAATATCATAGGGGGAGTTCCATTGAGATTCATTATTCTATGGTTTTGTAAACATTAATGATGTATGTGAGTGTAGTGGATTATATTGTTATTATAAACATAAAAATTTGTTTCCTACTTAGAGTTCCAACTAAATAGGCATAGAGGGTTTAATTATGACTCTTTTATTTATCATAAGATTTATCAATGAAAATATGTGAGAATTTCACTATAGTTGGGGGGTTTCGAGTTGGAATGATAAATATGGACGTTTTTTAAACATTGAGGATACAATATTGAATTAAAATAGAATCATAATATATTATAATATGGTATATGCATGTTTTACGAGGGTATTGATAAATGAAATAAGATTAATTTATTATGTCTGTAGGTATTTCAATGATTAAGAGGGATACATTCATGGAAACAATGTGTAGATTTTGCATTCAGCTTCTTTCCTCCTATATACTAACATGTGGTATGTATGGAATGATGATGTTTTCCTATTTAAAATCATTGATACATGGGTTTTAATGTTATCAAACTGAATATATAATCTTTTATCACTCAAAGTATGTTTTTTTTCAATACATTTAAATTTATTACATTTGGTTGACGTATTATGTTAGATTTAATATAAAGGTGATAGAATAAGAAACATCATGAATCAAAAATGACTTCTAATTATGTATGGGGTTTCTTTAGTATCAATTTTATAAATATCACAGTGACATATTTTTTATTAGGGTTTCCAAAATTTCTAAAGGGTATGATATTTGGCATCTAGTTGAGAATTAATATTGTTGAATCTAGAATGAAATACTAAAATTGATTGTAATTATTTGATTTCTAAATAATTATTTGATTAATATTTTATCCCATTGAATATGAGTATTTATGGTGTGGATGATGTTGATACAATTTTCTAGGAATTTCTAATTCATTGGATTAATCATAATGTTTCCACTCAAGGAGGAGTTTTTATCCCAAATATGGTTATTGTAAATGGAGTGTTGAAAGAATATTGATGAAAACAACACTAAATCTAGTACATTATATAACTCCAAGAGATTTTATGAATTTTTTACAAATAAAATTTACATTTTAGATAATATTTTGTACAAAACATTTATTTTATCATTTTTACCGACAATGTTGATCTTGGATTGCGTGATATGCTACACTAATTTTAAAAGAAACATGAAACATTATTAGAACATTTTTATTGAATATGATAGTTATCAACAAGGTGTTTGAATTGAAGGAAGAAATAGAATTAAATAATTTATGAAAATATATGCTCTACAAATTTATATATAAAATCAATTCCCATTGGACCAATTAATAAAAACTAAAAATAAAAACTATTTGAAAAAAATGAAATCTATATTTGGAAAACTACTTTTATGGGAAAAATTATACATAAATATATTATTGAATACACATTTTTTGGATGATTTTAATTAATTTTATATATTATATATTCAGTAAAATTTTTATAATTCAGTTTATTTTTTTTTCTAGGCATGAGATAAAAATAAATGCAATTTTATGATTAAAACTTTATTTTTTTAAACATATTTGACACAATTTTTTATGAAAATATTTTTAAAAAATTTAAGAATTTTTTGAAAAATTAATAGAAAAATTAAAATTATTTTATTTAAATAGCATATAAAAATTACTATAGGGTGAATTTTTGTTATTTTTATTGAAAATAAATATTTTTTTGATGAATAGTTAAAAATATAGATTTTAATTGAAAACCAAATTTTCATTTAAATTATTCATAAAGTTAAATAATATTTTTAATTGATTTTAAATTGTGATTTTTTATATTATATATTAATTAATCCAATTTATCTTATTTTAATCAATTTCATGTTGAAAATAGATATAAAAACCTTGTAAACATTTGAACATTTTCACATTGAAAACTTTCTTTCTCCTAGAGTTTGAAGTATTGATTTTAAATTAAATTTCCCCACATATGTGATATGAATTTTTTTTAAAAAAATCCATATTTTTAATAATAATAATTTAAATTATATTTTAATTTTATCTCCTCAAAATTATTTGGAAAAATATGAAAAATTAACTACCACGACTATGGTAAAAATGAGTTTATCGGAGGTTAAAAAAATATAAGGGATATAATTCCCAAAAAACGTTTCTAATATATAATTTCTATAAATATATAGTCCCTATCATGCATAAGGATCCATAATTCTCTATTTAGGATTCTTTTTAAATGTGAAAAATTGTGGGTAATCCTTTTGATTTTAAAAAATTACAACTGTGCCACTCAACATACTTATAAGAGGCCACTTCCCATCCTATCTTCTTTATATCAAAAAACCAATTTGTCTTAGAAAACCCCTAAAAATAAACTTTTGGACTTATTTTTTACCGTCCTATAATACTTATTTATGTAATAAAACCAACATATTAAGGCTTTTGGTGCAACCATTAGGAGGTTACCTAAAGAAGTGGTAACATTCTTCAGCGAGCGTTTTGATCTTATCTCTTCCTTAACCTCCTTAAATTATTTTTAATCAATGATGATAAAATATCTGCAATATATTACATATAAATATATATTTTAATGTCAATTAAATGACCTGAAAAATTTCTAATTTCAGCTAATGGGTTAGGAAATCATCATTCTTGTGTGTGGTGAACTACAACCTCAGGAACTGATGTCATTAATTTTTCCATTAAAATCTATTAGAGTTGGGTATGATGATGTATATAATGTATATATATATGATATTTATAAAATAATTATACATATTTTTTAATTATATAATATATTCCATTTTACATTCCAATCCCTATGAGATACGATAACGTCAATCATGTGTACGTAAGATGACTACCTTTCAAAGCGGTGTGATTCGTTTTTATAAACAATTTACATGGAAAATAATAATGAAAAAATTTATTAATATATATGATATAAATGAAATAATTATTATATTCAGGAAATATTTATTATTCAAAAAATATAATATACCATTTTATTAATTACTTTTTTCAATCACTAAATGACGATAACATCATTCATGTATATGTGCACTTCAACCATCACAAAGAAATGTGACACTATTTTCATCACCGCACCAAATGGATGATAAGAATAAGTATATTTTACTAAATAAAATGGTATTTTTAGAATTATTATAATTCTAAAAATATAACTTTTTACTTACCTACCTTCGATAATTTTCGTTGAAAATGTAAACATTACTTATGCCTATGTCCGACATAACATCTCCATGATCATAACATACTTCATTTCTCAAAACCATCCTTCATGATTTGTCTTAAAAGTATAACTAATTTATAAATAATATAATTATGTCATTATTATTATTCTGAATATGATTAAAATATTATCAAAGTAATAATAACCAAAATAACAAATCAAAACATCTACGAAAAACAAAGCGGTCATTACCCCAAACATGAACTTAACATGGAATTTGTAATAAATGGAAAACAAACAAAAATAATTTAATAATTTATGGAATTATATATGTAATTTAGGTTCTTTGATATATTTATAATAAAATTAAATAAATTATAAAGGCAGTTCATACATGTACAAAGGAAGTCAAGACTAATAGTAGGGGATTTTTAGTCTCTCTTATATTTTTTGGAGACCTATGTAAATTCACCACTAATTTATTTTATGTAGAGAATATAATTCAACATTTACATTTTATGTCGTTAATGTATACAATTTAATTAGATTCAATTTTTTTTGTAATTATTTATCCGTGCTAGCGATTAAAAAGAATACTAAATCTTTAATGGATTTTCGTCTCAATTTTTACTTATGTGATACACGTGTAATATTCACCACAAATTTCAATTATGTTGATTACATACAACACATGAACATATTTTATGAATATTATCCTAAAAAATTATTGGGATTAATATAACAAGTTGTGGATCCCTCTTTCATGGGGTTCATAGGCAAGGGATACCAAAACGGTTAGGAATTTTTGCCAAAAATATCGTTCTTTGCGAAATATATTGTATTATACACATATATTCATATATGACATACATATAGAGACAAATTTATTTAAAAAATTCTGAATTTATTTTTCTCAATATATATTGGGTTTTATATAATGTTGTATTTTTATGGGGCCCAATATTCAATGTTACCAAAGTGGAAAGAGTTTTATCTTATAATATCATCATTTATCATGATTGTTTATGAATATGTTTATGAATTCAATGATGAAATACTAAAATATTCATTAAATAAAATCAAAAACATTCATTTCATATATCTATTTATTGAGAATAAATTTTTTCCATACATTTTCAACTTTTTATATTCAAATGTGTTCAAAATAATGTTATTATGAAAAATTATTTTTATTTATCCCTTTGGTCAAAAGCCATTTTCATCAAATCCATGTTTTATAAAAATGTATTATGAAATTTTTTAAAAATTCATAAAATTATTTTTTAGATCCAATTTGTCCCATGTTTTAATTTTTCCAACAAAAATTAAAGGAATTGTCTTGTCATTTTCTAAAAAACTCATTATGAAAAATTGAAAGGAATATCTATTTTAATATCAACAACATGAATGGAGATTCTTGTCATTATGATCATTATTTTCTTTGAAAATTCCAAAATAAGTTTTAAAGGTTATTTTCAAATAAAAATTTTCACAATTATTTAAATATATTTTTCATTGTGGAAAATAGATTCTCCTCAAAAAATGCTTTAAATATTATTTATAGAGTACTTTATATGTTTTCAATTTTATTTTCAAACAAATAGATTTTAAAATTGTTTTACTTTTTAAAAATTCTTTTCAAAGTGGAAATTATATTGTCCTCAAAAAATATTTTAAATTAATTTTGAATATTTCATTATAATTTTTCAATGTTTACATTCAAAGAAAATTTTTCCTGAAATGTTTTGTTAATTTTTTGTTTTAAAAAGGGATTTTCAAAAAAAGTTTTTCCCTCAGCAAATGTTCTATGTGATTTATCTTTAAAAATAATTTTTTATTTAATATATAATCTAATGATTTAACGTTTAGCTTACTCAGAATATTATCCAAATATACCATTCGTATTATTTCTATTAATTGATTATGTTTATTATGACAATATGTTTATGAAATCTATTTCTCTTCCATGGGTTATACCCTGATAAAATTTTTATGAAACATGATCCTTTTTAAATAGGTCATGCTATCAGTAAATTATGAAATGATTGTGAATCCTATCTCTCTTCTATAGGTTATGATGTGATGTAATGTTTATGGAACCCATTTAATTTCATAGTTTATGATAATATGATAGTTTTATGATTTTTGACCCACATATATATTATTTTCATTATGTGAGGGTGGTTAGGGTATAACCATGTATGGTGGAAATATTATAACCAAGGATGGTAGTTATGTTAAAACAATGCATTGGTGGTAATTATATCTCTCTCCAATGCATTGGGTAAATATTTATATCTCATGAGATAGAAAAGACTAATGGGGAGTGAAGCTAGTCCAGTAAGGGACATTGTCTATTATTTTTCACTTAGGAGTAATCATTTACTACTATGATTTTTTGGGGAGTATACGAATTAAAATATGGTTTCCTCAGTAGTGATCCTTGAATACTATAGAAATAATTTCTATTCCTCTATATGCCACAATTCCATGTGTTACTCTAATGTTATTATGAAATTGCACATGTTCTTTTATTTCCTTATGATTCCTGTATTATAAACTACCAATATTTATTCCATGACTCAATATTATGATCTTTGATATATGTGGTATTGTTTTCATTTGTTATGATAATTCTATGATACACTTATTTTCATTTCATGCTTACATGTCTCCTTTTTTCCATTACTGGGCATATGAGCTCGTTAATCCTTATGTTTCCTTTCCCTAGGTTATGAGGAAAAGATGTAGGTAGGGTATGTTTGAGAAGAATAATAATGGAGAAGATCTATATTGGATATGTTGAAGATATTTTTCCAAATTAGAATATTGCGTACCCAATCTCCAGAGGCACTAAGCTATTTGTTCCTGAGTCATGTGTTTGTCTACTATATTTAATATTCACAACAAACTATTTAATCTCCACATAAGAAAATTGTAAATTATTATAGTTAGTATCAAAGGAATAGTTTATTTAACCTTTATAAACGAATATTAGAAACTTTAAGTAGTATATCTAGGTATATTTATTTGTATATATCATGGTATGTCTCAATGGATATGTATAAGGATGAGTCAATGTATAGTAAAATGTCCTGGAATTTTGGTAATGGATAGAGAACATGTTTTCAATGAAATCACATCCCTATATGGATACTACAAGTGGTTTTGGATCTGGAACATAGGTACCTTATCAAGAAAAACTCTAAAATAGGTGCATTTATTTGGATTAAATCGTCACCCAATTCAAAATAATGGACCTTGCTGAAAACCTTGTTTAACACTCCCAATGGATATGATTTGAATACAAATGAAATATTTATGTACCATCATGTATAATTTATATATATTCTGACTATTAATGACATTGATAAACCTAAGGTGACATGATTTATACATCCAATAAAAGATAATTTCATCATTATATAGTTTTACACTTTGGTACATGTTTCTAACACTATAGTTTTTTGATCTAATGGAATGATCCAAAGGTAAATCATTTAACATTTTATATAATAGAAAATTTACTAATGATCAGCTAAATATAATGATTACTTGAGTGAATGATGTTTTCATTTTTCATAATTAGTTATTATGTAAAATGATTAACAAAAAACAACTTAACAAACTCTTGAACAAACTAAATAAGTGATGTATTGAGTTCATTAAGAGTTAGGTTATCATAATTAATGGAGGAATGAAGAATTAGTTTCGTATATGTCAATACATTGGAAACAGGCACACAATTTATTGTATTGTAGGAACGTGGAGATGTTCATGTGTGGAAAAGAAGGAATCAAGGAATGTAATTTCTGAGGAAATATGGAAAATTCTTGTGAAATCAATGGATGAGAATATTGGTCTCCCTAATATATCATATATAGTATAATGTATGAAATATGGAAAGTGTGGGTAGTATATATATGGAGTTACTAAGGGTAAATCTCATGAATAGAATCAGAAAGGTTTTATGGGTAATGATTTCTTTGTTGAAAATTAAGAGACTATGTCTGGTATATGAATGGAATGAGGTATTAAGTAACAATATGATAATACTTAGTTAATGGTTTCATAATGAAGTGGGATTATTAATGTATTTATGTATTTAAATTAATGAACTATGAAATATATAAGGATTATTTAGTATATGTTTGTCGTTCTGGATTTTAAAGAATACGTCGAATGATTCTGATGGACTAGAGAAATCATATAATGGAAAGGTGATATTTTTATTAATTTTATTTAAACCCTCATGTGTTCCTGATGTTATGAAAATTATTTTAGGATAAAGAGATTTTTGATATGAATAAGTAAATTGGATAGTAATGACTACTTGGGAACAAATTAATGATTTGTTGCCAAAGTGGCTTATGATATATGTAATGGAGTTTACAAGTTTTTTGTGTTTATGGAATACATAATAATTTGTGTTTCATGTAATTAATGAGAAATAATTCTTGTTTTTTAAATTATTTTATGGTAGTTTAGGTTATTACCACGTTTCAAGAGAATACACGAGGAAAGTATTCACAAGTTTGGAATGTGATAAACAAGAGAAACATTATGTTATTTAGAAGATTAATGTTATGTTTATTCTGAGAAATTCAATTTAATTCTATTTATATATTCAATTTTGGATGGGTAATAAGGTTAAATATTTAAGGAATTGTTTATGTGGAACATTGAAGAAATAATTCTTGAATAATGTATCACTTAACCATATGAATATTATTTCATATTATATTACAATTTTTTTTTGATAATAACATAAGACATACAAAAAAACATATCAATATATTTATGGATCTTATGATCCATTAGTAATTCAGTAATAAAAATTTCACCTTCATTTCTTATAGTATAATATGAAGTGGAAATTGATCAAGGAACAAGCAAGGGGTGTGATTTATGCTTATAAAATGGACTGAAATAAGATAATTATATCTTCTCATGAAAATTATTCATAATTTAAAAATGATCTAGAAAACAAATTCGACCTATTATCACAATTTTTAGTCATAATAATGACCTTTTTCTGCCTCTTTGGTTTATGTTTTTGTTTTCACCAGATCACCATGTTTCTTGTGATCAATTATAACTATCTCCTTATATATTTTATTACACTTATCTTGTATGTACAAATATCCACTTCCCAAGTATGAAATCATATGTTGAAACCTAATTATAAGTTACATTAAATGATAATTATGTTCCCCACATTATGATTTTTAGGGATGTTTTATTATTCAATTGTGAAATATGGGTTTTAAGGAAGTAATATTAAAATGTTAAACAATTTATGACCTCGAAAAATATCGAATGTGAAATTCATTTTAATGTGGTAGAATATAACACCTATAGATTTTATGAAATATTTTACTTCAAATAAGGTTATTAATTTTGATATTTTTAATTACATCCAACACCGATTTTAGCTTGTGTTACATGCAATATTTACCATTTCATGGATTACATGCAATATCGTGTTTAAAAAATCATCTCCTATTAAAAAAAATTGGATTTGAATATTCTAGTATCCATTTAGCCATTGGAATAGAATGTATGAATAGTATTAACTAAATTATTATAATATATGGTTTGAAAATTTATATATATAATTAATTCATTGGTGACCAATTAAGTAAAAAATTAAAATAAAAAACTATTTGGAAATTAAGTAATTATTTTTTTGGAAAACCAATTTTAATGTAAACAAATAGGTTTTACCTCAATAAATTAATAAAAATAATTTTGGAGAGTGAAATTAAAGAAATATAAATATATTATATAATCAATCAATTGTTTTATAAGAATAAATCCAATTTTATGCTAATAAAATTATTTTCCTAAAAATCTTTTTGTCCTCGTTTTGTACACTTATTGTTAAAATAATTTAAAGAAATTTTATAATTTTTTTTGAAAAAATAATCCCCATTTATTAAATAATCATATAAAAATAATATTAGGGTTGTGTTTGTGAAAATATAAATAAAATATTATTTTTTATGTGAATAGTGAAAAGTATTGAATTTTAATTAAAAATGACCTCGTCCATTTATCTGGATTATAAATTTAAATTTAATTTAAAATTGGTTTCAAAGAAAAATAAGTTAAATTATCTTTACATAATAATCCAATTTAGGTCACTTTAATCAGTTTCAAAATGAAATTTTGTATAAAAACGATATATGCTTTTGAGCATTCAGTTAATGAAAACCATCTTTCTCGTCGCATAAGCAAGAGTAATTTTAAATTCAAATTTGTGAATTCAATGAATTGAATTGAAAAAATGAATTCCATGTTTATAATAGGAATAATTTATATTATCTAATAAGTTCAACATAATTTTTTACCAAAATTAATAGTGAAAAAAGAAAATATTAATTATCATAGATAAGGTATAATGGGTTTACATGGGATTAAAATAAATATATAATGATAAAAATTATATAAAAAATTGTATAAAATATATTTTAGGACCACATTTATACCATATATTTTATTATTATTGATAAAAATATATTTATGGTCATTTTTTTATAATAAAAACATGGTTAAATCGTTTTCTTTTCAAAAATAACAGTTGTACCACTCACCTCACTTATAAAAGGCCACCCAATATCCACTCTTCTTCACACTATAAAACCATTTTGGTTCTGAAAATAAAAATTAAAATAACAGCCCAAATATTATAATATCTTCCTATAATACTATATTTTTGAATTAAACCATCTTTGGAACGATTTTTGGGGGAAAACCTAATGAGGTTACACAAATAAGAGTTAAAATTCATCGATGAGTGTTTTTATTTTATTTCATCCTTCACCTCCTTAAAATATTATTGAAACATGATAGTAATATAAAATAACTTAATAAAAAAATCATAGATGTTTTCATGTAATAATAATTACATAAAACATTCTCCAAACCCATTAAAGTTTTTTTAAAATCATCGCTCATGTGTATGGAGGGTTACCGCCTCACAAACTGATGCCATTTTCTTTTTTATTACCACTTCTCACAGTTTGGTATGATGATGTATATAAAGTATAATTATTCTAATTAGTAAAAAATTATTACTCTATGTAATTAGATTTTATATAAAATTTTAATTTCCATCCCATAGAGGGATATGATAATGTTTCTTATGTGTACGGAGGACTACCGCCTCATTAAGCGATGTGATTCATTTTCACTAATAGTTTACATAAAAAATAAAAAGGATAATGTTCATGAATATGTGGGATACAAATGAAATAATTATGATATTAATGTAATATTCATAATTCATAAAAGATAATATTCCATTTCATTTCATTCCTTTCCACTCAATGATAGATGATAACATCATTCCTGTATATGTCGACTACTGCCTTCACGAAGTGATGTGACTTTTTTTTCATCGCCATGACACCTCGATGATATTTTTAATTATATTTAAATTAATAATACGATATTTTTCTATTATTATCATTCTATTAAGATTATATTTTACTTATCACCATTATATAATGATCGTTGAAAATTGGAAATGTTAATAATGTGTACATCTGGCATATCGTCTCCATGATCGTAACATACATCATTTATCAAAAACATATATAATTATTTCTCTTAAAAGTATAATTGATATATAAATATTATAATTATTTCCTTATTAATATTCTGTAGAATATGGAACCATGATCAATGTAAGAGGATCCAAAATAAAAACTCATAATATGTGCAAAAACAAAGCATTTATTACCCGAAACATAACATTAACATAGTATTTTTAATAAACCGATAATAAAAGGATATATGGTAATTATATATGTATGATATATATATTTTTATTTATATAATATATTTATAGTCAACATACATTTAATATATATGAGTTTTTAATGAGTACAAAGGAATTCAAGACTGGCAGTAAGGGATTTCTAGTATATCTTTTATATTTGGGGAACATCTGAAAAGTCAACACTTTTGTATTTTTTATGTTGTATATAAATTTCCATTGACATGTTGTATCCTGAATATAATCATTTTAATTAAATTTAATTTTTCATTTTATGTTATACTTTATTTTTTCTTGTTATTCAACACAATACTAAATCGGTAAGGGATTTTTGAAATACTTTTTACTTCTATGTGACATAGGTCATATTCACCACAAATTTATATTTTTTGATGTATATACTACCAATTAATTTATTTAATTATTCTTAAACTAAAATAATAATGAGATTTATATATAAATTTTATGATCTTGCTTTCATGGTGTTTCTTATTCGAAGGATACTAAAATGTTAAAGGATTTCTATCTCAATTTGACTTCCTTGGGACATATGTTATGTTATTTACCCATCTTATTTTATGAGGTGTATATATAGCCCAATTGAAATGTTAAATCAGAAATTTATTTATTTTCATGATATTTAAAAAAAATTAATTCTATTCTATCATGGTGATAATTATTCAATGTTACCAAAGTGACAATGGATTTATGTTATAATATCATAATTTATCAGGGTTGTTTATGATTATTATCCCAATGAGGAGATATTATTTTTTGTCTCTCATAAAAGTCTATAATTATCTTATCGTATTATTATTTCTTAATAAAAAATGTTTTCCATTCACATTCCTCTTTTTATTTACTGAAGAGTTCAAAATTATTTTTTAATGAATCATATTTATTACTATTTTCATTTGAAAACCCATATTCTTCTAAAACTATGTTTTCTAAAAATGTTTTCAAAAATATTTTTAATATTACTAAAATGATTTCATAAAGATATTTTTACCCATTGTTGATTTATTTAATTTTTTTAACGGAATATCCATGTTACTCTTCGAATAATGCCCATTTGGATTTTAAATAACATATGAAATGAGTCTTTATGTTAACGTGTACTACATGAAGTGAAATTACCACTATTATGATAATTATTTTATTTGGGTATTCTTTTATATGTTTTCAAATTTATTTAAAAAACTCATTTTCAAAAAAAATTAAATATGTTTTCAAATCACAAAAGTTATTCTCCTTAATATTATTTTAAAAAATAAATTGTTATTTTATATTTTTTCAAGGTTCTTTTAAATGGAATTTATTTTAAAAATATATTTTAAAAAGTGTTTTCAAAGTGTAATTTATATTTTTCTTGTTAAATTTTTTGAAGTATTTATAAAACTTATTTTATAAGTTGTCATATTTTACATTCATGGAAAATATTTCCATAGTTTTATGAATTTTTTGTATTAAAAAGTAATTTTTAGTGAAAATTTATTTTCTTGAAGAAATGTTCTATGTGATTTTTCATTAAAAATAATTTTCCATCTAAGATGACTTCCATTGATGCAAATTTTTCATTACATGGAATTTAATAAATGGATACAATTCTTATTCATTTTATGAATGGGTTTTTAATGAAAAAAAATTTTGTATGAAACATTATTCACTTTCACAGGTTATATCATGATAAACTTTTTATGACTCCAACTTCCTTTTTAATTGGTTTTACTATTTTGAAATGTTGAAATGATTATGAAACCTGTGTCTTTTCAATAGTTTATGTTATGATGAAAATTTTATGATACCGATTTCATTTCATGTGTTAAAATATGATGAATGTTTTATGATCTTATTCCACACAAATGTATTATTTTTATTATGTAAGAATGTTTATGTTATATCCAAGGTTGGTGGTTACTTTATACCCATGGATAATAGTTACATTAGAACCCAATATGTTTTGGGCCATTATCTACATAAAATTAATTGTGTAATGATTTATATCTTGTGATATATATAAAACTATAATGGGGATTAAACCCAGTTCAGTAAGGTACTTTATCCGCTATGATAGACCATGGAGTGAACCATAGCTAATATGATGTTTTTTTGGAGAGAACGCATTCTAATATTATTTCCTTGGTAGTGAGCCTTGAATAATATGAAAATGATTTTATATTGTTATTTATACAATAATTCCATATTGTATGCTAATTTTTAGATCTTATGGATCAGGTTCTTTGATTTATTTATGATTAATATCATATGAACTGCAAATAATTAATCCTTGACTCATGATTCAAATATTTTATATGAAGGGTATGGTTTTCATATGTTATGTTCATGTTATAATATTATTATGTTTCTCTTGTGTGTATTTATATGCTTTTTTACCCTTATTGAGAATGTGACTACACCTTCTCTTATGTTTCCATTCCCCATTTTATAAAGAATGATTTTAAGAAGGGTGTTTTGTGAATAATACTAAAGGGTAAGATATTTATAAGATATTTTAAAGATCTTTCACAAAATTAGAATACTATTTAAACATTCTACAATGAACAAAAATATTATGGCCCTCAATAATGATTCTGGGTAAAGTATTAAAAATTAAACTAAAAAGATGTAAAATCCAGGTATGAAAAGCCTATGTGAAAATAGTTGGTATTAGAGTAAATTGATAGTTAACCTTTAGATACTAACATTACCATACATTAATGATATCCATATAGACATTTCTATGAATATTCCATTTTATTCCTCTAATGATGGGTAGTGACCTTTTTATTTCATAATAATAATTTGAAATATTTCTAAATAATATTCTAGGGCCATGGACAAAACGATATCTGATTTCGAGGAAAAGGGTGCCTAGAATTAATTTTATAAAAATATTGAAAATTTTCTCTAATATGAAAAGGCAGTTAATTAATGAAAATGTGGTAACTCTTAAAAAGTGGCTTATATTGGAAATCTGAGACTACTGTTAGTTTCCTAACCCTGTGTTTACTCTAGGAACAATATAATATAAGCCATCTAGAATGTTAGAACCCCTCTCTCAATGGCGGAATGATTTAAGAGAATTAATTAATTAATTAATTTAAATTCCTCCGAATACCTAATTTGAAGTTATAAGTTTTTTTGAGAAATACTCTCATTATCATGTTTTCTAACAAAACATCACCTCTCATCTCTTCTCCTCTCCTACACTTTCTATTTATGTATAATGAATGAAGAAAAATGTATAACCCTAGGATTTAAATAGATCGGAGTGCAATAGATCCTACTCCTTCATTGGTGAATAAAATATATGTCAAAAATGAATGATCTAGTCCATGTATGAATCATTCATGGTTATTATTCTCTAAATTGAATATTTGAGCATGTTGTTAATTAAATCTTCAACGTGTGACACTTATTTTCGAACTCTGCATCTGCCAATGTATCGTATTCATATTGTTTGTCATCTTTGCTAACTGAGGCACCCCCTTCTCAATTGCCGGACAATAACACATGGCTGGTGATGATTAAAATATTTTTTATTGGGCCTTTACACATTCATTCTTTTTATTTGTCACCATTAAATTCATGTGGATCACAGTTCGATGATTTTCGGGAGACCCGAGCTAAATTGGGAACCTAGAGTGAGAAGGTTTTGCGGTGATTTTTCCAAATTGTAATAGAATCTTGAGCACGGTATAGATCTTGATATTTCATGTCCTGAGGGTGAAAAATCTGGTAGAATCACTACAATCTAACAAAGAATGAATAAATCCCCTGTTCTTTCTGTGGTCGATTTCCAATAAATGACATCCTGAGAGCATGATTTGCGTCCAAATCAAAAATATTTGGACTGAAATATTGATAATATTGAATTGTTTTGACCTTTTACGAAGCACTAATGATGATCCATGGAATTTCTATGTTTTGAAAAAATCTCTATGACACACCATGTTAAATGAAAAAAAACCTAGAATGTGTCCTCCCTTAGTGGCGATGCAAGGGATTGGGATAAGATAAGGACAACATGGTGTGTACTCTACATGACATGTCATCTACCTCATATCAATGTGAAATGAGCCATGTGTAGAGACACAACCATGCACACACTCTCTTCCTAGCACATGTACATGATGTGGTCACATTGAAAACATCCCATGTGAATTAAAACTCCATGTACTAAAATACACAGACACATAGTTTGAGTACACATACACAGCTAATAGACTTCTCCTAGTCCCCCGATGGGCAGGGCATGTTGTGTATCCCACTTATATAGAATGTTCCCCTACATGAGATGTGAACTATTTACTGACCAGACATGGCCAAGCAGCGAAGAAGGACGACATGCTGTGTGGCCACCTCACATGGTGTGTAATTCTTGAGATCAACTGGGCAGTCTCCAAATCATCGTATATCATTTTTTTCACTCATATTTGAGCCCACAAGATTCCTACCTTGAGTATTTTCTTTTGTAAAATGTGATGGTTCCCGCAGAGGTAACATTCGATATATGATGTGAATGTTCTAGGATGTCATGCCCAGAGATGAAACCTGATGACAAAAGTGTCTTGACTATTTCTAGTAGCATGGTACAACTATTGATTTCCCAGTAGCATGGCATGACTTGACTCTTCCAAGTAGTATATCATGTCTCGACATTTCCTAGTAATGTGGCATGGGATGGAAGTTCCCAATAGTGTAGCGTGGATTGACTTTCCAAATAGAATGGAGTGACTTTACTTTTCCCAGTGGTGTGGAGTGGTTTGACATACCTATGGACTCATGAGGAAGATGGGTGCATTCCCCACCAAGAAGAATCCTTCTGACATGACCCAAAACCATTCAAGGGAGTCTGTTCCACCCAAAGAGGATAATAGCGAGCTGTGGTGACATGATCCCCATTGGAATTGCCTCTTGGGAAGATGATGTGAGATGCAGGGAATCACATATGGTTATAACCTTGGAACTAATGGCTACTCACTTTAATTGGATGAGCTGTGAGATGTATATCCCCCCACTCCCTTATTTGGGATTCTTTTTCTAGGCATATATATATCTACCCTAGTGTAGTACCCACACCTTGGGACTTGGTTACCACCACCCATTCTAGAGAGAAAACATGTGCGAGGTATGCCACATTTTTTACTCTTTTTTCTAATCGTAGTTTGATGGGTCTACTCTCCTTCTATAGGTATAAAAGACTCAATGGGGTGTTCAACTCCTCACCATATCATGCTATTTATGTTTGAATGAGTCTACATTCACACTCTTGTTGGGTTGAGCATCACTCTTTCTATCATATTTTACTATACCCTTTTCCAATACTACATCTCTTCAGTTGTGTCAATTACTGATCTACTTCAGCTTTTGGGGTGTTCTACTAGGCATGTATATACTCACCCTTTCATGGTATTTACCAAACACATGACGTGTCTTTTGCAGATGGTGGATAGGTTGATCATGACTTATGTGGGATATAGGGATACATGATGTGTGGACCGCGTACGATGGTTTTTCATGGGATACAGGAGTTGGGATCTCTCAGTGGACTCTCATTTCTAGTTGTCTCCCTATTGGGACTAGTTACTAGTGTTTTCTCCTTTGCATTGTAGTTTTCACTACCATACCATGTACTATTTTGCGGTTTATGAAAAATTATATTTCATTACTACAGTTTTATATTTTTATTACTTTCCCTAATCACATTATAATGATGTTATTTGTGTGTGTGTGTATAGGTTATAAGGAAAATGCCTCCCCTCTTGGGTCAGGTCATAACAATGTCGTATCCTAGAAAGTCCATTCCATAGAATGTTGTTTGGATGTTACCCCATGAAAAATTGGTAGCGATTATGGAAACAATGTTATCGAGTCTCGAGAGAGACTCTCGGGCTAAGGAGTCCAGTTTTGGTTCGGTGGCCAACATGGACATTCAATAGGATCCTAATTACCTACATGTTGACTCGGCACCCTTAAACATTTGTTGTAGGGAAAAATGGTACATGCATCATATATGATTTGGGTATTTGACTATATTTCTTAAGTCAAGTCAACGTCAATTTTTTTCTATATATATATATATATATATATTCTCATCTAATAATGGTACTCCTTGAGCTTTTTCAGGATTCCTCCGTGATAGTATTCAACAAAGATTCATACTCTGGTTCGTGAAAAATACCCAATGAGTGACAAGGCCTCAGTTCAAGGCCGACCTTGTTACCCCCATCATATGGGTGGATAGTTATTAGTGCCTCCACCTATCATGTAGTAGCTTATTATGTAGGAAAGGTTGAGGACATGCACTGACTAAGCGCACTTTGGGAGTTTCAGTGAAAGTGACCACTGTAGTTCCATAGTGTGCCTAATCATCTGGTGGAAAAGGAATGGACGGAGTAGGTGGATCATGTTATTTGACTACTGTGGACACCGATAGACAAGAAGGTTTCATTGTAATCTATACTTTTTTTGTAGCACAAATGGGTGCTAGTGGAGATTAGTTAACTAGATGTGTGGTGAGGCGACACTCATGTGTGATGATGTTCAATATCTCTTTCTTGAAGATTACTACCCCTCATATTTGTTATCCATCCAAATATAAGAACTTCTTGGGTGGAACCTGGGGGGAAAGTAAGTGGTGAAGTATGAAATTATGTTTATCAATCTTACGTGGTAATCCATATATATGATCATAGATGTCTTATTCCACACATGGAATTTCAACCACGAACTCTGTAGATAGATCTGATCTGGTGTAGTGTCCCTATGCATCCCCACCTATAATGGGGTAATGGAGTAGAAACATGTGATGGAGAGATTCCAAAATGATAGAAAGAAGATATATGGAGTTGGAGGTAGTCACGATAGAGATATGTCCTCTTTAGTATCAGTCAAGCACTAGAGATCTCAAGACATGAGACACTTTCGTGAGGAGACCCAGGGTTCTCTTCGTGTAGGTCAGGGTCATTGCAGTCCACTGAGACAGCCATGGGAGGGAATATTTTATACTTGTGGAGGGAATAGTCACATGGTCTGGGACTACTCGACTAGGTGTACCAAGAATCCCAGGTAGGCAGAAGATGAGCCACCATGGTAAAGGTAGCATTATGGACATGGGTCTCCCAGGCAGCGACAAAGAGGTCCCTAGGGTGGAAGAGCTAGAATAGGAGATGGAGGAGTAGAATTCTGGGGTCAACTGTATGAGGTTCTCCCCCACCACCCCCTGGAAACCATGTCAGGATTGGGGAGTTGGTGGTCGGGGCCGCAGACAACTGCAATCTATGGATGTCCACCACACAACGACACACGAAATGATTCAAGGTATGATTTGTGTTTACAAGAATCTCATTAGTACTATTATACACATGTGATGACCAATCGTTTCTTTATCAACTCTTTTTGTTGGAGCTGGATCTCCCCGTAGAGACAGTAGCACAGAAGCTACACCTTTGGGTTCCTATGGGGAACACTTCCTATATATCTTCCATCTACCGGCAGTGCGAGCTATCGCTTGAAGGAGAGCGGTTAACGTGGGACCTACTAGTCTAAATGATGGATCATTATGGTTTCATCATGGGCATGTAATATATTTCCATTGTTTATGGGTATATTTATTATCACCATCGACTAGTCAGATGCATACACACTGATGGAATGAGTTTCTTCTTATTTAGCGAGAGAGACCTCATAGCTGGAGAAGTGGATGGCGTGATCAAGAGGTTACAACATATCACCTATTAGATAGAGACTATGTCCCTTGGTGTAGTATACTATTCAAGAATATAGATCCCATTTGTTGTGGAACATTACATGGAAGAATTTTTTAAAGATGTTCCAAGACTACCTCTGAAGAAGGAGTTGTTTTTCTACATTGACATGCATCCAAGGACTACCGTGATACCTTTTATACCCTATTAGATAGAACCCTATGAGATTTTTGAGGTGAGGATGCATTTAGTAGACCTTTGTATGAAATTTTCATCACACCCAATGTATCCTCTTAGGTGGCTCTGGTTTTTTTTTGAAGAAATAAGACTAGAGATTACAACTTGGTGTTCATTATCACACCTAAACCAGGCCATGATACAGAGAGAGTACCACTTTCCATGAATTTATGACATCATTGATCATCTATGAGGGGCGATATGGTTCTTCAATATTTACCTTATATCTGGATACAACAATCTATGGGTTTTGCGAGACTGATATCCCAAAGTTGTCCTTTCGATGTAGCTATGAACACCATGAGTTCCTAGTTATACCCTTTGGTGCGACGAATGTGCCTGCCATTTTCATTGCTCTAAAGGACCAAATATTCTAGAAATAATTGGATATATTTCTTTTCTTATCCATTGAATACATAATATTCTACTCTACTACTAGGGAGGAGCATGAAAATCCCTTGAGAGTCCTTGATTTTTATCGATAGAACCAGCTTTACGGAAATCTCTCGAAATGGATGTTCTAGTACACAAAATTCACTTCCTTGGGAATGTCATTTCTAATTAGGGTTTAGTCATGGATCCAAAAAAGCCAAAATTAGTGAATTCATGGGATCCACCCAATAATGAATTAAAGGTTTAGAGTTATCTTGTAATTGTGGGATACTACTATAGATTCTAAGTAAACTTATCCATAATTGAAACACCATTGATCACTCTGACTTAGAAGGGACAATCATTTACATGGTATGAGCAGTGCCCGAAAGCCTTTATGTAGTTGAGGTAGAGACTGATGAGTGCTCCAGTTTTGTGGCTACTAAAGGAGGGTGTTGATTTCATGGTTTATTAGGATGCCTCAATAGCTGGGCACAATTATGTTCTGATGCACCAAAAAGCAGTTGTCGCATATCGGTCAAGGCACGTGAGGCACCATGAGAAAAATTATGCGTCTAATGATTGGAGTGGCAGAAGTATTTTTCTTCTTGAGGATGTGGCCTCACTACCTTCTTGGAGATTACATTGTGGTTTATTCAGAAAACCAGAGTCTCAGGTACGTCTTCACTCAGAGAGACTTGAAGAATAGATTGTGGCATGGGGTTGAGTTCTTATAGGACTATGACTTCATAATAATTTATTATTCAAGGAAGGGTAACTTTGTAGAAGATTCCTATATTTGAATGTCCATGGATATCCTTCTACCAAAAGATTCAAACTACTTAGATTCCCTACAGCTGACCCTGATAGAGCAGGAGGGTACCTTTATTTTTTCAGTCAATGGTGTTGGCTCCTATACACCTTGATAATTTGAAGGAGTCACAAATGGGAGATGTTGACTGTGAGCTTATTCATGATAAAATATCCATAGGTGACTACCATAAATATATTTTTAACGATGAAATCACATGATCTGATTCCATTGGTTAATAGTAGTTTTCGTTGTGATGCAAGTGGACTTCATGTTGGTGTTCCATACTTATTTCTTAGCAATACATCCCTACATGGGGAAGATGTATCGGGTTCATTAGTGGTAGTTTTGGTGGTCCGACATGATGTGGAGTGTCACTTATTTCTTCTCTGGATTCCAAAAATATCACCAGGTGATGCTTGACCACTAGGTACTGGTAGGGATGTTAGTACCTCTTCATTTCTTGAAGTGAAATGGGACAACAAATCAATGGACATCATTACCGAGCATCAAAGAATTGTGAAGACCCATGATTACATATGGGTGTTTTTCAACCAACTCATGATGTGGGCACACTTCTTTTCCATCGAGGACCATAGTTCTGGAAATATTCTGGGAATGATGTTTGTACGAGAGATAGTACACCTTCACGGGGTACCCCCACCAATTATCTCTGATCATGACATGTGGTTAACATCACGATTGTGGAGGGGCCTGTAGAAGGCACTCGGGACCCAGTTGTGGATGAGTACATCATTCCACACCCAGAGTGAAGGGCATAATGAGTGCACTATCTAGAGGATGAGGATATTTTGAGGGCATAAATTATGGATTTCGGCTGGAGCGGGGAGGGTCACCTATGTTTGGTGGAGTTCGCATACAACAACAACTACCAGTCCACTATCAGCATCCAGTGTTGTTGGAGGTTATGATGGATATAGTGTAAGTAATCCATGTGTGGATGAAGATATACTAAAGCATATAGAAGTCCTATATAGATAGTCATCATATGGACTTGGAGTTTGAATAGGGGTAACAGGTCTTCTTGGGAGTCTATCCATGTCGTGGGATGCAGAGGTTTGATTAGGGAAGAAAGTGATCCTCATGGTTCATCGAGTCATTCAATATTGTGCATAGGATTAGTGAGGTTACCTACCACCTCGCCTTACCTCGCATAGCTGGAACGAGTTCATGTTTCCTGCACGTTTCACAACTAAAGAGATATGTGCCTGGCCCAACACACATTATTGGTTAGAGTGAGCTAGAAATTTAGGATAGTGTCGCCTTTGTAGAAAGCCTGATGGTGATCGAGAACCAGTATGAGTGGACCCTATGAAAAAGATTCATCCCTCTAGTTCTTGTTTGTGGCAGCACAAAAATGTGCATGAGAGTTCTTGGGAATTTGAGAGCCGTATACGGTCATAGTCCCCCCTATTATTTTGTTATTTTTTTAGTTGAGGGTAGAAAATCATGAATGAGGGAATGATTTAATGAAATATTTTTTTTAAAAGTCATTGAACAATTTTTAAATATTATTATAGATCCATGAACTAAAATGACATATGATTCTGAGTCCTAGTGTTCGGAGAATAAATTTTATTTATAATATTAAAAATATTTTATATTAGACATGCATAGCTAATTAAAGAAAATGGTATCCCTCTTAATTGGTTGATCAGATCAAAAAACTGAGACCACGGTTGGTTCCAAAACACTTCTTTTACCCACGGCGCGACATAATATGATTTGGTGCGAGAATTTTGGACCCCTTTCTCAATGGTGGTGTTATTGAAGTGAATTAAATAATTAATAATTTAACTAATTTCAATTTCTACCAAAACCTAATTATAGTTTATATTTTTTGGATAAATACACTCATTATCTTCTTTTCCGACAAATCCTATCCTCTCTTATCCTATTATATCATCTCAAATACTTTCTATTGAAGAACAAAAAGTGATGAACGATAAAGAACCATCTGAATTAGATAGATCAAAGCACAACAGATCCTCTTACATCATCGGAGATTATGTTCTACAACAAGAACAAACAATCTCTAAAATTTAAGACATGCTCATGGTGATTGTTCCTGGAATTAATCTTTTAAGCTTGTTATTATTTGAATATTCACCCTACGCCCCTATTTTCAAAGTCCTCATTCGCATATGTACCAGATTCATATTGTTTATCATTTATGCTAACTATGGTACCCCATTCTCAATCAACATCCATGATCAATTGTCTAGTCATGACCGAAATCCTTGATTATGGTGCCTTTCCCCATTTCTTCTTATATTTTTTCATCATCGCATCCCCATGTATCATGGATCAACAATTGTTCGGTGACCCGAGTTCAATTAGATGATTGGAATGTTATTCTCATGATTATTTCTCCAAACAATGATGGAATCACAAGCAAGCCTTAGATCTGGATATATCATGACATGGGAATGATCAATCAGATAGTTTCACGATGATATTACTAGGAACAAAGGTGCATTATCAGGTATAAGAACGAATGAAATAGGTGTTCATTCTGGTGGCCTTGTTCTGACGAACGACGGCCGAAAAATGTGATTCAGAGCCAGATTAGAAGATTTTGGAGGGAAATACAATTGGATATCAAGAAGTTTGACATTCATGAAGTCCATATGATGATCTATGTAATTTATGAGTTATGTGAAAATATAAACTACACACCTTGTTAAATGAAAAACACACGACATGAAGAATCCCTTATTTTAAACTCTAGGGTTTTGGATAAGATAAATACAACATGGTGGTTAATCCAAGTGAAAAGACATGTACCTCTTGTAGAAGTGAAATGAAACATGCATAGAGAAAATGTTAGGAAGACACTCTATACCAAGAATAAATATATGAAAATCCCACACAGACATCATCCCGTGTGGACCAATACGATGTGTACCAAAATTCATAGACACAGAGTTCGAGTACACAGACACTAATATTGGACACAACCCAATCCATGGATGGGTAGTGCATACCATTTATCCTACTAACAAGGAATGTTTTCCTACTTGGGATGAGAACTGTGTACCCACCAGACATGGACTGGCAGTGGAGAGGGACCACAAACTGTGCGGACACCTCACACAATGTGTACTTCTTCAGCTCAACTGACCAGTCTTCAAATATTTATAGCTCCTGTGTTTGAATTGGGATTTTTTCCTATGAGATGGCTATCATGAATGGTTTTTAGAATAGAACATGATGGTTTCTTTAGATGTAGATTTTTATATATAAAATGAATGTTTGAAGTTGGCACGCTTAGAGAAGACAACTGATTACTATAGTGCATTGAATTTGCCCAATAGTGTGGCGTGTCTTGATATTTCCTAGTATCGTATTGTGGCTTCAGTCTACCTATTATCATAGCGTGGATTGAAATTTCATAGTATAATGGAGTGGCATGAACATTCATAGTAGTGTGGAATGGCTTGACTTTTCGCAGTAGCTTGACGTGGCTTGACATTACCCAATAGCGTGGCATGACTTGACGTTGCCCAGTGGTGTGGAGTGGTTTGAATTAACTAAGGACTAATGAGGAAGAGGGTATTTTCCCCGACAACGACACATTCTTGTGACAAGAACCAAAACCATGTGGGCAAGTCAGTGATTTCCAAAGTAGATAGTATCATGGTTTGAGGATTTGATCCCCTTTGAATTGATCCTCCTCGGTAAATGTGTCAAGATGCGGGGCTCATAGATGGTTCTAACCTTGGAAATGATGGCTACAAACTTTCTTGGGATGATTTGTGAGATTGAGATCCCCTCAATCCCTTGTTTGGGATTCATTGAATGAGAATATATATATATATATATATATCTACCATGTTGTTTCACCCACTCCTTGGGTATTGGTTACCCCCCCAATTCACATAGCGGCGAAGACGTGTAGGGTATGCCCTGTGCATTATTCATTTAGCTTCCCATCATTAGATAGGTCTACTCTAGATATGGGTAGAAATGACACAATTAGGAGCTTATATACTCCTCATATTGGGATCCTTGTTTTGGATGAGTCTACATTAATAGCTTTGTTGGGTTGAGCTTCACTCTTTTTGTCCACATTAACTATACCTTGTTTTTATACAGATTCTCTTCAGTTATATCTTATATTTTTCTACCTTAACCATTTTATGCCATTGTACTAGGAATTTACATAATCACCCATACATGGGATTTTAGCAACATGTGTCTTCTCTTTTTCAGAAGGCAGACCGGTCAATCATGGCAATTTAAAAACATAGGGATATGGTTTGCATGGACGGTGTATGATGGTCATGATTGGGATATAGGATTCGGGCTCTCCCAACAAAATGTATTTTCAATTTTTCTTTTGGTTTGTACCAATTTTTGGTTTTCACTTGTGTTTTTTTCTTTTCTTTATAGTTTTCACTACCAAACATTGTTCTATTTTGAGGTTTATATAGGCTTACTTTTCTTTACAATAGTTTCATTTTTTTCCTACATTCACTGTGCACTTTTTCATCGTGTTGGTTGTGTGAATGTGAATAGGTGCTAAAGAAAATTCCTCCCTGAGTTATTTGTGTCTTTGACATGGGTCTCCATCTTTTGGACTATGGAGGTGGTCTTGGGGTAGTTACAGCTTGAGCCCAGCATGGGTCGAGTCATGACTAGATGAGTCCATGGATGAATCAATGTATAGGAAAATGTCCAAGAATTTTGGTAAAGGAAAATGAATGTGGATTCCAATTAATTAAATCCATGTATGGATATTTCACATGGATATGTTTCTAGTATATAGGTATCTTGGGTAAAAACAATGAAAATGGTGCATTAAGGAGGAATGAATCACCCAAGTCAATGTATAAATGGAATGGTATGATATTTTGGTGTGGAATAGATGGAAAAAATTATCTAATTTTTATGAAAATTCCGAGCTTTTTAATTAACAAAAATGAATGGAATATTGTTCAACCTAAAAAATAGTCAACAATTGAATGTTTCAAATATGGAAATTATGTGATTTTTTTAAATCAATGTTCTAATGGGAATGATTGTGAAGAGAATAAACAAGGTTATACATGTAATGGTTTTCCTATTGATGTTGAAGAGACTAAGAATGACATATGAATGGATGTATGTATTAATTAATAAAATAATAAATCCTAGTAAATGGATTGAGAAGGATGTGGGGTGATACAAGTTTTTATGTATTGTAATTCGATAATTATGAAATATATATGTATTGATAAATATAATTTTTTCATTAAGGATATGATATAATATATTGAAAAATATTTATAGACTATAAATTTGATTTAATTTTAAGGTGATATTTTTATTAAGGGAAATAACCAACAATATTTTCCGGTTGATGAGATAATGATCATTGGATAATGAGATGATTGATATGGATAAGTAAATTGGATAGTACTTATTACCTTGGAACTGATTAATGATATGTTAACAAAGTTGTTTAAACTATTATTGATTTAGTGTACATATTTTTTAGATTTATTTAATATATCCAATAAGCTATATTTTATGTATGTAATGAAGAATCATGAATGTTTTCAATATGTTTTTATGGTAATTTACGTTATTAATATGTTTCAAGAGAATGCCTGATGAAGGTATTAAAATTTCTGGTTTGTGAAAATCAATTTTCTCTTTATGATATAGAGGGAATTAATTATATGTAGAATTTCAGAAATTTATTGAGCTTAATTATAAATATTAAATATTTGATGGTTCATAAGGTTAACCATTTATGTAATTTTTTATCTTGAAATCTAGATAATTATATGGTGATTAATTGTTTACCTCACTATCTGAATATTTATGATTATTAGATAAAATTTTCCACTCAATTTTTTATGATGATAACTAATTATAGATAAGATGAATTATCATTATATTTTTTCATATTATGATCTGTTATTGATTCATGCATAACAAATTACCCTTCAATTCATTCAGAAAGAGATGAAGTAGAAAATGATCAAGGCAAAACCAAAGGGTGAGATTGTTCATATTAAATGTAATGAAATATAGTAATTATATATTACTTTAAATTTTTTTCAAAATTAAGAAAAGGATATTGAAAAAAAAATTGTATTGTTATTACGATAATTGATGATATCAATAACCTTTTTCATACCTCTTTGGTTTATGTTTTTTTTGGTCTTTATCCTTCTCTAGATCACCCACATTATTATGATCAATGACCTCTATCATATTATATAATTATTTACACTTTTCATCCATATCCAAATATCCAATTCCCAAATCTGTTCTCCTGTGTTGTAACCTAGTTATGAGTTAATTTTTCTAACCATTATATTTCAATCATTCAATATTTAAGAGAAGTTTTATTATAAAATTGTTTAATTTGAGATTAAATGATGGAATTTTAAAATGTCAGTCAATAGATGACTATGAAATTTTATTTGTGGGAAATTCATTTTAAGGGGTGTAAAATATTACACCGCAAGATTTTAATAATTATTTTATTAAAATTAATTTATTATTTTTCATTTTTTACATTGAAACAATGAGTTTAACTTACGTTAAATGAAAAAATAAACATTTTTTTTCATTACACACAACTTTGAGATTAAACGAAACATGCCATTTTATTAAAATAATATTATTTAATATGATAATTATCACATAGATGTTGGAATGGAACTTATCAAAATATATTATATATACATTTATATATAAAATAAATTAATTTTTGATGAACTAATTAAAAATGAAAATAAAAACTATTTTAAAATTTAGAAATTTTTTTTGTGAAAATCATATTTTTAAAAAAATCAAGTTTTACCTCAAAAAAATTATCAAAAAAATTTCAGGTTAATTATTTTAATGAAATTTATATATTATATATTCAAAAAATGTTTAAAAATAATTTTATGTTTTTTCTAAACAATAGATAAAAATATATCAAATTTTATGCTTAAATACTACATTTATCTAAAAAATAGTTATGTAATCATTTTTTATGATTGTATTTTAAAATTAATTTTTTTAACCATTAAAAATTTAATTTAACAAAAATAGAATTCATTTTTTATATAATAATATAAAAATTAAATTAGGGAACGTTTTTGATAAATTTTATTAAGATTACTTTTTTAATGAATAATGGATAATAATATTTTTTATATGAAACTTTCTTTTTTCAATTAATTTTTTTACAAAGTAAAATTACATTTTAAAATGGTTTTAAATTAACATTAGTTAGATTATATATATGTTAATCTATTTTATTTATTTTTAGTAAATCCTATTTTTAAATTTGATATAAAATCATTTTAATCGTTTTAACATTTTCTCTTTGAAAACTCGCTTTCTCATCTTGTCAGTGGGATTAATTTTAAAATAAAATGTGTCTTTTGTGAATTGAATTTGAAAAAAAAGATTAAATATTTTGAATCATCATAATTTATATTATATTATAAGTTCAACATAATTTTTTAACACCATGAATAGTGAAAATAGTGAAAATTAATTTCTCTAATTATGGTAAAAATGGGTTTAACAGAGGTTAAAATGAAAAGATAAGGGTTCAAAAGATATAAATACTTGTCTAAATTATATATTATAGAAATATTTATACCCTATACTATATAATTTCCTACCATAGTCCATTTTCAGGCCTCTTTAATAAGAAAAAACATGGGTACACCTTTCTCTTTTCTAAAATTACAAGTGCACCACTCACCTCAATTAAAAAAGGCCACCAAATATCTTCTCTTCTTCACACCGTAAAACCAATTTTGTTCATAAAATTCCTCTCCAAATCACTTCCCATATTCACTAATCTTGTACTAAATTAATAATTGTAACCGTAGATCTAACTTAGGACATATTTCTATGCAATCTTAAGGAGGTTACCCGATGAAGAGTTAATATTCTTCAATGAGAATTTTTTTTTTCCTTAATATAATTAAATTATAATAAAAAATTGATGATACAATAACCTCAGTATGTTAAATATAATTATATTTATTTTAATTCCATGACCAACAATTATATTCAACTTCATCAAATGTGTTATGAAATAATCGTTCATATGTTCGACAGATTACCACCTCGTGAACAAATGTCATTCATTTTTGAATTACCATATATCATGGTTTGGTATAATGGTTCATATAAATAATATCTATTTTATTTATAAAAAATTTATTCCTATCATATTTTACTTTTTATTTTACATTTTTAATGGATAAGTTAATGTCACTTGAGTTTATGGTGGAGTACGATTTCGTGAGGCAATGCGATTCGGTTTCACTAACGATTAAAATGGAAAATAATAAGACTAAATTTTATTAATATATGTGATATAAATGAAATAATTATGATATATTTTACATAGTTATCATTCATAAATGATCTTCTATCATGTACATTCATTCTGTTTATCTCACTAAAAGATGATAACATTGTTCGTGTATGGGTGGATTATCACCTTTACGAAGCGGTATGACTCTCTTTTCATCCTCAAACAACATGGATGATGTCCATATGTAGATTTATATAAGTATTATTTTATTTATGATATTATTATTAGTATTCATTAAATATAATATATTACCAGCTTTCTTTTCATAATAATCATTGAAAAATGGAATTGTTACTCATGCGTACATACAAACTTCGGTCTCTAGTATTGTAACATACTTAATTTCTCAAAATCATCATTCTTGATTTGTAACATTAAAATAATTTATGTAAAAATATGATAATTATTGTTTATATTATGGAACAATGATTAATGTAAGAGGAAAAAAAATAATAAATCAAAACTTATTTGAAAAACGAAGTGGTTATTACCCGAAACATGACATTAACATGTAGTATTTAATAAATGATTAATACAAGGACATAATTAAATAATATATGGTATTATATATGATTTTTTGTTTCTTTAATATATGTATAATAAACTTATATTCATTATACTATATGATCGAATGAGTACAAAGGAAGTCAGGACTTCTGGTAATTGATTTCGTGTCTCTCTATTATTACTAAGAGATATCTATAAATTCACTATTCATTTAATGTTTGTGATATATATACTAAAACATTTATATTTTATATCATTAGTCTCCAAATTTTCATTATATTTAATGTTTCATTAGATTTTATCCTTTATTTGGTATTGTTATTCAAATGAATATTATATGGGAAAGGCTTTTTTTATCACTTTTTACATTGGTGAGACACATGTCATATTGACCAACTATTTCATTTATGTTAGGCCTATAATAACCAAGATTGTATGTTATGATATTTCACATAATATATTTATTGTGGTTTATATATCCAAATTATAATCTCTCTTTAATGGAGTTCATCATTTTAAAGTTACCAAAATCATAAGGGGTTTTTGTCTCAATTTTCTTTTATTGAGACATATATTATGTTATGAACATATATTATTTTATGTGGTGTATATAAATCGTAACTAACATCTAATTTAATAAATTTATTTTAATCATTCAGTTTTATGTTTTTTAATCTTTATTCATTCATGACCCTTATTATTCAATGTTATCAATGTTTTAAGAGTTTTATGTTACAATCTCATCATTTATTAGGATTGGTTATGATCATGAGTCCAATAAGAAATATTATTATATCTCTCTCAAAAAACTTATTAAATTTATTAAATTCTAGGCATTTTATTCAAATACATGTTTTCTAATAATTTTATGATCCTTATGTACTGAAGAGTTCTAAATAATTATTTTAAGAAAAATCATCATTATTTCTCTACTCGATCAGAACCGTATTTATTCAAAACCTTGTTTTTAAAAAACAAGTAATAAATGTTTATAACTTTCTTAAAATAAATTATTAATGGCATTTTTACCCATGTTTGACTAGTTAAACAATGTTTTTTAAGGAAACATCATGTCGTCTTCCAAACAATGCTCGTTTGACATTAAAGATAATGTTAAATGAATATTTTTTTTCATTTGGGTTGTATTAATAAAAATTGTTGTCGTTATGACTATTATATTATTTGAAGCTTAATATATATGTTTTTAAGGTTATTTAATAAAACGAGTTTTCAAAAAAATTTAAACAATGATTTCAAAGAGGGATGTTTATTCCCCTCAAGAAATATTTTAAATAATATTTTAATCTCTCTTTATATGTTTTCAAGGTTATTTTAAAAGGAAATTATTTTTAAATTGTTTTATGTTTTAAAAAAGTGTTCTCAAATTGGAATGGATTTTCTCCTCAAGAATAATTTTAAATTGATTCTAAAGATTATTTTCTAAATTTTCAAAATTTAATTTCAATCAAATGTCATTCCAAAATGAGTTTTGAATTTTTAGTTTTAAATAGAGATTTTAAAAACTAGGTATTTTCCATTATGAATTCTACAATTGATTTATATTTGAAAATAGTTTCCATATAAGATGACATCAATTGATGTAAACATTCATCATTGAATATATATTCCAAGGATACCATTCATATTCTTACATTGAATGGTTTATGTTTATGATGACAATATTTTTATTAATTCTATTTCTCTTTCATGGGTTATACCATGATAATGTTATTAGGAAAACCGTCACTTTTTCAATTGATAATGCTATAAATAATGAACTGATTATAAAACTTTTCATTTTTACATAGGTTATGAAATGATGATATGTTTATTAAAACCATATTATTTCATGGGTTATGATAAAATTAATATTTTATGATCTTGGGGCACACATATGTGTGATTATCATTATTTGATAGTGGTTATGTCATAAAAAAGGAAGTTAGTTTCATTTTAACCAATGATGGAGGTTATTTTATAACAAAATATGGGTGAGAACTATATGTACCTCAAATAAATTAGGTCAATATTTATATCTCATGAGATAGATAATACTGGAATAGGTAGTGATCTCGGTTATGTGAGGGACATTGTCTACACTATTCATCTTGGGTGTGAACCCTGACTATTGTAATGGTTTGGGGAGTTGATCCATTCTAATTTGATATAATTTTAATATAACCTTGAATACTATGCAAATTATTTTCTATTCTTATATATAACAACCAACAACGTCATATGCCAATTTTATGCTCTCATAGATCATGTCTTCATATTTCCTTATGATTAATTCCATACAAACCGCCAATATTTATGCAATGACTCAATATTATATTCATTGATATATAGGTTATTGTTTTCATGATTTTTTCTCATGTTATTATAATCATTTTTCAATTTATGTAGATGTGTCTCCCTTTTTTCCATTACTATCCTTCTATGACCCCCCTTTACTATATTTCCATTCCCTTAGTTATGAAGAAAGGATTTATGTGGGATATGTTTGTGAAAATTACTAAAGAAGATGATATTTATGGGATTTTTATGATCTTTCACTAAATTATAATATATTTTACCTAATGTAACACACAAAGATTTTATATTACGTTATATTTTTAAATTAATACAAAATCTTGCGCTACACATAAGACTGAGTTCAAGCGCACTATGACTTACCAAACAAGCCGTTAAAAAAGAAGTTATGAATAGTATTAACTACATTTTGAATTTTATATACTCCATTTAATTTTAACATTCAAATTTTGTGTTTATTAGTCATAATATAAAGACAAATTCAAATTTTCAAATAAAGGATGTATTTTTCAAAAAATGCATTTTTTCCACCATTTAATGGAGAACCATTTTAAATCAAATTTTTGAAAATTTTATATAATTAATTTAGTGAAATTAAATTTTTATTTAGAAATAAGACATAAAAATTTAGTTTGAAATTTTGTTTTTTAATTTTCTTATAACATTCATATTTTGATGAATAATGAAAAATACTAAATTTTAATTGAAAACACGTTTTTCAATATAAATAATTTATAGTATTAAATTATGGATTTGAGTGATTTTAAATTGTAATTTGATTTGATTTTTATCATTTAATATAATTTAGTTAATTATAACTAATTTCACGTTTAAATTGAATATAAACACATGTCAATCTTTTCATAGTTTTTACATTAAAAAAACCAGCTATTAGGTTTTGATAAAGAGAATTAATTTTAAATTCATTAATGCAACTTATATATTTTGAATTTTTAAAATAGACTTCATTTTTGGATTCAAAATATCAAAATTATCTTAGGGTTAATTTTTGGTATTTCTCTGAAAACTTTAAATTTTTAATGAATCGTAAAAAACACTACATTATTGTTTAAAACCAAATTTTGATTAAAATAATTATTTAATTTCTTTAAATTTATTTTAAGTAAAAATAGATACATAATATCTATATTATTCCAATTTAATTCATTGGAGTAATCTTATAAATATATTAGATATATAAAATTTTATTGAACTTTTTAACGTTTTTACCCACCTTCTTGGCACATTTGCAAATTTTCCTAAAACCTAATTTTATCGCTTATATGAATAGAATTTCGAAAATCTGAGAGAAATGGTTGAAATCAGTAAGTAAAATGTGTTTCAATATGATGAAAATAATTTTTGTTGAATAGTAACTTTTGACTTTTATTTACCATGGTTAAAAGTAAATAGGGTAATTAAAGGTAAAAATGATATTATAATTACCCTAACACATGTCCTTATTCTATTGGATAAGAGTTTTTTGACCAAAATAAACCATAGGAATAAAATATAATCCTCTTTGGTCCACCTGGATTAGATTAGGACATTTATTATTATTTTATTTAAAGAAGTGTTAAATGTGTAAAATTCATGTTTTAATAACTAAACCATCGTTAATATAGGGTTATACAAAATATAATTTCGACTATAATTATTTATTATAAATATAAAAATATTTCATTCTTCATGGTAATTTATTAATATTTTTTACAGGTTATATAATTACATTTACTTCCGAAACAATGAGGATGCAGTAATTACCTTATTATTGAAATACTAAAATAATTGACGTTGTATATAATAAAATTAATGTTAATTGAGAATTTTTATGAATTTAAGAAATTTATTAGATTAATATGACATGTTAGGGTTGATTCAATTAATGTTTTTTCGAATTAATCATGTTGTTATTACTTTCACAAAAACAAAATACCAAAGAGTGTCAAATTGCCATAAATGAGTGATTAAAATGAATACTATATTATTAAATGATATAATATTACTAAAAATCTATGGTTCATCGAAATGACTTATATAATGATAAATATGTCATTAATGAACCACTTGGGGATCTCTTTTCATTTTATTGTATGTTTATTAACATTGTAATATAAAAATACAATAAGACATTGTAAAAGTTAAACTATTTAACTAATAGTTAAATCTAAAATATATGGTTAATATGGTGACCTAAACATTTCTAAAAACAATATGTTAAGAGTATTTAGACCCATCCCCACCTTATCTTAAAAATAAATCATTTTGGAGCCATTATAAACCGAAAATGAATTTATAATAAAATAATATTTCAAGCATTTCAAAAGTTCCCCTCACCTCCCTTATAAAAGGATACTTCCCTTTCTCTTAAATTAACGCCTCCAATGCCATTTTCATCATCCTACACCTACCCAAATATCCTCCCAAAAAACCTCACATAATCCTATAGGCATTAACTTGACCATAAATCCATCCCAAGGATCCCTTTTGTTCAAATCAAAAGGAAACACCAAAAGAAGAAGTAATTATTTTATCACATCATTCAATGTTTTTTCTTCTTCCACTTTCTCTTTATTTGTTACATACATAATAAAATAATAAATCCAGTACCTTCTAAATATTATTATAATATTATAAATATTGTACAATTATACTCATTATTCTATCCATCCTATGAATTATAATGTCACCATGCATGCGTACCTACGGCTTACCGTCTCCACACCGTGGTGTAAATTATTAGTCAACACTATGTTATTTGGATGGATATAATGTTGAGTAATATGGATATAAATAATGAAAATAACATGCTAATTTATATGTAAAATTAATATACCATCCAATTCCACACCTTTTAATCACTAATGAAATTATATCGTCGCTCATGTGTAAGTACATCTTACCGTCTCCACGACATGATGCGATCATTTCTAGGTTCACCATTCAACGATGATTATAAAAATATAAATTATTAATAAGTATGTAATATATGAAATAATAATTCTACTAGATATATTTACGTATGTATGTACGTATGTAAGTATTTATATACATAAATCTATCTTATTCACTTAATTTCGTTCAATACAATATAAAAATGGACACAGCGCATTTGTGTACGTACGACCTACCATCTCCATAAACTGTGTTTTCCATTTCATATATATATCTATTATACATATTTATATTCTAAATATATATTATATATAAATCATTTTTTATATTCTGGAATGATTTAAATCATGATCTAAATGATACGATCAAGAATAACAATTTAAAAAAATTACGATAAAGAAAGCGAGTATTACCCAAAGTGATAATTTAGCATGGAAATTATTAATAAATTTTCATTATAAAGTCATAATGAAATCATGTATGATATCACATATATGAATATCGATATGTTATAGTTTAATAACATACTATGGTCATTATACCGGAGGTTAAACGTTCCCTTGACCGACGTAAATTACTAGGTAATGGTTATTTACACATTCTCATTATTTTTTGAGATTTTTTATCTGTATTTATCTACAAGGAAATATTTATTATCTACATCCATGATTCATTAAAATGTTTTAAAAATTAATATTATAAGTTTTTATGGAGGTGAGTCTTTAACTAGATCATCATTTTAAATTTTTTTTAATGATTTATTTTTCTAAATCATTTTAATTTATTTCCATGTTTTCAAAATGATTTTAAAATTTTATTTACGTGTTCATGATTGTTTTAAAGAGTTGATTTCATTAAAAATTTTCAAATTGGTATTGGACATGTTGATTCAAAAATCACTTTAAAATTGATTCCTTTATAAATTGTGAAACTTGTAAATGATTTCATGAAAGGGGGTATTTCTCTCAAAGAGGTTTATTAATTATTTTCAACCATGTCAGCATCCTTTATTGGATATTATTCTTGATTGAGGTTGGTTTACAATAAAAAATCATAGATATTATATTGAATGATTTATGATATATTTTATTATGGATGTGCAATTTTTATACCACTCATGATTTATGGTAAAAGTATTGACCTTTTGAATGATAGTTTTAGTACAAATTTTTATGTTACATTTCACATTTTATCATATAATGAATATAGTGGACATAGTATGTGACAGGTGGGGCCTACTATAGCCTCTAGATACATCGGTAGTTCTTATAGGACAAAATAGAGTCTTGGAACAAGGCCTTGACAGAATTTTTATTTTAAGTCTTGGCATGAGGTCTTGACTATGCGGCTATTATGTCTGGCGTTTGGAATTACCTCATTATGAAATTAGTTATTACATATGATTATTCAACTAGTAGAATATCAATGTACTTGTGTATATGGTAATGTTTGATTTATATTTTGATATTCTGTTTGATTTTATGTTTAAAAGGCTGTTGTTTTTATTGCACTTCTTTCCTTAAATAATTACAGCTTCTGGTAAATTATTTACCCTTACTGAGAATCTGAGCTCACCTGTTTCTTATGTTAATTTCCTAGGATTTCAAGAATTGTATTATGTCTGATATGCAAGGTTATTCTTGGGGAATAGTGGAATTCTCAACGGATTATTTATGTTGTGTTTTATATTTTTAATGTGTAAGGAAACATTCATATATGTAATCTCTTTTGCAAGAATACAAAATGGATCGGTCCTTCGGGACTTGATTCCTTGTAATCATGACAATTATTTAAAATATTGTACTAGATTAGGGATTTTGGGGTCAGGTCATTACATTTGTTATTATATAAGTTTAGTACAAACCTTGAAAACATTATTTAGATAAACTCTGATTAAAGAACATTACCCTAAGATATACTTTGAGGATTAGTATAATTTTTTTTAGATTTTTGGTAATTTATCGATTTTTTTTGTATTTCAATTGAAAGGAATACCTATCTGGATATGAGTAGGTAGAGGTGGCTCTAGTACAGATGTACCTTGTATTGAAAACTATGACAAGGAGTTTTGGGCTTAACCTGGGGTATCCGGTTACATGACAACAGGCCTTACTACACTCTTGGTAACGACACTCTCACATGATATGAATAAAATAATTCACATTTTATTTACAATAAATTATGAAGGATTTAGGAGTAAATACTTTCTAAAAGAGATCAATTTTTTATGATTCTAGATTATATGCATAATATTTTAAATTTACATTACATATATTACATGTTTGGAATTATGTATTGTGATTCATAAACTGACCTTGTGCATTCCATTGTATTGATATGGCACATAGTAGAATGAATGAGAACTCTAGCAATACGAATGATCCAAATAGTTAGTAGGATCATATCTTTCATAGTATTAAGCCAACATTTAGAAGGGAAATAGTTTCTCATGTATTATGGTCACATAACGGAATAGTATCATGTGTTAATATGATGCGTAAAGAATTATATGAGTCCTATGGCTTCGAAGGGAAGCAAGATATGAAATGGATGGTAGAGATAAAGATGGATAAATGAAGGAGGGGAAAGAGGGATTTTCCCATATGTAATAACTGTGGAAAAAATCACCTTGGTAAATGCTTGAATGGAATGGGAGTTTGTTGTAAGTGTGGAGAAAAATGACACCGAGTATGTGATTTCATGGGTAATAAAAGGGTCTCAAATGTACCATGCTTCATCTACAAGGAGTTGGGACACTACACGAATCAATGTCCAAATAATCATAATATTCCCCAAATGAAGCTATTAGATAATAATAAAGTTATGATACTACCACATGAAGAGGAATGACTAATTTTCTTATGTTTTTATTAAATAATTATTTCATTTGAGTGTTGTATCAACAACGTTCTGGTTATATGAAATATGGAAATAAATAAGGGTTGCACTGCAATAATATTTCATTTAGGATTTGAGATTATATGGTTCTATGAAAAGTGACTCAGAAGCAAGTTAAATATTGTGGAAAGTACATTCTTAAAAGAATGATAAACCTTAATATGTTTCTTATACTGAGGTAGAGATTATCTAATAATATATGATTGATTTGCATGAATTATATTCGATATTCTAGATTGCTTTGATAATAATTAATAGTTTTTTTCTTCCATTATTATAGGATTTTAAAACATTTTTGTAAATAAGCAGTATATATAGTATTCTCATAAAAATAAGGGAGCATTAATTTATTCAATAATCTTTTAGGGTAACTTAGGGTGTTACCATGTTTTAAAAGAATACATGATCAAGGTATTCACATGTTATTACGTGGAAATGATGATCTTCATTGTGTATACCTTCCTTATAAATTTTTGACTGTGAGTTTGGATATAAGTATTTTGGATAAGTCTAATGTATGGAATATATTATGTTTGACATTGGATGCTATTTTTAAGGTTAAATCATTTCTTAAGATTATTTTTGTATTATTATAAAAAGTATAACCCAAAGGACATGCGAAACCTTGTCGCGTCTGGTAAGGTCGCGAGACATGAACTTGAAACCGAAGGGCGACAAGTGTGCATCACCTTCCACTAGCGTACATAATGTCCTAGTTTGTATAATGTAGTTTTTTTAAATAGTCTGAAAAATTAAATATAAATATCACTATATGTGGAACCGTATATGATTAGGATAAATAGAATATTTTTGAATTCTAATATCTTTTGGAGTGAAAGTTGAGTTTGTGGTATAAATTAAGGGAATGATGAAACTCTACTTGTCAAGTATATTATTTTCCTCTTATTCTATGAATAAATTTATTCTTAAATATTAGGGAATAGATGTTAAAACCATAAAATGTGATATATTAATACCTTATGTTTTTTTGAACCGAAGATATTTTAAATCATCATAGATTGACGGTTTTGAGGCCCTAAATTTTAAAGTTGTTTGTGATTGATGACCTTAATAACTCCCTATAAGTATTTATGTTTTTTCTCAAATTATGTTCCTCTAATTTCCAAAAATTTTCTCCGAATCGAGATCATTATTTTTTGGTGACTTTTTCATTTCCCTTTCCCGCTTATTAAGAAAATATTTGATTAACCGTATTTCTGATGTGGGTTTTCCAGAAAAGGTATTTTCTATTTTCAGCCTTTTATTTTTGATGAAAATTTTCAAATTGAAAGGAAAAAATTTATTGAAGTAGGGTGGAATGTAACACCCCAAAGATTTTATAGTAATTTATCTCTTTAATGTAATTCCATAGATTGCACTACACGAAACACTGTGTTCAAGCACACCACGACTTATAAAAATATATGTTCAAAAAGCGGTTGTGAATAATATTAACTAAATTTTAAATTTTATATACTCCATAAAATTTTAACATTCAACTTTTCTGTTTCTTAGACATAACTAATGGACAAATTAAATTTTTCAGATAAAAGAAGTATTTTTCAAAAAATGCAGTTTTTCCACCTTTTAATGGAGAACCCTTTTTAATCCAATGTTTGACACTTTTATAAAATAAATTTAGCGAAATTAAATTCTCATTTAGATTTGGGACATAAAAATATAGTTTGTATAAATTTTTTTTAATTTTCTAATAATTTTCATATTTTGATGAATAGTGAAACATACTAAATTTTAATTGAAAACAACTTTTTTAATAGATATAATTTATAGTGTGAAATTATTCATTTGAGTTATTGAAAGTTTAATTAGATTATATTTTTATCATTTGATATAATTTAGGTAATTATAAATAATTTCACATTTAAATTAAACATAAACACAATTCAATCATTTTATAGTTTTTTCTTTAAAAACCCACTTTTTGGGTTTGACAACGGAAATTAACTTTAAATTAATTAATGTAACTTCTATGTTTTTAATTTAATAAAATATACTTCATTTTTGTGTTTGGATTATCAAAATTATCTTATGGTGAATTTTTTCTAATTTTCTAAAAACATTAAATTTTTTATGAATGTTGAAAAACACTGCAGTATTATTTAAAACATACTTTTTATTTAAATATTTATTTATATTATTTAAATTTATTTTATTTCAAAGTATAAAAATAATACCTATATCAGTCCAATGTAATTCAATGGATTCAACTTATAAAAATATTAGATATATACAATTTTATTGAACTTTCTAATGTTTTTACCCACCTTCTAGGCATATTTACAAATATGCATAAAAAATAATTTTACAACTTCAGTGAATAGAATTTCAAAAATTTGAGACACAGATGATATTAGTAAGTAGAATTTGGTTCAATAATATTAAAATAATTTTTGGCGTATAGTAACTTTTGACATTTATTTACCACAGTTAAAAATAAATAGGGTAATGAAAGTAAAAATGATATTATAATTACCTTAAAACATGTCCTTATTTTATTGGATAAGTGTTTTCCGGACAAAATCAACATATGTAATAAAATATTTTCCTCTTTGGTCCTCTTGGATTAGATTAGGACATTTATTATTATTTTATTTAAAGAGGTGATAAAAGTGTAAAATTGAAATTTAAACAACTAAAACATTTTTAATATAGAGTTATTCATAAAATAATATAGACTATAAATATTAATTAAAAGATAAAAATATTTCATACATAATTGTATTTTATTTATATTTTTTGACATGAAATAATTGAATTTATTTTTGACACAATGAGGTTGCAGTAATTACCTTATTAGTGAAACACTAAAATAATTAATGTTATAAATATTAAAATAAACATAAAATATGACTTTTTATGAATTACACGAATTTATTAGATTAATATGAAATGGTATGGTTTATTAAATGAATTTTTATATAATTAATCATGCGTTTATGACATTCACAAAAACCACATACCAAATAGTGTCAAAATTGACATAAATGAGTGTTTAAAACAAATACTATATTATTAAATGATATAATATTACAAAAAATATGAGTTTCAATAAAAAGTCTTTTATAATGATACATATGTAATTAATGAACCACTTGGGGTTATCTTGTCATTTTATAGTAGTTTTATTAACCATGTCATATAAAAATACAAGAAGACATTGTAAAAGTTAACCTATTTAACTAAGTGTTAAATATTAAAGATAAGGTTAATAAGGAGACATAAAATTGTCCCAAACTTATTAGGTGAGAGGATTTCGACCAATCACCACCTTATACATGAAATAAATCCATTCGATCCATTAAAACCCTAAAATTATTTTATAATAAAATAATATTTCAGGCATTTCCTAAAGTGCCCCTGACCTCCCTTATAAAAAGAACACTTCCCCTTCTCTTATATTCACATCTCCAAATCCATTTGGATAATCAAAACCCTTACCAAATAACCTCCTAACATCCCTCACTTAATCTTAGAGTCCTAATCTTGAGACTAAAGCCAACCTAAGAAACCCTTTTGTTCAAATCAAATGGAAACACCTCAAGAAGAGGTAATTATTTTATCACATCTTTCAATGTTATTTTCTTCTTCCATTTTCTCATTCATTTTTATTTCTAAAAAAAATTAATAAATAAAGTACCTTATACATAATATGATGATATTATAAATATTTTACAACCATACTCATTATTATATCTTTCTTATGAATGATAATGTCACCATCCGAGCATAAGTGCGGCTTACCGTCTCAACGCCACGGTGTATTTTGTTATTCGATAATATGTTTTTTGTATGGATATAATGATGAGTAATATGTATATAAATAATGAAAATAATATGATATTTTATATTTAAAATTAATATACCGTCCAATTCCACACCTTTTAATCATTACGAAAATGATATCGTCGCTCGTGTGTACGTACGGATTACCATCTCTACGATGCGATGAGATTCATATCCATTTTCCCCATTCAACGATGATTATAAAAAATATATTATTAGTATGTATTTAATATATGAAATAATAATTCAACTAGATATATATATATATATACCTATATATATCTTATTCACTTACTTCCATTCAATACGATATAAAAATGGGAACTGTGTTTATGCGTACATTTGACCTACCATCTCCATAAACGGTGTTTTCCATTTCATATATCAATATATTATAAATATTTATATTATAAATATATAATATATATAAATCATGTTTTATATTTTGGAAGTATTTAAATCATTATCAAAATGATACGATCAATAATGACAACTTAAAACATTTACGATAAAGAAATCGATTATTACCCAAAATGTTAATTAAACATTGAAATTATTATTAAATTGGTAGTATAAAGTCATAAAGGAATCAAGTATGATATCATAAATATTAATATTGTTATGGTATAATTTAATATCATACTATGGTCATTATACTAGATGTTAAACATACCCTCAACCAAAAGAAAGTATAAGATAATGGTCATTTCCTCAATCTCATTATTATGCGAGATTGTTTATCTGTAAGTATCTACTGGGAAATATTTGTAATATATGTCCATGATTCATTAAAATGTTTATAAAAGAATATTTTGAGGTTTTATGGAAGTTACTCTTTAACTATATCTTCATTTTAAGTGTTTTATAAGACTTATTTTTCTAAATTTTTTTAATTAATATCAATGTTTTCAAAATGATTTTATGTATTTATTTACATGGAAATGATTGTTTTAAAGTATTAATTTATTTAAAATGTTTCAATGTGAAATGAGACACTTTTATTCAAGAATCAATTTTAATTGTATTTCATTATAAATTGTGACACTTTTAAATGATTTCATGAAAGGGGTTATTTCACTCAAAGTGTTTTATTAATTATTTTCAACTATGTCAACATCCTTTATTGGATACTATTCATGATTGAGGTTGGATTACTATAACACTATAATCCATATTGTATTTAATTATTTATGATATTTTTGAATATGGATGTGATATTTTTATAACATTCATGGTTTATGGCTAATGTATTGACATTTCATATGTTAGTTTTAGGACAAATTTTTATGTTATGTTTAACCTTTTTCTTATGAGGAATGCAGTGGACTTAGTATGTTATGGGTGGGACCCGTTATATCCCCTTGATGCATAGGTAAGTCTCATGAGACAAACTAGTTTCTTAGCACAAGGCTTTGACAAGATTTTCATCTGATGTCTTGGCACGAGATCGTGCCTATGTGGTTATGATGTTTAGCATTCAACATTCCCTCATTATGAAATTAGTTATTACATGTGACTATTCTACTAGTAAAATATCCATGTGCATGTTTATATGGTAATGTTTGATTTATTTTTTCCATATTATGTTCATGTTTATGTATAAAAGGATGTTGTTTTTATTACACAACTTACCTTAAAAGTTTATAGCTTCCGCTAAATTATGTACCCTTAATGAGCATATGAGCACACCCCTTGCTTATGTTTTTTCCAGGATTCCAAAAATATAATTATTTTCGATATGCATGGTTAAGCTAGGGGAATAATGTAATTCTCAATGGATTATTTATGTTGTATTTAATGTTTGAATGTGTAATGTAACATTCCTGAATGTACTCTATTTTCCAAGACTACTAAACTGGTCAGTCATTCAGGACATGATTCAGTATAATCATGCTAATGTATTTAAATAATACACTGGTATCCGGCTTTTGGGGTCAGGGAATTACACCTAGAATCTAGTAGAACTGCACAATTATGGTCCTTAGGCATGTTTTTTTCTAATATAATGAATATTAATCTAAAAAATATAATATCCATGTTTGAAAATACTTCGTCGTTATATATGTATGGTTAACATAGAATTATCAATGGTTTCATAAGTGTATATTGATATATACAATAAAAAAATTATTAATCTTTTAAAATAGTAGTAAATGAATAATCTATAATTTTGGAACATTGAACTGAAAATACTCCTTACACAAAATCATGTTTAATAGTATTTCACCTAAATAATAGTTTATTAAAGTTACTTTAAAACTATATAGATCATCAAAAAATTGGGGTGTGACACCACAACATTGATACAAGGAGATTAAATTATACTATATATAATTGACTGACTTCCCCATTTTTCTTGAGAAAATTTCATAATAGAGTTGTGTAAGATTATAAAATATCTATATATGGGTAATTATGGGGGAATCATGTTGAAAGTCATTTATATATATAAAATTATTGTTTTTTATTATAAAATGTAGTTATGTGGACGTGTAATTCTTTGATTAATTCGTAATGAAGTAATGTTCCAATGGAGATACATATAAATTAATCTTTGTCTCATAGAAAGAAGTTATGACATAAATAGAACTACATTAAAATATTTTCCAAAACTTTTACGAGTTTAAATTGATGTATCACTATAAAGTATTTGGATAAAACATAAAATTTTGTTTGAATACAGGAATAAACGATAACGGATTATAGTGTTATATTTGAAGGAGGACATTATAAGATAATGACCTAATTGAATCTTGGCATGTTAATGAAAGTAATATTTAACAAAACATGATTTTAAAAGTATAATAAAATATTCTTATTAGATAGCGTATTTTTTCAATAATGATTTTCATCAAATCATATTGTTTCCCAATTTAATAGAACATCACTTTAAATGATTTATGTGGAGGAGGTTATTTCACTATGAAACGTCTATTTATTCCATAATGAACATGAGTAAAATAGATTTCATTGTATTCAAAGTTCTCATATTTAACAGGTTTTATGAGTTGTAAAATATAGTTTCTAAAAGATTCCATCCCTAGTTAATGTAAATACAGAACTCATTCAACTATTTTTGAATATTTTTACTAAATCTCAAATTTTATGTGATTTTAGTAATTCTATTATAATTACTAGAAATGTGATACATCACTCCTGATCTATGAACATAGATATAAAAAACTATTACGTATATATTTTTTTATCTTCTAGAAGATAAATTTTTATTGTTTATCATATATTAGATTGACTAAATAATTTAGTGTTATATTTATGGTCAACCATGGGTTTTTTCAATAATATACCTATAAAAATCTATTAAAGTAAAATCCAATAAATATATGTTCAATAGAAAGGATGTCATATTTTTCCTTCTATTGAAATTTTAGGATTAGAGTTTTAGATATTTGTGGAAACCATTATATAATATTGTGGTCACATCCATATAGTGTAAATTTTTTTCCACAAAAGAGATTGTTAATTTTATACCCCTATTTCATTAAAAAATCTATTTCTTCTTTTATTATGCGTCACCATAGTGGAATGATTGTATTTTATATAGTTCATATACCTCATTAAATCCTTTGAAAAACATTTGAATATATGGGATGATAAAAACAAAGCGTATTAATGGATATAAAAATAAAATAAACTTGTTAGTCTAGTAAAAAACATAAGGTCCTTTGAAAATTATCATCAATTTTCACAATAATAAATTGTATACATAAATAAAACATATACACATGATAATATCATTGTTTTATAAAATAAAACTACTAAACCCGATTTTCAATCATTGTATATTCATGACACCATATTCTGTGTAATGCCCTGACCCTAGTTACCCAGAATGAGTGAAATATTAGATAACATTGGCAGGATAAAAAGATAGCATGTCTCGATAGACCGATTATTTTAGTAGCCTTGGATGTAATAGATGCATTCAAAAGTTTTACTATATATTATTAAATGAATAAGAAACATTGTGGCTCCTTTGAACAAACTCATATCCCTTATCATATCCCTCCAAGTTAGTCGTAATATACTTCTTCACATCCTTGTTAAAATATAACATAAGAAATGGGTGATCATAGATGCTTAGTAATGATTAAAATATAGCAGAAACTATTATAAATAAGAATAAACATTTAAGGAAATGTATAAGACTAAAACAAAATCCTTTTAAACATAGACTTTAGCATAATATGGCAAAGATAAATCAAATAATTCCATTTAATTATTCACATGGATATTCTACTAGTCGTATTCACATATAATATCAATAGCTAATCTCGTAATGATAGAATTCATAATGAAGGACATCATAACCACATAGTCAGGGACTCAATCCAAGACTAAAAATAAAAATATTCCCAATACCTTATTCTAAGAAACTAGTTTTTCTCATGAGACCTACTGATGGATCGAGGGGATATAGCGGGCCCCACCCATCACATATTATGTCTAATGAATTCCTCATATGAATAGGTTAATACATAACATAAACATTTATATTAAACTATCTTACGAAATGTTAATACATTAACCATAAATCTTGAATGAGATAAAAATAGAATATCTATAGTCAAATATATCATAAATATTTCAATAAAATATAGAATATTGTATCGTAATAAACCAACATAAATTAATCATAAAATCCAACTATAGATGTTGACAGAGATAAAATCAATCCAAAAAGTATTTGAGTGAAATATTCTTTTCTACTTTGAAATCATTCAAAAGTCACATAATTATAAAAGAAAAAAATTATTTTGAAAATATTTTTATAAGTTTATAAGGGAAGATAAAATGGTGTTATAATTGTGGAAAATAGTCCCACTCAATATATAAGTTTAAAATATTCTTTCATTAATTATTCAAAAGGTATTAAAGGGCATTGTTTGGAAAAAAATGGAAATATTCCATTAAAAAAATTTATGAAATGTAAAAAATGGTTATAAATGAATATAACCTGTATTCTTGGAAAAAGTTAAAATGTCTTGAAATTAATGTTTATCAAACATAGATGTGGATGATTAAGAAGTCACTGTAAATACTTACGTATAAACAACCTTGAATAACAAAAGAGACTACAAAATTAACCCTTAGCATGTACTTTTCCTTAGTCGAGGGTGCATTAACCTCCAATATAATTGTTAAATCATTTTTTTAATTATAAAATAACTACATACATAAATATGATATCATATATGATCCTCTAATATTGCATTGTTAACAATATTTCAGTAGTATCATTGTTTCGGGTGTTAACTGATTTGTTTTTCTTTATATGTTTTGTTACATAAGTCTTTTTTTTATGGATAGGATGTATTTGATTCATATAAAAAATGATATTATGTTATTGAAAATTATTTTTTAATCATCAAATGATATTTATTCTTGAATGGTTACGATTGGAAATTAAATTTTATTATGTCATGGAGACAGTAAGTTGAATGTACGCATGTGCGACGATATCATTGTATTGATGGAGAAATTTTATGTAATTGGATGACATATTATTTGTAAATAATAATTAACATGTTATATTTAATATTTACATCAATTATACTCATTATTTTATCCATCCAAATAATTATGTTTTGAATATCAAACTACACAACGACGGGGAGACGGTAAGCTATACGTACGCAGGTATGGTGAATTTTTCATTAATAGGATGGAAAGAATAATGAATATGGTTTTACCCATTTTATAATAACATCTCAATATTTATAGGGTAATGGATTTATTATTTTATTATGGAAACAAAAAATGAAATAGGTTGTAGAAGAAAAAAATAACTTCGAAATAGTTGATAAAATAATTACCTCTTCATCCAGTGCTTCCATTTGATTTGAACAAAATGGATCCATGGGTTGAAATTATTATCAAGGTAATGACTATAGGATTAATTTAGAATAGTTTTCATGAGATTTGAGAAGGTTTTGGCCAAGGGAAATGGCTTTATAGGTGTGAATTTATGAGAAGGGGAAGTACCCTTTTATAAGAGAGGTGTGGGGCACTTTAGGAAATGCATGAAATTTTAATTTATTATAAAATTATTTTTGGTTTCTAATTTGTCTAAATGGATTTATTTAGAGGATATTATGGGTATTTTTATAAATCCTCTCATCTAATATGTTTTAGATATGTGTATGGAACCATATTAACCATATATTTTTGATTTAACACTTAGTTAAATAGTTTAACTTTCACCATTTCTTCTTGTATTTTTATACTACAAGGATAATATAGTTCAATAAAAAGCCATTTGAACAAAAAATGGATAATTAATGACATATGTTGCATTATCTATGTCATTTGGCCAAATATTATTTTATTAGGAATATTATAAAATTTAATAATGTAGTATTTGATTTAAAAACTCATTTATATCACTTTTGACACTATTTATTATTTGGTTTTTGATAAAGTCATCACAACTTGATTTCTTCAAACAAAATACATGGAATCATCCCTATAATGTCATATTCACGTAGAAAATTATTTTATGGAATCATAAGTCTCAATTTACATTTATTTTAATATTTATAATATCAATTATTTTAATCATTCATTAATTAGGTAATTAATGCATCATCATTGGTTCATAAATAAATATAATTATTTAATGACTAAAAATTATAAATAAAGTAATATGATGTAAGAAATATTGTACCTTTCTAAATAATATTCATAGTCGAATTTATCTTATTTATAAGCCTATATTAAAAGTGGTTTAGTTATTAAAATTTGAATTTTACACTTTTAACTATTTTTTAAATAAAATATAATAATTTCTATAATCTAATCCATGAGGATCCAAACGGATCATATATTGGTCTTATGGCTGATTTTGGGGGAAATACTCTTATCCAATATAATTAGGATATTTTTTGGTGTAATTTTATATTATTATAATATTAGTTTTACCTTTAATTACCCTATTTACTTTTAACCCTGGTAAATAAAATTCAAAAGTTACTATTCACCAAAAATTATTTTGAACCTTTTGAACCACATTTTACTTTCTCGATACAAATCACATTTATCTATTTTTTGAAATTTAATTCACCAAATTGGTAAAATTACATTTTATGCAAATGTGCAAATGTTCCTAGAAGGTTGGTAAAAGACGTTAAAAAGTTCAATAAAATAATATATATATATAATATAATTTTAAAATGACTCTAATAAATTCAATTAGACTAATATAGGTATTATGTATCGATTTTGATTTTAAAAAAATTTATATTAAAAATAATTCATTAAATAAAAAGTCAGTTTTAAACAATATCACAATGTTCGTTACTATTCATAAAAAATTGAATGTTTTTAAAAAAATACCAAAAAATCACCATAAGCTATTTTTGATATTAAAAATTAAAAAACAAAGTCCATTTTGAGAAATAAAATTTATTACATTTCAAAAAGTGGTTATTACTATTCCTAACGTCTTTTATAAATTGTTAGTTTGATTGGTTTTGGTGTGAATGAACTCGGAGTTACGTACAACCCAAGATATTGTATTATTCATTGAGAAGTGTATCATAGAATCTTGGGGTGTTACATTCATAAAACAATAAAATAATTTCGTCCTCAAAATTTATAGAATATTACTACGTAAAAAGATTTATGTGGTTCTTCATCATTAGATCCTCAGTCCCCCACATTATATCCTTAATTTAATGGGTCTTCCAAAAAAACGTTTACAAGAAAAGTTGTCTAGTTTTTCAAAATATGTTCTCTGGTATCAATAATCTTGATAGGATATTCAAAATAAGACAGATCAGGTTCCAGTTCTAATTCTTAATAGGTGATCACATGTGTTGGGTTATGCATGAATTTTCTCAATAGTGATACGTGGAACACATCATGAACTTTGGAGATATTTGGCTGCATTGCACAATGGTTAGCTACAACACTAATTTGTTCTAAAATTTCGAAAGGATATATATATATAGGACGTAATTTTATTTTCTAACTGAATCATATAACACCCTTCCATGGATATTCCATCAAGAAACCATGATCTCCAACTTGAAATTCCAAATCCTTCCATCAGTTATCGACATAAATCTTTTGTCTAGTTTGATATTCTTTATCGTGAGTTTAGAAAATCTTCACCTTTTCCATTGTTTCCTCAATATGTTCTCGGACTAGTAGTTTTGTTTCCCCATCATCCTCTCAACCTATTGTTGTGAGACATCTCTTTCCATATAATTCTTCATATGGTGCCATATGAATACTTCAATGGAAGATGTTATTATTGTAAAATTCTACCATTGATAAATAGTGATCTACATACCTAGAAATTCATGTGAGAAAGATCTCAACATGTCTTCAAAGGATTGAATATTCCGTTCTGAATTTCTATTAGTTTGAGGGTTTTAGGTAGTTCCCAAATGATGATTAGTATCTTGGGATTTCTGAATACATTTCCAGAATCTTGATGTAAAACTGAGATCATGATCAGAAACAATTGATAAGGGTACACAATCTATTCTTTCAACTTAATTAATATATATTATTGCTAAATTATCAAGTGTTAAATATTCTATTATATAAATAAAATGTGTTGAATTGGTAAGAATATTAACAATGACCCATATTACATCATTATGCCTATGAGTCTTTTGTATCCCCATGAAATATTCAATCGTAATATCATTATATTTCCACTCAGGTATGGTAATAGGTTGCATGACTTCTCCATGATTTTGTCTTCCAGCCTTTGCCTATTTAAAAACCACACATCTTGACACATAATCAGTAATCTCCCTCATCATGTTGTCTAACAAAAAATTTTCCTTCAAATGCATATACATCATAGTGCTAGAAGGCTATATAGAGAAATTTTCACTAGGAGAATCACCCATTTTAGATCAGGTATATCGGGAACACAAATCCTCTTCCCAAATTTCAAAATTCTACATTTATATGTGAAGTCAATCAATCTCCCATCATTCACAACTTTAATTTTCTTTTTAAACTCTTCATCATCAATCTGAGAACCTTTTATCCTTTCTAGTAAATATGGGTTAGAAATAATTTGAAAAATTATTGATGTTTCACCTTCAATGATTATTCACATATCTATATTTACTAGATCCATAAATATATAATCCCTTTCAACTCTCATCTTATTCAGAACTCCATTGTCCTTTCTAGTCAAAGTATCTAATACCTTATTTTCCTTCCCCACGTGAAATTGTGTTGTGAAATCATAATCCATTAACAGTTCGAGACTTCATCATTGCATCAGGTTGGGTTCTTTCTATGAGAAAATATATTTCAAACTCTTGTGATCATTATATATCACATTTTCTCCAAAGAGATAGTGTCTCCATATCATCAGAGAAAATATTGCAAGTGATAACTCAAGATCATGTGTGGGATATTTTTTTCATTAATTTTTAGCTTCTGTGACACATAGGCAATAACTATATCATACTACACAAGGACACAAAAGTCCTTTCATTAAATCATCACTATAAATAACCAATACATGTTTCCCTAATGTTAGATTCAAGATAGAAGCATCAGATAAAATTATATTTAATTATTCAAAACATTCTTCACCCTATTTTGTCCTAACATATGTATCCCCTTTATGTGTGAGCTTGGTTGAGGGGTTAGCCAATCGTGAAAAATTCAGGATGAAATGAAGATAGTAACCTAGTAAACCAATAAGACTATGCACCTCAATTATAAACATTGGTGCTGGATATTCTTGGATTACCCTTTTATTTTAGGGATCAAAAGATATTCCATCCTTAGAGACAATATGGCAAAAAAAATTCCTGAAGACCTAAATTCAAATTTTCTAAACTTCCCAAATAATTAATTTCATCGATGAGTTTTTGTAATAGTGAGACAATGATTTTCATGATATTCATATATTTTTGTGTATACCAAGATATCATAAATAAATACCACTACAAATTTATTAAGTTATTCTTTGAAAACTATATTCATTAGATCCATAAAAATATAGGGTGCATTAGTTAGTCCAAAAGTCATAACAGTAAACTCGTAATGTCCATACATGGTTCAAAATTCTATCTTTGAAATTCCATCCTTCCTAACGAACAACTGATGATATCCTTATAGAAGCAAAATATTTAAAAAATATTCAACCCCATGAATTTGAAAAAATAAATAATCAATGCAATGTAGGGGATACTTATACATCTTTTTCTTATATTGATATCCCTGTAGTAAATGCACAAACTCAGAGATCCATATTTCTTCTTAACAAAAATAACAGGGGATACACATAGATAAACACTAGGGAGAATAAGTCCTTTATCACTAATTTCCCCTAGTTCTTTCTTTAGTTCGACTAATTCCATTGTGGCCATTCTATTTGGGATATTTGATATGGGCCTTGATCCAGTAATTAAGTCAATGGAAAATTTAATTTTTCATTATAGAGGATGTTCAAGAAAATCTTCTCGAAACACATCAACATATTCTTTCACAATAGGTACGTATTCAATTTGAACTTCCCTTTCCTCACCCATAGTAATTTCACTCCATTCATCCCTAATAATTGATTTTAGTATAGATACAGGGGGTGGATCAGGATGAGAATCAGATTGTGATGTTTATTCTCTAATGATAAGGGATTCTTTATCATCATCAAAAAATATAACCTCCTTATTCTTACAATAAATTATTTCATCATGGTCTGAAATAAAATATATACTAAAGATTATATCAAATTGAATCATGAGAATGATAATAAAATAAGAATATAAAGCACGTTTATATTCCATAATGGTATCTTTGTGACAAAAATTATTGCAATGATAATTCCCTTATGAGTTTTGACTAAAAACCCCCTTGTTAAGTCAAATTGAAAATATCTAATTTTCTTGGTTAACAGAGAATATATAAAAGAATTCAATGATCCAGAATCAAATAAAACATTGGATAATTTTTAAAAATTGATTAATGTACCCGCCACCACACCATTAAGAACTTCAACCTCAGTAGTAGTGATCAGATATGCATGGCCTGAATCCCTTTAATTTTTAATGGAAAATTTAATTGACTCTTAGGACAGTCATTTTCATAATGGCCCATCTCTTTACAATTATAGCATAGATCATTGGGATATTCTTTCATCCTATTGCATTCATGAGCTTGGTGGCCTTTTTCTCCACACTTGTAAAAAACTCTCATTCCCTTCGGGCAACTACTGGCGTGTTTCATCCAAAATTTACTCTAGGGTAGAAATTTAACATTACCTTCTTCCACTTATTTCCTTTTCCATAGTGTCTTGAAAATATTTTCTTCCCTTTCTTCATTTTAAAGTCATAAGACTTAGAGAATTCCGTTTCTGTCTTGATAGAACATGAGACCATAACTTCGTAGAACAAAAATGATTATGAAACCATAGATCACCAGATAAATGGTTTAAACCCATCATATAATATATCAATATTACTTCATCGGTTACATATATAATATGCATCGTGCCTTTCTAACCATGTAAAGATAGTCTCATACTTTGAAAAAATTCTCATCCTCCTTTTTCCACAGACTCTGAAGTTACCCTTCCATATTTTATTGATGTTCAAGAATAAATTAATTTTCAAAGAAAATATCGTTAAACTCCCTCCATTCTATATTTGATACATCTTCATACTTCTTTGTGTTTTGAATTAATGACGAATAGTGATCTTCATATCTTGAGTGGTGATAAACTACCATGGATACTTTTTTCCTTTTCTCACTACCCAAAGCATGAACTATTATCTCTACGGAACATATCCACTACTCAGATACAAATGGATTTCTAGTCCCATTTATGGTTTGTGTTTGTTTTCTCTTGAAGCAGCCTAACATTGATCCTCTATGTTGTGGATCAGGGTGCTCTATATAGGTAAGGTTATTATTCTTAACCTGAGTTAGTTTTCCCAATATGGTTATAATATTTTTTGGACCAGTTACATAACTAGATACACTATAATTATCTTGAATATGAGGAAAATCCCTACATGGATTATGTACATTGATATAATTTCCATTCCTTCCACTAGGCTTAATTTTTTAACAACGGCATACACTAGATTATTTTATAATCCCAATGAATAATTCTAAAATTGTAAAATACTAAACATAAATTGAAAATTTTATGTATATAATCCATAATCATAAAAAATGTTTTCTTTGGGGGTGTATTTAATCATTAAACCTTTATAATGGTTTGTAAATAAAATGGGAAATATCCTAAGCGTACCCACTGGGAGTGTCAAAGCATGTGCATAATAGGTCATGTTGTCATGTACTAGGATACCTCGGGTTAAGCCAGAAACTCATTATCATAGTTTTCACTTCTATGTAAATCTATTCCAGAACCATGTCCACTTGTTGTTTCCATACGCGGATGTATTTCATGGAAAACCCACAAAAAATAAATATTTCCAAAAAAATTGGATGTTCTTCTATACTAATCCTCGATGTCTATCATAGGTTAATGTTTTCTAATTATAGTTTTTCTAAATTTATTTTCCAATTTTTTTACCAAACTTACTCCGATACCAACTATAACGCCCCGACCCAGTTACACAGAGTCAGTGGATTGTTACACAACATTGGTATGATCACAAGAGATCAATTCCCAATAGACTGATTAGATTGGTATCCTTGGATGTAATAGATACATTCATTAGTTTTACATTACATTATGAAATTAAAAAACAAAATTGTGTCTCCTTTGAACACACTCATATACCTGACCATATCCCTATAGGTCAGCCATAATATACTTCATCACATCCTGGAAAAAATAAAACATAAGAAAGGAGAAATCTCAGATGCTCAGTAAAGATAACAATATAGTGTAAACTATTATATATAATAATAAAAATTTAATTCCATTTTTAAGACTAAAATAAAATCCTTTTAAACTTGTACTTCAGCATAACCTGGAAAAGTTGAATCAAATAATACAATTTAGTTATTCACATGTATATTCTTCTGGTCGAATAATCACATGTAGTATCAATATATAATCTTATAATGATGGAATACATAATACTGGAGATCATAACCACATAATCAAGGCCTTGTGCCAATAATGAAAACAAAAATATTTTCAAGGCCTTGTGCAAAGAAATGAGATTGTCTTAGGAGACCTACCGATGTATCAAGGGGTTATAGCTGGACCCTCTCATTACTTACTGCATACATTGAATTCATCATATGAAAAGGGTGAAACATAACATAAACATTCATATTAAACTGGCATAATAAATGTTAATACATTATCAATAAACCATGAATGGCCTAACAATAGAAATTAAATATTCAAACATATCATAAAACGTTCAACATCATATTGAATATTGTATCACAATAAACCAACTTCAATTAAATATAAAATCCTACAATATATTTAGACACAGATAAAATAAATCCTAAAACTATTTGAGATAAATATCTATTTCTATGTTGAAATCATTTCAATATAACATAATTATAAAAGAAAACAATTATTTTGAAAATATTCTGATAATCTTGTATGGGATGCTTTTAAGGTGTTATAATGGTAGAAAATAGCAACATCTTCCAAATAAGTTAAAAAATAATCCTTCCTTAATTTGTCGAATAAGTCATAAAAGACCTTATTTATTAGACGATGAAATGATTTTTTCGAAAACATTTTATAAAATTTCAAAAATGGTATAAATTACTTTATCCCATTGTTTAGGAAATAGTTAAAATGTTTTGAAATCAATTTTTATGAAACATGGATGTGGATGATAATGATGTCCCAGTAGATACTTATGTATAAATAACCCCAGATAATAAAGAGACTTTAAAAATAACCATTACCTTGTACATTTCCATAGTTGAGGGTATATTAACTTAATGGTTATATAATTTTAATTAAATTATACAAGAACCACATACATAAATATGATATCATATATGATCCTCTAATATTTTTTTGTAAATAATATTTCATTACTATCACTGTTTCAGGTGTTAACTGATTCATTTCCATTTATATGTTTTTTATATAAGTCATGTTTGTTATGGATAAGATGTATTTGATTCATATCCAGAATTATATTATGTTCTTAAAATTTATTTTTTAATCATCAATTGAAAATTATTCTTGAATGGTTTCGATGGGGAATCAAATCTCATTGTGTTGTGGAGATGATAAGTTGTATGTAAGCATGAGCGAGAATATAATTCTATTGATGGAAAATAGAATATAATTGGATGTTATATTATATATATAGAATCACTATCATGTTATATTTATTATTTACATCAATTATACAAATATTTATACCCATCTAAATAATTAATTGTTGAATAACAAACTACACAACAACATTCAAACGGTAAGCCATACGTACGCACGTTTAGTGACATTTCATTCATAGGATGGATAAAATAATGAATAAAGATGTACTATATTTATAATAATATCTCAGTATGTAGAAGGTAATAGATTAATTATTTTATTATTGGAAAAAAATAAGAAGTAGAATAAGACAATAACATTGAATGTGGTGATAAAATAATTACATTTTCTTTGGGTTCTTCCTTTTAAATTGAAAAAAGGGATAATAATGGTAGATTTATTATAAAATTAAGGCCTCTAGTTTTAATTTAGTGTAGTTAGGATCAGATTTAATTTGGGTTTGGATGAGCTTGGGGGTGTGAATTTTGCGATAGGTGGATGTACCCATTTAGAAGAGAGGTGAGGGGCACTTTAGGAAATACTTGAAATATTAATTTATTATAATTTTTTTTTTGGTTTTCAATAGGTTCAAATGGATTCATTTCGAGGATATGATGGAGATGGTTCTAAATCCTCTTAATCAATAGGTTTTATACATATTTATATCACCATATTAACATTATATTTTAGATTTAACTCTTTGTTAAATTGTCCAACTTTTACCATGTCTTATTTTATTTTTATACTACATGGTTAATAAAGATACTATAAAATTATAGGAAAACCAAAAGTGGTTTATTAATGACCAATTTTGCATTAAATATGCCATTTTGAAGATTCTTATATTTTTCGGACTATTATATAATTTAATAAATTAATATTTTTTTAAAAAAACTCATTTATGTTAATTTTTACACTATTTAGTATTTTTTTTGTTAAAGTAATCAAAACATGATTCCATAAAAAAAATACATTAAATCAACCCTAAAATTTCATAATCACCTATAAAATTTTGTGATGGAATAAAAAGTTTAAATTTTAATTTATTTTAATATTTATAATATCAATTATTTTAATCATTCATTAATAAGGTAATTATTTTATCATCATTGTGTCATAAATAAATTTATTTATTTAATGTCTAAAAATTATAAATAAAATTATATGATTTAGGAAATTTCTTACCTTTCTAAATAATTTTTATATTCTCACTTATCTTATGTTTTACCCAATATTAAAAATTGTTTAGTTATTATAATTTGAATTTAACACTATTAACTCTACTTTATATAAAATATAATAAATGTACTAATCTAATCCTACTAGATCAAAAAGGAACATATTTTTGTCGTAAGGTTTATTCTTGTCTATATGCACTTATCTAATAGAATTTGTACACGTGCTAGAGTAATTTTATATTATTATAATATTATTTTTACCTTTAATTACCCTATTTATTTTCAACCATGGTAAATAAAATTTAAAAGTTAATAATCAAAAAAATTATTTTCATCCTATTAAACAATATTTTTCTCCCTGATGGGAACCATGTTTGTCTAATTTTTGACATTCAATTCACAGAAGAGGTAAAATTATGTTTTATACAAATTTTCAAATGTGCCTAGAAGGTGGGTAGAAGTTGCTAAAAGATCAACAAATTTTTATATATCTATTATTCTTAAAAAATCACTATAATGAATTAAATTGGACTAATATAGATATTATTCAACTGTGTTGAATTTGAAATAAATTTAAATTAATAATGATTATTTAAATAAAAATTCGGTTTTAAAAAATAACGCAGTGCTTTTCACTATTAAAAAACTTGAATGTTTTCATATTAGTACCACAAATTCACCCTAATATAATTTTGATATTATGAGTACAAAAATTTAGTCCATTATGAAAAATGAAATTTATAAAATTTCATAATCTGGGTATTAATATTCATACCTTTTTTTTAAATGGCTATTTTGATGGGTCGTGGTGTGCTAGAACTCGGAGCTACGTACAACACAAACTATTTAATTATTCAAAGATAAGTGTACTGTAGAAGCTTGGGGTGTTACACTAAGGAACATTATAACTCAAGAATGAATTTATTTGAAACAAATTTCATCATTAAAAGTTAATAAACATTATTTTCATCATGATATCAAAATATTTCATTAAAACCGCATATCATGATTAAAATAGATATCATATATCATCAAATTCATAACCCTTGTTGAGTCGGGTTTAACCCAAGTAGGAATAACCGAATCCTAGTTTATTCTAGAGGTCTAACCTACCCAACCATATTCCTCATTTCTACCTTTGAAGAATTAATAATTACCCAATGCTTTGGAAATATCTATTTGGATTACCTATAATCATGACCTAGATCACTATTATCCGCCATCATATATAATTTTCTAGTACCATATCAAAAACAAATCATTTGGAATATCTATATTTTTATGCATAACATTGTTGAAGAAAAAGATAACCCCACAAGAAAAAAATATTCAATTCTCTCATAAAAATATGAAGAATAATCCTTTTCTTTTGAAAACACTTAAAAATGAATAATTATAAGATGAACATCAGTAAGAGATTCATTAAAAACCCATTGAAACATGTTAATTAATATTGATAATGAATAAACGATAAGAAATTTGGAAAATGTTGTTATGAAGTAACGTTTTTTAAAAATTTTCTCTTGCCACTTTTATAAATAAATTCTAAAAAAGAATCCTATAATAGATAAATAATATTCCTTTTAATTTATTTAGAAAAAATTAAAAATGAGATAAAAATGACTTGAAGAAATATTTTTAATATAAATAAACAAAATTCATGATACATTTGTTACTACTTTAATATAGAAGAAAATGATTTGAAAGGAAGACATTAAAATAATGTTTTAATGAAAACCCATTTACCCTAAGATACATCTATAATTTTATATTTATAACTCCTAAATAATTAATTTATTTTACTTATAAACATTCATATTGAATTTTTTATGTTCATTCCATTATCATGTTTCCGTTTATTTTATTTAATAATATAACATCCTAGACTCATAATGTATTATATATGTTGAATAAATTATCCAAATAATTGAGTTTCCAAAAATATAAAAGAAGATGAGATTTTTTATTAAACATAATACATTGAATCAAACATGGAATCAAGAATACATTTTTAAAGTATAAGACTTTGTAACTTGTTGACTAAACATATCAAAAACATTAATAATTCATGTTTAAAAAATATAATAAACTTAATAAGTTTAATGTTATAACCAAACTCATTATGGTATTCCTTTAGTATAAAACAAACCCGGAAAAGTGAAAGAATGCTGAGAAAATGAGAAAAGATAAAAACCATACATATAAGAAAGAAAATTAAAATACAAAAAATATAGTTTATATATATATGATAGGGGTATTTATAAGAGTTTTTTTATCATTGATAATTATATACTCTAATTTTTAAAATAAAATTTGTAGGGACAATAATAAAGTATCCATTAAATGTGAATCAATTTGAATAATTATAATGTTTAGTTAAAATGGTAATTTATATTTGAAATTTACATAATATAGTATTAATTTGTTATAATATTATACATTTTAAAACATATATTAATACTATATGGATATCATATGTTGTGTGGTATAAGTAACATAATTTGAATATTAAAATGTGATGGAAAATAAGAAATGTAAGTAAAACAATAATAAAAATTAAACTTATATCTGGTTATATAAATAAATATTTTGTTGATCAGTATTTTTATTTCCTATTTAAAATTTCTATCAACCCATGAGCTAACCAGTACCTATGAGCCATTTATAATGTGGTAAAATAAGTCAACCATCTATAACCATTAGTGGCTCAAATGTATGCATGCATGAATGTCTGAAACCACAAGTTAGAATGGTGGAAAACCCATGATGGGTGACGCAGAGGTGGAGGAGTCTGCATAGGGTGATCCCAGTGGGAATCAAGAGTGGAATCTATTACTCACATCTTCCCAATAGTGGGTAGCCTTTAATATAAATACAAGTTCCTTGACACTTGTCTTTATAATGTGGTGTTTGAGAGCATGTTTGTTTTTCACAAGAATTAAAATGGTCGAATATATCCCACCCATATTATTCTATTCATCTTAACATTTTTTTCATTTTTCATCATCATCTTCTAGATGTGCTAGCCGAACTGTCAAAATCGTAATTTTTACCTTCTCTAGACATGGGTTGGTTCTCGAATCGTGCAACCCCTGAACCCAGTTTAAAAAACAATCATCATTTTTACCTCCATTGATGCCATTTTTGAATAATTTTGAACCAATAATAAAGGACCACATGTCATGTGAATACTTTTTTGTTTAACATTATTTACATTTTTAAAATCATATGTAGCATGTAAAACCCTATATTAAATATTTTTATTAAAATTAATAAAATTTAACTTTTTGTATCTATCACATTTAAACCGAATAGATCATTGGTTATATCATTTATAGTTCAGATCATCAGTAACATTGATGTGTTCAAAAATATAAATAAAATATAAATTCTTTCATCAATCTAAAATGAGGACAAATTTTAAATGGATCTGGTTTATTATATAAATTTGTTTTTTTAATTAGTTAAGAAACTTTATATATATATATATATTATACCATCTTGAATTAGCAAGGAATTTATAGTTATCTTTTGAGGCGTGTCTTAAAAACACAGATATACACTAATGATCATATATGTATATTGCCATTACTACATGTCTTCTTCAAATACCCAAGTTATTGAATCCATGGAGTATAGGATATATATATATATATATTACATTTCAGTTCATCATAAAAATAAAATGAACCTTGAAGATAAATAGAATCTCATTTGGATTCTCAAATAAACACTTTTGTGAAATAATAAATTTGAGATAAGTTATGTAGTTTCAGACTAGATTTATTATTTGTTAAACTTAGGTAAATGTTTTTACATAGAAAATATGTGTATGACACTTCTTTCACCCAGTAGAAACACAACATCTATTCATAAAGCATCCTCTCTTCTAATTTATTTTTTGTGTTCAAGAACGTGTAATAATCTACCTTAATTGATCATTGTTTCCAACTTGATTTAAGGGACATCACCACAATTTCACTTCATTGAGGCATATTGTAATATTATTCACCTGATTTAATATATATGGTATATATACTACCATTTTAAATGAAATATCATTATTTTATAAGAATAAAGGGTATTTATGCTTCAATTTAAATTATTTCATCCAAGGGGATTTGATTTGTAAATTACCATGCCATAAATGTTATTATGAAATCTTATATTAGTTTATGATTGTTAAATTTCGTTTTAAAAAGCACTTTGTTATTGTCATATTTCATTATAAATTACATTTCTCATAAATATACATATTCATTTATGATGTATATGGTCATTTCTTAATGTGTGTTCCGTTATTGTATGAATAAAATATAACTACACGTATCTATAACATTTAAACCGAATAGATATTTGATTTCATCATTTCTTTTTCAGATCACTAGGGGTAGAAACATGTTCATAGATATAAAAAAAATATTTAAATTTATCAATCAATATTAAATGAGTAATACATTTAAATGGATCTAATATATTATCTTGGTTTGTTTGGTTACCCAGTTTTGCAACAATATATATATAAATATTCTATCTCCTTGAGTAAACTGATCCTTTATGGTTATATTTTTAGGTTTGTCTTAAATACATCGATATACACTAATGATCATACTTATTTGCGGACATTACTGAGACCCATGTTGTTGATATGATGAAATATATATATAATATCACTACATTAGAAAAATTAAAAGAATCGTGTAGATAAATAGAATCACTTTTGGATTATTGAATCACCATTTTGGTGACAAAATATATTTTAGATGAGATATGCCATGTTACATGACATTTAATTTAATTTTATCTTCTATAAAAATTTATACATAGAACTTATATATAAGTAACATCTTTTAGAAATAGAATCCAAACTTCTATTATTCAAACTACCACTCTTCTAATATGTTCAATGTGTTAAATAACTACTAATAATCTACCTTAATTCATTTTTTTTATTTTAGGTTAGGGGAATTAGATCAATTTCACTTCATTGAAATGACTATGTGAGTGGAGGATATAATTATTATTCTTAATAAGTTATCATGGTATATTATTAACACATAAACTAAAGAAACTCTCAGACTCACCAAAGAAAATATGGATATAGTTTTCTAAGATCATATTTTGTGGAGGCCATGGTGGAATAATACTAAATTTCCTTTAGGATAGAAGTGTGGAAAGTGACACCTTAGTGACGTTTTCAATGGAATGGTAAAATATTTTATGTGTGTTACATAAAGAAAGAAAGAGACAAATTGTCAAGGAAAAATGAAGAGTATGATATAAGGAAAAAAATTCATCATAGGGATATTATGATCAAGGGAGTGAAGGATATTATGATTATTCATAATAAGTTATCAAGGTATATGATTAAAAATCTAATCCTTATGTATCACTTATACTCACAAAAGAAAATAAGGATATAGTTTTTTAAGAACATGGGTAGTGGAGGCCAAGGGTAAATAATGATCACTTTTATTAAATTTTGAGGTGTGAAAGGAGATGTCTTAGAGAATATCTCAAAGGAATGAGAAAATTTTTTATGTGTGGTACAGAATTAAATAAAGAGACAAAATTTCATGGAAAAATAATGAGTATGTTGTCAGGAAACAAATTTCATCCATGGGATGAATTTATAGGTCATTGCATTAAATATGGTATCCTTGGTATTATCTTATATAATTCCCACTTCAAAAGGATAACTCCAATAGAAATGAGAGGTTTATGTTTTTATTTTTCAATCATTGAACGGTAATGTTGAAACTATCATGTATTGGGATTCATTACTTATGTTGTAGAATTATTTTACCAATGGTATTTTTGTTTAAAAAATCATGAAATTTTGAAGGATTGTGTTGATTTTGGATGAATATATGTCTTAATTAACAAAAGTGTAATATAAATAATTATGGAATTATGAGTTTGCTGTTGATCAAATGTTTTAATTCTAAAAAACTCTATTGAGGTTATATTTTATAGAAGTTGATCAAGATTAAGGATATTTTTAGAGACATTTATTGAAATAAAACCCATTGGATTAGTATATGTATTATTAAAAAAAATTATAGAGTAATGTATTTTCATTTTTGAACATAAGATTAAAGGTAATGGTAACCTTTAAGGATAATAATATCTTGGTTGTTGTGGAAATAATGTGTTATTATAAAAAGTAAATATTATAAGAATTATATTGACATAGATTTGGAACAAGGACATCACACATACCAGGTGACAACCCTTCACATCAGAAAAGGTCATGGGGCTTGAACCCACAACTATAGGACGATAAGGGTGAAGTGCCTACCAAAAGCCCATGTGATGTTCATGTTATTTTGACATAGGTTAGATGCTTTGAATGTCAATATTAGGATGATTTTGGGAAAATAATATAGGGTTTAATCATTGTATTTTTAGGTGATTAATAATGTTTTAGGATAATTTTTTTGGGTTTTGGTATATTTATAACGTTTATGTTTAACAGAATAAATTTTATTAGAAGAATACTATTTAATTTTAAGATCTTAGAAAAAGGTAATGAGAAAACCTTTTTGGTTAAAGACTTCTTTCATATTGAGGTTATATGGTTTTTTATTTATGGAATAATTTATGTTGAAATTTGGATTTGGAGGCTGAATTGAAGGTGTATTAATTTTTGGAATTATCTTACCATGATTATTTTTCTTTATGAATTAGGAAAGAATTAATAGAATTTATCATTTTGTGGAATTATTTAATCCATTAGATTCTTATTTTAGAGCTTCAAGGATGAAAAATAAACCATGAATACTCATCATCTGGAGAATGTGATGAGGTTATGGTGGTTAATTAAAAAATGAAATTCACTTTTTATGAAAGTATATTTCCTTGTGTTCATATTATAAAATTCAAAATAATTCATAAACTCTAATAAAAGGATATTAAAACAACCACCTTATCCTATTATGGTAATTTACAATGAATCAATTCCATTACAAACATCATAGATTTATTGCTTTGTCGTAGTAGGATTTCTCAAGATAATTCACTTTCATGTGATAAATTATCTAAATAACACTTAATAATTATTTTTCTTGTTATATATCCATATATTTACTACCCTCCAATTTTTTCTGATATGGAATCTTACACATGTGGCCATCAAACATCATTTTCACTGTTATCAAGAGGAATTTTTATAATCTTTTTATGATGCGGGTTCTCAAAAAAGGTATCGTAAAATTTCAAACATTATAATAAAAATTTCAGGATTAAATTTTGATTATGAAATTTATTAAGGGGGAATAATTTAACGACCTATGATTTTAAAAGAAGAGAATTATGTATGATAGCATATGGAAGAAAAAAAATAGAGTTTAAAAAAACTGTGATATAATTTTTTGAATATCTCTATAATAACCTAGAAATTAAATTCTCATATATTAACAGGGATAAAAACCTTATGAAATATATATTATACTCAAAATCATATGTTGATTATTTCATTGGAAATAAACAATATATTTCTTGTATAAAATTTTTATTAATCATAAATATGTTTTCGTCAAAAATTATTTTTGTATTCATTTTGGAGAAAATATTATAATTTTGTAACTAGTACAAAATATATTGGATAAAATAAAATTTATTTTTTAAGTCATCATATAAAAAGTATATTTGGGTGATTTTTTTTCTTTTATTCTGTAAATCATTGATTTTCTAATCAATGGAAAAAATTGTACTTTTTGTTAAAAAATATATTTTCATTTCAATCATTTTCATAGTACAATTTTATTTGAAACTAGTTTAAAAGTAATTTAAGATATATTATATTATTAATAATCCAATTATTATCATGGAAATCAATTTTATAATATATATTAGTATAAAAAAAATTTATACTCATGATTGAATATTTCCAAATAACGTATATTCATATTAAAATAATTTCTTCCAAATTTTGAAATTGACTCCTAAAAAGTCGATTCCATTTTAAAAATTAGGAAGTAACAAATTATTAAAAATTTTCCTTTTATTTTTCTTCATTATTAAGAGTAAGCATAATAATTTTATCACTACGGTAAAGGGTAAAACGAGTAATTTAGATTACAAATAATGTGATAAGAACTCTAAAATAACCATAATACTATTAATTATATTATATGAAGAGTCCATTTCTTACATAATCATCAATGGTTCTTTTATATGTAATTTTATTAACACTTGTATATGACTATGACATTTATAGATTTTTATTCAACGAAAAGTCAAACATGTATCACTTCTATTTTTAATAAGTGTATTATTTTTAATATTGTGTCATCCAAATTATTTTTTTGAATCTAAAGATTATTTTTAAATATAAATGATTTATATTTATCATGGTATATTATTTTTAATATTTAGTGAATAAATATTTAAACTAAATTCATACACTATGTTAATGCTAAAATTATTTAACTAATGGAATAGTCAAATAAATGATATTGAAAATATTAAAAGATACACCATTTTGGATGTTTATGATTATAAATGAATTATATAGATTACCATGACATTATTATGATATAATAATATAGATTCCTAAAATTTTAGTTGTGGTCTTTCTATTTTTAATATCAATTTAATAAATTATAAGAAATATGAAAATAATGATATTTTATGGGATTAATATATTTTTAAAATATTAAAAATTTATAAAAATATTAAATATGACTATATGGGATAATATGTAGTCTAAAATATTTTCCCATGAAAATTTATAGTCCATTTGGTTGTATTTTTCTGAATAATAGTTTTAATATACTTTTATATTTTTTGGAATTTCCAAAACTACCCCTGACCTCAATTATAAACGGTTACCACTTCATTCAGTCATTACACCAATTTGACACATTTCTCTCAAAAAAACCCTACACAATCCAAAAAAATATCCATATTCAAGTTCTAGAGGGTGTGTTCCTTCCAAAAGGTCAACCCTATTTCCCAAATAATAGATCTATAGGATCTCCGTCAAAAAGAGTTAATCGTCTTTATTTACTCCTTCATGTTTTTTTAATACCTAATCATCAGATATTGTTTAAATACTTAATTAATAAAATAATCATATATATAAAAACAAATTATCTTTATGATATTAAAACATTTGACTTTTTTTATCTTACTAATAATGAAAGCACTGCGTGTGTGTACATACAGCTTGTCGTCACAACGCAATGGTGAGAATTTTTTCATCGCCACTTAAATGGATGGTTATAATGATGGAAATAATGGATATATATCTTCATTATAAAAATATATTGGTTATTTAATATTAATATATCATACACTTCATTACCCTTCCGACCATTTATAAATGTTATTGTCGCTAATACAGAGGTATATATTATTGTCTTCGTGAAGTGATATGTATTATTTTCTACGTCCAATTTTTAAAAATGATTATATAATTCAATATAATGAATAAATATTATATATATAAACTTAAAATAATTATGGAGAAAATGTAACAGGATACTATACATAATAACTGGAAATTACATGACAAAACAAACATGAGAAAACATGGAAATTGACACAAAAAATTATTTAAATAGTGAAATATTATTAATTGGTCACAATAGCATAAAAAGAAGTGATTTATGATATTATAAATATAAATATTCTAATGATATAAATAAATAAAATATTTAAAACCATTATAGATGAGGTTAAACCACATTAAAATAAATGGATGTGTGATGTAGAGACTTCATCTCAATTTCCCTTTATTATGGAATATTATAATGTTATACACCTAATTTATTTAATATAGTGTTTAAACTATCTATTTTATATGTAATATAATGATTCACTAATATTTTAGGGTATTTTATTTTTTAATTTTAATTATTTCTTCCAAATGGATTTGACATTGATATTACCAACTGCTAAAATTTATTATAAAATCTCACTTTTTGTGTGGTTATTAACATTTTCTTAAAATAATCACTTTCTTATGGTCATTTTCAAATGGAAATTACATTTATATTAAATATTCATATTATTTTTTGATGTATATTATTACTTCATAATAATTATTCCATTTCCACATATAGTGTTTACTTTGAAATTTGTTTGATTAACTAGGTAAATATAGATAAATTTGTGTTCATTACTCAATGAGGATATTTTAGGATAAGGCACACTAGTCAGGAATTAATTTGATTTTTCAATACATGAGTAATTCTTTGTAACTATAATGAAATTTTGGTTCTGTAAGTATATATCCCAATGATGCATGGATAGTCTAATAGAGTCGAATCAGTAAGCTAGCATTTGATGGGTTTCTACCTATGATTTTAAACCATCTTGTAAAATGTAATGATTATAGAGGTATCATGTTCCTGATAACTAGATGACTAATAATTTTGAAATTTTTTTATTTAGTGTTCATTTATTATTATCCATCATTTTTTCACAATTACATTATATCTAGTTGCATTTTATTCTTTGTTTATTGATTAAATGGATTGTATTTTATGTTATTTACCTTTCCATATTATGTGTGTTAATTTATTTACACTACCTTTTAATATTTTATTATTTATTTATGATAGATTCCATTATATGTAACCCCTTAAAATTAATTATATATCACCCATTTATTATGTTTTCATTATCCAAGGTTATAACAAGTGTATTATGATTGATATGCAATGATATGTAAAAGGAAATAACAGTGTAAAAAAATAATATGTGTTTTCATTGTGTTTTAAATTGTAATGTGAAATTCAAGTATGTATCTATTTTAAAAATACTACTTAAATATTTGGTTCATTGGGATGTGATTCCATGTATCTTATACCATTGTAAAAAAGTAACCATCAAATCTGAGATACTGCGGTTGGATTCATTTACAAATACCATTCCCGTAAAATTATTTAATTAGTAACGTTTACCCAGAATATTTTGAGGTTGTTCAATCAATACTTTTTAATATAGCTTTTATAGGTGGACTTTGGTCATTTAGTCATGGTTTAAGAATATTTTTCTTGACATTATTAATTTGATATTATATTTTTTAATCTTTTAAAACCAACCAGGTATAGTGGTTATGAAAAATGGATGACATCATTTAATAGAAGAATTTGTCTATGTGTACACATGAAGGATGGTTTCATTTTTCGAACTGATGGAAAATAAATTAGACATTTAATTTTTTAACATTAAAAATCAGATTTAATTTAAAGTATAATTTAAATTAATTATAGCTTATGACTATAGATGCATGGTATAAATAAAAAATGAATCACACATCTTCATGGTGAGGGTAGTCACACCTACTCATGAGGAACATTATCATTTTCCAACTGGAAAAAGGGTATCATGGTATATAATACATTTTCATTCCAAAATCATAAAAATATAATGAATACCATATATATTCTTTATTTATATCTGTAAAACAATCCATTTTTTGTGGTGATGAAAATTTAAACACAATGCTTCATGGAGGTGGTAGTCTACATATTCACATGGCTGGTAAAAAAGATATAAGTTAAAATAATATCATTTTAGTATATTGGATATATTTATGTTATTATATCATCATATTAACTAAAAAGGTTTATATAGTAATTAAATAAATAAATATGGAATATCTTGGTTAATATTTTTACATATTCATTAGAAAACCTCATTTGGATTACACCATAAGATTTCTAGGATGTTATTTTGAGATACTAGAAGCTTTGGGACTTGGGTGGAGTGTTGGGATGGTATTTAAGTATAGAATGTATTACATAGAGTTCTAAATTTATTTAATGAATTTTGTAGGGGTTCATGTCCTATATAATTTATGGGATGATACTCTTGAAATTAATCATAACATTTAAATAATATAATTTTCTTCATCATGGTCAGAGGGAAGTAAATAAATTAAATTTACAAGATAAAATAATAGTGGTCAAAATAATCTCATAAAATAAGTTTTATTATGGTATTTTTTTACCTCATAAAAAAGTGTTTACACTAGTTAACCTATTTTACCCTTTACCATGGTGATAATAATATTAATGGTTATTATTCATTATATCCAGAAAATGAAATCAACCACATTACTAAATTTGATACTCCAGATTCCAAATACAAGACTTATTTTTCATGATTTAAATATTTATAATTATGATAACATAATTTAAATATTTATAATTATGATAACATAATTTAAATATAATATTTCATAACACAATGAAAACCATTATTTATTGAAAAAGTTTTTTTAATCACAAAAAAAATATACAAAAAGAATGTAAAATACTAATTAATATAGAGTTAATTGGATTATATTTATAAAGTGGAACTAATTTTAATTAAAACAAATCTATAATAGAATTCTATATTATAAATATATTAAAATAAATAAAATATTTTATAAAAATTTAGTTTTTCCACCACTCACCAAAAAATGAATATATTCTAAAAACATCCCCACACCAAAAAGTAAATCTTTTCAGAAAACAATTCAGCCAAAAAATGATATTATGAATAAAAATTGAATGACTTTTTATCAAATTTATATTATAAAATTAGAAATTTAACATTAAAATAAAACAACGTAATGAAAGTAAAATCAATTTAGGTAAACTAATAACTATTTCTTTTTCAATCTAATTTTTTTAAAATAATATAATTTTTCAAAATATAATGAATATGAATCAATAAAATCATTATAAATAAATAATAATATTTATTTATTAATACGATAAACTGTATTGTCACATTCTAGACCATTTATGTGATTGTGATCTAATAATATTATTAATTACCAAAACAAGTGATGATAATTTCCCCCCATAGATTTCTAAAAATCCCATCTTGCATCTCAATAATGTGATTCTTACATAAAACTATAACATGGTGAATCAACATATTTAACAGTACCTGCTATCAATAATCACAAATATGAATGAGATTTTCTTCATTGGAAGGATTCCCTTCCCACTTTACAACGTCAGGGATCAAAAAATGATATATATTATGTATATAATTCCATAACATAGAATCATGAAACTCATTGTGTACCTGAGATATACAAAAGGTAAATCTAATTATTCAGAAACTAATCCCACTTTCTTAAGAATTTTTTGTAGTTTAATAAAATGTTGAATTAACATTCCCTTTTTAAAAAAAATTATAAAATCGTTCCAAGGAGAAAATTCAATAAAGAAATTATTTCCTACCTAAAATTAAATGTTTTTAGAAATTCTATCTACATAAATCTATGTTATATATTTTCTTCCATCATGTGATACAAAATTATTTTTGTATACTCAACCAACTCTTCAAACAATTCTATTATAAACAATACAATGTCACCAGCTTCATCCCCTCATGTTGGAGTTCAACACTTCTTCCCATATGACGCCTCAAAAGGTTCCACTATTATATTGGGATAAAAACTATTATTATAAGGAAATACAACTCATAAAAAAAATTTAGTCAAAAATTCACAAATAATCAAATAATAATCTCAAAGAATATCTTTAAATGTTGGAATCACTCAGTCTAAATGTGTTTTAGATTGATGTTGAATATATATACAAAATTTTAATTTAGTACCCAATGGATTTTGATGTTACATAAAAATATTATAGAAAAATATGTTATTATAATCAGATATAAAAGATAGGGGGACTCCATAAAATTTGACCAACTCTCTGTGATAATGTTTATAAAGTGAATATAAATTCATAATATCTCAAATAAGAAGAAAAATTAGATATTTATTCAATCGACACTTAATAAAAAAAATTATTTTTTCTCTTGAGATATATTTTATAATAAATCCTTTAATTCAATTTATATATTCTCCCACGTCCATTAAAGAGATAGAAAAGGACGAATCATCCCGTTCATTAGTTATCACTAATTATTATCCTATTGAAATTTCAAACACTATATGGTAAAATAAGTAATATATTTTTTTATTCCGTACCACCAATGATATTCCCAATTGTCTTAATTTATATTAGTCATTCCCAGATAAATAGAAAATAGAGATATATGAGCTTAACAAAACAATTAATTCATCTACTGGGAATCACATGGAAAACACAACCACTTTACAAATCATATAAAACCTTATTTTTTTATGTTGGATTAAAGAAACATACCCCTATTAACAAAATCAAATATTTCGTACAAACACTACAACAAAAGCCGGTCCTAGCGGCGGTTTTTTTACTGTTTAGCGGCGGTTTAAACCGCCGCTATATAGTGTGGCGGCGGTTTACAAAAACCACCGCTAAGTTTGGCGTCGGCAATCTATTAGCGGCGGTTTTTTCGATTCCGCGGCGGTTTTAGAAATGTGTCGTAGATCCGTCATTTAGCGGCGGTTTCTCTTCATTTAGCGGCGGTTATATGGGTATCTGATATTTTTTATTTGCGGCGGTTTTAACCGCCGCTAAATTCAGGCGTTTGATGCGCCTATTCTGCGGCGGTGAAAACCGCCGCTACATATCCACATAATAAATTTAGCGGCGGATAAAACCGCCGCTAAATACTGCCCAGTTCATCATTTAGCGGCGGTTAAAACCGCCGCTAAATTCTCACAGGTATGGAATTAGCGGTGGTTAAAACCGCCGCTAAATGTTGAACTGGAAAAAAAATATGTTGGATCTGCTCCACCACTGCGCTAAATTTTCCAAATCCCTGCAAACAAATTAAGCACAGTCGATGCCTCAAAAGACTATCTAAACATGTGTAAGTGAAGACTGAATCCAAGATTGAGCTATGGCTTGGTAGACGCATCATAATTCATTAAATTTCAATATTTAATTATAATTAAATGTCAAATCATGACATATAAATGGTTTCCAATAGAGACCATCTTTGGTGTCCCTCATTGGAATCAAGATTCTCTCGGAATTTAATAGTCTTCATGATCCCAACCACCCTATCCTCATATTTCTTGGGCATGTTATTCGTCGAATTAAGGGGTGAGTTTCTATCCATCTAAGAAAAACGAAGCTAATGCCTAATTTTAAAAAAAGTACACGGTGTGTACTTGAAACTACTTGTCGTGTAGTGTATGTTTCTATACAGTTCCTAGCCAGAACACTATATGGTGTGTATTAAGATTATAGTCATGTAAACCCAATTACACAACATGCAACTAGGTTACATGGTATTTAGACCTCTTTTTCCTCCACTTACTTAAGAATAACCTTAAAAAGGACATATTCATACCTCAAATGAAGAATCATGTTCTTATAGTTTCTTAGTTTTCACAGACCCATATGCCCTTCACTAATGATTGGAATTTTATAAATTATCCATTTTTTAAGGATTTCATACTCTAGGAGAGATAAACCTTGGCCCATTCCAGATCTAAATAATAGAATTGATCATTGATGGGGTATTCAAGGATGGAGAATGATTCTAAGAGGAATATGTCTTTTCATCTTCTTGTGAGATGGAACGAGGACCAGTATTTGGTATGAAGAATTAGAATCATTAACTTGAAACTAGTCACTCTTCAAATTTATGAATGGGATATAAATTTAAATCCCATAAACCAATGCAACTCCACCACTCATGTCTATGTAAGACTACATGGTTTAAACTGGGTATACTAGAAACTAAAAAATCTTTGTGATATGTCATCCTGTATTGGTATACTGATGAAGTTAGATTATATGAATATATCTAGGGAGTGTGGTATATATTCTATAATTCTAGTTGATTCTATCACTGAATATATGTTCCTATAAATGATTAATTTTAATGTCAATTATCATAACATTTAAGTTAAAATTAATTATGAATATACTCCACCTTTTTGGGAGTTATACAGGATTTTGGGACACTCTGTTTCAAACTGAAGAGTAATTCACAAGTGCAAAAATACACCCATTGATTATAACTCTTTGAAAGAGGTTAAAACATAAAATAAAAGAAAATCACTTCCATTGATATAGGTGAGCCCTCAAAGAATAATTATTCAACCAAATTGGTTAGGAAGCATTCTAATTCCCTTAACTTCAAAACAATGAAGGGTAAAACATGGGTTTCCCTTGTTGATGAATAAGAAAGGGAATGTGAAATGGAAATTCAATCTTCAAGATAACAAAATTTTTATATCCCCACTATTGATGGAACAAGTCATAATCCAATATGTGTGGATGATACAATCACAACTGATCTTACCCAGGAGATAACCTTGCTTTTTATCTCTTTGAAAATAAACTCCTCTATGCATGCACCTGATATGAATGAGGAATCCCTCTCGTCTCTCTTGAATGGAAGAAAATCATCCACCCCCCCCATTAACATGAAATCATAAAAAATAATATATGAATGGGTCCTACTATGTTTCTTATGAATGACACATGAATTTCCATCATAGTCCTATAGAAAATATCCCAACATGATAACATAAATCTTGGGTTATTTAGAGACTAATATATACATGTAATCATTAAGAATATTCTACACACCCCACTCGAGTTGGATTAAAATCCAACTCTTAGATAACCATAGAATGTGTTCATTAAAATCAAGGATGGGGAGGATATGTATTGAAGACCACCACATCTCTTATACTCCCCCTATATTAGTATCTTTCATTGATACAAGTATAGGATGATTACATAAGGATTGGTATAACGCATTGAGGGATGGTTTTATTAGGTGGATATCCTATGAATTAATTATATCATACTTCCCTAGTTCCCTAATACAAGATTTTTTGTTCGTTCTAAAATATATGACAATATGTTGGTGTATTTATTGGTGGATTTGGGAGGGATGGGATATGATGTTTTATTCTTATTGGGAGATAGTTGAAAACTAAGTTTCATGTGGTCAAAATGAAACAATAACTAAATTCATATAATATTAAATTAATTCCCACAAATGGATTATTTCATGACCGATCTTTGAAGAGGATGGGGGATTAGTTTACATTTATAGTGGTTTGTTATTACTGATACAAGTTAACTAGGTTATTGATACACTCTTTACAGTTTTCTATGAGTCACATTGGTGATGATCATATGGATAGTACATGATATATTTAATATTTATAAATATACTATATTTAAGGCTTTGAGGTAGTATTTGTTGAGCGAACTAGTAATTAAGAGCTCTAACATTGGGTTATTTTTATTTCCTCCACATGATTAACATTTTGAACAAATTTATATTTATTTATTTCATTTTATTTTAACCCATGGGGGATTTTTTATGTATAGTTTAATGGATAATTTATATTATATTGTAGTTGATTCGATGCTGTTTTTATTCTGTGCTCTTGAAATATATGGGGCAATGATTCAAAATTTTATTTTTTATATCCCTGATACTAGTATCCATCCCAGTGGCTCATAGAGGTGGGATTTGGGTTCACTATTTATCTCCTCTAGTTTTAAATGGTATTTTTAAATAAATATTCATTTATTAAAATAGAATGTTGTAACCGGAAGAACGAAACGTTATGAAAAATTATTTTAGTCCCCAGTATGATATGGTATCATCACATGCATATTGCATTAAGAATCTTTTTTTCAACACATGAGGAATCCAGAACACAATAAATAAAATGCATAGAAGGAAACATGAGAAATCAAGAAAATGTTAGGACATGGAAATGTTTGGTGGCAACTATGTGCCATAAATGTTACATATACAAACCAATTGTTATCATACTTGTTCAACACATCAACAATACTACTACTCATCATCTGATGCTGCATCGTCACCCTCTCCACCTTCATCTCCACCACCTGCTGCCACCTGTAAGAACATTATATTGAAAATTAAATATTGTTGCATATTTATAATAAAAATTAAAACTAATAAAAGTTTGAAAACTAAATGATTTTGATTTTTTTGTGATTTACCTGCTCACCACTACCCGATGCACTACCACCGGGGGCATATCTGCTCATATGCTGACGTATTTCAAGCAACTCTTTCTGCAAATCAGATATCTGATTCCCCTGCTGCTGAACTGTGTTTCGTAGAGCAGACATCTCCCTCTGAGCATATTCAGGTATGAAATGACTATAACCAGGAGTAGATGAGGTCGAAATCCCTGATGGCATGCGAAAGACCTCAGATGGTATGGGTCCCAAACCCATCCCGCGCACTCTACCAGGATGCTCCTTCCCAAGGACTTGACCAACCGGGTCATCCTGGGAGACTGAGTAGGATTGCCCAGGATTGGCATCCCATATTTCTTTAATTTTTACCTATAAATCAAATATCAATATATATTAACACAGTAAAAACTGATATTAAGTTATTATAATAAATAATTGACTTCATACCCCAACTTCTCTGGCAGGTTCATTAACAAAACTTCCATCTGTTTTTTTATGAACATCCATCCACAGTTCTGTTCGGGATGCTTTATGCCCTAAACTCTGTGACTACATTAAACAAAGATAAATCATCAATCAAATATGTTAAATAGATAATATTATCTGATAAATATTTAAACTAATTAAAAGATTACCAATGACATTCGGCTTCTTGAAACGCTTTTTGAACCCGCAGTGTGCGGGATTACCTGCTTCTCCCGGTTTGAAGCATTCTTTCTTGAGAGATCCTGAAATAAATAAAATTCAATTTAACAGTATTGTATTCAATGTCTATCTCCTCTTCATGTACATGTATAAATGTAAAATGAGGATAATATAATAATATATATTTCAATACCATCCGCTTCTCATCACGATGTCTATCGACAAAAACCTTCCACTGTTCTTTCGGTACCCCACTGGGTATCTTCTCATACATCTGCTGCACGGTCAACGAAGAATTGTTGACATCACACCACAACCTCCATTTTAAATCTTTCCATTTTTTTCCAAGATTTTTCAATGTCCACTTCCGTGCTATCACATCAGCAACAGTAAAGTGGAAGAACATCTGTATAAAGAAATTCATTTTGAATATATTAGTAAAATGACATTAAATTAAACCATAAAGTAATAAAATTACCTTTATCTGAGAATCATAAACTTCATTTTTCCAGTTTGGAGGCATATGCCTCCAATCATCATACAAAATAGGCAGGGAAACGGGCTCCGCTGCCAGCTGACCTATAATCTGACCAAGTAAACCTGCGGCGTCATCCGTCGGGACCCCATAAGAATCAAATGGCACCACTATCTTCTTACCATGCATGTTCCAAACATCAGAACATTTTATGTCTCTTTCCACGGTTTCATTGTCTTCATCTGCAATGAGCAAACAATTACTATAAACAAAATGCAATAAATTTATTTAATTAAAATTTGTACTTATGACTGCGACCCTCCAGAATGTCTGTGATGAACTGGAGGGGGCGTGTCGCTGCCCCACTGCTGAAGCTCTTGTAGGGGGAGGCGATGACTCATCCTCTAATGAGGCATCCACTGATGGTGTCAGAGATGGTGCAGGGGGAGATGATGTCGTGGGGACAGACGGATCGTCATCTGTCGCAGAAGTAGAAGGAATAGTGTACCGCTTCTTCCTTGGCATTCCTGTCATTTAATCAAATAAAATTAAGTTCAGAATATATATTTCAAAAAATTTATGCAGAAAAAAAAATTAAAAATGATAATAGATGACCAGTATTAACAAACAAAATATATATAACAATGATAATGAATGACTACAGAAATGAAACAAGTAGTTGCTGAATGAATAAATAATTGTACATACAATCATTTTCCCCTTCAATCATGCCGGTTTCCTGCTCCATTGCTTCATCCACTTCATTCATCCTTGCTAGAACAATATTTTCAATATCATGATGGACAAATAATTCTGCTTCCTGTTGTTGAAGAAATTCAATTGCAGAGGTCAAATCTTCCACTTCATCACCCATATCATACAAATCTCTTTGTATTACGTGAGTAACTACACTCCACCCTTCATCCACAACATCATTCACATAATATACCATTTTTGCCTGCGATGCTAAGATATATGGATCATGCAGTTCACGATCACCAACATCCATCAAGCGAGCGAAGTTTACAGAAGTAAATTGCAAGGAATCTCTTTTAACACCTCTGATAAAATCGACCCATTTGCATTTGAATAAAACAACAGAAAAATGCCCGTGGTAGTTTAATTCAATAATATCATGCAGCTTTCCATAGTATTCCACTTCAGCAAATGTAAAAATACGACTATTCTGTGTTTTCAAACCCACTTCTCGATCGACTGTACGAAATCTAAAACCATTCACATTATAAGCGTTGAACTTTCTAACTTGTTTTATAGGACCTCTAGCAAGAAACTTCAAATCTTCTGAAAAGTCAGATCAAGTATCAGTATTCATGATCTGAAAAAAAAAATATAATTTAATAGATTTGAAAATTGTATGTGTCAAAGTAATATTCGTATTTATTGCAATATTTATAAACTTACACGTCGTGCAAACCATTCTACCAGCTCTTTATTCACAGCTTTCGTTATATCTTTTTCATTTCGTGTTCGGCTTCTCATTCGTCTCTTTGTTTGTATCCTCATCTCTTCAATAAATGGATCTGCAATTTCACTATTCAGCAGCACATATCTAAGTGCCTGTAATAATTCCAATTCTGTTAGTGTCGCATATGAGGTCCTCCCAACTGATCGGCCAATAGCAGGAAATATTTTTGATTTCTGATGCATTTGAGATTGAGTTGATGTGTCGTCAACACGTCCAACTCGAGTAAATCTTGTCTCAATATCATCCAAATATCTGGAACAAAAGGTAAGACACTCCTCGGCCAAATATCCTTCAGCAATAGAGCCTTCTGGTTGAGCTTTATTTCTCACGTATGCTTTCAAATGACCAATATATCTGTGAAAAAAAATAATAATATTATGCATTTATTTAAATGCCAAAAAACGTTTACTTAAATGGAAACATATAAATAAAATACCTCTCAATTGGATACATCCATCGATAATGAACGGGGCCTCCTAATTTAGCTTCGTCAACCAAATGCACAGTTAAATGCATCATGACAGTAAAAAATGATGGAGGGAAGATCATCTCCATTGCACAAAGGGTCAATACAAACCTCTCCTGTAGGTTGTCAAGCTGAAATGGATGTAGATATTTCTCACATAACTGTCTGAAAAATGTGCAGAAATGGAGTACAACAGCAGTAACTTTTTCAGGTAATAATATACGCAATGCCAATGGTAGTAACTGTTGTAACAAAACATGTGAATCGTGACTTTTCAATCCATATAACTTACGATTCTTCAAGTCAACACACCTTGAGATGTTACTCGAATACCCATCAGATACCTTCAAATTCTTTAAAATTTGAAGGAACGTATCTTTATCCCTATTCTTCAATGAAAAAATGGCCGGAGCATACTTTTCATTCTCATCTGGCCAGAGATCACGTTTTATGTTCATTACTTGTAAGTCTTTGCGAGCATTGAGATGATCCTTCGACTTTCCATGCTCATTAAGTAATGTAAAAATCAAATTATCACATATATTCTTCTCAGTATGCATCACATCAAGATTGTGGCGCAAAGAATTAAATTCCCAATACGGAAGTTTGAAGAATATACTTTTTTTCTTCCATTGTTGCGTTCTGATTTCACTTGGCGATGCACTTCGCACTCGTTTTCCGCTATCATTCAAATGATGAACCTTCCCAAATTCTGTTTTAACATTTTCAAGCTGTGTCAATATTTCAGAACCGGTTAACAACTTTGGAGGTGGTCTACGATCAATGCAACCATTAAATTTTGATTTGTTCAGCCGAAATCTATGAGATGCATCAAGAAATCTTCGATGGCACAAGAAGCACCATTTTCTACTGTGAGGTAGCCGTTTGGGCTCGAAATCAAAGTTACAAACAGGACAAGACAAACCCGTATAAGTGTTCCAACCAGATAAATTCCCAAGCCCAGGGAAGTCACTAATGGTCCACATTAAAGCAGCATGCATTTTAAACATTGTTTTAGAAGAAACATCAAATGTCTCAACACCGTTGCTCCATAACTCCTGCAATTCTTCAATCAAAGGCTGCAGGTATACATCAATATCATTTCCAGGCATTTGTTTTCTAGGAATAATCATCGAAATGATAAAAGTTGTTTGTTGCATACACATCCACGGAGGCAGATTATAAGGGATCAAAACAACTGGCCAAATGCTATAACTTGTACTCAAAGTCCCAAATGGGTTGAATCCATCGGCAACCAATCCCAATCGAGCATTCCTAGGATCAGCTGAGAAATCTGGATGTAATGAATCAAATTTCTTCCACGATTGGGAATCTTGTGGATGTCTCATTAACCCATCATTGTTATTATCTACAACATGCCACTTCATGTGTTCAGCAGTTTTTGATGATATGAATAATCTTTGCAATCGAGGCTTCAAAGGAAAGTAACGCAAAACTTTTGCAGGTGTGTTCCTTTTCTTCTTCTCCGTGAAATTATGTTCAGTCATACTTCCAACATCACCCTTTTACTGCCATCTAGAAGAAGAACATTTCTTACAATTCTGTCTACTTGAATCCTCTCCCCAGTAAAGCATACAATCATTGGGACACGCATGTATTTTTGTATAATTCAGACCAAGCTTGTTAACAACTTTTTTCATATCATAAACTGATTCTGGGATTTTTGCTTCAGGAAATGCATCACGAATCAATTCCAATAACATGGACAATGCCTTATTTGTAATTCCACATAGACATTTGATATGGTACAACTTCAGTAGAAATGAAAGCTTTGAATATTTCAAACACCCACTATACAACTCTTGATTTCCATCGTCAACTAAATCATGAAATGCATTTTCCTCACTGAAGTTTTCCCTTACATTTGGCTCCACAGAATCAAGAGGATCCAATGTTATGTTACAATCTTGATCTGCTTGTGTTACAGTCTCAGAAACATCACTTGTCACGTTGCAATTTGTAGCACCCTCTTCTGGTTGTTCTGATATGTTTTGATGCTCATAGTGGTGTCTTGCAGTGCCGAATGCATCATTTATGAGGTTTTGCATTTCATTTTCCATTGTCGAAGAACTTGGGACCTCATTCTATGGATTAACATCAGTCCTCAATATTTCTGTATTGTTTGATTCTCCATGCCAAATCCAACACAAATATTGCTCAGGGAATTGCTTCAGTATTAAATGTTCATAAACTTCATCTCACTTCAACCATGTTCTAAATTTACATTTAGGACATGGACATCTTATTCTCCCTTCAACAGATCGATTAGAAATTGAAAAATCTAAAAACCCATTCAAACCCTTAACATATTGAGATGTGTTCCTCGGTAATGTGATCCAGATTTTATCCATGTATATCACAATGTTCCTACACAAAATATACGATAGTGTAAGATTACAGAAACATAATATAATAAAGATGAACCATTGACCATAAAGTATGCATAATATAATAAAGATGATTCATTGACCACATTTACCATTTCAGACCAACTGAACAAGTCTGGTCCATAGGAGACAGCGTCAACACCTCATTGAGGAGCAATAAGAATATCGGGATACACACTTATCATAACACCATCGATCACACATTTATGTTGCCTCAAACAACACCCCTTTGATGTGTGATCGAAACTGATCATAATGCATTTTAAATCAAGTTAAATACATTCACTGAAACCATTTTCACAATGGGTAATGTTTGTTTTATTGTTCTAGGGAAATCTAAATGGCCACATTTAAGTTTTGGGGTTCATCTTGTGATGGAAGCATGAGACAGGGTGTTTGAATTTCTTGAATAAATTAGTGATAATGACCCTCCTAAGGTGGAGAGAATTATGTTAGTCATGGAAATGTGGAGAAAACTGTAGAGTGGATGTGGAGGAATCAAGGTTCCAAATAGAAACCTATAAGGGACATGTTTGGGGGTTCTTAGGGAAGGCCAGGTGGAACTTCGATATGGTGTGTGAGGTAAATTAAGTAGGCCACCACTAATGGTTTCTAATGCATAATCTAGTCCATGAATATAAAACAAACAATAGTTGTTGTACCCCTCTCTCTTGGATTTTAATGATCACAATCACTCTATTTGTGTTCTAACTTGTTTTCAAGTGTTTTTGATGTTAGGAAAAAGATTTCCTAGGAGCTCGCCCAAGAAAGCTGAAAATGGATTGACTAAGTCTACCGGCCAACCGGTGGATTTCCACCGGCCAGCCGGAGGAGCCAGGCAGTAGGCCTTCCCAGTGCCTGGTGTCACCGGCCAGCCGGTGTGGCCAGTCAATCCTTCTGGTGGATCCTAAACTGCGGAAAGTACTAATTATGGGTGCCATTTTTCATTGCTACGATCCTGTGCTTACCACTGTGGTCGGACGTAGCGTCATGGATACTTTAGTTCTTCCTCAAGATAAAAGGCGCTTTAGCTGTAATGGTAAAATCTAGATTTTCTGCAAAGGATTACAGTGATTGTTTGGCACTTCATCTGATTTATGAGAGATGGAATGAAGCTGAAAAGAAAGGATCAGTGTATGAGTATTTCTGGGAAAAATTTCATCATGTGGAAACTTTAAATACAATTCATGCTATTCAAAAGTAATATTTTAGAAATGCTGGACTGTTGGATAGAAATGCGGGCTAGTCACATGATCTTCGATAAAGCCTGTATGGTTTGTTAAGTCATGCTATAACCATGAGGAATGGGTTATCCATTTCCACTTGGTTTATTCTCCCCCTTTCCTTATTTTTTCATTGAATTTACCCCACCTCTTGTAAATCATGGTTAGGGAACACAATAACTACTAACTGGGCTCTGATCGTATTACTTGAGCTGGATAGGCACTTTTTCAACCTTTTGTGTCCTAAAAACCCTGGACACCCCAAAAACTGTTCATACATCCAGTAAACATTTTGATATCCCAAAATTATCTATTTAAAGTAAAATTGAAATGAGAAAGTACCTGAAAAAATCATAGAATATCATACCCTCCCTAACATGAAATGTCTTAGCTTTGAGCCACATTTCAAAGTATCACTAAGCTTTGTCAGAAAAGAGATTGAACCACTATGCCTACATATTCATCTCCCCTCCCATGTCTCTTCTTTAATGGTACTATATAGTAATAAAAGCTTTGTTAAAAAAGAGATTGGACCACTATGCCTACATATTCATCTCCCCTCCCATGTCTCTTCTTTAATGGTACTATGTAGTAATAAAACTAGAACAAAAGGTACAATACTACCTTGAAAAACCATCCCATTGTGATCCATAAAATGAAATAGATTCTCTTAAAGGATGATTCGGCCTCCAACAAAAATTCAGCCACATGGACTCTATAGAGAAGTCTAGGAAACATCACCTAAAATGAAACATAAAGAAATAATTCACATAAAGTCATACCATCATGGAATATCCAATATATTCCCCATCGGCCCGATCCTCTTCACAACACATTACTCAAAACTCTTGACACCATCTTACCATTTTTTCAAAACATTATCTCTAAATAGAAAATCACACGATAGAAAACTCACTTTGAAATCATGCTTTACACCTTAAAACACATTTTAAATGTTTAGGATAATTTATATCAACCACATTGGGAGATACATTCCGAGAAATAAAACCAATAATATATATAAAAAGATATACAATATTCAATTGATAAAATAATGAATAACAGATTAAAAAACATCCATGCTATCATGGAATTCAAATAATGGTAACATGAATATGGAAACTACCTAAAACTCAAGCCATGCTAAAATAGATGATGGAATCTCAAATTTTAATATTTTCAAATGCACACATATTCACCTTAACTTATATGTAATGATACCTAGTCCATATATACATATTAAGGTGTACAAATATGTATAAGGGATCTATACATATTTGACTATACTTTCATATACCCCTTTTCAATGATACACATATTCATTTTCATATACACATATAAGCACATATAGCCCCATGATATATATTAATACTTTCAAGGTTGAATATATATAAATGGAGAACTTATATATAGATTCTTAATTATGAATACACATGTAATCCTTTGATGATGACAGCTCAAACCTGCCAAAATGGAGACCAAAACACACTACAACGATATTTGGAATATAAAAATCACAATATCCCTAATTAAAATGTGGAAAAAATAAAAATTATATATAAATAAACCTGAAAATTATGGTGGGAGGACTGAAATTATGGTGCGGGGGTTGCCGGAGGCCGCGGGGGGTGTGGCGGTCGCCGGAGGGCGTGGGGGCGCGAGGGGCGCGGGGGCGCGGGGGTCACCGGCGGTCGAGGGGGGGTGCAGGGTTCGTCGGGGGGCTCGGGGGCCGCGGCGGCCGCCGGAGGGCGCGGGTGTCGTCGGAGGGCGCGGGTGTCGCCGGAGGGCGCGGGTGTCGCCGGAGGTAGCGGGACGGGGATCGGGGAAGAGGGGAGGGTTTGTGAGGGGGATCGGGGAAGACGGGTATGCGATAGGGGAGGGGAAAGCATCGCGGCTTTTCAAAATAGATTGGGTTTCGCGGCGGTTTGTTAAAAACCGCCGCGAAATCTTTCACGGATAACGTTTAGCGGCGGTTTTGTGAACCGCCGCCACAAAACCGCCGCTAAACACTGTTTATGTTGTAGTGAAACCATGATCTTCCGGATGAGAATTCTTAGTAATTTATGAGAAATATTATATCATTGACACCATAAAAAGGAGAATGATTTCATGTATTTATAATTTCATGGCCAAAATTCAGTAAATTACTAATTGAAGGATCATTTTCAAAAACTCACATAACTAAAGATTCATTATATTTTCAAACAATGGAATCAACTGTATTTTTTTAATTACCATGATGATAGTGAATTGTAAAATTATAAACCATTATTAGTTCCAATCCTTATATCTACCTCATGTTAAATTCATCTTGAGTGAACATATACTTAAAATAATAATGTATAGTTTATATTTAACATTTTTATAAAATTAAATGTCTTATCTATATGATTCAATAAGAAAAATCTGTAGTTAAATCGAGGTCATGCATGGATAATTCAGCTCCTGAGGTTTCATTTGATGTGATGTATATATAATCACTCAGTCATTCTGTAAAGACCTGTAAATTCCAAGGGAATTTTTTTCTTAATTTTCTTTGAAATTTTACAAGAACACAGTTTCTGACGGCGCCTGATTCTGAGGCCCGGTGTGCCCGGAATCAATTTCCGAAGTTTGGCTCGGGGACGTTCAGTGAACGAACGAGCGGGTTTTTCTAAATTTTTAACTGGTGCTCGGAATCGAATTCTGAGGGCACCGATGGAATCGCAGTGCCGTTTTTTTCTTAGAAACTCCTCTTCCGGAGTTGCGTTTGCTCGGGTGTGGTTTTAAAATTTGCGGGCTTAAGGTTAAGAAATAAAATAATTGTACGACAAACTTTATTTTATTTCACTTATGCCGCTTGGAAGCCACTTGAAGCCACTTAAATCAGCTTAAGCTGAGTTGTTGAGGATAGGGTGCAATCCAAAAATATCCTACCCTCTTTGTAGGATATTTGTGAGGTGGGACCCGCACGAGCCCCATCGTTTCTTTTCCTCTAAGTATGGCACACGTGAAAACCCGTCATTATGAAAGTCAACTGACGCGTTTTCTTAATTTCTTAATGCACCAATTAATTGGGAGGTTTTCTTCATTGAATTAATTGGGCAGTTTATTTCGTTGAATTAATTCTACGAATTAATGTGTCACTACTTACCTCTTTATTCGTTTCTTAACAGGTTTGAAATCCGTTGGCGTAGTAATAAAATAAGACCAATGCCACATCTTGAGGATTTCACGTTGGGAGGCCTTTGACATAATTCTCTGTGCCTTCATCCTCCTTTGCAAAGAACGCAAAAAATGCGAAGAACACGAAGAGCATCATCACCCTCGGAGATTGACGACGCTTCTTCCGAGACGTTCTTCCCCGCAATGATCTCCTATCACCAACTTCTTGAGGTAGGAGATTTCGGGTTTCTTTTAAATCTACTTTGTGGTTTATAACAACACATGGATTTAATCGATATAATTAAATCTTCATGTTCTTGAACCTCGCAGTTCGTCGACGCGTCACCTTCCGCGATGACGCGATGCCCTTCCGCGACGACGCGACGCCCTTCCGCGACGACACGACGCCTTTCCGCGACGCGACGATCGCCTCCTTCCACGGCGATCAAATCCGCGAAGAACGCGCATGCGATGACTTGACGAGGTAGGGGTTGTTGTGAATATTTTATATTCCCGTGAGTGTTTCTTTAAAATTAACGAACCCGGTTCATATGAACAATTTTAATTTATTATAATTGTTGTTTCATGTGTTGAATAATTCTCCCGTTGTTATTAACTAACGCGGAGGGTGCGGGCCAAACGAACACTGCCCGACAACCCTCCTCCGTTCTTCATGGTTGTGCGGATTTGGCGGGCGACGACAAAATGTGACGCAAGGGCATTTTGATGATCCCGCAGTGAAGAACGGAACCCGGGTGGGGCAACGGCGCAGACGGGAAGGAAAACGGACCACCGGAGCAACTCCGGTGGCCCGCAGAAGCCGCCGCGGCTGAAGCGGAGGCGGCGGAGGCTAGCAAACCCGCGGCCGCGTGGGTCCGGCTCGCCCGCATGGGACGTAGCGACATGCCGCGTCTGCTGAATCAGGGCGGCCCCACGCGTGTTCGTGACACCTACAACCCGCGGGGGGCAGCGCCCTGCGGCACACGAGCTGCTTGGCCGCTCGGCCAAGCCGAGCCTGGCCGGTCCGACCGGCCGGGCCGCGCCCAGGCCGGACCGGACAGGGTCCGGCTGGGTTGGAATGGGTCGGGTCGACCCGGTTCGGCCGCCCTAGGGGGATTCGGGCCGGGTCGGCCCGGGCCCGGACTCCCCGTCTTCGGACCGTTTTCGGTCTTTTGCCGTAACATGAGCTACGGGCCTCCGAACGATGCGCCGTCAGTGGCAACACGATCCTTGGATCGAGACGGTAGTTTCAGTAGATTTCACTCAAGGTTTCAGATTACCTTGGGTTCGGCCGGGTTGGTTCGTACACGAAACCAACCAGGCCCTCGGAGCCGAAACACTTATATCATGAGCTACGGACGTCCGATTGACGTGCCGTCAGATTTGGTGGATTCCTCTAAGTGAGACGGATCATTTGGTTTACTCCGCTCGAGGTTTTGATGCCGTCGGAGTGCGGTCGGGTTGGTTCGCTCACGAAACCAACCGGGCCCCCGGAACGAAAAAGCCAATAACTTCCGGACCGGGCGTTCGATTGATGCGCCGTCTGTTGCGTTGCGTTCCAGTTGACGATACGGAACTTTTGGCATCCTCTGCCCAAGTTTTAGATGCAGTTGGGTTATAGCCGGGTTGGATTGTGCCCGAAATCCAACCTGGCCCCTAGAACGGAGAAAGATGGTATCTTTCAGACCAGACGTCTGTTTGACGAACCGTCAGCGGCGTTGGTGATCACATTGAGAAATGGTCCCTATGAGTATACCCTATGAGTTTTCGGGGCATAGTTGAGTTACAACCGGACTGGATCTCACACGAAACCAACTAGGCCCTGGGGACAAAAAAGCTAATAACTCTCAGACTGTGCGTCCGATTGATGCACCAATTGTTGCCTTGAGACCCCTATGACGAGGCGGTCCTTTGAGATACTTCTTCTTGGGACTTTGAGTTACTTGGAGTATCGACCTGTAGCTCATGGAGCAGACGCTCCCAGAGATGAGCTTACGGAGTACGGAGACCGTGTAGACGACTGAGACCTAACGACTGCTTGACCGACTCAACTTGGAGTGAGTCGACTAGCCTAGGGGACGGAGCGCCCGGTATTTGGCGGCAGACCCACGGCGGACGGAGCGCCTGGTAGTTGGAAGCAGACACGCATTACTCAACTAGAGGAGTACCTCTATAGGCTATTAGGGAGAGCGCCCGGTATTTGGCGATAGACCCTCAGCAGACAGAGCGCCCGGTAGTTGGCCGCAAACCCGCGGTACTCGACAGGAAAAGTACCTCAGCAGTCTTAGGTTAGTGAGCAGTACCTCAGAGTCATGACAGGACCACGGTACAGTCCAGAGATGGAGCTCTTCAGCAGTTACGGTTTCGAAAATGAAAATCCCGGGTTGAGCTGAATCTTTTGACCTTTGTGTTTACCTCATGATTGAGATGGGTCACTTGATAACTTAGGTATATGTATGTGCATATACCTGGGTAGTAGTTATCCGTTTATTTCACCATCCTTGTGTTTACCTCATGATTGAAATGGGTCACTTGATAACTTTGGTATATGTATGGGCATATACCTAGGTAGTGGTTATCCGTTGATTTCACCATCCTTGTGTTTCCTCATGATTGAGATGGGTTACCTGATTGCTAAGGTATATGTATGGGCATATAACTAAGTAGAGGTTATTTGTTGAGATCTTCTTTGTGGTTATCCTTGTTGGTTAATGAGACCTTGAGGGTCTCGGGGTCCCTACTGAGTATCGTTATACTCACCCCTGCACGGGCTATGCCCGCACCTCGTTATGTTGGTTGCAGACGATGGGCAGTGCTGACGGAGGCCGAGAGTTTGAGGACTGGTCGGTACCCAGAGGTGGACTACACGACGAGTCAGTACCCTGAGGTGGACTACACGACGAGTCAGTACCCGGAGGTGGACTACACGACGAGACGACACCCGGAGGAGGTTGACAGATGAGAGCGTGGAGGAGGCTATCTGTACCTACCCTTCAGGTAGGATCCGTGGTGGACGACCAGGAGATGCGCTATCTGTACCTATCCTTCAGGTAGGATCCATGGTGGATGACCAGGAGCTGCGCCATCTGTACCTACCCTTCAGGTAGGATCCGAGGTGGATGACCCAGGAGCCGCTTCCGTCCTTCCAGCTGTTATCTTTTCTATTGTACTTGTTCAGTTGTAGTTGTACATTCTTTTGGGTTTGTATTCTGGCCCATTTACTTTTCAGCACTTCTCTTGTACTTAGTGTTTACTTTTTCTGCTTGCTTACTCTGTGGTGCTTGTTATCTTTTATAAAGGCAATGCCTTCCCAGTTATCGGGATTTACGCCTTTGGTGCTAGTCGCCAGCCCCTGGCCTATGGAAGGCGGGCTTGGGGTAGTCACGTAACGGGCCCCGAGGACGGGTCGTGACACATTCATTATAAAGACACAACCAAGTCACCTTAATTATGCATCGTTATAAATGAATATTTCTCCATTTATTGTTTGAAAGGCTGAAACTATATATTTAACTAATCTTCTTTTTGAATTATTTGATGTATTCTTCATATTCCGGCATCTAGATATATTTTATTCCCTTTTCAATTAACATGGTTGGTGGGAGAATTAATTAATATATATTTTCATCAAACCATTTTTAGAATCCCCTTAATCTATGAAAAAATTAAATATCAGTGACACTTTTAGGTGTTGGACACTCTTTATCCGATTTATTTTTATCAAGATCAATACTTTTTCCATCATTAGAAATAATAATCCTAAGGAATAGAATTTAATATAATAAAAATTCAAATTATATAATATTTTGATACAAAATAATATATATTAATGTTTTTAAAATAATATTTATATGTGTCTAATGCTCTAAATATCTTTTATAATGAACTAGAATTCGATCGAGGAAAATCTCTACAAATTTATCTAAATAGAAATAAAAACCAATATTCATATGATCCATAAATAAAAAAAAGTGATTCTATCAACCTAAAAGGAATAACCTGAAACACATAATGATCATAACTGGTAAAAAATATTATTCTTTAAATTTATTCCCCCTTTAATTATAGATAATGATACTGAGACATGAGATCAATTATCAAAAAACACTAATCAAAATGGATCTAATCAAACAAGTCATCGGTATGAGGTAAAAAATGTTTGTTCTTAAAAATGTAGTTATTAAGTTCTCTATAATAAATGAAAATTATCATGGGACTATCCCTCAATTTAAGAAAAAAACCAGGGAACTCAATGGTAAAGTTCTAGGATTGATGAATCCCTTGTCAAGAAACCCTTGGATATATTTTTTTTTCATTCCAAATATTCTACTAGAGAAATTTGAGAAGGGGATATTGAAATTGTCTTAGTATGAAGGACTATGTCACTAGTAAATTCAAAAAACCAATGAATAATAAATACATAATAGTAATCAATAAATATATCGAGATATTCATTTACTATTAGAATATTAATAATTTGAATAGTTATTTTATTTTCAACAATATACTCAAGATAGCATTCAATATTATTATTTATCAATTTCAAATCATATTGATATGTTATCAAAGGTATGACATCAATATTATATTAAAATAGAACCACATTCTAAAAAATAACTTCATTATCTCAATTAACTATCTTATTATTATAAACTAAAAGCTTATCCATGATTAGAATTACATAAAACACTACATTGGAATAGAAAATAATTTACTATGTAAAACAATTCAATATATAGTAATGGGAAGATTATGTAAATTATTATTTCCTTTATACTACCCAATGGTAGTATTTTCAATATTTCTGAATCTAGTTCATTACATGGTATTACAATTTTACTTTTAAGTATCCAATAAATAAAAGAATGCATATGACCAAAATAAAATATGAAATGAGAATAATTTGAATATGAAAATAATGTAACTCTCACCACATTGTTAGAGGATTTGATATCTTCCATACTGGTGGAAAAAAGATTTAAATAACATTATATTCATGATCATGATTATTCTCGCCTTGTGTTATTATCTTTGGACATGAGTTAGTATAATGAACTAAATCATTGTAATTAAAGTTTCTCACAATTATCTAACTATGTATTTCTCATTACTAGTTTGAACACAATTCATTTCATTAGAGTCACAACACAAAGTTTATTTTTGACCACATCAGTATCACATTAATTATCAATTAGAAACCTAAATGATATGTTGAATTTATTGATTGGAGATGTGAAGAAGAACACATATGCCAGATTTTCTAACATAATAAATTTTGAACATGACCTAGATTTGAAGACAGAATACAAGTAGATTTATATGAACCTATACAGTTTATGATGGAAATAGAAATCCAATATAATGGGTGGATGGAGGATTGTTTCAAATAAGCTAATTATATATAGATTGAAAATTAGGTATGAATTGTTTTTAGAAGCTTCTAGAGAGGAATCATATTGAATAATAAAATCTATGTCTCCAAACTACATTTGACATCGTAGAATTTTATAGAATGAATGGGCAAGGACATTGTTCTTAAGGTTGTTTCATAGAATAAATATTTGAGTAGTTGTCTCACTATTAAATGAGATCATTCCACTACACAACAAGATATAATTTGACAAAGCCTCAATCTCAGTAAGAATTTATATTATTTTGGAAGTCTTATGAAATCATTGATCATTCTGAATAGAGATTGGTTTTACCAAAAAAGTTGTATGTAAAATAAAAAATACATCCGACTATATCTTTGGTCATGTATGTATCCATCCAAAAATTATGGTATCTTATTGAGTCCACCAATATCCCTAGATTGGGTGGAACTGTGCTTCTGTGCACCAGCATAGATCAAAATTAGCACATGGGATGTTGAGATCATGGCATAGGGAGGCACCATGGTAATGTAGTTGTGGAACAGATTGGTACCATGAGATTCTTATGATGAGTAAATAGTTATAATTGATTTATATAGTGCTATAATTCCAAAGGGTTGTATGATGTGAGACACGGATCAACCAATTTATTCCCCAAACGAAGGCCATGCTGCCAAATACTGAAGCAGTTTTTCTATTCTATAGTTTTAATTTTATTAGTACTATGTAACACACTATAAGATGTAACATGTTATAATTCCCTGCCACTGGAAATTCAAGGGTGTGTATATCAGGGAGATATTATTGCATTATATCCCTATTGAAAATGGATTTCAAGACTTATTAATAGATTGAAATGTATTTGGAATGAGAAATACATCATAGATAAAAATAATTGTTAATAAAACTATAGAAGCACACACCATAGTGAAATTACTATGGTCAAGAGAGTTCAATGAATGAAGAAGTTATAGGATATAATTCATGGGATCATTAGAGAATTTACGATGTAGTAAATCCATGATTATATATTTTTTCTACTACATTTTCTAATGTCCTCTTTAGGAATACCACATTTCTTATATTTATTAGGACCCCATTTAACATTAATGTGTATTGTGATACACTGTTGTAATGGCGTGTAATGATATTACTACTAGTCATAGTTGTCATTGAATATTGTCAAATTAAATATTTTTAAACTCTAAAAGTACCTATAAATTTTATGTGGGTGACTATGGAAGTCATTTACACATGGAAGTCTATTGATGAGTGTGTGAAAAAAACAATGAAAAAATAAACAAAAAAATAAATAAAAAATATAGATGGGATGTATGATGTTAAAAATACAGGTGAATAATAAATACAATGGAAGAAGTGTGTAAAACAAGGAAAATAAATGATTAATATGGAGATTGAAAATATGTTATCAAAAATGACTAGAATATGATAGTTGGGAATCAGAATATCATGAAAATATTAATTTTATTTTCTATTTTTACTCATAATTATTATAGTTATTTTAGTGCATAAATAAAATGCGGTGACAGGATGAGCCCTCATTTAAGTGATCAACACCTCTTAGAAATCACTCCTTCGAGATAATCTCTTTATCATAACTCAAGAATAAATTTAATCAATTTTAGATAAGTGAACTATTTTTTTTTTCAATTTGTTGTTATTCTATAAATATCCAAGCACTTAGATGTTCAATATCATCACCTCTCTATCCTTATATTAGTTTAAAAATAATATTACTGGTGAACATAATAAAGAACACATAAATTATATTTCACTAAAAAAATTATTCTAATTAAATAAAAACAGCTTTAGAAATTTCAAATTACATTAATTTGATTCCCCTGTATTTATTTATCCACACAGAACAGAAGAAAATGAAATAAAATTTATCTACAATTTCACCTCTAAAACTGGATAGAAATTAGTATAGGGAATATGTGGAGAAGATTTTTTTTAGATTGACTCATCTCCCCATATCCATCTTATTTGTATCCTTATCTAATTTCATATATCATTTACTCCTTGTAATCACTAATGAATGATTGATGGTTCATGATTCACATATTCCTCTATGATTCTCTATTTTTATAATATTTTTTTATAGATCATAAAATTGGGGACCAACTAATCTTATTAATCTCTCTTGGAAACAAACATGATTCATCGTTGACTATGAATCGTTACCTCTGTGTGACATAAAATTATCCAACATAACTATATTAAATATCCATAGGTATAGTTTTCTATAGCACAAATAATCTTTAGTTTGGATGCAGTTCAGGGGAGAGTCACAACTCTCGGTTTTCTTACTAAATATCCTGAATCATGCCTAGAAAAAATTAAATACTTCTCATGAATATTGGCTCAAAACTCCATTTTAATTTCTTTAGTTTAGTTACATAAGAACTATTAAATCTAAAATTATATTCCTTATACAATAATTTTTTTCAAAAAATGTAGAAGTTCCCTTATAGTTACTTTTATGTGAGTTTTGAAATGTATGGGTGACCATTATGTTAGCCCACATATAACAACATGCCGGTTTCGTGAGCATTACATGACTCATACACAACCCTTATTCGACTTTGGTCCTCATCATTACTCAAACATCCTACTTCATTTATTAAAATCAATATCCTCAATGCCTTGGGTAGACTTGTTTCGAATGAAGTCAAAGTGCTGACATCAAGATCTATTCACAAGTCAAAGGAAAACCCCAAAACATTTATCTTTAGCATCATCCTCAAATTTATCCTTGGTTATCATACTCATATATGGTTCTTAATACGGTTGACTTGTTTTCTTAATTAATCTATGTCACATGACATTGAGCAAGATCACTCGGTGACTCTAAATACATGGTTGACTCGAATTCTCAATAATCCATTTATTATCGGTTGAATTCTTCAATGTCAATATTATTCAAATTCCCAAGTTTAGTTAGATTCATCAAGTCAAAATCATCTAACTCAAAACAAATCATACGCAGTTTAGGTGATATATAGTTTATTTTCTACAGTTTCATTATACTCTAATAGAGGAATGGCCTGGTTTTATTTATACCTCAAAACAGAATGATTTGGTCTTCATCTATAATATATTCAGTTTGAATTTAGATTGAATTTTAGAGAACATTGGATCCCTTGATTTTTCATATGTTATTTAAACCCAAATTGATTTGATTTCTAGGAAACTGTAGTATTGCATAAGAGATGGTATTATATTTGAGGGTGGCTATAGATAAATATTAGAATGGTAGTATAGGGTTTTTGTTTTAAAAGTAGCATGGATGTCTATGAAGTAACACCCATAGTGATATAAAGTATTGCCTCTCATGTTAATGTAATAGAAATAGTGGCATATTCCCCTAGTGGTACCACCACAATGGTAGTAGGGATAAAACTCATATAGAATAAAAATTATAGTTTAACATTAAAATAATAAAAAATTAAAAATTAAAAATTAAAATTTTTGGCAATATTCAATAAATAAAAAATCAAATCGAATTGGATAATTACAAAATGTTTAAAAAAACAAATAAAAATTTAAAATTTAAAAATATAAATGGCTATTCGTAAATTACTTAAGTTAAATTATGAAAACAATCAAAAGTTGGAAATAATAAAATAAATGGATACTAAATAATTTGTTACTAATTTTTTAATTATTAAAGAGAAGATATTGAAAATTAAAAATCATATAATTAATAAATATATTAACAAAAAAATAAATTAATAATTAATTCTCAAAATAAAATAAATCATAGTCACTAAAAATCCATACTCAAATGAAATTTCAAAAACAGAGATATAAATAAATTACATATTGGAAATTTTATAATTTAATCAATAAATTTAACTAATTAACCAAAACCATACAAAATTTACCACTATGCTGTAAATTGCCTGAAAATAGTCTAATATATACATTATAATATTTTAAACATTAAAATAGGTGTCAACAAATCATCAAATCAAGACCACATCAAATACTCCCCCCCCCCACATAACAAATTCATTATCCTCAAGCAACCACATTGTAAAAATTTAGTGGTATAAAATAAATCTAAAAACTAAAAATTAGTTATTCCATAGTGAATTGATTTTCAATATGATTTTATCTAAAGGATTTTCCCTTGTTGAAAGTGGGAATTCCCCCTTAAAATTAAATTTATTCAGTTACAAGTTGTTTACTATTTTTCTAAAAATGATTATAAATTTTAAATTATGCATTGAATTTAAAAAACATCTATTTCTAATAGACTATAAGTCCAAAAGTATCTTTCCCTGCGAGAGAAAAAGCTAATAAAATCTTGGAGGGCATAATAAATATATATGATTTTGAATGAGGTGGAGTGAAAATTTATTGATGGATTAAAAAAACCATCTTATAATAAATAAATAAGGAAAAAATAGAACAATGAATAAAGATCTCAGTATGGATAAGGAATTTTATTTCATAATCCATTTTGATTCATGTAATATGAGTAAAAATAAAGTTAAAAATAAAAAAATCAACAACTCTTATACCATTTCCCCAATATTTATTTTAAATTATTTTACCCCTAAATAAATGAAAAAATTATTTACCTAACTAATTAAATATTTATTTAATATTATCCTCCTCAATGTGTCATCACAACTACCAAAATTGCAAAAACTATATCTTAATGAATATGATTAAGTGATTTTTAAAAACAAATAAATTGGAAAAAAATTAAAGGATTTTTATTGGTTTTTATTGAAGATTATTTTATCTAAATTTATACCAATCCCTCAAACATAAAACTTAGAAACGTCCCCAATTCAATATTTCAATGTATGAGATACATTTAATCAGTTAGAAACCTATTGATTTGTAAATTTAGTTTAGATAAATCCAGTTTTGAGGATTAACATGAAGGCCAAAATATGTTGGTCACTCCACTAATGCGTAACGATCATTCTAAATATTCTTACTAGACACCAAATAAAATTATTAAGAAAAGGAATAACATTTCTGAAGGTATCATGCATCAGGTATGTTCAAGAATGACTTCAATGAATGCAATAAAACTGGTATGCAGTTACAACACTACTCTGTTCAGAGGTATTTTGAGAAACTAGTAGTTACAAACACATATTATCAAGAGTTGAACATGAAAAAATTTATCAAATAGAAGGAATCATCATTTAAACCCACAAACTAATATAATCACTTACAAATTTAAATGAATTATTAAAAAATTATAAATTAAAACAATTATTCCCTATTTGCCGAATATGGACCTCTATTGTACATTAATTATTTTTTCCCATAAATTATTTTATCGAAAAACATTAATTAAAATACAAGAGCCACCAAAAGAGACATATATCAAAATGAGTTTCATAATTTTAAATTACTAGAGTCTGTATTGATGGATTTTTTGTTCAGTTGGCACCAATTAGAAACACTGTCGTATTATACAATCAATCATTCTACTACACAAACACTTTATCATACGAGTTTCACATACCATGGCACCACTTGGTCCTCAAAATCACACATCTAACAATGTCAACTAAATAAAAACAAGATTAATATTCAGTATGTTTCAATAATTTAGAGCATCCCATAGTATAGAGAGACATTTATTTAGAGATAAAACAATAAAATAAAAACGTAAAAAAATATGGGTTTCCTCCCATAGATCATTAGTTTTATATTCCCCTCCTAAACTCAATACCATTAATTTCTTATACATTATTAATCAATGTCTAGGATGTTTTATTAATTATGTCTTTATTATTTTGGTTGTAAAATTCAACAAGTTCACACAAAAAATCGTGTAACTCACCACCTTGAAGAATCCACATCTAAAATTGAAATGTTCTAAGACTATTACTCCATACACTAATTTATTTAAAACTATAATTTTTATTCAATGAATCGGGAAAATAAGAAAAAAATGATTAAAAATATTAGAAGGGCCAACCTTTCGTTCCATTTTCTATATGTCACTCTCCCTATAAAATGATACATTTATAGATTTGTCAAAAAATTCAATTTGGAAGTAGGTAGATCCCTATCATCCACGTATTTACTCTTAGAGTTTACTTACATGTGTGACGCAAAAAAATTTATCATATAAATAATATAATAATTTCTCAATGTCATTTTGATAAAATTCATCATTTAAATATTTAAATGAATTTGAGATAATTAAAATGTCCACATCTTGTAAAAAAACATGGATAAATTATAAATGACTCTTAATATATTGAGAAAACTAATATTACATCCCATGCTAAACAAAATTTTTCCCATACTCTATGTCAACATTATTATATATATTTTTAGTTAAAGAATAATAATAAATAGACTTACTATCCTCAATTTTATATTAAAAATAAACATAAATCGTGTTCTGTGCATTGGATGTCTACGAAAATTTAACAAATTAAAAAAATAATCAGCAATATAACATTGTTTAGAAAGAACCAATTCATGGTAACGAGTAATTTATTTTATATGACCACTAAGAATTATTAATTATCATTTTAATTATTATATAGATTTAAATTCAAAAAATACTAAATTAAAAAATTCTTTTACAAATTTAATAATAAAACCATTAGATGGACGATTCCATTACTTTGTGAGCTTATCTTGGAAAAAATCCTCCAAAACATCAATATGCATTAAAATCACTACATGGGAGTACATAATTAAAATATAAAATTCGCAATGATCGTCACTATCTTGAAGATAGATTTTACCCTTTCACACATTTATTACATCCCCAGTTGTGGCTAAAAATGGTCAAATTAAAATAAATGTAAATTTCTTATAACATTCAAATTCAATAACAAGAAATCTTATGGGAAATGATAGCATCCATAAATAAACTAATAGGTGACCACCATTCCATAATTATATTCAAGTGACCCATCAGTTATATTTGTATAGATAGAATTAATTTTATTATCCATGAGGCCCAAAAAAAATTCAAGCAGAAGGGAATAAGGTCTATACCTTCACATATGTATCAAGGACACATAATATCCTCACTCCAACTAATTATATACGAAATGGTAAACATCATTGGTCATTAATTTTTAGAGCAATTTTCATTTAAATTACTATACTATACTCGGCAGTCAATGTTATTATTGAACGCTCATTCCAATCATTTTTATTAGCTAAGAATACCGTAACAGATTTCATGGTTGAAGAAATATTATTCAAATCATCCACAAATTTCATTTTAACATTGAAGATCATATATTTTTTGAGAAAATTTTGGTAACCTAGATAATTATTATTTTTCACCCATAAAGGAAAATTAATGGGATGTGAAATATTTTTAAAAATTATTTGATTATTCTCCTTAACATCAAACCTCATATTCTTCGTTCCCCATTTATTATTTACTATTCCCTTTTATTTTAATCTTTTTCGATTTAATGATATGATTTATTTCTTATCTCATATTATTCAAATATATCTAGTTTTCTATATTTTTTATTTTGGAGATATTTAATTATAAAATCATCATGATGATATATTTTTTATTTCTTGTAGATTTTCTAACTCGATCAAGAGTTTTAAGACCAGAACATGTTGTTATTGTCATAAAATTATCAATTATTTTTGTTTCTATTGAATTGGGAAGTTTTCAATTATTTCTTCCTCATATTTCCCAATACATTTGACCTATTTATAATTCATGGTTTTTTATTGTAGATTTTTTATAGCTTTTTCAAAAACATATTGTGTTTTTTGTGGGTAAAACTTTTCCTCATGGGAATTGAATTTCACCCATAACTATTGAGACATTAGCTTAACTACATCATAATATTTAAAGGAATTAAACCTTTTTTGTTTTTTCAAATGTTTCCTATGATGATTTTGAAAATCTGAGGCATGAGATTACAAAATAATCCCATTTTATTTCTAGGAATAGTTGGGATAGTCCCTATTAATTTGATTGAAATTATTTGGAATGTAGATCATCATTTTATTTCATTAAATGTCTATATCATTAAATGATGGAATTCTCTTGTGTTTATATAGGTATAAAAATAGTCTTTATAAGGATTTTAGTGTGCCTGAAAATCACACAATTAACGTACTGCTCTTTAAGAGATTTATTTTTATATTGACATCCCACTTGGTTTACACTTTCATTATTTTGGTTCATTATATATTGAGGTTTTTACATTATTTTGACTAACTGAGAATATATTCCTTAACCTGAGTTAGTCTTATTGCCTCTTCAATTCACTATTTTCATAATACAGTTTTTTATTTAGAATTATAATTATGATTAATAAAAAACAATACCAATTCCTTGTTAGTTTTTCATTACAATTTCATATAGTAGATTATTCTACAAAATCTTATCCTAAGGAGGAAAATAATTCATAGAATGTATCCAAGAGGACATATGATGGATGCTGTTGATGAGTACATAACCTATGTAGGTCCCTAACAATATCTCAATCCTTTTGAAAGGCGTCTCCATACACTTGATAAAATCATGTGATTTTATTCCTACTCACTCCCATGAGTATTTTATGATAAAATTTCATTGAAAATATATTAAAAAATTATTAAAATTTTAAAAAATGTTCTTATATTTAAATAAAACAAAATTTATATCATTCTTTTTTATTATAAAGTGTAACACGATCATCCTATATTTATCTTCATTGATCAATTACAATGGTAAATGTTACACAATTAAATAAAAGTATATGATAAAGGGAAGACGAATTTCATTAGTTAAAGAATTAAATGAATTCAATGGTGATTTATGATATTTTTTATGCTTGTAGTAATGGGCCATATATGTCAATCTAATGGAGGATTAATTTCTTGAAAACTAATGGATTTGAAACTCCATCATCCTAGGCCTTTCAAGGTTGTCTGAGATAATTTCAACTTCAATGTTATGTTTACTTTCAAAAAAAATAAATTTCTCATTTTGTATACATTTCTCTCTTCTATTTTCTTTTATTTTCTATTTAAAAAAATTAATTCATTAATTTTATAGATTTTAGCTTTATCTTTTCACTTTTTTGCTCTTGTCTTCATGGAATGACATGTGAAAAGAATAGTAAAATTACAAACATTAGTTTTCAAATATTTTTGTTTAACTTTTTTTAAATTATGTTAGTTTAACAATTTTTTGACTTTTTTTAATATTTTATTTTTTTAAAATTACCATTTTTTGGACACACATGACATCTCCAGCAATAACCCCAAATTGTTTTCATGGATATTGTTTAATATGATCAAATTAATTATTTATAACACCCTACGACTACATATAACTAGAACAGGGGTCAGTATTTGGGTTGATTCTAATGGGAAGGATATTGATGAGTGTGTGACAAAAAAAATGTAAACTATAGACAAAAATATCATATGAAAACAACACATGTGATATAGATTTTGAAAAATGATGGTCAATTGTGATGATAATTTATAAAGATTGTAAATCCGAGATAAATGATGGTGACAAGGGATATTAAATAGACAAAGTTGAAACTGGATGAAAGATGAAAATTGGTTTATCAGAATATCATGGACTGATTGAATATGTTTTTCATTTTTAATAAATTAATCATAATTATTTCAGGGATTTATTCAAATTTGATAACCCTTTATGCTCCCGCACTAGTGTATAACTCATCTCGGATATCTATCATTCTATATAATCTCTAGGTCATTATTAAAGAGTAAACTTTTTCTATTATGGATAATATATACCTTTTCTAATATTTAATACTTATAAAATATTCATGTGTTTATAAGCTCAATATCATATCCTCTCATTCGTTAAATTAATAAAAAATAACACTCAAAATTATTATAAGAAAGATAGCAGATCATAACATTCATTGAAATGATTGTTTTAACATAAGAAAAAAATATAGATTGATATTTATTTCAACATTAATATCCTAATGTTTTCTATAAATACATAAAATATGAAAAATAAATGAAAATTACCAATAATTACATATCTAATATAGATTGGTAGAAAGATGAATGAAAATGTGAAGAAGCATCTCTTTCAAGATCAACTCCTCTCTCCATCTCCAACTGAGTGGTATCCTTCTCTAACTCATAGTATTATTTTCTATGTGTTCTACAAGGAGAATAGTGGATGGATTATATGTAACATCCCAGGTAAATAAAGAATATTACCTTTTGATATTTATTAATATATGTGAATAAAATTTTTATATTAATTTTAAGGGAACTCTATGCTCGATGGCTTACCCAATACACAACAACGAGTTCCTTTGAAATCTTACGTTGCACTCTAATAATAAAATAATTTTATTTTAAATAGTAGTTAACACCTAGCCATTTTAATGATGGTAATGATCAGAACTAACTACAAAATGATTATATATTTTTTGTAAAATATTTTTACTTTTTATGTTAGAGGATTAAAAATGCGAATGAATCCAATTTTAAGCGTAAACATTCTAATATTATTTAAAAGGTCGATTAACCGTCTTTTGATGGCGAAACTCATTTAAATCCAATTTTTTAAAATTTTATGTGTTATATCTGAAAAAATAAAATTCTTCTTTAAAATCGGGACATCATAATTTAATTTGTGTAAATTTTTGGTATTTTTACGATAAAGTTCAATTTTATTTAATTAGTGAAAAATGTTATATTTTTCTTCAAAAAAATTTCTTAATCTAATTTATTTAGATCATATTTTGAATTGGTTTCAAAGTTCAATTAGAATATATTTTTACCATTTAATCCAATAGCGGTCATTGTAATTAATTTCAATTTTTAATTGGACTTAAACTAGTGTCAATCTTTTAATGGATATTGTTTCTTAAAAACACGCTATTTATTTTGACAGCAGAAATTAATTATTACATTAATTAATGAAACTTATATGTTTTAAATTTTTTAAAATAGACATCATTTTTAAATTCAGAATATCAAATTGAGCTTAAAGTGAATTTTTGGTATTTTTCTGAAAAACATCAATTTTTGATGAATAGTGAAACCACTAAGTGGTAGTTTAAAAACTGATTTTTCGTTTAAATGAAACTTTACCACATCTGTGATTTGAATTTCAAAAATTCTACATACATGGTTGTAATTAGTAATTAAAATGTGGTTCATTGTGATTAAAATAATTTTTTGGTTAAGTGTAACTTTTATATTTTTATTCGCGATTAGAGGTAATTAGTATAATTTAAGGAAAAAATAATGTTTTAATAATATGGAATGACCATGACACATGTTCTACCCTTATTGGATGTGTCATGGACGACTAAGACAATCCATGGGTCAATGTGGGGACCCCATGGAGCCACTTTGGTAGGAAAATGACATTAATAACTTTTTATTTAATGTTAAAATTAAAATGTCACAAACATGTGTTGTTTTACCAAAAAAAAATGGGGTTATAAAAGTCATATTTTTGACTATAAATATTCATTATAAAGATAAAAACATTTAATACATCATGATATTCTTTAATAATTTTTATAAATTAATGAAATTAAATTATTTATGACACCATGATGATGCAGCGATTACCTCATTATTTAATGATTTAAATAAAATTAAAAGATAATGTAAAATCTAAGACCTACACTTGTCAAAAACCTATTGTATGGGTGTATTTCGAACTCTAATAACCTTATCCTTGAAATATATAATTTTGGGACCATTAAAATCTGAAAATAATTTTATAATAAAGTATCCTTTTATAACATTCCAAGAGTGGTACTCTTCTCCTCTTATAAAAGGCCCCCATCTCTACCACCTTACCCAAACCTCTCAAACCTTTGGCTAGGACAAACCCTAACCATTTTCTCCTTACGCATCCCTCTCTTACTCCTAGAAGCCTCACATTGGGCAGAAGTCTTCCCATGGAAGCCTTTGAGCCAAAATAAAAAATAGTTACCCGATTTAAAGGTAAAGTCTTCCCCCGTGTTCTTTTGTTTTATTTTGCTTCCCCAACCCCCTAATTTTTTTTATTACATTATTTTGAAACAAAAACGGTATCTTCAATATACATGAATATTTTTATAAGAATTATTCGATCTACACTTACACACACCTCTGTCTAATGGTTAAAGAACATACTGTTTCGGTGGATGGCAAATTACTGCCTCACGAAACGATGATTGTTCAATATTCTTTTAACACCTTTAACGATTTCCATTATGATGTCACTATATTTTATATATGATATTTATGATATTTATTTTTACTATATTCTTCTGTATTTTATATTTAAAACATACCTTTATTTTTTGCATGTTGTGCAAATGCGATAATTTCATATGAGGAAGTGTGGACTACCGCCCCCTCAAGTGATGTGACTCGTTCATGAAATACATGGAATGTATAAAGAATTAAATTAATGAAAATATGTGTCCAATATAACATATATATTATAAGGGAATTATAATATATATTTATCATTTATTTTTTATTCCATTAATATGACAAAAAATGAAAGTAGCGATCATGCGTACGTACGAACTACCGTCTCCATGAACGATGCTTTTCATTTTTTATCTCCAAATGTTATGTAATAGTATAAAATGAATATTTACTGGATATATATGGTTTTTTAATCATTAATAATATTCTGGAAATTATTTACTTATAACTACATGGGCAATCATTTTCAGACAAGTTCATTTTTGACTCATTTACCATAAATCGGCAAAAACGTCTGATATGAACTAACATTATTAAACATTTGTTGTAACATTATAATATGTTATATTAACTGAATAATAATATTTAAAGGAGGTACTTAGGTAATTATAAATCGACCAAAGTTTATTATTCATTAATATAAAGAAACGAACAAGACAAATCAGACTTGAGGTAAGGGATCCTACCCCTCTCTTTCTTTTTATGCAGACTCTTTTATGTCATTCATTTTAATATCATATTTCTTATAATTGGGATATTATTTTATATTACTATTAATTTACTTTTTATATTCATATGATGAGAGACCCTATTTTCTCTCATCAATCCATTTTTGAAGTTTTGAGTGGCGCCTTAGGCTGCCAGATTTTTGTAAGAGATCGAACCTCCATCTTTCTTTTTAAGTACCCTCCATTATGTCACTTATTTTAAGATCCTCTTTTTTATGTTGGGGGATGTTCTTTTATATTAATCTTGATGTATATTTTATTTTAATATGATGAGAGACCCTATTTTATCTCATCAATCCATTTTTGGAAGTTTTATGTGGCGTCGTTAGGCTGCCCAGTTTTCGTAAGGGATTTTTTGTATCACTTTTATTCCTGTGAGATTTATTCTACATTTTCCACCATTTCCTTTGAGTTTTATATGTACTTCCCATTATTCTAATATTTGTGTAATATAATTTCATTTATTAGTATTTACATCAGTGTTGTATTTTCCTTCTTTCATGGGGTGTATGTTTCGAAATATACCCAAGTCGGTTAGGGAACCTTTCACCCTCCTCTTTTTAAAGACTTATTTTGATGGGTATTTTAATTTACATATTTTAATGTTGGGATATGTTCTTATATATCCTTATTGATTTAAATTTTATTTCCTTGTGATTAGATTCCCATTTTATCTCTCATTTACTCATTTTCTGGAAGTTACGTCGTTATGATGTCAAATTTTTGCAAGGGAACTTCTTAACCCAATCTGATTGTTTTACACTTAATATCCACTAATATTTGGTGTATTCGTTTGTCACACATAATTATGTAATTTATTTATCCATAATCCGAGGATACCACTTTTTAAGGGACTTCGTCTCAATCCCCTTTCATTGAGGAATATTTTGTCCTAATACAATGCTTTACTTTATATGGTGTATAAACCCCCATTGAATTTTAATTTTATACAAAAGGAATCTTTTTCTACGAAGTGTTTTTCAAAATGACAAAAAGAAATGTTTCTTTTAATGTATACAGTGACAACGACCTTTTCCGCCACCCCGAGTATTATTTGGTATTTGGCTTCCTCAACAAGCCGTGATGATTTTTTTAAAATGAAATAAAAACCATATACTCATTAACTTATTTTGGTATTAAAAATGGTTTTTATAATGGTTTTGTTATGTCAATATATTTAAGTGATATATTGTGATTGAAATGTGGAAATGTTTTCTTTCCTTTATAATTGTTATGAATTTGTAATGGTACTTGGACATTTGACGGGTGGTTACGTGATAATCCATATGGCAGGTGGTGCTGTGAATACCAGGATGGGTGGTTAAGTTATAACCTCCAATTCATTGGGTATGGAAGTCAGCCGTATGGCTATTTGATTTACTGATATGTGTGGAAGTCGACTGTATGGTTATTTCATTTAAGTATGTTTATGTCCCAAGTTACCTTTATATGTTATGTGTTCTTTATATGGGTTTTATGGTAATCTTTTAGTTACAAAAGGGTAAGTAATGATCTTTTATTCAGTGAAGAGTTTTTACTACTCCATAAAGGTGAAAAGTATTACTTTGATAAAGTATTCGTGGTTTAATTATTGTTTTGAAAAACTAACAGTTTTCCTTCTTTGTGTATCCCCTAATGATATTTTCATGCTCACCCAATGTTTTTTTTGAAAAGTTTATCATAGGACTTAATGTGGAATATGATCAAGGATGAGATCAAGGAAAAGACATGCTATCTAAAACATGGAACTAGACATGTTTCTTTTTAAGAGTTTTTATTTTATGGAAACTTAGTAGAAGTGTCTACTTTGTAATCTTTTGAGATGTAATAGTTATGATCTAATTCTCTAAAACTCTAAACCAAAAAAGATCCTCATTGAGAATTATTCATTTAATTAAATATTATGTAAGGTTTAAGGTTGGGGCCTTATAGTTGGTATCAATGGTCGGTTTAGATAACTTTAGAGGTTAGAGTGTTTCTTAAGAATAAGTTAGAAGTTGTGTATGACCACAATGGGTAGTATATTAGATGGATTCATTTTTTTTTGAATGTTAGAATTATTATGAGATAACTTGGATAACTATATCTTAGTGTTTATCTTCCTCATTATTATATGATGATTTTACTGATATGATCACACTGAAATTTTTGGATTTAGTAAATGGATGGATCTAGCAGGCACCAAGGTAATAGTGAATGTGAAGGAAACTGTGATAGTTTTCTGATCGAGCAACTGAATTATATGGGAGCTGCAATGAGAACCCTTTTTTTATCCTCAACCAAATATATGGAGTCATTATTGACCACCAAAACGTTGGTGATTTTTATAAGGAATCATATATGAGAGAAACAAATCCCTACTAATGTTCAGGTAATAATCATAAAGGTAAGTGTGTTCAACAACATATGTGTCAAAGATGTGGAAAGAAACACCTAGGAAAATTTCTCAAAGGGACAGAAATATGCTATAGATGTGGAAATGAAGGTCATTAGACAAGAACCTATCATGGAAAAGGGAATCATCTAGTTGACTTGAGGAAAAGGAAAGATGTTCATTATGAGTGATCAATTTAATGTTTTAAATGTGGTGTGCATGGTCATTACGCAAACACATTTCCTATGAAGAAGTTTCCGGAATTGGATCACCAAGATCGTACAAATATTCGTTTACCAATACTTAATTCCATTCCGATTGAGGATGAAGAATCTGACAATGACCAATCAATGGTATGGATTAATTTATAACTTATTTTTTCCTATTTTGGAATCTTAGGATATGATTCATGAATTTGTTTGTAGGAAAGAATTATTTCAGAATAAGTTGGAATGGAATGGTTAATGGATCATGAAGAATGTGGAATTAGTAAGAAGTCAACATATAAGGGATTCAAGAGTTATGGTAGAATTTAGGATTGTGAAATTCTTAAAAGAATTATGTCTCTTTTGATGTTAGGGTTACATTAGAAGACTTTTTGTAGTATATATAACCCTGATGTTTGATATATGAAATTTTTATTCAAGGAATAGTTATCTGTTCTTTTGTGGACATAGTTATAAAGAACCATTTGGGTTTATATGATCCTTACTTTTGAGGTAATTATGGGTTATTATATGTTATGATGGAAAATGAAATGCAATAGATAAAATTGAGGTTAAATTATATTATGGTTATTTCTGATGATTTTATCTCTTTTTGGGGAATGTTTTGAAAATTATATAGTTTGGAAAAAAGGACAACATACAGACCGTGTGACAACCTGTCGTGTCGGACAAAGCTACGGGAATCGAACCCACAACCAAAGTGTGACTGGTATTTATCGCATACCACTGGACTACATGAAGTCCTTGGTTAGTTTGACTAATTCTTTTTAGTTAGATAATTTTATGAATCAAGAGTAAGAATATTTTGTGTTGTCTATGGAAATGATTAACCTAACATGGAGGATATGTGATTAGGCTAATTACTTTTCAATACGAGACTTTAAGAGAAGCTGATGTTATTTGGAGATAAATGTTAATTTGTACCATGGGAGACTATGTGATTAATCCTTCAAATATTTGGGTTTCAATCTTATTTGAGTTACTTTGAAGAATTTTATAGATAGATGTTTATTGAATTATTGTTGTTGAACATTGGGTTTTGTTTGAAAATTTTGGAGATTAGGAGTAGTTTCTCTTTTTGTAAACAAATATCCATTTTGGGTATTATCTGATCTCGTAATAAACTTTTTGGATTGTTTTTTGTTTAGATCTAAAGACATGGGAAATATATAGTTCTATTTTGTGGATTAGGTGATTCTCAATATGTTTATTATAGTACTCTTAATGCGAACAAGTCTTCCGAAATACTCGTCTTTTGGAGAAAATATGATTTTGATAAAGGAATATAGTAAAAGATGAAAGTCAACATGAAAACTAAGTATGTTTCCATAAGATAAAAAATAAATTCCTCAATGAAAAGTAACTTAAAACAAAAATGTTGTCTATTAACTTTTCCTACTGGATAATCGAATACCATTTAACCCATCATAAGTTTGTGATTTTCTGGTGGTTATCTTTCTCTTAAACGTGTTTTATATCACTCTCCATCAGAACATTACAATTTTTTTCGTTTATATCCATGTTTTCCTACATGAAATACTAGTATGGGTTAACTTGGGTGAAATTTTTACTTCCCTTTCCTTCTTTTAAAGAGATAGTTTAATTGACACCTTTTTCGATGTGGGTCTTGCAATGATGTTTCCAAGCCCAATTTTAAAATTGTGAGGACGCAATTTTCAAAAGTGGGGTAGGATGTAACATCCCAGGTAAATAAAAAAATTTAATTTTTCATATTTATTAATATTTCTGAATCAAATATTAATATTAATTTAAAGGGAATGCTTTTCTCGATCACTTACCCAATATGCAACAATGAGTTCCTTTGAAATCTTACGTTGCACTCTAATAATAAAATAATTTTATTTTAAATGGTAGTTAACACCTAGACATTGTAATGATGGTAATGAACAGAACAAACTACAAAATGTTTATATATGGTTTTCAAATATTTTTTCTTTTTATGTTATAGGATTAAAAATGCGAATGAATCCAATTTTATGCGTAAATATTATAATATTCTTTAAAAGGTCAATTAACCGCCTTTTGATGGAGAACCTCTATTAAATCCACTTTTTGACAATTTTATGTGTTATATTTGACAAAATAAAATTCTTCTTTAAAATTGTTCCATCAAAATTTACTTTGTGTAAATTTTAGCTATTTTTATGATAATGTTCATTTTTAATGAATAAGTGAAAAATGTTGTATTTTTATTCAAAACATATTTTTAATTTAATTTATTTAGATAAAATTTTGAATTGAATTTAAAGTGAAATTATAATATATTTTTAACATTTAATACAATAGTGGTCATTGGAAATAATTTCAATTTGAAATTGGACTAAAACTAGTGTCAATCTTTTAATAGATATTGTTTCTTAAAAAAATGCTATTTGTTTTGACATCGGGAATTATTTATTAAATTAATTAATGAAACTTATATCTTTTTAGTTTTGTAAAATAGGCATAATTTTTGAATTCGGAATAACAAATATAGCTTAGGGTGATTTTTTTTTATTTTTCTTAAAAACATCAATTTTTTATGAATAGTGAAACCACTAAGTGGTAGTTTAAGAACTGATTTTTCGTTTAAATGAAACATTACCACATCTGTGATTTGAATTTCAAAAATCAGACATACATGGATGTCATTAGAAAGTAAAATGTGGTTCAATGGGTTTAAAATAATTTTTTGGTGAATAGTAACTTTTAAGTTTTTAATCGCGATTAGAGGTAATTAGTGTAATTTAAAGTAAAAATAATGTTTTAATAATATGAAATGACCATGAAACATGTTCTACCCTTATTAGATGTGTCATGGACGACCAAGAAAATCCATGGATCATCTTGGGGACCCCATGGAGCTACTGTGGTTGGAAAATGACATTAAAAGCATTTTATTTAATGTTAAAATTAAAATGTCACAAACATGTGTTGTTTTACTAAAAAAAATTTAAATGGGGTTATACAAGTCATATTTTTTACTATAAATATTCATTAGAAATATAAAAAGAATTACTACATCATGATATTTTTTTTATAATATTTAGACATTAAATAAATTAAATTATTTATGACACCATGATGATGCAGCGATTATCTCATTATTTAACGATTTCAATAAAATGAAAAGATAATGTAAAATATAAGAACTACACTGGTCAAAAACCTATTGGATGGGTGGATTTCGAACTCCTATTCACTTATCCATGAAATATATAATTTTGGGACCTTTAAAATCCGAAAATCATTTTATAATAAAGTAACCATTTATAACTTTTGAAGAGTGCCCCTCCTCTCCTCTTATAAAAGGCCTGCACCTCTACCACCATACGCACACCTCTCAAGCCTTTGGATCCGCCTACCCCTGCCCATTTTGTCTCTCCACATATCTCTCCTACTCTTAGAAGCCTCACTTTGGGCAGAAGTCTTCCCAAGGAATCCTTTGATCTCAAATAAAAAAGAGTTACCCGATTTAAAGGTACAGTTTCCCTAATGTTCTTTTATTTTATTTTGCTTCTCCAACCCCTAAATTTTTTTTATTACTTTATTTTGTAACAAAACCAGTATCTTCAATATACATGTATGTTTTTATAATAAGTATTCTAGCTACGCTTACACCCATCTCCGTCTAATGGTTAAAGAATATACTGTTTTTGTGGATGTCGAATTACTGCCTCACGAAACGATGATTGTTCAATATTATTTTAACACCTATAAAGGTGGACGTTATGATGTCATTTTATTTTATATATGATATATTTGGTATTTACTATTACTATAGGCTTCTTTATTTTAAATTTAAAACATACCTTTATTCTTTTCATGTTGTGCAAATGCGATAATTTCATATGAGGAAGTGTGGACTACATCCCCCTCAAGTGATGTGACTCGTTCATTCAATACATGGAATGTATAAAGAATGAAATTAATAAACATATGTTACCTAAATAAAATATATATTATACTATAATTATAATATATATATCTCATTTATTTTTAATTACATTAATATGATAAAAACAATGAATGTAGTGTTCATGCATTCGTACGGCCTACCATCTCCATGAACGGTGCTTTTCATTTTTTATCTCCAAATATTATGGAATAGTATAAAATGAATATATATTGGATATATATGATATTTTAATCATTTATACTATTCTGGATATGATTTACTTATAACGACATTGTAACACCCCGAGATTTTATGAAAAATATTCTTTTTAATTTCACTAATGTCTTGTGTTGTACGCTACACCAAAAGGAGCTTGCACAACACGCATCCTTGATTTTCCTTGCATTACACGCAATCGCGACCTTACTCGATAGCGTGTGTAGTACGCAATAACGAGTTTCACTAAACAACAATATGCTATTAAAATATTATTAAAACTAGCCGTTATGAATAGTAATAACCACTTTTTGAAATTTTTTATTTTTATTTTTCAAAATTGAATTCATTTTTGGATTTTTAATATCGAAATTATCTTAGGGTGAAATTTTGGTGATTTTCGGATAACTTTCATATTTTGATGAATAGTGAAAATTACTAAATTTTAATTAAAAACAACATTTTTAATCAAAATAATTAATATTGATAAATTATTAATTTGAGTGGTTTTAAAGTATATTTAGAATATATTTTTACAATTTAATACAATGTTGGTAATTGGACGTAATTTCACATTTAAACCAGACATAAACAAGTGTCAATCTTTTGATAGTTATTATCTCTTAAGAACACGCTATTTGTTTTGACGGCGGGAATTAATTTTTAAATTAATTAATGAAACTGATATGTTTTGAATATGGTAAAATAGAAATAATTTTTGAGTTCATAATATCAAATATAGCTTAGGCCTAATTTTTGGTATTTTTCTGAAAACATTCAATTTTTGATGAATAGTGAAACCACTAAGTGGTAGTTAAAAAAACTGAATTTTTCATAAAACATAATTTTACCACTTCTGTGAGTGGAATTTCAAAAATCCGAGAGACACGGTTGATGTCAGTAAGTAAAATGTGGTTCAGTGAGATGAAAATAATTTTTCGGTGAATAGTAACTTTTTGCTTTTTTTTACCACAGTTAAAAGTAAATAAGGTAATTAAGGGTAAATATGATATTATTATCATCCTAACACAAGTCCTAATTCTATTGGACAAGTGTAATTCGACCAAAAACAAACTTAGGAATAAAATATGACCATTTAGGCCCACTTGGATTAGATTAGGACATTTATTATTAATTTATTTAAAGAAGGGTTAAAAGAGTTAAAATCAATGTTTATTTACTAAAACATTTTTCATATAGGGTTATACATAATATAAATTCTATTTTAAATATTAATAAGAAATCTAAAAAGATTTCCTACATAATGGTATTTTATTTGTAATTTTTAGACATTATATAATTTAATCTATTTATGACACAATGATGATGCAGTAATTATCTTATTAATGAAATATTGACATAATTGATGTTATAAATACAAAAATAAATGAAATATGAGACTTTTTATGAATCCCACTAATTTTCTAGGTAAATATGACATGTTAGTATTGATTTAATTAACTTGGTTTGAACTAATAATTATGTTATGATTTTCACAAAAATTAATTACTAAATAGTGTCAAAATTGACATAAAATAGTTTTTAAAAAAAATATTATATTGGTAATTGTTATTTTATTCCTAAAAATCTAAGGTTCGGCCAAATGACTTAGATAAGGTTATATATATTAATAATAAACAACTTGGGGTTCGTTTGGCTGCTTATTGTATGTTTATTAACCTTATAGTATAAGAACACAAGAAGACATGGTAAAAGTAAAATAATTTAACTTAATGTTAAATCTAAATGATAAGGTTAAAATAGGAACCTAAACTTGTATAAATTCTATTGGATGAGAGGATTTCGACCCATCCCCACCTTAGCATCGAAATAAATTAATTTGGAGCTATTTAAAACCGAACTTGACTTTATAATAAAATAATATTTTTAGTTATTCCAAAGGTGCCCCTCTCCTCCCTTATAAAAGGGAACCTCCTCCCTCTCTTCCTCACACCACTTTGAGCCTTCAAGCTCGGCCAACCCCTGCCAATTTCTCCTCTCCACTTCCCTAGAGACATCCTAGAGGTCCTGGTCTTTTCAAAGACCAATTTTAGTGCCCTAAAAGAAGGTCTCAAAGAAGCACTTCAAAGAAGAGGTAATGTCCGTTACCGATTCTTTCATCTTTATTTCTTCTTCCACTTTTTCTTATTTAGTTGTTTAATTATGAAGTAATAACATCAGTATCACTCATATACTGATATGTTATTATATGTATGAAACAACCCTATTTCACCATCTATCCATCCTACGGAAAAAGAAATCACCGCGCGTGCGTACGTACGAAATACCGTCTCCATGCCGTGGTGTAATCTATTTTCCACCACCTCCATACTTGGATGGGTATAATGGTGTAAATAATAACTATATATTATTATTTTAAAGTGATATTAATTCTTAAATAGTATACATACACTCCAATACAATCCCATGATCATGAGAACGATATCATCGCTCGTGCGAATGTACGGACTACCGTCTCCACGACGCGATGAGATTCATTCTCCACATTAACCATTCATGAATGATTATAAAGTATATATAATAAGTAATCATGAAATATATGACATAATAATGATACTGGATTTATATGTATATATATGTATTTCATCCACTTAATTCTGCTCAACTCAATAAGGAAATGAAAACAGCGTTCATGCGTACGCACGGCCTACCGTCTCCATGAACGGTGTATTTCATTCCATTTACTGATTTATTATATATATGTATATTATGAATATATATAAATATATATAAATCATGTTTTATATTCTGTAATTAATTAATCATGATCTAAGTAATCATATGAATAATTACAAGTCAAAACACGGACGACAAATGAAACAATTTTACCCAAAACGCTCTTTAACATGGAATTTACAAAAGAACGGGTAATATAAAGTCATAAGTGAACCATATATGATATTATATGATTATGTAATAAGTAAATGACATTATTTAAATCATTATATAGGAGTTTCGGACACTTACGAAGAAAATCAGACCTAAGGTAAGGGAAATTTCACAATCTCATTTTTATCCGAGATTTTTATTCGTAAGTATTTACTGGGGTGTATTTTATCATCCACATCCATGTTTCATCAATATGTAATATTATTTCCATCCTCCTACAATTGTTTAAATCCATTTTTACCCTTCGATGAGTTTTTAGTAAAAGATATGAAAGGAATCTTTTTTCGTTTTTCGTACGAGGTACTTTTTTTACTTTTCCGACAAAAGTACGAGAAGAATGTTTTTTTAACTTATACGGCATGAATGGATTTTTAAAACATTATTTCCAAGAAGCTTCATTTACAAGTTTTCAAGTTTATTTTTAATCAAATTCTTTTATCTTAATGTCATATGACATGTTAAGAAAGGAAAAATGTTTTTTAAGAAGAAAGGATATTTTCCTCAAGAATGGAGTTGAAGTGTTTTATCAAAATTATTTTCCATCTAAGATAATAAAGGGTTCTGTTTTTATCCCTATTATTACATTGATTTGATTATGTTGTGATGGAATTATTTTTATGAATTCCTTTATCTTATATGAATTTTTTTATGATGTCATGATGTTTAAGATTCCCATTTGTATTACATGGGTTATGCAATTATGTATGATTTATGATTTAGTGGCACACATAAGAATGGTATCATTATGAGATGGATGGGACCTATATCTCCCTCCAATGAATTGGGTAAAGATTTTATATCTCATGAGATAGACATGGCTGGAACGGTAGGTTATACCGGTTCAGTGAAACAGGACTGAAATGAGGGTGACTCGGTTCAGAAAGGGACTTTGTCCACTAAGATAGTCTTGGAAAGGAGTCTAGACTAACAAGAAATGATTCTCTATGATTATGTGTTTATGCCACAAAGTTTCATGTTTTATTTTATGATTATTGTGATTACATTTCACTGCCATGATTTATCCCATGTTATGAAATTATGATCTCTTTTGCAGGTTAAGATTTCAAAAAGTTATGTGCTTGTGTATACGATGTGATTGATATTTCTTTTGTTTACCCTTACTGAGCATTTGAGCTCACCCTTTTATGTTTACTTTTTCCCAGGATATAAAGAAAGGTTTTAGGTATTTAAGAAAAAAGGAAGATCTTTATGGGAGATGTTTAAGATCTTTCACCATGATTAGAAGATTATATTCTGAGTTTCCAAAGACACTAAACTATTACGATCCTTGTGTGTGTGTTTTTTTATGTACTAAGTATTCTGCAAATGTAATGTAATGTCAATGTACGTCAAGCTTTGGGTCTCTACAGTTGGTATCAGAGGAAAGGTTTAGTCAACCTTTGGAAACTTAGATGCAAAAGCGTTAGTGAGATCCCTAGAGATATTTCTAAGGTATGTCTAGGGATGTCCCTAAGGATAATTATACGTATAAGATACAGTCCTAGATCTACGGTAATGATCATAGAATTTATCCTAAGAAGTTAGATATTGAGGATACTCCCCCTTTATAATGTTGTTTTCCCTAGCATGATTTTTTTTGCCTCTCACACTATTCTTTTTGGGATTTAGACGATGGATGGAACCCGAAGGAACCATTTCGATCAATGCAATGGACAATGCAATGATTGTCCTCCTGAAAAAACAAATGTTATGGGAGATGGAGTGCATAATCTTATTGCTATACTTACACAAGCTATGAATCATTCTGGACTTCCAAATGAGCAGAGAAGGGAACAATATTCTATTGAATCCTTCATGAGGCAACGTCCACATTCTTTCAGTGGGTCTTCTGATCCACTTGTTGCTGAACAATGGATCAGTACCACTGAAATGATATTTTCAGTTCTTCAATGTTCTGAACATGATAAAGTCATCTTAGCAGAATATCGTCTGGAAGGTGAGGCTGATCAATGGTGGAATCTTATCAAGAATACGAGGCCAAGAGATGAAATTTAGTCCCTGGAATGGGACGAGTTCAAGAACTTGTTTGTCATTAAGTACTTCCCTCGTATTCTTCGAACAAATATGGAAAAGGAGTTTCTTGAGCTGAAGCAGAAGGATGATGAATCTGTTGGTATATACGAAGCGAATTTTACAAGACTTGCAAGGTATGCATCTGGCATTATCATCCAACCTGAAAGTAACGTTGATCGATTTTTCAGTGGCTTAAAACCAAGTCTTCGAAGGGCATTAGCTATAAGAGACTTCGGTAGCTATGAAGAAATTGGGCGTTGTGCTATCAAGGTAGAAATGGAAGTTGGTGTTACATATCTATCTCATGGTTTTGACAAGAAACGAAAGATGGAGTTCAAGGAGAAATCTCAGAATAATGGTAAAAAGAAGATGAATGTTTACTTATGCACAATGTGTGGAAGGAAGCATGGTGGAGATTGTCTTAAAGGGACTAGAAAATGTTTTAAGTGTGGAAAAGAAGGTCATCGAGCAGCTGAGTGTCAAAGTAATGGAAAAAGGGTTTCTATTGATGTGAACAAAGCAAACACAGTAGAGAACGCACCACCAACACTTCAATTCTTCAAGTTCAAGGAAATGGGGAATTATGCTAATAAATGCCCTAATCCAAGGGTTAGTGATGATCGACATGAGCAACCGATTAAGGCAAAGGACAAAGGGATGTCACATGCGATCACTATTGGCGATGTTGAATATGACAACGATGTGGTGGAATGATTAAGTGTTTATGTAATGGGATTCCAAAATAATGTTGTATCATGGAGTATTGGAATATTTATGTATTGGTCTACTGTGGTATTCAAAGTGATTGAGATATTTTTGGAAATAAGATGATATGCGCATAATGAAGGGAAAACGAGAAAATGAAATGTTTAACAGTATTCATGAGCTCATGATTGATATAAGGACTAAGTGATATCATGGTTTGAGTATATAGAATTTCGAGGATTTTGGTTGTGGAAAGTGTTAACTTTTAACTGCATTCATGTTTTCACTAAGGTTCAATGGGTAATCATTATTCAAGAGAATACATGATTAAGGTATTCACATGTTTGTAATTTGACCAGCAAGATATATCTTATGATATATGGGGGATAAATGATGGCATTCACGTGATTGTTCTGTGACATTTCAAGTAACCATTTTCTTTATACTATGAGCTTGGACCGAAGTATTTTAGACAAGCTTAGAATGGATTATGTTGGACATAAGTTAGGATAAAACGTTTTTTGATATTATTGATGGGATGTTATAGTAATATAGCTTTAGAAAAAGGACAACCTGTAGGACGGGCGACAGCCCATCACGTCAGACAAGGCTGTGGGAATCGAACCCACAACCGAAGTGCGACTGGCCTTTATCGCCTACCACTGGCCTACAGGAAGTCCCTGTTTAGTAGAAACCGGTTTTATTATATTAAGCAGTATGATATATGAAGTATAAGTCCATTTGAGGAACCATATATGATTAATCTCACTATAGAATGACTTATGTATATTTAATAACTTTTGCTAACCTTTTGTTTGAGACAGATGGAATGACCCGTCATTCTATCACATGATGTGCTAACACTTCATGAATAAAAAATTCAACTTCATTTATTTAAGAGATGAAGTGGAAATTGTTCAAGGCACGAACAACAGTGAGATTGTACCAAAATAAAGTAAGTATTTATTCTAATTCAAATTCTTCAACTTTAGGGAAACGATCTTGAAAACCAAAATTTTGTCCTAGTGCTCTTATATCTGATTAATCGGACGGTACCTTAGGTCGTCACAAATTTATGGATTTGTGATTGTTGGCTTTTCCATAGCCATGTTCTCTACCACTCTCCATCAGAACATGATGGTTAGATTTTTCTTCTCTATCCATATTTTCACCTATGTGGAAACCCAATGATTAGTTTATTTGGGTAACCATTACGTTTCATACTTTCGTTTTTAAATATTGGTTTTGGTATTCCTATTTATAATGTGGGTTTCTATTAAAGAATCTTTTGAATAGTAAACCATTTATAACCCCGACGAATTTCGAGGGAGAAATTCATTTTAAGGGGGGTAGAATGTAACACCCCGAGATTTTATGAAAAATATTCTTTTTAATTTCACTAATGTCTTGTGTTGTACGCTACACCAAAAGGAGCTTGCACAACACGCATCCTTTATTTGCCTTGCATTACACGCAATCGCAACCTTCCTCGATAGCGTGTGTAGTACGCAATAACGAGTTTCACTAAACAACAATATGCTATTAAAATATTATTAAAACTAGCCGTTATGAATAGTAATAACCACTTTTTGAAATTTTGTAATTTTATTTTTCAAAATGGAATTCATTTTTGGATTCATAATATCGAAATTAGATTAGGGTAAAATTTTGGTGATTTTCGGATAACTTTCATATTTTGATGAATAGTGAAAATTAGTAAATCTTAATTAAAAACTACTTTTTCAATCGAAATAATTAATAGTGATAAATTATTAATTTGAGTGGTTTTAAAGTATATTTTGAATATATTTTTACAATTTAATACGATGTTGGTAATTTGACGTAATTTCACATTTAAACCAGACATAAACAAGTGTCAATCTTTTGATAGTTATTATCTCTTAAGAACACGCTATTTGTTTTGACGACGGGAATTAATTTTTAAATTAATTAATGCAACTGATATGTTTTGAATTTGGTAAAATAGAAATAATTTTTGAGTTCATAATATCAAATATATCTTAGGCCTAATTTTTGATATTTTTCTGAAAACTTTCATTTTTTAATGAATAGTGAAACCACTAAGTGGTAGTTAAAAAAACTGATTTTTTCATAAAACTTAATTTTACCGCTTCTGTGAGTGGAATTTCAAAAATCCGAGAGACACGGTTGATGTCAGTAAGTAAAATGTGGTTCTGTGAGAAGAAAATAATTTTTTGGTGAATAGTAACTTTTTACTTTTTTTACCACGGTTAAAAGTAAATAAGGTAATTAAGGGTAAAGATGATATTATTATTATCCTAACACATGTCCTAATTCTATTGTTCAAGTGTACTTTGACCAAAAACAAACATAGGAATAAAATATGACCATTTAGGCCCACTTGGATTAGATTAGGACATTTATTATTAATTTATTTAAAGAAGGGTTAAAAGAGTTAAAATCAAAGTTTATTTACTAAAACATTTTTAATATAGGGTTATACATAATATAAATTCGATTTTAAATATTAATTAGAAAACTAAAAAGATTTCATACATAATTGTATTTTATTTGTAATTTTTAGACATTAAATAATTTAATTTATTTATGACACAATGATGATGCAGTAATTATCTTATTAATGAAATATTGACATAATTGATGTTATAAACACAAAAATAAATGATATATGAGACTTTTTATGAATCCAACTAATTTTATATGTTAATATGACATTTTATTATTGATTTAATTAACTTTGTTCGAACTAATAATTCTGTTATGTTTTTCACAAAAATCAATTACTAAATATTGTCAAAATTGACATAAAATAGTTTTTAAAACAAATATTATATTGGTAACTGTTATATTATTCCTAAAAATCTAAGGTTCGGTCAAATGACTTATATAAGGTTATATATATTAATAATAAACAACTTGGGGTTCGTTTGGCTGCTTATAGTAATTTTATTAACCTTATAGTATAAGAACACAAGAAGACTTGGTAAAAGTAAAATTATTTAACTTAATGTTAAATCTAAATGATAAGGTTAAAATAGGAACCTAAACTTGTCTAAATTCTATTGGATGAGAGGATTTCGACCCATCCCCACCTTAGCATCTAAATAAATCAATTTGGAGCTATTTAAAACCGATATTGACTTTATAATAAAATAATATTTTTAGTCATTCCAAAGGTTCCCCTCTCCTCCCTTATAAAAGGGCACCTCCTCCCTCTCTTCCTCACACCACTTTGAGCCTTCAAGCTCAGACAACCCCTGCCAATTTATCCTCTCCACTTCCCTAGAGATATCCTAGAGGTCCTGGTCTTTTCAAAGACCAATTTTAGTGCCCTAAAAGAAGGTCTCAAAGAAGCACTTCAAAGAAGAGGTAATGTCTGTTACCGATTCCTTCATCTTTATTTCTTCTTCCACTTTTTCCTCTTTAGTTTTTTCATTATGAAGTAATAACATCAGTATCACTCATATACTGATATGTTATTATAATTATGAAAAAACGCTATTTCACCATGTATCCATCCTATGGAAAAAGAAATCACCGCGCGTGCGTACGTACAGAATACCGTCTCCACGCCGTGGTGTAATCTATTTTCCACCACCTCCTTACTTGGATGGGTATAATGGTGTAAATAATAACTATATATTATTATTTTAAAGTGATATTGATTCTGAAATAGTATACATACACTCCAATACAGTCCAATGATCACGAGAACAATATCATCGCTCGTGCGTACGTACGGACTACCGTCTCCACGACGCGATGAGATTCATTCTCCACTTTAACCATTCATGAATGATTATAAATTATATATAATAAGTAATCATGAAATATATGACATAATAATGATACTGGATTTATGTGTATATATATTTATGTCATCCACTTAATTCCGCTCAACTCAATAAGGAAACGAAAACAGCGTTCATGCGTACGTACGACCTACCGTCTCCATGAACGGTGTATTTCTTTCCATTTACTGATTTATTATTTATATGTATATTCTGAATATATATATATATATAAATCATGTTTTATATTCTGGAATTAATTAATCATGATCTAAGTAATCACATGAATAATTACAAGTCAAAACACGGACGACAAATCAAACAATTTTACCCAAAACGCTCTTTAACTTGAATTTACAAAAGAACAGGTAATATAAAGTCATAAGTGAACCATATATGATATTATATGATTCTGTAATACGTAAATGAAATTATTTAAATCATTATATAGGAGGTTCAGACACTTACGAAACAAATCGGATCTAAGGTAAGGGAAATTTCACAATCTCATTTTTATTCGAGATTGATTGTTCGTAAGTATTTACTGGGGTGTATTTTATCATCCACATCCATGTTTCATCAATATGTAATATTATTTCCATCCACCTACAATTTTTAAGTCCATTTTTTCCCTTCGGTGAGTTTTTAGTAAAAGATATGAAAGGAATCTTTTGTCATTTTTCGTACGAGGTACTTTTTTGACTTTTCCGACAAAAGTACGAGAAGAATTTTTTTTAACTTATACGGCATGAATGGATTTTTAAAACATTATTTCCAAGAAGCTTCCTTTACATGTTTTCAAGTTTATTTTTAATCAAATTCTTTTAGCTTAATGTCGTATGACATGTTAAGAAAGGAAAAATGTTTTTTTGAAGAAGAAATGATATTTTCCCCAAGAATGGAGTTCAAGTGTTTTATCAAAATTATTTTCCATCTAAGATAATAAAGGGTTCTATTTTTATCCCTATTATTACATTGATTTGATTATGTTGTGATGGAATTATTTTTATGAATTCCTTTATCTTATATGAATTGTTTTATGATGTCATGATGTTTAAGATTCCCATTTGTATTACATGGGTTATGCAATGATGTATGATTTATTATTTTGTGGCACACATAAGAATGGTGTCATTATGAGATGGGTGGGACCTATATCTCCCTCCAATTCATTGGGTAAAGATTTTATATCACATGTGATAGACATGGCTGGAACGGTAGGTTATACTGGTTCAGTGAAATAGGACTAAAACGAGGGTGACTCGGTTCAGAAAGGGAATTTTTCCACTAAGATAGTCTTGGCAAGGAGTCTTGACTAACAATAAATGATTATCTATGATTATGTGTGTATGCCACAAAGTTTCATGTTTTATGTTATGATTATTGTGATACATTTCACAGCCATGATTTATCCCATGTTATGAAATTATGATCTCTTTTACAGGTTAAGATTTCCAAAAGTTATGTGCTTACATATACGATGTGATTGATATTTCTTTTATTTACCCATTACTGAGCATATGAGCTCACCCTTTTCTGTTTACTTTTCCCAAGGATATAAAGAATGGTTTTAGGTATTTAAAAATAGGAAGATCTTTATGGGATCTGTTGAAGATCTTTCACCAGGATTAGAAGATTATATTCTGAGTTTCCAAAGACACTAAACTATTACGATCCTTGTGTGTGTGTTTTTTCTTATGTACTAAGTATTCCAAAAATGTAATGTAATGTCAATGTACTTCAAGATTCGGGTCTCTACATACATGGGAAATCATTTTCAAACAAGTTCATTTTTGACTCATGTACCAATCCTCAGCAAAAACATTTGATATGATCTAACATTATTAAACAATTATTATAACATTATAATATGTGATATGAACTGAATAATAATATTTAAAGGAGGTACCTAGGTAATTTTAAATTGGACAATGTTTATTATTCCAGAATATAAAGAAACGAATAAGACAAGTCAGACTTGAGGTAAGGGATCCTACCCCTCTCTTTCTTTTTAAGTACACTTTTTTATATCATTCCTTTTATGCCCATATTTATTATTATTGGGATATTATTTTATATTAAACTTACTGTAAGTTTTATGTCCATATAATTATAGACCCTATTTTCTCTAATCAATCCATTTTGGATGTTTTGAGTGGCATCGTTAGGCTGTCGAATTTTCGTAAGAGATCCAACCTCTCTCTTTCTTTTTAAGTACTTTCTTTTGTGTCACTTCTTTTAAGATCCTCTTTGTTATGGTGGGGGGTGTTATTTTATATTACCCTTTCTGTATATTTTATGTTAGTATGATTAGAGACCCTATTTGATCTCATCAATCCATTTTTGGATGTTTTCAGTGGCGCCGTTAGACTGCCGAGTTTTCGTAAGGGATTTTTTGTCTCACTTTTATTCCCGTAAGATTTATCCTACATTTTCCACCATTTCCTTTGAGTGGTATATGTACTTCCCATTATTCTACTCTTTGTGTAATATACTTTCATTTATGACTATTTACATCAATGTTGTATTGTCCTTCTTTCATGAGGTGTATGTTACGAAAGATACCCATGTAGGTAAGGGAACCTTTCACCCTCCTCTTTTGAAAGACTTATTTTTTTGGGTCTATTAATTTACATATTGTAATGTTGGGATCTGTTCTTCTATATCCTTATTGATGTAAATTTTATGTCCAAGTGATGAGATACCCCTTTTTATCTCTTATCAACTCATTTCTGAATTTTGAAGTGATGCCATTAGGCTATCAAATTTTTGGAAGGGAACTCCTTAACTCAATTTTGATTCTTTGGGATAAACTTGTACTCCTTGAATATGTCGTTCTATAAATATGGGTGAATGTCCTATTATTGTTGTACACTTTATATCCACTTATATTTGTTGTATTCGTTTGTCACACATAATTATGTAATTGATTTATCCTTAATCCGAGGATACCGTCTTTGTAAGGGACTTCATCTCAATCACCTTTAATTGAGGCATATTTTTTTCTAATACAAGGCTTTCTTTTATACGGTGTATAAACCCCTTTGAAATTTAATTTTAAACAAAAGGAATCTTTTTCTACGAAGCATTTTACAAGATGACAAAAAGGAATGTTTCTTTTAACGTACATGGTGACAACGACCTTTTCCGCCACCGCGAGTATTATTTTTTCTTTGGCTTCCTCAACAAGACGTGATGTTTTTTTAAAATGAAATAAATACCATATACTCTTTTATGAATTTTGGTATTGAAAATGGTTTTTATAATGGTTTTGTTATGTCAATATATTTATGTGATATATTGTGATTGAAATATGGAAATGTTTCCTTTCTTTTATAATTGTTATGAATTTATAATGGTACATGGACATTTGATGGGTGGTTACATGATAACCCATATGATGGGTGGTGTCATGAATATCAGGATGGGTGGTTACGTTATAACCTCCAATTCATTGGGTATGGAAGTCAGCCGTATGGCTATTCCATATAGTGATATGTGTGGAATTTGACCATATGGTTATTCCATTTAAGTATGTTTATGTCCCATGTTACCATTATATGTTATATGTTCTTTATATGGGTTTTTTGGTAAACGTTTGGTTAAAAAAGGGTAAGTAATGATATTTTATTCAGTGAAGAGTTTTTACCACTCCATAAAGGTGAAAAGTATTACTTTGATAAAGTATTAATGGTTTACTTATTGTTTTGAAAAACTAATAGTTTTCCTTATTTGTGTATCCCTTACTGAGCTTTTTATGCTCACCCCATGTTTTTTTTTGAATTGTTTTTCACAGGACTTAATTTGGAATAGAGTCAAGGATGGGATCAATAAAAAGTCATGCTATCTAAAACATGGAACTAGACACGTTTCTTTTTATGAGTTTTTATTTTATGGAAACCAAGTATAAGTGTCTACTTTGTAATCTTCTGAGATGTAATAGTTATGATCTAATTCTCTAAAACTCTAAACCTGAAAAGATCCTCAATGGGATTATTCATTTAATTCAATATTAAGTAAGGTTTAAGGCCGGGGCCTTATATTATATTTTCCCTCTTCTTTTATGATTATAAATTTTCATAAAAATAATTTAAACTCACATTAATGATGATCCACTTAGGTCATCCCTTTCCCTCGACAACTTACACATAGAAGCATTGACTATACACAATCACCTTCATCTGACATACACTATTAACTCCAAACTTCATGAAACACCCCATGTAAAATTTTATTTGGAACTATTAATTTCATACTTGATTGAATTTTGACTTAATTGGAAACTCTCGTATTCTTAAAAAATCACCTAAAACATCCCAAATACACATCAACTTATTCTCATGAAATTTGAATCAAAAATCTATTTAGTTTTCTTTGATTCGGCAATTATGGGATTCATGTGTTTAAAATATGACTCTTAATACCTTTATGTAGATACAAACGTGTAGGATGTAACCTTGTATTTACATTTAAGAGACTTATGAGATGCGTAATTGAGCTTTATGTGACCCCACTAATACTTTTATACTGGTTATCTAGCCTTTACATGACATAATGAAAATCCTTATGTGACTCCTTCTATCACCCTTAGATGGGCCTCCCACTAATTTTATGAAAATCAGTTTCCTTTAATTTTTCTTCAATATTGTTTGGGATAACATTATTTGAAAGGAATCAATGTGTAAAAATCGATTATAATATGTTTACTTCATCATTGAAAAAAAAAACAAATCTTTGAACTTAAAAATCATCCTTGATTTTTTCTAGAGTAAATATCTTTAAATTACTGTCTTAGATAAATTTTTACCTTCCTACATAAGTTTTGATAGGTGATGATGAACAAGATCATTCAGAGAATACATATAAAAGGTCCTCTCAAATCCTATAGGATCATAATATTATTGATCTACTTCTTAGGCCGCAATTTCAAGAAAAATATGCATGTTTATTCAGATTCGTCATTTCTGGGTCATCTTCCTTAGAATATCTCAATGTAATTCCACATTCAGTGCAATTTATATTTTTTATTGTCACCATACTCATTTTTTGAAAGACCTGGTTTGATTTCATCATCAAAATAGATCTAATTGTTCTTTATCTTCCGTGTATTCAAATTGATCTCTTCTTTAATTTGGGAGAACTCATAATCCCATAGACCAATTAACTTTTAAAAACTCAGTTATCATGGATATATAGCTCATGGTAGCATTTCACTTGGTATGGTAACATATTTGAGGGTGACTATTGTGTAATAATACCTATGTAAGTAAAAAACCCAAAGAATGGAGGTATCAGGTAGTGTTATAATGGTAGTAGGGATTACTAACTATATCACCCTTATAAATAGCAGGTATTAAATTTCGTAGTATATAGATAGTAATAGTAGCATAATACTTCATAATTTACACAAAAATTCTAGAAGGAATGAAATTCAAAAAGAATAAAATTTATATTTTAACATTGAATAAAATATAAAAATTGATAAGTTAATCAATTAAATGAACATAATTTTCATTAATTTAATTAATTAAACAATACCACCCTAAATTAACCAATATGTTATAAATAATCAGATTATTATTTAAATCAGGCATTAAAATACACAAAACACAACAAAAAGAGATGTTTTAAAAAAATAAAGGCCACATCAACAGCAATATTAATTCAGAGACCGCACCGCAGTGTGGACGATTTACTATTGTAGTAAAAATCAATTGGTTAATGATATATGAGTTATGACTCATATTTCCAATGAATAAATATGATTTCATGGCACATTATAACCACATTAAATATATGGAGCACTTATCACAGTCCAAATGGAATGAAATTCAATCCTTGAAAGTGAATTGTAATGAATGAAGAGAAATATCTATAAAACTATTTAAGGTAGTTTTGGAGAATAAGAATAGATTAACTCTATTCCCATTGGATATCATAATTTCAACAAAGGAGTTGATGGAATTACTGTTTTGTAGTAATTAAGAAAAAAAAGGAGGTTAGAACTTGTTTTAGATCTTTCTAGGGATTATTTAAAAGGTCACTCTATGAAATATCATAGAAGGAGGATGCTCTTACTCAAGATAAAATATATAGGAATATTGTGAATGGATAATATGAGATTAAAAGGAACCCATGAATTCATAGGGAAATTTTCAACAAAAGTGATATTATTATTAAAAATTGTTCTCACTTGTGATCCATAACATATAGTAGTGATCGAAAGGAATGAAGTGAGAGGAAGTGGTCTATGGGTGGTAAATAACTAACCAAAATGTTGTAAGGGTAGTGAAACATGGTAGTAGTTACCTAGACAAACCCCAATTAGTGAGATTACTATATTTTATCTACATCGACATGTTGTCAATTATATACACCTTATACTAGACCACAGTTTTGAACAATTTAAAAATCATTCTGTCCTTGGTTCATTCATATATAAATTATACACATACCCAATCTAAAAATGGAATAAATAAACTACCAAAAACTTCTATATAAAACATATTCAGGTAAAAAAGGGAATAATAACATTTAACTATCTTGATAACAATTGGTGACACTTCTACATATGGGAAAAATATCATTAGGGTAGTGTTTGTTTAAAAGGAAAAGTGTATGAATTTGAAAAAACATTAATAACATTATTCATCCCTCCTCTCAAGAAATACATTACTTAATCACCATAAGGGACGCAATATCAAGTATTAGACAATATGTTTATTTTCTGTTGAGTTTGATTTCATTTACTAAATATAAATTTTTTTAGTGAAATACTGTCCACAATGAATGTTCCACTAATATATAGAATTTTTTTCTCCAACTAGAATAAGGATTTAATTTCATCCATAGAAGAAAACGTGTGTCTTCATTGTGATGTTTTGATGGATGGAATTGATCTATTATAATTACACGGAAATATATTTGAAACAAAATAAATGAATTTGAATATTGATTACTATGTTTAGAAAGAAAAAAATAATCCATTGAAATAATATTTATTTCATAAGAATTATCAATCTTTGTTATCGAAGGATATTTTTATATTAATGGAATAATTATTTGGTAAAAAATTGGTGTCATGAAAATTGCCTTATGCAAAGATGAAAAATAATGATGTAGAAGTCTTGTGAGATTCCACATTATGAAAATGTTTTAGTAAAAAGTGGGGTCTTGTTAAAGGAATAAAAAATACCATAAAAGGACTGTATGAATGAATAAATAATGTGTATCCAATTATCTAAAAAATGATGTTTTCAGAATGAATGAGGAGGCTAATAGGAAATGTGATGTAGGAATTAGAAATTATGATGAATTTGTAATGATGTAGAAGTGGAATATGTCAATTTTTCAAAGAATTCAGATCAAAAGTTAAAAGAAGAAAATAGGAATCATAAAGAATAAAATAAGTGTCATGATATTAAGATATGACTACTTGGAATCAATGTTTAAAAACAAAAAACCTAATACAAATTCATGTTGATGTAACCACAGATCTAATAGATAAGAATGACTCCCGAGAAGTTGAGTTAAATTAAATTACCATAAGTGGGGAAATATTTTAAGATTATTTAAAATATAATAATTATGAACCAAAATAATTTTAAAATATAATGATAAACAAGGTTGATTTGAGGACACATATAGTAAAAGTGATTGAATAAGGATAAAAGCTACAACATGAAAATATTTTACCCAATGAATTTATTGTCTAGATGATTTTTGGAATGAAAGAGTAATAAGTAAATATATATAGAGTCCCAAAATATTTAAAGGATGAGTTTCCTAGCACAAATTCGTGCATGAGAGATTTGAATAATCAACTTGAGTCAATTATAAATTAGATCTAAAAGATGAGATATGTGATTGTCTCAAACAAGAAAGCGGTGAAACAATCTACAATAATGGGTAATACTAAGATCAACGATGATTAATATTTATTTTTTGATCACCCTTTAATTGATTATGAGGGATAATTGGATTTCTTCTACATATTAGAATAAAATCATCAAAATATTATCAGGTCCCAAATTATATACTTTATAAGAAATATGATTTTTACTATTATGAAGCCTTATTGAGGTATTAAAAGAAAATATCTCTGAAATTCATAAGAAGAGTGAAAATAATGAAAGTTGTGGAAATGGATCTTGAATTATACATGAAATAGGAAATTCCAACTAGTAAATCCCCTAAAGAAGGAAAATCAATATTTTCTATTATTATGAGATGAATTAAAACATCTCTTATTATTTTTTGGAGTCATTGGAATACCTTAAATATTGTAAATATTTATCTAATTGTGAAATAAAAGCTATTAAGTAAAATAAATTGGGTATTATTATCCATCTAATTATTATTATTTCACTGTCCATGCCTCGTGCGTGAATTTTTTGCGTATGAAATGAATAAAAAATCATAGAATCTAGGAAATATTATTTATTTTGTATATATATTTTATAAGATATAACTAGAATACTATTATGGTCAAAATAAAATAATGAGAACCCCTAAGTCTACTTCAATCACTCAAAGGTCATAGGGGGACAATAAAAGAGTTTGGAAGAAATAAGGAAATTCACATGTAGCTGAGACTAAAAGGGAACATGTGAAAGGGGTCTCCCAAAACACCATATGTGTGGAATGATCTAACATTAATTATAGGGAACTAAAGGACGAATTTTATTTATTAAAAGAAAGATAAATATATTTTGAGTGGAAAATTCTTGGTGATAAATATTTACAATGAATAAGAGGTTGTTAAATGGATTGTGTAGAGGAAAAAACTAAAATAAATATAAAGGAGTTTGGAAGTCATTATATATGGTTCAGATTAGAAAATAGATTCCATTGTAAAAAATAATGGTAATTTGGTACTCTCGAGTGACTCACCACCCTCCTCAACATGATGAATACACAAGGTTACCCACTCCATATATACTAAAATTTTTTCTAAATATTTTATGTGGTGTATAAAATATGGGGACATACAATTAATGGGGAAATTGTGATAAAAAGGAGAATGAGTATGATTTGAATATAAGTATGTTTTTGAGATGGTTGTGTATTCAACATGTGGGGCTTGATGAATTTCATGTAATTACTTATATTAATCATGATCCCACATAATGTGATGAAGCATTCATACTGAAAACTGCTTGGAAAAGGAATGAATAGAAGATGAAAAGTGTTTCATGGCCTAGCTAATACAACCACTTTTATCATTCTAATTCTATTGGTTTATGATAGGTGTAAAAATAGTATTTTGTGTCACATATAATACATGGACAAAGATTTTTTCCAATTGAAACACTAAAGAAGAAGGAAAATACTAAAAGAGTGTAGTAAGATGGACAGATATCATCTCCAGTCATTTAAGATTAATAAAAGTTGGTATCATATGATTATATTTAATGATATAAAATTATAATACTCATGGAGAGTTTCTACCAATAACTATTATCACTAAGAAGGAAACTAACTTAATAATCAGTGTTAAGAGAGGATTAATTCTGGGGGATTTTATGATGATCATTAAATGGCTATTAATCCTCATTTTTGAAAGATAAATCATATAGGTAAAAGAATTAAATATTTATTATATCATTATATTTATGATTGGTATCAATTGATACTCTAATTATAATATATCAGCACTATATTTTTTATAGTTTATATGTGAAATGATTGGTGTGAGAATGTGATGAGATCAAAATTTGTGATTTTATTGGAAATTTGAAATGTATAAAAACAATTATTAGTTTATTTTCACTCATGACTAACATGGAAATAATTAGAGAGGTTGAAATAAAATATTTGTGCGTATTAGAATCCTGAAAACTATGGTTTAGAGGATCTGTTGAGAGAATTTATGCTAAGTGGTAAATTCAACCATCAATGTCTTATGTTATTATAGTTGTCTTGGAAGTGTTTTCTATGGATAATTCTAGAATTTTACATTCCATATGTTCCACTGATGTTATAAATTATGAAAAACACTACTAGAAATGGGGTTATCAAATATGGAGTGATACTCTTGGAAAAATAAGCATTTCTTCTCATAAAAATCAATATTTTAAAGAAAAATTCTAACAGAGGGGGTGAAAGAAGAATAGTTTTGAACTTTTTTATTTAATTAATAGTGGGGGACAGTAAAAAATTCATCTTTAAAAAAATTCCAAATTGGGTTCTTTTTTTATCAATAACGGTTTTGTTGGATTTGGTGATAAGAAATGTCTAATGAATAAGATATGTGCTACATTTGATGACACAAGGTAGGTGGAGAATGTGATATCTTTACTATAAAAAATATGTGGACTTGATTGAAACATAATGGTTTTTCTATGTGTGAAGATAGAATAATTTATTCATATAAGATTTTATGGACTGATTGAGTTAAAAATGTTTAAAGAATAAATCTTTATTGTGTTGGGAAGATGGTGGGTAAAAATTAGTCTAAAATAAAAAATATACATCGTAGCAGCACAAGTGATGTTATGGAATTTGATTAACAAAAAATACCATTACATAGTCTATAAGCCTTGGACATTGAAGAAAGGATTGATTATTTTTCTCTCTGATATATGAGTGTTTTTTATTCCACCAATTTTTATTTAGCTGCAATACCTTGTGCTCAGCATGTATTCATATGATTTGGAAAGTATTAAAAAAACATTTCACACTACTGAGTGGTTAATTTCAAATAAAATGATGAATGTAAAATGAAAAATATATCCATCCATTGGCTAGAGATATATTATTAGGTGGACACCATGGATGTATGTAGTCAATCAGAGAATCAACCCCTCCTTGTGTGGCAATGTGAAGTTGACCACTATCATGGGTCGACACTAGTTCATGATAAGGTAATACCATGGTGTAGGTTCGTACCATGGTAATATTTTTAATGGAATGAGTTGGTACTATGAGTGTTTTCTAGTGACTAAATTGTTAGAGTTTTTTAATGTAGCATTGAACCTCTATAGTGACATCCAATGTGGAAAAACACTCTACTAGGATACACTGTAGAACAATGGCAATTCCATATAATGAAAAATGAGTTTGTTAGTTTTTAATTCAGAAATTCACCATAGTCAAAAGGAAGAAATTGTATGAGTTGACAATAATAACGTACATGTCACTTGATTTTCTAGGGTTCTTGTTCGATGGAGAGATCTTTCAACATATCCCTATAAAAATATAGAGTCTATGTGATAGAAATGGATATAATCTTAGAGATCGTAAATGAGGCAGGGTAGATAAAATAATGTTTTCAATTATATAGGATCCCAAACCATAGTGAAATGTATACACTGTATAGAGTTCATAGAAACATGGAGTTAGAGGAGATTATTCATTTTATCATATGAGAAATTTAGAGAAGGTAAATGTGCAATTTTGGATATAGTCAAAAATATATTCTATTGATGTATAGAAGAATACCATTCTATATATGTTGATTGATCCACTACTTACATCATATAATAATATGCCACCCCATGAGAACTGCATGTCATTAGATGAAAAGTCCATAAAGTCATAGACCAGAACGTGGTCATGGAGTTACAATCTAGCCATAAAAACCCACGAGTAACAAAATGAAGATTTATGACTCATATATCCTATGATTAATTTATATTTCAAGGATTATTGTGATCCCATTAAAAACATGGGATAGTTGGAATAATCACAATGGGTGTATAAGTACCTACAAACGGTTATATTGGAATGAAATATCAGGAAACTATTTAAAATACTCATGGTCGTTTTAGTGATGAATAATAGGAAATGCATGGGTGTATTAGAGATCAAGAATTTTATTATGCATTGTAAGGAATTTCTTCTTGTAAAAGAACAAGAAAGAATGATGTTTGTAAATTGTTGAAGATAATGCCAAATAATAAGGATAATGATAATCTATAATATCCCATGGAAATGGATGTTACTTCTCTAGGAATAATTCTTAAATGGAATATGAATAAAAAATACGGGATTAAAAAATAGACAACTATACATAGTGAAATCATTAAATATAAGGTGATATTATTATTAGACTTTGTTCCAAATTTTAATCAATTTACTAGAGTATTGATCCAAATGAGTGATGTGTGAGGAAGTGATCAGTGGGATTTCATGATATAATGAAAAACCATTGTATGTGTAGTGATCCCATGAATTATTTATATAGCCAAAAACAAGAAGTGAGATTATAGAGTTTTTGGTTCCTCAATGATTGTCAATCGCATGCTCCTTGGCCTATATAGTTTTGGTGATATATGTAATGTATAGTGTAACCCCTAGTCGTTCTTGTTTATATTTAGATAAAAATCTAAAATACGGGCAATTAAATTATATATAAAATATATTGAAAGTATGATCAAGAGGAAATGGAATGAGAATATAAAATCATCAAATGTAAACTATGAAACCATTCTATATAAGTGATCTATATTATTAGAGAATAGGTTGTTTAAAATGAATTTATTTTATTGGAAACATTTTTAATACCCTTATGAACCCCCTTTTAGGGTATATCTTAGATAATACTCTTCATATACAGAGGATTATCAAGTCAATACTTTCATAACATTTGAATTATAATATATGGATCATGTGGGTTTGAAATTTCAATTTTTTAGTTGACTTATTATCCATTATTTTCCCCCTATATTGGTTCTTACCCATGTATTCATTAGGTATGAATGCTTAAGAAACATTTATATCATCATTTTCAACACATGAAATAATTTCCCCAAAATATTTTTAGTTCCGGAGTGGACAAGAATCATTATAAAATAATTTACTCTATATTTTCAAATCTATAAAAAAAATAATTTTTTGAGAATGAAACATTGTGCATAAATAGAAAATATAGTAAAATTTTCTTCTTAAGAGGCCATGAAGACTTATTTATTTTGATTCATTCCATGAATTTTAATTCCATTCAATGTCAAAGAACAGTATAAGCATACTTCTTAGGAAATCTTCATTAATGACCATCCACCACATGCTATCAATATTATCCTTTTACTTAGTATTCATAATCAGAGACCACCATCGATCAGAATTTACCTTCAAAATCATAAATGTAAATGGTTACATTTGTATGTTCCACTCAACTCAAAACATCAAAAATATTCTCTAATGTATTTATTGTTTATTTTTCATTCACTAGGTCTAAAGATCCACCAAAATATAGAGTGTATTATTTCACGAAATTCTCCAAAATAGACATGTTCCTCTAGATATAGTATTGTCATCTCCTTTCATGGGTAAAATCATTAATATCATCCTCAACTGTGTTAACAAAACTATAAAGAAATCTATTCTAACAATTAAAGGTTATTGATTTGGAAGGTTATGTATAGCTTGATTCCTTTCTAAATTACTTACCATAATTCCTCTATGGAAACCTATTCAGAATTGACATGAATTAGATGATGCAATGTGGAAATCCTCAAATTTTGTCTCATGATAATATTACCATAAACCAAATTCTCTTAATAGATAATTTTAAAATTCAACAAATCACTAATGGTTTCTAATCCATTCTCTTATCAAACTATAAGAATTTAGTAATTTGAAAAAACATAAATATAAGATTAATGACAAATATTTTAACTTTTTCATTCTCATGATATTTTAGGTTTGTATTTTTAATCAATTTGGAAAACTATTACATAAAAATGTTAAAGATTCCATACATAGTAAATGTTTTTCTAAAAAAATTGTTTCTAAATTATTTAACCATGTTTCATTTAATAAATATTTTCTTATTTTAGGAAAACTCACAAAAACAAAAATATTATCCTTATTATAGTATGTAAAAATACATATATCCGATGAAAAACATTTAACGTGGTTAAATGTGGAAGAATAACTATATAAGTGATATAAATATAAATCAACCCCATTTGTCTTGTGAAAACATGACAAAATGTAAAAATGTTCACACCTATTCTCAAAAAAAATATATGGGACAAATAAAACTTATCTTCTTTTTAAAATAATATTTTTATCCCTGAAAACATTTGACTAAAATTATAAAGTATAGTTAAACCATAAAGGGATTATGAAGAACATGAGATGTCATAAATTTTTTGTGTAGTATCCTAAGGTGCCCTAAGAGGGGAGCGGTGAATCAGGGTGTACAATATTTCTTTTAAACAAATGAATCTTGTCGTTACAGTTTTAGAAACTTGTCAAACCTATCTGATTGAATAATGTAGTAATCAACCATTTCAGAGATACAACATAATCATTTTACATGGTTCATCACTATGGGATAGTCCAAGAAGAATAAACTTATAGTGTTTCAGTTATAACAAAATCAACTATTATTTACTAGTTTTGGAATAAATAAGTTCATAAATAGTTAATATTTTGTAGGAACAATATCTTTATATGATTTTAGGGATAAAATACTGCCTCCCTTGGAACACTTATTTTAACACCTCATAGCTCAAAACTTTTGGTGAAGTCATAAAATGTATTATTCCATGAATTCCTATTTATTATATTGGAATTTACGTCTTTGTTCAAAACTAGCACGAGACTCTACTTCCACAACAGTCATAAGTTGATGCAGATAAATGTTTGGATCAATAAAACGTATTATTTAACTACATTCATGAAACATCTATACTTGCATTCAACTTTTGGATTTATTTGAAAATATAACATTTGAATAATCATTACCTTTTTCACAACTTGAACATGAGTTTCACTTGGTGTTGATAGAAACAAGAAACAATTCATGCACAAGTTTTAATACATTCAAAATCATGGATTAACCCTGTATGGAATGAAAATAAAGAAAAACTAGACTCTATTTCAACCTACAAAATAAGATGAGCCTTTATTCCAATAATGTTCCCCTTTGGGTTTATTGGTAATCAGTTAGATAAATTTACCAAATCACCATCCCAAAAAAAATCATAGAAGGAAAGAAAAAAATCATCCTACACTTTATGTCAATGTCATCATACCTCATTATAGAAAACAAGAGGGGAATCAGGAATTTAGATATAATTTTTTGTAATGATTAATGTTATCCATTCTTTTATCTAATAAAAATGATCTTTTTCCTCATAAAATATGATTATCATCATGTCACAGAAGCATTAAATATAGTTTTCTCACAACCCCCAATTCACATCGTCTCACTAAATACTTGCATGATTTGTGAAAATCCTTCAATTATAAATATTATATATTTTAGAATTTCTTAATTGTTCCACATTCTAAATAAACCAAAATAACCTATAGTTATACATGTCGATCTGAAATAAAACTCCATTAGGTCATATCTTCCCCATAAACCTGGAGCAATTTCCTAAATAGATTAAAACAGTTAACACAAATGGGGAGAGAGGACCAACTGTGACCTCCAAATATATTGGGAGGTGTCCAAACATGGAGGTTCAATCAAATTTATCAAACACATATGCATCCAAAGGATTAGTTAGAATGTTAACCACTTGGTCAACAATTCCAACACTCTCTATTTTGATCACATATTGTTCAACTTTTCCTTGATGAATTGATAACTGATCTAAATATGTTTTGTATGGTAGTGCTGAATCAGATTATTATTAATATCAATTTCACACTTGTTATCATAGTAAATCACCCATGTTTTATTCACCTCATGACCAATATTATTTAGTTTTAGCTTCCTCCAAAATAACTGATTGTAAGAATTTATAGTAGACATATACTCTGCTTTAGTTATACTAGGAGAAGTGATTTCTTGTTTTTTATTCAACCATATGACACATTTATTTCCAATAAATAATTCTCCACTACTTGTGGAATTTATATCCACCTCATCTCTAGTGCATTCTGCATAATGAAATGCTGATAAATCACTATATCTTCATATAGAAAAGTGTAAGCTAAAATTGAGAGTACCATGAGTATATATTAAGATTCATAACTGAATATAAATGATCATACATCATATTAATTTGAAATAGGTCTGATAATAATGTTGTAAATATGACATATATATATGTTTCATTCATGTATAATAAGCTTCCAATTATTTTCCTATATAGGGTGGGATCCACTGAATTCTCATCCTCATGATTTTTATGTTTCTTCCCAACTGCAATTGAAGTTGAAATTTTTTAGACTCATTAATATTGAAATAATTTAGTGTCTCTCTTACATATTTTCATTGAGAATTGAAGGTTTATTCCTTATTTTCAATAACTTAATTCCCCATTAAGTATGTCAGTTCCCCGATCATAGAAATATCAAATTTTAATTTTATTTGAATAGAAAATTTTAGGACTAATCCTTGCCTTCTTCCAAAAATTAAAATCATCCACATACAGAAGAACCTTAAAGTAATCATTATAATAATTCATCATAAGGATATCATCATCAACACCACCTATTTTAAATTCAATCATCTTCATATAATAATCTAGTTGATAATACCATGCTCATGGTGGCTTCATCATACCATATAGTTCCTTTTATAATCTATAAACCTTTATTTCATCATTAATTATTATAAAACCCACTCGTTGAAAAATGTTTACATGTTCTTCATGAACAAAATTTATGAATTTTATTTTTTCATCAATATGATAACCTTTTTACACTATTTTAATCAGTATGGAATGACAGGGCATTATCGATTATTTTCTATCCACTAAAGATTTTTTTTTCAACACCAATGCCTTCAATATTTGCATAGCATTTACACACCAAGCATGGATTATTTCTAATCGCATATCCCTTTTCATCAAATTTGTTTTAAAAGATACACATTTCTCCAATAAATTTTTAATTTTTGGGTCTATGAACAACATACATTGTCATATTCTTCTCAATATGATCCAATTCATCATTCATGGTCTTAACCAATGATTCATCCATCTTTGCTTCTTAAAACGTGGTTGGATCCATAATTTATAAGAATTCATAATGTGGTTCAATATTAATTATCCTTGTCTATGTGGATGTGCTTTATTCCTCAACTTCTTCTTCATTATAGTCAAAAATCCTTATCTATAAATTCTTTTCTGATTTGAGGTCTTCATTTTATAGGAACCTCTTCTGAGGCTTCCACATGACTTATTCCTCACTTTCGACATCATCATATTTCCTTTAGCATTGTGAGGTAGTGTGCCATAATTATAAAGACCTGTAAATTTCAAGGAAATTTTTTTCTTAATTTTATTTGGAATTTTACAAGAGCGCAGTTTCTGACGGCACCTGATTCCGAGGCCCGGTGTGCCCGGAATCATTTTCTGAAGTTTGGTTCAGGTACGTTCAGTGAACGGACGAGCGGGTTTTTCTAACTTTTGAACCCGTGCTCGGAATCGAATTCTGTGGGCACTGATGAAATCGCAGCGCCGTTATTCTCTTAGAAACGCCTCTTCCGGAGTTGCATTTTCTCGGGTGTGGTTTTTAATTTTCAGGCTTAATGTTAAGAAATAAAATAATTTTGCGATAACTTTATTTTATTTCACTTAAGCCACGTGGAAGCCACTTGAAGCCACTTATTGACGGCTTGAACTGAGTTAAACCGGATAGGATGCTATCCAGAAATATCCTACCCCCTTGGTAGGATATTTGTGAGGTGGGACCCACACGAGCCCCACCGTTTCATTCCGCTAAGAAACGCACCCGCGAAAACCCGTCTTAATGAGAGTCAACTGACGCGTTTCTTAAAATCCTAAAAGACCATTTAATTGGGCGGTTTATTTCGTGAATTAATTGGGCAGTTTCATTCATTGAATTAATTCAACGAATTAATTCAATCGTTTCTTAACCTGTTTTCGTGTGTTGGAATATTAATAAATAATACCAACCAAAATCTTTTGGGAGATTACTCGTTGAGACAGAATCCTTGTTCCTTCTTCCTCCTTCGCGAAGAACGAGAAGAACGCGAAGAACGCGAAGAACGCGAAGAACTCCAAACCCGGAAATCGACGACGCGACGCTGTGATCCGTAACGCCGAAAACGTTCTTCTGCGACGTCTCTTCCTCCGCGACGGATCTTCGATTGGCTGCTTGAGGTAAGATTCTCAGACCTTCCTTTTTATCTCCTTCGTGGTTCTTAACCAAAAACACGGATTTAACTAATTAAATTAAATCTGATGTTTCATGGTGCGTTGAGTTCGCCGACTCAACGCCGGATTCCGTGACGACGCGACGCCTCCCTGCGACGACGCGACTATCCATCTCTTCCGCGACGAGCTTTTCCGCGAAGAACGCCCGCGCGCGATGATCAACGAGGTAGGGATTTGTTTTGGGAATTACCCCTTTTAATTATTCCCGTCAATGTTTCTTTAAAGAAATTAAAGAACCGGATTGTGAACAATTTGAATCTTATTAAAATTGTTGTTTCCTGTGTGGAATAATATTCTCCCGTTTGATTATCTCTAACGCGGAGGGTGCGGGCCAGACGAACACAGCCCGACGACCCTCTGTCGTTCTTCATTTTGGGCTGATTTGACGGGCGACGACGGAACGTGTCACAACGGATGTTTTACGATCCCGCAGTGAAGAACGAGTCCCGAGAGGAGCAATGGCGCAGACAGGAACAGAATCAGACCACCGGAATGATCTCGGTGGCCCGCGGAACTCGTCGGCGGTGGCACTCGTGGGCCCGCGGCCGCGCGGGTCCGGTGCCCTCAGACGCGGCTGAAGCCGCGTCCCGACTCAGCGCGGCCCCACGCGGGGGGCCGCGACACCCCCAGGCCGCGGGGGAAGCGCCCCGCACACCTCAGCCGTTCAGCCGCTCGGCCGAACCGTGCCACGGCCGGACCGGGTAGGGTCGACCCGGTTCGGCCGACTCCCAGGGGGGTGGGTCGGGCCGGGTCGGCCCTGGCCCGTACCCCCCGTCTTCGGATGGTCTTCGTTCAAACGCTCGTAACATGAGCTACATGCCTCCAAACGACTCTCCGTCAGTGGGAACACGATCCTTGGATCGAGACGGTCGTTTTGGTATATCGCACTCAAGGTTTCGAAATACTTTGAGTTCGGCCGGGTTGGTTCATACACGAAACCAACCGGGCCCTCGGAGCGGAAACGCTCATATCTTGAGTTACGGACGTCCAATTGACGTGCCGTTAGCTTTGTTGTTTTCCTCTAAGTGAGACGGATCTTTTGGCATACTCTTCCCGAGGTTTGGACGTAGGTGGAGTGCGGTAGGGTTGGTTTTTCCTTAAAAACAACCGGGCCCCTGGGACGAAAATGCCAATAACTCTCAGACCGGGCGTCCGATTGACGCGCCGTCTACGACGTTGAGTTCCTGTTGACGATACAGAACTTTTGGATACATCAACTTCGGAATTTGTGTCAGTTGATGTATCAGCCTCTTGGCTCGTGGAGCGGACCCTCCCGAACGAGCTTGCTGTGTGCGGGAACCCTAGTGCTGGCTGCGACTGCTACTTCGACAGCGACGACTGTGCAGAGATCCTCCGTGGACTCCGACGACGACCGTGCAGAGATCCTCAGTGGACTGCGGCGGTGACTGTGCAGAGATCCTCAGTGGACTGTGATGACTACTGCACTCAGCGATCCTACGTGGATCAGTGCTACTGGTCCTGTGTGGGCTCGGTCCTGTGTGGGCCCGATCCTGTGTGGGTCCGATCCTGTGTGGGTCCGCGCTCAGCAGTTCTGTGTGAGCCAGCGCCTACAGGTCCTGTGTGGGCCCGATCCTGTGTGGGTCATTGCGGGGGTTAGTTACCTATCGATCCTTCGTGGGTCCGACGACTTAGATGGATCAGTGATCATATTTATCGTCATCCGAAGAAGTATACCTGTGTGAGCTAAATCTTGCATTACTCTCCTTTGTGGATTGTGTTGAGCTATCCTGTGTGGATTTACTGTTTACTCTCTTTTAGGGATTGTGTTGAGCTATCCTGTGTGGATTTACTGTTTACTCTCCTTTGTGGATTGTGTTGAGCTATTCTGCGTGGATTTACGGTTTACTCTTCTTTGTGGATTGTGTTGAGCTATCCTATGTGGGTATACGTTTTTCTTTCCTGTGTGGACTGGGTTGTGCTTGGTCTCGGACGTTGGAGTCGAACAGGAATTGATGACTTAGGTATATGTATGGGCATATACCTAAGCCGTGTCATATGTTACTTCATGATTGTATCCTTCCTTTGTGGATTTCGGGATACCTTCAGGGGTCTCGGGGTCCCTACAGAGTAGCTTATACTCACCCCTGCATGGGCTTTGCCCGCACTACGTTGTGTTGGTTGCAGATGGTGGACAGTGCTGATCGTGGTGGAGGCGTGCGGAGTAGGACGGTACCTGGAGGTGGACCACTGGGCGGGACGTACTCGGAGCGGTCAGGTGGGCCCGAGGAGCAGTGGAGGCTATCTGTACCTACCCTTCAGGTGGGATTTCCAGAGGACGGCTCGACGCTACAGTTTTCCCTTTTAGTTGCTGTTTTTTCCTTTCAGTTGTACTTTACTGTTGGGCTTGTATTTCCGTCCCCTTTTACTTTCAGCACAGCTTGTACAGTTTTTACTTAGGGTTTACTTTTCCGCTTGTTTACTATGTGGTGCTTGTTTAATTTTCAAAGGCAATTCCTTCCCTTTTTTTGGGATTTATGCCTTGGTGCTAGTCGCCAGCCCCTGGCCTATGGAAGGCGGGCTTGGGGTAGTCACGGCATGGGCCCCGAGGGCGGGTCGTGACAAATTGGTATCAGAGGTGGTCGGTTCTACCGCAGACTCTGATCATTCTTCTATGTGAAGAAATAGTTTTTAGAGTATTGAGTGTGGTTATCAGTCCAGGGAGTCCAGTGTTGGTGCGGCGGCCGACATATCCATACACCAGGACCCTAACTTCTGATTTCCGACTGAATGCACGAAAACATTGATTGCATGTGTGTTTCATGTTTTCTTCGTGATTACATGTGTCAGCTCACCAGGTATACTTTTCTGACCGTGGCACACTTGTTTTTTTTCAGGATGGCATGACGACAGCAGCCAACTAGGGTTCCTAGAGTAGAGCGCGACGACAGCCCGCCGAGCGACGAGGCCTCGGTGCAGGGCCCGTTGACAGCAGAGGCACTGGCGGTACCTTTACCCACCGAGCCCCCGATTCTTCCAGCACTGGCAGCTGACGACGCACGACGCCACGGAGCTCTGCAAGAGTTCCTGCGCCAGCGACCACACAGGTTCCATGGGGAGTCGGACCCCCAGGCAACCGAGGACTGGCTGGAGGCGATCGTCCGAGTTTTCAGGCTAGTGAGGACACCAGAAGGCCTCATGGTGATCCTCGCGGCGAGCCTACTGCACGCAGCAGCAGGGCGATGGTGGAGCCTGATGCTCCAGGTACACGATGAGGCCTCCCTCATCTGGACGGACTTCGAGAGCCTCTTCCGCTCAAAGTTCGTCCCAGCCACCCTCCGTGCGGTGCGCATCTAGGAGCATCTTTAGCTGCGGTAGGGCAGCTTGACGTTCGCCCAGTACACAACGAGGTTCACCGACCTATCTCTCTAATCGACAGACATGGTACGTGACCCCTTCTTCCGGGCCCGGACCTTCGAGCAGGGATTGAGACACGAGATCAGGGCATCACTGATCTCCCTCAGCATCCCGACCCAGGCAGGAGTGCTAGAGCGAGCCCTTCTGATCGAGAGCTTCCTGGCTGAGTCCACAGCGAGACCTGCCGCAGGGCGGCAGATAGGGGATTCTTCGGCAGCAGGTAGCCGACAGATGAATTAGGGTTCCAGGCATACCAGGACTTCCGGCAGACGACCCCGGGACACTGGAACAGCGGTGCGGGGCACACAGCGTGGAGCCAGGCTTCCGAGAGGCAGACAGTGCTACGAGTGCGGCGGGCAGGGCCACATGGCTAGTGACTGCCCGACCCGTCGTACCAAGGGGCAGCAGACGGTGGAGGGACCACCCAGGCAGAGGCAGAGGGTCGACCTTGGCGGTCCGCCGGGAGGAGGCGGATGAGGCAGATGAGCTGGCCGAGCAGCAGGTGGTGGGCGACGCTTTGAGGCTCTGCCACCACCACCACCAGGAGGCCCTCCCCGACCACAGGGAGCTGGCGGGCAGAGACAGGCGCAGCTCCAGGCAGCTGAGGCCTACGACCACGGCGCGCCAGAGATGATTCAAGGTACGATCTGTGTCTATTCCACCCTTTCTGCAGTTCTGATAGACACTGGCGTGAGTCACTCTTTCATAGCCACTGCCCTTGTTCGGAGCTCGGAGATTCCGACAGAGTCATTGGCTCGATCCTTAAGGCTAGAGACTCCTACGGGAGAAGACTCGACGATTACGCACTAGTGCTGGTAGTGTGAGCTTACTCTAGGAGGAGAGATCTTCGGCTGGGATCTTTTTGTAGTGGCGTCGAGGCCTTACGACGTCATCTTGGGCATGGATTGGTTATCTACGGTCCATCCTCAGATCGACTCAATTAGGCGCAAGGTGCGATGTGTGCGCACCGACGGGAGGAGGTTCACCTTCACCGGCGAGAAGGGACCCTTAGCAGCACGGGATGGACTCACGCAGAGGAGAGGTCAGCCCATCACTCATCAGTTGGCTAGCCTCATCCTGGGAGCAGTTGACGTGCGGAGTCACAGTTTTCCTGTAGTGGTGGATCAGTATGCGGACGTCTTTCCCGACGACGTTCCAGGACTACCTGTTCGCAGAGAGGTAGACTTTTATATTGACCTCTACCCCGGGACAACCCCGATATCCACTCCAACATATCGGATGGCCCCTGATGAGCTTCGAGAGCTGCAGGTACAGTTGGAGGACTTGCAGGGCAAGGGGTTCATCCGACCCAGTGTTTCACCCTGGGCTTCCCCGATATTGTTTTCCAAGAAGGTGGACGGGAGCTTGAGACTATGTGTTGATTATCGTCGCCTGAACCAGGTGACAATGAGGAACAAGTATTCGCTACCCAGGATTGATGACCTCTTCGGTCAGCTCAAGGGAGCACGGTGGTTCTCGAAGATAGACCTCAGGTCAGTCTATCATCAGCTCAGAGTTCGAGACGAGGATGTGCAGAAGACGACCTTCAGGTGTCGGTATGGCCACTATGAGTTCTTGGTTATGCCTTTCGGCATGACTAATGCTCCATTAGTGTTCATGAGCCTCATGAATAGGATCTTCCAGCCATACCTCGATCGATTTGTCATAGTCTTCATCGACGACATCTTGGTGTACTCGACCACGGAGGAGGAGCACGTCTACCACTTGCGTGTTGTACTAGACACACTCCGAGAGCACCAGCTTTATGGAAATCTCTCGAAGTGTCAGCTCTGGTTACCTGAGGTCCAATTCTTGAGGCACGTCATTTCTGAGGAGGGAGTTGCAGTGGATCCCGTGAAGATCGACGCAGTGCTAGCTTGGGAGCCACCCAAGAGCGTGACAGAGGTGCGGCGTTTCTTGGGTCTAGCTAGATACTATCGGAGATTTGTGCCGGACTTCTCCAGAGTTGCAGCCCCACTCTCAGCGTTGAAAAAGAAGGGGAAACCCATTGTGTGGTCAGACAGATGTCAGCAGAGCTTCCAGGAGCTGAGGCAGAGGTTGACCAGCGCACCTATCTTGAGGTTGCCTGAGGAGGGAGTTGGATACGTAGTCTACTGTGATGCATCAGGGACCGGACTCGGGTGTGTCTTGATGAATGAGCGGGCCGTGATTGCATACGGATCACGTTAGTTGAGGCTGCATGAGCAGAACTATGCTACCCCTGACTTGGAGTTGGCAGCAGTGGTCCTCGCCCTGAAGACATGGCAGCACTATCTGATAGGCGAGCGCTTCACAGTCTTTTCTGACCACCAGAGTCTCAGGTACATCTTCTCTCAGAAGGACCTGAACCTGAGACAGCGGCGATGGATCGAGTTCCTCCAGGACTATGACTTTGAGATAGTCTATACTCCTGGGAAGGGGAACATGGTAGCTGATGCCCTCAGCAGGAGGACGGGAATCCAGCTGCTTGAGGAGGCGACAGAGCAGCTAGCCGCCTTGCAGATATCCTTCGTGGATAGAGACGGAGCAGCCTTCCTTCAGTCTCTCACAGTCTCTCCTCCACTTCTACAGCGGGTCATAGAGGCACAGCGTGGGGACGTTGACTGTGAGACACGGCGTGCATAGATATCCTTGGGACAGACACCTGATGGTTTCTCGCTTGGAGCAGAGCACGATGCCCTTTTCAGAGGACGTACCTTGGTACCAGTTGCTTTACGAGAGGAGGTGCTGAGAGAGTTCCACGCTTCTCCTTTGGCGGTACATCTTGGAGTGGCGAAGATGTACCAGGATCTCAGACGTCAGCACTGGTGGCCGGGCATGAAGAAGGTTGTGGCAGAGTTCGTTTCGCGGTGCCTCACCTGCCAGCAGGTGAAGGCAGAGCACCAGTTACCAGCAGGCCTGGTACAGCCCTTGGAGGTCCTGGAGTGGAAGTGGGATGGCATATCTATGGACTTCGTGACTGGACTTCCACGCACTTCTAGAGGTCATGACTCCATTTGGGTGATTGTTGACCGACTCACCATGTCAGCACACTTCTTACCCATCCGAGAGCAGGGCTTAGTGGTGAGCTTGGGACGTCTCTACGTTCAAGAGATTGTACGGCTTCACGGTGTGCCTTCGAATATCGTCTCCGATCGAGACGCTCGCTTTACTCCCTGGCTTTGGAAGGGATTGCAGGAGGCGTTCGGGATGCGGCTACGTCTGAGCACCGCCTTTCAACCTCAGACGGATGGTCAGACGGAGAGGACCATTCAGACTCTCGAGGACATGCTCCGTTCATGTGTCCTTGACTTTGGTCACAGCTGGGAGGACCACCTACCCTTGGTGAAGTTTGCGTACAAAAACAGCTACCACTCCACCATCGGGATGGCACCCTATGAGGCGTTGTACGGCAGGCCTTGCAGATCTCCTTTGTGCTGGACAGACCCTGGGGAGTCAGCACTTGTGGGACCAGAGATGGTCCGGGCCACGACAAAGAAGGTCCAGGTCATCCAGGAGCGGATTAGGACAGCACAGAGCCGGCAGAAGTCATATGCTGATAGGAGGTGGAGGCCACTAGAGTTTGAGGATGGCGAACACGTCTTTTTTGCTTGTCTCACCTCGACGTGGGTTGCGGAGATTTGGCCGGGGCGGCAAGTTGTCTCCACGCTTCATCGGGCCTTTTCAAGTCCTCAGTAGGATTGGCGAGGTGGCTTATCACCTGGCTCTGCCACCTCAGTTGCACCGGGTGCACGACGTCTTCCATGTATCCCAGCTGAGGAGATATGTGCACGACCCGATGCACATCATTGACTATGGGGAGCTAGACATGGATGATGGGGCGACTTTTGCGGAGGTCCCAGTGGAGATAGAGGATCGACAGGAGCGGGTCCTACGTGTGCGATCGATTCCTCTTGTGCGCATCAGATGGCAGCACGGGAACCTCCAGGAGAGCACTTGGGAGCGGGGAGGCTCAGATGCGTGCTCAGTACCCACATTTGTTTCCCTAGTTTATGATGTATCTTTACGGGGACGTAAAGTCCTGAGGTGGGAGTAATGTAAAGACTCGTAAATTTCAAGGAACTTTTTTTATTAATTTTCTTTGGAATTTTACAAGAGTGCAGTTTTTGACGGGACCTGATTCCGAGGCCCGGTGTGCCCGGAATCATTTTCCGAAGTTTGGCTCGGGTACGTTCAGTGAACGGACGAGCGGGTTTTTCTAACTTTTGAACAGTTGCCCGGAATCAAATTCTGAGGGCACTGATGAAATCGCAGCGCCGATATTCGCTTAGAAACGCCTCATCCGGAGTTGTGTTTGCTCGGGTGTGGTTTTTAATTTTTGGGCTTAAAGTTAAGAAATAAAATAATTTTGCGATAACTTTATTTTATTTCACTTAAGCCACTTGGAAGCCACTTGAAGCCACTTATTGACGGCTTGAACTGAGTTGAACCGGATAGGATGCTATCCAGAAATATCCTACCCCCTTGGTAGGATATTTGTGAGGTGGGACCCACACGAGCCCCTCCGTTTCTTTCCGCTAAGAAACGCACCTGCAAAAACCTGTCTTAATGAGAGTCAACTGATACATTTCTTAAAATCTTAACAGACCATTTAATTGGGCGGTTTATTTCGTGAATTAAATGGGCTGTTTCTTTCATTGAATTAATTCAATGAATTAATTCAATCGTTTCTTAACCTGTTTTCGTGTGTTGGCATATTAATAAAATAAGGCCAACCAAAATCTTTTGGGGGATTACTCGTTGAGACAGAATCCTTGTTCCTTCTTCCTCCTTCGCGAAGAACGCGAAGAACGCGAAGAACGCGAAGAACGCGAAGAACGCGAAGAACCTGAAGAACGCCGAACCCGGAAATCAACGACGCGATGCTGTGATCCGCAATGACGACAACGTTCTTCTGCGACGTCTCTTCCTCCGCGACGGATCTTCGATCGGCTGCTTGAGGTAAGAGTCTCTGACCTTCCTTTTTTATCTCCTTCGTGGTTCTTAACCAAAAACACGGATGTAATTAATTAAATTAAATCTTCTGTTTCATGGTGCGTTGAGTTCGCCGACTCAACACCAGATTCCACGACGACGCGACACCTCCCCACGACGATGCGACGATCCCTCTCTTCGGCGACGAGCTTTTCCGCGAAGAACGCCCGCGTGCGACGATCAATGAGGTAGGGATTTGTTTTGGGAATTACCCCTTTTTATTATTCCCATCAATGTTTCTTTAAAGAAATTAAAGAATCGGATTGTGAACAATTTTAATCTTATTAAAATTTTTGTTTCCTGTGTGGAATAAAATTCTCCCATTTGTTTATCTCTAACGCGGAGGGTGAGGGCCAGATGAACACGGCCCGACGACCCTCCGCCATTCTTCGTTTTGTGCGGATTTTACGGGAGACGACAGAACGTGCCGCAACGGATGTTTGACGATCCTGCAGTGAAGAATGAGTCCCGGGAGGAGCAATGGCGTAGAATGGAAGAGAATCGTACCACCGGAACGATCCCGGTGGCCCGCGGAACTCGCCGGCGGCGCGGGTCGCCGGCGCGGCGGCAGCGGCAGCCGGGAGCCGCGGCGCCCCGGCGCGCCGTCGGACAGGCCGACGCGACTCAGCGCGGTGACGGCGGCACCCGCGGACCCGCGGCCACGCGGGTCCGGTGCCTCCAAACGACTCACCGTCAGTGGCAATGCGATCCTTGGATCGAGACGGTCGTTTCGGTATATCGGACTCAAGGTTTCGGAATACCTTGAGTTCGGCTGGGTTGGCTCGTACACGAAACCAACCGGGCCCTCGGAGCGGAAACGCTCATATATTGAGCTACGGACGTCCGATTGACGTGCTGTCAGCTTTGTTGTTTTCCTCTAAGTGATAAAGATCTTTTGGAATACTCCGCCCGAGGTTTGGATGCAGGTGGAGTGCGGTCGGGTTGGTTTTTCCTTAAAAACCAACCGGGCCCCTAGGACGAAAATGCCAATAACGCTCAGACCGGGCGTCCGATTGACGCACCGTCTGCGACGTTGAGTTCCTCTTGACGATACGGAACTTTTGGATACATCAACTTCAGACTTTGTGTCAGTTGATGTATCAGCCTCTCGGCTCGTGGAGCGGACCCTCCCGAACGAGATTACTGTGTGCGGGAACCCTAGTGCTGGCTGCGACTGCTACATCGACAGCGACGACTGTGCAGAGATCCTCCGTGGACTCCGACGACGACCGTGCAGAGATCCTCAGTGGACTGCGGCGACGACTGTGCAGAGATCCTCAGTGGACTGCGACGACTAATGCATTTAGCGATCCTACGTGGATCAGTGCTACAGGTCATGTGTGGGCCCGGTCATGTGTGGGCCCGATCCTGTGTGGGTCCGATCCTGTGTGGGTCCGCGCTCAGCGGTTCTGTGTGAGCCAGCACCTACAGGTCCTGTGTGGGCCCGATCCTGTGTGGGTCATTGTGGGGCTTAGTTACCTATCGATCCTTCGTGGGTCCGACGACTTAGATGGATCAGTGATCATCTTTATCGTCATCCGAAGAAGTATACCTATGTGAGCTGAATCTTGCGTTACTCTCCTTTGTGGATTGTGTTGAGCTATCCTGTGTGGATTGTGTTGAGCTATCCTGTGTGGATTTACTATTTACTCTCCTTGGTGGATAGTGTTGAGCTATCCTGTGTGGATTTACTGTTTACTCTCCTTTGTGGATTGTGTTGAGCTATCCTGTGTGGGTATAGGTTTTGATTTCCTATGTGGACTGGGTTGTGCTTGGGCTCGGACGTTGGAGCCGAACGGGAATTGATGACTTAGGTATATGAATGGGAATATACCTAAGCCGTGTCAGATGTTACTTCATGATTATATCCTTCCTTTGTGGGTTATCCTTTTTGGATTTTGGGAGACCTTCTGGGGTCTCGGGGTCTCTACTGAGTAGCTTATACTCACCCCTGCACGGGCTTTGTCCGCACTACGTTGTGTTGGTTGCAGACGACGGACAGCGCTGATCGTGGTGGAGGCGTGCGGAGTAGGACGGTACCTGGAGGTGGAGCACTGGGTGGGACGTACCCGGAGCGGTCAGGTGGACCCGAGGAGCAGTGGAGGCTATCTGTACCCACCCTTCAGGTGGGATTTCCAGAGGACGGCTCGACGCTACAGTTTTCCCTTTCAGTTGCTGTTTTTCCTTTCAGTTGTACTTTACTGTTGGGCTTGTATTTCCGACCCCTTTTACTTTCAGCACAACTTGTACAGTTTTTACTTAGTGTTTAATTTTCCGCTTGCTTACTCTGTGATGCTTGTTTACTTTTCAAAGGCAATGCCTTACCTTTTTGTTGGGATTTACGCCTTGGTGCTAGTCGCCAGCCCCTGGCCTATGGAAGGCGGGCTTGGGGTAGTCATGGCACGGGCCCCGAGGGTGGGTCGTGACAATAATCTTCCACATATAAAACATGATAGTGAAATAATTCCACCAAATATCTCTTTTCTCCTCTTGAATTTCATAGGGAAAATAAAAACATGTTTATCTTTCTAATTATATGATTCATTTCCTACTGTGGAAATTTATTGTTTTTAAATGGATTTGATTTCCATTTCTTTCTTACTATAGTTGATGCATATTCTTGTTTGAATTTTATTTCATATTCCACCAGGATTCTTAAGAAATCATCAAGATAAATCATAGAAAAGTCTCTTTCCTCAAGGGGTGATAATTTTGGATTGTATAGAGATGGTATCATTCTTATTATTTTATTCACAATTTCAATATCTTCAATTTCATGACCAAGTCCTTGAATCACTCCAACAACTTCAGTAATTTAGTTAAAAAAAACTTGTACTATCAAATGGATTCATTTTCTAATCATCTATCATTTTAGGAAAAACATGGATTTTGGCCTCCTTTACTTTTTTATCACCATTGTATATATTTTCTGGTTTTTTCTACATTTTCATGGATGAAGTGAAACCGAACATCATCAAACAAATATGATCATCTAGGGCTGCAGTAAGTGCATTTTGTTCTTTAGAATTAGCATCAAACATTTTCCTATCAATTTAATTTATAGACAGTCATGTCACATCAAATACCTAAATCCCCTTATTAATGGAAAAAATGAACTTCCATGCCAAGTGTTCTTAGATGATAACTCATCCTATTCATTCATATCTACATGTTTCATCTATTAAAGAGGGGTATATGTTGACATTCAAATCATTATCCATGAAAACAATAGAGGAAATACTCAACATCAACATCCTATATGCTATTTTACGACTTGTCAGACTCTGTAACACCCTGAGATATGATGGGTGAAACTATGGGTCATGTGTTTCATTTAATGTAATAGATCATGTTCCCATGTTTCTATGAAATTTTTAACCTTTCATAATTGAATTTTATAGTAAAAAAACCTTCACATGTAGAGATACAATACAGAAGTCTTACTTCATTCACTATTAAGGAATAGTCTAAGGAGAATATGTTGAAAGTGTGTCAGTCATTCAAAAATATACTAAAATCCCCTTGTTTTGGTATAAAAATGTCTATATATAGTCACTTTATTCAAGGCACACTACCATTTCAATATTTTATGGATATCACACTGCCTCCCTCAGAAAAAATTCTTTGAATCCCCATAGGTCACTTCTTTTGGTGATGAATTAATCAATTTTGTAACTTTAAGGTCACTTTAGTATGATGGAATTTAAGTCTTTTTCACTAACTAGCATAAGGCTCTTCTTACATCATATTCCTGAGTTTATGAACTTGATATCCCTGATCAAGAAAACCATATATTCATGAACATGCACACAACATTTGTACATCCATGAAACTATTTTATTTGTCACAAAAGATAACATTTGCACAACCCTTATCATTTATAAAATCAGAACATGATTATAAGGGATATCACACTGCCTCCCTCTGAAAAACTTCTTTGAATAAACATTAGTCACTTCTTTTGGTGATAAAAAAATCAATATAGTAACTTGAATGTAACACCCCAGGTAAATAAAGAATATGACATTTTCATATTTATCCAAATTTTTTAATAAAATATTAATATTACTTTAAAGGGAACGCTATGCTCGATGGCGTACCCAATACACAACATCGAGTTTCATTGAAATCTTACATTGCACTCTAATAATAAAATAATATTATTTTAAAAGGTATATAACGCATAGCCGTTGTAATGGTGGGAATGAACAGAACTAACTACAATATGATTATATATGTTTGTCAAATATTTTTACTTTTATCCAATAAATGTTGGAGGCTTAAAATGCAAATGAATCGAATTTTAAGCATAAATCTTCTAATATTATTTAAACGGTTGATTAACCGCCTTTTGATGGAGAAACCTTCTTAAATATACCTAGGAAAATTGTTTATGTTGTATCTGACAAAATAAAATCCTTCTTTAGAATCTGGACATCAAAATTTACTTTGTGTAAAGTTTTGTTATTTTTCCTATAAAGAACATTTTTATTGAAAATGATGCATTTTAATCAAAAACTCCTTTTAATATGGTTTATTTATATGGATAGATTATATTTTTAATTAATATTAGAGTGTATTTAGAATATATTTTTAACATTTAATCTAATGGGGTCATTAGAATTAATTTCACTTTGAAATTGGACTTAAACTAGTGTCAATCTTTTAGTAGATATTGTTTCTTAAAAGCATGCTATTTGTTTAGACAGTGGGAATTAATTATTAAATTAATTAATTCAACATATATGTTTTTAATTTCTTATAATAGACATCATTTTTGAATTCGGAATATCAAATATAGCTTAGGATGAATTTTTGGTACTTTTCTGAAAAACATCAATTTTTTATGAATAGTGAATCCACTAAGTGATAGTTTAAATACTGATTTTTTGTTTAAATGAAACTTTACCACTTCTATGATTTTAATTAAAAAAATCCGACATACATGGTTGTCATTAGGATGTAAAATGTGGTTTAATGGGATTAAATTTTTTGGTGAATAGTAACTTTTATGTTTTTAGTCGCGATTAGAGGTAATTAGTGTAATTGAAGGTAAAAATAATGTTTTAATAATATGAAGTGACCTATACACATGTCTTACCCTCATTGGATGTATCATGGACGACCAAGAAAATCCATGGGATAGCTTGGGGACCCCATGGAGCCACTTTGGTTGGGAAATGACATAAATAACTTTTTATTTAAAGTTAAAATAAACATGTCACAAGCATGAGTTGTTTTAATAAAACAATTTTTAAATGGGGTTATAAAAGTCATATTTTTGACTATAAATATTCATTAGAAAGATAAAAATATTTCCTACGTCATGATAGTTTTTTTATAATTTTTAGACATTAAATAAATTAAATTATTTATGAAATCATGATGATGCAGCGATTACCTCCTTAATAAAGGAATTAAATAAAATGAAAAGACAATGTTAAAAATATAACATAAACTTGTCAAAGACCTATTGGATGAGTATATTTCGAACCCTTACCACCATATCCTCAAAAGAAATCAATTTGGGACCTTTAAAATAATAAACTCCTTTGAAAATAAAGTAACATTTTGTAACTTTCCAAGAGTGCCCCTCCTCTCCTCTTATAAAAGGCCCCCACCTCTACCACCTTACCCACACCTCTTAAGACTTTTTATCGACCAACCCCTTCTCATTTGTTCTCTCCAAATCCCTCTCTTACACCTAGAATCCTCACTTTGGGTAGAAGGCTTCTCAAGGAAGCCTTTGAGCTCAAATAAAAGAGAGATACCCGATTTTAAGGTAATGTATTCACTTGTGTTCTTTTGTTTTATTATGCTTCTCCAACCCCCTAAAAACTTTTAATAAAATTAATTTCTAACAAATACAATATCTTAAATATACTAGGATGTTTTTATAAGAATTATTAGAGATACATTTACATACACCTACATCTAATGGTTAATGAACATACTGTTTCTATGGATGGTGAATTTCTGCCTCAGGAAACGATGATTGTTCAATATTATTTTAACACCCTCAAAGGTGGCCATTAATATGTCACTATATTTATATATTATATATAATATTCTTATGTTTTACTTAATCTTCTGTCTTTTTCATTTATGGCATACCTTTATGGTTTCTATTATGGTTAAACGTGATATCTTCATTTTAGGAAGTGCGGACTACCGCCCCCTCAAAGTGATTTGATTCGTTAATACAATATGTGGTACGTATAAAGGATATATTTAATGATATTATATATGATCAAATACTGGAATTATAATACTATAATGTATAATTATGTTTTAATTCAATTAAATAATAAATAGAAATGGAAGTAGCGTTCATGCATACGTATGGCTTACCGTCTCCATGAACGGTGCATTTCATTCCATACCTCTAAATGTTATGTAATATTATAAATTCATGTATATAATGGATATATATAATATATATGATATCTAAATAATGAATATAATTGTGGATATAATATATATAATACCACATGAACAACTTGTAATTATAAAGAGTTTATTTCTGACTCAAGTAGCAATGATCTACAAAACGACCATTATTAACATAAATAATTACATAGTGTTAATTGCATGGTAGTAAGTGATATAAAAGGAATAATGAACTTGAAAAAGGTTATAAAGAAAGTATAAATTATCTGAATTTTATTATTCAGGAGGTTAAAGAACGATCGAGTCAAGTCGGACCTGGGGTAAGGGATCCTACCTCTCTCTTTCTTTTTAAGCACTCTCTTTTATGTCATTCCTTTTACACTCATCTTTATTATGATTGGGATGTTATTTTATATTAATCTTACTGTAATTTTTATGTTCATTTTATAATAGAGACCCTATTTTCTCTCATCAATCCATTTTGGATGTTTTAATTGGCGCCGTTAGGCTGCCGAAATTTCATAAGGGGCTTTTTATCTCACTTTGTGTTTTCGTGAGATTCATGCTACATTTGCGAATATTTCCTTTTGAGTGGTGTATGTTCTGTCCATTATTCTACTCTTTTTGTAACATTCATTCGTTTATAAGTATTTACATCAATGTTGTATAGTCCTTCTTTCATGGGGTGTACGTTTCAAAAGTTACCCAAATCGGTAAGGGAACCTTTCACCCTCCTCTTTTTAAAATACTTCTTTTGATATGTCTTTTAATTTTCATCTTATTATGTGTGTATATGTTCATATATATCCTTATTTCCATAAATTTTATGTCCAATAGATGAGATACCCTTTATCTCTCTCATCAACTATCTTTCTGAAATTTTATGTGACACCGTTAGGCTGTCAAGGGAACTGCTTAACCCAATTTCAATTTCTTTGGGTTCAACAATTTTTTATTGAATATGTCATCCATTGAATATGTGTGAATGAACTTTGATTATTTTACACTTAATATCCACTTATATTGTGTGTATCTATATTTTTCATACACAATTATGAGATTGATTTGTCCTTAATTTAAGGATACCATCTTTATAATGGATTTCATCTCAATTTACATTTCCATTGAGACTTCATTGTTTTTATGCACCCATTCACTCTTATATGGTTTATATACTATCCTTTGGATTATTATATCATGAATCCCTTTATTCTTGTGATATTATAATGTTTTGATTAAATGTTATTCCTCAATTATTGTATTCAAGTGTCTCTCATTTTGTTAAAAACCCTTTAACTAAAATATCGTTTTAAATGTTTTAATGATTTAATCTTATAAATATTCGACATTAATATCCATGTTTTAAAAATGGTTTTAAAGATTTATTTATATTGATATTAATGGATTAAAATGTGAAAATCTTCAATATGGTATGGGATACATTGATTTAAAAATATATTTATTAAATGTTTTAAATGGTTCTGAAAATGGTTTTTAGAATGGATTCATTATTCCAATATCTTAAAATCTTATATTGTTTTTGAAATGTGGGAATGTTATCATTCCTTTATTCTTATGTTATATTCTATGATTATGTTATGGTTCTTGGGGATTTTTATGAAGACGAGTGGTTCCGTGATAAACTAAGGGAGGGTGAGCCCGATATAGCTCTCCAATGCATTGGGTAATGCGAAGGAGTTAAACGTTACGGTTTCTCTGAAGAGATTTAGGGAATATACTATGATGGGTATTCCAAACGTAACCAAGAGGGTTACTCCCTATGTAAGAATATTATGAATGCATAAAGATAACTTTATGTCTTATGATTTCTATGATTTATTAATGATTTGATGAGGTATGATAAAGTTCTTATGTATATATGTAATCATGTTTCCTTTCCATATTTTTTTATCCCTTACTGAGCCTTTTATGCTCATCCCATGTTTTTGGAATGTTCTTCACACGTCAAGGGAAAGGTACATGATATGATGATAGTGTCAAGGTAGTGTCAAGAAAGAATACATGTTTTATTTTAAATATGTTTCCATTGATGGGAAAAATGAATACTATCTTTTATGTAACCACTTTGTTTAAATGTGGAATATAATGAATGTTTTATGATCTAATTCTCTAAAACTCAAAACCTGAAAAGATCCTCAATGTGTATTTTTGAAGTAACTCAAGATTAAGTAATGTTTAAGGTTGGGGCCCTATAGTTGGTATCAGAGGTCGGTTTAGATAAATTTAGAGGTTAGTGTGTTGTTTAAGAAAAAGTTACAAGTTGTGTATACCCACAATGGTTAGTATATTAGATGGAGTCATCGTTTTTTATTTGAAAGTTAGAATGAGTTTGAAATAACTTGGATAAGTATATCTTGGTGTTTACCTTCCTCTTTTTTATTTTATGATTTTACTGATATACTCACACTGACCTTCATGGTTTTAGTAAATGGACTGATCTAGGAGGCACCAATGTAACAGTGGATTTGAAGGAAACTGTGACGGTTTTATGAAAGAACAAATGAATGATATGAGTGCTGAAATGAGAACTCTTGTGGTTATCCTCAACCAACTATCTGGAGTCATGATTGTCCCCCTAAACCTTAGTGATTTTTATAAGGCATCGTGTATGCGAGAAAAAAATCCCTTTGGAAGTTCAGGTAATAATCATAAAGGTAAGTATGTTCAAAAAACTATGTGTCAAATATGTGTAATGAAACACATAGGAAAATGTTTCAAAGGGATAGAAAGATCCTATGGATGTGGAAATGATGATCATAAAGCAAGAACCTGCCATGGAAAAAGGAAGCATCTAGTTGACTCTAGGAATGGGAATGAAGTTTTTTATGAAGGATAAATTGAATGTTTTAAATGTGGTGTGCATGGAAATTTTGAAAACACATGTCCTACGATGAAGTTTCGGGAATGGGGTCACCAAGATTGTACAAATATTCATTTACCAATACCTAATTCCATTCCGATTGAGGATGAATAAACTGACATTGAAGAATGAAATGTATGGATTATTTCTTAACATTATTTTTCCTATTATTGGAATCTTAGGATATGATTCATGAATTTTTTGTAAGAAAGAAGTATTTCAGAATATGTTGAAAGGGAATGGCTAATGGGTCATGAATAATGTTTAATGAGTGAGAAATCATCATATAAGGGATTCCAGGGTTATGGTAGATTTTTGGATGGTGAAATTCATAGATGTATTAAGTCTCTTTTGAGGATGGGGTTAAATTAGAAGACTTTTTATAGTAACCCTGATGTTTGATATAAAAAAATTTTATTCAAGGAATAATTATCCTTTCTTTTGTGGATATAGTTATAAAGAACCATTTGGGTTTATATGATTCTTGAATTTGAGGCAATTATTGGTTAATACTTTTTGGGTTGCAAAATGGAAGTTATCAGATAACCTTTGTGGGTAAATTATGTTATGGTTATTTTTGATAAATTTATCTCTTTTTGAGGAATGTTATAAAATTATATAGTATTTGAAAAGGGACATCACGCAGACAGTGTGACAACCCGTCGCATCGGACGAAGCTGCGAGAATCAAACCCACAACCAAAGTGCAATTGGTATTTATCGCCTACCACTGGACAACGTAATGTCCCTGGTTAGTTTGAATTATTATTATTTTAGTTAGATGATTTTATGAATTAAGTTATAAAGACATGGGAAGTATGTAGTTCTCTTTTTTGGATTAGGTGATTATCTAGAAGTTGATTATAGATCTCATAATGTGAAAAAGTCTTCCTAAATACTCGTCTTTTCGAGAAAATATGAGTTCGTGTAAGAAATATAGTAAATGTTGAAAGTCAACATGACAATTAAGAAAGCTTACTTATGTTATAGTTATGCTAATAAATAAATTCCTCAATTAAAATTAACTTAAAATAAAAATGTTGTCTGTTAATTTTTCATACTGGGGAATCAAATACAGTTTAACCCATCACAAGTTTGTGATTTTCTTGTTATTAACTTTCTCCTAGATATGTTTACTATCACTCTCCATCAAGAACATGACCCATTGTTTTTCCTCCATATACATATTTTCATAATTTTAATCCTAGTATGGGTTAACTCGAGTGACATTTTTACTTCTCTCCCATTCATTAAATGTGATAGTTTTACTGACTCTTGTTCCGATGTGGGATTTACAATGAAGCTTCCAAGCCCAATTTTCAAATTGCGAGGACACAATTCCCAAAAGGGGGGAAGGATGTAACACCCCAGGTAAATAATGAATATTAAATTTTAATATTTATCCATATTTTTGAATAATATATTAATATTAATTTAAAGGTAATGATATGCTCGAGGGAGTACCCAATACGCAACAACGAGTTTCATTGAAATCATACATTGCACTCTAATAATAAAATAATAATATTTTAAAATGTAGCTAACGCCTAGAAGTTTTAATGGCGGGAATGAACGGAACTAACTATAAAATGATTATATATGTTTATCAAATAATTTTACGTTAATCTAATAAATGTTGGAGGCTTAAAATGCAAATGAATCCAATTTTAAGCATAAATCATCTAATATTCTTTAAAAGGTCGATTAACAGCCTTTTGATGGAGAACCCTTTTTAAATATACTTTTGACAATTTTATATGTTGTATTTGAAAAAATAAAATCCTTCTTTATAATCTGGACATCAATATTTACATTGTGTAAAATATTGTTATTTTTCCGATAAAGATCGTTTTTGTTGAAAATGTTGCATTTTAATTCAAAACCTCCTTTTAATCTGATTTATTTATATGGATAGATTATATTTTTAATATATATTATAGTGTATTTAGAATATATTTTTACCATATAAGCTAATGGTGGTCCTTGGAATTATTTTCAATTTGAAATTGGACTTAAACTAGTGTCAATCATGTAATAGATATTGTTTCTTAAAAACACGCTATTTGTTTTGACAGGGGGAATTAATTATTAAAATTATTAATTAAGTATATATTTTTTTAATTTTGTACAATAGAAATAATTTTTGAATTTGGAATATCAAATATAGCTAAGGGGAAATTTTTGTATTTTTCTGAAAAAACTTCAATTTTTGATGAATAGTGAAACCACTAAGTGGTAGTTTAAAAACTGATTTTTCATTTAAATGAAACTTTACCACTTCTGTGATTTGAATTTCAAAAATCCAACATACATGGTTTTCATTAGGATGGAATATGTGGTTCAATGGGATTAAAATAGTTCTTTTAGTGAATAGTAACTTTTATGTTTTTAATCGCGATTAGAGGTAATTAGGGTAATTTAAGGTAAAAATAATATTTTAATAATATGAAACTACCTATACACATGTCCTACCCTCATTTGATGTGTCATTTCTGACCAAGAAAATCCCTGGGTCAACTTGGGGACCCCATGGAGCAACTTTGGTTGGGAAATGACACAAATAACTTATTATTTAATGTTAAAATAAAAATGTCACAAGCATGAGTTGTTTTACTAAAACAATTTTTAAATGGGGTTATACAAGTAATATTTTTTACTATAAATATTAATTAGAAAACTAAAAATATTTCCTACATCATGATATATGTTTTATAATTTTTAAACATTAAATAAATTAAATTATTTATGACATCATGATGATGCAGTGATTACCTCATTAATAAAGGATTTAAATAAAATTAAAAGATAATTCTAAAACTATAACATACACTTCTAAAAGACCTATTGTATGAGTATATTTCGAACCCTTACCACCTTATCCTCGATATAAATCAATTTGGGTCCTTTAAAATCCGAAACTCATTTGAAAATAAAGTAACATTTTGTAACTTTCCAAGAGTGCCCCTCCTCTCCTCTTATAAAAGGCTCCCACCTCTACCACCTTACCCACACCTCTAAAGACTTTTTCTCGGCCAAACCCTACTCATTTTGTCTCTCCACATCCCTCTCATACTCCTAGAAGCCTAATGTTGGTCAGAAGTCTTCCCAAGGAAGCCTTTGAGCTCAAATCAAAGAGAGATACCAGATTTTAAGGTAATGACTTCACTTGTGTTCTTTTGTTTTATTTTGCATCTCCAACCCCCTAAACTCTTTTTATTCATTTCTTTTGTAACAAATACAGTATATTCAATATACTATTATGTTGTTATAAGAATGATTATATCTACACTTACACACTCATACATCTAATGGTTAAAGAACATAATGTTTCCGTGGATGGTGAATTCCTGCCTCACGAAACGATGATTGTTCAATGTTCTTTTAACACCTTCAAAGGTGGACATTAAGATGTAACTATATTTATATATGATATATAATATTTCTATTATTTACTTAAGCTTCTTTATTTTTCATTTATGGCATTCCTTTATGGATTCCATTATGGTTAAACGTGATATCTTCATTTTAGGAAGTGCGGACTACCGCCCCCTCAAAGTGATTTGATTCGTTAATACCATATGTGTTACGTATAAAGCATACATTTAATGATATTATATATTATAAGATACTGTAATTATAATACTGTTATGTATCATTATGTTTTAATTCCATTAAATAATAAATAGAAATGGAAGAAGCGTTTATGCGTACGTACGGCTTACCGTCTCCATGAACAGTGCATTTCATTTCTTAACTCTAAATGTTATGTAATATTATAAATTCATGTATATAATGGATATATATGATATATATGATATGTACATAATGAATATAATTCTGGATATAATATATATTTTACCACATGAACAAATTGTAATTATAAAGAGTTTCTTTCTGACTCAAGTAGCAATGATCTACAAAACGACCATTATTAACTTAAATAATTACATAGTGGTCATAGCATGGTAGTAAGTGATATAAAAGAAATAATTAACTTTAAAAAGGTTCATAAGAAAGTATAAATTAACTCTTGTTTATTATTTAGGAGGTTAAATAACGATCGAGTCAAGTCGGACCCGAGGTAAGGGATCCTACCTCTCTCTTTATTTTAAGCATTCTCTTTTATGTCATTCCTTTTAAGATAATATTTATTATGATTGGGATGTTCTTTTATATTACCCTTAATTTACTTTTTATGTTCATTTTATGAGAGACACTATTTTCTATCATCAATCCTTTTTGGAATTTTTAATTGGCGCTGTTAGGCTGCCGGAATTTCGTAAGGGGCTTTTTATCTCACTATGTGTTTTTGTGAGGTTCATGATACATTTGCCAATATTTACATTTGATTGGTGTATGTACTGTCCATTATTCTACAGTTTGTGTAACATAATTTTGGTTATTAGTTTTTACATCAATGTTGTATACTCCTTTCATGTGGTGTATGTTTTGAAAGTTACCCAAATCGGTAAGGGAACCTTTCACCCTCCTCTTTTTAAAAGACTTATTTTGTTATGTCTTTTAATTTTAATATTATTATGTGGGGATATATTCATATATATTCTTATTGCTGTAAATTTTTTTTCCAACAGATGAGATACCCTTTATCTCTCTCATCAAATCTCATTCTAAAATTTGATGTGACGTCGTTAGGCTGTCAAGGGAACTTCCAAAACCAGTTTTGATTTCTTTGGGTTCAACATGTAGTTATTTAATATTTCATACTTTGAATATGTTTGAATGAACTTTGATTATTTTACAGTTAATATCCACTTATATTGGGAGTATTTATATTTTTTTCACATAATTATGAGATTGATTTATCCTTAATTTAAGGATACCATCTTTATAATGGATTTCATCTAAATTTACATTTCCATTGAGACTTCATTGTTGTTATGCACCAATTCATTCTTATATGGTGTATATACTGTCCTTTGGAATATTATATCATGAATCCCATTATTCCCTTGATATTATAATGTTTTGATTAAATGTTATTCCTCAATTATTGTATTCAAGTGTGTCTCATTTTCTTAAAAATCCATTAACTAAAATATCGTTTTAAATGTTTTATTGATATAATATTATAAATATTTCTCATTAATATCCATGTTTTCAAAATGGTTTTAAGGATATATTTATATGGATATTAATGGTTTAAATTGATAAAAGCTTTAATGTGGTATGGGACCCTTTTATATAAAAATATCTTTATTAAATGGTTTAAATGGTTTTGAAATTGGTTTTTAGAATGGATTCATTATTTCAATATCTTAAAATGTTTTATTGTTATTTCAATGTAGGAATGTTCCATTATTCTTCAATTATGTTCTATGATTATGTTATGGTTTTTGGGCATTGTTATGAAGAAGGGTGGTTCCGTGATAAACTAAGGGTGGGTGAGCCCGATATAGCTCTCCAATGCCTTGGGTAACGCGAAGGAGTTAAACGTTAAGGTTTTTACGAAGCGATTTAGGGAATATACTGTGATGGTTATTCCAAACGTAACCAAGAGGGTTACTCCCTATGTAAGAATGTTATGAATGCCTCAAGTTACCTTTATGTCTTATGATTTCTAGTATTTATTCATGATTTGATGAGGTATGTTAAAGTGCTTATGTTTTATGGGTAAAGTATGATTTCATTCTTATGTATATATGTAATCATTTTTCCTTTCCATATTTTTATATCCATTACTGTGCTTTTTATGCTCATCCCATGTTTTTGGATTTTCATTCAGAGGTCAAGGGAAAGGTACATGATATGATGAAACTGTCAAGGGAGTGTCAAGAAAGAATCCATTTTTATTTTAAATATGTTTCTGTTGATGGGAAAAATGAATACTATCTTTTATGTAAACACTTTGTTTAAATGTGGAATATAATGCATGTTTTATGATCTAATTCTCTAAAACTATAAACCTGAAAAGATCCTCAACGTGTATTCTTGAAGTAACTCAAGATTAAGTAATGTTTAAGGTTGTGGCCTTATAGTTGGTATCAGAGGTCAGTTTAGATAACTTTAGAGGTTAGAGTTTTGTTTAAGAAAAAGTGACAAGTTGTGTATAAACACAATGGATAGTATATTAGATGGATTCATCGTTTTTTTGAATGTTAGAATGATTTTTAGACAACTTGGATAAGTATATCTTGGTGTTTATCTTCCACTTTTTTATTTGATGATTTTACAGATATAATAACATTGAACTTTTTGGTTTTAGTAAATTGATGGATCTAGTAGGAACCAAAGTAACAGTTGATTAGAAGAAAACTATGACGATTTTAAGAAAGAACAACTGAATGATGTGGGTGCTGCAATGAGAGCTCTTGTGGTTGTCCTCAACCAACTATCTGTAGTCATGATTGACCACCTGAACCTTAGTGATTTTTATAAGGCATCGTGTATGTGAGAAACAAATCCCTACAGAAGTTCATGTTATAATCATAAAGGTAAGTATGTTCAAAAACCTATGTGTCAAATATGTGTAAAGAAACCCATAGGAAAATGATTCAAAGGGACAGGAAGATGTTATAGATGTGGAAATCACGGTCATAAAGCAAGAACCTTCCATGGAAAAAGGAAGCATCTAGTTGACTCTAGGAAAGGGAAAGAAGTTCTTTCTGAAGTATCAATTGAATGTTTTAAATGTGGTGTGTATGGTCATTATGCAAACACATGTGCTATGAAGAAGTTTCAGGAATGGGGTCACCAAGATCGTACAAATATTGATTTATGAATACCTAATTCCATTCCGATTGAGGCTGAAGAAACTGACAATGAAGAATAAAAGGTATGGATTATTTCATAACATATGTTTTCCTATTATTGGAATATTAGGATATGATTCATGATTTTGTTTGTAGAAAGTATTATTTCAGAATAAGTTGAAAGGGAATGGCTAATGGATCATGAAGAATGTTGAATGAGTAAGAAGTCATCATATATGGGATTCAAGGGTTATGGTAGATTTTAGGATGGTGAAATTATTAGATGTATTAAGTCTTTTTTGATGATGGGGTTACATTAGAAGTCTTTTTATAGTAACCCTGATGTTTAATATACGAAAAATTTATTCAAAGAATAATTATCCTTTCTTTTTTGGATATAGTTATGATGATCCATTTGGGTTTATATGATCATTGAATTTGAGTCAATTACTAGTTAATACTTTTTGGGTTGCAAAATGGATGTTATCAGATAACCATTGTGGTTAAAATATGTTATGGTTATTTTTGATGAATTTGTCTCTTTTTGAGTAATGTTATAAAATTATATAGAATTTGAAAAGGGACAACACGTAGACAATGTGACAACCCATCGCGTCGGACGAAGCTTCGGGAATCAAACACACAACCAAAGTGCAACTGGTATTTATCGCCTACCACTGGACTACGTGGAGTCCTTGGTTAGATTGAATGATTCTTTATTAGTTAGATGATTTTATGAGTTAAGAGTAAGTTGATTTTTTTTGGTTATCAATGGAAATGATTATCCTATCATTGAGGATATGTGATTAGGTTAATTACTTTTCAGTATGAGACTGTAAGAGTAACTGATGTTATTTTGGAGAAAAATGTTAAAATTCTTCTCAGGAGACTATGTAATTAAATCCTTCAGAGAATTGGGTTTCAATAATAGTATGATTTATTTTGTAGAATTTTATGGATAGATGTTTATTGAATGGTATTTGTTGAACTTTGGGTTTTAGTTTTGTTTAAGGTCTAAAGATATGGGATGTATATAGTTCTCTTTTGTGGATTAGGCGATTCTCTAGATGTTTATTATAGCTCTCATAATGTGAACAAGTCATCCTAAATACTCGTCTTTTGGAGAAAATATGCGTTCGTGTAAGAAATATTGCAAAATTTGAAAGTCAACATGACAATTATGTATGCTTCCTTATTTTTTATTTAAGATCATAAATAAATTCCTCAATGAAAAGTAACTTAAAACAAAAATGTTGTCCGTTAATTTTTCCTACCGGGGAATCAAATACCGTTTAGCCCATCAAAAGTTTTTGATTTTCTTGTTGTTAACTTTATCCTAGACATGTTTACTATCACTCTCCATCAGAACGTGGCCCTTTGTTTTTCCTCCATATCCATATTTTCATACATGGAATCCTAGTATGGGTTAACTCGGGTGACATTTTTACTACTCTCCAATTCTTTTAATGTGATAGTGTTATTGAATCTTGTTCCGATGTGGGATTTTCAATGAAGCTTCCAAGGACAATTTTCAAATTGCGAGGACAAGATTCCCAAAATGGGGGAAGGATGTAACACCCCAGGTAAACAATGAATATGAAATTTTCATATTTATCCATATTTTTGAATAAAATATTAATATTAAATTAAAGGGATTGCTATGCTCGAGGGCGTACCCAATACGCAACAACGAGTTTCTTTGAAATCATAGGTTGCACTCTAATAATAAAATAAGATTATTTTAAAAGGTAGCTAACACCTAGCCATTGTAATGGAGGGAATTACGGGAACTAACTAAAAAATTATTATTTATGTTTGTCAAATATTTTCACTTTTATCCAATAAATGTAGGAGGCTTAAAATGAAAATGAATCCAATATTATGCATAAATCTTCTAATATTCTTTAAAAGGTCGATTAACCACCTTTTGATAGATAAACCTTTTTAAATATACTTTTGACAATTATATATATTGTATTTGACAAAATAAAATCCTTCTTTAGAATTTGGACATCAAAATTTACTTTGTGTAATTTTTTTTTATTTTTCCGATAAAGATCATTTTTGATGAAAATGTTGCATTTTAATTCAAAACCTCCTTTTAATATGATTTATATATATGGATAGATTATATTTTTAATTTATATTATAGTTTATTTAGAATATATTTTTACCATTTAATCTAATGGTGGTCATTGGAATTAATTTCACATTGAAATTGGACTTAAACCAGTGTCAATCTTTTAATAGATATTGTTTCTTAAAAACACAGTAATTGTTTTGACAGTGGGAATTAATTATTAAATTAATTAATGAAACATATATGTTTTTAATTTTGTACAATAGACATCATTTTTGAATTTGGAATATCAAATATAGCTTAGGGTGAATTTTTGTATTTTTCTGAAAAAATTCAATTTTTGATGAATAGTGAAACCACAAAGTGGTAGTTTAAAAACTGATTTTTTGTTTAAATGAAACTTTACCACTTCTGTGATTTGAATTTCAAAAATCTGACATACATGGTTGTCATTATGATGTAAAATGTGGTTCAATGGTATTGAAATAATTTTTTGGTGAATAGTAACTTTTATGTTTTTAATCACGATTAGAGGTAATTAGTGTTATTTAAGGTAAAAACAATGTTTTAATAATATGAAATGACCTAGACACATGTCCTACCCACATTGGACGTGTCATGGACGACCAAGAAGATCCATGGGACAACTTGGGGACCCCATGGAGCCACTTTGGTTGGGAAATGACATGAACAACTTTTTATTTAAAGTTAAAATAAAAATGTCACAAGGATGAGTTGTTTTACTAAAACAATTTTTAAATGGGGTTATACAAGTCATATTTTGGAATATAAATATTCATTATAAATAGAAAAAGATTTCATACATAAGTATATTTTTTTTATAATTTTTAGAAATTAAATAAATTAAATTATTTATGACATCATGATGATGCAGCGATTACCTCATTAATAAAGGATTTAAATAAAATGAAACGATATTGTTAAAACTATAAAATAAACTTTTCAAAGACTTATTGGATGAGTATATTTCGAACCCTTACCACCTTATCCTTGAAATACATCAATTTGGGACCTTTAAAATCCGAAACTCATTTGAAAATAAAGTAACATTTTGTAACTTTTCAAGAGTGTCCCTCCTGTCCTATTTTAAAAGGCCCCCACCTCTACCACCTTACCCACACCTCTCAAGACTTTGTCTCGGCCAAACCCTGCTCATTTTGTATCTCCAAATCCCTCTCTTACCCCTAGAATCCTCACTTTGGGTAGAAGTCTACCCAAGGAAGCCTTTGAGATCAAATCAAAGAGAGATACCCTAATTTAAGGTAATGTCTTCACTTGTGTTCTTTTGTTTTATTTTGCTTCTCCAACCCCCTAAACCCTTTTTATTCATTTCTTTTGTAACAAATCCAGTATCTTAAATATACTAGGATGTTGTTATAAGAATCATTCGAGCTACACTTACACACACCTACATCTAATGGTTAAAGAACATATTGTTTCTGTGGATGGTGAATTTCTGCCTCACGAAGCGATGATTGTTCAATATTCTTTTAACACCCTCAAAGGTAGCCATTAAGAAGCCACTATATTTATATATGATATATAATATGTTTATGTTTTACTTAAGATTCTTTATTTTTCATTTATGGCATACATTTATGGTTTCTATTATGGTTAAACGCGATATCTTCATTTTAAGAAGTGCGGACTACCGCCCCCTCAAAGTGATTTGATTCGTTAATACCATATTTGGTATGATTAAAGGATATATTTAATGATATTATATATGATACCATAATGGAATTATAATACTATTATGTATAATTATGTTTAAATTCCATTAAATAAGAAATATAAATGGAAGTAGCGTTCATGCGTACGTACGTCTTACCGTCTCCATGAACGGTGCATTTCATTTCTTACCTCTAAATGTTATGTATTATTATAAATGCATGTATATAATGGATATATATGATATATATGATATGTAAATAATGAATATAATTTTGGATATAATATATATTTTACCACATGAACAACCTGTAATTATAAAGAGTTTATTTCTGACTCAAGTATCAATGATCTACAAAACGACCATTATTAACATAAATAATTGCATAGTGTTCATAGCATGGTATTAAGTTATATAAAAGGAATAATGAACTTGAAAAAGGTTCTTTAGAAATTATAAATTAACTCAAGTTTATTATTCAGGAGGTTAAAGAACGATCGTGTCAAGTCGGACCCGAGGTAAGGGATCCAACCTCTCTCATTCTTTTTAAGCACTCTCTTTTATGTCATTACTTTTAAGCTCATAATTATTTTGATTGGGATGTTATTTTATATTAATATTTCTGTAATTTTTATGTTAATTTGATGAGAGACCTTATTTTCTCTCATCAATCCATTTTGGAAGTTTTAATTGGCGCCGTTAGGCTGCCGAAATTTCGTAAGGGGCTTTTTATCTCACTTTCTGTTTTCGTGAGATTCATGTTACATTTCCCAATATTTCCTTTTGAGTGGTGTATGTACTGTACATTATTATACTCTTTGTGTAACATACTTTAGTTTATGAGTATTTAAATCAATGTTGTATAGTCCTTCTTTCATGGGGTGTACGTTTCGAAAGTTACCCAAATCGCTAAAGGAACCTTTCACCCTCCACTTTTTAAAAGACTTCTTTTGTTATGTATTTTAATTTTCATCTTAGTATGTGGGGATATGTTATTATATATCCATATTTCCATAAATTTAATTTCCAAGAGATGAGATACCCTTTATCTCTCTCATCAACTCTCTTTCTAATATTTTATGTGATGTCGTTAGGCTGTCACAGGAACTTCTTAACCCAATTTCGATTTCTTTGGGTTCAACATGTAGTTATTGAATATGTCATACTTTGAATATGTGTGAATGACCTTTGATTATTTTACACTTAATATCCACTTATATTGGGTGTATTTATATTTTTCACACATAATTATGAGATTGATTTATCCTTAATTTAAGGATACCATCTTTATAATGGATTTCATCTCAATTTACATTTCCATTGAGACTTCATTGTTGTTATGAACCAATTCACTCTTATATGGTGTATATACTGTCCTTTGGAATATTATATCATGAATCCCTTTATTATTGTGATATTATAATGTTTTGATTAAATTTTATTTCTCAATTATTGTATTCAAGTGTCCCTCATTTTGTTAAAAACCCTTTAAATAAAATATCGTTTTAAATGTTTTAATGATTTAATCTTATAAATATTTTTCATTAATATCCATGTTTTCAAAATGGTTTTAAAGATTTATTTATATGGATATTAATGGTTTATAATGTTAAAATCTTCAATGTGGTATGGGACACTTTGATTTAAAAATATCTTTATTAAATGCTTTAAATGGTTTTGAAAATGGTTTTTAGAATGGATTCATTATTTCAATATCTTAAAATGTTATATTGTTATTGCAATGTGGGAATGTTATCTTTCCTTTATTCTTAAGTTATGAACTATGATTATATTATGGTTATTGGTCATTGTTTTGAAGACGGGTGGTTCCGTGATAAACTAAGGGCGGGTGAGCCCGATATAGCTCTCCAATGCATTGGGTAACACGAAGGAGTTAAAAGTTAAGGTTTCTCCAAAGAGATTTAGGGAATATACTTTGCTGGGTATTCCAAACGTAACCCAGAGGGTTACTCCCTACGTAAAAATGTTATGAATGCCTCAAGTTACTTTATGTCTTATGATTTCTATGATTTATTCGTGATTTTATGAGGTATGTTAATGTGCTTATGTTTTATTGGTAAAGTATTATTTCTTTCTTATGTATATATGTAATCATGTTTCCTTTACATATTTTTTTATCCCTTACTGAGCTTTTTATGCTCATCCCAAATTTCTTGAATGTTTTCCACAGGTCAAGGGAAAGGTACATGATATGACGATAGTGTCAAGGGAGTGTCAAGAAAGAATCCATGTTTTATTTTAAATATGTTTCAGTTGATGGTAAAAATGAATAATATCATTTATGTAACCACTTTGTTTAAATTTGGAATGTAATTCATGTTTTATGATCTAATTCTCTAAAACTCTAAACCCAAAAAGATCCTCAAAATGTATTCTTGAAGTATCTCAAGATTAAGTAATGTTTAAGGCTGGGGCCTTATATTTAAGGTCACATTATTAGGATGGAATTTATGTATTTATCTTTAACAGGTTTGAGGATCTTCTTACATCATAGTCCCAAGTTGATGAACTTGAAGGCCCTGATCATGATAACCAGATATTCAAGCACGAGCACAAAACATTTGTTCATCCATTAAACTTTTGTATTTTTCACAGAAGATAACATTCACAGAAACCTTATATTTTATAAAATTGGAAAATGATTTAATATGGTCTTAATATATAGAAGTAAAACTATACATACAATTTTTACTACACACAACTCTTTCACATGAATAAGACACCAGATCTTCATTGGAAGAGTTACATCGAATTAATGGGTGGATGCCTATTTATAAACAAAGATGGCCCTATGAAAAATTTCATTTTGTGATTCCTATTATGTCTATAATTATTGTTTTGAAGTCTTCTTTGGTGTGTAAGAGTATTCAATTAAAACCATGGTGTTCACAACCTGGCATCATACAAACTCATCTTTTAGGTAATTTGACTTTCGTGCACAACTCAAGACTTTTCTATATTTTGATGCGATGATGTCAAATATCCAATTGCATGAAACATTTCGATTCACCTTCATTACTGAATGAACCTTTCTTTTCCTGAGACAACATTCATCGTCCATAATAATTTTGATCCAAAAATTAGGAAAACACTAGGAAATAAATCCACCTTCGACGCTGAATCCATATATACCCTAAAAAACCATATCTTAAAAACATTGTGATTGACCTAGTATAAAATGTAAACAAATATAAACTATAATCCATTTCCATATATCAGCTATGAATGTCCATGGATATAAAAATATCCCTTTTCAGTTTACTGGAAATCAGTTAGACAAATTCAATAATGCACCGACCTCAAATAAAAACCATAAATGTTGGAAAGAACTCATTTGACATGCTAAATCTATGTATGAAATGATAAATGTAGAATATGTTAGGGGAATCATGAATTATGATCCCTCCTTTTGGAATGATTAAAATTTTCCATGCTATGATCAATGAAAAGTGATTTTTTTCCATATAACACATAATTCTCATCGTGCCATTGAATAATTGCATATTTTTCTTCATAACACCTAATTCTCATCGTTTCATAGAAGCATTTCTTGGTTTGTAAAAATTCCTACAACCAGAATCACATTATATCATTTAATTTCTATATTCAATCCCATTGGAAATAAAACCAAATAACTTGTATTTGTACTTGTAGATCTCAAAATAATCTACACCAAGATTGTGTCTACCTCATAAAATGGTATCACAGTCATAAATAGATTAAAAAAGTTAGAGAATTATAGGAGATGGAACCAACTGCAATATCCTCAAGTACTAGGTGGTGGGTGAGAATGGTGGTTCTACAAATGATTATTGAACACATGTTCTTCCAACAACATTGTAACAATCATAGACACATGGTCATAAGTTCCAACATGCTCCATTTTAGTCAAGTCGTGTAGAACATTTTTCTTGATGAAGTGATATTTGATATTAATATATTTTTTAGGATAATCATGAACCAAATTCATTATAAGATAGATCATGATCGTGTTATCATAGTGATTCACCATCGATTGTTTCACCTTATCACAAATATCAGTCAGGAGTTGTTTCATCCTTATTAAATTAGTGAAAGACATTGCAGTATATATATACTATACTTCTGCTTAACTAGGTGAAGTTATCTATTTTTTTCTTTCTCAATCATCCCACAAATTTATTTCCAATAATTAGTACGCCACCATTTGTGGAATTTCTATCCTCAACATCTCCATCAATGCTAGCGTAAAAAATCTCGATAATTCATTATCTCTTCCAGCAGAAAAGAGTAAGACAAAATTGAGTGTACCATGAATATATGTCCTGATTATTTTAGCTAATTCAAAATGATCTTCCTTCAGGTTATATTGAATGTGAGACAATAATAAAGTTTAAAATATGATATCTATCCATGTTTTAGTCAAGTATAATAAGATTCTAATGATTATCTTATATATGGTAGTATCCAATGATGTCTCATCCTTATGACTTCCATGTTTTACCCAAACCACAATCATATTTAACATTCGTTTGGTGTTATGTATGTTGAATTTCATTAGAATCCCTCTTACATATTTTTCCTAAGAAATGAATTTTTAATCATTATATTAAATCACATGTTTCCCAAATAAGTATGTATGTTCACTAATCATAGACAATTAAAAGTTTTATTTCATGTGATTTAGAAATTCTTCCACTAAACCTTTACTGTTTCTACAAAAAACATGATCTTTCGTATACACATGCACCATAAATTGATCTTTATGATAATTCTTATCAAAGATATTATGATCAACAACTAATTTTTAAATTTGATCATTTTTATAAAAGAATCCATTCAATAATACCGCATTTATTGTTATTGATTCATACAATAGAATGCCTTCCTTAATCTAAAAAACATCATTTCATCATTACTAATTATAAAACCCACAGGTTTTTCAATGAAGACGCATTCTTCAAGGAAACCATTTAAGAATTTGATTTTGAAATCCATGTAATTTAATTTTCACCCTATTTGAATAGAATTTGAATGAAAGAGCCTAATCAACTATAGTCTAGCCAGTAGAGAATTTTTTTTAACATCAATGCATTTATTCTACGCATATCCTTTACACAATATAAGAATCAATTTTAGGATAAAATTTCCATGATCATCACTTTTTTTAAATATCCACTTTTTCCAATGCGATTATTATTTTTGGGTGTCTTTACAAGATCATTTCTCTGGTTCATTTCAATCTAATCTAATTATTCATTCATAGGCTTAATCCCAAATTCAACCATCAGTGCTTCTTGAAATGAGGATGGTTCCATAATTTTTAGGTTGGAATGTGATTTAATCCTCAATATCATTTTTTGTGTGGGTGTGGTCCAATCCCAAATGAGGTTGGGTTGATAAATTTATTCGCTTCTATTTTCTATGGGAGGTTTTGATGATCTATTATTTGTAATGATTTCCTTTTTGAATCATTTTTCTGAATCATCTTCATTTTTTAAACCTTAAATTTTGTTAAATCCTTTTACTATTTTTTCATTTAAATATTTCCCTTGACCACATTATTCTTCATCTTCTATCATACTAGCTTATGTGGTCCTCATGGTGTTTATGGTTTAATATTCAATGATACTAACATTATAACTTCCCAAAATATGTCCATGTGAATAATTGTAACATTTATAGGCATTACCTTTCATTTTATATCAAAGGAATATGCCCCCATATACTGCATCACTATACATTCCTTGAATTCCTTCATTGTTTTAGGTGAAACATTTACTTCGAAGAACATGAAAATAAATCCTAGACAGATTCCTTCCATATCATAACTCATATTTTTTTTTGTTATCTCCCATAAAAAATGTTTTCTGATATAGAGTGTACATTAATAATTGAATATAATTTTTCTTGAAATAACGATAAATAAAACTCTCAATCAACATAGTTCAATACAAATTGTTTATATATCGATTTCTCTATTCAACAACTCTAGTTTTTCTATGGTTTTCACACTAAAAACATTTCATGCATTTTCCCATGTTTATTAATGTAATTTTTAGAATTAATTGATTTTTATTATCCTCCAATATCATATTGTTGGATCTTGATTGTGAGGATAGTTTAATTCATAGCAACTCAACAATAACCCTTCTTGCAATCAAGAACTTATTATTTCCACTATATAATCATTACACATGACATTCAACTATAATAATCCATAAAAATAATGAAGTAACACTCTTCATATGTACCATCCACATATATTGGAACTCATACATCATTGTAGATGAGATCCAGTAGAGTTGATAACATTTTATTCTTCGATCGATATGAACGCATGGCAATCTATCATCATGTGAAATCATCACATGTATTTTATCATTCATAATTAATATTTGTAATTACAATGAATATATTGAACATGGATATCTTTTCTATGTTCTTTTGATTAATGTGACCCAACCACTAGTTCTAGAAGTTCATTTCTTCTTCAACTTATAATTAAAAAAAATTCATTTTATTTTCACCATGGTATAAATTATCATGTATTTAATATCCATTAATGAGATAATTACATATCATTCTATTGAAAATTAACCTCTTTTGATTACATGTCACTATATATCCTAAGTCATAGGTCTGACTCAAAATCATGAGATTGTGATGAAAATATTCCATATAGAGAACATTAGTTTTCTAAAGCACGTCATTTTTCCATTATATACATCCAATTGAATTGATCTATAAAGTTCCATAATTGTCAAGACTCCCAATTTCATCATCCTTTATCATAATATTATGAAATAAATCAAAATTTTCTATTATATGGGATGGGGAAGTTATTTTAATAAACCAAGCACTACTGTCCTTTGTATATTTGAGATCTATTTCTATAATTCTGGATTTATAGATTTTCTTCTCTTCCATCTGTGAGATACTTTATTGATTGGAAGATAAAGATGGTCTTTCCAAACTGTTTTCCATATTCATGGGTTCAATATATTCATATTTTCCATCCATAGAAGAATACCTATTTTTATGATCAATGCTTCCTAGTTGGTATGTATTGATTTTTCCCTATTTTCTATTGGTAATGTTCATGTCATTCATCTACCTGCAATGAATGGCTTTATGGCCACAGTTTGAACAATAAAAATAATATCCATATAAAATATTTATTTTATATGATGAATAATATGGTGGCATTTAATTTTTTTGACTTTCAGGTGCTTCACCATTTAGATATATACTTTAATCTTGACAATATGACATGGTATGGTTGACAAATCCATAAAATAAAAATTTCATAAGATGCAATGTCTTATCGTATTCAATCATCCTCGTGTACTATTATTTAGTGAAACTATTTGACAGAAGAACATATATGGATACATGATAACATTTTTCTACTCTATTTTCTATTTTATTTTAGGGTTTCTTTGTTATAAAATAAGGTTCCATTTTTGTATGCTTAACATTCCTCTTCGGTTTATTTTGGATCATCCTATTTCCAACCATTGATGTTTCAGCATAATATCCAATTCCACTATTCCCCATTCATGTGGATCTCTGATCATTCAAGGCATTATCTACTCATTCATAACCACATTTATCTCTTTCTAATATCTCTTCATTTGAGAATCTTCCAAATTTTTATTTAATTTTTGTTTCCCTTGATTTTGATTCAATTTTGTATTTACTCATTAGAGTAACAACTTCTATTTCATGTACCTCAACAGTCATAGCCTTCTCCTATATTGTGGATGTATGTTCATTGATGAATATTTCCTACCATTCTATCCAATGCTTAAATTCAAAATGTAATTCCATTAATTCAATTTTTTAATGTTATTATTCTCTTAATTGCAATAGATTAATTTCTTCTTTAATATGATAAGCATAATCTGTTGACTCTTCCAAAAAGAATATCATATTTCCGTTTATCTTTCCTTGAATGTAAATCATACTAAGAGAATACATATTTTACATATGGAGATCAAAAACACAAATCAAATAATTATCACTATATTATTAAGGTTCTATCTTTTCAACTATATCAATCATGGATTCTTGGGTTTCAAATTTAAACTCTACTTCTGTATCCTCCGAAAAATCATAATCATCATCTTCTTCTTTAGAGACGAATCTTTTTTTTATGTAACTTCTTTCCTGATTTGAGTTATAACTTTTGGGGTCACATTTATTGAGGCTTATTAATGATTTTTTATTCACCTATAAAACCATCAAATACACTTTAGTAGCATGTAGAAATTTTCTATACTCTACGAGCCAGAAAATAAGCCAAAAAAATATTTCCTTCAAATATCCATTTTCCTCTCTGGAATTTCTTGAAAAAAAAGAGAAATAATTTCATACTCCTCATTATATTAATCATTACATAATCATGAAATATTCAGTTTGTCAGGGATTGTAATTCCATTTCCATTCATACATGATTTTATGTGACTTCTAGTTCAACTCTCATTTCATATGACACCAGGCCTCTTAGCATATCCTCAAGAGAAATCATATAAAAATATCTTTCCTCAAGGTAGAACACTTTTGGATTATAAAAAGGTGAAATCATTCTAAATATTTTATTTACAATTTGAATATAAATAATTTCTTCCCAAAGTCCTTGAATCAGTAAAAAAACTTCAGTAATTTTTATAAAAAAACTATCTGTATTTTTATCTGGATGCATTTTCAGATCATTGAACATAATGTGAAAACATGGATTTTAGAATCCCTCGCTATGTTATCACCTTGTTATATATTTTTAAGTTTCTCCCTCATAGTATGGATGAATTGAAACTGGTCACCTTCAAATAGTATTGATAATATAGATCCTTATTAAGTTCATTTTTTTCTTTACAATCATCATCAATCATTTTCCTATATGTTTCAGTCATAGAATGTCCTTTCAAATCATTGACCTGAATCACTTGATCAAGGTAACAAATAAAAAAACTCCAAAGGGATCTCATATGGCGTCTCATTATATTTTTCTTCAATTGGAATTTTCATCCATGAAATAGTGTTAAAACCCTTACATTCATTAAATTCTCTATGAAAAAAATATAGGATAGATTTAACTCTAATAACCTGTACTTTCTAATACAACCTATAAGACCCTAGAACACCCTTAAAAAAGAGGGTGAGTTAGGGTGTAATATATTTATTCTAATGTTATTCATATTCTTCCCATGTTCGTATTAATTTTTTAAACCCCTTTTATGGAATCATGTAGATATCAAAAATTCACATGAAGAGAGACAACAAAACAATTTTACTCGGTTCACCACTAATAACTAGTGCAAGGAGAATACGTTGACAGTTTTTCAGGCATAATAAAATCCCCAATTCATTACTGGTTGTGCAATATTGATGTTTAGATAATGGAACTATATTTTAGGAACACTTCCTTTAAAATATTTTATGGATATCAGACTACCACCCTCAGAACACATCCATTGAATACCCATAAATTACTACATTAGTTGAATTCTATCTCAGTTTAATGACATGAAGGACATTTTTTGTAGATTTTAATTCAATAAATTTTCCTTAACATGCAATAGACTCTACATGAACCATAGTTATGAGTTGGTACTGTTGAAAGCCCTGATCAAGAAAACTGGATATTCAAGAACTTGTGTGAAACACATTTACATTAATGAAACTTTTGGATATTTCACTGAATATAACTTTCCCAAATCCATTCACTTTCTCAAAATTGTGACATGGGTTTCACATGGCTTTTATATACACAAGGAACACTCTAAACTCAAGTTTTACTATGCATAAATATTTTTAATGAAACTCTTATACATGGTAGTGACACTAGATCTTATTTGGAATAGTTACTTCAAATGAAGGGGGGGGAGTTCCTATTTATAGAAAAAGATAGATCTACACACAATTTCCTTGAATTCATTACATACTTCATGTAGCTCTTGTTTTGACCTCATATTTATTGTGAAATAGAATTCAATAAAAACAATGAATTATATCTTCCTTGCATCATGCAAACTCTTTTTTCTTTTAATTTCATCTTTTTCACTCAAATCATGAAATTTTCATATTTTAATGTGGCAGTCTTGAAACTCAAATTGTGAAACATCCATATTCACCATAATTATTGCACATAACTTATTCTAACTAAAATAACTTTCTTGATCCTCAAAGGTTTGGATCGAAAAATCAGGTAAAGATAGGGAAACAACACCGACATCAAAACTGGAACAATATTCATCAGAAAAACACTTTTCTTGATAATTCCTTGATCATGATAGTGTTTATTGATTACAACACCAATCTATAATTCATTTTGAGATGCATTTAATAACAGGCATTGGTTATGAAGTTTTACTTCAAAAACATTTACTACAATATGTTCAGAAACATTACATACCACATGGAATCAAAATATTTACATAAAACCCCATTTAATGTGTATAAAATTTATATTAGAGTATCATATTAAATATGTGAGTTCAAATGTCTGTTATGAATGTTTGAATATCAAAATCCATGTTAATTATGTAATATTAACCTACATGGTTCCCTCCCTCACTTTCCATGTCAAAACTAAATCATTACCCAATGCATTAGAGAACTATACATGGCCAACCCATCATTACGAGCTATACCAAGATTACCCATAACCATATATAATGATAATATATGTTATCATTAGGATAAAATTTTATGATATCATTTTTTCATCATTACACCATTGAAAACGTCATTTGAACCCATAAGAAAATCACTTTTTATTTTCGGATAAAAATATGGATAAGTAAAATTTTCTTTTCAAAACAATTAAAAATAAAAAATACCGAAGATATAAGTGAAATAATCTTCATTAATATCCCATTGATACATTTACATGAGTCATTTTAATGAAAAAATGTAATGATGGGAGGAAAATATAATTATACAAGAAAAGTTAACAAAAATTCAGTTTTGTAAAAGAATTCAAAATGAGCCTGACAATATACATAAAGAACATTACTTTTAAAAAATCTATTTATATAGTAAATAAGAATTTTAAGACTACATTTAATAATATTATTTCAAAAAAAATAAAATTCTTGAAACATTTTTGATGAACATTGAAATAGTGTAATAAGATTTGATTAGAAAATATTAAAAGGGGGTTTAAAAGAATAATACTTTACTATAAGTTATGTCTAGCTTTGTACATTATTGAAATTTGGAGAAATAAATTTTCATTATTTATTTATTAACATAAAAACTTTTTTCATTCTCGTTACATAATAATTATTCTACTTATTTCACTTATTATGATGTCTATTTAATTACTAAAGAAGTTAATTTTACCTCAAATGAATTGATGTTGTTTAGTATATAAATTTTAAAATAAAATTAATTGGTTGAAAATATTCAAAGTGTCAAGGTTATTTAATTTTATTCCTACTATAGTTGTTGTATTAATATATTAAATACACATTTAAAACCATCCTTGTAATTCAGTCATAAAAAAAGAATCTTTTCGTTTCATACAGGTGGTAGTTCGCATGTACACATGAGTGACACATTGATTTTTAAAATTAATAGAGAAGAACATAAATAGATAGATGTTTACCTTAATTTAATAATATTAAGGTCGAAGTTCGCATACAAGTGGTAGTTTGCATATACACATGAGTGACATTTTAATTTTTTAAACTAATAGAAAAAATAAATAAAATACATAGATGTTTACCTTAATTTTATAATATTTTTAATATAATAAACATTTCAATTCATTAAATCAATCCTTATTAACCTCCATGAATGGTTGAAATGAAAATAGAATCACATCGCTATGTGGATGTGCCAGTCGACACGTATGCACAAGATAAATTATGATTTTGTAAAAGAGATAAGGGTAATAAGGTAGATAAAACCTTATATTTAAATAATCATCATATTTTCATAATTATCCAAAATATTCATTAAATAAATCGTTACTATTATCTATGTGAGGTAGTAGTGACAAATGATTCAAAACTCTTTACGGATCTTGTAGTCCAAAAATACAACCTATCGATGTTTTTATCTATCATGGGATGTAAAAGGAGATGAAATAAGGTTGTAACATAAACATAATTAAATTTTACTATATTTTAGATACATAAAAAATTATAACATATTTTTTATTATAGGTTTGAAGGTAGTATAAGAATAAATAACAAAGAAAGAACTCGGTTTTGAGTTATACTTTTATTTAATAAAATCTCATTTTGATTAGAAATTATGCATTCTAGATTCTCATTTTGGAGGTAAAAGAGGATCAACTACATATGGAGGATATTTGGTATGGTATATGGGTTTGTCTTGAATGGAAAACCATATAGGGACCCATTCCATTTACTCATATAATTAAATAATTTATTATGTAAATATTTAAAAAACACAACCCAGAGATTGAGGGGACTTTGTATATTTATAAGAATAGGTTCAAAAAACATTGAGATGAAACTAAAATAAAATAGCTTTATATTAATATATATAATGAGATTTTATATCACTTTTATATCCTAAAACTGCACAGGATGATTATGAGAATGCATAAACAAAAGGGGTGTTCTAAAAATCCTATCAAGGTAATAAACATGATAATGAAGAATAACATATGAGTCAACAGGAATAATATTATATGATAAAATAAAAGGTTCAAGAATAATAATTTGTGAGAATAACATAAGGAATATGTATCCATAATATCATGGAAAAACAATAATCTTCGAAAAACATGAAACATGACATAATCATAAGTAAAGGTTCCTTTCCATGAATGAATCACATGATGGAAAGAGTCACATCAGGGATTAGGTTTACTAAATAATAAAATACATATAAAAAATGATACATAAACTATACCCAAATCACAGTAGAAATATCTAGTTGTTCCCATGTAATAATGTACATTTATATGTGTGTCTCAAAATAAAATCATACATAAATCATCAAAAATAAGAATAACCCATGAAATGAAATGGGTTTTATAAGAAAATCTTATAGAATAAATAGATGGTGTATCATAAGGGCTTACATAAAACTAGGAATCAATAAATTATTCAAAATTCATAGTATAAATCATCATAGATCATGAAAAATTATTGTCAAATAAATGTATATGTGATTAAGGGTTCAAAGGAAACCTTAGAAATGTAGAACTTCAGCGCGGTTTTAAGGAAAAGAGTAAAGAATATTAAAAATGGGGGAAGGAAGATTAATTTCCTAAAAAATGGAATAAAAATGTATTACATATTATAATGAGTAATTATAGATATCAATTATGGTTTAAACAATTTACAGGGTGATACTTGACATAGGGTAAAAACGATAATTTCCCATTAATCGACTTTTCATATCAAATGATATTGAGAAGTGATCCATTAAAATATGTATATCTCCCTCCATGAAAAGTGAATTTAACTAGTTATATATGTATATGAAATATATATTGAATATATAAGAATAAAATAATAATAATATTTATAAAAATTGGGGATAATAAAGAGAATGGTCATAACCAAATTAAAATAGGGTGGTTCAGAGAGACCCATTACCTTAAATTCCAGAATCATTATCTTCTTGAACTTAATGTCTCAAATGATAAAATTAGATTACTTAATTACCTAATTATGAAACATTTAAATCTATATGTATTCAATGTAATTATAAAATGTTCATTTACAACCATTTCAATGTGATATAATCATTAATTCCATTGCTTGGAGGGTGTTTATTCCTAGTTCGAAAGTCTGTTCACTTCTGGAAAATCATTGACGTTCTGGAAAAATTTGAATACAACTCTAGGTGTGATATGAAATTTTATTCATGTCCCCTCTGAAATTTAAATGTTCAAAAATATCCATATTTGTTTTAATGCAGGTGTGATTCATTTCGTAAATGTGTTAATGTTATATGGTTAGTTTATTTAGAAATTATCACCAACCATCACAAGCACGATTGATTTTATTTAATTAAATGATTATTAATTCATTATTGAGAATTAAATAAGTTATAATATACATATAATTTTCTTATAAATCTAATATTATATTTTTATTACTATCGTTTAAGGCGGTGGTGAAAAATGATGTGTGTAGTTTTTTGAGGTGGTAAACCATCCATATTATGAACAACGTTTTTGTTTAAGAATCAATTGATGTGATGGTATAAGATGTATATTCTCCAAAAGTAATAACATATAAATACATTTTTATACTTATGTTACTATTATTCGGATAATTAGGAACATATGTCTATTGTATAAGAAGAATAATAGTAAAAGTGGATAATCAAGAAGTTTACATCTTCCTTTGTTTGTCTACTCGTAGACTACCCCTTAAGGCTCTTTGAAATAGTTTTTGATAAGACTAGAAGAGATATTAAGTGGATGAGAGGATTGGGAGGATTATTTTATAGATATTTGGAAATTTCTAATTCTTAGAATATTTTAGGAGAAGGGGTGGTGATGGTTGTATATATATGGGGTGGAAAATGGTATTTTTTGAATATTATATTCATTAATTTATTATTTTTTCTCATTAATTACAATAGTTTTGAATATGATGAATATATATAGTAATGTATTAATGTTATTTCTCAAAAATTGTCACATACATCATCCATGACACAATTATGGATGTTTTTTCTTATAATGTAAATTGTTTTATTTCTTCAAATTTTATAATTCACTAAAAATTAATGTAATTTAGAAATATAATAAAAAACATAAATCTAAAAATTTATAACATTTATATTCCAAATATTAAATCCCTATTTTTTAAAATAATTTCAAAATATGAAAAACAATTTTTCAAATAAATTCAATATTTATTTTTAAATATCCAATTTCAATTTTATGATGAATTTTGTGTTCCATTGAAAAATTGTTTATGGTTTTGTAAAATTATATCTGCATTATAAAATAAAATAATATTAATTTATAAAAACGTTCTATTAAAATATTTTATATATTCATTATATTTTTAATAAAAATCAAAATAAAAAATATATGTATTACGGGAATACAAACACTTAAATTATCATTTCTAAAAATGTATTAAATTTCATCATGATATAAATATGTAATATATTTATTTTATAATATACGTAAATAGTATATTACACTTCCATTGGTGAGAATACTATTATAACAGTCACCTTACTATTCCTAATTGTCATATTACTATTCCAATATTCAAATTACCATTCTAACAATCATATTTGTAACGATCATATGGGTTCAATTACTTATATAAATACTAAATATTTCATTAATTATTTAATGACGTTTATTTTATCATAAGGTTATACATATTTCCAATATCAATATCAATATTTATTTTGAATAGTCATCTTTATTTATGTATTGTTGTTCGTGAGTGCTGTTCTTTTGATGGATCAAGTATATCAAAATATTCATAATTTTGTTTACCTATTTTCTATTTTGTATCCCATTGTAATATATTTAATTTTTATGTCCATATTTGTACTATAAATAAAATATCTAAGTCAATATATTAATTTTTTTATGGACATCATTTTGTGTTTTAGGAGATTTATATAATATAATATTATTAAAATATTACATGTTTATATAAGAAGGGGTATTCCATTGATAGAAATTCTAACCCATTAAGTCCATCCACCCTTAATAAATTTCATCAACAAAAATTCGTCTAAAATATTTTGGTGAAAACCGTTGACGAAAATATTGCTTAATTTCTATCTTGGATTCCAATGTCGCCTATTAATATTAATGGTTCACCCATAAATATTGGACTATGTGATTGATCTTATTATATTAAAATTTATCTCTATAGTACATGATCTTCCCCAGAAATCACTGATTATAGAGACCATTTTCTACATATACCACCTATTAATTCAAAACGTATGATGAGTCTAGTTTGTACTTCCTCGAGATGAATTTTTAGAATATTTCATGTACTTGTGACAGGGATTTTAGGGGTGATATTTGATAATCCATGACTCCAATGTGATTGAAAATATAAACGGGACATTGTATCTAGGGTATAGATTTCCCTTATTCCCATATATCACACTCTCTTCCATGGTGATATGAATAGGAACACTTATCACTAACTTCAAACACTAGGTACCACAAATGATTTTTAGGGTCGCTCTTTTTATGAATATGAGAAGATATAATGTGTTACTACATGTCCCTGACCATTTTAACCATTTCCTAGACTATTTAATGTTCCGAAAACATTCATTCACCAACATTATACAAACAAAATGGTGTTATACATATCTTCCTATAAAGGGAATAATTTGGATCCATTTAGATGCTTGAGTGAAATATATTATTATATAGTAACTTAACCAATAAAAGATAATGATATAATTCTCCTTTAATGTCCATAAAGCATGCTCGAAATATCTCTTCTAGTTTTGGGAGAGTCTACTTATACAATACATCAGTTTTGGGGAGATTAGACATTCTAATGATCAAATAATTGTTTAGATCATGTAGGATACCCTTCCAAAAAATGATGGTAAATATTAAATCATGACCAGTTATTATTGTAATTGGTCTTCCATATAACCTCACCGCTTCTCTAATGTAAACCACTGCATGTTGATCAAGTTTTAGATCCTATTAAATAGTGATAAAATGAGTGTTCTTAATAAGGTGTTCCCCATATTCCATATAGCATTATATTATATGGATTTATTTGGCAGACCAGCAACAAAATCTAGTGTGGTGTTTTCCCATGTCCATGTGGGCATGAGCAATGGCTGCATCATCACCTTTGACATTTTCCTTTCATCATTCACATTGATTTAAAAGGTACATTGATTTTTATTCTATGATATCCCTCTATATATTATCCCAATAATAATTCTCTCAATGCTCCAAAAATATATTCATGTTCCATTGTTCGATGTAGAAGGTTGAGCTATGTGCAACATTCAAAATATAATTATTTATCTACTATTTTTATGGTACAAAAATTCATGAACCAAATCATACAAATTTTTCTTCTTCAATTTTAAACTATATGAAATTTCCTTTTCTAATAGATTCCAACTTTTTTGCATTTCCACTTCATCCCATTGATCACCCTTTATCATCTCTATAAGGGATTTATGAGAAATAATTAGAGAAATCAATGATGAGGTTCCAACCTTAATAATTCCAATTTATATACAATATAAGTCTAAGAATATTACAACCTTATTAATTAAAATCATTGATAAGGTTTATGGATAATTTATACATATAATATCTGAAAAAAATTTCATTCCAAATATGGTAGTGGATTGATAATTCTTAATCCTTAATTAGCTATAACCATTTTCACTAACGTATATTTGGATCCATCTGTGTGAATTTATATTTTAGGATCTTATGATCCCAACTATTTCATGCTTACCCCCTGAAGATTGTGCATATAAATATTCAATGTGAAGATCACTGAATCATACTCTTGATCATGTGTTGGGTTTTTTCTTCTCATTAAATATCAATAACCTCGTGACATAGGTTATAACATTATCATTCTACAACTGTACATTTTCAAATCCCTTCTTTCATGCATCACTATATATGATGAAAATTTTCCCACTTGTGGGTATTGTATGTATTGGTGTAGTGATAAGGGTTATTTTCAAATCCTCAAATATCTATTTTCATTCATTGGTCAATATGAACATTACTCCATTTTTTGGATAGTTTGGAAAGTGTGTATTAAAATAAATATATGTTTATTACAAATCTCCAGTAATTATTATATATTCCATGTAAACTACATATCTTTGATACTTATATTATTCTAGTCCATTATTCAAGAGACATTTCTTATAGGGGTCTAAAGATAACCCTTGATTGGTGATAACATATCCCAGTAATGATACTTCCTTCATCCATACCTCACATTTACTTAACTTTTCAAATAGATTATCCATTAAAAATTCATTAACAATATATTCAAAAACTTCTCATCCGACAATTTACATTTTATTTATATCAAAATATCATTAATGAACACATATAATTTTTTTGAGGTGATCTATATATACTCTACCAAATATTTACTTGATGATTTCTAGATATGTAATGAGTTTGGAGGGAATCTGTTAGAACTCATAATGCCTATATCTGATTATAAAGGCTATCTTGGTAATATTATTCTTATTCTCCTTTAGTTGGTGATATCTCAACTGAAGGTCCACCTTATAAATATTAAAATTCCCAATATAGTTGATTAAATAATTCATAAGTATGTTTTTGTGGAATTATGTTCTTTGTCAACTATTTTTTTATTCAATGATAATTAATATAGAGGTGCATTTACCTATCGTTATTCATGAAAAAGAGGATGTGTGCACTCTATAGTGAAGCACTCAGGCAAATAAACCCCTTTTTCTGGAATCTCTTCTAATGGCTTCTTCAGTTCTTCCAACTCAATGATGGAAATTATGTATGGAGACATATATATGGGTAGAGATCTAGATATATTTTCAAATGGGAACTCAGATAATTTTTCAATATAAATACTAGAAAACTCATTAGGGAATAAATTTTTATAGTCCCACACAATAGTAATATCATCAAGTATGATTCTCTTATTTGACTAAATTATTTGAGCTATATATACTTGAAAATAAGGCAATAATGTCCTTTCTTTTTAACAATATCTCGAAATAGATTAATCCTCCACCTTAAACATGAAAAAAAATTAGAGGATAACATAGGAAATTAAGATTGATCTCCCTCTCCTAACAATTGATGTTGGATTTATATAAGGATACCCAATACATTCTATATATATAATTACATTCCATAAAAGGAGTATTAAAATATAATCATTGAGATTCTACCCCCAAACTTTAACTAGGGTAGAGTTATATACTTTAGATACAATAATTTCCCCATATTTTGTTCTCAATGATATCTCAACCCTAATTTTTTTAGGGTATTTATCATTAGTTATACTAAATATAAGGCCTAACCTTAAACATTAATTAATCTTGAGATAAGTCAATAATTTAAAATTAATTCAAATTGAGGATATTTTCTGGTTTAGAGCTTTAAAGAATTAGGTCGTAATTGATATAAAAGAACTTGAATATTACAAGTAGACACTTCTACTCACTATCCATTTATTTCCTAAAAAGAAAACTCTTTATAAATAATCATGACATCGTTTCATGTTTTAAAAAATGCAACTTTTCCATGATATCATCTGTGACTCTCTTTGTTTAAGTCATGTGAATAAAAATTAAAAACATGGGATGAGCATAAAAAATATCAGTAATGGAATCATAAATAATGAAAACCGATTGTTTTGAGAAAACATGTAAACCCTGAATACATTATGATAAAGTAATACTTTTCACCTTTATGAACTATCAAAAAAACTTCACTAAATTTTACATCATTTATTACCATTTTTTAACCAAAATATTACCCTTAATCCTGTAGAAAAGAAACATATAAAATATAAAGGTGACTTGGGAAATAAAAATTATCAAATTAAATAACCATACGGGCAACTTCAACACATATCACTAAATAGAATAGCCATACCGCCGATTTCTATACACAATGCATTGGAGGTTAAAATGTAACAACCCGTCCTTGGTGAATCACCGAACCACCCTTCATTTTTTGTATCACATTACCACCCTTAATTGGTTTATCATGTTACCAGTCATCAAATTTCCATGTACCATTATATAATAATAACACAAAAAATATTGAAAATATCAACATTTCACTAATAAAATTTCAATTGCAATCACCAGAAATCATTTAATGGTATTAAAATAATCAATCCATTTGAAAAACCATTTTTAATACCAAAATACACAAAAATAGAATAAGGTAATTATTTTACTTTTAGAAACATTAAGGCTTATAGAGAAGCCAAATATCAAACAAGGATTATGGCGGAGGTGAGGTCATTGTCGACAATATATTAAATGTATTCCTTTTGTCATTTAGTAAAACACTTCGTTGAAAAAATATTCCCATTGAATGAAATAAAAGGACAAAGGGTTTTTTATAAACCAAATAAAATATGGAGGTGTATATTATCAATATATTCCTCAATGAATGGTGATTGAGACAATGTCCCTTACAATGATTGTATCATTAGATTAAGGATAAAAAATAAAAAATATATGTCTGAAAAATATAAATAAAATTAATATATGTGGATATTTAGTGTAAAACATCATAGGAAATTCACACATACTCCTATAAAAAAACAAATCCATTGACATGTATATTTAACTCAATGAATGGATATTGAATTTAGATTAACTTTATAATGATCATTTTTTCAATCAAATAGATAAATTTTGTGTATTAACTATAAATCACATAAGGAAAGTATAAATATTAGATATGATATAAAATTTAATTTCTCACATAATTGTAGAATTTCATTGTCAGGAAGTATAAGATCAACCCAATGAATGTAAATTGGGTTATAAAGTTCCCTTACGAAAATTTGAGAGCCTAACAGTGTCACATAAATATTTATAGAAAGAGTTGCTGAGATCGAAAATCTATCTTGTAACATGGAAATAAAATGGTCAAAAAAACAATAGAAGAACATATCCCAACATAATAAAATTTAAATCAATTTACATAACATAGAATAAGTCTTTGACTAAAAGAAGAGTGTGAAACGTTCCCTTACCTTGAGTCTGACTCGTTACGTATGCTTTTTCTTCCTCCTGAATAATAAAGATAAGTTAATTTGTACTTTATTTAGATCCTTTTTCATGATTATTATTCCTTTTATATCACTTATTACCTTGTTAAACAATCATATAATTATTCAAGTTCATACTAGTCGTTTTGTCGATATTTAGTACTTGAGTCAAAAATGAACTGTTTTAATTACAAATTGCCCATGTGGTCAACAGTCCATTGTCCCCAGAATGGTATTCATGATTTAAATATAATATATATCTAGTATATATGTATATAGATCTGGTATATAAGTTTTTATAATATTTTATAACATTTTGAGATAAGAAATGAAATGCACCATTCATGGAGACGATAAGTCATACGTATACATGAATGCTAATTTTATTTATTTTTCATATTTGATGAAATGAAAACTAAATGATAAATAATTATATTATAATTATAGTATAATATAATGTTATATATATTACATATCTTCAATAAACATATCATTTATATGTTCCATGTATGAAATTAATGAGTCATATCACTTTGAGGGGGCGATAGTCCGTAGTTCCTCAAATTAAATTATCGCATTTACACATTATGGAAAGCATAAAGGAATCATGTAAATGAAAAATAAAGAATCATAAAGATAATATAAATATAAAAATATATATATATATATATATATATATAGTTCCATCATAATGGCCACCATGAGAGGTGGAATTAAAAAATTGAACAATCATAGTTTCATGATGTAGTAGTTAGTCGTACATAGAAACAACATGTTCGTATCCATTTTATGGAGGTGTGGGTATGTATAGTTCAAATAAATATCTTATTAACATCCTAGTGTATTTAGGATACTGTTTTTTTAAACAAATAATAATAAGTTCATAGGTAGTGGAGATGGAAAATAACGGAAATGAATTTTGTAAAAGACGCTACCTCTAAATCAAGTAACTTCTTTTGATTTGAGACAAATGTTTTTTTAAAATTACTTATTCAAAAATTAATTCATTTAAGAGGAAAGGAGGGATTTTGGGAGGTTATTTGAGAAGAATTTGGAATATAAAATTGGCTTTAGAGGTGTGATTAAATAGGTAGAGGTGGTGGCCTTTTATTAGAAAGAGGAGAGGAACTTTTGGAATATATTCAAATATTATTTTATAATAAATTTATTTTCGGTTTCAAATGGTCCCAAAGTAATTTATTTCAAATATAAGATAATTTTGTTTTGAATACCCATAAAAATTAATTTTTATACAATTTTTTAAAATTTTATTAACCTTATCTTTTTTGTTTAACCCTTATTTTACAATTTTTAATCTTACCGGGATAACATGTGGTTTACACATTATGGTTTAATGTAATTACCATATCATGTCCCAAGACCCACAAAAATCATTTATGAAATATTTATAATTTTCATAAAATAATTTCAAAATCATATATTTTCATGAATTTAATATTATTTAGAAAACTATTTTATATTTTCTGTTTTGAATTTTGTCAATTTTTGACACTATTCATACATGAATTTTTTTAAAATTTATATCATCCTTATTCCTTGGAACCAGAGGCATTAGATAAAATATAATATGTTAATATAATCCATAAAACAATTTTATGTCATCAAAATATCAAAAAAACTTTTTTGAATAATTATAATATCATTTATTTGAATCTTTTATTAATGAATCAATCATTTCATCATCATTTTGTCATAATTAAAATTTTCAATTTAATTTATAAAATATATATATATATTATCATGATGTAGGAATTTTTTTTATATTTATAATGAATATTTATAGTCTAAGATATAAATTATATAACACATATAAAAATTGCTTTCGTAAAAGATACATGTCTATGTTATATTTTTCGTTACATTAAATTAATTAATATAACAAGTCATAATCGCTCCCATGTGAATCCATGTGGACCCAAAATAGACCCAAGCTTTTCCATGGTCGGAACAATATCATCTAATAGGAATAAGAAATGTGTTAGGGTAATTTAATATTATTATAATATTATTTTTATCATTATTTACCAGATTTACCCTTTAACCATGGCAAATAATATTATTACTGAAGTTACTATTCATAATGTCTAAAAAAAGGTACCGATTTACAAAATTTGGACCTTATTATTAAAAAAATGGAATCCATTTTTCCAAATTCAAAACACAAAATTTGTTGTAATTAATTTGAAAATAATCCTCATTGTCAGTACCATAAAGTTGTTCTTTAAGAAGTAATAACTATTAAAGGATTTACACGTGTTTTTGTCCAATTTGAATATTAAATTACATCTAATGGACAAAATTGGATTAAATGATAAAAATATATTGAATTATTTACTTTTAAACCATTACATAATATGATTTAACCATATAAATTAACGCGATGGAAAAACTTGTTTTCAAATAAAATTTAATGAATTTGTACTATTCATCAAAACATGATAATTATCAAAAGAATATCAAAAAATAATACAAAGTGAAATTTTATGTCCCGATTCTAAAAAAATATGTTTATTTGGTCAAATAAAACGTTTAATGAATTAAAAAACCAAATTTAAAAGGTGTTCTCTATCAAAAGGCGGTAAAACTGCAATTTTAGACAAATACTTCTGTTATCTGAAACATTGAATTTTTTCTAATATCATATCTAAAAAACATATAAGATGGATTTAATACATTAAATTCAATATATAACCTATATTTTTCATTAAATAAAAATTCATAAAGAGTGATATGATTTTATAAACACAATTATTATCTTTTAAAGTGTATTTCATAAAAACGCATCCATTATATTCAATTGGGTTTTATTTCCATTTCAAATAATTTTGGTGACAATTGTATCACTATTTAAACATGTGTGAACCATATTTCAAAATTTATATTATACAATTAACTCCTTTCATTCCAACAGCTACGCATTAACTACAATTTAAAATAATAATAATATTACTTTATTATTTTTTGGTATAAGTCAATGTTGTGTGCAACGTAAGATTTCAGAGAAACCCATTATTTGTTTCCAAGTAGAATATCGTAAAAAATCAAATTTAATGTTAAATTAATATATTATTCATAAATATTAAGAGAAACTAAAAATAATTATTTTATAAATACCCGTGTCATTACCTCATTCACCCTTTTGGAAATTACATCCATACAATTTTAAAATTGGGCTTGGAAACATCATTGAAAATCCCACATTATAAAATGATACAATAATAATATCATTTCATTAGAATGAAATAAAAGTACAAAGATCACCTGAGATAACACATACTAGGATTACACGTAAGAAAACATGGATAAGGAAGAGAAACAAACGATAATGTTTTGACAGATAGTGATAGAAAACATGACCAGGTGAAAGTTAACTATCGTAAATCGACAAACATGTGATAGGTTAAACTATCTTTGATTCCTCTGTAAGAAAAGTAAATGTAAATCATTTTTGTTTTATGCTCCATTTCTAAAGTTTAGGAATTAATTTATGAGATTGTATAAGAACATAAGGAAATATACAAACTTTTCACTACTGGTTTCATCCTTTAATAAATGTCAACTACAAACTCATATTTTCTCCAAACGATGAGTATTCAAGAAAATTTTGTCACCCTTGATGCACTAGAATGATCTTCTATAGAATCAAATAATCCTAAAAGTATTATCTATCTATTCATCTTTTCTTGAAACAATAACCAGAACCAAAATATTTAGTACAATATCAAATAATCCCCAATAAGAATAATCCTTTAGGAAAAGAAATACAACTCATAATCTCCAAAATTCATCAAACAATAACAAATGTTCAACAAAGACCATTAAAAAAACATTTGCCGTTAAAATTACTCTAAATAATCCTTACTAATATAGAAACCAAAAATTTAGAAGGATTTGATCACATAGTCTTCAATGATAAATTGTATCTCCAAATAACATTTACTACTCATAAAGTACCATTCTTATATGTAATTAACCAAATAACATATTATCTATTATACGTTAATTATGTCCATAAATAACCCAAATCACCATATGTAAAAATTAAAAAACATAGATTCTTACATAATAAAATCCAACCATTACTCCTCAAATGAAATCCCAAAGTATTCTATTTTCATTATCCATATATTGTTCCCAAAATAGAAAACGTCTTCCAAAATAACCTTTATAACTTAATCAGAAAATCATTTTACTACACTATGAATATCCATTTGATAAAACAAAATTTTCGAAAATCAACATTTTCCTGATCTATAAAATCAGTTATATTAAAGTGAATAAGTCATACTAACCAGGGAGTTCGTATAGACCAGTGGTAGGTGATGTGGCATTGTCACCCTTCTGTTGTAGGATTGATTCCTGTGGCCTTGCCAGATGTTATGGGTTGTCACCTATCTTATGGATTTTTTTATAAAACACAAAAATAACCCTAACATGGTTTAACCTCAATGGTTTTCTTATACATCTCATTTTGATCCCAACTCATTATGACCTCAACATATTGATTCATGAAGTCTTATATATATGTTTACATTTTACTATTTCACCTCCATTTAATAAAATAAAAATATTCCCAATATAAATAACATCATACATTGATCATGGTGTCCACCTGATTTCAGCTACATCTTGTTCACGTAGATATAATATCCAAGCATTGCAACAATATGACAACCAAACTCTTTATTTCACTAGTAAACATGATTTCTTACAAAAACATGTACATAAGACAATATTTAGGATCAATAGGTCTAGTGTCTTGGGAAATTAGTAACATTACAAAACATCTTATAACATAAAACCCAACATCATTATTGAAAACTTCTTTCACTTGACCACAACATTCCTTCGTACTTTGTATTGCATGGGATAACCTGAGGAAATGCATAAGAAAATGTTGATGTATAAAGACTAGTATGGGAGTAAACAAGTCATAACATGAAAAAGTTAGTACATGTTATGAAATAGTAATATCAATGGATCATAAGAGAAACATGAATATAAAGGCACGATATAACATGATTATCATAACATGGAAATGTGGAATCAACATGTAACATGATGTTATCATGATCCAAGGATCATTGCACATGGATCATGAGTAAGCTGTCATTTCACTTGAATTATCATTAGTAAACCCTAATTACACTTGATGTATCATGTTACTAATCTTTACCCAATGCATTGGAGTGCTCTTAGGGTTAACATTTCTTAATCATTTAATTTCATGCATAAGTGTGCCACATAGATCATACAACGTGGATTCATTAACCAACATCATTTATTCAATGATAAATTAATGAGGAATTAATAAATTAAACTATATTATTAATATGTAAATGTTAATAAATGTGAATACACTTGATAGAGAATGGGCATGGTATTCACTACACAATGACTTTGTCTTGGAAAATCGCGGTGCAATTTCTGCAGTATAACGGTGTGACATAAGAATTCGTAAAGTTTGTTGATGATAGATAAATGGGTATCACATAATATGTAAATTAAATGGTTAGAATTTTGGTCATATAGATACATTTCCCAACATATTTAAGGGAATTTAGACACATAATATAAAATAATTTCTTGAATGTAAATGAGGAGATAGAAATCTCATACAGAATTTCAGTATGGTAATGTGTGTACATGGGAATCCGTAATGAGACATAAAGGTATGTTACATAATTAAAGAATAAGGAGGGAAGTATAGGGGAGGTGAAAAATCATTACCCAACATTTTTAATTAAATAGACAAGGGAATAGGAACATAATGAAACTTGGACAAAAATGAGAAAGAATGAAATCCCTTACATGGAAGTGTGATCTCAAATTCTTGGGAGGGGTTCGAGAGAGGCATTGTGGGATCTTGGGGAGACTTGGGTGGATTATAGAGATTTGAAGTAAGGTTTTGGTAGATATACAATGGATTTTAGTTAAGAGACGTGGGATGTTGAGTGGGTTTATATAAGAAAAGTGAGGGAATTTTTTATTTTTTAGGCTTTTGAAACTACATATTAAACTAATCAAAATAAAAAACAAACCAAACCATGGTTTTCCCCTGGTTTTTGATAAAGGGGAGTGGAAGACATTATTTTATATGGACAAAGTCTGAACATATTAAAATATTTGTCTTTCTTATGTGGAGGTGAGTCACACTCTCAAAGAAATCATTTTAATAAGATAAAATGCAGCCTAAGTCTTGAAGGGTCCACTAAGGCACCATAAAATAAATCCAAAAAATCAAACATCACATTTTCGTAATGGGGAAACATATATTGTCCCAAAATAACATTTAAATAATTTTATTACATCACTATTGGGTCATTATGATGTCATAAATCCCATTATATATTTAAATGGTATTAAATTTTTACCAAAAAACCGAACTATCTATGAAAAATATGAAAAATTAACAGTTGGATAATTTTTACATCCTGATTCTGCAAAAAATATTCATTTTATCTAAATAATTTTTTTAATATGTTCTTTTTTACTTTTAAAATAAAAACTAACATTTATCAAAAATTCCTGGGTTTTGACAAAACGAGCTTTCAAACCTTAATAAAAATTACAGTTTTATTCATAAAAAAAATTATATGATCACTTATAAATAATAAAAAGTAAATTATTAATTACATATTATTAAAATATAATTAAATTAAAAATCCATTAATTCATAAAATTATATTTCATTAATAAATATTAACTAAAAATTTTATTTGTGGATTAAAATCTATTTTCAAGGTAACAATTATAAAATGAATGTATATTCCCTATACAAAAATAATGTAAAAAATCATTGTGCTAGGGTCATGTAACATAACCCATTAAAACACCTACATTAGTCATAAGAGTAAGGCGTGTGATGTAACAGACTCTTGGGTAGGATCAGATAACATCCCTCGGTTGGTAATATCTATTAAATTCCATATTTCATATAGGTGATTCCAATCTAGCTTAACGTGTTGAACCTTGTCTTGGGATTGTTCAAGAATAGAGACTAGTGATGTTACCTTCTTTATATGCTCTGAAAACCTGGCTTCTTATGGAGTAATTCTATTGGATGAGGTCATCGCTTCCTTTGACTGAGTAAATTGGATTTGTTAAAGATATATTTTTATACTAATAATGTTGTCACTGTTCAAAGGCTATATTAGCAATGATAAAAATTATTATCTGTATTTTAAAAATCAAAAACATAAAACCATGTAAGTGAATACGTTTTATTTAATCATTTCACATTAAAATAAATTGAACATGATCAAGAGGAATATGCATTAATAAAAGTATGGGTCGTTACAGTCATCCCCCCATATGAAGTTCCACCCTCGAAATTTCTATTACCCACAATAATGAAGATGTGGGTAACTCTACAACATCACTTATTCGGATTCCCATGTTTCTTCTTCAAACATGTGTTTTTTCCACAAGACCATGATAAAGGGAATCGTCTTATTTTATATAACTTTTTCCCTAAAATATATGATCTTCAACGGCTTCTCTTCATAGAAGAGGTTATTATAAGGCCCCAGCTTTAAACATCTCTTAATATTGAATTAAATGAATAATTCACATTGAGGATCTTTTCAGGTTTAGAGTTTTAGAGAATTAGAAAAATACTACTACATCTCAAAAGATTACAAAGTAGACTCTTCTACTAAGTTTCCATAGAATAAAAAAAACTCTTTAAAAGAAATATGTCTAGTTCCAAGTTTTATATAGCATGACTTTCCCTTGATCCCATCCTTGACCCTATTCCACATTAAGTCCTGTGAAAATCATTTCAAAAAAACATGGGGTGAGCATAAAAAGCTCAGTAAGGGATACACAAAGAATGAAAAACGTTAGTTTTTCAAAACAATAAGTAAACCATGTATACTTTATCAAAGTAATACTTTTCACCTTTATGAAGTAGTAAAAAATCTTCACTGAATAAAAGTTCATTACTTACCCTTTTGTAACCAAAACATTACCATAAAACCCATAAAAAGATCACATAACAAATAAACGTAACTTGGGACATAAACATACTTAAGTGGAATAACTATACGGTCGACTTCCACACATATCACTTAATAGAATATCCATATGACCAACTTCCATAAATACTTAATGGAATAGCCATACGGCCGACTTCCATACCCAATGCATTGGAGGTTATAACATAACCACCCGTCCTGGTATTCACGGCACCACTCATCATATGGTTTATCATGTAACCACCTGTCAAATGTCCAAGTACCAATCTAAAATCATAAAACATAAAACCAATATAATGGAATGATAACATTTCCACATTTCAATCACAATATATCATTTAAATACATTGACATAATAGAATCTTTTATCAAAAACATTTTGAATACCAAAATACATAAAAGAGTATATGGAATTTATTTTATTTTAAAAACATTACGGCTTGTTGAGGATGCCAAAGACCAAATAATACTCGCGGCGGCGGAAAAGGTCGTTGTCACCGCGTACGTTAAAAGAAACATTCCTTTTTTCCGTTTAGTAAAACGCTTCATAGAAAAATATTCCTTTTTTGTAAAAGTAAAAGTCAAAGGGGTTTATACACCGTATAAAAGAAAGTTGTGTATAAAACGAAATATGCCTCAATGAATGGAGATTGACACAAAGTCCCTTACCTCGGGTCCGACTTGACTCGATCATTCTTTAACGTCTTGAATAATAAACTTGGGTTAATTTATACTTGATTAAGAAACTTCTTCAAATTACTTATTACTTTTGTATCACTTATTATCATGTTATAAACATTATGTAATCATTTAAGTTAATAATGTTTGTTTTGTCGATACTTGGTTCTTCAGTCGAAAGTGGACTTCTTACAATTACATGTTGTTCGTGTGGTCAAAGGTTCATTATATCCAAAATGATATTCCTGATTTGGATATCATATATATCATATATATCCAGAATATACATGTATTTATAATATTACATAATCATTTATATGTAAGAAATGAAATGCACAATTCATGGAGACGGTAAGCCGTACGTACGCATGAACGCTACTTTCATTTCTTTGTCATATTAATGGAATTAAAACTAAATGAGAGGTATGTATATTTTAAGTCCAGAATTATATTCATCATTAAGATGTATCATTCATTATATATATCCATTATATACATGTACTTTTAATAGTACATTACATTTGGGGATAAGAAATGAAATGCACCGTTCATGGAGACGGTAAGGTGTACGTACGCATGAACACTACTTTCTTTTCTATTTCATACTTTAATGGAAAGAAATAATAATGATATAGATGTATATTATAATTACAGTATAACATCATATATAATAACTTTAAATCCATCCTTTATACAACCCACAAATGGCATTAACGAATCACATCACTTTGAGGGGGCGGTAGTCCGCACTTCCTTAAATGAAGATATCATGTTTACCCATAATGGAAACCATAATGGTATGCCCAAAATTAAAAATACAGAAGCTTAAGGAAAACATAAACATATTATATATCATATATAAATATAGTGTCATCTTAATGGCCACCTTTGAAGGTGTTAAAAGAATGTTGAATAATCATTATTTCGGGAGGCAGAAATACGCCATCCACGAAAAAAGTATGTTCTTTAACCATTAGATGTAGGTGTGTGTAAGTGTAGCTAGAATAATTCTTATAAAAAAATCCTAATATATTTAGGATACTGGAGTTGTTACAAAAGAAAAGAATAAAAAGAGTTTAGGGGGTTGGAGAAGCAAAATAAAACAAAAGGACTCAAAAGAAGACATTACCATAAAATCGGGTAACTCTCATAGATTTGAGCTCAAAGGCTTCCTTGGGAAGACTTCTGCCCAAAGTGAGGCTTCAAGTAGTAATAGAGGGATGTGGAGAGCCAAAATGGGTAGGGTATGGCCGAGCCAATGGCTTTGGGAGTGTGGGTAAGGAGGTAGAGGTGAGGGCCTTTTATAAGTGGAGAGGAGGGGCACTCTTGGAAGGTAATGAAAATTCACTTTATTTTAAAATGGTATTCGGATTTAAGTGGTCCCACATTGATGTGTTTCGAGGATATGGTGATAAGGGTTCAAAATACACCCATCCAATAGGTTTTGGCCATGAGTAGGTCTTAGATTTTACATTATATTTCCATTTTATTTAAATCGTTAAATAATGAGGTCATCACTGCATCATCATGATGTCATAAATAATTTAATTTATTTAATGTCTAAAAATTATAAAAAAATACTATGATTTAGGAAATATTTTTAGCTTTCTAATAAATTTTTATAGTCAAAAATCCGACTTTTATAACCCCATGTAATTTTTTTTAGTAAAACATCTCATGTGTGTGTCATTTTTACTTTAACATTAAATAAAAATGTATTAATGTCATTTTCCAACTAAAGTGGCTCCATGGGGTCCCCAAGTTGACCCATGGATTGTATTGGTCGGCCATGACAGATCCAATAAGGGTATGACATGTGTCATGGTATTTTCATTTTATTATAATATCATTTTTGGCTTAAATTGCACTAATTGCCTCTAATCACGATTAAGAACTTAAAAGTTACTATTCACCAAAAAATTATTTTAATCTCATTGAACCAAATTTTACATCCTAATGAAAACCATGTATGTCCGATTTTTGAAATTCAAAACACAGAGGTGGTAAAATTTCATTTAAACGAAAAATCAATTTTTTAAGTACCACTTACTGGTTTCACTATTCATCAAAAATTGATGTTTTTCAGAAAAATACCAAAAATCCACCCTAAGCTATATTTGATACTCCGAATTCAAAAATGAAGTCTATTTTACAAAATTAAAAACATATATGTCAAATTAATTAATTTAATAATTAATTCCCGATGTCATGACAAATAGCGTGTTTTTGTGAAACAATAAGTATCAAAAGATTGACACTAGTTAATTCCATTTTCAAAGTGGAATAAATTTCAACGACCACTATTGGATTTGATGGTAAAAATATTTTCTAATTTCACGTTAAAACCAATTCTAAATATAATCTAATCATATAAATAGATTAGATTAAAAAGAGGTTTTGAATTAAAATACAACATTTTATAGTATTCATTAAAAAAATGAACTTTATCGGAAAGATATCAAAAATTTACACAAAGTAAATTTTAATGTCCCGATTCTAATGAAGAGTTTTATTTGGTCTAGTAGAATGTATAAGAGTGAAAAAAACTATATTTAATGAAGGTTCTCCATCAAAAGGTGATAAGTGATCCTTTCGTGAAAATTAGGTTATAAATGCCTAAAATTGAATTCTTTCCATATTTTAAGCCTTTATCTTTTATTGGATAAATGTAAAAACATTTAAAAAACATATATAATCATATTTTAATTATTTATATCCATTCCCGCCAATACAACAGCTACATGTTAACTACCATTTAAAATAATATTATTATATTACTAGTGTGCAACGTTAGTTTTCAATGAAATTCATCACTGTGTATCGAGTATGCTATCGAACATAGTAACCCCTTTTAAGTAAAATTAATATTTAATTCACAAATATTAATAAATATGAAAATTCTTTATTCTTTATTTACCTGGGATGTTACATCCTTCCCCCTTTTGGGAATTGTGTCCTTACAATTTTATTCACTTATCAAAATAAGTGGGGGTATTTATCCCTCATAGCATTTTCAGATTCCCACGTTTCCTCTTCAACCATATGGTTTTTCCACAAAACCTTGACCTGGTGGATTACCTTATTTCGCAACACTTTCTCTCTTTGGTCAAGAATCTGGACTGGTTGTTCTTCATAAGAGAGATTCTCTTCCAGCTGAACTACCTTGGGGCTCAAAACATTGGATGAATCTGGCATAAACTTCCTCAACATCGAAAGATGAAAAACATTGTGTACCTGAGATAAACATGGTGGTAAAGACACTCGGTAAGGAACTGATCCAACTCTCTCCATAATTTCATATCGTCTAATGAACCTTGGACTCAGCTTTCCTTTTTTACCAAATCTCATCACACTTTTCCATGGAGAAACCTTGAGAAAACAGGATCACCTACCTCGAAAGATAGATCCTTCCTCCGGTTATCTGCATAACTCTTCTGCCCGCTTTGAGCTGTTCTCATGTGTTTTTGAATCAACTGATCTTTTTCTTCCATCTATTCTATCAATTCTGGTCCCATCATCATCCTTTCACCCACTTCATCCCAAAATGCTGGAGTTCGAAACCGCTTCCCATATAATGCCTCAAATGGTGCCATCTATATACTGGAATGAAAACTGTTATTATAAGAAAACTCAACCAAAGAAAGATGTTGGTCCCAAATTCCCTGATAATCCATAGAACAAGCTCGTAGCATATCCTCCAAGGTCTGAATTGTTCGTTCTAACTGCCCATCTGATTGAGGATGAAAAGCTGTAAAAAAAATTAATTCAGTACCCAACGACTTCTGAAGGACTTTCCAAAAGTTAGAAGTAATACTTGGATCATGATCAGACACAATGGAGAGAGGAACTCCATGTAACCTGACTATCTCTTAAAGATACAAACGGGAAAGTTAATCTAGTGAAAATGTATCTCGTATAGAAAGGAAATGAGCAGATTTAGTCAAGCGATCAACAATAACCCAGATTGCATTATTACCTCGAGATGTCCACGGTAATCCCACAACAATGTCCATGGATATGTTTTCCCATTTCCACTCTCGCACTGGTAAAGGCAGAATCATCTCTTTCGTTAACTACCACTCTGCTTTAACCTACTGACAAGTCAGACACATCATAGTAAAATCAGAAATATCCCTTTCTATTCCATCCCACCAGTAATACTCCCGCAGATCTCTGTACATTTTAGTACGGCCAGGATGAACTGAAAACGGGGAACTATGAGCCTCACATAACAACTCATTCATCAACTGTGAATCACAAGGCACACATAATCTCTTCCCAAACCTCAAAACACAGTCATTATCAATGTTGAATTCAGGAAACTTACCATTCTTAACCAGATCTACCTTTTTCTACAACTCACTATCTTCCCTCCGTGCTTGCTTAATTCTGTCTGATAGGGATGATCTCAATGATACCTGAAACAAAATAGAATAACTTCCTGCACCACCAACTTCTATGCCAATGTTCATCAAATCAAAAACCAAAGGATCTCGTTCCAAACGTAGCATGGTTAATGAAGAATTACTTTTTCGACTCAAATCATCAGCCACTTTATTTGCTTTTCCCGAATGGTAGTGAATTGTACAATCATAATCCTTGATTAATTCCAGCCATCTCCTATGTCTCATTTTCAATTCTTTCTGAGTGAATATATACTTTAAACTTTAGTGATCAGAATATATTTTACACACTACTCCATTCAAATGATGCCTCCAAAATTTTAAAGCAAAAATAACAGCAGTAGATTCCAAATCATGTGTAGGGTAATTTACCTCATGAGTTTTCAACTGACGTGAAACATAAGCAATTACCTGATCATTCTGCATTATGACACAACCATGTCCTTTCAATGAAGCATCACTATTGATAAAAAACTCCCCCATTCCTGGAAGGAAGTGCCAAAGCTGGAGCATTCACCAATCTTCTTTTCAACTCCTGAAAATAATCATCACATCCCTTTGTCCAGATAAAATTAACACCCTTCCGAGTTAGCATAGTCATTGGACTAGATAACTATGATAATTTTTCAAAAAACCTTCGGTAGTAACCTTCCAAACCAAGAAAACAACGGATCTCAGTTACATTTTTGGGTCTTGGCCATTCTTCAACAACTTTTGTTTTAGCAGGATCAATAGTTATGCCATCTTTTGAAACAATGTGACCAAGGAAAGAAATTTGATGCAACCAAAACACACCCTTTCCGAATTTCCCATACAATTTCTTTTCTTTTAAGGCTTAAAAAATAACCCTTAAATGTCTTTCATGATCCTTATTACTTTTAGAAAACACCACAATATAATCAATAAACACAACCACCATTTATCACCTGATTCGACTGAGCCATCACTATAGTTTACTGCTCAATTCTGATTCCAACCGTCTCTGTGTGCTGATTCAGAAAGTCATTCAACTCTGTATGCCTTCCCAGAAAAGTTGTTTTGTTTCCTCTATGAAAAACCATTCTTCACCCAGAAATATCGTAGGCGAAGCAACATGGTAATCTTTAAATGCTATATCATTTCAATCATACCATACATTAACTTATAATTTAACACTTTTCTCACACCTAAAGTTGTCTAAACCGACCTATGATACCAACTATAAGGCCCCGACCTTAAAAATCTCTTAATATTGAATTAAATGAATAATTCACATTGAGGATCTTTTCCAGTTTAGAGTTTTAGATAATTAGAACAGAACTACTACATCTCAAAAAATTACAAAGTAGACACTTCTAATAAGTTTCCATAGAATAAAAAAACTCTTTAAAATAAACATGTCTAGTTCCAAGTTTTATATAGCATGACTTACTCTTGATCCCATCCTTGACCCTATTCCACATTAAGTCCTATGAAAAACATTTCAAAAAAAACATGGGGTGAGCATAAAAAGCTCAGTAAGGGATACACAAAGAATGAAAACCGTTAGTTTATTAAAACAACAAGTAAGCCATGTATACTTTATCAAAGTAATACTTTTCACCTTTATGAAGTAGTAAAAACTCTTCACTGAATAAAAGATCATTACTTACCCTTTTGTAACCAAAAGATTACCATAAAACCCATAAAAAGATCACATAACATATAAAGGTAACTTGGTACATAAACATACTTAAGTGTAATAACCATACGGTCGACTTCCACACATATCACTTAATGGAATAGCCATATGGACAACTTCCATACATAATTAATGGAATAGCCATATGGCCGACATCCATAACCAATGAATTGGAGGTTATAACGTAACCACCCGTACTGGTATTCACGGCACCACCCGTTATATGGTTTATCACGTAACCACCCGTCAAATGTCCATGTACCAATATAAAATCATAAAACATAAAACCAATATATTGGAATGATAAAATTTCCACATTTCAATCACAATATATCATTTAAATATATTGACATAATAGATTCCTTTATCAAAACCATTTTCAATACCAAAATACATAATAGATTATATGGTATTTATTTTATTTTAAAAACATTACGGCTTGTTGAGGAAGCCAAAGACCAAATAATACTCTCGGCGGCGGAAGAGGTCGTTGTCACCGCATACATTAAAAGAAACATTCCTTTTTGTTGTTTTGTAAAACGCTTCGTAGAAATATACTCCTTTTGTATAAAAGTAAAAGTCAAAGGGTTGTATACACCGTATAAAAGAAAGTTGTGTATAAAACGAAATATGCCTCAATGAAAGGAGATTGAGACGAAGTCCCTTACCTCGGGTCCAACTTGACTCGATCGTTCTTTAACGTCCTGAATAATAAACTTGAGTTAATTTCTACATTATTAAGAACCTTCTTCAAGTTCATTATTACTTTTGTATCACTTATTATCATGTTATAAACATTATGTAATCATTTAAGTTAATAATGTTTGTTTTCTCGATACTTGGTTCTTCAGTTGACTTCTTACAATTACATGTTGTTCGTGTGGTCAAAGGTTTATTATATCCAAAATGATATTCCTGATTTGGATATCATATATATCATATATATCCAGAATATACATGTATTTATAATATTACATAATCGTTTATAGGTAAGAAATGAAATGCACCGTTAATTGAGACGGTAAGCTGTACGTATGCATGAACGCTATTTTCATTTCTTTGTCATATTAATGGAATTAAAACTAAATGAGAGGTATGTATATTTTAATTCCAGAATTATATTCATCATTTAGATTTATCATTAATTATATATATCCATTATATACATGTACTTTTAATAGTACGTTATATTTGGGGATAAGAAATGAAATGCACCGTTCATGGAGACAGTAAGACGTACATACGCATGAACGCTACTTTCATTTCTATCTCATACTTTAATGGAAAAATAATAATAATTATATAGAGGTATATTATAATTCCAGTATAAAATCGTATATAATAACTTTAAATCCATCCTTTATACGTCCCACATATGGCATTAACAAATCACATCACTTTGAGGGGGCGGTAGTCCGCACTTCCTTAAATGAAGATATCGTGTTTACCCACAATGGAAACCATAAAGGTATTCCAAAAATGAAAAATAGAAAAGCTTAAGGAAAACATAAACATATTATATATCATATATAAATATATTGTCATCTTAATGTCCACCTTTGAATGCGTTAAAAGAATGTTGAACAATCATCATTTCGGGAGGCAGAAGTTCGCCATCCACGGAAACAGTATGTTATTTAACAATTAGATGTAGGTGTGTGTTAGTGTTGCTTGAATACTTCTTATAACAAAATCCTAGTATATTGAGTATACTGTAGTTGTTACAAAAGAAAAGAATAAATAGTGTTTAGGGGGTTGGAGAAGCAAAATAAAACAAAAGGACTCAAAAGAAGACATTACCTTAAAATCGGGTAACTCTCTTAGATTTGAGCTCAAAGGCTTCCTTGGGAAGACTTCTGCCCAAAGTGAGGCTTCAAGGAGTAATAGAGGGATGTTTAGAGACAAAATGGGCAGGGTTTGGCCGAGCCAAACGCTTTGGGAGTGTGGGTAAGGAGGTAGAGGTGGGGGGCTTTTATAAGAGGAGAGGAGGGGCACTCTTGGAAGGTAATGAAAAGTCACTTTATTTTAAAATGGTATTCGGATTTAAGAGGTCCCAAATTGATGTGTTTATAGGATAAGGTGATAAGGGTTCTAAATCCACCCATACAATAGGTTTTGGCCATGTTTAGGTCTTATATTTTACATTATCATTCAATTTTATTTAAATCGTTAAATAATGAGGTCATCGCTGCATCATCATGATGTCATAAATAATTTAATTTATTTAATGTCTAAAAATTATAAAAAAATACTATGACGTAATAAATCTTTTCATATTTCTAATGAATATTTATAGTCAAAAATATGACTTGTATAACCCCATGTTAAAATTGTTTTAGTAAAACATCTCATGTGTGTGTCATTTTTTCTTTAACATTAAATAAAAATGTATTAATGTCATTTTTCAACTAAAGTGGCTCCATGGGGTCCCCAAGATGACCCATGGATTTTCTTGGTCGTCCATGACACATCAAATAATGGTAGGACATGTGTCAAGGTATTTTCATTTTATTATAATATCATTTTTTCCTTAAATTGCACTAATTTCCTCTAATGGCGATTAAGAACTTAAAAGTTACTATTCACCAAAAAAATATTTTAATCCCATTGAACCACATTTTACTTCTTAATGAAAACCATGTATGTTGGATTTTTGAAATTCAAAACACAGATGTGGTAAAATTTCATTTAAACAAAAAATCAGTTTTTTAAGTACCACTTAGTGGTTTCACTATTCATCAAAAATTGATGTTTTACAGAATAATACCAAAAATTCACCCTATGATATATTTGATACTCCGAATTCAAAAATGAATTATATTTTAAAAAATTAAAAACATATAAGTCACATTAATTAATTTAATAACTAATTCACGCTATCATGACAAATCGCGTGTTTTTATGAAACAATAATTATCAAAAGATTGACACTAGTTTAAGTCCGGTTTCAAAGTGAAATTAATTCCAATGACCACTATTGGATTTAATGGTAAAGATATTTTCTAATTTCAATTTAAAACCAATTCAAAAGATAATATAATCATATAAATAAATTTGATTAAAAAGTGGTTTTGAATTAAAATACAACATTTTACACTATTCATTTAAAAATGAACTTTATCGGAAAGATACCAAAAATTTACACAAAGTAAATTTGGATGTCCCGTTTCTAAAGAAGAGTTTTATTTGGTCCAGTAGAATGTATACGAGTGAACAAAACTATATTTAATGACGGTTCGCAATCAAAAGGTGATAGGTGAACCTTTAGTGAAAATTAGGGTATAAATGCCTAAAATTGAATTCTTTCCGTATTTTAAGCCTTTATCTTTTATTGGATAAATGTAAAAACATTTAAAAAACATATATAATCATATTTTAGTTATTTATATCCATTCCCTCCAATACAATGGCTACATGTTAACTACCATTTAAAATAATATTGTTACATTACTAGTGTGCAACGTATGTTTTCAAAGAAACTCATCGTTGTGTATCGAGTACGCTATCGAACATAGAAACCCCTTTTAAGATAAATTAATATTTAATTCGAAAATATTAATAAATATGAAAATTATATATTCTTTATTTACCTGGGATGTTACAGTTATTCTCTAATGGTACCACCGCTGATTTGAGTACATGCGATGTGTCAGGTATGTTCTTCATTAAGAGTGATACATTGAATACATCATTTACTTGAGACAGGATCGAGGGGAGTACTAGTCAATATGCCCCTACTCTAATGGGATCAAGGATATAAAAAGGGATGATTTACCTTGGAATAATATTTTCATCATTTTCTAATCTCATTACTCTCTTCCACGACGATATATGGAGGAATACCATGTCTCCAACATCAAACACCAGGTCTAATCCATGATTATATGAATAGCCCTTTTGTCTACTCTAAGTAGCTTTACTATGCTGCTGGATAGTCTTAACCTTCTCCACTATTTCTTCGACCATTTCATGACTTAAGAGTTTTCACTCCCCGACTTTATCCCAACATGTCGGTGTTCTGAACCTTTTCCCATAAAGGATTTCATAAGGATCAATTTGGATTCATGAGTGGAAATGTTTATTGTAAAAGAACTCACCCAAAGGAAGATGTTGATCCCATCATCCTTTGAAGTCCATTGATCATGCTCTCAACATGTCCTCAATTGTTTGGATAGTTTGTTCATATTTTCCATCAGTTGCGGATAATAATTCATACTGAAGTTTACCTCAGTATTCAGAGCATGTTAAAAACTTTTCCAAAACATAGAGGGGAATCTAGGATCTCGATCTGGTATAATAAAAAGTGGTACTCCACGTAGCCTTAGCACATATCTAATTTTTATCTGTTCAAGTTAATCCAATGAGCGATCCTCCCAAATTCTAATGAAGTGTGTAGTATTTGTAAGACAACCCACAACAAACCACAAAGAATTGTTTATTTTGGATATCTTCGGATGTCTGTTGGAAAATTCCATGGTGTTGTTTCCCATATTGATATTGGCATTGGAAATTTTTGTATTATCCCCTTAGAATTCTTCCTTTATGCCTTCACATACTGACATAGCATTCACTTTTATTTATACTCAGCTATCTCCCTATTCATTTTATCCCACCAATAAATCTCTTAGATATCTCAATACTTCTTTTTGTTTCCTAGGTGAATGTAGAAATTTGAACAGTATGCATCATCCAAAAATTCTTTCAGTAACTCGAAATTTGATGGAACACATAGTCTTGGTCCAAATCTCACAACTCATTCTTACTGACATTGAACTCCAAGGATTTCCCATTTCTATTAGTTTCTGGTTTCTTCTGAATTCCCACATTATCCTTTGAAGAATTATTTAACCTTTCCAAAAGCTATAGTTGAGAAATCGTTTGTGAAATGATTGATGAAGTTCCCTTCTTTATGATTCCCATGATCATCTTCATCAATTCTAAGAATATTGGATCCTTTTCAATTCTCATCAAAGGTATAATTTCTAGTACCTTTCAACATTGAGCATCCTCCACCTTGATCGTTTTCCCAAGGTGGTAATGTATTGAGCATTCATAGTCTTTGATTAGCTATAACCACCTTGAGGGGAGCATATTTAGATCTTTCTATGTGAATATATACATGTGGATTTTGTGATCAATGTATATTTCACACTTCTCCCTAAGAGGTAATGTCACCATATTTATAATGAGAATATTTCTACATCCAAATCCAGGTTATGTGATGAATATATTTTCTCATTAAAATTCAAGTTCATTGAAGAATTGGCGATTACTTTGTAATGTTTCGTCAACACACAACCCAAGAACTTCTTTGTAGAATCACTTAATAACAAAAAAAAATTATTCACATGTGGGTAGTGTGACCACATGTTCATTGATAAGCCTCTATTTCAACTCCTTGATGTCCACTTTTCATTCATAACTCCATGAAAACATTATTCCCTTTTGAGTTGGCTTACAAAGAGGATTGGATAATCAAGATAAATTTCTCCCAAATCGGTGATAATATCTTACTAACCCTAAGAATATACGGATATCCATTACATATGTTGTCCTCGTCCATCCCTCAATTTTAGATATCTTGGAGAAATCCATAGATATCCCATTCCTTCGGATGATATAAACAAATAATGAGACTTCCTTCAACCATAACTTACAGTTTCTATACTTTTCATAGAACTTCTCCTTCCGCATGGTCTCTAGTACAATGCATAGATGCTTCTCTTGCTCCTCCATTATTTTAGAGTATATTAAAATATCGTCTATAAATACTACCACAAATTTGTTGAGGTAATCTCTAAAGAAACTATTAATGAATTCCATGAGGTTTTATAGTGCATTACTGAGTGAAAAGTCATTACTATAAATTCATAGTGCATGTATCTTGTACAAAAAGTAGTCTTGAGGATATCATCCTTCACCCTTACTTGTTAATATCTCAACTGCAAATCCACCTTGGAGAAGCATTGTTCTCCACGTATCTAATCAAAAAACTTATCAATTCATGGAAGAGGATACTTGTTCATTATCATTATTTTATTTACCTCACCATAATCAATGAAAAGGATCATTGACCGATCCTTCTTCTTGTAGAAAAAGACCGGTTCACCCAATGGTGAAGCTCTTTGACGTATAAACCCTTTATCCATATTCTCCTATAGTTGATTCTTCAACTCCTCAAACTCCAAAAAATCCATTATATATGAATTTTTGGATATTTTCAATTCCCTAGGTATAAGATCAATATAGAATTCAACATCTCTTCTACGAGGAATACCAGGAAATTCCTCAGGAAACACTTTAGAGAATTCACTCACAATAGGCATGCATTCACTGATGGTTGCTTCCATAGACTCAATCAAATAATCAAAATATGAATTCTCTTAGGTTTCTTATATCCATTCTTGAGATGATGGTTCTAAATAAGATTCATCCTCCTCCTTGCACATTTACCGAATTGGGGGTCAATTCACCATATCGAGAGAGATTTCCTTCTCACAGCAATGTATGTTGGCTCTATATAAAGAGAGACAATCAATGCCAAGAATTGCATCAAATTCCACCTGAGAGTGTGTTAATTCATTCTCTAAGAAGATGAATCCACACATTATGATATGTGAGGAGTTATATTCATGGGTTTCAATGATTTCTCCAATTATTTTTCTCGTCGACATCATTACATCAATGATTTTTAGTGGTGTAAGGATTTTTCTACTAAACTTTCGGGATATAAAAGAATGGATAGAACTAGACTCAATAAGTATGTTCTCCATTATTGAATGAATTAATAATGTACATGTCACCACATCATTTTCTGGGTTCACATCGGTGGTAGTAATGGAAAAAAACTCTCCCTTACTTCCTTGGAGGTTGTAGCTTTCATCCAAAAACCATTGGCTTAGAGATTTGGTGTGCAATGTTCCTTGGTTCATTGTAGATGAAGCAATGATTAATGATTTGAGGTTATAATGGTGCATTCCTATCCTCTGTCATAGCTACGGGTGTTTCTTGTTTGCAATTAATGGCTATGTTCCCTTTTGTTCTACACTTAGATCATTTTGTCGTCCCCTTCATGCAATTTTTGGGGTTCCTTTTCCACACCATTGTCATGTGGGATGCTAAATTTTCTTAGTACTATTGGAATTATCCATAAACCACCAAAATTAATGTCTACCATATGATTCTTATCCCCATGATACCCTTGAGATTCACTATCCTCCATTATGACATTGAGGGCACAACAAACAATTTCCTCACAAATCTCGAAGTCACGGATCACTAAGCATTTTCATAGGCTAGGATATAGCCCACATAAGAAGCGGTCATACAAGAATTTCGAGAAAATGACAAATTTGGTGGTGTATCATGCAATCATTGTGATTTTTTCCTCATATGCTCTGACAGATTCATCATATTTTTTCTTGAGGTAAAGGAAGTCCCTAATCATGTTAGGTCAGAGGGTGCGAGGAATGTATATTTCAAAAAACATTTTTTTTGGAAATTATTCCATTCCAAATCCATGATATCTTTCTCATGATTTGTGTTTTTGATCAATTTCCACCATTGATCAGCTTCACCCTCTATAAAATAAGCTTCTATATGAACCTTATCTTATTTGGAACATTAAAGGATGGATAAGATCTATTCAATGGAGTTGATCCATTGTTCGACAATTGATGGATTGGATGATCCATTAAAAGTAGGAGGCCTCTGTCTCATGAAGATCTCGATTGAGACTTTATCCTTCTTGGGGGGGGGTGAATTTTCCTCTTGAACCTTTTTTTATTCAAAACATCTGTAAAATGAAAGATTATCATGACAAAGATCATGATTCCCACTCTCATCGGTTTGGGCATCACATTTTAATATTTATCACATTGATCATCACATTGGTTGTTAGCTTGATTCCTTTTATTACTAGCCATTGTATAGAATAAAAGAAAATCTAGGGGTAACACATAAAGGGTAATCAAGAGACAAACACAGATGACTTATAAATTACTTTTATTTTCTTAACTTATGAATTCATTGGAATCAATCTATGTTATACATGATCTACATCCCAACATATATTCTTAGGGGAATTTTTTTCTTAATTCCTTTAATAATGGTTCATACTAAGATTATGAATTTAGAAAAGGATATCCCCTGGGAGTGTTGTAACAAAGATATGATCATGGGAAATTTTTGATCACCATTTTCCATTTGATACTTGCTCAAAGCAGTGTTATTGGGTTTTACCCCTTGATACATCTGTGTGAGAGCAAGCTCTACCTGCTCGTATCCTGATAATGATGTATTTTATTGATAAACCACTTACTCAATAGTCACTAAAATTTAGGTGTGTTTTATTATAATTAGTCTTACCTTTAATGCATTCACTAGGGATTTATAATCCTAATCCCAAAAATAACTAAACCTATCCTCTGATATCAACTATGAATACAATAATCATTATTTCACACTTAAACATCATTTATAAGAAAAACATGCACATAAGACAATTGTGAGGATATATAGGTCTTCTGTCTTGGTAAATTAGTAACATTACATAAGAACATAGAACATAAAACACAACATCTTTATGGAAAACATCTTTTACATGACCACAATAATCCTTCATACTTAGCATTGCTTGGGATGACCAGAGGATGTGCACAAGAAAAGAGTTAGCTTTAAATCCTAGTATGGGGTTAAAAAAGGAATAAAATGAATAATATAGTACAAGTTAAGAAATATGAAAATAATGGAGCATAAGAGAAATGTGAACATAAAGGCTTAATATAGATTGATTATCAAAACATAGAAATGTGGCATCAACATTTAACATGATATTAGAAAGATCTAAGCTCATTGCACATGGATCATGTGTAAATCCTCATTAAACTGAATTATAATGATTAAAACATCATTCAACTTGATGTATAAAGATATTAATCGTTACCCAATGCATTGGAGAGATATCAGGGCTCACCCTTCTTAATCACTTAATTTCATGCATAACTGTGCCACATAGATCAAACAACATGGATTCATTAAAAAACACAATTTCTTCAATTATAATGGAATGTGGAATTACAAAATGATACTATATAATCAATAAGTGAATATCCATAAAGGTGAATACCATTTATAGAGAAATGGGCATGGTATTCACTACAAAATGACTTTGTCTTGGAAAATCGCGGTGCAAGTTCGGCAACATAACGACGTGACATAAGAATTCATAAAAATGGTTGATGAGATAGAAAGGGTTATATCATAATATATACATGAAATTTATAGTATGGGGGTCATATAGATACATTTTCTAGAATATGTAATGTAATTTAGATGCATAATATAAATAATTGCTTGAATGTAAGTGAGGAGGGAGAAATCCCATTCCGAAATTTGGCAGGGTAAGAGGTGTCCATGGGAGGCATTAATGATATAGAAAGGGGTATCCCATCATTAAAACATAAGTAGGGACGTATAGGTGAGGTGAAACATTGTACCCCAACAATTTTAAATGAAAATAAAAATGAATAGAAACATAAAAACATGTGGACATAAATTAGAAAGGAAAAAATACCTTACATGGAAGTGTGATAACAAAGTCTTGGTAGGGGATTATGGGAGGATTCCTGAAAGCATGGGGTGCCTTAGGAGGATTTTAGAGAGATAAGGGAAGAATTTAGTCAGGATCCAAAGTTTTAGAGTGAATAGAACTACGTTCTTGGGTGGGTTTATATCAAAAAAAGGAGGGAATTCTTTATTATTTAGGTTTTGGACACTGCACATTAATCTAATCAAAAACCCAATCCAACCCATGGTTTTCCCATGCTTTTTTCAAAAGGAGAGTGGAAAAAAATTATTTTATAAGGCCAATGTCCGAACTTATTAAAACCTTAGGCTTTCTTCAATGGAGATGAGTCACACTCTCAAAGAAATAATTTTAAAAAAGTTAAAATGTTTTATATGTCTTGGAGGGTCAACTAAGGCCCCATAAAAATAATCAAAAAGATCTAAAATAACAATTTTTAATGTTAAAACATATATTGGGAAAAAATCCTTTTATATTATTTTATTACATCACTATATGGTCATTATGTTTTCATAAAATACATTATATATTTATACAGTATTTAATTTGTATCCAAAAATTTGACTATCTGAGAAAATTATGAAAAATTCACCTTTGGATAATATTGAAGACCTGATTCAAAAATTAATTTAAATTTTATCTAAAGAATTTTCTAAATATGTGATTTTTTATGTTTCAAATAAAAACTGACTTTTATTGAAAATTCATTGGTTTTAACTATAACAGCTTCCACACAGTAATAAAAATTACAAATGTATTCATTAAAAAATTATATAGGGATTTATAATTAATAAAAGTAATTTTTTAATAATATTATTTTAAAATATTATTTAATTCAAAAATCCTTTAATTCATCAAAATGGATTTTTTAATTAAATATAAACTAAAAATACTATTTGTTCTTTAAAATCTATTTACAAATTAAAAATAATAAAATTAATATATATTCACTATGTAAAAATAAAGCAGATAACCATAGCATTAGGGTGTTGTTACAAAACACCTTACCGCACCAGCATACGAACTAAGGGTAGGGTTTGCGATGATGAAATACTCTTGGGCGGGCTCAGATAACATTAGTTAGATGGTAATCACTATTATCGTCGATTTCTCATGTAGTATATTCTACTCATGCTTAATGTGACGAAGCTTGACTTGGGATTTGTAACGACTGAAGTCCAGTGACACTACCTACTTTCAGAGCTCCGACAAATGGGATTCGTATTGAGTAATTTTATTGGATGAGTTCATTGATTCATTTGTCTAAGTGAATTGTATTTGTTATATTCCTATATTTATAATAATCTTGTGGTCACTTTTCAATGGCTATATTAGCAACGGTAACAATTGCTAACGGTATTTTAAAATCCAAAAACATAAAAACAAGGATTTGTATGTGTTTTATATAAACATTTTACATAATAAGACATTTAATTTTTTCATGAATAATTTTAATTAATAAATGTTTCTATCATTATAATATTCCCCCTTAAGAAATTTTTCCCCAAAATTTCATTTTCAGAAAATAAAATAAATTTGAATAACTCTGCTTTATCACTTCTCATGATTACCATGTTTCCTCTTTAAACATGTGGTTGTGCCACAACACCTTGACAAGGGAAATTGTCTTATTTCATTAAACATTTTCCCTATGATCTAATATATTCACTGTATCCCCTTCATAAGAGAGGTCATTCTCCAATGGGACCCCCACTGGACTGAGTACATTGGATGGGTCAAGTATGTTCTTCCTCAAGAGTGATACATGGAATACATCATGTACTTGATACAGTTTTGGTGGAAATTCTAGCTGATATGCCACATCCTTATTGTGATCAAGGATGTAAAAAGGGCCGATGTACCTTGGACTAAGATTTCCATTCTTCCTAAATATCATAACTCTCTTCCATAGGGATATATAGAGTAATACCATTTCTCCATCATCAAACTCTAGATCTCATCGATTATTTTCTTTATTGTTATTTTGTCGACTCTGAACAACATTAATGTGTTTCATGGATGGTGTTAACCTTATCTACCATCTCTTTAACCATTTCTAGACTTCATAGTTATCCCTCCCAAGCTTCGTCCCAACATGCCAGTTTTATGCACCTGTTCCCATAAAGGTCTTCATAAGGATCCATTTGGATGCTTCAGTTTAACCAATTATTGTAAGAGAACTCAACCAAAGGAAGATGTTGATCCCATCCTCCATTGAAGTCCATTGGGAATTCACTCAGCATGTCCTAAAGTGTTTAGATAGTCCTCGTAGATTGACCATCAGTTTGAGGAAGATAATACATACGGTAGTTCAGCTCAGTATTCAGAGCATATTGAATATTCTTCTAGAAATTAGAGGTGAATCTTGTATCTCGATCAGATACAATAGATATTAGTACTTCATGGAGCCTTACCACATCTCTGATGTATATCTGTGCCAAATCATCCAATGAGAAATCCTCCCAAATATCAATGAAGTGTGCTGTCTTTGTAAGACGATCCACAATAACATAGATAGTAGTGTTTCCTTTGTATGTATTTAGAAGATCAATGACAAAGTCCATGATGATGTTTTCCCATTTAGATGTTGGTATGGGTAATGGTTTCATCATATCCTTAGTCTTATGCCTCTAAGCCTTCGCTTTCTAACAAACCAGCACATTGCTGTATATTCAGAGATCATATTATTCATGATATCCGACCAAATATGATCTCAGATTTCTCGATACATTTTTGTGTTTCTTGGGTGAATGGATAAATTCGAACTATGTGCATCATCCAAATGTTCATTCCTTATCTGTGAATTTGAGGTAGCAGACAGTCTTGACCCAAATATCACAATTCATTCATCATTAACATTGAAATCCAAGGATTTCCCTTTTCTGATAGATTCCATTTTCTTCTGAATTCCCATATCATCATTTTGTTCATCATTTAACCATTCCAAAAGAGATTTATGAGGAATCATTTTTGAAATGATTGACGACATTCCCTTTTTTTTATTCCCATGTCCATCATCGTCAAATCACTGAAGATTGGATCCTTTTAAATTCTCATCAATGATCGAATAGATATGTCCTTTCTACATTGAGCATCTTCCACATTGTTCGGTTTCCAAAGGTAGTAATGGATTGAGTATTCATAGTATTTGGTCAACTTTATCCATCTTCATCTTAACATATTCAACTCTTTCTGTTTGAGTATATACATGAGGCTTTTTTTATCCATGTATATTTTACACTCCTCCCTAAAGAGGTATTTTCACCAAATTTTGAACGCGAAGATTACTGCAGCCAAATTTAGATCATGTTTTGTATATATTTACTCATGAACATTCAATTGTATTGAAGTATAGAAAATGACTTGGTCATTTTTTATCAACACACAACCCAATACCCTCTTCATAGCATCACTAAATACAAAAAAAGGTCTTCCTCTAATGGGTAGTTTGAGAAAGGGCATAGTGATAATACACCATTTCAACTCTTTGATGATCTCTACGCATTCATCAATCCAATAAAACATTACTCCCTTCTGAGTTAGGTCACTATGAGGGTTGTAAAATCATGAGAAATTTTTCACAAATTGGATATAATATCTCGTTAACCCCAGGAAGCTACGAATATTTGTTACTGATGTTGTCCTTGACCATCCCTCGATTATATTTCTCTTGGAGGGATCCCTAGATATCATATTCTTTGTGATGATATGACTTAATAATGAGACCCCCTTCAACCATAACTCACACTTGTTGTACTTTTCATGGAGCATCTCAATTTGCAAAGTCTCTAGTACAATGCATATATGATCCTCATGCTCCTCCTTGGTTTTGGAGAATGTTATAATATCATCAATAAATACTTCCACAAATTTTATGAGGTAATCTCTAAAGACCCTATTCATCATGTAAATGAAGATTACTAGAGCATTAGTGATTCCAAAAGGCATTACTATGAATTCAAAGTGCCAATATCTTGTACGAAAAGTAGTCTTGGCAATATCCTCCTTCACCCTTTCCTGAAAATATCATGACCAAAAATCCACCATGGATAAGTAATGTTATCAATGTAGCTGATCTAACAAGTCATCAATTCACTGTAGAGGATACTTGTTCATTATCATGATTTTCTTGATGTCGTGATAATCAATGCAATAACGCATTGACCCGTCCTTCTTCTTAATGAAGAGGACTGGCACTCCCCATTGCGAAGCACTTAGGTGTATAAACCCATTATCCAGATTCTCCTGTAGGTGCTTTTTCGGCTCCTCAAGCTCCAAAACATCCATTCTATATGAAGTTTTGTATATTGGCAATAACCTAGGTATAAGATCAGTTGAGAATTCAATATCTCGTCAAGGATAATGAATAGACAATTCCTTGGGAAACAATTCAGTGAATTCCCTCACAATAGGCTTGTCTTCAGCGATGGTTTCTTCCTTAGACTCAATCATCTGAGAAAGATATATGTTCTCATAGGTCAGTAATATCAATTCTAGAGATGATGTTAAAAAATAAGATTCATCATCCTATATTCACTTTCATAGAATCGGGCATCGATTAACCATATAGAGAGTTATTTCCATCTCAGAAAAATTTATATAGGCTCTATATACGGAAAGCCATTCCATGAAAATAATTGCATAAAATTACACCAGGGGGAGTATGAAGAGGTTATTTGGTAATTTAAATCCACAAATAAAGATAGGGGAGGAGTTATATTCATGGTTTGTAATGATTTCTGTATTGGTCGTTTTAAATGACATCATTACTTTCATGATTTTTTGTGGTGTTCAGAATGTTCAACACAACTTTTGCTGATATAAAAGAATGCCTAGAACCATAATCAAGATGTATGTTATCTATTCATGAATAAATAACTATTTTACCTATCACCACTTCGTTGTCGGGGTTAACTTCGATGGTAGTGATTGAAAAATCTCACCATCGTTGCCTTGGAGGCTGTTGGTTTCCTCCGAAAACCCTTGGCATAGGGAACTGGTTTGAAAATTACCCAATTTCATTACAGTTGAAGCAATGAACTATGTGTTGAGGTTCGAACAGATCATTCCTCCCATCTGTCGAAGCTGCGGGTTTTTCGTGTCGGCAATTAATGGCCAAGTTCCCTCCTCTTCCACATCAAAAGAATTTCCTCGTCCCCTTCATGCAATTTCGGGGCTGCATCTTTCCACACCATTACAAAGTGGGGTGATAGATTTTTTTAGAACTATTTCATTTGTCCATCAGATAGCCATAATTAATCTCCACCTTAAATTCTTATCCCCATGATACCCCTAAGATTCACTGATCATTATATCAACCTTGGGGCAACAACAGACAATTTCATCATAGCTATCAAATTCACAGATTGATAGGTATTTCTGAAAGCTAGGTTTTAGCCCACCAAAGAAGCAGTCAACCTTTTATTTGGGGGTAATGAAATATATGAAGGAATATTGTGCAAGTAATGTAATTGTTTCTCATACTCTCTAATGGATTCATCATATTTTTTTTCTCAAGGGGAAGGAATTCCCTTTCCATCCTACGTCGTGTGAAGTGAGGAAAATATTTGTCGAAAAACATTTTCAAAAAATAATTCCATTCCAACACCTTGATCAATTCCTCATGCTTTTTATTTTTGACCAAATTCCACCACTTTTCATCTTCACACTCCACATGATAAGCATCTAGAAGAACCTTCTTCTGTTCGGAAAATTGAAAGATGGAGATGATATTTTCAATGGAGTTGATACATTTTTCGCCAATTGAGGGATCGAATGATGCATTAAAATTAGGAGTCTTGTGTCTCATGAAGCTCACGATTGTGACTTTTTCTTTATTTGAGGTTGGTGTGAGTGTTCCTCTATGCACTGTTTCTATGAAAAACATGAGTGAACTGAGAGAGTATCATGACAAAGTTCATAACTCCCACTCCAATTGGATGGGACATCTCAGTAGAACAGTCATCACATTGATCTTCACATCAGTTTTTAGCTTGGGTCCTTATATTACCGACCATAGGCTGGAATAAAAGAAATGTTACAAGTAACACATAAAGGGTAATCCAAAGACAAAAACAGGTGAATTGTAAGTTACTATTATTTCCTTAATTTATGAATTTAAATGCTTTAATCTATGTTATCCATGATTATCTTCCAAACATATATTCTTAGGGGAATTTTTTATTTTTTAATTCCCTTAATAATGGTTCATAATAAGCTTATGAATTTACCAAAGCATATCCCTCAAGAGTTCTATAACTAAGAGTGCAGTAAGGCATATTTTTGTTCACCAGTTACCATTCAAGTCTAAATCAACGTAGTGTTTTTGGTTTTTACCCCTATATACATCTGTGTCAGAGTCTTCTCTACTTGCTCGTATCCATATAGGGATTTATTTTCATGATAATACACATACTCAATACTCACCAAAATGTTGGGATGTTTTTATTATACATAGTCTTATCCCTAAGGCATTTCGTAGGGCTTTCTAATATTAATCCCAAACATAAATAATCATATTCTATGATACCAACTATGAAATTCCGACTCTTTATTTCACAGTTAAAAATGATTTATTACATAAAAATGTACTTAAGAAAAATGTGAGGATTGATAGGTCTAGTGTATTGTTAAAAGTGTAACATTAAAAAATAACATAGAACAAAAAACACAACCTCTTTATTGAAAACTTTTTTTAACATGCCCACAACATTTTTTCGTTCTTCGAATTTCATGGGATAACATGAGGACATGCATAACAAAAGGGTGAGATATAAAGCCCAGTAAGGGAGTAAACATTGAATAACATGAATAATATAGTAAATGTTAGGAAAAATTCATATCAATAGAGCATAAGATTAGAATGAACATAAAGGCACGATATAGCACGATTAACCTAACATGGACATGTGGCATCAACATTTCACATGATATTAGAATGAGAAAAGCATAATTGAATATAGAGAAAGAGTAAAACATAATTGAACTTGAAATATAACGAGTAAAACTTCTTTTCACTTGACATATCAGGATACTAATCTTTACCCAATGCATTGGAGCACTATTCAGGCACACATTTCTTAATCATTTCATTTCATGCATAACTGTGCCAAATAGATCATACAAAATGGATTCATTAAACATCATCGTTTATTCCATGATAAAAGAATGTGGAATTAATAAATGAACCTATATAATAAATATGTAAATGTTCTTAAAGGTGAATACCCTTTATAGAGAAATGGGAATGATACTCACTACACAATGAATTTGGCTTGGAAAATCATGGTGTAATTTTGGCAGCATAACGGCATGACATAAAAATTTGAAAACATGGTTGATGGGATTTAAATGGTTCACTCATTATATGTAAATTAAATATATAGTAATGGGGACATCTAGATACATGTCCCAACATAATTAATCGAATTTAGATTCATAATATAATACAATTTCTTGAATGTAAATGATGAGAGAGAAATCCCTTATTGAATTTCGGCATTGTAACAGGCGAATATGAGAGGCATTAATTAGAGAGAAATGGAGCTCTAATCATTCAAAAATAAGTAGGAAATTATAGGATAGGTGATACACAATATTCTATCATTTTTAATTGAAAAGGAAAGGGAATATCAACATTAATAAAAATGGACAAAAATATGAAAGAAAGAAATCCCTTACATGGAAGTGTGATCCCAATGGTTTGGGAGGTGCTTGAGAGAGGCTTCTTTGGATAATGGGGATCCTTTATAGGATTCTAGAGATAAGAGGGAAGAGGTTTTTTGAGCTCAAAATGTTTTGAGTTAAGAGATGTGGGTTTTTGGGTGGGTTTATATAGTAAAAGGGAGTGAATTATTTATTATTTACGTTTTGGACACTACACATTAAACTAAACAAAACCACACACCAAATCATGGTTTTTCCCATGTTGTTTTTTCAAAAGGGAGTGATATAAATTATTTTATATGGGAAATGTCCGATATTATTAAAATATTATTCTTTATTATGTAGAGGTGAGTCATACACTCAAGAAAATCAATTTAAAAAGTTAAAATGTCATATATATCTTGGAGGGTCCACTACGGCAAAATAAAATCAATAAAAAATATCAAATCACAAAAATTTAAAGTTAAAACATATAATAGGGGGGTAAAACGTTTATTGTATTTTATTACATAACTATTTGGTCATTATAATTTCAGAAAATACATTATATATTTAAACGGTATTCAATGTTTACACAATTATTCGACTAACTCAGAAAATTATGAAAAATTCACTGTAAGATAATTTTGATGTTCAGATTCCGAAAATAATATACATCTCATCTAAATAATTTTATAAATATTTTAATTCTTTACTTTTAAATTTAAAATGGACATATATCAAAAATTTATGGGGTTTGAAAAAAACGATGTTCAAATCTTAATAAAAATTATAATTGTATTCTTAAAAGAAATATATGAACAGTTATATTTAATAAATATTAATTTAGTATTCATATATTATTAAAATATTAATTTATTGAAGAATTGATTAATTCATAAAAATAGATTTCTTAATTAAATATTAACTAAATATAATCTTTGTGCTTTAAAATCTATTTAGAAAGTAACAATAACAAAATGAATGATTACGATCTATATAATAATAATTCACATAATCATAGTGTTATAGTCTTGTTACATAACCCCTTAAAAAACCATCATAAGAACTAAGGGTAAGGTGTGAAAAGGTGTAAGACTCGTGAGGAGGCTTAGATAACATAGATCAGGTGGTAATCTATATTAACTTTCAATTCTCCCATAGGTTGTTCCACTCAAGAATAACGTGTTGAAGAATGGATTGGGAAATGTAATGATAGAATACTAGTGATTATAACTCCATTATGAGATCTAACAAATGGGATTCGTGTGGAGCAATTCTACTGGATGAGGCTATCACTTCTTTTATCTATGTAAATTTGATTTGATAAAGACCTGTATTTATACTAATCATGTGGTCACTGTTAAAAAGCTATATTAGCAATGGTGAAAATTATTAACCTTTCTATAAAATCCAAAAACATAAAACCAAGAAAGTGAATATGTTTTATATATTCATTTTACCTAATAAGACATTTAATTAGATCTAGAGGAATTTTCATTAATATAATTATTGGTCGTTACAAACAATGATTTAGATATTATTTAAAATAATTTTCTTCCTTTATCCAAATATACCTTGTACAACTTAAGTCATGTGACTATTCATAGAAAAATAGTTTTTCAAAATAATCATGTAGGATATATAATTTCAAAACATCTGATAATACATGATTTTTATAAAACATTCGGAATGAGTTTGATTTGAAACATTCAATAAATGGTATTTTTAAAATACCATAAGTATGTGCTAAGAGACTATATTTTAATAGAACATATAAATATGTTTTTCAAGGGTCTCCTTCTTCATTTCCTTTTTCAAAATCATAATATGATACAAAATATCATTATAAGGATATATATTTGGATATGAATTTATAATATCAACCTTTCATTATACAATGAAAATATTGAAATTTTTTTGCATTTATTAAATAAAACCCATTATCCATGATGGTATCAAGGTATAGTGGAAATTTTTTACATCCCAAACAATTTATTTCAAGTTATTTTTTTGTTATATAATGTTTCACAATAACTTGAACATGACTGTGCAAAAAATTATTGCAAGGAAGTCAACAGGAAGAGATATGAATGTTGTTTGAAATCCTCCTACTTAAATTTGTAACTGGAATTACTTGATCTAGAAAGTTATAAAACAAGTATTTAAATGATATAATATATACAGAGACATACCATGTGGTTATAAAAAACTCTTAATCCCTAAATATGTCTAAATGTTTCCTTTGATACCAACTATAAGACCTTGACCTTAAACTTTACTTTTACTTGAGTTAAGTCAAAATTTTGAATTTAATGAAAATCATGGATCTTTTTAGGTTTGGTGATTTATAGAAATAGTTCATAACTAATAAATAAAACTTTTATTATTACATGTAAACACTTCTACTCACTATCGATTTTTTTTCGTAAAAAAACTATTTTAAAAGAAACATGACATCAATTCATGGTTTAACATCATAATTTTTCCTTAATCCCATGATTGACGCTATTATTCATTAATTTCGATGGTAAACAATTCAAAACGTGGGATGACCATAAAAACCTCAGTAAAGGATACATAAAAAAAATAAAAACTCTTATCTTTGTGAAAAATGTGAACCGTGAATAATTTATCATTAAGTAATATTTTCCCCCATTAATAAGTAGAAAAAACACGTCACTAAATACTAGATCATTTAATACCCATTTGTAAGAAAAATATTACCATATATCCCTTAGAAGGAAAACATATAACTTAAAAAGTTAATGTGAGACATAAATATATGTAAATTTAATTACCATATGGTGGACTTCCACACATATCAGTAAAGGGAATAGTCATACGGCTGACTTCCATACACAATGCATTGGAGGATATAACATAACCACCCATACTTGGTTTATCATATAACCACTCGTCATTTGGTTTATCATGTAATCACCCATCATTGGTTTATTATGTAATCACCCATCATTGGTTTATCATGTAACTACCCATAAAATGTCTTTTTACCATTATATAATCATAATACATAAAATATTACAAATATCATCATATCACTAATAACATTTCATTTGTAATCACAAGAAATAATTTCAATATATTGAAATACTAAATCCATTTCAAAAACCATTTTCAATAAAAAACACATAAAAATGGAATAATGTATTTCATTTCCTTTTATAAAATTATGACTTATAGAGGAATCCAAATATCAAATAATGATTACATAAACGGGGAGGTCATTGTCGTTGCATACATTAAAAACAATCCTTTTTCCATTTAGTAAGAAACATTGTAGAAAACAGATTATCATTGAATGAAATTAAAATTAAAAGTGTTTTTTATACACCATATAAAATAAGGAGGTTTATATTACCAAAATATTCCTCAATTAGAGGATATTGAAACAAAGTCCCCTACGAAGATCATATCATTGGATTATAGATAAATCAATGTGACAAATATTTGTGAAAAATATAAATAAACTCATTATATGTGGATAATAAGTGTAAAACTTTTAGAGGAAATTCAAACATACTCTTGGAAAAGAACAATGACATGGATATTTAACTCAATGAATGGATATTGAGTTATGATTGACCTTACAAATAACATTTAGTAAAAAAAATGATCAATTATGTGAATTGACAATCAATAACCATAAAGAATGTATAAATACAAGATAATATTGAAAAAATCATTTCTCACATAATCATAGAATTATATAGTCACAATGTAGAAGATAAACCCACATATTGGATATTGGGTTAAGAAGATCTGCTGCGAAAATTCGAGAGCCTAACAGCATCACATAAAATTTATAAAATGAGTTAATGATATTTAAAAGTATCTCCCCTCACATGGAAATAAAATTTAAATAAATAAGGATATTGAAGAACATATACCAACATAAGAAAAATGAAATTAAAATACATAACATAAATGAAGTCTTCGACTAAAAAGGAGGGGTGAAAAGTTCCCATATCCTTGAGTCAAACTCGTAATGTATGTTCCTTGTTCATCCTAAATAATAAACATAAAAATATTTAAACAAGATTACAAACATTTTTAATGTTTATTATTCATTTTATATCACTTATAACATTGTTATAACAATTATATAATTATTCATGTTAATATAGGTGATTTTTTCGATGTTTGGTACATGAGTAAAAAATGAACTTCTTATAATTACAAATTATACATGCGGTCGAAAGTCCATTATCTCTAGAATAATATTCATGATTTAAATATAATATCTATCCAATATATATTTATTTATATCATTTAAATATGTTTTTAGAATATTCTATAACTTTTGGAGATAAGAAATGAAATTCACCGTTCATGGAGACGTTAAAATGTACATACACATGAACACTTCTTTAATATCTTTTTCATATTTAAAGTATTAAAAACTAAATGATAAAAAGGTATATTATATTTATAATCTAATATATATATATATTATATTATATTTTACATAATTTAATTAATTCTATCATTTATATGTTCCATGTGTGGCCTTAATGATTCATATAACATTGATGGGGCGGTAGTCCGCACTTCCTCAAATAAAATTATCGTATTTACACAATTTGGAAAGAATAAAGGATTGTTGTATATGAAAAATAAATAATAATATATACAATATAAATATAATAAATATAATATATAAATATATTTCCATTATAATTTTCACCATTATGTGTTGTAAGGGAAAATTGAGTAATCATCGTTTCGTGAGGCAGTAGTTCACCATACACAGAAACAATATGTTCATATCCAATAGATGGAGGTTTGTGTAAGTGTAGTTCAAATAGCTATCATAAAAAAACCTAGTATATTTAGGATAATAGTTTTTTATAGAAAAAAAAGAATAAAAATATGATATAGAGGGGAGAAGGAAAATAAAGGAAAGGAACTTGAGAGAAGACGTTTCCTCTAAATTGGGTAAATTCTATTGATTTGAGTTGAAAGTATTTATTGAATTTCCTTGTTCACAAAGTAAGGTCAGGAAGGTCTGAACCAGGCATAAACATGGTCCCGCAAATTTATTAAAAGAAAAGTGCAAGTAAAGTCAGAAGAAAATAAAACGCTACATGACATCAAAACCATATGCATCCTTCTCCCCATCATCAGATAACTCATCACCAGGATCAGCTGACTCCCATTCAGAAGATTTGTATTTGTGCATCATCTCAAGGTACATATTTTTCTTCCACAGCATTTCCTCAGACAACTTCTCTTTGACCGGCCGTTTTCCACTGAGTCCTTAATCTCTCTTCGGGGACCCTCCTCTTTGTTTTCCACTGTACCCATTTGCAATGACATTTTCTTGTGATGCTCCAATCTTGTGTGCAGACCTTGTTGCCATTGGTTTGGGTAGATCCGTGTAGTCTCTCCTTGGCCTACTCTTTGGTGGCACAGTCATGACACCTTCACTTTCAGACATCTTCGTTCGACCACCTTGAACAATGTCACTATATGATGGTCTGTCTGCTCTGCCACAAAACTCTTTCTCACTATCAGATATATTCCCCCATTTATCAGTGATATTCACAGAAACCAAACTCTTGCTTCCAACACCTTTCTTTCCCAAGACATCATCTGAGGTTTTAATAGACTCTCCTCCGGCCTGAGAGAGCATGTTATGATCAGACACAACAAGGAAATGAGGGTTCATTTCACCAACAACACCAAGTCCCGGGTTATTAGGAGTCCCAAAATCCTACCAATCAGCCATCCCAGTGGGTGGCGCCTCCTGCTCCAGCCCTGCAAATCAATTGCCAGAAGAGGCCCAACCAGCTACGGTAAGATTTTCCTTATCAAGTCCACCTCCTTTATCCCTCATATTGTCAGAAATCGACTGCACTTGACATGAATTGACAGCAACCTCCCTCAAAGGTGGATCTCCAGCACCAAGATCACTTTTAAGGCGGTCAAAAACCTGATTTACTGTTGGATGTAAGGCCTCCCGAACCTCCTTCACGGCACAAGCACGCTTATTCACCTCGATGCCTGTATCTTGCCATTCACCCTGCTCCATGTTTGCAACATTCAGTGCAGCATCAGTGCAAGGAGTCCCCATGTGATTAAGCAGAACCTCAGAGTTCTTGCCCCCCCGACTAGCAATCCAGGTGGAGTTAATATCCTCCTCTCCCACTGGACCTACAATCGTACTGTGATATCATGATTTTTTACATTTTGGGTTAATGTAATGTCCATATTATATCAAAAGAACCACAAAAAAATCAGTTTTAAAATATTTGGACTTTTCATAAAAATTTTCCTAAATCATAGAGTTTTATTAATTTAATATCATTTAATAAAGTATTTTATATTTTAATTTATGATTTGTATCAATTTTGGACATTATTCATACATTCCTTATTGATAAACTAACAACAACCTGATTTCATCAAACCAAAGGCATTAAATCAAATATAATATGTCAAAAACTTCCACAAAAATAGTTTATGACATGAAAATAAACAAATTACATTGATTTTAAAATTTATAATATAATTTTATTGAATCTTTTATTATTGAACCAATCACTATATCATCATTATGTCTTAATTAAATTTATTAAGTTAATTTCTAAAGATTATAAATAAAATATCAAGATGTATGAAATAATATTAAATTTATAATTACTATTTATAGTCGAAGAGATCAATTATATATCCCCATATAAAAATTGTTTTAGTAACAGATAAAATTTGATGTTATATTTATCTTTATTTTAAATTAATTAATTTGCCCTGACATTATAACTCCCATGTTGATCCATGGGGTCCCAAAATATACTAAAGAATTCACATAGTCGAAAATAACTCATAAAATAGGATTATAACATTTCTTAGGGTAGTGTAATTTTATTATAATATTATTTGTTATCCTTATTTACCAGATTTTCCATTTAACCAAGGTATATAAAATGATTACTAATGTTATTATTTATAATTTCTAAAAATAAAAGGAATATATTTACACAATTTGAAAATTATGTTTCCAAATATGCAATCCATTTTTCCAAATTCAACACAAATTCTTTTATCAATTAATTTTAAATTAATTCATGTTGTCAAAACCAAAAAGTGTGTTTTTAATAAGTAATAACTATTAAAAGATTTAGTTGTGTTTATGTCCAATTTCAAAGTGAAGTTATATGTAATGAAAATAATTTGGATTAATTGGTAAAATAATATTCCATTTATACTTTAAAATCATTAAATAATATGATTTAATGATATAAATTATCACGATGGAAACAGTTTTTTTCAAATTACAATTTAGCATATTTTTACTATACATCAAACATGATAGTTATCATAAAAATATCGAAAAATTTATCCAAAGTAAATTTTGATGTCCTGCATCTAAACAAGAATCTTATTTTGTAAAATAGAACATACCAGGGTATCATAATCTAAATTTAAAAAGGGTTTTCCATCAAAAGGGGGTAAAACTATATTTTTAGAAAAATACCCCTTTTATCTGAAACAATGTATTTGTTCTCATAACATATCTAATAAACATATAAGATGAATTTAAAACATTACATTGAATATATAAATATTATTTTCCATTAAATAAAAATCCTTAAAGAGTGATATGATTTTATAAACATAGTTATTCTTTTTTAAATAGGTTATCATAAAAACACACCCTTTATATTCAACTGGTTTTTATTTCAATTTATAATAAATTTTTTAACCCATGGGTCATTACTTAAAAATGTGCAAACTATATTAAATAATTTTGTAGATACAACTAATTACCTCAATTTCAACATCTATGCATTGACTATAATTTAAAATAATAATAATATTATTGAATTATTTTTTGGTATAACTCAATATTGTGGGAAAAATAATATTTCGGGAAACCCGTTTTTGTGTGTTGAGTACGCTCCCGGAAAAAACATCTCATTTAACATAAAATTAATATATTATTTATAAATATTAATAGAAATATAAATTTATTATTCTATAAATACATGGGTTATTACACTAAACATATAAGATATTAAATAATATATAGAACATTAATCAAATAATACATTCACTTTTGTTCATTGAATAACCATATTTCCATTACATACATTGTATTTAGGATCTACCTTAATAGTTGTGATGAAATATTCTCCACTTTTCTCTCTAGTACATAGATGATATTGTCATATATTTTCTCCAACAAACTTTATCATTTGGAATTGTATTATGTAATTACCTAGTTCCTAGTGATTTAAACACTACCCCGTTGGCTGAATTTTGATATGAAAAATATTTTCTTCCATTACATTAGTAGTGTTCTTCATCCCTCTTCAACAGTTACTAGCATGATTTCCCTCTTTTTAACACTCAAAACAACTCTTGGTTACCTAGAGGAAGTTTACAAGATTATTCTTCCCACATTATTAACATGTGAAATGTTTATTTTTCTTTTCTTTATGGGATTTATTTACTGATCGTCTGAAATTAAACTCCATGTTATGGTTTTTATCTCCATCCCAAAGATGCCATTAAAATTTTCCAATATTCATATCAACCTTATTGTCATAATAAACAATATAAACATTTCTTTAAAAGTTTATAACCAATACATCTTTTCATATAACAAAACATAATCCACTAAATAAATTTAACCTCAATTTTTTATATTAACAAAAAAGATGGAGGTGTACTGTGAATGTCTTGTGAAGTATGACTCATACGACCTGATAAACCCTTATTCAATTTTTAGTCCAAAAAACTCCATCTACATTTTAAGAGAGATATTAGAGGGTTTATTGACAAATGTTTTATAGAATCCTTCCTATTCCATGGAATTGATTTTTTCTTTGAAATTATTGTTTTTCTTTAGTTTCTTCAGCTGATAATCTCCCCCTATATGTGATAAATGGATAATACAAATATTTATTAATATGAACAATAGAGGACATATAATATATTCTCGATGTAGTTAATCCATTTTTAAATGATAATTGGATTAAAAGATACACTAAATATTGGTGACTATTTTTTCATTAAATACTCAACCATAACATTTTCATTCTTTGTAGATGGAGGGAGTTCCACACGATTTAAGTAATTATTCATAAAATGTATCAATTGATCCAGTTATTCTAGAATGTATTTGATCCTAATCTCATCAGCTTATGAATATCATTAAGGAAATCATCAGATTTTCTATCACATTGGTTGTTCTAATGGTTACTATTATTTCCCACCATTAACTAAAATAAAAGGTAAATAATTATATATTATAATAATCAAACTAAAATTGATATAACAAGAGAAACTGTGAACATAGAAAGAATCACTTATAAATGAAAATTATATCCAATCTTATGTGTATCTAGAATTAAATATAGGTTAATTATTGTAATTTCCCTATTGTATTTTGTTACATAACAATTTATTCAATTCCTAATAATGGTTTTAAAATATTTAATAAATTTTCCAAAGCATGTACATCAAGAGTGTCAAATCAGGTGTGAAGAATAGATCCATTTTCAAGAAAAAAATGTGATGCTCTATTCAATACCCAACGACCCTTTTGGGGATATTTACGCTACTAATACCTGTGTTATAGATAAAACCACTGAAATATCAAGATATGGATGTATTTTTTTTGGGAAACCACTATATCTATAATTCAAAAAAATTTAATGATTTTTTCCTTTGTATATACATATCCATATGGTTTTTACTAAATTATTCAAATCATTATACCAAATATAAAAATTCCATTATTTTATACCAACTATAGAGAACCATTGATTTTACACATATCATTACCCGGTTTTTAACATAAATATCCTTCTAAAACAACCCAAAGATAGAGTAGACTAGTTTCTTTGGAATATTAGGTATATAAAAAACAATATGAAACAAAAATAACAATTATTTGTTTTGATCTCAATAATGAGATCATAAATTCATTTTATTCCCAAATACTAAATATGATGACTTGGGGATTATATAAATAAATGGGATGGCATAGAAATCATTGTAATGGATTAAATATGGTGACATAAAATAGAATACGAGTCGAAAATAATATATAATAATATTAAATAAATGTTCAAGTATAATTGAATAGGAGAATAAAATAAATTACATTGAATCATAATATCATGGAAACATAAGAATGTGGAAACAACCCAAAAAATTTAGTATATTTTAGTTAAGGCTAACTACCCTATCAACATCACATGAGTGCACAGAGTCCCACCATGGATTTAGATTACAAGATAATCCCATAAATAACATCTCATGAGTCATGCACACTCCCCAATTAATTAGAACACCCAATGGTTGAAAACATTATAATATATAAATACTTATATGATCCACCAAAATTTAAATCAGTAACATTGAATAAACATAAGAACTACCATGGAAATAAATGGGTTTCAAAATAATGTCTTATAGAAAAACCAGACGGAATGTCTTAATGGAATCTATGAAAGAAGGTAATAAAACATCATTTTAAATTTAACGGTAATAATATAATATATAATGAAAAATTATGTTCAATTAAAGAGGATATATGAAAAAAGAATTGGTAGGTAACATTAGAAATGTATTCCTTATGTGGGGTTCTAGGGAAAATGGTTTAGAATCATTAAAGTGGGGGAATCATATTAATTTCCATAAAATAAAAAATGAAATAATTTTTTTAAATATTATTATGAGAAATTTTATAAACCAAATATTTTTTGAAATCTTTTATGGAGGTCGACCTGAAATGGGTTAAGAAAAATAGAAGTTCCCTTTAATAGGGTTTTCTAATAAAATGAATTTGTGAGGGGAGTTTTAAAACAGAAGTTTCCTTATCAAGGAAAACTAAATATTACTAGGTATATGGGTGTATGAAATATCTATATATATATATATATAATAAGTGTATAGTAATAATAGATAATGAGATTTTGGAAAAGGGAGAGAAATGTCATAACATAAATTAAATATTGATTATTATTGAAATCCCTTACATTAGGTTCCAAAATCATTCTACACATGAACATAACATGTTGAATAATAAATATTTATTCATTAATAACATAGTTAAGATAAATTTACATCTAAAAATGATTTTCTAGAATTATATTATGTTCATTTACAACCATTTCTATGTGATTTAATTTTTCATTATGTTGTTATGGGGGTATTCATTTCATGGATATAAGGTGGGATCCCATGTGGAAAATCATTTTTGTTCTTGTGAAATTGGAATAAAACTCGAGAAGTGATATGATATGTAATTAATTTCATTATATAAATTAATATATTCACAATTATCAATATGTGTTATGACCTAGAGATGATTCATTTTTTAAAAATGTTAATGTTATACGATTAGTTCATTTTTATGGTTTTACCAACCATCATGAAATATATTTATTTTATTTAATTAAATGATTATTAATTAACTAAACATAAATAAATATGTTATAATGTACTTATTATAATATTATTCAACCGTCACAATATGTTTATGACAATCCTTGCAGGGGTTAGATAAAAATTTATTGTGTTGTTCATAGAGGTGGTGAACCAAACTTATTGTGAAAAACATTTTGGTTTAATACTCAATTGAGGAGAGAGTGTACTATTGATTATATAACATAATATTAAAATATTATTATGTATAGGACATTGATGTAACTTTTATATGTGGATAGAGAATATATCATGGTGGTAAAATAGAATAAAATTGAATGATGTCAGTAGAGAATTTTCATCTTCCATTGGTTTTCACCATGTATTCTACTGTTTAGGGATCCTTGAAATTTTTGTTTGTGAGATCAGGAGTGCTAAGAAATTGGGGAGATGATTTTCAAGATAAATGGGATGAACTTTTCCAAGATAAAAGTCTTAAAATCTATTAGGAAAAGGGATATGGACAGGTAGTATTTATAAAGGGAGGAGATGTGTGTTGTTTTAATATTATATTCATTACTATTTTGGTACAAAACTATCAATAATGTTGGTTAATATGATTATATATAGTAATTTTTACATGTGAGTTCGAACCAATGGTCACCTACATTAGCCATGACACATTTATGTATTTATTTTCCATAAAATGAAAATAGTCGTATTTTTTCATATTTTACTATTCACTAAAAATTAAATTTTTTTAAAAGGTGGAGGTTATACCTCGTTTATTAAAAGAAAGAAAAGGAAATGTACCAAAGGAGGGGGAAAGTGAAATCATGGAACACCCAAAATAAAATAAACTAATTTGCTTATCTTTTTCAGCAGTCACTCGGTTACCCTTTTTTCTCCATCTCTAATAGCCTCCCGCTCCACCCTTCCACGCCCGCGGCCCCAACCTCTCATTCTCTCTCTTGTTGCACTTTCCCTAATCGAGAGCACTTGATGTCTTTTATGAAGTGTCTCAGCATCAGTGCTCTCAGAACCTTAGCTATCCTCTATTTCTTCCATACATTTATCAAGAGAAACTTCTTTTAATTTTGGCATCTTCATCTCTTCTGCAATAGGTAGCTCATCCACCATTGGGGAAACAACTGGAGGGGGTATTGTCTTGTGAGAAACAAGTTGGAAGCCATCATTATCCACAATTGGATTTGAAGAAGAATTACAATCCTTAGAGATGACTGGAGAGTCAAAATCTAATGTTTTCTTACCTTTTCAAAAAACTGAGGCAACCATCTTTTCTTGTGGTTGAGCTTCTTCATCTCTAATTTGATCTTTTCCATAAATAGGAACATCATGATGGTTTACCTCTTCCGTAAAAATATCAACCCAATATTTCATTTTGTTTTCATGGGAGGAAGCACATACCTTGGTAGGATTTGGGTAATCTCCCTTTCCATTGACATTAGATGCCTCTTCATGAGTGGCATCTGGCATCTCATTCTCAGCAGGATAAACAGTAGTGCCCAGATCATCCACACTCCTAGACAGGTCGTTTCCATCTTCATCAGTTTTCAAGGTATAGGAAGAATTTTTTTCTTGAGACAATTATTCTTGTTATGACCACGAAAAGCACAGAAGTTGCAAACCATAGACTGACGACAGGAAGAAAACTCATGACCAATAACAATGCAGTCCTTGTAGAATTTAAGCATTTTTTCATAAACAATCGTCAGCTCAAGTATATCATCATCAGTCACAAGCATCACTTTTTCAACAAGAGGCGAACCCAGCTCAACCTCAACCATAAACCCAACAATGTGGCCAAAATGAGCAACCTCTGTTTCCTTATCATTTTTAACTGGAATACTAATTGATAAGGAAATATCAAACAATATTTTAGGATGCCAAAGTATACAGTTTAATCCGTAAACTCTGATCCAAATTTGGGTAGTATTGTGACCAACCTCTAAAGGATTGTACTTTTTATCCCATTCACGCAAGTGAATAATTCCCAGTTTGAGGGCAATGAAACCAAAGCCCCATGCTCATGTTTTCAATTCATCTGTGGGGAAAAGAATATAAAAATATCCCCGATCAAGCGATACACACATCCATGATGAAAACCCCCAAATCAATGAAACACGATCTTTGATTTCATCAATTTTCATAGGTTGCGAACCTTTAGGAAGAAATAAGCGATCAATGATTGAGAAATCCCCCATTTTGAGTCATTTGGAGACCGCAACGGGATCCTCTTTAATGTGTGCAATGTTTCCTTTTCTTCGGATGGAAGGATCAAGCCCTCCTTTGAGGCACGCAAAGAAGCAAACACCACTCCCCTCCTCATGAACTGCCTTGGTAGTCTCCGTAACAGGCTCAATAGAACCTGTTCCAGCAGGTAAGGATCCATCCTACATTGCAATTGAAACCTTGACCACAACCATCCCTGTGGCCAAATCATTGAGACCACCCATAATAGGGGTCATAGCCACTCCTCTTGCTGAATCTATCGGAGCCAAAGGAGGCCCATCACTCTGTTCCGCTCCCTTAAACACACTAAAAATTAATATTTTTTAGAAAATTACTAAAAATTCACTTTGTTTTTCTAAAAATTTAGATTCAAAAAATAAAATAAATTTTATGAATATTAATGTATGAATACGAAATTTTTAATTTTTAGATAAAATTAATATTTTTTTTCAAAAATACAAACATTAATATTATGATTAATTTTATTACCCTTTTACAAATTTAAAAATGTATCATATAATTATATTATCATTATAAAATAGATTAATAATAATTTATAATATAGTGTTAAGAAAATAATATTTGATTTATATATTTATATTTTTTATAAAAATGAATAAAAATTACATTTTACAAAAAATATGATCTCTTATTTTTTTCATTTTAAAAATATTTTTTTTACCTTTATCATGATAAAAATATATATAATTTTCAACTTATAAGATTCCAAATATTTTATTTACACTTTAATTGGTAAGGATACTATTATAATGGTTATGTGATTACTCATACTGTTCATATTACATTTCCAAAACTCTGATTACTATTACAATGGTAAAATTTTAATGGTTATATGGGTTTCATACATTTAAAATATACCTCATATTTATTTCATTATTCATTCAACATAATATTCTCTAATGGTTATATATATTTTCAATTCCAAGATGATTACTTTGTTAAAAATATTTTTATTTTTCTCTATTTTATGACAATATTTAATATAGTGGATAAATCAAATAAAAATTTATATTTTATAGTTATCAATTATTACTTTTTATCCCATTGTAATATTTTCAACTTTTATTGAAATATTTGTTTTATAAATGTAATATCCGAGAAAATATATTAAATTGTTTCTAGTTTTCATTATATATTTCATGTGGTTTATAGAATACTACATTACAAAATAAGAAAATTTATATTAGAAGGGAACCTTCATTGAAAAAAATTTGAGGTCATTACAACCAGAAAAAACTCTATATAAACATGTCCTCATATTAAATAAAAACATATTATATTATATGATAACTAATAAGATGCAACCATAAAGGTTTATTGAATTTGAATAATATATACATGATCATATTATTACATAAATTATCTTCAACATCTACCACTATGTTATTCTCTCAAAGTAACCATCTTAGAAATATATTATTTAGAACCATTTTACATGAACTGGGGAAATAGAAACATAAGAAAGGGTGATCACATTTGGTCATTAAGGCTAAAAATCTTGGATATAAATCAATGATAATATGAACACATAAAATAATCATCAGGGTATGAGAGTAGGATCATAACCTAATATGTTTATACCCAATAAGAAATGTATCATAAATAATGAGTAATGAGATATATATTTAACATTTCAAAAGTCATGAAATCCAAAAAAATAAAACATTAAAAACACTAAAAATTTCTTTTATCAGTTATAGATATGTGGTTAATAATAGTGCGATATTAAGAGCCCTAGTATTTTATTAGTTCTTATATAATCACTAATAATGAGGAATAATATAGTGTGTTGTAACAGCACACCACAACACCAAAAATAATAAGAAACCATAACAATAAAGTAATAATATAAAATTTAAAACAAAGAAAAATTACAAGAAAAACTCAAGGTAAAACACTATATTAAATAAATTTCAAACATTTTGTATACATTTATATAAGAAAAAACTATGACATTTATTGCACAACAGTAGTATTCCTTTGTATTTTTGTCCTAAAACTTTCTCAAGAAAAAACAACCTATATTACAAACCAATTATTAAGTTAGTAAAAATATAAAGATATAAATATATATAAACTCATATTTTTAAATTAAACATTAAGTCATACACAGAAATCTTTGGATTATGTTGATTTTCGGTTGATTCTTACACATCTACCAATTTGTTGTTCATCATAAATCATTATCTCTTTGAATATTATCTAAATAATTATACGATAAAAATGATAATGAAATTAATAATTTAATCTATGAATGAATTATGAGAATGCAATCTAGGCTCATTTTCTTAGTTTTGGCGTTGTGATGCTCATTTTAAACTAAAATGACACTTATATATTGAATAGATTCACATAGAGTCATACCGGTCACACTATGAGATAGAATGAGGTATGTATGATTTTTACATGTCCTATATGACTTATGGTTCCTTTTACTAATTTATGAAAAAATTCTGAATATGATTGCTCAATTTTGGGATTATGACTACTCCTTTTTACTAAAATGAAAATTAAAACTGCAAACATGTACTTCAACTCATATTTTTCATGTTATGTATTTTTTTAAATAATACAAATTTATATACATCACAAATGAATTTTGAATCATTTTACTAAATTATAAACGCAATTCAAGAATGTTTCCTATGTTTTCTATGAGTGTCACTTTTTGAACTAAAATATCGATTTTGAACTGATAATGGACACATTGAGACTTACTGCACACATCGTGTATCAGATTGAAGTATGGATGATTCCTACACTTAAAAAATTCCATATGGATAATTTTTCGAAAGTATAAAAAAAAATTCATTGTGTTTTCTAGGATATATGTTTGTTAGTTTTTCTTTTTACTAAAAATCATGTAAATTTTAAATAAAAATATGAACTTTGAGTCATACAAGTCACACTTTGAAACAAATTAAGGTTCGGGTAATTGATAGATGTTATAATATCTTTTTCTTCATTTTAATAAATTATCAAAAAAATAAGAATGTGTTTACTCAATTTTGAGTATGTCACTTGTCTTTTTTATTAAAATATTATTTTAAACTGGAAACACATACTTTGACACATACCGATCAAATAATGTATCGGTTTGATGTGAGACTAATTCATGCACATAACAATTGATTTATGAATCAATTTAACATATTATAAAGATAATATAAGCACGTCTTCTAGGTTTTCATGGAGTAATATTTTTTAAACTAAACTATCTATTTTCAAATAATAATGGACTTATTAATTCATACTTGGAACATCGTGTATCAGATTTTTGTGTGAGTAATTATAGCAGATAAAAATTTACTTCTGAATCGCTTCCCTAAATTATACATCATTGTGAATGCATTTTCTCAGTTTTGAGTAGGTCATTTGTCCTTTTAATTAAAATTGATGTCGATTTTAAATAAAATGTCCCACTTGGAGTCATAATATTCCCAACGTGTGTTCTACATATGTAAAACTAATTTCTAAATGTAAAAAAACGACTTTTTTTATTGGTTTACTATAATATCAAAACAATACGAATGTGTTTCCTTGGATTAGAGTATATCTGTTGTCATTTTTACTAAAATTGATATAAATTTAAAAAACAATATTTACATGGGGTTATAACAATCACACCATGCATCAGATCGAGGTGTAAATAATTTTTACACATCCCAAATGTCTTATAGATCATTTAAAAAATGTATAAAAAATTAATGTTTTTTATCCTTTATGAGTACATCAGTTGTGTTTTTTACTAAAAAGTTATTTTAAACTCGAAACACGCACTTTGATTCATACTGATTACATTGTATATCTACTAGATGGGATAACAATTCCTATATACGAAAAGTGTCATATGAATCAATTTCTTAAATTATCCCAAAAAATATGAGTGTGTTTGCTCAGTTTTAGTGAGTGACATTTTTTAAACTAAACTGTCAATTTTTAAACAATAATGGATAGATTTAGTCATACTTGGTATATCATGTATCTGATGGAGGTGAGGCTAATTCTAACGCATCAAAAATTTATAATTGATAATTTTACTAAATATTAAAACAACATGAATGAATTTTCATGGTTATGATTAATTTAGTTGTCTTTCTTACATAAATTGATGTTAATTTTAAATAAAAAGATGCAATATGAGTCATACCGATCACACCGTGTGCCAAATTGAGGTTAGACTGATTCCTACATATCAAAAATGACTAATGAATCAACTTATTAATGTAAAAAGGAAATATGAACGAGTTTTCATAGTTTTATGTAGGATAGTTGTCTTTTTATAAAAATAGATGTAAATTTTCAATAAAAATGCAATAATAGTCATACTAATCAACCCGTGTGTCAGATTGAGGTAAGGATGATTCCCACAAATCAAAAATATCTGATAAATAATTTTCCAAAAGTTTCAAAAATATTTAAATGTGTTTTCTTATTTTTGAGTAGGTCAGTTATCCTTTTCAATAAAATTGCTGTCAATTTCAAATAAAAAACCATCTTGGAGTCATACCAGTCACACTAGGTATTATATTGATGTGGAGTTAATTCTAACACATCACAAATAGATTATAGATCCTTTACATAGAGTATAAAAATAATAAAATTTGTTTACAAAGATTTTATTATGTCACTTTTCTTTTTTACTAAATTGATATTTTCAACTGAAAAAATAGACTTTGAATCGTATTAATCACATCATGTATCATCTTTCCATGAGACTAATTCCTACATGGAAAAATTACTTCTGAATTAGTGTCATTAATTTGCAATAAAATAACAGTGTGTTTTCTCAGTATTCAGTATGTTACTTTCTTTGAAATAAACTATATATTTTTAACTAATAATGAACACATTTAGTCAATATTTGTTTAAAATCGTCAATTTAGTTAAAAACAGCTACTTAATGAAAACTGAGAAAAAACACATCGATTTTCTTGATAATTTAATACACATATGGAGTCATATCGGTCACAATGTGTGTCGTATTTAGGTGTGGTTGATTCCTACACTTCAAAAATGACTTCTGGATTTTTTCATAATGTAAATAAACAATATAAATCTATTTTCTTGGTTTTTAGTTTTTTAATTGTTTTTTTACTCAAATTTTATTTTAAACAGGAAACATGGACATTAACCCTTACTGATCACATGGTGTATCATTATGACGTGAGACTAATTCTTACACATCATGAATGACTTATGAATCAATGTCATATATTATATAGAAAATTATAACACATTTGATTTTCCATTTAGTGAGTGGAATTTATTGATCCAAATTAATGATTTTAAAAAGATAATTGAAAAATTTGGTCATAGCTGTCACATAGTACGTTGAATTGAGGAGATTTTTATTCATACACATCCCAAATGATTTATAGACCATTTCCATAAAGTATCAAAATAACTAGAATTTGTTTTCTTAGTTTTGTGAATTTCATTTTTCCTTTTTACTAAAATTAATGTCAATTTCAAAGAAAAAGAAGCACTTTGAGTCATATTGGTAAAACTATGTGTCATATTGGGGTGAAGTTTATTCCTACACACCCAGAAGTCTTTAAAATCCTAACTTCCAATGTAACCATTTTTCAATTGTATTTCTATGTGAAATTCCAATATTTCATATTGACTCGATATTCATAGATGAAAACCCATTCATGTTTTTGAAATCTAGAAGGGAAAAATAATCTAATGGGACCATTACATCACATGAACTCAGTACAATCACAACATGATCTTCCTATACACTTTTGTATTTCAATAATGAGAATTGTTTCTCAGCTAAAAAAATTGAATCAATATGCATTGTTGGTAGTTCAAGAAACAAATTCAATTAAAATAGAAAATTTAGTTACATTGGGTTAAAGAATAATTTTATTTCTATTGTGTGTTTTTGTAGAAAGTAGATTGAAAAATATTTCATACCAAAATAAATATGAATAAACTAAAAACTTAGTTGATAAAAATGATAAAGAAATTTTCTTACAAATTTTAGATAAAATGATGAAAAATTTAACTAAATATGTAGTATAAATTAACCTTTTACTGTTGGTTGTATTCATTATTGAGGTGTTTACTTGTTTTGATTATCTCAATTGTAGGATTAAAATCCAATTCCTTATGATCATGAGAATATACATACAAACCACCCCAACATTAACAAAATAATCCAATTATACAAGAAAATAATTATTATATTATTAATAATAAATATAAATAAATTGAACATACATGTTAAACAAAATATTAATTATATGGAAAATGATTTTACACTTTAGACATTGTTGACCACAAGTATATGTTGATGATAAAGAAATAATGGTGATATAGAAATGAAAATATATATTTCTAAACAATCAATTAACAAGTGAGGAGGATGTGTAAAAATTAATATAAATTGGATTATAGCTTTGAATTATCATAGAGAATGTAAATATATACTTTTGAGTTTATAATATATTCATTTTTTATAACAAATAAATAAATACTCATAATATATTAATTATCAATAGTGATGTTATAGATAATTCTAATAAGGGAGAGTCAAAATTTTATTGTTTCAAAGAATTTTAGTTTTCTTTGATGAAAATAGGTAATTGAATTTAAGAAAAATAATTTCTCTACTATGGTAGGTGTTATCCTCTAAATTCATCAAAGGTGGATTTTATAGACAATTGTAGTCGTCATCAGCCCATCTTATGAAAATATATTATTTTATTTAGTTGTTTAAAACTCATCCTCCATCTCTAATGTACATGAACCTAGGTTTCGTAAAATACTCAAAGAAGTATTCATCCATATGATGACTACTTCTCATAGTATTACAAGTAATATATAATAGATGCGGGATGTGTCCCAAGTAATAAATTGTAATAACAACTATTCTGGAGATGTAACTAATTAATATAATAGTACTCCATTATGTTATCTAAAAGAGGAAGTTTCCCCCATTTGTGAGAATTAAATGGATGGTAATCCAGATTCCTATGGGTGGAACCGAAAGGTAATGTTGATGAATGATAAATTTTTAGATGGATTAAATTAAATCGTATAGAGTGTTTATTGGATGTGTGATGAAATATATGAAGTGTTTTTATGAATATTATTGAGTGGGATATCATTTCGAGGATGTCTATATTTTTATCAACCGTAAGAAATACAAGAATGTTTGAAATCAAAGAATCAAATGTCATTGGTGATTGGAATGATTCAGTGAAAATTCAAAGGTGTAAAACTCTATAGGAAACAACATTTTTCCTATGTAGAGACTAGTTCATTTGGAGAGGCTCATGAGGATAGAATTGGATCAAATATATCCATGAGGATCTTGATTTGAATAAAAACAATGTGACATGGAAAAATGTTCCATGGATAGAGGAAAGAAATGTTATGATAACTAAGTGGGTGTTCGTCAATTAACTCATTGAATATGGAAAAGTGGCTCAAAATAATGAATGGATAGTGTGAAAGGGGACTCGTAGATCTAAGAGATTTATATTTATGATAGATTTATTCTAATAGGCTGGTTGAAAAAATTTGATTTTTTTTCTATTTCATTGAAGATGTAGTCAAAAGAATACAAAATGGATGTCAAATATTTGTTCATCAATAGAGTTATTAAGGGGGACTATACATTGAGATACTAGATGGATTTATAATGGATGAAAATGAGAGAATGTTGTTCCTATTAAATAATTCATTATATAAGATAATGGAATCACGAAGGACCTAATATTTAAGGTTTGATCAATACATAAGAAAATATGGGTTTTAGTGATGTAGAGTTGATCACACCCTCTATATCAAGAATGAGAATTATAAAATGATGTTGGTACACACATATATATAGAAGAAAAAAAATTAGGATTTGAAAAAACATATCGGAAGTTATTTTTGGATCATATGATGTATGGTATCTAGATGTCTATGATTGCAGAAACATTTTAATTTGTTTATAGGTGAATCAAGGAAATCATAACACAATAATTTCTAAATGAAAATATCAAAAAGAGGTCCCCAGGTGATTTTTAATGGAATATTCTAATCCAATGACAACACCTACTTTTATATAGATCAAATTCTCAAAAGATGATGTTTGAAAAGAGGTATATTTCACATAATAAAGGTGTTGAGAGACTATTATTACTCACTACAACATGACCCAACATTGGGTCTGATATATTTCAAGTCGCAAACTACCAATGTTTTCCCAATGATATCTATATGATATCGATGAAGATGAATCTTAAATATATCTAAGAATAATTAATTTTTGGTTGTTTTATTATAGGATAGTGAAACTAGACTTGTTGGGATATAAGCATGTGGAATGAGAAGGATCAGTGGACTACTATGGTAAATTAGAGATATAAAAAACCTAGATTTTATTCGAGCATCAGTTTCATTATACCCTTGAATCCTTCATTCCTTTAAATCGATCCTTGGAATATTTAGAGCCGTGATTCTAACCTAGATTTGATATTGCATTCGATAATGAGGATCGCTAGTAGAAAGTCGCTTTCATTAAGAGCTTTAGATATTGCAAAATACTTCACCATGGTTAGTGTTGTTAAAATAGATCGAGATATTTTATCAGCTTTAAGATAATAAGCACTAATAAAATGAATCTTTAGCAGTTCTTTTTTATCACTTATAATGATTGAGATTTTTGAGTGATAAAAAAGCACTGATAATATCAAACATCATCAGCATTAATGTTTTAGCAGTAATAAAGATTGATTTTATCGATGCTTTTTAGATCTTATAAATCTCTATTTTTATAAGCCCTAGAAAATCACAGATCAATTCATATAATATTTAAAAAAATATTATTTTTTAAAAAATAAATTTATTATATTTAATTATAATACATAAAATTATATATATTATAAAATAATAATTTAATAATTCATGAATCTATAATAATTTATTAGTAATTATAAAAAAATTGAAAATTAATATTTATATCATTATATATATTTGTATAATTTTATATATATAATAAACATAATCATTATTAAAATAAATTTATAATAATTTAATATTTATTTATTTATAAATATATATTAACTTTTAAAACAAATACTATTTTATTATTTGTAATTATAAAAGTATAAATATAGTAAAAATACATATTTTAATTAATTTATTTATAAATATTTTCTTACTAATGTATTGTTAACATTACTAATGAATATTTAATCTTATGTGAATGCAGGTTAAAAATGTGTTAAATTTGTTAATAAAAATAGAGTACAATATTGAAAATTAAAATTAGTTTGATTATTATAAATTATTATAAAATGTATATATATTTAAATAATAATGAATATGTATTGAAAATATTTAAACACAGTAAATAAATATATTTAAAATAAATTGTATAAATAGATTAAAATCACAAATAATATTTGTGTGTGTGTTTTTATGTATATAAAAATGTAATACTTACTTATATTGGAAATCAATTTGATTATTAAATTTGATCTATGTTAAATTTAAAACTAAAACAAGATTCAACTATGTTCATTACTTAATGCAATTCGTCTGTATTTTCAATTCATATTAATTATTAATTATAAACCAATAGTCCCTAAATATATTTCTATTTAATATAAATGATAAATAATAGATTGTATTATATAAATCTAATTTTTATAGATTCATTTATATTTATATATTTAATATATAATATTGTTTAACATTACTAATAATTATTTGATAAATAAAATGTGTAATATTTTTTCTCAATTTACATATTTATAATTTTTATTGGTTTAATTTTTATTTAACATATATCTATATATTTTATATATACGATTTATAATTTTTATATATTATAAACAATTTATTCATTTTTATAAATAATTATATAATTTATAAAATTTATTATATAATTTTTACAAAACTTTTTTATTTTTAATTATTAAATTATTTGATATTATCTTTACATTTATCAGCCCAAAAAAATATGTAATAATGGATTCCATTATGGGTACTAAAAAATGTGATAATTAAGGGTTTTATTTATCAGTACGAAACATAAAGCGATGATATGGGAAGCCCTTTATTAGTGCTAAAAATTTTATGATAATGGTATCCTTTTATCTGTGCTAAAAAATTTGCTGATGAAGGGTAAATTTATCACTACATTTTTCTAACGTTGATAACATTCAATGCTGTAAAACGCTTGTTTTATAGTAGTGATTAGTCATACACATGAGGAATCACCATTAATCGTTCATGATCCCTGAGATCATATCATAAGCACAGGAACAACTCATTGGAATTTTGGTACAATCATAAGTTTAAAAAATTATTTCATTATTCAAGGAACACTTATAGACTATCTTTATATAATACTATAAAAGGATATGATGAAGGATAATTACATGGAAGAATAAAATTAACATCATGGAATCATAATATCATGGAAACATATAAATGTGGAATCGACAAGAAAAATTACATAATCAGATGTCAAGGCTCACTAAAATGTGAACACTATAAGAGTGGACAGAGTCCTATCATGGATTAGGTTTACTCCATAATCCCATACATATCATCTCATGATTCATAAACATTACCCAATTCATTATAGAACTCTATTGATTAACCAAACATACATGTAAATGCTTATGTGTTATGAAAATTGAAATCATATGTAAACCATAAATATAAGAATTACTCATGGAATGAAATTGTTTCATAATAACGTCTTTTATCAAACCAGATGTCATGCCTCAATGGAATCCATGAAAGAAGCGAATAAATCATTAATCATGATTCTTAGGTAAAATAATAATATATCATGAAAACATATGTTCATCTACCATGTATATCTGAAAAAGTAATAATATGTAACGTTTGAAATGTTCTACATAAGTAGTGTTATAGGGGAAAGGGTAAAGAATAATTAAATTGGGGGAAAATATGTTAATTTAAATAGGAGTAGAAATGATATAAATAAGGTTTTACATAATATATTTATACTATTTATAAACCATTTATGGTTTAATACATTTTATGGAGTGGTACATGAAATGGTGTATGTAATTGGGATGTTCCATTTAATTGGGTTTTCTTATCATAGGAAATTGGGAGGGGAACCTATAAAACATGTGTTACTTATCATGGAATTGTGAATTTTACTACATATATGTGTGTAGAAAATATATATAAAATATATAATAAGTATATAAGAATAATATAGAGTGAATGTGAGGAAAATAGAATGAAATTTCATAACCTAATGTAAATAGAGTTGTTTGGAGATATCCATTACCTTGTGGTCCAGAATAGTTCTACACATGAACATAATATATTGAATAAATAAAAATGATTCCTTAATTACTTAATTAAGGTCCACATATATATAAATTTTATTTACTAAAATTATATTTTTTTTATTTACAACTATTTCAATGAGATTAAATTATTAATTCCATTATTCCTAGGGGCATTAGTTTCATAGTTCCATGTTTAGATCTCTTTTAGATAATTATTAATGAACTTCTAAAATGTGAATACAAATACATAAATGAGATGAAATGGTATTATTTTTCTTATAGAAATTATTATTTTACCAAATATCAATATGTGTTCTAGAATAGTGATGATTAATTTTTTAAAAACATTAATTTTATATGATTAGTTAATTTAGTTGGTGTTACCAACCATCATTAACTATATACAATTTATTTAATACCATGGTTATTAATTAATTAAATAGAAATAAAAAGTTATAAAATATCAATTATTTTCTTATTCGACCACAAAAATATGTTTATGACAACACTATGTTGTGGTAGAGAAAAATGTTGTGTGTTGTTCATGGAGGCGATAAACCAACCAAATCAAGAACAACACATCTGTTTAAGAATTAATTGAGTTGAATGTAGAATATAGATATTATACAATAATATTAACATATTAGTATATTTAGGAAAATAATTTTCCAATTTTTATATGGATGGAGAATATATAGGAGTGGTAAAAAATGTATAAAATTTGAAGAAGTCGGCCGATAATGTTTCCTCATCCATTGGTTTTCCCCACAAATGCTACCCCTAAAGCATACTTGAAATGGTCCATAGTGAGATCAGGAGTTCTACGACATGGGGGTGATTTTTAAGATAACGTAGAATAATTTTTTTCATGATCAATGTCGTAAAACACATTAGGGGAAGGGGTTGGGAGTGATGTCATTTATTAGGGGAAGAGTGGGGTATTTTTTTTATATTATATTCATTAGTTTATTATTTTTGTTCCCAACTACTAATAGTGTTGATTATTATGACTATATATATATATATATTATTTTATACATATTTTTTCATACCATTGGTCATTTACAAAATCTATGACATATTTATTTATGTATTTTACATATAATGAAAATAGTTTTCTGTGTCATATTTCATTATTCAATAAAAATTTATCTATTTTAGAAGAATACAAAAAATCACCATAATATTTTTTCAACATGTAGATTCAAAAAATAAAATCTATTTTATGAAAATAACTTTATTAATATAAAATTGTTTTTTATAAATAAAAATATTCTTTATTTGAAAAATTAAAATTTTATTAATATGTTTAATTTGTTTAGAAATTGAAAACTTAAATATGGTATCATATAATTATATTTTCATTTTAAAATTAATTTATATTTATTTATAAATTTATTTTATTAGAATAATATTTCATTTAAATCCATAATCTTATTATAAATATATAAATAAAAAATATATGATATATAAATAATATACACTTATTTTATAATTTATAAAACATTTATTTTATTGTTTCATGATATAAAAATATCATATTTTCATTTCATAAGATACAAAACCAATTTTTTTAAAATTTTATTGGTGAGGATTCTGTTGTAATGATCTGGTAACTACTCTTAACTGTCATATTACTATTCCAATAGTTGGATTCATATTATAATGGTCATATTTTTAATGGTTATATGGGTTCCCAAAATTTAAAAATACTTCATATTTCATTTATTCTTCATTAAAATATACATTCTCTATTGTTTATACATATAATAAATTTCAAGATGAATATTTATTTACTAATATTTTTCTTATTTTATATACTATTTTTCATGAGTGTATTTATTCTAGTGGACCAATAAAATCCAAATTTTATTTTTCTAGTTATCATTTCTAATCTCAATATAATTATTTAATATTTTATAGAAATATTTATTCAATAAATGTAATATCCAAGTCTATATATTAAAATGTTACCATTTTTTAGTATATGTTTCATGTGATTTATAGAATACTACATTATTAAATATTAAATGTTTATATATGTAGTGAAACATTATTGATAAAAATTTTATTTAATTACAACCTGAGAAAAATGTGCATACATATTTCCTCATTTTAAATAAGAACATTATATGTTATATGTAAATCATACCCTCAAAATGTATAGGTTTATTGATTTGGAAATCTAGACACATAATGAATTTTTTTCAAAAATGATCATTAACATCTCCCACAATGTTCTCTCAATGTAACCCTACTATATATATCTTATGTAGAACTATTTTTCATGACTTGGGGAAAGGGAAACATAAGAAATGATGACCTCATAAACACAGTAAAGGTAAATATCAAGTATATACAACATTGATCATAAGAATTTATAAGAAAATCACAATGGTATGAGAGAAGTATCATAACACAAGATGTTCATACCCAATCATTCATATATCAGAAATAATTATTCATGGCATAATGATTTAGAATTTCAAAATTCATGAGTCATAATATTGACAAATAATCATTATCCAATAATGATCCCCAAGAGAATATCTTACGAAAATATTGACAAATAATCATTATCCAATAATGATCCCCAAGAGAATATCTTACGAATTTGAACAACTCATAGGAATTATGGAACCATAATAAGTATATAAAATTATTTCATTATTAAATGATCACTTCCAAGAATATCTTTATATAGTCGATAGTATCCCATAATTGATTGAGTTAACTCCTCGACCTATTTTAATTTTGGGAATGGGTTCACTGACCATATACTTTTCATTCATGGAATTAGTTCAGTCCTCATCCTCATTGATATTATATCATGAGATATCAATCATTACCCAATGAATTAGAGGGATATATAATTCTAGGTACACATTACATATAATTAAAACCATATATATTTATAGCGCAAGAGAATAAAATGCATCCATCATAGTATCATAGAATAACCAATGAAAAAGAGAAAGGATTCACTAGGGTTTCATAATAAAATAATTAACCAATATGAAAAAAATTGGTTTTGTATAATCATTCTTCAAACATCATCATCATAAGTCATATATGGATTTTAATTGGATGGTATCATAATATAATATCACCCATGATTCATAACAATCCTTGATGGTTGACTACATTGATGAAAAAATATATTTTATAAAGGAATCTAATATATTATCTGAAAATCAAGAGAAACCATATTTAATAGTTTGGTAAAATTTAAAATAAATTCACCAAAAAAGGATATTTTATTTTCCATATAAATCCATTGAATCATATAATGTAAAAAAAGTGATATTGGAAGGAAATGGTTGTGGTAAAATTCTCTCATGTTGTATACTTTAAAAATAACATTCTTTTCAATAATTTTTAAAAACTAAAAAATATAATCAAACCGAAAACAATGGAAAATATTATTTTTAATAATTTTTTAATAAAGAAAATGTTTATAGAAAAATAATTGATCATAAATTTATGTATTAATAAAATATCCTATAAACATTTCTATTTACATAGATATTGAGGAGAAATATCTCAGACATAAAAATAAGAAATAAGGTTGGACTTTCTTAAAAATATTTTCTTGATCATTATAAGTACCAATCTATGAAAAATTGTACTAATTCATAAAATTTATATAATTAACAAATAAATAAGAAAGTATATGGGGTTTTTTCTGATAAGGATAATATAATTTCCCTCAATGAAAATTTAATATTGATAATCTTGAAAAGAACTGATACTATAACATAAACCCCTATCACTTTGGTAATTTTTTAATCATAAATCACATGAGTTAAATAACATTATATGAAAATATAAATACAATGAATATGAATGTATTAAACATATAAAAATTCAAAGGGATATTATTTGTAACATATATACACGAATATGTGTAAAATATGAAACATGCATAAATAAAACAATATTGATATAAAGAACCCATTCAATGGTAATAAATTTAAATCATGGTAACTATTCATTAAGAAAAAAATTGAAGTTGAGAACATTTAAAAATTTGAGCCTCATTCTTCCAAATATGTAAAATAATTATCATATTCAATTTCTAAATGTGACATACAAGAATTTTAAAATAATCAGACAAGATACAAGGAATCCCATTTTATAAAATAAATGGAATTTTAAGAATAACATAGAATTTAATCAAATTCTATGATTTGTAAATGACTATAATAATGTAAACATATTTGTATGAATATATTATCATAATATTTAATTAAAATAATTTATCTATATTTATCAATCTAATTTAATAATGCATAAAATTAATTTCCTAGAAAAAATATCTTGTTACCATCAAATTCTTTTATTTTAATTTTTATTCAATTTATAACCAATGCATTAAATTTGAACATTTTTAATCAATAAAAATTCATATTTTTAACACTAAGAGTTAAATTGTATGAAAAATATATATGAAACAATAATATCATAAAAATAATATTTCAAAATAGTCATTTAGGTCTAATATTATTTCTTATGTGAATTAACAATTATTTTTGACAATTAAATTTCATTTAAATTATATATTATGTGATTCATTTTAAAATTAATATATTTATTCATGTAAGATCATGTTTTTTTATTAATAATATTTTGAACACATTAGATTTCTTAAATATAAAATATATTGAATATTTTCAAGGTGTTACATTCTACCACCTTATAATTATTTCACCCAAAAAATTCTATCACTATGGTACAAATAATTTAACTTACCTCTACCTCATAACATCCTTAGGAAACCAATTTACTTATTTGAATTTTAATTTACTCTAAAGAACAATTCCATATAGATTATTCTTGTTTTGTAGAACAATATCTAGACGATCCATGATTTCTACAAATTTCTCCACTTAAGAAATATCGTGGTCTAATTGTATGACCACTAATTTCAGTATATGTGATGGATCAGGTATGAACATCTTAATAATAGATTAATATATCACATCATGAACTTGGGATAGGATTAAAGAAATATACAAGAAATAAACTATTATATGGACATGATAAATAATCCTATATTGAACAATTAATCTAGGGATTATTTTACACTAATTTACAAATCTCAAAAACTTCTTCCATTGAGATATCTGTAAGAACACCTTATCAGAAACCTTGGATTACAAATCCCATTAAATGATACTAGTATAACTCTTATATAAATTTTTAGTTTCTCTAATATATTTATGAATGCAGTTAAACTTTTTTGCCATTTCCCCACCTAACTCAGGTCCCAATATATTTCATTCTCTAATTCCATCCCAAAATTTTGGAGTCTTGCACTATTTTATATAGAGGGACTCATATGGTCCCATTTGAATAATAGAGTGATTTTAATGTTTATATGAGAAAATAGATATTTATATCTTTAATGATGAGTTTCTCCCCAAACAACATAGATAAATACCCCTCCCCCACAAATAGGTAGTAATACCTATATAATGGAAATAATTTCAATTGGATGTTCATATTCATCCTCGCACTGCTATAAAACCATAACATGATTTATAATATCAAACATTTTTTTCTTTCATGGATATTTAATATGGGATATATATAATGGAATCCAATACATTTCCAATATCCTATCAAATTCAACTAGGATGAGAATCACAAGACTTGTAGGAAGAACATTCGAAAAAACATATTTTAGAGAAGAACTATAGACATGAGATTTAATCATCATATAATTAGATGTTTTCAATAAAAATTAAATATCTAGTTATTTATTTTTTGATGTGATATCATTAATAAATTATTCAGATATAAAGTATTGGGTAAAACTATAATAAATAAATAAATTTACAGACCTAGAGTGGATGATTAGTGTACCTTCCACTACTTCATTCCTGTGGGCCACTTCAGTAGTATTGTACACAGAACTTTTCCAAATATCTCTTCGATTAAGTGGTTATTAGAATTATTATTTTTCAGAAACCCTTGGATTCATGAATATTTTGGAATAATTACCAAACCCATTATAATTATATCATTAGTGTGTGGGTGGTTCATTTAACCAATATTTCTCCACAATTTATTCATTTTCATTGCTCATTATATATCTTTGGCATTCCATTAAATGATGGAAATCAAATCTAAACTTCAATCATTTACCATTCCATTGAAGACATTTCCCTTATGCTTCATTATACACTTTTAGCATAAAGAGGATTTATTTTCTTTCTTCAAGGGGTTTTATTTTTAAAATTTTATTAAAACATCATATGTCAGTTATTATCAAAACTATGAAAATTATGTGAATCTAAACTCCAAATTTATACCTTGAGAGAACATCAAATGATTTATTCTAATATAATAAAGTTCCTTGTTATTTATGCCTTTAGAAGGAATTTTTTAAAGAAATTAAAGAAGTGATCAATATGTCTTTCTTGGTAAATGATAAAACTAAATGTGCACTTAAAAAGTCCTCTAACATTTTACTCATAGATACCAATAGATTTATCATTCTTCTCCTTGAGCTCAAGAAATTTTATTTCAATATTTATAAGAAGAGTTCAAGGAATATACTTATGAAAAAAATTACTATTAAACACAATCCATGAAATTATTTCAATTTTATCATATTTTTTTATATTTTAAATATTATTACACCATTGGTATACTTATCCTTATAAATAATAATCTATCAGTAAAAAATTACATGATTTATGCACAACATAATAGAAAATATATTTTCAATGGCACTGCTCTATTGCACGACAACTGGTGTGTGATAGAATCTTCTAAAATAAAGTGGTCTAATTCTCATGAGATTATCAATGGTGAGTTATTCCCTCATTTATTTATTTAAATGATTATATTTATTAGTTTATTTAAATACCAGAATTAGCATTATATCAAGATCTTTTATTCCATCTCTCATGATTTCAGTTGCTCAAGAGGATAATCATTGAACACTTTTATAGATTCGTTTTTTACATGAATCCTCTAGGTTTTATCCATTGACTAAAAAAATTTATATTGTAGAATAATGATCCAACAACTAGAATGATAAGTCATATAATCATGAAAATCAATATTATGATATCCTAAATTATGGAAGATTCTTATCAACCAATGACACATTTGGTTTCACCCAATATCATTATATATTTCTTAATTGGTTTTTATAGTTTTACCCATTTCTAATTAATAACTGAATATCCCAAAATCACTAAACAATGATCTATTACCAACATCTCTTACCCACGAAAAACATAGATATATATTTAAAATATGTGATGAAAATTTCATAACTTAAATAATAATTTACATCTTGATACAATTTTTTTTGTTTCATTTAATACAATTTGCATAATAAAATTATTTATAGAAATATATTCAATATATACCATATTTTTAATCTCTCAAATTACCCTTTTTATACATACACTTATTGTAAAATTTCTCTAAAACAAGGGCAAATAGAATCATGCGACATGGTGAGCTTAGATTCTCAGTAAGGGTAAATATAAAATATGTCAATATATCATCATATCAAAGATTAAGATTTTAATAAGGCCATGATAATTTGATCAGGATGTACATGGTTCATAAAAAATCATTTAATGATCATAAATCATGAATCATTTCATAAGACATTATCATCTAAAAATACATGAGTAATAAGATTGTGGAACCATCATTAATCAATCATAATTAATAATAACTTATCATAAGAATAAGAATATGTTATAAGAATTTTGGAACAATCATAATAATAAAAAATAAATTCATTATACAAATCTCACATTGAATACCATCTTCACATAGTGAAAAATTACCTCTAATAGATTTGGTTCACACCCCGAACTCATTTCATTATTGGAATGGTTTCACTTCTCATCCAAATTTTATTATTTTAATTTCATCACTCCCCATAATCTTACATATTATCTAATAATTTATCCATTATTTCCCAATTCAAAAAAGAGTATATAATCATGGGACCACCAATCACAACATGAAAACTATACATAAGTATTACAAAAGTTCATAAAACCATTCTTTATTTTATCATATCATAATGTGTGAAAAAAGAAATATATTTTATAAATATTACATCATAACATAATTCACCCATGGGAATGAAGTAGGTTCAATAGAATCATCCTTAAAAAATCATCATAATAAAGAATATATAGAAAGAATGTTGATAACATCACAATATTATAACCTAAGTGAATCCTTAAAATCCTTATATGATGATTATATAGAAACAAATATTGTTTATAAATGCATTTAAAGTAATATAATAAAATAATTATAACCCATTATTTTATATTTTTGTAAATTTTAAAAACTAAAATTACAAGAAAAAAGGAAATAATATTGTATGTGAAAACAATTGAAACTGGCAATGGAAGATTCATGATCAAGGTAAGAAAATGATACCTTGAAATTCAATTATTTAAAAATATGTTAAAAATAATATTCATTTAACACTTTTTTAAAAATTCATATGTTATTAATAATGAAATCATTTTAAAAGATTAATTTTAAGCATATATAATGATAGACAATTATAATAAAAATTACAATTCTTGGACATTTAAGTATAAACAAAATGTTCCATGAAACATTTTTAAGGACATTACCATTGAGTATAACGATTATTCAGAAAAAATGATGAAATATGTTTGTCGTTACATAAAAATATTTCTTGACCATTTAAAGTGACAATGAGTGTAAAGTTGAACTACTACATGAAAATTACAAAAAAACCAAAGAATAAGAAAATATGTGGGGTTTAAAATTTTAATATAATATAATTTCATTGAATTTAAATTGAACATAAACAATCCAAAAATCAAATGAGAATGTAACACAAACCCTAAAAATGTTGGTAACATTTTATTCATAAACCCTAGAAGAGAAGTAACATAAAATGAACCATTAAATAAAATTTTCATCAATAGTTTCACGATATAATGTTTCTAATAGATAATATATAGACTATATAAGTACATATTATTGTACTACATGAAACATGTCTCAATGAAACAATATTTAGATAAATAACCTTTATCGCTGTGAAATTGTTTTACCATTATAACTATTCATTATGACCAAATATGAAATTGAACAAATTAGAAAATACAATACTATTGGTTAAAAATATGAAAATATTTTAACATATAAAATATCTATAAGTGTAATAATTTCAATTTAATTAATTGAAAAAACAAAAAAACCTCTTTTTATGGAAAAATTAAAATTTTAAGCACACCGCTAAATTTAATAAAATGAAACGCCAGGTAAAAATAATTACATGAATATTAACTTATTTTATTCAATATATTATCTTCAAATTTCATTAAAATCATTCATCAATTGTGACAAATTTTATATTTTTACATAAAAAGATTTAGACATGTAAAATTATTTTTTTCAAAAAACAACCTGCCTTTTTACCATAAAAAGATATTATTTTCATTTCTAAGCAATTAATAACCAAAAAATTTATTTTCAACATGTTTATGTAATTCTGTTTCATATTTTTAATACCCATAATAAATTTATATGTAATAAATATATGAAGAAAATGATCATAAACACAATATTATAATATATTTCTTTAAGATCATACTATATCCTGCGTGAAGTAGAAAATATTTTTAGTAATTATATTTCATTTAAATACCTTATAATGTGCTTACTTTTATAATTTATAAGAATTATTTTAAAATAGTTTAATGGTTATTTGATTAATAGTATATTAACCGAATTATCCTTTTAATTATAAAATACATTATAACATATCATTGTATTACAACATGGTTGAGCTAGAGTACTCAAAGTTTGTGAAAATGTGAGGAGAGGAGGTGACATTTCATAGGATAGGGGAGTGGAACTATTGTATTTATAATTAAATTATTAACATTAAAAATTTATTACACAAGGTTATGTGGCACAAAATTAATTCAATTTCAAAGATAAGCTGTTAATGGTAAAAATAGCCATATCTAATAAATTTAAGAAGAAATTTCTAGATCGTATTACACTATTTTAATCATAATTAAATTATTTTACACTTTTTTGTGATGGTAGAAATTTACCGTAGTTATTATTATTTTAGAAAAAAATTGAATTTACCTCCTTATTATATATTTACTCCAGATTCCAAATAGAAACTAATTATTTTTATGTTTTAATGTGTTGAAGATTTAAGAGTTAATTTTTTCAAAATAATAAAATCGTGATGAAAAACTTTTTTATCCATTTGATTCCTAAAATTGAATTCATACCAAAATCATGTATAATTAGGATTCATATTTCACAAGTGATATATATTTTTAGTCATATGAGCTAATTTTACTTCCAAAATATAAATTAGAAAATTAAAATTTATTCAAATAAAAACTAATGTTTTTATATTATAAAAAATTGGGGTTTTTCGCTATTTTAAAAAACTCACTTTTTCTGAAAAATCAAAAGAGAACACCCAATGAAAAAAATTTATATGTTAAATATAAATAATAATATATTTTTATCAACTTTAAATTCTAATATTTAGAAATTTAACATTTTAATAAATTTATGTGATATATTGAAAAAAAAAATCGATCAAACAATAATGATTTTTTTAAAATTGTAAAATGATATTGAAAATTATTTATAAAACCATGATGAATATAAACCCATAAAATTATTAAATATATATCATAATATTGATTCATTTATAATATTTCGTAGGTTATCATTGTTCTAATGTTGGACCGATGATAAAGCTTTATGAGGAATGGAAAATGTGTGAGTATTCTTGATGAAGTAGTTCAAGTAGTTGATATATTTAGAATGCCGTGATGTTTTGGAAGTAGATATGGATAGATTTGAGTCCCAAAAGTAGTAACATATGGATATTTTCTTTACAGAAGTGAACCATATATTTTAAAATTATTTACATCCACCTTGGAGGTACGAAAATATAATGAAAAAACAAGTTGGTCTAGAAGTAAGAAATTAATGATCATATTTGCATTATTATATGGAAGTAGAAGTTCTAGAATTAAAAAATACAAGATTAGATGTGATAAATAATTGATAAAGGTATATATTTGAATAAATCATCAAAACCATGGAGTTCAAAAAATAGTTATTTTCATAACATTCACCGGTAGGAGTAACAATGTGGAGATTAATGACTACCTATTTACATTTCGTGAAACAATCACAATTATTATATTTTTCATTTATTGAGTTTCATGAAAAAGGTGTTTTACTTTAATGTGTCTTAAGAAAAGAGATATGGGTTAGGGAATGATCCTTTGGAAGTATTTTATAATCCCTAACCCATATAAATGCGATTAAACCTGGTTATGAAGTGTCCTTTCATAAATCCACTAATGAATAGTGCATGTATTAGATACTATGATAAAAAAAATTCAATTGTATACTCTTTGGTTTGTTCCAATTTGAGAGAACCATGTAAAATTATAATTTCTTATGTATATGATTTAATTATTTTATACCAGAACTAATGAAATGTGTATGAGTTAAGGAATGTAGCACGCTGACCTAAACCACTGGGTCTAAGTTGGCAGTTTATAAGACCTCGCATGTCCCTCCCCATACACAAGATGTTGATGATAACAATGACGATCCAAGTCCATAAATTGAGAGACTATACTCTGAATATCATTTCATGGAGAAAACAATAATAAAAAATAATAAGATTAATCATACCGAAAAAATAACCAAATGAGTACACATGACATATAGATAATCAATGGTCTCCCAAACTGGAAATACAAACCAAAGTACAAGGTGTTATAGATAAATAAATAAATAAAAATGTGATTTTTCCCAGATTTTATCTTGATCCAACATCCATCTCCTTGGTTAATGGGTTAACCGTCTACAATGGGCCTCTTTTCCATCACCTGATCTCTACTCATGGAATATATAATTACACTAAAATATCTAAGCAAGGATTGAGTACAAGACTCTATAGGACACCAATAATGAATTCTTAACAATGTGTGTTCAAGTATAATATGTGTATTCCATGATAATAATAAATGTGTAAAAATATAAAAATCTACAATCCAAAACTAAGACACCATATGCTAACCAGTCAACCAAAATCCCCTGGTTTTACCTAATCCATCTATGTGTTCGATGGATAATGAGAAGATGTTAGAGGTAGCCAAAAATATACCTTGGGATACTGAATAAATCTATTGAAAACCTCATTTCATTGTGCATACATGTATCTTTGTTTTTCTAGGGTCTCAATAGTGGAATGTTTCTCATAAATCAACGAGGCGTCGAGGGAACCCTCAACATGGCATGCTACATGTAAATCAACTGGGCATCGACCAAACCGATACTAAAGAAACATGTTTATCCCCCACATGGCGTTCCATAGTATCATCATATCACCATACTATTCTCAATTCTATCCTAGACATTGTCTCTTGTCATGTAAACTCCACCTCTAATGGAAAATAATGTCTCACGGGTCCATAGTTCTGAAAAAAAGAACAATACCTATAGTAAATGTAACATATATAAAAGATAGAGAATAAAATGAAATCATATCATCATGAGAATATAACAAAAATATAAATACATGTGTTCAATATCAAACATCAAAAATAGGATTCTATCAAAACTCATGGAATCATGCATCATAATAGGTCTCACAAGAAACACACACTCACCCACATTTCATCTTATTTAAGAACGATGAATCAAGAATGAAAATAGCAGAATTATATCAAAGTTACAAGTTTAAATGAGAGCCTATAATGTTAAGGATCATTCAGCCTCATAGTATGATGTCGATGTTAATGGTATATCACCATGTTCAGTTCAATGTTGGAGGAAAAAACACTACATCCCATAACAACTCCTCATGGTCCTTATTATTGTAGTTGTTGAGAAATCATCATTTATGGTTCTTTAAAGATTCATAAAACCATTTCTATCATTTTATTTCTAAAAATAAATAAAATATCACATGTGGTAGTAGATTCTTTCTCTTGTATAATATCTAAATAATCATGTTATTCAAACATATGTTCTCATAATTTCCACCTCATAGGATAATAAAAATCAGAAATGATAATACTATATCTCTATAGAATAATATTCATGTGATAATACTTTATTATGACTCCTTTATATTCTAGTGTAACAATTCTAATAATTGTTTTATATTCTAGGTTAATAATAAAATTATTATCTTCTGATAATCATGGATAACAACTCAATGATCAACCTTTAATAATATAAGATAATAATTCAATTATCATAAATTTATAATAAAATACAATAACTCCATTATCATAATTTTAAAATTTCCAAATTATCAACATTTATGAATTATGTATCCAAACACTTCTAGATTGCCTCGGGATGGATTAATTTTAAAAATCATATAAATTGAATAACTGGAAAATTTTCACCTCTATAATGCAGTGGCACTGGTGGAAGAGGGATAAAGACAAATTAAAACATTTCAAAATAATATATGGATCTATTAAATCATAGAGGAATTCACATATCTCATTTCAGTAAATATTAAACATCTTGGATACCAATGGATAAACCAAAATCTAAGGCCACAAGGGTTTAGATATTTTTATGAAAGAAATCATATAAGAGATATATCATTAATTCAGGTAACTATATTTGAAATTTAATTTGTCTCCCACCTATTTATTTAAGGTATGACATTAAAATATCCATATTTAATTTGTCTTAATGGGAAAAAATCAAATGATTTTAAAATAATGATTTTTTTTCATTAAAATGATTTCGAATAGATTGCATGAGGATTCTTAAAGAATGAAGTGAAGAACTAGGGATTTTAAAATAATATATCCCAAAATGGGTTTGTGTGAGTGTAAGATGGTTTACCCTTTCTCCACGCATATGTGGAATTTAATGGTAAGCACTCTTACCCTAATGATGCAGCTAAATTCTGGACTACCCTTACATTTTTTTATAAATTAGTGGTTATCATTACATGACTTATAAGAAACCCCTGTATAACCTTTATAATCTCATGGATACCATTACAAAGATATTTATTACACTTTAGAGTACTGTTGTGAAACTCAAAACCCTTACACAATTCTTATATCACCCTTATACTGGTATTTTAATTGTGATGGTACCCTATCACACCTCTCGTTACTTACATAACATTATAAAACTCATCTTATTATAATGAAAAGGATTGTACCATTATGTATGACATGGAAAGGGAGTTACCCTTTCATAATCCATTCATATTCTAACACATTGGTAGGATACCCTTATAAAACCTATAGAAAAGGGTTTTACCCTTACACAACACAAGGAAAACCCATTTTACCCTTACCCAAGGCTTTTTAACAAGCCCGTAGCCTTACGCAACACCATTAAACAAAATTGAGGGTAACTTTCATTTAAATGGATGATTTTTATATAAAAATACTTAAAAAATAAATACAACTCGGGATTTAAAAACATTTAAAAATTTAGAATATTACAACTCTACACCACTAATGACATCTCATCTCTAAGAAGTATCTCTAGAAGTATTGTTCAAACAACTCAAAGCACATATATCAAAAATTTGACTCCCTATCCTATATATCCACTATATTTCTTCCATACTTCCTCCAAATCTATTAATGTCGTAACACATTTAACAAAAACACCATCTCACTTCGGTCTATAATCCACACTGAACACACCATGTATGATGTGTTATGCTCCATCTCAACATCCTTATAGATGGTAACATGCACATTATCATGAACGTACCTATAGGTATATGAAAAATGAATCTTGTCATTCAGAGCACAATATTGAGAGGGAAGATTAAGAAGTTATGCTTCTATCACAACCCATTCGGTTATATTAAAGGGTCCAAAAATATGTTTCTAGATTTCCTTTCTTCCTCAAACATCGATGCCCGATCCGACGATTCACTCTCAAGATATCCCTATCACCCATTGAAAGCTCTATAGGTATCTTTTTAAGGTCGGCATATGATCTCTTCCTTCTCAGAGTGGTGATCACCCTCTCCTGAATTAGTTTCACTCTCTTAGTGTTTGCCTAAACCAAATTAGGTTACAAAACTATTGTGTGACCTACCTTATTCCAACATAATGATAAACCAAAATACCACATGTAAATAGCCTCATAAGGTTTCATATTAATTATAGGATGGTATCTATTGTTGTAAAAAAATCAGTAAAGACTTGATAACCATCACATGCTCCACTTAAGTATATAATTAATGATTGAACAATATCCTCTTATATGTTTATCATCTGATCAGATTTTGTATCTACCTAAGGATGGTACTATGTGAAAAAAAATATGATGAGTCCCAATGACTTCCTACAATCCTTTCCAAATGTTTTATGTAAAACATGCATCCCTATTTGATATGATCCTCAAGGTAACTCCTTGCATGTGTATGATATCACAAATGTATATCATTCCATCTCATCTAATGAGTGACTCTCTTAGATCGATAATATGTGTGAAACCATAAATAAATGATAAAAAATCACCCAAAAATCTCTATGACTCTTCAAGGACCATGGTAACCCCTTCACAATGTAAATCGTCACTTCATCCAACTTCCACATAGGAACTGGAATTGGCTGGGGGAATCCACTAGGATGAGGATGCTCAACCATTACCCTCTAGAATGTAAGAAATTAAAAACAAATCTAGATATGTCCCTCATCATCCCACGTCACTGAAACTATTTACTAAATTCATAATACTAATTTGTCAGACCAGTATCTTCTTCTCACTAAGAGATACGAAAATACCTCATCAGATCCCCTCTAATGCAATCATAGACTAATCCTCTCCCATGTACGCGAATCACATTCTCGTCACTCAATGACCACTATGGTATTAGGTCACCTCCCTCTAGCTATTCCCCTATCACATCACACTCTAGTTCTAAATACTATCTAACCCTTACATTGTTTAATATAGACAAATGTTACTTCCATGAAATCAAAAGAGATTGATCTATCATCCTTATAACCATTCATACTCCACTCTACCAACAATCTTGTTACATGTCACTTCTCCTCTAAAGCTAGCTCACCAATCTCCCATTCACCCTTCATCTTATGGCTAAGAGAATATGTAATGAAATTAACCTACCCTTGTGAATACTCCATATGAAATTCAATCATCTAGATATACTCTACATAATGCAACTGTTTTATATTTAATCCCCACTATGTATAAATATACTAAAGGATCTTGTGGTAATGGAGGAAAATGAACCTCTCGTCAATGATAAAATGTCACCAACCCTTCAAAGCCCAAATCAAAGCTTCTGACTATAATTTGTGAGTAGTAATTTTCTACTCAAGGTTAAAAAAAAATTCCCCATAAACTATTAATTTCTCTCTCTACATTATTACTATTCTCAAACCAACACATGAGGCATGAAATGATGGTATCATCAATCTATGCCAAGAGAGCTCATGATCTCAAACATTTTTTTGGGATGCCACTATAATACCACTATCTCCACTACCTCTAAGTCCATAAATAAATGTAAATTTGATACCACACAGACCAAAAACATCACCACCGTGATCATGAATTTACATTTTGAACGTTCGGCGTAATGATGATGTGCATAACAAATACTAGGGAATACTTCAAGATGTATGAAATGTTGCTCTAGTAATGAAATGTAGATGACGATTTAGTCAACAAACACCATGATTAAGGAGTTTAATTAATGGTGAAAGATCTTCTTCATGCGGTACATGAACACTTTCATCACATTAGTCCAAAAAAATTACATTAAAAGATAATCGTACAACCCATACTAGATCTAGAATTCAATCTTATGAATATACTTCTCTCAAAACAATTTATGGTGATAGCATAATAAAATTTTAATCATAGATAACCACCATTGTCCCCATAACTAATTGAAAATATCATTGATCCTAATAAAATTATATCTATTATACATCTCCATCTAGTTATATTTCTAATGATTAATAAAGTGTTGAAGACTATCATCCACAATCTTGTAGAATAGAAAAGTGTAAACTATGGTGATGTAAACTACCTAATAAAGCCCTAATACTCCAATTCATCAAGTTGTACATGATACACATCATCTTAGTTGGTGCCATATGATAAGGGTGTTTTTAAATGGGATACACACTGAACACAAGATCTATCTACTATTAAACTCCTATATTAAGAGGAAGTCTTGTAATGTCACTCAAAATGACGTCTTTATAGAGATCCTAGACTAGAGGAAATGGTGAGGGTTTATCCTATCATGCTATCGATAGTGAAATGTTTTCCATCAACATCATTATCATCCCTTACTGACTCATGTATTGACCAACACGTCCAACTCCCAGTTCCCAATATTAGCTAATCATGTACTTGCCTCTCTCTTGTGAAGTTAATTACACATGTCTCTTGTAATAATCAATGTATGCTCTGAAAATGGTCATCCATTAAATGACATGAATCACATAAAGATCATCATATTTAGAATAGTGATGTTTAGAAACTATCCTTAGTCTATAACTACTATAAGACTATCTATAAATCAATGTAGACTATCTAATTTCATGACCAATAGTGTATCAAGGGAGACTAACTCAAAGGAAAATAGGACTAGTATGTCAATTCTAGAAACTAATTTTGAAGATATGAAAGAATGGGAATCAACAACCTCAAGAAAGGTAGTAGATTATGTATACTTGATCAATACCAAACCAAATATTGTAGATGGTCCCTCATCACTATAAATTGGAGTCTGATTTAATAAATGGGAATTCCCTTCCTTATATTCAGGGCCTTTCACCGGATAAAAACAACATTCCTAATTCAATTTTGTCTGATTATAATGATAAGGAGTCTAATTAGATCCCTTATTCAATGATCTAGTATATTATCCACCCTTGTTGAACCCAATCCTAAATTCTCATTCACAGAACTACGAGCGATGTCTTTTAATGGTATATTACTAACACTCACTTTTGGGTGATATGAATATCATACTATAGTGTGGAAACATCCCATAGTGGAAGCATTGTGGGTCACCTCATGAGGTAATTGATGAAACCAAGCTGAGCTCCACCTGAATTCTACTGCTCTATTGTATTTCCATGGTCTTTCTATTTCTACTATGGAATATGGTTCTCCCTATAGTAATAGTAGGTCCAACCACATAACCACTAATGTGTATATAAAGACTAACTACTAAAAAATCCCTTAACATCCTCCTAATGCTCAAGGCCTCCCATAAAAACTATGAGTATGATGTTTGGTGGAAGCTCCCGATAAACAATTTGTTGTATGGATGATGTATCATATCAAACATAAAGGAATTTTGATCTTGTTCCATGTCTAGAGGTAGTGGAAAGTGAAGAACTTCAATAAAATGTGTAGAGTATGCAGAAAATATTGTAAATCAAGAATTAATTATAATGAACTCCAATTCACAATCAAGCATCTGTGTGCTAGGAAATAAATATCCAATGAATTGGTCGTTTATGGCCTCCCATGTAACGCCCTCACATCAACATGTTTTCCCCACAACTACCCACTAAGGATTGTTGGGTACCTATAGTATGAAATCCACCATCATGACCTTCCAATAAATTGGTGTCTCAATGTGGTTGACGATAACATCGATGATATCCACCAACTCCTCAAAATCCTATAGTCCACTAGACCGCGAAATGATAGACGATGGTAGAAATGGAAATCACTAGAGTAATTGACTATAAATTATGATTTAAAGTCTCACATGTATAGTGCGATGACTGCCTACACTACCAAAGAAGGTGCATGAACATGCTCTAGAGTACCCTCCCTCAAAGCTGGTGGTCAAACCAAACCTATATGAGGTATCACCACCTATACGTGATGAATCATTACGAATATAAATAGATCCTAACTAGTATTGGGGATATCCTAAGGTTATCCTAGGACTATACCTATATAACAAGGTAAAATACCTTCTTTCACTAATCATAGTCTCCATCCCAACACATTGGTCATACTCATAACATGTATAATAACACAATTTCATGATCATTAATCTAATTAATTTACAATAGAAATGTGTCACAACAACATGGTATAATAGATATATCACAAAAAATTGAAACTAACCCAATAAAATATCAAAATTCATGTCATTTAATTAGATAACTAGCATGTTTTATGATAATATATAAATATATGTCATGTGAACTTACATTCTAATCATGATGCGTTAATGCACCCCAAATCTCATAAAAACAAAAATAAAAATATCACCCATGGTAAAATGGAGATCTATTACACATGAGATAGCCAATATCATGTAAACTCCCCTACCAAATTCTCACATAGTTGTCTCCTTTATACCATGTCCTATGTTAATCCAAAAGGAAAATAAGAAACAAATGATCTCATACTAGTTTGGTAACACCCTAACCCTATCCACTAAGACCAAATTAGAGGGACACATGACCTCATGTGAACCTCCCCATACATAATAGACTGATGACATGAAGTGAGAGTAAAAGTTATTCATTAGGGAGACTATACCCTCAGAATCACAACATAGAGAAAATAATAATAATAAAAAATCGTAGTAATCATGAAAAAAAATATCCAAAAGAGTACACATGTATTATAGATAATCATTAGGCTCCCAAAGTGGAAAAACAAACCAAAGTACAAATTCAGGTAGATAAATTATGAAATAAAGCTGTCGTAATCACCAAAGTTTGTCTTGGTCCCACATCACGCTCCATGCTCCACGAATCAATCATCTACCATAGTCCACTTTCCCTTTGATGGATCCTTACTCAAGAAATCTATAAGCACACCAAAATTCCTATATATGGTGTGAGTACAAGACTCTATAGGACACCAAAAATGCATCCATAACCAAGTGTGATCATGTATAAATGGTGTTATCCATTATAATAATAAATGCGTAATAAGAATAAAAGCAAACAATCAAAAACCAAGCAGTCATGAACTAACCATGATGACACCGACCCCCGACCATATCTATTTCAGATCTGTGATATAATGATTACAAGAAGAAATCATACATAACCAAACTAACCATTGGGATAATGAATTGTTCAATTTCCAACCTCATGGTGTTGTGCATACACATAACTTAGGTTTCCCAGACATCATGTATGGCATGCTTCTCATAAATCAACATGCCATTGAGTACATCCTCAATATAGAATCCTACACATAAATAATCTATGCATCAAGAAGCCAAATCCATATCCAATGAATGCATCCCCAATATTGAATTCTAGGGTATCATCATGTCACCACCCTATGGTCAGGTCCATCATCTCCATCATTGCAAGCCAATCCCACTCCCCCTCTAAATGATAACCATTTCATGATTTTTCATCTATTCTGAGCACCATGAATGATACCTCCATGAAATGTATCATACATATAAGGTAGTGTATGAATGATAAGAATATCATCACTAGAATATATTAGGTATATACATTCATTTGATCAGAATCAAACATGAACAATAGGCTAAAAAATATCATGGATTTAAGAATCATAGAAGGTTTCATGGGCTACACACATACACACATATGTGATCGCAATCATCCATTATGATTCAAGTATTCCAATTCATGGACTATATCAAATAAACATGTGTAAATGAGAGAACAAAAAAAGTAAAGAACTTCCTACCTCATATTAAAATGTTAACATCAATGTCAAACCATCATATGTGGTTTAAAAGATAGATAATAATCCACTATAGCTATGAAAACCACCTCATGGGACATATTAACATAGTTTTAGAAATGTAAAATCTCACACATAATCAAGGATTCATAGAATCAATTAATTCATTCTATTTCCAAATATATATACAATATAAAATGGAATTTCTGTTTCTCTCTCTTGAATAATATCAAAATTATCATTTTATTCCAATGTATGTGCTTGAAATTTTAACGTCAAAGTATAATAAAAAACCACATAAAAGAATAAATTATCTCTCAAGAATAATATTCCTATGATAATATTTTTATTATTATTATTTATTTATTTTTACATAGTAATAATTATTATCATTCATTGATAATTCATGTTAACAATTCAATTATCATTTTTTGTAATCCAGTATAATATCTCCATTTCTATCAATTAATAAACCAGGATAATAAATCAATTATCATTCTTTGATAATCCAAGATAATAACACAATTATAATCCTTTGATAATATTTAGATTATATTAAATTTTGAATTATTTATCCCTACCATTATATTTGGAATCGGGAGTGATCAATTTTTCAAAGAACATAAATTTAATACCATGAAATTTCCCTCTCTATAACACATCTCCAATAATGGAAGAAGAATATAGAGAAACTGGTACACCTCTAACCAATACGAATGCCTCAGTTTGATCAAGGAAGAATTCAATGACCTCTAGTATGGAATTTCTAGGAATCTCATATACAAATGGATTTATTAAAAACCAAACCCACTTGAGTTATTCTATTTTTATGAATGGAACTATGTAATATGAGTAGTATTAAATCAACTAAATATTTTGAGAAATAATTTTTCTCCCAACCATTTCATTAAGGCGGAGAATTCAATTCTCCAAAATTAATATTACTTAAGGTAAAATTAATTAAAGGGATATAATCCCATGATTTTTGGAATTTAAAATACTATAAATAGGTTACATGGGAATAATAGATTGAATAAGCGAAGAAACCAGCTATTAAATATCATTTTCCCCAAAAGTGAACTATCCATAGGTAGCATGGATTACCTGTATAAATCCCATATATGACACATATGGGTAAGGATTAGTACTATTAAACTATGACGAAATTGTTTCCTACCCTTACCTAACTAATATTTACCCAAATGTTTCCATTATAAACTTGGGGATGCCCATACACAGCTCATAGACTACACTTATATAAATTTTATAATATTTGTGATACCCATACACATATCTTAATTACCCTTATTTGGTACCCTTATGTATCTCGGTAAACTTATGCAAGTCAGGTAATACACTTATATCTGAATTTGAAAATCATGGGTACCCTTGTGGTACTCCCATTACATTTATACAAAGCCAGATATGCCTGATGTTACAAAGGATCAAATAATAGTTTTGAAGTTGGGGGGTTGAATCATTTTTTCACTTTTTATAAGCATAATAATATTTAGAAACTTAACCCCTACAAAATATTATGATTTATTCCCTGATTATCATTTATTAAATACTCATGCATGAAAAAGGAGAGAATATAAAGCACATAGGATTTAATAGGTTATTCCTTAGTGGGAACTGATTTTTTCAATCCGATGAATCTTGATATGAATATCTTAATATGATGTGTATATATTTGATTCTCTCAATATGATGAGTATGGATATGATTCTCCCAATACAATGAATCTGAATCAGATTCTCTAAAAATAACGAGTCTTTTTCTGATTCTATTAATAATAAAGACTCAATATGATGCAACCATTCTCAATTTGAATAACTCATACTCTAATAAAATGATCAATATTATTTTTTCAGATCGATTGGATCAATATGATTGACTAAATATAATATTCTCAATACGAGCTTGCTCAACCCCATAAATTAGCATTTAATTGTCTGATCCTCCTCATGAGATCTCTATCGAATAATTACATTCACTTGATTTATTTAGCACTCTTCATTTTCTATATGTGTGAAAAATCACAATGAATGAATGAACTAAGAAAGTATTTATAGTTTACCCCTAAAACAGAAGCAGAATACTTCAAATCATTCTCCTCATCCTCAAATTTCAAAATCTCTGATGATCTATTGCATTTAAACAACATCATTGGGTTCTTTAGTCCTCTGTAGATGTATCTAAGATTTATGAAAAATTGATTTTCATGTTTGACCTCTTCAACTCATCAAAAAAATTTTGGAATTTCTTTTTAAGTCTTCTTTATAATTAGTTAATTATGAATTTTGTTTCCTCTTCAACTCATTAAAATTTTTTATTCCTCCTCAGTACATTATAATTTTTATTTAATTCATTTCTAATTATGATTTTGGATTATTTTTTATCTCATTATGATAGAATTCCCATTACGATGGAAATACCATTACAATTGAAATACCATTATGATTGAAATATCATTATGATAGAATTCCCATTACAATTTAAATCTCATTATGATGAAATTATTCACTCTGTAATTTCTAATTTATTCAAACATGTCAACCATTTCTTCAAAATATTTTTTCATTAAAGATTTCATGATTCGTGAAAACTTTTTGATAAGAAAAGTATCATATGATTTTGTTTATAATGTATGAGAACTTTCTAAATCCTCACTTGACAATCTTCTTTCAAAACAGTTCAAGAACAAAATAATTTTTTCACTCAACAACTTATTTTTACTGTAATTTCAATATTTTGAAACTTCTAGAAAACAACAATTTCTTCATCCAATTATTATAGATTTGATTATATAAATATGATACAAACAGGTCCAATTATTTTTGCAACATTCAACTTTCATACAAAATCTCATTACAATGGACTACATTTGATTCATGTACAACACAAAACTTCATATTCAAAATGGCTAGTTATCAAAACATATAAATCATTTTTAAAACAAAACACCACAAATATTGTTCGTTCTCCCTCTATGGGTTTGTTGACAACTCTTGTTAACAACTCTTCAAATCGTAGAGTCTTTTTCAGAACTCAACTTCTGTAAACAACTCATATTTTTTTAATTTTACCAAACCAATGGCTTTCTCAAAATATAATTTCTTAACAGAAAACTATTGGATAAAGAAAATTTTCAAAGTTATTCCCTCCCATGGTGAAATGAAAATTTTGTGGCAATGTAAAGATAAGTTTTCCTTACTTTTATTTTTTCCTCTATAACTTTTCTTTCTCTCTCCCCCAGTTTATGATAACCAAAACTTCATATTCATTAATGGAAGTTAAGTAAAAACTTTTTAAAAATTAAAATGTTGTTACTCTTTCTCCCACATTTTCAACATACTCCATATCATGGTATAGGTTCCTTTTTATGAGGATTATAAAGTAATGGGAGGATTCTTAACCAGAAGATTCAACATCAATTCCCAAAACATTTATTTCATCATAAATTTTGTAAATATATCAATAATCTGACACTTTGCTGACATATATTCTAGAAAAACATATCTAGAAGAAACAATATCTTTTATAAAGTGATAAATTATATCAATGTCTTGTGATCATGACTGTTGTAAAATCTTCTGTATAATGATGAATTGCACTCTAATTTTCACCAAGTATATTTAATGGTTTAGAAACATTGAGATTCAAATCATTCAGTAGAACATTCATCCAAAAAACTTGAGTAAAATTCTGAGTATCATTACATATTAGGATTGATCTGTGATCAGAGTTAGAAATCATTGATTCTTAATATGAAAACTCACACAACATTCACCCAAGAAAAGTGTTTCTCCAGTTGTTGATTTTATATCATTACAATATCCATCTCAATCAACATCAGTATAACATTGAAACATCATCTCGCTATTTCATTTGTATAAGATAGAATCTGAAGTTATTCCATTGAAATATCATAGAATACTCTTTTCTACAAACATATGTGATTATTTTGGTTTACTTTGATACCTCAAAAAAAGTCAAAACATAAAAAATATCAATCCTTGATGATGTAATGTAAAAAAGACTTCCTATCAGCTTCAGAAATACTTTTGGATTCATAATTATTCTGAAGTCATCTTTTCTCAACATTGTTCTCACTATAATAGGTGTTGAATCTTCATTGGAGTTTTCTATCCTAATATTATTTAACAATTCCCTACCATACTTTTGTTAGATATGAAAATGTATTCTTCCAATTTTTGAACTCATAATCCAATGATGAATGTTAAATCTCCTAACATAGATATTTCAATATTATTATTCATTATCTAAAAAAAATGTATAAAAAAAATCTCCCCAATCCCTATCAAAAATTGAATCATCTAAATATTTAGTTTCAATTAAACTCCAGAGTCAACATCTTTCACATATATGATTCAATCATCTTTCCCCTAGAAAATTATAACATTCTCAAATAATTGTTTTGTTTATAATACCATGTATGTGGATATTGTTTCATCCCATACAAATATTTCATCAATTTACAAATACTTTTTTCATCCACATCATTTAGAAACCCATAAAGTTGTTCAATGTAATATTCTTCTTTAATCTCACCATTAATAAAGATGACTTTACATCTATTTGATAAACATTGTAAGTACAATTTAAGGACACAAAAAATCATTCAAATAGTTATTAATCCACCAACTTGGAAAAAAAACTTCAAAATCCACACCCACCATCTATGCATAACCTTTAAAAACAAGCATGGATTTGTTTCTTGAAACTTACCTATGTTCTTTTAATGTGTTTTTATAAACCCAAATTGTTTCAAAAAAAATTAATTACTAGTCATGAAGCATGTTCCAATGATTCATTCTTCTTAATCTAACCCAACTCTTCATTTATATAATCCACCCATTATTTTTGTTGAACAGATTTTAAAACATATTATAATTCATGTTTTGAGATATTTAACATCTGATTAACTAATATCAATATTCTTCATCTCTAGATGGGAGCCTTCTAAATCCCAATATTGTTTTCAGCTTCAACATGTTTTTTAAGGAAAGAATATTCCATGTTTCATTCCCTGCTGAAATTTCCTCATCATGTGATTATTTTGAATCGGGATAAGAATGTTTTGAATTACCTTCATTGTTGTTTGAATTATCTAGTTTATCCTCCTTATAATTCTCAAAAAGTATTGTTAAATAACATGTATTTTCAATTTCCTTCACATAATATGAGTCCATAAACTTTTTTAAACATTCTTTACAAAATTTGTAACTTCTTCCATTTGTTGAATAACCCAAAAAATTTCTTTCGTCATATTTCTCATCATACTTTCCAAAGTTAGGATTTTTTTAAGAAAACATGGACTTCCAAAAACATTGAAATATTTCAATGAAGATTGTTTGTTATACCACATTTCATAAGGAGAAATAATAATTTCAACTCTCAATAGGAATCTATTTTGAGCACGCATAATAGTACTAATAGCTTCTCTACAATTGAAATTTTGAAATTTGCATTCCACTTACATACTTCTTCCCATTCCCTACAAACATCAATTATTTTTTATTCTATTCTTTTTAATTGGGGCGTGTATGGAGCATTATACTTATTTTTAATACCATGCATTCATAGATAAGTTTCAAATTTATTGTTTGTGAATTTGGTAGAATTATATGTTCTCAAATTCATTATGGAAACCCCCATTTCATTTGCAACATAGTTTTTGAATAATTTGAACAATTCAATAGCCTTTGACTTGTTCCTCATAAACATGATTGTTTCATCCAAGTGAAATAATAAATAAAAGTAATAGTGTATAAATAACCTGTTTTTGATTTATGTCTCATTTTCAAACATAAATCGGAATGAATATTCTCTAGTGGTCCGTTAGATTGAATCTCAATTCTGTTATGACTTTTGTCAATAATCTTTCCTTTTGGGAAAGTAATACAAACATGTTCGTCTCTTATTTTTAATTATAGAAAATTTTATATGGTATATACATTGGAATGTATCTTCATACCTTTCATTCCATGTTTCTCAAGTATTGAGGGTCATAAATTGTTTTCATTGTCTGCACTCAAGTAACAAGAGATGATGATTTCTCTTATTTTGAATAGATTCCTAGCAGTTCATTCTCTATTTGAAATAACTTCTTCATCTTTCAAAATTTTGATGATACAAAAATATTTTACAGATAAATAATATTTTCCATAACAAAAAAGTATAATTACACTATGTAAGTTATGTTTTATCCCATCAATAAATAAAACACCCTTAGATTTGAATTTTCATCTTCACTCTCAGATGTTTCGGTTCCTCAGATTCTTAAGTAACTATCATTACCCAAGCCAGCTTCTCATGCATCATGACATTCAACATGATTCATGATATTTTTATCACTTATCAGACGTGAATAATATCCATTGTCTTGTTTCTGAGACTTTTTCCTTTTAAATTATTTAAAAGGTTCTAAATTTTTTTTTACCTTAACCTTATTATTTTCAGAATTCTTTTATTTTCTATCATAAAAAACATATTCTGGATGGAGTGTCGTTAATCATTCAGCATGGTGTCCATCCTAATGAAATATTTCACATAACTATTCCATTAATTAAACCTTATTTCTTATTGGTATGTTTCTAACATCAGGATAATTCGGATTTCTAACTATCTTTAAGTTGGAAAATTCTCTCATTCTACTTTCAATGTTTCTTCATCTATTCACAAACCTTCTTCTAGTTAAAGATATTTTGTGTGAAAAAGTATAATCCTTGATCTAATAGATTTTAAAACACCAAAAATGACATGAAAATATTGTTTTTATTGTAATAAGTTCTTTATCTATTGAAACTTTGTTTAGGTTGGTAACTTCAATCATCTCTAGCATATTCTGGATGTGGACCGTCTTTTATTTTGAGTGAGTTATCTAATTTTTTTATATTTGATAGGTTTCTCAAATAATTTATCTTCCCAATATTTCCCAATGAATTTTTTTAATCCTAAAATTTCAAATGAATTATATGAAACATTATTTTTATTATGAGAAGATTTCACATGATTATCATACTTAGCCTTTTCATAAAATATGGAAGTATCAAATTTTACTTTCGAAGCATTATTGATGTTTTCATTCATCTTCCTCACGGTACATTGAGACTAAATATATTTTTATTAGAACATTTTAACCCCTATAATCCATGTCATTAGACTTTTCATTAAGATATTCCATCATCTCTCCCTGTTTAAAATTTCTATGTTTGTAACATAAAATATATTATATGTATTAATCCTCTTGCTTGATGACATATTTTATTCCATAAAAAACATATTTAAAATATTTATTCATTACTATAATTTCTTTATTGGGTGTTTTGTTTATCTCAATACAAGAAACAAATTTCTTTCTCAACATAAATATTTTGTTTATAGTAATCTTATTCTTGAATTTTTTGGAAGTCTTTTCTCCTTTTTCATTTTTGATTCACATCTTCCACTGAGGGTTCTCATCGAAATATTCTGGATATCTACCATCATTCCTCTTGGGAAAATTAATATTATGTTTTTCAATTCCATGACATTCAATACATTCCAAAGTATGTTTACCTCCATACATTTCTCTTCCCGTTTGATAGTTTTGGATATAAAAGACATTATTTTTCATTCTACTCATCATCCTCTTTATCTTCAAACATATAAGGATTTTCTTTTTCAAAGGATTGGTTTTTTATCAATATAATATATTCAAAATCAATTTAATCATTCATATTCCTTTTAAACATTACTGCATTCCTTATTTCATAAGATAAATTAATGTTATGAAATTCATTAAGAGGTAAACCATATTTATCTTCTAAAGATTAAATTTTTAAATCAAACGTGTCTCGAATTTTTCCTATAAGTTCTTTCACAATCGTATATTCTTCTTAGAAATAACTGAATCCTCTGATGTTGTAAACAATTTCATTTACTCTAGTAAAATATTCATCATTATTTCATAATCTCTCATTCTAACATCTTCATAATTATTATGACATATTTTTAGTTTTTCTCCATTAACTTTTTTATTCCTTTTGATAACACTTCCTGATTTTACCGCATACATTTTGGAATTTTGAGACCTATCACCATCTAATAAAGATTTTATGATAAGGAACTGTGAATATAAATTCTATTGATTCCATCAACATGTATATTTATCTTATCAGAAATGGTTATTGGGGAATATTTTTCAATATGAGAAATCCCAGTAATAGCAGCATCAAAAAATTACAGGACAAGAGATAGGAGATAATTAATCATCCAATTTTTTAATCCATTATAATGTTTTCCATAAAATTCCAGAATTCCTATATTATTGACAAAATTGAAATCATCCATAATAATGATTCAACAATTGATCTTCCCTCTTATACCAATTGAAGTTAAAAAGGATCGAATAATAACTCAGAAGGTGGGGGGTCGAATCAATTGTACACATTTTTTTAGTTTAAAATCATTCAGATAAATAACCCCGACAATCTATTAGGATTTATTTAATATCAACTTTTAGTAAATATTAGTTCATGAAAATTGTAGGAAAGGAGGTAAAGAACTAAATATTTACAAGAATAATCCAATGAGAGAGAAACTATATCCTTTCCATAGTCACACCCATGGTTATATGGAAATACACTACATTGAATAATGGAATAATTCATGTTACAAATATTGTTAGGCACCTTATATCTCTCAATATAAATAATTATAATGAATCACTTCAGTTTAAAATATTTTCTTATAAAACAATTAAACCAAAAAAAGAATAGAAATTGTTGAAATTTCTCTACAATTACTCAGTCTAAATCCTTTTCCCAATTTGGATATATTCGGTTTTTCCAATCCAATGAGTTTTGATATGATTCTCTCGATACGATGAGTTTGGATATGATTCTATCAATATGATAATTATGGATCTCATTCTCTCAATATAATGAGTCTGGATCAGATTCTGTCTGAATGATGAGTCTATATCTGAGTCTCCCAATATGATGGACTCAATATCATGAACCCATTCTCAATATAAAAAACCCAAACTCTCCTCAATTTATAGGTATGATCATTTTCAGTTCGATTGACTCAACACGATTGACTTAATCCATTTGACTAAATAAGATCTTTCTCAATCAAGAAAATAAACATTCAGTTGTTTGATCATTCTCAAAATATCTCTTGCAAACAATAAATTTCAATTTATTTCTTCATCACTTTTCCATTTCTGCTTGAACAAAAATTTATAATTAATAAATTATCTATGCATGTTTTTATAGGTGAATCAGAAAAAAAGCAGAAAACATGGTAACATTCCCCACATCCTTAAATTTAAAAATCTCTGAGGATATCTAACATTTAAACTTCAACATTGACTTCTTAAATCCTGTATTCATTTCTCCATGAATTGTAAAAAAATAATTTCATGTTTGAAATATTCAACTACTTAGTAAACATATGGAATTTTGTTTGATTCTTCATTATAATTAGCTCATTACGATTTTAATTTCTTTTTAACCACATTACGATGAAATTCCCATTAGGATATAAATCTCATAATGATAAATTTTCAATTATGATTGAAATGTGATTATGATTCAAATACCATTACAATGGATGTTTCATTATGATGAAAAATTGATTATGATAAAATTCATCACTATACAATTTGGAATTTCATCAAACCTCTGCAAAATTTAACTAAAATCATTTATCATGAATTTTTTCATGTTTTTTGAGTTCATCTTGATCAGAAATAAATCATATGATTTTGTATAGAAAGTATTAAATCATTAAAAATCCTCACTTTATAGTTTTATTTCAAAAAAAATCATAAATAAAAATCCATCTTCATATATCAACTTCTTTATTTCTCTGATAACGACAATGGAAATCGTCCAACATTTAATAATTTCATCTTCTAATTTTTTTCAATCTCATGAAATGAATAAGATGCAGTTGGATTCTATTTTTTAATCAACTTTTGACTTTATTACAGAATCTTCTTAAGATGGACTAGATCCGATGCATGGAAGAAACATTATTATACAAAAAGTTTAGTTGCAAAAAAAGAAAAAACTTTTCAAAAAACACACAAAAATGGATCTTTAGTACCCTAATACAAATTATTTTACCCTTAAAAAGAGACTTGGTGCCCTTATGTATTATATGGAAAGGGAGGTACACTTATACCGGTCAATCTTACCCTCATGCAGATGGAGGATAACATTACACAAACCATAGGAAAATGATTTTACCCTTATGAAACATTAGGAAACCTCTTATTACCCTTACATAAAAAAATTTCACAATCCCTTACCCATTTTTTGAAACCATAAAACATAAGTCGCATTACATTTTATTGAAAAAACTACATTTCACATTAAATTAATTATAAATTAAAATATAGGGTTGAAATAATATTTAAAAATTGAAAATATTATAAGTAATTAATAATTAAATTGGATTATAGACCAGATAATAAAAAAATAAATCAAATCATCATCAAAGTGATATCCTAAGAGTAATCCAACTAATAGTGATATGAAAATTAGTTTTTGTTCTAATATTTTGATGATTAAATTGTTTAACAAGAATGTGTTTCAGACCCATATTTTCCCCTCTCAAGGTATCTCTTACTAAACACCTTTGTGGGCATAACTAATAGAATTCTATCATAGGTGTTTCATACTAGATTTTTTAATTGGTCTGATTATTTGTTGGGGTTATGTTTTATTTCAACCTAAATATATTTTATTGAAATGAAAAAAAGGAATGTTTTAGAAAAGGGAGACAATATTGAAAAAAATTCCATAAAAAAGAATAGTTTTCATTGATAATATGATTCAAATTAAATATTTAGGATGATTTTGAACGTATGGTATAAATGATTCTATTGATGAATTCATTAAATCATTCAACTATTTTTGATGGATTAATGAAGTGGAATCCTATTTGAAGTGACATTAGAACTACTGATGATAAAAAGATATCATGGAATCCAAAGGAGAATACTACCCACCTATTGGATAAGAAATTTTTGGGACTTCAATAAAAATACATAATGTTAATAAAGGAAAATAAGGAACAATATATTTATATTGGACAACACAATATTTTTGATGAATAGTAAAAAACATCCAAGATAAAAGTTTCATTTAAGTCAATTCTAATCCAATGGGGAATAATGATTCGTAGACTATGGAATTCAAGTACTTGTCATAAGAAGTGTAGAAGCTAGAATATTGTTCCACAGAGAGTGTACATGTACTAAAATAAAACCAAATTTATAACACCATGAAGATTAATATTAATGAAAAACATACATAAATGTTTTGATGAGAATAATTTAATGTGATATGATATAGAGAGCCTTTATAATTCTATTATTTATATGAACACTAAGATAGAGGGAAAACGTTACATGCTCAATGGGAAATCCAATGTATTATAGGATGAAATGAATAATGAGAATATTCTCAAGTATATCACGAATTCTGAACATGAATCAACAAATATTATAATTGAACAACATGAAGAAGAATTTATATTGGTCAAAATGATATTAAAATAACCAAAAGTGAATGGTAAACCAATTTTTGTTGATTTTATTATTTTCAACGTCATCATCTTTTGGAAGATGGTAGATTAATTATGTGGATTAATTCTTAATAAAAGGACTATATAAAAAACATTGACACAGTGGTAACTTTCTGTGGTAAACCCTAATATTGTCTATGACAGAACACCTCAAAATTTAAAAATAAAAAAACCATAAGAATTTCAATGAAAATGAAAAATATTGAATGTCATGAAAACAAACAAGAAAATTATTAAAAGTGGTAAGTATAAAATAATGAGTTTTTTTAAAACGTATGGAGACTTGTGTTTAATTGGGGAATTCATGATTAAATTTCCAACATTTCCTTTGAAATATTTTAAAAAAATATCTTTTTTTGAAGTGGAATCATATTGAAAACAATATAGTTACCAACAATAAAAGAGATTTATGGAAGTTTTTACAATATTTATGAACAAACTAATAACTTCTCTAGTATAGATTTTTGTATAAATTCATATTGATTGAACCATGAAAATCATAATGCATCTACTAAAAAATATATTCTATTGGGAAATATAAACCATGGTCTATTTTAAAAAGTTAATAAAGAAAAATAAAATTTAAAGAGGTTTTTTGAATATCTAATTCTATAATATGATTCTTGAATAAATTAGATAATAATTTATACAAGTGAATGGATTCAATAATCTATTGATGTGAATTAATTATTCCAAAATAAGGTAAATGTTTTTAAAGCTTCAAATCATGTCAGGATAAACAAGTTGGAATGATGAATTAAAAAATCAAAGTTTAATATGTCATATGATAAGAGATAATTTATATAAAATTACACATGGAGGAAATGATTTTGATCTGGAACATAAATAAAATAAAAATCCCATTGAATGTGATGAGATGTTGGATTTTATCAAAACATTTTTAGTTATACAGATGGATTCCAAATTAAAAGATAAAATAAAAAACATGGTTTATAATGACAACCCATCTTTTGAAATATAAAAAAATTACATGATACCTTATCCCCATGAATTTAAATGATTTAAGTATTATTTTAAAGAAGAAGGTTGTTTAGGATATGAAACAAATTATGAAATTATGCTGAGAATTCAATAAGGAATCAAGGATGGTCCAAAATTCCAATTGGTGTTGGAGTGGTGAAATTAGTATCCTACATAATTAAAAATTGCATATACATGAGTTCAATAAGTATAATTATAGAAATTAAAATTGCAATCAAGCATTAATTGGAGATTAAGAGTCAACAGATCATATTATTCAATTGTTATCTGACATTGAAGAGGGAAGGGAACAATTTAATGGGGAATCATTAACAAATATTGTTATCTTAATTAATTTTATTCGTTCTAATATTCAATATCATTATATCATTTTAGTTATAACACATTAAACAGTTGATATATAAATATCGTGATGAATATTAATTCAAAATTTGGTGAGGAGATGATACAATGATAGTTATTTTTATTCTTACCATAAACTAAGTATTTAAATTTGGGGGATAAGACAAGAAATGTATCTTAAAAAATTAGTGTCTTAAGATATTAATTTAAAAGAAAACTTTTATGGGTCATACACTTAATAGTGTATAGTTATTTTAATAATGTTTTTATGAAATTTACATTTAGATAATAGGGGGGGGGGGTTTATGAAAGAAGTCAAATTTTATGGTCTCTTAGGAAACATGGATGTAAATGTGGGTAATATGAAATAATGGTGCTATTAATATAAAATCATGTTTCCAAAATCGAGTGTTCACTCATCATTATTTTAGGTTTTATTGATTACACTTTTATAAGTTGAAAGTTCACTACAGAAAAAACAATGAGAATGAAATATGTTATTAGAAAATGTAGTACCCCGTGATTCTTGTAAGTAACCCTCTATTCATGCTTTTGACGTGAGTAATGTAAATGGGTTATGTTTTGGATGGTTTCCAGACCTTTTTTAATGGATTTTGTGGTTTACTGCATGTTCATGGGTGGTGCACAATGTATCAAAACTATGCAACACTTATAGGAAACCATGAACAGTGAAACAAGGGCTAAAGATGATGTGCACGGGATAGGCATGATTTGTCCAAACTATATGGAATCCAAGAAAAAATCATTCTATTTAAAAAATATCATTGTTCATTTTGAGGAAGTGGATTTAGAACTGTTGGCATATAAACTGATGACCATGCGAGTAGACCATGTGAGGGTCATCCTCAATGCAATGGATAACTCACTGTTACTACCTGGTTTGCCTAAATGTGCGACTAAACCATGTGTGGATCAAAACTAGCATCATTAAAAGTCGATCTGACCAAATTTTCTCTATAAGTGTTTTCCAATATTTCACCCCTAACTCAATATTTTTCTTCCTAAATAGTCATTTATGGTTCACCCATCTATTTATACACAATCTTAAATCTTCTCTTTCTGATTAGAAGTCGGTTCTTCATTTTTTTGTTCATTCTTCATACTTCTTGATCAGTTTCTTAGATCTACTTAGTTTCTTTTCTCAATTTTATAGATCTATGCCAATATAGGTAGATATAAGTTTGGTTATGCCAAATAAGATTAGATTTCATCCATATTATGATAGGGGAAGAGATCTATGGTGGGTTTGTGGATATTTAACCCAATTTCATTGGAATTTTCTGCCTTTTTATAATTTTTCAAAAAACTCTCCATATAGGTGGATTGATACTCTAATCCTCTCACTAGAAATTATTGGATTAGTTTAAAATTGGTTTAATTGGTTGGAATTGATTGTGAAATATTTGTGTAAATCATCTTATTAATCAACATTAGTGATTAATTATAGTTTTCAGTGAAATTTTGGACTTTTTGATAATTGTTTGGAAATGTGATTTAGTTTAATGATATTGAAATTGTGATTATAAAATATTTATTTTCAGGATTTTTGAAATTATTTTCTAGAGAAGTATTTTCAAAAAAAATATAGCTTTATTGAAATTGTTTTGTATTTTTTGTATTTGAATAGGTTTTGGGCATAATTGGTATGGGTTTCTATATTTAATTTATGAGGCTTGTTTAAAATATGTTAATTTTCTCATTTATAAAGGTATAATGAAAGATGGAAATTAGTTTCCTTGTGATGAGATGGTAGATCAATGAGAGACTATTAATGAGTATAGAATTACTATAACTAATTATGCATCGTTAGTGGTGTGGTTAGGTTGAATTGAATGGTGATGCCAAATGAATCTTTTGGAATAAGATTTTTGAATTGATTGGTATCTTTCTTGAACAATGGTTTTCATTTAAAATTTATTTATTATGGAACTTTTTTATATTTATTTATAAAATAAATTTAAAAATATTTGATATAAATTTTTACATATAAATGATACTAACTATTATATCCTAGTGGCTCGAGAATGGAAGTCACTGGGGAAAACATAATTTGTTTTAGTACTCAACCCTACTTTGAAACATTGGATCTTTTATAGATGTCATGTTCTAGGACATGGTAAGAGGTAATTTATCATACTTCTTTAGCAATACCTCAAAATACTTGGTCTATTTGGTGATATTGGAGCATAGAGCTTGTGTAGAATGGAGTCTTGTAGTTGTATTTGATTTTTCTTATTATGTATTCCATTGTTTATTTTCATATATTTGTCTTCCACTATGGCTCTTTATTTTACTATGATTATAATGTATTAAATGTTAGTTTTTTGGTCATGTCTATCATGCATTATTTTTCGTGGTATATTTTGATATGAATTATTGGGTAGTATTTTTAAGTTAAAATCCCCCTCCATTTGTTTAATGAATCCCTTGGGAATTGATTCTAGACTTTGGAATCATGGGGATGTCACATAAGGACATATAGCATTCTCCCACTTCACAACCCAATGAGGAGGATCAGAGATGTTACAAATGGTATCAGTTTTTTACGGTCCAAAAAGATGTTTTTTTATAAATGGTATCATCTTATTCACATCCTTATGGAATATGTAGTCATCTATTTTCACATTTTTTGAATTTAATTAATGATTGTCTATTACTTGAGTGGGGATATTAGATTGTAGTAGGATTTATGGGGCATGAAATGTAGATCATAAGAAGACGTAGAAAGACATTTATACTGAACCTAAAGTTACCATGGAGTTGGTTACATAAGTTTTTGGAGACACTTATATGTTTGATATCTTGTTATCATCGGTCTAAACAATGATATGAGCACTTCATGCATTAGAGTAATGAATTCCCATAAGGATTACATACAAAAATTTGATGAAATGATATATGATTTTGTGTAAATGATCTGATTTTTTTAATTTATTGAACAATTTTTTAAATTAACTATTCAATAATGAGTATGGTTGTTTTATATTTAAATTGGTTTGATTATCAAAATAATGTTTAATGTTTTCAAAAATGTATTAACATGGTAAATTTTGGTTTTGGAATGAAATTTTGTGATATTTTATGAGATAAAATTTGAATGTATAAGCCTTATGTTACTATAGAGTGACACTTATGGCATTTTTTCTGTATAGAAAATGGCACCTGGTAGGCATCATAGAAACCAACCAGAAGAAGTTGCAAAAAATGTGGTTTCACCTGAGCCACATGTAAACCAACAGCTAGTGCATATTATCATTCAATAATTTCGTGATATAGACATAGGGAACCAGAGTGATGAGATGAGACATGTAAATTAGTCCATCCAATTCTTTAAATAGAATCCACCCATCTTCAGGGGTGATTATAAACCAGAAAATATAGTGGTACGACTGAACAAGATGAATCATATATTCGATTTCATTTTCACGGTAAAGGAGATGAATTTAATATTGAAAATATATATATTTTAGGATCTATCATGTCTGTGGTGGGATCTAGCAGTGTCGGATAGAGTGGATCGAGGCCTTAGGTGGGAGGATTTTTTATGAATTATTTAATAAACAATTCTATCCTCAAACATTTATGATTCAAAGGATGACATAAGTCTTCCACCTAAAGTAGGAAAATATAACTATCATTGAATGTGCAGATAAATTCATGAATTTATTGCACTTTTCACATTAATATTCTATTAGTGTGTGATTTAAGGCACACATCACTAAATTATGTCCTATACTAGAGATTTAGTTTAAAATTATAGTGTTTTTTGTCACAGACTATAAAAAGATAGTGAATAGAGAAACAATGGCAAAAACGGACATATCAGGAGATATGGGAGGAGCAAGTATGTTGATATCCATGGAAACTATTATAAACTCTAGTACTGAGAGAATGTGAAACATGGACACATACTTCTAGTGTGGGAGCAGGAACCAAAATCAAACAGTTGGATCAATGAGTCTTCATCCTAGACCCATGAATAAATTGATATGTTTCAAATATGGTTTGTTAAACCATGTGAAGAGACAATGTACAACACCACTATGTGAATTCCACAATTGCAACAATATTTCAAATCACAAGCGCTATTGTCATTGTGGTATGAGTTTGTGCACTCAAGACACTTCTCAGGTGTAACAAGCATCATATGCTTCGATAATGAAAATATAGAAGATTAAATCTCCAAAATAGAGAAGAGTTATCCTTGGTGATTCTATGAATAAAATGACTCCTTGGACGGGGAAATCATATCTAGACAATAAGAACCATGATTCAGTGATGGAGAAATTGTATGGAGTTGAGCACGTGATTGTGGATGATCAGGTTGTACCGTCTACGATGACAGGTACAATTCATCAAGTTATAACCTTATGCTAGTTATATTTGATACGAGTGCATCAAATTCCTTAATTACTTCTCATGTTATTGATTTCATAAGTTTAATGATAGAAATGATGATTTCTCTGTTAAAATATAAAAATCCTCTTGGAGAATGGGAATGAAAAGATTTTTTGTGTAGATAATGTTTTATAACTGTGAATTGATTGGTTGAAAATGTTCAAGGCTTACATAAACTATTATAGCTGAACATTTAGTTTTGTGGCTGAGGATGGCATCAACTATCTTTTTATAGGATAAATAGTTTTAAGGTTAGGTGCAACATACTTGTGGGAACCATTATTGGGATTTTTCTTTTACCATTTAGTGGAATTTTCGTTGGAATCGATGGAAGATATAGATGATAATGATTTTCCATCACTGGTGGATCAATTCCTAAATGTTTTTCTAATGAAAATATTATAGTTACCACCTATAAGGGAAGTATATTATATGTTTGGTCTCATTAAAGGGACAAGCTCAATTTCCCTCATGTCTTATAGGATGCAACCAATAAAATTTGTGGAGTTGGAATTGTAGTTGGAAGGGCTAGAAAGTAAGTGACTAATTCAACCAATAATGTCTCCATGGGTAGCACCAATCTTGTTCGTAAGGAAAGTAGATGGAAATATAAGGTTTTTCTTTGATTATCGAAAACTTAACCATGTGACGATAAATAATATATTTCCTCTTCCATGCATTGAATTCCAATTTTATCAATTGAGGGGATCTCAATAGTTCTCTAAAATTTACTTGGGATTAGGATATCATTAATTGTGGGTGCGTTAGAGAGATATTCTAAAAATAACATTACAAAAGAAGATATAGCCATTATGATTTTGTGGTAATTCATTTTGGTCTTATGAATACACTAGTAGTCTCTATGGAATTGACGAATCAGATATTTAAATTTTATTTTGATTCTTTTGTTGTGTTTTTTTATGAAAGATTGGTGTATTCAAGGACAAATGATGAACATGGGAAACATTTGAAGGTAGTGTTGGAAATATTGAGAGACCATTGTTTGTATGAATAACAATCAATGTCAGATTTTTTGATATAATAGTTATGATCTTTAGGTCTTGTAATATCATAAAAAGATATTACTATTGACCAAGAAGAAGTAGAATTTGTTATCCTTAGAAACCACAAAAGAACATATTTTAGATACAATGTTTTATTGGTCTCAATGTTAATTACAATATATTTTTTCGTGAATTGTCATGATTTTATTCACATATGATAGCATTGAAAAAGGAAAAAAACCCATTCCAGTGTACTACAAAATTCCAAAACTCTTTGCAATAGCTACAAGTTTGTCTTACTTTAGATCCTCTCCTGATATATCTAGAATCAGGATAGGTGTATGTTGTGTATTATGATTCTTTGTTATCTAAGTTGGGATGTGTTCTCAAGCATGGATTCCATGATGTTTCTGATTGTTCAAGACAGTTGATATTTCATTGGAATAATTACCCAACACAAGATTTTGAGTTAGATGTAGTCATCAATACATTGTAGACATGGCACCATTATCTCTTCGGTGAGAAATTTGTTATTTTCACAGATTATAAGATCTTGAAACATATCTTCTCACAATTGTATTTGAATTTCAGTTAAATAAGATGGATGGAATATATTCAAAGATTTTATAATGACTTGATGTATATACAGATATATAGAAATTTGGTGGATGATTCATTAAGCAGGAATTTGTATGCCTAGTTGGAAAAAGAAAAATCAGATGACTGGTAGATGATGTCTGTCCTAGATGATATGGATGTGGAATAGGAAGACCGATGTGATGCTATGGTTTTCATTTTAGATTTTTTGATTTCTAATTTTTGAATGATGGTTAAGGATGCCCTAAAATATGTTGTAGAATGCATGCTTATGAATTCAAAACTCAATGGTGGGGAGACCGTTAAGGTATGAAGGGTGGATGGATGTTCCATGTTGTGACTTTAGATTTATATGATTGAGCCTACAGCTTTCTATGAGAAAATTATAGTGAATATGATCATTCAGAATGGTTTTTTCATACAGAAATGTAGAAAATGAATTAGGATTTGAAAGAACAAGTCCAGTGGAACATGATGAAATGGAATGAGGCCGAGATTATTTCAAAGTGGATAACATGGTAGAAAGTTAAGGGAGATCACTAGAAACCATTTGGTATGTTTCAGTCCTTATATATTATAGTGTTGGAATGGGTGTAGATAGTTATAAATTTGGTGATTAGTATTCCACTAATAGTTTAATAACAAGATGTCATGTGGTTGATCATAGAATGACTCATATAGTCAGCTTATTTTAACCCTATTCATGAACCAAATATGGGGGTGGATATATCAAAAATATATGTCCAAGAAGTGCAAAAGATACATGGTATAATATTTTTGATAGTCTCAAAAATATATCCAAGGTTCATTTCTTATTTCTAGAAATCCATAAGAAAAGACCTTGGGACTCATTTGACTCTGAGTATGGTGTATAATATTTATATGGATGGGCAATCTAAATGGATGATAAAATAGTTGGAAGACATGTTATGGGATTTCTTAATTTATTTTGGTGTCCCATTTGAAGAGCATGTCTTGTTGGTGGAGTTCTTGTATAACAATAGTTATTAGGACATGATACAGATTCATCTATTTTAAGAATTACCTAGGAACCCATTTCGTTCTATAATTTTTTGGGTCGAAATAGGTGCAAGTTCACTATTTGGTCGGAGTCCTATTCATAAAACAACATAGATGATTTAGTTGATCAGATAATAGATGGAGCAGGTTCATAGTCATTAGAAATCGTATTCGGATCATCTTCGATGGATGTTGTCGTTCTATGTGGGTGATCATGGGTTCTTAAGGATTTATCCAAGGATTGGACAACATCATTTTGGGTAGTAAGGAAAGTTATCTCTTTGATACACAGGCCCTTTTGAGATACTAGAATTGGTCGGAGAGGTGGCATATCAGTTAGATTTCTACCACAATTCAGTATGGTGCACACTGTGCTCCACACATCTCATTTAAAAAAGTATCTCTATGATCCTGACCATGTGATTGGATTGAATCATGTTTACCAAGAGTTAGATTCTCCATTGTTTCATATCATAGTGCTGATTGTAGCTAAGAAATAAAAAAATTTATTTCATAAAAGATTCATCATAGTGTTGGTTTTGTGGTAATATGATCAAGATCAGGAAGAGACATGGGAATACTATATGGGAATAAAAGAGTGATGGCCTAACCCCTTCATGGAAATTGTGGTTTTATTCTTTCCAACGCCATAAATACCAGTGGTGGAAAAAATGTGGCACCCCTTAGTTTTTTGTATGTAACCATTTATTTATGTTATATATATATATATATATATATATTTGAGTCACATTTGGGATTGTTTGTAGACCTTTTGGAATGATTTTTTCATTTCCTATAGGTTTACAGGTGGTTCATGGTTTGTTGAAACCATGATACACTTATAAAAAACTATGCATAGTGATACATGGGATAAAGGGGATGTGCATGGGTTGTGCATAGTTTTTCCAAACCAAGCAGAATCTAAGGAGAAACCATGCTCTTCCAAAAAAGCGCTTTGGTCATTTTGAGGTAGTGTCTTTGGCATGGTTGGTGAATGTTTTGGAGACTATTCTAGGAGACCATGTGATGTTCATACTCAATGTAGTGGATAATGCACAATTAGTGCATCGTTTTTTAACTGTGAGACTAAACAATGAGAAATTCAAAACCACCTTCTTAAAAGTTGATCAAACACATTATTACCACTATTTGTTTCTTTTTTAAATCTATAAGGCCCAAACACATGTTTGTTTCCCCAATATTGATCTAAGGTTCTATCATCAATCCGGAGTTGGTCTGAAGGCTTCCCTTGGTGATTATAAGCCAACTATTCACGGTAACTGTTCTTTCTTCATCGGTCTTGATCAGGTTCATATATCTACTTCATTTGTCTTCACATTTTGATATATCTATACCAATTGTGTTTATATCTATGTTTTTGGATTCCATGTAATTTTACATTTGATCTTGATTATTTCAATTGATGATATCTAAGGTGGGTGTGTGGAGATTTAACACAATTTCATTGGTATTTTTCATATGTTTATCATTTTCCCCAAAAACATTCAACGTAGGTGGATTCAATCTCGACTTCTCTTGCTAGAATTGATATTATTAGTTTCAAATTGGTTTATTTGATGGATATTTCTTATGAAATCATGGTGAAAATCATGTTATAAATCCTCTTTAGTGAAGATTTATGGGTTTTGGTGAAATTGTTGATTTTTTGTGATTTTCTATGAAACGTGACTGAAATTATTGATTCTAAACTGGTAATTTTAAAAAATTTATTTGATTGATTTTTTATTGGTTGTTTGTATAAATGTTTTCAATAAAAAAAGTGTTTTATTGAAGTGGTTTTGGCATTTTGGTCTTGAAATAGTTTTTTTAGAATAATTGATATGGCTGTTCATTTTGAATTTATGAGGATTGGTTGAAATATGACCTTGTTCTAGGTGCCCAAGGTGAAATGGAACATGAGAAATAATTAACCTATGACAACATGGTAGATCAAGGAGATAACCTACATGAATACAGAATAATCATAATAAAATAGGGATGGATAGTGGTGTGGTTATGTGGAATAGAGTGGTTATTCAAAATGGATCTTTTGGAATGGGACTTAAGAATGGTTTAGTTGAATTCATGGAAAATATATTTCGATTAATTATTGGTTGTTATGGTACTTTTTTATATTTATTTATAAATTGTTTTAAAAAAATTTTAATAAAAAAATTATACTAACTCTTCTATCCTAGTGGTGTGAGTAGGGAAGTCATTTAGTAAAACCTAGTGAGTTTTAGTACTCGCCTATGCATTGTCACATTGGTGTTTTTGATGATTCCATCTACCGAGACATGGGAAAAGGTAAATTATCACACATATTTAGCACTATGTCAGGATACATGGGATTTTTGGTGAATTTGTTGCATGGGCCTTATAGATAATAGAGACTTATAGTTTTCTTTGAGTCTATTTTGTTTGTCTTCCATTGTTTATTTTAATTTAGTATTCATCTATTATGGAACTTGATTTGAGTGTGATTTTGATGAATTATAAGATTATTTGTATTTCATGGTTATCATTCATCACTTTTTGTGGAATGTTTGGTTATTAATTATTGGTTAGTTTTTTATTATTTAATGTAAAATCATCTGACACCTATTTAATGAAGCCCTTCGGCATTTATTTCTTGTCATTTGCGTCTTAGAGATGATGATTAAAGAAATTTAGAATCCTACTTTCTTCACAAGACAATGATGAGAATGAGGAATGTTATAGAATGAGTTTTGGTTCATGAAAGTGAAATCATGTTTAATGCCAAAAAAGTGAAGATAAAGATAGAAATGGAATCTGTTATAATGTGTTTCAAAATTAGGGAGCCTATCCTATCTTAATATATTTTGATTACCATGTTGATAAATGGGTAAAGGCAATTTACCAATCCACCAATTCTCTTTGGGTGAATAGAAGTGATTTCCATGAAAACAATGAAATGGAACATTATTGGGTACCCCATTAATAATACACACTATATGTATCAAGTAATTCCCTAAAAAAATTAACATTTTCTACCAAAGGATTGGAACATGTGTTGTTTGATATTAAGAAGATAAGGGGTATGATACTGGAGTTTAATGTGATTCACTTGTCTCTCAATGTAATGGTTATCAAAACATTCATTTTTTTTATATTTGATGGAGGATATGAATTAGATTTTGTTACAAGTTAGATAGACACAGATGATAGGTATCTAAATGTGATTTGGAATGAGAATGAAGTCCCATTTTATTTTCATTAGTATAAAATAAGTAAATATCATTTTTCTGGATTCATGATGAGTGTTTCCATCAATACCAATGGGGGATATTTATATCTTCCAATTGAGAATTTATAATATCTTGTTGGGATTATTGTAATCTAAATAAATATGTGTTTGATTTATGGATAACAATGGATTTGATGTTGATAATGTTGATAATTTAGAATGAAGATGAATAATGATGATGAAAGGTAAATGTATGAGTATTGATTAAGTTGGTTTTCCAGAAATGTATATATTATAGAAGATTAGTTGTCCAAGATGTATATATTTTCCATCATATGGGATGTTCGTAAAATATGTAATGTTGATGTTGAGTATTAAAATATGTAACATGAGGGCTCATCTTGTTCATGGATAAAATCAACTATTCATGAGGTAATAATTTCCACCATTGAAATCCAAAAATAGCATGACAAAACCATCTTGTTCAAATGTGATGAAATGTAGATTTGGGTTATGAGTGCAATGACCTATAGATGAAAATGTTTTGGTAGTGAAGAAGGATGGAGATATTAATGAATAGTAATAAAAAAAGTAAAATATAACAACAAATCAACGATCCCATAGATTTTTTTTTTAAATAACAAAAACCATAAATTTCCATGGATCCAAAAGACCACACTGGTGATATATACAGATCATCATAGTGCTACATAAGATTATTCTACATGTTTTCTGTGTTATATAAGAAAACCTAGGATTTGTAAGTGATCCATAGTGTTAATCAATCATAATGTATGTTATATAAAATTAGCTATGTGCTTCATAATTCTATATTAGATGAGAAAAAAATTCTATAGATAAGTTGGATTATATTTTTATACATGGTTTTATATAATATTAACCATAGTGAAAAATAATATTTTCCTTAAATATCATCTTGTCACATAATATATACACTGATAATTTTTTAGAATAATTCCTATTATTCATGTAATATGTATGATTCATCTTTTTTAGGTGAAAGAATAACTTTTTTTCATCCATGTTTTTGGAAATGTATGGATATACATAATATTCAATAATTAGTGAAATTTAGAGTTGTTATGTCCTGAAAAAAAAAATCAGTTGGTTCACTTTAGGTATTCTAGACTAATATACTTAAAGAATAGAATGTTGGTTTCCAAGGGAGAATTTAATGGAGATTTATGTGAATATTTTTTTGGAATATTTAGATGACTATTTTTATGAATAATTGAATATAGAATTATATAAAGATTTAAATCGATAAAGAGGTGGTGATATTGAAGGAAATAACATTGTAATTTTTGTAGGATTAAAGGGATGAAATTTCTTTCATATTTAGTGTTTCAATATGTGGAATTTGTTATGGACTTTAAAATTATAAATATGACATAATGTTTTAGAAATAATATTCATATATACATGGAGACACTGATGTGGTGTCTCCATAACATGGGATTAATTTATGGATCGGATACCCTATGTGCCTAGATCTCTACTTCCCCCATAAATGGAATCTCTCTAACTTCCTACATTGACTCCTATGGTGACCCTCCCAATAGACAATAGGCCTTAATGTTGGTTTTCATGAATTTTCATCAAAATTTCAAACCTCATCCATTCCATCAATTCCTACCATATCTAATTCATTAAAGACATAGGAATCAATTGATGTCTACATTGTTATCTCCTTATCATTTGACAAGTTATCCAAATAAATTATCATCAATTGGTGGACCTTTATCACTATGATCGACATGGATCAACTAAACCTCACATATTTCAAGAAAGTGGTTTCCTCCTAGAACTTATCTGGGTGGGTGGAAGTCAATTGTTTCATCCATCACTCCTTTATGATCCCCCATTTATATAAATTATTCAACACATTAACCTGATAAATAGATAAAAAAATATTTGAGAACCATTGATTCCATTTGATTATATGGTCCTTGGAGGCGCATAATTGGTTGTATCCAATCATAGCCATAGTTTAGGTTTATCTCCATGGCTTACCACACCCTCTATTCAACCCTTCCATTTGTGATTGTTTTGGTATGCTTCTTTCCATGGAAAAGAATACATTAACAATATTAAGCAGGACGGTGACTATGATTTTCATTAACATGGATCTATCTCCATTTTTCTAATGAGCATCTTGATTCATGATGGATCTAAGGAATCCCATTGACATTATCATTTTTTCTTCAATAATGTGGGTTATTACCATACCAGGAATCTCCAAGGCCACTCTTCTCAAGTGTGTAGAACAAAATTTTACTATCTACTATTGGATATTGCGGTCTGAATTTTTCAATGTAATGAAATTCTATAACCTCTCTTGTTTCCCCCACTTGGCCCCACACCCCAATTGGTGTCATCCTCCCCTCCCTCAGTCTTACCTAATACTCTGGTCTCACATAGGTTATGGCATTGGCAGTACATCTTCTATATTATGATAATAGAAATCCCAATTGATCTCTTCCTTCTACGGGCCTTTCCTCTATCCCTTCCATCATTATCCTCCCATCTTAGTTTAGTGATCCCCTCCATTCTCCAATCATAGCTTGCGGACACACTTGAATGCCTCCCCACCTCATCCTTCATCCAAATATCTTATATTGTTTCATTAACCACATATCTTATGCAGTTGGTCCTGGGGAGGCTCTTCCTCTAGCCCTCCGTATCTTCCCATAAGGTAATCATGCTAGTATTATTCCACAAACTATTTATATCTCTTAAAATACATTGGAGGCCTCATAGTAATATGTTCTAGTCCCATCCGATGATTATAATATTTTCTTTTCATTCACTTTTCCATCTAGAAGGAGTCCAGGCTCCATCCCCATGAGTCAACTCTTCGTTTTGGCCTCTGATGGTACCTCTCAAGATAGGTCCAGTCCCTCTAGGGACCCAATCGAGGGGTCTGTAGTCTTCATATGCTATCCATATTCCTCATATTACCTCCCAGACAAGATATTAATTGATTAAGTTAATCCCCTTCTATATAGTTGTTCCCAATGTGGAATTTCCTATGGCTTGCATAGTTACATAGAAGGATAAATAAGCCGGTGCAGATCTGGATCACACTATGTCCATTAATTAATTTAGTATCTTAGAGAATTTTTAGGAAGAATCTATATCTCTAAATCCTTTCATGAGAGTACAGTCGCCTAAGACACTTGTTGGTCCCTTAAGAAGAAGAGGTCCACATATCAATGAAAATATCATTCAAAATATGTATCCTTTTATTAGGGTGAGGTGGGAGGGGAGGGACCAATGGTTACCTACTAGTTCTATGATCCAGTAACCGTATATTGTATCCATATTGGGAATTCCAGGGGCTTAGGCACCTAGGTGAAATATTAAGTTTAATAAAAAGGGATTATATTTTACAATGTGAACATCATAGCTATCCTATAACCGAAATATGGTGCAGAATCTATTCAAGAATCTCTAATGAATATTCATGTGGATTCCTTTATACTAGATTTCTCGGCCGATGAGTGCATATGGATTTTCTGATTAAAATAATATATACTGTTCTCATCATGTCCTCTTTATATCATTGTAGTATTAAGGTAACCCTCGTCTCGGGTTCTCTTTCTACTTCATTCATTTAATAAAAATGTTATATTGTGAGGAGATTAAATATATGGATTTATTTACCATATTTTGTTCTTGGGTAAAATGTAATGTATATTAGAGGATATTTTAATACAATGATTTTTTAAAATGAATAGAATGGTTGCTACTTCAATTCAAGGAAAACCATTCGTAGTTTTTTTCTCTATTAGAGAAGAATCTGTTGGATGTAGACTTTATTGGCGATTAGTAGATAGTGTGAAATGTTAAAATAAGGATATGAGAGAGTCTAGAGAAGTCCTAATAGATGAATTTAAAACTTATAAGGGATCTTAAACAACCCAAACTCATTTTTTGAACCCATGATGAGAAATTTATTTGATCAGGTGCCTATACTTATTTGGCTAAATAAAGAAGGATCATAGCATCACTATTTCTACATATCAAAATAATGTAGACATGTAGATGAATTTAGGTACATGGTGAAATATTATTGGTCATAGATGACTAATGGCCATTATAGTGTGTTCTTTAAATGAAATTGAATGGTCTCAAGAAGGCTCCATTGGAATGGGATCCTTAGTGTGGTAATAACCATGATATATGAGGTGAATTTGAGAGAGAAATAAAAGTACTAGCTAAAATACATCATGAAGGGTCTAATTTTGACATATTTTAAAACCATTTAATCCAGAATAATCTGACGGTATATAGGCACATACAGGATGTGAAGGTAATCTAGGAAATTTCACGAAAGATGTTTCTCAAATGAGATATAAATAAAATACATTTTCATTCCTTCTTCAATATGAAGAAATGTATAAGTAAAATAAATTAAAAATAGGAAAAGGATAAACATATAGTGACATCAACAAAAATGATTTACTAGTGGTGGAACAGTTCTTTAATCTAATCAGTAGTTTTACTAATAATCTGACGGTGGAAGTTAGTAGATGGTTATACTGAATTTTTACCTTAATTCATTACTTCATTAGAGTCGTGACCAATTTTTGACATGAATTGGCAATAGCAGGGATGAGATCTATGAATCCATCAAGAACATGAATTCAAATAGTACTTGAAGACTAGATGGGTTCCCATGGTTCTTTTTAAATGCTCCATGGGTGATCAACCATATATAAATTGCAGAGTCCATTCAATGTTATTTTAAAGCAAGATCTTTACCTAGAGTCTCGTCTTTCACATATATTTTCCTCATCATGAAGGTGAGGTTCCCAAGGTGTCTCAATCAATTTAACTCTATCAGTATATACATTTTATCTTAAAAAATCTGATGAAAATTAGCAATGATATATTGGATCCACTTTTTTGTTCCCTGATTGTCATGGAATGGCATGTATTTATAAAAAATATATCTATTCTTGGGTTATATTTTTACCACAATATCTACTTCATAAACTCAATAGGAAAATCCATGTATCCAACAATATGGTCAATGTTGGTATATAAAAATCTCTTGAAATATTGATGTGGAATTTCATTATTAATGTAATACAACAATTTACATTCTCTATATTGTGTTGTGCCATATGTATTTTGTGTTAATATACTCCATGGTTTTTGGTCCCTCTCATTTGGATTATTCAATGGAATTAAAGGGATGTTCCAAGGAGTTCCTCTATGTCTGACTCTATTTGGGTGCTCAGTCAAGACACTCTTAGTTGAACCATTAACTAGGAAAATTTTACATGCCTAATTTCCCACATCATATGAAGGTACAAAATTTCATGTATCTCTCATAATTTTTACATCAATGAAATTCATTATTTTCTCAGTAGTAAAAAAAAACCCATTATGGTTTTTATAGACCATACAAATTACAATGAGAGGAGTGGCTAGTTTGTTAATTCTTCCTAGAGGACTATCTATATTTCATGAAGTTACTCTATCAGTAATGAAAAACAAATAGAGGAAGTAATCAGATTTGGAAAGAGTTATTTTCCATTTGAATACCATAGGGAAATATTGTTTATAGGAAGAATATTGAATCATCACATTGATAACTTGATCAAAATAATAACCAGTTTAATAAATAACTTGAATTTATACATCATCTCCATTGATATAGAAAAAATATGGTTAACAACATCGACATCATGATTCCAATACACATACTCTCAGTCACCAGAACACCCATGAGAATAATCAAGAAAAATTAACACATAGTGAATATATTTAAATGAGATTCTACCATGGAAGGGAGATTCCAATGGATGATTTGTAATGGTCCTCCCTGAGCACTTGATGACAGATTCATTGGTGCGAAGAGTATAAATATTTCCCTTCAATCCATCCTGCACACCCTAGTGTTCGGTTTCATTCAGGGATCCTCACATTGGGAATAGTTTACCTAAAATAAATATGGTAAATGGATGAAATCCATATTTAGCGAACTTTCCTATGCTTCAATTAACTAGTGAGATTTCAATGTGTATATAATCCTCATCCCTGTACACTAATATTGGACCATCAATGATGGATAGGTTCTTTAATTGAGATATAATGTGCTACAAAGTCCACTCAATTTCCATTTTTCCCTATTCCATGGATCACATTATGTAGGTCCAGGGGATCACATCCTCATAAAAATGACTCTTAATGAAGATCATGTATATTTTCAGTCATATTTGTATGGAAGACAAATAATTCCAATGTATCTTCACAATATCATCGAAAGGCTCATTATACATGAAATTATATAACTGGATCATCTATTAATAGGGTCAAAGGTCATTAGGAGAAAGATATTCAGGGTGATTTATCATGGAGGCAATTCATCCCCCTAAACTATATTTTTTGTTTCTAGAATTCACTTTCACACTAACAATACTATTGAATTAAATGGTTTGCAGTTGGACTTCCATAGTCAATGCTGTTATAACCTTGAAAAAGAAATAGTTGATGAACTCTTCTTGGATGGTGATTGATATTGCTTTTTGTGGAATTTCCTAGAAAGACATCTCAATATATCCATCAAACTAAAATCCATTGAAAATCTTCTCACTATAGACCTCAATGATGAGAGGAATATTTCAACACAGGCCCTACATATGATAAAAGAATACATGGGAATACATTGATGATATTTATTAAGAAGGAATTGATTTCATTACATGAAGATGTTCTCAAGACACATAAAGGAAATAAAAGAAACATTATTCATTATATAAATTACATTATTCTGAAAAATCAGTGACACCTGGTGAAATAATAACAATAGTGATATTTTGTTTTATTGGCATTTATTCCAATGTGTATTCATTTAATGAGTACTTTAAAAAGAGATGAGTGATAGAGTGATCCATTGGATGTAGTAAACCATTCATAAATATTGTATAGGAATTGACCTCAACTAACGAGTGACCTTGCCTAAACCCTTGACTAAATAATGTTTTTTTTTTCGATTCTGGTATGTTGGGGAAATTTTCATTGTATTCACCTTGGATTTTCCAAATGCAGTTGACCCGATAAAAATTAATATATCATCAATGCATGCTTTACATACATTATAGAAGACATAAATCTATGTGAATTGGTTATGAAAAAAATATCAAACTAGAATATGGAAATGATATGTGAAATATCAAACATAACATCGTCAAAATGATAATATAATCATGACCCTAAGAACAATGTGGTGTTGATCATTTAGTGTTGTTATAGTTTGAGAATTACCTGATTTAGTTAGAAATAGTTTTATAAACTATTTAAATCCCCTTATCATGGTATCTCTCACTAAAAACATCGTGGAAGTAAAAACAATGGTAAAAATGAATATACTATTATTAAATTTTTCGGAACTAATAATGGTTCATATATTTTTACTAACCAATTACATTAAAAATGACTCTAATACAAATTCAAAAATATAATACATTAAAAAAGTAAAATAGCCATCTTTAATTTTATTCTTCTAAAATTCTTACACTGAAAAAGTCCTACTGAAATTAGGGGGGTTTTATAAAAAAAAATATTAATTATTTAAAGGGGATTTCATTTTTTAAGATGTCAAACATATTTGATTGCATTCGTTTTTTAAATTTACTTTTTAGAATCTATCATTGAGGCTCAAATCAACACTTCAAAATTATGATTCATGATCAATATTTTTTTGTGGGAAATATTTTTTGGGATATGGGTTTTAAAAATATAATTTTCAATTAGATATTTTGAAATCATGTTTATGAATATAAAAAATAATCCCCTAAAAGATAATAATTATTTCAAAGATTAGACTTCTGAAAAATAATTGCAAACAACATTCAATATGAATCATTGGAGGCAACTAAATTTCCTCGGATATAAATTTTATTTTTTCAATGATTTCAATGATATTTATTCAAGTGAGGGTGTGTAATTCCCTTAGATTTGTGAATATTTATTTTTTCTAAATTAATACCATGTTTGACACGAGGTTTTACATGAGACAATAAAGTAAAAAGATCCAATACTTATTTTTTATTAATAAATAATTTAAATAAAAAAATATATTAAATATAAAATAATTTAATAAATTATAAATTCAAACAAAATATGATTAGAAACACTCAAGGATTTAAAAAAGGATATTCAATAAAAGCAGTTCTTCTTTATATTTTTTGAATTCTAGTTAAATGTTAAAATTATAAAATTTAGAATTTAAATTAAAAAACATCATTTTGGACATTTATATATTAAAATAAACCTTGTAAGTTTTTTTGATTTATTTCTAAAAAACTGAAAAAAAAATTACTGATTTTGATAATATTTTCACTTTTATTACATTATCATGTAACACAAATTACTTGAAAGTTTTTTTTGAATATTTTTATATGAAAATATATATTTATAAAGTAAAATAAATAATTAAAATTATTATGTTTAATTTATAAAACATATGTTTAACATTTTGTGAACATAAGAAATATTTCATTTTAAAAACAGATTTTTATTCACATATATTAAAAGATAGTTTTCATGAATTGATGAAAATAAATCTAAAAAATAGGTTTTATATTTTAGAAAATTATTTTCATATTATTTAATAAATTAATTTTCATTTTTCACATAAAAGGATGATTATATTGATTAATTTTGATGACGAGGATAATGGTTAAATTGTTAATTTCATTGAATTGTTTTATTAATATTACGTAATTTAAATCTAAAAAAATAAATTGATAACATCAAAAAATGATGTTAATTTAATGTTTAAAACTATGTATAAATATATTTTCACTCATTCAATATATAATTAATACTAAATATAATTAGGAACACTAAATAATGAAAACAACATTATTTCTACAAAATAGATTTTCTATATATTAAATCTTTTAATTTGGAATTATATATTCTCTTATTTTAATTTAATTAGATTATTTGTGTATTATATTTATAGTTCATAACATCCATGTTTTGAAATAGGTATTACCTTATATTTTGAATAAAATATAATTCACTTGGTTAAAAACTTGTAACCATTTTGAAAACAATAATGGTAAAATGTGAAAAACCAGTAATATAAGGAATGAAACATTTGGGATGCAAGTGGTGGAGGCTTTTTTAACTTCAAATTACCACAAAATCCATTATTTAATGATTTCATGTTAGTTAACCTTGAATACTGTCACAAAAATATACAAAAATTAAGGGTGTTCAGAAAACTGTCCAATTATTCACATATAAAATTAGAACACTTCCACCCCTTCCAATTGACCTTATTTATTAGAATTTCCTCCCAAATATCTAATTTTATCAGATCATAGAAACAAATAAAATGTTAATAGTACTATGTTTTCAATTATTTTACTAAATCCATTTATTTTTAAGGTTAATTTGAAGAAAATTTTCGAGGCCCTAATTTGAGTATTACATAATCTAAAACTTTTTCTACAGAGTTTTACACTACTAAAAATTCCATAACCATAGTAATATATTGAAATTATTATAATTTTTATTCTTATTTTATATTACATTAATGTAAAATCTTCTATTTATTAATTATTATCCACTTTAATAAATTAATTAATATTATTCGTGCGCCTGACAGACTATTGGATCCACAAAATTGTATCTTCTATTTTTCATGACCACCTTTCATGGATGGTATAAAGTATGGATTGTATGAATTAATATGGTAAATATTTGACAAATATAATTCTGAAATTATAATTTTACTTGTAAAAAAAAATTCACATGGGTTGAAGAATGTGTTTATTGTTTGTAATCTAGACTACCACCTCGAAAAATGATGGATTTAATTTATTATCACCATCCTAGATGGATGGTTATAAGAATGAATGTTATGAAGATAAATTATATTTAAATCATATTCAATATTCTATAAATTTTAAATTATAATTATTTAAATAAATTTTCTTACAGCAAAAATACTTCGAACAGACTCTCATTTGCGACGATTTTTACCACCTAATTGAACGATGTTATAAAATGAAAATATAATTTAATAATATATAATTTAATATTTTTTAATGATTCTTTAAATGTATTATTAATATATAATATATTTATTAATTTATCACCTTTAGAATTTTAAACATGCCAGAACTAGGTTATCACAATGTCCTTTTTCACAAACAATATCTAGAGATTTCACATAATGAAATTTAAATTATGGAATCCTTAAAAATAGTTATTATATCTTTAATAATCTAGTAATATTTTTTTTGGTGAATAATTAATAATAACACTCATATTACAAATCTAGTTTTAGTCAATCATCATCACTCACACCATATATTTAAAATACATCATATATAACTAATACACATATAGTGATAAATTAAAAAAAATTAAAGTTTATATATATTACTATTTTATTGAAATAGTGGATTAATATTTGATTGTTTTTCATATAGGTTATTAGGTATCATTCGACTAAGTTAGAGTATAAGGTAATAGTTTATTTTTCTCATCTTCCAATCCTTGAGAAATGTTGGATATTGTGCACCATAATATCAATTATATCGTGTATTTACTACCTCATTGATTTCATCTAAAATGATCATATTTCATTTAATGATATTTCAATGATCATTTTAGGTTGACATTATAATTTTCTTTGAATACTATTTTACCATTAATGTAAGGGTTTTTGTTTATTCCACTCTCTCAATTGTGTTATAATTTATCTTCTTGAATATTTTTCTTCAATGAATGGTTCTGAAACAACCCAAACTATTATAAAAAAAATATTTTTATTTAATTAAATGTACTATGGCTATAGAAAACTCATGAACTTATTTTTTTTTATCTTATTTTATTTAAGATACAATTATATATCTTTACCAACGATAATATAGCCATTGAAAAGTGATCACATAACTATTATAAATATTTTGTTTTTAAAAATATATTTAGCATTGAAAAAGGAAGTGATTACCTCAACTATTAGGATCCTACCCTATGAAGTCCATTTATTGGAGATTCTATGGTAGATTGAACTTTTGGTCTTTTCCATAGACCATGACCAAGCTTATATCTATCAACATAAGCATGAGAAAAACTATTTACGGGAGAAGTTTAAGATCAACGGGATCATGACCCAATCCATGTTCACTAAACAGCCCCATGAAAGCCCCACCATCGCACACCTTACTCATATGGAATATGTTAATATATTAATGGGATAATTATGAAGAAACTACCAATTGGAATGTTTACATTATTTTTTATTGGATAATGAATATATTTTCATCATATTATTATTGTATAATTTATTTTTATTTCACATTCCATAATGCCAATTTTTTTTTGAATATTTAAATATAATTAATGAATATATGAATTAATTTATTTTTTAAATAATTAATATTTTAAAAAAATATTATCATTAAATTTTTTTATTGAATTTAAATGATCATATAATTTATATGAAGTCAGATTTAATTTTTATATGGGTTCAAAAAAGTGTTGTTGTCAAAAACCCGTCATTTTCAATAAATGTTGGTTTTTTATTTTAAAATTTAAAATTGAGATATTTATAAAATTATATTGATAAAATGAATATTATTTTTTGAATCATCAAATTTATCTAATTGTTAATTTTTCAGAACATTCTGAGATAGTCAAATTTTTGGGAAAAAATAATCATCGTATAAATATATGATATGTTTTATGTTATCATAAAGGCACAATAGTGATGTAATAAATATTATAAAAGGTATAAAAAACCAAAAATATTTTTTCATTTAAAATAATTGCATTTTTGGATTATTTTATTTATTTTATAAATACTTAATAAATCGTCCAAACATATAATATAATTGAAGAATTTAAAATCATTTCTTAGAGAGTGTGGCTTACCTCCACGTAAACAAGTTATTTTTGTTATTATCTTAGGAACATAACCATATAAAAAATTTAATGCACTCCATTTTTTCATAAACAATTTGAAAAAACTATTTGATGGTTTTTGGTTTTGAATATTTTATTATATAATGTTCAAAACTAGAGTAATAATGCAATCCCCCTATAATCTTATATAAACCCAATGAAGCTCCCATTTCTCGTCACTAAAACTCTGTTTAGAACAACCATAATAATACCAATTCTCCAAACATCCCCCCTAATCCACCCCAAATCTTTTAAGATTCTTCCATCAAGCCTTTTGGATTCACACACTAAAGTAAGGGTACCTTATCTTCCACTCACATCTTTTATCAACCACTCCTTTAAATGTTCTGAATTTTAATTTCTATTTTATTATGTTTAGATTTGTTATTAAATATCCCCCTTTCTATAAATTTTATTTAAAAATTATTATACCCCCTTTCACCTTCTCTTATCCATCCTATGAACCATAATGCACACCCATTACAATGCTGAAATTCTATAAGTCATCTTTCCTCTATATCCTCATTATTCATGTTTATTTGTTATGTTATGCCTTATATTTCAAATTAGTTATGTTGGGTAATGACAATCCATGTCCCTATTACTTTCCATTTGCTTTAAAAATAATTAGAGACCCATTTTTCTCTCATTAACCGATTTTATGAATTTTTATATGATGCTCTTATGCTATGAAATTGCACATTGATTTACTAAGCCATAATAATTGTGTAGTAAATACCATACCCATTTTTCTATCAATTGAATTCACCTCTATTTCCATATACTTATTTGTTGGATACTTAAATGTATTATTCCTCTTTCATTGATCATGGAATAAATTATAATGTTGAATGAATCCATGTAATATGATCTTTTTGGAAAACATAAGCATGAGTATGAAATGATTATGAAGGGTGCACCAAGATATCACTCCAAATAATTGGGAAATGGTTAGGATCATGATGCATCACATTAATATAGGGGGTTTACCTGATTCCTTTATATAAATTTTTCCACCATGATGCCTTGAATGGTTTATCCTTAACATATGTTTCTGATGTGGTGTTTCACATTGTTACCACATTTTCCATGTTATGATTATCATGTTATGTCATGCCTTATATTTATGTTCATTTTATGATTAATTGATATGCCTATTGTCTAACATGTATTTCATTCTTCATCTTAGGCCTTTTTATTCCCTTACATGGCTTTATAGATCACTTCTTGTTTATTTCTGGTTATCCATTATTGTGTTAAGTAAGATAGAATGTTTTGGTAATGTGAATGAAATTTTAAATAAATATGTTTCTTTGCATATCTTGAGTTATTTTGTGATTCAAATAATTTCACAAACACAACATACCTCTCAACCATGTGGATTTTATTAGGTGTCATAAAACATGTATTAAAGAGTCATAAATAATAGGGTTGTTATTGGTGGTATACATGGATATGTTTAGTGATTTTTGGGATTAGGATTAAAAAACTCTACAGAAAGGATTAGGATTACATAACTCTAGATAAAGCCTAAGGGATAAGACAAAGTATAATAAAAAATCCCTAAATTTTTGTCAGTATATATTAAGTGTTTTATCAAGAAAATGTACTTATGTCTGGATACAACATGTCAACATGGTTCTGTAAATTATGTATATAGTGTTAAAAACATCGACTAGAAGTTCCAAGACTAACTCATGGTAATTTGGTTTATGAGAATGATCCTTACTGTGCACCTGGATTGACCCTCCCGTGGTATATGATTTATCCAATCTAGAATCCCATTATGAACCAAAATTAATGGAACACAAACCCCCATAAGAATATATGTTAGGGAATAGATCATGGTTAACATATATTGAATCCTAGAAACACATGTGTTTAGAAGATAAATGTAATTTATAATTTATAACTTTAATGTCCTTGGAATACCCTTTTATGTGTTTAATTTTTTGAAATACTCATATCTAATTTTACATTTGATAAAGTATAAGTAGAATAAAAATATAAAAGTTAGGTTTTCTTCCATAGTTCTTTGAATTCATTCATATCATGAAATTTTAGTAGAACTATTCAAACCCCAACAATGCATGGATGTAGAGATGTCATTGAAAATAAAAACTAGGGACATTATTGTATCTTAAGTATATACCTCACCCCCTATCATCATTTGTGGGATGAACATCCCAATGAATCTTTTCCAACTCCCTTTGGTGGAATTTATTCAATTCTAGGCGTGGATTGGATTTCCCAATATAGAGACAACTTCAATTTCCCCCAGAACAAAATCACTCATCATATGGAGAATCAACCCTCGGTTCTATATAAGTTTAAGTCGGAGGATGAATCTTCAATAACATTATCATCTCAGGAACATATATTATTTCCGTATGAATAAGTGTATATTGCTAAAATTATTGATTCCAGGGAAAGGATTGTCCTAGAGTACATGCCTATTTTGGAATATTATTCCGATGTGTTTCTCAGAGAATTTTCTATTCTTTTGCCTAGATGAGTGGTTGAATTTTCAATCGAGTATTTACCTAGGTTGTTGATAATATCCAAGATTCCATATAATATGGATAGTGTGGACCTTGAAGAACTAAAGAAACAACTATAAGAGAATCTGGATAAAGTATTCTTACACCCATGTTCTTCACCATGGGGTGAACTGGTCCTCTTCATCAATAAGAAGGATGGGTTAATGCGCCTTTGCATTTATTATCATGATCTGAACAAGATCACGATAATGAAAAAGTATTTCCTTCCATATAATTATGACTTGATTGATCTACTATGTTGAGTATAATAATTCTCCATGGTGGATGTGTGGTTGGGATATTTCCCAATTAGGGTGAAGAAAGAAGATATCCTCATGACTATTTTTCTTAAATACTATGGGAACTATGAGCTAATTGTGATGCCATTCGGACTCACTAATTCTCCAAAAATCATCATAGACTTGATGAATATGTTATATATAGATTAGATAGAAATATTAAGGGTAGACTTTGTAGATGATAATCTAATATATTCCAAAACCAAGGAGGATCATGAGGAGAATCTGAGCACTATGAAAATGTACTTGCAAAAAGAGAAGCTCTATGAAATGTAAAATGTGTGAATTCTGGTTGAAGGAATTCTTTTTCATAGGACATATCATCAAAAATAATGGGATTTTTATGGATCCATCAATGATAAATTATGTTTAATGATTGAAGATTCCAACACCTATGATAGATATTTTTAGTTTTCTTGTGTTTATTGGATATTATTGTCAATTTCTAAAAAATATCTCACAACTTTCAAACCCTCATACCAAGATAACTGATAAAGGAGTCAAATATTATTTTAATGATTCCTTTGAATAATAATTATTGGAGACGAAAAAGAGGCTTATCCATATACATGCGCTCATAGCACCACAACATGAGGAATATTTCATAATTTTTAGTGATGCTTCAAAGAAAGGATTAGGCTGTGTGTTGATGCGAAATGAAAAAAATTCATCCAATGATTCAAATATATTGATAATTCATGAAAAACAATATCCCACACATAATATAGAGTTGTCACTGGTGATCTTATCATTTAAATTTTTTCAGTATTATCTAATTCAGGATAAGTGTGAAATATATACGGATCGCAAAAGTCTTAAATATATATTCAAAAAGAATGATCTGAATATGCACAAATAATATGGTAAGATCTGATCAAGGATTATGACTACTCGATCCACCACCATCCTAGTAAATAAAATAGGGTAGTGGATTCACATAGTAGAAAGGACCCAATAACTCTATAAATGATGAGAATTGATAAGGATCCCATCTTCATAGATTTGAAGTGGATAGACAAGTGAATCATAAAGGAAGGATTGTCATCAATCCTTTCACAAATGATTTCTCAACTGTCTCATATTGAAAGGATAATGTATGATCAAAAAGATGATTTGGGAATTTAGAAGAAAATGGAAATTTTATGAAAAGGGAAATCTGCTATGTTCAATGTTAATGAATGAAGAATTGTAAAATTTTGGTCCAGACTATGTGTTCCATAAAATCCTGAGTTAAAGTGGGAACTATTTAATGATGAACATAGTTCAGCTTTCTCCATTCACCCAAGAAACAAAATTATGAATTGAGATATTTGAGATCACTAATTGTGAGATAAGACAATGAAATAGATTTTGGATTATAAATCAATGTGCCTGGTATGATAGTAAGTGAAGTTTGAAAGACATAATTCTAGGGGGGTGATTCAATCATTACACATACCAACGTATAAATGATAAAACATCACCATGAAATTTCGCACCACACATCTAATGAAATTCAAGGAAAACAATGATGTCTGGGTTTTTATGGATCATCTTAAAAAGATGTCACTTTTCACTATGGTTCAATAGGATTTCTCACAGGATCAAATGAAAAAGATATAAATCATATATGTTGTAAAGTCAGTACAGAGTACCATTATTGATTGTGTCTGATTGAGAACCGAGATTCACCTCCATGTTTTGGGAATGCTTTTAGAATTCTCTTAACATTGAACTAAACATCAGTACTAATTATCACCCTAAAAATGGTGGCCAATATAAGTAGACTATCCAAACACAAGAGGACATGTTGAGAGAATGAACAATTGGCCTCAATGAATGATGGGACCAACATCTCCCTCTAGTTGAGTTCTCTTAAAACGAATCTTTCCACTCAATAATCCAATTGATCACTATGAATACATTTATGAGAAGTGGTGAAGAACACGTGCTTGCTAGGATGAAGTTGGATAATGCAAACTACTAGGTCCTGAAATGGTTGAGGAAATGGTGGAGAAGGTTAACACCTTTTCATAGCAGATCACAGATTTCCAAAGTCAACAAAGGACGTTTGATGAAAATAGTCGATGTGACCAAGAATTTGATTTTAGAGACATGGTATTTCTATTTATATCTCCAGGGAAGAGAGTGATGAGATTTGGGAAGAATGGAAATCTTAGTCCAAGGAATATCAACACTTTTGAGATCCTTGATTGCATCAGAATAGTGACCTACCAGCTAGCACTCCCGCCTTCCGATCTCAAGATCATAATTTATTCCATGTATCCCTTGTGGGGAAGTATATACGTGACCCCTTAGAAATACTCAATATAGAGGAGGAATCATAGGAGAATGACCACTCTTTTGAGAATAAGCTAGTGAAAATCATAGATCATAGAAAAAAGTTCTAGATAATAATGCAATTCACCTCATCAATGTGTTGTGACGAAACCAAATGTTCGAAGAAGAAACATGGGAACTAGAGGAGGTGATGAAGAAGAGTCACCATCATCTTTTTTATTATGGGAAAAATAAATTTTTATGGAGAAATTTATAAATGGTCTAGATTGTAAGGACCTAGAAAATTGTGATTAAAATCCTTTTTTATAAATACATGTCTTATGGTTATAGAAAACACTTGATGTTATTTTGTTTTTTGATATCCAATTGCATTTAAAAAACCATTATGTATCTTTACCATTGATAATATTTATTTGAATAGTGAATACATGACTGGTATAAATATATGGTTTTAACAAATCGATTTAGCATAGACAAAATACGTGATTGCCTCAACTAGTAGAACCATACCCTATGTATCCCATTTATCTGAGATTCTAATAGGAGATATAATTAATCGGAATTACCATAGAGTAATCCCATGACTAGATCCACGAACACAATCATGAGAAAAATCTTTTACACAATAAATTCCAACTTATCAAGATCACGACCCAAACCATGTTCGATGAATGACCCAATAAAAGCCCCACCATCATGTATCTTATTCATAGAGAGTATGCATGTTTATTGAAGGAATATTTATAAAGAACATATAAATAGTAATATGTACTTTATTATATTTATAATAACAATTATATTTTCATCTAATTATTGTTACATTTTAAATGAATTTTATTTCTGATTCAATAAAGCACAAACAATATGTTTTGGATAATATTCAAGTTCAATTAATGAGTTTATGAATATTTTAATTTTTGAATTAAATAATATTTTAGAAAAATATTATAATCATATAAATATTATTGAATATATATAGTTATATAATTTTAGTTAAGTCAAATGTATTTTTTACAAGGCTTAAAAAAATTATTTTCAAAACCCCCCATTTCTAATAAATTTCAGTCTTAAATATAAAAATTAAAATTCCCATACATAGAAAAATATTTTGATTAAATTAATATTAATTTTTGAATGAGGATATTGAATACATCCTACATTTATTTTTTCATAATTTTCGGAGACACTCGAATATTCGGGTAAAAATTAAAAAACTTCAAAAAATAATGTCTGTTTTTTGACATCATTATGGACCAATACTCATATAATAAATACTATAAAATATATCCTCATACAAATATATATTTTAACTTTAAAATAATTAAATTTCACAATTATTTTATCTATTTTATATAGCTATAATGTATCCTCTAAGAATTATAATATATTGTAAGATTTTAAAATCATTTCATTCCGAGTGTGACTCAACTCATCATAATTAGGTTAATAAAGATATTATCATCATCCATTTTACATATAAACTATTTTAATCCTCTCCAATTATGTATATACAATGGAAAAATACCATAGTATTGTTTGTGGTTTTGAAATTTTTTATTATGTACTGTCCAAAACCAAAATAATTATGAAATCCCCTTGTTTTCTTATATAAACGCATCAATCTCCCATTTATCTTCCATAAAACAACTTGTAGAATGACCATCCTCTCCCATATACTCCCTATATTCCTACCAATGCTCCCCAAGATTTCACGATGCACCTCCCAATCCTTTGGAGTCACACACACATGTAAGGGAACCTTATCTTCCACTATGCTCTTTTATGAAGAACTCCTTTTAATGTTATGTCATTTAATTTATATTTTCATATTTTGGGATATGTTTTTACATATCCCCCGTGAATTATATATTATTTGTAAATGATTAAATTACATTTTCATCCCACTAATCCCTCCTATTAACCTTTTTTCACACCCATTAACAGGATGAAATTTTATAAGGGTTCTCTCCTTTCTCCCATGTCTTCTTATTTTTTATTATGATTGCCTTCTATTTCATATTAATTATTTTGGGGAATTTCATTCCAATTTATGCATACAATAAATATAATGTCTAAATTATTTGACACTACTTCCTCTCTCTCTAAACCATTTTATGAATTTATATATGATGTAGTTATGCTAAAGAAATTGCACCATGATTTTCCATACCAAAATAATTATGTACATAATATCATACTCATTTTTATATCAAAGTATTCATATGTATGAGCATATAATTATTTATTTGAGATATAAAAGTATTTATTCATCATTATTTATTGTGGAATAGATTATTATGTTGAATGAATCTATTTTTATTATATGTGTGGCACACTTAAGCATTAGAATTAAATGATTTTGAATGGGGAACTCTCATAATGCTCCAATGCATTTGATAGTGGTTACTTTCATGATATTTCATGTTGGGATAGGGGATTTAACTAATTCCATTATGGGAAATTGTACTACATTATAACTTATAAGGTTTATCCTTGACCAATGTTTATGATGCATTATTTTCTGTTGTTCTAATATTTCCCATGTTTCGATTATCAGGACATATCATGCCTTATTATACATGTTATTTATATGATCCATTGGTATACCTATTATTTAACATATATTTTATTCTTCATTTTATTCCTTCATTTTCCCATACTTGGTTTTTTATCCAATAACTTTTTTATGTATGCCTTCAGGTTCTCCCATGAAGTGTTAATTATGAAGGAACTTTTTAGTCATCTCAATGAAATTTTCTATAACGATGTTGTCATCCATGTTCTATTTTGTTATGTAATGTTACTAATTTACCAAATAGGATACAAATCTCAATCATCTAGGTTTTATTAAGTGAAATAAAACATGTATTAATGTGTAAAAACGATAAGGGTTTGTTATAGGTTCTTTCCAACCTATGATTTTATTTTCTAGTACATTAACTTTCTCCCTTGGTAGAATGAATATTTTGATTCAGATCATCCCCTTGATGAATCGTCTTCCCTATAAAAAGTTTAACATTTTTTAAAATAAATCACATCCATTGATATGATGTCTTCCACACCTTGTCCATATTTTTCATTCCCACTAATATTTTCTTTTATAATTGGAATCATAATAATGTGTTATCCTATGTAAACTTCATATTTTCCTTATCCTCATTTCAAAATATTGCTTTTTACTCTTTTTATGATGTGGGTTTTCAATAATGGTTTTTCAAATTAATAAAAAAAATTACACCCTTTCAAAATCAATTGTTTTTAAAATATTTTTACTTAAAATTTTTGGAACCTTTATTCCTTTTTCATGTCTCCAGTATTGAATATTCATTCAAAAACTAAATTATTTCAATGTGTTTTTACAAAACATTAATGAAACCTTTATTTAATTTTCAATTCCTAATTATAGAATATTTATTTAACAATATATGTTTTCAATGTGTTTTCACATCACTATTTGGAAAACAATTATTTATTCTCATGTCATAATTATTGAGATTTCATTCCAAATATTGATTTTTAAAATTCATGATTTTCAATATCTCAAATTTCATCGTTCTGAAAATGAAGTTTCAATGGGATTGTGACATATTATTTTATGTATAAGATAAATTGTTTTTCTAAAAACACTTTTAATATTTCACTTACATTTTCATATTTATCTCTAGTCATTATATCTCATAAGACATTATTTTTAATAAATAATCTTCTCAATATTCTCATAAAATAATGTTTTTGGTTGGTGTTATATAATTTTATTAAATAAAACAGGTGAAATTAAATCTCATGAGCTCAAAAGGGTGCATGTTAGGATTTATCCCAAGTCCAAAGGTATATGGGATGAATTTTTCAAACAAAAATATTACATAAGAGGATTTATCCAAAGGTAAAGGGTGTGTGAGTGGATTTATCCAAATCCTTGGGGTACACATAAGGAAGGGTACATTGGATGATTTTTCTCCTGCAAAAGCTTATATGGGAGTATTTTCCAATGTTAAAGGGTAAACAAGATGATTTTCCCTAAAAAATAGTATATAGGTCAATTTATCCAAAGCAAAATGGTACATAGGAATATTATACAATTTCCAAAGGTACACTAGAGTATTATCTCATTATTAAGAAGGTACAAAAGATATTATCCCAATCCAACTATGTGATTAGTGTCTTGTTCATTTTCCATAACATTTTATTAATATGATTACGTTTGTACCACACTATTATGTCATAATATTATGTCTATGATTATTCACCCAAATTTATGTATAATGTCTCAAAAAACCACGCTACCTTTTGTATGGAATACGTTTTTAACTTAGAACTACATGTCCTTATATACCAAATTATATACAATGCATATTATTCCATGATATTTTAATCATATATTTTTACCATGATTTTGTTTCCTCATATTCTTATGATGTAAAACATAATGGAATATTTTTATGTTTTTCCTTACTAAGAATTTGAGATCACCCCTTTATTATTAAAGAATCCATAAGGTTAAGTTGTTTTAATGAATTTATTTATTTTATTCATAACTAAACATATATATAATATTTTTAGTTATATAGGAATCAAATCCATCTACATCGTATTAAGACCGTCATATCAAAATGAATAAGTGGCAAAAATTATAGTTTGATGAAAGTTCTTCATTGTCGAAATCGGAGAAAGAATGTAGTTAATAAGGGAAGAAGTCATTTTTTATTATGATGTCTGATTAAGGATGTAAAGTTAAGAGTTTTATTGTTTTTAGATATTCTAAAACAAATCAGAAGATGCTTTTATAGTAAAAAAGTTTTCACAAACCATTAAAACTCTCATGATAAAAGATTTTGAACAAATAAATGAATGGTTTGAATTTTTTATATTTGTAGTATGGGAATTCCAAATTAATGATATTTCAATCATAATGGGAAACTTCATCATAATGGGATATCATCATAATGGGAATTCCATTATATTGAACTAAAGAGGTAATATAAATCATATTGAGCTGAAGAAGAAACAGGAATAGTAATGATATGAATAAAGAAATGAAAATTTTAATGATCTAAAGAGGAAAATAAAATCATAATGGTTTGAAGAAGAAACACAAAATCATAGTGATTTTATTTTATAAGAAGCCTCAAAAAAAATTATATTATTTATGTTTTGTTGGAGAGGAAATAATTGAAATTAAAATTTTCAAAAATTTCAGTGAAATATACGAAGGACTTATGAAGTCAAATATGATATTTAAATGTGAGAGTTTTCTTTGAGATATTGATATTTATAAAAGTGGAGAATATTTTCATGTTTCTCTCTTTTGATTTATAAGTCACCAAAAAATACCTTCTCCGTTATTCAATCTGTGCGGATTTTTCTACTAAGAAGAAAAGGTGGAGTGTTGATGAAATCAAGTGGATGTAATTTATGGACATAAATCTCATGAGGAGTACCAGATATGTGAATATTTGTTTCTGAAATTGAGAAGATCATATTGAGTCGATTGGACTGATAAAGAACATTATGATCACTTAAGAGGAGTTCGACTTTTGAATATTGACAATAGATTCATCATATTGAGTCCATCATATTGATAGAATAGGATCTAGATCCATCATATTGAGAAAATCATATCTACACTCATTGTATTGAGATAATCAAATCCAGACTCATCAGGATGAGAAATTATGATCAATCCAAATCGGACTGAGGATTTGGACTATGAAATTGGGGAAAAGTTTCATAAAAATATTTATTCTGTTTTTAGGAACAATTTTTTTAAGTAAAAATTATAAACTAATGGGTATTAGAGTAATTATTCCTATTATGAGGTAGAACGTGTCCAAAAGTAGTTGGAATAATTTTTATTCACTTATTCATAATATTGGATTTTTGTAGACCTTCATGAGTGGTTATAGAATGGTTATAGGTTATCAAAGTGATGTTAGAACTTATAAATCATGTGTGATTTATTTTATTTCCATATTTTTAATGCATTATTATTTATTTAATTTTTATTAGAAAATAAATCTTAATAGGTTTCAGGGGTTACAATTATTAAAAATTTGAAACTTATAAAAAGTAAACAAATGATACGACTATTCCTTATAAGTTGTTATTAGATATTTTAGAATTTAAATTGCTATCATAGGTAAATTTACCTTGTTTAATCATTATCATGGATAATATTAATTTTTTCAATAGTAGAGGAATTCTTAATTTTAATGGCCAAAAATAATATGGTTGGAAAAATAGGATGATTCCTTATCTCTTATCTCTTATCTTGGAAGTTACTGATGCTACTGTTATTAGGATTATTCCAATTAAGAAACATTCCCCAGTGAAATTATCTGATAGAATAAATATTTAATTTAAAGGAATGGATAGAATTTATATTCTTATGTGCTTATCAAAAAATGATTATCATATGGTGATAAGTCTCAAAACATCAAAAAACTATTCAAAAGTTGGAATGTTTTTTCAAATGGAATAATTAAGTTAAGGAATAAAACTTCAAATATGACATAGTATATGTGAAGATATTAGAATGGTAGATTAAGAAACAATAAATGATTACTTCACCAGAGTAAATGAAATTGTTTTCAATATCACATGATTCATAGATTTCCTTGAAAATTCTAAAATTGTGAAGAATCTTATGAGGAACTTTCCAGACATGTTTGATTTTATAATTTATTATTTATAAGATAAGTATGATTTATCAATTTATTAATCACATAACATTCATGTTACTTTTTAAATGAGTAAATAAAACATTTTTAATAATAAAATTAAGATTTAAATGGATTTTAAGGCTATGGGAATGATTAAAATCTATGATGTTGATTAAAATGATCCTTATGTGTCCAAAGAAAAAAGGATGCTGAGTTTAATGAACAAATGATGTATCTTATATCCAAGAACTATTTAATAGTAAAGGTAAAGTATATAGGTAAACATAACCTCAATTTTTTTGATTGTTGTAGAATCATACCCTTTGTTATGAATTTCCCCAAGAAGAAACTTCGAGAATATTGATATGATTTTGATGAAAAACATTCATGGAAGAAGTGTGAAAAAATGTTAATGAATAAAAGTATTCTAATAGATTCACAAAGTTTACTAGAATCAAAATAAGTATGATGAGTAATAAATTTGAATCGAATCAACTGACAACAAATCATCTAAATATGAAATTATCGAAAAATTTAGAAACATCGTTGTAAAATTTGAGAAAAAATGATTCCTTAGAGAGTGAATAAGGTGATGAAGAATGCTAGATAGAGTATCAACTCAGAACAAATTTTTTTGCATGAATTGAGAAAAAACATCAAAGAAAGAAACTAGAGTACTGGAGAAAGTGTGTGAATAAGTTTCATATGGAAGAAAAGATGTCATGATGTAGGTGGATGGATAACTTCAACATATTTTAAGCTACAAACATAGAAATGTTGAACAAGTAAAGATTATTGAAGATCATGGTAATAAAGTATAATCTAAGGATTTTGTGGTAAAAAAGTTTCAATCAAGGACTTCTGAGTCTTAAGGTACCTTGAGGAAGATGAATTAAAACATTAACAAGCCTTTAGAAGTAAAATATAAGGCTTACAAAGATGATGAGAATGGTCAATATAAGAATTCGGTGAAGTAATATCTTACCAAATATAATGGTTTATATGATTATTTTAACATTTCAGGTTTCGGAAGGAGTGTAAGGAAATCATTGGTGGAAAAATAATGTTATAATCTTAACAAATCAATAAAATCAGATAGCTCACTCAAAATAAAATATGGTCCATGTTGTGAGTATTTTGAGAAAAAAGTTGTTACCAACCTTAATAGAGTTCCAATAGAGAAATATACTATTTCAATATAAAATCATGATATGATGGTTATTCATGGTGTTTTGGAATCTATGGGAATATGTCCTAAAATATTTGGCATAACATATCCCTACCTATAAGATGGTACAAGAAAAGTGGATGAAATTTGAATGTTGAATGAGAAACATTCCTAACTAATAGAAAGTTGAAAATTTGAATTCTTAATATGTTAGAAACCTTCATATAAGAAAAAAATTTGAAAGACTAGAAGATGTTTGTGGATGATTTTATATGGATGGCGTAATTCCAAAAAAAGTATGATAGTCCTTCTCAAAAAAATTTCATATAATATAATGAAAAAGGAAGCGGAAAATTATAATGTTTAGGAACAATCTTTTATTGTTAATTTTTATTTAAAAAAATTAAAAATAGAAAAACATGGATAATTGATAGTGGAATTTCATAACATATGACATGAGATATAAATTTTTTGAAACATGTTGAAAATCATGATAGAGGATCAGTTACCTTTGGTAATGATAGTTCGTTAAAAATAAGAGGAATTAGAAAGGATTAGAATGAAGATGAACAGTTGATATCTGAAGAATTTTTATTTTTTTATTGGGAAAAACATAACATATATATTATAAGTCAAAATTTTATGATATAAATTAAGTTGTTTTCTAAAAAAAATTGTATCACAAAAAGTGTGACAGATGGAAAAATTATTACATAACGAGAATGAACTAGTGGGAATCTCTTCCAACTAAGATAATTCAATAACTCATTTTACTTGAGTGTGGATGATGAAAGAAATTATGGCACAAAATACATGGGAACATTGAACAAACATTTTAAAGATAATTCTATTCGAAAAATTCTAGAATCTAAAAGAAGGCAAGAATATTTTTTGTTTAACTTGATATAAAGAGAATATAACTAACAAAATTCATTAAATAGCTATGATTCAATCTACCAAACCACCTGATTTTATTCATTCCAATTTATGTGTCCCAATGATACATTAATCAAAAATTAGATTTAAACATTATCAATATTATTGATGATTTCACTCAAATGAAAATCATCATGATTATGAAGAAAACATCAGAGGATTTTGAAATGATAAAATTATTTAGAAAATATTTTGAGAATGAAATGGGTGTATCCATAAAAGTTTTAAGTGTAGATAATGGTACCAAACCCTCAAGAAATATTTTTGAAACTTATTATAGAAATAATTACATAAAACACAAGTATTGTTCTCCCTATACTCCACAAAAAATGGATTATTAGAAAGAATTAATTGAAGATTGGTTGAAATTGGAAGTATTATGTTAGGTGAATAGAAACATTCAAAATTTGACTAGACAGAAGCTATTAGTATTTCTATAAATGTTCAAAATAGATTCTTGTTGAGACTGGAAGAAACATGACTCCTTATGAAATGTGTTATAAAAAATAACCTTCATTGAAATTATTTATTATTTTTTTAATTTCATGTTTTATCAAAATAAAAAAATCTTATTTTGAAATATTTTATGAGAAAGATATGGATAGAACTTTTATGCATTATTCATCAAATCAGATAAGTTAAAAATGTTGGAACAAACATTTATAAAAGTCGGGGGAATCATATAATATGACGGAAATTAAAAATCAATGTTCATTAAAAAAAATTATTTTAAATGTTGTGGAGGATAAACTAGATAATTCTGAAAATATTGAATTTAATTCAAACCCACCATAACAAGATTCATATGAATTTTGTGATGAGAAAAATTTTGCTACGAAAGAAAAATCAAAATTTTTCTACCATATATAAACATTATGTATCCTAAAAAATTATTGGGAATCAAAAGGATTTATTTAAGATATAAAATAATGTTCAGATTAGATCATTTAACTTCACTTGTCATAAAAGTTGAACCAAAATAAGATTCAGAATCTATTTAACACAAATAATAGGAGGATTCTATAAATGAGGAGTTGGGTCAGATTGGGAAGAATGAAACATGGTAACTTGTTTCATGGACATCAATTAAGAATATTATCAAAACCATGTGGGTTTTGAGAATCAATTTAAAAGGTTATGGAGAAGTTTCATGAAAACAATAAGTACTTATTTTTAATATATATAGACATATAAAAGTTGTGGATTTCAAAGAAAAGTTTTCTACAGTTACATGATTATAAACTATTAGAATTTTACTTATTGTGGCCACACATTAGAGTTAAAAATTTTATCTAATTGATTTAATGTCATACATTTTAAATGGTGAGATTGAGGAAGATGATTACAATGAAAACCCCTATGGGTTTCTACTTGATGGGGATGAAAAAAATTATTGTATATTGATGAAATCATTTTATGGGATGAATCAGGATACACATTCTTGGTACTGTAAACTTGAATTTTTTTTAGAATGTTGAACTTTTCTAATTGAAATGTTGATAGTGAAAGATGTTGACTCTGGAACTCTAATTGTATTTGTGTATGTGGATGATAAATTTTTTTCTAGGGATATAGAGGATAATTTTAAAACATTTTTTGAGGAAATGAAGAAGAATTTTGAAAATTCTATGTTAGGAAAATTAACTTGATTCCTTGTATTACAAGTTCATCAAAAAGAAAAATACATTTTCTTATCTCAAGAAAAGTTTTCCAGAGAATTGTTAAAGATATTTGGTATCAGAAAATCCAAATATTTTTTACCTCTTATTTTTTGATAATTTTTTAGTAAAGATGAATATAGGATTAATGTGAATTATTAAGTCATTTGGAAGTTGATAGAAAGTTCTTTTTACCTTACAGCCTCAAGGCTTGATATTGTTTACACTGTGAATTTGCATGTCAGGTATCAAATTAATCCTAAATAACCAAATATGTTTGCAGTGAATGTGGATTCTGAGATATTTCAAATGAAAATTTCAGAAGGATTGTTATACACAATAAATAGTGAGATGATGTTTTATAGTTATACTAAGGCTAATATAGATAGATATTATACTGATAGAAAATAATCCTTAGAAGGATCATTTTTCTTGGGTAAATATTGTGTGAGTTGGAATAGTGAGTAATAATGGTTTGTAACTTTTCGTGTAGATGAATATGAATATGTTGCAGCTACTCAAGATTGTACTCAAATGTTATGGATGAAATTTGTTCTTGACGATTTGAAGGTTAAGTTTTATTAACCATTGAAGATACTATGTGATAATCAAATTGAAATTGATCTTTATAAAAAACCTATCTACCATTCAAGAATAAACACATTTATATAGTGTTTTACTTTATAAAATAGAATTATGTGGTTGGAGATTTTTTATTGGATACGTTTCAATAAAGTGTCAAATTTATATTATCTTTAATAAATCAATATTGAAGGAATAGATTCTATAATTTAGATTGCTACTTCATGTTCATCCTCCTCATATGACATAACCAATCTCATAAGGAAGAATCCCTACTGTGATTTTGATTATGATTACAATGGTGGTGAAAACTTAACAACATTTTACACATTATAATGTTTTTTTATCCATATTTTTATTAATATAAAGTTGTGGTTATCATAATATGTGGGATAGAAAATGAAAATATATAGAGATGAAAATATAATTGAATAATGTTTATCTTTAATTTGATGCAAACGTTTCGAGCCACTTAGGGATATAAATCTTTCTAAAACATTGCCTTAACCAGTATGGTAGTTCCAGGACACTATATTTTGATAATATCAACGATTTGATAAACCTCAAAAATTATTATTTATTCATAAAAGTTGAGTTGTGAAAACTTTAGAGTGTTAGAGAAGTTGATAACCTGTATTTTCGATAAATCTAATGGGGGTATATTGGAGTGCCCCTATGGTGAAATTATTTTAACAATGTTTTTTATTTATTGATAACTAACCTTTTTGTATAATAATTTTTTTGCTATCCCGGAATCAGATCCATATACATCATATGATTATCATCATATTTAAAAGAATCAGAGGCATACACTATTGTTTGATATATGTTTACCTTTTTCATAATATGAGAAAAAATAAGTTTCTGAGTGAAGAAGTCATTTTGGTGCTGAAGATGTTTATTGAATAATGTGATGTCCTTAGTTGGAAGGTTTTTTACATTATAAAAGAAATCAGACACTAATTTATAGTCATAAAGTTTTTACAAATCATGAAATCTCTCATGATTAATGCTTTTGAAAAAATGGTAGAGGATTGATGTTTTATAGAGAGGTATTATAGGAATTCCATCATAAAGGGATTTTGATCGTAATAGAAAAATTCATCTTAATGGGATTTCCATCATAATGGTAATTCCATCATGGTAATATAATGTGTCATAAAAATATTATTGCACCCAAGTGGTAACAAAAATTTTATTTATCTGGATATGGAAAGAGTAATCATAATGAGATAAAGAGGAAATAATATTAACATTGAACCAGAGATGGAAACAAAAAATTTAATGAGCTGATGAAGAAACTATAAGAATAATCAACTAGAGAAGGAAATATAATTTTTAACGAACTGAAGAGTAAATAGAAATCATAATAATCTGATAAGTAAATATATCATAATTATCTAAGAATGAAATAGAATCAGAAATATCTGATTATAAAGAAGACTCGAAATTGAAAATTTGAGATGTTTTATGAATATTTGAAGAGGTAAAACATGAAATTAAATATTCATTAATTCTTGGATATTTCTAAGGAGGATTGATGATTTCAATGTTGATGTTAAATTTTTTTATATTTTCGGAGTTTGGATTTTGAGGATCTAAGGAAAATTTTCAAGTTTTTTGCCTTTTCATTTTGAGATGCATATAATAACATTCATAGATAATTTGTTTAGTGTGAATTTTTCATGAAAGTATAAAAGGAGGAGGACAGAAGAAATAAATTAGAATTCAATCCTATTCATAGATATCATGAGTAAGACAGGAAAACAAAATTTTCATTAGAGAGTTAAGATGATCATATTGAGTCGATTAGATAATGAAATATCATTTTTATTAATTGATCTTAGTTTTAGTTTTCCAGATTCTGAATCAGTTTGTCGTATTGAGTCCATCGTATTGAGAAAATGAGATCCAAATTCACCAAATTGATAGAATCATATATTGACTCCTTGTATTGAGATAATCAAATCTCGATATATCATATTGAGAGAATTATATATAGACTCATTAGATTGTTAAAATTGGATCTATCCAAATAGGATTGAAGATTTAGACTGAGAAGTTCTGGAGATGTTTCAAAAAAGACCTTATTCATCTGTTTGGATAAATTATTTTATAGTAAAACATTGTAAACTGTAGTGGGTTATTATTATCTTTCATATCAGGATGTAGAAGATGTCTAATCCAAGTTGGAACATGTTGCATTAACTTGTTTGTAATATTTTATTTCCATAGACAAATAAGAGTAGATATTGAAAATAAGTAGGTTCTTACAAAAGGATTGAAATTTGTAAATATTTTATGATTTTCTTTCTTTTATATTTATCCATGCATAGTTTTTTCAAAAAATTTATAGGGATATATATCATAACAAGATGTAGGGGTTCTGTTTTTAATTTTTTTGAAACTTATATAAGGAGAAAAGCTAATTAAACCCACACCCTTCTCAATTTCTATTAGATCCAATGGATCTTCACTTATGTTTCACTTCCCCATGTTATGAATATGAGTATATCTTAAAGGAAGACTAGAAGAGTGTTTATGCGGTTAGATTATGGAGAAATGTTCACAACAGTTGTAAATTATGTTTCTTTTTTAGCCGATCCTAAAAGAAGGTAAAAAATTTTTCTATGAGATTCTCTTAAATTTTTGATGCATATGGATTATCTTATGGAAATGATATAAATAATAACTGATTTATATCAATATTTATCAAAGAATATGTTTAAAAAAATTTCACTAGATTCAAAATTTCTGCTCTACGGAGCCTTAGTTTTAGAGTAGGGGTTTGTTATTTTTGAGGATTAGTTAGGATCTATTTGGGATAATGGCAATAGTACCATAGAAAAGACCCCTGAGAAAATTCTATATATTGGATAACAACCATGAATTTTGGTAGTGTTTTGGGTGTGTGGTGTTTCTTTAAATTATGTCACTTTCTAGATACTAGAAAATTGATGTGGTGATAACATAATTTCATATAGGGTAAATCATCATGAAATTGATAGTTTAGTATCAAATTAATATTCAATCCTGCATATGATGTGTGGTCCAGAGACTACACCACTGGATATACACTCCTAGTAGATATGATTTAGTCGATATAATTCTATTTAAAACCATTATGGATGATTTATTTTGTAATTACATTTATAAATAAATTGATGGAATATGAGAGAAAAAACCTAATTACACCATTATTGATTTAATGGTGATTTAGGTTGAAATCAAGGCTACTGTGATAATTTTATTGAATAAGAAATTCTAATGCCAAATTTATCATCTTATAGTAATTATCTTATCGTGTTAATTTTTCATCACTCTTTATTAACTCGTTTTAGTTTTAGTAATGGATGAATCCCAAAAAAACAAAGTTATCAATGAATAATTTAGAAAATGTGGATATTCTATCAGTAAGAATCTATGTGGGATAAAATCTAGTGTTCAAAATATTACAGTTATGATCGCCTAACTGTTTTGAGTAATGATTAAAAACATGAATCATGTTGAAAAACTAAACACACCAATTATGAGAACGATTGAGTTTCATAGAAGATCAGGTGATTAAGATGATGAAGGAATGAAAATTTATCTTCTTATATATCATTATTGTGGGATGAAATACCCACAATGGAGGATCAATGGAATAAGATATATATTTAAAGTGTTGAAGGATTTGTCATTAAGTTTGTAATTTATGAAGGGTGATGAAGAGGCTAACCAATATAATGATAGGTATTAGAGTCCTCACTAACACACCATCCAAACTTCTATACCTCAAAGACAGTGACTTTGGGAATTATGCAATTTTATTCCCCATTTCAAGGTCTAATAAAGTTTATTGGTTTTAGTAATCATCTAAACTAATAAAATGAGGTAAAACCTATAAAAATTATATTATTCATGTGTATCATAATAATTATATGGTGGTAGTTATTATTCACTCTATATTTATGGATGACTTATTTCATGAAAGTAATACTAACTTTTAACAAAAAAATTATAAATAAAGACCTCTTTGTGGTATTATTTTTATATCGAAGGAATATAAATCTCTATTAAGGTATTTCAGATTATGATCCATGCAAGTCCTATTATCCATTATTTATATGGATTTTTTTGTAACTTTGGTAATGGATTTTTTATCTTCACATAGACAAAATATTAATTACCAAAATAGGGAAAGCATATTTAAAACCAACATACATTCATCTATTAGATAATAAAATAATATGACCTTTCTTATGAAACTAATTATATTATCAGGGTTTTTATACATAATCACAAGCGATTATTGGATAAAATGATTAAATAAAAACTCAATATCAATAATAATCAAATTATTATAAAACAAATATATTCAATAATTTTTTAAAGGATGATATTTCCATAGAAATTATACCATAGGTCATGACTAACTATTGATATGCGTTTATATTTTAATTAATATGGAATAGATACAATTATAGGGATGTAATTTATTTATGTAAAGAGAGTAATACTCCTCAATATTTTAGAATATTTTACACTTTAAATTAATTATATGTTCGATAGATTTTTTCCACACATTGAACTGAACTAAAAACACCCATGAAATATTTTGTATTATAATTTTTTAAATAATAAAACATTTATTGAGACATGATTTCTTTTATTTTCAATAATACACTATGTTTTAGTATATGAATTAAAAATCCCAAAAGAAATGTCATGGATACATCCAATGGAATTGAATGTCACTCTTGAAGAATTATCCTTGTAAAATATAATGATTTACTATGCTGATCTTAAATAACCAAGACATGTTCTAAGAAGAATTTCACAATGATTAATATATGTGAATACCATGAAAATATTCATTTTCATAACAAAGAAGTAATGATGTCCAGGAAATGAAAATATTATTTCATATTGATTTGGAGATGGTATTAAAGAATCTTTGAAGGCCATGTAAAATGTGTTCTCATTATAGATGATGAATGATTGAATGTATTAGAATTAGATTTGAATTATATTAATAACTTAGGAAAGTTTCCTAGTAATATAGTGGTGTCGTTTATTAAATATTGACTTCCACACACATAGAATGTCATTCCACAAAACAAAGGGCACATGTGGGACCCCTAAGGTCATCCATGCTCGAGGGAGTACCCCTATTCATGAACATGGGTGGAAGAATGACTACAATATGTGAATTAGCCCATGTAAAGTGCCTACCGAGTGTGCACCATATGACATTCATAGTTTTGGACAATATACCATCAGTGGTTCCCATGGAACGCATGTGTTGTTCCCCGTCTGGGTGTAAGGTTCAGTGAATCTGGGTGTTAACCCTAATTCCAACTCAAAGGAGTAGAAGTCACTACTTAATTGATATATTGAAGCATCGAATGAAGGATAATTCAATGTGGGATAAACACTTTGCAGGTACTTATTCATTTGACGATAAATTTATGATTTAATGAATGAAACAGAATATATTTGATCTGCAACTTCTAATCAAAAATGTATAACATTTTTGAAATAAGGTGACTTATTATCTCATACTCGACAATTATTCAAACTACACCTTCACTTTGACTATCCCACGCATGAAATTCCCTGAGGAAAATGGATGTATAATGAGTAACCCCAACAAAATTCAAATTCTAATCATGATCATCAAATCTCGTCCGGTTTGATTAAAATTGGCCAAGTATGAATTTCCAAAATGAAAAAGAATTTTTTTGTTAAGATTATTTTTAGAGATGAAACCAATGAAAAATATTATTTATTGATGAGGGTAGTAACCAAAGAACTATGTATGATCATTAATGCTTTTTGGAACTAAAGTCATTCATGGATAACGATAGAGAATGCTTTGCGATGTTGATGAATGAAATGAAAAGAAGATGGGTGTTCATATTTCCCTATATAGTGCATAGCTTATGAGAATCCACATATAAAATAAGATGATTTTTAGAGGAGGTTATGTCATTTTTAGATAGTGAGGAGTAATTTTCAGCGTTCATGGGTGAACCAGTAGAGTTTGTAGCGGAGGGTTTGGGTACATCCCCTATGTTGATGATACAGTTTGATTGTGGTGAGGGTTATATAATGTGGAGAGAATAATATATTAGTTTTAAATATGTTTTATAATTCAAGTCAAAAAACAATGTTTTCTATGAGAATGATACATTTGGTATGTGGATAAAAATTATCTAAAGAAAACCTTTATATAATGGCATGTGAAATTTTATATGAGGAGATTATAAGAGAATGTATGAGTTTATGGATTATAGTATGAGAATATGGCATTAGAATCCTCATAGTAAATGAAATTCTATGTGGGATGCTGATGGTTTGAGAATAAAACCATTATTACGAGAAGGTTTTATGTGGTAAATAATTCATTGTAGTGAGTGTTTGATGGAATATAATTGGACATGTGATCAGTGAAAAAGGACATGATTTTTATGATCCTTTCAAGATGAATTATTATATGCTCTATATCCTATTCAAAGATATAATAAAAATCTATGTGGGTAAGATTTATTTTAGGAAGATTCATAGAAAATGAAATTTAATGCGGAGATTCTATGATGAGACCATCGAACTACTTTAAACTGAATACTACATTCAGTAATTTTATTGTGTGATAATTTCATGAATAATCATTGATTTATTTCCTATAAATACATGTTTAGATCTCGATATATTATATTAATAATTTTAGGCTATATAATTATTTATATTGGATGTAAAAAAATATCCTAGTTGTGATAAAAATAGAATATTATTCATTTATTGAAGTATAAAAATTACATGAAGAAAATTGTTATACTAAATGATTTATAGATGGAATGTTCTATGAATTAATGTTTGTTGTAATTGTATTAATAGTGTTCCAAATTCTTGAAAAATAATCTACATATTGTTCCAAGCAATAGTGCATGAAGTGTAGTTAAGTGGACCAATCACACATTGTTCATAAGTCCATGAAATACTCATGATTACATGAAGTATTTGAGTTGAGATTTAGAAGATAGATTATTCTGAGTTGTTATAGTTTAATATTTCATAAAATAGTAATAATTAATTTATTCAAATCAAATTGACATGTTAACTGAGGCTGATGCACCATCATTAGAAGGATGTGTTGTCCGATCATTGTTTAACAGATGCAGCTGACCAAATACAAGTGATTAGAGATTTGTGAGTAAGATCAAAATTCACAGAAAAGGTACCTGTAATAGGAACATATGAATGTGTGATAAAAAATGGTCCGGGAGGAATATCAATATATCAATCTATAGTGTATCTACCTTGATGAAATGATGAAGTCTCCTATGTGGATTTGGGAGAAGAAGTCTCTTGTGTGATTCAAGAGGATAAGTCTTAGTGTAGATTCTTGAGAATGTCAGTTTTGACTCAAGTAACATTGTCCAATATAGTATAAGGATCCTTCTCTATGGATTATAGATAAATATAATTTGACTCGTTGTCATCCATTATAATTGATAATTAGATTATGGTGGAGAATCAATGCTGGAGAAAATAAACAATACGATAAGGAGTGGGTCAATTTGATATATCCTTGTAAATCTCATGTGATGTGCTATTTCATTTTATTTCACCATAATAAGTGTGATTGTGAGCTATCCTAAGTTAATCGGGATCCTTGACAAGTTCAAGTGGTTAAATTCAAAAGAAATAATTTTAAAAAGTAAACTAATGATTCACCCACCTCTCGATGGCCAATCTGGTTTGAGGCACATCCATTAGTATTAGAGCATTGGTCACCTTTAAAGATGAAAAAGATTTTTATGAATTTAAAATTTCCGGAAATTAGTGAACTACATCTAATAGAGAAAAAATAGTTACTCCTAAGTATAATATTCTCATATTTATTCAATACATAGTAGAATACATAGAAGAGATACAGATGAATGTGGAAGAATAATCTTGTAGTATATAAAGAGATACGTCTAATTTAAGGTAATAAAAATTGTATATGTTGAAGTGTGTATTTTATTATTCTATTAATGAAGACTTATTGTGTTATAATTATGGTGGATCAAATAATGATTTACTCCTTGAATTCAAAGAAAATATGAAACCTATTCCTAATGAATTTGTAAAGAATATTTTTTGAGGTATTAGAGATCGTAAAGATGAACAATTTTATCTATACGAAGAGACTAACTCCATGGAAGATTAATTGGATAAAAGGTTGGGATATCCCAAACTCTTTCAAAACATTTCAATGAAATGGAAGAAACAATTTCAAGTTGAAATAAATGTTATACCGAAATGGTTGAAAATTTGAAAGGAAGTGTTTCTGAGAAATAATTTCTTGAGATTTTATTTATATAATATTTCCATACATTTGAAATACTACATGGAGATTATATTATTGTAAATATTTCACAATTAAGGATAGAGATGGGATTTTAATGGATCTTGAATACTCATTTCAATAGTTATGAATCATGCATGAATAAAAAATGAAGAAACCGAAGGAGGATTCGAAATCCATGTTGAGATCAATTTTGGTTGATAAGAACTCCATCAACATGATGTGGCTAGAGATGGAGGTGAGATTGAAAAACTATGAATCACCATAATAATTGTACGAACCTAGATATTCTTTTCAGGTATGTCACCACTTGGTTGATGTTTTTCTTGGTTTTAATGTTAAGGGTGATGCTTCGGAGAGTCGGGGAAACTTGAAATGAAGTTTTGAGGCAAAACGGGGAGCTGCACATGCATCGCACGATTTGTCTAACCATGCGGCCAGACCTTGCGTCGTTGGCACTCATGGCAGTACCAACCACATGGTTGTCGCACGGTTAAGGGAAACCAGGCGAAGAGACCGTGCAAGGAGTGTTGGAAAGGTAGTACAAACCGCACAATTAGCACACGATTTTTCTAACCGTGCGAGCAAACTGTGCGGGGACTTAAATTAGATCCTTAAATTGTGGATCTAAATCTTTTTTCCTCTAATTTCCTTGTTTAAGATCCTAAGAGGAAATAACTCGTGATTACTCTTACTTGAAGGTTGGAAAACATCTCCCAAGTGTTTCGGAGGTGATCTGAAGGCTTCTATTTGAAAATTGAAGCCGGAATCTTGAGGAGAGATAATCTAAGGCAGGTTCTTCGACAATCAACCCAAGTTTCTTCTGAATTCTTCATTGTTGGGGTTTTTGTAAAAACATTTAAGGCAGGTGGTTTGATTCCTTAAATTAAATGTCTTTGAGTTTTTTTGAAAATGTGTCAGATACCCATGTATCGGGTATCACAGGTTAGGGTTTTGATCCTGTAATATTATCTGCCATATATTTCTTGTGTGTTTGAGGCTATTAGACGAATAATGATTGCTTGTTTTCATGTCTGAGGATCACACCATGGGTTTTTTCCTTGTTTTTCTTGTTTATCATTGTTTGGATTAGGTTTTCTGTGAGGCAATCCTTGTTACACTGATTTCCTGCCTTGATATGAATAATGGAATGTGTTGCCTGCAGTTTAAATGTTTTTGATGCATTGTATCTATTAGCCTAGAATTTTGTTGAACATACATAGGTCTTATACGAATCAGTTATGAATGATTTCTTTTACTCAGGTTTGCGGGAACCTGGTGTAGCAAGACCATAAGGGGTATTGACGTTGAGTGCTCCCTCATAGGTCCTGTTTAATTATTACCACTATCAAAACATAAGGGAGATTGACTTTGTGCTCTCTCAGAGGGTCTGATAATTATCAAATCGATACTAAAGGGAGAATTAGATGTAAGTGCTTCCTCAAAGAGTCTATAGTATCGCAGCAAGGCCATAAGGGGAATTGACGATGAGTGATTCCTCAGAGTTTCATTGCCTTTGTTGAATACATGACCATTGGGGTCTTCCCGCGTGAGCCACCCAGATGATCAGTGTGATAAATTAATTTTGGTTGGTTGTGATGAGTCCACCAAGCCAAAGAACAATCTTGGGTTTGTACTTCTTGTTGTTAGGTAGTCTCTTGAGATACCTGTTGTGTTACCTGCTATGCCATTGGATTATATATATTTTTTTCTAGATTCATTGGTTGATGATTAAATGATTGAATTAAATTAATGAATAAATATTAATGGATTCTTATAGTATTTTTTACTCAGTGTACTCTTGTTTTTCTGCTGCATTTATTTCATTTAGTTTTTCTATATTTCTCACTAGCACTAAGGCAAAGATCTTGTGGTGGTTTCCTACTGGGATTAGCCTCAAACCCTGTTTGGGTCCTTCTTTTCGGCCTAAACAGGATATATGGTTACAGGTGTGGCTAGAGATTGTGGCCCTTCTACCTCAGGTTCTTGAATACTGGTTAGAGCTGGAGATCATGGGACCCAGCTTTGGCTTGCGATGCTGCTGGAGTTTACTGATTACTCTTAGAACATAGGTTTTAGTTTTATTTTACCATGTTTATTTGTTTACTACTTTCCATAGATACATGTACCATGGTGCATCATTTTTATATTATATATTGATTCTACTATTTGGTTTCAGTTGTTGTATATTGTTTATAGGTTCCGCTATTATTCATTATTTTCCTTCCACTACATACTTTACCAAATGTGGGATACGTTTCCCCACTGACTCACCAAGGACCTCGCTTCTAGTCAACTGCCTCTGGAATTTGGGTAAATGCACTTGAGTTCATGTGGCAAACATGGTACGGGGCCCCGTTGAGTTGTTCTGTATTCGGGTCGTTACAAAGTTGTATCAGATGAGTTTTCTTTCTTTTCTATTTCATTACTGATTGGCGACAATATATAGGGTTAGGAAGGAATGGGTATTTGGTACTTCAATGTTCCAAGAAGTAATTATCTCATGTACAGGGAAAAGCTATATTACCTCATGATTGCAATTTTTAGTTTTCTCAAGTGTTACTGTTGATTATATTTCACCGTTGGGTGATGCACTTGTTTTGTGTTGTTACAGTTTATATGATTGTGGTTCTATTTTGTTGCAACCAGATGAGATGAGGGTATTCCATCTCATGCATCATATATGGACTGGTTAGAAAATCAAATATCATGCAGTTTACCTTTCCATCTAGGTTGCATTATAAATTGCATGTTTTTGTGATAGATGTCGTGATTGATTATACATGATGTTTTGATAGTTGTTGTGACAGAGATACATGCAATGCTAATAGAGTGTTGTTTATATTACTGCATATTTAGCATGGACGCCAAGCTTTGGTCTTAGAGGTGTTATGGACCCATGTGGATCGGAATTTTGCGGATCATGGAATTATCATACTGTTTACTTGTTATATCATTGTTATGATGTCAAACATTGATTCGTGGGGAGTATGGGCCCCCGCGGATCGGAATTTGACACATAGTTGCTATTTTTTTAGTGTTTTTCAGTGTTTTTGGGATGTTTTTATGCCTACTGCCTATAAACCTAGATAACACGACTTGTGGCCTTATGAAAACATACCATGTGTTCTTCTGTTCGGGAAGAACTACTTTTCCCTGTTACACGCTGTGTACTTTGAAGTACACGCCCTTTAAATTCCGTCCTGGTGATCCAGCAATGTAATTGAATACATGGGTTTGAAAATATTAAGGACATCATGCCGTGTACAATTTTGACATGCTTTATAGTTGTGGCCCGTGTACCAGCCCGTGTGACTAACGACACGGACAAGAAAAATCTTTAAGAACACGCCGTATAGTTTAGGTTTACACAGCCAGTTTGGCCGATGTACACACCCAAGTAAAATCTTTCTGGAACACGACATGTATAGAGACTACACGCCATGTAACTATGATTTTCTAGTCTTAAGAGATTCTCCTCTTACTTTTTGATTTCACTCTTTTTAGTTGCAACTGTGCTCGTTGTTGATAAAGGTGTGCTTGACCCTGCAGAATCATGCAGCCAAGACATCCTCTCTTTGCATGTCAGGGGTCTGACAATGATCGTGTGCCGGATATGGAACTATCGGTTATCCCAGATACTAGTGCGGACACACAGTTCTGTGATGAATTCATGAAGTTCATACAGACCTTTCAGGGATCTCAGCAACCTGCCCAGTCTATGGCAGATCTAATGCGAGTATTCCAGCAGCAGCATCCTCCCACGTTCTCTAGGGATGGAGGACCTCGGGCTGCGGAATCTTGGTTCGAAGCTATGTTTCCTATCTTCAACCATATCAAGAAACCCCTAGAATGAAGGGTGAGACTCACAACATACATGCTGCGAGATTCCGCCAAGAGATAGTGGGAGGTAGTTTCTCAGGCAGGGCATCACCAGATAGTTTCTTGGGACGAGTTTCAGCGTACGTTCTATGACTACTTATCCCTGATGATATTGAGGGATAATAGAACCAAGGGGTTCATGAACCTACAGCAGGGTACACTATCTATTATAGAGTATTCCTCCCACTTTACAGAGTTACAGTGATTGAATCCCATTCTGGGGAATGACGAGATCTTATTAGCGAGGATGTTTGAGAAGTGACTCAGACCAGAGATCAGATCACATGTTATCATATTACATTTTACGTCAATTACATTGATAGACAACCAAGTAGTGATCACAGAGAAGAATTTGAGGAATACTAGAGCAGTGAGCCAGGGCAGTTCAGTATCCAGAATTATTACTCTTATTTTTTGTTAGCAGGAAGCTCCACCGAGAGTTTACATGAGGTGACTCGAGGAAGCGATATGTTCTTTCAGGTTGAAAGGTTTTGTGCTAGCAGTGTGGGAAGGACGGGCATAAGAATCCACAGTACCTGAGAGACCCAGTAGAGTGTCGATCTTATGGAAATATGGGTCATCTTAATCGGTTTTGCAAGGTTTTTCTTCTAGCGGCGAGTGAAGAAGGATCCGTTTCGACTCCGCGTACATGAGTAGGTTTACCAGTTCTACAACATACTGGGGGCTAGAGTTCTTCAGGTTTTTCAGGCTAGGGTAGAGTCTGTGGACGTAGTGGTCAGGCTCAGGTTGGATTAGCTCAAGGATCTAAGGCTGCTAAACAGGGCTGTGGTACTGGCCAGACATTTGCAGTAGAGCATATTCATCAGGAGTAGGATCTTGGACCTTCTATAGTGCGAGGTACAATCATAGTAGCCTGAGTTTTATCTTCTGCACTTTTCAATAAAGGAGTTCTCATATCTTTATTTCTATGCACACGGTGGAGAGACTTAGACTTACTATCTTTACTTCTGAGGATATGATGACACTAGACACTCCCTTGGGAATTAGAACTACTAGTATGCGTTAGTGCAAGGAGTGCCCCCTTGAGGTTGGTGGGTGTCACTTCCTGTGGGATATTTATGTCCTAGAGATGACAGGTTATGATTTCATTCTCAGAATGGACTGGCTAGTTCCTTTTCAGGCCTTATTCGATTTCTATCATCGCAGGGTGAGTTTCACATCACCAGATGGAATATATTTTCATCACAAGGGAGAATGGGATGTCCAGGAGAGCAGAGCTGGACCAGAGCATCATGGGTTGGGAGGTTTTACAACCTAGATTTCTAGTTTGTATCTGGACGATCAGGGGACCATTCAAATGGATTTTCCTCCAGTAGTTTATCATTTTCTAGATGTCTTTCCAGAAGACTTATATGGGTTTCCTCTGGATCGTGAGGTAGACTTCTCTATTGATCTTGTTCTAGGATAAGCACGGGTATCCATCCATCCATATAGGATGGCTATGCCTGAGTTGAAATATCTCAAGAATTAGTTTGAGGAGTTTCAAGAAAATGGTTTTATCTGACCCAGTACTTCTCCTTGGGGATCGCTTGTCTTGTTTGCGAAGAAGGTGGATGGTACTTTACAGATTTGTGTGGATTATCAGAAGCTGAACCATTTTATTTTCAAAAACCAGTATGCATTGCCAAGGATTGATGATGTTTTTGATCAGCTTTGGGGAGCTAAGGTGTTCTCAAAGATCGACATGAGATCCAACTATCATCAGTTGCGTGTCAAACCATTAGATATACCAATTCAGCCTTCCAGAGTATGTATAGTCTGTATGAGTATTTGGTTATGTCGTTCGGTTTCATGAATGCACCAACAATTTTCATGGCGCTGATGAATAGATTTTTCCATCATTACCTATATTTTATCGTGGAAGTTTTTGTGGATGATATATTGGTGTACTGTCACACTCCCCACGACAGTAGGGCATTTATCTTGTGAGGGTTTCCTTCTAGGATTAGTCTCACGCTCTGTTTCAGTCCTACTTTTTTCCCCAAACATGTTATATGGTTGCAGGTGTGGATAGGGATTGTGTCAATTCTACCTCTGGTGCTTGAATGCTGGTTAGAGTTGGAGACCATAGGACCGAGCTTAGGATTGCGATGCTGCAGGAGTTTACTGTTTACTTTTAGTACTTGGGATTCAGTTGTATTTCAACATGTTTCTTTGTTTACAACTTTCCACATATACATGTACAATGCTGTATCATTTTTATATTTTACATTGCCTCTACTATTTGGTTTCAGTTGTTTTATATTGTTTACTGATTCTGCTATTGTTTATTATTTTCCTTCCGCTACATACTTTAACAAATGAGGGCATAGTTTCCCCATTGACTCCCCAAGGCCCTCGCTTCTAGTCGGTAGACTCTGGCATTTGGGGAATCACGCTTGTGATCATGTTGAAAACCAAGTACGGGGCACCAGTTGGATGGATCGGGATTCGGGTCGTTATAATAATGAACATCAAAAATAACATAATGAAGAGACTGTTCCACTCAAATTTGAATTATAGATCATGATTCCATAAATGATATTTGATCATCATCCAATCAAATAAAATCTTCCTCCATTAAGAAGGTTTCACATATCCTATAAATTTTTTTATGTAGTCGTGATGTTTCAAGTGATGGTAAAATATTGAAGCCAATCTCTAAGAATGTTTGGATGGTGAAAATTGATGTTAAATTCACAACATCTAAGGATTATGTTAACAAAATCATGAATAATTGTTCACCAACATATTTCCCAATTAGTGGTGTTCCACTCCAAAAAAGAAAGGTAAATAATATATGTAATCAAAGAATATTTCACCATAAAAGAATTGAAAAGGGTTCATTGGCTATTTTTTGTGTTGCTGGAAGTTTGGGTGTGAATCCTTGGAATGTTCAAACAATATAGATATTCATGAAAATAATAGAAGACCTACGTTTAGGGGGGACACTTTTGATGGAAATAGATGAAATTAACTATAGGAGAAAAAATCATAGAAAATGAATTTTTATACAAGGATATATGCACCCTTTAATTATTTTTGTGAGTACTGTGACATAAGTGGTATCATCTATGACAAGTACTGCTATGAACCTATCGAGAACAAATAATATAATAATCTTGAGAGACAACAATAAAAGTGAAGGAACAAAATAAAATATGGTGAAAAGTCTGTGTTGAGATTTCAACAAAATAAAAAGACTTTTAGACCAATTTTCACTAACAAGTACAATGAGATATCATATCATATATCCAAGGTAGAAATAGTTGAGTCATGAAAATCCCCACCCCAAGGAAAATGAAGGCCCAGTTTGATGAAGTACATCGAAAATTGGTGAATGAACAAAATACATATCAAGGTGGACAATGTAGGTTCTATTGTGTTTGTCGGTTTTTTGAGACATATAGGCACAAAGCCTACACCTTATGGTATAACATGTCATTACTATAAATCATGCATGAATTAAGGGAATTCATGGTGGGAAAATGAGAACATAGTCTTAGAGAGGGAATTATGAGACCAAAATTTCATCCAAGCTTCCAAGCCATAATATTTTAGAAGCTTTAAAAGAATTTAGTGGATTATGTAAATACAAGGGTCACAAAGTTTAAAAAATCAGGAAAATACTACGAATATATATTCTCTATGATATGGCAGGGAAGATTCTACACCAAAATAACTTTGGTGAATAATGTAAAAATTATTACAAGAACTAATTTATCAATAAATAGTTCTTAGTTGTCTATCCATATCAATTGAAATTGGATAAAAATTTAGAGGAAGCTTAATTATTGCTAATGCCAAAGGAAATCAATTGTCTACTGAAATGTGAGAGGTGCTAAATCTATACATGATCCACACAACTATATGGATATTCTACCAAATTAGTAGGAACTGTTTCAAATTAAAATAAAATAATAAATGACATCATGTACTCAAATGACTATAATGGAAAATGATAATTCAAAAAAAGACTGAGGTTTGGAGAATAAAATGGCCACGGTTGAGAGGCAAGTCTTAGAGTGAATGTTACTCCTCGTGACCAAGAATGTATCTCCTTATTCCCTTATATGTAAATTGTTTTTTAATAACATGTAGGGAATTTAATGATAATAATGCATCCATTTAAGGGAATCATTGATTTAACGATGTAGTTGACTATTTGATAAATAGTGAATGAAGAACCTCTAAACAACTTTATAATATTGAAACTTGTGGTATGTCATTCACATGTTCATAACTTCTCCTTAATTATATTAATTATAAAAAAGGGGGATTACTTGGTTTATTACAAGATAAAACCAAGGGATAGATATAACATTTTCACAGGAACATTCTAATGTGTATGTTGAAGTATGTGTTGGATTTATCATTTCATTGATAAATTTAATTATTTCCAATCCATTTAATTACAATTGATAGTTTTTAGGCATGATGTTGCATTAATGGTATTTTATGGATTGCTTAATCATCCTTGCATGTATCTCTCTTCTTTTCTATATTGGGTAATCCCACATAGACATATAGTTTATTAACTAAAGTATCTTTAGTAGTAAAATCATGTGAGATCATTCCTCTATTAAATGTGGTCATGAAATGTTCATATATGTTAGATGATCACTCTTTTGAGAAGATTTATTTTTTAAGAGGACTATATTTTACTTTTGAATATTTATTGTCAATAAGGGGGAGAAATTTAAGAATCAATACTAACTAATGATATGAAGTGATACAAAAAAATACAAATGAGGATATCGTTGATCCATGAGTCCATTTATTGAAAATAAGTCAATATGTATTAGTTGATTAAGTGAATATATCTTGATAATTGTAATGGATTCATCTAATGGAATCAGATTTCATGTGTGGACAATTCTTCTTGTAATATATGTGGATTTATTTTTCAGATTGTAAACGATAGAAACATGTGCTATGTTGTGTTGGACATTATTTACTACATGTGAAGACCATGAAAATATTCATTTTCATAAATAAGCTTCCATACAGGACATGTAATTGGAATATTATTTAATGATGATTTTAACATGGTACTAAAGATGATTTGAAGGCCATGAGAATTGTTTTTCTATTATATATAAAGAATGAATGATGAGATGAGAATAGTCATGGAATTAAATTAATTACTCAGAAAATTTTCCATGTAAATTAATGGTGTCTTGGATAAAAAATTGAGGCTAACCCACATGGTAGACTAGGCCACTCATCAAATGGAACATGCTGGATTCAGAGGTAAACCACAACAAAAGGAGAATCCTTAGATAGTCTCATGGTTGGTAGAATGCCCACAAGGAGAATGAGGGACCATGTAAAGGACTCGTAGAGCGCATGACAGAAGGAATTAATAGGATGTCCCAATAGATCATATGAGCTTCTCGTGGACCGTGTGTATCAATACCCGTATGGGAATGACTTGTACTGAATCCTAATGTTGAATCTGGTGCTTTCTTAGAGGTGTAGCAATCACCACTTAATTGATATTATAATTCAACTAATGAGGTAGAACCAAATATAAAACAAAATCTTTGTGGGTAATATTCACTACACTAAATGTGTCAGATATTAAAATGTCCACATATTCTATTTGATCTGCACAATCTGATTGTAGAGTATCAAATATTTTAAATGAGCCACCATCCGATATCGCATGTCGAAATTATTCAAAGCATGCCCTCATCTTCATCCTCCTGTGAGTGAAATCCCTCATGAACATGATGAAAAATATTCTTTGTGAATGAGTGTTAAATATGTGGAAATATGTATGATAATTAAGGCTATGTGTAGCCAAAGTTGTTTATGGATAAAGATGAAAAATGATTTGCATTGTAGAAGAATGTTATTAAAAAAATATGTGTTCGTAGACTTCCACAATAATTGAGGATCCTATGAAAAATTTTATAAGAAATAAGATTTTTTTTCTGATGAGATGAAGTCATTTTCCTGTAAAAATGAGTTATTTTTAGTGTTCAAGGCCAAACTGATAGAGTTTTTGGGAGATGGTTAATAGAAAACCCCTATAGAGACAATTCGTTTTGTTTTTTTTTTGAGAGTTAAAGTGTGCAGTGTGTATAATATTTTATTTTTTAGTACGTGATAGACTCAAATTAAATAAAAATGGTTTTATATGTGAATTATATGTTATGTACATGGATAAAAATGCTACGCAGAAGAGCTTTGTATAATGGCATAAAAAATTGTCCATGAGGAAAATTCATTGTTGACCAATAAGCTTGAGGGAGATGGTGTTAAAATATTCCATGAGATGTTGTATGAAAAATGAAATGTTATGTGTGATGGGAAAGATTTTGGAGAATGAAATAAGTATGGTGAGAAGGTAGTATGTGATAAATAATGCTTTAAAGTGACTGTTTGAGGGAATATAATTGGACCTATGATCACTTGTAAACAACATGCTTTGTGGATGATTATTTGTGGATGAATTATTATATAAGGAATGTGATATGCCGAAAAATTTTAAAATGATCTGAAAATAATATTTATTTAGGGAAGCATTGTAAAAATTTAAATTTTATGCAGAGATGCTATGTGGAGACCATTGAACCATTTTAAAATACATACCATGTTCACCAATTTTATCTTTCAATAACTTCCTGATTAACCATTTATTCATTAACTATAAATATAGTTCTAACTATCACTACATTTTATCTATATTTTTAAGATATTAAGTCATTGAGATTAGAAGATCATATTTTTATCCTGATGTGTTCAAGAAAGCATATTGTGCTTTTTGTGAAGGAGAAAAATTTCATAATCAATATTGTTATGCATAATGATTTTCAATGGAATGATATTAGAATTAAATTACACTATAATACCATAAAGGTAATTCAACGTAATTGAAAAATAATGTATTTTTTGTTCCTACCATCAGTACATAAATTGTAAAGAAGTGCACCAAAATAGAATATTTAGAAGTCTATTCAATGAACATAATTTAATGAAGTAATTGAGTTGATATTCAGAATTCACATTAATCATACATGTGAAAAATTAATATTACATGAAATAATAATTAATAATTTATATGCGTCACATGCGGACATTAAATGATATTGAGATGTCATATCAGAATGAATCATATAACGAACATTGTTTCCATGATTCATTTTATTAAATAAAGGTGATAAGATATTTGTGAGTAAGACCATAATGCCTTGAAATGGTACTTGAAATGACCTATAGGTATGTGTGATCCCGTAAGCTCATTGAGGAACATCAATAGATAAAACTACAATGGATCTATCTTATAGGGAATAGTAACTATCTCATGTGGATTCAAGATCAAAAGTATCTTTTATGATCCAAAAGCATATGTCTCCTGTACAGATTCTGGAGTAGGTCATTGTGAATTTTTGTAAAAGTGTGGGATACATTATAAAAAACTCATGTGTGGATTCATCATGTATATGATATGACTCTTTATTGGCCATTGTAATTGATAAAAATATTATAGTATACAATCCATGTTTTTGATAATAACCAACATGACAAGGAGTGAGTCTATTTACTAAACCATGTATATATCATGTGATGTTTTCTTTCATATTATTTATGAATATGAAGTGACTCTCTAAGATATCACTAAGTAAATTTAGAACCTTAACAAGTACAAGAGGATGAATTCAATTAAAATAATTTTTAAATAGTAAACCATTGATTCACCCACTCCTAGTGGCCAATCTAGTTGGGGGAACAACAATTCGTATTACGGTGTAGGTCACCTCTAAAAATCCAAGCACATTTTTATAATGTGATGATTTCTTGAGATGAGTGAAATACTTTATATAGATAAAAAATAAGTTACTCTTGAGAATACTAATCTGGAAATTTATGTCAAGTATTATAATTATAGAAAGGAGAGAGAGGGGCAAGAAAGATGAAGAGGAATCATGTGGTACATATAGAGGTACCTCTAAGTGAAGATAATAAAAATGGTATTTGTTGTTCTACTCATTTAATTAAAATAAAATATGGATACTATTCCAAATGAATTTTTAATGAATTTGTTTAAGGTGTTTTGAATCTTTAAGAAGAAAAACAATTTCTAGAAGAAGATCCTAATGTTATAGAATGTGAATTGGGTAAAATTGTTAGGATGTCGGACACACGTAGAAAACATGTGAAAGAAAAGCAATAAAAATTTTCTCATTACACTAAATGAAATACTGAAACTTTTGAAAAATTTCAAAGAAGTTCTTATGATAAATATTTATTTGATATTGTATTTTTTAAAGTATTACATGTATTTGAAAAATTATAAAAAATTATGGTTGTAAAAGTTACTCTACTTTATGATAGAGATAACACGTTAAATGATCATGAAATCTATTTGAAAGAGTCAGGAAATATGAACAATGAACAAATGATGAAGCTGAAGGAAGATTGGATTCCAATATGAGATTAGTTGAGGTTGATAAGTACTCCATCCACATGAGGTGTTTGGAGTTGGGGTGAGACTGAAAAATCATTAATTACCATAACATGGAACATCACAAATTTCTGAAAGAATAGAAGATGTAATATATAATTGTATTAAGGATCATGATTCCATAAAAAATATTCAATGGACCTCTAATAAAATAGAATAACCCTCCATGAAGAAGGTATCCCATATCCCAAAAAATATGTTATATACTAATGATTTTTCAAGTTCTCGTAATGTATTTAATCCAAACTATGGGAATGTATAGATAGTGAAAATTACAATTATGTCCACCACATCAAGGTAGTATGTGGAAAATAGCCTAAAGAACTTTTCCCCATGAAATTTTATGAACATTTGTGGTGCCACTCAAAAGTATAAAGGCTCACAATTAGAGAAAACTATATAGATTGCCCCATAATAGAAGAGAAGAAGGTTTATATGCAATTATTAGTGTTTCTATAATTTTGGTAAGGATGCTTTGGATTTTTTTACCACATAAAAATTCAAGAAAATAATATAATTCTTATATTTATGTAGGGAAATGTTAAAGAAAATAGATGATATGTAACCAAAGAATAGAAAGTCCTTGTAAATGAATATTCCATAAGGATCATATTTTAATACAATGAATATTTCGATATGTATTGATATATAAGTGGTCACTATTATGATGAGTTATGGTATCCACCTATCATGTACAAATTATCTGATGATGTAAAGATACAACTACAAAATGGATGGAAGGTAAGAAAATAGGATGAAAATTTAGTCATGAGATGTGAAAGAAACAAGAAGACTATTAAACCAACTATCACCAAGAATAAAAATTAGATATCATATCCTATGTTTAATGTATAATCATATAAGTTAAAAAAACAAAACCCATATGAAAAATATGGCGTAGTTTGATGTGGTATAACAACAATAGGTGTATTAATAGAATACATATCATGCTTGAGGATCAAGGTTCAATGGTGTTTTTTAGTGTTGTGAAACATATGGTGCCAAAAACTATTATTTCTGGTATAACATTACTTTTATTTAAAATATGCATGAATTATGGGGGAGTTATGTTGAACAAATTAGAACAAAGTCTCAGAGTATGAATGATGTTCCTAAAAATTCATCCAATCTTCCAGGAAAAAAAATATCACGGTTTAAAAGAAGTTACTAGAAGATCTAAACACAAGGTTATAATGTTGAGAAATGTATGAAAAGGATGCTAAGAGATGTTATATATTCTAATAAATGGATGATTATATAATTGAAAATTTTTGATGAGTCGTGAGAAATTTCTAATAAGATTGAAAATTTCAATAAAGTGTGCCTAGTTTTCTAGCCAAATCAATTGAAATTGGATAAACAATTGGATGAAGTAGGAAAAAATTATTAAGTCAAATGAATTTATGTTCCTATTGAAATTTATATGGAAAATGAAATTCAATACAATGATGGTGACTTGTGTGTATGGTGTGCTAAATTTGGGCATTCCCCACACAATTGTATGGGTATTCTACCTAATCAATGAGAGTTATTTAAAATGAAAATAAAAACATCGACGAACTCATGTACGCAAATGACTACAATGTAAAATCAGATTTCACACAAGGGAAAGACTGAGATTGGGAGAAAATAATGGGGAATGTTGATAGAGGACTCTTAACCTAAGTGTTACTCCTAATGAATAAGAAAGTATGTCCTTATTTAGGTTTAATGTTTATGTATGCTAATCACACTATAATCCCTTCTTCATAATTGTATTAATCATAAAAATTATGGCGGGTTCTTGGTTGATGATGAGGTAAAAAGTGCGATATATAAATTTTGAACATGTAAATTTTAATGTTTTTATGAATTATTTTTAGGATTTAAATTTTCATATATATATATATATATATATATGTGTGTGTGATTATTTCCAATCCCATTAATGGGAATTGAAAAATTACAATTACGATAACACTTGCATTAAATTTTATGGACTGCTCAGACATCTTTGAATGAATCTATCTTTTTTTCTACAATAGGCTAGACTACATATACTTAGAGATGATTTTCTAAGGGATCCTTTCTAAGAGAATCATGTGGGATCATTCCGCTCTTATAAAAAATCTATGAATTTTAATATAAGGTATATGTTCATTCTTTTGAGAAGAATTATGAGTTATCAAGACACCGTTTTCCATTGAGTATTTATTATCAATAAGGTGGACAAAATTAAACCCTTATATTAACATATGATATGTGGGGATATTGGGAAAAAATATAAAGGGGGAGATTATTGATCTACGATTGTATTTTTTGTCAATAAGATAATATGTATTAGTTGATGGTGTGGAGATTCCTAGAGATCTATTATAGATTAATGTAATGACATTGGATTTGATTCTTTGATAATTCTCCTTGTAAAATATGAATATTGATTGTTTTGATATTAAGTGACTATGAAATGTGCTTAGAATTGTTACACATTGTTTATTACATGTGAAGACCATAAAAATATTCATTTTCATGAAGAATAAGTTTTGATGGCCATGAGATGGAAAAATTATTGCATGATGATTTCAAAATTTAATTAAATTAAATTTTAAGGCCATCTAAAATTTATTCCCATTTTATAAGAGGAATTATTTAAAGGATGAGAATTGGATTGGAATTATATTTATTACATAGGATATTTCCTTGTATTATAATGGAGGCCTTTTTAAAAGTTGAGGCCAACCCACATGGTAGACCAGTCCACTAATCCTAGGGAACTTATGGAAATAGGAAGTCAACCACACTCAAGGGAGAATCCATAGATGAGGCCATGGGAGGGGGAATTCCCACAAAGACCGTACATGCCTATGTAAAGGGCCTGTAAAGTGCATTCCTGATGTGATAAATATGTGGGGGTAATTTTCATTATGAGGTTCTCATGGACCTCATGTGTCACATCCTATCTGGGAGTGAGGTGTAGTGAATCCATGTATCGACACTAGTGCTAAATCGAAGGTGTAGTGGTCATCACTTATTTGATAAACTGAATTTTCAAACAAGGGACAATTCTGTGTGTAATAAACACATTATGGGTACTTTTCATTGCACATAAAATGTCAAATAAAAAAAACACTGTATGATATGTTTGATCTGTATGGAATCACCATGCGCATATCACATATTTGAAATGAGGTTTTTTGTAATCTCCCATGCATCATTTAGTCAATGATATCCATAATCATAAACCTCCCACAAACAATATCTCTCTTGAATGAGTGTTGAAGGTCGATAAAACAAAAAGGTATTTAAAATTCAGGTTGTATCTTTAAATCAAATCTATTGTGTATAAAATTCATCTAAGTATGTATATCAATGAAATGAAAAAAATATTTATTAAGTTGATTTTATATAGATGAATGCCATGAAAATGTCACTTTTTGTATTGGAGTTGATGCTATGGAACTACTTACGTACTTTAAAACTATGCATAACCAAATTCTTTTGTAGATAAATATGGATAAATATTTTCAATGATAGAAGAATTCATGGTGGAGAAGATGATTTGGCGGACTGAAATAAATGGGGAAGATTTTTTGTGTAGAATGGTTGGAAATAAATTTAATTTTGTAGGAGATTAATTTGTTTGTGGATAGTGATGAGTAATTTTTAATGTTCATTGATGAATGAGTATATTTTATGGGATATGGTTTTTGGTCAACCCCTATGAGGACAATTTGGATGGTTTGTGGTGAGTGTTAAATGTTTTGGGAGGTAATAATATTTGAGTTTTCGGTATAAAATATACTTCTAATCAATACACATGGTTTTCTATGTGAATGATAAGTTCATTGTGAGAATAAATAAGATGCTCTAAATAGCTTTGTATAATGACAGATTAACTTTTCATGCAGATAATGATATGAGTAAGTATGATTTCTAGGGAGATGGTATACAATGATTCCATGAAAATTTCATAGAAAATGACATGTTATGTGGGATACTTCTTGTTTCAAAATTAAACCAGTATGGTGAGAAGGTATTATATGGTAAATAATTCTTTAGATTAGTATTTGAGAGAATATGACTGGAACCTTTATATAATTTCATAAAGAGAGTTCCACATTCTTGAAAAATAATGTACATTATGGTCTAATAATTTGTACATGAAGTGTGAGGATGTGGACTAACCAAATTCTATTCTAAATTATATGAAATATAAATTATTTCATGAATAATTTGAGATGATGTTCAAAAAATATTTAATCTGGGTTGTTAAAATTTAGTTCTTTATAAAATAATATTGAAGAATTTGTGTGCATCACTTTCACACATTAATAGAGGACATGACTTCATCATTAGAATGAATAATAGTCCAAGAATTTTTTCACTCAAGAAACTAATAAAATATAAGTGATCAGATATTTGTGAGGAATACATTCACGATCTACAATGTTACTTGACCATATACACTGGAATGTGTTATCCAACATTCTTATAGATGAAGATCAATAGGTAAAACTACAATAGAGTAGCCTTTATTAAAGAAGGAATTCTATTATGTGGATTCACGTGAAGTAGTCTCTGGTGTGATTCAAATGAAGAAGTCATTAGTATGGATTCTTAAGATGGCCACTGTGGATTCTGGTAAAACTATTTGTTATAGTATAAAGAACCACATGTATGGATTCAAGAGAGATATAGTCTGACTCTGTATCAGCCATTTTAATTGATAATATTATTATAGGGGAGAATCTATGTTGGCAAGAATAATTTACATGATAAATAGTAGGTCATTTTACCGAACCATATAAATATTGTGCATTTTTATCCTTCTTATTATTTCTGAATATGAAGTGATACTATGAGATATCATTAAGTGGATTAATAACTTTTACATTGTTAAGTTGTTCAATTCAAAAGAAATAATTTTTAATACGTAAACCACTGATTCACCCCCTCTATATGGTTAATTGATCCTAGGGAACAATTAACTTTAGCCAAAAAACAATATTATAATCAATTACAAATTCTATCAATATATTATTAAGAACAATTAGTTTTAAAAGGAACTTTTTAATTCAACTAGTTTTTCATTATATGTATTGAATAATATTTCAAATATAAATTTATTAATTTTATAATATTAATTTTAAAAATTCATAATTTTTTAATTCCTCATACCAAAATTACACCAAGGTGAATTTTCATTTTTTTCTAATATAATGATTTTTAAGGTGAATTATAAAAAATTACAGATTTTATAAATATAGTTAATTTTATGATATTATTAGAATACAAGATAAAATAAATATATTTTAATATTTTTTATATAATTATATATATATATATATGTAGAATAATTAATAACATAAAAATACTATATTTACTTTGAAAACCCAATGCTTAACATTTCATAAAGATAAGTATTATTTTACACTAAAAACACTTTTTTATTTACTATTATTAAAAAATAATTTTCATTACATATATAAATTAAATTTAAATAAATATATTTCATATTTCTAATTAACATGTTCATAATATCTAATATGTTCAATTTCATTTTTTATAACAACAATATTTCTATTATTATAGTTAATGACCATAATAATAGTAAAACATTTATTTTCAAATAATTTTTCTTATAGTCATTTACAATTATTATCTAAAAAATAAATTAATATCTTATGAAAATGTGTTTAATATAAATTATTAAAATATATTTAAATGAATAATGCATTAAATTATTAATCTATACTAAATAATATTTATAACACTTAATTTTGAGGAACAAATTTTTCTACAAAATAGTTTTTTATATATAAAATGGCCTAATTGAAAAATTAATTTTATTCATTTAATAAATTTATTTACATTATATAAGGATAAAATTAATTTTAATGAAAATAAAATTTTTTAATAGTTTTTTTATATTTTATGAAAATATAATTTATTTCTGTAAAATCTTGCAAGCAGTGTAAAAAAATGAAAAAAAATGTATAAATAAAGTATTAATAGGCATAAAACTTATTCAAAACATTTGAAAAAAAATTAGTTTTAGAGTATTTATCAATATTATATATACCCAAAACCCGTTTTTTAATATTTATAGATCCATTGACCTTTAAATAGTGTCTTTATATTATTGAAAAATAATGGGTATTCACAAAAGTGTCAATTTCTTCATTTATAAAAGGGGAACACATCCACCCCATTATGCCTCCCTTATTCCATTGTATTTAATACTAATAATCCAAATTTATTCTCCTTAAATAAAACCATAGAATATTCATAATTAAATATTCTCAATTAATTTTTATAATCAATTCATTTCAAAGGATACTTTGATGGGAAATTTCAATATCCTAACATGAGTATTTCATAATCCTTATCTTTTTCATCATAATTTTATATTTTGAAACCTATCCTAAACATATTAATATAAGGGAATAATTATCATTAGTATAAGAAGTGTTATTATATCAATAGAGAATCCATTATTTATTCATTCTCATCCACTAATAAAAATAAAATAATGTTAATCATGTGTATGATGGACCACCGCCTCCATGTAATGGGGTATTTAGATATTCAGACATACCTTTCATGGATGATTATACAGATGGATTTAATTAATTAATATGATAAATATTTCAAAATTATAATTATGAATTGGTAATTTATCAAAAATCCTTATTCCATCCCATTCATTGAGAAATGGGATCATTGATTGTGTACATTGTGGACTTCCATCACCATGACAAATAGATTTCATTTATCATCACCAACCAACATAGATGTTTTATGAAGTAATATAATTATGATATATTATATTTATGAATTGATTAATCTTTTATAAATAGCATATTATCATTATATATAATCATTTAATTTTTTGTAAATTATTATAAACCCTTTTCTTTGGATCGGTTTTTATAACCTATAAACATGATGTTATAATCATTAAACCATGAATGATTATGAAGTATTATATAGTGGTAATATCATTTAATAATAGTTAAATAATGTTTTTTTAATTACTATAAATTTTTTTATTAATATTTAGTATACATTTTTATATATCCCATTTGGATCGTTAAATACACTAGAACTAGGTAACAACGACATCCTTTTTCATTAACCATATGTTTTTATTTCCCCTTTATTAAAGAGAAAGTAATAAATCATTTGAAAATAATTATTAAATATATCTTGGATTCTCTGATAATGATTACATTGGGATTAGAATGATGAATAATCACAGTATGACAAACCTAGTTCAAAATAATCCTGATTACACACACTCTATATAAAAATTGATAATAACCAACAAACTTACTTATAGACAATAATTATAAATGAAGTTTATAAAATGTAATGTATATGAATATGGTAATAAAATAGGTGATGAATTAAGTAATGTTCATTATATATTTTTTTTTAAAAGAAGTAATGTTCATTATATAGAAGGATGGAGTGTATTTTATTATGTGGGAATACAAGGAAAAGGGTTTTTAATCTCATTTTAAAAATCAATGAGACACGATTGATATTGAACACTATTGTTTATCTTATATGGTTTATCCACATCCTCTTTTCCTTCATGTAAACTTTACATCATTCAATTAATGATATTTGAATGCTCATTTTTTGTTATCCATTTTATGTTCTTTGATTCTAAAAATACCATTATTAGAAGGGTTTTTCTTATCTCAACTCCCCTTATTGAGTAATAATTCATCCTCAGGGATTTATTTATTCAAATATTGGTTTATTCCACCCTAATATTTTATATAATGGTAATTTATCTTTATCCCATGTAAAATGATACTTTTGAATAAAAAATTCATCCTTAATAAATTTCCTCATAAAATGTATATCATTGTTGAGAATAATTACCATCCTCTTAAATGGTGATTTCCCCTCCTTACACATATTTTCCCTTACATATAATGTTCTCCACTTTAATTTGAAACTATATTATGTTTTATCGCATGTGAACAATATATTTCCCTTATCCTCTTTTCAAAGGGATGTATTTTATATCTTTTTATAAAGGTTCTTTTAAATAAAGGTACCTCAAAATATTAAAAATGTTTTCAATTCATTAAAATGAAAATATTTTCAACGTTTTTTCTATTAATATTTTTTAAACCATTATAACATTTGGATGTCTCCAATAGTGATGATCATTTTTCAGTGTAAATGACTTCAATTTTTTTCACATAATTGTTTGGTAACACATATGTATTCCCCAAATTTCTATTATAGAATATTATTTATAAATTTAAATTTATCCAAAGTGTTTTATATCACATTTTTTAAAATATTTATTTATTTTAAATAATTTATTATTTTGAATTAATTCTAAATATGGATTTTGAAAATAACATATTTTCAATTTATAAAAAATGATCTTTCTAAAAATGAATTTTCTAAGTTACGAAAACTTATTCTTTAACACTATAGAAAAATGAATTTTGTAAAAATTATTTAATGGATTAAATACGAAATTAAAATTTATCTATAAATGACATATATTCGGGGAAATTATTATTCATAGAGTACCCATCAATTGTTCTATGTAAATACAAATTTTGGTTTGATTTAATTTTTTGTATCAAATATTCAAATTGATGATGTAAATTTTTGTGATATTATCTAGAAAAATTATGAAACAAATTTTCATTCCCAATGTTCTTAATTTTGTTATAAATGATTGTTTTCATGTAGATTAAAAATGTATGAATGTTATATTTATGGGGTCTCATATATCCCTTCAATTCATTTGTAATGTTTTTATCTCATGAGCTCAAAATGGTACACAAATGGATTTATCAAAAGGCCCTACGTAGATGGAGGGATTAAACCTAATATGAAGGGTATATTGAAGGATTTATCCCAATACATAGGGTACATGAGTGTATTTATCCTAATCTCAGGGGTTCATGGTCATATTTTATCCCATTTTAAATAAAACATGGGAGGATTTATCCCAAGATATTAGGTACAAGAAAAAATTTATCCCAAAAAAATCTACAAGAAATGATTTTTCCCATGTTAAATGGTACATGGTCGGATTTATCATAATCCAAAGGGTACATTAGTGGATTACCCCATTCCCAAGATTACATGAGAGAATTATCCAAATATGAATAACCCATGCGATTTTCCTACGAAAACTATGTGTTTATTGTCTTAGTGGGTAGCCATGAAATATGATTTTTATTAATATGTTTATCTCGCAGACTTTTATCATTATATTTTGTTTTTTATTAGTCTCATTGATATTAAAATCCCATGAATTATAAAATCATTCCATGGTATATGATTATTCATTTAAGATTTTATGTCCTTTTATCATGACTTATCGAAAATTATTATTTTTAAATTCTCTTTTAATACAATATTTCTCCATCATCATGTTTTATCATATGATTATGATATAACTATTGATGACATGTTGATAATTTTTCCCTTAAATAGAAATTTATATCCATATTTCTTATGTTCTACATCCCTAGGTTATGAAGATTATAATAACATATGAGAAGTCTATAAGGGATTCTCATGTGGTCTAATTACGGTTAAATCCTCACAAGTATCATAAATTAATTTTCATATGCAAAAAATCATCTAAGACACTAAATCATCCATTCATAGAATTTTTTTTATTTTTTTGAGGTGTAATTTTTTGGTTATGGAAATGTAGTATATAATGATTGTTTCAACTCAATTTGTATTAATGAATGTGTTTTCAAACAATGTTTTTAGCACTATATTTGGAAGTGCGGGACTTGGTCACCTTATTGAGTGAAATATGGATCATTCATACCATTTAAAATCAATGAATTTGATTCATTATGTATATATATAACGGGTAGTCTACCCCCAAAATTTAATAATAATATTTTGATTTAATTCTCGACCAATTTATAAAACGATCACTATATATCATGTTTAAATTATCAACTTACTTCCAAATCATCATTCATTTATGTGATTCTTAAATTTTTCCAATCATGTTTTTAATATAATTTCTTGGAATAGAAAAATTTGAGTTAGATATATCAGTGGAATATCTTATGGATGTTTTATTTATCTTGATTGGTTTGAAACACATTATTATCTTCTTAAATAGATAATGATATTATATATATAGGAGTATATCTCTCTACTATATAATTAAATCTGTTTTTTTCTATAGAAATTTAAAAAAATATTTAATTCATCAATACATGAAAATATTAATAGTAAATATACAATTATGTTTTCTATTTATAATCATGCGTTCTTTATAACTCTTATCTAATTAATAATTTTAGCTTTCCTCCCTTGAAAATGAGACTCTCTATTAGTATCCAAGACAAATATAGATGAGTATGGAATTATGAAAATGAATAAATTAATAATACATATTATATCATCAATGGAGAAATCTAATAGTTGGGTTAATTATAGGGTATAATTATGATATTATTTTAGTAGATTCCAAACATCCTTTTTTCATAAAATATTGAAGAAGTTTTTGTTAATGTACAAGATATATACATTATGGAATTATTTTTTATAATTCCCAAGATCCACATAATTCATTTTTTCGTTAATGTATATAGGAAGATCATTATATTTTATTATGGATAATTTGTTTTCATATTATCATATTTGTTAAAAAAATTTCTTAAAATGTTGATGGATTTTATAGATGTTGATCTAGCTAAACTAGAAAATGTGCAAGATAATATGATCACTAAAGAAACAAATATAAATACAAATATTGAGTATAATTTTCATGAAACTTGATTCAATTATCGAAATGATTATGTACTAGTGTATAAGTAACATATAAATTCCGCAGAACAATCTAACATATAATTCATTAATAATACATGGTTTGTTAATGATAACTTATTAGATAATAAGGAAGATTTTTTAACGGTACTAATTAGAATGTCTGTGAAAAATAATATTGTTTAGCATAAAAAAGGGCATTCAAATGGAATATAATATATGGTTTAGAATGATGGAAATACATGAATTGATGTGAATATAAATTAAAAATCATATTGTTTTTAGACAACCATTGTAAAAAGGATATGGTTGCATAAAAAAGTTAAATAATTTTCATAATTAAAAGAAAAAAAAATTATGTAAATTTCATTATATAATGAAAAACGAAGACACAAATATGATTTATGAATTATCTATAGAAGATAAATATCATTCCAAAGATGAAAATGTATGAGCTGGAGAAAACAAAAGATAAATTTATGGTAAATAAATAAAAAGTAGAGAAGAATAATATTATTGTAGAAAAAAATTAACCTAAGATGAAATAGTTAATATAGATTAATGTATTGAACGAGAAGATGATATGACTTAAAAATAAATATGCCCAAGTTATTTAACATCTAGTAACAATCAGGGAAGAAAGAGTTGATTATCATGAATAAAAAAGTAAAAAATTAATCATATATCATTCTCTAACCTGAACATTTATGGGTACTTTTAGATACGTTATAATATAATATTCTTTTAATATGATATCATTGATACAACTACAAATGAAATTAATTTTTTATTTTCCTATGGAAGAGAATATAATTTTGAAACATTATGAAGATAAAATTTCTATAAAATAATTATAATCATATTTATCTTTTGCTGAAAAATCAGTTTACACATTATTTAATAGATCTACTCCTTTTCTACTTCATATTACTATAATGGAAGAATTTATTAAATAATTAATTTCAAAATATTATATAAATAAACATGAAAATATTTTGGTGAAGATAAAAACAATTAATTATTCTAAATTAGAAGCTAGTATTTTAAAATATATATTTTATATATTTACATATGTAAATTATTATTCTAAGAATAATATTGACATCAATCCATAAGATTCAATGAAAGACACATGAAATATAATTAAGATCATGAAAAAACATGAGAAATGTCACTTATTTGATCAGAAAGATAATTTAGTAAATCTCATTGAGTTTCTCAAGAATTAGTTAATCTAAAAAATGTGATATATTGATAATAATTGATGTAATAAGATGAATAACATCATCTAGGAAACTACTACTACTTCCACACATCCTAAACCAAACGTAAATATCTTTATGATATGATATTTCACTATAATTATAAAATATTCTTGAATTTATTTAATGGAAGGTGAAATATTAAAATAACATATTCATATAGAGGAACATGTTGAAAATCATAGATGTGATCATTTTTTTGGATTTCTAGTTAATCATGAATCTTACAAATTTCAACAAAAATATATGCATTAATTGAGGGTGTTAGAAATTTCTTATAAGTTATTATATTAGTTAAATGATAATTTATAATATATTATTTTGAATATATAATAAATGTGTGATGATATTCAATGAAAAAATATAGATTCTGAATAGAACAATTAAAATCTTCTCAAATAGATGAATGATTCAAATAAGGAACATAAATCATAAATTTCATTTTCAGCTATGTTATTGTGAATAATGAAATAAATCCTTTACAAGACAATGTATTAATAAATTTTTTTATTTTTATTATAACTTAACTCTGTTTTTTATTTTTATAATCATAGAATACTATAAAATATGTTATGATGTGTGAGGAAATGATGACGAAGATAGATGTTTCAACATGAAAATTCTTAGTAAGTGAAATTTTTTATTTTTTGGATGTTTTATTACTATATATATTAACATTTAATTAATATAATTTTATGCCTAAGTATTTTGATAATAAAAAGGGGATGATTTTGGAGTCACTTATTAAAGTAACATCTTTTTATCTAGTGGTTTGATAATTCAAAACATACATTATTTTTTAGTATTTTTTATTTAATGTTTATTTAATGTTATTTTATTATAATATATTCTTATAAATTATCCTTCTAAATTATAAATCATAAAATATTAATATATTCAAATCCTAAAATGGATGAAAATTAATTAAACACATATAAATTAATTAAAATGAATATTGTCATAGCTAAATTTTTTAGTAAGTAAGTTATTTTGAATGTCAATAAATAGAATATTGATAATAGAGGTTGTAAGGTCCTAGATCTACATGGATTCACCCTTTTTTTGTTTCTAAAGATCTAGGTACATGTAGGAGGGTAAGAGGAATCCTAGAGGGGTTTGGATGCTTAGATATGGAAGTAGATGTGATTTCACATAGTGAAAAGCTACATGACGTGAAAGAGTGTTCCACAATGTGTAATATATCATGGTTTAAAAATAAATAAATGTAATCAAGTATAGTTTTTCAATAGAAACATAACCCTAGCTATTACATGATGATAAATGGGATTTAACATCAAGTAATTACTCATTTCAGTTCTAGATTTTGCATTTTAACAACTCGGGTTTGACAAAACCTATGGTTGTAGTGACTCTCTCTCAACTCTAGGAGACTCGACAACTCCATTTTTGACGTTTTGAGGATTACATTATCATTAATAGATTCATATCTTCCCTCCTTATTTAAGTATTTATCCATCCATGATCCAAGTTATGTTATACCTCTATTCTTACAGTTTCTCTGATTGGTTCCCTCTCGTTCCTCATTGCCATCTGGGGGCACTTGATCTCAATGTTTCTAATGTATTTTTCTTTGTAGTTGGTTGGTGGAGTTATATTAAGAAATCCTTGGGAGGATGAAGTTCTTACAGGGGAGGTGATTTGGATCCACTATGCTAGTCCAGTTTATTATAAAGAACCTTGACACCCATTTGAGGTAGTGCATTGATTTCTTCTCTATTAATTTATGTGAATTCGTAGAGATAATATGATTTATACCCTTATATTGAAATGAAATTGACCTCATAATTACTTGAACCAGATTAATTAATTGGTTTCAATCACATAGCAATGTGGTTGTTTGTACCACATTAATGGTTTAGCCTCTTGATTTCATAGACAATGTGACTTATATGCATTTCCTGAATAAACATGTTATTCATGAAGAAATTGGTAAAGAACATAAAGACGGAATTAATTAATAAGTAATTAACTATAAAATTAAACAGGCATGTTTAATGAAACTAGTTTTTGTTACAAATTGATGATAATCTAATTGATGTAGGTATCTATGATTAATTTAATTGGTTAATGAACCAGAATCATACTTATTCTTGTTTAAAAAATAATTACTGACTTTTTAAATTAATTGTTTAATTAATTTTTGATAGCATGAGAAAGCTTGTTTCTAAGGCTACTCATAGTTGGAACCTATGATTAATGAATCGATTAATTCAACATGGAATAATATTAGGTTGTGTGATGAAAGATAATTCCATTGTAGGGTCTGAGTAACCATATTTCTTATAAAGGAAAAGTTCATTGTGCATTATATCTTTGAGAGATCATCGTGTTTGAAGGATTAATGGCTTGTTTTAGGGCCAAGAACCCCGTTTATATGTCTGTTTCCTACTTCAAGTGATGTGATGTGAGCCTAGGATGGCGGTGACTGGTGGGATGTTGTGGTATGTCGGGTAAGGAGGCCTAGATGTGATTTGAGGTTGGGTTGGATGATCCTGGAGGGCTATTGTGGTACGTGGGGTAGGGTGGATAAAATATTGTGAAAAAAGTTGACTCTAAGAGAGGTGGGAGGCGTCACATTATGAATATGGGTCTCCAATATGGCACTAAAGGTTACAAAAAGGGTTTATGCTAGGCGTACTTGTAAATATTTATGTTTTATATTTCATGAATCTATTGTTTAGACAATGACCAGGTCGTTTCTTTATCATCTTTCATTTCCCTAATTTTTAGGAAAAATGGATGTTCTTATTTTAATTCTTGGTTTGGTATATATGGAATCTTTCCTATAGTACATGGTAATATGGAATATAATGTTTTCAATAAATGAATAAATGTTTAACCCATGGGGTTGTACCTTGCTGGGATGTAATACTAGGGAATATATTCTATGAATTTGTGAACTCAGTTTGATTATGCTTTGAGGGAATGGAACATTGAATTAATGATAATGTAATGTAATGTCGAAAATGATAATAGTTAATTAATGGTCAAAAATTTATTAAACTAAAGTGAAACTAATAAAATTATATAACATAATTTAATGTATCTCTTTAATTGTATGTCTGAATTTAGGATATATATTCTTTGTAGTGGTCATCAGGTGTCCAAGATATGTTAGCTGCAGTTGTGTCTGAGAATAGGATATTTCCATAGTGTGGTTTTGAGAAATATTTTATCCTTTACCTTTTTTGTTTCTATATGCTACTCTAACGAAACATTTATGGAAATGAACTCCCCATCAATTTTGAGCCCTAGGGGGTGTTTTCTACAACATCATAGTGGAAGGATGGATGGATGACTACCCCCTTTTCCCCACTATATTCTCATAGTAGTAACTTTTATTGTTATGCATGGTAGTTATTTTTCAAATATATGCATGTAGAGGGGTGTAATGGATTGTGGTTATTTCACACACACATATTCTGGATATAGTTTCATAAGGAATACAATATGTATAATGTGTATAGGTTTTGATGGATTGAGGTTCCTTACTTAGTGTATGGATTGTGATGGCTTGAGGTATAATACCCTATGTATGATATACATAATTCGGGAAGTGGTATCTCTTAGAAACTACATAGATATAATTATATTGATGGATGTGGTGGTGTGTTTCATGTGGTGGATGTTGTGTGTTTTTCAATGTGTCTATAGGTAGGCCTTTTGGAGAGTGATGCTCAGGATGTCCGATGTTGGGGAAAAGTGGAAAACCCATGGGGAAGTTTTAGAGGGGTACCCATGATATTTTTTATTATATTATATTTTTTTTATTTGATGAATGGTGAGAATATCCATGGTAAGGATTAAAACATAGAATGCATGTTTAGATGGTGAGATAGTTTCACTTATTGTTCACTATTATTTAGTCTTATTTAATTACATTTTGAATGATATCATCTATGTAGGATCCTATGCATTTTACTTTTATTCTCACCAAACATATATATAAACTATTTCTTTCAACCAGCTATAGCATATTGGAGTCATGGCTAGATATCACTATCTTGGAGTATGAGAATGAGTTGGCAGTTTTTTATCTTATCTCTCACTTATAGTTGTGATCTCTTAGAGAGTAATGAATATCATCTATGTGATTACTATACCCTCTGTAATATTAACCAACCCATGGCCTTCCAGAGGTTGGACTCATGTGTCACTATATCTCTTCCTCCATTTCCAGCATATGAGGGGTATACATTGTGGGGAGGGGGTCGTGATAGAGTTGTACTAGATGTTTAGTTGAGGGATAGGATGGAGTTTTGATTTAGCCACATGTGACATTGTATTGGATGGAATGGTGTAATCCCTCGACACTATAAACATGGAGACTGTGAATTATTTTAATACATTGGCATTGTTACAAGGATTCAAATCCTAAAGGATTGATCACTTTAGTAGTCTTTGAATATAGATCACATACAAAGATCCTTACATTATAATTCAAAACATAAAATTGAAAATAGATAATCACTTTATAATTGCATTATTCTCTTAGAATAATCCTTTATAGATCAATTTATGATTCTTATCATCCAAGGAAAACAAAACATAAGAAAAAGATGAACTCAAAATCTCAGAGATGTTAAATAATAAAGTAGAACCTTTTATAAATAACCATAAACTATAAGACAAGTATAAAACTGAAACAAAATCCTTTTGATCATAAACATGAAAATAATATGGAAGGAATAAATCATATAATTCAATTTAAACATTCAAATGGACATTCTACAAGTCGAATAATCACATTTAATATCAATAACTAATCACAAAATGAGGAAATCCATAATGTCATACAACATAACCATAGTGTTAAGACCCCATGCCAAGACCATACAAAACCATACCATCAATGCCTCATTCCAAGACATTGTTTTGTCTAATGAGACCAACTGATACATCGAGGGGATATAGTATCCACAGATGTCACTTACTAAGTCCAATCCATTATGCATATGAAAAGGTTGAAACATAACGTAAACATTCATATTAAAACTAGCATACGAAAAGTTTATACTTCAACCATAAACCATTAATGGTATAGACAAGAACATCTATAGTCAAACATACCATTAAAGCATCAGTACAATATGTATGATTGTATCATAACAAATCACCCTCAATAATACATAAAATCAAACAAAGAATGTTTACATAGATGAAAATAATCTAACAAAATAATTAAAATTATTTGAGATAAATATCCATTTTTTATATTGGAATCAATTAAAATTCATTAAAATATAAAATAAAACATCACATCAAAAAATATACTTGTAATCTTATAAGGTAATATTCAAAACATTAAGGGGTCATGATGGAGAAAATAACCACTCATGTTGTATAAGATAAAAAAACATTATTTCTTTAATTAATCGAATGGTTTTTAATGTACCTCATTTGGAAAAAGGCATGTATGTTATTTTGAACAATATTTATAAATGGTAATACATTGCTAAAAATTACGTTAAAAACTTGTGATAATTTTTTGGAATTCATTTTTATGAAACATTTACATGGATCATATATTGGTCCTAGTAGATACACACGTATAAACAACCCCAAAAAATAAGATTGTGAAATTAACCATTACATTGATCTTTCTTTTAGCTAAGGATGCACTAAACTCTAGTATAACTCTTAATATATGTTATTAAATTATACCATAACCAAATAGATATTTATTATAGCATATATGATCCTCATCTATCATTTTTTAATAATAATTCAGTCTTACCATTTTTTCGCGTGTTAACTGCTTCGTTTTCCCATTCATGTATTTCAATGTAAGTCATGTTTGTTACGAATATGATTTATTTATTTCATATATATAATTATAATAATTTAATAATTAATATCTTTACTCATCATATAAGTTTTTTAATAAATTAAGATTGGTTAATGTGGGTAATGAATCTGAATGCGTTTTAGAGATAATATGCGGTACATACACACGAGTGACGATATCATTTTTTTCATAATTAACTACTATGGAATTGGAGGGTATATTAAGTATACAGAAACATTATCATGTTATATTAAATTTTTTATCCATTATACCCATTGAAATAATGTATATATTAAAAATGGGTTTCACCACTATGTGGACACGGTAACTGGTACGTACGCACGCATGGTGATATTGTTTTTTGTAGGATGGTCAAAATGAGTAATATAGTTGTCCCATAATCATAATCATATATCAGAATTTATAATATATTGGATATATTAATTTGGTATAGAAACAACATTGGAAATGGAATTAGAAGAGGAAAAGAAATTGAGTTGAATTTTTTAAACAACTACCTATTCTTCGAGTGTATCCTTTTGATTTTCACAAATGAACTCCATAGGTTGGCATCCTTACCAATTTTTAGACTCTAAGAATTATTGGTAAATGTTTTGAATACATTTTCGAAAGGATTTACTAAGAAAAAGGTATTTATTGGTGTGAATTAATGAAAATAATATGTTTTCTTCTATAAAAGAGGTGACATGCACTTTTGGGTGATATTAGAATATTAAATTATTAATTTTTTTTCATATGTCAAATATAGAAAAAGTGGTTTAATTATATTATATAATGATTATGGGTCTATATCTCTTAAAAATATTAGTTTTACACATTTTTAGGACATAAAATTATTTTTATCTTTGGATTTAACCCATAGTTAAACAGTGTAACTCTTACCATCTCTTCTTGTGTGTTTTACACTATAGTGTTATTAAAGTGTCTATAAAATGCCAAAAGAACCTCAATTGGATCATTTATGACATATTTGACATTATTAATGTTATTTTTAAAATCCTTATAATCTTTGGAATATATATCTTTTAATAAAATAGTATTTATTTTAATATTACTCAATATTTTTATTTTTTTAAAAAATAATTCAACATGATAACATAGAACCAATATCTTAAATATGTTCCCTAACAAGTTTAATATATCTATAAAATTATTTTTAGTAATTAATTAAGTAATATTGTGTTTATATTAATAATTGAAACGTAATTTATTTGATATTATTAATAAAATGACATCTTTATCACTATTGGGTCGTCATAAAAAGAAATTATTTAACATCTAAAATTTATAAATAAATTTCTAGTGTTTGGGAAATTATTTAATATTTCTATATAATATTTATAATCAATTTTATCTCTTATATATATCTATATTAAAATTTTTATACTTATAATAAATGAGAGTGGCATTTTTTTAATATTTATTGATTTTAATAATATTCATGACATATTCATGGAAAAAGGACCATTAAATGATTTGATTATGAAAAATAGGTGATAGAGAACAAATTTAGTAACCCAAAATAATTTTTACAGGTTTTAGGATAATTTTATAATATTTTTTTACCTTTAATTACCTCATTTACAATTAAATACAGTAATAAAAAATTAATATATTTAAAATTCATAATATCCATAAAGTTAAAGTATCTTATTAAAATAATTTATTACCATTGTTCCCAAATATTGAATTGATTTTTACAAATTTTTAGAAATAATTTTTAGTAATTAATTTAAATGTAAACCCTATTGAAAAAATGAGAAAACATGTTTTTCAAAAGTAAAAACCATAAAAAGATTGTTACGTGTTTTTATCTAATTTTAATGTGAAAATAATTCCAATGAAATAAATTATATTAAATGGTAAAAAAAATATAATTATACTTTTCTACATATTAAAAGGATATTATCACAATATAAACAGAATTTATGGAATAAAATTTGAATTAAAATGTTGTATTTTTTACTATTCATTAAATTATGAATATTAGAAAAAACACGAAAAATTTGTATAAACTAAACTTCTATGTCCTATTTATAAATAAGATGTTTATTTTGACAAATTAAAAATATAAATGTTTTAAATATTGGATTTTAAAAGGGTTCTACATTAAAAGCTGGCAAAACTGTGCATTTTTTAAAAATACATCTTTTATCCAAAAAATTTAATTTGTTCATATATCATATATGAGAAACTCTTAATATGAATGTTAAAATTATATATAATATATAAAATCTTAATTGGGGTTAATAATATTCAAAACAATTAATATAACTTCAGGGATATATATTATATTAAATAAACATATTTTATTAATATATTGGTGTTCAGTTGAACAAGTCCTTGAGTGTAACCCAAGTTAACTCATTTTTGTGTGAAAAGTAATATTATCATGATTTTTCAAATAAATAAATAATGAAATTAAATTAAAATTATTTATAATTGTAAATATTGTAATATCCTATAGTTTTACATTCTCCCCTCCTTTAATAAATTACGCCCTAAAAAATTTATGAATTTTCATTTGGTATCTAATGTTTTATTATTACAAATTCATTTATTACAATCCCAAATAGGAACAAGGGTAGATAAAACATTAAAATTAAGATATCTAAAGGTAATTAATATGTATACTAGAGATAACTGATATTAGGGTTCCGTGTAGTAAAATATGGATATCATAGAAAAATATAACCATCACGTTCTGATGGAGAGTAATAAAGAATATGATTAGGGGAATGTGAACAATCACAATGTTAGAAGTTTTTATTGATCTTGAGGACCATTTTATTAATTGAAAAAATTACTCGGATGAAATTTTTGGTTTCAATGTTTGTTCCCTTAGAGTTGAAGAATTTATTTACTTCATAGACTAAGAACACAAGGAAGCATGCATACTTGACATGTAGAGTTTCATCCGTTAACTAATTCCTACCACAAACTCACCTTTTTCATCAAAATATAATAAAATAAAAAATATTATTTTATTCGTAACTGTATTAGGTTATGAAAATAAAAATAAATTGTTTCACTAAAAAAACTATATTCTACAAAGCTAGGACTTACCATAGGCCATTGGTAGGTGATAAAATATGTTGCAGTTCAGTTTTGCGTTTTATCCCCGCTGCATATTCTGATGCGAGGGCTGTCGCCTGACCTATCTGTTGGCCTTTTCAAAAATGTATATTATTATTACATTCCAAACATAACCATAATTTTTTTATCCTTAAAAAATACTATCCAATGTTCATCTTAATCCATTCCAACCATTATGCTTATCCAAACTACTTTTGTCCAAACTCACAGTCCAAAAATTTATAAGGTTACTAATTTGTAAAAATCAGCATAACATAATGCAGATCCATTTTTGTCACATAACAAACATTTGAATACCTTCATCATGTATTCTTTTAAAATATGTTAATAACCTATTACCATAAAACATTATTGAATGTTCTCATTCTTCCTTATTCCTTATGTAAAACATAGAATATTATATGTACTCCTTAAATCAAAAAATGATCTGAACTCCAACAATGATGGAATGAAAAAACAATTAATAATCTCCAATTTAGACATTAATATCAAATTTATATTAACCAAATAAAACATCACTTAATTCCAACATTATTATCTCAATATTAGAAACATATTAACGATTATCTTTCCATTCACTATATATTATCCAAAAAAATTAACATGAAACTATGTCACACTACATTGTACCATACAATCTCTTATCCTAAATGAAATACTACCACACAACAACCCATATATACATCATAATCCATAAAACATTCAAATAAAATAAATCATTAATAACCATATTAGTCATTTATCTTCATTTATAGTACTATCATAACAAGATCATTACTTAATAGTATTGTACAAGATAAATTCCTTTAATGATTTGGACATTGATTCACATAGTGTCCCATATTCTCTTGGTTGAGTCATTATACATTGGAAAACATTTTAATTCCCCTGCACTCATGAACATGGTGTCTTTGCTCTCCAAATGTATAACAAACTCACATTCCCTTCATGAATTTACTAGGTTGATTCCTTCCCCAGTTATCACATGTGGTAAAATTCATCTCCCCCTTAGTATATTTATCCATCCGATCCTCTATGATCCTCTTATTCTATGTCTTCCTTTCAAACCCATAGAACAAGGATAATTATTTACTTCTTCAAATAACACAAGATATTATTTCCTCATATGACTAGAATACATGGGAGAATGTTTCCCTTATAAATGAAGGATTAGGACCCTGAATGATATCATCCTTATTAATTTTGGATCATGTACATTGGTAGAGTTCTCATTCCTACTTATAGGAACTATTTCTATATGATAGAATATACTAGATTATCTTAGAAAGTTATGCACTTTTTATAACTCTAAATATGGTATAGCACATAACATAAATTTTTCCATCATAAATCATCGAATCATATACATTGATTACTTTTGTTGTATATTTACATTTAAATCCTATGTAATGGTAGTTAAATGAAAAGTTAATTATCCTATGCATATCGCTCAGGACTGTCAAACCAACTATGCATTAAGGCCCATTTTCATTTACTAGGTTAACCTGAGTCAAGTTCTAAACACCATTTTTGAGTTATTACGCCAAGGTAGATCTATTCCAGAACCAAAACTACTTATAGTATAAAAACATGAACGTATTTTCTATAAATATCCACATAATATGTAAATTACCAAAATTTTAGGGTGTTCCTCTATACGTGTCCTCAACATCTGTCATAGGGTTATGATCCCTAATCTATTATTTCTAAATATAATTTCCTAGGTTGTTTCTAAAATTCCTCTAATACTCATTGCAATGATCTAAACCCTGAATCTTGGCGATGGTTCAGTTTATTAATACATTGGCATGATTATTGGGAATAAAATCTTGAAGGAATAGTCAGTTTAGCTGTCTTGGAAAATAGATTACATACATTATCATTATATAACAATTAAAAAATATAAATTATAACATTTAAAACCATTTTAAGAATGTTATTAATCCCCTAGATTAACCCTGAATATATATCATAAAAATCATCATGATATCCTATGAAAATAAAACATATGAAAGGGGTGAGCTCAGATTCTTAGTAAGGTTAAAAAATACATCTGGATCATTTATAAATAACAACAAAATTTTAGTCATGTATTAAACTGAAACACAAGCCTTTTAAACATAAACATTAACATAATATGGCTAGAATAAATCAAATAATTCCATTTAATCATTGACATGGATATTCTACTAGTCGAGTAATCACATGTAACATCAATAAAAAAATCTTATAACGAGAAAATTCATAATGACAGACATCATAACCATATCATCAAGGATTCATGTAGGTACCATACATAACTATGTAGTCGATGCCGCATGAAAAGACAATAGACTGTCTCATGAGACCTACTGATGCATCAAGGGGCTATATCATGCCATTCAATCCATTCCTCTTATGAAAAAGGTGGATCATAACATAAACACTAGTATTAAAACAAGCATTCGAAATTTGATTACTTTAACCACAAATCATGATTGGTATAAAAATAACACATCAACATTCAATCATATCATCAATACCTCAATACAATATTGAATGTAACACCCCATGATTTCATAGTACATTATTTGTTCAAAGTAATTCAATAACTTGCACTAAACGCAACACCGAGTTCAAGTGCACCACAAATTATCAAACTGGTCGTTAAAAAGCGGTTATGTATATTATTAACTGAATTTTGAACTTTATATAATCCTTATAATTTTATAATCCATATTATTAGTTTCTTATAAATAATGTAAGAACAAATTAATTTGTTTCCGATAAAAGAAGTATTTTTAAAAAAATGCAATTTTACCGCCTTTTAATGGAGATCCCTGATTAAATCTAATATTTGAAACTTTTATATATTAAATTTGATAGAATAAACTTCTTCTTTAAAAATTTGTACATAAAAATTTAGTTTTGATAAATTTTTGGTGTTTTTCTAATAACTTTCATATTTGGGTGAATAGTTAAAATTACTAGATTTTAACTGAAAAAAACTTTTTAAATCAAAATAATTTATTGTGCTAAATTATACTATTGAGTGGTTTTAAATTATAAATATATTATATTTTTACCATTTAATCCAATTTCGGTCATTAGATGTAATTTCACATTTGAACTGGACATAAACAAGTGTCAATCTTTTGATAGTTATTATTTCTTAAAAACATGCTTTTTATTTTGACAACGGAAATTAATTTTATATTAATTTATCCCACTTATGTGTTTTGAATTTGGAAAAATGTATTCCATATTTGGAATCAAGATGTAAAAATTGTGAAAATAGGTAACTTTTATTTTTAGACATTTTGAAAAATTACTTCGGTAAGTATTTTATTTACCAGGGTTGAAGGGTAAATATGGTAAATAAGGGCAACAAATAATATTATTATAATATTAAATTACCCTAAAACGTGTCATGACCCCATTGGATGATACATTTCTGACTATGGGCATCCTTGGGTTGATTTTGGGACCCCATGGAGCCACTTGTAAGTGATAATGACAGTTTATATTAATAAATTTAAGGTAAATAAAAAAATGACATAAGCATATATATTTTAGTAAAACAATTTTTACATAGTGATATATATGTTATCTATTAGTATATAAATATTAATTTTAAATATAAAAATATTTACTAAATAATTGTATTTTATTTATAATTTTTATAAATTGAATAAATAACTTCACTTATGACACAATGATGATGCAATATTTTTCTTATTAATGATAGAATCAAATAAATGGTATTATAAATGTTAGAATAAATATAATTTGAATAATTTGATGATATTGACGAATTTTATAGCTTAATATGACATTTTAGTATTTATTAAATGAATTTATTTTCAAATAATAAATATTTTAGGACTTTAAAAAGAATCAATTATTAAATAGTGTCAACGTTTCAGTAAAATAGTTTTTAAAACAAATATTTTATTATTAATTGAAATAATATTCCTAAAAATATAATGTTTGGACAAAGGACATATATAATTATTCGTATAGGATTAATAAACCACATAGGGGACTCTTGGAAGTTTATAGTATGTTTATTAACAATATAATATAAAAATACAAAGAGACATTTTAAATGTCAAACTATTTAACTAATAGTTAAATATAAATAATAATCTTAATATGGTAACATAAACCTGTCTAAAACATATTTTTTGAGAGAATATCAACCTATCCCCATATTAGTTTTGAAATAAATAAATTTGGATCCATTAAAACCCAAAAATTATTTAATTATAAAATAGTATTTTATGTTTTTCCAAAGGTGCCCCTCACCCCTCTTATAAAAGATCACATCCCCTTCCCGGAAATTCACATCTTCAAAGCCATTTTTATTGGTAAAACCCTTCCCAAATATCCTCCCGACTATCCTTACTTCAACCTTGAGGTAATAGTTTGATCAGAAATCCAACTTAAGAATCCCTTTATATCAAATCAAAAGGAAGAACCCGAAGAAGAGGTAAATATTTCATCACCTCTTCCATGGTTTTTCTTCATCCACTTCCTCTTTATTTGTTGTTTCTATTATAAAATAATAACTATAGTATCTTCTATATACTGTGATGTTTTTAAAAAAATGGTACAACCCTATTCAATTTTTTATCCATCCTATAAATAAAAAAGTCACCATATGTGCTTACGTGCGATTTACCGTCTCCACATCGTGTTGTAGTTTGATATTCAAACATTTAATCATTTGGATGGGTATAATAATGAATAAAAATGATTTAAATAATAAATATAACATTATCATTATTCTCTATATATGATATACCATCCAATTTCACTTCTTTTATCTCATTAAGGAAATGATATTGTCGGTCGTGCGTACGTACGGATTGCCGTCTCCACAACACGATGAGATTCGTTTCCACCTTCACCATTAAACGATAATTATAAAAATATATATTATTAATAAGTATGTAATATATGAAATAATAATGCTACTGGATATATATATATATATGTGTGTGTGTGTGTGTGTCTTTATAAGTATTTACATATATCTCAATCACTTTCTAACATTAAATACTATAAGAAAACAGAAACAACATCCATGCGATCGTATAGACTACCGTCTCCATGAATGGTGTTTCCATTTCATATATCTATATATTATAAATATTTATATTCTAGATATATATAATATATAAATCAAGGTTTATATTATGGAAGTATTTAAATCATTATCTAAATGATACGATCAAAAATAACAAGTTAAAACACGTACGATAAAAAAGTGATTATTACCCAAAATGTTACTTTAACATGGAAATTATTATTAATGGGAATTATAAAGTCATAATTGAATCATATATGATATAATAAATATAAATATGGTTCTGGTATAATTTAATAAATTACTATGGTCATTATAAAGGAGGTTAAATGTACTCTCGTCCAAAGGAAAGTGTAAAGTATGGGTTATTTCCTCAATCTCATTATTAGTCGAGATTGATTATGTGTAAGTATTTTCTAGGATATACTTATATTTAATTTCCATATTTATTAAAAATGGTTCCAAAATTAATCTTTTAATATTTAATGGGAGGGTCTATTTAACAAGATCATCATTTTAAATGGTTTAAATATTTATTCTTCTAAATCATTCTCATTAATGTCCATGTTTTGAAAATGGTTTTTAAGGATTTATTTATATAAACATAAATGTATTAAAATTTTAATTCCATTAAAAAGGTTCAAAGTTGTATGGGACACTTTGATTCACAAATGTATTTAAATATCTTTATTTCTAAATTGTGTTACTATTAAATGTTTCTATGAAAAAGGTACATTTCTTTCAAAGAGTTTCAACATCCTTTTTGGATATTATTCTTGATTGAGGTTGATTTATTATAAATTAAATCTTAAATATTGTATTGAGTGAATTTTGATATGTTTGACTGTGAATGTTCTATTTTTTAAACCATTCATGGTTTATGGTTTATGTATTGACCTTTCGTATTCTAGTTTTAATACGAATGTTTATGTTATGTTTCAGAATTTTTATATGAATAATGTAGTGGAATTAGTAAGTGATAGGTGGATCCTGACATAGCTCCTTGATGCATTGGTATGTCTCATGAAACAAACTAGTGTCTTGGCACAAAGCCTTGACAAAAATTTTATTCGTAGTCTTGGCACGATGCCTTGACTATGTGGTAATGATTTATGGCTTTAGGAATTCCCTCATTAAGAAATTAGTTATTACATGTGATTATTCGACTAGTAGAATAACCATTTACATGTTAATCTAGTAATTTTGGATTAATTATTCCCATATTATGTTCATGTATTTGTTTAAAAGGATGTTGTTTTTATTACACATATTTCCTTAAAAGTTTATAGCTTCCACAAAATTAGTTACCCTTACTGAGCATCTGAGCTCACCTCGTTCTATGTTATATTTTCCAAGGATCTCCATGAAGGGTATTATGATTGTTATGTAGGGTTAAGCTAAATGGAACACTGGTGTTTTCAGAGGATTATTTTTTTGTGTTGTATATTAGAATGTGTAATTTAATGTTCATGTATGTAATCTATTTTCCAAGACTACTAAACTTATCAATCCTTCAAGACATGATTCCTTGTAATAATACCAATGTATTAAAATAATGCACCGACTCTGGGTAACTGGTGTCAGGGCGTTAAAGTTGGTATCGGAGGATGTTTAGTACAAACCTTGGAAACTATATTTAGATCAACACTGATAAAAGAAATTTTCCCAACGATAGACTTTGAGGATTAGTATAGAAGAACCTTATTGGATTTTGGTATTGTAGAGTTTTTTTTGAGTTTTTCCATGCAATATATCCCTATCTGGATACGAGTAGGTAGATGTGGCTCTGGCACAGATCTACCTAGGGGTAAATCCAGAAAACACTACTTTGAGCTAGAATCGAATGGGAACTGGTGCACGACAACATGCCTTGGTGCACTCTTGGTTACGACACTCTTAGGGGGTATGCTTAGGAAAATTCTCATTTTCTATACAATACTTTATGAAGGATTTATGAGTATATAATTTTTCAAATAAATAATTTGTATAATTATGGATTATATCCATAAACTCTTAAATTTATGATAAGTGGTTTACAAGTTTGGAATTATGAATTGCGATTCATAAACAGACCTAATGCATGCCATTGTTTAGAAATGTCACCCAGTAGAAGGAATGAGAACTGAAACAATATGTATGATCCAAAGAGTAGGAATAATCATATCATTCATGGTATTAATCCATCATTTATACGAGAAATAGTCTCCCACGTATTCTCAACATATGAAGAAATTATATCATGTGTTAATAAGATAAGTACAGAAGTCCCTGAGTCTTATGGCTTTGAAATGAAGAAAGAGAAGAAAATAATGGAAGATAGAATGCTGGATTATGGGAATAAGGTAATGAAAGATTTTCTCATATGTGATAACTGTGGAAAGAATCACCTTGGAAAATGCTTGAAGGTAATGGGAGTTTATTATATGTGTGGAGAAAAAGGACACAAAGTACGTGATTGCAATGGTAATAAAAATGTATCAAATGTATAATCCTTCATCTGCAACCAGTTGGGACACTACACGAATCAATGTCCAAATCCTCAGAGTATTATCCAAATGATTCTATTGGATAATAATCAATTTATGATACTGTCACAAAAGAAGGGGAATGACTTGTGTTATTATGTTTTTATTAATGAATACTGTCATTTGAGTGTTGTATCAACGATGTACTGGTTATATGAATTATTGAAATAAATAAGGATTGTACTGCATTACTATTTTATTAAGGATTTGATATTAAATTGTACTATGAAATGTGACACAATAGCAAGTTAAATTTTTTGAAAATACGTGGTTGAAGGAAATGTAATCCTTAATATGGTCATGATACTGAGGTAGTAATTGTGGAATAGGATATGGTTTATTTGGATAAATTATATTGGATATTGCTGACTACATTAGAATAGATTAATGGTTTGATTATTTCATCATTGTTGGAGTATTCAAAAATTTTGGATATAAGGAATACATCTAGTATTCTATAAGAAATAAGGGTGACAAAATGTAATCAATAAGGTTTTATGGTAATTCTGGGTGTTATCGTGTTTTAAAAGAAAACATGATGATGGTATAAACATGTTATTACGCAGAAAAAAGGATCTTCATTGTGTTTTACATCTTTATAAATTTTGGACTGTGAGTTTGGATAGAAGTATTTTGGATATGTCTAAATGTTGGAATGGATTATGTTTTAAATTGGATACTGTTGTTATGGGTATAACATTTATTAAGAGTTTTTTTGGATTGTTATAAAAAGGGACAACCCGGAGGTTGGGTGATAACCTTTTGCATCCATCACGGTCGAGAGACTTGACCCTGCAACTAATGGGAGACAAGGGTGCATCACCTACCACTGGCCTACGTGATGTCCAAGTTTTTGTAATGTAGTTTTTTTAAATACTCTGACAAATGAATTATAAATTCATTATTTTTTGAACCCTATACGATTAGGATAAATAGAATATTTTTGAATTCTATTATATTTTGGAGAAAAGATGATTTAGTGGTAGAAATTTATTAAAGGATGAATCTATACATAAATAGTAAGTATAACTCTTTATGTTCATAGTCAATATCAAAAATAAATTCCCCATATTTATGAAAATTAACATAAAAAAACATTTTCTGTTTACTTTTCATACTGGGGAATCAACTACCGTTTAACCCATCACAAATTTATGGTTTTCATATCGTTTACTTTATTTTAATAATATTCTCTATCACTCTCCATCAGAACATGATGGTTAGTTTTCTCTTGAAAATCCATGTTTTCATACATGGAACCCTAGTATGTGTTATTTCTGGTAACCCTCATACTTACCTTTCATTATATTAAAATAGATCCCCATTAATACATTTTTTCTGATGTGGGTCCTCTGCTATGGAATTTTTCAATTTTTAACCTTTTATTTACGAAGATCAATTTTAAATTGTGAGGATGCAATTTATTTAAGGAGGAGATAATGTAACACCGCACGATTTTATAGTCCATTATTTCTTCAAAGTAATTCAATAACTTGCACTACACGCAACACTGAGTCCAAGCGCACCACAACATACCTAACTAGCCGTTCAGAAGCAGTTATGAATAGTATTGACTTAATTTTGAACTTTATATAATCCTTATAATTTTAGAATCCATATTATGAGTTTCTTATACATAATGTAAGAAAAAATTCATTTTCTTCAGATAAAAGAAGTATTTTTCAAAAAATGAAATTTTATCACCTTTTAATGGGGATCCATTTTTAAATACAATATTTGAAACTTCTATATATTCAATTTGACAAAATAAACTTCTTATTTAGAATCGGTGGATAAAAATTTAGTTTTCAAAACTTTTTGGTGTTTTTCTGATAACTTCAATATTGGGTTGAATAGTGAATATTACTAAATTTTTACAGAAAAAAAACTTTTTAATAAAAATTAATTATAATGCTAAATAATACTATTGAGTGGTTTTAAAATATAATTATATTAAAATATTACCAATTAATCCAATGTTTTTCATTGGATGTAATTTCACATTTGAACTGGACATAATCAAGTGTCAATCTTTTGACAGTTATTATTTCGTAAAAACTCGCTTTTTTGTTTCGACAACGGGAATTAATTTTAAATTAATTTCTACCACTTCTGTGTTTTGAATTTTGAAAAATGATTTCCATATTTGGAATCAGGATGTCCAAATTCTATAAATATGTAACTTTTATTTTTATGAATTTTGAATAATTACTTCGGTAAATATTTTATTTACCATGGTTAAAGGGTAAATCCGGTAAATAAGGGTAAAAAATAATATTATAATAATATTAAATTACCATAAAATGTGTCCTAACCCTATTTTAAGATACATGTCCGACTGTGGTCATCCTTGGGTCGATTTTGGGACCCCATGGAGAAACTTTTAAGTGGTAGTGACACTATATTAATTAAGTTAAAGGAAATACAAAAATGGCATAAGCATATATCTTGTAGTAAAACAATTTGTACATAGGGTTATATATGTTATCTCTTATACTATAAATATTAATTATAAATCTAAAATTATTTCTTATATAATTGTATTTTATTTATAATATTTATACATTGAATAACTATATTTATTTATGACACAATGATGATGCATTATTTTCCTTATTAATGAAAGAACAAATAAACGGTATTATAAATGTTAGAATAAATATAAATTAAATGATTTGATGATATAAACAAATTTTATAGGTTAATATGACTTTTTAGGATTGATTAAACGAATTTATTTCCAAATATTAATGCTTTTAGGACTTTAAAAATAATCAATTATTAAATAGTGTCAAAATTGGCATATAATATTTTTTTAAACAAATATTATATTATTAATTGATATAATATTTCTAAAAATCTAAGGTTCATCAAAAGGACTTATATAATGATATTTATATCATTTAATAACCACTTGGGGTTTTCTTGGTAGTTTATTGTATGTTTATCAACCATATAATATAAAAATACAAAGAGAATGGTAAATGTCAAACTATTTAACTAAGTGTTAAATCTAGATGATATGGTTAATATCATAACTTAAACATGTATAAAACCTATTGGTTGAGAGTATTTTGACCCATCCCCACCTTATCCTTGAAATAAATCAATTTGGAGCCATTAAAAACTGACAGTGATTTTGTTATAAATTATATTTTAAGTTTTTTTTAGGTTCCCCTCACCCTTCTTGTAAAAGGGCACATCCCCCTTCCCTCAAATTCACTCCTTCAATTCAATTTTTCCCAGGAAAAAACTACCTAAATATCTTCCCAACTATCCTTCCTTCAATCTATATTCATTTTTTTTATCAGAATGCCATGTTATGGATCCCTGTAGATCAAATCATAAAGGAATAACCCGAAGAAGAGGTAAATACTTCATCACATCTTTCAAGTTATTTTATTCTTCCACATCCTTTTTCTATGTTATTTCCATTCTAAAATAATTACTCCTTTATATTATATATATTTTGATGTTATCATAAATATGGTACAACCATATTATTTTTTCTATCCATCCTATTAATAACAAATTCACCATATATGTGTACGTACGGCTTACTGTCTCCACGTTGTAGTGTAATTAGTTATTCAAACATTTCATCTTTTGGATGGGTATAATAATGAGTATAAATGATGTAAATAATAAATAAAACATTATAATTATTCTTTATATATGATATAACTTCCAATTTTACATCTTTTAAATCATTATGGAAATTGTGTTGTCTCTCGTGCGTACGTACGGAATACCGTCTCCACGACATGATGATATTCATTTCCACGTTCACCATTAAACGATAATTATAAAAATATATATTATTAATAAGTATGTAATATATGAAATAATAATGATACTTGATATATGTGTGTGTTTGTGTGTTTTTGTGTGTATGTATATTTATTTACATATATCTCAATCACTTTCTTACATTCAATACGATAAGAAAACGGAAACAATGTCCATGCATACATACGGACTATCGTCTCCATGAATAGTGTTTCCATTTCATATATATATATTATAAATATATATTTTCTAGAGATATATTATATATAAATAAAGTATTATGTTATTTATGTATTTAAATCATGATCTAAACGATACGATCCAAAATAACAAGTTAAAACCCGTACGATAAAAAAAGTGATTATTACCCGAAATGTTACATTAAAATGGAAGTTATTATTAATGGGTGGTATAAAGTCATAATGGAATCATGTATGATATAATAAATATAAATATGGTTCTCGTATAATTTAATAACATACTATGGACATTATATAGGAGGTTAAACGTACCCTAATTCAATGGAAAGTGCAAGGTAAGGGTTATTTCCTCAATCTCATTATTATCCGATATTGTTTATGTGTAATTATTTTCTGGGAATAATTATCATCGATATCTATATTTCATAACAAAATTCAAAATTAATCTTTCAAGGATTCATGGGAGGGTATATTTAACTAGATCATCATTTTATATGGGTTAAATATTTATTCTTGTAAATCATTCTAATTAATATCCATGTTTTCAAAATGGTATTAAGGATTTATTTATATAAACATAATTGTTAAAAAATATTATTTCCTTTAAAGAGTTTCAAATTGGTATGGGACACTTTGATTCAAAAATGACTTTAAATGTCTTCATTTTTAAATGGTGTGAATTTTAAAGGTTTTAATGAAAAAGTTATATTTCTCTCAACAAGTTTTTAATCATTTTCACCTATATCAACATCCTTTTTGGATATTATTCTTGATTCAGGTTGATTTATTATAAATACAATCTTCAATATTTTATTGAATGAGTTATGATATGTTTGAATGTGAATGTGCTATTTTTTATACAATTCATGGTTTATGGTTAATGTATTGACATTTTGTATTCTAGTTTTAATACGAATGTTTATGTTATGATTCAACATTTTTATATGAGGAATGAAGTGGACTAAGTAAGTGACGGGTGGAGCCTTCTATAGCTCCACGATGCATTGGTAGGTTTCATTATACAAACTAGTGTCTTGGCATAAGGCCTTGAAAAAAAAATTCGTAGTCTTTGCACGAGGCCTTGACTATGTGGTAATGATGTCTGGCTTTAGGAATTCCCCCATTATGAAATTATATATTACATGAGATTATTCAACTAATATAATATCCATATGCATGTTAATATGGTAATATTTGATTTATTTTTTCCATATTATGTTCATGTATATGTTTAAAAGGATGTTTTTTTTATTACGCATTTTTCATTAAAAGTTTATAGCTTCCGCTAAATTATTTACCCTTATTGAGCATCTGAGCTCACCCCTTTCTATGATTTATTTTCCCAGGATTTCTAAAATGTGTATTATGATTATTATGCAGGGTTAAGCTAAAGGGAACAATGGAATTATTAAAGGATTATTTATGATTTATTTTATGTTAGAACATGTAATGTAACGTTAATGTATGTAATCTATTTTCCAAGACTACTAAACCGATCAGTACTTCATGACTTGATTCCTTGTAATCATACCAGTGTATTAAAACAATGCACTGAATCTAGGTAACTGGGGTCGGAGAGTTACAAGTAATATTGTATCATAATAAATCAACAAAAATTACGAATAAAATCCAACAATATATGATGACTTAGATATAAATAATCTAAAAAATTCATTACAATTTTTTGAGAGAAATGTCTCTTTTTAAAATTGAAATCATTTAGAAATCATGAAATTTAAAAATAAAATTTAAATTTTTAAAATAACATTGTAATCTTGTGAATGATGCTTCAAAACAATAACGGTTCATGATGGTGGAAATAGCAACTCACACCTTGTATTTTAAAAACCAATATTTCCATAATTTGATGAAAAGTTCATAAAGTAACTAGTTTGTAAAACGATGGGAGGATTACATTAAAAATGTTTTATAAAAAGAATAACTTGTGAAAAAATAATTTAATTTTTTTTTATAATTTTTTCAAATGAATATTTTTTGTTACATCTACATGGATGATAAATTATTCAAAGTAGATACTTACGTATAAGCATCCCTGAAAAAAATGATATTGTGAAATGAACCATTACCTTGTACATTACATTAGTCAATGGTGTCTTAATATATAGTATAATGGTTAAAGAATGCTATTAAATTTTTTGAGAACTAAATACACATTTATGATATCATCTATGATCCTCTTATAATTTTTTGTTAATAATATTATAGTATTACCATTATTTTGGGTGTTAACTAGTTCATTTTACCATTCCTATTTTCTCATGTAATTCTAGTATTTTATGAATAAGATGTATTTGATTAATATAAATAAATAAATATTTTTTATAATTATGTTTTTACAAATGAAATACATTTTATAATCATTCTTGATTGGTTAACGTGGAGAATGGATATCATCGTGTCGTCATGACGGTAGGGAATACATACGCACCAATGACAATATCATTTACTTGATAGTAAAATGTTATAGAATTTGATGATATATTAAAAATAAAGAAACATTATCATGTTATATTAATTGTATAACATCATTGTACTCATCATTATAAAAATCTTAATAATGTATAAATGGAAAAAAAAATTCACCACAACATGAAGATGGTAAGTTGTACGTACATACGCATGGTGATATTATTTTACATAGGATGGTTAAAAGGATGTATATGGTTGTCACATAATAATAATAATATCTCATAATATATATTATACTCGATATAATAATTTGGTATGTAAAAACCATATAAGAGGAAGTAGAAACGGAAAATAAATTTAATTGAATTGGTTAAACAATTACATCTTACTCTAGTGTAACCTTTTGATTAAAACAAAAGGACTCGATAAGATGGATTAATTCACAACTTAATGAAAATATAATGAATTGAGGGAAGTTTGGAGGAGAATTGGGAAGGTTATGGCTGAACCAAAGGGCTTTAGTGGTAGGAATTTAAGAGAATAAGAAGTTCCCTTGTATAAGAGAGGTGAGGGGCACTTTTTAAAGATCTTAAAATAATAATTTATTATAAATTTTATTTCAGTTTCAAATAGAACCAAAGTAATATATTTCAAGGATAAGATAACTATTTATATAAATCCCCTAAACTATTGAATTTATGTTATTTTTATCTCAAAAAGATAAAATTATATTTGGATTTGACCCTCAGTTAAATAGTTTAAATCTTACCAAGTATTCATTGTTTTTATACTATAGGGTTAATATAGTTACAATAAATTTCCAAATGAACACCAATTGCATAATATATGACATATTTTTCATTTTACCCTTTATTTTTTATAGCCTTATATTTTTATGAATATTATATAATTCAATAAAATATTATATAATTTAAAATATCATTTATTTCAATTTTAATTGAACTCAAAAATTTCATTTAAGAAAATAAACCCAACATTATAACTTCAAAACAATACTTATAATATGTCCCTAAACTTTATAATTTTTTATAATATATTTATGTCATTAATTAAGTCAAAATATATTAATTTTAATTATTTATAATGTCATTTATTTGATATTATAAATAAAATAATTTATAACTCGGTATTGTTTAATCATAAATTGTAATTATATAATATATAAAAATTATACCTAAATTTCTAGGACTTATAAAATTATTTAATATTTCTAGATATTATTTTTAATAAATGTTATCTCTTCCATATATCTATATTAAAATTATTATACTAATAAGAAATTAGAGTGTGACATTTGGTCACATTCGTTGATTTTAATAATATTATTGTCATATTCATTGATTGGGGCCCATTAAAATATTTAATTTCAAAAAAAAGTTTATAAGGTAAAATTTAGTCATCTAATAAAATTTTTACAGGTGTTAGGGTTATTTATAATATTATTTTACCTATAAGTACCTAATTTACCCTTAACCGCGGTAATAAATAATTATTAAAGTTACAATTCATAATATAAATAAAATAAAATCTACCTATTAAAATAATTTAGACCACCTATTCATAATATGAAATTAATTTTTCAAAATTTAAAACATAAAAGTTGGAGTAATTATTTTAAATTTAATCCCCACTGAAAAAATGGGAAAAAGTGATTTTGAAAAGTAAAAAACCAGTAACAGATTTACATGTGTTTATACCTAATTTCAATGAGAAAATAATTCATATGACTTAAATTATATTAAATAAAAAAATTAATATAATTATACTTTAAATAAATTTTAAAAGGATAATCTTGCAATATAAAAAATTAGATGAAAAATTAGTTAATTTAAATGCAGTATTTCTTAATATTCATTAGAATATTAAAGTTATCAGAAAACGCACAAAAAAATCAAAACTAATTTTTTAATTTTCAATTCTAAATATGATTTTTGTTTTCAAAATTGAATATATAAAAGTTACATATTAGATTTTAAAAGGGTTATTCCTTTGAAGGGGAAAATCTATTTTTTTTATGAAAAATACTTCTTTTATCTAAAAATATAAATTTTTTCTTATATCATATATAAGGAACACATAAATTTAACGTTTAAATTATATAGAATATATAAATTTCAAAATGTGCATAATTCTATTCATAACCACTATATTTTCATCAAGGTTATAAATTATATTAAATAATATTAATAAATTTATATATTGTTGTTTGATGGAACATGGCCTTGCATGTAACGAATGCTAACTCATTGTTTTGTGAATCATAAGATTAACATGGTGTATTGTAAAATGATAGAAATAAAAAAAATTAAATTTATTTATAAATGAAAAATTTATAAAGTCTCAGGGTGTTACAAAGGGAAATAGTGTTTTCTATGTTTAGCAACTGTTGTAATCCTAAGAGGACAGCAAAGACAAAGGTATTTAGGGGACCCTATGATCTAATACACTTACCATTAATCATAAAATGGATACAAAACAAGGTGATGTTGGTTGTAGGGTAGAAACCTAGGCAAGTATAATTCATCATTCTTCTTTTCTCCTATGTTTGAATGGGAATACCATGGGATAGGTTAACAAGAAAAAGAATAAAATAAAATAATTATTTATTTTTAATGTCTTCAATAGTCCATGTATTGGATATATGATTGTTTTTTCTTTTGTAGGAATAGATCCATGTTGACCTCCTCATATGGTTATAATATAATATATTCGAAAAGCTACACCACGAGTGTTCCTTAGAGTAGAGGTTGACAAAGATGAAACACAGCGGAGGACAATTTGAGAGTTTCAGCACCAGAGTCTGTAGAGGCATGAGGGATCCATTTAAGATGATGTCACAGAAGACTGGTTAGAGGAGGTTGATATAGCCTTCAGTTCAATCTGTATTAGAAGGAACCCCAAGTATCATTGGTTCTGATGATGATATGTGGTTTAGTGAGATAGTGGTGTTTGTTGTCCCTAGAATATCGCGATGAGGCAGTCGTCTCATGGGAGGAGTTCAAAGACCATTTCAGAGTCGAGTCTCTTTATTTGACAATAAAGGTGGATAGTATCCAAGAGCTACATACTTTTTGGAATGGAATCTCCAATTGTGGGTGTTTTAGATTAATTTTAATAACCTTTTTTGATATTATTCAGACATATTTCAAGATGAGGAGGCCCGAGGGAGGCATTTTGAGAAGGATTTTCATCCAATGATACGATTCTAGGATAACCCGTTTATGCTGAATATGTACCTTGAGGTTATGTAAAGAGTAGAGGTCATCAAAAGGATGTTATCCAAAATAGGATTATCATGATAGGGGATTCTTCAGGATTCCCCATGATATATAGTTGTGGTCTGGGGCTCCTGGTTGACTGGAATGTAGGGCTTCTAGTCGTCCCAGGGTAGGTCCCAACCCTTAATGACTCGTTTCACTAGGTGTAGTGTCTCTCAACGATATAGTAATGGAATGGATGCATTTTTCCTTGTCTAGGCCAAGGTAATCAATAGAGAGAGTTCCCAAACATTCTTAGTAGTCATTATCAATAGGTTGTTGAGCTTTAGGCTCCTCCATTGTCGTAGTTCCATCAGAGTCAGTAGTACCAGTTTGCTCTAGTTTTGGATGTATAGAGAGTAGTTGGGGCAGGAAGAGGGTAGCCTTGGGATGCTCCCCATCCTCAGATAGTAGAAAACGGATGAGGAGGTGGTCTTGATCATGGTTAGAGAGGCCTTGGAGCAGCTCATGGTCATATTCAAACTTTATCATTGCACGTTCCATGCAAACCATAGGTCGTTCGAGGTTCAATTTTTTTTTCTACATCGGTTCAAGGAATGTTTGATCGATGAGAAAAAAATCTTATTAACACTTTCCCTTATCTATACTATAGGATATTAGGTATTGATACTTCTAGTTACCTTGGCATTGACTACAATATTTGGAGTTCTTGCTAACTAGTTTGACTTATGTAGAGGCTATGAGCTAGTTCTAGGGAAGTAGAAATCTTAGAGATATTCAAAATGATTATGAATTCAACCATATAACATCATCCTCAACATGGATTAGCTATATTAGGTGAATAATATTTTGTATTTATTCACGAGGAAGGTTCTATTATATAATGATTATGGATATCCAGTTGTGTTTTTAGCAACAGAGACCCTAAGATGGGTCAGAGGTGTGTTTCATCCTTGCCGTCCTTGATGGTCGAGCTGATACTGAGTTCATTGGAGGATTAGTTGTTGGTGTTTACTAGGGTTGTAGATGAGTACCATGATGTCTTTCTATAGGAGTTTTAGTGTTACCCCCTCAATAAGAGATCGAGTTTGGGATCTAACTACATCTAGACTTGTCTCTTATCCCATTTTCTATGTATATTATGGTTATTTCTGAGTTATCAGAGCTACGTATATATATCGATGGTCTATTGAAGTGATATTTTGTTCAACCGAGTGTGTGACTGTAGGGTGAACCTATTTTGTTCGTAAAGAACTTTGACAACATTTTTCATATTTTTGACTATTATCATCACTTTAACCATATGATAGTGAAGAACTGCTATCATCTTATATGGATTGATGATATATTAAATCAACTGAAAGGTGAATATTGGTTCTCAAAGATTGATTTGTTGTCAGGATATCATCATATGCATTTTAAGGATGATGATATCCGGAACATTGATTTCCATTTTAATTATGGGCCTTATGTTTTTGTTATGATGTTGTTCGGTGTGATGAATGCTCTAGATGTGTTCATGGGGTTAATGAGTGTTGTGTTCCGTGAGTACCTAGAGAATATTTTGGTGGCTTTCATCAACTACATCCTTTTGTACTATACTTCTTAGGAGGAGGATGCAGAGAATCTATGTTCTAGTTTAGGATTTCTTCCCTGTGAGAAGCTGTTTGGGTAGTTATCAAAGTGTGATTTTTGGGCTTGAGAAGCCTATATGTTGGGAAATTTTGTGCCCCAGTTAGGAGTAACTATTGATTCATTGAATGTATAAGCAATTGTGTATTGGGTATCCATAATGATAGTGGTAGAGGTGTGAAGTCTCGTTGGTCATGAAATATATTACAAGAGGTTCATAGTGAATTTATCATAGGTTGAGACTAATATGATAGGATTGACCAGAAAGTAACAAGTATTATTGTGAACTAATTAGTGTCAAATCGGGTATGAGTGTCTATAAGAGAAGATGGTCAGTGTTATAGTTCTTTGAATGCCAAAATAACTAGTTCAATTTGAGGTTTTCATTGATGCTTCATGTTAATGGTTGTGTTGTTATCAGATACATAAGATATCATTCATTTCATATGGTTATCATCAGTTATATCCCCATGAGAATAACTATTCCACACTCAATATCATGTTACTGATGGTCATTTTTTTACAAAAGTTGAGGATACATTACCATATTGGTGAGTGTTTTTTTTTGTATTCACCGATCATAAGAACCTGAGGTATGTATTATCCAAGTTTGACATGGAATTGTGGTAGCGTCGGTGCATGGATTTCATATTGGACTATGACTTTGACATTTTACATACACATGGAGAAGGAAATGTTTTAGCTGATGAACTATGTAAGAAGTCACATAGCGATTAAGTGTGAGAATATGGTGATTCTAAGAGAGTGATGGATGAAAATAAAGTGTTGCACCTATATATAGGAGAGTTTGGTGGTTGATGATGTCTTTTTAATACTGTACTGCAGTCATCTATGGTGAAGGGTGTGAAGGAATCCTAGTTGGGGAATTATGATATGGAGGTATGGAGAGACATAGTTGTTTCCAATGAGGTTCTTGATGTCTGGTATGAGTATGAACAACATTAATTATTGTTTTAGGTATGGCTTTTTGTTCCTCTTATGATGCGTGATATGGTTCACGGGAGTTCAAAAATTCACCTTTGGTGGCACATCCAGGTGTGATAAAGATGTACCAAGCTTTTAGGGGACAGTTTTGGTACCCTGTGTTGAAAATTGCAGTTGTAGAGTATGTGTCTCATCGTTTGGTCCGGCAGAAGATGAAGGTTGAGTATCGTGTTCCCAGCATTTTAGTCCAACCATTAAATGTTAATCAGTGGATGTGGGAGGATACATCAAATGACTTTTGTGCCTGTTTACCTCGAGCTCATGGAGCCTGTGACACTATATGGGTGGTATTGGATCATTTGACAAAATCATCCAACATTATAGTGATCTAGGAACCATGTTTAGTGGACGTTTTTTCAAGGAAAAAGTCACGACCCATCCCTTGGAGCATGTGTCGTGTCAACCCCAAGCCCAACTTCCATAGGCCAGGGGCTGGAGACTTGCACCGAAAGGCATATTCCTTAAAATGGGAAGGAATTTCCTTTAACCTATACAAACACACGGTCCGATAACACAACAAGAAGCTTCCCTAAAGTAATCTACTATATTAAAAAAGTGCTGAAAGTAAAAGTGGTTGGAATATAAGCCCAACTGTAAGAGTATGATTACAACTGAAAGAACAATACAACTGAAAAATGGAAAAAAAACTACTTGGTCGTCCTCCAAGGATCCAACCTGAAGCATTGGTAGATATCTCCTCCTCACCACTCCTCGTACGTTTTTCTCTTCCGTGTCACATCACACCAAATAGTCCCCCTCCGAGCATCGTCCAGTCCTGGCTCCCTCAGGTTGATCAATGTTGATCCTCATCTGCAGAAGACACAAAAAGGTGTGATAGAATCCCATGCAGGGGTGAGTATAAAAATACTCATTAGGGACCCCGAGACCCCTGTTGTTCTCCTAGAGTTCCACAAAGAAAAATCCACATAGCAAGACCTCAATCTCAAAGCATAAAGTAGTAGACATCAACTCAACTTAGGTAAATGCTCATACATATACCTAAGTTATGAAGACATACTTATCTCATAAATGAGGGAAGAATACCACAAAGGTAACACCATGATGTTAGAAGTACCACATAGGTAACACCATGGAGACAACACACGAAGGTATAAGTAGCATACATGTAACACCGCAAAGATCGAAGTACCACCCACGTAACACCATGATTGTAGAATTACCACAAAGGTAACACTATGAAGATAGAAGTACCACACAAGAAACACTACAGAGATAGAACTACCACACAGGATACACCACAAAGATAGAAGTACCACTCATAAAACAAGACAGAGATTGACGTTCCACATAGGTAACACCACAAAGGTAAAACTTCCAAATAGATAACACCACAAAGATTGGAGTACCACACAGGAGACACCACGAAGATAGTAGTACAAAAAATGAAACAACACGAATATAGATGTACCACATAGGTAACACCACGAAGATAGAAGTTACTCAGCTCACAATCAGGTATAACTTAAGTATAGTAGTACTGATGATTAGTCGTAAGTTATATCATCTTATTCTGTTTAGAATAACTGCTTCTTACCCATATAGGATCAATAGGTAATAACCCCCACTGACCCACAGAGGATCTAACCCAAATAGGATCATTGGGCACTGACCCAAATAGGATTTCTTAGTGCTAACCCACACAATATCTGATAGATACTAACCAACATAGGATCGATAGATTCTAACCCACATAGGATCAACAAACTTTTTTCACGTTACAACCAGCCACAGGATTCCACTCTCCCCGTGTGCTCGAGTTCCATAGAATATGCACCTCAAGATATCGGTCATACCTCGACCACTACTATGCCCCACAAAGGAGTAACCCAAAGTACCGTCTTGTCATAATGGTTCCAACGAGACAGATGGTGCGTCAATCAGATGCACGGTCTGCAAGTTATCGGCATTTTCATTCCGAGGGCCCGGTTGGATTCGTGTTCGATCCAACCCAGCCTTACTTAAACTCTCTCCAAAACCCCTGTAAAGTATATGAAATTGACCATCTTGTTTTAAGGATTCTGGAACCAGTGACGGTTTTTCAAACGGACATCCAGTCCTCAAGAAAAGGTCCACTGATTGTTCCAGGGCCTTGTTGGCCTTGTGTCCAGTCCGACCCGGTCAGACCGACCCGACCCGACCCGGTGTGGGCTGGCCTAAGTTGGACTCGGTTGATGGGCCGATGTCCAGTCTGTCCTATTAGAGGGGAGGCCTGCACGAGAGGCCCAACCAAAATAGGGCGGACCGCAAAGGGGCGGCCCGGGCCGCGTGGGGCGGCGGCCTGCCCAGGTAGTGGCCTGGTCCGCGGGTCAAACCATTAGTCTAATGACCCGTGTTCTTCGTGTAATTTCATGATCGGGGAAGAGGGAATCAAAAATGCACAAAAAAAATAACCCCTACCTGGAAGACGTGTCCGATGATGACGGTCAATGGAACCTCCTTCGTCATTATTGTCGGTTTGTGAATCGGTGGCACTGATCACCACTCGTTAGAACCTGTCTCATCTTCTAGGTGGTTAGCATCGTGGTACATTTCCAGGGCTTCGTCACTTGGTGAATTCATGCCAACATCCCTCCCCAAGCTCTATATAAAAAGGAGCGGAGAAGGAGTGTGAAACACTCAGAGAATTAATAAGGTTCATTGAATTTATGAACCTCGAAAATTCTCAATGGTGCAGTTACAAGAATAGAATATTCAATCCATTAATTGGTTTGACACATCACCAGTCCTGCCAGCATCGTTTTTCCATTGGTGGAAAGAATAAAAATAAAATAACATAACATGTTATTTTATTAATCTTTAAAAAGTCGGAAAAAAAACCTTTTCACCCAACCTACTATGGTCAAAGTAAATCAACCCTTAATTAAATCCTGATGCTACGGATTCAACATTGGCCTCGATTTTTTTATTTGAGCACTATTTAAAAAGTTTAGACAATGGCACTCACACGTTTAACGAACGTACCCAAAATCAAGTTAAAAAAATAATTAACAGTCACCGTCAAACTACACCGATCAAGGTTAGGATCTTATTAAGTGATTCACTCCCCAAAGAACCCTATGGTAATCTTGGATTACCAATCCGAGTTACCATTTAGAAATTATGGATTTTACAATAAAATTATTGTCACTTAATTAATTTATTTACGGAAAAAAACTAACTTTCACTGGTGGCATGCGCCGGACAATGTTAGTATCTACCTAACTAAATCATACCCTCACGAGTTAATTTGTGGTCTGGTATTTTTTATCCATGTTACCGTTCATGATTTATAAGCATTTGAAAAATAAAATAACTCTATTTAATTATTTTATTTACTGTTATTCCGTTTTTGGGTTTTCTCACCGAAGGCTTGTGCCGACTAAATATAAGTTGATCTTAGTGTAAAACCACCATTCTGAGAACAACAGTGGCCTAAGATTTATGATATGGGAAACCGTTTAAGAGTTATTTCACTTTTTCAGGAAAAATACTTATGCATGTTAATTAAAGCTTAAAAAAACTTCGACTATTAATTTTGGGCACTCCTGGCCTCGGAATCGCACGCCCTCAGATTTCACGGTCTCGAAATATTTCCATATAATTAAAAAAATGGAAATTATGGGACATTAAATTTTCCCCAACATAGGGATTTAATTCCTCGAAATCTACAAAATAGACTAATGAATCAAATTTGGGGGGGGGGGGACTGAACCCAAAACAGAGTCTCCCACTCCCATGTTCTCTTGGAGGTTCCCATACTGCCAGAGAATGAGAAAGAGAGGTATAAAACACCCACAAAGTACTCACTCCTGTCGATCCCCAATCTCTACTAGAGCCTCTGTAAATGTCTCACAATCTCTTAAGTCCATATTTACATGGTTGATAACGTGTGATGGATCATGCACACATCAGCTCAGCTATGAAACATTGAAAACATTATGGACTCGGTGCATATGTGGGGAAAAGGGTAGATAGTATGACACCACAACCACTCTGTCGAGAATCTAGAAAGGTCTGATTAACCTCGGAGATAACCTGTTTCCCCTGCCAAATCTCTGCAAACCTCGTCGAGGTGAGACCAGTAGGAAGACATGGCCTCCCTCCTCCTGTCGGCATAAGACATCTTCCAGCTCTGAGTAGTTTTCACTTGCTAACAAGTGAGGCATCGTGATACAAACTCTTCCACTACATCCTTCATCCCTGGCCATCAGTACTAACGCTAGAGGTCCTGGTATATCTTCTCCAATCTAGGATGTACTGTTAAGGAGGATATACGGATCTCCCCCAACACCTCCACATGAAGTGTCACTGGTACCATGGAGAATCCCCAAAAACGATTACCTGATCCCCACATTCAGAAAATCATTCAGGAGACCGTCGTGATGATATCTTAGCACGTTGGTCCCTGCAATCAATGTCTCAAGCTGTGCCTCCCAAATTCATTGAAGAATTGGGTGAGTGAATGTCATAGGCTAGAGGTATGATACTCAATCTCTATCTATGAAGGATATCTGCAGTGCGACTAGCTTCTCTAAGGCCTCACTCTAAAGCTGTTGAACAAACATTTTACTGAATGTGTCTGCTATCATGTTCCCCTTCTAATGTGTAAAGACTATATCATGGTCATAATACTAGATGAGCTCTAGAAATTATCATTTTCTCAGCACCTGAAAGCTCTACTGACACTTCTCCATCCACGGGAAAGGCTCTTCCTTCTTTTTCAAAGCTGAAAAGGCTGCCGCTATCCTGGAGAATTCTGGGAAAAATATTAGGTAGTACCCATCCAAAGCTGAATTAACTCCCCTTTAAGGGAGGTAATCCTAGAAACATCCTTTAAAAAAAGTCCCCACACTCTACCAATCACATTGGGAACTGAAAACTGAAACTCCTGCTGCCACGAGTGTAAGGTTGGCCGACTCAAGAGTGATCGGTTTCACCCTCCAATGCTTGAGTTAAACCTGCGATGCCTAAGTTTTCTTTTTACCAACAAAGTAAAACCCCATTCCAACATTGTTGAGAAACTAAAACCTTTTTGATGAATCTAGTCAACTTGAGTATGAACTGTGGATGTTCAGTCCATACCCAAGCTAATGTAATAAGGCATCGATGCTGCCACCAAGAGGTTCCAACCGAAACTCTCGCCTCAAGGGTCAGATCATATTGTTGGCATTTGTGTGATTATTGAGTCTCCTCCAAAAGGTATCTCCTGACCTGAGGGTCAAGTCAACGGAATGACCAGAAACACTAGGTCTTGAAAAAGATTCATGTAAATAAGGAATGATTGGTACCTAAGTCTATTAATACATCAGCTATTAGCAGACACAAGCTATACCTCAAATCATTCATGGAGCTCTAGGGTCACACTCCTTCACCACATATAGCTTCTCCATTTTCCTATCCTCTAGCTCCCTAAGACTGGTGGGGACCACATTGGGGTATTGGTTGTAATATATCAAAATATGTACCACCTCATGCTGCTCTCATAGCTCCTCTTCCACGTCTGCTGCCCTGCAGATTCAACTGTCCTTATTACTTCCTCTTCCCAAGAAATTTTACATGCCCAAGTCTCTGAGACTAGTGTCATTTTCTTATTTCCCCATCGTTAACATTCACTGGACATATCCAATCATCCAAAAAACATTCAACCACAAAGGTTCTCTCTAGTACCATAACATAAGTAGGAAGTAATAGAAGAAAGATTGTTGTCTTGGATGTCCCTAAACATGACTCTCTCATAGGACTGAGCTCTAAAGAACTGACTATACTGCATTAATCGAGTACTTGGTCTCTATGCCTCGATGAATACTCAGTTACTGAAAGTTCGTCCTGCAGAAGCTTTAGAATCTCTAGGGAACTCTCATGCCTTAGCTCATTATGGAAAAATTCCCCCTTTGTTGAGGAAGGTTCTCATGATTGTCCCTGGAAAATTCAACTCTTCGCAAGATCAGGGTAACCTAAACCCTGTCATCTCACTGCTGAGCCACATAGGAGTCTTTCTACCAAGACCTCTATCTGATCAAATAATTCCCTGGTTAGGTGGAAACTCGACCACCTTTTCAAGAATGTCCTTATATCCTTGTGAGTCGGGCTTGCCTTATAACCTACGAGGTATATGATGATGAAACTCATGTAAGGATCTAACCCTAAAATTGTCCTCTACCGGTACTGAAAATTGTAACTACTGACCGATGGGCAGTGATATAGCTAGAAAACTACCTAAATATACTGTCTCGAGCAATGGTCCATGTATCGATGCCCCATCACTATGTGGACCATCCTCCATCATGTCCTCAGCTACCTTGGAATCTATCTCGCCTCAAAACCTCAGAGGCCAATGCCACTAGAACTCAGGCAATGCGCTCAGTTGGCATGCACTGTATACTAGTGTGGCTGGTGGTAACTGCATCCCAAAGGGTGGTGGTGCTGATAGTACAACACACGAAGGCGCCAACATAGTAATATGGCCCTACACCAGAGCCTCGTCACTCGGTGGTCTGTCATCAGGTACTATCTCGGGAATCCTGGCTAGTTGTCTATATGGAGGAATCCTGATAAAGAAATAGGTTTTCTACATTCATTAAGTTATACCTGGTGAGATGACTCAAAGAAATCAAAAGGAATAACATTCCAAAAACACACGCAATTAGTGTTTTCGTGAACTATGTTGGAAATCAGAATTAAGGGACTTGTTGTATGGATATGTCAACCTCCGTACCAATACTGGACTCCAAGAACTGAAAACCACACTCATAATAGTTAACACTATTTCCACACAAAAATATCAGATTCTTAGTTCTCTGGTAGAACTAAACTCCTCTAATACCACGTGGTCACAACCCGCCCCTCAGGGCCCAGGTTGTGACTACCCCATGCTCGCCTTCCATAGGCCAAGGGCTGGCGACTTTCAATGAAAGGATTATTATTTAAAATGGTAAGGCATTTCCTTTAACCTGTACAAACACATGGTCTGAGAACACAACAAGAAGCAAATGTGAAGTAAACTACTGTAGTAAAATAGTGCTGAAATAAAGGGGGCTCGAATACAATCCCAACTGTAAGAGTACGAGTACAACTGAAAGAACTATACAACTTAAAAGGTAAAATAGATACTCGGCCATCCTCCTAGTATCCTACCTGAAGGGTAGGTACAGATCACTTCCTCAGTACTCTTCGTCTGTATGTCTCCTCAATGTCACGTCATGCCAAATGGTCCACCTTCGAGCATTGTCCAGTCCTGGATCCCTCAGCCTTGATCAATGATTTCCTTCTTTTGCAAAAGATACAACAAGGTGCGGGAGAAGCCCATGGAGGGGTGACTGTAACAATACTCAGTAGGGACCCCGAGACCCATTTAGGTCTCCAAGAGTTTCACAAAGTAAAAAAAATAAAGCAAGACCTCAATCTCAATGAACAATGAAATAGACATAAAATCTACTTAGGTATATTCGCATACATATACCAATGTTATCAAGACATACTGATATTATACATTAGGGAATAATACCATAAAGATAACACCACGAAGGTAGAAGTAGCACACTGGTAACACCACGGAGAAAACACACGATGATAGAAGTACCACACAAATAACACTATAAAGATAGAAGTACCACGAATATAACGACCCATACATCACATACATAGTTATTACTTCGGAATTGAAGCAAACTTATTACAACATATAACAAAACCATGGTAGGACTGTATAGGAATAGTGTCTTTAGAAACTGGGAAACATAAGCAAATGGTTCATAAAGCATCTACATTGTCTCTTGATTATTTCATCATATCTAGAGTCCCTTATGGAATATTCTACTTAATAACATTCTTTTGAACCTGGGGAAAGAAAACATACAAAAGGGTGAGCTCAGATTCTCGGTAAGGGTAAACAAAGGAAGTATCATATTCATAAGAACATAGCATTTCAAAAATCTTATCCTACAGAAGAGATCATAATATCATAACATTGGATAAATCATAGTACTGAAATTTAATCCCAAGAATCCAAACATAAAACATGAATATTTTTGGAAGACACACATAATCATAGCTAATCATTTCTTAGTAGTCAAGACTCATTTCCAAGACTATCTTAGTGGATAAAGTCTATTTCTGAACTGAGTTCACACCTCATTTCAGTCATGTTTAACTGAACCAGATTAACCTGTCGTTCCAGCCATGTCTATTTCATGAGATATAAATCTTTACCCAATGCATTGGCGGGAGATACAGGTCCCACCCATATCATAATTTTACCATTCTTATGTCTGACACAATATCATAAATCATACATCATAGCATAACCCATGTAAAAATGGGATTCTTAGACATCATACCATCATGACATATTCAATATAAGATAAAATGACATCATAAAAATAATTTAATCATAACATAATCAAATCAACGTAAAAATAGCGATAGAAACATAACCCTATATTATCATAGATGAAAAATAATTTTGTTAAAACGCTTGAACACCATTCCTGAGGAAAATATCCTTTCTACTTTAAAAACATTTTTCCATTATTAAAATGTCATACAATTTTAAACTAAATGAAGTTGATTAAAAATAAACATGAAAAAATGTAAAGTAATCTTCATGGAAATAATGTTATAAAATTCAATTCAGGCTGTATAAGTTAAAAAAACATTCTTCTCGTACTTTGGACGGAAAAGTCAAAAAGTACCTCATACTAAAAATGAAAAAAGATTCCTTTCATATCATTTACTAAAAACTCACCAATGGGTAAAATTGGATTTTAAAAATTGTAGATGGAGGGAAATAATATTACATATTGAGGAAACATGGATGTGGATGATAAATATGCCCCAGTAAATTCTGAAGTATAAACAATCTGGGATAAAAAGGAGATTGGGAGATTTTCCATTACCTTAGGTCCGATTTGCTTCGTACGTGTCCGAAACTCCTGTATAATGATTTAAATAATTAAATTTACTTATTAAAGAATCATAATAATTGTTAGGATATCATATATGGTAATATTATAAGCTTCTTATTGTTAATATTTCATTTCTAATTGTTATTCGGGTGTTTATTGTCTTTTGTTCTTATGCGTGTTATGTCGAATAAATTCTTATTCTTCTTTTTAGGTTATAGATACCTCATTTAAAGAATGTTATTAGTGTAATATATATCATATTTATTCATTCAATGCATTTATATAATAATTATGCAATTAGGATCATGTAGAATGAGTCGCATCCCATCGTGGAGACAGTAGGCCGTATGTACGCACGAGCGATGATATCGTTCCCATGATCGTTGAATTGTATTGGAGTGTATGTATACTATTTCAGAATCAATATCAATTTACAATAATCATATATAGTTATTCTTTACACCATTATACCCATCCAAGTATGGTGTTGGTGGAAAACTGATTACACCACGGCATGGAGACGGAATTCCGTACGTACGCACGCGCGGTGATTTCATTTTCCATAGGATGGATAGAAAGTGAAATTGGGTTGTTTCATATTTATAATGACATATCAGTATATTATTGATACTGATTTTATTATTTTATAAGGAAACAACTAAAAAATAGGAAGTATAAGAAGAAATAAAGTTGAAAGAATCGGTAACGGATATTACCTCTTCTTCGACACGCCTCTTTGAAACCTTCTCTTAGGGCAATAAAATTGGTCATTGAAGAAGACTGATACCTATAAAATATTACTAGGGAAGAGGAGAAGAGTAAATGTCAGGGGTTGGACGAGCATTAAGGCTCAATGTGGTGTTAGGAGGAGAGGGAGTAGGTGCCCTTTTATTAGGGAGGAGAGGGGCACCTTAGGAAAAACATAAACTATTATATTATTATAAAGTCATATTTGTTTTTTAATAGCTCCAAATTGATTTATTTCAAAGCTAAGGTAGGGATGGGTCCAAATACTCTCAACAAATAGATTTTAGACAAGTTTAGATTACTATTTTAACCTTATCATTTTGATTTAACTCTAAGTTAAATAATATAACTTTTACCGTGTCATCTTGTTTTCTTATACTATAAGGTTAATAAACATACTATAACAAGACAAAATAACCCCAAGATGTTAATTATTAATCTATATATCTTTATATAAGTCATTTTGAAGATCCATATATTTTTAGGAATAAAATAACAATTAATAATATAATATCTGTTTTAAAAACAATTTTTTGTCAATTTTAAGACTATTTGGTAATTGATTTTTGTGAAAATTATAACAGCATGATTAGTTCACAAAAAGTTAAGTAAATCAATACTAATATGTCATTTTAACCTATAAAATTATTGTAATTCATGAAAAGTATCACATTACATTTACTTGGGTATTTATAATATCAATTATGTTAATATTTTCTTAATAAGGTAATTGTTGCATCATCATTGTGTCATAAATAAATTCAATTATATAATATCTAAAAATTATAAATAAAATTTCATTAGGTATGAAATATTTTTAACTTTATGATGAATAATTATAGTCGAATTTATCTTATGTATAACCCTACATCAAATTTTTTTTTAGTTATTAAACGTTGATTTTAAATATTTTGACTCTTCCTTAAATAAAATAATATTAAATGTCCTAATCTAATCCATGTGGACCTAAATGGTCATGTTTTATTCCTAAGGTTGTTTTTGGTCGAATTAAACTTATCCAATAGAATTTTTACATGTTTTAGGGTAATAATAATATCATGTTTACCCGTAATTACCATATTTACATTTAACCATGATAAATAAAAGTAAAAAGTTACTATTCACAAAAAATTATGTTTATCTTATTGAACCACATTTTACTCCTTGATATTAACTGTGTCTCTCAGATTTTCAAAATTCCACTCACAGAAGCGGTAAAATTATGTTTTATGTACATTTTCAAATTCTCCTAGGTGGGTAAAAGACGGTGAAAAGTTCAATAAATTTTTTTATATATCGAAATTTTTTATAAAATGACTCCAATGAATTACATTGAACGTATATAGGTATTATGTATCAATTTTGATATAGAATAAATTTAAATAAAATAAATAATTATTTAAATAAAAAGCTGGTTTTAAAATAGTAACCCAGTGTTTTCAATATTCATCAAAAATTGAATGTTTTCAGAAAAATACCAAAATATCATCCATGGATAATTTCGATATTTCGAATCCAAAAATGAAGTCCATTTTGAATGATAAAATTTATAAAATTTCAAAAAGTGGGTATTACTATTCATAACGGCTAGTTTATATATAATTTAAATAGCATATCATTGTTTTATGAAACTCAGTATTGTGTGAAATGCAAGCTATCGAGGAAGGTCGTGATTGCGTGTAAAGCAAGAAAAGCTAGTGTTGTGTGTAGTGAAATATTCCTTTCATGATGTATATAACATAAAAAAATATTACTCATAAAAATCTTGGGTGTTACATTTTACCCCCCTTAAAATGAATTTCTCCCTTGAAATTCATCACTTTGTAACAAACTGATGAGGATACCTCTACCTCATCATATCCTAAAGCTCCCATTTAGCTTCTTCTAATTGGTGGTTCCTCCATAAAACTTTCAACAAGTGTGTGGTCTGGTTCGGTAAGACTTTTTCACTACGATCCAAAATCACTATCGGTTGTTCTTCATAAGAAAGATTTTGATCCAGTGATACAACTTCTGAGCTGAGTACATGTGAAGGATCGGGTATGTACTTTTTCATTAGAGATACATTGAACACATCTTGAACATGAGAGAGATTCGGTAGAAGCACCAATCGGTATTCTACCTTCCCAACACGATCTAGTATTTCGAAAGGACCGATATACATAGGTCTCAACATTCCCTTATTTCCAAATATCATTACTCTCATCCAAGGAGATATTAGTAAGAACACTTTACCCCCCACTTCAAACTCTATTTCTTTTATTTGGTTATCGACATAACTTTTTTGTCGACTCTGAGCTGTTCTTATGTGTTGTTGAATAGATTTGACCTTTTCTGCCATCTCATCAACAAGATCAGGTCCTAATAGCTTTCTTTCCCCAAAATCATCCCAGCATGTTGGAGTCCTACATTTCTTTCCATATAGAGCTACATAAGGAGCCATCTGAATACTGGAGTGAAATCTATTATTTAAAAAAATTCCACCAAAGGTAGGTGTTGATCCCAACCACCTTTGAAATCCATAGAGCGATCTCTTAACATATCTTCTAGAGGTTGAATTGTTCTCTCAAACTGACTGTCTGTCTGAGGATGATAAGCACTGTTGAAACTCAGCTCTGTATCCAGAGTATGCTAAAGAATTCTCCAAAACATTGAGGTAAACCTCAGATCCCGATCAAATATAATTGAAAGTGGTACTCCGTGAAATCTTACCACTTCCTTTACATATATCTTGGCAAGCTGATCCAGAGAGAAATATTCTCTAATAGCAATGAAGTGTGCCGACTTCGTAAGACGATCAACTATGACCCAGATAACATTATTTCCTTTCGATGTTTTAAGAAGTCCGGTGAAAAAGTCCATAGTGATGTTTTCCCATTTCCATTCAGGTATGGTTAATGGTTGTAACATCCCCTTAAATTCTGTCTCTCAGCTTTACCTTGCTGGAAATCCAAGCATCGAGAGACGTATTCAGCATCATCTCTTTTCATGCCATCCCACAAGAAGTACTCTTTCAGGTCCCTATACATCTTCGTGCTTTCAAGATGAATTGTGAATGAAGAATTACTAGCCTCATCTAGCAGCTCCTTATTTAATTCTGGGATGTGAGGGACACAAACATGATTCCTGAACCTTATTATCTCATCACAATCAAGGTTTAATTCAGGAACATTTCTCACCTTCTTTTGTAACTCTACATCATATTTTGGTGCCTCTTTAATCACCACATGTACAGATGGTTGAACATTCATTTGAGAAAGATAAGAATTTTCCGCTTCCATTATAATTCCAAGATCCATCCTTTGTAAATCCATAAATATTGGATCTTTTGTGATCCTCATCATGGATAAGCTAGCACGATCTTGTCGACTTAATGCGTCTGCCACCTTCTTTTCTTTCCCATTGTTGTAATGAATTGAGCATTCGTAATCCTTAATCAGCTCCAACCATCTTCTTTGGCACATATGCAGCTCCTTTTGTGTGAAAATATACATTAAACTTTTTATGATTAGTATAAATATCACAATTTTCACCAAAAAGATAATGCCTCCAAATATTTAATGTAATGATTACCGCAGCTAACTCCAAATCATGAGTTAGATAATTTTGCTCATGAAATTTCAACTGTCGTGACTTATAAGCTATCACAATATCATTTTCCATAAGAACACACCTTCTTGGATGAATCACTGTAGATCACAAACCTTTCTCCAATACAAGGTATTGTGAACATAGGTGCACTGGGTAAATTAATTTTTATCTCCTCGAAATTATCTTAACTCTCCTCCGTCCAAACGAACATAACTCTTTTTCAAGTCAACCTAGTGAGTGGATTAGATAATCATGAAAAATTATTAACAAAATGTCGATAATATCCAGCCAAACCATGAAAACATCAAATCTCAGTTACTATTTTTGGTCTCGACCATCTTTTGTTAACCTCGGTTTTTTTGGGATCCACAGATATCCCCTCTTTTGAGATTATGTGACCCAAAAATGAAAATTTTGAAGCCAAAATTCACACTTGGTAAATTTTTCATAAATATTCTCATTTCTCAGGGTCTTCAATATAGTTCTCAAATGATCTTCATTTTCTTCCTTGGTCGTTAAATAGACAAGAATATCGTCAATAAAGACTACCACAAACTGATCAAGATTGTTTCCAAAGACACTATTCATTAGATCCTTGAAGATAGAAGGGGCATTATTAAGACCAAATGGCTTCACTATAAATTCTTAGCGTCCATACCTTGTATGGAAAGACGTCTTTGGTATATACTACCTTTTGACTCTTAATTGATGATACCCTGAATGAAGATCAATCTTAGAAAATTATTGGGCTCCACATAGTTGGTCAAATAAGTCATCAATGCATGGAAGAGGATATTTTTTCTTGATAGTTATCTTGTAAAGTTCTCAATAATCAATGTAGAGTCTCATTGATCCATCTTTCTTCTTAACAAATAGAACATGTGCTCCCTAAGGTGACGCACTAGGGCATATGAATCCCTTATCATGATTCTCATGGATTTGATTCTTCAATTCCTGCATCTCAATTGGGGCCATTCTATAAGGAGTCTTTGAAATAGTCAATGCACCAGGTACGAGTTCTATTGAAAACTCAACTTCACAATTTAGTGGAAGACCTAGAAATTCCTCCTTAAAGACATCATCAATCTCTGGTACAATGGGTGCATTATTAATCTTGATTTTCTCTCCAACCATTTGAGATAAATTTCCTTAATTTAGTGTAATAATGTCCCATAAGATGGAAGAAATTTCCACTAGAAGGTTATGTTCATCCTTGCATCGATAGACGGCCATAGAATGATCTGGAATATGAAATGTGACTTCTCTTATTTGGAAATTGATATGATATCCACATAATGAAAGCCAATCCATTCCATGAATCACATCAAATTCCACTATCGGAAGGATCACAAGATTTGTAGGAAGCACATTCCCACAAATTTCAATCGGAGAAGAATTATAGACTTTTGATGCGACTGTTGTGCCATTAGGAGGTTTTCACAGCTAACTCAACATCTAATTGTTGAGGTAATAAAACGATACCCTTAGAAAATTCTTCCGAAATAAAATGGTGGTTGGATCCAGAATCAAATAAAATATTTGCTACTTTAGAGTGGATGGTAAGTTTACCTTTCACTACTTCGTTATCGTACTCCACATCGTTGATAGAAATTGCATGTGACATTCCTTTGTCTTTATCCTTAAGGGTTTGTTGATGTAGGTCATCATTAACAACCATTCGATTAGGACATTGATTAGCATAATGCCCCATTTCCTTGCACTTGTAACATTGAAGAGTAGGATGTGCACTCTATGTAGAATTTTCTTTGTTCGCATCACTAGACATCTTCTTCCCATCATTGCAGCATTCAAATTCCGGATGACATTATTTTCCACATTTGAAACATTTACTTGTCTCTTTAAGATAACTCCCTCCCTGTTTCATCCCACGCTTTGAGCATAAGGGAAAACTCATCTTCTTTTCAGTGTGATCTTTAGATTTTTCTTTGAATTCCATTTTACTCTTCTTATAAAACCCATATGACAGATGGGTTACTCCAATCACCATTCCAACCTTAAGAGCACATCGAATGATTTCCTCATAGCTATTGAAGTCCATTATGGCTAACACCCTTCGAAGACTTGTTTTTAAGCCACTAAAGAATCAATCGATCATACTCTTAGGTTGGATAGTAATACCAGAATCGTACCTAGCATGTCTTGTAAAATTTTCATCGTAGGTACCAACAGATTCATCATCCTTTTTCTTTAGTTCTAGAACTCCTATATCTTTGTTCGAAGAATTCAAGGGAAGTACTTATTGAAAAATAAGTTCTTGAACTCGTCCCATTCCATGGACTCAATTTCATCTCTTGGCCTCGTATTCATGATAAGATTCCACCATTGATCAGCTTCACCTTCCAAACGATATACTGCTAAGATGACTTTATCATGTTCAGAACATTGAAGAACTGAAAATAGATTTTCAGTGGTACGGATTTATTGTTCAGCCACTAATGGATCAGTAGACCCACTGAATGAGGGTAGACGCTGCCTCATGAAGGAGTCAAAATAATTTTGCTCCTTCCTTTGCACGTTTGGAAGTCCTGCATGATTCATAGCTTGAGAATGTTGTGCGAGCATGGATACATGATTTTTCATTCCAGCTCCCATGACGTTTGGTTGCTCAGGGGGACAATCATTTCATTGCCCGTCGCATTCCACATTAACACGGTTCCTTCGGGTTCCATCCTTTGACTAAAACCAAGAATAATAGTGTGAGAAACACAAATTATAGTAGTAAAACCACATAATCAAGAATAAAATTTCACACTTAAGGTCTTATCATAGGTTATTCATGGCTATTTCTAAAACGCTAAGAATTTTTCCTATGCTTAGACATATCCTTAGGGTTCTTACTAAGGATTTAACATCCTAGTTTCCAAAGGTTGACTATAACATTCCTCTGCAACCAACTACAATGACCCATACATGACATACATTTTTATTAATTCAGAATTCAAGTAAAATTATTACAACATATAACAAAACCATGGTTGTACCGTATAGGTATAGTGTCTTTAGAAACTGGGAAACATAAACAACTGGTTCACAGATCATCTACATTGTATCCCGTTTATTTCATCATATCTAGAGTCCCTTTTGGCAAATGCTACTTAATTATCTTCTTCCTGACCCGGGGAACGAAAACATACAAAAGGGTAAGCTCAAATGCTCAGTAATGGTAAACAAAAGAAAATATCATATTCATAAGAACATAGCATTTCAAAAATCTTATCCTGCAAAAGTGATCATAATATCATAACATGGGATAAATCATAGTAGTGAAATGTAATCCCAAGAATCCTAAAATAAAACATGAAACTTTGTGGAGTACACAAATAATCATAAATAATCATTTCTTAGTAGTCAAGAATAATTGCCAATACTATCATAGTGGACAAAGTCCATTTCTGAACCGAGTTCACTGCTCGTTTCAGTCCTATTTCACTGAACCAAATTAACATGTCGTTCGAGCAATGTCTATCTCATGAGATATAAATCTTTACCCAATGTATTGGAGTGAGATATAGGTCCCACCCATCTCCTAATGATACCATTCTTATGTGTTCCACAAGATCATAAATCATACATCATAGAATAACCCATGTAAAAATGGTATTCTTAAACATCATGCCATCATAACATAATCCATATAAGATTAAAGGACATAATAAAAATAATTCCATCATAACATAATAAAATCAATGCAAAAATAGGGATAGAAACAGAACCCGAAATTATCTTAGATGGAAAATAATTTCGATAAAACGCTTGAACTCCATTCTTGAAGAAAATATCATATCTACTTCAAAAATATTTTTCCGTTCTTAAAATGTCATACAATTTTAAACTAAAATAAGTTGATTAAAAATAAACTTAAAAACATGTAAAGGAATCTTCATGGAAATAATGTTCTAAATGTCCATTCAAGCCGTATAAGTTAAAAAAACATTCTTCTCTTACATTGGCCAGAAAAGTCAAAAAGTGCCTTGTACTAAAAAAGACAAAAGATTCCACTCATATTTGTTACTAAAAACTCACCAATGTGCAAATTTGGATTTAAAAAATTGCAGGTTTATGGAAATAATATTACATATTTAGGAAACATGGATGTGGATGATAAATATTCCCCAATAAATTCTGAAGTATAAACAATTCAGATACAAATGAGATTGTGATATTTTCCCATACCTTAGGTCCGATTAACATCGTACGTGTCTGAAACTCCAGTATAATGATTTAAATAATGTCATTGACTTATTCCAGAATCATACTAATTTTTAGGATTTAATATATGGTCATATTCTTAGCTTCTTATTAGTAATATTTCATTGCTACTAGTTATTCAGGTGTTTATTGCCTTTTGTTCTTATACGTGTTTTGTCGAATAAATTCTTATTCTTCTTTTTAGGTTATAGATACCTCATTTCCATAATGTTATTAGTGTAATATATATCATATTTATTCATTAAATTCATTTATATAATCATTATGCAATGAATATCATGTAGAACGACTCGCATCACATCGTGGAGACGGTAGGTCGTACGTACGCACGAGCGATGATATCATTCCCATAATCGTTGAATTCTATTGGAGTGTATGTATACTATTTCAGAATCAATATCACTTTACAATAATCATATATACTTATTCATTACACCATTATACCCAAACAAATAAGGTGGTGGTGGAAAACTGATTACACTATGGCATGGAGACTGTATTCCATACGTACGCACGCGTAGTGATTTCATTTTCCATAGGATAGATAGAAGGTGAAATAGAGTTTTTTCATATTTTTAATAACATATCTATATATTAGTGATACTGATGTTATTATTTTATAATTAAACAACTAAATAATAAGAAGTATAACAAGAAATAAAGTTGAATGAATCTGTAACGGATATTACCTCTTCTTCAACACGCCTCTTTGAAACCTCCTCTTAGGGCACTAAAAATGGTCATTGAAAAATAACAGGACAACTAGAATATTACTACAGAAGTTTATAAGAGAAATGGTCAGGGTTTGGCCGAGCATGAAGGCTCAAAGAGGTGTGAGGAGGAGAGGGAGGAGGTGCCCTTTTATAAGGGAGGATAGGGGCACCTTAGGAAAAACATAAAATATTATTTTATTATAAAGTCATATTTTGTTTTTAATAGCTCCAAATTGATTTATTTCAAAGCTAAGGGGGGGATGGGTCGAAATACTCTAAAAAAATAGATTTTAGACTTGTTTATGTTATATTTTAACCATATCATTTATATTAACTCTAAGTTAAATAATTTAACTTTTACGTGTCTTCTTGTTTTCTTAGAATATAAGGTTAATAAACTTACTATAAAAAGCCAAACGGACCCCAAGTTGTTAATTAATAATATATATAACCTTATTTATGTCATTTTTCCAAACCTTATTTTTTTTGGAATAAAATAACAAATAATAATATAATATTTGTTTTAAAAACTATTTTATGTCAATTTTAACAATATTTGGTAATTGATTTTTGTGAAAATCATAAAAACCTGATTAGTTCAAACAATGTTAATTAAATAAATAATAATATGTCATATTAACCTATAAAATTATTGTAATTCCTGAAAATTCTCTAATTACATTTACTTGTGTATTTATAATATAAATAATGTTAATATTTCATTAATAAGGTAATCACTGCATCATCATTGTGTCATAAATAAATTAAATTATTTAATATCTAAAAATTATAAATAAAATACCATTAGGTAGGAAATATTTGTAACCTTCTAATTAATTTTTATAGTCAAATTTATCTTATGTATAGCCCTACATTAAAAATGTTTTTAGTTATTGATCTTTGATTTGACCTATTTTAACTCTTCGTTAAATAAAATAATATTAAATGTCCTAATCTAATCCAAGTTGACCTAAATGGTCATATTTTATTTCTAAGGTTGTTTTTGGTCGAATTAAACTTATCCAATTGAATTAGTACATGTGTTAGGGTAATAATAATATCATTTACACCCTTAATTAAACTATTTACTTCTTAAACATGGTAAATAAAAGTAAAAAGTTATTATTCACGAAAAAAAATTTATCTTATTGAACCACATTTTACTCCTTGATATTAACCGTGTCTCTCAGATTTTCGAAATTTCTCTCACATAAGCGGTAAAATTATGTTTTACGTACATTTGTAAATTCTCTTAGGAGGTGGGTAAAAGACGGTGAAATGTTCAATAAATTTTTTTATATATATAAAATTATTATAAAATGATTCCAAAGAATTACATTGATCTTATATAGGTATTATGTTTCAATTTTTACCTAAAATAAATTTAAATAAAACAAATAATTATTTAAATAAAAATTCTGTTTTTAAATAGTAACCCATTGTTTTCACTATTCATCAAAAATTGAATGTTTTCAAGAAAAATACCAAAATTTCACCGTATGCTAATTTTGATATTTTGAATCCAAAAATAAATTCCGTTTTGAATGATAAAAGTTATAAAATTTCAAAAAGTGGGTATTACTATTCAAAACAGTTTGTATATATTATATTTTAAAAGCATATCGTTGTTTTGTGAAACTCAGTATTGCGTACAACACAAACTATCGAGGAATGTCATGATTTCATGTAAAGCAAGCCAAGCTACTGTTTTGTGTAGTGAATGATTCCTTTGATGATGTATATAACATAAAAACAAAACATTTCTCTTAAAAATATTCGGTGTTACATCAAATGTGACACCCTGAAGTTATAAGTACCCCACATATAACACCACGAAGATAAGAGTACCACACAGGTGACAAAACGAAGATAGCAGTACAAAATAGGTTACACCACGAAGATAGAATTACCAAACAGGTAACACCACGAAGATGGAAGTACCACACAGGTAACATCACGAAGGTAGAAGTACCACATAGGTAACAACACAAATATTGGAGTACCATACAGGTGAGACCATGAAGATAGAAGTACCATACATGTCACAACACGAAGATAAATGTGCAACATAGGTAACACCATGAAGATATAAGTGACTCAGATCACAATAAAGTATAACTTATGTACAGAAGTACAGATGATTATTTAAAATCTATATCATCTTATTCTTGTAAAGAAGCACTGCTTCTGACCCACATAGGATCAATAGGAAATAACCCCCGCTGACCCACATTGGATCTGACCCACACAGGATCAGTGTGCATTGACCCACAGAGGATCGCTGAGTGCTGACCCACATAGGAACTGATGGAATCTTACCCAAACAGAGTTGATAGATGCTGACCCACTTAGGATCGATGTACTTTCTTCATGTTACAGCCAACAACAAGATTCCTCACACCCACTGCACTCGAGTTACATTGAATCTGGCCCTCAAGATATTATTCATACCTCAATCACCACTAAGCTCCACAAACGAGTAACCCAAATATCCTCCATGTCGTAAGGCTTCCATCGTGATAGATGGTGCGACAATCGGACGTCCGATCTACATGTAATCAGCAGTTCCGTTCTGAGGGATCGGTTGGATTTGGGTTCGATCCAACCTGGGCATACTCCAATTCTATCCAAAATTCAAGTGGATTATAACAAAAGGGCCGTCTCAATTTAAGGATTTAGGTTCCTCAGAATGTTAATCAAACGGATGCCTAGTCCCCAAGAGAAGATCCTTTAAGTGTTCCTAGGCCCATTCAGTCCCAGATCCGGTCCGTCCCAACCTAAACCAGTCTGGGCTGGCCCAAGGTGGACTTGGCCGCTGGGCTGATGTTTGGTCCAACCTGTAAGACGGGCGGTCTGGCCTGAACAGGGTGACTAGCAAAGAGGTGGCCCGACCCACGTGGGGTGACAACCCGGTCTGAGGGTGGCAGATGTGTCCTAGCGCGGCGGCCCACTCTGATAGTGATGTCCTGGCTTAAGGTTTGTGGCCTGATTCCAAAGGTGGTGGCCTATCTGAGGGTGGTATCCCGGTTCGGTCCAACAGGATGGTTGTAAACCCCCCCTCCCCCCCATGTCTCTCGGATTCCTAAATGGCACAAATTTTGTTCATTTTGCAAGGTTGAGGCACCATGTGGGATCATCTCGGTCACCGTTGAACCCACCAGAGGTGGGTTTGGCCTCCGTCGTGGCTTCGGCAGCTGCTTCCGTTCACCGGCGGCATGGCGGTCGCGCCGCCTTCCTTCCTGTGGATGGCCGTAATGACGGTCACCACCTCTATTCGCTATGGCTAATAAGACACGACCTTCCACTTGTGGTGTGCATTGACATTCTCATGGTCTTCCAATGTGGTGCAAGGAAATCAAGATAGTGGAGGTTTTGGTCATGTTCATTAGGCCTGCTCCCTTTGCGTTAGCTCGTATAATGGAGGATGTTAAGGGGTTGAATAAAAAATTGAGTTAAACCCAAAATTAACCCCAAAAGATTCCCTGAAATAACCTCATGCATGGACGAATGAATCACAGGTCAATCTGTTAGTAAGATGAACCGTGTTCATCGTTTAATTTCAAGAATGGGGAAGAGGGAATAAAAAATTCACAAATTACATAACCCCCTACCTAGAAGAGACGTCCCTTGACGACCGTCAATGGAACCTCCTTCTTCATTGTCGCCAGTTTGTGACTCGGTGGCGCTCGTAACTGCTCGCTGAAACTAGTCACATCATCCAGGTGGTTAGCATCGCGAGACTTTAGCAGGGCTTCATCTCTTGGTGAAGTCCTTCCAACATCCCACCCCGAGCTCCATATAATTAGAAGAGGAGAAGGAGTTTTCAATTCTCGAGGAATTAATTAGGTTCATTTAATTAGTGAACCTCCAAAATTCCCAACGGTTCTATTACAGGAAAAGAAGATTCAAGCCATTTATTGGCTTTACACGTCGTTGGACCCACCAGTGTCGTTTGTCCATTGGAGGAAAGAAAGAAAATAAAATAACAAAACATGTTATTTTATTAATCATTAAAAAGTACGCAAAAATAACCATTTCACCCAACCAATGGCTATCAAAGAAAATCCTCCCTTAAGAGAATTATGACACTATGGATTCAACGGTGCCCTCAGATTTTTAATCCGAGCACCGGTTCAAATGTTTAGAAAACGCCGCTCGCACGTTAACTGAATGTACCTGAAAAAAAATTCATAAATTTATTAACATTCACCCTCGACCCATTAATAATATATCTGTTTAAGTGGGAATTATTTTTTAATGTTTATTAAAATATATAATTTACACCACTCTTAATGTTCTTTATCGTGTGAAACAACACCATCATCATAAATAAACATAGGGTTCTACAAGAAAACACAATAGGATGAATAAAACCCTTATTAAATAAAATATAAAATATAATTTTTTTACGTACATTTATTCAATGGTGATATCATATATGGGGGAAATTAAATATCAGAAACATAATGACATAACTCTATACTGTAATTTATTTCACATTGATGACGTAGTGTAACATCCTATTTATAAAAAACATTCAATAACATTTACAAAACATCTACACATCCATCAAATATATAATTAACAATATCAACATCATTCATAATAAAGATAATGAAATACTCTCTAAAAAATATGATCTATATAGCCAACAGTATTAAAAAAATATTGATCATGTATACCTTACATGTCATAGAAAATAACCTACCCCTATTGAAATAAATAATGATATATGGATAGTACACCCGAACCATGTTAATGGTGAATTTTAATAATTTTTTTTGAAATATGATGATATCTTTAGTTGATCAGTATAACCAACTCATTAGATCATGCCCTAATAAAACCTATCAATTTAATATATCTCCCAATCAGTGTAGTTGAAACAAATTTTATTAAAATTTTGTCCACCATAAGAAAAAAATTATATCGCTAAATTAGTTGAAATAAAAGACCACAAAGAACGCAGTTTGATCAATTCATATTGAATGATAGAATATAAGAATTAAATTCCAGGTATAATCTCTTGTGTACATAGTGATAGAAACTCTATCACATATAGTTGTATTTTTTTACAACTACACCTTATTCCTCTATAACTAGATACCACCATTTCCTTGCTATACCCAAGGTCCCATAGGGTGGGGAATGTCCCTTGGTTTTCTTATCTCTGTTTAATATTTTATTTGTGGTTTTAAATCCCTATTATATAACTACTACAAAAAAGGATGATGAAATAATTGGGGATGAGATAGTATCCACAACTAATGGGTATTTCCACTATAAAATGTATGTCTCTATACTAATCTATGTGAAATTTAAGAGACACATACTATTGACGTTATTATCCACCAAATTTATAACATAACATGAAGATGTTCTCTATAGATGTATGTAAACATTCAACTGTAGATATATGAAAAAAATCAGGGATGAGGATGACCCCTCATCGATCAAAACATCTACTTCCAAGACAAATGTAAAACACCTATCTTCAACTAAGTTCTATTAAATGTTAGGATTACATCCATATTAATGTAAATATATAATATTTATTGTATATTAAATAACATCAACTATCATATAAACATTTAAAAATCTTATAAATTTAAAGGACATATCTGAGGAGAGATACAAGTCATTAAATACCTTCAAAATTTGATTCATGGGCATGATCAGGAGGTTTATAAAATATTTAAAAAATTCTATCATGTTAATATTATGCAATTGGATATTGAGTAAAACAATTTTTCAAACCACTAAATTTTCTTTTATAATACCAGAGTCTTGAATATACTCCTAACCTTATCTTATATGACCCATAATTCCTGATGATCTCTTAAATAATGAATTCATCACTAAATATTTGTAGCTCTAAATAAAATAACAAAAAATGGAATCCAAATCTCAAACCTTTCTAAAATCATCAAAAACACATTCCCAACTTCTATATACATATTTTGGTTCACACATCCTAAACAAACCATTCATACTTTGAAATGAGTTTCTACTAGAACTCTAATTATGTCACTCTATATAATTCTTCCTCCTTAATTATATGTTGATGGATAGATTTTGTAACACCCAACATTATGTTATAGTAAGTGAAAATTTTATTTTAATAAAACAATAATACAATTTACATTTAAATATTTCATGTCATATTATTTTTACATTGATATGAAGAATATTGATTCTGAACGTACTGGTTTAAAATATTTCTAGAATGGGTTTTTGGAAATTTCTATTTGAAATAATATTTTATGAATAATTCAAAATGTAGTATTTAGATATTCCATATATTATATATAATAATGTGCTATAATATCTATATATAATAATTTATTGATTATCAACTCGATAGAAATAACTTTAATACAATTAGGTGGTAAAAGGAGTGTTTTTTTATAAAACTATTTTTAAGTGAATAATGTGTTTGCATTTTAATTAATTAAAAATATATTGGATAATGAAAGATTAACTAATATTTATTGATTAAATATATAAATATGTAAATTTAAACAAATTTAATTATTATAACTAGTCATATATTTAATGTATGACAATCTTATGCTTGAAAACTGCATTTTCATGAAAACCCATTCTTCATTACCTCTTGAAGAATTATTTTTAAATAAAAAAAATATTATTTTCATTTTTTTGTTTAAACTGATTTAATATTTTTAATCATCATTATGATGAATGTGGAAAAACAATATTTTAATTCATTGAAAATTTACAAGGGCTCCACTCACCTTAATTACAATATTACAACCCCCCCCCACTTCTTCACACCTATTGAGAAAATTATCTTTAAAAACCCATTTATAATCTTTATCCAACATAATTATTCCCACTTTAGTGGTTTTTTTCACCCAAAACACAAACCCTACAGACTTTAATAAGAGATCCATAGAAGGTTTTTCTAAGAAATGTTATTCATCTTAACCTGGATCTATCATTTTTTATTATTATATTACCACCATTAGTTTAGTTATAAACATTAAAATTCAATGAAACCAATATATCACATATATTATGATTATATTATGTTTATATAATAATATTTACGCATCTCCTTCTCTTACATATGAGAAACAAACCCATCACCCATGTGGACGACCACTACCGCCTCACGAATTATGTATTTGTTTTCCATAAATGCCTATCATAGTTATTCATAATTATGTATATAATAAATATATATGATAATTATGACCTGATATTTATTATGAAAATTTATTAAATCATTTACATCCCTACCCTTTCACCCATTAAAAATGATAACGTCACTCGTCCAGACATACAACTTTTCATCTCCCAAATGTGATGTGATTCATTTTCCATGTCCACATTTCAATATTGAATATAAAAATATATATAATGAATAAACATAATATTGATAAAATTAATATTTTTTTCAATAGGATGAACCTATAACTTGTTCACATGAATTAGAAAATTTATGATGAAACATTTCTATGAAAACTAAGCAGTTAACACCTGAAACAATGATATTAATGAAATATTGTTGACAAACATGTGATAAAATTTCATAAGTGGATCTTATATGATATAATAAATATTAATATGGTTATATTAAAAATCAGTAACACGTTTAAAATAATTATATAGGATGTTAAATAATGTTTGATAATGTTGAAGCAATATGTAAGGGATTTATTCTAAATTTCGACACCATCAAGACATATTAGTTATTATGAACCTATTCACATTTATGTTGTATATATACCAACCTTTTTATATATTTAAAATTAATGTCAGTTTTTTAATTATGAATAAAATTTCAATTAAATGTTTCAACTTCATGTTGTTACAATTTAAAAATTAACAATGAAGTAATAATTTATTTTACAATCTTTTTTTGGTGATTTCTTATATTTTTTATTGTGTGAATACTATAACACATAATTTATAAAAATCATAAATTTTCATATCATCTATATATTTATTGATTTTCCATATTTTATTACATTATTTCCTCTCTTTGAAACTTGAATCAATCAAATAAATGTTGAAAATAATAGACGATCATATATCTCAGTTGGATCGGGTATATATTACCTCCATGTCTATTTTAAAAAAAAAAAATTTGACTAGACTCCTCATTATCTACTCAATTGATTTGTTAATGATATTTTATTTTATAATATATTTTAAATGGTTTTAATGAAATTTCCCTATTGTTTCAAAAATTATATGTTTTCAACATTCATTATAAAATAAAAAGAGAGGTTTTCATTTTACTGTATACAATGTTAATTTCATTATCCCCCACTATAACCATTTTACTCAATTTATATTTGCTTACAAGTTTTCAATTGTTTAACAAATAATAAAATTTAATGAAAAAATATTTTATTTTTTCAGTTAAATTTTATTTCTCTAAATGTCTTGAATTTGTTACAAATCCAATATTTTTGATGAATTGATGATCATTTATAATATATGTTGAAATTTTTGTTCATTATCATTCTCTTGAAACATTTACTTTCTTGTGAATATATTTAATTTGAAATTATATTTCTATTAAATATCCATATTCATTGTATCTTTGATATGCTTTTTAAGGAACCATCTCGAGTACCCTAGAAACCTGTCACCCAAACCGGCATTGACTTTTCCTGAAGGGAATTCGTGATCCCAAATGGTTGGAAACTATCACCTAAAATCATATAAAAATATAATGGTAATGTATTTGAAATTAAAATTGATCAATAAAGGTAGAACGTTAGTATAAATATTAGAAGAACCCCACTAGGAGAAGTGTACAAAATGTTAAAAATATAAAAAACACACAAAGTACTACAAAAAAGTACCTGAAAGTAAAGAACAACCCAATTCATAGTGGATGAAACCCTCCAAGTCTATGGATCAACAGATAGAACCCCCTTTAAGTGGTGGCTTACCCTTTCTCGAACCTAAAAAGAGAGAATCTACAGACACTCAATGGAAAATGTTGGTTGTGATCTAAAACCCTACCAGGGTCTCACCCTGTATTCCATAATAGATGAAAACATTTAATTAAAAAATTAAACCATTCATTTTTAAATAAAGAGTCATTAAATTTCAAAATAAAATTTAAACCAAATCAAGCTTTCTATTTCAAATTATAGAAACTATTTAAACCAATGGCATCACAAAAAATGTATATAAAATATTTTACATAAATTCACATGTAATTTAAAACAAGTTACAATCATTTTCACATAATTATATAACACATATGTAAATAACTGAGAAACATGGTCATATAATAAATGGTATGGTAATTCATGGTTATGTGATCCTCACACTCTCAAGTTGTAAACTAAAATATGAAAAAACATCCCACCACAGTAGAAAGAGATGAATCATTTATGTCCCACTAGGGAATAATATATTCTAATCTCTATTTTGTTAATGATGAAAAACAACAATATGGATCTAGAGAATTTCCATCATATAGTGTTTTTTAATAAAACTCAATAACTATCTAGGATTAAATGTGCTATAGCACAACCAATGATGGTAATTTTATATTAAGAACCCATAAAAAAATTAAATCTCATTCCCACATTTCTAAAAGTGACAATTTTCCATTTAAAACACAAAAGGTGGTTTTAATCAAAACAAGATTTTCCAGTATAAACCCACTAGGATTATATCTATAAAATATTATGTCATTTTCTAAAACACTTCTTCAGAATAAATTTTACAAGATCAATTTTATAATATAAATTCCCCAATTTAAAATCCACCATTTTCCATCTGTTTCTCAAACATACCAAAATTCCATATAATTTGGGGTTTTCCCAATTTCATGATAGAAATTCAATTTCACTTTTGAAATCCCCAATTCAAAGGATTTGAGTTTCAATAAACCATTTAAAACTATTTCATGTAATTGAATTTAAATAAAACAATTAAATTTAAATAAAAAAAATTAATTTAACTGAATAAATTAATGGCTAAAAATTGGCATTCACAATGGAACCACCTACATTTCTCAAGGAAACACAACGCCCATAATAGAACCTAACAAAAATAATAATGGCATAGAATATTTATGAACTCAAACAAGAATCAATAATCAACAACATGAGGTTTTGATCTATTAATTCCAAAATTATATATCAAATTCCAAGGAGGAAGAGATAAATAAATGGTGAGATAGGGAGATCACTTACTATGTGAGTCACACTACAACCACTACAATGATAAAAAACTGATTGAAATGACTCTGATGGTTTTTTTGGACTCCAAAAACACTTAGGGATGGATCTTGGGTCAAGTGAAATGAAACACGGAGAGGATAAAAACAAAAATAATCTAAGATACCTTTTAAAAAACAACCATCGTGACATTACATGATATGTAACACAATTACACATCATGTAATTAAGAAACCCCAAATTCACCAAAAAAACCAGTCACCTTTTGATATAATTTGATTTATTATCATTAGAATTCACACATCATGTAACCATATTACAATGAATTTAAATCCACAGAGACTGCAGAATGAATATATTTCTATGCTATGAATCCAACAATTCTCTTACTTCACCATCACAGGTATCCACTTAATTCTTTCTTAGCCCAACCACAAATAAAATAAAAAGGAAGACCACTATAAATTTTAAAAAATGTATCCATTAGAAGGTTATATAATGTTATAACATCCCAAAAATTAAAACATTCATTCCCTATAAATCTTCCATAAAGCTTCTATATCAAAAAGGTGAGGCCACTTCCCTCTCATTAGTGTATCACGCTCCTATCTATCATGATAATAAGAACAGTGCTACCATATCACATGAATCAAAGGCATAATGGTCCCATGAAGAACCATGTATTTGTAATCAACTCTCTTGTATGGAAGTTTAGTAATATATAAATCAGTCTCAACCTAATGATCACTCGAAATCTGTACCTATGATAGATCAGATAGATACTTTCAGTGTTTAGATATATAGAATACATTATGTATCAGCATCAGTTGTGGTGGAAGCGCAAGATGGTTAGCAAAGTTTCCTAAATTATTTAGATCCTAAAAATGTCAAAAAAATGAATAGTAATATTCCCTTGCCTCCCAAGACATCAAGGAACCATTTGAGATGAGTCATTCACAAAAACATGGTCTCCAACTGAAAATTACAACGATCTATAGAAATTATAAGCATAACATTTTTACATGCTATGTTCCATCACCATTATCTAATGAATTAACTAAATCATTGTTGCATATCTCTTTCTATCTGCCCATCCAAATATGGCTGGTATTCAAGGCTCAAATGGACCTGAACTCTGTTTTCCTATTAAAGGTCCCTCAAAAACTGTGAAGTGAACTGTGGATCTCTATTATATACTATAGCAGATGGAACTCCATGAAAATAAACAACCTATTTCAAATATAGATTTACCAACTCCCCATCTTTCATTGTATCATGAATGGGTAAAAGGGGTGATGAATTTGTTATCCTATTATTGAAAACCAATATCACATTATTCTTCATCTAGGTATGTGGAAACCCAACCAGAAAGAATATATAGATCTCATCTCAAATAAAATTTTGAAGATGAATTAGTTTAATCCAAATCATAGGTTTTTGGTGACCATCCTTGACTAGTTAGCAATTATAACAACGAGAAAAAATTCATCAATTCCTAGATAAAAATTGGACACCGTAATTAATTCCTCATAACATAGAGAATCTTCATGGTTCCTAGGTGAACTACCCACAATTAATTATAGAAATAACCCCATCACATTGTTCCTTACCACTAACGAAACAACAAAGTGATTCTGATTGAATATAATCCCCTATTTGGAGAATGAAAACTTAGTAACTATGTCCCCACCATAAATAGAGTCTATAATGCTATGGAACTCATCATCCAGGTCTTTTTCTTTAAGAATCAATTCAATAAGAGAGGCTTTCTACTATAAAATGGCCAAGGAAACCTTATCCCCTGACTCCTGGACTCCAATGTAAAATTGTGAAAATAGATTCATCATGCTCTACACTTCTGATGATTCTTTCAAAACATAGGTTCGAATATTCCTGCTCAATGAATCTAAAATGACATACCATATCAATGGAGTATATGAGATGTTAATTTCAATAAAATTAGATATTCCATCCAAGTCTTCTGGTGGGGATTCAAATATATTTTTGAGAATATGTAACTCACTATCTTGTTATCTAAAAAATGATAATACTTTTTATGTAAAGGTAATTCTGCCAACACTTAAGCACATGAATCACATCTGTATGTTCATGGCCCTTGGTTAGAAAATTATTCTCATGTTTTCTAAGATAAAAATATCCATAAGAAACAATATGATAATATTAAATAAGAATGTATCCCAAACATGAGCTCAATGCATCAAAAAAGACCACATTTCCCTACCTATCCTTAAGAAGGTTCAAAAAAGGTGAAGTAGTCAAAATATTTTTTAGAAAAAAATTGTAATATTTTTTATCCAAAGAAATCATTACTCTTTTCTGAGTTAGAGATGTCATCTGAGATGCCAAATTTGAGAAGTCCTTAACGAAACGATGATAATACCAATGTAGATCCCGGAAGCATCAAATCTTGAAAACATCATGTGGTTTTTCCCATGTCATAGTATCTTTTATCTTCTCAAGATCAACTATTATCCCATGTTTTCATTCAACATCTCCCAAGAGAATTTCTTAATGAATCCATAAATCACAATTTGAAGCTTGGAAAAAAATCAATGATTTCTCAGAAAATACAGAACTTTTATTAGATGATGCACATGATCCAACTTATACCTATATTAAACAATGATGTCTTCCACAATGACTACCATGAAGTTATCATGATACTCATGGAAATATATGATGAATAGACCATGACTGACATATGAAAGGAATGATTTGTTATAGAATAATATGATGAATGAATTTTTATAGTTTGAGAAGGAAGGTGGATGAATGATGTCAATTTGTATTGGAATTCAAGGATTATGTAATATATAATAATGTGTTATAAAATCTATAAATAATAATTCATTTATTATCAATTGGATAGAAATAAGTATAATACCATTTGGAGGTAATAGGGATATCTTTCATAAAACTATTTCGATGTGTATAATGTGTTTCCATTTTAATTAATTAAAATGATCTTTATAATGAATGGTTTAAATGAAATTTATAGATTATATATCTAATAATTTAATTTAAATAAATATAATTATGAATATTAGTCATATATTTAATGTATGACTATCTTAAGTTTGAAAACTACATTTTCTTGAAAACTCATTCTTCATTACGTCTTGAGGAATTATTTTAAAATTAAATTCTAAAAAATATTTGAATTAAATTATTTACAACTGATTAAATATTTTCAATAATCATAATTAATATTAGGTATTATGATTGAAATATTTTGTGGGAATAATGAATAGTAAAAATGTAAAAATCGGTTTCCTTGATTAAGGACAAAACGGGTTTACCATGAGTTAATGTAATAGAAAGGATTAAAATGACCTAAACAGTTGATTAAAGCAAATTAGTTGGTTCTAATTCAACATACCTCTATTAGATTATACGATGAGTCATTCAGGGTCCATTTGTTTAAGGATGTGACTAAATAATATTTTAAATCTTTGAAAAATTACATGTGTGCCACTCACCTTAATTACAATATTACCCCCCCCCCCAATTGTACACACTTATTGAGAAACAAATCTATAAAAAACCTTTTATAATATATCTCAAACATACTTATCCCCACTATAGATGTTTCGGTCACCCAAAAGACAAACCCCAGGGTCATTCAGAATAGATCCAAATGAGGGTTGACTAAGAAAAGGTAATCATCTTAACCAAGATATATCAATTTTTGTTATTATTTTACCACCATTAATTATGTTTTAAAAATTAAAATATAAGAAAAATAGTATCTCACATATATTTAGATTTTATTATGTTTATATAATAATATTTACGCATATCCTTCTCCATCAAATTAGAAAAAAAACCATCACCCATGTGTACGACAACTACCGCCTCACAAATCGTGTATTTTTTTCCATAAATGCCTAAGATGGTTAGTCGTAATATTGGATCTAATTTATATATATACTAATTATAAACTGATATTTAATATGAAAAATTATTATATCATTTAATTCCTTACCCTTTTACCAATTAAAAGTGATTACATCACTCATGCATACATACATCTTTTCATCTCCACAATGTGATGTGATTTATTTTCCAAATCCACCACTCAATAATGAATAAAATATACAATGAATAAATATAATATTGATAACATTATTATTATTTTTCAATGTTAGGAAGGTATAACCTATACACATGAACATGAAAATTTATGATGAATCATACCTACAAAAACTAAGAAGTTAACACCTGAATAAATTATAAGAATGAAATATTGTTGAAAATGGGTGATAAACTATTATAAGTGGATATTATATATTATTATAAATATTAATATGGATAAATGAAAAGTTAACAAAACTTTTAAAAACATTATATCAGAGGTAAAATCATGTTTTACAATGTTGTAGCATGATGTAAGGGATTCCTTTTAAATTTACACTCCATTAAGACATATTTTGTATGAGGATCCTATTAACATTTATGTGGTGTAGATACCAAACATTTTATATATTTAAAGATAATATATATTAATTAATTATGAAAAATGTTTCAATTAAATGTGAAAATTTCAAGGGGTTACAATTTAAAAGTTAATAATGCGGTAATAATTTATTTTAAAATATTTTTTTGGTGATTTCTTATATTTATTATTGTAAGAATATTATAACACGTCATTTATAATAATAAAAAAATTTCATATCCTCAATATATTTAATGAGTTTCCATATTTTATTAAATTTTTTCCTCTCTTTGGCAATTGAATCAATTAAATTAATTTTTAAAAGAAAAGTCGTTCATATATCTCATTTGGATTGGGAATATATTACCTTCAGGTCTATTTTAAAAAATATATTTCAAGAGTCATCCTTATTTAATTAATTTATTTTTCAATGATATTGAATTTTATAATATTTTTAAATATTTTTAAAATAATTTCCCTAATGTTTTATAAAATAATTGATTTCAACATTCGTTATAAAATCTCAAAAGAGATGTTTTCATTTTACCGTATATGTTGTTAATGGAATTTTCAACCAACATAATTATTTTTCTCTATATAGATTTACCTACAAGTTTTAAATGGTTTAAAAAATAAAAAAAATTAATGATCAAATATTTTATTTTTTCTCTTCCACTTTCTTTTTTTTCCAAATGTCATGAATTTGATACAAATGCTATATTTATAATGAATTGGTGATCATTTGTTATCTATTTTTAATTTTTTGTACCATAACATTCTCTTGAAACATTAACTTTCTTGTGACCATATTTAATTGGAAATTAAATTTATCTTAAATATCCAGATTCTTTATATCATGGATATACTTTTTCATGATCCATCTTGAGTACCCAAGAAAACCATCGCCCAAACTGCCACTGACATGGCCCGAATGTCATTCCTGATCTCTACTGGTTAGTAACTATCACCGAAAATCATAAAAAAATATAGTGGGAATGGATTTGACACAAACATTGTGCAATAAATATGTAAAGATAATATGAATATTAGAAGAACCCCACTCGAAGAAGTGTACCAAAAGTAAAAAATTTATAAAAAACCCAAAGTACAACAAAAAGTACCTAAAAAATAAAGTCCAGCCTATGACACAATGAATGAAACTCTCTATGTCCAAAGATCAATAGCTATAACCCCCTTGAATTTGTGCATTAACCTTTCTCAAACATGAAAGGAGAAAATCTACAGAATCCCAAAGGCACATGTTGGGTATGTGGTAAAATTATAGTAGGGTCTCACCATGTATTATATAATAGATTCCAACATTTAATTAACTAATTAAAATTTTAAATAAATAGGAATTAAATTTCTAAATCACATTTTAAATAAATCAGACATTTATTTCAAATTAAGAATATTATTTAAATAAATGGCATCACAAAAAATTTATATAAAATATTTTATAATAAATCACATGGAATGTAAAACAAGTTACAAACATTGGCACACATTTCCCATATATATAAAAAGTGAGAAACATGCTCATATATCAAACGGTATGGTATTTCTAGGTTATGCGATCCTCACACTCTCAAGTGATAAACTAAAATGTGGACACACATCCCTCGATAGTAGAAATATAGAAATCAGTTATGACCTACTATGGAATTAGATGTTGTAATCTATGTTTTATTAATGATTCAAAACATCAATATGGTGGGAGGGAATTCCCATCATAGTGTGTTTGTCCCATATAACACACTAACTACCTAGGATTGAATGAGATATAACACAATCAATGATGGTTAATTTGTTTTAAGAAACCATAAAATACAATTAAATATCATTCCCCCATTTCTAAAAGTGACAATTTTCCATTTAAAAATGAAAATGGGTTTTTAATCATAACATGCATTTTCAAATGGGAAACCATTGAGTTTCTATCAAGAAAATATTAAGAAATTTTCTCAAATGATTTTTTAGAATAAATTTCAAAAAATCAATTTTGTAATAATAATTCAACAATTTAAAATCCATAATTTTCCATCAGTTTCTCAAACATACACAAATTCACTATAATTGGAGGGTTTTACCAATTTCATGATATAAATTCAATTTCTCATTTAAAATCACCAATTCAATGGATTTTTATTTTAAATAAACCATTTTAAACTAGTATAAGTAATTTAATTTACATAAAATAATTAAATTTAAATAAAACAATTGAATTTAATTCATGCAATTCGTGAATCAAAAAACGGCCATTCACAACGGAACCACCTACACTTCTCATGGAAACACAAGGCCTATAACAGTACCTGCAAACAAGAATAAAGACATTGAAGATCTCAAAAGTCAAACAAGTATCAAGATTCAACAACATGTGGTTTTGATTTGTCAATCACAAGATGATATATAAATCTAAAAGGAGGTAGAGATAAAGAAAATATGAGATAGGGAGAGTACATACTATGTGAGTCAGATTGCAACCACCACAATGATCAATAACTTGTTGACATGACATTGATGGGTTTGTAGACTGCAAAATCACTTGGGAGAGGCTCCTGGGTCAAGATCAATGAAACATTGAGAGGATAAAAATAAAAAACCGCTAGGATACATATTAAAAAAACAGTAAGAACTTTACTTGATGTGTAACCCAATTACAAATCTTGTAATTGAAAACCCCCAAATTCACAAAAAAAACAAGTCACGTTTTTTTAAAATCTGATTTATTATCATTATAATTAAAAAATTAATATAACCATATTATAAAAAATGTTAATCCCTAAGATACGGTTGAATGAACATGTTTTTACGCTATGAATCAAACAAATCTCTTCCTTCAGCATCATAGGTATCCTCTAAATTCTTATCATCCCTACCTAGAAAAATAAAAAAAATGTCAGACCACTAAAATTTATAAAAATGAAACCATTATAAGGTAACATAATGTTTTAACATCCCCACCATAAAAACATTATTTCTCCATAAATTATTCCATGAAGCTTCCATATGAAAAAGGTCAGGCCACTTCCCTCTAATTAGTGAATCATTCTCCCATGTCTCATGAGAATTAAAAATATGATACCATAGAACATGAATCAAAGGTATCATGTTCCCATAAAAGACCATGGATTTAGATTCAACTCTCTTGTCTGGTACTTTAGTCACAGATAAATCAGTCTCAACCTCAAGATTTCTCCAAATCAGTGTCTGAGATGCATCAGATATATGATTTTAGAGTGTTGATACATGGAATAAATTAACTATCAACATCATTTTTAGTGGACGCATTGGACGATATAAAACATTTACCACATGCTCAAAAACCTAAACAAGTTCCAACAAATTGAGGAGTAATCTTCCATTACCTCTCAAGAAATTAATGACCCAATTGAGATGAGTCATTAAAGAATACCTGGTCACCAACTGAAAATTACAATGGTCTACATCAATGAAAATAATAATATTTGTACATGATATGTGCCTTCAAAATTCTTTAATGAATCAAATAAATCATTACTATATAGATATTTCGGTCTGACCATCTGAATGTGGCTAGTATTCCATACACAAATGGACCTAAAATCCCTGTTCATAAAGAAGGTATCTCTAAAAACGTGAATTGATCTTCGGATCTCTATTAGAAACTATATCATATGGAAATCTATGAAAAAAATACCTATTTCATACAGATATTTCCCAACTCCTCAACCTTGTTTGTATCACGAATGGGTAAAAATAGAGACGAAATGGTTACCCTATTTTGGAAAACCTATATCTCATTATTCTTCATCTCTGAATGTGAAAACCCAACCATAATGTTTCAGATATGTCACCCCATATAAAAGTTGGTACAATAATTTGTTGAATCCAACTCAAATTTTTTTGGTGATCATCCTTGACCAGTTGGAAAGTATAACAACAAGAGAAAAATTCATTAATTCCCTACCTAACACTTGGCCACCCGAATTACATCCTCTTACCATAGAGAATCTTTAAGGTTCCTAGGTTCACTACCCACTGCAAATTATAGAAATACCCCATCACTTCTTTCTTACCACAAGTGACAAAACAATGTGATTCAGATAGAATATAGTCCCCTATTTGTAGAATGACAATATATTAAATATGTCTCCACTATATAGAAAGTCTTCAATGATATGGAACTCATCATCAAGATCTTGTTCCTGATGAATCGATTCAATAAGATAGGCTTTCTACTATACACTAGCCATGGAAACCTCAACCATGATTCTTAGACTCCAATATAAAACCGTGCAAAGAGATTCATCATGTTCTACTCGTCTAATGATTCTTTCAAGACTTGGGTTGGAATATTCCCGCTCAATGAATCTGAGATGACAATCTATTTCAATGGGGTATAGGAGATGTCAAATTCAAAAAAAATTACGTATTTCATCCAATGCATATGGTATAGATTCAAATATTTTTCTGAAAATATATATCTCAATATATTAGTATCTAAAAATATGACAATCCTTTCTCTGTAAAGGTAATTCTACCTACTCTTTAGCACATTAATAACATCTTAAAGTTCAAAGTCATTGGTCAGAAAATTCATCTGATGCTTCGTAAGCTAACAAGATCCATAAGTAACAATATGATCATGTTCCATAAGAATGTATCCCAAACTTGAGATCAATGCATCACAAAAGACCACATATCCCTACCTATCATTTGGAAGAGTCAACAATGGTTCGGTAGTCAAATGATGTTTCAGAAAAAAAAAATATAATATTTTTTACCTCAAGAAAACATTACTCCTTTCTGAGTTAGAGAATTCATCACAGATGCCAAATTTGAGAAGTCCATAACAAATGGATGATAATACCAATGTAGATCAACGAAGCTCTGAATCATGAAAAGATTTTGTGGTTATTCCCATGTCATTACATCTTTTACCTTCTCAAGATAAACTAATATCCTTGTTTTGATTCCATATATCACATGAACATCACTTCATGAATCCAGAAATCACATTATAAAATATTGGCATAAAATCAATGATTTCATTGAAAATATAGAACTATTATTATATGATGCACATGATCCTCTTTATACTTATAGTAAACAAAGATTTCATCCACAATGACTACCAGGAAGGTATCAAGATAATCATTGAAAATCGTGTTCATTAAATCTAAAAATACCATATGAGCCTTGGTTAGACCAAACATTATTATAAGGTACTCATAGTGGTCTTACATATTCCAAAATGTAGTTTTTTGAATGTTAGATTCTTATATCCTCAACTGATGGTAACAAGATCATATATCAATATTCAATAAAAATTTTCCCATTTTTAATTAGCATATAGATAATCTCTCTTTTTAAATGAATTCTTGTTCTTCACCATCACTTGATTGAGAATTCATTAATCAAAACATATATGAAGGGAACCATTAACCTTCTTATTAAAGAGTACTGACACCATCAAAGGTGACACACTCATTTATATAATGAAATTCTCTATAAGATTATCTAACTAAGACTTTAGGTCTTTCGTTTTACCTGGTTTAATGTGGTCAGAAAAAAGAGAAACCAGTTGTGCAACAGGAGATAATTCATCAGAAAACACTACCTCACTTACTAGTGGATGACTAGAGAATATATATGGAAATAGATCAGGAATCATAATAACCACTAGAGGGAGAAAACCACTAAATGATTACCACTATATATCAAATGTGAACAAAAATATATCAATCCCTAACTCTGGATAAGAAGGTATAACCCTGCTCGAACAAAGTTCCCTTCTCCTTAAAAGACATGGTACAAACTATAGGGTGTAGTAAAGGAGACTCGTCGGCGATAAAAATCATTTTGAGAATTATTGGAAATAAGACAAACTATCCCAAATATGAATTGAAAATGATTAATATCAAGGACCAAAATACTCCATGAAACCTCAGCATCTAATATAAAATACATTAGGAACTACATATACCCTACTCTCTCTTCATACAAAGGTGTATAGTAATATCCATGAAATAAGGTAAAAGATCTATAGAAATATTCAATATATTAACAATAATGGTTGAAATTAATGAATGAGATGGAGTAGTAGTAACAAGATCATTCAATAATGAAATATCTATAATAACAGTGCCTCCAAAAGTTTCTAGGATCGTATCCACATCCTCTGGAGACTCGTCCACTATGTGAAGAAGCTTTGTTTTGGAATACAATGGGTGAAATCCATTTATACATGAATTATCTAATTTCCCCACGATTTTAGAAGTATATGATGATCCTATGCCACTACACGAATTATAAAAAATATCATAGAACTTATTTTCGTGGATTGAGTGTCCACAAAAGACAAAATTTGTGGGTACCTTAGTGAAAAAACTCTATGAATTCCCTATATTTACACACGGGTAGAAAATCACATGACCTATTCTATGCACTACAAGAGTTCAGAAATTACCTTTTTATCGAAAACCACCATGAGAATCATCATGATTTTTCATTCCTTAAAAAAACCAACACTACCATAGGGAGAGAGAGAAACCATGATAACCCTAACATTCCAACCAGGTCTATTTCAACAATCAGTGCTCTATTTAGAACATCAACCTAAGAAGGCAGATTCAACAAGAAACCTGATAATGAATATCCTATCTAAGTCCCTACTGAAATTGTCGATTATTCATCTTCTCATTTTATACTATCTTAGGCATAAAGTGCACTAGCTTTGCAAATTGAATTTCATTCTCTGTGATGGTCATGTCAGCCTACTCATGTTTGAAAAAAATTATAGGTTTGGATAACACCATATAATCTAGATAGAACTTTCTGGTGAGAAGAGCCTTGAATTAAATCTACTCTAACTCCTCATTTTCTTTTTTGACACCATAGTGTTCCACCATCTCCAACTTAATACTTCCATCATGAATGTGCCGTACATCACCATGATTTCCTCAGGGGTCTGCAGAACACAAAAAAAATGTTCCACCCTTATCAAACACTCCTCATACTGAAGAGGATCATTTTACCCATTCAACGCAAATTTTTTCTGGTGACGAAACTATTTAGAATGATCCTAGAGAATAACCTAGTGAGGTTCCATAGCTGGACCCTGAATGGGAAGTGGTGGTGGTTCATATACAAGAGAATGGATGGTATAAATAATCACCTCAACTATGTTTGGGTGCACATAAGTATTTCCTCATTGAGTTTCAGTAGTATATTTATCATGGATCATATTTTCACATATTCTCATATCCATTATTCTATAAAACATCAAAAAAAGGAAGACATCAGATTAATACTCTCATAGATAAATAATGGAAAATAATCACAAAATATATAAATATATTATTGATTTTAATCTATTTAAATAAAATTATGATAAAATACTAGAACTGATCCTCAATATTCCATTTAAAAAAAAACCCTTCTGTCTAAAGGGTCATTATTGTGATAGATGGATAAACAATCAATCAAAAATACATCCAATGTTTCGAAAAGATTATAAAAATTCATACTGAATTCAAGAAAAGAAGCTTAACCGAGATATCTAATAAAAAATTTTCATGAACCAACTCAGGTTCCATGGTAAACCAACACATGAACCATTACTAATATAGACCTAAGGGTTTTTCTGATCTCCATGAGTTGGAAACAATCTCTAATAATCATACAAAAAGAGTGTGGGAACAGATTTTCCTCAAACATTATGGAGGAAATAGAACAAGATAATATGAATATAAGAAGAACTACAATTACAGAAGTTTACCTGAAGATAAACAATTATAAAAACCCCAATTAACGAAAATAATGTGCCAAAAACTAAATGAACAACCCAACTCACAATGAACACAACTCTTCATGTCCATAGATCAAAAGCTAGAACTACCTCGAATTGGTGGTTTACCCTTACTTGAACCTGGATGGATAAAATCTATAGAAACATGAACATATAGGTATAGTGTGATCTATAATAATAGAAGGATCCCACCAAGGATTCCGTAATATATTCAAACATTTCATGATCCAATTAACGATTTCAATTTTAAATAAACATGTATGCAATTTAAAAATAATATTTTAAAGAATTCATGCTTTACATTTGAAATGATGGAAAAACATTAAACAAATTGATTCACCAAAAAATTATATAAATTAGTTCATTAAAATTCACTAGCCATGTAAAGTTGTCTATAGAATTTGTGACACATGTATATCTCTTATATATATAAATACGCAAGAAACAAGTTCATCTACAAAAAGGTACAACAATTACAGTTTATGGGATCACAACACTCTCAATTTATAAACTGCAATGTTCAAAGATATCCCATGACACGTGAAATAGAGGACTTCCCTATGTCCCACTTGGGAATAGGATGATGGAAACTATTTTTTATTGTTTTAAAGCATAAATCAGGTTCTAGGAAATTCTCTTCGTAGTGTATTTGTCCCAAATAACTCAATAACTTACTAATATATCTTGTACAATATTACAATAAATGATGGGAAATTTATTCTAGGAAAACATAAGATACAATTAAATCTCATTATACCTTTTCCAAAAGTGAAAATTTTGAAATTAAAAATCACAATATTTTTCTAATAAAACCATGCCTTTTCCTAGATAAAAACACAAAGTTTCTATCAAAAACACTTTAACCCATTTTCACAAATACTTATTTGAAATAAATTTTATAAAATAAATTTCATAATTTTTATTCTGCAATATAAATTCCACAATTTTCCATCAATTTCTAAAACATTACCCAACTCACGACAATTTGTGGATTACCCCAATTTCATGCTAGAAATTCAATTTCACATTTTGAATCCCCAATTCAATGGAATCCGATTTTTAATAAACCATTTTTAAGCATTTCTAGTAAATTAATTTAAATATAAAAATTGAATTTAAATCAAGTAATTCATGGTGAAATAAAATTCATCCAGCATAATTGAACCACATATCTTTCTCTTGGATACACAAGGCTCGTACCATAACCCACCAATAAGAACGAATGCATAGAAGATCTATAAAATCAGTCTAGAAAAAAGATTCCACAACATGGGCTTTAGATCAATCATTCCTAAGCTGATCAATTAAACTCCATGGTGGAAGACAGAAAGAGATGATGATATAGGTAGAATACCAACCCCAGTGAGTCACACCACAACTGTAACAATGATCAATTGACGATCGAAACATCTCGAATGAGTTTAAGGGATCCCAAGTAACCTGGAAATATATATTAGTTCGAGATAAATGAAAATTTTATAGGGTAAAACATAAAACCATCCATGATTCCTGTTAAAAAACAACCATCAGGACTTTACATATTTGGTAACCCAATTAAATGTTTTTTAATTGAAAATTCACAAATTCACCCAAAACCCCATTTCCTTTTTATAAAATTATATTTGTTATCATTTTAATTAATATGTCATGTAACTATATTACGTGGAATATAAATCCCCATCATAATGTAGAAGGATTATGGTTTTATGCTGAGAATCCAACAAATATCTGACTTCACCATCTTATGTGACCTCTCAATTCGTTCTGGGCCCTACCTAAACAACAAAAAAGGAAACCATGTCATGTTTTAAAAACGTACCTATTAGAAGGTTACATAATGTTACATGATTATATCATAAACTATAAAAAATTTATATAATGAATGTTTTACTATGATTTTATTTTATTGAATGTATAAATCATGATATTCTGTATCATTTACTAAATATAGATATTTTTTATAAGGAATATTGTTTATGAATTGGATTCTTTTTTCAATATATAATGAATGATTTTTAAATTCATAGATTGTTGGGGGACATAATTATATATCCCCTCGATGCATTGACATATCTCATGAGACAAAAAAGTTGGATGACCTTATTAAATGGGATGTTTGTGTATACCTACCCATAGTTTAAACTATCTTGGCACAAGGACTTGGATATAAATATATCATTATTTCTATGATCATAACATAAAATAGTATTAATTTATTTCATTTAGAATTTAGTTATTATTGTCCATGTGATTATTTCATTGATAATATCCATGGATGAATTTCATATTCATGTTATTGACCAAATTATTTGAGTTTTTAGTTATCTACCTTGTCATATTGGTTATAGAAAATTTTCTTATGATGTCTTCTATTGTACATAACCCTCACTAAAAATTTTAGATCACACTTATTTTATTTTACATTCCCTATGATTTTAATAAATATTCTATAAATGAGTTTAATAGTATACACTAATTACATTAACAAATTTTTGATTTTATTTCCAATGTAATATGCGAATCATGTTTGTATGTTGTTCTTCAAGACTACTAAATTGAGTATTTATTCATGTTGAGATACCTTTTATATTATAACAATGTTATAAAGTAGACACCATATTTGAGTTACTAGAGGTGATTTTGTTACAACTAGTATCATAAGATGCTAGTAGGATCCTTTGGAAGTAGATTTAGGAAGACATAGATTATAGAACATATCCATATGACAAAATTTTTGGATATGTCTAATTTTAATATAATATAATAAAGGTTTTGGTAAGTTATAGATTATATAGTTTTCATAGATATACATCTCTATCGGGATAATATAAGTGGATGCGTTTTTTTCATCGAGGCATTTAGGGGTAATAACATTGAAAATAGTTGGTTGAGTATATCTCGACCATCATTCAGGGGCATGGTGAATGGTCCCTTACAGTAAACATTATAAGAAACTCCAAGTGGATATTATTTTGTTAATTCACATTTTCATTATTAATCATTATGAATGATTTGAAAGTATTTTTATTATTTGATGAAACCAAAGATATGATCATTTGATTATTTAATCTTAAATTTTCAATTTATTTAAAATATTACATGTTATTTGGAATTATATATTTTGATTTAAAAATCACCATGTTATTGGATGATTTATTATATTCAGTTATTTTTAAATAGAGCGTGAGAGGAAAAAGGGTATAAATAATCATGCCCAGTGTAGATATTTCACTATGGATAAAGACAATAAAAATGTTTGTAAATCTGATTAGATAATGGACACATTAAGGGTGGTGACTGAAGTTATAACTAATAACCATTCAAAAATAGAGAAACAAGATGTTCCACTAAATCATAAACTTTAATTGGAGAATTTCATAGATATAATCATTATAGTCTTACTGAAACTACAAATCTATTTATAACTGAGAAATAGATTAATTCCCTTGAAAAGATATCTCTATCGATAAGATGCAATAAAAGGGAAAATTTTATGTTGGTAGTATATTTTCTTAAAGGATATGCTAATCAATGGTGGGTGTTGATCCAAAATACATGAGAGGAAGAAGAAATAAAACATATAGAATGAATACCTTTTAAAGTACTATTTTTAGATAAATATTTACCTCATGAGAAATGAATTCAAATGAAGAGATAGTTTCTCAACATAAACAAGGTATAATAGGAAGTTATTTCAGATTATACAGATACCATTACAAGACTATACATGTATGTTATTGATTATATACATAATCCAAAAAGAATGATTGGCTATTTATTTTAAGGGAATAATCCAATACAGCGAAGGTACATGTATCTCAATCTTTTTAATCATATGATAAATAATATTATCTTCCATAAAAATAGAGAAGGAATTTTATATATCATATATATTGAAGGGAAATCAAGAGAATAACAATTAATATGGGAATTATGAAAAAATAAACATATCAAATAATTAGAAAGGACTGAATTTATTTCCATAATGTGAAAATTATGGTAAAAACATCATGAGTAATTCTTAATGACTAAAAATGTTTTTTGTACGTGTAGGGATAGAGGACATATCTCTAATGAATGTATGCGGAAGATAAAATAACCAATTTATATCCAATGATTCAACTACATAAGAATGGGTAATTATTCAAACCAATGTCCCAAACATTAAGGGAACCCAATATAAAATAGGCTTAGGGGATAAGTCTATGTTAATGGGATCATGAAAGATAAGGATGAATTTCGTAATAATGTGGTGGAAGGTACATTAATCCTAGAAATGAATTTAGCTAATTCTTTATTTGATTCTGGATTGTTTCACTCTATATTATCTTTTATGTTTTTTTAGGAAAAATAGATATTTCCCTGAAACCATAAGAAGGGAGTTGTCAAAAAAGACTCCTAGAAGAAACCTACCTGCAATAATAATTCATTGTTCAATACCCATTATGAATTAAAATTGTTACCTATTTTTTGACCTTATTATTATACATATTTATAACATTGATATAATCCTTTGTAAAAACTAAATTTTGCAATATAATGCTAAAATTTATTTCATAGAGATGGAAATTATGATTTGGAATGATTATTTGGAATTCTTTGCCTTCAGATGGGAGACTTCATCATATGGGACATGTATAGATCTATTTATATTATCCATTCTAAATGAGTTTATTTTGTAAGAAGAGTATAAACAATATATAGATGGTAAAGGTAATATTTCAATTTTTTATATACCAATTTTATATGAATACATTAATTTTTTTCTCAAGGAATTACCCGTACATCCACCTCAACGTGAATTTTATATTTCTATTGGGTTAATCTTTAATCTAGGATGCATAACAAATATTCCATATATAATGTCCAATATAGAATTAGATTACTTAAAGAAAAAACCAAATGTCACTTATGACGAGGGATTAATATTCAAAAGTGGTTCACCTTATAGGTCCCCTATTATTTTCATTAAAAAAGGTGGATCTATGATCCTATTAATTGATTACAAGTAAATCAATGAAATATTGGGAATGAAAAAGTTGCACATGCCTCACATTAATGAATTTTTTTACCAAATCCATGATATTAAATATTATTAATGATTAAACATCATTGTGGGTATCAACAATTATGTGAAAAGAAAAAAGATATTCTGAAAAAAAAACATTTTGTAAATGGTCTATAAATTATGAGCCTATAGTTTTTCCTTTTTTATTGACTAATGAACTAACTATATTTATGGATCTAATGAATAGATTATTCAATGAATATCTTGATGTTTTTTTGTCTATTGATTATATTTTGTTTTATTTCAAAATCTTCTATGACCATGAGAATCAATTATTGATCATTATGGAGACACTTAGAGGAAAATAATGATATGGTAAATTTAGTAAGATTTAAATATGGATTCAAAACATTCTTTTCATCTGCATATTATAACTAAATATGGACCCCCAATTGATCTTGTAAAGGGAAACCCATTGAAATAATGACCTCCAGCAAAACCCATAATTGAGGTTTGTAGTTTCACTGGTTATTCCGCTTACTATCAGTGATTTGTTCAAAAAATCTGAATTGGATAAACTTTTAATTAAAATTACATGTAATGGTGATTATATCATATAGAAAATAGAATGTGAAGAGTATTTTGATGAATTGAAGTAGATGATTTCAATTATCTTGTTTTGAATCTATAATCTCTAATGCTTGTTTTATATATTGATACATCAAATAAGAAACGTGGTTGTATTATTATACGCAATGATGAAGTTATTTCCTATGCATAAATATTGTCTATTATTCATGAAAAAACAATCCAACCCATGACATTGAGTTATAAACTATAAAATATACATTGAATATATAGAGACATAATCTCTATGGTGAATGATGTGAGATATACACAAGTCATAATAGTCTGAAGTACATCTTTTCATACAAAGATATCTATATTAGGAAATGACGATTGCTTGAGCTAGTCAAGGGTTCTGATAGATCAATACAATACCACCCATATAAAGAAAACAATGAACCAGATTCATTAATCAGGAAAGATCATCGAGTCCGGAACAAAATGAGGATTTATATGTATTATATGTTCATTGATATAGTGAATATTTATATATGAATTTTTGTGGAAGGGTAAAATCAGTGAAAAGAAAATTAAATCTATGAATGGTAGGGAGTTAGAATTTTTTTATGAAGACGGTAATTTATAATTTTGAAAGATTCTATGTCTTCAATCTATAATTGAGATAAAGAAGGAATTATTGGGTGATTTATATAGCTCAAATTTCAATATACACTATGGTAGCACCAATATTCCTAGAGCATTGAGGAAATGTTTTTATTGGATAATATGAATTCGGAAATTATGGATTATGTATCATGATTCTTGGATTGATAATATGTGAATGATGAGTAATACAATCCTATGAAATTCATGAAACTTATACCTATTACTATATGGAAATGAGATGAAATTACTATGGAAATTATCACTAGATTAATAAGGACTCCTATAGATAGTGATTCACTAGGGGTTATTGTTGATCACCATACCAAAATGAAAATTTGATCACTATAAGAGTATATTTACCTCTTAATAACCTTGAATGAATATATTTTTATCATGTTTTAAGGCTTCATGGTGAAACACTTTCAATTATATCTAAAAATGATCCATGATTTACATCATATTTCTTAAATGTCTTCAAAATTCTCATGATACTAACCATTATTTGAGTACCACATATCGCCTTTAAAATAATGGACAATATAAATGGAATATTCAAACATTTGAATATATGTTGAGGTTATGCTAACATACTATTAAATGTATGTGTGATAAATATTTATCATTGGTATAATTTTCCAAAAACAATAGGCTCCATTCATGTATTCAAATGGTGCACTATAAATCATTATATGGTAAGAGATTTCAACCTCCAAAATGGTTGGATTAGGTGTGAGAAAGAAATCTTGTAGGCCCAAAACTAGTTGAGGAGACTGTCATGATGGTAAATACTATTAAGACCCATATTAAAGTATATCTTTTTTAAAAAATAGTTATATAGATAACTAATTGGAGTATTAAAAATTTCAAATGTGGGATCATGTTTTCATGAATGTATCTTTTTGAAAGGGTTTTATAAGTTTTAGAGAGAAAGGAAAAATGAGACCTAGGTACATCAAAACTACTAAAAAATATTAAAGAGTTAGAGCTATGTATTTCCATTTTAATATTTTAAAGATACTATATAAATTACATGATGTGTTTCATCTCTCATTGTTAAAGAATTATATTATATACATGACTTATGTGCTCACCTCTGATGGAATGTAACTTTATCCTCTTATGAATTATTGTGAAGTGCCTATCCATGTTATTGACACTAGGGAATCTTTTTTGGGAAATAAAATGACATAAATTATAATGATACAATGTATAAATCATAAAATTGAGGAATAAATGCGGATACAAGAGGATGATATGAAGAATAATGTTCTATATTTGTTTTTAATGTAATATCGACAAGCATTTCAAGGAAAAAAATTTTAAGGGGTGAAGAATGTAACACCAGATATTTTATTATAGTGACGGAAAATTGTATATTAATAAATTATTAATAAAATGAAAATTTTAAATAATTACTAGTATAAAATTTATAATTTTATATGTTGAATATCAATTTTGAACTTACCAGGTAAATATAATGAAAAAATGCATTTTTGAATGTTTCACTGAGAAATAAGTTTTTATGATTAATTAAAAACATGCTATTTAACTATTCCTAATTTTATTTATAATAATGGGTTATTAATCATTATATTTAAATATTAATGAATTAATTTATTTATATAAATAACCATAATATTATTTTGAGGTAAAATGGTTATTTTTCAAAAATTTGTTTTAAAGTGCATAATGTTTCTCCATATGAATTAATTAAAATAATTATTAATAATTAATTATTTCAAATAAATTTATATATTATGTATCTAAATATAAGAATATAAATCCATATAATTATTGTTACAATTCAAATATTTAACATAATATAATATTATGAATGAAAATTGAATTTTCATAAAAAATAGTTTTTCATTCGTTTTGCGAGTTATTTTAAAATTTAATTCTTCCACTTTTGTGAATTGAATTTTATAATATTTATTTCAAATATATAATAATAATAAATAATATTAGGTACAATGTTAAATATACTTTTTAGGAATAATTAATAGTACATATTGGTTTCCACAATTATGGTAAAAACATGCTTACTAGGGGTTAATCTAAAAATATAATTTTTAAAATTTCCTAATAACTTGTTTAAAACTTATTGGTTGATTTTATTTAAACAATACCTCCTTAAAATTTAAATATAATACATTTTTGATTTATTTTTCCATGAAAATAACTTATTATTATTTTAAGCCTTTTCAACTTTACAAGTGTACCACTAATCTCAAATATGAATGCAAACATTCTCTAATCCCATTTTCAAAAATCATTAGCCATTTATTATTTTTTATTCCAAATAGAGTTACCCTAGTGGTCTTAGTAAAATATACTAAGGAGTATTCTCTAAGATAATTTTAACATCTTAACTATGATCTTTCTTTGTTTACATATTCCTTTTCCACCTTCAGTTGTGTCCAAATATTCCTTTTAATAAAAACATTTTCACCCATATAATAATATGTTATTATGATTATGGAAAAATATATATCCATCTCCAACTCCATAAAATGGATAAAAAAACCATCACTCAAGTGTATAAAAGACTACCTATACACAAAACAATGTTATTTGTTTTCCATTAGCATCTCATATTGATAGTCATAATGATTAAAACAATGATTATATATGAAAATTAATACATAATATTGATTAGTTAAATTTAATATATCATCTAATTCCTTATTCTATCATCCATTAAAATGACAATGTCACTCATGTGTATGTATGACTAATTATATCTATGAAGTGATGTGATTCATTCTCTATAGAAACCATTCAAGAATGATTATAAAAATGTAACTAATTAATAAATATTATATTATATTATATTTGGATTCATGGGGGTACATATACATAAAACACACGTAAACCACACACACACATTTGATAATATTTTATAAGTTTATCATATATGATATTATAAATATTAATATTGTTTTTTTGTAACTTAATAATGAATTTAAACTATTATAGAGGATGTTAATGAATATGTAGTAATGTAGAAGTGTGAGGTAAGAGATTTCATATCAATTTCCACCCCATTGAGACATATTTCGTAATATGAATCCATTTAAATTTTTATGGTGTATATTCTAAAAATTTGATGTATTTAAAATTAATATATATTGATTCATGGTGATTAAACGTTCAATTCATGTTTACACATTCAATTAGTAAAAATGTAAAAGTTACCAAAGGGATAAGAATTTAATTTATTGTTTCATTTTTCTAGAATTACATATATTTTTAATTCATGTAATATTATAATATTTCGTAAATAAACAAAATACATTTTCAGATTTTTTAAAATTTTAGGAATTTACCAAAAAAAATCAAATCATTACTCTCTTTGTAAATTAAATCAAGGATAGAATTTTTTAAATCTGATCTTAATTCACATTTTGATTAATTATTTTTTTCTACCATATCCCAATTTTAAAAAAAAATCAATCATAAATTTTATTTAAACAAATTATTTATTACGGTAATTTAATGTTATCATTGACATTTTAAAAGGTTTTGATGGAATAATTAAAATGATTTCCAAAAAGATAATTTTCGAAATTCATTATGAAAAATTAAAAATGAATTCATTCTTTTGAACATATTCAGTGTTAATGAAATTTTCTACTACCATAAATATTTACACTATTTATATTCTTCTATTTATTTTAAATAGTTTTAAACATAAAATTATTTAATGAATTATTTTTAATGTTTCGATTCCATTTTTTTGAAAGACATGAATTTATTAAAAATGCTACAATTTTTATGACATTATGGTTATTTGATATCTCTTATTATTTTTTTGGTCCTTAACATTCTCTTGAAATATTTAGTCCATTATGATCATATTTTATTGGATATTACAGTTCCCTTAAATATCCAAATTATTTGAATCATGGATGTTATTATTGACTAAAGAAAATTGACATTATACATGTAATGTTTTTCTAAGAATTTTATTTGATTAACTGGAGAAATCATGATATTTTGTATCCTTTGCTCAATATAGATATTTATTAATAAGGAATGTTGTATATTTAAAAATTCTAATATTAAATATATGTTTATTACTTTGTAAATTCAGTGATGGGTGGGTTTTTGAATTATAAAGACCCTCGATGCATTGACCAAACTGATGAGATACCTCAGTTTGCAAGTGATAGGCTGAGGGGCATCATTAATTCTTAAATTCTAAAAAAATTAGTAATATTTTCTAAAGTCTGAAAACATAACTATACATGAATAATATATAATGTTTATGTATCAATCCCACATGGGTGATTCATTTGTTCTAAATTAATTATTGAAATTGGAATTTCACTTTTTGGTTGTTTGAAAGAAATGGAAAACCAATAGAAGGATTTATTGGTTTTGATATCAAGATGGTATAAATTCTTGGTATAGTGATTTTGAGGTCGTGTTCTAGCAATTTAATTGAAACTACATATATTCAATTTTTGGTGTCAAAATTGGGTGAATAGGGAACCTTGGTCTGGGTTTCCCGAACAAATCCTATGAATGGATAGTTGTAATTGTAATCTACTATATTCAATCATAGATTCAAAAGACCTATTTACTTCTTAAAAATAATTAAAATAATTTTTATTATTTTCGTTTGAAAAATTATACAATTAATTGGTGAAATAGAATAATACTCCTTAGATTGCGGAAACGGTCATGCAATATGAAATGAAATATGTTTGTAATTGAATAAATGGGTTGTAGTAATCCAAAACCTGTATAAACAGTATAAAATTATCCCAGATCACACATCCCGCTTCAATCACATCACCTGACAATAATAGGACTACTCTTTCATATTAGGAATAATTTGAATGACCAACATTGATACCTGAAGAAGAAAGGAAATGAACAATCGTAGTGATGCCAATTCCTGGATACTCACTCTGTACACTTCATCCTCCATTGGGGTCACTTTTCCTTTTTATGGTCCAGTAGTACCTACCAAGTGTTGCTAAGGGTGGTGTTTATAAAACAATTCCATTGATACCCTTACCCATTATGTCTTTATTTTTCATCATGTCACCATCATCACACTGTGAACTGGTGTTTCACATCATGTAAAACCTCCGAGTTCTCCTCCATGTGCACAAATCTCATGTGAATCTCGTTTGGAACATTGACTAACATCATGACATGAAATCCTAACAAACGATGTGTAATTTTCTTTTAATGTGTGTATTCATGTAATGACATTTCCTATGTAGAAAAGTCCATTTGATCATGTCACAATGTGTAATGTTATTACACCTCGTGTGATTAGTCAGCTTTAGTTTCCAACTCCGCTTCTCTCTCGAAAACATGGTGTCAAACCGATTCTCTTCACCCAATGCACAATGTGTGTTTTTTTCTCATATTTTCTCCACATTTTATTACATTTTCAAATATATGTTCTTTCCTCCCGTAAACCATTAATCACGTTAAATCACTCAAAATTGGAAAGATAATTTATTTAATTACATAAATCTATATAATAAAAAACACTAAAATATTTCCATGGAATAGAATTATCAACTTTCCTTATTATATGTTATTTTTATTTATCCATACCCATAGTAAAAAATGTCTTAGAATAAGGCCTTGGAGGTAATTTTTTCATGATGTATGAAATAATTATGTCAAAAATTATGTATTTAATTCCTTGAGAATTCCTTTATTTTTATCCATGAGATTATTTCATTTATATTATCCATGTATGAATTTCATTTTGACATTACCGACTTAACAATATTTTTTTTTCTTTTTATACCATATCATATTGATTATTTCTAATTTACTAATCGTAATTTTCTTTTTCACCTAACCCTTATTTAGAATTTTATCTCACCCTTTATTTGTTTTACTTTTCCCATGATATGAAGAATGAACCATTGAGTGATTTGAAGGATGGATACTAATTACATTAACTATGTTTTATATTTTATTTCCTATGTAAAGTTAGTAGCATGTTTGTACTTTTCTAATCAGGACTACTAAACTGATTGGTCCATCAAGATGATATCTGTTGTATCTTATCCTAATATGATAATGTAGACAATGACTATGTTTTACTAGATCTAGGGTTTTTAGAGATTTATCCACATACTAGATCTCTCTTAATAGAAAATTTTGAAGTAGTCATCTTTTATCGAGATATGTGAAAAAACCAGTCCCAAGAGCTGTAATTGAACAAAAAACTATTAGTATAAATTTATATCAATTTATTTATAAGTTCCAAAATTTAAAAAAATGTGAAATATATTTCAAACCACGTAATACAACAATGCTTTTACCCTTATTTTTTATTTTTTATGTTAGAATTTTCAGCAAACTATTAGGGTTCTAGAATAAATTCATATGTTAACTTCATATTCATTGATAGTTTCCCAAGACTTCCTCGAAAGTTGTATTAAAATTAAATTATTCCCCTAACACGGAAATAATGTCATCTATAGTACCAACTCCATATACTATCATAATGAATATACTCGCTCCAATTCAAATCTATCCTAATACGACCTCTCTAGAACCCCTCTAGTGTATGTGAAAAATTCATGTTTGACCCTCAATATTGCCTCAAAAAACACATGGGTTAATAACAACCATTTAGGTTAGAGAAATATAATAATGGAGGTTTTACCATTTTTTACACCAAGGAAGTAAAAAAACAACAATTTTACACCTATAATATACATGTAATCAAATCCCATGTATTTAAAATAGCACTAGAATGCATATAATTTCATATAACCCAACCAAATTTAACATCACTAATATAAATATAGGGAAAATATTGTAACTCATAAGAATATGGAAAATGATCTACCAAAGAAAGATAATCTAGCACGATTTAATAAGGTCCATAAAAATATCATGCATTATCCAAATAAATTATTAAAATATGATATATATTTGAGTATTGACATTCATATATACATACAAGGTGGCTCCCAATCAAATCAAGGGTCATTGAGAAGAAATAAGACTAATGATTTAGTGAATAAATAGTATAATCAACTTAGGCTATCGTACTATCTAATGTAAAAAACATCTTAATCAAATAAAAATAATTAAAATTTTACTATAAAAAAACATAGTGAAAGTATAATTGTGTTAAGAAAATATAAATATTTTTGTTACCCCTCACCCACTAAATCACTAATCTAGTCTCCCTTGTAGCCATAAAGAACAAGTCCTAGTGCTCTCATGCCTTCTAATTCTACATAACACACCATATCACAATCAAATTGTAAAGACTCGGAAATTTCAATGAAAATTTTTTCTTAATTTTCTTTGGAATTTTACAAGAACGCAGTTTCTGACGGCGCCTGATTCCGAGACCCGGTGTGCCCGAAATTAATTTCCGAAGTTTGGCTCGGGTACGTTCAGTGAACGAGTGAGCGGGAATTTCTATCTTTTGAACCGGTGCCCGGAATCGAATTCCGAGGGCACCGATGGAACCGCAACGCCGGTAATTTCTTAAGAACTCCATTTCCGGAGTTGCGTTTATCCGAGAGAAGATGATAAAAATTGTGGAAGTTTAATTTATAACTTTTCTACAATTTTTATTTTCTTGTTAAGTAGATTGAGTGTTATGTTACAACACTTGACCCTCTCTTAAGTGGTTTTAACCTATGTAAGGGAGTTAGGGGTGGGACCCACTTGGAGTTAACCACCCATGGAAGGATTTAAGGTGAGGTGGGGCCCACACGAACCCCACCCCTTCACTTTTCCCATAATCCCCTAACTCCCTCTTTATTTTGAAACTCCTCACCTCCCTCTTTATTTTGAAACTCCTCACCTCCCTCTTTATTTTGAAACTCCTCAACTCCCTCTTTATTTTGAAACTCCTTCTCTCCCTCTCTCCCTCATAACTCATGCCAACTAGCACTTAAATTAAGTTATTGAAACTCTTAATCAATTAAGTGTTTGAATTTTGAACATACAATGCATGGCATGATTAAAATAAAATAAGGGGAAACCTTCTTTTATTTGGAGGTTGAATTGTGGTGGGAGGATTTTTGAGAAAGAAACTTTGTGTGATAGAAGAAGGAAGCTCCTTCTTCGTTGAAGAACGTCCTCCTCTCCGTGAAGAAAGGTTCTTCTCCGATGAAGAACATTGATCCCTCAACTTAGAACGACTCGGTGATCACTGTTCTTCATCCTCTTTTTCCTCCACGGCAAGGGAGAAGACACCGATGTAGGGAACTCTCCAACGACAACGCGCCTTCCTTCTTCATCTCCGCAACAAGTGAGGAGACGTCGTTTCCTCCTCGGACGTACCCCAACATCAATGGAATCGACGTCCGATCTCCGCGACGTCGTTCTCCGGGACGCCGTTCTCTGTGACGCCCGACGTGCGACGTCAAATATCCAAGTATGGGATTGTTGTTGCTTTATTTAATTATTTTCCATTCTTGGTTCTAGCATGACAAACTTGAGGATGAACGATTAAGTGTTATCGTCTAACGAGAGGGGGACCGGACCGTACAAACACGGCCGAACCCCCCTCCTTTGTTCTTGAATGTTTCTTGCGGATGAAACGAGATAGTGTGGTGCCGTCGCACCACGTGGGAATCACACGGAAATTATTGCGCGGCGCCGCCGCGCCGTGCCGTGAAAGGAATTATCATGAACGCGACGCCGTCGCGCCGCGTTGAAGGAAACTGAAGACGCCGCGGCCGGAGCGGGGCCGCGGCGGAGGGGCGCGGTGCCGTCGCACCGCGCCGAATGACGAAGGTCGCGGCCGGTTCCGGGCAGCGGCAGATCGTGATGACCAGCGGCCAGCCGGGCCGCCGGTGCCGAAAGACGGAAGAGGACCGGCCCTTGTCGGTCCTGTTGACAAGAAGCCGGCCGGCCAGGTCGGGCCGGGCGGGTTGGTGGAAACCGGGGGAATTTAATTCCCCCGGGCAGTTATTTGGCCCACCATTATGAGGGGGGCTGGTTTCGCAAGGGGGTGGGGGGGGGGGGCAGGCGGCCCCCTGTTACCAGCAAGCTCGGCCTTGCGCCGAACCGGCGCGCCAGGCCTGTTCGCCGGGCCGCGTCGCGCCGCGCCTCGCCGGGCCGGGCCGGGCTGTGCCTGGCCGGGTCGACCCCGTCCGGGGCGAGTCCACCTGGTTGGGGCCATCCGGGGTGTCTCGGGCCGGGACGGCCCGGGCCCAAAACCCCCGTTACCGAGCGGTTTGGTCAAATGCCCGTATCTTGGGCTACGGGCCTCCAAACGACTCGCCGTCATCGGCAACGTGATCCTTGGATCGAAACGGTCGGTTTGGTGTACTATACTCAAGGTACACCTTCCTTTTCGGGACCCTACGTGGTTAAAACTCTATAGCTAAGCGTGCTTGGCCTAGAGTAGTGATCTGGATGGGTGACCTCCTAGGAAGTTTCCCAGGGTGGGTGTGAGACGGAAAAGCCAATAACTCTCAGACCGGGCGTCTGATTGATGCACCGTCTGTTGCGTTGAGTTCCTGTTGACGATACCAAACTTTTGGCATCCTCCGCCCGAGAATTGGATGCAGATTGATAGTTTCCAGGTTGGATCGCACCGAAATCCAACCGGGCCCCTGGAACGGAAAAGCTGATATCTTTCTGACAGAACGTCCGTTTGACGAACCGTCAGTGGAGTTGGTGATCTCGTTGAGAAACGGTCCCTATGAGTTTAAACTATGAGAGTTAGGGGTACAGTTGAGATACGGCTGGGTTTGGTTCGCTCACGAAACCAACCGGGCCCCTGGGACGAAAAGGCTAATAACTCAAAGACCGGGCATTTGATTGACGCTTTGTCTGTTGCGTTGAGACCCCTATGACGAGGCGGTCCTTTGAGATACTTCTTCGTGGGACTTTGAGATACTTGGAGTATCGACCTATAGCTCGTGGAGCGGACCCTCCCAGTGACGAGCGAGCGGAGTACGGAGACCGTGTAACTGGCTGAGACCTGACGACTGCTTGACAGACTCGACTTGGAGTGAGTCGACTAGCCCAGCGGACGAAGCACTACTTTCTGAGGTGCAGACCCATGGCGGACGGAGCACTACCTTTGTGAAAGTGCAGACTCGCGGTACTCGTCCGGAGAGTACCTCAGCAGGCTACTAGGGGGTGTGCACTACTGTGTTTGGGTGACATACCTCGGCGGGAAGCACTATTGTGTCTGGGTGGCTGACCTGCGGTACTCAATAGGAGGAGTACTTTAGAAGTCTTAGGTTAGTGAGTAGTACCTCGGAGTCGTGACAGGACCACTGTACACTATAGAGACGGAGCTCTTCAGCAGTTACGGTTTCGATAATGAGAATCCTGGTTTGAGCTGAGACTTTTGACCTTGTGTTTACCTCATGATTGAGACGGGTCAATTGATAACTTAGGTATATGTATGGGAATATACCTGGGTAGTAGTTATCCGTTGATTTCACAATCCTTGTGTTTCCTCATGATTTAGATGGGTTACATGATAACTTAGGTATATGTATGGGCATATACCTAAGCAGAGGTTATCTGTTGAGATCTTCTATGTGGTTATCCTTGTTGGTTTTAGTGAGACCTTGAGGGTCTCGGGGTCCCTACTGAGTATCGTTATACTCACCCCTGCACGGGCTATGCCCGCACCTCATTGTGTTGGTTGCAGACGACGGCCAGTACTGACAGAGACTGAGTGTTTGAGGACTGGACGGTACTTGGAGGTGGACTATACGACGAGACGGTACCCAGTGGTGGATGTGACGATGAGGCGGTACCCGAAGGTGGACCACTGGGCGGGACATACTCGGAGCGGACGGTGGGACCCGAGGAGCAGAGGAGCAGTCTGTACCCACCCTTCAGGTGGGATTTTCAGTGGACAGCTCGGCGTAGCAGCTTTACTTTTCAGTCGCTGTTTTCCCTTTCAAGTTGTACTTTACAGTTGGGCTTGTATTTCCGGCCCCTTTTTACTTTCCTCACTAACTGTTGTACTCAGTTTTTACTTAGTTTTTACTTCTTCCTCTTGTACTCTGTGTGATTTTTTACTTTACAAAGGAAATGCCTTCCCTTTTTACCGGGATTTACGCCTTGGTGCTAGTCGCCAGCCCCTGGCCTATGGAAGGCGGGCTTGGGGTAGTCACGGCACGGGCCCCGAGGACGGGTCGTGACACAAATAAACAATATAACACAATCACATATCAGTTGACATTAAACATAACAATAAAACGATACATAAATAACCATAACTATATAAAAACATCCATATAAACATAACCTCAACTAGAAGGATGATTAGTCCAGGGGGAATATTTATCCATTTCTATAACATCCTATTTTATTTTTCTGGTAATTCTTGACTCTTGATTCAATTTTAAATTTTATTTGGTAGTGTTTTATGTTTTTCAAGGATTAATATCTCTTATAGTAAAAAATGACATAATGTTTGTAGATGTATTTTTTATTGAATTAATGGACTTCGGGAATAAATGTGTCAATAATCGCAATACCATGGAGTGAGGGATGAAAAATGGAGAGTCCTAGCTATTCCATATAGAATTAGGTTATATTGTATGGGATTTTGGGTTTAGATAAGACTGCAACATTGGTTTTTGGATGCACCATAGATCCATCGTGTTCATTTTATAGAGATACATCCAATTTTAGTATAGATTTTCCATGGAGGGATGGCTACAATATGGATCCCAAGTTAGTGCATTTTGGTTCTACTGCCTATTTGGTTATAGATGTGGTGTGGTACTTATCCTAAATTATATCTTTACCCATGGTGAAGTGGATCTAGGTGAGGTCTACATTGTGTTTTTTGGAGGACATTTTTATGGGGGGGATGCGGTAGGGTCTGGCTGTTTTCATCCTTTCTACACCATGACCATAGGGGCTATGAAAATGTATGTATTTTTATAATCATATAATTACCAAGAGCTATTTTATATTTCCTTTACTGTCACTCGACTCTCAGTTTAATTTTTTTCTCTTGAAGGCTCCATAGATGCATTTCATCTATTTTGACCTCTATTTATCTTGGATCAATGATCTGATGGAATCATTTTATTCATCTCTAGTAAGTGATCTATCCTCCTTTTGTAATTAACTCATTTATAATCTACTCTTATTTGAGAGTGAGAAATCATCATATTGATGATAGATTATTTCGAGGTTTTTATTTTTGTTGTTTATGTGGATTTCATCTTGGTGTTTCGTACCATAAACTCTCTATTAGAAATCCCATTTCATGTGCTTGATCATTATATTTCTAATTATTGGTTGGTGGTTCGATAATGTTTGTAACACACAATTGAAACCCTTTTTCCTGATGTATTAAAATTTCATTTAAAAATGATTTCCTATGATTTGAATTAAATTGGATGTGATGAATGATTTCTATGGAATGTGTATTGAAATAAAATACAATTTTGGGTGGTTTCAATATGTGAAACAATTTTAGAAAAAATGGATTTTGATTTTAAAAGTTAGGAAAAATGGTTATCTATAATCTGAGAAAATGGATTTAAATAAAATATGATTTTAAAAGGAAATGGATTTAGTGAAAACCAATTATTTTTATTTTAAATGACAAATCCATGTGAAAAAATGAACGTGACAAATATTATTTTTTTAATTAATATGAAATAATTTGTTTTTCCATGATTGATTGATTGAATGACTAAAGTGCATGTGATCCTAGGTAGTTAGTTGTAACATCCACATGAACACTAGGATCACACACCCTAGAATTGGATTAATGAACACAATGCTAATAGAAATATACTACATTGTTATTTTTTCCTTTATGGGGAGTTGAGTCCCAAATAGATAGTCATAGGATGTGTCAACACATTAAGATGACATCACTGATTAATTATTTTGTGGATACTATTACTAGAAAAATAATACACCATAGATTTTGATACATGCCTACTGATTTATATAAGTGATTTTTTTACAAAATGTACATTTATGATAGTTTTCATATGATTTTTATCTTTTTTGATTAAGAATGAATGTTTTTTTTAAATCGGTTAATTCCATGACATTAATTTTTTTATTTAAATTGATTGTATATTAGGATTAATTGCAATGTCATTGATTATGGAACTCTTGTGAGACCCTACTAGGATTTATAGATCACACCCTACCATTTACATCATGCGACTGTAGATTTTATTATTCCACATATTAGAAAGAGAAAAGTTCCACTTGGATGTGGTGGATGTTTTTCATCCTTAAGACCCAATGTGATGAAGGTGATCGTTAAAGATGTGATTCACTTGTTACATTACATTAATTGTGAGTCGTATCTTTGAAGACACTATGTCATTTGATGATAAACTATTTTGAAACTACTTTATCTATTTCATGCTGGTACATTATCCCGTTGGATTGTTGATAATATTAACATGTATCATTTATATTCCAAATTTATTGGAAAAAATAATTCCTTCATGATTCATGTATGAATCTAGTTTCTAGTTACCAAGAAGTGAGTATTAGTATTATCTTTTAGACCTAGTCAGTACCAGTTTGGGAATCAATATACAAGGGTGACTTGGATGTTTTGTGAAAAAGTGGTATAAAAGGTGTAGGTTTTACATATTTCCCTAATCTCAGTATGTTTTCGGGTTGCCCTAGTGGACATAAGGTAGGATTTATGGGACATATGAGGTAGTTTCGAGTGAGTTCAGAGCAACCTCTCACTGTAAAAAGACTTATATAACCATGGGTGTTTGGGAAATATGATATTTGGAATGCTTTGAACTAATTATAAACCATTCCTCTCTTCTGATATAAGTGTTAAAACCCCAATAATTATTTCTTATTTATGGAATAAATATTACGGTATCCCTTATTTGAGATGTTGAGTTTTGTATTCTTACTGATTCTTTCATTATTGTATGTTAATATTGTGTAACATCATGCCTCTGAGGGTATGTTTCAATTAGATGTTGGATGATGTTTTTGGTGAATGAAATTAAGTGAATCATCTGGTTGACTAAAATATTGTTGAGAAAGTTTTTTGATCTATCCAAGCATTGGGAACGACACTAACACCAAACCCTGTTCAAGTTCTAGTTATGGAACCTATAAGGGATTAATCTAGAGATCATGATCCAGAGTTACTTCATCATAAACATGAATCATTCTGTGATTTTAATTATATTGAAGAGGAAGAGGATTATTTTGAAAAGATAGTTTTACATTTTTTGTTCTTATAAATACCTGATTTGATAAAGGTAATGTCTGATACATTAATGATTGAGGAACCAATTAGAATATAGTGGGATTTTATGGTGAGGTTAATAATCACGAGTTATTGGAGTGAAAATACATTATAATTATTTAAATTGGTCATTTATATCTGTATTTAATGGTTTGTTGATTTCCATGGAGTGTCTCAAACTCTTTTAGGGTGAATGGACTGTGACAGAGTATGCAATCAATTTTTCTGATATTGTTTTGTTTACTCCTGAGATGGTCACTAATGACAAGATAAATGTATGAATATTTGAGCTGGGTATTCATTATGATATTAAATCACAATTTTTTATTACTGAATCTCCCTTACTATATTTATGTTCTAGATAGAGAATATATGGGTAAATTGACTAGGCAGGTAAGTCCGGGTTAAAAGGAGTTCTTTTTATGTCCCAGTGGCAGTTCTGTGAGTTCCTTTCATAGAATGATATAATTTGACGAGCCTCATAGTGGTTCTATATTGTAGGCATCATCAATAACTCCTATAATTCCTAGAATATGCCCATATGAATTATTTTGTTGTGTCAAGGTTGGGTATTCTATATGGTTTTTACTAAGGCACACAAGATTTATATTTCATGCAATTTCTCAGGATACCTATAGTAGTTTTTATATTTTTTTCTACTCCACATAGCGGCATGATCTCATCAGCACGTAAAATTACTATGGTGTAATCAGATTCTTCAATAGATAATAGGTTCAAGCCAGTGGAATAAAAATGAAATATTACTCACAAAGTGGATGAGACTGAAGAGGAAAATAATTTTGGTCTAGTCGTAGTGAGAGTGACCATCTGTATAGATTTGTCATTAATGACTACATTATTTAATACTAGTTCATCTCTCTCATTAATATCGACCCGTGTTTTAAATTTTATAAATATTACTATAGATATTTTGTCTTATTTTATGTATATTACTATCACCCTTAGAATGAATATGGAGCAAGGATTTAATTGATATACCGACCAAGTGAACATGGAATTATCTAGTTCTTTACATGAAACATGTTGACATCATTTTCAGAAAGAATCAAATGATTACTCATAAGGCCCAGATTGAAAATTAGCTTTAACAGGTATTATTTAATGCACCTGATGGGGTGTGTCATGTCTTTTAGGGAGCATGGTAACTGAGGTTGAGTAGAGAAAGAGATTATTTTCACAGTTGTGTAGGGTAATATCTATGTTTTATTTAGACTTGGAGTGATAATATTTTAGTTAATATTTCCCAATAGTTTCCATCCATTTTTCACATACTTCCATTTTTATTTCTCTATCATTCCACTAATCATAGTGGTAGAGTTTTCTATTCATTTGAATACGTTATACTTATCTACTGTATATATTTCTTATCGTATAGTGTTAAATAAATTAAAAGAGTGGAAATCTATGTTGGATTATTTTCCAGAGAAATGGTTTATATGCCCCATTATGTCACCTTCTGAATAGACTATCCTATTTGCAATGAAATATAAAGGGATAATTATCTTATATGATGATTATTAGAAACTCAATCAGGTTATAGTGATGAATAAGAATCAATTACCACATATTGATGATACATTTGACCAGAAGAAAGGGGATAAGAGGTTCCTAAAGAATGATCTTCAATCTGGTCATCACCATTTAAAAAATGAATCTGACATTCCTAAGGTAGTCTTTAAGAGTAGGAATTTCCATTATAAGTATCATGTTATTCCATTTTTTGTAACCAATTATCCTACAGTTTTGATGGCTTTTATGAAAAAATATACTATGAGTATCTTCATTCACATGTGGTGGTATTTTTGGATAACATTCTAGATTACTAATAGAATGTGGAGGATCGTGAACATCATTTGAGATTATTCCAATTAACCATGATGAGTCATTGAATTTTTGAAAGGATTTCAAAAATAAATTTCACGATTCATGATGCGAAATTATTGAGACACATGGTCTCAAAACATGGTATTTCAGTCGATCATGATGTGTTGAAATATATTATTTCATGATAAGAACCATATAATGTCTTCATGATTCTTAGATTCTAGGTTATTGTGATATTACAACTAATTTGATATATATTTATCAAATCTAGCTTCTTCAATGAATACTTGCACTTAGAAAGGAGTGATGTTCATTTATGATGAGAAATTACAGTTGTTTTTATTGATCTGAATGTAATTTCACTTCTATGACAATTTGAATCTAAATGAGGGAATATAGAGCATTGTGGTATTTTTTGATTCAATAGGATTAGGTTTCAGTGGTTTTCTTATGTACATTTATCATGTAGTGTCTTATAGTTTTAGGCAAATTAGGCCACATTGTAGGAATTTTTTAACACATGATCTTGAACTCACATTATTGATGTGTTCTTTAAAGAGTTAGATACATTAACTATTAATTGAATGGTTTATCGTTTATTCTGAACAAAAAATATTTAGTTATATATTCACCTAAATATATTTTAACCACAATAAGAGGCATTAGATAGAGTACCTAGAGTCTTTTGATTTCAAAATTCCAAATAGATCTGGTATGATGAATGTCATTGATGATTCCATGAATAGAAAACATCATATCAAGGGTATATAAACCTAGTATTCTCATACATAGATATTAAATATTTCAAAAAGAATATTCAATGAATTATAAAAAAAATCTTGATGACCGTAATGGGTTAGTGTCTTTGGATACAGGATACACAATATTCTATTTTTTTTAAATATCTTCAACATCATTGATAAATATTTTCCCATATGTTACTCTTCACAAAAACACCATACATAATATATTTCATCATAACCATAGTAAAGGTTACATAAGAAAGGTTGATATAATATTCTCATTAAGGGTAAAAAAGGGAGATTCATAAGAAAAAATGAACACCATGGTATGGTAACATCAACATAACATTTGAAAAACCATATCTTGCATATAAAATATCTTAATATTGAGTTGTGGAATAGTGATTGGATTTTTATAAGATGTGGATCATAATGTAATCAAATAAAACAATAGATGATAGCATAACATAGTCATAATACATCGACTTTTGTAACAATCATTATCTTATAACATTATAAACATTTATAAATAGAGATAGGTTCACTCATTAAGTTAAGGACATGAAATCAGGCCCTCACGTAAAATATATACATAAAACCATGTCCAAACACAACATTGTGGACATGAATGAAAAATCCACACATAAAACAATGGAAATGTGATCAGAATTACACATAACATTATGAATATGTAATCAAGTTCACACATAAAATATTCACTCATGAGTTATCCAAATTTTCCCAATGCATGGGAGGGAGATATTGGTCCCACTCAACACATAATGAAAATCTCATATTGTGTGCCACAAGATTCTAAAATATTAATCAAATCATACCCCAAAAAATTAAATGGGTTTCATAAAAATTTCATTATGTCATTACCAATGTAAAATAGACGGGTTTCGTAATTATTTCTTCATTTCATTAAAGAATAGTTTATGGAAAAAGAAGCATGTTTCAGAGAAATTTTATCATTATATATACCATATTAGAGAAACAAGTTTCATAAAAAAATTAAATATAAAAAACATATATAAAGAATAATATTTGTATCCTTGGTTCATATCCTTAGAAAATCATAGGTTATATCAAACGATATAATCTTATGTGGAGAATGATTTTAAAGATCACAAAGAACATTTCTTGAGGGAAAAAATTTAATTTAAAGTCATCTTTTATAACTGAATATTCATAATGTAATTTTAAATTAATTTTCGTTGAAAATAACATAGAGAAATTATAAATCAATCATAAAATCAATTAATGTTCAAGGTGGAGTAAAATTATATTCATGCCATCCACATTAAAATAATAATTCCTTTCTAATTTTCATTAATAGACAAATAAGTAGTGTCTGGAAAAAGATATGAATATTCCATTAAAGAAAATAAAAATTTAAAATATTAGTTAAAATGTATTTATTAAATCATTTTATTAATTTTCAAAAAAAATTAAATTATGTTTTGAAATCATGGTTGTGGATGAGAAAAGGTTTTATGACCTAAGAGAGAAATATATTTTTTTTATTATTAATATTACTTTGAACACTTAAATAAATTGAGAGATGAAATTGAATGGAAAATGAACTATACTGAAATAACCATATGATAATAAAATTAATTAGTTTCTTGACTGATATATAACAGTATTTATTCATTGGAAGAATAATCATAATGAATCCATATTAATGATGAGATTGTATAATAAAATCATTACCACATTGGTAACATTGAATCGTAAGCCCCATTAATGAATTAAATTATATAAAACATAGATTATCTTGATAATAAATAAATTATTGATATTTTATATCAAATGAGAAATATATACACCTTATAAATGAAGATAGGTTCATAATATAACATATGCCTCAATAAAGGAAAATTGAGACAAAAACCCATTACTGCGTTGGTAAATTTTGATCTATAAACCTCTTGGGGGGAGGTACTAAGAAAGATATTTAAATCAAAATAAATTTCATTATATAAATAATTAAAAAAATTCATGGGTAGTATATACATAATAAAAAATAAATATGTGTTGAATATGTCATGTGTCTCATGGAAATAAAAAGTGAGAAGAATATCTCGTAAAATAAGTTTCAAATTCCATCATAAATGTTCAAAAATATCGTATGATAATCATATGTTAATTATAGAAATATTATAGAACCATAATTAGGTATATATATTATAATATATATTATTTAATTATGACTATTTATTACCTGTTTATTACCAGTCCCTTATTAATATCACGTTTTGGGTAATAACATATTTGGTTTTATATATGTTTTGATTTGTTATATTCAATCCTATTACTTTAATCATTGTTACATAATCTCTAGAATAATAATAATTACATAAAAATTATATATATACATCAATAATACTATTAATATAAATAATGAATAATGGTTTTGTGAAAAGATGTATGTCACAATCATAGATATGGAAGGGTGTACGTACGCTTGTGTAACGTTTCCATTTCTCAAAAATCATTTTAGAAAGTATATAAGTAATAATTTACCTTTTAATAATTATAATAATACAATAAATAACATATTATTTACCTAAATTTACTTATACATATCAACCAAGTGTTGTGCTGATGGAAAGAGATAGTCATATCGCTTCGTGAAGGTGGTAGTCCACACATAAATAAATGGTGTTATCAACTTTCAATGACTGAAAAGGTATGAAATTAAAAGATGTATTATCTTTAAATAATTATAAATATTTCAATAATATCATAGTTTTTTCATTTATATAGAACTTTATCATTAAATTTATCTTTATTATCTTCCATGTAACGCATTAGTGGTAAAATAATCACATCACTTCATGAGGCGGTATTCCATTATATACACGAGTGATGTTATCGTATCACCTAATGAATGGAAATTAAGATGGTACATATGATAAAAATTAATATGGAGGAATAATGGCATTATAAAAATCATATATATAAATTATATCAATCATAATAACCAATATTGATATGTGGTATTAGATAAATGAATTACATCGATTCGTGAGGAAATAATCCTCTTTACACATGATTAATGATTTTGTAACCCATTTGATGCAAGTGGTGATAGTTTTATGAAATTATATTATCATAAAAAAATATTTTTATATGGAATATAATTAGTTTATTATATCATACCGCTTTATAATAAATTAAAGATGTAGAGTAATAATTAAAATATAAATGCTTGTTGAAGAACATTACATCTTCTTTGGGTCTCCTCCTTATGTTTCTATGAAAAGACTTACTAGGTTGGATTAATGGCCAAAATAATTATTCTAAGATTATATGAAGTTTTTTTGGAAGGTATTATGATAGTTTTTTCCGTAAAATAATGGATTTATATTTCAAATAAGATAAGAGGGTGGTGACCTTTTTTAAGTGAGGTGTGTAGCACACTTGTAATGTTTTAAAAATTAAAATATGTAACCACAATTTTATCATTTCAAAAGGATAGAAAATGTATTATTACCAAGAAATATAAATTTTAGGTTCTATTTATTTCTATAATATATATTTTATATAAGTATTTTGGTAATTTTAATTCTTATATTTTTATTTTAACCACTTTGTAAACATATTTTTATTTTAACTATGAAAATTAAATAATAAGGTTTTCACTGTTAATTTTGGTCAAAAATTATTATTATATTATTATGTAATAAAATTATTCTTATTAAATATATTAAAAATATTTCTCCAAATTCAATTTAGAAATTTGAAAAAAAATTAATTTTATATCAATCCTCTAGACACGACGAGAAAGTTGTTTTTCAAAGACAAATTGTTCAAGTTTTTAAAATGTTTTTTATTTAAAATTTCAATATGAAATTGATATCAATGACCTAAATTTACTTAATGTATATATATATATATAATTGCAAAAATGATAATTGAGAAACCATTTAAAATATAATTTATCTCTACAAACAAATATAATGAAAAGGCATTTTTTTGATAAAATTTAGTGTTTTTATCTATTCATCAACAAGTTAATTGTTTCAAGAAATTATCTAAATTTCATCCTAAGATAATTTTTAAATTATGATTTAAAAATTTCAATTTATATTTTAAAATAAATTTTATTAGTTTTTCTAAAATTATTTATTAAATAAGTGAGAAAAATAGAGAAATTGTTTTTAGAAAAATATAGTAATTAAGTGGAAAATTGGATTTAATCTTATCTCTTTAATAAAAAACACATAAGATGATTTTTTAAATTTTTATTAAAAATATACATAACAAATGTCAGTAAAATAATTCCCCAAAATTTATTTCCATTAAATTTGTTAAGATAAATCATATTATTTGGGAATAAAATGATAGTATAAACAACTTTGTCAAAAAATCATTAATGTAATAAATACAATATGATTTAACAAATCATATCCAATATCTATTTATCCCAACACCATTATATCAACATAGATAACATATTATGCTGTATATTTCCTTAATAAAATTATTCCCTTTCCATTTAATCTATTTTCTAGATCATCAATACCATTAAACATATTTTTTTAAAATCCCTTAATGAAAAACTTATACTGAACAATACCAATATATTTATTGATTTATATAACATAATCCTTGAATTATAATACAATAGTACTTAGATAACCCCTCTTCCTTCTCAATATATTAGCAATTATTCATCATATTATTCCTTAACACACCATTCCTTTCTTATGTCATTCACGGTATCTTCATCATCTATAGTATTAGTATTACTCATATCACCTAGCCTATTCTCTTCATGAGATTTACCCAGAGGAGATATATTTTCATAATTCCCATACATTAAACATTTAAAACATTAATTATTTGATAACACATTAGGGAGATAAATATTCCCATCCATTTTGTTAATTGATCTTTTCAATTTTCCTCTACAATTTATTGTATTGATTTATTCTTTCCCACACTGAAGTCATCTTAGAGTACTTCTACGACATTAACGTTGGTGCTTCTCCCCAAATTCATAACGAATATTAATAATATATTTTCCCCCCCATGGTCTCCATGACCCAAACACTTATATAAATCCATTATTCTCTTATTTGGTGAGTCTAAGTGACGATTAAGGTGAATGTTGTTAAACATGTTCTATGATAACGAATTAGGCCAATTCATAATTTTATTTACTCTTGAAATCATCTGATTTTAATTCTAATCAATAATTTTTCTATCCCATTCTATTTACTCCTTGTTCCTTAATGTTCTTACCATTGAATAAAACAAAAAATTATATTGTGACCAACACTAATCATAGTTGAAAACCACATAATCAAGAAAAAAATTACAGGATATCTAAATCATTACACATTATATATAATCTATGGAACTATGGTTTTATCCTAGGTAATTCTTGGTCAAAATATATTTAAATCCTTTATAATGCTTCATAAACTATTTGTGAATTTAAAAAACATATCCCCAAGTGTTTAAAACCATATATGAAGTAAGGCCCATTTTGTGGAATTATGTGATTATTGAGTCCATCTCAATTATACATTTTCGTAGTTATTACCCCTAGGTACCTATGTACTATAGCCACACTAACATTTAGTATCCTAGAAAGGATGTAATTTCTTAGAAACAACTTTATCTATCCTTTACCAAAATTATTATTAATTTCTTATACTTTTACACATCCTTTTAGTTATCCTTAGATACTTCCCTATAAAAATACATAGAAATATATACAGGTATCTCACTAATTTTTTCTCATCCTAGTTTCCAAATTTTAACTAAACCATTACAATGATACATGATATAGTTACCCAAACATCTCATACACCTATATTACATTTTTTAGATAAATATTCTATACATTATAAAAACAAATTTCTGGGGAACATAATAATTTTGTTTCCTTATATAATAGGTACACAATATTCAAATTTGGGGGAAGATCAGCAATATCTACTATAATGATCAACCCCTTCAGTACTCTATAGAAAAAATCATAATTAGAAACTTTCTTCAAAACCTAGGAAATGAGAACATCAGAAATGTTGAGCTCAGATTCCCAGTAAGAGTAGTCATGGGAGATATGTAAGCATTAAATGGACAAAGGGGTATAAGAAGATGATTATAATATTTAAAAATGATATCCTACATATAAATAATGAAAATATTGGGTCATATCATAAAAATTGGACGTTCATAAGACATGAATCTAGAGGGAATCAAATAACATGATCCATGAGAGAATAAATTTTTTATTATAAATAGATTTGTTCCATATAGATGAATATATAACATTCTGAACATGTAAGAATAGTGACAGGTTCACACATTATGTAATGGACATGAAATCAGAACCTCGTATAAACTAATGGAAATAAATCCATTTCCACATATTACATTAGAGACATGAAATACATATCCATTCATAACACTGTCAACATGTAATTAGGTTCACATATACCATTTTGAACATGTAATCATTTATCTTTTCATAATGAATTGGAGGTAGATATTAGTCCCACCCATCACATAAAGAAAATAGTATGTATACATACCACAAGATCAAGATATATTAATTATATCTTAAACCATGAAACAAAATGGTGTTAATAAACATTTCATCATATAATAAACTATGGAAAATTAGTAGGATTCATAGTCATTTCATCATTTCATGATGGAATAACCCATTGATAAATAATGGGGTTTCATAAGAATTTTACTATGGTATATCCTGTCGAAGAAAAATGAGTTTCATAAATGTCTTGTCATGATAAAAAATTCATATAAATAATAATAAATATATCATAGGATTATTTCCCAAAAAATAAAAGGTTTCATAAGTGTATATCATCTTATATGGTTAGTGATTTTGAAATATCACTTGTAACATTTAGTGATGGAAAGGAATTTTTTTCCGAATATCAATTTTTAAAACAAAAAAATAAAAAAACATTTTTGAAAAAAAAATAATTGAAAATAAACACGAAAAAATATAATTGATTATTTCAATAAAATAATGGTCATGATGGTGTAAAATTATATTCGTGTTGTACACATTAAAACAATGATTCATTTCATAATTTAAGAAAAATCCAAACGGGCATTTTTTGGAAAATGAGAAAAAGATTCCTTTTAAAAAAATATCTAAAAAATAAAACATGGGTGAAAATTCCTTTAGTAAATAATTTGTATAAAGTTTAAAAAAATTAATCTTTTTAGAAAACATGGGTTTGGAGGAAAAAGAGTTTTTGACTAAAGAGGTAAATAAATACAAAAAATCATAAAATCATTCATTTGAACAGTTATGTATATAAATCGAGGAAAATGTAGGGAAAAAATATATCCTCACGATATAATGATATGATAATAATTTTTTTGATTTTATTCGGAGATAGATTATAATATTTAATCATTAGATGCATAATAATAAACAATGTTGATAAATGATGAGATTGTATCATAAAACCACTACCAATTTTGGTAACGTTGAATCATAAGACACATGAAAGAATGAAATTAAATGAAACATACATTATCATGATAATAAGTAAATTCATGAAATATCATATCAATTTTTCTATATATACACCTTATAAATGAATATATTTTCATAACGTAACATATGCCTCTATAAAGGCTATTTGGGGTATACATCCATTATTGTTCTGGTAACATTTGAACTGTAATACTCTTGAAAGAGTGTTCCAAAATCATATATGTAAATAAAGTAATTTTTTGGTGAATAATCATAAGATAAATTCATGGGTATTATACACACCACATTAAATAAATTGGTGGTGAATATGGAATGTGTCTCACAAAAGTAAATTGTGAGACAAAAATCCCTTACCTTAAGTCTTGATATCATTAATACATGTTCTAAAATTATATATAATAAATATATTTATATTTTAAATATACTTTAGATCCATAATTATATATTTAATACCATATATTATTTACTTATGACCATTTATGACACATTTATTACTAATTTCTTATTAAAATAACATTTTGGGCAATAACAACTTTGGTTTTCATATGTTTTTTTTATTTTTCTTCCTACTAATTTAATGAGTGTTCCATCATGTAAAAAATAATAATCATGAAATAATTATCATATTATATATAAATTATAATTTTAATACTGGTCATGAAATATGTTTTCGGGAATGTAATCACGTTATGATCATGGATATGGTAGACCATACGTACGTATGAGTCACACTTCCATGTTTAAAATATCATTATGGAAAATAGGTAAGTAATATTTTTTATTTATATAATTATTATAATATAAAAAATATCATATAATTTCTTTAAATATATTTATACATATCATCCATGTGGTCTGGTGATGAAAAGAGTCACATCACTATGGGAAAGAGATAGTCCACAAAGACACAAATGACATCGGTTCGCATAACGGTAGTTAGTCATACACAAAAATGATGATTCCATAAAACAGTTGATAGAAGTGGGTATGGTTGTAGGTCACGAAATTAACATAGAAAACTAATTATTTTTAAGAAAATTAAGTTTTTATATAATGATGGTTTAATAATAAATGATGGATATTGATGAAGAAATAAAATAAAATGGCCTGTTGAAGAATGTTACCTCTTATTCGGTTATCCTCCTTAGGTTTTCACCAAAATCATTCGTAGGATAGATTTAGGAAAAAATAATGATACAAGTATAAAATTTCAGATTTTGGGAAACTATTTAGGTAGGTATATTCTTAACCAGAATGGTTTTATGGTGCTAAGAATATAGCATAATTTGTGTCTTTATAAATGTGAGGTGAGTGGTAATCTTGATGATTTTTAAAAATAAATATTTGTACCAACATTTGATTCATAACAATAAGAAAAAATTGTTTTATTAGAAATAATAAAATATTATATGTTCTACATATGTCCAGAAAATATATTTTAGAAATGTTTTTAGGACATTTCAACCATAACATTTTTAGTTTATCCACCTGATAAACCCATTTTCACATTAACTGTGATAATTGATTTTTATTATTCCCACTATTCCTTTTGAGTAAAACTGTATTTAACCTTATTAGATAATAAAAATTATGATAATTTATAATAAAAAATCCATTTTAATACATTCAATTAAGATAAGATAAATAATATATAAAATTAATCTCGTATATGTGATGAAAAAGCGAGTTTTGAAAGAGAAAATGTTCAAAAGATTATTATGTTTTTATTTCAAAATTAAATAATAAAATTACTAAAATAAAATAAATTGGATTATTTGATATATAATTTAACTCATTTTAATTTAAAATAAATTTAATATATAATATATCTTTATAAATTATTTTAACGAAAACGCATTTTCCAATTAAAAGTCAGTATTTTATACTATTTATAAAAAAGTAATAATTTTTGGACATTCTAATAAATTTACCATAAGATAATTTTTACATGATTATTTAAAAAATAAAATCTATTTCTTAAATAAAATTTTCAATCATTTAAAAAAATTAAAATAATCACACAAAAATGTGACAAAAATACTTTTTATAAAAATATAGTTTTTAATCGTAAAATTTTATTTATTATTATCCATTATCTAGAAAAACATAACATAAATGTTAACAATTTTATATAATGTATAATATATTCATTCAATTAAAATCATTCTCAAAATTTATTTGTTTGATTTATTGATGTAAAACACATTTGTGTGTATAAATATAGTTTTTAGAAAATAATTCCCTTTATCTTAAAATGGTTTTATTTTCATTTATAATTAATTGGACCCAAGGAATTAATTATATATAAATCTCTGAAAAAAATATGTTGAAAATTTAGTTAATCCTATTCATTGTCCCCATTTAGACGGCATAAGGGATATCTATCATTTCAAATAATAAAAATTTAGTAGTACAAAACCATTCATTTAAACTCTTAGATTAATGTAATGTGAAATATTGAAAAGAGTAAATTAATTTGGAATAATTTTTTTGACAAATCTCAGGGTGTTAAAAAACCATGAAACAATCATTAAATTAGTTAGACTTGAGGGCTCACTATACTCAATTTCTTTTGGGAGTCTTATAGAATAAGTTTGAATTGGTTTTGGTAGGCATGCATTTGACCTCTCATCATACCAAGAGGATTCCATATGATATGCAGATTGATATTGAATTTGGTGAAATTAGTGAATCTCTTTATGTATCATGCGTCATTTATATATATGTGCTCATGTTTATTCTTCCAGTCTTCCACTGTTTATTGTCATATGGTGTCATTACTGCTTCGGCTATTTCCATTTGTTTACTTCTACTGTGATACTTTTCCAATGAGGGTATAGTTTCCCCACGTCCACACCCAAGGGCCTCATTGCTAGTCGGTAGCCACTGGCGTTCGGGGAAATGAGCTTGAGGTCATGTGAACAACCGGGTACGAGGTGACTCTGGGTGGCTTTCGGAACCAGGATGTTACAAAGTGGTATCAGAGGAATTCTTTCAACATGACATGCTATTTGGATCCTATAGTCAGGGATAGGATGGAATAGGTAATTAGTAATAAGTTTTGCATGGGAGTATCTAACCCGTGTACAGGGAAAAAATAATTTACCTCGATTATGTCAATTTTTCTGGTTTTTCATTTTTACAGTTGATTTGATCTCACCGTTGGGTGATACACATATTTTGTGTTGTTATCATTGATATAAGTGAGGTTATATTTCTGTTGCAACCCGATGAGATGAGGGTATGCCATCTCATTCATCATATAGGCACTTTCTAGACATCACATGTCATGCATTCTTGCCATTCCATTAAGGGTGCATAAGTGATTGCATGTTGTTATGATAGGTTTTGAGATAGATATAAATGTTGTTTTGAAATAAAATTGATAGAATACCTGCTATTTGATAGGGTATTGAATTGTGTGAGGTTTTGTTTGAATGAATGCCAAACTTTGGTTCTTCATGTGTTATGGGACCTCATGGACTAGAATTTGGTAGATCATTAAACTGTTGATGTTGTTTATGACATGTATAAGATGGCATTCTTTGATTCGTGGGGAGTATGGGACCTCAAGGATAGAAATTTGGAACACTAATTCTCATTTTAGTTTTTTCTGGGCTCCGGAGTAGTTTCTGAGGCTTACTGTCTGAAAAAACATTGAATACATGGTGTGTAATGATAAATACATGACTTTTGTCCTTTTGTTACGGAATGAAATATTTTTCTTGAGTACACTCCTTGTAGTCTCTAACCCAGTCACTAACTTTGTGGGTAGAGACACTGGGTTGGGAAAACCTACGCTATACACTTCATGTTAATCTTGAACAGGTCGTGTAGTGTAACCCGAGTATCCGGTTGTGTAACGATCAAACATGGGTCATAGAAATCTTTCAAGTACATGTTGTGTCTATCTAGAACATGCAGTGTGGACTCAGCCCTATAACCGACCATGTGACTAACAACGTGGGTCAATGAAGGTCTTCTAAGTACACACCGTGTATGGCAGAAACACGTAGTGTAGTCTTGTTTTAGAGAGAACTGTGTGGGTTAGCCATGTAAGGGAACTCGGGCAGGGGAAGAGGATTCAAGAACATGTCATGAGTTAGGACAACAAGCCATGTGTTTGGGGTGTTACATGACCAGTTTTGACAGAAGTACATGCCCATGTAATGGTTTAATGAAACACGCCATGTAGGGGACATACACTCCATGTAGTCATGTTTTGAAAAAAAATTGAATGCTTTATTTCCCCAGTTTCCTTCTTGAACTTCTAGTTTTCAGCTCTTGATAATCTTGATCTAAGGTGTGTGCTCAACATTGTAGATTCATGCCACTGAGACATCATCCGGTTGTCCACCAGTTAGAGGGCAGTGATCAGACACCAGATATGGCTGATCAAGGACTTCTTATAGATCCTCCAGTTATTCCAGTCTTGGCACCAGTAGTTATACCTGAGAGAGGTGCCGATGCACATTATAGGGAGGGATTTATGATGATGTTGTAGACCGTTTAGGGCGTACTACCTCCTACCCCGTCAATGGAAGAATTTATGTGGGTCTTTCAGAAGTAGAATCCTCCCATCTTTTCAGGGGATGAAGGACCCCAATTTATAGAGTCATAGTTAGAAGAAATGCTGATGATCTTTGATCATCTAGAGATTCCTCTAGAGAGGCGGTTCAATCTCACTACGTACATGCTACAAGATTCCACCAAGAGATAGTGGGATGTGATCTCATATGCATGACATCAGCAGGTTATGGTTTGGGAGGAGTTCCAGCGTATCTTCAATGACTACTTCTATCTAGAGACCTTGAGGGTCGATCGATCCTGAGAGTTCATGAGTCTGGATTAGGGTACACTTTCTGTTATTCAGTATTCCTCTCATTTCACGGAGATTTTGGGCTTTACACCGTTACTAGGGGAGATGGGTTGTTCCTAGCAAGGCATATTTATTATGGTCTCAGACAGGACATGCTCTCATAGGTGAATATCTTCAGGTTGACTTCTATCACTTCAACAGTCATCTAGGTTCTGATCACAGAGAACAATCTAAGTGATTCTAGAGCTGTGGTCCAGGGTGGTTCAGCATCTAGAGGTTGTGGTACCCTGGCTGACAACAGGAAGCGCCGCATAGAGAATACATGTGGAGACCCGAGTAGGCGGGATGCACCTTCAGGTAACCAGGTGGTATGCTACTAGTGTAGAAAGGTTGGTTATACGAGGCCACAGTGCAAGAGAGACCTATTAGAGTTCTGATATTGCGGAAAGATCGGTCTTATTCAGCATATTTGTCAGATCTTCTCACCAGCGGCTGGTGGTAGGGGTTTTTCTATGACTCCTATTTTAGGATTAGTGCCACAATTTTCTCACCAATCATGGAACTGGAGTTCTTCCGGCCATTCAGGATGAGGCAGAGGTCGTGGTCGTGGTAGTCAGTCACCAGGCTTCTAGCAATAGCAGGGTGTATCAGCTGAGAGTGGTCAAGCAGGGTCATAGGGTCGCGGTGTAGGATAAACTATTGGAGTGGAGCAGACCGAGCAATAGAAGGATCCCAGACCCTCTACTATTCGAGGTATGATCCTCGTTGCCTCAGTTTTATCTTCTGCTCTTTTCGATACAGAGGCTTCCCATAGCTTTATATCTGTTTCTATTGTGGAGAGCCTTGGGCTTTGTATCTTCTCTTATGCTGATATCTTGACACTAGACACTTCGTTGGGTACTAGAACGGCTAGTGCCCGTCTGTTCAAGAATTTACCTCTTGAGATTTGTGGGTGTCACTTCTTATGGGACCTCTATGTGCTAGAGATGACATGCTATGGCGTCATTCTCAGAAGGAATTGGTAAGTTCCCCTCAAAGATGTTGTCGATTGATATCGTCGTACAGTGAGTTTTACATCACCAGAGGGTGGATAGTTTCTTCAAAATGGTGAATGGGTTATCCAGGCAAGCAGAGTCGGACCCAAGAATCATGGGTTTGTAGGAGTTACAGTCCAGATTGCTAGTCTATATATAGATGACCAAGGAACATCACAGATGGACTTTCCTCCAGTGGTGTATCGTTTCAGGGACATATTTCTAGATGACTTTTTAGGTTTCATCTATAGTGAGAGGTAGAATTTATTATTGAGCTTATGCCAGGAGCAGCACCGGTGTCCATTCCCCCTTAGAGGATGGCTACACTAGAGTTACATGATCTCAAGAGGCAGTTACAGACTACGAGTTTCATTGAACTCAGTACTTCTCCTTGGGGTTCTCATGTCCTGTTTGCAAAGAAGGCGGACAGTACCCTTAGACATTGTGTGGATTATCAGATGTTAACTAGTTGATGGTTATGAACAGATATCCCTTGTAACAACCCGACACAACCATGTTTTGTTTGGACAAGTTTTTTTTCCAATATCACCCGTTAAGTAAACCAACAAACAACTAATAATAATAATAAAATGCATCAAATGGTTAAAAATTCCTTTTATTCAAATAAGCAACCCTTCGGCTACAACATCCACTAAGGTAAACTAACCGAAAATTCCAACAAAGAACCCGATTACAATAATGGGAAGACTGCTTAAAACAACTAGGAGACCGAGAATGCGGTAGGGATTTCGAGCATCCATCATAAGGAATATAAGGATTGTTGAAGCCACCGCGACCGTGCTCAGCACCAAGGGGATCACACGAACCATCCTTGCTTCTCCTTCAGTCACTTGGGGTAAGGGACACCCGAGACCAAACCTTTTTTTATAAGCACCTTAATATGACCGTTGAACCCCAAAACGGCTATAAATTCGACCGTTGGTTCCTAAAGAATCTTGTGTTTATTTTTGACCATTGGGTCTTCTTATCAAGTTTTATTTTGACCGTTGGAATAAAATCGGAATGATAATTGTATTTTCCTTTAACGTTTTAAAGTGTCATCAATGTTAATTTAGTTTTCCCAAAATGTTAATTCTAGTTTATGTTTCTAAACGGCGAAAATATATATTATTGTTTTCTTCCATTATACATATTAATTTGAACAATTGAACTTTTATTTTCTATTTATATCAAACTGGATGAATTTTAATGAGTTATATGTATATTGCATTGAATTAGATATATTATTTCTCTTATAATTCTACCTTTATTAATTATTTTGGAAACTATATTAAATTATTGTTTTATTTACAAATATCGTGTCTTTAAGTTTACCCAAATTCTTTTAAGCAACCAATTTCATTTTCTCTCTTTAAAAGAGTGTATCCGAATGTTTTCATCAAATTATAAATTATGGTAATTATTATGTACTTCAGTAAAGGAAAAATAAATAAAAAAATAAACAAATAAATATATATTATGATGAATAAATCAATGCTTTCATTAATTGATTAAATGAACCTATGATTTTCAAAAATATAATAATTATGGTTTAAAAGTAATATACATAATATAATAAGGCCAATAAAAATTTTGGTATTTTTTAAAATAGAATATATAAATATATACATATGTTTATATAATAAGATGTTTTTATTAAATCAATTTATAATTTTTTTTATTTTCCCAATGATTTTTATTAAAATAATAAAAGTCATTTTAATAATTGAAGTTTTCTTTAATAAAAAAAATGAATTATTAAAGGAAAATATTAATAAAATAACTTAAAAAAAGAAGAAGGAACCGGCTGAAACCGTGTTTTTAAACCCGCGTCACGCACGGGCCGTTCGATCCCTCCCTCTTTTAATCTCGGTCGTCCGCTGATTTCCATTTTTTTTCTTCTCCCCACGTTCCACTGTTTCTTCTCCTTCATTGCGCCGCTGAACTAGTGGAGCGTAGGCTCTTTTTTTTTCTCTCTTAGTTCGGCGAATAAGACAGGCGCTGCTCCCTCCTTTCCACGGGTTGACGCGGACTCCTCTCCCCGGATGCCTCGGCCGATGACTTCTTCCCTCCCCCGAAGTACCCTTATTCTTCTTCTTTTTTTAATAAACCCCCTGTTACACCGAATGCCGAAGGGCTGCGTCTGATCTCCTTTGATCTCTCCGACCACCAGACGATGTCGCTGCTCCGGTCATCATTCTCCTCCTCCTCGTCGAACAGGTAAGGGACAAACTCAGTTTCTAAAGTTCTGGTTTTAAAATTCGGTCATCATATAGATATAAGTATATTCGGGTTATGTATATATATATATATATAAGTGTGTAAAACTCATTTGTTTATACCTCGGGTGCCTCATGCATCGTTTTTTTTTCTTCTCCTCCTATCCAAGCTAAGGTAAGGGTCGGTTCCTTTTTTTAGTTTATGCAAGCTTCGGTTTTCAATTAAATATATATATACGTTGTATATATATATGTGTGTATACCTTCTATATTATATGCTTTCAATTTCTTTTACCTCGACTGCATCCCCTCTCCATGCAAGGAAAGAATCCTGTTTTAATTTCGGTTGGGTTTTGACAAGATTCGGTTTAATATAAATATGTATATATTCATGTATACATGATATATATATATATACGTTTCTAGTATGTTTGAACCTGGTGCGAACCTAGAATTTGAGACCTCTTTCTCAGATTTAAGAACCGAATTGTGGGCAAAGGGGAAGATCCCTCCTTCGGTTTCGTTTTCTCCTGTTTTGGTACACTATATTTTATTTACACCTTACATAAATATATATGTGTATAAAAAATTACATCAAGGCATTAAGAACCAGTTACCACTGTTTTCATCATCCAGAATTCGATCAGGTTAAAGGAAGTTTTCTCTTAGTGTTCATTTTAACTCGGTTTTAATGTTATACACATTGTGTATATATATGTATATATATATACATTTATATACACATAAGTATAAGGGGATATATGCAAATATATAAGTCTTCTTTTTGTTTTTATAACCTTGATTTTTTTTTATTTCACCTATAAACATGGAGGTTTTGGGTAATTGTAGGAACATGCAAAATCATGCAAGTATACGAAGTATTTTGATATATATATATATATACATGCGATCATATCAATGTGTATGTACACCAATGTGAACTAGGTTCTATTATTTTGTAATTTATTTCAATATAGCATGATGAAACATATGGCATGGTTTGATTTCAAAATTATTCTTGAATTGAGAACTTTCATTTATCACTGCTCTGGATAATTGATGATTTTTGTTTGTCAAAATGGTTAGTATAGACTCCTTGAACTTTTATAAATGCATACATGTTTTCATAAGCATGTACTCATGTTTAGTTAAAGTGCTAATAAAAGAGTTTTTATAAGACAGTTTTGAGTAAAACCCCACGATATCCATTTATCATTATATGTGTATGTTATGAATGACCATGCATTAATTGGGTACTATGATGTTATGTACTGTTAAGTAATATGTTCATTCTCTTGAAACCCATGTTTTTAAATTCAAGGTAACTTGTTATGTGCACGGAGTTTTAGCATGCATGTCATCATGTTTTTAATGTTTAAACTGTCCTCATGTAATGAATAAGTATGTGAAAATGGGGTTTAATTAAGAATGCATGAAACCCTATGAACGAATGGCCATGTCAAGATATTTGAGGGATGTATAGGACTTACATGTGACGGGTGCGCCCAGAATTATATAGCGCAACAAGAATGATGTGACGGGTGAGCCCGGAATTATACATCGCTCCAATGCATTGGGTAAAGCAAGTGTCTCATGAGACGAACATGTGCGATGGTCTTGGCAGCTAGCCTTGACTTGTGCTAAGGAAACAGGGTGGGCAGTGAGCCTTGACCTGTTAAGTATGTATACGTTCTTGATGAAAAGTCTTGACAACGTCCAGGATTATACATTCCCTCTGCATGTAATGATAATGGTTAACCAGGGGTTAGTTCAACTAACAGGACAACCCCTAGTTGAAAGCTCCCAAGATCATGAAGATTGTACTTTATGTAACAAGAACTATTTTTCATATGGTAAACTGTTAGATGAACTGCACTTCACTCATGAACCATGATATGCATGTTTTCCCTACTTAGCCATAAAATTCTTTTAGAATTAAAGTAACCATGTTTTAACAATCTGCATTGTTTATTCTCTTTATATTGCGCACTCTAATCATGTTTACATTAAATCTCATTTCAAGTACGTGCCTCTTTGTGCAAGTAGTTTTCAAAGAAAGATGGATTTCATGTTATAAGAAAAGATAATGTTTTGTTTTAGAAATGTTTTTTATTCTCTTCGAAATAACTTCTTTGGGAAAGGATTTTCTAAAAGTGTTTTAAAATCCCTTACTGAGCATTTTTTCTCACCCTACGTTTTTTTTTAAAATTTTCAGGCATGGTTGATAACTATGATGTTAACCGTAAGTAGCTGGTTTCCCAGAATCCTGATCCTCGCGATCTTCTATTGTAAAGAGACATGATATTTAATTTGTAATGATGTAATGTTAAGTATATCATGTCTCATTAAGCACCCCAGTTTTGGGGGTCGCTACAGTTGGTATCAGAGGATGGGTTCAAGGAACTCTGGAAAACCTGGTGATATAAATATATTTCTAAGACTAACTAAGTAAATATGTTATAACTTTCAGATGTCTGATGTACCTACCGACCTTTTGTCACTTCCCACTGAGGCTCTAGAGAACATTATATCTCTAGCCAGTCGCGAGAACTTTCTAAACTATGCCCAAATTTGCATGATGTGTAAGCACTTTTACGATGTGTCAAACTCATCTAGGGTGCTTAGTCTCCACCGGGGAAGGGGGATGGATTATCTTCTAATGATGATGACCCAGTTTCCCTCATATGCACGTCATGGAAGGTATCACGAAGGACTCTTCTGAGTTTTTACAAATGGCGAGGAATTTGGCACAATGATAGATATCCCTTTTTAAGAAGCTGCTGCTGCTGGAGACCTCCGAGCGGCTTATCTGTTCCAGGTCCTGCACTACGGCTTCTGGGGCCAGTTAATGGACTTAGGAGCGTTGGAAAATGAGTCCACACATGTGTCTCTTAGCCAAGAAGTGTACACTGATGTTTCCCAACTCCACACCCCTCACGCTAAACTCAGGAGGCGTTATAAATGTTCCCATGAGTTTAGTCCTGTATGTTCATCCTGTGTGTGGTTTGAAGAGTTAGGATGTTTTGCAACTCTTTGTGGTGTACGTCTTGTAAACTTAGACTTTTCCGTGTAAACTATTTCATAAATGGAAGTTTCTTGTTTCCTTTCATGTCTCCACCATATCTGTGTTGTTAAGAGTTTCCCCTAGATGTTTGTTTTCAGATGGCTGGACAAACGAACTTCTCATCCCTACCTGATGAGCTAGTAGAAGTCATCTTGATCAAGGCATGCATGGTGGATTACCCGTCCTTTCTCCACCTGCGAGGGTCCTGCCAGCGTTTTCTCAACCTAGAAAACGGTCCAGAGATTATTCGGCTATATCAAGAGAATGATCGCATTTTTCACCTCATCGCTGCTGCTCAACTCCCCTACTATAGGCGAAGGGGAAAGTACTTTGACGTCCTGTTCCAATGTTTCACTCTGGCACAAAACTTTTCTGCCAGAGCGTGTTTCCTCGTGGCCGCCCAGGATGGCCAGCTCAGTGCAGCTTACATGTCCCAAGTCCTAAACCTCAATCTCCTCAACTTCATCATCCCTCTCGACTACCTCGAGCAGGATGTGGCCAGAAGAGTCATCAGGGAGTTCATCTACTCGGATGTTTCCGAGATTTGCATCGCACGAGCCTCCCTTTGGAATCCCGTGTGGAGTATACACGAACAGGAGTTCAAGGAGCACTATTCGAGGTGCATCTGGACTAGGGAAACAGAAAAGCTATGTGCCAACTTTGGTGTCCAATTAAATGAGCCAGATCCGCTGTTTCGGTAGAGTTGTACGTTTGGGGTTTTCTGTTTTTCCTCTTTTTATGATAGAATTGCGAGGGAGAAATTCTTTGAAGGGGGGAAGTAATGTAACAACCCGAGACAACCATGTTTTGTTTTGACAAGTTTGTTTTCCAATATCACTCGTTATGTAAACCAACAAACAACTAATAATAATAATAAAATGCATCAAATGGATAAAAATTCCTTTTATTCAAATAAGAAACCCTTCGGCTACAACATCCACTAAGGTAAACTAACCGAAAATTCCAACCAAGAACCCGATTACAATAATGGGAAGACTGCTTAAAACTACTAGGAGCCCGAGAATGCGGTAGGGATTTTGAGCATCCATCATAAGGAACATAAGGATTGCTGAAGCCACCGCGACCGTGCTCAGCACCAAGGGGATCACACAAACCATCCTTGATTCTCCTTCAGTCACTTGGGGTAAGGGACACCTGAGACCAAACCTTTTTTATAAGCACCTTAATATGATCGTTGAACCCCAAAACGGCTATAAATTCGACCGTTGGTTCCTAAAGAATCTTGTGTTTATTTTTGACCGTTGGGTCTTCTAATCTTGTTTTATTTTGACCGTTGGAATAAAATCGGATTGATAATTGTATTTTGCATTAATGTTTTAAAGTGGGATCAATGTTAATTTAGTTTTCCCAAAATGTTAATTCTAGTCTATGTTTCTAAACGGCGAAAATCAATATTATTGTTTTCTTCCATTATACATATTAATTTGAACAATTGAACTTTTATTTTCTATTTATATCAAACTGGATGAGTTTTTATGAGTTATATGTATATTGCATCGAAATAGATATATTATTTCTCTTATAATTCGACCCTTATTAATTATTTTGGAAACTATATTAAATTATGGTTTTATTTACAAATCTCGCATCTTTAAGTTTACACAAATTCTTTTAAGAAACCAATTTCTTTTTCTCTCCTTAAAAGAGTGTATCTGAATGTTTTCATCAAATTATAAATTAAAATAATTATTATGTAATTCAGAAAAAGAAAAATAAATAAATAAATAAACAAATAAATATATATTATGATGAATAAGTCAATGCTTTCTTTAATTGATTAAATGAACCTCTAATTTTCCAAAATAAAATAATTATGGTTTAAAAATAATATACTTAATATAATAAGGCCAATAAAATTTTGGTATTTTTTAAAATAGAATATATATATACACATATATTTATATAATAATATGTTTTGATTAAATCAATTTATAATTTTTTTTATTTGACCAATGATTTTTATTAAAATAATAAAAGTCAGTTTAATAATTGAAGTTTTCTTTAATAAAATCAATGACTTAATAAAGGAAAATATTAATAAAATAACTTAAAAAGAAGAAGAAGAAGGAACCGGCTGAAACCGAGTTTTTAAACCCGCGTCGCGCACGGGCCGTTTGATCCCTCCCTCTTTTAATCTCGGTCGTCCGCTGATTTCCATTTTTTTTCTTCTCCCCGCGTTCCGCTTTTTCTTCTCCTTCGTTGCGCCGCTGAACCAGTGGAGCGTAGGCTCTTTTTTTTCTCTCTAAGGTCGGCGAATAAGACCAGCGTTGTTCCCTCCTTTCCACGGGTTGACGCAGACTCCTCGCCCTGGATGCCTCGGCCGATGACTTCTTCCCTCCCCCAAAGTCCACTTCTTCTTCTTCTTCTTTTTTTAAAAACCTCCTGTTACACCGAAGGCCGAAGGGCTGCGTCCGATCTCCTTTGATCTCTCCGACCTCCAGACGTCGTCGCTGCTCCTGTCTTCCTTCTCCCCCGCCTCGTCGAACATGTAAGGGACAAACTCAGTTTCTAAAGTTCTGGTTTTAAAATTCGGTCTTCATATAGATATAAGTATATTCGGGTTATGTATATATATATATATATAAGTGTGTAAAACTCCTACGTTTATACCTCGGGTCCCTCATGCCTCGTTTTTTTTAATCTCCTCCTATCCAAGATAAGGTAAGGGTCGGTTCCTTTTTTTTTATTTTATGCACGCTTCGGTTTTCACTTAAATATATATATACGTTGTATATATATATGTGTGTATACCTTCTATATTATATGCCTTCAGTTTCTTTTACCTCGACTGCATCCCCTCTCCAAGCAAGGAAAGAATCATGTTTTAATTTCGGTTGGGTTTTGACAAGATTCGGTTTAATATAAATATGTATATATTCATGTATACATGATATATATATATATACGTTTCTGGTATGTTTGAACCTGGTGTGAACCTAGAATTTGAGACCTCTTTCTCGGCTTGAAGAACCGAATAGTGGGTAAAGGGGAAGATCCCTCCTTCGGTTTAATTTTCCCCAGTTTTGGTACACTATATTTTATATACACCTTAAATAAATATATATGTGTATAAAAATTTACATCAAGGCCTTAAGAACCCGTTACCACTGTTTTCATCATCCAAAATTCGATCGGGTTAAAGGCAGTTTTCTCTTAGGGTTCATTTTAACTCAGTTTTAATGTTATACACATTGTGTATATATATGTATATATATATATATACATTTATATACAGATAGGTATAAGGGGATATATGCAAATATATAAGTCTTCTTTTTGTGTTTATAACCTTGATTTTTTTTATTTCTCCTATAAACATGGAGGTTTTGTGTAATTGTACGAACATGCAAAATCATGCAAGTATACGAAGTATTTTGATATATATATATATATGAGATCATATCGAGGTGTATGTACACCAATGTGAACTTGGTTCTCTTATTTTGTAATTTATTTCAATATAGCATGTTGAAATTTATGGGATGGTTTGATTTCAAAATTATTCTTGCAATTGAGAACTTTCATTTATCACTGCTCTGGATAAATGAGGATTTTTTTTTGTGAAAATGGTTAGTATGGACTCCTTGAACTTTTATAAACGCATACATGTATTCATAAGCATGTACTCATGTTTAGTTAAAGTGCTAATAAAAGAGTTTTTATAAGACAGTTTTGAGTAAAAACCCACGATATCCATTTATCATTATATGTGAAAGTTATGAATGACCATGCTTTAATTGGGTACTATGATGTTATTTAATGTTAAGTAATATGTTCATTCTCTTGAAACCCATGATTTTAAATGCAAGGTAACTTGTTATGTGCACGGAGTTTTAGCATGCATGTCATCATGTTTTTAATGATTAAATTGTCCCCATGTAATGAATAAGTATGTGAAAATGGGGTTTAATTAAGAATGCATGAAACCCTATGAACGAATGGCCATGTCAAGATATGTGAGGGATGTATAGGACTTACATGTGACGGGTGCGCCCGGAATTATATAGCGCAACAAGAATGATGTGACGGGTGCGCCCGGAATTATACAGCGCACCAATGCAATGGGTAAAGCAAGAGTCTCATGAGACGAACATGTGCGACGGTCTTGGCAGCTAGCCTTGACTTGTGCTAAGGAAACAGGGTGGGCAGTGAGCCTTGACCTGTTAAGTATGTATACGGTCTTGATGAAAAGTCTTGACCAAGTCTAGGATTATACATTACCTCTGCATGTAATGATAAAGGTTAAAAAGGGTTTAGTTCAACTAACAGGAAAACCCCTAGTTGAAAGCTCCCAAGATCATGAAGATTGTACATTATGTAACAAGAACTGTTTTTCATATGGTAAACTGTTAGATGAACTGCACTTCACTCATGAACCATGATATGCATGTTTTCCCTTCTTAGCCATAGAATTCTTTTAGAATTAAAGTAACCTTGTTTTAACATTATGCATTGTTTATTCTCTTTATATTGCGCACTCTGATCATGTTTACATTAAAGATCATTTCAAGTATGTGCCCTTTTGTGCAAGTAGTTTTCAAAAAAGATGGATTTCATGTTTTAAGAAAAGATAATGTTTTGTTTTAGAAAAGTGTTTTATTCTCTTCTAAAGAACTTCATTGGGAAAGGATTTTCTAAAAGTGTTTTAAAACCCCTTACTGGGCATTTTTGCTCACCCTACGTTTTTGTTATAATTTTTCAGGCATGGTTGGTACCTATGATTTTAACCATAAGCAGCTGGTTTCCCAGAATCCTGAGCCTCGCGATCTTCTGTTGTAATGAGACATGATATTTAATTTGTAATGATGTAATGTTAAGTATATCATGTCTCATTAAGCACCCCGGTTTTGGGGGTCGCTACATCCCTTGCCGAGGATTGAGGATCTATTTGATCAACTTCGAGGACCCGGGTGTTCTCAAATATTGACTCGAGATCTGGTCATCATCAGTTGTGAGTTAGACCATATGAAATACCTATTACAGCCTTCCAGAGTAGGTTTGATTTATACAAGTATGTGGTTATGTCATTCGGTCTCACGAACGCGCCTGTGGTTTTAATGGAACTGATGAACCGAGTGTTGCGTCCATAATTGGATTATTTCATGGTAGTATTTGTGGATGATATATTTGTGTATTCTCACACTCAACACAACCATTCCACACATCTTGAGATCATTCCATGTACACTGAGAGAGCATCAGTTATATGCTAACATCTCAAAATGCCACTTTTTGATGGACCAGATTAACTTCTTGGGTAATGATATCTCGGAGACTTGAGTATCAGTAGACCTATAGAAAGTGAGAGAAGTAGTTTCCTAGGAGAAGCTGAAGAGCATCTTTGAGGTGCAGAGTTTTCTAGGGCTGAATGGATACTATAGAAGTTTCATACAGGACATTTAACACTTAGCAGCACCACTAATGGGCCTGACTAAGAAGGGAGAAAAGTTCTTGTGGTCAGATTCTTGTGAGTCAGCCTTCAAGAGCTGAAAGGGAGATTGACTTCAGCACTGATAATAGTTTTTCCAGAGCCGGGGAAGAGTTATACTATTTACTGTGATGCATTAGGTATCGGTATGAGACAGTGCTTTTGTAGGCGGATGGAGTCGTTGTGTTTGGGTCTCAGTAGTTGACGCCACATGAGAGAAATTACCCAACACACGATCTTGAGTTGGATGCTATCATTCATGCTTTACACTGTTGGATACATTATCTTCTGGGAGATCATTTTGTGTTTTTCACCGACCACAAAAGTCTCAAGTACATCTTCAGTCAGCGTGATTTTAATTTTAGACATGGAATATGGGTTGAGTACCTTCTATCTTTTGACTTTGAGATTGCCTACATGCCTGGGAATGGGAATGCAATGGATGATTCGATTAGCAAGAGGACTCGGATACAGGCAGTTCATGAGGCCAATAGTGAGTGGCAGCTTATGGCTCTATTCTCTGAGATGAATTTGAAGGTGCACAACAAACAAGGGTAGACGTTTCATTCTTCTGTATTTGTTAACTCTACTCTTATTGATCGTGTAAAAATGAGGTAGCTATCAGATTCCGAAGGCCTAGTTCTATAGAAGATTGTGTCAGGAGAGGACCCTATTATTAGATGGACCATAATTGAGGATGAGATCTTGCGTTTTCATGGGTGTGTATGGGTTTCAATAAATATACGCGATGAGCTAATGTGGGATGTTCATTCCTCATTTTGGGTATTACATCCTGGTGTCACCAAGATGTATCATGATCTACACCGTCAGTATTGGTGGCCAGGTATGAAGAGAGATGATTTTGGTTAGGCCATGAGGTGTTCCAACTGTCAGCGGGAGAAGGTAGAGCATCATCATCCAGCCAGGATTTTGTAGTAATTACCCATTCTCTAGTAGAAGTGGAATTATGTCACGATGGATTTTGTGACAGGTTTACAAAGGCCGCCTCGAGTGAATGATGTAGTTTGGGTTGTCATTGAGTGACTCACGAAGGTTTCTCACTACATGCATTCAAGGAAACCATCAGTGTTCATGAGCTGGGAAGGTTGTACATCTGAGAGATTGTATGTCTACATGGAGTTCCACACTCCATGGATTCATAGAGGGACACATGTTTTACTTATCGAGTCTAGCAGGGACTTCAGAAGGCTTTGGGTACACAGGTAATTCTGAGTACAGCTTACCATCCCCGGACAGATGGCCAGTCCGAGCGTACTAATTAGGTTCTTAAAAACATGATCCGATAATGCATCCTAGATTTTGGAGGTTTTTGGGAGAACCGCATACCTCTTGTGTAGTTTTTCTATGATAATAGTTCTCAAGAAACTATTCAGATGGCACCTTAAGAGGATTTGTTCGGTAGGCCATGATGGTCACCCTTATGTTGGCTTGAGGCAAGAGAGGCAGCTATTCTAGGACCTCGTCTAGTCCATGAGACCATAGAGCATATAGAGTCGATTCAGAAGAGGATGGCTACTGGACAGTGTCAACAGAAATCTTATCTTGATCGACGGAGACGACCTCTGGAGTTTGAGGTCAAATATCAGGTTTTCCTGAATGTCACATCGAGGTTGGGACATAGGAGGATTAGGAGACAAGGTAAGATTTCCCTGAGGTACTTCTGTTCATTTGAGGTTTTGGAGATTGTTGGGATAGTTTCTTATCAGTTTCAGTTACCTGAGAGGTATCAGGTTATGCACAATGTATCTCACTTTTCACAGCTTCAACATTACTTCTTAGACTCGTCTCATGTTTTTCAACCCGAGGAGGATGAGTTAGAGGTGGATGCCTCATTCGAGGAGCATCCTATCCAAATTTTTGATCGCAGTGTGAAGGTTCTCAGTGGCCGGTCTGTTCATCTGGTATGGGTGCTATGGCAGCACGGGCGTGTACAGGATGAGACTTGGGAGAGGGAGACCGATGCACGATCATAGTGGCTGGAGCTGTTTGGTGATTCTTTTTCTATGCCTCCTTTCTAGGGAAATCCGTGGATGATTTTCTTTAAGGGGGAAGTTTTTAAGAACCTGGATCTTTTTTTCAGATATGTTTTCCTTTTTTAGTGTTTTTGGAGAAAAAATGGAGTTTCAAGAAAATAATTAAGTACACGCAATGTACTTTATGAGTACACGCTATGTACTCAGTTACAGCATGGAGCTTGGGACAGGCCATGTAACAGCCATGCACAAGACCATGTGGGCGACCAAGAGGCTACACAATGTGGGTCTCTGTAAGGGCATGTACACGCTGTGTACTTCAATGTTACACGATTGTATTTTCTTTTTTTTCACTAAATGTACCGGGGCCGCGTCTCATTGACATAATTCCCTCTTTCTCGATCCGGTTCATCCGAGAGCATTCGTATGGCCATGATACTTCCCTGAGGCCCCCAAACAATAATCCTACCTCTGATTCGACTACTTTCGATTGCGTTTGGATCACCTCAGTAAGATATTACTTCTTCAAGATATTCATTTACAGATTCAACTTCATTATAAAGTTATCATTTTGTGAATGTTTTAGATGTTTTTTAGATTTAATGCGTTCTTGGGCGATTTAAGGATTGAGGATCAAATATATAGATCCTACAACACCAAGGTATGTGGTTTTTTCCTTTCCATTGAATTTCATCGAGTTATATGTGCAATTTTTTCCAATACCCTTGAACTGGGTATTGCGTGTTTAGGGTTTTACCCATGTTAATTGCCTTCTATTCTTGCATGCTTTAATATAAGTTTATTGAATGTGATTAGGGTTGTTTAATTTTCATTGGAAGTGTTTTTTCATGCATTTTTGTTTATGACCGTTTGGTCCTACTTAGGCTGTTAGGCTGCCTTGTTTGTTTTTCCCATGCCTAGTATATATGATTGAGTGAATTGTATTCTGACATGCTACTATGTTATAGACTCTTTAGACGAGTAGTTTTCAAGGATAACTTTTTCCACTAATCTTTCCTATGCTCTACTGACTTACACGGGGTCATGAGAACTTGTTGTAGTAGACCATAGGGAGAATTGATGTAAGGGCTTCTTCAGGGTGTCTTTAAAATTTACGATGTTAGACCACAAGGGGAATTGATGTTGACTGCATCCTTAGAGTGTCTGTAGTCTCTCTACATGGGCCAAAAGGGGAATGAGACGTTGAGTGTTTTACTAGATCACCTTTAGTACCGATACGAGAGTATATGGTTAATTGACAGTGAGTGCTTCCCCATAGAGTCTATACTTAAGCTGAACCAGAGGGGTTAGAATATGTGTGCTTCCCTGAGGGAATCTCGTACTTGTCTGGTTGAACCAGAGGGGATAAGATCTATGTGTACTTCCCAAAGGGTTTCTTTATTTGATTAGTTTCTTTCTTGTTATGTGAAATTTGAATGCATTGAAATTGTAGGATGTTTACTGGAGTACGTCTTTGTCTACTGCTTCCTGTTTATCATTACCTGTTATATACTCACTTACTGTTAGTGATTTATCATTTGGTGTTTTTATACTGGGACATAGTCTCACACCCATTTTGGTACATTCTTTTAGGCCCAAACTGATTATATTTCTGCAGGTATTGATAAGGGAATGAAACCATCAACTTCAGGTACATGATTGCATTTGAGTTGGAGAGCATGGGACCAAGATGAGGCTTGTGATGTTGAGGAATTTTTTACTTGATTTTATTTTTTACATGGTTTAGTACTATATTTCTGCATTTTGATGTGTTTGGCTGTTTCCCAAGACATATGTATCATGCATCATTTATATATATGTGCTCTTTTTTATTCTTCCAGTCTTCCAGTGTTTATTGTCGTTTGTTGTCATTACTACTTATGCTATTTCCATTTGTTTACTTCCACCGTGTTACTCTTCCAATGAGGTAATAGATTCCCCACTATCACACCAAAGGCCCTCACTGGTATTCGGTAGCCTCTGGCGTTCAGAGAAATGTGCATGATGCCATGTGACCAACTAGGTACAGGGCATCTCTAGGCAGCTTTTGGAAATGGGGTGTTACAGATAAGACGTCCAAAAATGGTTGTTGACTGAGCCCATAGAGACATTCATCTAGTGATCATAGCAGGAGAAACGGTTGATGTATAAGAGTTCATCCAAATAATTCCTACATGAAAATTCTAGGGTCACTCAACACTAACCAAAACCTTGATTAAAACGACATGTCAGCATGTAACACTAAGAAATCCATCCTAAAGTAGTCCAATAACTTTTGAAGCTTTAGCATGGTGTAAGACCAATTCTCTCTTAGTGAATGAAGGATGAAGGAAATATATCATACATGCCTTTCACTTAAGGAAGCGTAAACTAAGCGGATTTGGAGATTACGAGATGGAAAACGTTTAAATAATAGGCGTGAATGCCCAACCAAACTGGCTAGTGTGTCATACACCCGAGTCTCTAGAAGTCATCCAGAGCATTGGGATGAACTTGATTCCTTTATCACAAAAGTCATTGTACTACAGAGATGACCCGAAACATATTTAATAGTTTAAGACTTCACGATTACCCTAAAATCAACCGGTTTTTCATAATGTTATACACTTGACAGTACCGCGTACACGAATGCATAATACCCTGAGGTGATACAGAATCAAGATGACTTTTAACTTGGAGGATGAAGTACTGAATCATCCATAACAGTAGAGAAGAGAGAGTCGAACGATCTATGAAGTAACTGACGACAACTAAGGTATGACTAACCTGGTAAAAATGAGCATTACCTGATGCTCAAGAACCAAACAAAAGTCAATGAAATCATGACCACCCGTATGATCAAGGGTGTCATTTTAAGCAAGGGCGTCTGACTAGTGAAAAAAAATTCGAAAGGTTCTCTTTAAAAGAATCTCAAGGAGAAACTCCAACTACCCTTATGCCCGGGTCTTAAATAGAGGACATCAGTGGAGGATTCATATCCAAGTCCATTATATTTAATCACATTTAGTCTTTAATCATCAAAAGACTTAATCAAAACATCAAGTAAAAATTTTCAAAACAAAACACATGGTATTTGATCTTAACCTATGCTTCACAAGAAAAATAGACATGTTTTATAAAACTCCATTTTAAAACATTCTACATTATTCGACATCTCATCCTTAATTATGAAATCTATTACATAAATTCCTTTAATGTAGATAAGGTGACCTAAAAGGGTCCCACTAAGCTGACCTGTGTTCATTTGAATGCAACCCAAAAAAAATAGTTGTTTAATTTTTAATAGTCACAACACCCATACCAGGTTTTCTCATAAGTAACATACACCAACTAGCCTACTTGGTCCTAGTTTTTCCTGTAGGTAGTTAACCAATTCATTTACAACTATAACATGCTCACACACATATCAAACAAGATATATGGGTGGCTATCAACCTAATAAGAAACTATATACTTTAGAGTTTTTGGCATCTCTATCCCATTTAAAGTAAACCAATAAATTTTAGCAAAGAAACCAATTACATAACAAACAAGATAGCATGTCACTACAAGAAGCTAATAGATATAGATATGTTTTAATCATAGAAGCATAACATTTTAATCATAAATACATGCTAATAGGCATAGAAGCATGATATTTGGAAAACATGGTATTAAATAGGAAGCACAGAAATAGGCTAGCATGCTAAATATATCACCATAAACAAGGTAAATAAAAGTCATGGTAAACAATTATTAGACATGGAATATATTAATGGCCCAAAATTTGAATCAACAGGAAACCTAAAATGCAACTACCTGGCATGGCACTATAAATGTAATGGAACTATGCACGACATGCGAATTATTATGTGTCTATTACGATGCATGTGATTATTCATCTATACCATAATAGTCCAACGGTAAGATATCATAAATTCTATGAATTCATAAGGAGTGAAAATTACACCAATCACTTGAGGTTAAATCTTATCAATTGTAACAGCAAAAATCATGAACAACAATACCAACCCTGACCACATAGTCATTTCCCGTATGTGGGTGATTAGTCATAGACATTACTATTAACCAAGAACCGACACATTCCTAGTCTCCTATCTACAAAAACAAAATAGTAAGACAAAGAAAAAATACCACCTCTGAGACAACTTTGTAACGTCCCCATCTGGCTCACCTCTAACACGATGGTCGGACTAGTGCGTCACATGACCTCAAGCGCATCTCCCTGAATGCCATAGGTTGTCGACAAGTAGCGAGGGCCTTTTTATCATGTATGTGGGGAGCAATATTCCCTCATAGGTAATAGGTAATACACAACGAAGATAAACAACAATTAATATTACACAGCAGAATCATATAAATGAAGAAACTGAAGTAGAAGCAATTAGAATAATCTAACTGAATAAGAGTCAAGTGAAAAAGCTGATAAATGAAACCATGTACAAAAATGATGTCTTTCAAAACTAAAAAAAATGTACAATAGAAACCCCAGAATACTGTCAACTAAAATGAAAAGACATAAATTGCGACAAATGCATCAGGAGCAAAGCCTGATCCTCTTCCCCAGTCTCCATCTTAAGCAGCAAGAAACAGTCAAGCTTCAGAACCAGCATGCTTCCCTTTGTCAATTCCTACAAACATATAATCTACTCGGGTGTCAACGTTGCCTGAGTAGGGTGTGGGATAAAATACCAGTAGGTTGGCACCCACAGTGTCTAAACCTTTCCATTTCATGCAATAATAAAATGCAGTGTTTGATTATATAACAATTGAAGATAATTTATTAAGTTCAACGAAATAAATTACTCGGCCCGGGTTCCCAACGGTTCCCATCCCTAATCACCTACTCTGGCCTAAGATGGAAGTCTGAGAGTTGTTCCTATAAGAAAAATACACATATGAATATATATAAAGCCTAGAAGAGTAGGTAATACATGGAAGAGGTATACCCCAAATCTTGTGCTTTAACTTAGTGTCTATGTTATGTGTCAAACATGTTTTCTTTAACATACCAGAAAAATATATCAAATCTCAAGAGACCAACAATGAAATTAATATAAACCATCAATGCATCATTATTATGGTTCAAGTTTAGAGTTGTAGTCTGATCTCGTCCCCAAGTTATCACTACGTTACATCCTTCAATAATAAAATAACACTGAGACCATCAAAGTCTATCTTTAGAAAGACCATGTATAACTCGAGGCATGGCTTTACATTGAGTCTGTCCCGATCTCGCAAAAAGGGGTTGAGTATCATATGCGGATGGCTTAACCACATTCTCAACAGATCCATCTCATTGGACTCTTTTGGAACCAGTGTCACTCTTATGTATTAGAAATACTAGGGAAGTCTTGGTCTGGAAAAACCAACGACACCACCCCACAACGCGTAGTGGTAGACGTCAGGAACGGAGGGTCTAAGTGTGGCCCTAAATACAGGACCCATATTCTTTCCCCGCCATGAATTTAATTAAATTTTTCAAAGAAATAGATATTAAATCAACATATTAATTAGCAACTTGAAAACTAAATAGATACACATGTGTATCACAAGGAACAAATTAAATATTACAGCATAACGATATTAACAAGGAATGATATTGAATCAACATAAGTAGATAAATGAAATTTTAAATGAATAAATTATTCATCATAACAAACTACCAAGAATCCAACAATTCATGGTTTATAATTTATCTAAATCGTTTATTTAAATTCAACACAATAAGAATAGGCTGCGCAACACATGCGGTTAATAAAATTAAATGCTCAGACATGTACATGTAAATAAATAAATAATTCAGCACAAACAACTACCAAATATACAATATCTCATGGTTCATAATTATTCTAATATATTTATTTAAATTCAACACAACAAAAAATAGGTTTCACAATAGATACAGTTAAATGAATTAAATACTTGGGAAAAAAGAATTTATGCCGACCACATTGGCACACCCAAAGGGGTTTTTTTGACCACATTGCAACAAAATAAAAAAATTATTTATGAAGAATAGGGATGAAACAATTAAGAGAAACAATTAAATTAATGAAATAGGTTGAATTTTTAGAAATCTGGTAGGCACCGACTAAAGGCACAACTGCGTTTTTTTATAAATTGCAATGAAATAGAGGGAAAGACGGTAGATTTCATACATTATGGTCATAGATGATCCCATAATCCATTGTAGGCTTTGATTTGACCTAGAACAGAAGAACACAAATGATTTTAGGAAAACTCCAAAATAGGGTAAAATCTTTTCTGCGATGAATTGCGGAATGAATGGATGAGATCACTCTATTCATGGTGCGTGGGATAATCCTTACTGAGAGGTTTGTTACACTCCTGACGACGAAGAAAACAGGCGATGAACGAAGGTGCGGCGGTCTTCCAAAGGTGGAGCAAGGTTGTGTACCACCTAGGGAGGAGGGGAGGTACGGAGTTAGAGGGAGGAGATGAAGCGAGGAGAAAAAAATAAATAATGAATGAAATGTAAAGGAATAGGAAAAAAGAAAATTAAATAAAAAATGGATGAATAAATAAAACAATAATAATAATAGAATGGTGGATGAAATGAAATAAAAAATTAAATTGGGGTCCCCCCGTTTTAATTATTTTAAATTTTCTCCAACCGTATCTATTTTATTATTTATATTTATCCCTTTTTAATTTCCATTAATTTCCATTAAAATATTTTTATTATATTTTAATTCTATTAAATTATATTTATCTTGAACGTTGCGCTAGGGAGCGATGTAAAAAATTTAAATAAAGGTCGAGAAATTATTTAATTAATTTAATAGATGCCCGAGACCCACAACAGGGTGTGAAAACGCTTTCCCTAGGTCGCTTTAAAAATTTAAGGAACAAAAACACAAATGACATGCACCTTAATTTAAGTCGATACGTTAAGATAATTAAAATTATTATAATTTAATATAACTCATCAATGACACAATTAATAATTTAAAAACAACCACCTTAAAAAAGATAATGGTTATTAAATTTATATTGATTGCACATTTTTATTTAATTCAAATAATTAATAATATCACATTTATTACATTGCACAGTTATTATTTACACCGCAACACAATTTTTTAATTGTGGATGTGCATTTTCATTTATTGTCTTCAAAACAAATAATAATATTAATAATATAATAATTATTATTATTTCCAATCATCCATCAATAATATTTAACCCAATTAAATTATCTTTCTGGTGTGATATGACCAAAGGTCCGGCGCTCGCAAAGGTTATACCCTGCATAGGGTAAACCCCACATCTCAGAACATTGGTTGTCTCGGATTTTCATTCAACGCAGTGTTTAGGAGAAAATCATTATTTAATATAAAAAATGAAATAATTAATTAATTGAAAATAAATATGGTATTATCATGTTTGAGGGTTTCAGACACCTAATGCGAATCAATGGTATACCCTACCAGGGGTAAACCCGATGTTATAGACCTAACGGTGGTCTCATATTTCTCAAATGACGCACAGTTTGAGAGTTATTTCATTTTTTTGAAAGAAAACACACACGTGTATAAATAAAATAAACATAATATTTTTATTCTATCAACGCCGTAGTGTCGACTATCAGAATAAAAAGTTCGTATGATCATATTTTAAAACCGGCCTACCCAATTAGCAAAAAAAATTTATTTTATGTGTTTCATTCATCCTGTTCAAAACATGGAATGATACATTATATAATATATGTGGTGACATGTGAAAAAAATATTATTAAAGTATTCCACATGTAAGATTTATTATTTTAATAGTTTTATATTAAAACAAATAATTTTATTTCATACATTGAAATTTAGAACAAGGAATGTGATTTATATAGAGAGACTGTAATTAAACGTTGTGAAAATACCAAATATTTACAAAAAAAATATGTAATCTCATTTATAGTCACTAAATATTTTCTATAAGTTCTTGAAATATAATTTTTAATTGAAAACATATTTTGAAATAGAACTTTTATTCCCAAGAAGTATTAAAATAATGGTGATATTATGTTCTATGATTTATGTTTAACAAAACGTCAACTTGTATAGTTTCAAATTTTAAAATGGTTAGATTTGGTTATTAATATTCCTTTATGTTATCTTATAATTATATTAAGAATTAATTTTAAATTTTAAATTTAAATTTTTTTCCTTTTTGATGATCCTCACCCTTATACTGGACAAGAAGTAAATCACTTTCAAAGGGAATGAGAAAATTATTTCATAGGTTTGATTGTGTTTTATATTATTTTTAATATATATTTTAATGTTTAAATTTTAAATTGTAAAGTTAAAATGATTTTAATTTTTTATGTTGTTTTCAAGTTTTTCGGGCTATTGTTTTCTATTTACGGTTTTCATATTATACTCATGGGATCTTATATGGGAATTTTATATAAAAAATCATTTTTCATCTCTATTATTATATATGAAATCATAAACTTTAAAAAAAAATTCTTTTACAACTTTTATATAATAAATGGTGTTAAAAAAGATTATCATGTTAGTTACACTAAATAACCAATGAGATAAATGGGTTTCACAATGGTTATTAAATAATCAATGTGATAAATGCTTCTTGTTATATAATTTTTTTACATCTTTATATGTTGACCATCCTTAAATATTGGTTTCATATTTTTAATTATTATTCGATATGGAAAACATATTTAAAATGATTCATTCAAAAACATCACAAGATAAACGCTTTTAAAACACAGAAAAATCTTACATGGGAAACCACATTATTCAATAGCGACACATTGATATATCTATGAATCTTCATGATTATGTGATGAATAAAGAATGATGAGATATGTGATTCATCAAATGGATCATTCTTTAATTATAGTATTTTAGGGACACATAATTAGTTCTTGAATCTTTTTAATCCATCATGGGAATAGTTGAACATTTGAGTAATCCTTACCTTCTTTTGTAGTTTCAAATTTTCCTTAGTCCGGCCACTTAAATATTCACTTGAATAGATGATCTAACATTTATTTGGGAATGATATGATATTTCCATTTTATTTTTTATTTCATGGCCTATCATTAAAAAATAAATAAGTATTGGATCCATTTTAATCTTCATCATGCACAAAATAGGATGGACCTTATGAATTAGATCGAAAACAACCTTGTATACATTCATAGGTTAGAAGTGTGTCGAGTAGTCATAATAATTATTCTACTCCAACCATCTCCTTTGGTGGATGTTAAACTATTTCGGAATAAATATATACTTTAATCACATATGATCAATATATATATCAATCCTTTAATCATATATATAATTCCTTTATATTTTCAATTAAAAAATTACTATTGGTAGCTCGAAATCATCAGTCGGTTAATTATTCTCAAGAACCATCAATTATCATGAGTTATAAATTATTAAGACTTTATTTTGTTTAAAAAAATTATTTTCCAAAAATGATTTTATAATGTTATATTATAGTTTATTATTATGATAATATAATGTTATGATACCATAAGAAATTTTTCAAAGGGTTATAAAAGTGATCATAATATTAAAATTGTTATTTTTTTTAAATAAATGTGTTTTCAATTTAAAATTAATATTTATCAAGTTTAAAAACATAATTTCATAAAATGGATTTAATTTTTTTACTAAAAAATTTAAAAAGTTTACAGTTAATATTTCAAATTTTCTGAAATGGATGAATTTTTTTGTGAATAGGTAAATATTGTAAAATACAGTATTGATCATTATAATTTAAATACATGCATTTTTGTCATGGATAAGGTAATACACGGCATGTATTTTCCTTTAATAATGTGTAATAATGTCATGGTGTGTTTGGAATGGAAAATTCATTTTTAAAAATTCATAACGTGTAATTGAATTACTTGACATGTATTTGTGTCACTCCAGTTTTCTAAATCTGACTCCTTCCCCAAAATTAACTGTGGCATGACGAGCTTTTCTTTCTATGTGAAGTGTATTTTAGCTTCAATCATAAAACAAATATTCTATTTAAAACAGATAAAATTATTGGATTGTGCATTTTTCTATTTCTAACTCAAAACATCTCTCAATTCCGAAAACACTGTAATTTCACATAAATGACACATTAGTGGGTTTTAAATCATTAAAATAGATATCAAAAATGATAAAAAAATTTCTCTATCATTAATAAACCACTACATTAAAAAATCTTCATTTACTATATATATTCACAAAAATTATTAATATTAATATTCTAGTTCTAAAATAATAAACTAATGAATAAAATAGTAAAAACCATCCATCTCCTTCCATTATAAATAACATCTCTCACTACCACATCTCCTCACATAATCTAATCCTTTAAGCATAAAATATTTGTACACAAATATATTTCTAAACCACCAACAATGTCATATTCCTACATTTATTATACAAAGACCAATCCAAGGAGCATTTAGTGGATTCACTAGAAGAGGAATCCAAAGTAGATGGTAATTACCTCAACCGACTCTTTTGATTTTCCTTCCTTATCATCCTCTTAAACGAATTTCATCTTGTATTTACTAATAACTACATTATCATATATATATATATATATATATATATATATTAATTTTATAATTCTAGTTTAATTTCAACCATACATACTCATCTAATATCATTATATTCTAAAAATGAAACTATTGTTCATACTATGTTGATTCACCTCCGCCATAGATGATGAGTTCTCATTTACCATTAACACATTCATGGATAGTGAAACAATATTATTATTTTTAAATTAGATGATTATAAGAATACTATAAATTCGTTCATTTTCTATAATGAACATTAATACATGATATTTAATAAAATGATTCTAGTTTGTGATGGTCTGTAAAAGAACCTAAATGAAAAAACAGCTTAACGATATCATTTCACTAGGTTAATCATCCATATATTAGAACACATATGTGTAATTAGGAAAAATATAATTTCTAGGAGTATAAGTGTTGCAATTCATTTCACATATGGATTAGTAGTCCCATATTAAAATAACATCAGTAATTATCCACATGTGATCCTACCATGGAACCAGGAAATGAACACCCTCATAATAGATAAATTGAACCATATATCTCAATGAAAAAGTTGTAAATGGAAATAATTTTTTTGAAACCTAATATAGATGTAAATGTTTTTTCATTAAGAAATTAATTAATCTTACTTTGTTATCATCGACATTAATGTAAAGTGAAAAACGATTTTAGAATATATGGTAAGGGATCTCTCTGAACCACCCTTTTTTCTTGGGGTTATGAATGTTCTCTATATCACTCAATTTATCTCTCCATATGATTATATGAAATAATTATAAATTTTATATATATATATATGTATCTTATAAATATACCAAGCATATTATCCAATCCTTTTATGGGGTGACACTTAACTTATGTTCATTTCTAAAATGCCTTATTTATGAAATCTCCTTTTATTATGATATGAGGAAATACGATCCAACCCATTACCTTCAATGTTTAATTATTATGTTTATGAATTATGATTATTTTAATTTTTTGGAAGTATAATAATTTATAGGTTATTATGGGTTTTCCTAGAAACTTTTCCAAGGCATTGGGTAATGTCTTTGTCCCATGATATGTTATTTAAGAGATTAGAGAGTAAACCAAATCCATGATGAGACCTTGTTCACCATGTGATGTTGTCTTGGTGGTTAGCCTATAATTATTCTTATTCCATTTATATATTATTTCTACATTCCTTTGATTCCAATGTCTTATTAGACTATTTCTTCTATGTAATTATCACATGTGAAGATTCTATATCCTTCTCTTTTATTATATCATGTTATTCATTTGTACACATATTCCATTAATTTTTATGATGTTATTCCATTACGGGGTTTTATAGCTCACCCGTTTGTTTTTCTATTCCTCATGTAATCTTATGTTGTTTTAGGAGGTCCAATGGATTTATGATCTCGTTATGGAGAATCAAATAAATATAACATTTTTTTAGTTCCCTTTTGATGTATTATGAATGTAGTATTTCAATAATAGTAGGGATTATGATTTTCTGGTTTTATTTATTGGATATTTTTGTTAAAAAAATGAAATAATATGTATAAATGGTTTGGGTCATTATAGTTGGTATCTAAGAAAGTTATAGTTGTTTTTTGGTAATAGTATTAAAATTAATTAGAAATAACCCTTCGGATAATTGTATGTATTCGAAAATTTTCATTAAATTTTAGTACATATAGAGAAGGTTGTTTGTATGAAAATACATCCCTATCGGGATACTACAAGTCCATATTGATTTATCTTAGATTCATCTAGGGGTAATAAACCCATAATGAGTTTTTCAGGATTATCCTAGACATCAAAATGTTTCACGGTGAATGAGCCCTTACTACACCAGGGTTTGACACTTTTGAAATATATGATTTGGAAATTTGAAAAAATATTTACAAACCATTATTAAGGACTTGAATAGATTTTTATGTTAGAGAAAAATAATAAGGAAATAACTATATTCAAATTAGATTAAATTAAAGTGAATCAATAGTTATAATATAATTTTCATTTAAATTTTATTCCTTTTATGTTTATAGTTTTCATTTTATAAGATATTTAGTAATTGTAACCTTATTAATTTTTTATTCAATGATGGGGAATAAGAAGAAACATGAAAAAAACCAATATGATAGAAAATTTAAGGATTTCGCTAATGATATTCCTATAATTGTGGGAGTAGGATTTAGGATCTTTATTGAATTACTGGTCCAAGAAACTCATGTTATGAATAAGATACCGGAATCACATGTGAACCCATCCTTTTACTAATAAAATAGAATGTTTTGGTCGATTGTTTTTTAATTGAATTATCATTTATCATTAGTGAATATTTTCATCCATTATTCATGGAATAATATATTAACTCCATTTAAAGATATTCCCTATCCTCGACTAAAAGAAAAAATAAAAAGTCATATTAGCTATCTATCATCTTGATGTGGACTCCAATCTGTGGTGGAAACTAAACAACAATAAAAAATCCAGAGTTGAAATTAATTCTATAGAATGAGAAGAATTCAAAGAAATATTTTTCTATATATATTTTCTCTAAGATCAAAACCATAAAATATGGATAGAGTTCCTTGATCTAATTAAAAATAAAGTTGCGTATATCAGGGGATATAAAAAAAATTATCATGGCCTACATTTTATGCCTATGGATTTATCATAAACACCGAAATAAAGGTTGACAATTTCATTAGTGGGATAAATTCAAATATGTGGAAGGATTTATTAATTTGAGACTTTGAAAACTATGAAGAGATTGTCTTCTATGACCTTACGGTTGAAAGGAAGATATATGACTCTAGGTACCCTAATAGAATTGGAGATAAAAAGAATAAGCGATAGTTTTTTGGGGGGTATCACCAGATAAATCTTATGGTGGAATGAATAAAAAACATACCTTATATCAAAAGTATGGGAGGAGGAATCCTTGATACTATCCAAAGGAACTTGGAGATTATTAAAGTGTGGAAAATATTTCCATTAAGATAATTATTGCTGAATGGATATGAAGAAAACCACTAATTCTATAGATGAAATGAAGGATCTAGTTAATGTTAAACCTATGGTCCAATGATTCAACTTTAAGGAACATGAGAATTATATGAACTACTTCTCTAAAAAAGGGATGTAAAAGAAATGCAGTGACACCAAACTCTTAGGCCTAGAAATTATGGAATGGGATATTCTATCACTACCACTAAGGTGGATTATAACAATGATGCATTGAAAGGTATGTTGGTTATTCATTTAGGAATAAAAACATTCATTTTTATTGTAGTTATGCATATGGTTTCATATCATTAATGTTTAGTAAAACCATTCATACACCACCTAAAATCATAGGGATTATCTATTTTTTAGAGAAATAATTAAATAAATTATTACATCATAAGTATATAACTCATATCCTGTTAATATCTGTGCATTGAACTTCTGGGAGAATATTTTCTTACATTATTTAGTTATGTTTGATTCTATGTTCATGCATTGATTATCCTATATAAATCAAACATCAAATATTTTTAAAAGGATGTCAATCTTCATATACAAGGTTATCCTCAAATTTAATACAAGTTCAAAGAGGAAAATGAATCTCTAAAGGAATATTCAAATCATGTGAGAACATTATTTTCTTATGAGAATGTATGTCTAGTTGAAATGATTTCGATGTATGAGGTAATCATGCTCAAGGAAATTCCCACTACGAGGGTTTATAGTAATGTATTCCTTAAATAAATTTATGGTTTTCCTCTCTACTAAGAAATTTATTTCTCAATAAAATTATACATAGTTATATGGATATATCAAATAATCCCAATATAATGGCCACTATTGAGTTGTAAGTACTGAAGAAAAAGTTAAAAGTGATTCTTGAAAAAGTTTATACCTCTACATGATTCACCATGGGGTATTCCTAGAATCTATCTTAAGAAGACAAATGTATAAATATGCCTCTGTATTGATTTTCATAAACTCAATATCATCATGATAAAGAACAAGTATCACATGCCACATATATATAAATTTTTCAATAAACAGTGTGCGTTGTAGTATTTATCTATGGCAGACCTTCAATTGTGATATCACCAATTAATAGTGAAGAATGATGATGTTCCCATGAATGACTTTTGAACAAGGTATTGACATTATGAGTACATAGTTATTCCATTTAGACTCAATAATGCTCCAATAAAACATCTGGACATAAAGACTACATACATTAGATATTAACTCAAAAAAAATACAGTCTTTATAGAAGATATTCTGATTCACTCCAATTGTTTATAGAAGCCTGAAAATCATTTGAATACTGTACTAACAACATAGTGAAATGAGAAGCTTTTTTTAATGTAAAATAAATGTATGTTATGGATACATGAAGTATCATTCTTGGGGAATTTTATCCCTATCATAGGGATATTTTTGGACCCCACAAAAACAAAATAAATTTAGTAGTGGACTATAACAACATCTAAAATGGAGATATATAGATTCCATAGACAATTTATGTATTACTTATTATTAGTGATAAAAATATCATGATTGTCATACCCATTAATAGAGCTAACTCCAAATAATTTATTTGGATTGATGGACGTGATGATAAAATAAAGGAATTGGAAAATAGTATTATCACTACATAATTCCACACACTAATAACCAATGTGGAACTTTTTGTGGTATAAAAAGACACTTAAATGAAGGGCTTGGGATGTGTAAGAATGAAAAAGAGATAGACTACACCATAAGGTGGATGAAAGTTCATGAGGATATCTATGAAACAAATGATTTGGATTTGGTTATAGTGATATTTACATTGAAAATATGGTGGCATTATCTCTATATGGAGAAGTGTGAAATATAAAGATATCATAAGATCCTCTAATTTATATTCACTGAAAAGGAGATTAATATGCACCGAAAAATAGTAGTTAAAAATATTCCTTTTAGATTAGGTTTTCAGTATTTCTATTTTTTATTAGCCACATTTACTAAAATAGATGTTGTAAATATTATCATTAATGTCGGTTAAAAAAATGAATGTTTTAAATATATAATGGAACTTGTTGGTCGGAGTGTACACTCAATAGGAGGGTGACTTGAGTTCCAATTAAAATTTCTGTTAAAATATTGTCTTGTTAAAAACCCCCGATTTATAAAACCAGTTAAACTATAGTGAATTTATATAGATTGTAAATGTTCACTTAGCTTATCAAAGATTGATTAGGTCTCAGTTAGTTTAACTACAAGATCAAACTATCTTCTGAAACTAATCTATTGATTTACAATAAGTTTAAACACTTGCTAATTTAAATATCAAAGTAGCTTCAAAATAGTTTTGTATTTCAAAGTAATAGCAGCGGAATAAATAAGATATATGTAGTATAATTTAAAATTAAATTAAAGATGCACGGCATGTAAAACAAGAGGTTCCGTCTCAAGCCGAGACATAGTCCTCTCAAATATATATATAAATTTGATCCACACCCTAGATCGGGGTTAAGAACAGTTTACAAAACTGTCCAGGCCACGCAGGGACCTCTACCAATGTTCTACGTGGGAAACAAAGCAAAGGCCATGTCACACAAGGACCTCTTCCAAGGTTGACGTGGGTAAACAGGAGTTAAGAGAATTTGAGTGAGGATTTTGATATCCTCCAGTTCAGTGTAGGAGACTGTGGGTGTAAAAGATATACTGAGTACACCGCACTGCTCGAAAGTTAATAAATAAATCACGTAGAGAAGATAGATGGGAGTTTAGAAAGATCTATTGATTATCAATGTAGCTGTGGACTCTATGGATTTAGCAGGAATGCTTCTGAGTCCTTATCGAGTTTTTCTATTGAAAAATAGAGTGTCATAGCTCATCTTGTCTTCTTCAGGAGTGAAAAGGGTCTCTTGATTCGTCATGTGTTCATCAGCAGTATTGGATTGCACTCATGAGAGTTCTCTGATGGTCTTGTAATCTCCTTCTTGTTCAGGATTGTCCTTCTTGTTCAGCACAGTTCACTCGGGTGTATGTAAGTTCTTCGTGTTTTATGTTCACACTTTCACATCACTACTTGCTCTTGTTTCTTGCTCGTGTACTGCATTTCAATCTTTCTTATATTCCACCAGTTCTGGCAGTATGAATGATTCCCTTTTCATAGGTACGAGATACGATTTCCTGATAGGCCAAAAACTATCATTAAATAACATTAATTTCATCAAAAACATCAAATATGGCCGTTAGCATTATTTAAATAATTTTCACAAAAACTTATGAAATGGTGTCATAGTGATTAAGTAAATGGTTTCTTCTTCATGGTTTGTGGTTCACGGTTTGTCCTTCACGGTGTGTCCTTCCTGGTGTCTGGTCATGGTGAGTCCTTCACGGTGTCTGGGTCACGGTGATTGTTTCACGGTGAGTCTTTCATGGTGTCTGGGTCACGGTGAGTCCTTCACGATGTCTCCATACTTAGAAAAATATCTATATTTGGACTTAGATAGTAACATGCGGAACATGGATTAAGTTTAATCATGAGAGAGTAAAAGAGCATGAATCAAAAATATAAAGGTGTGATAATATATGTGAGAATTGTGATCATGCATGAGACTTGTAAATAATAAAGAGAGTAATTAACATCATAATATTTTTTATCATTAAAACATGATGTGTAGTTATTATTGTGATTGAAGAGCATTAGCAAGATGTGACATGAAGATTGAGATTAATTAATAGTAATAAGATTTGTGGTCATTAAAACATGATTAACACATGAGGAGTCCAAAAATCTCCCCCTTTTTGATGATCACAAATCAGATATAGGAAGAATATAAATGACATGTAATATTAAAGATACTATCATAGAAAAAGAATTATAGAACGGACACTTGTAGTATTTCTCCCCTATTTATACTATTATAGGACTGACACATTTAGTTTTTCTCCCCCATTTGTATTATTATATAACATACACATGTAGTTTTTCTCCCCCTTTTGGGATTATCAAAAAGTAGAGAGAATTAAATGAAACACTGCATTTGGCATTAAAAATGGCTTAGAATACAATGAAACAAGAAACAACAAAATACTTCCCATCAAACAGAAAAATAGACCTCAGACTCTTCAGGGATCCACTTTGTCTTTTCCATTATCAGCAGCAGGAGCTGGTACTGAAGTAGAAGAAGGAATAGATGTGGTAGACAATGAGGGTAAGGGTTGACCTTCAAAAACAGATGGAGCCAAAGTAGGAGCAGTCAAAGATCTTGGCTGTGATTGGTCAAGAATGACTGGCCGGATCTGAGAAAGAGCTTGTCTAATTGTCATGGCAGTTGAGACTAAGGCAGGTAAACCAGGTCTAAGGGGTGCAGCAGGTAGAGAAACTATAGCAGTACTCTGCACATGAAGATACAACTTCAAAAGATTGATGAAATCGGTAATGATTTCAGCACCATATTGCATATCCTTTTAAAAATCATCCTTATTCTCTATAAATCTGTCCAACAATCTGGTGAACTCTGTATGTTTCTGAACTTGAGCTTTAAAATCTTGAGTCACTGGAGGGATTCTGAAATTTTCCACAAGATATCTAAAGTGATCTGTCATATCACTTTTAGAGAAAATCCGAGAGAGATACAAATCTATTTTCTTGGTGATCTCTTGTTGAGCATCATTGGATATCATAGAATGAATCCTAACCAAGTCCAATGCCCTATCACTATTGTTAATTACTGCTCACAAAGAAGATAGATCCAATCCATTGAATGCATTCTGAAATTCTTCCTTTATTATGGATCTCAGCATAGAATCATCCAATGAAGGTGTGGAGATATGACCAGAAGTAGGTGAAGCCTTGACAGTTTCAGTTAGAACTTTGAGCTATTTCAGAACATTTTGCAGGCATCCAGTGTATTCATCAGTAAGATTATTCAGATTTTCCACAAGTTCTCTCATGCGTTCCAGCATTTTGGTGTGTCTTCTTCCAATCATTTAATCAAAAGATAGTAGGTATGGATGAAATTGAGACAGAATCTCCCTAGCAAGGATGGAATCAGAAGACTCAGGAGAAACATCAACAGCTCTAGGGGAAGAAATAGGAGCAGGCACTGATCAAAAAGATTTCTCATTATGCAGACTTGTTACCATACTTTTCAGTTTTGCAACATCAGCACTCAACAGCTTATTCTCTACCCTGACATCTTTAATTTCTTGGATCATCCTTGGTTGAATATGCAAGATAATATTTTCCCAGATAATTGATGCATCTTCTTGTCTTAACTGAGTCACTGTGTGAGGTTGAGTGGAGACAATTTTCTTAACTCCAGCTAACAAAGTCTCTCCAAAAACTTTCAGATCATCTTTGGTCACAAAGGAGTGATGCTCAGGTAAGGATTCAGGTAAAGGTAGAGGTTTAGATTCATCATCAGACTCAGATTCTGATTCAGATTGATGTTGGGGCTCTGGTTCTGGTTCTGGATGAGCTAAGGACTTTAGTTGAAACAGAGAAGAAAGATCCATTCCAGTTTCCTTCACTTGCTGTGACTCATTAACATCATAAAATCTTGGAACTCATAATGAGAGTACACAGAAAAGGTGATAGAAGGCTGAGAAGCTTCAACAGATCTAGATTCCACAATATCAAGATTTTGAGGTTCCTGCCCCTCAACTTGTGCTTACCTTTCAGATTCTTGAGGTTCAAGAACAAGGACAAGATCCACAGGATCATCCCTAATCTCATCATCAAACTCTTGCCTTGCCAGCTAAAAGGCAATTTCCATCCTTTCTTCAGCAGATGGGATAATCTCAGGAACCGATTGTTCCACTGGATGAGCTTCCAGACGTGCTTCTTTCTCAATAGAAAGATTCATTTCAACAAGATCTGCTTCTAATTCTGCTTGCTGTTCTGAAATAGGAAAAACTAATTTCTTTGCAGCATTAGGATGATCTTCTTCCTCATGAAGAACAACTGAAGGATCCACAGTCCTTTCCTTTTCAACAACAACTTCCCTTCCTTGATGTATTTCAGGTTCTTCTCTAGGTGATACATTAGCTGTTACATCTTCTTGTTCTTCTTCTTCCGAATACTCAGCCACTTTATCTGGTTCCAAACCAGGATCAGCTGGGTTCTTAGGCCTTCTTGGATAGTCAAAGAGATTAAACATTGTATACAGTTGATCACTATCCTCAACCCACTGCTTTTTCCAGGGATTCCAGCTAATCTTCATCTTTCTGATGATAGGCATGGATAGGTAGTAATAAAGGTCCTCTAATTTTTATTCATTCGTTCCAACCATCCCTTTTGCCACAAAAATAGATGAAATCATCCTTGAATAAAACATGGAGGTGGATTTGGAAGTTACATTGATCAGTTCACAGATATGGTTGATAACATACTTACACAGATTGATATTATGGCCATTCTTCAACAGGTGAATCGAGATTAAATCCTGATACTTCATCACCACAAAATCCCCTTTTCTTGGACTAACCAAATTATGAAAAAACTTGAACAAAAGTCTTATCTCCCCATCTAGTTCAGTAGCTATGGCCCTTCGCTTGGTTCCATTTCCAGTTAGACTTTCCAAAGCAGTCTCCAGGTCAATGATGTCAGTTGTTGGAGGAGGGTATCTCTGGTAATCTTCACAAAATCCTTCATGTGGAATTCTTAGGCATGCAGCCCATGTCATTGAAGAGAAAGAGAACTTATAACCATCGATCCAGCTGGTCACCATAATTCTTTCTCCAAACTCAAAAGACAACTTCACATACAGATAGAATTGAGATACAAGACTTGGGTAAATCGGTCTATTCTGTCAAGTGAACCGTTCAAGAAATCCTTGTTCTCTTAAAACATTCAAAACTAAATATCTTCTAGACGACAAAAATTCAGGGCAATCCTATTTTTCATGTACAACTATACGTCTTACTAGGTTTGGGTTTAGAGGTCCTTCGGGAGCTATCCTCGATATCCTCTTTGGTTTCTTAGAGAGACACTTCTCAGACGAGGGTGAAGATGGACGCTTCATCCTTGGCATTCACTAATGGTTCGGGTGCGAGGGAAGAGAAGGTTCAAGAGAGATTTCGGGTAAGGAATCGAATGAAACCATTAAGTTTTATCATTTGGGAATGTCAAACATCATAAAAACAAAAACGCCGGAAATCAAATAGCGCTGAAATAAAAATTATCGTGATACGGGTTAAAAAAAGAATAAACATAATTCTCACGGTGAGATTGTGAGTAGGTATTACGGTGAGACAGAAAACTAGTAGTCTCAGTGAGAAGTTTATAGTTGTCACGGTGAGACAGTGAGCATTTTATATAGTCACGGTGAGACAGTGAGTTGTCAGACAGTGAGCATAAAATTGTAACTTAGAAACAGTAAGTATGAAACGGTAAAGTAAAGTATAGTAAAGTATTAAACGTTAAGATTAGTAGGATATTTAATTATTTTTAATCATACCAAGATCATGTATGATGTAGTCTAATCTTCCAGAATTTAATGGTTTAGTGAATATATCAGCATATTGATATTCAGTACCAATGAATTCCAAAGTGATATCACCTTTTTGATAATGATCCCTCAAAAAGTGATGTCTTACATCAATATGTTTTGTCCTAGAATGAGAAAAAGGATTTTTAGAAATATTAATAGCACTTGTGTTGTCACAATTTATTGAGACATGTCTGAATTGATATCCATAGTCTAGTAATGTGTGTTTCATCCACAAAATTTGTTCACAACAACTTCCAGTAGCTATGTATTCAGCTTCTGCAGTTGATAATGCAACAAATTTTTGTTTCTTATTACACGATGATACTACTGACTTGACTAAAAGATGACATGTTCCAGAGGTGCTTTTTCTATCTAACTAACACCCAACAAAATTAGTATCAGAATAACTAACTAATTCAAATTATTGTCCTTTGGGATAGAACAGTCCTGAATTGGGAGTATGATTGAGGTATTTGAAAATTCTCTTTACAGCATTTAAATGTGACTCTTTAGGGTTTTCTTGAAAACGATCATAGATACACTCACTAAACATAATATCAGGAAGACTAGCACTCAGGTAGAGTAGACTTCCAATCATTCCTCTATAAGTGGTTTGATCAACAGATTTATCATTTTCATCAAGATCCATCTTAAAAGTGGTACTCATGGGAGTGTGACTATTTTTTGTGCACTCCAATATGAAACATTTTAAGAGATCTCTAGTATATTTACATTGATTTATAATAATTCAATCATCATTTTGAAAGATTTGAAAACCAAGAAAGAATTTATGTTCACCCATTAAACTCATTTCAAATTCATTTTGCATCTTTTTAGAAAAATTATTACATAATATAGTTTTTGAAGATCCAAAAATAATATCATCTAAATAAATTTTTACAACTAAAACATATTTAGAAATTCCTTTGATAAACAGAATAGGATCAGCTATTCCTTTTGTAAAACCTTTAGAAATTAGAAAAGTACTGAATCTCTCATACCAAGCTCTTCGAGCTTTCTTTAAACCATATAAAGCATTTTATAGTTTGAAAATATGATTTTGAAAATGAGGGTTTGAAAATCCAGGTGGTTGTTCAACAAAAACATCCTCAGCAATATATCCATTTACGAATGCACTCTTGACATCCATTTGATATAGTTTGAAATTTAGATTTGCAGCATAAGCAAGTAAAATCCTAATAGATTCTAATTTGGCTACTGGAGAAAAAGTCTCTTCGAAGTCAATACCTTCTTCTTGACTATTGCCTTGTGCAACTAGCCTAGCTTTATTTCTAACTATGTTTCCAGATTCATCTACTTTATTTCTAAACACTAATTTTTTGCCTATTGTGAAAGTGTCTTTAGGTCTTTCAACAAATATTCCAAATTTTATTTTTTTTAAACTGATTGAGTTCTTCTTCCATAGAAATTACCCAAAATTCATCATTAATAGCATCATCAATGTTTTTAGGTTCAAGTTGTGACAAGAAGGCTTGATGTTCAAACTGATTTCTAAGAGATTCTCTAGTCTGTGTCCCTCTATCAAGATTTCCTACAACAACATCTAAAGGATGATTATTTAAATTCTAGTTGATCTAGTAAAGGTATGACTGGAAACATTAGGTTCATCAACGGGTTGGGAATCAGCAGAAGAAGGTTCTGGAAAATTTCCAGAACTGGTTGTCTTTATAGCAGGTTCATTTTCTTTTTCATTAAGGTCCCGAACAGATAAATCTTCTTCAATATTTTCAAGAGACATTTTAGGCTCATGTGGATCAGTTTCATCAAACATGATGTGAATAGATTCTTCCACACACTTGGTTCTAATATTGAAAATCTATAGGCTTTACTAGAAATATAATAACCTAGGGAAATTCCTTCATCACTCTTGGATGCAAACTTTTCAAGATTATCTTTGGTATTATGAATAAATAATTTGAAGCCAACGAATTTGAAATAGTTAACCCTAGGTTTCCTATGGTTCCACAATTCATAAGGGGTCTTCTTAAGAACAGGTCTGATCAAGACTCTATTGATAATATAACAAGCTGTATTCACAGCTTCATCTCAAAAGTAAAATGGTAGGTCATACTCATTTAGCATGGTTCTGGAAATTTAATGCAGGGTTCTATTCCACCTTTCTACTAAACCATTTTGCTAAGGTGTCCTAGGGGCAGAAAAGTTATGACTATAGCCATTGTGTGAGAAATATGATTCAAATTCATGATTCTCAAACTCACAGCCATGATCACTTCTTAGAGGTTTAATCTTAATTCCACTAAGGTTCTCTATAGATTTGGAGTATTTAACAAAGAAAGAACAAGCTTCACATTTGTAAGCTATGAAGTACACCCAAGTATATCTAGAAAATTCATCTAATAATACATAGACATAGTGCTTCCCATTTAATCTAGAAACTCTAGATGGTCCAAAAAAATTCATGCAAACCAACTCGAGAGGTTGAGAAGTTGAGACTTCTTTCTTTGGTTTGAAAGAGATTTTGTTTTGCTTTCCCTTTTGATATGGATTACAAACTTTGTCATTTGGAAACTCTAGTTTGGGTAGGTCTCTCAATACGTTCACCCTAGTATGTTTTTTAAGTGAATGTATATTGCAGTGTCTTAACTTCTGTGCCAAATCCATAACTCTTTATTAAATGCATTTAAACAAGTAATATTTTGAATGTCTATAGAATTTAAATCAATAGAATAAACATTTTCATTTCACAGGGCAGAAAATACAAAAGAATTTTTAGAATTAAAAACATTGCAAGAATCACTTTCAAATTTAACATTAAAACCATCATCACATAACTGGGAAATACTTAACAGATTATATTTAAGTCCATCTACAAATAAAACATTTGAAATTAATACTGAGTCAGTGTTACCAATCTGGCCTAAGCCAATGATTTTCCCTTTAGAATTATCTCCCAAGGTGACAAAGACTCCATCAATTCTGACTAAGCTTTTAATGCATGAGAAGTATCCTGACATATGTCTTGAACATCCACTATCCAAGTACCAAGTCTTCTTACATGAGCTCTTTATGGAGGATCCCTACAAAAGAGATTTAGATAGGAAATGATTTTGGTCCCCATATTTTCTTGGGTCCATACAGGTTATCTACCAAAACTTTAGGTACCCAAATTTGTCTTATGGGTCTCATAAAATTTGTATAATCAACAGATTTTGAAAGATAAACCTTATTAGATCTGTAACTATGAATATAACTAGTTGAAGCATATAAATGTCCAGAACTAGAACTAGCAGTATTCTGTCTAGATTTAGGAATAAATCTATTCATAGTAATCTGTCTTTGTCCTGGTTTGTAGCCTATTCCAGTAGTGTATTTTGGTGCAACTTGCTTTCCTAGCATTTGAGTTAGTGTATCCTTTCCATTTGTGAACTTATCTAAATCCTTTCTAAGTGGCTCATTAGACATTTTCAGTTCAGTGTTCTCCCTTAATAGTTGAGCATTTTTCTCCTTTTCAATAGTAAATTCGGTTTTAAAAGTATTAGTGAGAGCATGCTATTTCTTTAATAATTTGTATTTATCCTTAATTTCATTGCATATCTCTTCCAGCATATTACAATATTCAATCAATTCCTCACTAGTCATGTTTTCATAATCAGAATCAGATTCTGCACTATCTTCAGAATAATAAGAATTTAAAGCAGGAGTATCTAAGGTTACCTCAGATGTGTTTGTCATAAAACACATGTTTGCGTTATTTCTAGTTTCAGTCTCAGAAGCTTCAGATTCGTGGTAGCTATCCTTAGAAGTGCTCCAAGTAGCCTTCATAGACTTTTTGTACTTACTGTCCTTGTAATCATATTTATTCTTGAGTTTGAGCTTTGGGAAGACTGCTTTAATATGTCCTTTTCTTTTTCACTCATAACAGAAAACTTCATGACTTTTATCTGGATTTTTTCCAATCCTTCTTCCAATGTCCTTTTTTTCATACTTTCCATTGTAATTTGATTTTCTGAAAAACATCTTCTTCCTATAAAATTTCTTAAACCTTCTTTCTATCTGAGCCATTTCAGTATCACTATCAGAGTCTTAATTTTCACTGGTTGAACTGTCAGTAGGTAGTTGAGCGTTATCATTGTCCTTTCTCTTTGAAGCAATAGTCCTGAAAGCCACTTATTTTCTCATAGTTTCATCATCTTCCTCTTTATTCACCTTGAGTTCTTCCTCAAACATCGTAAGATAACCAATGAGTTCTTTGACAGGTAGAGCAGCAATGTCACATGACTCTCTGATTGAGATAGAGGTGCCTCTCCATCTTTCTGGTAAACATCTCGGAATCCTCATAATTTGTTCCTTTGCAGGAATAACTTTACCAAGTGAACTCATTGTACTTACTATCTCATTAAACCTGAGATACATGTCAAAAATAGGTTCATCAGTTTTCATTTTAAAATTATCATATTTAATAGTATAAGTATTTAATCTCATTTATTTATCATTGGTTGTTCCATCATGAGAAACACCCATAGTATCCCAAATTTCAAAAGCAGTTTTACAAGCAGAAATTCTGTTAAAATCATCATCTCTTAAAGCACAGTAAAAGGAATTCATAGCTTTAAAATTATTATTGTAATCAGTCTTTATAGGTTCATCCCATATGGATCTAACAGTAGTGGGAAGTTTATATTCTGATTCTATGGTAGTCCAAATATCAATACCCATGCTCTCTAAATGAATTTTCATTTTAAGTTTCCACTGAGCATAGTTTGTACCATTAAAGAAAGGTGGCATGTTAGTAGTAGCACCCTCTAGTCTATTATCCATAACGAGATTTTAGAAAGATAATTTAAAGAGATAAAAATTTAGAACTAACTGAAATTTTAGATCTTTAAAGATGCAACTAAAATCACAGTTGAAAAATAGAGTATTTCCAAAATATATGAACAAAAACTAATCCTCTGATACCAAATGATGGACGGAGTGGACACTTAAGAGGGGGGTGAATTGAGTTCCCATTAAAATTTCTGTTAAAATATTGTCTACTTAAAAACCCCCGATTTATAAAACCAGTTAAACTGTAGTGAATTTATACAGATTGTAAATGTTCACTTAGCTTCTCAAAGATTGATTAGGTCTTAGTTAGTTTAACCACAAGATAAAACTAACTTTTGAAACTAATATATTTATTTACAATAAGTGTAAACACTTGATAATTTAACTATCAAAGTGCTTCAAATTTTTTTTGTAATTCAAAGTAATAGCAGAGGAATCAATAAGATATATGTAGTATACTTTAAGCTTAAATTAAATATGCACAGTATGTAAAACATGAGGTTCAGTCTCATGCCGAGACATAGTCCTCTCAAATATATATATAAATTGGATCCACACTCTAAATCAGTGTTAAAAACCGTTTACAAACTGTCCAGGCCACGCAGGGACCTCTACCACTGTTCTACGTGGGAAACAAAGCAAAGACCAGGTCAAAAAAGGACGTCTTCCACAATTGACGTGCGTAAATAGGAGTTAAGAGAATTTGAGTGAGGATTTTGATATCCTCTAGTTCTGGGCAGGAGACAGTTTGTGTAAAATATATATAGAGTACACCACACTGCACGCATGTTAATAAATAAATCACGTAGAGATGATAGATGAGAGTTTAGAAAGCTCTTGTGATTCTCAATGTAGCTCTGGACTCGTTGGATTCAGCAGGAATTCTTCTGAGTGCTTCTCTGGTTTTTCTGATGAAAAACCGTGTGTCGTAGTTCATCTTGTCTTATTTAACAGTGAGAAAAGTCTCTTGATTCGTCGTGTGTTCTACAGCAGTATTGGATTGCACTCATGAGAGTTCTCTGAACGTCATGAAATCTCCTTCTTGTTCAGCATAGTGATCTCGGGTGTATGTAATTTCTTCATGTTGTATGTTCAGACTTTCACATCACTAATTGCGCTTGATTCTTGCACATGTACTGCATTTAAATCATTCTTATATTCCAGTAGTTCTGGCAGTAGGAATTATTCCCTATTCATAGGTATAAGATACAGTTTCCTGACATGCCAACAACTATCATTAAATAACCTTAATTGCATTAAAAACATCAAATATGACAGTTAGCATTATTTAAATAATACTGAAAAAAACTTAAGAAACAGTGTCACAATGATTAAGTAAACGGTGTCTTCTTCACGGTGTGTGGTTCACAGTTTTTCCTTCACGGTGTGTCCTTCACGGTGTCTGGTCACGGTGTCTAGTCACGGTGAGTCCTTCACGGTGTCTGGGTCACGGTGAGTCCTTCACAGTGTCTGGGTCATAGTGAGTCCTTCACGGTGTCTCCATAATTAGACAAATATCTGTATTTGGACTTAGAAAGTAATATGTAGGACATGGATTAAGTTTAATCACGAGAGACTAAATGAGCTTGAATCATAAATATAAAGGTGTGATAATATATGGGAGAATTGTGATCATGCATGAGACTTGTAAATAATAAAGAGAGTAATTTGCATCATAAGATTTGTTATCATTACAACATGATGTGTAGTTATTATTGAGATTGAAGTGAATTAGCAAGATGTGAAATGAAGTTTGAGATTAATTAACAGTAATAAGATTTGTGATCATTAAAACATGATTAACACATGAGGATTCCAACTGAACTACTTTTTTAGGTTTTTTATTTAATAACCGACCTAAATAAGCATATACCACATAGATTATTTATTTGAACGATGTGAGAAAGCATCGGGATAAAGGGTTTTTTTCATGGGTATTTAATATCAAACATAAAAAATTAAATACCATGTTGTTTTTTATACAACCAATGTAGAAAAACACCATCTTGAATCCTTTTTTATGTCAGTTAATAAATAAGTGACATAGAAAACACTATTCTATATTGGTTATCTTGAAACCGATCTGAGAAGGGATTGAGATAAACGTATTATTATATCAGTTATTGAAAAAAAACATAAAAACCGATATATGATGTCATTAATAGAAAAATATACGTAAAATAATCAACAAAGGTGGTTTTTAACACCGGTTATAAAATAAATGATGTATTTTATTTATGTTTTTCTTTTTACCAATCCTCTTCACTACTAACCAAACCAGAAAAATAAAGAAACAAGAAAAAAATAGAAAAAAGTAGAATAATTACACATTCAAAATTACAACATTTCAAAATGGAAATATTAAATAAAACCAAACCTAAATCAAACAAAAACAACTAGAAAATACACATTTACAACTACAAAAATCCAGATTACAATATTCACTATAAACAAACTAAAATCCATCCAAACCTATAAAATGATTTTTTATTACACATGTAAGTGTGTAATCTGTTTTACAACATAAGGGTGAGAGTCATCAAAAATATAAAATTAAAAGGAATGTATTTTTCCTTTATAATGAATAAAAAATGAAATATTAAGGAATAGTTTCAATAGAAATATAACCTTATTGAACTTCATAAATGTTATTATTGTAATTATTCATATATAAATATTAACCCATAATAGTAGTATTCTTTTATGACTTTTGTTTACAAAAATACTGTTTAAATGATTTTTTCAATTCAAAATAACATTTTTATGTAATATATCCAAAATATACTAATTATAAATGAAAATTCACATTTCCATTTAGATATTTTCCCTTGGAACCCTTTTTCATTATGGGTTTTCAAAAAAATTACATCCCCTATTTGAAAATAATATGAATGAAAAAATTAAAATTCATTATAATATAAAAAAACTATTAATAAATTAAAATATAATTTTACTACATGTTCAAAAAATTCCCCCTCACATCACCATAAACATACAATATCTAGTGTAGTGTCCTCGCCCTTGGTCAAAAAAAGACCTATCATTTAGTGGTCCCTGATAAAAAGATAATTTAATTATAGTGGTTGTTATGATAAACCTTAAATAATAATTTTTGAGATATATGTTAAATACCTCTCAACATAAAGAAACATCAAACACTGTGTAATAATATTTTGTTCAAATCATTGAGTATTGTAAGCAATTATTTTTCATTCATTTTCATGCTTCAGGTGAAATGAATTGTGGGTCCATCAATCCATATAATTATTTATCTTCATTCTCCTTAAACATTTTACAAATATACATAATTAAAAACATACATGAGTTTAAATTTTTGATAAATTTAATATTGGGAAATATTTTTTAGACTTACATAGAAACAACATGCATCACGTTGCAGCCGAAATTATCTGTAGTTAAAAGCTCCATGATATTATTTTTTTAAATACCCGTAGTTATTGCATTCCCACATACATTAGCTTCAATTGAAATGTCATGAATACCTACCAAAAAATTTTAATATCTAGACAATATGTCAAGACTACTAGAACCTATATCTAAAGTCATACCCCCTTTGAGTTTTTAGTTAGAAATACACTATATATTTTCCATTAAAGTATTCATATAAATAAATAGATTAATATATTAAAATTTTAATGTCAGAATAAATATTATAAATAAAATTAAATAAAAGATAAAATATACACATACATATATGGTAATGTGTCACAAAAGTACATATGGACAAGTTTAAAAGTAATTGATACATTTTTCAACTGTCCTCACCTCATCTTTAAGTAATAGTACTCCAACTTATATATCTATAATATCTTGTACAATGACCCTATACTACATTATCTATAACTATTTATGATGAATGGTATCTCCAATATAATATATCAATCATTATATAACAATATGATAGTCAGGATCATCAACATATAACTTAGAGTAACTAGGATTCGGTGGAGGTGGGGTTGTTGCAGTGGGATAAAAATGGTTTCTACTGTTAGAAGTGGGGGAGTGGGTGTAGTAGTAGGATAATAAATGGGGTTTGAAGGTGGAGGTGGAGGAGTTGGATCTACTGGATGAGGTGGATGAGTTGGATCTACAGTATGAAATTTTATTTACAGGTCTATAAACATGGAGTATGTCGATACTCCAGTCTTTTCCTACATCGTCACATTAAAATTTTTTACTTCAGCCCCCAAAGATTCAATTTTTTATAAAGCCCCTATATTACTAAATCTGAGAAATAGGGTAATACTTTTATAATTGATACACCCACTGGGTATCCTCATACACAACCCAGATGTTTGGGATTTCCCGATGATATAGAAAAAATATCTTGCCTCCCCTTAGCTATAAATTCCATTTGGTTTCTCTTTTTCTCAACTGAATAATATATGAATTATTTTAAGATCTATTTAATGATTCAAAACATATAAATAATTTAATTAACATATATAAATAATTAAAATTAAAAACATACAATCCTTTTAGATACAACCCACGATTATTCCACAAGAAATTTCCCTTTTTTTCTCATATATGACATCGTCCATTTTTCATGTCTTTCAAGGGGGATAGAGGGGCATCCCTTTATATGAATAAAGACTCAACACTCAGTTTTTGTAAAATTTTATACATCATTTTTTCTTCTAATAATGTATACCATTCCCGAGATAAATTACGAGGGTATACATTTATAGATCGGATCTCTTAATGATATCTCCTTGATTGTTATAAATTAATAATATGAAATAATTAATAATTAATTAATAAAATATTTTATATATTAAATAATCTATATGTATAAATTGAACATAACAAAAATACTACCTATCTTCTAATTTTAAAAAACAAAATTCCATGTGTCTTCGTTTATAAAATGATATATATGGCATGGCCTTTAATGTTTCCTATGACCATAAATGAAATACGATGTGAGGGTTGAATTGAAATGCCTCAATATCCTATCATCCATTGAAAAAAATTCTCTTCTAACTCATTCAGTGTTAATTATATCAAATTTCATATAATAATAAGTTGTAAGCATATTATACTATAAAAATATCATGATTAGTAAAATAATGACAACCAATATTAACAATAGGGTCTCCCACATCTGACATATTATTACTTTATCAGTAATTCTCCAGTCATTAAACTAAATACAAAAATTACTTTTACCACGAACTGATACAAAACACATCGATGGTTTTTCATTAGGACCTCTCAGAATATCATTATCATTAATTCCTAACATTATTCTATGGTCCTTGCTTCGTGCAACTAATCATTTTGGTAAACATGTTATACCACATTTACCAACCCTAGAAATCTTATTTGGCTCTATGGGAGTATATAAATGTTTGGGATCATCAAGAAGAGCATGTGCATGTTCCTCCCTAGGGGTATGATCAGGATGCTCATAACTAGAAGTATGCATTTGATTAACTAATTGATATATCATTATCCATCAAATAAATAAAACAAAAAATTAGTAAAAATATATATAAATTCAACTATTACAGTTGTAATGTAAATAAAAACAAAACAAATTTGAAATAAAACAATTTTATCCATATTTTTTATAGTTACATAAATGATAACAACATTAATGATATATTAAATATCATGTAAATGAATGAAAATGAATCCAAAATTGGTGTAAGAATATTAAAAATATTCAAACCTAATAAATCATTTTTTATATAGAAAAGAATGTATTTTCAATATACTCATAAAAAATATTTTTTTATTTAACATATTATATTTAAAATAACTTCATTTCAACAAGATAAATAAATATATAAGTTACAAAATTGAAATCTTGGTAAACTAAAACAACTAAACTAATAAAAATAAAAAAATTACTAATTAGTTTTAATATTCCTCTTAATAATTAAAAATCATATCATATCTAACATTTTGTGAAATTGTTAAAAGTAAATAAGAAAAAAATTTATAACTTGTAATATTTTGAATTCCCTATTTCATCTTTTCCAAAATTCCCCATTTAATATCTTTCCATATATTACAAACAATGTATATGATGTGATCATCATTATTATCTGTTAATCTTTCCATGGAAGTAGGTAGATCTCATAAATAATCACCTTCTTTAAGTTGATCATCACTAAAATATTGTTTTTTTCCATGTAAAAAAATCACCACTTCATGTTATATTGATAAAAAAATATAAAATTTATTTCTCATGTGTCGTCATTATAAAAGATTCAGACGTGGTTTCTAATCTATTCATTTTAACAATTTTCATTCCAAATTCATCATATTTGAAACTGTTTTTACCGATAAACCATTTGCATTTAAACACTATAATTTTCAATTTAATGTAATCAATCTCCTATATTTCATCAATGACTCTGTAGTATGAACTTGAAGCCTAAATTGGGTTTTATTTCTTTAGAACGTGAAAAATTCATTTATTTAGTAGACACAAATACACCACTCTTCTTAACTACATTTTTAATGTCCCGATATTTCAAAGGATGTGTATAACTATTAATGTCATACATAGACCTTGTTGTCACATTTAAACCTGAACCACTTGGTAACCATCTTAATGATTATGATGTATCTAATATACCAATCACATTGTATTAAAACCATATAAAACTTGAATTTTATGCTCATTCAAAATATACATTTCATTATAATTTGGATGACATTGTTTCTAAACATTAATATGCAATGTTATATATGGTTCATAATCATCTATGTTACTCAATTTTTATAAATTTACCTTAATTATACATTTACCTGACAAAGATTTGACTTTAAATCCATGAATCAACTTTCCCCCATAATTAACTCGTTCATGGTGAGATGGAGGCAAACTGGTGTGCTCAAGAACAGACATGTATCTTGTACAAAACATTACAACCTATTCAAAAATAAATTTTCAAAAATAAATTATTTAGGTTGATATGGATTCATAACACTCCCTGTCAAAATCCACATATACCTTTTATTATCATATATCCAAAATAGATATACAGGTCCATATTGATTAATTTCTCCAACCAAATGAACCATTAGATACACTATTAAACCATAAAAAGTGGGAGGAAAATAAATTTCCAAATTTAAAAGTATAGAAATTGATTCATTTTCTAAAATTTTAAAAGAATCTAGACTAATCACCTTATTTCAAATTTAATCGATAAAAATAACACACATTCATGATAGTTTTTTTTGACATGGATATGAAGTATTCCACACAATGAAACTGGTTGAATACATTTCATCAAGACATGAAAATCATGATTTTTCATACCTATCGACATTAAATCCTTCAGTGAGAATTTTTTTTTACATTTGAAAAATAACCCTACAGTACTTTGATATCATGAAGACACCGAAAAAATGTATTTTTCTCTCTCTAGAATATGTATTACAAGATAGGGAAAGAAATATTCTGCTTTTATGAGGAGTGGAAGCTAACTCCAAACATATTCCCATTAAAAGTAATCCAAATATTCCACTGAACCCATATTTCGTAATTCAATTAATATCTAACAATTTTTCAATCAATCTATCAAAAATATTCCTCTCCATGTGTAAGACATGAATGTAATGTTTCACGATATGTTATCTCCGATATGGTCGATCAAGTAATAATGATTGTTTCTTCTTAATTTTTCTATAATTAAAAAATTTATGAAGCCTTCCAAATTCCACATCATTTTTTTACACCGTATCAAAATATTGATCAGTGTATAATGGGTTTGGAGAAATATAGAATTTTTATGAGCCATTTAATGACTTATTAATCATCTATAAGTGTGAACCATAGAAAAATACTTTCAATGACCCATGTATGCTATATGCATCCCATGTCGAAATTTAAAATAAGAAGTCTATTGTTAAAAAAATTGACATTCTTTATGCCCCTTAACATTGTATCTAGACATATTTCCATATGATGGGATGTCATTTATAGTGAACATAATCATTGCATGCAATAGAAAATATTCTATTCTATAAGAATCACACACCCTAATACAATCCTCTCATATGATATTAAAATCATCAACAAATGGTGTTAATAAAACATCAATAGCATTTACGAGTTTCTTTGGTCCAGAGATCATTATACTCAACCTAGAATATTTTTCTTAATAAAATTTCTAGAGATAGGCTGTAAATTATCAATAAATCATTCCATGAACTATGTGATCTACTAAGCCATCTATAAGGGTTAATTCCATCCATGCACAACACAAGTCTATTATTTCTAACTTCACTAATGAATGTAGTAAATAGGTGATTAATTTTCTTCCACTATTGAAAATCAGATGGATGATGTATTAATCAATCACATATCCAATCAATAGAATTCCATCTTAACCTTATTGAATCATGTGAATTATCAAATAAATATTTCAAAGGAGTAATTTTATGAAGATACCAAAAATACCATTGAAGGGATCTCAATAACAACTAAATTAGCCTGTTTTTTTACTTCATCTTATATCGTGATATCTCACATTGAGGACACTCTGACACAAGTTCACATCCCTTCATATAAAACTAAAATTCATTCAGGAAGCCATGTATTTTTTGTGCACTAATCGCATCAGGCATCATATTTTTTTCTTTATAATATGAATCAAGAATATATTTTTATTTAGGATGAATATCTTTCAAAAATTATAGAAAATTAGTAAAAATATCATCATTCCAACCATGTTTCACCATTATGTTAATCAATAATAACACCTATGATAAAACCATAAAATCCCTAGAATCAATATACAATGGTTTTTGAGCATCACTATATATACACTCAATAGTCGATTCATTCTCAATTTTATCTTATTCAAAATCACTAATCATGTATTCAATTTCTTCGAGTTACCATCATGTAATGCATCATCACCCATACTTATAAGATAATTCCCAGTTTCACAATGCAAAATCAAGGGGATGTAACTCAGATCAAAATGGTGAAAAATTAAATTATCTTTGATCTCTCTAATTTTCAACATTTTCACACATTATCATTTCTAGAATGGACATTAAAACATATTTGTGTTTAGGACATTTTGGTTAGAAATTTTCAAAAAACAATCAACACCATCCTCGTATTAAGATTTCATTAAATGTACCACAATCTAACATCGGATAATTAATATTTATAAAATATATAAAAATTATATATCCTATTAAGATAAATCAATTTTATATTCACATGAAATATGTCATCAGTTGACTGTAACACAATATGGAAATATAAAACAAATATATATGTATTTGAAAAATAAAATTATAAAGTATATACAATAATATAATATAAATATAAATATAAATGACAAATTATAAAAAATATATGCATGGAATTAATTTAAAAAATAAAATCTAGGTAGATAAGACAATTTAATATTTATATGAAATCTGCCACAATAATATAGTAAGAAAATTTTAAAATATAAAAAATATTTATGCATATTTGAAAATATAATGATATTGATCTGGAGAAATAATATTGAAAAGAAATATATAAAAATAAATCAGTATCCACTTTTGTGATGTATTATTAACCCATGACATATTTTTTGTGTTAATGTAACTCATGTAAAATTCAACACACAAGAATATAACCCTTTATTTCGTATAATAATTAACTCACATTTTATGTAACACTAGGGTTTAACATATTTATATGAGATCTGGTATATGAATAATGTACAAGGGTTACATCATTTTATAGTAAGAATACTATTGTGAAAAATAAATCCACTTTAAATAATTCTCCCAACTATAGAAATAAAAAAGTATCCATAACTTTAGGGAGAATAAATATTATCCTTACTCCTATGCCAATTCATGAAAATGAGATAATCATTTTAATTTAATCAATCTCCATAATGGATTTAACTTTCATTCTTTTTTGAATGATATAATATGTGATAGTAATTCATTATAGCACTAGATTATTGTATGATGATGTTTGGAGGTTCGTGGAGTTCAGTTTTTATTATTTCAACATATTACTCTCTTGGAACCTTTATCTCAACAATTTTTTTGACAAACATATTTATCTAAATAGTCCATGAATAAGTTATGAATTCTTGAAGAAACCATCAACATGTTATATTTTTTCTTTTAGGTATCATTGATACATGACCTCTACCTAATAATTACAGTCCTCAAAAAAATATGTGTATTCCATACATGAGAAACAAATAATAATTCCATCTCATTAGGGGGAATTGTAGTTATTTTCAATAAAATACACCCTCTTTACTAGCCATACAAAACGAGGTTCTTGGGGTTTCATGTCGTGAAAAAAGTTTACATGATTTTAAACCTCACACATGCTGGACCTACAGGAAACAAAGAATCTATTTGTTCTAAATATGAATAATGATTATAATAAAAACTATTAATTAAATTAAATTGATGAAACATGGATTTATTGTCAATACATGGTGAGTACTTATAATACAAACAAGGTCCCACATAATGTGTTTTTACATATGGATAAAATCCAATAACATGAGGAAATTAAACAAGATATTGGGATATTTGAGTAACTCGAATCGAAAAATGTAGAGTTAGGGAATATGTTAAATATGACAACCAAAATAAAGGCATGTGAGGATTACATGAGAGTTGTGAGTTGATCAGATAGATGAAATGATGAAAAAAATGATGAATTAATGTAGAAAAAAGTGGTTGGAGGCCATGTGATCGAAGAATCAATTTTAGGGTTTCCACACGAGAGATAATCGGGTCACTATCACCAAATCAAAACACAATATAATGACTCAAAATTGGGCTTCATATTTTTTTAAACGATTTATCATGTAAATTATTTATTAACTGACATGATAATGGAATTTTTATTACAATAATCAGGTCGGATATATAATAACTAATGTGATAAAGAAATTTTTTCCATTAAACATCAGTTATTATATAACTAAAACAATAAATTTGATTTATCATGTTGTTTATAGAATAACTAATATGATAAAGTGAGATACATTATTTATGATTTCGTTTATTCTATAACTGATGTGATAAATCAAGATAATTCATTTTTTACATTGGTTATATGATAACTGATGTGATAAATCAATACACGCTATCTTTCATGTTTATTGTAAATAAATGATGTGAAATCACTGAACAATATATAAATTTTTTACTTGTGAAATATGGTTAGACCTAATCAAGTGCAATGAATTCATAATCTATTACAATCCTGGGAAAGCAAAAATGTGGTAGATTCTATATGTAGAAATGATCCAACAACCTTAAAAATGATAATAATTGAGAAGGATCAAATCTTCTTATACATGAAATGGATAGACATTGGGATCATAAAGAAAATAACATCATCATTATTTTCTCAAATGATTTTTCAGACATCAATTATAGATAAGAAAATATATGCTCAAATATATAATTTGTAAATATTGATTAAGGAGGAATATGAATGAAAAACAACATTCTAAGAGATCAAAATGGGCAAAGGAGGAGTTAGATTTTTTCATAACTACATGTACCATCAAATCATTTGATAAAAAAGGGGTTCTGGAATGAATCACATTTCTCAACTGTCACTATCAACCAAGGGATCACAAAGATGTATCAAGATATCCCTGATCACTATTTGTGGAAAAATATGATGATGGATATTAGACAATATACATCAAAATGACTCATATATTTTAGGTGATGGTTAATGGAAAAATTCATAGGAGATGATACAAATGTTACATATACATATATTGAAATGGTAAAACATAATTGAGGATATCGCCACTATAATTTTGAAGAAATCAAGAGGAAATAATTCTATATTGGTTTTAGTGTACCTACTTACGAAGACTTCTCACTTAATTTCAATTTGAGAGGACTTCTCACACGATTAACCTAAAAGTATATACATCATGGAAGTGGTGAGGTTTCATGGAACACCATTATCATTTGTATATAATCTAGATCTTATAATTATATCCAAGTTTTGTAAAAGTGTCAAACAATCTCTATGAATTGAAGTATAATTCATCACAACTTTTCACTCATAAACTAATGTATAATAAAAGTGGAATATCTAGACATTGGAAGACATGTTGATAGAATTCTCTCTGTATTACAAATGAGGATGAGGTCAACATCTTCCTCTAGTCGATTTCTTATACAATAATAGTTTCTACTCATGCATATAAAACATTCCATTTGAAACCCTTTATGGGAAGAGATGTATAATACATGTTTAATGGGATGAAGTTGGTTATAAAAAGCTACTAGGACCTAAATTTTTTGAGTAAATGGTTGAAATTTTTAAGACTATTCAATAGCACATCAGGTTTTCATTGAGTAAGAAGAAAATATATGATTAAAACAATAAACGAGGCCAAGATTTTATTGTTGGTGATAAGTATTCCTCCAGATATCTTAATAGAAGAGATTCATTAGATTTGTAAAGAATGGAATGCTATATCTCAAATATATCATCCCATTATGGATTCTACACTGCATCAGTTCTATGAATTATCAACTAGCCCCTTCCAACCCTCTCTCAAGTACAAAATATATTAAAAGTATCCCACTTAAGGAAGTACATAAGTGATACCTCACATGTAATGAATTTAGAGGTGGTACAACTATAAAATTATCTCACTTATGAGGAGTATTCATTAACGATATGGGATCAAAGAGATAATTTTCAATACAATATTAAAACTTTGGTAGTCAAAGTTCTATGGAGAAACCAAAAGTACGAGGGGTCGACCTGGGAAATGGAGAAAACCTTGAAGTAGAAGTAACCTAACCTAATTTTATAAGAGTTTATGAACAAAAATTTGGGGTGATATTTCTTAATGTTAGAATAATGTGACAACATATAATTTTTTTCATTTGGAATTTACCTTAGGAATATATAAAGGTGTCTTACATAGTAATATAATATTATATAATGCACAATAAAAACATGATATAAAAATAAAAATAATATTATAATAACATTAACATTGTATTTAGAAAATAAAAATGTTCATAAGAGTTGAAATTTTTTCAATGCGATAAAAATAAAAATAAGATAACTATAATATGAAACTTTTGATATACTCAATCCACCAGAATAACTATACTCATAAAAAACATTAGAAATATAGTAGAATATTAATAATTAAATATTCATTTTTAAATTTAATATATTTTTTTATACAATTGAAGAAAATATATTTTCATGAAGAATATATTAAATTAGAGGTATTTATAAAACATAGAAAACCCATATGAATGTAATAAATTATGACAATTAGAATAGTAACCTTATCATTATAATAGCAATCTGACTCTTAAGAATAATAACCTATCTATTAGAATAATATCTTAACTTATTCAACTTTAAAATAATATTTAGAAATATTATAAATTTAAATTACGGTATATTTTTCTCATGATAAAAGTAAGTAAATATTTTAAGGATTATAAAATAAGTGTTCATATTTTCTAAAGCATATATGTTTTATAGTCATTTAAAGAAAAACTGTATCAACTTAAAAAAATTGTTTTTTTAACATGATTTATAAATTAATATAATGTTTAATTATTATGATAATATAATCAAATGAGACCATAATTAGTTATTCAAAGTGTTGGAAAATCGATCATATTATTAAATTATATATATATATATATTTAATAACTGATTATTTTTTAAAAAATTAAATCCCTCATATTAAAAAAATTACTGTCATAAAGTTGGTTTTATTTTTGGATTATAAAAATTGATAAATGTTTAGATTTATTTTTGGAAATTTTCAAAAATAGTTGAATTTTTTATGATGAGTGAAATATGATAAAATATAGTATTTAACATTATAAGATAATTACATAAATGTTTTATTCATGGTTGAGATAAGGATTAATATGATCAAACTAACATGTACAATATACTATATATAGTCACAAGATTCAATAATATTTATATTCTTGAGAAAAAATAAAAAAGTAATGAATATTATATTCAATAACACCCCTATAATACCATTTTAAACACCACCCCTCACCACCCCTGATCCACAAACTCTCTAAGACCTGAATAATGAAAAATTTCTCCAAAAATATTTTCCCAAACCAATCCCCCACATCCATGTTCTAATGGTATAATCAAATGACCAACGCAATGTGCCTTAAGTGGAAGCCCAAGAGTTGACATCCATAGGAGAAGACAATTCCCTCAACTGAATATTTTAATATTCCTTTGACATCATCCTTGAAAAGGCATTCCATAAAAAATGGATTGATAACTATTATATAATATATATCCTATAATGTTACATTTATAATGAAATATCAACCAACCATTCTCTTCTCTTCACCTTTTATTCAAAAGAGAATATGATTATCTATACTATGTCGGTCCATCCCCTAAATGGATGATGTATTGTTGTTTTCAATTACCATAATCATGGATGGTCATTAAAAATATTATTATGTCTAAATAAGTTTTTATGAAATATATATTATAAATTATTTCATGTAATGTAATCAATATACGTACAAGAAATTAAATAAAACAAAAATCATATATGATGATTCATAAAAACCACATAAATGAACTAACTGCTTAACAATAACATTTTCAATAATTTAATCATATCTTTTTGAGAACAAATTTTACTAATTTGTTAAATTTTAATATTTATAAATAAAAGAATTAAATTTCAATTCACTTCTAGAGTTGTAGTACAATTTGACAAGAACATCATTAATTATCCATTAGTGATCTGACATTGTAGCCATGATGTAACGACCTAATGTTTTGTAAATGGAATTAATTTCTTATAAATATGTCATATAATCAGATGAAACCACAAAATAATGAACTACTATGTAATATGCGACCTTTAAACTTGAATTTTTCACTTCTTTGTTTTGAATTTCTAAAATATGACATACATCGTTGCGATTAGTATGTTATTTGGAGTCTAATATGACCAACATACTTTTTGGGGAATAGTAACATACACATATGAATAGTAATGTTACCCTTATGAATAGTGAAATACTCTAATAAATAGTAACCTTACCTAAGTTATTATATAAATAATATTCAAGTGTCGGTATAATATACATATATCTTGGAATAAGAAAATAAATGATTTAAATTTGTTATTTTTTAATAAATAATGGGTTCAATTAAATATTAAATTAATCAATTTTAGAATATTTATTTGAAAATTGAATTTCATTTTTGGATTCAACCTGTTTAAAAATGGGTTGGGCGAATTTTCAGTATTTTTCTGAAATACTTAATTTTTTTATGAATAGTGAAATACATTACTTCACCAAAATTGTATGAAACCTCTATTAGAATACATGTAATCGAATTTTTTTACTCTATTGGGATAAATCATCATCATCTTTCCTTTCCCCATATTTTATTTGAAGTAAATGAAAACACTGTTTTAGTTGTGCTAATTTAGTACAATCAAGGACGACGAGTTATCAATTTCCATTACCATCTACAATTACATTCATGATACCATTTTAATAGTTGGAAAAGACAATAATATATGTATTACGACTCATCTATGGTTCTATATGACTTTTATACACATGGTTTGGATTATAAAACATAGTGTGTTTTTTGTTGTCAAAAACCGCCAATTAACCCAAAAAGATGTCACTAAAGTTTAATCTAATGATTCAACATCACATAATGTAAAAAAATTATTTTTCAAACCATTTAAAATTCTGTAAGTTAAATAATAAAATAAAACTTCAATTCTAGACAACCAATTTCGTCATAAATGTTTATCCGAACATGAACTGATCATTAAAAGCAAGGAAGAAAACATACCCAAACAATGACATCGAACCTTATAACAAAAAAAGGTCCTGAATGAACATAAAATGTTTATACTAAATCATTAAAATATAGAATAGATTCTGGAATTATTAATTAAAAATTCAAATTTTTTTATTCAGTTCATTAATAACAAGTGGAGAACACCAACGGACTTAAGGTAATGGATCCTCTCCATTTCATTTTTATGCAATAATATCCCCTATGATGTGTTATTTTATGTGTAATACCTAATGATGGGTTATGATTTTCCACCTCCCCAAAACTTGATTAATGATTTAGAAGTGATTAGAAACCCCTTTCTATCTAATTAATCCCTTTTAAGTATACCTGATACCATGCCGATATTCCTTAAAGAATTCTTCCCGAACTACATTTATTCCTTCGGGTTTCCCTATAATTATTCTTTTCCAAATGAAGTTGTATTTTATTTTTAGTTAAAACTTCTACATGATTTTTATATAATCCAAACTCAGGTTTCAACCATCCTCATTCATTCTCCATTGGGGATATACATTCAGTTAAGTGAATCCCTCCTCCATAATTCTTAATAAGCAATCTAGTTTTAAGAGAGCTTCCCAAATTTTTACCCAATATAAATTTCACTATATCCTATGTTTTAATACACCATTGTCTTTATAAAAAATTTAATTTTATTATAAAAACATTCTTGGTTGACTTCTGTTTTTATATAAAATATTGTTCTCTTTTCTATTTTCAAATCTCTATAGCATTTTCCTTAAAATCGCACAATTTTTTTAAAATACTAAATTTTATCTTATAAATTTCTTACATTGTGTCACCTCTTCATGACATTAATTTCAATGATATATGCATATTTTACCATATTAACGTCCATGTATGTTTTAATTCATTTCTTTCAAGGACACATTCATGATACACCCATTGGTTATTCTTTATGTCATGATTGGGGTACCCAATTCATTCCATGGGTAACCCTTATGATTATGTAAGATTGGTTATTTATAATAATTTATAGGGAAATAATACTCATGATATGTAAGATGGGTTCTCCCATATAGAACTCTAATTCATTGGGTAATGTTGTGTCTCATGATACTTTATTCGTGACAGTCGTGGTGGTTTTCCTTGGCTTGTCCTACTTTGTGAAATGGTCTTGGTGGTTAGCGTTGGCATGTTCTACTATTGGAAATGGTCTAGGAAGTTTGACATGACTCAAAATAAATTCTGGTTTTATTTTTCTTCAACATTTCTGTGATTCTATGTTTAAATAATCCCTTGTTTATATTTTATGATTATATATGTTACATGCCTTCTTATATCATCATTTCATGCCTTTTATCCCATGTTCTAATGCTTTGTCCCGATGGTTATTGACTAATTCGGATTTTTAGATCATCCCTTTGTTCATGTTATCCCAAGGATACCCTATGAATATGTAAGGACTCAAATGAATTTAAGAGCTCTTTATGATGAATAAATAAGGATATTTTATATTTAGTTTCATGTTTTCAGTTTAATGTACCAAGTCTTAAAAGACACTAGACTTCACAATCCTTGGCCTGTACTCGGATGTAAATTTAATAATAAAACCATGTAATGTTATATGTACAATATTAGTATCACTATAGTTGGTATCAGAGGATTGTCATGTTATTTTTTGGATATTAGGAATAGAGCACTTTAGAATGAACCTTAGGAATGAGACTATGTATAATAAAACATCCCTAAATTTTGGTATGTATAGGGAAATTGGTTAATCATGAAAATAAATCTTTATTTGGATACAACCTGGTGGAGGCAGCTCTGGAATAGATGTACCTCGGAGTAAGAACTCTGACAAGGATTTTCGGTCTTGACATGGGGTATCCGGGTACACAACAACGGGAATTGATGAACTCATGGTTCGACACTCCTGGGGGATATGGTTTTGGTAAATTTAGGATATTAGTAAAAAAAATTATTAAGGTAATAAATAAAATATCCCATAAGAATATAAGTTCAAAAATTGATTGAGGATAACATAGATTTAAACCTAAGGAACCACAAGTTAGGATATAGTTTTCCACTTCAAGTTTATCCTTTTATATTCAAATGTATCTTTTTTTATGTTCAATAACTAATTATTAAATCCTTCTAGTTGTACATTATTTTTCTTAGTTAATGTAGATGAATATAAGAACACGTTCCACCAACCAATGTGATAGTAAATGTGAATATTTTCCCTAATAAAATTCTTGATATGATGGGAACGAGTGATCAAAAAATCATGATGGTACTTTCTTAGCTGGATCATTTTATGATTAATAACATGTATCATTTGGAATTCCCTCCTCCTATAAGGAAAGAGAATGTATTCGTAGAATCCATCATGTAGCAAGGGCCTCACATTTTTATCAAATCTTCTGATACCCTCCTCCTGGAATACTGGATTAACTCCATTGAAAATATATTATCCATCCTCTAGTTATTTGAAGAAGAGAAAGTTGTACTGGCAGTCTATCATTTTGATGGGGAAGCTGATCAGTGGTGTGCAATAATCAAGAATAAAAACACTGAAGAGAAAATTGATTCCATGGATTGGGAGGAATTCAATGGGATGTTACTGAACAAATATTTTTCTCAAAACCTCCATCTCAATATGGAAAGAGAGTTCCCTAGACTCAAGAAGAAGGCTGATGATTCAATCGGGGCGTATGATGAAAACATTACAAGTCTTTCAAGGTACCCCTATGTATTTTTCATGACCACTAAAAATAATACATATCTCTTTTTTAGAGGGATAATACTGGGTCTATGGAAGGAGTTGTCAATTTAATACATTTCCATTTATGATGAGATTTTATGTGGTTCCATCACAGTTGAAATAGAGATTGGAGACTCTCAGATGTCTCGTGGGCCCAGTGACAAGAAGAGGAAAATTTAGAACAACATGGGTGGTTTAAAAAAAATCTTCAGATGGAAAAAAGCACAAATGTACAACGTGAAAATGTTGTGGGAAGAAGAATCTTGGTAATATTCTATAGGGAACAATAAATTAGTTTAAATGTGTAAAGCTGGGATATCTGACAAATAAATACCAATGGGATATCAATAATCCCCCTAATTTGGAAGAATAAAGGAAGGTTCATATCAACACTCAGTATGTAGTGTAGTGTTACGACTACAAGAGGCATGGGAATTATGTGAACAATTTCCTTAAGATGAGGTTTATATGTGGCAATCAACAATAACCTCCAAGGAAACAAGGAAGGGAATATTCTATCACTACTACGGAGGTGGAGGTGGAAAACAATGTGGTGATCGGTACACTACTAATTCATTCAATAATAGTGAATGTACTATTTAATTCTGGTTATATGCATTCTTTCATATCATTAATGTTTAGTAGAACAATTCAAACACCACCTCAAATTTTGGACGATATGTTAATTTTGAGAATAGTGAATGGGGAAATTATTGATTCCATGGTTTATAATCCCTCCCTAGTTAATGTTATTGGACCGAACCTCCCAAAGAATCTTTTCATGCTTCGTTTAGTGGAGTTCGACACTATTCTGGGCATGGATTGGATATCTTTAAACAAAACCATCATCAACTATCTGGAAAGTGAGATCACTCTTCGCATCCTAAAGCATCCTCTAATTCATTAAATGTGTAAGTAGGATGATAAATATCATTTAGAATCATCATCTAAAGTATGGAAATTTCTTCTTTATGAACGTGAATATCTACCCCAAATGATTGACATAAAGGAGAGAATCATACTTGAATACATGACCATCATGAGTGATTACATAGATGTATTCTCTAAATAGTTGTCTCAATTGAACATATTCCTGGAAATCTTCCTATATCAAAGAAAACTTCTAGAATGGCCATCGTAGAATTGGGAGAGATGAAAAGTAGCTACATGAGAATCTGAGGAAGGGTTCTATACACCGAAGTCCTTCACTGTGGGGTGTGCCTATCCTCCTCATCAAGAGGAAGGATGGATCAATGTTCCTCTACATTGATTATTGTGAGATCAATAAAATCACAATAAAGAACAAGTATCCTCTTCCATGGATTGATGAATTGTTCGATCAGCATTATGGGGCCTGTTATTTCTCTAAGGTGGACCTTTAGTCGAGATATCACCAATTAATGGTGAGGAAGGTAGATATTCCCAAAACTATCTTTCGAATGAGGTATGGAAACCATGAGTTCATAGTGATGCCCTTCAGACTCAATAATTCAAAAACAATTTTCATGGATTTAATGAATTGTGTTTCTAGTGATTACCTCTACAAATTTGTGGTAGTATTTATTGATGATATTCTGATATACTCAAAGATGGAGGATTAACACGAGGAGAATTTGAATATTGTGTTAAGGACTTTAAGAATGGAGAATATGTATGAAAAGCATAGTAAGTGTTAGTTCCTGATAGAGGAAGTATCATTCTTTGGGAATGTTATAACAAGTAATGTGATATTTGTGGAACCTTCCAAGATAATAGAAATGGAATTGTGGCCCAGTCTAAGATCTGTAACAGAGATCCACAAAATTCTCGGTCTACCTAGGTATTATTGATGATTAGTGAAGGACCTTTCTGGATTGTTAAACCCAATGACCAAGCTAACAAGGTAGGGAGTAATGTTTGTCTGGAATTAGGAATGTGAAATCTGTTTCAAGGAGTTCAAAAAGAGGTTTATCACTGCTCCATTACTCACACTCTCAAAATGTAGAGAACTCATTGTGGTGTAAAATTATTCTTCAAATAAGGGAATATGTTTTTTCCTAATGAAAAATGATAAATTTATATCCTACGCCTCATGTAAACATAAAATACATGAGAGAAAATATCTCATGCATGATCCAGAGTTAGCAGTTGTGATTTTGAATTGAGAATATGGCGGCATTATCCCTATGTGGAGAATTTGGGATATATACTGATCACAAGAGTATAAAATATATATTCACACAAAAGAGCTTAATATGCATGAGAAAATATGGATAAAGCTCATCAAGGATTAAGAATTCTCAGTCAACTACCATCCTGGTAAGGCAAATAAGGTGGAGGATTATCTACGTAGAAATGATCCTAAGTCTTTATCAATGATGATAATTTAAAATGATCTGATATTATTAGATTTGAAGAGGATAGAAATGAAAATAATTAAGTTAGGAACATCATCAATCCTTTCTCAAATTATTTCTCAACTATCCGTCATGGAAAAAATAAAGGATTCCTAATGAAAAGATATGGAAATTATGAAAAGGATGGAAGATATTAGAAATGGGAAATCCTCAGTGTTAAGAATTGATGAGGAAAGAGTTGTAAGATTTGGGTCACAATTATGTGTAACATTTGATCTAGAGATAAAGAAGGAGATTTTGAATGATGACCATAGCTCGACCATCCCTATTCACCCATATAGCATAAAGATATATTGAGATCTCTAAGAAAACTTTTGGTGGGACAATATGAAATGGGAGATTGCTGAATATATCTCAATGTGCCTAGTATGTCAGCAAATGAAGTTTGAGAGTCAAAGGGCTAAAGGTATGATGTAACCACTACCCATACCAACACGGAAGTGGGATAACATCACCATGGACTTTGTCACTGGACTTCCAAAGACATTCAAAGGAAACAATGCGAAATGGGTTATCCTGGATCGTCTTATGAAGACATCTCACTTTATCGTGATTTGAAAGGACTTCTCATTGGATCAACATGGATGGATATATATCAAATAAGTAGTAAGGCTTCATGGAGTAACACTATCTATTGTATCCAGTAGTGAACTGAGATTCACCACAAAGTTCTTTAAAAGTATTCAACATTCTCTATGAATTAAACTGAACATCAGTACAGCCTATCATCCTCAATATGATGGCCACTCTAAGAGAACTCTTCAGACAGTATAAGATATGTTGATATCATGTTCTATGGACATCAACAGAGTATGGGACCAACATATTCCACTGGTTTCATTCTCCTACAACAAAAATTTCCACTTAAACATCCAAATATTACCATAAGAATCCATTTATTGAAAAAGATAAAGAACACTGGTGTGTTGGGACGAAGTCAGTGAGCGTAACCAGCTCGGACCTGAAATTGTCCAAGAAATGGTGAAGAATATGAAAAACATTCAGAATCTTATCAAGGTAGCACAAATTCAAAAAAAATAGTTATGAAGTTAATTGTATATTAGGCCATGAGTAAATAATTGGAGACATGGTATTTATATAAATATCTCTATGGATGAAGTTCATGAGGTTTGCAAAGAAAGGGAAGATAGTCTCGTATGTACATCGGCCCCTTCGAGATTCTTTATCATGTCGAGGATATATCCTAGAGAGTATAACATCCAACTACAATGGCAAATGTACATGAAATACTTCTTCACATACTAGGAATAATAAAACATAGAAATGGGTGAGCTCAGATACCCAGTAAGAATAAAAATATAGTAAAAAATTTCATAAATATGAATAAACATTAAAAAAATGTATAGCAAAAGCAAAAGCCTTTTCAAACTTGAACTTCAACATAATATGGCTGAAATAAAATGAAATAATTCCATTTACTTATTTACATGGATATTATAATATTCAAATAATCACATGCAATATGAATAACCACTTTTATAATGAAGTAATGCATAATGCCAAACCATCATAACCACATAGCCAAGGCATCGTCCCATGACTAAAAAGAATATTCTATCAAGGCCTCATGCCAAGACACTAGTTTGTCTCATTAGACCTACCGATACATCTAGGAGCAATAGCGGGCTCCACCCGTCACTTATTCAGTCCAATTCATTTCTCATATGAACAAGTTTAAACATAACATAAAAATTTGTATTAAAACTAGTATATGAAATGTAAATACTTTCTCCATAAACCATGAATGGTATAAAAATAACACATCCACAGTCAAACATATCACAAAACCTTCACTACAATATAGAAGTTTTGTATCATGATAAATCAACATCAAATAAAATTAAAATCCATCAACGGAAGTTGGCATAGATGAAATCAAAACTATTTGAGAGAAATATCTCTTTTTTAAAATAATTTAAAAGTCACATAATTATAAAATAAAAAATTTAATTTAAAAATATTCTTATAGGATTTTATGTTAAGATTCGATGATTTTATAATAGTGGAAAATAGTCGCACCTGCCGTATAGGTTAAAAATACATTCTTACCTTAATTTTGTCGAAAACGTTAAAGGACCTTGTCTGGAAAACAACGGAAAGATTCATTTATAAACTTCTTATAAAAAGTAAAAAAATGGTATAAATGACATTAACCCATATTCTGTAAAATAGTAATATTGTTTTGAAATACATTTTTATAAAACATGAATGTGGATGATAAAGGGGTCCCATTAGATTATTATGTAAAACAATCTCAGATAATGAAGAGGTTGTAAAATAAACCCTTACCTTGTACTTTTCCTTGGTCAAGTGTAGGTTAACCTCCTATATAATGGTGAAATAATTTTTATTAAATTATACATGAATAATATAAATTAATATTATATCATATATTATCTTTTCACATTGATTTGTTAATAATATCTAAGTATTATCATCGTTTCGGATGTTAAGTCACTCGTTTCCTTTTATAAATTTTGTTACATAAGCCGTGTTTATTATTGATAGGTTGTATCTTATTCATATCCAGAATTATATCAAGTCCTTAAAAATTATTTTTAATCATAAAATGAGAATTATAATTCCATGGATATGATGGGGAATGAATCTCACCACGTTCGTGGAGACGGTAGTCTGTACGTACGCATGAGCGACAAAATCATTCTTTTGATATTAATGAAATATATAATTGGAGGATATATCATATATACAGAATCATTATCATGCTATATTTATTATTTACATCAATTACATGTCATTATCCTACCCATCCAAATAATAATGTTTTTGAATAACAATTACACAACGACGTGGAGACAGTAAGTCGTACATACGCACGTATGGTGACATGTCATTCAAAGGATGGATAGAATACTGAATATAGTTGTAACATATTTATAATAACATCACAGTATATAGAAGATACTGTATTTATTATTTTAGAAACGAAATAACAAAGAATGAAAAGTTGAAGAAGAACGGAACTTGAAAAAGGGTGGTGAAAACATTACCTCTTCTTCTAGTTTTTCCTTTTGATTTGATCAAAATGGATCCTTAGGATTGATTTATGATCAAACTAAGGCCTCTAGGTTGATTTTAGGGAATTTTAGAGAGTATTTGGGCAGGGTTTGGCCGAGGGAAATGTCTTTGAAGGTGTAAATAATTGTTTAGAAGTTGTGTCCTTTTATAAGGGGGACGAGGGGATCTTTAGGAAAAACATAAAATATTATTTTATAATAAATTCATATTCTGTTTCAAATGGCTTCAAAGTGGATTATTCAAAGTCTAAGGTGGGTACGGGTCTAAATCCTTTCACTAATAGATTTTAGACAGGTTTGGGTCATTATATTAATCTTATATTTTAGTTTTAACTCTTAGTTAATTAGGTTGACATTTACCATGTCACTTTGTATTTTTATATTAAATAGTTAATAATCCTACTATATACATTCAATAGACCCCCCAAGTGGTCCATTAATGATACACCGATCATTATATAAGCCATTTTTTCAAGCCTTATATTATTAGTAATATAATATCAATTAATAATATAATATTTGTTTTAAAAACTCAATTATGTCAATTTTGAAACTATTCAATAATTGATATTTGTTAAATTCTTAAAAACTTTATTAATTCGAACCAAATTCATTTAAAAAATCCTAACATGTCTTATTAACAAATAAAATTCGTTTATTAAATCAAAACATTCAAATTATATTTATTTTATCATTTATAATACTAATTATTTGATTCTTTCATTAATAAGGAAAATACTGCATCATTATTGTGTTATAAATAAATTTAATTATTAAATTTCTAAAAATTATAAATAAAATAACATTATGTATGAAATCTTTTTTTATTTATAATCAATATTTATAGTCGAATATATAACATATATAACCCTATGAAATTTTTTTTCTATAAGATATATGCTTAGGTCATTTTTGTATTTACTTTAACTTAATTAAGATAAAGTTTCCTTATCACCTACAAGTGGCTACATGGGGTCCCAAAATATACCCAATGATGCCCATGGTCGGACATGTATCAACCAATATTTTTAGGACACGTTTAAGGGGAAATTATTATTATTATAATATTATTTGTTTAGCCTTATTTACTGGATTTACCATTTAACCATGGTAAATAAAATATTTACCGAAGTAATTATTCAAAATGTCTACAAATAAAAGTTAACTATTTACACAATTTGGACATCCTAACTGAAAATATGGAATCCATTTTTCCAAATTCAAAACACAGAAGTGGCAGAAATTAATTTAAAATTAATTCTAGCAGTCAAAACAAAAATCGTATTTTTAAGAAATAATAACTATCAAAAGATTGACACTTGTTTATGTACGGTTTAATTGTGAAATTATGTCTAATGACCAAAATTTTGTTAAATGGTAAAAATATATTCTAAATATACTTTCAAACCACTCAAATTCAATATTTATCACTATTAATTATATCTATTAAAAAAGTTGTTTTTAATTAAAATTTTGTAATTTTCACTATTCATCAAAATATATAAGTTATCTGAAATGTACCAAAATATCACCCTAGGATAATTTAGATATTCCAAAACCAAAAATTAAGTCCATTTAACCAAATTAAAAACCTAGAAGTTTCATTTATTAATTTAAAATTAATTCCTTTTGTCAAAACCGAAAGGCGAATTTTTAAGAAACAATATTTATCAAAAGATTAACACTTGTTTATGTCTAGTATCAAAGTGAAATTACTTAAAATTACCAGAAATAGATTATATTGTAAAAATATATTATATTTATACTTCAAAACCAATAAAATATATAATTTAACACTATAAATTATTTTGATTAAAAAAGTTGTTTTCAGTTAAAATATACTATTTTTTAACTATTCACCCAAATATGAAAGTTATCCGAAAAACACCAAAAAACTGATGGAAACTAAATTCTTATGTTTTGATTCTATAGAAGAAGTTTATTTTGTCATGTTGAATATATAAAAGTTTCAAATAATGGATTTAAAAAGGGTTTACCATTAAAAGGTGGTAAAAAGCATTTTTTAAAAAATTACATCTATTATCTAAAAAATGAATTAGTAATTAAATTATGTCTAAGAAACTCATAATATGGATTATAAAGTTATATGTATTATTTATAGTTCAAAATTCAGTTAATACTATTCATAACTATTTTTGCGCGGCTAGTTTGGTAAGTTGTGGTGCACTTGAACTCAGTGTTGCGTGTAATGAAAGTTATTGAATTAAATTTAAGAAATAAAATAATATGAAATATTGGAATTTTATATAGAACATTAATAACAAGTTGATAACACCAACGAACATAAGTTAAGGGATCCTCTCCATTTCACTTTTATTCTAGAATATCTTTTATATTATGCCATTTTTTTAATAACCTATGATGGAGTATGATTTTTTACATCTACCATAATTCCCTAATGATGTATAAGTGATGATAAAGACATTTAGCTCTCATTAATCCCTCTTGTATACACTTGATACCGTGCCGATAATCTGTAAGGAATTCTACCCGAACTGCCTTTATTCCTCTAGGTTTCTCTATCGTTCTTTTTTCTCAAATTAATTTATATTTTATTTTTATTTAAAACATAAAAATGATATTTATATTCTCCATAATCATGTTTCAACATCCATTATTCATTGTATTTTAGGGATAGAAATGTTATTATGATAATCCCTCCTATATACTTCCCAATAAGAAAACTTGTTTTAAAGGAGTTTCCAAAATATTTACCCAATTTGAAGTGTACTATAACATTTTTTTAAGAAACCATAGTATTTATAAAATTATTCTTTTATTATTAAAACATTCTTGGTTAACTTCTGCTTTTATATAAAATGTTTTTTCTTTTTCTATTTTGAATTCTCTATAGTATTTTCTTTAAAACCGCACAAATATGTTTTAAATGATAAAATTTCTCAAATACATTTCTTACATGTTGTGCGTCTGTTTGACATCACATACCATGATATATGCCTATTTTACCTTTTTAATGTCCATGTATGTTATAATATCTTTCTTAATGGACACTTTCATGATACACCCATTTATTATGCTTCATGTCATGATTGTGGTACCCAATTCTTTCCATTAGTAACCCATATGTTTAAGTAAGATTAATTGTATAAGATTCGTTGTGTGAAAACATATTCATGAAATGTAAGATGGGTGAAACAGATTGCAATCCAATTCATTGGGTAAAGTTGAGTCTAATGAGATGTTATGTTTGAAGGTCTATGTAGTAGGTCTTGGCTTTTGATACTATGTACAATGGTCTTGACGGTTATCCTTGGCTTGTCATACTATGGGAAAAGGTAGTGGAGGTTAGCCTTGACTCATACTGAATTCATGTTTTATGTTTTTTTTCACATTTCTATTATTCCATGATTTAATGATCCCTTGTTTATATGTTATGATTCTATATGTTACATGCATTTTTATATCATTACGTCATTCTTTCTATCCCATGTGCTAATGCTTTGTTCTTATGGTTATTCCATTACTTGGTTTTTTAGCTCATCCCTTTGTTTAGGTTATCCCCAGGTTACCATATGTAGATGTAAAGACTCAACAAAAGTTAGGAGCTCTTTATGAAGACTAAATAAATAGAAGTTATATTTAGTTTCATGTTTTCAATTATATGTACCTAGTCTTTAAAGACACTAGACTTCACAATACTTGGCTGGTACTCTGATGTATATTTATGTTTAAAATCATGTACTGTTATATGTAAAAGTGTAGGGTTGCTATATATGAAATGAACACCCTAAGAATATTTGAATTAAGATATATATATCAATGAAATTATTTTTAATAAACATAGTAAAATTTAATTAAATAATATGTTGATGAAAAATGTTCATAATTAAGTAATTAATTAATGTAATTTTATTATCATGGATTTTAAGTGTAAGCACAGAACGGTTCTATAACATAATATAAGGGATCTCTCTAGAACACCCTTTATCTTATTGTTATGAATTTCTCCCTATAACTCACATTATATCTCTCTCATTTATATTATGGAATGCATCTAAATTCTGTATATATGTATCTTATATATTTACCTAGCTTATTCTTTCTTAATATATTGGGGAAAACATTCCTTATATTAATTTCTCAAATGACTTCTTTATGAAATATCATTAGATTATATTATTAGAAGATATTATGAAACACATTTATTTCCATGGTTAATTATTATGTACATAAAGTATGACTAGTTTCATTCCCTATCAATCATATGTATATAAATTTAGTTATACGTTCACCCAGATAGTTCTTGAATGCTATGGGTAATGTTTCATTGTCCTGAGACCTTATATATCGGATCACGGAGTAAACCTAATCCACGAGGAGACATTGTTCACCATTTTTTGTTTTCATAGGTTTTAGGAGTGACTATTTCTTATATCATGTTATATGTATTTTCCCATTCTGATGTTTCCATGAACTTATGATACCATGTTCTTTATGTTGAGCTTCCATGTGATTATTCATGAGTCTTATCTTTTATGATATTATTTTATTCCTTTTTGTTCATACTCTATGATTAATTATCATGTCTATTAACTTACCGGGATTTATAGCTCGTAAATAAATTTTTTGTACTCCCCAAGATATCATATATTGTTTTACGATATCAATGTTATTTACTACCTCGTTATTTAAAATAAAATAGAGATGTTAAGTTTTTGTTTCTATTTAACATATCATGAATCTAGACTTCCAAATACATGAGACCTTATGATATATGGGATGTATTTATTTGCTATTTTGTTAAAAATAATGCAATAAAAAGTGTGAAACGTCTTCATATCTATATTTAAATCCATTCATGTAATGCACTAATGAAAAATTAATTAAATCTCTTAGTAGAGATAGTTGTCCTTACTTATGCACGAGTGATGATTTCATTTTCCAACGAATTGAGATAAATAGAGAAAAATAAAAATATACCTTTATAGAGTCATATTAATATCATAAATATCATGTATCCTAATTAAATATATCCTTATGATCGTTCACTTTTAATGGAAATGAAAAACTACACACATCACATCATAGAGGTTGTATTCCATATATACACATGAGTGATGTTATCATTTTCAAACTGATGGTAATGAAATAAGGTAGATAAATTTTTACCATAAAAAGGGTAATAATTATGTCATTAAAATCAGATATACTTATTAAATGCATCTATATAAATACCAATGATAGAGTATGATGAAAAATAAGGTATATTTGTTTTGGGCGATTGTAGTCTGTATCTACGCATGAGTGATGGGTTTATTTTATATTAGATATATTGGATATAGAAAATGAATGAACCATTAAAATAACAAAATTTTATTATATTAATAATAATTACATCATATTGTCATCATTTTTGAAGAATATTTGTAGGAGGTTATGGAAGAATGAATCTTGAAATATATTGGTAAAGACAATTACCTCTCTCAGATATCTTCCATTAGAATACATCTTAATACTTATTAATTTATTTTTTATGTAAGAGAAAAACAACAAGGAATTTGGGGGGAATTTCAATAGGTAATTTTCATAGGGTTTTGTGGATCAATTTTTTTCATGTAGTTTAGAGAATTGAGAAGTTTATTTTCCCTTTTATATATGAGTTTAGTGAAAATTTTATAAAAACTTGAGACCTTATTATATAATATATTACTTACTAAAGTCAAGTAGCTCCAAATTATCATATAGTAGCAGATAATAATGTTACGATGCAAATTAAATCATCCAAATAGAATCAATATATTTTTTTTACATAAATTCGTATTCATATATTTTATCCCTTTTAAACTATTTTAACATTAACAGTGGTGAAAAAAATTTACAGTGATAAATATTTATTATGGAAAAATTTAATTTTATCTTGTTACCTAATATTAATTATTGTGATTCTAAATATTGAATCCATTTATAATGGTTCAATTTATAGATGTGGTAGAAATTGATTATAATATCTACACAGAAAACACATATAAATCATTTTTAGACATTATGTATTTTTAGTGATAAAAGTGATATTATTGTTCCCAGTAAGCACCATTAGGTGAATTTTGATATATATTATATAATATATTATCATAATCTTTCATTAAAATCGTTCATCAATCGTGATTAATTCAATGTTTTAAGATAAAATATATCTCATAAAATAAATATTGTTTTTTAAAATAATTTTCTTTTAAAATTTAAATGATTTTATCATCATTTATAGCTAATTAATAATTAATGTATAAATGATTATTTTATTGATATATACATTATCACTATATTTCATAATTTATCAATTGTGATTAATTGATTTTTTTAGATAAAAATTTATTATATATGAAATATATTTTTTAGGAATTATACCTAATATGATTTTATTCCTATCATTAAAATTCGAATAATAATTTTATAATAATTAATAAATTCATTTTCATTAAGGAAAAATTTTATAACGAATTTTTATAATTTAGTAAGTCTTACTCATACTCACAAATCCAATAGTAATGTGACAATATTCACAATTAAAAATTCCATTTTCCATTATATTTTGGTTCATTTAAGTTCATTATTTGATGTGAAGAATGTTTTCAAAAACATCAAATTTAATTAATATAGAAATATATTCAAAAATTACAATGTGCTAAACTCGTTTTATTAATCATCCCTATTAACACTAGCACATGGAGGAGTGGTTAAAGAGAAATTAGGAATGCGGGTAGAGTACCCCTATGATATGATGGTTAACTATGTGAAATTGATATTACATAGATCTTCTCAAGGACCCACCAAAGGTAAAACCATGTCCATAGGAAAATATTTTTGTTGTTATTATTGATGTTCATTTTTGTTACATGATATTAGAAATCCCGATGTAATGGGATATTTTTTAATTATACATTGGGATCCCATAATTGAAATGATAATAGAAGTGTGTGATTAACACATAGGTGCTCTAGGGTTAGTATAGAAGATAGAATTGATGGGGGAAATTGAGGTGAGATGGGAAAGGATGTGAGCATTAGAGTCATTATATTATAATGTTGTTACCTAATATCTTTTTTCTCATTTAATTTATTACACGAATATTTTTTATTGTTATTTGATGCTTTATACCCTCCTAGAATAACTAAAAATTTTTTGATGGTTGGAAGTGTTGGTTTTATTTGACACATCTATGATTTATTTATTAGGTGACTTTATTTTAATTTTTTATCTAATTAAATATTATTTTTTACATAATAAAAGGTAGTGAGATGATGGGTGGGTTGTGTGGGACATTATTTAGTGAGTCTTATAAATATTAGAGACTACCTAGATAATTTATTTTGATGATATAATAGAGGGAGCGGTACACCTCTTTAGGTCATGGTGGTGTGTGAGTTATCGGTCATAGGTAAGTGGGCCCTTTAATGAGTTTGGTAGTTCTTGTATGAGTTTTCATGGTGTCTGCATCATTTAAATATATTCTAATATGTTTATTTATCATGTGAATTTTATGTTATTTTCTCGTTTGGTGAATTTCAATATGCTATTAATTGAACAAACACCCAATGCTTTCATGCACGTGGGCTTGATCACAACAACACTCTGTGTGTTAATGAATGTGGGGGAATCATAATGGATCAGTGGAATCACCCCTAACTTGCCCAAAATTTATGGGTTTCAAATTTTAATAGTATACCACCATGTTTTCTATTAAGCTCTTTAAAATCTTTGATTTAGATATATGATTTGTGTACGTAATGTTTTAGAGGCTAGGTATTTGACATTTATTATAAATTTAGAATGGCTAGAAGTCATTATTTATTTACTTTTTAATCATAGTTCATATTATAAACTATTTTCTATGATATTTATTTATTATAATGATGTATAATATAATTTATCTCGTATTACTACTCTATTTATTTCTCATACATCATGTAGATTATTTACTAGTTTTCTTTTCATGAGTGTGGTGTCTTTCTTGGATCCTTTATTTTCTATAGGTCTAAGGGTTTCAAGACCTAATAATGGGTCAACATGAAAATTTTATGGAGTTAATCATGAAACCTATAGTAATATTTTAATATAAGTCATCAAATGGATTTTGTAGGCCCTCATATCTAGTCTCTTGTATTGAGCACATGGATAGGCATACCAGAGGTCTTGTTATGATCTCTGCTCAGGTACCTTTCATGAGATTTGACACATGGTATTAAAATGTTCTTTTAGGGAATATACTGAGATGATCCAATACTAGAATGGGTGGAGATAATAATTTAAGAAATAATTGTTAGTTGACATTAGTTCCTCTCTAACATGACCATGTTTGAAAATACATGTGTACATAGGATTTTTATTTTATGAGATTATGAACTCTTGGTATGGTTTAGCTGTTTATCTAATAATTCCAAAATTATATAGATGACAATCATGGTGTGTTATAGGGTATGACTGAGTGGTATTTCTTTTTTCATTAATAATTCTATTAGTACACCTATTGGATGAAACAAATTCATAAAAATGATTTTTTTACATATTATGTCATCTGGATCCACTATTAGTTGAACTAACATGATATATAAATGATTTATTCATGAATACACTATAAGGTGCTATTTGATTAATATGGTTCTAAGGGGAATAATAGATTAAATATGGAATATTTTTTAATTTTATATAGGGTAATGGTAATTCAGTGGTATTTTTTAAGAAGAATGGTGTTTTCGAAAGAAAAATTCTATCATAGATTGATGAATGAATAAAACGGTTTTGGAATTTTTTTTTAGAAATTTGGATGAAAATATTTTTAAAAAGTATTTAAAATTTATTTGGAAATGATATAAATTTTTATGTAATTTAAATGAATAAGAAGGTTGGCAATTAGATGATTTTATTTTGATGATAAAACCCTTTCATTCCAAGTTCTATTTTCAAAAAATCATGTCATTTTTGTGTCTGTAAATAGATTTGATCTAGTTTTATAATACATAACTTAAAACTTTTAGTATATGGTTTATTGATCTTTAGTGACTGGGTATATGGTAAACTAGGTGTTTTTAATTATAAGTTTAAGTATTTTAATATAATAAATTATATTATACCATGAATATCATTCTTGTGAAACGAGTTATCTATTTTGTTTGATTGTATAAAAATATATTCATATATGTTTTCCATATTTAGAGAAATTGTATATGTTTTAGTAGGAGATTAATATGGTATAGTGTACCATCAGTTTTAATGTGATAATGATTATTCGTCATTATTGTTAGGAGTGGTATTAGGTTAGAAATGGATTTATAGATGATGTTTCAATATTTTGAACCAATAGGTGATTTTGTAATTTCCCATGTCTCTTGGTGTTGATTATTAATTGGGTTCTTGGATAAATGATATTGGATTCAGATACTGTCAATGGATATATCATAAGAAAATGAAGTTGATAAGATGATTTTGATCAAGTAAACAGTAGTGGATTTATTGGTTATTGGGTAAAAAGACGTTTAATGGATAGTGCATTCAAGTAATAAGGTAGTGAATCAGGTGTTTGATTTATGTTTATATATGAAACATAGTCGGATCATGATGAATTGATCATTGGAGTAGGTCTAGAATTTTGGTTGACCAACCACATGGTGATTTTGTGGATGATCAACCATATATTTTGAATTTCATCATGACTCATATAATTTAGGGAAAGTTACCAAGGTTGAAACTTAAATATCATTCATTTATGTTGATGATTAATGTTTTTTTTTCAGATTGAAAATAATTTTTCTAGATAATGTTTGGGATGCAATTTTAAATGTTTTGGAGAAAAATTATCAGTGGGAACCACACAAAAATAATCATATGATAGATAATGAATTTCCACTATAGGAAGAAGATTATATTTCAATATAAGTTATTTTGGTGTAATGGTGATTCATTCATCATGGAGGGATTAAACCATAATATTTTATACTATTTAGGAGGTAATGGTGTCTATTTCAAGTGATATGTCATGATGCAACATATATTGTTTCACTATAAGGCCTCTGAATAAGAACATGTTTTAGAGCTGGGGATGAATCAAACCATGATGGGGTGGATTTAAATTAAATCTCTAAATGTAGTCTATAACATGATTATAATTTTTGGATATAGATCACATTATATTAATGGGAATGGTTCCCTAATGTCCCTAGTCATTATATAGTCTATGGGGGTTTTACAATGAACTATGTGACCAAGTTTAGGGGTTTTTCTATGGGAAGGTTTGTTTCACTATGAACCATTTGGATTCACACAATGTGTCCCTATATATGTGACATTGAATCACAATCTACCTGGTAGATGCCACAACATTCTATCTTGATGATACCCAAAAGATCATATAGGGACACTGGGGGGTTGAATCAGTGCACCCAACATTCAAATTATTTTCAATTACTTTTTAATTAGCACATATTACTCTCAAACCTCTACCCATGTTAAGAGGATTGGATATCTTATACTCTATAAAACTTTATGTGTAATTTAGATAATAAGTAAATCAACAGACCAAAAATATTTTTACATGGTTCAATAATAATTCTTACTTCTTAACTGGATCAACTGGTGGTTGTTTAATATATTTTATTATTACTATAAATTATAATGATTAAAAATTCCTAGAATATTCACCTAGAGTTTGTATAGGAAATGATCAATCTTCCTAGGTATATAGAGTTTTTTTATAGGTACCACTAGTATGTTATGGAAATGTTTATACAAGAACCACCACATATTTAAAATATATTCATTCTCCACATGAATTCTTTTATCTCTTTGGGAAATTCCACAAGAACTTCAGATATTATGGTCTTGAAAATCCTCGTAAAATGTTGAGGATCGTGAGATCACAATCATAAATATTTTCCTAGATTTGAATTCATATCTCTTTAATAAAAATATTACATCAGGATCTCTAAATGATATTGCAATAGTGTGAATTTTTTTGATCAACTCCATGCTAATATTTATACTAAATAATGTTGTTCATGGGGATATCAATTATTACATGATTTAAATTATCCATTTAAATCCTTATATAATTGTTTTTGGAATAATACATTTATTCCTATTTCTTAAATAGAAATACCTATATTATTATTATGTATTTCTAATACTCATTTAAAATACACTAATGATCCAATGTATTATTATTCTTCTTTATTATATGAAATACATGAATGATTTTGATATTCAGTTATTTTTCATAAAAATTATTTATTGAAGATGTTTAGATTATATCCATAAACAACATAAATATTTTGGAATTAATATTTTTGTTAACACCCAGGGATTTCCCTACATGAAAACAAGCATGAAACTCAGGTACCTATAAGATAATGTTTCCCCAATATTCTGTTCCTTGACACGGTATAAAAAATATCATTGATTTTTTTAAACACATAAAATATTGGACATTACATTAATATTTATGAGGAATCATTAATTTTTAATAACCAAATGTCTACAACACATCATTATTCAAGGCATACATGGCCTGTCGCTCACCATGATTCTTCATATCAGAAATGCTCGATGACTTGGGATCTCTGTTTCCTTAACATCATCAAACGGAAAGAAAATACCACACAGAATATTTAAATTCCCAATGGATCAGGTAATTATTATTTATGCAGAATATTCTCTATTTCAATATACAATTCCTATCATTAAAAAAATTATACAAATTTACAATGACTCTGATGTTTAAACAATTGCGTTCATGAAAACAGAATTTTCAGATACAATATGTTCGAAGAATTCAAGCCACAATCACATATTTTAAATTCGTTCTAGATGCAGGAAAGTGTAAATTCATGATTATCCATTCATTTAAAATGTCTCTCATGATTAATCAGCTACTGTTTTTGTGTGGATACCTTATATTCTTCAATAGTGGAATCATGTATCAGGTTCCTTATATTCATTCATGTCTATACATGAATATCATGTGCAACATGCATCATAGACTTGAAAAGATACCAGGATATCAACATGACCATATTTAATGTGAATAATTCCTTTGTTTAAATCCATTGTATGAGGTAATGATCACTATTACTTCAAAAATGGAAGATAACTTGTGTGAGGAGAACCCCGATTAAACTGGAGGAAAAAACACATAGTTTCCTTGAATGGACAGCTCAGATCAGCTATATTATTCAACCATCTTTATTTCCATCTTCTTAATGATAGATGAATAGTGTTCCATGTTGGGGAATCCCACATCAATTATTTTGATAGTTTAGGTGTGCCTAATTAATAAATCTCTACCACTATTTCTTCAAGCTGGCTATTGGGAATCAACACCCATACACCCCTCACACACCACACGAGCTTCTAGCCCATCCCCATGAACACGTTTAGGAATTCACCACATGCCTCAAATAGGGGGTCGCACACATGCATACCTCTGATAAAACGCTCTCCAAGAGGCCTTATACACAATCCCTCTCTCCAATATTCCACCATGATGGAAATCCAGGGATGAGCCCCCATCGGTGTCGTTGACCTCCAAGACTGGAAAATAGATTGGTTAATCTTGGTTAAGGTTGGATTATGAGTTGGCCTTACATTTTTTATGAGGTATGTTTATAACACATAGAAAGAATATGTGTATAAGAATTACATGAGTTCCCCAATCCTCAATTAATATTCCAACCCAAATCTCTTCATATTTTTCATGAATCATCACGAAAAAAAATATTTAGCACAATCTTCATTATTTCCATCATGTATAGATTTTTTTTGAGGAATCCATCATTTCACCATCCAATAATATTCTAATATCATCGAAATCTTCAATTATTCTTCATGAAATAAAATTTACCATGTAATTTATTAAAATTTTTCATTCTGTTATTTTAGAATGCAATTATGAATTCCAAAACCATTCAAGATTTAATAATCTTTACTTTCATCTTAATCATCCCAATGTTCATTTCTCCAATTTCATCATGAGGTAAAAATATATTTTTCGTGATCCTAAAAATCCTTATGTAAATATAAAAAGAGAGTAATATGCATAGAATAGAAATTATATTTTTTCATGGAATTATTCATCGCATAATGTAATAAAATGATATTTCAGGGTTTATTCCAATCCAACATCTCAAAACATTATATCAAACAATGTTTCCCCAATGACACAAGTCCTTGAAATTACAATTAGCACAAACCATCATCATAATTACATGGAGAATATTCCATGCATGATATCCTATTCAATTATATGAATCCATAACTATTATCCAAAAATTATCACCAATAATGTATAATTGTCTTACCAAATGTGAACCAATGATTCCATAATGATTCTCCAAGCGTCATCATAAATCATGCATAATTATATTAACAAATGAAAACCAATGAATCTTATACAATTCATTGTGCATCATAACCAATATTATTTAGTAGTTATAAAATGATTTTCATATTTCTATTTCTATTATTAACCACTAATCATAGGGTACTTCATCATACATTGAATATTGATAACATTTTATATATTGAAAACAAATACAACCATACTAAACAACCTTACACTTATTCTTTTCACACCCACTATATTGTTTATGATCCATTAGTTAATTTTTTGTTTTATAATTTAAAATACTTCTAAATATCTATTGTTTCTAACATCTCAAAGGAAGGGGAGTGACCCACATTTTCTCTACAAATATATGGATTTTCCTCAACTCAATAAAATTTATTTGAGAGGGCTTTATTATGTGGATTCATTGTTTGTTATACCCTATTTATCAATTTGTTATTTACATTCTCTGTCATAAAATTTGACAATTGGATAATGTATATTGCATGTTGTTCAACATGATTTCTATCACCATATATATTTAATAGGGTATTTTGAAATTTTTGTAATAATTAGATATTTCATTGACATAGTAAATTAACGGTTCATTATTTAATTGGTTTAGGCAAATGAAGAAAGTAGAACATACCTCGTTTTTTGTGGATTCAGTGATTTTACACCAATCAATGAGATTTTATCCTATTATACAAAAAAATAATTTGATCTTAATTTTTTGGGTTTAAATATTTTATATTTTATGGATGATATAGAAGCTTAAGTATCTATTTGGTGATATCATTATATTAGGATTTATTTGGGATCACGTGATCAAGGTTGGTGGTCTTTACATTAATTATTATGTGACCCATTTAGGTATTTCATGTTGTGTCCCAAAATTATTAGTATCCTTGTCATTATTGTGTGAAATGGTGTCATCATTCCCTTTTAATTATAATAATATTCAATGAACATATATTCAAGACATTCTATATCACTTTCTAAATAATTCATTTGAAATACAAATGTTGAAAAAATGTTGGTGCCCCTATATATACATATATATATGGTGTTTCTATTTAAATTTTAGAAGGTAAATGTGTTTCATTATTTTTATTAGATTTAATGGTGTTTGAGTTTAAAATTAATATAAAAGTAAAATAAAATTTTTTATGAGAATTTATGGGAGTTGACTTTTAACTTATGTGTTTATTTTTAATAATGATTGAGTTGGGTTTTACCTATCTCATATAATGATTAAATAATCCATGTGATTCTATTTAAAATGTTCTCAAAAGTGGTTGATCTAGTATTTTAAATGAGATCCCTGAGGGATTTTCTGATTCATGTTTGGGTTTGTTTGACCTTTTGTGGGTGATTCCATATATTCAAAATATTTATTGAATTTTATTATAGTTTATGATTATTGTGGCCTAATTTTTTGTCATTATTTTATGATGATAAGTTAAAGTGTTTGAACAATGTTTGAGACTTTCTCGGAGGTCATGGGTATATTAAATCAGCAATAGATATTATGTAGGTGTCTATTTGGAATAAGTCCATAGGAACTTTTGTACACCCATGGTATAGATGAGATATGTTTTTATTAATTTATTGAAGGGTGAGACCTTCATCATTATCCCTTAGTATATTTATGATGTTCATGATGATGTTTCTGGAATATTTAGTTCCCTAGATAGAGAGCACCATATATGGACTCAGTTGTTAGAGTGGGAGTTTATCCCAATAAACTTTTTTGATGAAAACAAGACAGGATCATGAGATGTATAACTTATGGAATGATTATCTTTGTCATCGATCAATAGATGGGATAATATATTAGTGATTCAACCTTTTGGTATCAAGAGGAGGACTATTATTTTTCTTCTAAGGTGATGTGGTTTATTTCATTTAAGCGATAGAGCCGCTGATCACGTATCATGAGAGGATTTATGATTTTCAGACTATCATCTAGTTTCTGTGTTAATATCTATGTGTCGGGACATATTGGATGAATTGATTTGTAAATGATTACATAATTGGGAATATTTTAATTTTTTTCTTATGTGGTGACATATATTTTTGGGTTTTTGAAGATGAGATATGGATTTATTTTGGTGTTCCTCTTACCCATTAACATTCTTTTATTATGTGATGAAAAAATGAGTCTAAACATGGAATGTCTCGTGAATATTATGTGGTGATGGAGGTATACATTAGATATTTATATGGCATATCTTCTAATGGACCAACCTTATATAAGACCTTGGTCATAATATGGAAACATGTTTTTTATTGTCTTTGATGTTGGTTTTGATGTGTGATCTATGAGATCTAGGTGTAACACGATATATATACTATTATATTATGTTATCCCACCATTATGGAAAAATTAAATATATGGGATTGATCCAATTTGTACCTATGGGTATTATAAAAGATATTATCTTCAAGAACTCGTGCGGTGAGATAAGAAAGGGTATGGAAAAATAGTTTCTTATTACATGTGGTTGTAACTTATTACATAATTTACCAAAAATTTAATCATGTGATTGTTTATTAGTGATATTTTATGATTTATCCCCTTTTGACTACAGGATTATGTTTTTTTTCAATTTGATGAGGTTTATGAATATTTTTCCACCATTTATTTTAATTGTTTTTATTCTTTTTTTGTCCGTTATTTACCATGAATCATTGGTGTTTTATATTCATGATTATTGAGAATATTTGGGGGTTTATTTGGACATCAATGAATAAATTATATTGGTATGATGATATATTCATGATGATAATTTTAATGAGATGATGGAGGTATGTTACAACTCATTGGGTTGCAATGTCATGCATGTTTATGATCAATGTTATGTGGGTTTGGTCCATAATTGTCTAGTTCCAGTTTGAGCTATCATAATACATGTTTATTCTAGTGTCACATGCAATGGTTTGTTATTTATATGTGAATGTTAATAATTTTTTACCCATGAGTTGAATGGAGAAAAAAAATTCAATCTCCCACCAATTTCATGGACATCCATGTGACCATTGTAGAAATAATTGTGTTGTGGTGAGAGGGGAAATGAAACTAGGTTGTTTGAATCATATTTTACCAATGTACAAGGAATTTATTTTAACATGTGATGGTAGACCTTCATGTATTCATTCAGTACTATGTATCACATGAATATATGAACATGGTTTGACTCTATTATATTAAGGAGGTTGTCAATTCTCTTGGAATTATCATCTGAGTTGGGAAAAAGTTCACTACTTATTGACTATTTATTATCGTTATACTATGTATCTTCATGTGTGAAAACTACTTATTTATTATGATGATATCCAATAAGTATGTTAAATTTTTTATACTCTATTTATTTATCATTCCCAGTGTAGACTGTTTATATATTTACATTTTTATAACACAATGGCCAATTGGATTTTGATATATTGTCTATAGGTTTTCTGTTTTCTAACCACATGGATGTGTTATGTCAAATTTTTAGTGGATTTGGGTATAACCATGGTACTTTTAATTTTATGGAATTTTATCCCCATGATTTTTTATACAGTCACCAAAAATATGAATCGTATATTATATTGGGTGGCACACAAGAAGTCATATAGATATCCCTTCTTAGGTTTTATTCGGGCCATCCATTATTGTTAGTAAAAAAGTAATTTAATATCATATTTTATAATGTGAAAATGTAAATAGTAGTGGGTATAGGATTTTTAATCATGTATTCCATGCTATTTTAATTCCATTCTCTACCAAACTTGACTGAAAATATAAGTGTGCAGGTGATCTTTTATATCATCAATTTGGCATGCATGGTATGAACGAGGTATTGGGCTTTGAATACCAATGAGGGATTGATGGGGCAGAAGATGAGTCATATTACATTTCTAGGTGCTAGTTATTTCTACATGAATCATTATAGTTTCATTCTTAGGGAATCATACATACACCAATGGGATGTTTCGTCTGAAAAATTACCTTAAATGAAATTATTTTAATTAAATAATCATATAATCTATTAATTAATATATTTTATGCATTTTCCTAGGTTACTAGATTAAAAATATTGTTAATAAATATAATTATTGGTAATAAATATAATATTTTTGGTCTAATAATATCAAATTTCTTTTTTAACAAAAAATCACGGAAATAGATTACAATTAATTTTAGTGAGTAAGGTAAAATTGAGAATAATTTGGAAGTAAACCATATTACTAAGGGCCAAATTGACATGGAAACATGTATAGAGACATTGTATTCCATTAGTATGACCAAATAACCAATTGAATCAAATATTAGGGATTAATGGGATATTACTAAATTGAATTTCCCTACATAAATGGTTTAGTAATGAAAAAGAAAAAAAAAGAACATTCATAACCATTAACATTTATAAAATTTAGAGATATGTAAAGTAATAATAATTTTGGTTAGACATATAATTTTGAAATATAAATGGGTAATTTTTAATATAATAACTTATAATTAAATTTTACAGTTGATTTTGTTACATAAAATTCTTAAAAAAATTCCAATGTAGTGATTATTTAGTTAATAATAAATAAATATAATTGATACTATTAATTATAAAAGTGATGAAATTTGATTAAAATATTGTTTATAATTTTTATTGTAGATTAATATATCATGTTAAATTATTGTAAACTTGATATATTTTAAATCCATTTTTTCTTTGATATCATGAAGTTAAAATTAAATAAATAATGTCACAATTGACATTAATGTTATTTTATAATAAATGATATTTTTTTAAATGATTTAATATTAATAAAAAAATATATTCTTCCATGTGATTTTTATGTGTTCATAAATATTAATTATTTTTATATTAATTTACTAAATGATATTTAATAATTAATATATTAACCCATTTATTTTAAAATCATTATTTGCATGGTCTGGGTTTAGATAGTGTTTTAGGGCATCAAATAAGATTGTTTTAAAATTAATTATTATAACACATGGGATTTTTTATTTAAAAATTATATATCATATTAATAATATAGTTGTTCTGTATTTTCATGTAAATATCGGTTTATTTTAATCATACTAATCCAATTAATTATGTTATAAAAATTTATGCTTTAATAAAAAACAAACTACTAAATTTTGGAAATCATATATGTTAAGGAACCAAATTATTAAAATGTAGATATTTTCATGTCGTGGGTGTTTTCCTAGACAATAATTCTCATTTAGACCACTATATTTATATTTTTTAATCGCATTAGGTAACAGATACCTATACAGGCCTAGTTTTTATATAATAAGTCTTTAAAATATTTATGAGTTTTATTCCACAGTCTGGCGCAATAATAGAATGGTGTTCTGAGGCCCAAGGTGCCCAGAATAAAATTTTAATTTATGCACACATAGTCAAATAACAAAAAAATGATAACATTGAAATTGTAGCTCGGATCTGTAATTTGAGACCACTCTCTGTTCCGAAACACAATGTTTACCCTAAACGCAACATAAAGTAAGTCGGTGTGGGGAGTAAAGACCCCTCGCTCCATGGCAGAAGATTTATATTAAGTGATTTAATTAAATGAACCAATTAATTAAATAAAATTAAATCCATAAACCTAAATAAGGATTATAAATCATGGATTTGATAGTTCCCTCATAATCCTATTTTTTCAATGGGGTCTCAATCATCACCTCTCCCCTTTCTCTCTTTGACAAACGACAACATATGAAGGTGATGAACCTTCTGACATAGGTGTATTGAGGTGCAATGGATCATTCCCCTTCATTGATGAACATGTTCAGCAAAAAAAAAAGAAAACTAAAACTATGTAGGAATCGTTCACTGTGTTTTACATCTTGAATTAAGAGTTGAGCGTGTTGAATCTCTTAACTTTGACATGAGTCTTTGGATTCAAAGTTTGCATGAGCTTGAGTATCGGTTTTCAATTTTCTTTTTGTTGATTTAACACTATTTTCACAACATTGATCATTTAGGAAATAATGCTAGTACAATGATCCAAAAACATATTTTGGTGACTTAACCCCCGTAAATTTCAATGTTTTCTCCACTATAGAATTCTCTCAAATCCATGTTCGATGATTGTCGGGTGACCCAAGCTCGATCGATCACCCGGAATGAGGAAAAATCATATTAAATTCTCCGAATGATGGAGGAATCATGAGTGAGGAATATATCTATGATCATTAGGACTGAGGATGAAGGATTTGGTGGTTTCCTTATCATCCAAGGAGGAACAAACCCGCAACGGCACTTGGATTATCCGACCAACCCTTGGTTTCGTCCGAGGCCTATTCATGATGAACGATGAATCAGTTCCATGTTCATCTGTTGGATCTGTTGATTTTGGATCCAATCCAGGAAACATTGACCTAGGAGAATGCTAATTCAAAGCATGGGAAAGGTTTCGGTGTATATTTGATGTTTCTACGATAAACCCGACTACACACCATGTTAAATGATGAACACATGGTATGTATCCCTCCCTCAGTGGTGGCACTAGGGTATGAAAATAATATAGTGATACTATGGTGTGTATTACTTTAACACACTTTGTTTTACATTTCTGTGTGATGTGAACCCTTTGGTAGAGCACATGTCCATGTGTGGAGTGCACAGATACAGGTTGGCCACACGAACATCATCCCATTTTGACCAACATGCCATGTACCAAAGTACATGGACATGATGTTTGAGTACATAGACAGGGCTAACCGATATAGATTGGTCCCTAGATGAACAAGACACTCCATGTAGTCCCAATACACGGTGTGTTCCCCTACATGGGATGTATCTTGTGTCTACCCAGACACATGGACATACAATGAAGGGGAGGGGGAACATGTCCTTCGAGTCCAATAACAAACCATGTAATTATTGAGATCAATTGAGAAAATGTAAAACATATGTATCTCTTCTTGTATGGAAGTTAGATTTCGGCCCACAATAACCCTATCTTGAGCATTTTCCCACATAGAATGTGATGGTTCCCTCATAATCATCATTCATGATACGATGTAAATGATCTTGGTTGGCACACACAGATACGACAACCGATGATAGTAGTGTACAGATAGCCTCACCAGGGCAGTACCAGGATCTCCCTCAAAACAGTTTGGGTAGTGAAATTCCCGAATGGTCCTTCTATGCATACCCACTAGAAGGGTTTGGAATCTTCATTACCCTACGACAGTTCTGTGATACCCTCTAGCAGTTCTAGGTACTGTAATTTCTCTAAACAATTGTTCCGTTATTACCCACCAGCTATGGTGTGTATTGGAATTCCCCGTTGATCTTTCAGAGTTACCATCCAGTGGTGCTTAGATTTCATGTTCCAAAGTTACTACAAGAGCATGACCCTCGACTACATGGTGCAGTGATGAGGCACATTTTGATTTACCTAAAGACTCATGAGAAAAAGGGTTGCCTTCCCCACCAAGTCATATCCTTGTGACATGACCTAAAGCTTTGCGAGCGAGTCAGTGTCACACAAACTGGATAGTATCGAGGTGTTTTTATTTGATCACCTTTGACTTGGGCATCCTAGGAAGATACAACAAGGTGTTGGACATCACAAATGGTTTTTACCATGGAACTGATGGCTACTCACATTTCCCGGGAGGGGCTATGAGATGGAGATCCTGTTACTCTCTCTTTTGGTTTTATTTGAATAGGAATATATATATTATTGGGTGGAGCTATATAATTCTGTTAACATTTAATGTACCTTGTCACTGCACAAATTCATTCCAAATGTTTCTCTTACTATTTCCCCTTCTCCTTTTCCAGGAGTTCTACTGGGTATGTTTGTACCCACCCCAGCATGGGCTTTTCCTAACATGTGTCTTGTGTTTTCCAGATGACGAATAGGTAGATCATGAAAATAGAGGTTCACAGGGTTATGGGATATCTGAAATGCATATGGTTTTTGGGGTCGGGATTTAGGGAATATGCTCTCTCAGCAGACTCCTCTACCAGTTGTTTTCATGATAGACTTATTCTTAGTTTGGGTGTGTGTTTTTTCCTTTTTACCCTACAGTTTTCACTAACGTACTTTATACTATCTAGAGGTTCATGCATTATAACTTTACATTATAGTAGTTGCATCCTTTATTTATTTTCTCTCTACATTTTTTTACATTGAGTTGGTTGTGTGTTTCTATATAGGTTTTTATAAAAAGCCCTCTACGAGATTTTATATCATCGATGCTAGTCATCAACGCCTGGACTTTGGTGGTGAGCTCGGGGTAGTGGAGGCTCAAAGGAGGCTTGGGTCTAGTTGTGACAAAAATGTATGCGATAGAGGTTTGACCATTACAATTTCATTCAGACATTTTCCTAATAGGGTATTAGTTGGGATTAGGGGAATGGTGTCAACATGTCTTGAGAGTGGCAATTGGTCCCGGGATCTGAGTGGTTGTGTGACTGCCAATGTAGCCACTCACGAGGACCCTGATTACCTGCTAGTCGATGCAACATCCTTATACACTTATTTCTAGAAACAATGGTACCTGAATCATATATGATTCAAGTCTTCAACTATCCTTCGTGAGTCATATCCACACACTTTTTTTGATGTATAATTATATATATATATATATATGATCATCTAGCCATGGTACTCCATGAACATTTCCAGGGTGCCTTTGCAACAGTAGACGAGCCCATATTACCACTCTGGTCCGTGATGAGGACCCAATGATCAATAATGCCTCAGTTCAGGGCCCATCATGTGACCCCTTCATCCAGTAGGATACGTAGCAGTGCCTCCACCCATCGAGGAGTAGTTGGTAGCAGCAGGACAAGGATAGTACATTCACCAAATGAGGGAACTTCATGAAATTTAGTAACAACAACAGTTTCGGTTTCATGGAGAGCTAGATGGTAAATTGGCAAAGGACTAGATAGAGTCAATGGTATGTGTTTTTATGCAGGAACGGACCCCATAGGCCTGAGGGTGGATTTATTAGTTAGCCTTATTCATGGTGCAACTGGGCACTGGTGGAGCTTAGTAACCCTGATGCGTGATGAGGTGACACTCATGTGGGAAAAAATTCAACATATTTTTCGTGTGGGTTACAAACCCTCCTTTTTGATCATTTCTCCATGGGGTAATTGTTTTTGGGGGGTTTATTTTTAAGGAAACCCTTCAATTTTAAGGAAGCAATTCATTTTAAAAGAAACCTTGTATAGTGAAATGACCTATGAATAAAATGGTATGATATTTTAATGTCTTTATAAATATGTGGAATATTATTTTTGAAATTGGATTACAAATGTAATTTTCAACAAGATCAATATTTGTGAAATGAATAGAACAACTAAAAAATAATTTTCATATTTTATTTTCTGTTGAAAACCTATGACCGTTAAATTTTGTATGATAATTTTTTTATTTATAGTAATACATTAGTAATTTTAGATGAATTTAAAATAATAAATTAGTATTTTTATAATCTTAGGTTTTTTATTGGTTGGATAGAATGTGATCAGGTGCTTCAAATTGTGTATTTTATGATTATGTCATAATCATTTTGAGTCATACATGTTTGTTTGGGTCATAGAAAAGGTGTTTGTTGTTGGTATTCAGTATCCAAATGGATATTTTGATTTTATTTAGGGTTAGACTAGTTTATTTGAGTTTTAGATGGAAATTAATGTGATGCATAGAACTATTGTTTAAAATTGTCCATTAGGTATGATTCATTAATGTGTGGAGCATCATATTACCAGAGATAGATCAATTGATGATTTTTTGGTTTTCTAGAACTGAAGGGTATATTTCCAATCATCTCAATGTCTTGGTGTATAATATGAGTAGGAATTGGTTTTCTATGTTATATAATAATATAAATTGTGAAAGTGATTTAATTGTGTACTGTTTCATCAATTTTCCGTCATGTTTTAGGGAGGTACAGTCCAGATAACACAAAATATAAATTTCAATAAAAATTAAAATTTTAATTTTAATTTACATGAAACCAACTATATATCAATGAAATCATATCAATATATCATGACTATCACATATGTAACTATCAATATTTCATATAACAAACATCAATACAAAATTTACAAAAAAAAATTTGGAAAAATTCACACATGATTTAATAATTACCCACATTTTTAAAAAACCAATCCCAAAAGAAAAATATTTTCATTATGTAATAGAATAAAATTATACAAAAATCAAGAATTTTTTCTAGAAATAAATTATCATTTATAAATTATAAATTATTTAATTATTTTTTAAAAATATGTCATCAAATCATTTAAAAAATTTGGTAAATAAAAACATCATGTTCATTTCAGAATATTCTATAATAACATGTAATGAAATGAACTAATATTGTAATTTATTTTTTTATATGAAAACAAATGTTTTTAAATAAAAATCATTTATCACAATGGGATATATTAGTATAGAATAAGTAAAATGAAATTAACACCTTATAAAACCCACTAAAAATTTCTTATATTAGGTTGTAGTCAATTATAGAATCATTCAAAAATAATCAAGAATAAAAATATCACATGATATATTGTTTTATATAGATTATTGGTTTAGTCACCTAATTTAGACAATCATGCAATGATAATTGAAGATCTATTATAAAATTTTCAAAACCAAATTCATCGTTCTTGTATATTTTTTCTCAGCTCATGCATTATATATATACACCCAATAATTTCACCATTATTTTCTCTAAACAAAGGATTTTCCCAAAATGCCCATGGAATTTTAAAATATTCAAAAAATTTGTCAATCTATTAAAAATATAATAATAATAATAATTTAAAAACTATTCTAAAAAAATGAATCAATTCTGACTACCCAAGGTAAATAGAAGTTTAGTATAATTAAGATTTTGATAGATACTACCTCATACCTACATCTCATGTTTCAATAATTATATCTATTATTTATCATTACCAATGAAATAATTATAACACGTTGATAGCATTTTGTGATGAAAAAACATGTTTCAAACTACCATTTTACCCATGTTAGCTATCTCTAGGGCCCAAAGGTCCTTTCTAATCACCAAATGCATGTGATAAGTGAAAAGGGTACAATCCAATATAAATAGTAATTATTTAACCCTATAAATACATTAAATAAATATAAAATACCTTTCGGGGTCATAAAATGTGTTAATCATATATTGGAAACTTTTGTAAAATCAAATAAATAGTTTTTTAATAAAATATGTAACATTATATTACCAATCTATTATGTATGTATTTAACCATGTCATTTTATTCCTTTTTCATTATTTATATGGCTACAAGAAGGAATTGGGAGAATTAAAATATTGGTGAAGTCATAGATTTTTTGGAGTCTCAGATTTATCTGGATTTTTCTACAGGTGGTAGGAGGATTTCACGATGTGTTACTAGGTTACTCGACATGTAAGAGTTGTTGGAATAAAGTAATTAATGTTTCAACTCTATAAAAGGTTACATGAAGTGAATATATCATACAAATTTTAAATTAAAAAAAGATCATAGTTTAATATGAGGTAGCAGGTTTTCTAGCATATATTAGACATTTGTAGTTACACATTGTGTAACACCCCACATAATGTTTTTAAAATAAGAACACATATGTTTTATATTCTGTTCTTCCTCTTGAAAAAATTTTCCTTTGTCCAGGGAAATTCTTAGGAAATTTTGGGAGGGAATTTCCAATATATACCTATCCATTAGACATACAATCTCTATTTATGTTGTGGTGATTCAATCTGGGTAAGAAAGCATTCCTCTTTATCATTACCATTGATCGAATAAGAACCATTGTGTTGCGTTATTAAATATTTTGATATAAATTCATGTTTCTTCTTATCTTCTCCCATGATATGTTGTGTGATAATATTAAAAAGGTTGTTCTATAGTTGGTCATGGTGTGGTGGGCCTTTAATCTTAAGGTATGTCATATTTACTCTTCCTCTCTAACCTTCTTTCTCAATTAGATCATTCCTATGATATGTGGATTAGCATACATGGTATCCATTAGTGTTATTGGTTTGAATCATTGGTTGATCCCATTACGGTTTTGTGCGGCCTGAGTCTCGAGGAAGGTGCTTCCATCTATAGCTTATGTTGATGATCTGGATTGTTCTTATTTTATAAACTAATTTATAAAATAAATTGGCATGAAATTTTATGTGTGTGTTGATATGTTTTTTATAGAAATTTTTTCCCTAATTATTGATAAATGAAAAAATAGGTATTTTGAAATCATTGAAATGTAATTTTGAAATGATATTGAAATGGTGTTCAAAGCATTGGAATGAATTGTGAAAACGTGCACTTGGGTTACCTTGGTTACTTATGTGGAAGGTTTATCTCAAGGACAACCTCCATTTGTTTTGATTATACGCTAGTTTTCTCTTAAGGCATTCCCAAATTTTCTAGGAGCATTATTAAAGGGATAAGATATTGATATTGTTGGGGGATTACTCATGGGGTATTCCTTGGATTCTTAGACCCATGTTCTATGAACAAGACTATTCACTTGATTGATTGTGGTATGAGAATTATTCTAGTATGACCTATAGTGATCCCTCGTGGTGATACCTAAGCATCTGTTTTGTTTTTCTTGGATTTTGTTCCTTGATATACATGTCTATGATTATGGAAAAATGATTTGTAAATGTGATTTGATATCGATATACCTATATGTAGTTTTAGAACTATGGTAAAAGGATAAAATTTTCCATGTTTTCAATAAAACATATTTACTACATATTATTCCATGTATTATTTAGAATTAGAATACATGAATTTTTATACAGATATTTGTTATGGAACAACTAGGAGGGATCCTATTGATCCTATTATATTACACCCTGAACACCTCTTAGGTGGTGCATAGACCTCATATGTCTTCCATTTAAGGGAGATTCAAGACACCATAGTGGGGTGGTGGGGCATCGTGTTAGTTGGGATGGGTAGATGGTGGTGATATCTTGGGAGTTATCCACACCATCACATGGAGTAGATATTTGTTTCTTGTCCTTTGTAGTTGGACGTGTCCTTTATAGTGTTGGTTAAATTTTCAGTTGTTTCATTTTCAAATATTTTCTTATAGTTATGGAATGTGTTTATTATCTTTGAATTTGTCAATTTTTCATAGTTTATATATACTTTCGGTGAATGTTGATGTTGGTTGAAATCATTCCCTCTAGTTTTTTGTTGATTCCTATGTTCTTATCACTAGACTATGGGGATCGATAATTCCATTATTTTATGTGATAGAATGGTTCAGGTTCCATATTTGAGGGTAACCTAGTTCATTTCATTATAATTAGGATCAGATGACGTCAACCCCCTTGATTCATTGTCTTGGGATATTTGTTAGACTATAGATAGGATCATCTGAACATGATATGTATATACGATAAGTGCCTGACCATCTCTCGTCATGATGAGACTCGAGATTCCATGGGATGTGGGGATATGTGTCTCCAGTGTTGGGTTTTGTTTTAAATACAAATTTCTACATATGGGTTTTATGGATTAAACTAATATTTTTTCTATTGTCTGACCATTATTATACCATGGTGTGTCATAGTATTCCTCTGATATGTATTCAATGTGTTCCGTATTAGGGTGAATATAATTCTCATTAAGGTAATCCACCAATACATTAGAATATAATCAACACTATCATATGGTAATTTTGTGTTGTTGACTCATATTTACAATGGGTTCAAAACACAGTTGTTGAGGTACAACCATGGAATAGAGGAGGGAGAGATTTATCACAACAATTCATTCTCAAGAATGCATGATCCATTAACAAATGAATGGACCCCAATAGATGGAAGACTGGCTGGATTTGATTGATTTAATATTCAATTCTCTGGAATCACATTAAAATAAAAAGTTAATGTTTTAACAATTAGGCTAAAGGATTCTGATAAGCGATGGTGGGATTATATGGTCCAAGAATACATACATGTGGACATGGTTCAGAATGGTTTCAAAACAATATTCTTCCATATGTTTTATCCAGAGTAAGAGATAATTGTAAATTATTTGGTGTTTCTATCTTTGTATCATGGGGAGCTTTCGGTGTCAGCATACGCCAATTATATTGATTTTATTTACTTCTTTTCTCCATGCATTTTTAATAATGAAAATGTGATGACTCAGAATTACCTGCAGGGTTTTCATATGGTTATCTTATAATAGGATTTTATGTTGAATCGTTATCCCAATTCGTAGAATGTATATATATCCACGGTTCAATAGATGGATATGGAATGAATGGTTGGTTTTCGTATCCCTTGTCTTCTATCAAGTAAATAATTTAGTGGTGTTTATGGGAAGAAGATGAAGTGGAATGAAAATCGTATTAGTGGTGGTGGTGGGTCTCAACAGCGAGCTTCCTTCGCACTGTCTTCTATAGCTAGTACGGTGCCTCTAACTTGCTATCAATGTGGCTGGGTTAGGAATACAATTCATTCAAGTCATATTCCCACAAAGAAAATCAATATTAGTGGATGTGTTGGTCACTTGCATCACTTCTATAAAGCTATGAGTACTGATGGTTATGTTTAGGGTCTATCAGCACTAAAGCTACTATGGCGATATTAGAAGATTCGAAGACTACATGGATCTAGCAACATGCCTCGGGATTGAAGCACATTCATGCAATATATGAGTTTGTAGTGGAATTTGATATAGGTTCGAAGTAATTAAGAGGTACTATCCTTATCGCATCTTTAGTAATGATTGATTTATTTGATACCAATACCTAACACTAGTTTATATTTTTATATTTTATTGACATGATTAAACATCCAATATAACAAACTTTCTTTTTAAAAGAGTTTGTGACACCTCATTTTATAACAAATGATTAGAGGTTTCAATTTTCTTCTTATTCATTAACAATAGCTAATGCATAGTTGGTCTAGAATTTTTACAATCTTGAAAAAGATCTGTTTGATGTCACTATCAAGATGGATTGAATTGGTTCTCATGAGGATGTGGTTGATTGTTATTATCAGATTGCCTAATCTCATCTTGCTGATTAGATATTTTGTGTGTTTTATGGGGAGTGGGACCTGAGATTAAGATGTGTAGGGACTTCTTTCCCAAATATCAAGAGTTCATTTTCTCCGATTACAATTGATCCCGATGACTTTTCTTATATTTTTGATATTCTTGCGGTTATTAGAGACTTCCCAGAAATATTCCCATTTGACTTCCCTAGTCTTCCTCTAGAGAGATAGGTAGATTTTACTGTTGACCTGGTTCCACATTCTCAAATGATATCATTACTATATTATCATATGGAACTAGTGGAGCCATAAGAAATTAAGACACAGTTGGACAATGTATTGGAAAAATTCTTTTTTCACCATAGTGTTTAACCTTGGGAAACCTCTATTCTTTCTTCAATGAAGGGTGATGGTTCACTTTAATTATATGTATACAATTAGATTTCAATCTAGGTAACAGGTAAGAGCAAGTATTTCTTGCCTTATGTTGATGATTGGTTTGATCAGTTAAAGGTGGGAATGTTTTTTTTTTCAAAGATTGAAATTTTTTCAAGTTATCATCAACTCAGACATTGGGAGTCTGAAATACCTAAGACATATTTTATGTGTAGGTATGGATATTATAAATAGATTGTAATGGATTTTTGTCTAAACGATCCCCATGTAGTTTTTATGGCTTTCATGAATCAGATATTCCATCAATATATTGATAATTATGTGTTAGTGTCTGAGGATGATATTTTGGATTATTTGAAATTCGACTGTGAACATAAGCACCATCTATGTTTAGTTCTAGAAATTATGAAAAGCCACCATATGTAGGGAAATATTTCGAAATGATGTTTCTAAACTCAAGAAGATATGTTCTTATGGAATCATATTTCTGAACATGTCTTATCAATTGATCTTGACAAGGTGAATGTTGTATAGTTATGGAAAGAACTATATAGTGCCTTTGATATAGGGATCTTACATGGTATTACTGGATACTGATGATGTTTTTTTAAGGATTTCTCTATGATGGAATCACATTTTACTGCTCACACTAGGAAAGCTATGAAATTCACATGGGATGAGAAATTTCAATCTTCTTTCGATGAATTGAAATATCTCATAACATGGTCTCATATTATTATATTTACGGATCCCTATACGGGGTATGTTGTGTTTTTTGATTCTTATGGTGTTGGTTTCAGATGCGTGCTTATGCAGGATGACCATGTGGTATCTTAAAACTCTCATAATCTTTAGCAGCATGAGAAGAATTTCCCCACTCATGATTTAAAGCTTGCTACAGTTATGCATGTGCTTATATATTGGAGGCACTATATTTTTTGGGAGAGGATCATGGTCTATTTTTAACATAATATTTCGAGTTAAATCTTTTCTAAAAAAGTGTTTAATCTCATATAGATATATGATGGGTATAACATCGTCATAGGTTTCAATTTGATATATCATACACCTTGGGAAGGGAAGATTCATTATGAATGATATTAGTAGGAAAGTACCATTGTAGAATATTTTGGAATCAAATCAACAGTGGATCCTTATAGGTATTTTTAATTATTTTCAACTGGATGATTCGGAGGATGTTTCATATATGGTTCAAAATAGTGTTCCATTATTATCAGCACTCCTGGAGTCAATTTTAATGAGTCAGTAGTAAGATGATAAGTTTAGAAACATTTGAGGAATCCTTTATAGTGGGGAGACTGTTTATGGTTGGACTCTCTCTTCAGATGGTATACTACACTTTGGAATGTGGGTTGGCATAACAATATTTGTGAGGAGTTTAGTATTGTTTAAATATCATAACTCCTCATGGACCATTCATCCCAACACTATAAAGATGCATTATGACATGAGATGATGATTCTGGTTTCCAGGTATGAATCGTGACATTATATATTAGGTGTCCCACTATTACACCAACCTATGTGTAAAGGTGGAGCACTTGAGACCCTTATGTTTTATTCAACCTCTTCTGCTTCCAGTATAAAAATGGGATATGTTCTTTAGGTGTTTTTTTGTTGGATTACCATGGACTCCCTGAGAGAAAAGTGATATCAAGGTATTTGTTGATAATTTCATTAAGTCCACACATTTCATTCTGATAAATGATTCAACTAAGGTTGGATATTTGGGTAAGATGTATGTGTAAGAGATTGTGAGGGTACATGGAATACACGTTTCAAGCAAGTGTATTTTATTTTGGTTGAACCACGGATATCCATCTGGGACTAGTTGATTTTGTTTTCAAAAATATATAACAAAAATAGATCATAGTGTCTCCCTTTGTGATGTTTATGGTTACCCTTTAAGATCACCTCTTTGTTGGGATGTGGTGGGTGAAGTAACATTGGTTGGAGCAAGTTTTTTTCAAGAGACATCCGTGAAGATTTAGGATGTAAATCACAGTTTAGTTACAACCCAATGTCGACAAAAATCATATTCGGATCAATGACATCATCCTCTATAGTTTTACTTCGATGAATTTATTTTTTTGAATGTTTCTCCTTGGTTGGGTCACCTTCGACATGGAAAATTTGGAATGTTTTATCTAAGATATGTTACACCATTTGATGTAACTTATCACCTCTGGAAGGTACCATATCAGTTATAATTTATGGTTCTGTTGATAGTTATTAATGATGTTTTCAAAATTTCTTATCTCTATAAGTACCATATTATTCGCACTCACATTCTGAGTTGTGAATAAATTGATTTGGAGCTAGACGTTTCTTTTTTGGAAAAACTAGTTGAGATCGTTGACTTTCAAGTGAGATTCATGCATTGGAAGTCAATTCCATTGGATATAGTTCTATAGATTCATGGATCAAATTCTCTTGTGATTCGGGAATACGAGTCATTGATAAGGGAGGAGTGGCCTCTTCTCATTCAAGGGATTAGATATTCTACACGACTTTCAGGGGGTGGAATTTGTTTACGGTGGGGAGTTTGTAACATCACATTACAGATCTATCAAGACATATTTAACCTCATCATTGTTTTTATTTTTCATTGTATACATATTACCTAGAAAGAATTTAGACGATACAAATAATGGTGATGTCACATATTTTATTGGTATCTCATCTCTAACCATCTTTTTCAGTAGAATTTCGGAGGATTTCATGTCATGTAACTAGTTTACATGACATGTACGAGTTGCTGGATACAAGTTGTGAAAGGCTTCATGTTGTAAAAGGTTACAAGAAGTGATGTTCTATAACACTCTTTGAGTTAACAAAAGGATGGATTTTAATCCTAGGTGATGGGTTTTACGATGTAAATGAGACATTGGTAGTTACATGACATGTAATCCCAGTGTAAATTTTTAAAATAGGTGTGTGACTATTCTGCTTTTGTTGCATTCTCTATAATTAATTTCACACTACCTAGGGAAATTATGATGCAATTTTTTGTTGCTTCTCTCCTTCTAGGTTGATCAATTAGATGTTCTATCTCCATTACAGTTGTGGTGCACCACTCTGGGTAAGGGACATTTCCACATCAATATTTCAATTGATCATAGAAGAACCCTTGTGTTCTGTTATTAGATATGTGTATGTAAATTGGTGTTAACTTTTTTCTTCTTCCAAGATCCATTGTGAGAACTCATTCTAGAGGTTGTTCCTTTGTCGTTCGTGTTGCGACATACATTTTTTCTTGAGGTATGTGGTATTTCCTCTTCTCTACTAACCCACATTCTTATTTGGAATAATACTAAGATATTTGGATTGGATTCCATGGTCTTTTTTTGGCATTGATGGGTATCGTAATCGGTAGAACCCATTGAAGGCATGTGTGACCTAAGTTTCAAGGTAGGTGTATCTATCTCTAGACTATATTGATGAACATTTTTGTTCGTGTTTTATAAATTAATTTATAAATTTAATATTTATTAATGATTTTTGTGTGGAGAAAATATTTTTAATAATGGATGGGTTTTCCCTAGTTGTTGACTAATTGAAATAAAGGGGTGTTTTCAAAGAATTGAAATGTATTTGTGTAATGGTTTTCAAATCGTTGGAATGAATTGTAAAAACAAGTACATGGGTTTCCATGGGTACTTAGGTAGACGGTTTATATTAGGTCTATCAACTATTTTTGGATATTATCATGAGGTTTTATCATGGGTATTTCATCTGTTTCCTAAGACCATTGTTCAAGGGGATGAATATTGAAATAGTTTGGGGGGTTACTCTTGGGGTATTCCCCTACTTCCTAGGCATGTATTCTAGAAATCATACTATATACTTGATTGATTGAGGTACGATTAATCGACTAATAAAACATATAATGATCCTTGGTGCGGATAAGTATTCTTTTGTTTTTTCCTTGGATTTGTTGTTTTAGCCTTTATATTCATGTTTATCCTTGTAGAAAAATGATGTTGAAAATGTTATTGAAAAATTATATACATGATTATTGTTTTACAAATATTATATAAAGGAAATTATTACCATGTTTTCTATATAAATTATTTTCTTCTTATCATGACATGTTTTTTTTAATTTGGATACAATAATTTTTATACCGAGACTTATTAGGGAACACCTAGTTGGGATCTTATTGTGCCTATCACGTAACAGCCCGAGATTTTATGAAAAATATTCTTTTTAATTTTATTAATGTCTTGTGTTGTACGCTACACCAAAAGGAGCTTACACAACACACATCTTTGACTTTCCTTGCATTACACGCAATCGCAACCTTCCTCGATAGCGTGTGTAGTACGCAATACTGAGTTTCACGAAACAACGATATGCTATTAAAATATTATTAAAATTAGCCGTTATGAATAGTAATAACCACTTTTTAAATTTTATAAATTTTTGCTCTCAAAATGGACTTCATTTTTGGATTCGGAGTATCGAATTTAGCCTAAGGTTAAATTTTGGTACTTTTCGGATAACTTTCATATTCTAATGAATAGTGAAAATTACTAAATTATAATTAAAAACAACTTTTTTAATCAAAATAATTAATAGTGATAAATTATTAATTTGAGTGGTTTTAAAGTATATTTAGAATATATTTTTACAATTTAATACAATGTTGGTCATTGAATGTAATTTCACATTTAAACCAGACATAATCAAGTGTCAATATTTTGATAGATATTGTTTCTTAAAAACACGCTATTTGTTTTAACAGCGGGATTTAATTATAAAATTAATTAATGCAACTTCTATGTTATGAATTTGGTAAAATAGACTTCATTTTTGAATTCGAAATATGAAATATAGCTTCGGATGAAATTTTGGCATTTTTCTGAAAAACATCAATATTTGATGAATAGTGAAACTACAAAGTGGTAGTTAAAAAACTGAATTTTTCATAAAACTTAATTTTACCGCTTCTGTGAATGGAATTTCAAAAATACGAGAGACACGGTTGATGTCAGTAAGTAAAATGTGGTTCAATGAGATGAAAATAATTTTTTGTGAATAGTTACTTTTTACTTTTATTTACCACGGTTAAAAGTAAATAGGGTAATTAAGGGTAAGAATTATATTAATATTACCCTAACACATGTCCTAATTCTATTGGACAAATGTATCTCGACCAAAAACAACTTTATGTGTAAAATATTATCATTTAGGTCCACTTGGATTAGATTAGGACATTTATTATTATTTAATTCAAAGAAGAGTTAAAAGAGTTAAAATCAAAGTATATTTACTAAAACATTTTTAATATAGGTCTGTACATAAGATAAATTCGATTTTAAATATTCATTAGAAATATAAAAATATTTCCTACATGATGGTATTTTATTTTTAATTTTTAGACATCATATAATTTAATTTATTTATGACACAAAGATGATGCAGTAATTATATTATTAATGAAGTATTGACATAATTGATATTATAAATACCAAAATAAATGTAATATAAGACTTTTTATGAATTGAACTAATTTTCTAGGTTGCTATGATATATTAGTGTTTATTTAATCAACTTTGTTCGAACATATAATTCTGTTATGACTTTCAAAAAAATCATATATCAAATAGTGTCAAAATTGACACAAAATAGTTTTTAAATGAAATATTATATTATTAATTGTTATTTTATTCCTAAAAATCTAAATATCGGCCCAATGACTTATATATAGATATATGTATTAATAATATACATTTTGGGTTTTTTTTTGGCATGTTATAGTAAGTGTATTAACCATATAGTGAAAGAAAACAAAAAGACACGGTAAAAGTTAAATTATTTAACTTAGAGTTAAATCTAATTGATAAGGTTCAAATAATACCCTAAACTTGTCTAAATCCTATTGGATGATAGTATTGCGACCCATACCCACTTTAGCTTCGAAATAAGACCCTTTGGAACCATTATAAACCGATTTTGACTTTAATATAAAATAATATTTTGAGATATTCCTAAGGTGCCCCTCTCCTCCCTTATAAAAGGGCACCTCCTCCCACTCCTCCTCACACCAATTTGAGCACTCAAGCTCGGCCAACCCCTGCCATTTTCTCCTCTCCACTTCCCTAGAATAATCATAGAGGTCCTGTTCTTCTTCAAAGACCAATCTTAGTTCCCTAAGTGGAGGATTCAAAGATGCGTTCCAAAGAAGAGGTAATATCCATTACCGATCTTTTCAATTTCTTTCTTCTTCAACTTCTTCTTATTTAGTTGTTTCATTATAAAGTAATAACATCAGTATTAATTACATACTGATATGTTATTATAAATATTAAACAACCCTAATTCACCTTCTATACATCCTATGGAAAAATGAAATCACCGCACGTGCGTACGTACGGAATACCGTCTCCACGCCGTGGTGTAATCTATTTTCCACCATCACCTTACAAGGATGGGTATACTGGTGTAATGAGTAACTATTTATGATTATTATAATGTAATATTGATACTGAAATAATATATATATACTCAAATACAATTCCACGATCATAGGAACGATATCATCACTCGTGCGTATGTACGGAATACCGTCTCCACGATGTGATGTGACTCGTTCTACATGATCATTATTAAATAGTAATTATATAAATGAATTGAATGAATAAATATGATATATTTTACACTAATACCATTCTGGATATAAGGTATCTATAACCTTAAAATAAGAATAAGAATTTATTCGGCAAAACACGCATAAGAACAAAAGGCAATAAGGACCCGAGTAACAAGTAACAATGAAATATTACTAACAAGAAGCTAAGAATATAACCATATATGATATCATATCAATATGTATGATTCTGGAATAAGTCAATAACATTATTTAAACCATTATACAGGAGCTTCGGACACGTACAAAGCAAATCGGACCTAAGGTAAGGGAAATATCACAATCTCATTTTTATCCGAGATTGTTTATTCGTAAGTATTTATTGGGGTGTATTTTATTATCCACATCCATGTTTCATCAATATGTAATATTATTTACATCCACCTAAAATTTTTTCAATCCATTTCTACCATTCAGTGAGTTTTTAGTAATATGTATGAAAGGAATCTTTTGTCGTTTTTCGTACGAGGTACTTTTTGACAAAAGAACGAAGAATGTTTTTTTAACTTATACGGCATGAATGGATTTTTAAAACATTATTTCCAAGAAACTTACTTTACAAGTTTTCAAGTTTATTTTTAATCAACTTATTTTATTTTAAAGTCGTATGACATGTTATGAAAGGAAAAAAAATTGAAGTAGGAAGGATATTTTCCTCAAGAATGGAGTTCAAATGTTTTATCAAAATTATTTTACATCTAAGATAATATAGGGATCTGTTTTTATCCCTATTATTACATTGATTTGATTATGTTTTGAGGAAATTATTTTTATGAAGTCATTTACCTTATATGATTTGTATTATGATGTCATGATGTTTCAAGAATCCCATTTTTGTTACATGTGTTATGCGGTGATGTATGATTTATGATTATGTGGCACACATAAGAAATGATTCATTATAAGATGGGTGGGACCTATATCTCCCTCCAATGCATTGGGTAAAGATTTTATATCTCATGAGATAGACAGGGCTGGAACTGTAGGATATACCGGTTCAGTGAAACAGGACTGGAACGAGGGTGACTCGGTTCAGAAAGGGACTTTGTCCACTAAGATAGTCTTGGCAATGAGTCATGACTAACAAGAAATTATTTTCCATGATTATGTGTGCATGCCACAAAGTTTCATGTTTCAGGTTATGATAATGGGGATCTCATTTTCACTTCTATGATTTGTTCCATGTTAAGATATTATGATCTCTTTTGCAGGTTATGATTTTCAAAAAGATATGATATGATTTTTATTTCCTTTATTTTCCCTTGCTGAGCATTTGAGCTCACCCTTTTATGTTTTCTTTTCCCTAGGATATAAAGAAAGGTTTTAGGTAAAAAAATGGAAGATCTTTATGGGAGATATTGAAGATCTTTCACCACGATTAGAAGATTACGTTCCGAGTTTCCAAAGACACTAAACTGTTACGATCCTTGTGTGTGTGTTTTTGTTATGTACCAAGTATTACGCAAACGTAATGTAATGTCCATGTATGTCAAGCTTCGGGTCTCTACAGTTGGTATCAAAGGAAAGGTTTAGTCAACCTTTGGAAACTAGGATGCGAGAACTTTAGTGAGATCCCTAGAGATATTTCTAAGGTATGTCTATGGATGTTCCTAAGGCTAAGTATACGTATAGGTTATATTACTAGAATTACGCTAATGATCATAGAATTAAACCTAAGATGTTAGATATTGAAGGTACTCCCCCTTTATTATGTTGTTTTCCCTAGCATGATTTTGGCCTCTCACACTATTCTTTTTGGGTTTTAGACGATGGCTGGAACCCGAAGGAACCGTGTTGATCAATGCAATGGACAATGCAATGATTGTCCTCCTGAACAAACAAATGTTATGGGAGATGGAGTGAAAAATCTTATTGCTATACTTACACAACCTATGAATCATTCTGGACTTCCAAATGAGCAGAGAAGGGAACAATATTCTATTGATTCCTTCATGAGGCAACGTCCACCTTCTTTCAGTGGGTCTTCTGATCCACTTGTTGCTGAACAATGGATCAGTACCACTGAAAAGATATTTTCAGTTCTTGAATGTTCTTAACATGATAAAGTCATCTTAGCAGTATATCATTTGGAAGGTGAAGCTGATCAATGGTGGAAACTTATCAAGATTACGAGGCAAAGAGATGAAATTGAGTCCATGGAATGGGACGAGTTCAAGAACTTGTTTTTTAGTAAGTACTTCCCTCGTATTCTTCGAACAAAGATGGAAAAGGAGTTTCTTGAGCTGAAGCAGAAGGATGATGAATCTGTTGGTATATACGAAGCAAATTTTACAATACTTGAAAGGTATGAATCTTCCATTATCATCCAACATGAAAGTAAAGTTGATCAAGTTTTCAGTGGCTTAAAACCAAGTCTTCAAAGGGCATTAGCTATAAGAGACTTTAGTAGCTATGAAGAAATTGTGCGTTGTGCTATCAAGGTTGAAATGGAAGTTGTTGTTACATATCCATCTCATGGTTTTGACAAGAAACGAAAGATGGAGTTCAAGGAGAAATCTCAGAATAATGGTGAAAAGAAGATGAATGTTTCCTTATGCACAAAGTGTGGAAAGAAGCATGGTGGAGATTGTATTTAAGGGACTAGAAAATGTTTTAAGTGTGGAAAAGAAGTTCATCGAGCAGTTGAGTGTCAAAGTAATGGAAAAAGGGATTCTAATGATGTAAATAAAGCAAACACTGCAGAGAACGCACCACTAACACATCAATTCTTCAAGTGCAAGGAAATGGGGCATTATGCTAATAAATGCCATAATCCAAGGGTTAGTGATGATCGACATGAGGAACTGCTTAAGGCAAAGGGCAAAGGGAAGTCACATGCGATCACCATTGGCGATGTTGAATATGATAACGATGTGGTGGAATAATTAAGTGTTTATGTAATGGGATTCCAAAATAATGTTGTATCATAATGTATTGGAATATTTATGTATTGGTCTAATGTGGTATTCAATGTGATTGAGATATTTTTGGAAATAAGATGATATGAGAATAATGAAGGGAAAATGAGAAAACGAAATGTTTAACAGTATTCATGAGCTCATGATTGATATAAGGCCTAAGTGATATCATTGTTTGAGTATATAGATTTTTGAGGATTTTGGTATGTGGAAAGTGTTAAATTTTAACTGCATTCATGTTTTCACTAAGGTATTAAAGAGAATACATGATTAAGGACTTTGAATGTTTGGAATGTGACCAACAAAACATATCTTATGATATATGGGCATCGACGATGGTGTTAAATCTCTGGTAATCGTTTTCACTATGTTATGAGAGTGGACTGCAGTATTATGGATAAGCATAAAGATTTGAATGGATTATGTTGGACATATGATAGTATTGTTTAAGGATAGAAGTTTTTTTCGATATTATTGATGGGATGTTATAGTAATATAGTTTTAGAAAAAGGACAACCTGCAGAACGGGCGACAGCCCATCGCGTCGGACAAGGCTGTGGGAATCGAACCCACAACCAAAGTGCGACTGGCCTTTATCGCCTACCATTGGCCTACAGGAAGTCCTTGTTTAGTAGAAACTAGTTTTATTATATTAAGTTGTATGACATATGATGTATAAGTCCATTTTAGGAACCATATATGATTAATCTCACTATAGATCGACTTATGTATATAATTTTTTGCTAACCTTTTGTTTGAGACAGATGGAATGACCTGTCATTCTATCACATGATCTTCTAACACTTCATGAATAACAAATTCAACTTCATTTATTTAAGAGATGAAGTGGAAATTGTTAAAGGCACGAACAACAGTGAGGTTGTACCAAAATAAAGTAAGTATTTATTCTAATTCAAATTCTTTAACTTTAGGGAAACGATCTTGAAAACCAAAAATGTTGCCCTAGTGATCTTATATCTGATTAATCAGATGGTACCTTAGATCGTCACAAATTTATGGCTTTGTGATTGCTGGCTTTTCCATATCCATGTTCTCTACGACTCTCCATCAGAACATGATGGTTAGATTTCTCTTCCATATCCATATTTTCACCTATGTGGAAACCCAGTGATTAGTTTATTTGGGTAACCGTTATGTTTCATACTTTTGTTTTTAAATATTGGTTTTGATATTCCTTTTTACGATGTGGGTTTCTATTAAATAAACTTTCGAATAGTAAACCATTTATAACCCCGACAAATTTCGAGGGCGAAATTCATTTTAAGGGGGGTAGAATGTAACAGCCCAAGATTTTATGAAAAATATTATTTTTAATTTTATTAATGTCTTGTGTTGTACGCTACACCAAAAGGAGCTTGCACAATACGCATATTTGACTTGCCTTGCATTACACGCAATCACAACCTTCCTCGATAGCGTGTGTAGTACGCAATACTGAGTTTCACGAAACAACGATATGCTATTAAAATATTATTAAAACTAGTCATTATGAATAGTAATAACCACTTTTTAAATTTTAGGAATTTTAGCTCTCAAAATGGACTTCATTTTTGGATTTGGAGTATCGAATTTAGCCTAAAGTGAAATTTTGGTACTTTTCGGATAACTTTCATATTCTGATGAATAGTGAAAATTACTAAATTATAATTAAAAAAAACTTTTTTAATCGAAATAATTAATAGTGATAAATTATTAATTTGAGTGGTTTTAAAGTATATTTAGAATATATTTTTACAATTTAATACAATGTTGGTCATTGAATGTAATTTTACATTTAAACCAGACATAATCAAGTGTCAATCTTTTGATAGATATTGTTTCTTAAAAAGACGCTATTTGTTTTAACAGTGGGATTTAATTATAAAATTAATTAATGCAACTTCTATGTTATTAATTTGGTAAAATATACTTCATTTTTGAATTCGGAATATGAAATATAGCTTAGGATGAAATTTTGGCATTTTTCTGAAAAACATCAATTTTTTATGAATAGTGAAACTACTAAGTGGTAGTTAAAAAACTGAATTTTTCATAAAACTTAATTTTACCATTTCTGTGAATGAAATTTCAAAAATCCAAGTGACACGGTTGATGTCAGTATGTAAAATGTGGTTCAATGAGATGAAAATAATTTTTGGTGAATAGTAACATTTTACTTTTATTTACCACGGTTAAAAGTAAATAGGGTAATTAAGGGTAAGAATGATATTAATATTACCCTAACACATGTCCTAATTCTATTGGAAAAGTGTATCTCGACCAAAAACAACCTTAAGTGTAAAATATTATCATTTAGGCCCATTTGGATTAGATTAGGACATTTATTATTATTTAATTCAAAGAAGAGTTAAAAGAGTTAAAATCAAAGTATATTTACTAAAAAAAATTTAATATAGGGTTGTACATAAGATAAATTCGATTTTAAATATTCATTAGAAAGATAAAAAGATTTACTACATGATGGTAATTTATTTGTAATTTTTAGACATCAAATAATTTAAGTTATTTATGACACAAATATGATGCAGTAATTATCTTATTAATGAAATATTGACATAATTGATATTATAAATACCAAAATAAATGTAATTTAAGAATTTTTATGAATTCCACTAATTTTCTAGGTTACTATGATATATTATTGTTGATGTAATCAACTTGGTTCGAACATATAATTCTGTTATGACATTCACAAAAATCATATATCAAATAGTGTCAAAATTGTCACAAAATAGTTTTTAAATCAAATATTATATTATTAATTGTTATTTTATTCCTAAAAATCTAAGGTTCGGCAAAATGACTTAGATAAGGATATATGTATTAATAAAATACAATTTGGGGTTCGTTTGGAATGTTATAGTAAGTGTATTAACCATATAGTGAAAGAAAACAAAAATACACGGTAAAAGTTAAATTATTTAACTTAGAGTTAAATCTAATTGATAAGGTTAAAATAATACCCTAAACTTGTCTAAATCCTATTATATGATAGGATTTAGACCCATCCCAACTTTAGCTTCTAAAGAAGACCCTTTGGAACCATTATAAACTGATTTTGACTTTAATATAAATTAATATTTTGAGATATTCCTAAGGTGCCCCTCTCCTCCCTTATAAAAGGGCACCTCCTCCCCCTCCTCCTGACACCAATTTGAGCACTCAAGCTCGGCCAACCCCTGAAATTTTCTCCTATACACTTCTCTAGAATAATACTATAGGTCCTGGTCTTCTTCAAAGACCAATATTAGTTCCCTAATTGGAGGATTCAAAGAGGCGTTCCAAAGAAGAGGTAATATCCATTACCGATCTTTTCAATTTCTTTCTTCATCAACTTCTTCTTCTTTAGTTGTTTCATTATAAAGTAATAACATCAGTATTACTTACATACTGATATGTTATTATAAATATGAAAAACCCTAATTCACCTTCTATCCATCCTACGGAAAAATGAAATCACCGCGCGTGCGTTCGTACGGAATACCGTCTCCACGCCGTGGTGTAATCTATTTTCCACCATCACCTTACAAGGATGGGTATAATGGTGTAATTAGTAACTACTTATGATTATTATAATGTAATATTGATTCTGAAATAATATATATATACTCAAATACAATTCCACGATCATAGGAACGATATCATCACTCGTGCGTACGTACGGAATACCGTCTCCACGATGTGATGCGACTCGTTCTACATGATCATCATTACATAGTAATTATATAAATTAATTGAATGAATAAATATGATATATGTTACACTAATACCATTCTGGATATAAGGTATCTATAACTTTAAAAGAAGAATAAGAATTTATTCGGCAAAACACGCATAAGAACAAAAGGCAATAAGGACTAGAGTAACAAGTAACAATGAAATATTACTAACAAGAAGCTAAGAATATAAGCATATATGATATCATATAAATATGTATGATTCAAGAATAAGTCAATAACATTATTTAAACCATTATACTGGAGCTTCGGACACGTACAAAGAAAATCGGACCTAAGGTAAGGGAAATATCACAATCTCATTTTTATCCGAGACTGTTTATTCGTATGTATTTACTGTGGTGTATTTTATTATCCACATCCATGGTTCATCAATATGTAATATTATTTCCATCCACCTAAAATTGTTTAAATCCATTTTTACCCTTCGTTTAGTTTTTAGTAATATGTATGAAAGGAATCTTTTTTCGTTTTTCGTACGAGGTACTTTTTGACAAAAGAACAAAGAATGTTTTTTTAACATATACGGCATGAATGGATTTTTAAAACATTATTTCCAAGAAACATACTTTACAAGTTTTCAAGTTTATTTCTAATCAACTTCTTTTATTTTAAAGTCGTATGACATGTTATGAAAGGAAAAATGTTTTTGAAGTAGAAAGGATATTTTCCTCAAGAATGGAGTTCAAATGTTTTATCAAAATTATTTTCCATCTAAGATAATATAGGGTTATGTTTTTATCCCTATTATTACATTGATTTGATTATGTTTTGAGGAAATTATATTTATGAAGTCATTTACCTTATATGATTTGTTTTATGATGTCATGATGTTTCAAGAATCCCATTTTTGTTACATGTGTTATGCGATGATGTATGATTTATGATTATGTGGCACATATTAGAAAGGATTCATTATAAGATGGGTGAGACTTATATCGCCCTCCAATGCATTGGGTAAATATTTTATATCTCATGAAATGGACAGGGCTGGAACGGTAGGTTATACCGGTTTAGTGAAACAGGACTGGAACGAGGGTGACTCGGTTCAGAAAGGGACTTTGTCCACTAAGATAGTCTTGGCAATGAGTCATGACTAACAAGAAATGATTTTCCATGATTATGTGTGCATTCCACAATGTTTCAAGTTTCATGTTATGATTATGTGGATATCATTTTCACTTCTATGATTTGTTCCATGTTAAGATATTATGATCTCTTTTGCAGGTTATGATTTTCAAAAAGATATGATATTATTTTTATTTCCATTATTTTACATTGCTGAGCATTTGAGCTCACCCTTTTATGTTTTCTTTTCCCCATGATATAAAGAATGGTTTTAGGTAAAAAAAATGGAAGATCATTCACCACGATTAGAAGATTACGTTCCGAGTTTCCAAAGACACTAAACTATTACAATCCTTGTGTGTGTGTTTTTGTTATGTACCAAGTATTCCACAAAGGTAATGTAATGTCCATGTACGTCAAGATTCGGGTCTCTACATATCAGCTCACACCCTATGCACCTTTTTAGTGGTGTGTAGACCTTTGTATTTCTTCCTATGTTGGAAAAGGAAAGAAAATATAGTGATGTAGAAAGGATTCGTGTTAGCTGGGATGTGTACTTGGTGGTGATATGGGGGGAGTTGTCCATGCCATTATATGGAGTGGATATTTGGTTCTGGTCCTTTTTAGTTGGACATTTTCTTAGGAGTTTTGGATGCTTTCTTAGTTGTTTTGTTGTCTTCTATTTTCATACCATTATGGAACATATATTATTACCATTACGTTGTACCCTCATTTTCCTAGTATATATGTGTTGTGTGTTTTTCAGGTTGGGAGAAATGGTTTCCACTAGATTTTTGATTCATTCCTAAGTTATTTTCACCAGCCTATTGGGATGGGTAATTCCTTTTGAGTATGTGACGGAATGGGTTGAGTGCCAGGATTGAGGGTAAACCTGGTCGGTTCATTATAAAATCTACACCAAAAGAGATTTATGATTATATAAAATATTGAAATTTTTATAAAATAATTACCAATAAATTTCAATAGAATTATACAATATTTTCAATCAACTATATGAATGAGAAAGATAATTGAATGCTTGTGACTCTTATAAAATCCATAAGAATGAAATACCATACATATTATCTCTGTGGAACGTATGGTCACCACCACATCCAAATCTCAATATATTATTGAAATACCGAATCACAACACTCAATTAGAAATCCATAACCAGTAAACCTATATAAAAAAGTGATGAATATGTACATAGGGGAATGTGAATGTAGGTTATGATCCAAAGCCTATTATGAAACCACCAAGAATCCATTCCATATATTTTATAAATGAAACCAAAAAGGATAATGTGAAAATAAGAAATATAATATAGTTTTTCTTTATAATAACATGCTATGAAAATAAAAAATATTTTCATATATCACTTCCCTTTCCAAAATTACATATCTCTTATAAAAATGACAACATTTCCATACAATACGTTTAAGAAATTATCTTTTTGAGAAATATCAAATTTGTATAGGGTAAAATTAATTCTACAGAGGTTTTTTAAAAATGATATGATTCTATATTGGGAATATATATAGTTAAGAAATACCATCTTACATATTTTACCCTTTTCAAAAATCCATTTGTCTTTACATAAAATGTACTAAAACATTAAATTAGAAATAAATATTATAAAATAGAGATAATGTTAAAAACCATGAATACAATGAACATAATTATTTCATATTTCACTCAATAACATCAATGTATATTAACAATATAATTTTTAAAATAAAATTAATTTACTAAAGAAACATGCTTCAAAAATATCAATATAATTTTTTATTAAACAATATCACATGATATACATCATCATATTTCAACATATTAACTAATATAAAATATTAATTATAATCATATGGATCCAACTACCATCCACATTCTCATTCCTATAAAAATAACCTATGGAGTTACTAATAAATAGTTTATTCCGGAAGCACACACCTGAAAAGGTGAAAAATATATTGGCGTATTATATTGTAGGAAATAATTACAGGTATAACACTTAACTCAATATTTCCCGAAAAACTACCCATGTTCTCCCATAATGATAGTAAATAATGTTGAAAAATAAATTAAGGTATCAAAATATAAAATAAAAACAATCCAATAAATAAAAACACATCAGACCATATATCACCCTTAAAAATCCTATTTCAATAATGATATGAACTAATGAACCATTCACATAACATTAATTCCATAATCCTAATTAGTTTTATCCAAAATCGGTAATTATTTTCAGGGTGTCCCTAGAACAATGATTTTTTTAATATTTTCCTAATTTGATATTAATTTTATGAAATAAATTTGAACCACTAAATGACTTTATGAATGAAATTATGAATCTCAACATCCTTGAAAACCCACGATGAAATAATGTTAATCCTTAATGGTCAAGAACATAAATAATCATAGTAAAAGAGGTTTCCTAAAATCACTAATACAACTTTACTGGCCATCAAATTATTATATATATATCAATAAAATAAAAACAACGGAACATTGAAAATTAAAAACCAAATATGGGAATGATATTTATTTAAAAATTATTTAATTTATTTTAAACCATCATTATAATTTTATCAAGCATATCTAGTGTAACAAATTTACATAGAGTGAAAATTCACTTCAATATTTGTATTTTTCCTTTCATATAACATAATTAGTGGATTTCGAGATAATTTTTTCAAAAAGTGTATGGATTATTTATTTTAATTTATCTAAAATAAATTAAAATTTAAAACACCAAGCTTCGAGTAATCATTTAAATAAATGGATGGGCATGGGTTCACCAATATAAGGTTTAGAAAATAAATTTTTATTTGATGAGGGATTAATATTAGATCACATGAGAAGCATTATAGGACTAGAAATATTAGATGATAACTAATAAAGGGTTTAGTAACTATGAAAAATTTTGTTATGGAAGTTAGGAAAAGTGATTATATGGGAATAGTATTTGAGTTTGAAGAAAAAAATAGGTTAATGTGGGATTTAACTTAAATATTCCACATGAAATCTTGATAGCATGTCAAAAATTGATAAGAAAAAAATGGACACCATCCAAGTTTCTTATGAAAACCTAACAATAAAATGATAAGGTTGAAAAATAATAGTTAATAAAAATGATAAAATAAAACAAAACGTAAAATCATGGTCGACATTATTGTTTAGCGAACATGGTCTGGAAAACCATGATCCAACCACAAAATAGAAATTGGACTCAAAATATATAACCTCAATGGGTAGAAGGAGTGATTCTCGTAAGCATGTTACAAATGTATTCTATCTACTAGATAAAATATAACACATTTTATAATAAGGTTTCATCATTTCATAACTATTCACTACCATGCAATGTTGTAAATCTAAAAAAAATCAATATTCAAAATCTAGACCACACCAAATTGATTGAAATGAATAATTGGAGTAAAATATAATATAAAATTGAAAATGGGGTTTTGTAGTTCTTAATAATATATAATGGTGATATGATGTCTAGTGACAAAATGACAAAATTTGGTTTCTAATGATCAATGATTTTTAAATGATGATTGATTAACACAACGTTGATATATTTACATTATTGAAAAAAATATTGGGGTTCATCAAATTTTTTGAAAATATTATTAAGTATTTAATGAAATTGTTAAATTTTTTTAAAACATTTACAAAAACAAATTTACTCCATGTATTAAATTCTAGTAGGTTGATATATTGAAATGTTTCTATTCATTAATATTTATGAAATTCACATCTCCTTTGATATGAAGAATGAAAAATAATCGAAAAATAATATAATTTGGTATAATAAAGATTAAAGATAAGGAAAAGTAATTTTTTTTGTTAGTGAAATATTTAATATTTTTTATATAAATTATGAATTAATGATGGTGGTGAATAATATAAAAAATTTGTATCATTTATCTCTAGAGTTATAATTGAGAGAATATTTGTTAATAAGTGTAATTTACATTGGAATAATTTTAATCATGTGGTGTTAAATAATTCTAGAATAATGTACATATATAAAATATAATAAATGTAAAAATTATGAGCCTTGATTTTTTTTCTCCATATGTTAAGTTTAATATAAGAAAAAATATATAATAATTAAAAATAATAGAGTCAATAATTAAAATAGTAAAAGGAGAAATTAATTATTGATGATAGAGGATAAATATTTTTATAATGGATGAAAAATGGAATAAAAATGTTTGAATGGTAAAAGATGAAATATATTTAGTTGTTTAAGATTAAATAAAATATTAAATCTCCAAATATAGGTGAAAACTAAAATAAATAATAGGATAAAATATAAAATATGTGATTAATATTTAATAGACATAATATCTCATTTAAAACTAACAACATTTAAAATAAATTAATTTATGATTAAAATAAACCCATACTCCAGATGATGATAATGTTTATTTCTTAAAAATTGTAATTGAAAAAATAAAATAAAATATTTAATTTTTTTTCATTGTAAGTATAGTAATATAAGTTATTTTAGTTTGTAAAGTATAAATATATTAAAAACTGATATTTAATATGTATAAAAAATATATTTTAAATTGAATAATATCTCAAAAATTGGAAATAATGTGGGGAATGTTGAAATTTAATTTTTGAGACTTGAAAATTCATTGAAAATAAGAAAATATTAAATGTATTGATTAAATATGTTCTATAAATAAAATATAATTTAATATTTATATATATATATTTATATATGGGTTTAATAAGAAAAATTACATAGATATCAATGGAAAATACATTTCATTTTGAAATAATAAAATTATGTTAAGAAATGAACATTTTATAATATTATTGTTTTGAATACATATTTTAGGGCAATAGTATTTCAAATTGTATAAAAAATTGATAAATTCATAGTGATGTTTAATAAGTACATAATATCTTCATATAAAATAATATTTGTTTAAAAAATTTGTTAATAAAACAAATGTAGGGAGTATGTAAAAGGAAAAATGATTAATATGTGGGATGATTTAATTTTAAAGGTCATTATCTTTATTGTTCATGGTCATATTATTAATAAAAAAATGTATTTTATACAATTTCCCCCATTATTATGTAAATAAGGTATCAATTTATTATTATAAATCACTTATGTAAGATAAATGACATAAATGGAATTCAATGTAGAATTTTCAATTAAATAGATGTTTTGTTTAATATATGATATTAATAAGTGGTGTAACCAATAGAGAATTAATGATTTGTAATATTTAAAATTTCATACTTCCATTTTTAGTGGAAAAAACCAACTACGTTTCATAAAATAATAAATTAAAATTAATGATTATACTGGTTGATATTTGATGAAAGGTTGGAATTAATTATAACCCTTATATATCTAATTTTGTTTTCATTTTATGTTATTAAAAATTTATTAAAGATGTATCTTTTTATAAATAATTCCTATATTAATTTATATGTGACAAAATTTGTGATAAAATGCATCTTATAAAGGTGTAGTTAATAACAAATAAAAGAAGAAATATGTTATCTTAATTCAGTGGAAAAATCATAGCCTACTGAGTTCTAGTTAATGACGTGATATGTAAAGTGATTTTATTTTAAGAAATAGTGGACTTATAATGAATTGTATTAAAGATAGTGTGACCAGGACAATGTATAAAAGATGAAATCGTAGTTCTCCTTGGAATGAAGTAATGAAAAAAATTGTTCTTTATATATTAGGGATAAAATATTTGATGAAATTATATATTAATAATTTATTCGAAAAAATATTTTGAGTAGGATTATTCATGTTTATAAATTCATATAATATTTTATGAACATAATTGGTATGATAAGTTCATAGAGCATTAAAAATATGAAATATAGGGAATTAATGTAACAAAAATGGGGATATTGAAATGATAATGTCAATATATTAGATAATTCATATTATTATGGATGGATAAAGAAATAATTGAAAAACTATGATAAGTATTTCATCACTTTTAGAAATTATTGTTAAAGGATGGTAAAAATTATTTTGTTAATAATAACAATCAGAATGGAAAAATCATTAACAAAATTATATGTTCTAGAAAATGAAAAACTATTCATCCATTTTGATATATTAAATTTGTTTTTAAAGGGAGTAAAAATTATATATATTTGGGGTTTATCTTGAAAATAATAATATTTTGAACATGATATATAGTCTTTATATCTCATAAAAAAATAGGGTCTCAAGGAGGTACAATAAAAGCATGGTTGAGTTTGGAAAACCCATACTATGTCATTATAGAACCAAAATATTTTTCGAATATATGGTGCGAGAATAACATTTCATAATCAAAAATGATTATTATTGGAATAAAATTTATATATAGATCCAAATAATAAATTTCATCTTTGAAGATAATGTGTGAGTTCTTTTTGTTTTTTTAATATTATTTTTAGTTAAAGAAAAATGAATGAATCATGGAATGTAATATGATAATGTTAATAAATTTATAATATGTGGATATAAAGAGGTTAGGTATGTTAAAACTATAATATACCTAAAATGATGGATATCGATAATTTAAAATTACATTAATGCTTTAAAAACGATATAATATTTTATAAAAGAATTTTTAGGACGATATGTTGTTGGTGTTGTAGCCTAAAAATGGTGAAGAAACAATTGATGAAGGTATTGAATTATTTTATATTAACCATACATAAAAATGATTAAATATTATAGGGATATATATAAAGCTCACCAATTATCTATTATCTATTAATATCATCAGATATTGAGAGTATTTTGTTTAATGAAGAATGAATTTGAGGAAAATTAGACATACGTCTTTATTGTAAGATCCCATGTTTTGATTGGTTGAAAATTTTAGAAGGATTATAAATTTTCACTTACTTGATATGGTAAATATTGTATTAAGTTAATAATGAGATTTGGATAGTTTTAGTGCCTCAATGTAATTTTTGAGGTGATAAGTGAAGCTCAAGTTGTATATGAGGTTTTCTTTTGAGATTTGGTGGCTTCATGTTAAGATTTAAGAAGTTTCAGAATGCTTTTCCTAGGTGACTGTTTTTTGTGTAGGATTTAGGAGAAACTATGTGAAACCTTAATGCTTATGTGGGTTTTATTTCATTTTAAAAAACACAATATTCGGTTGATCTATTTGAGAATTGTTTGGGGTAAAATGTGCGAGGAAAATGGAGAAATTGTGTGACATTGTGGTATGTCCAAGGCATGGAACATGGACTGCACATAGATTTAGACAAACCCTGAACCATTCTACAGAAGTGATGTTGTGCTGACAGTACAATTAGTGCATGATTTTTAATATCATGTACCCAAACTATGTGAGGAATGGGTGTTGAATATTAGGGGTTCCATGTGGGCAAATGGTTTGAAAAACAATGGGGATACCCAGATTTTATTAAAAAGGGGAAATGAAAAAAATACGCCCTAGTTTTTTCATCAACTCCACCCTCCCCCATCCCCATTTAGTGTGAAAAAACCAGAGGGTACAAAAACCATTCTTACTTCTTCCAACCTTCGATTTACGGTGTGTCATGTTATTTCCTCGACAATAAAGTTGTTATTTCTATACCTCCTACTTCCATTACCTTCTTTCCATGATTCATTCAAATTTAAAATGTGATGGGTTAGGAACTTGATTCTGATTCCACCAGATCATGGTAGAATTGAACAAGGATTATGGGGCATTAGGTTTTTGGGGTAGAGGATATCCTCAGATAGATTCTACAAAACATTGCATTGCATTTTGTTAAGCTATGTATTGAGTATGAATTTTCATATGGTTTTCCAAATGAATTAATTTATTTATGTGTTGAAATTGTATATCCTCTTATGGATTTCTCCTAGGAATTGTGTAGGGAGTCAATATGGGCTTACCATGTTGTTTTCATTTAGTTTGAGTTCTATTTTACCCACCTAGTGAGTTTTCTTGGATTATGCTGCATTGGAGATTAATATCATAATTAATAATATTTTTATAAATAATTCATTATTGTTTCTTGGTGTGAGACTACAGTTTAGGTTCCGTTGATAGGCTCAGTTGTGTGCCTAGTGGTTTGGAATATTCTTGGATGAGCCATTAAATGTCCATCATCCATTTAAAATGTGTTGGAAGGCTTCTGAAATGAGGTAGGTGGCCTAAAATAATTACCCATATATTTTTTTATTTATCATGTGTATATGGTATGTGTATTAAATCCCACATGTGGTGTTTTTTCCATCATTAAATTTAATGATTTTGGGATTTAAATTGGCACCATTGACCATCCTTGGATCTTATCAGATCCATTTGTGTTTATAATATTGATCTTTCCTTACCATGAAAAATGTATGTTTTATTTTTAAAGGAATTGTATGTGGGTTATTTGATTAACCTGATTAATATTGTGGGGTGGATTAATTACATGTCTATATAGATATTGCGTGGAACTTGGTAATAAATGTTTTACGCTTGTAAGAGGAAAACAGTTGGTGTTTCATTGGTTGAGTTTTGTGAATTCTATAAGGGTCTCTAGAAATGGATTAAATTGTGTGAATTGAGTTATGACACGGTTTTTTGTGTGAAATGTGGAAAGTTATGGTTTAATATGTCCCTTATTCTTACATGAGGTGTTGACCTACATGTTTTTTATCGAAATGTTTTTATAAGTGGATTTTAAATTTTGATTTGAAATGTGTGTTTCATTACCCTTTTATGAGACTCCTTGATGGATCTGTTATTTATTTTATAGAAATAAAGGATTTGGACTTAATTTTGTATTGAAGTCTTCTAGGTACCTTAATACACTTAATTTTTTAAATCGTATTATTGGTATTTTTGAATGTTTTACAGGGTTAAGATTTTGAACCATTGTAACTGAGAAACTAGATTACTGGAATGGTTGAGGAGTCAGACTTATGCTTCACGCAAGGTTAGTATACTATATGGACAATGTGTTATAATTAGGCTATGGGAACAGATAATATATGTTGTGGTTTAATGTACCATACTGATGATCTAGGAAATGATCGTATAAAATATGGAATAGGATGATGTACTGATGCTCCTCATCATTTGGGGTGGTCTAGAATGAGGATCTAGTTATCAATTACATTTATGTGTAGGTGGATGATACACTAAGTATTTCTGAACTTCTATCATAATTTATGATAAGAAGGTTAAACATGATGTCGAGCATCAGTATTTATAGTTTTGTAACTTGTATGTGTAGGTTCCGGGTGGAGTAGAATCATTGTGATGGGCGGTGCCTAACATTGATTTTTCCATAATTATTGATCAATAATAGATATATAAAATTAATAATTTCATGATACACATAATTGAGTCAAAGAAATATATAAATAAAAATTTCTCCATAACCAATAGAGAGGAGATCAACTCATATTTTTTGTAACTAATTTAATTAGATAAATAATTTTCTTTGAGAATTTATTCAATCATTTCTGAATCCGATGATAGTTCTATTGCGTACCATCAATGCATTGTAAAAACTAAGTGTGTATTTCCCCTATATTTGATCCAAACATGTTCCAGGTATCTCTAGATGATTCCAAAAGAGGCTTCGGGTTCTATCATGGATGATCCTTGTGCTTGCGTCGTCCTACTTAACTGCCTCAAGAATTGATTCAAAAGAATTATCCTTGATCCAGTGGAGGATTATTGATCACCATTCATGGGAGGGAACATGGAGAAGGGATATATTTATACATGATAGTATTCTCAATAATTTTTATGCTCAACCGAATAGGTTCATGAGAAAATTATATATTTATATATTTATATTTCTAGGGTTAACAAAATAATTTCACGAGGTCCCATGATTTTTTATTTAATCCTAGAAAATACTAATGTCTAATAATAATATTATTATTATTATTAGTCAATATTCCCATAAATTGGGAATTATAATTAAATATTTTTTAATTAAATAAGATTCAATATTATAGTTTCTCACCATACCATTAAACTCGATTCACCATTCTTCCACAATATTTATTGGTACTTGAACAATGAAAATTTATTTACTAAATAAATATCACTACATTATTTCAAAATAAAAAAAACAAATATTATATTCACTAAATTGAAAATAAATATTATTTTAATATTCTTCTCATAATATATTCTCTCAAATAACAAGTGATGGAATAAATGAAATCTAGAAAACATAGATAATTATTAAACCACATGTGGGAATACTATTTAATCAACATGTTAAATAATAGAGAATAATATATTATTTAACCGAGATTCTATATACACATAGTGTGTGACCCCTCTATGCCTCTTACTCTATGGAAACATGATAAGTTGAATAATTTCCAAGGTTAGAATCTAGAAAAATATGGCACAACACCCATAGAGAAAGAAGTTATTGTTGCAATGTTGTGTCACCTCACATGGATGCTTACTGGGTAGTATAATCCCTTTATCACAATTCTCAAATCAAGAAGGTTGCATGAAAGTTCCATTAACCAATGTTCTCAATTATCTCTTTCTTTGAAATTTCAAAAATAGTACTTTCATGTAGAACACCATGTCCATGGATTTGTTTAGGATATATAATTTCATTCAAAGGGGTTGAGTTATCGACTTATGTTAAATAATATATGCGATATATCCTTTCTCACAGTATTCATTAAGAAATATTACTTGCAATGCATCAAACGTATCCTACCTCACTGTGAACATTTGTCGTTACTTTTCTCATTAATACATCTATGTACGCTACTCATAATACTCATTAAAAATAATCATAATGTCGAAGGACCAATACTCACATCCACATATAGTAACATCCCATGAGATGTATTAATGTGTATTTCCAATAGGTGGGTCTCGTCCTCATAATATCCTACTAGATATTACCAACGGTATACTCTATTAGATGGTGCCTCAATGTCCTATGAGTATCCACCATTTATAGCATGTATCATTTGTGTCCCTAAAATGATATAAATTGGATATATAACATATATTAAAGAATAATGTCATAGCATTTCCAGGTTCTCATCATAGCACAGAACTCTTATGATCTTTTATTGTTACAACCACTATTAGAACATTACCATATACAATGTTATTCAGAAGAACAATAATGATGTGATATGTAGTTTATTAATATTCAAAACCATGAATACGAGTTTATCATAAAGTAAAAACAAGTTGGTTCTAGGGAACCAACTCCAATAAACTCCCAATATCAGTAGGGCATATTTCTAACAACATTCTATATACTATCTTTCACATGATACACATGTTATTGTTGAGATATTCCTTTAGTCAAGGTTTCAACCATGTACTCTTCTGTGTTTACTCTGCTCACTGCAACATCACCCATCTCATGGAAATCCCTCAAGAGGTGATAATTCTATAATATGTTCTTTGTTTGTCGGTGTGAACATTCCTCTATTACAAGGTCCACCAATATAGTATTATCACAAAAAAAATGTGATATGTTGTTTTTTTCTAGGTACTACATCAAGTTCCTGGACAATGTTCCAAATCTAAATGGATTCCATGGCTACATCAAAAGCCCTTATATAATCGGAATCCACTTTAGAATTAGGGAAAACACGATTATTTGAACTCTTCCAGCAAACATATCCTGCTTATAGATAGAAAACATATAATGATTGTGACTAAAGATCATTTTAATATTACTGATGATCAGCATCAGTATATCCCTTGATGACCCGCTACTCATCTCTTTTATACACCTGTAACTTATCCTTTGTTCTTCTCAAAAACATAAGTATAGCCTTAACATAAGTCAAATGATAGTCTCTTAGATCATCTTGATATCTTTCTACCAATCTCAGTGCATAATAAATATGAAGTCTAGTACATCACATGGAATAAATTATTGATCATATCATTGAATTTTATGTGAACTAAATCATTCTCGCTTTCTCTTATTGTGCCTAGGAATAAAATATCATAGAAAGATGAAATCCATGTAAAAATGGAGCCAATGTGTTCTTATATTGTTCCATACTAAATATCTACAGTATTTGGTCAATATATGAACTTTTACGTTCTCCAAAAAACCTCTTGGATCTATCAAAAATGATCTTAATACCTAGAATATAGACTTCTTCAAAAAAGTACTTCATGGAGAATCACGTGTTTAGCAAGTCCTTGACAGATTTTAAGACTAGTACGTTAATTCAAATAACTAACATGTCATCAATATATACTATTAGGATAACAAATTCATTCCCATTAAACCTTTTGTAAACACATGGCTCACATTTATTCTCAATGAAACCAAGTTATTTTATAGGTTCATAGAATTGAATTTTTCATGACCTAGATTCTCTCCATAATATATAATTTGGTCTCTACAACTTGAAAATCCTTTTGGACTCCGATGGAGTTAAAAAAACCTTGTGGTTATGGTATAGAGACATCTTCTTGAATTTCCCCATTAATGAATTAAGTTCTAACATCCACCTTCCAAAAACCATAGATATGGTATGCTGCTATAGAAAGTATAATACTAATGGATTTAAACATACAAATTGGTGTAAAGGTTTCATATTTATCCATTTATTGTAACTCATTACATATTTTAGACACTATCATTACATTATAGGTAGTTACTTTACCTTACATGTCCAATTTTCTCTTTAATAACCATTTGAAACTGATAGGATTTAAATCAAATGCCACATCTACTAGAACCCAAAACTGGATTTGATACATGGAATCCATCTCAATATTCATAAAATATAGCCATCATTAATATTTTGAGATACCTTCTACCTCATTTTAGGATAAAGGTTCATCAAATTCAACAAATAATGAGTCACCATCCTCGGTGGCCATAAATCCATATCTCTATGGTTCTCTTACCTCTCTTACACTCATATGCAGTACTTGTGTTTTATAAATAACTTCTTCTATGGGGACCTATGAATTATATTCCTATACCAACTCTTGGATATCTTGAGTATCATCTTTTTTAATGTCAATATTACCCTCATAGTCTTTTTTGAGGAGTTCCACATTCTCAATAAATATGGTTTGTTTGGAAATAACAAATTTATTATTTGAGGGGTTCTATAGGTATTATCATTTTTCCTATTTATAATACCCTAAAAATATAATCATAGTCCCCCTGGGATCTAGTTTGTTGACTAAGAAGGCCTTAATAAATGCCTCGGAAACTTATACATGTGTATTAGATAAAATTTATTTCTTTCCAGTACTTTTCTCAAAAGGAATTACATTTTCCTCTTTAGTTGGTACTCATTTTAATTTGTATGATATAGTTTGAAATTCAGATCCCCAAAAGGATAATTGAATATCTTCATGACTCATCATCGACCATACCATGTCTAATAATGTACTATTACCCCTTTCCAAAACAGTAGTCCACTATGGTGTATAAGGTGGAGTGAGCAAAGAAAGAATCCCAAACACCTGTCGAAAGTTGATGAACTCTTAGTTAAGATATTCACTACCTCGACCCAATAAGATCTTCTTTATATTCTTACCAAGATGATTCTTTACTTCAATATTCATTTCCTTGAAATTTTCCAAGGATAGGGAATTATACCACATTAAATAATTATACCCAAATCTACTCATGTCATCAATAAAAGATAATAAGAAACAATATCAACCTATAGCTTCTACTATACATGGTCCACACACATTAGTGTGTACCAATCCTAGAAGACCTACGACCCTTTCACCCTATGCCCCAAATGGTGGATTGGTCATTTTACCTTGTAAACAAGAATGAAATCTATCAATTGATTTTATATTAGATGAGTCAAAATAGAAATCCGGATATAGCTTTGTCAAACACTTCTTATTGACATGACTAAGATAGTGATTCTATTACCAGGTGTTATATGAGTTGTGTAAAAATAATTTCTTGTCTATTTCTAACATACGGTTTTCATAGTTTAATACACCGAGACTATTATTTAAATATTGAAAACTATAATATATGTTGTCTTTATAAAAGAAAAAAACAATTTCCAACTTTTAACATAAACCCATCTATACCTACAAATGGAATAGAAATTAATTTTTTCGTAACTATTTGTACATAATAGATGTATATTGTAACATAAATCATTCTAATGGAAATGAATGGTGGTTGTCACTAATTTCCAAATAATCTAGCCTTGCACAATTGGAAACTCGTAGATCCACATCTCCTCTGCCAATTTATTGAATCTACTAGTTTCAATATTTGGATACATATGTGAGCACCACATGCTATATCTAATACCCAATGTGTAGATAAAGGAATTTTACAATCGATAACAAATGCACCATTATCTTCCATTAGATTTTGGGTATACATATTCTTTTAGTGGGATGGATTTCCACATGAAAAACATACTGCCTCCATTTCCTTTCCCTGCATCCATATATTCCCGTTTTTGGTAGGATGGTGCTCAAGATTTTATGATTGTTTATAGGTCTTGGGCCACTTTGACTTGTTATTCCTTTTCTTAGTCACCATAAGGAACCCTTCTTTTCACTCCCCATTTCCTCACCCACTTGGTGAATCAACGTTAGAATTTCTAAAAGACTATTCTCATTATTGCTCATATTATAATTCAAAATAAAGATTGATACGGTCTTGGGTATTGATGAATGTATGAGATCTATAAGCAACTCACCCAAGAATTTAATCCCTAATATTTCTAGGTGTTCAATGTAGACAATAAGTGTGACTACATGAGGACCAAATGATGCTGACTCTATAGGCTTAGTTGTGAAAAAATGCAGTGGAGATCTCATACCACTATTATCTCGCCTTCTCTTGATAGAGATCTTGATGGTGAGACATCATCCTATAGTCATCCAAACCATCGTTTTGTTATAAAATCTCATGGCACATGGATGATATCATGAATCACAGAAAAGCAATATAATCATTGATATTTTTCTCAAAGATATATATTTCTTAATCACTTGATTCATTTCTAGGAATAATTGGTAATTATTATTCCACCACATACAATTTTTTTCATGGAGATGGAAGACATGTATCCGCATTTAACACACTTTCAAAGTATCATCGATGATACATTTTACCATCTCATGTATTGATCACAATGATATGTTTCATGTCATTATATTATTATTTATACAAAATATGTTATGCATAATTTTAGTACATTATTAGATAAAATTTAGACAAATAAATAAATATTATATTTATTAGTCTCCCAAAATTTTATCAAAACCCAACAAGCCTCACCATTTGGTTTAGAATACCATGTTCCTTGAACATAATAGTATAAAGGATCCATATTCTCCTTCTCATTAAACCTAAATTTGTTGATCAAGTAACTTGAATGTTTTAATATAGTCATTCCAAATTCCAACTACATTGACTAACAATTCCTTAATTCGTTGAGTGGACCCACAATCCTGAAATCATTAATTTATTATTTCTTCATTTTTTGCCTCTCAGTTACATCATATCCTACATTGGTAGTCAACCATATATGTGAAACAATTTATTTCATCCCAAAAAATCATGTTATAATTATCAATAATTGAAGGCACCCCAACATTGGATGGTCATGCACTTTGAACAAAGGTTTGATTCTAACAAAAATAATTGAAGGCTATACCAACGTAATAATTTACTGAGGGATTTCATACTTTTATGCGTAAATTTCCAATTATTATCTTCATCACACGCGTTTAATATTTAGTGTGATTTTTTATGTGTTTAACCCTGCCTTTGAAATTTTTTATGCATAATATCGTTTATATTAGAACCATATTTCATGCTTGTTAATTCATTAATTATGTGATTGTAACAAAACATACTAATTGAAATAACCATGAAACTGAAAAAAATAAAATAAAGTGTATGATCATGATCTTAAAATAATTGTTAGTTTATATAGTGGTTGATAAAATAACCACTGACCTAGGAGAAAACCCTTGAACCATTCAGTTTTTTTTGCAACTTTCCACATGTCCACCTATGTATCTTATTGGATTGGATTCACCTCATCTTTTAACATGAACCACATCCACTAGAATGTGATCTCCATGCATTACATATTCCTTTTACTCAAATTAAATTGAGGGATAAAATGGGTTTACATAAAAGAACCCATGGGCATGCAAGCCCTACATAGTAATGAGAAGATGAGGCACACAGAACAAAAATTTAATTTAATAATATATTAAATTAATCCAATCACAAAAAATATATATTTGTTCTTCTTCATGATCATCCACATGCATTCAAAAAATTATGCATTAAATAAAATTAGCATTAAATTTTTAATCATACTTATTTAAGATAAATCTTTCATGAATTGATTAATTATTATCATTAATTAACCAATACTTTATCTTATTATTTCTATTAATTTCCTTGAGATTATCATCCATTGTAATGTTTTAAAAAAAATCATTTAAATTTAACCTTGTACATAAATGAAACTTGGAGGTAATACCATGAATATCTTTCCAAATCTACACAACATGTATTATACTTGCATACTATTTTACTCTTTTCAAATATAAAATACACGACATATCATGTACATTCAATATGTGTACTTCACGGATGATTATATGAATACATGATTTTTTATTCATGTGTTATTCTTTAATTCACATATAGTAACAACATGTAATATTATTCACATATGATATGTTGATCTTGTACATAATGTAGATATTAATTGAATGTTTAAATATTTATGTATACTAAAACCAATCACATTGTGAGTCAAATACTTACAGCCACACACAAGTTCATGTCTTATGGTTTTTATAGTAATATAAATAAAATATAAATATTTGTAACTTGGTATAGGTATATGTTGTGTAGATCAATACTATACTTTATGTACACCTCTCACTGTCTATCTGAGACAAACTCTTAGGGACTCAACATGTAGAATGTGAATTGGAAAATTTGGAGTACATGACATGTCAAATTGGAATAGGTCGTGTTAACTTCATGTTTCACTGTCAAAACATTGGTAGATCATGTATTTAATACACGCACCTTCATTGATGCAAATGGAATGCACTCCATGTATATAGACTACACAAAGTGTACTCTGGATGAACGAGTGCCAGTCTAACCTGATCGAAAAATGGTGTAAGAATTAACTAAACCACATTCCATCAATGCACATGATTTGGGTAATTTTGAGTTAACTCCTGATGCATTAACCATGACTACACAGTGTGTAATGATGATTACATGGTGTGTACTGTGGTGTTTTTCTCCCATAATCCTTGGAACCTCCCTATGAATTCCTCGATTTTATTTCAATCATAAAATTAAACATATCAATTAGATCTATGAAAAATAATGGAAGAAGAAATATATATCTCAATATACATTAAAATAAAGATTAAACTAGAATTGAAAAACTAAATTATAAATGTGTAAATGACCAATTATTTTTAAATAATTATTTACAATAATGTGCCTTCTCTGATACCACTTCTATGTTTCGGGCATAACAAACGTATTATGATGGGTGGCTCTCAACATTGATGTTTCCATAACCAATGATCAATCTGAGATCAATACGAAGATGACCACCGTGATCCATGGAATTGAGGAATAGAAATAGAAAAATACTAATTGTATTGGAATCGAGATAGTGGATATCAACACATATTGATTATAATTAATTTAATTAGATAATTAATTACCTCTATAGAATTTCTTCTTCGTTGATGAATCCGACAATACATCTGTTGTGAACCATCGTTTCATTGTAGAAACCATTCTTAAATTTCCTCTAAAATTTATCAACACATGTTCCAGGAATCATCATCAATCAGCGACAAAGTCTTAGGGTTCTAGCACATAGGATCCTTGTTCTTGCGTCATCGACCTTGATCACCTCTATAATCACATCCAAAGCATTCTCCTTGATACTGTGCAGGAGGATTTTTCATTGTTCATGGGAGTTAAGGGGGATCTCTAGACATGAATGGATTCTACATGTTTACTTTGCACTACTGAATAGTCTCATGAGAAAATAATTTAATTGGGTAATTATGTTTCTAGGGTTAAAATAACATAATTTCCTAAGTTCCCATGATTATTTTATTTAATCTTGGAAAATCCCCATGTAAAATAATAAAAACAATCTTATTATTTCTCAAAATGAACTTAACTTGAAAATTATAAGTAAATATTATTTAATTAAATAATAATAAATATTATTATTTATCATTGTAGAGTTAAAATTGGCCCTCCATGCCTCAAAAATAAATATAAGGGCTTAAATAGTAACTATTTATTTTTTAAATAAATATCACTATATTATTCACACACAAAATTATTATATTCACTAATGAGAAAATTAATATCATTTACATATTCCACTCATAATATATAATCTAGAATAACTAGTGATGGAACAAATGAGATCATGCATACATGATTAATTATTGTACCATGTGTGGGATTAATATTTATTCAGCCTATTATATAATTAAAAATAATATATTATTTAACTGAGATTTTGGATTCACTTATTATGTGACCCTCTATATCTCATTCTTTGTTGAATTAGGAGAATAAGTCTAAAGTACAAGGTTATCATTAAGAAACATGATAACAGACCATATTATATTGTTATGGATGCAACAACATGTGACCTCATACAATCACATACCATGTAATATAACCTCTTTATCAAAATAACATGAATCCTACATGTTGAAAACCAGTTTTATTATCCAATGTGCTCGATTATCTCTTTCATTAACATTCCAGAAAAATTTGATTCTTATATAACACCATGGACATGAATTTATTTATGATATATCATTTGAATCATTGGTCGTAAGATATTGACTTCTATTAAAGAACATAAGGGATAAATCCTTTATCATATTATTAATTAATGAAATATTATTTGTGTTGCACCCAATGTATCCTACCTCACCAAAATCATTTGTCATCATGGTTTTCATAAATACATGTATGTGTGTAACTCATAATATTCATTAATAAAATCATAAATTCTATAGACCAATACAAACATTTAAAGATAGGAACATTCTATGACACGTATGAATATGGATTTTTTTGGTGGCCTCATTCTCATAATATCCTACTACAGTTTACTAAGGGCGTACTCTATGAGAAGGTGTCTAATTGTCTTATAAGTCTCCACCCCTCATAGATTGTATCATTTGTGTCCCTGAAATGATATCAAATAACTATATAACATATATTCAAGAATAGTATCATATCAATTCTTGGTTCTCATCATAGTGGGGAACTACTATGACCATTTATTAAAACAACCACCGTTAGAACATTATCACATTAAATGTTTTGAAAAAAGATGAATTAAGATGTTATAATAAGTCTATTAACATTCAAAACCAAACATAGAAGTTTATCATAACGTACAATGATTTTGGTTCTAGGGAACCAACTTCAATAGTAGGTGTTGGACAACGGTTCCAGTATCATTTGATATTAATGTTATTTTTTTGTTTTAGAAGTCCAACTGATTTTTAGGTGTTGGTGGAATTGGTATATGAGATAGGTGTCGTTGGAATATTTTGTATTTCTCCCTGAGTTTAGTGAATAATGAAAAACCACTTTTTAAATTTTATAGTATGTACTCTATCATGTTATTCTTTAGATGAATTGTTTTGGTCGTTGCAAGTTTTGTTGGCATGGGTGTAACATTAAAACACATGGCTACTAGGTACTATATGAGTTTTTGATTTACATGGATTTTATTTCATTTTATGAAATATATATTATTTACTCTATTTATCTGCATATAATTTTATACTAACATGAATTTTTTTTAGACACCAATCGTGGCAGCCTACTCAGTTATAATCACACCCTACTTGGGCCACCATTGCACATGGGTACCCATACATTCCTCATATTTCTATTGCAAGAACATATTTAAGATAAGACCTGTGTTGAGTATTTCATGATTAGAAAGTCTATCTTGGATTGTATTAAAGTACTGGATAGCTAAGTATATGACATGGTTTTGTGTTAGAATTATAGCCCGATGTATTTATTTTTCATCTTATTTAGTATATTTGTGATTATACAGGTGGGTGATCGATGTTGTATGTAGGAAACTTCTATTTATTTTTTCACATTATTTTTTATCGAGTCATTTTTTTCAGTTTATTTATTTATTCTATATAATATGATGTGTTGCGATTTTTTTCACTATTGATAGATAACTTTTATATAAGAGTTTAGTCTCCTCATTGTTCCACATAAGACACCTGCTGCTAGTCAAATGGTTTTAAAATATGTGGAGGCACTTTGGAGGTCATGTGGTGAATGGAATCAGTGTATTGGTCTAGTCGAATTCATACCGAGTAGTTAGAAATTGGTATCAGTGGAGTTACATTCATATTATTTTACAATTTTGTGTTTTTTAGACAGTAGATATTGGAATGTTTTAGATATTTAGATGGATATCATTATAGTGTGTCATGAACACCAATTAATGTAGTAATTCTTGGTTATCAATGGTTAGACTGATGTTCTTGGTTTGTGATGTTTTGGTTTTATATGTTTTTATCCAGTAGAGAAACACATGTTGTTTAGATATGATGGTTTGTGATGGATTTATAGATCCCAGATCATTGGAAAGAGCCATGAGATTTAGTTTTGAATCTTCTCTTATAAAGGAAATGGGAACCTCATGCATCATGTTATGAATGTAGAACAACATATCATAGGGCTACTAGTGTATGATATTATATATTTCATTCAGATGGAAGGTAATGTGGGTTTATCGTGAGACCATCGACAATGAGGATTCCGGTGTTATCCTAATGGATGGGTTACATAATGACCCTATTTGGTTAGCATGGAATACGTATCGGACCGATGGATCCCTTGTGGGATGATATTTTTCAGGATTGGTTGCATGTTTTGGACCTCTAGACACCAGTCTAATTTGCAGATTCATAGACAGGACATCAACCATAGTTGTGGTAAGTTGGTTAGTATATGAAGCATCTATGGTTTCATTCCCTAGAGGATGAGGTTTTGATATTTTAGTATTGTGTGATAATGAGATGAAAACATATTTGATTATCAATGATTTATGGCCTTCTATGATTTTTAATACACCTTGGGATGTTGGGACCCGTAACAGTTTTCATTTTGGAGGAATGCCTATGAATGGGATTTAAATTTGGTCTATCCATGATGATTATGTGTTGGATTGGGATCTGAAGTGTTTCCTAATGAAATTTGGTTTCATATGTGTTATTTTTATTTGGGTGGTGACTGTGCGTGCAAGTTTGTATTTGGTATGATAGACATTGAGCTGTATAGTTTTCTTGAGATGGGATTCAATTATAGTGATTCTATTTTGAAAGTACATGTGGTTTTTGAGGGAACCAATACATAGGTACCAATAATGGTTATCTCTAGATGTTTCTCCAGGAATGATGTGATATTGTACATGTACTTATTGGAACTCTCGGATGACTCTTGATACATCATGGGTCATTTAATTGGTTTTTTCTTAGTGATTTACCTTTATTTTTTAGAATAACTAAAGTTAATTTATGTTGGGTTATATGGGAATGAAAAAAGAGACATGACCAGTGGATAGGTCTTGGGAACTATGGTTTCATGTAGTGGGACTTTCTAGAGTCATATATGGGATTTTTGGTTGGGTTATCCAGGAGCATGTAATAGTTAAGTATTGATGGGATTTTGGGGAATTGGAATGTAGAGCCATGATATATTGCATGGCTTGTAGATTATACATTAAGGGATCCTATGTATGAGGCGTTCGAGTAAGGAAGGTATCCATGAGTAGAATGAGAAATGATGTGGGTGTGATTAAACACTTGTGGGCAGGGAGGAAATGCTTTTTGAATGGGATGGACATGTCCCTACAGTTAGAGGTGAAATCATAAATGGATGATTTGGTATGGTATTAATTGATATAATCTCAGTGAACTTGTAGTTAGTGAAGGTTATTCCCTATGAATTGACATCATCATAGCCATGCTGAGAGAGATTTCAATTTATTCATAGATACCTAAATTTAGTTTTGTTATAAGGAAGGGCCTATTAAGAGATGTAACATGTGGAGTTGTGTAAGTGGAGTTGTATGGTGGAGTTTCACCAACAGATGTCCATTAGTAGGTCCTAGTGAGGGATTGGCTGTCAGAGAATAATATGGGTACTATTCTTAAGAGATGGGAACTGGTGATAGTTGATATGATTTTTTGTTTCTATAGAGAGAGATAGACCATCATGTGAAATTATTTGGTTATGAATGAATGGAGAGTGGGTTTTGGTTGTTTGAGTTTATAGATCAATATGATAAACATGAAACTCATTTAGTGGGGAGTGACATGTTGGTCTCTGCGGTGAGACCCTCATGCAGGAAGGGTCACATGTGTGTGTAACTAGACATGGATCAATCATAATGGAATTAAAATGATACTGAAAATAATTGATATGCATGTTTAAATTATATAGGGAATTTAAATGATAAATAATATTTGGTGTATGATGAAGCCATGTATTGGCTTCAGGATCATTGTGGTTTTGGAAAGTAGTTTGGGTATGGACTCCAATGGGAATTTTTGGGAGTTTTTATAAAGCCTCTAGGAATGAGGGAATCATGATTAGGTGAAATTGTGAGAGATCTAATGTTGGAAAAAAAAAATTGGGAGTATTTGGATGAATACAATTCAATTGGGTTAGTTCACAATGTGGGTGTGGAAGGATGAAAGCTATATACGGTGTATTTTTTTGGGAATGACAAGTTCATTTTTCGTTTGAGTTGGGATTTCATGGAAAAGAATGTATGTTATTTGTTATTGCATGGATAGAGGGTATGAATACACCTTGGTTTGTTTTCAATGATTAGTGTGGGTGATGGTGAGGAATGGAGTTATCATTGTTTTAGGGATATGGAATATTGAGAAACAATTTGGGAACTTAGTGGGAGCATGAGTTCATGTTCTGTGGGGATTTCCGAGTGGAATGAGTTTTAGGTATTAGAAGTTAGTGGTTATAAGTTGAATCTTATGATGGGTAGAACAATATAATTATGACTATAAAGTTTTTTTGTAATAAATTATTTTTTTTGGATGGGATCTCATAATCACCATCATGGTGTTTTATTTTTGGAAACATGCATTTTCTTAGGGTTTTGGTTGTTTGAGGGGACTTATTTACATGTTGTTTCTTTGTAGTGTTTTAGGCCATAAAAAGCTGAATGAGGATGTTGGATAATATAGGGAAATTGACCTAGGTCTAGTGGTGTATAAGGAATACCACTGATGATTTTTAATTATAATTAGTGATATGGTGGAGAGATTGTTTGATCTTGAGTCTAGATATGATGAAATTTTTAATAGGATTTTTAATTTTTTCTTACTAAATAGGTAAAATTATGCGTCAAGACTCATTATGAAATTATATTTGTTAGAAAGCCTCCAGTTAAAATTATTAAATGGTGGGTGATGCTCGTGTGGTAGGCCAGTTATTCAAATGAGCTTTAGAGGCTTCAGGTTATTTTTTGGGATGTTTCAATATGTTTTTCCAAGGTATATGGTTTGGTGTGCATCGTTAAGGATAAACAATGTGACACCTAGATGATCATGAGATTTTCAGTTCATTTTGAAAAAAATATAGTTTATTTTTATGGTCTATACATGGTTTTGGGTAAAACATGTGGGGAATAATGAGAAACCATGCGAGTTTGAGGTGGGTATGAGGCATGGGACATTGGATACACACGGTTTCAAAAAAAACCCATACACCTTGCAGTAGATGTGAGGCATTGATGACCGTATGGTTGGTGTATAGTCTTTAAAACAATACATAATAATCTTTTAAGTCATGGTTATTGGATAATATAAGGTAAACGATCGGTACATAGTTTCGAAACCCGTGTATCCAAACTATACAACAACCCTTTTTTTTAAAACAGGGAAATGTCCAAAATACCCCTTTGGGATTTTTAGCCACTCCACCAACTTTGTCCCCCATTTGGTGTGCACGAGGTAGGGATTATCAACCATCTTAAACCATCATTCATATTTCGATTTATGGTGAATTCATGGTTTTTTATCAGTATTTATGGTGAGATTTCCCTTCTTGCTACATCATTTTCCATCTTTTCTTAGTTCTTCCTAATTTTAGTTTTGTGGGTTTTGGGATTTGATTCTAATTTCACCAGTTAATGGTAAAATTTACCATGTATGATGGGGGATTTGGTCACCATGGGTAGAGTAGATCAAAATAAGGATTCCACCCGTCATTTCATGGAGTTTTAATGAGGTATGTGTTCATGATGATTTTTCATAGTTTTTCTGATGATTTAATTTAATTAAGTATTGAAATGGTATTAAATCCTAGGGAATTTTTCCATTAATGGTTTATGGAATCCATGTAGACCCTTTCTAGAGGATTATCAATGTTTATATAATATTTGATTGACTCATTAACTTTTCAAGCATTATTCCACATTAAAGCTTAATTGATTAATTAATTATATTATTTAAAATAATTAACTATGGTTTATTGGAGAGATACTAGATCCTTAGTGGTGGTGGTGATATCAATTGGTTTACAAGGTGTTTATATGATGCATGAACTGGCCTTAGAAAGGCCAACATTGTTTTTAAAAATTTTGGAAATCATTGAAAATTAGGTAGGTGGTCAAAGAGATTTATGCATTATCATGTTAATTTATCAGCATAAGGAGCTATTAAGTTTATTTAATTACATGTGTACTGATTTATTCCTTGGTTTAATTAAATGATTTGATATTAAAATTTCTAATTTATATGTTCTACTGATCTCATGAGATCTGTTGGTGTTCATAAGGCCAAACCTATGGCCTTCGTCAGGGTGTGATGTTCCCTGAAAGTGGTATTTTTGGTTTTGAATGGTAAGGTTGGATGGTTATGAACATAAATCAGTTAAGTTCATTTGTTTTATTAATTTAACAGATAGAGTTATAATGGTTGGGACATGGTAATAAATGGTTGTGACTTGTGTTTATGGGGTATTGACTTGATTTTGGTTGTCAAACGGGGAAATCAATGTTTTGGAAAGGACAAATTTTTAAAATGAGGAGTTGACCACTAATAGGTCTATCATAAGGGGATTATAAGTGGATTCCAAATATGTATTTTTCATGAGTTTGTGGTTTTTCTTTATGTGATAAACCTTGATGTATCCTTTAATTATTTAACAAAATAATTTCTTTTTCCATACTTTAGTTATGAAGGCATGTGGGGACCTCAATAAGTTTTTATGGTTTAAAAAGTGTTATTTTGATTTTTGAATATTTTTTTAGGTTATGGTGTTTAATAATGGAAACTAAGAATTAATTTTAATTGAATGTTTTTTATATCATAATGATGCTCTATGATTGGGTAGTATAATATTTGTATAGGGAGTGAGACTATGGTTCCCGAAACTGATATTATACTTCATGGTTTCTATTTTAGACTAATGTTATAGGTAATGATATAATACCCTGAGGAATAGAATGTTGGAATGATTTTCCTCATCTTTGGGGATGATCCACACTATTGATCTAGGCCCCATCGTTGTTTAGTTATAGATGGATGCTTAAATGAGGCTCTTGGAACTGCTATTATAATTTATGATAGGTTGGTTATATGTCCCACCCATATCGGTACATATATTATTGTACCTTGTTGGTGATGGACAGAGGTTCCAATCATGTTTGATGTTGATGATAATTTTTTAGATATCATATTGATGTTATGGGTCCTAATTGAATGGGTACATGAGATAGTTTTAGTGCATGTATTTTTAATGCCTCCTTCAGTTGAATGAATAGTTATCAAATCCTTTTTGACTTTTATAGTATGTATTCTATCAGGATATGATATTGATGTGTGGATTATATTGATTCATATCTGGTTGCCTTGGGTATCACCTTAGAAACTGTGGGCCAGTTGGTTCTAAATGATCGTCTTATTTTTTTATCTTGTATCTTTTTTTATGTACTACTTATTTATTCCATTGTTAAAACATGTATAATGTTGTACTGACTGTTATTTTCTTTAAACATTATTGGTGCTGGCCAACAAAATTGTACACACATCAAAAACAAGTGACCACTACACATGGGTAGCCGAGATGTACTCATTTTTTTATTGTAAATAGATGTTTGGGTTGATCCTCATGTTGAATGTTTCACGATTGGGAAGGTCATATTAGATGGTATTATGGTTCTAGAGACTTTATATATGTCCTGGCTTGGTTTTGAATGTAGATCCATATGTATTTTATTCACATTATTTTGTATATGTTTGATCATCTAGATTGGAGATCAATGATGTATGTGTTGAACTACTATTCAGGTCTTCACTATATTTATATTTGTTACAAAAATATTTCATTTAATTTTATTTATTTTTTCTCACACTTTGATGTGTATGAGGTTTTATTATTTACATAATATTGATCACTCTAACATTGGGGTATAATCTCCTTACAGTTTCACCTTAGAACCCCACTATTTTTGGCAATCCTCTAGTGTGTGAGGAGGTTTACATGGGGATATATGGTGAACTATACTAGGGTACCATTTTACTGGAATCAATGATGAGATGTTACAAAGTGGAAATAGAGGAGTAACATTCCTATTTTTTTTTTACTATTTTGGGTTTGGTATAATATAGATATATGAATTTGATGGAGAATGAGATGGATAATGGGATTGTACATCGTGAAAACTTATTCTAGTCAAAATTATAGGTTACTATGTTAGGGATTTATGTTAATGGTTTGAATTGTTATGGGTTTATATTTTTTTATCATTGGGAGACATACATGTTTTATCACGCTGAGATTTTGTGATGTTTTTTTGATTTAAATTAATCATTCTCACATATTTCATTTCACACAACACTTTATACAATATTTTAATCACATAAATAATATATAAATAATCTTTTCTTGTGTTATATAAGAAATAAATTGGTCATTCATTACATTCAATAGTTAGATAGGCTTGTGGAACATACAACACTGAGTAAAACTATGTTACACACAAGACCTTGTTTTTTCAACCTTTTAATAGATAACCTATTTTATAAATAAATTTTGAAAATTTATGAATTTTTTTTTCAAAAATGAACATAATTTTTTAATGAATAATTTAAAAATTATCATAAGGTAAAACTTTGGTATTTTTTTTAGAATCATCATTTTTTGATCAATAGTGAAAAATACTGCATTTTAGTAAAAACCCAAATTTTCATTCAAATACATTTTAATGATAAATTATATTTTAAATTGGTTTATAAAGAAATAATAGATGTAATAATAATATATTAATCCAATTTAGTTCAATATTTCTATATTGAAATAAGATAAAAACACTAGTTGAACTTTTTAAGGTTTTTACTTTAAAAACATGCTTTCTCACCATGTTTGTAGGATTAGAATTAAACATAATTTTACCCCATTTGTGAATTGAATTTTGAAAAATGGAATTAAATATTAGTAATAAATATAATATTTTTGGTCTAATAAGATCAAATTACTTTTTAACCATAAAATTCAGGGAAAGATATTAAAATTAATTAGAGTGATTAAGGTAAAATTAAGAATAATATGGAACTAAACCTTATTACTAAGGGACAAATTGACATGGAAACATGTCTAAAACAATTTTATTCTACTAGTATGACCAAATAACCAATTGGAACAAATGTTAGGGATTATAGGGATATTATTAAATGGAATTTTCCTACATGAATGGTTTAGTAATGATAAAGAAAAAAAAAGAACTTTCATAACAAATAATTGAGATATGTAAAGTACTAATACTTTTGGTCGTACATATCATTTTGAAATATAAATGGATTATTTTTATTATAATAACTTATAATTAAATTTTACAGTTGATTTTGTTATCTATAATTCTAAAAAAAATCCAATGTAGTGATTATTTAGTTAATAGTAAACTAATATAATTGATACTATTAATTATAAAAGTGTTGAAAATTGATTAAAATATTGTGTTTAATTATTATTGTAAATTAATATATCGTGTTAAATTATTGTATACTTCATATATTTTAAATACAATTTTCTTTGATATTTTAAAGTTAAAATTAAATAAATAATGTTACAATTGACATTAATGTTATTTTATTATAAATGATATTTTATTTAATGATTTAAAATTAATAAAAATTATATATTCTTCCATGTGATTTTTAAGTCTTAATAAATATTAATTATTTTCTATTAATTTACCAAATCATCATTAATAATTAATATATTATCCCATTTATTTTAAAATCATTGTTAGCATGGTATGGGTTTAGATAGTGTTTTAGGGTATCAAATAAGCTTGTTTTAAAATTAATTATTATAACATTGGGGATTTTTTATTTAAAAATTATATATCATAATAATGATATAGTGGTTCTATATATTCATGTAAATATCATTTTATTTCAATCATACTAATTATATTACTTAGGTTATAAAATTTTATTCTTTAATAAAACCCAAAATGATAAATTTTAGAAATCCTAGATGTTAAGGAACCAAATTCATAAAATGCAGACATTTTCATTTGGTGGATGTTTTCCTGGAGAATTATTCTTACTTAGACCACACTATTTATATTTTTTAGTCACATTAGGTGAAGTATACCTGTAGAGACATGGTTTTTATATAGTAAGGCTTTAAAATATTTATGAGTATTATTCCACAGTCGGGAGCAATAGGAGCATGGTGTTCCGAGGCACATGGTTCCCATAATAAAATTTAATTTACACACACATAGTCAAATAAATAAAAAATGATAACTCTGAAATGGTTGCTCGTATCTGAAATTTGAGGCCACTGTCTGTTCCAGAACATGGTGTTTACCCTAAGCGCATCATAAAGTAAGTCGTTGTGGGGTGTTCAGTCCCCTCGCTCTATGGAAGAAGATTTTAATTAAGTTATTTAATTTAATAAACCATTTAATTAAATAAATGTTAATCCATAAACCTAGTTATGGATTATAAATCCTGGATTTTATAGTTTCCTCATAATCCTATTTTTTTAATGGGGTCTCAACCATCACCTATCTCTTTTCTCTATTTGAAAAACGACAACATAGAAAGGTGTTGAACCTTTTGAAATAGGTCCATCAAGGCGCAATGGATCTTTCCCCTTCATCAACGAAAAAGTTCAGCATCATCAAAAGGAAACTAAATCTAGGTAGGAATTGTTCTCTGTGTTTTACATCTAGAATTAATAGTCGATCATGTTGAATATCTTACCTTTGAATTGAGTCTTTGGATTCAATCTTTTCATGAGCCCGAGTATCAGTTTTTAATTTTCTTTTGGTTGATCTAACACTATTTTCACAACTTTGATCATTTGGGATGTAATGATCACCCAATTATCCAAGTACTTATTATGGTTACTTTCCCCACCTAAATTTCAATGTTTTATCCACTAAAGAATTCCCTCGAATCCCGGTTCGATGATTGTCGGGTGACCCGAGATCGATCGGTCACCCAAAATGAGGAAGAATCACATCAAATTATCCAAATGATGGAAGAATCATGAGTGAGGAATATATCTATGATCATAATGGAATAAGGATGAAGGATCTGGTGGTTTCCCTATCATCAAAGGAGGAACAAACCCGCAAAGCCACATGGAAGATTGGACCAAACCCTTGGTTTTGGCCGAGGCCTATTCGTGATGAACGACGAATCAGTTATATGTTCTTCGGCTAGATCCGTTGATTTTGGATCCAATCTAGGAAATATTGACCAAGTAGAATGCTAATTAAAATTATGGAAAAATTTTCTTTGCATATTTGGAGTTTCTATGAAATACCTTACTACACACCATGTTAAACGATGAACACATGGTCTGTATCCTCCCTCCGTGGTGGCACTTGGGTTTGAAAACAATTAGCGATACTATGGTGTGTATTACTTTGACACACTTAGTTTTACATTTCTGTGTGATGTGAACCATGTGGTGGAGCACAGGGCCATGTATGGAGCACACAAATACAAGTTGGCCACACGAACAACATCCCATTTTGACCAACATGCCATGTACCAAAGTATATGGACACGATGTCTGAGTACATAGACATGGCTAGTCGACATAGATTGGTCCCTAGATGAACAAGGCACTCCATGTAGTCCCCATACATGGTGTGTCCCCTACATGGGATGGATATTGTGTCTTCCCAGAGACATGGCCATTGAGCGAAGGGGAGGGGGAATATTTCATTCGTGTCCCAAAACACACCATGTAATTCTTGAACTCAATTGAGAAAATGTCAAACATCTGTATCTCTTCTTTTTTTGAATTTGGATTTTGGCCCACAATAATCCTATCATGAGAATTTTACCACATATAATGTGATGGTTCCCTCAAAATCATCTTTCATGATATGATGTAAATGATCTAGGATGGAACGCACAGATACAACAACCGATGGTAGCATTTTATAGATATGCTCACCAGGGCAGTACCAGGGTTCCCCTCCAAATGGTTGGGGTAGTTCCATTCCCGAATGATCCTTCTAGGCTTACCCACTAGAGGGATTGGGAAGCTTTATTCACCTATGACAGTTCTGTGTTACCCTCTAGCAGGGATGGTTACTATAATTTCTCCATACAATTTTTCCGTTCATAGCCTCCAGCAGTGGTGGGTAGTGGGAATCCCAGATTATCTTTTTGAGTTACCGTCCATTGGTACATGGATGTGGTGTTCCTCGGAGACTACAAGAGCATGACCCTCGAATACATGGAAAAATGATGAGGCACATTTTGACATACCAAAAGACTCACGAGAAAGAGGGTTGCATTCCCCACCAAGTCACATTCTTGTGACATGACCTAAAACATTACAGGCAAGTCAGTGCCACCCAATGTGGATAGTATCAAGGTGTTGTGATTTGATCCCCATTGACTTGTGCATCCTAGATAGATACGACAAGGTGTTGGACATCACAAATTGTTTTTACCATGGAACTGATGCCTACTCACTTTTCTCAGGAGGGGCTATAATATGGAGATCTCATTACTCCCTAATTTGGTTTTATTTGAATAGGCATATATATTATTGGGTGGAGCTATACACTTCTGTTAACATTTATTGTACCTTGTTACTTCACTAATTCATTCAAAATTTTCTCTTACTACATCTCCTTCTCATTTTCTAGGAGTTCTACTGGGTATTTTTGTACTCACCCCACAATGGACTTTTCCTAACACGGGTAATTTCTTTTGTAGATGACGAACAGGTAGATCGTGACAATAGAGGTTCGTTGGGTTATGGGACTTTTGGAATGCATAAGGTGTTTGGGGTTGGGATTTTGGATATATCCTCTCTCAGCAGACTTCATTATCGGTTGTTTTCATGTTAGACTTATTCTTGGTTTGGGTGTGTTTTTCCCCTTTTTACACTTTAGTTTTCACTGACATCCTTTGTTCTATCGAGAGGTTCATGCATTATAACATTACATTATAATTGTTGCATATTTTATATATTTTCTCTCTACATTTTTTACATTGATTTGGTGTGTGTTTCTACATAGGTGTTTAGGAAAATCCCTCCCCAAGATTTTATGTCTTCGATGCTAGTCATCAACGCCTGGCCTATGGAGGCGAGTTTGGGGTAGTTGCGGCTCGAGGGAGGCTTGGTTTGGGTTATGACAAAATGGTATGAGATGGAGGTTTGACCATTACAATTTCATTCAGACGTTTCCCTAATAGGGTATTATTTTTGATTAAGGGAATGGTCTCAACATGTCTCGAGAGTATCATTTGGTCCCGGGATCTGACTAGTCGTGCGACAGACAACATAGCCACTCACGAGGACCCTGATTACCTGCTAGTCGACTCAACATCTTTAGATACATGTTTCCCGAAATAATGGTACATGCATCATATTGGATTAAAGTCTTCAACTATCCTTCTTGAGTCATCTCCCCACACTTTTTTTATGTAGAAATATATATATATATATATATATATATATATATATATTCTAATCTAGCCATGGTACTCCTTAAAAAATTTCTGGATGCCTCTGCAACCGTTGACCAGCCCGCATTCCCGCTCTGGATCGTGATGAGGACCCAATGAACAATGATTCCTCAGTTCAGGGCCCATCACGTGACCCCTTCATCTGGGTGGATAAGTAGCATTTTCTTCACCCATTGAGGAGTAGATGGTAGAAGGAGGAAAAGGTTAGTACATTCGCCAATTGAGTGAACTTCATGACATTCATTAACAACAACAATTTCGGTTTCATGGAGAGCATGATGGTTAAGTGGCATAGGAATAGCTAGATTCAATGGCTTGTGTGTTTAGATAGGTGCATACCCCGTAGGCCAGAGGGTGGATTTAGTAGTTATCCTTATTCATGATGTTGTTGGGCACTGGTGGAGCTTAGTAACCCTGATGCATGATGAGGTGACACTCATGTGGGACGACATTCGGCAGATCATTCCCGTGGGGTAATACCCCTCCTTTTGTATCTTTTTTCCAGATCATAGAGCTTATAGGTAGGGAATAACGTTTTGTTGGGTACTAGGCACGATCTCGAACCCCCTTTACTTTTTCATTTTGTTTTCATTTTTACCATTCTTATTTCTAATTTCGTTAACATGGATTTCCACATATAATGTGGGGATATTCTCTTCATGTGGGTGATATATGTATAGGGAGAGAATAGGGAGAGCGAGAATAGGCACCGCCATGAAGCTCATGTCACAATAGATCAACAGGAATTAGATGAAAATCCTTGATCAGTGAAAAACATTGACAGTTTTTTTCCTAAATGTAGTTATGTTATATTTTTTATGTCATAAATACCTATAGCATAGTTTTTTTATTTTTAATCCTATTTATGGTTTTCATGGTACTATGTGTTGGGTGATATGTAGTTATAGTAAGAAAGAAGGAATTTTAGGTTGTTCTAGGGGATTACCATTTAGGGACACCATGTACAAAACATGCAGTTTATAGTAACACACAACATATGTTTTTAGTATTCAAGGAAGTTGAGTTTTTTCAGACTAAACATTGTGGGCTTGGAAGTGTGGAAAATTTCTTAGCTATAAGACCTATGTGGTGGAACATTTCAATTTAAGACACATGGTGATTTTCCATGTGGGGTGCTTCACATGTATAAGTACACAAGAATGTGGGTACCTAGCTAGGTACATGGTCCTATACCCATGGGGGGTTACACATCGTGTCTTGGAGGCACACACTGTGTACTATGGAATTCTATAGGTCGATTGGGGCTTGGTTCATGAGTCAATAAAAATATAGGGGCACACTACTTGTACCATGAGGCACACTATATCCATTGTGATTTTACAAATCAAGTGGCATGAGGAACGTGACCATGGAGAACTTATGGGGTTCCATGCTATGTACCACATGTGAACAAGGTGATGTTTTCCTTGGTCTTTTTTACATTTTTTTACCCCGTAAAAAGAATTGGACTTGTGTGTACTGCATAATGTGTGTGTTTAAATGTAGATCATGATTCGGATATCATTTCTCCTATCATAAACCATCTATATGGTGTTTTGTATAGTAATAATATATTTTGATATTTTCCTTGTGCACTTGTTTAAAATTCCTCATGGGTGTTTGATTGTGATCTAAAAGGATCATGTGAGGGTTGTGAGATCATTAGTTAAACATGGACCATGTATTTTAACTAGAGTTCTTAGAGGTTACATGGGTAGATTATAGTATATTAAATATTGTTTTGTCTCTGAGGATATCTTGGTGGTCCCTATGTGTCAATATTGTCTTATCAAGGTTAGAGTTGTTGAGGTTCATATCTTGAGTTTGGGGACCAAAGCTGATGGAGCACATGGGATGTGTTGAAACCTTTTGGTGGTAGTTATAAAAAGGTTATATTTATCTTCTAATATAAGTCTTAGGGATATGTGAGGATGCCCTTGTGGGATAATTTTTTATCAGGTGCTCATTGGTTTCCATAGTCATCTGTTGAGAATGCTCATATAGAATGTTTTGTTTTGGATTTTTATTGAGGCTCCCCAATAGAGGGTATCTTTCTTTTGAGGTGGTAACAATGACCATTGTAGATGAAACCGTTAGAGTGGGTATTCATTTTTATACCCCATATTTTTTTGGGTTTTCCATTGTGTATTATTTGGAGGTCGTTGAGGGATTCTTATGGATGATTCTTATGCCAGTTGTAGATGATTTCTTGTTTGAGATAGAGGAAATCCTTATAGGTTTTCCTTAAATTTATTTTTCATTTGAAAATATATAGGTTAACTCATATGATGTTTCATAAGTGCTTGGGTGCATCATGGGAGTCTTTTGGTGGATATTTCTTGATGTTGTATCCACATGCACTGTGTGAGTTTTGAGTTTGGTTTGACCTTGAGGCGGGTTGTGGAGATCCCCTGGTGGAATCTTTATTGGATGATGAGATTCAAGGGGAAATGAGAACCCCGTGATTTATTATATAGGAGTGGATTGGTTCTATTTTTTCAGCTATTTGGATGGTGAGTTCAATGTTGGATCATCCCATGTTTAGTTGTTCGTTGGCCATGATTTTTTAGGTAGTTTCATCTTAGGGATGTGGTATATAGACGGGCCCCTTTGGATATTTTGGATAAAATTTTGGCCCAATGTTGTGGTATAGATCTATCCAATTATCTACATATAGTTATATGGGATTAGGGAGTAGATGTATGATATAGATGAGTGAAGCCATCAATTTTTTTATTCACCTTTACTAGAGTTTATATGTTATAGATGTTTTTTGTGCTCCTGGCTGCTGAAGTAAGACCCCACGTCCAAGGTATTAGTTAGGACCATGGTTAAGCAGTGTCCCTGAGTATTGTAAATCTATCTGTTCAACATTCATAAGTTTAACCTAAGATGGTTTGTATCGCTCGACCCTCAATTAGAGACTAATTAATTTTGTAGGAATTTCAGGAACAATTGGTTTCTCTGATAGTGGAGTACTGATCCAACCCCTGTATGTTTATTCCATTCGATCCCTAGTGCTCGGTATATGAATGTTGTGGATTGGTATCTCTTTGGTTATGATCGGGTGTCTATCTTCATTCATATTTCTTTTGGATTTATTGGAGCTCCTGTATTGGTATAGAGGATGGACATGATTTCATATGGCTAGGTGAGACACACATGTCGTAAATCCAGTGATAGGGGCTAGAGAAAGGTTATTTTTACCATGGGGTTCAGGATTGATCTTACTCGTTGGATTTATGAATTTTTTTTTATGAAAACTAATTTTAATTTTTGGCTAGGTTGGGAATATCACATTCGAATTCACTTTTTATGACAATAGATTTATATGTTCACTATTGGGGGTGGCCATATTAAATTTATCTCCCACCCTATGTACATGAACTTTAGTGTGTGTCAAGAACTTATGTCTTCATTCAAGATGGATACTTGGTTTCAGAGAGGATAGGGGTGAGACCGAGTGCTGATGGATTGAGTGGAGTTGCACATGTGGAGTCTCAAGTCTAGGATGGTGTTGCATGAGAATCGTGGAGACCGAGAATGTGGGTTGGATCAATGAAAAAAGTAGAGACTATTGTTTTTTTGTTTTTTTATTTATAGTCGTCAAATTGGAGACCAGTTGTTGCACGTTTTTCCTACATGATTCAATATAATGTATTTCATTTATTATAGTATCCTCTATTTTAGTTATTTTTTTATGAATAGTCTATCATTGATACATCTTTATGTGTTTTGTTATTTTCCACTGTTATTTAACTCCGAAGAGAGGGTATAGCCTCATCACAACATCATTTAGACCCCTGATACTTTTTAATAGCCTGTAGAAAAAAAGTAGATGCGCTTGAGGCATTGTGGTAGAATTGATTGGTAGACATGTAAAGTTAAACATGGATGGTTAATTACAATGATATATGTTTCATTTCACATACATTAATTTATAGCATAATTCATCCTTGATCTATACATTGAATAAAACTTAAAAAAATGTATAATCACCAGTCATTATAAATTATGGGGGGAAGTCATATAAAATCATCCAAATATATCATTATTTATAGAACCTTCGGGTAGTCCAATGGTAAATTAAGTTCATAATATATCAATTTTAGTTCATCGTAGTTTATATTATCTCCCATCCTTATAATATTTATATTATATTTCTGAAAATATAACTAAATCCTTCACTACCACCAACTAGGGTGATTTGGGCATAACAATCATATATATTTCAACATTTTATATGAAAAAAATAACATAACTATCCATGTACCAAAACATATCATTTTTAGTGTATTTAGAGATTATACACATAATAATCTTATGTCATAATATATATAGAATATATCCAAAAACAATTATTCTAACATTTATTTCTTATTATAGGTATCGTGCGTAAGATTTTAACAATAGGAATATGAATTTCGGAATTTCAAGTATCTTCGCGCATCTATATTGTGGTCAGTATTGGTTCATGAGAATACCACATCTATTTTTTGTGGAAGACGTACTATTATTTATCTATGGTAGGATTAAATGAATTAACATCATCTAAATGATTCATTATTCATATAGTTTGAGGATTGATTAACACAAACCAGAGAAATGTAATCATTTCGATTTCATGTTCTAGAATGTTCATTAAGATAAATAGATTGAAACTATGAATCACCAAAATATAATTGACTATAGAATATATGAGTCCCCATATTTCCAATAGAATAATTTTAGTCAATCACATTGATGGAATTTGAACAAAAATAAATAGAAATATTTTAAATAGTTAATGTATATATCATTATTTAGGAGGGAATATCACTTCTATTAATAAGGTACTAAATCACATCCCAATGACTGTTCTCTCATTTTACAAGATAACAGATACTATTTTTTACAATACTGAACTTGTACAAAACTATTTCATTTTGGATTCACATCAAGAGGGACACTAGTTTTTTACTAGTGTGGCCAACCTATCCAACCCTATTAATGAATGTAATCAATATCAATAGAATATCTCAAATAAATTTATGAATTTAGGAAAATATAAGTTAGGTGATATATTAGGGAATTCTCCTTGGGAAAAGATAATCCGGAACATACAAGGATATTCTCATGTTTGATGGATTTAGGGGTCCTTAGGATCCCATCCCTATCATGGATTAAATGATTGAATAAATATTAGTTATGAAAACTCCTGCTAGATTATTAGATGTAGTGACATTTTCTTCTGGGTGGATAATAGGTCCAGCCTACCTCTCTACATCCATGGATATCATGCTTTAGACTAAATATTTGCGCTTTCTACAACGTTCTCCTATCTCTTCAAAGTGGCCCTCAGCAGCTATTAGAACTATCATTATAGTAATATTAATTTAGTTTATAAAAATTACTATTACACCCTCAAGCCAACCCTATTTATAGTTTTAAAATATTATTCCTTTTGAGAAATAATTCTTGTTATAAAAATTCATGGCCACCTAGCTAGAAATCATTGCTGTAAGAAAATACGTACCAAACTCATTTTTCTATAGACAACTAATTTTTTTATCTCCATAAGAATGTCAATGTTTAATGGAAAGGAACTCAACTATCACAAAAATAACTCTATTACATGAATACATTTTTTGAATCTGGGGTTCCTCAGTTTAATAATAGTGAATATCCCACCATCACATGTACCTATCAATTCTTGAAGAATAGTAGATTTGAATATATTGAAAAAATTATCATCTAATGTTTCATCAATTATGTAGGTTCAATCACTAATGAGAAAGAACAATGTATTCTATTTAGGAGACTCTATTTGGTGAAATTAGGCACTCAGAATATTGTATTACATCAAATAATTTCTCTCATCATTGCGTACCTCAAAACAAGATTTTTTATTTAGTTCAAATCCCTCAATAAATTATGCACATTTGAAACACTATTCTGTGTGTTCAATAATTACACCCACACAACCATCTGATGTAGTAACATAGATTACTCAATGACCCCACCAATAATTCGGTTTTCTATATAGATCCCATGAAAGGAATTCATCTCAACACTGATTGATCCAACATTTAAGGACTTTGATAAGAGGATGTCTAGTTTAAGATGGATGTGGATCCATTGTCATGGATTAATTATATTAGTATGGATATATTACCTCACATAAATTGTGATCCCAACCCATTATCTATATTACTAGTCTTTATAGGTCTACAATCATCTATTTATCCATAGGTGAATCTGACTTTTCTATTCTTGTCAAATCTCTTGTTGGCCACTACTCGAGTCATTGGACCATCACATATACCACTAGGAAATGTAGGTGTATGCCCTCCTAAAATGGATAGATCCTACAAACATGTAAATAGTTTAATAAAGTTTCTTATATTCTAGCATTAAAAGGTGAAAAAGTCTTGGGGTTGACCATTTTCTTGTGTTTAGAATCATTACAAACATATTTTGGTAATATCATCCAAGGGGATTCCCTTAGTCTCAATCATATACATAACTCATATATCTTTATATTCATTCACCCGTCTCCCCATTTTTTATATTAATAATAAATATATAATTTTTTTCTATAATATTATAAGTATAAGTTTATTAGGGAATAATATTCACTTATGAAATTAAGACCGACACATTCATTGATCTTAAATCATGACTTATGGTATAATTTTTTTTACGATGAAATCTATTAGTCATAAGAATGTAAAACCACAAATAATCATTCAGGATACATGAGAGCATATATTATGTATAGGTAAGTGGCATAATATTGTTGAAAAATCATAATTAATGAAAATAAAGAATTTATTGAAGGATCGTTACAAAGACTTTGAGGACACAATGACTAGATTCCCACAATGGGATGGGTTCACTCTTTAATCCATTTTCATTGAAGGTGGAAAGGGTTCAATTATTGATTATCATCACTCCCCATTAACTTTTATTTTATCTCATGGGATATCAATCATTACACAATTCACTAGAGGGATATTTAATTCTACTACTAACCATCACAAAATGATAATGATACACATTTGTTCCACAACATCATAAAACTATAATCATTACATTATTGCATAATTAACCCATGGGAATGAAATTGGACTCATGAAAGGATCACCAAATTACAATCATCATAATCCATTAATAGAAATAATGTGGATGTAATAATTAAATCATATCCTCAGTAAAGAATAATATTATTTAATAAGTTTACATTGATAAAAAACAGTTTCATAAAATAATTTGAAATCTGACTTAAAAAACCATAGTACCCATTTTTTTATTCTTGTATCTTTTTTAAAAAAACTAATCATTTATTAGTTAATTGTTCGAAAAATATTCTTTTCACAATTTTGTTAGAACTTAAATAAAACCCATTTAAAACAACAATGAAAAAAAAAACTTTTTAAAATATTCAAAGGAAAAGAAAAATATGGTTGAATGATACATTAATAAATAATATTCAAATATTAAATATCATTTTCATACACTGTAAAGAATATCAACTAGGAAGAAATGTATTGCTGACCAGAAATGATAAATAAGTCGAATTTTTCATAAAAAATTTATTATTTGTATTTTGAGTACTAAAGAGGGGGAAACAAAAAATAATAAATTTAAAAATTAAAAATATATACTGGATGTGAAAATATATGGTGGTTATGTGAGAGAGATCAAATTATTTCTCCCTTATAAAATTAAAGGTGTACAATCTTGGTTAAAAATGAGATTAGAACATACACCCTTAACTCAAGTCCCGGGTTACTTTATATTCATGATAACCATATGAATTATATATTTTGATTTATTATAAATCAATATCATAAAAATAATCATAATTATATTATTATATATGATTAATTCATAATTTATAATCATTAATTTATAAAAAATTATGCAATAAATGTTCTTTTCTAAGTGTTAACTACTTCATTTTCCATTCATATTTCTTTTTGGTGGATCAAGTCTATTGAAATTCTTCATAGTTTTATAATATGAATAATATTAATCATGATATTAATATGATATTAGTATGATTTTATAAAACATCTTATATAGTAGTGATGAAAAATAAATTACATCACATCATGGTACGGGTAGTCTGAACGTAAGATAGAGTGATTATACCACTTTTAAATTAATGCAATGAATGGATGATAAATACTATTTTTCTCATAATAATAAAAATTATGTAAAAAATATTATATATATATATATATATTCATTAAAAACATCAATATAATTGTCCATGTGAAGTGGTGTGGAAAGTTGAAATAGGCCACTTAATGGAGACTATAGTCTGTACATATGCATGAGAACCTCTTTTGTTATTAATATGATGGTAAATAGATAGAAAATGGTTGAAAATTTAACAAAAAAATCTTTACTTTATTTATATATATTTAATTATATTATTAATATAATATAATATTTTTTGAAGGTGGAATAAGAATGAATTGAAATATATTGATACAATCAATTACATATTTTTTGAAAATCTTCCTTTGGAATACACCTTAAGAAATCTATGGATGGTCTTTGGGTGATACCATCACCACTTTAACATGGTGAGGAATTTTTAGAAGATATTTTAGTTGTTCTTTGATTATCTACTCAGATTAATTTTTTGATGAAGTGAGAAGTGGAGGTTCCATTTTATAAGTTAGCGGAGTGGAACACTTATAAAAATTATGATCTTTAAAACATAATAATTTCACTATCATGGGAAATTTTATATAAAAAATCATAATTTAGATGATAAGATGGGGTATCATAAAATGAAATCAACTATGGAAATGAAATATAAGTTCTAGTGACATCATTGTTCATTTTCCCTTTTGTTTAACCCATTTAACCCATGCATGTACCACCGTGATAATATTTTTTCCATGGAAACTATTCATTATGGCTAAAACTTATGTTGATATTATTTACTAATAATTATTATATTTAATCATTGTATCATATACATTTTTCTTGATTCAAATCATAGATTTTGAAAAAAATTAAATATAATACTTATGCATAAAATGTATAAAAACCATTTATAGAAAAAACAATTTCGATAAAGAAAAAATGTTTTCATTATTCTTACTTTAATATTAAGAAACATTAGTTGAATGATAATTTATTTTATATAATATATTATCTAATAATTTTACTAATATAATCCATAAATGGTGATTAATTTAATTTATCAATATAAAATTACTTTCACTATGTAATTTTTTTTCTAAATACATATCTTTTTAACTTAAACTGATATAATATTCATTTATAAACATTTTATAATATACTATGAATAAATATTATTTATTATACATGTGTACAAAATAATTTTCAAAAATTTTAATTCTCAAATGAAAATAAATTATCTTTCAAATAAAAAATATATAATGAAAACAATATTTCTTAATAAAACATTTCAATTTAGCTATGTATTAATTGTTATCATTATTTATAATTTATCATCCCTTTTATTAATTTCATTTATTTCTTTTAGTACTTTTATTTTTTTAATTTCATTTAAATATTTATTAATTTCATTCCTTTTTTATCTTTAATACGACATTATTCAATTATATTATGAGTTACGTGTATCGTAATCCATCAAACACCTCAAATTTATTAAAGTGAAATATATTTTATAATATATAATTTTTATGTTATTGACATTGGTTAACATATTTATCCATTGTATTAATAAACTATTTATCATAATGTTCATAATTCATATAATAAAAGAATTCATGTGCACTTGGTGTATTTGTATTATCATTCCGTACATTCTTAATATCTCTTAGATATAAATGTGCTTGATGGATATCTTCCTACACTTAATAAATATAACTATTAATTTTAGTTGATAATACCCCTAAATCATCCAAATTATATTTTTATATAGAATGAATATGTTAGAATCCTTAGGTTTTAATCATGTTTTAATTAACACAAATCCTATTAACCTTTTTCAATCTATATCAAATCGTGTGTAGCGATGGTTGGTTTCCCTATGATTAAAATAAACCTTCATAGGATCATGATTCCTATAAATCTTGTTTGGTTATTTTAAACAAAAGTAAATTTTGTTCTATAATGTTGACTTATATAAATGATTATGTTTAATTCATTCATTGAATATTACTTCTTAAACTGTTTACAAATATTTTTTAATGTCCCATAAATTCCGTATAATTTTTTTTATATAGAATTATTTCAAAACCACAAAATCTGACGGCGCGCGATTCCGAGTCCCAGAGTGCCCTGAATGATCCGTCAAAGATTTTTTAAGCTTAAATTAATGCTCATAAATAGTTTTCTTGAAGAAGAGGAAAGAAAATTAAAAGCATACTCAGATCAGAAATCCAAGGGCACCATTGCGCTTAGGATGGAGGGTTTACCCTAGGCGTGACTTAAGTTTGGTCGACACAGTCCTATGGAGAGAAAACTCGAAAATGGAATAACCGTAAATAAAATAATTAAATAAATTTATTTTATTTTTCAAATTATTATCTCCTAAAGATGGTAACTCAGACTTAAAATCCAAGACCAATGTTGAACTAGTGAGGCAATTCTTTATTTAGGAAGATACTAACATTGGCCGGTGTGGGACACGAATGAAAGTCATTTTTTGGCCGTAAATAAAATAGATACGTGAAATTATTTTTCTGTAAAATCTATAACATTTTAATTGTAACTAGGATTGAAAATCCAAGAGTACCGTTGGGTTATTTGGGGTGTGTTTCACCTATCCAGAGCCTATCCTCGGCGTCACAGGACAAAGGTGATTGTTATTAATTTTATGAACTATTTTTCAGGTACGATCAGTAAACGCGCGAGCAGCATTTTGTAACTTTTGAACCATTGCTCGGAATTGAAATCTAATGGCACCGTTGAATCCGCAGCGCTGTGATTCGCTTAAGGGAGACATCACATTGACCGTAGTAGGCCCAGAGACGAAGTTTTTTTTGTGACTTTTAAAAGGAAATGAAATAAATTAATCTAACTATTTTATTTATTTCCCACCAACGGACCATCGGTAGTGTGAGACCCACGGCGAGTCAAGACATTAAATGGATTGACCCTTCAAATACTATGTAACATCATCATTGGAATTTAGGAAGGTTCATATTAAATGACCCTTCATAAATTCCATGATCGTTACTTACCTTCGCCCTCTCTTTTTATATGGAGCTTCGGAGGAGAGATTGGCACGGCTTCACCAAGCGATGAAGCTCTGGTAAAATGCTACAAATCCCAACACATGGAGGACAGAGCCAGTTCTAGTGGGTGGTGATGAGTGACCCCGAACCACAAACTAAATTACAACGATCGAGCGACGTCATTGTAGGCTTATTGTGGGGATAAATAACGCCGAAACTTCCTCAAATGAGGACGTTGTCCAATGAACATGAGGTAGGTTTGTTATTTGTACACCCCTTGCCCCGTTATTGACGTTCTTCATGATTCAACAATAAACAATCCAAATGCAATTGTTCAAATGCAGAGAGATTTTGGGCCAAAATGAACAATGCACGACCCCTCCGCAACATTAATGGTTTTTGATTTGTTCTTTGCGATGGAGGAGGACGACGACTAGTGTTGGCGACTGGCACCGGTGGGACTCGGGAAGACGGTGTCACCATCGCACCACCTGACATGAAAGGGCCACGGTGCAAGGCCGTGGTGGCGGTGGAGGGAAGTCGGCTTGCTGTTGTCCGCCGGCGATTGCGCGGCACGCGACCGCGCCGCGTAGAGGTGAGTGGCCAATTAGCCAGCCATAGCGTCGAGCGGACCGTGCCCTGTGGGCCATAACGTGGGTTGGGTTGTACCGGCTGGCCTGAATGGACATAATGGGCCAAGCGCACTGTAGGCCAGTCCGGACCCAGCGGGTCGGGTCGGTCCGAACCGGTCGGACCAGACCCAGACCTGTTCCGACCCATTTCGCTCATTCGGTTATATCTTAAGCTACGCGAGTCTGTTTGAAAAACCTTCTATGGCACCGAAAACCTTGGATTGAGACGGTCCTTCTGATATACCCCACTTGAGATTTGGATATAGATGGGGTATGTCCGGGTTGGATCGAGCATGAATACAATCGGGCCCTCGAGACTAAAAGGCCAATAACTTACATACCGGGCGTCCGATTGACGCACCGTCTGTTGCACTGAGACCCCTTTTACATGGTGGTCATTTGGTTTACTTTTCAAGGTACTACTTGGTAATTAGTGTATCAAACAATTTCATGTGGAGTGGACCCTCCTAGAATCAAGCGATCTTATTGCGGGAACCCCGTGGTTGGCTGTTACATGAGAAAGGGATCCTATGTGTGTATGTGCTTCGAGATCCTATGTGAGTATGTGTTCAAGATTCCATGTGGATCTGCTCTAGGAAATCCACATGGGACTACTATAGGATTCTATGTGGGTCTTCTGTACTAGGATCCGATGTGGGTCTGATGAATTGGGATCCTACGTGTGTCTAATGAATTAGGATCCTCCATGGGTCTGATGATTTAGGATCCTATGTGGGTTTGCCTCTCTAAAAAATTAAGTTGATTTAGTAGTTACATCTAATTATCTTTACTTCCGTACCTAATTTATACATGGTTTGATCTGAGTCTTTACCTTTGTGGTAATCATCTGTGTGGCGTGCCTTTGTGGTGCATACCTTCGTGGGGATACCTCTATGGTATTCTTATGTGTGGAGTACCATAGTGATGCATATCTTCTTGGTGATACATTTTTGGTATTCTTCAATGTGGCGTAACCTTTTTGGTACTTACCAACATGGTGTTACCTATGCGGTACTTATAGCTTTGTGGTGTTACTTATGTGGTAATCCAACATGTGCGGTACTTCTACCTTCATGGTGTTACCTGTGTGGTACTTCTACCTTCATGGTGTTATCTTCGTGGTGTTACCTGTGTGGTACTTCTAGCTTTGTGGTGATACCTTTGTTTTTATTTTACCTGTGTGGTATTTCTAGCTTCGTGGTGTTACCTGTGTGGTACTTCTACCTTTGTGTTGTTATCTTCGTGGAGTTACTTTTGTGGTACTTCTACATTCGTGGTGTTATCTTCGTGGTGTTACCTGTGGGGTACTTCTACCTTTGAGGTACTTCTTTCTCTGTGGTGTTACTTGTGTGGTAATTCTACCTTCGTGGTGTTGACTTAGTGGTGTTTCCTATGTGATACTTCTACCTTTGTGGTGTTGTCTCCGTTGTGTTACATGTGTGGTACTCCTATCTCAGTGGTGTAACCTGTGTGGCATTTCTACCTTCGTGGTGTTACCTTTGTGGTATTTTGTCATCATGTATTAGACGAGTCTATCTTGATAACTTAGGTATATGAATGGGAATATACCTAGGTAGATTTGAAGTCATTCTTTGTTCTTTTTCCTTCACGGAACTCTAGAAGACCTACAGGGTCTTGGGGTCCCTACTGAGTATCGTTGTACGTACCCCTACACGGGCTTCGCCCGCACATTGTTGTGTCTTGTGCATAGGACGTACATCATTGATCAAGGCTGAGGGAGCAAGGACGGGATGGTACACAAAGGTGGACCATTTGGAGTAACATAACACAGGGACTACTGATCGTGAGCTGTGCCTATCCTTCAGGTAGGATCCGTGGTGGAAGACCCATGAGTTGATTATCTTTTTTATTTTTACTTGTAAATTTCCATCGCGTTATATGGATATGCCTTTCCGGTACTATTTGCCATCCCCTAGCCTATTAAAGGTGGGCTTTGGGTAGTCACAGCACATGCCCCGAGGGATGGGTCGTGACAATGTTGTATCAGAGGAGTTTGGTTCTACCGAAGAACAAGAACTCTGATCTTTTCTCTATAGCAATAGTGTTAGGTGTTATGAGTGTGGTTTTCAGTTCGAGGAGTCCAATGTTGGTGTAACAGCCGACATATCCATACACAAGGACACTGAATTCTGATATCTAACTCAATGCATGAAAAAATAGATTGCTTGTGTTGTTGAAGATCTTTTCATGTTATTTCTTGAGTCAGATCACCAGGAATATCTTAATGACCGTGGAACACGTTTTTCTTATCAGGATGTCTCCACATAGATAGCTCGCTGGGATTCCTGAGAGATTACATGATGATGGACCACCAAGTGACGGGGCTCCGGTACATGGCCTGCTTACTCTGTTGGAACATTCTGGTGGTGTACCAGTAACACCACCACCCATTGGGCAGAAATTACCACCAACCACACTGTTGGACGATGTATTACGAATGAGCGTGTTGCATGAGTTATAGAAGTAGAAGCCTCAAAGGTTTGAAGATGAGAGAGATTCCTAAGTAGTAGAGGACCGACTGGTGGCTGTGACTAGCATTTTCTACTTAGTTGGGACACCAGAAAATCAGATGGTGATCTTAGCTACTATCCTTTTCAGTGAGTGACCATGAGGATGGTCTATATAGTGATTAGGTTTCACTTTGTGAACTATTGCCCGAGATGGTACCTTCGGGCAGTGTGTCAGTTATTTCACTACCCGTTTGTTAGTAGTTACAACAAGCAGTACCAATAGAGGACACATGTAGGCTTAGTTCCTTATACTTATTTCACCATCAGATACCCCTCAAGATACGAGGAAAACCTGACTCACTGGAGGCTAAGGAATGGATTGAGGAGGTAGATGAGAACTCCCTATAGGGTCTACATATTTGGCAGGATGACATGTCGATAGTTGACTATTAATCAAGGCATACCGACCATTACTGGTACTCGATGAATACGAAATGATAAGTGCTTCAGGGCTCAGACTTCCGAGCATGTTTTGTTTAAGGACATATGAGTTAGAACTATTCCACTATGAATTCCAACTTATGTTAGGGCGCTAGAGAGAACCTTTGTGGTTGAATGTTCTTTGGATGGTCAGACACAGTCGTTGAATGTTAGCATTTGGAAAGAAGGAAACGGGTGCCAGTCTCAGAGACTTGGGCGTGTAAAATGTTTTAGGAAGAAGATGTTATAGGAACATATGAATCTGCAAGACAACATGCATGGAAGAGGAACTAGGACAGTAGAAAGAGGTGGTACATATTTTGATATGTTACAACCACCACCCTTATGTAGTCCCCACCAGGCTCAGGGAGCTGGAGGGCAGGGAAAGGGAATAGCTTCATGCGGTCAGGGAGTGAGACCCAATAAATCCTGGAATGATTCAAGGTATGTTCTGTGTCTACAAATAACTTATGTATTAATAGAAATAGGTATCAATAATTTCTTCCTTCAATGAATCTTGTTCAAGACCTTGAAATTCTAGTTAAAACATTTACTTGACCCTCATGTCTGGAGATACCTTTGGGAGGAGACTTGATAATCACACATAATCGGATTGTGTGATCTAACCCTTGAGGCAGTAGTTTCAGTTGGAACCACTTGGTGGTAGCGTTGAGGCCTTACGAAGTTAGTTTGGGTATGGACTGGACATCGACAATTTATACTCATATTGAAAGTATTTGGAAAAAAGGTTCTGGTTTATCTACAATACTGTAATTGGGTTTTCCTTGTTCGGAAAAAAAAGGAATCCTTGGTAGCACAGAATAAGCTCATGCAAAGGAGGGTGCATCTGATCACTCTTGAGTCAGAAAACATTACCCTCATGGCAGTAGGAGTTTTGAGTTACCAGTTCCCAAAATAAGTTGCAGAGTGGGGGGACATCTTCTCAAAAGATGTTACAAGGATTAACTCCCTGATAGGAGAGGGACTTCTGCATTGGCTGGGTACTACTAGAGTTTTGTACCAGACATCTCCAGGGTAGCGTCACCCTAACCAGCTTTGATGAAGAAGGGGGATCCTTTCCTATGGACAGAGAAGTGTCAGCAGAGCTTTCAAGAGATGAGACAGTGATGGTGGCTAGGGTTCCTCAAGTAATATGATTTTGAGATAGTCAATAATCATGGGAAGGGTAACATGGTAGAAGACGCACTCAGTAGGAGCTCCGGTAGACAGCTGCAGAGTGAGGCATCAGATCAGCTAGTCACGCTTTAGATATCCTTAGTGGATAATGATAGAGCAGCATACCTACAATATATGAATCTCACATCCCCAATTCCTCAGCGAATTCGGGAGGCGCAGCTTGACATAATGACTGCGAGGCCCGACATTCTCAGATATCCTCAGGATGGTATTCTGAAATATTATATGAAGGTGGGGAGAACGTCAACCTTTATAGAGGTCTCACTATGGTACCAGTGATGCTTCAGAAGGATATGTTGAGGGAGACCATGTCTTATTATGGTTATCACCCCGATGAGGGCTGTGAAGGTTTGGCCGGTGTGGCAAGCTATCTTAGAGGTTCATCAGACCTTCATAGATTCTCGGTAGAGTAGACAAGGTGGCGTACCATCTATATCTTCCCCCCATAGATACACCAGGTGCATAACATCTTCCATGAATTCCAACTGAGGAGATACGTGCACAAATCATCTCACATCATCGACCATGGCGAGATGGACTTAGAAAACAGGGCGACATTTATAGAGGTTATGGTAGAGATTGAAGATTGTCAAGAGCGGGTCCCTCATCGGTGGTCGATACCACTGGTGCACGTCTGCTTGAAGCACAGGAACCACAATTTTTTTCCATAGTTTATGTTGTTGCTTTCATGGATGTAAAGATCTATGGTGGGGACAATGTAATGTCCCTGAAATTCTATATATATTTTTTTATATGAAATTATTTCAAGACTGTAAAATATGAAAGACCCTGATTCCGAGTCCTAGAGTGCCCGTAATGATCCGTCTAAGTTTTGATAATATTAAATTAATGCTCGTAAGAAATTTTCCTGAAAAAGTGGAATAACTCTTAAATGGTTACTTAGATCAGAAATCCGATGGAACCATTGCACTCAGGATGGCGGTTTACCCTTAGCATAACTCAAATTTAGTCGGCGCAAGCCTATGGTGAGAAAACTCGAAAATGGAATAACCGTAAATAAAATAATTAAATAAAGTTATTTTCTTTTTAAAATGCTTATAACTCACAAAAGGTAACTCTGACTAAAAATCCGATACCACCACTGAACTTGGGAGTGTAACATTTCTTTAGGAAGATACTAAAATTGGATGGCGTAGGCCACCAGTGAAAGTTATTTTTTGCCGTAAATAAAATAATTAATTGAATATTATTTTATTGTAAAATCCATAACATTTAAACGGTAACTCGGATTAGTAATTCAAGAGTACATTTGGGTCCATTGGGCTGTGTTTCACTAATGAAGAGCCTAACCTCAATCGGCGCCAGTCAAGGGTGACTGTTATTAATTTTATGGACTTCTTTCGGGTACATTCAGTAAATGCACGATCGGCATTTTTAAACTTTTGAACTGGTGCACGGAATTGAAATATGTGGGTAGTGTTGAATACGCAGCGCTAGGATTCGCTTATGGCATAATTCACTTTGACTATAGTGGGCCCAGAGAAGATGTTTTTTTGGGACTTCTAAAAGGAAATAAAATAAAATAATCTCACTATTTTATTTCATTTCCACCAAGGGACAAGCGGTAGTGTGGGACCCATTCAGAGTCAAGCCATTAAATGGCTTGACCCCTCAAATACTAAGAAACAACTTTGTTTGAATTTAGGACGGTTTCTACTGAATGATCCTTCATAAATTCCAATATCGTTACTTACCCTCCCCCTCTCCTATATATAAGAAGCCTTGGGGAGATATTGGAACGGCTTCACAAAGCGATGAAGCTCTGGAAAAGTAACACAATGCCCAACACATGGAGGACGGAGCCGGTTCCAGTGGGCGGTGATGAGTGACCCCAAACCATGAACCGAAGAACGACGATCGAGCGGTGATGTTGGTGGTTTGTTGTGGGGATGACGAACGCTGAAACATCCTCAAACGCGGACGCTCTCCATAGAAATTGAGGTAGGGTTTACACCCCTTTCCTCGTTCTTGATGTTCTTTATGATTCAATATTAAACAAGCTAAATGATGTCGTTCTAACACAAACAGAGTTCGGGCCAAACGAACCAGACCCGACCACTCTACAACCATTGTGGTTCTTGATGCATTCTTCGGGATGGAGGAGGACGACGACCTGTGCCAGTGACTAGAACTGGTGGGACTTGGGTGCGGAGATCGGCACCACGGATGGCTGCGAAGACAACGACAGCACAACTGCGCCGCCGGTCGAGGGCCGCGGTCGGCGCATAGCTGGCCGCGCGAAGGGGAGGAGGCGACATACGTCTATGCCGCCTGGAACGCATGGGTTTCAGTGCAAGGTCGTGATACAGGTGGAAGGAAGCTGGCACACTTCCGGCCACCAGCGATGGTGCGGCCCGCGACCCCATCGCGCGGAGGGGGCTGTCCAACCGGCCAGCCATGGCGACGAGCGGACCGCCCTGCGCGGGCGCACCATGGACCGCCCAGCAGACCAAGCCACACCACGACCAAGACCTATCGGGCCATGTCAACCTGAAACGAGTCATGCCTGCCCAGGCTGGGTCAGGCTGGGTTTGCCGACCTGGTCGGACCGGACCCGGACAAGTTCCGACCATTTTTTCTCTTTCGGCTATATCTTGATCTACGAGCGTCTGTTTGACGAACCGTCTGTGGAACCTGAATCTTTGGTTCTATACGTTCATTTTGATATACCCAAAATGAGTTTTTTTATAAGTTTGTGGTATGGACAGGTTGGATCGAGCACAAATCCAACCAGGCCCTCGGTAATAAAAGGCCAATAACTTACTGACAGGGCATTAGATTGACGCACCGTATATTACATTGAGACCCATTATATTTGGTGGTCCATTGTGATACATCTCTGTGGGACTTTATGGTAGTTTGAGTATCATCCAGTGTCTTGGGGAGTGGACCATCCTGGAATCATCGAGCTTAGTGCGGGAACCCTATGGCTGGATATAACATTAGAAAGGGATTCTATGTGGGTATGTGCTTCGGGATCCTATGTTGGTATGTGTTCAAAAGTCCACGTGGATATTCACTAGGAAATCCACATGAGACTACTCTAGGATCCTACGTGGGTCTTCTATACTAGGATCCTATGGGGGTCTGAAGAATTGGGTTCCTACGTGGGTCTGATGAATTAGGATTCTCTGTGGGTCTGATGATTTATGATCCTACATGGGTCTGCCTCTCTACAGAAGAAAGATGATTTAGTAGTTACAACTAATCATCTTTACTACCGTACCTATGTTATACTTGGTGTGAGATAAATCTTTACCTTTGTGGTAATTATCTGTGTGGTGTACCTTTGTGGTGCATACCTTCGTGGTGATACCTTTGTGATATTCTTCTGTGTGGCGTATCTTAGTGGTTCATACCTTCGTGGTGATAACTTTGTATTATTCTTCTCTGTGGAATTACCGGTGTGGTACTTACCAACGTGGTGTTACCTGTTTTGTACTTTTAGCTTCGTAATTTTACTTGTGTGGTAATTCTACTTGCGTGGTACTTCTACATTCGTGGTGTTACCTGTGTGGTACTTCAACCTTCGTGGTGTTATCTTAATTGTGTTACATGTGTGGTACTTCAAGCTTGGTGGTGTTAATTGTGTGGTAATTATACCTATGTGGTACTTCTATCTTCATGATGTTACCTATGTGGTACTTCTACCTTTGTGGTGTTATCTTCGTGGTGTTACCTATGTGGTAATTCTACCTTCACGGTGTTATCTTTATGGTGTTACATGTGTGGTACCTCTACATGTGAGGTACTTTTATCTCCGTGGTTTTACTAGTGTGGTACTTCTATCTATGTGGTGTTGACTTTGTGGTGTTACATATGGGATACTTCTTCCATTTTGGTGTTGTCTTCGTTGGGTTACTTGTGTGGTACTCATATCTCAATGGTGTTACTTGTGTGGAATTTCTACATTCATTGTATTACATTTGTGGTATTCTTTCCTCATGTATTAGATGATTCTATATTCATAACATAGGTATATATATGGGAACATACCTAAGTAGATTTGATGTCTTTATTTGTTATTTTTCCTTCGTGGAACTCTAGGAGACCTACAGGGTCTCGGGTTCCCTACTGAGTATCATTATACTCACCCCTACATGGGCTTCGCCTGAACCTTGTTGTGTCTTGTGCAGATGACGTAAAACATGTATATAGGATGAGGGAGCCAGGACTGGACGGTACACGGAGGTGGACCATTTGGAGTGACGTGACACAGGGACTTCTGATTTTGAGTTGTACCTACCTTTCAGGTAGGATCCATGGTGGATGATCCAGGAGTTGTTTCCTTTTTTCAATTGTAATTTTACTTTTAAAGTTGGGATTTTACTCGGGTACCTTTTTCATTTAGCACACTTTTCACAACATAAGTTTACTTAGTGGTTACTTATCCTTTCTTTTCAGTCTGTGTGTTTATTCAGGTTTTAAGTGCATTGCCTTCCCGTTATAGGGATACACCTTTTTTGTTTTAGTCGTCATCCCTTAACCTATGGACGACATGCTTGAGGTAGTCATGGCACGGGCCCTGGGGGACAGGTCATGACAAATTTGGCTATGTCTGAGAAATCGTATATCTTCCATGAGTTTTGGTTTTGGAAAAGACCCAGAAAATGTGACCTAGGCACTGTGACTCTAGAAAACGTGACTCATACACCGTGAGTTAGACACCATTACCCATACACCGTGACCCTGCCACCATGATCTCATGAAGTTTATGAAACTGGTACCTTGATACCATTACCAAGACACCTTTAAAAGATTAGAAAAGGGCCAGACATCGTGATCCTAACACCACATTTGTGCTACTAGTTCCTGATATCCATGCAACTGCGGCATCATGACTATCTCACCGATCAAAGGAGAAGAAGAAGACACTATTTTGTGGTGACACTATTTTTGAGTGATAGAGTTTTATAAAAAACTGTGGCACCATTATTTAATCCTTTTTTTCATTTTCAATTTCATTTCTAACGGTCTTATTAGAGTCATTTAAAGGCACTGACATAATTAATGTTTCATTACAGTCATGTCACCTGATAGTACGATGTATGACGTGTAGAGTACAATAACCATCTCAGTTCCAACATGTGCACCCACAATTGAAAAGGAATATATGACTGGCTACAAAATCACACAAAATGTGGAGAAAGCAATTAAACAAGAGAACAGATACATGAAACTACATACAATTGAGGTACACACAAATCATTATACATTTTTGAAGACTGGACTTCCATAGATCAACGTCAATAACATCTTTGCAATACCAACTCTAATAAGAACATGTGTCAGATCATCAAACTCGAAACCAGAGCACCATACATGCGATACTTTGTTTTTCACAACAGTACTCGATACTTGCATCTTATTCATCCTACAATTCTAGAGCTGCCTAGAATAACAGTCAGAGCACTTCTAACCCTTTCTCATTATCTTTGATCTGTTGTGTACTATATTTATCTTTCGAGAAGAGTGTGTGTGTGTCTGTTTTAAAACACACATTGTATCTTATATTAAATAGAAGTATACAAGATATCCTTCCTCTCATATATTCTTACATCTTTATACTCCCATTGATAAGTGTGTAAGTGGACCTTGATTGAACTAGTAGATTATTCACATGAAAAACAATGGAAGAGGTCATGTGACCTCGATTTTCCTATATACTGTTGTTTACCCCGATACGGGGTGTGTATCAAGCTTATTAATATAGAAAGCTTGGAGGTAGGTAATCACCAAGTATAGTGGATTAATTCTTGGATTGATACTGAACCACTTGTTTTATATGACATGTCTTTTAATTTAGTTTTTCTTTATTTTACTTTATATTTTATAAAACTAGATATTACATTGATAGTTAGTTATGAAAGTGTTTATAATTGTTTTGAACTAGTAGGATAGTTTCAATACTTATATTAATCTTAAGGTTAGTATTTCTAAGAAATAATCAGTCTTCTAAAAAATTAATTGAACATTCAGGACATTTGTAAATTCACTACAAACTGAATTATATTATATTTTTTTATTAGGGTTATTTTTCAATGAACCAATTTGTAACAGAAATTTTTATAGATACTCAAAATCACCCCCTCTTGATTATTATACTCTTACCCACATTTGGAATCAAAATAGTTTGTTCCTATTAAGACTATGTTTTTAATTCTATTAACTGTGATTTTAGTGTACTCTAAAAATCTGTAAATTTTTTTAATTCTGAATTTCTCTCTATTTAGAAGTATATATATCTTATGGATAATAGACTAGATGTAGCTTCTACTAATAGAACACATATCATTAATAGTAAAAACTATGCTCAGTGGAAGCTTAAAATGAAAATACATCTAGAAATCATGAGATTTCTAGTTTGGAATGCTATTGAAGGTAAAAATGCAATTCCTGAAACTGCTACAAACACTTGGGATTAAACTACCAAGACTGCCTATAATAATAACTGTAATGAAATGAATTCTCTTTATTGTGGCTTAGGAGATGAAGAATTAAACAAAATTTCTTCTTGTAAAACTGCCCATGAGATATTAGACACCTGGCCTATTTCTTGTCAGGGAACCACTAATGTGAACGAAATTAGACTCAATACTTATACTATTATGTTTGATAACATTAAAATGAAGCTTGAGGAATCTATTTCTGATATGTATCTCAGGTTCAATGAAATTTTTAATAAAATGATCTCTCTTGGTAGAGATGTCACTTCAAAATAGAAAATCATGAGGATTCTCAGATTCCTAGTAAATAGATGAAGAGGAACGTCTTTCTCCATTATAGAGTTAGTGACATCACTAATTACCGATAAAAGAACTCATTGGAAAACTAAGGATGTATGAAGAAGAGTTGAAAATACACAAGGAAGAGGAGGATAAACCCAAAATAAAATATGTTGCATTCAAGACCACCACCTCTAAAGACATAGAAATGGAGAAACTGTGAGTCTCTGTAGAGAGTTCCCGCAGAGAGCAATCATCACCCAGTAGTGATGAGGAGACAGCTCATTTAGCCAGAATGTTTAAGAAATTATACAAAAGGAAGAATTTTTTTAGAAAGACTGACTTCAATGGATGATTTGATCAAAATAGAAGCTAGAAGAATGATTGGAAAACAAATCACAAGTCTGATGAGATAGTATGTTATGAATTTAAGTGAAAGGTACATATAAATGATAATTGTACCAAGATGAATTATAATAAAAAAATATGAGGACAAATACAGAAAGTATAAAAAGGAAATGAAATCATCATGGAGTGGTCTTATGTACATTTCAAGTGACTCTGGGTCTTCACATGATAAACATGATAACAAAGCTAATATGGGTTTCGTGAAAAACACATCTAAGGTAACCCTAGAATCTCTTATACATAATTCCTATTTTTGTATAGATGAAATTGATTCAGAAAAGACTTCTAAAGAAAAATGGTTTATTATTCCAATATTCATGAAGACACATGTAATGAACTGAAATAGAAATAAAAGTTTTTAATTAAATGGTATACTCGTACCTCAACATTTAAATCTAAACTTGCAGTAGAACGAGAGAAAAATGGTAAATTTCTCAAAGAAAACAATGTATGAAATCTATCTAATGAGAAATTAAAAAATGATCATGAAAGTTTTAATAATGGTAAATATACCTTCTTAAAAAATTTAGGCAAAAAGTTTTCCCATAAATTACACTACTAGTGTTTTCTATCAAAGTGGAAGTAATGTTTTTTGAAAACCCAATTTTGTTTCTAAATTTAGAACATATATTTTTACTCATAGTTTAGGAAATCATTGTTGTAGTTCAAACCATGATACACTCTCGACTGTTTCAAGATTTTTGATAAAAAATAGTGTTTATTTCTCAAATACATTACATAATGGTTATAGGAAACGTATATGGAAAATGTGGGTTCCTAAAGCATAAGTTAGTAATATTACTGGACCCAAAAAAATATGGGTACCAATGTCTATTTTAATGTGACTATTTTGGAGGGAATTTTTTTGAAGAGATCTTGTAAAAGCATATGGTACATGGAAGTGGTTGTTCAAGACACATTCCATGAGTTTATTCATTTTTACAGTTTAGCATATTTCGTGAAGTGAGATAAGGCTTCACTTTTGTGATCCAAGAAGAAGGTCCAATTATATCTATAAAAGTCTTCTACAAGAACATTGACATAGTGATTCCAATTTAAACTGGAAACTCTATATGGTCAAAACAAATCCATGTGAACTAACTTGAGAGGTTGTGAAGTTGAAATCTCATTCTTTAGTTTGGAGGAACATTTTTGTTTCTTTCCCTTTTGAGAAGGATTACACAAATTATTATTTGGAAACTCTAGTTTGGGTAGATCTTTGACTAAAATTCATCTATTTAGATTTATAAGGGAATGGATATTGTAGTGCCCAAGACTACTATGCTAAATCCAAGACTCTTTCTAAAATACACATAAATATGATGCATTAGTAGAAACTAAGGAATCTATGTTAAAAGAATATACATTTTCATTTATTAATGCAGAAAATACTAATTCTGTAGTGTTTTTAGAAAAATAAATAAATTTGTCGAGGAATCTGTCCATATTATGTTTGATGAAATAAATACACATAAGCCTATGACCTCTCTAGAGAATCTTGAGGATGATATGTAAAATCTAAACGTCAATTCTAAATCCTCCATCTATTTTGTAAAAGAATATATAAAAACTTCCAGTTCTACAAATTTTCTAGATTCAAGTCACAATTAACCTGAAACATTTGGAGAACCTAAAATCACTAGCCCCTTTTTTATAGATTTGTTAGAACCCTTAAGAACCATCCTTTAGATGCTGTTGTTGGAAAATTAGATAAAGGAACACAAACTATATCTTCACTTAGAAATCAGGTTGAACATCATGTTTTCATTTTAAAACATGAACCTTGAATCATTAATGATGTTATTAATGTTCAATTTTTTGTGATTTATATCTAAGAAGAACATAATAATTTTGAATGGAACAAAGTTTGGTATCCTGTTGACAGACCCAAAAGAAAATTTCCATAGGCACAATGTTGGTTTTTAGAAATATGGTAGATGAATCTGGTAACAATGTTAGAAAAAATTCAATATTTCTTACACATGGCTATATTCAAGAAGAGAGAATTGTCTATAAGGAGACCTTTTCACCTGTTTCTAGACATGAAGCCATCAGAACCCTGCTTGCTTATACTTCCCATCTGAATTTCAAACTATATCAAAATGATGTCATGTGTGTATTCCTAAAGGGGTATATAGTTAAGGATGTTTTTTTGTAAAACCCTCTCATTTCAAAAATCCTCACATTCCAAATCATTTTTTTAAATTATTAAAATATTTTTGTGGTTTAAATAAATCTCTAAGATATTGGTATAGTAGATTTTGTACTTTTCTTTTTTCAAAAGGTTTTACAAAAGTTATAGCTGATCCTACTCCTATAAAACGAACTTCTAAGGATGTTTTTGTAGTTTAAATATATGAAGATGATATTATTTTTGGATCTTCAAAAAATTAATTATTTATTTAATTTTATAAAATGATGCAAAATGAATTTGAAATGAGTTTAATGGGTGAACTAAAATTTATTCTCGGATTTCAAATATTTCAAAATAAAAATGGTTTTATTTTAAATAAAATAAAATATACTAAATATCTTCTAAAACATTTATTCTTGGACATCACTAAAAGTAGTGATACTCCAATGAGTATTACTTGTATGTTTGATCTTGATGATGATGGAAAATTTGTTCATCAATACACTATTAGAGGAGTGATTGGAAGCTTACTCTACATGACTGTAAGCTGACCTGATATTATGTTTTATGTATGTATACATGATCTTTTCAAAGATAATCCTAATGAATCTCATTTTAATGTTGTTAAAAGGATTTTCCAATACCTCAAACATACACACAATCTATGACCATTCTATCCTAGAGGAAAATCATTTGAGTTAGTTAACTATTATAATGCTAATTTTTTTGTTTGTATGTTAGATAGAAAAAGAACCTATGGAACATGTCACATTATAGGAAGGACAATATTATCGTGGTGTAGTAAGATAAAAAAACGTTGTTGTATTATCTACTACCGAAGCAGAATATATAGCTCTTAGTAGTTTTTATGCACAAATTTTATGGATGAAACACACATTACTAGATTATGGATATCAATTTAGGCATGTACCTATAAATTGTGACAATATGCATGCTATAAAAATTTCAAAGAATCTTGTTTCACACCCTAGGAGAAAACATATTGACGTAAGACATCAATTTTAGAGGGACCATTCACATTGGAATTCATTGAAACTGAATGTCTTCTTACTGATATATTCACTAACCTATTAAAAATTGAAATGATATATTACATCATACATGAATTAGTAATGATTAATTTCAAGTAGAATGTTTACTATTTCAAAAATTTCTGTCTCACAGCTTACTGTTTCAAAGGTTACATTTTCATGATTTACGTTTCATAATTCAATGTCTTAGAATTACTGTTTCACTCTCATAGTTTTAATTGTTTCTATCTTGAAGTTAATATTTCATGTTTACGGTATCATACATACTGTCTCTCGATTACTATCTTTCACTTACAATGTCAAATTATACGGTCACACTATTTGGAGTAACACCATAAAGATGACCCCATGAAAATCTGTTCCGGTCTCACCGTGAAAATCTGTTCTGGTCTCACCGTGACAATCTGTTCCGGTCTCACTATAATTACTCTTATTAGTTTTATTTATATTTAATTACTCGTATCTCTAGGTTTATTATTTCATTATTTTTATCCCATGATTTTTAATTAGCATTTCTTGAAATCCCTAAATTATAAAAACAAAATATCATTCACTCTTTTCTTCACATAAGATCTCTTTTATCAAAATCAAAACCCCTCTCTTTCAAACTGTAATTCATATTTTAACCCTTCATCTCTCTCTCTCTCTCTTAGACACTCATTAAATTCCAATAATAAAGCACCCATCTTCATCAACTCCTGAGTAGTGCAGATCTCAGAAGAAAGTGAAAACGACACCGAAGGTAGTGCCCCAAGGACAGTTGAACCCAAATCATGTTGTTAAAATACTAGTACTAGAAAAGTAAATAATTCATAAGTGGTTGTTGACATGTATGTATTTAGTTTTGAATATATTTTAAGAGCAGGGATGGATGAATTTGTTCACAAAAGAAACAAGGTCATTTTATCGAAAACTTGTTTCTTTGTTTTATTACTTTGTCTAGTTTTCATTTGATACATAAGATTTTTTGTTTTAAGAAGCTATATTAATAGTCAAGGATGTACTTTTTCCTAAAGTTTATGGGCTGGCTTCCGTTGGATAACACATGAAGGAAGTTTTGAGGACTACCAGAGAGTTCCTCCTCCTCCTAGCGATGAGTTTTCCTTAAAACATGCCCTAAGAAGTTTGACAATAAATAATAAGAAAAGAAGACCTATTTCTACTGATTTGGATGGTAAAACGATATTGTTGTTTATGTTTATCTAGAATTTGATTAGTCAAAGGAAAGAAGATTTTTCCACCCTTAACTATCAAGATGTATTCATGATACATCTTATAAAAAATGGGCACAAGATTAATCTATGTAAGTATGTTATACTTCACATGTGTGAATTGATTAAGACAACTTCAAATGATACCTATTTGATCTATTAATGGTTAACCTCTACAATACTATATGATAAAGTAGTGGGTAGAACAAATTAAGATGTCATTAAAGACTATGAGTTTTGTATCTCAACAGATACAGTAAAAAGGGTGAAAATAAGTTAGAATCATTTTAAAATGACTTGGGTGGTGGAAAATGAAATATTATATGAAAAGATTAATCTGGTTGAGCATCCTTCAAGACCTAAGAACATATCTAATCATGGTTTGGAACCAGATGAAGTGGTTGATTATCTTGATCTAGAATAAGAAGAGGCAGTTTTTGCACCTATTGAGGGAACTATCTTGGACAAAGAATATAGTGGTATACATGTTCCAAAAATTATATCTGATAATGAAAAACCATTTACTAAATGAATTGTTGATTTAGAATATGAACTTACTATTGAGGAAGACACTTCTATTGAGGAACATTTTTTTGAACAATCTGATCCTGATATTATCATATCAACTAAGGAAAGAATGGATCAAGCCTTTCATTGGGATAGAGAAGAAATGGGTGAGGCCATTACAGATGAAAATGTAGAAACCGATCAAGGGACTGAATCTCTCATCCCTACATAAGATTCACCTATTGAGGGGGAGAAACACACCAGTACATAAAGTGTTGAAGTTCCCAATACTATTGATCAATTCACTATGGATACCTGGTATAATATTCTTAGCTACATTGATTTGGATATTTCCTAGGAGGACTCGGTTAATGGTATAGACATTTCCATTGTGTTTTAATTGAAAATATTTTCTTCTCTATGAATATTCAATACTAAGGAGCCTGCACCTGTCTTAAATCATGTTCCTAAACCATCACAATAACCTTCTGCTTCAGTTATTCAATGTGATTTGAAATCTTTTTGAGTTTCTTTATAAGATGGATTTGAAAATATCATGAACCCAAATCCTAGTTCTGTGACTAATCTTAGTGAATGAGATGTTTCCTTGTTATAGAAAATCATTTGGATGATTCAACAAAATATGATTAATGAAATAAAATAGGTTAGAATTGAGAACAAGCAGTTGATTGAGGAGGTGACATCTCCCAGGGATATGGTTGAAGATATGCAAAAAGTGTTTTAACAAGGACTAGCTCATGTTGGTCATCCTATTGAAGTTTCAAGGGGTCAAATTCCACATAAATTTTCATATCTGATTCAATAGAACATGACATAGATTTTTTAAAAAGTGGATGAAAGAAACATCTAGATAGTCAAATATATGTGTGAGCTTGTTGTTTGTCTTAAAAAATCCATGATGAGTACAAGGGATGTCTATAGAAAGTTATAAATTTTCTCAAATCCCTCAATCTAGCTGTTACAGCCTCTAATATCTCTGGACAACCATCTCAAACCATTGATAGTGATCTTCTCAGAACTAATGTCAAGGAATAACTTTAGTTAGTTTTCAGTGGTTTTGACAATGAACATTTATATACGGGTTTCAAGAATAGTGATAGAGTACTTGAAATAATGAGGATTCATTCAATGATTTCCAATGATGATCGGGACAAAATTACTAAGAAAGTGGATTTCTACATTAATAGGATTGTCTCTAAGAATGGAATGACCATTCATTTCTAATATCTTGTAGAGAATTTGGAAATTCATCTCGTTACTCAAACCTTTAAGACTCAAGTCCAAAAGCTGAAGGATTTATCTCCACTATTGGACAAGTTCATGGAGAATAAAGATTATTTCGAGAAGGCAATGTAGTATGGTGGTGAGATCATCACTGATTTAATTCAATTGTTGAATCCATATAATCATGTAAAAATCACTACCGTTATGACTCCTCTAGCTGTACATTTGCAGCCTCATTTAACTCCTTCCTCATCCACTAGTTTTTCTTTTTCCTCAATGTGTGTGTCTTTTTCTCTGAGCCAAGTCAGACATATTATCCTTGACCAAAACATGCCTTGGTATTCAGCCAAAACCACTATATAACCTATTGTTTTTTTGAAGGTCTACCTATTCCTTCTATGATAGTTGGATCAATACCTCCTTCAACCTCTAATTCTACTCATGTGGCTTCTTCTGATGCTGATGCTAAGGGAAAAGAGAAGACATGTAGTGCTGAAGAAAAGTTAAAACTGTATTTCGATAGGGATTTTTTTTACTTTTTCTAAATTATAGTAATGACATATATCATTCCATCTAACGGGATGTGAATTGTTTTTTTCAATTATCTTTTTTACATTCATTCATGTTTATCTATTTCTTATAATATTTTTGATAATCCCAAAATGGGAGAAATAACACATAGAATAGAAAAAACATAAATCTAAATTATATGATTTGTGATCTTGAAAAAGGAGGATATTTTTCAACACATCATGTTTTAATCATGTTTTAATGATCACAAATCATTTTAACCATGTTTAATCGATCTCAAATCATGTGTAGAGATGGTTTTGTTCCCTATGATTTAAATAAATTTTCACAAGATCCGGATTTTTATAAATCATGTTTGATTATTGTAAACTACTGTTAATTTTTTTATATAATGTTTTATATTATAAATTATTATTTTTAATTCATTCAGTGAATATTACTGATTAGTTCTATTTATAGATAATTGGGTATGTTTGGGAAACAGTAAGTCCTCCACCGGTTTTGGTTTTTGGCAATGACCCAAACCCCGTGACCCAGACACTGTGACTCAGACACTATGACGTAGTCAGTGTGACCCAGTCCCTATGACCTAGTGATACGTGATGCAAGACCGGCTAGGAAGTGTCCTAGGAACCTTGTATAATGTTCTCATGTTGAGCACCCAGATCGTCGCAAGAAAAAAAGTGAATGTGGTGTGGGGATAATGAAAATGAGAGGGAAGGGGGGGAATAGTCAAGGTAGAACGCATAGAGAACTTTTCTCTAAGAATAATAGCAACAAGATGCCACAAAAGATGACCAATACATTGATATGTCAAGAATTAAGGAAGAACACCAAGGTTGAAAGAAAAAAACACCATAATAACATTACCTTCATTCATGATGTCCAAAGAGTACAAGGGGGTGGCTATTTATATCCAAAGAAACTTGAAATCCAAATCACATATTGGTTGGCTCTTTACAATAGTCTAATGCCTAGTTTCCATAAGTCAAAAAGTATAAATGATGACTTTGACAAATTTGGAACTTGCCCATGACTTTAGGAGACAAGTAGCACAACATTTTGAAAAAGTAAAGACAAGTTGCCCACCACTTTTTGACTTTGAAGATTCCATGTTGGGGTGGGCTTGAAAATTCGTTGCACCACTTGGGTTAGATTTTTAAAAGCATGTTTAGGCCTTAATTAATGTAATTATAGGCCTGGATGCTTCCCCCGAGAAAGGGTGTTGGGCCTCCTCATGGAATTCCATGATTAACCCATTTAAGGCCTCCTTCATTCTCTTGGTCCGCTCCCTTGTCATTGGGCCTCTGAATCCACGCAATGGGTCTTGTCCACTTGTGTGCATTCTGACCTCATCATCAAGTCCACCTCCAACCCCGTGATGCCCATGTGTGCCATGATCCTCATCATCTCCTCCCTCTTCAAAAGGATTCATCCTCGAATATTAAAATTATAAGGGAGAAAGATCAACAACATTAAAGGTGGCACTAACATTCCCATACCTGTCAGGTAACTCAATCTTTTAGGCAGTATCATTGTTCTTATATAAGAATTGGAAAGGATCATCTCCTCATGGATGAAGTTTTGATTTTCGTTGCTCAAGTAGCCTCTTCTTCCTCATGTGTACCCACACCCAATCTCTAGGTTGAAACACCAATCTTCGCCGACCTTTGTTGGCGTGCTTCGCTACTTGTTCATTCTTCCCCTCAATGTTGGCCTTTAACTTTTCATGGAACTCCTGCACAAACATTGACTTCTTTTCACCTTCATGATTAGAAAATTGATTAGTAGGGAAAGGTAAAATATAGAGTGGAGTTAATGGGTTAAAACCATACACAACTTCAAACGGTGAAGCATTAGTAGTGGAGTGAACCACTCGATTATAAGAAAACTCAATGTGAGGCATACATTTTTTCCAATGTTTCAGATTTTTTCTAAGGATGGAACACCAAAATGTAGAAAGTGTCCTATTGACCACCTCTGTTTGACTATCTGTTTGTGTGTGTTCAGTGGTTGAGAACAAAAGTTTGGTTCCATGTTTGTTCCACAATGTCCTCCAGAAGTGACTAATGAATTTGACATCCCTATAACTCACAATGCTCTCGGGTAAGCCATGAAATCTAACAATTTCCCTGAAAAACAAATCAGCGATATGAGTTGCATCATTGGTTTTAAAACAAGCAATAAAATGAGCCATTTTACTAAACTTGTCTACCACCACAAAGATGCTATCCTTACCTGATTGTGATCTTGGCAATCCGAGGACAAAATCCATTGAAATGTCAACCCAAGGATGAGATTAAACAGGAAAAGGGGTGTATAATCCATGTGGAAGCACTTTCGACTTCGCATGTTTACACACATTACAATTTCCACAAACACTTACCACATCCTTACGCATGTGAGGCCAATAAAAATGTTCACTCAATAAGGAAAATGTTTTCTCAACCCCAAAATGCCCCATTAATCCACCACCATGTGTTTCTCTAACAAGAAATTCACGCATGGGACACGATGGAACACACAATTGATTTTTCCGAAAAATAAATCCATCATGTTTGTAAAAATCACTATTACCATGTTTTTCACATAACTTCCAAAATTCAGAAAATTCCACATCATTCTCATACATGCCTTTCAACATTTCAAAACCAAGTATTTTAGCATGCATAGAAGTGATAATAGAGTATCTCCTAGACAAAGCATCAACCACAACATTTTCTTTTCCTTTTTATGCTTAATGATGTAAGGAAATGTTTCAATGAATTCAATCCATCTTGCATGCCGCCTATTCAACTTTCCTTGTGACTTAAGAAATTTTAGGCTTTCATGATCTGAATGAATCACAATTTCCCGTGGCCACAAGTAATGTTGCAAATTTTCTAAAGTTCTTTTGAGAGAAAAAAATTCCTTTTAATAGGTAGAGTAGTTCATTGCCACCCATTAAGCTTCTCACTAAAGTATGTGATAGTCTTAGATTCTTGCATTAAAAGAGCCCCAATTCCTATTCCAGAGGCATCACACTCAACCTCAAAAACTTAAGAAAAGTCGGGCAGAATTAAGAGAGGTGAATTGGTCAACATACCTTTGAGTGTGGAGAAGGAACCTTCTTGGTATTTTCCCCACTTGAAGCTCACCCCTTTCTTGACCAACTCATTCAATGGTGCCGCAATGGTCTAAAAGTCCCTCACGAACCTTCGGTAAAAACTTGAACGTCCATGGAAGCTCCTCACCTCATTGACATTTTTGGTGTTGGCCAGTCCCGAATCACCTTCACCTTCTCTTCATGAACCCTCATTCCATCAGCTCCTACCAAAAAACCAAGGAAAACAGCCGAATTTAAACAAAATGTACACTTTTCCATGTTTGCAAAAAACCTATTTTTCCTAAGAGTTTCAAAAACATGTTTCAAATGTTCATGATGTTCATCAGGTCTCTTGGAATAAAAAAGGATGTCATCAAAATAAACAACCACAAATTTTCCAATGAATGGATAGAAAACATGATTCATTAAGTTCATGAATGTACTAGGGGCATTAGTTAGTCCAAAAGGCATAACTAGCCATTCATAAAATCAAAACATAGTTTTAAATGCTGTTTTCCATTCATCTCCCTCTTTTATTCTAATTTGATGGTATCCACTCCTTAGGTCAATTTTAGTAAACAAGCATTCACCATGGAGGTCATCAAGAATATCATCCAAACGAGGTGTGGGATAGAGATACTTTACCGTGATTTTGTTGATAGCTCGACAATCAACACACATTCTTCACTTACCATCTTTTTTTGGGACAAGGATTATCGGTACCACACATGTACTCACGATCTCTCGAACAAATCCATTCCTTATCAATTCTTCCACTTGTCGTTGGATTTCTCGAGTCTCCTCCGGGTTAGACCGATAAGCCGGTCGATTTGGAAGAGTTTCTCAGGGAGGAAGTCGATGTGGTGCTCGATCCCCGCAAGGGAGGTAAGCCATCAGGAATTTCCTCTGAGAACACGTCACCAAAGTCCTACAAAAGAGACATAACACCAGAAGGCATTGAAAGGTTAGGAGATTTAGTGGTAAAACATTCTCCCTTGCATAGAGGCACAAGAGTTTCCTTGTAACAGCCCGAGATTTTATGAAAAATATTATTTTTATTTCACTAATGCCTTGTGTTGTACGCTACACCAAAAGGAGCTTGCACAACACGCATCCTTGACTTGCCTTGCATTACATGCAATCGCGACCTTCCTCGATAGCGTGTGTAGTATGCAATAACGAGTTTCACTAAACAACGATATGCTATGAAAATGTTATTAAAACTAGCCGTTATGAATAGTAATAACCACTTTTTGAAATTTTGTAAATTTTATTTTTCAAAATGGATTTCATTTTTGTATTCGGAGTATCGAATTTAGCCTATGGTGAAATTTTGGTACATTTCAGATAACTTTCATATTCTAATGAATAGTGAAAATTACTAAATTTTAATTAAAAACAACTTTTTTAATCGAAATAATTAATAGTGATAAATTATTAATTTGAGTGGTTTTAAAGTATATTTAGAATAGATTTTTACAATTTAATACAATGTTGGTCATTGGTTGTAATTTCACATTTAAACCAGACATAATCAAGTGTCAATCTTTTGATAGATATTGTTTCTTAAAAACACGCTATTTGTTTTAACAGCGGGATTTAATTATAAAAATAATTAATGAAATTTCTATGTTATGAATTTGGTAAAATAGACTTTATTTTTGAATTCGGAATATAAAATAGAGCTTAGGATGAAATTTTGGCATTGTTCTGAAAAACATCAATTTTTGATGAATAGTGAAACTACTAAGTGGTAGTTAAAAAACTGAATTTTTCATAAAACTTAATTTTTACCGCTTTTGTGAATGGAATTTCAAAAAACCGAGAGACACGGTTGATGTCAGTAAGTAAAATGTGGTTCAATGAGATGAAAATAATTTTTTTGTGAATAGTAACTTTTTACTTTTTTTACCGCGGTTAATAGTAAATAGGGTAACTAAGGGTAAATATGATATTACTATTACCCTAACACATGTCCTAATTCTATTGGATAAGTGTAATTCGACCAAAAACAACCTTATGAATAAAATAGGACCATTTAGGCCCACTTGGATTAGATTAGGACATTTATTATTAATTTATTTAAAGAAGAGTTATAATTGTTAAAATCAAAGTTTAATAAGTAAATAATTTTTAATATTGGGTTATACATAAGATAAATTCGACTATAAATATTCATTAGAAAGCTAAAAATATTTACTGCATAATGGTATTTTATTTTTAATTTTTAGACATTAAATAATTTAATTTATTTATGACACAATGATGATGCAGTAATTATCTTATTTATGAAATAGTAACATAATTGATGTTATAAATACAAATATAAATGTAATTTGAGACTTTTTATGAATTCCACTAATTTTCTAGGTTACTATGATATATTAGTGTTGATTTAATCATCTTGGTTCGACATATAAATCTGTTATGACTTTCACAAAAATCATATATCAAATAGTGTGAAAATTGACACAAAATAGTTTTTAAATAAAATATTATATTATTAATTGTTATTTTATTCCTAAAAATCTAAGGATCGGCCAAATGACTTAGATAAGGATATATGTATTAGTAATAAACAATTTGGGGTTCGTTTGGCATGTTATAGTAAGTGTATTAACCATATAGTGAAAGAAAACAAAAAGACACGGTCAAAGTTAAATTATTTAACTTAGAGTTAAATCTAATTGATAAGGTTAAAATAATATCATAAACTTGTCTAAATCCTATTGGTTGATAGGATTTCGACCCATCCCCACTTTAGCTTCGAAATAAGACCCTTTGGAACCATTATAAACCGATTTTGACTTTAATATAAATTAATATTTTGAGATATTCCTAAGGTGCCCCTCTCCTCCCTTATAAAAGGGCACCTCCTCCCCCTTCCTCCTCACACCAATTTGTGCACTCAAGCTCGGCCAACCTCTGCCAAAATCCCTTCTCCACTTCCCTAGAATAATCCTAGAGGTCCTGGTCTTCTTCAAAGACCAATCTTAGTTACCTAAGTGGAGGATTCAAAGAGGCGTTTCAAAGAAGAGGTAATAACCATTACCGATCTTTTCAATTTCTTTCTTCTTCAACTTCTTCTTCTTTAGTTGTTTCATAACAAAGTAATAACATATGAATTACTTACATACTGATATGTTATTATAAATATGAAACAACCCTAATTCACCTTCTATCCATCCTACGGAAAAAATGAAATCACCACGCGTGCGTACGTACGGAATACCGTCTCCACGCCGTGGTGTAATCTATTTTCCACCACCACCTTACATGGATGGGTATAATGGTGTAAATAATAACTATACATAGTTATTACAACAAAATATTGATTCTGATATATTGTATAATCCACTCCAATTCAATTCAATATTTATGGAAATGATATCATCGCTCGTGCGTACGTACGGAATACCGTCTCCACGACGCGATGAGATTCATTCTCCATGTTAACCATTTAAGAATGATTATAAAGTATATATAAGAAATAATAATGAAATATATGAAATTTTAAAGCTACTGGATTTATGTATATATATATATATGTATGTCATCTACTTACTTCCATTCAAGACAATAAGGAAAGGAAAGGAAAACAACGTTCATGCGTACGTACGGACTACCGTCTCCATGAACGGTGTTTTTCATTTCATTTATCTATCTATTATATATATATATATATACTGAATATATATGATATATAAATCATATTTTATATTCTGGAAGTAAGTAAATCATGATATAAGTAATAATAATGTCAAGAACAACAAGTCAAAACACCTATGATAAATGAAACGATTTTACCCAAAACGCTTCTTTAACATGGAATTTACAAAAGAACGGGTAATATAATGTCATAAGTGAACCATATATGATATCATAACAATGAATATGATTCTGGAATAAGTCAATAACATGATTTAAATCATTATACATGAGGTTCGGACACTTACGAAGAAAATCGGACCTAAGGTAAGGGAAATATCACAATCTCACTTTTATCCGAGATTGTTTTTACATTGGTAATTACTGGGGTGTATTTTATCATCCACATCCATGTTCCCTCAATATGTAATATTATTTCCATCCTTCTACAATAGTTTATATCCAATTTTACCCTTCGGTAAGTTTTTTGTAAAAGATATGAAAGGAATCTTTTGTCGTTTTTCGTACGAGGTACTTTTTGACTTTTCCGACAAAAGTACGAAGAATGTTTTTTTACTTATATGACATGAATGGATTTTTAAAACATTATTTCCAAGAATCTTCCTTTAAAAGTTTTCAAGTTTATTTTTAATCAACTTCTTTTATTTTAAAGTTGTATGACATGTTATGAAAGGAAAATTGTTTTTGAAGTAGAAAGGATATTTTCCTCAAGAATGGAGTTCAAGTATTTTATCAAAATTATTTTCCATCTAAGATAATAAAAGGGTTATGTTTTTATACCTATTATTACATTGGTTTGATTATGTTGTGATGGAAATATTTTTATGAATTCCTTTATCTTATATGAATTGTTTTATGATGTCATGTTGTTTAAGAATCCCATTTTTATTACATGGGTTATGCAATGATGTATGATTTATGATTTTGTGGCACACATAAAAATGGTATCATTATGAGATGGGTGGGACCTATATCTCCCTCCAATACATTGGGTAAAGATTTTATATCTCATGAGATAGACAGGGCTGGAACGGTAGGTTATACCGGTTCAGTGAAACAGGACTGAAACGAGGGTTACTCGATTCAGAAAGGGACTTTGTCCACTAAGATAGTCTTGGCAATGAGTCTTGACTAAGAAGAAATTATTCTCTATGATTATGTGTGAATGACACAAAGTTTCATGTTTTAGGTTATGATTATTTTGATTACATTTCACTGCCATGATTTACCCCATGTTATGAAATTATGATCTCTTTTGCAGGTTAAGATTTCCAAAAGTTATGTGCTTATGTATATGATGTGATTGATATATCTTTTGTCTACCCTTACTGAGCATTTGAGCTCACCCTTTTATGTTTTCTTTTCCCCAGGATATAAAGAAAGGTTTTAGGTAAAAAAAAAGGAAGATCTTTATGGGAGATTTTGAAGATCTTTCACCACGATTAGAAGATTATATTCCGAGTTTCCAAAGACACTAAACTATTACGATCCTTTTGTGTGTGTTTTTGTTATGTACTAAGTATTCTGCAAAAGTGATGTAATGTCCATGTATGATAAGCTTCGGGTCTCTACAGTTGGTATCAGAGGAAAGGTTTAGTCAACCTTTGGAAACTAGGATGCGAAAACATTAGTGAGATCCCTAGAAATATTTCTACGGTATGTCTAGGGATGTCCCTAAGGTTAAGTATACGTATAGGTTATAGTACTAGAATTACGCTAACGATCATAGAATTAAACCTAAGATGTTAGATAATGAAGGTACTCCCCCTTTATTATGTTGTTTTCCCTAGCATGATTTTTGCCTCTCACACTATTCTTTTAGGTTTTAGACGATGGCTGGAACCCGAAGGAACCGTGTTGATCAATGCAATGGACAATGCAATGATTGTCCTCCTGAACAAACAAATGCTATGGGAGATGGAGTACAAAATCTTATTGTTATACTTACACAAGCTATGAATCATTCTGGACTTCCAAATGAGCAGAGAAGGGAACAATATTCTATTGATTCCTTCATGAGGCAACGTCCACCTTCTTTCAGTGGGTCTTCTGATCCACTTGTTGCTGAACAATGGATCAGTACCACTGAAAAGATATTTTCAGTTCTTCAATGTTCTGAACATGATAAAGTCATCTTAGCAGTATATCGTTTGGAAGGTGAAGCTGATCAATGGTGGAATCTTATCAAGAATACAAGGCAAAGAGATGAAATTGAGTCCATGGAATGGGACGAGTTCAAGAACTTATTTTTCAACAAGTACTTCCATCGTATTCTTCGAACAAAGATGGAGAAGGAGTTTCTTGAACTAAAGCAGAAGGATGATGAATCTGTTGGTATATACGAAGCGAATTTTACAAGACTTGCAAGGTATGCATCTGGCATTATCATCCAACCTGAAAGTAAAGTTGATCGATTTTTCAGTGGCTTAAAACCAAGTCTTAGAAGGGCATTAGCTATAAGAGACTTCAGTAGCTATGAAGAAATTGTGCGTTGTGCTATCAAGGTAGAAATGGAAGTTGGTGTTACATATCCATCTCATGGTTTTGACAATAAACGAAAGATGGAGTTCAAGGAGAAATCTCAGAATAATGGTGGAAAGATGATGAATGTTTCCTTATGCACAAAGTGTGGAAAGAAGCATGGTGGATATTGTCTTAAAGGGACTAGAAAATGTTTTAAGTGTGGAAAAGAAGGTCATCGAGCAGCTGAGTGTCGAAGTAATGGAAAAAGGGTTTCTAATGATGTGAACAAAGCAAACACTGCAGAGAACGCACCACCAACACTTCAATGTTTCAAGTGCAAGGAGATGGGACATTATGCCAATAAATGCCCTAATCCAAGGGTTAGTGATGATCAACATGAGCAACCACTGAAGGCAAAGGACAAAGGGAAGTCACATGCGATCACTATTGGCAATGTTGAATATGATAACGATATGGTGGAATGATTAAGAGTTTATGTAATGGGATTCCAAAATAATGTTGTATCATAAAGTATTGGAATATTTATTTATTGGTCTAATGTGGTATTCAAAGTGATTGAGATATTTTTGGAAATAAGATGATATGAGCATAATGAAGGGAAAATGAGAAAACGAAATGTTTAACAGTATTCATGAGCTCATGATTAATATAAGGACTAAGTGATATCATGGTTTGAGTATATACAATTTTGAGGATTTTGGTATGTGGAAGGTGTTAACTTTTAACTACATTCAAGTTTTCACTATGGTTCAATGGGTATTCAAGAGAATACATGATTAAGGCCTTTGAATGTTTGGAATGTGACCAACAAGACATATATATGGGGATTAACGATAGTATTAAATCTCTGGTAATCGTTTTCACTATATTATGAGAGTGGACTGCAGTATTATGGATAAGCCTAAAGATTAGAATGGATTATGTTTAAGGATAGAAGTTTTTTCGATATTATTGATGGGATGTTATAGTAATATAATTTTAGAAAAAGGACAACCTGCAGGACGGGCGACAGCCCATCGCGTCGGACAAGGCTGTGGGAATCGAACCCACAACCGAAGTGCGATTGGCCTTTATCGCCTACCACTGGCCTACAGGAAGTCCCTTTTTAGTAGAAACTAGTTTTATTATATTAAGCAGTATGATATATGAAGTATGAGTCCATTTTAGGAACCATATATGATTAATCTCACTATAGACCAACTTATGTATATAATTTTTGCTAACCTTTTGTTTGAGACAGATGGAATGACTCGTCGTTCTAACACATAATCTACTAACACTTCACGAATAACAAATTCAACTTCATTTATTTAAGAGATGAAGTGGAAATTGTTCAATGCACGAACAACAGTGAGATTGTACCAAAATAAAGTAAGTATTTATTCTAATTCAAATTTTCAACTTTAGGGAAATGATCTTGAAAACCAAAAATGTTGTCCTAGTGATCTTATACCTGATGAATCAGATGGTACCTTATATCATCACAAATATATGGATTTGTGATTAATGGCTTTTCCATAGCCATGTTCTCTACCACTCTCCATCAGAACATGATGGTTATATTTCTCTTCCATATCCATATTTTTACCTATGTGGAAACCCAGCGATTAGTTTATTTGGGTAATCGTTACATTTCATACTTTAGTTTTTAAAGGCATGTTTTGGTATTCCTCTTTACGATGTGGGATTCTATTAAAGAAACTTTCGAATAGTAAACCATTTATAACCCCGACGAATTTCGAGGGCGAAATTCATTTTAAGGGGGGTAGAATGTAACAGCCCGAGATTTTATGAAAAATATTATTTTTATTTCACTAATGTCTTGTGTTGTACGCTACACCAAAAGGAGCTTGCACAACACGCATCCTTGACTTGCCTTGCATTACACGCAATCGCAACCTTCCTCGATAGCGTGTGTAGTACGCAATAACGAGTTTCACTAAACAACGATATGCTATTAAAATGTTATTAAAACTAGCCGTTATGAATAGTAATAACCACTTTTTGAAATTTTGTAAATTTTATTTTTCAAAATGGATTTCATTTTTGGATTCGGAGTATCAAATTTATCCTAAGGTGAAATTTTCGTACATTTCGGATAACTTTCATATTCTGATGAATAGTGAAAATTACTAAATTTTAATTAAAAACAACTTTTTTAATCGAAATAATTAATAGTGATAAATTATTAATTTGAGTGGTTTTAAAGTATATTTAGAATATATTTTTACAATTTAATACAATGTTGGTCATTGGTTGTAATTTCACATTTAAACCAGACATAATCAAGTGTCAATCTTTTTATAGATATTGTTTCTTAAAAACACGCTATTTGTTTTAACAGCTGGATTTAATTATAAAAATATTTAATGAAACTTCTATGTCATGAATTTGGTAAAATAGACTTTATTTTTGAATTCAGAATATAAAATATAGCTTAGGATGAAATTTTGGCATTGTTCTGAAAAACATCAATTTTTGATGAATAGTGAAACTACTAAGTGGTAGTTAAAAAACTGAATTTTTCATAAAACTTATTTTTACCGCTTCTGTGAATGGAATTTCAAAAATCCGAGAGACACGGTTGATGTCAGTAAGTAAAATGTGGTTCAATGAGATGAAAATAATTTTTTGGTGAATATTAACTTTTTACTTTTTTTACCGCGGTTAATAGTAAATAGGGTAACTAAGGGTAAAAATGATATTACTATTACCCTAACACATGTCCTAATTATATTGGATAAGTGTAATTCGACCAAAAACAACCTTAGGAATAAAATATGACCATTTAGACCCACTTGGATTAGATTAGGACATTTATTATTAATTTATTTAAAGAAGGGTTAAAATAGTTAAAAGCAAAGTTTAATAAGTAAATCATTTTTAATATGGGGTTATACATAAGATAAATTCGACTATAAATATTCATTAGAAAGCTAAAAATATTTCCTACATAATGGTATTTTATTAGTAATTTTAAGACATTAAATATTTTAATTTATTTATGACACAATGATGATGCAGTAATTATCTTATTTATGAAATATTGACGTAATTGATGTTATAAACACCAAAATAAATGTAATTTGAGACTTTTTATGAATTCCACTAATTTTCTAGGTTACTATGATATATTAGTGTTTATTTAATCAACTTTTTTCGAACAGATAATTCTTTTATGACTTTCACAAAAATCATATATCAAATAGTGTCAAAATTGACACAAAATAGTTTTTAAATCAAATATTATATTATTAATTGTTATTTTATTCCTAAAAATCTAAGGTTGGGCCAAATGACTTAGATAAGGAGATATGTATTAGTAATAAACAATTTGGGGTTCGTTTGGCATGTTATAGTAAGTGTATTAACCATATAGTGAAAGAAAACAAAAAGACACGGTAAAAGTTAAATTATTTAACTTAGAGTTAAATCTAATTGATAAGGTTAAAATAATATCATAAACTTGTCTAAATCCTATTGGTTGATATGATTTCGACCCGTCCCCACTTTAGCTTCGAAATAAGACCCTTTGGAACCATTATAAACCGATTTTGACTTTAATATAAATTAATATTTTGAGATATTCCTAAGGTGCCCCTCTCCTCCCTTATAAAAGGGAACCTCCTCCCCCTTCCTCCTCACACCAATTTGAGCACTCAAGCTCGTCCAACCTCTGCCAAAATCCCTTCTCCACTTCCCTAGAATAATCCTAGAGGTCCTGGTCTTCTTCAAAGACCAATATTAGTTCCCTAAGTGGAGGATTCAAAGAGGCGTTTCAAAGAAGAGGTAATAACCATTACCGATCTTTTCAATTTCTTTCTTCTTCAACTTCTTCTTATTTAGTTGTTTCATAACAAAGTAATAACATCAGTATTACTTACATACTGATATGTTATTATAAATATGAAACAACCCTAATTCACCTTCTATCCATCCTACGGAAAAAATGAAATCACCGCGCGTGCGTACGTACGGAATACCGTCTCCACGCCGTGGTGTAATCTATTTTCCACCACCACCTTACATGGATGGGTATAATGGTGTAAATAATAACTATACATAGTTATTACAACATCATATTGATTCTGATATATTGTATAATCCAATTCAATTCAATTCAATATTTATGGAAATGATATCATCGCTCGTGCGTACGCACGGAATACCGTCTCCACGATGCGATGAGATTCATTCTCCATGTTAACCATTTAAGAATGATTATAAATTATATATAAGAAATAATAATGAAATATATGACATTATAAAGCTACTAGATTTATGTATATATATATATATGTATGTATGTCATCTACCTACTTCCATTCAAGACAATACGGAAAGGAAAGGAAAACAGCGTTCATGCATACGTACGGACTACCGTCTTCATGAACGGTGTTTTTCATTTCATTTATCAATCTATTATATATATATATATATATATATATATATATATATACTGAATATATATGATATATAAATCATATTTTATATTATGGAAGTAATTAAATCATGATATAAGTAATAATAATGTCAAGAACAACAAGTCAAAACACCTACGATAAATGAAACGATTTTACCCAAAACGCTTCTTTAACATGGAATTTACAAAAGAACGGGTAATATAATGTCATAAGTGAACCATATATGATATCATAACAATGAATATGATTCTGGAATAAGTCAATAACATGATTTAAATCATTATACAGGAGGTTCGGACACTTACGAAGCAAATCGGACCTAAGGTAAGGGAAATATCACAATCTCACTTTTATCCGAGATTATTTTTACATTTGTAATTACTGGGGTGTATTTTACCATCCACATCCATGTTCCCTCAATATGTAATATTATTTCCATCCTTCTACAATAGTTTATATCCAATTTTACCCTTCGGTAAGTTTTTTGTAAAAGATATGAAAGGAATCTTTTGTCGTTTTTCGTACGAGGTACTTTTTGACTTTTCCGACAAAAGTACGAAGAATGTTTTTTTAACTTATACGACATGAATTGATTTTTAAAACATTATTTCCAAGAAGATTCCTTTACAATTTTTCAAGTTTATTTTTAATCAACTTCTTTTATTTTAAAGTTGTATGACATGTTATGAAAGGAAAAATGTTTTTGAAGTAGAAAGGATATTTTCCTCAAGAATGGAGTTCAAGTATTTTATCAAAATAATTTTCCATCTAAGATAATAAAAGGGTTCTGTTTTTATCCCTATTATTACATTGGTTTGATTATGTTGTGATGGAAATATTTTTATGAATTCATTTATCTTATATGAATTGTTTTATGATGTCATGTTGTTTAAGAATCCCATTTTTATTACATGGGTTATGAAATGATGTATGATTTATGATTTTGTGGCACACATAAGAATGGTATCATTATGAGATGGGTGGGACCTATATTTCCCTCCAATGCATTGGGTAAAGATTTTATATCTCATGAGATAGACAGGGCTGGAATGGTAGGTTATACCGGTTCAGTGAAACAGGACAGAAACGAGGGTTACTCGATTCAGAAAGGGAATTTGTCCACTAAGATAGTCTTGGTAATGAGTCTTGACTAACAAGAAATGATTCTCTATGATTATGTGTGAATGCCACAAAGTTTCATGTTTTAGGTTATGATTATTGTGATTACATTTCACTGCCATGATTTACCCCATGTTATGAAATTATGATCTCTTTTGCAGGTTAAGATTTCCAAAAGTTATGTGCTTATGTATATGATGTGATTGATATATCTTTTGTTTACCCTTACTGAGCATTTGAGATCACCCTTTTATGTTTTCTTTTCCCCAGGATATAAAGAAAGGTTTTAGGTAAAAAAAAGGAAGATCTTTATGGGAGATTTTGAAGATCTTTCACCACGATTAGAAGATTATATTCCGAGTTTCCAAAGACACTAAAATATTACGATCCTTGTGTGTGTGTTTTTGTTATGTACTAAGTATTCCACAAAAGTGATGTAATTTCCATGTACGATAAGCTTCGGGTCTCTACATTCCTCCCCCTATGAAGCTCTCTCTATCTCTCTTTTTCCTGAAAATAAGCTCACTTTTCCTTCATCACTATTGTTTTCACTCTTATTTTGACTCTTGTTTTCAACTCTTTTATTTCCCTCATTTTTTTGCTTTCACTCAACACTCTTTTTTCACTCTTGAATTTTCCACTCTTCTCATTCTCTCTATTTTTTTCTCTCTTTTACTTTCCTCTGTTCTCACAGTCTCTCTCAATCCTCACTTGTTCTTCATAATCTTGCAAAGTCCTCAATGGTGTAAGAATAACCATCCCCCCTTTGTACTCAAAAGAATAGCGGTTGGTGTATCCATCATGTGTGACCCTCTTATCAAATTGCCATGGTCTTCCAAAATAAAATGTGACTAGCATGCATTGGAACAACATCACACATCACCTTATCATCATAAATCCCAATATAAAGTGGAACTTGTTCTTGCTTAGTCAATTTGACATCCCCACTATTATTTAACCATTGCAATCTATAAGGCCCAGGATGTATAGTTGTTGGCAATCCCAATTTATCAACCATAAAACCACTTGCTACATTTGTACAACTACCCCCATCAATAATCATACTACATAACTTATCTTTAACGAGGCATCTAGTTGGAAAAATGTGCTCTATTTTCTCTTGATCATGTTCTCCATCGGGTTGAGCACTCAAAGAGCGCCTTTCCACAAGCATTTCTCCATGTACGGGGCTTTCCACTTCCACCTCCGAATCATCCTCAAGTGATGGAATTTCATCTTCACTTGTGCTAGCACTAAGAACATCTCCATCATCCAACAAAATCATGGATCTATTGTTTGGGAATTGTGAAGCAATATGTACAAATACTTGACATTTAAATCATTCTATATCTTGTGATTTGGAAAAAACCTTACCCTCCATTTTACCATTGGATTCCAGAAAGAATGGTTTTGGTTTGGGAAACTCCTTTGAATCAGTTTTGTGTTCCCTTACATGCTCTTGTGGTTTGGAATCCTTAAACTTGAAAGGTCTAGAATATTTACCATAAGATGTAGGGCGCATCCATGTTTCTTTTACTTGCCTCTCTGCTTTGGTATCCATGTGACGTAGATCCTCCATGTCCAAGTAGTGGTGCATGTCCACAATGTCCCGAATGTCATGGTTGAGACCGTTCACAAATCATTCCATGGTGGCCTCTCGCTCATCATCAACATTCACCTGAATCATGATCATATCCATCTCTTTGTGATACTCCTCAACACTAATAGCCCCATGTTTTAAAACCTACAACTTGAGGAACAAATCATGATAATAGTGGCTAGAAATGAACCTCTTATGCATTACAACTTTCATATCCTCCCAAGTGTGGATGGGTCTTTCTCCACTTCGCCGTCAACTCACTTGTAGTTGGTCCCACCAAATACTAGCATAATCGGTGAACTCCACGGCTGCCAACTTCACATTGTTTTCCTCAGAATAGGTGTGACAACCAAAAACATGTTCTACCTTTATTTCCCATTACAAATAATTTTCATGATCATTCTTACCTTGGAATGAAGGGATCTTCAACTTTACTCCTCCAAGATCGTTGGCTTGCCTACATGGTGGTTTATTTCACCGAATTGGTGACTCATGAAAATCGGACAGCTCCTCCTCTTCATTAACAACCTGCCTCCTTGGTGGTGCTCTAGAATTGGAAAGGTATTTAAGTTCATCCATCCTCGCATTCAACCTTTGGAACTGTTTTTGTACATCCCTCACGAACATCTTAATGTCCGCTTTATTGGTATTACTTGACTCTGCCATTTAGGGGTCCTATAAAAAATGTAGAGAAAGGAAAATGGACCTCACACACTCCTGCACGTGTTTACACTCAAAAAAAAATATGTTCACTCATGCTTCACTCAATTTTGGCTTTTATCAGAATTTAACACTCTTGCCTTTTACCACTCAACTTTCTTCCTATAGCGTTCTTAGCCAATTTCAACAAATCGAAAGGATATTTGAAATGTGTCAATCCCGAACTATAATTCAAAGATAAAATTCAAATTGGATTCAAGATGAAAAATCTGGGAAGAGGAAGAAAAATGGAAGTAGAAGAATGAAAATTGGACGTAGAATTCGAAAACCTGAAAAAAAAATTGAGCCTTTAATTTTTTTTTTTTTGATTTTTTTTGATTTTTTTTGATCTTTTTTTATATACAGCAACAACAAGATGAATTTTTCAATATTTAAATTCAAGATAAGAAATAATTTGTAACATCAAATGGAATCAACATGAGATTTGCGTGGTCTTAAAATTGCAGAATTTGTCACAAATTTGAACCCGCTGTATCTCACTATGTATAGCTCTGATTTCGATGATTCCAAATGGAAAATAAAGATGATCTTCTCAACTACATGAATGATATACTGTACGTCCAAAAATAAGAAGAAATGATGTTTGTAGGGGAAGAAAAAATTGACCAGAATTGATGTTGGCCCAATTTGAAAAGAAATGAAAATGGAAGAAATGATAAGAAATAAAGAACCTGATTTCAATCAAATGGGCTCTGATACCAAATGATACGTGATGCAAGAACCTCTAGGAAGTGTCCTAGGAACCTCATATAATGTTCGCGCGTTGATCACTTGAATCACCGCAAGAAAACAAGTGAATGTGGTGTGCAGAAAATGAAAATGAGAGGGAAGGGGGGATGGTCAAGGTAGAACCCAAAGAGAACTTGTCTCTAATAACTCTAGCCACAAGATGCCACAAAGGATGACCAATCCTTTGATAATTCACGAATTAAGAAATAACATAAAGGTTTCAAGAAAAACTCACCATAATAACATTACCTTAATTCATGATGTCCAAAGAGTACAAAGGGGTGGCTATTTATAGCCAATGAAACATGAAATTCAAATCAAAAATTGGGTGGCTCTTTACAATAGTCTAATGCCTAGTTCCCATAATTAAAAAAGCCTAAATTATGACTTTGACAACTTTTTCACTAGCCCATGACATTAGGAGACAAGTAGAATAACCTTTTGGAAAAGTAAAGACAAGTAGCCCACCACCTTTTGACATTGAAGATTCCATGGTGGGGTGGGATTGAAAATTCGTAGCACCACTTGGGTTGGATTTTTAAAAGCATGTTTGGGATTTAATTAATGTAATTATAGGCCAGGATGCTTCCCCCATGCATGGGTGTTGGGCCTCCTCATGGAATTCCATGATTAACCCATTTAAGGCCTCCTTCATTCTCTTGGTATGCACCCTTATCATTGGGCCTCCGATTCCACGCAATGGGTCTTGTCCACTTGTGTGCATTCCTCCCTCCTCATCAAGTCCACCTCCAACCCCGTCATACCCATGTGTGCCATGATCCCCATCATCCGGACACTGTGACCCAAACATCGTGACCCTGACACTGTGATCTCATGATCTCTGTGACACCATTTCCTTTCTACCATCACCAAGAAACAGTTCAATATTTGGAAAAGTACCAAACACCATGATCCTAACACTAAGTTTGTTCTAGTGGTTCCTGATCTTAATGAAACTTTGGCATCATGACTATCTCACTACTCAATGGAAAAGAAGAAGATATCGTTTTGTGGTGACACCATTTCCATGTGATACCATTTCAATAAAAATGGACATCATTCTTTAATATGTTTTTTATTTTCAATTTAATTTCTAACAGTCATATTTAAGTCATTTAAGGAACTATCATAATAAATGTTTAATTGTAGACATGTCACCTGATAGTATGAGGTACTTGGTGAATAATACATGCATCTTGAAGGTTCAAATGTATTCAACCAAAATTAAAAAGGAAGATAAGGCTGGCAGCAAAAACACATAGAAAGAGGAGCATGCATATAAAAAAAGTGAACTGATACATGTAACAACATAAAATTGAGAAACACCGAAAGCACTCTCAATTCCTGAAGACTAGACTACATTATATTAGAGCTAAAAACATCTTCTAAGTAATAACTCAAAGAAGAACACAAGCTATATCTTCGAACTAGAAACCAGTGCACCAGACTTGCGATAGTTTGTTTTTCACAATAGGACTTGATACTTGTGCCTTATTAATCCTACAAGTTCATACATAAATTGAATAACACTCAGATCACTTATAACCCATTCTCATTATATTTTATCTTTTTTGTACTTTTTAAACTTTCAACTAGTGTGTGTCTGTTTTAAAACATGCATTGTCTCTTGTATTAAACAGAAGGATACATGATTTCCTTCTTCTCATATCTTCTTATAGCTGTTTACTCCAACAGATAAGTGTATTAGAGGGCCTTGTGAGACATAGTAGATTATTCCCACGAATAATAGTGGAAGAGGATATGGGACCTAGAAAGACTTGTGTATTGTTGTTTTCCCCAATCTAGGGTGTGGATTATGTTTATTAATATAGACTGTTTGATGGAAGGTGATCACCAAGTGGAGTGGATTAAGTCTCGGCTTGAGACTAAACCACTTGGTTTATCCGATGTTTCATTTAATTTAATTTTTCTCTATTTTATAATATATTTTATAAAATTAGATATTACTCTGATAGTTAGTTTAGAAAGTGTTTATTACTATTTTGAACACTTAGGTTAGTTTCAAAAGTTATATTAATTTATAAGTTAGTATATCTTAGAAATAATCAATCTTTTGAGAAATTAATTGAACATTCAGGACATTTATAAATTCACTAAAAACTAGATTTTATTATATTTTTTAATTAGGGGTAATTTTCAATGAACCAATTTGTAGAAGAAATTTTAATAGATACTGAATTCACCCCTCTTGAGTAATATACTCCAACCAATAGATTAGTTTCCATTCCCCCAAATGTTTTATAATTAGAGTACCCACAAAACACTAGTATTCACTTCATGTCCCCTAATCCGTGATAATAATGTGATTCTAAACCCCCCATTACAACCTTGAGATAAAAACAAACCATTTATTCATGGATACCAATGTCTCTTATAGCCATTTCATTTTATAGATGTTTCCTTCAATTGTGAAAATGGATGCATTCTCCTTTTTCATCAGATCAAAGAATTCAATGACCATTTTAGTGTGAAGATTTTGGGATAAAATTTAATGAAAAAGATACTCTTGAAATACTCACACATAACCTAGTTCTCTTATTCAATTAGTCACATATTTTTTATCAAATTACACCATTGGTCTCTTTCACCATCTAACCAAATCTTAATGAAAATTATTTTTCATTTATTTAACCATTGAGGAAATAAATATCTTCTATATCATGTACATCCATTTATAAGTCAATAATGGATTAAAAGATCCCCCAATTGTCACTAGTTGATGAAGAATTATAGAAACAATATATCTCATCACGTTATATGTTTTTTGGGAGTTCTATAAGTTTTAAGTTCTAGTTAATAATATGATATTAAGAATCCATGAATTCTAAAACTCCATCTACAACTCCATTTCGTTTCTCATTGGGACAATCAGTGAGTTTTATGTCAAATTTATCATTAACTCATTTAATCATTATTTAAAACAAAATATAAAATATAAAATGATAGTGTGAGTATAAAAAAAATAATCAATGTAATAAAATATAGGATAGGGGAAATAAATAATATGATATCCTAAATTATGACACAGTTATTTTAACCAAGGATATATTGATTCATCCAACATTACTTTTCATTTTTGAAATTTTTTATTCGGTTCTACATCAGATTATGATCCCCAAAATTATCTAAACCTAGTACTAAAACTAACTGAATCTACCAAGACCTGTACTCCATGATCTGATGCTAGACATAAAAATAGTAGAAATATCACTTGATTACATGTGAAATTACATAATAATTTTGTACATATATTTTACATCATTCCGGTTTTTAAAAAAAATCATCTCATAAATTCAGACAATCGTATAATCCAATGATTTAATAAATTTTTAGATTATATATATTTTATTATAATTTTATTTAATGTCTTCATCATTATGGTAAAATTGTAATTTCATATGATACCCTTTTAGAGATCATAAAAATAATCTCCTATGTAAACTGGTGAATGGAAACATTATAAAATGGTTGAGCTAACATTCTTTATATGTGTAAGGATAAGGGATAATAATCAAAGATCATAAGTGAAAATAATATGATCATGTGGGAATAAGGACACAATCAAGGTAAATGTAAATAACATTAAATAATCATACCATATAAATCCCATATTATAAATTTAGAGTTATAGTATAAGTCATCTGGAATAATATAAAATATGAGTCATAGTTGTATGAAAGTATGAGTCAATAATAACATTTTTGATTGATTTAATTATTTCCTTTGGTTCGCTATCCAATCTCAGGAACCTCAACTCATGAGAAAAAATAGTTTACCCATGTCGAGGGATAACACAGACCGACCTATCATATAATTGAAAAATCGTCATAGTAGTTAGGGTAAACATCCCATTCCCAATTATATAGTGGGATAAAATGGTATAAAATTTATTTTTGAGATATAATAGGTCCAAAAATCCCAAAATGATAAACCATACATATGTGTGTTACCTGGGCATCAAAAAAATTATAATTAAATCATAACATAATTAAACAATGGAAGAGAAATTGGGTTTAATGATAAGATCCATAATATATTATCATAAGACACACATAAAAAGTAGGATGATGTTATCATTATAGTATTTCACCAATAATGACAAAGAAATATTTTAGGAATTTGATATAGTTAAAATAATATTTTTTAAAGGTATTATAAAATTTCATTCATTAATAGTGTAAATTATAATTTAATTTGGAAAAAATATATTTTAATGAAATAATTTTAAATTTTTATATTATAAATAGTATTGAAAAAAACATGAAAACATAGAAAGGAAACATTTTATAGGAATGGAAGAAAAATGAGAGAAAATATGATCACGTAAAAATAATTAAAATACTATTATTTTCAAACATTTTTTAATATATTCAAATTAGAATTAAATGAATCATAAAGAAAGCAGATTAAGTTACTTCTTTCTATATTTTTAAAAAAATTAATTTTGGTGTGCCATGTTTTTAATACATAAAATGTTAATTACATACTACAAAATTTAATAATATAGAGGATATTTTGGGTTTTAGTTCCTTGGAAATATTGAATATAACACCTAAAAATAAAAAATTTATTCTAATACGCATGAAAGTATTTTACATAAATTCTTCCTTGGTTAATTTTACAGCATATCATATCCTGGGGACACACATCAGAATAAATATGTGATAATAAAACCTATTAATGGAATAAACATAGGAAATGTTTAACATGTGATCATGAAAAATATCAAGAGGTAATGATCATAAGAACATGAGGTATATCAAAATATAATGATCATGAATAATAACATGGAAATGTGGTCACAAAATAATCATGAAACATTTGTATGCATATCAGTGAGGTTTCATAAAACATATTTACCAAGGTTATTCACCAAGGTATCAAAAAACATCTCTTCTATAAAGAGTAATTTTTTACAAAATGCATCCGATAACAATTAAAGTACACAATTTATATGTATAAATTCATGTGTTACTCATATATCAAAATAAAATATTCCATTACTAACTTGTGGGAAATAATGAATGGTTTTTTTAAAATTTAATAACATCATAAATTCAATGATAATTATATCATTTTTACCTAATTAAAAGGAAATTTGGGATTCACACATGGAAATTACCAATCAATAACTTATGTTTACATCAATTTTAATATAAAAGTATAAGGAAGAGGTGTGGGTATTCATGATATTAAATTTTCATTTCAAAGATATAAATTCATGAAATATTTTTGAACAAATTTTGGTATACAATGTGTATTAAGAAAAGGGAATATTGATAGAGAATGAAGATATCCCATTAAAAATTCACTATTATTATAGTAATGGTGTAATAAAAAGTACATGGAAAGAGTGTAATTCAATTTTTAAGAGATTTACCAAAAATAGGCACATGAATGAAAAATAAGAGGAATGTTCTCTTACCTTGAATAATTACATTCTAGATATTCATGAAGAAACCAAAATAACTAAATGAATCTTTTTATGGACTCTTTGATAGAAAAAATAACCGTAAACTCATGGGTAAATGATTTTTAGTAGAGATTAATGTAGGGGTTAGAGGTTATTTATAGTAAAATTGGAGGAACTGTGAAATAATTTCTAAATATATTTCTTGTAATTCTAGGTTTGGAAAATTAAATACCATGGGTTTACCAATTTATTTTCAAATGGTTTTATAAATATAACTCATGTTTTAAAATATTGTATCTAATTAGAATGAAAATAAATTTTTAATATTAGGTTTTCTAGAGAAATGATAACATTCCACAAATTATTTTTTTAAACATCTTAATATTCATTTTCAAACATGGAAAGTCATGTGTAGGTTCTTAAATAGATCTATATGTAACGGCCCAAACATTCATTAATGAAAATTAGACTTTGACTTTTTTTAAATGTCTTATTATGTAAATTGGTTATGTAAAACATATGAAATTTTTTGGTTTTATTTTTTGGATTTTAGAATACCATTAAGAATTCTGACCATTGAAAATATAGTCATTGAACAGTGATCACATGACTAGTATAAATATAGGGATTTAAAAATCCAATTTACTCAGACAAAAGAAGCGATGGCCTCATCTAGTAGACTTTCCCCATATGAAGCCCATTTATCGGAGCTTAGAAATGAGGTGGCGTCATTGGGATTCTCCCTTGACCAAGACCAAGATAAGCTAGAACACGTCATGCTTTCTAGGAACTGACTATGGGAGACGAGGTAGTTGATAGAGATTAACACCCGATCGATGTTATCTGAGCCACACCAAGAGTCTGTCACCATCACACACCTTAACATGAGGTCTTATGTTGCTGTTTTAAGGGGTTATGTAACAAATCCCTAGCACTATTATAATGTGAATGAATTTTTTATAGATTAAATAATAAACATTTATCTTTTATTATTATTATACTATAAATAGATTTTCAAAGCGCTGATTGTATATTTAGTTAATATTCAACTAGGAAATCTAATTTTATGAATTAATGGATTTTTTTGATTAAATATTATTTTAATAATATATTATTATTTTGAAATTAATTCTTATTAAATATAAATGATCGTATAATTTTATAAATGCAATTGTAATTTTTATTCAATCTTGAAAGCAATTTTTGTCAAAACCCCTGAATTTATTATAAATGTCAATTTTTATATTAAAATTGAAAATTCACATATTTATAAAATTATTTAGATAAAATGAATATTATTTTTGGAATCAGGATGTCGAAATAATCCAATGGTGATGTTTTTATAATTTTTTGAGACAGTTGAATTTTTGGGTAATAATTAAATATCATTTGAATATATTATGTGTTTTATGATATCATAATGACCCAAAAGAGAGGTAATAAAAAAATATAAACCTTATATTTGGATAATATATGTTTTACCATTAAAATAATGTTATTTTTTATTTTTTTATTTATTTTACAATTCTTTAGTGGACCCTCCAACACTTATAAAACATTTTTTCTTTTAAAATTGATTTCCTTGAGAGTGTGACTCACCTCCATATAATCAACCCTTTTAATTTTTGAATTTAGGACATTGGTGTTATAAAATATTGTCTTTAAATCCCATTTGTAAAAACCCATGGGCAAAAACCATGGGCTGGATTATGGTTTTGATTAGTTTAATGTGTGGTGTCCCAAACCTAAATAATAAAGGATTCCCTCTTCTTTCCTATATAAACCCACCCAAACTCCCACTTACTCTTCACTAAAATCCTTTGTATTTCATCCATGATCTTCTCTCCTTTCTCTATAATCCTCCCAAGGTGCCCCAATCTCCCAATAATCCTCTCTCATGCCACTCCCAAGCCTTTGGGATCACACTTCCAACTAAGGGTTTTCTTCCATTCTCATTTTTATCCAATATTCTTCAAGTTGTTATGAACATTTAATTTCAATTATAATTGTTGGTCTACGGTTATTAACCTCCCCCATACTGCCCTATTTATGTTTGAATGATGAGAGACCCCTTTCTCTCTCAATAAATGCCTCCCACGTACACCCGTTACAATGCCGAAATTCCGAAAGAAATTTCTCTCTCCCCGTTTACATCCAAGCAATTATTTTGTAAATTACATTAAAATTGTTGGGACATGTTTTTATATTACCCCCTTAATATCAATTTCATTGAGATGTGATGATACACCCATTTCTCTCTCATAAACCTTTTTTATGAATTCTTATGTCACGTTGTTATATTGCCGAAATTGCATGACGTTTTTCCAAGAAAAAGTAATTGTGTGGTGAATACAATGATCATTTCTCTATCAAGGCTATTCAACTTTTTGCACATTTACATATTTATTATAGAGTTTCATGTATAAACTATAAATTCCATTATCATGGAATAAATGATGATATTTAATGACTCTATGTTTTATAATCCATGTGGCCCATGTACGCATGAAATGAAATGTTTAAGAAGGGTGCACCCTAATATCGCTCCAATGCATTGGGTAAAGTATAGTATCATGATACATTAGGTGAAATGAGTGTTGACTAATACTAATTCAAGTGCAATGATGGTTTACATGTGCTTCATGTTCAATTAGGGTTTACTCATTCTCCATGTGCAATGAGCCATGGATCATGCTATTTCCATGTTAAGTATTGTTGCCAAATTTCCATGTTATGATAAACAAGCTATATCATGCCCTTATGTTAATTTTTGTCTTGCACTCATTTGTAGTCATATTGCCTATAATGTATTGTAATATTCATGTTATATCTTGTTTACTACCTTATTAGGCTTTATAGCTCACCCTTTTCTTATGCATGTCCTCAGGTTATCCCATGCAATGCTATGTACAAGGGAATGTAGTGATCATGTAAAAGGAGATTTCAATAAGATTTTGCATTTTCTGTTTCAAGTTGTTATGTAAATATAAGGCCCCAGCCTTAAACCTTACTTAATCTTTAGTTATTACAAGATTACACATTGAGGATCTTTTCAGGTTTAGAGTTTTAGAGAATTAGATCATGAAACTTGCATTACATTCCACATTTAAACAAAGTGGTTACATAAAAGACAATATTCATTCTTCCCATCAACGGAAACCTATTTAAAATAAAACACGGATCCTTTATTGACACATCCTTGACACTATCGTCACATCATGTACCTTTCCCTTGACCTGTGAAAAACATTTCAAAAACTTGGGATGAGCATAAAAAGCTCAGTAAGGTTTATAAAAATATGGAAAGGAAACATGAGTTCATATATACATAAGAATGAAATCATACTTTACCCATAAAACATAGGCATATAAAATAATGAATAAATCATAGAAAACATAAGACATAAAGGTAACTTGAGGCATTCATAACATTATTACGTAGGGAGTAACCCTCTTGGTTACGTTTGGAATACACATCATAGAATGTTCCCTAAATCTCTTCGGAGAAACCTTAACGTTTCACTCCTTCGCGTTACCCAAGGCATTGGAGAGCTATATCGGGCTCACCCGCCCTTAGTTTATCACGGAACCACCCGTTTTCATAACAATTCCCAAGAACCATAACATAAATGTATCACATAAAACATGCACAAAGGAAACATAACATTTCCACATTTCAATCACAATATAACATTTTAGTATATTGAAATAATGAATCCATTCAAAAAGAAACCATTTCCAAAACCATTTAAAACATTTAATAAAGAGATTTTTGAATCAAAGTGTCCCATACCACCTTGAAGCTTAAAATTTTAAACCATTAATATCCATATAAATAAATCCTTAAAACCATTTTGAAAACATGGATATTAATAAGAACAAATAATTAAAACATTTAAAACGATATTTTGGTTAAAGGGGGTTTACCAAAATTAGAGACACTTGAATACAACAATTGAGGAATAACATTTAGTCAGAACTTTATAATATCATGAGAATAAATGGATTCATGATATAATACTCCAAAGGACAGTATATACACCATATAAGAGTGAATTGGTGCATAACAACAATGAACCCTCAATAGAAATGTCAAATGTGATGAAATCCCTTATAAAGAAGGTATCCTTAAATTAAGGACAAATAAATATCAAAAATATGTGTGAAAAATATAAATACACCCAATATAATTGGATATTAAGTGTAAAACAATAAAAGGCCATTCACACATATTCAATGGATGACATATTCAATGACTACATGTTCAACCCAAAGAAATCGAAATTGGGTTAAAAAGTTCCCTTGACAGCCTAACAGAATCACATCAAAATGAGTTGATGAGAGATAAAAAGTGTATCTCATCACTTGGACATAAAATTTACATCAATAAGGATATATGAGATCATATCCCAACATAACAATATGTAAATTAAAAGACCCAACAAAATAATTCTTTTAAAAAAGAGGAGGGTGAAAGGTTCCCTTACCGACTTGGGTATCTTTCAAAACATACACCCCATGAAAGAAGGAAAATAGATCATTGATGTAAATACTCATAAACGAAAGTATATTACACAAAGAGTAGAATAATGGGCAGTACATACACCACTCAATGGAATTTGTGGCAAATGTAGCATAAATCTCACGGGAATAAAAGTGAGATGAAAAATCCCTTACAAAAACTCGGCAGCCTAACGGCGTCACATAAAACTTCCAAATATGGATTGATGAGATCAAATAGGGTATCTCATAACATTAAAATAAAATTTACAGCAAGATAAATATAAAATAACATCCCCCAACATTACAAAGAGGAGCTTAAAAGAAGTGACATAAAGGAGAGTACTTAAAAAGAAAGAGAGAGGTTAGATCTCTTACGAAAGTTCGGCAGCCTAACGGCGCCACTCAAAACCTCAAAAATGGATTTATGAGATAGAATAGGGTCTCTCATTACATGAACATAAAAATTACAGTAAGTTTAATATAAAAGATCATCCCAATAACAAAAAATATGAGCTTTAAAAGGAATGACTTAAAAGATTGTACTTAAAAAGAAAGAGAGGAGTAGGATCCCTTACCTCAGGTCCGACTTGACTCGATCGTTCTTTAACGTCCTGAATAATAAACTTGAGTTAATTTCCACTTTATTAAGAACCTTTTTATAGTTCATTATTCATTTTAGATCACTTATTTCAATGTTATAAACATTATTTAATCATTTATGTTAATAATGTTTGTTTTGTCGATATTTGGTTCTTAAGTTGAAAGTGGACTTCTTACAATTACATGTTGTTCGTGTGGCCAAATGTTTATTATATCAAGAATTATATTCATGATGTAGATATCATATATGTCATATATATCCAGTACATGCATGCATTTATAACATTACATAATCATTTAGAGGTAAGAAATGAAATGCACCGTTCATGGAGACGGTAAGCCGTACGTACGCATGAACGCTACTTTCATTTCAATTTTGTATTTTATAGAATGTAATAATAATGAAATAAAGGTATATTATTATTCCAGTATAATATCATATATAATATAATATTTCAATCCTTTATACATCCCACATATGGTATTTAACGAATCAAATCATTTTGAGGGGGCGGTAGTCCGCACTTCCTTAAATGAAGATATCGCGTATACCCATAATGGAAACCATAAACGTATGCCAAAAATGAAAAAAACAGAAGCTTAAGGAAAACATAAACATATTATATATCATATATAAAAATAGTGACATCATAATGGCCACCTTTGAAGGTGTTAAATGAGTGTTGAACAATCATCGTTTCGGGAGGCAGAATTTCGCCATCCACGGAAACCGTATGTTCTTTAACCATTTGATGTAGTTTTGTGAGAGTGTAGCTCAAGTAAATATTATAACAACATAATTGTATATTGAAGATACTGGTGTTGTTACAAAATAAGTAAATAAAAAGAGTTTAGGGGGTTGGAGAAGCAAAATAAAACAAATGAACATGAAAGAAAGAATTACCTTTAAAAGTGTAACCCCTTTTGTTTTGAGCCTAAAGGATTCCTTTGAAAGGATTCTTCCCAAAGGGAATCCTCTAGGATGAGGAGAGGGATGTGGGGAGAGTAAATGGGCAGGGGTTGGCCGAGCCAAAGGCTTCAGGAGTGTGGTAAAAGAGGTAGAGGTGGGGGCCTTTTATAAGAGGAGAGGAGGGGTACTTTTGAAAATTAAGAAATATTACTTTATTTTAAAATGTGTTTCGGTTTCAAAAGGTCCCACATTGATATAATTCGTGGATAAGGTGATAAGGCTTCGAAAGACACTCATCCTATTGGTTTTGGCCATGTTTAGGTGGTATATGATTCATTATCTTTCCATTTTAATTAAATCGTCAAATAATGATGTCATCGCTGCATCATTATTATGTCATAAATAATTTAATTTCTTTAATGTCTAAAAATTATAAAAAAAATACTATGATATATTAAATCTTTTTATCTTTCCAATGACTATTTATAATCAAAATTTGGACTTGTATAACCCCACTTAAAAATTGTTTTCCTAAAACATATTATGTTTGTGTCATTTTCACTTCAACATTAAATAAAAAGTAATTTATGTCATTTCCCCACAAAAGTGGATCCATGGGGTCCCCAAGTTGACCCATGGCTTGTCATGGTCGGCCATGACACAACCAATGAGGGTAGGACATGTTTCATGCTCATCTTATTTTATTAAAGCATTATTTTTACCTTAAACTATAATAATTACCACTAATCGCGATTAAAAACTTAATAAGTTTCTATTCACCAAAAAATTATTTTAATCTCATTGAACCACATTTTACATCTTAATGACAACCATTTATGTCGGATTTTTGAAAATAAAAACACAATGATGGCAAAATTTCATTTAAATGGAAAATCAGTTTTTATAAGTACCACTTAGTTGTTTCACTATTCATCAAAAATTAAATTTTTTCAGAAAAATCCCAAAAATTCACCCTAAGCTATATTTGATATTCTGAATTCAAAAATGAAGTTCGTTTTACAAAATTAAAAACATATAAGTCACATTAATTAATTTAATAATTAATTCCCGCTGTCATGACCAATAGCGTGTTTTTATGAAACAATAAGTATCAAAAGATTGACACTAGTTTAAGTCTGATTTCAAAGTGAAATTGATTCCAATGACCACTATTGGATTTAATGGTAAAAATATTTTCTAATTTCACTTTAAAAACAATTCAAAATATAATCTAATAATATAAATAAATTATATTAAAAAGAGGTTTTGAATTAAAACACAACATTTTACACTATTCATGAAAAATGAACTTTATCGGAAAAATACCAAAAAATTACACAAAGTAAAATTTGATGTCCCGATTCTTAATAAGAGTTTTATTTGGTCTAAAAGAATGTTTAAGAGAGAACAAAACTATATTTAATGACGTTTCACCATCAAAAGGCGATAAGTGAACCTTTAGTGAAAACTAGGGCATAAAAGTCTAGAATTGATTTCTTTCCGTATTTTAAGCCTTTAGCTTTTATTGGATAAATGTAAAAAACATTAAAAAAACATATATAATCATATTTTAGTTATTTCTATCCATTCTCGCCATTACAACGGCTACATGTTAACTACCATTTAAAATAATATTATTTTATTATTAGGGTGCAACGTAAGATTCCCAAGAAACTCGTTGTTGCGTGTTGGGTACGCCATCGAGCATAGAGTCCCCATTTAAAGTAATATTAATATTTTATTCACAAATATGGATAAATATGAAATTTTCTATTCTTTATTTACCTGGGGTGTTACATCCTTCCCCCCTTTTGGGAATTGCGTCCTCGCAATTTTAAAATTGCGCTTGGAAACATCCTTGAAAGTCCCACATCGGAAGAAGAGTCGGTAAAACAACCACTTTAAAATAAAGAAAGATAAGCACAGAGGTCACCCGAGTTAACCCATACTAGGATTCCAAGTATGAAAATATGGACATGGAGGAAAAAACAAAGGGTCATGTTCTGATGGGGAGTGATAGAAAACACGTTTAGGAGAAATTTAACCACGAGAAAATCACAAACTTGTGATGGGTTAAACGGTATTTGATTCCCCAGTAGGAAAAGTTAATAGACAACATTTTTGTTTTATGTTACTTTTTATTGAGGAATTTATTCATAAGGAAACATAATCACTTATCATGTTGACTATCAACTTTTAATAGATTCATTAATCAAACTCATATTTTTTTTCAAAAGACGAGTATTTAGGGAGACTTGTTCGCACTAAGAGTACTATAATCAACTTCTAGAGAATCACCTAATCCCCAAAAGATAACTATATACATCCCATGTATTTAGGCTTTAACCAAAACCAAAACCAAAAAGGTTTGTACAAGATCAGATAATCCAGAAAAGTATAACCACTTATAAAAAGAAAATCTATTCTTAATCTCCAAAATTTGTCCAACAAAACCCAAAGTTCAATGAGGACCATCCGATAAACAATTTGTCCATAAAATTCTTCAAATTAAACCAAACTAATATTGAATCCCAAACATTTGTAGGATTTAGTTGCATATTCTTCCAAGTTAAATCATAACATTTATCTCCAAACAACATTAGTCGCTCCTAAAGTCTCGTATTAAAAAATAATTATCCTAATCACATATCCTCCATGATAGGTTAATCATTTTCATAAATAACCCAAAATCAACTTACTCTTAATTCATAAAATCATAAAACTAAAAAGAATCAGTCAAACTAACCAGGGACTTCACGTAGTCCAGTGGTAGGCGATAAATACCAGTCGCACTTTGGTTGTGGGATCGATTCCCACAGCTTTATCCGACGCGACGGGATGTCACACGGTCTGTGTGTTGTCCTTTTTCCAAAACTATATAATTCTTAAAACATTCCCCCAAAATGAGATAAAATTTTCAATGATGATCATAACATATTTTAACCTCAAGTTTATCTCATGCCTTTCATTTCCATCATATCATAGAGTAACCCATAATTACCTAAAAAGTAAGGATCATATAAACCCTAATGGTTACCTTAATAATTATTACTTGAATTTCCACATTGAGTTGGCCGTCTCGTACATGATGCATTAGAGAACTCACCAAGGTTGAAGTGATTGATCATGACTCCTTGATAGTTGGTTTAGAACAACTATGAGATTCCTCATTGAATCCCCCATTTCATCCAGTCTCTTAATCAGAGAACCACCACAGTTTCCTTTAAACCTATTGTCTCTTTGGTGCATGTTAGATCCATCATTTCACTAAAAACAGAAATGTCAGTGTGAGTATATCAACGACACCATCATGTACTAATGAGTAAGATAAACACTAAGATATACTTACTCATTCACTTTATCTAAATCTAGGACTCTTTCTGAAATCCTAACCATTATGGTAATGTCACTTGTGCTTAGAGAATACCCTAACCTCTAAAGTTATCTAAACCGACCTCTGATACCAACTATAAGGCCCCAGCCTTAAAACTTACTTAATCTTGAGTTATTACAAGATTACACATTGAGGATCTTTTCAGGTTTAGAGTTTTAGAGAATTAGATCATGAAACTTGCATTACATTCCACATTTAAACAAAGTGGTTACATAAAAGACAATATTCATTCTTCCCATCATTGGAAACCTATTTAAAATAAAACACGGATTCTTTCTTGACACATCCTTGACACTATCGTCACATCATGTACCTTTCCCTTGACCTGTGAAAAACATTTCAAAAACGTGGGATGAGCATAAAAAGCTCAGTAAGGTTTATAAAAATATGGAAAGGAAACATGAGTTCATATATACATAAGAATGAAATCATACTTTACCCATAAAACATAGGCATATCAAATCATGAATAAATCATAGAAAACATAAGACATAAAGGTAACTTGAGGCATTCATAACATTCTTACGTAGGGAGTAACCCTCTTGGTTACGTTTGGAATACCCATCATAGAATATTCCCTAAATCTCTTCGGAGAAACCTTAACGTTTCACTCCTTCGCGTTACCCAATGCATTGGAGAGCTATATCAGGCTCACCCGCCCTTAGTTTATCACGGAACCACCCGTTTTCATAACAATGCCCAAGAACCATAACATAAATGTATCACATAAAACATGCACAAAGGAAACATAACATTTCCACATTTCAATCACAATATAACATTTTAGTATATTGAAATAATGAATCCATTCAAAAAGAAACCATTTCCAAAACCATTTAAAACATTTAATAAAGAGATTTTGGAATCAATGTGTCCCATACCACCTTGAAGCTTAAAATTTTAATCCATTAATATCCATATAAATAAATCCTTAAAACCATTTTGAAAACATGGATATTAATAAGAACAAATAATTAAAACATTTAAAACGATATTTTGGTTAAAGGGGGTTTACCAAAATTAGAGACACTTGAATACAACAATTGAGGAATAACATTTAGTCAGAACTTTATAATATCATGAGAATAAATGGATTCATGATATAATACTCCAAAGGACAGTATATACACCATATAAGAGTGAATTGGTCCATAACAACAATGAAACCTCAATAGAAATGTCAAATGTGATGAAATCCCTTATAAAGAAGGTATCCTTAAATTAAGGACAAATCAATCTCAAAAATATGTGTGAAAAATATAAATACACCCAATATAAGTGGATATTAAGTGTAAAACAATAAAAGTCTATTCACACATATTCAATGGATGACATATTCAATGACTACATGTTCAACCCAAAGAAATCGAAATTGGGTTAAAAAGTTCCCTTGACAGCCTAACGGCATCACATAAAAATGAGTTGATGAGAGATAAAAAGTGTATCTCATCACCTGGACATAAAATTTACATCAATAAGGATATATGAGATCATATCCCAACATAAAAATATGTAAATTAAAAGACCCAACAAAATAAGTCTTTTAAAAAAGAGGAGGGTGAAAGGTTCCCTTACCGACTTGGGTATCTTTCAAAACATACACCCCATGAAAGAAGGACAATAGATCATTGATGTAAATACTCATAAAAGAAAGTATATTACACAAAGAGTAGAATAATGGGCAGTACATACACCACTCAATGGAATTTGTGGCAAATGTAGCATAAATCTCACGGGAATAAAAGTGAGATGATAAATCCCTTACGAAAACTCGGTAGCCTAACGGCGCCACATAAAACATCCGAATATGGATTGATGAGATCAAATAGGGTATCTCATCACATTACAATAAAATTTACATCAAGAGAAATATAAAAGAACATCCCCCAACATTACAAAGAGGAGCTTAGAAGAAGTGACGTAAAGGAGAGTACTTAAAAAGAAAGAGAGAGGTTAGATCTCTTACGAAAGTTCGGCAGCCTGACGGCGCCACTCAAAACCTCCAAAATGGATTTATGAGATAGAATAGGGTCTCTCATGACATGAACATAAAAATTACAGTATTTTTAATATAAAAGATCATCCCAATAACAAAAAATATGAGCTTTAAAAGGAATGACTTAAAAGTTTGTACTTAAAAAGAAAGAGAGGAGTAGGATCCCTTACCTCGGGTCCGACTTGACTCGATCGTTCTTTAACGTCCTGAATAATAAACTTGAGTTAATTTCCACTTTATTAAGAACCTTTTTATATTTCATTATTCCTTTTAGATCACTTATTTCAATGTTATAAACATTATTTAATCATTTATGTTAATAATGTTTGTTTTGTCGATATTTGGTTCTTAAGTTGAAAGTGGACTTCTTACAATTACATGTTGTTCGTGTGGCCAAATGTTTATTATATCAAGAATTGTATTCATGATGTAGATATCATATATGTCATATATATCCAGTACATGCATGCATTTATAACATTACATAATCATTTAGAGGTAAGAAATGAAATGCACCGTTCATGGAGACGGTAAGCCGTACGTACGCATGAACGCTACTTTCATTTCTATTTCGTATTTTATAGAATGAAATAATAATGATATAAAGGTATATTATAATTCCAGTATAATATCATATATAATATCATATTTCCATCCTTTATACATCCCACATATGGTATTTAACGAATCAAATCACTTTGAGGGGGCGGTAGTCCGCACTTCCTTAAATGAAGATATCGCGTATACCCATAATGGAAACCATAAAGGTATGCCAAAAATGAAAAAAACAGAAGCTTAAGGAAAACATAAACATATTATATATCATATATAAAAATAGTGACATCATAATGGCCACCTTTGAAGGTGTTAAATGAGTGTTGAACAATCATCGTTTCGGGAGGCAGAATTTCGCCATCCACGGAAACCGTATTTTCTTTAACCATCTGATGTAGTTGTGTGAGAGTGTAGCTCAAGTAAATATTATAACAACATACTTATATATTGAAGATACTGGTGTTGTTACAAAATAAGTAAATAAAAAGAGTTTAGGGGGTTGGAGAAGCAAAATAAAACAAATGAACATGAAAGAAACAATTACCTTTAAAAGTGTAACTCCTTTTGTTTTGAGCCTAAAGGATTCCTTTGAAAGGATTCTGCCCAAAGGGAATCCTCTAGGATGAGGAAAGGGATGTGGGGAGAGTAAATAGGCAGGGGTTGGCCGAGCCAAAGGCTTGAGGAGTGTGGGAAAAGAGGTAGAGGTGGGGGCTTTTATAAGAGGAGAGGAGGGGTACTTTTGGAAAGTAAGAAATATTACTTTATTTGAAAATGTGTTTCGGTTTCAAAAGGTCCCACATTGATATAATTAGTGGATAAGGTGAAATGCTTCGAAATCCACTCATCCAATTGGTTTTGGCCATGTGTAGGTTGTAGATGTTTCATTATCTTTCCATTTTAATTAAATCGTCAAATAATTATGTCATCGCTGCATCATTATTATGTCATAAATAATTTAATTTCTTTAATGTCTAAAAATTATAAAAAAAATACTATGATATATGAAATCTTTTTATCTTTCCAATGACTATTTATAATTAAAATTTGGACTTGTATAACCCCACTTAAAAATTGTTTTCCTAAAACATATTATGTTTGTGTCATTTTCACTTCAACATTAAATAAAAAGTAATTTATGTCATTTCCCAACAAAAGTGGATCCATGGGGTCCCCAAGTTGACCCATGGCTTTTCATGGTCGGCCATGACACAACCAATGAGGTTAGGACATGTTTCAAGCTCATCTTATTTTATTAAAGCATTATTTTTACCTTAAACTACACTAATACCACTAATCGCGATTAAAAACTTAATAAGTTACTATTCACCAAAAAATTATTTTAATCTCATTGAACCAATTTTTTCTTCTTAATGACAACCATTTATGTCGGATTTTTGAAAATCAAAACACAATGATGTCAAAATTTCATTTAAATGGAAAATCAGTTTTTATAAGTACCACTTAGTGGTTTCACTATTCATCAAAAATTGAAGTTTTTCAGAAAAATCCCAAAAATTCACCCTAAGCTATATTTGATATTCTGAATTCAAAAATGAAGTTCGTTTTACAAAATTCAAAACATATAAGTCACATTAATTAATTTAATAATTAATTCCCGCTGTCATGACAAATAGCGTGTTTTTATGAAACAATAAGTATCAAAAGATTGACACTAGTTTAAGTCTGATTTCAAAGTGAAATTGATTCCAACGACCACTATTGGATTTAATGGTAAAAATATTTTCTAATTTCACTTTAAAACAAATTCAAAATATAAATTAATCATATAAATAAATTATATTAAAAAGAGGTTTTGAATTAAAACACAACATTTTACACTATTCATGAAAAATGAACTTTATCGGAAAAATACCAAAAAATTACACAAAGTAAAATTTGATGTCCCGATTCTTAATAAGAGTTTTATTTGGTCTAAAAGAATGTTTAAGAGTGAACAAAACTATATTTAATGATGGTTCACCATCAAAAGGCGATAAGTGAACCTTTAGTGAAAACTAGGGCATAAAAGCCTAGAATTGATTTCTTTCCGTATTTTAAGCCATTAGCTTTTATTGGATAAATGTAAAAAACATTAAAAAACATATATAATCATATTTTAGTTATTTCTATCCATTACCGCCATTACAACGGCTACATGTTAACTACCATTTAAAATAATATTATTTTATTATTAGAGTGCAACGTAAGATTCCCATGAAACCCATTGTTGCGTGTTGGGTACGCCATCGAGCATAGCTTCCCCATTTAAAGTCATATTAATATTTTATTCAAAAATATGGATAAATATGAAATTGTCTATTCTTTATTTACCTGGGGTGTTACAGTAATGTTCCTAATGCCCAAATACACTACACCTCTCAATCAACCATGTTTTATCAAGTGAAGGATCTTATGTAATTAATCATTTTTAAGTTTGTAATAAAAAATCAAGGTTGTAACAGTTGGTATTAGAGGATGGGTTTAGTTATTTTTGGGATTAGGATTATATAACCCTAGTGAATCCTTAGAGAATGGACTAAGTATAATAAAGACATTACTATGTTTTGGTGAGTATTGAGCGAGTGTTTTATCAGGAAAATATACCAATGTATGAATATGACTAGGTAGAGGCGGCTCTGGCATAGATGTACCTAGGGGTGAAAATCCTGACAAGATGTTTCGGTCTTGACCCGGGGTATCCTGGTACACAAAAATGGCCCTTGATACACTCTTGGTTATGAGACTCCCATGGGATATGATTTGGTAAATTCAAAAGATTAGTATGACCCATTATAAAGGGAATACAAAAAATCCCATAGGAATATATGTTTCAAAGTAGATCATGGATAACATAGATTCAAACCTATAGATTCATATTTTATGGAAATAAAAATAATTTATAATTCATCCATTTTTGTTTTTGGATTACCCTATATGTGTTACCCCTTACATTCCTTTTATTCGAGCCAATGGTCGGTAATAGGAGGACTCGGGCTGACAACCGATATGAAGATCAATGCGATGAATGTTCTAATGAGATCCCCAATCCAATGGGAGTGGGAATAGTGAAATATTTCACGATACATTCTCAGTTAACTCATGATTGGAATAGAAACATGGGTCAAGAGAAACGTTCAACCCCTCTAAGAAAGAACAAGTCTCTATCAAAAGATTCAGGATTCAAGGGCCTCCTACTTTTAATTTATCATCTGATCCCTCAATCGCCGAACATTGGATAAACTCCATTGAGAAGATATTGTCCATACTTCAATGTTCATAAGAAGAGAAGGTCCTTCTGGATACTTATCGTATTGAGGGTGAAGCTGATAAATGATGAACATTGATAAAAAATATGAAGCTTGAGGAGGAGATCAAGGAATTGGAATGGAAGGATTTTCAGAAGATGTTTTTCGATAAATATTTTCCGCCCACCCTCTAACATAAGATGGAATGAGATTTCCTTGTACTCAAACAAAATGATGATTAATCTTTCAGATCATACATGAAAAAATTCACAAGAATTGCGCGATATGCCTCCAGTTGTGTCGTTACCCCCAAATGCAAGTTTGACCGCTTCATTGGTGTGCTAAAACCTATCCTACGAAAATCCCTCACAATCTGTGACTTCGACTGCTATGAGGAATTTATCTGATGTGCCCTCAAGTTAGAAATGGAGATTGGGGAATCTCAGGGGTATCATGGGGTTATGAAGAATAAGGTGGATTTCATTCCTGGCGGTCCAATGGATAAATCCAACGGTGCTAAGAAAATCCATCACCCCACTTGCCAAAGGTGCAGAAAGAAGCACCCCGGAATTTGCCTGAAGGGTACAAGGAAATGCTTTAGGTGTGGAAGAGAAGGACACCTAGGCATTAACTGCCGACAATAAAAACCCATGGCTTCAACAGAGGAGAGGAACTCCCCATTCGACTCTCAATGTGTTGTTCATTGATTCAAATGCAATGAACCATGCATCTTAAAAATTAGTGCCCTAATCCCAGGGTTTTATTAGGCAACCAACAACCTCCAAGGTAGTAAGGGATAGATTTTTTCATCACTACAGCTGAAGTGAACCCCGAAAATGATGTAGTGATAGGTACTCTAGTTATTCATTCAAGAATAGTGAGTTTACTTTTCTATTCTAGTTCTATGAATTATTTTATATCCCAAATGTTTAGTAGAACAATCCCAACACCACCACAAATCATGGATGTAAAGATGTCTACGAGTACTGAAAATGGGGAAGTAATTGCATCCCATGAATATAACTCCTCCCCTATAATAATATGTGGATTTAACTTCCCTGTGAACCTCATAATGATCCATCTACTTCAATTTGGTGCAATTATTGACATGGATTGGCTTTCCCTATATAGAGCCAACATAAATTTCTGTGAGTGGAAAATCACTGTCCATGGAAAGATTCGACCCATGATTCTGTACAAGTAAAAGGAGGAGGATGAATCTTCTTTAGATCCATCACCTCAAGCATTGATATTATTTCCCTATGAGCACACATATCTAGCTTAGATGATTGAGTGCATGGAAGCAAACATCCTTGATGAAATGCCTATTGTGATGGAATTCGCTGAAGTGTTTCTCAATGAATTGTCTGGTCTTCCTCTTAAAAGAGATGTTGAATTATCTATTGACCTTATACTTGTGGCGTTAACAATTTCCAGGACTCTATATAGAATGGTTGTTGTGTAGCTTGAAGAGAAGAAGAAAAACTACAACAGAATCTGGATAAAGGGTTTATACGCCCAAGTGCATCACCATGGTGTGCACTAGTCCTCTTGGTCAAGAATAATGATGGTTAAATGCGCCTTTTCATCAATTATAGTGAGATTAACAAAATCATGATAAAGAACAAGAATCCTCTTACACAAATTTATGAATTGTTCAATCAGCTGCTTGGAGCACTATAATTCTCCAAGGTAGATTTCCGGTCGAGATATTATCATGTCAGGGTGAATTTGGATGATATCCCCAAGACTACTTTTCATACAAGATACGAGCACTATGAATTCATAGTAATGCATTTCGGACTCACCAATTCTCTGGAAATCTTCTTGGACGTGATGAATAGAGTATTTAGAGAATACCATGACAAATTATTGGTAGTATTTGTAGATGATATTCTAATATATTCCATCACCAAGGGGGATCATGAGAAGATTATACGAAATGTACTAGACACCTTGAAAAATGAGAAGCTCTATGCAAATTATAGCAACTGTGAGTTCTGGTTGAAAGAGGTCTCATTCTTAGGCCATACCATCACAAGAAATGGGTTTTCTGTGGATCCCTCAAACACAACTGCAATAGAGGGATGATCGAGGCCTACATTGGCAACGGATATCTATAGCTTCTTGGGGTTAGCTGGATATTATCGATGAGTTGTGAAAAACTTCTCACTATATTCCAACCCTCTTTCCAAGCTAACTCGTAAGGGAGTAATTTTTTCTTGGACTGATGAATGAAAATAAAGTTTCAAGGAGATGAAAATGAGGCTTACCACTACGCTCGTGCTCACACTACCCACAATTGGATAAAATTTTGTGGTGTTTAGTGATTCTTCGAAGAAGGGCCTAGGATTTTTGTTGATGCAAAATGACAAATTCATTGCCAATTCATCAAGGCAATTGAATGTTCATGAGAAGAAAAATCTAACACATGACCTCAAGATAGCTGCAGTGACTTCGCTTTGAAAATTTGGCGGAATTATCTCTTTGGGGAGAAGTGGGAAATATATAGAGACCACAAAATCCTCATGTATATATTAATACAGAAAGAGTTGAACATGTGCCAATGAATATGGTTAGAGCTGATCAAAGACTATGACTGCTCAATCCATTACCACCATGGGAAAGGGAACAAGGTGTAAGATGATCTAAGTAGAAAGGAACCAGTAATTTTATAATTGATAATAATAGAAAAGGATCTAATCCTCTTAGATTTGATTAATATAGACATGGGAAGCATAAATAATGGAACATCATCAATCCTTTCACAAATTATTTCTCAACAGTCTCTTTTGGAATGGTTAAAGGATACTCAAAATGATGATGTGGGAATATAGAATCAAGTGCAAGCTATCATAAAAGGGAAATCTTCATAGTTCAATGTTAATGAAGAAGTAATTGTGGGATTTGGGAAACGACTATGTGTTTCATCAAGTCCGGAGCTGAAGAAGGAACTTTTGGATGATGTGCATCATTCAAATTTCTCTACTCATCTAGGAACCAAACGATGTATCAAGATCTTTGAGAGCATTATTGGTGGGATAATATGAAGAATGAGATCGTTGAGTATACATCAAAATGCCTAGTGTGTCATCAAGTAAAGCAATAGAGGAAAGATTCTAAGGGGATGATGTAACAATTACCCATACTACCATGGAAATGGGAGAACGTCACCATAGACTTTGTCACTAGACATCTCAAGACATACAAAGGTTACAATACAATCTGGGTGGTTGTAGATCATCTTACATTGTTTACACACTACATTAAAAATCAAGAGGAATCTCATTGGATCAACTGGAACAGATATATATTAGGAGAGTGGTAAGGCTGTATGGAGTACCACTATTTATTGGGTCCGATCGAGTTCTAAGATTCACCTCTATGTTTTTGAAGAGTCTTAAACATGATCTAGATACATAGATGAACTTCAGTATGGTTTATCATCCTCCAACTACTTTCCAATCCGAGTGGAATATCCAAACACTTGAGGACATGTTGAGAGTGTGCTTAATGGACTTCAAAGGAACATGAGATCAATATCTTCCTCTGGTTGAGTTCTCTTATAACAACAGTTTCCACTCAAGCATCCGAATGGTAGCATATGAAGCCCTGTATGGGAAGAGGTGTAGAACACCAACATGTTTGGATGAAGTCGGTGAGCGTAAGCTGTTAGGACCAGAAATGGTTGAAGAAATTGTGGAGAAGGTGAAAATCATTTAGAAGCATATCAAGGTAGCCTAGAGTCGATAGAAGAGCATTGTAGATAACCGTTGATGAGACTTTGAGTTTAAATTTGGAGACATGTTATTTCTACGCTTATCTCCTTGGAATAAGGTCATGTGGTTTGGAAATAAACAGTAGTTAATTCCTAGGTACGTGATCCCCTTCGATATTCTTGATCGTTTCGGGGCTATTGCCTATCGACTAGCACTTCCACCTACCATAGTCAATGTACAAGATTTCTTTCATGTATCCCTCTTAAGGAAGTACATACCGGACCCTTCACATGTACTCCATAAAGAGGTAGTACAACTAGAGGATGATATTTCTTATGAGGAGCAACCAGTGAAGATATTATATCATAGAGAAAAAGTTCTATGATATAAGACAATTACCATCATTAAGGTGTTGTGGAGAAACCACAAGTTTGAAGAAGAGACGTTGGAATCTGAGGAAGTGATGACACAAACGTACCCACATCTGTTTTATTGTGGGAAAAGGACAATATGAGGGCGAAATTTCTTTAGGGGGAATATTGTAACAACGCAAACAATCATTAATGAAAATTCCTATTGGACTTTTTTTAAACGTCTTATTATGTAAAATGGGTATGTAGACAATATGAACTTACTTGGTTTTAGGTTTTTTGATTTAAAATATGGTTAAGAATTGTGACCATTGCTAATATAGTTATTGAAAAGTGATCATATGATTAGTATAAATATATGGAATTAACAATCCAATTTACTCAGACAAAAATAGTGATAGCCTCATCCATTAGACTTTCCCTATATAAAGCCCATTTATCGGACCATGGAAAGGAGGTGGTGTCATTTGTCTTCTCTCTTGACCAAGTCCATGCCATGTTTGAACATGTTAAGCTTGAGAGGAACCAACTATGGGTGAAGTGGAAGTTGATAGACATTACCACCCGAGCGATGTTATCCGAGCCACGCCAAGAGTCAATCACTATCACGCACCTTACCCTAGGGCCTTATGCGGCTATTTTAAGGGGTGATGTAAAAAATTACTAGAACTATGATAATGTCAATTACTTTTGTATAGAATAAATAATATACATTTATTTTCTATTATTATTACGTTATAAATAGTTTTAGAAGTGCAAATAGTATATTTAGTTAATATTCAACTAAGAAATCTATTTTTATGTATTAATGGATATTTGGATTAAATAATATTATAATAAAATATAATTATTATTAAATTGATTTTTATTAAATATAAATGATCATATAATTTTATTAATGAAATTGTAATTTTTTTAATGTTTCAAAGCTATTTTTGTCAAAACCCATGATTTTTCGATAAATGTCGGTTTTTATATTAAAAGTGAAAATTAATATATTTAAAAAATTACATAGATAAAATTAACATTTTTTTTGGAATCAGGACGCCAAATTATCAAATGGTGAAATTTTCATAATTTTCTGAGGTAGTCGAATTTTCGGGTAAAATTTAAATACCATTTAAATATATAATGTGTTTTATGACATAATAATGACCCAATAGTGATGTAATAAAATACTATAAAGATTTTTTTCGGCCAATATTTCTTTTACCATTAAAATAATGTTACTTTTGATATGTTTTATTTTTTGTAGAAAGCTTTAGTGGACCCTCGAAGATATATAATACATTTGGCCTTTTAAAATTGATTTCCTTGAGAGTGTGACTCACCTATACATAATCAACCCAATTATTTTAAGAAGTTAAGCCATTGGACTTATAAAATATTGTTTTCCACTCCCATTTGGCCAAAAATATTGGGAAAAACCATGGGCTGTTTTGTGGTTTTGATTAGTTTAATGTGTGGTGTCTGAAACCTAAATAATAACGAATTCCCTCTACATTCCTATATAAACCCACCCAAGCTCCCACATACTCTTCACTAAAATCCTTTTTATTTCATCCAAAATCATACCTCCCCTCTATAGAATCCTCCCAAGGAGCCCCAAGCTCCCAATAATCCTCTCTGAAGCCTCTCCCAAGCCTTTGAGATCACACTTCCATGTAAGGGTTTTCTTCCTTTCTCATTTCTGCCCAATATTCTTTAAGTTGTTATGCCATTTCAATTTCAATTATAAATGTTGGGATATGGTTTTTCACCTCTCCCATACATATGTAATTATTTATTAATGATGGGAGACCCCTTTATCTATCATTAAATGCCTCCAACGTATACCTGTTACTATACCAAAATTCAGAAGGGGATTTCTCTCTCCTCGTTTACATCCAAGAAATTCTTTTGTAAATACCATTACAATTATTGGGACATGTATATATATTACCCCCTTAATATAAATTTCATGTAAATATTATGAGACACCCCTTTTCTCTCTCATCAACCATTTTTATGAATTATTATGTCACGTTGTTATGCTGCTGAAATTGCCCCACGTTTTTCCAAGACAAAGTCATTGTGTAGTGAATACAATGTCCATTTCTCTATCAATGGAATTAACCATTATGCAAATTTACTTATTTATTAAATAGTATCATATATTAATTCCACATTCCATTATCGTGGAATAAATAATTATGTTTAATGAATCCATGTTTTATGATCCATGTGGTACACTTATGCATTAAATGAAATGTTTAAGAAGGGTGAGCCCTGATAGCTCTCCAATGCATTGGGTAAAGTATAATATCATGATACATCATGTGAAATTCGTGTTGACACATCCTATTTGATGTGAAATGAGTTTTTACTCATGCTTCATGTGTAATGAGGATTTACTCATGCTCCATGTGCAATGATCCTTGGCTCATGCTAATTCCATGTTAAGTGTTGTTTCCACATTTCCATGTTATGATAATCAAGATATATCATGCCTTTATGTTAATGTTTACCTTGAGCTAATTTATATGTCTATTTCATAAATTTTATTGTAATATTCATGTTATATCTTCTTTACTCCATTACTAGTATTTATAGCTCACCCTTTTCTTATGCATGTCCTCGGGTTATCCCATGTAATGCTAATTATGAGGGAATGTTGTGTTCATTTAAAAGATGTTTTCAATAAGATGTTGCGTTTTATGTTTCAAGTTGTTATGTAATGCTTGTAAGCCCTAAAGACACTAGACCTCTCGTTCTTTCATGTTGTATCTAGTGAAGTTTCTTATATAATAAATCATGTTTATGTTTGTAATAAAAAAGTAGGGTTGCTACATTAAATCCATTGAAATACCTAATATTAAAAAAATATGATATTTTTTTCCTTTAAATACATTAAAATTATTTTTATACCACTTCTATATATTTATGATTTAATATTTCTTACTCTACATGAAACTGTATTATTTAGTTAACAAAAAATGTATCGTATCATAAATTTATGTAAAATCCACTTATGGAAAATTTCAATGAACTTGTTTAAAGAGTTTATTCATATTATTTGGAAATTTTCTAAATATAGGAACATTTAATTTTAAATATAAAAAATTATTTATTGAACCCACCAATATTTATTAAAAAACCAAATGTATAACTATTAGTTATGCTATATTTCCTTGAATAAATTTTTTTAAATAAAATATATTGTTTTCAATATTTTACAAACAATTTATATATTTGTATTAATTTAAATTTAATATAAAAACAATCCAATAAAATTCAATCAAATTTTTATTGTATAAAAATAAATTTTATCATATTCTCTAATAATATTCATTCTAAATAAGGGTATAACACTAAATAAAAATATGGTATAAATTAGATGGTTAATTAATTTATAAAACACTTTCACAATAATACTACTAGGGTTGAGATACATAAACCGTTATTAAAATGACATAGGCTCCATGAGTGATGTGTGTGATGATGGTTGTTTTCTGAGGTTGTTCACAGAACATCAATCTAGTGGTGATATCCACTAACAAGAACTCCTATCATATGAGATTTTTTTCGAGCCTCAAATATTGATGTTCTTATTGGGAATGGTTAAGAGAAAACCACAATGATACTACCTCCTTCCCTAGATTTGAAAAATAATATTTATAATGAATGAATCTACATGTTGAGATATTGAATGGTTTCTTTTTTACTCAATTAACTCATATAATTACCCTTAATAAAAATCACCCTAATTGTAACTTTATAGTTGCAACATTACCTATGGTAATAATACCTAATAGTGATATAGACCAACGATCATATTGAGCTATGTTTAGGTAACATTAATGTAGTGGTCATACCCTAATGGTCTCATTTCTAAATACATTTTATATATAAGCCTCCAAACATCAAAACTAAATTCCCAAAGTTTTTTATAATTCTTATAACAATGTTAATAATATTCCTTATTATTTTCTGTTTTTTAAAATGTTTTCATCATATGTGTAACATCTCTGCCAGTATTCCACTAAACTGCTGCCCCAATCTAGTTCCTTACAAGACCACAAGCATGCATCCACATACACTATAGAATTTAGACTCGTAGAGGGGGGTATAAGGTGGAACTTTGAGGATAAAATACCCCATATCATTGTGCACAAACATATGTAAAGAACCAACCATCATGCACATCAACGTATGCATAGCAAATACAGAAACAAAAAAACATTGCAATGAAATGAAATACAATAAATTACCAAAATAAAATTCCATATATACATAATAAATTATCTAATGGGATGATCATATATACAGAAAATATATATATTAGGTTATAATTCCAGATCTTAGTGATTTCATATAATCGGTCCCCAATATTATATCATACAGATCTAGACTAACCATGAGTCTCCAAATTAGCATCCTACTCAAAAATGAAATTCTAGGACTTCTCCATATCCATCGTGTGTCCATACTCAACCAAGAGGAAAACAGAAGCTAGTATTTTCCCTAAGGTACACATACATGGGTTCAGAAATAAATCGTAATAGGCTTCCCCCAATGGTGATCATACACTATTCATCCATCAGTACATGATCAACCAATATCCTAATCCTAGAGGAAACATATCTGAAATAAATAAATCCATAACCTTGGTCAATCCTTATGTCCAAGACCTCATATGACCAAATCATCATTGGAAAATCCTAATGTGTCTCTGATTACAACTCAATTAATGTTCATCCCAAATAACTTACGATCTCCATCTCCATGGTAGCCATAACTAAGCCTGTTTATTCTGGGGACCCATACTATGATAGTCCTATCATTTAGGAAAATAATATTAGTCAAACCCCTACCATGAACTCATGACCCCAATCCTTATCTCATATTTTTTACCTATACATATTAGTCACATGTACCACACAAATGTACTATAAAAATAAAGAGTATCAGTTAGATACCTATTCCATATATCAAACTAAAATTTCACAGAGTATTTATCCAGTGCCTGAACCACAAATCAAACACTAGTATTTAGAGCATTAGTATGACAACTAAACCATGGATGTGAAAAATTATTCCACTATCTATTGTATATAGTATATCATCATTTACTAGATCATAAAACTGGAAGATAACAAAAATGTACACTATCTATGCCTATAGCCTTTGTATGACACCTAATCCAAATAGCATACAATCGATGCCCAATGATTCAGTCCAAATCTGACCACAAACATTGAATTTACATTAACTATACTCAATAATAAAAAAAAATTCAGGATCCTAAATCCAACACTCAAACCCAAGATTAACTATCAATATGGATACAAAGATTTCATTCAATATTGTCAATAATAGATACCCAGAACCATACCTTTTTATCATATATCTATCACTTTCATCCATCAAAAACCTAAATAGTAATCCATGCTCTAAAATTTTAAATACAACCATATCACAATATCCCCATAGTCATAAAAAATGGCTCAACAGCCACAACCATGGGAAAAAATAACAAGGGATTGATGAACCCCCATGCCCATCTAAAGATCCTTAAAAGGAAAAAGGGAAAAGTAACAGTAAGACTACTTTAGAAGCTTCCACTATCTCATAGAATAAATAAATAAAATCCTATAACAAAAAAATCCTCAAGCATCCAATAGTGCCCTCTAATTGATCACTGATAAACAACACATAATAAAATGGATAAAAAATCCGGACTATAGCACACATGATTTCCCAATAGCCAACTAGGACTTCCAATGATCAATTGATTTGAAACTATCCCTCAAGGGGAATCCACATGAATCCCTCATAATTAACTCAAAACCATAATCACACCCTTACTAACTTCCATCCTAAAGATCTCAACCCTTCTTAGAGGCTCGAAAATCTCTAAACCACCAACACATGGTCTATACCCTAATGTCTCTAACCTTGAGAAACTGGTCTCAATACATTATTACAACCAATATATCCACATAGATACTACTTGATCACACCATATATGATCCATACAAGGAACCAAAACATATCATTATGGAACACTTGGGGCTAGTTGATCTCCATGTTCACAACCATCACACGAGCCCCACAACTCACCACCCAACCCCCTAGAGGACTATTAATCCAAAATATGAGAAAATACTCTTGATGAACTATATTTTTCAAACGAACCATCCAAAAAACACTTATATGATGAATGGATTCAAACATCGTGATCTTTGTAGAAAAAAACTCTGAATCGATGGCTCACCAGTCCAAATATAAAAATGGGGCACAAAACACCCAAACCACTAAAAAAGCTAACTAAGGTGGAAGTACACGGTGTGTATGCCTGCAAACATGATGTGTACGCCCAAATTAACCACAAGGTGGTTTAGTCTAGCAATACATTACATGTAAAACAAATTTACATAACGTGTAAACCCCCTACAGTATCTGTACCCTAAATGGGGTACCTTCCCATGTACCTCACATGGCCTATCCATGTGTTTCTCTTTGATTGTGTACTCCTACATGGAATTTAACCCACATGGTATTTGATCATGTACCCTACATGACCATGTCCTCCTACATGAGTCATCTATCCATATACTCGGCCACACACTAAGTGACAGTACATGACATGCTCTCTAGACTACATAATATGTAGTCATATTCCTCACTTCCTTCCCAAACAAATTACACCAAATATGTGTTCTTACAACCCCATGCCATTTACTAAGAGATTTTAAATTAAAAACCCATGTCAAAATACATAAAACAAATTATTTCTCTAATTATATACAAATAATCCAACATCAAGTCCTTAGTAATCAGTATAGGGATCTAAAAAATGGAAACTAATAATCTTCTTGGATCAGTTCATATAACTCAAAAATCAGCCTACTTTATAGAATAAATGGAGATGCTACAGGTACCAATCCATTAATGAAACTGCTAAACTTCAATTTAATCCAAATTTCGACAATGAAAAAAGTCTACTAATATCTCCTTATCCACCCCTTCATGGTTAGTCTGTCACACACAATGGAGGAACCCTCCTTTCCTACCACACATATGATGTGACAAATGGGGGGTGGATGTTAGACCTAATTTGAGTTAATTAACTAATTAATTAATTATCTATTTAACAACCATTCTGTATCCTCGAACAAAAATTATTTTTGAACCTGATTAAAAAAAATACCAATCCAGAATCAACCACGGAGTCAGAAGTTCAATACGATTCTCCATTAAAATAGATGGGCACTTTACGCCATAAGAAAAATTAATTATATAATTAATTAAATACATAATAATTCACCAAAATTTGAATGTCATTGAATTACAAAAAAATATTGTTCTATGGTAGATGCCCTATTACAATACCAATGGAGTTGTCAGGGGAAAATGACCATTTTACCCCTAATAAGTAGTTGAATCAAAATTCAAATTTACACAAAACATCAAAATCCTGATAAACTCGGGTCTTTAAAACCGCACCACCACTAACCAACTCCTCTCCAAGAATCCCCAGTGTCATTCCAACCAAATAACTTGATGCACTTTGGAACTCAACTTAACATCAACTCATTAAGTTCTACTTAGAGACACCAAATGATTTTATCTTCATAACTCATATGATAGAGTGTAAAACCCATCCAATGTCAATCCACCAAATTATACCATCAAAAAACGACTAGGAAAATTTTTATGAACAACTATCTATTGTGAGATGTAACCACATCTATTAAACGCATCATTATGCTAATGGTTCTCCCCACTATAGAACTCAACCCAAAACTATAAATTCTAATTCATGGTGCCTCTCCCACACCATCAATGTCTCCTTTAAAAACCATAATCATTAGACCAAAATCATTCTTTATGTGGTCCTCACTAAATCCTTGTCCCTAAGAACACAAGGTTCACATCACGACGCTGGATCTAGTACTCCCATATATAAAAGTTTTAGTAGTTTATACTCACTACCAAACAAATGTTTCTATAGCCCATGCCCCAATCACAACCAAACCTCTTAAATTGATATGGTTGACTCTCGCTCCACCAATAGATTCATAATGAAACATCAACTGACACCTAGTACCAACATCTAAGAATAGCCCCATGGTATTCAATTACATCCCATACATCATAAGGATCCTTCTCTAAAGTGGTAGATGGTGCACTTCCAACAATGCAGCTCCACATACACCACTCCTTGAGCACCACAATAGAAATGATATTTTTGAAACCAAAATAGCACTCAGATATCTTGGAGTACATCAAATTCTCTCTAATCGTTGTTAGTATGATATGATGATATTGGGCATGATCACCTCTAGATTAAATGTATGTTAGTATTTCATCGATAATTAGCACCACAAGATCATACATTTCAAAAATTATATTTAAATCCTAAGGGAATTGGTTCACCTATACACAAGCCACATATCACACCCAATTTGGTTCTTATCCTACTCATAGATTCCATCTCAACTCAAGTCTCATGGGTTTATGCTCCCACAACATTTGTTCCACCAGTCTAATGACATAGTGTGTCACCATCGCTCATGTATCTTTTGTTACATTATCGTGGAACCCTTAAATTCTATTTTATAACCAACTCACAAAACTTTCCCTAAAGATAGAGAGTAATATCCAATGAAAACATAGTTCATGAACACTAACCATATACACTCAAGAACCTCATTTTATTTTTATCTAGCTCATAACCAACGTACACAAACTTATTTCACAGTCATTACCTATGATAGGAAACCAAATGAACCAAAACCTCTTGAAACCACCACAAGATTTATACAATACCAAACATGTTCTTCCACAAAGAAAAAAAATGAAATATAACAAGTCTAAACCTCAAACCCAGCTACAAATTTCAGGAATCTTTTTCAAAAATTCCAATGCATCCATCTATGCCTCATGAACATAAAATCACACACAACATGGTTGAACCCTCTCATGGGTGAACCTCAAAAGACACATAGAACCAACTACCTAATGTGGATTAACGTGATGATGGACACTCGGATATCCCAAAATTTTCCAAAAGTTAAGCATCTTGTAAATTCATAGTGTACAACCAAATACATCAATGGGTATCTCATAAAAGGACACAGATCACGGGACATCATCATGACCCCATCCCCATAACACAAAATTTCATCATACGAAATCTACCATCTAAAGGGTCTCATATTTAAAATATGTCACCCATAAAAAACCACCAAAAACCTTAGAACATATCCCCACTGAGCATCTTCACATCATATTTCTCCCTGGGGAACCATTTCACATAATTAATCTTGAAAAAAACCCACAAGGTTCCAACTAATATACACCCATATCTTTCTGACCCACCTAGTTCACTATATCTACGTTTTACATGGAACATAATAGCATCATCATTTTGAAGCAAGTCTCCATAGATCCAAAAAAACATAACATCAAAAAGTAATATTTATAATCCCACACTAGATGGCTTGTAGCATGTAGATCTTATATACCCACCATGATACATGATACACCACATTCCTCTACAAACCAAGAGTTAAAACCAATGTATACCTATTGTAAATGGGCTGAGATCTAGATATCCATCAAAAAATAGAAAACATTATAAACCACATGTGTGTCAACCATGGTGAAAAACATATATAACTATAACATCAAAAAAAACATTAATCCTATGATGATAACCTAGACTTCCTACTAGAGTAGGTGTTCATGACACAATAGTTGATATCCATCACAAGATCATATAAATCCCTTTATCTCTTGTATTTCAAACCCCAAATAATAATTTAATAGGATAGTAACTATTCAGATAGCACTTTGGAATGTCCCTGCATAGATCTTATTGAATTGGATCCCTAATATGGTTATCCAAAATACCTCATGAATGCCTCCTAGTGTTCTAGAGTATATTGATTTGAAGTGATGGTCTAATTTGAAAGTATAAAGAAACTATACTCCCATATCATAGTTCACAACCAGAAGGAAATAACAAAACACCATACATATCACTATATTAAAAAAAAATAAACTAAAAATTGCACAAATATCAGGCTATACTTCCATATCTATGTCATATCATATATGTAGTCCCTAGAATACTATTGATCTTATCCAGTCTGATCATTCGTCTCCACACAAGAAACATACTCAGACATGAAATATTGTGCCCTCACCCTATCCATTGTGAATCCATGCTCAACAAGAAAGAGGACATATGATATTCATGTACATTTCGATGAATCTACATGGGGAGACAAATAAATCATTATAGGTGACCCCAAATAGTGAATCTATAAATTGCTTCCATAACTGCATGCCCATGGAATATGATCATATTATCCAAAACCTAAGTAAAAAAAATACAACCAAAGACATAGTCGATCCATAGGTTTAGGACACCAATCAACCATACCTAAATCTTCCAATGTTGGGGTGTCTATGAGAACAACTCAATTACTGTGCATCACAAATATCATCTGGACCCCATATCCAAGGAATCCAAAATCAATTATGAACTATAATTATCTATATGAATCTATATATCAAGTATTCTCAATAATAGATATTCTGAACGATACATGTGGATCATCTATTTAGCTCTCTTAGCCATCACAACCCATACTTTTCAACCAGGATCTATATATTCACAATCTAACAACATCACAACAACCCCATAAGTGTAAACAAATTATAAACATCCATAATTGTCAGAAATCATAAGAATGGATAGATGAAGACCCAAGACCATTGAAATATCATCAAATGTACCAAATACCATAGTAAGAGAATGACATCATATTAGGGGTTCTTCTATCCCACATAAAGACTCATGAAAATTTCAACATTTGAAACATCATCAAGTAGACCTCACTGGACACCAAGTGGTCCTCGATCCACAACACACCAAGAATGGAATCCAAAATAATGGCCACATCATATATGCATTCTCAATAGCCATGTATGGCATGAAAAGATCACATGATTAGAAACCAACCTACTAGGGGAATCCAAAATACTCCCATAGAATAAATTCAAAACTATAAAAACATACAAACATAACTTCTATCCCCCAATGTTAACCTATAATAAAGATACCAACAAATCTAATCCTCAAATAAATTATATGAATCTCAGTTAGACTAACCTCAACCAACCAGTCATAATAAATTGGGAAATCCATGATCTCCACTGATATAATAATCAATCCTAACTTTTGTAATCCATAAAAGAAACCTCAACAGATAAACATGGAATGCTCTTTCTTGGTTAATCACTAGGCTCACAACCCGCACATGTGCCTTGTAGTTTACAACCCAACTGACTAGATTATTCTGAATCCAAACATAATGGAAATCCTATTTCTGAACAATCGTTGTCTAAAATTATATCTATGAGACCTCTATATTCCACAATGATTCCATCTTCACAATCTATGTGAAAAAATGTTTATAATGGACTACTCATAAGTTCAATTATATATTTGGGACAGAAAACACCGCAAAACCCTAAATGGGTGTATAAGGGGGAACTACATAGTGTGTATGCCTAAGGACATGGCATGTACACCAAAATACAAACATGGGAAAGTAATACACCCTGAAATGGAGTGTAAAAACCCATTGTAAATGATATGTAAAACTTTTACATGGTGTGAACCCTAAACGGAGTACCTTCCCGTGTACCTCACATGTCATGGCCATGGTTTTCTATCATTCCATGTACACCTACAAGGAATTTAATTCACACAGGGTCTGGATTTGTACCCTACAAGACTGTGTCCCCCTACACATGTAATATAGACATATAATTATCCACACAATGAGAAACACTACACGAAGTGTCCTACAGACTGTACACTATTCCGTTTTCTTTGTCCCTTCTTCCCCAAACAAGAAGAACACAATATGTGTGTTCATAAAACACATGTCATGTAGTCATGTTTTCTAAAATGGAAACATGTACGAACCTCTATAAATCCTCACTTTCACTTGATTAGATAATGATCAACCCCATGGGTTCGTTAGAATGAAATATAATTCTTTAAAACAAGGAAAAAACTAAACTATGGGGATCGGGGCATAAAGATCAAAATCCATCCTACCTCATGGAGTAAACACCAATGATCCAGGTCCCAATAATATCCTATATGTTGTTTCAACTTGATCATGTCTTGATCTATTCTATGGATGATGTTTGATGACATATCTTTCTACTCCCCTCCTAGTTCAGCCATCACGTCCAAGGGTGGATTCCTCCCCAGTTCCTTTCATGTTCGAGAGTCCCCATAATGGAGGGTGGGTATTTTACCAAATATAATTGCTAAATTAATAAATTATAGATTTAAAACCCATCTCGAGTCCTTAATCATGATGTAGGTTTATTCCTCTAAAAGTAAATACACCCCATTCTGGACTCACCCAAATAGTTTTAATATCATCTCGACACTACCATAAATTAATATTAACACTTGAGCATTCTTGAATAATTTTATTTTTAATTAAGTAAATATCAATTATTTCACCAAAAATCACACTACTCAGAATTCCACTAGAATACTTTCATATTTCAAAAACCATATTACAAGACAAATGACGTGGTCAAAAAATTATCAAGGATCATATTCTAGGGTGAAATTACTAACTTACTTCATATAGGAACACAAGATAAAAAATTAAAATGTCTATACAATTACCAAATTTAGAAATACTCAAGTCTCAATAACCCCCCGAATATCAACCTTCCCATCCTTGAGATGCCTCAGTGGTATTACAACTAGACATCCTGGAACACCTTGGTCATCAACTCATCCTTAATTTCTTTCATTTTATTTTGATATACTAATGGATTTTCTCCTCATAACAACTATGATATGGTTAATAACCCATAAAATGACAATCCACTGATTTCTACAATAAAATCAACTAGTACAGTGCATAAACAAACTTATCTATCCGGAGATGCGACTTCATCATTTGAAACATGTGATCATCCTCATGGTACTCCACCCCATATAAATCAACCCAAAACTACCGATTATGATCCTTGATGTTTCCCACAATTTTAGTTTCCTTTCAAAACCATCCTAATCAATCCACCAACCTAGTCAATGTGGTACTCAATTCATCCTCAACCCTTCCCACAAAAGGGTCAAATCACCACAACCAATATGGGACTCCCCTTTGTATGTGAATCCTTATTGTCACCTCAGAACCGAACACATATTTCTCGGTCTATAACCCAATCATGTTCAATCCTAAAAAATGGACATGGATGTCTCTCACTCTTAAAAAAGTGAAAAAAGATACATTAACTATCTCCCATTCAAATTATTCAATAATTAAACCCATGGTATTCTCTGACATCCCATTTATGACTAGGATCCCTCTCTATGACATCCAATAGAATTTTTCCCACGATGAGAATTCACATACACAACTCTACATGCATAACAATAAATAGGTCATATATCAAACAAAAAATAGAATCCAGGTATCATGGTTTATAGCTGATGCACAGTCAATGTACTTATGATAATTTCAATATATTGGGAATGATCATCTCTAGACAATGATTATTATTTAATGTCATTGATGAATACCAAAAAAACATATCCACTCTATAACAACTTAATTTTATGCAAAGGGCCTCATGTCACCAATCTCCACAAGCCCCTTATTGCACACAATTCAGTTCATATCTTACACATGGATTGATTCTCAACTCATGTATCATGGGAATATACTCTCATACAATCATATCCACAGTCCAAATGACACAACTCTTCACCTGTTCTCATGTCTCTTGGGATCCATTATAACATAACCATTACACACTTGTGTGTAACACACCCAAAAAACCTTCTCTAACACCAATTATTCACATCCCATAAAAATCAACATAGAATCCCTAACCACATAAACTCATGAACCTCATTGTTTTTCCATCCCATCTAATAACCATCATGTAATACCCAAATAGACAACCATTACTCAAGCTAGCACCTGAATAAACACTTTCCTCTTGAAACCAAAGACAAGCCTGAAACAGTATAACATTACTGCTTCCTCTTAGAAAAAAAGCATACAATGGGCCTAAAACTCAAACTCGATAGAACCTTTTATGCACCATTGTAACAATTATAACCTTTCATATGTGCCTCATGCAACTAAAATCATACAAATCTAGTTCAAACCTTCTCACGGATTACCCTTGAAATCAAAATGGAACTAACTCTCTCAATTGGAGTCACATCAAGAAGGTCACTAGGCTCTCCCACCTAAACCTCCGGTCAATGCTCATGTCGAGTCAGTAGGACTAAGCACCTATGTCTACAAAAAATAAAAAACGTCCATATTTAATGAGTCACAACATGCTCCCATCCCAACATCTCACAACCTCATCATATAATAACACATGAATCTAGGGCCTCACTTCTGGACGACATCACATGTTAAAATTGTTCATAAACACTAGATAACCCGTACTCTATGAGAATCTTCACATAAGACTGATCCCAAGATGATAAAGACACAAATAATCCTTGAAAAAAAAGCACCCACAAGGTTCCAACTATTGTACAACCATACCATGATGACCCACCCGAGACAATTCTCCTGCTATGCACAAGGTATACATTAATATCCTAATCATTGATCATGTCATCATATATCCATAAAACCTCCCAAAATAAATAAATCCATAAAATCACACACTATAAAACCTATAACATGTGAATCCAACATGCCTACCATTATACATGAGATGCCTCATTCCTCTACATATCACGATTAAAAACCAAATCATGGAACTCCATCCTATAGAACAATACCTAGATAAGTTTCAAAAAACAAAACATCCCAACCACATGTGCAATGTCGAAGGAAGAAATCATAAAAAACCAAAACATCACCAACCATGATCATTAATCCCAACCCTGATAACCTAAACGTCCAACTAGAATAGGTGTTTACAACACACCAACATATATACCCGTCATAGGATTCTACAAAAACTTATATATCTAGTCTACCTAACTAGAATTATTAATGTAATATGAAAGTAACTCCTCTGATAACACTTTTAACATCCCAAACCATATTCCTCTAAATAAGTTCCTTAATTTGGTTTACCACACAACCTCATGCTCATCCCTCCTATGAAAAATGATGCCAACTAGAAGCATGGGTTTATGGTGGAACAATGAGTCTACTATACCCCCATATTAATGAAAAACAAGAAGTAAATGAAAAAATATCATACACATCATATTATGTGGAGAAAATAATAAACTGAAATAGATGAATGGTATAATGAAACAAATACAATAATATCCTGACCAATCATTCCACACAAAGAACTACAATCTCCCACTAGGTTGATCATAAATAAAAATATAAAATATAATAAAATTAAATATATCAGGTTCTACTCCATGATCCTATCCATGTCATATACCAAGTCCCCTATAATATGTCGAGCTTGTCTAGCCTAATAATCAATCTCCATAGGCAAAACGTTCTAAAACATGCCATCTTGGACCTTATCTCAATCTATTGTGCATAAATTATCAACCTAATAACCGACAATATACACTCATGTACACTGAGGTGAATGCACATGGGGTGAGAAATAACTATCCACAGGCCACCCCCACCATTAAACCAATACTCCACTAAAATAAGTGGATGCTCATGAAATTTGTTCGGCATAGTGGAAACATAACTGAAATAAATATAAACAAAATCACTAACAATGCTTAATTCCAAGACCTTGATTGACCATACCTACTTTGACCAACTCCATGGGGTCTCTAAGAACGTTTCAATGACCAGGCATCCCAAATAACCTATGGATTCCATATGTATAGTAGCTATAACCAAACATGATTATTCTGAGAACTCATTATATGATATCTATATCATCTTATAAAATAATCAATGTTAAATACATACTATGAAATTGTCATGACCTATCCCCCGGGGCCCGTGCTGTGACTATCCCAAGCCCGCCATCCAAAGGCCAGGGGATGGAGACTAACACCGAAAGGCATATTCCATAAACCGGGAAGTCATTTAATTAAACTTGTACAAACACAAGGTCCGAGAACACAAAAAGAAGAAACTGTGAAGTAAACTACTTTAGTAAAAGTGTGCTGAAAGTAAAAGGGTCCGGAATACAAGCCCAACTGTGTGAGTACGAGTACAATTGAATGATCAATACAACTGAAAAATTGAAAACAACTACAGAGTCATCCTCCGAGGATCCTACCTGAAGGGTAGGTATAGATCGCCTCCTCAGTACTCCTAGTCCGTCCATCTCCTTCACGTCACGTCACGCAGAATGGTCCACCTCTGACCACCGTCTAGTCCTGGCACCCTTAGCCTCATTCAATGTTGTTCATCATCTACACAAGACACAACAAGGTGCGGGCGAAGCCCATGTAGAGGTGAGTATAACAATACTCAATAGGGACCCCCAAACCCTCGTAGGTATCCTAGAGTTCCAAAAAGGAAAAACCACAGAGCAAGACCTCAATCTTAATGCATGAAGCAATAGACATCAACTCTACTTAGGTACATGTCCATATATATACCTATGTTATGAATAAATACTCATCTCATACATGAGGGGAAAAACAGCAATGGTAACCCCCAAGATGTTAGAAGTACCACACAGGTAACACCACAGAGAAAAAACACTATGGTAGTAGTACCACACATGTAACACCACAAGGATAGTAGTACTACACGGGTAACACCACGAAGGTAGAAGTTCCACAACGGTAAAACAAAGAAGATAGGAGTACCACATAGTTGACACCATGATGATAGAAGTACCAAAAAGTTAACACCACGACGATAGAAGTACCACACAAGAAGCACCATGAAGATAGAAGTACCACACAAGAAACACCACGAAGGTAGAAGTACCACACAGGTAACACCATGAAGATAGAATTGACTCAACTCACAATAAGATATAACTTATGTAAAGAAGTACATATGAATAGTCGTAATCTTGATCATCTTATTCTGTTAAGAAGCACTACTTCTGATGCGCACATGATCAATAGTTACCAACCCCCATTGACCCACACAGGATCTAACCCACAAATGATCGATGTGCACGAACCCACAAAAAATTGTTGAGCACTAACCCACGCATGATCTGATCGATGCTGACCCACACAAGATCAATAGATTTTGAACCACATTGGATCAATATATTTTCTTCACATTACAACCAACCACAGGATTCCTCACACCTGGTGCGCTTGAGTTCCGTAGAATCTAGAACTCAAGATATTAATTGTACCTAAACCACCACTATTATCCAAAATGGAATATCCCAAAGGACAACCATATCGTAAGGGTTGCAACGCGATAGACGATGCTTCAAATGGATGCTCAGTTCACAAGTTATCAGCAATTTTGTTCTGAGTGCCCGATTGGATTTGGTTTCGAACCAACCCGGCCATACACAAACTCTACCCAAAACTCAATTAGATTATTCAAAAAGGTCCATATTGTTTTAAGGATTCTGGATCCGCAAAATGTTCATAAAACGGACGCCCGGTCCTTAGGATAAGGTCATTGGAGTGTTCCTGGGCCCGGTCCGACCTGGTCGGAGCGACACGGCCCAACCTCGTTGGACCGACACGGCCCGACCCGATCTAGGTATGCCCGAGGTGGAATCGGCCCACTGTGTCGATGTCTGATCCAAACCATAAAAGGGGAGGCCCGCAAGGGTGGCCTGTTCTGAGGGTGGTGGCCCAGTCTGAGGCCGGTGGCCCGGTCCAAGGGCGGCGGCCCAGTCTGAGGGTGGCAACCTGACGTGAGGGCGGCGGTCTGGCACTGAGGGTAGTGGCCTAATTCGAGGGTGGAATCCTATCCTTCGGTGGCAGCCTTTCTGAGGAGGCTTCCCGGTTTCGTCCGATGCGGGGGTGTACCCCCCCCCCCCCCGGTCTCCCTGATTCTTCAACGACCCAAAGGCTGTTCAGTTTGCAAGGTCGCGACATCGCGTAGGCTCCACTCAATCGTCGCGGAACCCGCCAAAGGCGGGTTCGGCCTCCGCCACAACTTCTAATCTCTGGAGGTATGACGTTCACACCACCTTCCAGCCTACAGCTATCGATTTACCCACCTCCTATACTGTTCACCATAGCTAACGAGCAGCTGCCTTCCTCTTGCGGCACACATCGACATGCTCACGGTCTTCCAAGGTGGTGCAAGGAAAACATGGTTGTGGAGGGTTTGTGATCAGTTCATTAGGCCTGAGCCCTCCGCGTTATCTCACATATTTAAGGATGTAAATGGGTTGAATAAATAATTGAGTTAAACATGAAATTAATCCCACAAGAATCCCCACAATAACCTTTCACAAGGATGAACGAATCGCGGGTCAAACCATTAGTTGGATGACCCACGTTCTTCATGTAATTTCATGAATGGAGAAGAGGGAATTAAAAATGAACAAATGAAATAACCCTATAACTAGAAGAGACATCCACTGACGATGGTCTATGGAACATCCTTCGTCACTGTTGCTAGTTTGTGACTCGGTGGCGCTCATCACCACTCGTTGCAACCAGTCTCGTCCTCCAAGTGGTTGGCATCACGTTACATTTCCAGGGCTTCGACACTTGGTGAAGCCGTGCCAACACCCCTCCCCGAGCTCCATATAAATAGGAGAGGAGAATGAGTGTGCAACGCTCAGAGAATTAACAATGTTAATTTAATTGATAAACCTCCCAAATTTCCAACAGTGAGGTTATAGGAAAAGAAGTGTCAACCTATTTATTGGCTTGTCATGTCATTAGTCCCGCCATCATCATTCTTCCATTAGAGGAAAGAATGAAAATAAAATAACAAAACAATTTATTTTATTAATCTTTTAGAAGCCCGAAAAAATAACTTTTTCACATGACCTACTATGGTCAAAGTAAAGCCTCCCTTAAGTGAATCCCAGCACATCGGATTCAACGGTTCCCTCAAATTTTTAATCCAAGCACCGGTCCAAAATCTATGAAATTCTACTCACGCGTTTACCTAATGTACACGAAAATATGTTCAGAAAATTATTAATAGTCACCCTTGATCAGCGCCGACCGACGTTAGGCTTTACCTAAGTAAAATAAACCCCAACAAATCCTATGGTACTCTGGGATTTACAATCCAGGTTACAATTTAGAAGTTATGGATTTTACAATAAAAATAATTTTCACTTAATTATATTATTTACAGCCAAAAACTAACTTTCTCCGGTGGCCCGCGATGGGCAATGGTATTATCTACCTATAGAAACAATACCCTCATGAGTTCCGCAGTGGTATCTTATTTTTAATCTGAGTTACCATTCGTGATTTATAAGAATTTGAAAAATAAAATAACTTTATTTAAATATTTTATTTATGGTTATTCCATTTTCAGGTTTTCTCACCATAGGCTTGTGCCGAATAAACTTAAGTCACGCCTAGGGTAAACCTGCAATCATGAGCGCAATAATACCCTCATATTTCTGATCCGGGCAACCATTTATGAGTTATGCCACTTGATCAGGAAAACTACTTACGTGAATTAATTAAATATAAACAAAATATTGACAGTTCATTTTGGGCACACTAGGCCTCGGAATCACGTGCTGTTAGATTTCGCAGTCTTGAAATAATTTTTTATAATAAAAAAAATTATACTGAAATTTCAAGAAATTACATTCTCCCCACCTTAGAGATTTCTGTCTCCCAAATCCCCAATATAGACTAAGGAATCCAATAGGGGGAACTGAACCCAAAACTAAGCCTCCCAATCCCATGCTCTCTCTTAGAGGTTCTCGTGCTTCTAAAAAATGTGCACCAATGGTATCGACCACCCAGGAAGGATCCCCTCCTGTCGATCCTGAATCTCTACTGGAACCTCCATAAACATCGCCTCATTGTCTAATTCCATCTCTCCATGCTTGATAATGTGTGATGGATCATGCACGCATCTCCTCAACTATGACACATGGAAAACATTATGCACTGGTGAATCAGTAGGGAATGAGATAGTTGGTATGCCACCTCGCCCACTCTACTGTGAATCTTGAATGGTTCGATGAACATTGGAGATAACTTATCGCCCCAGCCAAATCTCTGTAAACCTCATTGAGGTGAGACCCATAGGAAGACATGGTATCCCTCCTTTTGTCGGAATAAGATATCTTCCGGCTCTGAGCAGTTTTCACTTACTTACAAGTGAGGCACCATGATACAAACGCTTCTACTACATCCTTCATCCCATTCCATCAGTACTGACACCGGAGATCCTGGTAAATCTTCTCAACTCCAGGATGTACCATTAAAGGAGATGTATGTATCTCCCTCAACACCTCCTCCATAAGCATCACTGGTACCACGGTGTATCCTCCAAAAAGGATGATATACTCCCCACCATCAGAAAATTGTTCAAGAGACTGTCATTAGGATATCTGAGCACGTCGGGCCTCGTAATCAATGTCTCATGTTGTACCTCCCGAATTCATTGAAGACTTCGGGGAGTGACAGTCATAGACTGGAGGTAAGATACTCCATATCCATCCATGAAGTATATCTGCAGTGTGAATAGCTACTCTGACGCCTCACTCAGCATCTGCTGACCATGCCTCATGCTGAGTGCATATGTTATCACGTTCCTCTTCCCAGAAGTAAAGACTATCTCAAGGCCATAGTCGTGGATGAACTCTAGCCACTATCGCTATCTCACCTCCTAAAAGCTCTGATGACACTTCCCCATCCACAAGAAAGTCTCCCCCTTCTTCGTCAAAGCTGTAATTGGTGTCTCTACACTGGAGAAGTCAGGGAAGAGTATTAGGTAGTACTCAGTCGAAGCCGAAATACCTCTCTTTTCGAGGAGGTTATCATGGAAACATCCTTTAAAAATATTTCCCCATACTCTGCCACTTCTATTTGAATCTAAAAACTAAAAACTCATGCTGCCATAAGGGTAAGGTTGGCCGAATCAAGAGTGATTGGGTGAAACCTCCTATGAACGAGTTGAACATGTGCTGCCTGGGATTCCTTTTGGCCGACCATGGAAAACCACATTCCAATGTTGTTGAGAAACCAAATTTTTTTTCCTAATACAGTCAATCTGAGTGTGAACTGTGGATGTTCAGTCCATACCCAAAATAACGTCATATGTCCTCAACGTTGCCACCAAGAGGTTCCAACTGAAACTCTCACCTCAAGGGTCAGATCACACCATCTGTGTAACTGTGATTATCGAGTCTCCCCCCAATGTTATCTCCAGACGTGATGGTCAAGTCAATGGATTAACCAGAAACTCTAGGTCTTGAACAAGATTCATGGAAAGAAGGAATGGTTGGTACCTATGTCTATTAATACGGTAGCTAGTAGTAGACACAGACTATACCTCAAATCACTCATAGAGCCCTTTGGTAACACTCCTTAACCACATGCAGCTACTCCCTTTTCATGTCCACCAGATCCTTGAGATTGTTGGGGACCACATTATAGTGGTGGTTGTAACATATCAAAATGTGTACCACCTCTTGCTACTCTCCTAGCTCGTCTTCCACGTCTACTTCCCTACAGATTCATATTTCATTATTAATTTATCTTCCTAAAACATTTTACACACCCAAGTCACAAAGACTGGAGTCAGTTTCCTGCTTCCCCATTATTAAAATTCACTGGCCGCATCCGCTTAGCAAAAGAACATTTATCCAAAAATGTTCTCTCCAGTACCCAAACATATGTTGGAATGAATAGATGAAAATGTGATGGATTGGATGCCCCTAAACACACCTTGCACGGAGGTCTGAGCCCTGAAGCAATGACCGTACAGTATTCATCGAGTACCTGGTCGGTAAGCCTCGATGAATACTCAGCTACATACATGTTATACTGCAGAAGCTATAGAATCTCTAGGGAACTATAATCTCTTAGATATTTACGGAATGTGACCCCCTTCTCTGAAGAAGGTTCTCAAGCTTGTCTACAATAAGTCACCTCTTTGTGAGACCAGGGTATCCTAAACCCAGTCAATGTTCTAATGAGCCATGTAAAAGGATCACTACCAGGACCTCCATCTGATCAAATAGGGCCCTGGTTAGGTGGAATCTCGACCACCTCCTCAAGCCAGTCCTTAGATTCCATTGATTCATACTCGCCTTAGAACCTGGGGGGTATCTGATGCTGAAAAACATGTTTGAAACTATGCCTAAAAGTGTCCTGTAAAGGTTCTACCCGTCATAACTACTGACCGATGGGAAATGATATAGCTAGCACACTACACAAAGGAACCATCTCGGGCAACGGTCTATGTACCGATGTCTCATCACTATGCGGACCGTCCTCATGGTTACTCAATGGAAATGAAAAATAGATAAGATCACCATCTACCCTACTGGTGTCTCAACTAGGGAGAAAAATCTAGCCACAGCCTCCATCCAGTCCTCATATACCTAAAAATCTGTCTAGCCTCAATACATTGGAGGGCTATGCTGTTGGAACTCATGAAACATGCTCAGTCGGCATGAACTGTCTGCCAGTGCGGCTGGTGGTAACTGCTACCCAACAGGTGGTGGTGCTGCCGGGACACCACCTGAATGTGCCAACATGGTAAGACGACCCTTCACCAGAGCCTCATCGCTCGGTGGGCCATCATCGAGTACTCTATTGAGAATACGGGTGGGATATCTACATGGTGGAATCCTGAAATGAAACATGTGTGACACAATCATTATGTTATACCTGGTGAGTTGACTAAATGAAATCAAAAGGAAGAACTTTACAAAAACACACACAATCAGTGTTTTGGTGCACTATGTCGGAAATCATAATTCAGGTTCCTAGTGTATTGATACATCAGTCATCGTACAAACACTGGACTCCCCAAATTGAAAACCACACTCATAAAACATAATATTATTTCCAAAAAAATAGAAGAGTCCTAGTTCTCCCCTAGAACTAAACTCCTCTGATACCACTTTGTCACGATCTATCCCTCAGGGCCCACATTGTGACTACCCCATGCCTGCCTTCTATAGGTCAGCGGCTGGCGACTAGCACCAAAATGCATATTCCATAAAACGGGAAGGCATTGCCTTTATCCTGTACAAACACACGGTCCGAGAACACAACAAGAAGCAACTGTGAGGTAAACTACTGTAGTAAAAGAGTGCAGAAACTAAAAGGGGTCGGAATAAAAGCCCAACTATAAGAGTACGAGTAAAACTGAAAGAAAAAAACAAATGAAAAAGGGAAAAAGCTATTGGGTCGTTCTCCAAGGATCCTACTGGAAGGGTAGGTATGGATCGCCTCCTCATCACTCCTCATCCGTCCGCCTCCCCCGCATCATGTCATACCAAATGGTCAACCACCGATCATCATCTAGTCCTAGCTCCCTTAGCCTTGATCAATATTGTCTGTCATCTACACAAGACACAAAAAGGTGTAGGCGAAGCCCGTGCATGTTTGTGTATATCAATACTCAGTAGGGACCCCGAGACCCTCGTAGGTATCCTATAGTCTCACAAAGGAAAACCGATAGAGTAAGACCTCAATCTCAAAGCACGAATCAAAAGACATCAACTATTATTAGGTATATGCCCAAAAATATATCTATGTTATCAAGACATACTCATCTGATACATGAGGGAAGAATACAACAAAGGAAACACCATGAAGGTAGAAGTACCACACATGTAACACCATGAATACAACACATGAAGGTAGAAATACCGCACAGTTAACACCACAAAGATAGTGGTTCCACATAGGTAACACCACGAAGGTATATGTACCACAATGGTAACACCACAAAGTTATGAGTACCACATAGGTGACACCACGAAGATATAAGTACCACACACGTTTCACCATGAAGATAGTAGTACCACACAGGTAACACCATGAAGATAGAAGTACCACAATGGTAACACCAAAAAGGTAGAAGTACCACACAAGTAACACCACATAGCTAGATTACCACACATGGGACACCATGAAGATAGAAGTACCATATAGGTAACACCACAAAGATAGAAGTGACTTAGCTCACAATCAGTTATGACTTAATTACAGATTTATAGATGATTAGTCGTAAGCTAGATAATCTTATTCTGTTAATAAGCACTCCTTCTGACCCACACAGGATCAATAGGTAATGACCCCCACTGACCCACACAGGATCAGTGTGCACTTACCCAAACAGGATTATTGAGCTCTAACCCACACATGATATGATACATGATGACCCATACATGATCGATATATGCTGACCAACTTAGGATTGATGTACATTATTCACGTTACATCCAACAATAAGATTCCTCACACTCGGTGTGCTCGAATTCCATAGAATCTACACCTCAATATATTCTTCGTACCTCGACCACCACTAAGCTCCAAAAATGAGTACACCATTGGACCACCATGTCGTAAGGGTTCCAACGCGACACACAGTGCGTCAATCGGACGCCTGGTCTACAAGTTATTAGTTTTTTCATTCCGAGGGCTTGGTTGGATTCAGGTTCTATCCAACCTGTCCATACTATAACTCTATCCAAAACTCAATTTGAGTATGCCAAATGTACCTCCTCATTTTAAGGATTCTAGCGCCATATACATTTCGTCAAACGGACGCCCGACCCTCAAGATAAGGTCCATTGAGTGTTCTTTTGATGGGGATCATGGAACACATGGGCATCACGTGGTTGGAGGTGGGCTTGATGAGGAGGGCAGAATGAAATCAAGTGGAAAAGACCCATTGCGTCGAATCGGAGGCCCAATGACAAGGGAGCGGACCAACAGAATGAAGGAGTCCTTAAATGGGTTAATCATGGAATTCCATGGGGAGGCCCAACACCCTTGCTTGGGGGAAGCATCCGGGCCTATAATTACAATAATTAAGGCCCAAACGTGCTTTTAAAAATCTAACCCAAGTGGTGCTACGAATTTTCAATCCCACCCCACCATGGAATCTTCAAAGTCAAATGGTGGTGGGATACTTGTCTTTACTTTTCCAAATGGTTGTGCTACTTGTATCCTAAAGTCATGGGCAAGTTCCAAAGTTTTCAAAGTCAACATTTAGGCTTTTTGAATTATGGGAACTAGGCATTAGACTATTGTAAAGGGCCACCGAATATGAGATTCGAATTTCAAGTTTCATTGGCTATAAATAGCCACCCCCTTGTACTCTTTGGACATCATGAATGAAGGTAATGTTATTATGGTGAGTTTTTCTTGCAACTTTTTTGTTCTTGCTTAATTCTTGACTTTTCATAGGATTGGTCATCCTTTGTGGTGTCTCGTGGCTAGAGTTCTTAGAGACAAGTTCTTTTTGGGTTCTACATTGACCATCCCCCCCCCTTCCCTCTCATTTTCATTATCCGCACACCACATTCACTTGTTTTCTTGCGGCGATCCAGGTGCTCAACGCGAAAACATTATACAAGGTTCTTAGGACACTTCCTAGCAGGTCTTTCATCACGTATCATTTGGTATTAGAGCCTATTTTCAAGAAATCGGGTTCTTTCATTCTTATCATTTCTTCAATTTTAATTTCTTTTCAAATCGGGCTAACATCAATTCTGGTCCATTTTATTCTTTCCCTACAGACATAATTTCTTCTTCTTTTTGGACATACAATATATCATTCATTTTTTTGAGAAGCTCATCTTTCTTACCCATTTGGAATCAACAAAATCAGAGCTCTACATAGCGTGATACAGCGGGTTCAAATTTGGGACAAATTCAGCAATTTTAAAACCATGAAAATCTCACGTTGATTCCATTTGATGTTACATATTATTTATTATCCTACATTTAAATATTGATAAACTCATATTTTTGCTATTGCATCTAAAAAATGAGCCAAAAAATAAAAAAAATCGAAAAAAAATTAAAGGCTCAAAAAAAATTGCAATATTTCGAATTCTACGTCCCATTTTCATTCTTCTACTTCCATTTTTCTTCCTCTTCCCAAATTTTTCATCTAGAATCCAACTTGAATTTTATCTTTGAATTCTAGTTCGAGATTTCCACATTTCAAAGATCCTTTCGATTTGTTGAAATTCGCTAAGAACGCTATTGGAAGCAAGTTGAGTGGTAAAAGGAATGAGTGTTACATTTTGATAAAAGCCAAAATTGAGTGAAGCACATGAGAACATATAATTTTTTATTGTAAACACGTGAGGGAGTGTGTGAGGTCCATTTTTCATTATCTTCATTTTTTTTACAGGATCCCTAAATGGCAGAGTCATGTAATACCAATGAAGCGGACATTAGGATGTTCATGAGGGTTTTACAAGAACAATTCAAAAGGTTGAATGTGAGGATGTATGAACTTCAATCCCATTCTAATTCTAGAGCACCACCAATGTGACGGGTTGTTGAAGAGGAGGAGGAGTTGTCTGATTTTCACGAGTCACCAATTCGGTGAAATCAACCACCATGGAGGCAATCCAACGATCATGGAGGCGTAAAGTTGAGGATCCCTTCATTCCAAGGTAAGAATGAACCTGAAACTTACTTGGAATGGGAAAAAATGGTCGAACATTTTTTTGGTTGTCTCACCTATTCTGAGAAAAACAAAGTGAAGTTGGCAGTCATGGAGTTCACCGATTATGATATAATTTAGTGGGACCAACTACAAGTGAGTCGACGCCGAAGTGGAGAATGACCCATCCACACTTGGGAGGAGATGAAAGTTGTACTGCGTAAGAGGTTCATTTCTAGACCCTATTATCATGATTTGTTCCTCATGTTGCAGGGTTTGAAATAAGGGGCTATGAGTGATGAGGAGTATCACAAATATATGGAGACCATCATGATTTAGGCGGATATTGATGAGGAGCGAGAGGCCACCATGGAATGATTTGTGAACGGTCTCAACCATGACATTCGGGACATAGTGGACATGCACCACTATTTGGACATGGAGGATCTACTTCACATGGCTACCAAAGCGGAGATGCAAGTAAAGGAAAGAAGGATGTGTCCTACATCTAATGGTAAGGATTTTAGACCTTTCATGTTTAAGGATTCCAAACCACAAGAGCATGTAAGGTAACAAAAAACAGATTCAAAGGAGTTGGCCAAACCGAAACCATTCTTCACGGAATCCAAAAGTCAAATGGAGGGTAAGGTTGTTTCCAAATCACGAGATATCAAATGTTTTAAATGTCAAGGATTTGGACATATTGCTTCACAATGCCCAAACAAAAGAACCATGATTATTTTGGATGATGGAGATGTTCTTATTGCTAGCTCAAGAGAAGATAAAATGCCGTCACTTTAGGATGATTCAGAGGTAGAAGTGGAAAGCCCCGTACATGGAAAAATGATTGTGGAAAGGCATTCTATGAGTGCTCAACCCAATAGGGAAGATGACCAAGAGTAAAGGGAGCAAATTTTTCATACGAGATGCCTTTCCAAAGATAATGTATGTAGTATGATTTTTTATGGGGGTAGTTGTACAATTTTAGCAAGTGGTTTGATGGTTGATAAATTGGGATTGGCTACAACTAGACATCCTAGGCCTTACAGATTGCAACGGTTAAATAATAGTGGGGATGTCAAAGTGACTAAGCAAGCAAAAGTTCCATTTTCTATTGGCAAGTACGAAGATAAGGTGATGTGTGATTTTGTTCCAATGCATGCTAGTGACATTTTATTGGGAAGACCTTAGAAATTTGATAGGAGGGTCACACATAATGGATACACCAACCGATATTCTTTTGAGTACAATGGGAGGACAGTTTTTCTTACACCATTGATGCCTTTTCAAGATGTTTAAGACCAAATGAGGATTGAGAGAGATTGTGAGAAGATAGAAAAAAAATAGAGAGAATGAGAAGAGTGGAAAAATAAAGAGTGAAAAAGGAGTGTTGAGTGAAAGAAAAAAATGGGGGAAATAATAGAGTTGAAAACAAGAGTTAAAATAAGAGTGAAAACATGAGTGTTGATGGAAAAGTGAGCTTATTATCAGAAAAAAGAGAGATATATAGAGCATTAGAGGGGGAGGAAACTCTTGTGCTTCTATGAAAGGGAGAATGTTTTACCACTAACTCTCCTAACCTTTCAATGACTTCTAGTGTTATGTCTATTTTGCAGAACTTTGGTGACGTGATCCTAGAGGAAATTCCCGATGGCTTACCTCCCTTGTGGGGTATCGAGAACCACATCGACTTCCTCCCCAGAGAAACGCTTCCAAATCGACCGGCTTATCGGGCAAACCCAGAGGATTCTTGATAAATCCAACGATAAGTGGAACAATTTCTAAGGAATGGATTTGTTCGAGAGAGCTTGAGTCTATGTGCGGTACCAGTAATCCTTGTCCCAAAAAAAGATGGTAAGTGGAGAATGTGTGTTGATTGTCGAGCTATCAACAAAATCATGGTAAAGTATCACTATCCCATACCTCGTTTGGATGATATGATTGATTAACTCCATGGTTCATGCTTGTTTACTAAAATTAACCGAAGGAGTGGATACCATCAAATTAGAATGAAAGAGGGATATGAATGGAAAACCGCATTTAAAACTATGTTTGGATTGTATGAATGGCTAGTTATGCCTTTTGGACTAACTAACACCCATAGTACATTCATGAACTTAATGAATCATGTTTTCTGTCCATTCATTGGGAAATTTTTGGTTGTTTATTTTGATGATATCCTTGTTTATTCTATGAGCCTTGATGAACATCATGAACATTTGAAATATGTTTTTGATAATTTTAGGAAAAATAGGTTTTTTACAAACTTGGAAAAGTGTATATTTTGTTTAAATTCGGTTTTTTCCTTGGTTTTGTGGTAAGAGCTGATGGAATGAGGGTTGATGAAGGGAAGGTAAAGGCGATTCGGGACTGGCCAACACGAAAAAATGTCAATGAGGTGAGGAGCTTCCATGGACTTGCAAGATTTTACCGAATGTTTGTGAAGGACTTTTCAACCATTGCGGCACCATTGAATGAGTTGGTCAAAAATGGGGTGAGCATCAAGTGGGGAAAATCTCAAGATTATCCCTTCTCCACACTCAAAGGGAAATTTTTAGGTTGCATGGCTTACCCAAGAGCATTTGTGAGTGATATGGATGTCAAATTCCTTAGTCACTTCTGGAGGACATTGTGGAACAAACTTGGAACCAAACTTTTGTTCTCTTCCACTGCACACCCACAAACAGATGTTCAAACAGAGGTGTTCAATAGGACACTTTCCACATTTTTATGTTCCATCCTTAGAAGAAATCTGAAACATTGGGAAAGATGCCTGCCTCACATTGAGTTTGCTTATAATCGAGTGGTTCACACCACTACTAATGCTTCACCGTTTGATGTTGTGTACGGTTTTAACCCATTAACTCCACAATATTTTTTAACTTTGCCTAGTAAACAATTTTCTTATCTTGAAGGTGAAAATAAGGAAAAGTTTTTGCAGGAGTTCCATGGAACGGTAAAGGCCAACATTGAGTAGAAGAATGAAGAAGTAGCGAAGCACGCCAATAAAGGTCTGGAAAGATTGGTCTTTCAACCTGGAGATTGGGTGTGGGTACACATGAGGAAGGAGAGGTTTTCAGAGCAACTAAAATCAAAACTTAAACTACGAGGATATGGTCCATTTCATGTCTTAGGGAAGATCAATGATAATGCCTACAAGATTGAGTTACCCGACAGGTATGGGAATGTTAGTGCCACCATTAATGTTGCTGATCTTTCTCCTTTTGAATTTTCAGATTTGAGGACGAATCCTTTTGAAGAAGGAGGAGATGATGAGGATCATGGAACATGTGGGCATCATGGGGTTGGAGGTGGACTTGATGAGGAGGGTGGAATGTACAAAAGTGGATAAGACCCATTGCGTGGAATCAGAGGCCCAATGACAAGGGAGCAGACCAAGAGAATAAAGGAGGTCTTAAATGGTTTAATCATGGAATTCCATGAGGGGGCCCAACACCCCTGCTTGGGGGAGGCATCTAGGCCTATAATTACATTAATTAAGGCCCAAACATGCTTTTACATTTTGATTATATATTTATAATGAATATAAGATAATTTATTACATTTTATCATATCATTCTTTAATAAAAATATTTTTTATATTGAAATATATTTTTTTATGAATAACATTTATATTGTTTTCATTATTTTTTGTATAAGAAATATATTATTTTAATAATACAATAATTAAATATACATATCGTGCATATTTATATCAAATGAACATATTTTAAATAACCATATTTCCCTTAAACATATTCTAAATGACCACATTTCCAATGAATATATTTACAAAAAACATATTTTATTCTTATGTGTAGAGTTACTAAAATCATTCATTTTATACACACATCTTAAGTCATAATTCATTTTCCTTATTAATGATTTTTCATAATATATTTAACTTTGATGAATTTCATTATCATCCAAGGATGAGATAAACTAATGGATAATCTCAAGGGATAAGATGATCTAAGGATCCTCTTAGTTTTAATGATATTACACATTTCAATTTATTATCCCCATTTAATTTCAGAATGTTTAATGAAATTAATCATCCATGATCTATAATTACCCTTTTTATTCATTAACGTTTTCCAAGTATTTTTTTAAATATACCATTATGAATTAATAAAGTGGTGAGAGATTGATTAGTATCTTTTATAACTTATTTTCTATGAAAGTTTTTTTAATGTAAAGTCAACTATTTTAATGAAAGAAATTTTTTTTATATGAAATTGTTACATAAATGAATTATTATGAAAACTTAAAAGTCCGAAATGAACAAGAGTATTTGTATTTAGTTTTGGGGAATGTGTTTTTATATCCATATGTGATTAAAAAAAATTGGAAATGATTGGATACCTATTGGAATAAGTTTTTCAGATTAACATATAATTGTGACAAATCTATAATTTCATATCAACTTAATTCCACGAAATAGTGGATCATTATAAATGTAATGAAATGAAATTTTATAGATTAAATTCTTTTTTTAATGATTAAATTACTTATTAAGTAATTTAGTTATAGAAAATACATTAACTATAGTGGTTGTATTATATCATTATAAAATATAGCCGGTTAGATTTAAAAGAATATTATGAATCTAAACTATAGATAACACAACCATTGTAATGTTATTGTTATGCTTAGTATACATTAATGGATATTATAATGTTTAATTTGAGGATAATGATGAAGTGATGTCCTTGACTAGTATGATCGTGCCTATAAAACTGAATTATCATAGCTTCAGAAGGAGATGGTGTCATTGGGATTTTCCCTTAACCAAGCCCAAAAAAATATAAAAATGAAGTGCAAAAAAGAATTAATATCGGATGTTCAAGATTATATAGATCCAAATAAAATCTATATTTTCCAAACCAGCCTAAAAACACTATTATCCCACACCTTACCCTTGTGGTGTTCACTGATATAATAATAGGTTATGTACCTAGACCATAAAAGTATGAAATTAAATATTTTATTTTAAATAAAATAATTATTATATTTATCCTTATTTATTATTTCATTATAAATTATTATATAAAGGGTTTTATAATAATCATATTTGATACCATTGAACTAAAATGGTGATTTTTTAGAAATATATACTATCCATACCAACACTATTTTGATGAATTAATGAATTTTTAAAACAATTTTTTTTCATTAAAATTTTCTTATTATGTAATATTTATTTCTGAGACCATGAAACTATAAAATATGATCATTCTACTTGATAGTGTATGTGTTATAAAATACTGAGTATAAACAAACCACGAAATTTATTTCTGACACCATGAAACTATAAAATATGATCATTCTACTTGATAGTGTATGTGTTATAAAATACTGAGTATAAACAAACCACGAAATTTATTTCTTCTAATTTATTCTCTTCGATATCTTATAGAACATGTAACCCAAAGTAGAAGTGAATCGTAATATAGTATAGCATGTCCTTAAATTTTATGTTATGAATAATATCAATAAAATTTTAAAAAAATTAGATTATCTATTGATTATAAATAATATAATAATCATTTAAATGATTTTTTTTCATAAAACACCATATTTTTTCTAAAAGAAAGTTTAGTCTCCCTCTACGGACATAATTACATATTAATTTTTCCAATATTGGAAAATTTATTGAATAAGTTTTACTTATTTTTTTAAATAATCATTTTAGAAAAATATTTGGGTTAATTTTTTGGATTGTTTTTGAAATATTTCATTTTCTTATGAATTGTGAAAAATATTAAATTTAATTGAATACTACATTTTTTATTATATTATTTAAAAGTTAATGAATATTTTGAAATGATTTTAAAGTAAAATTAGTTCAATTATATATCTATTAATCCATTTGAGGTCATCAGATTCATTTTAGTGTTGAATTTTTAATTAAAAACTTTGTAAACTTTTTACTATTTTCCCTTTAAAACTCGGCCTTCACTTTGCATTTGTGTGATTAATTTTAAATTAATCATTTTCACTTATATGAATAGTTTTTTTACAAAATTTATTCCATGTTTTTATTAATAGTAATTTATATTATATAATTATATCACCCTAATTTTTTCCCAAAAATAATAGTGAAACGGGTAAAACATATTCACCACTGTAAAGGTAAATAATGAATTTTCTGGGTGGGTAAAACTGGAATGATAAGGGTTCAATTGATTTAAAATCCAATATAAAATATATTTCCTGGCCATATATAGAAATTATTATATATTATTCTATATAATATTCAATTTTGTTCCCTTTTTGGATTTATAAAAATTCAGGCACATATTATTCTTTTCAGAAAATTACATGTCTGCAACTCACCTCACATATAAAAGGACACCCTCTCCTATTTTCATCACACCTTAAAATGATTTTGGATTAGAAATGACCTTCAAAAATACCTACCCAACTTCAATCCACTAATCCTATAATATTTATTTTGTTCATAAATTTGACCTTGTAATGAGTTTTGGAAATCCTAAGGAGGTTACCCAAATAAGAGGTAACATTTTTCAATGAGAATCTTTATTTTTTCCCTCCACATGCATAAATTATTAATAAAACATGAACATATAAAAACCAAAGTATCTCATATATAATGATATGATTTTATGTAAAGTTAATTACCTAAAAAATATCCACTTCCATCAAATGGGTTATGAAATCATCATTCGTTTGTACGATGGTCAATCATCTCAAGAACCGTTGACATTCGTTTTCTCATTACCATTATCATAGGCTGTTATAATGGTTCATATAAAGTATATATATATATATATGATATTTATAACATAATTTTACATAAATATTAATTATATCATGTTTCATTTATAATTTCTATTTTGTAGGGGATACGATAACATCGCTCATGTGTACGGAGGACTAACACCTCACAAAGTGATGTGACCCATATTTTAATAATACTGCCAATGGATACTAATAAGGTTAAAAATAATTACTATATGTGATAAGAATGAAATAATTATGATATTCACGAAATCATTATTATTTTTAATAGATAATAATTCATTTTATTTCTTTTCTTTTTTTTCACTTAAAAATTATAACATTTTTTTGTTTGCGTAGAGAACCGCCTTCACAAAGCAGAGTGACTCTATTTTCGTAACGAAAAAACAATGATGATATATTTAAAAAAGTAATATAGTTTTTAGGATTTTCTGATAATTATATAAAGATAAAATATCACTTACCTCTTTTCCATAATGATCACTAAAAATGGAAATGTTAATAATTCGTGCATATGGCCTACCATTTCTATGATTGTAACATAGTCCAATTTTCATAAACATATTTCACGATTGTTTTTAAAAGTTCAATTTATGTAAAAATATGATAATAATATCATTATTATTATTCTGGAGATGATATAACTATATAATATTAACAATAAATTGATCTTTCATGACAAAACACGCATCATAAAACAAGGCAATTTACACCAGGAACAATGGAAATAATGAATAATTATTAACAAATGGGTGATAAGATGTAATAAAAGGATAATATATGATATTATAAATATTAATATGTTCTTATTATAAGAAAATAATTTTTTTGAAACCAGTATCCAATATTTTAAATCATGTCCAACAAAAATTAATCATGAGGTAAGAGACTTCATCCCAATCTCCGGTCACAAAGGAATATTTTGTTGGTGTGGACACAAATTATTTTATATAGTGAAAAAACTAACCCTTTTAAATATAATTTCATGATTCATTAATAATTATTCTTATTTCGAGATTCAATTTTGAATTATTAATTCCTTGGTTATTCGACATAAGAGTTACCAAGTGGTAATGAATTTCATAACAAGATTTATTTTCACTAGCTTATATTAATTTTTCATCATCTTTGATATTATAAGATTATGTGTGAAATGAATTTAGATTATATTTTATTGAAATTTAAATTTACCGTAAATATACTTATTAATTATCATGGATATGATAATTTTTTAAATCGTATATCATTACTACATACAGTATTCTATATTGAATGTTTTTTTCATTCATGAGAAATATTCATAAATCATTATTCCGTACTCAATACAAATATTTCATAATAAGGCACAATGTTCACGATTTAAATCAATAATTTGATTTATAAAGAATTTTTTGGACATGAATATATTAATGAGATCCAATTATTAATATCCCATTGATGTATCCATAGTCTCATGAGGTGAATCATAAAGTAAAAATAAAATCAGTTGGCCAAACAAGATGGGTTTGTACCAAATAGTTGTAAACTGTCCTGAGGATAAATATTACCGGTAGAGGTTTCATGTTCCTAAGACCTGATGTGAAATAGTTTGGCATTTACTTCATTAATACTACATTTTATATTATTAATTAGTTATTCACAATGATATTATCTCTAGATTCATTTACTTCTTAGTTTATAATTAATTGGAATGTCTTTTCAGTTACTCACCTTCCCATATCGATTATTCCTTAAAAAGTGATGATAATATTAGTATTGATTAAATAAAATGTGTTTAATGTTTTTTATAATTCAATATTGATTATTTTAAATGACCTATCCATATTTATATTATCCTTGGATGCACTTCATTCTAAGAATATTTAATAAAATTCATATGTGTTCAGTTATTTACGTTTCCATATTGAATATTATTATTGATTCACTATATCTTCCGCTACACATAATCATTAATGATAACTTGATATCACCATAATTTTCATCCATTTATAATGATTTATTGTAGAGTGCTATGATTGAATTATTATGATATTATATAGGGAATACTGCTATTTTTAAAAAAAAAAATAGGTTGTAATTTTTTAAAATATTTTACAACACTCAAGTATTTATCAATTTTACAAAGACTAATAAACTATTTGGTCCTTAATGATGTGATTCCTTGTATCTATTTCCAATAAAATAATGTAGAAATTGAATCATGGCTATTATAGTTATAGTCAATATTATTGGTATTAGATGAAGTTTAATAGAAACATTGGGAATGATATTTAGGAAAATAGATATTAGGAGTCATAACCCTATGATAGACTTTTTGGATAAGTATAGAATAATATATTAAATAATTTGTAAGGTATAGATTATTTTTTACCTTGAAATATATCCCTGTATGGTAACAAAAAGTGGACATTATTCTAACACAGATGTATCTAGGGTTAAGAACTCTAAAAAAGAGCACATTTTTCTTAACCCCATCATCCCCTTATGCATGATAAGAATCCTTACTACACATCAATTTTTGAACTCATGGGGTACATACTTAGGATAATTTATCCTTTCATTACAAACCATTATGAATGATTAGAATAGATAATGTAAGTGAATGTATTCAGTCAAACCAAAAGTCTTCTAGATTGAAAATTATGTGTCTCAAGGGAATGGTAAAACATTTTATTTGTGGAAATGAAGGGTATAAATAATTGAATTGCTGAGGAAAAATGATGATTATGATTGAAGGAAATGAATCTAATCCTAGGGATCCATTTATAGTTTGTTATCATAAAATTTTAGAAGCATGTGCATCATTTGAGTCAATTCCGTCATCTAATGGTTAAAATATAAAATAAGGATATACCTATGTGGAAATAAAATTAATGAATTATTTATTTATTAGGATACTAGATTTATTTTATAGATGTATTTTGACTAGTTGTATTATGGTTTAATAATGATGAAACATTTAATGATTATGGTAAATTTCATAAGAATATATGTCTTCACTAACATTAGATTTTTGTATACCATCATGGATTCATGAGTTTAAGATTGATAATATGTTAAAAGTCTTAAAAACCCATTTTTGGGTTTAACATGATGGGATTCCACTGATATTAATGATATACTAGGAGATATTAAAGGAATGAATATGATTTAGTGCATATGTCAAATGAGGAATAATGAATTTAAATTTTTTTAGGCATAAGTTGAATGGTATTGATTACTTATAGGGTTAATATGATAATTACTGACAATATAATAATAATCAAATAATATTTCTAGTCTTTGTGAAATAGGGTTTCATTGAAAACCTTAGTATAGTGGTTATTTAATAATTAATTATATTTCAAGGACATCCATTTTATTTTTTAGGGAATGTTATAGGAAAAATATTAATATATTTTAGAAAAAGGACAACACACATGATGTTATACGACACTTATTATTCGTAAATGTTGTTGGGAATGAACCCGTGACTGAATCATGATAAGGGGTTAGCACCTACCACCGGTCTACTTGATTTCCTAGTTAATATTTTATTGTTTTCAGTTAAAACTTTAGAAAAAAATATTAATGATGAACTAGTGGGGTTACTTTTGTGGTTTAGAGATTAATTTATTATATTGGGTAATGTATTCTGAATTTATTGGTTTTGGATAATAGTTATATTTAGAAGGAAATACTTTTCACTCTATTATGGATCTTATGATCAGATAAATGTGAATTTTGGTAGTTCATGTATAAAAATAATAATTTTTTATATCCATTTCTTAGAGTGTGAGATGAATTTGAAATTGATAAATTCACAAAAAATGGAAAAAAATTTACTTATGAAATAAGAATTTATCAAGTAATTATATTTTCATATATTATTAGATAGTAAAAGAAAAACTCAAATTTAATAGAATGATATTCAAACAAAAAATTTATCCTATTTAAAACAAATACAATAAATCATATGGTGTTATATGTCATCACCTATTTATGTTTTTGAGGCCCTTATAATTCTATTGATCATTAATTTTCTTTTAATCAATGACCTCAATCACTCCCTATAATTATTTATGATTCTCATCCATTTAAATATATTTAGTTACCACTAATGTTTTTCTACTTAGAAACCTAGAAATTTGTTACTCAATTTGAACTTGGTACATCCCTTATATTTAATTCAGATTTTATCTAATTAACCATTTTATAATGTGGGTATTCCAACAAATGTATTTCAAATGTTAAACACCTGATTATAGAGATAAAGATTAAATTGTGATGATGAAATTTATTTAATATTGTGACAACATAACACCCCCAAACAATAAAATAATAACAGTGTATTTGATTGAATATGAAATAAGAAACACAAATCTTATAAAACTGAGAAAATATATTTCATTATATTTATTATATTCGATAGCATGTAGAATATGAATTTTTGAGTGATGTCCACCATAATATAATATACATAGTCATTAAATTGGTGGTTATGAATAGTACTAAATAAGTTCTAAAAATTATAGTTATGAATTTATTAGAAATAAAACTATAATCACTCAAAATATGTAGTTTTTTTTCTATAAAATTGTATTTGTTCGAAAGGAATGTTTATTTGCACTCTCTTCACATAATATAAAATTAAATTTAACACTTTTTGAAAATTTATTAGATAAAATGATCTTAATTTTTAAAATTAATATACAAAAATTATCTTGGAGTAAATTTTGAATAAATTCGGAAATATATCATTTTTAGATGAATACTGAAAATTACTAAATTTTATTTGAAAACTACCTTTTGGATTTAGTTATTTCTAAATATACATTATATATTGAATTGGTTTTCAAGTAAAAATAGTTAAAATATATATACTAACATAATTTAGTGAATATTAATTATTTTAATCTTTACGATTGATAAAAAATCATCGAAAACTTTTGTATATTTTCTCTTTAAAAACATTTTTCCATCATACCCACATGATTAATTTTAAAATAAGAATTTCCACTTCCGTGAATAGATTTTTGGAAAATAGATTGTATATTTTTAATCATAATAGTTTATATTATCTAAAATTTTTAACATTTTTTTTCGAAAAAAAATAATGAAAATATTAAAACTTATTTACCACGATCAAGTTAAAAGAATATTTACTAGAGGTTAAACTAGATAGAAAAAGGTATAATTGAACTAAAATCATGTATAGAATACATTTTATGGAACCTTTTAGATCTAATAACGTATAAATATCTATAATAATTCATTCTTTACCCTTTATTCTATTGAGAAATGTTTTTACTCTTTTTTATTTTAAAAAAATTAAAAGTGTGCCACTTACCTCAATATACAAGGTCACCCATATCATCAATTCCTCACACGTTAAAAAAATTTTGGTTTAGAAAATAAAATATTAAATAAATTAAAAAATTATATACCCTAATTATATAATCCTTATTTTTGGATGATATTTGACCTAGGAAGGCTTTTGGTGCGTACCTAATGATGTTACCCAATGAAGTGGTAATGTTCATCAATGAGCATCTTTATTTTATTTCATCCTAGACCTTATTCAAGTATTATTAAAACATGCTTATATAATTACATAATTATATTACATATGATGATATATTTTTAGGTTAATGTCATTACCATCAATAATCTCTATATCCATCAAACAGATTACGAAATCATCATTCGTGCGTACAGGGGACTATCGCTTTGCAAACAAATATCATTAATTATTTCATTACAACCTCTAACAGTTGGGTATGATGATGGATATAAATTGAATTTATGACATTCATTAAATAATTATACCACTGGATTCATTATATAATATAAAATTTTTTATACTTTTCATTCTCTACGGGACATGATAACGTCGATCATATGTATGGCGGACCAACGCCTCATGAAGCAATGTGACATATTTTTCAATAACGCTTTACATAGAAGGAAATAGGGATAACAAATGAATAAGTGATATATACATGAAAAATTATGAAATTAATTAAATATTTATGATTATAAAAATATAATAAATATTTTTATTTATTCATGTTCACTCACTTAAAAATTATAAAATCGTTCTTGTTTGTGTGGACTACCACATTCACAAAGCGATGTGACTCTATTTTCATCACCAACCCCCATAGATGATATATAGGTATATTTTAACAAACAATTTGGTATTTATATTATTATTATCATTTATTAAATATTTAATATTACTTAACTTCTTTATATTATTATAATATCAAAATGGAAACATTAGTCATGTGTATGTGCAACCAACCACTTCTATGATGTTAACATAGTCCATTTTTCATCACCATCATTGATGATTTGTTTTAAAATTGTATATGATGTAGAAATATAATAATTATTTCATTGTTATTAAAATGTTGTTACGTAACTATATAATATATCCAGGAACCATATCTTTCGTAGTGAAACACACATTATAAAACAATGCAATTAACACTCGACAAAATGAAAATAACCAAATATTGCTAACGTAAGGGTAAGAATATGGGATAAAAGTATCATATATGATATTATATATATTATTATTATAATATTTTAATTTAGAAATATTTTTAAGACCACTAAAAATTTGGTTAAATTATATTCAACCAAAAATAAATTTGAGGAAATGGACTTCATCTAAATTTCCGTTCATTAAGGCATATTTTGTTGTTGTGCACATACTTTATTATATATGGAGTATATACTAACACTTTGACATGTAATATAATGATTACTTAATAATTATTTGTATTTTGAGTTTCAATTTGTATTATTAAATCTTATGTTATATGAATTCAATGTTACCAATTTTTAATGAACATCATAAATCAATTTCTTTTCATTTGGTTATAATAATTCTTCATCCTCTATGATATTATAATTTTTTTTGTGAATTGAAAATTTATTGTTTTCTGTTTCATTTACACTTTTTTAGTTGGATTACAATTTATAGAAAAAATATATCAATTTAATCTCCCTTCAACAACATGATCATTGTAATGATTTATTTCACAATCTCATTCTATTCGAGATTAATCATTCATGAATTTTTGTTGAAGGCAATTATTTGACCATTTACTAGTAATACTATTTAATTTTTTTTAAATAGTATTTATCCATGATATTTTAAATTAATAGTACAATTTAATCAATGTTTGATACTTTAAATGGTTGATCAATTTTTTAGGAAAATATGACTTCATTTCTCTCTTCGTTCATTAAATTATTTTCATACCAAATCATTTTTATAAAAAAAAATCAAAATTGTTTTTAACAAATTAAAAAGTATTTATTATAAACATTTTTACACATTTTTTTATTTTTAAAAAAAATAATTAAAACATCATGTGATTTTCATAAAAATAAACATTTAGATTTTACCAAAAAATTCAAAAGAATATTTATTAAACATGTATGACATGAAAAAAAAATTATCCTTCATAAGAAATCATAATTTTAAAATCATCCACTATATGATTAAAATAATATTCTCAAGGTAATTTATTTTCACAATGTTTTGTGAACTTTTAGTTTTAAAAAGTGATTATAAAAATAAAACGGATATTTCTCTCATGAAAGTTTCAAATATTTTTTATAGTATTTCTATTCATTAACGAAAAAAATCCCTTTAATTTTATGCCAGTGGTTATATGTTGTTTTTAAAGCATCCATATTCTTCGTTTGTATTTTTTATGATCATTTTGAGCAATTAAAGTGTTGATATACACTCCATTGATTTATTTTTAATAGTTATTATCATTTAATTGATTTATTCGCATTCCCATGGAAATTAAATTTCTTGTAATTATCCATATTATTTATCATGTTTATGTCTATGTATTAAACCATATATAATTTGTAAATATTGTGTTCTAAATTAAATGATATTTGTGTATCTGGGGAAGTGTTTATAAATCTATATTCCATAATTAATACATATATCTTATGACAAAGCACAAATAAATTATTTGATATATATGGAATGATTTTGATATGAAGAAATATGTATGGAATTATTATTTATATCCCCCCAATTCATCTATAGTCTCGTGAGGTTAATCAGTATGGTATCATATAATCAGTTTCCCTAACTAGATGGGTTTGCACCTTGTAGTTTTAAAATATCTTGATGATAGATATTGATGGTATTGGTATCCCTAAGATATGGAATTTAATAATCAAAAAATTAAATCATTTTGAATTAATTTATTATTTTACATGGGATTTTGATAATGATATTATCTATGGATTCATTTCATTATTTATTATTGATTAAATGATATCTTTTTTCAGTTGCTAATATTTCCATATTGATTATACCTTATGCAGCGACGATAGTCATGTTATCAATTAAATGGATTGTGTTTTAAATTAGTTACCTTGAAATATTTTTTATTATCTATGATATATTGGTAGTAATATTATTCATAGATTCAATTCCATATCGGTATATTGATAACATTTAATTTTTGTTCGAGTATTTACCTAGTTAAATTAATTATGCTTACTGGTTAATGAATGATTCCACATTACCTATAACTTAACAATATTTAGAGATAATAATATTTTTCCAATTCCATAGGATTTTATAGAGTTTACTATGATTGATGTGAAAGGATATGTTAGAGTCAATAATTTCATTCTTGAAAAAAGTTATTTTGTAATTTTTGTTTTAAATGTAATGTAAGACTAATGCATGTATTTATTTTAACATGTCTACTAATATATTCTATCATTCAAGATCCCATTCCATGTAACATAGGAAAAATTAATGAAGGAGGCCCTATCTATAGGATAATAGTATTTAGGATAATATTTAAATATATATGATATTATAATTTTATAAATTTTAATGGGAATTTTCTAAGGGTCAAGAAGTTGTTAGAATTGTAAAAACAAATATTTTCTAGAAAATAAGGGTTTTTATTTCAAGTTTTTTAATTATAATACATAGAAAAATATTTTGGTAAAATAATAATAATTATTGAAATCAATAGTTTCAAATTGTCCATTGGTGATTTTTTCATAATTATACGATGTAGTCTAATATTTTGTTAAAAATTAAATATTATATAAATATATGGTCTCTCTAAAGAAATCATAATATCCAATAAGTATTTTAATAAATGATAACGAAGGGCCCCATTACCAAATATATATATATCTTCTTCAAAATAAATTTTTTTTCAATTCATTAGATTAATTTTATAATCTATGAACGAATCCTCCTGAACCTATATTATATTTTATGGTTTTAAAATATATTCTTTGTAAACATTACTCACATACACATAAAAATGGAATTATTGTAATATATTTGGTTCTAATCATATTACAATATTTTATATAACTCACATTTGGTAGAAACCATGTGAAAATTTAATTTAATGGTTTATGGAATTTATTATTTTATTTATATAGAGTGCAAAACCTGTGTTTAGAAATTAATAAAGAATTCCCCTGTCATTTTATATAAATACCCACCAATACACCCAATAATATTCACTCAAAAACTATTAATAATGAATTTACAATCACTATATCTAACGAAATTCCTCCCAAGGAGTTATTAGGGTCTTAATAAGCTCCTCCCACGCATTAAAAATAACCCTATCAAGGATAGGGGTTTTCTCTCTCAATCTATTTTTCCATTCAATCTCATTATTTGTATTAAAAGAATTGATTCAAAATATTTCATGAGGAAAATTTATTTCAAATATCCTTTTACTAATAAATTTATGTTATATTAATGATAGAAAATTTATCCCCTCTCATTAAAACATTTACGTAAGTCATTAAAATTTATAGTAATAGATTATCAAATATTCTTTTTTTATTCCATGTAATGTATTCATCTAATGCCTTTTGATTTATAAATTTTCATGTTGTAATGTATTTTTAAAAATCAATTTAATATTATTATTGTTTACATGTAATGATATCTAAACTTTCAATCTCATTAAACCCTTCCATGAAAATTTATGTACAACTATTATCCTGCTGAAATTGTCATATAATCTTCCATGAGAAACTATTTTGTTGTGAATAACCATTCCAATTTATAGTCAAGCATATTAACATAGATGTAAATGTAATTATCTGATTTTGTAATTATATATATTTAGTACACACTCCTTCATAATGGTATTAATAGTGATGAAATACATTCTTCTGGTGTATGATCAATGTTGTACACAAGTGCATGTACATGACATGAATGTGACGAAGAAACCAAAAACTATTTAACCCTCCATTTCCTCTAGTAATTTTTTTATCTCATGATATAACATGTATATTTCAATAGAGGTTCCACATATAACAATCTATTATGATATCTCTGAGGTTATCCTTGACTTATTCTTATGGTTTCATGTTTTATATTATTCCCACATTTCAATATTTCCTTGATTTTATCATCTTATATCATGATTTTTTGTTAATTTTTATAAATCTCACCCCTTTATGTCCCCTTCATATACCACTTGACTAACATTTAATAATTTAATCATGTAATGAAATGAATATTCCCTTACAATCCTTTATATATATCCACTTTCATAGGAATATCCTTCTGTTATCTCGTGATATATTAGAAGATATATGGACTATAAGGGCATGATTTGAAAACTTTAAATAATATTTGTATTCCCATGTTTCACGTTATTATGATTTTTATCTAATTACCCAATTTCACTAGGCCTCCTGATATTCTGGGATTGTATTAGGTGTATATTTTAAAAATTAATGAATTAAGGTGTATTAAAGGTATTGGTTATCATTGTTGGTATAAGAGAAATGTATAATTATTTAGGTGGATTACGAATAAAAATCTTTACTTATTGCCTTAGGGATAATACTAAATATTGGAAAACATCCATAAATAATGTTAAAGTATATGAAATGTTGTTTCCATTAATAAAATCCATGTCATGGTACTACAAGTGGATGTGGCTATGGAAATTTTTTACATAAATTTAATAACACTAAAATGGGTGCATTGGGAATGAAATCCATCATTACCTGGTTCTTGATAAAGAAAAATTGACAGACAACAAGTTTGAAAATCCAATGGGATCTGTTTTTATAAATTCAGAATATCTTCAGAGACCATTATAAATGGAAAACATTCTTATGAAGTTTTCTATTCAAAAATATAATATTGATAACTTATATTGAATAATGTAAATTCATAGTTAAGGTAATTTATATCATTTATGAGTTATCCCTTAAATGTACATAATTTCCATTTAATGCATGTAATTGTTAGAAAATTTTCATCCCTAATTTTGCCTTTATTTTAGTCAATGACGGGAAATAGGAAGAACCATGTAAAAAAATGTGGTGGAAAATTTGATGATAAACCAGTTGAGATGCCAAACATAAGGTGAGATAAAGGAATTATTCTTGTGATTATGATAAACCAACTACCATAGGTAACAATTAACAACATACACATAGATGAACTTCTAATCATTTCATGGAATAGGGGGTGAAATATCAGGGAAGTTCATGTGATAATGGCGAAAAAGGAAGGAAAATTTAATTTCATACATGTAAAAAAATAATGAAAGATGCACCATAAGAAATGTAACAACAGAAATGGATTATATTTTATGTGTGAAAAAATGGGGAATAAAGTATCTAATTTTAGTAATAAAATTCACCAAACATGATGGAGGGAAATAGAGAAAAATCTAATGTACCATTTACTATCCTATATCAAAAATGATGGAAACATGAGAAATATCCAACACAATGATCTATTTTAATGGTGGAAAATGATTAAGAGAACTAACAATCTATTAGACAATTGGAACAATGATTGTATTTTTCTATGATATTCACTAAGGCAGATCATGATGACTAATATACAATTAAACATTACTCCATATTTGTGTATTTCATATTTTATTTCAATTCATTCCTTATTTTATTATATAGTATGTTTTCTACGAACATTGATTCTCCAACAAAAATTATTTAATATCATCATGGAAAAATTGTATGATTATTTTATCACAATTGTATGTTTGTGATAATACAATTAATAAAAATATAATTATTTTACTATTAGTATAATTAAATGTTATCATTGAGTTGGATTTGATTTCCATGTATAGATTCAATATTAATTATTTGGATAAGGAATTCACCATAGATATCTTGAATCACCCTTTGGTTTTATACAATTGTAAGATGGAAGATTGAACTCCATTGGAGTAATAATCTGAAGCAAGGATATTATTTCCTTATAAGAAATCGTGTCTGGATCAGTTGATTGAGATCAAGGTAAAGATCATAGTTGAATACATTCTAGCATGATAGTATATATTCTATATATAATTGTATTATCATCCATTTATACTAGAGATTTAGTTCTAAAAAAATATTATTCCTAGATAAAGAATCATTCCTAGGTCATGTTTTTTCAAGATAATAGAAACATATGTATAAGGACCCCGCCAAAAAATTTACGTATTTATAATATTCTTTGAACAAGAATTAACACCTTACAATCCCAAGTATATTTTTAGTTTATTGTTTTAGATAATTATTTCACAAATCATAAATAAAAACTCATATATTACCAAGAAAACACTTCTACTCAATATCAATTTTATTCAAAAAAAGAATCTTCTAAAACAAATGATGATTTATTATTAGGAGAAATATTTAGAGCTTTTAATGTGACTATCTATTTACCTTTATCCATCCTTAAATCCTATGAATTTTTTCAAAAACACATTATGAGCTCCAAAATATACATAAACAATATAAAATAAGAAATTGAATATCCTAGTGAGAAACATGAAACCCCATGAAATACTTACCTTTATCACAATCATTATTTATCTAATTATAAAAATTTTTTTCACATGAAAACAAACTCACACTTTTGCTCAATGAAAACCATTAAAACCCATAACAATCAAATAAAAACCATTTTTTCAAACATAGTGAATCATATCCATAAAAGCCTATCGATAATATTACAATTGAAATAACCTTACAACCGACATCTAATATAATTGTTTGGATAACATTATCATTAGCCAAAGAGTCGGGGAGCCATTATGGGGCTCATCATTTAAATATGGTGTCATTGAACTCTTTCAAATTAAGTATATATATATATATATACATATAAATAGTTAGTGGTGTGAAGAAGTTGATCCATATATAAGGAATCAGGGATTTTGATTTAGATGTGTGACCAAGATGATAAAAAATTATTATTGAGAAAAAAAGTGCAAGAGAGAATGATAAAATTTGGTAATGATGGTGATGTATTGATAATAATGAATATTTATTTGAACGAGAGTGTGAGAGTAAGAGAATAGAGAGATAAACGTATAGGAAAAAAGAAAAAAATTAGTGAGAGAGACCATTTGATGATGTAGAGGGAATTTTGTTTCATGGTTTTTATATAGATATCCATTAATTAATAAATTTGAATTTAACCTCATGGAATTGATTTAAAGTGGCTAACCCGATTTTTCATTAGGTCAAATGTGATTGACTAACACCTATAGCTTATCAACTACATAAGTCACCCAATAAAAATGTTTAGCAAATCATTTTTCATTGTGTTCATATTGTTAGTTCAACATGGTGTTCAAAATTATCTAGCGATTGCTTTAATTTTTAGAAAAATTTTCAGATTAATGAAATTTTTATTGAAAGCATGAACAAGATCTATATTTATCTAACTTACAATTTTAAAATAAAACTATTATCAGAAGATAAATAGGGAGAATCTTCCATTTAAAAAAATAAATGGAAATAGTAAAAATATCATCAAGAACAACTTAATTGCGCAGAACTTTTTTCTAAAAACCCATTGATTTATTAATAATATTCAAATATAGAGTAACAAAATAATATGTGAATATATAAATGAAAAAACAGAGTAAGTTAATGTCAATAATATTCTTTCTCCCACTTCTGCTACTTAATTCCCAGTAGCTGTTAATGTGTTTATTCTCTTCCCATGCTCTATGTTCTCCCTACATTATATCTTTATCCTACAATAATGATGGGTGTGTTAATTATCCTCTATTTTGAATTCTTCTTCTTATATTTATATTATATCTTCAAGGTAATCCCTACCACAATATCACACCACTCCTGGGTTCCATGTGGCATGTATTCCAATGTACATCATCCTCATTTGCAACCCAATGATGAGATCCCTCCAATAGAAAGTAAACATCCCTAATGAATTCCACCATGCAGAAACCATGATCCCAATCTAGGATGATATCCCCAAGGATGGACCAATGGTCATACCCATTAGTTTTGGCTATATACACCATCGGTGTTTGATTTAATTCTCATAATCATTTACTCCTCCAACAATAAATCTTAATCAATGGATTCATGAAAATTCAGAGTAGAATTTTACACATGCATTAAGGGTAAAATGGAAGTCGTCTAGAAAATTATTCTAGTGAAAAATCCATTGTTAACATTTATTTTTTATCTATGTGGATGATTTATTCCACGTATCTTTTTTTCATCATGTATCCAATTTCAAGTATAACTGTTCGATTGATATATAAATTTCCCCATGTAGTTATTTTATTCATATAGACGGATCTAACATAAGTGTTTTTATTCACATATCCATCTCTAATGATGGGTGAATTGATAGTCATACACAATTTGCAATGTATCCAATTCATGATGTATCCAATATACCCATGTAAAAAATTTATTTTATGTAGTTGGTTCCTCATGTAGCTGATTAATAAAATAAGAAAATTGATTAACATACCTAATTCCCATAAAATCGATTAATGTCCATGTTGATGAATCCCTTCCAAAATCCATTCTACCCACATAGTGATATCAATTCATGTTGCTGAATATGATGACATAAACAATTAATAACTTAACAGTTTGAATAGTATAGATGATTAGACTTCGAAAAATAATATTTTTACCAAAAATATCTAACTACCAAATTTGATTCATTGAGTTCTATATGCACCACATTAGGACAAAGTGTGATGATCTCCTAAGTAATTCTACTCACCTTATACCCTAATTTCATGGATTGCATGAATTTTTATAAAACCAGCACCATAACATCATCAAAAATAAATGACATGTTATCCATGGTAGGAACATCATCATGACTCTACAAGAGTTATATAATAAGAATCATCAGCCACGACTAGGATTGAATTGAAGTAAATTTGAGCACCAACTTTGGAGTTCCCAATATTTGACAACAACTGATACTTCACGTACTAAGGAAAATAAGGAATTTACCTCCTCAATAATCTTCTTAGTTGGTAGCCTTCTTCATATGCGGACTCTTGATCTGATAGAGGCAGTAGAGGATTCACCCTCACCAGTAGCTACAATATCTTCTTAACTAACCATGACTACGACATGGATATCACTATATTGATCATATGTGAGAAAAGAGTGCACCTAATTTGTGTTCCTTTAATATTTATCAATAGAAGCATCTATAACTCCTTAAATTTTTAAAAAGAGAGAAGTTTGAGATTTTATATTATAAAACTATCCTTCTTGCAGATCAAATAGTTCACATATGAAAATGACATAACCAAGAAATAGAAAGCACAAGAATCTCTTAGGAAAAATAAAATTCAGAAATAAAATACAGTTAGCACCAAAATAGATAATTTGTTTATGATTAAATGATTCTTCATTAAAAATTAATTAAAAACTGAAAGCACATAAAAGAAATCATAATATATTTGAAAAAATGTATGAAATAATATCCACATCAACATATTATAAGTTATATCAGGCTCACTTGGTTTTCATGTTCTATAATGTGGATAAACACTTCAGATAATCTATATTAGGATCACCTATGAGCTATATTGGGGATCAGACCATCGAATGACCTCTACTAGGCTCAATTATTTTTCTTATAATATCATGTAGAATATCATTCATAGAAATGATTATTCTTTTACGTTTTCAATATAAAAAACATTTAGAAAAACATTTAATATTAAAACAAATAAAGAAATAAAAATATCCTTTCCTATTAAAAATCATAAAATATTGAAAAAAACATCATAAAGAATCCATATTCATTAAAAATAACCATGGAAAATTATAAAGGAATATTAATAAAATATAAGGATTCATGATTTCAGTAAAATCCAGTCATGCCGGATAAGTTAAAAAAACATCCCTTACATATTTTTGTTGGAACACACACAAAATACCTCGTTTTGAAAAGGGAAAAAAGATTTGTTTTAAAAAAAATTCATAAAATTAATACATTAGAATAACTAATTTAAAAAAATAAAATTATAATATAAAAACATTTTTCAATTTTTTTTAGAAATCATTGTCATGGATGAAGAAAATAATTTTAAGGGAAACCATAAAATGATAATTTTGTAAAAAAAAGTACATTACCTTGAGTAAGACTAATAATTTACAATCTTGATATTCCGTAATAATAAATATATGATAATTTAAAATTTCTTAATAACCCTTTAAATGCTTATTAATCATTTTATATCACTTATTATCATGTTATATAGGGTAAGAGAGTCTTAATCATCTTCTTTCTACCACTGATCCTCCACAATTGCTCGTAGCTCCTAATGTCCTAATTATCTTCTTATGCTCCATGATATCACTAAATTATATCCTTATCTACCATAATGATAGTTTTTCTTATCATACACCTTTAGATTTATTCTTTTATTAATATTCCATTTTCATGGTATTCTCTACCACAATCTCCCACCACTCCTTGGCTTCAATGTGGTATGTTTTCCTCTGTACATCATCCTCATTTGGTAACCGAATATGAGATACCTCGAATATAGAGTAAAACTACTTGAAGAATTTCTATATGTAGTAACCACCATCCTAATCTAGGATGATATCCTTAAGGATGGATTAATCGTCATGATCACCAGTTTTGGCTACCTACACCTTCTTTATTTGATTGAATTCTCATAATCATACAGTCCTCTAACAATAAATCATAATCATTGGATTCAAATTTTTTTTTTTGAATTTTCCACATGCATTGTGTGTTAAGTAGAAGTCTTCAAGAAAATTATTCAAGTGAAACTATTTATTATTGGGATGTATGTTTTATATATATGGTCGATTTTCTCTATATATCTGTTTTTCTATCATGTTTCCAATTTCAAACATAACTATTCAATTGAAATATGAATTTCCCCACATAGCCGGTTATTTTTCATATAGAAGGATCTAATATAGGTGTTTTTCCTCACGTGTCCATATCTCATGATGGGTTAATTGATAGAAATACCCAATTTATAATGTATTTAATTCATGATTTATCCAATATTCCCATGTAAACAACTGATTTTATATAGCTGGTTCCTGATGTAGTTGATTAATGAAATAGGTGAATTGATCAACACATGTGATTCCCAATATAGCCATTTCTATCCATGTATATGAATTCCTTCAAAAATCCATTCTACCCCCATAGCTATATCCGTTCATGTAGCCAAATGTGATTACATAACCAAATCCGAATGTAATAGTTTGAATAATATAGACGCTTGGTCTTCAAAATCTAATATTTGTAAAAAAAATATCTGACTACCTAATTTGATTCATCAAGTGCCACATGCACCACTTTAATAATGATCGTGATGATCTCGTACATACTCTACTCACCTTATGCCCGAATTTCATGGATCACATGATTTTTTATATAACCAGCCCCATCAAATCATAAAAAATAATGAAATTATTCTCCATGGGAGGAACATCATCATGAATCTCCAAGTGATATATAAGAGGAATCATTATCCATGAGAAACATTGAATTGATGTAAATTTTATCACGAACATTGGAGTACCAAACATGTGACAGAAATTGATACATCAGATAATAAGCACAATAAGGTCTTTAACTCTTCATGAATATGCTCAGTTAGTAGTTTTCTTTAGATGGGGAATCTAGATATAATAGACACGATAGAGGATTTGACCTCATCAACATATATATTCCCTTTTTAATCTACCACGATAACAACATGGAGTTCACTCTGTTGATCATATGTGATCAAGGAGTGTAGCTACATTAAGTTCCATTTATACTACTAAATATATGCGTCTATAACTGCTTAATTTTTTTTAAAGATTAAAGAATTAGATTTTATATTGAAAAAACTCTCCATCTTGAAGATCCAATAGTTCTCATTTGAAAGTGAAATTTCCAATAATTTAAAATAACTAGAAACTCCTAGGAAAATCAAATTCTTCAATAAAAAATGTGTACAAAAACAAACATTTTGTTCTAGATTAAACGATTCTTAATTAAAAATTAATTAAACACTTAAAACTCATTAAACAAATCAATATATATTTGGAAAAATGTTATGAAATAAGATCCACACCACCATCGTATTAGCTATATCAGGCTCACTTGTTTTTCAGGTTCTATAATGGGTTTGGACCCTTCATATAAGCTACTTCAGCTTCACCTGTGATATTTAATGGGGATCAATTCTTTCAATGAACAGTACCATGATCAATTATTTTTCATATAACCTATTATTACATATCTTTCAAAGAAAATTTTGTTCTTTCTCATTTTCATTATAAAAAACTTTTAAAAACTGTTTTATATAAAAACTCATTAGGATATCAAAATAACATTTCCTATTAAAAATTACATAAAAATTGAAAAACCAAACACATTATATAGAAAAATTATTATTTAAAAATAACCATTTAAACCTATAATGGAATATTTAAAAAATTTAGGTTTCATGATGTTGTTAACATCCAGTCATGTCGTATAAGTTAAAAAATATCCATTTGATATTTTTGTTTGAACAAAAACAAAATACTTCATTTGGAAAATGAAAAAAACGATTTGTTTCAAACCATTTTTTAAAAATTAAAACATTATAATAATGAATTTTAAAAACAAAAGCATAATATTTAAAATAGTTTTCTATTTTTTTAGAAATCACAGACATTAAAGAAGATATGATTTTAAGGCAATCCATAAAATGATAATTTTGTAAAAGAAAGTATATTAACTTGATTCAGACACCTCATGTAAGTTCTTAATAATCCTAAATAATAAACATAGGTTATTTTATGATTTATAAATAACCCATTAAGTGACTATTATTCATTTTATATCATTTTCTATCATGTTATATATAATTACTGAATCATTAAATTTCACTTTAGATGTTTTGACAATATTCATTTCCTAAGTCTAGAATGTCTTCAGTTGGTTGAATATAGCAAACGATATCATAATGAAATCATCTATTGAATAATATTATTGAAATAATTACCATTTTTACATAAAAATTATACTTCTAAATCCAACTGTTAAATATGGTTATGGAAAATATACTATGTTACCATACTGAATACTGTAGGCCATACATACACATGAGTAACATTTCAATTTTTCAACGACTATTATGAAAAGAAGGTAATGATTATTTGTCTTTACATTATGATAATAATATCATATATATTATATTATTTATTTAAATATACTTATATATATCTTCGATTTTATGGTGTGATTAAAAACAGATTACATCATTTCATGGAGGAGGTAGTCCACATCTACGCACGAACGATGTTATCTTTTTTCTATGCTTTAAAAGTTAATGATGTAAATGATATATTAACTTTTCATAATGATAAATATTTCATGAATATCATATATCAGCATTAATTCCATCATTATAAACAATCACGAGGGACATTGATAGAAAAATAATTATATAGGTTTGTGAGGTTGTAGTCCGTCGTACAAATAAATTTATATTTTTTCACATTTAAATAAGGAGGAGATGGATATTGGTAATGACACTAAAATAATAATATTTAATAATATTTTTGAAATTTTATTTATTATTTTATCGTGGTTTAATATGGATTTATGGATTTGTAATAATAAAAAAACTAAATTATGCAAAAAAAAAGTACATCTTCTTTGTAAAACCTCCATTATTTTACTCCTTATGACCACTAATATTAGTATTCTGCCTTATAGATGAACTATATAGGGTTTTTATGGATTATATAATGGGAATTGGTCAGTTTTTTAAAAAATATAGGTTTTTTATGTATGAAGAAATGAGAAGAAGAGTTTTTCTTTTATATGATAGGGGAGAGGTACTCTTGGAATATATAAAAATATAAAATTAATATAAAATTATATGTAGTTAAAAATGGGTCCAATGTGATTTATATAGAATATAAAATTATTATGTGTCTAAATACCCTCATCCAATAAAATATACAATTTTTCACAACATTTATATCATATCCTTTGGTTTTAACACCTTTTAAATCCTTATAACTCTTACCGTGACAATATGTTTTTTAATCTTTGAGGGTAAATATAATTATTATAAAATGAAAAATTACATATTAATGGAAATCAGTTGATATATTAAACCATATAATAATAAATTGATTTCATTTAAGATTTTTATTATTTTTATATTAGTTAATAAAAAATTATTGAATATTAAATATCCATATACCAATTTTTTATCTACTTATTAAATTGACTTATATAATATCAATCTGACACTTAATCATTGAAAAAATTATTCTATAATTTCCATTAAATGTAATATTATTCTATAAAAAACATTTATTAAATTAATTATATCAAATTATATTACTTTTAATATTTTTAATATCATTTATTAAACTTATACATTAATTGAAGAATTATGTTATTAGTGTTTTGCTAGAAATTAAGGTATTTATATCGACACAAAAAATATAAAATAAAAATCCATGAAGAAGAAATTTATTTTATATTTCTAGTTACTATTTATAGTATATATTATACTCTATATAAGACCATATTAAAAATATTACACTTATTAAAAACAATATGGTGACATGATTGACATTTGATTAAATAAAATATTATAAAGGTTATAATCTCATCCATGTGGCCTCAAAAGGTCCAAAATAATACCCATGAATTATTATAGTGTATATACACTCATAAAATAATATTTCCTCTTGCTTTTGGGTCATTTAATGATTTATATCATTTTATTGTTACCTAAATTACTTGACTAAATATTTACTATGGTTATAAAATTATTAAGTTTAATATTCAAATTGAAAAAAATAAATGGGTACTATTAACTATTATTTGACCACCCAATTCAAAAAAAATAATTCATTTCTAATAAAATAAAACAAATAAGTTTCATAATTTAATTTGATACCAAAACTGTAAAACACAACATAACACATTTTCTCCCAATGATGCCCTTTGTAAAATAATAGATGTTTTTATACATAATTAATGTTTAAAATCCATTTAAAAAATAATTGGATTATATTAAATATAAATAAACTAATTTAAATTTAAAACTAATGAAAAAATTTAATTTATCAATTAAATAATTTTATATAAAATACAATTTTCAATATAAATTAGTATTTTTCACTATTCGTTGAAAAATTAATATTTTTAAAATATTCTCATAATAAATTTATTAATATATTTTTAAAATCATAAATTTAAAAAATTAAATTAAATTTTCAAATTAAAATTCTACAGTTTCAAAATTAAACTTTTAAATTAAATCCTATAAAAAATGTGTTTTATAAAACCCTTTCTTTTTTATTTTACGAAATAATTAATATATTTGTAATTAAAACAACAACAAAATCATGACTAAAAATAAATATAAAAATTAATTATTCTATCATTACATGGGCTGTTATATTCTCCTTCATTTTTTAAATTGTGCCCTCATAATTTTTAACATGGGCTCGATAACCGAGGTCTGATATTTCAAAATACATTCATTGGAAACTCACATGATAAAAATGGGTCAATATATATTTCAGTTGAATAGATTGAAAGGGAAGTACAAATGACATATGGAATAATATATACTAGGTTTCAATTTAGGATAACATTGGTGGGATGTGAAGAAATGGATATGTAAGAGAAAAATAACTCCCAAGGACTGGTAGAGGGGGATAAAGAACATGATCCTGAGAAAGTTAACCATCAATAAATCATAAATCAATAATGGGTAAAAAATTTAATGATTTCTTGGTATGAAAAGTATGAGATACTTTTTTTGGTTAAAAATAATAATTTCAATGCCTAGATATTATTTTATTACCTAGAATACGAACATAATGAAATATACATACATGATAGTATAACATCATCCATTAATAAATTTCCAGCACATGCTCATTGTTTCTTGAAATAACGAGTCTCCATGATAAATTTTTCACTCCTGATGTAGTTGAATAAGATTCTATGGATCAAAAAATACATAAATTAATAATGATATATTCTTCTTTTGTTTATATGTTAACCAAAACTAAAATGGTTTGTAAAATATATTATAATTCATTATAAATAATAAAACATTATATGATGAAACACTGCTTTAATCTAGAAAATTAAAAAGTAATACACAACGTTCAACATAATTAATTCAATAAATAACTATTATTAAAATTCCTAAAAAATATTCTTGACTATGTTTGAAACAAAAAAAAATAGATGTATTTGATCACATACTCTTACAAGATTATTTTTAGCATTTATATCTAAATAACCATAATTACACTTGAAGTATCATAGAAAATAAATTTAATTTCTAAAATCACATAATCTACAAGATATTAAAATAATTTATATAAATTACTTAAATCACCATAAATCCACATAAATCATATATTATTAAAATATAAAATACATCCTTTTTTCCTCAAATAAAATCCCACAATATTCTATTTCCCTTAGTCATATAGGGTTCTCATAATAGGGAACATATTCTGAAATAACATTAGTCACATAATAAATAAATCATTTTTCAATCTCATGTTTATCAATTCAATAAAACTTATGTTCCAAAATGAACATAGCATTTATCTTCCAAATAGTTTAAATAAAAAATCATAATAACCAGGACATCACGTAGGCTAGTGGTAGGCCTCGTACCCTTAACTATAATCAGTTTTGGATTAACTCTCCATATATTTTAAAAAATTGAAAGGTTGTCACCCATCCTATAGGTTGTCCATTTTTTAAAACAATATTAATATAATTGTGATAAATTTATGCTAACATGAGAAACACCTAAAAAATAAGCGTAATATATTAAACATCAATGAATTTTTTTAACCTCAATGGTTATCTAAGACCATTCATTTTGAATCACAACATGTAGTAAATCAAAATTTCCTCAATAATAATAATCATAAAAACCTTAAAAGATACCAAGAAATTTTAAAAAAATTCCAAAAAATTAAAGGAATTATTCCTAAAATATATTTTTCAATGAAACCTATACTGAACCTAAGGGTTTTATAACCCAGAATGTATGTCAAAAAACAAATAATTTTGTTATTAATCAAAAAAATAAGACCTAAAAAGGGGTTTCTAATACATTAAAATTAATATCTTCGTTAAAATCATAAAACTAATATGGTACTCATAACTATTCATATAACAACATCTGAAAACATCCTAATCTCTATTGTTATTTAAACAATCATCTAAAACCATCTATAAGAACCTATAATTTAACATTACAATTCTAGTATCTTTGAAATAAAGTTCATATTATTATAATCCTGATGATCTTTTTATTTTAGTTTTTTAGAGGATTATTTCATAACTCATACATAACAACTCATATATTACAAAGTGGACACTTCAACTCAATATCCATTTTTCCACAATATGAAGCTCTTAAAATGAATCCTGATTTATTTTCATGAAAAATCATCATTACATGGAACATGAAATCTATTTTTCCTTACCCCATTATTAAAAAATTGGGAAAACATTTGAAAACATGTAATTAGAACACACACCTTAGTAATGGATATAAAAGGATGAAATCTGATTGTCCAGTGAAAAACATGAAAACCCAAGAAATATTTACCTTTATGTGAAATTATTATTATATAATGTAATAAATAATTTTAGCCTTAAAATACCCACACATTTCTCACAAATAAAATTAGTGTAACTCATTTCAAGAAAATAAAAAACCCTTTTTCTCTACATAGAGCATCATATTAATAAAACCCTTAATATTTGAATAACCATACACCCAACTTCTAATATAATTTTATAGAGAAAATAATCATTACTCTATGAATTTGGGGGATATAATGGGGTCAACCTTCATTTAATCTATATTGGGATCACATATTTTTCATGAGCTGTAATGGGGAGTAACCATTCTTATATGCTATATTGGGCCCACCTGTGAGCTATAATGTGGATCAACCCTTCATATAATATTATCTATCCCACCATTTTTTCATATAATTTTCATATACCATATCATGAATAATATTTTTTAATCTTGAACCCTTTCAAAATAATACAATTTATAGAACTCTTTTAAATAAAAATATTTTGCAATATCAATCTACCCTTTTCATTTAACAATGAATTTTAAAATTAAACAATTGTTCTCATAATAATGAAATATTTTTTCTTCAAAATAGACATGAAAATTTATAAATTAACTTCAATGAATTTAGGTGTCATGATGGTAGGAAAATATTCTTTTTCAACTAATTAAAAAAACATTCCTTCCTTATTTTTGTAGAAATACAAACAAAGTACCTTGTTGTCGATAATTAAAAAAAGATTCCTTTCAAAAAAACTTGTAAAAATTAAAACATGGTAAAATGTCTTTAAAATATAATATTACAATAGTAATAAAACATTAAATTATTTTTATAAATCATGGAAATGGAATAAAAGGTTGGATTTTAAGGGAACATAAAAACCGCAGTCTTTAAAAGAAAGTCCCTTACATTAAGTCTGACTCATCAAATTATTTCATTATCATCCTCAATAATAAAATTAGGATACTTTATACTTTCTTAATAACCATTTTCTAGTTTACTATTTATATTATATCACCTATTATTAGGTTATATACAATTACATAATTATTTATGTTCACATCGAATGATTTGAAAATATTCAGGTCATACGTCCAGAATGACATTGGTAGGTTGACTATGGTCAAAGAGATTAGGATTAAATCAAATATATAAAAAATTTCATGAAATAGTTATAATTTCTATACACTATTTATACTTTTAAATCTAACCATTAAATAAGTTTACGAAAAACAAACTATGTTCCAATCATGGAGACAGTAGGTCGTATGTACGCAAGAGTAACCTATCCATTTTATAGAAATATTTATGAAAAGAGGGAATGTATTTTATTCTTTGAATAATTTTCATAATATAAAATATATAATATTAATTATTTAAAAGTAAATATATATATCATTCATGATATTTCGTGTTGAAAAACGAATCACATCACTTTGTGGAAGAGGTAGTCTACACATACGGAATAATGATGTTATCATTTTTCTGTGCATAGAAAGGTAAAAATGTAAATGATATATTATATTTTAATAATGATAAATATTTCATGAATATCATATATAAATATTAATTCAATCATTAAAACATATCATGAGAAACAGCTTTGGAAAATGAATTACATCGGTTCATGAGGCGGTAGTCTCCCATACTCTTTAAAAATGATTTCCTTTACTATTTTATGGAAGAGAAGATGGATATAGGTAATTAAAATATAAAAATAACATCTATTATTATTTATTATACTATAGTTATACTTTTTTCATGGTTGAAATTATTTTTAGGGATTAGGAAGAAGAAACAAAACTAAAATATGCTGGAAAAACAATACCTCTAATTTTAAAACCATGCATTACTTAAGACCATAACTCCATTAATATTCATATTAATCTTAAAAATGACCAATACAATATTTATAGGGATTATAATAGGGAATATATTAGGGATTTTCCAAACCAAATATTTTTTATTTGTGATGAAATGAGAAGAAGATATTCCTTTTTATAAGATAGGAGAAGGTCACTCTTAGAATTTATCAAAATATTAAATTAATATAAATTAATTTTCAATTAAAAAAATATAAAAAGTAGTTTATTTATAATATAAGATTATTATAGTTTGATATACCCTCATAAAATAAAACTTATAATTTTTTTGATGATATTTATACCCTTATCTTTTCATTTAACTCTTTTTTAATCCCTTTTACAACTACAATGACATTGTGGATTTTTACACATTGAGGGTCAATATAGTTAAAATAAAAATTAAATCAAATTATAAATTTAAAATTAAAATTAATTTAATCCTTATACCATTAAATTGGATGAATATTTTTTTATGATTTTATATCTTTTAATAAAATATTTTCTACTACAAATTATCCATAATGTCCGTTTTTAGAAGTATTTATTACATCGATTTAAAAATATCATGATAACATTAAAAAATCTAAAAAATTAAATTATAATATCAAAAACATGTCAATGTAATACATAAAATTCATGGAATACATTAATTATCTTAAATTATATTATTTTTAAAAAAATTAAAATCATTTATTTGACAATTCCATTAATTGAATAATTGTTTTATCATCATTGTGTAGGATTTTAATGTAACTATTTCCCCGAAAAAAATTAAAAATAAAATACCATGATAAAGATAAATAATTTATATTTCAAATGACTATTTATATTAAATCGTACTTGTTGTTCCTAGGTCTATGTGATATCACTAATTTGGGGAAGGGGTGTGTAACATCCCAGATAAATAAGGAATAAGGCACTTTTCATATTTATTAATATTTGTGAATTAAATATTAATCTTACTTTATGGGGGACTATATGTTTGATGGCATACCTGATACACAACAACGAGTTTCTTTGAAATCATACATTGAACACTAATAATATAATATTATTATTTTAAATGGTAGTTAACGCTGAACCGCTGTAATGATAGGAATGAGCAAAACTAACTAAAATAGGATTATACATATTTATTAAATGTTTTTTCATTTATCCAATAAAGTTTAAATACTTAAAATGTTAATGAATCTAATTTTAAGCATATTTTAATTTAAATGTCCGATTTACACCCTTTTAATGGTGAACCCTCATTAAATCTAGTTTTGGTCACATTTATAGGTTATATATGACCAAATAAATTTCTTCTTTAGAATCGGGACATCAAAATTTACATTGGATAAAAATGTGGCATTTTTCTAACATAATCCTTTTTTAATGAATAGTGAAAAATACTGTATTTTAATTCAAATTTTCCTTCTAATATACTTTATTGAAAAGATACAAATATTTACTACATTATGGTAATTTTTTTATAATTTTTAGACATAACATAAATTAAATTATTTTTGACACAATAATGATGTCGTATTTACGACATTAATAAATGATTTAAATAAATAAGATTATAATGATTAAAATATTATCCAAAACATGTCCAATTATTATTGGATGTTTTTTATTTCAAATTTATGTCATCTTATCTTCAAATTAATGATTTTTGGACATTTTTAAAGAGAAGTTAAGTTTATAATAAAATTATATTTTCACAGTTTCCTAAAGAGCCCCTCCCCTCCCTTATAAAAGGAGACCACTTCTAACAAGATCCTCACACCTCTCAAGACCCGTTTCTCATCCACACTCTACCCAATTAATCTCCCTACATTTTTATCCTCCTACTATAAGCCTTACCATTCACAGAAGGCACTTTAAGAGGTCCTTTTGGTTCAAACCAAATGGAGTTACCCGAACTAAAGGTAACGATTTCTCTTAAATTCATTTATTTTATTTTACTTATCCAGCCCCTAAACTATTTTTATTCCTTTCTATTGTAACAAAAATAGTATACTCAATATACTAGAATGTTTTTATGATAAGGATTCTAGTTATACTCACACAAACCTCCATCTAATGGGTAAAGAACATACTATTTTGGTGGACGACGAACTACTGCCTCAGGAAAGGATGATTGTTCAAATATCTCCTACCACCACTCATGGTGGAAAATATGATGGCACTGTATTTATATTTGAAAAAAGTTTGTTTATAATCTCTATATTCTTCTGTAATATTTTTTTACAAACTTACCTTTATGCTTTCAAATATGTGTAAATACGATAATTTCATTTGAGGAAGTGGAGACTACATTCCCCTCAAGGTGATATGATTCATTCATAACATACATTGAATGTATAAATAATGGCGTTAATGAAATTATGTAACATATATATCATATTATATTATACTTTAATTATAGTATACCTATGTATCATTATGTTTTTATTCCATTAAATATGAAATATAAATGAAAGTAGCATTCATGTGTACGTACGGTTTATCGTCTCCATGAACGGTGCATTTAATTTCTTACCTAAAAATTCTATGTAATATTATAAATACAAGTATATAATGGATATATATGATATATGTGATATCTAAATGATGAATATAATTCTGGATATAATGAAATTTTGACCACATGGACAACTTGTAATTATACAAAGTTCATTTTTGACTCAAGTAACAAATATGGACAAAATGACCATTATTAACTTAAATGATTACATAATGTTAATAACATGGTAATAAGTAATATAAACAGTATAATTAAATTTAAAAATTTTTCTTCAAAAATTAGAAATTATCTTTAGTTTATTATTCAGGCGATTAAAAAATGAACGGTTCAAGTCGGACACGTGGTAAGAAGATTTCTTATCTCACTTTTAATTTTGTGAGATTTCCATTGTTCGCCACTTATTTACTGAATGTGGTGTATTTTTTATTACCTTTTGATATATATTATCATTATTATTATTATATTAATGGTATTCAATGATTCATTTGGTGGTTATTAACTTTTGTTCATACGAATCAATTGATTACAACGTGGTAAAGGGTTTCATCTCACTTTTTATTCCAATGAGATTCAAGCTATATTTACCACTATTTCTTTTTGTGTGGTGTATGTACAACCAATGATTGTATACTTTGTGTAATATACTTTCATTTATGGGTATTCACATCCTCATTGTATGATCCTTCTTTCATGTGGTGTGCGTTTTAAAAGTTACTAAATCAGTAAGGGAACCTTTCATTGTCCTCTTTTTAAAAGACTTGTTTTTGTTATGTCTTTCAATTTACATCTTATTGTGTTGGGATATGTTCTTATATATCCTTATAGATTTCAATTTTATTTACAAGTGATTATATACACTTTTTAATCTCATCAACCCATTTTCTGAATTTTAAAGGGACGCTGTTATGCTGTCAAATTTTTGTAAGGGATATTCTTAACCAAATTTCAATTCTATTGGTTAAACCTATACTTCTTGAATATGTCATCTTATTAATATGTGTGAATGACCACTGATTGTTTTAAAATTAATATACATTTATATTTGGTTTATTCTAATTTTTCACACAAAATTATGTGATTGATTCATCCTTAATCAATGTATACCATCATTATAAGGGATTTTGTCTCAAATTACAATCCATTTAGGCATCATTGTTGTTATGCTCCAATTCACTTTTATATGGTGTATATACTATCCTTTGGAATATTATATCATGAATACCTTTATTCTCATGATATTATAATTTTTTTGTTAAATGATATTCCTCAATTATTTTTATTGAACCATCTCTTATTTAGTTAAGAACTCCTTAACTAAAATTTCATTTTAATGATTTATTAATCTAAATAATTCTCATTAATGTCCATGTTTTAAAAATGGTTTTAAGGATTTATCTGGACATTACAATTTTAAAATGTTAATTCTTTTAAAATATTCAATGTGGTATGGGACACTTTTATTCAAAAATATCTTTATAAAATGTTTTAAATGGTTTTGAAAATGATTTGATAAAATCATTGATTATTCCAATATCTTGATTTGATATATTGTGATTGGAATGTAGAAATGTTATCATTCCATTATGGTTGCGTTATGTGTTGTGAATATTATATGGTTATAGGTCATTTTTTACGTATACGGGTGGTTCTATGATAAACCAAGGGCGGGTGAGCCTGAGATAGCTCTCAAATGCATTGGGTAACGTGACAGAGGTAAAAGTGAATGTTTCTCCTAAGAGATGTAGGGAATATACAATGAGGGGTTTTCCAAATGTGACTCCCTATGTAGTTGGGATAGCTACAATGTAAGTTTTTTATGAATTTCATATGTTACCTTTATGATTTATGATTTCTATGTGTTATTCATAAATCTTTTGATTTCTTAAGGTATGTTATGATTGAAAAATATTGGTTTCGTTGATTTTTATTTATTGATGGGTTAATGTTTCTTTTCCTAATTTTAAAACCTTACTGAGCTTTTTATGCTTTTCCAATGTTTTTGAAATGTTATCCACTGGACTTAAAGATGAATAAGTTCAAGGATGGGATAAAGAAAAATTCATGTTGTCTAAAACATGGAAGTAGACATGTATCTTTTTAAGAGTTTTTATTTTAAAAAATAGATACTGAGTAGTAGTGTCTACATGTAATTTTAATGTTGATATGTAATAGTTATGAATTAATTCTCTAAAACTCTATACCTGAAAAGATCCTCAATGTGAATTATTCATTTAATTCATAATTATATAATGTTTAAGGTAGGGTCCTTATAGTTGGTATCATAGGTTGGTCTAGACAACATTAGGGATTATGAGTTTTCTGTAGACACATGGATAGTCCCTATGTCTATTATTTCAGTTAAATCGATGTTTTATAACATTTTCAGATCAAGGAAAGTTAGTTACAAATGGAAGGAGGAGGATATCAAACGACATTTCTGTCTCTTCCTGATTAATTTCTTGCAATATTTATTACGAAGTCTTGTTCGGATGATTGTGAAACGTTTTCTGTCATACAACTCACTTGCAAGAAGTAGTTCGAGATATCAAACACCTCCACTATACCTTGATATCATCGTGGATCATGGGGTGTATTTAATCAAATCATATATTCACAATATTATCATATTTTCAAGAAAGGTAAATATTATCAAGGAATCATTCAAATATTTTACCTTATCACATGATTTTTAAGAATATTATGATTTTGAAGTACATACTGAATAAGGAGACCCTTGCACAACCTATTTATTTTTGATTTTAAAATATAGTCTCTCAGCACATACTTATGGTATTTTAAAAGTACCATTGATTGAATGTTTCAACTCAAATTCACTCCATCTATTTTATAAAAACCATGTTATATCATATATTTGAAATTATATGTCATACATTATTATTTTCCAAAACTATTTTTCTCCGAACACCCATTCGATCCATGTTATACAAGGTGTAATTAGATGAAAGAAGAAAATGATTTTGAATGATCCCTAAATCATTGTTTGAATTCACGGACCTTCTACCTACGAGTACAAGATTACGATAAAACCATATAGACACCATGATGAAGGTATATTTTTCTTTCTATTAGTAATAGTTTTATTTTATCATTTGGTGGTTAAATAAAAAGAGGAAAATATATATAAACCTTCACGAATTAAAATGTTGAGGTATTAATTTGTTGGGATGAAAATTAAATGTATAAGAAAACCTTTTAGGTTAAAACATGTTAGGGTTATTTTTGAGTTTTATAAACAGGAAAACCCGTAAGATGGGTGACAACCCGTCGCATCCGGCAAGGCCATGGAAATCAAACCCTCTACCGAAGGGAGACAAGGGTACATCGCTTACCACTAGTCTACGTGAATTCCCTAGTTAGTATGACTTATTATTTTTAGTTAAACGATTTTATGGACCAAGAATAAGTGGATTTTGGCATCTTATGTTTTATTAAATGGATATCCTTACTATAGGAAAATGATTTGTTGATTAAGTGATAAAAGTTGTTGTGAAAGACGTTCTTTATTTTGAGGAAACACTATATGCTTAAAGAAGAGAGAATAATATGGGATTTAAATTTTGGAATACTGGTAGAAATTTTAGTTTGAAAGAATACATATTTTTATTATGGAGAAACAATGATTTGTTTTATTTATGAAAATTATTAACCTATCATGGAGAATATGTGATTAGGTTAATTACTTTTCAATATGAGACTTTATGAGTAACTGTTGTTAATTGGAGATAAGTGTTATGATGTATCTTGGAAGACTATGTAATTAAGTCATTATGAGATTTGGGTTTCAATCATAGTTTGGATTACTTTTGAAGAATTCTTTGAACTGTTTTTTATTTAATGGTCGTTGTGGAACTATAGGTTTTGTTTGACAAATTTTGGAGATTAAGAGTAGATTTTCTTTTTTTTAATTTTTTCCCTTGTGTGTATTATCTGCTCTCTCAGTAACCATTTTGGTTTTATTTGATGTCTAAAGACAAGGAAAATATATAGTTCTTCATTTTTAGATTATGTGATTCTTTAGAAGTTGATTATAGTGCTTTTAATGTGAACATGTCATCTTGAATAGTCATCATTTGGAGAAAAGATGAGTTTGTGGTAGAAATGTAGTAAAGGATGAAAGTCTATATGAAAATTAAGTATGTATCCTTATGTTCTTATTAAAGTTCATAAATAAAATTTCTCAACTTTATTAAACGATATGTAAAACAAAAACATTTTTGGTTTACATTTCATATTGTTAAATCAAACACCGTTTAACACATCATATGTTTTTGATATTCTGGTGGTTTACTTTCTCCTAATCATGTTTTCTATCACTCTCCATCATAAATAGAACGTTTGTTCTCTCTTTCATATCCATTTTTTCTTACATGGAATCCTAGAATGGGTTATCTCAGGTGACGTTTGTACTTCACTTTCATTCTTTTAAAGTATTATTTTTACTGACTCTTTTACGATATGGGACTTTTAATGAAGTATCCAAGCCAAATTTTAAAATTGCGAGGACACAATTCCCAAAAGAGGGGAAGGATGTAGCAATCCAGATAAATAGGGAATAAGAAACGTATCATATTTATTAATATTTTTTTATTAAATATTAATTTTACATTAATGGGGACTCTATGTTCGATGGCACACTTAATACGCAATTACGAGTTTCTTTAAAAACTTACGTTGCACGATAATAATATAATATTATTATTTTAAATGATATTTCACCCCTAGACTTTGTAAGGGAGGGAATAAACATAACTAACTACAATATGATTATACAAATTTGTTAAATATTTCTACATTTATCCAATAAAATTTAGAGGCTTAAAATGTTAATGAATCTAATTTTAAGCATAATATACTTTAAAATGACGATTTACTGCCTTTTAATGGATAACCCTCTTTAAATATAGTTTTGGTCACTTTTATATGTTCTATTTGACCAAATAAAATTCTTATTTAGAATCAGGATATCAAAATTTAATTTGGATAAAATTTTGGTATTTTTGTCACAAAATCATTTTTTTAATGAATAGTGAAAAATACTGTATTTTAATTTAAATTTTTTTTAATATAACTTATTGATATGGATAGATTATATTTTTAATTGGTTTTAAAGTTTAATTAGAAAATATTTTCACCATTTAATCTAATCTTGGTCATTGTATGCAATTTCACTTTGAAATTGGGCATAAACAAGTGTTAATCTTTTGATTGGTATTGTTTCTTAAAAACACGCTATTTGTCTTGACAAAGGGAATTACTTTTAAATTAAAGAATTTTACTTCTATGTTTTGAATTTTCTAAAATAGGCATAATTTTTTAATTTGGAATATCAAATATAGAATAGGATGTGATTTTTGTATTTGTTTGAAAAACATCAATTTTTGATTAATAGTGGAATCACTTAGTAGTAGTAAAAAAAACTGAATTTTTCATTTAAATGAAATTTTACAACTTTTGTGAATTGAATTTCAAAATTCCAACATACTTGGTTGTTAATAGAAAGTATTATGTGGTTCAATAAGATGAAAATAATTTTTTGTGAATATTAACTTTTGGGTTTTAATTACCACGGTTAAAGGTAAATAAGGTAATTCAAGGTAAAAAGGATTTTATAATTATTCAAAATTACCTTAACACTTGTCCTAACCTTATTTTATTAGTCATGTACGACCAAGGGAATCCTTGGGTCGATTTTGGGACCTCATGGAGAAACTTGGGAGTGATAATAACACATTATATTAATTAATTTAAAATAAAGGCAAAAATGACATAACCAAATATATTTTATTAAATTAATTTTTACATAAGGTTATATAATTTATAATTTCTACTATAAATATTCATTGTAAATATAAAAATATTTAATAAATCATTGTAATTTTTTTATAGTTTTTATTCATCAAATAAATTAAATTATTTATGACACAATAATGATGCAGTGTTTACCAAATTAATAATTGATTTTAATAAATAAGATTATAATGATTAAAATAGTATCCAAAACATGTCCAATTATTATTGGATGATTTTATTTCGATTATGAGTCATCTTATCATTATTGTTTATTATTTTTTTACCTTTTAGAAACGATGATATGTTTATAATAAAATAATATTTTCACACTTTCCTAAAGTGCCCCTCCTCTCCCTTATAAAAATAGACCATTTCTAACCTGTTCCTCACACCTCTCAAGCCCCTAGTCTCATCCAACCTCTGCCCAATTAAGCTCTATACATCCCTATCCTCCTCTTAGAAGCCTTACCTTTCACAAAATTCACTTCAAGAGGTTCTTTTGGTTCAACCCAAAGGGAGTTTCCCGAACTAAAGGTAACAATTTCTCTTAAATTCATTTATTTTATTGTACTTCTCCAACCCCTAAACTCTTTTTATTCCTTTCTATTGTAACAAAAAAATTATAATCAATATAATAGGATGTTTTTATGATAATTATTCGAGTTACACTTACACACACCTCCATCTAATGGGTAATGAACATATTGTTTATGTGGACGATGGACTATTACCTCAAGAAACGATAATTGTTCATATATCCCATACCGCCACTCATGGTGGTCATTATGATAGAACTGTATTTATATATGATATAAAATATTTTTATTATTTATCTATTCTTCTAAAAAAAAATTACAAACAGACCTTCATGTTTTCCAATATGTGTAAACACGATAATTTAATTTGAGGAAGTGTGGACTACTGCCCCTCAAGGTGAATGATTCATCCATAACATACTTGGAACCTATAAATAATGGAGTTAATGAATTCATGTAACATATATATCATATGATATTATAATGTAATTATAGTTTACCTATGTATCATTATATTTTTATTCCATTAAATATGAAATATAAATGAATGTAGCATTCATGCGTACGTACGGCTTACCATCTCCATAAACGGTGCATTTCATTTGTTACCTAAAAATGATATGTACTATTATAAATACATGTATATAGTCTATATATATTATATATATGATATATAAATGATGAATATCATTCTGGATATAATGAACTTTTGACCACATGGACAACATGTAATTTTAAGAAGTTCATTTTTGACTCAAGTACCAAATATCGACAAAACGACCATTATTATCTTAAATGATTACATAATGTTTATAACATGGTAATAAGTAATATAAAAAGAATAATAAACATGAAAAATGGTTCTTATGAAAGTATAAATTAACTTTAGTTTATTATTCAGGAGATTAAATAATGAACGTGTCAAGTCGAACACGAGGCAATAAGATTTCTTATCTCACTTTTAATTTCGTGAGATTTCCATTATTCACCCATTATTTATTGAATTTGGTGTATTCTGTACTTCCTTTTGATATATATTATCATGATTATAATTATATTCATGGTATTCTATGATTTATTTGACTTTCATTGAAATTTTTTCATACGACTCAATTGATTACAACTTGGTAATGGGTTTCATCTCACTTTTTATTCCACTGAGATTCATTCTTTATTTGCCACTATTTCCTTTTGTGAGGTGTATGTATTACCCATGATTATAAACTTTGTGTAATATACTTTCCTTTATGGGTATTCACATCCTCATTGTATGATCCTTCTTTCATGTGGTGTACGATTCGAATGTTACCAAATCGATAAGGGATCCTTTCACCCTCCTCTTTTTAAATGACTTGTTTTTGTTATGTCTTTCATTTTACATCCTATTATGTTCGAATATGTTCTTATATATAATTATTAATGTTAATTTTATGTAAATGTGATGATATACCCTTTTTTTAACTCATCAACTCATTTTCTGAGTTTTAACGTGACGTTGTTATGCTGTCAAAGTTTTGCAAGGGAACAACTTAACCAAATTTCAATTCTTGGGGTTAAACTTTTACATCATGAATATGTCATCTTATGAACATTTTTGAATGAACTCTGATTGTTTTACACTTAATATGCACTTATATTGGGTGTATTCTTATTTTTCACACATAATTATGTGATTGATTCAACCTTAATCAAAGGATACCAACTTTATAAGGGATTTCGTCTCAATTTACAATCCATTGAGACATCATTGTTGTTATGCACCAATTCACTTTTATATGGTGTATATACTGTCCTTTGGAATATTATATCATGAATATCTTTATTATCATGATATTATAATGTTTTTTTTAAATGATATTCCTCAATTATTTGTATTGAACCATCTCTTATTTGGTTAAGAACTCCATAACTAAATTATCGTTTTAAGAATTTATTCTTCTAAATATTTCTTATTAATGTCAACATTTTAAAAATGGTTTTAAGGATTTATATGGACATTACAATTTTAAAATGTTAATTCCTTTAAAATATTCAAAGTTTTATGGGACACTTTGATTCAAAAATCTCTTTATAAAATGTTTTAAATGGTTTTGAAAATGATTTGATAAAAGCATTGTTTATTTCAATATCATGATTTGATATATTGTGATTGCATTGTGGCAATGTTATGCTTTCATTATGTGATATGAATATGTTATGGTTTTTGGGAATAGTTTACATATACGATTTTTTCTCTGATAAACCTAGGGTGGGTCAGCCTGAGATAGCTCTCCAATGCATTGGATAACGTGACAGAGGTAAACGTGAATGTTTCTCCTAAGAGATTTAGGGAATATACTGTGATGGGTATTCCAAATGATACACCCTATGTAGCTACGATATCTACAACATATGTTTGTTATGAATTCCATAAGTTGCCTTTATGATTTATGATTTCAATGTGTTATTCCTAAATCTTATGATTTCAAGAGGTATGTTATGATTGAAAAGTATTGGTTTCGTTTATTTTTATTTAATGATGGGTAAATGTTTCCTTTCCTTATTTTATAAACCTTACCAAGCTTTTTATGCTCATCCAATGTTTTTGAAATGTTTTCCAAAGGAATAAAAGATGAATAGGGTCAATGATGGGAACATGGAAAAGTCATGCTGTCTAAAACATGGAACTAGACATGTTTCTTTTTAAGTGTTTTTATTTTTAAAAAATAGATACTGAGTAGTAGTGTCTACATGTAATTTTAATGTTGATATGTTATAGTTATGACCTAATTCTCAAAAACTCTAAACCTGAAAATATCCTCAATGTGAATTATTCATTCAATTCACAATTATGAAATGTTTTAGGCCGAGTATTTATAGTTGGTATCAGAGGTTGGTTTAGACAACTTTAGGGATTAAGAGTTTTCGTTAGAGACATGGATAGTCCTAATGTCTATTTTTTCAGTTAAATACTTGTTTTATAACTTTCTCAGATCAAGGAATGTTTGTTACAAATGGAAGGAGGAGGATCTCAAATGACATTGTTATCTCTTCTAGATGACTTTCTTGCAATAATTAATAAAAAGTCATGTTCGGATGATTATGAAACTTTTTCTAGCATACAACTCACTTGTAAGCAGTTGTTTGAGATATCAAACACCTCCACTATACCATGATATCATTGTGGATCATGGGTTGTATTTAATCAAATCATATCTTCACAATATTCTCATATTTTCAAGAATGGTAAATATCATCATGGCCTTTTTCAAATATTTTACCTTATCACATGATTTTGAAGAATATTATGATTTTGAAAAAGGTGCTGAAGAAGGATACCCTTGAACAACCTATTTTTAGTTGATATTAAAATATAGTCTCTTAGGAAATACTTTTGGTATTTTAAAAAGAGCATTTATTGAAATTTTCAACTCAAATTCAGTCCGACTGTTTTATAAAAACCAATTTTTATCTGATGTTTTGAAATTATATGTCATATATGATTATTTTCCAAAACTATTTTTCTGCGAACACCCATATGACCCAAGTTGTAAAAGGTGTATTTGGATGAAGAGATCAAATGATTTTGAAGGATTCCTAAATCATTATTGCAATGCATGGACGTTCTACCTACTAGAACAAGATGACGATGAAACCATATGGACACCATGATAAAGGTATATTGTTTTTTTCTATTAGAAATAGTTTTATTTTATCATTTGGGGGTGAAATAAAAAAAGGTAAAATATATATATGGCATCATGAATTAAAATGATTAGGTATTAATGTGTTGGGATGAAAATGAAAGGTATAAAAAACCATTTAGGTTAAAACATGTTAGGGTTATTTTTGAGTTTTATAATACAACCCATAAGATGGGTGACAACCCGTCGTGTCTGGAAGGGCCATGGGAATCAAACCCACAACCAAAGGGTGACAAGGGTACATCACCAACCACTGGTCTACATGATGTCCCTGGTTAATATGACTTATTATTTTTAGTTAAATTATTTTATGGATCAAGAATATATTTATTTTGGAATCTTATATTTTATCAAATGGAAATCATTAGTATTGGAAAATGATTTTTTGATTAAGTGATAAATGTTATTGTGAAAGACATTCTCTATTTTGTGGAAACAAAATATGCTTAAGGAAAAGAGAATACAATGGGATTTCAATTGTGGAATAATGGATGAAATTTTAGATTGGAAGAATCTACGTTTTTTACTGTATACATAAGATGATTTGCTTTATTTATGAAAATTATTGACCTGTCATAGAGAATATTTTATTAGCTTAATTACTTTTCAATGTGAGACTTTATGAGTTACTGCTGTTATTTGGACATAAATGTTAAGATGTATCATGGAAGACTATGTAATTAAATCCTTATGCGATTTGGGTTTCAATATTAGTTTGGATTACTTTATAAGAATTTTATGAACATTTGTTTATTGAATGGTCTTTGTGGAACTCTAGGTTTTGTTTGACATATTTTGGAGATTAAGAATAGTTTTTATTTTTGTAAAAAAATTTCTTTTTGTGTATTATCTAATCTCTTACTAACCATTTTGGTTTTAGTTGATGTCTAAAGACAAGGTAAATATATAGTAATTCATTTGTGGGTTATGTGATTCTCTAGAAGTTTATTATTGATATTTTAATGTGAAAAGTCATCTTGAATACTAATCATTTTGAAAAAAGATGAGTTTGTGGTAGAAATGTCGTAAAGGATGAAAGTATATATGAAAAGAAAGTATGTTTCCTTATGTTCTTATTCAATTTCTTAAATTAAATTTCTCAACTTTATGAAAAGGAATGTAAAAAAAACTTTGTTGGTTTATGTTTCCTATTGTGTAATCAAATACTGTTTAACACATCATAATTTTGTGATTTTTTGGGGGTTAAATTTATCATAATCATGTTTTCTATCACTCTTCATCAGAACTTGAACAATTTTCTCTCTCTTCCATATCCATGTGTTCCTACATGGAATCCTAGTATGGGTTATATCGGGTGACCTTTGTACTTCTATTTCTTTCTTTTATAGTGATATTTTTACTGACTCTTTTCTGAAGTGGGACTTTTAATGATGTTTGCATGCCCGGTTTTAAAATAGCGAGGAAGAAATTCCCAAAAGGTGGGAAAGATATAACATCCAAGATAAATAGGGAATAAGACACCTTTCATATATATTAATATTTGTGAATTAAATATTAATATTACTTTAAGGGGGACTCTATGTTTAATGGCATACCCAATACCCAACAACGAGTTTCTTTGAAATCTTACATTGCACAATAATAATATAATATATTTATTTTAAATAGTAGTTAACTCCTAGCCATTTTAATGGCGGGAATAAACAAAACTAACTAAAATATGATTATACATATTTTTTAAATATATTTATATTTATCTAATAAAATTTAGAGGCCTAAAATCTTAATGAATTTATTTTAAGCATAATTTACTTTAAAAGGCCAATTTAACTCCTTTTAATGGAGAACCCTCTATAAATATAGTTTTTTCACTTTTATGTGTTATATTTGACCAACTAAATTTCTTCTTTAGAATCGGGACATCAAAATTTACATTGTATAAAATTTTGGTATTTTTCTGGAAAAAACCTTTTGTTAATGAATAGTGAAAAAACTGTATCTTAATTCAAATTTACCATTTAATATAATTTATTGATACAGTTATATTATATTTTTAATTTTATTAAAAGGTTAATTAGAATATATTTATATCATTTAATCTAATTTTTATCATTGGAAGAAATTTCACTTTGAGATTGGACATTAACAAGTGTCAATCTTTTGATTGATATTGATTCTTAAAAACACGCTATTTATTTTGACAACGGTAATTAATTATAAATAAAATAATTCAACTTCTATGATTTTAATTTGGTAAAATACACATAATTTTTGAATTTGGAATATCAAATATATCTTAGACTGAATTTTTTGTATTTTTCTGAAAAAACATCAATTTTTTATGAATAGTGGAATCACTTAGTAGTTGTTAAAAAACTAAATTTTTTATTTAAATGAAATTTTACCACTTCTGTGAGTTGAATTTTTGATAATCCAACATACTTGGTTGTTATTATTAAGTAAAATTTAGTTCAATAAGATGAAAATAATTTTTGGTGAATAGTAAATTTTGGCTTTTTATTACCACGGTTAAAGATAAATAGGGAAATTATAGGTAAAAAGGATTTTATAATTATTAAAAATTACCTTAAAACTTGTCCTAACCTTATTTTCTGAGTAATGACTGACCCAGGGTATCCATGGGTCGATTTTGGTCCCCCATGGAGCCACTTGGGAGTGATAATAACAATTTAGATTAATTAATTTAAAATAAAGACAGAAATGACATAAACAAATATCTTTTAGTAAATTAATTTTTACATAAGGTTATATAAGTTATCTTTTCAACTATAAATATTAATTTGAAATTTGAAAAATATTTACTACATCATGGTAATTTTTTTATAATTTGTAGACAACAAATAAATAAAATTATTTATGATACAATAATGATGTAGTGTTTACCACATTAATAAATGATTTAAATAAATAAGATTATAAAGATAATAATATTATCCAAAACATTTTCAATTCTCATTGGATGATTTTATTTCGAATATGAGTCATATTATCTTCAACCTTAATGATTTTTGGGCCCTTTTAAATTGAATATTAGTTTATAATAAAAAAATATTTTCACACTTTCCTAAAGAGCCCCTCCTCTCCCTTATAAAAGGAGACCAATTCTAACTAGTTCCTCACACCACTCAATCCCCTTGGATTGTCCAATATCTTCCCAATAAAGCTCCCTATATCCCTATACTCCTCATAGAAGCCTTACCTCTCTCATAAAGCACTTCAAGAGGTGCTTTTGGTTCAAACCAAAGGGAGTTACCCGAACTAAAGGTAACGATTTCTATTAAATTCATTTATTTTATTTTACATCTCCAACCCCTAAAATATTTTTATTCCTTTATAATGTATCAAAAATAGTATACTCAATATAATATAATGTTGTTATGATAAATATTCTAGTTACACTTACACACACCCCCATCTAATGGGTAAATAACATACTGATTCTGTGGACGGAGAACTAATACCTCACAAAATGATTATTGTTCAAATATCTCTTACAGCCACTCATGGTGGCCATTATGATGGCACTATATTTATATATGATATAAATTAATTTTATTATTTCATTATTCTTCTATAATTTTTAGCTTTAAACATACCATTATGCTTTCCAATATGTGTAAACACGATAATTTCATTTGAGGAAGTGTGGACTACCGCCCCCTCAATGTGATATGATTCGTTCATAACGTACATGGAACGTATAAATAATGGAGTTAATGAAATTAGGTAACATATATATCATATGATATTATAATTTAATTATATTATACCTATGAATTATTATGTTTTTATTCCATTAAATATGAAATATAAATGAAAGTAGAGTTCATGCATACGTACGGATTACCGTCTCCATGAACGGTGCATTTCATTTCTTACCTCCAAATGTTATGTACTATTATAAATACATGTATATACTGGATATATATGATATATATGATATCTAAATGATGAATATCATTCTGGATAGAATGAACTTTTGACCACTTGGACAGGTTGTAATTATAAGAAGTTTATTTTTGACTCAAGTACCAAATATCGACAAAATGACCATTATTAACTTAAATGATTACATAATGATTATAACATTGTAATAAGTAATATAAGAAGACTAATAAACTTGAAAAGGGTTCTTATGAAACTATAAATTAACTTTAGCTTATTATTCAAGAGATTAAAGAACGAACGGGTCAAGTCAGACACAGGGTAAGAAGATTTCTAATATCACTTTTAATTCTATAAGATTTCCATTGTTCGCCCCTTATTTATTGTATGTGGTGTATTGTGTATTGCCTTTTGATTTGTATTATCATTATTATAATTATATTCATGGTATTATATGATTAATTTTGTGGTTATTAACTTTTTTTCATATGACTCAATTGATTACAACGTGGTAAAGGGTTTATTATCACTTATTATTCCAGTGAGATTCATGCTATATTTGCCACTATTTCATTTTGTCTGGTGTATGTAATACCCATTATTGTTCAATTTTTGTAATATACTTTCATTTATCGGTATTCGCATCCTCATTGTATGATCCTTATTTCATGTGGTGTACATTTTGAACGTTACCAAATCGGTAAGGGAACCTTTCACTCGCCTCTTTTTAAAAGACTTGTTTTTGTTATGTCTATCAATTTACATATTATTATGTTGGGATATGTTCTTATGTATCCTTACTGATGTAAATTTTATGTAAAAGTGATGATATGCCCTTTTTTATCTCATCAACTCATTTTCGGAATTTTAAAGTGACGCCATTAGGCTGTTGAATTTTTGTAAGGTAACTTCTTAACCAAATTTCAATTCTTTGGGTTAAACGTGTAATTCTTGAATATGTCATCTTATGAATATGTGTGAATGAACTATGATTGTTTTAAACTTAATATTCACGAATATTGGGTGTATTTTTATTTTTCACGTATAATTATGTGATTTATTCATCCTTAATCAAAGGATACCATCTTTATAAGGGATCTCATCTCAATTTACAATCAACTGAGACTTCATTGTTGTTATGCGCCAATTCAATTTTATATGGTGTATATAATATCCCTTGGTATATTATACCATTAATTATTTTATTCTCATGATATTATAATGTTTTAGTTAAATGATATTCCTCGATTATTTGTATTGAACCATCTCCTATTTGGTTAAGAACTCCATAACTAAGATATCGTTTTAATGATTTATTCTTCTAAATATTTCTCATTAATTTCCATGTTTTAAAAATGGGTTTAAAGATTTATATGGACATTACCATTTTAAAATGTTAATTCCTTTAAAAGATTCAAATTTGTATGGGACACATTGATTTAAAAATCTCTTTATAAAATGTTTTATATGGTTTTGAAAATGATTTGATAAAATCATTGTTTATTTAAATATCTTGATTTGATATATTGTGATTGGAATGCAGAAATGTTATATTTCATTTATGCTTGCATTATGTGTTATAAATTTGTTATGGTTATTGGGCATTTTTTACGTATACGATTGGTTCTTTGATAAACCTAGGGCGGGTGGGCCTGAGGTATCTCTCCAATGCATTGGGTAACATGACAGAGGTAAACATGAATGTTTATCCTAAGAGATTTAGGGAATATACTATAATGGGTATTTCAAATGTGACTCCTTATGATTATATGATAGCTACAGTGTATGTTTTTTATTAATGCCATAAGTTACCTTTATGATTTATGATTTTTGTGTGTTATTCATAAATCTTATGATTTCTTAAGGTATGTTATGAATGAAAAGTATTGGTTTTGTTGATTTTTATTTATTAATGGTTTAATGTTTCCTTTCCTTATTTTATAAACCTTACTGATCTTTTTATGCTCATCCAATGTTTTTGAAATGATATCCACAATACTTAAAGATGAATAGGGTCAAGGATGGGATCAAGTAAAAGTCATGTTGTCTAAAACATGGAACTAGACATGATTCTTTTTATGGATTTTTATTTAAAAAATAGCTAGTGAGTAGTAGTGTCTACATATAATTTTAATGTTGATATGTAATATTTATGACCTAATTCTCTAAAAATATAAACCTGAATATATCCTAAATGTGAATTATTCATTTAAGTCATGATTATGTAATGTTTATGGCCGGGTCTTTATAGGGTGGATCATAGATTTGTTTTTTTATTTAAAAATTATTTTTTTTAATTTAAACATTTGAGGTTGTTTAAAGTCCGAATCAACTCTTATCATATCTCATAACATTACCTAAAATAATTTCATAAGTAAAGGAAAATTGAACACATGAATTTACAAGGTTCGGTTCTAAGACCTACTAACCTCTATGTTGATTATTATCCCCAACTTATGTTATAGATTATTATATTATAATCACTTAAAATGTTTGATACAATTTAAAAATGTGTCTCTCCTAAATCAAAACATGAGGTTATTTATACTGAATCCCATAATTTTACTTAAATCGACACCGACATACTAAAGAATCAATAATAGATAATTCTTCTCGTAAATCACACCAGTTAATTTCTACAACCACTTCTAATTGAGAGGCTTCCTATTTTATATAAGGATTAATAAACTGTAGTTTGATATATTGATCATCCTCTATGAGATTATAGGTTCAAAAACTCACTTGTTCCTATTCAAATACATTTACATTCTCCCATTATTACCCAAAAATATTTGATAAGTTGTACTAGATCAGTTTCCTCAATATAACTATGCTCAAGCAATTTTTTCTTATCTCTGATGACGTCACAACCTCAATTATATGTGTGTTAAAGATACACAAAAATTGTTCAACAGTATTTTCTTCCGAAATGTTCCTTCCTAATGAAATTTCACTATCTTCTTGAATTCATTATTTGAAATCATGCATAAATTTCATGTGGACATGAAAATATTATATTTATTAATATATTAAGTGCTTATAAACTAAATTAATTACTCAATAATGTCTCAATTTCTCTTTTAAATATCTTATATTCATTTCCTTACAAACTAGTAGATCATTTTAATTGTGTTATGTAGGTTTCATGGAATTTTTGTGAAGCCTACACTATTTAATGTGAAATGCATGACATTTCCAGGGTCAAGAGAAGCACATGATTTTCCTACTACCGTCCTATATATCATGTGTAATTCACAGGTTATACTCATTCATGAAAATTTTTCTCACAAGAGACACTAATTTTCAGTGGGAAACACATCCTAATGCGGATGTGATATTTCAGTCTCAATACCTCCTTAATGTAACTAGGATAGGATCATGTGAACTGTTCTCCCTAAATCAATCTACCTTCACATAATTCAATCATGTGACATGAGTTATTGTATGTAGTGTCTCCTAAAATTCATTGTGTACATGATTCAATAGTGTGTTAAAAATGGGTTTTTCTTTTGGGTTACATAGTTTTTGATTGTGGGTTTCTTCTCTAGACAAGAGGTATATTTTATTACGTGTCTATCACATGTAATTGGTTTTCACATGTTTTATTTTTCATGAAAAGTGTTTTCTGTGAGTCTATATATCAATATCATAATAAGAATTATATGACTTATGGGTTTTTCTTCATGATATATTGGTTATACATGGTATTCTTATCTTGATAAGATTCTACACATGGTACTTCTAAATATCCTTCTCTATTGTTATAAGTGCTCAATGGGATGTTCTTCGAATAGCTATAATGGTTCACAGAATCTTGACTTTATGTTTGAATCACATGATAATGCACTTCCCTCTCATAAAGAGTTCACATGGATAGTCTTTTTTAGAAATGAGATATATATATATATATATATCCCTCTATCATGGTATTTCAATAATGTATAAAACCCTCCTCTCATCCCTTGAACTGTTTTTATAGGCAATGGTTCAATACCTATACATTGATAAATGTGTCGTACCCAAGTATTATTATGATCGTGATGTTCTCATCACATCCAAATAATTTAGAATGGCAGAAAGTATAAATATTTTCTTCTTTTGTTTAGGGATATTGATAATGCATGAATGATTTTCATGATGATGTGACACCTCGATGCATCATGTCATCTTCCTTTCACCATGTGATAATACATGTAAATGAAGGAACCTTCTAACTAAATAATATGTGTATTTACAAATGATGGATTCAGTAATTATCTACATTCCATCGTGAAATGTAGATTATTCTTGGTTTCTTGTCACCTTACTATAATGTGATCTATAGATAATTACTAGGTTATTTCTATTCTATCAATAAATTATGCTATTCAGTGCAAATAGTTCTCCTTTATGGGGCACCATCACTTATCCTCAGTTGATTTCTTCTTCGTATCATGGAATACATGTATGATAATGATTTCATTCATGTATTTGGAAAGATCGACTTTGTCTAGATATCTTGTGGGGCCCATTTGTATCAATATCAGGATGATGACATTTAGTGGTTGAATGTTGAGTAAAACCAAAATAATTTAATATGAACAATTCCTGATCCATTTGAAAATAATGATCAATGGAATCAAGTGGCTCTCATTTTTGTATGACATTTAAATGATGGAGAAACAATATTATCCAACTTCTTGTCCCATATCGACTAAGATATCAGTTTTCCACTTCCATTTATTACAACTCCCACCACAACACATCTAAGCTGACTACATGGGATCAACACTAGTCACACTGGCACCTCATGCAACATCGGTCTCACCTCACCATTATAGAACCACTGGAACACTTTGGTCCTTATAAAAGGGCACAAACATTCTTTTAGGTGGTCACTCTTGTGAGCCTTATACATAGTCATTCACATACCACTGCCACATTCTATGACCTCCATGAGAAGGTTATTTAACAGAGGGTGACCATTAGATTGACCAATGAGTGGTTGAGGGCTAGCCTCGGGGGATTTTATTAGTTGGGCATCTTTTTAATATTATTCCTACTCACATATATTTATAATTACTGTAAGTATAAAAATATAATTATAAGGCTCCCTTAACCAATTTTCCATGATGGCTCTAGATCATCTTCATAAATATTGTAAATACAATTTTCAAGGCTTAATTCAATTCCACTCTATCATGGAGTAAACAAACTTACCTCAAATAACACAATTCATTGGAACTGATGAACAATTTACCAATTATAAATGTTTATAACAAAGATAATTTTCCAAGAAGAACATCCAATGTCCAAATGTGAGTCTATAACAATTTTCCATGCATCTCCACTTCATCCACCAAAACATATTGACTTATTGAATAAAATTCAACAGATCCTAAATAGTCTTCCCATATATTCTTTTACAAAAAGAAACACATATCATTAGTAAATAGGTGTCACTAATTTTGTTCCCCTTATTTAAAATTAATATTCAAATAAAAAATATGTTTTTCTCAAATCATCTATCATTTCAAACAGTTGATCATCTCCCTTATATAAAAACTTCAGGATCAGTTCTAAGAGAAGAATGGTCTTATATGGTTCTCTTAACAAATTTCCTTTTGGTAATCAATTATATTTCTATGTGGGATAAACCAATGTTGTAAATAAGAGAGAAAAAATGATATTTATCTATGATATCCATAAAATACAATTCCTGGGAAACCATTATCTAAAATTCCTGATTCTAATTAAAGGGATTGAAAATAATCAAATATATCAATGTAATTCTAAATCCTCCACATACATCAACAAACACATTGTAATGGTCAAGTGAAAAATTAACAGATACCTTATTGTTTTAGCTTATCATCAACCAATAACTCCCCCTTAATTGATATAGTTAATAAAATTAATAACAAGAGACAAATGTATGGTTGTCTTACCTTGTATTCTAATTTTATAGAGATATTAAAAAAGATATAAATTCGCAAGGTAGTGAAGATTCAGTAGCTTAACTCATCAATACTCCCCCACATGGGATGAATATATCTCCTTCAATTCCCTATATGTTAGTAAAAAATAATTCTTATATAATGTATTAAGGAGTGACATCATTGATTCTCAGAAATAACATTTAAACTAAGAGCTTACTATAAATATGTAATTTATCGTGTCCTTAGATTCCTTAAAAGGTGTGATTGATCTTTCTTCATCAGTTGACAATTCTGATGTGGATGCACTTTCATTTACGTAACAAATGCATTGTCTTATATTTTCCACTTTTTATTCATGTATTCTTCTAGTTAGTTAATTTTCACACAATATCATATGTCATGCTCAATATTTTCACACCTTTCATCCATAGTGAATTTCATGTCATCACATTTAGATGAATTATTATAAAAATTGACTTATTAAACTGTCACCACATACATTCCATTTTCATCAAATAGATTTTGATCATTCTCCATTTGTTTTTCCCCAAAAAAAATTTTAGGCAAGATAATAGAACATTACTTATTGATTTTATCATATTGTTTGAGTTTCAAAAAAATAAACACTTTAATATTTCTTCCTTTACTAAACATCTTCTATTCATATTTACATTGTGTGAAGTTACACTTTTGAGATCACTCTGCATTACTCAAATTATTTTTCTTCTTTAACACATATTTCACACACTACCATCAAACATTAAAATTTATTCTATATTGATAGTTTAAATGATTTTTATATTACAATCCTCTATTTATAATAATCTGATCTCATTTATTCAAAATTTCTTCCCCTTTATTCATTACACATTCCTTGAAGTGACATATTATATTAGAAAGAATAATATTTATGCCCAAACATTCCATAACACCAACAGTAGCCTCTGAACCTTGATCATTGATATTGATAATAATTATGTTACATAGATTTTTGTTGAATTCTATTCAAAGATAGTGGTTGTTTCTTCTCTGGTGGAGGCCTTCTAGAATAATTAGTCTCGTTATCCATTCTGGATGATGTTTTCTCAATTTTTCTTTTAGTACGTCTCGAATTAGTATTATCTATTATGCCTATATTGTAAGAAAAAAATGTATGTACATTGAGATTCATTTGGTATATAAGTAACCCATTTCTATACACTTGTCTTCATAGTTGCTTTAAAATATTCACCCTTAAGATTAACATATTTAATGATATCTTCTTTCATCATCTTCCACTCACTTTCAGCTGAAATATTCAAAGACAATTTATCCATTAATTCTACCTCCTTCTATATATTTTTTCATCAATTTCATTTAATATCTCATCAAGTTCATCATTCATCATCTTATTTTCTGTCTTCAATGAAAGGAGTATCATCATTACTAAATTATTCTATTATAGGTGAATTTTTATCAGAAACATTAATTTTTCAGTTCTAGCTCAACTTCCTTATTCACATATTATCTTATCTCATTAATGAGTGTCTCTTATTTCTTGAAACATTATTCATTTTACTTTATAAAATTTATTTTTCCCTTATTTAGATTTTTGTTATTCTCAATATTAGATTCTATGTTATATTTCAAGTACCAATCAAGATCAGTTATCTCTTTACATTCTACACATTCAAATTTTTCAATGGTTATTTTGGGTTTTACCATAAAACATAAATGATTTTGAGATGGTCGTTCACCTTTTTTCTAGATATTAATTATAAAGGCTCATCAACTTCCTTAATCATCTATTTTTTTCTATTATTATTTTATTACTTATCTTTTCTCTCATAATAACAATTTTAATTTTTTATAGACTTTTTATTTTTGTATTATTTATTTTCATTGGATTTGGTTATGTTGGATTTCTTCTTTAGACAATCATATGAAAAATGTAAAAGCCGATGACACATGAAGAAATTTTGTGTCTTATTTCCATTTTCTATTCTGTATCTATTATATATCCATGAAAGAAGACCAAATTTGATTTTATTTCCCTTTAGCTTCCTCATCCCATGATCTACTTCATTTTGGATTCTATTCTACTGCAGTTTTACATTTTATAATAGATTTAAGGGTCATCTAATCATTTTCTAAAATTATAGAATTAGTTTTATTTCTCATTAATTATGATATGATAATGTTACGATGTATATATAGTGGCATATATTTTTTCTTGTCCAGTTCAATAAATATTGAATCAAATCAATGTAGAAATATTCTAATTAGTTTCTCCACAATGGTTGAATCATCCATATTCGGACCAAAAACTATGATGCTACTATAAATATCATTTCCTATTGTAATGTACTCAAAAAAGCATTCATCATGATCTATTTTTGATGTTTTAAAATCTTCTTCTATAGATGTATAACTTAGCTTCTTTAAATTTAACATTTCATTATTTTCTTAATCTCAGTTTATCTCATATTTCATTGGTAGTTTGGAGACCAATCACTTTAGAATATAGATTTTCTGATAAATTCATCATGATTTTATTTTTTTCCTTTCCACCCATATCCATGCTCCTCATATATTCAAAATTAATTGGGTCATTCTCAATGAATGGATGATAAACTACTATAACAATATATCTCTCTTTCACACCAAGTGACAAGGGATAGGGTATCTTCTTATTTTTTATGTCATAATATTTCTCACCATTGAAAATATTTGTACCCCTAATATTTACTAAATATATATTATCCATCCTCAGAGTTTTGATGGATATTTTATAAGTGATCTTCTCTTTGAAACCAATAAATGATACAAGATCATTATGAGATCACTGAGAGGGGGAGTGGAGAATCAGTGATCCCTTTTTCTTTTTTAAAATTATTTATTTTGAATTAAACCTCCGAGTTGGGTTAAAGCCTCAATAGACTCTTCTTGTTTCTTTCATCTATACCTCATATAATGTACTAAATACAAAGGCATAGAATAGTAGTAATTACAAGATTAATTAAAAATTATTTCATCTTTCTGTGTTATCTATTCTACCAAACAAAGATTATCCACTATAATCATAAAATATATTATAATAGCATATAATGATTCGCAATATTTCTATCCTAAATCAATACACAAGGTTATTTATACTACTTCCCATAGTGTTTCTCGAAACCACAATAGACTACTATAGAATCGGCACTAGAGAATCATACTCCTAAATCACACAACAAACTTCATATTCCTAGTTCAAACTAAGAGTATTACTAATTTCATCAATTTTTGATCCAATATAGGATGATCAAATAATTTCCCCCATGATCGTAATGGAAAACACATTCTTGTGTTCCTATTCAATTACCTTTATATTCTGACGTATTTCTCAATATTTTTGATCACCTTTACTTTATCAATTCACTTAGCGAAATTATGATTGATCAATTATTCATTTAATATGATGAAATTCCAAACCAAAATATATTTTTTAATTATATTTAAACAAATTATTTAATAATATTGTATGCAAGACTGATCTTGTATAACGCCAGCTCATCGTCCTCTTGAATTATGTATTTCACATCAGGCATGAATTTCAAGGGCACACAAAAATAATATTCTATTTAATATTTTTTTTTGTGTTTCAAAATTTAATTATTTGATAAAAAAATATCTCAATTACCCTTTTAAATTTATTCTTGTTATTTCTTTCCCAACCAATTGGTTTTTGAAAATGGGGGAATCTTGGGAGTATGGAATTCATAATTTTCATACTAGGTTTGTGCATGCCACACATTTTTGTGCAAAGTACATGACCTATCTATGGTTCTGTGAAGAACCTGATCACTCCACAACCGTTGTGTGAACCAAGTTTGGATCACAAGTTATCCTCCTTCAAGAACATTACACTTTGGATATCCTGAAAATGGTAATTGGTTCTACTCATGTTATGCATGAAGGGATCATGTGATCGAAATGGATCCATTGGGAGAATAGGTTAGGATCACATAAACAATTCTCCCTGGAATACATTACCAACACATAATATAATCGTTTTACATGAGGTGTTTTCTATAATATATCCTCAAATGTTTTACAAGAGGGATTCGAAAGAGTGTCACACCGACCCTTCCATCCTTCATATGGAACAAGGGATGTCTTTGGGTTCTTTCATCACATTTGAGGTGCATTCTGTGGGTTGTATTTCACATGATTTAGGTTTTCCATGAGTTTTTGGTTATAAGTATTATCATATAGTGACTATGTCAATCTATTTAAAAGTACAGGCTGGCTCATGAGTATCTTCTTCATGATAAATTTCTTGTCTATGGTATCCTTATTTTGATAAGATTTTATCCATAGTACTTCTCAATATCCTTTTACATAGTAAGAGGTTCTATATGGGATTCCATTCATGTAACTATAATGGTATATAGAATAAACATTCATGTTTGGATAACTTGAGAATGAACTTCCCTTGCATGAAGGGAGCACATGAGTGATTTATTTTTGATACAATAGGTCCCTCCCTCTCTCTCTCTCTCTATCGACATCACAATGCTGGAGAAAACTATCCTCTAATATCATTAATGATTAATATAGTAAAGGATTCACATCCCACACTATGATAGACGTTCATTGTTGATGTGTTGTAAAATGACCAAGTATCTTGGGCTATCTCATTCATTTAAAATGTGTTGGTGTGTCATCCTTTTCATGCAATATCGAGGGATAATGCAATTCCAAGAACTATTCGCTTGATCATACATCGCATTGGTGCAACATGAAATCTTTATTTCATCAATTGATAATTTATGTAAATAAAAAACGATTATCACAATAGAAGATACATTTTCCTTCATCGGATGATTATTTGTATGCCATCATGAGATGTGCCTTCTTCTGAGTTTTTTTCACCAATTGTCACATTATCAATAGATCATCATGAGATTATTTTCATTCGATCATGCGATAAAACTATTTATCATGAAAACTTCTACATTATAAATCAAACTCTTATCCTTGGTTGATTCCTTCATTGAATCATGGAATGATTGTGAGATAATAATTTTATGCATGTTCATAACTCAATCAACATTGTCTCAATGTATTGGGGTGGCTGATTGTTTTGATCTCAGAATGAAATTTATAAATGGACAAAGGTTGAAGGCAATTATCTCATTTTAATACAAAGAGTTTTGGATCCATAAAATAGTAGAGATCGAATGAATTTAGTAGCTCTAATTTTCTCTGACATTTATATGACAGAGGAATACTATCAACCACAATATTATCTGGAATCAACTGTGATATTTTTTCCTCTTCTATTTATTACAACTCCCATTGAAACACCGCCATGTTAACTATGAGGGATCAACACCTATCACACTCTCACATCACACTACATGGGATGTGCCTTATCTATGCAAGCCCACTGGAACCTCCAGGCCTTATACATGGGCCCAACCATGACTATGGGAATTCAATTCTATAGGAATTATTCACAGGCCCACACATACCTATGTCGCCATCTATTTCCACCACATGATTTCTCTCCCATAGGTGGTTTCCCCTCGGGTCCCACTATGTGTGGTTGAGTGATATCCTTTAAGTATTTTATATGTTCCCCATCTTATTAATATGAGGAATACTCATATATAATTGGAAATAATCTATGTACAAAAATGGAATTTGATGCCTTCCTTAAATAATATTCCAAGAAAACTATACATATTCTTAATAAATAATGTAGATACAATTTTAAATGTTTAGGTCAATTACCATTCATATAAAATTAATCACAATGTCACTAAATGACACATGTATGTGGAATTGATGGTCACTTCAGCTATCATCAGAGTTTATAAAATGGATAATTTCATAAGCATGACATCAAATGTCGTCAAGTGAGTCCATAACAATTTTACAAGAACCTAAAATTCATCAACAAAAAATATTGACTTATTGACAACAAATAAAGACAAGGATAAAAAATATCCCTTGAATAGAACCATATTAAAAATATTACACTTATGAAAAAAAATATTGCGACATTTTTTATCTCCTCTAAAAAAATTTATAATGTTTATAATCTCACTAACATTGCCCAAAATTATCATAAATTAAACTGACTGATTATTATAGTCGATATATACTAATAAAATAAAATTAATTAATGTTTTTGGGTCATTTATGGTTGTTATCATTTTTTAACCTAAATTATATGATTCACCCTTTATCATGGTAAAAAAATTTACTATGTTTTCAATTCATATTGACCAAAAATTAAAGGGTTCTATTTATTAAATTTAGTTCCACTAATTCCAAATATGGACTCCATTCTAAAAAAATAAAAAACATAGAAGTTTCAGAATTGAAATTAAAATTAATCAAAAAAACTCATTGAAAAATAGTTATTTTAATAGAGTTTTTTAAATATAAAATTTTTTATACTAAATTGTAGTTCAAAAAACATTTAAATAAATAGTATCATTATTTTAAATAAAAATTCACTAATTTAAATTTATAATTAATCCAAAACATAATTTTACATTTTATATACTTTAAAATAATATAAATTTTTCAATAAAAATTTTCAATTACTTGAAAAACCAATATTTTGAAAAAATTATCAAAAATTCATCTTAAGATAATTTTGATATGCTAAATTTAAAATTGAAATTAATTGGTTCAAATTAAAATTCTATATTTTTAAAATTATTCTTTTAAATAAAATCTTAATTGAAATGATTTTGAAAAAACTATTTTCTTTTTGATTTTGATAATTACCTAATATAATTATAATTAATATTACCTCATAATTCAGTATTAATAATAAATACTAAAATGATTTATTAAATCATTACCTTGGCTTTGTCACCATGGATCCATTTAAAATATATTCAATTGAAGGATACCCTAGACCAACATCTTTGATGGAGATCCATTTTTTCTATGGATTAGCTAGTTAATATCATCGATTTGTGAGAAACATCTCATGATTTTAAATCCCACTATCCAAGATAACTTTAATGGTGGTGAGGGTTTTCTAGACCAATGAATTCAGTGAGATCATTAATGAGTTCAAAAATAGATGGATAAAATAAAGAGAGAGATTTTTTAATTTGTATCTATATGCATGGTATTCAAAAATTTATGGCTGAACCACTGATGTAAAAGGATACGATTCAAGCATTGACTATTACCATATAGAAATTGGAAAACATAACCATGGAATTTTTCATAGGAATCAGCAGGACATATAATGGAAACAACACTATCTTGTGGGAAGTAGATCTCCTTACAAAGTTAGTTTATGTCATTACTATCAAAGAATATTTCCCTATTGACAAAATCCTCAAGATATATATAAGGTATGTGGTAAGAATACATTGATTTCCACTCTCCAGACTATCTGATTGAGATTTGTGGATAACAATTGTTTCCAAATAAGCCTAAAAAAGAGTTGGATATAGAGTTGTTTTTTAGTTCTTCTTGTCGCCCTCATATAGATGGTCAATAAAATAGAACAATTTGTAATCTGGAGGAAAATCTGAGATTATATTCAATTTATTTTAATGGGTTTTGGTATCAACACCTCCCCTTGTAGAGTTCTCATACAATAACAATATATGATCTTGTATTCAAAAATAACCTTATGAGGATCTTTATGGGATGTGGTGTTAGAGTCCAAAATTTTGTGTTGATGTTAGAGAGTAGATTATTTTGGGACCTTATAATATCTATGATATTTCATATAAGGTTCAAACCATTTAATGTAATATTTTATTCAAACAATATCAATAGAAAATAAATTCAAAAAATCATCAATGAGACCTAAAGTTTGAGGTCCATGATAGGGGGTTGATTCATATATCCCCGTGGAATAAATACATGTTTTTTTGAGAGAATGCAATGCTTATTCCTTGAAACATCAGTAAATTTGAGATCCTTTATCAAATTAGTGTTTTGGACTATCATCTAGTATTCCCACCTAACCTATATCATGTACATGATGTGTTCCATGTATCTATCTCATGGAAGTACATAATAGACCCCTCACATGTACATAATCTGGAGGTGGAATAATATGATAATGGTCTCTTATAGGAGGAGAATCTTGTGAAAATAGTAGAATATATTGAAAAAGTTTAATACAAAAATTAAACTCACAGAGTCAAATTATTGTGGCATGACAATAAGTTAGAGGTAAAAACATTGAAACAAGAATAGGTATTGAAAAAAAGTACCCTATTCTATTTTAGTGTATGAAATTAATCATTGAGGGCATGGTTTCTTATTATGGTAATAATGTAACAACCAAAATATTATAAATTAAAATCATTTTTAATGAATTAATACCATATTATATAATTTAGTTATAGAAAAACATGAACTACATTTGTTTTTATAACATTATAATATATATCCATTAAAATTCAAAATAACATTTTAAATCTTAACCATGGATAATATAGTAATCATATAGTGACCACTAAGATTAGTCAACAGTGTGGGTTATGATAAAGTTTAATTGGTATTGAAGGTAGAAGGTATGACCTATACCAGTAGTGTCATACCCTATGAAGCCAAATTATCTAAAATTTTGAGGTATAAGGAATCCCTTTTCTCTATACATGAATAATACACTGATGAAATTCAATAGTTAAAACAAAAATGAAACCATTTGTTGCATTTTTTGAATCATTCCATGATCATGATCAAAACCATTTTGTCTGAACCACCCCAAGAAAGCACAACCATCAGAATCCATACCCTTAGGGTGTACACTAGAGTATTAAGTGGTTATGTTTTTGGACCCTAGAATTATGAATTTATTTATTTTATTTTAAATAAAATAATTTCTATATTATCCCATTTTATTACTAATTTCTAAATTATTATATTAATAGATTGATAAAAATTATATCATTATTGGAAGAAAATAAAATTATATTTTCAAGAAATATATAGTTTCAATAACATTAAACCTTTGATGAATTCAATAATTTTTTAAATGGATTTTATTTAACAAAAATATTCTTATAAATAATATTATTTAAATATAAATGATAAAATTACTTCCTAAAGCCATAAGTAATTTTTATAGGGGTCAAAAAGTTATTTGTATTATAAAAACTTATTACTTCCAATAAATGAGGTTTTTTATTTAGGAGTTCAAATTATTATATTTATAAAATTATTTTGGTAAAATAAATATATTTTTTAAAATAAACATATTATAATTTTCTAATTTTTCTTTGTTCATATATTTTTTAAACAATATATTTTTTTGCTAAAAATTAAATCTCATATTAATCTATATTCTATATATTACCTCATAATTGAAAAAAAAAGTTATTTAATAAATGATATAAATGAAATAAAAGAATAAATTTAAAATTTAACTATAAAATAATGTGTTTTATTGTTATTTTAATGAATTTTTAAACATTTAATGAGTCCTCTAAAACATATATTATATTTAATGTTTTTAATATCAATTCATTATGAACACGACTCTCTTCCCATCACTAATGGAATTATTTTAATATTTTTGGTTATCACCCTTCTAAAATGTTTAAAACAACTCATATTTGGTACAGACCATGGATACAAACCATGGGAAGGTAGTGGTTTTTATTTCTTATTATATAGATTCCAATGTATAAGTATAGAAATTATTAAATATTTCCCCTTTTTGGCTATAAATACCCATCTAGCCTCCCACTCCTCTTCATTCATAACCCAATGGCCTTGATGTTACTCACTTTATACCTCTCTAAATCCATCTGAAGGTGTTTCCATGATCATAGGAATCTCTTACCAAGATTTTAAGGTAACCCTATCATGATATGATCTCCCTCTCTATATCTCCATCTCTTTTTTTCTATTCTTGAAAATTCTATATATTAAGCCTTTTGATTTCTAATATTTCATGTTAACATGTGTTCTGATATATACCTTCCCTGACCAATTAATTTAATATTAATGGGATATTATTTATCCCCTCTCAATATAACCATTACTTATATCCTTCCTTTATTGATGTAATTGATTCTCATCTATACCTTTTTATTTCAAGTACATTATTTTTTTAATTCCGTTATATTTCTAATTATTCATTTAATAATCAGATTTTTCAAATCCCATTAATATCACTATGATTCCCAAGTAATGATTTACCACCTTTAAATCTCATTAAACCCTTTCATGGAACATTATGTGCACCCTTTATGATTCCAAAATAATCACATGATTTTCCATGAAAAACAATTTTTTTGTGAATACCCATCTCCATTTCCACTCAATGATATTCATGTAGATGTAAATATATTTAATTCATTTATGAAATCTGTTTATGTAACACCCACTCCTTAATAATGGGTTTAAGTGTTAATAAATATATTATTATGTTGTATGATCTATGTGAAACCCAAATTAATGATCATGATATGCATGTGATAGGTTGGGCCCAAATTATATAGCATTCCAATGCATTAGATAATGTATCTATCTTATGAGATACCATGAATGGTTCATTGGAGGTCATCAAAATCTAACTATAATATGATGTCTCACCATTTAACCGTGAAATATTCTTATATTTTTGTGTTTTATGTTATTACATCATTTCTAAATTATATTTATGTTATCATATTATATTAGACATTGATGTTCATTCCAATGATTCCCAACCATTCTATGTCACATTGATATGACACTTGAATCACACGTATTACATTCACCATGTAACGGTTGGATTATTAACCATCTGGTATTTATAGTTCAATCCATTCTTATGTATGTCCCTAAGATATCCATTGAATTAGTATAATATTTATATAAAGTAAGGGTGTGTTTTGGAGTCATTATAGAAAGTTGTTATACCCATGTTTCAACTTATTTTTCTATATATCCAATTACACATAGAAACAAGTCATCATAATCTATTGGGATCATATTAATTTTATATTTGTGAAAAAATTAAATAATTAATCCGTATTAAAAAATGAGTTATCATGTAAAATGGTATGTGTTGTTCTATATTGATTTTTAGTTGATATTACCCATTTTCATCCCACTCTACCTGGTCTATGAATTAATACTGAATGTATCCAAGGAATTTTCAATGATTACATAGGCTAACCTCAATGAGAATAAAAATGATCTCTTCAATGGAATCCATATACAATAAGAACATGATTGATATGTATTCAACCCAACCAATTCTCGCTTCTTCAATTCCAATGATTATCATAAAAAATAAATTTACACTCTAAACAAGAGAAATATGAATAAGGATATATCTTTTAGAAGATATATATTCAAAAAAATATATTATTTTTTGTTTGGAATTTATAAACCGAAACAATTCTAATAGATAATGATATTTAGTGTAGGGGTGTGAAATTGTCTTCTAGATGTTAGTGTTGTTTAGACCGACCTGATAAGTAAGATGGTCACCTCTTCATGAATGATGTCAGGGTACCATAAATCTGAAAATTAATTGTGGATTGTTTGAACATATACCATATATTTAGTTCATTTTATCATGTACTACTTACATTATTCTTCTAAAATACATGAACGTCCAAGTAAGGAATATATTGAATATTTTATTTGTTATTGGACCATCTAGGAAAGTCGTAACATCTCTATGAACAAGGGATCATAAACAAATTTAAAAATACAAAATATTAAACTATTCAAATCTACTTATGAAATTTATTTTCTCGTTGAATAGGTGAATCTACATTTATTATTGTTAATCCCAGCAACTATCTTATAGTGGGATATTATCTTGACAAGAAGTAGGATCCATTAGAATTTGGTTAACTGAAGACCCCACATGTAGCGTACATTATTAATACTAATGGATCCAGATCTAACAACCTTTTATGATTTTGAGGGATAATTATTAATGGTTTTGTAAAGGATTTCATTACTTTATAAATATATTATGGAAATGTTTTCAAACTCAATGTGGAGATGTTAGAAATGTAAATTATTATAACTATTTTAAAAAATTGATGTATCCCATCATTAGAAATTCAATCTAATTAAAACATTATTACAATGATCATGCATGGTCTCTCTTTGACAAACATGTTCATCATCTTCTTGTCAAGGGATAAAAAAAGAATGATAAATAAGGAGGTTATTATCATACATACAAAATGTGATGAAAAAAGGGTCATATATATAGAAAATCTAAAAGGAGATATCTCTAATTCTATAAAAAGTTTCTACTATTTATTCCCTTCCCAAATATATTAGGCTCTTTATAATTTTGGATTTTATTGGCCTTAACTATTTTAGGCCCCCAAAAGCTTGGTTTCTAAAACAGTAAAACCCCATGGAATCAAAATATAATTATCAAGACTAAAAATGACCAATGTAATTTGGTAAGAATAAGATTAAGAATAATAATCTATAATATAATATCATTTAAAAAACAAGTTAGGACACGTTGATATTTTTAATATATTTTACTTGTAAATTAATAATATGTTTAGTATCTTATTTGACACATAATACTGAAATAAATTAATCTATGAAATATTTCATAATAAAATTTTAATCAAAATAAAATATATGGCATATAAAAATATGATAATAAATTATAAAATATTTCAAAATAATATTAATAAAACATAATGTTTAAAGAATTCATTTTTCATTCCAAGAGGGGTTTCATTATATATTATATATTTGTTTATAAATTAATGTATAATGTTTATAATTTTAATTTTTTAAAATGAACTTATTTTTTTGAATTTAGAATTCTAAAACTATCTTCAGTTAAATTTTTTGGATTTTTTAAAATAAGTACTTTTTAGATGAATAATGACAAATACAGTTATTAACAAAAATATTACATTTATGAATTATTTATTATATAAGAAAAAATATATATATTTATAAATCATTTTAATTTATCATGTTTTTATTTATGGAGTAAAATTATATTGTTTAACTAAATATGTTAATCCTTGAAATCCAATGTTCAACATTTATAAACATAAGTTACATTTCATTTAAATTTAAAATTGTTCTCTCTCTCTCTTAATTTAATAAAAACTTTTTAATGTTGATATTTAGTTTCAGATAAATATGAAAGCTATATAAAATATATATTCTTATAATAAAAAAATTTAGAACATTAATATAAATGAAATAGATAAATTTATACTATAAATAAATTTAATTCATAAAAACACACTTCTTCTAAAAATGGTTCACATATATTATGGGTTGTAATATTAAAATAATAGTTTCAGAAAATTTAAAATTTTTATTCAAAAAAATTATTTTCATATTTTATATCAAAATTGTAAATTTTTTCAAGAATTCAAATATTAATTTGGTTACGAAATTTAATAATAAATGTTTAAAATGAATTACTGTGGTAAAAGTAAAATGGGTAAAATGAGTTTTACTAGTTTTAAATAAACAATTTAAAAAACATGAATACATGTGTGTATATGGGTTTTAGATCGACTAAAAATACTCTCATAAATTACCTAAAATTTTAGATCTTTTTAACCATATATAGTAATATACCATTATTAAAATGTAATGGGTTATTCCAAAATTAATCCACACATCGGTTATAAAAGGGGATCACTTAAACCTTTTCATGCTACACTTGTCCCATATTATCCCATCATGAAACTATCCCATTTTTCTCATACTGAATTCTTATATCATGTTAATAAGACAGTAGTATTAATTATTATGAAAAATGGAACCATTTCCTAAGATATTTCCAATAGAAATCGAATGTATTCAATTTGAATATTTATTACTCTATATCATTCTCTTCTTAATTTTTGTCATCTAATATTATTATTTTCAAACCAGTATATTAATAAAAATATTATAAATATAATTTAATATTATTATATAAATTTATCAATCATTATTAAATCATTTGGATGCATTAACATTTACAAAACAACATCGATTGTGCGTACCTACAGACTACCAACTCCGTGAAGTGATGTGGTTCATTTATCATAACCACATTTCATAGTTTTTAGAAATTATGGATTTTATGTATTAATATATTTAATATTTGACAATTATAACTCTAAAATGATAATTTATAACATGTTTTTCTTTGGGATAGTTTTAAAACATATGTGAATGATCTTATAAAAATTATATCATTTATTATTATGTAATAATATATAATTTTTATGAAATTTTATAATTATATATTTAGGTTTTTTAAAAAATTATTTAATTTTGTTATCAATATTTAATATTTTTATCAATGAATAACCGTATGGTTATTAAACACTCCAAAACAAGTTCATAAAAATTTCATTTTTCACAAATAAAATCAATGTCATTCAAATAATGAAATTATATATATAAATAATTTAAAAACGGATTCTTTCATCTGAATAATTTGAGAACTATGAACATTGAACCAATAAGTGAGAATTGTTCCTATCACCAATAATCTCTAATGAAAGAAACAATAGGAAATTCCTAACAATTGATGAAGAAGATAAACTATAACTGGGAACTATATTATTGATAAATGGTTATAAATGATTCTTATAAAATATCATATATTTTAATAATTCATTTAAATTAGTTATGAAGATTGTGGTTTTCATTGTACATTATGTTAGAGCACATTCACCTATGTTATATTCATAGTAGGGGATTATTTATCTCGGAATTAATTTGTTGAGTCATATTCTATATTATAAACTATGATATCATAAATGTGTTGGGATTATGTGATAAATAATGTATTTTAAAATATTAAATTAACTAATGGGGATTGTATATCCAAATAATTGTATTTCATTAAGAAACATTTTATTCAAACCATACTATGTTTTTTTGTATTTTTTGTCTCATTTTCAAATCCATGTGACATGCTAGATTTTGAAAAAAAATATATGGTTTATACACATTTTTTAGAGATGTAAAATCATGAATTGTTTTCTCTTCATGTAATTTTATGTTCAATTTCATGTTCCCTCTTTATTAATATTATAATTAAAATGTTAGTCAGCTGTATGAGTTTAATTTCCAATGAAACCGTTGAAGCAATATTTATATTAAAAGATAAAACATTTTTGGAATTTTTTTTATTTATAACATAATTAGTCAATTTTTTGATATTCATGTGGTCTTATATTTCCCGGGAAAATATCATTTCACAGTGACACATATTTTATCATATGTGTTACTTATATGTGAAACTAACAAAATATCCTCTTTTTGGTTTGGAACATCCATTTTCATTGTCTATATCCATTTGATGGTTTTTTTACTGTCTTTCTAAATTTATAAATTAATGAATAAGTTCATTTTCTACTACAAGGAAATTCACTAAAAAAATTATGATTTTTTCATATTTTACATGTGTATAATTTTCATAAAAGCTTTAAAAGAATTAATTTTTTATCATATTACATGCGGACACATAATTTCACCATCCTTGTATTTTTCTATGATAATTCTTCTATATGTTTTCATGTTTTTAGAATAAAATAATTTCTTAAATTTTTTTTAAACATTTCAATAATTTTTTTAAAAAGCCATGTTTATTATATACATCTAATTTTATTTTTTAATGATCCTAAAATGATGTTTCATCCATATCAACAAATTTTGACATAGTTTATTCTGGATAGAGAATATTTTTCAAATGATTCCATCCAAATTCTTCCTCGAGATGGCTTATGAAAATTTATTTTCTACAAAATGAGTGACCAATTATATCTATCAACTTCCCTAACCATTCAATTTGAATTGAAATAACAATCTCATTAATTCCATTCCTTATGGATTTTTTTTCATATATTAGATGGAAGGGTTTTCAGGTATGTACGAAAGATCAATTGATATGGGAGATTATTAACTTAACCATGTAACCAATATCTATATAGTGTATATATATATATAATTAAAAGTTATTTAACTGGAAATTTTCCCACCAAAATTGGATAATCATTTATTTTCCATTTTATTATCATGTTATGATTATTGATGGAATTATAAATTTTATGCTTATGTTATTCAATTTGAAAATGATGTGAACCACATTTTTTCAATGGGTTATTTATAATATGATGATGATTGATTTTATATGGAATATATATTTATAGAAGATGATTGGTGGAATCATGTATCACCCTCTAATGCATTGTATAAGTTTTAAATTTCATGAGATAGTAATGAATAGACATAATGAGTTTTCTCACAACAGAATGACAATAATGGATTTTCTCACATTCTAATGCTTGGGTATAGTCAGTTTTTTCAAAAAGTTTGGGCATAAATTTTTTTCTCAAATTTTAATTCAAGGAGATAAGGATTTATTAGAAATGAATGGTGGTATTTTGTTTTCCCAAAAGGTTTTTATGGTAATGATTTTTCAACCTTTCAAAATTAATTTGCATTATTATCTTTATAATATCCCATGTTTAGAAATATTTTCTATAATGTTCCAAAATTTTATGTTATGTTCCCATGATTCATGATTTTTGTTTTATGCTTATATTCAAGGGTATTAATGGTGTTCCATTTTTATTTTCTACAATTAAATGAAATGTTTATCTGTTATTCTATTGATTATTCCAATATTTATGATCTATTATTTATGGAACATAACATTCATATATGTCCTAATTATACCATTATGATCTGATTATGGTCTCTTTTGGTCATTGATTGTTATATCTTATGCTTCCTCTTACTGTGGTTCTGTGATCACATCCATACTAATGATTTTATTTCCATTGTTTATGGAAAATTGAATATTTATGGTTTCATTAGAATACAATATTGTGTGGAGAAATTTTTATATATGTTTAAGACATGTTATGGATTATGCAATTGTTTATATTTTTGTCAAATTTCTATTATTTTAAAAACACGTTGTCTTTATTAGTTAATTTTAATCCTTAAATTTCTAAAACATAAAACCTAATTAGTCATGGGAATGTACTATAATGAAATATATTATTTATTTAATGTAATTTAAATGGTCATATTGGTTGGAAATCATATGAGTGTTTTTTGCCCACTTGGGTTTCACTGTATTTGCATTGACCAATTTTGGGGTCTCTCTAAACATGTAAATACTCAACAATAAAGGGTGTCAGTGTTATTAAACCAAAAATAGCATCACTTCACATCATTAATAAGGGTTTTATTTTTTCAAATATTTATAACTATCTTATGTACTTTCCTTAATCAATGGGTTAGAGACGTTCCTTACCATGACATTATCTCATATAAAAGTAAATAGATAGTGTGTTTCCCCCTAGATACAATCATTTCACACCAATAAAATGTGTCATTATTTCACCATTCTTAGTTACTACCATGTTTCTTCTGTACCCTAGGTTTGAACTGTTATCACCCACAATTATAGTTACATGACACCAATACACTTGTTATATTAGTTACTAGACTCAGTACCTTCTATGAAACTCAATAGACAATGGTTGATCGGAACATTCCCTCAATTACTATTACAAACCACCAAAAAACATTTATGAATATCCTGTGATCCTTTACATATGATCAACACCCCCACATTGGAATGGAGTAAACCCTCAATTACATCTCTTGTCATTAGAACATACCCAGAAGGAAAGACGACATCACATGATTTCCAATCAAAATAATTATTTAGAGTGGGTCCCAACACATCCCATTATCAAAAACATCACATAATCACACATATGTTAATATTATTATGGAATCCAACCCAAGACTTAATCCCCAGATGGTTTTTTTGGGACACATACCATCCCACATATCTATCTCATCAAAATTAACATTACCATAGATAGAATAAACACACAACCTATATCACATAGAACCCATATAAAAACATACCAAAAAAAAGTATAAGTAATTATTTATATCACACAATAAAAATCATAACATATAACATCCCTATAAAAATTCGGATTATTTGTTCTAAAGGGTTAGAAACTCTTCCAAAACCATTCTACATGTAATTCATTGGTTGTCTCCTTTGGCACAAAACCTGAATTCCATTTTAGATTAATCAATACAACACTATTCTAGAATTATTTTATATATCGACCAATTGAAATAATGGAACCAATACACCTAATATTGTTCACTAGTTCATATGAGATGTTTAAAATCCATCATGGATTTTACATGTCATCTTACAACATTTTGTACCAGGCCAATCACACGAAAATATAAAATCCATTATGTATAACCACAATAATAGGTAACCCTCCCAATTATTGGTCTAACAACCCACACATACTCAAGGGTTATTTAGAATATTCCAAAAAAACCTAAAGTAAAACCATCATCATCAATGAATTACTCTCATATAATTATAAATTCAAATGAGTGTGAAACACTCACCCATATCTCGATTTCCTAGCTATGTTTTGTAAAGGATAATGAAAGGGATCTATATAATCCACACATAATCCAATAACCCATATTCATTACATCCTATACTCCAAGGATACTGAGGAACATATTCCATGGTACGATATCATTCATTCATTGAATCTACGCTACAATAGGGTCTATATACCCCATAAAACATATTAATGGTGAATATCATAAATATTGATATCCGTATTATAATTTTTACTTTTAAAAGTTCTATTGTGACAAATAAAACATATATTCAACATATAGTGTGTTTCCGATGCTTTCGTCGGGGCACGCACATCCGTCCGTCCGTGGAGGAGGATGCGCTGCGCTGTTTCCCCACGATCCCGCTTTCCAAAGGCGGGCGGCATTCTCTCTTTATTCAGGGACGTTTGCTCCTTGATCGAAACGGGATGATGGGATATCAGTTCTTCCTTCTATGGATTCCTCCTCAGAACATGCCACCTAGTCTGGGTCTCCCTCATAGATTTAATACATTGTTCATTAAACTCTTCCTAGTGCCATGTTTCCATGGACACCGGTTAATTACACTGCTTTTGTCGGGACATTCCAAAGGGTCCGGTCAGGACAGCAACCTTTAGTCGGGAGAGTAGTCACGTTGAGACATCAGTAGCATGTCTGGATGCTGGGGAACCGGCGTGTCTGTCTATTATCCCTGGTCATAGGGCTTTTCGAGGGCGTGGAAGCCCGAGGCATCCCACATCGAGCGCGGGGAATTATATGCTATAGACACATATCTGTGGTTTTCCTCAGCTTCCTGTGTTTAACACAGGGTATGCCGCGAGTTTAATGTCCAGCAGAGATGGATCCGCCCAATCAGAGCATTAAATGGAATGGATCGGATTGAGGGATTTCCCTTGAAGGGGTGCCGATACCGGGACTAGCCCATGGGCGGCTATGAAGAGGAGTGCAACGACATGGTCTCACCAGGATATGACGGTCCGAGAGAGAATCAGGGTGGATGATGGATAGACAAATGATGTGGAGGGGGGAATGGAAACGAACCGTCGCAATGGCAATGGTGAAGTTGAGCTTGATCCTTGAACGGGCTTCCTACGTATCCCCGTGGCAGGGAATCAATGTCCGCGTAGTTCGGGATGGTGCCGGTGAACGGACATAAGGGTGGAACTTGGTCCGATGGGCATCATCAGTGAACTGACATGAATGGGTAGGACCAGGAGGGTCCTAATGGTGGTGGGCTTGGACATCAGGGAGGCTTCCTACGTACCATACCTTGACATGGATCAAAGACCATGTAGTTTAGAGGGGCTTCGTCAGCGAACCGACGAGAAGGTGGACCTTGGTCCGACGGGTGGTGGGATTGAACCTTGGGGAGGCTTCTTACGTACCATGCCTTGACATGGATCAAAGACCTCGTAGTTCGGATGATGGAATTAGTCAGCAAACTGACGTGTAAGTAGACCAAGGGGTCCACTAGTGGTGGGATTAAACCTTGAGAAGGTTTCCTACGTACCATGCCTTGACATGGATCAAAGTCCTCGTAGTTCAAAGGATTGATGGAATACAGTTTAACGTCATGTGGGACGGTAGTGAAACCTGGCGTGAATAAACGACGAGCAGTGGGCTTGAACCTTGTGGAGCCTTCCTACATACCATGCCTTGACATGGATCAAAGTCCCCGTAGTTCGGAATGGCGGTGGGTGTCGGCGAACCGTCGTAAATGAGGGACCTTGGTCTGATGGGAGATGGGCTTGAACCTCTGGGAGGATTCCTACGTACCATGCCTTGACATGGATCAAAGTCCTCGTAGTTCGGATTGAAAATGGGGGCTTGGCACACCGACAAGGAGATGGTTTGGGCCAATGATTGTTGGGAATGAACCTCAGGGAGGCTTCCTACGTACCATGCCTTGACAAGGATCAAATTCCTCGTAATTCGGGTTGTGATAACGGCTTGCCGTTGAGATGGAATGCAGTTTAACATCGTGCTGGACGTAGGTAGGACTCGACGTGAATTTGGTGACGGGTGGGATTGAACCTCATGGAGGCTTCCTACGTACCATGCCTTGACATGGATCAAAGACCTCGTAGTTCAAATGGGTGCACGGTTTAATGTCATGCTGGACAGGAAAATATAGTTTAACGTCATGCTGGACGAGGGCATGCAGTTTAACGTCATGCTGGACGAGGGCATACAGTTTAACGTCATGATGGATGAGGTATTGTCATGGCCAATGCCAACTATAAGCCCACGTGAATCGTGCTCGGTGTGAGAAACAAGAGACAGTAAGGACCTGACAATCACGACGCGAAGGGTGCGTCCGTGATAAGCGAAGAGGGGCTTACGCATTAGGCGGCCCATGGTGCTGGGACTTACTCCAAGACGGAAGCCCGGAGTGCGACAAAGCGCATCGAAAGAGGGATTTGGGACCAATGATGGGAGGTGCCTCGTTCCCTATCACTCCCTCCACTGACCTAGGTAGTGGGGAAGTACAGAGATGCAGGGGTGCAGCCATACGTTGGGGGACTAGGGTCACCCTTCTCCTGAGAACATACGCCCCTCCAATAAGGACGATATCATCCCTTGTGAATGTGTGATTCCACTCCTATGGAGACTAGTGGCGTAAAAAATGTTCGAGCTGGGGGGACCCTTCGTGAGAGGCACGAGGTCGGGTCACAGTTTAACGTCATGTGTTGAGGACGCAGTGCTTGGCAGTTTATCGTCCTGCAGCTCGGATGAGGTGGGTTCACTCCACACCCCTAGGACATACATAACTGCTAGCCTTTGCTCCATGGGGGAGGGAAGGTACCAGTAAGGCCATGGTCAAGGAGGGTTGTAGAGTGAACCATTGAACGGTCCACATTAGTGTGGCTATGCGAAGAAGCAATAGTCGTTAGCATGCCTATGCGAAGAAGCATTAGGTGAAGCAACGCTACGAGTAGTATTGTCCGTCGAACTTTGAAATCACATCGTGCATACCTAGAGGGTCGCACGGGAAGAGGAATTGCCAAGCAAAGGAGTGTGCTTCATGAAGAGGAGTGCCTTGGCCTTAGCATGGGGTATAGGTGTGAGTGGAGGGTGCTTCGCGAAGTGGAACAGTATTTGCGGTGCACTACCTCGCAAAGAAGAGGTGCCTCATGAAGTAGGGTGCTGCGAAGCAGTGTGCTTCGTGATGTGTAGCGATCCTGCCTTGGCATATGGATCACTAGTACAGGTTGGGTGTTTCGCAAATCATAAAAGCTCAGCGGCTTCCCGGGTACCCTTTGGAATCCCCTTCCTTCGCGAATGCCCTTGAGCTTCATGAAGGGAATCCCTCTCAGAAGAGGGGCTCAAAATGAGTCAAAGCGAAGGCGTCACGCGAAGTAGAAGTACCTCGCAGGGCTCATGATTCCCGGGGGCAAAGAGTGCTTCGCGATTCGGGAGAGGAGAAGCCTAAAGGTCGTATTGTCTGTCTGTGGGACTCAGGTGGAGTCCAGTATTTATAGGGAAGGGGCATCGCGAAGAAGAACTCATGCGCCGCCTCAGGTGCTTCGCGGCGCGCTCGCGAACGTCAACGCCATTCACGAAGAGTACCGCCTCCTGAGCTTCACGGCGGGTCGCGAACGTCAAACTCATTTAAGGAGAGTTACCGCCTCCCGAGCTTCGCGGTGGGCTCGCGAACGTCATAGGCATTCGCGGAGAGTTGCTCCCTCCCGAGCTTCACAGCGGGCTAGCGAACGTCATAGGCGTTCGTGGAGAGTGACCGCCTCCGGAGCTTCGCGAGACCGCGCTGCTCGGGGTGCTTCGCGTCAGGGCTTCGCGAGGCAGCAGGTCGACCTTCTTTTTCTTCCCTTCCATTCGTTCAATATTTTGGCACCAACAAATGCCCCCCCCCCTCAGACTTAGAGCCGAGGAGGTTGAAGGGTCGAATTCTGAGAAAAAATCACCAAAATTGTCGGTGGTTTCGCGAAGCGGCTTCGCAAAGAGGGCCCATGGTGCTGACTGGGGCCACAGATCTGGACGCACCGTGATGCTCCGTGCGGGTGAGGTGCATCGCGATGCTCCGGGTCGCCGCCTATAAATAGGGGGGTCGACCTCTTTTGCCTTTACGCTATTTCATTGTCTTCTTGTGCGCTCGATTTCGCAAAGCTCTGCGTACTCCGTGCCAGCTCTCCATGAATCGAGCTTCGCGGCGAACCGTGGGTCTTTGACTCCGCGTCCGCGCCAAGCGAACTCCTTCTTGCCAGCCTAGGCTAGACTTCGCGTCTTGGTCTCACGACTAACCTTCGCGATTCGGCTTCGCGATCCGGCTTCGCGATCCGTTCTGAAAAATTTATTTTCTGAGTGCCTATAACGACCCATAATTTACATACATTGTTAATACTTCAAAATTGAAGCATACTTATTACAACATATAACAAAACCACGAAAGGACCGTATATGTATAGTGACTTTAGAAACTGGGAAACATAAACAACTGGTTCATAAAGCGCCTACACTGTCTCCCATTTATTTCATCATATCTATAGTCCCTTTTGGCATATATTACTTAATAACCTTCTTCCTGACCTGGGGAATGAAAACATACAAAAGGGTGAGCTCAAATGCTCAGTAAGGGTAAACAAAAGAAATATCAATCACATCTTAACCTGCAAAAGAGATCATAATTTCATAATATGGGATAAATCATGGAAGTGAAATGTAATCACAATAATAATAACTTAAATCATGAAACTTTGTGGCATTCACACATAATCATATAGAATCATTTATTGTTAGTCAAGACTCATTGCCAAGACTATCTTAGTGGACAAAGTCTCTTTCTGAACCGAGTCACCCTCATTTCAGTCCTGTTTCACTGAACCGGTATAACCTACCGTTCCAGCCATGTCTATCTTATGAGATATAAAATATTTACCCAATGCATTGGAGGGAGATATAGGTCCCACCCATCTCATAATGATACCATTCTTATGTGTGCCACAAAATCATAAATCATACATCATTGTATAACCCATGTAATACAAATGGGAATCTTAAACATCATGACATCATAAAACAATTCATATAAGATAAAGGAATTCATAAAACTAATTCCATCACAACATAATCAATTCAATGTAATAATAGGGATAAAAACAGAACCCTTTATTATCTTATATGGAAAATAATTTTGATAAAACACTTGAACTCCATTCTTGAGGAAAATATCCTTTCTTCTTCAAAAACATTTTTTCCTTTCTTAACATGTCATACAATTTTAAACTAAAATAAGTTTATTAAAAATAAACTTGAAAACTTGTAAATAATGTTTCTTAGAAATAATGTTTTAAAAATCCATTCATGCCGTATAAGTTAAAAAAACATTCTTCGTACTTTTGTCGGAAAAGTCAAAAAAGTACCTCGTACGAAAAATGACAAAAGATTCCTTTCATATCATTTACTAAAAACTCAACGAAGGGTAAAATTGGATATAAAATATTGTAGAAGGATATAAATATTACATATTGAGGAAACATGGATGTGGATGATAAAATACACCCCAGTAAATACCAAAGTATAAACAATCTCGGATAAAAATGAGATTGTGATATTTCCCTTACCTTAGGTCCGACTTGATTTGTAAGTTTCTGAACCTCCTGTATAATGATTTAAATAATGTTATTGACTTAGTCCAGAATCATACTTATTTTTATGATATCATATATGGTCATATTCTTAGCTTCTTAGTAGTAATATTTCATTGCTACTTGTTATTCGTGTGTTTATAACTTTTTTTCTTATGCGTGTTTTGTCGAATAAATTCTTATTCTTTTGTTTAGGTTATAGATACTTAATTTCCATAATGGTATTAGTGTAATATATATCATATCCATTCATTCAATTCATTTATATAATCATTATGAAATGAAGATCATGTAGAACGAGTCGCATCACATCGTGGAGACGGTATTCCGTACGTACGCAAGAGTCATGATATCGTTCCTATGATCGTGGAATTGTATTGGAGTATATTTATACTATTTCAGAATCAATATCACTTTATAATAGTCATATATAGTCATTATTTACACCATTATACCCATCCAAGTAAGGTGGTTGTGGAAAATAGATCACACCACGGCGTGAAGACGGTATTCCGTACGTACGCACGTGCGGTGATTTCTTTTTCCGTAGGATGGATAGATGGTGAAATAGGGTTGTTTAATACTTATAATAACATATAAGTATATGAGTGATACTTATGTTATTAATTAATAATGAAACAACTAAAGAAGACGAAGTTAAAGAAGAAATAATGATGAAAGAATCGGTAACGAACATTACCTCTTCTTTGAAGTGCTTCTTTGAGACCTCCTTTTAGGGAACTAAAATGGGTCTTTGAAGAAGAATAGAACCTCTAGGATGTTTCTATGGAAGTGGAGAGGAGGAATTGGAAGGGGTTGGACGAGCTTTAAGGCTCAAAGTGGTGTGAGGAAGAGGGTGAGGAGGTTCCCTTTTATAAGGGAGGAGAGGGGCACCTTTGGAATAACTTAAAATATTATTTTATTATAAAGTAAAGTTCGGTTTTAAATAGATCCAAATTGATTTATTTCGAGGCTAAGGTGGGTATGGGTCGAAATACTCTCATCCAATATAATTTAGACAAGTTTAGGTTCCTATTTTAACCTTATCATTTAGATTTACTATTAAGTTAAATAATTTTACTTTTACCGTGTCTTCTTGTGTTCTTATACTATAAGGTTAATAAACATACTATAAGCAGCCAAACAAACCCCAAGTTGTTTATTATTCATATATATAACCTTATCTAAGTCATTTGGCCGAACCTTATATTTTTAGGAATAAAATAACAATTACCAATATAATATTTGTTTTAAAAACTATTTTATGTCAATTTTGACACTATTTAGTAATTTATTTTTGTGAAAATCATAACAGAATTATTAGTTCGAAACAAGTTAATTAAATCAATACTAACATGTCATATTAACCTATAAAATTAGTCATATTCATAAAAAGTCTAGAATTTCATTTATTTTGGTGTTTATAAAATCAATTATGTCAATATTTTATTAATAAGATAATTACTGCATCATCATTGTGTCATAAATAAATTAAATTATTTAATGTCTAAAAATTACAAATAAAATACCATTATGTAGGAAATATTTTTAGATTTCTAATGAATATTTATAGTATAATTTATCTTATGTATAATCCCATATTAAAAATTATTTACTTATTAATCTTTGATTTTAACTATTTTAACCCTTCTTTAAATAAATTAATAATAAATGTCCTAATCTAATCCTAGTGGGCCTAAATGGTCATATTTTAATCCTATGTTTGTTTTTGGTCGAATTACACTTATCCAATAGAATTAGGACATGTGTTAGGGTAATAATAATATCATCTTTACCCTTAATTACCTCATTTACTTTTAACCGTGGTAAAAAAAAGTAAAAAGTTACTATTCCCCAAAAAATTATTTTCATCTCATTGAACCACATTTTACTTACTCAAATCAACCGTGTCTCTCGGATTTTTGAAATTCCACTTACAGAAGTGGTAAAATTAAGTTTTATGAAAAATTCAGTTTTTTTAACTACCACTTAGTGGTTTCACTATTCATCAAAAATTGAAAGTTTTCAGAAAAATACCAAAATTTCACCCTAGCATAATTTCGATATTCTGAATCCAAAAATGAAGTCCATTTTGAAAAATAAAATTTATAAAATTTCAAAAAGTGGTTTTTACTATTCATTACGGCTAGTTTTAATAATATTTTAATAGCATATCGTTGTTTAGTGAAACTCGGTATTGCGTACGACGCAAGCTATCGAGGAAGGTCGAGATTTCGTGTAAAGAAAGCCAAGCATGTGTTGTGTAGAAAAATATTCCTTTTCTGATTTATATAACATACAAGTCTCGGGTGTTACATTCTACCCCCCTTAAAATGAATTTCGTCCTCGAAATTCGTCACTTTGTAACAAACAGATGAGGATACCTCTCCCTCATCATATCCTCAAGCTCCCATGTAGCTTCTTTTAATTGGTGGTTCCTCCATAAAACTTTCACCAATCTAGTGGTCTTGTTTCATAGGACTTTTTCACTATGATCCAGAATCTCTATCGGTTGTTCTTCATAAGAAAGATCTTGCTCCAGTGGTACAACTTCTGAGCTGAGTACATGTGAAGGATCAGGTATGTACTTTCTCAGGAGAGATACATGGAACACATCGTGAACTTGAGAGAGATTCGGTGGAAGCTCCAATCGGTACGCTACCTTCCCTACACGATCCAGTATTTCGAAAGGACCGATATATCTAGGGCTCAACTTCCCCTTCTTTCCAAATCTCATAACCCTCTTCCAGGGAGATATTCGTAAGAACACTTTATCACCCACTTCAAACTCTAGGTTTTTTCTTCGGTTGTTGGCATAACTTTTCTGTCGACTCTGAGCTGCTCTCATTTGTTGTTGAATAGATCTGACCTTTTCTTCCATTTCATCAACGACATAAGGTCCAAATAGCTTTATTTCCCCAACTTCATCCCAGCAAGTTGGATTCCTTCATTTCTTTCCATAGAGAGCTTCATAAGGAGCCATCTGAATACTGGAGTGAAAGCTATTATTATATGAAAAATCTACCAAAGGTAGGTGTTGATCCCAACCTCCTTTGAAATCCATAGAGCAAGATCTCAACATATCATCTAGGGTTTGAATTGTTCTCTCAGACTGACAGTCTGTCTGAGGATGATAAGTAGTGCTGAAACTCAACTCTGTATCCAGAGTATGCTGAAGACTTAACCAGAACTTCTAGGTAAATATCGGATCCCGATCAGATATAATAGAAAGTGGTACTCCATGAAATCTTACCACTTCCTTTACATATATCCTGGCAAGCTGATCCAGAGAGAAATCCTCTCTAATAGCAATGAAGTGTGCAGACTTTGTAAGACGATCAACTATGACCCAGATAGCATTATTGCCTTTGGATGTTTTAGGAAGTCCTGTGGAAAAGTCCATAGTGATGTTTTCCCACTTCCATTCAGGTATGTGTAATGGTTGTAACATCCCCTTAGACTTCTGTCTCTCAGCTTTAACTTGTTGACAAACCAAGCATCGAGAGACATATTCAGCAACATCTCTTTTCATGCCATCCCACCAGAAGTACTCTTTAAGATCCCTATACATCTTCGTGCTTCCAGGATGAATTGAGAATGAAGAACTATGAGCCTCATCCAGCTGCTCCTTCTTTAATTCGGGGATGGGAGGAACACAAACCCGATTCCAGAACATTATTATCCCATCACAATCAAGGTTGAATTCAGGAACATTTCTCACCTTCTTCTGTAACTCGACATCTTCTTTATGTGCCTCTTTAATCTTCTCATGTATAGATGGTTGAACATTCATTTGAGAGAGATAAGATTTTTCCCCCTGCATTAGAATTCCAAGATCCAACCTTTGTAAATCCATAAATATTGGATCTTTTGTGATCCTCATCATGGATAATCTAGCATGGTCTTGTCGACTTAATGCATCTGCCACCTTGTTTGCTTTCCCAGGGTGGTAATGGATTGAGCAGTCATAATCCTTAATCAGCTCCAACCATATTCTTTTACGCATATTCATATCCTTTTTTGTGAAAATATACTTTAAACTTTTATGATCAGTATAAATATCACACCTTTCACCATAAAGTTAATGCCTCCAAATCTTTAATGCAAAGATTACCGCAGCTAACTCCAAATCATGTTATGGGTAATTTTGCTAATGGATTTTCAACTGTCATGAGGCATAAGATATCACCATATCATTTTGCATAAGAACACACCCCAATCCCTTCTTGGATGCATCACTGTAGATCACAAACCTTTCTCCACTACAAGGCAGTGTGAGCACAGGTGCACTGGATTACCTTCTTTTCAACTCCTTGAAATTCTCTTCACATTCCTCCGTCCAGACAAACTTAACTCCTTTCCGAGTCATCTTGGTGAGTGGATTAGATAATCATGAAAAATCATTCACAAAACTTCGATAATATCTGGCCAAACCAAGAAAACTTCGGATCTCAGTTACTGTTGTTGGTCTCGACCATCATTCGATAACCTCTGTTTTTGCTGGATCCATAGATATCCCCTCTTTTGAGATTATGTGACCCAAAAATGCAACTTTCTGAAGCCAAAATCCACACTTGGTAAATTTGGCATAAAGCTCTCCTTTCTCAGGGTCTTCAATATAATTCTCAAGTGATCTTCATGTTCTTCCTTTCTCTTTTAATAGACAAGAATATCGTCTATAAAGACTACCACAAATTGATCAAGATAGTCTCTAAAGTCTCTATTCATCAGGTCCATGAAGATAGCAGGGGAATTAGTAAGACCAAATGGCATCACTATAAATTCATAGTGTCCATACCTTGTACGGAAATCCGTCTTTGGTATATCCTCCCTTTTGACCCTTAATTGATGATACCCTGAACGAAGATCAATCTTGGAAAAGTATTGAGCTCCGCGTAGTTGGTCAAATAAGTCATCAATGCGTGGGAGAGGATTTTTGTTCTTGATAGTGATCTTGTTAAGTTCTCGATAATCAATGCAGAGTCTCATTGATCCATCTTTCTTCTTAACAAATAGAACAGGTGCTCCCCAAGGTGACGCACTAGGGCATATGAATCCCTTATCAAGATTCTCTTGGATTTGCTTCTTCAATTCCTGCAACTCAATTGGGTCCATTCTATAAGGTGTCTTTGAAATAGGCAATGTACCCGGTACAAGTTCTATTGAAAACTCAACTTCACGATTTGGTGGAAGACCCGGTAATTCCTCCAGAAAGACATCATCAAACTCCCGTACAATGGGCATATTCTTAATAGTGAGTTTCTCACCAACCATTTGAGATACATTACCTTAATTTAGTGGAATCAAGACCCATAATATGGAAGAAATTTCCACAGGAAGGTTATGTTCATCCTTGCATAGATAGACGATCATAGATTGATCTGGAATATGAAATGTGACTTCCCTTCTTTGGAAATTGATATGAGCTCCATATAAAGAAAGCCAATCCATGCCAAGAATCACATCAAATTCCACTATAGGAAGGATCACATGATTTGCAGGAAGCACTTTCCCACAAACTTTGATCGGAGAAGAATTATAAAATTTTTATGTGACTGTTGTGCCATTAGGTGTTGTCATAGCTAACTCAACATCTAATTGTTGAGGTAATACGGTGATACCCTTAGAAAATTCTTCAGAAATAAAAGAGTGGGTCGATCCATAATCAAATAAAACATTTTCTACTTTAGAGTGGATGGTAAGTGTACCTTTCACCACATCGTTATCGTACTCCACATCGCTGATAGAAATTGCATGTGACTTTCCCTTGTCTTTAGCCTTAAGAGTTTGTTGACGTCGACCATCATCATCAACCCTTGGATTAGGGAATTTATTGGCATAATGCCCCATCTCCTTGCACTTGAAACATTGAAGTATAGTAGGTTCATTCTGTGTATCCCTTCCTCTGTTTGCATCATTAGACATCTTCTTCCCATCATCGTGGAATTCAAATGCCCGATGACCTTACTTTCCACATTTGAAAAATTTACTTGTCCCTTTAAGACAACTCCCTCCATGTTTCTTTCCACACTTTGAGCATAAGGGAAAGCTCATCTTCTTTTCAGTGTGCTCTTTAGATTTTCCTTTGAATGCCATTTTCCTCTTATTATCAAACCCATATGACTGATGGGTTACTCTAATCTCCATCTCGACTTTGAGATCACATCGAACAATTTCCTCGTAGCTATTGAAGTCCCTTATGGCTAACGCCCTTCGAAGACTTGGTTTTAAGCCACTAAAGAACCGATCGATCTTACTCTCAGGTTGGATAATAATACCAGAAGCGTACCTTGCAAGTCTTGTAAAATTTGCTTCATAGGTACCAACAGATTCATCATCCTTTTGCTTCAGTTCAAGAAACTCTTTGTCCATCTTTGTTCATAGAATACGAGGGAAGTACTTATTAAAAAATAAGTTCTTGAACTCATCACATTCCATGGACTCAATTTCATCCCTTTGCCTCGTATTCTTAATAAGATTCCACCATTGATCAGCATCTCCTTCCAAACGATACACTGTTAGGATGACTTTATCATGTTCAGAACATTGAAGAACTGAAAATATCTTTTCAGTAGTAATAATCCATTGTTCAGCAACTAATGGATCAGTAGACCCACTGAAAGAAGGTGGACGCTACCTCATGAAGGATTCAACAGAATTTTTCTCCTTCCTTTGCTCGTTTGGAAGTCCTGCATGATTCATAGCTTGAGAATGTTGTGTGAGCATGGCTACAAGATTTTTCATTCCAGCTCCCATAACGTTTGGTTTCTCATGGGGACAATCATTGCATTTCCCGTCGTATTCCGTATTAACACGATTCCTTCGGGTTCCAGCCATTGACTAAAACCAATAAGAATAGTGTGAGAAACACTAATTATAATAGGAAAACCACATACTCAAGAATAAAATTTCACACTTAAGGTCTTATCCTAGGTTATTCATGGCCATTTCTAGAAAACTAAGATTGTGTTCTATGCTTAGACTTATCCTTAGGGATTTTAATAAGGCTTTCACATCCTAGTTTCCAAAGGTTGACTATACCTTTCCTCTGATACCAACTATAACGACCCATACTTTACATACATTGTTAATACTTCAAAATTGAAGCATACTTATTACAACACATAACAAAACCACGAAAGGACTGTATAGGTATAGTGTCTTTAGAAACTGGGAAACATAAACAACTGGTTCATAAAGCGTCTACACTGTCTCCCATTTATTTCATCATATCTATAGTCCCTTTTGGAATATCTTACATAATAACCTTCTTCCTGACCTGGGGAAAGAAAACATACAAAAGGGTGAGTTCAAATGCTCAGTAAAGGTAAACAAAAGAAATATCAATCACATCTTAACCTGCAAAAGAGAACATAATTCCATAACATGGGATAAATCATAGAAGTGAAATGTAATCACAATAATCATAACTTAATCCAAGAAACTTTGTCACATTCACACATAATCATATGGAATCATTTCGTGTTAGTCAAGACTCATTGCCAAGACTATCTTAGTGGACAAAGTCCCTTTCTGAACCGAGTCACCCTCGTTTCTGTCCTGTTTCACTGAACCGGTATAACCTACCGTTCCAGCCATGTCTATCTCATGAGATATAAAATCATTACCCAATGAATTGTAGGGAGATATAGGTCTCACCCATCTCATAATGATACCATTCTTATGTGTGCCACAAAATCATAAATCATACATCTTTGTATAACCCATGTAATACAAATGGGAATCTTAAACATCATGACATCATAAAACAATTCATATAAGATAAAGGAATTCAAAAAAATAATTCCATCACAACATAATCAAATCAATGTAATAATAGGGATAAAAACAGAACCCTTTATTATCTTAGATGGAAAATAATTTTGATAAAACACTTGAACTCCATTCTTGAGGAAAATTTCCTTTCTTCTTCAAAAACATTGTTTCCTTTTTTAACATGTCATAGAATTTTAAACTAAAATAAGTTTATTAAAAATAAACTTGAAAACTTGTAAAGGAAGCTTCTTAGAAATAATGTTTTAAAAATCCATTCATTCCATATAAGTTAAAAAAAACATTCTTCGTACTTTTGTCGAAAAAGTCAAAAAATTACCTCGTACGAAAAACGACAAAAGATTCCTTTAATATATTTTAATAAAAACTCACGGAAGGGTAAAATTGGATATAAACTATTGTAGAAGGATATAAATATTACATATTGAGGAAACATGGATGTGGATGATAAAATACACCCCAGTAAATACCAAAGTATAAACAATCTCGGATAAAAATAAGATTGTGATATTTCCCATACCTTAGGTCCGACTTGATTTGTAAGTGTCCGAACCTCCTGTATAATGATTTAAATAATGTTATTGACTTAATAAAGAGTCATACTTATTATTATGATATCATATATGGTCACATTCGTAGCTTCTTAGTAGTAATATTTCATTGCTACTTGTTATTCGGGTGTTTATAACTTTTTGTTCTTATGCGAGTTTTGTCGAATAAATTATTATTCTTTTCTTTAGGTTATAGATACCTCATTTACAGAATGGTATTAGTGTAATATATATCATATTAATTCATTCAACTCATTTATATAATCATTATGAATTGAAGATCATGTAGAACGAGTCGCATCACATCGTGGAGACGGTATTCCGTACGTACGCACGAGTGATGATATCGTTCCTATGATCGTGGAATTGTATTGGAGTATATGTATACTATTTCAGAATCAATATCACTTTATAATAGTCATATATATTCATTATTTACACCATTATACCCATCCAATTAAGGTGGTGGTGGAAAATAGATCACACCACGGCGTGGAGACGGTATTCCGTACGTACGCACGCGCGGTGATTTCTTTTTCTGTAGGATGGATAGATGGTGAAATAGGGTTGTTTCATAATTATAATAAAATATCAGTATATGATTGATAATGATGTTATTACTTCATAATGAAACAACTAAATAAGAAGAAGTCGAAGAAGAAATAAAGATGAAAGAATCGGTAACAGACATTACCTCTTCTTTGAAGTGCTTCTTTGAGACCTCCTTTTTGGGCACTAAAATGGGTCTTTGAAGAAGACCAGAACCTCTAGGATGTTTCTAGGGAAGTGGAGAGGAGGAATTATCAGGGTTTTCCCGAGCTTGAAGGCTCAAAGTGGTGTTAGGAAGAGGGGGAGGAGGTGCCCTTTTATAAGGGAGGAGAGGGGCACCTTTGGAATAACTAAAAATATTATTTTATTATAAAGTCATGTTCGGTTTTAAATAGCTCCAAATTGATTTATTTAGAGGCTAAGGTGGGGATGGGTGGAAATAATCTCATCCAATAGAATTTAGACAAGTTTAGGTTCCTATTTTAACCTTATCATTTAGATTTAACATTAAGTTAAATAATTTTACTTTTACCGTGTCTTCTTCTGTTCTTATACTATAAGGTTAATAAACTTACTATAAGAAGCCAAACGAACCCCAAGTTGTTTATTATTAATATATATAACCTCATCTAAGTCATTTGGCCGAACCATAGATTTTTAGGAATAAAATAACAAATACCAATATAATATTTGTTTTAAAAACTATTTTATGTCAATTTTGACACTATTTAGTAATTGTTTTTTGTGAAAATCATAACAGAATTATCAGTTCGAACCAAGTTAATTAAATCAATACTAACATGTCATATTAAACTTGAAATTTGGTGGCATTCATAAAAAGTCTCAAATTTAATTTATTTTTGTGTTTATAACATCAATTATGTCAATATTTCATTAATAAGATAGTTATTGCATCATCATTGTGTCATAAATAAATTAAATTATTTAATGTCTAAAAATTACAAATAAAATTCCATTATGTAGGAAATCTTTTTATCTTTCTAATTAATATTTATAGTAGAATTTATCTTATGTATAACACCATATTAAAAATTATTTACTTATTAAACATTGATTTTAACTACTTTAACCCTTCTTTAAATAAATTAATAATAAATGTCCTAATCTAATCCAAGTGGGCCTAAATGGTCATATTTTATTCCTAAGTTTGTTTTTGGTCGAAATAAACTTTTTCAATAGAATTAGGACATGTGTTAGGGTAATAATAATATCATCTTTACACTTAATTACCTCATTTACTTTTAACCGTGGTAAAAAAAAGTAAAAAGTTACTATTCACCAAAAAAATTCTTTTCATCTCATTGAACCACATTTTACTTACTAACATCAACTGTGTCTCTCGGATTTTTGAAATTCCACTCACAGAAGCGGTAAAATTATGTTTTATGAAAAATTCAGTTTTTTTAACTACCACTTAGTGGTTTCACTATTCATCAAAAATTGAAAGTTTTCAGAAAAATACCAAAATTTCACCCTAGCCTAATTTCAATATTCCGAATCCAAAAATGAAGTCCATTTTGAAAAATAAAAATTATGAAATTTCAAAATGTGTTTATTACTATTCATAACGGCTAGTTTTAAAAATATATTAATAGCATATCGTTGTTTAGTGAAACTCGGTGTTGCGTACGACGCAAGCTATCGAGGAAGGTCGCGATTTCGTGTAAAGCAAGCCAAGAAAGTGTTGTGTAGAAAAAGATTCCTTTGCTGATTTATATAACATAAAAGTCTTGGGTTTTATAATGCTGTAATTGAAATGGCCCATCAAGAAGCTGTATTGGGGGTGCTTGCAGATGCCACCCGTCAAGACGATATGGCCATCTGTCCAGGCCTTGGGGAGATGGATTGAAGCCATTCGGACCACGATTCTTTGACAGATCTGCTATCGGAGGGTCAGAAGAATTATCCGCAGTGTAAGAAGCTTCCATTGTATGGCTTCGGGTTGAGGGATGACGTCTTCATCCCTGAGGCGAGTAGGGACGAACCAGCTTCCTGGTTCAGGAGCACACCATGTCAGCACCAATGGTTTAGGGCAGCCGATGGTCATGCGCAGGAGGACTTCACACCTGTCACCGCTGACTGTCTCTAAAACCATGTTAATGATATTGATGGGAAGCCACTGCAACCGGAGACGTCCCCTCTTCTCTATCGTACCATGCTGAAGGTGGCTTTGTAGGATTCAAAGAAATGATGGTCCGATGAGTGGGACCTGCGCGAAGGCGGCAACTTCACTGATGACTGGGCCTCGTCCTACTGGGTAGGCGCCTCATGCAAGGAGTTTGGGGCCGAGCTGAGGAGAGTGGGGTTATATGAGGCGGCATGGGCCTCCCAATTCCACATTTACCAACCGAAACAACTGATGCTGAAATTACTAAGCAGATGGTCGTCTAGGACCAATACCTTTCACCTACATCACAGGGAGGTGGGCATCAGCCTATGGGATGTCCACAAGATTTCTGGGGTTCCGATCTTGGGGGCCATGTATGATGAGTTCCTCCCCGTCATGAGCGCATGGGAGGATACAGAGCAAATGTCGCGACTGGCGTCAGCGCTGATGGCACTCGTCCCTGGAGAGGACAAGGAGGCAGTGAGGGATGTCAACTTTATGAGATGGTTCAAGTGCTTCCTGAATTTCCCAGAGAATCAGGAGTTCCCTCTGAGGCCTCGAACTTGTCCGAGGGCGGCCCAACGGGGTAAGCGGCACTTGTATTGGCGGGTCTTGGAGGAGAGCCGATGGAAGACTTGGGGTTTCAGTTTCAGCACTGAACAACAGCAGATAGTTAGGCTGGAGGCGTTCATCGCGGATCTCATCTGCGGTTGGATTCTACCGATGAGGGATACAAGCATGGGGGTGCATCCCACCTCGTTTATTATGGCGTCCATGTTGGCAATGGGGCAGCGGATCAATCTGGGGATTCCAATGCTCTCCAAACTGTACATAATGTTGTGGCACATTAGCGAGGGCAAGAAGACTCCAAGGATATGTGGTCCCTTCCACCTCCTGTATGGGTGGATCGCAGCGCACATCAGGGGGATTTATGAGAATCCAGACCCTATTTCGCTGCCGGGATCAAATTTCTGCCACTCCATCCTGAATGTGGTCGGGAGCTTCCCATTCAAACTAGCTGTGCTGATGGTGTTGAATCGGGTATGGAGGGTGGATGAGTTTAATTTCCACCCCTTACCATTGCCGACGGGGATACTTAATGATGACGGGCGGGAAATGGAAGAACATTGGGCTTACATCCTGGACTTTCGAGTTGGAGTTTTTGTGGCATGAGTAGATCGTGAGCCACTCTGCGAACCGTACACCCCGCATCGGTTTGCGAGGCAGTTCTCGTGCCTCCACCGGCTGACCCCGAAGGTCTACTGGGAGGTGCGTCATGAGGAGCACCCGTATGTGATGTGGAAGTTGTGGCTCATGTTCACACGGGAAGATGGGAAGATGTGAATTGCATTGCCTCCATCCACCGCCGCTTTCAGATTGGTGAGGGAGTATGCCATTATTTCGGAAGCTTCTTATCTAGGGGAGATGCTGAAGCAACCAACTATTCGGGTCGGTGATGGTGAGACTCCTCTATCTCGAGGTCGGGGTTGGAGGGCAGCTAGGGCCTCCCGCGGTGGCGGGGCTTCCATGGCGGTGAGACCCGCACCGGCCGAGGGTATGGCAGCAGCGGCGGATCCGGTGATTTTGGAAGAGCAGGGCCATCCGGAGGGGCAACCACCGAGGGGATTTCATAGGATATCCACTCAGGCTCCGGGGAAGCGCCTTCGTCATATCGACATGGCAGAGGATGCCATATTCTCGGAAGCTTGGGACATTTGGGATGTCAACTGGAAATTCCTCAGCCCATCCGAGATATGGGCCCACCTGAATGGACTCGGGATGGAATTACCGGGCATAGGCCCAGTCCGGGCTGGATTCATGGAGTCTCCAGCGAAGGTAGAGCAATACTTGGATGAGCTGGAGGATTATGTCCACTCTAGTGGTGTCCCTCGCCCAATGACATACCAGGTGAGGGTACTGTTGAATAAAACGGTCCCCCAACAGTTATCGGCTGCTGATCTGAGGGAGTGCTTCCCCCTGCTAGAAGAATTAGAGGACTCTTCTCGGGAGGATAAGGCTGGAGGAGGGAGCCCATTGGAGGAGGGTGAGGTCGGAAATCAAGGCTCAGATTCTGACGATTTCGCAGAGGCTCTCGAGGTAGCATTCCGAACATCTTTCCTTATGGTCCGTTCTCAGGCCACTATGGACTTCTCACCGAAGATTGAGCTATGCAGGAGGAACTTGTTCGCATGCCTCGATCTCGCCACTCGTTGGGTGATGATGCGGGACCTTCAGAACCCGTGCCTATAGCTGCGTCCAATTCCGCTTCTGGTGGGACCAGAGCACCCGAGGTGGCTCCTCCGGAATCTTCAGACCCTCCAACAGTATACTGAGGGCCTCGCCTCAGGGTCCCGTCAGTACCGGCTCAAGAGCAGCACCAGGAGGTCGATCTCCGTAAGTTTCCTCTATCGTTTTCCTTGTCTTCATATGTAGACTATGCCAACTAACGTTTATGTCCCTCTCTGTTGTGCAGTTCTCCGACTGGAATGGGCTGCTGCGGCAAGACTAGTCGGGATGTCTGGTGGCGTCCCTCCTCGAGGCATTCCGATGATGGTGGCGATAGTCCCCCCATCTCCTCAAGCTACAACACACATCATCACTGGCGGGACCACCAACAGGGTCGTGCACGAAGTCATTGAGGTGGACTCCGATGAAGAGGATCAACCGGTCGGTCCCAGTCCTGTCACGCCTGCTTCGGCGCCAGATGTCGTACTGGATTCAACACCAGATGTAGATCCTGCCGAGGATTTCTTGTGGGCGTATCCCGTGTACGAGCCTGCCAATCGTGTAGACTGGGATGAAACGGCCTACGACGAGGAAGACAGCAACATAGTACACTGCCGGTCGTGGAAGCTAATCATGCGCTTCATCAAGGACAACCCCCAAGTGCAATGGCTGGCTAAAATGGACAGACTCCACTCGCGGTTGCGCGAACTGTGCACTGGGGGAGTCGATTCCCAACGTCCTCATGCAATCATCCGAGATCTTATGGCTGAGTAGATCCGGGAGCATGATCGTGGGCTCAGCGTGGACTGGCAGCGGAGGAAGGCGACCAACATCAAGAAGCTCCAGGAGGCTGAAAGTGAGGTCCAACGGATGCAGACCCGGGCAGATGAGCTTTCAGCCACTCTTAATGCACAATATAAGCTGATCTCACGGTTGAAGGCCCAACTGACGGAGGCAGAAGAGCATATGAGGCAGGCCTCTGGAAAGATGGATGTCGTTCCAGCTGGCGTAGAGAGGGCCAAAGCCAATGCTGACGAACTACGCCCCGCCGCTGCTGAGGAGGAGCGAGAGCTGAGTCAGCGGAAGCAATCCTTGGACGCCACAAGCCAATGGGTGGTGGAGCTGCAATGCTCTTTTGATGGGGTCAACCCGTCCATGGGGGGAGTCGACCCCTGGGTATTGTATCAAACCAAAAAACTTGTATTGGTACAGTCATGCTTCAATTTCATCTTTATTTGTTTTGAATGCCGTAGCGCGCACGATTTCCACTGTTTGAATCGCCTCGTTACATCCCTACAATGTTAATGGGACGTTCGTCGATAATTCCCCATGCCCACGTGGGTCGAGCCCGATGTGAGAAACAGGAGACAGTTACCTTCTCGTCCAACCTAACATAGGAGTGGAGGCCATGATCCGGGCATCCGGGATTTGGATTACCAGTCTAGATTTCTGAAAGATGGGTGGGGCCTGACCGGGAAGGAACTTTTCAGTACAGCTAAATTACCATTTCTTCAGCATGCCCTCATGCATGAACGGTGCAACACCAGGGACACTGGAATCAGTCCGAACAGACGGAAACGGGAAGGGTGAATTATGACGCCCAAGATTCGGAGCACTGTGGGGATGGCGTGACAACAAAGGACAACCGTTAATCATGGAAGAGAAGTGGTAACCTTACTGCATTAGCCTGTAATGGGTACAAAAATGAGGGTCAATCATTGACCATGTTTGAAACATGGGACCATGTCACAAATATTGTCGGTCAATCTTTCGGGACATTGACCCAGGAATGTTGGCGGACCATAGGTCAAACATCCATACTGTTAGGGGGTCCTTCCAAGCTTGACCAGTCTTCCGGAACGTTGGCCCAAGATGGTAGGTGAGCTGATGCGGCATGAGACCAGGCCGTTAGGGGGTCGCGTGAGACATGAAAGGGGATGAGGGTGCGAATAAGGGGCACACAATGCATGGAATATGGAGTGATGGTTTTTCCGAACAGAATCCAACACTTAGGTAGTTACACCACCGTGGTGGGAGTACACCAAATGGGCGCATCGGTTTGATCATGGATCATTCCTTCTTTGTGACAGGGCCTCTCTATCAAAGGGGTATGTCACTTCCCAATGGGATCTTGGGGCATCCTGAACTTGTTCTGGGAAAAATTGCAGCTACATAGTTCCCCCGGAGGGGTCAGGCCAGAGGGCCGGAAATGGGGAGGAACAGGATTTTACGATTCCTGGGGCTGGACCCTAGGTGAAATGCCTGTGTGTCTCTATGTATCCCATGAGGATGGGAATCAAGCTGTACGTAGTTCTGGAAGCACGGTGTAGTCATAGACCAACACTGACCAGTGAAATCCTCTCTGGCAGAGGCTCTGGTGCATCCCATGATTAACATGGGGAATCCTGAACTTGTTCAGGGTAGAACCGCAGTTTAGTGTCATGCGTTGAGGACACATGGAATCTTGTAGTTTAACGTCATACGATAGGACGTGGAATAAAAGGAAAGATCCCATGGAGTATGTGGTGCGGTAGATATGAAACCGACATGAATGAGGACTTGGAGTCCAAATCACACCACGTACCCCCGGAGGAAACTCTTCAGGTCGAGGGACCAATAGTGAGGATGAGGCTGGGCCCGAAGCACAGTGGTCGGGCATTCCTATGTACCCCATGAGGATGGGAATCAAGCCATACGTTGGTCTGAAAGCGCAGTTTAACATCATTCGGGATGATAAGAACCCTGGCCGTGTTGGTACACATCCCTCCAAAACTACTAAGCCCACGTGAGTCGTGCTCGGTGTGGGAAACAAGCAGTAGTGGTGGGAATTTCCCGACACAATTAGGGGCAGGTTAGGGAAAAGGGACGCTCGGTGAATATCGGCCTAATGAAACTAACACGATCATTTAGCGAACATAGATGCACGAAGAGAAAGAACCGAGTATGATGGAATTCCACTTGAACATGAGGAAGTGGAAATGTGTGAATCACGACGCTCGAGATTCAGATCACGATGATGGTGGCGTGACGATGGAGGATAACGTTTTACCGTGGCGGAAACCCAGCATCCATACCGCGTTAGCCTAGAATGGGGACAAACAAATAAGTGTTGACAGTTGACCATGTTCGAAACACGGGACCATGTCACAAATATCGTCAGATATCCGTAGGGACGTTGGCCCAAAACGATTGGAGGACCCTTAGGTCCAACATTCATGGAGAACCCTTAAGCCTATTATCCATGTCGTCTGAGGGTCTTTTTGGATGTGGGAGAGGATGAGGTTCCAAATAGCGAGCTCTCGAAGCATGGTCATGGGATGAGGAGGATATCAATATGAAAATCCCACACTTTGGGCTCTTTTTCAAAACACATCTGAATATGAAAACGAGACGTATTAGATAGAGGGAGCAGATTCCTTTCCCATAGGGAGATCTTAGTTTAGGGTCGTAGAATTCGGACCATAGATGGGAGGAGACATAATAGGCACATGGTGGAGTAACTCAAGCACCTGTCGCGAATGGGAATAGGGGGTGTGTATGGTGCGGTGAACAACATGACGTGAATGAGGACGTAATACCATATCACACCGCACGACCCCCTTGGGAGAGGTCTTAGGTCAAGGGACCAAAAACAAATGTTAGGTTGGGCCCGCGGGGAACTGCCCAGGCACTCCTACGTATCTCATAAGGATGAGAATCAAGCCTCACGTAGTTCTTGATGGACCTTAGAACATAAATGGGTCAAGGGAGCAGGGGACACATGGCAACAAGACTCTACATGAAGGAGGACCTAAGCCCTACTTGCCATGCGTTCCCTGGGGAAATGCTCGAGTCGAGGGACCGAACACAAAGGTTTGGCTGGGCCCGCGAGGAAGTGCTCAGACACTCTTACGTATCTCATGAGGATTAGAATCAAGCCACATGTAGTTCTTAAAGGTGACATGGTAAAATACCATTGCTAGTGGAAAAGGGGAGTGCAGCCGTGGCCCTTGCACTAAAAGAAGCGGAATTTGATAAATCTTGTTTTTTCTTTAAGGTGAGTGGTTTTTTTTTGTGAAGCAGCAGGCCTAGAGTAGTAGGCCTTGGTGTCGCCACAAGGATCAAGCCGTGATGGGCGTTGACAAATGGCATGGAACGTGACCAATACCCAACTTGATGTCCTTTACAACGAGGTCACCACAATGCAGTGCCGTTTTTCGTCATGCGGCTAGGACGATAGTGTCATAGTTTAGGGTCGTATGATAAGACCAAGCATGCATTTTATCATCATGCAGCGTAGATGTAGCAGAGACGATGCTAGGCGGGGAACGTGCGTAGTGTTATAAAACAAAATTGATGGAGACGTGATCCCACATCACATTGTACGCCACTTGGAGAGGGAGACCTTAGGCCGAGGGGCCTATATAGAGGTAAGAGGTGAAACAGGGGGGAGATACTAGCTCCCTAAATGGGCTGAACCCAAAGACAAGGTGTCCGGGAGGTCCTACGTATCCCATGAGGTTGGGAATCAAGCTAAACGTAGTTCTGGATGGATCTTAGTTTATGGTCTTAGAGCTCGGACCATGAATGGTACCAACCTCCCATGTTCGCGCAGACGTCATCCTAATACCAAAGCCCACGTGAGTTAAACTCGGTGTGGGAAACAAGGGGGGGAGATCCTTATCGCAACACATGGGGAATCCATCAGAGGGGAGTCGGCAGAGAGCCTAGAAGGACACCATTGACGCGGCTTGTTTCCCCAACGCACAGGCGTGCACGGAGGAAAAGTATCAAGAGTTCTGAGACTCTTCTTGGACACGGTGAAGTGATGAAGGGTGTGAATTGTGTACCCGAAATTTTGGGCTTAATGGATTGGCGTGGAGATAGAGGAAAACTGTTAACCATGGTGGAAACGCATCGCCCATATCGTGTTAGCATGAGTTGGGAACAACAAATGAGCATCGACTGCTGACCATATTCACAACGCGGGATTTTATCGATTTGTTGTCTGAAACCCTCGGGGGCGTTGGCCCGTAACGGTAGAAGAGCCCTTGGGTGTAGTATCCAGGCCATTCCTGGGGGTCCGTCCGGGTGTGAAAGATGATGGAAGCCCAGATGCAGGGATACACAAAGCCTGCAAGGTGGGTGCAGACGTGTCCGAGTAAAGCTTGGAATTCCAGGTAATGAATCAGAGTACTCTTAGGCACATTGGTGAACTGCCGAAAAGGGATCGACGAAATAGCGCAGGAGGGAGAGTTACATGGCGTGGTCATTATGAGACTGACATGAATGAGGACAGAATCCCACACCACACCATGTACTCCTCTTATGGAGGAAGGGTAGGCCAGAGGGCCAAGATGGGATGAAGATTCCCGAGAGATAGGGCTTGACCCGAATCCAAGACACTCAGGTGGTCCTACATATCCCATGAGGATGGGAATCAAGGCACACATAGTTCTCTAAAAGTATTTTAACGTCATAAATGACGAGGGGGGGTAATATACCCTCAAACAAGGGAGGTGTACTATACAGTGAATAAACCGACGTGAATGAGGACATAATCCCACACCACACCAACACTCTTATAAGAGAGGACCTTGGTCCGGGCCCGAAAAGGCCAAGGGGCTTGATGGTTAGGCATTGGTCAGGAAGTCCTTACCTACTTGCAGTTTAACGTCTTGTAGTGAGGACGAGGGCCGGGGACCCGAGGAGGCCAAGGGGCCTGAGGCTAGGGCTCGTAAGGCAAGGCGTACGGCATGGTACCTGATCCCTACGTAAATGAGGACATAGTACCACACCACACCGTACACCCTGGGTAAGAGGTTGGGCGGAGGGGCCAGAGAAGGCCAAGGGGCCTAAGGTGAGGCATCAATCAGGAAGGCATGACGGGTCTGTAGTTTATCGTCTTACATGTGGACGGGGGCCGAGGACCCGAGAAGGCCAAGGGGCCAGAGGCTGGGCCTCATAAGGGAAGGCGTACGACATGGTACATGATCCTGACTTGAATGAGGACGTAGTCCCACACCACACCATACACCCATATGGGCCCGACCACTAGCACCACCTGGGGGGGAAGTTTTTCACGTCGGGATGGGGTAGAATGAATCACTGCACTTGATGTCTGGGACATCTCGAGGTGGACCCGAAGATCCAGGACACTGTTGACCATGTTTGAAACACAGCGTTCCTATGGTGACCTAATATGGGAGAAAGAAATGAGTGTCAACCATTGACCAAATTCGCAACGCGGGACTTGTATCGGCTTGTTGCTTGAAACCCCTCAGGGGCGTTGGCCCGTATCGGTAGGAGAGCCCTTGGGCGTAGTATCCAGGTCGTTCTTGGGGGTCCCTATGGGTGTGAAAAAAATGATGGAATCCCAATCAAGGAGTGGGTGAAGCATAGCTGTATCCATGCACAAAAGAGGCAAACATCTCCAAGGGGATGTGCAGCCGGGTCGAGGCTTGATCGATGTGAGTTGGGGAAAAAGTGTGCACCCTGCCATATGTCTTGACCCGAGGGGAATATTTTGGCCTTTGAGATGGGCCAACGGACAAAATGTTTGGGCGTTCCAATGTGTCCCATTAGGATGGGAATCAAGCCATACGTAGTTCTTGAAGGCCATGCAGTTTAGCATCATGCGGTGAGGACGTGGGAGGATAGAAGAACGGGAGTGGGCACATGGTGCGACCCTTACAATCTTTGTGTGATCGGGGTTGTATGAGTGGGGATAAGAAAGCCTACTCCCTACTACACAAAGTTCCTCCAAGGAAACTATTCCCAAGGGGGATAGTGGAAGAGAAAACATTGGGGCTGGGCTCGAGATGAGGCGTTCGGGCGTTCCTACGTATCCCATCAAGATGGTAATCAAGCCGCGTGTAGTTCTTGAGATGCAGTTTAACGTCATGCAGGGAGAGGATGCATCTCATTAGGGGATATGTAAGGGATGGAAAGTAATCCGACGTGAATGAGGACGTAGTCCCACACCATACCGTACAATCTCGTAAGAGGGTAAGTCGGGGAAAACCAAGGGGCCTGAGGCCGGACCGCGGTCAGGGAGACCTGACCAGCTTGCGGTTCTACCGTCTCGCGGTGAAGACAGGGGCCGTGGGCCCGAGGAGGCCAAGGGGACTGTAGCTGAGTCTCGGTCAGGAAGACCTGACTGGCCTGTAGTTTAATGTCTTACAGTAAGGATGGGAGGAGATCTTAGTTTAAGGTCATAGAGCTCGGACCATTCTGCAGTTTATCGTCTTGCAGGACAAAGACGCAGTTTAAGGTCATACAGGACCTTACAGTTTAAGGTCGTGTTGGACCATAACGTGCAGTTTAAGGTCATCCAGGACCATTTTGCAGTTTATCATCTTGTAGGACGAAGATGCAGTTTAAGGTCGTGCAGGACCCTTTTGCAGTTTATCGTCTTGCAGGACGAAGATGCAGTTTAAGGTTGTGCAGGACCATTTAGGATCAGGCGAACTACCGCTTGAGGAACCTGGCATTGGTGGGAGGGGTTATGCGTTCTCCATCTGTGGTCAACATGGAGTATGCTCCATTGGGGTAAACCTTATGGATGATATAAGGCCCTTCCCATTTGGGTTCTAACTTAGGCGGTTTCCTACCGAGAATCATTGGTGCTCGAAGGGCCAGTACTAGGTCGCCCTGTAGAAAAGAGCGGAGACGAACCTTCTTGTTGAAGGCCCTCGCTATCTTATCCTGATTCCTTTCCAGATTGTGAAGGGCAGGAAGCCGGTTCTCGTCCAGTGCTTCTAATTCAGCTAGATGGATTTTTTCTACCTCATCTGATGTCTGGTGATCATAGACTGCAGTGCGTAATGATGGAAGCTAGATCTCAATGGGTAGGATGACCTTAGCTCTATACACCAGGGAATATGGGGTCACCTGGGTAGAGTTGCGAGTCCTCATTCGATAAGCCTAGAGGGCATTGGGGAGCTTGTCTGGCCAACTCTTCTTGTTCTGACCAACCATCTTCTACAGAATGTTAGAGAGGGTTTTTTTTGAACACCTCGATTTGTCTGTTTTCCTGCGCGTGGTAGTGGGTGGTATGGTTCGAACGGATACCGTACTTGACGTACAATTTCTTCAGTTTAGCTTCTCAGAAGTTGGTGCCGTTATTAGTGAGGGCGACGTGAGGGACCCCAAACCGGTGGATAATATTGGAGCTCACAAAGTCAACTATGGAATGGGCCTTGACCTCTTTGAGTGGAACTGCCTCTTCCCACTTGTAGAAGAAACTAGTAATCACCCATGCATACGCACGACATATTGAATTAATTTTTTTTATTTAATAAGATAATGCTATTTGTAAAAGTTACTAAAAATAGTAATGTTGAATTTTTTTAATGACAAAGCATTGGTGCATAATAATGTGATAGGTGTGAATAAAATATGAACACACCATTAAAATTATTGAAAAAAAGAAAACATGTATAAATAAATTATTATTTTGATGGAATATTGGGAATCAATTTCAACTACATTCAAGTTATGTGTGTTGGCCATAATGGATTATCACTTGCGCTTCGGTTCATATCACGCCGTCACATGATTTACCCAACCAAAAATGCTAACACATCCCATAGAAAAAGTTTCTAAAAATGATAACACTATCCATAGAAAAAATTAATGCATTTACTGTAATTTGAAGTGAAAGAGAAATAATTAGTAATTGCAACAAAATTTATGATGTTCATGTTTGTGGGAGTTTTTTAGCTAAATGAAGTTGTACTGTCTACCACGAACAAAGTGGTTTTTCAATAAGTCTTCAACTTTTGAGTTGTCCTGCAAATCCAATCTCCATGTGAAATAAAAATTATGTAGTTTAATAGATAGTAATGAATTTTTAAACATGAAAATTCAATCTAGCAATGAAACAGAACATTGTAGTACTCATTAAATTAAATTTTCTATAATTTCACAATATACCAAACATAACATTGCAATAACTTGTGAAATTTCATAAATGCAAAATATAAAAATCTATTACCAATTAGAGATGGTGTTGCAATAAAATAAACTATTTTTTTATTGTATACTATACCGAACATAGCATTGAAATAAATTATGACCTATTTCATCAATGCATTGTATAACAAACACTTACCATTCAAAAATTCTGTTTATATTCAAACACGGTGTTGCGATAAAATGGACTACTATGAGATTGTACAGTATACAAAAATAGGAAATGTAAAAATAATAGTTAGAGAACAGGAAATGTAATATTAACAGTTATTTGAAAAAAAAAATTATGCATGTTCCATAAACATATGTACAATACATAAATAATGTAATTTGAAAAAATGATATTAAAAAAATAATTTGGGTACTCCGTATTTGTAAAATATTCACTTACTCAAAACCAAACTAAATCATATCCAATACTAAAATAAATAATAGAAAATATTCACTTGCTCCAACAGAGTACATGAAACACTGCTCTAAAAATTGAATCATAATATAAGTTAAGGAAACTATTAACTGAAATAGAATAAAATGACCCGCTGCTTGAAAATATTACCTTGCTCCAGTCTTCTGTGATGGTGTATTTTTTCAAAATATAGCATTACTCCATCCTGTCACCCTGTATGCAGGATCATTACCTTACATTAATAATGATTATATTTAATATATTGTAATAATAAATTAGTGGCACAGAATTTTGTAATATAAGTGGATTAAATATGGAGTTAGTGAAAATAATAGAAAACATTGTATAATCACATTGTACCATTTCACTAAATCTTCAACTTCAAGATCCTGTGACTCATTCAACATCATTTGTACATAACAAGTGAAAAATTATAAATATAATGTGTAATAATTATAATAAATACTAAGAGAAAAACTAATTATGCATGACATTTGTGATATTTTCAAATCTTAGAAGGGCGAATACCTCCAGAAAGTGCCCAGTTCGATTATTACTGTAGGAGGATTTTCAAATGATAAAAAGAGAAATAAATACCTTTAAGTGAGTATGGATCATGAAGAACGTCTAGCAGTTTCTCCTCATGGATATGTGGAACATATTGGTGGGTTTTCTCCTGATAAAACGGAGGAGGATTTAAGGGGATTTTTTGGAACTATTTGAGAAGTAACTAAAGTTAGAAAAATAGATAGAACAAATTCAAGAAAGAGCAAGGGTTTTTCTTTTGTAATGTTCAGAACCAATAGGTTAGCTTTTAAGGAAATAAAATAGCTGAATGAAACTCAATTTAAGGGTAAAACAATTAAATGTTCAACATATCAATCAAAGCATCAATTATTCATTGAGTACTACAACCATGAATGTGCTGAATATTCGAGAAAAAATAGTCAAATACAATATTGAAGCTTGGAAATTATTCTAATACTGTGAGATGGGAAAAATCCTAGAAATTCAGTTTCTTATGCTGCTTCTCAGATTAACTCTGTTTATGTTGAAAACATACCCAAAAACATTACCAAAGATCAGTTAAAAAAATTATTTGAACATCATGGAAAGATCACTAAGTTGGTTTTGCCTCTGAAGAAGTCAGGGACCGAAGAGAAATGATATGGTTTTGTTCACTTTTCATAGCAGTCTAGTGATGCATAGGTTCTATTTAACCACACTTGTTTAAAATCACTTATATAACTTACCACTTATGGTAAGAAATAGCTATGAAAGATAAAAAATTAAACTGAATGATAAATATCTGTAATATAATTCAAAATATAACAGAAAAAATAGATGTTTTAAAAACCTTAGTGTCGTATTTGGAAGAACTTGAACCATACATGTTTAAAATGTACCTTATCTGACAACTCTGGAACCCATTGTAACCACCATAGAGAAACATACATGTCCCTGTTCTTTTCAGAAATCCCAAATAAAAGAAATTGTCAATCACTCTGAACATTAATTCTCAATCTATTTGAACATAAATTATCAATCATCCATCACATCATACAGTGAGTAGTCAATCTGTCTAAACAGAAATGAGTTAATTTTATCGCGCCCTTATGTAATTTGGGTGCATACCCGATCCTACGAAGGTAATGCAACATGTTATAAAAGTCCATTACAGTAATTAGGATACCCAAATAATAGTCAAAAATATAGATTTACAAGCCACTATAACATAAAACAAATTATAACATCAAACATACCATTTTAGTTCCATTAAGGTATGTTTGTTGAACCATTCCTGGGAGTTGTCAGAATGTATGTTTTTCATAACATATTCGTTCACCACACCATTAATACTTGGGTAGATTACCGCTTGCATCGTCTGCTTCTTATTTCTTAAAAAATCAGAGGATGGCCATCACCTGCTCTTCACCTGCAACCATGCCATGACATATGAATTCCTTAATTAAAAATGTGATCAACATGGACATGATAAATAAAGTTAAAAACCTATTATGTTCACACTTGTTTCTAGAACTAATCATATATGGAAAAAAAGAAAATTCATGAGATTTGAGGAAAAAAACATTCCCTTCAAATATATTATTGATGGCAACTTGAGGGATATATAAACGGATTCTAAATTGAGGTTTGGGTGCATGATCAATTCAATGGAGGACCTTATTATCAAAAAAACTCTATGGGTAAGTGGTATACCTGGAAAACCCAAGCAAGACAGTTTGATAGATGCCTCCCATATAAATGTTAACATTAATGGTGCAGCTAAGGGCTACTGGATAGTATCTAGTTTATGGTTTAAAAAAATATTATAAAGATTCATGTGGTATTGCATCTTAAAACATCATAGTATGCTACAAGTTTCTCAACAAATATAATAAAGATTTATGTAGTACAACATCATATCTAAATGCATATATTGCAAAGGTGTAAAACTTATAATCAGTAATCCAACAAAATACCAAACATTCACAGACGAATAATAAATATAAAGTGGCGTGAAAGAAAAGGTAAAAAGATGGATATATTTGGAAAATAATATGATAACTACATGTCCAAAAGTTAACAATGATAGTTTCCTGCCACTGAAAATTTGTTTCTAGAGAATATAGATTTATACTTTTATTTTTCATAATTGAAATATAATTTATTGGAGCAGCAGTTGAAAGGAAAAGGTTTGTTATATAACAGGATAACCTATGAAACTGACTAAATACATGGCATCCTTTCTATAAATACCTGTTTCCATTAACAGTGTCTCTGATCTGCAACCAGTTTTTCATAATATGTTACACCCTGTATGAATCAAACTGGAAAATCTTTAGGAAGATGGAGGGAGAGAAATATGTGTATATAAGGGAGAATAAGGGGTACTATATAGACATAGAGATTATTTCACTTAGTATCAACCTGGGTCTTGGGCAGGAGAATAGAGGTGGAATCTCAAGTAATTTTCATATGTCACACATTCCTCCAATTAAAATTCTGGTCAGTTCATCTTAAATACATAAAAACCCCCACTCTAGGGGATCTTTTAGTATGAATTTCTTATTACTCGGTCCAACCCGAAAACCTCACCCAACTACTACAATTGTAAATTGGTTGAGTTTGACATGAGGTTGTGTTTGTTTGCATGTATCATGTTTGATAACATAAGGTGTTGTTTTTTTTATGCACCATGTTTGCACAAAAGTAGTACATGTATAGACTTAAAATAGTTTTAACTAAAATAGCCATGGTAAATCTGCCTATATGATAGAATAAGTCCAATGGATGCAAATGTGGGTCATCAGTTAAATTGATTATATATCATGCAGGCAAACCTTTAATGTGGGTGCTTAGTTAAACCCGTAATGTGGGTGATCAGTTAAACATATTATATATCATTCAGAAAAGAACATGAAATAAAATTAAAACTATATATATACATACTTCTCGATAAGAATAATAATCTATGCAGCCTACTCTTCATGAAGCATGCTTTATTTTTTGACGGTCTGTGTGTGTCATCTCTGCAATCAGATGATAATATATTCAATAATAATCATTTTAACAGTTAAGAAGATACTATTTAAAAGTAATAGTTCAAAAGCAGCAGATTTTAAAGTATAACTTATTGTTATAGGTAGGCTAAAATTAAATAGAGATTATATAAGTGATATAAAATGGAAATCAACATATATCAATATAAGTGTTGTTATAGAAAAAAAAGAAATTAAGAAACAATTTGGATGAAACCACATATTGGTAGAATATAAATAAATTGAAAACTATGCACTACTGAACTAATATAGTAAATACATATTTTTTCCATCTCATATTTATTTTATTATGAAACATGTTTTTATGAAACAAAAAACAATGGAAATGCATCAATTTCCAAAAGTCAAATGGACTAAAAAATTCTTTTTGAATGATCATATGTAGAGGCCATGTGTAAAAATTCCCTGAACATGAGACTTCAATGAGGTGGTCGCTATTTTAGTACGTAATGAAAATTATAGATAAAGAAACTGATGTAGAGCATCTAGTTGTCTGGTTAAGATGGATCACTAAAAATGTACATAACTCACAACCTCTATGCATGAACATCCATGCAGAATCAAAATCATACTAAAAAATTCCAAAGTATATATATCAGCTGGATAACATCCCTGAAAAAAAGAAAAGAGTCTGATATGTGAAATAAGAATGTAGAAAATGTTACCATGAAATAAATTATTTTAATACATCATTGAATATAAATTGACATACCTACAGTAAAGGAAATTTAATTGGGATTCCACCCCATATTTCCAAACCCTCACCTAGTTGATGCCTTTTAACAATGTTAGCTTAGTAAAATGGTTGTCCCATAGGTTACCACCTATAAGTAATCATAGAAGAAAAACTTAAAATCATCTGATCAATCATTTTATATATAAAAATATAAATTTTGATGGACAATACCCTATAGGTGGGAACTACATGTAGAAGATAAAACTGAAACATCACCTTCAATTCGGCAATGGTCGCCCCTAAAGGGAAACTGGAAGTATTTATGCCTTGATGTTGGGATCGTAGGCCGTATTACTTGATAATCATGTCCAATCGCTATAATACATGATCCCCTACTCTAAAATACATGATCCACTACAATAAAAATGATCCACTTAAAAATTCATGATCCAATACCCAAAAAAATCATGTTTCCCTGCTCATAGGAAGAACATGTTCCGCTGCTGAAATAAAATACATGATCCAATCCACTGCTCATAGAAAATGAAAGATCCAATACTATAAAAAATGAACCACTGGTCTAATGCATGTAAAGTCATATTTAGAATAAGTAAATGTAACAAATAACTCAAATAAAATAAAATGATCAACCACTCCCTAATATGTCACTAATCTTATGTTGCACCAAATTCTAGTCAGTCAATCATGTCACCTAGTATGCATGATCAAAACCTTTCACCGCCACAGTGGAATGGTTCACCGAATTCCTGCTTATGACAAGTATTGTTTTATTATGTGTTACATTTGGATGTTAAATGCTTCATGACCAATCATAAAAAAATTAAAGAAAATAAAGTTGTTTTTTTACCTGGATTTTTATTTTTGAGTGATGGTTGTGGAATTAGAGGTAATGATCTAGGAGTTTAAGCACCTACAAAATCATCCAGCTTGTTAAAATATAGATCCAATAATTTTTAAAAATAAGAAGACATGCTATTGAAGATTACATTGGCTATATTATGTAGTGAAACCTCATATCTTATAGGGATTCATTCAGCGCATAATAATACAACATATCGAACTGACCATAACAACCATGGCAAAAATTTGTTACGCCATTCCTAGTTAATGTAAAATACATAGTCAGTTTAATAATGTAGGTTGCGTAGTTTTTTTGATAGTAAAGAAATTGTTACCTTTAGGGTGATATATTCAGCCGGAAGTCTGTATCTATAAATAGTTCCAAAGGAAGGGATTGTGTGCATGTTTTTGGTATAACCGTTCATCCACCAGCAGCTGAAGGAGTGGATTTTTGTTGCCGGTTCTGGTTGTATTTGATGTAGCAGACACATGAGGTACATGGCGTAGCAGTGGAAGAAATAGGAAACCCCTTATCGTCGGAGCAGTGGAAGAAATCGAAATCCCCTAATCGACGATACGTGATGTGTAAGACTGAATAGTTGAGATAATGAGTGGAAATCTGACCTTAGCTTCGAATGAAGCTGTTGTAGATTGAGATTCATGCGGGAGGAAGATGATGGAGAAGCTTGGATTGAGACGGAAATAGATTCATATTTTTTCAGGAAGGAGACAGTGGAGGTCGATGGTGGAGGTGGATGGATAATAGTTGGTGGAAGGCACTGGGATTTAGATACCATAAGAATGTATACTGGTCGCGGGAAGGAGATCGTCATAGGCGAGTTTTAGGAGGATGCTGGTGGAAGACGGAAACCCTAGGTGGGGAGAGGCTTCCAGAATGGCGTCAGTGGAACGCGATTTTTGAAGGGTTAATCAGGAGTTTGAGTAGAAGGTTAGGGGTTAATTGGTATTTCGGGAGGTGAAGTGGGAGACGTGGAGCATTCTGGTGGTGACACATAAGCATGGATGAACCCAGGTTTAGTAGATATAGTGGATTTGTAGTAGTCAGGATGAACCTACACTGGCGGGCTGTTGCTGGTGGATATGGTCCCACTACATCAAGTCCCCATACCGCAAATTGCTAGGAGTACTTGGTGGGGGTGGAGGGGCTCCAGCGGCCGATGCAGGAAGTTGGCGTGAACATGGCACGTGTGGCATCTCTTTGCATACCTAATACAATCGTGGATCATAGAGGTCCAGAAGTACCCCAACCTCTGGATTTGATGGTATAGCTTCGACCCATCTTGATGGGCGCCATAGGAACTGGCGTGAACCTCTTGCATAACTTGAGGAATCTCTACTCCTTGAATGAAACGGAGGAGGACACCATCGAAGCTCCGGTTATAAAGGATCTGTTTAAGACTGAGGCCGCTCTAGAGGGTAAATTGCAGCGCGCGGTGTCGGATTCGCTCGCGCTCAGCCCGGTCGTCTAGTAGGCGACCATTTTGGAGATACTCGAAAAAAGGTGCCCTCCAGTCGGGAGTGGCTTCGACCACAGTGTCTGACGAACCCGGGACCCCTGACGTAGAGGGTCCCGCAGTGAGATGACTTACCTGCATGCCATCATTGTCCTCTTGGGTGATGGGGGAAATGACTCTCTGGTGTGCCACATGTATGATCAAATCATCTTGCTCGGGTTCTGCAAGCGACGTGGCCAAGCCAGCCAAGGCATCTGCTTGACCGTTCTGTGACAGTGGGACATGGGTAATCTATGGTTGAGAAGAGAACTGGGCCATTAGGCGGAGGGTGTACTCTAGCAATGGTATAAGCTTTGAATTCCTGATGACGTAGTCTCTATTAACCTGTTTGATTACCAGCTCGGAATCTCCCTTCACATGTAGATGGGGCGCATTGATCTCAAGGGCCAACTCGAGACCGGTGATGAGAGCCTGGTACTCTTCCTCGTTGTTCGTACAACCTTATGACAACATGAATGAGTATGGAAGGAAGGCTTGCACCGGGGTAATGAAGACAATACCCAGGCCCACTCTGTTGAGCTTAGGATCATTGAGCTGCCTACCGGTAGGGCTCCGGGAGGAACCGTCAAAATGCATTTGCCAACATGGGACGACATGATCGGCTGAAAGGATAGTCTCATCAGGAAAATCTAGGTCCAGGGATTGATCCGCGGAGGTTGGATGGGCATCTAAAAATTCTGCCAACACCTGTCCCTTAATGGCTTTCTGAGGTACGAACCTGATATCAAACTACTGGAGAATTACCACCCACCGTGCTAGTCGACCAGTCAGCATGGGGCAGTTTAGGATGTACTTCAGTGGGTCTACCCAGGAGACCAGTTGAACCTCATGGTGCTGCAGGTAATGCCGCAACTTCTGCACGGCGAAGAAGAGCGCAAGACAACTCATTTCGATAGTGGAGTATCTAACCTCTGTATCAAGAAGCATGCGGTTGAGATAGTAGAGACCATTCTCGGTACCCTAGTTATTCTTCTGGGCGTGCAATGCACCGAGGGATCTTTCCAAAGTGGTCACGTAAAGGACCAGTGGCTTTCCGGAGACGGGTGGCATCAAAACTGGAGGTTGGAGAAGGTACTGCTTGATTTCCTCGAAGGCGGTCTGACACTCCTCATCCCATTCGTAGGCGACGCCCTTCCTTATGAGCCAGGAAAGGGGCTTAAACTTGCCGGACAGATTCGCGATGAATCGGCGTATATAGGCTAAGTGGCCTTGGAGGCCTCGATGCTCCCGAATGTTGCTTGGGGGAGGAATTTGGATGATGGCCTTGATCTTTTCTGGGTCGATCTCAATACCTCGGTATCTAACAACAATGCCCCGAAACTACCCAGAGGTGACCCCGAAGTCACACTTCAACGGGTTCATCTTCAGGTGACGGGAATAGAGGAAACTGAGCACCTTCTCAATGTCTTTGAGATGGTCCTGACACTGACATGATTTGACCACTAGGTCATCTATGCAGCATTCCACGAATGTTCCGAGAATCGTCTTGAATATGCGATGCATGGCCCTCTGATAAGTGGCACCTGCATTTTTCAAGCCGAATGGCATAACCTGGTAGCAAAAGGTACCTTGGGGAGCCCTAAATGCAGTGGACTCCTCGTCCTCGGGGGCCATCCGGATCTGGTTTTACCCGGAATACACATCCATGAAAGAGAGATCTTGGAACCTGGCCGTGGCATCAATCAATAACTCTGCCACCGGGAGTGGGAAGTCATCCTTTGGGCAGTGGCGATTAAGATCGTAAAAGTCGATGCAGACTCTGATATTCCCATTCTTCTTCCTGATTGGCACAATGTTGGCAAGCCACTTGGGGTACTGGACTTCCTTAACGAAGTTGGCTTTGATAAGCTTGTCATCTTCGACCTCAACCATAGCACCATGAGAAGGGTGAATCTTCTTGGGAGGCTACTTAAACCCATGATGTTTTGCCGGGAGGCCCAGACGGTGAACGGCTACCTGGGGATCTAGTCTTGGAATCTTGTTGTAACTCCAGGCAAACACATCATGGTGTCATTTGAGGAAGTCTATGTACTGCTGCCGCTCCTCGGGGGACATGGCTGCACTGATCAATGTGGGTTTCAGATCTACCTCGCTAACAAGGTTCACCTGTACCAGTTCATCAACCGTGGTAGAGACGCCTTCCTCAAAGGCAGGGGGAGCATCCTCCAGGTCTTACTCCCACCCATGGGGGGATTTCCCGCGACGGGAGATAATTCTGGGATATCAAAACATGAGGGGCAGCTGGTGCCGGCTTGGGCAGCAGTGGTCATCACATCAGGAGACTCACTCTCCATTGAGACCATATCAATGAAGGCAGTCAACCCTATCCCATCTGGCCTTCGGCCTAAGGGGCCATGTTTGATGATATCAAAGCAGTGGTGACATGTCGGCCTGAGTCGGTGGAATCCAGCCCGGCGGAAGAGACACGTATGGCGTATCGCCGTTGTCATAATCTTGACATTCTAGTACCGTACATGGGTATGAGGTTCCGGGATCACCTGATCCTGGTTGATGTAGGAGTACGAGGTGATTTTCCTTCGTCGCTTGGACATGGGAACATGCCTTCCTTGTGTACCCAAAACAACAAAATATTGCCCCATGTCGGGGGTCGTGGCCTCCAATCAGTGGATTGGGAGGATGTAGGCGTCATCCATGCTTGCCCAGGGATCACTTGTGACCGGGGCGGGTTCATCCTCACTTACTAGGATTTTCTTATCCTTACTTTTGTAATAACCAACATCCAGATAGCGGGCCTCACAAGTAGCGAAAGGAGACGCATCTCCTTGGAGCACACCTACTTAACCATTAAGTGAGTATTTGAGACACTGGTGATATGATGAAGGGACCGCTGCATGAAGATGGAGCCATGGCCTACCCATCAACGCGTTGTAGGCGGTGTCCTGAGAGACGACCATGAACTCAGTGCTGGAAATTAAGCCACTGAACTGAGTCTTCAGGAGGATCTTTCCGATTGGGGTTTTCTCGGTCCTATCGTACCCCCGGATTCTGAGGTCAGAGGGAGTTAAATCGCCTTCAGACAGACACAGCTTTCGCAATGTCTGAGTCAGAATTAGGTTGATTCCGGAACCTATGTCAAGGAGGCAGCGACGGACTTCCACACCATTGAAGTGGCCAGTGATGTACAACAGGCGAATATTCCCCTATATAGTAGGGTCCTCATCTTCACCGGAGAATGAGATAACCGCCTGACATTCGGTGTTCTCAATTGTCTCAGAATGAAAGGCTTCTGCAGCTGCTACCTCCGTCTCAGACTGGAGGGGGATCCTTAGGGCCTTGGCAAGTGCCTCGCGCATTTCGAATGACAGGCGAAGGGCCTCAAGGATATAAAGCCTTGCTGGAATGCCGGCCAGGTGCTTTAAGAATTCATACTTTCGTGCCAAATGCGAACCTATGCCTACAAGAGGTCGTTCGTCATTTGGAGGCATAGCGGGTCCTGCCGGTTGAACCAGCGATCGGCTAGTACTAGGTACATCCTGCTGCCTACTAGTTGAAGCCTGGAGAGTAGTCGCCGGACTAGGATCGGTCCACAGAGACTGGCCTGTAGTCGGGCAAGACTGACTGTGATACGAACAAGGTGGCTCTCCCTGACCTAGTAGCACAAATGACGGTGGAGGTAGAGCTGAGGGCGCTAGATGGGGTTGCGTGGGCTGAGCTCTACGCTGAGCCTGCTGTCTGGTCTCAGTACCGTGCACGGCTTTGCTGAAAGTACCCGCTGACGTACCTCGATGACCGGCGTAGTTTCGATTCCGTTGATGTTGACGTCAGCAAGAAACTTTGGGGAGGTTCGCCTAGCGTTCCACCTCGTCGGGAGTATATAGGTCTTTACCAGCTCCATGGTGTAAACCGAAGAGTAACCCTGGTTGTCGCTCGAGGTGTCATCCACCATCGGGCGGATTCTGGAAGGAATCCCCATTTCAGGGGGCATAAAGTCACCGATATTGTGGGAAGACGACGGAACCAGCGGAGCGCGTTGCATCTTCTTGCGTTGCCGCTGCTTTCCCTTTTGGGAAGCAGTCGACTGTGAAGGCGATGCAGAGGTACTGGCTACATCTTCTGAAGGTTCCGGCTGCTTTAGGCGCACCCGTATGATACCATGGGCACAGACGACGGTTTTTCAAGCCATCCAATCGTCGTATTTCCGGGATCTGTGGCTGGGAACCTGCTGCCACTCGCCTTCGCTGTCGCTACCGATCTCTCACCCTACAAAGACACCCTCCACTTGTGCTGGTGTCGGGCCCAACTTGACTATGTTGTTGTTGACCTGGCCTTGAATCCAGTATTTAAACACATATCATTGCTTGAGGGTGTGCCCCAGAATCCGATGATAAGGACAGTATTTGGGGTGATCGGTGTGATTCGCCTCTGTCGGCCTTCTGCACTCGGGCAGGCACACAATCCCTTTCTCTAGAGCACTTCAGAAGTAGCTAGGGACCTGATTTTTGTTGAACGAATAAGTCTGGTGCCTTCATTCCGGATAGGGGGCCCTGGGGGCCTGGCCCTGACAAGGGGCCAGAGGGGCCTGCCGAGGAGGCGGTGCCTGATTGTCTCGATTGGGTGTAGGTGGCGCATTGTGCGGTGGAACCTGTCGATTCTGAGGCGGTCGATGCTGGGCAGGAGCCTGTGCTTGAGGTGGAGGACCTCTGCGGGGTTGTGGGGATGGTGCCACTGGTAGTAATTCCAGCTACCTAAGGGATTCTATTTGGGCCATCGCGGTGGGTTCGGCTCTGGCGGTCCTCCTGGCTGGGATCGTAGGGGGCAACGAACGTGCCTGACTAGCCTGTTGCAGAGCCTCCTCAAGGCGCTGAGCCTTATCTGAGAAATTTATGAGCCCTCCATGGAAGTTCTAGGAAATCAGGGTGGGCTCCAGCTCCGTTTTGATGTTCCTCACACACACTGTTAGTAATTGATCCTGAGTCAGTGGCATATCGAGTGAATACATAAGTCCCTTCCACCGGGCGATGAAATCTGCTACTCGCTCATCAGGCCTTTGCTTGCAATTGAAGAGGTCTGCAATGCTGTTCTTCCGCGTGGTGGAGCTGAACTGGTATAGGAACTACCGGCAGAGATCCTCCCAACCGATCTCTGATCTGATAGGGAGCTGGCTATACCAGACGAATGCTGGACCTTCCAATGTCTGTATGAAACATCGGAGCTTGGCGGCCTCTTGCTAATCCGGGGTCCCCAGCATGGGGCCACACCTGGAAGAAAAATGGGGCAAGTGCTGTGGCGGGTCCCTTGTCCCATTGAAGGGCGAGAAAGTGGGGTTCCCAAAACTCGGGGGCACATGCATATCATCCACCCACGGGGGATACGGCTTGCCATTCGATGGGACCGCCACCTGCCGTGTTTCCAATGCTTCGAGGCGGGCTGTGAGTGCCACTATATGATCATCCGGGTGGGGGTCCCTGTCTTGACGGGGATCCCTAACCAAAAGTGCGTTGCTAGGTTCTTCAACACGGTATGTGGATTCAGCAGCTCGTGGATTGACTGGAAGAACAATCTGTGGGGCGACTGGGGGAACTCAGACTGGATTATTCAGATTGCCCCGTAGTTCGGGGGGTTTGGCGAGACGTATCGCGCCCTCTTGACGTAAGATCCAGCTTCTGCCCTATCTGCAGAAGTAGCGTGATCAGGGTTGCCCGGAGGCATCTCACCGGGGGGAAATTGTTCCTGCCCCTGCTGCCCCCGCCTGGGATTACCATAGTCGGGTCGCCGCTCTGCGGCGCACTCAGCCAAGAGTTCGTCAACCATACTCTTCTTCTCAGTAAGCTGATGGCATAACGTGGCCTTCTCGGGATCTTCGTCTGTTTTTTGAACAGAGGCTGACGGGTCGGAGTGCTTGACAGTTCTGACGTGCTCCTTACCCTTGCCGGTATTCCGACCAAGTACCAGCAACTCGGTGGGTACGAGGAGGCCTAGCAGGTTCCTCTGCTGATGGGTAACCCTCTCTGATGGGTCCAGCTATGGCAGTATTCCCTCCGGGGGTAAGTCTCCATCAAGGAATTCAAGCTCGTCTTCCTTGTCCACTATGTCAGCCATGTGCACCGCGACCCCTCTTGAGGGAATGTCCTCAATGTCTCATAACGAATCGTGCTGCCGTCGGATGTGGTCGAAGGGGAGAGCGGCATAGTGTCCCCAACCACGGACGTGTACATGGGGGGTAGCTTCCCTGACGACTCTGGGGAGTACTTTGAAACTCTGAACACATTTCCGTTGAAGGGCGCTCTTACTTCCTGGCGAATCAGGGTGCTAGGCCACAAGGAGTGTGGCCAAATAGATCAGGTGGCATTGCTCGCTGATTTCTTTGAAGTGCTCTCGACTTCTAGGGTACACCACCCACTCATAACGAAGGATGAAGTGTGTCGCCCAGAGGGTTTGACAAAAGCACCCCACTTCTTCAGGGGTAAGGGACTCTGGTGCGCGAAAGTTCAATGCTTTTGTCGGTAATAATTTCTCCGGGAAGTGATCCGCTGGGAGAATACTCCAGAATCTCCTGTGTTCGGACTCGGGGTCTGGCCCTGTATTTCCCCACTCGTCAACCAGGGGCGGCTGAGGGACCGGTAGCGGTACCGAGGCAGACCTCTGGGATAGTAAACTTGGCGGTGGAGAATATGGAGAATGAGCTGACTGGGCGCCAAATTCCGGGCCATCCTCTGAAGAGTGAGGTGACCTGGCCACGATGTCATGATACGATGGGCTGATTGACACAGCTTCCGGCACAGGAGTCGCAGCTGCCGGTGATAGATCATGTCATCTCTCTGCTGCCGTTGGCCCCCAAAATAGCTCTCTGTGATCTCTGGTAGAGGTAGAGGGCACCTCTTGTGACAATGGTGGTGATTTCATGGTCGAGACCTGCAGAATTTCCACGATTTCTTTTTCCTAGATGTAACTGCGGAGGGAGATGGGAATCTGGTGGACCTCGCATTCCATGAGAATGAGGCTAATGCTCCTGGTTCCTGCCCCAGTCCTTGATACGGAGGAGCGAGGAGATGGTTCCATCGCTGAGTAGCATTCCGCTTCAGAATCCGAAAAACAGACCGGTTTGATCTCCACCTGGGCCTTCCCAGGACTCTTCTTGTAGCGGCGACGACCCGCTCTCCTGCCCCGGAGTGGCTCTTCAGGATAGGGTTGATCCCTAATAGGTAGCATCGAGGCGGCGTTGGTACCGTGGCGGAGAGGTCCCCCGCTCGAGATAGCTGAGGTGTGAGGGGCACCGGGGAAAATGTCGAAGGGTACATGGGGAGGACCTCCATGGACAACACCCATGTGGGTGGAGCCTCTGTTGGAATCAGCAGGAGCATGGGGAGGACATCCATGGTCGATGTGGGCGGAGCGAGGCTGACCTTCACTCCTCGAGTTGCTGGGGTGAGGAGGACCTTTTCCCATTGCAGAGAGGATGTAGGGAGGGCCCTCACATTGGAGGACTGGATGGACAGTGCCTTCAGATCGGCGGTCGGGGGCAGGAGGATGGACTCCATACCCTGTATAGTGGGTGTGGGAAAGGTTTCCGCGCCGAGTGTCACTGCCGCTGGGCAGGTCTTCCTTCGGGATGGGGGTAGCACGAGTCATTTCTCCATGACGAGCTTCGGAGCAGGGAAGGCCCACACTCTGTGGAGTAATGGTACGGGGAGGGCCTCCGTACGGGGGGACATCACCGCGGGTTAGTTCACAGTGATCACCACTCGGGTCTGCAACCCGGAGAATCAACTCAGCCTGCCCATGGGGCGGTTGGGGCCGCGATCCTGATTGGGTGAAAGAGTGCCCCTGCTCTCTGTATGCAGGGACTCCATGATGCACGTCGGCGGTGGACCGGGCCACTGTAGCTGTTGACGTTGACACATCTGGGCGAGTGTCCTGAACCCGGGCCCGGCGCTGACGTCGGGTCAGACGAGCTGGCGCAGGTGGTTCAGGGGCATGGCCTGCCTGCTCTTCCTGGAGAGTTGGACGGCGGCACTGACGTGGCCGAACGGGAGCCCTCGCCTGGAGCCCTTGGGTCTGGACCCTTAGCGGGCTGAGCCGGACGGCGCCCGCCTCATCAGCGTAAGGCAAGGAGTCATCAAGGCGTTCCGGGGAAAGGCTCCCGAATCGGTTGAACGTTGGGGTGGGGAGCAGGGGCTCCCTTGGCGGCCGTCGTGGGGGTAGCGGCGCCATGCAGGGTGGCTATGGTGGTGTTTCCCCTACCCCTGCATAGGCGAGCGGGAGATGATCTTGTCTCTGTAATAGCAACCTAGTTGCTGAGAAAAGAAGGGATCAACCCATCAGCACTGCGAGGAAAAGTATTGACAACCAATGTCCCAGCGTCCTTCCATTGTCCACGTCTGTAAGAAGGATCCATGCCAACACGCTGCAGAACGGAGTGCCCCACGTTCTACTGCCTCGACATCCGGAGAGTTTCACGACAGGCCCGTTATTTTCTTGGCGGGACCTAGTGCTGGATATCTGGATCTGGTGACACGTCAATCTACTGGTGTCTTGAACGCTACTAATCTCCACATTGAGGAGAATAATTTCACGTCGGGTTCACCATTTCTGTTTCTGACGCTTTCGCCGGGACGCGTGCATCCTTCCGTCTGCGGAGGAGGACGTGCTGCACTGTTTCACCGCGTTCCCGCTTTCCAAAGGCGGGCGACATTCGCTCCTTATTCAGGGACGTCTGCTCCTTGATCGAAACGGGATGATGGGATGTCGGTTCTTCCTTCTGTGGATTCCTCCTCATAATTCGTCACCTAGTCCGGGTCTCCCTCATAGATTTAATACGATGTTCATCAAAATCCTCCTAGTGCCATGTTTCCATGGACACCGGTTAGTTACACTTCTTCTGTCAGGACATTACAAAGGGTCCGGTGAGGGCAGCAACCTTCAGTCGGGAGAGTAGTCACGTTGAGACATCAGTAGCATGTCTGGATGCCGGGGAACCAGCGTGTCTGTCTATTATCCCTGGTCATAGGGCTTCTCGATGGCATAGAATCCTGAGGCATCCCACATCGAGCACGGGGAATTATATTCCATAGACACATATATGAGGTTTTCCTCACCTTCATGTGTTTAAAACTGGGTATGCCGCGAGTTTAACGTCCAGCGAAGAAGGATCAGCCCAATCAGATCATTAGCTATAATGGATCATATTGAGGGATTTTCCTTGAAGGGGTGCCGATACCGGGACCAGCCCATGGGCAGCTGCGAAGAGGAGCGTACCGACATGGTCTCACCGGGATATGACGGTCCGGGTGAGAATCAGGGTGGATGATGGATAGACGAATGAAGTGGAGGGGGGGGGATAACAAGGAACCGTCGCAAGGGAAATGGTGAAGTTGGGCTTGAGCCATGAAGGGGCTTCCTACGTATCTCCGTGGTAGGGAATCATAGTCCGCGTAGTTTGGGATGGTTCCAGTGAACCGTCATAAGGGTGGACCTTGGTCCGATGGGCATCGTCAGCAAAATGATGTGAATGGGGAGGACCAGGAGGGTCCTAATGGTGGTGGGCTTGGACCTCGGGGAGGCTTCCTACGTACCATGCCTTGACATGGATCAAAGACCATGTAGTTTAGAGGGGCTTCGTCGGCGAACCGACGTGAAGGTGGACCTTGGTCCGACGGGTGGTGGGCTTGAACCTCGGGTAGGCTTCCTACGTACCATGCCTTGACATGGATCAAACACCTCATAGTTCGAATGATGGAATTCGTCAGCGAACCGATGTGAAAGTAGACCCAGGGGTCCACTAGTGGTGGGCTTGAACCTTGGGAAGGTTTCCTACGTACCATTCCTTGACATGGATCAAAGTCCTCAAAGTTCAAAGGATTGATGGAATACAGTTTAACATCATGGGGGACGGTAGTGAACCCTGATGTGAATGAACGACGGGTGTTGGGCTTGAACCTCATGGAGGCATCCAACATACCATGCCTTTACATGGATCAAAGTCCCCGTAGTTCGGAATGGTGGTGGGTGTCGGCGAACCGACGTAAATGAGGGACTTTGGTCCGATGGGAGATGGGCTTGAACCTATGGGAGGCTTCTTACATACCATGCCTTGACATGGATCAAAGTCCTCATAGTTCAGATTCAAAATGGGGGCTTGGCACACAGACAAGGAGATGGTTTGAGCCAATGATTGTTGGGCTTGAACCTCAGGGAGGCTTCCTACGTTCCATACCTTGACACGGATCAAAGTCCTCGTAGTTCGGGTTGTGACAACGGCTTTCCGTCAGGCTGGAATGCAGTTTAACGTCGTGCTGGACAGAGGTAGGAATCGACATGAATTTGGTGATGGGTGGGCTTGAACCTCGTGGAGGCTTCCTACGTACCGTGCCTTGACATGGATCAAAGACCTCTTAGTTCAAATGGGTGCGCGGTTTAATGTCATGCTAGACGGGGAAATACAGTTTAACGTCATGCTGGACGAGGGCATGGAGTTTAACGTCATACTGGATGAGGGCATACAGTTTAACGTCATGCTGGACGTGGTATTGTCATGTCCAATTCCAACTCTAAGCCCACGTGAGTCGTGCTCGGTGTGAGAAACAAGAGACATCAAGGACCTGACGATCACGACGCGAAGGGTGCGTCTGTGAGAAGCGAAGTGGGGCTTACGCATTAGGCGGACCATGGTGCTGGGACTTACTCCAGGATGGAAGCCCGGAGTGCGACAAAGCACAACGAAAGAGGGATTTGGGACCAATGATGTGAGGTGCCTTGTTCCCTATCACACCCTCTACTGACCTTGGTAGTGGGGAAGTACGGAGATGTAGGGGTGCATCCATCCGTTGTGGGACTAGGGTCACCCTTCTCCTGAGAACATACACCACTCCAATAAGGAGGATATCATCCCTTCTGAATGGGTGATTCCACTCCTATGGAGACGAGTGGCGTAAAAAATGTTCGAGTTGGGGGGACCCTTCGTGAGAGGCACGTGGTCGGGTCACAATTTAACGTCATGTGTTGAGGACGCGGTGCTTGGCAGTTTAACGTCCTACTGCTCGGATGAGGTTGGTTCACTCCACACCCCTAGGACTTACATAACTGGTACCCTTTGCTCCTTGGGGGAGGGAAGGTACTAGTAAGGCCATGATCAAGGGGGGTTGTAGAGTGAACCATTGAGGGGTCCACGTTAGCGTGGCTATGAGAAGAAGCAATAGCCGTTAGCGTGCCTATGCGAAGAAGCATTAGGCGAAGCAACGCTGCGAGTAGTATTGTCCGTTGGACTTTGAAATCACATCGTGCATACCAGGAGGGTCGGACGGGAATAGGAATTTCCAAGAAAAGGAGTGTTCTTCACGAAGCGGAGTGCCTTCGCCTTAGTATGGGGTATAGGTGTAAGTGGAGGGTGCTTCACGAAGTGGAATAGTATTCGCGGAGCACTGCCTCACGAAGAAGAGGTGCCTCACGAAGTAGGGTGCTGCGAAACAGTTTGCTTCACGATGTGTAGCGATCCTGCCTTAACATAGGGATCACTAGTACAGGTTGGGTGTTTCGCGAAGCATAAACGCTCCGTGGCTGCCCGGGTTCCCTTGGGAATCCCCTTCCTTCGCGAATACCCTTGAGCTTCGCGAAGGGCATCCCTCTCGGAAGAGGGGCTCAAAATGAGTCAAAGAGAAGGCGTCACGGAGAGTATAAGTACCTTGCGGAGCTCATGATTCCCGGGGGCAAAGAGTGATTCGCGATTCGGGAGAGGAGAAGCCGAAAGGTCGGATTGTCCATCTCTGGGACTCAGGGGGAGCCCATTATTTATAGGGAAGGGGCGTCGCGAAGCAGAACTCATGCGCCGCCTTAGGTGCTTCACAGGGCTCTCGAAACGTCAACGTCGTTCGCGAAGAGGTACTTCCTCCCGAGCTTCGCGGCGGGTCGCGAACGTCAAACTCGTTCGCGGAGAGTTACCGCCTCCCGAGCTTCGCGGCGGGATCGCGAACGTCATAGGCGTTCGCAGAGAGTTACCGCCTCCTGAGCTTCACGGCGGGCTCGTGAACGTCATAGGCATTTGCGGAGAGTTACCGCCTCCCAAGCTTCGCGACGGGCTCATGAACGTCATATGCGTTCGCGGAGAGTTACCGCCTCCAGAGCTTCGCGAGATCGCGCTGCTCGGGGTGCTTCGCGTCGGGGCTTCGCGAGGCAGCGGGCTGACCTTCTTTTTCGTCCCTTCCTTTCGTGCAATATTTTCGCACCAACATAGTGGATAAGGGATAACAATTTATTTATAATTGATGGTTAATTACACATAGTTGGAGAGATATTATATAAAGTATTACAAAAAATAATGTATAATCCTTATAAATTGGATTTTGGTAATACCTACCCCATTTAATGTTATTCCAATTAAGTAAAAATCAATCACCAATGTCTATGGAGATAACTAATACACTACCCATCAATGTATAACCATAATATTATCTACAACCACATAAATAAATTTGAATAATATACGAATTTTTTTACATAATAAAAAAATATTAATTCTATAATTATTATGTTGTGTATAATCAAAAACAACTCATTGGAAGATCAATTGTGGACAAATCCTTATGATATAGGTTTCTCAACAGCCCCAACATCCACATTGAACACTAACATATAAATTCTTCAAAACAAATTCTCAATTCATCATTAAATTCCATCTTAGTCTATGAGACATAAAAAATCAATAAAGAAACTTACCTAAAAAAACTACATGAATCCTAGTATTCCCATTATTATATAACCAACTTTAGTTTTCCCACGTTTAATCCCCATTTTAATGAGATGATTACACCATTACTTGGTAGAATATTTACCAAATTCCTAATCAATAGATTCTGAAATTAATGGATATTAAATGAGGTTGTTATTTTGGGTGTGAATGGAGATAAACTAACATTAATCTAAGGGGGAATATGAGTTAATCCACTAAGAACCATGATGCTTAATAAGACAAGTTAAGTTCATCATCTACTATTCGATTGTACAAATTATAAAGAACCATGAAGAGTGTTTGTAATTTAGAATGAATTCAATACAATAAATACCCTCTAAAAAAGTATAAAGTAAGAATTATTCTACTGTGACCAAGATGGTTCATAATGCAAATCCCTAACACTAGGGAAATATTAAGGTGTAACCTAATGATCCTTGATGAAATTCCCATCCCATGGGAATAACCTAACAATATAACTAAAAAATTCATTGTGTAACACCTATTGGTTATTGTTTTTTAAGGAATTATAATGAAACCCCCATTGGTTCAATAAGGATATTTTATAGATTACAAAACCAAACTGTCATATGACCCCATTGAAGTGTGATACAATCATGATTTGAATACATATTACTAATAAAGGGGGATCATTGAACAGTGACTAAAAATACTATGTGATAATAAAAAACTATATAAATTCACTTTTACTCAATGGTTCATAGTCTGTTCCCCTTATATCACTTCATGTACCTCCCCTCCCAAAATTTTTTAATAACATGTTAGACATGACACTCGACAATGCAATCAATTTGGGGAAAGAGATTCCATATTCATAAGAAATAAATTCTAGGGTAACTCCAAAACCACTATTTCACTAAACCAATAACAAGAGACATCATAATTACCAAAAAACCATCCATAAACACTTCTTTGTGATGTTCAAACAATCAGAATGCAAATCAGTGTCCCGATTCCTTAACAGTTCCTATATTTACAAATTCAAATTCAAATTTCCCATGATTCAACAACATTTATTGATGATGTTCATTAAAAAATACCCCTCATAAAACTTCTCCCCCTAAGCATCCTGCTCATATATCACCTATAATAAGCACTGATCCTCATATATAAATTCACAACCTTGTTTTCCAGCTTTGGAATGGTCATGAACATACCCCAATACACTTGAACATATAGAATAACCTAAAGTCTTGGTTCCTATCACTTTATACCATGATAAAGTTTTTCATTTTCCAATTACATGAATATATACATGTTTATGATATTGATCATTATCACAAAAAAATAACTAGCTAATAATCTATTACATCTACTATCATTAAGTAACAAAATAGTTTATACACTGTAACACCAACTAATTCTACCAAACCTATGATGTTTCCCCACTACTTGATGAATTAATTATGTATAAATTAGCCATTATAGAATTCCAATGGTAGAAGTCACCAGTTTACATCATAACACTACCTATTTGTCAAAACAATGGAGTATCTATCATCTATACTCATCTAAAATCACAATTCCAAATGAGGGATTTTATTATTAATAAAGGCCCTACAACTCTTAATACATCTCATAACCATGTCTAGGAGGATTGATATTCCATTTTTTCTATCACACTAAAAGTTTCTTAAAAAAACACACCTTCATAACACTATACTATCACATATCTTTATGTGGGTTTTAGCTAAAAATTTTGTGGTACCAAAATATATATTAGATTCAACACTCATATCTTATAATTCCACATTTATTCACACAACTAGTTAACTTGAATCAAAGAACCAATCCAAAACTAAAACCACAATAGGGTTGGGACCACTAACATGTCACCCCTAATTTTTATAAAAACCCACATTGGGTAAGTTTCATACATTTATACGATACATGGTTCTCTCATCACTATAAATCTTTTTTGATTCTAGTCCATGAGATAAATCCAGTATGATACCCCCCGTTAGGAAAAAATTAAAAATCAAGAATCCCACTCATATCCCTTTAATAAGAATAAACCCCAATCCCTTCTCTAGTGTAAAATGATTTTGTCATTTACTATGAAAATTCATTCCAACTCTACTGATAATATTCCATTTTACACCCAATCCAAATTGAAAGAACTCATCTTCCACAACCATTCTCATTACCAAATAACTGTCACATTCAATTCCACTATGGGAACCACCTAGAATGATTGGAAAATCATAATTGTATCGGTGCCAAAATAACCATAGTTTAGTGATTATTCATATTACTTGTCAATCATTCATTTCTATAAGGACCCTAAAAAATCATAGCACCAAATAGTAATCACACTATATTTCACCTTTCAAAAAAGTCCATATCCCAAATCCCACATGATTTAATCCTTTTGATATACCAACATCCTTAAGATCCCCCGATTATTTTATTATTTCCTTATATAGACCTACTCTTATGAACAATTCATACCTTGATATACCTGTCATCCATAGTCTAAATATGCATAACCATTCCATAAAGAAACACCAACATTCATCCATACATGATATAACATCAAATAACAACATAATTTCAAATTTATCAATGACAATTAGGTTTCTCAAATCATTCCACTATCTTTTCACATTCAATCACAATCTATAAGTTATAATTCACCGATACCACAAAAAAAATCCCTGACATAACTCCCTGTAATTTGGGAGACTATGGAGTCTTGAACCCCAATACAACACACATACACCCTCAACATCTTACACCCCATACAAGAGTTAAATAGGTGAACACAAATCCTAATATTATTTAACTAAACACTAGTAATTCATTAAATGTTTAATTATTTAATTTATGTCCTTTATCATGGAATAAATCAAGATGATACATAACATCTACAACTAAATATACTTATCTCAAGGATTTATCAAAATCATATCATCGACATGCCCAACATGTTATAGAAGGAAAAAATTTCTGAAACACCAATAATCTTACTGATCCATAAACTAGATTACATTACATCAACTAATATAACTTATATATCAAGTATAATATTTACAATTCCTTTGGAAATAATGCATACAATAGAGGGAAATAATGGTCTCTACTACCCATATTTCCACAAAAATGAATACCCAGGCATGAATAAACCCCAAATCTCCCATATTATAATAGTCAAGTCCAACCAACTATTGTTTTATCCTAAAAATAATAGGACTGCATGTCTATCAAAATAGAAAACCATGCGAATTGGGAATATCAAAATACTCCAAGGAACAAAAATCCTTTGTTTGTTTTCTCTAACCAATATAAAAAAGACTCTCCCATTTAACTATATTAAATAATTAAAAGTACATATAAATCAATCTCAAATAAAAATCATCTATATATTTTTTGTTTACCTAAAAGAACCCATATTTCGAGTATAACCCCTCTATCAGGTTACCCTCAGACATCACCACTCATCTTAAACATTAAAACGAAAAGAAACCATACATTTAATTATGACACTCCACTCACCAATATCTCATGTCACATATTAGAATCACTATTCCCATCTACTAGTTTATGGGTCAAATCCCACATATAACATAAATCACAAGACAACATCAAAACTGATATTCACAGTATCACCAGGAAAATAAAATACCTATACACCGGCTTCGGGGTCTCATTAATATACTACATCTCGTACCAATGATAAATAAAAACTCTAGGGTACTAATAATCACAATAAATTCATTTAAAAGACAACCCCCCCCCCATGAGTATTAAGGTAACATACTAATGATTATATAAATAACACCCCTCTATGAGGATTTATATCAATCAATTCATATAAAACTAATTCAGTTATGTAGAATGCCACCAATAAGTTTTACAAGAAAAAAGTAAATGTGTTTTTAATGAAAATTAAATAACTATAATTCATTTTCCCTCCCAAAACAACTATCACCTATAAACACATACATGAACATTTGTTCTGAACCTATGTTTCTGATATGATGCTTGAACACCGACACGTTTTCTACCAAAGGAAAAACGAACAATCATAAATCCTAAATCCAATAATAAGAATCATATTCATAAATAATGAATGATACTATATCATAAAAACCCTATAATAGTAATCAAAACTCCCCATTAACAATGAAAACATTTCCTGATGGTTTTTTAGAACATGATGTATTATCAATCCCATTTTATGACCAATCCAATCTTTTCATCACATATACCAAATAGTATGTTAATGTAAAAAACGATCTATTACAACATTGTAATATTACCGCATAATAGTAACTAGACTAGAGAACCACATAATATCTGGTTGACCGCTTTATACACTAGTGGATTCCAAATACTCATGAAGGGAAATGGTCTTATAGTGTAGGGACCATACGCTCTGGAATAGACATCCATGAAACACATTGAAATTATTATAAAATTATTCATCCCAATTCAATGTTAAATAAAATATAATCACAACCATTTAATTATAAAAGTAAATAACAAATGATATGCTATATAATATTTTGTTACTAAATTTTACATGAATCACAATGAAACCACCATGATATCCCATGGTAAACTCAAATGCAACCCTATCTAATAAAAATAAACTGCGAAAAGAAACAGTCAAATATTGAGTACCAAACTAGTATAATTTCCAAAATCTAACCAATATATCTCACCTCTATCCGATTACTTATATGTTCCTATAGTCATGATGTATAATTATGTACCAATAGTAAACCCCTAATATTTTAATATATATTTCTCTTTACAAAATGATTCATCAAGATATTGTGATACACATAATCCTGTGTCCAAATAAAATGTAAAATAGTATATCGTTATCACTGATCCTTTATACTAGAGGAGTTAATAATAACAAAAAAAAGAAAAATAATATATAAATGTTTGAGATAATGAAAATATATTGATAAAAAAGTGCTCAATTTTAATAAATTAATTATATTATTTAAAAGTACTTTTTCCTTAAAAAGATATTTATTTCTTTTTTATGAGGTAATAATAAAATTAATTGCTTCCAATTTTGAAAATTTAAGTAAAAAATTGAATATAATTTTTTAACTTCTAATATATAATTAAAATTGGCAGAATATTATGGATTTTTTTAAAATGATTGATTTTTAGTGAATAGCCAAAAAAACTGAAATTTCAAACACTTACACATCATTATTAAATAATTTAATTTATATATTCCATTATAATTTTGATTTGGACTTAAAGTGAAATATTATCCTTTCTATTTATAATAATACAATTTATTTCATTTGATTATGTATTATTCATGATTTTGATAAAAGTTAATCTTTTTTCATAAAAACACATTTTTTATGAACTATTTTCATTGCATTTTAAAGATTTATATTAAAATTTATTTATTCAAATTCTAGAGAATGAAAATTAAAATAATAATTTAATATTTTAAGTCAAGGATTTTTTTTATTTGGTAAATAAGTCCTTTTTATTTTTGGTCTACAAGAATAGTAATTTGGCTAAATATTTAACACCTCAATCTGGTAAAATTGAAAAAACATGGTTACAACTAAGATATAAGGTTTAAAAATAAACAAAAAACAAACCTTCATTTCATTAAATGGAATATATTCTATCATAGATCCAAAATTTTAATATCTGTGATTTTTATTCCAGTTTCCATTGAAAATGAATAATATATTATTTTACGTAATGAAAATTCCAAAATGTCACCCTTTTTAATGTAATATCTCTAAAATTATAACATAGGGATAAAAAGGACATTTTACATTGCAAATGATTATTATGAATAGTAATTAAATTTTATTGATGATAAATTAATTTTTATTTATAGTGACTTGAAAATTACCATAAATTTTTATGCAATGCCGAAACAATATATATTTAAATAATTGAACACTAAAAATAATAATTTAAGAAATATTAAAATTAATAAATTTTGGGTGCATTTATCCCAAGAATTTTTTCATGAAATAAATAATTTTCAAAATTTCAGAATGTTTTAGATTTAAATTCCATAACAATTTGATGTCTCTGATGTAAAATTAAATCAATTGTGTAAAAATAAAATTATCTATTGTTAATATCAAATTTTTTTGTTATATTATTCAAAATGAATTAAAATATTTCCATTATATAAGTTGAATCATAAATTGATTCAAATTTAAACTATTTTTCAATAATGATCTTATTTTTAAACTATATTTATAACCATTTAAGACTGAAAAATTCATCAATGCAGATAAGGATAAAATAAGACAAACAAAGGGTTAAATAAAGATATTTGGTTTAAAATGACAAAAAAAACCAATATAAACATCACTATATGATGATATTCAGACCATAAATTATTTTTATTAAAATATATATCCATTTGAGATAATTTTTCTTAGGATTGGATTAGTTATATTTTATTCTCTTTAATTGTTCCAAGTATGTCTTTTCCCTCGATAATAAAAGGACACCCCTTATCACTTTTATATACAACACATTGAGCCATTTAGTTGGATAGAAAACTATCCATTTGTATTATAAACATAACTAGTGATGAATTATAGGTATTTTTATTCTTTACAGACCATCTAAAGGGTCTTCTAAAATATATCTAAAATAGGATTAATAATGTAGTAATAATCTTACAATGCAGAATGTTTCAATTTATATCTTATTAAACCATCATTACATATATGTTATTAATAACAATATATTGAAATAATTAAATTAAATATGCTGAAATATTGTTCTGATTATCTAAATACCATTATCCTCCCACTTTTCAATCAAATGGGGTGTGAGAGTACTTCTTCTGCATACGTTTGGACTACCACCAGCACATTGCGAAACAATTTATTTTCCATTACCATCATTCATGGATGGTTATTATGATGGGTTATATATAAATATATAAGTTATTTATGAAATAATTTTTATTTTATAATATTAATATTTAATTTAATTTATTTACTTTTTATTTATTAATAATTGATAACATCACTCTTACGTATATGTGGAATACAACCTCCATAAAGAGATAAGAATAATTTTTCAGTTTCCCCATTCATGTATGGAAATAAAGATAGATTTTGTGATTAAATATGATATTTATGTTATATTAATTATTTTTAAAATGTTAATTCCTCTTTAATTATCTTTCGTTCCATCCATTGAAAATTTGAAAAGAGTGTTCATGCGTACATATGACCTACTATCTCCATGAATAATGTAATTCAGGTTTATATATTTATTTTTCATAGAATAATATAAATATATATATATTTAATATATGTTATATTTATATGATAAATAAAATTAAGGTGCATATGGAATCATGATTAATGTTGGAGGACCAGAACTATAGAACATTAATTCAATAGGAAAACAAAAAGGATAACAACCCAAAATGATGAATTTATAAAGAAATTATTAATAATATTTTTTGAAATTTAATAAGTGGATAATATATGATATTATAATCATGTAAATGAATCTATTATATAATTATAATAAATTTAATTTTTTATATAGTAGATTGATGTACATTAGATTCATGTTGAACTTGTGGTAAGTGTCCAATGTTTCAATCCTATATTTTATCATGATTTATTATGATTAAATTTCCAATGATAAAATTTAATAATATATAACTCAATTATTTAATGAATTTTATCATCCCATGAGTTTTTATTCATACAAAATTAATTTTCTCTTATTTTAATCACTCTGATTACACATGATATTAAAAGAACAATGTTATTGAAAATCAACATTATTTCTCTCTTCGGTGAAAATTATTTTTTCTTCATTGTCCATTTTTTATAAAACTGTATTAAATAATTACATGACAATTATCTTTTATTTTTTCAAAATTCATTTTTACCCTGGATTGATTTTTTTTAAAAAAATTAAATGTAATCTTCCTATCATTTTCTGAATGTTTTATTTGTTTTATTTTAAAAAAATGTGAATGAAATACTGGTTTTAATGTTCATTTAATGTAGGTAATTTATAAAAATAATAGCTAATTACTATATTGAATTTTATTTTTCATGTAACCTAGAACATCTTCAGAAAAATTCTTTAATATTTGTGATTTTTTTTTATTTTAAACAATTTATTTTATTGTGAAAAGGTTTTTTTCCTCAAGACTTGTTATATTGATATTTTAATGTACATATTCATCTTTGATAACATCATTCGATGATAAATATAATTTAATGGGGATATGATGAAATTGTTTTATTTTTATAATTTATTTATATGGTTTATGGTTATGATGATGAAATATTAATGAAACCTATTTTATTTTCCATAAATTTAGTTATAATGATTGTTTTTTTGATCTAATGGAATTCATATGATTGTAGTTATGATTATATAAATGGTGGATCAATAATTATATATCCATTAAATGCAGTATAGGAAGAATAATCTTCTATGATATCAAATGGTGAATGGGATGCTATCCCATGATTGAAATAGTGTACAAGATAAGATTACATATATTCGAAAGCATGTATGTAGAAGGTTATCCCAAGATCGAATCAAGTAAGTGGGTGGTTAGTCGAACCCTATTATGTTATTAATGAATTGGCGTGTAGAATTGACATTATATTTTTTTGATTATGATTATAAACCAATTATTCCACTATATTAGTACATGATATTATGCCACTGTTATGTTCACATAGATCGTGTTCTTTAACCCCTTTATGAATCAAGTCTTATAAACTACCTTGAAATTTTCCAGGAATCGTGATTATGATCTATGAATTGATGGGTATGACATTAAAAGTACATGCTGATTTTATCATACCATTTCTGTTTGTGTTGTTTTTAAATGATCATTGATGTCTCCATTGATATGATCTCAACCATTATTATGATTTATTATCTCCCTGATATGGAGAAATATTCTACGTAAGATGTTTCTATGACTGGTGATAATTTTGATGATATAAGGTGGAGATAAGGTAGATATTTTATAAAAAAAATTATTATTTATCTATGTTTACAAAGACATTAATCCTTTAAGATTCAAGTGTGTATCATAATGTTATGTAATGAATAATTATATACTAATATGTTATAATTATTTATGAGAATTAAGGGTCAATATAGTTGTAATTATAGAATTTTTTAATTAACTTTGGAAAATAAGATGAGAAAATTTTTCTGAGAACACCTTGTATAATCTAATGTATAGTATGCTTTTTTATTGTAAATAAAGGGGTTTGGTTTTCCTATGAAAACCTCCTTATCTAGATAAAACATGTGGATTTGGTTTTGGAATAGATTCAAATCGTGATAATAACCTACAAAAGAGTTGGTTGATTATATATTTTTACATTTTAGTGAAAGGTGAACAAGTCGTACATAACACCAGTTATGACAGTACCGAGGTATATTCTAGTGTTAATTCACATTTTCAATATGAACCATCATGAAATAATTGAATATATTATAATAATGGCTGGCCTCTGTAAACACGATGTTTTCATTAATTGAAAGGAATAGGTCATGATTTGGACATAATATATGTGATTTTTTATGATTATGTGGTTTCCCACTACATTAATTATTTCTCACATTATGTTTTTTGGATTTAGTAAATAGTTAGAACCCAAAAGAACCATTTCAATGCAAACTGATATATAAAATGAATTTATTTAATATATAAAGAACCAAATTTGTTTTGAACCAGAATACAAAATATCATTTCTAAGCTTATGAAACATTCGAAGTCCTGAATCATACAGACCATCCAAGTGAATTAAAGGAGTTAATAATGTTCTAATGATTCCTTCATGTGGGAACAACAATCTTATTTTAGTGGATATACTAATCAACTAGTAACTAAGAATGGATAAATAATAATGAAAAAATATATTCCACTATGTAGTTTCCAGAGCATGAAAAATTAATTTTTTCTATCTATCATGATAAAGGAATAATATATCAATGAATGAATCCTATCAAGAACACTAGGTATGAAGAATAAATTTACTATATGAAGTGCAATGAGCTTAAAATGATACTTTTCCGAATAAGATTACTCATATTATTTATACAAATATATATAAAGAATTCATTGAGATAATGAATCATAATGATAAATCCATTAGCCGATAAGAATATTATTTTACAACAACTTTGTGGTACATATTTGTTATTGTCATTTAAATAGAAAGTAAGATTGATCAATTCATAAATAGAATAAAACAATGTATCTAAAGGGATTTAGTGACAATGAACATCAGTAGTAATATGGAAATAAGTACATTTCATACAAAAGTTGTAATGAAGATTGGAGTTACACATCAATGTCATGGTATTGAGAAGGAAATAAAAGATGAATTACCTTGAAAATTTAATAATAAAAATAATAGAGGGAAGAAGATGAGGCTTCGATTATTCTTCATGTGTGGAAGTATACAAGGAATAAATTTTCCAAATGGGAATATTATTTTCATTAGGTATGGGAAATAAGTACATTGGAAAATAAAATTCCAATAATATGGGAATTAGTTGTCCAATGATGGAGGAAAGGATCCATAGAATTCCCCACCCACACACATGTGTTTCAAACGAAAGGAGTGTCTTAATTTTGATTACTAGTTCTCAAATATTAATGTTATTAATTATGATTAGTTTTATAAACCTTTTATGAAAATATATAATGGAAATTATCATGAAATCACTATTTTTGATATGAGGTATGATAAAAATGTGATGAAAGGTACACTAACTATCCACTCTAGAACTAGTAGTGTCTTATTTAATTCTAGATTGACCCACATTTTATATTTGACGAATTTTATAAGGGTATCATAATGCCACGAAAATAATTATATTATTAACTGTAATAGGAAACTAAAAATAGTATTATGATTGTATCTCAATTATCTGATTATTCTTTAATAGAATAATATATGAAATTGCATCATGTAAATATCATTCTTTTCTCTCATGTTGGATTTGAGGATATCTTAGGCATATATTGGTTTTATTTATATAAATCATCCTTCTATTTATAAGTATGGTATGCCATATTTTATATTCTAATCCAACCTATTATTGGCTATGAGTTCACAAATAAATATTAATATATAATGGAAATTACATACATTTTATGGGTTTTAGATCCTATTCAGATTGGGTGTTTATCTTATATGTTTGGGGAGAAACTCTACATCTATTATCTTCATAATGAAATTCATTTTATTTTTTTTAATTAAAATTTGAAATTTTTTCCTCCAAATCATGAAGTTTATTTTCAAGAATAACTCATACCTACTATTATGCTGATTTTGAAGACTCCATAAAGATTGTCCCCTAATGATTTAAAGTAATTGAAGGATCATTAGTTGGAGAATATTGATATGGGCTTTATTAAGACCATTACATAATCATTGGTTGAACGAGTTCTTTTAAATATAAATAAATATGTTTCAATGTCACTCTTCATTGATTATTGGGAACTCAATAAGATAAAAATCAAGAATAATTATCCTATTCCATATATTGATTACTTGTTTTCTCAAATGAATAAAGCTCAATACACTTCCATGATTTTATTTCATTCTGTATATCATCAGTTGATGATCAGGAATAAGGATATTCCCAAGAAAATTTTCCATTTGATGTATATATACTATTAATTTATAGTAAATACATTTTTTTGTTATTAATTCCCCTGATATTTTTATAAATTTAATAAATAATTATTTTTGAGATTACATTGATCAGTTAGTGGAATTATTTATAGATGTTATTCTTATATTTTAAATGAGAAATGAAGAACATAAATATCAGTTGAGGAGTCTATTAATGAAATCAATGAAGGAGAATGCTTATTTAAAATTTACAATGTGTGTCTTCTTCTGAAAATAATTTCATTTTTTGGTAGTAGAATCTCAAGAGATGGTACATCATCATATTCATAAAACATATAAGTTATTGAATGTTGGAATAGACTAACCACTATAACAGATATCTATTATTTTGATGGGTTTCATCAAATTATAGAATATGTATTTATAAATTCTCATGGTAATCTAATAAAATCACCAATTTATCTCAGAAGATATTTGAATTACATTTGAAAGATGAATCTAACAAAAATATCAATGAACTGAAGAGATGGTTTTTCAGTGAACTTGTTCTTACTTTACCCTCTTGTGGGGAGAGAATTATGATCTGTAGAGATATATCTAAAAAGGTATTTTGATTCATCAACATGCATAATGATTTTCTTGTATATTATGAATCACACCAATTAATGTTTAATGAGACTATTTTACAAGTCATGATTTCAATTTTTTGTGGTCATTTTCTTATTAATTATATAGAGGAATCATCTTTATAAAGGTATCATATTTTTGGAATGAAAAAAAGTTGGATACTGATTAGAGTTAAAAGTATCATTATAGATTATCTATGCTGAGGATAAAGAAGATCCAATTTTATTGTATTTGAAAAGGATGGATCTATAAATCGTTAAGGATGCAAATAAATATTCTCTTACTCAAATGAGTGGCCAAACATCTATACATGTGAGGATTAAAGAGGTAATGAAGAATGTTTTAGAACACAAAGGGGAGGATGTAAATATTCTTACACTAAAACATTATTTTTATGAAATGATAAGGGTTAGAAACTATGTAAGTGTTCTATACGTACCATATTTAAAGTAAGAGTTATTGGATAAAACTCAGAATTTATCATTCTTTATTCTTCTTATATGTATGAAGATGTATAGTGATATAAAATAGTATTTCTGGTGGTATGAAATGAAAAAAATTATTTTAGATTATGTATGTCAGTCTTGGTATTTCCACAAGTTTTGGATTGGAGACTTATATTAATGGGAATTTTATAACCATTACACAATCCATAAAAAAATGGAATAATTCACAATGGATTTTATCGTTCAAATCCTAAAAACATCAAAAATTGATAATGCTATTTGGGTTTTATCCATTTACCTTATTAATATAGTAAACATGATGCTTATCTCATAATATTATTCTCTTGATCAACTTGTTATAAGATAAATTAAATATGTGGTATGTTTGGATGGAGTATCACACTCAATATTAGTTAATCTGGACATGAGGTTTACCTTGATGTTCTGGTGAATTATTTAGTAAGATATAAATATAGTGTTGTGTTTTAATACAATTTAACATATTTATAAAAAGGGATATTCAGAGTGACCTATTAAATACCTATAGGATATTTTGTGATCTGTTTCTATAGATTTAAAATTTGGTTACGATCGATACATAACTCCTGTAATGTTTTCTTACAAAATTTTCTTTAACTCAACCATTCAAATAAATACATATGAATCCTTATATGGAAATAATTACAGAGCTCAAATGTTCTATGATAAATTCAAAGAAATAAATATACTGGGACATTAATTGGTGTGTAAGTGGTAGAGATATTTTTAGACATTCAGTTACATATCAAGGTATCTCAATGTCGATAAAAATTTATACTGATTGTCAAGATTCATGACTGATTAAGGATGGTAGCTTACCCTTTATATCTTCTTTTGAACCTCACTAATGTTCACGCTGTGTTACATGTATCTCACTAGAGGAAGTACATACCAAATCCATCACATGTACTAAACTCAAATATCTTACCACAATAGCATGATATTTCCTATATAGAGAAAAATGTATAAATATTATATGTTGAGATAAATTGATATGGAAGAAGACAAGTCACCTATTTAATGTTCTCTAGAGGAATTAGAATCCGAATAAGCTACATTAAAATATGATTGAAAATTAAATATAGATATCATAAATTTTTCTTGCATCAGAGTGATTATGTCATTATAAGGGTTCTAATGTATCAGGGTAAGATTTTATAATATGTTTCTCTTCCACTAAAACATCTTCAATAGCATTCGATACAAGTAACCCTAAGACTAAATGAACAATATAATATTATACCTCTATATCTTAGATATTAAATAGGCCAAGTGAATAGGAATAAATTTTTTTAAAGAAATATGTATAAAGTATTTAGATAATGGAAAACTATTAATGAATAAGCACTTAATTTTTAATAAAGTCATTATAATATTTAATATTACATTTTCATCAAAAATAATTTTTATTACTTTTTATAATAAGTTATAAAATTAATTTATTCCACTATTAAGAAAAAATATATGATAAAATTAAATTTATTTTTGATATTAATATATAAAAAATAAATTTTGGTTAAATATTTGGGTTTTTCTAAAATGATATATTTTGTAGCTAATAGGAAAAAATTTAGATTTTTCATATACTATAATTTTTTTTATTAAATCATATAATTTAATAGACCCATTATATTTTGGATTATGTAATAAAGTGACATGTGATCAATTTAATTTATTATAATCAAACTTGTTACATTATAAATATAAATATTAATACTTTTTATGTAAGTTAGTTTTGATGAATAAATATACATATATTTCTAGAAATTATAGTTCGTTTCATTTTACAAATTTATATTAAAACTTATTATTTCCATATATAGAGATTTAATATTTAAATATGGCTAAAATAATTATTATTATGAAGTTAAATTTTTTAAATAGGTAGCTTTTAATTTTTTTCATTATGAATAGTAAATGTGCTAAATATTTATCACCACAATAACTGTAAAATGGGTAAAATAGTGTTAAACCCATAAGTTAATGTCTCAAAATCAACCCAAAAAATTTATTCATTTAATTATATGAAAAATATTAAACCAGGTATATACAAAATTCATTTATATGGATTTTTAGGACTATTTTACCTTGATAATGAAGTTTACATTATTTTAATTAAAGAATATTCTAAAACATCACTGTCTTGAATTTAATAACTCTAAAATTATTACACAAGGATAAAATTTGTTAAGTTCATTTATCAATGTTTTTCATGAATGATTAATTAAAATTTTTCAGATTAATTTATTTTTAATTATAACTGATTGAATAATAAACTTAAATTTTTATGCAACACTGGAAAAATATCTATTCAATAAAGAGAATAGTAAATTAAATGATTTTATAAATATTATGAGTAATAACATTTGGGAGAGTTATTTCGTTCCATTAATTATATAGATAAAAATTAGATATTATGGATGTGTAAAAGGTTTATTTTTAAATTCCATAACTATCTTGATCTCTTTATATCAAATTAAATTAGTAGTGGAAAAAGGGAGATTAATGAAATTTCGTGTTAATTTATTTAGAAAACATAGAAATACTTCAATAAGAAAATTATGACTATAAATGGCTTAAAATCTCACCTCCTTTCCGATTATGAACTCATTGTTATCTTATAAGTAAAATTATAACCCTTCATGATTGAAACGATTGTTACTATATTCATGGCTAAAATATATCATTGAAGGGGTTAAATGAAATTATAAAGTTTTAAATTAAACAAAAAACTCTCAAAATTTCAGTTGATGATAATCGTTATACCTTATAATATTTATCATTGTATATTATGGTATTTTTATGGATTTATCTTTAGAATGAATTGGTTATATTTAAATTATTTTATGAATTCCATGTGTGTCCTTTACCTCTCTTATTAAAAGGACTCCTCATATCTCTTTTCTTTATACAACATTTTACTATCTATGTTGATCAAAAACTGATCAATTATCATATAAAAATAAATATCCAAAAATTAGAGGTGATGGTATTCTTTAATTTCTATCCCAAGTGTCCTTATGAAGGGATGTACAAGCTGCCTACCAAAGAAGAGGTAATCTCTCTACTCAACCACTTTTAATTTATTTCTTATTCTGTTTTCACTAAATATATTATATTCGTCATAAAATAAAAACATAAGTATCCTAAATATGTTTATATAATATTATGATTATGAATAAACTGTTAAACATACCTCATTCCATCGAATGGGATGTGAAATTAACATTCATGTGTATGTGTGGACTACCACCTCAACATAGTTATTGAATCCATTATCTGTCACCATATTAAATAGATGGTTTTTATGATATTTTTAAGGTTTATATAAGAAATTTATATCATTATTATTACTTTGTAGTTATAATACCATATCCACCTTTTATATTCCTATCCATTTGAAAAAAATATGTGGCCCATGCGTACGTGTGGACTGCCACCACCAGAAAGTGATGTGATTCGTTATAAATTTTATTTTTTTTGCATTGATTGTAATATGATTATATTTAACCAATATATATGATATTTAAGATATAAAAATATTTTAATAGTGAATTATTATGTACCTTTCATTCATTCTATCAATCAAAAGTTAAAAATAGCATTCATGTGTACATATGACCTACAGTCTCCATACACAGTGTAATTAATTTTTATATATCTTATTTATCCTTATCGAGTATATAAGTGTACCTTTTATTGTGTTTCCTTTTCCCTAGTATAAGAAGAAATGTTTTATGTATTATTTTTCAATGAAGGGTTCCAGCTTTGGAGTACTAAGTGGTGGGTTATGTAGATTTCTTATGAATGATTTTTTTATGTATACATGTTTCCAAAGAGAATAATCCTTTGAAGTTCTTGCATAGATCATAATGTTATGTAGTTAATATTTATCAAATAAGATGTAATATTTATTATTGAAAAGTATGGGTCACTATTCCAATGGTAGAGGGCTACCAATGAAAAGTGTGATTGAAAATCCCTTAGGCACCACCAATTCTACACCTAACATAACCAATATATAAAACACTATAATGATCTCAATTTCTAAATAATATTACAACAATAATAACTGAAACATAATTAATATCACATCCACAATTGATTCCAATACATAATGGTGTGACTATAACTACATTTTCTACTGTTAGGGTTTCATTAAACATGTCAAAAGTCATTAATAAGGGTTAGTGTGGAGTCTGAGCACAATACCATGATATTTCATAAAAAAATGTATTTATTGGTTCCCAATCATAATATTGTCCCATCATCTTAAAATTTTCAATGGGTTATAGCATCACCCTACAAATAAATTGTCACAAATTTAATGAAGAGGTTTGGAGTGACATCTACCATTAATAACATCACATATCATCAAAACCACTATGAGTCCTTGAGCCTTGGGCCTATGGGTCATGTATGGGTTCCCCTACATCCCTTAAAAAGTGGTATTATCCATAATAAAATAAAACAAACGAAGGCCTTCAGGCTATTTAGTCTATATTTAAGAATTAATATTATGAGTTAAAAAATTCCAGTAATTAATTTAGAAAACCTAGGTTAAAAATTTGAAACATAAGTAATCCATTATAATAATAAAAAATATTATATACATCATCCTATTTAATTATATTATCACAATCTAGGAATCCGTTTTGAATTGATTTTTAAGTAATAATATTTTAAATTTTTAATAATACTATTATTACTATCATAAAAGTTTATAACCTTGTTAACTTATTTATAAAGATTATTTTAAATATAAAAACTCACTTTCATAACAAAGTGTTTTTCAGTTTTCTGTATTAAAAATTAAATTATGTTTTATCACCCATATAAATTTTCTATGAAAATATGGTTTACATATTTGGAATCATTAGTCCTGAATTATGTAACAAGGAAAAATTTAATTTTAATCATTAAATGTAAATTACATTGTTAGAAATTAATTACCATGAAAAAAGCCTAAAAATTGTAATTGAAAACATTCTATGGGTATCCAAAGTAGTTTCATGTTTAAAACATGGGATTATATGAACGGTTATAATAGTAATTAAATAGCACTACATGAACTAGTGCTCAAAATATAATCTATACTTTTCTAGATTTGATACCAATATTCATGTATGAATTTTAGTCACGAAAAACATAAAACATCATCATTAATTTTTTGACAATTTATACTCTCAAATACATTTTATTTTAAAATGTTCATATAATTAAGAAAAATTCTTACATAGCAATATCCATGTCTTTAAATTATCATTTCCTCTAAAATTCCCCACTTTTCATATTTCATATTATATCTCCAAATTTCCCTAAAATTATTCACACATGAATCATTTCTAATAAAATATTAAATTAACATCAATCTTCATAACCATGGGAAATTGAAAACCTTGGAAGGGTGAGCTGAAACACTTAGTCCATGTAAATAGAAGAACTAATTATTAATTGTCATAAGTTAACATAAGTTGATAATAAGGGTAAGATTACTTAATAATAGTGGATGAGCATAAAATAAGATAATTAATAGCCATAAAACATGGATCGTAAATAATGACACATATTATAAAGCTTTATCATAAGATAAGGGTCATATATGTTAACAATCACGAGCTATGTAAAAATCACCCTTGAAAAAAGGAACCATTAAAACACATAGAAGGAATATTAATACTAATTAGGTATTTGGAAAATAAAAAGAGTTATCATGGATTTTTATGACTATATATTCCTCATATCACATAGGAGTATCTATATTCAGTAAACTCCCGCATCTCATTGAAGTATCATAAAATCAGCAAACTTTGTCATCGATTAGGGTAATAGAACTCAATAATCACATAGGAGTAAATTCCATCTAGTAAACTCTTCCACATTAACCAATTAATTTTCAAGATATAATGGACCAACCAATCACATATAGGAAAAATCCCATTACGGATTGGAGTTCACTCCCTATCATGAACCTTTTGGGATACCCTAGTACCCTAATGGTTGATTTGACCCTAACATGGCCCGAAGGGTGTTCCCCATCCACACGAGTCAGTGAATAGAACTTGTAATCAAGAAAAAATCATGAGGGAATTATTTTTCCACTAGTGAAGAAGATAAAAGATATATGTTAGTATTATCAACACCCTCAACGGATAAAGTACCAAAATCAAATAGGTAAAATAGTACTCAAAAAATACAGCATATACAGACACATCATCATCCAAGATAAATCTCAAAGATAAACCCATGAAACTAGTGGATCACATCTCTACTGGCCACCATCATCAATCCATATCCAAATAAATAAAAACATCCACCACCTCAATGTGGATCTTCTCCTTTTATCAATACTGGAATAAGATAATCTATTATTTCCTTAAGGGAAATGTAGAGTGTGACCTATAAATCAGTGTATGGTCTCCCCATGTTTTCAAAAATCAATTAAATAACAATTACAGAAAATATGACTTCAATTTAAATAAAACAAGGAATGGAATTTCTTTTAAATATTAAAAGAAATATTTCATAATCAAAAGAGATTGAAAAAAACAAAAATCAGTTTAAATAAACACTTTATATAAAACATATATATATAATAGTTTTCATGAATAAAACTATTCTGTAAATAAGATCATGTAAACAAAATATAATGAATATCAAATATCCATGTTTAAAACCCTATAGTATGTTATTTTTTTGTAATGTAATCTTTAAATTACTCATAAGTGATCTTAGCTCAATGTGTGTGCACATCCCACAACTCTGGACATCAAGATTCAACTCCCTATTAGGGAAAAATCATTACATTATATGTTTATGTTAGTGTTTTAATCACCATTCAAGTACTAAGGGGTTGGATCCTAGTGTGATTCTCTTAATTACCCACTAACAACCAAGTCTCACGTGTACTTTAGTTAATCAATCAATAAATCATGGTATAGTCGGTCATTTAAGATTAGTAAAAAAATAACATTTCCCACATTTTTTTTCAGCAATACTCCCTCATTTCAAAATAAAGTATTTTGTTTTCCTCAAATCATGCCTTTATAAATCATCTTTTAATTTAATGAATTTATCCCAAATCATTTTCCAAATGAATCCATCAATTTTATTAAATCCACCCATCAATTTCAATTCCTTTGGAATTTTGAGGTTTTCATAATCTCTATGCATTTTTTAACGTAATCCATTAATAATTTAAACCCACATATTTAAATCATTTCAAATCTCATTTCAAATCAGGCATGAAATTACAAGATTCAATTATAGGGAATTTCTATATGGAACCACCTACCATTATCACTATCTAGAATTATCCACAATGGGGAAAATGAATAATGAAGGTGAAGGAGGCCAACAGTAAATCCTAGATCCAAATTAACTAGACAAAATATCATTAAATCATTAAAAATAAGATCATATCGCTTCCAAATATTGTTGGTGGAGAGGAGGATAAAATAATATAAATGGATATCAGCATGGATCAAATGAAAAACTAAGACATCTGAAAGTGAATAAATGTATCAATATGCATGGTAGTAAGCCTAGGGTTCTTGGGAGGAGTGTATATATTATTCCTAATGAAATTAAACATAGAAAACAATTAAAATCATTAGGATTAATTCATTTATGATGTAAATAAACGGTCAAGATCATTAATACTCCAAATTGTACATACACTGAAAAGTCATCATCACAGGTTAAAAATACCAATTGATGAATATAAATTATAATTTCATTATTTATAGTGTAATTTTTTTTATTTAAATCCATTTTTAGAGTTTATTTATATCATAAAATTTATTTCCAAAATCAAGGATTTATGGTTTAAATTCTTTCTATAGCTACTGCCTAGAAACTGAATCATGCAGAAATACCCAAAAACCTCATACTCACACTAGACCCACAATGGAAACCCACTAAAACCCATAAAACATTTATACCATAGATCCATTAATATTAAGAAACATAGAACACAATTGTTTTTTATTTCCCCAAAAAATTCTCTACATCATCAATATGCATGAAACTCTCACAAAAAAGGGAAACAAAGAAAGATTAAAGATGTACCAGATAAAAGATAATAAGATTCCATAGACTACCCATCATATACAATTTCTTCCACGTAAATTCTGTGAAGATGAATTAGTATCAATGATAAGAGGACACTTATCTCTCATTAGTGTCTCACTCTCCCACGTATCATGAAAATCAAAATCATGATAATATATCACATAAAACAATGTTATCATCTTCCAATGAAGAAACTTTTTCAAAAACAAAATCATGACTATATTCTCAAACATGGATAAATTAAGCACAACATCAATATCCTCCAATCTCAAAACATGTGAATGGTATGAAATATACTTATGAAGCTATAATAAATGAATACACTATGGATTTAATCCATCTACTATGGAATATACAAAGGTAGACCACTTTCCCCACCTTCTCAACAATCTCAAAAGGAAACATAAACTTTGGCGTAATCTCCCCCTATTTTAAAATACCATGGTATTCTAATAAACGTGATACTCTCATAAACAACTAATCATGAATGGAAAAACACAATGGTTGACATCAACAGCTAGAATAATAATCATACCAGTATTGTGTCATCAACATTCTCGGGTGAATAATCTGAATCTTCATATTTATTTAATGGAATAAACTCATTCCAACCAAGGAATGTTCCCCAAACTCCATAAAACACAAAAGATATCTACAAGGACATACGTACAAGGACTCAAAAGGATCCATTCTAATAGAATACTACTATATATATTTATGGAAATTCTCAACCAGTCCTAAAGGGTAATTCAAGATGGACAAAAGTCAAGAATGCAAGAACATAGAATTCCCTGAAGAATATTTATAATTAAACTTATCTACACATTTTTCTGTCGATGATATTTAGTGCCCAAATGTACATGGGATCACATGGATTCCTGGAGGCCTCTCTAGATGATAGAACTCAGACATGAATCCCAATCAAAGACAATAGTTGATGGAACTAAAGGAAATATGATAATCACCTATATGTAGGGACATCCAAAATCCTAAAATTATGTTATATATAAATTGGATATAATGTAACATGATTTGGTTAACATATAGATCAATTCCAACATATCATTCTTCCTTCAAGAGGTAAGAATTAACTAATCCATAAAATTAATAGAAATATAATCTCACATCCAAGTTAACACTGGTAGTGGATAATGAAATTTTAAAGGTCTCTGGTACTCCACATTAACCCATTAACATGTATAAAAATGATAAATAATGTATGTTATGCATCATTTAATTTATGGAAACCAATATCATTGCCAATATCATGGAATGCCTTTGTGGAACCCAGGTGCACACCCCACTAAGAATTATAGAAGTCCCCCATAATATCCTTTATCATAGGAAGTGGTATGAAATACTAGTTTAGGAAATATATGATATTATATGAAGAGAATAAAAAGTCACCAATTGTCTCCAAAAATTAAATAGAGTCCCTTATTTCAAAAAAGTTATCATAAAGTATCTAATCCTAATCAGTGATATTATGATGATTGGAGGACAACTACACACCTTCTAAAATACCTTATAGTCATTATCTCGGACTCCCAAATAAAACTAAGAAAAGGGAACCAATTGATTCCAATATTTTGATGAATATTTCACTACTAGGGTAAGATGTCTCCTTCTCAAAGAATCATCAAAATCATTCTATTTACAGAGGTATAGGAAATGTCATAATCAAGACTCTAGGTGTTGTACCCAACATCTCTATAGGATATTCAAATATATTTCGGATAATATATAACTCCAAATTTTGTGGTCAAAAATATTGTTAACCACTCACCAAAAAGGTAATTATACCAAATCATAAGAGCATGCATTATAGTTGTGAGTTTGAAAACATAGGTAAGACAGTTCTTCTCATGTGGCCTAAGCTTCCTAGAACCACAGGCTACCTCATGAACGCACTAAATAAGGACACCTCCTAAACATGAACATGATGAATCAAAAAATATTATATAGGATTGATAGACCTCTACAAGTGTCAACACCACTTTATAAGTAAAAAAAATTCAAAGAAAGATATTAACATTTCAATTTCTCCACCCAAATGAAATTCCCACATTTCTGAGTGAGTATGATAATCAGAGATGGAATCATTGAGAAATCTATGATTAACATAATCTAATATCATTCGAAAACGGATAATATGTGAATCTCAAAAACATCATATAGTTTATCCCATGTCATAATAGGATTCACCTTCGTATCGTCAACTAAAATACCAAGTTCTGAGATCACATGTGTCAAAAACATCACTCTCAAATCCCAATATTAAATTTTGAATGTTATTTATAATTTCAATGATTTCCCATGGTTTCCGTAACAACTCTCAAATATCGTGCATGTTCCTCTTCATTTTTTTGTAAACAGGGATTTCATCCACAAATAACACTGCAAACCAATCAAGGTGCTGATGAAATATCAAATTCATCCAATCCATAAAATTTATGGGTAATTGGTTTCACAAAATGGAATAGAACAATATTCATAATGGACACACCTACTATAGAATTATATATTATTAATGTTATATTAATTTATTATTAACAGATGATAACCAGATCAAGGATTGATCATCATTGACCACTTAAAAACATTAATATTTCCCAATAGATCATCTTTACATGAAAACAAGATTTTAATTATTTACCATGAATTTATTAGGCTTCCAATAATCAACACATAAGTGAATTTTCTTATCATACTTATTCGCAAAGAGAGCAGGTTCTACACATGATGTAAAAATCTAGCATGTATAATCCATCTTTAATTGGACATCCAATTGAGTTTTCAATTCATTCAACTATACTGAGGATATATAGTAAGAAATAATAGACACTAGATGAGTACTAATTACTAAATCAACAAAAAACTCTACATCTCTTTCTAATGTAAATCCAGATAAGTTATAATGAATAATGTTTTGAAACTTGAAAAAAATGGAGCGAGATAAAAACTCAATGATTCCCTCCATAGGCTAAAAAAATAATAATATTACCCTACCCAACTCTAGAAAAGGTGGTTGAACTCATCTCGACCAAGGTTCCCATTCTCCTTAAAAAACATAGTAGATACCATCATGTGTAGTAAAGAAGACCCCCCAAAAAGTAATTGTAACTACCAAAACATTCACTAATGAAAATTCCCCTTGTTTTTTTAAATGTTTTACTATGTAAAATGGTTATGTAAAACATATTCACATTATTGGTTTTATGTTTTTGGATTTTAAAATACTATTACGAATTGTGACCTTTGAAAATATAGTCGTTTAATAGTGATCACGTGATTAGAATAAATATAGGGCTTTAACAATCCAATTTACATAGAAAAAGGAAGTGATGGTCTCATCCAGTAGAATTTCTCCATATGATGCCCAATTTTCGGAGCTCGGAATAGAGGTGGTGCCATTGGGCATCGCTCTTGACCAAGCCTAAGCCGAGCATCAACACGTTAAGCTCGAACAGAACCATCTATGGGTGAAGTGAAAGTTGATAGAGATCACCATGTGTGCAATGTTATCTAAGCCTCCGAAAGAGTCTTTCCCCATCATACACCTTACCCATTGGTATTATAAGGCTGTTTTAAGGGGTTATGTAACAAATCCATAGAACTATGATTATGTGAATGAATTTTTTATAGAATAAAGAATATTATTTTATTTTTATTATTGTTACGTTATAAATAGTTTTTAAAAGCAGAAATAGTATATTTAGTTAATATTCAAATAAGGAATATATTTTTATGAATTAATGGATTTTTAAATTAAATACAATTTTAATAAGATATTTTTATTAAATTAATATTTAATAAATATAAATTATCATATAATTTTGTGAATTTAATTGTAATTTTTATTAATGTTTGAAAGTTATTTTTTGTCAAGACCCATGAATTTTTTATAAATGTAGATTTTCATTTTAAAAGTACAAATTAACATATTTAGAAAATTATTTATATAAAATGAATATTATTTTTGGAATCAAGACATCAAAATTATCTCATAATGAATTTTTCCTAATTTTCTAAGACAGTCGATTTTTTTGGTAAAAATTAAATACCATTTAAATATATAATGTGTGTTTTGGAATCATAATGACCCAATAGTGATGTAATAAAATAATATAAACATTATTATCAGGCAATACATGTTTTACCATTAAAATCATGTGATTTTAGGTTTTTTTGATTTATTTTACAAAGCTTTGGTGGACCCTCCAACACTTATAAATAATTTTGTCTTTTAAAATTGTTTTCCTTGAAAGTGTCACACACCTCCACATAAGAAACAATATTATTTTAATAATTTCTAAAATTGGACTTATAAAATATTTTTTTCCACTCCACTTTAAAAAAAACATGGGCAAAAACCATGTACTGGGTTGCGGTTTTGATTTGTTTAATGTGAAGTGTCTCAAACTGAAATAATAAACAATTCCCTCTCCATTCCTATATAAACCGACCCACGCTCCCACTTTATCTTCACCCAAATCATTTGGAGTTCGTCCAAACTCCTCCATCCTCTCTCTAGAATCTTCCCAGGCACCTAGAGCTCCCAATAAGACTCTCTCAAGACTCTCCCAAGCCTTTGGAAACACATTTCCATGTAAGAGATTCCTTCTTTTCTCGTTTTTGTCGAATTTTCATTAAGTTGTTATGCCCTTTTATTTTCAATTAAAAATGTTGGGTTATGATTTCACACCTCCCCAGTACTGACCTCTTTATGTTTTTATGATGGGATACCCCGTTCATTTCCATGTAAGGGATTTCATCTTTTCTCATTTTGTCAAATTTTCATTAAGTTATTATGCCCTTTTATTTTCAATTAAAAATGATGGGGTATGATTTCACACCTCCCCCATACTTCACTATTTATGTTTGGATACGAGAAGGTAGAGGCGTCTCTCGCACAGATGTACCTAGGGGTAAAAATCCTGACAATGAATTTCAATCTTGACCCGATGTATCCTGTTACACGACAACGGGCCTTGCTTCACTCTTAGTTACGACACTCCTAGGGGATATGATTTGGTAAATTAATAATCATAGTATAAACCATTATAAAGGGTATAAAAATATAATAAATTCCCCTATGAATATATTTTAGAAAGTAGATCATGGATACCATAGATTGAAACATGTAGATTCATAAGTTAAACAAATAAAATTAATTTATAAGTCATCTGTTTTTGTTTTTGGATTACCCTTTATGTGTTACCCCTAACATTCCTTTTATTCCATCCAATGGTCGGTAATAGGACGACTTAGCCTAACCAACGATGTGAAGATCAATGCAATGATTGATCTAATGAGATCCCCAATCCAATGGGAGTGGTAATCGAGTACTTTGTCACGATTATTTATCGGTTAACTCAAGATTCGAATAAACACATTGGTCAAGAGGAATGATCAACCCCCCCTCCCAAGAAAGAACAAGTCTCTATCGAGAGATACTTGAGATGAAGACCTCCTAATTTTAATGGATCATATGATCCCTCAATCACCGAACAATGGATTAACTCCATTGATAATATCATCTCCATCTTTCAATGTTCAGAACAAGGGAAGGATCTTCTGGCTGCATATCATATAGAGGGTGATGTTGATCGATGGTGGAAATTGATCAAAAATAGGAAGCCTGAGGAGGATATTGAGATGTTGTAATGGATGTATTTTTAGAATATTTTTTTATAAATATTTTCTTTGTACCCTCCGACATAAGATGGAATGGGACTTCCTTTACCTCAAACAAAAAGATGAAGAATATGTCAGAGCGTACAATGAAAAATTCACAAGGCTTTAACGATACGCCTCCGACATTGTCTTTACCACCAAATTCAAGGTTGACCGCTTCATTGGTGGGATGAAACCTAACCTACGGAAACCCCTATCGATCCGTGACCTTGAAATCTATGAGGAAATTGTTGGATGTTCCAACAAGGTCAAAATAGAGATCGGTGAATCTCAGGGGTATCATAGGGATAAGAAGTGTAAGGTTGACTTCAATTATTTCTATCCGATGGAGAAATTCCACGGTGCTAAGAAAATTCAACATCAAACTTTCCAAAGATGAAGTATGAAGCACCTCGGAAATTTCTTGAAGGGGATGAGGAACTGTGTTAGGTGTGGAAGAGAAGGACGCCTAGACATTAACTTCCGTAATGAAAAACCCGCGGATATGATAGAGGATAAGAAATCTTCGTTCGACATTCAATGCTTTGTTCATTGCTTCAAGTACAAAGAACTAGGGTTTCTTGAAAATCAGTGCCTTAATCCAAGGTTTTTTGGTGGCAACCAACAACCTCCAATGTAGCAACGGTGAGCTTTTTCCATCACTACAGCTGAAGTGAACCCGAACAACATAGTGGTGACAGGTATGCTAGTTATTCATTCAATAATAGTGAACATACTTTTTGATTCTAGTTCTACACATTCTTTTATATCCCGAAGTATTAGTAGAACAATCCCAACACCACCACAAATCATGTAACTAAAGATGTTGATGAGTACGGAAAATGGGGAGAAGTGTGAAATATATATGGACCACAAAAGGCTCAAGTATATATTCACACAGAAAGAGTTGAATATTCACCAACGAAGATGGTTAGAGCTGATCAAAGACTATGACTTCTCAATCTATTAACACCCTAGCAAAGCGAACAAGGTGGAATATTCTCTATGTAGAAAGGGCCCAACGATTCTATCATTGATGATAAATAAAAAGTATCCAATATTCATAGATTTGATGAAGATAGACATGTGAATCATAAATAAGGGTACATCTTCAATCTTTTCACAAATTATTTCTCAACCGTCTCTTTGGGAAAGGATAAAGGATGCTCAAAAGGATGATGTGGGAATTCAGAAGAATGTGGAAACTATCAAAAAAGGAAAATCCTTAGAATTTAATGTCAATGAAGAAGGAATTGTGATATTTGGGAGAATACAATGTGTCTCATCATGTCTTGAGCTGAAGAAGGAGCTTTTGGATGACACACATTGTTCAAATTTCTTCATCCACCTAGGAAACACAATGATGTATTGAGATCTCTGAGATCATTATGTGGGATAACATGAAGAAGTAGATCGATGAATATACATCAATGTGCCTGTTGTGTCCACAAGTGAAGGCTGAGAGACAAAAGTGTAAAGGGATGATGAAAACATTTCCCAAAGAAGCATGGAAATGGGAGAACATTACCATGGATTTTGTCATCGGACTTCCGAGGACATCCAAAGGCAACAATGAAATATGGGTTTTTGTGGATCATCTTACAAAGGCTGCACACTTAATTTCTATTCGGAAGGATTTCACATTGGATTAGACGGAAAAAATATATATCAGGGAATTGGTAAGGCTGTATGAAATACCACTATCTATTATATCCTATCGAGATCCAATATTGACCTCTATGTTTTGGAAGAGTCTTCAACACACTCTGGATACTGAGCTAAACATTAGTATGGTTAATCATCTTCAAATTTATGTCCAATCCATGTGGACTATCCAAACACGTGGGGACATGTTGATAGAGTGCTCAATGGACTTCAAATAAGGATGGGATCAACATCTTCCCCTATCTAAGTTCTCTTATAATAACACTTTCCACTTGAGAATCCGAATGGCACCTTATAAAGCCATGTATGGGAAGAGGTGCAGAACACTAGCATGTTGGGATGATGTCTGTGAGCATAAGCTGCTAGGATCTGGAATGGTTTAAGAAATGATGGAGAAGGTGAAAACCATTCAACAACATATCAAGGCAGCCCAATGTTGATAAAAGCGTTATGTAGATAACATTCGGTGAGACCTTGAGTTAGAAGTTGGAGACATGGTATTTCTAAGCATATCTCCATGGTATATGGTCCTGAGGTTTGGAATTAAATGGATGTTAAGTCCTAGGTACATCGGCCCCTTCGAGATTTTTGATTGTGTCAGGGTTGTGGCCTATCGACTAGCACTTCCACCTACCATGGCCATAGTACATGATTTCTTTCATATATCCCTCTTAAGTAAGTACATATCGGACCCTTCACATGTACTCTGTTTTGAGGTAGTACAGTTAGTGGATGATCTTTCTTATGAGGAGAAACAAATGAAGATCATAGATCGTAGAGAAAAAGTTCTACGAAATATGAAAATGCCCCCTCCCCCCGTCAAGGTGTTGTGGAAAATCCAAAAGTTGGATAAAGAAATGTGGGAATCAGAGGAAGTGATGAAGAAGAGTTACCCACATTTGTTTTAGTGTGGGAATCGGAAATTTTGAATACAAACCTTTTTAAGGAGGGAAGATTGTAACGACCCAAACATTAATTATTGAAAATTCTCCTTGGTTTTTTTAAATGCCTTAATATGTAAAATGGTTATGTAAAACATATGCAGTTTATTGGTTTTATGTTTTTGTATTTTAAAATACTGTTATGAGTCATGACCATTGCAAATATAGTCGTTGAACAGTGATCACATGATTTGTATAAATATAGGTCATTAACAATCCAATTTACTCATATAAAGGAAGCGATGGCCTCATTAAGTATAATTGATCCATAAAAAGCCCATTTGTCAGAGCTCGGAAAAGTGGTGGCATCATTGGGCTTCTCTCTTGACCAATACCAAGCTGAGATTCAACATATTAAGCTCCAACGGAACTGTCTATGGGAGAAGTGGATATTGAAAGGGATCAGAACATGTGCAATGTTATCCGAGCCACCCCTAGAGTATGTCACCATCGCGCACCTTACCCAAAGGTCTTATGAGGTTGGTTTAACAGTTTATGTAAAAGATCTCTAGAACTATGATTCTGTGAATTAATTTATATAGAATAATGAATAGAAATTTATTTTATTACTGTTACGTTATAAATAGTTTTTAAAAGCACAAATAGTATATTTAGTTAATATTCAACTAATGAATCTCTTTTTATGAATTAATGGATTTTTTAATTAAATAAAATTTTAATAAAATTTTATTATTAAATATAAATGATCGTATAATTTTTTGAATGCAATTGTAATTTTTATTATGTTTTGACTACTATTTTTGTCATAAGCCATGAATTTTTTATAAATGTCAGTTTTTATTTTTAAAGTAAAAAATAAAATATTTAGAAAATTATTTAGATAAAATGAATATTATTTTTAAAATTAGTATGTAGAAATAATCCAATGGTGAGTTTTTTATAATTTTTTGAGATAGTCAAATGTTTGGGAAAAATTAAATACTGTTTAGATATATAATGTGTTTTAAGACATCATAATGACCCAATCGTGATGTAATAAAATACATAAACATTTTGTTCGGAAAATTAATGTTTTAACATTAAAATAATGTGATTTTGGGAATGTTTGATTTATTTTACAAAGCTTTAGTGGACCCTCCAAGACTTATAAATCATTTTGTCTTTTTAAATTGTTTTCCTTGAGAGTGTGACTCACCTCCACATAAGAAACCCTGTTATTTTAAGAAGTTCGGCGATTTTACTTATAAAATATTGCTTTCCAATCCACTTTGCCAAAAACCATTGGTAGAAACCATGGGATGGATTGTAGTTTTGAATAGTTTAATGTGAAGTGTCCCAAACCTAAATAATAAATTATTCCCTCTCCATTCATATATAAACACACCCATGCTCCCACTTTCTCTTCACTCGAAGCCTTTGGAGTTCCTCCAACCCCTGTCCAAATCTCTCTAGAATCCTCCCAAGGCACCCAAAGCTCCCAAGAAGCCTCTCTCAAGCCTCTCTCAAACCATTGGAAACACATTTCCATGTAACGTATTTCTTCTTTTCTCATTTTTTTCCAATTTTCATTCAGTTTTTATGCCTTTTTATTTTCAATTAAATATGTTGTGGTATGATTCCAAACCTCCCCCATACATCCCTCTTTATTTTTGGATGATGGGAGACCCATTTCTCTCTCATAAATGCCTATCATGTACACCATTTACGGTGCTGAAATTCTATGAGGGATTTCTCTCTCCTCATTTACATTCAAGCAATTATTTTGAATTATTCATATAAATTCCATTTAATTTGTTGGGACATGTATCTATATGATCCCCTTATTTCATGTATATATGATGAGACACCCCTTTCTCTCTCATCAACCATTTTTATGATCTCTTATTTCACGTCATTATGCTGCTGAAATTGCACCTAAATTTTCCAAGCCATAGTCATTGTGTAGTGAATACCATGCCCATTTATCTATCAAAGGTCTTCACCTTTATGAACATTTACTTATTGTTTAAATAGTTTCATGTTTTCATTCCACATTCCTTTATCATGGAATAAATGATTATGTTGAATGATTTGATGTTTTGTGATCCATGAGGCACACTTATGCATGAAATGAAATTATTAAGAAGGGTATGCCCTGACAGTGCTACAATGCATTGGGTAAAGTATAGTATCATGATACTTTTTGTGAAATGAGTGTTGACTCATGAAAATTCAAGTGTAACGAGGGTTTATTCGTGCTTCATGTGCAATGAGGGTTTACTCATGTGCTATTTGAAATGAGCCGTGGCGCATGATAATTCCATGTTAAGTGTTGTTTCCACATTTCCCCATTTTCCATGTCATGTAAAATGAAAAATTCATTTCCTATGCTTCAAGGCAATTGATATTTCATGAGAAGAATTATCCAACACATGACCTTGAGTTGGCTGCAGTGATCTTCGCATTGAAAATTTAGCGTCATTATCTCTTTGGGGAGAAGTTTGAAATATATACAGACCACAAAAGCCTCAAGTATATATTCACACAGAAAGAGTTGAATATGAACCAACGAAGATGGTTAGAGCTGACCAAAGACTATGAATTATCAATCCATTACCACCCTGGGAAAGTGAAGAAGGTGGAAGATGCTCTATTTAGAAAGGACCCTACGATTATATCATTAATGAGAATTGAAATAGACCCAATCTTCATAGATTTTATGAAGATGGACATTGGAATCATAAATAAGGGAACAATAGCAATCCTTTCACAAATGAATGCTCAACCCTCTCCTTTGGAAATGATATAGGATGCTCAAAATGATGATGTCGGAATTCAAAAGAAGGTGGAAACTACCAAAAAAGGAAAATCCTCAGAGATCAATGTCAATGAAGAAGGAATTGTGAGATTTGGAAGAATACTATGCGTCCCATCAAGTCTGGAGCTGAAGATGGGGATTTTGGATGACACCCATTGTTCATATTTCTCCATGTACCCAAGAAACACAAAGATGTATTGAGATCTTTGAGATCAATATGGGTGGGATAACATGATGAACACGATCGCTGAATATAAATCAAAGTGCCTGGTGAGTTCGAAAGTGAAGGTTGAGAGATAAAAAGTCTAATGGTATGATGAAATCATGGCACATACCATCATTAAAATGGTAGAAAATTAATATGGAATTTGTCACCAGACTTCTGAAGACATCAAAAGGAAACAATGCAATCTAGGTTTTTGTAGATTTTATTACAAAGGTTATACACTTCACTGCTATTCGGGAGGATTTATCATAGTATCACCTGGCACATATATATATTAGGGAAGTTGTAAGGCTGTATAGAGTTCCACTATCTATTTTATCCGATCAAGAACTATGATCCACCTCTATGTTTTGGAATAGTCTTCAACGTGCTCTGGATTCTGATATGAACTTCAGTACGGCTTATCACCCTCAAACTGATGGCCAATCTGAGCGGACTATCCGAACACTTGAGAACATGTTTAGAGCTTCCTAAATAGACATAAAAGGAAGATGGTATAAACATCTTCCTCTGGTTGAGTTCTCTTATAATAGGAGTTTCCACTCAAGCATCTGAATGTCACCTTATGAATCCCTCTATGGGAAGAGTTGCAGAACACCGACATTTTGGGATGATGTCGGTGAGAGTAAGCTACTATGACCTAAAATGGTAGAGAAGGTGAAAAAAATTTAGCAGTATATCAAGGTAGCCCAAAGTCAACATAAGAGTTATGCAGATTTCCGTCAGTGAGACCTTGAGTTTAATGTTGGAGACACGGTATTTCTACGCATATCTCCGTGGAATAAGGTCATGAGGTTTGGAAATAAAGGGAAGTTAATTCCTAGGTACATTGTCCCCTTAGAGATTTTTGATCATGTTGGGGCTATGGCCTATTGATTAGAACTTTCACCTACCATGGAAAAAGTACATGATGTCTTTCATGTATCCCTCTTATGGAAGTACATACCAGACCCTTCACATGTACTCTTTTCCGAGTTAGTATAGTTAGAGGATGATCTTTTTTACGAGGAGTAACCAATGATGATCTTAGATCATAGAGAAAATGTTATACGAAAAAATACAATGCCCCTCATCAAGGTGTTGTGGTGAAACCATGGGCAAAAACCCTGTGCTGGTTTGTGGTTTTGATTACATTAATGTGAGGTGTCCCAAACCTAAATAATAAATTATTCCGTCTCTTTTCCTATATAAACACACCCAATATCCCACTTTATCTTCAATAAAAGCCTTTATAGTTTCTCCAAACTCTTCCCTCATCTCTCTAGAATCCTCTCAAGGCTCCCCAAGCTCCCAAGAAACCTCTCTCAAGCCTCTCTCAAACCTTTGGAAGCACATTTCCAAGTAAGGGATTTCTTCTTTTCTCATTTTTTTCAAATTTTCTTTATGTTGTTATGCCATATATTTTCAATTAAAAATGTTAGGGTATGATTTCTCACATTCTCAATACTTCCCTATTTATGTTTGGATGATGGTAGACCCATTTCTCTCTCAATAATTCCTCCCATGTACACCTGTTACCCTTCCAAAATTCAATGTGGGATTTCTCTCTCCTTGTTTACATCTGAGCAATTGTTTTGTATTATGCATCTAAATACTATTAAATTTGTTGGGACATGTATCAATATGACCCCCTTACTATCCATTTCATTTAAATATGATGAGACATCACTTTCTCTCTCATCAAATTTTTTTATGAGTTATTATGTGATGTCGTTATGCTGCCGAAATTGCACTGTGATTTTTCAAAGCCGAAGTCATTGTGTAGTGAATATCATGCCCATTTCCCTATAAAGGGTATTCACAATTATGCACATTTACATATTATTTAAATAGTTTCATTATGTATTACATATTCCTTTATCATGTAATAAATTATTATGTTTAATATTTTGATGCTGTATGATCCATGTGACACACTTATGCATGAAATGAAATGTTCAAGAAGGGTGCGCCCTGATAGTGATCCAATGTATTGGGTAAAGTATAGTATCACGATACGTCATCTGCAATGAGTGTTAACTCATTCCAATTCAAGTTTAATGAGGTTTTACTCATGCTCCATGTGTAATGGACCTTGGCTCATGTTAATTCCATGTTAAGTGTTGTTGCAACATTTCCATGTTATGACAAGCAAGATATATCATGCATTTATTTTTATTTTTCTCATGCACTCATTTATATACTTATTTCATAACATGTATTGTAATATTCATGTAATATCATGTTTACTCCCTTAATGGACATTATAGCTCAGCCTTTTCTTATGCATGTCCTCAGGTTATCCCATGCAATGCTAAGTACGAGGGAATGTAGTGGTCATGTAACAGATGTTTTCAATAAGATGTTGAATTTTATGCTTCAAGTTGTTATGTAATGTTCATGTTCCCCAAAGACACTAGACCTCTTGACCTTCCATGTTATATCATGTTAAGTTTCATATGTAATAAATCATGTTTATGTTTGTAATAAAATATTAGGTTTGTCATAGTTTGTATCAGAGGACATGTTTAGTTATTTTTGGGATTAGGATTAGAAAACCCTAGTGAATGCCTTAGGGATAAGTCTAAGTATAATAAAAACATCCCAATGTTTTGGTTAGTATTGAGTAAGTGGTTTATCATGAAAATACATCCCTATTTGGATACAAGCAGATAGAGGCGGCTCAGGCACAGATATACCTAGGGGTGAAAATCCCGACAATGAGTTTCAGGCTTGACCCGGGGTATCCTAGTACACGATAATAGGCCTTGATTCACTCTTAGTTACGACACTCCTAGGGAATATTCTTAGATAAATTGATATGATTTGTATGAACAATTATAAAGGGAAAAAAATTAAAAATTCCCCTAGGAATATATGTTAGAATGTAGATCATGGATAACAAAGATTGAACCCAGTAGATTCATAAGTTAAGGAAATAAAAGTAACTTATAAGTAATTAGTTTTTGTTTTTTGATTACCTTTTATGTGTTTCCCATAAAATTACTTTTATTACATCCAATGTCCAGAAATAGGAGGACTCGGGCTAACCACCGATGTGAATATCAATTCGATGATTGATCTAATGAGATCCCAAAATCCAATGGGAGTGGGGGTCAAGTACATTGTCACGATACATTCTCAGTTAACTCAACATTTGAATAGAAATATGGGTCAAGAGGAACGTTCAACCCCCCACCCCAAGAAATAACAAGTCTCTATTGAGAGCATCATGAGACAATGGCCTTCTACTTTTAATGGGTCATCAGATCCCTCAATCGTCAAACAATGGATCAACTCCATTGAAAAGATCTTCTCCATCCTTTAATGATCGGAACAATAGAAGGTTCTTATACCTACTTATCATATGGAGGGTGAAGCTGATCAGTGGTGGACATTGGTCAAAAATAGGAAGCCTGAGGAGAATATTGAGATTGTGTAATGGAATGATTTCTGGAAGATGTTTTTTGATAAATATTTTCCTCGCACCCTCAAACATAAGATGAAAAGGGACTTCCTTTCCCTCAAAAAAAAAGATAACGAATCTGTCAGAGCATATGAGTCAATCTTCACAAGGCTTGCATGATACACCTCTAGATTTGTTGTTACCACCAAATGCATGCTTGATCGATTCCTTGTTGGGATGAAACCTAGCCTGCGGAAAGCCATGACGATCCGTGACTTCGACAGCTATGAGGAAATTGTCTGATGTTCCCTGAAGGTTGAAATGGATATCAGATAATCTCTGGGGTATCATGGGGATAATAATCGTAAGGTGGACTTCAATTCGTGATGTTTGATGGATTGATCCAACGGCTCTAGGAAAATCTAGTACCCCACTTTCCAAAGGTTTGGAAAGAAGAACCCCGGAAATTGCCTAAAGGGGATGAGGAAATGCTTTAGGTGTGGAAGAGAAGGACACCTAGCCATTAAATGTCAATAAGAAAATCCTGTGGCTGTTATAGAGGAGAGGAACGCTCCGTTCAAATCTCAAAACATTGTTCATTTCTGAAACTACAATAAAGCAGTTAATCTTGAATGTCAATGCCGTAAGCCAAGGGTTTTCGAAGGAAACCAACAACCTCCAAGGCGAAAGGGAAATCTTTTTCCATCACTATAGATGAAGTGAACCCCAACCATGAAGTGGTGACAGGTACTATAGTTATTCATTCAAGAATAGAGAATGTACTTTTTGATTTCTGTTCTATGCATTCTTTTTCTATCACTAAATTTTATTAGAACAATACCAACACCACCAAAATAATGGAAGTAAAGATGTTGGTGAGTACAGAAAATGGGACAGTCCTTACATCCCATGAATATAACTCCTCCCCTATCATAATTTGAGAATTAAACATTCTAGAAAACCTCATCATACTCCCTATGGTGGAATTTGATGTAATTCTTGGAATGGATTGGATTTTATTATATGGAGCCAACAGAAATTGTCCTGAGAGGGAAATCACACTCCATGTGGAAAATTGACCCTTGATTCTGTACAAGTGCAAGGAGGAGGATGAATCTTATTTAGATCCATCATCTCAAAAATGGATATTACTACCCAATGAGCACACGTATCTTTCTTGGATGATTGAGTCCAAGGAAGAAACTATCCTTGAAGACATGCCTATTTTGAGGGAATTCCCTAATGTTTTTCCTGAGGAATTTCATGGACTTCCTCCTAGAAGAGATGTTGAATTCTCAATTGACCTTATACCTGGGGCATTACCAATATCCAAGAATCTTTATAGAATGGTTGTTTTGGAGATTTTAGAGATGAAGAAACAACTGTAAGAGAATCTGGATAAAGGGTTTATACGCCCAAGTGCTTCACCATGGGGTGCACCAGTCCTCCTCATCAAGAATAAGGATGGGTCAATGCGCCTTTGCATTGATTATCGTGAGCTTAAGAAAATCATGATAAAGAAAAAGTATCCTCTACCACATATTTATGAATTGTTCAATTAGCTGTGTGGAGCACAATACATCTCTAAGGTAGATTTTCGGTCAGGATATTATCAAGTAAGGGTGAAGAAGGAGATATCTCCAAGACATCATTTTGTATAAGATAAGGGCACTATGAATTCATAGTAATGCCTTTCAGAATCACTAATGCTCCAGTAATCTTCATGGACTTGATAAATAGAGTCTTTATAGAATACATAAATAAATTTGTTGTAGTTTTATAGATGATATTCTAATATACTAAAATACCAAGGAAGAGCATGAGGAACATATAAGAATTGTACTAGAGACCATGCGATAGGAGAAGCTCTATGCATAGTACATCAAATGTGTGTTCTGGTTGAAGGCGGTCTCATTTTGGGATATATCATCACAAACAATGGGATACCTATGGATCCCTCAACGACAGCTACAATAGAAGGATGACCAAGGCCAGCATCGGTAGTAGATAACCATTGCTTTTGGGGTTATTTGGATATTATCGACAATTTGTGAGAAATTAATCACGATAGTCCAACCCTCTTACCATGCTAACTCGAAATGGAGTAAAGTTTTCATGGAGTGATAAATGGGAAGAAAGCTCCAAGAAGTTGAAAAGGATGCTTATCATTGCGCCCATGCTCATAATACCCACAAGTGCAAAACATTTGTGGTATTTAGTGATGCTTCAAAAAAGGGCCTAGTATGTGTGTTGATGAAAAATGACAAAGTCATTGCCTATGCTTCAAGGTAATTGAAAATTCATGAGTAGAACTATCCAACACATTACCTCGAGTTGGCTGGAGTGATCTTCACTTTGAAAATTTGGCGGCATTATCTCATTGGGTAGAAATGTGAAATATATACGGACCAAAAAAGGCTCATGTATATATTCACATAGAAATAGTTGAATATGCGCCCACAATGATTATTAGAGATTATCAAAGATTATGAATGCTCATTCAATTAGCACCCTGGGAAAGCGAACAATGTGAAAGATGCTCTGCGTATAAAGGGCCGAGAGATTCTGTCATTGCTGAGAATTGAAAAGGATCCAATCTTATTATATTTGATAAAGATGGACATGGGAATCATAAAGAATGGAAAATCATCAATACTTTCACAAATGATTGCTCAACCGTCTCTTTTGAAAAGGATAAAGGATGATCAAAAAGATGATGTGAGAATTCAGAAGAAGGTAGAAACTATGAGAAAAGGAAAATCATTGGAGTTCAATGTCATTAAAGAAGGAATTGTGAGATTTTGGAGAAGACTATGTGTCCCCTCATGTCTAGAGATAAAGAATGAGCTTTTGGATGACACAAATAGTACAAATTTTTTCCATCCATCCAGGAAACAAAAAGATGTATCGAGATATTTGAGACCATTATTGGTGTTATAACATGAAGATGGAGATTTGTGAATATACATCAAAGTTCCTAATGTGTCAGCAAGTGAAGGCTGAGAGAAAAATTTATAAGGGGATGAAGAAACCATTTCCCATACCAGCATGAAAATGGGAGAGAATTACCACGGACTTTGTCACCGGACATATGAAGAAATCCAAAGGAAAAAATGAAATCTGGGTTGTTGATGATAATCTTACAAAGGTTGCACACTTCATTTATCTTTGCGAATATTTCTCATTGGATCAGCTGGCACAGATATATATCAGGGAAGTGGAAAGGCTACATGGAGTACCACTATCTATTGTATCCGATTGAGAGCCAAGATTCACCTCTATGTTTTAGAAGAGTCTTCAACATGATATGGATAGTAAGTTGAACTTCAGTACGACTTATCATCCTCAAAATGGCGTCAATCTGACCAAACTATCCAAAAACATGAGGACATGTTGAGATCAGGCTCAATGGACATCAAAGGAGGATGAGATCAATATCTTCCTCTAGTTGAGTTCTCTTTTAATAAATGTTTCCACTCGAACATCATAAGGTAACCTTATGAATCCCTGTATGGGAGGAGGAAGAAAAAACCAGCATGATGGGATGAAGTCGGTGAGCGTAAGCTGTTAGGACAAAAAATGGTAGAAGAAATGGTGGAGAAGGTGAAAACCCTTCAGCAGCATATCATTGCAACCCAAAGTCAACAGAATAGTTATGTAGATAACTGTATGTGAGACCTTGAGAGTAAATTTGGAGACATGTTATTTCTATGCATATCTCCATGGAAGAAGGTGATGAGGTTTGGAAAGAAAGAGAAGTTAAGTCCTAGGTACATCAGCACCTTCAAGATTTTTGATCATGTCAGGGATGTGGCCTATCGACTAGAACTTCCACCTACCAATGCCAAAGTACATTATGTATTTCATGCATCCCTCTTAAAGATTTACATACCGGACCCTCCACATGTACTCTCTTTATAGGTAGTATAACTATAGGACAATATTTCTTACGAAGAGAAACCAATGAAGATCATAGATCATAGAGAATAAGTTCTATGTAAAAAAGACAATTCCCGTCATCAAGGTGTTGTGGAAAAACCACAAGTTGGAAGAAGAAAAATAGGAATCATAAGAATTGATGAAGAGGATTTACCCACATTTGTTTCAGTGTGGGAAAATGAAATTTCAAGGGTGAAATTTCTTAAGCAGGGAATATTGTAACGACCCAATCATTCATTAATGAAAATTCCCCTTGGTTTTTAAAATGTTTGTTATGTAAAATTGTTATGAAAAACATACACTCTTCCTTGGTTTTATGTTTTTGGATTTTAAAATACCATTAAGAATCATGATCGTTTAAAATATAGCCGTTGAATAGTCATCACCTGATTAGTATGAATATAGGGCTTTGAAAAACAAATTTACTCAGACAAAGGAAGTGATGGCCTCATGCAGTAGAATTTTTCCATACAATGCCCATTTTTCGGAGCTCAGAAAATAGGTGGAATCATTGGACTTCGCTCTTGACTAAGCCCATGTAGAGATTTAACACGTTAAGCTCGAACGGAACCGTCTACGTGAGAAGTGGAAGTTGATAGAGATCACCCCTGGTGCAATGTTATCAGAGCCACCCCAAGAGTCTATCACCATTGTGAACCATACCCTTCGGTCTTATGCGGCTGTTTTAAGGGGTTATGTAATAAATCTCTATCACTATGATTATTTGAATGAATTTTGTATAGAATAAATAATAGACATTTATTTTTATTATTGTTACATTACAAATAGTTTTTAAAAGAGAAAACAGTATATATATTGTTAGTATTCAACTAAGGAATGTGTTTTTATGAATTAATGGATTTTTTAATTAAATAATATTTTTTAAAAATATTATTATTAAATTAGTTTTTATTAAATATAAATTATATTATAAAATTATGAATGCAATTGTAATTTTTATTGAGGTTTGAATGATGTTTTTGTTAAGACCCATGTATTTTTTATAAATGTAGGTTTTTATTTTAAAAGTAAAAAATTAACATATTTATAAAATTATTTCGATAAAATGAATATTATTTTTGGAATCAGGATGTCGAAATTATCCAATGATGAATTTTTCAAAAAAATTTGAGACAGTCAAATTTTTAGCTAAAAATTAAATACTATTTAAATATATAATGTGTTTTATGAAAACATAATGACCCAATAGTTATGTAATAAAATACTATAAACATTATTTTCGTCCAATACATGTTTTACTATTACAATAATGTGATTTTGGGTTTGTGTTATTTATTTTACAAAGCTTTATTGGACCCTCCGAGACTTATAAAACATTTTTTATTTTTAAATGTTTTCCTTGAGAGTGTGACTCACCTCAAAATATGAAACCCTATTATTTTAATAAGTTAGGCCATTTTCCTTATAAAATATAGTTTTTGACTCCCCTTTGGTAAAAACCATGGGCAAAACCCATGGGATGGTATGTGGTTTTGATTAGTTTAATGTGAGGTGTCCCAAACCTAAATACTAAATAATCCCCTCTCATTTCCTTTATAAACCCACCCAAGCTCCCACATTCTCTTCACTAAAGGAATTTTTAGTTCGTCCAAACTCATCCCTACTCTCTCTAGAACCCTCCCAAGGAATCCCAAACTCGCAAGAAGCCTCTCTCAAGCCTCTCCCAAGCCTTTGGATCAAATTTCGAAGTAAGGGATTTCATCTTTTCTCATTTTTGTCCAGTTTTTTTTAAGTTGTTATGACCTTTTATTTTCAATTAAAAATGTTGGGGTATGATTTCACACCTACACCATAATGACTTATTTATGTTTTTATGATGGGGTACCCCTTTAGCTCTCATAAATTACTCCCATGTACACCTGTTACCATGCCGAAATTCTGTGATGGATTTCTCTCTCCTCTTTTACATCCAAGCAATTCTTTTTTATTTTTCATCTAAATTACATTAAATATAATGATACATTTATCTATATGTCCCCCTTAGTGTAAATTTCATGTAAATAGTATGAGACACACATTTCTTATCATCCACCATTTTTATGAGTTCTTATGTCACATAGTTGTGCTGCCGAAATTGCACCGCGATTTTCCAAGCCGAAATCACTGTGTAGTGAATACCATGCCCATTTCATTATCAATGGTATTCACCTTTTTGAACATTTAATTATTGTTTAAAAAGTTTCATGTATGTATTAAACATTCCATTATCATATAATAAATGATTATGTTGAATGATTCAGTGTTGTATGATCCATGTGGCACACTTATGCATGAAATGAATGTTTTAAGAAGGGTGCACCGTGATAGCTCTCCAATGCATTGGGTAAAGTATAGTATCTTGATAATTCATTTACACTGAGTTTTGAATCATTATAATTCATGTGCAATGAGGTTTTACTCGTGCTTCATGTGAAATGAGGGTTTAGTCATGATCCATGTGCATTGAGCCTTGGCTCGTGCTAATTCTGTGTTAAGTGTTGTTGCCACATTTCCATGTTATGACAATAAAACTATATCATGCCTTTATGTTAATGTTTATCTTGTGATCATTTATATGTCTAATGCCTAACTTGTATTTTATTCTTCATGTTATATCATTTTTACTCCATTATTGGGATTTATACCTCATATTTTTCTTATACATGTCCTAAGGTTATCCCATGAAATGCTAAGTACGGGGGAATGTAGTGGTCATGTAAAATAAGTTTTCAATAAGATTATGGGTTTTATGTTTCATGTTTTTATGTAATGTTCCTAAGACCCAAAGACACTAGACCACTCAATCTTTCATGTTGTATCAACTGAAGGTTCTTATGTAATAAATCAGGTTTAAGTTTGTAATAAAAGATCAGGGTTTTCATTGTAACAATAAATATTTGAATTATATAAATCAACTGATCTATCCCGAAAGTGACATCAATTGGTTTCATGTTGAGAACAATAAAACTGTTGTTGATCTTAATATATGATAAATATACAACCCAATTCAGTCATCGAAGACCATACTCTCTCTCTGTTCCAAGGGGTGTAGTACTATCTATGGAATAATAAAATTGATCTATAAGGATATTTTCAAATTCCAAAAATCGGGCTGATATAAATGAGTAAGATGAAATATTATCAAATAAAGCTATCATAAAAAATGAAGACATAGTAATAGTACCTCTCACTGTCATTGGACCCACATTAGCTTACTCTAGAGGCTCTTTCACTCTGTAAAGATGCATCATTCTGGGATCTTATGGATATACCCCCTTTGTTCATGAAGCAATTGATTTCACTATATTAGATTTTGGTGTTGATGATCCCCTGATACAACACCAAGAAGATAAGAAATGGAATAATTTCTATAGGTGTCCGGAGAAACCACACAAACTAAAAATCTTTGGTGTCGTAGTGTAAACCTGTCTCGAATTCCCGACCACACCATTCTACATGCAAGTTAAAGGGACTCTCCTAGGAACTATAGTAGGTGTATATAATTATTACATTATATAACCACCAAAAGACTCATCACATTTCTACTTTCGATTAGAGGAACTCATAAAACTATCATTGGGAGAAAAAGGATCTCCAATCAACCATCACTTACAAGACATATAAATCTCAAACAATAATGTTATATCCAACAACTGAATATAAGAAGTGAGTTTCATAATGAATTACTATGATCAAATATCTAGTCAGTGATCCATATCATACTTTTGATCCCTCATATAATCATTGGATACATCCTCAGGAGAAAAATGAAAAAATTCAGCAAAATAGTTCGTAAAATACCATGTCAGAGTCCTATCACCATGTTGGTGGTTGAAAATTCCATTGATTTCTCCAAGACCAAAAAATTTTGATATAACGAATTATTTTAAATTAATCAAAATCCCTACCACTCCAATCCCTCATTCTAATTTTTTATCACCATCAAATCCCACCATCTACTTCTTGTTCCCTCAATCATAAAGGTAAATCATTTCACCATTATATTTTTTTTGGAATTTCCAAGAACTCAAAAAATTAGTTCAATCACGTTCAACAAAATCTCATCTCATTTGGGATCATTCAGTCCTTTAAAATCTACTAATTTCTGAAAAATAAACTATTGATAATGATATCTAGATTCACCACTTTGAGGTTCCACTACCAGAGCCAAAAGAGAAATAGGTGTAGTTTCTTATCCCAAATCTTGGACAATAGAAACACTATATCTAAAATATTTTTTTCAACCAAAGGATTCATCTATTGTGGGTCACCATCAACATTCTCCTAAAACCCCTTAAAATGACTTATTGGAGGCATGATTCTACACAATACTAGATGAATACACTGAAAAAATTATTATAGATACAGAAATAAAAAAATACAGCAATAGATATTGCAATGTAAAATCCATCAAGACAAATTGAGGATTATGGTTTTAATATACTCATACGAGATATAGGTAAATTATTATAATAAAATAAAAAAAATTAATGCTGAAACTTTTCCTAAACACCAACTATGTCTTAAGGAAACGTTACGATGAGAACTCGATTGGAAGTCACTCATAACTTCCTCTTAAGTCCAAAAAAAATCAGGACTCCTTTATACCAACACAATTAAACTTCATACTTTTCTAATGTAAAGTTGAATAACCTAACTAGGAATCAGTGATATAACTTTTTCATGAACATTACAAGATACCCTGGTACCCTGATGCAAGATTTGATCCTATCATGGCCCAAAGTGTTTTTCTGATCCCCACAGGTTCTATAGTACCACCTAGAAACGTACAAGAATCATGAGGGAATGATTTTTATACAATATTAAAGAATATAAAGGATGAAATTAATTATTATCAACACTCTGAAGTGTAAAATTTCAATAATCGAATAGGTAATATAGTATATAATTAGTAAATTATCAGGTGACATAATATCTAGAAAAATAATACTCACCGATAAATACATGGAACAAGTGGAAAATCATCATCGGTCACCCCCATCACATAGAGTCCCATGGATCAAGAAAATCCCCCACCGCCAAGTGACACTTTTCCTATACTCATACCTAACACATGATAATCTAAAAAATATTGATGGAATATGTAGGGTGTTTTCTATAAATTCCATAAGGGTCTCACCAAGTGCACCATAATCAATTCCGTAGATATTAAACCAAATATTGATTCAATTTAAATAAAAAAAGGAATGAAATTATATTCACATATCTCAATAAAACATGATTTCATAGTAAAATAGATGGTTAATATATCAAAATATGTTTAAATGAACCTTTTAGATAAAACATTTATATAATATATTTTTCATGAATAAAACTGTTTTATAAATCAATATCATGTAATCATAAAATCAAGAATATCATAGAAGCATTTATCAAGACCTATGGTATGTTTATTTATTTTAATAGGATCAAAATAAATGTCCCATGTCATTGGTCATTGGGACTCAAAATCCTCATCATGGGAAAAAATAAATCCATGGTATGTTTATATGATTGTTCTTATCATCAATCTAGAGATAGGGGTTAGATCCTATTGTAATTTTCCTAATTACCCAAAAAATAACTATTCCCACATATGCACTCCTAAATCAATCAATAAACCATGGTTAAATCGATAATTTAATATTTGTTGAAAATATACTTTCTACTTTCAGTTTTCAACATACCTTTCCCATTTCAAAACAAAAACATCAGTTTTCATCAATTCATTCCCTTTTAAATCATCCATCAATTTAATCCATTTATCTCAAAATAAATTTCCAAATCAACCCATAAATATTCTCAAATCATCCCAATCATTTATGTTTCATTCAAATTGGTAGTTTTTCATAATATCAATTCATTTTTCAAAGTCATCCATAAATAATCCAAAATCTAGGTTTTAAATCTTTTATAAACCTATTTTAAATCATTCAGATGAATAAATGTTTCAATTTTAGGGTAAGGTCATATGGATCCACCTACCTTTATCATTATCATTAATCAACCAAAATAGGGAAAAAATTAACAATGAAGGAAAATTATACCAACAAGGAAATAATATATCAAAAACATCATGATCAAACTAAAATACAATTATAAAATATATGATCATATTGCTCCCAAACAAGGGTAGTAGAGAGGGGGAAAAACCAAAGCGGGGGTACTCTATCACGACATGTCCTAGTGGGGCTCGTGTCGCATCTCCCCAAGCCCAAATCCAATAGGCCAGGTGCCGGTGACTAGCACCGAGTAGGCATGTTACAAACATGGGAGGCATTGCCTATAAACATACACACACACACACACATCTCCAACCCCACAGATCTGAAAAGTAAAAACTACTGAAAAGGGAAATGTATGCATACACTAAAAATCCCAGCCAATAGAGTACGACTGTAAAGTAAAGTACAGTAATATAAAACCCTGGGCCAAATGTGTAACACCAAAAGATTTTATGGTATGCTTCTCTTTGAATAATTCAATAGTGTTTGTTGTACGAAACATCGAGTTCTAACACACCACAACCAATCAAACTAGTCGATATGAATAGTAATACCCACTTATTAAAATTTATAAATATTATTTTTCAAAATGGAATTCTTTTTTGGATTCAGAATATCGAAATTTACCTAGGGTGAACTTTTGGTATTTTTCGGAGAAACTTAATTTTTTGATGAATAGTGAAACCACTAAGTGGTAGTTAAAAAACTGAATTTTTCATAAAACTTAATTTTAACGCCTTTGTGAGTTGAATTTCGAAAATCCGAAATAAACGGTTAATATCAAGGAGTAAAATGTGGTTCAATGAGATGAAAATAATTGTTGGTGAATAGTAAATGTTTACTTTTATTTACCACGGTAAAAAGTAAATAGGGTAATTAAGGGTAATAATGATATTAATATTATCCTAACACATGTTCTAATTATATTAGACAACTTTATCTCGACCAAAGACAACCTTAGGAATAAAATATTATGATTTAGGTCTATTTGAATTAGATTATGACATTTATAATTATTTAATTCAAAGAAGTGTTAAAAGAGTTAAAATCAATGTTTATTTACAAAAACATTTTTAATATAGGGTTACACATAAGGTAAATTCGATTATAAATATTAATTAAAATTATAATGATATTTCCTACATAATGATATTTTATTTATACGTTTTAGACCTTAAATAATTTAATTTATTTGTGAAACAATGATGATGCAGTAATTACCATAATAGTGATAAATTAAAATAATTGATATTATAAATTCCCAAATTAATTTAATTTTAGAATTTTTATAAATTACACAAATTTTATAGGTTAATATGTCATGTTAGGATTGATTTAATTAACTTTTTTCGAAGTAATCAATCTGTTATGTTTTTTACAAAAATCAATTTTCCGAATAGTGTCAAAATTTACATAAAAGAGTTTTTAAAACAAATATTATATTATTAATTGACATTCAATTCCTAAAAATATATGGTTCAGCCAAAAGACGTATATAATGATATTTGTGTCATTAATGGACCACTTGGGGTTCTCTTGGATGTATATAGTATGTTTATTAACCATATAATATCAAAATACAAAGAGACATTGTAAAATTGAAACTAATTAACTAAGAGTTAATACTTAATGATATGGATAATATAGTGACCCAAACCTGTCTAAATAATATTGGTTGTGTTGATTTTGACCCATACCCACCTTAACCTATAAATAATATACTTTTGAGCCATTAGAAACCGAATATTAATTTATTATAAAATAATATTTCTATCTTTTCCAAAGGTTTCCCTCGCCTCTCTTATAAAAGGGCACTCCCCATTATCACTATTTCACACATTCAAAGCCTTATGGACGGGCCAACCCCTACCCAAAAACTCTCTAAACATCCCTAAATTCAACCTAGAGGCCTTAGTTTGATCAGAAAGACAACCTATGGAGCCCTTTTGATCAAATCAAAAGGAAGAACCCGAAGAAGAGGAAATGTTTTCACCACCCACTTTCAAGTTCCTTTCTTCTTCAACTTCTTCTTTCTTTGTTATTACAATTTTAAATAATATCTCCAGTATATTATATATACTGTGATGTTATTATAAATATGGTACAACCATATTAATTATTCTATCCATCCTTTTAATGACATGTCACCATACGTGCGTACGTACGGCTTACCGTCTCCACGTCGTGGTGTAATTGTTATTCAATAAATTATTATTTGTAAGGGTATAATAATGATGTGTAATTCATGTAAATAATAAATATAACATGATAATGATTCTATATATATGATATAAAATCCAATTATATATTATTTTAATATCAAAATATTGATATTGTCGCTCATGCGTACGTACGGACTATCGTCTCCACGAACGTGATGAGATTCATTCTCCATCGTGTCCATTCAAGAATAATTCACATTTTCTGATTAAAAAAATGTTTAAGGACTTGATATAATTCTGGATATGAATAATATACAACCTATCCATAACAAACACGGCTTATGTAACAATACATATAAAAGAAAACGAGTAAGTTAACACCCGAAATGACGATAATTTTAAGATATTATTAACAAAACAATGTTAAAAGATCATATATGATATCATATTAGTGTATATGATTCTTTTATAATTTAATAACAATTATTTCACCATTATCCAGGAGTTTAACCTACCCTCAACCAAAGAAAATTACAAGGTAATGGTTTATTTCACAATCTCTTCATTATCAGAGGTTGTTTATACGTAACTATCTACTGGGACCTCTTTATCATCCACATCCATGTTTCAAAAAAATGAATTTCAAAACATTCTTACTATTTTACAGAATATGGGTTAAAATCATTTATACCCTTGTTTTAATTTTTATAAGAAGTTTATAAAGGAATCTTTTGTCCTTTTCCAAACAAGGTGCTTTTTAACCTTTTCGACATAATTAAGGTAAGAATGTTTTTTTAACTTATACGGTGGGTGTGGCTATTTTATGCCGTTATAAAATCTTTGAGGCTTCCCTTACAATCTTATATGAAAATTTTCAAAGTAAATGTTTTATTTTATAATTATGTGACATTTAAATGATTTCAAAAAAAGGGATATTTCTCTCAAATAGTTTTGATTTCATCTATGTCAACATCCTTTGATTTATTTTACACTTATTTGAAGTTTATTTATTATGATACAAAACTTGAATATTGTATTTAAGGTTTTGTGATTTTTTTGACTGTGGATGTGTTATTTTTATACCATTCATAGTTTATGGAGAAAGTATTGACATTTTGTATGCTAGTATTAATATGAATGATTATGTTATGTTTAACCCTGTTCATATAAAGAATGAATTGGACTTAATATGTCATGGGTGGAGCCCGGTATAGCTCCTTGATGCATCTGTAGGTCTCTTGATAAAAACTAGTGTCTTGTCACAAGGCCTTGACAAAATATTATTTTTAGTCTTGGCGCGAGGCCTTGGCTATGTGGTTATGATAGTCTGGCATTATGAATCCCATCATTATGAAAGTGGTTATTGATATTGCATGTGATTATTCGATTAGTATAATATTCATGTGAATAAGTAAATGGAATTATTTCATTTTATTTTTTCCATACTATAGTGAAGTTCAAGTTTTAAAGGCTTTTGTTTTATTTTTACATTTCCTTAAAAGTTTATTCTTATTTATGAAAGTTTCCGCTATATTTTTATCCTTACTGGGCATTTGATCTCATCCCTTTTCTATGTTTTATTTTTCCCTGGATGTGAAAATGTAATTTATGAATGACCTACAGGGATAGTATGGGGGGATAAGAGTGTAGAATATGGAGACTATATTGTTGTAGTTTTTATTTTATGATGTAATTTAAACTTTGTTAATGTATCTAGTTATTCCAAGGCTACTAAACCAATCGGTCTTTCGAGACTTGATCTTTCTTGTGATCATGCCTATGTTATGTAATAATTCACAGAATCTAGGTATCTAGGGTCGGGGCATTACAGTTGGTATCAGAGGAAGTTTAGTACAAACCTTGGAAGCTAGATTTAGATAAACTCTTATTAGATCACATAGACCTAAGATGGACTTTGGGGATTAGTATACAAAAACTTCCTAGAATTTTGGTAATGTAGAGATTTTTTGAGTTTTCCCAGCAATACATCCCTATCTGGATATGAGCAGGTAGAGGTAGCTCTGGCACATATGTACCTAGGGGTAAAACCTGAAAACACTGCTTTGATCTGGACTCGAACGAGAACTTGTGCACGAAAACGGGCCTTGATGGACTCTTGGTTACGACACTCCCTAGGGATATGCTTAGGATAAATCTCATTTTCATTACAAATCATTAAGAAGGGTTAATGAGTATATACTTCCTCAATGAAAAACATTTTAATGATTATGGATTATATCCATAAATAGTTCAATTTATGTTAAGTGTTTTATAAGTATGAAATTATGTATTTTGATCCATAAACTGATCTAGTTTATGCCATTGCTTAAAAATGGAGCCTAGTGGAAGGAATGGAAACTGTATCAATGCACGCACTCCATGTAGGGATTTACCTCCTTTTGAAGATAATTATAGTGGAGATGGTGATGGAACTAGTGCCGATCATCTATTCACCATACTAGGAAAACTCACTCAGGTTGTGAATAATAAACTTACGTGTATGGAGCACCCTGATCCGCAGCATGGAGGATCAATTTTAAATCGCTTCATGAGGCAACAACCACCAACGTTAAATGGGAGTAAAAATACCTTAGTAGCTGAGCAATGGATAAATTCCCTAGAGAAAATATTTCAGGCTTTGGGGAGTAGTGAAAGGGAAAAAGTTATCATGGAAGTTTACCGCCTCAATGGAGTTGCTGATCAATGGTGGTCATTGATTCAAAACTCGAATTAAGATGATGAAGTATCAAATATGGAATGGAGGGAGTTCAAAGATATGTTTTTAGAAAAATACTATCCTTGTGACCATCGAGCAGATATGGAAAGTCAATTTCTGAGTCTGAGACAAAAGGAGGATGAGAATGTCGCAAAGTATGAGGCTAACTTTACAAGGTTAGCAAGGTATGCTGGAGATTATATACGTAACCCAAGAAGTAATATTGATCGTTTCATTGATGGGTTAAAACCATTTCTCCGTCGAGCATTACTCTCACAATCCTTTTCTTCGTAAGAAGACATTGTCTCATGTGCTATCAAGACAGAGAAAGAATTCTCTAAGTCATATGACTTTAATGAAAATCAAGAGAAGAAGAGATCTGCTGATCAATCTGGGAATGGAAATAAAGGTAAGAAGGGAAAATTTGAATATCTATCCTATAGTAAATGTGGGAAGAAACACCCCGGTACTTTCTTAAAAGGAATGGGAGTCTGTTACATGTGTGGTGAAAAAGGCCACCAAGCTCATGATTATAAGGGGAAGAAGGAAACTACCAATGTCCATTGCTACAACTACAGGGAGATGGGATATTATGAAAATGAATGCCTGAAGATTCAGGGGAACTTACCTTAGAAAAGGCCAAGGGATCAAGGGAAAGATTATGTTATCACTACTGCTGAGTTAGAAGCTCCAAAAGACGTGGTGGCAGGTAATTTAATGGTTTCCTCAAGTTTAGAAATTGAATTATTTGATTCTGGATCATCACATTGTTTCATATTTTCCGAGTTTACTAAGAAAATTTGATATTTCAAATTTGATTTAACAAGGGAGTTTCCAGTTAAAAATCCTAAGGGAAGTATCAATGCAACAATATTTTGTGAATCAGTCCCCATTAGAGCACATAAATGTTCTTTATCCGCTGATCTCATCGTCATACATATGGATTAGTTTGATATAATCCTCGGTATGGATTGGCTTTCAGACCATGATGTGAAGATTCTATTGTAAGAAGAAAGAGGTTACGATTCATGATAATGATGATAAGGAACACCTTACCTTTAGAGCAGAATTGTCGCCACCTAATTCTTATATAGATCTACCACCACTAGCTCAACTAAATTCAATTATTGGGGAGGAAGAGAATAAAATGACTGTGGGTGAGGAAGGTAATGTTCAAATACAAGATGTACCTGTTTTGAATGAATATATAGATGTGTTTCCGGAAGATTTACTTCGACATCCTCTAGAACGAGAAGTTGAGTTTTCCATTGATTTCATTCCTGGATCAAGGCCTATATCGAAGACCCCTTATAGAATGTCCATTGTAGAATTAGTTGAACTAAATAAACAACTAGAGGAATTGAGTAATAAGGGATTTATTCGCCCTTGTGTTTTTCTATGGGGAGCCCCTGTTCTTTTTGTTGAAAAGTAAGATGGATCTATGAGGTTATGTATTGACTACAGGGAGATCAATGCTATAACAATAAAGAACAAGTATCCTCTACCTCGCATTGATGATTTATTTGACCAACTTCATAGAGCTCAGTACTTTTCAAATATTTACCTTCGATCTGGATACCATCAATTGTCTGTGAAGAAGGAAGACATTCCGAAGACAGCATTTCAAACAAGGTACGAGCATTACGAGTTTACAGTAATGCCTTTTGGATTGACTAATGCACCTTCTGTTTTTATGGATATAATGAACAGAGTTTTCAAGGAATATCTTGATGACATTGTAGTGGTATTTATTGATGATATCTTGTTATAATCCAAAAGATACAAAGATCATGAAAATCACTTGCACATTATATTGAAGACTCTTAGAAGACATGAATTATATGGGAAGTTTAGCAAGTGTGAATTCTAGCTCTAGGAGATTTATTTTCTTGGCCATATTATCTCTAAGGATGGAATTTCCGTTGATCCTTCTAAGAACATGGAAATCCAAGAATGACCTACACCGACGAGTATAACATAGGTATGTAGTTTTATTGGTTTAGCAGGTTATTATAGACGTTTCGTCCAGAAATTTGCACGGTTGGATAACCCATTAACAAACCTCAAAAGTAAAGGGGTTAAATTAGTTTGAAAAAAAGAGTGTGAATAATGTTTTTAAGAACTGAAGAGAAGATTAGTCAATTATCCTATATTTACCCTACCATCGGGGAATTATGGGTTCGTTATTTATAGTGATGAATCGAAGAAAGGACTTCGTTGTGTCCTTATGCAGAATGATATGGTTATTGCCTATGCATCACGATAGTTGAAAATTCATGAAAAAAACTATCCTACTCATGATCTCGAGTTACAAACTGTGATCATTTCTTTGAAGATATGGATGCACTACCTCTATGGTGAAAATGTGAGATATATACTGATCACAAGAGTTTGATGTATATTTTCTCATAAAAAGAACTCAACATGAGGCAAAGGAGATGGATTGAATTACTCAAGGATTATGATTGTACGATACACTACCACCCGAGGAAAGCAAACAAGGTGTTAGATTCTTTGAGCATAAAATATCATAGAGTTTTGAACAATATGAGAATTGAAAGGGATCCAATTTTCATGGATCTAGTGAAGATGGACATAGGAATAACAAGGGAAGGTGAAACATCAATGCTTTTTCAAATCATTGTCAAACCATAATTACTATAAAGGATTAAGAGTTCTCAGACCGATGATGATAAATTTAGAAAGAAGATTAAAGCTGTGAATGATGGGAGATTGAGAGACTTTGTGTATGAAGACGGAATTTTGAAATTTGGGAAGAGACGTTGTGTTCCCGATATAACTGATCTAAAAATGGAATTTCTGGATGATGCTCATAGTTATAATTTCTCTATACACCCTGGGTGCACCAAAATGTATAGAGATTTGAAGGAACATTTTTGGTGGGACAAAATGAAGAGGGAGATTGCTGATTTTGTGTCAAGATGTATGGTTTGTCAACAAGTGAAAGCTGGAAGGCAACAACCTGGTGGAGTATTGCAACCTCTTCCCATACCTGAGTGGAAATGGGATAATATCACGATGGGATTTGTCATGGGACTACCAAAGACTCCTAGAAGGAACGAAGAAATATGGGTTATTGTTGATCGTCTTACCAAGCCATCACATTTTCTTGCTATATGAGAATATCTACCACTAGAACGTCTAGAAATACTATATATTGATAAATTTGTGAGACTTCATGGAGTACCCCTATCAATTGTTTCTGATCGTGATCCACATTTTACTTCACGATTTCGGAAAAGTCTTCAGAAATACATGGATACTGAACTTCATTTGAGCACTGCCTACAACCCTGAAACAGATGGACAATCAGAACGAACTATTCAAACCTTAGAAGACATGTTGAGATCCTACTCACTTGACTTTCAGGGTATGTGGGATCAATGTTTACCTCTGGTAGAATTTTCCTATATCAATAGCTTCCATTCGAGTATTGAGATGGCACCATATGAAGCATTATATAGAAAGAGATGTCGCACACCAACCTGTTGGGATGATGTTTCTGAAAGAAAACTTGTAGGCCCAGAACTGGTGGAGGAAACGATGGAAAAGGTGAAGGTAATCCAAAACCACATCAAAGCAGCTCAAAGTAGGCAGAAGATCTATGCCGATAATCGATGGAAGGATTTGGAATTTCAAGTCAGTGATAATGTTTTCCTGAAGGTATCTCCATGGAAGGGAGTCATAAGTTTTGGTAAGAAAGGTAAATTGAGTCCCAGGTACATCGAACCTTTCAAAATTCTAGAACAAATTGGGGCTGTAGCTTATCGATTTGCAATGCCGCCAAGTCTCTCCAAAGTTCACGATGTGTTCTAGGTATCTCTGTTGAGGAAATACATGCCTGACCCAACGCATGTACTCATGTATGAGGAATTAGAACTAGAACCTGATCTATCTTATTGCGAAGAGCCCGTCAAGATTATTAATACGAGAGAACAAGTACTGAGAAACCGGAAGACTCGTCTGGTAAAAGTCTTTTGGAGAAACCATAAGATGAAAGAGGCAACGTGGGAACCCGAGGCACATAAGATGATGAACCACCAGAGTCTTTTCATGCAGTAGTATTCTAGAAATTTCGAGGATGATATTATTTGAAGGAGGGGAGAATGTAACACCCCAAGCTTCTACGGTGCACTTCTCTTTGAATAATGCAATAGTGTGTGTTGTATGCAACATCGAGTTCTAACACACCACAACCAATCAAACTTGTCGTTGTGAATAGTAATACCCACTTTTTGAAATTTATATATTTTATTTTTCAAAATGGACTTCATTTTTGGATTCGGAATATCAAAATTATCCTAGGGTGAATTTTTGGTATTTTTTTGAAAAACGTCATTTTTTGATGAATAGTGAAACCACTAAGTGGAAGTTAAAAAACTAAATTTTTCATAAAACATAATTTTACCGCTTCTATGAGTGGAATTTCGAAAATCCGAGAGGCATGGTTAATATCAAGGAGTAAAATTTTGTTTAATGAGGTGAAAATAATTTTTGATGAATAGTAACTTTTTACTTTTATTTACCATGGTTAAAAGTAAATAGGTTAATTAAGGGTAACAATGTTATTAATATTACCTTAACACATGTCCTAATTCTATTTTACAAGTGTATCTAGACCAAAAACAACCTTAGGAATAAAATATTACCATTTAGGTCCACTTGGATTAGATTAGGACATTTATTATTATTTAATTCAAAGAAGAGTTAAAAGAGTTAAAATCTATGATTATTTACTAAAACATTTTTAATATTGGGATACACATAAGATAACTTCGATTAAAAATATTCATTAGAAATATAAAAATATTTCCTACATAATGATATTTTATTTATAAATTTTGGGCATTAAAAAATTTAATTAATTTATGACACAAGGATGATGTAGTAATTACCATAATAGTGAAAAATTAAAATAATTGATATTATATATACCCAAATAAATATAATTTGAGACATTTTATGAATTACAATAATTTTCTAGGTTAATATGACATGTTACGATTGATTTATTTAACTTTTTTTAAATATATCATTCTATTATGATTTTCAAAAAAATCTATTTTCCAAATAGTTCCAAAATTGACATAAAAGTGTTTTTAAAAAAATATTATATTATTAATTGATATTCAATCCATAAATATCTAAGGATCAGCCAGGAGATGTATATCATGATAGGTGTATCATTAATGGACCACTTGGGGTTCGCTTGGATGTATATAGTATGTTTATTAACCATATAATATAAAAATACAAAGAGACATTGTAAAAGTGAAACTAATTAACTAAGAGTTAATACATAGAGATAAGGTTAATATCGTGACCCAAACCTGTCTAAATACTATTGGTTGAGTTTTTTTCGACCCATCCCCACCTTAACCTTTAAATAATCTACTTTTGAGCTATTATAAACTGAATATTAATTTATTATAAAATAATTTTTCTAGCTTTTCCAAAGGTGCCCCTCACCCCTCTTATAAAAGGGAACTCCCCTTATCACTAATTTACACATTCAAAGCCTTTTGGATCAGCCAAACCCTACCCATATACTCTCTAAAATTTCCTAACATCAATATAGAGGCCTTATTTTGATCATAAATCCAACCTAAGGATCCCTTTTGATCAAATCAAAAGGAAGAACCCGAAGAAGAGGTAATGTTTTCACCACCCTCTTTCAAGTTCCTTTCTTCTTCAACTTCTTCTTTCTTTGTTATTCATATTCTAAAATAATAACTCCAGTATCTTATATATACTGTGATGTTATTATAAATATCGTACAACCATATTCAGTATTCTATCCATCCTTTTAATGACATGTCACCATACGTGTGTACGTACGACTTACCGTCTCCACGTCGTGGTGTAATTGTTATTAAATACATTATTATTTGGATGTGTATAATAATGATGTGTAATTCATGTAATAATAAATATAACATGATAATGATTATTTATATATGATATACCATCCAATTATATATTATTTTAATATCAAAAGAATGATATTTTCGCTCGTACGTACGTACGGACTACCGTCTCCACAAACGCGATGAGATTCATTCTCCATCGTATCCATTCAAGTATAATTCTAATTTGATGATTAAAAATAATGTTTAAGGACTTGATATAATTATGGATATGAATAATATACAACCTATCCATAACAAACACGACTTATGTAACAAAACATATAAAATAAAACGAGTAAGTTAACACCCAAAACGACAATAATTCTAAGATATTAATAACAAAGAAATGTTAAAAGATCATATATGATATAATATTAATGTATATGATTCATGTATAATTTAATAACAATTATTTCAACATTATACAGGAGGTTAACCTATGCTCAACAATGGAAAAGTACAAGTTAAGGGTTTATTTCACAATCTCTTCAATATCCGAGGTTGTTTAGACGTAATTATCTACTGGGACCTCCTTATCATCCACATCCATATTTCATAAAAATTTATTTCAAAACATTCCTACTATTTTACAAAATATGGGTTAAATTCATTTATACCCTTGTTTGACTTTTTATAAGAATTTTATAAAGGAATCTTTCTGTCATTTTCCAAATAAGGTGCTTTTTTACCTTTTCGACAGAATTAAGGTAATATTTTTTTGAACTTATACGGTGGGTGCGGCTACTTTCCGCCATTACAAAATCTTCGAGGCTTCCCTTACAAGCTTATAATAAAATTTCAAAGTTAATGTTTTATATTATAATTATGTGACTCTTAAATGATTTCAAAAAAGGGATATTTCTCTCAAATAGTTTTGATTTCATCTATATCAACATCCTTTGGTGGATTTTAAACTTATTTGAAGTTGATTTATTATGATACAAAACTTCCATATTGTATTGAAGGTTTTGTGATTTGTTTGACATTGTATGTGTTTTTTATACCATTCATGGTTAATGGATAAAGTATTGACATTTCATATTCCAGTTTTAATACGAATGTTTATGTTATGTTTAAACATGTTCTTATGAGGAATACATCAGACTTAATATGTAATGGGTGGAGCCCGCTATAACTCCTCAATGCATCGGTAGGTCTCATGAGACAAACTAGTGTCTTGGCACAAGGCCTTGACAAAATCTTATTTTTAGTCTTGGAACGAGGCCTTGGCTATGTGGTTATGATAGTCTGGCATTATGCATTCCATCATTATGAAAGTGGTTATTGATATTGCATGTGATTATTTGATTAGTAGAATATCCATGTGAATAAGTAAATTGAATTATTTCATTTTATTTTTTCCATACTATGTTGAACTTCAAGTTTTAAAGGCTTTTTTTATTTATACATTGCCTTAAATATTTATTCTTATTTTTTAATGTTTCCTATATATTGTTTTCCTTATTGGGCATTTGAGCTCACCCATTTTCTATGTTTTATTTTTCCCAGGATGTGAAGAAGTAATTTATTAATGACCTACAGGGATAGTATGAACGAATAAGAGTGTGGAATATTCAGACTATATTGTTGTAGTTTTCATTTTATGATGTAATGTAAACATTATTAATGTATCTAGTTATTCCAAGGATACTAAACTAATCGGACTTTCGAGATTTGATATTTCTTGTGATAATGACAATGTTATGTAATAATGCACCGAATCTGGGTATCTAGGGTCGGGGTGTTACAAAAAGTACAAGGCCACCAAAAGCGAGACTGCAACAAAGTCTAAACTATAAATCAAGGTATTGGGATTGAAATACGTAGCTATAGGAACACACCTCGGCCTACTTGATCTCACAAAGTACCGTCCAGTCCTAGTCCACCTTGAATATTGTCAAAGGCTCGCTCGTCTGCACAACACAAGACACGTGCGGGCAATGACCGGGTAGGGGTGAGTGTAACAACACCCAGTAGAACACCCCGAAACCACAAACGAATATAACAAGGGAAATACCACAATGGAATGAAACAGTCATCTCCACACAGTATATGTTTACATAACATATAACAAGAATATCCAGATATACCCATACATGATCGACTACCACGAAACCACCACTAAGATCAAGCATGAAGATTCCACTAAGCACAAAACTGAGAGAACATACTCTTATGTATGAAAAAAATATACGATGCACACGTTCAGGGAGAAATCACTCCAAGAGTACTGAAGAAAGATACTTGATGCGTCAGATGAGGATCACAACCAGTTTCTATGGGGTGATTCCAACAACTTAGTCTAAACTAACATGCTAAGTAGAGGATCAGCACTTGGGTGAAGTAGGTCAAGTCGATACCAAGAAACGCTACCTAGGGTACCACAGAGGAATAGAGGATTCGGCTCTAAGTCTCACAGAGGGGATTCCAACAACTCTATTCAGGAAGTCCTGCTGAAGGTATCATACTCCTGTACGTAGGAAATGATACCAGAAACCATCAGGGGAACGAACAAGGGGGAGAAACCTAATGAAACTAGTCCATGTCATAGAAGACAACTAGCTCAAGCCATGTAAAACAGGTTACACGGCGTGTAGAAGGTTCACATGCCGTGTTCCTTGACTTCAGGTACTGCCCGTGTAAACCACCCATGTATCAAGGCTTGTCATATAAAAAGAAACTACAGGGCGTGTAATTGGATTACACACCGTGTCCAAGTGTCTGGGGTTCACTCCGTGGACGCTGGCCATGTGCCCGTACAAGTCCTCAACCCGTGTCGCCTTGCCCATGTACCGGTACACGGGGTATCCTGTGTATTTGGTTGGGTCTGGCCGGGGAAGGGTATACACGTCGTGTCCTTGGCCAGGTACCCAACTCGTGTCTGTGTACTCCCGGAGTACACGCCAATTGGTCCGCCGATGAACACATGCCGTGTAGCCAATACTACACGCCGTGTAGTCGTGATTTATCCAGAATCGGCGTCTTCCTCTTCGCGAGTCAGCCGGATCTCCGGATTCATGATCTCTCATCTGTTCATCCCAATACTTCAGATCTTGGTTCGTTCAATCTTATGAACACCGAATCGGGTGTTTTCAGTCCGTTTATAGCATCATAAACCTCCAACGATCCATCCGAAGGAAAAATGCCCAAAAACTCATATCTCTCGATCCGCTCAGGATCGTCCATCAAAACAGTCATCGCAGCTCCGTACCATCATTCCGAGGAGGGATCTACAATCTCAGATCATTGTGCCACAGATCGAAGGTGCAATCGATCTATCTTTGTACCCCGTAAAGAACGAAGAACGTTTAGGCACCAATAAAGGAAAAGGGGGTTCACAAATGAAAAAACCCGAGGAAAGAACCTCGGCCACTGTTCGTTACATCCTTGATCTATTCCAGTAATAACTATCCTTATTAAATTACCATATCTAGACTACAAGGATCAAGATCTTCCCCAAAATCCCCACAAAAATCCCATCCCAGAAATATGATCGATCTGTGGGTTAATTTGTTCATGGATTAGTCTGGATTTGTCATAAAAATCAAGAATGGGGAAAGGAAATCAAAATCAAATGACCTACCTGGATCCGCGACGTTCATTGGTGCAGATCAAGTCGCCGAGTCATCGTTGCCAGTGAAACTCGTCAAGAACGTCGTCACTGCATTGGGGGTTTCCTCCATATCATTCTAGAGCTTCCAGGGGAAATTTAGGGTTATGAGATCTGTAACCCTGATCTCCTGGGAAATCATTATTTAGAAAGATTAAACGATTTCTCTACAGCAGAGATTTAATAAAATATTTTTATTAAATATTTTATTATGGTTACGTCCAAAAACCAGATTTCACCACCAACCTACGTCAGCCATTGTTAGGCCTCACCTAAGGTAAACTCATAGCACTGAACGCAAAGGTGCCCTCAGATTTCTGATTTGAGAACCCATTCAAAGGTTATTCTATTTTTTTAGGAAAACCATATGCCCACATTATTTAATTATTTAATTAAATTGAAAAAAAATTTCCAGGCTCACAGGGCCTCATAAATGCACCCCTTCTCAGAGCCTGGTCTTGAAAAAATTCTCATATAATATTAAAATAATACATGGAAAAAATAAAAGACATTAAATCCTCCCCACCATAGGGCTTTACATCCCCAAAAAGCCAAAACAAATGCTACTAAAAAAGATGTGGGTACTGCACATGAATCTGAGCCTCCCACTCCCACGTGCTATCATGGAGATTCCCATGCTACCACCAGACACGCACCAAGGGAATAGCTTTCCCACAAAATTTCTTCTCCTTACGATCCTCGATCTCCACTGGGTACTCAACAAAGGTCACTCCATCATCGATGTCCAGCTCTCCCCAGTCGATAACATGTGATGGATCATTCACGTACCTCCGTAGCTACGACACATGGAAGAAATTGTGTACCCGGTCCATCTGAGGAGTCAAAGACAAGCGGTATGCCACCTCGCCAACTCTATTCAGAATCTGAAAAATTCCAACGAACCTCGGAGATAGCTTTCCACCTCGTCCAAATCTCTATAGTCCCCATCGAGGTGAGACCTGAAGGAACACATGGTCTCCCTCCTCGAACTCCAAGGGCCACTGTCTCCTATCGTTATAAGACTTATGTCGACTCTGTGTAGTATTCATCCGCTCCTGGATTACCTACACCTTCTCCGTAGTAGCTTGAACCATCTCTGGGCCCATGAGTGCAGACTCTCTTGGGTCAGTCCAGCAAAGTGGTGATATCCAAGGTCTCCAGTACAATGCCTCGAATTGCGCCATACCAATAGTGGAATGATAACTCGTGTTATAAGAAAATTCTACAAGTGTTAGGTGATCCTCCCATCTACGACCGAAGTCAACTATACAAGATCGTAGTATATCCTCCAGAACATGGATGGTTTGCCTTGTCTGACCATCAGTCTGTGGATGAAATGCTGTGCTCAAGCATAACTGAGTCCCAAAATCTTCCTGCAATCCCTTCCACAAAAAGAATGTGAAACTAGCATCATGATCTGAGACAATCATTGATGGAACTCCATGAAGTCGAACTCTCTCTTTCACATAGAGGCATCCCAATCTCTCTACAGAACTCTGCTCCCGTATTTCTAGGAAGTGGGCCGACTTGGTGAGTCGGTCAATGATCACCCAGATGGCATCGTCTCCCCTAGACTTACATGGTATACCCGTCACGAAGTCCATAGATAACCCATCCCACTTCCACTCTGGCAGCTCAAGGGGCTGAGTCAAACCTACTGGTACTTGGTGATCAGCCTTTACTTGCTGACAAGTAAGGCACTGATAAACAAACTCTACCATACTCTTCTTCATTCCTGGACACCAAAAATGACGTCAGAGGTCCTCTTACATCTTCTCCACGCCTTGATGCACTGCCAAAGGATATGTATGGAACTCCCTCAGAACCTCCTCCCGTAAATTCATTGGTACTACTGTGCGCCCTCTCAAAAGAATAACGTGCTCCCCAGCTTTTCAAAATCCATCGGCAACATCACCATCAGATATCTGAGCACGTAGAGTCACACAGCTAGCATCCCTGAGCTATACTTCTCTAACATGATGTAAGAGTGGAGGGGTAACAACTATCGATTGAAGGTAAGCTCCCTCATCACTATCCAATAAGGATAATTGTAAAGAGGCCAACTGCCTCATCACCTCATCCATTAACAACAAACTAGATTTCTTGCTGAGAGCATCTGCCATAACATTCCCCATATCATGAATATAAACAACCTCAAAGTCATAGTCCTAAAGGAACTCAAGCCACCACCTCTATCTATAATTCAGATCCTTCTAAGAAACGATATATCTGAGACTCTTGTTAATAGAGTAGACGATAAACTGCTCGCCCATCGGGTAGTACCGCCACATCTTCAATGCGAAGACTACCGCTGCCAACTCAAGATCATGGGTCGCATAGTTCTGCTCGTGTTGCCTCAACTGATGTGATCCATAGGTAATAATCACATGACTCTGCATCAGGTCACAACTAATCCCGGTTCCTGATTCATCTCAAAACACTAAGTACTTGACACCCTCTTCTGGTAGTCTCAAGATCAGGGCACTCGTCAGACTCTCTCAACTACTGAAAAGCCTGCTGGCATCTCTCTGTCCACGTGAAAGGGTGCCCCTTTCGGGTCAAGGCATCCATGGGTGCTGAAATTTTGGTGAAATCGGGAATGAATCTCTGATAATAGCCTTCCAACCCAAGGAAACTCTGCACCTCTGTCATGCTCTGAGGTGGCTCCCATGCTAACACTGCCTCTACCTTTGCTGGGTCCACTTCTACACCATCTGTTGTGATAACATGTCCCAGAAAGTGGACCTCATGTATCCAGAATTGACACTTCGAGAGTTTCCCGTACCACTGGTGATCTCAAAGTGCGTCTAGAACCATCTTTAGGTGTCTTGTGTGCTCCTCCTCGGACACAGAGTAAACAAGGATATCATCGATTAAGACCACCATGAACCGATCTAGATAGGTCTGAAATATTTGGTTCATGAGTCCCATAAACACTGTCAGGGAATTCGTCACACCGAAGGGCATCACCATGTACTCATAATGACCATAGAGACATCTGAAAGACGTCTTTGGTATATCCTCATTCCATACTCACAACTGGTGATAGCATGATCGTAGATCAACCTTTGAGAACCATCAATTCCCTCTTAACTTGTCAAAGAGGTCATCGACCCTCGGTAGTAGATAAGGGTTCTTCACTGTCACCTGATTTAAGCGCTGGTAATCCACACTCAGCCTCACTCTCCCATCTGCCTTCTTGGAAAACAACATTGGGGACTCCCAGGGTGAAACACTGGGTCTCACGATACCCTTCTCCTGCAAGTCTTCCAACTGCACTCTCAGCTCACGAAGCTCTACCGGAGCCATCCGATATGCTTATCATGATATCAGTGTTGTCCCGGATTGAAACTCAATGCAGAAATCTATCTCCCAACGGGGAGGTAGTCTGGGGACATCCTCTAGAAAGACGTCCTCGTACTCAGCAACTACTGCTGGAAACTGGAAACTCGTAAAATCTGTTGTGCCAATGGCTTGGCTAGCCAACTGATGTGAAATCAGTTGTACCATCCTACACATGAGTCTATCCTGCGCTGCCAGGGTCTTCTTTTCACCGAAGAAGGAGAACCTCGTTCCATCACTACAGACACACCGTACCCTTCGCCTAAAACAATCAATCTTGGAATAAACTGTGGACAGCCAATCAATACTAAGAATGACATCGTAAGGCCTCAACACTACCACCAAGAGGTTCCAACAGAAACTCTTCCCTCCAAGGGTTAGGTCACACTGTCTGCAAAGGTGTGTGATCTCTGAATCTTCCCTAGTCGGTGTTTCTAAGAATAGGGGTCGAGTCAATGGCTCAATTTGAATCTAAAGCCCTCGAACAAGATAAGTAGTATGAAAAGAATGACTAGTACATGTGTCTATCAGTACGACAACCAATGTATAAAATGCACATATTGTACCTCTAATCATTCCGGGAGTACCTGGGTCATAAGCCTCTACTGCCTAAAGCTATCTCTACCTCGGTCCACCAACTCCCAAAACCTTGGGTGGACCTCATGGGGGTGGTGGTGGAAAAGGGTAAAAACACCAACCACCTCAAGCTGCTCTCCCAGTTACTGTAGCACGCTCGCCGCCCCACGGGTCTTTCTGCTCCACACGTTGCCTCTACCTCGGTGGTCCATCTACGGCTCCCATGCCAGTAGTATGGAGGGTCAGACAATCTCGAGCGAGATTTCCCCCACCATCCCATGAGTAGCATCGCCTCTCTAAGGCTGTCTGGATGTTCCCTGTGAACCCTGTACGGTAGATCTTCTGTCCTAGAATATCCTCTGGAAATATATCCCACACCTGGGTCCCTGACGTTGACTCCCTTCTGTCGAGGTCTTTGCTCTATCTCGCTCACTATTGATAACTAATGGATATCTCTACTCTGCCAAGAAGCTCTCGACCACAAATGCCCGCTCAAGAACCACATAATAAGCATGAATGCTCATAGGGATGATGCTAGCTCAGATGTCACAACACAAGCCCTGCTCAAAAGTCTGAGCTCTAAAGTACTGATCGCTGACCGTATCCATCGAGTGTTGTGAGAGGTCGGTAAACCACGATGAATAGTCAGCCACGGTCATGGTTACCTTATGGAGCTATAGAATCTCTTCTATAATTACTTCCCAAAGGGTAACCGATGAAAAATCCTCTCTGAAGAGAGGCTAAAACTCTGACCGTGATAGAGTCGCCTCGTCGTGAGTCTGGATAACCTATCTCCACCATCGCCCTGCCAAGCCCTATAGAAGGCTCGCTGCCAGGATCACCATCTGGTCTGCTGGTGTCCTGACCAAACGGAAGACTCTGTCCACTGCCTCAAGCTAGTCCTCTACTACATGAGGGTCAGACTTGCCTCGAATCCTGAGGGGTCTCTGTCTCTGAAACTCGTCGAGTGCGATCAGTCAACATTCCAACTCTACTAGTACATCAGGCACTAAAAACTTCTCCACAGGAGGTGGAACAGCTGGCACACCACCCAAAGGTAAAACTGGGGGATCTATTCCATGTATCGATGCTTCATCATTGTGGGGTTCATCCTCGTGATCGAGCTTCTGGATCCTAGTGGGTGTGCATCATAGAGGCATCCTATAAAGAAACAAGATGTATAATAGTCAGTGAGTATATCTGGAGAGCTGACTCAAGAAGGAAATGGAAACCTCAACCCATTCCTATATGATGTATGTACCATTATTTTTCCCCCGAAACTTGTGTTCTCATGATCCGAGTCAAAAATAATGTTATCAGAGTCCAGTTAAATGGATACATCGGCCTCCCGTACCAACACTGGGGTCCTTGTCCTGAAATCCAAACTCAAAACACTTAACATTGTTTCCCCAAACCAACTCACAGACTCTTGGTCCTAAGGTAGAACCGACCACCTCTGATAACACTCTGTCACGTCCCGTCCTAGTGGGGCCCATGCCGCAACTCCCCAAGCCCGCCTCTAATAGGCCAGGGGCCTGTGAATAGAACCATGTAGGAATCTTACTAACATGGGAGGCATTCCCTATAAATCTATACACACACACACACACACACACACACACACACATCTCCAAGCCCACAAAGCTGAAAAGTAAAAACTACTGAAAAGGAAAATGCATGCATACACTAAAAATCCTAGCCAACAGTGTACAACAGAAATGTAATGTACATTAATGTAAAACCCAGGGCCAAAAGAACAATCCCACCAAAAGAATGTCTGCAAAAATTCCAACTTATAAAGAAAGGTACTAGGACTACAATCCATAGCCATAGGAACATACAACAGCCTGCCTGATCTCACTGAGCATCGTCCGGTCCTGGTCCACTGAGAATTCTATCAAAGGCTCGCTCGTCTGCACAAGACACGACATGTGGGGGAAAAGCCCGTGCATGGGTGAGTATAACAATACCCAGTAGGACACCTCGAAACCAAGAAAGAATACAACAAGGGAAATACCACAATGGAATGATACAATCATCTCCACACAATATATGTTTACAGGACATATAACAAGAATATACATATATACCGATACACAATCGACTATCGCGAAACCACCACTAAGATCCTACTCAGAAATTCCACTAAGCACGTAACCGGGAGAACATACTCTTAAGTCTGAAGAAGGATATGATGCACTCATTCCAGGAGAACTCACTCCATGAGTACTGAAGAAAGATACATGATGCGTCAGATGAGGATCATAACCAGTAGCTATGGGTTGAATCCAACAACTCAGTCTGAACTAACCTGCTAAGTAGAGGATCAGCGCTCGGGTAAAGTAGGTCGCATGGATACCATGAAAATCTACCTAGGGTACCATGACAGAATAGTGGATCCGACTCATATTCTCACAGAGGGGATTCCAACAACTCTATTCAGGAAGTCCTACTAAAGGGATCATCCTCTGATACGTATGAAATGATACCGGAAACCTTCAGAGGAAAGATAAAGCGGACAAACCCAAAGGAAACTAGTCCGAGTCACAGAAGATAACTAGATCAAGCCATGTAAAATGGGTTACAAGGCGTATAGAAGGATCACACGCCGTGTTCCTTGACTTCGGGTACTGCCCGTATAAATGGCCCATGTCTCAAGGCTTGTTGTATAAAAAGAAACTACAAGGCATGTAATAGGATTACACGCCGTATCCTAGTGTCTGGGGTTCACTCCGTGTATGCTGGCCAGGTCCCCATACACGGCCTCAACCCGTGTCGCCTTACCTGTGTACCGGTACATGGGGTATCTCGTGTACCAGTAAACGGGGTATCCCGGGTATCTGGATGGGTCTGGTCGGGGAAGAGTATACACGCCGTGTCCTTGGTTGTGTACCCAAACTGTGTCCGTGTACTCTTGGAGTACACGCCAGGTGGTCCGCCGATGAACACACGCCGTGTAGCCCATACTACACACCGTGTAGTCGGGATTTCACCATAATCATCATCTTCCTCTACGTGCCTCGTCCAGATCTCTGGATTCATGATCTCTCATCTGTCCATCACAATACTTCAGATCAAGGTTTGTTCCATCATACAAACACCGAATCAAGTGTTTTCGGGCCTTCAATTGGGTCGTAAACCTCCAATAATCCATCTAATGGAAAACACCCAAAAACTCATATCTCTCGATCCATTGCGAATCATCCGCCGAAACCGTCATCGCAGCTCCGTACCATCATTCCGTGGTTGGATGTACAATCTCAGATCGTTGCGACGTAGATCGAAGGGGTAATCGATCATTGTTCATACCCCGCGAAGAACGAAGAACGCATAGGCACCAATAAAAGAAAAATGGGTTCACGAATGAACAAACCTGAGGAACGATGTAACACCCCAATCTTTCATGGTATGATTCTCTTTGAATAATATAGTAGCATGTGTTGTACGCAACTTCAAGATTCTAACACACCGCGACCAATCAAAGTAGCCATTATGAATAGTAATACCAACATTTTGAAATTATATAAATTTTATCTCTCAAAATGGACTTCATTTTTGGATTCAAAATATCGAAATTAGCCTGGGGTGAAATTTTGGTACTTTTCGGATAACTTTTATATTTTGATGAATAGTGAAAATTACTAAATTTTAAATAAAAACAACTTTATAATCAAAATAATTAATAGTGATAAATTATGATTTTAAGTGGTTTTAAAGTATATCTAGAATATATTTTTTCCATTTAATACAATTTTGGTCATTGGACATAATTTCACAATTAAACTGGATATAAACAAGTGTCAATCTTTTGATAGATATTATTTTTTAAAAACATGCTTTTATTTTGACAGTGGGAATTAATTTTAAATTAATTTCTTCTACATTTGTGTTTTGAATTTGGGAAAAATTGATTCCATATTTGGAATCATGATTTTCATATTGTGTAAATATGTATGTTTTATTTGTAGACATTTTCAATAAATACTTTGGTAAATATTTTATTTATCATGGTTAAAGGGTAAGTCCGGTAAATAAGGGAAAAAAATAATACTATAATAATAGTAAATTACCCTAAAACGTGTGCTAACCCTATTAGTTGATACATGTTCGACTATGGGCAACTTTTTGTCGATTATGGGACCCCATGAATTCACTTGTAAGTGATAATGACACATTATATTTATTAAGTTATAGTAAATACAAAAATGACATAAGCATATATCTTTTAGAAAAACAATTTTTACAAAGAGTTATATATGTTATATTTTTGACTATAAATATTAATTAGAAATATAAGAAGATTTACTACATAATTTCATTTTATTTATAATTTTTAGACATTTAATAATTAAAATTATCTATGACAAAATAATGATGCAGTATTTTCCTTAAAAATAAAAAAATTCAAATAATTGGTATTATAAAATATAAAATAAATATAATTTGAACATTTTGATGACATCAACAAATTTTATTTGTTAATACTACATGTTAGGATTTCCGAAATTAATTTTATTCTAATTAATAAAGCTGTTAAGATTTTAAACAAAAATAAATTATTGAATAGTGTGAAATTGACATAAATGAGTTTTTAAAACAAATATTATATTATTAATTGATATTCTATTCATAAAAATATATGTTTCTACCAACAGACTTATCTAATAATAGTTGTATCATTAATGGACCACTTGGGGGGTCTCTTGGAGGTATATGGTCTGTTTATTAACTATATAATATAAAAATACTAAGTGAAATGGTAAATGTCAAACTATTTAACTAAGATTTAAATCTAAAAGATAAGGTTAATATAATGACCCAAACCTGTCTAAAATCTATTGGTTGAAAGGATTTAGACCCATACACACCTAACACTATGAATAATCTACTGTGGAGCCATTAGAAACCGAATATGAATTTATTATATAATAATAACATAGGTTTTTTATAAAGAGCCCCTCCTTCCCCCTTATAAAAGGACACACCTTCTAACCAATTCTTTACACCTTAAAAGCCTTTTGGCTCGGCCAAACCCATCCCATATACTCTCTCAACTTTACTCACTTCATCCTAGAGGAATTAGTTTGATCAAAAATCCAACCTAAGGATCCATTTTGATCAAATAAAAAGGAAGAACCCGAAGAAGATGTAATGTTTTCATCACCCTTTTTCAAGTTCCTTTCTTCTTAAAATTATTCTTTCTTTGTTATTTACATTATAAAATAATAAATCCAGTTTATTCTATATACTATTATGTTATTATAAATACGGTACAACCATATTCAGTATTCTATCCATCCTTTGATGACATGTCACCATACATGCGTACGTACAGCTTACCGTCTCCACGTCGTGGTGTAATTGTTATTCAAAAACATTATTATTTGGATGGTTATGATAATGATGTGTAATTCATGTAAATAATAAATATAACATGATAACGATTCTGAATATATATGATATACCATCCAATTATATATTATTTTAATATCAAAAGAATGATATTGTTTCTCGCTTGTACGTATGGACTACCGTCTCCACGAACGCGATGAGATTCATTACCCATCGTATCCATGCAATTATAAGTCTCATCTGATGATTAAAAATAATGTTTAAGGAATTTATATAATTCTGGATATTAATAAGATACAACCTATCCTTAACAAACACATCTTATGTAACAAAATATATAAAGTAAAACGAATCAGTTAACAACCGAAACAACGATAACAAAAAAATATTACTAACAAATCAATGTGAAAAGATCATATATGATATCATATTAATGTGTATGATTATTGTGTAATTTAATAATAGTTATTTCACCATTGTACAGGAGGTTAACCTACCCTCAACAAAGGAAAAGTACAAGGTAAAGGTTTATTTCACAATCTCTTCATTATCCGAGGTTGTTTATTCGTAATTTTCTACTAGGACCTATTTATCATCCACATTCATGTTTCTTAAAAATTTATTTCAAAACATTCTTACTATTTTACAGAGTATAGGTTAAATTCATTTATACCCTTTTTTGACTTTTTATAAGAAGTTTATAAATGAATCTTTTCGTCATTTTCCAAACAAGGTCCTTTAACCTTTTCGACAAAATTAAGGTAAAAATGTTTTTTTAACTTATATAGAGGGTGCGGCTATATTCCACCGTTATAAATTCATCGAAAATTCCCTTAAAATCTTATATGAATATTTTAAAAGTAAATGTATACTTTTATAATTTTGTGACTTTTAAATGTTTTCAAAAAAGAGATATTTCTCTCAAATAGTTTTGATTTCAACTATGTCAACATCCTTTGATGGATTTTAAGCTTATTTGAAGTTTATTTATTATGATACAAAACATCTATATTGTATTGAAGGTTTTGTGATATGTTTGACTGTGGATGTGTTATATTTATACCATTCATGATTTATGGAGAATGTATTGAAATTTCATAAGCTAGTTTTAATATGAATCTTTATGTTATGTTTAAACATGTTCATATGTGGAATGCATTGGACTTAATAAGTGACGGGTGGAGCCCGCTATTGCTCCTCGATGCATCGATAGGTCTCATGAGACTAACTAGTGTCTTGGAAAGAGGCCTTGACAAAATCTTATTTGTAGTCTTGCCACGAGGCCTTAGCTACGTGGTTATGATAGTCTATAATTATGTATTCCTTCATTATGAATGTTGTTATTGATATTCCATGTGATTATTCGATAAGTATAATATCCATGTGAAAGTAAATGGCATTATTTCATTTTTTCTGCCATATTATGCTGAAGATATAGTTTAGAATGATTTTATTTAATTATACATTACATTAAATGTTTATGCTTATTTATGATAGTTTCTGCTATATTGTTATCCTTACTGGGCATCTGAGCTCACCCCTTTATATGATTTATTTTTTCCAAGATGTGAAGAAGTATTTTATGAATGACCAGCAGAGATAGTATGAGGGGAGATGAGTGTGGAATATGGAGACTATGTTGTTGTAATTTTCATTTTATGTTGTAATGTAAACTTTATTAATGTATCTAGTGTTTCCAAGGCTACTAAACTAATCGATCTTTTAAGACATGATCTTTTTCGATCATGCCAATGTACTGTAATAATTCACCGACTCTAGGTAACTAGGTTCGGGGCATTAAAATTAGTATTAGAGGAAGTTTAGTACAAACCTTGGAAGCAGGATTTAGATAAACTCTGATTAAAGCACATATACCTAAGATGGACTTTGAGTATTAGTATAGAATAACTTCCTAGAATTTTGATATTGTAGAAATTTTGTGATTTTTCTGAGCCATACATCCCTGTCTGGATACCAGTAGGTAGTGGCTACTTGGGAACAGATGTACCTAGGGGTAAAACCCAAAAGACCACTTTGAGCTAGACTCGAACGAGAACTGGTGCACGACAATGGGCCTTGCTTCACTCTTGGTTATGAAACACTTGGGGGATATGCTTAGGATAATTATAATTTTCTTTACAATTCATTATGAAGGGTTTATGAGTATATACTTCCTCAAAGAAAACATTTTTTTATAAATAGTTCAATTTATGTTAAGTGTTTTACAAGTATGGAATTATGTATTTTGATTCATAAACTGATCTAGTTTATGCCATTGTTTAGAAATGGCGCCTAGTGGAAGGAATGGAAACTGTATCAATGCACGCACTCCATTTAGGGATTTTCCTCCTGCTCAAGATAATTATAGTGGAGCTGGTGATGCAAGTGGTGCTGATCAGCTAATCACCATACCGGGACAACTCACTCAGGTTATGAATAATAACCTTACCCGTATAGAGCACCCTAATCCGCAGCGTGGAGGATCAATGTTAGATCACTTCATGAGGTAAAAACCACCAACATTCAATGGGAGTACAAATCCATTGGTAGCTAAACAATGGATAAGTTCTTCAGAGAAAATATTCCATTCCTTGGAGAGTAGCGAAAGGGAAAAAGTTATCATGGTAGTTTACCGCCTCAATGGAGATGCTGATCAATGGTGGTCATTGATTCAAAACATGAAGCAAGATGATGAAGTATCAAATATGGAATGGAGGTAGTTCAAGGAGATTTTTTTAGAAAAATACTTTCCTCATGATCATCGAGCAGATATGGAAAGACAATTTATGAGTCTGAGGAAAAATGAGGATGAGAATGTCGCAAAGTATGAGGCTAAAATTACAAGGTTATCAAGGTTTGATAGAAATTATATATGTAACATAATAAGTAATATTGGTCATTTCTTTGATGGGTTAAAACCATTTTTTCATCGATCATTAGTCTCACAATCCTTCTCCTCGTACGAAGACATTGTCTCATGTGCTATCAAGACAGAAAAGGAATTTCCTAAGTCTTATGTCTTTAAAGAAAAGCAATAGAAGTAGAGAACTGCTGATAAAAATTGAAATGGAAATAAGGAGAAGAAATGAAATGTTTAATATCCATCCTGTAGTAAATTTGGGAAGAAACACCTGGGTACTTGTTTTAAAGGAATGGGAGTCTGTTACAAGTGTGGTGAAAAAGGCCACCAAGATCATGATTGCAAGGGAAAGAGAGTTGTTGTCAACGTGGAATGCTATAATTTTAGAGATATGGGACATTATGAAAATGACTGTCCTAAGAATTAGGGGAACATACCTCAGAAAAGGCCAAGGGATCAAGGCCAAGCTTATGTTATCACTACCACTGAGGTAGAAGCTCCGAAAGACGTGGTGGCAGGTAATTTAATGGTTTCCCCATGTTTAGAAAATGATTCATTTGATTCTGGATCATCGCATTGTTTCATATCTTCCCAGTTTGCTAATAAAATTAGATATTTCCAATTTGATTTAACCTTAAGGGAAGTATCATTTCAACAATGTTTTGTGAATCAGTCCCCATTAGAGCACATAAATGTTCTTTATCCTCTAATCTCATCGTCATACCTATGATTGAGTTTGATATAATCCTCAGTATGTATTGGATTTCATACCATGATGTGATGATTAATTGTAAGAAGAAGGAGGTTTTGATTTTTTATGATGATGATAAGGAACACCTTATCTATAGAGCAGAATCGTCACCAACTAATTCTTATCTAGATCCACCACCAGTAGCTCATCTAAATTCAATTATTGAGGAGGAAGAGAATGAAATAACTATGGGTGAGGAAAGGAATGTTCAAATAGAGGATGTACCTATTGTGAAAGAATATGTAGATGTGTTTCCCGAAGATTTACCTGGACATCCTCCAGAAAGAGAAATTGAGTTTTCCATTGTTTTAATTTCAGGTTCAAGGACTATAAAAAAGACCCCTTATAGAATGGCCAATGTGGAATTAGTGGAACTAAATATACAACCAGAGGAATTGAGTAATAAGGGATTTATTTTCCCTAGTTTTTCTCCATGGGGAGCCCCTGTTCTTTTTGTTAAGAAGAAATATGGATCTATGAGGTTATGTATCGACTACAGGGAAATCAATGTTATAACAATAATGAACAAGTATCCCCTACCTCGCGTTGATGATTTAATTGACCAACTGCATAGAGCTCGATAATTCTCAAAGATTGACCTTCGATATGAATACCATCAGTTGTGTGTGAAGAAGGAAGACATTCCAAAGATAGCATTTCGAACCAGGTACGGGCTTTACGAGTTTACAATAATTCCTTTTGGGCTGAATAATGCACCCTATGTTTTCATGGATCTAATGAATAGAGTTTTCAACGAATATCTCAATGATTTTGTAGTATTATTTATTGATTATATCTTGGTATACTCCAAAATCTATGAAGATCATGAAAATGACATGCGCATTATCTTGAAAACTCTTAGAAGACATGAATTATATGGGAAGTTTAGAAAATGTGAATTCTCGCTTCAGGAGATTTCTTTTCATGGCCATATTGTCACTAAATATGGAATCCATATTGATCCTTCTATGATAAGAGAAATCCAAGAATGACCAGCACCGACAAGTATAACTGAGGTTTGCAGTTTTATTGGTTTAGCAGTTTATTATCGGCGTTTCGTCCAGAATTTTGCCCGATTGGCTAACACATTAACATATCTCACACGTAAATAGGTTAAATTTGTTTGGACAAAAGAGTGTGAAGAATGTTTTGAAGAACTGAAGATAATATTAGTCAATGCTCCTATATTGACTATACCATCGGGGAATGATGGGTTTGTTATTTACAGTTATACTTCAAAGAAAGGACTTGGTTGTGTCCTTATGCAGAATGATAGAGTTATTTCCTATGAATCACGACACCTGAAAATTCATGAGAAAAACTATCATACTCATGATATCGAGTTAGCAGTTGCGATATTTTCTTTGAAGATATTGAGACATTATCTCTATGGTGAAAATTTTTAGATATATACCGATCATAAGAGTCTGAAGTATATTTTCTCATAGAAAATACTCAACATGAGGCAAAGTAGATGGCTTAAACTACTCAAAGATTATGATTTTACAATACACTACCACCTGGGGAAGGAAAATAAGGTGGAAGATTCCTTGAGTAGAAAATATCATGGAGTTTTGAACGAGATGAGAGTTGAGAGGGATCCAACATTCATGGATCTAGTGAAGATGGACATGGGAATAACCATGGAGGGTGAAACATCAACGCTTTTTCAAATGGTTGTCAAACCATCTTTACTATAAAGGATTAAGAGTTCACAAACCAATGATGAAGAGTTTAAAAAGATGATTAAAGCTGTGAATGATGGGAGATTGAGTGACTTTGTGTATGTAGATGGAATTTTCAAATTTGGGAAGAGAATTTGTGTTCCCAACATACTTGATCTAAAAATGGAATTGTTGAATGATTCTTATAGTTACAATTTTTCTATACACCCTGGGAGCACCAAAATGTATAGATATTTGAAGGAACATTTTCGGTGGGACAATATGAAGAGGGAGATTGCCGATTTTGTGTCAAGATGTATGGTTCGGCAACAAGTGAACGCCGGAAGGCAACAACCTGGAGGAGTCATGCAACCTCTTCCCATACCTGAGTGGAAATGGATTAATATCACTATGGAATTTTTCATGGAACTACCAAATACTCCTAGATGGAACGATGCAATATGGGTCATTGTTGATCGTATTACCAATTCAACACATTTTCTTGATATAAGAGATGATTTACCACATGAACGTCTAGCAAGGCTATATATTAATGAAGTTGTGAGACTTCATGGAGTAACCCTGTCAATTGTTTCTAATTGTGATCCCCATTTTACTTCAATATTCTGGAAGTGTATTCATAAGGACTTGGAAACTGAACTTTGTTTGAGCACTGCCTACCACCCTCAAAAAAATGGACAATTAGAACAGACTATTCCAACCATAGAACACATGTTGAGATCATGCTCACATGATTTTCATGGTATGTGGGATCAATATTTACCTCTGGTGAAATTTTCCTATAACAATAGCTTCAATACAAGTATTCGGATGGCACCATAATAAGCTTTATATGGAAAGAGATGTCTCACACCAACCTGTTGGGATGACGTTGGTGAAAGAAAACCACATCAAAGCAGCTCAAAGTAGGCAGAAAAGCTATGCCGATAACTGAAGGAGACATTTGGAATTTTAGGTAGGAGATTAGGTTTTCTTGAAGTTATCCTCAAGTAAGGGAGTTATACATTTCGGTAATAAAGGTAAATTGAGTCCCAGGTACATCAGACCTTTTGAAATTCTATAATGAATTGGGGCTATAGCTTACCATTTGGAAATGCCGCCAAATCTCTCCAATGTTCACAATGTATTCCACGTATCACTATTGAGAAAATACATGCCTGACCCAACGCATGTACTCACCTATGAGGAAGTATAAATGGAACCCAATATATCTTATTACGAATATCCTTTCATGATTCTTGATACAATTGGGAAAGTGCTGAGAAACTGGACAACCCGTCTGGTAAAAGTTTTATGGAGAAACCATAAGATGGAAGAGGCAACGTGGGAACCTGAGGAACTTATGATGAAGAACCACCATTGTATTTTTAAGTAATAATATTATAGAAATTTCTAGGATGAAATTATTTGAAGGAGGGGAGTATGTAACACCCCAAGCCTCTACGGTACGATTCTCTTTGAATAATATAGTAGCGTGTGTTGTACGCAACTTCAAGATTCTAACACACCGCGACCAATCAAAGTAGCTGTTGGGAATTGTAATAGACACATTGTGAAATTTTATAAATCTTATCTCTCAAAATAGACTTCATTTTTGGATTTGGAATATCGAAATTATCCTAGTGTGAAATTTTGGTACTTTTCAGATAACTTTTATATTTTGATGAATACTGAAAATTACTATATTTTAATTAAAACCAACTTTTTTAATCAAAATAATTTATAGTGATAAATTATGAATTTTAGTGGTTTTAAATTATATTTAAATATATTTTTACCATTTAATACAATGTTGGTCATTGGACATAATTTCACATTTAAACCAGACATAAACAAGTGTCAATCTTTTGATAGTTATTATTTCTTAAAATCACGCTTTTTGTTTTGACAGCGGAAATTAATTTTAAATTAATTTCTTCCACTTATATGTTTTGAATTTGGAAAAAATGGATTCTATATTTGGAACTAGGGTGTCCAAATTGTGTAAATAGGTTACTTTTATTTTTATACATTTTGAATAATTACTTCGGTAAATATTTTATTTACCATGGGTAAAGTGTATATCCGGTAAATAAGGGTAAAAAGTAATATTATAATAATAATAAATTACCCTAAAATGTTTCCTAACCCTATTGGTTGATACATTTCTGACTATGGACATCTTTGGGTCGATTTTGGGGCCCCATGGATCCACTTGTACGTGCTAATGACAATTTACATTAATTAAGTTAAAGGAAATACAAAAATGACATAAGGATATATCTTTTAGAAAAATTGTTTTTACATAGAGTTATATATGATATATTTTAGACTATAAATATTCATAAATAAGATAAAATAATTTCATACATAATGGTATTTTATTTATAATTTTTAGACATTCAATAATGAAATTTATTTATGACACAATAATGATGCAGTATTTTCCTTAATAATAATAAAATCAAATAAATGGTATTATAAAAGTTAAAATAAATATAATTTCAAAGTTTTGATGACATAAACGAATTTTATTAGTTTATATTACAAGTTAGGATATCTTAAATCAATTTTATTCGAATTAATAAAGTCTTTACGACTTTAAAAAAAATCAATTATTGAATAGTGTCAAAATTGACATAAATGAGTTTTTAAAACAAATATTGTTTTATTAATTGATATTATATTCCTAAAAATCTACGGTTCATCCAAAAGGACTTATATAATGATAATTGTATCATTAATGTACCACTTGGGGTCTTTTGGAGGTATATAGTATGTTTATTAACTATATAATATAAAAATACAAAGTGACATGGTATATGTCAAACTAATTAACTAAGAGTTAAAACTAAAAGATAAGGTTAATATAATGACCCAACCCTGTCTAAAATCTATTGGTTGAAAGTATTTCGACAAATAACCACTATATAATTTCATTAATCCACATTGGAGCAATTAGAATCCAAATATTAATTTATTATAAAATAATACTTTAAGTTTTTCCTAAAGAGACCATCCTCCCCTTATAAAAGGACACTAATACTAACCAATTCTCCACACATTAAAAGCATTTTATCTAGGACAAAACCTGCCCAAATACTCTATAAACTTCCCTAAATTCATCATATAGGCCTTATTTTGATCAGAAAGCCAACCCAAAAATCCTTTTTGATCAAATCAAAAGTAATAACCTGAAGAAGAGGTAATGTTTTCAGCACCCTTTTTTAAGTTCTTTTCTTCATCAACTTCTTATTTCTTTGTTATTTCCTTTCTAAAATAATAACTCAAGTATATAATATATACTATGATGTTATTACAAATATGGTACAACCATATTCAGTATTCTATCCATCATTTGAATGACATGTCACCATACATGCGTACGCACGACTTACCGTCTCCACGTCGTGGTGTAATTGTTATTCAAAAACATTATTATTTGGATGGGTTTGATAATGATGTTTAATTCATGTAAATAATAAATATAACATGATAATGATTCTGTATATATGATATAACATCCAATTATATATTATTTTAATATCAAAAGAATTATATTGTCACTCGTGCGTACGTACGGACTACCGTCCCAATGAACCCGATGAGATTCATTCCCCATCGTATCCATAAAATTATAATTCTCATTTGATGATTAAAAATAATTTTTAAGGACTTGATATAATTATGGATATGAATAAAGTACAACTTATCCATAACAGACAAGACTTACATAACAAATCATATAAAGGAAAATGAATCAGTTAACACCTGAAACAACGATAATACAAACATTTTACTAACAAAGCAATGTTAAAAGATCATATATGTTATCATATTAATGTGTATGATTATTGTATATTTTAATTACAATTATTTCACCATTATACAGGAGTTTAACCGACCCTCATCCATGGAAAAGTACAAGGTAAGGGTTTATTTTACAATCTCTTCATTATCCGAGGTTGTTCATTCGTAATTATCTACTAGGTCCTCTTTATCATCCATGTCCATGTTTCTTAAAAATGTATTTCAAAACATTCTTAATATTTTACAGAATATGGGTTAAAGTAATTTATACCCTTGTTTGACTTGTTATAATAAGTTTATAATAGAATCATTCCGTCGTTTTCCAAACAAGGTCCTTTAACCTTTTCGACAAAATTATGGTAAGATTGTATTTTTAACTTATACAGTGGGGGCGGCTATTTTCTGATGTTATAAAATCTTCGAAGCTTCCCTTACAAGATTATAATAATATTTTTGAACTAAATGTTTTTTTTATAATTATGTGACATTTAAATGATTTAAAAAAAGATATTTCTCTCAAATAGTTTTGATTTCATCTATGTAAACATCCTTTGATGTATTTTAAGTTTATTTGAAGTTGATTTATTATGATACAAAACATCCATATTGTATTGAAGGTTTTGTGATATATTTGACTATGACTTTGTTATTTTTATACCATTCATGGTTTATGGAGAAAGTATTGACATTTCTTATGCTATTTTTAATACGAATGTTTATGTTATGTTTAAACCTGTTCATATGAGGAATGAATTAGACTTAATAAGTGACGGGTGGATCCCGCTATAGCTCCTCGATGCATCAGTAGGTCTCATGAGACAAACTAATGTCCTGGCATGAGGCTTTGAAAAAAATATTATTTGTAGTCTTTGCACGAGGCCTTGGCTACGTGGTATGATAGACTGGGATTATGCATTTCCTCATTATAAAAGTGGTTATTGATATTGAATATGATTATTCGATTAGTAGAATCTACATATGAATAAGTTAATGGAATTATTTTACTTTATTTCTGCATTATTATGCTAAAGTTATAGTTTAGAAGAAATTTGTTTTAGTTATATATTGCCTTAAATGTTTATGCGTACTTCTGAAAGTTTCCTCTATATTGTTATCTTTACTGGGCATCTGAGCTAACTCATTTCTATGTTTTATTTTTCCCAAGATGTGAAGAAGTATTTTATGAATGACCTTCAAGGATAGTATGAGGGGAGATGAGTGTGGACTATGGAGACTATATTGTTTTAGTTTTCATTTTATGTTGTAATGTAAACTTTATGAATGTATATAGTGTTCCCAAGGCTACTATACTAATCGATCTTACGAGACTTGATCTTTTGTGATCATGCTAATGTTATTTAATAATGCACCAAATCTGGGTAACTGGGGTCGGGGCATTATAAACAAACCTCGGCCATTGGTCATTACGTCCTCGACCCATTCCTGTAAGAACGATCCATAAACAATTATCAGATCTAAAATACAAGGATCAAGATATTCCCCAAATTCCCCACAAAAAACCCATCCCACAAATATGATCGATCTGCGGGATAATTTGCTCGTGGATTAGTCCGCGTTCATCGTAGGAATCAGGAATGGGGAAATGAAATCAAAATCAAACGTTCTACATGGATCCACAACATTCGTTGGCTAAGATCTAGTCGTCGCGTCGTCGTCACCAGTGAAACTCGTCAAGAACGTCGTCGGCACATTGGGGATTTCCACCAGAGCTTTCCAGAGCCTCCAGGTGAAATTCAGGGTTATAAGATCTGTAACTCTGATCCCTTGCGAAATCATTGTTTAATAATATTAAAATATTTCGCTGCAATAAGGATTTAATAAAATATTTTATTAAATATTTTATTACGGTTACGTCCAAAAACCAGATTTCACCACCAACCTATGCGGGCTGATGTTGGCCCACGCCTAAGGTAAACTCGCTACTCTGAACTCAACAGTGCCCTTTGATTTCTGATCCGAGCACCTGTTCAAGAGTTATTCTATTTTTTCAGGAAAACCATACACACACATTATTTAATTAAATTCAAACATTTGTTCCGGGCTCACTGGGCCTCGGAACTTCACATTGTCTCAGAGCTTGGTCTCGAAAGAATTCACATATAATATTAAAATAATACTTGAAAAAAATCTGGGACATTACATACTCACCAATGATTCGAGGCCAAACTGAGATGTCTGGAAGGGATAAAATTTCTCACCATGGTCGGGACAAAACCTAGGGTTATTTGGAGGAGAACCTATAGAGTTACAAATGAAATTAGCCATTCATCAAAATAAAAACCATTGGCCATGAGTCATCTACATTGTAAATAAAGGAATTGCCTCGTAAATTCATCATGTTTGACATATTCAAAAAAAGGAATCATGTCTAGTTAAAAATCCTAATTGAAAAATATATGATGTGATTTTAATATTTTTATGGTAAATCAATTTTACCATAACCTATTTTCATGGTTTTTTTCTAGTAGATAGTTAATGAATTAATCAAGGACTTACAGAGTAAATTATTTCAGCAACCACTGCCCAAAAAGAAACATCTATAGAAAAACCAACATCAAACTCACCATGTAGCCAAAAGGGTAACCGTATAAAACCCTTAACACATTTATTACTAAACTCCATTAATTCCAATAACCATATATCCATGAACATTAGGTCCTTTTTCTAGAAAATACTCTCTATCCTCAAAAATCTCCAAATCCCCCCCCCCCAAAGGGGAAATAAAAATGAGTCAAGATAGGCCTTAAAAAGGTAATATGATCTTAAACTACCAGATCCTACATTAGTCAATATTTTCTGAGTACCACATCACGAATCAAAACACATGGATTCTTTCATTTCATCAAAACTTATAGGGCTTGATTTAACCATGAAAAAGAAACATGTTTCATGACAATACGATTAAAACATTGTCATAAAAACATTCAAATAATGAAATTTTGTGGTACCGTAAGATCATAACACCAAGGAAGAGTATGATTCATGAAATAATGTTGACATGTATTAAAAAAATGATTAAAATTTCATTCAATGATTATTAAAAAACATGAAATAATATCAATTTTCATTGAACACATGTTAACTTAACATTCATAGAATTGTAATAAAGACCCATTTTTAGAAAATAACCATTGAAAGACACAAATAAAAATTCAATGAAAATAATTGTATTGATAATAGTAAAATCTATTCATGTCATAAATGCTAATAATATAAATTCTTTTAATGCTTTTGTAAAGAGAGTTGAAATAGACCGATTAAGAAAACAATATTAATTATCCATTTAAAAAATTTTATAATAACGTATAGGATCATGTAAAATAATATTATAATTTAATTTATGTTTATAAAATAAAATTATAGATATAAGATAAAGAAAATATAGGAATAGTTATTTGAAATAACATTAAAAATTGTTAAATATTTTTTTTAAAGAAATACCATTTACGATATTGGAAAACCAATACCCCTTTGAATGAATGAACATTAAAGGAACATACAATACTATTATTATACAAATATTAATGATATTGCATTCAAATAATAAGTATGTAAAACATACAAATCAATAGAGTTGTACCAATCAAAATATGTCTCAAATAAGGAATATTTAGATGAGAAGCTATTTCAACATTGGTAAAGCTTGAATAAAAAAACAATTGATTGATGTAACATAAAATTATTATATAAAACACATATTTTAGATTACAAAATATTTTGGAACACATTCATCGGTTTTTAACTATAATATATAAAATAAATAAATGAGCATAACATGAATTTTTTCTCAAAGAAATTGAATTTAGACCAGGGAAACCCTTGCACCATCTATAAAATTCAAACCAATATCCCATAAAATAAAGATAATAAAAGAAAAATTAAATTTACTAATCAAATAATTATACATGATATAATATCTCAATAGGGAAAACATGATCCATAAAATGTGATGTAGGTTTAAAATAAAAGTCATGTCTCAATAAAATAGTATGGAGATGAATCATCATTAAAAATATCATATAATTGAAGTAGGAATAGAATTATTAATGTGAGAATGTGTAATATTTTTAAAACACCCAAATTAACTTGGATATATACTATAATACAACCATAGTTAATTTCACAGAAAATCATTTAATAAGAATGTCAATAATGTAAATTTATAAGAAAATAGATGGAAATTGTTTTATGAAACCCCTAACCTCATGTCTAGAATATCTATATACATGTATTATATTTAAATATAATAAAGTTATATTATTTATTTAATTGTATTGGAAACTTTTTTTGGTTTTATACTTTATAATTAAAACATATATTTTTATTTATAGTGACATATTCAATTAACTAATCGTTTAATTCAATGTCGAGTGTTTTGAAAACATTCGATTCATTATAGAGAAATGATTTTGATAGGATTCCCATGGAAAGATGGTTCAATATTCAATAATCTACTGAATAATAATCAAGAAAAAATTTATATTTTTATAGATAAAATAAAATTTTATAATCACCATGAAATCCAGATGTGAAAAGACATATCACATTCCTTTATAGAGGTTGTATTCCATTCGTGGGCAAGGGCGACATTATCATTTTTTGGTGGAATGGGTAAAAGGTAATGTAATATATTATATTTAAATAATCATAATTTTTTCATTAATATAATATATATTTATAAAACACATCATAATATCCCACCTTTTGAGGTGGTGATAGAAAACAAAACACATCGTTTTGTGGAGGTGGTGGTCAACCTGTATGAAGGAATGATGATTTCATTCACCATACGATGGAAATGAAGATGGATAAGCTTGTAAAATTAACACAATGACATATAAATATATTTTATTTATTTATGTTTTTATATTTTAATTTTATAAAAAAAATTGCATAGTTAAAAGTATATGTAAAAAGAAAAAGATCAGTTAAAATGATTACGTCTTTTTTGGGAGACCTCTTCTAGATTTCATCTTAAGGACACATGGGTGGGATTTGAGGATTACAAAATCTATATAACATGGATAATGATGGTTATAAGATGTTTTTTTGAATTTATTGAGCTATGTGGATGAAGGTGGTAAGAATAATAGAGGATAAATGACCTCATTTTACAAAAAATGAAATGACACACATTTAATAACATAAAATATTTGAACACAATAAATTACTTTTCTTGTATAAATGATTCCAAGTGGAAATTTTTTGAAAATAATACAGGGTAATGTTTAAATACTATCAACCTAAAATATTTTCAGTGGTTTTTGTTTTATTTTTAATATAATGCCACTAATTACAAGTTTTATGTTTAACTGTGGTCAGAACATTTCCAATACTACAGGGTTTTAAAATTACTTCAATGCTAAAAATTTGATGAAAATATTCAATTTATGAAATAATAGACCAAATACCATCACCATTATCCTATTTTATGTTTTAAATTATTTTTAAATCATTTAATAATATTCTATTCAATAGGTAATAACACTATACTCATTTTAAGAACTATTGACAAATTTTTATGTTAAATTCATCATGACATGGATGGAATTCAAATCGAAACTCCTTAAAATTCAATTAAAAATTATTTTTGACCAAAAAATTAATGATAAAAAATAATTAATCACAAAAACATTACATTTGATGTTATCAAAAAAATTATTTTTAATTTTTTACAAATGGAATACGAAATATATTGTTGTTGTGTATGTATTTACAATAATTATTCAATAAATAAAAAATAAAAAATAAATTACCATGACATACATAAAAAAATTAAGTTGAAAATAATATATTATATTTTTTCATAACATCTTTATATCATTATAAGACCATATATGTGAAATTATAATATAGAGTGTGAAATTTTGTAATTTTCATTTATATAGAATAATATTATGCTCTTTGTCCATGAAAAATAGCACCAAAAATCTATATTTTTGGAAATATCAATGTTTTACTATAAATAAACCAACCCAATATATATAAATTGCATTTTATAATGATTTAAGTGTCCCTATGAAATTATTTTTATCCTATATTAACCAATTTTCCCTTGACGAGGAGAAAAATATTTCCCATAATTATTAATCATTATATCCATAACTAAAGATAAAAATTTAAAAAAGTTCATATTAAATAATCCAAAATCGAAAAATTTGAACTATTTATGACAGGTTATTTTAAATGGTATCCCATTAGAAATAGTCACTTGTGATGGGAACCTGTTATTGAAAATGGTGTCATAAATAATGTGACCCTATTTTTTGAAAGAGTTATCTTTGATGGGGGGACTATCCCATCAAAGATAATTATTTCCAATGGGATTGATCACCAATTATAAAAAACTTATAAAATAAAAATAACTAATAAAAATAATTACAAATAATTGAAAAAAATAAAAAATAAATAAATATTCTCAACAATATAAAATACGAACTATATAGAACTATTAATATAATAATTAATAATAATATTAAATAAATATGTATGTTAAAATGTTTATCATAAAAATATTCAAATCACCATGGGGAAGGGGTTTGTCTGGAAGAGATGGTGGATGGATCTTCATCCCTAATCAATAAGTCAGACATCACTTGTACATCATGATCTCCTTGTGTTGTTGATCATGCCATCAACATATACCATTCTATTGCTACATTTGTCAATATATCTCCTCCTAATCCATATGCATGGTCTCTATAAGCTCACACTAAGCTCACATGCCTCCCAGATAGAGCCTAGCATGCTATAATTGATGATATACCATAAACCATTCAAATAATTAATAATGTCAAGTTACTAATTAATTAAATTTCAAAATAACTAATAATTATTTTTGTTCCATAAAATGACTGAACATGTAGTTCCAAACATCAATGGGAATCTGATCTCAGGTCACCCATGCAGCAGAAAATTAATTCCGAAATATTTCACTCCCCTATCTAATATCTATATGAAAAAATCTATGAAAATAGAGGACAGCTAATCAAAAATATACTATATTAATAAATTTATGAATATAATTGACATCTAAATAATATAAATAACTAAACATACCCCATGAATGCATGGAATGAATTGAAGATATGGATGTACCTCAGGGATAGGGTCATGAATAATCAATCATGCAAGACCACCGACCCACTAATTCATCACTGAACTTCATGCAGTCTACGGGTCAGATGATAAAATAAATGGCTCTTCTCTAGGTAGTACAAACTCATCCAACTTATGGAAAAGAGCAGATAAAAGTTCATTGATCATCTGAAACATGGAATAAAATTTTTCATTAAGTAAATTAAAATAATAAATTTATATAGATATAAATTTTATATGAATATTACCCATATTTTATTATGTCAATATTTATACGGCATCTCCTACCATTGATGCATCTCCTCCTTTTGCTAATGTTTCTTCCATCAGTGTGTCACATTTTTCCTTCCCAATTTTTGGAGACCTAATGACATACCCGCACATGGTTGGTAGAGATTTTTCATTTCTAATCATGTGAAGATTGGAAATTCTATGATTTACTATAATGTTGTAAATCATAGGAATTGCAATATTCTAGTTATGAATCCAATCTATAAAAAACACGTCCCAATTTTTAATTGCACTAATTTATGTCAACCGTGCCAACAACTCACTACATCTCCTCCTCCTACTGCTCCTCATATCATTGATTTGTCACCTCCTACTTGCCTCTAGTTTTGGAAACCTAATTTCAAATTTGTACTTGGCATCCGAAAATTTGTCATTTCAAATCACATGAAGATTAAAAATTCTATGATTTACTCAAAATTTATAAATCATTGATTTAGTATTGTTTATGAGATGAATATATTTATGTCCACTATGTCCAAATTTTTCATTACACCAATTTATGCAAACAATGTCATTTCATCAATGAATATTCTCCTCTTACTATTATTGTTTCTATCATCGACGTGGCACATCCTATTTGCATTGGTTCTGGCGACCTAATAAAAAAATTTGATAGGGATGGAACAAAATGGTCATTGCTAATCACCTGTTGATTGGAAACTCTATGATTCACATATTATTATTTAAGTTTAATATATATTATTAATATATATTAAGTTATACTAAAAATTATCATTAGTTAGTTTTAAGTGGAAATAATTACAACCACATACCACTATTATTTGTAGAATATAATATAAAGTAATAAAATATATTATAAATTAATTAATTTTATAAATATTATATTTTTAAATCTTCAAGTGATGAAACAAATTTATAAAGAACATGTTGAATTTTGGAATTGCACCAATTTATACAAACCATGTCAAAATTAGTCATTTCTCATCACTTGTAAATTTAGTAACTATTTCATTTTCATTTCATTAGTAATTTAAACTAAAAGATACTAAGATTGTCTATGTACCAATAATTAACAGTTTTTTACTATTAAATGCTATATAATGTAAATTATTAAAAATTATGGCCGATTTTTAATAAGTATAGTGGTTAAATATTAATTATCACTAATTATTACTAATTAACACCAATTCATTCTAATTAATACTAGTTATTACTATATATTATTAATTATTACTTTTTATTACTAATTATTAATAATATTTTATAATTTATTCTAGTTTATACTAATTTATACTAATGTACACAAATTTAGAGTAATGTATTGTCATTATTACTAATTATTACTAATTATTTCTAATTATTTCTAATTATTTTTATTTATTACTAATAATGTCTAATTATTACTAATAAAAACTAATTTGTACAAATTAATACTAATTAATATTAATTATTACCAATTATCAGTAATTATTACTAATTACATATAATTATTAACAATTATTACTAATTGTTGCTAATTATTACTAATTTCCACTAAATTATAAAAAATTATACTAATTTTGACAAATTCATATTAATTAATACTAATTAATACTAATTTATATTAATTTATACTGATACTAATTAATACTAATTATTAGTGATTTTTAGTGATTTTTAATTATTATTACTAATATATACACTTTATTATTCATTTATACTAATTATTACAAATTATTGCTAATTACTAAAAATTGCCACTAATTGTTAGTAATTACAATTAATTATTACTAATTAACACCAATTATTACTAATAATAATTAATTAAAACTAATTATTACTATTTATCTCTATTTATTACTAATTATTTCTAATTATTACTAATTACCGCTAATTTTTACTAATTACCACTAATTAACACGAATTATTACTAATTATTACTAAATATTCTTAATTACCACAAATTACCACTAATTACCAAAAAACTACACTAATTACCACTAATTAGAACTAATCACTAATAATTACCTTTAATCGCAATTAATTACCACTAATTGTTACTAATTATTTATAATTTATACTAATTATTTCTAATTTATAGTAATTCTTACTAATTACTACACACTACCACTAATTGTTACTAATAACATCTATTTATTATTAATTACCACTAATTATTACTAATTACATCCAATTATTATGAACCACCACTAATTTTTACTATTTATAAATAGTTATTACAAATTTGTACAATTTGTTTATAATTTTTATTAATTTTTTAATAACTTATTTAATTTATAATTTTTTTACTAATTATTACTAATTATTACTAATTATTACTAATTAATACTAATTATGACTAATTTATAGTTATTATTAATAATTATTACTAATTAATACTAAATAATACTAATTACAGCTAATTAATACTAATTAATACTAATTCTTACTAATTCTTAATAATTAATACCAATTCTCCATAATTAATACTACTTATTACTAATTAATAATAATTATTTCTAATTCATACTAATTATTACTAATTTTTATTAAATATTAGTAATTAGTAATAATTAATACTCATTAATACTAATTTCTACGATTGTTTACTAATTTTTAGTAATTTATAACAATATATAATGATTTCTAACAATTTTTTACTAATTAATACTAAATATTGCTAATTATTACTAATTAATAAATATAAATACTAATTATTAATAATTGATAAAAACTGGTACTAATTACTAATAATGATTAGTAATTATTACGAATTATTACGAATTATTACTACTTTGCACTAGTTATTACTTATTTTTATTAGTTTATAATAATTTATTACTAATTTTTACTAATTTTTATTTTTTTATTACTAATTTGTAAAATTTATTACTAATATTTATTAGTTTATAAGCCTTTTCATTTATTCCCAATAATTTATATAAATTTATACAATTATATATCATTTATTTGAAATTATATCAATACTTTTAATTAATTTATAATGGTTTTTTACTAATTGAAACTAATTATTAGTAATTATTACTAACTAATACTATTTTATACTAATTAAAACTAACTAATACTAAATAATACTGACTACAACTAATTGATACTAATAAAAACTAATTATTACTAATTAGAAATATTTATTATTAATTACACCAAATGTTTAGTAATTAATGAAAATTGAACTAAATTATTATAAATTAAAATAATTTACATTTTATTAAAATCATTTATTCTAATTAGAACAAAATAATTTGAAGCCTAATTAATGAAAAACAGTACTAACTAATTATAATTAAATCTAATTACTGTTAATTAATAATATTAATTATTATAAATATATAATGATATAAATTAAATAAGAAACTAAATAACTACAAACTGAATGTTTGGATGGATGAATAAAATAAAAGTTGTTCTATGTTAAAATTTAAAACATTGAAAAATGTAATGAGATGAATATCATAATAGAGAAAGGGAGTAGAGGGTAGGGAAGAATTAAATTGAAAAAATTCGGGGGAAGCGTATTTATAGGATATATCATTTGCGAATAGAGTATTTGTTATGGGTCCTTCCATAAATAGTTCCACCAACATTAATTACGATGGAGACCAAAAGATACATTAGTGATGGGTCCCGTCGCAAATACCATCTGACAACAGTTTATTTATGATGGGAGAAAATCTCATTACAAATAACAATAAATGATTGAAATCATTTGCAATGGGAAAATCTCCTGTCGCAAATTACAATAGAGACGTGATATTATTTGAGATGGCGGTATATACCAATCGCAAATAACCTTGGCAATGTTTGGTGTGCATAGAGCAACAATGGTTTCTGCGATGGGATATGTTTCGCATCACATATAGTATATATCCATAGACTATTTGCGACGAGCTTTTCTTCCCGTTATAAATAGTCCCTTACAGCGGACTATATGTGATGGGTCACCCACCCATCGCAAATGACCCTACATAAATAGATGTTTTTCCCATAGTGAAATATTTAATCCATTTTTGATGTTTAATTTTCTTGAAGTGTATGAAATAAATTTCAATATGAATGAAGAAAATGAAACAAAAACCCCTTTTTAGAAAAATGTATTTTAAGCCAAAAATGAACTCTTAGAAAAATAAAGTGTAAAAATTATTTCTTTTTAATTAATTAGACAATTTTAAAATAAAATTGAATTAAATATTTTTAGATCAAATTCATATAATAATTGTAATTTTAAATGAAATGATATGAAAATTTTAGAAAAATTGACATTTTCCACTATTCACTGAAATGTCAATATTTTTAGAAAGATCCCAAAATATAACCCAAATACATTTTCAATATGATGAGTTAAAAAATTTTATAATTATTTTCAAATAATTTTTCTTTATATTATATAATAAAATTATAAATTTTTCCCACAAAAATTAATATAAATTATTTTTGAAAAAATGTATTTTTGAAGCATTAAATGACTTTTCTAAAAATTTAATACTTATCTCATAAGGAATAAATAAAAAAGGCATATTTGATTGATAATTTTATAAATTTTTTTTTCATATTCAAATTTTACAATTCAATGACAAGGTTATAATAGTAATATTTAAATAAGTATATTTCATGGTTCGTTTAAGCTCAATGTTATGTGTCATATACACTATCAATCATAATGATAATTTAAAATATTTATTTGTTACAATAGTTATGGTATGATAAAAAATACCTTAATTTACACTCTATTATTATCAAATGTGGTTACACTTGATAACTAAAACATGTGGTCTCGCTATATTAAGATGTTATATTAATAAAATTTCCATTCCCTTCACCTATAAAAGGATATCTCATCCACCACATTTATAAACTAATTTTTAAGAGTTATTTTTACCAATAAAAATCCTTTGTCTCTACTCAATTCCCTCCCCGTGTCTTAGAATCATTTTTCTTACCAATAGTACATGCAATGAACCCTTAAGGTGTTATCCAAGGGAGAAAATCCAAACATGGATGGAACTTTCTCAACTGAGCTCTCTTATTTCTTAACATACTCTACCCTATAAAAAATATTTTATTCTTGAAGGTATAATAATATAACTATTATTAATAATATTATATTATTTTTATTCAAATGGAATATCTATTTTCACACTCCCCCTAAACCATTCGTATAATGAAGAAATCATCATGTAAACGTGAGAACTACCACCTCCATAAATGGAATGGTCGATTTCTCACTACCGAAAGAGGTGTATGCATATAAAATTATATTTGATGTATTAATATTATATCTGTAATATTTTATAATTCTTAAATTATAAACTCTTCATAATATCCCAGACCCGGATGCCACCTGAGATGGTGCCCCGAGCCAGGTAGGTCACAAGGCCTCAAGAACATCCCCCCAATGCCAGAGGCATCCGACTATTAGAGAGGGCCTAGGGGAGTCAGTGTGGAGACTATTACATCATTACCAGAGTATCAAAGTGTAATTAAAACATAATGTAAATAGAAGAATAAAAATAACCAGTCACATACTGAATGTATGACATGACAGTAATGCATATCACTAACAAGAAGTGTCTCATATTCAAAATGATGCAGATGGTAGAAGTATCTATAAAGAACCTAGAATAGTACATGGAAATAAAATACAGTGCAATTATCCCAAAAGAACAAAACACTAAAAAGGTATCCCAGTATCGCAAGCCATAGCCTAGACCTATGCTCCCCTGCTCCAAACCCACTATCAACAACCTGTACTAGGATGTTTTCCCCTATTATCACCTGCAACCATATAATCTGTTTAGGTCCCCACGGAGGCCCAAACAAGGTGTGAGATAAACATCCCACTAGTCAACCACCCCGGTCTATATAGTTCTAATAGCAATTATACAAATGTTCTAGTAATTGTAAACAACCAATAAGTGCATATGCCCATGGCATAAGACTATTATAACAAGTGAAACAAAACATCCCTCAAGGATACATGCAATGAGAGTTATCTCCTAATAAGAAATCTATAACGAGTAACAACCAGGTCACACAACCACTCTGTACATATATATGTATCAAGCAACCATAGACATTCTATATAGAGAATCAGGTATCCCACGACCACGCAGTATGGTTATGTGTAGACCGCAAGGGCTGGATACAAGGTGTCAGCAGACCTAGGAATTCAAGTAATTAATTCTAGACCACAGTGGGCCAGATCAAAGGAGCATGTCTAAAGCATCCCATAGAGTCCCATTGGCATCCCTGGTGGAAACTCAGTTAGGCACTTGCTGGGGTCCTAGGAGCATGGAAATAGCAAGTCCTATGTGAGACCAAGCATACCAGATCTACATGGTAGCAAGGATCATGGTATCATACAGAATCAAGACCCAAGGGTCAGATTCTACCCTTGGAATCCACTACAGCATTCTAAATCGATGGAGAGAAATCAATGGAATTTCTTGAACCATTCATTGAAGCATTCAAGCATTGAAAATTTACATTCATAAACATGTGAGTATACCCACTCACATCAAAAAACCCGATCCATGAGTATACACACTCTTGAAAATAATTTATAACATACCATGAATATAGGTATATTATCCAATATAATCCATTTAACATTCCATTAGTCATATACATATTGGTATACCAATCCATGTTATTCATTTAACATTCCATACTATCTAAATAGTTACGTTATAGCTTGATATTCATTAATAAAGGAGGAAGTCCATCTCCTAAAAAAGATACTCAAGATATCAAGGCATCAAAGGGATTCTATTAACTTGTAAAGCAGATGAACACAACCCTTGGGGGGTTTAAACAGGCATAAACAAGAAATTTTCTTAAAGAACACCCCCCGAGTGATCTCGAAATGAGCAACAGGAGCCAACACACCTAAACAGAACCCATGGTCAACCTCACTAGGTACAAATACAACAAATAAAATGTAATTTATAAATAACATGACCTATCCATGAAGATCGATCGATGGCGTAATGGATGAACGCCTATAAAACACCAAAAAATCCATAAGAAGGTATAGACCACTTAACTCGCCTCGGGAGTAGATAGCACATCCAATATTAAGTCTTTATTAGTCTTATTTTGGAATAAATATGAATATTGAAAAAAGAACAGGATATTATGGAATATGATACTAAATAAAAATAGCATAATCGTTGATCCAAAGGGACAAGAACGTCTAAAAAGGAATCGAGGAATTACCATTGTGGATCTGATGAGACAATCGTCAATCGAAACAGTGGTTGGATGGAAGAAATGGATCAAATCCTATGTTAGGTGCCTCAAAGGAGTGATCCATGGAGGGGCTACTGTGCATAGAAGGTAAAACCAAAATTGGGATAACAAAGAAAAAAAGTTTTAATTTAAAATTAATAAAACATAGTAGGGTTGCATGGTTTACCAACATGGTTTCGCAAACTGTTTGAAAACCGTGCACACCTCTCGGCCTAGGAGGGTGCTTCACACGGTTACCCCACACTATTTTACTAACTATGTGAATATTGTGCAAGTAGTTCTTTTCCCTGAAACTAGATCTTTTCAGACCACTCATATGGTTTTGACTGACCATGCGCAGGCCATCGACAAACCCTGTTCCATGTTATTTTCATCATAAAACGTGGTTCCGACCTCCGAAAAAGGCCCAGACAACTTCAAAATAGTTGTGATCAAGTTAATAATTCACCTACGACCATAACAAGGCATTTAAACTAAAAATCAATGAATCAGTACGTCATACAAAATCACAAGTTCTTAAAATTTTCACCCCTTTTAGAAAATTGTCCCAAAATTTCCATCTAAAGGGTGGTTAAGATTCTTCAAATGAGTACTCTGGACACTAGGAATATATTCCAGCCTCCCTATCCCATGTATCATCCTATAAATGGCTATGATTCAATATCACCCATACTAATAGAACTTCTCATCCATGAAGAACCTTCATTCTCTTATAAACATTACAAATAAGATTCTCCTCAAAGGATTCATCAACCTGAAGCTCAAACTATTGAGGATAAAAAATGTGAGATGTATATGTGTGATAGCAGCATAGGTGAGATACATGAAAGACTTCGTTCATGGATCGATACCTCTAAGGTAACATCAATCGATAGGCCACATACCATACTATCTCTAGAATCTCAAACGGCCCAACATATCTCAATGAAAGTTTACGTTGTCTATAGATATGCATGTTTTCCAATATCAGTGAAAATAGCTAGAAAAATTGATCTCCAACCTCGAACTCTAGAGGTCTTATAAGGCGATCAATGTATGATTTCTGATGATACTGTGCAGTAGCCATCCGCATCAGAATCAACTTGACCTACCCAGAAGTCTCAGGCATGAGACACAGTCCAAGTAAAGCTATCTCTCCTTCCTCTATCCAACATAGGTGAGAATGGCATGGCCTACCATATAAATCCACATTAGGTTACATCTATACTATCCCTTGATAACTATTATTGTAAGTGAAATAAACCATGGAAATGTGCATCTTCCAAGAGATACCAAAATCTAGTATGCATGATCGCAGCATGTCCTCTAGAACCTATATCATAAGCTCTGACTGGACATCAGTCTGAGGGTGGTATTCTGTGTTCAGAAGCACCTCTGTACCCATTTCCCTTGAAAAACTCGCCCAGAAACGAGATGTAAAGTGGGAATCCATATATGAAATGATATTACGTCAGGTCCCGTGAATTCGTACCACATCTTAGATGTACAACATTCTAAGATAATCAACACTGAAGGACTCCTTGATCGGCATGAAATGTGATACCTTCCTAATCCTCTAAAAAACAAACCACACAACATATTTACCTTGAGGAAATCTCAACAAACTAGTCACGAAATCCATCGCAACATCATCCCATTTCCACTCCAGTATAAGAAACTATTGTAAATGTCCAGGTAGTCACTAATATTTTTGCATCACATACTGATAGGTGGAACACCTAGTAAAAAATCCATCTACCTATGTATTCATTCCCGGCGACCAGTACTAATGGAGCAAGTCACAGTACATCATGGTAACCCCAAGATCCACTACTCAAGCTGAATTATGAAACCCATACATTATCTACCCATGTATATCCACTAGAACCCAAACACATGTATGGATATGTATGATATCATAATCACCTACAATACAACTAGGAAGACAACCCTCACCTGCCACACATTCAGGTAGAACTAGGCCATCTAATTCCAATATCATTACCATACTAACTCCTTCCAACATGGTTGAGGTAACAACTATGAATGAATGAATGGTCTGCCCCTATCTATCGTGATCCTCCAGATTCAACCGAGAAAAAAATTTCATATTCTTCCACTCGCTACTGGCCTATTGCAATTCATGTATTTGTTTCCTCCTTCTCAGTACATCGGCTACTGCATTTCCCTTTCTAGTAGTGTAGTCAAGCACAAAGTCAAAGGACTGTAGGTACTCCACCCACCATCATTGTCTTAAAATTAGATCACGTTGTGTAAAGATATACTTGATGCTTTTATGCTCTTTGTAGACTAGTAAATGATCTCCTAGAAAATTCTGCCACCAACAACACTACACATGAACAAATATAGCGAACTTGAGATCATGTGTATGGTAATTTCTATTGTGATGCCTCAACTACCGAGACCCCTATTCCGTGACTCGATCTCCTAGAATCAGCACTTCCCTCAGCCCAATACCTGAAGAATCACAGTACACCATGTACGTCTGGCCCTACTATAGGAAAATCAGGACTGGTGCTGATCTCAGCCTCCCATTCAACTCTGGAATGTTTGACTCGCATTATTCTGACCATAAAACGTTCACACCCATCTTAGTCAAGTCCTTCAATAGTGCTACTAAGCATGACAAGTCCTGTCTAGAATGCATGTAGTAACCAACTAGCCCCATGAATCTTCATATGTAAAAACTTTTCTTGGGATTTTACCTGGAAACTACATCTCTCACCTTCTCTAGTTCCACCGACACTCCACTATCCAAGATAATGTGACCCAAGAAGTGAATAAGATCCATCCAAGAGTAGAACTTTGAAAGCATAGAATATAACTTCCACTCTCTCATTGTATTCAAAATGATATCAAGATGGTTCTCATGATTATCTCGATTTTGAGAATATACCAAGATATCATCTATGAAAACAACCACAAAAGAATCCAAGTTAAGATGAAACACTCATTTCATCATTGCGATGTAAACTGCTCACATATTTGTGATACTGAACGGCATAAACAGATACTCATATAACCCATACCTACTATAAAAGGTTGTACGAGGTATGTTTGTAGGTCTAACACACACCTGGTGATATCCTAACCACAAGAAGATATTTAAAAACACTCGATCTCCTCGAAACTGATCAAATAAGTCATCTATCTATGGAAAGGGAAATCGGTTTTAACCGTCATCTGGTTCAGTTTCAGATAATCCACACATAGCCTCTGATTTACATATGCCTTATTCCCAAAATAGGCTAGTGAACCCCACATACATGTACTAGGTCAAATAAACCACTTTACCCTTGAATCCTCTAGCTTCCTACTGATCTCTTTTACCTCTATCATAGCCATCTTGTAAAGAGGAATGGATATAGGCAAAGCTCCTGGAACTAGCTCGATGGAGAACTTCACCTCTCTCTATAGAGGTAAACCAGAAAAGCCATTGTGAAATACATCCCTGAAATTCTCATGCACTTGAGTAAATTCTGTCTGAATCACTCCCAGATCATACAGAATCAAACTAGCAATCTAGTCTATCATCCCACTAATCCCATGATTCTCGGGTCCAGCTCAACTCGCATGGAAATACCATTCACCCTCATTAATAAACACTACACCCTCTAGTGTTGTGAAATTCACCCTTCATCAAAAGAAGTCAATGTACAATCCATAATCAATGAGCTAGACTATTCTGATAATGATGTCAAAACATGTCATCTTGCAGACATAAAGATCCCAGATGAAGTGGCACCCAAAAACCTCAAGGGGACACTCCATACACTGGTGTACATCAACAGTTAAAACTCACAATTGTGTGACTAGCTTCAAAACTCCATTGGAAATTAATACCAAAACACCAAGGATTTTTAAAAATCCTACAGAGAAAAAAATTAGAGGCACCTATATCGAAAAGAACATATGAAACAGTTGAAGACACTAAGATCATACCTATAACTGTAGACAGTCCTGGATCTTTGTATTATTAGGTATGTTGAACTGCATATGTATGGCCTTTACCATGGCCCTATGACCTTCCCTAACTATGTTGAGATGATTTTCCCTTCTGTCTGTGCGAAGTCGGTGTCTAGCTACCATATCCATGACCACCACTACCCTGGCCTGACTAGCCTGCACTGATCCAACTCGAAGCCCGACTTAGAGATTAAGAACCTTCTCCAGTACAAAACATCGATGATGACCCCCAATGCTCCCATACCCCAAAGCCACAATCAACTACCAATAATAGGTCACTTTCCATTATTATCACATGAAACCATATAATTTGTTTTTGTTTCCATGGAGGCCCAATCATGGTTGAGATAAATATCCTAGTAGGAAACCACCCATTTCTATACAGTTCTAACATCAATTATACAAAGGTTCTAGCAAGTGTAACTAGTATGTAAGTGAATATGCTCGTGGAATAATTCTACTGTAACAAGTGAAACCAAAAATACCTCAAGGATACCTACAAAAGAGAGTTAGCTCCTAACAAGGTAGATGTTACAAGTTACAAGCATTCCACACAACCACTCCATAATCCATCTTTTTCAACAACAACATCCACGCTATATAGATAATTAATATATCCCACGACCACGTCGTATAGTTATTTTTAGACAATAAGGGCCAGATCCAAGGTGTCAATAGACCATGGAATCCATGTAATTAATTCTACACTATAGAGTTCTAGAACAGAGGATCATGTCAAAGGCATCCCATCGAGTCCCAAGGTCATCCATTGTGGAAACTTGATTAGGCACTAGTTGAGGTCCTATGAGCATGGAAATAACAATTCCTATGTGAGGCCATGAAATCCAGTTCCACATGGTAATAAGTCCTAATGCATCTTACAGAATCAAGACCCAACGGGCCGAGTCAAGCCATGGAGTCCGCTACCGCATTCCAGTTCCATGGAGAGCATTCCATTGCTTCTCTCAAACTGTTCATTCAATCATTCAAGCATTGAAAGTTACCATTCATATACATGTGAGTATACTCACTCATGTCTACATGAACAATCCATGAGTATACCCACTCATGCAAACCATTTATCACTTACCAAGAATATGGGTCTTCCCTACCATATAATCCATTTAACATTACAGTATTCATTTTTATATAGGTATACCCACCCATGTTATCCATTTAACATGCCAAACTATCCAAATAGTTAAGTCATAACATGATATTCATTAATGAAAGAGGCAGCCCAACACCTAAACAAGCTTGTCAAGCTATCAAGGAATCTAAGGGATTAATTAACTAATAAAGAACCTGAACACACCCCTTGGGTGGTTTCAAAAGGAATAAAAATTATATTTACTTAAGGCTCACCCCTCGGGTGACCTCAAAACGAACAATGGGTGACAAAAATCCTAAACGGAACTGATGGTCAACTTCACTAGGTCCAATTACAAATACTAAAAGATAATCACTAAAAAATAAGACAATTATAGAATGTATGATGGATGGAGTAATGACCGAACTCCCCTAAGACACCAATGAAAAGAAAAGAGAAGGTATAGACTACCTACCTCACCATGGTATTAGACTTATCATACATGATGATGTCTTGATTCATCCTGGTTAGGAACAAATATGAAGAACAAAAGAAGAATGGGATATTAGGGCATATGATCCTAAAACAAAATAGTGTCATTGTTGTTCTAACGATTCAATATTGACTAAAAGTGAATCAAGGACTTACTACTGTGGATCCGATGAGATGATCAGTGATATGAATAGAGGTCAAACCGAAGAACTAGCTCAAATACAATGTTAAGAACCTCAAAGGATATGTCTACAGAATGGCTACTGTGCGTGGAGGAGAAAACCCACATTGGGTTTAAAAAGAAAAAATAATATTTAATTTACAATTTAAAATATAACACACAGAAGGGTCTCACGTTTTTTTCACTCGGTTTCCCAAGTTGTACGAAAACGGTGCGCACCTCTCAGCCAAGGAGGGGAACTTCACACAGTTACCACACAGGGTTTGAATAACCACGGTCAAACCATGCGGAAGTGATCCTCTGAAAAACATGCACTTTTCAGAACTCTCCTATGGTTTAGAGTAACTGCGTTCAGGCCATGCGCAAACTGTGCGGCTGGTCATTTTCAGCCCAAAACATTGTTCCGGCCTCCAAACGAGCCCCAAACACCCCCAAAACACCCTTAATCAAGTTAAGAATTCACATAAGTCCATAAAAGGCATTTAAACCGAAAATAAAATGGTTTTTACCTTGAACAAACACCCGGATTCTTATATTATTCGCTATCTCACTCCTATTTTTTAGAAACGAACACATCCCCCTTGCGTATGTGTGGACTATCACTTCCACGAAAAAGTCATATTTAATTTTTCATATAGGATGTTATTATTTATAAAAATAAATTAAAATAAATTTCACCACCTTAAAAAATCTAATTACAATAATTATTCTGTTTTTATAATTTTAATATTGAAAACATCAATTTCTTAACCATACTCACCAAAATATTATAACATGTTCTTATTTGGGAAAATTTAACCACCAAATTGATCAATGCTATAAATTTACACTATGGATTACCAAAAAAATAACTAATGATTTAATTTTTCTTCAGTATGATAATATTCTTTGTCTTATTTTTTTAGAATGTTTATATTTGTATTTAACTTATTATTATGATTCCACCCATTTTTTTGTTAAAAATTACCAAAGCAAGTTCATTGCTAACTACTTCAACACCAAATCAGAATATAATTTAAAATGAAATGAAAGTATAGAATTATAAATACTTATAATACATCTATTATAGTATCTATAATGTCTCAGTATGATGAAATTTTAATATATAAACCAGAATCGACACCTCCATTATTAAATTGGAATAAATAAATAAAAAAACTAATAATTAACGATGACCAAAAAAAAATATAACTAACTAAAATAATTATAGTAAATAATTATAAATTAATATTATAAAAGGTTTTAGGTTTCATTATGGTTACAAAATAGTTTACTAAGATAGTTATTTTTGATATATTTAATGTTAGAGAAAATGTTTTTAATCAGGATGCAGGGTAAGGGATTTTTTCTAACTCATTTTATTTTCTTAATTTTTAATTATTTATCTTTGGTAATGGTTTTACAAGATGAAATTATTATTTTCAATAATGAAAATATAATTACATATATTCTTCATTTCTAGGTAATTACATTGATGGGATTCTTACATCCTAATATATTTATATGCTAAGAATATTTCCCATTTTTTTTAAATGGATTCATTTTCTTCCATATCTATATTCACTCTTCCTACTAATATTATACAAATATTAATTAAAATAAAATCATTTTCTTATTATTTATATCTTCAAAATTCTATTTAAAACATTTTAAAAAGGTTTTTTTAAAAAATTTTATGATGAAATTTTCACTATGGAATTTTAAAAATATCAAAAAGGATTTCCAATTAATGTTCATATATTTATAATCCAATCCATATTTCCATTAGGAAATCATTATTTCCTAATCAAGGATATAGATTTTTATATTTTTTATGATGCAAGATTAACTAAATGAATTTTCAAAATATCCAAAAGGATTTACCGTTAATGTTCATATATTTATAATTCAATCCAGATTTCCTTTAAAAAAGTAACATATCTTAATCAAGGTTATTTTTTTTGGGATTTCATTTCATGCGTTGTTTAAAAAATCAATAAATGTTATATTTTTTTATAAAAAATTTGAAAGGGATTTATAATTTCAAATAATTATAATTTTTTTATGAAATGTTTTATAACTTATCTTTTAACATCATTTTTCGTCATTTTTCTACAAAAACAAACTCATATGGAGTTTTTTCTATAAATATCCTTATAATTTAATTCACAATATACAACTTTTGGGTGATTGAAATTTTTTTGTATCAACTGATAAATTTTTTTCATGTTATGAGATACCCATTGGAATTGATATAAAGCCAATTTTCATCTCATTGGTTATCCTGATACACTAAATGATTGATATATTACCAAAAATATATTTGTGGATGATGACTTCTGGTGTCCTATATCACTCTAAAATCAATATTTTATTGTTTTATATATCATAGGATAATCTAGCATGGATGATCATGGATATGATCTCAAATTATAAGTTTTTTCTTTTGTGATAACCATTCAAATTAAATGGGAAAACTTGTTAGATTTTCTCCCAAATTAAAGGGTGGAACTTTTATGATATACTCAAAATCTATAGGGTTGAACTTCTTGGATATTCTTACAATATAATGAACCAGTGTGCTTATGTTTGAGAAAAAAATATTTTTTATGATATGTTTCAATGGAATGTTACATTTATCTTACATGTTCATGTGATTATGATCCATGTATCTTGTTTCTTAGGTAATGAATCCACAAACATTTTCCACTGAATATTTTTATTCAATTTTAATTTCATATCCTTCTATAAATTTTTATAGATAAAAATTATTATTCTATATTTTTTAATAATTATTTCTCCTTTGATCATGATTTATCTTATACTTAGGATCTAATCCCTGATTATATACTGATAAGTTTTCCCATAATGAGAATTTGATATATATCATTTATTATGCTTTTTCCAATGTTATGAATATTAATATAACTTATTATAACTATAGAAGTAGTTTATTGTGTCTCGATTGAGGATAAATGTTCACAAGTGTAATAAAATATTGTTCTTTTATAGCAAGATCTCAAAGTAACTAAACTTATAGTTCATGGGATTATAATATTATTTTGAGAAGTTATGTTTATGTTTTTAATGTAATGTGAAATAAACGTGCTTTTATATTGGGTCATCTTGAATTGTTTTTAATCAATTGTTTAATGGATGTTTTTTAGAACCGAATCCAGGAGTGTGAACCTAGGGCTCCTCAATTCCTATCAAAACATATTTTTGTTATTTTTAATATTTGATTGTTTATTTGGGGTATTCAGATTATTGAACACTATTAGAAACCCTAGGGATATGTCTATGTATAGGGTAAAATAATTGAATTTGGGTACTATTTTTTGTTTTTTTACTAATAATCAAATACCTTTTAGGATATTTTAATGTGGATATGAGTTATGTATAGATGAACATATGGGTAATCATACTAAGGGGGTTGGTTGAGTGTTAATTCAATCTATACATTATTCATAATGATTTTCCCTTAGACCGCAAACCTATCTAAAAATTCTTAGGGCATGAGTTTTAGTTGGTTATATTTCCATTGTGAATCATTATGAATGATTTAAAACCATATTTATATTATTTTTAAAGAAAATAATATGATATTGATAATGTGAAACCTGAATTGAAATTTAAAAAAAATAAGTTAGGGTACATATTTCATTTATGATTTATTCATTTTATATTAATAATTATAATTTTTAGATTATGTATTATTAGGTTTAAATATTATATATTATAAAATTGATTGGATCAAGGAGAAATCATGTTAACAATGAGTGCAATGGAAAATGAAATTACATTCCTAATGGGAATCCAAACAGGATGGGATAATGCATAAATAATGTTTTTGAGACTCTCACTCAACTATACAAATCTAGGAAAAATAATAAAAACCATGTGGATATATTAAATTAACTAAGGAAAGAGTATATTTCAATTTATTATTTCAAAAGACAATGACCACCTTCATTTAGGGGCTATTTCAATACATTTTTTTTACCAAGAAATGGATCTATATGATGGAAAATGTATTTTCTATTCTCCCATTATCAGAAAATGAGAAGGTTACATTCATTGAGTATCATTTAGAGGTTGAGGAGAAATAATAGTTGAATATCATTATGAATATAATGAGAAGGGAAGATGTTAACTCTATAGAATGGGAGGAATTAAGGAATGTATTATTCTATATGTATGTTCCTCAAACTAATAATAGATAGATGTAGAGAGAATTATAAAAGTTAAAAGAAAAGAAGGGTGTATCCATTTGTACATATGATGATTTCTTGTTGAGACTCGCAAGGTATGCCTATAGTTTTATTATATCCGAGAAAGTAAGATCAAATTAATACATAGTGCCCAAAAAAAATCTTCAAAATGAAGAATCTATAAATAACTTAGATTTCCATAAGGTGATTTTTCATTATTCACATAAGGGGTATATTAAAATTAGTGACTATAATTATTATGAGGACAAGAAATTAAAGATTAAATTTCATGAAAACTCAAATGGAAAATCTCAAGGAGGAATGAATTATCAGTCACTTATATACCAAAAATGGATGAGTAATCACACAATAAATTTATTTAAAGTGACCAATAAATGCTTCATGTTTGAAAAGGGTGGCCATAATTTTAAAGAATATTTATATTTCCAAACAATTAATTGGATTGAATAATTGTCCAATTTATTAAATATAAGGAGATAGTTCATTATAAAATTTGATGATGTAACATATATTCTAACAATGGTAATATACACAAGAAACCATCCAGACTAAGGGAAAAATGAAACTATGAAATGATTAATGATAAACTAGATTTTGATAATTAAGCACATTAATCCTACATTACAATGTTTCTGAAGTTCAAATTTTGTCACTCTATTATATCTAGATAGTTTTTAAAGAGAGGTAAATCATAACCTGATGAGTATTTTATCAGTGGAAAAATCATGTGGTATGATTTCTCTATCCCATTATGGAGTATAATAGGAATATGAATCTTATTTTTTATCCATAAAGATGAATTTGATGTGATTTTAGAAGTTTATTTGAAACTCCACCTAGAATCAATACTAACAAAGAAGAGAAGTCATATTTTGTATCTAAAATCATCCTATGATCAGTCATCACTGTAACTATTTAAAAAAATTCATTTATGAAAATTTATTCTATTATATAGGCCTTAACATCCAATAATAAGGATTATTTAGAATAAACGTTTATGAAGAATCTCAATAGTTTGATACATATATTATTAAGTAATATATGTGATTCCTTGACATACCCATGTTACTAAGGTTAAAACCACATTAGAAATAAAATCCAAATGAATTTATAACTTATAGAAAACCTCAAAGTTTTTATAAGTGAGAATTAATAAAAATTACCTTGAATGTATATTTTTAATGGGGGAAAATATAAGGCCCCACAATTTCCCTATAAATCTTTCCTTTTCATAAATATAATGTTGTTAATTGGATGATCTGAACGAAACACTAAAATAATAATAATCACTCTATATTAGAAGAATATTATTAAGAATATTATTAGTATAATATGAAATATATTAAATAATAATATAATACTAAACTAACATTAAATATATTTAGAGGATATATAATTAATATGATCTAATATTTAAAAGGATTATTCATTCTCTAGTTACTGTTTAAAGTATAAATAAATTATATCATCACTTTTTTATGGAATACTATGATTATATATAGTATTTAAATATATTAAACAATAAATAAAAAAATTAAAAATTTGAAAAAATATTTGGAACACACAATGTTTGAAAACAACATTTTTCAATGAAAATAGTTTTTAATTATATTATTCATTTTTCCTTTGAAATAAAAATATATAAATTGAAATAATTTCACACAATTAAATTAAATAGATTTTCTAATTCATCATATTAATTTTACAATAAAATAAATTTTTGGGATTTTTATTAAATAAGTACATTTTAGATGAATAGCGAGAAATGATTTTTTTTCAATTGTAGTGTTCTTGACCATATCATGATCTAAGAAAACCTGAAAATATTTATAAAAATTCATTAATGAACAAGAAATTATTTATGGAATAAAATTATTTACATAAAATTACTATGTTTAATTATTATAACATGTGTTTATCATTTTAGAAACTAAAGTGTACTATTATGCTAATAAAAAATGTTTCTTGTATTTTTCATTAATTATGATATCACTTCATATGATTATTTTTTTCCTTTATTTTTAAGTCATATAGCTCTTATTTTATTAATGATAAATGTAACACCCCAAGCTTCTACGACACGCTTCTCTTTGAATAATGTGATAGTGTGTGTTGTACGCAACATCGAGTTCTAACACACCACAATCAATCAAACTAGCCGTTATGAATAGTAATACCTACTTTTTGAAATTATATATATTTTATATTTCAAAATGGACTTCATTTTTGGTTTCGGAATATCGAAATTATCCTAAGATGGATTTTTGGTATTTGTCTGAGAACTTCCAATTTTTATGAATAGTGGAAAATACTTAAAAACAACTTTTTAAATCAAAATAATTTATAGAGATAAATTATATTATTGAGTGGTTTTAAAGTATAATTAGAATAAATTTTTACCATTTTATCCAATGGTGTTCATTAGAATTAATTTCACTTTGAAATTGGACCTAAACAATTGTGAATCTTTTGGTATATATTGTTTCTTAAAAACACGGTATTTGTTGTGACAGCGGGAATTAATTATAAAATTAATTAATGAAAATTATATGTTTGGAATTTTGTAAAATAGAAATAATTTTTAATTCAGAATATCAATTATATCATAGGTTGAAATTTTGGCATTGTTCTGAAAAACATCAATTTTTGATGAATAGTGAAACTACTAAGTGGTAGTTAAAAAACTGTATTTTTTATAAAACATAATTTTACCGCTTCTGTGAATGGAATTTTGAAAATCCGAGAGACACTGTTAATATCATGAAGTAAAATGTGGTTCAATGACATGAAAATAATTTTTGGTGAATAGTAATTTTTTACTTTTATTTCACACGGTTAAAAGTAAATAGGGTAATTAAGGGTAGAAATGATATTAATATTACACTAACACATGTCCTAATTCTATTGGACAAGTGTATCTAGACCAAAAACAACCTTAGGAATAAAATATTATCATTTAGGTCCACTTGGATTAGATTAGGACATTTATTAATATTTAATTTAAAGAAGAGTTAAAAGAGTTAAAATCAAAGTTTATTTACTAAAACATTTTTAATATAAGGTGATACATAAGATAAATTCGATTTTAAATATTAATTCGTAAGATAAAAAGATTTCCTACATAATTATATTTTATTTATAATTTTTAGACATCATATAATTTAATTTATTTATGACCCAATGATAATGCAGTAATTACAATAATAGTGAAAAATTAAAATAATTGATATTATAAATACCCAAATAAATATAATTTTAGACTTTTAATGAATTACACTAATTTTATAGGATACTATGACATATTAGGATTGATTTAATTAAATCTTTTCTAAGTAATCATTCTGTTATGATTTTCAAAAAAAATCAACTATTGAATAGTGTCAAAATTGACATAAAAGAGTTTTTAAAACAAATATTATATTATTAATTGATATTAAATTCCTAAAAATCTATGGTTCGGACAAAAGTCTTATATCATGATAGGTGTATCATTAATGGACAATTTGGGGGAATCTTGGATGTATATAGTAAGTGTATGAACTATATAATATAAAAATACAAAGTGACATCGTAAATGTCAAACTAATTAACTAAGAGTTAAAACTAAAATATAAGGTTAATATAGTAACCCAAACCTATCTAAATTCTATTGGTTGAATGTTTTTCGACCTATCCCCACCTTAAAATTTGAATAATCAACTTTGGAGCCATTATAAACCGAATATGAATTTATTATTAATTAATATTTCTAGCTTTTCCAAAGGTGCCCCTCACCCCTTTTATAAAAGGGCACTCCCCCTTCTCATTACTTCACACCTTCAAAGCCTTTTGGTTTGGCCAAAATCTGCCCAAATACTCTCTTAACTTCCCCCAATACATCCTAGAGTACTTAAGTTGATCAGAAAGCCAACCAAAAGAGCCCTTTTGATCAAATCAAAAGGAAGAACCCGAAGAAGAGGTAATGTTTTCACCACCCTTTTTCAAGTTCCTTTTTTCTTCCACTTCTTCTTTATTTGTTATTACCATTATAAAATAATAACTCCAGTATCTTATATATACTGTGATGTTATTATAAATATGGTACAATCATATTCAGTATTCTATCCATCCTTTGAATAACATGTCACCATTCGTGCGTACGTACGGATTACCATCTCCACATCGTGGTGTAATTGTTATTCAATATATTATTATTTGGATGGGTATAATAATGATTTGAAATTTATGTTAATAATAAATATAACATGATAATGATTCTGTATATATGATATACCATCCAATTATATGTTATTTTAATATCAAAAGAATGATATTGTCGCTCGTGCGTACGTACGGATTACAGTCTCAATGAACGCGATGAGATTCATTCTCCATCGTATCCATTCAAGTATAATTATCATTTGATGATTTAAATGTAATGTTTAAGGACTTTATATCATTCTTGATATGAATAAGATAAAACCTATCCATGACAAACATGACTTACGTAACAAAACATATAAAAGAAAACGAGTAAGTTAACACCCGAAATGACGATAATACTAAGATATTATTAACAAGCAATGTTAAAAGATCATATTTGATATCATATTAATGTATATAATTCTTGTATAATTTAATAACAATTATTTAACCATTATACAGGAGGTTAACCTACCCTCAACCAAGGAAAAGTACAAGGTAAGGGTTTATTTCACAATCTCTTCATTATCCGAGGTTGTTTATACGCATTTATCTACGGGGATCTCAGTATCATCCACATCCATGTTCCATAAAAATGTATTTAAAAACATTTTTACTATTTACAAGACAATGGGTTAATGTCATTTATACCCTTGTGTGTTTTTAAAGGAATCTTTCCGTCATTTTCCAAACAAGGCACTTTTAACCTTTTCGACAAACATAAGGTAAGAATGTATTTTTTTAACTTATACGGCGGGTACGGCTATTTACCGCCGTTACAAAATCTTCAAAGCTTCCCTTAAGATATTATAAGAATATTTTCAATGTAAATGTTTTATTTTATAATTATGTGGCTTTTAAATGATTTCAAAATGAATATTTTAAGAATTTTTGAAAGGTACTCTTTATCAAGATCATAATTTTAAATGTTTTAAAGATTTATCTTTCTAAACATTTTTAATTAATTTCCACGTTTTCAAAATGATTTTAAAGACTTATTTATATGGAAATGAAGGTTTTGAAATTATATTTATTTTCAAAAGTTTCAAAGTGGCATGGGACACTTTGATTCAAAAATCTCTTTTAAATTAATTCCTTTAAAAATGTGTGAATTTTCAATGATTTCGAGAAAAGAGATATTTCTCTCAAATAGTTTTGATTTGCATCTATGTCAACATACTTTGATGGATTTTAAGCTAATATGAAGGTGATTTATTATGATACAAAACTTTTTTATTTTATTGAAGGTTTTGTGATATGTTTTATTGTGTATCTTTAATTTTTATACCATTCATGGTTTATGGAGAAAGTATTGAAATTTTGTATGCTAGTTTTCATACGAATGTTTATGTTTTGTTTAAACCTTTTCATATGGGAAGGCATTGGACTTAGTAAGTGACGGGTGGAGCCAGCTATAGCTCCTCGATGCATCGCTAGGTCTCATGAGACAAACTCGTGTCTTGGCACAAGGGCTTGGAAAAATCTTATTTGTAGTCTTGGAACGAGGCCTTGGTTATGTGGTTATGATAGTCTGGAATTATGCATTCCATCATTATGAAAGGGGTTATTGATATTGCATGTGATTATTCGATTAGTAGAATATCCATGTGAATTGTAAATGGCATTATTTCATTTTATTTTTTCCATACTATTTTGAAGTTCAAGTTTAAAAGGCTTTTGTTTTAGTTATACATTGCCTTAAATGTTTATTTTTATTTATGAAAGTTTCCGCTATATTGCTATCCTTAATGGGCATTTGAGCTCACCCCTTTTCTATGTTTTATTTTTCCCAGGATGTGAAGAAGTAAATTATAAATGAGCTTCAGGGATATTATGAGGGTATAATAGTGTGGACTATGGAGAAAATATGTTGTTGTAACAGTTTTTCACCTTATGATATAATGTAAAACTTTATGAATATATCTAGTGTTTCCAAGGCTACTAAACCAATCGGTCTTTCGAGATTTGATCTTTCTCGTGATCATGTGAATGTTATTTAATAATGCACTGACTCTGGGTAACTGGGGTTGGGGCGTTACAATAAACCTATTAATGTCATAGAAATCAGTAGAATTGTAATTTTGTAATAAAGAATATTTTTATGCTTTAAATACCATTTTTTAGAAATCATTTCGACAAATTACATTTTCTAGTATTTAAATTTATTTTCTATCACCATTGGAAATTCTAATTAAAAAAGTATATTTCATATTTGAAATAATTAGGAACAAATTATGTAATAATTTTATTTAAATTTTTAGTATTAAAAATTAAATTAATTGTAACACACAAGAAGTCTAATATAATAACATTGTATTCGATAGCATATGTGACATGGAACATTGAGCTCAAACAAGCGACAATTTTTTTTGAAATTTATTCTCTTCTATAGCCTATGGAACACACAACCCTTAGTTGAAGTGAAATATAATATAGCAAAAATTTACATTAAATTGGATATATGAATAATATTAAATACATTATAAAAATTAACTTTATCTATTTATTTTAAATAAAATAATAATATTTTGAATGAAAAAAATAGAGTTCTGAAAATCTATTTTTTTTCTAATATGGAATAGCCTTGCTTTATGAATAAAATTAAAATTAAAATTTTAACCCATTAAGAAAATTTATTTTTTAAATTTTAAATCTTCTTCGAAATCATAACATCAAAATTACCTTAGGGAGACGTGTAAGATATTTCTAGAATGTATCAATTTTTGATGAATAGTAAAAACTACATATTTTAAATTAAATAATGACTTTTGGATCAAATTATTTATGAAGTAAAATTATACATTAAATTGGGTTTTGTAACGGCTCAGACCTCTCTAGTCCATTACTTTGTGGAAATCAAGTATATGAGGTGTTTCAGAAGGGAAAGGTGACGTATCCCTAAAATATTGTGAAATTTCTAGTTCTATCCATCACTGAACAGTTCCAACGGTAGACCGTTGTGAACAGTGCATTTGTATCCTTTTGTAAATAGTTCCATCAGTGAACAGTTCCAATGGTAGACCATTTTGAACAGTGCATTGGTAACCATAGGTGAACAGTGTCATCGGTAACCTTCGGTTAACAGTATCATCGGTAACCTTATGTGAACAGTGCAATAGTGAGGTTCTAATGGTGAGGTTCCAACGGTGAGCTCTTTCGTTTTCCAAATTGTGAGTTTGTGAACTATGTTTCCAGAACGGCGATGTTCCATCGGTAATCTCTAATTTCTTTTCCAAATTTTGGGTTCATGAACAGTGTTTCCAGAATAATGAGGTTCCATCGGTGAGCTCTATTTCCTTTTCCAAATTTTGAGTTCATGAATAGTGCTTCCAGAATGGTGAGGTTCCATCGGCGAGCTCAATTTCCTTTTCCAAATTTTGGGGTCATGAATAGTTTTTCTATAACGGTGAGGTTCCATCGGTGAGCTCTACTTTGCAAAATTTTGGGTTCATGAATAGTATTTCCAGAATGGTGTGGTTCCATCGGTGAGCCCTATTTCCTTTGCAAAAATATTGAGTTCATGAACAGTGTTTCCATAACAGTGAGGCTCCAAATGTGAGCTCTATTTCTTTTGCCAAATTTTGGGTTCATGAATACTATTTCCAGAATGGTGAGGTTCCATCGGTGAACTCTGTTTTGTTTTCCAAATTTTGGGTTCATTAACAGTGTTTCCATAATGGTGAGCTTCCATCGGTGAGCTCTATTTCCTTTGCCAAATTTTGGGTTCATGTTTTGTGTTTCCAGAATAGTGAGGTTCCAATGGTGAGGTTCATGAACAGTGTTTTTCCTTTTCCAAATTTTGAGTTTGCAAACAGTGTTTCTAGCTTCCTACAGTTTATCCCCTTTGACATTTATTTTGACTTAAAATTCATTTAGAGCCTAATTTTAAGTACATTAAGGCTGATTCAAAATCCATAACTCCTATTAATTATTACTAAGGCTCAGTATGTCTTTACTTGGTCAAACTGTGTGGTTTAATGCAATCCTCTTTTAAATAAAAATCCAACGTATCATAAACCGCCACTCCGTTAAATCATCTAAATGGATGGGATATCTTCCTCTCTAATTATTCCTCCTTGTTCTCAGCTGTGAGACCGTCAAACCTTTTATTACATTCCAATGGATTTGCACAATCATGATTTCTGCCAGGGATTGGTTCTGCTCTGTTTTGATGCACCCAAGAAATATTGATCAATCTTGAATATAAGGTATGGTCTATCATTATTATTTTAGGTTCATCTCTTTCATTCTCCTTGACCATTTTATGGAATGATATCTCCATGTTACTAATGTGATTTTCTTGGGTGTTTAATGGTGTGGTGGAATCTCTACATCCTCGGGTGGATACAGTTGTCATGGGGGAAAGAGATCGTAACCAGTTGTGTGGCTCGTTCTCATATAAAGAATTTTAATAACCATTTGTGGTAGGGGATTCATTGTTTCTATTTTACTTTTATGTGAAACTGTATATATAACATGTTTTATCCCAGTGGATCATAGTCGAAATGACCTAATAAATATTTGAACCGGATAAATAAATTGATATTGATCGTAAGTTATTGCCTCTTGTTTTTCTAGAAAGTGTGATATCTATGATTTCATTGTTTATCTCTTCGTTCTTGATGGAAATTTGTAAATAACATAAAGCCAGAATTAGTTGATAATTGTTTGGTTAAAGATAAAGAGGCATGTAAATGAATATGGTTCTTCTTGTTGTAATTTGATGTTAATCGAATTGGTGTAGTAAGCATTTTTAATTATTTCTAATATATTAATGTTTACATTTCTTGGACTTAGAAACTGTGAGTAATAAATCAGTTAATTCAAGAAGGATTAATGAACTAGTTGTTTGAAAAAGGGAAATTTCGTGCAGGTTTCTGAGTTACCCTCTTTCTTGTTTATGGGCCAAAATCATAACTGATATGATGGTTTTTTTCCTGCTGCATGTGTTGTGATGTGAGCCTGGAAGGCTGTTGTGATATGTGGGGGAAGGGAGGCCTTTTGGGTGTGGTAGCAGATAACACCTACTGTGGTGAAATTCATCGGTTTATGCATGTGGGTGTCTAGCATGACACATGGGATAATGAAATGGATTGGATGTGAATGTTTGGATTCCTGTTGATTCTTATTGGTTGATTATCTACTTTACATTCCACATTGGTCAAGGTAGCCGGTCTTGCTTACCCTTCTTCCGAAAAGGGTGAAGACGCATGAGGTATTCCACGTGATTTCTGTGTTTAGCTTCCCGAGTAAGGAAGAGTCTACGCTCTTACATTAGAAGGAAAAGACACGATGAGTAGTTTATCTACTCACCATGTGATCCCCCTTGTGTTTAGTAACATAGAATTCTTTTCTAGAATGCCTGGGAATTTGGGAAGGTAATGCAAAAAATAAAATATTGAATAAATGATGTTAACCGAAGGGGTTGGAGATTGCTAGGATGAAATGATGAGGTTACAATGTAAAGGGACAATGAAATTTGGATGTGATGATAATGAAATCTAATGTGGAAATTTTTAATGGTTAATTAATGTTCAAATAATTAATTAACGTAATGTGCAACTGAGTAAAAGGTAATGAAGTAATGCAATAAATCTATTTAATTGGTTGTGAGCTTATAGGTTATCTAGTCTTAGAAGTGGCAGCTAGGTGCCCGAGAGACTTTAGCTGCAGTTGAGTCTAAGACTAGGTTATGCCCATAGTGTAGTTGTGAGCTATAGTATATTCTGTACTTTTTGAGTTTCTATACTCTACTCCACCCATTTAGTAAGTGATACTGATACCTCGGGGATTCTGAGCCTTGGGGGGTATCTTCCCCAACATTCCGGTGGGATGATGGATGGCTAACTACCACCTTTGGCCCTGCTCTCTTTTCTTGGTTGTCACTTGTGCTGGTAGGAACAACAGTTAGTTTTTGCCCATATATGTGTGTAAAGTGATGTAATGGATTGCAGTTATTAACAAACATGTATTCTGGATATAGTTTCAAATGGATTACTACATGTGTAACGTGTATAGGCTGTTATGTCTTGAGGACCCTTACTCGGTGTATGGGTTTTAATGGATAGAGGTATAATAACTGATGTATGATAAATGTTATGTTAGATTTGGAGGCTCCCAAAAGCAACCTGGTTACTTTTTTACATGGATATGGTGGTTTTTTTGCACGAGGTGCATATTGTGGTGCTTCTCCTAGGTGTCTACGGGAAAGCCTTTTTGGAGAGTGATGCTTAGGATGTGTGATTTTTGGGTAAAGAGGAAAAACATTGGGGATGTAGTAGCGGGGTACCCTTGACATTATTTATTATATAATATACTCGTGTATGCATTACATAGTGAGAGTATCCATAGTGAGGGAGGGAACATAGCATACGTGTTTATGTGACGAGTCAGATTCAAATTTTGTTAACTGTGCTTTTTCATTCTTTCATTAATTTTGAATGAGAGGTTTCAGGGATGATATTGCTGAGTATACTGTTATACTCACCCTATGTATATATAAACTATTTTTCAGGTCACATGGACCAGGTTGGAGATCAGGCTGGTGTCTACTCGCTTGGGGTTTCTGGAGATGTTCGGGCTTGTGGTTGCTACTATTTTACTTTATTTTGGTTATTACAGTTATTACCTTTCTATTTTAGTAGTTTTTCATTACATTACATATGTGTACTTTGGATTTCATTTGTATTTCTGCCCGATTTGGAGTTTTTTGGGGTCTATATTATCTCTCTCTCTCTTCAGCTTGTGTTCTCTTAGAGTGTAATGCCTATCATATGTGTGTTTACTATACCCTTGGTGCTAGTTTCCAATTGAAGGCCTACTGGAGGCGGGACTCGTGGGTCATTATCTCCCTTCTCAGATTTATGACATAGGAGGGGTACACAGTGTGAGGAGTGGGTCGTGATGGAGTGGTATCAGATCCAAGATGTGGGATAAGATGGAGTTTGGTGTTAGACATATGGGAGGTTGAATGGGTTGGTAGGGAAACAATGTTAGTCATGTTTAGAAAGTGGTTTAAACACTGTAGATCAGCTGATACATAGCCGTTTAGGGCCCCCTATGCTCTAATATACAAACCTTTATGTTTACAATGGAAACTAAATGAAGTGATACTAGTTGTAGGGTAGATACCTAGGAAATGATCATGCATCATTCTTATTTGTGCTTGTATTTGATCGGGTAGACCTCAGGATCGGGTAACCTAAAATGAATAAATGAAAAAAATTAAATAATTAATCTCGAGCCTTACATATTCTCATATTTGGAGCTGTAAATAATTTTTATTTTGTAGGTATGACACTAAGTTGACGTCCTCGTCCGGATCACATATAAAATGTTCAGCAGGCTGTGCCAGTAGATCGCAGTAGGGTAGAGCATGAAAACAATGACACATGGAGGAGGATACTCTAAGAGTTTCATTCCCCATGTCCGCAGAAGTACTATGGATACATTTTAGATGCAGTCACATAAGACAGGATAGAGGATATCAAGATAGGATTCAGCTCGATTCGTGCTCGGAAGGAGCATTGGGTGTCCTTGGTTGTGACGATTCTACATGGAGTAGTGAGGAAGTGGTGGTTCTTGTTCCTCGGGGATCGTGAGGAGTTAGCGATCTCATGGGAGGAGTTCAGAGACATGTATAGAGTTGAGTTTCTTTCTTCGACCACAAAGGTATCCAGTTACTTGGATCTTCTAACCCTTCGACAAGGGAGCTACAGTGTTCCAGAGTTTGGAATCCATTTCAAGAACCTTTTACGATATGCTTTAGACATGATTCCAGATGAGGAGGCCTAGGCAAGGCATTTCCAGGAGGCTTTGTGTCCAGAGATCCAGAGCCAGGTCACCCCACTTATGTTGTAGACATATCATGGGCTGCTGGCAAGGGAAGAGGTCATCGAGAAGAATTTGTCTAGAACCGGATCATCACAAAAGGGGAGTCATTATTATTCCTCATGAAGTAGATCTGTGGTCCGAGGTTCCCATTTTTTAGGGAAGAAGAGTTTCCATTTGGTCGGGGGTAGGTCACAACCCTCAGTATCTCGTTTCTCCAGGGGCAAAAACTCTCAGGCCTATGCCAAGGGATCTAGAGCTTGTTTTGCTTATGGAGGTCTAGGTCATCAGTAGAGAGAGTTCCTGACCTTTTATAACATTCTTCGTGCATAATGTTTTCCACTCTAGGTACCTCTATTGAGGCAGTTCCAACCAAGGTAGTAGTAGTAGGTTGCACCATATTTAGATCAGTAGAGGGTAGATGGGGCAGGCAGAGGACATCCCCGTGATGCTCCCCTTCATAAAGAGCAGAGTGCGACTTTGGTGTTGGTCATCATTAGGGTCAGAGAGGTCATGGAGGAGGTCATGGTCAGCTTCATGCTTTATTACTGCCTGCTCCAGGTGAGCCAGACGTCGTTCGAGGTACCCTTTTGCTTGTTTTCTACCTAAGTGTAGGCCTTGATTGATTCAATAGGAACACACTCCTTCATATAACATACTCTTTTCCATGTTTTGGGACTTGAGGTAGAGAGGTTTCTAGTGCTCTTGGCGTTGACTATGCTAGTTCGAGGTCGAGCGGACTTGCTTGAAATTTGTAGAGAATTTAAGCTAGTGATAGGGAAACACCGATCTTTGGGAGATTTAATATGTTTACGAATTCAACCATATGATGTCATCCTCTACATGGATTGTTTGTATTCGGTGAAAGCTATCGTGAATTGCTTCAAGTGGCATGTTGTGTTATTCGATGCGGATGGAGATCCAGTGTTGTCCATTTGCAAGAGAGACCCTCAGATAGTTCAGAGGCATGTTATGTCGTTATCATCCATGATGGTTGAGCTGATACTGAGTTTATTAGAGGTTTACCAGTTGGTGTTTCCCAGGGTCGTAGAAGAGTACCTTGATGTCTTTCCATAAGAGGTTGTAGCATTACCCCCTCGACATGAGATCGAGTTTGGGATCGAGTTACAACCATTATCATCTCCTATCTCTATGTCTCTATATAGGATGTCCCATTATGAGTTATGAGAGCTACGTATACATCTTGCTGGTATATTATAATGCAGTTTTTTTTTGCTGAGTGTGTCAACGTGGGGTGCACCAGTTTTGTTCAGGAAGAAGCTAACATCAGTTTACGGTTGTGTGTCGATTATTGTCGCATAAACAAAGTGACAGTAAATAATCATTATCCTCTTCCGTATATTGATGATTTATTCAATAAATTGAAGGGTGCAAGTTTGTTCTCAAAGATCTATTTACGGGTAGGATATCATCAGATGTGTGTGAAGGATGAGGATATCCCGAGGACTGCTTTCAATTGTCGTCATGGGCATTATGAGTTTGTTGTAATGTCATTCGGTGTGACAAATTCTCTAACTGTAATCATAGGATTGATGAAATCTATATTCCATGAGTTCTAGGACACGTTCGTGGTGGTTTTCATCAACAAAATCCTTATGTACTCCATGTCTAAGGAGGAGAATGCGTAACATCTACACGTCGTTTTGGGAGTTCTTCATCAACATCCGTTGTTTGGGAAGTTGTGGAAGTGTGAGTTTTGGTCTCAATAATTTTTTCTATTGGGGCATGTTGTGTCCCAGTAGGGAGTAGTTGTGGATCCATCGAAGATATAAGTAGTTGTGTCTTGTGCAGTCCCCGTGGTAGTGTCATAGGTGAAAATTTTCATTGGTCACACAAGATACTATAGGAGGTTCATAGCTAATTACTCTCGAGTTGCGAATCATCTGATAGCATTGACCAAGAAAGATCCAGTGTTCATATGGACTGATCAGTGTCAGGCAGCTTTCGAGTATCTAATTGAGAAGTTAGTATGTGCTCCAGTTCTTTGTATCCAGCCAAAAGAACTCTAGTTTGATGTTTTTTGTGACTCTTTGCATCTGGGGCTAGGTTGTGTTCTGATGCATCAAATATTAGTTGTTTCTTATGGGTCTCTGTATTTATGTCCCCATGAACCTAACTATTCCACCCTTGATCTTGAGTTTTAATCCATGGTTTTTTCTTTGATGTTTTGGAGACATTACTTCATTGGTGAGTGCTTTGGGGTTTTCACCGATCATAAGAGCATGAGGTATGTTTTCTCCCAGGGTAATTAAAACTTGCAACAACATCGGTGGATGTAGTTATTATAGGAATATGACTTAGAAATATCATATACACCTAGAAAGGTTAATTTTGCAGTTTATGCACTAAGCAAGAAGTCACATGGTGATGTAGTGCGTGAATCAGTTGATTCCTCAAGAGTAATAGAAGAAATGTCAGCATTACATCTCGATAGGGGATAAGTTGGGGGCAGGGGTTGTCTTTTTTAGATGAAGGTGTAGTCATATCTGGGGAAACATGTGGAAGGGTCCCAGTTTGGGGATCTTGAGGTAGAGGTATGGAGAGATAGAGTTTTTTTTTTGCGAGGCCCCTGATGGTTGGTCTGAGGATGAACAACATCGATTGTTGTATCATAGATGGATTTTTGTTCCTTTGATGATGTAAGAGACGGTTCTGAGAGAGTTCCATAGTTTACCTTTATCATTACATCCTATCATAACAAAGATGTACAGAGTGTTGAAGTGTGTGTTTGGTGGCATGGGTTAAAGCATGCCATTGTAGAGTTTGTGTCCCGATGTTTGGTCTGCCAAAATGTGAAGGCTGAACACCATGTTCCCGGTGGTCTGATCCATCCATTAGATATTCCTCATTGGAAGTGGGAGGACATCTCAATGGACTTTTTTTACTAGTTTACCTCAAGCTTCAGGAGTACGTGATGCTATTTGAGTGGTAGTAGATCGTTTAACAAGATCGTCCCACTTCATAGTGAACATGGAGTAGAGTTCATTGGATGTTTTTTCTAGGAAGTATCTAGAGAGGTGATAAGACTTCATGGAGTCCCAAGGTTGATAATTTCTGATTGAGATCCTCGTATTACCTCTTGGGTGTAGAGAGTTCGCTGGCCGTCTTTTGGTTCTCAGTTATGCATTAGCACTTTTTTTCATCGTCAAACGGATGGACAGACAGAGTGAACCATTCAAACTCTTGAAGACATGTTACACTCTTTTGTCTTGGATGTTGTAGGTTTGTGGATTAGGCACTTAACCTTGGAGGAGTTTTCTTACAAAAATTGTTTTCACTACACCATTGGTATGGAATTGTTTGAAGCCTTGTATGGTCAACCATTCCATTCTCTGTTGTGCTGGACTAGGGTCGGACAGTTAGAAATTCTCTGACCAGAACAAGAGCAGAATACCACAGAGATGGTTCAGCTGATTCGTGAGTGGATGAAGACAGTGCAAGATCATCATAAATCATATTCCGATCAAAGGAGGATACCGTTAGAGTTTGATGATGGTGATCATGTGTTTTTAAAGGTGACTCCCCATCGTGGGAAGCACTGGTTTGGTCGTGGGTGCAATCTCTCCCCCCAGTTTGTTTGGCCTTTCGAGGTGTTAGCTCATGTTGGGGTTGTGGCGTATCAAGTAGCCCATCCCCCGTAGAGGAGGCATAAACATGATGTTGTCCATGTATGACAACTCTGTCATTATCTTCATGACGACTCAAACGTCATCGATTGGGGAGAGATCGATGTTGATGATGATGCGACCTTCGAGGAACGGTCGGTAGAGATCAAAGATGGCAAAGAGAAGGTGTTGCATGGGACTTCTATACCCTTCTTTCATGTCTTATGGAGACATGGTGGCATGGAGGTGAGTACTAGGTAATGTGAGTCACAGATAGGTGGTCAGTACCTAGAGTTGTTTGATGTTTAACTCTTTTCATATAAAAATGTCCCCTTATTGCTTATAGACCCGTCTTGTTTATGAGATGACCTTCTTTGATTGATTATTCTAGCTTACTCTCTTTTGTGAGGTATCTCGATGGTTGTCTATTCATACTTTTTTATGTTTCCTCTTACGATAGATTTAAATTCTTGAGGACAATAATGTTATGAGAGGTATATGTTGTAATGTCCCGGACCACTCTAGTCCATTCCTTTTCGAAAATCTAGTGTATGAGGTGTTTCGAAAGGGCAAGGTGACTTATCCCCAACAATTTTCTAAATTTATAGTTCTGTGATCAATTCCAGTAGCGAGGAGTTCCAATGGTAGACCATTGTGAACAGTGCATCGATAACCTTTTGTGAACACTTCCATTGGTGAACAGATACAATGGTAGACCATTTTGAAAAGTGAATCAGTAACCTTAGGTGAACAGTGTCATCGGTAACCTTCTGTGAATAGTTTCATCTGTAACCTTATGTGAACAGTGAAATTGTGAGGTTCCAATGGTGAGGTTTCAACAGTGACCTCTTTCCTTTTCCAAATTTTGAGTTTGTTAATAGTGTTTCCAGAATGGTGAGGTTTCATCGGTAACCTCTATTTCCTTTGCCAGATTTTGAGTTCCTGAATTGTGTTTCTAGAATGTTGAGGTTCCATCAGTGAGCTCTATTTCCTTTTCCAAATTTTAGTTCATGAATAGTGTTTCCACAATGGTGAGGTTCAATCAGTGAGCTATATTTCCTTTTCCAAATTTTGGGTTCATGAACAGTGTTTCATGAACGGTGACGTCCCATCTATGCGCTCTATTTCCATTGCCAAATTTTCGGTTCATGAATAGTGTTTCTATAATGATGAGGTTCCAATGGTGAGATCTATTTCCTTTCCCAAATTTGGAGTTCATGAATAATGTTTCCAGAGTGGTGAGTTTCCATTGGCGAACTCTATTTCCTTTTCCTAATTTTGGGTTCATGAACAGTGTTTCCAGAATGGTGAGGTTTTATCGGTGAGCTTTATTTCCTTTTCCAAATTTTGGGTTCATTAACAGTGTTTCTAGAATGGTGAGGTTCTATAGTTGAGCTCTATTACCTATTCCAAATTTTGGGTTCATGAATAGTGTTTTTAGAATCATGAGGTACCATCTGTGAGGTTCCAATGGTGAGGTTCATGAACAATGTTTTTCCTTTTCAAAATTCCTTGCTTTTGAATAGTGTTTCTAGATTTCTATAGTCTCTCCCCTATGATGTTTCCATTGACGTAAAATTAATTTAAAGCCACGTTTTAAGGACATTAAGGCCGATTCAAATGCCAAAACACCTATATTAATTATTCCTAAGGCTCGTGATTTTTTTACTCTGTCAAACCATGTGGTTTAATGCGATCTTCTTTTAATAGAAAATCCAGCGCACCTTAAACCGCCTCTCCATTAAATCATCTAAAGGGATAGGATATCTTCCTCCCTAATTCTTCCTCCTTGTTCTCAACTGTGAGATGCTCTAACCTTTCATTCCTTTCCGTAGGAGAAACACAATCATGATTTCCTCCTAGCATTGGCTCTGCTCTATTTTGATCCATCGTAGCAATATCAATCAATATTAAATATAAGGTATGATCTATCAATATTATTTCGGGTTCATCTCTTTCCTTCTCCTTGACCTTTTTATTGAATTCTATCTCCATGTTCTTAATCATCTTTTCTTGGGTGTTGACCAATTTGGTGGTATCTTTTCATCCCTAGGTGGATGTAGTTGTCATGGGAGAAAGAGATTGTAACCCGTTGTGTGGCTCGTTCTCCTATAATGAATGTCAAGAACCATTTGAGGTAGGGGATTTGTTGCTTCTCTATTGTTTTTACATGAAACTGTATAGTTAGAATGTTTTATCCCACCAGATCACAATGGAATTGACTTAATAAATATTTGAATGGATAAATAAATTGATATCGATCGTATGTTATTGCCTCTTGTTTTTCTAGAAAGTATGATATCTACAATTTATCTGATTATCTCTTCGTTCATGATGGAAATTGGTAAATAACGTAAAGGCAGAATGAATTGATAATTGCCTGGTTAAGAATAAAGAGTCATGTAAATGAATCTGGTTCTTCTTGTTGTAATTTTATGTTAATTGAATTGGTACGATAAGAATGTTTAATTATTTTTGATAGCTTACTATTTAGATATCCTGCAGTTGAAACCTGTGAGTAATAAATCGGTTAATTCATGTCAGATTAAAGAACTAGTTGTTTGATAATGGGAAATCCCTTGTAGGGTTCTGAGTTACCTTATTGCTTTTTTAAGGTCCAAGATCCCAATTGATATGATGGTTGTTTTCCTGGTGCTTGTGTTGTGATGTGAGCCTGGAAGGATGTTGTGATATATGGGGGCATGGAGGCTGATAGGTTGTGGTAGAAAATCACACCTAGAGTGGTGAGATGCATTGATTTATGCATGTGGGTGCAAGGGAGGACACCATGGATGATGAAACAGGTTGGATGTGAATGTTTGGATACTTGTTGATTCTTATTGGTTGTTTATCTACTTTACATTTCCCAGTGCTCAAGGCAGCTGATGTTGCTTACCGTTCATCCAAAAGAGGCGAAGACGTTCGAGGTATGCCCTGTTCTTTCCACATATAGCTTCTCGAGGAAGGATGGGTCTGCATTCTTACTTTAGGAGGTAATGACATGACGGGTAGTTTATTTACTCACCATATTGAGCCCCCCTATGTTTAGTAGCATAGAATGATTTTATAAAATGCCTGGGAATAGGGGAAGGTAATACAGTCAATAAAGAATTGAATAAATGATGTTAACCAAAGGGGTTGGAACATGTAGGGACGCAATGCTGAGGTTACAATATAAAGGGACAGTGAACATTGGGTGTGATGCTAATGAAATATAATGTTGAAATTGTTAATGGTTAATTCATGTTTAAAGAATTAATTAACGTAAAGTGAAACTGAAAAAAATGTAATTAAGTTATTTAATAATACTCTTCAATTGTTTGTGTGCTTATAGGATATCTAGTCTTAGATTTGGAAATCAGGTGTCTGAGAGACGTTAGATACAATTTAGTTTAAGACTAGGATATTCCCATAGTGTGGTTGTTAGCTATAGTATATTCTATACTTGTTTTTTTATATATGTTACTGGACCCTGTCAGTAGGGGAAGCTGACACCCCGAGGATTCTGAGCCCTGGGGGGTGTTTTCCCCAACTTTCTGGTCAGAGGATGGACGGTTGACTACCCCCATTGGCCCACTATCTTCTCTTGGTTGTTACTTGTGCTGGTAGGCACATTAGTTAGTTTTTCTCTATATATGTATGTAGAGGGATGTAATGGCTTGGGGTTATTCACACACATATATTTTGGATATAGTTTCCTATGGATTACTATAGGTGTAACGTGTATAGGTTATGATGGATAGAGTATCCTTACTCAGTGTATAGGATGTAATGGCTTGATGTATAATACTCGACCTATGATTCATGTTATGCAAGTTGTGGTGGATCCCATAAACTACCTGGTTACTTTTCTTACATGGATGTGGTTATTTTTTTCACGAGGTTCATATTGTAGTGCTTCACCCAGGTGTCTTCCGGGAAGCCTTTTTGGAGAGAGATGCTTAGGACGTGCGATGTTGGGGAAAAGTGGAAACCCCATGGAGAAGTAGTAGTGGGGTACCCTTGATATTAATTATTATATTATATACTCTTGTATGTGTTACATGGTGAGAGTATCCCTGGTGAGGCTGGAAACATAGATTACCTATTTAGGTGACAAGTTAGTTTCACTTGATGTTCACTGTTCTTTAACATGATTTCTTTACTTTTTCACAAGAGGCCTTGCGGATTATCCTACTTAGTATATTGTTATACTCACCCTATGTATATATAAACTATTTTTCAAGTCACTTGGAGAGGGTTGGAGATCAGGCTGGTATCTACTGTCTTGGGGTTGCCGTAGTTGTTCGAGCTTGTGATTACTGTTGTTTTACTTTTTTGGGTATTGTAGTTTTTCCCCTTTCCATTGTAGTAGTTTTCCATGACATTACATATTTTTACTTTGGATTTTATTTGTATTTCTCAATGACTTGGAGTTGGTTGGTGTCTATCATATCTGTCTCTTCCACATTTGTTCTCTTAGAGGGTAATTTCTCCCATATATGTGTTTACTATACCCTCGGTGATAGTCACCAACCCAAGGCCAACTAGAGGTGGGACTCTGGGGTGATTAACTATTTTCTCACATTTCTTGCCTAGGAGGGGATAACTTTTTCAGGAGGGGTTCGTAATATGTTTTAAGTAAATTTTTTTCATTTATATATCAATTAATACAATTTAGGTCATTGGAGTCATTTTCATATTGAATTTTCATATGAAAAATTATAATTTTTGAACATTTTCCTTTTAAAACCCCACAATCTAATCACATATATAGGATTACATTTAAATTTATTTCTCCCACTCATTTTAGTGGAATATTGAAAAATTGAATATATATTTGAAATTAGAATAATTAATATTATATAATAAAGGAAGATTAATTTTTTACCAAAATAAATAGTGAAAATAGTAAAAAGTAACTATTGCGGTTAAGGTAAAAATATAATTTATGGGGGTTAGACTTAAATGATAAGGATTAAAATAAAAATAAATGTCTAAAAAAATTGGAAGAAATTATTTCCAACCTAAAATGACTAAGTCTCTATAATAATCTATTTAGAAACATTTTGGAATTTGAAAAAATCATGGGTTCATGTTTTTCATTACAAAAATTACAAACGCACCACTCACCTCACATATAAAAGGACATCATTTCTCCTCTATTGTTCACACCGTCAAATCCTTTTTTGTTCTAACAATACCTACCAAAATAAATTCACAAAATACATTCTCTAAACCTACAAGTCATCATTTGGGAATTAATCAAACTTAAAAATGAATTTGGTGCAAACCTAATGATATTACCTTAATAAGATATACCTTTATTCAATGAAACACCACAAAATTCTAATGTGAGAACACTATATTCGATAACATGTATCACATGCGAAACGAAGAATATAAGTATATATAATATCCTAATACATTAAAAAATATGTAATATATCAAATAAATTAATTATATTTTATATCATTCAATGCATGTTACATTGGTTTAGCTTGTGTTACACACAAAAAATTACATTATTTAATATCTTCCATTACATGTAAGGATGAGTTTTAGAGAAAAAAAATATATGAGAACAATATTATAATTTAATATATTAAGATATAACATATCTATTATATTACTAGTTGTAAATAAGATTAACTAACTTATTAATATATAGAGTTTACACATATATAGATTCAATACATTGGTAATAAATTTTTTAGAGATGAATATAAGAACCAATTGAATATAAAGGAGATGTTTTTATACTTACAAAGGTGTTTTATCCAAAAAAAATTAATTACAATTATTAAATTTATTAATTATATATATATATATATATATATTACATTCATGAAAATATTTTTTATAATCATCAAATATGTCTGATAATCATAAGATAGGAATAAATCTATTTTAATGCTAAAAAATTGTACTTCTCTCAAAATGAAATTTAACATTCTTTTATTGGAAAATGTTATTTAAATACAAATTTTGTAACATTTCTGAAATTTTTATGTTAAAATAAACTTAATTTTTGAATTTTTAACATTAAAAACATCTTAGGTTGAATTTTTGGGGGTTTTTTTGTGAGGATTCAATTTTTTGATTAATAGTGAAAAATATTGAACTGTAATTCAATACAATTTTTTTTGTATAATTTATTATTTTGGTTAAATTATATTTTTTATTTGTTTAAAAGTATTAATAGATCAGTTATACATAAATTAATCCAATTTTGTTAATTTTAATCAATTTCACTTAGAATTGGGATACAACAACAGAGGAAACTATTGAACGTGTCTACTTTAAAAACCCACATTATCATCTGGTATGTAGGATAAATTTTAAATTAATTTATGCTAATAATGTGATTGGAATTTTTCAAAATGTATTCAATATAAAAAATAATAATATTTTATAATTTTTATTTATCTCAACTTACTTTTCATTTCCAAAATGTTTTGTGAAAGAAAATACAATTAATTACAGCGATTAAGAGACAAATTAGCTTAACAAGGGACTAAATATCAAACATAAGTGCCAGAATGACCTAGAAACTTGTGAAAAATCTATTTGATGTTCATAATTAAACCCTATACCCCATTTTAAGGTGTTTTTTCTTTATTTGGGACACTTTAAATTGTAATAATTTTGGTGGAATTTTCTTTTTAAAAAATAACACACGTGCCACTCCTCCACTTAAAATGGCACTCAACCCTCCCAACAATTCACAACTTTCAATCTCTTTGGGTCGAATGTTTTCCAATATAAGCTCCAGAAATCCATCATGTCATCCTATAATCATAATATTTGTATACAATCCATCCATTGAAGTATTTTTTAATTAACCAAAAACTGTTACCCAAAAATGAGGTAAAATTCTCCAAAGATCATTTTAATTTTATGCTCATATCCTCCCATGAACTCTTCTTTTTCCATGATTATATAGTAACCAAAGTATCCTCAACATACCATGAAATTTATATTATAATGGTTCTATGTACACTTACACATATCTATATCTAATGGGTAACAAACTTACAATTCATTGGTATAGAGGACAACCGCCTTGAGAAACGATGATTTCTCATTTTTCCTTTAACACATATCCTGGTGGGAATTATGAGGTAATTCCAATTTTTATATGTTATATATGATATTTATTATTTATTAAAACATAATTTTTTATTATATAACATATACATTCGTGTTTTTTCATTTGGTGGGGAAATAATAACATTGATTGTGGACGTGTGGACTACCACATCCTCAAAATGAAGTGATTTGTTCACGCTATACATGGAATGTATTAGGTGGTGGTTTTTAATAAAACAATGTTACATGTATAATAAAAATATTATAATTTAATGATAATACACACAAATAGATAAATATATATGTATATATATGTGTGTGTCAGATAATTATTTAACATGACAATGAAATTGAAGTAGCGTTCAAGTGTATGTACGACCTACAATCTCCATGAAAGGTACTTAAATTTCCATTATCCGAATATTAATTATTATTATTTTAGATACATATATACTTAATATATATGATAATTAAATCATGGTTCAAAATATATAGATGATTATGTCATAACCTATATAATAGAAAAAACAAGTAACTAATCAAAATAGAGCCATAAAACTAAGCAATTAACACATGAAATAGAAAAAATAATGAATCATGATAACAATTTAGAAATAAAAAATTCTAATTAGTTAATATATGATATAATAAATAGAAATAATTTTATTTAATATTTTAATAACATTATTAAAACCATTATAAATGTGTTTTAAGTACGTTCAATAAAAAAGAAACACAAGGTAAGTTAATTTCATCACACTTTTTAATCATGTGAGATAAATGTCATATTCACCAATTACTTCTTTTCTGTGTTGTATATATTTAAAATTTTCATATATTGTATCAAAAATTGTTGTATATTCATGTTATTTTGTTAAAAACTTTAATTATTTCTTCTAAAGTGATTTTAATTAAATTTTACCAACTGGTAAAGAATGTCATAACCTCACCCATTTTCATTTGGTTATATTACTTTATAACTATGATTAATAATGATTGATTATGTGTATAATTATTTTTAATATCTATTTATTTATTTACACTTATTATATATAGATTTATAGTCACTACGCATAATCAATACATTTATTAATTCTCACATCAACATTATGTTTATTTTAGGGTTTATTTGACAACCTCCTTCAAATCAAAATTACTTATTCATAAAATTACATTAGTGGAATTTATGTGATCATTATTTAAAAAATCATTTAATATTATTATCCTATTTTTATTTATCTAATTTATCAAGTAATATTATCATTTTAAATACGATTATTAATAAATTTATTTAAAATTTTTTTGATGAAAACCTGACTACATTTCTCGATTTAGACATAGAAGATATTTTCTTCTAAAATGGTCATAAAAAATGTTTTATTTCTTTCAAAAATTATTTGTTATATAATTTTCCCCTTGTTTATTTTTCATTTTTTAATGGAATCAACTTATCTCATTTCAAATAAGGCATTTTCTATGATTATCCCCATGAAAAATGAATGATTTTTTACGTAATACGACATTTACAGATTTACCCACCATCATTTATTTGAAGCACACATTACTTGTTTAAAATGGTAAATTTAAAAATAAATTCTTTCAAAAGTAATTTTAGAAGAGAAGGGCTATAAAAGTTTTTTCCAAAAATAAAATTATATTTTCTAGAAACTATTTTGTAAAAAAATCATAGTATTTCTCTTATTTAATTTCAAAGACCATTTATTTTTACTTCACATGGGATATGTTGTATTCACAAAATAATTATTGTTTTTCAAGATGGGGTTGGATTTATTTTTCAAAGGATAGTATTGAAATTCACTTTCTTGATTCATTTTTGTAGTCCCATTCAAATATTCAATATCTAATGATCATTGAAGATTTAATTTCCACTAATTATATATATAATTTATCATGGATATGTTCATTTCCTAAAATATATGCCATTTTTAAATATTGTATTTTTATATAATGTTATTATATTTATTGGGGAAATAATAATAAATTGGTATCCTTCACTCTATAGATATATTTCATAAGGAACATTTTTTTTGAATTAAGTCAATAATTTTATTTGTGAAGAATTATTTTTACATGAAATACATGGGTTGGGGAACAATTAATGTAATCCCCTTGATTCATCGGTAGTCTCATTATATAAAATTAGTTGGCAGAAACCCCTTTGAATTTTTTTCCAAGAATAATTGATAGTTTTCTACCAACACATTTTAACTGCCTTCTCAACAGTCTTGATAATAATACTCTAACCTATATAGTGAAAAGTCATGAAGGGTATGGTATCGTGTTCCTAGAAAACATGACACCTAATAAATAAAAAATGCCTTTATTTTGATTTATTTATTAATATTCATGACATTATCATTATAGAATAAAATAAGTGGATGCAATTCATTCAATGTTTATTGATTAAATGGAATGGTTTTCAGTTATTTACCTTGAAATATTTATTATTCCATATCTAATTATTTCAAACAGCATGTGTTTCTAGTTATTAAACCTTTCATATTTTTTATGCATTACTTCATAGATTATTGATTACAAGGTATTCGTATTGAGTTATTACCTTTATATATTGTCTATAATCATTGATTCATTATTTGTTCTACAATAAGAGACCAATACTATGCATGTGAAATCACCCTTATTTTGTCTATTTCCCCATGATTCAATGATGTGTTTTATGAAATATATGAAAGTATATTGTTGTTGGAATAATTTTATACTTGAAAAAAAAATCTATAATTAGTTTATTAATTTATAGTACAAACTCATGAAATTCCTAATCTCTTCTGTCCAATTGGTTTTGATTCCTTGTATTCATTAAAATTTAATAGAAGTAGACATTATTTTAATGATTTCTCTAGTTGGGGGATAATGTCGGTATGAGAGGATGTTTAGTTAAAATTATTGGGAACTAGATTTAGGATAACATAGATTAGAAAACAAAACCCTGATGTTAAATTTGAGGATCAATACATAATAACATCTTATAATTTTGATAAGGTATCTATTATGTGGGTATTCCGAGAAATAAAACCCTATCTAGATATTACCAGTAGACTTGGTTCTGGTATAGATGTACCTAGGGGTAACAACTCTGAAAAGGTGTGTTAGGCCCATCTCAAACATAACCTGGTACATGAAAATGATCCTTATTACATACCTATTTTGAAACTCCTATTTGATATGCTTAGGGTAATTAATTTTTTTACCAATAGATATGAAGGATTTGAATATATAATGAAAATAAATAACCTAGGTTAAACCTATGGTGTGTTGGATTGAATATATGATGTCATCATTTAGATATCCTATAAATTATTATACAATTTTCTCATTATTACTATTATTATTCACACTTTTCTTTATTTTTTTTGTAAATAGATAGAACCTGAATGATTCATTTTATTATTTAACATGAAGGAAAATGTGTTTACAATGAGATACCAAATGGGATATATATAGGAGTGAAATATATCATGTTAATACATAATAAGTTTTCCAGAAATATGATTAATAACATATACCTTAACCGACTCCTTGACTCACCATAGAAGAGCAGGACTAAATTTACATAGAGATCGAGTAGTGGAGACAATGGAGGAGAAGGAATCAATTTCCATCATGTAATAAATGTTGAAGGATAAAACCATGAATGTGTCTCAATGGAACCATAAATAAATTATTTTATGGAAATAAGGGCTTCAAGAAAATAATTGATAACGAAAAATGAAGTGTATAATGGATGGATGTAAATATCATCACAAGGATCCATTTATAGTTCATTTCCTTAATTGTGCGGAACCTAAGAATTTCCCAAGTCAATTCCCTCTTATAAAGGATAAACTATAGAGAATGAAAGGAAATATTTGGAAATAAATGGATAAATTATTTATATATTGGGGTTGTATTGACAACCATAATTAAAATGTTATTAAATTATTAGATATTAAGGATGTTCATCAAATAGATTTTCTAAATTACATTAATAAGGATTTATAAAATAGAAAACACATAAGGATGTGGATATCAAAACCATAATAGAAGGATGATAAGGGTTTCCCTACTACAACTAGACAACATGATGTTCTGGTTAATGTATCATTACTTTTATCTAAACAATTTGATGAATAAATATTACTAATGAACCAGTAGTGATGATTTTTTTGTTCAATGATTAATTTATTAAACTTTTTTGAAAAAATGTTAGAGACAAATATAATGACTTGTTTTATGACTATTACTATTATTTAAAAGAAAGGTTATGTGCTTAAAAAATAGGTCCATTCTTGGATATCCATTTTAACAAAAAAGTGATAAATTAGAATTTTGATCAAATAACAACCAAAATATTGAATTGTTCATATGAAATCGATATGTAACATGTATGTATGATTGTTTATATATTTAGGAAATAAAATAGTTACTCAACATTAAGAAAATTATAAAAACAAATAGTTTTCCAAATACCTTAACTTTTTTGAATTGATGGACTTTTAAATCATCATTGATTTATAGCTTTGAGATTCTCAAATTTCCATTGATAATTAACATATTTTTTTACTGATGACATAAATCAATCCCTATAAATATTTATTCTCTCCCTATAAGTCCATATCTCCATTTTCTAAAAATGATGTCATAGTTAGATACCTAGTTATATGTTACTCCTTGAAAACACTATACTTCACATTTTATCTTTTCTAGAGGATATTCCATTACCCCTTATGATGATGTGGTGTGAAAATATAGTACTTTTAAAATATCAATAAATTTATTAAAATGACAAAGTTTGAACTGAAAGGACTAAATTTATTAAGGTGGGTAGAATATAATGCCTTAGAAATTTAAATTGAGAACATTGTATTCGATAGTGTGTATGAAACACGATAGCAAGTTCATAAGGGGATATAATATCGTTGTAGATTAAAAAATATTTATTATTTTAAATTAATTAAAAATATTTTACATCATGAAATGAATGTGATACTGGGTTATCTTGAGTGAAAGAGAACAAATAATTTCATTGATATCTTGTCTTAAATGCAAGACAACGATATACCTAACAACAATATATTAATAAAATATTATTATTTAATATTAGAAGATATAACATAGATATTAAATATTTGGTTATGAATAGTATTAACTAACTTATTATAATATATATTATATAATTATATAAAACTAATATATTGGTAATCAATTTTTTATAATTAATATAAGAACCAAATGAATATAAAAGAAATGTTTTTATGATTACTATGGTGTTTTATCCTAATAAATTAAAATAGTAATAATTATTTAATATTTTTAATGAAATATGTATATTATATAATCAATAAAATTTATTTTATATTCAACCAATAGGTTAGATAAGTATAAGATAAGAATATATCCTGCTTTATGCTTGAAAATTTAATTTTTCTAAAAATGAAATATACTTCCTTTTTAATGGAGAACCAATTTTAATTAAAATTATTGGACAGTTTATAAATTTTATATAGAAAATAAAATTCATCTTTAAATTTAAATATAATAATTATCTTATAGATATTTTTTGGTATTTTTCTACGAGGATTCAATTTTTAATGAAGAGTGAAAAATAGTAACTTTTAATTCAAAACTAATTTTTCATATAAATTATTTATAAGGGAAAATTTTATTTTTATTGTATTTAAAACTAAATTATACAAAATTAATTAAATTTAATTCATTTAAATCAATTTCACATTGAAATTTGAAATATAATCTTAGAAAACCATTGATCATTTTTGCTTTTAAAACATGCATTATCATCCCATTTGCAAGACTAATTTTACATTAACTTATATCACTTATGTTATTGAAATTTGTAAAAATGTATTCCATATTTGGTATAAAAATAATATATAAGTTAGAGTAAAAAATAATTTTTTACTATATATATTAGTGATAGTAAATAAAATTAAGTACAACAATTAAGGGAAAAATAGGCTTAACAAAGGACTAAACCTTAAATATAAGGGAGAGACCACCAATACACTTGTAAAAAATCAGATATATATACATATTTTTACCCTATACTATATTTTATGAACCTTTATTCATTATTGGGACACATTACTAGTTAAAATGTTTGTGAAATTTCTATTTAAAAAACATACAAGAATGTCACTCCTCCTCGTCTAAAAAAAGACACTCAACCTCCCACTTAGACACACCTATAAATTATTTTTTATAAACCAATATCTTTCTGAATAAGATAAAAAAATTCCCCGACTCATCCAAGAATCATAAACTTGGTAATTAATCCAATATTGGTCGTCTTTTTGTATAAACCAGAAGGAATTACCTGAAAATGAAGTAACAGGGTTCAACGATCACTTCTGTTGTATTTCTTTCTACACCCCCTCAAATATTATTATTCCACAATGATATAACAATCTTTTTCTACTAAATATAATCATTTATTTTTATTATAATGGTTTTATCTACACATAAAAAAACATTCATTTAAGGGATAACAAACTGTACATTCGTGTCTAGGGCGGGCTACTACCTCACAAAACGATGATTGTTTATTTTGCCTTTTCCACCTCTCATGGTGGGAATTATGATGTAAATACTATTTTTAAATGTTATATATGATATTTAAAATGTATTTAAACTTATTTAATTATTATATAACATATACCTTCACATTTTCGATTTGGTACGGATAGGATAACATTGTTTGTGGACGTGTGGACTCTGCAACCTCAAAACAATGGGATTTGATCACTCTATTAATGGAATGTAATAGGGGATGGTTATAATTAAGTAATGTGAATCATATTATATAGAAATTATAATGGAATGATAATTTAAATATACAAATATATATGTGTGTGTGTGTGTCACTTAATTTTTAAATATGAAAATTAAATAGAAGTAGAATTCATGAGTATATATGACCTACCCTCTCCATGAACAGTGCATTTCATTTCCTATCTCAAAATATAATAGTTTTTTATAAAAACACATATAATTAATATAAATAAAAATTAAATCATGTATTAAACATTTTATATTATTAAATCATTATATGTGTAATAATAACAACAAGTAAGAAGTGAAAACACACTCGAAAAACTAGTAATTAAGACCCAAATTGAGAAAATAATGAAAGATTCCTAACAAATGAGTAATAATATATTATAACAAGTTAATATTTGATATAATGAACATATTTATGGTTATTTTATATGTAATTATCCTTCATAAAACCATTATACATTAGGAAAATGTATTTTTACCCAAAAGGAAATAGAATGTAAGTTATTTTCATCTCACTTTTTACATCTGTGAAATATATTCCTTATTCACCACATAATTATTCGGTGATGTGTATATATTAAAAAACATGATATAATTTTTCATTAATTAATTTATATTCATGGTATTTTTTGGTTTAACTTCAATTATTTCTTCTGGGGATATTGTAATTAAATGTTACTAAGTGGTAAACAATTTCATAACATGATTCCTTTCTATTCAGTTATATAGAATCCTTGTTGTTGTTACTGTCATATGATTATTCGTATGAAGATATTGACTATATATTTATGTATTTATAAATATTATATGTGTATTTACATTTGATACACATAATAAATTCATTGAATAATTTTCACTTCTTCATTATGATCATTTAAGGATTTATTCCACAACCCCATTCTAATCAAGATTACTTATTCTTGAAATTTAATTATAAAAATGTATATGATCAATGTTTAAAAATAATTTTCTTTTATTCTCGTATTGTTATTCATTATATTATTCGAGTAATAGTACTATTTTCTTGCTCATTAGTACTTAAAATGTTTTAGAAAAACTGTTTACGAACACCAAAATTCATTTTTCTCATTATTATAATAAAATATCTTCTTATAGAAACCATGTTTTCCAAAATAGTATTAGAAAATATTTTAAACATTTTGAAAATAAATTTTTACATAAAATTTCCGGCTTTTATCTTTTAAAAATGTTTTAAAAAAATCCTATTGACTGTTTCTAAATAAGGCATTTTTATGAACTTTTAATCAGGTAAAAAAATGTTTTTAGATTGTATAGAATATATAGATTTACTATCGATCATTTCCTTGAAGCTTCCATATAATGTTTAAAAGGGTAATTTTTTATGAAAATATTTTAACAAGTTTTTTTTGTTTAAGTGGATTATCAGAAAGTTTTTCAAAATGAAAAGGTATATTTTCATTAATAATGATTTTGAATGAAATTTACATAGTATTTATATTAATCAATGAATATATCCTTTATTTTCACACTACATGGGATACATTTTATTGATACCATACTTATTCTTCCTCTATATAGTTTTCGATTTATTTGGATATGATTGTATTGATATTCCCTTCCTAGATAGTTTTTGTAGACCCCTTATAATAATCAATTTACTATGATCATTGAAAATTGAATTTCGCCTAATTATCCATCTCATTTATCATTGATATGTGAATTTACTATACCAAATACCATTTTTACCTAAGACATGTATTATGATTTTTATTTGATTTACTTGGTAAATTTTGATTAATATGTATCCTTTACTCTATAAAAATATTTGATAAGGTACATTATTTTATTAACTAAATATAATATTTTATTTTTGAGTAATTATTTGGAAATCAAGGACATGATTTGGGGGCTGTTTAAATTATTCCCTCGATCCATAGATACTCTCAAGAGATGAAGTCATTTGGCAACAAAACCTTTGAGATTATTTCCATACAGAAAAAATAGGTTTCTACCCAAAGATTTAAATTGTCTAGTGAATAGTCTCACCAATAGTATGCTAAACTATCATTTGAATAGTCTTGATTGTAATGGTATCACACTCTTAGGAAACATGATGTCCAATAAATAAGCATTAAAATCATTTTGATCTAGTTATTATTATCCATGAGATGTTCACAACGAAAATATATATAAATGCATTTCATTTATAGTTTATTGATTAAATGTTATGGTTTTCAATTATTTACCTTGTAAATTTTTTTAATCCTTTTCTAGTTAGTTTAATTGGAATTTATTGTCTATTTTTATCTTTGCATAATTTTTATGCACTTTTTTCTCAGTTTATTCATTACATGGAATGTGTCTGCCGTTATTATCTTTCCATGTTGGCTATTATCATTGATTCATTATTTATTCTTCTATGTGTGGCCCTTAAAAAGAATTTGAGATGAACCTTATTTTTTTAATTCTATAGGATTACATATGGTGTACTATGAAGGATATGATAGGATATCATAGATGGATTAATGTAATTATCGAAAGAAAAATAATAATATTGTAATTACTTTATTCATTCATAATAGCAGACTCATGTATGTAACTATTTTACAAAGAAAACTAATATATTTTGTCCTTCATGATTTTATTCCCTATAATCATGCTAATGTAAGGGCATTAGACTCTAACATTAGGATTTCTGGGGTTGGGGTGCTATATTCAACACACGTTTTGAATTTATTTATTTCCCCACCATCTAAAATTCATATTAAATTTTATAATATCTTTAATATCCTCCATATAATGATATTTTATTATGTTATGGTCATAAACTACAACCATATCCACTTCCATAAAATGGGTTATGAAATAATCATTCATATGTACGACAGACTATCACATCATGAACCGATGTCATTTCTTTTATTATTACCACCTATCACAGTTGGGTATGATGATGTATATAAAATATATATATGATATCTATAACATAATTATACTTATGTATTCCTTATTTCATATATAACCTTTTTTACTTTCCATTCCATTGGGGATACAATAAAGACAGTCCTGTGAACGGTAGACTATTACCTCATGAAGTGATGTTATTTTTCATTCAATGGTAGTTTACATGGAAGGTGATATAGATACAATTAATGATTATATATAATATAAATGATATAAGTGACATATTTATCATTATGGAAGAATAATATATCATTTTATCTCCTAACTATTCCCTCACTTAATAATTATAACATCATTCATGAACGTGTGGACCGCCACCTTCACGAAGAAATGAGACTCTTCTTCATCACCACAAAAAATTGGTAAAATGAATAAGTATATATAATGAATTTATATTATATAAAGATAATTTTTTATTATAAAATATAATTTATCTTTTTCCATAACTATCGTTGAATAATGGTAATATTTCCCATAGTACATATGGCCTACCACATATATGATGATATTGTACTTAATTTCTCAGAAAAATATTTAATTATTGGTATTAAAAGAATAATTGAATCCTAAATATGATTATTATGACATTATTATTATTCTAGAGATGGTGAAACTATATAATATTCATAATATCCTAAACTTTCCAATCAAAGAATGATTGAAAAAATATTGCAATTGATACCCAAAACAGTCGAAATGATGAAAAATTATTGACCTATGAGGTGAAAAGATGTCAAAAAATGGATAATATATTGTACTAAAAATAATAATATGGTTTTATTATAAGTTAATAATTTTTTGAAAACCATTATAAATGATTTTAAATCACATTTGACCAAAAGGACGTATGAGGCAAGGGAGTTCATCTCAATTTAACTTCATTGAGTAATATTGTAATGTTGTGAACCAAATTCATTATATGTGGTGCATATACTATATCATTGACATGTAATGTCATGATTCATTCATACCTCATGCATTTTATGGTTAAATTTTTAATATTTATATGAAAATTGAATTTTATTGAAAATTAAAATTTGGTAAAAGTTATTGTACAACGTCACTTTCTATTATGACTAATAACATTCTCTTGAAACAATCTATTTTATGTTATCATTTGTCCTTTATAATTAAATTTATCTTCAATAAAGATATTGTAGTATGATTTATATTATTATTTAATAAACTATATACCATTTTTTCATATGATATATACATTTAATGTTATTCTATTTATTGAGAAAATATTAATAAATACGAATATTATAATCAATACATATATTTGATGATAAGGAAATTTTTTATATGTATTAAATTAATTATTTGATATATGAGGATTTCTTTTAACAAGTCTATATAGGTTGGTCATGGTTATAGATAACCCCTCAATTCATTGAAATGACTCATGAGACAAACCATTAAGAAAAATATGATGGGTTTTTTACCCAATAGTTTCAAACAATCATTGGGATATGTCATAACTATATATGTATCTTATATATGATATATGAAATTAAATTATTAATCAATTTAATAGTTTCTAATTTTGTTATCATATTATTCATGAGGTTATTTCCCTGATATTATTTTTAAACACATTTTATTATTAGTTTTTATATTAAATGGAATGTGTTTTTAGTTATTTAAAAATTCATATTGATTATTAAAAATATAATAATGAAGTCAAGTAATATTAATGGAATGTGACATTAGTTATTTAAATTTACATGTTTATAAATATTATTGATTCAATATATATTTTACTACACCTATCCATTACTAAGAATTTGATGTCACCCTTATTTTGATTCCTTTCCCATGGAAATGAATAAGAAATCACTGAATGGGTTTTCTAGAATCTATTTTACATTATTTTGTTATGTATTGTGGTTTATTTTCTATTACCGATGTCAAATAAGTATCACGTAGGTAAATTTTTCTACAAAACTAATAAACTGATTTATCCTTTGGGATATAAACATTTTTATATACTCCAATGTAATAAATCAAACATCAGTTTCTGGCATCTAAACTCATTTTCATTATAGTTGGTATCAAAGGAGGTTTAACAAAAAATATGGGTATAAGATTAATGAAATTGTAGATTTGGGAATGTAACCATATGATATAATTTTAGTATTTGTATAAGAGAATATCCTAATGTTTTGGAAAGGAATAGATTTTATTGTTTTTTGAGAAATGCATCCCCATCTGGACACTATAGGTGGATGTGATTATTGAAAATAAGTACCTCACAGAAATAAATCTGAAAAGGGCCCATTTTCTTGAAGTAATTATTTTAGGTTAATGGAAACTACCCCTACTATCAACCTAGTTGAAAATCCCCAACATATATTCTTTGTTTAATTCATATTTTCTTTACAGATCTTTACGAAGGATTTGATAATGATGATATCTATAATGAAATAATGTTTATACTGCATAATTTTTTTAAATTTTTTTGAAATGTCAAATATTATTTATAATTATACATTATGATATAGAATTATTAATTTAATGAAATAATACAGTATATGACATTGTTTATAATAGTATCATGGAAGGAAGAAGGGTATCAATACTTGTGGCCATTGTAGTGATTTCCCTACTAAGGAATCTAGTAGATATTGTTGTAAAACTGATGAAACTATAGACATATTAGGGTATACTAATTAGGTTTTTAAAATTCCCCTTTTCTTATTGGAAAACCCACTTCTGTAATGATATTCCCCTATATTGTATTTCCTTATGCAACAAAAGGGACAATAATTTTTTTGAGACTAATGATCCAATGGAAAATGAGAAATGGATCTATTCACTAGAAAATATATTTATGGCCTTAGGATATTTTGAAAAGGAAAATGATACACTTTAATTGTATTGTGATTAAGGTGATGTTTAACAATAGTGGTCATCGATCTAGAATACCAATGATGAAGAGAAAATAATACTCCTGGAATTGAATTTTTTTAATAAATTTGTCACTGAATTTTTCATTCATGAGAATAAAATTTAGTTGATGATAAACATCCACATATTAAGTAAAAAGTAGGAATAAATTGTTTAAATGATGGAATACAACATTTCATGGTAATATATGTGGGATGCATATTACATATGCAACACAGAGTAAAATATTAACCATTTCCTTGAAGGGATTAAGCCATATATCTTAAGGGTTATTATCTCTCAAAAATTTCCTCCATATGATGAATTAATTTTCTGTTCTATCAATATAGAGATAAAATGAAAAATGTCTTATGGATTCACAGGGATGAAACGAAGGAAGAGGATGAAATAGAAAAAAATTGACAAATGGAAGAAGGTAACGAATTATTTCCCCACATCTGATAAATGAGGAAAAAAATACGATTGTACTTGAATGAAGGAAATGAATTTTTTTGACATGTGTAGAGACAATGACAACCTTTATCATGACAGAAAGTCTAACAATTAAATTCCCAATGGGAAATGGTACCACTATAAGGATATGGGTCTTTATGAAAATGAATACGCCAATAATAAAGGGAATATTGTAACATATAATTACTATTTTCATAAATTCATTGATTCTATTATTGATAATGCATTGGTTGGGTATCATTAGGGGTGTTTTTTCAAATAATTTATGAATATTTTGGATGGATCATGGGCTGTGTGTGGTTGATGTAGAATTTTCCCAAGCTCTGCACCCTACTAGTGTAAACCGTGCAAACCCAAACAGTAGGGGTTTAAATGGTTGTCATATGATCTTTCAGATAGTTTTCCAACTACGTATAATCAATGAACCCATTTAGAGGGGCACATAGTTAGATAAAAAAGTTTTACAAACCATACAACCCTACCCATCTTACTGTGCGAGCATTTATTTCCCATTATGAAAAAGTAATAAATTAAATCCCGAACTTTCATATATCCTCCTTCTCAACCCTATCATGATGTATTATGAATTCATAGGTTTCTAAACCTCCCAAAACCCATTTGCGTTAATCCAAATTTCTTCTAATACTGATTTATGAAGGTAAAACAATATTAGATCTTGAATCGAGGAGTTATTTATAGACGCCAATTGATAATTTTCATCATTGGATCTTATAGTCATGGGCGTTGTGATATATGATCACCATGTTGACAGTATGATGTTCCATATATGTTTGGAAAAATAATTTTACCCTGAATTTCATAATTATTTAGATGTATTTAAATTCAATTCTGAAAACTGAATTCGTGATGAATTGGGATATGAAATTTATTTGATATGATATTTCAGGGAAACCCATCCAATTCCAATGGAATTATAGATTTGGTGTGTGATTTGTAATTTAATGAAAATTTTGAAATTTAAGAAATTGATTTGAAATTTATATTTGGGAAAAATGAATTAACATGTTTTGATAATTATCATGTATTCTTTTATCCATAAAAAGGAATGAATTAATTAAAACCCTTTAATTTAGTTTTTAAATAGAAATTGGAAAATCAGTTTTGGAAATGGGGGAATTTTATTTCACATATTTTTGAAATAATTTTCTAATTTTTGATTTTTGTTGGAGAACATGAAATCCTACGTAGTTAGTGAGTTATTTTAGGAAAAAATGTTGGGTTTGGAATCCCCAATAAAAGTATTGATTACTTACAACTTTAATAAATACATACCTTGTAAGATCATATCCTGATAGGGTTGGTGATTAGTCTTCTCTAGCCAGTTTCGATGGGACATCTAAGAAAAATTAAATTTTCACTACATTAGTGTGTGAATATCTCATAACCCTTAAGTATCATACCACTTGGAAGATGTCCATGTCTCTTGTTTGTGATTACATTTATATATATTCCATTATTTTTAAAACATATTTACATATGAAATGTGAATTTATATAACTTATTTTATATAAAATATTTACTGACTCTTTGTTTTAAATGATTCCATCAGTTAAATGAAAATAAAATTATATTTAAAATACTATCTTGTACTTCAATTACAATTTTATTTAATATATAATTATTAATTTTGGTTATTTAATGTGGATTATGTTTATGGAACACTTTATGAGACCATATAAGGATATTGAGATCACACACAACATTTTCCATAGAGTGTTTGTAGATTTCCTCCTTCCTAGTTCGAGCTTAGGAAAGGCACCACATAGAGATTGTAGTTTTTGATCTTTTGGTCATGGAGTTCTATCAATATTGTGAATCATGTTGTTTATCTTTCAGATTATGGTACTTCATGGTTGTAATTTTGGTTTATATACCTATTTGACTTATGGTATTATTCATCCTATGGAGTAATATTTTGAGATTAATCACTTGTATCATTTTCATGCACTATTTATGTTAAGAAACCATTCCCAACTTTATTTTATATGATTCCAGGTGCCTGTAACAAACCCATGGGGATCATGATTTCCCTTCAGGTTATGTTAGGATCAACTCATGTGTTAAGGTACCAGGGTATCTAGGATGGTTCTTTATAATGTTTTATCAAAGGTATAGGTAAAGGATCTTTCCTTGATGTTAGTATGCATTTTTAACGATCTTGATAAGATATAATAGGTAGGAATGAGTGACTTCCGAGTCATACCTAAATGTAATGAGCCTTTAGACAGCATTGGTGGTTTGCGAAAGGTGTCTTGGGGATTAGTTCTAGAATTTTACAAGATTTTGATTTGGATAGGTTGAAATCCAAATCATTATTACATATATGATGGAATTAATATCCTTGTTGGTATTGTTTGAGTGTTTTTTGGGTAATCTTATAGAATCATCCATCATGTTTACAGATGTTATATAGAATCATTACTCTGAGAAGGCATGTGAATTGAAATCTATAAGAATCTTCTGATGAATCATAATGGGAAATGAATCCCATGGACTTGAATTTGGTTGAGGCTATGGTTTGTGATGTCCATGATATAGGAGACACACTTGAACCCTTTCCTATTCGGTATGCAACTGTGGAACCATAGAGGGATGTGCCTCAAATTCATGCTAATGAATTCTTTCACTGGAATCCACTAGTGTTTCAAGTCTCATCAACCCTCGATAAGATGAGGATTGTTCCAAGAGGGTTGATCTATTAATTGTTTTGTTAGAAATTCATTATTCTATCATGTCGAATTATTCCACATTCAACATAGTGGGACCTAGAAGGAGATGGTGGGACACAATGGTTACAATGAATAAGAAGGATATATTATAGTATATGTACACATGGATCTTTTCTGCTACTTGTTCTATCTAGTTTCAATGGTGTTGGCCAAGGCTATATAGTTTTTCAAACATGGGTAGGCAGACAGACCCAATACTGAATATAAGAATTTATTTTATAATCTTTATTAGTTTACACATGACATTGTATCACATTTGAAGATGATGAATTGACATCTTGAGATGGAAATTTGATTTATATTCATTCATATTTTTTTTGAATCTCTATTACTATGATTATGGTCTTGATATAGCATTGATGGTCGATCTTTAGCTGGCTAGTATGTTAGGATTGATGGGAGTTTCATTTTTCTTTGATGGTAGTTCTATTAGTTCCTTAAAATAGAAGAGAAAGCATGATGATTTTCATGGAGGTTTTCAACATCAAGATTATTTTATACCTCTTTAATTTCATGAAGAGTCCCTTTTATTTTCTACCAGTGTAGAAATCCCACGCACATGAAATGGGTTTTCACTGAGGTATCCATGGTATATGGTTCTTACGAATGACCATGTAACATTAAAAAGTTATTTCATTTCTATTATTCTACAAGTAGTTTCAAACAAACATCATCACCAAAAATTACTATTGTTCAACTAAATTATTCATGAAAAAATGTGTTCCATCCAAACTCATGAAGAAGGAAATTTCTCCATGCTATAGAAGAGTCTACATAAGAAGAACATACATGTCTACTGACCATGGGATGCACCATCACTATTGCTTAATCTTTAGTGAATACTTTATTAAATAATAGTTCATATCATTCATTTATTTTGAACTATATCATGAGTATTCTAATTCTTCCTGTGAGTATTTTAACTTCTATAATGGTTATTATTATACCCATAGAAAGGAAGAGAGAGTATGGTCTCCATTTTTCATCTTGTGTGTTCTATTTATCATAGACTAATCTTTATTGATATTTTCTAGATCTCAACATAAAACCTATTGAAATAATTTTCATGGTGGATTGGATCATTTCCAATTACGAAAATATTGATTACTATCTTTTGTGGGTCCCCATTAATATACCCAATGGGGTGTTATGTGTATTTATAATGGAATGGGACCTGGGGTCATGTAGATATGAACCTTATTATTTTGATTTTTGAAAAATAATATCAATTTTTTCTTTTTCTTAGGAGTTGTAATCATTGGGTGATGATCTCCATCTAGTTTTCATTGAGTTTTATAATGTTTTTCCTTTAGACATTTAAATTTTTTAATCAATAAGGGAGTTAGAGTATTCTATTTATTTAGTGTCTGGTATTAAACTAGTTTCCATTCCATCCTACCACATTATATGAATGAAAATGAAATAGTTGAAGAATTAGATGGATGATATATTATCAAAATAATTCATATTCTGTAGTGCATCACCTTGGTCAGCGCCAATTCTGGCAGTTCACTACACCTCTGCATTGATTAACATAAACTCAATCGAGTTATAGTAAAACAAAAGTAAATGTTGACATAAATTGATAATATATTTGTCCAGTTGAAAGGGGAAAAGAGGTTTTTTAAGATTGATCATTGATATGGTTATCACTAGTTGAGAATAAAAGGATCTAATATTTATAAAACAACACTATAGAGCAGGTATGATCATTATGAGTACTTTATCATGCCATTTTTTCTAAATAATGATCCTATAGTTTTTTTGGACTTGATAAACATGATTTCCCTCAAATATATTGATACTTTTTGTCGTATATTGGGATAAAATCTTTTTTTACTCTACGTCTGAGGAGTATCATGTTCATCATACGAGAGAATTTCTGTAATTTTTATGAAATTAATAAATTTATGAAACGCTGTCGAAATTTGATTTTAGGATTTAGGATTTGTAGTTATTGGGACATGTAATTATAAAACATGGTGTATCATTTTATAGGTAGAAGGTGAAAGTTCTTATGGCATTGGAGAAACCACAAACTATTTTTTAGATATGGATCTTTTTGGGTTTAGCTGGGTATTACCACTAGTTTGTGAATGAATTCTCATGGATAGTTTCTTCGATGACTACTATCAATTGGAGGGGAGTGATGTTTTCATAGGGATGATTAATATTATAGTTCTTTTTAGATAATTTTTTTTTGTAATTCTATTCCAGTATTGACTCATCCAGAGGTTGGGCATAGATATGTGGACTTTTTTGATGTATCGGGTTCAGGTAAGGGTGGAATTGTTATGTTGGTTGATTATGTGGTGGCTTAGGGTTTCTAGAGTCTTAGAACACAAGGGAAGAATTATCCAACCCAACACAATGAAATTGTAGTAATGATGAATTACCATAAGAGTTGGTCTTATTTTTTCATTGAGAAAGGCTAACCATTTATTCTAACTACAAAATTCTGAGCAATATATTGTCTTAAATATAATTGAATATCTACCAGAGGTAAGGGTGGAGTTCCTAAAACCTTTTGAAATTGGCATAACCTATACCTTTGGGAAAGGTAATTTCATCCCTATAGATTATAGAAGAAATATTTTGACCCAGTCCATGAAAGAATCATCAGAGGAGTGAAATTAGATGACTCTCTTTGAACAGTTTCCTATAAGAGTTTTGGAATCAGAGGATAAGGTTTCTTAATCTAGTGTTCAGTTGGCCTATACACTTCTTGAAGTAATTTATTAGGAAAATTAGATTTATGGTGAATTTTATAGCATTAATGTCTCACATTATGGTGGGGAGACCATTTCTAAGTGGTTGTTCTCCCCAGATAGAATTCTATGCCATTGGAATCACATTATCATAATTTCATTGGTAAGGAAATATGTTATGGGGGGTTTAACATAATTCCTAGTATGAATGGAACCCATGGACCATGAATATGTTTGGTGACATGTTGGAATTATTGTAGTTTCTATGTATGATATACGGAATTACAATTTTTTTCTCTTATTTTAATGTTTACCAACATGTCACGTCTGAGCAATAGAGACCTTTACGTTTTCTTCATCCACATCTAGGGTTTACATGGAAATGTGATGAGATCTATATGGATCTTGTAGTTGAGTTGTAGTGTACCTAGAGACAGAATAATAAGTTATATGTTTTGATCTAGAGGATTATCATGACGACTCCCTTTATACCCATTCAGAACATAACCAAAGTTGAGGAACTGGGAAATTTCTATGTGAGAGATATTCTTCATTTACACAGAGTTATATCTGCTATAGTAACTGAAATATATCGCTATTTTACTTCACATTTTATGAGAGGTATTCATGAAGAACTATGATCTTAGATTTGTTTGATTAGTACATACACACCTCAATAGGATGTCCAGATGGAGAGAGCTATTAAAATTTTGGAAGATATTCTTGACTACTACATATTCAAATTTTAAGGATCTTGGGATGGCCAATTTGGGATGGTTGAGTTTTATTATAACAATAGTTACCAATTCAGGATCAAAATAGATCCCTTTGAGGCATTGTATGGCTAACCTTATAAATCATCATTATGTTTGTTAGATAATGATGAATGTTACTTTTTTGGACTGAGTTTGGTCTAAGAGATAATAAAACGATTCTATTGATTTTTCCATGTATTCTGAAAACACAGAGAAAGTATAAATCTTATGCTGATCATCTCTAAAGACTTTTGTAATATTAATTTGGTGACATAGTTTTCTTGAATGTTTCACCTTTGTTTGGTAGTTGAAAAATCATGAGTCAAGGGATGATTACTCCAAATATTTAGAACCTTTTCTAGATGTTGAAAAAGTGGTGAAAGTTGATTACCATTGGGAACATCCACCACAGTTGATGTCGATACATAATATGTTCCACATATCACAACTATGACAGTATCATTCTGATACCTCTTGTGTTCTGAGATGGATTGATCATCATATTGAGACTAATTTATTTCTTATTGAGTTTCCATTATGTATTTTTTATTTTTAAACCATTGTACGTTGTGGGAGGATGATCCCATAGGTTTGAGTTCTATGGAATAACTGTTCTGATACTCATGAGCCTTGGTAGAGAGAGGCACTAATGAGAGATATTTGGCCTCATCAATTTGACATGGATACATCTTGAGTTGATTTTTGGAGACAAAATATTTATATTGTGGGATGGTTGTAACATTATACTATTATTTTTAGTTACTACCCAACCTTATTTTTGATCATGGTTTGGTTGGTTATCATTTATTGATGTATGAGGATATTCATTAAAAATTTTGGAAGGCTATTAGGCTATGAAAAGTTGGAGAATGGTATTCCCAAACCATGTTTCCTTTTAGTAAAAACCATGAAAACCAAGAAAATGGGGGTTTGTGTAAGAGGTGGATTGGTTTTCAAATTGTGCACCCGTTGTATGGGGAATATATTTTGAAAACTCTATGGCCCTGCCCAGAATACTATTTATGCAGTGATTTTTATTTTTGGAAAATTATTAAAACGTTTTTGAATATCTACATACCATCCTCATCAAAATTAACTTAGGTTGTAATGAATTACAAGGTCTTCAGAGCTCTCAATAACCCACATTCTCTTCTCCAAACCCTTTAGAAGCAAATCAATGCAAGGAGAACATCGTTCGTTTCATCTTCTCGAAGAGTTCTTCTTCTATTCATTATATCCTATTTTATCAATCTATCCTCCATAGTATTTGTTAGATCATATTATTATTTTATGGAACTAAAATATATTTTTTTGGATCTAGAATATAGTGTTTACTTATGGGTCTCCAATTTTGATGTTCTTCATTTTCCATTCCCACTATGGGTGTTGTGATGCGTGATGTCAATGTTAAGGGTTACTTCCGTATGAATTTTTACAATTAATTTAACCTGGAATTCCTTAATTTTTTAGATTTATTTAAATTTAATTTTCAAACCACTATTTTTTTTGAATTGTTATTTGAAATTTATTTGGAATGATATTTTTGAAAAAAGACTTTATTTCCAATTGAAATAATGATTTGTTGTGATATTTTGAATTTAATTGAATGTGTGAAATTTATGAACTTGATATGAAAATTATATTTGAGAAAAATGGATTAAATTGTTTTCATTCAATAATTATATGGTTCTATCCATAAAAATGCAAGAATTTATTAAAAACATATTTTTTTTGTTTTTAAATAGAAATTGGCATAATGAATTTGGAAATAGGGAAGTTTTATTTTATATAAATTTGAAATAATTTCCCATTATTGATTATTGTTTGATAATGTGAAATCATATATAGTTAGTGAGTTTTTTAGGAAAAACAAGAAATTATTGTAATTACCTAGAAATTAATTGATTTATTAAAACAATAACAAATACATACCTCAGAAGAACATTACCTTAGTGGGATATTTATTATTCCTCTCCATCCAGTGTCTAAGGGATGTGTGTGCACACTTCCATTTTCACTACATGACTGTGTGAGGATCTCATAATCTAGAACTATCATACCTATTTTAAGATGACCATGTTGTGAATTCCCAATACATATTAAATTAATTGTATAACTCATTTTCATATCTCTTTTGAATTTTTATCAACTGATTTATATAAAATGTTTATTAATATATTTTTTAAAATGTTTCCATCAATTGAAATAAAAATATTGTTCTGTTTTAAATGTGCTATTGTACATCAATAAATATTTTTTTATAACATATAAATCTTTATTTTTATTAATTAATGTGTCGTATAATTAGGTAACACTTGGTGGGACCCTACTAGAAATTGGAGCTAACACCCTACCTTATCGTTCGAGCATTTTAAGATATCCTCCCGCCAGGTTCTAGCATGTTGAAAGAAGCACATGAAGGTGGTAGTTGTTAATATTCTAGTATTGAATTGTTATTTATATTGGGAGAAAAATTATTTATCTTTTACTTTCTAATACATTGTGAAATTAATTTAGGATTATATACCTTTTTGAATTCTGGTATTATACTCCATAGACTATTTTATTTTCAGCATATTGACTTGCTTTTTTTTCCACTATTTTTGTAGAAAACATGTTCCCACCAATATCATAAAGTATAATTATTCATCAGTGGGACTAGGGTAACTAGATAGTGGAAGAGTGATTGTTTTTTATTTCTATAATAGAAAAATTGGTTGTATTTTCCAAACAATTGGTGGTCACTGTGTTCCATTAAAATAAATAAATATGTGGGGGATTTATAAAGAACTATGAAATATATTTTATGAATATATTTATATTTATGTTGTATTATGAAATTGAGAACATGGTTTCAAAATCATGAAGGTGGTTTTTATCATAAAATTTCTAGTGGAGGAAGCTCACCGGATTTTGCATTAAAAAATGGGAGTACATGTACTTCTCTCTAGACTTTGGGTTATTATTTTTATGGCTTATGTTATAATTGTTTATGATGATTTGTATGATATTTTAGAAGTTTTATGGATCATGAATTTAATAATGACTTATTAGGATGATATGTTACAGTAAATTTTACATTAACTCTTTGTTACTGGTTGAGGTAGAGGAAACTATGATAAATCAGATGTTACCACGACCAATGGGGGGTACCCAAAATTTTTAGAAAATTCTTTATCTGGTTGATATGATGATATCTACTATTAAATTTGGATGGTAATACTTGTATATATGTTGGTTTATTTATCGTGAAAATTTCATATTTTCTGTTAACTATTGATAGTGATTTTAATCTTTATAACCTTCATGAAAAGTTTAGAAGTATAAATTTTCATATATGGATGAATGATTATTTTGAAAAACATGTAAATAATTTATTCCCACTTTCGTTCTTGAATATTTCACTTGGGTGTTTATTATGATGGGATGTTATTTTTTTGAGTATGTAAGGGAATCAATATAGCATAATGTATTAGGTACAAATTGACTTCTAAGTTCTATTACATTAGTATTAGAATGTTCTTTCGGGATAGGATGTTCTATGATTGAAGATTCCATTTGGATTTTTCTAAAATTATAAATTATCATTTTTATATAGGTCACAAGAGATTTCTTTTAGTTTAAAAATGGTCATTGTCACAGTCTCTGTATATGATTAATTTTTAAAATTATTCTTTTTGAAAAAATGAATAAAATTTTTAAAATAAAATAATAATATAATGTATTTAATATATTTATCATAAAATGTACTTTTCAAAATTAATATTTTTATATTATCATAAAATAGATATGACATTTTTATAATTTTGAATTTATAATATTAATATTGTCATTAACAAAGTATTCTAATCATATTAATAAAATTTATCAAATGACAACTATTTTCTCAAGTATATATTTAAAATTATAACTATTCCTACATAGAAGATTAATTTTATGAAATATTGTTTTTCTAAAATCAATAAATATATAATTAATAAACTAATATTAAATAAGGAATAATAAAAAATGAAAATTTATCTTTCCATACAAAAATGAATGTTTTTAATTCCAAAAGATATCTTATTTTTATGTATTATATGATATTCTATTAATGATAAATGCCTTATTTTATAAAATTGAATTTGAGGGAATGGAATTATTTTTTTGGAATCATCATATTAGAATAAGTTTGTGGCGAATTTTTATAGTTTTTCTACATAAATAGATTTATTGATGAATTATGAAATGTATTGTTTTTACGAATACCATATATTTTATTATTTCATCATGATTTAAATTAGTAAAAATGATTTATAAAAACAATCTATAGAAATAAAAAGTATTTAAGATGGAGAAATAAATTTATAAAAAATAATATGAATTTATAAAATTGTATTTAAATTTATAATCCTAAATTATATGTTTTTCTAATAAAAAAATATTTTTTATTCATTTCATTTAGTAAAGTGTTTCCAAGATTATATTAGGATTTGTATTTTTTTTAAATGTGAAATAACCCTATTTTTTTAAATTCCAATGAAAATAAATTAATTATAATCAATATTATTCAAAGTCATTTGCCTAAATGATAAAATAATCAACAAAATATTCTAAAATTACATTCCACTTTTTTATATAAACAACCCTCTTTAACTATTATCCCATCACTTCATAAATTAATTCAATTGATAAAAATATTCCAAAATATTTCTATACACATTTGTTCCCTCATTTTCATGTCCATTGTGACCTAATTAACATCCACAAATGCATTTAGGCTCAATATAAAGTAGAAAACATGAAAAATAAAGGTATGGGTTTTAAGCCTATTTTTCATTCATGATCATGATAATTTATCAAAGAAATAGTTTATAATTTCGCACAATTTTATACCAAAATATCATTCTCATGTTAATGGAATCCTTTTAAGCTACTAATTATGAAACACCACCCATTAAAAATCACTAAACTCTATTTACTGACCTATAATTATGTTGAAATTACAGTATTTAATTCCATGTTTTAATATGTCTTTTATGAATACTTTCTATAAACAAAATTTAATATAATTTTTATATTAAATAATTTTTTATCCCCGTTCTTTTTATCAATCTATGATGATATCATTCACATTCACTCAGATCAAACACTTTACATAAGCAATTACTACATCAAAATACAAGTTTCAAAAACCTATAAATTTCTATTACAATTTCATCATACTTTGTTCAATTAAATATTTAATATTTAAAATAAAAAAATAATTTTGATTAATTGAGTCATATTATTTTTTTAAAACTAGAATATTTATTATTTTTTCCATATTTTAAGCTCCTTTTAAAATCAATGCTCACTACCGCTGGATTTATAATAGCATAGCGTATAATGAAGTTTTCATAAGATTACATCCTTCATGGATATTATTGAAAATTGAATTAGTTTTTTAATATAGAATTAATATTCATGTAAGTTGATATCCATAATTATTTTATTGTGAAATAGAAATAGTAATAGTGATATTAATTTTAAAGAATCATAGCAATTTTATCGATCAATTATGATCTTACATGGGATGATTCTAAGAATTTGGAACTATATACTAATAAACCTAACTCATTATCTTTTGGAATGATATGAAGCAAATATATATAAACTTATAGATCTTATTATACCATTTTACATAGAAAAATTAATAATATAATTAAACATAATTACTTCTAGAGATTATGAATTGAATGACTAAAAATGATTGATGTGAACAATAAATTTTTTTTAAATGAATGAATCATGAAAATAAACAAATTTAATAAACCTAAAATGAGTTGATAAACATGAAAATGTTTTAAGTCTCCTAAATAGAATATATTAATTATTTTTTTATCATTTTAGTGAACATGAAAAATAACCCAAGAAATGATGTAATTCTTTATATCCAGTTATTCCCCACATTTTCTCATTTTAATGATATATTCCCTATAACTCTCTATATCTATATTTCAATTAATATTTCTATAACATTAACAAGATTAACATAAATCAATTTTTCTTTATCATTATAATTTTTCTGGTTTATTCATTCCATTATATTTCCCTTTTTATTACTCTATTAAATCATATCCTATAATGTATATAAGAGAATCTTTTACAATTACTACCTCTATCTCAATATTTAGTCAACTTTATATATATTGATTTTAAAGAATCAATTATTGGAAAATTTATTATTACAGTAATTTTTTGAAATCATTTGTATCATATAACTGAAATTTTATTTTTAATGAATAAAGAATTTTAAATTTTTTTACAATATCAACAAAAAAATCTATTTTCATGATTTTACATTTATATTCATCATAATTATTCTCCTGATTATTTTAAAAATGCCTTATTATTATGATATAAATTAATATTTATTTATTATTAATAAACAATTTTATTTTAAAAAATATTGTATTTTAATCCTTATTTAAAAATAATTCATTATTATCTATTTATAGAGAACATTAATGATAAAAATTACCTTATTATGACTTCTATGATATCTTATTTCATCGAAAAGATTCATCATCTATTTTCAGATTCTTTACCTTCCACTAATTTATCTATTTATTACATTGTATTTCCTTGAATTATGCCTTTCTCATAAATGGATACTATGTTGAAATTATGCACTAATTCATTATCTAAGACCATATGTATTCATGAAATGGTTGAAATGAAATTCCTATACGAAAAATGACCAATAAATAACTTTTTATTTCTATATCTATTAATAAAATAAATAATTCAGAAAATGGATTTCCATTATGTATACCCTTAAATTATTCTTATAATTCAATGGTGATTTCCTAGATATCCATGCATTCTAGTGGTCCTATAGTTATGAATCCCTCTAATTCATTGTATAAGGGTTTATATCTAATGAGGTTAGGATTTTAACACATTTTTATGAACATTGTATAATGTTAATGATTCATTGTTGATGAAGCTTGGATAACGTTAATGATTCCTTGGTGATGAGTATAACGACCCACACTTTACATACATTTTTAATACTTCAAAATTGAATCACACTTATTACAAAAAACCACAAAGGACCGTATAGGTATAGTGTCTTTAGAAACTGGGAAACATAAACAACTGGTTCATAAATCTTCTACAGTGTCTCCCATTTATTTCATCATATCTAGGGTCCCTTTTAGCATATTCTACTTAATATCCATCTTCCTGGCCTGGGGAAAAGAAAACATAAAAGGGTGAGCTCAAATGCTCAGCAAGGGCAAATAAAGGAAATAAAAATCATATCATATCTTTTTGAAAATTAAAACCTGCAAAAGAGATCATAATATCTTAACATGGAATAAATCATAGAAGTGAAAATGAGATCCCCATAATCATAACATAAAACTTGAATCTTTGTGGCATGCACACATAATCATGGAAAATCATTTCTTGTTAGTCATGACTCATTGCCAAGACTATCTTAGTGGACAAAGTCCCTTTCTGAACCGAGTTCACTCCTCGTTTCAGTCCTGTATCACTGAACCGAAATAACCTTCCGTTCCAGCCATGTCTATCTCATGAGATATAAAATCATTACCCAATGCATTGGAGGTAGATATAGGTCCCACCCATCTTATAATGAATCCTTTCTTATGTGTGCCACATAATCATAAAACATACATCATCGCATAACACATGTAACAAAAATGGGATTCTTGAAACATCATGACATCATAAATCAATTCATATAAGATAAAGGAATTCATAAACATAATTCCATCACAACATAGTCAAACCAATGTAAAAATATGGATAGAAACAGAACCCTTTATTATCTTAGATGGAAAATAATTTTGATAAAACACTTGAATTGAATTCTTGAGGAAAATATCCTTTCTTCTTCAAAAACATTTTTCCTTTCATAACATGTCATACAACTTTAAAATAAAAGAAGTTGATTAAAAATAAACTTGAAAACTTGTAAAGGAAGCTTCTTTGAAGTAATGTTTTAAAAATCCATTCATGCCGTATAAGTTAAAAAAAACATTCTTCGTACTTTTGTCGGAAAAGTCAAAAAGTGCCTCGTACGGAAAAACGACAAAAGATTCCTTTCATATTCTTTACTAAAAACTCACCTAAGGGTAAAATTGGATTTAAACTATTTCAAGTGGATGGAAACAATATTACATATTGAGGGAACATGGATGTGGATGATAAAATACACCCCAGTAAATACTTACGAATAAACAATCTCGGATAAAAATGAGATTGTGATATTTCCCTTACCTTAGGTCCGATTTGCTTTGTTCGTGTCCGAAGCTCCTCTTCTTTGGAACGCCTTTTTGAATCCTCCACTTAAGGAACTAAGATTGGTCTTTGGAGAAGACCAGGACCTCTAGGATTATTCTAGGGAAGTGGAGAAAGGAAAATGGCAGGGGTTGGCCGAGCTTGAGTGCTCAAATTGGTGTGAGGAGGAGGGGGAGGAGGTGCCCTTTTATAAGGGAGGAGAGGGGCACCTTAGGAATATCTCAAAATATTATTTTATATTAAAGTCAAAATCGGTTTATAATGGTTCCAAAGGGTCTTATTTCGAAGCTAAAGTGGGGATGGGTCGAAATACTATAAACCAATAAGATTTAGACAAGTTTAGGGTATTATTTTAACCTTATCAATTAGATTTAACTCTAAGTTAATTAATTTAACTTTTACCGTGTCTTTTTGTTTTCTTTCACTATATGGTTAATACACTTACTATAACATGCCAAACGAACCCCAAATTGTTTATTATTAATATATATATCCTTATCTAAGTCATTTGGCCGAACCTTAGATTTTTAGGAATAAAATAACAATTAATAATATTTTATTTTATTTAAAAACTATTTTGTGTCAATTTTGACACTATTTGATATATGATTTTTGTGAAAGTCATAACAGAATTATATGTTAGAACCAAGTCGATTAAATCAACATTAATATATCATAGTAACCTAGAAAATTAGTGGAATTCATAAAAAGTCTCAAATTACATTTATTTTGGTGTTTATAACATCAATTATGTCAATATTTCATTAATAAGATAATTACTGCATCATCATTGTGTCATAAATAAATTAAATTATTTAATGTCTAAAAATTACAAATAAAATACCCTTATGTAGGAAATCTTTTTAGATTTCTAATGAATATTTATAGTCGAATTTATCTTATTTATAACCCCATATTAAAAATAATTTACTTATTAAACATTGATTTTAACTATTTTAACCCTTCTTTAAATAAATTAATAATAAATGTCCTAATCTAATCCAAGTGGGCCTAAATGGTCATATTTTATTCCTAAGTTTTCTTTTGGGCGAATTACACTTGTCCAATAGAATTAGGACATGTGTTAGGGTAATATTGATATCATATTTACCCATAGTTACCCTATTTACTATTAACCGCGGTAAAAATAGTAAAAAGTTACTATTCACCAAAAAATTATTTTCATCTCATTGAACCACATTTTAGTCCTTGATATTAACCGTGTCTCTCGGATTTTTGAAATTCCATTCACAGAAGCGGTAAAATTAAGTTTTATGCAAAATTCAGTTTTTAACCTACCACTTAGTGGTTTCACTATTCATCAAAAATTGAAAATTTTCAGAAAAATACCAAAATTTCACCCTAGGCTAATTTCGATATTCTGAGTCCAAAAATGAATTCCATTTTGAAAAATAAAATTTATAAAATTTCAAAAAGTGGTTATTACTATTCATAACGGCTAGTTTTAATAGCATATTTTTGTTTAGTAAAACTCGGTATTGCGTACGACGCAAGCTATCGAGGAAGGTTGCGATTGCGTGTAAAGCAAGCCAAGCGAGTGTTGTGTAGAAAAAGATTCCTTTGATGATTTATATAACATAAAAGTCTCGGGTGTTACATTCTACCCCCCTTAAAAAGAATTTCGCCCTCGAAATTCGTCACTTTGCAACAAACAGATGAGGATACTTCTCCCTCATCATATCCTCAAGCTCCCATGTAGCTTCTTCAAGTTGGTGGTTTCTCCATAAAACTTTATCCAAGCGAGTGGTCTTGTTTCGTAGGAATTTTTCGCTACGATCCAGAATCTTTATCGGCTGTTCTTCATAAGAAAGATCTTGCTCCAGCGGTACAACTTCTGAGCTGAGTACATGTGAAGGATCTGGTATGTACTTTCTTAGGAGAGATACATGGAACACATCGCGAACTTGAGAGAGATTCGGTGGAAGCGCCAATCGGTAAGCTACCTTCCCAACACGATCCAGTATTTCGAAAGGACCGATATATCTAGGGCTCAACTTCCCCTTCTTTCCAAATCTCATAACCCTCTTCCAGGGAGATATTCGTAAGAACACTTTATCACCCACTTCAAACTCTAGGTCTTTTCTCCGGTTGTCGGCATAACTTTTCTGTCGACTCTGAGCTGCTCTTATGTGTTGTTGAATAGATCTGACCTTTTCTGCCATTTCATCAACGAGATCAGGTCCTAATAGCTTTCTTTCCCCAACTTCTTCCCAGCAAGTTGGAGTCCTGCATTTCTTTCCATAGAGAGCTTCATAAGGAGCCATCTGAATACTGGAGTGAAAGCTATTATTATAAGAAAATTCCACCAAAGGTAGGTGTTGATCCCAACCTCCTTTGAAATCCATAGAGCAAGCTCTCAACATATCTTCTAGGGTTTGAATTGTTCTCTCAGACTGACCGTCTGTCTGGGGATGATAAGCAGTGCTGAAACTCAACTCTGTATCCAGAGTATGCTGAAGACTTCTCCAGAACTTCGAGGTAAATCTCGGATCCCGATCAGATATAATAGAAAGTGGTACTCCATGCAATCTTACCACTTCCTTTACATATATCCTGGCAAGCTGATCTAGATAGAAATCCTCTCTAATAGCAATGAAGTGTGCAGACTTTGTAAGATGATCAACTATGACCCAGATAGCATTATTGCCTTTGGATGTTTTAGGAAGTCCTGTGACAAAGTCCATAGTGATGTTTTCCCATTTCCATTCGGGTATGGGTAATGGTTGTAACATCCCCTTAGACTTCTGTCTCTCAGCTTTAACTTGTTGACAAACCAAGCATCGAGAGACATATTCAGCAACATCTCTTTTCATGCCATCCCACCAGAAGTACTCTTTTAGGTCCCTATACATCTTCGTGCTTCCAGGATGAATAGAGAATGAAGAACTATGAGCCTCATCCAGCAGCTCTTTCCTTAATTCGGGGATGGGAGGAACACAAACCCGATTCCTGAACTTTATTATCCCATCACAATCAAGGTTGAATTCAGGAACATTTCTCACCTTCTTTTGTAACTCGACATCTTCTTTCTGTGCCTCTTTAATCTTCACATGTATAGATGGTTGAACATTCATTTGAGAAAGATAAGATTTTCCCCCTTCCATTATAATTCCAAGATCCATCCTTTGTAAATCCATAAATATTGGATCTTTTGTGATCCTCATCATGGATAAACTAGCATGGTCTTGTCGACTTAATGCATCTGCCACCTTGTTTTCTTTCCCAGGGTGGTAATGGATTGAGCAGTCATAATCCTTAATCAGCTCCAACCATCTTCTTTGGCGCATATTCAGCTCCTTTTGTGTGAAAATATAATTTAAACTTTTATGATCAGTATAAATATCACACCTTTCACCATAAAGGTAATGCCTCCAAATCTTTAATGCAAAGATTACCGCAGCCAACTCCAAATCATGTGTTGGGTAATTTTGCTCATGGATTTTCAACTGTCGTGAGGCATAAGCTATCACCATATCATTTTGCATAAGAACACACCCCAATCCCTTCTTGGATGCATCACTGTAGATCACAAACCTTTCTCCACTACAAGGCAGTGTGAGCACAGGTGCACTGGATAACCTTCTTTTCAACTCCCTGAAATTCTCTTCACATTCCTCTGTCCAGACAAACTTAACTCCTTTCCGAGTCAACTTGGTGAGTGGATTAGATAATCGTGAAAAATCTTTTACAAAACGTCGATAATATCCAGCCAAACCAAGAAAACTTCGGATCTCAGTTACTGTTGTTGGTCTTGACCATCTTTCGATAACCTTTGTTTTTGCTGGATCCACAGATATCCCCTCTTTTGAGATTATATGACCCAAAAATGAAACTTTTTGAAGCCAAAATTCACACTTGGTAAATTTGGCATAAAGCTTCTCCTTTCTCAGGGTCTTCAATATAATTCTCAAGTGATCTTCATGCTCTTCCTTGCTCTTTGAATAGACAAGAATATCGTCTATAAAGACTACCAAAAATTGATCAAGATAGTCTCTAAAGACTCTATTCATTAGTTCCATGAAGATAGCAGGGGCATTAGTAAGACCAAATGGCATCACTATAAATTCATAGTGTCCATACCTTGTACGGAAAGCCGTCTTTGGTATATCCTCCCTTTTGACCCTTAATTGATGATACCCTGAATGAAGATCAATCTTGGAAAAGTATTGAGCTCCGCGTAGTTGGTCAAATAAGTCATCAATGCGTGGGAGAGGATATTTGTTCTTGATAGTGATCTTGTTAAGGTCTCGATAATCAATGCAAAGTCTCATTGATACATCTTTCTTCTTAACAAATAGAACAGGTTCTCCCCAAGGTGACGCACTAGGGCGTATGAATCCCTTATCAAGATTCTCTTGGAGTTGCTTCTTCAATTCCTGAAACTCAATTGGGGCCATTCTATAAGGTGTCTTTGAAATAGGCAAAGCACCCGGTACGAGTTCTATTGAAAACTCAACTTCACGATTTGGTGGAAGACCCGGCAATTCCTCCGGAAAGACATCATCAAACTCCCGTACAATGGGAATATTCTTAATCGTGAGTTTCTCACCAACCATTTGAGATAAATAACCTTCATTTAGTGGAATCAATACCCATAAAATGGAAGAAATTTCCACTGGAAGGTTATGTTCATCCTTGCATTGATAGACGATCGTAGATTGATCTGGAATATGAAATGTGACTTCCCTTCTTTGGCAATCGATATGATCTCCATGTAGAGAAAGCCAATCCATGCCAAGAATCACATCAAATTCCACTAAAGGAAGGATCACAAGATTTGCAGGAAGCACTTTCCCACAAACTTCGATCGGAGAAGAATTATAAACTTTTGATGCGATTGATGTGCCATTAGGTGTTGTCACAGCTAACTCAACATCTAATTGTTGAGGTAATAAGGTGATACCCTTAGAAAAGTCTTCAGAAATAAAAGAGTGGGTGGATCCAGAATCAAATAAAACATTTGCTACTTTAGAGTGGATGGTAAGTGTACCTTTCACCACATCGTTATCGTACTGCACATCGCTGATAGAAATTGCATGTGACTTTCCTTTGTCTTTAGCCTTAAGATTTTGTTGACGTCGACCATCATCATCAACCCTTGGATTTGGGCATTGATTGGCATAATGCCCCATCTCCTTGCACTTGAAACATTGAAGTGTAGTAGGTTCATTCTGTGTATCCCTTCCTTTGTTTGCGTCATTAGACATCTTCTTCCCATTATCACAGCATTCAAATGCCCGATGACCTTCTTTTCCACATTTAAAACATTTACTTGTCCCTTTAAGACAACTCCCTCCATGTTTCTTTACACACTTTGAGCATAAGGAAAAGCTCATCTTCTTTTCCGTGTGCTCTTTAGATTTTTCTTTGAATTCCATCTTCCTCTTCTTATCAAACCCATGTGACTGATGGGTTACTCCAATCTCCATCTCGACTTTGAGAGCACATCGAACGATTTCCTCGTAGCTATTGAAGTCCCTTATGGCTAACGCCCTTCGAAGACTTGGTTTTAAGCCACTAAAGAATCGATCGATCTTACTCTCAGGTTGGATAATAATACCAGAAGCGTACCTTGCATGTCTTGTAAAATTTGCTTCATAGGTACCAACATATTCATCATCCCTTTGCTTCAGTTCAAGAAACTCTTTCTCCATCTTTGTTCGGAGAATACGAGGGAAGTACTTATTGAAAAATAAGTTCTTGAACTCGTCCCATTCCATAGACTCAATTTCATCCCTTTGCCTCGTATTCTTAACAAGATTCCACCATTGATCAGCATCTCCTTCCAAACGATACACTGCTAGGATGAATTTATCATGCTCAGAACATTGAAGAACTGAAAATATCTTTTCAGTAGTACTAATCCATTGTTCATCAACTAATGGATCAGTAGACCCGCTGAAAGAAGGTGGACGCTGCCTCATGAAGGATTCAACAGAATGTTGCTCCCTCCTTTGCTCGTTTGGAAATCCTGCATGATTCATAGCTTGAGAATGTTGTGTGAGCATGGATACAAGATTTTGCATTCCAGCTCCCATATCGTTTGTTTGCTCAGGGGGACAATCATTGCATTGCCCATCGCATTCCGCATTAACACGGTTCCTTCGGGTTCCAGCCATTGACTAAAACCAAGGAGAATAGTGTGAGCAACACTAATTATAATAGGAAACCACATAATTCAAGAATAAAATTTTCATGCTTAAGGTCTTATCCTAGGTTATTCAAGGCCATTTCTAAAACACTAAGATTGTGTTCTATGCTTAGACTTATCCTTAGGGTTCTTACTAAGGCTTTCACATCCTAGTTTCCAAAGGTTGACTATACCTTTCCTCTGATACCAACTATAACGACCCACACTTTACATACATTTTTAATACTTCAAAATTGAATCACACATATTACAAAAAACCACAAAGGACCGTATAGGTATAGTGTCTTTAGAAACTGGGAAACATAAACAACTGGTTCATAAATCTTCTACAGTGTCTCCCATTTATTTCATCATATCTAGGGTCCCTTTTAGCATATTCTACTTAATATCCATCTTCCTGGCCTGGGGAAAAGAAAACATAAAAGGGTGAGCTCAAATGCTCACCAAGGGCAAATAAAGGAAATAAAAATCATATCATATCTTTTTGAAAATTAAAACCTGCAAAAGAGATCATAATAACTTAACATGGAATAAATCATAGAAGTGAAAATGAGATCCCCATAATCATAACATAAAACTTGAATCTTTGTGGCATGCACACATAATCATGGAAAATCATTTCTTGTTAGTCATGACTCATTGCCAAGACTATCTTAGTGGACAAAGTCCCTTTCTGAACCGAGTTCACTCCTTGTTTCAGTCCTGTATCACTGAACCGAAATAACCTTCCGTTCCAGCCATGTCTATCTCATGAGATATAAAATCATTACCCAATGCATTGGAGGGAGATATAGGTCCCACCCATCTTATAATGAATCATTTCTTATGTGTGCCACATAATCATAAAACATACATCATCGCATAACACATGTAACAAAAATGGGATTCTTGAAACATCATGACATCATAAATCAATTCATATAAGATAAAGGAATTCATAAACATAATTCCATCACAACATAGTCAAACCAATGTAAAAATATGGATAGAAACAGAACCCTTTATTATCTTAGATGGAAAATAATTTTGATAAAACACTTGAATTGAATTTTTGAGGAAAATATCCTTTCTTCTTCAAAAACATTTTTCCTTTCATAACATGTCATACAACTTTAAAATAAAAGAAGTTGATTAAAAATAAACTTGAAAACTTGTAAAGGAAGCTTCTTTGAAGTAATGTTTTAAAAATCCATTCATGCCGTATAAGTTAAAAAAACATTCTTCGTACTTTTGTCGGAAAAGTCAAAAAGTACCTCGTACGGAAAAACGACAAAAGATTCCTTTCATATTCTTTACTAAAAACTCACCTAAGGGTAAAATTGGATTTAAACTATTTCAAGTGGATGGAAACAATATTACATCTTGAGGGAACATGGATGTGGATGATAAAATACACCCTAGTAAATACTTACGAATAAACAATCTCGGATAAAAATGAGATTGTGATATTTCCCTTACCTTAGGTCCGATTTGCTTTGTTCGTGTCCGAAGCTCCTCTTCTTTGGAACGCCTTTTTGAATCCTCCACTTAAGGAACTAAGATTGGTCTTTGGAGAAGACCAGGACCTCTAGGATTATTCTAGGGAAGTGGAGAAGGGAAAATGGCAGGGGTTGGCCGAGCTTGAGTTCTCAAATTGGTGTGAGGAGGAGGGGGAGGAGGTGCCCTTTTATAAGGGAGCAGAGGGGCACCTTAGGAATATCTCAAAATATTATTTTATATTAAAGTCAAAATCGGTTTATAATGGTTCCAAAGGGTCTTATTTCGAAGCTAAAGTGGGGATGGGTCGAAATACTATAAACCAATAAGATTTAGACAAGTTTAGGGTATTATTTTAACCTTATCAATTAGATTTAACTCTAAGTTAATTAATTTAACTTTTACCGTGTCTTTTTGTTTTCTTTCACTATATGGTTAATACACTTACTATAACATGCCAAACGAACCCCAAATTGTTTATTATTAATATATATATCCTTATCTAAGTCATTTGGCCGAACCTTAGATTTTTAGGAATAAAATAACAATTAATAATATAATATTTGATTTAAAAACTATTTTGTGTCAATTTTGACACTATTTGATATATGATTTTTGTGAAAGTCATAACAGAATTATATGTTCGAACCAAGTCGATTAAATCAACATTAATATATCATAGTAACCTAGAAAATTAGTGGAATTCATAAAAAGTCTCAAATTACATTTATTTTGGTGTTTATAACATCAATTATGTCAATATTTCATTAATAAGATAATTACTGCATCATCATTGTGTCATAAATAAATTAAATTATTTAATGTCTAAAAATTACAAATAAAATACCCTTATGTAGGAAATCTTTTTAGATTTCTAATGAATATTTATAGTCGAATTTATCTTATTTATAACCCCATATTAAAAATAATTTACTTATTAAACTTTGATTTTAACTATTTTAACCCTTCTTTAAATAAATTAAAAATAAATGTCCTAATCTAATCCAAGTGGGCCTAAATGGTCATATTTTATTCCTAAGTTTTTTTTTGGTCGAATTACACTTGTCCAATAGAATTAGGACATGTGTTAGGGTAATATTGATATCATATTTACCCATAGTTACCCTATTTACTATTAACCGCGGTAAAAATAGTAAAAAGTTACTATTCACCAAAAAATTATTTTCATCTCATTGAACCACATTTTAGTCCTTGATATTAACCGTGTCTCTCGGATTTTTGAAATTCCATTCACAGAAGCGGTAAAATTAAGTTTTATGCAAAATTCAGTTTTTAACCTACCACTTAGTGGTTTCACTATTCATCAAAAATTGAAAGTTTTCAGAAAAATACCAAAATTTCACCCTAGGCTAATTTCGATATTCTGAGTCCAAAAATGAAGTCCATTTTGAAAAATAAAATTTATAAAATTTCAAAAAGTGGTTATTACTATTCATAACGGCTAGTTTTAATAGCATATTTTTGTTTAGTAAAACTCGGTATTGCGTACGACGCAAGCTATCGAGGAAGGTCGCGATTGCGTGTAAAGCAATCCAAGCGAGTGTTTTGTAGAAAAAGATTCCTTTGATGATTTATATAACATAAAAGTCTCGGGTGTTACAATGAGCCTTGGAATATGTTTATGTCACCATTGCAGTGAACCTATGAATATTCTTATGGTACCTTGATAATGTGAATTGGGGTATGTTTATGATAATTTGGATATGATCCATGGCCTATGTTTTTAATGCATTGGTAGTGACCATCAAACTATACCTATGACACCTTTTGGTTATCCATGACTAATGGTTGTGATGACTTGATGGTGAGACTTGACCTATATTTATGATGTCTTAGTAGTGACCCATGACATATTCTCATGTTGGAACGCTTATGTTATTCAACATTACTTTTTTCCTATTTCCTACTATAATATATTTTATGTCACCATAGTATAATTATACATATTGATTTTCCATTATGGAAATTCATAGTTATTCCATGTGATATAATCAAGCAATTTGAACACAAGAAAACTTATTATGATTCCTTGATCTTATTAATTTACATAATTAATTTTCCTTGTAATCATGTATCTAATCTAATAAGGATATACTGATAACATATTTATATATACATGGTTATATTTTCCCAATAGTTAATACTTGAAAATAGTCAATTATAGTTTCTTTTAACTTTCCTAGGTGATAAAATAAAACAATAGATTTTTTTTGGGTTTATAAAGGTCCTATGATTATGTTTACATTAAAATTTTTTAGGTTGATTATGTAATATTCACCTCGATCCCAATGAAAATAGACTTTAAATATTTGGATTTGGATTCAATTCATGAAATTTATTAATAAAATACATGGCAATCACCAGATCAAGAATTTTGGATCTAGTGAACTTCAAAAGTTATTTTGGTACAAAAACCTATAATTAAACACGATAGTATTCGTATAAAAATAAATACCAATGTTGGGTTTTCATGTAAGTGGCGAGTTCAATGACCAATTTTGATTCTTTTTAATACATTGAATCATAGAGTTATAGTGATTAAATTAATGTATGGGTTACTATTTAATAACCCCCCAACAAGTAAACAATACCATGTCTATAGTAAGGATGAATCTAGCCATCTATAACCACATTTAGTTTTCCCCAGGTTGGAAACATCCAAAAAGTGTATAAAACATTATAATCGGAGGTAATAACATCAACAATATTTAGGATAAATAAATAAAAAAACTAATAAATACCATTATATAAACAAACCAATACCCATAATATCCGCATAATGCAAAAATATGTCAAAAAATATAAGTCCCTAGGATAAATACCAAATAAATTTCAAGAAAATCAATCCATAACCAATTCAATACAAGCCTATACAATCCATATTTATTAACTAAATATTCCTAGAAAACCAAAAATAAATAAATATCTACATGGGTGGGAATAACATGAATATTTAGTACGATCATAATTTTGTTCTATCATTAAAATGTCTACGAATCAGACTAATACTCCAGTGAAAAAACAATAGAATCAAGCAACACCAATCTGGTTAACTACCAACTAGAATTACCAAGGCTCACTCACCAAGTATCACATTCAAGATAAATAACATAATATCAAAAATTAATTTGAAAATATGCTCCCCAGAACCATTAACCTTCTGATTTACAACTCTCATACCATAATGTGAACTTCTTGTGCTCAATCGCCCCACACATTTATGTGGGTTGGTTCATAACACTACCTTTACCTACCTATTATAGGGTCTAACATCCCATGCAATAATCAGATCATCTATACAATAACATCAACCATGCAACATGGAACGACCACATCATCATAATAATCTCATATCTATATGAATGTATCACATATCATTTTCCCATTATATATCTAATTAATTAGGTTATCATAAAAATAAATGTTATCAAACTCATTCCCTCCGCCAACCATAAACAACACCAAATATATCTACTCACATCATCCATAGAGAAAATCCAATATAAAAATTATATAATGAAGATTAAGGAAGCTTGGTACCCAACTGAACATCCTCACCGACCTGTATACTATAAAAAATAACCTGGAACCGAAATAACCTAGGCATAAATATGATTACCCAAAGTTGGTGGGGAGCATAAAAAATCATATGAAAATACATCATATAAAAAATATATATAACACACAATGTTACCCAAGAGAGTCCCCACAAAAAATATTTTATCACAACACACCACCAACACTACACTACCATCTCTATACACCTCCTCCACTTACATCAATGAAACCAAAAATCATCACTCTTGGGCAAAGAAAAGAACCCCTAAAAGAAATAAATATATCTTAGTTATTCATACCATTACACCATTCCATGATTTATCATATTTATCCATTCTATTCTCATTAAACAGTTGAATTACATATTTAATGAAAAACAACATCCAAAAAATACACACATTAATTGAATCCATTTCACATCATTAACATATATTAATATTTCAGTAATAAACAATAATTCATTAAAATCTACCTCATTCCCAATATAATGAATATAATTATGACTAACACTCCAATTATACCATGTGAATAAAAAATATACACAACAAAATTACATTCCATCATCTCCTTAAAAATAATATATTCCAACTTTCCATCTAATTAATTACAATATAACCACACTGAACAACCCACACTTGAAAACTAACATTTATTTACCTAAAATTACAAAACCATCACACCCACAATTTCATCTAACAAATAAATACCCAGTATGCATAACATAACAACAAATGTATCCCAATTTCGAAAATCATTGCAACTGATAAAGACACTCTACCGAACACCTTATAACTAACACATATGAACCCAACCATATGAAACCGCACATAAAATCCATTATAATATCCATACAGTCACAACCATGAAAATATAAATTTTATTAAAACACAATAATATATTTTAGTATTCAGCATTCTCTATTATTATCTATAGAAAATATTATTTCATGTTTATTCCCTTTACTTATGTAAATTATTATTACAGTTTTTAATTTATTAGCCACTTATGAACGTGGTTCCAATAAAAAAATAATAACATTAATAGATATGTTTCAAAAAGATCAATGATTTCTAGAAATTCTGTAAATAAGTGTCACATTCAAATAAATATCATGGAAAATAGGTGGAGTCATGTGAAACACCCCCTTCCCCTCAATTTCATTATTTGTAGTTCATTATCATTTTTAGGTTTATCCTCAATCATCAAAAAATTTTAAAAATCATGTAACCCCCATATTTTACACATAAGATAATAGAGTTATCGAACCCCTACCTTATCCAAAGCATTAAAATCCATTGTGAAAGATGAAGTCATTACAAAACTAAAACTACCATATAAGGTAATACTCTATTAAGATAAATCATAAAATTTCAACAAATTATTCTTAAACTGTTATATTTATCATATAAAGTGGAACTTTATTAACATGAATATATAATACATGATTTTTTAAATTATATAATACATTACACAAATAGACACCCAATGATGGTATTAGTTTTGTGCCTTTGAAAACATGGAAACATAAACACTGGTACATAAGTGATATAAATTTTCTCCCACTAGGTTATTAATGATTTTAACCCTTCTTATACACATCATACATAATACATATCTTCATAAATTGGAGAGAAATGACACTAAAATGGGTCTGATCAGATTCTATGTAAGGGTAAATAAGGGATATATGTAATCAAAATCATGAACATATGTGTATGAGAACATGATCATAACATTATAATATCATACCATAAAAATCAATGATCATATACATGAATCATGGCATAAAGATTCATATATCATAAGAAAATAATCATAAGTGAATCAATAGAATATGATATAAAATCAAAATATAGGAATAAGACATGGAATTATGGAAGACACATAAACATATAAAATTATTTCCATAGTACTCAAGTCATCACTGACAAGGAAATCTTAGTGGAATCATTTCTCTCCCCAAACAATAATATTAGTCGAGTCTCACTCCTAAGTCCATATTAACATACATATTCCTTCATTTAAATAATTACAATCCTTTTTATAACCATTTCTATCTCAAGTGATATAAATATTTACCCAATGAATTGGGGGTAGATATTCATCCCACCTATTTCCTAATGAAATAAATTTATGTGTGCCACTATATCATACAAATATATCATATCCTAACCCTTGAAAATAAAAGGGTATCATAATTATGAAATCATATCATCAAATATAAAAAATGTAAAAGATTCATAATCAGATCATCAAATAAAAACCCATGAAATGATGTTTGTTTTATGGGAATTTAATCATTGGAAATGAAAGAAGTTTCAGAAACATCACACCGATAAAATGTATACCATTTAGAGGAAGAGTATGAATAGAACATTTGGATAATTTCCCCAAAAAATCATTATTAACACCCACTAATTTAATCTTAGATATAAAGCAATTTAAAAATATATTTGAATGAAATGTCTTGAGGGAAAACCCCTTTCATCATTGAAAAATATTTTAAGTCATAAAACATTTTTGAAGATATATTTATTTGGAAGTATCTTTTAATACATATAAATAATGATTTTAAAACCATAAACCAATTTAAAAATAAAATTTACGGGAAAATGATCCTAAGATCCCATATTAAAAGATTTTTTGAAAACATTTTTTAAAACATGCTTTTTAAATATAACATATTTCCAACAGAAGAGATAAATACAGATAGATTTTATTAAAAATGGTTTATTAATTTTGATTATGTAAAAATGTGTGGAAAAATATTAATAATACATGAATATATCATGTATAACCAGATGAGGGGAAAAACAATGAGTGTTTCTTAGAGATGGATCATAATATTTAATCAATTGAAAAATAATCAGAAACAATCATGATAAATAATGATATTGTTTCAATAAACACTTACCACATTGATTTCATTGAATTGTAATACCCATGAAAGAAAATAAAATTACAAAAAGATTAAAATACCATTAAAATAAGGATATTGATGATATTACTTGTCAAATGATAGTATATACACCTCATAAAAATTATATCTGCAAGATAAATCATGTGTCTCAAAGAATATAAATTGAGATCAAACTACCTTAATGAGTTTGTAACTTTTGAATCGTAAAACTCAAAGAAATATTGGTCATTAAATGTGTATGTAAATAGAGATAAATATAAGGATATTAATCACAGAATATATTCATGTGTAGTAAATACACAACAAAAAATAAACCGGTGGTGAATAAGGCATAGGTCTCGCATAAATAAAAGAGAGGCTAGAAATACCACTACCATATGTCTTGACAATTGTAGTACTCATTCAAGCCTCCTATATAATAGATATAGGTTTATTATATATATATAAGAAAATATATTAATTTATATAACACCAAATATTATTTTCTTATTCTTTTATATGACCTATTTATTAACGATTCCAATACGAATTTATGTTTTGGGTAATAACCGCTTGGTTTTTCATATGTGTTTTTATTTATTATATATCATGTATATATATTTATATCATTATCTCTAGAATTTAACCCATGAAATAAATATCATATATATTTCATGCATATGTAATTATAATAATCAATAAATTAAAGAAATAGAAAATAAAATACACTGTTCATGGAGATGTTAGATCATACAAACACATGAATGATGTTTCAATTTTCTGGTCTCATTGAAATAAATAAAATATATAACTTGTATTTATAAAAATAATATCCTTCCAATATATTTATTATTTAATATATATCTTATATTTTTATTAAACCCATCTTCATAAGTTCAATGTAATGTGTGAATGTATTACATCACATCAGGGTGCTGGTAGTCCACGCGTCCAACAAACGAAGTGATCCTATTTCAAAAATGTAAATCATGCAGGTATGTTCTATATAATAATTTAATATAATAAGTAAATCATCAATATCATATATAAACTCAAATTACTTCATTATCTACAACCATTAATGGTGTAAATGGATGAATTATCGACATCAGTTCATGAGGTGGTAGTCTTTTTTGCATATTAACAATGATTGTGTATCCCATTTGATGGATGTGTGTATGAGTTTAGGTATAACCTATAGAATAATAATATATTTTGAGAATTATTAAAAATATATTAATTTATTATAATTTATATAGAATAATTTATAGGGTGGACAAAAAAAATAAAAGAAGTGCTTGTGGAATGATGTTACCTATTATTTGGATAACTCCTTTCAGTTTTCACTAAAGAGATTCTCTGGTTAGATTAAATCCCATATAGAGGCCTCTAGGATGATAGGAGTGATGTTCGAATATTATTTTTTCAGGGATTAGGTGAGCTAGTGGTCTTGATTATTTTTGAAGAAGTGAGGGGTGAGTTCCCTTTTATAGCATAGGAGGAGTGAAATTCTTTTAAATTAATGTTTAACAACTAATCGATCATGATTTTACCTTGCGATAATTAATTTTTAATTATTTTCAATCTTATTTTATTGAAAAAAACTATGAAAAACTCATTAGAAATTATAAATTATGATTATTCCAAATATATAATATAATTTTCCAAATTATAATCCCATATGTTGGGGAAATCAATATACAATTTATCTGGAAGATGTGTCATGACAACATGTTTTTTTGTCCAGAATGTTTAAAAGATTATAATGGTTTTATATCCAATTTCAATGTAGAATTGGTTACATTGACCTAAATTGAATTTATTTTTGTAAAATTAATTCAAATAATCATTAAAAAATATTAATATATATTTTATCAAATATAATAACCTATATGAAAAAGTTTTTTTTAATGAAAATTCAGTATTTTTCACTAATCATAAAAAATGATTATTTTCAGAAAAATCACTAAAATTTTACAGAAGTTAATTTTTATACTATAAAAATATAAAATAAGTTTATTTTATAAATTTAAATATATAAAATTTTCTCAAATTAATTTTACTATTATTCTTGGAAGGATATAAATGTAGTTCATTTGAGAAAATAGTATTTTCAGACATACAAAAGTCATTACAAAAAAATTATCTATTTTTTATCAATATGTCTAATTAATATAAATATATTAAAATTAATATTGAAATTTTATTATTATTATTCATATTACTAAGTTCAAAGGTTATATTATAAATATCAAATTTTAATAAATATATTAATAATATATCATTTCATATAAACCCAGTGTTGCATGTAACGATAGACAAGTTAGTGTTGTATATAGTGCAAGCTTATATTGGTGTATCCTATGAAAAAAATATTAACATTGTGTATAATTAAATGCAAGAAATCAAATAAAATTATTTTAATTAAAAAAATGATCATAAAAACTTGGGGTGTTAGATTAAACCACCCATTAAATGAATTTCTCCCCCAAAATTCATCATTATGATATAATCAAGTATGGATAATTATGCATCATCATATCCTCGTGCTCCTACGATGCTTCTTCTAACTTTCTCCACAAATAACATTTTCGAGGTGATTGGTATTGTTGCATATAACCTTATCTGTATGATGCACAATTTCAACTAGTTATTCCCTCTAAGAAATATCATGATTCTGTGGTATGACCTCTCAGTTCATTACTTTTGAAGGGTCAAGTAAGTACATCCTTAGGAGAGTATGTGGAACACATTAGGAACTTGAGAGAGATTTGGAGGAAGATCTAAGTGATATGATACCATCTTTATATGATCAAGAATTTCAAAGGGACTGATGTAACAAGGTTTTAGTTTCCCTTTCATCCCAAATATCATAAAATTCTTCAAGGGAGAGATTCATAGAAACACATTCTCACCAATTTAAAATTTTATGTCACATTGATAGTTATTAGAATAACTTCACAACTGGTGTTGCACTTCTATAATATGCTTCTAAATTTGTTAACCTTGTTGGACATGTCTTTATATCTCTAAGGTACCAATATATCTATTTCTTCAACATCATCCTCACACATTGGATCTCTACATTTATTCCCATAATGGGATTCATAAGGATCCATCTAAATGATTGGTTAAAATCTATTATTTAAAGAAAAATCAAATAGGCGAAGTTGTTGATCCCAATTGCATTTTAATTCCAAAGAAATAAATCTAAACATATACTATAGGGTCTAACTTGTTCTTTCTGGTTGACCATTTGTATGAGGATAATATGAAGTGCTAAAACTAAATCATATATCAAGTGCTTACTGAATACATTTCCATAAAATTGATTCAATGAAAGGATCCCGATCAAATACAACAGAATGTGGTACTATATTCAACCTTACAACCTCCCAAATGTATATCAAGGAAAGATCATATAGGTACACGTTTTATATGATATAAATGAAGTGTTATAACTTATTAAAAAGATCAACTATCAACCCTATATCATTAAACCCATTAGAGATTTTGGGGAGTCCAATGAAATAATCCATAGTGAGGTTCTCCCATTTCAATATTTATGGGTAATTAATGAAACATCCCCTTAGAATTTTATCAGTCAGCCTTATCTTATTAATATTCCATGCACCAAGATATAAACTTTGAAATATAAATCATCAATCATTTCCATAGATGCATTCTTTTAAATATATATACAACTTAGTACATACAGGATGAATGGAGAAGGATAAACTATGAGCCTCCTCTAATAGGTCTTTACAATTTGGTATGGATGAAATATATACATGTTTCTTAAAATATTGCATTCTATCCTGATCATGGTTAAACATTATATCATTTTTAAACATCTTTTTAATATCTACATGTTACTTATTCATCTATTTAATCTTCATATGGATAGTGTGATTAACATTTAATTAGTTAAGATAGTGTTTTTTCACATCCACAAATATTTATTGACCCATCCTATGAAAAGTCTTCAAATATTCTATCTTTTGAGATCCTCAATATGGATTATCTAGCATGACCCATTCGACATAAATCATCATCCACCTTGTTTGATTTCCCTTGGTGTTAATATATGAAGCAGTCATAATCCATTATTATCTTTAACCATCATATAATGTGGATGTTCTACTTTATTTGTGTTAATATTTATTTCATTGTTTTATGATAAGTATATATATATATATATATATTCCATAAAGATAATGCCTTTATATAATTACTGTAAAAATTACCGCTGCTAACTCCAGATCAAGAGTTGGGTAATTTTTCTTATTAATCATAAATTTTCATAAGGTATAGGATATAACCATGTTCTTCTACATAGAGAACCTCAGTATAAATTAAAAACAACTCTCAACTAAAGTATAATGTAAGTATAGGTGTGATAAATAACCTTCTCTTATATTCCATGAAATGATTATAACATTCATCTGTCGGAAAAACAATTCTAACCATTCCATGTTTGCTTAGTCACATGACTAGATTGTCAGGACAAATTATACACAAACCATTGATAATATCCAGCTCAATATGAAAAAATACGGATCATAGTCACCATGTTTGGTCTATAAAAACATTAAATAGCCTCCATTTTTTATAGATCAACTATAATACCCTCTATTAAAATTATATGATCAGAAAATATATGCTTTTGCAGAAAAAATTCACACATTGTAATTTTTTCAAACACCTTCTCCATATTTAGGTTCTTTATTACAAATCTAAAGTCGTCTTCATTCTCTTCAATTGTAGCGACCATACCCCAGAAGGGTCGGATCCGGTGACTAAAAAAATGAAATTGGTGTGATTACAATGAATCAAATCCCAAAGGACAAAGAGTTTACTAGTCTTAGTAGACAAGAGAAATAAATTAGTTATGTATGAAAAATTAAAACACTAATTACAACATAAATATTTATCCTAACTCAATTTGTAGATAACAACATTACATCTAGTATATCCCTAGGAATATCCCATAGTAAACTTCTTGTACTCCTAGAGAATGAAACATAATAATGGTGTGATCAGATTCATAGATAGGGTAGAATATAGAAAATAAAACAATTATTAAATAGAATAATAATTATGTACAAGAAAATAATATAACAAACATACCATACAATCTGAAAACTGAGAAAAAAGTTCATAAAAAATATGGAAAGTTAATAAATAAAAACACATTCCCTTAAAATATCTAGATAAGGAAAAATGAATATAGAAATATAAGAAAATGAATACACATTCCATTTAATCAATAAAATGTGGATATAATCAATACATATATAATATCATGTGAAAATAACATGCATAATAAATAATGAATCCATAGGAAGGTAATTATTTATTATTGGACTTCAGGTCTCATGCACTTGAAAACCTCTAGGTTGAAGATCCATCATACAGACTATTTAAAAAGTTGGTAGAAACCCGTTAAACATTCACAACATATTTGTCTCATGAGAACGTACCATTTCATCAAGGAGCTATATAATGTACGAGATTAATACATCATTACATGTACAAATCATTCTTCATATCAAGAAATCTATTTAATTAATAAACACCATGGCTTTACAAGTATCCATATTGAATAAAATTTATAGAATTATCAATATCTCCCCTATTAATTAAATAACTATCAAATTAATCCCTTTATATAATGAGGTAAATAGTTTCTGAAATAGTAATATCCATGATAAATAAACTGTATAATTTAGGGGAAAATCAAAGTTCAATAATCACATGATATTGAATATTTCTAGGGGACTAAAAAAATCATGGAAGTGAATGTGAATATTATCCTGGGCCAAATAAATATTAAACCATACATAAGAGGAATATGTTTCGAATAAATAAAATAAAACCCACGTAGAGTAACATAAAATTATTGTTGTCATTAATGAAAATAAATTATATAAATTGATATTTTAAATCCATTTTTGAGAAAAATAACATTTAATTGTGAAAAATCATTATCAAAACCATTTTGTTTGAAATTAAAATTTGAAAATAATTTCTTCAAAATGTATCCTTTTAAACATGAAATATAAAATTAAAATAAATGAACATGGTTAAACCATTACAAGACGCACGAGGTAAAAAAACCATACCTTTGGCACGATTCAAGGTTAAAAAAATGAGTTTTTAGAAAGTAAAAAAGAAAATTCATATTAAAAATTTCATAAAATAAATAAGTATAAAAATATACATACTAAATCATTTAAACACAATTTTTGAATTTTTTTTAATAAAACATGGTTTTTAGAAGAAAACAGGTTCATAAACTAATGAGGGAAATAAAGCTGGGTTTTCTAAAAAAATCCTAAAACATTTTGAGTAATAATGAGTGGAAAAATTGAACTATTACTTGAAAATGTTCATGGCTATCAAAATAAGAGAAAAATAAAAGTTTTATTAAACAATGGTTACATAATTTCATTTATTGGAAGTACCATTGAAAGATCATTAATGTTATTGTTCAAGAAAATAATCTTTAAACATTCTAAAGTGTGCCATAACACTATGAATAATAGAGGAATAATATAGAAATGAAATTTTAAACTAAATAGAACATAAAAATGATTAATTATATAATATAAAAAAATGATACGTATATACACCCCACAAAATATGTATGTGGAGAACATGGCATTTATCTCATGGATGTAAAAAAGAGAGATGATAGTCCATTACCATGTATCGAAATTGTTACCTGTATCTTTTTTATTCTTAAATAATAAAATTATATTTATTATTTAATTTAATAATAATTTTTTTCTTTTTTATTATTTTTATATTTCACTAAATACTATGTTCTATTAAACTACATAAACAATATGTTAATGTTGGGGTTTTTGACCAAATTTGGTTTATGTGTCAAAAACAACATTGGTAGGATAACTACCGTCAAAGGTGTCATTACATAACATATAAAGAAAAATAATCAGGAAATATTTATCATATTTATACACTAATTATATTTTAATAATCAATAATGATTGATGATTATGAAAAATTAACCAATGTTCAAATCATGGAGATGATAGATCATACAAACGCATGAGTAATGTTTTTATTTTTCAATGGTCGTTATAGAAAGAAGGAGAGTAACACTAATCATTAAAAAATGTTAATTATATATTAAATATCATGTTATTTATTCATATATAATTGTATATATATTTAAATCTTGGGATGAATAAGTAAACACATTGTGTTGAGGAGGCAGTAGTCCACACATCCACGAACGACATTATAACTTTTTTAGTATGTGAAAGGGTAATAAGAAAAATGATTTATTATACATAAAGAAGGTTAATTATGTCATTAATATGATAAATATGTTTTCTACATTCCATATTTTTAATTATAACCATATTTTATACATTCCATGCATCGTGTGAACGAATCACATCTCTTTGAGTGGGATGAAGTCCATACTCCAACAAACGATGTTATCTTATTTACCCAATATGGAAAGTATAATGGTCTCTATTAAAAAAAATTACATAATATTAAATAAAAAATAAATATCATATATAAAATAAATATCATAGTGTCCATTGTAATGGAAATCATGAGAGGTGGTAAAAGAGAAAGTGAACAATCACTATTTCATGAGGTGGTGGTTTTCCATACATTTAAATTGTCTGTTTATTATCCATTGGATGGAGGTGTGTGTAACTGTAGGCATAAAACTTTAAAAATCTATTTATAATGATTATAATCTATTTTAAATATAAAAATTGAGTAATAAAGGTTTTTGGGGTAGGATAATGGTAATAAAACTAAAGAGGTTAAGGAGTGATGTTACATCTCAATCAGGTAACTTATTTCAGGTTGTACCAAAAGGATTATTTGGTTGGCTTTCTGACCAATATGAGGCTTCACTGTTTAGCTGAGGGATCTTTTGGTGATATTATTTTATATATTGGTTGATAAAATGTGTATTGAGATGTTTGAGGAAGTTGGATGAGAGGATGCCTTTTATAGTGGAGGAGGAGAGACACACTTGTAATATGTTGACAAAGTAATTCCATACACGGTTTCCACATTGAAATTGTATCCCACTATGGTCTAATTTCAAGAAAATTTTTATAGGGTCTCAATATGGCAATCTAATGTCATTTATAAATGTGTATTGGTCATTTTGGGCCCCTAATATAAAGGATTAGTCCCTTATTTAGCATAAATTTACCTTAAATGGTGTATTTCTATTTAAATACATTCTGTAATATTTCAGGTAAAAAAATAATCTGATCATATTATAAATTATAAATTATTCTTATTCCAAATATGTAATCAATTTTTCTAAATTCCAATCATTGAAGTGGTTGAAATTAATTAAAAATATAATCCTGTAGATAGGATGACAATGAAGGTTTTTAATGATAAAAGTCTAAATGTTTGTTATGTTTTATTGTAAATTTTAATGTGAAACTGATTTAAATGATATAAAATGGGTTAATTTAAAAAAATATTAAGTAATTAAACTTCAAAACCAATTTAATGTATGATTTATCACTAAAAATATTAGATGAAAAAGTTGTCTGGAATTAAAATTCATTATTTTCCAGTATTCGTTAAAAATGAAACTCTATAAAAATACCAACAAATTACCTTAACCTAATTTTGATGTTTCTAACAAAATATAAGGATTATTTTGACAAATATATTATATTAAATTTATAAATATTGAATTGAAAATACGTTCTCTATTAAAAGGTTGTAAAATGTGTTAATAAAAATATTGGATATTGATTGTAAAATTGGGGTTGTTATTATGTTATGCTTATCAAATATATTAGATGAATATAATTTTTTTATTGAATAATGAAATATATATTAAATTAATATAGTTCACTAATTTTAATTATTTTAATTTACTAGTGTAAAACATAATTGTGAGTAAAAAATTAGATTTCTAAAAAAACATTCTTTTCATATTAAATTTGTTTATATATTGATATTAAATTAATTTTTAACCATTTAATTAGTTGTTTAAACCATATAGTTTCATAAGTTAGTTAATAATATTCATAATGGCTTGTTTATATCTTATTAAAAAATAAAATTGCGACTATATATTAGTGTTCGGTAAAACTAGATATTGTGTGCAGCACATGCCATTAGAGAATATCAGGGTTGCATATGTCACAAAATAGAATGGTATCATGTCAATTGTAATCTATATTTTATACTAGATTTAATTAATTTAGAAAATATATTATAAATACTTGGGATATTATATTCCCATATGTGTTTTGTGTCACGTGTCATAAACATTATTGAATACAAGTAACTCATTTTGAATTTTCAGGGTGTTACATTCTCACCACCGTAAAATAAATTACATCCTCTAAATATAAAATCCATCTTGGTGATATATATTTTTATATTTCCCAGGTCTAAAATCCCACATCATGATAAGTATTTTTAAAACTTCTTCTAGAAATGATAGATTGAGAATCACAAAGGTCACATAGACTAACATATAACTACGTCTCTATGTATGAGATCATTAGTCGTAAGTAATGATGTGGTTTTAGGAATAGTGTAAAAATTTATAGAGAGTTATTGTGGTCACTAATAAAAAACAAGTAAATGTTCCATAGAATTTTTGGGTCCTAGAATCCATAAATTTCTGATGATTTAGAAGGCCATCGGTTGAAAAAAATGTATTATAACAACATTTTCGGATCAATTTTTTAATGATGAGTTATTATTTTGCTACAAAAAAATATAGATATATAATTAGTTAGAATTTTTCTATAAACAAAATTTCAACATTTTGTTGTGCATCAATCAATTTTCCAATTCATTAAAATGTTAAATATTAATGCATGAAGCACTGAAATACATTTCTGAAGGATCTTAAGGCCCATAAAATAGTGAAGAGTCTAATATTTGTCTCTAAATATTTTTAAAAAGCAATATGGTTAATATATCTACCGTTAAACCATAAAAGATACACCACTGGTTCATCATTAGTATCTATTCATAATATTTTTGAACTAAAAAAGTGACTTATAAATTAGGATATTCTATGAGTTAGAGGTTGATGTTAAACACATATCATCCTTCAGTCATGGGTTCAGTTTGTGCGGCCTTTCCATATTTTATGGGATTTCACCCTACATAAATGTTTTCCTTTTTTAAATCCGTATGAATATTATTTATAAAAATAAATATGATGGGAATCCATTAAATAAGTTTAATACAAAAATAGATTTTTCTTAACAGTTTTAAACACAACACCAAATAATAAATAATTCATCCATTTATTTCCACATAGGTCCTTCCGTTGTATATTGTTTATCCATAAAGTACATTATAGTATTTTTAAACCATACCCATTATATTCAATATAGAACTCCTAAGGTTTACCATAGGTTATTCATTGTCAAAATATTTAATGGTGGTTTGTAATGAAAATATGATTTTTTCTAAGAATATCCCCTTTGAGTGTCAAATCGGGTGGGTAGTAAGGCCCATTATAATGTACCCAATCACACTGACTCATGCCCGACATAGCTGTTCAGATTTGTTACTCCAAAGTAAACATGTTCTAGAACAACATCAACTTGTAGAATCAAGACAAAGATATATTTTTAGAAAAACTACATCCTTTATATCTAAATTAATCAATTGGTTGTTCTTATATAATTATCTAAAATTTATACCTTAGGTATATGTTTTCTAATCGTTATTTTCCAAAATCAAGTTGCCAAGGTTGTAACTAAACTTCCATTGATAACAACTATATATACCTAACACCATAAATCCCTGAGCTGGTGTCTTATATAAATTACATTGACATGAATATAAAGTATCTAATCCCAATGGATAGAGAGTTTAGTATTATTGGTAAATTAAATACCTACATGAGTCTTTTAATATAAATGAATACAATAATTACAACCAAATATTTTTCTAAAAAAATTCGAGGATAATAACCCTCTATCTAGTATATTTCTTCATATCTTTTATAGTATACTTATTGGATTATTGGGGGAGGAAACATAGTATGTGTGAGAACAAATTCTTAGTAAGGGTAAAATATAGTTGAAGAACTAATGAATCAATGAGAATAATAATTATGGCATGATAAATATTATAAAAAACATACCATGAAATCAATAAATTTATGATTAATTGAATTAACATTATGTAAAGGAAATAAATGGAACCACGTGATATTAAAATAACTATATATGGAAAAATAAATGTGCAATGTTTGAAAATGATAAAACATTCCATTTAATCCATAAACAGATAATGAAATGCATCCATAGATTTTATCATGTCAAAATATCATGGATAATAAAAAATGAAGCAAAATTATGGAAATGATTAATTCTTGGATGTCATGTTTATGGCAGATGTAAACCTAAACTATTAAGATATATCCCCTCAATTGTTTAAAACTCTTGAAAGAAAATTGTATCATTTTTATAACTTATTTTCCTTATGGGAACCAATCAAAACATCGAGGATCTATACAAATTATGTGTTCCACCCATAATTATATGTAAAAATCGTTATTCTTATCAAAAAAAAATTTAATTAATAAAAAATATTCCTTAACAAATATCCATATGAAAAAAAAAATTATATAGATATCAATATTTCTCCAAATAATAAAATAATTATTAAATTATAAACCACAAGTAAAGAGGTATATAATTTATTAAATATTAATATCCATGATAAATTAAATGGATGATTGAAGGGATATTCAATTTTCATTGATCATTGGATATTGAATATTTCATGGGGAATGAAAAATGAATCAAGTATGTGAATGAGAATACTATTCTTGAAAAAATAATTCATAAAGAATCAATAGGAAGAATAAGGATGATATCAATACAACATATCCCATGTAGGGTGAAATGAATGTTATTGTCATTAATTAATAGAAATATTATAAAATGATCTTTTAAAAAAATTGTGGAAAATATCCATTTATTATAGAAACACATTGAAAAACATTTTTCATTGAAAATCACTTTTGAAATTTTTTCCCTTCAAATTTAATCCTTTAAACATGAAAAGAAAGATTAATTTAAATTATGGTAGGTAAATTCATATGAGACATACGTAGTAAAAAGAACATTCCTTTTACATTATTAAATGATATAAAAATTAAATATTCGTAACAAGAAAATACAATTCTTTTGGAGTCATTTGTAAAAGAAAAAAGGGAAAAAGGATTTACCAAATCAATTTAACAAATAAATTTGAAATAAATAAGACATGGCTTTTAGATGAAAAATACTTTCTCCGACTAAAGAGACAAATAATATCCGGTTTTCTAAAGAACATTTAAAAAAAAGTTACTTCTAAAGAGTTGAAAAATTTTACTAATAATTGTAATGTTTATGAATAACAAGTGGAGAGAAAAATTGAAGTATTTATTTAAAAATGGTCATATAATATATTCAACTAAAAATACTATTGAAATATCAAAAAAGTTATTATTGACAAAAATAATCTTTAAACAATCCAAAGTGTCCCACACATGTTTGAAACATCTTATATCATAATCCTGATGATGGAATAAAATTAAATAATAATTCAAAATAAAGTTAAGATAAAAGGTATAATGATATAATATAACAAAATGGTATGTAGATAATCTAAATAAAATAATTAAGTGGTGATCATGACATTTATATCACAGATGTAAAATGTGAGACGAGAATACATTAGATTGAGTATGACATGTCTTGTTTGTATTTACATTCATAAAAATAAACTTATATTAATTATTAAATTCACGTAAAATAATTTTCAAGTTTATCAATTCTTTTAATTCACTTAATAATATGTTGTATTCAACTACTTATACAATTATGTTCCTCTCAGGTGTATTTCCAAAATTTAGTTTATGTTATGAAAAATACATATTAGGTAAAATATGGTAAAATGCATCATTAGAAAACATCTATAGAATAATTAAAATGACATAATTATTATATTTAAACACAAATTCTACTTTTATGACAAATAATTAATTATTATAATTAGTAATTAACCATCGTTACAATCATAGAGATGATAGGTCGTACGTTTGCATTAGTAATGTTCCAATTTTTCAATGACTGTTATAGAATGTCATTGAGTAACAAAAAATTTATGAAATGATAATTATATAAAAAAATATTATTTAATAATATATAATTATATATAAATATAATTCTTGTTATTTAAAAGGAATCACATCAGGCAGAGGAGGTGGTAGTCCACAAGTCCCCGAACGACATTATCATTTTATAAGTGTGTGAAAGTGTAATAAATAAAATGATATAAAATATTTACATAATGTTTATCGTTTCATGAATATCATATAATTTTTTTTATTTAAATTAGGATTAATTAAAACCATACATTATACATTTCATTTATGTTGTGAACAAATCACATGACATTGAGGGGTTATAGTCCACACTTCCACAAATGATGTTATCGTATTTATAGATAATCAGAAGTATAAGAGTATATTTTGCAGAAGAATTAAAGAATCATAGGTACATAATAACTATAATATATATATATAACATATATAAATATAGTTTCTATCATAATGGACACCGTGAGAGGTGGTAAAGGAAAAAAATGAACAGTCAGGATTTCATGTGGTGATAGTTTTACATACACGTACACTATATGTTTATTATCCATTATACAGAGTTATGAGTAATTGAAGGTAGAAACCATAGAATAAAAACATTATATTATATTTATTACACTATGTTTTTTATATAAAAATATAAAAAAAAATATTTGATAGGGTGGATAAAATAAATAAAACAATGTGGTAAATTAAAGATGTTATCACATAATCAGGTAAGTTCTTTTAGTCTATACCAAAAGGCTACCATGGATGGATTTATGACTAAATTGATAGTTCTATGTGGATGTGAGGTAAATTTTGGATCTATTTTGGTAGATCATGGTCGAACCAATGTGTCTTGATATGTGTGATGAAGTGGGAGGGGAAGAGGCGTCTTAATAGTTGAGGAGGAGTGACACTCTAGTAATATTTTGACAATGGAATTCCATACATGTTTTCCACATTCCATATAGCACCAATAATAGTAAAATTTTGAAAAAATTGGGGATAGGTTCTATATATGAATATAAAACTATTTTTGGACAAGTGTCATGGTCATCTGGTCCCATATGATTAAGGATTAGTCCCTTATTAAGCTTAATGTTACCTAAATTTATCTAAATAGTTTTAATTACATTCACAAATATTTTTTATTGAAAAATAATGTTAAAAACATAATAAATAATAATTTATTTAGATTTATAATATGGAATCCAACATTCAAAATTTCAATCATATATTTTTTCAAAATAATTATAAATTTATTCCTACAAACTGGATGAGAATGCGGGGTTTTGAAGTAAAAAACGTGGAATCTTTGCTGTGTTTTTATTGTATATTTCTAATTTAAATTTATTTTAAAGACTTAAATTGGATTAATATATAAAATATTATCTATTTAAACATTTAATGAAATTTAGAATATTTTTATCCTTAATAATAAATTTGACAAAAATGTTTTTTTGAATTAGAATTCATTGTTTTTTAGTATTTATTAGAAAAATGAAACATCACATAAAAATAAAAAAACTAAACCTAAACGAATTTTAGTGTTTCTATTTCAAATATGAAGTCTTTTTACATATTTAATATATAAAAATTCCAAAAAAATTTAAAATAGGTTATCCATTAAATAGTGGTAAAAATGCCTTCATAAAACTGTAGGTTTTTATGTGTAAAATTGTGTTTGTTCTTATATTATGATTGTAAAATATAATGAAACAAAATAAAAAATATTTGATTAAATATATAATATAAATTAAATTAATATAAATCACGAAATTAAATTAATTTATCTTATTATAGCAAAATAACTTAGTGTGTATAAAAATAGCATTCAATAAATATAGTCATTTCATATTCAATTAGTTCTTATATTGATTTCTAATTAATTTCTAACCAATGAATTAGTTACGTAAACCATATATTTTCATAAGATAGTTAATACTCTATAAAATGGATAGTTTATATCTTTTTAAATAATAATATTTTGATAATTTAATATCGTTCGGTAAAACTCGGTCTTGCATGTAGCACAATCCATTGAAAAAACTCTGTGTTGCGTATGTGGAACACTAAATCAGTATCCTTTTCATTATAACATATCAATTATTTTGAATTTATTTAAATGAGTAAATATATTTTAAATAATTAGGTTATTATATTTAAATATGTGTTTTGTGATTCCTCTCATACATTCTATTGAATACAAGTTACTCTTTTAGAATTTTCCATGTTTTATATTCATTTTCATTTAATAAATATGAATATCATCTATAAATACTACCAACTAATGATCATGGTAATCTCTAAAGACTATATTCATCAATGTCATAATCATTGGAGGAGAATTAGTTAGACCAAAATACATTACTATATATTCATAGTGTCCATACATTGCAAAGAATTCCATAATGGGTATATCCTTTTTCGTGACCCTTAAATGATGTTATAATGATGAAGGTCATTCTATAAAAATTATTGTGGTTCTCACAGTTTAAATATTATGTTATCAATATAGGGTAGTGTATACTCATACTCGATAATTATCTTGTTCTACTATTGAAAATGACAACAAAGTCGCATTAATGTATCTAACTTTTTTTTAAACAATAGGTGTGCCCCATATCGACACACATGGATGGATGATTAAATTATCAAGTTTTAATTTGATTTTATTCTTCAATTACAATAACTCAATCAATTATGCTCTATATTGATTCTTTGATATTTTTGTGGAAACATTTAGGCGTACTATTAAGAACTCAAATTCACGTATTGGTGGAAGGTTAGGAAACTCTTCCTGAATGAAATCAAAAAACTCCAAAATAATATTAATATTATTGATGTCGATTTTCAAAAAAACCAATTGAGATATAAATCCCATCATAAAAGTAATTAATGACCATATACCAGATTTAATCTCTGTATAAAATTTATACTTATCATCACATTAAGAGACTATCACAGGTTGGTTTAAAAAATAAATGTAACTTCCCTTCATTGAAAATTGGGGTAGAATTTATGATGAGAAATTGAATCAATTCCTGATATGTTATAAAATTTAAATAAAGTATGAATGAAATGATTCATAGAAATAAAATTTACATAGACATCAACCAGGTATAAATCGTATACTTGAGATGCAATCATCATACGAATATTATTTTTCATTGATAATTGCATATATAATAGTTTTGGTGGAATCATAATACATGTAGAAAATAATTAAGATTTGAAAGAGTGCGTATATATAAAATCAAATAAGACATTATCCATTATAGATTGAATGGTATGTACACCTTTTAGAATAATTTTATTAATCCCCTCATTAGAAGGATTGGTTGCGTGTTATTTCCCCTTTTCCCTTAGAATAAAATGTTATTAACGTCGATCATCATCATTAAACTATTAGTTTGGGATCTAGTTATCATAATTTCCATCCTCATTATAGGTTTAGTACTGATGTGATGGTGGTGCTTTTTTGAATCATTACCTCCATTAATATTGCTAGATAACTTCATCCATCACTTCTGCAATCAAATTCCCAATGAACTTCCCTTATACGCATAAAAAATTTATTAAACCCATTAAGGAAGTTTACTCCAAGATTCTTCCCTAATTTATAGCATAAAGAAAATCTAAACATCTTCTACCCATGGTGTTTATTTTACTTTTAACCCCATCTTCCTTTTATTTTCAAACCCACGAGATGGATACATAACCTCGACACCCATTTCAACCTTGATTTATCAATGCACAATCACTTCATATATACTGAAGTCTATTAATTCCAAAGCCCTTATAAGACTAGGATTTAAGCTAATGAATAACATATCATCTTAACATTCATCTTGGATAATAATAAAAAAAATATTCCTCGAAATTCTTATGAAATTTTCCTCATCGGTACTAATAGTTTCATCATACACATTATTTATCTCAATGAACCCTTTCTCCATCATTGTATGATTAATGTGAGGAAGGTACTTGTTGAAAAATAAGTACCTAAACACACCCTAGTCAATGGATTCAATTTCATATTACTAGCTCACATTATTTATTAGACTCATATACTAGTACACTACTCCTACTAAATGATAAATAACCCAAATGAAATCTCATGGTCCAAAAACTAAAGAATGAATGATTTATATACAGTGGTATTGATCCACTGTTATTAAATAAGTGGATCAAAAGACCTGCTAAATGATGTTTGGCATCACCTAATGAAGGAATCAATAATATTTTATTCCCTAATTTACTCATATGTATATCTAACACAATTCATATATTGTGAAAGTTGGGTGATCATAGAAATGTTATTTTTCATTCCAACTCTAATAGAATTTGGATTTTTAGGAGATTAATCATTTAATTTCCCATCGCAGTCATCACTGACTTGGTTATTTGTGGTGATAGTTCTTTAATCTATGACACTCAAGGTTTATCCTAGGTTATTCATAGATTACATCATTTTAATTCCTTTTTGATTGTTCATGAAGAGTTTTCCAACTTCAAATGTGTATCCCTCTGGAGTGTCAACTCAGGTTCACATCTATTCCCATTATCATGCACTAGTTCACAATCAAGTCTACCTCAATACAATATTTTTGAGGTTTTCATCCCATTTTCAACCTATTCCAGATCCACAACCACTTGTAGTATCTAGATAGAGATTTATTACTAGAAAAACACACACTCTATCCTTTACTAAAATTCTAAGATATTTTCCAAATCCTTGACTCACCCTTAAACTTTTCCTTAGAAAAATTTTCAAAGGGATCTCACTAATGTTTTTTTGTCCAAGTATCCAATAGATAACTAGAATTTTCATATAAAGCCAACTATAGATACCCTTTTATCCTGAATATACATTACATAATATTTTTATGATACTTAATAAATTAAATAAACATATTCCCAAAGACATATTAGTTTTGTGCCATTGTAATCATGGAAACATAAGCACTGTTATATAAGTGAGGTACATTATCTCCTAGTAGGTTCTTCACGACAACCACCCATCTTAGACACATCACATATAATATCTATATTCATAAACTATGCAATTGAATCATAATAATGGGCGAGCTTAGATTATCAGCAACTCTAAATAGGTGAGATATGAAAGAATAATAAGGATCTTATACAGGTATGAGAACATGATCATATCATTAGAAGATCATACACTCTATATAAAATATAATAAATGTATATGAAATAATTAATATTGGAATTTCATAAGAAATGAATCATGAGGAATAAATATCATAATATATGAATGAATAATGTTGGAATAAAAGAAGAATCATGTCAGACATAAAAAAATATACTAATATTTCCACAGTAGTCAAGTAGTCGATGTGAAGGCCATATTAGTGTAATGGGTTCTCTCTCCAAACCATTATGGTATTTAACGTTTACTCTCAATATTACATTTTATAAAATACTCAATTACAAAACTAAGTTCACTACCCATTCTAGCAATGAATATCAAATGAGATATAAATCATTACCTAATTAATTGGAGAGATTTACAGGTCCCACCCGTCTCAAAATGAAATCATGCATATGTTTTCCCTAAGATTGTAAATATTAATTATATCATTACCAATGAAATGTTATCGACATAATAAAAAAATTCAAATAATAAAAACAAAAAAATATTTTTCATAATAATTTCATCACAGCATAATATGTGGAAATATGTGTTTTCCATAAGCATATAACTCATAGAAGATAAATGAGTTTCTTTAACATCATTACATCAAAACACAATCCATTTCTAGAATAAATATGAATGGAAACATTAGATAATTATTCCATCAAGGAATGAGTAACACTATCAGAAGTAATCATAGTTGGAAAATAATTTGTAAATATAATTTAAACACATTTTTTTAGGAAAACACCATTTCTTCTTTAATAAATTCTTTGTGAAACATAAAATATTTTTGAATACATTTTTATTTGAATATTTTTTTTAAAAATTATAAAGGAATAATTTAAAATCATATTAATTTTTAAAATATTTTCTCATAGAAAATTTTCTTAATAGATCATTTCGAAAACAATTTTTCAATTATTTTTGAGAACATGTTTTTTTAAATAATATATATTTCCATCTAAAGTGAGAAATATGTTTAGTTGTATGTGAAACATTTTGTTAACTATATTAATTACCATAGTTTGTAAAAATGGTACTAATCTATGAAATTATCTTGAATAAATATAGTAGACTAAAATTAATAAGATTTATTGATATATAGATTATAATATTTCATTAATATAACCATAATCATAACCAATCATGATAAACTATAATATTGTTACACAAAAATATTACCGCTTTGGTAACATTGAATCAAAATCCTCATATAGGAAAATGAAATTTAAATAAATATAAAATATATTTATAGGAAGTATATTCCTAATATAATATTTAAAATTATGGTATATACACCTCATTAAAGAATATTGGTGCATAAAGAACTAGTGTTTCAAAAAAGTAAAATCTAGACAAAACCACCTTACTAATTTGTAACTTTTGAAACATAAATACCAATGAAATAAATATTATAAAATTGGTGTAAAAATAATTATAAATTTATGTATACTAATAATTAAATACATTCAATGGATGTATATACAGTACTCAAAATAAATGGGTGGTTAATAAAGCATAAGTATCATGGGAAATAAAGAGAGACTAGAAATCCCCTTTCATTGTGTCTCACCTCTCTTCGTAAAAATATAAACCACATGTATAATTAATATAGGATTATCTTAAATCAATAAATGAAATATATTAATTTATATAATATTATATATGATTTAATTATGAATTTATGTTACCCTTATATTAAAAATTACATCTTAATGTAACATTTCGGGTAATAACTGCTTTGTTTTTTACATTTTTGGGGATTTGTTATATTTTTATCACTCACACTTATATCATGAGATAATTAATTTAAAAAATTATGTTGATATCATATATATTTATTATATTTGACTATATAATAATCAATAATATATTGAAATAGAAAATAGAATACATCATTCCTGAAGATGGTAGGTCGTATGTAGGCATGAATGCTGTTTCCATTTTCTAATCATATTGAATGAAGGAATGTAAATGAAATATATGTATATGTACACAATTTAATTACACTATAAATAATATTTAAAATGTAAAAGATTTTTTTATTGAACCCATCTTTAATGAATTCCTTATAAATTTTGAGATAATCACATCTCTTTGAGGAGGCAGTAGTCCACACATCCACAAATGATGCTGTCGTATTTTCATAAAATATAATGAATGATGTTGTGGGTTATATAATAATTAAAAAAGAAGACATTCTTCACAGATATCATATATATCATCTAAAAATATAAATTTCATCATTATTTCTAAACATTAAAGGTGATAACGGAAGAACCATCTACATTGGTTCGTGAGGCGGTAGTTTGCTGTACAGACGAACGATGATAGCATATCCCATTTGAATGAAGTGTGAGTGAGTGTAGGTAGAAAACTTATAATAAAAAATTATTATTATATTGAGGATACATAGGGTATTATACAATCAGCTAATAATAATAATTGAGTTGGTGGTGAATGAAAACAGAGAAAAAGTGATTGTGGAAGGATGTTATTTCTTCTTTGGGTAACTGCTTTTAGTTTTCACCAAATTACATCCTTGGTTTGATATATACCCAATGTGATGAGTCTAGGATGAGCAGAGGGATGTTGGTAGAATATATTTTATGAGTTTATTAATGTAAAAATTATTTAGAGGTTTATATTGGTGCGGTGATGGGGGTGAGTTCCCATTTATAGTGGAGGAGAAGTTGAATTTTGTTAATAAAAAATCTAAATACTATGGAGAGGTATCCCCAAAATCATGTGCATAAAATAACATTAAATTTCAATTAAAATATGTAATTTGTTCTAAATATTTCTAAAAGAAAACTAAGTTGACTATATTATGAATTATGATTTTTTATTTTTAATACATAACCCATTTTTTCGAATTCTAATCATATAATTGGAAGAAAAAAATTTAAAATTAATTTTATTCACATGGCGTGGCAAGGAGTTTTTTAACGGAAACTGTTTAACATTTTAATATGATTTTGTATAGAATTTCACTGTGAAATTGGTTCAAATGACATAAATTGGACTAAATTATTTACATTAGATCTAATTAATCATGAAAACCATGTTAAAATATTATTATACTATATAAATAAATTATAAGAAAATGAAGTTTTGATATGAAAGTCATTATATTTTTTTTATTTATCCAAACATTGATTTTTTCAGAAAAATTCCAAATAAAATAATCTAAAATAAATTTTAAAATATAAACTAAAAAATTAAGTTTATTTTATAAAGTTATTTTTTCTAAAATTATCTAATATTAATTTAGTTTTTTTAGATAAGTTTATAAAAATGATGTTAATTTGAGAAAATACTGTTGTCAAACATAGAAAGACATTAAAATAAATTATATGTATTGTAATAAATATGTATTGTTCATATTAAATAATTATAAATAATAATTAAAATTTAGTTTTTAATATTCATATTATGATGTTTAAAGGATAATTTATAACAATATTATATACATAATTATAATAATAAAAAGATGTTTCATAGAAACCTAATGTTTCATGTCACGTAACCCATGTTGGTGTTGCATGTAGCATATGCTTATCTTGGCCTAGAATATATCGAAAGCATAAAATTGTGTATATCGAAACATAAGATATAAAAAAATTAGTTCATTTAAAAAGGTTCTTAAAATTATTGGATGTTACAAGTATGTATTTTCCTTGGGAATAAATTGAACATGTTTGATAGAATTCCACATTAAAAAAATAAAAATAATTAAATATTTTAATAAAAATGAATTATATTATAAAGTAATTAAATGAAATATTATTTGTAAAATCAATAATATAATTATATAAAGTACTAAAATAAATTTTAATGGCCATTTGTTTTCTAAATATGTTTTGGATTTATATATATTTTATATATATTCTATACTTATAAAATTTATTGAATTTAATTTGAATAAATTAACATAAATTTTGAATTTTTGTAATAAATTTTTCAGTAAGATGACTTTGTAGGATTTTTCTAAAATTGAATATTTCTATGTGAATAGTGAAAAATAATGTTTTTGAAAATACCATCACATTTATCATATCATTATGATATATGATTGAATTAAAAATATACGAAACCTTTTCATCATCCAAATAATAATTTAATCCCTCAATAAAAGAATTCAAAAAAATTATGTTGAAATTTTAAGCCCATTCTTGACTTTTATGAACTCATGCTTTATTTTTTTCAAATAACAAACAATTTAGTAAATTTTCTATTAATTAAGTATTCAAAATGAATCATTGGTATATCTATTTCTTTGAAACAAGAAAACCATTCCTTTTGATACATTAAAAAATTCCATGGGAAACAATTCAATACATTATTTTCGGGTAAGATCATTTATATTCCTAAAATCAAAATTTTATAAAAACCATTCCATTATTGATTTATGTTTTTTTATATTATAATTTTTTAAAAAAATTATTTGAATTTATTAATAGAAATTCTATTCTATATTTATAATTAAAAATTTATAATCATTTTTTATTTTCTAATTAAATTTTATTCATAAAATTTAGTTACCAATGTAAATGTCACACACTACCATAAGAGTTAAAATAGGTTTAAAAGGGTTAAGACTACGTGATAAGGCTTATAATATAACAAAAATAAGATATATATATTTATATATTATAGTTTTTTTATAAAATGATTATATTATCCTTGAATTTGGGTTTCCATGGTCTCACATGACATTAAGAAAGACATTAATATTGTCATTAAGCTATATGTTTTTATAGAGGATCGACTCCTCCCTCATCTAAAATGATTTCTTCACTAGTCAATTATCTAGAAAATTTGAGTAGATAATATCAAGAAATATCATACCAAATCACATACCAGCATCATTTTCACAAAACTAGAGTTTTTTTATATGCAAAAAAAATTATTAAAATTCTTAAGAAGATAAACATGGTGGATACACAAGGAAGAGGTAATCGTCATGAACAAGTTCATTAAAATTTATTTCTGATTCCACCACCTAGAAATCTATTTTACCTATTTTAATATAAATAAATTATTATTATATTTATATGATAATGTAATTGTATTTATGGAATAACCAATATCCACCTTACTTCCATCCATTTGAAGTTGAAAACTTCACTCATGTGTACGTGACAACAACAGACTCCCAAAATAACATATTTCATTTTCCATAATCACCTCAAATGGATTTTCATAAACATTTCTATAATGAATAAATATTATATTTCAAAAAAATTATTATTATATAAATATTATAATATATTTGTTAAATAATATGTTCTTACTTAGTCATTCTTTATAATGTGTTCTAGTTTTTATTAGTTGTACCACCTAAAAGAATGATATTATAATTTATAGGTATTTAATGATTAATGAATGATTGATATCAGTAATATCATATAAAATTAATTTACTTTTGTTGTTTTTGATATATGTAATGGTTATAAGAAAAATGTATTCACCAATGAAATCAATTCATTAATTGGAAATCTATTTTCGAAAAAATTATGCTTTAATGATTTCTAAAAAAATAATCCCCATAAGTACCATGAAATTACCATTGGAATTCATCAATATATCAAAAAAAATAAAATATAACTTTTTGAAAACTATGGATATTTTTAAAGCATGACCAACGTTAAAAGATCAAAACAACCTAATAAAAACATGTAGTGAAAATAGAATTAGAAACACCAAAATATTGATTTTAATAAAAAAGTTTACCTAAATGTATTTTAAGAAAATAAAAGTGAATGTAATTTAGTAATATAAATATAAATATGTTTATTATATAGGTTTATAATAAATAAACAATTGTTATAAAAGGTTTTATAGAATTTTTGAGCAAGAGAAAGTTGGAGGTAATGTTGTTTCATCTCCATTTTAATTCATTAAGATATATTCTATATTCACCAACCTCATTATTTATTATTGAATATATTCAACCAATGAAGGTATTATCTAAATAATTACATGAAAATTATCTAGATATAAAAATACATTTAGGGGTTTCTCTTTCATGATTTTGGATAGAGGCCTATCAAATCCATACAATGTTTTATTTAAAATATAAACTTTTAAAATACTTTGAAGTCTTTTATCGAACCATTTTTCATCCAAATATATATTATTTATATAATTTATAAAAAAAAATTATATATTTAAATGATTTTTAATTTAATTTTCAATGATATTTGTTTCTCTTGAAAAATATTTTAAACTAAACAATTTAAATATATTCCATAAGGGTCGATATTGATTCTTTTTCAAAAGCGTGAAAAGAATAAATATTTAACTATTACCAAAATAAAACCATTTAATACCTTCATGAAAATTATTACATATTTAATTTACTTTCCATTTTTCTGATTTTCTTAAAGAAATCATATTCCAATTATATTAGGATTTTTTACTTTTTAATGTTTACCAAAATGAATGGATATTTCATCATGTGTTACTATAAATATTTTCATTGATTTTATAAAAGTATTTTTAATCTATTTAAAAATACTTTATTGATTTTTGTGAGTTACCACAGATATTAAAAAATGATACTATCCTCTTTTTTCTCTTCATCTCTTATGATGATTTTTTAGTTATTATTTTGGATACATGTTTCATTCCATATGGTTGTTAAGCTATGAAGATAAATTTAATGATATTACATTATTATGGAATATATATGTATGTAAAATTATCATGTGATGGGTAGGTTAGTCATACCCATTAAATTAGTTTTTTATTGATTTATATCTATTTATTTATCATATAGGTGGCAAGTGAGTGAGCCCAATCATCTCAATGACTCTATCCACCAAGGCATAATGGGCCTAGGGATTGAACCCAATAAACAAAGGGACTTGATCCACTATGTGATTATTGCCTTAGTAGTTATCCATGATAAATGAAATGATTCTTGATTATTATATATATGAAACAAAATTACACTATATTCATATTCTAATGTTATGCTTTCATGGATCAGGGTTGATTGATGATTCAACACACTTATGACTTATGAATTATGTTTTGGAAAACCCTTATTCCCTGACATTAGATTAAGGATCATTAATTTATTGGGTATGAGTTTATTATTTTATGATCACATACCTTGATTATGTTACAATACCTTATTATCATAGAATTAAATCTTATTATCTTCATATGTTGAATCCTATGTTTACCCCTTCCGAGAAATAATGATCACTCGTATTTATGTTTCAGTTCCCCTATGTTATGAAGTAGGATTTATGTATGATATCTTTAGATGTGTGAAATATTTAAACAATATTTATGTTAAATACTCAAGATTAGGTAATAAATAATATGACTGTGTATCTAATATTCAAAGTCACTATACCATTATGTTATTAGAGTATGAATTAATTTTAGTTGTATTTAATATTCATATAAAATGATTTAATATGTGTATATGTAAATATTTGGTCTCCTTTATTTATATCGTTGTTGGGTTTAATTAGTTTTTTGGATTTGGTTAAGAACAATAATTGAATATAACATAAAATATCTTATGAAAATACAAATGTGTTATATGATGGACTAAAAATGTAAATGGTTGGAAGAAGGATTGTTATTTTAGGAAATATTTGTGATGATTTTCATTATCATATGTTATATCTTTCTTATTATTAATCCTAGATACATACATTAATCATCGTGGTTTTTGATGTTTGTTGGAAACAATATTAATTGTGTTACTAATGAATGTGATGGACAATTCAAAGAGTTCCCTCAAGAGAAAACAAAAAGGCATGGGATTTAGAATGGAAAATATTGTTGCTATGATAACATAACCCTCTATATATATTCACATTAACATTAATCATGTTGAACTCCAAATGATTAAAAGATGAAACAACTCACCATTGAGTGTTTCATTCAGAAAAATACACCTTCAATTAATGATACTTTCGATCAATTAATTGATGTGTAGATTTCCAATATGGTGGAAATGATATTTTTTATTCACCAGTGTTTAGATAATGAAAATTTTATGATAGTTGTGTCTGATTAAGTATGAGAAAATAATAAATTGTTGAATCTTATCAGTAATATGAGGGAAAAGGAAGAAATGGATTCCATGACATCAGAGGAGTTTATAAATGTATACTTCCATTTTTATTTTCTTAAATATCTTCACATTAATATGTGGAGATAATTCAAAGATTTTAAACAAAAAGAAAAAATAAAATAAATTGGTACATATGTAGAATTTTTTTCACCATTCTGAAGGTACACATCTTATTTTAATGTTGACACCGAAATAATAAACTGATCACATATTTACTAGCTTAAAATAACTATATCAATGTTAATGGATTTAAGGACTTATAGTGGTAATGATGAAATTGTATTATGTTCCATCATGGTATAAATGAAGACATAGAACTCCAATTATTCATGTGATTTTTGGGACTAAAAGAAAAAGGTGTAGTTTTAAGGAAACTATAGTAATAAAAAACACGGGGGAAAATATATATTATTTCATACATAATTTTTGGAATGAGGCATGTAGGAAATTACATTTAAGTGGAAAGTAAATAATTCAAGTGTATAAAATATTTATATTATCAAAATGAATGATAGAGAGATATGAAGAGGGTATATAATGAAATAAATGGAGATATAGCTCAAATTACTGAAAATCCAAAACTCTATATATTTATTTATATGATGTGTGGTAATTTTTATAAGTAATTTTTATATACATGTGTTAAAAATGATGATTTGTGTCAGTAACCACTTAATATAAGGCTAAAAGTGGAATCTAATGAAATTTCTACCAATAAATATGTTCATGAGAATTAAGCGATGAAAGGCACAGTTCTCATCCATTGAAGAATTAATAAATTATTTTTTAATTTTTTGGTTTACCAACAAATTTATATATATATAATGTGATGGTTTTTTATGCCACCACCATGAAAAATAGAAATTTATTTAATAGTGAAAACACCTTATATTATAATGATTCCAACTCAAGTCTATAAATCCTCTCAAATAAAATAGTATGGTAATGTGTTTCCTGTAAATATTATTATTCCTTATATAGAAAAATTTTATGTGACTTTTGTGATGTATTATATTAATAAATATTGATCCAATATAAATCAGCTTGTTAGGGAAGTCATGTTTCATATTCCAAAAAACATCTAATCATTTATTGGTGAAAAATGACTATAAAATTTTAAAGGATATTAAATACGTTAGATATTTATTAATACCTATTCATGTGGTACATCTATCTTAAATAGTTGGGAATAAAATAAAAATATAGTATATTCATTATGTGGTGGAGTACCACAGTTTATTTCTTATAGAGGTTATTGGTCTTCCCCTGAATCATGATGATTACTTTTCAAAATAACTCATACCTAGGGATGTGCCTATTTCAATGAATCCATACACAATAGATCTTATTGAGTTTTAGGAATTTACAAGTTAACATTTAGATATATTAGAAAATGGATTCATATTCCATATTTATTCTCAATGGGTTATCTTGTTTTTTTTTATAACGGAAGATGTGTCAATGCATCACGTCATTGCTTATCAGGAACATAATTGGATCACAATAAACCAAAAGTGTCATCCAAAACATATTAATGACTTTTTCAATCATATATGAGGGGATAAATACTTATCATATATTAAAAATTGATATTGATATCATAAATTAAGTGTCATAAATGAGTTTATAACTAAAATTTACTTCCATACGAGGTACATAGACAATGAGTTTATAGTAATACAATTCAAACATACAAATTCTCCTCCTATATTCATTAATCTAATAAATATATTTTTATTAAATTATCATGAAAATTATATTATAGTATTTATAAATTATATTCTTATATATTTGATGAATTTGGATGAGTAATAAGATAATTTTCAGGTTATAATGAAAACCATGATATTGGAGACACTACATACCAAATGCATCATGTTGGATTTATGGTTAGATAATTTCCCATTCCTCGCCCATGTAATCCGAAGAGAGTGTAAAACTATTTTTACCTAAAAATAAATGTTTCCAATAAATGGACTACACCAACCACTATGCACAAGTTATATAGTATACATGGATTGGAATGATACTATTGAAGTTTTTTGAGGAATTTATCAAGGTTATAAAATAAAATAATAATGTTAACATAGAAGGGTGTGAAATTAATCTAAATAGAGGTATGTGAATGAATATTGATGGATCCCAAAAATATGTCTTTTTGAATCCTGTACATACATTCCCATCTAGTATTAAAGTGCTTCGTATATATAGTGATGCTTCAAAGAAGAGTCTCGGATGTGTCCTTAGGAAAACATTTTTGGTGGTAGCTTATTCTTCTAACGAATTGAAACTTCATGTGAAATATATATATTGATCATAAAATCTTTATTCCTATATTCCCATAGAAGTATTTTATTATGTTCCATTGCTGATGGTGAAAATAGAATAAGGATTATGATTTATCAATATATTATCACACTAGAAAGAAAAATAAGATCCTTTGATACAAAAAAACAATTTAAAAATATTTTAATTTTATAAGAGAATATATAGGGATATTATTGAACCATTACTCAATTAGAGAACAGTCAATTTAAAATTCAAGAGAAAAGGCAAAAATAATTTTTCTATAAAATAATTTCAGAATATAATACTAAAAAGATGTAATTTTTATGTCACTTTCGAAAAACCATTTTTTAAAAGATGAAGAGAAAACCTTATAAAAAATTACACAAAAAAATGAATAAAATGTTATACTAATAATAAATAAAACTTATGTCAAAATTTGAATTTTTAGGGATGAATATAAGATCATGGTTTTGAAAACCATTTTATATATTTTAAAATTACATTACTAAAGACCCATAATGTTAAAATATTATTAAAGAGTTTATTTTAATTTTATTTAATATGATTATAAGGATAATTTAATATTATAAGAATATGAGATTCCACAATAGAACGGAGAATTTTTTTGGGATGTAAAAACATGGATATTTGGGGTAATTCACTTAAATAAAATAATAAATATTCAATACAATTTTACATTTTAACAAAATAATTGATTAGTCAAAGTAAATTAAAATTGGTGTGAAAATTTATTTTTCCATAAGATAAGTTTGAAATACATGCCAACATAATCAGGGGAAATAATAGATTAATCCTAAATTATTATAGTTAATGTGGACTAACTATGACCCAAGGAAATGATATTTGACACAAAACCCAAATACCTTTATTTTGTATTTCTCAAACATGATCAGACCTTCAATAAATAAACTAACTATAATAAAATAAAATTTTAGAACAATGTTAATATAGAAAAATGTACTCATTATTTTAATTCAAATCCATTTTATACATTTATATTTTTTTTCCTATTTCCCAGATTAGGTGTTTGTTGTGTTTATATTTTGTACTGTTTTCCTAGGATTGATGTTGATATTCATTCATCATGTAAATTTAATCATTAAGAGAGCATCAAATTTATTATAATTAATTAATTTTAATTATTTATTATGTTTTAATTTCCCTTGATTACGGTTTCACTATTTATCTATGAATATGAAATCGATAAAAAGCATACATTAGTGATTTTATTAACAAATAAAGGGTTTTTTATCCAATATTGAGTGAAATATAGATTTATACCTTCAAAAAAATAATTATTTTTATATTTACATTAGTTTACATAAATATTTTTGTTTTTATGGTCATCCATTTTAGGTTTTTGTAACGAACAGAACATTTGAAAAATATTTTTTCCCTAATTTTTGTGTGTTATTTAATACTCAACTAAACTATATCCTTAAAGTAATGAAGTGTGTATAATTAAAATGATAATGGTGGGTTTCGACTGTTATATGATTGTTGGTCAATATTACCATTGGAAACTAAACTCTCAATTTTGCAATTAGTGTTTATAAATACAAGTGATCTTGGTTAATTAATACATAAAGAATATTTAATGGCCTCATCTAGTAGACTTGGGCTGTACGAAGCCCACCTGTTGGAGCATGGGAAGGAGGTACCATAAATATTCTTTTCTCTAGACAAATCCCAAGCCAACCCTCAACATGTGAAGCTTGAACAGAATCGCCTATGGGTGAAGATAAAGGTGATAGAAATCACCACTCAGGCAATTGTTTCCTAGATGACCCAAAATTCTATCACCATAGAACACCTTACACTTATGTCCTATGCTGGTGTTATAAGGGGATCTGTAACGAGGCCTTTTTTACATTTTGTAATCTTTTTTATATAAGTAAAATACTTATTTCTTATTATGGTATATTTTAGTAATTTCAATTGTCCGGATAAATATAGGATTTAAATTATTAATGAATTTTGGAAAAAAGGTATTTTAAAATCTTTATGTAATCATTAAATAATTAATAGTGTGAAATGATTTTCAAAAATTGGTCTCATATATTTCTAACCAACAATAAATTTAGAGTCTAATATGATCAACACAATTTTTAGTGAATAGTAAATTATGACTATTAACATACCATTATGAATGGTAATGAATATTAAATTGGACAAAAAAAATAGAAACATCACCCATGAATGTATAAATACAATTTAGACATCTTAAAAGTGAAAAAATGATCATAGTATATATTTTGGTATTTTTTTATGTCATAAATATTTTAGTTACAATTTTATATTTAATTTAATAATTTAAAATGGAAATTTATTTTCATAAAATTTAATCATAAAATGTTAGTTTATTGTATTATGGTTATATGATAATTTTATGGGACCTTGATTGCTTTTTTTACAGTGTCTCAAAAATAGTTATAGTTTTAGAGTTGTTTTTTTGAATAAATGATGATTTTATTTAAATATTAAACTAATAAGATTTATAAGATTATTTTCATAAAATGGATTTTATTTTTGAATTCAGAGCATCGATTTTAAGTTAGAATGAATTTTTGGGATTTTTCTGAAATAATTGATTTTTCAATGAATAATAAAAATACAGTTTTGAATTTCAGGTTTTTAATGACATCATTGAAGATATAGTAATGATTTAATAAATCTGATAGACTTGTAAATAGTATGATAAGTTATGAGGTGTTCCAAGTTGCCAATATTAAGGGAAAATACCATGGGCCATCCCATGGTTTTGTAAATACCACTGATGAGGTGTCCCATGGAAATAAATTAAATATTCCCTCACTTTTTATATAAATGCCAACCCATTACAACATTAATTTCATTCCAAATTCCTCATAAAAGAAGCCTTGTTATTTTTACCTCTCACTTAGTCCTCCCAATGTGCATTCAAGCCCCCAAGGTCCCATCCTTCAAGCATTAGAAGTTACATTTCAAGGTAAGGGAACCTTTTACCCTCCTCTTTTATGTCATGACTTTTATTTATGTTATGCCTTCTAGTTTCCATTTTATTATATGGGGTTATGTTTTTCTATGTTATTATTTAATTCCTTTTTATTTAGAAATGATGAGAGACCATTTCCACTCTCATAAACTTATTTTTCTGAATTTTATTCGATGACGTTAGGCTGCCGAATTTTTCATAAAAGAAATCACATCTTCTTTTTTCTTTCATATTTCCCATTCATGTGGTATTTCATTCAAATATCCATACCATTTTTTTACCTCAATTTTATTCTGAATTTATACTTTATTATTAGTTATTTATGAGTTGGTTACCAGTGTACCCTCTTTTATTAATGTTTTCTAAAATGATGTTATGAAGCTGTTATGCTGCAGAATTTTCAACTCAAAATTTCTATTTCATTCTCTCAAGAAATTCTCTCATTTTCTTTATGTGAATACCCAATACTATTTTAGTTTATCTGGTATTCATAAAGACATATAAATGGTATATGTGGTTATATAGTTTAAATACATAAACCCCTCATTCCTTTTCCATGGGTAATAAATGATATAACGATCATGTTTTTAAGAACTCTCAAAACCTCCGGATTTTGAAATAAAACCCATTTCTTTTATTCTCTATGGGTTATTTAGAAATTTTTTTATTATGATCTATGTGGATCATAAAAAAATAAATATATATTAAGGGTTCTCCATGATAGCGCTCCAATGCATTGGGTAAATAATTAATCTCTAAAGATGACATGTTTTCATGACACCTTGGTGAATAACCTTGGTAATTTTTTATGACCCCTCAGGGATGAAACATGGTGATATGTTTGTGAAAGTATAATGGAAATTTTGTAGAAACGCAATGAATTTATGATTCATGTTATTTTCATTATGATATCTATATACTTCCATTTCTCATGTCTTTATGTTTTTCACCAAGTTCTTTTTGATATCACAAGTAAACTAATTCCCTTGTTTACCCTTACTAGGCCTTCTACTCACCCTTTCCTTTGATGTATGTCTCCGGGTTATGAGATTTTATAATTATATATAGAATGAAAATTTAAATATAATTTTCAAGGGTATTAGAATAATGTTTTATGGTTTCATGTTTTATGTTCCTGATTTCCAAGAAACTAGACTTTAAATATCCCCTGTATGAAAAATGTATGGAAAAGCTATGTAATAAAAAGGAGTGATGACATAGTTGGTATAAAAGGGATGTTTAGTTATTTATGGAGATTATGATATGAAAAATTTAGGAATAAACCTATATAAAAGTTTAAATATAAGAAAAATTTCTTCTATTTTGGTGAGTATTGAGTAATTGGATTATCTAGAAAATACATCCATGTCTGGATACGAGCAGGTAGAGGTGGATCTGGAATAGATGTACATAGGGAAAAAACCAAAAAACCCCACATTGATCTAGGCTTGAATGGGAACTAGTACATGACAACGGGCCATGCTGTAATCTTGGTTACGAGACTCTCGAAATATATGTTTGGTTGATCATATGATTTTTATGAATCATTATGAAGGAATTATAGAGAAATTTAATTGTTTAAGAATGATGTTTTAAGAAATAAAATACCTTATAGCTAAAATATTCATAAATGAAATAATATCCTCACTATGTTTTCATTATTTTAAAAAATGGCTGGAAATAGGAGGAACCATGAAAATAGTGACCACAACGGACCATGCACTGATGGCCCACTGATGGAATCCGGAATGGAAACTTTCATGTGAATGATGAACCAACTGACACGGGGTATGTGAAATTACTTGAATCAAGCTGAGATACCGTTCACACCATGAAGGGAACAACATTCTATTGATTTTTTTATGTGTCAATGACCACCAACATTTAGTGAATCGACCGATCCGTTGATTACTGAATAGTGTATCGGCTCTATAGAGAAGATCGTTTCTATTCTCAGCTGTTCAGAGTAAGATAAGGCTCCCCTCGTAGTATATCACTTTGAGGGAAAAGCTGATAAGTTGTTGGAACTAATTAAAAAATAATGCCAAGAAGGGAGGTTGTAGATATGGTGTGTGAAGAGTTTAGAGGGGTCTTATTCAGTAAATATTTCCATCATTCCAGGAGAACAATAATGGAGAAATAGTTTCTAGAGCTGAAGCAGAAAGAGAATGAATATGTGGGAAGCTACGAGATTAACTTCACAATGATTTCATGTTGCACCTCTATATTTTTCATAGATCCAAATGGTAGGGTTGATAGATTATTCAGAGGACTAAGACCTCATCTGCGGATGAATATAGCTAACCAATACTATGAAATCTATGAGGAGATCATGTGGAGTGCGACGAATGTCAAACTGGAGTTTGGGGAGACACAGCGGTCTCATAAATCCAATGATAAGAAGGGAATGATGGAGCCAAGATTAGGTATGAGATTCGATCAAGGAAGAGGATGCAAGAAAGTAAAACATCCCACCTGTAATAAATGTGGAAATAAGCATTAGGGGGACTTCCAACTCGGAAGCGAGAACTGATACAATTGTGGAAAATATGGACATATCATAAAGAATTGTCGTAGTGAGGTAAAGCCACAACTTCCCAAAATAACTACAAGGCGAAGATGGTGAAGGCCCTACCCGACATCCAATGATATAAGTGTGGAAAAATTGGTCACTTTCCAAATCATTGTCCAAATTTATGGGTAGTGGAAGGGAATCACCATCAGCCTCAGCAACGGACAAGGGAACAAGGTCTTACTTTTGCAATCACTATGGGTGAAGTTGAAGTTCCAAATGATATGGTGGCAGGTACTCTTCTTATTATCTCAAATCTAGCAAGTACAATGTTTGATTTTGGTTCAACACATTGATATATTTCCTCCAAGTTTGCAAATAATTTAGAATCAACCCTCGATTTGATAAAAGTAGAGTTATCATACAAGACTCTTGGTGGGATTAACCAATCATCGTCAGTGTTTAGAGACTCTAGTGTTTACTTCAGTGAGCACAATATTATCCTAAATCTAGTAGTCATTCCCATGCTAGAATTCAACATTATACTTGGGATGGACTGGCTCTCAAAGTATAATGCTAAGATCAAATTCAGAAACAAGGAAATCTCAGTGGTCTTGAATGGAAATCCTATAGTTATCTTCCATGGAGAGATATCTCAACCTGATATTTTTCTAGAAGAACCTCTTATATCCTTATTTATGGAGTTGATCAGTGAAGAAGAAAAAGGATATGAGAGTTTAATTATAGAAAATGTCTCCATCATCCAGCAATATATTGACGTATTTCCTGAGGAGTTTCCCGGAGCTCCCCCAGAAAGAGAGGTAGTGTTCTCTATTGAACTCATACCTGGATCTCATCCGATATCAATTAACCTATATAGGATAGAAAATGTGGAGCTAGAGGAATTAATGAAATAACTCCATGATCATTTGGAGAAGGGTTTAACCAACCGAGTGTCTTCTTGGGGAGAACCTATTCTCTTTGTGAAGAATAATCATGGATCGATGCGATTATGAATTGATTATAGAGAACTAAATGATATCACAGTAAAGAAAAAATACCCTCTTCCAAGAATTGATGACTTATTTGAAAAACATTGTGGGGCTCAATTCTTCTCTAATATTGTTCTTTGATCTCGTTATCATCAATTGAGGGTGAGGAAAAAAGATATTCCAAAAACTGTCTTTCGATCAATATATCGGCCTTAGGAGATTGTTGTTATACCCTTCAGACTGACTAATGTAGATTCTATTTTTATGGATTTGATGAATAGAGTCTTCAAGGACTACCTTGATAACTTTGTTTTACTTTTTATTGAAGTTATTATAATATATTTTGAAGGTCTCAAGGAGCATGTGGATCATATAAGGGTTATTTTGATAACACTATGGAAGGAGATGCTTCTTTGAATGTTTAGCAAATGTGAATTCTGGTTACAACAAGTTTCTTTCTTGGGGAACATTATTACCAATGAAGGAATCACAATTGAACCTGAAAAGATAAAAATTGTAGAAAAGTGGCCTCATCCTACAACAATAACTAATATTCTTAGTTTCCGTGGATTAACGGTATATTATAAGAGATTTATGAAAAACCTTTCATGACATTATAATCCATTAACCATGTTTACTAGAAAAGGGGTTAAGTTAATCTGGACAAATGAGTGTGAGGAATGTTTCCAAGAGTTAAAGTATATATTTTTCACTGAACCCATGTTAACTCAACACTAATTTGGAGAAGGATTTGTAATTTTTAGTGATGCATCACTGAAAGGACATGGGTTCCTCCTCATGCAAAATGACATGGTCATTCCTTAAGCATCTTGATTGTTGATGACTCATGAGCATAACTATATTACGCATGATGTAGAGCTGTGTGCAGTAATTTTTTCTCTAATGATTTGGAGGCACTATATTTATGGGGAGAAATGTGATATATACACTAACCTTCAAAGTTTAATGTATATATTCACACAAAAATAAATTGAACATGAGACAAAGGATATGGTTGTAACTTCTTAAAGGCTATGATTGTTCAATTCATTATCATCCCTAAAGAGTAAAAAAAAGTCACTGATGAATTACGCAGGAAAGACCCAGATGTTCTGTCAATGAAGAGTATTCAAAGAGATCCTTTGATCAATGACATAGTGAAGGTGTGCATTGGAATTATAAGGGAAGGGACACCATTAATCCTAACACAAATTATTTCTCAACAGTCATTACTATAGAAGATATAGAAAGCTCAGAAATAAGATCATTTATTACAAAAGAAGTTTAAGGATGTAAAGGATGTAAAGTTTCCTGATTTCAATATTGATCAAGAACATGTGCTGAAATTTCATACAAGACTTTGTGTTCCATCATTTCCGGAAATAAAGGAGCTGATGGATGAAGCTTATAGCTCTACCTTCTCTATAAATCCTGGAAGAAAAAAATGGATTGGGACCAATTTTATCATCATTGGTGGTATAATATGATATTTGATATTTTTTACTACACTTCATGGTGCCTAGTATGTCAGTAAGTGAAGGAAAAGCGAAAACTTCTTAAAGGGGTATTGCAACCACTACACGTACCAGCATGGAAGTGAGATAATATCACTATGGAATTTTTCACATGTCTACAAATAACTTCCAAAGGAAACAATACATTATGGGTTATTGTGGACCATCTAACCAAGACTGCCCATTTAATATATATCCATGAATATTTGTCTCTTGATCAACTTTACAAGATTTACTTCAATGAATTGGGAAGGCTACATGAAGTTCGACTTTGTATCATATCTGATAGTGATCCAATGTTCACATCAAAATTATGTATAAGTCTTCAACATGCTCTGAGAACTGAATTGATTTTCAGTATGGAATATCACCCCCAAACTGTTGTCTAATTTTAAAGAACTATTCAAACACTTTAGGATATGTTGAGAACATGATCAATGGAATTTAAAGGTGGATGGGATAAACATCTCCCTTTAGTTGAGTTATCTTACTACAACAGCTTCCAATCTAGCATTCAAATAGAACCCTATTATTGTCTATATGGTAAGATATGTAGACCTCCTACTTGTTGGGATGAATCTGGTGAGAGAAGGATTCTTGGGCCCGATCTTGTCCAAGAGATGACATAAAATGTTCATGCCATCCAGAATCACATTAAGGCTGCTTAGAGTCAGAAAAATATTTATGATGACAACCATTGAAGGGACTTAGAGTTTGATGTTGGTGACAATGTATTTCTTCGAATTTCACTATGGAAGAGATTCATGATATTTCATAAGAAAGGGAAACTCATCCCTAGGTACATTGGTCCCGATGAAATACTTGATCATGTAAAATTAGTGTCCCATCAGCTTTCACTCCCTCTTAATCAAGAACAAGTTCATGATGTTTTCCAAGTATCTATCTTGAGGAAGTACATACTTGACCCTTCACATGTACTAAACCTAGAGGTGGAAATAGTGGAGCATGACCTCTCTTATGAGGAGTAGCCGGTGGAGATCTTGGATCGTAGAGACAAGGTTCTACGCAATAGACAACCCAACTTGTTAATGTGTTGTGGTGGAACGACAAACGTGAAAAATCCAGGTGGGAACCGGAGGAGTCTATGAGGTAGAAGTACCCAAACCTTTTCTCTTCTTAGGGTACAAGTTAATATTTTGAGTAAAAAATATCTTAAGTGGGGAAGAATGTGACGACCCAAAATTTTGAATAATATTTTTTTCCTAATTTTTGTTTGTTATTTAATACTCAACAAAACTATATCCTTAAACTAAGGAAGTGAGTATAATTTAAATGATGTCATTGGGTTTCGACTATTATATGCTCGTTGGTCAATATGACCGTTGAAAACTAAACTCTCAATGTTGTGATTATTGTTTATAAATACAAGTGATCTTGGTTAATTAATACATAAAGAATATTGAATGGCCTCATCCATTATACTTGGGTCGTACGAAGCCCATATGTCAGATCTTGGGAAGGAGGTAGCATCACTGGGCTTTTCTCTGGACCAATCCCAAGCTGAACTTCAACATGTGAAACTTGAACATAATTGCCTATGAGAGAAGTTCAAGATGATAAAAATCACCACTCTGGAAATGTTGTCTGAGCTCCCCAAGATTCTATCCCCAGAGCACACCTTACACTTTGGTCATATGCTGGTGTTATAAGGGGCTATGTAACAAGACCTTATCTACTTTGTGTAATCCTTTTATGTCAATAAAATTGTTATTTATTATTATGGTAATGTTTGTGAATTTCAAATTTTCGGATAAATATAGAATGTATATAATTAATGAATTTTGGAAAAAATATTATTTTAAAATACTTATGTTAACATTAAATAATTAATAATGTGAATGTATTTTTGAAAAATATTCTACTACAGTTGTGACTAGTAAGATGTTTAGAGTCTAATAAAATTAAGATAATTTTTAGTAAATAGTAATGTATCATTAGTAACATAACCTTATCAATAGTAATGAATAGTAGTGATTGGTTAATCATCCAAAAAATAGAAAATTTACCCATGAATGTATAAATACAATTTAGACATCTTAAAAGTGAAAAAAAATCATTGTATAAGTTTTGGTATTTTTCTATGTCAAAAATGTTTAATTTAAATTTTTTTAATTAATTTAATCATTTAAAATGGAAATTTATTTTCATAACAATTAAACATAAATATTTACTTTATTGTGTTATGGTTATAAAAAAATTTTATTGGACCTTGATTACTTTTTTATGGTGTTACAAAACGAGTAATAGTTTTAGAGTTGTTTTAAAAGAATAAATAATTACTTTATTTAAAAATTAAATTAACAATATTTAGAAAATAATTTTCATGAAATAGAGTTCATTTTTGAATTCATGGCATCAAAATTAGGTTATAATGAATTTTTTGGTTTTTTCTACATTAGTTATTTTTTCTGTGAATAGTAAAAATACAGTTTTGAGTTTCGGGTGTTTAATGACATCATTGAAGATGTAATCATGATGTAATAAATATATTATACTTCGGACTAGTAATATATGTTATGTGACTTTCCAAGTGTCCAATACCATGTGAAAATTACATGTGAAAGCCCATAGTTTTGTAAATACCACCGATGAGGTGTCCCTTGGACATTAATTAAATATTCCCTCACTTTTGCTATATATTCCAACCCATTCCTTCTTTAATTTTTTTCAAAATTCCACATAAACAATTATCTGGTATTTCAACCTGCCAATTAGTCCTCCCAAGGTTCCCTCAAACCCCCAAGGTCACACCCTTGGAGCTTTAGAAAATTCTCTTCAAGGTAAGGGAACCTTTCACCCTCCTCTTTTAAGTCATGACTTACTTTATGTTATGTCTCCTAGTTTCAATTTTATTATGTGGAGGTATGTTATTATATGTTATTATTGATTTAATTTCTATGTCTAAATTATGAGAGTCCCTTTCCACTCTCATCAACTTCTTTTTCTGAATTTTAAGCGATGCCTTTAGGCTGTGAAATTTTTCATAAAAGAAATCACAGCTTCTCTTTTCATTCATGTTTCATTTTCATGTGGTATGTCATTAAAATATCCATACCATGTTATTATATCCTTGTTATTATTTAATTATATTGTATTATGAGTTATTTATGGGTGGTTTTCGCTTGTACGCTCTTTTTTTAATGTTTTAAAAAATGATGGTATGTAGCAGTTACGATGCAAAATTTTCAACTCAAAATTTCCCTTTCTTTCTCTCAAGAAATTCTCTAATTTTTATTATGTGAATACCCATAACTATTTTAGTTCAGGGGGTATTAATAGAGATATATAAATTTTATATTTGGCTCTGGATTTTACATACACAAAACCCTCACTCCTTTTCCATGGGTAATAAATGACATAACGATCATGTTTTTAAGAAATTTTAAAACGTCAAGAATTTTGAAATGAAACCCGTTTATTTTATTATATATGGGTTATTGATGAAATGTTTGATTGTGATCTACATAAATCACAAGAAAATATATACATATTATGGTTGATCCATGATATTTGTCCAATGAATTGGGTAAAGAATTAATCTCTAGATTTGACAAGTTTTCACGATACCTTGGTGATATGTTCATGAAAGTCTGCATGAAATGTTGTAACCACATATTAATGTTATGATTCATGTTATTTTCATTATGATGTTCCTATACTTATATTTATCATGTGTTTATGTTTTTCATCATGTTTTTATTGATATAACAAGTAAACGGATTCCCTTGTTTACCCTTACTGGGCCTTCTGCTCACCCTTTTCTGTGATGTATGTCTCTAGGTTATTAGATGCAATAATTATACTTAAGATGAACATTTAAAGAAGATTTTAAATGGGATTAGACACAATTTTTATATTTTTATGTTTTATGTTCCTTATTTATAAGACACCAGACTTTAAAGATCCTCTGTATGTAAAATGTAATGAATAGTTATGTAACAAAAAGGTGGGATTCTATAGTTTTCATTGAATTGTTCATAGAGTTTTCAAACCAATCCAAGAACGGACATACCTATATTAATATATTTTTATGGGGTAATTCATTTGTAGTATAATTATAAAAGTTGGATAATGATATAATTTAATGTTTAATAGTGTGATATATTTAAGTAAAATTGAATTATATGAAGTTGTATTTATTTTTAAAATATTACACAACATGGGAGAAAAATTTCTTCTATGTATGCCTGTTTTAAATTATTGAATTAATAATCAAAGTTTATTGATCATATAATTAATAGGTTCAAAAAATATTTCATTCCAAAACCATAATGATTTCATAAAAATAATATTTATCAACTAGAACCATTCTCATGATCATCCATGTAGAATGGTTTTGAAAAATGATTGATGATAGTCATTCAATAGCTCTGGTACTATAAAAACACAAGGTAGAAGATTTCATTATCCACAGAAAGAGATAAATGAATAATATATTTCATATTTTTCTAATATAAAACGAGATATAAAAATAATTATTTTTTATTAAATTTTATATAAGGATAATCCATGTCGGGTGGATAAAGAAAATAAAACATGACTATTTGTGGAGGGAGTAGTTCGCGCCCACACACACATATCACATTCTATTTCTTTAATGGAAAAAGGGAAAGAAGTATAATTCTTGAACCATAATTTTAAATACATATATGTAATATATATTTAATTATTAGATCATTTTATGGTAGTATAAGGTAATTTGAGGAGAAATTAGTGGACATAAATATTAAAAAAGAGAAACCGAGGTTTGAAATTTATACCGCTTAATCGATTATCTCCTTTATAAAGGGGTTTAAGCCCTTGAGGAATAGAATTATGATACTTACATAACCTCCTAATGGTGAATTTATTTTTTAGGAGACAGATATATAGTTTTTTTGGAACAAAGGGGTTTTAAGTGTGAGGGGAACATAAGAGAAGAGAACCCTTTTTGTAAGAGAAAGGAGATGAAATGTTTATAAATATCCATAACTTTTCAAAAAATTGAAGCCACTCTAAATGAATATGGAAGAAAAATATTATAATTAATGTGCTTGGGGGGATAGATAAGGTCTACATATCTCCAACAATGTTTTTCAGACATGGCTTTACCAAGTTTCCATGAATTTACCCCTTTAATGTATATTTTCCAATTATATATTGTAACATTATAAATAGGAATTACCTAAGGTAACTTAATCATTATTAAGGGAAAAATAAAGTGTGCATTTTTATATAATTTGGATATTTTTATTATAAATTTAAAATTCATTATATTTAGTAAAATTATAGAAAATAATAAAAATAAATTTTAATATAATAAATACAGAATGTATTAAGATGGATTTTGAGAAAAAAATATTACTTCATTTCTAAAATATAAAAATTGGACTGTAGACTATAATAAATTTTTTAAAATGTATAATTTTAATGTAAAATAAATATATTTACAAAAAAAAGTTTCATAAATCTCTAATTCATAGTTATATACTAATAATGATATAAAAAGTCACAATATTAGTGAAAGAATTTTATTTCAATATTAACCAAAAAATAATTTTAATTTGAAATTTTCATAAATTATTCCTCAGATAATATAATAATTCAATGTTAAAAAATTAAAATTAATTTATTATGTAAAAATTTTAAATTTTATAAATGTTTATTTTTAATGAAAAAAATTTATTTAAAAAATTTAATTATTTGAAAAATTGATTAAAATATTAAGTGAAAATACTATTCATTAATATCAATTTAAAATTTAATAAATCATAATTTAAATTTTTTGTTTTTATAAAACATTATCAGTTATGATTTTTATATATATTATATGAACAGTTAATAAATTTCAATTTTACTTTGTCCCTTTTGTAGAAAATAGGGTTTACATATAGGTAATCACACTATAATAAAATGTATGCCATTATAATGGGAGTTGTATAATAGAATCAATGAATGTTCAAGGGATATATTGTGGTAACACCATTTTTTAACACGTGTATAAGTTTAACCACTTACTTTAAAATGATACTTAATTTTAAACTCTCTATATGTGACGTTAAAACTTATTTTCCTATAAGTATTTTTAATTTATTAAGGGTAATGTTATGGAATACCAACTGCAGGATGAGGGTGGGTTTGAGCTTATTAAAGGTAGCTACAAATTTTCCTTTTTTGTAAGGGTAATCAAGAGTTGTATAATGGTATATCTAAATTCAATTCATGTATAAGGGTAAAACTCCTTACCATCATGTGATAACTATGAACCACTTAAGGGTAAAACCATATAAGCCATATTAAATTCCTATTATTGTATAAAGATGGGATTTTATAGAATTTTATATTCAATCCCATAATGAACTGATAAAAAAGTTTGATATTTTTATTAGAGAAAAATAATAATAAATTAATTATTTTGAAATCTTTTTGTTTGAAACTAATTTTATGAAATATTTTAAATTCTCCATGTTCAGGTTTCACTTCATGGATGAATTGAATGATGTTTTAGATAGTGGTTTCAATGATTAACACTAGAATGAATTTATTTTCCTTTTTAAAATACAAAATCCATTTTTTATATCCTCTTGAGTGCATGTATCCCCAATTTCTAATATCCATGACTTGTGAAGAGAACTTTGATCCCTTTGAGTTCTTCATATGATCTAAATATGTGTAATAACTCTCTCTGTATATCTCTCCTAAATTATTGGGTGTATCATTTTCAAATTGTAAATTCCATATTAGAATATTTAATTTATCTTCAGTTTATTTCATAAACAATTATTTAATTTTGATCTAATATGATTTACTTGAAATTGGTCGTATTCAATAATAAAATGTAACAAACAAAAATTATCTATAAATAATTAATATTTTTATAGACTATATATGGATTATTATTTGGAGAGGAAATATCATAACATGTTTTTTTAAATATCTATCTATATAATATTTTTTAGAATATAATTTCTAAAATAAATAATTCATAAATCATCAATGGAGAGACAAATTATTATTTCAATTGGAGTTTTAATTTTAATTTCGAAATAAAATAATTGGAATCAGTTCTAGGAATCGTTGGTGACAAATTAAACAAATTAATAAAAATATTTGATTCAGATGAATATTACTTTGAAAACCGTTGGAATAGATGTTAGCACATTTGAGGAAGGATGTTACTAATAATTTACATGTAGTGTACATTTTTTATTGGATTGATATTACGTTGTGTAGACCATTAGACCATGTCTCATATTTGATAAAAGGTATACTAGCATTTTGCTTGTGAGACCATGTTCAAATATGATCACATGGGTATTTATATAGATATAGAAACCATGTTTTAATGCTATATTATTCCATTATATGTGGTTTTGTGTATATTGTATGGAAACTCTTTTTTAGTGTTCAGTTAAACATACATTCATAGTTAAATGATTCAGTACCATAGAGGGTGATTATGGATGATTCAATAGCTTGACCTAGATCTAGAGACTATGTCAGAACGTTACGTTACCTTTCCCCAAAACTGTAATACCGGATCAACATGTGGGATGAGTCTTTACTCAGAGACATGAATTTGGTAATCATTTGAAATAATCTTAAAGGTGTGTGACATATTTTTCATTAAGGGTCAACATAGTTTCACATAATGGTGGAAAAATATATTATCCCTAAATGTGAAATTAATTGGTCATCATGAGTATAAAAATGCAATTTTCTATATATGGTATTATTATGGCATGGCACCAAAACCTGTATAGTCGAGGTCTGTCACAACTTAGTTAGCACATGAGTACTCGGTATATGATTGATTGTATTCTTGAGTTTTCATTTAATTTTCAATCATTTCATACACTTATATAAACATTTTCACTTTTTTTAAGTAAACATTGGTGGTGTCTAACTAGGTTTATACTAAAATGAAATATGTGTATGTTAGTTCATGTGTAGAATTCATGACTACAAATCCTGTGAAGGGCCATGTTCATACTAAAGGTTGATGAGGAGCTTGGACCTAGGATATGTATGCAACACCATCACAAACTCTATATGGTTGTCACAAAAATTTCATTATTTATTTTTCATGTTGTATGGTTTTTCCATGATAAACATCCACACGTATGTATCTTTTATTAATATTATTTTTTAGACAACATCTTTTATATCATTTATTTAAACTATAAATTTTTAATTTTTATCTGGTTTATAATTTTCTTTAATTATACTTTTAAGTCTATGATTATTAATAGTGTAGGCTCCCAATGGTCCTTTAGAGGCCACTATAGTTGATAACCTCATGCATAAGGTGTGGCATGTATGAGTTTATGCAGCTCATTATCGTATACCAGGTGATTTAGGTTGTGGTTTTATATACATGAATTAAAATAATGAAGATCCTTTATTTATATTCATTTGGGTTTATTGTAGAAATGTCATAGGATTCCATGAACTTGGGTAGGGGTGTTTATATTTTCCTAGAATTGTCATGTGTAATGGGCCTTTGAGGTATGAGTGATGGGATTACTATTAATGTTTTAGGATATTTCATTACATTTATGAATCAAGACTAGGAACATAATATAACATGTCTTATTTATAGATTATTTGTTCTAAATTTTATTTCTTTAATTAAATGAATGGGTTTGTGTTATCTATACATGATAGACCTGTATTCATTATTTAGTGGTATATGTATTATCAATAATTAGTTTATGTTGACCATAATGTTATTTATTTATTACGTGGATGTGACTACATGATGTTGCAGAGGACTAGGATTTATCCTTCGGTAGATATGACTGGGTTATACATTCGGTGAGGACATGTCTGAATACATGTGTTCTAAAAAAATAACTTACTTGTACCTTACAACTATATAAGTCAGTCTCAAAATACATTTTTGGTAGATGATCTAAAAATTTGCTTGTGATATCATAAAATTCAACCTAAGATATACAATATTTATTCTTCTAGGATAACACACTCATTCTACCCTAGGTTATGGATGTGTACACACCTTAATGTTACCATAAACCTCCTTCAGTGGTGTTGGTGGCCAACCTGGTCTAGCATGGAGTCTTATAAATTTCCACAACTGAGCATCGAGGGGAATAAAAGGCATTGGTAAATTATGAGGAAAATGGGTAATTAATGGTAAAATTAATAATAATAATTTTGGAAAATTACCATAAAATGTGTCCTAATTTTATTTTATGAGCGATTTATGACCAAAATAATCCCTAAAAATATTTCATTGTGCTCTTTGATCGACTTGTATGACTTTAATCTATTAATAGTATTCTATTCAACAAAAAGTTATTTTTTCATACTTTCATTTTTACCATGTGAAATTTATTTTAATATGGATTTATATATGGGATATTATCCATTATAAATATATTTTTCAAATAGAAAATATTAATATTTTTCATGATAATTTATTTTTCAATTTTATGTAAGATATATTTAAATTATGGACATTCACAATGATGATTTTGTAATTTTTTAATTAAAGAACATAAAATATATATGATTAAAAAACAAAAATAAATACGATTTTAGATATTTAATGACATCCAAGAATTTTCTTGATTCCTTTTAAATGTTTGTGATGTTTTAAAATAGGTGGTTAGAATGTATATTTTTTATGATATTTCAAAAAAGTAATACATTGAATATTGTAAAAATTGAAATTCAGTATATTTTAAAATATAAAATTTTTTATTCAATGAAATAAAATAAAAAAATATATATAATTATTCCCACTTATTTTTAAAAGGCATTAAATGTCATTAAAAATCAATTATTAGTATTTTTTTAACTTTATAGTAATTATATTAACCCCCAAAATAAATATTACATGATATCATGGTAAGAGATGAAAGGGTTAAATAAGGGTTAGAACAAATAGATAAGGATTAAAAAACCATTATTATTTTCCTTGAATGTATGAATTTATAAAATTATTCATCTAATATTCTAAATAAGTTAGTTTGGAGCAATTCTGAAAATAAAATTAATTGATATTAATTTAATATTTCGAAGTGTTCCAAGAGTGGCCCACCCATATCTTATAAAAGGTCACCTCTTATTATATATTTATCATAGATAAAACCCATATATTTTGGATAATATCCACCAAAACCCCTTCCTAGAATCCCTCTCCACATTATAGAGATCTTACCTTTCCAAAACAATCACCTTAGAGATGTGAAGGTTTTAATCAAAGGATATTGTCTGAAGGAATGTTATCGTTTTTTATTTAGTGTTTTTTCATCTTATTTCAAATTTTAATGAAATATGATAAAATTATAACAATAGTATTTTAAATAAACTAATATTTTATCATGTCAATATCATCATCTAAATACATTTCCACATCCATAAAATAGAAAATAATTATCATTCCTGTGTATGGTGAACTACATCCATGTAAATAGATAAATTGATTTCCATCACCATCTCTCAAGACTAGTTATAATGAAGTAATTAATGTTTATATATGATATTCATAAAAATTTATCATTATTAATAGAAAATATATAATTTATATTCTTACCATTCCATAAATAGTAAATTCATAATGTTGTTCGTGTATACATGTGATCCAGTACATCCATGAAGCGATGTGATTTGTTTTTAAACACCACAACACATGGATGATATATAAGTATATTTTAATGATTAATAATATTTTAATGATATTAATATCATTCATTAATGATAATATGACACATAACTTCATTCCATAATGACCATAGAGAAATGTGAATATTTATCATGTGTATGAATGACTAAACATCTCCATGATTATAAGATAGTTAATTTTTCATAACCATATTTAGTGAATTGATTTAAAATTATAATAGATATATAAATGAAGATATTATTTCATTAATGTTATTCATTATATGAATAACTTATGATGACTTCGACTGTTGAAAAAATACGAAATACATTTTGGAGTCAATTACCAAATATCATCAAATTGTCCCATATAAACTTGAATAATTATTAAATTGTTATAAAATGATAATAATTGAAATAAAATGAATAATAATCATTAAAAAGGTTCAATAAAAAGTAAATAATTAACCTATGTTTATTATTCAAGAATAAAATGAATTTTGTGATGATTTAGACTCAAGAAATGGGACTTCATATCAACTTACATTCATTGAGGTAGTTGTTGATGTTGTGCAAATTTATTATTTCATATAGTGTATAAAAATACCCATTGACATTAAATAAAATTAAATGGGTTTTAAAAAGAAATATTATTCTACTTTCTATAAAAATGTTTGATTTTCTTTACAAACAAAAAAAATTAATGTTATTTTTAACGTATATGGTGACAAAAACATCCCAGTCATCATGTAAATTAATTTCTATTAGGATTCCTCTACTATAATTAACGTTTTAAAACCAAAAAATAAACCACATTTACGAGTGACATTTATGAAAGTTGGCCACATGGGGATTCAATTTTAGTATAATTGTTTCCTATGTTACCTAATTATATATTATATTGTGGATTATTAGTTTTCAGGAAAATAGTATTATTTTCAAATGGTATAATAATGATCTTTTTCATATGATGATTCCTTTTCCAGAAAAAATATGTATGTTTTGAAATAAATATTGTTATGGGTTTTCATGATACTAATGGTGTCCTTTCATTTATCTCCATTACAATGATTTTGTGCTAATCCCATGTTTTTGAAAAATGTTTATAGGTTTTCTAGAATATTTTGGATAAGGATGACATCAGGGGAAATTTTTTGAAAATTTAGTATAACGAAAAACCATAATTTATTTTAATATGTTTCCTTGGATGAAAAAAGAATATTGATTATAATGGTCCACATGTAATGTATGGTTTTACGATATAAGTATTTCTTTTCATAATTATATAAAACAATAAACATAAAATATATTTGGGAAAACAAAGTGATTTCTATTTTTGAAAATAACTACTATATGTAATTGTTATGGTCGGGTCCTTACTGTTGGTATTAGAGCACAAATTAGAAAAAAATTGATGATTATGACTATTTCTTAAGATTTTTTCATTTCATAATGGGTTAATAATTTTAAGGATTACCATAAGTTCCATGTCATAGAATAATTTTTTGAGGCTCTCACTTATGACAATGTAAGGAGACTAATGGTATTATCGGAGGCATTCATTTTTTTTTGGTAATTATGGTTTATTACAGTTTCGGAAGAAAAATTAAAGGTATGAGATAAAAATTGATGTTAAGACATATTATGGTTATATTAAGGATGTTTCTAGTATTTTAAAAAAAATTAGGATTGTAATAATATAGTTTTCGAAAAATGAAAACCCATAGGATGGGTAAAAATCCATCGTGTCTAGAAAGGCCAAAGGAATTGAACTGACATCAAAGGGAGAAAAAGGTGCATTGCATTCCACTGGATTATGTGATGTCCTGGTTAATATAAAAGGGTTTTCATTATTTTAAACATCTTAAGGATAAATGTTATGTTCATGTTGTGAAAATATGATTCATAGTTAACCATGAGATCAAAAATTATTATGTGATTAAGTGAATAACGTTATTCCATAATTTTTTCACTATTTTTGGAATCCTCTAAGATTAACGTAGAATGAATAATATAGTATTTTTATTTAATTTTAATGAGATTTATTTATTGATTGATATATAAAGAACTTTTAGTATTACTATATAATATAGGATATTAATTTTTTTTTCATCATTTAATGGTTTTTCAGTCATAAGTAATTATTTTATCTTATCGAAACCATTTTGGGTTTCTTTATGGTTTCTTACCAAATAAATAAATAGTTAATATTTTGTGGACTATGTGGTTCTCTAGAAGTTTATTTTAGTGCTCTAGGCATAAAGAATTCATCTTGAATAATCATTATTTTGATAAAATGAAGAGTTTTTTGTTGAAATTTATTTAATGATGAAACTATACCAGGAAATTGAGTATATTTACTTTTATCATAGTTTAATTTTTAATTTAATTTCTCAAATCTATGAAAAGGATCAAAAAAACATCATCCATTTAAATTTCATATGAACCAATCCATGAACATTTTAGCCATATTATATTTATGGTTTTGTGATTTTTAAAATTATCTTAACCATGTTCTCTATCACTCTCTATCAGATGTTGATAGAGATTTCTCTATTCTATGTCCATGTTTTCCTACATGGAACTGTAGTATTTGTTATCTCATGTGACCTACATACCTCACCTTCATTTTTCTCAAAAGAATGTTTTATTGAACCCTATTCCAATGTGATATTTAAATAATGTTATTTATAATAGTTGAACATAGATTACCAAGAATTAGTTCAAATATCATGGAATGAATTTTTTAAAGGCTTGGAGAGAATTTAACATCTCAAATTTTTTAAAAAATAGTAAAGTATATGTTAGATATGGTCCAAAATAATCCACATCATGCTTAAATGAACAATTAAATATTTTCATCCAAAGGTTACCATTATAACCTACCTATTATAATGTAGGATATGAACATGGTTATCTAAAATATGAATATATAGTATAAATAAGTATATATAATTAATTCTTCAGTGACCATTTAATAATTAATGAAAACAAAAAACATTTAAAAATGGAATATTTTTTTGAAAGACTATTTAAATGTAAAAAAGTATGTTTTATTCTAAAAATAAACCAATCACACCAGTTTGATTATATTAATGAAATATATATATAATACATTAAATATAATTTTTACAGAAATATTTTATATGTACAAAATATATAAGAACAAATTCAATTTTATGGATAAGAGAAGTATTTTTCTAAAATGACAGTATTTCCCCCTTTTGATAGAGAATTTTTTAATCTTGTTTTTTACACTTTTATAAGTTATATTTTAAAAAATGAACATCTTCTATGGAATTTTACTTAAAAAATATCCATTTTTTGATTTTTTGGTATTTTTATTATAAGTTTCATGCTTTGATGAACAATCAAACGTACATATTTTTAATTGAAAACAAATTTTTCATCTAAATAATTTATGGTGTTAAATTATATTTTTATTGGTTTTAAATTATAATTACATCAATTTTATATCATTAAATCTAATTTACACTTTCAATTTTTATTAAAAAACATTTCAATCTTTTGAACATTTTAACATTTAAAACCAGTTTTCTGCTTCCGTAAATGAGATTAATTTTAAATTAATTTCAACCAATAATATTTTTCAAATTTTGAAAAATTTATTCCATATTTAAAAATATTAGGTAAAAATTATATAAAAATTACCCTTTTATTTTTTTGAAAAATATTAAAAGTGACTATTAATTTTTATTACCACATTTAAGTGTAAATTGGTTACTTATGGATAATATTATTAGTATAAATATTATCATTTGACCAAAAACGTTTCATAGTTTTGTTGGAAGACTAATTGTAAAACAAAATCATCATTAGTGAGATTTTATGAGATCATGGATCTACTTGGAAAAATTAAATTGATATTAACTGTTTTTTTCAATGAAACTTTACTTCTGTCATACTTTTGTTTTTAACATATGATATATTTTTAATAAGGTTTTATAGGGGATCTAATAGTCTATAAAAATTATTTTAATATATAAAATAATTATATTTATAAAATATTGAAAATTATAATTTTATGAATGGATTGAGACTCTATATCATCCGATATTAGATATAAGTAATTTTTCAATATTTTTAAAAATAAAATTAATTTATATTAATTTAATATGTCGAAGAATTCTAAGAGTGGATCTCCATTATGTTAAAAAAGGGAACATATTATTATATATTACTAGTAATTTAAAACCTACTTGGTTTGGAAATGATATTCACATATCCCATCTGATAATCCCTCTCCACATTCTATATCTCTTATTTTGGGGGTAGCATCCCACTTAAATATGATAAATTGTTAGGTAATGGATACTGTATGAAGGAAATGTATCATATTTAATTAATTTCTTTTGGTAAAAAATAATGAAATCATATAGAATATTGATGAAATATTAAATCAAGTTCAAAAAATTTATTATGATTATATTATGTTAATAATGTTACCAAAATATATCTTCACTTCCATTAAATGGGAAGACAATTATCATTCGTGTGTGTGGTGAATTGTCGCCTCAAGAATTTATATAATTTGTTTTCCACAACTGTCTCTAATGACTAGTTATAATGGTGGAATTATAGTTTATATATGATATTGATGACATATTTATCATTATTAAAGGATAATATGTCATATATGTTCTTATAATTCTATATAAGAAAAATTGAAAACGTTGTACGTACATACGTGTGAACTATCACCATTATAAATCCATGTGATTCTCTTTAAAACACCATGAAACAAGGATGATATATATATATATATATTAATTATTAATATGATATTAATGATATTATTATCATTATGTAATGATAAAATTACGCATACCTTATTTCCATAATGATCATTGAAACATGAAAATTTAACTCATGTGTAGGTACGACTTAATATCACTGGGATTATAAAATTGTTAATTTTTTATATCCATATTTAATGAATAGATTTCAAAATATTACTGATATACAAAATTTAGTTTTTTTATTAATATTATTCTGGAGATAATGGACTTATGACCACATTAAATATTTACATCATTCATTGGGGACTCATATACCGAATATCGTCAAAACAACTCACTTGAAATTGAATAATTGAGTAAATATTATAACATGAAAATAATTAATATAAAATGAATAATAAACATTAATATGGTTCTTAGGAAAATATATAATTTTCTTGAGTTAAATATATCATGAATATTGTATTTTTACAAGATTATTCAAACAAGAGGTGTGATATTTCACATCAACTTATTTTATTAAGGAAATTAATGACGTTATGAAACATTATTCATTTTTATGGTGTTTAAATAGCCCATTAGACTTATAATTTCATTAAAATGTTTTCAAATTGGATTTTTTTTTATTTTTTATATATGCAATGTTTGACAATTATTAGAAAAGAAATTTTTTTTATTTTTACCGTATAAAGATAAAACAACATATCCACTCTCATGAAAATTATTTGATATTTAGATTACTATATAAGCATTCATGTATTTAACAAAAAAATGTAACACATATTTCACTTTTTTGGGAATCTATTTTTTTGAAAATGTTTTTTAGAAGTGGATTGATTATTTTAATAACATTAAATGATTCTTTAAGAATGGAAATGAAATTGTAATAGTGACATTTTAAAAATTAAAAAAAATCCTTGGGATTATATAAAGGTATATAGAAATTTGATGGGTTATCACATGATAAACCTATTATGGTTAGTTCCATAATAATATAACAATGGCTTGGTCCATGATAGCCCTAAAATTCCTTTAGTATGTAAGTGGACCATTTGATTATTCAATTTGAAAGAGTGACATGAATGGATGTTGACGTAATGGATATTTCACATTTGTATAATTATCTTATTAAGATTCATATTTATATATTATATTCTCTCTTATGAGTTTTCATGAAAATTGTTTTACATTCAAAAGGTAATATAATGATCTTTTTTATATGATGATTCATTCTCCAGGGTAAAGATGTATGTTTTTAAGGGAATTCTATTATGAGTATTTATGTTACTAATGTTTTCCTTTCTTCTAAGTCCCAACTGATATTTTGGGCTCATCCTGGGTTTTAAAAAAATCACAGGGTTTATGTAAGAGTTGGGAAAGGATGAGATCTTGGAGAAAATTATGTGGATTTTTTATAAAGAGAATAATTGATTTATTTTAAAAAGGCTAGTTTGATGAAAAAACAGATAACAAATATATGTTTCTGCTTTAAAGGTATTTTCTTACAATTTAAATGTTTTCTTAATTATCTAATTATAAATTATTTTTTTTGAAAAAAATTATTTCTATTTTTAAAAATAACTAGAATATTTGATGTTTATTTTCATGTACTATCAATATGGATATAGGGAATGACAAAGTGATTGATAAGGATTAAACTTCTAGTAGAGAAGAAAAAATATAGTTAGTGGTATGGTCATAATTACCACTACACTATCCCATTATTTGTTTGATATATTAGCTTCACATTATCGTTTATCTGGTGAAGACATTCATATCCTAGAATTCGAATTTATGTTTTCTTTTACATTTCCATTTGTTGAATGAACTCTAAGAAAGGATGTAGACTGTGTACAAAACTACCATGAATTCCTTAGATTTTTTATGGTTACAAACTATTATAGGATTTCTTGTTCCATGAGATGACTAGTTTCAAGGGGATATTTGGAATGGATAGGTTTTCTTGTTATTGATCTCATGTAAGCTATTACCATAGATATGTCACATTAACAACAGATGGAGCAAAGTGGTTTGTGTTGACCATTGAGTGGGATCTCAATGTAGGTAATATGAGACAAGTCATAATACAATTTAAATCTATCATAGTTCATGATGTGGGATCCTCTATTTTTGATAAATATAAAACAACACCCTATACTTTTCCTCAAGTAATAGATAGTTATTAGAGTATTTTTTCAAATGAATTCTCACATCTTCATCCAAATAGAGTAATTGAGTTTATGATTAATCCCATTCCTCAGTCACTATAGATAATGGTTCTTCCTTTTAATATTGAAAGATACATGCTATGAGAATTGAAGGTGAAAATATAATTCTTGAAGTAAATTTGGGTTTTCAGAACGAGCACATCAACATGGGGTGATGCAGTCTTGGTTTATAAAAAGGAATATGGTAGTCTGTAGATCATTCTGCAGTACATGAACACGAATTAGGTAATGGAGAAAAAAGATAACCTTTGCCTAGTATTGATGATCAATTAGATCAAATATAGGGTACCCGATTGTTTTCTATGATTGATCATTATTGGTTGGTGATTGTGTCTCATTTCTAACCGATTTGAGAGACCATTCATGTGGATTATATTGGGATGATGTACGTACTAGTGGTTTTATACCTGTATGGATATCTAATAATTATCATATTACATTGATACATGTGCATTATATCCTAGTTTTTTCATGGATTTTATAATTCTTTGTGTAACCATTTGAATCAATTTATATCATATTCTCCATAGATTAATGAATAATTAGGGAGGATAATATCTATTTTAGAGGTAATTTTAATTGCATGTGTATAATAGTTTGGTGTATCTTGGGATGATCACCTATACATGGTTGAGTGTCAATACAATAATAAATTTAAGGACTCAATTCAGATGACACCTTTTGAGGATCTTTATGGCTGACCATGTCACTCACCATTCTGTTAAAATGAGCTAGGTGAGACAGCAGTAGTTAGGCAGGGAATGCTGTAAGAGAACAATGAGAGAGTATAGTTGACCCAGATGTGGTAAGTCCCCACTCTGAGTATGAATTTATCTCATTCTTACTATATGAGTCCACCCATATAATTTTTTGTGGGCCACCATGATTTCATCATGGTGAATCATCAATTAGTTAATCATTTTATATAGAGTTTGGGAATTTATTACTGAGATTTTTTGGACCATTGGATATTATCGAGCATGTCATGATAGTGGACTATAGTTTAGACCTCCCTCTATGAAATATAGGTATAAATGATTTGTTCCATGTCTCTCGTCTTCATAGGAACATGAATTATCCTAAATTACTGATAAACCTTGTGAAAATTGAGATGGAGGATGACCAATCATTAACAGACACTCGCTCGGGATCAAAGAACAGAGTGATTGTGTCTTTTGAGGAAACCCCATACAACTTTTTAGATTCCGTTAGAAGCACTAAAATATTAATAGAGAGACATGGGAGTGTGAATATGATGTATGATATCAATATCTTGATCAATTTTAATAGAAACTCTAGAGACACTTCTCAGAGATAAGAAGTCCTTACAGTGGGAGAGTTGTAACATACTGAAATTTATGAATCAATTTTGTTATAATTTATAAGATATTTTTTTTTGAAAAATTAGTAATTTTAAATTAAATTTTTTTTCTTATGTAGAGGACATTGTCTAAATATATGTTAATAATTATTACCTATATATAGGTTACATTTTTGAGTTGTGTAATGGTATCTCCATATTTTCAAGGGATTCATAAGGGTAACTCCTTGTTATAGTGTGTAAGCATAAAAAATTATTTTACATTGTTTTTTCAAGTTAAACCATCACTACATAAGTGAATTTATGAGTTTCATGAGGGTATGTATAATTTTTTTTAGGAGTTATGTAATAGTAATCTAGCTAATGCATAGGGTTAATTTTGAGAAATGTAAAGGTAAATCCTAACATTCAAAGGATATATAATAAAAATATAGAGATACATGAAGGTATGTCTAAATTTAGGACCTGTATATGGTTAAAAGACATTACCTTCACACAAAAACTATGAGCTATGTATGTATAAGACCACATTACAATCACATAGAACCCATTTTTTCATAAAAGATAGTTTTTTACCATTTGTTTCTCTCCCAAAACGAACCTATAAAAATGATTTATGTTTTTATAATCATAAAATAGTAGGAAATTATTTATTTTGAATGATTAATTTGTTTAAAAATGTTTATGCTAAACGTTAAATTATCCACATGCAAACCATTATTCAATGATGAAATAAATGATTTTTTCTATTTATCGGTTTAATGTAGTGAACTAGAATTTCATTATTGTTGGATTAAAAATATTAACAAAATATCTTCATTAAGAATTAGTATCCTCTTGATTCAGGAGAGTAAATAAAACTCCATTATCCATGATCTGTGAATTTATATTTGATTAATCAGAGTACCTCATCTAATTTCTAGACATAGTTGTACTCCATCTCCCTTCTATTCAATTGTGGATAATTTTTAATAGAAAAATTCCATGATGGAATTTTTAATTTCTCTTATCCTTATATCATGGTCAATTATTGACTTTATATTTCCTAACTTTATTGAAAAATAGAGGGGTTCAACCTGAAATGATAATTTCATGGAATTATCTATAAATTATAATTAATTATTAGTCTAATCTCATAATTATATAATCGATGTGAAATAACATTTCCTGTTTGTTTTATAATTATTCTTTGAGAATTCAATTTTTGGCATTCTATTTCTTAAATCAATAATTTAGAAATTATCTTTTGTAGAATTTTTTTTACAATATGTGGATTTATTTATTTCTATTGGAAAAATAATAATTGGAAGGAGTTATTAGAATCCATAATAAGTAGATTGAAGTGTTAATAGACAGATTTTATCTATGTGATGATTCCATATAAACCTTTAGAACATTCATTAGAAAGCTTGATGTTATATGTACCTTACACTGTAGAGGGCATTTATATATTTTCTTATCTTGAGATGATGTTGTGTGGAAAGTGAGACTGTGACTAACATTTTGTCACATGTTTGTGCATGTGTAGAAAAAAAAGATGACATTTTAGTATGATCGCATGCATTCATTTATATGGCTATCGATACAATGCATGCATGGTTATATTTTTTCCTTGGTATTTTATGACAAAGTGAAAAAAACAAAAGTGTAGATATTTTTTATGTAGGAAAGTGGATGTTTAAACTATTTCCTAATATTATAGCATCGATTATTAAAACCGCAACTTTTTTCATGGTCTCTAGTCATTTAGTAGCAGTTATTTTCATTTCATGGAGGTTTGTTTATGTGTCATTTTTTAAAAATTCATCAGTGTTTTCGTTTATAGTTACATGTTGTGGTTTTCCCAAGATTTCGCATCAAGATCAGATTATTTTATATGATTTAAACTATTCAACACACAGTTTAGTGTTTGAATACACTAGAAAAATTTTAGAAAAATTCGTGAAAAACCATAACTCGGAATGACGTGCTATTAGTTCATACGTTACACAACACAATCTACCATCAATGTCCCTTGCTTTAAGGGTGATTTTTCATCGTTTTCCATGTTTTGACCCCCCCCCCCCTAAGAGATGTTTTTAAAGACTTTTGTACCTTTAAGAAGTGTTTACTGTGTAATTTTGACGACAATGCATGTAATATTGATGTTTTGTATATGATAACATGTTAAAAACAATTCATTGGTTGTTATATCAGAATTTCACATCAATCTGATTTCATTTTTTTGGTATTGACCATTCCATAATTATTTTAGTGTTTTGAAACACTAAAAATGTGTTTACAGACATCCTAGGAAAATCATAATTTGGAATGAGGTGTTCTTAATTCCTACAAATCATAAATGACTTGTGGATCATTTTCCTATTCTGTCAAATCAATATGACTGTGTTGTCGTGGTTTTGAGTAGGTTAGTTGCCATTTTTTAATATAATTGATTTCATTTTTAAATAAGAAGATGCACGAGAAGTCATAACGGTCACACCATGCATAATATTAAGGTGAGGATGATTCCTACAAATCTATAATGAAATTTGGATCATTTTACAAAATTATAAAAACATGAAGAATGTATTTACTTGGTTTTTAATATGAAACTTATATTTTTCAATAAAATGTCACCTTAAACTAGAAACATGCACATTCAATCATACTGATCACATCACGTATCAATTTTTTGGGGGAATAATTCTTACATGTCAAAATTTACATATGAATCTATTTCCTAAATTTTCATGAAAATGCATGTGTGTTTCTCTATTTTCAGTGAGTGTGTCTTTTTGATGTAAAATATAGATTTTAAAATATTAACATCCATATTGAGTCATAATAGTCACGTTGTGTAAAATAATCAGGTGATGTTGGTTCCTACATTTTAAATTTAAATTATTGATCATTTTCTAAATATATCAAATCAATCTAACTTTTTTTCTGGATTTTGAGTAGGTTGTTTGTTATTTTTAATAAAATTGAAGTCCATTTTAAAGAGAAATATGCACATGGAGTAATATCAGTTTCAATGTGCATTAGATTTAGTTGTATTATATTCATATTATTCTCAAATGATTTATGGATTATTTTTCTAATGTAAAAAAAGAAATCTAAATGTATTTCATCATTTTTTAGTATGCCAATTGACTTTTTTTACTAAAAAGCCATTTTAAACTAGAGACATGTACATTAACTCAAACCAATCACATCGTTTATTATATTGAAGTGAGACTGATTCCTACACATCATAAACGACATATGTATCATTGTAAAAATCTATTAACAACAGTTGATCACATTTTCTTGGTTTTTAGTTAGTGGCACTTTGTGAACAAAAATGTCAATTTTAAACTGATAAAGGATAGTTTGATTCAAACTAGTAACATTATGTATCATATTGAGGTGTGGTTGACTTCTAAATTTCATAAATGGTAATTAGATTATTTTTTTAAATTATCAAAACAATACAAATGTTTTCGCTCGGTTTCAATTAGTTCAGTTTTTATTTTTATTAAAATTGATGTCAATTTTAAAGAAAAGATTCACTTGGAGTCATATCGGGAACATCATGTATCAAATTAAAATTTAATTTACCTCTAGAGGTAAATAATTACATTTTGATTTTTATTGTAGAGTATTAAAACAATCCGGATTCTCTTTCATGGTTTTGAGTAGGTCATATTTTCATTTTACAAAAATTCATGTAAAATTTAAATAAGTAGATTCACATAGAGTTCGAAAATTCCTAATGTGCATTAGATTGAGGCTTGGATGATTCTTACATGTCTCAAATGACATACGGACCATTTTCATAAAATATTAAAACCATCCAATTGAGTTTATTTATATTTTAGTATATCATTGTTCTTTTTTACAAAAATGTTTTTTTTAAATGGAAACACACACCATGACTCATACTAATCACATCTTGTATAAAATTAATATGAGTTCAATTACAATATTTCACAAATGATTTATGAATCAATTTTCAAAACGATCAATAAATTTAGTGTTTTCTTCATTTTTCAGTGAGTAAATATGTTTGAAATTAAATTTCTAATTTAAACTTATAATGCACCATTTGAGTTTTCCCGGGAACATCGTGTATCAGATTGATACATGGTTGATTCATACACATAAAAAATAATTATGTATTTTTGTCCAAAATTATGAAACAATATAAATGAATTTTGTTGATTTTGAGTATGTAACATGTACATTTATGAAAATGAATGTCAATTTTAAATAAAAAGATGTACATGGATTCATAACTGGAACATAGTGCATCATATTGATTTGAGGTGGATTATAACACATCAAAAATGATATTTGGATTGTTCTCCTGTAGTATGAAAACAATCTAAATGTGTTTTATCGGTTTTGAGTTTGTAATATTTTGTATTTAATAATTATTCTGTCAATTTTAAAAAAAGATTCACTTGGACTCAAACTCATCACATTGTGCATTAGATTGAGGGATGGATAATTCTTAAACATCTTAAATGACATATGGATTGTAGAAATAATGTATCCAAATAATCTAGAAGTATTTCCTTAGTTTTGAGTTTGACATTAGTCATTTATACTAAAATTTCACTTTATATTATAAATATGCACTTTTACTCATACTGATCACATCATGTATAAGTTTAACTTGAGAACGTTTCATATACATAAAAAATAGTAATTAATTTCCAATGTTATCAATAATATAAAAGTTTACTTCCTCAATTTTTAAGGTGGGTCTCTTTTTGAAATAAAATATAGACTTTAAACTGATAACAAAAATTGTTTATCTGATTGAGGTGTATCTGATTCACACAAATCAAAAATGACATATGGGTCACAATATTAATGTATCAAAACAACCAAAATATATTTCATCGGTTTTAAGTATGTTTGTTTTATATTTTAGTATAATTACTGTCAATTTTAAATAAAAATAGGAAATTACAGTCATACCAGTCATACCATGTGTTAGATTGTGGTACAGATGATTCGTATATTTCCCGAAGTCACAAAATAATTCTAACCATGAATGTTTCTTGGATTTACATTTTCTTTTTTTCCAAACTGCCATCCATGAATATTGAGTCAATGTTTTTATCTAAAAAACCATTATTATTTTTTAAATCTAGAAGAGTAGAGGAGAATCATGTTACCATTATAATGTTAGGATTCACTGTAATGAAAACATGATATTTCAATAATCAGTTGTATTTCAATAATGTGAACGGTTTTTTAGCCAATAACATCGAATCAATATACAATGTTACAAGTTCAACAATGAAATTCAACTGATATTGAAACTATTGTAACATTGGCAGAAAGAAATACTTTATCTATTTTGCGGCTTTTTTTAGACAGTTGAATGAAAAAAATGACTTCCAAAACGATATAGGGAAAAAATTAATATGTATTAGATAAAAACAATAAATAAATCATCTTCCAAAAGTAGATAAAATGAGGAGGAAATTAACTATATGAGAAGTCAAAATTCACCTTTTTTATGGTTGTATGAATTCTTGATGAATTTCCTTGTTTTCATTATCTCGTCTATAAGATCAAAGTCCAATCGCTCAGGATAATGTGTGGATTCTAACAAACCATCCCAACTCAAAAAAATAATCTACATGGATAAGAAAACAATTGTTATATGAGTCATACTAAAAATAAATTGCTTAAATATTAATATGAAATAATATATTATATAAAAAATCAAACCAATGAAAATTATAAAATCTATTTAATATGTATTCCAAAATTTAGAAGTGTATGATGAAGTATCTTACATAGTATAGATTAAATTATTATTATATATATAAATTTTTTTATTTTCTTTATTTTTGGTACTAACATGTTTTTTCAACCATAAATTATGTTTTACTAAAAATATAAAATAACACCTCTAACAATTTTTTTGTGTGTCTGAATCCCTAGTTTTTTTTGAATTTTATTTCATTAAATTTATTATCAAGATAAAAAAGCCATTAAAAAACATTTTGTATATTGGAAAACTATTTCCTGTAAGAAAATGATATTTTTACTAAAAAAATTTCTAAATATTATTATTATTTGAATACGAAAAAAATGTTTTTAATATAATAATATATGTTTTTAAAAAAAGGGAAAATATAATTACTTTAAATAGATATATCTAATTTATTAGTTAAATTTTACAAAACATTAAAAAAAATTCATCAAAAGTAATTTTTTTTCTTTATCCTGATCATCAACATTAAAAATAGTAATTATACATTTATTCCCAAAATAGACACTATAATTATTAAATAATATGATAATATTGATAGAGAATAAAATATACATTTTATGAATATAATTTCAATTTGTTAAGGAAAAAAATTTTATAATTTAACCAACTATATATGTATTTTGATTAAAATATTACTTATTTTTGAAAAACAATATAAAATTGATTTATAAGTACAACAACATATACTATTTTATTTTTCATATATATACTTTTATAATATAATTATTCCTCAAAAAAGTATAATCCATTAATCCATTGTAGTAATGTAATAAAAGTACATGTTTTAGAAAAATTAATGTTTTCACTATTTATATAAAAGAAAAATATTTATGATAATTATTAAAAATATTCAAAAGAAAATATTTACAAGTTAGAATTAGAAAAGTGTTATTAATATTATACATATAAAATTAATAATATTCATAATGTGAAATATATATAATTAAATCTATTTCTTGTAGGAAAATCGCTATTAAAAATATATTCACCTATATATTGGCGGATGATATGTCATGCATACCCAAAATGCTAAATTATATATATCTACCATGGATGTAAAAGATAACACACCCCTTATACAACTATAGAGGATTCACCCAAGATAACACCACCTATTTAGGATAAACATTGTGTTTGTATTTTCAATTCTAATGATTTCTTAGATTCATTAGAATAATAAGGATGAAATAATGTTGAGTTATAAATAATGAAAAATGAATAAATTATATTGGACCTAACATATTCCCAATTTTCTTAATTATGTAGTTCTATAATCAACATTTATCTATATTATATATAAGAATATTTCAAATTATATATATCCAATTAATCATGGGAATTAATAGCCTATAAGTGTGATAACCAAGGCCTTACACAGAAATCCTTTAACCCAATTCCCCCTTATGTACAAACATTCTATGAGGGAGTTTTTTGGGAGAAAATATAATAGGAAACAACAATAATTACTAGTTTACAAACCAATGAATCAAAATCAAATAGAATTTATACATAAAATTAGATCTCAACAGAGAAATTACAACATAATAACCCTAATGAGGAATATTTGATTTATGGTTATTATGGGAGGAGGATGTGACCTTTTTGGGGTGTAGAATTTCCTCTTAGGAGTGGATCTGGGATAGGGAGAGGGAGGTTAGATGAGTGTGGTGGGGTGTGGGGGGGGGGGTCAGCATTGCTGTAGAGGAGGGAAACCGAGAGGGGGAGGGGGTTCCGCGGTTGGTGTCACTTTTGAGGATGAATTTTGGTCCGAGTGGTGGGGGAACGAGGGTTGCTGATGAGGTGAAGGGGTCGAGGTCACTGCTGGGGTGGGGAGAAGAGGATGTCGGCATTGGGATAGGGTTTAGGGTTGGGGTCATGTAATGAGATTGGGTGACAGAAGAATTTGGTATTTTTTTATAACATTTAGAAGCTATATAAATTTAACCCCCTCTAATTGTTAAAAAAATATTGCAGTAGTTTAATTAAACTAAAGATATGTTATATTTTTTAACATGATTTATTTTAAGGTGGATACTAAAACTACCTCTAATAAACCACTACGAAGAAATGTTTTCTGTAGTGACATTATTTTTTATTTTATGCCTGGATAGTGGAACATATACTTTTAGTGCTAAGGTTGATATGAGACATTGGATTACTGAGTCATTCCATTAGAGGGGGAGTGTTTATAATATGATGGTATTCACTAGATCTATAATATTGTGTCAACACATGGTGGAAGACATCCCCAGAGTTGTAAAACTGGGCTAACATGTGCTATAGGGCTTTCCCCAAAGCCATGAATTTGTTCAACATTGGTATTTACATTAAAGGACAGAATGGTACTATTACTAAATGGTGGAACATGCTTTTCCTTTACGGTATATAAATCCACCTATACTTAATGGTGGATATAATCACTCGGCATTACTTGTGTCATTAAATTTACTAAATATGGTATTCTTACCGAATGGTGGTGAAGTAGGAATTGTGGGGGTTCATGGAGACTTGGTCAACAGAAGACAACTCAGTATATGATGGATTGGATTCTTGGGTATTAATTTACCTACCCATTAGGTTATAAAATACTATAAAAATGTTCAAACATGTGAAGAATTCATTGGCAATGTCCCAATGGGTTTATACCCACACCCTATATGGGAATCTTGGAACACGTGTGGACTTACGGGCTATGGTTGTATTGATAGGAATGGGCCATGTGGTAGGTTGATAGGGCTATTATATATGGGAGATAGATAGGGCACTAAGCCTAATTCCATATGGATTTCACAATACATATAATATTTATTCTTCCAATTTAACTATTTGTAAGTTCTAAACTACATGATCTAGGATTCTATTATCATTATCATGTGACATTACATGACATGTGTCATTACATGACATGTTTTTTTATAGTCAACCCAAGTCACATTAGGCCTTCAGTGATAGTCATATTCTTCTTCTATATGGGGATGTGTACATGAGGTCATATTGCTCAACGGCCTAAACATGGTGATTTGGGTTACATTTTTACATCAAATATATTCTTTAATTTACTAAAATATTATACATTATAATTTAATATTGGTCGATTTAATTATTTTGATAAAATAAATAATACTTTTAAAAGTTATTTGTGGAATAATAATTCATTATAATAATAAATATAATTTATCTTTTAACAAATAAATGTATGATTTATTAGATTAATAACATCTTTTTATTTATATGATGTTTCTTTTATTATTATAGATTTCTCTATAATATTTATATTATGTAACATAAATCATTTTAGTTTAGTGTTATTGAAAAAATAGCAAACAATTTTAATATTAATTTTGAGAAGGAAGGAAAAGTTTCCAAAATAATGGGTGATGATATTTTACCACCCACAAAAAAATTTGTCATGAAATTTAATAATAATAGGATGAAAAAAATTTAAGGGTAGTTATGACTTATTATATCATGAGGCTACCATTTAGCTTATTTAAACATATTATTCCACAATTGAGATTTTACCACATGACATGTTTTTTTCATAACAAATCATTCCCTTTGATCTATAATTTCCACGGATTATTCATCGTATAAGAGATAATGTTTATGTTTCATGTCTTCCTAGTTATGTAAAATTGATGAATGTAAAATTTTCAACCTCATGAATGATACATGAAACACATCCAATACATAGCAGTGGTTGAGAGGGAGTTTTGAGAGATAAGATTATATCCTAACATGATTAAATATATCAATGTCGGGAATGTATATGTGGTTCAACTTCTCTTTTATCTGAAATATCTTTAACCACATCTATATAGATATCTAGAATAATAACTTTTCCCTAAAATAAAACTCCAGATATCACAGATGATTATATTTATATCACATAGGTCATATTTTTATGGAATTCATATGCTGCTAAATGGTTTGAACCTTCTCTATTTATTCGTGGAAAAGGACATAATCTATTAGATTCTTCCCTCCAACTTCCCTATTTTATGATATATTTCTATATATCTTCTCATACATAGCCTCATATGGTGACATCTGAATCGTAATACAGAAACTATTTTTAATTATATATCTACCATGAGGATGTGTTTATCCCAACATCGAACGAATTATATCGAATAAGATCTCAACAATTCCTTTAATGTGTGGATGGTTCCCTTGTAGTGATCAAATGTTTGAGGGTGGTAATCAATGTTGAAACTCAAATCAATCTCCAATTATTTATAAATAATTTTCATGATCCTTGATGAAAACCTCAAATCTCAATTAGATATAGTGGATTTTTGAAACTCATACCATCTTACATCTCCCCTTATGTATATCATGGCATGGTATCCAATAGAGAAATATTTTTGAATAATAATAATGTGAACTAACTTTATTAGGGGTTCTACTAAAACCCAAATGGAATAATGTCCTTTAAATGTTCTAGGTATTCCCACAACAAAATAAATGTTAATGTAATCCTATTTATATATTTTTAAGAATAATGGTTTCAACACAACCTTATAAGTTTATCATTCAACTTATATTGATGTAATACTAAGAATCAATAAATGTATTTAATTATTTTCCTTATCATGTTATCCCAAGATATGAATTTTCATTAGATCTATTTACATCATTATGTTTCATAGATGCATAGTGAAATATGAATAATGGAAATCATCTAAAATATCCCTCTTCATTCTGGTTTTTATGGGACACATATTTTGGTTCCAATCCATATAACTCCATTATTATTAAATATTATCTCTAGAATGATCAATATCATAATCTATTAAACATATCATCTTTCTAGGACATTCATATCATCATGTGAATAGATGGTCAACAAATCAATTGAGAAATTTAGGATTTCTATCCCTCCCTTATGATTTCATGATTCATTTTTTACAAATCAAAATGTATTCCAACTCTTTCAATCCTTGTCGTGGATATTATAGAATGATCCTTCCTTTTAAGGGAATCATACACATTTATTTCCATCCTATGGTGTTAATATTTTGATAAATAATATTCCATGATTTGTTTTATCCATCATCTTTGGTGTATGTTCATATATTTTAATGTGAATATTTACTTTAATCTCTTATAGTATGTATAAATATCACACTTCCCAATATAGAGTTTAAACCACCAAATTTTCTATCCCATGACTACTTCTTACTTTTGTAGATCACGTGTTGGTGGTTCTTCTCAAGAGTCATTAATTTATGTGATTCATAAGTGATAACTTTCTCATTCCAAAAAATAATGAAACCAAAATCATTCCCAAGAGAGTCAATTTATATTATATACACCCCTCCATTATAGGGTAGTGTATGTCTCAGTGTAGTAACCAATCCCTTATTAATCACTCTGATGATTTACTCATATTCCATTGTGCATAGTCAATTTACTCCCTTCTATGTCATGTTTCTTAGTTAACTGATTAATCATGATATGTTTAACAAAAAATAACTGTATAATCAATAAAAATAAATAAAACAATGATTATTTATGTAACAGGTTGATTTAATCAATTTTTCAATCGTTTATTTCATTGATGGTTCCATTGGTACATTATTTCTAGTGAAAATATGACCTAATAAGGATAATTTTTATAACCAATAGTCATACTTTAAAAAAATGAAATATAATTTCTCCTTTATAAGGTTCATGATACAATTCTCAAATTCTCTTCATGTTATTTATTTCACATAAAATATTAAATTATTTCATCATTAATGACACCCATGAATTTTTCATGGTAATATGTAAATACTAAATTAATCAAATCTATAAATATAAAACGTAATTTTAATGCCCAAATAGAATCACTATAAATTAATTTTTTTTATTCCTTATGGAAAATATTTCATGGGTATATATTCTCTTCACCCAAAAAATTTTGACATTTGGATGGAAGATAAATATTTTTCAAATTTGGGGCTCCACAAAGATGATCAAATAGTTCATCACTACAGGGTATAAGAACATTATTCTTAACCATGATCCTATTAAGAATATTATAATAAATAAAGAGACACATTGATCAATCCATCTTCATTACAAAACTATTTTGTAAGCCCTACAAGAAGAACACAGGAATATAAAGCTATTATCAAGATTATCTTACTGATTATTATTTAATTGTTCAAACTCAATGGGGTCGATTATATAAGTACTCCTTGAGATAGGTATAGAACTAGGTATAAGATATATTGGAAACATGAACTCGCCCTATGGGGTGAAACTAGTGTTTTCGTCAAAAAATACATCAGTATACTCTGATACAATAATAATTTCAATATTTTTAACATCACCCCCAATCATGTGAGCCAACAGTCCATCATGGTATCATAACATGTAATATAGAATTATATATTAAAGGGAACCCATAATAATTTATTTATATATATCTAATAATAGTATGGCATGGATATGAAAAGAAGATTCATTATCCGAATAATAGATATATTGTATTCATATGGATAACCATTCCATACCAAGAATCACATGAAATTCAACCTGGGGTAGTAGATATTTTTTTTGAAGTACCTTCCTATAGATATTAGTTAGAGATGTGTTATGTATCTTATATTCGATCATCAATTCTCTATAGTTTTTGATAGATAGTTCATTATACAATTATTGAGGAGGTGGATAATCATTTCTAGAAAACATGTGTGATATAATATAATCTGAAAATAGACAAGAGAATATGTAATTTTTAGGTTTAGAGTACTGAATGTGTGAACATTGCACCCCTTAATTATCATGATCTACCTCAGTAGTAGTGATTACATACACTCTTCATTGCTCAATTTGTTTAGAATTTCAATGAGGTTTATAAACATCCACAACTATTGGGTTAAGGAAGATATTTCATAGTTCCAAAAATCCATAAACTTGATTAATTGAAATGTAGATGACCTATTTTTCGAGGCATTTTATTCATATTTTGTGTTAATTATCATCATAACACTACTTAGATTGTTTATTGAAATAATGATCTACCCAACCAGACATAAAACACTTCCCATGTACCTTGATGAAAAAAATAATGTTCTTTATCTCACATCTTTTGAATGTTGTCTCTTGGAATTTCATTCCCCCAAGTGGTTGATCATTGCAGGTTTGATGATATTCTACATTTCTGTTCTTGTACTCTGTAACGTACCCGACCTGGAAACCACTAAACCGATGCTCCGAGCTGGGTGGTTACATGACCTTAAGCGCACCTCCCCGTACGCCAAAGGCTTCCGACCAGTAGCGGGCGTCTATGTAGTCAAGTGGGGAGACTATACCCCCTTTTATCAGGGTAAGACACAACATAATAAACCAAAAAGCGGAAACAATAACCAAAAACCAAGGAACATGTATAAATAACATTTCCAACAGTAAATATGTCATTCCATAGTATAAGTGGAGAAGTTAAAAAAATCCCCAAATAAGAACAATAGCCAAAATACCCAAAATGGTCCCGACTACATGTCTGGATCCTCCACAAAGTTCTAACCTTGTCCACTCACTAACTATCAAGGACCTTTTCCCTTCTCCTGACCTACAAACATGAAGTCTGCTCGGGTACCCAACGACGGCCAGAGCAGGGTGTGAGTACAACTCAGTAGGCCACCACCAACGGTGTCTACAAAATATCCAGTATAAACAGGTAGTGCATGAAAAAAGGAATTATGAATGATAAATAACAAGTAATTAATTAAGGTACCATTAAACAGTTTAGAGCCATAGTCGTTGCCACTTTCATTACCATTCATTTATTCCCAAATATCCTCACTTACCATTTCATCAAATTTCCATGGGTTAATCACATACATTATGTTACATGGGTCTAAGGCCAACAATCACATTCAAGAGGGAAAGAACCTCTTTATACTATCTCACTAGGACTAACCCCTCATAAGAGCCATTACCTCACCTCGAAGCCTCAGTCTGGGTGGATGCAACCGTTAGGAGAATATGCCCTAATTCCTCTTTCTTAACCCGCACATTTAGGGTGGAGTTTAGAACTTCGGTATTTTCTCAACCTGTGGTCGTAGATACTCATGTCATACCCCACTCTATGAAGCAATGTGCACATTCTTATATATAAGTAACCATCAATCATCCAAACCATTTCCCTTCTGCAAACACTATTCACAACAACCCACACAGGAATCCACATCATGCCTTAACCCATTAACACATTATTGTTCACCTCATTTAACCATTCACCCAATTCCCATTTGTTATGATTATCTCGCAACGCATTCAACATTAAACCCATAATCTAACTCATTATGGTCTTTAATCAGTTTACACATTAACCCATTTAACTCGTTCATCGTTTCCATGAATCAACCATTTAACCCATTCCACTTTAACCCTTAGGTTATTACCATGTCTAGGTGCATCACCTAACTTATATTCCAAGTTCAACCAATCATGACAACATATTTATCAAGGGATATACAATTTACTACGATGAGGTCACTTGTTTAATAACAATCCCTAAACCCGGGAAAAGACGGCACATCCCATTGATGGCCCTAAATTAGGTCAAGTCTATCCCGACATGTTCCACAGGGATCATGAGGGTTCCCATTTACCATTTTAATCATAGCTATTACAAAATATGCGAATTTTATTCAAAACATAACCATAGGAAAGCAAGAACACAACTAAACATGAACAAATACCCAAAAAAACTATGGGATATAGCTTTATATACCACCTACCTCGAAATTGCATTTGAACACACCCTCAATCGAGTCCTTAGACCTCGATCCAACCAACCCTTGGAGCTTCAACCTAAAAATCACCCAAAATTTAGGGTTTTTAGAGCATCGAAACGAGAGGGGGAGAAGATACAAACCCTAAACCAAGAAAACAACCAAGGATGGGATTAGAATTACCCAGAGGTTCAATCCGCCACCAACAAACCAAAAATGCCTTAAAATAAGGGATAACCACCCTTGGGAAGCTTGGGTTGGCCAAGTTCATCGCTAGGGCTGAGAGGGAGTGAAATGTGGAAAATACCGAGTGGGTTTAAAGGCCCAGAGTGGCAATTTAGTAATTTTCCCCAATATTAAGAGGTTGCACGGTTTGTCCGCACGGTTTGGAAAACCATGTGCAAACTGTGCGCATGCAACTACCTAGAAGATGAGGGGGTTTCATGATCTAGCTACATGGTTTAGAGAACCATGCACATGCTTCTATCTAGAGGAGGAAGGGTCACACGGTTTTTCCTGGGCAGGCCGCACGATTTACCTGGTCGTGCGCAGGCTGTGCGCCCTGGCTTGTCTTGGCCAAAATTCCTTTCTTCCGTGCCCCGAGCCCCCAGAGCATCCCCAAGGCCTCTCACACTCTCAGGAAACATTTTCAAGCACCAAAACAAATTGTTCAACCCAAAACACAACAGAAAACATACCTTTACAAAAACCGGGATCTTACAACCTCCCCACCTTATAACAGCTCCTCCTCGAGCCGAGCTTTCAAGCCTCATTGATCCAACGAAGAGAAAAGTTCAGACCACTGATCCCATATATTAGATTCCCTCTCCCATGTTTCTTCATAAACATTCCCATGCATCCATAGTACTAGCACTAATGGCACAACCTTGCCTCACCGGACCTTTTCACTACGATCCACCACATGAACCAGATGCTCTTCAATGGATGCATCGGCCTCAAGCTCCACATACTCAACATCAACCATGTGATATGGGTCAGGGTGATACCGTCGAAGATACAACACATGAAACACATCATTCATCCCACCAAACCACTGTGGAAGATCCAATCAATAAGACACTGGTTCGATCCTCTCTACAATCTCAAAAGGTCCCACATACCAGGGTGCCAACATACCCTGTTATCATATCCAACGGTGACTCAACCTTGGCGACACCCGAAGGAACACTTTATCACCCACCCCAAACTCAAGAGGTCTACGCCTCCGATCTGCATACGACTTCTGCCTACCTTGAGCCGTAGTCCTTTGCTTCCTGATCAACTGAACTCTCTCTGAAGTCTCCTGCACGAGACTTGGCCCCAACAACTCAGATTCACCGGCCTCTAGCCAACACAATAGAGATCTACATAGACTTTAGTAAAGTGCCTCAAACGGTTCCATCTAAAACGTAGCCTGAAAAATATTTTTGTAGGCAAACTCAACCAGCGATAGGTGCCTCTCCCAAGAACCTCCAAAGTCCAAGACACAAGCTCTCTACATGTCTTCCAACACTGGGATCGTACGTTCCTACTGCCTGTCCGTCTGCGGGTGGAAAGCCATACTCAAAAACATCTATGTACCAAGAACCTTCTGCAACCCTTTCCAGACACACAATGTGAAACCCAGATCGCGGTCCGAAACTATGGTTCTCAGAACACCATGAAACCGCACTATTTCTCTAAAATACAGCTCACCCAACTGGTCGACTGTATGGGTCATCTGAATCGGTAAGAAATGAACCACTTTCATTAACCGATCCACAACCACATAGTTTTCATCATTCTTTCATGGCATCCTCGGAAGACTCATGACAAAATCCATTGTCACATCATCCCACTTCCATTTCCGAATGGGAAATGGATGCAACAAACCACATGGGTGTTGATGTATTGCCTTCACCTGCTGACAGGTAAGACACTGTGCCACAAAGCCCGCAACTTCCTTTTCATTCCATGCCACCAAAACTGTCATTGGAGATCACGGTACATCCTTGTCAAACTTTAATGTACTTCCCACTTGGATGTATGGAACTCATGCATAAACTCTTCCCGCACACTCTTTGGCACAACTATGCGATCACGAACACGAACTACACCGTCCACGCCGACAGCCCAGCCAGAAGGTAGCTCCCCACCTTTATGCTTTTCCTTCACGATCAAACTCTCAGGATCATCAAGATGACTTTCTTTAAATCGACTCAAAAGCATCGAATCCATCGTTAAGCAATATTGACCTAACCATTCTCCTCCTACACATCTAGGTGAATTTCTGCAAACAAATCTCTCACCTTCCACTCGGTGCTAGACTCTTGAATCATCTGATTATGAACCTTCCTACTCAGAGCATCAGCAAAACGATTTCCATATCGCAGCATGTAAACTAACTCAAAGTCAAAAGACTGTAAATATTCAACTCATCTTCACTGCTGAAGATTCTGATCCCGCTAAGAAAAGATTTACATTAAACTCTTATGGTCAGTAAACACGGTAAACCGTTCTCCTAATAGATAGTGCCTCCAGCACTTCATGGATTACACCACTATAGCCAACTCAAGGTCATGAATGGGATAGTTCTGCTCATGGGGTCTCAACTGCCTTGACCCATAAGCCACAACCCGCTCATCCTTCATCAACACAGCCCCAAGTCCGACTACGAACACATCACAAAACACGATGTACTTCTTAACTGGATCAGGTAAGATCAAGATAGGTGCGGTCATCAACCACTTATTCAACTCTTGAAAGGAATTATAACAAGCCTCAGACCAATTTAACATGATTACTTTCTTGTTCAATCCGGAATGTGGTGCTGCAATCTGAGAGAAATCCTGAATGAACCTTCGGTAATACTCGACCAAACCCAGAAATATCTGAACATCTAAAAAACTCTCGGGCTGCTCCCAAGATACAACTGCATGCACTTTCTCTAGATCCACTGACACACCGGCCTCCGAGATGATGTGACCCAAAAAATGCACCTCACCTATCCATAATTGACACATCGATAGCTTGGTGTATAGTCGGTGCTCTCTTAGTGTACCCAAGATGATGTCAAGATGTTGGGAATGATCGTCACGAGTTTTCAAGTACACTAAGATATCATCAATAAAGACAACAACAAACCGATCTAGATAGGGCTGAAAGATCCAGTTTATCAAAGATATAAACACCTCCGGTGAATTGGTCATGCCGAATGGAATTACTACAAACTCAAACAACCCGTACCGACTCCGGAAAGCTGACGCAGTACGTCAGAAGACCTCACCCTCAACTGGTGATAACCCGACCTCAGATCAATCTTTGAAAACACCGATGTACCCCTCAACTAATCAAACATATCATCAATTCTAGGAAGAGGGTACCGATTTTTCACTTTCATCTGATTCAACTTTCTATAGTCAATGCACTGACTCAACAACCCATCAGCCTTCTTTGAAAAAAGCTTGATAGATCGACAAGGAGACGTACTAGGATGAATAAACCCCATACGCTCCAACTCCTAATGTTGAAACATCCATTCATGGAGTTCTACCGGTTCCATTTGGTATGGCGGAATAGAAACTAGTTCAGCTCCCGGCAGCAACTCGATTGTGAACTCAATATCCCTCTCAGGGGGTAACCTTGAGAAATCCTCTAGAAATACGGCCCAAAACAGATCCAGTACAAGAGGGAAAACAGACTGCTCCCCTATTTTATTTTCATCAAGCATGATACATGCCACTCGATCCCTTAGTCCACTCATCTGTTGACAAAATTGCCCCGCGCACCATGATCGAACATCCCATTCGCCACGGTGGACATAAGTGTCACTATAAAGAAACCTGAATGATACTATGTGATGATAACAGTCTATGTGTGCCTGATACAACACCAACCAATCCATTCCCAGGATTAAATCAAACCCTGACATCTCGAGAATAAACAAGTCTCACAAAAAACGATACCCACCAACTTCCAAGGCACATCCCTTGCACTGCTTGATATCCACAACCCGCACCCCCAACGATGTGTCAATTGACATCACCCCACACACCCCCTACACAGGTAAAACTAGTTCTATCACAAGTTGAGAAGAGATAAAAGAATGTTTGGCGACTGTGTCAAACAATGAACTAGAAAAAGTAGAAGATATAAGGATTGTACCTCGAATAGCCGATGGTCCAGCCTCACCATCACCAGGCGAAAACTGAACTTCCTGAAGCTGACTTTCCCCTCTACCCAGGGCTCCAGACTAAACGCCCTGCGCTGCACTGCCCTGCTGGCATGAGCGATCTTGACTTGGAGTTCCACGACCATCGCCCCTACCAGTACGGCTCGTGGAGCTCCAACTGCCTGCCTGATATTGGGCAACTGATCCCCTTCCCGTATCTGGAACCTACCTTGCTCCATTAGGTTCACCCTCCTACTGAGGGTTCCTACAAAACCTCTGCACATTCCCCATCCTACCGCACAAACAACACTCCACTGGAGGTTGAGGACATTGGCCACACATATGCCCTGGCCTGCCATACTGATAACAAAACACATGGTTCCCACTCTGTGAGGCTGACCCTCTCTCCCAGCCACGTTGCACACTTCCACAATGTTGTGAGCTCTCATGGCATCACTTTCGAACATCAGTAGCTGCACCGATCATCTGTCCCACTAACATCATAAGCCCACTACCTGATGCTCCATTTAGGTTTCCATCCGAGATCAGTGCCTGATCTACTACCTCTACGAACATCATCCAGTGGAAGATATTCACTTGAGACCTAATATCACGTCTCAATCCATCTTGGAAACACTTTTCTATTGCTGCCTCACCCCCTGGTTACACTGGGACAAAGCATCTCAAATCCGTGAAGCAACTAGCATAGTCCATCACCGATAGCGATCCTTGAGCCAGGCTCATATACTCTGCGGCCCACTCCTGCCTCAAGGTCTCTGGGTAGAAATTCTCCCAAAACATTTCCTGAAAAACCTTCCACGACATTCCATCAACCTACTCAATTTGAGCCCGAATGTCCAACCAACGCCTCGCCTGGCCTCGCAACATATAATCGGACAACATCACCCGCCTATCGATAGGGGTCTCTATATGATTCAGTATTGTTTGGACAAACTCTAACCAGAACATTGCTTCCTCTGGCCCACCCTCTCCGATGAAAGTCAGAGGGTGCTATAGCTGGAATTCCCTGGTCAGGTCGAACATACTATGTGCAACCCGCCCGGGGTCCCAATCCATCATCTTCATAAGGTGAGCCATGTTCTCTTGGAACTAGTCTTCTCTACCTTCATTGATCGCCACATTTTTTTGATCCTCTATTGGAGGAGTGTTCTCAGCAACATCCTCATGTTACCCAATGGGTAATCAACATCGTGGTAGCATTTCTCTACAATTTCAAGCACGAGATTTAGCACACATACCACAAAACATTCACGACTTTATCAAAAGCCCTTTACTAGCTACAACAACCCACTTTTCATACACTAACCCAACAACATTTTCTGATTTTCTTCAGACCCTATTACTCTATCAAACATCATTTACCCACTTGTTTTATTTAATTCTTCTCATAATTTCTTGGTTTCATAAAATTCATGATGCACCCTACATTCCTACCTCACACACCCATTCTGTGTGTGTGTGTCTATACAATGCATGTCACCTCTCTCCCTAGGTGCCTATAATGATGCATGAATGACAATCCTCGTGTCGTTAAGGCCAAGAGCCAAATATCAAAAAAAAATCACATCAAACCACGTGTGTGTCACCCAACGGTGAAATATCATCAACTGTAACAACACACAACCAAAAAAAATATTTCCCACCCAAGGTGACTTGGGTTTTCCCCCATACATGGGTTAGCTACTCCCATGCATGAGCTCATTACCAAGGCCCGACACGTCTTACACCTTGGCTACCAATCCCAAATAACATGACCTCAGAGAAGGAGAAGAAAAAACTCCCACTGATACCACTTTGTAATGTCACCGACCTAGAAGCCACTAAACCGGTGCTCCGAGCCAGGTTGTTACATGACCTTAAGCACACCTCCCCATACGTCCAAGACTGCAGACCAGCAGCGGGGGTCTATGTAGTCAAGTGGGGAGACTATACCCCCTTTTTATCTGAGTAATCCACAACAGAATAAACCAAAAACTGCAAACAATAACCAAAAACCAAGGAACATTTATAACAAACATTTTCAACAGTAAATATGTCATTCCATACTACAAGTGAAAAAGTGAAGAAAAGCCCAAAATAATGACAACATCCAAAATCCAGGAAATGGTTCCAACTCCATGTTTGGATCCTTCACCAAGTGCTACCCATGTCCAATCACTATCTAGCAAGGACAATTGACCTTCTCCTGGCCTACAAACATGAAGCCTGCTTGGGTACCCAATGGCGGCCCGAGCAGGGTGTGAGTACAATCTAGTAGGCCACCACCAACGGTGTCTACAAAATATCCAGTATAAATAGGTTTTTCATGAAAAAATGAAGTATGAATGATAAATGAAAAGTAACTAATTATGTTTCCATTAAACAGCTTAGAGCCACAGTCGTTGCCACTTTTATTAACATTCATTTATTCCCAAATATCATCACTTACCATTTCATCACATTTACATGGGTTAATCACATACATTATGTTACATGGGTCTAAGGCCAACAATCAAATTCAAGAGGGTAAACACCTTGTTATCCATTCTCACTAGGACTAACCCCTCATATTAGCTATATCCTCACCTCGAAGCCTCAGTCTGGGTGGATGCAACCATTTTGAGAATAGACCCTCAGTCCCCTTTCCTAACCCATGCATTTAGGGTGGAGTTTAGAACCTCAATATTTTCTCGACCCATGGGAATAGATCATAATGTCATACCCCACTCTACAAAGCCTTGTGTACATGATTATATATAATTAACCATCGACTATCGAAACCATTGCCCTTCGGCAAACACTATTCAAAACAACCCACACGGGAATCCACATCATGCCTTAACCCATTAATACATTACCATTCACCTCATTTAATCATTCACCCAATTCCCATGTGTTATGCATATCTCACTAAGCATTCAACATTAAACCCATAATCTAACCCATTATGGTCTTTAATCAGTTTACACATTAACTGATTTAACCCATTCATCATTTCCATGAATCAACCATTTAACCCATTTAACATTAACCCTTAGGTTATTACCATGTCTAGGTGCATCACCTAACGTCTATTCCAAGTTCAACCAAACTTTCCAACATATTTATCAAGGGATCTACAATTTACTACAACAAGGTCACTTGTTTAATAACAATCCCTAAACCTGGGAAAAGCCAGCACATCCCATGGATGGCCCTAAATTTTGTCAAGTCTATCCTAACACGTCCCACGGGGATCGTGAGGGTTCCCATTTACCATTTTAAGCATCATTATTACCAAACATGCCAAGGTTATTCAAAACATAAACATAGGAAAGCATGAACACAACTAAACATGCACAAATACCCAAAACACTATGGGATATAGCTTTTTAGACCACCTACCTCGAAACCGCAGTTGATCGCACCCTCAATTGTGTCCTTAGACCTCGATCCAGCCACCCCATGGAGCTTAAACCTAAAAATCACCCAAATGATCGGGTTTTTAGAGCTTCTGAATGAGAGGGTGATAAGATACAAACCCTAAACCAAGAAAAGAACCGAGGATGGGATTAGCCTTACTCGGAGCTTCGATCCGCAACCAGCGGAACCAAAAATGCCTTAGAAATGAGGGAGAACCACCCTTGGGAATCTTGGGTCATCCATGTTCTTAACTAGGGCTGAGAGGGAGTGAAATGCGTAAAATCCTGAGTGGGGTTTAAAAGCTCGGAGTGGCAATTTTGTAATTTTTCCCATATTTATGTGGTTACACGGTTTGTCCGCACAGTTTGGAAAACCGTGCGGATGCCACTGCCCAGAGGAGGAGGGGTCACACAATCTATCTGCACAGTTTGGTAAATCGTGAGCAAACCGTGCGCATGCTTCTGTCCGGAGGAGGAAGGGTCACACGGTTTAGCCTGGGCAGGCCGCACGGTTTACCTGGTCGTGCGCAGGCCCTGTGCCCTAGCCTGTATTGCCCAGACATCCTTTCTTCCATGCCCCGAGCCCCCAGAGCACCCCTAAGGCCACTCACACTCTCAGGAAACATTTTAATGACCTAAAACAAAGGGTTCAACCCAAAAAACAACAAAAAACATACCATTCCAAAAACTGGGATCTTACAACCTCCCCACCTAATAATGGCTCTTCCTATGGACGAGCATCCAAGCCTCATTGATCCACTGAAGAGAAGTGTTCGGGCCACTGAGCCCACATATCCGCTTTTCGGTCCCATGTTTCTTCCTGATATTTTTCATGCTACCATAGTAATAGCACTAATAGCACAAGTTTGCCTCATAAGACCTTTTCACTACGATCCACCACACGAACTAGATGCTCCTCAAAGGACGCATCAGCCTCAAGCTCCACATACTCAACATCAACCATGTGAGATGGGTCAAGGTAATACTATCAATGCTACGACACATGAAGAACATCATGCATCCCACCATACCACTGTGGAAGAGCCAATCAGTAAACCCCTAGTCTGATCCTCTCCACAATCTCAAAAGGTCCCACATACATGGGCGCCAACTTACCTTGATTTTGTATCTGACGGTGACCCAACCTTGGTGACACCAGAGGGAACACTTTATCACCCACCCCAAACTCATGAGGTCTACGCCTCCGGTCTGCATATGTCTTCTGCCTATTTGGAGCCATAGCCATTCACTTCCAGATCAATTGAACTCTCTCTGAAGTCTCCTGCACGAGACTTGGCCCCAACAACTCAGATTCACCGGCCTCTAGCCAGCACAATGGAGATCTACATGGCCTCCCATAAAGTGCCTCAAACAGTGCCATCTGAACCGTAGCCTGAAAACTGTTGTTGTAGGAAAACTCAACCAGTGATAGGTGCCTCTCCCAAGAACCTCCAAAGTCCAAGGCACAAGCTCTCAACATGTCTTCCAAAACATGGATCGTACGTTCCGACTGCCCATCCATCTACGGGTGGAAATCCGTACTCAAAAACACCAGCGTACCAAGAACCTTCTACAACCCTAGCCAGAAACGCGATGTGAAACGCAGATCTCGGTCTGAATCTATGGTTTGCAGAACACCATGCAACCACAGTATTTCTTGAACATACATCTCACCCACCTGGTCTACTGTATGGTTCTCCTGAATCGGTAAGAAATGAGCCACTTTCGTTAACTGATACACAACAACCAAGATTGCATAATTCTTCCATGGTATCCTCGGAAGACTCACGAAAAAATCCATTGTCACATCATCCCACTTCCATTCTGGAATGGGCAATGGATGGAACAAACCGCCTAGGCATTGATGCTTGGCCTTCACCTACTGACAGGTAAGACACTGTGCCACAAAGCCTGCAACTTCCTTCTTCATTCCAGGCCACCAAAACTACTTTCGGAGATCACGATACATCTTGGTCAAACCAAGATGCACTGCCCACTTGGATGCATGGAACTCATGCATGAACTCTTCCGGCACACTCTTTGGCACAACCACGTGATCACGAACACGAATAGCACCTCCCACATCGACGACCCATCCAGAAGGTAGCTCCCCACCTTTATGCTTTTCCTTCATGATCAAACACTCAGGATCATCAAGCTAACATTCCTTAAATCGAACCAAAAGTGCCGACTCCATCGTTAAGGAAGAAAGAGTGACCTGACCATTCTCCTCCCGCACCTCCAAGTGAATTCTTGCAAACAAAGCGATCACCTTCCACTCAGTGCTGGACTCCTGAACCATCTGATTCTAAACCTTCCTCCTCAGAGCATCAGCAACATTGTTTCCCTTTCCCGGTGTGTAAACTAACTCAAAGTCAAAAGACTGTAGATATTCAACTCATCTTCGCTTCCAAAGATTCAGATCCCACTAAGAAAAGAATTACTTTAAACCCTTATGGTCAGTAAACACAGTAAACTGTTCTCCCAATAGATACTGACTCCAGCACTTCAAGGTGTACACCACTACTACCAAATAAAGGTCTCGAGTGGGATAGTTCTGCTCATGGGGTCTCAGCTGCCTTGAACCATAAGCCACAACCCGCTCATCCTGCATCATGACATCCCCAAGTATGATTCCGGACGCATCACAAAACACGATGTACTTCTTACCCGGCTCATGTAAGATCAGGATTGGTGTGGTCCTCAACCACTTCTTTAACTCTTGAAAGGAATTATCACAAGCCTCATACCACATGAACCTGATTCCTTTCTTGGTCAAGACTGAAAGTGGTGCTTCCAAGTGAGGGAAATCTTGAATGAACCTTCAGTAATACCCTGCCAAACCCAGAAAACTCTGAACATCTGAAACACTCTTGGGCTGCTCCCATGATTCAACTGCCTGCAATTTCTCTAGATCCACGGACACACCTTCCTCCGAAATGATGTGACCCAGAATATGCACCTCACTTATCCAGAATTGACCCTTTGATAACATGGCATATACCCGGTGCTCTCTTAGCATACCCAAGACGTTGTCAATATGTTGGGCATGATCGTATTGATTTTTCGTGTACACTAAGATATCTGATAAAAAGACAACTACAAACCGATCTAGATAGGGATGAATGATATAGTTCATCAAATCCATAAACACCACCAGTGAATTGGTCAATCCGAAAGGCATTAACACAAACTCAAACAACCCGTACCAACTCCAGAAAGCTATCTACGGTATGTCAAAAGACCTCACCCTCAACTGGTGATAACCTGATCTCAGATCAATATTAGAAAACACTGATGCACACCTCAACTGATCAAACAGATCATCAATTCTAGGAAGAGGGTAATGATTTTTCACTGTCATCTGATTAAACTTTCTATAGTCAACACACAGCCTTAACTAACCATCGGCCTTCTTTTAAAAATGCTCGGGTGATCCCCAAGGAGACGTACTAGGACGGATAAACCCCTTAATCTCCAAATCCTCATGCTAAAACTTTAGATACTTGAGTTCTGCCGGTGCCATTCGTTATGGCAGAATAGAAACTGGTTCTGCTCCCAGTAGTAACTTGATTGTGAACTCAACATCCCTCTCAGGGGGTAACCTCGGGAAATCAGCAGGGAACATGTCCTGAAACTGATCCCCTAGACGAGGGAAAATAGAATTATCCCCTATTTCATTGTCCTCAAGCATGAGACATGCCACTCGAGTCGTGAGTTGACTCATCTATTGACAATACAACTCGCACGCCCTGCTCGAACATCCCATTCGCCACGGTGGACATAAGCGTCACCATCAAGCGACCTGAACGATACTCTGCGATGATAATAGTCTATGTGCGCCCGATAAAACACCAACCAATCCATTCCCAGGATTAATTCAAACCCTGACATCTCGAGAACAAACAAGTCCCACAAAAAAATGATACCCACCAACTTCCAAGGCACATCCCTTGCACTGCTTGATATCCTCAACCCGTACCCCCAACGGAGTGTCAATTGACATCACCCTACACACCCCATCCACAGGTAAACCCAGTGCTATCACAAGTTGAGTAGATATCAAAGAGTGTGTGGCGCCTGTGTCAAAAAACGCACTAGAAAAAGAATAATCTACAAGGATCATACCTTGAACAGTCGATAGTCCAGCCTTGCCATCACCAGGCGCAAACTAAACTGCCTAAAGCTGACTTGCCTCTCTACACTGGGCTCCAGCCTGAACGCCCAGCGCCGCACTGCCCTACTGGCGTGAGCGATCTTTCCCTGGAGTTTCATGTGTAACACACCAATATTTTAAAAAATTAACATTATATTTGATATTTTATATGACACCTTATAATGAGAATAAATAAATTCTAAATTATTATTATTTAAATATCTCTATCATAACCTAGACGTTGAATTGGATGTTGTCAATAATATTTACCAAATTATGAAAGATATATAGTGGAATTTATCATTAAATATTTGTTTATTAATTGTAGGAAATAAATAATAAATTATTAGTAATTTTATTTTATACTTCATGAAAGTATTTTCTTCAAAAAATTATTGTTTTTATTAAGAAAAGAATATAATTACTTTTTTACACTTTTAGAAAAAAAAATTATAAGATGAACATCATTTTTGAAAACATCACATCCATATTAGCATATGATTAATTTTTAATATTTTAATTGAATGTTTTTTATGAATATTGAGAAATATCAATTTTTTTTAAAACTTTATATTTTGTTTCAAGAAATTAAAATGTTATATTATGTTTCAAAATTATTAAAGACTAAAATTATTTCTCTTATATTATATTTAATTAAATTAATTTCATTTGAATCGATTTTATTGTTGATTTTGATATAAAACATTTATTTATATAACTTTTATTATGAAAAATAGTTTATCATTGCGTTTTTGTGTTGATTTTAAATTAATTATGTCCAATTATAGAAATTGAACCTTGAAAAATATATTCCATATCTAAAATTAGTTGGTCCATATTTTGTAAATATCTCATGTTATTTTTGGTCACTATGAATAGAAATTAGATAAATTAATTGTTACCATAGTAAGGGTAAATATGGTAATTAAGGTTAAATAAAATATAATATGAACTATAAAATAAATATAAAACTTTACAAAATTTCATTGTTTGTAATATTTTTGTGAAGAGCATCAAATATTAGAACATTCGACAGTTTTTCCATTTAGTTGTGATTTGGAGATTTATGTTATTTTATTTAATGAAAAATAAATAATATCATTCTCTTTTAGTATTTATCTTTAAAATTTTAACATAAATATTAAAATATTCTATGTTCAGTTATAAATATTATGTTAAAATATAAATTTATTCATTTATAATTGTAATTTATTTAGAAATTTTAGTGATGATAAAACTACCATAACATATTTCACAACACTGAGACTATATTTATTCAATTAATTTAATAATACATTAAATGAGTTTTAAAACATTAATATTTATATAATTTTAATTCATCCGATGAATTATAATGATTTATTTAAAATTTTATCAATATTTGATGTTATTATGTTATAATTCCCTTTTTGAATTGATGTATTTAAATTCATATTAAATTAATAGTGTTAAAAATGACATTGATAATATTTTATAATAAATAACATCATATTATATGATTTAAAATTGATAAAAAGGCTTAGGTCTGGCCTAATGAAATGGATATGGTTGAAAACATTATACAAGGTCTATTTATGGGTCAATTTTTCTCATATGGTAATATTCATGAGAATTTATCAGTGGATAAAATTTTTATTGAAATAATTGTTAAATGGCTTAAGAGGGGGTTAAAGCTAAAATTTTAAGATGAACACACACGTAAAACATCGCCATATTTTTTTGGATGATATTATTTTGACTAATACTGATGTTATCTTCTCATTATAGTAATTTGGATCCATTTTTTAATAATATGTTTTATCATTTTAATAATTTTTATATTCCAATAATGCCTCTCCCCACACATATAAAAAGACACCATATCTCTCAATTATTGATATGATTTTGCTCCCACTACATCATGAAAACTAGAAATTTCCCTTATAAATACCGTTATTCATGTTTTAGGGATTTGTTTCATCTATAATTACAACATTGAGTCCCTTAATGGGAGTTTAAATATATTCTACAATATAATTGGAAATCCTATTTATCTAGTATTCCATGTTTATTTCTTATTCTAACTATCATTAATGTGTTATATCTACACTATAATAATGAATAAAGTATCATAAATATAATAATATGATATTATCATCTTTTGAGACCATATTCTATCTCTTCCCCTACCTATGAAAAGCAATAACATCACTCGTGCGTAAGTACAACTTGTCGTCTCCATGTACCGGTGTCATTATTTTCATCTCCACGTTACATGGATAAAAAAATTATAGAAATGATTAATATATATGATATTTATGAGATAAATATTATTATATAGTAAAAATATCATATATAACATCATTCATTCCAATCTATTGGAAAACTATAACATCGCCCATGTGCTCATTTGGACTTCCACCTCTGAGAACGGATGTAAACCCTATTTCATTTAAGAGAAACACATATGGTTATAATTTTACATTTAATTATTATATATAATATATATGAAATAATAATGATCATTCAATGGTTAATTATTAACTATCTTTCTTTAATTATATATATCTAATAATGAAAATAGTGTTCATGATTACATATGACATACCATATCTATGAATGATCTAATTCATTATTACATTTATATTATATATGACTATATATATATATATTGAATATATGTGATATTTAGATATTTAATAACATTCTATATATATGATGTATCGATGATTCATAACAATGTACTAAAAGTATCGAATAGAAACATACTTGAAAAACAATGTACATAACACTTTAAATAAACTAAGTAATAATTAATGGTTGTACAAAAATGGGTAATAAAATTTTATAAATAGATAATAAATGATATTATAAATTATTATATGGTTTTTATATAAGTATGATAAATTTTAATTTCTTATAGAGCATGTTATATAACCGTTGAGGCATGTCGAACATGTGGTATGGGATTTCATCTCAATTTCCACTTAATGAGGCATATATTAATGATATACACCTAATTTATTTTATATGGTGTATATGTTTCCACTATTACATTACATATACTTAATAATACATATTTCATGGTATTTTTTGTTTCAATTCAATTTTTTCCATCCAAGGGGAATTGACTTAAACATAACAACGAGGTGAGTGTTTTATAACTAAATTTATTTTCATTAGGTTATATTACTTCTTCATTGAATTCGTCCTTATAAGATTATCTATGTAGTACCCCCAGTTTTTAGTACATAAACCTTTCATTGTGTTATTATGGATATAAAGTATAAGAGGGATGTTGGGAGATTTCTGTGATATTTCACTATGTTTTGGTGACAAAAGGGGAGGCACAAAAGATGCACATGGTTTATCGGAACCATGAAATAATCCAAATAGAAAATGTGCACAAAAGTAGTTTTGAGGAAGAGAGCTTTTGCACGGTGTGCATAATATTAGGGAGACTATTCAAGGAGGTCGTGTGAGGGTCTGACTAGATAGTAGCTAATGAACAGTTAGTGCACAAATTGCCTAACCATTCAAACTAACTATGCACATGGTTAAAATGAGACCTTAAAAATGTAAATCTCACACACTTTTTCCTATAAGATGCTAGTTTTTATCACCTAAGTGGCCATAACTCATTATTTATATTCCTTGAAGGTAGAAGAACCACTCTCAATTTATTTGGAGTCAATCCGAAGGCTTCCCTTGGTTTTTTGAACAAATATTCTTAAGGTATGTGATAGTATTTCTTCATTCATGATCTCTTTCTTAGATATACTTTGATATAATTCTTATCCCTTACTGGATTCTCATATATACACGCTTTATGGGTATATCTATTACTGTGCATGCCAAAAAAGTCATGTTTTGGTCATGATCTTTCTAGGAGAAGATATCTAAGGCAGTTTAATGAAGAATCAACCGGTTATCTTAAAAGTTTTTCATCCATTGTTATGATTCGTCAAAACATTTGAGGTGGGTGGATTCTATCTTGAATCCACTTCATTAAATTTATTGTGTTAGTTTAAAAATGTATTATTTGAATTGAATTGAATTTTAAAACCATGTAATAAATCTTCTTTAGTGATGATTTACTGTTTTGATGAAATTGTGTGACCTTGCTGAATTGTTTTGCAAAGAGATTTAGTTTCATTATATTAAAATGATAATTTTAAATGGTGGAGTTTTTGGAATTTCTAAATGGATTTATGGAAATGGGTTTTTAAAAAAAATGGTATCTATTGATTTTTTTGCATTGAAATTGTATTAATGGAAATGTTTTCAATAAAAATATGTTTTTTAAAAGTGTGATTTTTGGCAAGTTCCTTAGGAATATTTGGTGCATGTGATAATGTGGATATACTGGGATTGGTTGAAATATAAACTTTTTGAAGGTGATAACGTTAAAATGGAACATGTAATACAATTACCTTCTGATGACTTGGTAGATCGATGATAAACAGTTCATTAGTATGGAACCCTCATCGCGTAGCATGCGTGGTTGGTGGTTTTGATGTGTGAAACAGATTGGATATGTCAAAGGAATATTGAGAAATGTTTTTTAAAAAAAATAGTAATTTTTATGGAAAAATAACTTGATGGAAAAATTGGTTACCATTTCACTTGCATGATTTTCTATACATGGTTTTGGAAACATGTTTATATTTATTTATAAACTATTTTGAGAATTTTTTTTATAAAATTTGTTTTATGTAAATGTTGCTAAATCTTCGATAATAGATTCATGAGTAGGTAAATCAATGGGGAAAACCAACTTAGTTTTATACTCAAACTTTATTTGGCACTTTGGTGCTTTTGCAGATGCTTTCATTCAAGTTATGGGAAAATCTAAAATATCGCTTACTTTTGGAACCTTCTTATAATACTTGGGTTGTTTCGGTGATTGTGGAGCGTGGAGATTATGAAGCATGGAGTCTTGTGGTCTATTGAGAGTCTGTAGTTGGCATTCCACTAATTACCTTGATAATTGTTTATCTTCATTTATTGCACACTTTGTTTTGGTTTTGAGATATATGATGTTGTTGAGTTGTATTTCATTTGTCCATGCATCATATAGTGAGTTGTTTGGTTAATGGTATTATTTAAAAAGGGTAAATCTTTCCCCACTTTTATTGTAAACCCTTCGGAATTTATTTCCATCCTTTGGAATCTTGGGGATGTCACATAAAACCTAGTAATGATCCCTCTTATTCTCAAGGAAATGAAAATTATTGGGTCATTACAAATGGTATCATCTTGGTAGATCCTTGCTTAACAAGTATTTTAACATTCTTTGTATTGGAGTTGAAATGTTTTCATTTATATTTCTTGGGTAGTGATATTAGGTAGGAGTAGGATTTTTGGAACATAAAATTTAGAACATTAAAGGACCTATCTAACCCATTTATGCTGAATTTGATGTTACTAGAGAGTTTGGTACATAAGTGTTTTTGATACAGTTATAGGATTTGGAAATCTCATTGTCATGGGTCAGCAAATGAGGTAAGCATGTCAAGCATTGTAGAGGAATGACTTCCTTGTAGGATTAAATATTTAATTTAGAGTAATGATATAAGATTTTTGGAATGTTGTACATTTTGAAAAGTGTAGATTTTTTTCAAATGAATGATTTTGAAAAGAGGTTATATGGTGTATTTTGAAAATGGTTTGATTTTCAAAAGAAAGAATTAATTTTTCCGAAATCCTTAAATGTGAAAAAGGTTTCTTTTGGAAAAAATTGTTGTCATTATTGATGTGATATAAATTGAAATACTAATCCATTAGTAGCTACAGGGTGGGACTTATGGATTTTGTTGTTTGTATTGAAAATGGCATCGAGTAGGAGTCGTAGAAACGAATTGGATGAAGCTGTAGATAACTCGGTTTGACATGAGCCACATCTGAATCGAGAACTGATTCAAATCATTGTCTAAGAATTTTATGCTTTGGACATAGGGAACCATATGGATGAGACAAGGCATGTGGACCATTCCATCAAGGTCATTAAGTAGAATCCACCAATATTTTAGGGATATTATGAACCTAAGAAGTCGATGGTGTCGTTTGGTAGGATTAATCATATCTTCAAGTTCATCAGCACACCAGTGGAGCTAAAGTTCAAGTAGGTGACATATATGTTTGGGGATCTTGCACGCCAGTAGTGGGAACTAGTAGTGCAGGTTAAAGAAGATCAATACCCCACTTGGGGGGGTTTTGAGGAATTTTTTAATAAGAAATTCAATCCTCACACATTCAAGATATAGAGGACAATAGACTTATTTATCTTAATGAAATAGAATTTTTCTATCATAAAGTATGCATAAATTCATGAATATAGTATTCTTTGAAACAAAATTTTCATCAAGTGCATCACAAAAGGCACGTATTTTCGAATCAGGGCAAGGTAGAAAATCCGATTAAAGATTGTAGTGATATGTATTAATGAAAATACATAGATGGTGAACAAGAAGTGGTGGCTGAGAATGGAATCTCATGAGCGATGGGAGGAGGAAATATGATGATCCCTACTAGAATAGGTGGAAACTCCAATACTGGGAGTATGTGAATGTAGCGACTTGGGTTTTGGCCCTGTCAGACTTTGGAATATATCTATGTATAATTCCAGAGCTAGGTGTGAATACGGCGTGTGATTCAGAGACCCGGTGTTCCCGGAATTAATTTTATAATAATATTAAGTATTTTTATACTATGCACATGGAGGTGGTGTGATATCCCATAAACGGTAGTTCAGAATGGGAAACTTAGGGCATGGTTGAGTCCAGAATGTACCGTTTACCCTAGGAGAGGTGTAAAATTCACGGGCGTGGGCCTTCTGTGGAAAATGCCACCAGGGGCATTTTCATAAATAAGTGGAAAAGTTGGTTTATGAGCGTCGGCTCGAATAACATCTGACCGGAGTCTCGGATTACAAATTCGAGTCTTCCATTACGTTCAAAATGGCGCATTTACCCTAGGGGTGACCTTAAATTTGTCCACGTCAGGCGTGGTGTCGGGGGTGTTTCTTTAACTGGAGGTTTTTAAATAAAAAAAGAAATTATTTTAACTTCTCCAGCATCTCCCACCCATCTGCAGCGGCCGACGAACGCCCCTACTCCCATCATCCGTTTCTTCGCCAAATCGAGCCAGAATCGTCCGTTTTCTGGGCCAATCGTCAGCAGATCGAGCTTCAGGGTGTCGTCGGCATCGTTCCGCACCTAAAGCTTCGGTGGTTCGCCCGTGAGGTAGGAAGATTGATTTTTACAATCTAGGATACTGTTTTTGTGTTGTTTTCATCAAATTTTTGTAAGGGTTGTATAGTTCAGGTCCCAAGGTTTCTGAAACATGTTTCAGATATGAATTTGGAGCACCAGGGTGCTCCTGGTGGCTCCCATATGTTTTCTGACGAAAAACCGGTTTTCTGGCGACGAGGGGCGGCGGCCATGGCGGAATCCGGTGGTGGCGCGGTGGTGGTGCTGCAGAATCCGGTGTTGGCGTGGTGGTTTCCGACGAGGTAGGCGGTGGTCTGACCAGGTTTTTCCGGGGGTCTTTTAAACCCCCGTTTCTTGCAATCCGGTAGTCGGATTCACGTACCGTTTTTGGCATCGCGGCCTTGGGGATGAGTAGAACCCTTCAGTGTGGGTTCAAGGGTATAAAGGTTCGAAATCGTGGCCTGGGAGTTAGAAAGGTCATATAAAATATTAATATTTTATTATTTTAGGCATTCGGGCCGTTTTAACTTCTACCCGGAGCGTCCGAATGAAGTGTCGCCATTGGCGTTGAGACCCTGAGGCTACGATGGACTTTTTAAGATGGTTTCCTAGAGTTGGGACTACGAATAGGGTGCAGGCCCCTCGAGGATGGGTTTTGGCGTTTGTGGAGAAACACAGTTTTCGCACCAGGAGTTCGATTTTGGCGGATAAATAGTCGATCCTGTGTGTTTTTCCGAGAGTATCACAAATGTGTGATCTGTTCGATGAGTTTCGAGATCGATGTGTGGGCCCCACCCGAGATGGCTTTGGTGAATAGTACCTTTTTCACCGAGTGTTTGTTTCGGACGAACGAGTAGTCGATTCCGTGTGTTTTTCTGAGGGGATCTCCGTGGTATGATTCTCTTGAGGAGTTTTGGGATCGTTGTGTGGACCCCGCAAGGGATAGCTACGGTGAATAGTTTATTTTTCATCGATTGTCTGTTTTGGGGGAGTAAATAGCATATCCTTCTTGTTTGTCTGTGTGGATCGCGATGGTGGCATCAGTATCGGCCTAAAAGGTGCATAGTGTGGCATTGTGGCGGGTCGATCGGGTTAGCGACGTTTGGACGAGCAATGGTTGAGGGTACTCCCTTGGTTCATTCCTACAAGGGTTCGTGGGGCATCACAACCTTCATATAGGGTTGTGATCCTTTAGATGGGATGTTTAATTTGTTAGAGTTGTGCCATCCCTCTGGTGGGCCCGGAGCGGGATCCTCTAGCATCTTTTCCCTAGATCAGGTTCATGGTATCGTTGTGACCTGTTATCCATGGGCGGCGATCCCCTATCAAACTGATTAACCCCGTAGGGTTGTGTTATCATTAGGATTATGATCCCCAATGTGGTGGGTCGTACTCAGTAGGGTTGTGGCATCGTTGGGTATACGATCCCCTACTCAGCATGAGGTGTATAGAAGGGTTGCACAATCTTTGGTTATATGATCACCTACTTAGCGTGTGGTTTTGGTAGGGTTGTGGTATCATTTGTTATACGATCCCCTGCATATCGCGTGGTTTTGGTAGGGTTGCGATATCGTTGGTTATACGACCCCTACATAGCGCGTGGTTCCGGTAGGGTTGCGGCATCTTCAGTTCGATCCCCTATAACGCGAGATGTACCAGATAGGGTTCCAGTATCGTCGTGACCACCTTTACGCGGGCGACGATCCATTATCTGAGTGACGTGTTTCTATCGAGCGCTGGATTGAATCGTGGTATCCCCCAGTGGACCCTGGGATTGATCCCTTACCTGCGAGTTTCGTATACCAGAGTGGGTTCGGGCATCCCCTAGAGGACCCTAGGAGCGATCCCCTATCCGAGGAGTTTGGTGTTTTTGCTATTTCGGCGAGGTTTCCTTAGTGACGTTATGCGACGAGCGTGATATCTTGGGTGAGCGTCTGAGAGGTTTGTGAGAAATTCGATGGACTGTATCTCTCGGACGAGTGTTATCTGGGATGATAGTGATCATGGAGCGTGTTCTTTTGTTTGTGATGTGTTGCCGGTGATGAGGTTGGTACCTCATGTGGCTGGTGGCGTGAGCTGAGTATATCTGGATTGTTCAAGGTGTATGTATGGGCATACACCCGAGCTGAGGGGACTAGTTGTGTTTAGCCGAGTACAGTCACGAGATGGAGTTTCTCTCTCATCTGGGTTCCCTCTGGTTGGGATGAGCGGACTGTGGCCTTTCAATTTCTCTCTTTTATTTTGGGTTTTTGGGGTGCCTACTGAGTATTTTTATACTCACACCTGTACGGGATTTTCCCGCACATGTTTGTGTCTTGTGCAGACCACATGCCTTTCGACGGAGTCCCAGGAGGACCTAGAGCAGGCAGAGCTGAGTGAGTGAGACTGGCTGGGGTGTTTTCCAGTGCGGTGCTGAGGGATCTTTCCGGAAGGTGTTTGTGGCATTGTTTCCCTTCTTTAGAGAAGGTTGGACATGCTTTGTAGTTTTCTTTTGGTGGGATCTATTGTTCCATTTTGTACATTTGATGTTGCACTCTAGTTGGCATAGTTGTATGCATGCATTTTACTTTTCATTTTTATATATCTCTGCACTATTCCATGGAGGTTTATGTGGATGCGTGTGTAAAGGTACTTTAGGCTAATGCCTCCAATGTGTGTGATAGCCTACTCGGTGCTAGATTCATGCCCCTGGCCTATTGGAGGTGGGATTGGGGAGTCGCGGCTCGAGCCCCGTTGGGTCGGGTCGTGACCGAGTGGTATTAGAGGAGGTTTCACCTTTGGGATCGTAGAGCATAGCTCGTCTACCTGTGAGTTTGGTCTGGGTTGCGTAGCGGCAGTGTTATGATGTTTCGAGCTCGGCCTTCAGGCCAGGGACTCCAGTGTTGGTACGGAGGCTGAAGTATCCTTACACCAGGACTCTGATAACCTGCCTTTTGACTCGGGACATTCGTACACTGGTCGTAGGGGGAAAACTTTACATGAATCATATAGGAATGGGTTTTGGGGTTTTTCCTTATCCTTCATGAGTTATCTCTCCAGATACACTCTTTGATCGTGGTGCATATTGAATGTATTTTAGGATGCCTCCACGACGACAGCCGGTGAGGGTTCCACAATGGGATTGTGGTGACGATCTGCCTCGTGCAGAGGCTGTTGACCAGGGCGCAGGTTCTGAGGCTAGACCTCTAGGTGTTCCTCTAGTTGAGCCACGACCTGTTGAGCAGTTGGTTGTGCTGACAGTGCAGGACGAGGTTTAACTTAGGATGGGTGCACTTTACAAGTTCCAGAGGCAGTGACCTCTGAGGTTCCGGGGTGACCCAGACCCCGAGGCAGCTGGTGACTGGCTCGAGGCAGTCACCCGAGTTTTCCGCCTAGTGAGGACACCGCCAAATCAGATGGTGGTCATAGCGGTGGGCCTTCTGCATGGTTCGGGTGGGTGATGCTGGAGCCTGGTGACACCATCCCATGAAGAGGAGATGCTCACGTGGGAAGAGTTTGAGTGGCTCTTCAGGATGGAGTTCTATCTAGTGACGTTGAGGTCAGTGCGGATCCAAGAGCTTCTGCAGCTTCGATAGGAAGGCATGACCGTGTCGGAGTACTGAGCGAGGTTTACAAACCTGTCGCACTACTCCATGTATATGGTTCGAGACCCATTCTTTAGGGCTAGGTCCATCGATCAGGGCTTACGTAGGGACATCTAAGAAGGTGTGGTTTCCTTGTGCCTTCCCACCTATACTGGAGTTCTGGATCGAGCGTTGGTGGTGGAGAGAATTCTGGCTGAGAAGATACCCCCTGTTAGTGCTGGGCACGTGAGAGATGAGACATTGGCATCTGGTAGTCGACGATAGACTCAGGGATTTGGATGTGGCCGGCATATCAAGAGGTGACCCCAGGATGGATGATCTGAGGCTCAGGTCTCACATGGATCGCAAGATGGTTTTCGTCAACTACAAGAGAGGCGGTGTTATGCTTGCGACGGTCGGGGAAATCTTTCTAGAGATTTTCCGACCCGACATGCTGCCGAGAGGGAGACGGTCGATGGACCGCCTTGGCCGAGGCAGCATCTCGAGCAAGGAGGTCTGCAGGGCGGCAGACGTGGCGATGGAGCTGGTTCAGCAGCAAGAGGTGGTAGGCAGTATCAGTTGCCACCTCCCCCACCCGCAGGTGGTCCACGCCATGCTCAGGGAGCTGGTGGTCGAGGGGGAGGACAACTGCATGACCTAGAGGCTGTTTACCTAGAGGCTCCGTGGATTGACAGTGGTACGCCATGTGTCCTTTCTTCTTTTTTTCATAGTTTGATAGACACTGTTTATTGGTACTTTTCCTTTCTGTTCCTTACTCGAGTTTTGTGTTGGGCGTTGGTAAGACCCTGTGTGAGTTTTGTTCGGTGTTCGTCGAATGCAAAAGGAAGAGGGATCCTTTCCTCACTGAGATGCGTTTCTGTGACACGATTAAAACTATGCGGGCAAGTCAGTGCCTCCCAAAGCGGATAGTGTTGAGGTGTGGTGGATGAGTCCCTCTAACTTATGTGTTAGGGCATGGGTGTTTTTTGGTGAACTCGCTAGTGTGAGACCTAGTTGAGAGTCCAGCCGCTTTCCTTGTGCTTAGGGATTTTCGGGGACGAAAAGTTATAAGGGGTGGAGGATATAGCGACATGGTTTTTGGCCCTGTCAGACTTTGGAATATATCTACGAATAATTTCAGAGCTAGGCGAGAAGATGGTGTGCGATTCTGATGCCCGGTGTGCCCAGAATTAATTTTAAAAAAATATTAAGAATTTTTATACTATGCACGTGGAGGGGGTGTGGTATATCATAAACCGTAGCTCAGAATGGGAATCTGAGGGTACAATTGTGTCCGGAACGCGGCATTAACCATAGGCGAGGTGTAAACTTCGCGGGCGCGGGCCTGTAGTGGAAAACGCCCCCAGGGGCCTTTTCGTAAATAAGTGGAAAAGTTGGTTTATGAGCGTCGGCTCGAATAACTTCTGAATGGAGTCTCGGATCACAAATCCGAGTCTTTCGATGCGTTTAAAAAGGCGCGTTAACCCTAGGGGTGACCTTAACTTTGTCCACATCGGGCGCGGAGTCGGGGGCGTTGTTTTAACATGAGGTTTTTAAATAAAAAAAGAAATTATTTTCACTTCTCCTCCATCTCCCACCCACGCTCAGCGGCCGACGAACGCCCCTCCTCCCATCATCCATTTCTTCTCCAAATTGAGCATGAATCGTCCGTTTTCTGTGCCGATCGTCAGCGGATCAAGTTTCAGGGCGTCGTTGGCGTCGTTCTGCACCCGAAGCTTCCTCCTTTCGCCCGTGAGGGTGGCGGTTTGAGTTTTACAATCCTAGATCTGATTTTGGTGTTATTTCTCTTCAAATTTTTGTAAGGGTCGTATAGTTTGGGTCTCGAGGTTTCCGAAACATGTTTCGGATCTGAATTTGGAGCACCAGGGTACTCCCGGTAGCTCCCGGAAGTTTTCCGGTGAAAACCTGGTTTTCCGGCGACGAGGGGCGGCGGCCATGGTGGAATCAGCCGGCGGCGCAACATTGTCGCGGCGGAATCCACCGGCGGCACTGTGGTTTTCGGCGCGGCAGGCGGTGATCCGGCCAGGTTTTTCCTGGGGTTCTTTAAACCCCTGTTTCATATAATCCGAGAGTCGGATTCATGTGCTGTTTGGGGCGACGCGACCCTGGGGACGAGGAAAACCCTTCGGTGTTGGTTCGATGGTTTAAAGGTTTGGGATCATGGCCCGGGAGTTAGAAACGTCGTATAAAATAATAATATTTTATTATTTTACCACTTCGGGCCGTTGTAACTTCTACCTGGAGCGTCCGAATGACGTTTTGTCAGTGGCATTGAGACCCTGAGGATACGATGGACTTTTTGACATGGCTTCCGGGTATCAGGACTGAGAATGGGGTGCGGGCCCCACAAGGCTGGGTTCTGGCTTTGCGAAGAAACACAGCTTTCGCACCAGGAGTCCGATTTTGGCATATGAATAGTCTATCCTCTGTGTTTTTCCAAGAGGACCACAATTTTACGATCCGTTCGATGAGTTTTGGGATTGGGGTGTGGGTCCTGCCCAAGCTGGCTTTGGTGAATAGTACCTTTTTCACTGGGTGTTCGTTTCATACGAACGAGTAGCCGATTCCATGTGTTTTTTCGAGGGGATCGCCGTGGTATTATCCTCTTGAGGAGTTTTGGGAATGTTTTGTGGGCCTCGCACGGGCTAACTATGGTGAATAGTGACTTTTTCACCAGTTGTCCGTTTTGGGTGAGTAAATAGCCTATCATGCGTGTTTTTCTGCGTGGATCGTGATGGTCACCTCGGTATCGGCCTAAAAGGTGCATAGTGTGACGTTGTGGTGGGTCACTCGGGTTAGCGACGTTCGGACCAGCAATGGTTGAGGGTACTCTGTTGGTTTGTTCCTACGAGGGTTCACGTGGCATCACAACCTTCTTATAGGTTTGTGATCCTTTCGATGGGATGTTTAGTTTGTTAGAGTTGTGGCATCCCTTCGGTGGGCCTGGAGCAGGATCCTATTGCATCTTTTCCCTAGATCAGGTTCTTGGTATCGATGTGACTGCTTATCCACGGGCAGTGATCCCCTATCTAGCTGGTTAACCCCGTAGGTTTGTGGCATCATCGGGATTATGATCCCCTAGGCGGTGGGATGTACTCAATTGGGTTGTGGCATTATTGGGCATAAGATCCCCTACTCAGCATCAGGTGTATAGTACGGTTGCGGTATCCTTGGTCATAAGATCCCCTACTTAGCACGTGGTTTTGGTAGGGTTGTGGTATCGTTGGTTATATGATCCCCTACTTAGCACGTGGTTTCGGTAGGGTTGCAGTATCATTGGTTATATGATCCCCTACTTAGCGCGTGGTTTCGGTAGGGTTGCAGCATCGTCAGTTCGATCCCCTACAATGCGAGATGTACCAGATAGGGTTCCAGTATCGTCGTGACCACCTTTACATGGGTGACGATCCTTTATCTGAGTGATGTGTTTCTATCAAGCGCCAGATTGGGTCATGGTATTCCCCAGCGGACCCCTGGACCGATCCCCTATCCGTGAACTTTGTATACCAGAGTGGGTTCTGGCATCCTCTAGCGGACCCTTGAAGTGATCCACTATCCAAGGAGTTTGGTGTTTTTTCTGTTTCAGCGAGGTTTCCTTAGTGATGATATCCGACGAGCGTGATCTCTTGGGTGAGCGTCTAAGAGATTTGAGAGAAATTTGATGGAGTGTATCTCTCGGACGAGTGTCATCTGGGATGACAGTGATCAGGGAGCGTGTTCTCCTGGTTGTGAACTGTTGCTGGTGACGAGGTCGGTACCTCATGTGGCTTGTTGTGTGAGCCGAGTATATCTAGATTGTTCAAGGTGTATGTATGGGCATAAACCTGAGCTGACTAGTTGTGTTTAGATGAGGATGGTCATGAGATGGAGTTTCTCTCTCATCTAGGTTCCCTCTGGCTACGATGAGCATACATTTGCCTTTTAGTTGCTCTCTTTTGTTTTGGGTTTTTGGGGTGCCTACTGATTATGTTTATACTCACCCCTACACGGGCATTTCCCGCACATGTTTGTGTCTTATGCAGACCAAATTTCTTTCGACGAAGTCCCAGGAGGACCCGAAGCAGGCGGAGCTGAGTGAGTGAGACTGACCGGGGTGTTTACCAGTGCGGTGCTAAGGGAGCATTCCGGCGGGTGTTTGTGGTAGTGTTTCCCTTCTTCAGAGCAGGTTCGACGCGCTTTGTAGTTTTCTTTTGGTGGGCCCTATTTTTCCCTTTTGTAATCTTGCTGTTGCACTCTAGTTGGGATAGTTGTATGCATGCATTTTACTTTTTAGTTTTATATATCTCTGCACTGTTTCATGGATGTGTATGTGGGTGCGTGTGTACAGGTACTTTAGGATAATGCCTCCCATGTGTGTGATATCCTACTCGGTGCTAGACGCCATCCCCTGGGCCTATTAAAGGCGGGCTTGGGGAGTCACAGCTCATGCCACGTTGGTTCAGGTCATGATATTGAAAGAGAGATACCTATTTCACAGGTGCGAGCGGGAATCAGAATACAATAGTTGGATCAGTAATTCTTCATCCACGACCAATGATACATAAGGGATGAAACCAATGAGTTTATTTTGAAAATTTATAGAGGGAGTCCACATCACCACCAAGAGAATTCCATTATTTCAAAAATATGGGACACATAAAGTGCTTTTTTCACAGTGCCCTGAGGTCAGGTGATCGATAGAGTTCTCAGGGGTAATAAGCTTTATATGCTTCGACAGGATGAGGCCAGTAGAATTAGTCTTGTATGCAGAGAAAAGATATCCACAGTGATTCTCAGAAAACCATGATTTCTCAGTATGGATAATCTCATCAAGGAAAAAAAGGGAAGAGTGCAGCAATGAATCAACTGTATGGAGTTGAGCAGATGATTGTGGATAATTAGGTTGGACCATCTATGGTGATAGGTACAATTCTATTGAATTATGCCTTTGTGCAAGTATTTTTTGACACCAACGAATCACATTACTTCATTTCTTTAAATGTTTTTTATCTGCTATATTTAAAACATGAAATGATCCCCTCTATGATAAAACTAAAAATTCCTCTCAGTGAATGATGATTTCAAGTCTATGTGTGTAGAACATGCGCTATAACAGTTGATGGAGGTGAACTAAAATGGGACTTCTCGATGTTGCAGATAGACGTCTATGAAGTAATCCTAGGCATGAATTGGCTCACAATGTTCAAAAATGAAATCGGCTATTATAGGAGGAAACATAGTTTCATGACATTGTGCGACATTGTGCATCTTTTCAAAGGAAATAAGGTAGTAAAGAAGAGTGAAAAAAGATTGTTGGAACCAACAGCGGGAACAATATCTTACCAATTGATAGAGTTGACATTGGCATTGATATAAGAGATCCATAATGTCAGTTTTCCAGAATTGTTGGACCAATTTCTAGATGACATTCCTAAGAACATCCTAGTGTCAGTACCTATAAAGAAAGTGTCATTTTCAATTGATCTCATTCCGAGGATCATTCCTATTTCCCTTCCATATTATAGGATGATGTCGATATACTTGAGGGAGTTGAAAGTGTAATTGTAGGAACTAGAAATCAAGGGTTTCAGTCAATCATGTACATATCCTTGGGCAGCCTCAGACTTGTTCGTTAATAAAGTAGATTGAACTATTTGGTTGTGCATTTATTATCAAAATATTATAAAAATTGCAATAAACAATTGGTTTCCATTAACATGCATTGATTATATGTTTGGTCAATTAAGGGGAGCTCAGTGGTTCTAAATGATTGACTTTTGATTAGGATATCCTCAATTGTGTGTTCAGAAGGATGATATTCGGAGGAAATGTTTCTGAAGTTTATATATCCATGATGAATATGTATTCATGACTTTCCTTCTCACAAATGCACATGTAGTATTCATGGCTTCAATGAACTGGTCAATTCAGAATAATCTGGACTGTTTTGTTGTGGTGTTTTAGATGACAACATTGTGTATTCAAAGAAAAGGATAGAGCATGATAAACACCTGGAAACAATGTTACAAATCATAAGATATCACCATTTGAATTACAATGTATCTAAAAGTGAATTTTTGATACATGAGGTGTGCATCCATGGCCATGTTATTTCCAAAAATGGTATTTAGGTGGATCCTAAATAGATAAAAGTTGTGATCTAGTGGAAACTGCTGGAAAGTGTCTTTGAGATACAAAACTTACTGGTCTAGCTGGTTACTACCAATTCCTTGTGTGTGACTTATCATGGATATCCTTTCCAATAATTGAATTTAAAAATATGAATGCTCCATTCCAATGGATAGAGGAATGCGAGAAGTCTCTCGAAGAGATAAATTTTCTTCTTACTTTTGCAGCTATCTCGTTTCTTCAAGAATCCAGATTGGGATAAGTGGTGTACTTTGATGCTTCAAGATCAGGGTTGGGAAATATTATCATGCAAGGAAACCATGTTCTAGAGTATGGTTCAAGGTAGTTGAGAGTTCATGAGAAGAATTATCTAACAAATGACTTGGAATTGTCCACAGTTGTTTGTGCCTTGAATTCGTGGCATCATTACCACTTTTGTGATAAGTTTACTATGCTCACAGACTAGAAAAGCTTGAAACACATTTTCTCACTGGGAGATTTAAATCTAAAGTAAAGGAGATATATGGAGTATATTCAAATTCATGACTTGGAATTGATGTATACACCGGGGAAATGGAAATCAGTATAAAATTCATTGAGAAGAAAGTCATATGATCAGGTAGAAAAAGAAGATTAAGTTGAATTGTAGGTGAAGTAGGTCCTTTCCTACATGCAAGTGGAATGTGAAAACCAAGGTGACATTGTGGTTTTATTTTTAGATATTATAGTTAATAATTTGATATATATGTTCAAAAAGACAGAATCATATGATGTAGAATGCATTCTTATGAGTTCAAAACTCAATGGTGGGGAGACCATTGATGGTTGTAAACTTGTTTGGAGATCATTTATTTTACAGAAATCGAATGGTTGTACCTATGGATTGTAATGATTAACAACTTCATGATTATAACCATTTGATATGGCTTGTACATCTAGGAGCACATAATATGTATAAGGCATTGGAGACACAGTTTTGGTGGAGAGTCATGAAAATTAAGGTGGTCAAGATTGTCTCACGGTGCCTAAATCGTTAGGTGGTTAAAGAAGAGAATCATACACCAGTGGGTATGTTGCAGACTTTACCTATCTTAGTGTGGAATAGGGAGCATATAGAGATGGATTTTGTTACAAGACTTCCAATAATGTTCTGTAATCACGATGCCATATGGGTGATAGTGGATCATCTTACCATGTCATTCCATTTCATTCCAATTCATGAAACTCATACGGTAGAGGATCTGTCTAAAATCTATATCCATGAAGTGGTAAAGAGGCATGGAATACCAGTTTCAGTAGTCTCGGATAGATATTCAAGGTTGACACCTCAATTATATAAATCCTTATAGAAATCCCTTGGCACTCAGTTGAATATGAGCATGACGTATCATACTTAGATGGATGGGAAATCCGAGCTGATGACATAGACATTGGAAGATGTGTAGTGTCTTGTGTAATGGAATATGGTGGATAATGGGAGGATCACATACCCTTAGTGGAGTTCTCATATAATAATAACTATTAGGTCTCGATACATATGGCTCCATTTGATGCATTGTATGGGTGTCCTTGTTGTTCTCCACTATGTTGGATGGAAACTAGTAAAACATCACTAGTTGGGCTGAGACTTGTATAAGAAACAACGAACAAGATTCAGTTAATCAAAAATAGGACGGAGATGGCTCAGAGCCATCATAAATATTTTGTGCATCATCATCAAAGGTCATTTTCATTTTCTGTGAGTGATCATGTATTCTTGAGGATCTCTCCATTACATGGGAATCGTCATTTTGGGAAGTAGGGCTGGTTGTCTCCTAGATACATTGGCCCTTTTGAGTTACTAGAAAGTGTTTGATAGGTGGCATATCGATTGGTATTTCTACCACAATTAATTTTATTCCATAATGTGTTCCACTTATCTCAAATGAAAATGTATCAGGATGATCCTAACCATGTGATCAGGTGGGATCATGTTGACCTAGAGCCGAACACTTCTTTGGTACCTATCCCTTTGTGGATTGTGGATAGACAAGAGAAATTAATTCATGGAAAAAGAATCAGTCTAGTTATGGATTAATGGAAACATGGTCATATTCAGTAAGAGGCTTGGGAACATGAGAAGGAAATGAAAGAGAAATTACCAGAACACTTTCAAAGCAGTAATTATTTTCCTCCTTCTAGGGATGGAAACACAGATGGTGGAGACAATGTTGTACCCCCTATTTCTATTATGTAACATTTTATTTGTGTTTTAGGAATATAAATTATAAAAGGGAATGTGTAGAGATGTTGGTGATCTATCACTATGTATTTGGGACAAAAGGAGAGGTGCACGGGATGCACACTGTTTATCCAAAAAGTTCGGAAATCCTAGAAGAAACTGTGCGCTGGAGTAGATTTGAGGTAGAGAGCTTTGACGCGAGGTGTGTATGGTTATGGAGACTATTTAAAGAGGTGATGAGAGGGTCAACCTAGACAGTAACTAACATACAATCAGTGCACGTATTTTCTAACCGTGTTAATTAACCATGGGGATTGTTTAAATGAGATCCTGAAAAAGAGGATATCACACATTTTTCTCAAAGCTTCTCATTTTTTATCCTCATTATCAATAACATGGTATTTCTCTTCCTCGATGGTAGAATATCCTCTCCCAAGGGGATTCAATCCGAAGGCTTCCCCAGGTAATTCAAACCCGGATTCTTGACATATGTGATAGTTTCTCTTTGTTCTTAATACTTTCCATAGATCTACATAGATCTACTTATTTTCTCTTCTTGGGTTAACATTTATACACCTTGTATGGGTATGTCTATGACTATGGATTCCATGTAAGTCATGTTTTAGTCTTGATCTTCCGAGGAGACGAAATATAAGGTGGTTCTATGAATAATCATCCAGTTTTTTTAAACATTCTTTATCTATTGTTAAGATTAATCATAACATTTGAGGTAGGTGGCTTCTCTTCCAACTCCTATTGATCGAATTTATTAACATAGTTTCAAATTGTTTTATTTGAATGAGTTTTATTTTTAAAATCGTGTAATATATCTTCCTTAGTGGTGATTTATGGTCTTGATGAAATTGTATGATATTGGTGAATTGTTGTGTAAAGAGATATAGTTTCATGAATTTGAGATGATAATTTTAAACTATAGATTTTTTGGAATTGCTAAATGGTTTTTTTTGTAAAAGGTATTTTCAATAAAAGTGATGTTTTATTGAATTGGTTTGGAATTGAAATTGTTTTGATAGAAATGGCTTTCAATGAAACGTTTTTTTTATTAAAAGGGTGTTTTTTGAATGATCCTTGGGAATATTTGGTTTATTTGTTCATGTTTAATATATGATTATGGGTTGTAATTTTACCTTCCGCTCGGTGCCAAGGGTAAAATTGAACATGGGTTACAATTACCGTATGATGACTTAGTAGATCGACGAGAAAAATCTCATGAGTAGGGATCTGTCATCATGTAGAATGCAGCGTTATTTGTATAGATGTGTAGAATATATTGGGAATGCCAAAGGAATATTGAGAAATAGTTTGAAATCTTTTTTCTTTTATTTTTATTGAAAAATAACTTCTTAGAATAATTTGATTACATTTAACTTGTAGAATTTTGGTTATAAATGGGTTTGGAAAATTTTTTATATATATTTATAAACGGGTTTGAGAAATTATATTATAATTATTTTTTATGTAATTATTGCTAAATCTTTTATCCTAGTGGATTGAGTAGGGAAGTCATTGGGAAAAAAATAATCTTTTTTATACTCACCCATGATTTTTCACTTTGGTTATTTGGTAGATACTACCTTTTGGGACATGAGAAAAGGTAAAGTATCACATACATTTGGCACCACATTATTATAACTAGGCTATTTTGGTGATTACGGATCTTGGAATTTATAGAGCATGGAGTGTTCTGGTTTCTTGAGTGTCTGTAGTTGTTTATCCATAGTTTAATTTCCTACATTTTGGTCTTCCATTGTTTCACACATTGATGTGGCTTTGAGATATATGTTGTTCTTCAGTTGTGTTTCAATTATATATTCTTTATATAGTGAGATATGTAGTTAATGGTTTTCTTGTTAAAGGGAAAATCATCCCCTAATTGTATTTGAAACCCTTCGACATTCATGTCTAGCCTTTGGTATCTTGGGGATATCTCTTAAGGCATAGTAATGATCCCTCATATTCTAAAGACAATAAGAATTAGCAGGTCATTACAATCTATGTAATGAATTATGATTTTTTATGTTGTATATACACTTTGTATATATAGATTTAAATTTTAATCATACAAATATTTCATTGACTAATTATCACTTAAACTTTTTCATCTTCATGGGATTTCATCTTAGTTTCCACTCCACAATGACATTATTGGTAATATGATCCTATTTATTTTTTTCGGTATATACTGAACAATGTATGTATCTATAATGAATAGACATATAGTAATGACGAATACTGTACCAATTAAAATTACTCTTTTCAGTGGAATGTTTAATATAAATGTTAATATTAATTATCTTTTTTAAACTGGAATATTATTTCCATATATATATATATTCCTAAATTGTTTTAGAATAGTAGTTTTTATTACTAAAATTATCTTTTTAAGAAATTTCACAACATGCGTGAAATTTTTAAAAATGGTTTAACATAAATCTTCTTATTATTTTTGAAATGATGTACATTTGTACTTTTTTACAATAATGTGATTGGAATTTTTTTTAACTTATACAACATGAACGAAAATTCCCACCTTCATGAATGATCAATGTTTTGAAGATGAAGTAATGTTTTGAGAATGTTATTTTAATAGAAAATGTATTTGATAATATTTGATAATTTCTTTCATTATAAATAATTAATTTCAATGTTGGAGGGGTATTTCCCCCAAAAATGTTTTTATGATCTTTTATGGTATATATATTCATCAATGACAATGAACCACTTTTACTTATTCTCCACTATGGATATATTGTAATGTGACCATCATTATTATTATTTTGGATGGTTTATGATAATTTATAACTAGGAAATTATTTACATTCACTTTCCTGATTAATTTTGTAGTCATTAACTTTCTCTTAAAACATTCATTCAATTATGATCATTAGGAATTAATTTACCAATAAATATCTATATTTTATATTTCTTGGAATTTCTTATTTCTTAAACCATATATCGTTTATACGTATAGTGTTTTACATTGAATGTTATTTTATTGAATGATAAATTGTTGATAATCCATATCCTTTACACGATACACAATATTTTTTGTAAGGAATATTTTTTTATGAATTTACGTTGATCATTCCCCATACGAGAAATAAATTGACATGTAGTTATTGGTGGGGAAAAATATTCTATTTCCCCTCAATATATTGATATACCTCATGAGATAAACTAGTAGGGTAAAAATAAATTGGGTTTTGGTGCATGTGAACCTATAAATTTAAACTATCTTGTTATAAAGACAAAATTATATATATATCATGATGTCTTATATTAAGAATTTACTTCAATTATAAATCAGTTATTTTTATCTAAGAGATTAATGCATTGTTATTATCCATAAATGTGTTTTGTTATCAACTTAAATATTATATGGAATGTGTTTTATATTATTTACCTTTGTATACTGACTATGGATTGTAGAATAATGATAACTTCTACTGTATATAAATATGACTATGTATTTAATGTAGTCCTTTATTTTTTTCTCTTCCTCTGGTATATAAAGAAGGATATTACGAATAATATTAAGGATTAAGAATGTTTATTATACAATTTATATTATTTTTTCAATGTAATATTGGATTCTTATTGTATCTGGTTCTTAGTGTGTATTAAAATTATCGGTCCATCATATTGAAATCCTTTATATATCATACCATTACAATAACGTGGACATAGAATTTGGGTTATTTGAGATAGGGTTTTCATAATTGGTATTTGAGGTCAGTTTTTTATAAGCATTTGGAACTAGATTTTAGATACACATAGCTAAGATGAGAAGTACTATAATACACTATTGTATTTTAGAAATTTTACAATTATGGAGATTTTATTTTGTTGGTCAATATATATTATGATCATGTAATTACTTAGTATATACCATTTTATAGTGGTAGAGCCTAATAGAAGAATAGTAATTAGAACATTAATAAATTGTATAGAATTCCCAACTGAGTTATCCAAATTTCTATTCCTCGAATTTAGTAGATATTGTAAATATTAAGAAAATTGACTTGAGTTATGAAAAATAATCTTTATCATATATAACAAACATCTATTCCACAACATGATTCACCTATGTTGGTTATCTTTATACTTCAAAAGACTCTATATTTTAGTGAACTATTAATCAATTAGTAGCTATGAAATAGATTAAATCGATCAAAAAGATATTTCTCCTATTGGGATTAAGTGAAATTGAAAAGGTTATATTTATTGTTTATTGTTTAAAGGAGATTAATATCAATGTAAGACATTGATCCTGACCACTAAAGAGGTCAAAAAACAAAAACCCAGGAATAGAATATTTTTAATGTGATTTTCATTGAGAAGTACTTCCCTCGAGAATAAATTGTTTAAATAGATAGTAAGGTCCACACATTATAGAACAATGAATAAGGATGTGTAGAAGTGTAAGAAGATGACATTTAAAATATTAAATAGTAATTCTTTAAACTAAATACATAATCTGGAATGATTTATTGATTGATTCTTTGATGGTATTATGTCGAGCCTTTATAGGGAACTAGTTTCTAAAAAACATTTAACGTATGATGATATAGAATTAAGTTCCAATATGATGAAGAAAAAATATTCTAGATCTTATTTAGTCAAGGGAAATGTATAGAAGAAGTGGATAACTAGTCAATGGGGAAAAGGAAATGAGGTGGTGTAAAAGAAGTGAAAAATGGAACTTCCTAGTTAATTATGTAATAAAGCACCTAGATAACTTATTGAAGGTATTGTGTGTTTTCTTCAATAATAGAGAAAATGTTTCTCCATAACGTGAACAGAAATTTAATAATAAATGCTCTGATGTTTGTTATTTGAGTAATAAATATAAGTGTAATTATTCAAATAATGTCCTAGGATTAAAGGTAACTTATCATATAAGAATTGAAGGGGATATGTCCATAGTTTTGCTATTACAATAGCTAATGAGGAATAGTTAATGTTCTAATGTATTTGGATTCAATAATTATATAGAATCGTTTTATTAATTATATTTAGAAAATATTAATAATTAAACAAAAAATTAATGTGTTAAATTAGTTTTCATTAGGATTTGAATGAATATTTTTAATGGAATAGCTAAACCAGAAATGCATTACATTTATAAAGTGGTATTTTTGGAGAATATATGATGAATGGTAAAAATAAAATATAAATTGCTCATTGCAGAGAATTAATAAATTATATTTGGGATAAAAATAATATAGCCACTCAGTAAGTAAATAGGATATTGTTGGTAACGTTAGAAATGATTAGAAATTTAAAGATAATGTAAATTATTTTGGAGTTTAATATATATTTGGAATCATTGAATATATTAGTTAATGGGAGATTTTATTTATGGTATAAGGATAAATTTAATTTTTGGATGTATTTTTGTTTTCATTACGGTCTTATGGTGATTATGTTGAATAATTTGTTTTACGAGAATAAATGATCTGGGTATTGAAATGTTTGATATAAGATAATATGGGATAATTTATGTTATTTGGGGAACTTCTTTAAAAATTATTTTAGAAATTTTGGTTCGTTATTAAATTAAATAGGATTTTGAATTTGGTCATAAATATTTTATAGGATCATTAAGGGTGACAGTATATTGAATGGATTACATATAACTTTGGGTGTTACTGGATAACCTATTATAAGCATTTTTTGGGGAATATTGATCGAATCATAACTAAAGGATGAGATTGTTCTTATCAAATAAAAAAATAAAGTATTTATTTTATCTTTTGAATTTTATCTAAAAAGTAAATGAATAAATAATATTATTAATGGGACCTTGAAATAAAAATCTTATATTTTTAACATTCATTTTTGATGAATCAATGGTCTTCTAACCCATCATATATTTTTTTATTGGTTTACATTATATTGACTTTGTTCTTCGTGACTCTAAATTAGAACACGGGTTTATATTTCTAATCCAGGTTCATATACTAACTTAAATATAACTGTTATTTGATGTGAAATTATAGTTTTGTGATTTCTTTCCTAATTCACATTCCCTCTTTTTGTGATGAATTTTTATTAACCATTTTATGATGCGGGATTTCCATAGTAGAATTTTCTGATGTCAAACTCTTGATTATCGAGAAAATTTTAAATTTTCAAGGACTAAATATATCAAGGAGTGTGGGGGGGGGGTGAAATATATTGTCAATTTACAAGAATAATATTATATTTGATAGATTATATATACACGACATTGAGCTTAAATGATCTATGAATTATAATTATTTGATTATGATCATTATAACCAAGTCATTGAATTAGAAGCTACGAATAGAATAAAATGAATAATGAAATTTATATAAAGGAACTAATAAGTAAAATTAATTTATTAATGTATTGGAAATTAGAATGTAATATTGACTATATTTATATTATGCTTCTGAAATACTTTTTCAATAAAAATAATATTAATTCTTTATTTTTTGGAAAATATAAATTACTTGTAATAATTTTATAAAATATATTTGATACAATGATCTGAATTTATGAAAGAAAAAAAATTAAAATTATTATATAGTTACTTTTTTGGATTTTTTTGTATTGTTTGAATTTTAAGTGAATAGTGAAAATATGGTATTTAATTGAAAAATGAATTTTTAGTTTCATGAAAATACAAAGTCCCCTTATGTTTTAAAATTATTTCAAATAATAAATTTTACTCTTATATTATTAATATTTCATTTATGTTTATTAGAATAAAATTAATGATTTAATTAGATATAGATAAATTTTATTACATTACAAGCTTCTTTTCCTTAAAAAAACTATTTTTCATTGCATTTTAAATTTTAATTTTATATTAATTACATCCACTTGTAGAAATTGAATATTAAAAAATGGATACTATATTAGAAATACGGGTTACACATTTTATTATTTGGACCATGATTTTTTGGTTATTATGAATAATATCCATATTAATTAATTGTCATCATAATATGGGTGGATCATGTAATTGAGGTTCAAAATAAAATGATAAGGACTAAAAAACGACCATAAAACTTTCCTTATTTTCATTGGTAAGAAAAATGTCATCAATAATTATCCAATATTGAAATATGTGATATTTGTTTCCATTTTTGTATTATTTTTACCTTTAAATTATTTTGTCTAAATGAAAATGAAAAATTTCATTTTATTTGTTTTATTGTATTACATATTTTAACATATGTTTAAATAGAAAAAATGTTCCATTATAAATAATAATTTGAAATATAAATATTATTTATCATGGTAATTTTTTTAAAAAAATAGTTATGAAATATTTAACTTAAATTCATATAAAACATCAACAAAATATATTTTCATTTAATAGAAAAACAATATAAATGTTTTTATAAATATTAAAAGTGGTTTAATTCAAATTTTTTAATGTCCCACAAAATGTATCTAGATCAATATGACATTTTAGGGAATTTTTTGGTAATTGTATTCAATTTCCCACTTTTTCATGATGTGGTATTGTCATATTAGATGAATAGTTTCAAAATATTTTTTAATGAAATTTTATAACAAATAATATCTTATAAATGATTTAAAATTCCAAAAAAAACATCTTAGGTTTGTCCAAATAAATTGTATATAGTTGAAAGTGTCAACCATGGTCCATTTATTAGTCGATTTCCTCAAATTCTAAAACTATTGACACATAAATAGAGGAAAATTATAATATTATGATAATTTTACAAGGGTTAATGGGGTTTAAATATAAATGATATGGATGATAACATTACAAAAACTTGTCAAAATTTTATTGGATGAGTGCACTTAATGTAATTATACCCACTCAACCTCAAAGTGGGATTATTTGAAATTATAAATTAAATAGATAGAGAAGATTTTATTCCACTAATACTCAACTATTCTTATAATTAATAAGATTTGGAGACCTTTGGGCCTAAAAATTTATTTATATTTATTTAATTATTTATGAAATTCCATGAATACCCCTCCTCCAACTTATAAAATGACACCCCTTCCCTATATTATTCATAACACTCGATCTATTGTACTCATACCAAACCTACTTTTTTCACTTCTATATTCCCTTATAAATGTTATAGAAGTTCTATATATCCTTAATTTCAATCCCTTTGTCCCTTAAGAGGATATCTAGTGGAAGTCTACCGAAAAAGAGGAAATCATCTTTATCTATTTTTTCAAGTTTATTTCTTCTTATACAACATATTTATGTTTTTTACAGATAATAAAATAATTTAAATAGTAGAATAAATATATTCATATTTTATTATGATTATTGAAAAACTATATACATATCTGATTATTCTAAATAATGTTAATGCACCCCCTGTGTGTACGTAAAACATACGATATTCACATTGTGGTGTATTTCATTTTCATCACCAAGTTCATTATATGTTATGAAATATTATTTTAATGAAGATATTTAATGTTTAAGAAATAATTATGTTTCTATAATTATAATTCAATATATTCCTTCTTACAATCTAATCCATTAGAATACTATAATATCCAAAGTACATACGAAAAAATGACCACCATCACATAGGGATGGTATCCATTTTTAATTTACAAATTATATGGATAGTAATAAGGTTAAATTTTATTAATATATATGATATATATAAAAATTATTATTTGAAGGCTAATTGTTAATTAACTTTCTTTCGTTCCATCCATAGAAAAATGAAAACTACATTCATGAATACGTACAGTCAACAGTATTTGCGAACTATGTAATTAAATTTTTCTATATCTATATTTAGAAATAATTATAAATATATATATTGAATATATATAATACATACATATTTTATAAAATTTTGAATAATATGGAAATATGAGAATGATGTCGGGACCGACACTAATAAATTAAAACATACTTAAAAAACAAAGGAAATAACATTTGAAATAATGATAATAATTAATGATTGGCAATATACGAGTGAAAAAATGTTATAAATGAACAATATATGATATTATATATATATAAAATATTCCTTTCTGTATTTTTAATAAATGTTCATTCAATAGATATGATGTTAGCTAACATAGGTGGGATGCCTAACTTCAGGAAAGTGAATCTACCTCAATTTTTATTTATTAAGTCATATTCTAATGACATTCACCAAATTTAATTTCTATATTGTATATGTTTCCTCTTTTACATGTTATGTCAAGAATAATTCACCAATAATTTTTTTTTAATATAAATTAAAATTATTTCAACCAATAATAAATTTACAGAAATATAATAATTTATTACTGTTTCAAAATTTAAATTGTTTTAATTCAATGATATTACGACATCATTGTATATTATATTATATTATATTAATTTGTGTGCAATTAATTATTTATTATTTTATGTTTTATTTACACTTTTCCTATTTACATTTAATGTACATGATCAATTCATTGATTAATTTTCTCTTTAGAATAATGATATTTATATGGTATTTCCTCTCAATTTACACTTTATTGAGATGTATTTGGTATTATACACATATTTTTTGGTGATGTATATACTAATTTATTTGGAATTTGACATTAATATCAAATTTTTAATTATCATTATGTATAATTCATGATACAACTTCATGAAGAATATTTAAAAGAAATTAAAATATCTTTTCTCATTTGGACCGGTTATATTTTTCTTCCATATCCATATTTTACAAAAAAAAATTGAAATAACTTTTTATTATAGAAATGAAATATTAGTGTAATTTTACAAATTTTTTAATTTTGGAAAAATGGATTAAATGTAATATTAATTTCATTTTCTGGATGAGGTATTTTTGAATATTTTATAAATGAATAAATGGTTGGTTATTATTTTATTTGAAATGAACAAAATTTCCTACTATCATCACAGCTCAATGTTTTTAATATTAAAAATATATTTTCTGATGTTATTTTCAAATAAAATTGTTTTCATATATTTTTGGAAATGCCCAGTGTTTTTAATTCATTTTGAAATGGAAATAAAATCCTTCCCAAAAAATATTTTAATGATATTTTGTAGTATTTAAATTCATCCCTAAAAAACTCCTTATTTTTATTATACCATTTTGGGCATATGTTTTAATGATACCAACCTTATTATTTATCTAGATGGTTTATGAAAATATTTTCCTTTAAATTATTTACATTCAATTTCATCATTTATTTTCAGAACATTTACATTCTCTGGAAACATTTTATTTCTTATGATAATTTGAAATAATATTTATCATAAATATCCATACACATTGTATCATAGATATAATTATTTCATAATATATATGTCATTTATATATACAGTGTTTTACATTGCATGTTATTTGATTGGTTTTGGAATTATTAAAAATCCATATTCATTACTAGATAAAAACATTTGTTTAGAAGGAGTAGTGTTTATGAATTTTTGATGATTAATCAACATTTTCAGAATGCATTTGACTCATAGTGATGGTTGTGGAACATAATTATATATGCCTCAATGTATCGGTAAGTATTTCAATAAAATTTATTAATATACCATTAAAAGGGCTTTTTTGGTCAATGCATACTCACAATTTTAAACTATTTTGAATCGAGGCCTTTATAGTATTTATATCTTGATATCAGAGATCATGGATTCTAATATTATGAATTAAATTAATTAACAATTGTATTATTAATATGATTTATATAACTACACTGATTTTATCCACATATGAATTTCATGCTCATGTTATTGGTTAAATGAAACGTGTTTTATGTTATTTACCATTCAATGTTTATTATGCAATATTGATTCATGATTTCATCTACTACATAAAATTTTTATTAACCATCCGAGATCACACTTTATTTTTTTCTTTCCACTATATATTAGGAAGGATATTATAAATAATATAATGGATGGAATAATGTTTTTATAATAGGTACATAATATTTCCAATATAATATGGGAATCATTTATGTATATACTTCTTCAAGAGTACTACACTGAATGGTCAATATATATGACATCATTTTTATCTTATACCATTGTAATTAAGTAGAAACATGCTCTGGGTATATTTTGGTTGGTGTTGTTTCATTAATCCATAAATGAATTCAGCTATATTTCTTTCAGATTATTAGATATAGCAAGAGGCAGACTTCATAATCCTTATAATGCATGACTCATAACATCCAACAAGTATATCATCCATTTTTCATCTTGATGAATTATTATTCTAACCTCTTGAATATAGTTTGAGGAATTTTATAATTCAATAATAAATTTGTGAGCTCCACTAATTATAGAGGTTCTGATTCACCTTTTTTATATTATATTCTTTATAATATCCCACCATCGGTCATCCAATCCTTATAAATAATATAAAAATAAAACTAGTTTCTAATTCTTTTAATATTAGGGACCATAATATAAGACTTTCATAACATTGATCCATTACATAGAAAAATGTATATTAGAATTCCCACTAAAGTAAGGTGTAATTTTTCACGTAAATGTCACGATAACAATATGTTACATTCATTGTGTGTTTGGGAGGTCAATGTGAAATTTGGGTTAGAATGTCTGTGAATTTTTGTACCTTATCTCCCATACCATTTTGTATTCAATTCAAAAAATAAAATTAATGCCTATCTCAGATGATTATTTATCATTTAGTCCTTGTTATAGGAATTACTAACAACAATAAAAATGCGAAGGGATGTATGATAGTAAATTTAATACGACAAGACCATGAGCTTAGAATAACTAACAATTAAATGATGTACATACCCTAACTTATGATCCTATAGTATTCGATCGTGGTCATCAATTATATATTTTTTAATTATCTTATCTAACCTAGTTAGAAAATATAAAACATAAATAATTCACAATAGTCTGTAAAAATAAAATGTTTAGCAAAAGCATATATTTCGGGACTATCACATGATGTTTTTAGTTAGTCCAATTTTCATCCACCATGTTATAATCGAGATAATAAACAAAAATCCCTATCGAAATCATTACCCCATGGTACAAATATTAAAGATCATAAAACATCCTATAATATCCTGACAGGGATGTAATTTCTAAGATAATCACACAATATCTTCTTGATGACTATATTTCATGCATACAATTTATAGTGTTTTAATATATTGCTTTCTATATTTAACTATATATTCGTTTTCAAATATTTCACAATTGGATCCGTTTTGTTTTTTAATATATTTATTTCAATAATAAATAGAGTGGGGTTTTCCAAGATGAGTTTTGTAAAAGATACACTAAAATTCAAAATGTATGGAAATTAAAATATTGCATGACATGTATTCTTTACATATAGTTAATGTGTCGGTGAGTAGAAAATTAAATACACTGTGAATGTGGATTTTACACAAACCATATATATTTAAAATTTCATTTGCTACATTGAAGGATCTATACACACACCACAATTAGGGACCTACCAAAGGACAGATAAATAACCATAAATCCCTTATTCATCACAATTCCGTAAGGTTTTGTTCATTCTTTTGTACACCCACTCATTGTGCACATGATAATGTGATATCTTTATGTTGTGGAATATATGATTAGTGGGGATTTAATTTATGAGGCATTAAAATTTTAATTTGTATTTATGATTAGATTTCGTGTCTGTTCATCATTGCGATCACCTTCTTGATTCTTCATGTAATGACCATTGTGAGTGGGTTAGGAAAATGGTTGAATTTATTTTGTTCATTGAGAATGTCCATTTTCAAAGTTGATTGAATGAAATTTTTTTAATGTGATGTATATGGATTAGGTTTCCATAATGTCCATTGTTTTTTTAACTACCCTATGTTTAAATTACGTTTTTTTTTTCACATCCTTTGAAATCCAAAATACATGTCTATGAGAAATGGAAAACTTATTATGAATGGTGTTTTACATGACCATTGTACTCACTAGGACCTGATTACGATGACTACTAGATTATTAATTATTAATTTTATAACTTTTCATTCCATGAACCCGATGTCAATGTTTTGTGGAATGTATTTTATATTTTCTTCTCCAATGTTATTTAACCATAAAATGCTCGATATCTTAGATTAAATTTATATAAATCGTAATTGGTTATGGTTTAAATCATTTAATTAAAATTTTCTCCTATAGTGTGTCTATGAGTTTAACCCAATACATGCATATCATATGCTACAATGTAGTTTATTGGTGACCCAAACTAAAAATACATAAATAATACATTCAAACAAATGAATAATTAATACATCTGACAAATAGTCACAAAACCGAAGGACATAAAGATTTAGTGTCTTGTAAATTATCTATAAAAAATCTTATTTTTATAAACATATGAATGCTTCTCTATAATGATTATCTTAAATAACTTCTTCTAGAAATCTAATATGATATAATCATATTTAAAAAATGGGAAATACAAATTTAAGAAATGTTTGATTATAAATTCTTAGTAAGTTATACATATAAAAAAGTCATAATCTCTATTTCATTAACATGTGGGAAAAAATAATAAAAGGAAAAATATCAGACAAAAATATCATGGGATCATTATTTAAAATCAGAAAACATTTTTAGAATAAATTAGAAAGGTATAAAAATATAATAACAAATAACGGTAATCAAAACATGGATTAGAAATACACAATAAAAATCAAAGAGAATATGAAATCAAAATATAAGAATGTGGAATAATATTAGATTAAGAATATCATAAACATTGTGAATATCATGAAAATAAAGATTATTCTAATGAAATGTTACAAAAAAAAGAATACAAAAACATTATGAGAAAATCCAGGTCTTTCTACCAATTAACTTATTGAACAAATCCATGTATATCCACTATTTAGTTTTTGAATTTATGAATGTATGTAATCGTGTAGTTTGTGAAAAAATACATATATTTTCATGCTTTAGTATATCATGAAATATAAAAACTTCACCAATGAATTGGATGGTGATACAAGTCCCCAAAATTCATCATCAATAAGTATTAGTTCCACTTAAATGAAAATAAATTATTTTATCATAAAAAAGTAATTAGATGAAAATGTGTTTCATAAAGTTTTCAAATGGTGTCATAAAAATAAAATAATCATTTGATAGAAAATATAATATCCCATTATGATTATATAAAAATATCACATACATGGTGATTTTTAATCTATTCATTAATTAAAGAAGTATCCTTTAAAAATGGATAATAAATCATCAGGAAGGCCTCTCTTAAAATTCATTTCATAATATCTGCATAAAAATATATAATGTTGAATCCAATTTAAAAAACAATTTCTGTAAGATAAATAGAATCCTACTAATAAAATTACCTAAAAAAAGTACAATAAAGCTACATTTTTAATACATGAAACATATATCCAAATGTCATATATAAAGGAAGAATATATGATCCTGAAATATAAAGTCATTTACCTTTATTGAAAATCCACTTAGTAAAAAATAGAGAAAATAATTTGTTTAAAAATGAATAAATGGAATTATAAGAATAATTTGAGTGGAAAACAAATTGATTTTCCAATATAGAAATGAGAAAATTGGTGGGATAAAAAGACCATGATATAGGTGAAAAATATATTATAAGAAATTAGAAATATTATTGACGAAATTTCATTTTCATAAAATAATATATTCAAACATGGAAGAATAATTTGTTGTGAAATAACATTTCACTAAAAAGTATTAAATAAAAAATTATCATCATATCCCATAATATATCAATATTTAATGATACTAAATAATTTTGGGAGATTATATCCAAAATAAAATATTTACATCATGAAAACAACATTCCATTATGACATCTTATGATAATATCCTCTAGAATCAATTAGAACATACATAATTATCAGAATAAAATATTTTATAGCCACATTCAAACCTAAATATATTTATAATTATCATCTATAATAATTATCTACATGTATATTTTTTAGTTTTTTCTTCTTTTACAACATTAGTTGATTGTACTATTAACCTTAAAAAATAGTTATGTAGGAGTGGGGTAGGTAGTCGTTGTTCATACATAGACAACAATAAAGTATTAATAAAGATACTATAATTGATGAATTATATTTATTTATGATGATTAAATTTCCGTGATGAGTGTTTCACTCTTCATCTATGAATATGGAATCGACAAAAAGGAATACATTAGGGATTTTTATATCCATCAAAATATGTTTACATTATTATTGAGTTAAATAATTATTTATCCCTTATAGGACCAAAACAAAAAATAATTTTTTTCGTATTAATATCTCATCATATCATTAAAAATGTCTTTATAGTCATCCATAATATAATTTCATAGCATTATTCATTTAGTTGGTCAATGGAATCCAAACGTCAACATACTATAATTAATGGATGGTTATAAGGTTCTTTATTTGAAATATAATTAAAATATTATAATAATGTTGTAATTTAATTTTTATTAGTGTGATATATCATAATTATAATGGAACAATATAAACAAGTCATGAATATGAAAATACTATAATATATTAATAAAATATTATCCACTTTGTACACTTGTTTAAACGATTGAATTGGTGATGATCATTTATTGGTCATATAATTAATATGTTATCAAATTTATTATAAATAAATTAATTATAGCATAAATATCATATTAATTTATTAAACCCATTATTCAGGGAATCAATATAGGGTGGTGATGAAAAAACCTATAAATAACTCATTCGATGGAGGTGCAAGTACATATAAATGCATGGTCAATGATTTCAACTCAAATATAATGATAGAAATATATTAATATTCTTATCATATAAAATTCCAAAATATAATATAAATACCTTACTTATTTATAAAATTCCATAAAATTATATTCTCTTTATGGTGGCCAACAAAAATGAAACATTATGATTTATGGATGTTGTAGTTCACACACACAAATAGGTGTCATATTCCATTTTATTATTTCAAAATTAAAGGGCTGGTTATGAAGCTATAATTTTAAAAAATATACTATAATTAATTATATTTAATTTTAACATAGTATACCTTTATATTAAACAGTTACATTTTTTGTTAATATTTTGATCTTAATTGTAAAAAATAGTATATTTTAATTTTAATATATTTTAATTCAATTTTTTATGTGGAGAAAAAAAATTATAGGGAAATAAAAAAATTAAGTCATATACTTTTATGATTATATGTTCATTGGGATTATTTTCATTTATCTGGACCCAATACCCAATCAAACAATTTGAGGAATAAATTGATTTAGAATTTACGCCATTTAATCATTCCCTAGATAAGGATAATTTTGATTATGGGCATATATCTCATAATGTGTTGAAAAAAATGTGTTTAAATTTTACAAGATGGTATAGTCCATTTTTAGGAATAAATGTTCATAATTATTTCCATTTGTGATTTTTCTTCTTTCAAGTCCAGAAACTCATGGGAACTTAATGCATGTAAATACAAAGTGTCTTCAAGCCAAATTTTTTAATTGAATTGATATTAACTTATGCTACACAAGTCAAAATGGTACTATATTTATTTTTTCGATTGAGGTGAGATATATAAACTACAGTAAGGAAGATACATTTTCCATATTATGTGATTAATTAGTGATACCATGTCAAAACATCTGGAAGACTGATTTGGATCCAAATTTATAACCCTCTAGGAAATAAAAGTAAACATCCTCTTACATTAAAAGGATTTATAATTTTGTTATATTATAATAATGAAGTTGGTGTTATAGTATTTTATACTTTTATAATATATATTATACTTATTTATCAATCAGTATTTTTATTAACATTTTTTTTCTTCCAGTGTATACCTCTAATACTCATGATAGTTAGTAAATAACACTAGGCTTGGTATTGAGGGATGTAGTATTGGTGTTACTGATTTCATTTTCTTCAATTATCACTATTTATATTCTATTTTCTAATTGGTAAGTAGTTTTATTAAGGTGTGAGGAAATGATTTAGCATCATTTCATGATATTACCCAATAGTTTACTTCATTCCCAAAAAAAATCATTTATGTCCCTTATATCGATCATGTTATTCATATGACGTAGTGGATTGTGTTTGAGGGATGAAATGAAATATAATGGAACTAGGTAATGGAAGGTGTCACAATATTAATTGAGGAATGTTAATTGTTCAATAATATTAAAGCAGGTGATAATTTTTTTGTTGATGAGATCTCATAGGATTTCTATGTCTCACAGTCAATTTAGGGCACATTACCTGAGGTTTTGATGGGATGAACTATCAAAAATACTTTTTAAAATAAAAATGGATAAATATGGAACCCATGAATTCAATGAAGAGAAAAAGTTCATTAATTATAACACTTTTTTAGTTTTTACTATCTGATTTTATTTTCACACATTTTAAATATTTCCAACATTACTTCATTGAATTATTAATAACGAGTGCTTGAATTTTAAGGATATTTAAGGGAGATGACATAGGTCAACCAATGTGCAACACTTTTTGAAAATTCATAAATATTTTGTGAGCTTCCCATGATATAAAAATAAATTTGTTCAGTTGTTGGGATTCTATATGGCCAGAAATCATTATTTTATACAATGTTTATTAATATTTCGTTTTTTTATTTCATTTAAAAAAAATATTCGTTGATGTTTCAAAAATGAAATTTTTTGGGATTGATAGATTATTCATTTGTGGAACACTATGTTACAGTAGATAAAAATTATCATGATGACCAGTTAAAAATTATTAGTGAAACATTATATGACCTGGAGAAAAAAATAGAATCAATAATGGAATATGTATGTGAATACTAATAGTAGTATATAGATCATGAACCATAAACAATGGTTTAAGAAGATTCTCAACTAAATATTCTAGTTAAAATATCTATGGAGTTTGAAAAAAAATTCATAAAGAACCATTCATCATCCTCAAACAATTACATGAATATGTTTACAAATAATACAGTCCAGATGATATATATGTGTGATATAAAAATAGTGTAGATGAATATTCATAAATATTAATATAAGTTGAAGTGGTATGATATTCTCTCTTCTATGACAATGTAAAATAGTAACCTTTGTACCTCTGTATTACATTGGAAGATGATGATGAAGACACAACCGTTGAGATGGAGTTTATAGTGAACCTTATAGAATTGATAAATTTCTATGAATAGTTACTTGAAATGTAATATTTTCTTACATATTCATTAGGTTTATATTATATTTAGTATAATTTATTTTCTAATATCTCATTTTCATAAATAGTTATCTCAATAATAATGTAAAACTCTGTAAATTCTTTTTACGGATGAATCAATAGAAATAGTGGTTGAAGAATAAGAGCTAGATAGTCATGATGTGATGAAAAACCTACTCTACATCCACTATATTACTATACGGTGGAGGAAAACAGAATAGTTAATAGGGTTCACTGCCACAATGGTCCTATAAAAAACAAAAATTTGTTGTTTTTTGTATGTGAAATCATTAAAATAAATTAATGATAAATAAGGTAATAAATAAACCATTATTGATCCTTATGATCACAATCCCATTAAACTATACCTTCTTTATCTATTTTTGGAGTGTCTATGATCCTGACATGATAACCATACTACCCATAATAATTACATGAGTGTATTATACCCTGGTATATAGGTAAATAGCTTGGGGCCTAATTCACCATTCTATATAGTATAATAAGCTAGTAAATGCTATATACAAGATTAAAAACCCAGAAAATACTCTCTCCTAATATACAATGGAACTCAATAGTCAAGCCTAAACAATGAAAGATACTCAACCACCCATACCAAAGTCCAAAAAATCTATAAAAGTTCACATGTGGAAGTAACTATACTCAATCAATAACCAATATAAAATAATAAAAAAATTTATTGTATACCCACATGTAATAAGACATACCTACTTACAAGGGGAGTTTTCTGTTGTAGCATGACCTCCCCAAAGAAGGTTTTCAATTAAAATAAATCAATCTCTCCCCAATATTATTTTCAACATTAAAAAATAATATTTATTTTCAAAAAATAAATTCTATATATCACATTCAAATATAAAAATATTTGATGTTCAATCGAATTCCTATACTCTTATTCACTATCTAAATCCCAATGACTCACATTCAAGTTATATGTTTTATGGTGATGTTGACATCTATAACTATAATTTCTCTTACACACCTTTTTATTTTCAAAAAAAATTGGGGGATCCTACTTGGATTCCATAGATTAGAACATAGGAAGAGGAACCCTACTAGGGTTCATCGTTCTTAGGAATGTCACTCGGGGCATAACATTTCTAAGAGGGGATGTAAAAATACTTAGAAGCTTCATAAATAAAACATGACCACATATGAAGCCTGGGATATTCCACATAAAAAATAGTCACTTGTGATGGATCTTTACCTACATAAATGTCGGGGGATATGGTATGTTGGTTTAGGAAAAAAACCCATCAATAATCTACCTATAGTTTTCCCACATTGTGGTAACACATTAAGGGGAGGGACACACGATCACTCTCACTCCAATCACTCACCCACATGGGTCCAGTTTCTATATGAAAATAAATTCATGGACTTGAACATTGTTAGATGATGCAATTAATCTAGTACACAAGTTTCTTCCATGTACCTTCAAACTTCTCATAGTCCAAGGCCCTACGTAAGTGTTTAAAAAATTTCATTTAATTAATAAATTTAAATAAAATTCAAGAATTCATTTTTTAAATAGGGGTCACTCTCCCTTAGTGGAGAGACCAAACATCCATATTCACCATAATAGAATCGAAATCCATATACTCATAAAGGTTTTCTTAGGTCTACCCAAAACCTCACTCATCTTCCAAGATCCTTCCACTCTCTAGAAGAACCCAATATATAAATTATAACCAATATTGTAAATAATTATATAATTTTAAATTTAATAAAAAATTTATAAAATTTAGAATCGTCAACTAAAAAACTACTGATTGGCCACATTGCACAAAATTCAAAAATAAGAGCACGTGAGTGTTCAATGTAATAATATTAGATGCACAATGAAAATAATACATACCAATTTACATAATTGATATTATAAAAATATTTTAATTTAAAATAAAATGAATTATAAAATCCTCCACTATGACATACCTCACTGAAACGGTGCATGAAGACATGAAACCATTGTCTTGTGAAATCATATAGTTGGGCGGAATGAAATACCCATAATATAAATACATATTTAGAATCATAATATTGAACCATACATGATATATAATTTGATGAAAACAAAAATTTATTTGAGAAGGAATTTCTGGGAGAAAAACTCCGTTACATTTTGATACATACCACGAATCACCATAAATTTCTAAGAAAGCATCCCTAAAACAAAGCGTGAGAAGGGGAAGAAGGGGGAGAGGGGGAAATCTGTGATCATAAAGAGGTGAAGAAGGGGGTAATCATATAAAAATCCCATTGCGAATGATTATTAAATTTACCCCCATTAAAATCCACAGTATCTATCCAGTGATACATATAGTGGAACAAGGCCAGTTCCATGACCAAAGACTATATGGCGGATAGATGGTGTAAAAAGGTTGTTGCAAAATGATATCTAAACCATAGTAATATTAATCTGATTCTCACACATTCCTCTTGAATACCCACACACCCCGTTACTCATAATGAAATACACATTATCATGATAAATATAAAAAAATTCTATTCTCAATGTCAGTTCAAAATCTAAACCCTCAACTGTCTAAAAATTCAAAATCCTCCAAAAATTCTAACACTGATACAAACAAAATGTCATATAATTATTAATTTTCATTTCAATAGTTAATTCTTCACATTTATGGTTCATTATTATCTTATAATAGTTATAAACTATTGATAATTTATTAAGATGAAAAAAATGGCCACTGTCATAACATTTCAATCATAGTGTATAATGTTTCTGAAAAAAGATTGTTTTCTTGAGTATATATTTAACAGAATAATCCATATTAATCAGAATAGTAATTTTATAAATTTTATTAAATCTATAAATATTTTGTTATAAAACATATCATATGTGTGTAATGATAATAAGAAATTATCTCCGCTCATTATAAAATTATTCTTTTTATAGTATAATATTTTTTTATTTTATATCATTTTTCATAATGATTAATTATCTAATTATTTTAATTACATTCTATAAAATGGAATTAATTTATTTAATCATCATTTCAAAATGAAATTATTTTGATTTTTAGGAATACATTATTTTTTGGTGAATATTAAAACACACAGTGTTTACAAATAACATAAATTTGAATTACTTCATCATGATATAAATATCAAATAAAATTTTATAAAATATTTACCTAGAAAAAAATATATTTTTGGAGTTAAATAATACATTTTAGGATAATACATTGAATTTAAAAACCTATTCTCAATATTTTGAAACCTATGTTATATTTTATTATAATAAAAAACAATATTTGTTCCTTTTCATTTAATTAATTTTTTCAATGATTAAATTATCTATTGGATTGGTTTGAATTTCAAAAATATATCCCTTTTTAATGAAAAACTCATCAATGTTCATGGAATAAATACTATTCATGGTATTTTTTCAGAATGATAAAGTAATTGAATCATTATTCTAAAATATTCTTCATTGATTATATAAACACCCGTCTTTCAAACCTTTCACGTCACCCCCATAATTTTTTATATATAAAATTATATACCAAAATACATCCGTACCCAGCCCTTACCATATCAATAATTCATTGGTGAGACGAAAAATTCAATCTCAAAAGGATTTGGGCACAATTTAAAAGAAGCAAGGAAAAAAGAATGGTAAGGGTTTCATGACTTTTTCTCATTTCATTACAGTGATTCATGGCCTTAAAGATAATTTTAAACAACACATATTTTGTAGTCATAATTTAATTTTCATATTATTTATAATAATTTTAATGCATAAATTATGAGATATTACCCACTACCTCTCATCAAATTCTTTTTTATAATTCACTACAATTTCGAAATAAAGGTTTAATAATTCATTCATTACAATTATTATTTTTTATTTTTTACATAATCTAATTTTAACATCATTTAAATAGTATTATATGATTTTATTTTCATTGTATTATAATACTTTTTGTCATCCCCTGATGTGATGTTTTTTATTCACAAACATCAATCATATTTTTTATGTTGTGAGTAAATTGAAATACAGGTTTCAAAGAAATTCTATTTTCCTTTAAATTTAATTATTAGTACATCAAATAAAAGGAATTATAATAAAAAGTAAAATTAAAATAGAAATTAAACAATAAATTTATTTATTTATAATATTACACATTTTGTTTATATATTTTCAACTCTATTGAAAAATGTGGCTCACCAACAGAGGATTTATACTACCCAATTGAATGTTGATGTTTTCGTAAACTAATTCTTTTACTGTATATTATAAAAAATGGGTTTCATGAAAAACTATATTATTAAAATTATATTAATTTACATTATCTTGTAAGGGTAAAATATCTTTGGTAGAAATTTTGTTAATAAAAAATATCTTAGTCATTTTCAATCATAATAAATAAGAATATATGGATGATTCAATGAATTTGAAATTGTATAATGAATTATTCAGCATAATAATTATTTTAGTGATATAAAAAAATGAAACTAATTGAGATTATAGAACTACTTTAAGAGGGCTATTACCATTATTATCATACTAATATTCTTTTGTAGGTTATGAACCGATCTACCAAAACAAAAAGTTCTAGCATTGTAAATGAATGAACAATTATAATTAATGAATTATAAAATAATTATTAAAATGAAATGAACATAAAAAAGGTTCTAAAACATTAAATAACTGATGTAGATTTATTATTCAATATGTTATATTTATTATTAATCAACCCAAGTCTTGAGGTAAGGTTCTTTTCCCATTATTTCCCACAATTTCACATTTTTTTAATATATGTTATATATCAATTTCTTTATCTAAATCTCTCTATATCATTCTTCCACTTTATAAATCTCTAATATATTTTTCCTTATATCCATTACATTTCCACTTTCATCATATTTTTTTCCTATTCATTATATTATGTTTCTCTTTTATTTGTTCCATTATGTTAATCCTTATATTTTTATTAGGGATACATTTCAAATTACTACCATTATATCAACGTTTCCTCAACCTTCCCTATGTTTATTTAAAAGGATCTCTTATTTTTAATTTTATTATTGAAATAATAATTTCAAAATCAATTATCCCATTTTTTACATTGTTTTTTTATTGTGGGTCATTTATCCGTTTTTAGAAAAATAACAACCAATTTAATTCCAACTCTTTTCAAGGTTTCCTCAACATTTTTAAGTCTATTTTATATAATCATTAGTTTTTAATAATCTCATTTATATAAAAGAACTATTTTCAAATCAATTTTAAAATATCATGTTTATTTTACAATAATATTAAATTTCCGACCTTCATTAAAAATGATTTTCCCATATTTATTTCAACATCACAGAAAATATAAAAATTATATTATTTAAAATTAAATGATTTAATTTTTAAAATAATGGATTCTTAATGTATGACGTGTCTTTACTACCTTCCACACATTATGAAATTTTGAATGTTGTTTTGTCATGAAGAAAATAATTACATTTAACGTATGTTATTTTGAATAATCCAATGATTTATTCTCCAATTTCCTATGTATTCGTGGTATGGTGGAATTTTAATATCCATTATTCGAATAACCTATCACTATATTTTTAAATCATTGTCAATTTTCAACGTCATCCATTTTTCTAGTGAAATTAATTGATGAATAAACTTACATTTTTCTTTTAATTAATGGGTGATCACATTGTTACACATTCATTTGATTGATTAGAGAGATTATGTTCTTAATTGTATACATATTATTTTATATATTTTTAATGTCCTTATGCTTAATTATCACAATTTTTAAATATTTACCATGATAAATGTATTATATATTTGGATTCAAACATTATTTCAATTGTAAAATAATTAAATTTTTCAGTATTGATAATTATTTTTATGTTTGTGTGGAACACATATCTATCGAAACATAATTATGATGACATTTGGGTGAAATGTTAAATATACCACCAATGCATTGAGTAAGGGTTCAAAACTCATAAAATCTAGTTAAGAACAACTTTGTGATTATATTTTTCTTATGTTCATGATCCATTATTGATGATTATTTTCCCATATTTATGATACCATGTATTTGTACAGTGGGAAATTTTTGTGATTCCTTGGTGATGAGTATTGACCTATTATTATGATTCCATATTAACGATACTTTAACCGTGTATATGGAATAGTTGTAGAGATACTTTCCCTATTCTTATGAAACCTTAGTGATGATTTTTTTCCACTGTATATGATGTTCGGGTTATGATCCTTGGCCTATGATTATGATTACTTGGTGGAGATATTCATTTTATTATTGAGAAACATTTTTTTGTGAGCCTTTGCCAATACATATGACTTCTTTATAGTTAACAGCCTATGGATTTTATGTCTTGGCATTAATCCATGACATATTATATTGATTACATGATTATGTATATTTTATGTTCATTTATTCCTATTTAGTTATAAATTATAATTTTTCTCACAATGATATAAGTTGTGATATATAATCATCTTTTACAGTTATACGTCATTATTCCATGTCTTATGATCAATTTTTTTTTGGTTATAACATCTTATTATTTTTTATTTTATTCTATTAATAATTTTATTACTATCACGATAATGTATCTCACCATTTTATGATCTATTGATATATTTTTTATGTAATGAATTTTTTATGGATCTTTATGAGTATTTGAGCTCTCTCTGTTTAAATAATAATCATTTCCATAAGTTATTTTGGTTGACTATGATATTTTGATATTTTTAAGGGGGGGCTATAATGATGTATTGATTAAAAATTTATATTTTGATGATGTAACATTTTCATAGTTCCCATAGACACCAATATTTTGAAGTATGGATTTGGTTGAAATTTATAATATGTATGAAAACTATGTGTGTTATACAGTAGATCTATAAGTACGTGCTTGGGGAAATTCATATGATAAAATAAAAAATTTTGGTTTTTTTAGAATTTATAGTGAGTAATTTTTGGGTATATATTCTTAGATAGATTAATCATAGATCTTGTGTTCTCAGTAAATTATAACCAGTTTGACCGTATGGGTTTAAAATTCCCAACATGTTAATTTTGAGTCAAATTATAAATTCACTTTCATTAATGTTTTATATAACATTAAATTTAATTATCATGATTCATAAAAATATGTTATATATTAATAAGTTTTTATCAGTGAGCAAAATTGGTTATAAAAAGTTTATTTCTATTTGGTGGAATGTAATAACCCATATATCCAAAATGTTTTTTTGGGAAATTTAATATACGTATATAAATTTACAATCATTAAATGTATTTAATCTCATTTATCCATGATATTATCTAAGAATTTATAAAAAATATATCAAGCTAGTTTATTCCTTCACCTGATTTTTGTTATAATATTAATTCAAGTATAATAGAATATTATGGATAATAACAATTTATGAAAGTAGTATGATAAAATTTTATTTATTGTATTCATTATTCTTTTTAATCATATACCTTCATTTTTAATCAATTTTACTTTTTTTATTTGTTTTACTTTAATACCATCACAATAATGAAGTCATTGAAAATAATTCCTAACAGAGTAATATACATGTTTTCATTTTTTATAAAACCTTAACATATAGCCATTGAAAGTTATGCCATATCATATTTTATCTGTAAAATGTGATGAAATAAATAGATCAAAATCATTTTAAAAATAAAATAGTAGTTTATCTTTATTTTTAATTTAAATTATAGGTTATTTAATTTCAAAATAATTTTCATTCTATTATATGTAGATGTTTTATCAAATTAAAAACAACCTTATATAATCCTAAATAAATTTTTTTACAATAAAATAACATTATCATGTCTTTATTATTTATAGTATAATTTCGTTACTCATATATATATATATAATCATATTAATAAAAAAGGGTTATCAAATATTTATACATTTTTGTTATAAAAGTAAAATGTATAACAAAATGTGAAGGATATTGTAATTTTATGAATCTCTAAGATAATAAGGAGGAACTATTGAACTTTTCTTTTGGAAAATGATGACGTGTTTTTGTACGGGATGCTCCATCGAGGTAGTGGTCTATATTAGATTTATACATGGGTCACGGGACCCAATCAACCTCATAAGACCAACTAGATGAAAAATAATATTTGTTATTAATATTTAGTCCTAATTACAAAATGGGATGAATTTTTAATGCCTAATTAACAATAGATTGTGAATGGATATTAAATTACTAACCTAATAAGAGACCCACCCAACATGATTAAAATATCTTATTATTAAATTTGAATAAAATATATTAATGTTTATATTTATTAAATAATATTATATAAACATAACATTATTAATAACATGTATGTAAATAATGTTGATAATAATATTTTTATTATATATAATGAAAATTATTATATATTAGTATTCATAATGACATTCATTAGATTTTTTAATCTTAATATTAATAATGAAAAATTGTGTTGTTCTCATAAAAGGATATAATGATCACTTATCACCATAAAAACATGTTTTTCTCACATAATTAACCTACATAGCATACCCTACCCATGTAGTAGTTCAACATGACCTACTCCCTCAAATTTCCATGTAGGGTGGAAAAAACTTTTACATCAGAATGCACTACCAATGTTTTTGCCTCATCATTCAGGACACAAAAACCTAGACCCTGGTCTACAGTTATTTCTGACTCCTATACATATATTTCAATAAATCCATGTTTCATCACAATCTCATATGATTTTGTTATAAATATTTATTAATATGTACAATTTTGATATTATCATTAATTGATACTGTTTATATATAAAAAATTAAATTAATAACACTTATATCATAATTATATAGAGAATAAATTAATTTATATATTTACTAAGGATAATTACAAACAAAATTTATTTTATTCAACAATATATTATGACTCGATGTGCTTTTTTTCAAGGCCTGATTAAAAAATGGGTCAGGTCAAGGTCAGACCGACAATGTTTGATTAATATATTGGTCTGGTTATTTTAAACTCGAATCCAACATGACTAACCCATACAAAATACTTGTTATGATGTTTCCTTAAATAAGGAGATTAAAATTGGTCATGTCCCAATGACTGTGGAATGATTTTATGACTTAAATAATGGTTTCTCGTGATTTTACAGAAGATTTTTTCTATTTTTTTGTAGAAATTGAATTATGTACATTATCATCTTGGTAAAATTTATTATTAATTGAACATTAATGAGATTTTTTATATTTGGTATGTTTTTGGAATGTAAAATCCAATGATTTTGTGACCAGTGAAGGGTCCCCTAATTGTTTTCCATATCGTGGAAGAGGTTGAATATATCAACCCTAAACATATGGTTGGGCAGAACAGTGGTAGTTTATATGGTTGAATTATTATAATAATCTAATATTTTATTATTAATAACTAATTGTGATTGTAATATTTGTAAAATATATAAAATAGGAGGAAGTGGAAGAGATCACTATTTGATGTAGGACTAGTGTCCAAAAAAAATTCCCTTTAAATATTGTTTTATAGATTTCTTATTTTTCTTTTTTCTAGTGAGAAATTATTGTTTGATAATGTGAGGGAATCGACTTGGTTTACTGTATATTTCTGAGTATTTTAATTTATGTTCTCGAAAATCTTTTTCACAAGGCACATTCGAATAGGAATATTATTGAGTTTTATTCCATTCATGAATCATTAATTGAGTTTTGATCTAATGAAGAGATTTTTAAAATCACAACTAATAATTTTAGAGACCATAGTATAGAATATATTTTCAAACCTGATATTATTTTTCTAAATAAATTAATTTTCCAAGAATTTTTTTATTATGATTCGTTGTTTCAGAAGGCATTGAATTAAAATAAGTCAATAATAAAATAGATAATTTTGATAGGGGAAACATTTTCTATTGTTGGATGGATACATAGGTCTATATGATTCCAAATGAACCATGATGTTTTATTGAAGTCTGTTAAATTATAAGAAAATGAATAGTTTAATTTGAAATTCTAGAAATAAATTCAAATTAATTATAATGGATTACAATATAATGGAATATTTATTATATCATCTAGATGAAAGAGACTATTTTGGAGGATGTTAATTATATGGAATTCTTGTATTTTATTCTACGATCGTAAAAAATAGTCCCCATGATGTGGAAACTATTTAGTATAAGGATTTTGTAATAAAAAATAAGAATTGATCTTGTGAATGATCATAACTTGATTTAATGTAATCCTAAATTAGTTAAGGTAACATTCATTAATGATGTGTGGGAATTTTTTTTGCCATCTTCACTACTAGAATATTGGGAAATTATTCTCTCTAACATAATAAATTCATTGTTGAAAAAGGATTTTGTGTTTTAGGATGTAATATATAAAATTACAAATGAATAACATAGAAAGTGGGATGAACAAATACCTACCAGATCCATACTCAATGTGTATAGTTGAAATTTTTTCATTAAACTTAGAGGATAAAGAAAATAAAATGATTTATCAATCAAAATAATTCAAAGGAGATAAAATGGGCATGTACATATATTTTTTTGAACTATATAAAGAATTAATTCATGATAAATTTTTTTAGATTTCACATGGAGAAATAAAGAAGTGGGGCTTCTAGAAGATTACATTCTTTGAAAAATAATATTGAATGTGATATAAATATACTTCTAAGTGTGAATATTCTATTAAAACCTAGGATCATTTAATACAGGGCTTCATATTTTTCTTCATCCATGTCTGTATTCATAAAAAAGTATGTCTAGTTATGGTTTATTATGTTTTATATGGTTAATGATTAAGCTCTAGAGATAATGTGGATGGGAAGTGTAAAAGTCCAAATTCCAAATGGAAGATTCTTAGAGATAAAAGAATTTTAGTTTGACTAGGTTCATAGAAGAACAGAATTTCTATTATTCAATTGGATTAACAAATATTTGGAATTTCATTTAAAAATGGTTAATGGATGACTAAATGTGGTTCTATTGTTTTTTCTAGAGATATAATGTATTGGAAGATCCGACGACATAAAAATTTCAAGAATAAAATCATTTAATGTTTGGAGATTTGTAATTATTTTATAGGGATTCACAATGAGATAAAAATGAGTGTTTTTGTAGATAAAGTTATACTGAATCTAAATCAAATGAGTTTTTGATATTTTGATATTATTTTTCATTAAAATTTAGATAAATGTGTCACTTAACCTAAATGGAAGGAAACTGAATCATGAAAGTTAATGCTCACAAAAATTGATGTTTTATGTCCTGGACAAGTTCATTATTGTTATGTGTTAATGTACATTTTTATATTCATTTATGATTTTACATGTATGGGTTTAATTTATTAGTTAAATACCCATGTGGTTTAGATTTTTTTCAATGGAGGTTCCTATTGAAGAATGTGGCTATAAATAAGGAGGAATTCTTAAGCTTCCATAAGTTAGGTTAATGCGATAAAAAATGTTAATAATGTTTTTCTAAAGAAAAATAATCAAGATTGAGAATATTGTACCAAAATAAAGGTCACAATGGCCTAAAAGTGAGAAATATTGAGATGTTAATTAAGAAGGATAATATCACAATGATACAATATAATATGTTCATGGATATTTGGGTGGATGAAAAGAACTTGTCCTCTTACCTTGTTAATAGGATTCCATCCATAATTGGGGTTAGAGATTCTATAATATATTTTTCTAAAAAAACTATTATATTTTACCCAATTCATGGTTTTTATATGTATATTTTTTTTATATGTTAATTCCTTCCAATAATGAAAACATGTAACAAACACCCAATGATATCTCTCTATGTGACACGATGACGAAAACAATGGATTTTGTCTTTTGGATAAGAACCCTCAAAAGAATATTAGAAATTTTATTTCAATATTTAATTATATGGTCTTATATAACGACTAAATCATGGTGGAAAATAGAGTTGAGAATAAATGACCAACTTACAATAACCATGTTTACCATAATGGATGTTCTAGAAGAATGGAGGTTCTAAAAACTCAAGGAGTATGAAATGTTTTAAGAGTCAAAATGTCTAGTGGAATATGTTCCTATAACCTATGGTTCTATGGAATATCTATGTAGATCTATAGAAGGTGTGGTTCCAAATATAGTGTCATTAGAAAGATAATTACAACTAGTATAGTTTCAGTAATCTAATTGTATTAGTTATTTTATTCATATGTTCAAAACCAACTTTGTTGACATTATGTATACATATAATGGAGTTGTTATGATCCTATATGAAGTGGCTAGTGTTAGGGATTAAATAATGTGTAAGTTATTTATGAATGATAATATGGATTCATTAGATGCAAATAGAATTGGAGATATAATAAAATTACCATAGCGTAGAATAATACTATAGAAAAATAGTACTTTAAATTGAATAAAGAATTCAATTGTATTAATGTGTAGTAGTAAAGGGTAGTTGTTAATGGTTTCCAATATTAAATAGTACAATACTCCAAAATTTTCTCACCCATTATTATATATACACCCATATGAGTATTTTTAAGTTTGGTTTGATTATAATGTTTACTTCCAGATTTGATTGATCTAAAATAAATCCTTCATAGTTATTTAGAGGTGGAAATAAAAATTATGTAATTAGATGGTTTAATTGATAAAAAAGGTTGGGTTTAGTGTGTATTCATATGAGGAGAATTTATATCATTAATCATGTATCAATGAAACGTGACTAAAAGTTTAATTTTGATATGAAAAAAGGATGTTTAATCATGAAAATAGAAATAATTGTATTTATCAAATGGTGTCTATGGATGTGTGTTTCGTCACCTTTCTCTTGTATGTTGTTGGAATTTTCATGGGATTCTCTAAGTTTTATTAATTAATGAGTTTATGAATAATTTGTTTAGATGGTTTGACATAATGTATCTTGTAGATGACAATATTTTTTTTTGAATGTAGATTGAAAGAGATATGAAAACCATAAAATTTGTTCGATCTTAAAAAGAGTAAATCCAAAATCACTCAATAGATTCAAAATGAGTAGATTTAATCCAATGTAATCCCCATTGGAGAACACTTCAAATAATCAAAGGATATAACACCAAAAATAATGGATGAGGATGGTTATGTGGTGAATGATCTGTTTGATGAGGTGGTATGATGTTTAATGTTTTCCATGTAATTTTCATGAATGAATTTATAATTTTCAAAGGTATTTTTCATTTGGTTTATATATAATTCATTAATTGGGGTCTTGGAAGTTGTGGAGTTGACACTATATATATCTCAACAGTTTGGAATATTTGGGTTTTCTAGAAAATATCATCAGTTGATGGGTTCTGTGAATGAAGAATCTAAATGATATATGGGCATGTAAAGGAGTTATCCACTCATTTCAGTTAACTTTGGATGGAATATATTAATCTATCTACTAAGGTTGTGGTTGGTAATTGTATTTTTTATAACATAAGGTAAATATTTGGATATCGTGGAAGGGGATATAGAATTGACACAAATAAATTATTTATAGGAGAATATAATATATCATGGTATTTTATTTCACATAAGTGATATTCATAGTGTAAAAACAATTTCTAGGAATTTGGTGTTTCACTCATAGATAAGTAAAATTGAGCTGATAAATCTCATGATCTGAAATATGTTAGAGTAAAATATGTTGGATCTATTAATGATTATAAAAAGTTATAATATTACTGAATATCTTACCACGGTATTTATCTATAAAGGCATATAGTAGAATTATCCAATAGGTGGAATAGGATTAATAGAAATTGGAATGGAGATGTTCTTTTTTAGCTCCAATAAATGGATTGAATTTTTTTTCCTAACTACTGCTGGTCATCAAGTTCACTTAAAATAAGTATGTAGGTGGGATATTTATTAGTAACTGTGAAATATGTTTCATGGTTATAGTTCTCTATATTGGAAATGAAAAAATCCAAAACATGGCTTAAAAAATAATAAAGATGGTTTTTGTAAGAAGAAGTCCGGTGGAGGAAGTGATCAAGATTTTGTGTTCAAAAATTAGAGTATAAGTATTCCTGACTAGATAATGGTGTATTGATGTTATGGATTATATTTTCTTCATGATTATATTTACATTTTTTAGTTGTTTCATGAAAAATAAATTTCCCAATGTCATATGAGAATGATGTCCAAATATTAATATTCACATTAATAATAAGTTAATTGTCAATCTAGAGAAACATGTGAGAAATTAGAGGATACTATGACCAATGGTTGATCCATTGAAAATTTCATAAGATAGTTGAACTAGTGGATTGGAAAACCCCGACTATTAAACTTAGATGAGAAGACATTTATATATGTTGGTTGAGTTACTGTGATAATTTAATATAAGATATTAACTATCGTTTGTGATTGCAATCTTTATAGCTACTATGAAATTAAATGAAGTATAAATGTTCTCCTGTTGTTGTGTCACTATTTTCCAATCCATGTGAATATTTATTCTAATTTTTTTTATTTATCACTTGAGTGTTTTTTTCATATAATGATTTATTTTTTGTATGTATGGGAATCAAATATGCACAATATCTTAGAAGCGACCTCACTTATAAGTTTTAGTACATCAACATCACATGGTTCTTTCGGTCTGGGATGTTCTAGTGATTTGTTTCATCCTTGATGCTTTTAGTTGTGTGAATATAAAATAATAAATTATCATTTATTTTTAATTTTCAATATAGTCTATTCAGTTTCAAAATGGGTTTTGTCATATGATCTGTACAAGGTTAATGTTTTTAAAACTTTTCCTTTTTGAAACATTGAATAATATGTTTTAAAATAAAAATTATTAAAAATAATGTATTAAATTAATTTTAAATTATAATCTTTCACATGCATGATGTAATGTTATCAAAAAATAATTATGGTGTTTTTATTATTTTTTATGTATAAAATGTTATTTTCATAGACATAACATTTTAATAATTGGATATAAAATTTATCGCACCAAAAATATTTTCATAAGAATAAATTTAAAATCATAAATCTTATTTAATTAGAAGATGAATTTTATTAAATACTTTTCTCTAAAAAATATAACTATTTGTTTAACAAACTAATATTAATTATTAAATAATAAAAAAATGTATTTTTGTCTTCACTTTTCCCCCAAGGCCCGTGTCGTGACTACCCCAATCCTGTCCCCTAAAGGCCAGGGGCTGGTGACTAGCACCGAATGAGAAAACCTACATGTGGGAGGCATTTTCTTGAGTACATGTATTCCCACACACACCTAACCATATCCCACCAAACTGAAAGAAGAAAACCAGCACCACTAAAACAAGGTTGAGTTCATGTACAACTGAATGTATGTGTTCCAGAATACAAATCCTACAAAGTACTGAAAAAAAATTCAAAAAGGATACTCTGATATATATCCACAAAAAAACCCCCACCTGATTGTGAGCGTAGTGAAGCTATAGGAAGACAAGTTATTATATCATGTATGCCTAGTCCTACTGGCCCACTCTTGGTCCATGGCCACCAAGTCCACCATCGTAGCATCTGTTAGTCCCATCTCCCTGAGCACTCCTCTCGAAACATCGGTCATTTGTGTAACATCACAGATAAATAGAAAAATATAAAATTTTAATATTTATTAATATATGTGAATTAAATATTATTTTTACTCTATAGGGGATTCTATGTTCGATGGCGTACCCGATATGCAACAACGGGTTTCTTTGAAATCTTACGTTACACACTAATAATATAATATTATTATTTTAGATGGTAGTTAACGCCTATCCATTGTATTGGAGGGAATGAATTGAAGTAACTAAAATATTATTATAATTTTTTGTAAAATGTCTTAAAATTTATCCAATAAAATTGAAGGGCTTAAAATAAGTAAAGAATTCGATTTTAAGCATAAATACTCTAGTATTCATTAAAAGGTCGATTTATCACATTTTGATGGGGAACCCTCATTAAATATACTTTTTTTTCACTTTTATATGTTATATTTGATAAAATAAAATTTTTCTTTAGAATCAGTGCATATAAATTTAATTTGGGTAAAATTTTGGTATTTTTCAGATAAGATTCATTTTTTTATAAATAGTGGAAAATACTGTATTTTAATTCAAGTATGCCTTTTAATCTATTATATATATGGTGAGATTATCTTTTTAATTGGTTCTAATTTGTAATTAGAATATATTTTTACCATTTAATCCAATGGTGGTCATTGGAAGCAATTTCACTTTGAAATTGGATATAATCAACTGTCAATCTTTTGATTGATATTGTTTCTTAAAAACACTTTATTTTTTTATCAAAGGGAATTAATTTTAAATTAATTAATGAAACTTCAATGTTTTGAATTTGGTAAAATAGACATGATTTTTGAAATAATAATATAAAATATAGATTAGCCTGAATTTTTGGTATTTTTTCGAAAAACATCAATTTTGATGAATAGTGAAACCATTAAGTAGTAGTTAAAAATCTTAATTTTTCATTTAAATTAATTTTTACCACTTCTGTGAATTGAATTTTAAAAATATGATAGACATGGTTGTTATTCATAAGTAAAATGTTGTTCAATAAGATGAAAATAATTTTTGGTGAATAGTAATTTTTTTTCCACGGTTAAAGGTAAATAGGGTAATTCAAGGTAAAAGGATATTATAATTACTAAAAATTACCTTAACACTTGTACTATCCTTATTGGATGAGTCATGGTCGACCATGGGCATCCTTGGATCAAATTTGGGACCCCATAGAGCCACTTGGGAGTGATGATGATACTTTAGATTAATTAATTTAATGTAAAATAAAAAATGACACAAACAAATATCTTTTAGTAAATAAACATTTGCATAGGGTAATATAAGTTATATTTTCATCTATAAATATTCATTGATAAGGTAAAAATATTTCCTACATCATGGTAATTTTTTCATAATTTTTAGACATCATATAAATTAAATTATTTATGACACAAAAATGATGTTGTATTTACCTCATTAATAAAAAATTTAAATAAATAAGATTGTAGTGATAAAAATATTTTCCAAAACATTTCCAATTATTATTAGATTATTTTATTTTGACCATGAGTCATCTTAAATTATACTTTATGATTTTTGGACGTCTTGAAACCAAATATAAGTTTATAATAAAATAATATTTTCACACTTTCCTAAAGAGCCCCTCCTCTCCCTTATAAAAGGAGACCACTTATAACCAATTCCTCACACCTCTGAACCCCCTTGGATCATAAAATCTCTACCCAATTAATCTCCCTACATCCCTATCCTCCTCCTTGAAGCCTTACCTTATGCATAATGAACTTCAAGAAGACCTTTTGGTTCTAAGCAAAGGGAGTTACCCAAATTAAAGGTAATAGTTTCTGTTAAATTGTTTTCTTTTATTTTACAACTACAACCCCCTAAACTCATTTTATTCCTTTATTTTATAACAAAACCAATATCCTAAATATACTAGGATGTTTTTATGAGATGTATTAGATCTACACTTACACACACCTCCATCTAATGGATGAAGAACATAATGTTTCTCTAGATGGGAAACTAACGCCTCACGAAACAATGATTGTTCAATTATCTCTTACAGCCTCTCATGGTGGCCATTATGATGGAACTGTATTTATATATGATATATATTATGTTTATTTTTTGTTTATTCTTCTGTATTTTTCATTTATATCATTCCATTATGGTTCCCATTATGGGTAAACGCGATAATCTCATTAGAGGAAGTGCAGACTACGCCCCCTCAAAGTTATATGACTCGTTAATGCCTTATGTGGGATGTATAAAGGATAGAGTTAATAATATTATATATGATATTATACTGTAATTATAATATAATTATGTATCATTATGTTATAATTCATTTATAATAAGAAATAGAAATGGAAGTAGCGTTCATGCGTACGTACGACTTACCGTCACCACGAACGGTGCATTTCATTTCTTAACTAAAAATGTCATTTAATATAATAAATACACGTATATACTGGATATATATTATATATATGATATCTAAATGATGAATATCATTATGGATATAATGAAATTTTGACCACATGAACAACTTGTAATTATAAGATTTTCATTTTTGACTCAAAGTACCAATTATCGTCAAAACGACCATTATTAACTTAATTGATTAGATAATGTTTATAACATGGTAATAAGTTATATAAAAGGAATTATAAACATGAAAAATGTTTTTAAGAAATTATAAATTAACATTACTCTATTATTCAGGATATTAAAGAACGAACGAGTCAATTCGGGCACGAGGTAAGGGACTTCGTCTCAATCTCCTTTCATTGTGGCATATTTTGTTTTAATACATGAAATTATTTTATACGGTGTATAAACCACTTTGAATTTTAATTTTATTCAAAAGGAATATTTTCTCTATGAATCGTTTTACTAAATGACAACAGGAATGTATTTTCTTAAAGTAAGCGGTGACAACAACATTTTCATCCGCCATGAGTATTATTTGAACTTTGGATTCCTTAACAAGCCGTAATGTTTTTAGAAGGAAAATAAATACCATATATACTTTTTTCCTATTTTGGTACTGAAAATAGATTTGATGATGGGTTTTTTTATGTCAATATATTTAAATAGTATGTTGTGACTGAAATGTGGAAATTTTATCTTTCCTTTATGCTTGTGTTACTTTTTATGACTATGTCATGGTTCTTGGGCATTGTTTACTTATACGGGTGGTTTCGTGATAAACCTAAGGCGGGTGAGCCCGAGATAGCTCTCTAATGCATTTGGTAATGCAATAGAGGTAAATGTTAATGTTTATCCTAAGAGATTTAGGGTATATACTCTTATGGGTATTCAAAATGTAACTTCCTATGTAGCTGTGAAAGCTACAACGTAAGTATGTTATAGATGCCACTAGTTACCTTTACGATTTATGATTTCTCTGTGTTATTCATAAATCTTATGATTTTATGGGGTTTGTTACATAGCTTATGTTATGTATGTATTTATGAACTAATGTTTTCTTTATTTGTTTTATAACCATTACTGAGCTTTTTATCCTCATCCCATGTTTTGAAATGTTTTTCACATTACATAATTTGAATATGGTCAAAGATGGGATCAAGGAAAATTCATGCTATCTAATACATGGAACTGGACATGACACTTTTTTTAAAGGGTTTTTATTTCATGAAAAATAGAAACTGGGTAGAATTGTATACTTTGAAATTTTTTATATGTAATCAAAATAGTTATGGCCTAATTATCTGAAACTCTAAACCATACAAGATCCTCAATGTGAATTATTTATTTAATTTAATATTATGAAATGTTTAAGGATGGGTCCTTATAGTTGGTATCAGAGGTCGGTTTAGACAACTTTAGGATTTACACTATTATTAAATTAATGTCCATAAATCAATTTATGTTATGATTGAAATGATATAGAATTTATAGAATACTATGTTACTTTGTCTAGGATATGTGTGTATTTAGAATGGTTTTCCACAAAGGAAACATGGTAGCTATGTTGGGACGACATCAGGAGAAAGACAACCTTCCAAATCAGCAACCTGAGATAGTCAGAATCAGAACTAAACAGTTTGTTGCAGTGAGGGCATAGTTGACTTAGGCTATAAATAGTGGTGGTATCCATGCATGATATCGGCCAGATCAACCATAGAGGAACATGTTAGTGGTGGAGAATTTCATGAGGAAAAATCCCCTATCATTTAGAGGATCATCTGACCATGTGCTAGAAGATGGGTGGATTAAATCATTGGATAAGTTTTTTGATGTCATGGGGTGCTCAGAACATCAAAATGTTAGTCTTGCTTTTTACCGTTTTGAAGGTGAAGCTGATCAGTTGTGGTCGATGGTGAAACATATCAGGGATAGTGAGGAGATTGATTCTCTTGATTGGGATGAATTCAAAGGTATGTTCCTTGAGAAATATTTTCCTATGGTGGTTCATCATACAATGGAGAAAGAATTCCTAGAATTGAGGTAGGAGGATGACTTAATGGATTCTTATGAAGCAAAGTACACTCGACTGGCAAGGTATGCTCCAAATTTCATATGAGATCTTGATAGTAAAATCAACCGTTTTTTACTCAGGATTAAAGCCAAAGTATCGAAGGGATTTAGCCTCTCATGAGTTCAAAAGTTATGAAAAACTTTTTTGATGTGAGGATAAGGTGGAAATGGAGTTTTTTGATGGCCATGTGTTATTTGAAAAACAACAGAATAAGAGGTCAAGGTGGTAGGTGAAAGGGAAGAACTCTTCAAAAAAATCTGACGGTAAGAAACTTAACATTACTGTTTGTGAAAATTGTGGTAAAAATCATGCTGGGGAATGTCTTTCAAATTTTGGTAAGTGCTACCAATGTGGTAAAATGGTACATAAGGCTTGTAATTACACTGAAAATGATTAGGGTAATGGTAAGACAAAATATGATTTACAGTCAGTAAAATGTTTTATGTGCAATGAAATGGGTCATTATGATAATGAGTGTCCAACGAAGAACTCAACTGAGGGAAAGCAGCCAGACTACAAGCAGAAATCGGTGTTTAAATCCTTTGCAACTACTTCAGTAGATGCTGGTCCATTAAATGAATTATTATCAGGTACACTATTTATTTGTTCAGATTATGCCAATGTGTTGTTTGATTTAGGGTCTACAAACTCTTTCATTTCTGATAAGTTTTCTAGTAAATTGGGAATTCCATCTCAAGATATGAATCCCGAACTTATGGTAAGATCATCTAGGGAAGCATTGAGATAAAATGAAATTATAATAACCTTACTATCATTGTGTGTGGAAAGAATCTACCATCAAACCTTATTGTTTTGCCTCTAGTAAAGTTTGATATTATTTTGGGCATATATTGGCTATTTGTTTATCCAGCTAAAATTGACTGCAAAGCTAAAGAGGTTTCATTTTAGAAATATTTATAGTTTTTGTAAAATAATGAACCCTTTATTTTGATAACATATCCTGAAGCTGAGAAACAAGTAAAATATGGAAATGAATGTTACCTTGAACATATTTTTGAAAATAAAGAAAGTGTTGAGATTAGTGATGTTCTAGTGGTAAATGAGTATCTTGATGTTTTCCGGATGAGTTTCCAGGTATTATACATGATCCAGAAGTTGAATTTACTATTGACTTCATTCCTAATGCTAAGCCAATTTAAAAAACCCCTTATCGAATGACTCAAATTTAACTTTTAGAGTTAAAGAAGAAATTGCTGGAGTTATTAGATAAAAGTTTCATTCAACCTAGCACATCACCATGGGGTGATTCTGTCTTGTTTGTTAAAAAGAAAGATGGTTCAATCAAACTTTGCATTGATTATAGAGCATTGAGTAACATCACTGTTAACAACATGTATCCTTTTCCTCATATCAATGATTTTTTTGATCAACTCCAAGGAGTTCATTATTTTTTGAAGATTAACTTGAGGTCAGGCTATTATCAGTTGAAAGTAAAGGAAGAAGACGTTCTGAAGACCGCATTTCGTACTAGATATGGCCATTATAAATTTTTAGTTATTCCTTTTTGAGTTAACCAATGCTCCTGCTGTATTCATGGATCATATGAATAGACTTTTCCGTGAGATGTTGGATAAGATTGTGGTTGTGTTCATTGATGATATTTTGGTTTATTCAAAAAGTAAATACGAGCAAGAAATTCATGTAAGTGTTGTCTTGAATTCCTTAAAATAAAAGAAACTATTTGGTAAATTAAGAAAGTGTGAATTTTGGTTACAAAAAATTTCATTCCTTAGTCACATTGTTTCCAAAAATGGCATAACTGTTGATCCTACTAAAACAAAAGTTGTTAAAAAATGTTGAAGACCCACAAATATAACCGAGATCCGTAGTTTTCTTAGTTTGTCAGGTTATTACCGGAGGATTTTTGAGAATTTTTCATGGTTATCTAGTCCAATGACTATGTTAACTCGAAAAGGTGTTACAATTATCTGGACAAAAGAATGTGATGATTGTTTTTAGGAATTGAAAATAAGATTAGTGAATGCTCCATTTTTGGCATTTCTTTCCAGATATGGTGAGTTTGTTATCTATAGTGATTCTTCATTGAATGGAATTAGTTGTGTCCTTCTACAGAATGATCAGGTAATTGCTTATGCTTTACGTCAGTTGAAACCTCATGAGTTAAATTACACTACACATGATTTTGAATTAGCTGCTGTTTTTTTGCTTTAAAAATTTGGATGCATCAATTTTATGGAAGAAAGTGTGAAATATATACTGATCACAATAGTTTGAAGTATATATTCATTCAGAAAGAATTGAACATGAGACAGAAGAGATGGCTAAAACTAATCAAGGATTATGATTGTACAATTAATTACCATTCGAGAAAATAAAATAAAGTGGATGATGCTTTGAGTCGAATATGTAATGCTTCATTAAACGTGTTACGTTTAGAATGAGATCCTTTGGTTATTTATTAGATGAACATTTTTATAGAAGTTTTTGGTGTTGGATATTCTTCTGTTTTGCTTCAGGTGTCAGTGAAATCATCACTGTTAGACAGAATTAAACAAGTTAATAAGGAAGATAGTGAGTTGTAGAAAAAGGTAGAGTTGGTTCAGAATGGTATGTTTCCTGATATTAACATTGATAATGATTGTGTTTTGAGGATTGGGAAAAGGATATGGGTTTCTTGTGATTCACAGTTGAAGAATTAGTTGTTATATAAAGATCATATTTCTCTGTTTTCAGTTCATCCTGGTATTACTAATATGTACAGATATCATTGGGTGTATTACTGGTGGGAAGGAATGGAAAGAGATATTATTTATTTTACTGTGAATCTTTTGACATTTCAACAGGTTCATATAGAGTGGCAATTACTAAAAGGGATTCTTCAGTATTTACTAGTTCCATAGTGGAAATGGGGAAATATATCCATGGACTTTATTGTAGAATTACCAAAGACATATCGAGGTAATAATGAAATTTGAGTTATTGTTGATCGGTTGACTAAATCAGCACATTTCATTACTATTTGAGATACTTTTTCTCTAGATCAACTATCCCAGTTGTACGTTGAAGAGATAGTCAGGTTGCATGGTGTTTCCCTCTCCATTGTTTCTGATTGTGATCCCAGGTTTACTTCTATCATTTGGAAAGGCCTTCAAATGTTGTTGGGTACTGAATTAAATTTTAGTACAGTTTTTCAACCGCAATCAGATGGGTAGACATAATGAACAATTCAGACATTAGAAGATATGTTACGTGCTTGTTCGATGGATTACCAGGGAAGTTGGGACCAACATATTTCTTTGGTTGAATTTTCATACAATAACAGTTTTCATTCTAGTATACAAATGGATCTATTTGAGGCATTATATGGAAAGCGTTGTCGAACTTTGGAATTTTAGGAAGAAGTAGGTGAAAGGAAGCTGATGGGACCATAATTGGTAGAAGAGATGGTAGAAAAAGTTCAGTTGATTCATAAGCACATGACAACAGCTCAGAGAATGAAGAAATGTTATGCAGATAACCGGAGAAAGGATCTCTCTTTTGAGGTAGGTGATCATATATTTCTCAAATTTTCTCCATAGAAAAGTGTGATGCATTTTGGTAAGAAGGGAATGTTGAGTCTGAGGATCATTAAACACTATGAAATCCTGGTGAAAGCTGGATCGGTTGCTTACAGAGTGGCCTTACCTCCATGTTTGTCTCAGGTACACAATGTTTTTTATGTTTCGATGTTGAGAATGTATATGCCAGATCCATATCATGTTTTAATTCACGAGGTTGTTCAGTTGGAAGAGAATCTCTCCTAAGAGAAACAACCACTCTAGATTCTTGACCGAAGAGAGAAAGTGTTGTGGAAGAAGGTAATTCACCGGGTAATGGTTTTTTGGAAAAACCATATGGTTGAAGAGGCAACATGGGAATCTGAAAATGCTATGATAGATAAATACCCCCACTTATTTGATAAGTGAATAAACTTTTGAGGACGCAATTCCCATAAGGGGGGAAAGATGTAACATCCCAGATAAATAGAGAAATATGAAATTTTCATATTTATTAATATTTGTGAATTATATATTAATTTTACTCTAAACGGGACGCTATGTTTGCTGGCGTACCTGATACACAACAACGAGATTCTTTGAAATCTTACATTGCACATTAATAATATAATATTATTATTTTAGATGGTAGTTAACGCCTAAACATTGTATTGGTGGTAATGAATATAACTAACTAAAATATGATTATAAATTTTTGTTTAATGTTTTTACATTTATCCAATAAAAGTTAGAGGCTTAAAATAAAAAAAGAATTCGATTTTAAGCATAAATATTCTAATATTCACTAAAAGGTCGATTTATCGCCTTTTGATGGAGAACCCTCATTAAATCTTTTTTTGGTAACTTATATATGTTCTATTTGACCTAATAAAATTTTTCTTTATAATCGTGTATCAAAAATTACTTTGGGTAAAATTTTGGTATTTTTCTAATAAGATTCATTTTTTATGAATAGTGAGAAATATTGTATTTTAATTCAAATATGCCTTTTAATATAATTTATTTATATGGTGAGATTATATTTTTAATTGGTTATAATGTATAATTGTAATATATTTTTACCATTTAATCCAATGGTGGTCATTGGAAGCAATTGCACTTTGAAATTGGATATAATCAACTCTTGATCTTTTAATAGATGTTGTTTCTTAAAAACACGTTATTTGTTTTAACAATGAGAATTAATTTTAATTTAATTAATTCTCCTTATATGTTTTTAATTTGGTAAAATTGAAATCATTTTTGAATTCAAAATATCAAATATATCTTAGCCTGATTTTTTGGTATTTTTCTGACAAACATCAATTTTTGATGAATAGTGAATCAACTAAGTAGTAGTTAAAAATCTGACTTTTTCATTTAAATGAAATTTTACCACTATTGTGAATTGAATATTGAAAATCCAAAAAACATGGTAGTTATTCATTATTAAAATTTGGTTCAATAAGATGAAAATATTTTTTTGGTGAATAGTAACTTTTTTTTACCGTAGTTAAAGGTAAATAGGGTAATTCAAGGTAAAAAGTATATTATAATTATTCAAAATAACCTTAACACTTGTCATAAACATATTGGATGAGTCATGGTAGACCATGGACATCATTCGGTAAATTTTTGGACCACATGGATCAACATGAGAGTGATAATGGTACTTTAAATTAATTAATTTAATGTAAAGGAAAAAATGACACAAAAAATTAACTTTCAGTAAATTAATTTTTACATAGGGTTATATAAGTTATCTTTTTGACAATACATATTCAGTGAAAATATTAAAGGGTTTCCTACATCATGGTAATTTTTTTATAATTTTTAGACATTATATAAATTAAATTTTTTATGACACAATAATGATGTAGTATTTACCTCATTAATAAATGATTTTAATAAATAAGATTTTTATGATTACAATATTATCCAAAACATGTCCAATTCTTATTGAATGATTTTATTTCGACCATGAATCATCTTATCTACTACTTTAATGATTTTTGGACATTTTTAAACCGAAAATAAGTTTAAAATAAAATAATATTTTCACACTTTCTTAAAGTTCCCATCCTCTCCCTTATAAAAGGAAAACACTTCTAACCAATTACTTACACCTCTCAAGCCCATTGTCTCATCCATAATCTAAAAAATTAAGCTCCCTACATCCCTCCTGTCCTCCTAGAAGCCTTACCTTAGGCAGAAAGAACTTCATGAAGACTTTTTGGTTCTAACCAAAGAGAGTTACCCAAATTAAAGGTAATATTTTCTCGTAAATTATATTCCGTTATTTTACTTCTCCATCCCACTAAAATATTTTTATTTCTTTTTTTATAACAACACCTATATCCTCAATATACTGTGACGTTTTAATGATAAGTATTAGATCTACACTTACACAGACCTCCATATAATCGGGGAAGAACATAATGTTTCTGTGGATGGGAAACTAATTCCTCACGAAACGATGGCTGTTCAATTATCTCCTACCACCTCTTATGGTGTCCATTATTATGGAATTGTATTTATATATGATATATATTATGTATATGTTTTTTCTGTATTTTCCATTTATATCATGATTTTATGGTTCCCATTATGGGTAAACACGATAATCTCATTAGAGGAAGTGCCGACTACCACCCCCTCAAAGTGATATGACTCATTAATGCCTTATGTGGGATGTATAAAGGACGGAATTAATGATATTATATATGATATTATACTGGAATTATAATATAACTATGTATCATTATGTTTTAATTCCATTAAAATAATAAATAGAAATGGATATAGCGTTCATGCGTACGTACGACTTACCGTCTCCATGAACGTTGCATTTCATTTATTACCTACAAATGTTATGTACAATTATAAATACATGTATATACTGGATATATATTATATATATGATATCTAAATGATGAATATCATTCTGGATATAATGATATTTTTACCACATGAACAACTTGTAATTATAAGAAGTTCATTTTTGACTCAAAGTACCAATTATCGTCAAAACAATCATTATTAACTTAAATGATTACCTAATTTTTATAACATTGTAATAAGTGATATAAAAGGAAAAATAAACATGAAAAATGTTCTTAAGCAAGTAGAAAATAACTTTAGTCTATTATTCAGGAGATTAAATAACAAACGGGTCAATTCGGACACGAGGTAATGGACTTCGTCTCAATATCCTTTCATTTAGGTTTATTTTGTTTTAATATACGACATTCATTTATACGATTTATAAACCACTTTTACTTTTACTTTTATTAAAAATGAAGCTTTTCACTACGAAGTGTTTTACTAAACAATAAAAGGAATGTTTTTTATCATAAGTGGTGACAACGACCTTTTCTGCCGCCGCGAGTATTATTTGATCTTTGGATTCCTTAACAAGTCGTAATGTTTTTAAATGGAAAATAAATACCATATAGTCTTTTATGTATATTGTTATTGACAATGGTTTTGATGATTGATTTCTTATGTCAATATATTTAAATAATATATTGTGATTGAAATGTGGAAATGTTATCTTTCCTTTATGTTGGTGTTTCTTTTTATGACTATGTTACGGTTCTTGGGCATTGTTTACGTATGTGAGTGGTTCAGTGATAAACCTACGGTAGGTGAGCCCGAGATAGCTCTCCAATGCCTTGGGTAATGTGACAGAGGTAAATGTGAATGTATCTTATAAGAGACTTAGGGAATATACTGTGATGGGTATTCTAAATGTAACTCCCAACGTAGCTGTGAAAGCCACACCGTATGTTTGTTATAGATGCCACAATTTCCTTCTATGATTTATGATTTCTCTATGTTATTAATAAATCTTATGATTTCATGGGGTGTGTTAAATATCATATGTTATGTATCTATTTATTAACTAATGTTTTCTTTCATTGTTTTATAACCCTTACTGAGATTTTTATGCTTATCCAATGTTTTTAAATGTTTTTCACAGGACATAAACTGAATAGGGTCAACGATGGGATCAAGGGAAATGCATGCTATATAAAACATGGAACTGGACATGACTCTCTTTTTCAAAAGTTTTTATTTTATGTAAATATGGAAACAAAGTAGAAGTGTCTACTTAGAAATTTTTTAGAATTAATGAAATAGATATGGCCTAATTCTCTAAATCTCAAAACCATAAAAGATCATCAATGTGAATTATTAATTTAATTCAATATTATGAGATTTTTAATGTTGGGTCCTTATTGTCTACATCATACACAACATGTGTGGGCGAAGCCCGTCTAGGCGTAAGTTACACATGACTTAGTAGGGACCCCAAAATAAAAAATAATGACCACCCAACAATTCCTCAAAGTAATTAATGAAACACAAGACAACGCGCACCAACTATATTCTTTGGTAGTAAATGTATCATCATCAGTCTCATATTTGTACTCCTCAGCTTCTAGAGAACTCCTCCTCTATTGAGTACATTGGGTCTGCCAGGTCATGAAAAATTGTTTCCCACTATCCTTAGACTGCTTAAGTACACCTCTCAATCACGTACCGTAGGTATGCAAGTCATAGAAAAGTGCATCCCACTAGTCGTGGCCAACTGAGGTACTCCTCATCATCACGTACCATGGTCCTGAAAAGTCACAGAAAGGTTCTTCCCACCATGGGCCTACAATGTCATAGAGAAATGATTCCCATTGGGCCATGGTCAAGTCATCCAGAGTTGAAAGTCAGCATTCCTCAGTTTTCAGCCAACCGTAGGGTTCTCTACGTAACATAACTGGGAGAACCACTCCTCAAGCCCTTCATCAAATCTAAAAATCCACACAAGTCACCATAGATAAGGAAAAAATATTTGAATCATTTATAGGGTCCCAATGTCGCAAATGGATCATCAATCAAACACGTGGTTTGCATGATACATGTGTTTTAGTAACCAGGGGCATGTTTGTGACGGGGCCCGGTCAGACCCTGTCAGACCAGACCAACCAACCCATTCCGGGGGTCCCACAGACCCCAGTTTATGATCAACCTACTCGAACTAACCCAATTTGAGTATGGGCCAGTCTGGTCTGCTCTGGCGAATGGGCCAGGCCCAATGGGCCTTCCTATACCTGTCCCGGTTTGGCAATGGTACAGCCCGCATGGTCTCCCAGCAGCATGGTCTAGTCCCACCCGACCCAAAGATTGTGGTATCGTCCTACTAGTGCGGGTCCAGCCAGAGGTATGACAACATCAATCAGCCAGGGTGAACCACTTGACTGGGTGGTAGTAGTTGTGTTGCGTCCCGCTTACTCTTCTAGCCCCGCGGACAAGGGGCCCTTCCAGCCGCGGTAGACGGACTGCTTCTCGCTTATACTCTGGTGAACCAGACATGGACTACCCCCTTCCATGCAGTGCACACCTGGCGCCACGATCCCTACCTCCCTGCCCGGTTAGTCGTGACCTCCTACCGCCGCAGTACGCCACCATCATCCAGCGTGGCTGGAAAAGGCCGGGCGCCTATGCTGTTACTACAATGTCAGGTGGTTCCACCCGCTTCACTCGACCACGTGGGCCGCCCGCTGCCGCTGGGTGTGGGCGCCACCGCACCGGTGGTTCCGTGCCAGTGACACATTCTGTGGCCCTCTAGAGTGGCTCCGATGGTCTGTTTTCCGATTCACCTCCTCATACGAGCCTCTCGAGTCATCACCATCCTTTCTCAGGCCCTAGAATCGAATTGTCGCCACATTAAAAATATAGCCACCAAGAACATACGAGTGGAGGTGCTTGGGCCTTGTTCATGTCGTCTCGGTCTCTCCATGATATAGGTTTAAATAAAGGTGGGATGTTCATGGATTGATTTTAATCGTTTCATGCCATGTTGAATACTGGATAAATAAATCCCCAAGAAAAAGTCACCCTTGCGCAAAACAAAAAAAATCAGGGAACAACTTGTTCTTTGTTTGATCTGTGTTCATCATTTTTTTAAATGAATAGGGAAAACATCAAAATAAAAAAAATCTTACCTCATTGACGTTCGATGTAGAAGCGTTCATCCATGAAATATCATGTCATCGATGCCATCCCTTTCAAGATCCATTATTCAAGGACCGTCGATGATGATAATGATCCGCTGGCAATCTCTGTTTTTCGTTGGGAGGAAGATTTTCCAGAGTTTCATCATAAATCCTCCAATTTTTTAATTCCCATAATCAACAAGTATTATTATTCAAATAAAAAAAAAGTTCACCATTATTGCATCAATTAATGATGCTAATTAAATAGTCTGCATTAAATGATCCACATTTAATGATTCATTATAAAAATAGTGTCACAATTTCAAATGAGTGATTATTGGTTCTCCATTAATGCACCTCCTCACCGGCTCTTCGATGCAACATAGCATCACCATCTGCAACTCAATGTTGAGAATGAAATAAAATAATTAAATTATTTTATTTTATTATTTTTCTTCAAAACTCTGAAAAAAGAACTTTTCTTCTCATCCCTTTTTGGCTGATGTTAAATCATTTCTAGGATAACCCCTATGTTCAGAGTTCAATGGTTCCCTCAGATTATCAATTAGAGCACCGGTTCAAAAGATAGAAAACCCCACTAGAACGGTTGTTGAACATACCTTAAAAAAGTTCAAAATTCTAGTTCGAGCTCTCGATCCACCAAATCATGTACCGTAAAATTTTGTGGTCTCAAAATAATTCCATATAGTTAAAAAAATTACATGGAAATTATGAGACATTAGACATTTCCCATAATAAAATTAATATTTTTATTTCCAGAAAAATTCAAAGTATTTTAAGATACTCTATAAATGATATATTAAAAAAATTTAGAAATCCAATTTCACAAAATGATATTTTTTTGTAAGAATCATATCAAAATAACTTTGAGGAGATTTTTTTGGAATTTTTCATAATAAATTTCCTTTCTGGTGATTGCTAAAATGCATTGTTTGTACGAATACCATCACTTTTGTGACCTCATCATGATTTAATTATGTCAACAGAATTTATAAAAAATTTCTCTATAAAAAATTGGATTTAATGTGAAAAAATTGATATAAAAATAATAATATTTAATTATAAACTTATATAAATAATTTTAACACTAAATTTTATGTTTTCCTAATAAAAAAATATTTTTATATAATTATATTTAATTATCTCCAAGAATACATACAAATTTATATTAGTTTAAAATTAAAATAAACCCCAATTTTTAATTCTAATGAAATTAAATTCACGATAATCAATACTATTCATACTCTTTGGCCAAATTTAAAAATATTCAATTCTATATTCTAAAATTCAACCCCCTTGGTTATATAAACACCCCTCGTTCACCCCTAACCCATCTATTCCAAAACTCCTTCCATTGAAAAATATATTCCAAAATCGTTCTTTACACTCCCTTTCCCATGTCCCTATCTCCCAAGTGACCAAATTACACTCCAATAATGGATCTAGGATCAATATAATTTAGAAAAAAATGAAAAAAGTATGATTTTTAATCCTTTTTTATTTCTTTAATGATCATGAATATATAACCAAAAATAGTTTATAAATCCACATATTTTTCTACTATTTCATGTCTAAAAGTTTCAATGTAAATGGGTTTCCTAGAGGTCATGGTGCTATTTTTGAAACTATTTCAAGACCAGTGACTAAAGAAACAATCATTCTATAGAAACCATTAATGAGGAGAAGAAACTATTTGAGTCTATTTTATGCCTCAGTTTTGATATATATCCATGGATAAGTGGATTCCCCAGCTCCTTTTATATAGCCTAATAAGATATTGTTAAGAACGACCTAATGGATGTTGTATAAGACTTATTCCATGGCATAACCTTTCCTTAGGTGGCTAGTGCTACTTCCATTGTTCTGATCTCGAAAGTTAAAGAGTTTTCATCACTCAAGCATTTCTGGCCAACAAATATTTGAAAAATTCCTTACAAAATTCTTGCTAGTTTGTCCAATATGAGGATCTCCCATAACCTCCCATAATGGGTTACTAAGGAACAACATTGATTCATTATAGGATGGTCCATCCAGGGTGCTATAGGATTTGCGCATGAAATTATTTAGGAAATCAATAATAAATCACAAGGATAAAATATTGTTATAAAAATTGTTTTGGAAAAATAATTTGATAGACACATGTGGGGGTTTATGTTAACAGTGCTAGACTATATTTTCCTTTCTTCTTGTGTAGTTGATCTTATATTCAGATGGTTTTTCTCTCTATGGATATCAATTTTCATCATGGGAAGGAGGAAAGGATTTTTCATGTCAATTTAATTTATGAAACAAGGGACCCATTGACTTTTTGGTTTTTATCATTTCATAGGATTCACTTAGTAGATTAATAAAATCCAAAATGAAAGTAGGTATGATCTATCCATTTAGATAATGATCCCAATCCAATTTTTTCCCATCTAAATTTTTTCAAGTGACAATGTCTTATTTCATAGTGGAATCTCTAATTTCATAAAAGGCATCAATAATATTATCATTGATTACTGTAAATGGAGTGGTCAACTCATCAATCGAGACATAATTAGTCTCTATATTTCAAGGATGTTATGGGAGTGGTGTGTTCAAAGAATTGAATCAAGCATTGGAATTCAAAAATTATTCCGTCCAGTGGAATATTTAGGTGCCCCAATAATGGAGAGAAGAAAACATATTACTAATATAGATAAGGTGGTGGATAAAATAACTTCTCAGATTAAAAAGAGGAAAAATAACATCCCTTATTTTAGAGGGAGGATCAATAATTTCAAATAACATGATCTCCTCTATTCCCAAGAAAATGATTTTAGTTATTAATGTTGCAATGTTAGTTATAATGAGAATCGATAAACTCTTTATGTATTTTTTATTTTTGGATTCCCATTCGGTTGGAAAATTTCACTTTGCGTCTTGGTCAATAATAGACTTTACAGCAGAATAAGGAGATATTGGGATGAGAAGTGTCACCAACTCAATGCACTGCTTGCATGCTTGTCTTTCCTAGGAAGTTATGGGAAAATGTAATCTATGGAAATGTTTATTATGGGAATGTACATAGAAAATCTGGGCATGTAGAGAATGAACTCCTCTTATTTATCAAAAAACATTCAAATCCATATTCCAGATCTTCAAAAATATGCAAGCTGGATTATAGATCTGGGGGAAAATAGTTTCTAGCATGATAACTGGGTGGGAAGCATGTTAGGATTCCTGAGATTCCCAATCATAGATGTATAATTTTTTCTAGACTATAGTGATCCTTGTTTCACACAATATATCCTCAACAAAGAGTATCATGATATTTTCAAGCTCATTCATCTCTCGAATGAGCTGGACCTTTCAATCTTCAAGGCCTCCGCTTCAGGTTCCATCTCATCCAAGGTTTACTGATCGATATTACCTAAAAATAACATGCAGGATATAAAGGTAAACTATCAATTGTTTAAATACAATCCTATAATTTATAAATTTGTTCATTGTCATATTGGATCCATGTGATTTCCACTGATGATGGGTATGGTGAAAAGGGATCAGCCTAGTCTGAAAATGCATTTTTTGTCAGCATCCCAACATTGAATCCAAAAAATAATAATTTATGGGAATGGATGGTCTTATACCACTTTGGGTGATGTGGGCTAATTCATGTGTATGTATTCATATGTTCTAAAAGGTGATTTTTTCCTCCAAATACGGCTCAGTGGGGTGGGTATAGGCCACACAATGATGAATGACATAATAATATTTCATTATTGTAGAAGATGTTGTTTAGTAGGCTTGGAAAAAAGCACGGGTGGTGGGTCTCCCATGAAATAGAACAACTATGGTTTCTAGAACATGATTGGTGATTTGGGATATAGGATTTCTTCTCAAAAAATTGGAAGAGCCTCCATCCTTGAGATTCTTGCAGAAATACAATATCATCCCCCAACAGAAACAAGAGATAGTAATAAGGGGAGGTGGATATTTAGGAACCCTCCCATCAATTAGATGAATCATAAAGTCTAAGGTTCAGGTATCATGGGTCAAATGAAGTGGGGATGTGTAGTTAGGGACCCAAGAGGTAGTGTGACATACACTTTCAGTGAAAAACTTGGAAGTGGAGATTATCTTTTGGTGGACAATTGGGATTTATTACAAGGTCTATTGTTTTTTATGTCTATGAACATCACTATCAAACACATTTGAATAACTTCTAAAATTATTTATTTCTCTCTCAAAAACATGAACACCAATCCCTAGTCTATATCCTATCATATCCAAATATTCATACTTATCATCGTTAACTAGAAATGTGACCATCAGAAATGGAGATAGGGAAATAAGGTTGAATATATACTATAATCAAGGAACACTCATGATGATATGTTTTTCTCCTTAATTATTACGAGATCCCTTCCCCAATATTGTGTGAATATTGTTAGAGGGGACATTTTTAGCCTTCCTTACCTTCATCCACCATGACATCATCTTTCTGTCTCCTCTCAAACTCTCCTTGGGTGTGTGTGTTCTTTTTCATTTCTACATTGAATTAATTAATTAAGGAAATGTGTGTGCTAAAATGACGAAATCGAGGTATTTTTAAAATTTTCTTAACACTCTACCACTACTAACCCCTCCTAGGTATGTAGTAATGAATAGAATAACCCTCTTATCCTACCTATATTTATCCTAATGATGGAAACTAGCACCAAGTGTAAAAATCATGAACATGGGAGGAAATAACCACAAATATATATAGGGTGCATAAATAAAACCACAAATCAACAAGATGATATAAATAAACTAAGATCCATAATAATATTTTAATGCAAGAATATGTGAGACACATATCAATCCCTTGGATAAAATATGAAATAAAGTTGAATATAGTGAATCCATAACCAATCCCAATATCCGTGCATATACCATCCTTCTTCGTCAACAATATTTTCATATAATTCTAAAGTATTGTTTAATACATACATGGGTGAGTGTAACATGAAAATTTATTACGATCATAATTAAGTCCTATCATGAACAAATTGAAGAATATATTATAACTCCCATGGAAAAAATATAATCTACCTACACCTATCTGGTCAACTACCACCCAGGCTAACCAAAGCTCACCCACCAAGTCTGAAGTCGAAGATAAATAATATAATATCAATAATATATAAGAAGATTTTTCCCCCACAACCACTTACCAATTGATTTACTAATCACATAACCAAATGTAAAATATCTTATGCTGAAACCCAAAAAAAATTGATGTTGTTTTGGTTGGAACCATACATATCCCAACCTCATATAGGGTCCAACATGTCGTGCTGGAATCAATTAATCTATACTCTATCTTTAACTATTCCATGCCCCAGCCACATCATCCTCTTAATCCCAAATCCACTGTCTTGTATCACATATCATTGACACCGTATATATCCAATCTAGTAGTTTATCATGAACATGAAGGTCAAAAACCTCATTTCCTCCTCCTACAATGAAACCCCCCCACTATATCTCATCAAAACATCCATATATAAAATTCACCTTACTATTCCTATAATAAATATTAAGGAATATGGGATAGACAAATAGACATCCCCACTAACTTGGATATTAGAAAATTACCTAGAATCGAAAACACATAGGCATAAGTAATATTATCCAACGATGGTTGGGTTCCTAAAGAAATCATATGAAATTAAATCTTATAAAAAATTAAATATAAAACACACAATATTTTCATAGAGGGTCCACACCAATGAGACCTTTTCACAACACATTACCACTACTACACTTCTTTTTATACACACCTCCACCAATACCATCATGAAACCAATATCCATCTCAAATTAGAATAGAAAAAAACCCCTAAAGGAATTAATTAAAGTCTATTTATTTATACCATTACCCAATTCCCTGATTTATCATTTCCATCCTTTCTATGATCATAAATCCATTAAATTCAATATTTAATTAAAAATAACATCCAACCAATAACATGATTAATTAAATCCATTTTCATGTCATTTTGATCTTGTAATATTTTAGCAATGACCCATCATTCATTAAATTATACCACACAATAATTACAACATTTATCATTCCAATTATAATTCCAATTTTACCAAGTGTCTACAATGAAAATCAAAAATAAAATTCCATTCCCTCATCCCATGAAAAACATTGTATTCCCTCTTTCTAATAAATTAAATTCCAATATAGCCCCACCAAACAACCCACACTAAAACACAATCCAACATTAAACAACTATTGTAAAACCATCCCACAAAAAAATTATTTCCAACTAATAATAACAATGTTCCAAGAACATAAAAATAAAAGTATCCACATATACAATCACATCATATAAAATGCATCCCCACTAACTAACATAATAAAACTATCACATCTTATCCCAACTATAAAAACCATTATAAAATAAACCATATAAACTACCTATTCAAAACCAAAACAACATAAAATTAAATAAAAAACAAAATATTTCAGAACGTAACACGTTCCATTAATCATTATACAAAATATTATTTCATGTTTATTAACTTTAATTATGTAACCTATTATTACTATATTTAATTAATTAACTCTTTATTATCTTGGTTCAAATAAAAAACACCATTTTGAGACATAGTTTTGAAAAACAACAGTTATTTATAGAAATTGTAGTAATAAAAATCAATTTCATGTAAATATCATGGAAAATAGGTGAAGGCATGTGAAACACCACCTTACCGTCAATTTCATTATGCACAATTCATTTTCATTTTTAGGATTATCCATAATCATCATCCAATGTAAAATAAATCATGTAACCCCCACAGTTTACAAAATAAAATAAGAGAGTTATCAAATCCCCTACCTTAACTATAGAATTACAATCCACATTGTAGAAGGAAGTGATGACTACAATACCACAATTATATAAGGTAATACTAGATTAAGATAAACTATAATATTTACAAATAAAAAATCTTAAACAGTGTTATTAATATACTATATAAAACCTTACATAACATGAATATAAATTACATAATTTTTGATAATTACTTAACACATAACTCAAACTGAAACCCAATGATAGAACTAATTTAGTGCCTTTGAAAATATGGATACATAAACACTATTAAAAAAGTATGGTATATTATCTCCCACTATTCCTCAGGTCTTTTACCATTATTTGACACATCATAAATAATACATATCTTCATTACCTGGGGAAATGTAAACTAATAATGGGTTATATGAGATTATCAATAAGGGTAAAAAAGAGATATGTAAGAATAATTTTCATAATATGAGAATGTGATGATAACATTACAACATCATACCCTAAAAAAAGATCAAAAAAATTAATCGTGGATGAAATATTGGGAGTTCATAATACATGAATCGTATGTGAATCTAGAGAATAATCTATGAAATTAAAATATAGGAATATTACATGGAAGTGTGGAAGACACATAAGCTTATAAAATGATTTCCATATTATTTAATCCATCGTTTCCAAGGCCATATTCATGGAAAGGGTGAACTCCCCAAACCATCATAGTTGTCATGGGTCACTCGCAAGAATATCTTAGATGACAATTATTTATATAATTGAGTTTAATTTCCTTTCCTACAATGTCTATCTCATGACATAAATCATTACCTGCTGTATTGGAAGAAGATATAGGTCCCACACATGTGATAATTAAATCACACATATGTGTTCCACTAGATTATAAAATTACAACATATTGTAACCGTTTAAATGAAATAGGTATCATAAACATTTGATCATATCATAAACTTTTAAAAATATGTAGGATTCATAATAATTTTATCAATTCACAACCCATGAAAAGAAGTTTGTTTCAAAAGTATATAACCCATGGAAGAGAACAATGATTCACATCTATACTGATATGAAAACATAAAGAATTAATGGAAAGATTATGAATGGATATTGTGGATATTTTACCTAGAAAGGAGTGATTAAAAATAAACGATCTCATTTTATATTATAAATCACATGGAGGGTACTTCTAAAAATCATTCTATAGGAAAAAATCATTTTTAATTTGACAAACTCTATTTAAAACATAAAATAATTTAGAAAAAAAATTAAAATTTTTCTAAAACTTATAAAGTAATATTTTAAAACAATAACATGTTTTTTAAATAAATTTTCCCATAAAAATGATCTTAAGAGTCCATTATGAAATCATTTTTCAAAATATGATTTTTTGAATTAAACTGATTTCATGGTGAAGAGATAAATAATGATAGGTTTTATTAAATGTGATTTATTAGTTTTGTTAGCTAATAATGTGTAGAAAAATTAAAATAATACATTAATTTATCGTGAAAAATATGATTAATAAAAAATTAATGAGTTTTTTCAATATATGGGTCAAAATATTCTATCAATTGAAGCATAATCATAAAAAATCATGATAATTGATGGAATATTTTCAATAAACATTTACCACTTTGGTAACATTTAATAAAACTACCCATGTAAGAAAATTACATTACCTAAAGCTCAAAATATAATGAAAGAAAATATATTCATGATTTAATATTCCAAATTATAGTATATACAAATCATAAACGAATATATGTCCACAAAAACTATTGCCTTGAAGAAAAGAAATTGAGAAATAAATATCATATTGATTTTGTAACTATTGTACAGTAACAACAAATGAAATATATATCATAAAATTTTTATGTAAATACTATTAAAATTAAGAACAAAAATCATAGAAAAAAATTCACGTGTAGAATATATACCACACAAAATAAATGAGGGGTGAATAAGGTATAAGTCTTGCATAAATAAAAGGAAGACTAGAAATCCCCTTACCTTATGCTTTTACTCTCATCATACTAATTCAAACATACTATATAATAAATATATATTCATTAAAAATCTATAATATTACTATATTAATTTTTATAACACCATATATTTTTTAATTAGGACATTATACTACTTGATTACTAACAACGCCATGTTAACGTTGCATTTTAGGTAATAACAACTTTTTTTCCATGTTTTTGGATTATTTATATTTTTGGTCCTTATACTTATATCATTGTATCAAAATTTAATCCATGATATAAATAAATATATATTAAATTTATTTTAATTTATAATAATCAATTAATGATACAAATGTAATATTAAGTACACTATTTATCGAAATACTAGGTCGTATATACGCATGAACATTATTTCCTTTTTCTTGTGGTATTGATAAAAGGAATGTATATTACAAATATCTATATATATATAATTTAATTCCATTATAATTATTATTTCCTATATATCATATATTTTATTAAATCAAATATTAATACATTCCATGTAATGTATAATCAAATTACAACACCTTGAGGAGTCAATTGTCCACACATCTACAAATGAAGTGATCGTATTTCCACAAAATTGAAATCACAAAGTTATGTGATATAAAATATTAAAAGAAAATAAATAAATAATAAATATAATATATACCTTAGAAACATATAATTTTCATCATTACATCCCACTTTTAAATGGGGAAATGGATGAACCTGTGATAACGATTCATGGGGAGATAGTCCACTATTTAAAAGAACAATGATTGTGTATCCCATTTGATGAAAGTGTGTGTGATTTTAGGTATAAATATTAACAAAAAAACATATTATTATATTTAGGTTACATATTTCATTATATATGAATGTAATAAGTATAATTAATGGGTTTGGTAAAGAAAATAAAACAATAGTTCTTAAGGAAGGATGTAACCTCTTCATTGGGTAATTACTTTTGGGTTTCAACTAGATTCTTCCTTGGTTTGAATTATTCTAATAGGTATGAATCTATGTTGATAGGAGGGGGGGTTAAAATATTAGAATAGGGTTTGGGTGATGCAATGGTCTTGAGAAGTGTGAACAAGTGAGGGGGTGAGTGCCCTTTTATAGTGGAGGAGGGTGACATTCTTCTTAATATAAAAATGTAATAATTATTGAGAGATCTATGTTGCATCATTTGTATCCAATAATTTTCAATTTTATATAAAATATTGTAATTATTCTAAATATGTCCATAAAATGTCTTTTGTACATGTATCTATGTTATTTGATCCCTTAAGTTAATGTTTAACCACTAAGTAAACTTGTATTTACCATAATCACTATAATTAATTTTTAATTACATTCTCTCGTACATACGGTCAAAAAATAATTTTACATTTTTATAACTTATAAATGGTGATGATTAAAAATATTAGATCTATTTTTCCAAATTATTATTTCATAGGTGGTAGAGATTAAATAAAATTTTTTCCCGATGACGTGTCATGACATCATGTTTTTTAACCAATAATGATTAAAAGTTTCTAATGTTTTTATATCCAATTTCAATGCGAAATTGGTTACAATAACCGAAAGTGGATTATGTAATGTAAAAATGATCTACAATTATAATATAATTTAATTAATTTAAAGAATTATATGAAACAGTGGATCTCAATTAAGAATTCTTATTTCTCAGTAATCATAAAAAAATATTTTTTTAGAAAGATACCAAAAAATTCTCCTTAATATGATTTTTACATTATAAATTTAAATATGAAGTTTAATTTATCAAATAATTTTTATATAATATTAGAAAAGTAATTTTAATATCGTTCACAAAAGTACATAAAATTAGTTCATTTGATAAAATTGTAGTGTCAACTATATAATGACTTTACCACAAATTATATGTTTTATAATCAATATGTCTTATTCATATAAAAAAGAATAAATAAAATCGGAATGTTTTTTATATATATTTATATGACTATGATTAATGGCTATGTTATAAATATATCTTTTAAATAATTATAATAATAAAATGTTGTTTCGTAAAAAATCATTGTTGCGTATAAAACAAGACAAGTGTTGCATATAGTGCAATATTATCTTGTATTAGCATATAAATAAAGCATAAAAATGTGTAGCATACAATGAATGAAATCAATGGAATTTAGTTTAACTAGAAAAAAGGCTCATAAAAACTCAGGGTGTCACATTCTACCCCCCATAAAATGAATTTCACCCCCTAAATTTATCATTCTGATACAATCAAATAAGTATAATTAATCATCAGTATATCCTAAAGTTACCATATTGCTTCCACTATCTGGGGTTTCCCTAGAAATATTTTAGAGGTGATCTCTCTTATTATTTTTAAATTTCTCTTTATGATCAATAATTTCAACCAGTTTTTCAAAATATGAATTTTCCTACTCTAGTTGTATGACCTTTGAGTGTAGTACATGTGAAGGGTTAGGTATGTGCTTCCTCTAACGAAATACATGGGAAACAATAGGGGCTGGGGGATATTATTTGGATGTTTTTTGTGACAGGATACCAACCCAATATGATTATGAATTTAAAAGGTAATATTATACATAGGTTTTAATTTCCCTTTCTTCCCTAATACAATAACATCGTGCCCGGGAGAGATTCATAGAAACGACATTTCACCAAATTCAGATTCTAGATCATACCAATGGTTATCAATATAACTTTTCTACCAACTTTGGTATACTCGGATATATTTCTAAATTTTTATAACCTTTTCTTCCATTTCTTTAGCTATATCAAGAACCAATTTCTCTCTTTCTACTACTTGATCCCATCTTGTTGGTTCTCTTCTTTTTTCTCCATAGAGGGCTTCATAAGGAGTCATTTGAATTCTGGGATGAAAGATAGTATTGTAAGAAAACTAATCTATAAAAATGTGTTGATCCAAGCCACTTTGAAATCCAAATAACATGATCTCGACATATCCTCTAGGGTTTGAATTAGTCTTTCAGGCCAACCATATGTATGAGGATGATAAGAAATGCTACAATTTAGTAATGTATCAAGTGGTTTCTGAATTATTTTCCAAATCATTGAGGTAAAAAAGGATTCTGATCAGATAACATATAATTTTGTACTCTATGAAACTTTACCTCCTAAATAATGTATATAATGGCAAGATGATCTAGAGAGAAGTCTACTCTGACAAAAATGTAATGTTTTGACTTAGTATATCGATCGACTCTCACCCATATAGAATTAAACCCTTTATAGATTTCTAGAATTCCAATGATTAAATACATTGTGATATTCTCCCATTTCCATTTTTATAGGTAATTAATGCAACATCCCCTCAGTCTTTTTCTCATTCAGTATTAACATGTTGGAATAAACAAAACTGAGATACAAACTCCGTGATAACTCTATTCTATCCATCCAACCAGTCATATTCTTTTAAATCTCTATGCAGTGTCGTACATCCAATATGAATTGAGAATGATGAACTATGATCCCCCTCTAATAGATCTATCTTTAAATGCAGTATGAATGGATCATATACATGGTTTTGGAACCCTCTCATTCCATCATGACCAAGTTTAATATCTGGATTTTATTAACCTTTTATTACATATCATCATCTTCCTCATGTGTCTCTCTAACATTCACTTGGATAGATGGTTGAACATTCAATTGAGAAAGAGAATATATTTTCCCTTCCATCAAGATTTCCAGAACAATCCTATGAAAATACAGAAATATACGATCTTTATTGATCCTCATCATGTATAATCTAGCATGATCCTTTCGACTCAAAGCATCGACCATCTAGTTCACATTCACTAAGAGGTAATGTATGGAGTAGTCCTAATCCATTATTATCTCAAAGAATATTATATGTTTCATATTAAACTCCCTTTTTGTAAATCTATTTTTCATAATTTTATGATCGATATATATGAAACATGTTTTTCCATAAATATAATTCTTCTATATAATTAATTTAAAAAATACCGCAGCTAACTCCAAATTAGGATTTGGGTAATTTTTCTCATGAATCGTTACTTTTTTTGAAAGGTATAGACTATAACCATGTTATTGGGCATAATAAAAATCCCAAATACTTCTCAAATGAATCACTATAAATTATAGACCCCACTTCACCATAGGGAAATGAAATCATAGATAAAATGGCTATCCTTGGATTCAGTTCCTTGAAATTTTCTTCACATTCTTTTATCTATAGGAACTTGGCACCCTTCCGAGTTAACATGGTTAGAGGATTATATAGTCATGATAAATTATCCAAAAACTGAATATTGTATTTACATAAACCATGAAAAATATTGATCTCATTCATCACGTTTTTTCTAGGACATCACTCAATAGACTCTTTCATTTAGGGAACCTCTACAATACCCTCTCTTGGGATTATATTACCAAAAAATGAAACCATTTCCTACCAAAATCCACATTTTATTAAAATTTCACACATATAATCTTTCCTTAGATTCTTTAACAAAATTCTAATGTTGTTTTCATGCTCCTGATTTCCATTTAAAAAAACATGAATATCATCAATAAATAATACCAAAAAATGATCGAGCTAACCTATAATGACTATATTCCTCAAATCCCTGAATATAGATATAGAAATAGTATGATTATGATACATCACTATATATTCATAGTGTTCATAACATTTAGATAATTCCTTTTATATATATTCTTTTTTCTTGAACCTTAAATGATGAAATTAAGAATGAAGGCCATTCATTGAAAAGTATTGACCTCTTCACAGTTGATCAATTAAGTCATTAATATGGGAATGGTGATACTTGTTCTATATTTTGATCTTGTTATACTCTCGATAGTCAATGAAAATTCACATTGCTCCATATTTCTTTTTTAAATAAAGAATAGGTGCACCCCAAGGTCACACACATGGATGAATGAATCCATTATGAAGGTTTTCTTGGAGATTCTTCTTCAATTCTTACAACTCAATCGAGTTCATTCAATTAGGATCCATTGAAATTTGTGTGGAACCAGGTATGAGTACTATTGAGTACTCAACATCCCATTTTGGTGGAAGGCTATGAATATCTTCTATAAATACATCCACAGAATCTTGATAAATAGGAATATCATCAATCTTTATTTTCTACCCATCCATTTGAGATAAAAATCGTTTCATAATTGTAATTTTGACCCATAAACAAGATGTAATAATCATAGGATGTTCATAATTATCGTAACATTAATAGAAAATCATATTTTGGTTTTAAATATAAAATGTAAATTTCATTCCATGAAAATTGTGGTGGAATTTATGTAGAGAATTAAAATCCATTCATAAGATGATATTAAATACCCCCAGAGGAAGATTTAAATGATTTTCGAGAAGCACATTCCAAAAAACATCAACTAGGGAGGAATCATATACATGAGATTGAATCATCATACTATTTGGGGTTTCACTAATAATTTCACATCTAATAATTGTTTTGAATCTCAATAAACTTATAAAATTATTTATATATGATGGATGGGTAGATAAATAATAAAATACAACATTATCAATTCTAGAGTGGATGGTAAGTTAACAAATCACCACATCATTATTTTACCCCTCATTAGAAATAGTGGTTGTGTAAGATTTCCCCTTGTACCTTGGCCTAAGAGGTTTCTAAAATTGATCATCTAGATTAACCTTATGGTTTAGGCTCTGGTTATCATAATGTCCATACACCATAACTTGTAGCACAAATGTGTGGATGATTCAATATTTGACATTGTCTCACAATTATCAATGTTACCTAACTTCTTCCCATCGCCTCATCAAAAAATTGCATGATGAACTTCCATTACACATGTAAAACATTTCTTACACCACTTATGAAAATTCCCTCCATGATTCATCCCACATTTAGCCAATAAAGGAAATCTCATCTTCTTCTATCTATGGTTTTTAGATTTTCCTCCAAACTCTATCTTCCATTTCCTTCCAAAACCCTAAGTTTGAAACATAACTCCATTCCCCTATTCAACATTGATTTCACAATTCACAATATATTCATAGATACTAATGTATATTATGGCCAATTCCCTTTGAAAATTGGATTTAATCCCCTGAAGATCCTGTCACCTTCACATTTGAGTTAGATAATAATATAAGAATCCTACCTCAAATGTCTTGTGAAGTTATCCTTTTAGGAATGAAACGATTAATCATCCATATCATTTATCTAAAGGAACCTTTTATAAAATGTTTTTATAAGAATATGAGGAAGATACTTATTGAAAAATAAGTTATTAAAATCATCCAATTAAATGGATTCAATTTCATCTTACTACACTGTATCTTTTTTCAGAGTCGTGCACTAGTCTACTTCACCATTTAAGTGATAAACAGCCTGAACAAGCTTCTCAAGTAACAGACACAGGAGAACATCGAATATATTTTAAGTGTTATTGATCTATTATTCAACAAAAAGTGGATCATAATACACATTTAAAGATGTTGGACGTTCCTTATTGAAGGAATCATCATAATTTTCCCTCCATTTCTAATATTGAAATGAAACATGATTCGTTTCTTGAAAATGATGAGTGAGTATAGAAATGAGAAATTACATTCTAGATCCCATAGAATTTTGATGGCCAGGAGAAAAATCTTTTCATTTCCCATCACAATTAGTATTAACATGATTCCTTTGGGTTCCATCCATTCATTAAAACTAAAACACGTATAGTAAGAAGCTATAATCTTACCAAGGAACCACATAATCATGAAAAACCACATATATGATATTATAATTTTTACCAATTCTTTAATCTATGACACCAAAGGTATATCCTAGTTTATTCATACCCAAATTCAATTTAAATACATTATGATGTTTTATGAAAAGTTTTTCAATTTTTATAGGATATCTCCTAAGAGTTTCAAACTAGGCATGCAGCTAGGCACATCATCGTGCACCTATTCACGATCAACTCTATATCAATATGGAATTTTTGGGGTTGTTATCCTTTTGATAAACAATGAAATAGGCACATATAATTTTAATATCTAGATAGAGGTGTCATCCTAGGAAACCAATCACTCTAACATTTAACAAAATTATACTATATTTTCCCATACATTGACTCATCCTTATAGTATTCCATATGGAATATTATTAGGCAACTCACTAAGGTTTTCTCTTCCTAGCTTCAAATGGTTAACTAAATTTTTTTGTTGATACCAAATATAGATACCCTCGCATAACATTAATATACATTACACACTACAAAAAACAGTACATTAGAGGGGGTTATTTAGAGGGGGGTCTGCACAACCCCCTCTAAATTCATTTTCTGTAACACTAGAGGGGGTTCTGCATAACCCCCTCGAATCATCGAATTTAGAGCGGTTATAAACCCCCTATAAATTAATTTTTTGTAAAAATTAAAGAGGGGTTATACACAACCCCCTCTAAATTTTTTAGCATTGTTTTTTTAATATTTGGATTGATTTTAGATCCGGTTATATCAAAACCACTACTAATTTAATAATTAGTGGCAATATATATTCTGTTGGATTTTAGAGGAGCTATATATATAACATTCGTTAGGATATATATATATGTATATATATATTTAAACGAAATAGTGGGGGTTCACAACCCCCTCTAAATTAAGATATTATAGGGGGTTCATGAAATACCGCTAATCCCTTAGATTCGAGGGGGTTTTGAACGCCTTCTAATTTAAGAAATTAAGAGGGGTTGTGAACCCCCTATAATTGATGACATTAGAGGGGGATTTTAACCCCCCTCTAATTCATGACATTAGAGGGGGTTTGAACACCATCTAAATTAAGAAATTATAGGGTTTTTTGAACCCCCTCTAATTGATGACATTAGAGGGGGTTTTGAAGCCCCTCTAATTGATGACATTAGAGGGGGTTTTGAACCCCTTCTAATTTAAGAAATTATAGGGGGTTTTGAACCCCTCTAATTTATGTCATTGGAAGGGGTTTTTAACCCCCTCTAATTCATGAAATTTGATTGGGGTTATGAATTGCTAGAAATCCCTTTGATTTGAGGGGGTTTTAAATTCCATCTAAATTTTTATTTATTTTTTAAAATAAATATCATATAAATTCAAAAAATTTAATATATATGTGGGTGTGTGCATGTGTGCATGTGTGTGTGTATATATATATTACATAAGAAAATTATATAAATTTATTTAAATACTTTATAACACGTATATATAAAGACATTATATAAATATTTTAAAAAAATATGTATACATATAAAAAAATGTATACATATATATAAATATTTATATATATAATATCAATGTAATTATAAATATATTTATTCGATTTTATAAAATTTGTATATGGTTTTATAAATACTATACATTTATATTATGATTTATATTTTACATATATTATATTAAATATATTTTTATTCTAGATGTTTGTATAAATACATTTATATTATATTATGTATACAAATATATATAATATAGAAAAAATTAAATATAACTTAACATAAACATATATATTTTATATAATTATATTATATAATTATAGTATATATATATATTATAAATATTTAGTATATATATATTATAATAATTTTACATATATTGTATCATACCATTTTAATTATAGATTAATTCAATTCATATATATATATATATAGATCATATAATAATTAATAATATTATTGTTACATGCACACCTAGATAAATACATTTATATTAGATTATGTACACTAATTTACATAATTTTTAAAATATTAAATTTAAATATAAATATAAATATAAATATATTATTTATTTATATTATATATTATTTTATAAATATTTTATTGTAAATAATTTTATATGTATTATATAATTATTTTATTTATATTGTAGTATATCATATTAATTTTAAATCAATTTAGTATATATATATATATATATATCATATAATAATTATTAATATTATTGTTACACACATGCATACATAAATACATTTGTATTGTATACTTATGTATAAAAACATTTATATTCAATTATGTATATTAATTTACATAATTTATACAAAATTAAATGTAAATATAAATATAAATATAAATATAAATATATTATTTTAAATAAATTTATATGTATTATATAATTATTTTATGTATATTTTAGTATAGAATATTAATTATAAATTTATATGGTTCATATATATATATATATATATCTTTTAATTATATTATTTATTTCCAATTATATGAATGCATTTAATTTTGTGTGTATATATATGTGTATTGGTGATATAATATAAATGTATATAATTAAATACATTAATATATAATATAAATGCAATTAATATAATATATATTATAATTATATTATAATTATATTATAATTATATTATATCTATAAATACAAAAAAACACACACACACACATAAATATAAATATATTTATTAATATAGGAATAAATATGTATTTATATATATTAAATATACCCAAATATGTATATATATATTATACACAGATATATTATAATTATACATAAGTACATATTACATATAAATATTATACAAAATTATAAATTATATTAGAGAGAAATATGTTATATATATACAAATATAATATATTTTTTATATTTCTAAACACAAATATATATATATATATAATACTACATGATTTAATTAAATATAATGTTGTGTAAAATATACATATAAGCGCGCACGATGGTGTGTCAAGGGGTGTCCCGAGGTGTTAAGGGGGCATGCTGGTGTGTGAAGGGGTGTCAAGGGGGGTATCTCGGGGTGTCAGGGGGCATTCATGGGTGTCAAGTGGGGGCTTCTCAAGGGGGGGCGTGCCAAGGGGGGTTCACGGGGGAGTCAAGGGGGGTGTCAGGGTGTCGTGCTGGGGCGTCAAGGGGTTAAGGGCGTTGGGGTGTCATTGAGGCATACAGGTGGGGCGCTGGGGTGTCAAGGGGAGGGCGTGTCAAGGCGCGCATAGGGGAGTCAAGGGGGGTGTTAGGGTGTCGCGCTGGGGCGTTAAGGGGTTAGGGGCGGTTGTCTAAAAACGGACCCTAATGCCCCAAATGCAATCAGCATTAGGGGCGGTTCAAACTGCTTCTAAATTCGTACACATTAGAGGCGGTTTTTGTTATAACCACCTCTAATGTGGTAAATTTCGATCTAGAGTAGAGGGGGTTTAAACCCCCTCTACTATAACTGCCGAAAAATTCACTATGAATTTAGCAACGCTTTTTCGCAACCTCCTCTACTAACAGTAGGTGGAAACATTAGCGGCGGTTTCCCACAACCGCTGCTAATGTCTTTAGAATGGGTTATAACCCCATCTAATGTAAAAAATAACCCCTTCTAAAGTGGTCATTTTTTAGTGACATTGTTTTGCATAATACTTGACACATTACACAAACATATTCCCAAAGTCGATATTAGTGTTGTTCCATTGGAAACATGGAATCATAAACAATGGAACATAAGTGAGCTACATTATATCGCTTTAGGTTCATTATACCTAGAATTTAAAGACCTGTAAAATTTCAAGGAAATTTATTTTCTTAAATTCTTTGGAATTTTAAGAGTATGCAATTTCTGACGACACCTCATTCCAAGGCCAGGTGTGCCCTGAATAATTTTCTGAAGTTTAGCTTGGGTACGTTCAGTGAACGAATGATTGGGTTTTCTATATTTTGAAGCGGTTCTCAGAATTGAAATCTGAGGGCACCAATGAACTCGATGTGCCGATATTTTCTTAAGGGGACCTTAACCGCAGTTGCGTTTTATGTGGGTCGAAAGTTAAATTTTGGGCTTTAATCATAAACTAATTAAAATTTTGTGGTACACGATTTTATTTATGAATTGGTTATTTTCCTCCGAAGTGTGGATATTTGTGAGGTGGGGCCCACACGATCCCCAACCTTCAGCCCCCATAACTCTCCTCAACTTCCCATTAATTCCCTGTTTTTTACTTGACAACACTACGCATTCATTATGTTGGAGCCTTCCTACCTCCCCCATCCCATTAAATGTTCCAACCAATTAATTTAATATCAGTGTTAATTAAATGAGACTTATTTGAATTAATATATGAATTGCATAGCAATTCTATTAATTGGAGTGCCTATTATTTCTTTTTGGTTGGAAAATCTCTTTGGAAAAAGACTCTGGAGAGGTGATCCATCATCGATGAAAAACACCGTTCTTCAACGAAGAACACCCCCAGTGAAGAACGCAAACAACTTCGTCCAACGTCGCACCTTCCATGGATGCACCTTGACATCAAGGATCCTACATCGCCTATGACAACGGCCCTTTCTCCATCGTTGACGAAACGAAATCATTCTTCCACAACGCCCATCTACCGTGACGCTCGTCTTCCGCAGATCGACGACGTACGACAACTACATCGGGGTAGGGAGATTTTTATATTTCATTTATGTGATTTATACTCTCGAATATGGATTCAATTCTTGGGTGATGATTTGAACCACTAACGCGGTGGGTATAGATTAACGAACAAGTCTGGAACCACCGCTATTTTTTCTTGATGCGCGGGGTGTTTGGCGATGACGAAACGGGACCACAATGGCGATTTGGAGATTTCGTAGTGGATTTCGGATCCCGAGACGACCGTAGGCATAGACAGAAGAAAAAACAGACCACCAAAAGGAATCTGGGGGCCCGCGGAAGAACACGGCGGCGGCGGGCACTGGTCGGCCGCCTGGAGGTGGCGGCGCCCCGACGCACCGCCGGCAGGAGCTCGCAGCGGCACCGGCCGTGGCGACGAGCGGCAGATCCTGGGGCCATGTAGGATTTGGGGAGATAGCGGTGCCAGCCTGGCGCTGCATTCATAGAGCCGGGGGTCGCGCCCCCCGCTCGGCCAGCTGGCCGAGCCAGCACCCCCCCCCCCCTCGGCCGAGCCGGGCGGGTCATGTGAACCGGGTCGCACCTGCCGGGCCGGCCGCACCCCGCCGGGACGGGGCCCGGACCCGGTGGAGGGTCGACCGGGACCTGGGTTGGGTCGACCCGGTTCGGGCCGACCCACGGTGGGTTGGGCCGGGTCGGACCGAGCCCAGACCCCCCACTTCGGATCTTTTTTTGGTCATTTTCCCATAACATGATCTAAAGACCTACGATCGACGCATCATCAGTTGCATAAGAATCCTGGGATCAAGAAGGTCATTTCATTATATTACACTCGAGTTTTAACCAATTTTTGGGTATGGCTAGGTTGGTTCAAACCCAAAACCAACCGGGCCATTAGAGCGGAAATGCCAATAACATAAGGACCGGATGTCCAATTTACATGTCGTCAACTACGTTAAATTACATTTGAGGAGAAGGTTATTTTGGAATACTAAATTTTAGATTTGTATGTAGCTGGAGTATGGTAGGGTTGGTTTTAGATTAAAACCTAACCTGGACCCTAGGATGAAATAGCCAATAACTGTTAGACCGGGAGTCCGATTGACGCACCGTCTATTGCGTTGGGTTTATTTTAAATAGATATAACATTGGGATACATCAACTCTGGACTTCATGATAGTTGATGTATCGAACCCCTTTTCTCGAGGAGCGGACCCTCCCGGAATCGAGTGTGCTCTGTGTGGGAACCCTAGAGACGACTCCGACTACATCGACTACTGTACTAAAATCCTCTGTGGGTTCGACAGCGATAACAACCATACTATAATCCTCCATGAGTTCGATGGAGATGACTATCGCTCTTTTATCCTGTGTGGGTCCGGAAGTATTGACCTATGTACTTGTATCCTGTGTGGGTCTGACATAGTCGCTGGTCTTGTATTCTATGTGGGTCCGACAGCCTAGCTGGTCTTGTATCATGTGTGGGTCCAACATATTAGTAGAATCAGTGGCTACATCTAATCATATATATCTCTATACGAAGGATGTATACCTATGTGAGCTAAGTCTTGACTTTGATCATTATCATCGATGTGTTAGACTTCTTTAATGTGTGGAATGGGTTTAATTTGGCTCGAGAGCTGGAGCCAAACTGTGATTGATAACTTAGGTATATGTATGGGAATATACCTAAGTAGAGTTGGTTGATACTTTGTGATTGTACCTTTACTTTTTGGTTTATACTTTGTGGATTCTGGGAGACTTAGGGGGTCTCGGGGTCCCTACTAAGTATCATATACTCACCCCTACACGGGCTCCCCCGCACTACATTGGGTTGGTTGAAGACGACAGACAACACTGACCTATGGAAGGCGGGCATGGGGTAGTCACGGCACGGGCCCTTAGGACGGGTCGTGACAAATTGGTATCAGAGGAGAAGGTTATAACATGGAACTCAGGACTCTGATATTTCCCTTCTGTGAAGCAATAGTGTTATGGGTATTGAGTCTAGTTTTCAGTCCAATGAGACTAGTGTTGGTGTTGCGGCCGACGTATCTATACACTAGGACCCTCACCTCTAGTTTCCAACTCAGTGCACGAAAACACTGATTGCGTGTGTGTTTCCTTTCAAATGTTTTCTTTGTAATTACTTTGTTTTAGCTCACCAGTTATACTGTTTAACCATTGCACACCTGTTTCTTTTCAGGATGGCCCCACGAAGGAAGCCAGCCAGGGTTCCTAGTTACGTGTGAGATGGAATCCCACCGAGCGACGAGGCCTTGGTGCAGGGCCCCATCATAGCGGAAGCACCAGGGGTACCACTACCTACTGAGCCACCGATGCTACTTGCCCCAGTAGTGGAGAGTGCATGCCACCTGAGCACGTTGCATGAGTTTCAGCGATAGAGGTCACCCATGTTCCACAGAGAGATGGACCCTCAGGCAGCCGAGGATGGGCTGGAGGCTATCGTCAGAGACGTCAGATTTGTAGGGACACCAGATGACCTTATGGTGATATTTTCTGCGAGTCTTCTGTATGCAACAGTGGGTAGATAGAGGAGTCTGATGCTCCAGGTGCACGACGAGGCATCTCTACTTTGGACAGTCTTCGAGAGTCTCTTCCGCTTGGAGGTTGTTCTAGCCACCCGCCGTGCGGTGCGCATCCAGGAGTTACTTCATCTGCGGTAGGGAATAATGACAGTAACTCAGTACACAACGAGGTTTACTGACCTCTCACGCTACTCTTCAAATATGGTACAAGACCCATTCTTCAGGGCCCAGACCTTCATGTAGGGGCTGAGGCACATTATTAGGGCTTTGACGATTCCCCTCAGCATCCAGATAGAGGCAGGGGTGCTGGAGCGATCTGTTTTAGTGGAGAGCATTCTCCCTTATCGGCCACCAGCAGCGAGACCCACCGCAAGGCGACACATAGCTGATTCTTTTACAACCGATATTAGATAGGTGTCACAGGGGTCCAAGAGAACTAGGCCATCGAGTGGGCGACCTCAAGATACAGGTTCGGTTGTGCGGAGCACATGAAACAGATCCAGCCTTACGAGGAGAAGACCATGATATGCATCTAGTAGACAGGGCCACATGGCTCATGACTAACTGACCCGCCATGAAGACAAGAAGCAGATAGTGGAGGGACCTCCCTGGAAGAGGCAGGGGATCGACTGTGGTGGACCGCAGGGAGCAGGCAGATGAGTCAGAGGAGCTGGCTGAGCAGCGGGTGGTGGACGACGTTTTGAGGCTCTGCCACCACCACCGCTAGGAGGTCCAGCCTGACCACAGGGAGTTAGAGGGAAGAGGTAGGCTCAGCTCCAGGAGGTGGAGGCTTACGACCACGGCGCACCTGAGATTATTTGAGGTACTATCTGTTTCTACTCTACCTTTGCTGCAGTTCTTATAGACACAGGTGTATGTCATTATTTTATTATCGGTGCCCTTGTTCGGAGCTCGGATATTCCGACGGAGCCATTGGCTCGATACTTATGATTAGAGACTCCTACGGGAGAAGAATCAATTATTATGCACTAGTGCCGGTAGTGTCAGCTTACTCTAGGAGACGAGAGCTTCATATGGGATCTTCTTGTAGCGGCATCAAGGTCATACGACGTCATCTTGGGTATGGACTGGTTATCTACAGTCCATCCCTAGATTGACTGTATTAGGCGCAAAGTGCGGTGTGTCTGCATGGATGGGACCAGGTTCACCTTCACCGCTGAGAAGGGAGCCTTTGCAGTGGAGGATGGACTTTTGTAGAGGAGAGGGAAGCCAATCACACATCAATTGGCTAGTCTCATCCTCGGAGCAGTTGACGTACGGAGTCCGAGTTTTCTAGTTGTGGTGGATCAATATACGTACGTTTTACCTGAAGATGTTCTCAGACAACCTCCTTGTAGAGAGAAAGACTTTTACATAGACCTATACCCCGAGACAACACCAATATCTACTCCAACATATTGGATAGCTCACGCCAAGATTCGTGAGTTGCGGGTACAGTTGGAGGACCTGTAGGGAATAGGATTTATCCGACATAGTGTTTCACCCTAGGATTCTCCGATTTTTTCGCCAAGAAGGAGGATTGGAGATTGTGACCATGTATCGACTACCGTCACCTGAACCAGGTTACCGTAAGAAGCAAGTACACCCTTCCAAGGATTCAAGACCTCTTCGATCTGCTCAAGGGATCATGATGGTTCTCGAAGATAGACCTTAGGTCAGGCTATCACCATCTCGGAGTTCGAGATGAGGATGTGAAGAAGACAGCGTTCAGGTGTCGGTATGGCCACTACGAGTTCTTGGTTATGCCCATCGGCATGACCAATGCTCTAGCAGTGTTCATGAGTCTCATGAACAGGATATTCCAGCCTTACCTCGATCGGTTTTTCATAGTCTTCATTGACGACATACTAATTTACTCGATCACTAAGGAGAGGGCCCTCCCAGAATCGAGTGTGATGTGTGCGGGAACCCTAGATCTTGCTGTGACTGCATCGAATACTGTACTGGAATCCTCCGTGGGTTCGACAGCGACGACTACCATACTGGAATCCTCCATGGGTTTGACGACGATGACTACTGTTCTTGTATCCTATGTGGGTCCAGCAATATTGACCTCTGTATTTGTATCATGTGTGGATCCGGCAGAGTAGCTGGTCTTATATCCTGTGTCGGTCTGAAAGCTTAGCTGGTCTTGTATACTGTGTGGGATCGACAACTTAGATGAATGAGTGACTACATCTAATCATCTCTATCGCTATAAGAAAGATGTATACCTGTGTGAGATGAGTCATGACTTTCAATCATTATCATCGATGTGTTTGACTTCTTTCCTGTGTGGACTGGGTTGTACTTGGGCTCGGGAGCTGGAGACGAACTGTGATTGATAACTTCAGTATATGTATGGGCATATACCTATGTAGAGTTGGTTGATACTTTGTGATTGTACCTTTACTTTTTGGTTTATCCTTTGTGGATTCTGGGAGACTTCGTGGGTCTCGGTGTCCCTACTATGTATCATATACTCACCCCTGCACGTGCTCTCCCGCACTACGTTGTGTTGGTTGCAGACGACAGACAACACTGACCGAGGTAGAGGCTTGTAGAGAAGGAAGGTACCCCGAGGTGGACCACTTGGAGAGACGTTTACGGAGCAGATGGTCGGACCGGAGGTGCTGTGGAGGCTATCTGTACCCACCCTTCAAGTGGGATTTCCGGAGGACGACTCGATGATTGTTTCTTTACTTTACTGTTGTTGTACTTTTCTTTTCAGTGGTACTGTACTTTCAGTTGGGTTTGTATATTGGCCCTTTTACATTTCAGCACATACTTTTGTACTCAGTTTTACTTAGTTCATACTTCACTTGCTTACTGTGTTGTGTTGTTTACTTATATAAAAAGGAAATGCCTTCCCTTTTCGTCGGGATTTACGCCTTTGGTGCAAGTCGCCACCCCTTGGCCTATGGACAGCGGGCTTGGGGTTGTCACGCCACAGGCCCCGAGGACAGTTCGTGACATAGAACCCTTCATAAACACATCATACATAATAAAATTTTTCAAAACATGGGTAATGGATCCCTAAAATGAGAAGAGCTCAGATACTCAATAATGGTAAACAATGGAGATGTATAAGAATTTTCCTGAGTATAAGGGCATGGGATTGTGATACTTACATTAGAAGATCATACCATAAATATCAAATATAAAAAAATAATGGAATTAATATTGGAAGTTTATAAGAAATGAATCTTAAGTAATCAAAAACAATATGTCCTGAAAGCATAACATAGTAATATGAAATGTAATTTTGGCAGACACAAAAATATATAAAATTATTTCCATATTATTCAATCCATTGCTTCCAAGTCCATCTTAGTGGAATGCGTTCACTCCCCCATAAATCTTAATAGTAAGGGTTCTTTCCCAAGACCATGTTTGAGGACGTAATACTTTACTGAACAGAGTTCACTCTTTGTTATAACCATGTCTATCTAAGAGATATAAAATATTACCCAATTCATTAGAAGGATGCATAGGTCCTACCAATATCATAATGAAATCATAGAATTTCGTGCACTATATAATAAAAATTCATTATATCATAACCCATGAAATGAAATAGGAATCATAAACGTGTAATCATGCCATAACCTGAGAAAGAGATATAGGATTCCTAATCGTTTCATCAAAGCAATACCCAAGGAAAGAAGCAAGTTTCATCAAAATATAACCCATGGAAGAGTAATAGAATTCATAAACATAATGATATGAAAACAAAAAACATTGCTAAAATGAATATGAATGTAATCATAGGATAAATTATAAATAATGGAATGAGTAACACCAATGGAATTAATATTATATAGAAAATAATGTTGAAATATCTTTTAAATACAATTCAGGAGGAAAATATCATTTCCTCTTTCAAAATGATTTTTAAAACATAAATAATATTTGAAATCATTTTTCCTTGAAAATGTTTATCAAAACATAAACATGTACAATTTAAAACCATAAAACATTTTTAAAATCATCCTTCATTTAAAATTATATGAAGTGATCATTTTGAAAACGTTTTAGTATTTTTTTTAAAACATGATTTTTTGAATTAAATGGATTTCCAACTAAATAGAAAAATAGGTATTGATTTTCTTAAAAACGTTTTATTAATTATATTATGTAACAAAAGTGTAAAAATGGTAAAAATTCATGAATTTATGTTGAATAAATGGATGAGAAAAAATTTGAAATTTTTTCCTGATAGATGGATCATAATATTTCATCAATATAAGCATAATCGTAAACAAACCCTATTAAACAATGAGATTGTTGCAATAAACACTTACAACATTGGTAACATTAAATCAAACTACCAATGTATGAAAATAAAAATAATATAAGTTTAAAATTTAATTAAAATAATGAGATTAAAGATATGATATTTAAAATTAACATATATACACCTCATAAAAGAAATATGTGCATCATAAAACATGTGTCTCAAAGAAGGAAAATTGAGATGTAACTACACTACTAATTTTGTATCCTTTGAACCATAAAACCCTATAAAATATAGATCATGAAATGTGTACATAAATACAAGTATATTTAATTATTTAAATAATATAATAAATTCATGGTATATATATACACTACCCAAATGAAATGAGTGGTGAAAAACGATATTCCTCACAGAAATTAAAAAGAGACTAGAAATCTCCTTACCTTATATCTCAACTATCGTCATACTTGTTAAAACATCGTTTATTATAAATATAAATTTATTATAAATATATGAAAACACTATATTCATTTATATAATATGATTATTTATTTATGATTGAATTTAAATTAGTAGTTCATTAAGAAATCCATTTTAATGTCCTTCTTTGTGTAATAACCGCTTTGTTTTTCCGAAATGTTTTGATTGGTTATAATTTTGGTCCGCATACATATATAATTATATCTATAAATTAATGTGTGATATGAATATCATATATACTAATTATATTTCTACTTATAAAATCTACTAAATATAGATATTTAATATGAAGTACACCATTCATAGAGATGGTTTCCACACATACGTGTGAACAATGTTTCCATTTTATTATCATACTGAATGAAAAAACATAAATGAAATATATGTATAAATGTATATTTAGAATATAATTACATAAGAATTATTATTTCATATATTTCATATGTGTTTATCTATAACGTCCATGCCCCGGATGCCACCCAATGGTGCTCTTAGCTAGGTTGGCCACATGGCATCAAGCGCATCTCCTGAAAGGCCAAAGGCTGGAAACAAGATGCGAGGGCCTAGGTGAGTCAGTGGTGATACTATTCACTCATTACCAAATATTCAAAGTGTAATTAAAATATACAATAAATAGTAGAAGCGAAATAAATAGCAATCAACTAAAAGAAATACAATACAATAATACATATCAATAACTTGAAGTGTCTCATATACAATTATGTAGATGATACATGTATCTACAAAACAGTTTCAATAGTATCTATAACCCAAATAGAAAAAAATTACAATAAATTACTAGAGCATTGCATGCCTGATCCTAGTCCCATTATCTCTTACTCTAAAGCCATAGTCAACAACCTATTCTAGGAAACCTCCCCATAACATCATCTGTAACCATATAATCTATTTGGGTACTTGAGGAGGCCTAAATTGGGTGTTAGATAAATATCCTAGAAGTTAACCACAAAAGGTATATACATGTCTAATAAAAATTCTATAAGTTCTATAAATGATAAGGAAATCGTTAATGTAATTTTACATTCCAATAGAATATATCTTTAACAAATAGCATTACCAAATAGCCCCTCAAGGCTTCCTGCAATGGAGTCCGCTCCTAACATGGAATCTATAAAAAAGTATGCATGTCACACGGCCAGGCCATATGTACATCTATATCATGAAATCCACATCCATCCAGTACAAAGAATTTTATAATTTCACTGTCCTTCAATATAGAAAAGGGTAGAACAGAAGGGATGAATCCAAGGTGTTTTGTACAAGGGTATCCATGTAAATAATCTAGACCATAAAAAGATAGATCCATGGAACTCATCCAAGGCATCCACATCAAGTCCCATGGGAATCCTACTAGAAACTCTATCTACCCACTAGATGGATTCCTAGGAGCATGTATACCTAAATGTTCTATGTGGGTCCATGTAAGCTGAATCCATGAGGTAGGAAGGCCTGAGGCATCCCACTGAATCAAGACACAAGGGGAAGAGTCAACCAAAGGCATCCAATACCCCATTCCAGATCCATGGATAGCAGTCCATGAAATCTATCAAAGCATTCAATTAACTTATTTGACTTAAAGGATTCAATTCCATGTTAATATACCCATTCACATAACCATGAAAAATCCATGTGTATACGAAATCATGAAAATAATTAGTCATTCACCAATCATATGGGCATACCCTCCCATATTTACCATTTAACATGCCATTAATCAATTAATATAGGTATACAAAACCATATAACCCATTTAACAATACCATCTAAAATCGAATAATAATGACATAATGGGATTTCACTTAGAAAAGAGGAAGTACATCTCAGAAATAGTTATTCAAAACTAACAAGGCAACGACAAGATTCCCATAGCTTGGCTAGCACATGCACACACCACATGGGTGGTTTTGAATGTAATGAATAGTATAATTACATAAAGAACACCCCATGCATGACCTTCAAATAAGAAATGGGGTTCAACTCCCCAAAAGAAAACCTACGAACATGTCACAAGGTCCGACTAAACCTAAAAAATGTAGCTCCATGAAAAATAGGGCCGCACTTGAATGTTTGATGGGATCCGAAAAGGCCAAACACCCAAAAGCCTCCCAGAAAGTCAAAAGAATTTATATAACACCTAACATAGATTTTTAGTAGAGATATCATCCAGTATTTAGTCCTAGTTCATCCAGGTTTAATAGAGTTCTAAAGAACGAATGAAGAACAGAATATTTAGGCATATGAGCCTAAAATAAAATAGCCTATTCGATTTCTAGATGAATTGTATACGACTAAAAAATAAAGTAGTCCATACTAATACAAATATGATGAGATGTTTCATGATCACAACTAAGGTTGGAAGGATAGTAGGGATCAATCCCTATGCAAGGTACGAAAGGAGATCTCTTATGAAAGTGGGCTATTATGGGTTAAAGGAAAACCTAAACTGGGTTTAAAAGAAAAAAATTGCAAATTTAGTTTGTTTTTTAAAATATCTCATAGTAGGCTGGCATGGTTTTCCTAGAAATTTTCTCAAACCATCTTGAAACCATGTGTAGATCAATGTTTCCAAGGGAAATATCACATAGTTACCCCACACTGTTTGACTAACCATGTCGTAACTGTGAAAAAATTATCTCTAACATGTCTGCAACGTTTTAGGCTTGCCCCATGACCGTACATATTTCACCGCATGGTTTTATTAAACATGATGAAACTACTTCCTCTACTCTCATTGTTATCTTAACCATGTGCAAGACATGTGAAAACTGTGTGCCATGCAATTTTAATCCAAAAAACGTGGTTACAGGATCCAAACAAGTCCCAAAAACCTCCTAAACAGCCATTATCAATATTGTTACATACATATGCCCTTATCAAAGCGTTAAAACTAAAATGAAAAGTATCCATACCTTTTATAAAAACCAGGGTTCTTATAATCATCGCCGCCTTATAGAAATTCATCCCTAAATTACTTAATCAAGGGTGTTCATGATTTTTCTGAGAACAACTTTGGCTACTGAGCACGTACGCTGGCCTCCCGCTCCCAGGTATCGTCCTATAGACGTTTGTGCTACCATATCACCCATACATGATTAAATGAAAAACATTTTATAACCATAATGCTTCTATCAATGATATGTATCTGATTCTCCTCAAAGGATGCATTAACCTGAAGCTCAACCTCCTCTGGATCAATAGTATGAGGTGTGTATGAATGGAAATGGTGAAAATGAGATACATGGAAGACGTATTTCATGTCTCAGTACCTCTAAGGAAACCACCACTGTTTAAAAACTGACCCAACTCTCTCCATAATCACAAACAACCTGAATTATTACGGTGAAATATTACCCTATCTCCAAATCTAACCATGTCCCAACCTCCGTGATACCCACAAGAGAACCCAATCCCTGACCTCAAACTCTAGGGGTATTCTGCGGTGATCAACATATGATTTTTGAAAAAAAAAATTAGTATCCATCTAATTTTTTATCGACTTGACCTACTCGAAATTATCTAACATGAGATGTGGTCCCAGTAATGTTTCATCTCCTATCTCTAACCAGTATAGGGGAGAAAATCATGGCCAACCATATAGAACCTCATAAGGTTCCATCTCTATTGTTTCCTGATAACGTTTTTTGTAGGAGAACTCAACCATGAGGATGTGGTTGTCCCAAGGTCCCCAAAATCCATTATGCATGAATTCAACATGTCCTCTAGAACATATATCGTATTCTCTGACTTTAAATTAGTCTATGTATGGTAGGTTGTTCATTGAAGCAATTGGGTACGCCACACCCACTGAAAACACATCCATAAACGAGACATTATGAAGGAAACCCTATCCGAAAAGATAGTGCATGGGACCCCATGTAGTCATACCACCTCTAGAATGTAAAACCTCCCAAGCTCATCCACACAGAAGGTCTCCTTGATCAGTAATAAATGAGTGACCTTCATAAGGCCCTCAACAAAAACCCACACAACAACATTACCTCAAGGTGTCCACGGAAAACCCATCACAAAATCCATCATGATGTAATCCTATTTCCAATCCAGAACAAGTAACTTCCGTAAATTCCTATTCAGTCACTAATGTTCCTCTTTCACCTGTTGACATGTGGAACACGTCGTAAGAAAAACAAAGACCTCTAAATTTGTATTTGGAGTCTAATATTGTCGATGTAAGTCACAATATATCTTGGTGACATAGGGATGCAGTGCCCACGACCATGAATGGTTATCCCACATTTGTTCCTCACATATTTTAGAAGTAGACCCAACACATCCATGGATACACATGATTTCATCATCATCTACCATCCGACCAGCACGAGGGTCCTCACCTGCCACACAATCCTATAGAACTAGCCCGTATGAATCCAATAACTGAATCATCGTATCTCTTTCCATTTGGATAGAGGTCACAACTATGGATGATAGAAAAATCTACCCCTGACATTTATGAAACTCCAGATGCATCTCAAGTAACAACACCATAAGCTACCACTCACTCCTAGCTTACTACACTGCATGTATCTAAGTCCTCCTACTCAGTGAATCATCCACATAATTTCTTTTACTAGGTGTGTAGGAAAGATCAAACTCAAAGGACTATAGGTACTCCACCTACATTCATTGCCTCAAATTTAGAACATGCAGCGTAATGATTTACTTGATGATTTTGTAGTCCGTGTATACCACAAAACTCTCTCCTAGTAAATACAATCTCCAAAATCATAATTCATGAGAAAATGTAGATAACTCCAAATCATGCATAGGGTAATTCCTCTCTTGTGTCCTTAGTTGCCGAGACCTATACACCATGACTCCACCCCCTGCATCAATACTACACCAAGCACATAGTTGAAGCATCAATTTATATTGTCTAACTCTTTATCTATTATAGTTGTATCAGTATGGTGCTAATTTCAACCTCACATTCTTCTTTGAAAAGGATATCTTACATGAATGTGTCCAAACAAACTTTACACCCTTACTAGTCAAGAACATCAATGGCTCTTATATGTATGAGAATACTAGTGAAAATTCCTATAGTATCCAAATAGCCCCAAAAAACTCAATATTTCAAAAGTGTTCATTGGTTGTTCTAAAAAAACTACTTCTCTCACCATCTCTAGGTCCACTAACACTCATGTCTCTGAGATGATGTGAACCAAGAACTTAATATTATCCATCCAAACGTGCCCCTTTGGGAGATTAGCATATAAATGATTCTCTCTTAGTGTATTCCAAACAATATCAAGTTGGTTGGAATGTTAAAGTTGATTGTTAGAATACACCATGATATCATCCACAAAAACAACCATGAATGAATCCAAGTAAGGATAGAACACTCAGTTCATCAGTGCCAGGAAAACCGTTGCATGTTCATTAGACCGAATGACATAAATAGATACCCATGTAACCCATACATGCTATCAAAGGCCATATGAGGCATTTCTATAGGTCAAACATGTACGTAGTGTTATCATAACTTCAAATAAATATTTTAGAACACTCAATATACTCGAAGGTGATTGAACTTTTCATCTATCCAGGGAAAGGGATATCAGTTTTTAATCGTCAGCTGGTTCAGTTTTCGATAGTCCAAGCATTCCTAAAGGTAACTTCCACCTTTTTCAAAAAATAGATCCATGAACCACATAGATAAGTATTGGGTCTGATAAACCCCTTCACCTCCAAATACTGTAGCCACTTTTTGAGCACATGCAACTCCATCATAGACATTCTGTAGGGTCGAATGGATATCAGTGTAGCTCCTGGAACACGCTCTATGGAGAACTCAAACACTCTATCAAAAGGTAACCAAAAAGGTTATCAAGAAAGATGTCCTAGAATAACTCAACCACTGGAAGGATGTTCACCTGACTCACTCACTGTTCATCCAGAAAAAAACTAGTTATTTGGGCCGTCAGACCACCCATCCCATTATGCTCAGGTGGTGACTAGATCACATGAACATTCCATTCACCTGTTTGAGTAAAAACTGCACCCATTGGTGATATAAAAGTCACCCTTTGGAAATAGTAGTCAACGTATGCTTGATAAGATGCAATCATGTTCCTCTTGAAAATGGAATTACTCATCGTCATCTCAAGGATATAAATATCAAGATGAAGTTCCACCCACCAACCACTAGGCTACACTTCCTACACTAGCACACCTCACCCATAATGACTCCCAATGGCATTTCTAACATCAAAATGGACCCAAATGGAAAAATGACAAGCCTGAGGCTTCTAAACAGTAATGCATATATGAAACTATTAGATGCACCTATATCAAAGAGAGGAAATTCAATAGTAGAGTATACTAATATTGTACATCTCACCATAGATAGTTTGGGATCCTAGCCGTGATGGTTTTATTTTATTACATATTTCTGGGCAGTACCATGACCATATGACACTACCTAGCCCCCCGGAGCTGATCTACCTTGCTATCTCTGATAAGTTGGTGTCTGGCTACCTTGGTCATGACAACCAATACCCAGGCCTGACAAACCTAATCTTCTCTATCTCCCAGCCTGACACAGTGTTGAAGAACCTACTCCCGAACCTATTGTCGGAGCTGAACCCCTACCTCTCATTTCTAGAGGAAATTTCTTTCAAAGTCGCTACATGTTCCCATCCAACTCTAAGACCGACACTTGACTGGGTGGTGGTTGCACTGATTTTTCATGTGTCCTCACCTACCACACTAATATAAATACACCAAGATTATTTCAACCATAGATTGACTATCACTAACCACATGGGAAGCCTCAAAATGGCATGTCTTTCCTAAATTTGCGGATCCTCTAGGGAAAGAAACGACAATCCTCAATTATACACCCCTGCTTTCCTTCAGTTCTTCTCTATGATCAGCGCTTGATTCACAATCTCATTGATATAAGCCAATGAGAACATATTCACTTAATATTTTATAGCATGTACGAGGCCATCCATGATGCATCTCACCCTCAACAACTCCTCATTGAGATACATCAGCACAAAATGCTGCATCTTAGTAAAGCACACTGAGCATTCAATTACTATCATAGTTCCTTGCTCTGGATACATAAAGTCACTATCACTCTATGATCGTAGAGTCATTGGGTAAATGTAGTCCAGTAAGTGGGTTTGTAATTATGCCCAACCCATATTCTATATCCCATCAAGTTTGTTCAAAACATCACACCAGTGCTTCTCTACCCTATATAGCATATACATCACGAGATTGACACTTAGCAGAGGAGGAATCTCCAAATGCTCAAAAATTGATAACGTGGTCTAAAGCCATAGATCCTCAGCCTATGGTCAACCATCCCTCGAAAATGTTGGAGGATGCAGCTTCTAGAATACTCATGTCAACTCATCCATAGTGAAGGCTGGTTGTGCTTCACCTTGGATCATCAACATATATTGAAATAAGCCTTTGTGGAATTTTACTTCAACACCTATGTTTATAAAATCCCCTGGTGCCTCAACTGGAACTACAGAAGGGTCAACCAATAGCTTATGGCCCACAATATATAAATTATGGCCATCGCCTCCCTTATAGTTCAACACTAGATGTTCTCATTGTGTCATATCTCCAAACTTCCATACACACGACTCAAAAAGGTACAACATCAGAGGTCATAACTCAAATGTGTAGGACAAGTCTAAAACCACCATGAAAACAAGTCAACCCCACATCCTGCTCCTAAATCCAAGACTGTATAATGAATAGATATCGAAAAACTAGAAACTATTCCCCATTCCCACTTATAATCTATGTCTATGTTATGTATCTATCAATCATTTCACGTTTTACATTTCATTCCACATTTAGATATCCAAGAAATTACACCACGGGTTACCAATTCTGAATATATGAGGGCCCATAACACCTCACGAACCCAAACATGGTTCCTATTCAAACTATATATATATCAATTTAATTTTGAATATTCATTTAATAAGTTTGTCAAATACTAATTCATAAGGGGCCATAAACCTTTTGAATTAAAAGATGAGTTCACTACTTTATATACACTACAACCAACTAAATCAACCACACACAAAGTTATCACATTAACTATCACAATAGCATTTAATAACTAATGCATCCTAAATGGAATGGAAAAAAAGCATGGCATGTGATTTGTAACCAGTCACATTCTGAAGCATGATATGTAATACCCTAATCTCATTAGGATTCAACTAAAATTGAACACACAATTGTTTCTATAGTAATATCATAAATCATGTACGTCACCTAGTGGTAAAAAAAGAATGATTAATAATTAAAATCTAGAAAATCAAAATTCCATTTGAGGAAATTTTGTTTTCCCTTGTATGTGAGGTAGATTCTCTAGGGAATAGTTTATTTAAAAACTTCATTTATTTATTATCCCTATGTAGTTTCACCAGATAGTACATAAAACCCGAAAACAAACAACCCTCTAATGCCACTTTGTGACATCCCAGAACCAGATTCCACCCATTGGTTCCCTAAGCCCGGTTGGCCCCATGGTCTCAAGCACATCTCCCAAAACACCTTAGGCTTCTGACTATCATTGATGGACTAGGTGATTCAGTTAGAAGACTATGACCTCATTACTAGAGTATCACAACAAAAGTAAAACCGACAAGAAATAGCATAAACGAAATCAGCAGTGATCAACTAAATGTAATACAAGTTTGGAATATGTATCAATAACTAGAGGTGTTTCATATAAAATGATATAGATGATACATGTATCTAAAAAATACATAGAATAGTACATTTAACCCAAAAATAACAATATACCAAAAAGGAAATAGAGCATTTCATGCCACGAAATGGTCATATGATCCCCTACTCTAAAGCCATAGTCAACAACATGAACAAGGGTGATTTCCCCTAATTCACATGAAACCATATAATCTATTTGGATCCCTGAGGAGGACATAACAAGATGTGAGATAAACATCCCAGTAGGTAACCTCCAATGGTATATACAGTTCTGACAACAATTCTATATGTGTACGAAAGTGTAATTAAAGTAGTGACGTAAGTTTACATGACCATGGAATAGCCTACAACAACTAGCATTACCAAACAACCCCTAAAGGATTCCTTCGAAAGAGTCATATCCTAACCTGGAAACTATAAAAAAGTATGAAATTTACATATCCACAATGTACATCAATATATATCTGTAACTCACAACAAAACTATATAAAAAAATTATAGTTTTCCATGACCTAGTCGTATAGTGAATAGTAGACCGCAAGGGAAAGATCCACTGTGTCTTATACCAGGGAATCCCTGTAAATAATGTCGACAATGAAGGGCTATATCTAATTAACTCATCCAATACATCCACATTGAGTCCCATGGGAATCCATGTATAAACTCAATCTATGAACTGGTTAGAGTTCTAGGAGCATGTGTATTGACATGTCATATGCAAGTCCAAGAAAGCCGAATCCAGGTGTTGAAAGGCCCATGGAAACCCATGGAATCAAGATGCATGGGGTAGATTCAACAAATGGCCTCCACTAATGCATTCTCTATCTATAGAGACTAGTCCATTGAATCTATCAAACAATTCAATTAATTCATTTGACATAAATGATTCAATTCTGTGTGAATATACCCATTCAAAAAATCATAAAAGATCCATGTGAATACCCACTCTTGAATATTATTTTTCATTCACCATTAATATGAGCCTACCCTCACTATTAACCATTTAACAAGACATTAATAAATCCATATTGGTATACCCATCATATATCCCTTTTAATAGTACCAGCTAAAAAAAGCATGAAATAGAAAGATATCATTGAGAAAGGAGTTTTGTACCTCTCCTAAAGAGTTATTCAAAACTAATAAGGCATCAATAGGATTCCTCTAATAATTAAAGAAAAATCACAAACCCCTTTGGTGGTTTAAACGGGAATAAATAGTTTAATTCCATAAGGTTAACCCCATGGGTAACCATGAAATGATCAACCGATGTCAACAAACCTAAACAGAACATATGTCCTTGCTCACTAGGCCTGACTAATCCTACAAAGTGTACGACTCTCCAAAACAGGGTTAGACATTTAAGTATGAAGGGTGGTGAAAGGGCCGATCTCCCAAAAAGAAATCTTAAAATCTTGATTAACCTATATACCACCGACCTTGAGTCCTGATTCATCATGGTTTTGGAGAGATTTGAAGAATGGATAAATAAAAAAATATTAGGGCATATGAGCCTAAATGAAATAGCACAAACGATTTCTAGAAGAATCAAATATTGATAAAAAGTAATGTATGTCTTATCGATATAGATCAGATGAGATGGTCCAATATCGAAAATGAGGTTAGGTAGAGAGTAGGGATAAATCCATATGATATGAGAATAAAATGTGCTCCTACTGAGGAGGTCTATTGTGTATTGAAGGAAAACCCAAGATGGGTTTAAAAGAATTTTTTTAACATTAATTAAATTTATTTAAAAACCCCACACAATAGGTTCACATGGTTTACCCATACGGTTTTCAAAATCATGTGGAAACTCTTCACAACTCACTACCTACAAGGGTAACATCAAACTGTTACCCTGAATGGTTTGAATGACAATGCGGTAACCATATAAGAACTCTCTATAACAAGTATTCCACATTTTAGATAAACCACATGGTTGTGTGGACTCTACCGCACGGTGTTACTATCCATGTATAAGCTACTACCTCTACTCTCATAGATATCTTATCTATGCACAAGCCATGCACAAACTATGTGCCTGTCCATTTCAAACCCAAAACATCGTTCCGGGCTCCAAACAATCCTTGGACACCTCCAAAACACCCATGATCAAGAGGGGTACATACCTAAGGGCACATCAATGAATTTAAACTATAAATTAAAGGATTTTTAACTTGTATAAAAAAATGGGTTCTTGCATTATTAAACCTATCCATAATAAATTTCTTGTAAATTGTGATAATTCATGTCGCTTTGAGGAGGCGATAGTCCACACATCCACAAATGAAGTTATCATATTTACAATAATTTTAAATCATAAAGGGTAGAGTTATATAATAATTATTGAGCCATAAATATATCATACATATAATTTATCACATATATAATCATATGGTCCATCATTATTTTAATCCTTGAAAGGTGAATGTGGAATAAAAAGTGATATCAGCACGTTAGGTGGTAGTCTCTTATACCCATGAATGATAATTGCATATCACATTTAATGGAAGTGTTTGAGAGTTTAGGTAGAACCCTTTACATAAAAAAATTATAATTATATTGAGTATAATTATATAATTATATAATCATATTATAGTAAGAATTATGTGGGAGGGGATAGAAAATAAAACAAAAGGTCATGTGGAAAATGTTAGATCTTTTTCGGGTAACTCCTTCTCGTTTGAACCAAAGGGATTCTTTTGTTGGATTGATTGACAATGTGAGAAATATTTGATGAGAGGATGGATTTTTTAGCTTATTTGGGTAGGTTTTGGTTTACAATAGGGTATTTAGATCTGTAGAGTAGTGAGCGCATTGAGTTCCCTTTTATAGCGGAGGAGCACTGGCATTTTGTAAAATACAAAAATGAAAACACTATTTAGAGGTCATTCTTAATTAATGTTCACCCAGAAATTTTACATCATCAATAAAATATGGTAATTCGTTGAATAAATTCTAGAATATTTATTTTGGACACGTTTATAGGGTATTTTTCCTGTTAAATTAATGTTTATTTACTAAGTAAGCTTGTTTTTATCTTAATCGCTGCAATTAATTTTTAATTACATTCACTAGTATTTTTGGTCAAAAACTATGTTAATATTATTAGAAATTATATATTATTATTATTAAAAAAATTGAAACAATTTTTTACAAATTCTAATCATAGAAATGGATGAAATCAGTTTAAATTTAATTCCACTAACGTCTCGCGACATGGTTATTTTTATGTGAAAATGATAAAAATATTGAAGTGTGTCTATATGAAATTTCAATGTGAAGTTGGTTCCAATGGCCAAAATTGAATTAATCTATGTATAAATGATATAGTTAAACTTTAATAACAAATTAAAATATAATTTTACAATCTAAATAAATTAGATGGATTATCAATTTTGAAATAAATTTTTTATTTCCACTATTCATCCAAACTTGATGCTTTTCAGAAAAATTACAAAATTTAACCATATATAAATTTCCATAATATTAATTAAAAAATGATGTTTTTTCATATCAAATTAAATTTCTGAAAAATAAAAAAAACTATTATTCTTATTTTTCATAGATGGATATAAAATGATTTTCATTTGAAAAAATAGTATTTCATAACATATAAGGACATTAAAGAAAAATATTTGTTTTATTATAAATATTTTTTATTTATATAAAATATAAAAAATATTACATAAAAATTAGTTATCAATATTCATTATACAAATTTTAATGTCTATGTTATAACTATGTAATTTAAATAATTATAATAATAGAATTTTGTTTATTAGAAACATTTTGTTATGTGTAACGCTAGCCATGTTAGTGTTGCGTATAGTGAAGTATTGTCTTGTTGTAGTGTATAATGAAACAATAACTTGATGTATAGTAGAACACAATATATCAAAAAAATAATTTTATCGATAAATGGTTTGGAAAAATCTCTGGGTGTTATAAGTTTGTATTTTCCTTGGGAATAAATTTAACATGTTCGATGTAATTTGATCCATTCAACATTGAAATAAATAAAAAATTGAAATTTTAATAAAAATAAAATATATTTAAACGTAATTAAATTAAAAATAATTAGTGAAATCAATTAAGTAATTATAATAAGTACTGCTATAACTATTAATGTCCAAAAAAAATTCTCACTATGTTTTTGAAGTACATATTTTATTAAAAAACTATATTTATAAAATTCAATTTATTGAATTTTATTAACTAATAATAGTTTGATTAACATTTCTTGTAAAAACAAGCATTACATGACTTCATTGGATTTTTTTGAATTGAATTATTTCTAGGTGAATATTGAAAAAATACTTTTTCTTAAAAATACCATAACTTGTATGATATCATTATGATGTATAAATGAATTCAAAATATTTTAATCCCTTTTCTTAAACAAATAATTACTTAATGCATAATATATATAATTTAAAACTATTTTTTTTAATTTTAAACCCTAACATGAATTTCATGAACTATTCCTATATTGTATTCAAAAAAATTATTTCATTTTCCCTTAATTATGTATTCAAAATGATTCATTATTTATTTGGATTTCACTGAATTTATTAAAATATTTCATTTTTTAAGAGAAATTAATTTTTTTTAAAAACATACCTCACATTATTTTATGTTTTGTTCATTTTTATTCATAGTATGGAAAATTTATAAAAAAAATATTTTCCTGTTGTGTTATGTGTATTTGTATTAAAAATAATTTTTAAAATGCATCAGAATGTAATCATAAAAAATGGATTCCATAATTAGAATTGGAATATTCAAATTATTTTTTAACTTATAATTCATTTATATTCATAAAATTTAGTTATAATTGTTAATCCCAGAAACCACCATATGAGTTAAAATATGTTTAAAATGATAAAAAAATAAGTGATAAGGCTTAAAAAATCACAAAAACTGATTTATATATTATTAATTTATTATATTTAGAAAATATATATTTTATTTTTGAATATGAGTTTCTTTGGTTCCACATTACATTTAGAATGAAATATATATTATTTTGAATCTAAGAGTATTTGAAAAGGTTTCACTCCTATCACTTATAAAAGGATCTCTTCCCCAGTCAATTATATAGACAATTTGAGCACATTATATCTAGAAATATCATACCAAATCACATCACAAAAAATTATCACAGACATATAGGTTTTCTTTTGACCAAAAGATAATCCTATGAAATCATAAGTAGGGATCCTAGGAGGATACCCCAGGAAGAGGTAGTCATCATAACCAAGTTCATTCATGTGTCTTTCTTATTCCACCACCTATAAATTTATTTTACACATTAAAATATAATTAAATAAATATAATTTTTTATTATAGTGTAATTATATTGAGGAAAAAATCATTATCCACCTTACATGAAACTAATTAAAAATGAAAATATCACTCATGTCTATGTGTAAATTACTGACTCCATGAAAGAACTATTAGATTTTCATAATTGTGTCACATGTATTTTTTGTAATATATAATTCATAAATATTTTATTTTTAAATTTATATTATTTCACAAATATTAAATATATATTTATTCAATAACATGTTCTTGCACATTTAGCCTTTATAATGTGATTGAATTTTGGTCAGTTTAACCAGCTACATGATCGGTGTTATAATTTTTTTCTCATGAATGATTAATGCATGTTATATATTAGTAATCTTATTTAATAAAGATTATTTTATGATGTGTTAGTAATTTTTAATAGTTATAAAAGAAATTTCATTCACTAAAGAAGTCAATTCTTTTTGTGGAATTGGAATTTCTAAAAAATTAGATTTTCTGGTTTCCATGAAAATATCTACCTTAAGTACAATGAGATTTCTATTCGAATCAATAAATATATCAAATAATAATAATAATAAATTTTTAATATTATGATTATTTTTAAACCATGACTGACATCATATGATTAGAACAACATAATCAAAACATAAAGTGAAAATTGAATCGGTAACACCAAAATATAGATTTTAATAAAGAAGTATTACTAACTGTGTAGTAAAAAACTACAAGTGAATGTAATATAGCATGTTATATATATATGGTTATGATATAAATTTCTAATAAATCTAAATTTGTTATACGTGGTTTTCGAAAATTCTTGACCAAGAAGAAGTTTGAGGTATGGTTTTTTGTCTCAATTTCAATTAGTTAAGACATATTCATTATTAACAATATTCAATATTTTTTTGTGGAATATACAAATACAATGATGGTATTATGTAAATAATTACCTATAAAATGAAAGGATATTAAAATAAATTTCTTTTTTTCACTTTCATGATATTTTTATACAAGGTTACATAATTTATAAATTGTTTTATTTAAAATAAAATTTTCGAAATTATTTGAAGTCTTTTAAAAAAATATTTCTCTTCGAAAAATATATTCCTTATATTATTTTGAATTTTTTTATTATATGTATTTAAATAATTATTAATTTCATTTTCAGTTATGTATTTATTTCCTTAAAATGTTTTAAAATGAACATTTTAAGCTTTTTCCATAAGGTTCAATCTTGACTCAATTTTCATAAGTGTGAAAAGTATATATTTCTTAACTTTTACCACGTGACCACATTTAAGTAACTTAATGATCTTTTTTATGTATTAATATTAAATTCTGTGTTGATACACTATCCATGTCCTACTAGGAATTGTCCTATGAACCTTGTTCAATTTTTTTTATTGACCACCCAAATCACTGCATGAAAAAATGATAACGTGTTATGGAGAGTGAAAATTTGAAGGATAAGGGGAGATGGTCAAGGTTGAACCCAAAGAAAACTTTTCTCTAATATCTCTATCCACAAGACAATATAATGGATTGAAATTACAATGATAAGACAAGGAATCAAGAAATAACAAAAAGGCTTCATAAAAAACTCACCATAATAACATTACCTTCATTCATCACGTTTTATGAGTACAAGGTGTGTTTATTTAAAGCCATAGAGAGAAGGAAATTTGAATCAAACCATGGGTTGGCTCGTTACATTAGTCTAATTCCTTCTTATCCATAGTCAAACATCATAGAGGATGATTTTGACAACATTGTCACTTGAGAATGGATTTAGAATACAGGTATCACACCCTTTTGGAAAACAAATGACAAGTATCCCACCACAGTCCCACATAAAGATTCCATGAGAGATGGGATTAGAAACATGTAAAACCACAGGGTTTGGACATTTAAAATAATTTTTGGTCCATATTTAATGAAACTATAGGCCCAGATACTTCCACCAAGAATGGTTCTTGGGAATCCTTTGGGCATTCCACGATTTATCAATATAAGTCTTTTTCATTCTCTTAGTCTAGCCCTTTTTCATTTGGCCTTCAATTACGTAAAATAGGTTTTGTCTATATTTGTGTGTTCAACCCTTCTCATGTCGTCCGCCTCCTACCCTTCTATGCCCATTTGTTCCATGACCCTCATCATCTCCTCTTTACTTAAATGGATTCATTCTATAATCTAAAAATTCAAAGGGATAATGATCAACAACATTAAAGGTATCAATGACACTCTCATACCTATTGGATAACTCAATATTGAAGGAATTTTCATTGTTCATCTCTAATACATGGAAAGGAACATCTCCACAGGGATGGAGTTTTTAATATCATTTCTCTGGGAACGTCTCCTCCCTCAAGTGCACCCTCAGACATTTTTCAACATCGTGATATTTTATGTGGAATCATAATTCCACATCATACATAAATGAATTAATAAATACTATGTGGAATTTTTAATCCAGCCATTGAACATAAATTTTTCACTTTTGTGTATTGAATTTCAAAAATCTGACATACACAACTACGTTTAGGGTGTTTTTTGGGGTCTGATGGAACAAACATAATATTTGGTGATAGTAAGATACCATTATGAATAGTAACTTGGTCATTATGAATAGTAATGAACCCTTATGAACAGTTTTCTAGCCAATGTTATAGAAACTATCATATTATAAGTAAATATATAATTTAAAAGTTATTGATCAACTGTTGGTATTTTTCTAAATAGTTTATATTTCATTTCATGTTTATAATTAACTTCATAAATAAAATAAAATTTTATTTCATAAAATGAATTCATAAATTATTTTTTTATTTCATATGATAATAAGATAATTTTATGAGACCATAATTAATTTTTCAATGTGATAGAAAAGTAGTTTTAATTTTTTTAATTTGAATTTTTTCCAGAAAATTATGATTTTAATTAAAAAAACAATTTATCATATTTATAAAATTAATACTGAAAAATGGATTTCACATTTAGATTCTACACGTCAAAACTGGTTAGGGTGATATTTTTTGGGTTTTTCTAAAACACGTGAATTTTTTAAGATTAATGAAATACATTAATTTACCATATACATAAATTTTATTTTAAATACACTATTCCTAACATTGTGGATGATGTAAGAACCATTGTTGAGAACTCACATGAAAAAAATACTATTTTTGGTCGTGGAATCATCCCTATTGATTTTCTTGAGAGAAATTAATAGACTAATGATGAAAATATTATGAAAAACCTCCTCTCTTCCAATATAAATACCACCCCTCCTTACCTCTTCTGTTCAATCATCATAAGCCTTGTGCCTTGAAAAACATCTTCCCAAATCCCCTCCCAAGCTCATTCCCCACGTCCAATAGGTTTTGGTCCACTCAAAAGTCCATGTATTCTCCTCTAAAGTGGCTCTCAAGGAAGATTAATTCAAGATGTAAATTCTTCTGTTCATTTCATTCATTTTCTTTTCATATTCCTTTTCTATAATTTCTTTCCTAAAATATCCTCTTTAAAATGGTCTGATAACTCTAGAAACATAAGTTTATTAGAATTTTTTTATTATAATATGATAATTCACCATCATATAACTTTTCCCCACCTTTTATAAGAAGGAAAAAATGAAAACATCAATTGAGATGTATTAATTTATCACATTCAAGGACAACAAGTTATCAATTTCTATCACCATCATTAATTATGTTCATGAAAACATTTTTATGGTTTATCCATACTATCATATATGTTTTTTATCTTTATTAATGTTCTGTAATCCTTATGAACACATGATTTAAAATAGTAATACAAAATATGTTAATTGTGAACAAAATCACCAAATCAATCCCAGCGTTTATAAATAATGTTTTATATAATAGATCATCTTCACACAAAAAACGAAAATTATTATTATAACCATGTAACCTTATGGATGTTCAATAATAAAATATAACTCGAATTCTAGACATCCATCCTTATTTTACATGATTATCCACTCATGTATATAATGAAACTAATCATGAAAAAAAACGAACACAAACAATGAAATTGAACCTCATAACCAATAAAAATGGTGATGAACGAAATAAAAAAGGTTAGAGTAAATAAATTAGATAAAAAATCAGTTTTGGAATAATTAATTAATGATCCTAATTTTATTTTCTAGTTCATTAATATTAAGGGGAGGACACCATCAGACTTAAGGTAAGGGATTCTACCCAAACATCCATTATTATTTATAGTTTCTCTATCATTATTTTGACCTAAATGAATATATGTATTCTATTTATGTTCATCTTCTAAAAACTATTTATATGTCCAAATTTATTTATCAATACCCATTATTCATTCTCAATTCTAGAAATACATGTTTTTAAGTGGTTTAATCCTCAATACTCCCTGATAAGCAAACCCGTTTTAATAGAACATCCCAAAATTTTTTCGATTTTAAAGTAAACTATATAATCTATTTTTAGACACCTTTAATTTTTTAAAATCACTCTTTTGATTATGAGATCCTTTTTGTTTCACTTCTGTATTTATGTAAAATATTATGCTCTTTTCTATTTTAAATTATTATGGACATGTTTATGTGACACACTTCTTTCCATGAGTAACCCTTATGTTATGTATGATTTATTATGTATTATTATTTATGTGGAAAGAAATTTCATGACCATGATATGATGGGTATGACCACATAGCACTTTAATGTATTAGATAATGTTGACTCTCATGAGATGTTATGTGCAACGGTCTTGGCATTTTTTCTTGACTCGTGCTACCATGTGCAACGTTCTTGGCAGTTAGCCTTGGATTTTTCTAATATGTGAAATGGTCTTGGGGGTTAACCTTGAAATGTGCTCCACTTTGTGCCATGAGCCTTGACTCATGATAAATCCATGATGTATGTTTATTCTACATTACTATGATTCCATGTTTATATGATCCCATATGAATATGTTAGGATTTTATATGTTTCATGACTTTTTATATCATTATGGCATTCCTTATAACCCATGTACTAAATAATTATTTTTTAGTTTATTTTTTTTTGCGCTTTTGTACTCATCCCATGCCATTAAAATATTTTCACAAGATACCATAGAAGTTCGAAGGACATTCAATGTGATAATGAAGATGAATCCAATTAGTTATTTTGTAATTATTTTTGTAAAATCTGATTTAGATGAACATAAGTTGTTGTCTAATCCTATAATACCTAGACTAGTAAAATATCATGATATATAACTGAAATGTTTTGTATTTATTCAGTTTCAGTTATAAAAAACACAACATTTATAAGGGCTGAGTCTGGTAGCTTGGGCTCGGGTCTTTACAGTTAGTATCAATGAAATTATCTAGAGAACATTAGTTATTAGATGTTGTTATTTTTTAGAAACATTTTAGAGAGTGTTAACTTTTAATCATATAGTTAATTATGTACACAAAAGAGAATATGTTTTATTAATTATCAATATGTAAATTCATAATTATAAGAAAAATGAAAGAATAAAGGGGGAATAATTAATTTAAGGGCAAGAATGTAATATCGAGATATTTTTAAAAGGACCACATCATGCTTAAATAACTAATAAATATTACCTAGAATTTGTGATATAGACAATAAACATAATTCTTCCACTTCGGTGTTTTGAATTTCAAAAATATGACATACACGGTTGCATTCAAGATGTTTTTTGGGGTCTTATTAAATAAACATAATTTTTGCTGTATAATAACCTACCCCTATAAATATTAACATGACTTATTTTGAATAGTAATCTAGCCAATGGAATAAAAACATCACAAATGAAACTAAAATTTAAATTTATCTATATTAAAATTAACAATATGGTATAGTTATATTATAGTATAAGTAAATAAATTTTTTACAATTTATTAATTAAGTGTTGGTATTTTTTTTTAAATCTTTTATATTTAATTTTATATTTTGATTAATTTAGTAAATTAAAATAAAGTTAATTTATATAAAATTAATTGATTAATTATAATTTTGATGTCTTATTATCATAAGATAGTATTATCAGAAATTAATTAATTGTTCAAAGTGAAAGAAAAGCAGTTTTAATTTTTAAGTTTGTATTTTTCATGTAAATTATGATCTTAATTAAAAATTAAAATTATGATATTTAGTATTTTTTTGTAAAATTCTGTTCATTTTTGGATTCAACGCTTCAAAAAATGGTTATGGTGAATTTTAGGGGTTTTTCAAAAATACTTGAATTTTTTATTAATAGCGAAATAAGATAATTTACTGTATACATACAATTTATGTTAAACACACTATTACTATCATCATGGATAATTTAAGAACCATTGGTCCAAATTGACATGAAAAAATTATTAATTTTGGTCATAGAATCATCAATATTTCTTGTCTTGAGAGAAATTAATAAACTAATGACTAAAATATTATGAAAACCCTCCTTTTCTCTACTATAAATACCACCCCTCATAACCTCTTCTCTTATCTCATCTTAAATTTTGTTCCTTATTGAAATTCTTCTCAAATACCCTCCCTATATCCTCCCTCACATCTATTAGAAATTTGTATCCTCAAAAGACCAAATCCTCTCACCTAAGGTGGCTCTCAATGAAGATTAATTCAAGAGGTAAATTCGACTTTTCATTTCTTTCATTTTGTTTTCATGTTCCTTTTGCCTCTTTTCATTCCTAACAAATCCTCATCCAAATGGAATGATTACTCTAGTAACATATATGTTCTATAATTTTTTTTTCTAATGGGATAATTCATCATCATATCTCCTTTACACACCTTTTATATGAACGAAATAAAACCAACATTCGAGATGTAATAATTTATCACATTAAATGACGAAAAGTTATCAATTTATATCACCATATTTAATTCTATTTATGGAAAAAAATTTATGGTTTAAATAGTCTATTATATATGTATTTTATCTTATTTAATGTTCTGGAATCCACATTCACATATGATGTAAAATAATAATACAAGACAAGTTAACTGTGAGAAAATCGACAAATCTATCCATGCGTTTATCATTATTTTTTCATATAATGGTTCATTTCACTCCAAATAACAAATGAATCTTATAACAATGTAACCATATATATTTTTAGTAATAATATATAACTCAAATTCTGGACAACCATCCTCAATTCACATGAGTATCAGTTCATTTATATAAGTAAACCAATCATGAAACAAACTGACCCAAATAATAAAATTGAACCTCATAACCAATATGAAGGTTTATGAATGATCTCAAATGGTTATACAAAATCAATTAAACGTAAAATAAGTTATTTAATTATTAATTAATGAACATATGTTTGTTAATCAGGTTGTTAATATCATGTGAAGAACACCATCAGACTTGAGTTAAATGATTTTACCCAACTTCCCTTATTCGTTCAGGCTACACTATCATTATTTTTAACCTAATGAAGTTATCTATTCTATTTATGTACATATTTTAACTGCTGTTTATATTTCCAAAACTCATGTATCAATACCCATTAATCATTCTATTTTAGGCACCGACATGTTTTTATGTGGTTTCCTCCTAAATAAATCCAGATAAGAAAACCCATTTTAAGATAACTTTTCAAATTTCCTTCCATTTTCAAGTACACTATATAATATATTTTAAGACACCATTATTTTCATAAAAAAACTCATTGGATTATGAAAATCATATTGTTTCACTTTTGGATTTATGTAAAATATAATTCCTTTTTCCATTTTAAATGAATCTGGACATGTTTATGATACCCAATTATTTCCATGGGTAACCCTTATGTTATGGATGACTGATTATGTATGATTATTAATGTGGAAAGAAATTTCATGAACACGATATGATGGATTCACCCAGATATCACTCCAATACCTTTAGTAATGTTTAGACTCCTGAGACATTATGTGCAATGGTCTTGGAAGTTACCCTGGACTAGTGCTACCATGTGCAATGGTCATGGAGGTTCGCCTTGGCTTGTGATACCATGTGTAACGATCTTGGTGTTTATCCTTGAATTGTGCTACTCAATGTGAAATAATCCTTGAATCATGATAAATTCATGTTTTTTGTTACTTTATCATTAATATGATACCATGTTTGTATGATCCCATGTTTATATGTTATGATTCCATTTGTTCCATGCCTTTTTATATCATTATGTCATGCCTTATGACCCATGTGTTAAAGAATTATTCTTATGTTTATTCCTATAATGAGTTTTTGTGGTCATACTATTTTTTTAAAATATTTTCATGGGATTCCATATAAGTTCAAAGGATAGTTCATGTGATAATGCAGATGAATCCAATTAGTTATTTTGTAATTATTTTTGTGAACTCAGATTTCAATGTACGTAAGTTATTGTCTAATCCTCAGAATCATAGATAGGTAAAATACCTTGATATGTAATTGAAATGTTATTTATTTGTTTTGTTTCTTTTATTAAAAATAAAAGGCATTTATAAGGGTATATTCTATTTTCTCAGTATTGGGTATTTACATATTCTTTAGTTTAAAACACCATTTTCTACTTACCATTGTTGCCATATTTCTCCATTTTTTCATTATTCTACTTAATGTTGGAATTTACCTTTGTATGAAACTCTGGAATTTTTTTTTCCTTTTTTTCCATTAATATTTGAAAATGTATTAGTGGGAAAAGGCAAAATTTCATGTGGAGTCTATGGGTTAAAACCATACACAACATCAAACGGTGAGGCATTATATTGGATTTAATCACTGAATTAAAAGAAAATTCAATGTGAGGAATGAATAATTCATAATATTTCAAATTTTTTATAAGTACTGAATAAAACAATGTGGAAAGTGCAATATTGACCACCTCAGTTTGACCATCTATTTGTGTGTGTGCATTGGTCGAGAATAATTTTTTTTTTGATGTTTGATCTACAATTTCCTTCAGAAGTGACAAAGTAATTTCACATCAACGTCACCAACAATGCTATTCAGTAAACCATAAAACCTAAAAATTTACCTTAATGTCAAATCACCGAATTGATTTTAATCATTATTTTTAGAAGAAAAAATAAAATGTGCCATTTTTCAAAACCTTCCCAACACCACAAAGATGATAACCTTCCCGGATTGTGATATTAGTAATCCAAGCACAAAATTCCTTGATATCTCTACACAAGGGTGATAAGCATTGTGAAAAGGGGTGTATAAGACTTTTTTAATAACTTTTGATTATTCATGTGGACACATATTATAATTTCTAAAAACAAAACAAACATACCTATGAATGTCAGTCTAATAAAAATGTTCACTCAACAAGGAAAATGTTTTTTAATCTTCAAAATTCCCCATTAATCCACAACCATGAGTTTCTTTATTAATAAATTCATGAATTGAACATGATGGAATAGAAAATTAATTTATCTAAAAAATAATACCATCATGTTTGTAAAAATAAATTTTCACATGATTTTCACACAACATCCAAATTTTAGAAAAATTCATCACCATTCTCATTCATGCTTATAAACATATCTAAACCACATATTTTAGCATACATATAAGTGATAAGGGATTATCTCTTTAAAAATGCATTGGTGAAATAATATTCTATTACATGGTTATTCTTAATAATGTAAGGAAATGTTTTAATGAATTCAAGCCACCATTCATGCCCCTTATTAAACATTCCTTTTGAATTGAGAAATTGTATGCCTTAATGATTCAAATTAATCACATGTTCTTTTGGACACAAGTAATGTTTCCAATTGTCTAATTTTATTTTTTGGGAATACAATTGCTCATCATATGTATACTAGTTCATGTGACCCCCCTTAAGCTTCTCACTATTGTAAGTCACAGGATTAGATTCTTGCATTAAAACAACCCCAATTCATATTCCATATGCATCACACTCCATCTCAAATAAATTAGAAAAGTTAGACAGAATTAAGAGATCTAAATTGGTCAACATACCATTGAGTGTAGATAAATAATATTCGTATTATTTTCAAAACATGAATCTAACTTCTTTTTGTCTGACTCATTCAATGGTGCCACAATGGTCAATAATTCCTTCATGAACCTTTAGTAAAAACTCGCAAGTATGTGGAAGCTTCTCAACTCATTAATGTTGTTTTGATGTTGGCTAGTCCCAAATCGCCTTCACCTTCTCTCCATCAAACCTCATGCCATTTTATTCTAGAAAGAAACCTAGGAAAACAACTAAATTTTAATAAAAAATAAATTTGTCCAGGTTTTAAATCAAACTATTTTATTCAAAGTGTCTGAAAAACATGAATCAAATGTTCAAGATGTTCATCAAGTCTCTTTTAATAAATAAGAATGTCATAAAAATATTAAAGAAAAAATTCCCTAATGAATATATGAAAAACATGATTCATTAAGTTAATGAATCTAATTGTGGAATTAGTTGGTCTAAAAGTCATAAAATACCATTAATACAATCCAAAAATAGTTTTAAATGTGATTTTCAATTCATCTCCCACTTTAAAATATAATTTGATAATATCCAATCCTTATGTCATTTTTTGAAAATAGGAATGCACCAAGGAGTTCTTCTATAATATCATCTAAATGGGGTATGAGATATCAATACTTTATTATGATTTTCTGGATATCTCACCAATCAATACACAATCTACACATATAATTTTTTTCTAGACACGAATTACTTGTACTTCACATGGAATCATGATCTCTCACTAGAATACATTGATGGGTTAAGGGATTTTGTGGTAAAACATTCTCCATTTCATATATTCACAAGGATTCCCTCCCACAATTAATCTCTATCTATATATCATTTTTAAAATATTATCAGTTTTCCCTCAACACTCTTATTTTCTATCTTATTTTCACAATTACTTTCAACTCATTTCTTTTCCTTTTTTTGATGTCACTCATCACACCATCTTCACTGTTTAATTTACAACTCCTCTAATTTTCCTTATTTTCCCTCTTTTATTTTTCTATCTTCTAAAAATATCATATATTCATCACATGGCCATCATAAGCTTTCAATGTCCTCAATGGTGTATGTATAATCATCCTACTGTTGTACTCAGAAAAATTGTAGTTGGGGTATCCATCATGTGTGGCCCTCCTATCAAACTACAATGGCCTTCAAAATTAGATATTACTAGCATGAATTGGAACAACATTGCACATCCAGTTGTCATTATAGTTCCGAACAGAAATTGGAACTTATGCCTTCTTATTCAACTGGACATCCCCACTATTATTTGACCATTGCAATCTATAAGTACTTGGGTGTTTGGTCATATCTAATAAATATTTGTCATTTTTCAATCCAATTTCTACATTTTTACAACTATACTCATAAATAAACATACTACTTACCTTATATTTTATGATTTATATATAATAAAAAAAGATCTCTCTTTACTCTTGATCATGTTATCCTTTGTGTTGATCACTCAAATCATTCCTTGATGAAGGAATTTATCCATGCGCGGGTCTATCTACTTCCACATCTATGTCATCCTCAGGTGGTGGAATTTCATTTTTTCCTATCCTATAACTAAGAAAAGCTCCATCATCAAAAATAATAATGGTCCTCTTTTTTTGGAATTTTGAGGAAATATAACCAAAACCCTGACGTTTAAAACATTTCATATCACATGATTTAAAAAAAACCTTACCCAATATTTTAACATTAGAATCTGGAATAATTTTTTATGTTTGGTCACCTCCTTTTAATCCATTTTATACTCCCTTATATTATCTTCTGGTTTGGAATCCTTGAAATTGAAAGAAGTTTATAAATCCATATCGTAATATATTAAGAACATCCTTCATTACTTTAATTATGTATCTACTTCAGTAGCAATGTGATGTAGATCTTCTATGTCATAGTAGTGGTGCATTTCCACTATGTCTCGAATGTCATGGTTGAGGTAGTTCACAAACCTTTCCAGGGTGGAACGTCTCTCCTCATCCAGATTGTCCCAACTCATGATGATCTTCATCTCTTTTTGATACTCCTTAACCCTCATAGCCACATGATTCAAACCCTATATCTTGATGAACAAATCATGATAATAATGGATAAAAATGAACCTATTACACATTACTACATTCATCTCATCCTAAATGTGGATATGACTTTCTCCACATGGTCATTGACTCACTGGTAGTTAGTCCCACAAAATACTCGTACGGTGAGTGAATTCCAGAGCATCAAACTTCACCATATATTCCTCTGAATAGTTGTCACAACCAAAAACATTTTATAGCTTTCATTCCCATTCCTTTTATATTTGAGTATCATTCTGACATTTGAATGAAGGGATCCTCAACATTACTAATCCACGATCATTGGACTTCATACATGCTGGTTTACTTCTCTCTGTTGGTGACTAAATAAAATCAGATAAATCCACATCTTTCTCTATGAACAACCTCCTTGTTGGTACCCTATAATTGGAAGGGGATTTAAATTCATCAATTCCCGCATTCAACTGTTGGAATTTTTCTTGTACATCACTAAAAAACAACATAAAATATTATTTATTGGTGTTACTCAAATCCTCCATTTAGTGATCCTATAAGAAAATTATAATATAAAGGAAAATAGACCTCACAAACTCCCTCTGATATTCTCACCCTGAAATAATATGGTCGTTCATGTCTTTCACTCAAATTGGATTTTATAACAAAATGCAACCCTCATTTATTTTACAGCTCAACTTGCTTCCTATAACATTCTTACCCAAATCCTACAAATCTAAAATATCATTAGAATGTGTTATTCCATAAAAAGAATTAAATGAAAAATTAAAAATTGATTTAGGATGAAAAATGTCATAAGGGAAGAAAATGGATGAAGAAAAATGATAATTATATGTAGAATTCAAAATATTGCAATTTTTTAAACCCTATTTTTTTTATTCGTGGGATTTTTTTTAATAAATTCTATATCAATAAGTTGAATTTTAAATATTTAAATAAAGGGAATAAATAATTTTTAAAATAAAATGGAATTAATGTGAGATTTTCATAGTTTTAAAATTGTAAAATTCAACGCACAATTTTAACCTGTTGTATCTCACAATTTATAGATTTGATTTGAATGATTCCAAATTGAGAAGAGAGATGAGTTTTTTAACTACAAGAATGATGTATTGTGCATCATAAATGATTATTAATTGGTTTATTTTGAGAGGATAGAAATGGACCATAATTTAGGTCATCCCGATTTGAGAAGAAATGAATAAGGATAAAGATGTAGGAATGAAAAAACCAAATTTCTAAAAAGTGGGATGTGATACCAATTGATACATGAAACAAGATGTGGGAGGAATTTTCCATGGAACCTTATTTAATGTTCTTGTGTTGAGAAGCCATATCTCTACAAGAAAACATGTGAAATGTTGTGCAGGTAGTGAAAATTAGAAGGATTGGGGGACATGATCAAGGTAGAACCCAAAGGGAACTTGTCTTTGATAAATATTTACACAGGACACAAAAAAGGATAACCAATCATTTGATTCGAATAGTAATCCAGAAAGAACACAATTTTTTCAAGAAAACTACCATAATTACATTAAATTCATTAATCATTTTTCACAAATACAGGGAGTGGCTATTTATAGCTAAATAGTTCATGAAATTTGAATCACACCATGGGGTGTCCCTTTACATTAGTCTGATGCTTAGTTTTCCACATTAAAAAATTTATTATTTTGACAACTTTGAAACTTTCCAATGGATTTAGGAGACAAGTAATACATCATTTATGAAAATTAAAGACAATTTTCCCATCACATTTTTACATTGAAGATTCCATGAGAGATGGTCGTGAAAAGTCATAACACCACATAGGTAAGAATTTTAAAATTATTTTTGGGACATAATAAATGTACTTATAGTAATACATGATTCCCCCAAGAAATGGTGTTTGGAATCCTCCTGGAATTCCATGATTACAACATTTAAGACTTCTTTCATTCTCTTAGTACACTCTCTGGTCATTGGGCCTCCAATTCCACACAATGGGTCTTGTCCACTTGTGTGTGTTCTAACTTACTCATCAAGTCCGCCTCCAACCACTTGATGACCATGTCTGTGATTAACCTAATCAATTTTTTATATGTTTTAAAATAAAATCATATTACTATTTTTTATTGATTTCATCAGTTTTAAAGGTTTTCCAAAATTAAATGATACTTACTCATATATTTAAATGTATATTTCAAATTATTTTATAAACGTATTTTTAATCTATATCAAAATAAATTAATGAATTTTTTGAGTTAAAAAAGATATTAACTATTGATACCATCCACCAATTTTCTCATGATTCTTATGATGTTTTTTCTAGATGATTTCAAGTAACATGTTTCTTTCCATAGATCTGTTACGTTATCAAGTAATAATCAATGCTCATACATTCTTCTAGAATAAAAATTCATCGTATATTATTATGTGATAGAAAGGTTAGTTATTTCCATTCTATTAGTTTGTTAGATATTTATATCTCATGAGTTTACATAAATTGTATAATGGACTAAACCAAATTAATATGGGGACTCTATCTAGCACATCATAAAGGGAATGCACATTGAACCCAATAAACTACAGGGCTCTGTCCACTATGTGATTATGGAAATAATAGTTATCCATGAAAAAGGAAATTATTTTTATACTTATTCATATGATAAATGTTTATTCCATATTCATATTCCAATGTTATTCCATTATGGATCTGTGTTGAGTGTTGATTAAACATGCTTATGACTTATGTCTTATGTTTAGGGAAAATATTATTCCAGGAATCATGATTTATGATCATTAATTTACTAGATATGACATTATTATTTTATTATCACATAACTTGATTATATTCTCATTCCCATATTCTCATCTTGTTATAACATATTTTCTTTAATTTTTTAAATCTATGTCTAACCTTACTATTCATGAAAGATCGTCCCTTATTATGTTTATTTTACCCCAATATATGAAGAATGATATTGAGTAGGATATGTCTATATGTGTGTTATTTTTAAATAGTAATTATGAGAAATGTTCAATATTAGTTTTGAAAGAAATTTATTAGGTATCTAAATATTTGAGTCAATCTACAATTAGGTTCTATGGCGTTAATTAAATTGAGGTGGATTGGATATTCATATAAAATGATGTAATATGTTTATATGTAAATTTGTAGTCTCTTTTATTGATGTTAGAGGAGGGATTAATTATTTTTATGGATTTGGTTATAAAGAATAGTTTAATTGAACGTAAAATAACCTATAAAAACTATAAGTGTTATTGTTTAGACCTACAATGTCATGGGTTTAATGAATGTTTTCTAATTTAGTTTATCATTTTGAAGATTTTCATTATCATCTGATTTATCCTTCTTATTATTAATTATTGATACTTACATTAATCATTTTGGTTTTAGAAAATTATTGGATTTAGTATTAATTATGTTACCATTGAATGTGATGTTCAATTTAAATGGTTCCATTATGAAAAAAAATTGTGGGGTTTGGAATAAAAAATTATGCTCTTATGATCACCCAATCATCTCTATCTGTACCCATTAACAATAAAAATTTTGAACATCCAAATTAAAAAAATAAGTAACATCTTACCATTAAGTTTTTCATGTAGAAACATTCACCATCCATTAATGAGACTTTCAATCCACTAATTCTGGAGTAGTGTAACAATATGGAGAAAAATATATCCTCTATAGAAAAATATTTATTGAATTAAAAGGTTTTTCTTACTATGTCTCACTAAGATAGTAATTATAATCAATAGTGGAATCTTATCATCGATATGAGGGAAAGGAATAAATTGAATACGTGAAATTAAAGGAGTTTAAGATGGTATATTTCCATTAGTATTTTCAAAATTATCTTCACAATAATATGGAGAGAGAATTTACAGTTTTGAATTAATATTATGATGACTCTACTTGTACAATTGAAGAAATTATTTCAATAAATTTATGGCACACTTATGGTTTTAAGATAGATGATGAAATTAAAACCCTATCATTCATTTACTAGAATAAAAAGTATTTGAATGATAATGGATTTATTGATTTTTTGAAAATATGATTATTTTTATTGATATTCCCTCAAGATACAAATGGAGAATGGGAACTCCTATTAATCATATCATTTTTTGGATAATAAATGAAATTTTTGTTTTGTGGAAACTCTATTAAAAAATCCCTGGAGGAAATAAATTCAATATTATTTCTTGCTTAAAGTCTTGAAAGAGGAATTTAGGATATTACCATAAGGGGAATGGTTAATTATTAATGTTTATAAAAGAAGCATATTAGTAGTGCAAATAATTTAGATATATGAAAAGGATAATATATGAAATAAATGGAGAAGGAGCTCAACTAAATGCACACCCATGAACAAATTCCTTATTTCCAAGGAGTAACAAAATTTAATTTTACTAATGAAATAATAAATACATTAAAAGTTACATTTGAGATTAGTGACTTCATATGCCAAGGGAGAAAGTAAAATCCATTGAAATTGCTACAAATAATTTGGTTCATGGGAAAGAAGTGGTGAAAGATACACATATCATTCTTTAATGAACTAATAAATTATTTTTGAACAATTATGTTTACCCAATATTTTATATATATATAATTTAATTAATGTTTCACACCACCACATCGATTATTAGTTGTTGAATTATCAATAAACACACTTAATAGCATGACAATACCATGTCAAGTATATAAATACTCTATGATGGAATTTTATGGGAAATTCCATCCTATAAATAGTTTTATTTTACATACGGACCGATTTAATTTTATTTTGGTCATGGATTATATCTTTATGTATTTATCCCATATAAATTACCAAGGAAGGAATGTCATATTTTGTCTCCCAAATAAACTATTATAATTTATCCTTGAAAATATTTCTATGAAATTTGAAAGGAAATTAAATTAAATTTGTAATTCTAAATACATATTCATGAGGGGAATATATCTCAAATATTTGGGATGAAATTCCTATTTTAATAATTTACAATTGTGTGGGAGTACTTAAATTTATTTCATATAGAGCTTCACGGTCTTCCTATGAGTCATGAGGTTGATTTTCCAAAATTCCTAATACTATTAGCTATGCATATTTCATGAAATACATACATAATGGATCATATTGAGTTTTTGGAATTTAAATAATGAACATTAATAGAAATTGGATAATGGATTCATATTCCTGAATGGTACACAATGGGGTTCTTTGATTCGTTTTTAAGAAGGAATATTGGTCAATGCATCACTGCTTGGATTAAAATGAACTTAATTGAATCACAATTAACAAAAAAGTATTTTCTACCCAAAATTATTGTCTTTTATCATCTATGAGGAGATAAATTCTTATAAAATATTGAACATTAATGTTGATATAATTAATTATGGTATAATGATTATGATATAGCTAACATATACTTTTATACAAGGTATAGAGACTATGAGTTTATAGTAATCACGTGAGAGTTGAAAAGACAGACCAGTATGCCTGAGATTTATAGTTTTATTATATCAGATGGAAACTATGAGTGATTTTTACGAAATTTCACAGGGTTATAAAATCCAATAATCACATTGACATAGAAGGGTTTGAAATTTATCTAAATAGAGGTGCGTGAAAAAATATGTAAGGCTATTAAAAAGAGGTTGGTTGTTGAACATGTATATACATTACCGTCCAATAGTGAATAGTTCGGTGTATATAGTGTTTCTTTGAAGAAGAGTCTAGGATGTGAACTTATGAAAAATTATATGGTTTCATATTATACCTATTTCCATTTGATGGTTCATGAGATTAATTACCTTAATCATAAATTTTAAATTAAAAAAAAACTTTTTCTTTTTATCAATTATCACTATGGGGAATGGTGTAAAATATATGTAGATTATAATATCATAATGATTACATTCGAAATGAAGGATTTTATTATTTACCAATGATGATGGTGAAAATAGATAAATGATTATGATTTATAAATATATTTTCATAAATAGAAGATAAACAATATGGTAGACTGTCTTTGTAGAAAGGATAATCCTTATTTATCTCTTTTGATAATTAAAAAACACCAATACACATGTATTTAAAAAAAGACATTTGAATCCTAAGGAAAGTTGTTGAGTCATATCATTCTTTAATGTATGAGGAAACACCAATCCATTTGATGGTAATGAAGGAAAATAAATGATAATAGGAAGTTGGAAAAGAAGGTATAGAATTATCTAGAGTTCAACTATACCCATTATTTCATAATAAGGTTGATGATTAAAATATGTGTTCCATAAACAACATAAAAGAAAAAGGGCCAATTGGGTGAAGAAAATAGTCTAATTTTTTCTATCTATCCCAGATATAGAATGATGCATAAGGAAACATAGAATCAGTTATTGATAGAAAACATAAAATGTTATATTTTAGTGTATCTATCATGATGAATGACAGTAAATAATGGCTGAACGTTATATGTCTATGTGGTTGATAAAAATATTTTCTATACTAATATGAATATAAGAAAACACCACCATTAATTTGATCAGTGGAATCCCCAATACATCCATACGAAATAATTCTATTTGTGTTGTAGTTAATTTCACATTTAAGATGGAACACTTCATTGTTCTTAGTCAACATTTCATTATTAAAAACTCTCTAGGACAAACAATAAGTATTAAGACAATGTTTAGTATTACATTATATTGTATTTGATTTGGATCTAAGGTTTATCATGAAATTTTGGATAATTCTTTAACATGTAATAAATATATGGATGATTATTATCATTGGATATCAACCATATATTGATGGTATGAAGGTTTAATTTTAATTTAAATAATGTAAAGAGAAACTACAATCTAAGACCATCACATCAGATGAAATAAATTAAGACCAAGGGAATCAACTTACGGAATGATCACACTTACGGGTTAAAGGATCCAATATAGTAAATAATAAAATAAGTCAACTCTAAATCATCATGGAATCAAGGAAATATTTTACCTTAATAATTTTACTTCATGTGTGACTTACCTACACCTAGACATTATAGAATATATTGATGATTTAGATGATAGAGTTGATTCTTCAAATGATAGATACATGCTTTTGATGTAACATATAGTTGAATTCTAAATCCATCTACCACTAAGAGAATTCCATCATGAACTACACCACCACCCTATGACAAAAAATTTAAGAATGATCCTTAAATATTTATTTTAATTCCAACATTATGTGGGTACCATTTCACAAACATACCCCAAAGATGGAGGCCATAGAGATAGAGAGAGAGAGATTAGGTATATCTATCAAAATATAGTTTCCTCAACAATGAGACATGTTTCAATCACATTAGAGTAAACCTTGTTCTACCACCAAACTACGTGATCTTTTCATCAATGAAATATATGATCTCTTAACACCATCATACTAATATTTATTCCTTTCCAACAATATTATCATACATTACATCCCAAATAGAACTGATCGCACACATTATTCATGTTTCATATTCCAAATTCTTTTAAACCAGCTGTGGAGGAAATTATCACAACATTAATTCTGGACTCTGAATATGGAGAAATAACCAATCCACATCAATATAGAAGTCTCTCATTCCCCAATAAATAAAATATTAAGAGTATATTCTTCCCAAGTCTTTTACCAAGTGGGAAACATTGAGATGAGTTGAATCCCATTCGGTTGAATCTCATTCTAGGTGGGAATTCAATGGTTATCATCAATTAGAAGAAATATAATTTTGAAGGGATATCCCCACATCAGAGAATTCCACTATTCATCTTTCATTAATAGGCTTTGAAAAAGAACATGATTGGTTTTGGTAATGAAAATACCTGATGCAGATTTCATGAACACAATCTTATCCTCATCATCATTTAAAATGTAATTATAAAACATTATCTATTGTTTCAGGTTCAAAACAATTTTAATGATTGAAGGGTATATACTGGACTTCCAAAATTAGATGTTATGATTAGGGAACTATAGTTACTCCAAAGTCAATCATGAATAATTATAACTCTAGAAACTGATATTACGGTATCCAACAATCCAAAATTATGGCTGATAAAGCTCCCTAACATGGATTATAATTACATTGCATAAACCCTACAAAATGTATTTTGAAACACCTATAACCGACCTATATATCTTTTATAAGAATTACCTCTATAAGGATGGCCTCCACATTATTCCAAATTAAGTATTTCATGCATATAGTGTATTGAATCTTGCACATTCCTCACATTAATGCCCCTTTCCCTCTACCTACTTGGACATCTTCTCCTATGAATCCCAGTGAAAATTTTCAAAATCATTTACATCCCAAAATATATATATATAAACATTTAAATTCTTCATATCACCATCTTTCGATCATTGAGGGAGGAAAAATATGCCAGGTTATAGAGGAAAGAACAAAATTATTTATAGTAATATTCCCCCCATAGAGAGAAAATGATTTTTTCATTTTTCATCTGACTAGAAATTCTATCACGAAGCCCTTCAAAATGTTGGATATGGATCTTACCAATAAAAATACGACCACTAATATATTCCATCAAGAAGTAATTTCTTGAGATACCATGATAATTCTCAATCTTCTAGTACTCCTCTCTAATCAACTCCTTGAAATGAAAACATTTATTTTACATTTTTTGGTAATTATCCCACTACGTTTTATATACTCATCCTGGACCTTGATAAGAATTTGGATTGACCTTATAATACCATTAACAACAATAATTATATCATTATAAAAAGTATTATGAGAAATACAAGGAATTTTTTGTCCTCGATGATTGGGTAGAATGCGGTAATCAACAATATTCCTCATATTGTATGTACTGAAAAAATACTAATCTAGGATTTTGATTCATGGAGATATCGGGACCCCTGACATAGGCCTCAATAAAAATTAATAAAATCACCATTTTCTCATAAGATAAATCAAACACCCTATTCATCTATAACACCTAAATATAATGTCAATCAACCACTTGTAAAAACCAATCCTGGACATCACCTTTATAATGATTCTCCATTGAATAATGTCGTACACTTTTTCTTGGACAACATTTAGATAAATATTACATAAATGTTTTTTATTGTTAATATGTCCAACAATATCTTGTGGGAAACCTAATGGATTCTAAATATACCTTCCCTAGATAAAACTTTATTTCTCCTCCAATATCAATTGTGGAGATGAGAAGATATCCTTCTATTAATAATAATGTCCATCACATTGAACGAGAAATTGCACATACTTATGGGACACAATTGGAAGATAGAGGAAGGATACCTGACATTTGGGATGACCACCATAGTTTTAGTGTAATCCACCCTTAGTAGACTGCCTCTATAAAAAATTCATGAATGATTCCAACTAACCCCATTTTAATTTTTCTACAGGCTGTAATATAGAAAAATCCAACGAACCCTTCTTGCCTTGGAGAACACTCATGATTTAGGGAATTGAACACCTCCTAAACGTCCTCATCAACGAGCATGTTGAAAATAGAGCATCTTATAGAATCCATTATCACTCTTCAAATATTGTGAAAAATAATACAACCCCCTCATTAGGTAAACAACCTATATAGAGGGATAAAAATCAAAGCAGATATTTGTGAGACAAACTTCAACCATACCACCAACCAAAATAATATCACTATTGAAGGTGTTATCCTCTATATGACGATTGGGAGTGATATATCTTCTCTCCTCTTTGATAGTGTCATAGAAAAAGTCGGGGTTACAACAACCTTCTTTCTGACATAATGCTTAGAGTGTTCTCAAGAAAACCTATACTCATCAAGAATCAAATTAGATAACCTTTTCATCTTGATAATGAGATCAATAAATATATCATTATCCTATACCTCTTCTAGTTTAGTCTTAGAAATCATGATCTCCAATTTCCTGGAATCCAAATTCTTAGATGATTATTTCCTATTAGAAATCCAAATAGAGATATCATCTTCAATCATCCTCAACTTATTGTAGAATCCAACCCATGATGTGTCCTGCATGATTTTACTATAGGAACAGCTAATCAAACTAATGAATGTAGGCTCCGAGATCCACCATTTGGAGATAAGGAAATGCTTCCGCTCAAATTCACTAGACAAAAGAAGTATGAGAATATGAGAATGATCAGATATAGATCTAATCAAGTTAAAAAACATCATTATAGGATATGAATAAATTATATATAGATTATCCATTCATTTATCAGGCATGAACCTTGTTCACCATCTCCATACTTGATTATTACACCACATATATCTATTTTAAGAATACCATAGATCAAACAGCATATTTCTTGTAGTAATATAGGAAGAGTCATTCCTTCTCTTCCATGACATAGAACAATGCCCCATATTTTCTATTGGATACAAAATTGTTTTGACATCCACTGAAAAAAAGCTTCATCCTCATGATTAGATTCACAAAGATCAATCCATATACCCTTGGCCACCACATCATATTCTCCTTAAATGAAGGATAAAAAAGGACTAGGAACCAATACTAATACACATCTCGATGTTCTTATTACATACCACAACCTTATCCACCTTAGATAAATCATCCTAGATAATCCATATATTATTTTTTACCAGATCAAAATTTATGTAACCATGAAATAAATTTACATAATAAAAAATTATAATCATGTCCGAATGTTTTTTGGTCTCTAGAATAATTATAATTGAAACCATAAAACACATTTTTTTATGACAAGGTGATCTTTTTTCCCTGAGATCCTAAACCCCAAAAATTCCAGATTATAATCTATATTATTTAATATAGGTTAGCTTAAATATGTCACTCTACATTGCGGGACAGGATGACACAAAATAGAAATAAAGCATTTAATCCCTCTTAGAATGTAACAGAGTACACACCCCGCTGATAGGGGAGTCATATTAGATGGTATCCCAATTTAACCATCCATATTTTTGATATTCCATTAGTGGAGACTCCCAAAGAATAGTTCCATTCAATCGAGATACAAATTCATGGAGAGACTAACCCTTATCCATTAGAATCCAAGAGTGATCTACATCATCATCATAGACTGAGGTTAATAGAGCCATAAAATCTTTCATATTAAGTAATGTGTTTTACCTATTTGAAATCATGTATGAAAATCCATAGGAAGAACTAGGGTTCTGATGTAGATTAGAGAAAATAAAATAATCTTTTCTTAATGATCTCATTCCATTTGTGCTTCAGTCAATCAAGGATGGGGAACATGGAGTGAATACTAAAAACATATTATCTTTAACCAAACCATAGAATAAATAACAATGTCCATGAATGGAGAATAAAATGCCTCATATAGCTGAAGAGACAAATAAACTGAGAGAGTAGAGACCTATGGATATGAAACTAAGAGAATAAAACTGTCAACCACTATAAGTATGGTTGAATGAAGTAGAGGTAGTGGGTTCGCAAGGGCATGTGAAAAAATATATACTAATGGACGAAGGGATCTTTTGGTTCTATGACTAGTTATGAAAAGATTGTTTCCTTACACCATCACACAGTGACCGTAAAAGTGACATGATGAATACTTTCAAATATTCTATAGATAAAAAAGAGATTGTATCAATGAAAGATCATCTTCAACATGAATGTTAAGATGTGTTGGTTTTAGGGAGGAGAGATCCTAGATGATGTAGATCTAAGTCGTGGATGCATCAAGAATCTGAAGCATGAGATCATTCATACACATAAAAATATCCTAGGAGATCCCCTATATTTTCCTTGAATGTAATGTTTTGAAAGGGTATATGTAAACATGATGTTTAAACCATAAAACTACTAAAGGGTCTTCCTAGCCACGATGAACCTCCATTGACTGGATAAAAATTTGGAACTGCCACTGATTAAGTGAACAAGGGATGTTAGAGTAGTATTGGATGTAGTCCTTATGAGAATAAAAATATATGGAGTATGATGTTTTTTATGATACAAGAAGTAGGTTGGTAGATATGATCCCCATGTATGAATAATTTTCTTGAATAACCCTATATGAAGAGTAATGACACAAAACTGGGCTAGTAGAGTCAACTTGAGTTATGATGAATCATCCTCAAAGGATGATGATGAGAATGTCGTCATAGGGGCACCACCCTCCAAGCCAAATTTGAAAGATCCCAAAAAAATCATTAGAAAATGATGATGGGTAGAATATTGTAGTGAAGAGACTTTGAGAAAACCATCCTTCATTTATGGATTTCCCATCAGATCATAACCATGTAGACAAGGTCAGGTTTCTCCAAGAGGCAGAGAACACCACCCCCAGAGCCACCAATGAACGTGAAAAAAGATGATATGACAATGAGGGAATCTCCTGTATAGACGAGTCTTCTATAATATTAAGGAAAATTTTGAATTTGAGAAGTTGAGTTAAGCAAAATATTTTAGATAGAAATCATAATTCTGTTATCCTAATATAGATGGATAGTCTGATTTTATCATTAAAATTCTATAGGATATATTGAGATAACATTCAAGTAATTTCTTAAGTAGATGGGATCAACCCATTCTTCATGTTTGTGTAAAAATATAAAAATTGATTTCCTTCTATATTTTCGTAGGAAAGTAAGTGGCTCTATATGGGAATATGTTAAAAACACCAACATGATAGGATAAAGATAAAGAGTGTAAGCTACCCATACTATGTATTTCACAAGAGATGTCATAGAATATTTAAACAATTCAGTGAGATGTTAAAAAATACAAAAAGTAAATAGAAAACACATACGAGTAAATGTAAAAGTTATTTAGAGTTTCAAGGTTAAGACAATGTATTTCTTGTAATGTCTCATTTGATTATTATTATGATATTTAGAAAGAAGGGAATGTTTTTCCCTAGGTACATTGACCATTTTAAATTTTTTGATTACAAGGGAGAAGTAGCTTCTTATATTTAAATTCAATAAAACCTCCACCAACTACATGGTATTATCATTGTATCACATTAGAGGAAGCACATATGTGAACCATTATATTTATTGAAATCAATGGTTATACGATTGGATCATGACCGATCTTATGAGGAGACTCTAGTAGAAATATTGGATAGAATCCATAATTTACTATGAGTAATGACCAATCACTTGGTTATGGTTCTATATAGGAATCATAAGTTTTAGGAGAAAATTTGGTAACTTGAGGATGTAATTTCACTTTTGTAGCCACATTGACTCAAGAAAATAAATCAATTTTTGACAGAGAAATTATTTTAATGTGGTCTAATTTAACACCCCGTGATTTTAGAAAATATCTCCCTTAGGAATAAATTTGACGTGTTCGATAGCTTATGATGCATGAAACACATAAAAAATGGAAATAATGGTCTATTAAATTAAAAAATCTAATTTATTGGTATAAAATTATGAGAATCATTATTACTAAAATAGATTATGTAATTATATTATGTACTACATTAATGTTTCCTATAATTTTTTTACAGATAACATTAATTTTAGTTCTTAATAAGTAATATATATTTAATATATAAAATTATAAACATTTGGTAATAATAATTTGAAAAAATAAAAATACTTTTTAAATTCAATGTAACATAATTATATTGGAGATAATTTTTAGTATTTTATGACGTGGTTTATTTTTTGAAGAATATTGAGAAATACTATTTTTATAAATAATGTTTATTTTTTAAATTATCACTTCTTCGTGGTTTTCCACATAACATGATAAGGGGAATACCAAAACCATAACTCATGATTTTTTATGTGACCCAACCTTGGTAGATGGGTGGGGTGGATAAAATATGAACCAAAGTGGGTGAAAATCCTTCTAGGTAGCTATAAGTAGAACACTCTCAACACAAGGCAAAGAAATTATAGATTTACATGATCTATTAAGGATTTAGTTATCTCAAAAAATAGTTTATTTATTTGATGTGTTACTAGTTTTTATAATTTCATTGTGTGAATATAATAATGAAATTATGTTTAATAAGGTTACACTAATTGAGAAATTTTCATCCAATAGAACACCCATGGAACTATTTGATATATATTTCAAGGCTTAAAAGAGTGAATAATTTCTAATAGTATTTTGATTTTCAATTCCCATAATTTTTTATTCTCCTTATATTTGATCAAGAATTATTCACAAATTATTCAATGGAATCTGACTTCTTAGGGAGATAGAGATTTCATGTAATGAAATAGAAAAACACGGTCTCATAGAGGAAGGGATCTACTTTTACAAATATGTCGATCCATTTATTAGGATTAACATGTCCATTCTATAACCAAGTTATTCATGAGGGGGTTTGGGTCAGATCAATATATTTTTACATCTTGAAAACAGGATGAATAAGAAAAAATAACCAATCTATCCTTGCTTGTGTCTAGATATATTTGGTTTCTCCCCTTATAGGATATATTATAATTATTATTGTAGTAATGATAGATTCATTAATCATATTGATTATTAGTGAATTATGTTATAGTCATATATTTATAATTTAATGGGCCACATAGATTCAATGTTTTGGAATTTAATGGAAAAATCTAAACACCCATGGAATGAATCAGTTTCCTCTGTTGGGGTTGGCCTTCTTTATCGTTCATCTCACCACGTTCGAGATTAAATAGTAAAGTATATGGTGGTTGATCCTATGATATTATGAATAAATTGTTCATTGTTGGTTAAAACTGAACGTGTCTATATTCGTGTGGAAATAAAGACAATGGATAAGGAATATGAGACCCTAGTTTTGGATTCCATTAATGATATAGTGATGTGAGAAGGTGATGATCAATATAAACCATGTGAGGAATATTTTATAGAATAACTTTTCAAGTCTATTACTACATTCCATGAATCTGATTCCGCATTTACTCTTTGAAATTCCCATGTTGAAGATGTTTTCAAAAATCCAACCATTATTTGTAATCATCTGGAAGTGGAAAAACCATTAATAGTATGTGAGGATCATATATTTTATAGGTATAATGAAAATTTAAAAGTTTTTTATACTTTGTAGAAAAATAATGATAGCATTAGTGATCATTTAAGAAGTCAAAAAAACATATGTTTCACATGAATAGGAAATGTGGATGAAATCCTATAAAAATATGTGATGATTCTTAGCCTTGTGTTGAAGGGGATGAACAGTATCAAACTCATATGGATTCACCTGAATTTTATTTATTTATTCAAGAAAATAGTGACTAGGATATACCTATAGCATGATTTTAGGATGAAGATAATAGTACTATAATATATGGAAACCCCTAGGAATATTATATTTTCACTTCCATGGTAGGGTATATCAAATGGATTATAAAAACCCTTGTAATTAAGATATTAGGGAAAGAATGATTATTGTGGCATGAAATAAAGAATGACCACTAGATATTCTTATATGAATAATATTTATGATAAATTAACATTGGGACTATTAAATACATAGATATATTTTCATCATTTAAAATGATAACCAGGAAAATGTGGTTGAGGATATAATTGATGAATTCTATTAAGGATAAATTTAGTGCATCCTCACCACCATTATTCCTTCAAGAATTCTAGGGGAAATTAAGTAGAAGTATGGTAATGATGTTATGGATGAAAATATCACTAATTAAGAAAATAGTTATTTATATATACTACTGGATTATATGTATAATTATTTTATATGTAAATTCATGAAGTTCATGTTATGAAATTTCTTATACAAGATGTATCTCAGACAACATAACTCCTTAGTAATTTCAATGAATATAAATTTCCCACCTTTCATAGAATCATAATAGGATATAGATTAAGGTTGGTGAAAGGGTAGTTTTATATATTCTACAATATGATTTAATTTTTTATTTAGTGACCACGTTAGTTTTTTGGAAACATTGGTATAGTTGGTTATCTTCAACCAATATTATGTTGTACTTAATTTTTGTTGAAGTGGATTTCACTCTTAATATACATAATGTGTTTGATGTCCCCATTAGTTGGTAATTTATTCATAGAAGGGTTCTTAGGAACGTTTTTTAGTAAATTATTTTCTTTTATTTTTTGACTTATCTTAGTCTATTCCTAAATTCTTCACTCTACCATGGTCCTGTGTTTTTATTCATTACAAATTTTTAATTAAATAAATTTTTTCATTAAATTAAAATTTGAAATTATTATTGTTTAATCAATACAGAAAAATAAGAAGCCCTTGACTCAAATAAAGGTGTTATAAAGGACTATAATAAAGGATTTAAAACAACTAGGTTAAATGTAGAAACCCATGCTTGATTTTTGGAACCAAATCTATATTTTATTCTAATAATGACATAATTTGTTCCTTTTAAATTAATTATGAAGTCATAATTACCAAATTAAATTTGAACAACCAAATCCATTAAATTACTATAGGAATAAATAAATATATAAAAACATCTCTAAACCATCCTTAACAGTCTATAGATAATGATACCATGACCAAGGTGTAAGTACCTGAACCACCCAATCAAAATAGGCATAAATAACAGACTGGATAACACAAAAATATTTCTCTTAATAAAGAATTATTACTAGTTGGGTTATAGGAAGTGTTATTTTTATTGTATCTAGTGATATAAATATAAATATAGTTTTTATAACACTACTAAAATTTAGTTTTAATTAATAATAAGATTGCTATCTTTTTTAACATGAAACATTAATTTTTAAATGCTTTTGAAATACTATAAAAATATTATTATGTAAATGTTACCATTATAACATATATATTTAATTAGTATTTTGAATATGAATAAAAACACAACAAAAAATAATTATTCAATTTTTATATGATTAAAATGTATTTACTAATTCATAAAATATAATTACACAATTTTTTGTAATTTCATTTTACACTTCAAAAATATGTTTTCTTCGAAATAAAATATATTACATATTGTGAACATTCATTACACATAAATATTATAATTTTAATGAATTTAGATTTTCATAAAGTAATATAAATTTTTAAATTATCATATTAAAAATATCTTCAGTGAAATTTTTGTTATAATTTTAAAAAGATAAGATTTTTAGCGAATAGTGAAAATAAAAAATTTATTAAAAAATTTCTCTTCCACTCATTTATTTTGAAGGTATAATATTTTATGTAATTCATTTTAAATTGATTTAGATTCCCCTTATTAACCATAATAAATTTAATTTCATTAGAATTTACTATATGTATAATTTTTTTATGAATCATTTTTATAATAAAATGCATTTTATGGAAAATCATTTTTTGGTTTGTTTTGTATGTTTAAATTAAATATATTTTATTCTAATTAGAAGAATTCATTTTGATAAAAAAAACTCCATATTTAGAACCATTACGTCAAAGTTTTGTAAATATAATGATTTTATTATGTTTGGATGTTAACAATATCTATGGTAAATAATTTCCACCATATTAAGGGTAAATCAGGTAGTTACGGTAAAAAAACAATTTTACTACGATTTAAATATATATATAATTAAATTATTATATCCATTATAGGAGTATTTTTCTTCCATCATCATCAAATATTATATGATATATATACATTGTGCCAATGTTAACAACCAAACATTATAAAATCATCATATTTAAAAGAAATATAACATGTTTTCTTAGGGACTAATAGAGATTATATTTTGTTATAAATTATTATTACAGATTCTAAATTACATTTTATCATGTAAAAGTATTTTTAATCTTAGTGATTAAATAACTACATTAAATTTTTTTGCAACAGTAATAATGTTCTTTTTTAAGAAGTGGAAAAATCAATTAAGTGATTCTAGAAACATAAAATGTATTATTTTTCTATTGAGTTATGATGTTACAAGAATTTTATGGATACATATAATGAATTAATGGTGTGTTTCAAATTTATATTTGAACTAAATTATGGTAACTGACACAAAAAATTTATTAAATAATATATTAATGGGATGATTTAAATAATAAATCTTATAAATAGTCACACAAACCTAGGACAAAAAGATTTAGTTTTCAAGGACTAACTATGTGAATATATTATTTTATAAAAGTAGAAAAAATATCACCTTAATTTTTATCTGATGAAACATCATATTAATTTTTCAAAAGATGTAATATTTTTTCAAAACCTAGGGATTACGAAACATAATAAATGGGTGTGCTGAGACATAATGGGAAATAATATCATAAAATGAAGGATAACATGAGGGAAAAATGTTATAAAAAAATATAAAATGTCTCTATAATAAGACTATAATACATTTTTTAAAAACAAAAATCATAAAAATATCATTAAGGATGCATTAAATATTTTTCTAGGCTAAAAATATATCCCAATTATCATATGATATGTGAGCATGAAACAACAGTGAGGAATCTTTTAAAAATAAAAAGAAATAATAAAAACATAAAATTCAAGGGAAATAGAATTAATGTTTCTTATTTGTCTAAAATTGATATATATTTTTAAAATTTCAAACAATAATAAGAATATAAAAAACCTTTTTGAGAAACACATTATTCCCACAACACTTAAAATAAACTCATTATGTCCATTCATGACTTGTGAGAGAAGGCACCATTCCCTCATACGTGTTAAAAAAATAAATATGTCCAAGAATAATTATATCATGAGATATTAACATAAACCAATGTGTTGGGGGGAGATTTATCATCCATACATATGTGTTCCACATAAAATATATCACCATCATAACCTAAATAACCTATGGAAATTGATTGGGTTTCTTAAAATTATCATATAATGCGTACATAACAAACCATTTGAGTTCAAAATATATTTTCCCAAAAGAATTCATAATGTAATAAAATATATAAGAGGATTAAAATATCAGTTCATGGAAGGTAGTCCTTACAAGAAAATAGTTTTTAAAATAACAAAAACTATTAAAATTTATCATAAATGATTACGTATAAAATACAATTAAAATATTATGTTAAAGAAGTCAAAGAGGATAATTTTTGAAAAACCAATTATAATGATTTTCAAATGAATGATTAATGCAAAGAATCAATAGTATCAAAAAGGTGTAGTGAAAAATATTTAAAAAATTTACATTTAATAAAGTAATTAATAATAGAGATTTGAAATCGTCAAAAATAATATTAAAATGTGGAGTAAAATACATTGAAAACATTATCATTTGAAAACAATATTTAATATTAAAATCATAAAAAAGGAAAAAAATTTATGAAATGATAATATCTACTAAATAATATAGACCATTTATATCAAAAGTATCTAAAATCCTTCAGAATCTTCTAAAATAACATTATTGAAAACCCATGTTATTAAAAATATTATGAAAGCATTATTTAAAAATGAATAATTAGTATAAAAAATTCATTGGGGATAAATAAATTGAGTTTACCTTAGTTAATGGAGAACATTGGTAGGAGATAAAAGCGTGGATAGAGAAGAAAAATACATTTTATGATATATGAATTATTCATAAAATTGATTTTTAACAAAATAATAGAATCATAAATATAGTAGAATCCGGATTAAAACATGATATCACAAACCCCTAACCCAAACGGTTACCACACGTTGTCCAACAATGAGCTGAGGGAGATGGTGAATACCTCAGTCTCACCTCTATTAGGCTGTGAGTTGGTGACTAGCACGGATGGTATAATATGCATACATATAGTTGGAATTACACTCTAAGAGAACAGGTGGGAGTGAGAGATAAGACAGTTACACTAATAAATGGCTTCTTAGAAATTTAAAATAAAAAAAAAGTTTATACATGTATTGATTTATAGTACAAGTTCAACTGAACGAAAAACTAAAAGTACCAAAATGGTAAAGAGGAAAGTGACTATGAATCCCAAACAACTCATGAAAACCGATGATCCAGTAAAATACAACCTGATATTCAATCTAATCCTACTAACACGAAAAAATTATATATATATATATATATATAAATAAATAAATACATTAGGATAGAATAAAAGTATCCTTAGTAGGATCATCCCTGGAGCCACTCATGCTTTAGATATATAAAACATATTAAAGATCAATAAACAATTGTGAAACTAACTCATCACATAATCATGTATAATATTTTATTAGACTCCCCATGGCTAACAATAAAAATGTATCGCATAAGAGAGAGCATAAAATTTCATAATGAAACATCAAGGGTACCATACTTTCTCTTCTCCAATGGTTTTCCACTATCCCCTAACATCGTGCATCCTGAGTCTTATCATTCCAAAATAATACATCCTTCTAAAATCTATAAAAAGAACAACAATACGGAAAATCAAGCATCAAACAATGACATAGTACCATTTCACACCTCCGTATTATTATGAATTAGTTTATGGGATGCACCACATCCTGCATTATATCTATAATACAATGGGTAACAAAACCACATGACATCACATCCCAGACACCGAGTAAGAAACATGATCCATGATTTCCTATAACCTTTATACCTTTAATTACCATTTTGAAGCTATAACTACAGATACATGTGTTTTAATTAAGCATAAATCAGATATTCCCTCTAAAAACATAGATGGGTAAAGAATCCTCCATGTATACTACACCATAAAACTTCTAATAGATGTAAAAAGGGCTCGATTGGTGGTTAACCATCCATCCTCCCACCAGAATGTTCCTGGAAACATCGTCCTAGAGTCTATTGGGTGTTAGTGGAACTAAAAAAATTGTTTGGGTTTCATATAAACTCATATAATATAAATGATATAATATATATCACAACCAAACTATTAAAAAATATATTTATATATCTATTTATAGATAACATCACCAAAACTCACATTTTCCAATATTACGACTAGAAATATTATAAGAATAGAATTATTTTGAAAATATGCATTAATTTATTCCTTCATTTTTAAAATTTAATAAATTAATTAATTAATTTGTAATTAGTTGACCATAATATTATTCCACATTGAACATTATTATCCACCAAAGAAATGTCCATTCATTCCTTTAACAAACTAAATATACTCCAGGGTTCTTAAGAGTAACATATTATTAGCATCTGTATTCCATCAAAAACATCCTAGTGGGTAATGTAATTTATAATAAATTATGAATTTTCACAATCCAATAACTCTATTAAAACCGTCCTAAGATACCAGCAAGATAAAACCTACAACCATGCACATCCATCTACCTCATGCATTGGGGAATTGATTTCAAATAAAATATTCCACCTACCAATCAGCTATTAAAAATTTAATTTCATTAAATAGTGCAACATTACCATATGAACATGTAGTCCCTTATTATAACCACACAATCATATTTGTTTTTATCCTTGAAATTTTCATGCATATCACAACTCAGTTAGCCCTCAATGTCATCAACTGCTACAATATGATCCATTCCTTCCTAACATATATCACATAATCCATCCCTAAATCTATTATCCCATTATCATAACACTTAACATGGGGAATCTCACATATGAATGACCACAAATGTTATCAATAAAATAATAATAATCAATTGAAAAACATATCCATTAAAATGGAATTTTACCATCAAATATAAATGATATCTCATTGATCCCAACATAAGGAATTCATATATTTTAAGCAAATGGGTACTCTCATCCCCAATTATTCATATTTATTAAAAACCCATTTCATATTACTTATTAAATTATCCTATTTATTATTTATAGATTCCATCTCTGGGAAACTGAAGGATTCAATCTATAACAATATATTACATTTTGAACAATATCTTAACGTCAATTATTGTTTCAACAAACTTAAATAAGTATCATTCTAATTTAACAATACTTTTATTATTATCATTATAAACAATTAAAATTCTTGAAATTATTTTCAAATCACAATACCACATGGAGGTACAAATTCAATTAAACATGCATAGTGAATTACATTCAATAACATTCAAATTAGATGAAACACCCAATTGCAAACATGAGTCTTCATTAATTATTAATATAATCAAAAAATAAAAATTCATTTTTTCCAATTCAATGAAGGAAAATATTCTAACCAGTCATAAAAATAATATATATAATGAATTTCTAGATAAACAATATCTAGAAAATAGGAGGAAAACTATTATCACAATAATATATATTAAAAAAAGAAAGTCACTATCAAAATATATTATTTATCCTGCCCAATATTATAAGGTTAATTCAATTTAGCTAAAATGTCATAAATCATACTAAAATTATTATTTCACAAAAATAAAATGGATGGAAAAAATCCATCACCTTGAAGGAGTAATCATTCATCACACAAGAACAGATCATTATTGTGGATCTATGATCACCCATCAAATGGGGATACATTGATCTCAAAAAAACATAATTCCACAAATGAACAAAATAATTACTCATTGTAAGAGTATATATCTACTACCATAGTATGGAAAGTTGCAACTAGAGGAAAAAATAAACCATTTAAAGAGAAACCTCAATAGATAAGTGGTAGAACTCACCTGTGATCATCTTGAACCAATCAAGGATTCCTGGATGAATCTCTATTGAAAAGGAATTCAAACGGATTTAAAAAACATAATTGTTCATCATAGATTCATGGGAAAGAAGTGGAAACATTTAGGTTTGGATAAACTGTAGGTGTTTATAGGGATCCAGAAAATTAGAAGAAAATGATGTATCCTAATGGACTGTGTCACTACACTTGCTTTCATGGAGAATTCTACAACACATCCCAATGGATGATGATTTAGCATACCCTGATCGAAGACCAGGTGATATCCATGAACATATACTATCAATGTGAAACTAGGGTTTATGGCCCAACCCTAATTACTAGATCACATATCCCATCTTGCCGAGAAAGGGGAAAAATCACAAACTACATCACACAGAGCCTCTACCCCCTATATTTGGTAGTAGAATTAAAACTCCCCCTGATCTATATTTCACCATATCTTAGATACTCCACACTATAACAACCATAAATATATTGAATTTAATTCCTCTATGCAACATGTATTCCATAATTTGCATTGGCTCTCCAAAAACTCTTCAAACTCCATCCAAGAAACCATGAACCACCTTCATGGGACTCTAACACCCAAAATCACATGGAAATGATCTTCAAAAGAGAATAAAACAACATATAATTCATCTTAAATAATTTTCATCCTCATGATTTAAATTCCAAACTTGATATAAAGAAAGATAATGGTGTCATCTCAATATCCACCATGTATAATACCTTTCAATTATCCCACCATCGTAAGTTCCCAAATACATAATTAGAGGGGAAATTTTAAAAAATTGAAACCATAATATCCATCTCCTAAAACAATTTAAAATATGAGATATCTCTTAAATGAGAGTAAGGCCACATTAATCCAACAAAAGAGAACCTATCTCATAAGTTAGAAAAAGTTTTAATAAAAACACTAGTGTCATAAAAAGAGAAGAGTTACAAAATAGAAATACCAGGGTATTGAGCATGTATCAATGACTCATGGTCCCAGAAACTATCCTATAATTCACTATGAAACCAAAATACATGAACCAATGGAATATAATCCCCATGAAACACCATCTACCGAATTTACAGGATCTCCACATGTCACTAATCAAATGTATCATCATCAACAACTTTAATTTCAACCTAATTGATGAAGTGTGAGGCATAATGAATATAATTGAGATGTTGTGAAACATGAAATACGTCATGTACCCATCACATTTAGAAGGAATGTGATATTTGATAATCCTTTTCTCAAATGTGATACAACACCATAATGTCCAATAAAACAAGGATAAAGAGAACACTAATAGTTAAACCTTCACATACAATTGTAAGGGGTCTCCATAAATAACACTTGAGCTCAAAATCCAAAATATATAGGTATCCTATTAAGATATACATAGTAGTTATAATTTTTCTCAACTACTTTCATACACTAATGTATCACATGAACCATTTCTATCATGTTATATAATAGTTCCATCTTGATAATTGTGAACTATATGAACCTAGTCTAGCATAATGCAGAATAGAAAGGTCAGAAATACAATGACCAAAACATAACCATGAAAATAGTAGAGTAAAAACCATTACTGTATGAAAAATCAACAAAGGTAAGGTTCATCATCCATGAACCTCAAAAAACATAGTCACGAGAACACAACATGTCTTCAATAGTCTTGATTGTCCTCTTGGTGTGACCATTGTTCTCTAGATGAAAATTGGTTTAAAAGAGTAATTGTGAGAAAAAATTATGTTGAAGATGAATCCACAACATGGAGGTAAAACAAGGATATTAGTTAAACATGATTCTCCTCAGGACTCCGTAAAGACTCATCACATACTCCAAAAAATTCCCCAACAAAATCTCCATTGATCCTGACTCCATGATCAATGTAATATGGAATTATTTAATTAAACAATCTACTATCATCAATATAGAATCATAAAATATCTAAGCTCAATGTAAACTAGTAAATAATTACTACAATATGTCCTCCCACTTTCACTAGGTAAAAATTGATAGCTAGATTAAACAACCAGGAATCTGGTGTTTGGTCTTCACATTATGGTATACCAAAAATATGGAAAAAAACTCTACAACTGCACAATTCAATCTAGGCTATTTTTTTCCTTATATAGCATGGTAGATAACATTCATAGTAGGTTTTGTATAAATTGTTGAGCTATGGGAGTCACAAAGATTCAACTAATGATTAAACAAAGGGATTGAATGACACTCTTAGAGAAACACCAGGTTCTATTAATCCTCATACCACCCATCGAGGGAAACATTGAAAACGTCTTGATCTCTATATACATATACCTAAAATAACACAACTAGGACTCTACTAAACGACATGCCAAATATGACTAAATATTCATCCAAAAAAAGGAGGCCTTGTAACGACCCGAAATTTTTGAATAAATCATGTTTCCTAATATTGTGTGTTATTTTATACTCAACAAAACTGTTTTATTTGATAACATGAGTATAATTAAAATGAGACCGTTGGGTTTCGACTGTTATATGATCATCGGTCAATATGACCACTGGAAATGAAATGTTTCGATTATTGTCTCTAAATACATGTGATCTTGGTTAATTAATATAGAATGATGATTCGATGGCCTCATCCAGTAGTCTTGGGCCAATCGAAGCACATATAACAGAACATGGAATGGAGGTAGCACCATTGGGCTTTTCTCTGGACCAAACCCAAGCCGAACTTCATTGTGTGAAGCTAGAACAGAATCACCTTCACGAGAAGTTCAAACTGATAGACATTACTACTAGTGCAATGTTGGCTGAGCCACCTCAAGATTCTATCACCCTAGCACACCTTACTCTTAGGTCCTATGCTTGTGTTATAAGGGGCTATGCAACAATACCATAATTTCTTCGTGTAATCCTTTGTTATAAATAAAATTGTCTTCTCTTATTATGGTGAATTTTGTGAATTTTGAAATGTCCGGATAAATAGAGTATGCATATTTTTTATGAATTTTAGAAAAAGGATATTTTAAAAATGTTTATGTAAACCTTAAATAATTAAAAATGTGTAATGATTTTCAAAAAATGGTCTTCTACAATTATGTTCAGTACGAAATTTAGAATCTAATAAGGTCAACATAATTTTTGATGAATAGTAAATTATGAATAGATATTTTATGCATAGGATTAGTAATGAGACCAAATGGATTAGTAATCTCACTTAAAGGAAGTATTAATATAATCTAGGAACCTTGATTAAGTAATGAGATTCAATAAAATATGTAAATAACTGTTTCCGAAATTATTAGTCAAGTATTAGTTTTTTTCATGTGAATAGTGTTTTTTAAATAAAAATTAAATTAAAATTATTTAGAAAATTATTTTTATAAAATGGAATTCATTTTTGAACTCAGAGCATCGATATTATGTTAAAGTTATTTTTGGGGATTTTTCTGAAAAAAAATGAATATTCATTGAATAGTGTATTTATTTAAAAATTAAATTAAAAATATTTAGAAAATTATTTTTATGAAATGGACTTCATTTTTGAAATCATAGAATTTATATTTGGTTAAGGTGACATTTTGAGATTTTTCTGAGAAAGTTGAATTTTCAGTGAATAGTAAAAATACAGTTTTAGGGTTTCAGTATGTTTAATGACATCATAACTGTGTCATGCTGATGTCATTAGATATTTTAAGGTTTGGACGACCAAAGGTGATTAATTATTGTATGGGGGAACCATGTGGCCTAAATCCATGAGAAATACCATTGGAGAGACAATGGTTTTGAGAAAACCACTTGTGAGGTGTCCCTTGGCCATTAATGCCTTGTCCCCTCACATTCCCTAAAAATACCCACCCTTTACTCCTTTAATTTTCACTCCCAACGCTCCCCCAATGGAGCTCTGGTTTAATTATCTCTTAAGGATTCCTCCCAAGGTGCCCCCAATCCCTCAAGATCCAAACCTTTGAGTTTTAATAGATACGTTTCACGGTAAGGGTTCCTACCTCCCTCTTTCTTTTCAAGTAATCTCTTTTATGTCATTACTATTATGTTCCATGCTCTTATGTTGCAGGATTATCTTTTATATTCCTATTAATTCCCTTTTCATGTTCATATGATGAGATACCCCCTCTTTCTCTCATCAATTCATTTTAAGAAAGTTTATGTGACGCCGTTAGGCTGCCAAATTTTTAAGGGATTCTTTCACCTTTCTCATTTTTAAAGTACTAAATTCATATCAAGCCTTTATAGTTCCTTTTTATTATGTTGGGGTATGATCTATATATCTATCATAATGATATTTTATGTTAATATTATGAGAAAATCTATTTGATCTCTTCAATTCAGTATTTTGATTTTATATGTGGCGTCGTTAGGCTGCCGAATTTTAAGGGATTCTTTCACCCTTCGCGTTTTCAAGATCTATTTTCATATCAAGTCTTTCATGTTTTTTTTATTGTGTTGGGTTATGATATCTATATATATAATATTGATCACTTTATGTTCATATTATTAGAGACCCTATTTGATCTCTTCAATTCAGTATTTTGATGTTTTAAGTGGCGTTGATATGCTGCCGAATTTTTAAGGGATTCGTTCACCCTTCTCGTTTTCAAGATCTATTTTCATGTGATGTATTTAATGTTTCTTTTTATTATGTTGTGGTATGATATCTATATCTATAATACTTATATTATATGTTTATATGATGAGAGACCCTATTTGACCTCATCAATTCATTTTTTTGATGTTTTAAGTGACGTCGTTAGGCTTCCAAATTTTCATAAGTGAAATCTTATTTTCGTCTTCCTTCAATGTTTTTCAATTCATATGGTATGTCTTTCAAATTTCATTAACATGTTATTATATCCATTATATTCTGTCCCTGTAATGTTTTATGAATCATTTATGAGTTGGTGACTCGTTTCCCCTCTCTTTTCAATGTTTTCTAAAACCATGTAACATAGCTGTTATGCTGCAGAATGTTCGTCTCAAAATCTCTCTCTCTTTTTCTCAAATTATTTTAATTTATTAAGTGAATACTCAAAGCTGTTTTTATACAAGGTTGTTCACATATATATCAAAATGTTCTATTTTAATTCTGGGATTTACATACACAAAACACGCTTTCCTTTTTCGTGGGTTTAAAGTGACCTAAAGATCAACTCTTTAAAGCAGTTTTTAAAACGTTATGATTATGAAAGGAAACCCATTTATTTTATGATATATGGGTTTCTTATGAAATATTTGATGATGATATATGTGGCTCACATGATAATAAAGACAAATTTGAGGGTGTTCCCTGATAGGGCTCCAATGCATTGGGTAAAGACTTAATCTCTAGAGATGACCATTTTTAACGACGCCTGGGTGAATAACCTTGGTAATTTTTAATGACACCTTGGGGATGGACCTTGGTGAAACAGAAATGATTATCAATGTTAAATGTTGTAGCCACATCTTCAAGTTATGAATTAAATTATTTTTATTATGACATGCCTCATGATTTCTTTCTCATGCCTTGAAGTTCGTTTTCATGACACTGTTGATGTATCTCAAGATCACATGTTAAATGTTTCCCCTTGTTTCCCTTACTAGGCCATCTGCTCACCCATTCTTTTGATGTATGTCCCCAGGTTATGAGATGTAGTAATGAACCAAGGATAAACATAATGAGAATCCTTTCAAGTGTTTACGAAGAATGTTTTATGTTTTCATGTTTTATGTTCCTGGGTTCCAAGACACTAAACCTTAAAGATCCCCGGTTTTGTAAAATGTAATGAAAATTTATGTTATAAAAAGACGGGATGCTATAGTTGATATCAAAGGATGGTTTAGTTATTTGTGGAAGTTATCATATGAAAACTTTAGGAAGAAACCTATAGAAATGTTTAAATATAGGAAACATTCCTGGTATTTTGGTGAGTATTGAGTAAGGGGTTTCCATGAAAATACATCTCAATCTGGATATGAGCAGGTAGAGGTGGCTCTAGCACAGATGTACATAGGGGTATAACCCAAAAACACCACTTTGAGCTAGACTCGAATGGGAACTGGTACATGACAACGGTCCTTGATGCACTCTTGGTTACGACACTCCCGGGGGATATGCTTTGGTAAATTCATAAGCTTAGTATGAACCATTATTAAAGTAACAAAGATAAAATAAAATAAAGATTCACATAAGAATATATGATCAAGGATAACCTATATTGGAACCTAGGGGATCACAAGTTAGGGTATACTTTCCTTATACAAGTTTATCCTTCTGTGCTTAAAGTTTTCTTTTAATGATTATTGGATAAGTATTTAAGCCCCTAATTATACTTTATTTTCGTAGTAAATGGAGGGAAATGGAAGAACATATCCCAACAACCAATGTGATAGAAAATGTGACGATTTCCCTATTAAGGTGACAGAGATGATGAGAGATCAAGTTTAGGGAAAATATGTTTAGGTTATCTACTTTTGTTATAAGATGTTAGGAGTGGTTGATGTTTCTTAGAGATTAATGATGAAGTTTATTTTGGAATATTATGTTATCAAATCCTTCTTGTATTTGGGTTTCAATCTTAGTTTAGTTTATTTCGAGAAATTTTAAGGACAGTTATTTATGGAATGGTCTATGATGAACTTTGGGTAGTACCGTGGAATTTTTAAGATTTAAAGAAGTTTCCCTTCCTATGGGATTATTTCTTTTTGAAGAGTTGTTTTATCTTACCCATTCTATTTTTGGGATAATATAAGAAATACACAGTTAATCATTGGTGGATTATATGATTCTCTAGAAGATGAATCATGTTCTTTGATGAGACTCATTAGTTTTGAATTCTCATCATTTGTAGAAAAGATTAGTTTTGGTAGAAACTTATTAAATGATGAAACTCTACTTGAAGGTAGGTATATTTACAAGTGTTTTATTCTCTGTAATAAATGAATTCCTCAAAACTATGAAAAGGAACGTAAAACAAAAACGTTGTCTCTTAATATTTCCTACTGGGAAATCAAATACTGTTTCACCCATCATAAGTTTGTGATTTTATTGTTTTTATGTTTCTCCTAATCATGTTTTCTATCACTCTCCCTCAGAATGTGACCCTTTTTTTTCTCGTCAATGTCCATGTTTTCCTACATGGAATCCTAGTATGGGTAAACTCGGGTGACCTTTTTACTTACCTTTCTTTCTTTTAAAGTAACAGTGTTACTGACTGTTTTTCTGATCTGGGACTTTCAATGAAATTTTCAATCCCAAATTTTAAAAAATTGCAAGGATGCAATTTCTTAAGGGGGGAAGATTGTAACAACCTGAAATTTTTGAATAAATCTTATTTCCAAATTTTGTGTGTTATTTTATACTCAAAAAAACTGTTACATTTGATAATATGAGTATAATAAAAATGAGACCGTTGGGTATTGACTGTTATATGATCGTCGGTCAATATGACTGCTGGAAACGAAACGTTTCGATTATTGTCTCTAAATACATGTGATCTTGGTTAATTAATATAGAAATAAGATTTGATGGCCTCATCCAGTATTCTTGGGCCGATCGAAGCACATCTAACAGAACTTGGGAATGAGGTAGCACCACTAGGCTTTCCTATAGACCATACCCAAGCCGAACTTCATCATGTGAAGCTAGAACGGAATCGCCTTCGTGAGATGTTCAAACTGATATAAATTACTACTCGTGCAATGTTGGCCGAGCCACCCAAAAATTCTATCACCCTAGCACACCTTACTCTTAGGTTCTATGCTGGTGTTAAAAGGGGCTATGTAACAATACCATAACTGCCTTGTGTAATACTTTGTTATAAATAAAATTGTGTTCTCTTATTATGGTGAAGTTTATGAATTTTCAAATGTCCGGATAAATATAGTAAGCATATTTTTGATGAATTTTAGAAAAATCATATTTTAAAATTGTTTATGTAAACCTTAAATAATTAAAAATGTATAATGATTTTCAAAAAATGGTCTTCTACAATTATGTTCAGTACGAAATTTTGAATCTAATAAGATCAACTTATGTTTTGATGAATAGTAAATTATGAATAGTGATTCTATGCTTAGGATTAGTAATGTGACCAAATGGATTAGTAATATCACTTAAAGAAAGTATTAATATAATCTAGGCACCTTGATTAAGTAATGAGATTCAATAAAATAGGTAAATAACTGTTTTAGAAATTACTAGTCAAGTATTAGTTTTTTTCTGGTGAATTGTGTTTTTTAATTAAAAATTAAATTAATATTATTTAGAAAATTATTTTTATAAAATGGATTTCGTTTTTGAACTTAGAGCATCGATATTATGTTAAAGTAATTTTGCGGATTTTCCGGAAAAAAATGAATATTCGTTGAATAGTGTATTTATTTAAAAATTAAATTTAAAATACTTTGAAAATTAATTTTATAAAATGGAGTTCATTATTGAAATCATAGAATTGATAATTGGTTAAGGTGAAATTTTTTGTATTTTTCTGAGAAAGTTTAATTTTCAGTGAATAGTAAAAATACAGTTTTACAGTTTCAGTATGTTTAATGACATCATAACTGTGTCATGATGATGACATGAGATATTTTAATGGTTGGCCGACCAAAGGTGATTAATTATTGTATGGGGACACCATGTTTCCTAACTCCATGGGAAATACCATGGGAGAGACCATGGTTTTGAGAAAACCACTTGTGAGGTGTCCCTTGGCCATTAATGCCTTGTCCCCTCACATTCCCTAAAAATACCCACCCTTTACTCCTTTAGTTTTTACTCCCAACTCTCCCCCAATGGAGCTCTGGTCTCATTACCTCTGAAGGAGTCCTCTAAAGGTCCCCCCATGCCCTCAAGATCCAACCATTGAGTTTTAATAGATACGTTTTATGGTAAGGGATCATACCTCCCTCTTTCTTTTCAAGTAATCTCTTTTATGTCATTACTATTATTCTCCATGATATTATGTTTGAGGATTATCTTTTATATTACTATTATTTCCCTTTTCATGTTCATATGATGAGAGACCCCCTCTTTCTCCCATCAATTCATTTTAAGAACGTTTAAGTGACGCCGTTAGGCTGCCGAATTTTTAAGGGATTCTTTCACCTTTCTCATTTTTTAAAGTTCTACTTTCATGTCAAGTCATTAAAGTTCCTTTTTATTATTTTGGGGTATGATATCTATATCTATCATACTGATCTTTTAGGTTCATATGATGAGAGAACCTATTTGATCTCTTCAATTCAGTATTTTGAAGTTTTAAGTGGCGCTGTTAGGCTGCCGAATTTTAAGGGATTCTTTCACCTTTCTCGTTTTCAAGATCTATTTTCATGTAAAGTATTTCATGTTCGTTTTAATTATGTTGGGGTATGATATCTATATCTATCATACTGATCTTTTTATGGTCATATAATGAGAGACCCTATTTTATCTCTTCAATTATGTATTTTGATGTTTTAACTGGTGTGGTTAGGCTGCCGAATTTTTTAGGGATTCTTTCACCCTTCTCGTTTTCAAATCTATTTTCATGTCAAGTCTTTCATGTTCCTTTTTATTATGTTGGTGTATGATCTATATATAAATATATCATACTGATATATTATGTTCATATGATGAGATACCCTATTTGACCTCATCAATTCATTTTTTGATGATTTAAGTGACGTTGTTCGGCTGCCGAATTTTCATAAGAGAAATCTTATTTTTGTCTTCCTTCAATGTTTATCAATTCGTATGGTATGTCATTCAAATTTCATTACCATGTTCTCATATCCATTATATTATGTCCCTATACTGTGTTATGAATCATTTATGAGTGGGTGACTGATGTCCCCTCTCTTTTCAATGTTTTCTAAAACCCTGTAACATTGTCGTTATGCTGTAGAATTTTCGTCTCAAAATGTCTCTCCCTTTTTCTCAAATTATTCTAATTTATTAAGTGAATACTCAAAGAAATTTTTCTATAGGGGTATTAACATATATATATAAATGTTATATTTTAATTTTGGGATTTACATACATGAAACCCACTTTCCTTTTTCGTGGGTTTAAAGTGACATAAAGATCATGCCTTTAAAGAAGTTTTTAAAATGTTATGATTATGAAAGGAAACCCATTTCTTTTATGCTATATGGGTTGTTTATGAAATTTTTTATGATTATATATGTGGCTCACATGATAATAAAGAAAAATTTAAGGGTGCTCCCAAATAGCACTCCAATGCATTGGGTAAAGACTTAATCTCTAGAGATGACCATTTTTAACGACGCCTTGGTGAATACCCTTGGTAATTTTTTATGACACCTTGGGGATGGAACTTGGTGAAACGGAAATGATTGTCAATGTTAAATGTTGTAGACACATCTTCAAGTTATGAAATACATTATTTTTATTATTAAATGCCTCATGATTTCTTTCTCATGCGTTAAAGTTCTTTTTCATGACATTGTTTATGTATCTCAAGATCACATGTTAAATGTTTCCCCATGTTTCCCTTACCGGGCCTTCTACTCACCCTTTCTTTTGATGTATGTCCCCAGGTTATGAGATGCAGTAATGAACCTAGGATGAACAAAATGAAAATCCTTTCAAGTGTTTAAGAATAATGTTTTATGTTTTCATGTTTTTAGTTCCTGGTTTCCAAGACACTAAACCTTAAATATTCTTGGTTTTGTAAAATGTAATGAAATGTTATGTTATAAAAATACGGGATGATATAGTTGATATCAAAGGATTGTTTAGTTATTTGTGGAATTTAGGATATGAAATCTTTAGTAAGAAACCTATAGAAATGATTAAATATAGGAAATATTTATGGTATTTTGGTGAGTATTGAGTAAGAGGATTCCAAGGAAATACATCCCTGTTTGGATACGAGCAGGTAGAGGTGGCTCTGGCACAGATGTAAATAGGGGTATAACCCAAAAACACAGCTTTGAGCTAGACTCGAATGAGAACTAGTACAAGAAAATGGTCCTTGCTGCACTCTTGGTTATGACACTCCCGGGGAATATTATTTGGTATGATAATAAGCTTAGTATGAACCATTATTAAAGGAACAAAGATAAAATAAAATAAAGATTCACATAAGAATATTTGACCAAGGATAACCTAGATTGGAACCTTGGGGATCACATGTTAGGGTATACTTTCCTTCCACAAGTTTATCTTTCTATGCTTAAAGTTTCCTTTTAATGATTACTGGAAAGTATTTAAGCCTCTAATAATACTTTCTTTTCTTAGTTAATGGCGGGAAATGGAAGAACATGTCCCAACAACCAATGTGATAGGAAATGTGACGATTGGACTATTAATGTGATAGAGATGACGAGAGAGAAAGTTGAACATATTGTTATTATGCCAAACCAGCTATAAAAAATCATAATTAATAATTGGTACCTAGTTGAATGCCAAAATTTATCAAGGAAGAAGAATACAAAGTCTCAAGGATGTTCATCTGATCAAGTTGATGAGGGAAATAAAACCCTTTTTTTCAAAAAGTGTGGGAAGATTCACCAAGGAGAATTCCAAAAAGGAACCGGGAGATGTTTTTATTGTGGGAAGATAGGGAATAAAGTATCCAATTTCATTAAATAAATGGATAATGTGATGAATAGAGATAAGGTTCGGTCTAATGTACCTTATATGTTTCAATGTCATAAATGTGGAGATGTTAGAAATTATCCAAGGCAATGATCTCTGGGAAGGGATGAGAAACAAGATTAGCATCAAAAATCTTCATGTACAAGGGAACAATGCAAGTCAGATCATGATGACTGATGTACATGTAACTTCTTCGCAATAATTTTCTATGTCATGTTGTTTTTTTAGTTCATGCCCTATGATCATATCTTTAATTTTTTTTAATAACATCGATTCACTACCTAAGATGGTATTATATCATTAAAGAAAACATCTATTGTTATTTACCACAGGTTGATGTTGTGAAGGTGTTCTTCTTGAAAAAAATATATCATTAGGGGATTAAAAGATGATTATTATTTTGGAAGACGTTCACTATTTTGGGAACCCTATTTGATCGAGGTAAATAGATTACTACAGTATTTTCTTTGGGGAGAAAAGGATGAGTTATATTTTGAAGAATCGATAAATTTAAGGTAAACATATGGTAATATAGTTTACGTATGGAAATTATTAACCTATCTTGGGGAAAATATGTTTAGGTTAGCTACTTTTGTTATAAGACGTTAGGAGTGGTTGATGTTTTTTGGAGATGAACGATGAAGTTTATTTTGGAAGACTATGTAATCAAATCCTTCTTGTATTTGGGTTTCAATCTTAGTTTGGTTTATTTTGAGGAATTTTAAGGAAAATTATTTAGGGAATGGTCTATGATGAACATTGGGTAGTACCGTGGAATTTTGAAGATTTAACGAAGTTTCCCTTCCTATGGGATTCTTTCTTTTTGAAGAGTTGTTTTATCTTACCCTTTCCCTTTTTTGGGATAATAAAATAAATAGATAGTTAATCTTTGGTGGATTATGTGATTCTCTAGAAGATAATTCTTGTGATTTGATGAGACCAAGTATTTTTGAATGCTCATCGTTTGGAGAAAAGATTAGTTTCGGTAGAAACTTATTAAAGGATGAAACTCTACTTGAAGGTAGGTATATTTACCTGTGTTTTATTCTAGGTAGTAAATGAATTCCTCAAAACTATGAAAAGAAACGTAAAACAAAAACTTTTTCTGATAACGTTTCCTACTGGGAAATCAAATACCATTTAACCCATCATAAGTTTGTGATTTTCTTGTTGTTAACTTTCTCCTATTCATATTTTCTATCACTCACCCTCAGAACGTGATTCATTGTTTTCTACTCCATGTCCATGTTTACCTACATGGAATCCTAGTATGGGTTAACTCGGGTGACCTTTTTACTTCCCTTTCTTTCTTTTGAAGTAATAGTGTTACTGAATCTTTTTCTGATGTGGGACTTTCAATGAAATTTCCAATCCCCATTTTTAAAAAATTGTGAGGACACAATTTCTTAATGGGGGAAGATTGTAACGACCCAATTTTTTTGAATAAATCATGTTTCTTAATTTTTTTGTCATTTTATACTCAGCAAAACTATTTCATTTGATAACATGAGTATAATTAAAATGAGACCATTGGGTTTCGACTGTTATATGATTGTTGGTCAATATGACTGCTGGAAACTAAACGTTTCAATTATTGTCTCTAAATACATGTGATCCTGGTAAATTAATATAGAAAGAAGATTTGATGGCCTCATCTAGTAGTCTTGGGCCGATCGAAGCCCATCTAACAAAACATGGGAAGGAGGTACCACCACTAGGCTTTGCTCTGGACCAAACCCAAGCCGAACTTCATCATGTAAAGCTAGAACGAAATCTCCATCGCGAGAAGTTCAAACTGATAGAAATTACTACTCGTGCAATGTTGGCCAAGCCACCCCAAGATTCTATCACCCTAGCACACCTTACTCTTAGGTCCTATGCTTGTGTTATAAGGGGATATGTAACGAGACCATAGATGCCTCGTGTAATCCTTTGTTATAAATAATATTCTCTTCTCTTATTTTGGTGAAGTTTGTGAATTTTCAAATGTCCGGATAAATATAGAATGCATATTTTTTATGAATTTTAGAAAAGGGATATTTGAAAAAATTTTATCTAAACCTTAAATAATTAATAATGTGTAATGATTTTCAAAAAATGGTCTTCTACGATTATGTTTAGTATGAAATTTAGAATGTAATATGATCAACATAATTTTTTGATGAATAGTAAATTATGAATAGTGATTTTATGCTTAGGATTAGTAATGTGACCAAATAGATTAGTAATCTCACTTATAAAAAGTATTAATATAATTTAGGCACCTTAATTATGTAATAAGATTGAATAAAATAGGTAAATAACTGTTTCAGAAATTATTACTCAAGTATTAGTTTTTTTTGGGTGAATAGTGTTTTTTAATTAAAAATTAAATTAAAAATATTTAGAAAATTATTTTTATAAAATGGATTTCATTTTTGAACTCAGGGCATCGATACTATGTTAATGTAATTTTTGGGCATTTTTCTGAAAAAAATGAACATTCAGTGAATAGTCTATTTATTTAAAAAATAAATTAAAAATATTTTTCAAAATATTTTTATAAAATTGAGTTCATTTTTGAAATAAGAGAATTGATATTTGGTTAAGGTGAAATTTTGGGATTTTTCTGAGAAAGTTGAATTTTCAGTGAATAGTAAACATATAGTTTTAGGGTTTCGGTATGCTTAATGACATCATAACTGTGTCATGATGATTTCATGAGATATTTTAAGGGTTGGCCGACAAAAGGTGATAAATTATTTTATGGGGGGCCCCATGTGTCCTAACTCCAAGAGAAATACCATGGGAGAGCCCATGGTTTTGAGAAAACCACTGGTGAGATGTCCCTTGGCCATTAATGCCTTGTCCCCTCACATTCCCTATAAACACCCACCCTTTCCTCCTTTAGTTTTCACTCCCAACTCTCCCCCAACGAAGCTATGGTCTCATTACCTCCCAAGGAGTTCTCTCAAGGTGCACCCAAGCCCTCAAGATCCAAACCATTGAGTTTTAAGAGATACGTTTTAAGTTAAGGGATCCTACCTCCCTCTTTCATTTCAGGTAATCTCTTTTATTTCATTTATTTTATGATCCATGATCTTATGATGGCATATTTTATTTTATATTCCTCTTACATCCCTTTTAATTTTTATATGATGAGAGACCCCCTCTTGCTCTCATCATTTCATTTTAGGAAAGTTTAGGTGACGCCATTAGGCTGCCGAATTTTTAAGGGATTCTTTCACCTTTCTCATTTTTTAAAGTTCTACTTTCATGTAATGTCTTTAAAGTTCCTTTTTATTATGTTGTGGTATGATATCAGTATCTATCATACTGATATTTTATTTTCGTGTGATGATAGACCCTATTTGATCTCTTCAATTCAGTATTTTTACGTTTTATGTGGTGTCGTTAGCCTGTCGAATTTTAAGGGATTCTTTCACCCTTCTCGTTTTCAAGATCTATTTTCATGTCAAATATTTCATGTTACTTTTTATTATGTTGGGGTATTATCTCTATATCAATCATATTTATATTTTATGTTCATATGATGAGAGACCCTATTTGATCTCTTAAATTCAATATTTTGATGTTTTAAGTGGTGCTGTTAGGCTGCCGAATTTTTAAGGGATTCTTTCACCCTTCTGGTTTTCAAGATCTATTTTCATGTCAAATCATTAATTTTCGTTTTTATTATGTTGGGGTATGATATCTATGTCTATCATACTTATATTTTATGTTCATATGATGAGAGACCCTATTTGACCTCATCAATTCATTATTTTTGACGTTTTAAGTGACATCGTTAGGCTGCCGAATTTTCATAAGAGAAATCTTATTTTTGTCTTCCTTCAATGTTTTTCAATTCATAGGGTATGTCTTTAAAATTTCATTATCACGTTCTTATATACATTATATTATGTCTCTATACTGTGTTATGAATCATTTATGAGTGGGTGACTCATGTCCCCTCTCTTTTCAATGTTTTCTAAAACCCTGTAACATAGTCGTTATGCTGCAAAATTTTCGTCTCAAAATGTCCCTCTTTTTCTCAAATTCTTTTAATTTATTAATTGAATACTAAAAGATATTTTTCTGAAGGGGTATTCACATATATATTAAAATGATCTATTTTAATTCTAGGATTTACATACATGAAACCCGCTTTCCTTTTTGTGGGTTTAAAGTGACATAAAGATAATGTCTTTAAAGCAGTTTTTAAAACGTTATGATTATGAAAGAAAACCCATTTCTTTAATGCTATATGGGTTGTTTATGAAATGTTTGATGATGATATATGTGTCTCACATGATAATAAAGACAAATTTAAGGGTGCGCCCAGATAGCGCTCCAATGCATTATGTAAAGACTTAATCTCTAGAGATGACCATTTTTAACGACGCCTTGGTGATAACCTTGGTAATTTTTAATGACACCTTGGGGATGGACCTTGGTGAAACAGAAATGATTTTCAATGTTAAATGTTGTAGCCACATCTTCAAGTTATGAAATATGTTATTTTTATTATGACATGCCTCATGATTTCTTTCTCATGCCTTAAAGTTCTTTTTCATGCCATTGTTGCTGTATCTTAAGATCACATGTTAAATGTTTCCCCTTGTTTCCCTTACTGGGACTTCTACTCACCCTTTCTTTTTATGTATGTCCCAAGGATATGAGATGCAGTAATGAACCTATGATGAACATAAGGCGAAACCTTCAATGTGTTTAAGAATAACTTTTTATTTTTTCATGTTTTAAGTTCCTGGTTTCCAAGACACTAAACCATAACTATCCTCAGTTTTGTAAAATGTAATGAAAAGTTATTTTATAAAAAGGAGGGATACTATAAGAATATTCTTTTAGCCTATCCAAAATCCAAGAAGCATCAACACAAGTTATTCCATCACTCTCTTAAAATAACTAGATTTTCATCCATTATCACTATGTGAATTCCTGATCCGCACATTAGTTATTACATTCACCATTAATTAGAGAATTTAAAATATTGAATCCATAATATCAAATGAATTCAACCAACGAACATTATCTTATGTTCATGTCACACTTGGTGAAGATGTAACTTAATCTCTTATGTTCCATAGAAACTAAAAAACTCACAAAGAAGAGGTAATGTCAACATTTCATCAAGGAAAAACCCAATTCCTATAACTTAAGATAATTTTTGGACTAATTATTCCCCAAAATAGAATCTTCGAAGAACTGTAAGAAGAAACCAATCTCTACTTATTCATAAAACAAATTAAACTACAATGTGATGCATCACATTAAACATAAAACTGAACACACATTATTTGTAATCAAGGAGATGGAACGCTAAAAAATTACTCCTTCAGGTTATCCAATGATGGTTGACACATATTAGTCCACAAAAATTCATCATCATTTCCAGTCAATGATGTTAGAGGAGTCATAACCCAAGAAAAATTGGTTATGAATCTCCTATATTATCCTGTAAACATAAGGAAATACCCCACCTCAACCAATATCTTGGGGTTATCCCAAGAAATAAATTCCTATATCTATGATGAAAAAATAACTAATCCCTATTGTGACACCACATTACTCAACAAATTATATTCTTATGATGAAAATAAAATGGACAACTTTAGGAACAATTGATGAAGATGAAGAACTCCAAAAACAATGTAGTATATCTACAATCTCCTCCTTTTAAATAGAGTACACAAGGAAATAATTGATAAAAATAGCCACAAAATACATGAAAAATGTATCCATAGACCACATTTACATTTCTAGATCATTTTTCACCTAAAAGTACATCACATAAAACTAGTAACACAGATGAATACGATGGAAAGTGGTTTTCATAATTTTCTTATTATTTACCCACATATGATGAGTTCCTATCTATAGATGGATCTTTGAGAACCATATTTCACTCGTAAATTGGTGGAATAAATAGTTAATATTTATAATATGATAGATGTTCTACAATATAACTTATTGAAAGAGACAATGACCGATATAAAGCTATAAACTTCCATCAACCTTCTTCATTAAGAAAATAGTTTCATCCAACATTGATACAATTATCCAAGTAAAACTTACTAAAAAAATTCATCAATTTATACTCACATATATCATAAATCTTAAATTTCTATTCAATATGGTAATATTGATATATGATACATGTATGGTTTTATCTTAATCCGAAAATATATCTCCCAGCTTTGGGATAACAGTAAAACCTCCATAGGAAAGAGTCATAGTACACTTCCACAGTCCTGGGAAACACTTCTGGTTGAACCTCCAACAAACATACCATCATCAAATCCATCATGTATAATAAATAAAAAGCATTCCTATAACCGATCTATGGGTCTCACTCACTAATGGGAACAATTGGATCTCCATAAACATCATAAAACATAACATTACCCCTAAATGAATCAATGATATCCTACAACAAATAAACAAATAAATGATGAGTATGATGTCATAAGGATATATACGCAAACAAATAAATTATCCAAAAGATAAAATCAACCAAAACACTATCTCGCAGTCTCTAAATACTTCATACAAGTCATCTTGTCCTCTAACTGAAATGGAAAACACCAAAGGCATGGGAAGCCTCTCTTTCTCATTTACAAAAGTATAGAAAAGGGTAGTTCATATGAATTAATGTGTGGTTCCAACATCGAAAATATCAAGATCCAATGTTGAAAACAATAATAATGTACCTCGTATGATGTTTGGATTTGGTGGTGTTTTAAAAAATAATGCATGAAGATGGACATGACCTACTCTATAACCTGATCCATGACCACTCTTTCCATACTGATGAACAACTATTTAGTGATGAAATTAACACTTATTGGGGTTATAATCTTCTCAAACCTTATCATCTCTACTAATCCCAATATTGATCAACATATATTTGCCTCTATAATAGATGAAACTACCTTAATTGAGGAACCTGGAGAAGAACAACTAGCACAAAAGGACTACTTAGAATGGCCAGTCACTCTCATCTGTGATAACCTCAACCACCAAAATAATAATATAAATATAATCCCTCGACATGGGTCTGAGTGATGCCACATCAGAGGAAATTTGATAAAGAGGGCGAGTATCTACCTAATTTTTAATGAATTATCTACTATATTTGAAACTACAAAACCTGAACCACATCTATACATCATGAGGAATCATGATGTCTCTCATCTCATTCTAATCTAGTTCTAGCTAGTATACTCTACTGAATATCCTCTCTAACCAGTGCCTCAAGATATGTAGAAAATATGAATGTGGTGATGTGAAAATAGATCTATGGATTCAAATTTCCCTAAAAATACCTCTACATGGACTATATAACTCTAAAAAATTCTAAATAATACCATTGAAGGTTCCTAAAATGGAACCAAAAATATAACACACTAGAACTCCCCTATTGATCAGTTAGTAGCTCCGATTGACTGTACTCCTTCATGATTTAAGAAATAAACTCTATTCTAAACTACTATTTGAACATCTCCCATGATACTACTGAATCCTCATGATTAAAAAGGAATAGAAACCAACAATTCCTCAATTCCCCACATAGAATCTTCAAAACCGATGAATTCCAAAGCTCCTTCCATGAACAAATCAAACTGAATGCTATATCCACCTCATATAAATAGTCTTATTTGACTAAATCTGAATTGGATACCTCATACATCTTGAAAATGTATTTTTAAATCTCTCAAAGTGACCTCATATATATTCCATCATCATTTACCACCACATTGTGATGATCCACTAATATATACTGAAGAACATATTCAGTGCGAACCTCATGAGGACATCATCCTATATCCATGCCTATAAAACCAGAACATATATATATCAAAATGAAAAATTAAACATTGAATATTTAACATTAAATACATAATTGTTATATATTTTTTGGTTTTAACCAATCCCAAGGTTTAACCATTTCAAACACGGACAATGATAATAATGATGCATGGTCCTTTTATATTTCTTTATCCTACAATTAGGATCATGCCATTTTATCAGCTTAAGAAACATAAAGGTTCATGCATATGATCACATGGGTCCTTAAATACACATATCTCTTCCAATATATTGGGTTTTTATCACTTACTAAACATAGCCGACACAATATTCATATTGACCGATTAAGTCCCACATGGGCCTAACTCTAAAGTCCATCATATGGTTAAAAATTAACATTTGATAACAATTAATAATGATCCTCTCCCCCCAATTATTACCCAATATAGGATTGAAATTATAAGATAAAAATGGTGACAACTAGATTCCCACCACATGTATGAACTGGGTTGGTTAATGGCATCAGGTGTATAATAAGCATGCATATGATATGAATTATCCTCTGTGTGACCATGTGGAAGTGGGACATAAAACAAATAAACATATCAAAACCAAATCATATATATATATATATATATATATGATGTTCACAAATGTAATTTCATACAGTACTAGAACAACATAAATTAGAACTATGATTAAAAATAACATAGAGAGGAAAATGACTAAAAATCCCAAATATTCATGAAAACCCACAATACAGTAATATCTAGCATGATTTAAATCATTATCCTACTGAATAGAAAATTATTTTTATATATATATGTGGTGAGAAAAATAATCTCATTATCATGATATTCCCTAAAGCCTCTCATAGAAAATATTTGGAAAGCATTATACATCTCATCAAACAAAAGTGAAACAATATCATAACCTAAATAGGTATACTTAGTTCTCAGGCTCACCATGACCAACTCTCACAAAGTGATGAATAAATAAGAGAATATAATATATTAATGCACCATCAATATTACCCCACTGCAACTTACCCATTGGTTTTCCACTCTATCATAATATCATACATCATGATCTATCTATGTCCAAAATTATCCATCCTACAGAACTTAGACATTGAATCAAAACATGAAATTCATGCATCGCGTCGTCACATCATCCCCTAAAACATCTATTTATAGTAACCTAGTAGTTTTCAGTATCCACCACATCTCTTATGATAGGTATAATATGTCAAGTATTATACCTAATTCCGTCACATCCCATACATGAGGAATGTAGCTTATAACATCATAGACCATACCCGTCATGCCTATAATATCCATTTGGATACTACATTTGGAGATACGTGGGTGGTGTATATATATAAGAAGTAACATTCCCCAACCAACATATATGTCGAAACTAATAGATATGCATAACATCACATGAACTATCAATGGAAGAGAGTTGGGCTAGAGGAGGTAGTTATCCATCCAATCAGCCATATAAATATTAGTGAAAACGCCCACCCAAATTCCACTTGGTGTTATTCTACCCAACTGACAGGGGTTGGGTAGTAGATTTAATAATATAATATATAATATATAATATATTTCACAACCACACTATGAGAATAACATAGTCTTAGACTAAAATGTAGATAATTTCAATCAGACACTTGACTGCCACAGTTAATACTAGATATCCTATAAGCACACATTTATTTTAAAGATCTACATTAATTTATTACTTCATTTTTATCATTACATACATTAATTAATTCATTACCAATTAATAAACCATTTAAATTATTTAGTATTAAACATTAATATCCAAATAATCCAGGTCAATGCCCTCAAGGCATAATCAAAATTTTTTCAAAGTCCTCTAATGAATAACATTTTATCAACATATTAATTCCATAAATAAGAAAACCATAGGGTAAATCATTTATTTTAAAAACATTGAATTCCTTAATCCATGAACTCTTGTAAAACCATCATATGAAACCACAAAGAGGAATGATGCAACCATGAACATCCAGCTATCTCAAACATTGGTTAAAGGAATGTAGATAAATATGAAACTAGAACATCAACCATTTAGTAGATTCTCTTCATGAAGGAATCCATATTTATCATATAAATAAATAATTATAGATTCAAACCATTCCATCATTATCATTGTCATCCCGAAAACACTCATGCATATCCGGATGCATCTCACTATCACATGATTCAACTATGACCACATCATCCGGGACATCCCACATAATATATCATCTATCCCAACCTCTTCCATCCCTATATCACAACCCATAACATGTATAGTATAAGATATGGTTAAATTCACAATTATGAAAGAGAACAAGGATAATAAATTGTAAAAATTGGACCTTAAAAAAGGAAGTACACCTTTATATACATATGATCTCTTTTTCATTATAACACAAGCCATTCAACCTTTAAAAGAAAAATGTTACTCTCTGATGAAAAGGTTTTTCATTAACAAACAATCATTTCTTCTTCCATCGAGAATTAAATATTTAATTTTCACTGGGTTCCATATATGGGAAACCTAGGGTATTAAGGTTTACCAATATATTAAAAGTTTTATATTCTCTTAACTTGAATTCCTATTATAAAATACATAGAGATGTATCATTATCATTGAACATTACATTTACTCTTACCATCAACAATAATTTACATGATTTAAATTATTTATCATTTACTTTAACACATAAAAGAACATATTCAATTAATCAGTCATAATGGATAATTTTTAATAACCATCAAATTAGAAGAAGCACTAAATTAAAAAAAAGAATCTTATTTAATTCATAAGATAATTAAAATTAATTTGAATTTATGTCATTTAAAAATTCAATTCACAAACCCCGTTATATCCATTCATGGAAACATGGAACTCTTCAATAGTATAGATATACCACTATCCATCAAAACATTAGCTAACCATTATCACATTATCAAACATCAACAACATGGGATATATGTAATATTATTTATTAATCCGACTCAATATTATTATGTTAATTCCATTAATATCAAAATGGATAAAACATTCTTGAATTTTGATTTCATGTAAATAAATGAAATGTAATTAATCGCATTCCTCCATGGTGTTAATATTCTTCTCACAAGAATGGACCTACATTTCATATCTATGATCCTAAATTCCGGGTGGAAACAATGATATCCCAAAGGTGTCATTGTATAAATGAAATAATAAACAACCAAAAAAATAATTTGAAAATCATATACAATACACCATAGAATGAAAAGTATAAATTTTTTGATAGTTTAACCACAATGATATAAATGTATAGAAAGAATAGATAAAAATCACATTGGATCAACATCGATCAATCTCTTGGATATAGGATCAATACCCATTGAAAGGGGCATCAATGGACTTAAAAAACCTATCTTGTCCCCCTAGGGATTGAGGGAGGGATGTGGAAAGGAATGGGGTTCATATAGGATAAAATTATTTATAGGAAAAAGAAAATTAGAAGACCTCATTGCAACCTTCTGGATGATGCTGGAACACTGTCAGACCGAGGGAGTTCTATGACATAGTATGATGGACCACCACAAAAGCTAACCTGGTCAAATCCCATTTGAAATACATAATTAGATCCTAATAATGTGGATTTTGGGGTCATGATAACACCTTAAGAACCATTGTACAAATCTCATTATTCCGACAAAAGTACTAGGTCAAAACCTATAGCCCACGATGCAACTACCATCAATTTGGAAGTAGACTTTAAAATCCCCCTATAGATCCCTTATTCTATATATGATGTCCACTAAAACACATCCAATATCACTATAGTGAATCACCTACATCCAAATAATATCTATTCCATTTTTCCAGTAGATCCCCCAAAACTCCTCCAACACCCTCCACCCCCCCTGGAACCTCCATTGGGTAACTATATCTCCCAAAAATGCAATGGAAAAGTATTCAAGGATCTATTACCTTACAAATTATTTCCACATAAATTTTTTTTTAAAATACAATATAACATCATAATAGAGTATAACATAAAAATGATTAAATATAATAGGTAATTAGGAGTGATTGTGGCCCGAATTGAGGATTTTTGTCACGAAAACCCTATACAACCATTGTAACATTGTAATCAAAACCCAATGAGAGTGTTAAAATTAAATTAAACATATAATATCATGAAATAAAAGATAATATTGTAATAAAATGAAAATAGGGATGTATTTTGACCATTTAGAAGGAATCATGGTGTATTTCTTATACAAGTCTCAAGGGAATCAAATTTACGATAATGAAACAATTTCCTTGTATCCCAGTTTCTTCGTATTCTCTCTAAAATCCATCATAAAAAAATTAATATCATAATATAATATTTAAATACTATATTAATACCTAAAAATATTTATATTTTTCCATTATAATCATTTTCTATATATTTAATATTTTTTCATATTTTCCAACACCTGGTGTTTATAGTCATGTTTGTTTGTAGAAGATCCATTGGGGTGGTGTCAGTATTATTTATCCTAAAAAACCACATCAATAAATTTTAATTATTGTTACTACATTATATTAATTATATAAATTTAGTATATATAATATCTTTTCATGTGTACATATGTATTTATCCAAGACCGTGAGTTTGAGGACAAATTTTTTTTGATGTTTTTCATCCTATGAAAGTTGTTTTCTTAAATAATGAGTCAAATATTTAACTTATAAATTATTGAATAAAAAAATATAATTTGATATATTTTTATAAAATTAAAAATGAAGTTATGTTTTCATAATCATTCATGATATAATTTCATATCACTATTAAAGTAGGTGGTGAAACCAACCCCATCTTGAATGTACAATGATAAATAATGATTGTGAGGTTATTTAGATGCAATAACATTCCAACAGCAGAACAATGGTACAATTTATTAGTTTATTGGTGTTATATACATTAATTATAATGAAAAAACTATAATAATATAGGGATATAACAATATTATATAATTTCAATTAAGGATTCTTTTCTCAGTTTTCTTGTTTTAAACGATTAAATTTATTATAATCATATGTCGATCATATTATTAATTGGTTATAATTATTTTTATAGAATCATAATGATATCATAAAAATAATATTAACACATTAAATAATTTCACATATCCATCCATTTATATAGTTTATTAAATGGAAATGAAATTCAATCGTCTCATGGAGGTTGTAGTCCACACATATACATGGTTGATGATTTTGTTTTCCAAAGAACGAGGAAAAGGATTAATACAGTTTACCATTTTAGAATATAAAATATATAAATAATAAAATAATTATAAATTAAATTCTCTGTTAGTAAAGTTATTTTATTGTGGTGATGTAAATTAAAAAAAATGTTTCATCATGTAGGTAGTAGTCTGACCAACACAAGATTCATGATTTCTTTTTTATAAATGTAAAAATGATAGTGGTAAATTATTGTACCACCACTATAAAGAAATATATTATAATAATGTTACATATTTTATCGAATTAATATGGTTTCATGAACTCCAAATAATAAATACATAATATAAATAAATAGAAAATGAATGATACGTTTAAGAATTTATACCTCACTTCTCAAATTATCACATTTTCAAAGGGGATTAAACTATTGAGGGGTGATAGTTTGAGAAGACTAGAACATACATGAGTTTTATAATAATGTGTTAAATAAGGTTAGTTATATTTGAGGGAGAATATGAGTGGTTTTTTATGTTAGGATAGCTGAGGAGAGGAGTTCCCCTCTTATAACAGAAATTATGTGGCATTTTTATAAATTCCCAAAACTACTGTATAATGGGAAGCAACTCTCAAACCAAGGGCCCCAAAAATTGGTAAATTATTATTTTTAAGAATGGTATGGTATATGAAAACCTCCAAAATGAAAAATTAAATATTTAATAGACATTTTTAATCCATTACGTCAAGGTTACCCACTTTTATTATTCTATTATTCACCACAATACCTAGTTTTTACAATTGGAATTTTATCTTTATGAAAAAGAAAAAATTTATAATTATTAGAAAATTTGGACCCTATTTTTATACATATTAAATAATATTCATCAAATAAAAATTCTCAATGTGGGTAATAATAACATTATCATATTTTCATGTAATACGCAAAAAATCTGTATTTTGATAAGTTTATTTTTAACTAAAAACTTTTTTGATTAGGATAAATTTATTAGAATGAATTTAAAATAATTATTATCCCTAATGTTAATATAGTTATAGAAAATGAAAATAAAAAACATCAATTTATCATGTGATATTTAATTAATCCAAATAGTAGAGAAACAGTTTTTATTAATATACTATATAAAATTTCAAAATATTGACCATCATTTTATAAATTAAAATTAATATTCTAAAATGATTTATTATATCATAGAATATATAATATAGTAGTAAAAAGGATTAAAAAACATTTAATATTTTCATTTAATAAAATAATTTCTTAAAATTTATGACATTAACAAAATTAGGATTTTCAATATTCACGTGAAAATAAATTATTTTCGAAAAGCTTTAAAAATTCATCTTTTGATAATATAAATACGATGAATCAAAAAATATTGTTAATTTTTTAAAATTGAAATCCAAAATTTTATTCATTCTTTAAATGTGAAACTTATAATGTTTGGGAAATATTTCATTTATAGAAAATATATATTTAGGATAATACATAAATGTTTAAAAAATTATCGATTAATATTGTGATTATGTATCTCAATATTATTAGAATAAACTTAAATAAGTTCATTTAAATAAAATTACTATTTATAACAATTATATTTTAAATCATAATGTAAATTTTAGAAAACAAAATTTTTAGGATTAGTGGAATTTCTGATATGTTAATATAATTATTTTATTAGTAATTGATGTAATCCTAATTTCTACTTCCACAACTTCTATTGATCTCCACAAATATATAACTGATAGATAATATTTGTTTATTTTTAAATTGGTGGTTTAGCTAGCATGGACCACATATTAATATCATTGAGATTTAAATTCTCTAGTATAAGATTTTTCTTAGACTGTAACTTATGGGATTTAGATTGGGCTTGTAAAGGAGGAAAACATAGTGAATCTACCCCCTTCCAAGTTAGGATAAAATTTAATGTATATGTTTGAAATATGCTTTCAGATGACATTACATCCTACTTTATTTATAGATATTGTAGTGTGGTTAATTCAATTTATAAAAACTAATTTAATGGATAAATTTATTGATTTTATTTAATATTCAATATATTTTTAGGGTTTTCATTTTAATTATTTTATATGAGGCATACTATTGGTATAATTTTTTTAAGGATAATGTACAGTGAAATATCCGATCATTAAAATCCATCCCTGAAAATAAATCTCATCTTAACAGTTTTTTTGTATTACTTACCAGCGATGATACCCAAGGGTATTTATTGGATGAATCACAATTTAATATCATAATGTCATATTAATCATATCTATTCACATATATTAAGGACAATCCAATTATTGTTTTATTTCATAGATAATTGAGTTTAATACCTCTCACGGTTTTCTGTTTAGGGTTATTATAATTTTCCTAAGGCTCAATTTTTAGACCTATAGTGATACATTATCATATGTCAGTTACATGTACGAAATTTTATTCCCCATGTTTATAATAGTCATATCATAGAGACATATCGCATCCCCACATGGTTCCATTACATGGTAGTGTAGGTGGACATTTTTGGTTGAATAAGGACATTGATAAAGACAACTCTACCTTCTCATAAGTCTTATGAATGTCCATGTTCATACCCCTCATGAACGATTCTAGAGTAGCTCTCTTCAATTTACATGCATTATCCCTCTCTATATTTACCCTTTAATTAATTGCTAGCTTAAATAGATAACAACATATCACTAGACCTACTTGTACACAAATCCACCAATTTCCCGACCCACCAAATCCTCTCAATTAATGTTTTGCGGGGGATGGTTACTTAACCATGTCTACTATGGGTACTATTTCATGTGTCCAAATTCATCCATCTATGACCCAATCTGTTTCCAACACATGTCACATGGGCTGACACACTCTTTTTTATCGATATAGATTTTTGAACTATTTCCCCATCAATGATCACTAGGTACCCCAGTCCTTCACCGCACCACCATGTCTTATCTCACTATCAATGGTGTTTGTGGGTTAAATTATGAATCTAACATTATAATGATGAATCTAACTTCTCTATGAACACCAAGGCCTATATGTGGTGTTACAGAATTGCAGGATGATGATAATGATGAAAAATTCTTGTTATATTATACTATAGTGATGTTAAGATCTCTTCACAATAACTTTAGGTTGTTGTCTCTAGCATGAAATTGTTTTTCAATAAGGAGGATGTTGTGGTTAATCTAACAACAATTCATTATTAGGGTGTTTATTTTGAAATAGACAATAAATTTCATCAATTCCATATCAATTCCAAATATTAAATTTCTATTCTTTTCAACATAGATTTGGAAACCAGCCTTCATGAAACATGATATTTTATTTGATATACAAATATCATGGTGGAACACTTATCAAAAAATTCATGGAATCGTAGTGTAGATAGAATATATATCTCATATCCAAAATTCAAAATCATGGGATGTATTTTCCACAATCCACCTCATCATAAGTTATTGAACATGATCCACCTTCATCCCTCAGTTATGATGTTCATTGATTCCAACTATTTGAATTTTCCTTATATGTATTCCATTGACATGGGTAATGTTTATTCATTCCAGACTTGTAGAAATATATTATTTGAGGTTCCATTGGATTCACATTTTCCTCTTACATCATCTTAGGATACCTCTAAATTTTCTTAAGATTTTTCGATGTTGGATGTCCCCTACTTCCACAAATAATGATTCATCTAGTCCCATTAAGGAAATAACATTGATGATTTATCATACCTTATTGACATATAAAAAAATAATTTTTTCCTGCATCATATTCATTAATTAATATTTCACAAGACTCCAACATTCATTTATTGGGTCCATTAGGGACATCAACTATACTCACAAGGTTAATCATATTCCATGATATTCAGTTAGGAAGAATCATAATATTTCTTATTGATGTATATGTCCCAATGAATTATCCATCATGGTAATGTCTTGACTATCCTCCATTACCATGGTTCATTCTAGTTATAATAATTACCAAACCCAAAAGGGTTAACATGAGTGATGGATCATATAATGTATAACGATATTTTCACAATCATAATAGATATTTATCCTTAAAAATTCCTAAAATTTCTCATTTTGTAGTATTCTATAACGTTCCTTCAGTATACACTATATCAATACTAGTCTGATTAAGGATACTTTATATTAGGTTATCTAATGTTTCACAATTAATACCCAAATACAACTATGAAATAAATCAATTATTGTAATTTGAAAGTATTATATGATTATATAACAATATACCATAGTGTTTCAAACCACATATTTGGTTCGGCCTCTTGGTCGTGTATGTGGTGAAAGTCAAGTCACTAACCAATAAAAACATTTAAATGTTATTATACCTAGGTACATATTTTCCAGATCCCGGATACACTTGTAGTATTTAGAAATGGATTTATTTCTAGCAAAAACCATTTAATAAATTCATTACTAATATTTTAGAATATCATCTAAACTTATGTTCATATCTAGGGTTTTTACCAATGTTACCTAACACCAATACGAATGGTAAATAATGTAATCACAAAAAATAACTAAACTAATATCTAAAACAACTAAACCCTACTTTGATACAATCAATATAAACCCATTCAAATCATTGATAAAATAATAAATTAATCTAATGATTTTAAAAATACATCTCATAAATCGTCTCATGATCTATGGGATGAAAGGTTCAGTGTCATGGGAATTATCTATATATCCATTTTATTTTATGACACTTAAAGACATTTCTCTAAAATTATTCTCATATTGATTATTTTATATATAACTCACATGATATAGTCATCTTCGTAACCTACAGATTGTTATCATAAGAAATCATTGAGACCAGATTCTCAGAAAGGGAAAAAATATCATAACATAAAGGAGTACATTAATAAGAGATAAATATCATAAAAGATCAAAAGTATATTGAATATAGATATAAAAGAATATTGAGAAGCAAAAATCCTAAAAAGGTATCCTAGGAAGTGTGACATCCAAAACATAGCTACCACTTATCATGTGCCCTGATCCTGTTTGTCCACAAGACTAATGAAACATCTCCCTTTATTTTAGGGGCTTTTGATAAGAAACACAGGTTTGTTAGTAAAACCACATGGAGATTATACCCCATTGCTTGAGTAACATAGTTAATACAGAAAAAGTAAATAGTAGAAGAATAATACTTATCACAACCCACCCCCTCCCCACAAGGTGTACTACTCCAGAGAATACAATGTGTGAAGGGAGATTGTAACATACCAAGATTCCACAATACATTTCCCTTTGAATAATGCAATGGCGTGCATTGTACGCAACATTGAGATTTTAACACACCACAACCAATGAAATTAGCCGTTATGAATAGTAATACCAACTTTTTAAAATTTTATAAATTCTATCTCTCAAAATGGAATTCAATTTTGGATTCGGAATATCAAAATTAGCCTAGGGTGAAATTTTGGTACTTTTCGAATAACATTCATATTTTGATGAATAGTGAAAATTACTAGATTTTAATTAAAAACAAATTTTTTAATCGAAATAATTAATATTGATAAATTATGAATTTGAGTGTTTTTAAAGAATATTTCGAATATATTTTTACCATTTAATTCAATTTTTGTCATTGGAAATAATTTTACAATTAAACCAGACATAAACAAGTCCCAATCTTTTGATAGTTATTATCTCTTAAAAACACGCTTTTTGTTTTGATAGCGGGAATTAATTCTAAATTAATTTCTGCGACTTCTATATTTTGAATTTGGAAAAATGGATTCCATATTTGGAATCAGGATGTTCAAATTTTGTATATAGGTAACTTTTATTTTTAGACATTTTGAATAATTACTTCGGTAAATATTTTATTTACCATGGTTAAAGGATAAATCCGGTAAATAAGGGTTAAAAAATAATATTATAATAATACAAAATTACCCAAAAACGTATCCTATCCTTATTTTTTGATACATTTCCGACCATGGGAATCTATTGGTCGATTCTGGGACCACATGGTGCCACTTGTAAGTGATAGGGACACTTTATTTTAATTAATTTAAAATGAATACAAAAATGACACAAGCATATATCTTTTAGAAAAACAAATTTTACATAGGGTTATATGTGTTGTATTTTCGACTATAAATATTAATTAGAAATATAAAAAGATTTTCTACATAATGGTATTTTATTTATAAATTTTAGACATTAAATAATTTAATTTATTTATGACACAATGGTGATGCAGTAATTTCTATAATAGTGAAAATTTAAAATGATTGATATTGTAGATACCCAAATAAATATAAATTGAGACTTTTTATGAATTAAACTAATTTTTTAGGTTAATATGACATGTTAGGAATGATTTAATTAACTTTTTTCGAAGTAATCATTCTGCTATGAGTTTTACAAAAATCAATTATTGAAATGCTTTACATGTGGGAAGGAAGGACCATGAGTTTACCGACCATGAGTTTTACAAATAATTGATTTTAGTATTATCATTTATTTGTTAATGATACATTTCTGACCATGAGTTTTACAAAAATCAATTATTAACACCCGAAACAACGATAATACTAAGATATTATTAACAAATAAATGTTAAAAGATCATATATGATATCATATTAATGTATATAATTTTTGTATAATTCAATAACAATTTTTTCACCATTAAACAGGAGGTTAACATACCATCAAGCAAGGAAAAAGTACAAAGTAAGGGGTTTTCTTATCTCACTCATAATTTCGTGAGAATTCCATTGTTCACCACTTATTTATTGCATGTGGTGTGTGTACCACCCATGATTGTATTCATTGTGTAATATACTATAATTTATGGTCATTTACATCATTATTGTAAGATTTTTCTCTCATGGGTGTATGTATCGTATGTTACCTAATCGATAAGGGAATTTGAAATTTCAATTTCCATTTATTCGGCTTTACGCATACTTCATTGATTATTTTTCTCCAGGATTATGTGTAGAATCACTATTCATTTTATTATGTCATAAATTCCACTTCCTTTTCTGTGGATATACTTTTTATACACACAATCAATCCATTGATAAATTCTCAAGTCATCGGTATGAACTTCATAAGAGTAATTTTTACTCAATCTCGATTTGTTGAGATAAACATCCAATTCATTGGTGTTGTTTTTTTACTAGAATATGTGTGAATATCCCTTGATTGTTTAACACTAAATATCCAATCATATTTAGTGTATTTATAATTTCCACACATAATTAAGTCGTTGATTTATCCTTAACATAAGGATACGCCGAGAGATTTCATCTCAATTTACATTCCATTGAGACTTCTTTATTCTTATACACCAAATCACTTTTATGTGGTGTATATAATGTAATTTTACATAGTATATCATGAATCCCTTTATTCTCATGATATTAAAATGTTTTTATTACCTCAATTATTTGTATTCAAGTGTCTCTCTTTTGGTTATAAACTCTAACTAAAATACAATTTTTAAATGTTTTAAAGACTTATTCTTTTAAATCTTTCTCATTAATGTCCATGATTTAAAAAATGGTTTTAAGGATTTATTTATATGGACATTAAATCTTTAAAATTAAAACTCCTTTTAAATGTTTCAAAGTGGTATGGGACACTGTGATTCAAAAATCTATTTTTAAACGGCTTATTGACAAATAGTGTGACATTTAAATGATTTCAAGAAAAGGGGGATATTTCTCTCAAATAGTTTTGATGGTTATTTTCATCTATGTCAATATCATTCATTATTATCGATTGAGGTTAATATGATACAATACAATCTTCCATATTGTATCGAATGAGTTTTTTTTACTGTGGATGTGCTATTTTTATACCGTTCATGGTTTGTGGTTAAAGTATTGACATTTCCTATGCTAGTTTTATTAGGACTGTTTATGTTATGTTTAAACATGTTCATATGAGTAATGCATTGGATATAGTATGTGACGGGTGGAGCTCGCTATAGCTCCTCGATGAGTCGGTAGGTCTAATGAGACAAACTAGTGTCTTGGCATAAGGCCTTTGAAAAATCTTATTTGTAGTCTTGGCACGAGGCCTTGGCTATGTGGTTTTGATAGTCTGGAATTATGCATTCTATCATTATGAAAGTGGTTATTGATATTGCATGTGATTGTTCGACTAGAATAATATCCATGTGAATAAGTAAATGGCGTCATTTTATTTTATCATTACCATATTATGCTGAAGTTCAAGTTTAAAAGGCTTTTGTTTTAGTTATAAATTTCTTTAAGTGTTTAGTATTATCTACAAAAGCTTCTGCTATATTGTTATCCTTACTAAGAATCTGAGCTCACCCCTTTCAATGTTTTATCTTTTCCCATGATGTGGAGAAGTAATTTATTAATAACCTGTAGGGATAGTATGAGGGGATATGAAGACAATATGATGTAGTTTTTTTACCCTATGATGTAATATAAGACTTATGAATATATCTAGGGTTTCCAAGACTGCTAAACTAATCGGTCTTTCGAGACTTGATCATTTGTGATCATGCCAATGTTATCTAATAATGCACTGACTCTGGGTATCTAGGATCGGTGCATTACAGTTGGTATCAGAGGAAGTTTAGTACAAACCTTGGAAGATAGATTTAGATAAACTCTGATTAGAGCACGTAGACCTATGATAAACTTTGAGGATTAGTATAGAAGAACTTCCTAAATTTTTGGTATTGTATAGATTTTGTGAGTTTTCCGAAAAATACATCCCTATCTGGATACGACCAGGTAGAGGCGGCTCTGGCACCGATGTACCGAGTTGTAAAACCTGAAAATACAGCTTTAAGCTAGACTCAAACGAGAACTGGTGCACGACAACAGGCCTTGCAACACTCTTGGTTACGACACTCCCAGAGGATATGCTTAGGATAATTTACATTTTATTTACAAACCGATTTGAAGTATTATATATAAGATGAGAGTAAATGACCTTGGTTAATCCTAATGCGTTTTAAATTGAGAATATGGTGACATGTTAATATCTAAATGATTTTATGAATACTATTACTCAAACAATGCTTTCTGGTGTTAGTCAATGGCTAGATTCCAAGGAAGTCATAGTGAATTTGAGAATGATGTACAAGGTGGGAACAGAGGTGGAAATGAGCAACAAAATGGAATGTTGATAGGCGTAAAAGATATCATCTTTGTGCCAAATCAATATTCCAAAAATATGATCAACAATATATATATTAACCAATTCCCGGACTCAACAAATAAGAGAAAGGTGATGAATGATAAGAGATCCAGCAGTGGAGACCATGGAGAAAGGAATCCTCAATTTCCATTATACAGGAAATGTGGAAGGAGACACCCAGGAAAGTGTCTCAATGGGAAAAAGAAATTCTTTACATGTGGGAAGGAAGGACATAAAGTGAAGAATTGCCGAAGAAATATGAAGAGTACTATGGAAGAAGATAAAAATGGTCCCAAGAGTCCATTTACAGTCATTTTCCGTAAATGAAGGGGACCTGGCCATTACCCGAGTGGATGCCCTATTCTATAGTTTATTTTCTTGGACAAAGAAGAAGCTATGTGGAAATAAATGGTTGGAGAAATGTTTAAAAAGTATTAGTGCTTTTTATTGATGGGTTTACTTTGGAATAATTTTCTCTTGTATTTTTTTAACCCTACAGGTTTCCATGTGAGAATGATATTTGAGGAAAAATTATCTTTTCTCTTGTCGATATATTTAAAAATAACCATTTGGTTTTATATGATCATTGGGTTTGAGGCAATTATTTGTTATTATAATTTGGGATGAAAATGAAATGTATGAGATAAAATTTGTGGTTAAATTATGTTATGGTTATTTTGAGGAATTTATCTCATTTTGGTAATGTTATAAAATATAGTTTTTGAAAAAGGACAGCACACAGACTGTGTGACAACCCATCACGTTGCACAAAGCTATGGGAATCGAACCCACAACCAAAGTGCGATTGGGATTTATCACCTACCACTGGACTACGTGAAGTCCCTGGTTAGTGTGACTATTATTTTTAGTTAAATGATTTTATTGATCAATAAGAATTTGATTTGGGATCTTGTGTCTTATCAAATGAATACCCTTAGTATAGGAAAATGATTTAGTGATTAAGTGATAAATTTTATTTTGGTAGTTGTTCACTTTGTTGTGAACACTATATGCCCAACGAAAATAGAATATTATGGTATTTCATTTGAGGCGTAATGGTGGATTTTTATCTATGTTTTTATTGTGGATTTATAGTTATTTGGGTTATTTATGGAAATGATTAGGTTAATTACTTTTAAGTATGTGACTTTAAGAGTAATTAATGTCATTAGGAGATACAATTTAACGTGGAAGACTAAATTCTTATAAGTTTTGGGTTTTAATATTAGTTTGGATTATATTGAATGATTTTAAGGAAAATTGATTATTGAATGGTATTTATTTAATTTTGGGGTATTGATGGTTTAATTTTAAAAATTAAGATTAGTGTTTTTTTCTCCAATGAAATATCAATTTGGGGGATCATCAGATATTATACTAACCATTTTGGTTTTTATTAATCTCTAAAGACAAGGTAAATATATAGTTTATCCTATGTAGATCATGTATTTCTATAGATGATTATTCTAGTTCTTCCATTGTGACCATGTCTTCTTGAATACTCATTTTCAAAAAAAAAATGATTTAATGGTAAAAAGTTATTAATGAATGAAACTCTACATAAAAAGTAATTATATTTCTTTATGTTCTTAGTTCATATCATAAATGAATTCCTCATCTTTATGTAATGTAACTTAAAACAAAAACTGTTTTCCGTTCACTTTTCCTACTTGGAGAGTAATGACCGTTTGTCCCAACACAAGTTTGTGATTTTCTTATTGTTAACTTTCTCCTGATCATTTTTTCTATCCCTATACATCAGAACATAACACTTAGTTTATGGTCCATATCCATGTTTTCCTACATAGAATCCTAGTATGGGTTATCTTGGGTGACCTTTATACCTCTCTTCCTTTCTTTTAAAGTGATAGTTTTATTGACTCTTTTTCCTATGTGGGACTTTCCATTATATTCTCAAGCCCAATTTTTTAAAAAAATTGAGAGGACAAAATTTATTGAAAGAGGGTATATTGTAACACCCCACGATTCCACGGTATGTTTCTCTTTGAATAATGCAATGGTGTTCATTGTACGCAACTTTGAGATTCTAACACACCACAACCAATCAAACTAGCCGTTATGAATAGTAATACATACTTTTTGAAATTTTATAAATTCAATATCTCAAAATATACTTCATTTTTGGATTCAGAATATTGAAATTATCCTAGGGTGAAATTTTGGTACTTTTCGGATAACTTTCATATTTTGATGAATAGTGAAAATTACTAGATTTTAATTAAAAAAACATTTTTAATCAAAATAATTAATATTGATAAATTATGAAATTGAGTGGTTTTAAAGTATATTTAGAATATATTTTTACCATTTATTTCAATTTTTGTCATTGGAAATAATTTTACAATTAAACCAGACATAAACAAGTGCCAATCTTTTGATAGTTATTATCTCTTAAAAACACGCTTTTTGTTTTGATAGTGGGAATTAATTTTAAATTAATTTCTGCCACTTTTGTGTTTGGAATATGGAAAAATGGATTCAAATTTGGAATCATTATTTTCAAATTGTGTAAATAGGTAACTTTTATTTTTAGACATTTTGAATAATTACTTCGGTAAATATTTTATTTACCATTGTTAAAGGGTAAATCCGGTAAATAAGGGTTAAAAAATAATATTATAAAAATACAAAAATTACCCAAAAACGTGTCCTAAGCTTATTGGTTGATACATGTCCGACCATTCGCATCTTTGGGTCGATTTTGGGACCCCATGATGCCACTTGTAAGTGATAGGGACACTTTATTTTAATTAAGTTAAAATGAATACAAAAACGACACAAGCATATATCTTTTAGAATACATTTTTTTACATAGGGTTATATATGTTTTATATTAGACTATAAATATTAATATTTCCTAAATAATTTTATTTTTCTATAAATTTTAGACATTATATAATTTAATTTATTTATGACACAATGGTGATGTAGTAATTACCAAAATAGTGAAAAATTAAAATGATTGATATTGTAGACACACAAATAAATTTTATTTGAGATTTTTTATGAATTAAAATAATTTTCAAGGTTAATATGACATGTTATGAATGATTTAATTAACTTTTTTAGAAGTAATAATTCTTTTATGATTTTTACAAAAATCAATTATTGAATAGTGTCAAAATTGACATAGAAGAGTTTTTAAAACAAATATTATATTATTAATTGAAATTAAATTTCTAAAAAATCTAATGTTCGGAAAAGAGACTTATATCATGATATGTGTATCATTAATGGACCACTTGGGGGTCGCTTGGATGTATATATTATGTTTATTAACCATATAATATAAAAATATAAAGAGACATTGTAAAAGTGAAACTAATTAACTAAGAGTTAATACCTAAAGGTAAGGTTATTATAATGACCCAAACCTGTCTAAATTTTATTGGTTGAGTATTTTTCGACCAATACACACCTTAACCTTTAAATAATATACTTTGGAGCCATTATAAACTGAATATGAATTTATTATAAAATAATATTTTTAGCTTTTCCAAAGGTGCCCCTCACCCCTCTTATAAAAGGGCACCCCCCCTTCTAATTACTTCACACCTTAAAAGCCTTTTTGTTCGTAAAAACCCTGCCCAAATACTCCCCAAAAATCCCTAAATACAACCTAGAGGCCTTATTTTGATCAGAAATCCAACCTAAGGAGCCTTTTTGATCAAATCAAAAGGAAGAACCCGAAGAAGAGGTAATGTTTTTACCACCCTTTTTCAAATTCTTTTCATCTTCAACTTCTTCATTATCTTGTATTCCCATTATAAATTAATGAATACAGTATATCCTATTTACTGTAATATTATTATAAATATAGAACAACCATATTCAGTATTTTATGAATCCATTTAATGACATGTCACCATGCGTGCGTACATATGGCTTACCGTCTCCACGTCATGGTGTAATTTTAATTCAATAAATTATTATTTGGATGGGTATAATAATGATGTGTAATTAATGTAAATAATAAATATAACCTGATTATTATTCTTTTTATATTATATACCATCCAATTATATATTATTTTAACATCAAAAGATTGATATTGTCGCTCGTGCGTACATACGGGCTACCGTCTCCACGAACGCGATTAGATTTATTCTCCATCATATCCATTCAAGTATAATTATCATTTGATTATTTAAAAATAAGTTTTAAGGACTTGATATCATTCTGTATATGAATAAGATACAACCTATCAATTACAAACATGCCTTACGTAACAAAACATATAAAAGAAAATGAGAAAGCTAACCCCCAAAACAACGATAATACTAAGATATTATTAACAAATCAATGTTAAAAGATCATATATGATATCATATTAATGTAAATGATTCTTTTATAATTAAATAACAATTATTTCACCATTATACATGAGGTTAACCTACCATCGACCAAAGAAAAATTACAAAGGGGTTTTCTTATCTCACTCTTAATTTCGTGAGAATTCTATTGTTCACCTATTATTTATTACATGTGGTGTGTTTACTTCCCATGATTGTATTAATTATGTAATATAAATTAATTTATGGGTATTTACATCATTATTTTAATATCCTTATTTCATAGGTGTATGTTTCGTAAGTTACCTAATCGATAAGGGAATTTGAAATTTCAATTTCCATTTATTCAGCATTACGCATACTTCATTTATTATTTTACTCCAAGATTATGTGTAGAATAACAATTAATTTGATTATGACATAAATCCCACTCCCCTTTCTGTGGGTATACTTTTTGTACACATAATAACTCCATTGATAAATTCTCAAGTCATCGGTATGAACTTGATACGAGTTATTTTTACTCAAAGTTGATTTGTTGAGATAAACATCCAATTCATTGGTGTTGTTTTTTACTAGAATATGTGTGAATGTCCATTGATTGTTTTAAAATAAATATCCTATCATATTTGGTGTATTTTTATTTGTCACACATAATTATGTCGTTGATTTATCCTTAACCTCAGGATACAGCCTTTATGAGAGATTTCATCTTAATTTACATTCCATTGAGACTTCTTTGTTGTTATACACCAAATCACTTTTATGTGGTGTATATAATGTACTTTGACATAGTATATCATGAATCCATTTATTCTCATGATATTATAATGTTTTAATTAACTCAATTATTTTTATTCAAGTGTCTCTCTTTTGGTTATAAACTCTAACTAAAATACCATTTTTAAATGTTTTAAAGACTTATTCTTCTAAATTATGCTCATTAATGTCCATGTTTTCAAAAATGGTTTTAAGGATTTATTTATATGAACATTAAAGCATTAAAATTAAATCTCCTTTTAAAGTTTTCAAAGTGGTATCGGACACTTTGATTCAAAAATCTATTTTTAAACAGCTTCTTGACAAATAGTTTGACTTTTAAATGATTTCAAGAAAAGGGGGATATTTCTCTCAAATAGTTTTGATGGTTATTTTCATCTATGTCAATATCATTCATTATTATCGATTGAGGTTACATAATACAATACAATCTTCCATATTTTATCGAATGAGTTATGATTGACTATGGATGTGCTATTTTTAAAACGTTCATGGTTTGTGGTTAAAGTATTGACATTTCATATGCTAGTTTTAATACAAATTTTTATGTTATGTTTAAACATGTTGATATGAGTAATGCATTGGACATAGTAAGTGACGGGTGGAGCTCGCTATAGCTCCTCGATGCATCGGTAGGTCTCATGAGACAAACTAGTGTCTTGGAACAAGGCCTTGGCAAAATCTTATTTGTAGTCTTGGCACGAGGCCTTGGCTATGTGGTTATGATAGTCTGGAATTATGCATTCCATAATTATGAAAGTGGTTATTGATATTGCATGTGATTGTTAGACTAGTAGAATATCCATTTGAATAAATAAATGGCATTATTTCATTCTATCTTTTCCATATTATGCTGAAGTTCAAGTTTAAAAGGCTTTTGTTTTAGTTATAAATTGTTTTAAGTGTTTATGCTTATCTACGAAAGCTTCTGCTATATTGTTATCCTTACTAAGCATCTAAGATCACCCATTTCAATGTTTTATCTTTTCCCAGGATGTGAAGAAGTAATTTATGAATTACCTGCAGGGATAGTATGAGGGGATATGATGAAAAGATGTTGTTGTAGTTTTTTTACCTTATGATATAATGTAAAACATATGAATATATCTAGTGCTTCCAAGACTACTAAACTAATAGGTCCTTCGATACATTATCCTTTGTGATCATCCCAATGTTATGTAATAATGCACCGACACTGGGTATCTAGGGTTGGGGCGTTATAGAGATAATGTCCCCCGAGTCCCGCCTCTAGTAGGCCTCGGGTTGGCGACCAGAATAGTGGGTATAAAAAATACACAAATGGAAGGCATTATCCTCTATGAGAACACATATGAAATAGATAGATATGTTAGACACCAACAAACTCCATCTTAGACTAAAATATAAAATAAATCCAAAGTACACATATGTAATGTCACGCCCCGTCCTCGAGGCCCGTGCCATGACTACCCCAGGCCCGCCTTCCATAGGCCAGGGGCTGGAGACTAGCACCAAAGACGTAAATCCCTATATTGGGATGGCATTGACTTTATAAAAGTAAAAAAACACAACTGAGTACGCAACTGAAGTAAGAACACGTAAAACTGTATAAAAATGTAAGGGTTGAAAAGAAATGGGCCGGAAATACAACCCCAACAGTGAGTACAATACAAATGAAAGTCTAGTAAAATAGTAGTAAAGTAAAGTAGCAACCACTGAGTTGTCCTTTGTGAATCCCACCTAAAGGGTGGGTACTGATGGTCTCCTCAGCACCAAAGTTCCATCCGTCTGCTCCGTGTACATCCCCCCGAGTGGTCCACCTCTGGGTACAGTCCATCTCCACAAGTCTCTACCACGATCAGTGCTGTCCAACGTCTTCCTCCAACACAACGTAGTACAGGCATAGCTGGTACATGGGAGCATATAAAAATACTCAGTAGGGACCCCGAGAATCACGAAGGTCTCCCAGAATCCATGAAAGATAAAACACAAATAAAAGATACAATCACGAAGTATCAACCGACTCTACATATGTATATGCCCACACATATACCTAATTTATCAATCCCAACTCAACTCCAACTGTCGGGACCAAACACAACCCATTCCACACAGGAAAGAAGTCAATCACATCGATGATAATGATTGAAAGTTAAGACATATCTCAAATAGATATACATCTATCGTAAAGTGATAAAGATGACCAGATGTAGTCACTGATTCATCTATGTTTTCGGACCCACGTAGGATACTAGACCAGCTAAGATGTCGGTCCCACATAGGATACTAGACAAGCTACTCTGTAGGACCCACATAGGATACTAGAACAGAAGTCAAACTGTCGAACCCATGTAAGATACAAGAACAGTTGTCATCGTCGTCGAAACCATAGAGGATTCCATTACGGTAGTCATCCTCTCCGAACACACGGTGGATTATAGTACGTTAGTCATCATCACCGAACCCACAAAGGATTCTAGTACGGTAGACATCATAGTCGCAGCCAGCTCTAGGGTTCCCCCACACAACACAACTGATTTTGGGAGGGTCCGCTCCTCGAGCCAAGGGGTCGATACATCAACTATAACGAAGTCCAGAGTTTATGTATCCTGATGATTCATCTCTTCAAAATCAACCCAATGCGATAGACGGCACGTCAATCGGATGCCTAATCTGAGAGATATTGGATTTTCCATTCCAGGGGCCTGGTTGGAAATACGATCATTCCAAACCCATCCATTTTTCAAAGTTTCCGAAAACTCACTTAGAGTATCGTAAAATTACATCTTTGTCGCGAGGGTGTCAATACTGCAGACGGCACATCGATTGGATGCACAGTCGTGAAATTATTCACATTAAAGTGAAACGGACCTGGCCCGTCAAGCCTAGTGGACTGGCGGGTCGGCCCGACCTGGTTCGGTGGGTTCGACTTGGCAGAGGGTCGGACTGGCCCGGTGAACCGCTCTTCTGGCCCGGCGGGGCACGGCCAGGCCCATGGGGGCGCGACCCGACCCGAGGGGGCACGGCGTGGCCCGAGCGGGCATGGCCCGACACGGCAAGGTGCGGCCCGGCCCGACACGGCGCGGTGTGGCCCGGCGTGGGGCGGCCCGACGCGGCATGGCTGGCTGCAGCCGCGGCCCGGCTGGCCCAGATGCTCGGCCCGGGTGGCCGAGCACTGCGGGGGGCGCGACCCCCCAGTCTCTCGAACCGGAGGTGCCAAGCGGCCCTGCCCTCATGTCCGGCCGGCCGAAGCCGACCGGTCTTCCTAGCACGATCAGCCCCCACATACATGTCGTGGTCTTTCGGTGCGGCACCTGTGGGTGTCACGACCCCTCTATCCCATCCGACTAACGAGCCGACCATTTCACTGCCGAAGCGGCCCACATATGGTGGGCCACTATTTTACGCAGCACGGAGCCCCTTGTGGCACCGTTGTCTCCCTTCGGCCCGGCTGGCTTTAGCGGGCCGATTCTTCTTCGGTCGAGCGGCCAGCTGTTGTGGGCTGCGGTTCTTCCGCACGCGGCTGGCGCGCGGGCGCCGCCTTCGCTCGTCGCCACCTTCCCCATATGGTCTCCATCGCGAATAAAAGAAACTACATTGGGTCGTCAGGCCATGTGCGTTCGTCCCACACCCTCCGCATTAGGCGGTATCAATTGGCCAATCACAATTCAGAAAATTCAACAAAGAACGGGGTACAAATTATTCACTTAAATTTGTACAAACCCCTACCTCGAAATATGGTTCGCATTAGTCGGGCGTCAAGGAAGACGATGTCGCGTGTAGATGGCGTCAACTCGTTGATGTTGGGGAAGATGGAGACAAGGATTCTGTGTCAATAGCGTTCCATGCGGGTGGATCCTTCTCCTCTGGCTTGACCGAAGATCGAAGGAGACAATCATCATTCATCGGGGGTTCTTCGTTGGATGGACGGAGTTCTTCGTTGAAGAACGAAGCTCTTCTAATTCTCCAGAGGTTCCCCAACCAAAAATATTTTCTATGAAAATATTAAAATAGTCTTCTCCCACTTTAAATAAATGCCAACCAATTTAAATTAATTCAAAAAAAATTATTGACACCCCCAAGTTAATTAAAGTATATTAACTATTTGGGTTGGCACAGTTTATGAGAGGAGGTGGCCTCATAAATGCTTGGGAGGTGGAAAGGTTCCACCTTAATAAGGGAAGGAGTAAAGGGGGTTAAGGGAAGATAAAAAGGTTAGGGATCGTGTGGGCCCCACCTCACAAATATCCTCTCATGGGAGGTTATCTGGGTGTGTGCCCAACCTCTAACTCCCCTTGGGAGGAAACAACTAACATCCATAAATATAATTCTGTACCACAAATTTTATTCATTTTATTCTAAATCCCCAAATATTAACTCTCAACCCGCATAAAACGCAACTGTAGTAAAGCTACCCTTAAGCGAATACCAGCGATGCGAGGTCATCAGTGTCCTCGGATATCAATTCCGAGCACCGGTTCAAAAGATAGAAAAACTCGCCCGTACGTTTAATGAATGTACCCAAAAAAAACTTTTGAAATTGATTCTAGGCACACCAGGCCTCGCGATCAAGTGTCTTCAGAAACCGAAAACTCGTAAAATTTCAAAGTATTTAAAAAACTCCTTTAAATTTCCAGGTCTTTACATTACTCCCACCTCCGATATTTATATCCCCGTAAATCTTCAACACACACTAGGGAAACAAATGGGGGTACTGAGCTCGCATCTGAGCATCCTGCTCCCAAGTGCTCTACTGGATGTTCCTGTTCTAGTAACGAATGCGCACAAGAGGAATAGACCATCCATATAGGACCCACTCCTATCAATCCTCGATCTCCACTGGGACCTCCATAAATGTCACTCCGTCATCGATGTCCAGCTCCCCGTGGTCGATGATGTGTGGCGGGTCGTGCACATATATCCTCAGCTGAGATACATGGAAGATGTCGTGCACCCGGTGCAATTGAGGTGGAAGGGCTAGGCGGTAAGCCACCTCACCTACTCTGCTGAGGACCTGGAAAGGTCTGATGAAACGTAGAGATAACTTTCCTCCCCAGCCAAATCTCCGTAGACCTCGTCATTGTGAGACCCGTAGGAAAACATGGTTTCCATCCTCGAACTCCAGTCCTCTCCATCTCTTATCAGCATATGACTTCTGTCTCCTCTGTGCAGTCTTCATCCGCTCCGGGATAATCTTCACCTTCTCTGTCATAGCATGCGCCATCTCTAGTCCTACAAGTGCTAACTCCCCTGGGTTAGTCTAGCACGGAGGTGTTCTGTAAGGTCATCCGTAAAATTCCTTGTAAGGTTCCATCCCAATGGTGGAGTGGTAGGTATTGTTTTATGCAAACACTACCAAGGGTAAGTGATCCTCCCAACTGTGACTGAAGTTAAGAACACATGTCTGGATCATGTCCTTGAGAGTCTGAATGGTTCTCTCAGTCTAGCCATCTGTCTGAGGATGGAAGGTGGTGCTTAAGTGAAGTTGTGTCCCGAAAGCCTCCTGTAACCCCTTCCATAGCTGGGAGGTGAAACAAGCATCACGATCGGAAACGATAGAAAATGGCACACCATGAAGCTGTATGATCTCTTGAATGTACTGGTGCCTCAAGATCTCTACTGAGCCCTGCTCCTGGATCGGTAGGACGTGGGATGACTTGGTGAGTCAGTCTACAATCACCCAGATAGATTCATGTCCTCTAGATGTACATGGAATCCCCATCAAAAAATCCATGGACATCCCGTCCCACTTCCACTCTGGAACCTCTAAGGGCTGAACCAAGACCGCTGGTACCTAGTGCTTCACCTTCACTTGCTGACAAGTGAGGCATCGTGACACGAACTCTGCTACAACATTCTTCATACCCAGTCACTAGTGATATCTTCTGAGGTCCTGGTATATATTCGCCACTTCTGGATGTACCGCTAGAGGGGATGTGTGAAAATCCCTTTCCACATCCTCCTGCAGTGCAACTGGTACCATTGTACATCACCTGAAGAGGATGACTTGCTCCCCTCCGTCATAAAATCCATCAGGCACCAGCCCTGTGGATATTTGAGCATGTCGCCTCTCACAGTCAACGTCCCCACGCTGTGCCTATCTGACTCACTGAAGGAGTGGAGGAGTGACTGTGAATGACTATACAAAGGCTGCTCCATCAATATCCAAAAAGGATATCTACAACACAGCTAGTTTCTATGTCGCCTCTCCTAGTAGCTGAATGCCTGATCTACTACTGAAAGAATCAGCTACAACGTTCCCCTTCCCAGGATTATAGACAATCTCAAAGTCATAGTCTGGGATGAACACGATCCATCGCCACTATCTTAGGATCAGGTCCTTCTTGGAGAAGAAATACCTGAGACTCTGGTGGTCCGAATAGACTATAAAGCGCTGGCCCATCAGATAGTGCTGCCACATCTTTAAGTTGATGTCCACTGCTGCTAACTCCATGTCATGGGTAGCGTAGTTCTGCTCGTGTTGTCTCAACTGCCATGAACCATATGCGATCATCGCTCTTTCCTACATCAGGACAAACCTGAGTCTGGTCCCTGATGTGTCATAGTACACAACGTACCCAACGCCCTCCTCTGGTAGCCTCAAGATGGACGCAATGGTCAACCTCTGCCTCATCTCCTGAAAGATTTACTGACATCTATCTGACCATACAAAGGGTTTCCCCTTCTTTGTCAAGGTTGAAAGCGGTGCTAGAAATCTAGAGAAATCTGGCACAAATCTCTGATAGTACCCATGCAGACCCAGGAAACTCTGCATCTCTGTCACGCTCCTGGGTGGCTCCAAAGAAAGTACTGCCTCGATCTTCGCTGGGTCCACTTCAACTCCTGCCTCTAAGATGAAGTTTCCCAGAAAGTGAACCTCTCGAAACTAGAACTGGAACTTCGAGATCTTACCATAAAGCTGGTGCACTCGGAGTGTGTCCAATACAACCCGCAAGTGGTAGGCGTGCTCCTCCCCAGTAATCGAGTAAATTAGTATGTCATCGATGAAGACTACGGCAAAATGACCGAGGTAAGGCTGGAAGATCTTGTTCATGATACTCATGAACACAGCTGGTGCGTTGTTTACGCCATAAGGCACAACCAAGAACTCATTGTGGCCATAACGACACCTGATGCATGTATTCTTCACATCCTCATCTCAAACTCAAAGCTGGTGATAGCTTGATCGACGGTCTATCTTCAGGAACCATCATACTCCCTTGAGCTAATCAAAGAGGTCTTCAATCCTCAGGAGTGGGTAATTGTTCTTCACGGTCATTTGATTCAGGCGACGGTAGTGGACAAACAGTCGCAAGCTCCGATATGCCTTCTTGGCGAACAAAATCGGAGAAGCCCATGGTAAAACACCAAGTCAGATATATCCCTTCCCCAGCAAGTCTCGTAGCTGTACACGCTGATCATGATGCTCGGAGAGAGACATCTGACATGATGGAGTAGATATAGGTGTTGTCCCAAGGTACAGATCTATGTAGAAGTCTGCCTCTCTAGGAGGAGGTAGTCATGGAATGTCGCCAAGAAAAATGTCTGCATACTTATCCACCACAATAAGAAAACTCGGACTTCGCACATCAACTGCACCGAGCATGAGACTAGCCAACTGATGTTGATCGACTGCCCTCTCCTCTGCGTAAGTCCATCCTACACTGCAAAGGCTCCCTTCTCACCAGTGTAGGTGAACCTTGTCCCATCCGTGCAGACACACCGCACCTTGCGCCAAATACAATCGATCTAAGAATTGACTGTAGATAACTAGTCCATACCCAAGATGACATCGTAAGGCCTCAACGACGCTACAAAAAGATCCCAACCAAAGCTCTCACCTCTTAGAGTAAGCTCACACTGCCAGAGCTAGTGTGTAATCGTCGAGTCTTCTCTTGTAGGAGTATATAGCCGTAAGGATCGAGCCAGCAGCTCTGTCAGAATCTCCAAACTTCGAACAAGTGCATTAGAAATAATTGAATGACTCGCACTTGTGTCTATAAGTACTACGTCAATGGTGGAGTAGACACAGATAGTACCTCGAATCATCTCAAGTGCGCTGTGGTCGTAGGCCGCCACTGCCTGGAGCAGAGACTGCCTCTGTCGGCCAGCTCCTTGTGTTCGGGGTGGACCTCGTAGTTTTGGTGGTGGTAGAGCCTCGAAACGTCGTCCACCACCCGTGCTCGGCCAGCTCCTTTTCCTCGTCCGCCTGCTCCCGGCAGACCACCAATGGTCGAACCTCTGCCTCTGCCTGGGAGGTCCCTCTACTGTCTACTGCTCATCTGCACAGTGGGTCGGGCAGTCCCGATCCATGTGACCCAGCCCTCCGCATGAATAGCACTGCCTGCTCCTCGTATAGTTGGCTCTGTTCCGTGGGCCCCGCACAACTGAACATGTATCCTATGGTCGCTCACTTGATAGTCTGGTCCGCTTGGACCTCTGCGTCAACTGTCTACTACCGGCTAAAAAAGACTCTGCTACATGTCTCCATGTGGTGGGTGTCACTGCTGGTGTCGGCTCAGCGAGAATACTCTCCCCAAGAAGGGCTCGATCCAGCACTCCCGCCTACGTCAGAATGATGAGGGAGATCATCGAAGCCCAGGTCCCATGTCTGAGTCTGTGCTCAATGGTCTAGGCCCTAAAGAATGGGTCTCGTACCATGTCCGTGGAGTAGCGCGTGAGGTCAGTAAACCTCACTGAGTACTGAGCTACTGTCACGCTGCCCTGCCGCAGATGAAGTAACTCCTGAATCCGCACCACACGAAGGGTGGCTGGGACAAACTCAAAGCGGAAGAGACTCTCGAAGTCCGTCCAGAGTAAAGATTGCATTCCATGCACCTGGAGGATTAGGCTCCACCATCTACCTGCTTCTCCGTTTATGAGACTCGCGGCAAGGATCTCCATAAGGTTGGCTGGTGTCCTACCAATCTGAGGACTCTGACGATAGCCTCCAGCCAATCCTTGGCTGCATGAGGGTCCGGCTCTCTGCGGAACCTTGGTGGCCTCTGTTGTTGGATCTCGTGCAACGCACTCAGGTGGCATGCACTCGCTGCTGCTGGGGCTGGTGGTATCGGTGGCCCAGCAGGTAGTGGTACCACTGGTGCCTCCGCTGTGATGGGGCCCTGCACCGAGGCCTCGTCGCTCGGTGGGCTGCCATCTCGTACGCAACTCGGAACCCTGATCTATTGTGTCTTTTTTTCATTCTAATAAATTTGTGGGGTGGATAGTCTGACCCTCGCATCTTCCTAGCCCTAAAACCCTAAAATCCATAAAACCCATGAAAACCGCAAAAAAGAAATAAAAACATAAACCCCTAAAAACATTAAAAAACTCTAAAATACAATAGAAACAATAAAAGCTCAAAAAACCCTATAACTCAAAAAACCTCTAAATACTGTAAGGAACACCAAAACCCCCCATAAAAATTCTTAAAAACCCTTAAAATCCCTAAAACCCTAAAAACCCTAAAACCCATAAAAATCCTAAAATGCCCCTAAAAACTCATAAAAATGTAAAAAACACAAAAAAAAACAAAAAACCCCTAAATACATAAAAACCCATAAATACACTAAAATTCACTATAAACTCTAAAAAACCATAAAACCTCTAAAAATGTTAAAAATTTATAAAAATCTTTTAAAACCCTAAAATGCTCAAAAATCCAAGAGTCCCTAAAAACCCTAAAACCCCTAAAAATCCCAAACACCCTAAAAACCCCTAAAACTATACATAACCTAAAAACACATAAAAATATATGGAAAATTAAAAACCATAAACCACTTGAGAAACACCATAAAACCACCCATAAAACCCTAAAAACCACTAAATATTAAAAAACCCCTTTAAACATATAAAAACATTAAAATACTCTAAAAATATTAAAATCCCTATAAACTAAAAAAACCCTAAAATCCCAAAGGTAGCCTAAAAACACATAAAAACACTAAAGCCCCCTAAAATCCCCCAAAAATTCTCAAAATCCATAAAAACCTAAAACCCCTAAAACCCCTAAAAACCCTAAAAATCCGAAAAAACCAGTAAAAATCAATGAAAATGTAAAAAAACCTCAAAAAACAGTGAAAAATACCTAAATCCCTAAAACCCCCTAAAACCCTAGAAAATAAAAAACCCATAAAAACCCTAAAGAACCACCAAAAACTCTAAAACCCTTTAAAACCCCTAAAAACATTAAAAAACCCCAAAAATCCTAAAACCCCCCCAAAAAACACAAACCCCCCCCCCCAAAAGACCCTAAAAACCCTAAAAACTATAAAAAATTAAAAAATACTAAAACACCGAAAATAATCAATGAAAACGTACGAATCCCAAAAAACCCCGAAACACCCCTAAAAACAATAAAACCTATAAAGCCCTTAAAACCCACAAAAAATCCAGAAAACTCTAAAAACCCACTAAAAATATAAAAACCCTTTAAACCCTTAAATTTTTTAAAAAATCTCTAGAAACTACTATAACCCCTATAAAAACATAAAACCCCCCCAAAGGCCATAAAACCCTTACAACCCCTAAAACCCCTATAAACCTTACAATCCTAAAAATATCTAAAAACCCTAAAAATCCTAAAAAACCCTAAAAACCCTAAAAACCCTAAAAACCCTTAAAAAAGAAAAATCCCCTAAAAAACTTAACAACCCTGAAAAAAAAACTAAAAGATAACTAAAAACTCTAAAAAATTTTAAAACCCCTAAAAATGTTAAAAAAACTCTAAAAACTAGAAACAACTCAAAAAAACCCTCAGAAACCAATAAGAACCTACAACACCTTAAAAGTTATGAAAACCATAAACCACTGAACAATCCTCAAAACCCTCAAAAATCCCTAAAAACCCTAAAAAACCATAAAACCATAAAAAATTTAAAACCCCTTAAAAATCAGTGAATACATAAAAAATCATAAAAAAACTAAAAATCCATTAAGACTCTAAAAACCTTCTGAAAAATCTAAAAACCCTTAAAACCGATAAAAATATTAAAATTCTCTAAAAAACCTTTTTACCATACAAAACTCAAAAAAAAAAAAAAAAACCCAAAAGTCTCTAAAACTCAAAAAAACCATAAAAACCATAAACAACTATTTAAAAATCAACAAAAACATAAAAAAACCAAAAATCCTAGAAAACCATAAAACCCATAAAAACTTTATAAGAACCCTAAAAACCCATAAAAACCACAAAACTTCTGAAAACTCTAAAACCCTTAAAAACGTTAAAAAACTCAAAAAAGCTGAAAAAGCCTAAAAAACTCAAAAAAAACCCTATAAACCCAAGAAGACCCTAAAAACCTGGAAAACCCCTTAAAACCCTAATCTTTTGAAAAACCCTTAAAATCATTAAACCCCTAAAACCCTATAAAACATAAAAATCCTAAAAATCTCTAAAAGTCCAAGAAAAAGTAATAACCCCTAAAAACCCTGAAAACCCCCAAAAAAGACTTAAAAACCAATAAAACCTTAAAACCCATAAAACCCTAAAAGATAACTAAAAACTCTAAAAACCCTTAAACCCCCTAAAAATAGTAATAAAATCTAAAATTAAAAAAAACCCCTAAAAACTAAAAAATTCCTTAAAACCGAAAAGCCCCTAAAACCCAGAAATACTCTGTAAACCCTAAAAAACTTTGAAAAACAATAAAACCCCTCAAAATCCCTATTAACTCAAAAAACATAAAAATAATAAAATACCTAAACCCCCCCTAAAATCCATGAAAATGTCAAAAACTCTAAAAACCTAAAAACAGTTAAACCCCGTAAAAACCATTAAAAACCCTAAAAACCCTAAATCCACTAATTACTCAAAAAAACCATTAAAACCCTGAAAATTGGTAAAAAATCTAAAAACACTTAAAAACCCTAAAAAAAAAAACTAAAAACCAAAAGAGATTCCATATATCTTGAAAAACCCTAAACCCCTAAAATCCATTGAAAACCCCGAAAACCTATAAATCCCTAAAAATCTCTAAAACCCCTAAAAATAATAAATACCATAAATATCCTAAAACCCATAAAAATCAATGAGAACATAAAAACCCTAATAACCCTGAAAACCCCCTAAGAACCATAAACCCCCAAAAAACCATAAAATCCCCAATACTAATAAAAACCCAAAAACCCAATTAAAACCCTTAAAACCCCTAAAAACTTTAAAAAACATAAAACCCCTGAAAAAAATAAAAAAACAAAAAAATAGAAGGAATCCCAAAATACCTGACAACCCCTAAAAACCCTAAAAAATTAAAATACCCTTGAAATCCCTAAAAATCCCAAAAAACACTAAATACCCTAAAAATCCTAAAGATTCTCAAAATATCCATTAAAATTCTAAAAATCATAAAACCCTAAAAACTATAAAAAACCAGAAAAGACTTAAAATGTTAAAAATTCGAAAAAAAATTAATAACCCTAAATACTCAAAAACTTTAAAAACCCTAAATACTCAAAAATACCGTAAAAACAAAAAAAATCCCTGAAAACACCTAAAAATTATTAAAAACCAAAAAATCCTAAAAAGCCCTAAAATGCCTTAAAAATGTAAAACACCCTAAAACCCTAAAAACCCCTGAAAACCTTAAAAAACCACTAAAAACTTTAAAAAACCCAAAAACCATTAAATCGAATGAAATCCACTAAAACCCCTTAAAACCCAAAATATGGTAAAAAACTCTAAAAAACTTAAAGCCCTAAAAAACTCAAGAAAACCCCTAAAAACACAATAGACCTTAAAAACCTAAAAAACCAAAAAACCCAAAACCCCCCGAAAAACCTATCAAAATAGGAAAAACCCCTAAAAGCCCAAAAAACAAAAAAAAAATCCTTAAAAACCCTAAATATTTTTGAAAACATGAAAAATTCTTATAACCCTGAAAACCCACTAATAACTATAAAATCCTAAAAAACCACAAAAACCGTAAAAATCCAAAAAAAACCTTTAAAAACCACTAAAAACACATAACCCTTTTAGAGCTCTTAAAAATATTAAAAATATCTAAAGAAACTTAAAAACCCAAAAACACTCACAAAAAACCAAAAAACCCAAAAAGTCCTTAAAACCCACGAATACCCTAAAAACACCTAAAAAACCATAAAAACAATCAAAATCCATGAAAACCATAAAAACCCATAAAAACCAAAAAAACCAATAAAAATCTTTAAAAACCCCTAAAAATTCAAAGAAATGTAAAAACCCCTAAGAACCCCCAAACCATAAAAACCCCTAAAAACCATGAGAATCCATAAAAACGCACTAAAAACATTGAAAACCCTTAAAACATCTAAAAATATTTAAAAAATCTTGAATCCCTTAAAACCCAAAAAAAACCCAAAAAAACCCTAAAACCCCCCAACGACACTAAAATCCCAAAAATCCATAAAAACTCTTAAAGAACTCCAATAACATTAAAGTCTTAGAAAATCCATAAAACCACCAAAATACCATAAAACCCCTAAAACCCCCAAAAAATCCATGAAAACATAAAAAAACCCTAAAACTCCTTCAAAACCCCTTAGAACCATAACAACCCTAAAATCCTTAAAAACCCTAAATCCCATAAAACCCTAAAAACCCACTAAAAACTCTAAATATCCTTAAAAAACTAAATATGTTAAAAACCACTAAAGATAATTAAAAACACTAAAAACTCTAAAACCCAAAAGACCCAAAAGTGCCTGGAAACAGTCAAAAACCATAAATGCCGGAAAACCCCCAAAAAACCCCTAGAAACCCTCAAAATCCATAAATAACCTTTAACTCTAGAATCCCTATAAATAATAAAAAACCTAAAAACGTTTAAATATCCATGAAAACATAAGAAATCCAAAAAACCCTAAAAATATCTAAAAACTATAAAACCCCTTAAAAAGATTAAAATCCCATAAAAACCAGTAAAAAAAACTAAAATGATTAAATACTCCTAAAACCCTTAAAACCCCTAAAAATGTTGAAAAACTATAAAAACATTTTAAAACCCTAAAAAACTCTAAAAACCCAAAAACCCAAAACACCCAAAAACCCTAAAAAACCCTAAAACGCCCAAAAAAACCCAAAAAACATTCAAAATCCCAAATATCCCTAAAACCATAAAAACCATATAAACCCTAAAACCCATAAAATAACTGAAAATGTAAAAAACCCTAAAAACCATTAAATAGCCCTAAAAACCATAAAAAAACCTCAAAACCTTAAATATCCCCAAAACCCCATAAAACCCTCAAAAACCAATTAAAACTCTAAAAACCCTTAAAACCCATAAAAATGTTAAAAACCTCTAAAAACCTTTAAAAACATAAGTGACCTTAAATACATAAAAAACATTAAAAATCCTCTAAAAACCAAAAAGACCCTAAACACCCTTAAAAATTCTAAAAACCCTTGAGAACCCCTAAAAACCTCAAAGAACAAAAAACCCTATAAAACCCTAAAAACCATTAAAAAATCCTAAATAGGTAAGAAACCCTAAATAACCAGTGAAAACCTTAAAAACCCTAAAAAACATAAAAATCTATAAAACCCATTAAACCAATAAAAACATTAAAAACCCTTAAAACACCTCAAAATGGTAAATCCAATAAAAAACTCAATAAAACCTAAAAACCCAAAAGACCCTAAACACCCTGAGAACACCTAAAAACCATTAAAACTCTCAAAGTCCAAAAAAAACACTAAAAACCACAAAAATCCTATAAAATCTCTAAAATTCCAGGAAAACATAAAGGAACCAAAAAACCTTGAATACCCCCTGAAAACCATAAAACCCCAAAAAAGCATTTAAAACCTAAAAACCCATAAAAACCTTAAAAACTACTAAAATATCTAAAAACCTTTTAAACCCCTAAAAACATTATAAAACTCTAAAAACCTTAAAAACCATAAAAAAAATCAAAACAACCCTAAAAACCCAAAAGGTCGCTAAAAGCCCTGAAAAACCATAAAACCATAAAACCCCCTAAAAACCCCTGAAATCCCTCAAAACCCTAAAAAATCCTAAAATCGTAAAAATCATAAAACCCCCAAAAATTACATGAAAACATAAAATACACCAAAAACCCAGAAAAACCTTGAAATCCTAGAAAGACCCATGAAAAGCATAAAAACTCCTAAAAACAATAAAAAACCTATAAACCTATAAAAACCATAAAAAATCACTAAATACTTAAAAAACCAGGAAAACCCTTGAAATCCATCAAAACCCCTAAACATGTTTATTAAACCCTAAAAACCCCAAAACCCTAAAAATCACTAAAACTCTAAATACCCTTAAAACCCATCAAAAAAATAAAAACTGTAAAATTACATAAAATCCATAAAGACTCAAAAAACCCAAAAGACCCTTAAAACACAGAAACCCCATAAAACCTGAAAACCGTAAAAAAATAAAAACCCCAAATTTTGTTAAAGTACATACAATCCTAAAACCCATAAAAAATCCTAAAAATTCTAAAAAACCCAAAAAAATCCATAAAACCTTAAAAACCCTATAAAACCCCAAAAAATCCCCGAAAAACCATAAAACCCCTAAAAATCCTCAAAAACCCAAAAAACCCAAAAAACCCCTAAAAACAACAAAAATATATAATAACCCTTAAAACCACTAAAAATGTTCAAAAACTATAAAAACCCTTAAAACCCCCAAAAAGTCAAAAAACACTAAAAACCCAAAAGACCATAAAGCCCTCAAAACCCCTAAAAACCTATGAAAAACCCTAAAACCTCAGAATTCCTAAAAACCCTAAAAAACCTGAAACCCATAGAAATCCTAAAAACCCCAAAAAATCCATGAATATGTAAAAAACTCTAAAAATCCTGAAAACCCATAAAACTCATAAATTCAGTAAAAATCCTAAAAAAACCTAAAAATAATAAAAAACCTAAAAATCGCTAAAAATCCATAAAAACACAAAAAACCCCAAAAACATTGATAACTCCCTTTAAACCATAAAAACCCTAAAACCCTTAAATACCCATAAAAACACATAAAAGCCCTAAAACCACTACAAACTCTAAAAACACTTAAAATCCCTAAAAATGTTAAAAAATATAAAAAACCTCAAAACCCATAAAAAACTAAAATAAAAAACCAAAAAGACCCCAAAAACATAAATATCCCTAATAACCAATGAAATCCCCAAAAAAATCTAAAATCCCTAAAACCCTAAAAAATCATAAAAATCCTAAAATCCCACTAAGATTCCAAAAAAAAACATAAAAAACCCTAAAAACCCTAACCCCCCAAACAATAAACCCCTAAAACAAACTAAAAAATCTAAAAACCCTTAAAACACGTAAAAAATTTAAAAAACACTAAAAAATTTACAAACCCTAAAAAACTTGAAAAAACCATAAAACCCCAAAGACCCTAAAAATACTAAAAAACCCTAAAACCCCGACAACACCTCGAAACCCAAAAAAATCCATAAAAACCAAAAAAACCAAAAAACTATAAAAATATTGAAAACCCCAAAAATCCATCAAAATGTAAAAAACCAAAAAAACATTGAAAAACCTATAAAAACAATAAATACATAAAAACCCATAAAAACTCTAAAAACCCACTAAAATCTCTAAAAACTTTTAAGACCCATAAAAATGTTAAAACATCTAAAAAAACCTTAAACCCTATAAAAACTCAAAAAACCCCCTAATATCCGAAAAAGACCTTAAAACCCATGAAAACCCCTAAAACCCCCAAAACCCCTAAAAACCCTAAAAATCCTAAAAATCCATAAAACCCCTAAAAACACTAAAAATCTTAAAATTAAAAAAACCCAAAAAATCGATGAAAATCCTAAAGAACCCCTAAAAATCCTCAAAAACATAAAAACCCTTAAAACACAAAACCCCCCAAAAAAACCCATAAACCCCTCCCCCTCAAATCTCTAAAAACCCTATAACACACAAAAAATGATAAAAATCCTAAAAATCCATGAAAACATAAAAAACACTTAAAACCTCAAAGAACCCCTGAAAACCATAAAAACCCCTAAAACCCTTCAAACCCTAAACACGTAAAGAAACTCTAAAACCCACTAAAAACTCTAAAATCCCTTAAAACCAACAAAAATGTTAAAACAAATCTAATGCACCATAAAAACTATAAAAAATCAAAAAACTCCAAAAAACGAAAAAAACCCTAAAATCACTGAAAAACCCTAAAAACCCTAAAACCCCTAAAACCCCCCAAACCTCTCAAAAACCCTAAAAACCCCAAAAAACTATAAAAATCCTATAAAAGACTAATAATACATAAAAATTTAAAACAAAAAAACCCAAAAACCGCTCAAAAACCCTAACAACCCTAAAAACCATAAAAATCCTAAAAACCAGTAAAAACCCATAAAACAAAAGAACATAAAAAACCCTAAAACCCCTTAACCCCTACAAACATTAAAACCCATAAAGACCCTAAAAGACACTAAAAACTCTAAATACCCTTAAACCCTTATAAATGTTCAAAATCTATAAAAAACACTAAAAAAAATCTAAAAACACTCTAAAAATATAGAAAGACCCTAAAGACATTGAAAAACTCTAAAAACCCAAAAAATCACTGAAACCCCATAAAACCCACAAAATTCCTAAAAACCCAAAAAAGAAAAAAACCCTTAAAAACACCTAAAACCCATGAAAACGTAAAAAACCCTAAATATTCTGAAAATAATAAAAACCCCTAAAACATTAAAAAACCCTAAAAACAAATTAAAACCCTAAATAACGACAAAAATATCTAAAATGTGTTGTGGGATGCGAGTTGCCGGTTAGCTGGAAGATGCTGAGGGAGATGATTCTATTTTTTTGATCTGTCTTCTTTTGTGTGTCTTTTGGTTTTTTGCGGGCTTTTGGGTTTTGTGGGGGTGTCCAGGGTTTTTGGCTATGGGTTTATTGACCACGCCCCTCCCCTTTTTACAGTGTCTTTTTTTCTCTCGTTAATAAATTTTGGGGGGCGCGGAATAGCCTGGCCTCACACCTCTTCTACCCCTAAAACCCCTCAAAATACATAAAAACTATAAAAATATTAAAAATCATTAAAATCCAAAAAAGACCCCTAAAAATCCATGAAAATGTAAAATTCCTTAAAAACCTTAAAAAACCTAAAAACCCATATAAACCTACAAAACCCTTAAATATCCCTAAAACCCCTAAAAACCCTATAAACTATAAATACCATTTAAACCCCTAAAAATGTAAAAAAATCTAAAAACCCTAAAACCCCTAAAAACTGAAAAAAAAATCCGGAAAAACAAAAAATACTCTAAAAACCCTAAAAACCTTTAAAAACCCCTAAAAACTGTCAAAATCCCTAAAAACAATGAAAAACATAAAAATCCAAAAAAAAACTCATAAAAATACATGAAAATGTAAAAAACCATAAAAAATGATGAAAACCATAAAGCCCATAAAACCTTAAAACCCCAAAAACCCAAAACCACTAAAAACTCTAAAAACCATTAAACCCCCCAAAATCCCAAAAAACCCAAAAAAACCCAATAAAAAACCCTAAAAACCCTAAAAACCTTTGAAAAAGCCTAAAACCCCTCAAAATCAATAAAAATGATAAAAAAATAAAAATCATATGAAATCCATAAAAAATCATGAAAATGTAAAAAACCCTAAATACACAGAAAAACCCCAAAACCTATAAAACAACTAAAACCCTTAAAAACCTAAAAACCCAAAAAGACCCTAAAAACTCAAATATTCCATAAAAAATGGGAAAACCCTAAAAACCCCTGAAGAACCCTAAAAAACCTTCAAAATATCTAAAAACCTTAAAAACCCTAAAAATCATAAAAATCCTATAAAACCTGTAAAAATATTTGAAAACGTAAAAATCTCTAAAAAACCTAAAAACCCCCTAAAAATCATAATTTCCTCAAAAAACCTTAAAAATCCTAAAACCCCATAAAAACTACTAAAAATACTAAAAAACCTTAAACCCTAAAAAACCCAAAAAAACTCATAAAAACCTTAAAACCCTATAAAACTCAAAAAACCCCAAACACCCAAAAAGATTCCAAAAACCCTGAAAAACCCCTAAAAACCAATCAAAAACCCTGAACCCCCTCAAAATTACTAAAAAACATGAAAGACCATGAAAACCATAAAAACCACTAAAACCTTCAAAAAACCAAAAAGGCTTACCTAGCAAAAAAAACCCTAAAAATAAATGAAATCTCTAAAAACCCTTTAAACCCATAAAAAGGTTTGGAAAACTCTAAAAAACAATAAAACCCATAAAAACACAAAAAAACCATAAAACCACCAAAAGACCCTGAAATCCTTTAAAACCCTAAATCCCACTAAAAACCCTAAAACCCCTCAAATGCCTAAAAATCCATAGAAACTATAAAAATCCTAAATATTCCCTAAAAATCCATGAAAAAAAACCCAAAAAACCCTAAAAACAAATAGAAACTCTAAAAACCCATAAAAACCCTACAAATGTTAAATAAATTTAAAATCCTTAAAACCTGAAAAAACTAAAAAAACTTGAAAAAACCAAAAAGAACGTAAAAACCATAAAAACCCATAAAAACCATAAAAATAAAAAATCCCCCCTCTAAAAATCAACGAATGAATAAAACCCCTAAAAATAATGAAAAAGCCCGAAAAACAATAAAATCCCCTAAAAACGTTACAAAAACACTAAAACCCATACAAAGCCTAAACACCACTAAATTATAAATACATTTTAAATCACTAAAAATGTAAAAAAAACTCTAACAAACCATAAACTCCTAAAAAACTAAAAAAAACCATAAAAACGAAAAAGAACCTAAAAATCGTGAAAACCCCCAAAATACCTAAAATCCCTCAAAATATATTAAAACCCTAAAAACCATAAAATTCATTAAACCCCCCTAAAAATCAATGAAAACATAGAAAACCCTAAAAATACTAAAAAATCCCTAAAAACATAAAAATACCTTAGAAACATTCATAAACAATAAAAACCCATAAAAACCCAAAAAAAAAACCCACGATAAACTCTATAAACATTTTAAACCCCAAAAAACATTTAAAAATCTAAAAAACCTTAAAACCCCCAAAAGACATAAAAACCCCTAAAACCCCAAAAGACCCTAAAATTTTGGAAAACCCTAAAAACTTGAAACCCCCCTAAAAACCCTAAAACCTCTCAAAATATGTAAATACCCTTAAACCGATAATATCCTAAAAAACCCTAAAAAATCAATGAAAATATAAAAATACCAAAATACCATAAATACCTCAAAAAACCAAAAAACCACTAAAAAAACTAAAAAACCCTAAAAACCCTAAAAACCCTAAAAACCCTAAAAACCACTAAAATCTAGAAATAACTCTTAAAAAACATAAAAATGTTTAAAAACTATAAAAACCTTAAAAACTCTATAAATCATTAAAAACCCTAAAAATCCTAAAAAGCCTAAAAACCCTGAAAACAACTAAAACACTAAAACCCCCCAAAAACCCTAAACACCTCAAAATCCCTAAAAAACCTAAAAACCATAAAAATCCTAAAAACCCCTTAAAAATCCATGAAAACATAAAAAACCAATGAAATCCATAAAACCCCTAAAAATCGTAAAACTGTAAAAACCCATAATACCCCTAAAACCCATTAAAAACATTAAAGAACTCTAAAAAACCTTAAAACCCATAAAATACTCAAAAAACCATAAAAAAATGAAAATCCATAAAATCCTAAAAACCCCTAAAAATCCATGAAAACATAAAACACCCTAAAAATCATGAAAACCCCTTTAAAACTCTAAAAACCCTTAAAACCATAAAAATGTTAAAAAACTCTAAAGACCTTTAAAACCCCAAAAAATAAAAAAACCCTAGAAACTCCAAATGACCCTAAAAACCATGAAAACACTAAAAGCCCCTTAAAACCCTAAAACAGCTCAAAATCCCTAAAAACCATAAAATACCATAAAATACAAATAAATCCCTAAAAATCCATGAAAACGTAAAAAGCCATAAAAACCCCCAAAACCCACTAAAAACCACAAAACCCCATAAAAACATTAAAAACCCCTAAAAACTAATAAAAACCCTAAAACCACTAAAAACTCTAAAAAGAATTAAAACTCTTAAAAATGTTAAAAAAACTCTAAAAATCCCTTACAAGCCAAAAGCCCAAAAAGACCCTAAAAACCCTGAAAAACTCTAAAAACGCTAAAACCCCTAAAACCCCTAAAAACCCTCAAATTCCCTAAAAACCAAAAAAACCCTAAAACCCCATAAAAATCCATGAAAAACTAAAAAAACAAAAAACCCTGAAAATCCCTTGAATACAATAAAACCATTAAAACCTAAAAAAATTGAAAATCTCTAAAAAACCTCTAAATACTCTAAAAACCCTTAAAACACCAAAAAATATTTAAAAAAATCAAAAAAAACCTTAAAACCCTCAAAAACACTAATAACCCCTAAAAACCCATGAAGACCCTAAAAACATTGAAAACCATAAAACCCCCCCCAGAGAAACCCTCCAAATCCCTAAAAACCCTAAAAAACCAAGAAACCATAAAAATCATAAATAACCCTAAAAACCTATGAAAACATAAAAAACCCCACAAAACATTGAAAACCCTATAAAAAACATAAAACCCCTAAAATGTTTAAGACCGTAAAAACCACTAAAAACTCAAAAAACCATTTAAACCCTAAAAATGTAAAAAAAAATCTCGAACAAACCCTAAAAACCCTAAAAAAAGGTCATAATCTGAAATGACCCTACAGACCTTGAAAAACCCAGAAAACCCTAAAAAACCCTGAAAAAAACAAAAATCTCCTCAAAATCCCTAAAAAACCACTAATAATCTTGAAAAAACATCCCAAACCATAATACCCCTAAAATCCTTAAAAAACCACAAAACCACAAAACACTCTAAAAACCCTAAAGACCACAAAAAATATTAAAAACTCTAAAAAGCCTTTAATACCCTAAAAACTAAAAAAACCCGAAAACCCAAAAAGACTCTAAAAACCCTTAAAACCCCAAAAATCACTAAAAACTCATGAAAACCACTAAAACCCCTAAAAATCGCAAAAAATCCAAAAAACACTAAGAAATAAATAAAACAATAAAAACCCCTAAAAATCAACGAAATTGTAAACAAGCCTGAAAACCCCTAAACCCATAAATAATCCTAAAACACCTAAAAACATTAAAAATACACTAAAAATCCCTAAAACGCCAGAAGACCCTAAAACCCTGAAAACACTAAAAACCCCAATAAAACCCTCAAAATCCCTAAAAACCCTAAAAAACCTAAAAACCATAAAAATCCTAAAAAACCCTAAAAACCAATGAAAAGATAAAAAACCCTAAAAACCTTGAAAACCCTCTAAAAACCATAAAACCCCTAAATGTTTTAAGACCCTAAAACCACTAAAAACTAAAAAAACAATTTAAACCTTAAAAATGTTTAAAAACTCCAACAAATCTAAAAACCATAAAAAACAACAAAAAAACATTCATAATCTGAAAAAACCCTAAAGTCCATTAAAAACCTTGAGAACCCTAAAAACCCCTAAAAAAACCTAAAACTCTTCAAAATCTATAAAAAACCCTTAATAATCTAGAAAAAAACCCTCCCAAAACCATAAAACACCTAAAAACCTTAAAAAACCATAAAACCACTAAAAACATCAAAAACACTAAAAATCACTAAAAATCTTAAAAAACTCTAAAAAGCCTTTAAAAACCAAAAAAAACAAAAAAAAACCCAAAAAACCCAGAAAGACTCTAAAAACCCCAAAAACACCTAAAATCCCTAAAAACCCATGAAAACCATGAAAACCCCTCAAAATCCCAAAAAACCCAAAAACACTAAAAAATATATAAAACCTTAAAAACCCCTAAAAATCAATTAAAATGTAAGCAACCCTGAAAACCCCTAAAATTATAAAAAATCCAAAAACACCTAAAAATATTAAAAAACACTTTAAATCATTATGAAATTCTAAAACCCCTAAAACCCCAAGAAGACCCTAAAAACACTAGAAAAGCCCTCAAAATCCCTAAAAACTCTAAAATAACCTAAAAACCATAAAAATCCTAAAACCCCTTAAAAATCCATGAAAACATAAAAAATTCATAAAACCCCTAAGAAACTTATAAAAACCATAAAACCACTAAAAACATTAAAAAACCAGAAAACCCACTATACGCCCCCTTAATCCCCCTAAAAACAATAAAGAATATAAAAAAAACTTTTAAACCCCTAAAAAAGTTAAAAAAACCCCAAAACCCCAAAATACCATAAAACACTGAAAACCCTTTGAAACCCTAAAAAATTCAAAAAAACACTAAACACCCTCATAATCTCTAAAAACCCTAAAAAACCCTAAAATCCATAAAAATCATAAAAACCCCTTAAAATACATAAAATTGCAAGAAACCATAAAACCACAAAATCCCCTAAAAACATTATGAAACCCTAAAAACCTATAAAATGTTTAAAACCACTGAAAAATCTTAAAACACATAAAACCCTAAAAACTAAAAAACCATAAAAACCACAATAAAACTCTAAAAACCCAAAAAGAACCAAAAAACATGAAAGAACCTAAAAACCCTAAGAACCATCTAAATCTCAAAAACCCTCAAACCCCTATAAATTATAAAAATCCTAAAACACCCTAAAAATCCATGAAAACATAAAATACCATGAAAACCCCCTGAAAACCATAAAAAACCCTAAAAATGATACACTCTAAAACCCCGTAAAAACCCTAAAAGCTAATTAAAACTCTAATAACCCTTTAAACCCCAAAAAGTGTTAAATAAAACTCTAAATCCATTAAACCCCTTAAAAATGCTAAAAAACCCTAAAACCCAAAAAAGAAGTTATAAAACCTAAAAAACCCTAAAAATACTAAACCCCCTAAAACCCCATAACACCCCTAAAAACCTCTAAACCCTCAAATTCTATAATAACCAAAAAAACCCTAAAACTATAAAAATCCAAAAAAACCCTTAAAAATCCATGAAAACATAAAAAACACCAAGAACGTAGAAGACTATAAAACCCCCAAAAACCTTAAAACCCCATAAAACCCTATAAAACACTAAAAACTATAAAACCCCTAAAACTGCTAAAAAATTAAAAAAAAATCTAAATACCCTTAAAAACGATAAAAAACTCAAAAAAATCCTAAACACCCAAAAAGTCCCTAAAAACCCTAAAAAACTAAAAACCCCAAAACACCTGAAAACCCTTATAAACCCTCAAAATCCCTAAAACACCTAAAAACCCTAAACACCATAAAAATTCTAAAAATCACTAAAATCACAAGAAAATGTAAAAACCCTAAAAACATTAAAAACTCATAAAAACCAGAAAAACTAATAGAAACTATAAAACCCTTAAAACCTAGAAAAACCATAAATAACTCAAAAAACATAAATATCCTAAAGAAAAAAAAACAAAAAAACCCTTGATGAACTAAAAAACCCTGAAAACCCCTAAAAACCCTAGAAACCACAGAAAATCCCTAATAACCCTCAAAATCCCTAAAAACCCTAAAAAATCCTAAAAGACACCTAAAAATCCAGGAAAACAAAGAATTCCCTAAAAATTGTGAAAATCCTCTGAATGGTATAAAAACTCTTAAAAACTGAGAAAAAACCTTAAAACCCCATAAAAACCCAAAAAACCACTAAGAACTCGAAAAACCCTTAAAACACCTACAATTTTTAAAAAAACTATAAAATGCCTTAAAACCCCTAAAAAACTCAAAAATAACCTAAAAAAACAAAAAGTTCCTACAACCCCTTAAAACACCATAAACCCCTGAAAAATTCATAAAAATCCTTAATACCCATGAAAACCATAAAAGTCCTAACAACACATAAAATTCAACGAAAATGTAAAAAACCTTAAAAACCTAGAAAAACCCCTGAAAAAAATAACCCCCAAAAACATAAAGCCCAAAGAAACTTGTAAAAACCCTAAAAAATCACAAAAACTCTAAAAACCCTTTAAACTCCTAAAAATGTAAAAAACTATGCAATCCTTAAAAACTCTAGGAAATTAAAAAAACCCCTAAAACACCAAAAAGACCCTAAAAATCCCTAAAAACTCTAAAACCCTGAAAACCCCAAAAACCATTAAAATCCCAAAAAAACATTAAAAGCCTAAAAAAACGTAAAAATCCATGAAAATGTAAAAAATCCAAAAATACTTGAATTACCCTTGAAAACCATAAAAAACCCTAAGAACATTGAAATCCCGTAAAACGCATAAAACACCTGAAAAACAACTTAAAATTATAAAATCCCTTAAATCTCCTAAAACTGTTAAAAACACTACAAAACCTTAAAAACCCAACTAAAACACAAAAAACCCATAAAAATCCAAAAAGACGCAAAAAACATGAAGAAATCTAATAGCCCCCCGCAAAACCATAAAACCCCTAAAAAATACCTAAAAACCTAAAACTACTAAAATCCTAAAATAAACCCATAAAAATGCATGAAAATGTAAAAACCCTAAAAACCTTGGAAACCCCCGGAAAACCATAAACACCACTAAAAACCTTAAAACCCCTTAAATACCATAAAAACCATAAAATATCTAAAAACTCAATAAACCCTTAAAACCCCTAAAATGTTAAAACCTATAAATAATCCTTACAAATCCAAAAAAACTCAAGAAAGCTCTAAAAACCCAAAATACCATAAAACCCCTAAAAAACAAAAAAACTCCAAAAACTCTTTCGGGTTTTTTTGGGAGTTTTGGGTTTTGTCTAGGGTTTTTGGGTGTGGGTTGATTGACCCCCCTGTCTGCTGTTCTGCTGCGTCTTTTTATATAATAAATTTGTGGGGGTCGGGATTAGCCTGACATCCACATTTTCCATGCCCTAAAAATCCATGAAAACATAAGAAACACAAAAACCTAGAAAACCCCTGAAAACCACAAAACCCCTAAAAACCTATAAAACCCCTAAAACAGATAAAAAACCAAAAACCCCTAAAAACTCTAAAAGTCCGTAAAACCCATATAATGTTAAAGGACTCAAGAAAACATTAAGATGCATATGAAACATTAAAAATACCCTAAAAATCCTGAAAAATATTTAAAATTCTAATATACCCCAAAAAACCCTAAAAAAGTCATTGACGCTAAAACCAATAAAATCCTTAAAACCTCCATAAATCCATTAAAATGTAAAAAAACCCCTTATAAAACCATAAATACCTTAAAAAACCCACTAAAACCCCTAAAAACCTTTAAACCCCTAAAAACCCAAAAACCCCTAAAAACATACTAAACACTCTAAAACCCCTTAAAACCATTAAAAACTTTAAAAAGTAAAAAAAACCATAAATCCCCTAAGAAACTGAAAAAACCCTAAAACCCCAAAAAGAAGCTAAAAACCTTGAAAACCCCTAAAAATCATTGAAAACCCTAAAAACAATCAAAATAAATAAAAACCCTAAAAACACTAAAAACCATAAAAATCCTAAAAACCCCTAAAAATCCATGAAAACGTAAAAACCATAAAAACCTTGAAACCCCCCCTCTGAAAACCATTAAAATCCCTAAAAACATAAAAAACCCATAAAACCCATAAAATTCAAAAAATCCACTAAAAACAATTAATACCCTCTAAACCCATAAAAATATTAAACATATCCCAAAAACCATAAAACCATTAAAAACTCAAAAAAATACTCTAAAAACCTTAAAGACCAAAAAAATATATTAAAATACTCTCAAAAGGCTTTAATACCCTAAAAAACTAAAAAACCCCGAAAACCAAAAAGTTACTAAAAACCCTGAAAACCCCCAAAAATCACTAAAAACTCATGAAAACCACTAAACCCCCTCAAAATCGCAAAAAACCCAAAAAACACTAAGAAATATATAAAACCATAAAAACCCCTAAAAATCAACGAAAATGTAAACTACCCTGAAAACCCCTAAACCCATAAATAATCCTAAAACACCTAAAAACATTAAAAAATACCTAAAAACATTTAAAAAAAACTAAAAACCCCTAAAATTCCAGAAGACCCTAAAACCCTGAAAATCCTAAAAACCCCCAAAAACCCTCAAAATCCCTAAAAGCCCTAGAAAAACCTAAAAACCATAAAAATCCTAAAAAAACCCTAAAAACCAATGAAAAGATAAAAAACCCTAAAAACCTTGAAAACCCGCTAAAAACCATAAAACCCCTAAATGTTTTAAGACCCTAAAACCACTAAAAACTTAAAAAAACAATTTAAACCCTAAAAATGTTTAAAATCTCCAACAAACCTAAAACCATAAAAAAATCAAAAAAAAATTCATAATCTGAAAAGACCCTAAAGACCATGAAAAACCCTGAAAACCCTAAAAACCCCTCAAAAAAACCTATAACTCCTAAAAATCTATAAAAAACCCTTAAAATTCTAGAAAAAAACCCTCCTAAAACCCTAAAACACCTAAAAACTTTAAAAAACCATAAAACCACTAAAAACTCTAAAAACACTAAAAATCACTAAAAATCTTAAAAACCTCTAAAAGGCCTTTAAAAACCAAAAAAACAAAAAAAAACCCCAAAAAACCCAAAAAGACTCTAAAAACCCAGAAAACACCCAAATAAAAAACCCATGAAATCCACTAAAACCCCACAAAATCCCAAAAAACCCAAAAAACACTAAAAAATATATAAAACCTTAAAAGCCCCTAAAAATCAATGAAAATGTAAGCAACCCTGACAACCCCCTAAAATTATAAAAAATCCAAAAACACCTAAAAACATTACAAATCACATTAAATAATTATGAAATTCTAAAACCCCTAAAAACCCAAGAAGACCCTAAAAACCCTGAAAACCCTAAAAACCCTAGAAAAGCCCTCAAAATCCATAAAACCCCTAAAAAACCTAAAAACCATAAAAATCCTAAAACCCCCTAAAAATCCATGAAAACATAAAAAATCTTAAAACCCCTAAAAAACTTATAAAAAACATAAAACCCCCAAAAACATTAAAAAACCAGAAAACCCACTATACGCCCCCTTAATCCCCCTAAAAACAATAAAAAATATAAACAAAACCTTTACACCCCTAAAAAAGTAAAGAAAACACCAAAACCCCAAAATACCGTAAAACACTGAAAACCCTTTGAAACCCTGAAAAATCCAGAAAAACCCTAAACACCCTCATAATCACTAAAAACCCTAAAAAACCCTAAAATCCATAAAAATTGTAAAAACACCTTAAATTACATAAAAATTCAAGAAACCCGAAAAACCCTAAAAACCATAAAATCCCCTAAAAATTTAATGAAACCCTAAAAACCCATAAAAAGTTAAAAACCACTGAAAAATCATAAAACACTTAAAACCCTAAAAACTCAAAAACCATAAAAACCACAAAAAAAACTCTAAAAACCCAAAAAGAACCAAAAAACATGAAAACCCCTAAAAACCCTAAGAACACCCTAAATCTCAAAACCCCTCAAAACCCTAAAAATTATAAAAATCCTAAAACCCCCTAAAAATCAATGAAAACATAAAAAACCATGAAAACCCCCTGAAACAATTAAAAACCCTAACAATCATACACTCAAAAAACCCGTAAAAACCCTAAAAGCTAATTAAAACTCTAATAACCCTTTAAACCCCTAAAAATGTTAAATAATACTCTAAAACCATTAAACCCATTAAAAATGCTAAAAACCCCTAAAACTCAAAAAAGAAGTTATAAAACCTAAAAACCCTAAAAACCCTAAACCCCCTAAACCCCCTAAACCCCCTAACACCCCTAAAAACCTCTAAACCCTCAAAATCCATAATAACCCAAAAAACCCTAAAACTATAAAAATCCAAAAAAACCCTTAAAAATACATGAAAACATAAAAAACACCAAGAACCTAGAATACTATAAAACCCCCCGAACCCTTAAAAACCCATAAAACCCTATAAAACACTAAAAACTATAAAACCCCTGAAACTCTTAAAAATGTAAAAAAATTCTAAAAACACTTAAAAACCTTAAAAAACTCAAAAAAAGCCTAGACACCCAAAAAGTCCCTAAACACCCTAAAAAACTAAAAACCCCAAAACACATGAAAACCCTGATAAACCCTCAAAATCCCTAAAACACCCAAAAACCCGAAACACCATAAAAATTCTAAAAATCACTAAAATCACAAGAAAATGTAAAAACCCTAAAAACATTAAAAACTCATAAAAACCATAAAAACCAATAGAAACTCTAAAACCCTTAAAACCCATAAAAACCTTAAATAACTCAAAAAACATAAATATACTAAAGAAAAAAACCAAAAAACCATTGATGAACTTAAAAACCCTAAAAACCCCTAAAAACCCTAGACACCACGGAAAATCCATAATAACCCTCAAAATCCCGAAAAACCCTAAAAATCTTAAAAGACACCTAAAAATCCAGGAAAACAAAGAATTCCCTAAAAACCGTGAAAATCCCCTGAATGGTATAAAAACTCTTAAAAACTGTGAAAAACCTTAAAACCCCATAAAAACCCAAAAAACCACTAAGAACTCAAAAAACCATTAAAACCCCTAAAAAATTTAAAAAAACTCTAAAATACCTTAAAACCCCTAAAAAACTCAAAAATATCCTAAAAAACCAAAATGTTCATAAAACCCCTTAAAACACCATAAACCCCAGAAAAAATCATAAAATCCTTATTACCCATGAAAGCCATAAAAGTCCTAAAAACACATAAAAATCAACGAAAATGTAAAAAACCTTAAAAACCTAGAAAACCCCCTGAAAAACATTAAAACCTAAAAAAACCCTGAAAAACATAAAACCCCCAAAAAACTTAAAGCCCATAGAAACTTGCAAAAACCCTAAAAATCACAAAAAACTCTAAAAACCCTTTAAACTCATAAAAATGTAAAAACTCTGCAAATCTTAAAAACTCTAGAAAATTCAAAAAACCCCTAAAACACCAAAAGACCCTAAAATCCCTAAAAACCCTAAAACCCCTGAAAACCCCTAAAACCCCTAAAACCCCTGAAAACCCCTAAAACCTTTAAAATCCCAAAAACCATTAAAAGCCTAAAAAACGTAAAAATCCATGAAAATGTAAAAAATCCAAAAATACTTGAAATACCCTTGAAAACCTTAAAAAACCCTAAGAACATTGAAATCCCGTAAAACGCATAAAACCCCTGAATAACAACATAAAATTCTAAAATCCCTTAAAACTCCTAAAACCGTTAAAAACTCTACAAAACCTTAAAACCCCAACTAAAACACAAAAAACCCATAAAAATCCAAAAAGACCCTAAAAACATGAAGAAATCTAACAGCCCGTCGAAAAACCATAAAACCCATAAAAAATACCTAAAAACGTAAAACTACTAAAATCATAAAATAAACCAATAAAAATGCATGAAAATGTAAAAACCCTAAAAACCTTGGAAACCCCCGGAAAACCATAAAAACCACTAAAAACCTTAAAACCACTTAAAAACCATAAAAATTATAAAACCTCTAAAAACTCAATAAACCCTTAAAACCCCTAAAATGTTAAAAATTATAAAAAAAACAATAAAAATCCAAAAAAAAACTAAAGAATGCTCAAAAAACCCAAAATACCATAAAACCCCTAGAAAACAAAAAAACTCCAAAAACTCTTTCGGGGTTTTTTGGGAGTTTTGGGTTTTGTGTAGGGTTTTTGGGTGTGGGTTTATTGACCCCCCCTATCTGCTGTTCTGCTGCGTCTTTTTATATAATAAATTTGCGGGGGTCGGGATTAGCCTGACCTCCACATTTTCCTTGCCCAAATAATCCATGAAAACATAAGAAACACAAAAACCTAGAAAACCCCTGAAAACCACAAAACCCATAAAAACCTATAAAACCCCTAAAACATATAAAAAACCTAAAACCCCTAAAAAACTCTACAGGTCCGTAAAACCAATAAAATGTTAAAGGACTCAAGAAAACATTAAGATTCCTATGAAACATTAAAAATACCCTAAAAATCCTGAAAAATATTTAAAACTCTATTATACCCCAAAAAACCCTAAAAAATTCAATGTCGCTAAAACCAATAAAATCCTTAAAAACCCCTAATAAAACCCAAAATACCTTAAAAACCCCCCGAATAAAACCCTAAAAACCTAAAAACCCTAAAAACCCAAAAACCCCTACAAACATACTAAACACTCTAAAACCCCTTAAAACCCTTAAAATGTTTAAAAGTAAAATAAACCATATCTCCCCTAAGAAACTGAAAAAACCCTAAAACCCAATAAAAAAACAAAACCCTTGAAAACCCCTAAAAATTATTGAAAAAACTAAAAACAATCAAAATCACTAAAAACCCTAAAAACACTAAAAACCAAAAAAATCCTATAAAACCCTAAAAATCCATGAAAAGGTAAAAACCATAAAAACCTTGAAACCCCCCCTCTGAAAACCATTAAAAGCCCTAAAAAACATACAAAACCCAAAAAACCCATAAAAATCATAAAATCCACTAAAAACAATTAAAACCCTCTAAACCCATAAAAATATTAAACATAACCCAAAAACCTTAAAACCCCTAAAAACTCAAAAAAACTATAATCCCTCAAAATATGAAAAAATGTCCTGAAACCCCATAAAATCCCTAAAAACCCCTAAAAACCTAAAAACCCTCAAAATCCCAAAAAACTATAACAACCCTAAAAACCTAAAAACCATAAAAATCCTAAAACCCCCCAAAATCCATGAAATCATAAAAAACCCTGAAAACCCTGAAAACCCCCTAAAACCTAAAACCCCTAAATTTTTTAAAAATACTCTAAAAGCACATATAAACCCTAAAAACTCAAAAATACCTAAAATCAAAAAGACCCTAGAACACTAAAAAACCCTATAAACCCATGAAAACACAAAAAAACCTTGAAAATCCCTAAAAACTTTAAAAATCATAAAGACCATAAAAAACCCCAAAAATCAATGAAAATATAAAAAACACCTAAAAACCTTGAAAACCCCTTCAAAACCATAAAAACCCTTAAAACATTAAAAATACATAGAAACCCTAAAATCTCACGAAAAACTTTAACAAAATCTAAAAATCCTTAAAACCCCAAAAAACTCAAAAAACCCTAAAAAACCTAAAAGACCATAAAACCCCTGAAACCCTAAAACCCCCCAATAAACCCCTAGACCCCTAAAAATCCTTAAAGTCCATAAAAACACTAAAAACCAAAAAATCCAAATAATCCCCTAGAAATCCATGAAAGCATAAAAAACCTTGAAAACCTCTTAAAACCATAAAACCCATAAAGGCCCTAATAACCAATAAACCTCCAAAAATACACTAAAAAATCTAAAAACCCTTTAAACCCCTAAAAGCATTAAAAATCTATAAAAACATTAAAAATCTTAAAAAACTCAAAAAAACCCCTAAAAACCAAAAATACACTAAAAACCCTAAAATACCCAAATAAAACCAATGAAAACCCCTAACATCCTTCAAATCCCTAAAAACCCTAAAAACCCCCTAAAAACCATAAAAATCCTAAAAACATGAAAAACATGAAAGCGTAAAAAAACTTAACACCCTGAAAACACTTGAAAACAATAAAAACCCCTTAAAACCTAAAAAACCCTAAAAACTCAGAGAAACCCAAAAACCCACTAAAAACACTAAAAACCTCTTAAAAATATAAAAATGTTAAAAAACTCTGAAAAACCTTAAAAATCCAAAAAACTAAATAAAATCGTAAAGACCTAAAAACCCTAAAAACCCTAAAAAATACCTAAAACCCTAAAAACACATAAATACGCATAAATTCCTTAAAATCCGTAAAAACCTAAAATCCATAAAAATCCTAAAAAATAATAAAAATCCACGAAATGGTAAAAACCCTAAAAACACTAACAACCCCCTAAAAACCATAAAAACTCAAAAAAACCTTAAAAACCTAAAAATCCACAAAAACCCAAAAACCACTAAATACTCTAAACACCCTTAAAACCCCTAAAAACTTCAAAAAACTCTAAAAGCCTTAAAATCCCTAAAAACACAAAATACCCTAAAATCCTAAAAAGACCCTGAAACCCTAAAAATCCTTAAAAACCACATAAAATCCTAAAACCCCTCAAAATCACTAAAAAACATAAAAATGTGAAAAAGCATAAAAAATACGTAAAAACATAAAAAACACTAAAAACAATGAAAAACTTCAACCCCTTAAAACCTCAAAAAATCATAAAAAAGCATAAAAACATAAAAATCGTTAAAAACTCGATGAACCATTAAAACTCCTAAAATATTAAAAACTCTAAAAAACCATAAAAACTCAAAAAAAACCATCAAAACCCAAGGAGACAATAAAAACCTTGAAATTCCATTAAAAACCTGAAAAATATTAAAACCCCTATAAACCCTAAAATTCATAAAAACCCTAATTACCATAGAAATAAAAAAACAATAAAATCAATGAAAACATAAAAAACATAAAACACCCTAAAAACACAAAAATCCCTAAAAACCATAAAACCCCAAAAAACAATAAAAATCCCTAAAAATCGATTAAACCCCCAAACAACCATTAAAACTCTAAAATACCTTAAACCCCCTAAAAGTGTTAAAAAACCTATAACCACCAAAAAATGAAAAAAAATCCCTAAAACCCCAAAAAACCCGAATACCATGAAAACCCCTAAACCCCCCCCCCCCCTAAAACCCCCTTAAAACCTTAAAAATACTCAAAATCCCAAAAACCCCAAAAATGATAAAGCCTATAAAAATCCTAAAAACCCCTAAAAATCAATGAAAACATAAAAAACCATAAAAAATATGAAAACCCCTGAAAACCATAAAACCCCTAAATCCTCAAAAAACCCTAAAACCCATTAAACCCCTAATTACACTAAATAATCTAAATCACTTAAAAGTCCTAAAAATATTAAAGAACTCTAAAAATCCATAAATACTCTAAAAAGAAAAAAAACCCTTAAAACCCCAAAAGACCGTAAATATTCAAAAAACCCAAAAAACCCATGAAAATCCCTAAAACCCCACAAATTCCTTAAAATCCCAAAAACCCCTAATAACCATATAAATCTTAAAAATCCCGGAAAACATAAAAAAATAAAAACCCTGAAAAACCCCAAAAACCCATAAAACCCAAAAAAACATAAAAAACTCTAAACACCCCCTAAAATTATAAAAAGACCCTAAAAACCCCGAAAACACCTAAAATCCATAAAAACCAGTAAAAACCCTAAAACCCCTCAAAATCGTTAAAAGCCATGGGAACCCCAATAAACCATATAAATCCTAAAAAACCCCTAAAAATCCATGAAAACATAAAAATACCTATAATCCCAAAAAACCCTGAAAACCATAAAGGCCTCTATAGACAATAAAAAAATGTTAAACCCTAAAAGCACTAAAAATGCTTAAAACCCTTAAAACCCCTAAATACGATAAAAAAAACTCTAAAAACCCTTAAAACCCCTAAAAACTCAAAAAAACCCCTAAAAACACCAAAAGACCCTAAAACCCAAAAAAACCCCTCAAAACTATTAAAATCCCTAAAACCATAAAAACACTAAAAACCATAAATATCCTAAAAACCCGTCAAAATCATTGAAAACATTAAAAACCCTAAAACCCCCATAAAAACATTAAAATCCTCTAATACCGTAAAAACCTCAAAAAACACATAAAAACCCCCCGAACCACTAACATATTTAAAATCCCTCAAACCCCCCTTGCCTTGCAAAAAAACCCCTCAGACCCCCTAAAAACGTTAAAAACACTAAAAACCCTTAAAACACTAAAAATCTAAACAAACTCTAAAACCCCAAGAAGACCATAAAAACCCTGAGAAACACTAAAAATCATGAAAAACCATAAAAACCATAAAAATCCTAAAACCCCCAAAAAAATCGATGAAAATGTAAAAAGCCCTAAATACCTTGAAAAACCACCGGAAACCATAAAACCCCCCAAAAACCGTAAAAAACCCTAAAACCCCATAAAAACCCTAAAAATCACTAAAAACTATAAAACCCTTTAAACCCTTAAAAACATTAAGAAAACCCTCAAAACAGAAGACACCCTGAAAAACTAAAAAGAATCCTAAAAACCCAAAAAGACCCAAATAAATGTGAAAACCCCTAAAACCTGTAAAAACCCCCTGAAAACCACTTAAACCCCTCAAGATCCAAAAAGCATAAAAATTAAAAAACTACACAAATCCTTGAAAACCGTAAAAATAAATGAAAAAATAAAAAACTTGAAAAACGTAGAAGAACGTAAAAAATTCCTAAAAACCCTAATAACCTAAAAACTATAAAAACCTATATAAACCATAAAAACCACTAATAACTCTAAAAACCCTTATACCTTTAAAAGGTTAAGAAACAAAATAAACCTAAAAAAATTATAACAAAAAAACCCATAAAACCCCAAAAAACCATAAAAACCATGAGAAACGTCAAAAACCATAAAAACTATAAAAATAAAAAATAACCCCAAAAATCCATAAAACCCCATAAAAAACACTAAAAACTATGAATCCCATAGAACCCCCAAATACATTAAAAATCTCAAAAATAAATACAACCACCAAAACCCCAAAAAACCATGAAAACCTTAAAAACAATCAAATTATATAAACTTTCTAAAAAACCATAAAGTCCATTAAAATCCTTAAAACCCCTAAAAATCCATGAAAACGTAAAAAACCCCTAAAAACCATGAAATACCTCTATAAATAAAAAAACCCATAAAAACCTTAAAACCCCTAAGATCCCATAAAAATCCTAAAAACCCACTAAAAACTCTAAAAACCATTAAAATCCCTAAAAACATTAAGAAAGTTTAAAAAAAATTAGAAACCCTAAAAACCTAAAAATACCCTAAAAACCCAAAAGACCCTAAAAACCCTGAAAACCCCTAAAAGCCATGAAAAGTCATAAAACCCCTAAAAATATCAGAAACCCCTAGATAGCCCTAAAAATTATAAACATCATAAAAAAACCTCAAAATCCATGAAAACGTAAAAATACCCTAAAAATCTGGAAAAACCCTTGAAAACCAAAAAACCCCTAAAAAACATAAAAACTCATTAAAACCCAATAATGCAAAAAAAACTCTAAAATTCCAGGAAAACGTAAATACCCTAAAACCCCCTAAAAACCATAAAACCCCTAAAAACCATAAAACCCCTAAAAACGTCAAAACCCATAAAACACCTATAAAACCACTAAGAACCCACTAAATACTCTAAACAACCTTAAACACCAAAAATATCTTGAAAAACTCTAAAGAACCTTAAAATCCTAAAAAATTAAAAAACACCCCAAAAAAACAAAAAAGACCCTAAAACCCTTAAAATCTCTAAAAAACCTAAAATACCCTAAAAACAATAAAAATCACAAAAATCCCCAAAAAATCCATGAAATTGTAAAACCCCTAAAAACCCTAAAAAACCCTTGAAACCCATAAAACCCCATAAAGATCCAAAAAACACATAAGAAACACTAGAAACCAACAAACCCCCTTTAAACGTTAACAAACTCTCAAAACCTTAAAAACCCAAAAAACTAAAAATACCATAAAAATATAAAAAGATCCTAAAAACCTAAAAAGACCCTAAAAACCTGGAGAACTCCTAAAAAACCAAAAAACCCTTGAAAATCAGAAAAACCCCCCAAATCCCAAAAACCCCTAAATTCCTAAAAACTGTAAAAATCCTAAAAAATTAACAAATCCATGAAAAAATAAAAAACCCGGAAAACCCATTGAAAACCATACAACCCCTAAAAACCTCAAAAACACAAAAAACTCATAAAAAACCAAAAATACCCTAAAAACATTGAAAAAACTTAAAACCAATTAAAATGTTAGAAACTCTAAAAAAACATAAAAACACTAAAAACTAAAAAAACCAAAACCCAAAAGACCCTAAAAATCCTAAAAACCCTAAAAACCCAAAGAAACCTAAAACCCCCCCTCACAAACCCTAAAATGTCTCAAAATCCCTAAAAACGAAAAAAATCATTAAGTACATAAAAATCCAAAAAACCCCCCTATAAATCAATGATAATGTAAAAAAACCTATAAACCATGAATTTTTTTGAAAACCATATAAACCCATAAAAAACATTATAACCCATAAAAACCTTAAAAAAACCACTAAAAACTCCAGAAACCCACAAAAACCCTAAAAATATTAAATACTCTTAAAAACCATAAAACCAATAAAAACTAAATAAAACACTAAAACCCAAAAAATATCTTAAAATTATTAAGAAACATAAAAATGAATTAAGAACCCTAAACCCCCGCAAAGTCCCAAAAACCATGAAAAACCTAAAAACCCATAAAAATCCTAAAAAAATCATAAAAATTAATGAAATTGTAAAAAAAACCCCAAATCCCTGAAAAACACCTAAAACCTTAAAAAACACTAAAACACCAAAAAAACCTAAGAACCACTAAAAATATTAAAAACCATTTATACCACTAAAACGTTAAAAAACACTAAAAACCTCAATAAACCTAAAAAACTAAAAAAAACCCTAAAACCCCAAAAAGACCCTCAAACCTGTGAAAACCCCTAAAAACCCTAAAACCCAATAAAAATCCCTACAAATGATTAAAAACCCTAAAAACCAGAAATAATCATAAATATCCTAAAACCCCCTAAAAATCCATGAAAACATTAAAAATCCTAAAAACCCTGAATATCGTAAATACCCCTAATAACCAAAAAACCCCCAATAAATACATAATAATGCTTAAAATCTAATAAAAACTACCAAAATTGTTATAATTCATAAAATGTTAAAAAACTATAAAAAACGTTAAAATCGTAAAAAAATCAAAAAAAATACCATAAAAACCCAAAAAAGACATAAAAACCATGAGAACCCAAAAATCCCAAAAAACCCTGCAAAACCCTAAAATCCCAAAAAATCGTTAAAAAACATAAACAACATAAAACCAATAAAAATACAAAAAAACCATAAAAATCTATGAAAACATAAAAACCCTAAAAACCTTGAAAAACCCTTGAAAACCATAAAAAATCATAAAAACCCTAAAAGCCAATAAATACCCTAAAACCCACTAAAACTCTAAAAATCCTTCAAACATCTAAAAACGTTAAAAAAGGCTAAAACCCCTGAAAAATCCTAAAATTTCTGAATATCCATAGGAACCCTAAAAACCATAAAAACTAAAAAACTGCAAAAAATCCATGAAAATATACAAAACCCTAAAAACTGTGAAAACCCTTTAAAACCATAAAACCCCTAAAAACAAAAAAAACCCTAAAAACCCATAAAAACCATAAAACCCCACTAAAAACTGTAAAACACCTTAGAACACATAAAAATGTTAAAAAACTCTATCAAACCGAAAAACCCTATAAAAGAAAAAAAATAAAAACTCAAAAGTCCCTAAAACACCTGAAAACCCCCAAAACCGAAAAAACCGTTGAAAACCATTAAAATCCACAAAAACCCGATAAACCATAAATCCTAAAAAATGCCTAAAAATCCATGAAAAAGTAAAAATCCCTAAAACTCCTGAAACCCCCTGAAAATCATAAAAACCTAAAACACCAAAAGACAATAAAAAACATAAAAAAACATAAAAACACTAAAAACCCTAAAACCCTAAAAACCCTACACTCCTTTGAGAAACCCTAAAACCCCACACAATCCCTAAAAACCCTAAATATCATAAAAAATCATAAAAATACCCATAGACATACATTATAACATAAAGATCCTTAAAAACATGAGAACCCCTAAAATCCATATAGACCCCTAAAACCCTTTAAAAACCCGTAAAATCCATAAAACCCACAAAATCCTCTTAAAATTCTATAAATCATTAAAACTTTTAAAACTATAAAAAAACATAAAAACCCTAAAAACTAAAAGAAAAACCCTAAAATCCCAAAAGACCCTAAAAACCCTGAAAATACCTAAAAAACTAAAATGGAGAAAAACTCTTAGAATCCATAAAGACACTAAAAACCCTAAAAACCCATCAAATTTTCAAAAACCCTAGAAACCCATAAAAACCCTAAACCCACTAAAACTCTAAACACACTTAAAACCCTTTAAAGAGTTCAAAAAACATCAAAACCCTAAGAAACACAAAAAAAAACCCTAAAAATAAAAAAATACCCTAATAACCGTAACCCCCCCCAATTCATGAAACCACTCAAAATTCTGAAAAACCCTAAAAACCATAAAATTCATAAAATACACCTAAAATTTAATGAAAAAAAAAATCTTAAAACCTTAAAAACCCTATAAACCACAAAAACCACTAAAAAAATAAATCAACATAAAAATAATAAAAAACCCTAAAACTTATAAAATCCTAGAAAACCACTGAAAACTCTAAAAACCATTAAAACCCCTAATTTTTTAAAAAACTCTAAAAAACATTAAATTCCCTTTACACCCCAGAAACCCCTAAGAACTCCAAAAAATCCAAAAGACCCTAAAACTTCTAAAAAACCCTAAAACCCCAAAAAAAACCCCCTTACAAACCCAAACAAACTCTCGAAATCCCTAAAAATCCTAAAAAATCCAAAACCCATAAAATCCTAAAAACACCTAAAAATACATGAAAACATAAAAATCATAAAAAACATAAAACCCCCTAAAGATAAAAAACCCTTAGAAACATAAAAACACTAAAAACCCATAAAAACACTAAAAACTATTAAAAACTATAAAAACACTTTAAATCCCAAAAAGCATTAAATAATTCTAAAAAACTTTAAAAACCCTAATAAACACAAAAAACCCTAAAAACCCAAAAGGGCATAAAAACCCAAAAAACCCTGAAAGCCCTTAAAACCCTAAAATCCCCGGTAAACCCTAAACACTTTCAAAATCCATAAAACCCCTAAATAGCCCTAAAACCCATAAAATTCCTAAAAACCCCTTAAATTCCATGAAATTTCAAAATAACCTAAATACCCCGAAATCTCCTAAAATCCATAAACACCCAAAAAACTAAAAACCCAAAAAAATCTAAAAACCAATAAAAACTCTAAAAACCCTTTAAACCCCTAAAAACGTAAAAAAACACTAAAACCTCTAAAAACAGCTAAAAACTCATAAAAACCCAAAAGGTACCTAAAACCCTGAAATACACTAAATACCCTAAAACCCACTTAAACTCCCTCAAAATACTCAATAACCCTAATAAACCAAAAATACCATCAAAATCCTAAAAAACCCTAAAAAGCCAAGAATATGTAAAAAACCCTAAAACCCTAAAATCCCCCACCAAACCATGGAAACCCCTAAAAACATAAAACCCCCTAAAAATACATAAGAACCCCAAAAAACTAAAAACTCTAAATAACCTTTATATCACTAAAAATGTTAAGACACTCTGAAAACATTAAAACCCCTAAAAAACTCAAAAAATCCAGAAAATCCCAAAAAACCCCAAAAACCCTCAAATCCTTAAAAACCATAAAAAAATCCTTAAAAACATAAAAATATCCCCCCCCCATCTATGAAAACCAAAAAACCCCTAAACCCTATTAAACCCCTAAAAAATATTAAATCCTTTTAAAACACTAAAAGCGTTAACAGACTCCAAAACCCCTAGAAACACTAAAAACACAATAAAATCATTAAAACCCAAAAGACCCTAAAACCCGTAGAAAAAAACTAAAACCCTTAAAAATAACTAAAATACATAAATACCCTAATAACCATAAAAATCATAAAAACACTAAAAAACATTAAGAACCCAATGAAACACAAAAAAACCATAAAAACACCAAAAGACCCTAAAGACATGAAATAACCCTAAAAACCCAACTCTAAAACCCCTAAAAATCCCCAAAAACCAAAAAAACAAAAAAACCCATTAATATCCTAAAAATCCCCAAAAACTAGATGAAAATTTAAATAAAACCTAAAAAATATGGAAACCATAAACCCCCTATAAACGTAAAAATTCATAAAAATCCTAAAAACCCTAAAAACCACTAAAATCTAAAAACCCCTAAAAACGTTAAAACTCTAAAAATATTTAGAATCCTAAAAAAACTAAAAAAAACCCAATGACCATAAAAACCCTGAAAACCCCTAAAAACTCAAAAAAAACATGGAAAACCCTAAAAACATTAAAAATCTCTAAAACCACTAAACAGCCCAAAAAACCATAATAATCCTAAAAAACCATTAAAATCCTTGAAAATGTAAGAAACCCTAAAACATTGAAAACCCCTGAAAACCATAAAAACCCCTAAAAAACAAGATCCCCTAAATCCCTAAAAACTACCAAATACTCTAAAAACCCAATCTAATATTGTAAAAAAATATAAAATGTTTTAAACCCATAAGAACTCCAAAAAATCCTAAAAACCAAAAAAACCAAAAAACCATAAAAAACATTATAAACCATAAAACCCCAGGAAAAACCATAAAACCCCTTAAAATCCCTATAATCCCCCAAAAACCCCAAATACCAAAAAGAATGCTAAATAACCACTATAGATCCACAAAAATGTTTAAAAACCAGAACACCCCAGAAAACATCCTGAAAACCATAAAACCCCAAAAAACCTTACAAAACCGTAAATCCCCTAAAAACCCTAAAAACCTACTGAAATGTCTAAAACCACATAAAACCCATAAAATTGTTTAAAAAAACTAAAAAACCGAAAATCCATAAGATAATAAAAAACATAAAATTCAAAAAGACCTTAAAATCCCTGAAAAAACCCTAAAACCCCTTGAAAACTCTAAAACCCTTAAAACACACTACAAACCACTAAAAACCAGAAAAAACAAAAAAAAACCCCAAAAATTCTCTGAAAATGTAAAAGCTAATAAAAACCATGAAACCCCCTAAAAACCAATAAATTCCCCAAAAAACATAAAAACCATAAAACCCCTAATAACCCATAAAACCCCTGAAACCCCACTAAAAATTCTTAAAACCTCTAAAAATGTTAAAATTTTCTCAAAACCCTTAAAAACACTAAAAACACAAAAAAAATACCCATCAAAACACCTAAAAACACCGAAAACCCTTAAAATACGCAAAAACCCTAAAAAACCTAAAAACCTAAAAAAATCAAAAGAAACCCCCAAAAAATCCATGAAATCTTAAAAATCCTTAAAACCCTTGAAAAAACCTCTACAAACATAAAACCCCCAAATATGTTAAAAAACCATAAAAACACTTAACACCTTAAAAACTAAAAAAAAAACTAAAAACCCCAAAGATGCTAAATTCCTCAAAAAACCATAAAAACCCTAAAAACCCCTAAAAACCTTAAAAACCATAAAAACCTCAAAAAACCATGAAAACCATAAAAATTATAAGAAAACCCCTAAAAAATCTAAGAAAACATAAGAACCCCTAAAATCCCTGAAAACATCGTAAAAACCATAAAACCCCCAAAAACATTAAAAACACTAAAAACCCATAAAACCCTAAAAATCCACTAGAAACTCCAAAAACCCTAAACACCTAAAAACGTTACAAACTCTAAAAAACCTTAAAAATCCAAAATAAACTCAATAAACCCCTAAAAACCCCAAAAGGCCCTAAAAAACCCTAAAAAACTCTAAAGACAATCAACATACCTAAAACCCTAAAAAACCCTAAAAACCATAAAAACCTAAAAACCCTAAATAATCAATGAAAACATAAAACACCCTAAATACCCAAAAAAAAACCCTAAAACCTATTAAACCCCTAAAAACCTAAAAAACCTAAAAACACAAAAAAACAAACTAAAAACTCAAAAACCCCTTTAAAAATCAAATAATATTTAAAAAATATATAAAACATTAAAAATTCAAAAAACTCAAAAAAAACCAAAAAATCCAAAAGATCGTAGAAGCACTAAAAAACCATAAAACACGTCAAAACCCCTAAAACCCATAAAATCCATAAATATCATAAAATCCATATAAATCATAAAACCCCCTAAAAGCAATGAAAATGTTAAAACAATAAATACCCATTAAAACCCTAAAAATCAATAAAACCCATAAACCCCCATAAAATCTATTAAAACATAAAAAAACTAAAAACACTAAAAATTACAAATGCCTAAAAAACCTTAAAAACTACTAAAGCCCATAAAAACAATAAATCCCATAAAAACATTTAAAACCATTAAAATCCCTAAAAATATTAATGTCTCTAAAAAACCGTAAAAATCCTTAAAAACTCAAAAAACCCTAAAAACTCAAAAAGACATTAAAAACCCTGAAATACCCTTAAATCAATAAAAACAATTGAATCCCCCGGAAAACCCTGAAAATCCCTAAAATCCCTAAAAACCCTAAAAACAATAAAAATACTAAAAAACCCTAAAAAACCATGAAAATGTAAAAAACCCTAAAAACCCTGAAAACCCCATGAGAACCATAAATGCCACTAAAAACCATAAAAAATCTAAAAACCCATAAATAACAAAAAAACTACTAAAACTCTAATAACAATCAAACACCAAAAAAAATTAAAAACTTTAAAAACATTAAAAACTTAGTTGATTTTTAAAAAACCCTAAAAACTGAAAAAGTATTTAAAACCCCTGAAAAACCTTAAAATTCCTCAAAATACCTAAAAACCCTAAAAACTCTAAAACCCATAAAAATCCTAAAAAACCCTCTAAAAATAAATGAAATCATAAAAGGGCCATAAAAACCATGAAAACCCCTAAATACCATAAAACCCTTAAAACATTAAATAAACCCTAAAAACCCATAAAAACCATAAAACCACTAAAAACTATAAACATCCTTCAAAACCCTAAAAATGCTAAAAACTCTAAAAACCCATAAAACCATAAAAAACAAAAAAACCCTTAAATCCCCAAAGACCCTTAAAACCCTAAAAACCCCTAGATACCCAAAAAATCACTATAAGCATAAAAATCCTGAGAAATCCAGAAAAGTCCATAAAAACATAGGAAACCCTCAAAACCCTAGAACACCATAAAAACCCCTAAAAATTTTAAAAACCCAAAAAACCCACTAAAAACTCTAAAAACCCTTAAAACCCCTAAAAAATTAAAAAACTCTTTAAACCTTAAAAACTCTAAAACACTCAAAGAAACCCTAAAATCCTAAAAAGATCCTAAAACCCCTAAAACACTCAAATTCCCTAGAAACTCCTAAAAACCCTAAAAACCCTAAAACCCTCAAAATCCCTAAAAACCATGAAAAACCCCTAAAACCATAAAAATCCTAAAAAACCCCTAAAATCCATGAAAACATAAAACCCCTAAAAACGTCTAAAAACCATAAAAACCTCAAAAACCTTCAAAACTATAAAATCCCTAAAAATTACTAAAAATGATAAAACCCTATAAAACCCATAAAAATGATACAGAAAACATTAAAACCCCCAAAAGGCCCAAAAAAACTCAAAAAACCCTGAAAACCCTCAAAAAACCCAAAAACCCTAAAAATCATTAAATTCTCTAGCCATGCAAACAAACCCAAAAAAATCACCCCAAAAACCTGAAAACCCTAAAAATCATAAAACAACTAAATACCCCTAAAAATATAGAAAATCCCAAAAAACCATAAATCTCCTAAAAACATTAAATACCGATATGAAAAAAGAAAAACACTAAAACAACTAAAAACTCTAGAAACCCTGTAACCCCCTAAAAATGATAAAAATCTCTAAAAACCCATTAAAACACTAAAAAAACTAAAAAATCACTAAAACCCTAAGACGACCGTAAAAATCCTAAAAAACACTAAAAACCCTAAAAAAACTCAAAATCTATTAAACAATAAAAACCCTACAAACCATAAAAAACCAAAAACCCCTTAAGAACCATGAAAACATAAAACCCCCAAAAACCCTAAAAATACCCCTGAAAACCATAAAACACTTAAAAACCTTAAAAACCCTAAATACTCATAAAAACCATATAAACCTCTAAAAACTCTCTAAACCCTTCAAAATGTTAAAAAACTCTAAATAATCTTCAAAACTGGAAAAACTAAAAAAACCCTAAAATCCCAAAAGACCCTAAGAACTCCAAACAACTCTAAAAACCCTAAAATCTTTTAAAAATCCATAATAACCCTCAAAATACCTAAAAACTCTAAAACCCCTATATACAATAAATATCATAAAAACCCCTAAAAATCAATGAAAACATAAAAAATCCCAAAAACCCTAAACCCCCTGGAAAACCATTCAAACCCCTCAAAACCTTAAAAACCCTAAAACCCCATAAAAACCCTAAAAACAACTAAAAACTCAAAAACCCATTAAACCAATAAAAACATTAAAAAACTATTAAAAACATTTAAACCCCTAAAACTCAACAAAATAATCCAATAAAACCAAAAAGACCCTTAAACCCTTGAAAACCCCCAGAAACCCAAAAAACAGTTAATACAACAAAAAACACTAAAAAACCCCAAAATCAAAAAAAACCTAAAAATTATAATAACTATAAATATACTAAAAAACCATAAAAATCCACAAAATTGTAAAAAACCCTAAATGCACTGAAAAACCTTAAAAACCATAAAACCCCCTAAAATCCTAAAAAAAACCCCTAAAACCCCTAAAACTCCTAAGAGCCACTAAAAACTCTAAAAACCCATAAAACTCCTAAAAACAATAAAATACACAACAAACCTAAAACACACTAAAAACAAAAAAAAACTAAAACCCTAAAAAACCCTAAAAACCCAGAAAAACTTTAAAAGCCCTAAAAACCATAAAAACCGAAATAACCACTAAAAATCCAAGAAAAAGTAAAAAACCCTAAAAACCATGAAAAACCACATAAAACAATAAAGCCCCATAAATACCATAAAAACCCTAAACACCCCTAAAAACTAATAAAAGCTCTGAGACCCAAAACACCCCTAAAAATGTTAAAACCTTTAAAAAATCAATAAAAACCCAATAAGACCCTAAAAATCCACCCTAAAACCCTCAAAATCCCTCATAATACTAATATGTACTTAAAACCATAAAAATCCAAAACCGCCCCTAAAAATAAATGAAAACGTAAACAAACCCTAGAATACCTAAAATACACCATTAAACTACAAAACCCCTAAACCCCCTAAAACCCTATAAAACCCTAAGAACCCATAAAAACACTGAAAACCCCCTAAAAACTCTAAAACCCCTTATAACCCATAAAAATGTTAAAAAACTTTAAAAAACTTTCAAAATCCTAAAAAACTCAAAAAAGCCTAAAAACCCAGAAGACCCTAAAAACGCTTAAAAACCCTAACACCCCAGAAAAACCCTAAACCCCTAAAAATCTCTAATACCCCTAAATCACCCTAAAAACCGTACAAATCATAAAAAACATAAAATTCCTTAAAAATGTAAAAACCCTTGAAAACCCTGAAAAACCCTTGAAAATCAAAAAACAACACAAATCCTAAAAAATACATAAAAACATTAAAATCCACTAAAAACTTTAAAACCACTCAAAAACCCCCCAAAAAGATAAAAAACTCTAAAACCCCATAAAACCCCTAAAAATAAAAAAAACCATAACACCCAAAAGGTCCTAAAAACAAATAAAAAACCATAAAAACCCTAAAAATCCCTAAAAAAACATAAAAACCACCAAAATCCATAAAAAACTAAAACGCTTTAAAATTCATGAAAATATAGAAACCCTAAAAACCTTGAAAACCCCATGAAAACCATAATACACCTAAAAACATTAAAAACCCCTAAAAAGCCTAAAAACCCAATAAAATGTCTAAAACCCCCTAAAACACCTAAAAACATTAAAAACTCTTAAAAACATAAGAACCCTAAAAACCATAAAAACACCTAAAGACCATTAAAAACCATAAAAACCCGAAAAACCACTAAAAACTACAAAAGCCCTAAAAATGATACAAATCTCTAAAAACCCTTAAAGGCCCTAAGAACTCAAAAGGACCCTAAAATCCCAAAAAGACCATAAAACCCTGAAAACCCTAAAAAACCCTAAAACCCCTCAAAATATCTTAATGCCTTAAAAACCCATAAAAAACATAAAAATCCAAAATAATCCGATAAAAACCCATGAAAGCATAAAAACTATAAATAACCTGAAAATCCACTAACGACTCTAAAAAACCTCAAATCCCCTTAAAACGTTAAAAAACTCTAAAAATCCATAAAAACCATAAAAAAACAAAAAAACCCTAAAATTACCAAGGGCCTAAAACCCCTTCCCCAAAACCCCATAAAACCATCAAAATCCCTAAAAAACCTAAAAAACCAAAAACCCACCAAAACTAAAAATGCTTTCCATGAAAATGTAAAAAACAAAAATACCCTGAAAAACCCCCTGAAAACCATAAAACAAATAAAAACCTTAAAAACCTCTAAGAACCCATAAAAACCAAAAAAACCACAAGAAACTATAAAACCCATTAAAAACCCTAAAAATGTTATAAACCTCTAAAAACCATAAATTCTCAAAATACCCTAAAAACCCAAAAAGACCCTAAAACCAAAAAAACCCTAAACCCCCCTAAAAATACCTAAAAAGGATTAAATTCCCTAAAACCCAAAAAAAAACATTATTATCATAAAAATCCTAAAAACCATATAAACCCCTAAAAACATTAAACACCATAAAAATACATAGACGCCTTAAAACCCACTAAAAACTCGGAAAACCTATATACCCCCTAAAAATGATAAAAACACTAAAAAACATTAAACTCTAAAAAACCTAAAAACACCTGAAAGGCCCTAAAAACCCTAAAACCCCCAAAAAACATAAAAACCTAAAAACCCCTAAACATTGATGAATATGTAAAAAATCAAAAAAAAATCCTGAAAGACACAAAAATCCATAAAATCCCATAAAACCATGAACACAATAAAACAACATGAAATCCTTAAGATCCACTAAAATTTTTGAATACCCTTAAAACCCCTAAAAATGATTAAAAACTATAAAAACATTAAAAACCCTAAAAAAATCAGAAAAATTGTAAATCCCCAAAAACCATAAATTCCCTAAAAATCATGAAAACATTCAAAAAATAATCAATACCTTTAAAAACATTAAATCTCCTAAAAACACATAAAAACCCTAAAAACCAATAAAAATATAATAAACATTAAAACCACTAAAAACCTTAAAAATACTAAAAACCATAAAACCCCTAAAAAACTCCAAAAAACCATAACAACCCAAAAGGATAATAAATACTATGAAAACCCTAAAAACCCCAAAAAACCATAAAAACCCTAAAAATCATCAAAATCCCTAAAATCCCTAAAAACCTAAAAACCATAAATATACTAAAAAACCCTAAATATATATAAAGACATAAAAAACCTAAAAAGTCCCTAAAAAACACAAAGACCCTTAAAAACAATAAAACCCCCAAAAATCATTAAACACCTAAAAAAACATTAAAAATACGAAAAACTCATAAAACCCTATAACCACTAAAATTTTTAGAAACCCTTAAAACCACTAAAAATGTTAAAAAACTTTAAAAACACTAAAAATCCATGAAAAACCTTAAAAATTCTCAATGTCTGAAAAAACCCTAAAACCCCCTAAAAACCATAAAAATCCTAAAAACACCTCAAAATCCAGGAAATTGTAAAAAAACCTAAACACCTTGAAGAACCTCGAAAAACCATAAAACACCTAAAAACCTTTAAAACCCTAAAACCCCTCTAAAATCTCCAAAACCCCTTAAAACCGTTAAAATGTTAAAATACTCTCAAAAGATTTAAAACCCCAAACAACCCTTAAAAACTCAAAAGGACCCTAAAAAACTAGAAAACCCCTAAAAACATTAAAAACATCTAAAAACCCATAAACCCCCATAAATCCATAACAATCCTAAAAATCCTTAAAATACCCCTAAAAATCAATGAAAACGTAAAAACCCCTAAAAACTCTTTGAAAACCATAAAAACCCTAAATACCTACTAAAAACTCTAAAAACTCTAAAAACACCTAAAAACATTAAAAAAAATTTAAAAAAATTAAAACCTCTATAAAAATAAAAACCCAAACATACCCTAAAAACCCTGAAAACCCCTGAAAACCCTAAAAACATTAAAACCCCTCAAAATCCCTAAATCCCCTAAATACATAAAAAAACCTAAAAATCCCTAAAAATACCTAAAAATCCATGATAATGAAAAAAACCGTATAGAACCTGAAAAGTCTCTCAAAACCATAAAAACATTTAAAAACCCTAAAAACCCATTAAACCCCACAAAACCCATTAAAACCCTTTACACCATTAAAATATTTAAAACTCTAAAAATAACATACAAACCCTAAAAAACTAAAAACCCCCTAGAAACCCATAAATACACTAAAACGCTTGAAAATCTATAAGAAAAGTAAAACCATTGAAAACCCGTAAACCATCCAAATCCTTAAAAACCCTAAAAAACCGTAAATCCCTAAGATTCCTAAAAATCTTAAAAACCCACTAAAAATCCAAGAAAACATAAATAATCCTAAAAACTAAGAAAAATCCCTAAAACCAATAAAAACCAGTAAAAACATAAAAAACAAAAAAAACCCATAAAAACTCTAAAATCCCCTAAAACCACTTAAATACTTTTAAAACCCCTAAAAGGTTATAAACACTCTCAAAAATCATAAAACCCTTGAAAAACTCAAAAAAACTTAAAAACCCAAAAAGAAAAAGACCCAAAACCCCTGAAAACCCAAAACCCCAGAAAATGACGAAAAATAATAAAAACCATAAAATTCCTAAAAAACACCAAAATATACATGAAAACGTAGAAAATTCTAAAAATGCTGAAAAAATCATTGAAAACCCCCTAGAAACCACTATACCCCTAAAAACCCTAAATAAACATAAAAACTCATAAAACCCCTAAAACCCCACTAAAAACTCTAAAAACCTATAAACCCCTTAAACTGTTAATAACTCTATAAAATAATAAAAACCCATAAAAACCCAAAAAAAACCATAAAACCTAAAAAGATCTTAAAATACCGAACCCCGCCCCCCCAAAAAAACCCCATCAAAAACCCTTCAAAATGATTGAAAAAACCTAAAACCCTTCAAAATACATGAAAAACCCAAAAACCCTTCAAAATACATGAAAACCCTAAAAAAACTAAAAACCTTAAAAATCCTTAAAACCCATAAAAAACATGAAAACATAAAAACCCTAAAAAACACATGAAAACAATTATACCCTTAAATTCATAAAAACTCTAAAACCCATAAAACCCTAAAAACCACTAATACTCTAAAAACCCTTATAATCCCACAAAATGTTAAAAAACTATAAAAACCCTAAAAACCCAAAGAAACTAAAAAACCCAAAAACACAAAAAATCTATAAAAACCATGAAAACCCTAAAAATCCTTGAAAAACATGAACTCCCTTAAAAACCATAAAAAGCATAAATAACCCTAAAACCTAGAAAAAACCAAAAAACCCATAAAATCCTTGAAAACGTAAAAAACCCTAAAAACATGAAAACCCTCTAAAATCCAGAAAACCGAAAAAACCTAAACACCCATAAAAACTCTATAAACCACTGAAAACTCAAAAAACATTTAAAACCCCAAAAAATGTAAAAAACCCCCTAAAACCCTAAAACGTCAAGACTCTAAAAACCATAAAAACCCTAAAAAAATATAAAAACCACTAAAAACCCAAAAGACCCTAAAACCCCCTAAAAACAATTAAAACACCTGAAAACTGTTAAAACACCCAAATTCCCAAAAACCCATAAAAATCCCAAAAAATAACTAGGGAACCATGAAAATGTAAAGAACCCTAAAAACCCTAACCACCCCTAAAAACCATAAAAACCATAAAAATCCAAAAACACCATAAAAACCTTAAAAACCCACTTAAAACTATAAGTACCTTTAAAACCCCTAAAAACGTTAAAAAACTCTAAAAACCTTTAAAACCCTAAAAAATAAAATAAAAATCTAAAACCTCAAAAGAACAAAAAAAACCCCTAAAACCCCTAAAAACCCTTGAAAACCCCAAAAAACCTCAAATCCTTAAACCCCAAAACCCATAAAAATACTAAAAATCTTAAACCGCTCCTAAAAATCCTTAAAAACGTAAAAAACCATAAAAACCCTTAAAACCCATAAAACCATAAAAATTCCTAAAAATAATTAAAAACCCCTAAACCCCCATAAAAACCTTCTATCAATTCTAGAGACTCTCAAAACCCCTATAAACGTTAAAAAGTATAAAAAAACTTAAAAATCCAAAAAACACTCAAAAAACCCCAAAAATCCAAAAAAGGACATAAAACATCTAAAAACAAAAAACCCTTGAAAACCGCTAAAATCCCTAAAAATTCCTAAAATCCCTAAAAACCATAAAAGTATAAAAAATAATAAAAAACTATGAAAACATAAAAATGCTCTACAAACCCTGACAAACAGATGAAAACCATAGAAACACCCAAAAACCATAAAAAACCCTAAACTCCAAAAAAACCCCAAAAAAACCACCTAACACTCTGAAAACCCTTGAAACCCCTAAAAAGTTAAAAAATATAAAGATTCTTAACAACCCTAAAAAACACAAAAATCCCCTAAAATTGAAAAAGCCCATAAAAACATTGAAAACCCCCAAAAAATCCGATAAACCCCTAAAACCTTCAAAATCCCTAAAAAGCATAAAATACATAAAAACCTAAAAACCTAAAACCCCTAAAAATCCATGGAATCATAAAAAAAACCCTAATAACCCCGAAAACCCAATAAAACCATCAAAATCCCTAAAAACCCATAAAAACCGTAAAACCACTAAAAAACTAAATACCTTTAAACTCCTAAAATCATTAAAAAAATCTAAGAAATCTTAAAAAATCATAAACACTAAAACCCCCCAAAACTCCAAAAGACCCTAAAAACCTTATAAACCCTCAAAATCCCATAAAACCCTAAAACCCCCTATAAATCCTATAAAACCCCTATAAATCAAAAAAAACATAAAAAACCTTGTAATTTCTTAAATACCCCTAATACCCCAAAAAAACCATAAGAAAATTAAAAACCCAAAAAAGCAATAAAAACCCTAAAATCCCACTAAAAACTCTAAATACCCTTTATACTCCTAAAAACGTTAAAAACGTTAAAAACTCATAGAAAAACAAAAACCCAAAGAAAACCCCCAAAAACCTTAAACACCCAAAGGACCATAAAAACACTAAAAAACCTAAAACCCCTAAAAACCTAAAACCCCCATAAAACCCCTTAAAACTGATTAAAACCATCAAAATCCATAAAGTGATAATGAAGATCAGATGTAGTCACTAATTCATCTAAGCTGTCAGACCCACGTAGGATACTAGACAAGCTAAGATGTCGGACCCACATAGGATACTAGACCCGCTACTCTGTCAGTGTAACGCCCCGACCCTAGATACCCAGAGTCGGTGCATTATTACATAACATTTTCATGATCACAAAGGATCAAGTCTCGAAAGACCGATTAGTTTATTAGTCTTGGAAACACTAGATATATTCATATGTATTACATTACATCATAAGGTAAAAAAACTACCACAACATCTTGTCTTCATATCCCATCATACTATCCCTGCAGGTCATTCATAAATTACTTCTTCACATCCTGGGAAAAATAAAACATTGAAAGGGGTGAGCTCAGATGCTCAGTAAGGATAACAATATAGCAGAAGCTTTCATAGATAAGAATAAACACTTAAAATAAATTTATAACTAAAACAAAAGCCTTTTAAACATGAATATCAGCATAATATGGGAAAGATAAAATGAAATAATGTCATTTACTTATTCACATGGATATTCTACTAGTCGAACAATCACATGAAATATCAATAACAACTTTCATAATGATGGAATGCATAATGCCAGACTATCATAACCACATAACCAAGGGCTCGTGCCAAGACTAAAATAAGATTTTTCCAAGGCCTTATGCCAAGACACTAGTTTGTCTCATGAGACCTACCGATGCATCGAGGAGCTATAGGGGGCTCCACCTGTCACTTACTAAGTTAAATTCAATCCTCATTTTAACATGTTTAAACATAACATAAACATTCATATTAAAAATAGCATACGAAAGGTCAATACTTTATCCACAAACCATGAATGGTATAAAAATAGCACATCCATAGTCAAACATAACTCATTAGATACAATACGGATGATTTTATTGTATCATATTAACCTCAATAGATAATAAGGAATGATATTGACATAGATGAAAATAACCATCAAAACTATTTGAGAGAAATATCCCCGTTTTCTTGAAATCATTTAAAAGTCACACTATTTGTCAAGAAGCCGTTAAAAATTGATTTTTGAATAAAAGTGTCCCATACCACTTTGAAGCTTTTAAAAGGAGTTTTAATTTTAAATAATTAATGTCCATATAAATGAATCCATAAAACCTTTTTTTAAAACATGGACATTAATGAGCAAGATTTAGAAGAATAAGTCGTTAAAACATTTAAAAATGGTATTTTAGTTATAGTTTCTAACCAAAAGAGAGACACTTGAATACAAATAATTGAGGTAATCAAAACATTGTAATATCATGAGAATAATGGGATTCATGATAAAATATGCCAATGTACATTATATACACCACATAAAAGTGATTTGGTGTATAACAACAAAGAAGTCTCAATGGTATGTAAATTGAGATGAAATATCTCATAAAGGATATATACTTAGGTTAAGGATAAATCAACGACATAATTATGTGTGACAAATATAAATACACTAAATATGATTGGATATTCAGTGTAAAACAATCTAGGGACATTCACACATAATCTTGTAAAAACAACACCAATGAATTGGATGTTTAACTCAACAAATGGAGAATGAGTTAAAATTACTCTTATCAAATTCATATCGATGATTTGAGAAATTATCAATGGAGTGATTATGTGTATCAAAATTATATCCACAGAAAAGGGGAGTGGAAATTATTACATAAGCAAATGAATAATGATTCGACACATAATCTCAGAGTAAAATAATCAATGAAATTTGCGTAAAGATGAATAAATAGAAATTGAAATTTAAAATTCCCTTATAGATTAGCTAACTTATGAAACATACACCCATGAAAGAAGGATAATACAATGATGATGTAAATACCCATAAATTAATGTATATTACACAATGAATACCATCATGGGTAGTACACACACCACATGTAATAAATAAGTGGTGAACAATGGAATTATCACGGAATTAAAAGAGAGATAAGAAACCCCTTTGTACTTTTTCCTTGGTCGACGGTAGGTTAACATCCTATATAATGGTGAAATAATTGTTATTTAATTATACAAGAATACTTTACATTAATATGATATCATATATGATCTTTTAACATTGATTTGTTAATAATATCTTAGTATTATCGTCATTTCGGGTGTTAACTTACTCATTTTCCATTATATTATTTGTTATGTAAGCCGTGTTTGATATGGATAGGTTGTATATTATTTATATCCATAATTATATCAAGTCTTTAAACATTATTTTTAAATCATCAAATGATAATTATACTTGAATGGATACGATGGAGAATGAATCTCATCGCTTTCGTGGAGACGGTAGTCCGTACGTATGCACGAGCGAAAATATCATTCTTTTGATGTTAAAATAATATATAATTGGATGAGATATCTCATAGACAGAATAATTATAATGTTATATTTATTATTTAAATGAATTACACATCATTATTATACCCATCCAAATAATAATTTATTGAATGACAATTACACCACGATGTGGAGACGGTAAGCCGTACGTACGCACGTATGGTGACATGTCATTCAAAGGATGAATAGAATAATGAATATGGTTGTATCATATTTATAATAATATTATATTATATAGGAGATCTAGATTAATTATTTTATAATGGGAATAACAATGAAAAAATAAGTTGAAGAAGAAAAGAATTTGAAAAAGGGTGGTAAAAACATTACCTCTTCTTCGGGTTCTTCCTTTTGATTTGATCAAAAGGGCTTCCTATGATGGCTTTCTGATCAAAATAAGGCCTCTAGATTGTATTGACGGAAGTTGCGATGGTATTTGGGAAGGGTTTTGTCGATCCAAAAGGCTTTGATGGTGTGAATTAATGAGAAGGGGGAGTGCCCTTTTATAAGAGGGGTGAGAGGCACCTTTGGAAAAGCTAAAAATATTATTTTATAATAAATTCATATTCTGTTTATAATGGATAAAAAGTGGATTATTTAAATGTTAAGGTTGTTATAGGTCGTAAACCACTCAACCAATAGAATTTAGATCGGTTGGGTTCAATATATTAACCTTATCTTTAAGTATTAACTCTTAGTTAATTAGTTTCACTTTTACAATGTCTCTTTTTATTTTTATATTATATGGTTAATAAACATACTATATGCATCCAAGAGACCCCCAAGATGTCCATTAATGATACAAATATCATGTTATAAGTCACTTGTACGAACCTTATATTTTTAGGAATTTAATATCAATTAATAATATAATATTTTTTTTAAAAATCTTTTATGTCAATTTTAACACTATTCAATAATTGATTTTTGTAAAAAACATAACAGAATGATTACTTCGAACATAGTTAATTAAATAATTTCTAACATGTCATATTAACCTAGAAAATTAGTTTAATTCATAAAATGTCTTAAATTATATTTATCTGGGCATCTACAATATCAATCATCTTAATTAATCACTATTATGGTAATTACTGCATCACCATTGTGTCATAAATAAATTAAATTATTTAATGTATAACATTTATAAATAAAATACCATTATGTAGGAAATATATTTAGATTTATAATGAATATTTATAGTCGAAAATGAAACATATATAACCCTATGTAAAAATTGTTTTTCTAAAAGATATATGCTTGTATCATTTTTGTATTCATTTTAACTTAATTAAAATAATGTGTCCCTATCACTTACAAGTGGCACCACGGGGACACAAAATCGACCCAAATATGTCCATGGTCAGAAATGTATCAACCAATAAGGTTAAGACACGTTTTTGGGTAATTTGGTATTATTATAATAATAATTTTTATCCCTTATTTACCGGATTTACCCTTTTACTACGGTAAATAAAATATTTACCGAAGTTATTATTCAAAATTTCTAAAAATAAAAGTTACCTAATTACACAATTTGACCATATAGATTCCAAATATCGAATCCATTTTTCCAAATTCGATTCACAGAAGTGTCAAAAATTAATTTTAAATTAATTCCCACTGTCAAAACAAAAAACGTGTTTTTAAGAGATAATAACTATCAAAAGATTGGCACTTGTTTATGTCTGGTTTAATTGTAAAATTATGTCCAATGACAAAAATTGAATTAAATGGTAAAAATATATTCTAAATATACTTTAAAACCACTCAAATTCATAATTTATCAATATTAATTATTTCGATTAAAAAAGTTGTTTTTAATTAAAATCTAGTAATTTTCACTATTCATCAAAATATTAAAGTTATCCGAAAAGTACCAAAATTTCACCCTAGGCTAATTTAGATATTACAAATCCAAAAATGAAGTCCATTTTTAGAGATAGAATTTATAAAATTTCAAAAATTAGGTATTACTATTCATAACGGCTAGTTTGATTGGTTATGGTGTGTTAGAATCTCAAAGTTGCGTACAATGCACACCATTGCATTATTCAAAGGGAAACGGACCGTGGAATCGTGGGGTGTTACATTCTCCCCTCCTTCAATAAATTGCATAATCGCAATTTTTTTAAAATTGGGCTTGAAAATATAATATAAAGTCCCACATCAGAAAAAGAGTCAACAAAACTATCACTTTAAAAGAAAGGAAGAGAGGTATATAGGTCACCCAAGATAACCCATACTAGGATTCCAGGTAGGAAAACATGGATATGGAAGATAAACTATGTGTTATTTTCTGATGGAGAGGTATAGAAAACATGATCAGGAGAAAGTTAACAATAAGAAAATAATAAACTTGTATTGGGACAAACAGTCATTAGTCTCCCAGTAGGAAAAGTAAACTGAAAACATTTTTTGTTTTAAGTTACATTACTTAAGGACGAGGAATTCATTTATGATATTAACTAAGAACATAAATAGATATAATTACTTTTTAAGTAGAGTTTCATTCTTTAATAAATTTTTACCAATAACTCAATTTTTTTTGGAAAAATGAGTATTCAAGAAGACTTGGTCACAATGGAAGAGCTAGAATAAACATCTATAGAAATACATGATCAATGTAGGATAAACTATATATTTTCCTTGTCTTTAGAGATTAATCAAAACCAAAATGTTTAGAATAATATCTGATGATCCCCCAAATGGATATTCCATTAGAGAAAAAAAATCACTAATCATAATTTCTAAAATTAAACCATCAATACCCCAAAGATAAATAAATGCCATTAAATAATCAATTTTCCTTAAAATCCTTCAATATAATCCAAACTAATATTGAAACCCAAAACTTATAAGAATGTAGTCTTCCATGTTAAATTGTATCTCCAAATGACATTAATTACTCTTAAAGTCACATACTTAAAAGTAATTAAACTAATCATTTCCATAAATAACCCAAATAACTATAAATCCACAATAAAAACATAGATAAAAATCCACCATTACTCCTGAAATGAAATCCCATAATATTCTATTTTCCATGGCCATATAGTGTTCACAACAAAGTGAACAACTTCAAAAATAACATTTATCACTTAATCACTAAATCATTTTCATATACTAAGGGTATTCCTTTGATAAGACACAAGATCCCAAATCAAATTATTATTGATCAATAAAATCATTTAACTAAAAATAATAGTCACACTAACCAGGGACATCACATAGTCCAGTGGTAGGCGATAAATCCCAATCGCACTTTGGTTGTGGGTTAGATTCCCATAACATTGTCCGACACGATGGGTTGTCACACGGTCAGCATGTTTTCCTTTTTCAAAAACTGTATTTTATCAAATTACCAAAATGAGAAAAATTTCTCAAAATAACCATAACATAATATAACCACAAATATTATCTCATACCTCGCATTTTCATCCCAAATTATTATAACTTCAAATTTTCTCAAACCCAACGATCATATAAAACCAAATGGTTATTTATAACTTTATCCACAAGTGAAAATATAATTCATCCTCAAATATCATTCTCACATGGAAAACTGCAGGGTTAAAAAAATACAAGAGAAAATTATTCCAAAGTAAACCCATCAATAAGGAGAACTAATACTTTTTAAACATTTCTCCAACCATTTATTTCCACATATCTTCTTCTTTGTCCAAGAAAATATCCTATAGAATAGGGCATTCACTTGGGTAATGGACAGGTCCCCTACATATATGTCAAATGACTGTAAAAGGACTCCTGGGACCATTTTTATCTTCTTCCATAGTACTCTTCATATTTCTTCGGCAATTCTTCACTGTATGTCCTTCTTTCCCGCACATAAAGAATTTCTTTGTCCCATTGAGACACTTTCTTGTGTGTCTCCTTCCACATTTCCTGCATGATGGAAATTGAGGATTCCTTTCTCCATGGTCTCCACTGCTGGAGCTTTTATCATTCATCACCTTTCTCTTCTTTGTTGAGTCTGGGAATTGGTTAATATATATATTGTTGATCATATTTTTGGAAAATTGATTTGTCATAAAGACAATATCTTTTAAGCCTATCAACATTACATTTTGTTGCTCATTTCCACCATCGTTCCCACCTTGTACATCATTCTCAAAGTCACTATGACTTCCTTGGAGTCCAGCCATTGACTAAAACCAGAAATCATTGTGTTAGTAACAGTAGTCATAAAATCATTTATAGATTAACATGTCACCATATTCTCAATTTGAAACACAATAGGATTAACCAAGGTCATTTACTCTTATCTTATATATTTAATACTTCAAATCGGTTAGTAAATAAAATGTAAATTATCCTAAGCATATCCCCCGGTAGTGTCGTAACCAAGAGTGCAGCAAGGCCCGTTATAGTGCACCAGTTCCCGTTCGAGTCTACCTCAAAGAAGTGTTTTCGGGTTTTACCCCTAGGTACATCTGAGCCCGAGCTGCCTCTACCTGCTCATATCCAGATAGGGATGTATTGCTCGGAAAACTCATAAAATCTCTACAATACTCAAATTATAGGAAGATCTTCTATACTAATCCTCAAAGTTCATCTTAGGTCTATGTGCTCTAATTAGAGTTTATCTAAATCTAGCTTCCAAGGATTGTACTAAACTTCCTCTGATACCAACTGTAACGTCCCGACCCTAGATACCCAGAGTCGGTTCATTATTACATAACATTGGCATGATCACAAAAGATCATGTTTCGAAAGACCGGTTAGTTTAATAGTCTTGGAAACACTAGATATATTCATAAGTCTTACATTAAATCATATGGTTAAAAAACTACAACAACATCTTGTCTTCATATCCCCTCATACTATCCCTGCAGGTCATTCATAAATTACTTTTTCACATCCTGGGAAAAATAAAACATTGAAAGAGGTGAGCTCAGTTGCTCAGTAAGGATAACAATATAGTAGAAGCTTTCATAGATAAGCATAAACACTTACAGAAATTTATAACTAAAACAAAATCCATTTAAACATGAACATCAGCATAATATGGAAAATATAAAATGAAATAATACCATTTACTTATTCACATGGATATTCTACTAGTCGAACAATCACATGCAATATCAATAAAATCTTTCATAATGATGGAATGCATAATGCCAGACTATCATAACCACATATCCAAGGCCTCGTGCCAAGACTAAAATAAGATATTGCCAAGGCTTTGTGCCAGGACACTAGTTTGTCTCATGAGACTTACCGATGCATCGAGGAGCTATAGCGGGCTCCACCCATCACTTACTAAGTCCAATGAAATCCTCATATGAACATGTTTAAACATAACATAAACATTCGTATTAAAACTAGCATACGAAAGGTCAATACTTTATCCACAAACCATGAATGGTATAAAAATAGCACATCCATAGTCAAAATAACTCATTCGATACATTACAGAAGATTTTATGGTATCATATTAACCTCAACCGATAATAATGAATGATATTGACATAGATGAAAATAACTATCAAAACAATTTGAGAGAAATATCCCCTTTTCTTGAAATCATTTAAAATCACACTATTTGTCAAGAAGCTGTTTAAAAATAGATTTTTGAATCAAAGTGTCCCATACCACTTTGAAACTTTTAAATGGAGTTTTATTTTTAAACCTTTAATGTCCATATAAATAAATCCTTAAAACCATTTTTAAAAAAATGGACATTAATGAGAAATTTTTATTAGAATAAATCTTTAAAACATTTAAAAATGGTATTTTAGTTAGAGTTTCTAACAAAAAGAGAGACACTTGAATAAAAATAATTGAGTTAATCAAAACATTGTAATATCATGAGAATAAAGGTATTCATAATATACTATGTCAAAGTACATTATATACACCACATAAAAGTGATTTGGTGTATAACAACAAAGAAGTCTCAACAGATTGTAAATTGAGATGAAATCTCTCATAAAGGCCATATCCTTAGGTTAAGGATAAATCAATGACATAATTATGTGTGAAAATTATAAATACACTAAATATGATTGGATATTCAGTGTAAAACAATCAAGGGACATTCACACATAATCTTGTAAAAACAACACCAATGAATTGGATGTTTAACTCAACAAATGGAGAATGAGTTAAAATTACTCTTATCAACTTCATATCGATGAATTGACGAATTATCAATGTAGTTACTATGTGTATCAAATTTATATCCACAGAAAAGGGGAGTGTAAATTATGACATAAGAAAATAAATAGTGATTCGAAAGATAATCTCAGAGTAAAATAATCAATGAAATTTGCGTAAAGTCGAATAAATGGAAATTGAAATTTCAAATTCCCTTATCGATTAGCTAACTTATGAATTATACACCCATGAAAGAAGGATCATACAATGATGATGTAAATATCCATAAATTAATGTATATTACACAATGAATAAAATCATGGTAAGTACACACACCACATGTAATTAATAGGTGGTGAACAATGGAATTCTCACGGAATTAAAAGTGAGATAAGAAACCCCTTACTTTGTACTTTTTCCTTGGTCGACGGTAGGTTAACCTCCTGTATAATGGTGAAATAATTGTTATTTAATTATACAAGAATCCTTTACATTAATATGATATCATATATGATCTTTTAACATTGATTTGTTAAAAATATCTTAGTATTATCATCATTTCGGGTGTTAACTAACTCGTTTTCCTTTATATTATTTGTTTTGTAAGCCGTGTTTGTTATGGATAGGTTGTATCTTATTCATATATAGAATTATATCAAGTCCATAAACATTATTTTTAAATCATCAAATGATAATTATACATGAATGGATACGATGGAGAATGAATCTCATCACTTTCGTGGAGACGGTAGTCCGTACGTACGCACGAGTGACAATATCATTCTTTTGATGTTAAAATAATATATGATTGGATGGTATATCTTATAGAAAGAATAATTATCATGTTATATTTATTATTTAAATGAATTACACATCATTATTATACCCATCCAAATAATACTTTATTGAATGACAATTACACCACGATGTGGAGACAGTAAGCCGTACGTACGCACGTATGGTGACATGTCATTCAAAGGATGGATAGAATACTGATTATGGTTGTACCATATTTATAATATTATTATACTATATAGGAGATACTGTATTCATTATTTTAGAATGGGAATAACAAATAATGAATAATTTGATGAAGAAAAGAATTTGAAAAAGGGTGGTAAAAACATTACCTCTTCTTCGGATTCTTCCTTTTGATTTGATCAAAAGGGCTCCATAGGTTGGCTTTAGGATCAAACTAAGGCCTTTATATTGTAGTGAGGAAAGTTTAGAGATTATTTGAGCAGGGTTTGGCTGAACCAAAATGCTTTGAAGGTGTGAAGTAATGAGAAGGGGGAGTGACATTTGATAAGAGGGGTGAGGGGCACCTTTGGAAAATCTAAAAATATTATTTTATAATAAATTCATAATCAGTTTATAATGTCTTAAAATTAAATTATTTAAATTTTAAGGTAGTTATATGTCTAAAAAAACTCAACCAATATAATTTAGACAGGTTTGGGTCATTATATTAACCTTATCTTTAAGTATTAACTCTTAGTTAATTAGTTTCACTTTTACAATGTCTCTTTGTATTTTTATATTATATGGTTAATAAACATACTATATACATCCAAGATACCCCCCAACATGTCCATTAATGATACATATATCATGATATAAGTCTCTTGGCTGAACCATAGATTTTTAGGAATTTAATATCAATTAATAATATAATATTTGTTATAAAAACTCTTTTATGTCAATTTTAACACTATTCAATAATTGATTTTTGTAAAAATCATAACAGAATTATTACTTTGAAAAAAGATAATTAAATAATTTATAACATGTCATATTAACCTAGAAAATTACTGTAATTCATATAAAGTCCCAAATTATATTTATTTTGGTATCTACAATATCAATTATTTTAATTGTTCACTATTATGGTAAATACTTCATCACCATTGTGTCACAAATAAATTAAATTATTTAATGTCTAAAATTTATAATTAAAATATATTAATGTAGGAAATCGTTTTAGCTTTCTAATGAATATTTATAGTATAAATTCCAACATATATAACCATATGTAAAAATTGGTTTTCAAAAAGATATATGCTTGTGTCATTTTTGTATTCATTTTAACTTAATTAAAATAAAGTGTCCCTATCACTTACAAGTGGAACCATGGGGTCCCAAAATCGACCCAAAGATGCCCATGGTCAGACATGTATCAACAAATAATGTTTGGACACGTTTTTGGGTAATTGTATATTATTATAATATTATTTTTTAACCCTTATTTATCGGATTTACCCTTTAACCATGGTAAATAAAATATTTACCGAAATAATTATTCAAAATGTCTAAAAATAAAAGTTACCTAATTACACAATTTGAACATCCTGATTCCAAATATTTAATCCATTTTTCAAAATTCCAAACACATAAGTGGCAGAAATTAATTTAAAATTAATTCCCGCTGTCAAAACAAAAAGCGTGTTTTTAAGAGATAATAACTATCAAAAGATTGGCATTTGTTTTTGTCTGGATTAGTTGTAAAATTATGTCCAATGAAAAAAATTTAATTAAATGGTAAAAATATATTATAAATATACTTTAAAACCACTCAAATTCATAATTTATCAACATTAATTATTTCGATTAAAAAAGTTGTTTTTAATTAAAATCTAGTAATTTTCACTATTCATCAAAATATGAAAGTTATCCGAAAAGTACGAAAATTTTACCCTAGGCTAATCTCAATATTTCAAAACAAAAAATGAAGTCCATTTTGAGAGATAGAATTTATAAAATTTCAAAAAGTAGGTATTACTATTCATAACGTGTAGTTTGATTGGTTGTGGTGTGTTAGATTCTCAAAGTTGTGTACAATTCATGGCATTGCATTATTCAAAGGGAAACGTACAGTGAAATCTTGGGGTGTTACAGTCCGAACCACGTAGGATACCAGAACAGAAGTCAAACTGTTGGAACCACGTAGGATACAAGAACAATAGTCATTGTCGTCGAACCCATGGAGGATTCTAGTACAGTAGTCGCCGTCGCCAAACCCACGGAGGATTCCGGTATGTTAGTCGTCGTCGTCAATCCCACGGAGGATTCCAGTACGTTAGACGTCGCAGTCGCAGCCAGCTCTAGGGTTCCTGCACACAACACGCTGGATTCTGGGAGGGTCTTCTCCTCGAGCCAGGGGGTCGATACATCAACTATCATGAAGTCCAGAGTTGATGTATCCCGAAGTTCCGTCTCGTCAAAAGGAACCCAACGGGATAGACGGCGCGTCAATCGGACGCTCGGTCTGAGAGATATTGGCTTTTCGGTTCCAGGGGCTCGGTTGGAAATACGCTCGTTCCAAACTTGGACGTTTTCCAAAGTTGCCCAAAAGTCACATAGAGTATCACAAAAGGATCGCTTCATCACGAGTGTCTCAATGCCTCAAAAGGTGCATCGATCGGACGTACGGTCGTGAAGTTATTCTAATTTAACTGAAATGGTCCCGACCCGTCAAACCCAGTGGGCTGGCGGGTCGGCCCAACCTAGTTCGGCGGGTCAGACCTGGAAGAGGGTCGGACCGGCCCGATGAAGTGTGCGGCCCAGCCCGGTGGGGCGCGGCCCGACCCGAGGGGGCGCGGATCGTCCTGGTGGGGCACGGCCCAGCCCGAGGGGGCGCGGTCTGGGCCGAGAGGGCGCTGCCCGGCCCGGCAGGGCGCGGTCAGGCCCGGCGCAGTGCGGCGCTGCCCGACGCGGCCCGGTCTGGCCCGGCATGCTGAGCGTTATGCCCCCGGTCTTCCGAACTGACAGCGCCAAGCTGGACCGCCCTCCTGTCCAGCCAAATGAAGCCGACCAGTCATCCAGGCGCGAGCGGCCCGCACAGGGGGCCGCGGTCCTTCGGCGCGACCCCTGCGGGTGTCGCGACCCTTTCATCCCGGCCAGATGACGAGTCAGCCGGTTCTTCTTCGGCCGAGCTCCCCGCGGTTGCAGGCCACGGTTCTTCCACACGCAACTAGCGCATGGCCTCTGCCTTCTCTCGTCTCCACCTTCCAAACATGGTCTCCATCACAAATAAAAGAAACTACAGGGGTCGTCATGCCATATGTGTTCGGCCCGCGCCCTCCATGTTAGGCAGTATCCATTGGCCGATGACAATTCAGAAAATTCAACAAAGAACGGGGTAAAAATTATTCACTTAAAATTGTACAAACCCCTACCTCGAAATAAGGTTCATGGTAGTCGGGTGTCATAGAAGACGTCGTCGCGGGGAGATGACGTCAAATCGTTGTTGTCGGGGAAGATGGAGACGATGATTACACGTCGTCGGTGTTCCTTGCGGGTGGCTCCTTCTTCTTTGGCTTGACCAAAGATCGAAGGAGACGATCGTCGTTCATCGATGGTTCTTCGTTGGAAGGACGGTGTTCTTCATTGAAGAATGAAGCTCTTCTAATTCTTTAGAGGTTCCCCGACCAAAAATTTTTTCTATGAAAATATTAAAATAGACTTTTCCCACTATAAATAAATGCCAACCAATTCAAAATTATTCAAAAAGAATTATTGACACCCAAGTTAATTAAAGTAGATTAACTATTTTGTTTGGCACAATTTATGAGGGGAGGTGGCCTCATAAATGCTTGGGAAGTGGAGGGGTTCCACCTTAATGAGGTGAGGAGTTAAGGGGGTTAAGGGAATATTAAAGGGTTAGGGCTCGTATGGGCCCCACCTCACAAATATCCTCTCATGGGAGGTTAAGTGGGTGTGGGCCCCACCTCTAACTCCCATTGGGAGGAAATAACTAACATCCATAAATAAAATTTTGTACTACAAATTTTATTTATTTTATTCTAAATCCCCAAATATTAACTCTCAACCCGCATAAAACACAACTGCGGTAAAGGCCCCCTTAATAGAATACCAGCGCTGCGAGTTCATTGGTGTCCTCAGATTTCAATTAGGAGCACCAGTTCAAAATATAGAAAAACCCGCACGTACATTTACTAAACGTACCCAAACAACAATTCATAAATTGATTCCAGACACACGGGGCCTCGGAATCAAGTGCCGTCAGAAACCGCCAACTCGTAAAATTCCAATGTATTTATGGAAAAAATTTCGTTGAAATTTCTGGGTCTTTACATGTAATGTCTTACAAAACTACTAAAACTATAAGTGAAAACTGAAAGTACCAAAGGAATGTAAAAACAACATCAACCACAAGCCTGAAAAGATCCTGAAACCCCAAGCTAGTAGAAACCAGCTGGATCTCCAACCTGCTCCAAGTGACATGGAAAAACATTTTTTTATATACATAGGGTGATTATAACATTATACTCAATAGGATTCTCCCCGGAGGCTCCCGTGAAAATTTAAAGAAATCACGCTAAAGCATTGTTAAAAGAAGTGAAACTAACTTGTCACATAAACTGGTATACTATGTTCCCATCCTCACTATGGATACTCTCACCAAGTATCGCATACAAAAGTATTTAATATAATAAATAATTTCAAGGGTATCGTGTTACTACTTCCCCAGTGGTTTGCCGCTTTTCCCCAACGTCGCACGCCCTAAGCATCTCTCACCAAAAAGGATTTCCTGTAGACACATGGGAGAATCACCACAGCATGCACCTCGTGCCACAAAACTACCACGTCCACATAAGCAATGTAACCAGGTAGTTTTCATGATCCACCACACTTCGCATAACATGTATCATCTGTCGAGCATTAAACCTCAAGCCATTACAACCCACACATTGTGTAAGTATGCTCAAGACATCACATCCTATACATGTTACACATATAGTAGTCCATATGAAACTATATCTACAGTACATGTGTTTGAATAACCACAAGCCAGTACAGCCCTCTACTCATGTATATGGGGAACAAGAACCCTTTTTTCCTAATATAACAAGTAACTACCATGAGAAGAGAGTCGGGCCAAAGGGGGTATTCATCCATCCATACTACCACATAAATGTTGGGGAAAACACGCCCCAAGGATTAGAATCCCTAGGGTGTCAGTTTTCTTAACTGACAAGGCGGAGTAGCATATAGAAACACAAAAAGTAATGAATATAATACAGCTCACAACCACACAATGGTAATAACCTAGTATTAGTCTCAACTGCATCTAACGTCTCTCAGACTCTCGACTTCTACTTCTAACACTCGGAATCCTATAAGAACCCATCCATTTAAAGAGTTTTATTACATTACTTCATTCCCTTTTTATAATTTTCACTTTATGTTAATTAATTGATTAATCATTAATTAACCATTAACAAGGTCCACATTATATTTCATTAGCATCACACCCAAAGTCCACTATCCCTCTAAATTGTAACTTCGACAATGCATCCCAGCAAGCTCCAAACCCATGGGTTAACATCATTTATTCAATCATTTATTGACAACATTATTACTTTTCCATATTCTCATTCATTCTAGAAAAACATTCTAAGCTACTAAACAGAAGGGGGCTCAACTCGATGAGTAGATGATCTACCCGTCAAGTCTTTTCCCCCTATAGCAAGATCATTGACCCATTCTCCCTCGAGACGCTAAACATGAAAAGCACGAGTCATACCCCACCTGTCTTCTCCATTTTTTTGAAGGACGGTAAGAAAAAAATCTTCCGTGAGAAGTGCGGGAAGTAAAGAGGATAAAAAACAAACACGAATCAACAAGCATCCAAACATTCACATCCATCCTATTTCATCATCCCCAATGTCCTCCTCAATGCCCACATGCATAAATTGATGTATCTCACCACTCTAGGTGTCAGCTGATACCACCACCAATATCCCTTCATTCCCCCACATATCACAATATCCATTCCGGCCCACATCACAACACATGCAGCAGGAAAGAAAACATTATATAAATTGGGATCTTGGACCTTAAACAAGAAAGAGGGTAACTTGGAACCCTACAAGGGATTATCTTTTATCAAACAACCAGTTTTTAATCCATCTTTAATGATATTTTTTATTATTCTTAGGATCTAAATTTTGGAAACCAAAATAGTAAGCTATAAAAAATTGATTAAACATTCTTATGACATCAATTTTATTAACATCAAATTACAATAACAACATTTAGATTCATTGAAATGCCTCTTTATCTTTTACCAAACAATTATCAATTAATTCTCGATTTAACTTCTTTAAAAATTTCCATCAAGAAGAAATTATAAACAACGAAAGAGTAGACATAACACTATCTAGAAAAACAAGAATCAATCACATATGATCAATATCAATTTATTTATCGGGTTTAAATATTTATTTTGTCAATTCCATTGTGATCTAGTGGGATAAATCAAGCTAACACTACAATTGCATGTGAAATAAATTAGAAGCAATGAATCCCCTAACATAAATGGTTCATGACATTATTTATATGAGAACAATACACACAATGAATTACAATCTCCTCCCCCATGACAACTTTATCCACCTAAGGATGCTGAACCAGAACCACACCAGTCAACAACCGAGAAAGTCCATTAGGAACATGGAGATAGAATTCCATAAAAGGGAAAGGAGAAACACAATGAGATGAACCCAAAAGAATGACGATATATCACACTTTATATCAAATATATATCGATGCTGCATGGTCACACAAAAACAGAGGGTGCACTTGCAGTAATAAGAAAATTCAAGGGGAACCAATTGAAGGAGGAATGTTTGATCGCTCAACTCTTACAAGAAGGAATGAAAGGTTCGAGCATATCACACGCAAGAACATGGAGGAATAACAAGGGAGGAATATATCTTGTCCCTTTAGAAGATTTAACAGAGAAGTGTTTTAAGATACAATGAATTTTCCATAAAAAGAGGATTGCATTACACCACACAGTTTGACAAAGTAAAACCATATCGGGGCTTAGAATATTTAATATAGGAGTTATGGGATATGATTCGGCCTAAAATCCACAAAACAGTTCCTTAAATGAATTTAACGTCAAAGAAAATGTTAAATTAGTGGAACTGGAAATATTTAGAAATTTGGAAAGGGAAATATGAAACAGTTATAGAAACATTGTTCATGAGCTGTGACACCCTTTCTGTGACACCATGTTAGTGACACTATGTCTGTGACACCATGATTGTAACACCGTGACTGTGACCATATTTTTGTGACACCGTGTCTGTGACATCGTTTGCGTGACAAAATTTCTATCACAACGTTTTTATGACACCGTGATTGTGAAACCATTTATGTGACATTGTTTATGTCACACTGTGACAGTATTCATTAAACTAGAAGCAGTTTTCACAGAACTAGAAACACTATTCACAACACTGGAAATTTGGAAAAATGTTAGGGATGAGTCACCTTGTCCTCTTGAAACACCTCAAACACAAGATTTCAAAAATGGAATCTACCAGGGAGGTTTGTACCATTACATCTGATAACTCTGAAAACATTATCGTCCTTGAGAATCCAAAACCAAACAAAAAAAAAATCCAAAAACAGCCCCAACAACAACTCCTCGAGATACCACTCAAAAGAGAGCAAGCCATAAGAAGCAACAAAATGAATCCATATTATAAACATGAAAGGTCTATAACCTCAATGAAAACATCATTACATGAAAAGAGTTAAACATCAAACCATGTTGGGTACTGAGCATGTATCTACGACTCATATTCCTGGGTACTCTCCTCCACGCCACCGTGTTACAACAAGAAACGAACCAAGGGGAAAGAAATCTCACCCAACACATTCTCTTTGTGGTATTGGATCTCCACAGGCCGCTCCTCAAAGGTTGCATCACCATCAACATCGACCCATCCCCAATTGATGACGTGTGAGTCATCATGGCGATAACGCCAGAGCTTTGATACATGGAAAACATCATGTATCTGGCTCATTTTTGGGGAATTTTCCACTTGATACACCACAGATCCAAGATGAGCTAGAACCTCGAAAAGACCAACAAACCAAGGAGAAATCGTACTCCCGCAACATAACCTTTACTGCCCATGATGGGAATCCACCTTTAGAAATATGTTATCCATAAAATCAAACTCTAAGGGTCCCCTCCTTTGATCGACATATGATTTTTTCTGATCCTTCACAGTCTTCATCCTCTCACTAATCACATGAACCAAAACTATCATATTCTACACTACTTCCGGTCAGAGAATTGCTGACTCTCTGACCCCGGTCTAGATGGATAACAGGAAGGTCAACCATACAAGGATTAAAAGTGTTCCATACCAATGGTGGAGTGAAAACTATTATTGTAAGATAACTCTATCAAAGGTAAGTGCCCCATCCAAGAACCTCAAAAATCTAGGACACAAGAGTGTAACTTTTCTTCAAGATTATGGATTGTCCACTCTATCTGGTCATCCATCTGTGGATGAAAAGAAGTGATAAGGAAAAACTAGGAACCAATATCATGATAGAGACCTCTCCAAACCCTTGTGGTAAAGCGAGGATCTCGATCAGAAATGATCATCCTCAGAACTCCATTGACTCTCACCACCTCCTCTAGATACTACCTTGACAAAACTCCAATGGAGCTCGACTCCTTGGTTGTTATAATGTAGGATGATTGAGTAAAATAGTTCACTACCATACAAATAACATCATGTCCTCCCGAAGATCGAGGTGAACCAGTAATAATATCCATTGAGATGTCCTCCAACATCCCGTGCGTATCATATGACAACTGGAGCAGACCACCTGGAACTTGGGGTTTGGCCTTCTCCTTCTAGAAGACCAAACATTGAGACACAAACTCTGCAACTGCACACTTCCTCCCAGGCCACCAAAACTGGCTCTTCATGTCTCGGTACATATTTTTCACACCAGGATTCACTGGTAAAGGAGAACTATAGAAATCTCTGAGATCTATCTCGCGCATCACCAAAGAACAAAAAAGCCTTCCATGATAAACACCCGGTTATTTTCATACTCATACCAACCATTAGGGGCCTCACCACAAACAACTCAGTCACTCATAAACTCCACCTCTAGATCCCCCTACTCGGACTCTTCCACCTCCTCCACTAGAGATGACCGCATCATCATCTAAAAAAGACAACATCTTCCCCCAACATCTACCATATCAAGATGTAGTGCTCAAATTTCTTCCATTACTCTCCAGGAATCACTAGATTCACGCACTACATCAATACAAGACCTCCATATCAGGGCATCAGCTTCCACATTCCCCTTCCTAGTTGTATATGAGATTTCGAAGTTTTATTCCTATAAGAACTCCATCCACCGACGCTATCATAAGTTTCAGTCATGCTAGGTGAAATCATACCTTAGGCTCTTATGGTCGGTGAAAACGACAATGCACTCACCAATTAAGTAATGTATCCACAACATCAAATAAATCACCATGGGTTCCAAGTCATGATCGTGGGTGGTAGAGTTACGTTCATGGGGATGCAACTGCCGACACCCATAAGAAACAACTAATCTCTAATACAACAAAACACAGTCTATCCCCAAATTTGAAGCATAGAAGAAAACATCAAATTGAACTCCTAGGGCTGGTTGACAAAGAACTGGATCACTTACCAACTTCTCCTTTAGATACTCTAATGCTTCCAAACACTGATCAGTCCACATGAACAACCGATCTTTCTAAGTAAAAGCTATTTGAGGAGTTGAAACTAGAGATAAATCGGTTACGAACCTCCTGTAATAGCCTACATGCCCAAGGAAACTTCAAGACTCTTCCACTGTCTTGGGGGTTTCCCATGACACAACATATTCTATCTTTTATCAATCCATAGCTACACCCTACTAGGAAACAACATGCCACATGAAACAGACTTCTCGAACACAAAACTCACACTTTGATAACTTCACAAACAACTGATGTTGACGAAGAACATCCAAAATGGTGTTCAGAGGCTCTGAATGCTCCTCCTCAAACATGGAGTACATAAGGATGTCTTTGATGAAAACCACCACAAACTTATCCTGGAAATCATGGAACACCGCATTCATCAATCCCATTTACACAGGTGAAGCATTCATCACATCGAACAACATTATAATGAACTCGTAATGTCCATGAAGACAACAGAAAGCATTATTTGGTATATCCTCATCCTTCACATGCATATGATGATATCCTGATCTTAAGTCGATTTTTGAGAACCAACATTCACTCTTCAGTTGAATGAATTATTCATCAATCTGCGGAAGAGGATAGATATTATTCACTGTCACTTCGTTTAAGGGATGATAATCGATACACAATTGCAAACTGTCATCATCCTTATTCTTGAAAAAAAACTATTGAACCCCATACATTAATAGACAATAAAGCAGTATGCATATATCTCCTAACTCCGAAGGGGGTATCTTATATGGATACATAGAGATAGGAGACTCTCCTGGTTGTAGCTCGATCCCAAACTCGAAATCTCATCGAGGGGGTAATGCTACAACCTCTTTTAAAAAGACATTACGGAACTATCATATGACCCTATTAAACACCAAATGCTGAACCTCTGATGAACTCATCATTATCTCATCCATCATGGATGGTAAGGATGGAACACATCGCTGACCCATATGAGGGTCTCGCTCGCCAGAAAACACCACTCTCTCACCATCCGCATTGAAGAACACAACCTTCATCTTGAAGTAATACACAACATCCTGCACCGAATACAATTAATCCATGCCAAGGATTACATCATATGGTTTTATCCATAAACATAGATAATATCCCCAAGAGATGTGCTACCCAAGTACTAGCTCATAGTCTCTATATATTTCAATCAGGTCATCTCGACCTCCAACTGATGTAGTCAACACCAAGGGAACTTGAATCCTCTCTACCTAAAATCCCAAAGAATGGAAAAGGGTATGTTATTTGAAGTAGTGTGTTGATCCTAAATCAAAAATGGAATACACCATGGAAGAAAACCAGAAAAGGGTGTCTCAAATGACGTCTAGCTGACCTGGTTCTAGAAATGCTAAAGCATGAAGCTGACCATGACCTCCCCCATGGCCCTTATGAACATGAGGATGACCACCACCATGGCCGATCTCTTCTCTCTATGTATGGGGAGTTTCATGGGGTTGTCTTATATCTACCCCATCTACCCTCTTCCAATCTGAAGCTGGTGCAACATTCTACTGCTACCTTGGCTGGAACTGCCTCACCGAAGGAATTTAGAGCGGAACACCTGGTGCATGATGACTGCTATGAATGGTCGGGCACTCTTGCTGATGATGACCATAAGAACCAAGAAAACAAGATTTTGATCACTTGGAATAGGAATGCGAGTCACCGCCCTTGGAGAAACAAGATGTGGAGGGCTGGGACCTACCCCCGGCCAAACAGAAACTCTTCTTCCCTGAAAAATGAGAACCCTGAACCACAACATTTCTTCGTGAGGAGTTATAAAGACTCCACTCTCATGAAGATCTAGTTCTAGAAAAATTCATTTCAATGATCTCTTCCCTTTCCAACACCTAAATCTATGTCTTCAGCATAAATGGGATAACCTGGAGCTGTATCTCTAGATGCAAAGCCTCCCCAAAATACCTTGCCCTGGCCTCCTCATCTGGAAACAGGTCCGAAGCATATTGTAAAAGGTTCCTGAAATTGATTCCAAACTCTCACACACTGGAGATCCCCTTTCGAAGGGTAAAACGCTCTGAGCAATTGGATGCCTTCGCGGTCGAAGAATGAAACTTGACTCTAAACGTGTCTCGGAACTCTTCCCAGGATATCACCAATGCCTCGTGATCCCCGAGGAACAAGAACCACCACTCCCTCGCTGCTCCATGCAGAATCATCACAAAAAAGACACCCAATGCATATTCGGATCAGATATCTAACTTAATATTATCTAGACCTCCTCCAAATTGTCTTCTGTGACTGCATGTAAAACAAAGTCCACTTACTTATGTAGATTCTGGCATTTTAACTCTTGGAATTTCCACCTCCAACTGTCTGCATCATTGACCACTAACCTACGATGATTTGCTGTCACATCCTATTAGACATCTTCTATGCGATCCGGATGAAGACGTTCACTTAGAGCCATAACTATATGATAAAAAATAGATAGATCTCCTAACCCCCGAATATGGAAGACTCAACAATTATTAGTTAATTGTTTTATTTTATTCATTTTAGGTTAACCTATCCCAAGGTATACCCATTCAAACATAGGAAAAAAAGAATAATTCATGATCCATTCCTAGGTATCTACCATACAACAAGTATCACCTCGTTTAGTTTCAATTGTAAACATAAAGGTCTGTGAATCAAACCACATGGGTCCCTAAATGCCTTTGGATCAACCAATCTCCAATGATTACATCACGTTATAAACATGACTGAAACTGTTTCCCTACAAACCCATGCAACCTCCTAGGTTCCTAACACAAAACTCCATCAAATCTCGCAACCATACCTTTGATACCACTCTATCATGATCCCCATTCCCACATGGTGCACCCCTCTTAGGACGGCAATTTGAGAAGGGAGATAATGAACCATGTGTCCCACCACCAGTAGGCCCAAACATAGCGACTAGAACCAACGGTATAGTCAGAACACAAATGGGAGACATTACCCTCTAAGAGAACACATGAAAAAGAGAAAGATAAGAAAGACACCAACCAACTCCAACTTAGAATAGAATATAAAAAAAATCCCATGTGAACATAGGTAATGTCATGGAAATTTACTACAACTAAAAGTGAAAACTAAAAGTACCAATGGAAAGTAAAAACAACAGTAACCAGAAGCCGGAACAGCACCTACAACCCCAAGCTAAAAGTAAAGAAACCATGCTAAAACACAGTGACAACAAGTGAAACTAAATTACCTTCTAAATAGGTATACTAAATTCCCAACCTCACCATGGATACTCTAACCATGTATCACATATAAGAGTATTTAATATAATAATGAATATCAAGGGTACCTCGGTATTACATCCCCCTTGGTTTCCCGCTTTTCCCCAACGTCGCATGTCCTAAACATCACTCTCCAAAAAGGCTTGCCTATAGACACCTAAAAGAAGCACCAAAACATTCACTTCAAGCATAAAAACTATCACATCCACATAAGAAAAGTAACAAGGTAGTTTCTGGGAGCCACAACACCTCACATAATGTGTATCATATATCAGGAATTATACCTCAAGACATTACATCCCACACACCGAATAAGGATCCTCAATCTATCACAGTCTATACATGTTACACATATAGATGTCCAAAGGAAACTATATCATGAATATATGTGTGTGAATAACCACAAGACATTATAACCCTCTACACACATATATGTGGAAAACTAACCATTGTTCCTACAAGCACAAGTAGCTACCAAGTGAAGAGAGGTGGGCCAAAGGGGTTAGTCAACCATCCATCCTCCCACCAGAATGTTGGGGAAAACGCCCCCAGGGCTCAGAATACCAGGGGTGTCATTTTCCCTAAATGACAGGGTGGAGTAACTTATTGAAACACAAAAAGTATAGAATATATTATAGATCACAACCACACTTTGGGAATACCCTAGTCTTAGACTCAACTATAGATAACATCTACCAGACTCCCAGCTGCCCCTTCTAAGACTAGGTATCCTATAATCACACAACCATTTAAAGTGTTTTATTACATTACTTCATGACCTTTTTATCAGTTTAACGTTATGTTTATTAATTAATTAAACATTAATTAACCATTAACAAGTTCCACATTATATTTCATAAGCATCACACCTAAATACTACAGTCTCTTTGAGTTCGAACCTCAGCATTGCGTTCCAGCAAGCTCCAAACCCATTGGTTAACATCATTTATTCAATAATATATTAAAAACATTTTTACATACCAATATTTAGATGAATTCTTGAAACATATTCAAAGTTAATAAACACAAGGGGTCTCAAAATGGTGAGTGAATGAACTACCCATCAAGTCTTTGCCACCTATAGCAAGAGCATAGGCCAATACCCCCTTGAGAAGCGAAACACGGAACAAAAATGGAATACCCTACACGTCGTCGCCCCTTTTTGGAAGGAGGGTCAGCAAACTAGATTCCTTGAGTTGTGGGGAAAGTATAGAGGATATGCAACAAACAAGAATCAACAAGCATCCAAACATTAGCATCCAAACCATTCCATCATCCCCAGTGTCCTCCTCGACACCCACATGCATAAACTAATGCATCTCACCACTCTAGGTGTCAAGTGCTTCCACAACCAATAGACCTCCTTGTACCCATATATCATAATAGCCATCCAGGCCCACATAACAACACAAGCAGTAGGAAAACAAACATCATATCAATTGGGCTCTTGGACCTTAAACAAGAAAGAGGGTAACTCAGAACCGTACAAGGGATTATCTTTTTTCAAACAACCAGCTATTTAATCCATCTTAAATTGACCAATTTATTATTCGTTTATTCCAAATTTGGGAAGCCTAAACATTAAGCTATAACAAGTTGATTAAACATGATTACTGCATCAATTTAATTAACATCAAATTACAACGAGAACAATCAGATTCATTCACATGCCTCAATATCTTTAGCCAAACAATTATCAGTTAATTCTGGCTTTACGTTATTTACCAATTTCCATCAAGAACGAATAGATAAAAAAATAATTCATAAACATCACACTATCTAGAAAAACAAGAGGCAATAACATATTATCGATATCAATTTATTTATCTTGTTCAAATATTTATTATGTCAATTCCATTGTGATCTAGTGGGATAAAAAATACTAAGTATATAGTTGCATATAAAATGAACGAGAAGCAATGAATCCCTTACCTCAAAAGGTTCATGATAATATTTATATGATAACAAGACACACAACGGATTACGATCTCCTCCCCCATGACAACTGTATCCACTCAAGGATGCTAAGACACCACCACACTGGTCAACACCCGAGAAAAGTCTATTAGGAACATGGAGATAGCATTCCCCATATGGGAAAGGAGAAAAGAAGGAGATGAACCCAAAAGAATGATGATCGATCAGAATTTATATCGATGATTAATTGATGCTGGTTAGTCGCACAAAAAACCGAGGGTGCACTTGCAGTAAGAAGAAAATTCAATTGGAACCAATTGAAGGAGTTATGTTTGATCGCACAACTCCTACGAGATGGAATGAATGGTTGGAGTGTCTCACACTCAATAACATAGAGGAAAAACAAGGGAGGAAGATATCTCTTCCATTTGGAATATTTAATAGAGGAGAGGTTTAAGATAAACAAGATTTTCCATTAAAAGCAGATCATATTGAACCACAAGGTTTGACCATGTAAAAGCATCATGAGCCTTAGGAAAATTAATATAGTAGTTAAGGGAATGGATTCGGCCTAAAATCCTTAAAAAAATGCATTAAATACATTTAACATCAAATAAAATGTAAAATCCTCAAAACTAGAAAAATCATGAAATTTGGAAAAGGAAATATGAGATAGTTCTGGAAACACTATTCACAAGATGTGACACCATTTCTATGACACAGTGTCATTGACACCGTGATTGTGACACCATGACCGTGACACAATTTTTGTGACACCTTGTTTGTGACACCGTTTCTATGACACCATTTATATCACACTGTTTCTATGAAACCGTGCCTGTGACACCGTTTTTGTGACACCGTGACACAGTTCATTAAACTGGAAACACTATTCACAAAACTGGAAACGCTGTTCACAGAATTGAAAATTTTGAAAATTGTTGGGGTTGAGTCACCTTGACATCCCAAAACACCTCAAACACCATATATAAGTAAAATAATGAAATAGAGAGGTATGAGCCATTACAATACTAAAATAGAATGATACAATAAAACGTTTAAGACATAATGACTGAATAATATAACAAAAGCTTCAAAGGTAGTGTATGAAATAACATGTATGCATGGAATGATAGTAAAAAAGGAAAACAATAATCATGCAATAATAATGCTAATTATAATGTACAAAAGAAAAAAAATCCAAAATTCATTCCACAGATTCATGAGCCTAATCCTAATCCTCACATCATGGCTCCAACTATTTAAATAAAATCAACAACCTAATGACTAGTGTTTGCCTCTATCTATACCTATCAAAATGAAGTCTTCTCGGGTGGAAAAGGCAGCCTGAGTAGGGTTTGAATAATAGCATATTCAGAATTTACATTTAATACTTAAACCATTCCTAGTTATATATTAATTCAATTCATTTCAAGGGGAATAATTCATTATATATGAGCAATTCTAGACAAGGCATTCCATTGACATTGCCTCTCATGGAACATTAATTTATTAAGGCATATCAAAATAGTCTCATACCAATTATAGAAATTACAAGCCTAAGAGGTCTAAACACCCATAAGGTGCATTGTGTTAATTTTTTTTGAGGAAATGGTAAATTCAATTTAAACTCAATATGGGAGATGTAATCATGACTCAGTGTAAAAGAGAAATTATCCTAAAATCAGAAATCTGGATGGTACGCCATGTGGGTGTCAATATAGTGCATGAGTTATATCGAAACCCCTAAACATGATTTAATTAACCTATTTCATCACACTAGATTCAATTATACATGATGTAATAAATATAATAAAGGATCATAACAAAGGTCGGCCCATAAAATGATGGAATAAATAGAAAATTTCCAAAAAAAATGGGAAACTACATGATTCCTACCTTAGGGTTGTAAATTATTCCTCTCTTTGTATGAACCATATATTAGAAGTAGTTTTGAATAGATATAATTTTCAACCCAATTCCATGAAAATAGGTCATATGAGCCTAAATCCAAAATAGAAAAATATAGGGTAAGAAGAACATGAACATGAGTAGGTAGACTAGGGAGTCTTGCTATAGGGGATCCATTTCCACTATTTAATTGAATAATAGACAATGGATGGACGAGTTATCAATGATACATGATCGGAGGAGGGTTTGAGATCATAAATGATGATGGATGAGGTTCTATCAACTAGATTTTCGGAAAATAGAAGAATAACTACTATTAAAGACACAAGTCCACAACAGTAATTTTTCCTCAAAAAAAATTGCACACTGTTTATATGCAGTGTTTTCAAACAATGAACAAATTGTGCCTGAAGGCACATCTTCTAACTTTAGCAAGCCCAATAGATAGTGTTCCTGGTCCACATAGTTGTAGAAAATCCATTCTAACTTTAATTTGACCTAGTCTAAAGCCTCATATTTTTCCAAAACCATGTGGCTAGGGTGGCATAGTTTAAACTAACCATGTGGCCCAGGTTGTAGCCTACTTTTCTAGACCTTCAATCTCTTACCTAGCCTCTGATTCTTCTTTTAACTTCTAAAGTATCTATAAAACCATTACCACGTTTATGGAAAATATTTAAAATGAAACCAATAATCTGTACCTTAGTCAAATGTTGTGTCATTACAACCTCTCCTCCTTATATCTACACATCCCCGAGTTGACCATCTGAGGGTAATGAGGTACAATCCGCAAAGAGTTCTAACCACAGAGATCGTAGATAATATTCCCACTCCCATGTTATTTCATGTACTCGTCCATGCTACTAGGGGACCTATACAAGTGGAAGAAACCTACCTCAGAGTGTCTTAAGGATATGATCACCAATACACACTGGATACTCCTCGACATAGGCATCCATATCAAGCTCAACCTTATTAGGCTGAAAGATAGGAGATGTGTCTGGATATTATTGGTGAAGATGATATACATGAATGAAATCATTTGTAGACCAGTATATCTTTGTAGGTTCTATCTACTAATCCATCAGTCCTATCCATTTCAAAACCTCAAAGGGTCTAATGTACCTCAGTGATAACTTATCCTGCTTCTAAATATGTCTATGTACCAACTTGAGAATGACATTAAAGAAATCCCAATATCGGACCTTGAACTCAAGAGGCGTTAGTCATTTTTTTCATAAGAATACTATCTGTAATGAACGGTCAACATGCACTTACTGATTATTTGGACATTATCTAATGTATCCTATACCAGATAATGACCAAAAAAATCTGCATCCCCTACCTCTGACCAACACATAGGTGAGAGACGAGTCCAATCAAACATTGCTTCAATGGGATCTATCTCAATGGTATCCTGGAATGTATTTTTATAAGAAATCATGACAAGGGGAATGAGTTTGTCCTAAGAACCACCAAAGTCAAGAACACAAATACATGGAGAATATCTTATAGCACCCATATTGTATTCTCCATATGTCCATTGGTCTATAGGTGATATCCCATGATCAATAGTACCTATGTACACAATGCTTTCTATTACCCCTATTAGATATGTGACATGAAATGTGTGTATCTATCATAAATTATAGAATGGGGAAATCTGTGACGTCACACCACCTCTTTGACATATGGTATTTTGATCTCATCTACTGAGAAGGTCTCTCACACATATAAGAAGTGTGAGACATTCCTCAGATAATCAATGAAAACCCACACTACGTCATTTTCTGTAGTTGACCTTGGTAAACCAGTCATGATGTCCATTATAACATCGTCCCATTTCTACACATGAATGGACAACGGCTGAAGGATCCCTACTGGATACGGATGGTCCACATTCAAATACTGACAAGTGGAACATCTCAGTATGAAACTAACTATCTAATTCTTCATTCTAGGACACCCATTTTTACTTGTTATTTCTTAATACATTTAGGCGACACCAGGGTGAACATCCCATGCTGAGTCTTGGAAATCTCTCATTATCTCCAATTTGATATCTTCTAGGTCCCATTCCTATCCAAAGGATAAAACATATCATCCCCATAAACTAAAAAAAAATAAAAGGTATCTCCATACTAAAAAAATTCACATTGTGAAAGGCCTTCTTGATCAGATTGTTTTCGCAACCTTACACATTCTAGAAGAGTATATGTCACCAACATAGCTAAGAGAATAGTCTTACCATGGTCCTCATGATCCTTAACATGAATCTTGGAGTATTATGTCATAATATTCCATTTATCACTAGATTCATAAACCACATGATTCTGAGTCCTCTGGCTAAGAATATCGGTTACTAAATTGCTTTTCCCTGTAGAGTTGGCAAGATCCAATTGAAAATATTTTATGTACTCGACCCACCTACGATGCCTGAGATTTTGATCCCACTGGGTATAGATGTATTTGAGGCTTTTGTGGTCTACAAACACTAAAAACACTAATCCAATAGATAGTTCATTGAAAATCAAATGGTATGATAAACCTCAGTTATTTAAAGGTCTTGCATCAATTATTTCTACTCACGAGGCATCAATTGATGCCAACATTACACAACAAGTCTCTCATCCTACATCAGAGCAGTTCCAAGCCCGATACTTGATCCATCAATGTTGACTATATAATCCCTACTTAGATCCATAAATACCATTATTTGTGCTAAACTAAGTCTTCCCTTCAACTATTTAATGGATACTTCACAAGATTCTTCCTACTCTAATCCCACACCAATCATTATCAATCTCATAAATAGTGCTGCAAGGCATGTGAAATCCTAAATGATATGTATGTAATTTCCAAAAATACCATAGAATCTCATAATATCAAATTTTTTCATGCAATTATCAAAAGAAAATACATCTCTCACTTTCTCTAGGATATCATAAACTCTTATCTTCATGATTATATTACACAAGAAGTTGATATTTTTGATCTAAAAGTGGAATTTGTTGATAATATCATTTAGTTAATGCTCACTCAATATATTTAGAACAATATCATGATGGGTTTCAAGGTTATGTCTTGAGAACTAAAACGCTAATATATAATCAACAATGACCACCACAATTGAATATAGATATGGGTGGAAAACATGATTAATAAAATAAATGAAGATATTAGCAACATTTTTGAGTCCTAATGACACTACTAGGTACTCGTAGACACCATTCCAATTTCTGAATGTTGTGCGAGGAATGCTTGAAGTTATGACATGCACCTGATGGTAGCTCGACTTTAGGTCTATCTACGAAAACACATTCACTCCTTGTAGTTGATCAAATAGGACATCATTCTAGGAAAATGATACTAGTTATTAATATTCAACTGATTCAATCGATAGTAATCCATACAAAGCTTAAGGGTACCATTCACCATAGTAGAAAATAGGATAGGTGAACCCAAAGGAGAAGTAATGGGGTGTATACAACCTTTCCTCCCTAGATCCTCTAACTAATTCTTGAGTTCCAGAATCCCTTTAGGTTCTATCATATATAGAGGAATGGTCAAATGTACTATACCTTAGACAAGATCAACAGTGAACTCTACCTCTCGCATAAGAGGCAGACCCGAACAATCATCAGGTAAAATTTTCTTAAAATGATCCACCATAAAAGGAAAGACAATGGGTTGTAATAATTGATCATCAAGGTAATGAATGGAAACCTAAACTGTATCACTACCTAGCCTCTACTGCACGAGTCCTATTCATGTAACACTGTCATCCCATTCCCCCTCATACACTAGCATAATTCCTTGTGATGATGTGAACATCACCCATCACCGATAGAATTAAATACAACCTATCTAGCGAACTAAATAGTCCATCCCAAAAATTAAATTTAAACCCATCATATTAAGAACTTATAGGTTCCATTTGGAAAGGTTACTAGCAACCTTAAGAGTAAAAATCTGACAGTGGCAAACACGCTCTGAAGAGATTCCTATGGGTGTATCTTGTATTATGAAACCATGATAAAACTCGATGTCAAGGCCTAGAAACATAGTGATTACCTTAGATATTAATGAGTGAGATGAACCTATATCAAACAATGAGGACACATAAGTGGGTACTACTAGAATTGTATTCTGTATAGTAGATGGTCTGGTTCTCTACTATTACTTCATACACTGAACTATGTGTAACTATGTTGTACCACAACCTTGAGTCACTGCCTAACTACCCGTAGTGGCCTACCGTGGTGGCACTAAGAATCTTATGTAATGTTGTGTTTGACTCAACCACCACCTCACAAAGAACGACTAGTGGTATTATAGTTAACAATGTGTCATGATCCTTTTAACCCGCTCCTGATTGAGTAGTAGGTACTGATCCCCATTCACTTGTCACATAAGGGAAGGTCATGTAGAAACACTATATGTGGCCCATCTGTCTAGAGACTCTAAATTCCCCTAGATCCTATGGAAAGTATGATTTGAAGTTCCCTATTTTTTAACAGTCATAGTAGAATAATAAACTACAAGGGGTAACAGTCAGACTACAACCTCCCCATGAGAAAACTCAAAATAATTCATTCACCCATAAGAAGATCCACTGGAAGAATTTGTTTCCGAACCTCCCAAGCTCACACAGTAAGTTGGACATAAATTTTTCTCTATAATTAGGACATGGTTGATGAATTTTAAAATAGATTTCATCTTGAATAAATTGACTTTAGTTTGGATGGGGTAACATAACCCATCCTCAAATAACATAGAAGTCATCAGATCATTAGTAGCTAGAGAAGGTTTTAAATTCTGCAGGTTAGTGAAATATGATGAGTAATCCATAATTTACACGGTCCCCTGATGCATATTCTTGAAATCTCTAGCTCTATCATCCCTAATAGTTTCGGGAATGATGATTTCAGAAAAGATAGTATAGATGATGGCCCAAACCATATCCCTAGGATGGCCTCCATGGGTGATGACATCCCACCACATCTTGGATGAGCCGTCTAGCATATACACAGCTAGCTTAACCATCCACAATGGGGGTGTCTCTATGTTCATGAGGATGTGTAGGATCGTCTCAACCAATGAATCCGCAACTAGTGGTCCACTGTCCATCGAGAATGTAAGAGGATTCTAATACTGAAACTCACGAGTCAATACTACCATTCTTGGGGAAGGTCATATTCCACCTTGTATATTCTACATCACATGAAATAATCCCTCATGAAACTGTGTCTTGGAACACAAATCAGGTATGAGATTAGGATTCATATGAGGCTCCTCTAGAATTATAACTAGAGGCTCAGGGCCATCCATCTCAAGAATAGGATCATCATCAACTATAGGGCGTGAGACTCAATGATGTCCTGGACGCATAATAATACAATGTCAAACAAACATATTAGAATGGAATAAGTAAGTGATATATGATTGAACATTCCATACCAGGACATAAAGAAGAAGAAACACCCACTACCCACTACCATGGTCGGGTTGGGATTGAGATTATATTTTGGGAACATGCAACTTGGTTGTTCTCAAGTTAAAATTCGTCTACCATTTGAAAGTATTCTCATTAATGAATTTATGGAATTGAAATTAGTATAACCAATTGATATATCATTTTATGGACCATAACGGTCCATAAAAATTATGCACCAAAATATGAAAAAAAACGTTGATGAAAGTTTAATTTAAATTACACTTATCCATGTGATTATACCACTTTTCAAATGGTTGAGCTGGTTGGAATGACATTTTCCTACCCATAAGGGGCCATACACCATATGAGTCTGTGAGTGGAACCCACTATACTTATATCAAAAATCGATACAAATCCTACATGAAATTTCATCACTATTGTATATATATATATATAAAGGCTAAACAATTTTCAATAGGCAATTACTGCTTGATATTTTAAATGTGACATTGAAAAGTGCATGGCATTTTTATATTGTACCTATCATGATGAATGTTGTAATACACAACCCTGATTTCATTTGTATGAGCCATAAAATTATAATTTAAATAGTATAAATATCAATAACATCATAATTCATGTGAAACACCCAATAGTGAATTGATATCAATAGTAAAAACCGAATCAATAACAACAATAATTCATGTAACTTGGATATTACCATGAACATGGATTCACAATTCCCATGAATGTCTTGTGACCATGTTCCAAGAATTTCCAATCTCAAATCTATTATCTCTAGATAGTAAATAAATAATGTATCAACTCTGATACCACGTTGTGATTTCCTGGAACCGGTTGTCAATTTACTTGTTCCCCGATCTTAATTGGTAACATGACCTCAAGCACATATTCCCATAAGGCAGTTGATGATGACTAACTATGGGGGTGTGATGATAAAACCATGGGTAGAATATACCCTAATGTTAGACAAATGAAGTTTTTACAATAAATGTAAACCAAAGGGGAAGTGTACACAATAAAAATTATATAATAAATAGCGGAATACTAAATGACTAAATAATATAACGAAATACTCATATGTAGTTTATGATACAACATGTTTGTATGGAATTATAATAATAAAGGAAAAAAAGGAACATGAAAAAAGTTTGATAATAAAAAATTAAACAAGTGATCAAAATCCAAATTCTGTTCCATAGAATCTCAATCATATGCCCTACTCTCTATTCCTATGCTCTGCCTATGAAAATATAAACAACACCCTTATGAGTGGTGGTTGCCTCTGTCCATACTTATAGAAATATAGTCTTCTCAGATGCCTAAGGCATCCACAGTAGGGTCGGAGATAAATATCATAGTAGGTCACAACCAATGGTGTCTATATGCAAACAGAGTAGGTGCACTTATTTAAACAGTAAGCAAAAAGACAAATAAGTAAAAAAGTGAAAACTAAATAAACAATCTCCCATTCATGTTCATAAAGGACACATGACTGGTCTTCTAGTTTCACCACACAAATGGTATCTATGATCATGTCAACATATATATATATATATATTTATTTAATGATCATGACGTAACTCTCTTACATCCTATTCTAGGTAAGATATCACGGTATAACCTCTACCCCAACACTAAGAGATCTTAAAACCTGTTGATAGTACATAAGGGAGATCTCAAAATGTGTCCTAACCAAAGGCACACACCATACTTTGGTCCTTAACAAAATCTCTCATAATAATCCCATTAGACCTCTCATGGTCCCTTAGCTCCATAACCAAAAGGCGTAACATTTATAATACACAAGGCATGAGGCATGAACCATTCATTCCCTCATCATATTTAGAACCATGTAACAGACACATTAATTATAAAAAGTATAATTCTTAATTCATAACATCTTAATAATTTACCTTTAAAGAATAAACAATTCATGGTTACATATTCATTCAATTCATTTAAATGGAAAACATTCATTACATGTGAACCTATCAAGAAAAGGCATTGAGTACAGATTAACACTCATGGAAAATTAAATTGTAAAGGCATATCAAAATAGTCTAATATTGATTTAGGAAATTCCAATCCTAAGAGGTCCAAACACCCACAGGGTGCATTGTCTTCAGCAAAATTCCATGGATAAAAGGGTAAATTCAATTTAAATTCAATATGGGATATATAAATAGGATTCAATCTTATTGGGAAATAGGCCTAAAATGGACAATCTGGTCAGCACACCCATTATCTATCCATATAGTGCATGGGTGATATCAAACCCCCTAAACATGATTCAATTAAATAATTTCCTCGCACTAGAGTCAATTATTCATAAAGAAAATGGGATAGAAAACGAGCTTAACAATGGCCATCCCATAGCATGACATAATATTAAAAAAATGAAAACAACTCAAATGGAAAACTACATGACCACCTACAAAGGGGTCGTAGATGATGTCTCCCTTGATATCGATCTTATATTCGAAGAGGGTTGGAATAGATATGAGTTCGAGTCTAAAATCCTGAAATTTTGGAATATGACACTAAAATAAAATAGTGTAATAGATGAAAAGAAGAATAGGAAAAAGTGTTGAGAGATTGGGTAGCCTTACCACAGGGGGTCTCATGCCATATACAGACTAATTATTGGACACCAGATAGTGGAGTTTTTAAAACCCATGATTAGAGGAGGGTTTGAACTCAAACAGGAGGAAGGAGGTTGTTCTATCCACTAGAGGTGACGAAAAGAGAAATAGAACTTAAGTATAAGATGGTGTGTAAAATGGTAATTTTTCCTCAAAATACACTATGCACAATTTACAAAACATGAGAAAACTATGCATGAAGGCTTTTCCACTAACTGAAGCAGGCCCGCACAACTATTCACCTTGTCTAAATGGTTGTAGACAAATCATGTGGACTTACAGGTTCCCCTTCTTTTATCTGCACAATGTATCAATCAATGTGTCATGGGTCACACCGTTTATACTAAATATGAGGGCCATCACCCATCAACATTTTCAAGACCATTGGGGTTCGAACTATCCCTAAATAACCCTTGGGCCTTCAATAGGCTGTTCCACACCATTATGAAGTCTATGGGGAATATTAAAAAGGAAACAAATAATCCATACCTTGGTCAAAAGCAGGGTTGTTACAGGAATCATAAATTATTTGATACGGCTCAAAAGTACCTCTATATGATCATATAATAAGTTAGAATGGGATTAAAGTGTGGAATAAATTAAAAATACGACTTTATAAGGATAACATGGACTTCCTTTATAATGAGATGATTCTTGAATATTTTAATCACTTGATAATTAGAAATAAAATGTGTAGGATCCATAATAATGTGAAATACAATGGGATAAAATAGGTTGTTCCCAAACTTATTTTAACAATCTCATTGTTAACACACATGTGTTTTGAGTAAACCCATCACACCCAATCCTAGGTGAAACATCTCATTATTTCCATACATGACTGTCTCATGATATAGAAACATAAACTAAGTCTTTTTATGTTGATAAAGACCTGATCTATCCTAATCCAAACATATTTGTTCTACATAAAATCAAACATTATTAAAACATAAATAAAAAATAGAAAATTATTTTTTCTGATAATTATCGCATAACATAAATAGATATAATCATAGTATAATAGGATACCATTTTTCTAAAGGATTTATAAAAATATATATTATATAAGATGACTAAAATATATTTTCAATGATGATAAATGATGGATGGAAAATTTAAGTGATTTTTTTTCGTAAAATGATTTAAAATTAATTATAAATGTTAAAGTGTAATTAATTTGTAATGAAAAGTTTAAAGAATATGAATATAATTATTTTTTAGTGTCCAATTATAATGGATTCCAAATGAAATCCACATAAAATATATAAGGATTTCAAAAAATATAATTGAATATTATTTGAAAACATATACCTTTAAAATAATTTATAATAAAGGATACATTAAAAATTCATAATGTTTTCTTAAATTGGAAGAGAAAATACCTCGAAAACATTTTTCTTATAGGCAAAAAAAAATTCCCCAATTTATATATAAAGAATGAGACCGTATTTTTTCTGGTATAGAGGGAAACCCAATACATGTCCTATAGTACTAGAACCCAACTGTCTACAAATATCCCTATGCAAAACCCATGAGTCTAATTTTGTGTTGACTACACACCATTAAATAGTGTTTTAATGTTCCCATTGTTGGTCCACCATCATATGATCAGACATCATAGGATGATGTCATCATAATCCCTGTATGGGAAGATCTCCTCAATTATTGGCCACTATCCACACACCTTATTTGTAGATCACCACTATGAGCCAAATGCAATCACCTATCACGAATCTTCATTACTAGAGCATGCCAACCATAGTATTCCTTGAATCCATTGATAGTATGGATCACTGGTTACATGCCATGTCCCATCATGAAGCCCCAAACCAGTCTTCATAATTTATCATCCCCCAAAGTGCATAGAAAATGTGTAGGTACAACCCCAAAAAGAAGGCCATCATGGGTTGATCTCGAGACCCCCAATAATATGTTGTCACAGTTCAAGGATGGTAACCACTTTACATCCTCGACATTAGATACCTTTAAAACATTAAATATTGAAAGGAATACATAATTATCGAATATTAAAGAAGACATGAATTTGACCAACCGAAATTGTTTAGTGGATGGTTAAACCTGTTATTTTGAAAGATTAGAATTGTTTTTGAAAACATTGAAATATCCATATTGAAGGTATAGATCATGAAAATTATAACAATATTATTGATATAAAAATAAAATTTGGGGGGTCATTGGAGATAAAAAATTTGTGTTTCTAATAGGTAATGTAGATCATTATTGAGAGTTAAAATAGTGATAGGGATGGGAAATCCATTATATGTAATGGAATTTATTATTTATTTTTTTTAACAAAACCTCAAAATCATAAAAGTATAAGAATTTGGATTAAAACATAATTTAACAAGTATTTTTTTGAAAATTAAATAATACCTATGATAGGGTATAATTTATCAATGTTGAACTATAATAGTCAAATAGGAGTGATTATGACGCATGGAAAAGATTTGAGTCATGAAACACATTATAGAATTTGTAATATTAGAATCAAAACATCATGATGGGATAACTATATGTATAGAATTTAATATCATAAAATATAATATTATCATGTTACAGACATATAAAATTGATTTAATAACACAATTTTAATGGAAACGTGGTGTATTGCTTAAAATTTTCTCAAGGGATTCAAATTTGACATGAAGAAACCCTTACCTTATCTCCAAGCATAATCAGATGTTCTCTAACCACCTATAAAAAACATAAGTATATTTATTCCTATAAATACATATAACATCCCTTTATAATCTTTTTTACATGTATATTACATTATTTACCTATTTTCCCACATAGGGTAATTATAGATTTGTTTTTTTGTAAAAGTTTCATAGTGTGATGTTTATTTTAATTTTTATTCAAAATTTCATCATTCATATTCAATTTATTTTATTTTCATTGATTACTTATAATTTTTTATGATGTATAATCTAGATATCATGTGTACCTTATTCTTTTTATAGAAGGTAAAATTTACAACAAATATTTTATTTGTTCTATTCAACCTATGAAGTGTTTATTTCTTAATCAATGAGTTAATTATTATATATTATTTTACACAAAAACATAAATATTTTAAAATTTTACCATATTATACTAGAAATTACGTTTTAATCATTATCCATGACATAATATCATAGTATTTTTCAATTAGGTGATGAAACAAACACTATTATGAACAGACAATGATTATATATAATTATTTGGTGAGTTAATTGTTATATCCTATAATCGATTGTATAATGATATTATTGAGTTTTTATTATCATGATATATAATAACTATAAAGTAATAAGAATATAAATTATTATGTTTTAAATTATTAAATACATTTTATTAAATATTTTCCTCTTAGAATTACAGATTTAAATAATTGAATTTATGATAATAGATTATTTATCATATCATTAATAGGTTATCAAATTATTTACAATAGATTCTTAATGATAGGATGATAAAAATATTTCTTATTTAAGTCTATTCCCATTATAGTTTAGTAAATCAGTGATAAAATGAAATATTGAAATTAACAATCCCAAGGAGGCATGAGTCAACATGCCCACATGATTTTTGATTCCATTTTCTATAGAATAAGAAAAAGGAGTAATATGGTTTATCATTTAAAAATTTCAAATATATAATGAATATCATATTAATATTTTTAATTATATATTATTACCATAATTTTATGTTTATAATGATAAATTGATAAAAAATGATGTGTTATAGAGGCGATAGTCCACACAACACATGATTCACACTTTCATTTCACTTAAGTGAAAATGGAGGATTTTTAATTAATTAATAAATATTAAAATAAAATTACTATAGAATAATGATGATGCATTAATATTTTTTGGATGGTGAAAATGAATTATTTGGAAAAAAATCATATGAATAAATAGTATAACAAAGATAGATGTTTGAACTTATATGTCATTTCATCAATTATTTCATTTGTGATGGGGATTAAATCTTTGAGGGATTTAGTCTTTAAAATTGAAAAACCCTCATGAAGATGTAAATGAGTTTGTAGGATATTTTACTAAGATTGTGGGTCTAACAATAATGGTTTTTTAGTTAGTGTAAATGAGGAGAGGAGTTCCCCTTTGATAAGTAAAAAAGGGTAGTTATTTTTTAAATACCCAAATCTATTCAATAATGAGAAATGAGTCTAAAAAAAGTACCTATAAAAATTTTAAATTCTATAATATAAGGATGAAAAGTTCAATCCAGAATTGTAATATTTTAAAATAAATATGTTTTAAAATTTTATTCCCATTACCACTATGTTTACTCACATTTTCCATTTAGTTTCCACCACAATAACTAGTTTTTACATTGGTAATTTATCCATTAAAAAACAAAGATGCGCCCTATTCTATATTTTGTGATATATTATTTTAAATATTAAATCCAATTTATAAAATAATTATCCCATATGTGTGGAAAATTATGTTTAATGCTATTTCATGTAACTAGTAAAAACCCATTTTTCAAAATAGTTAATTTTCATGAAAAAACATTTTTTTTGGGTAGAATTTTAAATTAAATAGATTATAAAGAATTTAAAAATAGAATTATAATTAAAAAGTTATTTATTTAACAATAATATTAATCAAAAACTACATTTCATCATGATGTAATTAATTAATCAAAAAAATCAAAAAAATCATTTTCATTAAAATGCTAAAACGTTTCCTAAAATGATGATCGTGGGGTTATATGTTTAACATATTAAATAAATATTATGTATTAAAATTCATATTATATTATTTAGTTGGAAAAATTTTCCAAAAAATTACAATTATTCATATAAAAAATATTTCCATTAATGTTACGACATTAATAAAATTGCTAATTTCACACATCAACGGAACATTGATTATTTCTAAAAAGTTCCAAATAATATTCTTACGTTAATATGAATATGAGAAATAACTAAATGGTGTTAATATTATCAAAATAATATTTTAATAATTATAAATTAAATCTTTAATTAACAACATTAAATGTATTGAAATCCTTTTTTAAAGTTAATTGACTTTGTGTTAGTGTAAATGAGGGGAGGAGTTCCCCTTTGATAAGTAAAAAGGAAAGAAATATTGTAAATACCCAAATCTATTCAATAATGAGAAATGAGTCTAAAACAATGTTCCTATAAAATTATTAAATTCTATAATATAAGGATGAAAATTTCTATCCAGAATTGTAATATTTTAAAATATATATGTTTTAAAAAATTTAGTCCCATTACCACTATGTTTACTCACATTTACCATTTCGTTTCCACCACAATAACTAGTTTTACATCTGTAATTTATCTTTTAAGGAACAAAAAAAGATGTGCCCTATTCTATATTTTGTGATATATTATTCTAAATATTAAATCCAATTTATAAAATAATAATCCCATATGTGTAGAAAATTATGTTTAATGCTATTGCATGTAACTAGTAAAAACCTTATTTTTGAAATAGTTAATTTTCGTGCAATTTTTTGGGGTATAATTTTAAATTAAATTGATTATAAGGAATTTAAAACTAGAATTATAATTAAAAAGGTATTTATTTAACAATAATATTAATCAAAAACTGCATTTCATCATGATGTAATTAATTAATCAGAATAGTAGAAAAATCATTTTTCATTAAATTGATGAATTTTTTTTAAAATGATGATCACGGGGTTATATGTTTAATATATAATTCAAATATTTTGTATTAAAATTAATATTATATTATTTATTAGCTAAAAGTTTCCAAAAAATTACAATTATTCGTATAAAAAATTACCCCATTAATGTTACGACATTAATAAAATTTCTATTTTAACACTTCAACTAAACATTGATTATTTCTAAAAAGTTCCAAATAATATTATTACGGTAATATGAATATGAGAAATAAATAAATGTTGTTAATATTATAAAATTAATATCTTAATCATTATAAATTTATTCTTTAATTAACAACATTAAATGTATTGAAATCATGTTTTAAAGTTAATTGACTTTATGTTTAACAAATATTTTTTAAATATATTACCAATTATAATAGTGCTCAAATATATTATTAATGTTAAAAAAATAAAATTAGTTTATGTAAATTAAATTTATAACAATTAAAAATGTAATTTTAATCATGAAGTGAAATTATACAAAATGACTTCTCATAGAGTATAAAAATACCTGATATATCAATAAGATTATTTTATTACCTTTTGATACAATCCTTATTTCAAAAAACCAAACCTTAATTGATATACATGTAATAAATAAGTATCATAAAATCTATTTTTATTATTATTTTGGTGGTTTGACTTTCATTTCCTTCTTGAAATCTCTAGGGTTCTGAAATACGCAGTTTTTCTATTTTATTAAAACTGTAATTGCTCAATTTTGAATTGTTAATTTTCAATGGAATTTCATAGAGAATATATGTACCTTATGTGTTTGGATAAATTCTCTAAAAATTTATTTATTATACATATATATTTTATTCCTTCCTATATTCAAAATTGATCTTCAATTGTGATAACTTCATTTTATACAAACTAATTTAACAACTAATTTTTATGGTCATATAAAATATTGTGAATACATAAATATTTTTTTGTCTTAATTTGGTTTCATTTGTGGCTCATGCTAATAACATATTATTTATTTATGAGTAATATAAAGTAAAATATCATTTCATTCATACATTACTATCTATATAATTTTTTAATGGTAGTTATTTGAATTGTAAAAAATGTATTTAATGGTCTTTTTTATTAAATAAAACGTAATTAAATTATTTTGAATTCATAATGTTCTTCTCATTTTACATGTAAATGTTATATAGAATATCATTTATACCATTGTAAAATTATGGTTTACCTAAACACTTATATTATCTTTCATGGCCCATAAATTTCTAAATACTTTGACATCTTGGTAATAATCCAAATTGTCAGTGGGGGGGTTAAAGCTAATAGATATGTGTTAAAACATCAACTAAATTTGAATATTTATTCATTGATTAGATTACTTAAATATATATATATATATATAATATTTTAAAAATAAAATATTTTGGAGAAACTTTAACCTGGAAAATTATTTATATTAATTTAATGTGTTATTTAATTCCAAGGGAAAGTATATCCTCTATTATACAGGGAAACCACCTATCATCATTTGCTAAAACTCAATGAGACAATTTTCTCTACAAAACCTTAATGATAACTCTTCGGAGATTCCTTATAAAAATTATATAAAATTCAGTTTTTATAAAAGACCATCCATAGGGTCTTTTAGGAGAGATCCAAAGGAGGGGTTTCCCCGATTTGGTAGTTGGCTTAATCAACCAATTTCATTTAACTTATTATATTATGTCCATAAATTCATTACTGAATATTAAAATATATTGAAACATATCTCATATATAATTATCTTTTAGTGAAAAAATTCACTAACCTTATAGTTCATCTAATCCATCCTTTTTCAAATGAAAATTTCATTTTTTCATATATATTGACCACTACCTCCATGAAATGATATGTTTAATTTTACATCAACACCTTTTATTTATATTTATAATGAATGATGTATTTTATATATTTTAAAATTTTAATTATTTTATTTCTATATTGCTATTATATAATCTTTTTTTACACTTCTAACCAATTGAAAATTTTGATGTTGTTCATACATATATGTGTCTTACCACCTCTACAATGTGATACAATTCAATTTTAATGTACACCATTCATGGATGGTTGTAAAATTTTATTTATTTTCTAAAAATGAAAATTATTATTGATTATAATTTTATATGTGATAGAACCAAGAAATCGTTTACCCCAACCAATATACCAAATTCGTTTTCAAATTATGAACTAATTTTTCTGAAAACATTTTTTGTGGACTTCAACAATTAAGAAATTTAATATTTCATTGAATTAAGTTAGTAAAAATTGTTTAATGATAAAATAGTAAACCTAGAAAAGGATCAATAACAAGTAAATACTTAATATAAATTTATTGTACGAGAGGTAACAAACATACATATGAGGTATGGACTTAAGGTAAGGGACCTCTTTACTTAATTTACTCTAATTGGATTATATTTTTCTTAATTGATTATTTTATAACATGAATATGTGAGAAATTACATATCATTTTATTATATATTATTTAATATTGATATATTCTATTTTTAAGTAGTTACACATATTCAGATATTTAATTAAATACTAACATCAATGATACAATCTTTGAACAAATTATCCATCTCAAAATTCATTATTTGAGACATAAATCGTATTATGAATATACTTCATTTAATATGATGAATATTCCTATTATTGTGATATTATATCACGAATAATTGTTTAATCATGATATTTAATGTTCATTATAGGTTTTCTATTTTCATGATATATTTTTTCAGAAGTTATAAAGTTACAATAGTTTATATGGTCTGGATTTCACTTCTCTTAGACATAATTCATTTTATACTACATGATTTATTTTATATGGTGTACTTAATAACCCATTAATGTGTTTTGACATATTATTTAATGTAAATTATATGTTTTACAGAATCATTCTATGTTCCTCTATTCATAGGTTTTTTATTCATGTAATTCCCATGTTGTAACGGTTTCTCTTCTCAAACCTCATTCTCCATGTGATGTTTTGTTCAACGAACATATATTCATTTATATGTTGCATAAAATGATTCTTGATATATATTATCACATAATTTTTTATAAACATGGAATATTATGTTCCTTCCCATTTTAATTATTTCAAATGGTTTTTTTTAAATTCAGTAAAAGATCCATTCTTAAAAAATATTGGTTTAATGTTCTTATGTATTTTTTATAATACAATTCATATATATTCGTTATTTTATAAGAAAAATGTTCTTTTCTAAAAATAAATTCTTTTCTAAAAAAACTTCCTTGATCATTTAATATATCTAAAACATTTTTATAGGTGATTTATTATGGTTTTCTATAATTGTCACTTTTTACTCCCTTTATAAATTTTTACAAAGAATGATTATTTTTAAACATTACAACACGAATGGATTTTCATTCCATAATGATTGTTATATTATTTGAATATAAATTTATAAATTTATATGTTTATTTGAAATGTAAATATTTTTCATTGTATTCTACTAATTTTTACAAAATATTATAAAAAATGAATATTTATTTTCCCACGTTTTGAATTAAATGTCGCAACGGTTATTTTGAATTTATTTTTCATTCATAAAAACTGCCCATATTGTTTTCCTATATTACAATGATATTTATTTACATTAATTACACACTTAATTATTTAAAGATGAATTATTATTGCTCCAATTATTTTTATTGAACATGTTATCTCTCAATTGAATAACCAGGCTAAAAACTAATGATGACCATTTTCAATGGTGTTTTGTTGAAAAGTGACATATTCTAAATATTTTTTTAATTATATGGAATATTGAAATGTGTATAGATGATTTATGGGTGTTTCCATTACAATACATTGTTGGTTTGTTATTTAATAAACTATGGTTGTGTGGTTACATTATAAACCAAGAATGGGTGGGTCTATTATATCGATTCATTATAGTGGGTAAAGCAGAAGGGTTAACTGATAGTCAGTTAATCCAAAGAGGAAATTTTTTATTAGTTATTGGTTTATCATACAAGATATAAGAATTATATGGTTAGGTGATTCCATGAGAATTTTTTTTTGTTTTGTTATACCTATACAATTTATCAGTTATTGTTATGGGTTATAATGGATCGTTTAATCAAGGATTATTTTCATGTCGATCATTATTTTTGACTTATATTAATATTATGTTTTATTAAATATTTATTATGAGAAACATGATTTGTGATCCACAATTTGATGCGTATAATATATCTTATTACATATTTATGAACATTGATTATGTCATCATATTCTTATTGTCATTATAGGAACACTAATGTCATTAAATTGATAATGGTTATGTTTTCTCTTACTGAGCATTTGAGAACTCCCTTATTATGTTCTCAATTTACAAATTTTGTGATAAAATATGTTAAATGAATTATATATATAAAGTATATGTAGGGTAATAATTTAATGATAAATAGTGAATAATTGTTGTGGAAAGAGAAAAGTTATATATATTTGGATAATGAACACATTATGAAATGTGTATTTTTATTTATGTGTTTTCCTATTCGTCAAAACAATATAACTGATATGGTCATTGGTTTGTAGCTAATCTATTATATCTACTTTATTGTGTATTATTTTTATGGATAACATTTTATCATATTTAGTGTCATGAATGTGAGGAATACCATGATTATGTTTTTATCACCAGATCTAGGTGTTTGGGTTTGAGGATATTATAATTGCTGTAAATGTGGGGTTATTATAGCTTTTGAGATTAAGATGTATTAATTTGAGGTTAACCTATGATTTATGAATACTATCATGAGTTAATAATTTAATGGTTGATCATTAATTTAATTTCATAAAAACCCATTTTAGGTTTTATGTGATGGGATTTTAATGTTATTTATCATATTTATAAAGACATTTTATATAGTCGATGTATATGTAGCCCTTATGTTTATCAGGTCATTTAATTATAAGCATTATTTTGGAACAAATCCAATATAATTTTTTGGAGCTAAGAAAAAATTTACAAGATGACATTTAAGGATAAAATATTTTATAATGATGAAGATTTTATGTTAATTAATATATATTGGGATTTGATAATAAAATGATGTAAGGTAATCCTTTGGTTTTATTGTGAAAAATTTGGATTTAAATGTATCATTTATCTATATAATGGTTTATATTTTTAGGATACTATTTTATGTTTTATAAAATTTTATTTTGGTAAATATATAGAGATAGAGGGAATTTATTTTAAATATTTTATAAATCAATTTAACCATTAGAAGTTTATTTTTTTTCTTCATCAATTAATTAAATCCTATTGAATATATACATCTAGGAGTGATATCTAAGACAGATCTTGAAAAACCTCTAAAAGAATTACCAATAATGAAACTTTGTTTTCAGAATATATATAAATCAAGTAATTGTATTTTCTCATATTCTATATATTGATAGAAAAATAGTTCTCCCAACTCTATAAAAAATATTAAGGAAAATATGTTATCATATTACCTTCATTTTTTTTGAATTTAAGTCCTTCATTATCACCTTTCAATATTTGGTTTTTCTCACATTAAAATTTTAATGAATATGTTCTCTATCACTTTATATTATTCCATGGATGGTATTTTTTTTCCACTATTTCAATATTTTAAACACCCTAAAATGTTCTATTTAACTGAGAACATGATTTTTTTCATAATTTATGTATCCATTAATTTTCTTACTACAAATTTTCAAAGGATGTTTAATATCCCGTTATATAAAATTATTTTTCAAAAATAGGATTTGTAAATATTTAATTATTGAATATCCAACCTCGAGAAGAAATATATAGGATTCTTCTTATATAATAAAAGTAGGATATAATGTCACAATAATTTCATTGAAAATTATATGAATCTTGATAACATTATTTACACAATACATTAATATTTAATTAATTTTTTATATACAATAAAATACAATAAAAATGTTATTATTTAAACGTGTCCTTAATAACCTAGTTGTTAAACTTGTGGTAAAAATATGAAGAAAAAATTATTGAGAAATATGTATAATATATTTATAAAATAGAAAATAATTAATTAACTAATAATACATAACTACTAAATTTTCAATAAAATCAATATATATACTTAAAAAATATGATTTCATGAAAAATGGTATTTCATTGTATTTTGTTCATGGAAATTATAATTAAATTATACCATTTAGTTGAATAATATTATTTTAAATTAATATCATTTTTCCAATCATCAAACCAAAATTATATTAAAGCTTATTTTATGAATTGTTCTGTAAATAATTTTTTTCATTGAATACTGAATTTTTTTATAGAATGATGAATTATCCATTAAATCGATTAAAAATACTTATTTTATAATGAAATGTATTTAAAATTTCATTTATTCATATTTAGTAATAATAATACATCTAATTCTCTAAGAGACTTTATAAATCATCATTTTAATTTGAAAACGTTTATACATTGAAAAAAAATTATTTTAGAAAATCATTTTTCATTTTGTTTGTAGGATTATTCTAAAGGTAATTTTAAAAAAATTTATTGAATTTCTGAAAATGTATTATATATTTTGAGTCAGTGCATCTAAATTTTTTAAAAATTTTCACATTCTTTTTTGTAAACATGAATAGTAATCGTGATAATGATTTTTCACATTGGTAAGGTTAAATCAAAAAATTGTACAAAAAAATATTTTGATAAGGATTTAAAAATATATATAATATATAATATTTATATATGATGATGAAATTTCATCCATAATCAAAACAATATTCATATATATTGAAAATTATTTAAACATTCCAATGATATTGAACTTAATATTAATTTACGAAAAGAATAAAACTAAAACATAATTCTATTTCTTTTAATATCTCTAATATTTTCTGAAAGGGATAAAAGAAGCTTATATTTCATAATAATTAGTTATTTGAAACATTAACTACTATTTTTATTATATAAATTTACTTTTAAATTTTTTTGTGAAGGAATAATTACTTGAAATGTTTAAGTGATGTCTGAACAATACTTGTTCCAGTAGTACAAAAAACAAGTCACTGATTTTAAAAAAAATAGATTTTTTTTAGATAGTTATGAATTTAAAAAAATTATTAGGATAAATATAAAGTAATTATTGGTATGTTGAATGTTTATATTCATACTATAATAATATCTTTATATTTTTATGGATTATTATTTAAATTGTTTTGAAAATGAATTTATTGGTATTCTATATTAATTTATTTAAATGACTTAAAAATTATAAAAAAATGCATCCTTCGATATTTTAATTGATTATGACCTATAATTTCAACCATTGTACACTTATTGGTCACATTCCATGTCATAGTAAATTTTCTGACATATATTATGTTCAAGGTTTCAACATTGTGATAATCATCAAAAGTGTTAACATGGGTTAAAACTAATAGGTAAGGGTGAATCCATAGACTTAAAATATCTAAATTTTGTTGAATGAGATTATTAAATACTATACTAATTATATAATATAAATAAATTTTTTTGGTCAACTTGAACATGTAAAATAATTACATTAATTTAAGACATTAAAATATTACAAGGGTGTTGTTATTCACTCTTATATAAGGAAAACACCTCATATATCGTCCTCACACATCTCCAGAAGCATATATCAAAACACATGATGAAAAAATAATAATTATGTACATCATCAACATTTTACGGGTTCATTTCTTCTTAAAATACCATCCCATTAGTCCTTGAGGAGATATTCAAAAGGGGCACATTAAAGAAAATGTATTCCTCTAAACTGATCATTTTTATTTTACTTATTCATTTAAAATATTTAATTCATTAAAAAAATAAATATATAATTAAATAAACAAATTATATATACTAATATGTTACTATCTTAATGTTATAATCATATTATTTATCCTTTCCATCCTTTGTGGAATTTAATCACTATTTGTGGTACATGTGGACTACTACCTCCATGAATCAATGTGTTTCTTCTTTTATTACCACATAGCTAGGATGTTTATAATTATTTATTTAGTTAATATATATATATATATATATATATAGTATTTATGACAAACGTCCCATTTTATATAGTCAATATATCATGTAATTTTTTACACTTCTAACCAATGGAAAATGGTAACGTCATTGGTTAGTACTTGTACATGACCACCTCCACAAAGTGATATCATTTTTTCATTAAAACTATCCATGGATGGTTCTAAACATATATTTATTGTATAATATGATTATTATGTCATTATAATTATTCTATTAAGGAAATAATGATTTAATCTTTTACCATAGTAAACATATCGATTTCCTTTAGAAATTATGAATAAATAATACAAAAAATCATTTGTTAGGGTCCTAACATATTAATTAATTAAATTTATGATCAAAATAAATGATATAAATAATTAATATAATTTTATTATATATGAGTTAAATTGAAAAAAAATATAAATTATATATTATATGTAAGGGGATTCATAAATTAATTTCCAGTCATTGGGTAATACTTATACTTCATAAACTATATTATTCCAAGATTATGTTAGAAATTTATTATAACATTAATATGTTTTGTTTCATATATTATTTGTTTTTATGGTATTTACACATAATCACTTCATTTTTTAAATTATATCGTCAATTATATGATCTTTATATAGATTATTCATCCCAGTATTATTTCATTGAGATACGTCATGTATTATACAACAATATCCCTTTACAATGTTTATATTATTTGTATTGAGATATTATATAATGTATGAATATTTTTTCGTGATATATAACATTACTATAAATTTATTCCTTCAATGAAATATTGATTCAAAATTTATCAAACTTTTAAGGGCTTTGATGGTCTCAATTTAATTTTTTTTGAGACATAATTCATGTTATGAAAAATATTTTATTTTATATGGTGTATTTATTTCACCATTAATGTGATTTATCATTTTTTAATTAATAATATGGGTTTTATAGAATCATGTTATATTCCATCATTAAATGGATTGTTTATTCATGTATTTCCCATGTTTTAGGGGTTTCTAATCTCAAAATTCCACCATTGAGATATGTTTTTATTGATGGATTTATATTCATTCATATAGTTTACATAGTAAATAATGACAAATAATATCATGAATCATTTTATTCTTATGTTATATTATATTCCTTATTATGTTCTTAGTTTAATGAAAATTTTCGATTAAAAAAATGGTAAATGTTTTTTCTTTAAAAACGTGTTTTAATATTTTTTGAATACTTTAAAACTAAACATCTATCAATATTATTTGATTTTTTTACATAATGTTCATTTATAAAAATAATTTATTTCATAAAAAATATTTTTCATTATTTTTTAACATTTATTAAATTGTTTTAGAAAGAAATTTCATAAAATTTCTACATCGGTCACTTTTGAATCTCATTACAATAGTCTGAAATGATTGTATTTTTTTATTGTTAAAAAGATTTAAGTATTTCTCTGATGTCATGAACAATATAATGTATTATGATTGTCTGAAGTTATTTCCATGAAACCCATTTTCGTTCCATTATTTAGTAAATACTAAAAGTAATAATTATTATTTTCTAGGGTTCCATGTTGATATGATAAAGATTATAAATATTTTTATCATTATATTATACATTAGAATATTTATATATGATTAACATATGTTTATTTAATCAAAATTGGATGTTTTGTTTTGTTATAAGCCAATGATGTGTGGTTATGTTGTAAACCAAGGATAGGAGGGTCTGTTATATCCCACCAATTCATTTGGTTAAGTGATATATTTAACTGATTGTTAATTTATCCTAGGACATGATATATTTTACTTGTTATAAGTTACTAATTTCAGATATGGAAAACAACCAATTAGGATAATCTAGAGTGAATGTTTGATGTTCCAAGATTCCTATATAGTTTCTCAATGCATTATATTAGTTCTAAAGGACCCTTGTCTCAGGGATTATTTTCACATGGATCATGATTATTGAGAAACATTACTCATGTTTTTTATAGTTTTATTCCATTTCTTATGTTTTATTATTCACATTAATTTCTTTATTCATTTCTTAATGTTATAGTCATTCACATTGACAATTTCATTGTACCCTTATTTTCTTCTTATACTCAATAATGAAATGTAATTATTAATGATTATGTTTTCCCTTACTATGCGTTTACCCTCAACATTATTATGTATTTCATTATTCATGGTTATGAACTATGTTTTTAAATGTATTATTTATAGACTGTTTTCATGTAGGAAGACATTAATGTGAGAATTTGGAGATTTATTATCAAATGAGAATATATGGTAATAGTTGGAAGAAATGATCACACAAAGATATTTTTATTGTCACATAATAGTTTATTATAATATTTTAACTCTAAATATAAATGTTACATGGGCATATAAGTGATCCATTAATTATATTTTATGTTTTAGGTTTTGGATGGAAAATATTGGTTAACTTTTATTTGTTTCGAATAAGGAAATGTAATGATTATGTTTTTATCACCAGATATGGGATTGTGGGTTTGAGGCTGTTATAATTATGATATAAATGAATAATAAATGTAAAATTATCCTAAATGACGTTTGAGAATTTGTGACCATGTGTATGTATGATATTTTGGGGGATTTATCTCAATTTCACTTCATTATAATAAATTTATTATTCATGACCTTCATTATTTCATAGAAAGTATAAAATTCACATCAATATATTTTATGAGATTTTTTAAGAAAATTATATGGATATAGAAATAAATATATAGTTATCTATTTCACATTATTATTAATCAAATTTTACTAAATATGTATGGGGTTATAATTAAAACTATTATTTAAACAGTTTTGATGTCTTTTACCTAACTCTTTCTTTTCCATATCAACATTCCTTATACTATTTCAAGATTTTTATTATATATTTTAGTGAATTTATAAATAAATTTAAAAACATCATTGTAATTCAATAAAAGGTATCTAAAAGTATATTTTTCAATGCTTTTCATACGTTTCACATTTAATATTCTTTAAAAATGTGTGAAATGCCTATTTTTTATCAATTTACGTATAGACCTACTTCTTCCACCATCATGATAATCCATATTTATTATTCATATATTCCATGTTTTAATGTATTTCTAAATAAAATTATATTCCATTTAATATGGGAAATTATTATTTTCAATAATTACCAAAAGGAAATTGTTTCTATTATTATTAAAAGAATATTTGTAATGCTTCTATACATTATGTTTCCAATCACTATTATCATTCAATGATTGTTATGTTTATCTAGGAATATTATCTAATGATACCATCCATCAATATTTTATGTATTTATAATGAATAATTTTCAAAGAAACATTCCTGAAACTCATTTCCTTACATGGGTTAATTTATCTATGAATGATTAACGAATGCTCATATTTTCTTATAGCATACATATATGTGGTTTATTATTTTTAATTTGGTGGTTCCAATATATCCATTAAATGTGTTGTGTAATTATTTATATCTCATGAGTTAAAATGTAAGTAACTAATAATTAAAACTAATCCATTAAGGTAATCTATCCACCAAGGGTTAAAAGGAATGAGGATTGAACCCAATCCACAATGGGAATTTGTCCACTATATGATATTGGTCTTAGAAATGGTCCTGGAAGAGGGAAATGGTTATATATTCTCTTATAAGTGTATCAAATTTATTCTATATTCTTATTCTAATGTCAGGCTCCTATGGTTCATGATTGTGTTATATTTCAACACTCTTATTTCTTATATCACATGTTATGAAAAAAAATTATACAATGTATAATGATTTATAATCTAGGACATGTTCGATATAATTTTATTAATTTATGATCATGTACCTTGATTATATTCTTACACCCTTATGCTCATATTATTTTCACTTATTATCTTTGATTATTTAAGCATATTCTTCCCTTTATTGAGCATATGAGCTCAAAAATTTTTCTTTATATGTTTCCTCAGGTTATCAAAAATGATTTTAATTATGATAAGTCTGGAAGGATACCATGGTTGAAGATTATTTTTTGTAAATACCAACTATAAGTTGTAAAATATTGTTTTTAAGTTTCTAATATTCAAATATAATATACTAATAGGTTGTAGGGTGTCCATCACTATTATTTGTTTGAGTATTAATCTAAAATGATGTAATATTCGTGAATGTTATGTGGGAGGAAACTAAAATATCACAGACTTAACAGACATCAAATCAAATAAAAACTACTACTACTAATCCTCATGTGAATAGATAGTGTAAGAACAAATATATTTTAGGGGAAATGTACCCTGTATCAAAAATAATAATCCTCTCGAAGTTGAGGATCAATGTCAAAGAAGTCGAGCTGAATGGTCTCCCAAATTTTCACTCTATTCTCCAATGAGATGGGGGAAATATATTTAAATCAATGAAATTTTGTGATTTTGATGATATTATACCCATACAAAAAATACACAAAATAATAGTTGAAGGGGTAGTAAAATAACACTATTTTTTTGTTTTTTTTGAAAACCATGGCCCATTCTAAGAAATTACGGAACAATAGACCTTGTAAAATTAGACAATTAGAATCAATCCCTTCGTCAAATATGACATCAAAAAAACTAGGAGATGGATGTGGTATAAGTATCCACTATATATCCTAGTCTAAAAACATTCAAACACATCCATGTGGATGTTTCAAAGACAATGCCACTAGGAGCCTTACGAAGGGAATGACAAGGGACCTGACATCCCAGATGCATACAACAACATCAAAGTCCATTTTTTTAGAATACATGAAATGAAAAATAACAAAAAAATTTATACACAAATTTTCATGAAATAAAACACAATAAGGTCTATAATAAATCATTATATATGACCCTCCATGTCGTAAAACATGCCTCCAGTAACTAAAAATTGCATCACATTCACCACAATTACTTCCACAAACCTTACCTAAGAATCTATAACACCCATAATATTAAAAGTAATGTTCTAATAAGATTTGAGTCATCAAATTATATACCTCTCAAACAATCTCATCATTTATAATTAGAATAAATATATATGGTAATCCACATTCACCACCTTCTAGGTACACTCTAGGAGATACCACACAAACAAGACGACGCCATCAAACAATCATATCACATGGGACAAAATATAATTAGATCATCACCAATTAATATTGAATTATAATAAATCAGATAAAAATAATCTAAAAATCAAAATAAAATAAATATCAAAACTATTTGGAATAATGAACATTAATCTATCACTCTCATTCATACACATTCTCATCCACACCACTATTCCTCAAAGATCTCAAACTAATGGGAAAACATGACCATTAACAAATAAAATTTTGTGATCTTGGATCTCAACAGACCAGTATATAAACATTATATCATCCTTGATATCCAACTATACACAATCAATGAAATTATAAATTACATTATGATATCATAGGAGATGCATCACTTTGATGATTTCATGGATCAGGGGTAACTACTGGTGATGTACAGATAGAGAAAAAACATTTCTAATTTCTAGAAATACATCAAATGTTTTGATAAAATGGGGAGGGGTTTTTCTCCCTAGACGAAACCCTCACTAACTAAGATTAGGGGAGGCCCTTAAGAAAACATGGTCGACTACCTCATAATCCATAGCTATGAACTTTCGATCTTCCCACACATCTGATATCCTATTATTACTTCAACCACTCATAATCTCTCTGAAACATCTCTATAGGGCTCTTATCAATGTATAGGCATACAATCATTAACTCCCCATTCATAGTACAACATAATCGATAACAAAAAAGAATCACAAAAATCTCATTAAATAAGGACATTCCATTGGAATAGTAAATTATCTATTCATAAGAACATCCATCCAAGGGAAATCAAATCTCCCAAGATCCAGCATACTCTCAAATTATGGTACACAACATATCCCTCAATTTCATGATGGTCGACCAAATATACATATTCATATGAGGACGTATATTATTCTATGATGAATATATGATACCAAATCATAGTGAAATCCTCTTTAGAATAAATAGGTAAAACAACTATCAGGATTAAAAAGATGTCCATAAGTACCCTATGAATCCACACAACCTCATCCATATACTGCCACAATATAACCTCCACAACAATAGACCACCAGATTTAAAATATGTTCACTTAATTCATAAATATATATATGTTCTGTAAAATAGAATCAAATGCTCACCTTTTTCATGAGAAACTATAAATGAATTACATAGATATTTACACCTAATTTTACTTGGGTAAATTAAATTATTATAATAACTATCTTATAACAAGATGATCCACCTTCATATAATATAAGACAAAATTTTGGGGAAGAATCTCCACTATCGATATATTCATCCCTAGAAAACATGTCCAATCCCTTTAGGCATGATACATTTTTTACACATGAGGAAATAATACAACTAATGTGCTATAATACTAATATAGGATCACCTTAAAAGTCAATAATATAACAAAAATCCTCTCCTAAAGAGTCATCTAATACCGATCTTCCTCTAACGACCCCTTTATAGAATCACCATAAAGAATAGTCCATTTGCGAAACCACAAATATGTATTCCCTCCAAGACTACTCTACCGACTATATCATGGATAAATACATAATTATTTTTAAAAATAACCATCTCAGGGTAGCCTCCACAAATTTAATATGGGTCACTAAATGATCCTCCATCACTCTCCAAGCATCTGGAGACTCTTGAATAACATATCCCAATGATTTTTTTCCTAAGGTCATATGTAAATATATTCCACTTCCCTATAGTGTATTTTATATAAAATTAATGTGACTAGAGAGGCTACATACAACTACAATTTCATAGATTCAAATTTCAATGATTAGAAACATTTCACATTATATTTTTATGCGAAAATTCCATAATGTTATCACGGGTTTTTTAATGTCACCAAATATTTATAAAAATAACTGTCATTTCCATCTCAAGATCATGTGTGGTATAGTAATGATGTTGTTTACGTAATTACATAGAACCATGAGAGATTAATTTCTTATAATTCAACAAAATAAAACCCAAAAAATAGATATGATGTATAAAAAACATCAAAAAATCACCACTCCTCTAGAAATAGAAGCACATGACTACTGATCAGTTTACACATTAGGTAGACTAATGTTTTATATTGTTGGTAAATCTATATTAAAGACTAGTTCTTCCTGGTAAAGGCTATAAATGGGTCCATAAGTTGATATAATTCATACATATACCTTCGATAATATCATACAATGCAGATAAAACTCTAGATATATATAATATTATTGTCTGATTTTTATAAAATATCCACCTAATTCTTTGATGGATCCGCCAATACACCCTTATTAGAGACAACATTTCAATGGATGTGAACCTCCTACATCCAAAACATATAGTTGAACATTTTTACAAAAATATAAATTTTTCAAAGGACTTTCAAAACAACCCAAAGGTACCCAACTTTCTCATCAAATAACCTCGAGTATGTTATTGTGTAATATTTTAACACATCCACAAGTTGTTCTAGGAACATATATAACAAAATGTTATTAATTCCTATGTACATGTATGAGGTTTTAGTGGTACTATGAAAGCGATAAAAAAATTATTTTCCTATTTCATCATTAGAAAATGGTCTTTGGGACGCCCCCCACCCTATCTCTCATCTGGTGATATCGATACTACAGATTGACCATTGAAAGCATGATGAGTCACTTCACCTATTTTAATATTTCATAAATCCTAAAAATATGATAACTACTCTATATTTTCACCAGATTCAATTAACAATAGTCTATATAGAACCACATAATATCAAACCATTTTAGTTAATAACATTAGAACGCCCCCAATGACATACTCAATATGATAAATCCCATTTAAATAAGTTTATCAACATGAATCCTAAACATCCACTATATAAAGGGTTCCATCCATTAAGGATCCACCAATATAGTAGAGGCACAATGTTGAAGCTCCATTTTTAACTCAAAATAATTCAAATGATATAAACCACAACATAACTTTTAGAAACATTAGAGAACTCCATTACAAATCTATGAAACTCTACCACATGCACCTCCATAGAATCAAAGGAAAGATTTTAAAACTGGGAAAAAATAATTTGAATATATATGACCCATATGATTATATATCCCACCGATGAACACTTTCCACATTCCCTCCACATAAAAGAGTGTATATTTTTTTAAGAATTAGTAAATAGTAATTCATATAAAATACATGAATTCAATGATAATAATGACATTATACAACTATATATGATGCAATCATAAATCCATATATGGCTGACAGTACGCCATCATTAGATCACAAACCTAAAACCGACCATACAAGAATCATCCACCCTAGAACTAGTATAGAAAACACTATGGTACTAATATTCATATCCCCTTGAATCCAAATGAATGAACCATGGTTTCTGTAGAAATGGAGTGTGATTCTCCAAAACCATATAAAATATATTCCATGGTATGAAATTGAAAAATAGTTTTAAAAACTATATCACGCCCCTTTGGAACTAGAAAATCCATTGAGTGAAGCTTTCCACGTCCATACCATTTACCTCATTTATGAAGACCATTTCAATTGTTTTGAATAGATGTATGTCCCCTTGGATGGGGAAAATAATTGGGATGAACAATAAATATTTTTTATCCTCTAAGTGGAGTACAATCTTGCTACACCTACAATTGATATGGCCTCTAAAGAAACATATACTAGTGAGGATGATAAGGGGCTTGGACACCTGTACTAGAATGAACCCTACAAAAAATTAAAAAAAATTGAATGATGATGGAAATAAAATTCTTAAGCAATGAACATCGAGAAAAATCTCCTAGTGTGTGAGCATAAACTAATTGTCCAAAATAAATAAGAGTAATATATTTTATAATTCCAACTCCCATATGGTCGGAACCATGAAAACATAGGAAACATTTATCTACCAAAATCAACCTTTCTCCTCAAATAACTTTGACCCCACTCTTATGATTACTCTAGATGAGAATGAGTCCTCTAAATCATTGTATCGTTCTTCATCACTTCCTAATACTTATGCAATGAAAATAAGGTAACTCCATATCGATGAGTGGAATACAATTCCTCCACATTGTGATGAGACACAGATTCCTAATACAGAAAAATATTATAGAAGTGAAAAAGAATATCCCCAATCGTGGTGAAATGATACTTCTCACTAAAACTCTGCAACCAGACAGAGAGATAAGATAAATCCACCTTACTATATTTATCATCAATAATAACAAAGTATTAAAAAAAATATCACTATAAATAATCCCATAAAACTCTTTTCTCAGTTTGCTCCTTAAGATACCAAGTCCACCATATTCAAAATGCATCCCAAATGGGATTAATTAATAGAGGAACATGATACTCTGATAGATCATAGTTTCTGATAAAAGTGATATCAAAAACCTTATTCTAGAACTCTATCTACAAATAATTGATTATGCCCTCATACATCTCTACCCACTTACCCTAGAAATTACAGATTTTATTCCACCATTAAACATCTCCATCACTACATCAACCCACCTATAGTCAACCAGGTCATCCTACTGAACGTCTCCTACCCAAACTACCATGTATAATAACTGTAAAATATTTCTAGAAACTATAAACCAAGCTTATAAGACTAGTATAATGTATATTATTATAAAAATATTAATATTATAGATTCATTTCATTTATGAAATATTAACTCTTTTCAAGCATATGTAAAAATTATCATCATGCATGTACCACTCATAGGTATATACCCTATGACAATAATCAATATTCTTTATAAATTAATATATCTTATAGACCTTTAGGTAGATTACATGGGGTCCTAAATTACTATGTCCGATATAATCTACCTTTCTTATGTTAGTGGATAAGTTCAAGTAATGTGGTTTCCCCACTAACCCATACAATCCTCAATAGTGAGTAATTCAAAACTCCATCCTTACAATCAACAATAGATTAGATTCTATTATTTTATGAACATACCCCCATAAGAAACCATTCAAAGACACGTATTTATGATTATAGAGACCCCCAAGTTCTACATCCAATAGGGCCCATGTTGGTGGATATTACCAAGGGTATAAAACTTAAAAAAGAGATGAATTTTCATCATATATCCAATAAATATATAAATAAAACCCAAAATAAACATAATAACATAAATAATACAAGATAATAAATAATCCATCAATGCACATATTTTTTATTTAAATACAAATTCAATAATAAAATACTAAATAATTTCATTGGTGGAACCATCATAACAAATACGAAGCTTGAATCAATTATTTTCTATTATGATCCCTATAATAATTGTACAAACCAAAAAAATATTTATATATTTACTAGGGTGTGTATAACATGTTTACTCAATATCAATAACTCTGAAGAAATTGAGGAAGAAGAATAGTATTTCATTTCTGAACAATCTTCATAATCATCCATAATGTATCAGGTTATCTACCAACTTACATCACCAAGGATCACTCACCATGTATGACATCAAAGTGAAATTTCATAAAATCAATAATATATAAAAACACAATCACAAAAAAACATACCTAATGATTTCTTATTCTATTACCATAATGTAAAACATATTATGCTCAATTTCTCCAACATTTATGTGGGTTATGATGCAAACCAACGAAACATATCCACATAGAGTATCCAATATCCAATTTGTTCATTATTCCTTCCCAAACATAACCAAAACAAATTCACCAAACAAATACACAAGTCCATAACATTCCATATCACTTTCTTGTTATCATATCTCATTACCATATCAAATATCCAGTATAATAGGGAATCATTAATATACATGACAAAATATCATGGATGACCACTAGTATATCTCATCCCATTACCCACACTTAAAATACACTATACATCACCTAAATGGTGATAGGGGAATATTTTATAGCTGTAAGAACTCATATCATCATTTCGAGAATGCATCATGATTTCGAGTTGTTTTTAAGGAAAATGGAAGAAAAGAGATTTTTCATGAGTACATGTCATGTACTAACATGTACATGTCATCTACCCAGTTTCCACATACATCTGCATATAGGCCAAGTAATGGTTGAGTTCATGGCGATGTGGTGACCTAGTAGAATATTTAAGTAAGGGGTCGGTTAAGGCTACTACCCGACGTGTAGTTTTAAAGAACATGCTATGTAGTTTTTTTATTTGATAAATTGTAAGGGGGTCACATCTCATATCCAGAAATGTATTCTTCTTCTCATGTATCATACACGAGCACTCCAGAATGACGAAAAGAGTATGATTTCCCAATTCTCCATCTATGATCTAATTGGGAATCCATTGGGTGCGTTGGAATCCCACCAGTGAGTTCTCAAACCCTCTTGGGCCCTTCTTCTTAATTCACCCCTTTGTATGTTATTCAAGGTTTGGTGTTTTTCATATTTTTGATGATATACGATGATTTTTTGTGATTCAATGGCTAAATGTCAAGTATATCGATCATATGACATCGAGGTGGGTGGTTTGTACCTTTCATTCTTTTTTCCTTTAGATTATATATGACAAAATTATTGCATGCCCCTATTTTGGGTATTGCAAGACTTTGAATTAAACCGTTTATTTACATTTTATAGTTTGATTAATCGAGTGAATATTTTTAAATTTGCATAAGGTTAAATACCTTATTTTCAGGACATCCCATGGATGAATTTTTCTTGATAGATTGTTTATTGCCTGTTGGTTTATAATTCATGTTAGTCTTGCCTTTTTTCAGGCCTTGTTTTTTTAGGATGGATTTATCAATAATATGAAATAATTGTGTTATTCATTGTTATTGTTAAACTAGGTGGGATTGGACTTTGATAGTTTCACGAAGGGTTAAGGCCATGAGTGTTTCCCATATTGTCATTTATATTTTATTAAATAAATGTTAGACCTAGGGGTTTACACAGTGAGAGCTGCCCAAGTGGTCTTTTATAATTCAATGTTTATATGTTAGAACAAATGGGTTAGACCATGAGAGATTTACTAGAAAGTCATTATTTTAATAAATTTATGGAAAGTATGGCCATAGGGGATAGACAGTGTGAGCTTCCCAAAGGGTCTATATTTAATGATTTGATGAGAGGTTGGAATAGATGGGATATAGTGTGAAAACATCCCAAAGGGTCATATATGAGGAAAGTAATGATTGTGATGTGTATTCCAAGACAATGGACAAGTTGGATTCTTTCATACCTGATGTTAGATGGTCTTATGAGACGTCGGTTTTCGATACCTTACACATGGGATACAGAGAATAGGCTAGATCATAAGGATAATTGATTCAACAGATGAATTAAATGTTAAATGAATGTAATTGAAAATTATAGGGTTGTTTACTTTCGAGTACCTCCTAGTTTATTGATTCATTTTGGCATATTAACTTCTATATATATTCACTGATAGTTAGGCATAGATCTTTTGGTGGTTGCGTACTAGGATTTCTCTCACACCCGATTTGGGTCGTGCTTTTGGACACAAAAAAATTATATGATTTTAGGTTTAGATAAGGGAATGAACCTTTCTTCCTCACGTACATGATTTATATTGGAGCTAGAGAGAATGGGACCAAGATGAGGCATGTGATGCTGTTGGAGTTTGTATGTTTCTTTTTTACATGGTTTCAAAATTTATTTCTAGCACTGTCACTTGTTTGGATGTTTTCTTAGATACATATGTCATGCATCATATATATATATATATATATTGGTGATTCTATTTGATTTTCCTTTCAATCTTCAAATATTTATTCCTATTTAGAATTATTACTTCCACTATTGTTTACTACTTGTTTTCCGCTATATATACTCTGGATATGGGGGCATAGTATCCCAAATATTTCACCTTCTCCCTCACTGCTAGTCGGTATCCTATGGCATTGGGAGAAATGTTCTTGTAGTCTTGTGAAAAACTGGGTTTGGAGTACCTTTGGGTGGTACCCAGATCCGAGATGTTACAAAGTGGGATCTGAGGAGTTTTATTTTTGGGTTTTTCATAATGTTTGGTCAAAATATAAAGGGATAAGAATGAAATAAATTTTGGTAATTAGCTATGATCGAGAGGCGCTAACCCGTGTATTGGAAAAATCCAAATTACCATGAATTGAATTTTAATTATTAGATTTTCAACAATTACAGTTGATTTGATTTCACCATTGGTGACACACTTGTTTTGTGCTATTAGTGTTAATATCATTGTGGTTCTATTTTGTTGTAACTCGATGAGATGCAGTTATTCCATCTCATGAATCATATAGGAACTAGCTGGAGATCACATTTCATGCATTTTTCTCATGCCATATAGGATCCATTTCTGATTGCATGTTGTTCTGATAGATGTTATGATAGTTATGATAGTTGTTGTGATAGATTCCCTGGGAGAATACCTACTGTTTGGATAGGGTACTATTATATGTAATGTTTCATTGGATGTACTCCATGCTTTGGTCCCTGAGGTGTTATGGTTCCTCATGAATCTGAATTTGGTGGATCATGTTTGCACTTAAATTGAATTATGTTAAGATATTATATGAATAAGGATGTCAAACATTGAATGGTGGGGATTATGAGCTCTCACGGATTAGATCACAGCATGCCTTTGGCCAAATATTAAAATTTTGAGGGTCTCGAAGAAGTTTCAAAGGATTATTGTCTGAAAACCCCAAAACATATGTCATGTACCATATGTGAATGTTGTGTAGTTGTAGCCTATATGACTATCTATGTCAGTAAAGACCCGGGGTTGGTAAAATCTAGCTAGAACACACTGTGTAATGGGAGTAAAATTCATGTAGTAATCTACCGTGTGACTAATGATAGCGGTGGATGGAACATTATTTGTACATGCTATGTCTAGAGTGTGCACGTTGTGTAATGTTACACCAATAGATCCATGTAGTTATAGTTGTGTAGATGTTTTGGGTAGGAGGAAATATTCACATACACACCATGTCTTAGGAGGAACACGCCGTGTTTATGGGATGTTTCACGACCAAGTAGTCAGAGGTACACACCCATGTTAAGGCATATGGTAACATTCTGTTTAGTTGTTCTACATGTCGTGTAACCCCCTTTTGTAAAACATGAATGTTTTCCTTATCCTATTTAGTTATTTGACATCTATGTTGGAGTCCATGTTAGTCTTGTGATAAGGTGTGTGTTTGACCTTGCGGGTTTATGCCACCAAGACATCCTCTAGTAGTTTTACTTGTACATGGAAATGATCAGACACCAAAAATTGTAGACTAAGGACTTCTAGCAGATCCACTTGTTGTTCCCATCTTGGCACCAACTATTATATCGGTCATAGGTGTAGATGCATAGTTATATGAATGATTTATGAGGATGATGCCAACCATTATGGGAGAACAAAATCCTTCCTTGACTATGGCAGAGTCTACACGGTTGTTCTAGTAGTAGCATCCTCCCACTTTTTTAAGGGAAAGTGGACCACATTCCGCAGATTCAGGGTTAAAATCCATGATTTATATCTTTGAGAATCTGGAGACACCTCCGGAGAAGAGTTTAAAGCCTGCATCTTACATGATATGTGAATCTACCAATAAATGGTTGGATGCTATATCATAGGTGGTAAGTCATTGAGATATGACTTGGGAAGAGTTTAAGAAGAACCTATAAGATTACATCTACCCAGAGACATTGAAGGCCAACTCTGCCTCGAAGTTCATGAATTTGGAGTAGGGAACTCTTTCAGTGATGGTTTATTGTTGTTATTTTATATAAATTCAGTGCTTCACACCTGTGTTGTGAGGTGATGAGTTATTAAGGGCTAGGAGATTGGAGGATGGTCTCTGTTAAGACTTCTAATTGTAGGTTAATGTTTTCAGGAAGAAATTGGTGACTACTATAGCAAACCATGCACTGATTACATAGCACAATCTGATGGTGTTTGCTGTTGTGAGCTAGGGAGGTTCAGTATCCAGGGCTAGTACTTCTTCGGACTACAGTATGAAGTGTCTTAGGGATGTTTCATTAGGTAGACAAGAAGTGTGCTACCAGTGCAGGAAGAATGGCCACATGAGACCACAGTTCCTAAGAGACCTAGTTGAGTGATGATATTATGTCAATATGGTCCATCTTCAGTGTTTTTTCTAGATATTCTTACTAGCAGTGAGTGTGTGAGGACTTTTTATGACTCCACGTATAGGAGTGGGGCCACCATTTTTTCATCAATCAGGTAATTTATGTTTTTCAGGCCATTCAGTACAAGGAGGTGGTCATGGTTGTGTTAGCCAGATGATAGGTTTTCAGCAGCAGTTGTATGAATATGCTCAGGGTAGACAGGTACGGTCACAGGGTCGCGGTATAGGTCAGAATTTTGCAAAGGAATAGACCTAGTAGGGTCAGGATCCTAAACCCTCTACGGTTATAGGTATGATTATATTTTACTTTGTTTTATATACTTCCCTTTTTGATGTGGGAGCTTCCAACAGTTTTATATCTATTGTCATTTTGGAGAGCCTCAGGACCTATATCCTTACATTTGATGATGTTATGATTCTAGACACACTGTTGTGGGTTTGGACAGCTAGTGTACACCAGTCCAAGGATTTCCCTATTAAGGTTGGTGGGTGTCCCTTCCTATGGGACCTCTATGCCTTAGATATGATTGTCTTTGATGTCTTTCTCCTAATAGACCGGTTTGTCACTTTTCAAGCCATTGTAGACTACTATCACTACAGGGTGAGTTTTACATCACCAGAGGGTGAATCTTTTCTACAGAAGGGAAAATGGAATGTCTATAAAAGATGAGCTACACCCAAGCATAATGGGTTAGGTGGAGTTATATCCAAGATTGATTTTATATATCTAGATGACCAAGGGATATCTCAGATGATATTTCCTCCAGTGGTGGATAATTTTAGAGATGTATTTCTGGACATCTTTTCTTGATTTACCTCCAATGTGATAGGTGGAATTCTCTATTTTGCTTGTTCCATGAGTGGAACCAGTGTTCATTCCTCCAAATAAGATGTCTAAACCACAGATACAGGATCTCAAGAAGCAGTTGGAGGAGATACACGCAAAGGGTTTCATCTCACCAAGTTATTATCCATTGGTTTCGCTTGTCCTTTTTGTCAAGAAGGTATATTGTAACCTAAGAAATTATGTTGATTATCAGAAATTGAACCAGTTAATGGTCAAGAACCAATATCCCTTTCTGAGTAATGTTGACCTATTTGATCGTCATTGAGGACCCTAGGTTTTCTTGACGAACTATGTGAGATCGAGATATCATTAGTTGCACTTTACACTATCAAATATATCTGTTACATCATTTCATAGCAGGTATGGTCTATACAAGTATTTGGTTTTGCCTTTTGGTCTCATGAATGTGTCTACAGTTTTCATAGCACTAACATACTGACTTTTCCATCCTTAATTGGATTATTTTTTCGTAGTTTCTATTGAATTTATATTGGTATACTCTCACAGTGGACACGACAATGCCACCCATCTTACGATAATTTGGAGTACACAAAAAGAGAATTAGTTATATGCTTAGCTAAAAAAAGGCCACTTTTAGATGGGTCACATTCACATATTGGGTCATGTCGTCTCATAAACATTTGTATTACTAGTCCCAGAGAAGGTGGGAGCTGTAGTTTCTTGGGAGAAACTGAAGAGCGTCTTTGAGGAATGATGTTTTCTAAGACTATCTAGTTACAATAGATTCTTTCTTCAAGAAATTTTATGCTTGGCAGCGCCTTTGATGGGAATGACTGAGAAGGTTGTGATGTACCTGTGGATAGATTCCTATGGTTATGCCATTCAGAAGATGAAAAGGAGATTGACTTCACCACTGATCCTTATTTTTCTTAAATTGGTAATTAATTACATGGTGTACTGCTATGAATCAGGTATTGGGTTGGTATCTGTGCTTATGTATGGGGAAGGAGTTGTTTCATATGGGCCATGATAGTTGAGGCCACATGAGAGGAATTACCCAATGCATGATCTCAAGTTAGCTATAATTGTTCATTCATGGTGATGTTGAGGAAATTATCATTTGGGAGATTATATTGTGTTGTACACCGACCACAAAAGCCTAAAGTATATCATTACTCAACGAGATATGAATTTGAGATAGTGATGGTTGGTTTAATACCTTTGGTCTTTTAACATTGAGCTCTCATACATGCTTGGGAAAGGAAATATAGTAGCCAATGCATTGAGAAGGAAGACTATGATATAGGCAGTTTAGGAGGCCAGTAGTGAGTGGAGGATCATGGCTATGTTCTCTAAGAAGCATTTAAATGTGCAAGAAAAACAATGGAAGAAATTTATTTCTTCAATAGTGGTCACTGATACTGTTCTGTATCGAGTTATAATGTGGAAACTATCTGGTTCCTAATTCCTATTCATATGAGAGAATGTGTAAGGTGAATACCCAACTCTTGGGTGGACCATAGGAATGGATGAAGTTTTTCATTTTCATGGGCGCGTATGGGTTTTAGCATACATACGTGAGGAGTTGATGCGATATTTTCATGCCTCAGTATGGGAAATTAATACTAGTGTCAACAAGATGTATCAAGATTTTATTCATCAGTACTGGTGGCCTAGTATGAAGAGGGATGTATCGATTTTTGTTAAGAGATGTTCCACCTATAACAAGTGAAGGTGGAGCATCAGCGACTAACATGGCTATTACAACAGTTACCCATTCCCGAGTGAAAGTTGAATGATGTCATGATAGATTTCATGATGGGTATACCAAGGTCACCTCAAGGAAAAGATGTTGAATTTATTTTCATTTATAGATTTAGATAGGTTGTATATTTCATGTCAATCAAGGAAACCATCAGTGTTGATGATATTGGAATGGTTTACATTTGATAGATATTACATTTTCATGGGGTTCCGTAATATATTGTTTCAAACATGGATTCCTAGATTACTTCTCATGTATGGTAGGGACTAGAGAGGGATTTTGATACAAAGGTAATTCAGATTACAAATTACGATACTAAGATAGATTCCCAATTTGAGCGCATGATTCCGGTTTTGGAGGACCTTCTTTGAGCATGTGTCTTGGTTTTCATGGGCTCTTTTCATAGACACATGCCCCTGGTGAATTTTACCAAATATAATAGTTTCCATGGAATGATTCTGATGGAACCTTATGAGGCTTTGTATGGTAGGCCAGATTGATCACCTCAATATTGGCTAGAGGCAGGATAGGTAGCTATGTTGGGACCACATTTGGTTTTGGAGACCACTAAGTAGGGGAATTGATTTGGAAGAGGATGGCTACCACACTATCTTGCCTGAAATATTATGCTGAATGATGAAGAATACCTCTAGAGTTCGAGATTAGATATATTGTTTTCTCATGTTTCCGATCATGTTAAATACATAGAATGATTATGCGATAGCAGGAGCTTTCACTAAGACATGTCAGGCCATTTGGGGTTTTGAAGACAGTCAGTTCGGTTGCTTATCAGTTGCAGTTACCTCTGGGGTATTGGGATATAGAAGACAATTTTCATGTTTCTTAGCTATAGTGTTACTTTTTAGACCCATATCACATTTTTCATGCTTATGAGGTTGAGTTTGAGGTGGATTCTTCTTCTGATGAGGGCCCTATTCAGATTTTGGATCGAAAAATGATGGTTCTTTGTGGCAGTTCTATTCCTCTGGAATGTGTTCTATGGAAGCACAGGCGAGTGCATTACATGACTTGGGAGAGGTAGACTGTTTTGCAATCATAGTGGTCATAGTTGTTTGTAGATACTTATTCAAAACCCTTAGAAGAGAAATTCGGTGATGAATTGATTTAAAGGGGATGTTTTTTAGAACACAGATTTTCATTTCAGGTATGGATACAGATTTCATTTTTTTAGGAAAATAGAATAAAAGATGTTTTTTTAGTACACATTGTGTACTTCTATACACACGCACCATGTACCCAGTTTCTGCATATAGTTGTGTACAAGTTGTGTAATAACTGATTACATGGCCATGTGGTGACCTCGCGGGCCACTTAAGTCCAAGAACGATTAAGGATACTACACTACATGTAGTTTTACGGAAGACACTATGATGTTTTCTTTTTTATTTTATAAATTGAAAGGGTGTTTCCTTTCATATATGAAAATGTCTTCTTCTTCTCGTGTTTCTTATAGGAGTGATCTGGAATGAAGAACGATGTTTAATCTCCCAAATCTCTATCCAAGGTCTGATTGATTCACTATTTACTGCATAGGAATCTCACATGTGAGATATCAAATCCCCTTTATCCCTTTTTCATGATTCATCCCCTCTTTTGTGTTATTCAAGGTTATGCGTTTTTAACCTTTTTGTAGATATACGCAGAATTAGGATGATTTAATGGACAATGTTCAAGTAAATCAATCATACGACATCAATGTATATGGTTTGTGCCTTTCATTGTTTGTCTTTAGATTATATATGCTAATGTTCTACCTTCCTACATTTTGGTTATTTCTTGAATTTTAATTAAACATTTTATTTCCCTACTATGGTTTGATTATTTGAGTGAGGGTTGTTTCTTATGCGTTTGGTTAAATAACTTGTTTAAAAAACACCCCATGGGTGTGTTTCCCTTGAATGATTATTTATGGATGTTTGGTCTACAATTCCTGTTAGGATTTCCCTGTCATCTTTGAGATGTTTTTTACGATGGAGTTGTTAATTCTATAAAATGCTGGTGATATGCATTGTTAATGCTTGACCAAGGGGGATTGGATTATTAGAGCTTCCCAAATGGGTTAGACCATGAGAGCTACCAAGGTTGTCATTTATATTTGATTAAATTAATGTTATTCACAGAAAATTAGGCCATGATAGGTTCCTAGGTGGTCATTAAAAATTGATTGATTCTATGTTAGACCAATGGGGTTAGACCATGAGTGATTTCCTAGGGGTCATTATTTTAATTAATTGAGGGACTGTTTCACCAAAGGGGATAGAACATGAGAGATTACCAGAGGGTCATTATTTAATGATTTTATGATAGGTTTTACCAAAGGGTATAGACAATGATAACTTCTCAAAGGGTCGTGTATGAGTAAATGAATGATTGTGATTCGTTTTTTAAGCCAAAGCACGTGCTTGGATTCTGTCTTCCATGATTATCAGATGGTCTTATGAGACGTCTTTTTTGGTTACCTTTCACGAGGAATATAGAGCATAGGATAGATAATAGGTGTACATGATTCAAAATATGAATTAAATGTTGAATTAATGTTATTGAAAACTATAGGGTTTTCTACTTTTGAGTACATCCTAGTTTATCACTTCATTTCTGCATATTACCCACTATATATAATAACTAACATTTAGGCACTGATGTTTTGGTGGTTGCCTAATGGGATTCATCTCACACCCTATTTGGGTCATTATTGTGAACCCAAACAGATAATATGATTTCATGTATAGATAAGGGCGAGCGCCATTCTTAATCATGTACTTGATTTTTGTTGGATCTAGAGAGCATGAGACAAAGTTGAGGCTTATGATGCTGCTGGTGTTTATTTGATTATTTTTTAATTGGTTTCTATATTGATTTCTAGAATTGTGACTTGATTGGATATTTTAATAGATACATATTCCATGCATTATATATATATATTTTTTCTTATATTAGATTTTCCTTTTAGTCTTCCATTGTTTATTCATGTATGGAATTATTTATTCAACTATTGTTTACTACTTTCTTTTCACTTTGTATATTCTACCAATGAGGGCATAGTTTCCTAAATATTTCACCTTCTCCCTTGTTTCTAGTCGAAAGACTCTAGATTTTGGGAAAATTCATTTGAGTTCGTGTGACCAACCAGGTTCGGAGCACTATTGAGGGAAACCTGGATCGGGGACGATATAATAGCCAACCATGCGTCCTTAACAACATGGTTGTAGGATAAACCACTGATTACTCAAAGAATTTGATAATTAATAATGTTACCCCCACTCGGGTGAGGTGTGTATGTAATTATTAAGAAAATATGTTATACATATATTCAAGAAACAATCCTATCATATAGGTTCAACCCTAATAAAACCCCATTCCATACCACAACAACTAATATACTACAATCACCACACTCCACCACCATTTCAAAAATTGAAAACACAAACTAACTGACTTTCCAAAATAAAAAAAAATTACTACAACCATTTAGAAAAGGCCATATAATCATACTATTACACGATGTCCGAATTTTTCTATAGGATCCATTTTGTGTTCTTTAATCCATTAAATTTATTTTTAATTGTAAACCACTTTCTATGAATACTAAAATCGATTCCAAAAATTTCCACCAAATTATAATTTATTAATATATGAGTCTCGATACATCATTCATAAAATTTTATCCCACACACATTACCATGTTAATAATAATTATTCATATCCCAATACAATCAAGTGACTATACAAAAAACCCATAAAAACCATCCATGCTATCACCCACTACAAACACTCAATTCCATCTTGAAAAATAATGTAATGTCACTATATCCCTACTTTTGAAATCTCACTAATAGAAATTCTAATATCAATAAACCACTATAATGACATCCGACAACACATGAAATAATAAAAAATGCATCCCCAATACAGTAAATAAGAAAAAACAATACGACTACACTTGCCCACATATACCAACAAAAACAACCCTTTTTACCAATATCGGCTGAACAAAACATCCTAACCATGATATAAGAAACACCCCAAGAATCCCACAAAATTAAAACACAATCACATAATGAGAAAATGTAATATAAAAAACACAAAACAATATGGTTTAGAATCCAAAACATGAAATTATTACTCATACAAAACATGATTTCATGTCTATTCCCTTTTTCACAGAATGGTTTATTTACCATCTTTTTTTAATATATTTATTTGATGGTGGTTCCAATATAAAAACACAACATTAAAGCACCAGTCTCTAAAAATATAATTAATTTTCATGAATAATTGCATCAATCATGAATTCTAAATAAAATCTTATAAAATAGTAAAACATATGTCAAACAGCCCCTTCCATTAAATTTAATAATGGTTTAATCATTATAGTTATAACAAAGATCTATAATTATTTTCAAAATGAAAAATAATTAATCATTCCCAAAAAATTTAAATCTAAAAGAAGATAGTTGACCAACCCAATACCTTAACTTGTTCTTCACAATATTCTATGAAAGGGGATGTGATGATGGAATATCCACAACCCTATAATGGAATAATCAATCAACATAAATCATGACAATTACTCCCCAAAGAATTATCCATAAAATCCACCATATAAAATCATGACTATTACTAAAAACCAAAAATGAAATAATAGAATAAAACCTAGATGTAATGATTGATAGATAAAATTGTATCACCAATAATAATCCTATCAAATATGAGGATCAAATTTTAGTAATAGGGGATGAATGGTCTCCATTAATCTAACTCTAGTCTATAAATATTCAAGTGAAATAATTTTGAATGAATTGAATTTGGGTGGGCAAGGAATTTCTAATCATGATGAATTCATATAAGGTCACTGTGTAAAATCCAGAACTCCAGAAACCCACATCCAATAGAAATAATTCATAATTTATACATAATAGAAGATACCCCATGGAATATAATTGCTATGTAGTCATGGAATACATGATACATTGTTATTTTTCACATTCTACTTGAAATAATAATTTCAACATAAAGACACCATGAGAAAATAATTATCCCTTATAGTATATTCTTGATGAATAAAAATTATAATCTTCTATGTTTCCTTGGAAAAGGAAAATAATTTAAGAGTGAGATAAAATGGTTACTATGGGGTAACATATAATTGAATCTATCCTAAAATAAGAGTTAAACAAGTAGTATGAAAAATATAAATGAAAATAATAATTAATTAATAAAAACAATTTGAGGGATTATAATATGAATAAAAGTAAATAAATACATGCATATTAATTTATGATATCAAATGAATAGAATTTATAATATCAGAAATCATAAACCTATAATTAATGGCATATTCTATGTCATCAAAAATAAATTGGTAAGGCATATGCCAATACCTAAGATAGTTTTTTCCATCATAAGTAATAATGGATTGAGGATCTATGCATATCAAGCCCCACTGATCTCTATGTATGTATAATGAATTAATCACATGAGTCAAAAAGTCATTTAATAACATTTCATATGGTCCATATTAATTAATATTTAAAATTAAAATAGTGGTTATCAATATAATTGCAAAATGGACAAGAAATATTTCCCCATTCAATAGATTTATGTGGATTTTTTGAAAAGGCTATTATAATAGGAAATAATAAAATTATAATTGAAATTTTTTAATGGGAGAAAATACCATGAAAATCAAAATAAGGAAATATTTGAATGTGTAGTTATGAAAAATCAATTTCATTTGAAAGAGAAACAGATCTATTAGTAACCATTATTTCTAAGGTGTCATTTCATTGAAAAATTGTTTGAAACATAGATTGTTTTTCTGAAAGAAATTTATAATTGATAAAATATAATTAATGATATAATAAACCAAATAAATTTGTACAAACCATAAATACTTAAATAAGGTGTTTACTGAAAAACATATATAAACTAAAAAATAGATGAAAAGCCTGTTAACATTAACGTCACCTCATTAATTAGGCTCTAATAACCTATATTAGAAACATTATTCTATAAATAAAATATTGTAGAAACTTATTCATACATAAAAGCTTTTATTAAATTTATTTATAATCATTTATTACAAATATATTAGTAATTTATATTTTATTTTGACCATCATATGTTAATAGTTTTAATTGGATGTTCAGTACTAATTTCATGATGGATGTGCTGATTTCAGGTTTATATATTCACATATCATTATTATATGATAATTATTAGTAATTTAAAAAAATTTCATAATTATTTACTTCATTATAGTTTCATTTTATATGAATTTCAATAATTATTTGTGCTGATGAAGTCAATGATGAACATGTTCAGTAATGTTTTATGAACAAAAGTGTGGTACATTCATAAAAAGTTAAATTTAAATATAAAATTTATAGAACGATAAAGAAAAATAATATTTTATAATTAATTACTAATAATATTAGTAGGTATTATGTTATAGTCATACATTATTGTAATTGATAACCTCTTTCAATTAGCTGGTTTAACATACCCAAACTAGAGGTGGCTATAATCTATGGGTGACTGTGGTTAAGAAAGTGAGTCCTTTTAAAGATAACATTGTTAAAGAATCATAATGACATTATTTATAAATTACATGGTGGTGAATCGGTTTATATGATAAATAAGAAAATAATAACTGACTAAAGAGGGAAGAAAGTAAAACACCCTTATATAGGATGTTGTCTGCATATAACAGAAAAACAATTTACATTTTTTGGATGGTAGGGAGGATGATAGGCAATGGAAATTGCATTTTTTAAAAATACTATGTAAATAATTACTATTTATTTTTACAAATATTAATTTATAGAATATGATTTAGGTGGTAGAAGAATAAATGATTTCAGAGATATTGGTTGAGAGCTTCACCTCTCCCTTTGGATATGGTCCCTTAGGTAACACCTAATGGCTCATTGGAACAAATTTTATGCAAGTAATAGTATTATAGGATGATGGGATATATTTTAAGAGATACATGGGTATTTTTTTGGTTGAGATATTTCATTTGAATTGAATATGAAATGTGGTGGAAATGGTCTCTTTTTATAATTGATAAAAATAGCATTTTTTTAAATACCCATTACTTTTTTAATGATGACATGAAATAATTGAAGGTTTATTGTCTCCAAAAGTGAGAAATAATTTTTAGTGATCTATGGTAGATAATTCATTTTACATTAAATTTAAAAAACGTTTAAACATTATTCCTTTATTTTAACACTATTTTTTATTTATATTTTACCAATTTGGTCGTTTTTTTAGTAACTAGTTTTTAACCATTTAATTTATAGTTTATTAAGGAAAGTATAGGAAAACCATTTTATACCAAATATTTAGGTTATTAACATAAATTTAATCCTTATATATTCTATTTCAAATTCCAAAAAAAATAAAAATAGTTTTTTAATTAAAATATTTAATATATTTAAAAATGGTTTTGATGAAAAATGTGTTTTTACGATTATGTTCTCTTAACCTTCATTAGTATTTATAAAAATTAATTTGGTTTGAATATATTTATATATTTTTTAAAAAATTATATTAGTGTAATTATTTAAAATAGATCAATATTTTATTAGATACTAGTACAATTTTTTTTAAAAAAAATTGAATATACGAGTTTTTCCATTATCATACTGTATAGCTATAATTCTAGTTACAGTTTTTTATGCCATAAAAAAGTATATTTTATTACATATTATTAAAAATAATATATAAAATATGATTACTGTTTTTTATGTAATTGTAAAATGTGATGTAAACTAATTTTTAATATATGTGAATAAAAAATATTTTTCAAGAAAAATATATCTTTTGTTTCCAAAATATTAATTATTAGTTTGGTAAATTCCATATAGAATTTTTAAATGAATCATTTAACACCATAACTAAATTTGGTATGATGTAATTTTTTATTTTTTTATGTTATACATAACTATTTATAAAATAATATACACTAATATTTTAGTGAACAATTTATTTTTTTCCTAATCACATATAAAACTGTTATTTTAGAAAAATAACAAAAAAAACTATAAGAAAACATAGGCATGGTTAATTGAAATAATAAATCATCTTATCATAGAATCACCATATAATTTTTTGAATATGGCTTCTATTTAAAAAAATGACTAAATTATTTTTAGTGTGGGTATTGTGTAATAGTTTTGGGGTTTAGTGATCAACTACTACAGTGGGTCTCTAGTGTGACATTATCCCCTCATTAAATAATTCTATCTTCAAAATTTGTATAAATTTTAGAAACTAAAAAATTTTGGTCTTCAATAATCATATTTTTTCATCCTCAAGTGTGACCTCCTCTCGTATGTGTTTTATCCAATAACAATTCACTAACTAAGTAATCCAATTTCAGAACACATTCTTTCAACTGTTAAGAATCTAGCCATGGTCTTCCATATAATGAAAGTTAGCTTCTGACTCAATTCACTCAAATGTGTGTACATTTATTGGATCTAATATATGATTCTTAAATAATAAAACATGGATTATTTCATTTTCGTTTAAATTGTTTGGTGTAATAACCAAAATATATGAGAGAACTCTAAATCTCACATGGATTTCAAATGGACTGGTGTACCTATGTCTAAATTTCCAATATTTACCGAATCATATTTATCCCATTGATAGATAAACTTGTAATAATACATATTGCCCAATTTAATGTAAACAAACGTCCTTTTATTATTAAAATATATCATTTTTATACATTGAGATACATTGATATTATATTTAATAGTCCATACATTTCAAGTTGTCCTTAATATTTTCTGTTCATATTAGCTTCCATTCTCAATGTTCTTCCCAATATGTTGGAGTATTCTATATCTTTCTATATAATGTAACACCCCAAAAATTTATTTAATAATATTAAATTAATTAATATTATGTGTTCTAATTAATAATAATACGTATAAATAATTATAATATATATCTTTGAAATAAATTAATGTTCTTAAAAAACAAATAATATTTTATAGTATTTTATGTGGAAAAAAAATAATTTTATATGAATATATATATGATTATTTTAAAAAATAATATAAATATTTTATTTAATCAAATATAATATATATTGACTATTATAATTATTTTAATAAATATGAAATTATGTTACTAATATATTCAGTATGAATATGACACCCCAATATTTTATGGTATATTTCTTCATAAATTAATTAAATTCATTAGATAGATTATATATAGATAACACTGAGTCTCTACAAAACAACACATTTTTATAGTTATAATGAAACCATTAAAAATAATTTTTCTAGTTTTTTTATTTGAATTTCAAAAAATTGATATACACCATTATGATCAGTATGTTTTTTAGTGTATAATAGGATAAACATAATTTTTTTAAGAATAATAACTTGAGCCTTATGAAATGTAATGTACCCTTATGAATAGTACTGGAACCATTAGGAATAGTTATTTTACACTTATGAATAGAAACCTCTCCATTGACTTTATAAATAATATTTAGGCACCTTATAAATGAGAGTGAATATTCTAAATATAAATAATTATGTGTTAGTATTTTTATGAAACATAAATATTTATTTATACTTTTAAATTAATAAATTTATTTAAAAAAAATCGTTATTATAAAATGAATTCCTCAATAAATATTTTTTTCTTATGATAATTTTATGAGACCTCATTTAATTTTTAAAAATATTATGAAATCAATTTAAAAATTAAAATATGTATTTTTCAAGAAAATAATGGTTTTAATTGAAAATTTAATTTCACATATTTAGAAAATTATTTTTTCGAAATGGATCCAATTTTTTAATTCTACCCATCAAAAAATTCGTATGGTGGTTTTTTTAGATTTTTCTAAAATACTTGAATATTTGATGTATAATTAAATTCGATAATTTACGAAATATGCTAAATAAAAGAATTTATCCATCATGATTGAGTCATAAATGATGTAAATGGCCATTTTTCGAAATAACATGAACAAATTAATATTTTTAGTAACATAAATCATGAATATTCATATTTTTTAGATAAAATAATAAATTTATTATTAAATTAATGTATACCCCTCCTCTCCTCCACTATAAATACCACCCCTCACTCCCTCTTATCTTCACTCCACTAAGCCTTGAAGCATGTAAATGTTGATCCCAAATAATCATTCATAGTCCCTCCCCTCCTATATGATTACGCTTTCTTTCCTAAGAACCAAGAACCATTTTTAAGGAGGATCTCAATGGGATATTTCAAGAGGTAGACCATCTCCCTTTTTCATTTTATTTCATAATCAATTTGTCTTATATTCTTACCTTATCCTCATAATATCTATCCAAATTATCATGATAAATCCAATATCATATATATAATGTAATTATATCATTTTAATGGAAGATACATAATAAATCTATTTACTCTCTCTCTCTCTCTCTTTTTTTAAAAAACAAAATCATTGTTCGGGAGGTTCCAATTTACAACCTTTGGGGACGAAGAACAGTCATTCTTCATTTTCTTCTTCATGGATTGTCATGAACCCAATATTATGGATGAAAAATTTCTAAAATATGTATTATTTCTTATTTAATGATTTGTTAACCATCATTTATACATGATACTAGATAATATAACAATGATAGTTTATTGTGATGGAAAAACTACCATAAAAATCTAAACAATTACATTAAATGATTTAACTATATATTCATCCCTATAACATGTAACCAAATGAAATATATAACCATTTAATGTTATTAATTTTTATTAGTTATATATAAATTCAATCCTAGAAAATTATATCAATTCTAAGTGACCTTGTATACTTCTAATCAAGTGAACTAATCCTGAATATCAAGATACAAACACTCTAGAACAATAGAATTCAATATTATTACATATAAAAAGGTCAAAAATGAACTTCATAAAATTTTAATAAATTATACACATGTATAATAGTTTCCTAATTAAATAATTAGGTGGTCTAATTTCATATTCAAGGACCTTAAGGTCATGTGATGAACACATTCATACATAAGGTACATGTTTTCTCATCTCAATTCAATTTTTTTGAGATATTTGTTATTCACCATTATTTATTGTGTATGGTGTATGTATACTTCCCAATAATGTATCATATCATGAATACATTTATTTTCATGGTATCCAACATATCATTTTGTGATTATTAATTATGGGGAATATGATTTGATTGATTATCAAACGGTAAAGGATTCTACCTGAACCACCGTTTCTTCTTTCAGGTTATGATTTCACTATATTTACTAAAATGAAATGATTATTTAGTTGTATATTTTTTAAAAGGGTATTTATTTTTTCCAAAATCATATATCCAGATCATATAATTCATATTTTATGGGGGTAAACAGTTTTAAAATGGCTCCCTTTTTTATTCTTTCCAATACAGAAGCCTGATTAAATAGAATTTCTTGAATACTTACCTATTGTAAAGTGAACTCTATAATAATTTTTAATAAATGATTATTTAAATAAAATAATAAACTCTATAATGAAAAAATATTGTTTCATTTCTATTTTTATGAAATCAAACATTCCATTCTGCGTTAAAATCAGTTTAATATTTTACTTAAACCGCACATAAATGTTTTATTTCCAATGTTTCATAAAAACAATTTTTACACCATTTTACTTTAGTGGAACATTATTTATGTCTCAAAAATAATTTCAATATCATTAAATTTTAATTTATATGATATAAATGTATCCAATCATATTTTATGTTAAATAAAAATGTTCCTCCAAAAGAACTCTCTTTTCTAAAGTAAAAAACGATTTTTCTCATCTCACATTACCTTTTATAAGATATATTCCCTATTCACCACTTATTCCTCGAATGTGGTGTTTGTAATTTACATTGTTATATCATTTCCAGAGTCTCCTTATTCTCAATATATTCTCCAGTATTATGATTTCAGTATTTCACGGTGGTATGGGAGACATTGGAATGTTTAAGGATTCTTTTGTCAAGAATTATTCAATTCTCTAAATAAAATGTTTCTTCATATATATCAAAATCCATTATTGAATATTTTACATAATTGAGGTCGATCACATATTGTATTATATAAAATATATTTTTTAGGGGTTTCTCATTAGTTTGCCGATAGATGAGTTATCTAGATACCATTCACCAAATTACTCTGAATGGTTAGTGTTTATGATTAACGATTGGGGAAGGTTATTAACATTTCATATTCTAGTTTCAAAATTAATGTATATATTGATTTTTTTCAACCATTTAACATGAATAATACATTGGACTTAATAAGTGGTTTTTGGGGCCTAGTATAGTCCCTGATGAACTGGTAGGTCTTTTGAGACAAAATAGAATTTAGTTTTGGCCTAGGCCCTACACTAGTATTTTCAGAATACTCGGCCGAGGCCTTGAAAAAATGTTTATGAACTTAAAAATATTCATGACCTTAATATGATATTAGTAATAGATAAATGATGTGATTATTCGATGAGTAGAATATCCATGGTGATGTTTCAAGTGATTTTTAGGTGGAATTATTCATTAAGAATTTCTTCCTTCAATATTATGCTCGTGATTATGTTTTAGTGGCATGATTTATTCAATTTGACTTTTATTTTATGAGATATTATGTTGTATCATGTACCCATACTGATAATTTCAGCTCACCCCTTTCTTATGATTTTTTCCCTAGGTTATGTAGAAGAAAACATTGAATAATCCTTTTAGGAGGCATTTTATTTCATATTGTATAATGTTTCATTTACTTTATCCAATGTATTATGGGTATCATGACTGTAATATTGTCTTTCAAGGATAGTAAACTAATTGATAATTTAGGATTTTGTTACTTGTAATCATGAAAATGTATTTATATAATTCCCTTCCTCTGGTCTTTTTGGGTCGGGGAGTTATAGTTGGTATTAGAGGAATTTTAGCAGTAACAATGAATACTAGATTTAGAAAACATAGGTTGGGGAACATAACCATAAGATGGAATTTGAGGATAATAATATAATAACATCCATGAATTTTGGTAATGTATACATTATGTGGAACTTCCATGAAAAAACATCAATGTCTGGATACTAAAAGTGGACTTGGTTCTAGAACAGATGCACCTAGGGGTGACAACATTAACAAGGTGTTCCAAGATTGACTCAGGGTAACCCAGTACACTACAACACGCCTTACTACTCAGCTATTTTGACACTCCTAGATGATATTCAAAGGATAATTCAAATTTTTATTACATACCATTATGATGGATTTATGCTTCCTAATTGACCAATGTATATGGTTCTAGGATTTACGATGCATAAATTTATGTTCTGTGATATACCCTGATTAGTGATATAGAAATTTCATAATTTTTTGATCTAATATAGTATATGGTATTGTTTTGAAATGGAACCTAGTATAAGCAATGAGATCTCCACCAATACATGTGATCAATAGTACAAGAAGGATATTATATTTCATGGTATCTTTCAAAAATATTGAAGGGAATAGTCTCCAAGGTATCCTCATCATATGAAGAAATAATTTCATTTGCTGACAAGTTATGTAAACAATTCTATGAGCCCTATGTCTATGAATGGATAAATGAGAAGAAAAGGATGGAAGAGGAAAATATGGATGAATGGAATAAGGCAATGAAGGGTTTTCCTACATACGATAATGGTGGAAAGAATAACCCCTGAAAAATCATGAAGGGAATGAGATTCTATTATATGTGTGGGAAAAAATGACACCATGTTCATTATTACAAGGGTAATAAAAAGTTTTCCAATGTATAATGCTTCAAATGTGAGGAGATATGACGCTATGTGAATAAATTTCCCAAGATTCAGAGAAATATACACTAAATGATGCAATGGGATAGTTATCAGGTTATTCGAATTCCTTATATGAAGTGGAATAATTAACATGTATATTAAGGAATTATTTAATTTTAATATTTTTCAAAAATTTAATGGTTATATGAATTATGTAATATATGAGGATTGTGATATAGTACATTACCATTAATGATTTGTGACCATATATTGAATGGTACAAAGAAACGATATTCATTAGAAAGTAATACCTTTGTTTAAATAGATTATTTAGGAAAATATAACCATTAATATATTTTTTCTGTAGAGATAATAATAAAGAAGTTATTGATTTTGATTAGTACATACTACCTTGGAATAAATTATTGGCTTATCAACAAGTGGTTTATGTTATCATCAATGGAGTTTACAGCAAGTTAGGATTTAATGAAAATATCAAATAACATGTATATTACATACGGAATATCGAACAATGGATGTTTCCAATATGGTTTTATGATAATTAGTGTTATAAACACATTTCAAGAGGATATATGATTACGTTATTCACATGTTTAGAACGTGAAAATTTAAAGCTGCTTCATGGTATTTTCATCTAGGAAATTCAGTGATATTACTTCTAAAGTGTTGAATCATTATTTTTTGAAATGTTTAACCATTTATGAATGGTTTAAGATTTTCATTGTTTGAGGTTTTATAGGATAATTTATTACTTCACCACAAGATGCTACCTATTCTAAGAGATAAAGTATGCATAATTCAAGCCGTAATTTTAAGATAAAATTGTGTTTATGAAATTGAAATGTGTATTTATACTCATATAGAGTGGACTAATTCCTCAACTCAAGGAAACGATTCTTAATGAAAATTTTGTCCTATTATTATACTATTTGATAATTTCAATGATATTTTACAATAGTTAATATTTTTGTAGTAAGAAACATTCAAATAAACATGTTTTATATAACATTTCATTAGAACATCATAGTTTGATTTTTCTTCCATGTCAATGATTTACATATAACTAGTGTCACCCCTTTAGATAGAATATTTTCTGTATTGATGACCTCATTTCCCATAACATATTTTTAATAGGAAATTTTATACCCTGTTTCTGATGTGGGTTTCCCATAAGTTAAATTTGATGCATCAACCATTAAATTTCGATGTGCAGTTTTGAATTATGAGGACACAATTATGTTGAGGGGGAGCAATGTAACACCCTATTAATTGCATAAAATTTTAAATAATTTAAAATTATGTGTTATAACTAATAAAAATAATTAAAAATAATAATAATTTATATCTTTCAAATTATTTAATGTTCTAAAAAACAAATACTATTTTCCAGTATTATTTTTGTGTAAAATAATATTTTAATATGAATATATATTTCCTTATTTTTAAAAAAATCATTTTAATTGATATATTTTCCAGTTAAAAATAATATATATTTTGTATTATAATAATTTTGTTAAATACTAAATTATGTTACGAATATGTACACTACTAATATGACATCCCAATATTTTATGGTATATTTATTCATAAATAATTTTAATTCATTAGATAGATTGTATGCACATAACATTGAGTCTCTATGAAAAAACACTTTTATATTGTCATAACCTATCCATGACAAATAATATTTACACTTACGTGTTTTGAATTTTGAAAAATGGAATACACCATTGTGATCATTATGTTTTTAGAGTCTAACAGGATCAACTTAATTTTAATTTATGAATACTAACTTGACCCTTCTGAATAGTAATGTACCATTAGGAATAGTATTGTTACCCTTATGAATTTAACATTATACATACAAATATTAACCTCACTCATAAATGTATAAATAAAATATAGGCACCTTATAAATGAGAGGTAATATTTTAAAAATAAATAATTAAGTGTCGGTGTTTTTAGGAGTAACAAACATTTATTTACATTTTTAAATTAATAAGTTTATTTAAAATAAAATTCATTTTCATAATATTTATTCCTAAATTAATATTATTTTCTTAAGATAATTTAATGAGACCTTATTAATATATTAAATGTATTATAAAATCAGTTATAAATTTAAAATCAGAATTTTTGAAGTAAATAATGACTTTATTTAGATATTAAATTTCACAAAGTTATAAAATTATTTTCAAAAAATTGAGTAAATTTTATAATTCTAAATGTTAAAAAGTAGATTGGGTTAATTTTTGGGATTTTTCAAAAGAAAGTGATTTTTTGGTGAACACTGAAATTCGATAATTTATGAACTATGATAAATAAATGAATTTATGCGTCATGATTGAGAAATGAATGATGTAAATGGCCATTAGTTCAAACTAAAATTAACTTAATACAGTTTTTAGTCCCTAGAATTAAGACTATCCATATTATTTAGCCAAAACAATAAAATAACGATACAAACAATAGAAAACCCATCATCTCTCCCTCTATGAAACCACCCCTCACTCCCTCTTATATTCAATCCTCTAATACATGAAGAATATCAACGATCTAAAACAATACTCTTCCCTAGTCCCTACCCACTTACAAGAGACCTTGGTATTGTGAAATGACCAAAACCCCTTCTCTTAAGGAGGTTCTCAAGGAGTATATTTCAAGAGGTAAAACCTATCCATTTTTCTTTTAATTTAAGTTTCAATTCATTTTGTATTATTATCATTATTCTCACGTATACTATCTAAATGATCATGATAACTCCAGTATCAATTATAAACTATAATTATGTAATTTTAATGGAAGATACATCATTATTCTCCTTACTCTCTCTATATCTTTTATTTAATAATTGAAATCATTGTATAGTAAGTTCCATTTTACAAACATCATGGATGACGATCCATTATTATTCTTTTTATCCTTCAAGGATGGATTTATACCATTTTAATTTTTGGAACATATTCTACAATATGTATTATATCATATTTAATGATTCTATAACCATAATTTATACATGATACAAAATAATGAAATTGTGGAAGTTCAATTTAGTGTGCATTTTTTGATATTCGTGATCGGTTCTCTTGATTATAAGTATCTAAGTTCATGTGTAATGGATATAATTCTCCATGAATTAATTTATATATCATTAATTAATATAAATATGTGTTAATGGTTATATATATCATTTTGTTACACAGTATGTGGATGAATGATTAGATAAGTCATTTAGTGATAATCATGTAGATTTTTACTACATTTTTTTGGTCAAGATGAAATGGTTAAGATATATGTATTATATATTATGTAATGATTCTATAACCATAATTTTTACACGATACTAAATAAAATAGCAAAACTACGTTTTTGTGATCGAACAACTACCATAAAAATCTAAACTATTGTCACTTAATTAATAATCTAAGCATTTATCCTCATACCATATAAAAAATGATTTATATAACCATTTACATTTATTTATGTTCATTAATGAAACATAAATTAAATACTGGGGAATTATATCTATTCCATATGAACTTCAATACTTATAATAATGTGAACCGATCATGAATATCAAGAAACAAATAGTCTACAATGACATAATTCAATCCTATAACTTATAAAAAGGATATAAATGATCTTGATAAAATTATTAGAGATTAATTAAAAGTATAATAGTTTCTGATTTAAATTATTAATTGGTATAATTTTATATTTTAGGTCCTTAAGATCAAGTACAGATCACATTCAGATATAAGGAAATGATTTTCTCATCTCACTTGCATTTTTACTAAGATATTTTTTATTCACCATTATTAATTGTGTGTGGTGTATAAATAAGGCACATTAATTTATCATATAATGAATATAATTATATTCATTGTATTAAATATATCTTTTTATGATTACCAATTCTTCGGAATATGATTTAATTGATTACAAACTGGTAAAGGATTCTACTTGAACCCTAATTTTTTTCCTTCAGGTTAAACTTTCACTACCCTTAAAAAATGTAATTATTCTCTATTTTTATATTTCTTATAAATTATATCAATCTTTTCCAAAATCATATTTCTAAATCAGTTCATACTTCATTGATTTTGATATATATGTTTTAAAAGGGTTCACTTTTCAATTATTTCAGATACACAAACCTAATTAAATGGATCTTCATGAATTCACAACCACTTTCACGTGCAATTTATAATCGATTTTAATCCAAAATTAAACATATAAAATAAAAAAATTGGTCAGGAATATATATCTTTCTTTATTTTTGGTGTTATGAAATCAAAAATTCCATTTCATTTAAAATCTATTTAATATTTTACATACATTGTACCGAAATGATTTATTCCCAAGGATTCATAAAACATATTTTAACGTGATTTCAATTTAGTGGCACAACATTTATTTTTAAAAAATAAATTCAATTTCCATCAATTTTCTTTTCTAGGATATACATTTTTTACGATCTAATATTTTGACAAATACAAATTATTTTCCAAAATAACTCTTCATTCCAATGTAAAAAATGATTTTCATCATCACACATTATCTTTAATGAGATATTTTCCATGTTCACCAATTATTCCATACATGTGTTGTATGTACTACCCTTTGGTATATGATATCAAGAGTCTCATTGTTCTCATGATATTCTAATGTATTATGATTTGGATTTTTCATGAAGGTATTAGTCACATTGTAATATTTAAGGATTATTTCCTAAAAATAATTTCAATTATGTCATTCAAAAGTAACATAATATATTTAATATCCATTATTGAATCATGTACATTATTGAGATTTATCTCTTATTATACCATCTAAAATATGTTGTTTTTGGATTTGGATTAGTTTGGGTATAGATGTGTTATCTGGATACCTGTCACCAAATTACCCTGAATGGTTTCTGTTTATGCATAATGATTTGGGAAGGTTTTTTAAATTCTATATGCAAATTTCAATAAGAATGTATTTGTATATTATGTTTAATAATTCATTATTAAGAAAAAACTGGGCTTAATAAGTGACATGTGGGGCCTGTTATAGCACGGTGATGCGTTAGTAGGTCTCATGAGACAAAAAAGTTTTGGGTTTTGGCTAATACCTTACCCTATCATTTTAAGAAGTCTTGGCAGATGCCTCGATGATAGGGTTATGGTGTCCAACATGTGAATTCCTTCATTATGATATTAGTAAAAGGTAAATCATTTGAATTTTCAACTAGTATAATATCCATGGTGAATTTTCATGTGATTATTTATATGGAATTATTCATTTAGTTTTAATTCCTATCATATTATGCTGAAGAATATGTTATAGTGGCATAAGTTCTTCACATTTCCTAAATTTTTATGATATATTTTATTTATAACATACCCATACTGAGAATCTGAGATCACCCATTTCTAATGATTCCTTTCCCTCGGCTCTGGTAATGAAAACTTTGAATAAGATTTCAAGGCTACATTTTATATCGTATTGTATCATGATTTATTTTACTTTTAGAATATAATATAGGTATCCAGACTATAATCTGGTCTCTTAAGACTAATAAATATATTAGTCCTTTAGAATCTTATTCTATACAATCATGCCAATTTTTTAAAATAAGGCACATAATCTAGTCTTTTGGGGTCGGGTAATTGCATACATTGCCTTACATGGTGGAATATGAATGTCCAAATGTAAACTATTACGGTATATAAATTTCACCTGATGATGATATTGATTCAATAAACTTTGGATGTCAAGATAACATGTTGTTTGGGTGTCAACAAATGCATGAAGAAGAATTATATACTTCCCATCAGTTTGGGGATGATAGGTCATGTTTACATGTGACTCAGTGTCAATATTCATTTGAACACTACTATATAATTGCAATGTGAATTCGAGGTCACTATGAAATAAAATTGATATATCATCACCATGTATCCTTCTTATTTAATTGATATAGTGTGGGGTAAGGTGACCATGTGCCAATATTCTCTTACTACTAATAAATGTGGAAACCCAATATGGTTATCAATAATGACCCAACTAACAATGATCTTCCTTTAATTTTTCACATATCTACTTATAAGGTCCAATGAAATATGGTCCAACTTCTATATAATTATAAAAAGTGGTTTCATGAATCCCTTATACCATTATCCTTCATCCTTTAGTCTCTGTCACACTAAGAATCCAAAAACATTGTCGATAATTTCCTACATCATACCATCCCAATAGAAAAGTTATCTTAAATCCCAATATGACTTTGTGCTGCCATGGTGTATAGAGATATTTGATCCATCTACTTCATCTATTATAACCCTCTTCAACTCTGATATAGATGAAGAACATAACATCATTATAGACATAAACCTTAATTTTTTAAAGATGAAGTAGGTTAATTTCATATAATTCAACTCTTTAATCATCTATTGTAAATCAGTATTGTCCAGTTGGGATTTACCTATCTAGTATAACAATGACTGTTTATAAATTTCATGAAAAATTAATGGTGAAAAGCCTTACCTAAATATTACCATATAGATCTTGAATTGAACCCTGGATAATGGATCTCTTTTAATCATTATCATTGTTTAAACTATATTGTCCCTATTAAAAAATACATCATCCACCGTGTTTTTCTTTCGATGGTGGTCTTCAATCGAGTAATCATAGTTCATGAGTTGTTCCAACAATCAAATTTTACTAATTTTGATTTCTTTCTAGGAGAATATAGAAATCACACTTTTTAGGTTTGTCTATATTTTACGCCATTCTCCAAATAGATAGTACCTCAACATCATCAAGGAATATATTAAGGTTTTTGACTAATTTCATTCATTTGATAGTTCTATTCAAGAATCTTCTATTTGATTGATTCATAAAAATTAAATATATCATTTTTCATAAGGACACAACCTATTCCATTCTTGGATTCGAAAATATACATTAAAAATCATTCATTTACCGATGATAATTTCAATACCACTGAATAAATAAATCTCGTATATAACAACACAAAGCTATATTTACCTTCAATGAACAATGTGAATCTAATCCAACTACATGTATAATTTTTTTAACATGTTTTCCAATTAGGAAAAAATTAGAACATATTACTGATAGTAACCTAATAATCCAAGGAATCTATATATCTTGGGCACATTAAATTTTATCCTAGGTCATTCATTTAATTCCTTTTACATTAAAATATCAACATATATTTCATCCTTGGATAAATTAAATAAAAAAACACCTCAAGGAGAAAAAATTCCCACATACTAACATTCCGATATAATTCCCTTTATCTAAGGGTGTAAATAATTATCCAGAAATTGTTCACATGCCCGTTAAATATTTCAAACAATATCTCGATATCCCCAACGAATACCACCCCAATTTTATCAAAATAATTTATGAATAATTTTCTTATTGGTTCAATAAAAATTATATGTTCATTAATCAATCCATATGGAATTACAAAAAAAAATCATATTTCATATATATCAGATAATATGTTGTAAAAAATATATCTTCACACATTATTCTTAAATAATGATAACTAGAGTTGATATATATCATCGAAAATCATGAAAATCATTTTTTTTGATCAAATAAGTCATCATTCTGTTGTAATGGATAAAAATATTTTATATTAATGGAATTGATCTCCCATTAATCGATAAATAATCTCATAGACACAACTTTATTTTTATAAAATTAAACATGGACTCAATATAGTGAAACACTAGGGAGTTTAAATTCCTCATCACACACATATTGTGGATAATAATTTAAATCTAATTACCCCAGTAGTTCCATTTTATATGGATTTTTCATATTTTTCTTACATAATGAATGTTTTCAATAGAAAACTAAACTTCTAGATTAGATGGATCACTAGTTAATTCTTCTGCAAATACATCATTATATTTATTAATAATGGAAATTTGCGGCATCCATAGAATTTCATTTTCATATGTATATAATATTCTATATTAATCGTCTTTGATTATTTCATTATAGTTTTATACTGAAGGTGGTTCTAGAAAAGACATGGGAGGTCAATATCTCCGAAAAAATGGATTCATTTCCACATTCACAAATAGTAATATACTTCTCTTGAAAATAAATTCTTTCCTAAAACATTAATAGTCATTCCATAATAATGAAAAATTAAAAATATACGTTAGGTAAAAAACATGTTTCCCACTAAGGAATATCTATTCATCTTTAAAGAGACTTCTCATAAAATATTTATTGAAATAATATATTCATTAAGTATATTATAATAAAAATAATTAATCAGAGTGTTATTGGAAGATTCATTGCTCTCCCCAACCCTGCATGATATTTGGAGGGAATTTTTATATAATTTTATAAAATAAAATTATTTTTCATGTTTAGGATCAAAGTAAATTCTATCAAACAATTCGTGACTACACACTCATCTATAGTGACCACATATGCTCATAATTTCACCATGGTCATTTTACGGTAAATTCACTTGTTTTTTTTGCATTTTTATCATAATTCCTCATCACTTTAATGTTAATTAAATAATTATTACAAGCTTCTACCATGACTTTTAATTCATGAGATTTTTGGTCTTTTTCTACACACTGGAATGAAATAATAATTCCATTCAACAAATTACTACTGTGTTTCCTTACAAAATTATTACTTTTGAAATTACACCCTTTCATTCTTCAACCTTCCAACACATTTCATTCTATAATACTAAACCAAAATCTTATTCTAATTATTTTTCATGAATAAATAATTCGAATAAAAATAATTTTTTATAGTAAAACATAAGACTATATTCTCATAAGAAAATATTTTATGAGAGAATAGCACCATTCAATGGATTAGTTTTATTCCATCAGTGAAATGATCTTTATTTTTTTCCAATCTATGTAAAACATTTTTTGAATGTCTAGATATTGGGAATAGTCCCTCTTTATATTATTATATTGTTTCTGGCTTGATTGTTCTTTTTGAAAAGTACGGTGGACATAGAAAGTAGTGGAGTTATAGAGGGATTGTTGACATTGTATGTCGTAATAGATCCATAAAAAAGAATATGTTCTATATAAGTGGTATAGATAATTGTTTATAAAAGGTGAAACCATTTCCCAGTTTTATCCAATATTTTGGTGTTTTCAACTTAGAGGTTGGCTCAGTCATCATTAAAGTAGGATTTATAGTAATGCCTCATAAAACTATGGTAAATCCATATTTTTTTTGAATACTGGAGTTTTATGAAGGTAAGGAGCATCGAAGAATATTTCATTATCACAAATTTTAGGATTCGTTAAGGTGTGGAGCATCATGATCACATGCAAAAAAATGTTATATATCTATTAATATGATATGTGGATCATCACAAACATTTTATAAAAAATGTTACATCTCTATCACTATAAGAAGCTTCAATATATTGTAAAATTCTGTGGTGCTTATCAAAAATAGGGAGCTTCAGGAATAATAATGGAGAGATTTGATAATTGGATATGATGTGGATGGAAGATTATAGAATAATAAGAAACACATATAAATTTTCATCTACCTACATTGAAAAGAGATGAAGGCATACAAATGATTTGAAGGATCTGGATTCCTGAATGTGATTCATGAAGATTGTTATTGCATAAAAGTTCATAGTGAATGGATGTCCATGTAGAGACTCAAAGCTTGATGTACATGTACATTACATTACTTTTGAGGAATAATTAATACATAACAAAAATAGACACACAAGGATCGTAATAGTTTAGTGTCTTTGGAAACTCGAAATATAAACATCTAATCATGTTGAAATATCTTCAACAACTCCCATAACGAACTTTCCCTTTTTGTTTCCTTACCTAAAACCTTTCTTTAAATCCTGGGGAAGTGAAAACATATAAAGGGTGAGCTCAAATTCTCAGTAAGGGCAAACATAGAGAACATAAAACAATCCATAACATTTAAAAGCAAAAACTTAAACATAAATTTTAAACATCAAAATCTTGAGCAAAGACATAAATCGTGGAAGTACGTAAAGCATATATCATAATGGAACATCAACCAAGATAAAATATAATGGGAGTAAAACATGTAATTGTGGCAACCATTCATCACATGTCATGATTTCCATAGTATCCAAGGCATTTCTTGCCAAGACCATCTTAGTGGACAAAGTCCCTTTTTGAATCGAGTTCACTCCTTGTTTCAGTCCAATAACACTGAACCGGATTAACTTTTCATTCCAGCCATGTCTATATCATGAGATATAAATCTTTACCCAATGAATTGGAGGGAGATATAGGTCCCACCCATCTCATAGTGAAATCATTCTTACTTGTTCCACAAAATAAACATACATCATTCATAAAAACCCAATAAATAAAATGGGTTTCATAAACATCATCCCATCATCACATAATCTATATAAAATAAATGGATATAATTTCATAATAAGAGAAGTGAAACCATGTAAATAATAGAGACATTATAATTGAAACATACACATATGAAATAATGTCATCTTAGATGAAAAATGGTTTCGATAAAACACTTGAAATGAATTCTTGAGGAAAATATCCTTTTTTCTTCAAAATCAATTTCTTTTCACAAAATGTCATGAAATTTTAAAAGAAAACGATTTTGTTGAAAATATTCATGAAATATTTTGGAGGAAGCTTCAAGAAAACAATTCATTATAAAATCGTAAAAATCATTTCATGCCTTATACTTTAAAAAAACATTCTCCTCGTACTTTTGTTGGAAAAGTCAAAAAGTACCTTGTACGTAAACAAAAGAACGATTCCATTCATACCATGTGGTAAAAGTCAAAATTAGTAAAAATTACTTTAAACATACATGAAACCATTTTTAGGAAACATGGACATGAATGATATCAATAACCCCAGTAAATACTTACAAATAAGCAATCTCGGATAAAAATGAGATTTTCAAAATTATCCCTTACCTTAGGTCTGAGATGATTTGTACATATCTGAACCTCTGGTATAATGATTTAAATAATGTCATTGGCTTATTACAGAATCATATTCATTGTTATGATATCATATATGGTTCACTTATAACTTTATATTACCCATTCTTTTGTAAATTCTATGTTAAAGAGCGTTTTGGGTAAAATCATTTCATTTGTCATCTGTGTTTTGACTTGTAATAATTCATATGATTACATAGATCATGATTACTTAATTACATAATATAAAACATGATTTATATATAATATATATTCAGAATATACATATATATAATGGATCGATAAATGGAAAGAAATACACCGTTCATGGAGATGGTAGGTCGTACGTACGCAAGAACGTTGTTTTCATTTCCTCATTGAATTGAATGGAATTAATTGGATGACATATATATATATATATATATATATATAAATCCAGTATCATTATTATGTCATATATTTCATGATTACTTATTATATATACTTTATAATCATTTATGAATGGTTAATCATTGAGAATGAATCTCATCGCGTCATGGAGACGGTATTCCGTACGTACGCACGAGCGATGATATCGTTCCCATGATCGTGGAATTTTATTGGAGTGTATGTATACTATAACAGAATCAATATCAATTTAAAATAATCATACATATTTATTATTTACAGCATTATACCCATCCATGTAAGGTGGTGGTGTAAAATAGATTACACCACGGCGTGGAGACGATATTCCGTACGTACGCACGCGCGGTGATTTCATTTTCCGTAGGATGGATAGATGGTGAAATAGGGTTGTTTAATACTTATAATAACATATAAGTATATAAGTGATACTGATTTTATTACTTCATAATGAAACAACCTAAGAAGAAGAAGTGGAAGAAGAAAAAAATTTGAAAGAATCGGTAACGGACATTACCTCTGTTTTGAAGTGCCTCTTTGATACCCCCTCTTAGGGAACTAAAATTGGTTTTTGAAGAATACCAGGACCTCTAGGATGTTTCTAGGGAAGTGGAGAAGAGAATTTTTCAGGGGTTGGCCGAGCTTCAATGCTCAAAATGGTGTAAGTAAGAGAGGGAGGAGGTGCCCTTTTATAAGGGAGGAGAGGGGCAACTTAGGAAATACAAAAAATAATATTTTATTATAAAGTCATATTCGGTTATTAATAGCTCCAAATTGAGTTATTTTGAATCTAATATGGGGATGGGTCTAAATCCTATCATCCAATATAATTTAGACAAGTTTAGGTATCTATTTTAACCTTATCATTTAGATTTAACTTTAAGTCAAATAATTTTTCTTTTACCGTGTCTTCTTGTTTTCTTACACTATAAGGGTAATAATCTTACTATAACAAGACAAACGAACCCCAAGTTGTTTATTATTAATATATGTAACCTTATCTAAGTCATTTGGCCGACCCATAGATTTTTAGGAATAAAATAACAATTAATAATATAATATTTATTTTAAAAACTATTTTATGTCAATTTTGACACTATTTGGTAATTGATTTTTGTGAAAATAATAAAAGAAATATTAGTTCGAAAAATGTTATTTAAATCAATACTAACTTGTCATATTAACATAGAAAATTATTGTAATTCATAAAAAGTATCAAATTACATTTATTTCGGTTTTTATAACATCAATTATATCAATATTTCATTAATGATATAATTACTGCATCATCATTGTGTCATAAATAAATTAAATTATTTAAAGTATAAAAATTAAAAATAAACTACCCTTATGTAGAAAATATTTTTATCTTTCTAATTAATATTTATAGTCTAATTCATCTTATGAATAACCCTATATTAAACATGATTTACTTATTAAACTTTGATTTGAACTATTTTATCCCTTCTTTATATAAATTTATAATAAATGTCCTAATCTAATCCAAGTGGGCCTAAACAGTCATATTTTATTCCTAAGGTTGTTTTTGGTCGAATTACACTTATCCAATAGAACTAATACATGTGTTAGGGTAATAATAATATCATTTTTACCCTTAATTACCCTATTTACTTTTAACCGTGGTAAATAAAAGTAAAAACTTACTCTTCACCAAAAATTATTTTCATCTCATTGAACCACATTTTACTTACTAACATCAACTGTTTCTCTCATATTTTTTAAATTTCATTCACAAAAGTGGTAAAATTATGTTTTATGTAAATTTGCAAATTCTTCTAGGAGGTGGGTAAAAGACGGTCAAAAGTTCAATAAAATTTTAATATATCTAAAATTATTATAAAATGACTCCAATGAATTACATTTAACTTATATAAGTATTATGTGACAATTTTGACCTAAACTAATATTAAATAAAATAAATAATTATTTAAATAAAAAGTCGGTTTTTAAATAGTAACCCAGTGTTTTCACTATTCATCCAAAAAAGTTTTCAGAAAAATACCAAAATTTCAACCTAGGCTAATTTCGATATTCCGAATCCAAAAATGAAGTCCATTTTGAATGTTGAAATTTACAAAATTTCAAAAAGTGGTCTTTACTATTCATAACGGCTAGTTTTATTTATATTTTAATAGCATGTCATTGTTTAGTGAAACTCGGTATTGCGTACAACACACGCTATCGAGGAAAGTCGTGATTGCGTGTAATGCATCCAAGTTAGGGTTGCGTGTTGTGAAAGACTCCTTTATTGCAGTGTACAACACAAGACATAAATAAAATTAAAAATAATATTTTTCATAAAATCTCGGGGTGTTACATTCTACCCCCCTTAAAATGAATTTCGCCCTTGAAATTCGTCAGGGTTATAAATGGTTTACTACTCGAAAGTTTCTTTAATAGAAACCAACATCGTAAAAAGGAATACCAAAACCAATATTTAAAAACTAAAGTATGAAACATAATGGTTACCCAATTTAACTAATCACAGGGTTTCCACCTAGGAGAACATAGGTGAAAATATGGATGTAGAAGAGAAACCTAACCATCATGTTCTGATGGAGAGTGGTAGAGAACATGGGTATGAAAAATCCAACAATCACAAAGCCATAGGTTTGTGATGATCTAAGGTACCATCTGATTCATCGTATATAAGGGAACTAGGACAACATTTTTGGTTTTCAAGATCATTTCCCTAATGTTGATGAATTAAAAGAAATACATACATGATTTTGGTACAATTTCACTGTTGTTAGGGAATTGAACAATTTCCACTTCATCCCTTAAAGAAATGAAGTTTAATTTTTTATTTTTGATGTGCTAGCAGATCATGTGATAGAATGATGTGTCATTCCATCTATTTCAAACAAAAGGTTAGGAAAAGTTATAAGTCCATCTTATGGTTAGATTAATCGTATATGGTTCCAAAAATGAACTTATACTTCATATATCAAACCGCTTAATAAAATAAAACTAGTTTCTCCTAACCAGGGACTTACTCTAGGCCAGTGGTAGGTGATAAAGGCCAGTCGCACTTCGGTTGTGGGTTCGATTCACATAGCCTTGTCTGACGCGATAGGCTGTCGCTCGTCCTACAAGTTTTCCTTTTTCTAAAACCACATTACTATAACATCCCATCAATAATATAGAAAAAAGTTCTATCCATAAACAATACTAACTTATGTCCAACATAATCCTTTACAATCATTAGGCTTATCCAAAATACTGTTGTCCAATCTCATATTATAGTGAAAACGATTACCCAAGAGTTCATATAACAAGCATGTTAATACCATCGTTGATCCCCATATATCATGAGATATGTCTTGTTGGTCACATTCCAAACATTTGAAGGCCTTTATCATGTATTCTATTGAAAAATGAATACCCATTGAATCTTAAGGAAAACATGAGTGATGTCAAAAGTTTACTCTTTTCACATACCAAAACCTCAAACTATGATATAACTATTTCCCTATATCAGTCATTAGCTCATGAATACTATCAAACACCTCTTTTTCTCCTTATCCCTTCATTATGCGCATATCATCTTTTTCCAAAAATATCTCAATCACTTTCCATGGTTACCGGTACCATAAGACTATTGAAAGCCATAATAGACCAATACATAAATATTCCAATATTCCACGATTCTATATACAACATTATTTTGGAATCCCATTACATAAACAGTTAATCATTCCACCACAACGTTGTCATATTCAACCTCGCCAATAGTGATCACATGTGACTTCCCTTTGTCCTTTGCCTTAACTGGTTGCTCATGTTCGTCATCACTAACCGTCTGATTATGGTATTTATTATCATAATGCCCCATTTCCTTGCACTTGATCCCTTGAAGTGTTGGTGGTGCATTCTCTGCAGTCTTTTCTTTATTCACATAATTATAAACCCTTTTTCCATTACTTCCACACTCAACATCTCGATGACCTTCTTTTCCACACATAAAACATTTTCTAGTCCCTTTAAGACAATCTCCACCAGTCTTCTTTCCACATGTTGAGCATAAGGAAACATTCATCTTCTTTTCAACATTATTCGGAGATTTCTCGTTGAACTCCATCTTTCTTTTCTTGTCAAAACAATGACATTGATATGTAACACCGACTTCCTTTTCTACCTTGATAGCACAACGCAAAATTTCTTCATAGCTATTGATGTCTCTTATAGCTAATGCCCTTTGAAGATTTGGTTTTAAGCCACTGAAAAAATGATCAACTTTACTTTTAGGATGGATGATAAAGCCAGATGCATACCTTGAAAGCCTTGTAAAATTTGCTTCGTATATTCCAACAAATTCATCATCCTTTTTCTTTAGTTCAACAAACTCCTTCCCAATATATGTTCGAAGAATACAACTGAAGTATTTATTGAAAAATAAGTTCTTGACCTCGTCCCAATCCATGGACAAAATTTCATCTCTTGGCCTCGTATTCTTGATAAGATTCCACCATTGATTAGCTTCACCTTCGAAACGATATAATGATAAGATAAATTTATCATGTTCAGAACAATGAAGAACTGAAAATATCTTTTCAGTGCTATTGATCCATTGTTCTACAATAAGTGTATTAGAAGACCCACTGAAAGAAGGTAGACGTTGCCTCATGAAGGACTCAATAAAATATTGTTCCCTTCTCTGCTCATTTAGAAGTCCATAATGATTCATAGCTTGTGTAAGTATTGCAGTAATATTTTTCACTCCATCTCCCATAACATTTGTTTGTTCATGAGGACAATCATTGCATTGTCCATTACATTGATCAACACGGTTCTATCGGGTTCCAGCCATCGTCTAAAACCTAAAAAGAATAGTGTGAGAGGAAAAAATCATACTAGGGAAAACAACATAATATAGAGGTAGTACCTTCAATATCTAACATCTTAGGTTAAATTCTAATATCGTTACCGTATTTCTAGGACTATATCCCATATGTTTACTTATCCTTAGGGACATCCCTAGACATACATTATAAATATCTCTAGGGATCTCACTAACGTTTTCACATCCTTGTTTCCAAAGGTTGACTAAACCTTTCCTCTGATACCAACTGTAGAGACCCAAATATTGATGTACATGTACATTAAATTACTTTTTCAGAATAATTAATATATAACAAAAACATACACATAAGGATCGTAATATTTTTGTGTCTTTGGAAAATCGAAATATAAACTTCGAATAATGTTGAAATATCTTCAAAAACTCCCATAACGATCTCTCCCTTTTTTCCTTACCTAAATCCTTTCTTTAAATCCTGGGGAAGAGAAAACATATAAAGGGTGAGCTCAAATGCTCAGTAAGGGAAAACATAGAGAACATAAAACAATCCATAACATTTGAAAGAAAAAACATGAACATAAATTTTAAACATCAAAATCTTGAGAAAAGACATAAATCTTGGAAGTATGTAAGGAATATATCATAATGAAACATCAACCATGATAAAATATAATGGGAGTAAAACATGTAATTGTGGAAACCATTCAGCACATGTCATGATTTCCATAGTAGCCAAGGCATTGCTGCCAAGACCATCTTAGTGGACAATGTCCCTTTCTGAATCGATTTCACTCCTCGTTTCAGTCCTGTAACATTGAACTGGATTAACTTACTGTTACATCCATGTCTATCTCATGAGATATAAATCATGACCCAATGCATTTTATGGAGATATAGGTCCCACCCATGTCATAATGAAAACATTCTTACTTGTGCCACAAAATAATCATACATCATTCATTAAAACCCAATAAATAAAATGGGTTTCATAAACATCATCCCATTATAACATAATACATATAAAAGAAATGGATATTATTTCATAAACAGAGAAGTGAAACCATTTAAATCATAGAGACATTTTACGTGAAACATACCCATATGAAATAATGTCATCTTAGATGAAAAATGGTTTTGATAAAACACTTGAAATGAATTCTTGAGGAAAATATCCTTTTTTATTCAAAATCATTTTCTTTTCACAAAATGTCATGCAATTTTAAGAGAAAATTATTTTTTTGAAAATATTCATGAAATATTTTGGAGGAACCTTCATGAAAATAAGTCATTATAAAACCGTAAAAATCATTTCATGCCGTATACATTAAAAAAACATTATCCTCGTACTTTTGTCGGAAAATTCAAAAAGTACCTCGTATGTAAACAAAAGAATGATTCATTACATACCATGGGGTAAAAGTAAAAATGGGTAAAAAGGACATTAAACATACATGAAACCATTTTTAGGAAACATGGAATTGGATGATAAAAATAACCCCAGTAAAAACTTACGAATAAGAAATCTCAGAAAAAAATGAGATTTGCAAAATTATCCCTTACCTTAGGTATGATATGATTCGTACGTATCTGAACCTCCTGTATAATGATTTAAATAATGTCATTGACTTATTACAGAATCATATTCATTGTTATGATATCATATATGGTTCACTTATGACTTTATATTACCCTTTCTTTTGTAAATTCCATGTTAAACAACGTTTTGGGTAAAATCGTTTCATTTGTCGTACGTGTTTTGACTTGTAATTATTCATATGATTACATAGATCATGATTACTTAATTCCAGAATATAAAACATAATTTATATATAATATATATTCAGAATATACATATATATAATAGATCAATAAATGGAAAGAAATACACCGTTCATGGAGACGGTAGTCCGTACGTACGCATGAACGTTGTTTTCGTTTCCTCATTGAATTGAATGGAATTAATTGGATTACATACATATATATATAAATAAATCCAATATCATTATTATGTCATATATTTCATGATTACTTATTATATATACATTATAATCATTTATGAATGGTTAATCAATGAGAATGAATCTCATCGCATCGTGGAGACGGTATTCCGTACTTACGCACAAGCGATGATATCATTCCCATGATCGTGGGATTTTATTAGAGTGTATGTATACTATAACAAAATCAATATCATATTACAATAATCATATATAGTTATTATTTACAACATTATACCGATCCAATTAAGGTGGTGGTGGAAAATAGATTACACCACGGCGTGGAGACGGTATTCCCTACGTACGCACGCGCGGTGATTTCATTTTCCGAAGGATGGATAGATGGTGAAATAGGGTTTTTTCATACATATAATAACATATCCGTGTATTAGTGATACTGATGTTATTACTTCATAATGAAAAATACAAATAAGAAGAAGTGGAAGAAGAAATAAAGTTGAAAGAATCTGTAACGGACATTATCTCTTCTTTAAAGCGCCTCTTTGAGACCTCCTATTAGGGCACAACAATGGGTCTTTGAAGAAGACCAGGTCCTCTAGGATGTTTCTAGGAATGTGGAGAAGAGAATGTGGTAGGGTTTCGCCGAGCATCAAGGCTCAAAATGGTGTGAGGAAGAGAGGGAGGAGGTGCCCTTTTATAAGGGAGGAGAGGGGCACCTTAGGAAGAACCCAAAATATTATTTTATTATAAAGTCATATTCGGTTTTTAATAGCTCCAAATTGAGTTATTTAGAATCTAAGGTGGTGATGGGTCGAAACCCGATCATCCAATAGAATTTATAAATTTTTAGCTTTCTATTTTAACCTTATCATTTAGATTTAACTTTAAGTTAAATAAATTTTCTTTTACCGTGTCTTCTTATTTTCTTACACTATAAGGTTAATAAACTTACTATAACAAGACAAACGAACCCCAAGTTATTTATTATTAATATATATAACCTTATCTAAGTCATTTGGCCTAACCTTATATTCTTATGAATAAAATAACAATTAATAATATAATATTTGTTTTAAAAACTATTTTATGTCAATTTCGACACTATTTGGTAATTGATTTTTGTAAAAATCATAACAGAAATATTAGTTCAAAAATAGTTATTTAAATCAATACTAACATGTCATGTTAACATAGAAAATTATTTTAATTTATAAAAAGTCTCAAATTACATGTATTTGGGTATTTATACCATCAATTATGTCAATATTTCATTAATAATATAATTACTACATCATTGTGTCATAAATAAATTAAATTATTTAAAGTCTAAAAATTAAAAATAAAATTATATTATGTAGGAAATCATTTTATATTCCTAATGAATATTTATAGTCGAATTTATCTTATGTATTACCATATATTAAAAATTATTTACTTATTAAACATTGATTTTAACTATTTTAACCCTTCTTTAAATAAATTAATAATAAATGTCCTAATCTAATCCAAGTGGGCCTAAATAGTCATATTTTATTCCTAAGGTTGTTTTTGGTCTAATTACACTTATCCAATAGAATTAGGACATGTTTTTGGGTAATAATAATATCCTATTTACCCTTAATTACTCTATTTACTTTTTACCGTGGTAAATAAAAGTAAAAAGTTACTATTCACCAAAAATTATTTTCATCTCATTGAACCACATTTTACTTACTAACATCAACCGTGTCTATCGGATTTTTTAAATTCCATTCACAAAAGCGGTAAAATTATGTTTTATGTAAATTTGCAAATTCTCCTAGGAGGTGGGTAAAAGACGGTGAAAAGTTCAATAAGATTTTTATATATCTAAAATTATTATAAAATGACTCCAATGAATTACATTGAACTTATATAGGTATTATGTGAAAATTTTTACCTAAAATAAATTTAAATAAAATAAATAATTATTTAAATAAAAAGTCGATTTTTAAATAGTAACCCAGTGTTTTCACTATTCATCAAAAATTGAAAGTTTTCAGAAAAATACCAAAATTTCACTCTAGGATAATTTCGATATTCCGAATCCAAAAATGAAGTCCATTTTGAAAGATGAAATTTAAAAAATTTCAAAAAGTGGTTATTACTATTCATAATGGCTAGTTATAATAATATTTTAATAGCATATCGTTGTTTAGTGAAACTCGGTATTGCATACAACACAGGCTATCGAGGAAGGTCGTGATTGCGTGTAATGCAGCCAAGTTAGGGTTGCGTTTTGTGCAAGAATCAGTTGTTGTAGCGTAAAACACAAGACATCAATAAAATTTAAAAAAATATTTTTCATAAAATCTCTGGGTGTTACAGTCCATGGATTCATTCAAACCCAACTTAATTTTTTATGAATCATGAATATATTTATGTTCTTGATGGATAAAAAATGATGACCAAATTTTTTGAGATTCATGAAGACTATGTGAGGTTTATGAATGTGTTTGAGCTTCAGAAGAGGAGGTTTCATCATGAATGATGGTTTATATTCACAAAAGAGGTGGGTTTCATGATATATATGGGGTTCGTGAAGTACGCATATACTTGTTACTAATTGTGTAGTTTCATTAATTCTATGTGTGAGATTCATAAATTAAGTGAGTAACATAAATGTGTTGAAAATGTATTTCCCACTAGATCTATTGTAAAGTAATATTCATATAGTGGATGAATGTAGGAAATCTGCAGAGAACTACCAACAATTGTGGATTCATTCATTATTGTTAATGAAGTTAAATACTAGTCCATAAACTATGTGTGAATAATGTATGGAGATGTAATAAAAGGATGAAAAACAAGGTTATACTTTCCATCAATAATGATCCATAAATGGAATGATAGAGGGAGTGACCCATGGGATGTAGTGATATTTATATAAAAATTGTAAATGTTGTGATCCTAGGTATATTAGAGGTCTATCCCAAACCTTATTTTTATATTAATGATTTTTTTACATGTTATATTATAAAATATCCATTATATTATCTTTGGGAATAACCTAGTGAGGGTGATCCAAGTAAAATTGATGTGCATCAGGTATTCTATCAATTCGATTCATACATCACTATGGGAAAGGTAGAGAAGAGTGTTTTGTTTAACGATGATAAAAGATATGAATGAGAAGTTGTTTTAATATATGACACAATAAATCACACCCTCCCCTCTCAAAGAATTCAAAATATATGGGGAAACCCTACATATCATTGAAATTTTATACTCATACTTAGTAACAGTTCCATCCTCCTTTTGTCTTAGAATGAGTAACTGCCTTTCAATTTCATCCCTATTCTCATTAGGAAATTAATTTAAACAATTGTCGTAATAAATGTAATCCATTCCATTTTCTGAATTTATGCATCCTATTATGTTTTCTGAATTACTGAATATCATTAGTCGACGCATACCTTCTGGTTATTAGCTCCATGAATTCTTTTTTCCTTTTCAATAACCCAAAAAATATATCTTTTTTGGGGGTTGTAAATAGTTTTTGAACAATAAATGGATTAGTAGATCTGTTGAATGATGGATTGTCACACCTCAACCCTACTAGTTAATTATTTAAATTATTTTTTTTTTAATTTTTTTTTTGAGTTTCCATAGTAGGCGAGTCGAGTTTATAGTTTTTGAAGCCTTTATACCTTTTCGCGGTGCCCGTGCGGATTCCCAAGTGTGTCCGAGTTAAGTTTCTTGACTTGTGGATGGTTTATAAAACCGTGCAATGAGAATGTAGATCGACCATGTGGTGGGAACCAATGAGTGGTTCAGTTTGAGTGTAGTTCACTAAGCCGTGTATCTGGCCGCAGACGAGCTGTGCGGTTGACCATATTTTTTTAACTAAATTATTCTAATGACGATAAAATGTGAAATAATATAAAATGAGCTAATGTTTAAAACTTAATAATGATAATAATATTTTTATATAGATAATAATAATATTTTTAATGTTGTTATTATGATTATATGATTGTAAATATTATTATAAATGTGGTCAATAAAATATAGTTGATATTATTATTATTATTATTATTATTATTCCTTTTATTATTCATATATTTATTTTTTATTAATTTCAATTTTTTCTTACCCTCATAACCCAAGTCGTATTTCTCTCGTCTCTCCCCTCATTCACGAGACTCCCCCTCCCCTCTGCCTCCCCCTATCACGCGACTCCCTCCCATCTCACTACCATCTGCTCTCCTCTGCAACTACCTGCTCCTCCCTGGGGCACCAGGCCAGCAGCTAGACTTCTCCTTTCCCAGCGCAAAGCACCCTTCATGGAGATCCCCCCATAGGCCGCATCTCATTGGCCACCTCACTGGATCACCCTTCCGGCCATGCCCGCACGACCTACTTTATGAATGCACCCCTCGCGCTCCTTCCAGAAGTCTGACATCCCTCCTCCGGCAAGACACAACTCCCCTTCACCTTTTCTCCACCCATCTTAGAGCATGATAGCACAACCCAAACCCCTAACTGCATCATATTTTGGTGCATCCCAAAACTCTCTTGCACAGCTCCCTCGACCTATTCTGGCACGACTGTGGTTCCCCTTGTCGAAAGCCCTCATCTCTTTTGGTATAATCTCCCTTATTTCTTTTGGTGATTTTCTATTCAATTTAATCTGAATTATAATTCCATGGGTCATGTTTTCACACCGTTTTTTGGCGTCTATGTTGTGTGGCAAGTCCGCAGAGCAATGCTCTTCCCTCCATTGAGGTTCCTTTTCATTAGCATGTGTTCAGGTACATGATTCCATGAATTTTCTTCAAATTTTCTTCCATTTGATGTTTTTTAGTATTTAATTATTAGACCTTGATTTTCACTTATATTACAAGTGCAGTTAGTTTATGGGAATGATTTATCGTTGGGTTGACTTACTAAAAATAGGTTTTGACATATCCTTCCATTCATGCTCATTCTTTTTTCAATGCAATTGTATCTAGATATGTGAGGTTGTTTTGGAAATGGTTTTGTTAAATGTTTCTTTGGGGGTTTACCTTTAGAAGATTTTTATTATAGTTTTTAAACTTTTTCTTGGTTTTCTTTGAAAAATTTGGATGGTTTAGTGAGGTTGTACCCTTTTGAATTGCTTTTGTAAATTGATTTGATGTATGCCATGGGTTTTCAAATGAGGTTTGTCCCTAAAAAACGTGGTGATTAAGGACCATTTGATTTGTAAAAGTGTTTTGATTTCAAATGGTGTCTTGGAATATAAAAAGTTGTTGTGTATAGTTTTCATGGTTTCTTATTAATTTAATTATGTGTACGTTGATCTTTCCCACTGATTTTTTACGGTCTTTATATTTTTTGTAGTGAGTTTTGGAAAACTTTGAAGGTGTGCACACGCATATACTAAGGAATGAATAATATATATATATATATCCCATTTATGAATTCCCTCATGGAATGGGGAATACATGCATTCAATAAAGAGAGAGATATATATTTATTTGATGTCATGTGCATGTGTGTCGAGCAATTTTGAGTGGTCGCTGATAAATTGGTCAACTGCCGAGTGTTAAATTAGTCCTGCTCTTGAGGTAGGCATTTCCATCCCTTCTCACATTCTGAAGTTTTCCATTGGCAATATCATGGTTTCATTTAATTTATAAATATTATTCGCACCCATATAATCCAGGTAGTTTATTCATTGCAGTGTTTCTTTTATGGTTGAATGTGTTAAAAAGCCTTGAAATAGTTCCTTGGTTATGTTTAGGGGTTTCTATTCCTTTTCTCCCAATTTTAATTCATTTAATGATTGTTTTTTCTTAATTAAATCTTATATTATGTTTCAAACCTCTATTATGTTTATAGTTAACTTATGGTAGTGTTTTGCTATTGAAATATTTGATTAAAAATGGATTTTTGGATGCTCCTCTGTTTACACACAAGTTTCTGCCTTTCCAACATGGTTGGATCTAAATCCCTTTATCTAAATGGTATTGTTCGATGAATTGGGTGGTGTTTTCTTGTAGAAACATTTTTTGGAACTTGTTTGTCCTGTGTTGGTTAGTTTTATGGAACTGAATGTTGTTGTAGAAATGAGTTCATGTGTCTCTTTGAATTGGATTTTTTCTCAAATCCTTGGTTTTATAAGACGTTCCTGTTTTCTAAATGATGTGGGTATCTTCATTCGGTTCTGTAAATTGTTTTGAAAATAAATCCATGAGTATATGATTGTTTGGCTTTTGGTGGATATATTTTTTTGAGTGTGTGGTGTGAGACAACGCTTGGTTTGTTTTTACAAAATTGAATATAGTATCACTAAGGACTTTTATTACAATTATTTGAAACATGGATCCTAAGGTCCTGGTTGGATTTTTAAATACAAAAGTGGTGTTTAGAGTTGTTTTAGATGATATTGTGTAATGTTTTCATGAAGGAATTTGATTATGTAAACCTAGAGGCTCGATTTACAACACTATGTTTTTAATAAAGTGGTTTTGATAACTGAATGATGTGATGGCCTGGTTGACACTTTTTATGTTTGACATGTATGCATATATATATATATATGTTTATGGGGAGGTCCTATCTAGGATAACCCTTTACATGTGAACGCATCGAAAGCATTCGTGTTTGGGGTAGGCAACTGTAGTGAGGTTAGTTATGCATGCGAGGTCCTTCCTACTTACACAGTATAATTATAACCACCATGGGTTATTGGGAATCTTTTAGATGATCGAGTGATGGTTGCTAACCAAACTCTATTAGACGGGTTGGTACCCCTTGGATTGTTGTTAGGCTAGGTGGGATTTTCCACTGGATTGGTCATTTAGGGAGGCCAGTTTGTTATAGACTTAGGATCTTCACCATACGCCGGAAGGTGGTTCCGAAACTGAGTAAGTCCTTGGGTCTTATATGGATGTTAATAATCACCCATGTTTACAGAATTTTTTTCATTTCTTATTTAATTTCCATTGCACTAGTTTATTTTCAATTTTCACTTTTTAGTTGTTTTACTCTATCCCAGCTTGGTATTTTTCTATTTTGGATTTCATTTATAATATAACAAGTGGTTTTGGAAGTAGTTTGTATCATGTTTTGGGTTTTTAAATGAGAACAATATGTTCTATATTTTAAAATGTGAAAACCTTAATTTAATATTTTTATTACAAACTTGGGACATTAGACAATTTCAGAAAAGAGAACTATTAGATTCAGTGGATTATTCTTGGAATCCTTATTGAGCATCTCGGTGCTTACACATATTATATCCTTCCAGTTACTGGTTCAGTTTCTCATTTAGGTTCTTGGTTCAGCTACTCAATGTTAGAGCAGACTTGGTTCTGAGTTCGGTGGTGACCTAGGAGGTCAAAAGGAGGTATGTATAGTTTATTGTTTTCATTCAACTGCTAGTTTTATTTGTTTATCATTAGTTTTTTCTTATCTATTTATCTTTTTATCAAGGGCCAAATCATTCCCAACGATTATGTGTTGATGCCTGACACAAGTTTCTAGACATTGGGGACCAGGAACACCCCTCGGGAGATGCCGCGGGCCGGGTCGGGTGACCAGTTTAGGGTTGAACTAGGTTGGTTCGTGACAAAATGGTATCAGAGGAGGCCCTTGTTATTTTGGGTGTCTAGTAGAAAAAGATTAGGACTTTCGGTGCTCGGGAGGTAGGTTACGGGTCGCTACATGATCACCACTACTCGTGATGAGACATGTGTTTCCAAGGGTAGTCTATAATTGGAGTCTTTTGTCTTTGGTCGTTTTGGGTTGAGGGATGATAGTGGGGGCGAATCGGTTCAAGTTGTGGCCTCAAATGGGGTGGTGACCCATGGTAGTCCAAGTGCTTGGTTTAAGGTCCTCTCAGTGTTATGCCTTACATGGGGCATGTATCACCACCATGTCATCGTGTTAGGCACAGAAACTAGTTCCTCATAACGGTGGTTTATTTTTGGTTTTGTTTTGTTTTGATTTCAGTTGATGTGAGTGTGTGTTGAAATTGAAAGTGGAAATTGAAAGTGAAAATGGCTTTGGAAGGAGAGTGTCTTCCTCAAATGGTTTTAAATGGGAAAACTAGGTTTTTAAAGAGGGTAAGTGTTTTGATTTTGAAGGTTTAGTATGTATTTGGATTTGATCTGGAAAAGAGATGTGTGGACCTTGGTATTCTATATAGAGGGTCACATGTGTGTGGGTCGGTATGGATAGTGTGTGGAGGAACCTGTCCGCAGTTGATGTAACCCGGATTATATGAACATGCATGTGAAGGATCAAAAGGTTCCATAGTTGAGTTTTAATATTTAAATGAAATGGCAGTTTTTTAAAAATAAATCGTTGCTTGGTTCTTTATATGTTTGTCTTATGGTCATGTTGGCCTTGGCTTATGTTTTTTTTGATTGAGTTTTTTCTTGATTCCTGTTTTGATGGCGTTTTTCTGGGTGGTATGAGTATGCCACCCAGGAAGCCTCCAAAAGATATTAATACATTATGACCAATTTCCAGTTCATTTTTTGGGTTTCCTTGTAGCATCCCGCCTTTTTATAAGATAACTTTCATTACATTACATAAAACTGGGGATCTTTAAGGTTTAGTGTCTTAGAAACAAGGAACATAATACATGAAAACAACATAAAACAATATTCTTAAACACTTGAAAGGCTTTTCCTTATGTTCATCCTCGGTTCATTACTACATCTCATATCCTGGGGAAATACATCAAACGAAAGGGTGAGCAGAAGGCCCAGTAAGGGAAACAAGAGAAACATTTTAAATGTGAACATGAGATACTTCAATAAGGTCATGAAAAGAACTTTAAGGCATGAGAAAGAAATCATGAGGCATGTCATAATAAAAATAACATTTTTCATAACTTTATGATGTGGATAAAACATTTTACAAAGACAATAATTTCCATTTCACCATGGTCCATCGCCAAGGTTTAAATAAAAATTACCATGGTTATTCACCAATGTTTCAGTCTAAACGGTCATCTCTAGAGATTAAGTCTTTACCCAATGCATTTGAGCGCTATCAGGGAACACCCTTAAATTTGTCTTTATCATCATGTGATCCACATATATCTTCATCAATAATTTCATAAACAACCCATATATCATAAACGAAATTATTTTCATTTCATAATCATTATGTTTTAAAAATGGCATTAATGACATGATCTTTGTGTCACTTTAAAACCCACAAAAAAGGAAGGTGGGTCTTATGTTTTTAAATCCCAAAATTAAAAATAGAAAAAATTGGTATATTTTTTAATACCCTTATATAAGAGAGATCTTTGAGTATTAACTTAATAAAAAAAATAACTTTAAAAAAAGATAGAGACATTTTGAGACGGAAATTCTGTAGCATAACGGCTATGTTACGAGGTTTTAGAAAACATTTAAAAGAGAGGGGACATGGGTCATCCACTGATAAATTATCCATAAAATTGTAGGGGAACAAAATATAAATGATTTAAGAACATGGTAATGAAATTTTAAGGACATACCATTTGAAATGAAAAACATGGAAGGAAGACAAAAATTAGATTTCTCTTATGAAAATTCGGCAGCCTAACGACGTCACTTAAACTTCAACCAAAAATGAATTGACAATATCAAATAGGGTCTCTCATAATATTAAAATAATAGTTCAGTATTTTAGATATAGATATCATACCCTAACATAATAAAAAGGAGCATGAAAGACTTGACATTTAAATAGATCTTGAAAACGAGAAGGGTGAAAGAATCCCTTAAAAATTCGGCAGCCTAACGGTGTCACTTAAAACTTCAAAATACTGAATTGAAGAGATAAAATAGGGTCTCTCATCATATGAACATAAGAGTTCAGTATTATAGATATCGATATCATACCCCAACATAATAAAAAGGAACTTGAATGACTTGACATGAAAGTATAACTTTGAAAAATGAGAAAGGTGAACGAATCCCTACAAAAATTCAGCAGCCTAACGATGCCACTTAAAACATCAAAATAATGAATTGAAGAGATAAAATAGGGTCTCTCATCATATGAACATAATATTACAGTATTATAGATATATATATCATACCCCAACAAAATAAAAAGGATCTTTAAATACTTCACATGAAATAGAACTTTAGAAGGGTGAAAGAATCCCTTAAAAATTCGGCAGCCTAACAGCGCCACTTAACATTCTAAAAATTAAATGATGAGAGAAAGAGGCAGTCTCTCATAATATAAACATGAAAAAGACAGTAGGATTAATATAAAATAACATCCTCCAACATAAGAGCATTGAGCATAAAAGAAATGACATAAAAGAGATTTCTTGAAAATAAAGAGGGAGGTAGGATCCCTTACCTTAAAACATAACTCTCAAAACTCAATGGATGGGACCATGAGGGATTGGGGGAACCTTGGGAGGACTCCTTGAGAGGTGATGAGACCAGAGCTTCGTTGGGGGAGAGTTGTGAGTCGAATGGATGAAAGGATGGCTTGGTTTTTATAGGGAAAGTGAGGGGGCAAGGCATTAATGGCCAAGGGACACCTCATTAGTGGTTTTGGAAAAACCATGGGATTGCCCATGGTATTTTCCCATGGTATTGGCCACTTGGGACACCCTATAACTTATATTACTATTCATAAGTAGACCATATTGATTACATACTTAATACATAATTTAATGATGTCATTAAACACCTGTAACATAAAAACTGTATTTTCACTATTCATCGAAAATTCAACTTTCTCAGAAAAATCCCAAAATTTCACCTTAACCAAATATCGATTCTCTGATTTCAAAAATGAACTCCATTTTATAAAAATATTTTTTTAAATATTTTTAATTTAATTTTTAAATGAATACACTATTCACTGAAAATTCATTTTTCTCAGAAAATTTCCCAAAAATTACCTTAATATAATATCGATGAACTGAGTTTAAAAATGAAATCCATTTTGTAAAACTAATTTTCTAAATATTTTTAATTAAATTTTTAATTAAAAAATACTATTCACCTGAAAAAACTAATACTTGACTAATAATTTATGAAACCATTATTTAACCACTTTATTTAATCACATTACTTAATCAAGGTGCCTAGATTATATTAATGCTTTATTTAAGTGAGATTACTAATCTATTTGGTCACATTACTAATCCTAAGCATAACATCACTATTCATAATTTATTGTTCATCAAAAATTAAGTTGATCTTATTAGACTCTAAATTTCATACTGAACATAATTGTAGAAGACCATTTTTTGAAAATCATTACAAATTTTTAATTATTTAAGGTTTACATAAACATTTTTTAAAATATCCTTTCTCTAAAATTCACCAAAAATTTCCATACTATATTTATATAGACATTTGAAAATTCATAAACTTCATCATAAGAAGAAATCAAATTTTTTTAAAACAAAGGATTACACAAGGCAGTTACGGTCTCCTTACATAGCCCCTTATCACACAAGAAAAGGACCTAAGTGTAAGGTGTGCTAAGGTGAGAGAATCCGAGGGAGGCTCAACCAACATCGCACGTGTAGTAATTTCTATCAGTATGATCTTCTCACGAAGGAAATTCCTTTCTAGATTCAAACGATGATGTTCGGATTGGGTTTGGTCCAGAGCAAAGCCCAGTGGTGCTACCTCCTTCCCAAGTTCTGTTAGATGAGCATCGATCGGTCCAAGACTACGGGGTGTGGCCATCAAATCTACTTTCCATACTAATCAACCAATATCACTTGTATTTAGAGAAAAATATCAAAATTTTTAGTTTCCCGCGGTCATATTGACCAATGGTCATATAAAAGTTAAAACCCAATAGTCTCATTTTAATTATACTCATGTTATCCAATGAAATAGTTTTGTTGAGTATATAAAAAAATTAAATAACACACAAAATTAGGAAACAAGATTTATCCAAAATTTTATGTCGTTACAATAATCCCCTATTAAGAAATTGCGTCCTCACAATTTTTAAAGCTGGGTTTTGAAATTTCATTGAATGTCCCACACCGGAAAAGGAGTCAGTAAAAGTATTACATTAAAAGAAAGAAAAGGAAGTAAAAAGGTCACCCGAGTTAACCCATACTAGGATCCCATGTAGGAAAACATGGAAATGGAGGAAAAAACAAAGGGTCACGTTCTAAGGGAGAGTGATAGAAAACATGATTAGGTGAAAGTTAACAACAATAAAATAAATAACTTTTGATGGGTCAAACGGTATTTTATTTCCTAGTTGGATACGTTAACATACAACGTTTTTTTTGTTTTATGTTCCATTTCATTGTTTTGAGGAATTCATTTACTACATAGAATAAATTCATAAGAAAATATACCTACCTTCAAGTAGAGTTTAATCCTTTAATAAGTTTCTACAAAAAATAATCCTTTCTCCAAATGATGACCATTCAAAAACACTTTATCTCAACAAAATCACAAGAACAATCTTTTAGAGAATCACATATTCCACAAAAGAAAAACTATCTATCTTTAAACATTTATCCCAAAAACAGAAAGGGTAAGAAAAAACAACTATTCAAAAAGAAATAACCCCATAGGAAGGGAAACTACTTTTAAATCTTCAAAGTTCCACGGTACTGCCCAGAGTTTCATCATAGACCATTCCGTAAAAAACTGTCCTTAAAATTCCTCAAAATAACCGAAACTAAGATTCAAACCCAAAATACAAGAAGTAATTGATAACATTGTCTTACAAGATAAGCTTTATTGTTCATATCCAAACAACATCAACCCATCCTAACATCTTATAACAAAAGTAACTAACCTAAACATATTTTCCCCATGATAGGTCAATCATTTCCATAAGTAACCTATAATACCATATGTTCACATTAAATTCATCGATTCTTCAAAATATAATTCAACTTTTACTCCTCAATGAAAACACCGTAGTAATCTATTTACCTCGATCAAATAGGGTTCTCAAAATAGTGAACATCTTCCAAAATAATAATCATATTTTAATCCCCTAATCATCTCTGTCATATTAATACGGCAATCATCACATTTCCTATCACATTGGTTGTTGGGACATGTTCTTACATTTCCCACCATTAACTAAGGAAAGAATGTGCAATTAGGGGCTTAAATACTTAGCCAATAATCTTTAAAAGGAAACTTAAAGCATATGAGGATAAACTTGTAGAAGAAAATTATACCCAAAATTTTGATCCCCTTGGTCCCAATCTAGGTTATCCATGATAATATATTCTTATGTGAATCTTTATTTTATTTTATCATTGTTCCTTTAATAATGGTTCATACTAAGCTTATGAATTTACCAAAGCATATCCCCCGGGAGTGTCGTAACCAAGTGTGTAGCAAGGCCCGTTGTCATGTACCAGTTCCCGTTCGAGTCTAGCTCAAAGCGGTGTTTTCGGGTTTTACCCCTATGTACATTTCTGCCAGAGCCACCACTACCTGCTCGTATCCAGACAAGGATGTATTTTCTTGGAGACCCCTTAATCAATACTCACCAAAATACCAGGAAGGTTTCTTATATTTAAACTTTTCTATAGGGTTCTTCCTAAAGTATCCATATCCTAATTTCCACAAATAACTAAACCATCCTTTGATACCAACTGTAGTATCCCACCTTTTTGTAACATATCTTTCCTTACATTATACAAAATCGAGGATCTTTAATGTTTAGTGTCTTAGAAACAAGGAACATAATACATGAAAACAACATAAAACATTCTTCTTAAATACATGAAAGTATTCTACTTAAGTTCATCATAGGTTCATTACTGCATCTAATAAACTAGGAACATACATCAAATGAAAGGGTGAGCAGAAGGCCCAATAAGGGAAAAAAGATAAACATTTTAGATGTGAACTTGAGATACATCAATAAGGTCATGAAAAGATCTTTAAGGCATGAGAAAGAAATAATGAGGCATATCATAATAAAAATAATGTTTTTCATAACTTTAATATGTGGATACAACATTTTACAAAGACAATAATTTCTATTTTACCAAGGTTCATCCCCAAGGTGTCAATAAAAATTACCAAGGTTATTCACCAAGGTATCAGTCTAAATGGTCATCTCTAGAGATTAAGTCTTTACCCAATGCATTGGAGTGCTATCAGGGAGCACCCTTAAAATTGTCTTTATCATCATGTGATCCAAATATATCATCATCAATCATTTCATAAACAACCCATATATCATAAAATAAATGGGTTTCATTTCATAATCATAACATTTTAAAAACCGCTATAAAGACATGATCTTTGTGTCACTTTAAAACCCACAGAAAAGGAAGGTGGGTTTCATGTTTTTAAATCCTAGAATTTAAAATAGAAAAACTCGGTATATTTGTGAATACCCCTATATAAGAGAGTTCTTTGAGTATTCACTTAATAAATAAAATAAATTTACAAAAAGAGAGAGACATTTTGAGACGGAAATTCTGTAGCATCACGGCTATGATACGAGGTTTTAGAAAACATTGAAAAGAGAGGGGACATGGGTCAACCACTCATAAATGATCCATAAAATAGTAGGGGAACATAATATAAAGGATTTAGGAACATGGTAATGAAATTTTAAGGACATACCATTTGAAATGAAAAACATTAAAGGAAGACAAAAATTAGATTTCTCTTATGAAAATTCGGCAGCCTAATGGCGTCACTTAAAGATCAACCAAAAATGAATTGACAAGATAAAATAGGGTATATCATCATATTAACATAAGATTTAAGTATGATAGATATATAGATCATAACCCAACATAATAAAAAGGAACTTGAAATACTTTACATGAAAATAGATCTTGAAAACGAGAAGGGTGAAAAAATCCCTTAAAAATTCTGCAGCCTAACGGCGCCACTTAAAACTTCAAAATACTGAATTGAAGAGATAAAATAGGGTCTTTCAAAGTATGAACATAATATTTCAGTTTTATAGATATAGATATAATACCCCAACATAATAAAAATGAACTTTAAAGACTTGACATGAAAGTAGAACTTTGAATAATGAGAAAGGTGAACGAATCCCTTAAAAAATTCGGCAGCCTAACGGCGCCACTTAAAACATAAAAATACTGAATTTAAGAGATAAAATAGGGTCTATAATAATTTTAATATAAGAGTTCAGTATGATATATATAGAGATAATACCCCAAAAAAATAAAAAGGAACTTGAAATACTTGACATGAAAATAGAACTTGAGAAGGGTGAAAGAATCCCTTAAATATTCTGCAGCCTAATGGTGCCACTTAACATTATAAAAATGATATGATGAGATAAATAGGGGGTATATAATCATATTAACATGAATAAGATAGCAGTATGAATATGAAATAACATCCTCCAACATAATAGCATGGATCATAAAAGAAATTACATAAAATATATTTCTTGAAAAGAAAGAGGGAGGTAGGATCCCTTACCTTAAAACGTAACTCTTAAAACTCAAAGGTTGGGACCTTAAGGGCTTGGGGGAAACTTGGGAGGACTCCTTGGGAGGTGATGAGACCAGAGCTTCGTTGGGGGAGAGTTGGGAGTCGAATGGATGAGAGGATGGATTGGTATTTATAGGGAAAGTGAGGGGACAAGGCATTAATGGCCAAGGGACACCTCATTAGTGGTTTTGGAAAAAACATGGGCTTTCCCATGGTATTGGCCACATGGGACACATTATACCTTATCTTACTATTTATAAGTCGACCATATTGATGACATACCTAATACATCATTTAATTATGTCATTAAACACCCGTAACATAAAAACTATATTTTCACTATTCATCAAAAATTCAACTTTCTCAGAAAAATACCAAAATTTCACCTTAACCAAATATCAATTCTATGATTTCAAAAATGAACACCATTTTATAAAAATAATTTTCTAAATAATTTTAATTTAATTTTTAAATAAATACACTATTCATCAAAAAGTCATTTTTTTTCAGAAAAATCCCCAAAAATTACCTTCACATAATATCGATGCTCTGAGTTCAAAAAGCCTTGAAATAGTTCCTTGGTTAAAAGTGTTAAATAATTTTTCATTTTAACTTTCATGGTTTCATTTAATTTTTAAATGTTATTCGCACCCATATAGTCCAGATAGTTTATTCATTGTAGTGTTTCTTTGATGGTTAAAAGTGTTAAAAAAGCCTTGAAATAGTTCCTTGGTTATGTTTAGGTGTTTCTATTCCTTTTCTCCCAATTTTAATTCATTTAATGATTGTTGTTTCTTAATTAAATCTTAAATTATGTTCCAAACCTCTATTAGGTTTATAGTTATCTTATGGTAGTGTTTTTCTATTGAAATATTTGATTAAAAATGGATTTTTGGATGCTCCTCTATTTACACCCAAGTTTATGCCTTTCCAACATCGTTGGATCTAAATCCCTTTATCTAAATGGAATTTTTCGATGACTTGGTTGGTGTTTTCTTGTAGAAACATTTTTTGGAACTAGTTTGTCCTGTGTTGGTTAGTTTTATGGAACTGAATGTTGTTGTAGAAATGAGTTCATGTGTCTCTTTGAATTGGGTTTTCCTCAAACCCTTGGTTTTATAAGAGGTTCTTGTTTTCTAAATGTTGTGGGTGTCTTCATACGGTTCTGTAAATTTTTTTTGAAAAGAAATCCGTGAGTATATGATTGTTTGGATTTTGGTGGATATATTTTGTTGAGTGTGTGGTGTGAGGCAACGCTTGATTTGTTTTTACAAAATTGAATATATTATCACTAAGAACTTTTATTAAAATGCTTTGAAACTTGGATACTAAGGGCCTGGTTGGATTTTTAAATACAAAAGTGGTGTTTAGAGTTTATTTAGATGATATTGTGTAATGTTTTCATGATGGAATTTGATTATGTAAACCTAGAGGCCCGATTTATTACACCATGTTTTTAATAAAGTGGTTTTGATAACCGAATGATGTGATGGCCTGGTTGACACTTTTTATGTTTGACATGTATGAATATATATAAGTTTATTGGGAGCTCTAATCTAGGACAACCCTTTACAGGTGAACGCATCGAAAGCATCCATGTTTGGGGTAGGAAACTGTAGTGAGGTGAGTCACGCATGCGAGGGCCTTCCTACTTACACAGTATAATTATAACCACCATGGGTTCATAGACATCCATTAGATGATCGAGTGATGGTTTCTAACCAAAATCTATTAGACGGGTTAGTACGCCTTGGATTGTTGTTAGGCTAGGCAGGCTTTGCCACTGGATTGGTCATTTAGGGAGGCCAGTTGGTTATAGACTTAGTATCTTCACCATACGCCGAAAGGTGGTTCCGAAACCGAGTAAGTCCTTGGGTCTTATATGGATGTTTATAATTACCCATGTTTACAGGATTATTTTCATTGCTTATTTACTTTCCATTGCACTAGTTTATTTTCATTTTTCACTTTTTAGTTGTTTTACTCTATCCCAGCTTGGTATTTTTCTATTTTGGATTTCATTTATAATATAAAAAGTGGTTTGGGAAATAGTGTGTAGCATGTGTTTGGTTTTTAAATGAGAACAATAAGTTCTATATTTTAAAATGTGAAAACCTTACTTTAATCGTTTTATTACAAACATGGGTCATTGGACAATTTCATAAAATAGAACTATTGGATTTAGTGGTTTATTCTTGGAATCCTTATTGAGCATCTCGGTGCTTACGCATATTATATCCTTCCAGTTACTGGTTCAGTTTCTCATCTAGGTTCTTGGTTCAGCTACTCAATGTTAGATCCGGTTTGGTTCTGAGTTCGGTGGTGACTTAGGAGGTCAAAATTAGGTATGTATAGTTTATTTTTTTTGTTCAACTGCTAGTTTTATTTGTTTATCGTTAGTTTTTGGTTCTCTATTTATCTTTTGATCAAGGGCCAAATCATTCCCAATGATTAAGTGTTGATGCCCGACACAAGTTTGTAGCCCTTGGGGATCAGGAACGCCCCTCGGAAGATGCCGCGGTCTGGGTCGGTTGACCAGTTTCTGGTTGAACTAGGTTGGTTCGTGACAAAATGGTATCAGAGGAGGCCCTTATTATTTTGGGTGTCTAGTAGAAAAAGATTAGGACTGTTGGTGCTCAGAAGGTAGGTTACAGGTCGCTGCATGATCACCACTACTCGTGATGAGACCTGTGTTTCCAAGGGTAGTGTAGAATTGGAGTCTTTTTGTCTTTGGTTGTTTTGGGTTGAGGGATGATAGTGGGGGCGAATCGGTTCACGTTGTGGCCTCAAATGGGGTGGTGACCCATGGCAGTCCAAGTGCTTGGTTTAAGGTCCTCTCAGTGTTATGCCTTATATGGGGCATGTATCACCACCATTTCATCATGTTAGGCACAAAAAATAGTTCCTCATTATGGTGGATTATCTTTGGTTGTGTTTAGTTTTGATTTCAGTTGATGTGAGTGTGTGTTGAAATTGAAAGTGGAAATTGAATGTGAAAATGGCTTTGGAAGGAGAGTGTCTTCCTCAAATGGTTTTAAATGGGTAAACTGGGTTTTTAAAGAGGGGAATTGTTTTGATTTTGAAGGTTTAGTATGTGTTTGGATTTGATCTAGAAAAGAGTTGTGTGGACCTTGGTATTCTATATAGATGGTCACATATGTGTGGGTCGGTTTGGAGAGTGCGTGGAGGAACTTGTCTGCATTTGATGTAACCCGAATTATTTGAACATGCATGTGACAGATAAAAAGGTTCCATAGTTGAGTTTTAATATTTAAAATAAATGGTAGTTTTTTAAAAATAAATCGTTTCTTGTGTCTTTATATGTTTTTATTGTGGTCATGTTGTCCTTGGCTTATGTTTTTTCTTTGATTGAGTTTTTTCTTGATGCCTGTTTTGATGGCGTTTTTCTGGTTGGTATGAGTATGCCACCTAGAAAGCCTCCAAAATATGTTAATACGTTATGACCAGTTTCCAGTTCTTTTTTTGGGTTTCCTTGTTGCATCCCGCCTTTTTATAACATAACTTTCATTACATTACACAAAACTGGGGATCTTTAAGGATTAGTGTCTTGGAAAAAAAGGAATATAATACACGAAAACAACATAAATCATTCTTCTTAAACAGTTGAAAGGATTTTCCTTATGTTTGTCCTCAATTCACTACTACATCTCATAACTTGGGGACATACATAAAAAGAAAGGGTGAGCAGAAGGCCCAGTAAGGGAAACAAGAGAAACATTTTACATGTGAACTTGAGATACTTCAATAAGGTCATGAAAAGAACTTTAAGGCATGAGAAAGAAATCATGAGGCATATCATAATAAAAATAAAATTTTTCATAACTTTATGATGTGGCTAAAACATTTTAAAAAGTAAATAATTTCCATTTCACCATGGTCCATCCCCATGGTGTCAATAAAAATCACCATGGTTATTCACCAAGGTATCAGTCTAAATGGTCATCTCTAGAGATTATGTCTTTACCCAATGAATTGGAGCGCTATCAGGGAACAACCTTAAATTTTTCTTTATCATAATGTGAGCCACATATATCCTCATAAATAATTTCATAAAAACCCATATAGCATAAAAGAAATGAGTTTCATTTCATAATCATTACGTTTTAAAAACGGCTTTAAAGACATGATCTTTGTGTCACTTTAAAACCCACAGAAAATGAAGGTGGGTCTCATGTTTGTAAATCCCAAAATTAAAAATAGAACAAATTGGTATATTTTTTAATACCCCTATATAAGATATATCTTTGAGTATTCACTTAAAAAATATAACTTTAAAAAAAAATAGAGTAACATTTTGAGACGGAAATTCTGCAGCATAACGGCTATGTTACGAGGTTTTAGAAAACATTGAAAAGAGAGGGGACATGGGTCACCCACTCATGAATGATACATATCATTGTAGGGGAACAAAATATAAAGCATTTAAGAACATGGTAATTAAATTTGAAGGACATACCATTTGAAATGAGAAACATTGAAGGAATACAAAAAATAGATTTCTCTTATGAAAATTCGGCAGCCTAACGACGTCAATTAAACTTCAACCAAAAATGAATTGAAAAGATCAAATAGGGTATCTCATAATATGAACACAATAGTTCAGTATGATAGATATAGATATCATACCCTAACATAATAAAAAGGAACATGAAAGACTTGACATGTAAATAGATCTTGAAAACGAGAAGGGTGAAATAATCCCTTAGAAATTTGGCAGCCTAACAACGTCACTTAAAACTTCAAAATACAGAATTGAAGAGACAAATAGGGTCTCTAATCATATGAACATAAGATTTCAGTATTATATATATAGAGATAATACCCCAACATAATAAAAAGTAACTTTAAAGACTTGACATGAAAGTTGATCTTTGAAAAATGAGAAAGGTGAACGAATCCCTTAAAAAATCAGCAGCCTAACTGCGCCACTTAAAACATAAAAATAATGAATTGAAGAGATAAAATAGGGTCTCTAATCATATGAACATAATATTTAAGTATGATAGATATAGATATCATACCCCAACAAAATAAAAAGGAACTTGAAATGCTTCACATGAAAATAGAACTTTAGAAGGGTGAAAGAATCCCTTAAAAATTCGCCAGCCTAAAGGCGCCACTTAACATTCTAAAAATTAAATGATGAGAGAAAGTGGGGGTCTCTCATAATATAAACATGAAAAAGACAGTAGTATGAATATAAAATAACTTCCTCCAACATAAGAGCATTGAGCATAAAAGAAATGACATAAAAGATATTTCTTGAAAATAAAGAGGGAGGTAGGATCCCTTACCTTAAAACATAACTCTCAAAACTCATTTTTTGGGACCATGAGGGCTTGGGGGAACCTTGGGAGGACTAATTGGGAGGTGATGAGACCAGAGCTTCATTAGAGGAGAGAGTTGGGAGTCGAATGGATGAGAGGATGGCTTGGTATTTATAGGGAAAGTGAGGGGGCAAGGCATTAATGGCCAAGGGACACCTCATTAGTGGTTTTGGAAAAACCATGGGCTTGTCCATGGTATTTTCACATGTTATTGGCCACTTGGGACACCTTATACCTTATCTTACTATTCATCAGTGGACCATATTGATTACATACTTAATATAACATTTAATGATGCCATTAAACACCCATAACTTAAAAACTGTATTTTAACTATTCATCGAAAATTCAACTTTCTCAAAAAAATCCCAAAATTTCACCTTAACTAAATATCAATTCTCTGATTTCAAAAATGAACTCCATTTTATAAAAATAATTTTCTAAATATTTGTAATTTAATTTTTAAATAAATACACTATTCACAGAAAATTCATTTTTTTCAAAAAATTTCCCAAAAATTACCTTAACATAATATCGATGCTCTAAGTTCAAAAATGAAATCCATTATGTAAAAATAATTATCTAAATATTTTTAATTAATTTTTTAGTTAAAAAACACTATTCACCTGAAAAAACTAATACTTGACTAATAATTTATGAAACCGTTATTTAACCATTTTATTGAATCACATTACTTAATCAAGGTGCCTAGATTATATTAATGATTTATTTAAGTGAGATTACTAATCCATTTGGTCACATTACTAATCCTAATAATAAAATCACTATTCATAATTTACTCCTCATCAAAAATTAAGTTGATCTTATTAGACTCTAAATTTCATACTGAACATAATTGTAGAAGACCATTTTTTGAAAATAATTACACATTTTTAATTATTTAAGGTTTAAATAAACATTTTTTAAAATATCCTTTCTCTAAAATTCACCAAAAATATCCATACTATATTTATCTAGACATTTTAAAATTCATATACTTCATCATAAGAAGAAATCAAATTTTTTTAAAACGAAGGATTATACAAGGCAGTTATGGTCTCCTTACATAGCCCCTTATCACACTAGAAAAGGACCTAAGTGTAAGGTGTGCTAAGGTGAGAGAATTCGAGGGAGGATCGGCCAACATCGCACGTGTAGTAATTTCTATCAGTTTGAACTTCTCACGAAGGCAATTCCGTTCTAGCCTCACACGATGAAGTTCGGCTTGGGTTTGATCCAGAGCAAAGCCCAGTGGTGCTACCTCCTTCCCAAGTTCTGTTAGATGGGCTTCGATCGGTCCAAGACTACTAGTTGTGGCCATCAAATCTTCTTTCTATACTAATTAACCAAGATCACTTGTATTTAGAGACAAATATCAAAATGTTTAGTTTCCAACTGTAATATTGACCAATGGTCATATAAAATTTAAAACCCAATAGTCTCATTTTAATTATACTCATGTTATCCAATGAAACAGTTTTATTGATTATATAAAAAAATTTAATAACACACAAAATTAGGAGACAAGATTTATTCAAAATTTCATGCCGTTACAATCCTCCCCCATTAAGAAATTGCGTCCTCACAATTTTTAAAGCTGGGTTTTGAAATTTTATTGAATGTCCCACACCAGAAAAGGAGTCAGTAAAACTATTACTTTAAAAGAAAGAAAGGGAAGTAAAAAGGTCACCCGAGTTAACCCATACTAGGATCCCATGTAGGAAAACATGGAAATGGAGGAAAAAACAAAGGGTCACGTTCTAAGGGAGAGTGATAGAAAACATTATTAGGAGAAAGTTAACAACAAGAAAATCACAAACTTATGATGGGTCAAACGGTATTTTATTTCCTAGTAGGATACGTTAACTAACAACGTTTTTTTGTTTTATGTTCCTTTTGATTGTTTTGAGGAATTAATTTACTACATAGAATAAAAACATAAGTAAATATACCCACCTTCAAGTAGAGTTTAATCCATTAATAAGTCTCTACCAAAAATAATCCTTTCTCCAAATGATGACCATTCAAAAACACTTTGTCTCATCAAAATCACAAGAAAAATCTTTTAGAGAATCACATATTCCACAAAAGAAAAACTATCTATCTTTAAACATTTATCCCAAAAATAGAAAGGGTAAGATGAAACAACTATTCAAAAAGAAATAATACCATAGGAAGGGAAACTACTTTTAAATCTTCAACGTTCCACAGTACTACCCAGAGTTCATCATAGACCATTCCATAAAAAAAAGTCCTTAAAATTCCTCAAAATAACCCAAACTAAGATTGAAACCCAAAATACAAGAAGGAATTGATAACACTGTCTTCCAAGATAAGCTTTATTGTTCATATCCAAACAACATCAACCAATCCTATCATCTTATAACAAAAGTAACTATCCTAAACATATTTTCCCCATGATAGGTCAATCATTTCCATAAGTAACCTATAATACCATATGTTCACCTTAAATTCATCGATTCTTCAAAATATAATTCAACCTTTACTCCTCAATGAAAACACCGTAGTGATCTATTTATCTCGATCAAATAGGGTTCCCAAAATAGTGAACATCTTCCAAAATAATAATCATATTTTAATCCCCTAATCATCTCTGTCATATTAATACGACAATCGTCACATTTCCTATCACATTGGTTGTTGGTACATGTTCTTCCATTTCCCTCCATTAACTAAGGAAAGAATATGCAATTAGGGGTTTAAATACTTAGCCAATAATCTTTAAAAGGAAACATAAAGCATATGAGGATAAACTTGTAGAAGAAAAGTATCCCCAAAATTTTGATCCCCTAGGTCCCAATCTAGGTTATCCATGATAATATATTCATATGTGAATATTTATTTTATTTTATCTTTGTTCCTTTAATAATGGTTCATACTAAGCTTATGAATTTACCAAAGCATATCCCCCGGGAGTGTCGTAACCAAGAGTGTAGCAAGGCCTGTTGTCGTGCACCAGTTCCCGCTCGAGTCTAGCTCAAAGCAGTGTTTTCGGGTTTTACCCCTATGTACATTTGTGCCAGAGCCACCTCTACCTGCTCTTATCCAGACAAGGATGTATTTTCTTGGAAACCCCTTAATCAATACTCACCAAAATACCAGGAAGGTTTCCTATATTTAAACTTTTCTATAGGGTTATTCCTAAAGTTTCAATATCCTAATTTCCAGAAATAACTAAACCATACTTCGATACCAACTGCCGCATCCCTCCTTTTTGTAACATAAATTACCTTACATCACACAAAACTAAGGATCTTTAAGGTTTAGTGTCTTGGAAACAAGTAACATAATACATGAAAACAACATAAAACATTCTTCTTAAACACATGAAAGGCTTCTCCTTAAGTTCATCCTAGGTTCATTACTTTATCTAATAACCTGGGAACATACATCAAAACAAAGGGTGAGCAGAAGGCCCAATAAGGGAAACAAGATAATCATTTTACATGTGAACTTGAGATAAATCAATAAGGTCATGAAAAGATCTTTAAGGTATGAGAAAGAAATAATGAGGCATATCATAATAAAAATAATGTTTTTCATAACTTTAGTATGTGTCTAAAATATTTTACAAAGACAATAATTTCTGTTTCACCAAGTTCCATCCCCAAGGTGTCCCTAAATATTACCAAGGATATTCACCAAGGTATGAGTCTAAATGGTCATCTCTAGAGATGAATTTTTTACCCAATGCATTGGAGCGCTATCAGGGCGCACCCTTAAAATTTTCTATATCATCATTTGATCCACATATATCCTCATCAATCATTTCATAAATAACCCATATACATAAAAGAAATGGGTTTCATTTCATAATCTTAACGTTTTAAAAACTGTTATAAAGACATGATCTTTGTGTCACTTTAAAACCCACAGAAAAGGAAGGTGAGTTTCATGTTTTTAAATCCCAGAATTTAAAATAGAACAACTCGGTATATTTGTGAATACCCCTATATAAGAGAGTTCTTTGAGTATTCACTTAATAAAATAAAATAAATTTTTAAAAAGAGAGAGACATTTTGAGACGGAAATTCTGTAGCATCACGACTATGATATGAGGTTTTAGAAAACATTGAAAAGAGAGGGGACATTGGTCACCCACTCATAAATGATCCATAAAATAGTAGGGGAACATAATATAAAGTATTTAAAAACATTGTAAAGAAATTTTCAGGACATACCATTTGAAATGAAAAAAATGGAAGGAAGACAAAAATTAGATTTCTCTTATGAAAATTCAGCAGCCTAACGGCATCTCTTAAACATCAACCAAAAATGAATTGACAAGATAAAATAGGTTCTATCATCATATTAACATAATCTTTAAGTATGATAGATATATAGACCATACCCCAAAATAATAAAAAGTTACTCGAAATACTTTACATGAAAATAGATCTTGAAAATGATAAGGGTGAACAAATCCCTTAAAAATTCGGCAGCCTAACGGCGCCACATAAAACTTCAAAATACTGAATTGAAGAGATAAAATAGGGTATTTCATCATATGAAAATAATAGTTCAGTATTATAGATATAGAGGTAATACCCCAACATAATAAAAAAGAACTTGAAAGACTTGACCTCAAAGTAGAACTTTGAAAAATGAGAAAGGTGAACGAATCCATTAAAAAATTCGGCAGCCTAACGGCGCCACTTAAACCATAAAAATACTGAATTGAAGAGATAAAATAGGGTCTATCATTATATTAAAATAATATTTCAGTATGATATATATAGAGATCATACCCCAAAAAAATAAAAAGGAACATGAAATACTTGACAAGAAAATAGAACTTGAGAAGGGTAAAAGAATCCCTTAAAAATTCGGCAGCCTAACGACGCCACATAACATTCTAAAAATGAAATAATGAGAGAAAGAGGAGGTATATCATCATATTAACATGAATAATATAGTATTATGAATATAAAAGAACATCCTCCAACATAAGAGCATGGAGCATAAAAGAAATTACATAAAAGAGATTTCTTGAAAAGAAAGAGGGAGGTAGGATCCCTTACCTTAAAACGTAACTCTTAAAACTCAAAGGTTGGGACCTTGAGGGCTTGGGGAAACGTGGGAGGACTACATGGGAGGTGATGAGACCAGAGCTTCGTTTGGGGAGAGTTGGGAGTCGAATGTATGAGAGGATGGCTTGGTATTTATAGGGAAAATGAGGGGACAAGGCGTTAATGGCCAAGGGACACCTCATTAGTGGTTTTGGAAAAAACATGGGCTTGCCCATGGTATTTTCCCATGTTATTGGCCTCATGGGACACCTTATACCTTATATTACTATTTATAAGTCGACCATATTGATTACATACTTAATACATCATTTAATTATGTCATTAAACACCCTTAACTTAAAAACTATATTTTCACTATTCATCAAAAATTCAACGTTCTCAGAAAAATACCAAAATTTCACCTTAACCAAATACCGATTCTCTGATTTAAAAAATGAACTCCATTTTATAAAAATAATTTTCTAAATAATTTTAATTTAATTTTTAAATAAATACACTATTCACCGAAAATTCATTTTTTTCAGAAAAATCCCCAAAAATTACCTTCATATAATATCGATGCTCTGAGTTTAAAAATGAAATCCATTTTTTAAAAATAATTGTCTAAATATTTTTAATTAAATTCTTAATTAAAAAACACTATTCACCGGAAAAAACTAATACTTGACTAATAATTTATGAAACTGTTATTTAACCATTTTATTGAATCACATTACTTAATCAAGGTGCCTAGATTATATTAATGATTTATTTATGTGATATTACTAATCCATTTTGTCACATTACTAATCCTAAGAAAAAAATCACTATTCATAATTTATTATTCATCAAAAATTAAGTTGATCTTATTAAACTATAAATTTTGCACTGAACATAATTGTAGAAAACCAATTTTCAAAAATCATTACACATTTTTAATTATTTAAGGTTTACATAAACATTTTTTAAAATATCCTTTCTCTAAAATTCACCAAAAATATGCCTACTATATTTATCTGGACATTTGAAATTCGTAAACTACATCATAAGAAGAAATAAAAATTTTATTTAAAACAAAGGATTACACAAGGCAGTTACGGTCTCCTTACATAGCCCCTTATCACACTAGCATAGGACCTAAGTGTAAGGTTTTCTAAGGTGAGGGAATCCTATGGAGGCTCGGCCAACATCGCACGTGTAGTAATTTCTATCAGTTTGAAATTCTCGCGAAGGCGATTCCATTCTAGCTTCACATGATGAATTTCGGCTTGGATTTGGTCCAGAGCAAAGCCTAGTGGTGCTACCTCCTTTCCAAGTTCTGTTAGATGGGCTTCGATCGGTCTAAGACTACTGGGTGAGGCCATCAAATCTTCTTTCTATATTAATTAACCATGATCACTTGTATTTAGAGACAAATATCGAAATTTTTAGTTTCCAGTGGTCATATTGACCAATGGTCATATGACAGTCAAAACCCAACAGTCTCATTTTAATTATACTCATGTTATCCAATGAAACAGTTTTGTTGAGTATAAAAAAATAAATAACTCACAAAATTAGGAAACAAGATTTATTCAAAATTCTGGGTTGTTACAATCTTTCCCCCTTATGGAATTGTATCCTCACAATTTTTAAAATTGGGTTTTGAAATTTCATTGAAAGTCCCACACCAGAAAAGGAGTCAGTAAAACTATTACTTTAAAAGAAAGAAAGGGAAGTAAAAAGGTCACCTGAGTTAACCCATATTAGGATCCAATGTAGAAAAAAATGGACATGGAGGAAAAAACAAAGGGTCATGTTCTAACGGAGAGTGATAGAAAACATGATTAGGAGAAAGTTAACAACAAGAAAATCAAAAACTTATGATGGGTCAAACGATATTTGATTTCCTAGTATGAAATGATAAGAGACAATGTTTTTTTGTTTTATGTTCCTTTTCATTGTTTTGAGGAATTCAATTACTACATAGAATAGAAACATACGGAAATATACCTACCATCAATTAAAGTATAATCCTTTAATAAGTTTCTACCAAAACTAATATTTTCTCCAAACGATGAGCATTCAAAAACACTTGGTCACATAAAAATAACAAGAATAATCTTCTAGAGAATCAAATATTCCACAAAAGAAAAACAATCTATCTTTAAACATTTATCCCAAAAACAGAATGGGTAAGATAAAACAACTCTTCAAAAAGAAAGAATCCTATAGGAAGGCAAACTACTTTTAAATATTAAAATTTCCATGGTACTACCCAGAGTTCATCATAGACCCTTCCATAAATAACTATCCTTAAAATTCCTCAAAATAACCCAAACTAAGATTGAAACCCAAAATACAAGAAGGACTTGATAACATAGTCTTCCAGGATAAACTTTATCGTTCATCTCTAAACAACATCAACCAATCCTAACATCTTATAAAAAAGTAACTAACCTAAACATATTTTCCCCAAGATAGGTCAATCATTTCTATAAGTAACCTATAATACCATAAGTTCACCTTAAATTCATCGATTCTTCAAAACACAATTCAACCTTTACGTCTCAAAGAAAATACCGTAGTAATCTATTTACCTCAATCAAATAGGTTTCCCAAAATAGTGAATCTCTTCCAAAATAATAAACATCTTTTAATCCCCTAATCATCTCTGTCATATTAATATGGAAATCTTCACATTTCCTATCACATTGATTGTTGGGACATGTTCTTCCATTTCCTGCCATTAACTAAGGAAAGAAAGTGCAATTAGGGGCTTAAATACTTATCCAATAATAATTAAAAGAAAACTTAAAGAATATAAGGATAAAATTGTAGAAGAAAAGTATACCCTAACTTGTGATCCCCTAGGTCCCAATCTAGGTTATCCATGATAATAGATTCTTATGTGAATCTTTATTTTATTTTATCTTTGTTCCTTTAATAATGGTTCATACTAAGCTTATGAATTTATCAAAGCATATCCCCTGGGAGTGTCATAACCAAGAGTGTAGCAAGGCCCATTGTTGTGTACCAGTTCCCGTTCGAGTCTAGCGCAAAGCGGTGTTTTCGGGTTTTACCCCTATGTACATCTGCGTCAGAGCCACCTCTACCTGTTCGTATCTAGACAAGGATGTATTTTCTTGGAAACCCCTTACTCAATACTCACCAAAATACCAGGAATGTTTCCTATATTTAAACTTTTCTATAGGGTTCTTCCTAATGTTTTCATATTCAAATTTCCAAAAATAATTAAACCATCATTCGATACCAACTGTAGTATCCCTCCTTTTTATAACATTACTTTCATTACATTACGCAAAATTGATGATCTTTAAGGTTTAGTGTCTTGGAAACAAAGAAAATAATACATGAAAACAACATAAAACATTATTCTTAAACACTTGAAAGGCTTCTTTTTATGTTCATCCTAGGTTCATTACTGCATCTCATAACCTGGGGACATACATCAAACCAAAGGGTGAGCAGAAGGCCCATTAAGGGAAACAAGAGAAACATTTTACATGTGAACTTGAGATACTTCAATGATAATGAAATCATGAGGAATATCATAATAAAAATAAAGTTTTTCATAACTTTAAGATATGGCTACAACATTTTACAAAGACAATCATTTCTGTTTCACCAAGGTCCATCCCCAGGATGTCAATAAAAATTACCGTGGTTATTCACCAAGGCATCCGTCTAAATGGTCATCTCTAGAGATTAATTCTTTACCCAATGCATTGGAGCGCTATCAGGGCGCACCCTTAAATTTGTATTTATCATCATGTGAGCCACATATATCCTCATAAATCATTTAATAAAAAACCATATATCATAAAAGAAATTGGTTTCATTTCATAATCATAATGTTTTAAAAACAGCTTTAAAGACATGATATTTGTGTCACTTTAAAACCCCCAAAAAAGGAAGGTGGGTCTCATGTTTTTAAATCCCAGAATTTAAAATAGAAAAAATTGATATATTTGTGAATACCCCTATATAACATAGAGCTTTGAGTAATCACTTAATAAAATAAAATAACTTTAGAAAAAGACAAAGACATTTTGAGATGGAAATTCTGCAGCATAACGGCTATGTTATAGAAATTTAGAAAACATTGAAAAAGGAGGGGACATGGGTCACGCACTCATAAATGATCCATAAAACAGTAGGGGAACAGAATATAAAGTATTTAAGAACATGGTAATAAAATTTTAAGGACATACCATTTGAAATAAAAAACATGGAAGGAAGACAAAAATTAGATTTCTCTTATGAAAATTCGGCAGCCTAACGACATCACTAAAACATCAAAAAAATTTAATTGACAAGATAAAATAGGGTCTCTCATAATATGAACATAAGTGTTCATTATGAAAGATATAGAGATCATACCGCAACATAAAAAAAGGAATTTGAAAGACTTGACATGAAAATAGATCTTGAATACGAGAAGAGTGAATGAATCCCTTAAAGATTGGGCAGCCTAACGACGCCACTTAAAACATCAAAATATTGAATTCAAGAGATAAAATAGGGTCTCTCATCATATTAAAAAAATAGTACAGTATGATAGATATATAGATCATACCCCAACATAATAAAAAGGAACATGAAAGACTTGACATGAAAGTAGAACTTTGAAAAATGAGAAAGGTGAATGAATCCCTTAAAAAATTTGGTAGCCTAACGGCGCCACATAAAACATAAAAAATACTGAATTAAAGAGATAAAATGGGGTCTATCATCATATGAAAATAATAGTTCAGTATGATAGATATAGATATCATACCCCAACAAAATAAAAAGGAACTTGAAATACATGACATGAAAATAGAACTTGAGAAGGGTGAAAGAACCCCTTAAACATTCGGCAGCCTAACGTCGCCACTTAACATTCTAAAAATGAAATGATGAGAGAAAGAAGGGGTATCTCATCATATGAACATGAAAATTAAATTAGGATGAATATAAAAGAACATCCTCCAACATAATAGCATGGAGCATAAATGAAATGATATAAAATTGATTTCTTGAAAAGAAAGAGGGAGGTAGGATCCCTTACATTAAAATGTAACTCTTAAAACTCAAAGGCTGGGACCTTGAGGGCTTGGGGGAACCTTTTGAGGACTCCATGGGAGGTGATGATACCAGAGCTTCGTTGTGGGAGAGTTGGGAGTCGAATGGATGAGAGGATGGCTTGGTATTTATAGGGAAAGTGAGGGGACAAGGCATTAATGGCCAAGGGACACCTCATTAGTGGTTTTGGAAAAACCATGGTCTTGCCCATGGTATTTGACCGTGGTATTAGACACTTGGGACTCCTTATACCTTATCATACTATTCATAAGTCTACCATAATGATTAAATACTTAATACTTCATTTAATGATGTCCTTAAACAGTCGTAACTTAAAAACTGTATTTTCACTATTCATCGAAAATTCAACTTTCTCAGAAAAATTCCAAAATTTCACCTTAATAAAATATCTATTCTCTGATTTTAAAAATGAACTCCATTTTATTAAAATAATTTTCTAAATATTTTTAATTTAATATTTAAATATATACACTATTCACCGAAAATTCATTTTTTTCAGAAAAATCCCCAAAAATTATCTTAGCATAATACCGATGCTCTAAGTTCAAAAATGAAATCCATTTTGTAAAAACAAAATTTAAATATTTTTAGTTAAATTATTAATTAAGAAACACTATTCACCTGAAAAAACTAACACTTGACTAATAATTTATGAAATCGTTATTTAACCATTTTATTGAATCGCATTACTTAATCAAGGTGCCTATATTATATTAATGTTTTATTTAACTTAGATTACTAATCCACTTGGTCACATTACTAATACTAAGAATAAAATCACTATTCATAATTTACTATTCATAAAAAATTATGTTGATCTTATTAGACTCTAAATTTCGTACTGAACATAATTGTAGAAGACAGTTTTTTGAAAATCATTACACATTTTTATTTATTTAAGGTTTACATAAACATTTTTTGAAATATCCTTTCTCTAAAATTCACCAAAAATACACATACTATATTTATCTGGAAATTTTAAAATTCATAAACTTCATCATAAGAAGAAATCAACATTTTTATTTAAAACAAAGGATTACACAAGGCAGTTACGGTCTCCTTACATAGCCCCTTATCACACTAGAATATGACCTAAGTGTAAGGTGTGCTAAGGGGAGAGAATCCGAGGGAGTCTCGGCCAACATCACACGTGTAGTAATTTCTATCAGTTTGAATTTTTCACGAAGGCGATTCTGTTATAGCTTCACACGATGATGTTCGGCTTGGGTTTGGTCTAGAGAAAAGCCCAGTGGTGCTACCTCCTTCCAATGTTCTGTTAGATGGGCTTTGATCGGTCCAAGACTACTGGGTGAGGCTATCAAATCATCTTTCTATATTAATTAACCAAGATCACTTGTATTTAGAGACAAATATTGAAATGTTTCGTTTCCAGCAGTCATATTGACCAATGGTCATATAACAGTCAAAACCCAGCAGTCTCATTTTAATTATACTATTGTTATCCAATGAAACAGGTTTGTTGAGTATATAAAAAAAATAACACACAAAATTAGGAAACAGTGTTTATTCAAAATTTCAGGTCGTTACATGCCTGCTTATCAAGGTAATCGATGTTTGTAAGAGGCACTAGTACAGTTCAGAATGATTGTGTGTCTTCGAGATTTTGGTAACTCCTAGGGTAGTTATGGTTCATACCATCCCATAGTATTTTGAGGGTTCAGTTCTAAACTAGTAATGTTGGGATGTCTCATCGTTGGTAGAGTCTAAGGTGTATTTGGTGGGGGTCAGCTCTCGTGAAGGTTCCCCATATGGAAAGGAGTTCATACTAGAGGAACCAATCTCCAAGAAGCTATTTTCACCTCTCTCGACTCCAAGTTTATTGGACCGTTCTCTCACATGCCACTATTGTGGCCGGTTCCAGTGTTCCAAGCTGCCTTGTCGCATCCTTTCGATGTCTTTCTACTGTGCGAATGTTCCGGCCACTAGGGTGAGTTTTGAAAGAAGAGCCATTCGGGAGGAAGGATTTAGGGATCAGAGGACGTAAATGATTAACTGTGAGGTAGGAGATGCTTCATCCATCTAGAACCCAGCCACATGTCTCGGGGTGAAGTTCGTGCATAGTCAGGAGTTTCCGAGGGTGTAATGATCCTCAGTCATGATATTGTTTATTTATCTTTGGGATAGAAATATCTAAAATTTCCTTGTTCTATTATCATCATTGTTGTAAGTTCATCATTGTTGTGGTACTGTGATGAGCTCATTCCACCATAATCCAATAAGTCTTATCTGCACTCAGCGTGGTTTCCAAATCGTTCGAATTCCTTGAAGGGTGTTGGGCTCATGAAAAAAAAAAGAAATATTTTTATTTTTAGTTTGGTCTCAATGGTTTTTGTTAGGGGGATGGTTGTTTTCATGAAATTAATGAGCGATGTTTTTGGGACATTACTTAGTATGGGTACCTCTCGATCAGTTTTCCTTTAGTGTGTTTGAGTTTTATAAGGGATTCCTCTGTCATAGTGTCCTGGTTTTCCCCACAATTTTTTTAATCCAAGTTGTGGAGATGTTCCATTAGCATTGAGAAAGTGAGTTGAGTTCGGTTTGGGAGTCCCTGTGTTTCCCCACAGAGGTGGCACATTTTGGTTTCAAGGGTTTCATTATTTGTGAATTATCATGGTGGGGAGAACCATCTCGTGTTCTCCCCTCAATCTCAGGTTGTGGTCCTCTTTGTATTGGTGGGGTGCAACATATGTTGGAAATGGTCACACTGATATTTTCAGTTTTTTCATAGTTTTATTTGGGCATGGACTCTAGTTGTGCCAATTGTTGTATTGATTACTTTCTGGTGGAAGAATGTTTTGTGGTGGGGAGAATTGTCCCACCATAACCCTTCTGGTTAATTAATTTTTTTTTTAAAAAAATTCCGGTTTGTTAATTTGAGTTTACGCATTTTGCGAGTTGAGTTTTTAGTTTTTGATGCATTTTTACCTTTTCAGAGAGCCCATGCGGATTCCCAAGTGGGTCCGAGTAATGGTGCATGACTTGTGAACGGTTCATAAAACCATGCAATGAACGTGTAACACGACCATGTAGTGGGAAGTGTTAGGTGGTTTAGTTTGAGTTCAGTTCACTATGATGTGTGTCTGGCCGCATGTGAACTGTACCGTTGTCCAGATTTTTTTTAAATTAATTACTTTAATGGTGATAAAGTGTAAAATAATATAAAATGAGGAAATGTTTAGAACCTAATAAGGATAATAATATTTTCATGTAGATAATAAATATTATTATTAATGATGTTATTCTGATTATATGTTTTTTAATATTATTATAAATCTGGCCATTAAAATTTGGTTATTATTATGATTATTATTCCTTTTACTATTATTATTTTAATTTTTACTAAATTTACATTTTTTCTTACCCTCATAACCTTAGAAACATTTCCCCCTTCTCTCCCCTCTTTCACGCAACTCTCCCTCCCCGACTTCTCCCCCTCTCGCGCGACTCCCTCCTATCTCGCTTCCATCCACTCCCCACCGCAACCACATGCACCTCCTTGATGCGCCATGAGAAAGAAGTCAGAATGCTCTTTTCCCAGAGAGAAGCACTCTTCATGATGGTCCCCCCTTCAACTGTATCACGCTGGCCACCTTGCTGAAGCACCCTTCTGGCCATGCCCACACGACCTACTTTCCAATGGAGGCCCAACCCCCACCCCCACCTCGCGCTCCATCTGGTAGCCCGACCTTCCTCCTCTAGCATGACAGAACTCCCTGTCACCTCTTATATGCCCTTCCCGGAGCACGAACGGCCAACCCCAACCCCTAGCTACGTCCTATTTTGGTACAGCCTAAAACTCTCTTACGCGTCTCCCTCGCCCTATTCTGGAATGACCGTGATTTCCCTTCCTGAAAGACCTCATTTCTTTTTTTATAATCATCCTTCCTTATTTAGGTTATTTTTTCTTCAATTTCATCAGAATTCTAATTACTTGGGTCTTGTTCACACGTCTTTATTTCGGTGTCAAGTTTGTGCAGTTGGTTAGCAGAGCGATGCTCTTCCCTCTATTGATGTTCTTTTGCATTTGTGCGTGTTGACGTACTTTCATCCATGACTTTTATTCAAATTGTGTTCAATGGGATGCTTGAATTTTAGTATTTAATTATTAGACCATGATTCTCCCTTATATTAAAAGTTTAGTTATTTTATGGTAATGATTTATTGTTGGTTGGACTTGCTAAATATTGGTTTTGAAATGTCCTTCCATCCATACACGCACCTTTTTCTTTGAAATTGAATCTGAATAAGTGAAGTTGTTTTGGAAATTTTTTTGTTGAATGTTTTCGATGGGGGTTTAACATTAGAGTCTTCCTATTAATGTTTTTAAACTTTTTCTTGGGCGGCATTGTGAAATTTGTATGGTTTAGTGAGGTTATCCCCATTGAAATGTTCATGTAAATTGATTTGAAGTATATATTGGGTTTTCAAATGAGGGTTGTCATTGAAAAATATGGTGATTAAGGTTCTTTGAATTTGTAAAAGTGTTTTGTTTTCAAATGGTGTCTTGGATTATAAAAATTGGTTGTGTATATTGTTTATGGTTTCTTAATAATTTAGATAGGTCTGTGTTGATCCTTTCCACAGAGTTTTTATGGTCCTTATAATTGGTTTACTTAGTTTTGGCCAACTATGAAGGTGTGTTCATGCATATACTAAGGTATGAATATATATATATATATCTCCCTTGTAGGTATACCCTAATGGTGTGGGGAATACGTTCATTCAACTAAGAAAGAGAGAGATAGATATATATATATATATATATTTGTATAAAGGTATGTGCGTCTGTGTGGAGAAATTATGAGTGGTCATTGATATATTGGTCAACTGTTGGGTGTTAAATTGGTCTTACTCATGAGGTATGTGTTTCTATACCTTCTCACTTTCTGATGTTTTCCATAGGAACTTGCATGATTTCTTTTAATTTATAAATGTAATCTTCACCCTTATAATCCCAATAGTTTAATAATTTCAATGTTTCTTTGATGGGTAAATTGTTAATAATGATTTGAAATAGTACCTTGGTTACGTGTAGGTGTTTCCATGCCCTTGCTCCCAATTTTAATCCATTTAATGCTTGTGTTTTCTTAATTAAATTTTAGATTATGTTTTGCATTTCTATTATGTATATATTTATCTTATGTTAGTGTTTCCCTGTTGAAATATTTGATTAAAAATGGATTTTTGGATACTCCTCTATTTACGCACATGTTTATGCCTTGCCAACTTGGTGGGAACTAAATTCCTTTATCTGCAATGGTATTGTTCAATGACATGAGTGGTGCTTTCTTGTAGAAATTTTTTTTGGAACTATTTTGTCATGTGTTGGTTAATTTTATTGAACTTGGTGTTTTTGTAGAAATTATTTCGTGCATCTCTTTGAGTTGGTAGTTTTCTTGAATCAATGGATTTATAAGCGGTTTTTGTTTTCTAAATGTTGTGGTTCTCTTCGTGCGGTTAATTAAATTGTATTGAAAAGAAATCCATGAGTTTATTCCAGTTTTGTTTTGGGGTATATATTTTGTTGAGTGTGTGGTGTGAGGAAACACATGGCTTGTTTTTATGAAATTGAATATTGTATCACTAAATACATTTATTGAAATGCATTGATACTTGAAACCTAAGGGCCCATTTGGCTTTTTAAATACAAAAGTGGTGTTTAGAGTTGTTTTAGAAGATCTTGTGCAATGTTTTCATAAAGTAATTTTATTACGTAAAATGAGATGCCCGATTTACAACTCCATGTGTTTAATAATGTGGTTTTGATAACCGAATGATTTGACAGCCCAGTTGGCACATTGTATGTTTGAAATTTATGCATATATATAAGTATATGGGGTGATATGATCTAGGGAAACCCTTTATGGGTGAACACATCGGAAGAGTCCATGTTTGTGGTAGGAAAGTGTGGCGAGATGAGTCACGCGTTTGAGGGACTTCCTACTTGCATAGTATCATTATAACCCCCATGGTTCTTGGGAATCTTATAGATGATCGAGTGATGATTGCTGACTAGCCCCGATTAAATGAGTTGGTACCCCCCCATAATTTTTTGTTATCCCAGGAGGGATTCTCCACTTGATTGGACTATTAGGGAGGCCAGTTGGTTATATACATAGGAGCTTCACTATACACCGACAGGTGGTTCCAAAACCGAGTACATCCCGGGGTATTCAAAAGATGTTTAGGATCACCCATGGTTACTGGATTATTTACATTCCTTGTTTACATTCCATTGCACTAGTTTATTTTTAGTTTTCACCATTTACTTGTTTTACTCTATCCCAACATAGTATTTTTATGTTTTGGATTTCATATATAAAATGACAATTGTTTTTGGAAATGGTGTGTAGCATTGTTGAGTTTTTAAATGAGAACAATATGTTGCATAATTTAAAATGTGAAAACCTTACTTTTATATTTGTATTTCAATGTTATGCCAGTGGACTGTCTCTGAAAAGAAAACTGTTAGATTTAGTGGTTTATTCTTGGCAACCCGACTTAGCATCTTAATTCATATGCCAATTATATATTTCCAGTTGCAGGTTCAATTTCTCATGCAGGTTCTTAGTTCACCTGCTCAATGTTAGAGAAGGCCTGGTTTTGTATTGGGTGATGACCTAAGAGGTTATATGGAGGTATGTACGGTTTATTTATTTAATTCCGCTGCAAGTTTTATTTGGTTATTGTTAGTTTTTTTATCTCTTTATCTTTTTTTCATGGTCAAAATAATTCTCAACGATTAAGTATTGATGCCCGAAAATATTTTCCAGCCCATGGGGATCAGGAATGCCCATCGGGCCATGCCATGGGCCGGCTCGGGTGACAGGTTCATGGTTGACCAGGGTTTGTTCATGACATCGATGTTCGTATTGAATCATTTTTTTAACATAAATAGAAAAAATTATGGATCCACTAGTTTCAGTATATGGGAATTTTTAATTTTCATGACCTTGGTGAATGACCCAAATATGGTTATTATCACACAACAATATTTTTTTTAGGTTCAACCATCATCATGTATTGGGTTTTCCTACATTTTTTAATCTATGTAAGTTTATTGATTATTTACTACTTTTCGAGGGTTTTGTGTATATATAATGTTGTTAGGATAAGTTTGGACTAGAATAAACATCTAGGAATTCTATAGATGAACAACTAACCAGTCAGTATGAGACACTTACCATCAATTAAATTTTCCAGTACTAACCCACACTACTGGAGGACAAACATATACTTGATGATGGTCCACTGAAACACCATTGTAAGAGGAAAAATACAATCATTCTTCCCACCACCACAATACTAAATATTGGTTACTACATTCTAGGAAGAGTCCCATCATCCATCTTAAAGGATCCAATGGGTTTCTAGTTACCATAATGTTTTCTGTATTATTAATTGCAATGTTGTATTTTTTTTAAAAAAATATGTTATTAATATTCCATTCTTCTCTATCCAACTCATTTTGATCCATTACTAACTTAGGATCCATATTTGGAGAATTTTGGATCTCTCAACTGAAAAAGTGTTCTATGAGTGAGGTGGCTAAATAGTTTTCCTCAATCGGTGGGACTAACCATGTTTTGAACAAGGTTTATATTCTACCTCTATTTTATGCTACTGATCAGCTATGAAATTAGTGGTAATTCATCGGATCTTGGTGTCTAATTAATAATTTTTAATTTATGAAATTTTATCTATCTTTTTTAATACCTGATATCTTATGATTATGTATCTCTTCTAGTTTTTGAACAAATGACTATTTCAAGGCCTTTGGTTTCATGAAAAGGCATTGTTCAGTATAACGTACTTGATTGGTCATCTAAATTGGGTAAATAAATTTGTTTATGGAATGATTTATGATTTTTTTATTTATAGATTTACCTTATTAATGGATTATAATAGTTTTGAAGGAACAATATTTAAAAGTGCTGTTGTTATATACAGCATTATGAAGTAGTTTTTCCCTTCGATATTGGTGGAAAATGGGAATCTATGAATAAATTTTGGTTGATTCCATGTTATAATAAATAGAATTATATGAAAATCATACTGAATTAATTTATTGTGAAAATGGTAATCTCATTATGGTCATTATTAATTTTGACATAAATTACCAACAATTTACTCTTACCCCTAGTCATTCTCACCTAGGGTATTGTGTGCATCAGGTAGCCCGATGTTTTTGTAGTTGGGTTGAATCCTTACCCATTGTGCCTATTAATTTAAGGTAATGTCTACACCATGCTTACATTGATTATTGAAATCATATAAGGAATCTTACTAACCATCGCCTCAGTTACCAATGGTTCAGTTTTCATATTTTTATTTTCTGGACTACATATTTGGAATGAATTGATAAATTCATTTTTTTATACATGAATTGAAAATTAGTTTATGTGGGAGATGTTTATAAGTTGTTGTAACATGTATATTTCTTTATTTTACATCATATTGTGAATGTTTTATTTTAGTCCTTGTAATTATGTTTTTGTGAACAATTGGATTATATTTTAATAAAATCTTATAAAACACTTGGTTGTATCATATTAGGATTGTATATCAAACACATAATACTCCATTCCATATATATAGACCACATTTTATCTAACAAATGTAAATTAATGGCTTCATATGTTGGTAGAGTATTTTTTTCATTAGTAGGGTGTAGGTGTATGATGGTGAGTGTAAATCAGATGGTGATGGGTATTTCAAATACATATATACCTTGGATTGGATTGTTGTTTTATAACCTCTATTTTCTATCAATATTTATATTTCTTATATTTAAATGTTTTGTAGTATATCTATTATATTTATACATGCCTTACTGGTTTTTATCTATTTTGATGAAATCATTCCCAATAAATGATCTTGATTCCCAGGTGCTTTCAACAAGGTATTGAGGATTAGTAATGAACTTGATTTCCTGATATGGATGACTTATGATCATTGATATATGTGTGAACTAAGTTGGTTTGTGAAAATTTGGAATCATGGAATGTTTGTATGTTCTTATTTTAAGTATTCATATTGGGATGTTTTGGTAAATATGATGTAAGAATTTTTTGACATAAGGGATCTATTGAGGGTGAATTTCAAGAAACATATACTTATAATGAGACTTATAATACCATTAGTGGTTGAAAATTGAATCTTTTAGGATATAGAGTGAACAAATTACAGTCTTGGTTTATCGAAGGCCCTCTATGTTTCTTATGGAATATTATTTTTTAATATGAAGCCAATTATTGGTCTTATCTTCATGAGTCTATTTTTCTGATGTTGTATATTACCATTCCACTAGAAATCCTTTAATTAACCCTCATAAGAGAGATTACCCTCCATGTGATCATAATTTCAACAAAACATTTGTAAGCATATGAAATGCTACTGAAAATTAAGAGACACAAGATCTTTCTCAAAATATGAATGTAGAACCTCAAAGGTAATATTATAGGAACCATGAATAGATGTTTCCTAATTTAGAACAACCACCTTTACATGGTATTAATTATTCTTTGGAATTAGAAGATTTTTTAGAAATTTTTGATAGGGTCCTTGAATTACTATAGTCCATAGGTTATCTTAAGGTGAAGTGTATTGTCTTGAAGTATGAATGTCTTATTATAAGGTTTTGCGAGGATGTAGTTTCAAAAAATAAGTATGAGGGATTGGAAAAATTCTCTATAAAATTATACTTGGATATTATGACCATGGTAAAATCTTTGAATATCCAAAAAATTTGAATGAAGATTAGTCATTGAAGAATAATTCTAATTACTTCATTGAACTCACATTATTTTCACCTGAGGTTGTATCAAATGAGATGACAAAGTCTTGGAGGATTCATATTTAACATCAACCTAGTATTTGATCTTGAGAAATGTATGTATAACAATATTTTCCATTAACACCCCTAAAAATATCACAAGGTGTGTTAAGCATAATATTTCATTGACTGAGAAACCATTTAAAAATTTTGTTTCTCATGTAACAGTTCTTCATGGGATGTCGATACCCATGGACTGGTTTTTTGTACCATGGTATAGATACTCATGTGATTTGGGGACAAGAGTATGTGATGGGGGAGTAATTTTATCATCTCTCTTTGGATTATCCATCATCAACATAACTTTTTCAGGTTAGAAAAAAATATGGGGTTGAGAATTATCACATCCCAAAATTTTTTAGAAATGAAATTCTTCATGTATTATTTTATTCTTAATTTATTGATATCATGAAATATAGGGTTTGTATCTATCCTTGTATAGTTTTGAGGATGTTTGTTGAGTGTTTTGGATTATCGTGGACTAGAAAAAAAAAGGGAAATCCTATAGGTGGCGCATTGGCTATTTGATATGAGCGATCCGCCTACTGGTGGACTTGCCTATGTAAACCCAGGATATTGGAGGTTTAATGGTATCATGGTTTGTATTTAGTAATGAGCTATTAGAATGACCTAAACTATTTAATCAACATTAACCCACATGCACATAAATTGGTCACCACTAGCACACTAATTGGTCACCACTGGCTAGCTGGATGTCTACCTTCTAGCCATTTGGATCCAATATCTCCCTAGTGGCACCAATCTGGGTTGTATACATATGGGAAATATCATAATATCCAATGAAATATCTATTTTATTGTAAGATTATTATCTGTAAAATTAATTTCAATATGTACAAAAAAATGATCCATAATTGGATAATTTCGGATCTCCCAACTAAAATCCTTGTTGGATCAATGTGATAATCAATATTATGATCCTACTCTAGTGAGTATAACTTTTGTTTTTGACGTATCTATCTAATCATCACGATTCATACAATTTATCATTCATAAAATTAATAGAAAATAATTAGATCTTGGACTCTAATTAAGAATTATGGTTCTTGGGCTCTCCTTACATTTTCAAAACACCACTCTATTGGTCATGGATCTCTTTCTGTCGGTGAAATTTCATGTGTTTTTCAGTATGTTTTTTCATGTAAAGGATTCCATTAATAGCACTTTCATGATTTATCTTATAAATTTGGTTCTAATAATTAAATTTTGGCATAATCTATATTTTGGTAACTTATGGATTTATATTTATAATGGCCTGGAATGGTTTTAATGGAATTAATTTTGAAAATATGGTTGTTTTATATAATATGATTAAATGGATGTTCTCTTTTGTGTTGTTGATAAAATGGTTTTAAAATAATGAATTTACATGGTTGGGAAGGTTTCTTGATTATAATTACATGAAAATAAATTTAAATAGTTTTATTATAAAAATAATATTCCATGTTTATCCATTTTTAATATAAGGAGACATTCGTGGGATTGGACTCCTATGACCTAGGCCTATTGTTCTAGGGTAATTTGCATAATAGGTGTCTTGGGGATGATATTGTAGGGAGAAACTATCAAGAAGGAATTATTACCCCTTGGTCCCACAGTTCTATGTAAATTTATAGACTAGCTGGCCTTTGATAATTGAAATCATATATGGATTATCACAAAACATGTCATAAGTTACACATAAGATTATTTCCATTTTTTATTCTATGAAATGTTTATCTATATTTTATTGAGAAACTATTTCTTTTTGGAATTAATAAGAAACAAATTTATTTGTTAGCATTTGATAGGTTGTTTAAATGTGTGTATTTTCTTTTTTTACATAAAGATGTAAACGTAATATCTCATGTAACATCATTATTTTATTTGAGAACATTTGGTTTATATTATAAAAATTCCTCTTGAATCATGATTTTTGTCCTACTAGGATTGTTAAATCACAACATGAATACTATATTTGGTTTATTTAGACTTTGTTTCATCTGAGGTAAATAACGAATCTAACAATAGTTTGTAGGAATTATTGCTTCTTGGAATAGTGTTGATGTCTGGTAGAGACTAAATTTCATATAGAGATTGGTTTTTATTGAACTTGTGTATCCTGGTTTAATTTTTTGTTTAGGAACCTGTATTTTCCCCCATTATGCCTATTTTAAAATATTTTCATGTATGGGAATACAAATATTATCTTTATATATGTCATCATATTTTGATAGTTTGGGGATGAAATCATTCTCAAATGAAATTCTTATTTCCTAGGTTCTTGTAACCTACCTGTAGTGATAAGGAACATCCATCAGGCCATTCCATAGCTTTCTCAATCTTGTAGATAGTTGGGTGAGTATTTTTCATGAGGGTTATGATCTGATCAGATCCTACTCTATAATCATTGACATTCTTTGGAGTAACATCACATAATGACTACAAGTGTCATTAAGGATTATATTATTTATATGACATTCCCTCTTTAATTAATGGAATGTGTGAAATTATCTACATATATTAAATTTTAAAATGTAATTACTATCATTTTTCTATAAATAATCCTTAATATTTTAATAGTTTTTCATAATATTTTTCCCACTATGTTTCTTCCATTAAATATGTAACAAATAATTCCACTAACTTTCTCAGAGACCAAATGTAACATCCAGGACTCTAGGAACCTAGATAAGGTAATAATATTACATTACTGGTTTTGAATAGAAGATAACCATCATGATCCAATAGAAAATATTCCATTGAAGAGATGATAAATAAATATTATTCAAATTCCACTTGAAAACAAAAAATGGTAAATAAAAACTACATGATCACATTATTATTACATTAAATATATAATTTGAAATTACAAATAGATCTCTTCTAGGTTTTCTTAGGAATTGAAAAAAAAGAAATAAGGGTGATCTCAGATGCCCAGTATGGAGTATCATACAGTGGAAGGTATCCTAACATAACCATTATTTTAATATAATGAATAAGTAAACAGTAAAAATAAATTTATAATCAAATTTTTATGATAGACTATGATTTGAATTAAAAAAATAAAAACATGGATAATAATTACTGATTTGAAACCGATGAAATTCTGAATATTACACATAAAAAACATTTTTCCAAGGCCTAGTGATAGGATATCATTTGTAAATGGGAAATTCCTATGTCAATACCCTATATTTATTGTCACATGAGACCTATGGATGCATCAGGGGTATATGTATACTGGGCCCCACCTATCGCTAATTCAATCCAAACCATTATTCATAGAGTTGACAAGAAATTTTGTGACATTTAATTAAAAAATAATTACTTAATAATGAATAAATAAAAGATCAGATATCTGTATAATGGAAATGAAATTAAGAAACATTTCCCTATTCCATGGAACAATGTTAATGACTAAGATAATATCCATTAATACACAATAAATCTATGAGGTATTCTCAATATAAAAGTATTAATGGTAATCAAAGGAACATAGATATGGTAGTGGAAAAAAGAAATTTAAAAGTGATGGGTTATAAATATAAGATTGTAATTGGGATCAAATGTTTTCAATGGTTGGATATGGATGAAATAGTATAAAAGTCCTTCAATATGGATCATAAAGAGAATGTTAATAATCAAAGGCATATGCATCAAGAGTTTTGAGATAGGTGTATTGTCATGGGCCCACTCATCTTGAATGTATTAAAGATCATCTTAATACCAAACTTGAGATTCTCAAGGTGATTACCACGAGAACATTATATTCCACTACTACACCCAAAATCCAGTATCTTGATGGGGATGTTATTTCTTTGAAAATCTTATGAACATTACTTTCCAAAATATATTAGGTTTGGCTTTATTATGACTTATGAAAATAATATAAAAATATTGAATATTTAAATTCTAAATAAAAAATAGTATATATAAAAAAATTATTAATCAAAGAAATATCAGAATGAACTCTAGAGAAAAAAATTGAATTGAAAAGGAATGGGAATGAATGAGAAAAATTACAGCTTAGCTAACTTTTGAATAAAAATGCATTTAAAATATATAACATATGTTTAATCTTAAAATGGAATTAATAAAAGATAATTCATGACATAATAATTAAATTTTCTACAATGTAAATCATATAATTGAAATTGAGTGCATAATATAAATCATGTCTCAAAGAAATGGAATTTGAGATGAAAAGTCACTTAGAGTTATTCCCACTTAGATAAATTTGATTTGACCTCCAGTATAAATAAATAACTATTTTATTCACCTATTTAATAACCTTATTCATACCTATAAAATTTTATTAAATATATTTAAAATAATTTATTTAAAAAAGATATATTTTAATAATTTAATTTCATCTTGGAATCTTTTTTGTTCGAATTGGGTTTTTAGTAATAGTTTCATATTTATCATAATCATTCATTATTATTGATTATGTGTTAATAATTTTGAGATCATTATATCTACTAGAATAGAGTTTTCATAATTATTTATAATGATATAATTTAATTTTAATTTTATCGTAGTTAGGATTCGAGATGATAATGTTGTCAATGATATTTTTTTTGTATTTTTTGTTGAAAAAATGGGTGGTAGATTAATAATATATTAAATAATATTGTAAAAATTTTATAATAACACAAAAAAAATTGTTTTCTCATAAATGTATAATAATAATAGTAATAAAATCTCATAGACATACATTATTGTAATTATTGTATTTTTCATGTATGTGGTTAAACTAACCGAAACATGAAAAAAAACAATACTCAACTTATTAGTATGGATAAGAATGTGATTCCTTTACAACATATATCATTATGATATGATATATGGAGAGTTTTGTGAACTATCATTTGGAAAAGGTAAGGATTACAAGATGAGAGGACAAAGTATAAGATATAATAGTGTATATTTTTTTTAGATACAGATTACTGAGTTATAGTGAAATGTGGTGGAAGTTATATCCTTCAATAAGTGATGAAAATGATATTTTTTTAAATAATTACCACCTTTTCAATGGTGATATGACAATATTGTCTATTAAATTGATCATCAAGTTGGAATTAATGAATGTTTGTGTGGGATAAGGTAGATCATATCCTCATCATTTATTTTACACGTTTTTTAAACATGTTTCATGTCTTTTGAGACTATATTTTTACATTTTATCACTTTGGTTTTTATTATGTTTCCTAGTTTTTAACAAATAAATTTGTGTTTCATTATAAATATTTATGTTAAGGATTTTTACAAATTGTATATTTTATAAACCTTAATTCAACACCCATATAATCTATTTTTATTATTAAATAACGGAAAATAATCTTTGAAATAAAAACATTAAATATATTGAAAAAACACTTCGTAGAAAAATATTTTTTCTACCATTTATTTCTCTTAATATTATTTACTATATATTTAAAATTTAATGAATATTAATAAATATATATATTTACTATTTTAAAAATTATATTGAAATCATTTTTGGTAATAAATTGTTATATATTAATGAAAAAAGTAAAAAATTAAAATAAACCAATTTATTGAATATAATTATTTTACCATTATCATGTTAATTAAATTTCACCCTAGTAATATCATTATTATTTCCTAAAATAAATTATAAATTATTACATATTTTGAAAATTATGTCATAAAATAATAAATATGTTTTTTAATATTTGTTTCTGAAAAATTATGGAACATAGTTTTTAATAAATGGTATTATAATCAATTTTTAGTATAAAATATTACTTATGTTTCCAAAAAGACAAATGTGAGTTTTATAAATTAAAATAGCATTTCTAATTAAATCATCACTCCTTAAATTAATAGATTATTGTTTTTCTAATTTTCTTATGTTAATACGTACTTCATTATATAATCATAATTGATATGATTTTAATTAATAGTGAAATTTTCACAATTATCACAAAAACATTTATTTCAGATAAATCATTTATAACCACCCTAATCTAATTTTTCAAATATTAATAATAAAATGATGAAATTTTATAAAATACAAATCCTTCAAATTTATAAATATAACTTTTATGTATAATCATGAATTAATAATATTGAGAGTGATAAATGTGGAATAATTTTCAGGTTTTGTTCACATATTCTATAATAGGGTCTTAGATATTAAAAATAGTGAATATTGTAGGAACATGCATCGATGTATAGGTTTTCCACAAAAACATGAAATAAACTATCCCAATAATTTGAAATGGACCTATTCTAAAGACCCCTTTTTAATTCATGATGTGGTTAAGGGTGAGATTCGATAAAATTGGGAGAGTACCATTCTGTACAGATCCTCTCAATGATGTGGTCTATGTATATATGAACTAATCCATGGTGAAGAATGAGAAACCAATCTGTTTAAGACTTTAATAAGGTAGAGTTATGTGGTCATCAATTTTGGTTGGATCTACGATGTTAATCGAAAAACCAAAATGTCCCTCAAATAGAAAATCCCCCAAAATTGAGACCATGATACCCATGGTTCCATGCGACATATACCCATCAATATAGCCATATATTTGAACTTACACAATAAAACACAAACCAATACACAATAATTATATCATCTAGCAGAAATTTTCATCTCAATCTCCATTATTCCATCCTCTAACCTCCTAATGACATATCAATTTCACAAAATACATAGTGCAATGGGCCCATAAGAAATGGGTCTTTACAAATTCTATAGTCACCATTACTCAACTAGCATTTAATATATCCTATTACAATTAATTTTATAAGATCATACTTATATTCTATCATGATATATCATAGTGATGAAGACGATTTCGCCCCAATGACACATACAAGTGATACCCCACTATAGTCTAGGAAAAAATCACTATTCAATGAAGACACAATAAAATAATTTCATCCATAAGATAACGAATTTCTAAAATTTATCATCTAATCATACATGATCACTATAAAGTATCATAAAAAATTCAAATCATATATTACTAAAAATTATTGTATTTGATCCATTATTCATATCACTTATTGTTAATAACAGAATCTCAAAATTATAATTGGAGATAATAACGATAACAAGAAATAAAAAATGGGTAATAAAATAGGCCCCAAACATTTATAAATGGTAAATTTTTTCCAAAAAACCAATCTGTTCCATCTTGGAGGGTAAAAATAAAAAAAATATAAATTGAATACAAATTATATGATTATAATTGAGAAAAATAAATGGGCCTAACAATAATAAATAACAATTATTATATCTCTCACGCCCAACCCCATCTATACTAACCAAATTATTTGAAGAGTGACTACGACACTATCATATATATCATTAGTTTTCATTTGAGATTTATCTCACTAAATTATTTCTTCAAATTAATATTTATATATGCACTCATACCATGGATATATAATTAGGAACCTTCATTAAAACATCTCATGTTCCATGATAGTGGTTTTACCAACAGTGGAGTCTCATATAAAAGTCATTTCATATATTTAGTGAATAACAAGTTAATTATTCTAAGTATCATATTCCATTATCCTAGATCATAATCAATCATAAATTTACATATTGACTTCCACTAGAGAATGAACTGAAATTCAAAGTACCCATCAACAACCACACATATTTTCTTCAAGGAACAAAAAATAAAAAATAATGTCACTTTAAACAAATGAGAATATGATCTCAGTTGATTTAAATTAAGTCAAAAATTTATCTTATATATATCATTATTATATTTTTTATAAAGTTCTTCATCTATATATCTATTTTCTATAGTAAAAACAATGATATATTGTAGGCTATATGCCATGTTCCTATTTCTCACACTAGAAAATCCAACAACACTGAGGAGGGAACTTTAAAAAATATAATATTAAGATCATAATACCATTTTTGATTTAAAAAATAATATTATTAACTATTTAATCAGCTTAATATGCAAATTTAAACATTTTTGGTTCTAACCAAATACATAGAAATACTTCCAACATGGTTTATGGAAAATATTTTCACCATATTTTACACCATCTCAATGTGAATCATAAGATCCCTAAGAGATATAGTAAAAAGAAACAAACCTATGTGTGATATTATAATAATGTACCATAGGAACCTTATAACACAACTCAATATAGTTAAGAAACCAAAAATTTCCCAGAATCTATCTCTAATCCAATATATACATCTAGAGGTGAATATTATAGGGCCCAACAGAAGCATTTAATGGAAGAACATTTCTATTATTTCTGAAAAATTTATAGAATATATCAAAAGAAAATTATGAATGAACAATATAATTTCAAATATTGGATTATGAACATTTAATTCATAATTATTATATCTTAAATTACCACAATCATTGTATTTTTATATATGAATTCAGATCTCCTATCACACCATTTCAATGCTATTTCTTTTAGTTATTTAATTTAGGATCCCTCTAGATATATCGTGAAGTTCTCTACATATATCTAAATAATTTTCATGATCTCTCCGGTGATAGTTTGAGATGAAAATTATCATTATGTTGTTAACCATAGATCACATCATGGAATCTCTAATTTTATCTCTCAAAAAATGGAGAGAAAATTTATGTTCTCTGAAATCCTCAACATTAATTTGAGTGAATAATTCACTAATAAATTTCTCATGTAATTTTCATGAAAAAAATTACATTTAGGTATTAGGTCAATATTAAAATTACAAAAAATAAATTATGTTATTTTAACATAGTCCTAATAAAATTTCAATGTAAATTTTCAAATAAATAATAATTTATTATTAATTTTTTGTCGACATGAAATATAAAATACATGTCATCATCCAATTAAATAATAACAAAATGACTATTATTATTTTAAATATATAATTAATATTTTATAATAACATCTTAAATAAATACATATTTATTTAAATAAATTTAAAATAATCTACACATACCACCTCAATCAATTAATAAATTTTATTATTTTAGGTGAAGAGTATTTATATTATAAAATTTCTTAAATAAATTATCATTTATAAAAAAAATTAAACTATATTATTACATCATTAAATCGATCTAAATCCCCTGATAAAATGTCAATCCTTAAACAATAAAATATTCATTCAATGAAATAAAATACCTATATTATACACTTAACTTGTGAATAAATATTTATTTATATATACTCACATAACTTGAATATGTCATTATTTTATTACATTCACTAAACTAGTGAAGAAAAAAATATCATATAAATTTAAATTTAAATTAATAAGAAAGTGATTGTGTTTTTCTTGCATATTCCAAACCTCGATATCTATTGATTGAAATTTTAAGATCAAATAAATATAAATATATATTATTATACTTTTCATGGGTATATATATTTTTAATAAATATAAATTCAATAGAATATAATGTGTTTCTAGATCCATATACTGTGTCACCTTCTAGGCCCCTTTCTCAATGAGAATATGAAGAAATTAGTTAAATTCAACAATTATAATCTATGCAGAAATCAAAGAATATATAGAGAAATATTTTTGTGTATCAACCAATAAAGAATTACTATAAATTTCACAATATAATATAATTTCATTATCAATTAAAATATCATCAACGATGATTAAAACCACCATCATCATCATATAAATTAGAACTATAATTATTAAATTTTTATAAAGAAACATTTATGTTAACTGGCATGGACATGGATTTTTGTGAGACACTTTTATATCAATTATGGGGAAACAAAAATAATTTCTACATAAATAAAATTATAAAATAATTTATTTAATATTCAATTAATTCCATGTCTCTTGAAAATCACCCAACACATTTTAGCTCACTTCGAGCATATGTAATCCCAATTTTTATCCATGAATCAAAGTATGAGATTCATGATACATATTAATAATATTTTCAACTCATATGACTATGAAACACTCTCATAGATTTCAATATCCAATGAAATATAAAATATATGAAATTTTTATTGGTAGTTTAGTCCACAAGAACATCATTATTATATATCATCATGAACAATATTAATGATAAAACGTTTCAATGATTATGAACCCCAAACAACATATAGCTTCAAATATTATCCATGTCCCCTCAGATTGATGTATCTTGAATTTATGGAAAAATATTTTGTAATATTTTAATTAAAAATACTGGCTCTCATTATATTAGGTAACAACTATAATGTTTTTGGAAGTGATAAATATTATATGGAAATTATAATATTAATACAAGATATATGATAAGAATTAATTTTCTATAGTGATAAACATTATAAAATCAATTGGTTCTAGGGTACCATGACCCCTAGAAACCCACTTAGAATATGAGTATCATATAATATTTATCAACTCTATATCCCTAATATTACATTCATGCTTATAATAAGACATTATTTTAGTCATTGGTACTACCACATTTAACATTATGTCTATACTACAAACTATAACATATTTTCCTTGAGAAAAAATATTCATGGAACTAAATTTAGAAAATATTCAAATACTTATTGTGTATATACATCATAAGATGATATATATATATTGGAAAATTCCTTCAAAAATTTGACGTCATCATATTTTACTCATTGTACTATAATTTTCATAACTATGAATGAAAATTAATCTAATATATATAGAAATCGATTATATAACCCCTTTTTACTAGTTTTTACCTTATCCTGATACATTTATCATATCCCCTATATAGATCAAGTAAATTAGAGTAGTTGTAATGGATTATGATACAATTATCATAGACATAATTCAATATTTATGTCTAGAAATGGTTAAACTGATCATCAAAGTGTTATAAAAACTAATCATTTCATCATGTCATGTGATATAGGAAACAATAATCTATTTATTTATCTATCATATATCATTCAATCCAATAATAATTTATGTTATTAAATTATTTTAAATTTATTATTAAATATATATTTATAGATCTCGATCCATATTAAATTCACGACTTTTATATAACTATTCTACACAAAAATAACTATATAAATAATTTTCAATTGGATATATGGATTGAATCTTGTTTTGATTAAAAATATAACCCTGAAAAATATTACTAAACATATTTTGGTCCCAACCAACCTTATGTATACATTAATCACTACTACATTCTAATAGGATATGATTAATTTTTTGACAAATATAACATTTCTGCATTACTATTGTAAAAAAATTATATATCACTAGTTTTTTACCTTCCAATTATTTTCCAGTAATGTATATTATGCCTTTGGAACAACCCCTCCCACAGAATCATGAGGAGTTTATGTTCATGGGATAACGATTTTCCATATTGATAATTTAATTCATTGAAGTCTACTTAGTTTTTATTTCATATATATGTTACCTGTCTAGATATATTATTACATCTCTATGTCTATTTATTGACACAGTTTTATTCATCTGATAATTTTTTCCATAAATTTTTATAAAAAAAATATTTTCAACACTATACATAAACATGTTACAATCTGGATCTACGTTAATGATACTAGGCATATTATATCCCCTTAATCATCTTATTTAGAACACTATATTTTGTGTGTATATCATTTGGTTTTTACACATTTTTGTGGAATTGTTTCCGTAACTCAATATCAATGACATCATGATAATGATATTTTATGCATTAGATAAATTAATTTCACGTTATCCTATTTTCAATTTTATTATTTACATATATTTTGTGTGCCTATATTATTTAATACGATATGATTTATACCACATCAAATAGATACAACTACATCTTATAATTACATAAGTAAAAGTAAAAAAATATCATAATCAAACATTGAGTCTTGTGAATTTAACTTTTCATTTATTTCTTATTAAGGATCAGGAAATTAATATACAAATTCTAACCATTATTAAAATGTTTTTTACTATGATATAATAATATATATTTTATGAATCATGAAATAATTTCACCCATGTCTAAATTTGAATCAATCTAATTTTATAGTTATTAAATAATTTAATAATATTTTATGAATATGAGAATTAATAAAATTTATTTATTCATATCTTATTGATCTATTTTTCTTCTCATTATTTCTCATAATTTAAATGGTTCTTAAATGTAAATAAGTAAAAGTAAAAAAATATATAGAATACCCACCATATAGATTTAGATTTCCTTATCTTATTAATGATTATAAGTAATGAATTAAAAAAATTATTCACTAATTTTAAATTAGTCCTTTAATAGAATTTCATGTTAGAAGAAAAAAAATAGTTTCATACATAGTATTATATATTTAAATAATATTTTTCATCGTAGAATTCTTTTCGTCTACTTGGACATTTACCCTATCATTGGATTCATTGAATTTTAATTCTCCATGTTCCCTATAACAACTAAATTATTATCTTTATTTGTGTTTTCATTATCCTGGTGAATTGTTTTTAAAATTCTAGGCTATGAAATATACATGTTTTTATTACAAAATAGATTATATAATAGAGAAATTTAGAGATAGAGATGAGATAAAAAGTTTATATAAAAATCTATTTATATATTGGATCCAAAATTCTCCAAACACATTTGGTTCCATATTATATTTGGCACATGAGGGCCTAAATAAACTCTCTCTTCCATATTTTATGTGAATAATTATTATTTTTATTTAAAATCACTATTATAATTTTATATCTTGGTAAATCTCAATGATATGTGACATCATAGAGTATGCATAGTTCTCTATATACCGCTTCTACAGATTACTTGACCTTGATGATAACATATAGAATGGAAAATCTAACTCATCATTTATGTGTCTCTTGTAGATATCAACCTCATACCTTCTATATTCCTATGGAATATTAATAGTTAGTTATATTCTATTATAAACTAATTATTCTCTTAAATTAGTATGACGCATAAACACTTATAAATCTTTTACATGTTTTTATAAGTAAGGGCATCTTTCGTTTCCAAAATTGAACTTATTAATAGTTAATTCATGGTATCAAATTACATTATACATAAAAAATATGGATAATGATATTTATTTTATCATGATTACTAACTATGTATTAATTTACTAATGATTTAGTAATTCCTGCCACTATTTTTGTCAAATATCAATATCCCAAAAAATTTGATTTTGAATACCAAGTCCCTAAAATAGTATAGTCACAATGATATATATTTTTCTTCTCATATATTGGATATATGTATTTTAACATTAAAATATTTTATTTAGGAATTGTTTGTCTTAAATAACTTCATTAACTCACAATTATTTAATCTGATGAGTGGACTCCAAGACCCCAAAATCCTATACTCATATTTCTTTAATGCTTACCTGTAAATTTAACATATTATTCAAGGGAAAATTCTATTCATTCCAAAATGGTTATATTGGAAACATCCTATAAAATTTTAATAGTTATTTAGTTTTATTCCTTATTAATATTAGTGAATTATATTTTATAGTGTTGTATTTATTGTGATAATATTATGTAAAGTTTTATTCAAAAAATGAAATAGTTTTATTTATGATAATTTTATTTCTATATATTACAAATTTTTATTTAAATATTAAAATTATAGAATATTATATTTAAGAATGTGTATCATTCTTGATATCATTAATTCAACATTATCTTAGAGTGAATTTCTAGAAATTCATGATGAAGATGATTTTAAACCGAATAGTGGAAAATAATGATTTTTATAATACTATGATTTCATTTCATTAAATAATGTAATTAAAAGAAATTTCATGTTTATATTATTGTCACTATTAAATATAAGTATTTTCTAATTCAAGATAATCTAATTAATATAATAGGAATCAAAATTAAAATTGATATTGCTATATGTTCAATTTTTGGATTAAGAACACAATGTTTTAGTCTAAAAATTATTTGACAAAAAAAATGTGTTAATATTTTTTTATTAATTATTTTAATTAAATTTTTATTCTAAAGATTATACGACATATTTTAAAACTTGTTTTATTCTTTTAACTAGGATAAGAATGAATCTAAATTTGTTTTGTCCTCAAAGATAAATTTTCTTATAGTAATGGAGTTTCATTGCATTTTATTGCCTTATTTAAATAAATATCTTCCTCTTATAGAAATATAATTTGATTAAATGGATTCAATAATAGGATTAATCATGAAAATACTTAGTTAGGTAATGAAATCCATTTTTTTCATTTTAAACGATAGATTTTGGTTAAAAAATATTACCATGGTTAATGTGTAATCAAATTAACCTAGGTAAACAATTTGGTGCTTAAGACATTGATTTTAATCATAATTATTAATGGATGAATAATTTTAGCAAAGCTTTACCATATTACTGAAATTTAATTTTTAATGGGAGACTTTTCAATCATAATTACTAATTAATAGCTTAAATATTTGAAAAAATCTATTTCTATCATATCCTTCACCTATATAATGCCACCCCCTTCAATTTTATACTCATATAAATTAACTCTTAGATGGATATTAACTCAACCAATCCTTTACTAATATCTCTCCCCACATCTTAAAGGCTCTGGATTGATCATAATACAAACCATTGAATGAAAAATGTCTAATCATCAGGAGGTTGTCTGAAAAAGTGGTATAGGTCTTAACAAACCATTTTCATTTTATTTATTCATTTTTTTCTCCTTAAAATATATTTAATACATATTGGAATGATAACACCCATGTTTAAAAAAAATATAATGTTGTTATGTTTTTTTATTTCCCCTTTTCTTCTACAGAACTATTTAATGAGAAAAAAACATCACATGAGCCTATGTGAGAACTATCACCTCACGAGACGATGTGTTACATTTTACATCATTGATTCTTATTATTTTTCATAATTATTGATAAATAATAAATATTATGATAAATATAATTTAAATTTAAATTTAAATGGTAATGAATCACTATTATTCTTCCCTAACCACAAAAATAAAAAATTAATGTCGTCCATTTATACGTGTATACATCCGGCTCACGAATTGATGTATTTTTTTCATCACCACCTCACATGTAATTAATATATGGGTATATTTAAATAAATAATATGATATTTATGATATAATAATTATTCATAAGTATTCAAAAAATAAAACTAGCCATATTTACCTTTCTTTCATTGTAAAATTGAAATGACACTCCAGCATGTGCACAACTTATAGTCTCCAAGAATGTATCATTATTAATTTTTCATAACCATCATTCATGGTTAATTGTACGAGTAAAATTAATACACAAAAATATTAATTCTAAAATTATTATGATTCTTGGAATAATATTCTCATGACATATTTAATTATAGTTAACCTACCAAGGTGTTTTATCATATATGAGCGGAATATAATCAAAACGCCCAAAGTGAACATAATTGATTAACCAATTGAATATGAAATGGTAATCAATAAAATAAATTTTAAATAAATTTTAAAAGGGATATTATTAATTTAAATAATTAATATATGTTTATTATCCATGAAGATAACGAGAATATGTGATTATTTCAAATTGAGGTAATGGACACATTACATTAAAACCTAGTTTTAAATGTTTTAATGATATATTTTATAACTATATTTCGTCAATGTACTTTTTCGGAAAAGTAATATGTGAATTGATATATATGAAAGTAAAAAAATTATATAGTCTATTTAATGCCTTTTTTAATTTATTTCAAATTTATTGATAATGAACCTATTAGCTGTTTTTTATATAGATAGTTTGGACATAATTAATAAAAATAAGAAAGAATGTTCTAGTCTATCAAATATGATATCGCCAAATTATTTCACTACTAAACCCCTTATTATATGTTTTTAATAAATTATATTATTTTATTTATTAATTAATTAGAATTTCTCCTTCCCATTTTTCTTGGTATTTATGTTTAAAAAATTGGGTTTTAAAGGAATGGGTATTTCAATATCTAATTTTTTCATTTTGGTTGAAAAGTGTTTTCAAGGTAATTATAATGAAAAAGTATAGATTAAAATGGTTTGCTCATGATATGGTATTTGGGAATTATAGATAATTATTGGTGAACCTCAAATAGATTATCTACTAGGTAGGCATGATATAGCTTATACAGTGAGTGAGGTTGATATATCCCTCAAATGAATCATGTAATGTTCTTTGTCATCAAAGGAAAGGAGGGATTTTTCTAGGGAGTTTATTACTATATAATTTAATAGGATCTTGTTATTTCTAGAGTGATTGGTCATCTATTATAATAATATAATGTTTCTCAATGTGTATGTGATTTATATAATGTGATCTATGTTTAATATGGAAGAGGTATAAAATTTAAGGGTTTTTCTTTTCTAGTCAACTATAATTTATGTCCATCACTGAGATTTTTGTGCTCATCTAACAAATCAAAATATTTTTCATAGGATTAAAGGATGAGTATGAACATAGAAGAAATGAAGTTAAAAGTCCTGTTTATTTTTCATTAATGAAAATCATGTTTCATTTTAAAGGTTTTTTGTTTTAAACAATGGGTATTCTATGGAATTTAATATATTTTATTATGTAGAATTGTTATGTAATTTGGACAATATAATAATCTAATACTATAAACTTAACTGGTATTTGGGAATTCAATATTTTAAATTCTTTTGTAAAAATTATGATATTGCAATGTTTTAGGGATTAGTCCATATAGTTGGTATCCGAGTGAAGTTTTAGATAACATCATAAGTAAGGATAATGTTTATAAAAAATACTTGACAGATTATACTTTTCAGTTAAGATGAAATGAAATATAATTTGAATATTACAATGTTACATAATGAAATCTATGAATTTTTATATTGGTTTTTCAAAAATGTGAAATGGAAACTAAAGCTTTAATGTATCAAGAGAAAAATTTAATTTTAATTTGTAGCTTGGATTGTTGAAATTGGTACTAAATGGTTGGTCATAATAACGGATCAGTAGATGAAGGCTATAAATATTGTTCACAACCATGTTAGAGAGAAGAAAAATTGGCCATAAAAAACCATGTTAATAATTGATCCATTTATATAATAACACCATCATATTCTTTTTGGATCATCAGAACTAGTGGAAACCCAAGGGCGGATCAATTCCCTAGAAATAATATTCTAAGTCATGACATGTTTAGAATGTCAAAACATAAATCTTTTTAATTTATTTTTCAATGTGGGGCTGATCGAAATTGGTTATTAGTTAAGAATAAATGAAATTTCGTTGAGATTTATTCCATGGAATGGGATAAATTTACAGAACTTATCCTTGTGAAATATTTTCCTATGGTGGTTCAACATAGAATATAGAAATAATTCTTAAAGGTTTTTAAAAAGTATTAGAATTTAGTACTAGTATATGAAAAAATAGATGATTTTCATTATATGAAATGATGTGTATTGGGGTAATTTCTAGTAAAACTAATAGATATTATATTTCAATTAAATAATTTTTATGAAGATAATAACACTCATGGTAATTTAAAAGTTAGTTGAATGTTTTTACTTATACTGTGGAAGTTCAAATAATGTTTTCTGACACATATGCGCCACATAAATACATAAGAAAAAATTTGGACAAGGTGGGATAAATCCTAGAGGTAATCAATTGATTAATAAATAAGTAATCCCCCAAAATTTTTCAAGTATTAAATTATTTTAAGGAATATTTGATAGGATATGAAAAGTGTTTCTAGAGTGTTTTGTTTGGTTTTAAGGCTCATGACTATAATGAAAACCCCATAATCAATCCAAGAAAGGGGTAACTGATTGTTAGGTAGGGGTGAAATGTTTCACTTACAATGATTTTGTGAATAATGTATACATGTTTCTAATTTTATTTACTTATGGTTTAAAACAATATGTTCTAAATTAGAAAGGTGTGGTAAAATCAATTTATACTACTATGGTTGATGTTGAAAAATCAATTGATGTGTTGAAATGTTATAAAACATTTTTGAATTATGAATATTCCCTTTTTAACTCTTGATCATCACTATCGTTTATTTCTATGAAATGTGAATATAAGGGGGAATATCATGTAAATAAATTTAAAAAGTATGTTTCATGAAATAATTTGGTTATTATATTAAATCATCCATGATTTATAGTTATCATTTTATTTTAGTCACTGGGATGGGGTTTTCTATAAATCTCATTGAATTGATTATAGTAGATTTTCATTTTATTATTAGTATGGATTGTCTTTCTGGTTATCATTTTATGATATATTAGGGACCTAATAATTATATATTAAATGAGTTCATGCATTTTATAATATATCATGTAGATGTGAAATTTATTAATGATGGAATTTGATGTTACCTATCTCATTTTGTTTGAAATAAAAAAAATATTCAAATTATTGATGTGACATTATTGAAGGAATATATTTATTTATTTCATGATTATTTCATGATGAAATTCCTATTTTAGGGGTTGTGTACACTATTGACATTGTGCATGATTCCAAGACAATTTGATTCCCCCTTATTGAATAGATCATGTAGTAATATTTGAATTGAAAAAGGATTTATAGTTGTTTATATATAAGGAATTTATTCATAAAAAATCTACACCGCGGGGGATTTTGTGTTATTTTTGAAAAAGAAATATTGTTTGATTTTTATTTTCATTTATTATAGAGCCTTGAATAAAATCACTCTCCCGAACACATTTCTTTTACTTAAAATCGGTTATTTCTTTGATCACCCATATGGAGCACAATATTTCTTAAAGATTGATCTTAGGTCATGATACCATTAAATAATTTTAAGTGAATAATATATTCTAATCCTATAATTTCAAAATACATATGTGAATTATGAGTTTGTATTTATACCATTTGGGTTTTCTAATACACTAGCCATATTCATTGATATTATTACAATAACAATAATTTGATTAAAAAATCTACAATTTACATATTTAAAAATAAAAATGATTAAAAAATATATAATATACGTATAAATAAATTTAATGAATATGATGTTTTCAATTAATTTTTTGTATTTTTACTTATTCATTCTAAAATGATCTGTTTCAGAAAAATACCAACAAATCACCCTAAAGTAATTTTGAAATTATAATTTCAAAAATGAAGTTTATTTTTATATATAAAATTTAAAAAAACTTCAAAATTTGGTGTTAATAATATTGCTCCTTTAAAAGGTGGGAAAATTTCTTTTATAGAAATATAAGTTTTTCACACAAATTGGGTTTATTTTTATCTTATGCCTATAAAATCTATTTGATAAATAAACAATTTGTTAAATTGATTATATAATATTTATATTTAATTAATATTATTCACTAATAGTAATTAATTGAATTTATTATTTAAACAACCCATTGTTAGCATAAAAAAAATTCTTTTATATTAAATTGGATTTTATATTCATTTATATTTAATTGGTAACTTGTGGATTTATTTAATATATTTATACACCATATATTCATAATCTAGTTAATATTATTCATAAAAACTAATTGAATGTCTATGTTATATTATTTTGTATTAAAAAATATGTTAATGATATATTATTTTTTAGTCAATCATGGACTTATGTGTAACACAAGCTATCAATGATACTCATTGTTTCATGCGTTGCAAGATAACTTCGAATTGAATGAATTGAATGTTATAGAATAGATTCAAATTTTATAAAATGTAAAATATTCCATAATGTCTCAAGAGGTTATATTCCTTTCCAATTTTTTGGTTTTTTTCAAACATGCTATCAAGTAAAATTAATTCTTTATGAATTTAGGGTTATACATTCTCCCAACCATTAATAAATTGATTTATCATTATTTAAACTTGATCTCAAAAATCTAGGGCAAGATATTTGAGAAATCTATGTTTGAAATCCCTCATCATGATAGGAGTTAATAAAATACGTCATATTAAGAGAGAATGAGAAGTAAAAATGTCACATTGAATAACATATAACTTGGTCTCTGAGTAGGAGTACATTAGTGGCATGTAAAGATATATACATGAAAGAAATGCATGAATATTTATAGGGTGATTGGGTTCATTGATAAACAACATGTGAGGGTAAATGGAAAAATAATGTCCTCAAATAAATAAATCATTAATAATTTAAAAGACCTTCGTTTCAACATAAATGAAGGTATTGTGAAAAAATGTTTTTTGAGAACATTTTCATAATGTCAAAAAATTATTTTATTGACCAAGAATATATGTAAATATAATTACATGATACATTTCAATTTCATATTTATAATTTAATCTTTTGGTTGTGATTCAGTCAAATTCCAATTCATCGCTAAATAAATTAAATACTTAACCGAAAATAAACTTTTTCTATTCTGGAATCACTAATATTTATTTTTTATTCATCATAATATTCATAAAACCAATATTGACGTTTGTCACTAACTATTCTCCAAATACAATATGGTTAATACATTATTATCTAATCCTAAAAAGAAAAACTATTAGTTCATCGTTAATATTCATTTGTCAATTTTTTTAATCTAAATCCATGAAAATTTAACAAGGAAATTAAGTAGACCATTGGTAGGAACGAAACTGTTATCATCAATTGATCAATATTTCAAGAACAACTAGTTTATAGGTTTTCCATTTTCTAAACCCATGTTAATATAATTTCCAAAAATAAATATGGTGGATATACTTGATATATGTATAATCACTAAATAACCTTTATTTACTATGGATTTCAATACACCCATAATACATAAATATATCATCCATTTATTTCCACATTAGTCTTTCTTTTATCAAGAGTGTATCCTATAGAAGAGGGCATTGACTCAGGTAATGGCCAGGTTCACCACATTTACGAAACAAACTATAAATTGATCCTTATGAACGATTTTATTTCATTCCATCATACTATTCATTTTTCTTCAACAATTAATTACATTATTTTCATCTTCTCCACAAAGAATGCAATTATCCATTATATTTATAATCTTTAATGGGCACATCCTTCCACATTTCTTGCATGACCAAAATTGAGCTTTTTTTTCTCTATGGCCTTCACCCCTCATGTTATTTGAAAACTCCATCTTTGTCTTCTTTGGTGATTCTGGGAGTTTTTTAAGGGTTATAATGATAATAATATTTCAGGAAAGAAATTAGGTATAAAAATAAAATATTATACTTATATGAATAGTACTTTTGGTTTCTCATTTCCACGACCTTGTCCATCATGTTATCTTTTGAGATGATTCCTTGGGGTTCCATACATTGATTGAAGATAACATGCGTGTTTGAGAAAAAAATTATCATACTGGAAAAACCACGTCATTATTTTTTAGGAGTCCAAATAAGGGAACATTATTTTTTATCTAATACAACGTAGGTTAAACCTAGGTCATTTATTTTAAAAACCAATTCAAATCTTTAAAAAGGGTTTTTAGAGATCATGATAATTATCATATTAAAATATCCTAGATGAGTCAAAATACGTTCATCGAAAGGGTCATTGTCGTCTACCAAGTTACACTAATGTTATTCCTAACATACCTTTCCAGAGTTGCTACCCCTAGGTATAGTTGTACCCAAAACCACATCATGTTTTAGTATCTAGATATGGATATATTTCTAGAAAAACCACTAAATCTCTATATAACCATATATTTATGATGTTATACTATTCTTATCATTAAACTTCAATTGAGGGATATTTTATTTATTCTATGATTTTTTAGATCTAGGGCTCAGTTTGCTACTATACATCCTATAACACCAATAATATAACCTTGACCCCATAATCCTAGAGATGGTGTCTACCACATTATATTATAATAATTATAACGAATAAAATACTATAAGGCAGAAGATTTTAGTAATCTTGGGAAACTAGATACATACATGAGTATTATATTATAAATGAATAAAATATTTAAAATATAATTTCTTTTAATTCAATTATAACATTATCTGATATAGAACATCCATGTACATCATTCTTATTACACTTCTTGTATTCTTGGGGAATGTAAACAAAATATTTGTGATCCCAAATGATCTATAAGGATTAAGTACAATAGGAATAATAAAGAATCATTGAGAATAATTAGTATGTAAAATGTAATTAACTAAAATCTAATCCATTAAAATAGTAAAATATGAATGAAAATCATCCACATATTTTTTATATTGAAAATATCATGGAAAATAATAACTCAATAATAAAACATAGAGATTCTAAATTAATGGATTCATTGGTTACTAGGTACCTGATACCCTTATTGTCAAGACCATTCAAAATAGAGTTTCGAATACAATGGGTGAAAACTCTAATAATTATATCAAATTGAATCATCCAATCAGACTAATGATTCATTAAGTGTATTATCTCTTGTGTTTAAAAGGAAACACCATGTTTGATATCGTATATGATATGTCACATCTGGAATAAATGAAAAACTAAATAATATTATTCAATTATGAATGTTAACACATACCCATTTTAATGGAGGGAATGAATATAATTAAAAAAATTATGAAATTATTTGTTTGAAATGTATAAATATTTAATTTTGTTCTCACCAATTAATTATAAATGAAGATAAAACCATTATTAAAATAAAATGAAATGTTTTTTCTAATTACTTATTTAGATGTGGAAAAAGAATTATACCAATAAATAAACAAATAAATATTGTTCGATTATAATAATTAAATTTATTATATATTAAATATAATAATTAACAGTTATACAATTTTTTTCGAGACATGATATATGAACCAATCCAATTTTACACATAAAATAATCATTTTTTAAAATGTATTTTTACCGCATTTTGATGGAACATTTGATTTAAATATTTCCCAAAGACTTTGGTAATTTTTATATTTCCAAAAACACATTATATTTGAAATAATAATATTAAAATTTATTTTTATTTATCTTTTTTTATTTTTTTTCATAAGATTCATCTTTTGATAAATACTGGAAAATACTATATTTTAATTGAAAACATCATTTTCTTGTATAAAAAATTAATAGTGTTTAATTATATTTCTAATTTTTTTAATGAATAATTAGATATATTTTATATAATTTAATCTAATTTATGTCATTATATTTAATTTTTCATTGAAATTGGATATAAAAACATTGTGAACATTTTTATGTTTTTACTTTAAAAACATGTTTTTTTGTTCTGTAAACAACAATACTTTTAAATTTCTTTTTGACTAGTTCTTTGTCTTTAATTTTTAAAAATTGAATATTTATTTTAAATCAAAATTTACATATTTAGTAAATAGTTCCCTTAAATTTATTGACAAAATATGTACAATATCATTCATACATGTTTTTACCACAGTTGATGGTAAATCATGTAATTAAGGGTAAAAATAATATTATAAATATTAAAAAATTACCCTACCACTTGTCATAATTTTAATGTAAGAGTATTTTTAGACCAAAATCAACTTTGTAACAATTTAATGAGTTCTCTGGGCTACTTCACAGACTTTATTTCATTTATGGTATTTTATTCAAATAAGTGTCAATTTTTTTATACCTTTTTTAACAGGTTATATATTTTTAATATGGGGTTTTATAGAGGGTCAGTAGGACTAAAAATACTATTTTGAGTTCTAAAATGATTATATTTATCATGATTTTTTTTAAAACATTAAGAGATAAAAATTTTCATTAAAGGCTTACATAATAATGATGGAGAAATTGTTTAATTAAACACAATATCAAAAAAATGATATCGAAAATATTAAAATAAATATAATTTCAAGGAATTAATGTCACACACGAATTTGATGGATTACTTTTACATGTTAGGGATGATTTCAAATGTTTTATTTCATTATATAATTTAATTTGGATAATTTTAAAAATTCAAGTCATGATTAGTGTTGAAAGTGAAATTAATGACATTTTAATGTAATTAACATTTTATTAAATGATATAATAATCCTCAAAAATCTAAAACATGTCAAAGAGATATTACATAAATAACTCATTTATTTTTATTTTATCATTTTATAGTTATTATATCAACCCTCAATTTGTAAATTACATAATATCACGATAAGAGTTAAAAGCGTAAAATAAGGTTTAAAACAAAAATATAAGGATTTACGAAATAATAAAATCGTAAATATATTTAATTAGATGATAAGATTTAGAAAAATAATCACAATATTATCTAAATTAGTCTTTTTTGAATGATTTGGAATGAAAAATAAATTAATATTAATTTAATATTTTCAAAAAAGCCAAAGGTGTCCCTCCATTATCTTATAAAAGGGAACCTCTTATTCTCTATTATTTTCACTTCAAATACTATTTTTTGAATATAACATCCAAAATAAATTTCTTTAATCCATAAACACATTTAAAATATATTTTTATATTCATAAAAGTAACCATAATGGTGTTATGTTGTTAATCATGGGATATTGTCTGAATAAACTGTGTCATTTTTAATAAAGTGTTTTTATTTTGTTTATTCTTCATCCTCCATAAAATATTATTCCACCAATAAGAAATAATTACTCATGTATCCTCAATATTATTATAATTTTTGGGCTAATATCATCACCTAAATCCATCTACAATTTAATCAAATTGGAAATGAATTATTTTTTCATGGGAAAAGCAGTCAACCCACTCATGAAATAGAATAATTCATATCCAGTAATTGTCTCTCAAAATTTTTTTATAGTTATGTAATTAATTATTATGTATGATATTCATGGTGTATTTTTCATTATTAAATTAAAATTTTTCTTATATTTTCATTCCATTCCATGCACAGAAAAATGATATATTCATTCGTGCGTATGGGTGAACTATAACATACTGGAAGTGATGTGATTCGTTTTTTATCACCACAATAAATAGATGATTTTTATAAGTTCATTTAAATGGTTAATATGATATTTTTTATATTATGAACATTTTATAATGATAAAATTATAATTACCTTATTTACATAATGATCATTTAAAAATGGAAACGTTACTCGTGCATACATACTACATATCGTGCCCATGACTATGATGTAGATAATTTTACATAACCATTCATAATTGTTTTATTTATAAGTATAATTGATGAATAAAACTTATTATTATTTCATGAATATTTTTTGCAGATTATGGACTAATTAGATATTGACTATTGATATCATATCTTATATATTTTTGACTCAGGTACCGAATATCATCAAAACGACTGACATGAACATAAATAATTATGTAATTTTGATAACATGATAACAAGTGATATGATAGGAATAATAAAACAAAATTTATTATGAATAATGATAATAATTTTATGTTATGATTTTGACACACGGTAAGGGAATTTTATTTAAAAATCCACTTTTACTGTTACCGTTTCTAATTTTTTTTACAAAATCCAAATGTAATGTTTTCTAACATATATGGAGTGAAAAATTTACCCATTTCACATAGCTTATGTTTTTTAATTTATTATATTTTAAACATTTTATTTTCAAATCAAGTGTTTTCATTGGTGAGTGTGCGACTTTATTAAAGTGAAAAGTGTTTTCAAATGAAAAATGTTTTTTTTATAAAATATATGTTTTTACTTTTATATTATAGTAATTTGGAATTTATTATGAGTATGAGTGAATCTATGAAATGATGATGGTGGTTGATCTCAATATACCTCTCCAATGCATTGGATAATGATATGATGTTAACCGATAGGGTTGTTTATATGATATTAATGGAATATACTATGTTGTGAATACCAAATGTAACAATTATGGTTAGTCTTAATGTTTTCGTTAAGGAAATAGTAAATGATTTAGTGATATAGAATTTAAGAGACAAGAGACCTTATTGATTTACGTTTTCTATGGGGTTTTACATGAATAATATGATATCATGAGGTAAAAAATTTTATTGATTTTTTATGGGGGAAAATTATAAATTTTTGAAGAAAAATAATGGGTTTATATGTATTAATGGATAAATGATTTATTTTTTAATAATATATCCCTTGATAATATTTTTTTATCATCCCAAATTTTAAAAAATTCATAGGGTTAAAGGGAGATTAGGGTCATGGATGATATCATGAGAAAACTAAGATTATTTTTTAGGAAGATAAATAATGTATTATTTTTATATAGAGTTGTTTTGTGTGAAAAAATGGATACTAATTATAAGTGTCCAATTTAAATTTATGGGGTTATTATTTAAGTGTTTTTTTATTTATCTAAAATTATGAATTATATATATCCTAAAATGAGAATTATAGTTCGAAAAAAATATAATATGTCATGATTAATGTAATGAGCAGACTGTAGAAAGGCTAATGCTAGTGTCTAGTGACATTATAGTGGTGTATTTACAAGGAATCAAATCCCAAATGACCATACAGTTTAGTATTCCTAAAAAAAATAGTTAAATTAATTTCTATTTTATTAAAAATCAATACACTAATTAAAACAATTTTTTTCTTGGATAAAATCATTTTTTATGTTTATCATATCCTTTCATGTCATTCTTAGTACGCATATGGGATTCATGAGGAATCAAAGTGAAACAAAGATGGCCTCATATGACCAGTATAGGAAAAGTACATAAAAAATAAATAATGAATCAATGAGAGTAGTGAATATGGAATGGTAATAAAATAAGACAAATGCCATGTAATCAATAAATAGATAAATAAGTGGATAAACAATATGGTAGGGTAAATAACATGAAATACACCATTCAAACAACTAGATAAGGTAAAATTAATATGTAAAGGAAACTATTTGAATAACATTACATTTAATCAATTAACTAATAATGAAATGATTCCATAGATATGTTGATGAACCATATCATAGATAAATATAAACTAAATAAAAATGAAGGGAATGTCTAATTGTATGACGTAATGTATGAGGAACATGAAAAGATATATCGTTCGAACCTTTCAGAATATGGATTAAAACTATAGGTAGAAACAAAATTAATTTATATAACTAATTTTTCTCATGGGAGCTTGACGATGAATAAATGGCATATGTAAAGTCTAGTCATGACCTGTCACTACATGTTAAATTCAATACTCATATCGAGAAATAAATTATGTTAATAAACAATATTCCTTTTCAAATAACCCTGTTTAATAATGAATAATTATTTATTAATATTTCCTCAATATTGGATAAAAAACAATAAGGGTTAGTGATGTTGATAGATGGAGATACCATTTAATGATCACATAAATATTCTTAAGGAAGATAATATTTAAAAATTATTGTGTTTCCCATAAGACATTGAATCATTTGAATCATAATTCCCCATCAATTAAATGAAACGTTGAATATCATGGGAATAAATAGATTCATGATATGACATGTAAATGTAAATAAAATATGTAAAAGTGATATATGGTTTAAATAATTAACATATCCATGATAAATTATATGTATAATGAGGGAAAATTCAATGTAAAAGTATCACATGAAATTTAATATTTCAAATGGGAGTACTAATTGAATCACGAATGTGAATGTCAATACTATACTTGAAAAAATAAAGAGTTCTTTTCATTGATGAATTCAAACTGTATAAAATGGTCTTCCAAAAAAATTTATTAGGGAAATATATTTATTATTTGGAGAAGCATTTTGAAAATTTTTTTCCTTGGAAATTACTTTTGTAAACATTTTCTTTATGAAATTTTATTTAAGCATGAAGAGGAATCTTTTAAGAAGTACCGGTGGGTAAAACCATACATTCCATACAAGGTAAAAATAACCTTACTTTTTTCACAGTTAAAAGGCTATAAAAATTCATTTTCCGTAAAGGGACAATAAAATACCATTGAAAACAATGGTAAAAGTAAAAAAGATTAAAATTATCATTAATAATTAATTTTGGAATTATTAAAAGAAAATTCAAAAGCATTTTAGGAAACACTTTTTTTTGGAAGAAAACATTTTATCATACTAAAGAGGGAAATAAAGGTGGGTTTTCTAAAAAACGTTTTATAAATCATTTTTAGTAACACAGAGTTGAAATATTGTATTACTACATAAAAAAGTAATATTTAACCACATGAGAATAAAATAAATGGGTTTTGTAATAATGATTAAATAATTTTTTATAATGGAAATTCAGGTTTATATAATCATGAAGAAAATGAAATTTTGATGTAAATCCTAAAAAATAAGATAAAATTGATGTTAGACTCAACCAATGAATAGATTATGTGTGTCAAATGTAAATACACATAATATAAGTGGAAATAAAAAAAATTATAGTAAAAGGTCATTACATACATAATCTATGAATATTATCAAAAAATGCGGAAGTAAAATGGCCCAAATAATGAAATTGGGTTATATAAATATTTCACACTTTGTAACTCTAAATTCAAATCTCTTTAGATGAAATAATTAAAATTGAAGTTGAAAGTATCATAGAGAATGAATGAATGATGATATTATATTTCTAATATGATTTATTCACACCATTTATATTAATGTATGCGCAAAAAATAAAGTATTTATCAAATAACGGAAATACTATTTAATAATCATTAAAAATATTCTTGAGGAAAATAATATATAAACATTAAAATTTTTCCCAAAACACTTTGAAACATTTGAATCGTAAGAATTATAATGTAATAACATTAAATTAATTTTTTAAATATCATGAATATAAAATAATTCATGATATCATTTAATAAATCATCTAATTGATACAGCAATCAAATAAGTATTATTTAAAAATTACATATATCTCATATATATAAAAAGTGATATGAAAATCCATTAGCCTGTATTTGGTTTTAGGTGAACATCCTCTAAATTTCGGTATAATGGATTAAAAAAATTATTAAAAAATTAATAAACCATATTAATTTTTATTAAATCATATATGATCTTTTTATTATATCGTATTACTCGTTTTTTGTAATCATTCATTATTTTCAATATTTTATGTGTCAATTTCATAGTTTATAGAGTATTATTTGACATCATACTTTTTGTTTCTATAACATTGATCATGATTATTCAACTCTAGAATTTAATCTATTATTTAATTATGATATATATTATGTCTGTATCTATTTATAATAATCTCAAATATTTGGAGATAACAAATGAAATGTACCATTCATTGAGATGGTAGACCGTATGTACGAATGAACACTACTTTCAATTCATTATCAAATTAAAATAATGAAACATAAATGATATATATGTATATTAAATTATATTATTAACTTTATTTAATATATTTTATATAGGATTAAAAACACTATCTTCAATATTATTCATGTATATTGTGAACGAAAAAATTCTCATTTAGGGATGGTAGTCCACACTTCCACAAAAAAGGGTATATTTTTAGAAAAAAATATAAATCATAATCTTATGTGTTATATAAAAATTAAATAACCATTAAGATTATAAATATCATCTATATCATATATAAACATCATGTCCATCATAATTTTATACCCTAAGTTGTGGTTAAGGAAAAACTAATGACATCGTTTTGTGAGGCGGTAGTTCACCATACAAATAAACTGTGGGGTTGTCACCCATTAAATGGATGTTTTTGTAGGTCCAGGTCAAACCCAATGAATAAAAACATATACCTCTTTTTTTCTATATTTATTTTTTTATATAATAATTTAATAATTATAGTTGATGGGGTGGATATGGAAATAAAAATAGTATATCTTGAGAATAATGGTACCTCTTCTTTTGGTAACTCCATTTGGATCGAACCAAAGGGATTCCATTGTTTGATTTCAAAACAAGAGAAAAATCTAGAAGATGTGAGGAAATTTTATGATCTATTTGGGACAATAATTGTCTGGAAAATATATTTTGAGAGGTGTCTAGAATATGTAGTTGTGTGCGGGTTTTTATAGGGGAGGATTAGTCACGTTATTATAAATTATATGGAAAGGGAATTCCACCAATGTATTTCCGTTGAAACATGGCTCCAATATAAGACACAATTCAGTACATGGGTGGATAGGGTATTAATATGGATAGATAATTGGTTTTGGAAAGAATATTGGTAATTTTTGGTCATAGGAAAATGGTTCAGTTCATTGGTAAACTAATTTTTCTCTAAATAATTGTAAATAATTTTAATTAATTTGACTAATAATTTTGGTAAAAAATTGTGATGAAATTATCAGAAATTATAAATTATTATGATTTTAAATAAGTAATCCATTTTTTCAAATTCTAATCCTGGAATTGGAAAAAATTAATTTAGACGTAATCCCACAGACGAGACGATATAATTTCTAGAAATATTTCTATAAAAAATAAGGTATTATGACATCATTTTTTTGATTGTTTTCCAAATTTTGTAATTATTTTTTTTCCCAACAATATAAGGAGAGATAATTTTTTGATATATATCTATAGAAAAATTTCATCTTTAATTATTCTTCGATAAATTTTTATTTCATACTCTACATTAAAGAATAGATATCTGAAAATTATCTTTTAATGATTGAAGGGGAAAAATAATTTTTTAACAGATCGTAAGGACCATAAAACAAGTCCTTACATTTTACTCTAACTATTTCCAAAAACTGTTATAGTTATGAAATAAATATCTAAATGTATAATGTAATAGTACTGATTTATCATAAATATTTATTCATCATGTTTTTAATTAAAAAGAATGGAATATTAACCTGAACATTATTTATGTCAGTGGTAGGTGTAAAACTATCATCATACTTTGGTCATGGGTTCAGTTACTATATTTTTTAAGATTTTATTGGCTATTACCCAACATATAGGTTATGCATTTTGAAAAACACTTTATAAATATGATGGAAATTCAGGAAATTTATTCATTAAATATCATTTTAACAACTGATTTCAGTATATTATTTTCAAAATTTAATAATATTAGTTTAATTTAATCCCTAATGATTAACAATACCTTTAAATTTAGTTTTATAAAATTTAATTTCATTATTACTAAAATTAATTTACCACTAAAACATATACATACCATGATTGAATCCAAAATTTACTTAATCATATAAAACATAATGATATTCTTAAGAATTTGGACTTATGGTCAACCATAATATCATAATCCCATGATGTTATCAATCAATCTTAAGTTATTGAATGCATAAGTGCTTCTAAAAAATTTAAACAATCCTTATATGTTTCTTGATTGTTATAAACAAAGTAATTTTGATAAAAACAATTCTAAAATTTAATTCTAGAATACCAATAAATAATTCAACTGTTATATTTCAATGTAATTCATTACCTGTTCCATGGTTTAACCATGGAAATTCTTATTCATTATCTATTAAAATCCTTGTTAATGGTTTATAAAGAAAATTTCAATTATCAGAAGAATATCCGTAAGGAGTTTCCAACAAGGTGTCTAGTAAGGCCATTTTCATGTAGAAAATTATGTTGAGCCATGCCCATCACACATTATCATAATATTTACCCCAAGGTACATCTATTCTAGAATCACATCCACATGTAGTATATAGATAGGGATGTATTTCTCAGAAGACCCATGTAATCTCAACCTTACCAAAATACTAGGTTGTTATTTAATAATTATCCTCAAGGTCTACCTTAAGGGTATGTTCTCTAATTAATTTATACCTAAATATTATTCCAAAGGATTCTACTAAACATTCTCTCGAACTAACTATAGTGACCCAACCCAAGAACGCCTGGCTTTGATGTGTTCTACTACTACATTTTCATGATTACATGGAATCAAATCCCAAATGACCAAAGAGTTTAGTAAACTTGTTAAACCTGAAATATAATTCAATTTAATTTTATAAATCAATGTAATAAATACAATATTTTTATATTATATAATAATTATATTCCATCATGTATATCTTTTCATATCATTATCAATATTATTCATGGATTTATGGGAAAAGGAAATAAAATAAGGTTGATCTCAAATACTCATTAACGGTAAAATAAATTGGATGAAATAATCAATCAATGAGAATAGTCAATATGAATATATAATAACTAAAGAAAAATTCCATGTAATCAATAAACTAATAAGGAAGTGGATACACAATATGGTAGGGTAATTAACGGCAATCACTTTCCATTCAAATAAATATGTTAGGTAAAATGAAAATGGAATTGAAAATAACTAAAACACATTTAATTTAATCATTGAAATTATAATGAAATAAATATATAGATACATCAACAAAACATCTCATGGATAAAAAATGAATCAAAATAAAGGAAATGATTACCTATTGGATGTTATGTCCGAGGCACATGAAAACCAGTACCATTAAGAGAGTTCATAAGATGATTTAAATCTACAAGTGGAAACATTTTTAATTTACAGAATGCATTTTTCTCATGATAATATATATATGAATTGAGGGGCTATATAGCATCTAGTCCCCACCCACCACTGACTATCCATATCATTCTTCATATTGAGTAATCGATTCATTTTATAAACAATATGCCTTATAAATTATAAAGATTAAATAATGAATATAGATTTATCAATATTTCCTTACTGGAGGATAACTAACAAAAAGGGTTGTTGACATTGATAAATGGAGAGACAATTTAAAGATAATTAAAACATTCTTGATAAAACTAAACTTTACACAAACCAAAGTTCCCCATAACACTATAAAACATTTTAATCATAATTATACATTAATGAAATGAAACTTAGAATATAATGGAAATAAATAGATATATGATTTAATAATTAAAATTAAACACATTATGAAAAAAATTATTAATAAATGTGGAGATAAAAATATCTATGATAAATGATATGGATAATTAGAAAAAATTCAATGTAAATAGATCATAAGAAATTTATTATTTCAAAGGGGACTAATAGGGGAATCTAGGAAGCGAATGGCAATACTATCCTTTCCCAAATAAATCATAAACTATCCCAAGTAAGAATAAAGATGGTATCAATACAAAATATCCTATATGGAGTAAAATAATCCTTTATTCATTGATGAATGTAAATACAATAAAAATATATTTACTAATGTTCTTGAGAAAAATTACTTTTTTATTTTGATTTTTTAAATAATTTTCATTAAAAATAACATTTCAAAAAACATTATATAAAAACAACTTTTTCAAAATAAAAATGAATCATTGATGATGTGAGGAGGAGTCAAACTGTACATGTCATACATGGAAAAATTAACATTCAATTTAGATAGTAAAATGGTTCAAAAATTTCCTGTTCGATAAGCGATAAGAATATTCCTTTAAAATAATTTGTAAAATATAAAAAGAGTGAAATTTTATTTAATTAATTATTTTGTAATGGAAATAAATATTTTCTAAAAACATTTAATAAAAAATGTTTTTTTGATTAAAATAATATCTTGAACTAAAGAGAGAAATAATGTTGGGTTTTTTGTAAAACATTTTCTAAAACATTTATATTATAAAAGAGTGTGAATATGATACTATTGCAGAAAAAACATCATGAATAAATATACGAGGAGAAAATAAATGGTTTTGTAATCAATGATCAAGTAATATTATAAAATGGGAATTAACATGTAAAAAATTTAGAATAAAATGAAATTGTGATGTAATCCATTAAAGAGGCCATACCATTGATATTCGAATCATCCAATTAAAAGATTAAGTGTGGAAAATGTTAATACCAATAATTTGAAATAACAATATGATAGTAAATGGTATTGAAAAAAATACTATTATATTATTGATAACAATGAGGAGATAATATAACCCAAATAAAGAAGTTGAGTTATGAAATTTTTCCCACTTTGTTATTTCAAATCCCCTTTTATGAAATAATTCAAATTGAAATTTTAAATAATAAGAAAAATGTATGAATCATGATATTATATTTCAAATTGGATGTATCTACATTATATATATGACTTTAGGTTCACAACAATAATGTATGTCTTAAATAATGGAAATTCCATTGAAAGGTCATTAAATTTATTCATTTGGAAAATAATCGTTAAACATACCAAAGTACCCAATAACACTTTGAAAAACTTGAATCATAAATATCAAGAAGGAATAAACAATAATGAATGTTTCGAATACAAGTATTATAAAATAATTAATGATATAATATATCAAAATTGGCATTAGATATCCTACATAGAGAAGTATGTGGTGAAAACGACATTTTTCACACTCATGTAAATAGTTAGATGAATATCATATACCTTGCATTTCACTTATGGTGAACATCCATTAAGACCCATAATACTGTTTTTAATAATTTTAATAACTTATTATATAAACATATTATTTTTATTGATATATTATTTTATATTCTTATAAAATCTTATTACTCATTTTTTAGTTATCATTCAATATTTTCACTATTTCATGTGTTAATTTATTTGTTCTTAGAGCATGTTTTCACTTGTTACAAATATTTCATATTAAATAGATCAATATTTCAACATAAAAATAATTTAATATGTGATTTAATTATATTACATAATCAGTATATAAGTATTTAGTATAGTTGATAATTTTTTGAGATTAAAAATGAAATGCACCACTCATTGAGATAGTAGGATGTACAAACACATGAACGCCACATTCATTTCATTGTCATATTATAAGAATTATATGTAAATTATAGTTATGTATATTATAATTTCAATTTTATATTTATGTAATATTTGTTTCATAGGTATAATAAAACTATCCTTTGGATTATCCATGTATAGTGTGAACGAATCACATTACTTTGAGGGGGAAAACATCCACACATCCACAAACAATGTTATTGTATTTACAAAAAATTTAAATAATAATGTTATGTGTTATATAAATACTATAGAATAATAAATAAATTATAAATATCAATTATATCTTAAATAAAATATGTGTCTATCATAATTCCCAATCATGAGTGGTGGTAAATAAATGGAAGATGACATCATTTCCTAAGGTCATAGATCATTGTACACATAAATGGTTGGTTGATCACCCATTATATAGAATTGTGTGTAAGTTATTGTCAAACCAAAAACATATAAGTATTGTTTGGATAGTTAGCATATTATTTAATAATTTAATAATTCTATTTCATGGTATGGACTATGAAAATAAAATAAAGGATCCTGAGCAATGATGTTACCTCTTCTTTGGGTAACTCCATTTGGATTTCACGAAAGGGATTCCAAGGATTTATTTATTGAAAAGGGTGTCAAATTGTATGAGGGTAGGGATTTTTAGGATATATTTTGGATGATATTTTTTTAGCCGAAGTGTTTTGAGAGGATAGAGGAAGAGTAAGAGGTGTGTGTCTTTTTATAGTGAAGGATGAGTGACATTCTTGTAATTTCCTAGAAAGGAAACTCAACCCACGTTTTCCCTATGAAATGTTGATCAAATAATGTAAAACAGTATATTAAATGGAATATGCGTTCAATATATAGATATATAATGTCATTTGGATAAGATTATCGGTCTTTTTTGACCTAATGTATAATGTTTAGTCCCTTGTTAAGCTATTTTTCTCTTAATTATTGTAATTAATTTTATTTACATTCAAAAATATATTTCTGTCAAAAAATAAGTTGACCTAAATAGAAATTATAAATATTAATAACCAAAATATTTAATCAATTTTTCCAAATTTCAATTAAATAAGTGGAATAAGTTAATTTAAATTTAATTCGGCAGATGGGAGGACGAAGTATGTTTTTAAAGTAAAACGTTTTGAAGAATATTATGTTTTTTATTCAATTTAAAATATATTTTTACAAAAATGACATAAATTAGATTATTTTACGTGAAATTGATATAATTTAACATTAAATTAATAAAAATTATAAATTAACTTTATAAATAAAATATACAAAAAAAGCAGTTTTGAATTAAAATTTTGCATGTGTGATTATTATTAAAAAATGAATCTTCACAGAAAAATACCATAAAATCATCATAACTAATTTTTATGTTTTTATTTCTAAAATTAATTTTATTTTGACATAAATAATTAATAAATGTTCTAAAAACGGATTTAAAACAAGATATCCATTAAGAGGTGAGAAAATAAATCTTTAAAAATAAAGGGTTTTATGCATAATATTTGTTTTTTCATTCTCTTATGCCAATAAATTTTTTTGGATAAAAATAAAAAATATTTCGTTGAAAATATATAATATATATTTCATAAATATCACTCACTAATTTTAATTCTAAAATTTATTATGATAAAACATCTATGGGGACATAAGACATTTCTTTTTTATTCAATTTGGGTTTCATATTCATTTATAATTAATTGTTAAACTATTAATTCATATTATATTTTTATAAACCATATATCTTCATAAGATAGTTACTAATATTAATAAAAGCTATTTTAATGTCTAGGTTATATATTATTATATTATATAATAATTTTTTATTAATATATTTTTGTTAAGTAAAACTCAATTTTGCATGTAATGCACACCATTGAAGAAACTAATTTTTTGTGTGTAATGAAATCCAACCGAGTGTTGAGTTCATTTAATGAAATCAAAATTATTTAAAAAATTAATTATAGTGAAAATTATCATGATATAATATTTCATTATTCACATTGTGTTCCGTTTTAGTCGAGGGAGATTATCGGAGGAAAATGTTTCATTTATAATTAAGTGATTTTGTTTTGATTCTTCCTCCACATCCTTAAAATATAATCCCACCATGATGAAATAATAAATATATTATCAGAAATGTTATAATATGTAATTATGTTAATATCATCACCTAAATCAATCTTCATTTTCATTAAATGGTAATTAAATTATTCATTCATGTGTAGGGCATACTACCATCTCGCGAACCGATATAATTTATTTTCCATTATCATCTCTCATAATTGTTTATAATGATGTAATTAATTTTTATATATTATATTCATGACATATTTATCATTATGACATAATAATATTTCATTTTATTTTCAAACAATTCCATACACATTAAAATTATATCATCATTTGTGTGTACAATTAAAGTATCACCTCCATGAAGTAATACGATTCATTTTTCATCACATTTTCACATGGATGATATATATTAGTATATTTAAATTATTAATATTATATCGAATATATAATTCTAATTATGTAATAATAATAATAATAATTAAATGTTTTCAATAATGATCTTTGAAAAATGGAAATGTTACTCATACGTACATACGACCTAACATCTCCATGATTATAACGCAATTAATTTTTCATAAAAATACATAATGGTTGGATTTAAAAATATAATTAATATATAAATGATATCATTATGTCATGAAAATTATTTTGGAGAAGGTGGACAAATTATTCAAGGAATACTGACATCATAACAATTTTATTGAGAACTCAACTATCAATATCGTCAAAACATCTTACATGAATTTAAATAATTATATAATTTTGATAACATATTAGTAAGTGATAAAAAGGGTATAAAAACATTAAAAATGTTCCCAATAAATTAAATAATATACATTATATTGTTATTTAGGATGATAACTATTGTTTGTGATGAGTTAGACTCAAGGTACGTGGAATTATTTTAAAAATCCACTTTTAATGTAACCATTTCTACTATTTTTATAAAATAAAAAAGAAATGATTTTGATAATAGATATGGAATGAATGGAATTGAAACATTTCATGTCAGTTTATTATTTTTATGTATCCATTAAATTTTTAAAAAATTATCTTCAAATGTTGTGTTTTTTATTTATCATTTTGAAGCTTTGCAAAAATTAAAAGTGATTTCGATATGGAAAAGTTATTTTCTTTTATACAAAATTTTTGAGTTATGAATATGTTATGGTTCTTTAGAAATGTTATTGAGAATGGTTGGTTCAATGATAAACCAATGGTGTTTGAAAAAAAATATAATTGTCCAATGCATTAGTTAGTGAGATGGAGTTAAGATGTATGGATTTTCCTAAGAGAATAAGGGAATATGTTACACTGTGTATTCCAAATGTAACCTTAAAGGTCACTCCCAATATAGATGTCAGATCTATATAAAATTTAATAGTGTTTTAGAATTTATGATACAAGATAAATTTACGATTTATGATTTCTATGCAGTTTCATACGGTACAAATTATTTCATGAGATAAGTTAAAGAGATTATGTTTTACGGGTGTAAATTCTATCTTTGTGAAAAGAAACATGGGTTTATAAGTATTCATGGAATAGTGACTAATTTAATAATTTTTATGTTGATCACTGATGATTTTGTTCCCATCCCACGTCATAAATTTTTTTCATATGGTTTAAGGAAGATTAGGGGCCTGTTTGAGACCAAGGGGAAATATGTGGTAAATTTTCATAAAGAGAAACATTGTTTTATTTTGAAATACATTTATTTGGAGGAAAAAATGAAACTGAGTATTAGTGTCCACATGTAATTAATGTAATGATTGAAAATATTATTTCTTAATTCTCAAAAACTATTAACTAAACAGATCCTAAGACATGAATTATAGTTCAGAAACCCAATAATAATTAATGCTTATTGGTGGTTCCATACATCAAGGGGATATATATAACTGGTACCAAATTGTGTCATACCTATCCAAAAAAATCTTCTTATATCAAATTGTAAATAAAATTCACGAATAACGTTCCACATCAAATATCCAAATTGAGAGAAATATGAGGATATTTAATTTTTCCCAATATATCAAATAAAATTAAATGTATTCATTGTATGTAAAAATGGTATAAGGTTTAGGAAAAAATCATATACATGATAAGTTATATGGATATTTATGGAACATTTAGTGTTCAATGATCACTAGAAATTATTTATTTTAAAGTTAATTGATATATGAATTAATGAAGTGAATTTCAATACTATCGTTGGATTAATAAATCCTATATCATCTAGAGGAAGAATAGGTATGGAATCAATACAACAAATTTGGTGTGGATTAATATAATGGGTTGTTGTTGATGATGAATGTAAATATTATAATACGCTCTTTTATAAAAATTCATTGCGATAAAAAACTTTTCATTTTGAATTTTTTTTGAAAATAATTTTGATTAGAAATAAAATTAAAAATCATTAACAATTATACATCTAAACATTAAAAGGTAGCTCCAAAAAAATTAAGGTGTAAAATTCTATGTAAAGAGCTGTAAATTTCAATGAAATTTTTTTTCGTAAATTGTTTGGGATTTTATGAGTACGCAGTTTCTGACGGCACCTGATTCCGAGGGCCGGTGTTCCCTGAATCAATTTCTGAATATTAGCTCGGGTACGTTTAGTGAACGAACGAGCGAGTTTTTCTATCTTTTGAAGGATTACTTGGAATTGAAATCTGAGGGCACCGATGAATTCGCAGCGCCAGTTTTGTGCTTAAGAGGACTTTTACTGTAGATGTGTTTGCACGGGAGAAGGAGTTATATTTTTTGGTTTAAATAAGATGTGAATAAAAAATTATGGAACAATTTTTATTCTTTATCTTAAGTAGTTATATTAAACATGGGGTAGTTGGGATGGGACCCACAAACTCATAACTACCCATTTGAGGATAATTGTGAGGTGGTCCCACACGAGCCCCAACCATTCACATTCCTTAAACCCCATAAAACTCCTATTAAACTCTTTTATTTTAATGTTGACAACCCCCTTGTATTTTATTGGAGTGACTTTTCCTCCCCTCTCCCTCCCTCATTTAATGATTCCAACCTTTCACCCAATTAATTATACAAATCATGGATTAATTAATTAAGTGAAATGGAATTTGAATTTTTTAATTTTGAATGCTTGGAAAAATAAAATACAATAAGAGGAAGCCTTATTTTATTTTGGCGTTGGAATTGTTGTGTGTGGAGATTTGGGAGAACTCTAGTTTTATTTGAAGAACTTCATCCTTTCGTGAAGAACATCATCCTCCAGCGAAGGACGTCACCTCTTTGATGAATAACGCTATCACCACAAGGAGAGATGGTGTGCCTTTCCTTCTTCTCTCTGCAGCTAGTGTGAGACGATGTCCCCTCGTTGGATGCACCCCAACGCTGTCTTTGAAACCTCACCCCACGATGCCAACTTCCGCAACGCTGACAAACGACATCGTTTATCGAGGTAGGGGTTAAGTACAATTTTAATGGATTAAAATTGTGCTTTGGTTTGTCATTGAGAATTTCATTTTCCTTGGCTGATTGCTGTTGTTTTATGCAGAGGATGCGGGCCAGATGATCATGACCCGACATCCCTTCGTTGTTCTCGTTAATTATTTTAGAATTGAAAATTGATGGTGGTGGAAGAACAACATCGCCGCGCCGTGCCGGGAATGAGGCAAAGTGAACCAGCGCCGCCATGCCTGGGGTGTGGAAAGAATCACGACCCACTAAATGGTCTGATTCGGTGGAATAACCGCCCGGCCCGTCGGCCGGCTGGGCAAAGAGGAGTCGCGGTGCCATGAGGGCTCCGCGCTTGATGACAGGCCGGCCTGTCGACCGGTTGGGCAGAATCGGACCGCGACGCCAGGATGTTGCCCTGCCAAAGAAGACGCTGCACACTGTGCGGGCCGCGTGTGCTATAGGGCCAGCCGACCTAGCCAACCGGTTTGGGGAAGGGCAGCGCTGATGCAGAATACCATGGGGGGCTTGGAGGTGCTCGGCTATGGCCGAGCTGGGTCGCTCTGGGCCGTGCCTCGCCCCGTCGGGCCGGACCGCGCCCCTTCGGGTTGGGCCGTGCCACTTCGGGCAAGGCCACGTCCCTTCGGGCCGATTTGAGATTTCCCTTCAAACCGGTATGACACCCTTGCTGGGTCGGACCTGTCAAACTAGGACAACCCGACCCATTGGCCCACCGGGCTAAACGGTCCGGGCCCATTAATTACTTAAACATGGTTAACTTAAAGACCGTGCGTCTGATCGACGCGTTGTCTGCAGTACTATGACAATTTTGACGCGATGGTCCTTTTGTAATACTCAAAGTGAGTTTCGGATGATTTTGGATATCAGCCAGGTTAGAAACAAGCATATTTCTAACCGAGCCCCTAGGACAGAAAAGCCTATATCTCTCAGACCAGGCGTCCGATTGACGCACCGTCTATTGCGTTGAGTTCCTTTTGATGAGACGGAACTTCGGGATACATCAACTCTAGACTTTGTGACATTTTATGTATCAAAACTCTTGGATCGTGAAGCAGAACCTTCTGGAATCTAAAGTGTTGTGTGCGGGAACCCGAGAGCTGCCTGCGACTGCGACGACGATGACGAATGTACTTGGACCCTACGTGGGTTCTGTAGTGAGGACGATTGTACATGGATCCTACGTGGGTTTGGCAGTGAGGACGACTTTACTTGGATCCTACGTGGGTTCGACAGTGATGGTTACTGTACTAGTATCCTATGTGGATTCTGTAGCAACAAGTTCTGTACTTGGGTCCTACGTGGGTTTGGGAAGGGAGATGATTCAGAGGCTACATCTATCATATCCACCCCTCTTCATGATTAGTATACTTGTGTGAGCTGAGTCTTTACATTCAATCATTATCTTCAATATGATTGTCTTGCTTTCCTGTATGGACTGAGTTGTACATTCATGTGTGGACTGGGTTGTACTTGGGCTCGGGAGTTGGAGCCAAACTGGAATTGCTGACTTAGGTATATGTATGGGCATATAACTAAGTAGTGTTGGTTGATACTTTCTCTTTGTCTTATTCCTTTTTGATTTATTCCTTTGTTGATTCTAGGAGACCTTCGGGAGTCTCAGGGTCCCTACTAAGTATCGTATACTCACCCCTTCACGGGCTATGCCTGCACTACATTTTGTTGGATGCAGACGACATACAGCACTGATCGAGGTGGAGTCTTGTGGAGCGGGACGGTACTTGGAGGTGGACCACTTGGAGGAACATACTTAGAGCAGATGATCGGACCCAAGGAGCGGACAAGACTATCTATACCCACCCTTCAGGTGGGAATTCTGGAGGACGACTTGGTGGTTACTGCAAAACGTTTTAGTTGTTGTACTTTCTTTTCTCAGTTGTAATGTACTTTCAGTTGAGTTTGTATACTGGCCCATTTACTTTCCAGTACTTTCATTGGTACTAAATTTACTTAGTGTTCACTTCATCTTTGGTACTCTACGGTGTTTGTTTTCTTATATAAAGGCAATTATTTCCCTTTTATCAGGATTTAAACCTTTTGTGCTAGTCACCATCCCCTGGCCTATGGAAGGCGGGGTTGGGGTAGTAACGGCACGGGCCCCGAGGAAGGGTCGTCACAAATTGGTATCAGAGGAGTCGGTTCTACTGCAGAAATTAGGTCTCTGATAATTTCTTCTATGTGAAGATATAGTGTTAAGGGTAATGAGTGTGGTTATCAGTCCAGAGAGTCTAGTGTTGGTGCGGCGGCCGACGTATCCATACACCAGGACCCTGACTTCTGATTTCTGACTCAGTGCAGGAAAACATTGGTTGCATGTGTGATTTAAAAGTTTTCTTTGTGATTACTTTGTGTCATCTCACCATGTATACTATATTAAACGTGGTATACCTATTTCTTTTCAGTATGGCCCCATGATGGCTGTCAGCTAGGGTGCTGAGCATTATGCGAGATGGCATCCAACTGAGAGACGAGGCCTTAGTGTAGGGCCCCATTACAGTGGAGGCACTGACAATACCTCTACTCGTCGAGCCACCGATGCCACCAGCCCCAGCAGTTGAGAGTGCACGTCACCTGAGTGCACTGAATGAGTTTCAGCATTAGAGGCTGCCCAGGTTTCGTGTTGATACAGACCCTCAGGCAGCCGAGGATTGGCTGGAGGCTGTTGTCCGAGTCTTCAGATTGGTAGGGACACCTGCAGATCTTATGGTGATTCTTGTGGCGAGTCTCCTGCACCAAGCAGCAGGTAAATGGGGGAGCATAATGCTCCAGGTGCACGATGAGGCATCTCTAATTTGTATGGACTTCGAGAGCCTCTTCCGCTCAGAGTTCTTTCTAGCCACCCTCCGTGTGGTGTGCATCCAGGAGTTACTACAGCTGCGGTAGTGCAGCATGACAGTAGCACAATACTCGGCGAGATTTACTGATCTCTCGTGCTACTCCACATACATGGTACGAGACCCATTCTTCCAGGCCCGGACCTTCGAGCATGAACTGAGGCCTGATATCATGGCTTCAATGATCTCCCTCAACATTCTGACGCAGAAAGGAGTACTGGAGTGAGCCCTTATTGTGGAGCGATTTCTTGTTGAGCCAACACCAGCAGTGAGGCCTACCGCAGGGCGAAACGTAGCAGAGTCTTCTGCAACTGGAAGTAGACAGATGTTGCAGAGGTCTAAGAATACTAAGCTATCAGAAGGGAGACCTCCGGATATTGGTTTGGATGTATGGGGAACACGCAGCAGAGCTAGTCAAACGAGAGGCAGACAGTGCTTTTCTTGTGGCAAGCAAGGCCACATGGCTCATGACTGCCCGACCCGCCATGCAGAGGAGAAACAGATGGTTGAGGGACCACCCAGGCAGAGGCAGAGGTTCAAATGTGGTGGTTCGCATGGAACGGGAAGACGACACAAAGGAGCTGGCCGATCAGCAGGTGGTGGGAGACGCTTTGAGGCTCTACCACCACCACCACCAGGAGGTCCACCCCAACCATAGGGATCTGGCAGACAGAGGCAGGCTCAGAATCCGGAAGAGGAGTATTATGACCACTATTCACCAGATATGATTCGAGGTACTATCTGTATCTACTCCACCCCTGCTATTGTTCTTATAGACAGAGGTACGAGTCATTCTTTCATTGTCGCTGCCCTTGTTCGGAGCTCGGAGATTCTAACAGAGTTGTTGGCTCGAGCCTTATAGCTAGAGACTCATACGGGAGAAGACTCGACGATTACGCACTGGTTCCTACAATGTGAGCACACTATAGGAGGCAAGAGCATTGGCTGGGATCTTCTTGTAGTGGCATCGAGGCCTTACGACATCATCTTGGGAATAGATTGGTTATCTAGAGTCCATGCTCAGATCGACTATATTAGGTGCAAAGTGCGGTGTGTCGGCATGGATGGGTGCAGGATCCCCTTCACCAGTGAGAAATGAGTCTTTGTAGCATAGGATGGACTTATACAGAGGAGAGGGAAGCCAATCATGCATCAGTTGTCTAGTCTCATCCACGGAGCAGTTGATGTGCGGAGTCTGAGTTTTCTTGTTGTGGTGGATCAGTACGTGGATGTTTTCTCTGATGATGTTCTAGGACTACCACCTCACATATATGTAGAATTATACATTGACCTATACCCCGGGATAGCCCTGATATCTACTCTAGTATATCGGATGGCTACCGCTGAGCTTCGTGAGCTACGGGTACAGCTGGAGGACTTGCAGTGCAAGGGATTCATCTGACCCAGTGTTTCACCCTGGGCTTCTCCGATTTTATTCTCCAAGAAGGCGAATGAGAGCACACAACTATGTGTCGACTACCGTCGCCTGAATCAGGTGACTGTAAAGAACAATTATCCACTCCCGAGGATTGATGACCTCTTTGACCAGCTCAAAGGAGCACGATGGTTCTCGAAGATAGACCTCAGGTCAGGTTATCATCAGCTCAGAGTTCGGGGAAAGGATGTGCAGAAGACGGATTTTAGGTGTCGGTATGGCCACTATTAGTTCTTGGATATGCCTTTTGGTATAACCAACGCTCCAGCAGTTTTCATTAGTCTCATGGACAGGATATTCTAGCCTTACCTCGATTGATTTGTCGTAGTCTTCATCGACGACTTACTAATTTACTCAACTACTGAGGAGGAGAACGCCTACCAATTGCGGGTTGTACTAGACACATTTCTAGAGCACCAGCTTAATGGTAATCTCTCGAAGTGTCAATTCTGGATTCGAGAGGTCCACTTATTGGGGCATGTTATCTCTGAGGAGGGAGTTTCAGTGGATCCTGCGACGATCGAGGCAGTGCTAGCTTGGGATCCACCGAGGAGCGTGACGAAGGTGCGGAGTTTCCTAGGTCTGGCTGGGTACTATCGGAGATTTGTGCCAGACTTCTTCAGAGTTGCATCACCGCTTTCAGTTTTGACGAATAAGGGGAAGCCCTTCGTGTGGTCAGATAGATATCAGTAGAGCTTCCAGAGGCTGAGACGGAGATTGACCAGTTCACCAATCTTGAGGCTATCGGAGGAGGGCATAGGGTATGTAGTTTCCTACGATGCATCAGGTAATAGAATCAGGAGTGTCTTGATGTAGGATCGGGCAGTGATCGCATATGGTTCATGACAGTTGAGGAAGCACGAGCAGAACTACGCTACCCATTAACTGGAGTTAGCAGCAGTGGTCTTCACTTTGAAGATGTGGCAGAACTACCTGATGGGCGAGGGATTTACAGTCTACTCTGACCACCAGAGTCTCAGGTACATCTTATCACAGAAGGACCTCAACCTGAGACAGAGACGATGGCTTGAGTTCCTCCAGGACAATGACTTTGAGATAGTATATACTCCTATGAAGGGGAACATAGTAGCTGATGCTCTCAGTAAGAGGTCGGGCATTCATCTACTTGGAGAGGCGACATAGCAGTTAGCCACTCTGCAGATATCCTTTATGGATAGAGATGGGGAAACCTTTCTACAGTCGCTCACAGTCACTCCTCCACTACTTCAGTGGGTCAGGGAGGCACAATGATGGGACATTGACTCTGAGACGAGACATGCACAGATATCCAAAGGACAGTAACCTGATGGACTTTCTATAGGAGGAGATCACGTCATCTTTTTCATAGGACGTACCATAGTACCAGTTGCATTACAGGAGGAGGTGTTGAGAGAGTTTCACACTTCCCAATTGGAAGTACATCCAGGAGTAGCGAACATATACCAGGATCATAGAAGATAGCACTGGTGGCCGGGTATGAAGAAGGTTGTGGCAGAGTTTGTTTCACGATGCCTCACCGGCCAGCAGGTGAAGGCGTAGCACCAGGTACCAGTAGTCTTGGTACAACCCGTAGAGTTAAAGCAGTGGAAGGGGGACTGGTTATCTATGGCTTTCATGATAGGGATTCCACATACTTCTATAGGACACAACTCCATCTAGGTGATCGTAGACCTACTGACCATGTCGGCCCACTTCTTACCTATCAGAGAGCAGGGCTCAGTGGAGATCTTGAGACTCTTCTATGTTCAGGATATCGTACGGCTTCATGGTGTGTCGTCGTCTATCATCTCTGATCGTGACGCTCTCTTTACTTCCCGTATTTGGAAGGGGTTTCAGGAGGCTTTTGAGATGCAGCTAAGCCTGAGCACAACCTTTCACCCTCAGAGAGATGGCCAAATGGAGAGGACCATTCAGACACTCGAGGACATGCTCCATGCATGTGTCCATGACTCTGGTCGTAGTTGGGAGTATTAACTACCCTTGGTGAAGTTTGTGAACAACAACAGCTACCACTCCACCATCGGTATGGCACCATACGAGGAATTGTATGACTGACCTTGAAGATCACCTCTGTGCTGGACTGACCCTGGGGAGTCAGCACTCCTAGGACCAAAGATGGTTCAGGCTATGACAGAGAAGGTGGAGATCATGCAGGAGAGGATGAGGACTGCATAGATCTGACACAAGTCCTATGCTGATAAGAGTCAGAGACCACTAGTGTTCAAGGATGGAGACCACTTTTCTTATAGGTTTCACCTCGACGTGGATTACTGATATTTGGTTAGGGCGGCAAGTTATCTCCACACTTCATCGGACCATTCCAGGTTCTCAGTAGGATATGCAAGGTGGCTTATCACCTAGATCATCCACCTCAATTAAACCGGGTGCACGATGTCTTCGACGTATCTCAGCTGAGGAGATACGTGCATGACCCGATGCATATCATCGACCATGGGGAGCTGGACATCGATGATAGGGCGACTATTGCGGAGGTCCCGGTGGAGATAGAGGATCGACAAGAGTGGGTCCTACATGGACGGTTGATTCCTCTAGTGTGCATCAGGTGGAATAACGGGAACCTCCAGGAGTGCACATGGGAGCAGTAGGCTCAGATGCATGCACATTACCCTCAATTATTTACTGAGTTTATGATGTATCTTTATGGGGATGTAAATCCCCGAGGTGGTAGTAATGTAAAGACCCGAAAATTTGAAGGAAAATTCTTTTCATATTTTTTTTTGGATTTTATGAGTACACAGTTTCTGACGGCACCTAATTCCAAGGGCCGGTGTGCCCGGAATCAATTTCCAAAGTTTAGCTCGGGTATGTTCAGTGAACGAACGAGCAGGTTTTTCTATCTTTTGCACCTGTGCTCGGAATTGAAATCTGAGGACACTGATGAAACCGAAACACCAGTTGATTTCTTAAGATGAATTTTACTGTAGATGCGTTTTCACGAGAGAAGGAGTTAAATTTTGTGGGTTAAATAAGAAGTGAATAAAAAATTGTGGAACAATTTTTATTCTTTATCTTATGTAGTTATATTCTACATGAGGTAGTTACGATGGGACCCAAAAACTTTTAACTACCCATGTGAGGATAATTGTTAGGTGGGTCCCACATGATCCATAACCTTTCACATTCCCTAAACCCCTTAAAACTCCCATTAAACTCCTTTATTTTAATGTTGACATCCCCCTTGTATTTATTGGAGTGACTTTTCCTCTCCTCTCTCTCCCTCATTTAAAGTTGCCAATCGTTCACCCAAGTAATTAGAAAACTCATGGTTTAATTAATTAAGTGAAATGGAATTTCAATTTTGTAATTTTGAATGATTAGAAAAATAAAATAAAATAATAGGATGCCATATTTTATTTTGGGGTTGGAATTGTTGTGTGAGGAGATTTGGGAGAACTCTAGCTTTATTTGAAGAACTTAATCCTTTCCTGAAGAACTTCACCCTCCCGCAAAGAACATCACCTGTTCGACGAAGAACACCATCACCACAACGAGAGACGACATGCCTTTCCTTATTCTCTCCGTAGCTAGTGTGAGACGTCGTCCCCTCCATGGACGTACGCCAACACAGTCTTCAAAACCTCACCCCGTGATGCCAACTTCCGCGACGCCGGCAAACGACATTGTTTATCGAGGCAGGGGTTAAGTTCAATTTTAAAGGATTAAAATTTTTCATTGGTTTTTCATTGAGCGTCGCATTTAACTTGGCCGATTGCTATCATTTTACCTGGAGGGTGGGGGCCAAACGAACATGGCCCGAAATCCCTCCGTTGTTCTCATTAATTATTATAGAATTGAAAATTGATGGTGGTGGAAGCACAATGCCGTCGCGCCGTGCTGGGAATGGGGAAAAGGGAACCAGCGTTGTTGATCCGGTTGTGCAGAATGAACCACGACCCGCTACATGGGCCGCTTCGGTGGAAGAACCGGCCGGCCCGTCGGCCGGACGGGAGGAACCGGACCGCGACGCTAAGATGGCGCCCCCCAAAGAAGCCGCAGCCTGCCTTGCGAGCAGTGTGCGCCAGAGGGTCGGCTGGTTTGGGGAAGGGAGGCCCCACCTAGAACCTCCGGTGTAGAAGACCAGGGGGGAACCCCTCTTTGGAGTTGCTCGGTCAGCTGGATGAGCCCCCCAGGCCGCGCCAGGCCGGGCCGAGCCGGGCCGTACCGGGCTGGGCCGAGTCAGGCAGCGCCGGGCCGGACCGTGGCCATTCAGGATGGGCCGCGCCACTTTGGGTCCGGCCGCATCCCTTCGGCCCGACTTGAGTTTTCTCTTCGAACCAGTCCGACATCCTTGCTTGGTCAGACCCGTCAAACTAGGACAACCCGACCCATTTGCCCACTAGGCTAAATGGGTCGTGCCCTTTAATTACTGAAACAAGGTTAACTTAAAGACTGCGCCTCCGATCGACGCGCCGTCTGTGACAGTAGGACTCTTTTGATGTGACAGTATTATTGAGATACTATAAGTGAATTTAGGATGATTTTGGATATCATCCGGGTTAGAAATGAGTATATTTCTATCCGGGCCCCTGGGAGGGAAAAGCCCATATCTCTCAAATTGGGCGTCCGATTGACGCGCCGTCTATTGTGTTGATTTCTTTTTGACGAGACGGAACTTAGGGATACATCAACTCTATACTTTGTGAAAATTTATGTATATAAACTCTTGGATCATGGAGCGGACCCTCCCAGAATCGAGCATGCTATGTGTGGGAACCTTAGAGCTGGCTACGACAGCGATGACGATGATGACTGTACTTGGATCCTACGTGGGCTCGATAGCAAGGACGACTGTACATAGATCCTACGTGGGTTTGGCGGTGAGGAATACTGTACATGGATCCTATGTGGGTTCGACAACAATGGTTACTGTACTAGGATCCTATGTAGGTTCGGCAGCGACGACTTCTGTACTTGGATCCTATGTTGGTTCGATAGGTGAGATGATTCAAAGGCTACATCTATAATTTTCACCCCACTTCGTGAGTAGTATACCTGTGTGAGATGAGTCTTGTATTTCAATCATTATCTTAGATTTGATTGTCTTGCATTTCTTTGTGGACTGAGTTGTACTTTCCTGTCTGGACTGGGTTGTACTTGGGCTCAGGATCTAGAGCCGAACTGGAATTGATGACTTAGGTATATGTATGGGAATATACCTAAGTATTGTTGGTTGATAATTCATGTTTGTCTTATTCCTTTGTGGATTATTCCTTTGTGGATTCTAGGAGACCTTCAGGAGTCTCGGGGTCCCTACTAAGTATCGTATACTCACCCCGGCACGGGCTATGCCCGCACTATGCTGTGTTGGATGTAGACGACAGACATCACTGATCGAGGTGGAGTCATGTGAAGAGGGACAGTACCTGGAGGTGGACCACTTGGCAGGACGTACTCAGAGAGGACAACCGGACCTGAGGAGCCGAAGAGACTATCTATACCAACCCTTCAGGTGGGAATTCCATAGGATGACTTGGTGGATGCTATTTTACTTTTCAGCTATTATACTTTCTTTTCTCAGTTTTACTGTACTTTCAGTTGGGTTTGTATACTGGCCCATTTACATTCCATAACTTACTTTTGTACTCATTTTACTTAGTGTTTACTTTAGCTTGCATACTCTATGGTGTTTGTTTTCTTATATAAAGGAAATGCCTTCCCTTTTTTCGGGATATATGCCTTTGGTGCTAGTCTCCAGGCCCAGTCCTATTGAAGGAGGGCTTGGGGTAGTCACCGCACGGGCCCCGAGGACGGGTCGTAACATTCTAAACATGTCGTACAAGGAAAAAAGAACTCGGCCTTTGTAAGGTAAAATGGTTAGAAAAGTCACTTCCATTAAAAGTGTCAACCATATTCTTTAAAAAAAATTAAATTGAAAAAGGTTAAAAATATCTTTAATATATTATTCTGGAAAGGTTTAAAAAGTTTTATAACCATTTTATGAAAATAGAGCTTTTAAAATAAAATAGATCTACAAATAAAGAGGGAAATGATGTTAGGTTTTCCTGAAAATTTATAAACCATTTTTAGTATCAAATAGTGGAAAAGTAATCCTATTACATCAAAATGGACATGAATAACAATTGGATTTGAAAATTTTATAGTTTATTATAAATTATTCAAATAATTTTCTTGAATGTAAATTCAGGAATTGAAAATATTCATTAGAAATCGATTGATAAATATACCGTTAAAATACAACAATGTTGATGTGAAAAACAAATAAACGAATAGAATATGTTTATCAACATTAAACAGATATAACAAATTGTAAATAAAAATATATTATAAAAATTTATTGTGCATATAATCATAGAATATTAACAAAAAATGAGAAGTAATATAACCCAATGAAAGGAAATTGGGTTCTGAAATTATTTTCCACTTTTTAATGAATAATTAAAATCCAATTAGATGAAATAATTCACATTTAAACATAAAATACCATTAATTAAGATTTATTAATGATTTGAAATGTCAAATGGTCTGTTTATACTCTATATAAATGAAATTTGGTGAAGAATAATATAGTACACCTCAATGGAATGAAATTAAGATGAAAAACCTTACCTTGCATTTCATTTGGGTGAACATTCATTAAACTCATGTATACTGATTTTATGAAATTTAATAACATATTAGTTAACCATTTTAATATTTAATATTTCAAACATGATATTCATATAATATCTTGTTACACATTTGTTTGTAATCTTTCATTATTTCACTATTTCGGAAGTTAATTGTCCAGTTTTTTTAGTATATTTTTACTAGTTATTTTTGTTCTTATTATATCAATAATTATTAAATAATATCCAAAATATAAAAAATTATTTAAATAATATATATACTCACTATATTTGTATTGATAATTATTCGTAATATTCGGAGATAGGAAATGAAATTCCATATTAATGGAGAGACTAGTCTATATATATGCTTGAATGCTACTTCTATTTATTTGTATTATTTAATTGAGAAAAAATATTATATATATATATTTATTTATATTATAAATCAATTATTATATATAGTTTATAAATTATTCATATTTTTAATAAACAAATCATAATGCATTACTTGTAGAGTGTGAACTAATCACATCGCTTTGGGGAGGCAGTGGTCCACAAATACACAAATGATGTTATCGTATTCCCAAAAAATTGAAGGAATGAATGTATAGTTATATAAAAAATTCCATATGATAAGAAAATCATAAATACAATATATATATCACATATAAACTATTAATCCAAAAAAATTCCACCCTTTAATGGTGGAAAATGGAAGAATGAATGACATCAGTTCATGAAGTGGTATTCCACCGTAAACACACACGATGATCGAATATCCCATTTGATGGAAGTGTATTAATGTTTAGGTCAAAAATGAATGTTGATGAGTGGTACCTCTTTTTCAAGTAACTTCTTTTGGTTTATACCAAGAGACTTCCATGGATTGATTTATGAGAAATTTTAGGATTATATGATGAGTTAAGGAATGTTATGCGATTATTTTGTTAGGTTCTAGATCTTCCATATTTTTTGATATGTGTGAATTAATGGGAAATGTGAGTTCCTTTTTATAATACTGGAAGAATGGAATTTTTGTAAATATAAAAAGGTAAACAATATTGAGAGGTCTCCCTTTTATCATGAGCCTAAAATAATGAAACAAATTCCATAAAAGGGGGGATATGGTCTAAATATATCTAACCAGTTATTTTGGACATGTTTTTGGGTGATTTTGTTCCTTAAGATTATGTTTTAGTCCTTGATTATGATTATTTTCACCACAATCGATGTAATAATTTTATATTACATTAAATATTGTTTTATGTCAAAAATAACCTTAATAGATTTGATAAATGATTATGATTAAAAATATGGAATCCATTTTTTCAAATTTGAGTAATATAAGTGGCAAAAAATAATTAAAATTATTTCTCACATATAAAATGAGAAAGCAGGGGTTTAAAGAAGAAATGATTAAAAGATTGAAATGTTTTTATATCTAATATAAAATTTAAATTAATTAAATTTACCAAAATATAATTAATACATGTACAATATATCTAGTTAAACTTTACAACCGATGAATTTTTTTATCCTTGTAAATAAATTCAAATGAAAATGAGTTTTCTATTATAATATAATATTAGTCTCTTTTCATCAAAAAATTGAAATATTCCATAAAAATACAAAAACATTAACCCTAATCTAATTTTTACATTTCAAAATAATAAATAAAGTTTATTTTGTCATATAAAATTTATAAATCTGGGAAAAATTAGTTCTAAAACTAGTGTTCCATTAAAATGAAGAAAAATTGCATTTATAAAAATATAGGTATTTTGCATAAAATTGAGTTTGTTGTAATATTATGACTATCAAATCTATTGGAAGGATATAAAAAATATTTCAATAAATATATAGTATATAGATATCATTTATATCATTCGATAACCGTAATATCATTAAAATATTACTATAAAACACTATTGTGAGTGTAAAAACATTTCTTTTATAGTAAATTGGTTTTTATATTAATTTATAAATAATTGGTATTTGATGAATTTATTTTTTATTTATTCATATCATATATTTTAAAAACATTGTAAATACTATTCAAAATTATTAATTTAATGGATATGATATATATTTTTTATGTGAAATAATAATATTTTAATAATATATTGTTTTTAGTAAAACTCGTTCTTATGTGTAACACTAGCTATCAAAGAAACACATTATTGTGTGAAATGTATGATGACTCAATATTTCAATCATTTCAAGATGTATAATATATTAAATTTATTTAAATTATTAAATACAACTTCAATTGTTGAGTTTTTATATTTCATTCTACCTTTGTTGTTTTTGTCATACATGCTATCAAATAAAAGGTATTCATTTAGATTTTTGGGGTGTTACAGTTTCCTTAGAATTAGTAGAGCATTAAATTTAATTTTTGAGAAAAATAACATGATTTTCAGACACAATAACAAAGCTAATTTGTAATGGCTTTATGTTTTTCTTAACTGATGAACGAGAATAATTCATTAAATTGCTAAAGATGATGTTATCAACTACAATTATGAACATATTACCCATTATTGGGGATGTTTTTATGACCTATATTTATATATAAGAAAATCAATCTTTTTTTCACTTTTGAAAGATGAAAAATGATAGCCTCACCTCTTTAGAATAAATTATCCATGAGAAAAACTACCCAACACATGATTAAGAATTTTCAGTAATGATCTTCTTATTGAAGATTTTGTGAAGTAAGATATACATGGAAATGTGTGACATATATTCTGATCAATAAATAATCATGATGAGAAAGTGTCATTTTATAGGTAAAACTTTAAAAATTATACAATGATTTTATTTAAACATTCTGTATGAAAAATATTCCAATGAATTAAATTTGATTAATATATATATATATATATAATTTGTAAGACCCTATATTTTTTAATGTTGTTTACTTGTATAAATTTTGGTTTTAATCCCTTAATTTTGGTCAAATAAATGTTACTTTTTTATCCGGGGAGGTTCGGGGTTGTTTCGGGGGACCAGGAAATGAATGAAAGGAGATATCGGTCAATTTTGTGCATATTTCATGGTTTTAACACGGCTTGGGAAAACAATGTTAAGGGGAATCCAAACCATGTAACCTTGGAGCGAGGCTTCACACATGGTTGGCACATAATTTTTCAAATAATTTTGGCCTGCGCTAGTTACCATGTTGTTCAACCGTTCTTGGACTATGGTTGGTGCATGGTTGGTGTACAGTTTGGAAACTACACAACCAAACCCTATGCCACCTCAAGAAGTTAAAAGTTTCCACATCTATCACTCTATATTTTTTTTTATTTGAATCCATGTTATTGTAACTCTGTCTCTTGTGAACCTAAACCCTCCTGATCTCCCATGGTTCGATCTCGCTCATTTATAGTCCGTTTGGAGATTCATTAGTTTCTGATAAAATTCCTGGGTATGTCTAATATTCTTTTTGCTTCTATTTTTAGGAATATGGATTGTAGATTTGGATATCTCCTTCTAAATCCCCAAAACCCTCTTTCTCCAATGGATTCTATTTTTGGAATTTAAAGGTTGCATGAATCCAGATATAGGGCTAAGGTTAACGGTGCGTTCAACTTCTGATTTGAGGTTGGTGGTGTACAAGTTCTATCTCATAGTTTTAATTTATATATTTGAATGTGATGTTTTTATTTTCTTCCATATTAATTTGATTTTGTTTCAAATTGTATTATTGGGTTGAATGATTCATTATATTATAAATTTAACCTATCATGATTACCATAGAATGCATTGAGATTGACTATACTGATGTAGGGCCACCCATGGGGTACTCTAATATTTTTGAATATGGATAATTGTAAGGTTAGAGATGACTTATATTGAAAAAGATCTAATGATATGTGGGTTTATATGTGAGTTTTATTTATTAATGTCATTAACAATGGTTTTGTCTAGTTATTGGTAAAGTTATAGGTATTCGTTGGCATACTGTACAGGAGATTTGAATGGGATAATTTGAATTTTTGAAAAGGGTTATTAATTTGAAACAAAAATGTCTATGTGGATTAAGGCATATGAATTGATTAATGTGTTAATGGTCTAGTGAAATAGAATTGATGAATATGTTAAATTGGATAATGTATGGGAAATATTTCTTTAGATAAATGGTTTAATTTATGAAATGGGATATGGGTAAAATGGGCAAGACAAAGTAAATGATAATTACCTTAATGGGTTAAGGAATAAGGTTAATTTTCGAGTAAAATGAAATGTAAAATGTGAATGTTGTATTTATTGATTTTTTTTGTTTGTGAAATTCTATATGTGGTAAATGGAAAAATATCATGTGAACGTGACTTCTAGTATCTGGGGTTTTTTCTTGAGGTTCTATCCAAATGGGTCGGGTTGACTGAGGCTCTATACCACCCACTAGAATGCATAAGATATGATGTCAGACAAAAAATTTGAGTCCCTAAATTTTTAAATAGATTTAACTTCCTAAACTAATGCTCCATGATAAGTGTGACGATTTTTTTTATGATTCGTTTTCCCCACGGTGTGATATGGTTCTTTATTATACAGATATGTATAGAGTTTTTCCTACCTAGGAAGTTCTGTAAAATAAGTAAATGCATGACCCCTAGAACATGTATTTATAAATAACTTTTTTATGAAGCTGATATAACTGATTGAAATGTAAATAGTAATGGGAATGAGCTATGTAAATATTCATACGTAATATAACTCGAGTTTTATTTTTTTACCATGTATTTTATTCACTACTTATGTAAACTATATTTTTAGAATGTATATATTGTAGGAACCAGTGTGGGGGCCTATGGAGTTTTACTCACAGCCTTCTTGGGACACCATTGAGTACCTGAGAAGTTTTTATGGTTTTTGGTAAGGAAATGAGTAAGGCCCTATACTAGGGGTTGATTTTTGAATTGGTTCTATATAGAGGAGGATCTTTACTTGATGTTGGGACCAATTTTGGGGATTAATATGATTCATGTAATTTTGTGATTTCTTCATATTTGAACAATTGGAAGGACATGAATTATTTACTATTTTGTTGTATTGTACCCTATTTGGGAAATGGTTGGTAATGCATATATCCATTTATTTTTTATTTGTTCCATTATTTTTGTGGATAACATTAGTGAATTACTATGATAAATAGGGTATAATCTCCCCTTGTGTTAAGTGAGACCCTCACATCTTTTCAGAAAATATTTGGTTGAGTTTATCATTTGGATTATAAGGGAAAAAAGTAGGTTTAGGTTTTATGAACATAGGTTAGTAGACCCTAGACTATTCTATCTTACCTTGACAATAAATAGGCACCCCCATATCACTTGATTGACACTCATGATTGTAATAGAGAGATTATTATTTTCTTATCTCTATTGATTGAGGATTATTTCAGTATTATCATTTATCTAATAAATTAATTCCTTTTCAATCTATAAGATATGTTTTCTATACAAGGTCACAACGCAACCAATTTTATAAATCAGCCCAAATGTGTTGTTCTATGGATGGGCTATCAAATCCCTCCATTGAGTGTATTTTCTATGTACTATATTTTCATCCTTATAGCGTTGATTGACTACCTACATCCACTATCCATACACATCATCTTCCACACAACCGTGAATCCTATATTTTATATATCACCCCATGCAGTGATGATTAGGCCGCCCTGTTCATCTCATATCAGTTGGTATTAGAGATATCGTATATTCTATAGGAATAGAAACATTCATTTACAATATATTTACCCATTACCCATATTCTATTTCCATATTATGAAGCCCATAAAAAATACATTTTCCATTCCAAACCTCCAGAATTGGCCTATGTTGGGAAAGAATGAAATATTTTTAAACTACTCTAATTATTCATCTATCTTCTTGTCATATTTATTACACTATATGTTATTCGTATCCCAAAAATATAAAATTAAATTAAATTATCTGAATTTATCATTTTTATATTTTCAAAATTAAGCACATACTTTCATTGAAATTTGTTTAATCTTTATTCAATCATATTATTCTATAAAATAACAAGAACAACACTTTTTGGAGGGACCTGACCAAAAAAGAAGAAAAACATTAGATACAATTACCTTTTTGTGATTTCCATTATCAGTACTTTCTATTTATATACATCACATTCTCAATTATTTTATTTCATCACAATATTATATTTGGAACATTCTATTTCTCATTTTTCTTCATCATTCACAATCAGTAAAATCCCACATACCTATTCTTTCTTCCCCTTTCCACATTTTTATCCATACTTTCAACCCTTTTTTCCACCCTTTACCATTTTTAAACCCTTTACCACTCATGAAGTTTGTGTTAAACTATATTTGGACACAATCATTATCAAGTAAGGAATTGTGACACATGATCTCCATAAATATAGAATTAGATTTTTGAGAACATGATATTTTAATTGAGTTTTGAGAATGGGGGGAAATAAAAAAACATTCTTGTATGTGTATCGTATGTGTGTGAGTGTGTATCCTTATGTTTGTGAGTGTGTACAGATTTTCTGTATGACTGTGTATATCTTGGTTGTGTGTATCTTCATATTTATGACTCTGGGTATAACTGTGTGTGTATCTCACCATGTGTGTTTGGGTTTGTGTAACATATCATGGAAGAATATCATGGGATGAAAATTTCACATTCAGTTGATTGAAGAATTTGAAGAAGTTCTCCCTCATCTAAAGATACACCCCTCAAAATTAAAGCATTGGTGGTAAATTTTGATAATATTCTTGATAGAAAGCAGGAGGTGATATATGGGGGGATTTCCATATCATTCCCTATTATGGGAACCCATAATGATGATTTGTAGGATGTACCAGAAAAGAATAAGTTATTCCATCAACCAATAAGAGTCCAAAGGATAAAACATGATTAAGACGTTCCTAGCGGGATCAAGGTGAAGGTCCCTTCGATTGAATGGAAAAGTGACCTAGAATAATTCATGGAGTGTGTCATGTGGATTGAGAAATTGTTCTCATTCCATTACTTTTATGAGGAGAATAAGGTCAAACATACTTCCCTGGAATTTTATGATTATTCTGTAATTTGGTGTGATCTAATTCATATGGAATGGAATAGGTATGGAGGAATCTCCATCAACATATGGGATTACAAGATGTTTTACAAGTATACGTAGTTTTTTTCCCATAAACTACCATATATATCTCATAAAAACGTTAGTAGATCTCCCAAGTGATTAAGGCTGTAGAATATTACTACATGGAAATTCAAATTTACATGATTTGAGAAACCAATGAGGATGGTCTGGAGGTAACCACTGAACAATTATTACAATGTCTCAATCAGGATATTGCTAATCATGTGATGATGTACCACCATGTAGAGATAAAATATATAATCCACTGAGCCACCATGGTTGAGAAACAAATAAAAAGTAGGAGAAACCTCAGCAACCCACTACCCATTTGATGTTATAGATAAATATGAGGAAGGATATGGAGAATCATAATAATCGACATAGGTAGATGATCGTAAAATTGATAAGTTAATTCTTCCACCTATGAAACCAACATTTGAGTAAAACTAATCAAGGAATTGGGATATTTGTTGTTTCAAATGTCAAGGAAGGAATCACATTACATGTTATTTCGCAAACTGATGCACCCTGACTATGAACAAGTATAGAGAATAGGAGACTGATTGAGAGAACTTGGAAGTGGAGGAGGATAAATCACCAGGAATTTATAATTGATAATTTGCAGAAGATTGTGAGATTATTATAACTATGAGTTGTTTTATGTTCATTGATATCCATTCAATATGTGTAGTGAGATAACCATTTCAATACATGATACAAGATAAATGGGAAGATATGTAGTGTTATTATTGATGTGGGAAGTTATAGCAATGTCGATAGCACCGAGTTGGTGGAGAAGTTGGGATTCCCACCTTGAGTCACCAAAATCTATACTGGCTTCTGTGGTTAAATGATTGCATGGATATTAAGGTCACCATGAAGGTGATAGAATTTTTCACCATCAGAAAGTACAAAGATGTGGATTTTTTCATGTTGTTCCTATTAAGACATTTTATTTATTGTTGGTATGATTGTGGTAGTACAATCAGAATGTTACTCATGATGGTTTCATGAACCGTCACTCTTTTGTACTATGCGGGTAACCTATAACCCACAAACCAATGTCCCGCAATTTAAATTTGAAAGATCGCATTTTGAGAGAGAATAAAATATTATATATTAAAAGAAAGTGTGAAAATGAAAATGGAGAGAATTAGGGGAATATATAAACAAAGAGAAGGAATGTAATGTGGAGTAGTGAAAAATAATGTTGTTAAAGGAATTTGAGAGAAGTAAAAAGTGAAATGATGGAAAACAAGAGGGAGGTTAAGGAATAATTTATTTACAAGAAATGTTACAACACTCATGTATAAATAGGTGTTTCTTCAATACTAACAACTTACCCATATTTCCAAATGAGGTTGATTCTTTGTTGTAGGAGTACTGTGACATTTTTTCAAAAGTGCTTCCACTAGTTTTTACACCCATTAGAGGTATTGAGCATAACATTGACCACATTAATGTAGAATCACAACCGAACCTCCCTACATATTGAAATAATCAAGAGAAGACGAAATAAATGAAAATAAAATTTCAGGATCTACTAGATATGGGATATGTCAATGAGAGCCTTATTCATTGTGTCTTACCAGTTATTCTAGTTTAAAATGTGGATGCACCATGGAGAATATGCACTCAATACATATCCATTAAGAACATCATGGTCAGGTATCCTCATCATGTGCCCATGTTCGATGATATTCTAGATGAAATAAATGATTCTATTATTTTATCAAAAAAATGATTTATGAAGTGGATACCATAAAAAAAGGATTAGATTAAAAGATGCAGGAAAATTGAATTTAATACAAAACATGGACTTCATGAATGGTTTTTCATACCCTTTGGTCTAACTCATGCACCTATCACATTTATCAGGTTAAGGAATCCTATCTTAAATGAATATAAAAGATAATTGTTGGTAGTTTTCTTTGATGATATGTTTGTGTATAGTAGTACTTTTCTGGATCATGTAGACTAATTAAGAAAAAGTTATATACTTGTTAAGGAACGATAACAAGTTTGTAAACTAAAATAATTTTGAATTTTTCCTTAATAAGATTTCTTTATTTGGATTTTTTGAGTGTGAATGGATTTTACATTAACACTGAGGAGAAAAATGTGATATAAGAATGGCCAACTCCATCCTCCATAGGAGAGGTATAACAATTTCATGGGATTACATGTTTTTAGAGGATATGTGAAGGAATTAAGCACACAATTAGCACTATTGAATGATTTTACAAATAATAATGTTCCATTCAATTTGGGGAAAAATCAAGGGAATGCATTCCATGATCATATGGATAGACTCACTCACACCCCTCTACTTACACTTCTAGACTTTTTTAAAACCATTGAATTTGAATGTGATGAAAGTGTAATTGGTATAGTAGGAGTAGTCATGTTAGAATGTGTGCTTGTTGCTTTCTGTAGTAACAAGTTAAATGGCCCAAATATAAACTAGGATACATATGATAAAGAGTTGTATGGATTGTTTATAGTAATCGAAACATGGAATCATTATCTTTGTCCTAAATAATTTGTGATCCTTTCTAATCATGATGCCCTTAAATACCTTAGGAGATAATATAATCTATATAGGATACATGATAGATGGATGGAATTCAATGAATCATCTTCATATGTCATCAATCATAAAAAGGATAATGAATATACTATGGAATAGGCACAATCACGTAGATATTATGTTTTATCCTTTCTTGATTATAAACTCCATGGTTTGGAATACATTAAAGATTTATATTCCACCGATATAGATATTTTTTAACCTTATGGTCATTTTAAAAATGGAGTGACTCAAAAATATTTATATTTACACGATGGATTCTTATTCTGGATTGATAAGATTTTCATTTCTAATTGATCTATCCAAATATTATTAGAAAAATTGTCACATTTCATTTGGGTTAATAGGACATTTTTGTGCTCATAAAACATTAATCATTCGCAGTGAGAATTTTTATTGGCATGAGATATTTATAGATGTTGAAAAATATGTTGGAATGTTGATTGTATTCCATAAATCCAAATCTAAACAGACTGCACATGGAATATATATTCCACTCAAAATCCCTAGAAACCCATGGGAGGACATATCAAGTGAATTTATTGTGGGGATACCAAGAACCAAGAGGGGGGATATTTCATTATTATTATGGTGGATCAATTTTGTAAAATGGAACATTTTATTCCTTATCACAAAAGAAATGATGAAACTAACATTGCTACACTTTTCTTTAAATAATATGTCAAACTCCATGGAATTCAAAGAAGATTGTGTTAGTTCGAGACACAATATTATTTAGTTACTTTTGGAAGACCATGTGGATAAAACTTGGTATAAATTTACTATTTTACACTACACTCCATATTCAAATAAATTAGAAAATAGAGGTGGTGAATTAGACACTATCATCCATTTGGTGATAAATTTTCTAGAAGAATCCCATGATTAGGTAGAAGTGTATACCACATGTGGAATTCTAATAAATTTGGGCCAAGCATTCCACTACTTATTCTTTTCTATTTGATATTGTTTATGACATTAACCCACTTTTCCCTATTTGTTTAGTTTTTTTCCATTGGTGGGAGCAACTAATATGTATATGAAAGGGTGTCCAAAATTCATCAATAAACTCCATGGAAAGGAATGGAAAAATATCGAGTAGATGACCCATAAATACATTGATTGTGTTTAAAAGGGTTCCAATCATGTTTTTTTATATCCTAGTTAAATATATTGGGCTCAAATAAATAATGAAGGATTTTACAAAAAACAAAAAGCAAAACTCATTCCATGAGGAACGTCCCTTTCAGAGTGCCTGAGAATATTAACAACAATTATTACAATATACTCTGTTAGTTCAGTATGGTGTATGTTCCAATTTAAATTTTTATGATCAGTGATCATTTTTAGTTGTATTGGATAATTATTTGAGGACAAACACTTCCCAAGTGGGGTAGGATGATGATAACCACAGTTACAGCTCGAAGTCAATTTCTTGAGTGGAGGAGTTGGATTTTCAAGGACCGATGATGCGATGGAGATTAAAGGTTTTGAATGAAAAAATGGGTGCCCATATCACTTCATTACAAGGCTTAATGGATCATTCCTTTAATGGATGGATAATATGGGCCTAAAATCTAACTTATTCATTAACAAGATTGATTTTTAAATCATGGACCACATGGTTGCACAATATTTTGAATCCCTACCCACATGGAGGATTATTGAATGGAATATCTGGACACTAATGTCAAATCAGCTATGATAGGTAGTCAACGTCAAATCTGGTTGGACATAGTTTGAATGTTTTTTGGTACTTTTAAAATAGTCATTTTTAGACTATATTTTTTCATTTGATGGAATAAAGTAGGTTTATGTTTTACGACTTTAGGGTATTATACCTTTGATATTGTACCACCACATGGCTCTACATATCCACCCTCAGGGAACTTTTTTGGAATTAAATATTGTAATAGATATATTATTCATTGTTTATCTCTATTTTGGTAGGATTATTTAGTTTTTCACCATTTCCCTTATTCATTATTTCCTTGAAAATCTACAAGATACATTTGTGATCCAAGATCATAAAGCCCCAATTATATGCCTTAACCCAAGCGGAATGTTGTGTGGATTTGATATCACATCACCCCCTAAGTGTGTTATATAAGTATTAGGTTTGGTTGTATATAGAATTTATTAACTAATTTCTTCCAAAACCCATAACCATAATCCACCACTTAGCCTCGAAACACATCCTTCTTTCGCCACCCAATGTTGTGATGATCGGGACACCTTGTGTGTCTTTTTTCGGTTGGTATCAGTATAAGTACCCCACCTTAAACATTACATAATATTGAATTATGTTAATAATTCACATAGAATATCTTTTCAGGTTTAAAACATTAGAGAATTAGGTAATAACATAAACATTACAACTTGAATATTACATGTAGACACTTCTTCTCAGTATTCATTTTTTTCATAAAATAAAAACTCTTCGAAAAAAATAGTCATCTCTAGATCCATGTTTTAGACAGCATGCCTTTTCCGTGATCCCATCCTTGACCCTATTAGTCATTATGTTCTGTGGAAAACATTTCAAAAACATGGGATGAGAAAAAAAAGATTAGTAAGGATTATAAAATAAAGAAATAAAACATTAGTTCATCAATACATACCAAGCATAATCTCTTAAACATACCTCATGAAATAATAATAGTTATGAATAACACATTGAAATTATGAATCAAAAAAGTTAACTTGTGGCATCCATATCATACTTACATTGTATGTATCACAACTACATATGGAGTTATGTTGGAATTTCCATCACACTATATTAATTGAACCTCATAAGAGAATCATTAATGTTTACCTCCATTATGTTACCCAATGCATTGGAGAGCTATCTCGGGCTCACCTTCCCTAGGTTTATCATAGAACCCCCCATATACGCAATCAATTCCCAAGAACCATAACATTTTCTTAACACATAAAACAAACATAAAGGAATGATTACATTTCTACATTTCAATCACAATATATCATTTAATGATATTGAAATAATAATTTATTTCTCAAAACCATTTTTAATACCAAAATACATAAAAGGTGTATATGTAATTTAGAATCATTTAAATAAAACTTTAGCTTGTTACAAAAGACAAATATAAAATTATACTAGCAGTGGGGGAATGGTCGTTGTCACTGCATACATTAAAAAAACATTATTTTTGTCGTTTAGTAAAATGATTCATTTACAAATATTCCCATGGAATTAAATGAAATTTCAAATGAGTTTATACATCATATAAAATAAAGACATGTATAAATCAAAATATGCTTCAATGAAAGGATATTGAGAGGAAGTCCCTTACAAAGATCATACCATTAGATTTAAGGATAAATAAATGAAATAATTACATGTGAAAAAAATAAATAGACCCAATATAAGTGGATATAATGTTTAAAAGAGTAAGAGGTCCTTCACACGTATTCATATAATGACATAATCAAGAAGTATAGTTTAATCCAAAGAATGGGAATTGGGTTAAAAAGTCCTATTACCTCATGTCTTACTTGACCTGTTTGTTCATTAATCTCCTGAATAATAAAATAATGTTAATTTCTACATTTTTTCAGAACCCTTTTAATGTTTATTATTCCTTTAAATCACTTATTACCACATTATAATCATTACATAATCATTTATGTCAATACCAATTGTACTGTCGATGTTTGGTATTTGAGTAAAAAATGAACTTCTTATAATTACAAGTTGTCCATGTGGTAAGAATTACATTATATCCAGAATAGAATTCATTATTTAGATATCATATTTGTCATATATATCCAGTATATATATGTATTTATAATATTACATAATATTTGGAGATAATAAATGAAATGCACCGTTCATGGAGATGGTAAGACGTTCGTACGCAAGAATGATAATTTCATTTATATATCAATTTAATGGAATGAAAAATTAATGAGGCAAAGGTATTTCACTATTAAAGTATAGTATAATATTTAATTTGATAAACTCCATCCATTATACATCCCACGTATGGCATTAATGAGTCATATCAGTTTGAGGGGGCCGTAGTACACACTTCCTCAAATTAAATTATCGTTTTTACCAATTATAAAAACTATAAAGGTATTATATAAATAGAAAATAGAGAGAAATATAAAAAATATAAATATAATATATATCACATATAAAAATAGTTATATAATAATGGCCACCATGAGATGCGGTAATAGATAATTGAACAATCATCACTTCGTGAGGCAGTTGTTTGTCGTCCACCGAGATAGTTTGTTCATAACGCATTAGACGGAGGTGTGTATAAGTTTAGTTCAAATACATCTCATAACAACAACTTCATATGTTTAGGATAATGGTGTTGTTATCAAATAAAGGAATAAAAAGAGTTTAGGGGGTTGGATAAATAAAACAAAAGAAAAGAACATAAGAGAAGACGTTACATTTAAATCTTGTATCTCCCTTTGGTTTGAAACAAAATATTTACATGAATTTTCTTCTTCCTAGAAGAATGTGTATACGAGGAGTAAAAGGATTTTTGGGGCATATTTAGGTTGGTTGTGGATGATCCAAGGGGCTTGAGAGGTGTGAGTAATCGGTTAGAGTTGGTGTCCTTTTATAAGGGGGAGGATGTGGTCTTTTGGAATCATTGAATATATTTTTTTATTGAATAATTATTTTTAGTTTATAAAGGTCCAAAAAAAAATTAAATTCTAATATAAGATGAATCTTGTTTGAAATAAAATCATCCAGCAAGAATTCGACAGGTTTTGGATATTTTATTAATTTTTATTAGCTCATTTATTTAAATCATTCATTAATATGGTAATCACTACCTCGTCAATATGTCATAAATAATTTTATTTATATGATGTCTAAAAATTATAAATAAAATACCAAGATGTTGGAAACAATTTTATATTTCAAATTTATATTTATAGTTGAGGAGATAACTTATATAACCCCATCTAAAAATTGATTTAATAAAAGATATATGTTTCTGTCATATTTGTCATTACGTTAAGTTAATTAAAATAAACTGTTATTATCACTCCCAAGTGGCTACATGGGGTCCCAAAATAGACCCAATGATTCCCATGTTCGGATATGTATCAACAAATTGGATTAGAACAAGTTTAAGGGTAATTTAATATTATTATAATATTATTTTTTTACCCTTATTTACCAGATTTACCTTTTAACCATGGTAAATAAAATATTTACTGATGTAAATATTTAAAATGTCTAAAAATAAAAGTTACTTATTTAAAACATTTATACCTATTGACTCCAAGTATGGAATCAATTTTTATAAACTTAGAACACATTATTTGAAAAAATTAATTTAAAATTAATTCCCGCTGCAAAACAAAATGTGTGTTTTTAAGAAATAATAACTATGAAATGATCGACATTTTTTTATGTCCAATTTCAATGTCAAATTACTTATAATGACAAAAATTGTGTTAAATGATAAAAATAAAATCTAATTAATGTTCTAAAATAATTAAAAAGATAATATAATCATAATTAAATTATATTAAAATGCAGTTTTGAATAAAAATACAGCATTTTTCACTATACATTAAATTGAACATTATCAAAAACATACCAAAATTTCATCCAAATTAAATTTTGATGTCCCTATTCTAAAGAAAAATATTATTTTGTCAAATAGTGCATATCTAATGGTAAAAAATAATATATAAAAATGGTTCTCCATCAAAAGGCTATAAAACGACCTTTTAATGATATAAGATTATTTATTTTTAAAATCAGATTATTTCTTTTTTAAAGCCTCAAATATTTATTGGATAAGTGTAAAAACAAGTAAAAAACATGTATAATCATATTTTAGTTAGTTCTTTTCATTCCTTCCATAACAACGGCTAGGCAATAACTACTATTTAAAATAATAATATTATATTAATATTTTTCAGAATAACTCAACATTGTGTGTAACATAAGTTTTCAAAGAAACCCTTTGTTGTGTATCAGGTGTGCCATCGAACATAGCATTCAATTTAATGTAAAATAAATATTTAATTCTCAAATATTAATAAATATGAAAATATCATATTCTTTATTTACCTGAGTTGTTACATCCTTCCCCCATTTTGGAAATTGCGTCCTAACAATTTTATTCACTTATAAAAATAAATGGGGGTATTTATCCCTCATAGTCTTTTTAGATTCCCACATTGCCTCTATAACCATATGGAGTTTCCTCAAAACCTTTAAATGATGAATTAATTTATTCTGAAACACCTACTCTCTTTGGTCTAGAATCCGGACTGGTTGATCCCCATAACAGAGATTCTCTTCCGACGAAACAACCTCTAGACTCAAAACATGAGATGTATCCGGCATATACTTTCTCAAAATTGAAACATGAGAGACATTATGTACTTGGAATAAACATGGAGGTATGTCCACCTAGTATGCAACTGATCCAGATTTTTCCAAGATTTTATAGAATCCAATAATCCTCAGAGTCAACTTTCCTTTCATACTAAAACAGATCACTCTTTTCCATGGAGAAACTTTGAGAAAGACATGATCAATAACCATGAAAGAATGATCTATCCTCCGGTTATCCGCATAAAGTTTATGCATGATCTGAGCTGTTCTCATGGGCTTATAAATCAATTGAACCTTTTCTTCCATATCTTCTACCAATTATTATCCCATCATCTTCCTTTCTCCTAATTAATCCAAAAAAGATAGAGTTTGACACCTCTTTACATATAATACCTCAAATGAAGAAATCTGTATACTGGAATGAAAACTGTTATTATAATAAAATTCAACCAAAGAAAGATATTTGTCCCATTTCTTTGGTAATCCATCGATCAAGAACGTAACATATCCTCCAAGGTCTGAGTTGTTCATTCTGACTACCCATCTGATTGAGGATATAAAGTTGTTCTAAATTTTAATTCATCACCCAATAACATCTGATGGACATTCCAAATAATAGAAGTAAACCTCAGATGACGATCATATATAATTTAGAGGTGAACTCCATGCAACATGATAATCTCTTTAATATATAACTAAGAATGTTGATCTAGAGACAATGTATCTCAAAAATGAAGGAAATGAGCATATTTAATCAATCAATCAACAATATCCCAGATTGCATTATTACATCGAGATGTCTTTGTTAATCCCACAATGAAGTCCATGGATATATTTTCCCGTTTCCACTCTGGAACCAGTAAATGCTGAATCATCCCTTTCAGTAACTGTCGCTCTTGTTTAACCTAATGACAAGTCAAACACTTCACAAAAAAGTCAACAATATCTTTTTTCATTAAATCCCCCCAGTAATACTACCGAAGATGTATTTACATCTTAGTACATCAACAATAAAATTAAAATGGAGAACTATGATCTTCACACAACAACTCATTATTCAACTATGAATCACAAATCACACATAATCACTTCCCAAATCTCAATATAAAATCAATAAGAATGTTAAATTCAGGAAACATACCCTTCTGAACCAATTCTAACCTTTACTAGAACTCATTATCTTCCTTCTACGCTTGCTTAATTCTGTCTCAGAGTGATGATTTCACGGACATGTGAAGAAATAAAGAAGAATTTTCTACACCAACAACTTCTATGACAACGCTCATCAAATCAAAAACCAAAGGATCTCGATCCAAACGTATAATGGTTAATGTAGTATTACTTTTTCGACTCAAGTAATCATCCACTTTGTTTTCTTTTCTCAAATGGTAATGGATCATGAAATCATAATCCTTGATTAATTTCATCCATCTCTTCTGTATCATGTTCAATTCTCTCTGAGTGAATATATTCTTCAAACTTTTGTGGTTATTTTATATATATCATTTTACTCCATACAGATGATGCCTCCAAATTTTAAAATAAAAAACTATATCAGCTAATTCAAAATCATTTGTAGGGTAATTTAACTCATGAGGTTTCAACTAACGTGAAGCATAATAAATTACCAGATCATTCTACATAAGGACACAACCAAGTCCTTTTTTCAAAGCATCACTGTAAATAACAGAGTCACCATTTCTAGAAGTTAGTAACAAAACTAGATCATTCACTAATATTCTAATCAATTCCTAAAAAAAATCCTCTCATTTTTTTGTACAGATGAACTTCAAACCTTTTCATGTAAACATATTCAATGAGCCGGATAACCATGCAAAATTTTCAACAATCCCCTTGTAATAACCTTCCAAACCAAGAAAGCTACAGATCACGGTTATATTTGTGGGTCTTTTCCATTCTTTAACAACTATTTATTGCAGGATCAATCGTTATGCCTTCTTTTTAGACAATGTGACCTATGAAAGAATGTAGTTGTAACCAAAACTCACACTTTCTCAATTTTACATACAGTTTTTTTTCATTCACGGTTTGAAAGAAAACCCTCAAAAGGATTTTATATTCCTTATTAATTTTGGAAGAAATATAAATATCATCAATAAACACAACAACAAACTTATCCAAGAACACCCAAAAAATTATTTTCATAAGATACATTAATAAAGTAGGTGTATTGGTTAATCCAAATAGAATAACTAAAAATTAATAATGGCCATATCCAGCACGATACACGGTCTATAGTATGACTGCTTCCTTTACATACAATTGATGGTACCCTGACCACAAGTCAATATTCAAAAAATACTGAGCCCCATGAAGCTGATCAAACAAAACATAGATACAAGTCAATGGATACTTTTTCATAAATTGATGTTATTAAATGCTCTATAATAAATTCAAATTATCATTGAACCATATTTTTTTACAAAAAATATAGGAACACCCCATGGTGATGTTCTAGGTTGAATGAATCCTTTATCTAATAATTCATGAAATTGTTTCTTTTACTCTAAAATATCAATTTGATCCATTCGATATGGGGGGTTTTTAAATTGGATTAACATCAAGAACTAATTCAACTGTCAATTCAACTTCTTGATCAGGTATAATACTGGGAAACTTATCATGAAAAAACATCAATGTACTCATTTACTACTGGCATATCATTAATCCGAACAGTTATTTTGTTTTCAACAGTATTTTCAAGGTAACATTAATTTTCATCTATTAGTAGTTTCTCACCTTCCTGATATGTTATCATAAGTAAATGTTCATTATTGTACAAAAACTGCAATTCTTTCAGAAAAGAAACCTATCTTTCCCTACAGTCAATATTATAATGATAAATAGGAATCCAATTCATACCCATAATAACATCAAGCTCTACTAGAGGAAAAACAATATAGTTTGTAGGTAGATTTTTTCCGCACACAAGGACATGGATGTTCTTATGATTTATTTTTGTCAAAACATTTCTTCCAAGTGTTTTTACCATATGTTTATGATTTATATCTTAACATGGAATTCCCAATTTACTAGAAAAATTCTCAGAAATGAAAGAATGTGTAGGCCCTGAATCAAACACACATTGTCATAATCAGAACAAACAAATAGTGTACCTAATAGTACTTCAATTGGTGTCCCAACATCGATTGAAGTAATTTCAAAGGATTTATCCACACATTTCACCTTATAGTCTGGATTCTTTTACTCAGTTGAATTATTCGTTGGAAACTCATTTTCATAATGACCCATTCCATTTCACTAAAAAATTTACTTACTATAAATAAGATTTTGGCATACCATTAACCCGATATTTTTTTTGTGAAATTATGAGACTTTTGTCCCATTTTATTACATTGGTAGAACTTAAAAAAATTGAAAATACATTCCTATACATTCCTTTTAAATTTTTTTTCACAAACTATAAACTTAAGTTTCTTATCATTAGACCTTTTTGAAGAGTCCTTCCCTTTCATCTTCCACCTTGACCTCTTATTCTGTTATTTTTAGAAGAACATCTGATCATCGGAAAACTCCATTTCCACATTCTCTTTGTGGAATCAATAATGTTTTTCTTATGACTTTTCCTTTCCTTCATGAAAAGGGGGAGATTGTTAAGTCATTAATGCATCCTTATCACTTTACCATTCCTTTTGTTTTGAAAATCACAAACACCTTATTTCAAGGAAAAACTCATTTTACCCATGTTTTACTTCCATATGGAATGTTTCCTTCCCAAATAAAATTTACCCCTACCTTGTTTTCATTGTTCATATCAATATTATTCTTAAGTATAAAAATAGGATTCATATCTAAAACCTCGGATTCACATAATACTAGATATGAAGCATTCTGTTTTCTGATTACGACTTTTCATTTCGAATTCCAGTACAGAATTCTCATTAAGAATTCTAGTCCAGAATTCTCATTACGAATTCTAGTGGAAAATTTTCATTACGAATTCTAGTGAAGAATTCTCATTACGAATTCTAGTGCTGAATTCTCATTATGAATTCTAGTCCAGAATTATCATTATGAATTCTAGTGCAGAATTCTCATTACGAATTCTAGTGCAGAATTCTCATTACGAATTCTAGTGAAGAAATATCATTATGAATTCTAGTACATAATTCTCATTACGAATTCTAGTGCATAATTCTCATTAAGAATTCTAGTGAAGAATTGTCATTACGAATTCTAGAGCAGAATTCTCATTACGAATTCTAGTGGAGAATTATAATTATGAATTCTAGTGATGAATTCTCATTATGAGTTCTGATGATGAATTGTGATTAAGAATTATCATTATGAATTCTAAAGATGAATTCTAATTATGAATTCTCATTACGAATTCTGATGAATAATTCTGATTACGAATTCTCATTACAAATTCTGATTATGAATTCTCATTCCGAAGTCTCCTATTAAACAGAATATGAATATCCTTGTATTATAGACTCCGAATTCAATTTTTGGTTAGACTCCGAACTTTCATACTTACTTACATTCTGAACATTCATATTTCCATTCATTCCAAATATAAGATTTTGTTTATGCATACACTACTTATTTTATAAAATGATATCATGCCTTCAGTTATCAACTAACCATTGTTTGAGGGACATGTCTACATGTCCCTCTGAAATTCAAGGAAGAATATGACTGTTGGGGGAGGGAGCCGACCATTAGAGTTGTGCCTATAAATATGATCTCATTTGAAAGATATCTATACACAATTTACAGAATTTTGACAACATTGACACTTGACACTGATATGAGATTACATGTTGTTGAAGTTATTTCTAGAAAGAGAGGCTCTTATAAACTATCATGCTTCGTGTAGAAAGTTTGAACAGCTTGTTCAAAAAAAATTCATGGAGATTTTCTTAGTGTAGAGGTTTTATTTCCTTAAAATCAGAGACTTCGGGTTTTGAAGTTAGAGGTGCCAATTTCCTTAAAAATCTAGGGCTTCCGGGATAGGAAGACAGAGGTGCCGACTACCTGATAGTTGAGGGTTTGTGGGGATAGCATGATAGACTCCGATCTTCGTATCGAGGGCTTACCTGGGTTTGATTAAGACATACTTTCTTGAAAGTATAAATCAAGGGACCTCTTATCCAGGGTTTTTGGATATCCTTCTCTTTGGGTTAAAAGAGTTATTGTTCATTACTTGTAGTGTTACTCCTTTGTTTTCCATTGTGCATTTTATATTGCTAAGGAAAGTATAACTTTCGTATACTTCCTTACTTGTTCTCTGATTTATTTAGATTATATACACTTTCACATAGAATCATATATGTTGTAATGTTTTGTGATGTTTAATTTCTAGAATCAGTCTTTTGGAATCAAGAAAATTATTAGAACTTAGAGGTGTTGTGAATTTTGATTATGCAAAATTTCCTTAGGGATTTTTAAACTATACCATTCACACCTCTTTTATTTGAGCATCTCATACTTATATATTCGATCCTACATTTGGTATTATAGAGTATATCATACTCACATACCATTTCACAATTGGTATCAGAGGGTTGGATACATCTGAATTAATCTCACGATTAGATTCAGAGTAAAATTCATCTTCTTATTCATTCAAAATTTCATTTTTCGGATTCATATTTTTCGGATTGACTTTTCCGTATTCATATATTTTGGAATCTATTTTCTAGAATAATAGTTTGGATTCATTTTTTTTTCTTAGAGATACAATTTTTTTTCTTATAATATTTTCATTATTTTACAAAATCTTACTTCTAACAAATTTGTGTGCCAATGTTTTTCATAAAGATGACAATTTTAAATTTCGGTTCTATCGATAACCGAAATCCTACCAGACCTCCAATTTTTGATGGAAATGATTATGAGTACTGGAGAGATTAGATGAAGACATTTTTTATCATTACTAGAGTTGATAACTAAATAATGCAGACTAGAGTTTATAAGAACCCGGATAAGGAATTTAGAACCTTTACGAATAAGGAGAAAACAGAATATCAATCAAACTTCAGAGTCAGAAATACTTTGTTGTGTTCCATGACTAGGAACATCTATCGTCAAATATCATTGTGTGTAGCTACAAAAAATATCTGGATGAAACTTGATGTTTCTCATTTTGGTACATCTAAAGTCATAGAGACTAGAAGAGCTATTCTGAGAGATAAATATCATGGTTTTAACTTTCCTTATGGAGAACCTATATGAAAAGTTCAGTACAGGTTTATGACTTTTGTGAATAGATTATAGTCTATGGGAGAAAAATTTTTGGATGATGAATATCTTGTGGATAAGATCATAGATATCATGCCAAATGAATGGGAGTCCAAGAGGACATCTAGTGATGAGAATAGGAAAGTCACTCAGATTTCTTTAGATGAGTTATTTGGAACTCTTCTTCAGCATGAAACCATATGAAGAGAGACGATGAGAATGTTAAGAAGAAAAATTGAAATGGAGGAGTTGATTTTACAACCACTTCTAAACATATGAAATCCAAGACCCCAGAATGTGTTACTAGATCAATGTCAATGAATGTCATTATTCAATTAAAATATAGTGATATAGAAAAGTCAGATAATGAATTGGCTAATCTTGCTCGTAGAATGAGAAAGATTGTAGCTCAAAAAAAATATCAGAATGAGTACATGATGAGAGACTACATAGATAATAAAGACGGATAAGTTACTTGCTATGAGTGTTGAAGAACATGTCATATCAGACCAGATTGTGCCTTGTTTAAAAAGAAGGAGAAGAAGGAATGAAATTTAGAAAGGAACAAGAATAAGTTTTATCGGTCAAAGAACAAGAAAAGTCTTAATGCTAATGTTACGTGTAGTGATAGCAGTGGAGATTCTTCAAAAAGTGAATCTTCTGAATATGATTCATCAGCACTGAAGAATATGGTATTTTTTTCTACTACTTATTTTCCTAATACATATCTTATGGCCATGGTATGCTCTGCCGATGGTTTAACAAATTTATCTCTTGATAATAATTACTCTTCCGAAAATAGTACTTTTAATGAAGATACTTCGTCATCAGAAAATGAAGAACCTTCATATGAAGAAGTATCTAGATTATCCATGTTACTTGAAGCTAAAAAATTTAAAATTTCTAAGAAATTATATAAGGGAAATACTAGGGAAGAAATTCTTAAAAAAGAGATTTCAGATCTTTCTAGAGATCTTGGAGATAAGGAAGAGATTTTATAAAAACATTATAAAGACCATGAGAAAGAAAATTCTCATAAGGAAGAACTTTCTTCAGATCATTAGAATGCTATTTTAAAGATAAAAGTTTTTGATGAAAATCTAACTCTAAGGAAATAATTCTGGAGGATAGGAATTTAGTCATCAGATTGAAATCCAAAATATTTTTTTTAAGAATCTTCTTGAAAAATTTATCTCTGGGATGGAAAATTTTGACAATATATATTCTCAAATTAAACCTCAAGGAAACACTACTGGAGTAGGTTATACTCGCAAAAACCGGTTTTCAAAAACAACTATTTTATTCCTTCTAGAGCCCCTTTTTGCACTAAGTGTCAAAGAGGTGGGCACTGGAAGAAAAATTGATCATTGAATAGAGTTCAATCTCTCGAGTTTCATAAATCTTATTTTTCTAAACAAATTTGGATACCAAAATTTTTGTTTTCTAATAATTTCAAATCCACGAAAGCTTGGATTCTGATAGTCTAACATTCTTTTTTTTTCATGAAGATAAATAAGGTAACAAAAGCAATACATGGTACATGGATAGTAGAAGTTCCCGACATATGACTAGTAACAAAAACTATTTTGAAAAGATTATAAAAACGAAAGGAGGAAAAGAAACATTCGGAGACAATGCTCAGGGAGAAATTATTTGTATAGGTAACATTGTTCTTCTTGGAAAAACCTTGATTTCAAATGTTTTATTTCTTGTAGAGCACACACTGAAAAGAGATATCATTATTCAATTTATCACGACACAAGATCAATATGCTAATATTTTCACAAAATCATTACCCTCCGATAGATTTGAATACATTAACCAGAATTTTGCAATGATAATCATAAGGTAATCCTCCTTGATTAACTTTCTTTTGAACCAATATCCTTACAGTAATAAACTCCATTTTTATATGGGGGGTACATTTGTTTAAAGTTTTCAAAAATTTTCGTAATGATGTTTTCAAAATTTTTCATAATGAAGTCTTCAAAATTTTTCTGAATGAATTTTCAAATATTTATATAATCTAGTTTTAAATTTATTTTCATAATATAAATTTTTGTAATGGAGATTCTCGTAAGGGAAATTTTCGTAATGGAAATTTTCGTACTGGGAATTTTCGTACTAATAATTGTTCTAATCAAGTTTTGGAACTCAATGTTTTTGTAATAAATATTTTTTATATTGAATTTTTCATAGTTAGATCTCCATAGTGAATCTTTTGTAGTAGGTTTTTTGTAGTGGGTTTTTTCGTAGTTAGATTTTCTTCAAGAAGAACATCACCTGTTATGAATAATCTTCATGGCCAATCCGAAAGGTATGATTCCCTAACATAAGATTTCATAATCATTACTTCTTTGTTGGTATTTTATTTTGTTTTTAAAATTTATAGTACACATGTTTCCTTAAATCCGAATGTTTTTCTTAAAACCATCAAAATATTGGATTCAAGATTTCCTTGCGGTTATGTTTTCAACCGTCAGATCAGATCAGAGCATTTTTCAACCGTTATATTTGTTTTTGAAGATGAAAGGTCACTTCTATCTCTTATATAAAGGAACCCCGAAGGGTTATCCCACATCAGTTTTCAAATCTTCTATGCCTTGAATCTCTTCCTAAGTTCTTAATCCCGTTACGAATCAATCAGATTTCCCCCAGTCTGAATGTCTGTAGAAGCTTCTTCCCACGAAATGTCTACTACAAAGCCAATCTCAAAGTGGCCAGTATACAGGAAAAGGTTAGTGTATCCGATCTTTTTCAAGTATGATTCTATCATTTCTATTAATATTAAGTTAAATGGATGGGAATATGTCTACATATCAATGCCATGTGATCAATACATAGTGTATCCGGATTTACTCATAGAGTTTTATGAGTCTGTGTGCTTCTTTATGGAAGATGATAGAGAAATATTTCCTTTCAAGTCTTATGAAAAAACCTACAAACATTCTTATACCAAGGAAGCCAACATGGTGGGATTATCATATGAAGGGGAGGCAGAATTTTTCTCCCACAAACTCCCAGATGTTAATGGATGTTTCATTAAGGAAAAGGCTTTGGAATGTATTGGAATTTCTGAAGTCAAGATAGCAAATAATTCCCACCTTTATTCTTACAATCGGATTTTACAGCTATGGGTACAAGGATTTTTAGTACCGAGAAAAGGTGACAAAGATACCCTCAAGAAGAGTGACATATATTTCTTAGATTTCTTTGTAAATCTAAGGAAAATTAATTTGATGAGGCATGTTCTTATTAAAATTAAGAACACTAAGAATGGAAATATGGGAGCCCAAATTTCATGTATCATGCCTTACTCTCAAAGTTGATTGTTCGGTGTATTAATTCATTCATGATTTCATGCAAATCTGAGTCTCAAAATTTAATGGTTATTCTTGTTAGTGATGACACTCTAGAAAGAATGAATATCGAATATTATAAGGAGACATGAGAGTTTTATGATCTACTAGAGGAAGAGGCAGATGCTATTCCAGAAGATACTGAAGAGGCTAAACCAACCATGAAAGATGGGATGAAAAGAAATTTGAAGGAAGTGGAAGCTGTAGGTCAAACTCCTAATGCTAAGGAAGTCCAATATGCACCTCCCAAACCAAAGAAACAGATAGCGTATCCAGATGTGGTGGTTGTAAAATAGATGTAAGATATGGAAAAGAGGAAATAAGGGGAGCCACAGTTCGTCTTGGACCCTGCTGAAGCTAAGTCTTTAAGGGAGAAGACTTCTGAATACCTTGAGAAGATAAAAAAAGAGAATAAGATGAAGAAGAAAATGTATGAGGCTGAAGTTGTACAATATCTTTTGAAAGCCATATAAGTAGATTCTAATAATATCCCAGTGTCGTAAACATTCTTAGTTCAGCCATTACTAGAGTCTCTGGGGAAGAATTTCTTCACTTCGGAAAATATAAAGAGAAAGAAGTTGTTGAAGATGTAGAATAGGAGGAAGTAGAAGAAGAAGAATAAAAAGAAGAAGATTAAGAAGAATAGAGTAGGTATTTAGATGATCTGATTAAACCAGTTGAATAATATCAAGATAAAGAAAATGCATCTGAGAAATTACCACTCTGAACATCTAAGGGTGAGTCCTGGAAGCTTGTCACTCCTGGAAAGGAAGAAGAGAAATATGGAAAGAAAGATGAAGTCAAGGATGAAGAAGAAGTAAATGAATTATCTAAGGAAGAAATCTATGAAAAGCACTTCTTTGATGAAGGGGCATAAAAAGAAAAGATTGATGAAGATAGATTTGTTCAATTATCTGATAGCAAGCATAAATCTCCTGATGAGAAAGTCACACCGAATATTGATAAGAGTAAGCAAGTGACTGTTGATTCTCAATGAAAATCTACAGTGAAGATGACAGAAGTTGTAGGAACTTCAAAAAGGAAGCTTGTTGAGCTTGAAAAACCACTCCCACCATGTAATGTCTCAAATTCAGAGTCATCTTCACTCGGTCATGATTTTGTGGAGAAATATTTAAAGAAGCTAGTCGTTTCCATTCCGAGATTTACAATTATCGATTTTAGATGCCAGAATCACTAGCATTTGTTTAATCAGAAATCAGATTCAGTGTCCGTAGTGATTGAAAAGTGTGTCAAGGTTGATTCAGATTTCAAAAAATTTATTATAGGCTACGAATCTCACAGGAAGTCTTGCAAGAAAATGACTACATGGTCAATGAATGTCGTCCAAAATATGGCCGAGCTTGATGAATTTCAAGTGGATGTAAAAGTGGATTTTGATACGGAATATTCCAAGATCAAGGATCTTACAAATAGTTTTCAGGAAAAGCTGACCCTAGAGAATAATACTCGGAATCAACAGGTCAAGGATCTGAATGGGAAGCTTAACTCTATTTCTCAAAGATGGAAAGGGGAAAGAGATTTTTAGATTTAGATCGAATAGAATCTGGTAAACCAGGTTGAAGTTCTTAAGGATCTGTCTGAGGCTCTGAAGGCTCAAGATGACAGGATTAAAGACATAGAAAAGAAAGCTGAGGAAGATCACAAAGAGTTAAAGAATCTAAAAACCTTGATGAAGAAGTTAATACCAAAGATAAAAAGAAGACAAATAGACCTAATCTGATCTTTTGTTGTGTTTGTTTTTCCTTTTACTAATAATTTCAACCTTAATGAAAACTATGGTTTCTTGTCTTTTGTGTTATTTTGTTCTATTATTTCAAGTACCATATTGTTTTCTATTCCCTCAATCTCTTTTTGAAAATAACAAAGGGGGAGAAGAAAAAATAATTTTAAAGAAGATAAGGAAAAGATTTCTAAGTATAAGAAATATCCCTAAGTACGTTGGAGATAGTCATTACGATGATTTACACATTCAAATGAAAAATATCATTCCAGAAATTTACAATATGATCCTTAGTGTTCTAATGCCTAAGGGGGAGTTAGTCGTGTTAACTAGTTTACATGAACAAAGGGATATAAGCTTTATTTTTAATGTCTATGAAATATTTCCAAGTTTTTATATTCTTTTTCGTAAGGATGTTTGTACTTTACAAAAAGGGGGTTTTTATGAGTCAATAAGGTTTTCCTTCTGACTTTTCCATTCCTTCATGAAAAGGGGCAGATTGTTAAGTCATTAAGTCATCATTATGAGTTTACCATTCCTATTGTTTTGAAAATCACAAACACCTTATTTCATGACAAAACTCATTTTACCCCTGTTTTACTTCTATAAGGAAAACTTCCTTCCCAAAAGAAATTTACCCCTACCTTGTTTTCATTGTTCATAACAATATTTTTCTTAAATATAAAAATCGGATTCATATATAAAACCTCAGAATCCCATAATACTAGATATGATTCATTTTCTTTCTGATTAGGAATTTTCATTACGAATTCTAGTACAAAATTCTCATTACGAATTCTAGTGCAGAATTCCCATTACGAATTCTAGTCGAGAATTCTCATAATGAATTGTAGTGAAGAATTGTCATTACGAATTCTAGTGAAGAATTCTCATTATGAATTTTAGTGCAGAATTCTCCTTACGAATTCTAGTGCAGAATTCTCATTACAAATTCTAGTGCAGAATTATCATTACGAATTATAGAGAAGAATTCTCATTACGAATTCTAGTGCATAATTCTCATTACGAATTTTAGTACATAATTCACATTACAAGTTCTAGTGAAAAATTCTCATTATGAATTCTAGTGAAAAATTCTCAATACGAAATCTAGTCCAGAATTGTCATTACTAATTATAGTACAAAATTCTCATTACAAATTCTAGTGATAAATTATCATTACGAATTCTGATGATGAATTCTGATGATGAATTTTCATTATGAATTCTGATGACGAATTCTGATTACGAATTCTCATTATTAATTCTGATGATGAATTCTGATTACACATTCTCATTCTAAATTCTCCTGTTAAACATAATATGAATATCCTTGTACTATAGATTCTGAATTAAATTTTTGGTTAGACTCTAAACTTTAATACTTACTTACATTTCGAACATTCATATTTTCTTTCATTCCGAATATCAGATTTTGGTTATGCTTACACATGTTCTTTTATAAAATGATGGTGTGCCTTCGGTTATCAACTAACCATTGTTTGAGTGACATATGTACAGGTCCCTCCAAAATTCAAGGAATAACATGAACGTTGGAGGAGGGAGCCGACCATTAGAGTTGTGCCTATAAATAGGAGCTCATTTGGAAGAGCTCGATACACACTTGACTGAATTTTGACAACTTCGAAACTTGACACTGATCTGAGATTACATGATGTTGAAGTGATTTCTAGAGAGAGATACTCTTATATACTCTCAGGCATCATGCAGGTAGTTTGAAAAGCTTGTTAAAGATTTTATTCATGTAAATTTTCATAGTGTAGGGGTTCGATTTCTTTAAAATCAGACAGTTCAGGTTCTGAAGTTAGAGGTGTCGATTTCCTCACAAATCGAGGGCTTTCGGGGATAAGAAGACAGAGGTACCGACTACCTGATTTTTGAGAGATTGCATGGGTAGAAAGAAAGACTCTGATATTCATATAGAGGGCTTACCTGGGATTGGGTAAGACATACATTCTTGAAAGTATAAATGAAGTGACCTCTTATCTAGGGTTGTTGGATATCCTTCTCTTTGGGTTAAAAGAGTTATTGTTTGTTACTTGTAGTGTTACTATATTGTTTTCCGCTGTTCATTTTTTATTGTTTATGAAACTATAACTTTCTTATACTTCTTTACTTGTACTCTGATTTAGTTAGATTCTATATTCTTTAAGGTTGAATCTTAGTTATTGTGAACTTTTGTGATGTCTCATTTCTGGAATCACTTTTCTGGAAGCAGGCAAGTTATTAGATCTTTGAGGTGTTTTCAATTTTGATTATGAAAAATTTCTTTTAGGATTTATAAAGTATGAAATCCACCCACTCTTTTATTTGAGCATCTCATACTCATATATTCAATCATACATTTGGTGTTATAGAGAATATCATACTCACATACCATCTCACACTCTAAACATCAAACATGTTTTTTATAACATTTGAACTCCCAACAATCTAATGCCCTTTGATACTTTGGCTTTAATCCTTAGTAAAATGGTTGATTATACTATCAATATCTAGTATGAAATTTGGATCATACCTTGCTAGTCGAGTGAATTTTTCTTCATAAGCATCCACTGAGTCATCCTCCTTCCTAAATTCTTGGAATTGTTTTTCCATTCTAAGATGAACCACCTTTGGAAAATATTTCTCAAGAAACATACCTTCAGATTCATACCAATCAAGATAATCAATCATATTACTATCGAAGATATTTTTTATCATTGAACACCACTGATCAGATTCACCTTCAAAACCATAAACAACAAGAGTAACCATTTGATTTTTTGAATACCCCAGGAAATCAAAAATTTCACCAGTTCATTAGTCCACCCTTCAGCTAACATAAGGTCAAATGATCCTATGAATGATGGGGGATGTTGCCTCATGAATTTCTCCACTACTGAAATCTTCTTATGTAGTTGATTTGGATGATCTCTTGAATGGTTACCACCACCATTTATAGCCTTAGTCCACTATGCCATCACTATAACAAACCGTTCAATTCCTATTCCAAACATCTAAAGTTGCTAATTTGGAAGGTCGTCTTCCTCCTAATGTCATCCCATCATAGCTGCCCAATTTCCTCAACATAAAACCATTCTGAACATAGAAATATATTCAGTGAAGAGGCATTGTAATCTATAAATGCTATATCATTTCAATCTTACCATAAATTAATTTATGGACAGTAATTTAACAATAGTCTTACTCCTAAAGATGGCTAAACTAGCCTCAGATACCAACTATAAGGACCCAAACTTTAGCATTACATAATATTGAATTATGTTAATAATTCACATTGAGGATCCTTTCAGGTTTAGAGATTGAGAAAATTAGGTCATAAAATATACATAAAAATTTTAATATTATATGTAGACACTTCTACTCAGTAACCATTTTTTTCATAAAATAAACACTCTTTGAAAAAAAGAGTAATGTATAGTTCCACGTTTTAAAAACTATTACTTTTCCTTGTTCCCATCCTTGGCCCTATTCATCTTTATGTCATGTGAAAAACATTTCAATAAAATTGGTTAAGCATAAAAAACTCTGAAATGATTATATAATAATGAATGAAAACATTAGTCCATCAATACATACCAATCATAAGACCTTTACCACACCTCATAAAATCATTAGATTTATGATTGAGACATATAAATTATAAATCAAAAAGGTAACTTGTGGCATCCAAATCATACTTACATTGTCGCTATCACAGCTACACAGGGAGTTGCATTGGAATACCCATCAAGGTATGTAACATCCCAAGAAAATAAAGAAATATTTCATTTTCATATTTTTTAATATGTTTGAATGAAATATTAATTTTACTTTAAATGGGATTCTGTGTTTGATGGCGTACCCGATACGCAACAATGAGTTTCTTCAAAATCATATGTTTCATATTAATAATATAATATTATTATTTTAAATGGTAGTTAATGCCTAGTCGTTGTATTTGCAGGAATGAACAGAACTATCTACAATATGATTATACATTTTTTTAAATGTTTTTACATTTATCCAATAATAGTTAGAGTCTTAAAGGGTGATGTAATCCAATTTTAAGCACAAATACAACAATATTATTTAAAAGGTTGATTTACCGCCTTTTGAGGGAGACCCTTATTAAATCTAGTTTTATTCACTTTTATGTGTTCTATTTGAAAAAATATAATCAGTCTTTATAATCAGGACATAAAAATTTACTTTGGGTAAAATTTTGGTATTTTTCAAATAAAATTCATTTTTTAATGAATAGTGAAAAATACTTAATTTAAATTCAAAACTGCATTTTACTCTAATTTATTTATACGGTTGTATTAACTTTTTAATTAGTTTTAATGTTTAATTAGAATATATTTTTACAATTTAATCTAATTTTATTCATTGTAAGTAATTTCATGTGGAAATTGGACATAAACAGGTGTCAAACTTATGAAAGTTATTATTTCTTAAAAACAAGCTTTCTGTTTTGACAAAAAAAATTAATTATAAATTAATGAATGAAAAATTCTATATTTTTAATTTGGTAAAATAGACATAATTTTTTAATTCAGAATATAAAATAGTTCTTAAGCTCAATTTTTCATATATTTATGAAAACCTTCAAATTTTGATGAATAGTTAAAAAAATGAGTAGTAGTTAAAAACCCAACCTTTTCATTTGAATTAAATTTTACTGCTTCTGAAAATTGAATTTCAAAAATAGGACATTAATTTTTTTTATCATTAGGTAAAATGTGGTTCAATACGATGAAAATAATTTTTTGTTGAATAGTAACTCTTGACTTTTATTTACCTTGGTTAAAGGTAAATAGGGTAATTTAAGGTAAAATAATACTATAATGACAAAAAAATGTCTTAACATGTGTCATAATACTATTAGTTGATACATTCCTGACCATGGGAATCCTTTTGCCGATTTTGGGACTCCATGGAGCCACTTAAGAGTGATAATGACACTTTATATTAATTAATTTAAAGTAATGGCAAAAATGACATAAACAAATATATTTTAGTAAAACATTTTTTACACGGGATTATATAAATTATCTCTTCAAATATAAATATTCATTTTAAAGCTAAAAAAATTTCCTACATCATAGTTGTTTTTTTATAATTTATATACATGAAATAAATAAAATTATTAATGACACAATAATGATACAATGTTTACCTCGTTAGTGAATGATATAAATAAATTAATTTTTAAAAATTAAAACAATATCCAAAACCTGTCCAATTCTTATTGGATGATTTCATTTCTAACATGTGTAATTTTATCTTTTTCTTTAATGAGTTATTGCCCTTTTGAAACCGAAGAAAAGTTTATAATAAAATTATATTTTCAAACTTTCCTAAAGAGCCCCTCCTCCCCCTTATAAAAAGTCACCAATTCTAACCCATTACTCACACCACTAAAGACCCTTGAATCATCCTACCTCAACCCAATTAATCACATTACATCCCTGTATTCCACCTAGAATCATTAATATAGGTAGAAAGCACATCAAGTCAACATTTTGGTTCAAACCAAAGGGAGTTACCCGATTTAAAGGTAATATTTTCTCTTACATTATTTTCTTTTATATTAATTGTTGAAACCCCTAAACTATTTTTACCTAATTTTATTACAAAAAAAAGCATCCTAAATATACAAGGTTTTTTATGAGAATAATTCTAAATACAGTTACATAGACCTCCATTTAATGGGCAATGAATATACTGTATCTATGGACGGTGAACGACTGCCTCATGAAACGATGATTGTTCAAATATCTTCAACCACCTGTCATGTGATGGAACTGTATTTATATATGATATATATTATGTTTATTTTTTCACTATACTTCTACATTTTCAATTTATAGCATAGCTTTATGGTTTCTATAATGGGTAAATGCGATAATTGTGTTTGAGGAAGTGCAGACTTCCGCCCCTCAAAGTGATATGACTCGTTCATGCCATATGTGGAATTTATAAAGGATGGAATTTCTGAAATTATATATGATATTGTACTTGAATTATAATATACCTATGTATCATTACGTTTTTATTCCATTAAATATGAAATAGAAATGAATGTAGCGGTCATGCGTACGTACGACATACCGTCTCCACGAATGGTGCATTTCATTTCTTACCTCCAAATGTTATGTACTATTATAAATTCATATATATACTAGATATATATGATATATATGATATCTAAATCATGAATATTATTCTGGAGATAATGGAAAAATTTTAATTATAAGAAGACCATTTTTGACTCAAGTACCAAATAATGAGAAAACAACCATTATTAACATAAATAATTACATAATGTTTATAACATGGTAATATGGAATATAAAAGGAATAATAAACATGAAAAAGGTTCTTAAGAAAGTATAAATTATCTTTAGATTATTATTCATTAGATTAAAGAACGAACGGGTCAAGTCTGACACGAGGTATGGGACTTCGTCTCAATCTCCTTTCATTTAGGCATATTTTGATATATAAACAACCCTTTTTTATATGGGGTATAAACACCTTGTAATTTTCAACTCATTAAAATGGAATCTTTTTTCTACATAGCGTTTTACTAAATGAAAAAAAGAATGTTTATTTTTAACGTCAGTATTGTCAATGACCTTTTCCGCCGTTGCAAGTATTATTTAATCGTTGGCTTCCTTAATAAGCCATTATGTTTTTACAAGGAAAATATATAAAATATACTCTTTTACGTATTTTGGTATCAAAAATTGTTTTGATAATGGAATTGTTATGTAAATATATTTAAATGATATATTGTGATTGAAATGTGGGAATGTTATCATTCCTTTATGTTTTTTTATGTTTTATGAATATGTTATGGTTATTGGGAATTGATTATGTATACGGGTGGATCTGTGTTAAACCTAGGGAAGGTGAGCCTCGAGATAGCTCTATAATGCGTTGGGTAACGTCACGGAGGTAAATGAGAATGTTTCTCCTAAGTGATTTGGTAAATATATTGTGATGGGTATTCCATCGTAACCCTCTATGTAGTTGTGATAACTACAATGTATGTATGATATGGATTCCACAAGTTACCTTTATAGTTTTTTATTTCTATGTGTTATTCATAACTCTTATGATTTCATGTGGTATGTGAAAAAGTTTATTTTTTGATGGGATAATGTATCCTTTCATTATTTTATAACCCTTATTGAGATTTTTTATGCTCATCCCATGTTTCGAAATGTTTTTCGCATGACATAAAGATGAATAGGGTCAATAATGGGATCAAGGTAAAGTCATGCTTTTTAAAACATAGAACTAGACATGATAGTTTTTTCAAGGGTTTTTATATTATTAAATAATGGAAACTTATTAGAAGTGTCCACATTGTAATTTTATTAGATGTAATTGTTATGGACTAATTCAATAAAACTCGAAACCTGAAAATATCCTCAATGTGAATTATTCATTTCATTCAATATTATGTATTGTATTACGTACATGACATTATATTTTGTTTCATAGGTCAGTTTAGAAAACTTTGAGAGTTAGAATATTGATAAATTAATGTTAATAAATTAAATTTTGTTAATATTGAAATGATATAGAATTTACAGACTAACATGTTTCTACAACTATGATATCTATGGGTTAAAAGTGGTTTTCTGCAGGGGAAATAGGGCTGTTATGATGGGATTCCATTAAGAGGAAGACAACCTTCTAAATCAGCAACCTGATATGGTTGGAAGCAGAACCGAATAGTTTGTTGTTGTGATGGAACCATTGAAATAGGCTACAAATGGAGGTGGTATCCATGCATGAGATTATCCAGATCAACCATAGAGGAACATGTTAGTAGTGGATCATTTCAGGTGGCAACATCCCCCATCATTCAGAGGATCGTATGACCCTGTGCTAGTAGAAGGGTGGATTAAAGCACTGGAAATTATTTTTTATATCATGGGGTGTTCATAACATCAAAGGGTTAGTCTTTTTGTTTACCGTATTAAAGTTGAAGCCAATCAGTGGTGGTTGATGGTGAAAAATATCAAGGATAGTGAGGAGATTGATGCTCTTAATTGGGATAAATTCAAAGGTACTTTTCATGAAAAATATTTTCCTAATGTGGTTTGTCTTAGGATGGAAAAAAAATTATTGGAATTGAGGAAGAGGATGACTCAATGGCTACATATGAAGCAAAATTCACTCGATTAGCAAGTTATGCTCCAAATATCATACGATATATTGATAGTAAAATAAACCATTTCTATAGAGGATTAAAGCTAAAATATTAGAGGGAATTAGCTTCTTGTGGGTTCAAATGAAATGAAAAACTTTTTTGATGTGTTGAGATGGCGGAAATGGAATTTGCTGATGATAATGTGTTCTTTGAAAAACAATATAATAAGAGGTCAAGGTGGAAGATTAAAGGGAATAACTCTTCAAAAAAGTCTGATGGTAAGAATCTTAGGTTTACAGTTTGTGAATAATGTGTTTAAAAGCATGATGGGGAATGACTTTTGAATTTTGGTAGGTGCTACTGATGTGGTAAAATGGAAAATAAGGCTCATAATTTCCCAGAAAAAGACTAGGTTAATGATAGGACAAAATATGATTTATAGTTAGTAAAATGTTTTTTGTGCAATTAAATTGTTCATTATGAAAACGAGTATCCAACGAAGAACTCAACTAAGATAAAGTAGCCAGAATACACGAAAAATGGAGTGGTGATATCCTTTGAAACTACTTCAACAGATGTTGGGCCATAAAATTAAGTATTATCAGGAACAATGTTCATTTGTTCAGATTATTCCAATGTGTTGTTTGATTCAGGGTCTAAACATTCTTTCATTTCTAAGAAGTTTTCTAGTAAATTGGGAATTTCCTATCAAGATATATGAATCTATAAAATATGGTAAAAACACCTGGAGAAAAATGTTGAGAAAAATGAAATTATAAGAACATTCCCAACCTTGTGTGCAGAAAATATCTACGTGAAAACTTTATTGTTTTACCTCTAGTAGAGTTTTATGTTATTTTGGGTATGGAATGAATTTATGTTTATCATGATATGATTGACTGTAGAGAAATTTTTTTTATTTTTAGAATTATTATATATTTGTGTACAAGAATGAACCCTTAATTTTAATAACATATTAGGAAGCTGAGAAACTAGTAAAACATGGAAATGAATGTTACCTTGCACATATTGTTAAAAACAAAGGAACTGCTCAGATTAATGATGTGACAGTTGTAAATGAGTACATTTCAGTTCATCCTGATGAGTTTCTTGGTATTATAATTGATCAGGAAGTTGAATTTACTATTTAAATAGATCTTAATGCTATGAAAATGTGAAAAAACCACTTATCAAATGGCACAAATTGAACTTTTAGTGTTAAATAAGCAATTGAAGGAGTTATTAGATAAATGTTTCATTCTACCTAGAAATCACCACAATGTTCTCCTGTCTTGTTTATTAAAATGATAGATGGTTCAATGAGAATTTTCACTGATTATATGGAATTGAATAACATCATTGTTAAGAACAAGTATCCTTTGCCGCATATCGATGATTTATTTGATCAGTTCCAGGGAGCTCAGTATTTTTCAAAGACTGAATTGAGGTCAGGGTACCATCAGTTGAATGTAAAGGAAAAAGACATTCCGAAGATCATGTTTTGTACTAGATATGGCCATTATGAATTTGTAGTTATGCCTTTTGGGATAACCAATTCACTGGTTGAATTCATGGATCTTATAAATAGAATTTTCTGTGAGTTCTTGGATAAGTTTGTGGTTTTTTTATTCAAAATATAAATTTTAACAAGAAAGTCATTTAAGGGTTGTCTTGCATACCATAATAGAAAATAAACTATTTGGGAAATTCAGAAAGTGCATGTTTTTTTTATAATAAATTTCATTCCTTGGTCACATTGTTTCAAAAAATGGCATAATTGTTGATCCTGCTAAAACAAAAGTTGTTGAAGAATGGACAAGACCCACAAATATAATAGAGATATGTAGTTTTCATGGTTTATCATGTTATTAAAAGAGGTTTGTTGAGAATTTTGAACGGTTATCTAGTCAAATGACTATGTTAACTTGAAAAGGTGTTAAGTTCATCTAGATAAAAGAATGTGATGATTGTTTTCTAGAAATGAATAGAGGATTTGTGAATGATCCAGGTTTGGCACTGACATTAAGAAATGGTGAGTTTGTTATGTAAAATGATGCTTCTTTGAAAGGACTTGGATGCATACTTATGAAGAATGACCAGGTAATTGCTTATGATTCACATCAGTTGAGACTTCATGAGTTAAATTGCACTACACATGATTTTGAATTAGCAGATGATGTTTTTTATTGAAAATTTTTAAGGCATCATATGTTTGTAGTAAAATGTGAAATATATACTAGCCAAAAAAATTAAAGTATATATTCACTCAGAATGAAATAAACATTAGACAAAGGAGATGGCTGGAATTAATCAAGGATTATGATTTCATGATTCATTATCATCCAGGAATGGAAAATAAAATGGATGATTCTTTGATTCGAAAAAGTAAGGCTACATTATCCATGTTAAGTTAGGAACATGATCCTTTGATTAGAGACTTGATGACTTTTGGCATATAAGTTGTTAGTGTAGTATATTCCTCTGTTTTGTTTTCGGTGTCAATGAAATCATCTCTAATAGACAGAATTAAGCAAGCGTTGGAGGAAGACAGTTAGTTACATAAATAGGTAGAGTTGGTTCAGAAGGGTATGATCCTGGATTTTAATGCTGAGAATGATTGTGTTTTGAGGTTTGGGAAGATATAATGTGTGCCTTGTGATTCACATTTGAAGAAAGATTTATCACGTGAATTTCATAGTTCTCTGTATTCAGTTTACCCTGAAGTACTAATATGTACAGAGTTCTTCATGAGTATTACTAGTGGGAAGGAACTAAAAGATATATTGCTGAATTTACTGTGATGTTTTTGACTTTTCAGCAAGTTAGGAAGAGTGGCAGTTACCGAATGGGATGCTTCATCCTTTATCGGTGCTAGAGTAGAAATGGAAAAATATATCCATTGAAATTGTTGTGGGATTACCGAAGACATCTCGAGGTAATAATGCAATTTGGGTTATTATTTATTGATTGTCTAAATCTTCTCATTTCCTTCCTATTCGAGATACATTGTATTTAGATCAAATTTATCGGTTTTATGTTAAAGAGATAGTTAGGCTACATAAAGTTCCCCTCTCCACTGTATCTAATTGTGATCCAAGTTACACTTAAAGCTTTTGGAAAGGACATAAGAATTCATTTGGTGATGAATTAAATCTTGTACAACTTTTCATCCACAATCATGTGGGTAGTCAGAATGAACAATTAATACCTTGGAGGATATGTTATGTGCTTGCTCGAGAAATTACCAGGGATGTTGGGACCAACATCTTTCATTAGTTGAATTTTCCTATAATAATAGTTTTCATTCCAGTATACAGATGTCTTATTTTGAGGCATTATATGGAAAGTGTTGTCAAACTACCGCTTTTTGGGATGGAGTATGTGAGTGGAAGTTGATGGGACTAGAATTTGTAGAAAAGAAGGCAGAAAAATTTTAGTTGATTCGGTATCACATGAGAAAATATCAAAGAAGGCAGAAAAGTTATGCGGATAACCTGAGGAAGGATCAATCTTTTGAGGTAGGTGATCATGTCTTTCTCAATGTTTTTACATGGAAAAGTGTGATGCATTTTGGTAAAAAGGAAAAGTTGAGTATAAGGTTCATTGGACCTTATCAAATCATAGAGAAAGTTGGATCAGTTGCGTAAAGAGTGGATTTACATCCATGTTTATCCCAGGTACACAATGTTTTTCATGCTTCAATGTGGAGAAATTATATGATAGAACGATCTCACGTTTTGATCCTAGAGGTAGTTCAGTTGCAAGAGAATGACTCTTATGAGGAAAAACCGGTCTAAATTCTTATCCGAAGAGAGAAAGTGTTGATGAATAAGGTAATTCATCAGGTAACGGTTTTCTGGAAAAACTATATGGTTGAAGAGGGAATGTGGGAATTTGAAAATTCTAAGTGGGATAAATACCCCCACTAATTTGATAAGTGAATAAAATTGTGAGGATGAAATTTCCTTAAGGGGGAAGGATGTAACATCCCACGAAAATAAAGAAATATAACAACTTCTTTTTTATTAATTTTTGTGAATTAAATATCAATTTTATTTTAAATTTAATTCTATGTTCGTTGGCGTTCCCGATACTAAACAATGGGTTTCTTTAAAATGTTATGTTGCATACTAATAATATAATATTTTTATTTTTATTAGTAGATAATTCCTACCCATTAAATTAGAATAAATGAAAAGAAATAACATCAATTTTATTATACATGTTTGTTAAATGTTTTTACATTTATACAATAAATGTTAGAGGCTTAAAATGCAAATTAATCAAATTTTAAACACAAATACTCTAATATTATTTAAAAGGTCGATTTACCACCTTTTGATGGAGAAATTTTTTTAAATATAGTTCTTCTCACTTTTATATGTTCTATTGGAAACCATAATTTCAATCTTTAGAATCGGGACTTCAAAATTTACTTTTGGTAAATTTTTTGTATTTTTCTTTTAAAAATCATTTTTAATGAATAGAGAAAAATTCTGTATTTTAATTCAAAACTACATTTTAATCTATTTCTTATATCGTTATATTATATTTTTAATTGGTTTTAAATTTTGATTAGAATATTCTTTCACCATTTATTCTATCTTTTGTAATTTTAAGTAATTTAAATTTTAAATATCACATAAACAAGTGTCAATATTTTGATAGTTATTATTTCATAAAAACACGCTTTTTTGTTTTGACGAAGGGAATTAATTTTAAATTAATTAATTCAGCTACTATGTTTTGAATTTTGAAAAATATATATCATTTTAAGAATTCCGAATATCCAATATAGATTAGGCTCAATTTTTGGTATTTTTCTGAAAACCTTCAATTTTAGATGAATAGTGAAAATACTATGTAGTAGTTAAAAACCGAATTTTTCATTTAAATGAAATTTTACTGCTTCTGTGAATTGAATTTATAAAATATGAAATATATGGTTGTTATCAGTATGTAAAATCTGCTTCAATAAGATGAAAATATTTTTTGATTAATATTAACTTTTGGATTTTATTTATCGCGATTAAAGGTAAATAGGGTAATTCAAGGTAAAACTAATATTATTATAACATAAAATTACCCTAACATGTGTCATAATCCTATTGCATGATATATTTCATACCATGGATATCCTTGGGTCTACATTGGGACCCCATTGAGCCACTTAAGAGTGATAATGACACTTTATATTAATTAATTTAAAGTAAAGGAAAAAAATGAATAAAAACAAATATCTTTTGGTAAAACAATTTTTACATGGTGTTGTCTAAGTTATCTCTTCAAATATAAATATTCATTTGAAATCTAAAAATATTTCATACATCATATTATTATTTTTATAAATTTAAGACATCAAATTAATAAAATAATTAATGAAAGAATAATGATGCAGGGTTTACCTCAATAATGAATGATTTAAATAAATAATATTATAAAAAATTAAAAAAATATCCAAAAACTGTCATCTTTAACCCATTACTCACACCTCTAAAACCCCTTGAATCTTCCAACCTCTTCCCAATTGGGCTCTCTAAATCCCTATATTCCACCTAGAATTTATACCATAGGTAGAATACACTTCAAGTAAGCCTTTTGGTTCAAACCACATGGAGTTTCCCAATTTAAAGTCAATTATTTCCCTTATGTTCTTTTCATTTATTTTAATTATCCCACCCCCTAAGATCTTTTTATTCCCTTATTTAATAACAACACCAGTATCCTCAATATACTAGGTTGTTGTTATGAGAAGGATTCTAACTACACATCCACCCAACTCTATCTAATTGGTAATGGACATTCTGTTTCGGTGGATGACGAATTTCTGCCTCACAAAATAATGATTGTTCAAATAAATTCAACCTCCTATCATGGTGGACATTATGATGGAAATATATTTATATATGATATATGTTATGTTTATTTTTTCTCTATTCTTCTTAATTTTCTATTTATATCATACCATTATGGTATCCAAAATGGGTAAACCTGAAAATTTCATTTGAGGAAATGCAGACTATCGCCCCCTCAATGTGACATGACACGTTCATGCCATGTGTGGAATGTATAAAAGATGGAGTTACATAAATTATATATGATATCATTCTATAATTATAAAAAACCTATTTTTCATTATGTTTTCATTCCATTAAATATGAAATAGAAATGAAAGTAGCGTTCATACATAGGTACGACTTAATATATCCATGAACGGTGCATTTCCTCTCTTACCTACAAATGTTATGTACTAATATAAATATATATATATATATATACTAGATATATAATATATATGATATCTAAATCATGAATATCATTATATAGATAATGGACTTTTCACCACATGAACAACTTGTAATTATAAGAAATTCGTTTTTGACTGAAGTACCGAATATCGACAAAACGACCATTATTACCTTACCTGATTACATAATGTTTATAAAATGGTAATAAGTGATATAAATGGAATAATATACTTGAATAAGGTTCTTATGAAGGAATAAATTAACATTAGTTTATTATTCATGATATTAAAGAACAAATGGGTAAATTCGGACACGAGGTAAGGGATTTCGTCTCAATCACCTTTCATTGAGGAATATACTGATTTATACACGACTTTATTTTATACGGTGGATAAATCCCTTGGAATTTTCATATCATTCAATGGGAATATTTTTTCAACATTTCATTTTAGTAAAAGACAAAAAATATTTTTTTTAACATATTCGGTGACAACAACATTTTTCACCTCCGCGAGTATCATTTGATCATTGGATTCCTTAACAAACCATAATGTTTTAAAAGGAAAATATATACCATATACTCTTTTACGTATTTTGGTATTTAAAATGGTTTTGATAATGGATTTGTAATGTAAATATATTTAAATGATATATTTTGATTGAAATGTGGAAATGTTATCTTCCCTTTATGTTTTTTTATGTGATATGAATATGATATGTTTCTTTGGAATCGTTTACGTATACGTGTGTGTAACGACCCGAATCTGGAGCCCTTCCACTGGTGCCCCATACCCGATTCACCACATGACCACAGACGAATTTCCCCAAATACCAGAGGCTGCTGACTAGCAGCGAGGGCCTTGGTAAGTTATTTGGGAAACTATGTCCTCATTTGGTAAGGTATACAAGGAAAGAAAACAATAGTCAATGGAGGAAGCAATAAACAGCATACAAACACTGAAACTAAACAGCGGAAGAAATGAACCCATAATGATAATGATAATGATGTCATAGGTACAAGTATCTAAGGAAAGCAGCAAACACAACAACGTATTGAAATACAACTGAAAACAAAGTACGAAAGTAACAGCAACTCAAGCAGCATTGCAAGCCTAAACTCAGTCCTATGCTCTCCAGCTCCAACTAGCAATCACGTACCCGAATTAGAAGGGCCACAATCCATATCCACACCTGCAACCATATAACCTGTTGGGGCCGAAAAGAAAGACCCAAACAGGGTGTGAGACTAATACCAGTAGGCAATCACCACGAGATCCGTGCCCTACTGTCAGTGAGTAATGTAGCCAAAGTAAATGAAATAAATGCAGCAGAGAAGCAGATGTACACTAAAGTAAGAAATACTACAAAACTCCATTCACAGTTATTTATTAGTTCAGTACAATCATTTAGCTATCAACCAAGGAACCTATAAACAGCTCTATACTCCCAAGGCAAGCAAGTAATCACCACAGGTAACTCAGCAGTATACCTAAACCACAAGCAGTACAAACCCAAGCATGTTCTTTGGCTTGGTGGACTCGTCACAACTAACCAAAAAATAAGCACTGAATCTCTGGGTGGCTTCTACTGGCAAACCCTTCTAGTCAAGTAGACATACAAAGGCACAGACACTCTGGGAAGCTCTCACCATCAATCCCCCTGTGGTCTTGCAATGAAAGATATAGACTCTATGAGGAAGCACTTACGTCTAATTCCCCCTATATTCTTGCTATGTAACTAAGGACACTATGAGGAAGTACAAATTCCCATTCTCATAGCTTTGGCGATTGGTAATAATTAAAGAAGACTCTCTATGGTAGCCCTAATTGTCAATTCCCCCTTTAGTCTACCACAATAGGTTCACACAGCCCTGAGCAGTCTAGTTGTGCGTAATCGACTGTTAGCAGCCTAAGTAAGTTCAGCAACTACTTGGATAAAAAATAAAATGCATTCACAAGCATATAAACAGCAGGCAATACATGAAATCAAGCCAACAGGCATACTAGCAATGTTCAAAAGGGTTGCCTCGTAGGCAAACCGTGCCAAATGGCAATCAACAGCCAAGACAAGGGGAATCACCCATGGGGTGATCCTCAAACATGGTAACAAGCAATTATTAATCATCTAATAACCTCAATAATACAAGAAATCTATGTCAGATAAATAAACATGATCAAAACCCTAACCCGAGATACCCGATACATGGGCATCTGGCACTTTTGTTCCCAAAACAGAAAGACATTCAACATAGGGCAACAAACAACCTACCTATATCCTATGAGATTGGTATTCTTGAACCTCGGCCTGCGAATCGGCCTATAACGGAGTAAATCTTCAAGAACTTCTAGAATGTTCAACCCTAGATAACTCTCAAAAGCGGAGAAATCCGGAAACATGGCCATAGAAGAACCGAGAACTCACCGCTAATATTTTATTGCACCCGACGGCATTCGATTCGGACAATCGGTGAAGAATCAGTGGCTCGGAGAAGAATCGTCTCTCTAGGTTGCCCTGGACGTAATTAGGAAGAGAATAAGATGAAAACAGGGATTAGGCGCGACCCCAGTCCGATTAATGAAATAAAAAGAAAATTACACGGCGTGTAATTCTTGAGTACACGGCATGTAATTCTTGAGTAAACGGTGTGTAGTCCCCTTTTCTATACGCCGTATTAATCGGAATCCACCTCATCGCTAAACCCTATGTGACTGGCCCTGACACGGCCATCACACAGCCTCGAGCAGAAGAAATGTGCACGGCGGGTACTTAAAAAATTTCCAGATTCTCCTCTTTTTCTCAAAAATGGCCAGAAAAGGAAAACATATCTAAAAAGAAGGTCTGGGTTCTTACAAAAATCCCTCCTTATAGAAATTCATCCCCGAATTTCCCTAGCACAGTGGAGAAGAAGAAACCTTGAACAACTCTAGCCACTGTGATCGCATATCGGCCTCCCTCTCCCATGTCTTGTCCTGCACATGGTTGTGCTGCCATAACTCCCGTACCAGAGGAACAGACCGACCAAGAATTACCTTTGCACTATGATCAACAATACTGATAGGATGGTCCTTAAATGATTCATCCTACTCCAGATCAACCTCCATGGGTCGAAAAACATGAGACGTGTCTGAGAAATAGTGTCGAAGCTGAGAAACATGGAAGACGTCGTGCATAGCCTGATATCACTGAGGTAACTGGAACCTATAAAAAACTAGCCTGACTCTCTCCAAAACCTCGAACAGCCCGATGTTTCTCAGTGAAAGCTTACCCTGTCTCCTGATCCACTTGTGTCCCAACCTCAGGGTAACACTTAGGAAAACCTGGTCTCCAACCCCAAACTGCAGAGGTCACCTCCACTGATCAACATAAGATTTCTGACGAGACTGTGCAATAGCCATTCTCTTCAGAATCAACTATATCTTCTCTAAGGTCTCCTGAACAGGACGAGGTCCAAGCAAAGCTGCCTCTCCTGCCTCCAGCCAGCACAAAGGTGATTGACATGGCCTACTGTACAATGCCTCATAAGGTGCCATCTGAATAGTTTCCTGAAAACTGTTGTTATAGGAAAACTCTATGAGAGGTATATTCTTTTCCCAGTAACCACCAAAGTCAAGAATGCAAGCTCGAAGCATATCCTCAAGCACCTGGATCGTGCGCTCTGAATGGCCATCTGTCTGAGGTTAATAAGTTGTACTCAGAATTACCTGCGTACCCAAATCTTTCTGTAGTCCCTACCAGAAATGCGAAGTAAAGCTGGAGTACCTATCTGAAATGATAGTACTTGGAACCCCATGCAAGCACACAATCTCACTTACGTACAACCGTCCATGAACATCGACACCGAAGGTATCCTTTATTGGAAAGAAGTGTGAAACCTTCGTGAGCCTGTCAATGACAACCCACACCACATCTTTTCCTCTCGATGATCTCGGTAACCCTGTCACAAAGTCCATCACGACATTGTTCCACTTCCACTCAGTAATGGGTAGCTGTTGTAAAAGCCATGCGGGTCACTGGTGCTCCGCCTTCACCTCCTGACAGGTGGAACATCTCATGACAAAACTAGCCACATCTTTCTTCATACCTGGCCACCAGTACTGGCGGTGTATATCACGATACATCTTGGTAACGCCAAGTTGAACTTCCCAAATAGAATAATTAATGTCTTGCATTATCTCCTCGCGTATATTTGCTGGCACCCATACGCGTCCATGGAAACGCAAGACCTCATCCCCGCCAACGGTCCATCCAGGAAGAGGGTCCTCTCCTGACACGCATTCCCATAGGACTAGGCATTCTCAATCTGCTAGTTGTCTCATCTGAACTCGGTCCAGAAGTACAGAGGTAACAGCCATAGAAGACAGGAATGTATTCCCCTTCCTGTCATGCACCTCCAAATGCATCTCCAAGAAAAGAGACATCAGTTTCCACTCACTGCTGGCCTCCTGAACTACTTGTATATGAGTTATCCTACTCAGTGCATCATCCACTGCGTTGCCGTTCCTAGGCATATAGGCAAGCTCATAATCGAAGGACAGGAGATACTCAACCCACCTCCGTTGTCTCAGATTCAGGTCACACTGCATGAAGATGTACTTGAGACTCTTGTGGTCAGTGTATACCAAAAAGTGTTCTCCCAGAAGGTAATGTCTCCAGCAACGTAAATCATAAACAACCGCATCCAACTCCAGGTCGTGCGTAGGGCAATTCCTCTCATGTGGCCTCAACTTCCGAGATCCATACGCAACCACTTGATCCTGCTACAAAAGCACTTCTCCATGTCCGATGCCTGATGCATCACAGAAAACTGTATAGATCTTTCCCGACCCTGGAAAAACTAGGATCGGTGCTGAAGTCAATCTCCCCATCAGCTCCTGGAAGGCTGAGTCACATGCTTCTGACCAAACAAACTTCACCCCCTTCTTAGTCAATCCCATCAACGGTGCTTCTAGGGGTGAGAAGTCCTGTATAAACCGCATGTAGTAACCAGCCATCCCCAAGAAGCTCTGTACCTCAAAGTCATTCTTCGGCTGCTCCCAGGTAACTACTGTTCTCACCTTCTCTGGGTCTACTGATACTCCTGTCTCTGTGATGACATGACCCAAGAAGTGAATCTCATCCATCTAAAAGTGGCACATCGAGAGTTTAGCTTAATCTGATGCTCCCTCAGTGTACCCAAAATGATCTCAAGATGGGTTTCATGGTCGTGTCGAGTGTGAGAGTACACCAAGATATCGTCCATGAAGACCACGGTGAAGGAATCCATGTAAGGATGGAACACTCGATTCATCAGCGTCATGAAAAATTCTGGGTCGTTCGTAAGACCGAAGGGCATAACTGCATACTTGTAGAGGCCATACCTGCTCCTGAAGGCTATCAGAGGTATATCTAAAGTTCTAATGTGCATCTGATGATAACCGGACCACAAATCGATCTTCGAGAACACCCGAGCTCCTCGAAGCTGATCAAAGAGATCATCAATATTCAGCAAGGGATATTGGTACTTGACCGTAAACTGGTTCAACTTCCGATAATCCACGTAAAGCCTAAGGGTACCGTCTGCCTTCTTCACGAACAGGACAGGTGAACCCCAAAGAGAAGTACTGGGTCTGATGAAACCATTTTCATGCAACTCTTCCAACTACATCTTGAGCTCCTGCAACTCAGGTGTAACCATCATATAAGGAGGAATGGACACCGGTGCTGCTCCTGGCATGAGCTCAATCGAGTAGTCTACCTCATGCTCCAGAGGAAAACCAGAAAAGTCTTTTGAAAAGACATCTGGAAAGCGATAAACCACTGGAGGAAAATCAAACTGAGAAGTCCCCTGGTCATCTAGATAAAGACTAGCAATCTGTGCCATAACTCCTCATAGCCCATGATGCCTGAGTCCGTCTCGACTCGCCTGAAAATCCCACTCACCTTTATGAAGGAACGATTCACCCTACGGTGATACGAAACTCACCCTAGGGTGATAGCAATTGACGAATTCCTGGAAGGTTACCAACCAGTCCATACTAATAATGACGTCATAACCCGTCATCTCCAGGACATAGAGGTCCCATAGGAAATGATACCCTGCAACCTCGAGAGGGCACCCCTTGCACTGATGTACGCTAGATGTCCTTATTCCCAAGGGCGTGTCAAGAGTCAACATGTCAGTAGTTGTAAAGACACAGAGCTCATGGATTTCCACGACAGCAACAGAGATAAAGCTATATGAAGCACTAGTATTGAAAATGGCTAAAGATAAAACTAAGGCTACTAAGATCTTACCTCGAACTGCAGAGAGTCTGGGATCCTGCTCCTGATGAATCTTCTCTATAACCAAAGTCTGCCTGGTACCGTGGCCCTGTGTAGCATGAAAACTCTGAGATGCTCCTCCCGGATCCTGACCACTACGTCCACGGCCTATACCCTGACCTGAATGACCTAAAGAACTCCACACCCCCCAGTCTGTTGTGAAGATGGTAATCCTGCTCCTGCAAGAGGGGTCAAAACTGATCCTCCTTCACTAGCTGCTGGAAGGGGAACCTTGCAGAAACGCTGCAAATGACCCATCTTGTCATAGGATCGGCACTCCATTGGGTCCCTGGGGTACTGGGGCTTCTTATGCCCGCTCCTCCCACACTGATAAAACACCACTTGGGTGCCAGAGGGGCATCTCGTCTACCAGAAGGAATACCTCGCTTCCTCGGGTCACCTCAAGTAGACTCTCGGTGGCGCTTCCTGCTGTCTGTCTGGAGGGAAACAGCCTTGGATGTTGTACCGCCCTGGTCCAAAGTTACAGTCTCCCTCAGGTTCCTCTCCATGATGAGTGAATGGTTGACTATCAGAGTAATATAACTCAATTGAAAGACATTCACCTATGATCTGATCTCCAGTTTGAGGTCTTCCTCAAACTTCCTCTCTAGAAACAGCTCGTTATTCCCCTGGACAGGATTGAATCGCTGTAACTCAGTGAAGCGGGAGGACTACTCCATAACTGAGAGTGTACCCGGCTACAGGCCCATGAACTCCATAGCTCTGTCATCCCTTAGCATTGCTGGGTAGAAGTATTCCTAAAACGTACGCTGAAACTCATCCCAAGCCATAGCCTGCTGGCGCCCCGTCTGAGAGACTACGTCCCACCATCTCTTGGAGTAATCTCACAGAATATACGTCGTGAGCTTCACCCTCCTCTCTGGAAGAGTCTCCAGATGCTCAAAGATGAATAGCATTTCTTCCAGCCATGACTCTGTAACTTGAGTTCCTCCATCCCATTTGAAAGTGGGAGGATGCTACTTCTGGAAGACCCGCGTCAACTCTGCCATAGTCGGGGCAGGATGCTGAACTCCCTGGAAGGTCTGCATGAATCTCATGAAACCCTCTCTAATCTGAGCGTCAGCTCCAGTGTCTGGAATCACTGTAGGTGCCATGTCCGGAATGATGGGCAGAACTACTGGTAGTCCCTAATTGGTCATATCAGGCGTAAGATCGTTGCGTAGTTCCTGGCGTGCAACAGGAGGACGTCTCGGTGCGATAGCTATGAAAGACCAAAACACACCTTCATTAAAGATGAACACAGTTGCAAAAAAGGAGAGTAAAACGGAACAGGAAGGAAAAACCTTTAAATCTAGGAAAAACATGACTACACGCTGTGTAGTACCACTACACGGCGCGTTTCTTAAATGTCTACCCAGGGCGTGTACATTGGTCATACATGGATGTGCAAAAAAACCCGGCTATACGATGTGTTATTAAACTACATGATGTGTACTTACCCCTTTTTCCCTGCCCAGTTACTCCTACACGACTAAGTCACACGGACTGTCCCAGCCGAAGACTACACGGCATGCTTTGAGGTAGACACGGCGTGTTCTATACACGCCTTACCTGGACCATGTTGTTAGCTACACGGCCTGACACACGGTCAGCACTACACTCCGTGTTCCTAAGAGACACGACGTGCACTTGAAGGGAAACCAGGGTATGTGTTGTTCATGACACATCCTGGTACTCGGCTGATCCTTCCATGGCGTGTTCCGAACAAACACGACATTTATAGGAGAAGATAACACCAACCCGTATTCTTCATGACATGGCCGGGTACATGGGAAAGGATACACGGCGTGTGCTTACCAATCATGGCGTGCACTACCTGAGTTTCCCCAACCCATGTGGATAGTTACATGGTCGGGCTCCTAGTTAACCTATACACGGCGTGTACCTCCCATACACGGCGTGTTCATGAAAACCATTTACAGCTCCGTGTCCCTGTCCACACGGTCAGTGACACGACCAAAAACTACACGGCATGTATTTATAAAGTACACGCCGTGTATTCTAGGTTTTTCCGGACAGTAGCCTCAGAACTGCACCAGAGCCCATAAAACACAGAAAAAATAGAGGTTAAGGTTCCAAATTCTGATCTGTGGGGGCCCATACTCCCCTAGAATCATATCTTGGCATCCTAACAATGCATATAACAAGAAAACAGTATAAGAACTCACGACCCACCAAATAACGATCTTCGAGGGCCCATAACACCTCTAAGATCGATGTTTGGGGTTCGTGATAAAAAGCTCCAAACAACGATACCCTATCAACATAGCAGGTATTCTATCACAGCAGCTATCACAAAAACATGCATTGTCTATCACAAATCCTATCACAATAGTATGCAATCTCTAATGCAACCTAGATGGAATGAAAAAATGCATGGCATGTGACCTTCTAAAATGTGCCTATATGATGCACGAGATGGCATATCCTCATCTCATCGGGTTGAAAAAAAATAGAACCGCAATCATATAAATAGTAACAGCACAAAACAAGTGCATCACTCAATGGTGAAATCAATTAAAACTAAAACATTCGCAAAACTCAAAACTTTCAATATTCGAGGTAATCTGGATTTTTCCCTGTACACGGGTTCTAGAACGCCCGAGCACATCTATTTACCACTCGCACATTCCATCCTATCCTTGTATAATGTCACTAAATAGTATGTCAATAGAAAAAAGAAAAGAACTCCTCTGATACCACTTTGTAATGACCTGGATCTGCAGCCCTTCCATTGGTTCCCCATACCCGGTTCGCCACATGACCTCAGGCGCATCTCCCCAAATGCATGAGGCTGCTGACTAGCAGCGAGGGCCTTGGTAATTTATAAGGGATACTATTCCCTCGTGTGGTAAGGTATACAAGGAAAGAAAACAACAGTCAATGGAGGAAGCAATAAACAACATACAAACACTGAAACTAAACTGCGGAAGCAATGAACACATAATGATAATGATAATGATACAGTAGGTACAAGTATCTATGGAAAGCAGCAAAAACAACAACATGCTGAAATAAAATCGAAAACAAAGTACGAAAGTAACAGCAACTCCAGCAGCATCTCAGGCCTAAGCTCGGTCCTATGCTCTCCAGATCCAACCAGCAATCATGTACCCGAAGTAGAAGGGCCACAATCCATATCCACACTTGAAACCATATAACCTGTTTGGGCCGAAAAGCAGGACCCAAACAGGGTGTGAGACTAATCCCAGTAGGAAATCTCCACGAGATTCGTGCCCTACTGTCAGTGAGTAATATAGAAAAATTAAAGAAAATAAATGCAGTAGAGAAGTAGATGTACACTAAAGTAAGTAATCCTACCAAACTCCATTCATAGTTATTTATTAGTTCAGTATAATCATTTAGTTATCAACCAAGAAACCTAGCAACAACTCTATAATCCCAAGGCATGCATGTAATCACATTAGTTAACTCAGCAGTATACCTAAACAACGAGCAGTACAAACCAAAGCTTGTTCTTTTGCTTGGTGGACTCATCACAACCAACCAAAAAATAAGAACTGACTCTCCAGGTGGATTCTACTAGAAAATCCCTCTATTCAAGTAGACGTACAAAGGCACAGACACTCTGGGAAGCTCTCACCGTCAATTCCCCTATGGTCTTGCAACGAATGATATAGACTCTCTGAGGAAGCACTTATGTCTAATTCCACCTACAGTCTCACTAAGTTACTATGGAAACTCTGAGGAAGCACAAAGTCTCATTCCCTTAGGTCCTATGATTGATACTAATTATAACATACTCTCTAGGGAATACCTAATCATCAATTCCCACTTTAGTCTACCACACCTGGTTCACTCAGCCCTGAGCAGTCTAGTCATGCGTAATTGACTGTTAGCAGCCTAAGTAAGTTCAGAAACTACTTGGATAAAAGCTAAAATGCGTTCACAAGCATAGAAACAGTAGGCAATACATGCAATCAAGTCCACATGCATACTAGCAATGTGCAAAAGGGGTGCCTCCTAGGCAAACTGTGCCAAACGAAAATCAATAGCCAAAACAAGGGGAAACACCCATGGGGTGATCCTCAAACATGACAACAAGCAATTATTAATCATCTAATAACCTAAAGCATACAAGCAATCTAAGGCAGATAACAAAACAGGATCAAAACCCTAACCCAAGTTGCCCGATACATGGGTATCCGAAACTTTTTCACCAAAAACTCAAAGACATTAAACATAGGGCAACAAACCACCTACTGCAATCCTAGGAGATTGATTTTCATGAACTTAGGCCTGTGAATTGGCCTAGAACGGAGTAAATCTGCAAATATTTCTAAAATGTTCAACCTTAGATAACTCTCACAAGAGGATAAATCAGGAAACATGGCCAAAGAAGAACCGAGAACTCACTGCTACGATTCTATTCAACCCAACAACGTTTGATTCAGACAACCGGTGAAGAATAGGTGACTCGGAGAAGAATCATCTCTCCAGGTCACTCTGGACATAATTAGGCAGAGAAGAAGATGTAAACGAGGATTAGGCGCGACCCTGGTCCGATTAATGAAATAAAAAAGAAAAGTACACGGTGTTTAGTCCCTTTTTCTTTACGCCGTATTAATCAGACTCCACCTCATCGCTACACCCCGTGTGACTGGCCCGGACACAGCCAGCACACGGCCTCCAGCGGAATAAAAGTACACGGCGTGTACTTGTAAAGTACACAGCATGTACTTACAAAATTTCTGTATTCTCCTCTTTTTCTAAAAAAATGGCCAGAAAAGGAAATCATACATGAAAATAAGGTCCGGGTTCTTATAGAGTGGTTCCGTATTAAACCTAGGGTGGGTGGGAATGAGATTGCTCTCCAATGCATTGGGTAACGTGATGGAGGAAAAATTGAATGTTTCTACTAAGAGATTTCGGTAATATACTATGAAGGGTATTCCAACGTAACTCCCTATGTAGCTGTGATAGATAGAATGTAAGTATGATAATGATGCCACAAGTTACCTTTATGATTTGTTATTTTTATGTGTTATTCATAAATCTTAAGATTTCATGGGGTATGTTAAAAATATTAATTTTTAATGGACTAATGTTTCTTTTCTTTATTTTATAACCCTTACTAATCATTTTACACTCATCCCATGTATTGAAATGTTTTTCACAGGACATAATGATGAATAGGGTCAATGATGAGATCAAGGAAAATTCATGTTCTCTAAAACATGGAACTATACATGACTCTTTTTGGAAGATATTTTATTTTATAAAAAAATAAAAACAGAGTAGAAGTGTCTACTTTGTAATTTTTTGGGATGTAATAGTTATAGACTAATTCTCTAAAACTCTAAACCGGAAATGTCTCTCAATGTGAATTAGTCATTTAATTAAATATTATGTAATGTTTTAAGGATGCGTCCTTATACAGCATATTCCCAAAATCTCATAGGATAAATATTAATGTTTACCTATTTCGTGTTACCGAATTCATTGGAGAGTAATCTTGGGCTCACTCGCCCTAGGATTGTCACAGAACCGCCCATATACGTAATCATTGCCCAAGAACCATAACATATCCATAACAGATAAAACAATCATAAAGTAAAGATAACATTTCAAAATTTCAATATCAATATTTCAATTAAAGATATTGAAATAATCAATGCTTTCTAAAAACAATTTTCAATACCAAAATACATAAAAGTGGTATATGGTATTTATTTTCCTTTAAAAAAACAATACGACTTGTTATGGAATCCAAAGATCAAATAATACTCGCAGTGGTGGGAAGGTCTTTGTCACCGCGTACGTTAAAAAAACATTCATTTTTTCATATAATAAAATGCTTCATATGAAAATATTCCCTTTGAATGAAATGAAAAGTCAAAGTGGTTTATACATAGTATAAAAGAAAGCTGTGTATAAATCAAAATATTCTTCAATGAAAGGAGATTGAGATGACGTCCCTTACAAAGATCATACTATTGGATTTAAGGATAAATCAATGACATAATTATGTGTGAAAAAAATAAATAGAGCCAATATATGTGGATAAAATGTGTAAATCATTAAGAGGTTATTCACACATATTCATATCATAACATAATCAAGAAGTAGATGTTTAACCCAAAGATTGGAAATTGGGTAAAGAAGTCACCTTACGCTGTGTCTGACTTGACACGTTTGTTCTTTAATCTCCTGAATAATAAACTAAAGATAATATATACATTCATCAGAATATGTTTCAAGTTTATTATTCATTTTATATCACTTATTACCAAATTATAAATATTACAAAATCATTTATGTTATTAACGGTTGTTTTCTTGATATTTGGTACTTGAGTCAAAAATGAACTTCATATAATTACATGTTGTGCATGTGGACAAAATTACACTGTCTTTATAATAATATTCATGATTTATATATCATATATATCATACTTATCCCGTATATATATGTATTTATAATAGTACATATCATTTGAAGATAAGAAATGAAATGCACCGTTCATGGAGACGGTAAGCCGTACGTACGCATGAACGCTACCTTCAGTTCAATTTCATATTAAATGGAATTAAATGTTAATTATAGATTGTAATATTATAATTACAGTATAATACCATATATAATTTCATTAACTATATCCCTTATACATCCCATGTATGGCATAAACTAGACATATCACTTTGAGGGGGCAGTAGTCCGCACTTCCGCAGGTGAAATTATCTCGTTTACCCATTTTGGGAACCTTAAAGGTTTTCTATAAATGGATAATACATAATCATTGAATCAATATAAATATAATATATATCACATATAAATACAATTCCATCATAATGGCCACCATTAGTTGTGGTAGGAGATTATTTAACAATCATCATTTTGTGAGGCAGTAATTCGCTGTCCAAAGAAACAGTGTTCTTTACCCATTAGAATGAAGTGTGTGTAATTTTAGTTATAATACTTCTCATAAAAAACTAGTATATTGGGGATAATTTTATTGTTATAAAATAATGAAAGAGAAATTGTTTTGGAGGTTTTATAAGTAAAATAAAAGAAAAACACTTATGAGAAGACATTACCTTTAAATCATGTATCTCCCATTGGTTTAAACCGAAAGGATTACATGAATTGCCTTATGCCTAGGGGAAGGATTCTATTATTAGGAGAGGGATGTTGGGAGACTATTTAAGAATATGATGGATGATACAAGGGGCTTTAGAGGTGTGTGTAATGGGTTAGAGGTGGTGTCCTTTCATAAGGGGGAGGGAGGATGCGCTCTTTTGGAAGGTTTGAACATATTATTTTATTATATAATGATTTTCAGTTTCTAAAGGTCCAAAACACATTAACATCGAAAATAAGATGACTATTGTTTGAAATAAAATCATTCAATATGAATTTTATTGGTCGAATTTTTTTTTAATTTTTATAATCTCATTTATATAAGTCATTCCTTAATATGGTAATCGCTACATCATCATTATGTCATAAATAATTTTATTTCTTTTATGTATACAAATTATAAATAAAATACCATGATGTAGGAAATATTTTTAGATTTCAAATAAATATTTACATTCTAAAATATAACTTATACAACCCCATGTAAAAATTTATTTACTAAAAGATATATGTTTATGTCATATTTGTCTTTACCTTAAGTTAATTAAAATAATGTGTCATTATCACTCTGATGTGAATCCCTGGGGTCCCAAAATCGACCCATGGATGCCCATTGTTGGATGTGTATAAAACAATAGGAAGAATACAAGTTTAAGGGTAATTTAATAATATTATAATATTATTTTTTACGCTTATTTATGATATTTACCTTTTAACCATGGTAAATAAAATATTTACTGAAGTAAATATTTAAAATGTCTAAAAATAAAAGCTTCCTATTTAAAAAATTATTACCTGTTGATTCAAAATATGGAATCCATTTCTCTATATTCAAAACATAGAAGTGGAATAAATTAATTTAAAATTAATTCATGTTGTCAAAATAAAAAGTTTGTTTTATTTAGAAATAATAACTATCAAAAGATTTACACTTTTTTATGTCAAATTTCAAAATTAAATTACATCCAATGACCAACATAGGATTAATTGCTAAATATAATCTAATTACACTTTAAAACCAATTAAAAAGATAATATAACCAAATAAATAAATTATATTAAAAGGTAGTTTTGAATTAAAATATAGTATTTTTCACTATTCTTTAAAAAAATTAACATTATCATAAAAATTCTATAATTTCATTAAAAGTATATTTTGATTTCAAAAATATAAAAATAGTATATTAATTTTTCAAATAGAACATATAAAAGGGACAAAAACTTGATTTAAAAATAGTTCACCATCAAAAGGCAGTAAAACGGGGTTTTAATGAATATTACAGTATTTATACTTAAAATCAGATTCTTTATTATTTTAAGCCTCTAAAATTTATTGTATAAATGTTAAAACATTTTACAAGCATGTATAATAATATAATAGTTAGTTCTCTTCATTCCCACCATTTCAATGGCTAGGTGTTAACTACCATATAAAATAATATTATTATATTAATATTTTTCTATATAGCTCAATGTTGTGTGCAACATATGTTTTCAAAGAAACCATTTTTTATGTATCAAGTACACCATAAAACATAGTATCCTAGTAAATGTAAAATTAATATTTAATTCAAACATATTAAAAAATATGAAAATATCATATCCTTTATTTACCTAGGATGTTACAATCAGTGCTCTGGTTGACATTGTAGGAATCTATTACATCATTTATATTAATTTTACACATTACCATTTGATTCATTCCGTATTATACACCCATTCAAGAAAAAAATGAAATCCAGTTTTCATTGAGCGCCTCCAGATTTATAAAATGTTGTGCAAGATTGAAATATTTTTACACTAAGCCAATTATTCAGACATTTTATTTTCACATTTAATTAAATATATTTTATTTGAATCTAGATACAAAATTAAAAAAACAAACTCTCTAAAGACATAATTCTGTGATTTTGAAAATTAATAACATATATTAATTGATGGATTTCATGAAAATTCCATTCTATATACTATATCATATTGTGATTTAAAACACGAATAATTTTTTTCGTTTGATTTGACAAAAAAATAAGAAAAAAAAGTGGGTACAATTACTTATTTATGCTTTACATTATCATCACATTCCATTTACGTACATCACATTCTCCAAAATTTTACTTCATCTCCACATTATATTAGGATCTTATTGTTATTCATTTTTATTATCTTGCACAATTGGGAAAAACATACACACCTCCCCATTTTTTCCTTTTCCACCATTTTACCCAAATTTCTACACTCTTTTCATCCCATTACCATTTTGAAACCTTTTAGCACTAATGCATGTCCGTCCGCAAACATATTATTGATTGGGGAAGGATTTGTGGAAAATGGTCCCCCTAAATAAGGTATTATATTTCATAAGAGCATGGTATTTTAATTGAGTGTTTTGAGTGAAGAGAAATAAGAAAATAAACATTCATGTCTGTGTGTATCTTGTGTATGTGATTATGTATCATTGTGTGTGTGATTATGTACATGTTGCGTGTGTCTGTGTATATTGTATTTGTGTGTGTGTGTGTGTCTTCACGCGTGTGAGTGTGTTTTTATCACCATGTGAATTTCTCCCGATGTGTTCCTGTGTTTGTGTAACATATCATGGAGGATGATTGTGTAAAGATAATTTATCATGCTATTGATAGTGGAAGTCAAAATAGATCTCCCACAACCAAATCCTCTCCACTCCAAATGAATCATTGGTTATACATTTAAAATAGATTCTTGATAGGATATTGGAGGTTTTAAATGAGAATATTTACAACATGGATAATCAAATAAGCACGAGGATGATCCATGGTAACCCACAGTGCGCCCCAAGACCATGCCACCCCCACATCATGGAGGAGGATATGGAAAAACTTGATGGTGATTTCAAGGATGTCCCACAATAGAGGTGGTGGTACAAACAACCTATAGGAGGAAAATGGAGACAAAATGATGATAACCTTATTGGTGGGATCATGTTGATGGTCCCATTGTTTGATGGGAACAGAGGCCTGGATTCATACTTGGAGTCAGAGATTCTGATTGAGAAAGTGATTTAATGGAATGCCTATTATGAGGAGAAAATGATCAAGAATTATTCAATTTAATTTTCTAATTATTCTTTAATTTTTTTGATCACATGCATAAAAACAGCTTGATATGGCAGAAAACCCATCAACAGTTTGTACAAAATGATGTTTTCTAGGTGGAAGCAGTTTGTTCCCTCGAACTACCTTATAGATCTCTAAAAAAACATCATCATATCACCAATGTTAGTAAGGGAGTATATGAGTAATAAAAAGATATATAAATTTCCAGGATTTTAGAAAACATTTAGGATCTAGAGGAAACCCTAGAATAGTTCTCATGTGGGATCAATTGGGAGAAATCCGATATTTTGGATATGTACAACCATATGGAGATACAAGATATGATCCACCATGACACTAAGGATTAGAAACAAATCAAAAGGATGATAAACATGAGGGGTAGTTGGTTTCCCCATGTTTCTCATCCTTTTGATATGGAAGATTTCAAATCATGTAGAGATTTACAACCAAATGAAGATACAAGATGTGATCCACCATAGAGATAAAGTTGAGAAACAAATAAAAAGGATGGGAAACATGAGGAAAACCATTACCCCTTTTACGGGATGGAGAAATATAAGTAATGATACTGGAGAATCATAAATGATGAAATAGGTGGTTGATTACACATGTGGTAAGGTAATTCTTTCACATATACAATCAAATTTTGAGGATAACCAAAAAAGGAATAAGGATATTATTTTTTAACAAATTTTGATGATGGGGTCATGTAACACGTTATTTCCAAAAATGGTGCCCCATAACAATCAACTAGTATGGAGAATGGGAGACTGATGGAGAGATCTCGGAAGAGGAGGAGTATGAATCTACAAAAATTTATAATAGATAATTTGCAGAAGATGGTGAGATTCATTTCAATAGGATAGTTTTATGTCAAAAAATACCATTAGAGGAGAGGAGATGTGATATTACTTTTTCCACACATAACGAAAGATCAATAAAAGGGAATATTTCATTTTATTATAGGTAGAGTTGTAGAAAAGTGGGGTGCACCAAGTTGTCAGAGAATTTGGGACTCCCAACATCAAGGAACCATAATACATACCCTCTTCAGTGGTTTAATGATTGAGGAGAGATTAAGGTCACCCAAGAAATTCAATGTATTTTTCACAATTGGTATTTAAAATTATTAGGTTTTTTATGATGCTTTTCCTATGAAGGATTTACATTTGATGTTGGGATGACCCTGGTAGTATGATCATCATGTCACTAAATATTGTTTACCTTATTGTGATAATTTTGAACTCAAAGGGGAACCAATAAACCTCAACCCCATGTTCCCCAAAAAAAATTTGGAATATCACATTCTAAGAGATGAAAAAATATAGTTTAAGAATGATGATTGAAAATTTAAATTGAGAGAAGGAGATAAAGAGAGAAAATAAGAGAATAAATGAAATTGAGAGTGAATAAAAATAACCAGGGAGTTTTATTTGAGAAAATAGTATTGTGAGATGTTGGAAAAAAATGGTAAGTTTAATGAAGCTTTGTTTTCACATAAAACCCTTCTAGCATTCATGTATAAAGGCAAATTGGTAAATACTTATGAATTACCTCATTTTCTTAATGTTTTAGAGTCTTTATTAAAAGTGTATGATGATGTATTTAAAAAATTGGTTCCACTAGGTTCTCCACCCATTAGATGTATTGGGCCTCAAATTGGCCTTATACATGCAGCATCACTACCAAACCACCCTAAATATCAGAACATCCCAGTGGGGAGAAATGAAATTCAAAGGCATGTTCAGGAGAAACTTGATTCCATATATGTCATACAACACCTTTGTTGTTATGGGATACCCATGATTCTAGTACCAAGGAATGAATGAACATTGAGAATTTTTATTAACTACAAATCCATTAATGACATCACAGTCAGATATCATCATCTAATACCCAGGTAAGATGATATGCTAGATGAATTAAATTATTCTACAATATTCCTAAAAATTGATTTATAAAGAGGATAACAAAAAAAATGAAGGAAGGAGATGAGTGGGAAACTACATTAAAGAGAAAACATGGACTTTATGAATGATTATTCATGACCTTTGGTATTACCCATGCACCTATCAAATTTATCAATTTAATGAATCATGTCGTACATGAATATATTGAATTTTTTCAACAGTTTACTTTGATGACATTTTTGTGTATAGTTTAACTTTTCATGAACATGTAGATCACTTATGAAAAGTCATAGAGGATTTATGGAAGGAAAAAATGGTTGAAAAAATAAATAAGTTTTAAATTTCCTTGATAATATTTTTTTCTGGGATTTTTATGAGTGGAAATGGAGTTTATTTTGACCCTGATAAAATAAAATTGATATAATAATAGCCAACTATAGCCTCATTTAGATAGTTATGATGTTATCTATGGATTTCTAGTTATTACAAGATATTTTTGAATCACTTGTTCACACAAGTAAAATAATTTAATCAATTGAAAAGTAATAATGTTCGTTTAAAATGAGATAAAACAAAAGAGGAATAATTCCATTATCTTAATGAAGATTTCACCCATGCCCGTATACGTTCACTTCCATCCTTCATTATGACCATTGAAATTAAATTTGATTCCATTGTAAATTAAATAGGAAGCGTAATCATGCTAGAATGAAATCTTGTTTATTTATTAGTGATATTTTAAATGGATCAACTATAAACTAATATACATATAATAAAGTGTATTATTCATTATATAGAGTTATATAATAATGGAAACATTATCCATGGACACAATAATTTGTGATCCATTCTGATCACAGGGCTCTTAAATACATTAAGAGACAACATAATATAAATAAGAGACATGATAGATGGATGGAATTCAATGAATCATTTCTATATGTAATCAATCATATGAAGGTTTAAGAAAATAATAAGATAGATTTAATTTCAAATAGATATTCTCTTTTATCTATACTATATTATAAACTCAATGTTTTTATTACATTAAATATTTATATGGAATTGATGGAAATTTTTTTTCTTGAATTTTATGGATATTTAAAACATGGAGTTAGTTGGGAAATGAGCTATTTACAAGATGAATTATTATTTAATATTGATAAGATTTTCATTTCCAATCGCTCAGTTTTTTTACTATAACTAAAAGGGTGAAATTTTTGTGGATTAATGGGCCATTTTGATTTTGAATAAATTATATGAATTCATAGTGGAAATTTGTATTGTTCATTGAAATCTAAAGATGTTTATTAATATGTGGGAATGTTCATTATCTTAAATAAATCCAAATCAATGAAGATCCCACACTGATTAAATATTCCTCTCCCAACCCAAAACACCCCTTGAGAGGACATATTAATGGATTGTAAAGTAGGGATACAAAAGACGAAGTGGGTGAGAGATTCCAATTTGTTTCTAGATAGATTTTCTAAAATGAATTATATTATTCATTGTTACAAAATAGATGATTCCAAAATGCTCTCTATAGTTTTCCTTCAGGTTTTAGTCAAACATTATTGAATACCATGGATGATTCTGTTGGGTTCATAAACAAAATTACTCAGTTACTTTTGGAAGACCTTTTGTAGAAAACTGGGTATGAAGTTATATTTTTTAAATATTATTATCTGAAAATCTATTGGAAAACAAATGAGTTGAATTAAAAAGTAACATACCTTTTTTGGAAAATTGTCAAGATGAATCTCACGAATTGGGAGGAGTGGCTAAAACATGTGGAATTCACATATAATAGGTGAATCCATTCCACTAATCATTAGTCTCCATTTTAAATTGTTTATCACTATAACCCCCTTTACCCTATTGATATAGTTAATTTTCCTTTATAGGTAGAAACTAATATGAATGTGAAAGGGTGTGAATTATTTTTCATGAAACTCTATTAAAAGAAATAGAAACATATCAAGTGAATGATTTAGAAATACATTTCTCGTGTAAAAATTGGTCAAACGAATTTGTTGTTTGACCCCAGTGACTTAGTTTGGGTTCATATTAAGAATAAATGATTTCTGGACAAAGAGAAATAAAAAATCATTCCCTAAGGAGACAAAAATTTCCATGTTCTTGAGAAGATTAACGACAATGATTACACGAAATATCTCCTTGGTGAGTATATTGTAACATCCATTTTCAATTATTATAAAATTTATCATCTTTTTGGTGTAGAAGATAATGATTCAAGGATGACTCCTTTTCAGGGGGGGGGTAATGAGAACAATGTTAAAGGAATCAAGTTAATTTCCTTAGTGGAGGAGTTGGATTTGAACAACCTAACAACGTGAGGAATATTAACGAGGATTAATGCTAAAATGGGCACCCATTTTGATTTATTAAATTCCAAATAGGTAATAAATTGCATGGATGGATCAAATGGGCCAATAACCATAGTTATTCAAGACCAAAAACGATGTTTATATCTTTGCCAAAATTGTTTCATGAATTTTGGAATCCATTCGAACATGGTGGATTCTAGAATAGGATCTTTAGACTCCAAAGTCAAATCTGGTAGTCTATGGACTCAATGACAAATATTGTGGGAAATATATTGAATTTTGTGTTGTAATTTTCCAAAAAATTATTTGGTGGACTTTATATTTTTTAATATAATAGAAGAATGTTTGTTTAGGATTCGTGACTTTTGGGTATTAGACCCTTGAATATTGTATCACATGTTGGTAATAAATAGCCACCTCATAGAATTTGTATGGAATTCATAATTTTAATAGAGATATGATTCTTTATTTCTCTACCTTGTGTGATAATTGTTACAGTATTCCTGCTTGGTGTTTTCATTCTTTCCTTGTTTATCTATAAGTTAGATTGGTGATTGAAGATCAAAAAGCCCAAAATTTCATGACTCAACCAAAGTTTATTTTTATGTGGATTGGATATCACATACCTCCCTTGAGTGTGTTTTCTAAGTAGTAGGTTGTTATCCTTAAAGAGTTGGTTGACTACTTTTATCCATTATCCATAACCATCATGTACCATATAGCCTTGAACTGCATAATTCATCTTACAACCTACGTTGTGAAGATCGGGCCACTGTGTTCAACTCGTGTGATGAATTGTACGATATTTTATAAATTTATGTAAATGATGGAATGGGACCCATGGAGGATTGTGCTGAGAATGTTTGACCATGCTAGATAATTCCAACAATATCACCCTTTAACTTATGTTGGGGAGGGTGGGCTACACATAGCTGAGTTCTAGATATAATTCATCCAAACAGCACTTGATCATCTAAAGACTCTTCATGGGAATCAAGTCATGTTGGAAGATTATATATTGTAAAGGAATGAAAAACACTGGTGGGAAAATAGGGTTTAGACCATATAGTCTAGGTATTTTCTAGAAGGGATACCAATATTAGATTATAAAACATTTCTAGTAGATGAAATTGAGGCAATAGATGGTGGAAAATTTTATGAGTTTGACTAAGGGGATTATGTAAATGATGGACTGTTCTAGATATTTCCTTGACAACCATCATTCAGTTGCATATTTGGTAGGGCGTGAGGTAGCTATGGTGAGGAGTTTCTGATATGGGCATAGATATGAGATTATGTCCAAAGTTAATATTTTCCATTTGAAGAAGTTATATGATGTGGTAAATGAGGCTCTTATTTTAAAAGGGAATATCAAGGAGGATCATGGAAGTGTGCATTAAATCCCAACTGGGAAATCCAATGGTGTAGCTTCTGATGGTAGGAATAACTGCTTTGAGATCATTCACCAAGGAAGTTTTTGTCAAGGTAGTCAAAAAGGGAACCAATAACTATGGGAAATTAATGGATTTTCTACTATCAGTTTGACAGGCTGAGACATATATTTGGCCAGTCTAACTAATCACCAATTGAATTTCTGGAATGTGATGCATTGAGGAATGTGAGAGGTACTATAGGAACTCTCAATAGTTGGGTACTGATGAAGGGATTAATAAACGATAGCTTTGTAAATAGGGGATTAGTTACAATATACAATCCTGACTGCCGGAGCTCTACCATCAGTATAGGTTGGGGTAATGGGTGTTGTGTTCCGAGGAATTAGAATCCATAAAAGTAGGGTGGTGTAGTAGAAGGAACATAAAAATAATCCTACGGTAGAGGGGAAATCCATCTTCATGTAGTTTATCCTAACCAAGGTGGTGGAAAGGATGGGTCATCATCTATTTGATGTATGATTCTTGTGGCATCAACCCTTTCGAGTGATTGTTAATACATTTTCCTCACACTCTATCATTTCTGAATTTTTTTAGTTATTTTGGGTCTTGAAGAGGAATGTACATACTGGGATATATTGATTAATACATATAAAGATGTGTGAATAAGGGATATTAGTTAGTGTAAGGGTTTTGCAGTCGAGACTGAAGGGCACCTCTTTCTATGGGATTTGTTTAGGCAAGAGATTTTAGATCTTGATCAGATTTTGGGTATGGACTAGGTAGTATTCTACCAATCCCATATCCATTGTTGACATCATAGGGTTACATTCACATCCCTAGGGGGAGACACATAATTACACCATGGTGAATGGGATGTTTGGGCAGGCAGGGCAAGTTATGTTTGTTAGCAGTTGGGTGAATTCACAGACCAAAAAGCTTATCTCATGCATGCTGATAGGGGAGTAGAGTAGTATATCCTCCCAATAGCGGTGTATCAGTTTCAAGATGAATTACCTATGGATTTCATAGGGTTTCCACCTGAGAGGATATTGAGTTCACAGTAATGCAACTCTTAAGAGAAGAACTTATTCCAATATGCCATATAGTAATGAAACAAAAGAACTCCATGAACATAAAACTCAAACGGAGGACTTGTAGAATAAATGGTTTATCCGACCTAGTATTTCACCTTTCAGATCTTCAATGCTGATTTTTAGGAAATATGATGGATCAATGTTATTACATGATATTGTTATAGAATGAATTCGAGTTTCCCATTGAGTTTTACTCACACCCTACTCAGGCTTCAGGATTGGTACCTGAATATATTTCATGGTTTCAAGACAGGTTAAGGGAAAGTGTCTTATGTTGTATGGATGAGGTAGGATGGATCATGGATGAGGGAATGAAATGTGGATTCAGGAACTTCATGGGAGTTGTTATTGTCTTTATTTGTTTTTTCCCCATATTTACTCTTGAAACATTTTTGAATGAAATATATACTATTCGGTTTTTGATATTGTATTTCATGTTTTTCTCATCATGTGATTATGGTATTGTTATACTTATAGTAATATCTTTTGGTTGTTGATTACTTCTTTTTTGTTGTTAGTATACATTATAATGAATCTATACTCTCCCCAGGATCAATATTAACCCTAGTTTCTATTCAGGATCCTCTAGAATATGGGGAGGCATGCCAGATGTCATGAAGAAAACCGAAAATGGGACCAGTGTGTTGAACCTAGTTCTAGACGTTACACCCATGAAGTGATCAAAAATTTGATTTATTCTTTTTTATAAGACAATTATTGAAAAAGAAATCTATAATTGTATGTGTATATACAGTGAATAATAAACCATAATATTCCAAAAACATCTGAAAATGAAACATGAATTTTATTTCAAAATATAGAACTTATTTTATAAACATTTTTATTATTAACGTTAGAGATTATCTTTCACACCACTTATTAATTTATTTTAAAAAATGTTATGTGACACCTCTTCAAGAACATTAATTTTAATAGATTATCAAATAATAAATACTTGGAAAAATTATATTATTTTTATCCAAAATGATTATCTATAACAATTGATTATGAATTAGTGATTATTAATAATTTAATGCCAACTTTGATGAAGTACCACATTATACAAATAGATATAAGGTAATATTTTTTATTAAAAATAATTTCCTGAAATAAAATTGAAAAATAATAATAAAATATCATGCTAGGAAAACCCAATAATGGTAGAATAATATTTAATATTAAACATTGTAACTCAATGAATGAGATTTAAGTTACCTAAAATAATTACCACTAGGAAAAAAAATATCAATAGACACATGAATGGAGGAAAAATATTTGGAAAGTAGATATCACGAAATAAACTAAAATTAAATAAAACCCAAGTGATAGTGAATACACAGTAAAAATTAATCATGGTCCGTAACATGGAACATATTTCAAACAATAAAAAATTAGGTCGAGAATAAATTTAAAACATTATAAATGCTTTAATAAAAATCCAAGAATGATAGTGGTTATAATTAAATATTATATAACATGATCTAAAGATAATTCAAATATTATTTCTAATATTGGTAGTATATGTGCAACACAAATGATATTAGTTGTGTCATATGAAACATGTTTCAAAGAGAGTAATTTGAGATAACAACACATACCTATTGCATTTCATCGACACAAAAATGTCATTCAACTATATAAAATACATAGATAACTTTTTCAATTAATTATGATTATGAATAATAACCATTTTACCTTAGAATAATCATAAATAGTCAATCTAAACCTCAATTCATCCTTTTCTAGACATTAAATGTTTTTGGACATGATCATTTGTAATAATTTCATAACATCGGTGTTTATATTCATTCATATCAGAAATTTAATCCATGATAGTTCATTATGGAAACTTATACAGATGTCTAAACACCATTTATGATGTTATGGAATCTTGAAGTGAGTTTTTAGTCTTTATCATCAAGAGAAAATTGAAAAGAAGCATGTTTTAGTTATTCTCTAAAATCTATGTGTGGTTTATTAAAGTATTAATTATTGATATATAATCTCATGAACCAGAAAAAATACATTTATACATTTATGTTAGACTATAAGATTAGTTATTATTCCATAATTATTCATAACGTACATTAATTGTGTTATTCAACTAGGTGGCTACACCAATCCAACCATGAACACAGATTGATTTATAAAATTATTATGATGTGATTTTATTGTAAAGTAATTATAATATATGAATAATTATTATTTTTTGTTATAATTAATGTTATATTTTTAATAATTTAATAGATTATAATAAGTTAATAATTTAAATAACTGAATTTCTTTGAAAGAATATATCATTATTCACTTAGTTTTATTATTTTAAATGATTAAATTTACAATAACTATTTTTTGGTCATATCATTAATTGATTATCTAGTTTTTTCATAAACTAAAATTACTAATACCATAGTCAAAATATTTATCTTTAAATAATATCCTTAACTCCAGACTAGTATGGTATTAAAGGAAAATTAAATTCATTACATCATAGAGGTTGTATTCCATACAACCCACGAGCGACTGTTTTTTTCATAATTGATGGGATATATAAATAATATTCGATAAAAAATATAATATAGTAACATATATGTTTATATATGTTACAAATATCATTACAAAAGTGTGTCTTATACAAATTTGGCTCATTATAATTATGAATAAAACACTGTTTTGGATAAACCTAATGTTGGGGACTTTAGTTTTCCTTGACTGTATCCCTTGGAAATGGGGTGTAATGATAACTACTAGTGAAAACATGCTTTTCAATTTGGGAGAGAGTTATTTAATGGAACCCACCTTAAGTATAACATATTATAGGATATTTTAAGTATAGTAGAATTTCTAACATTCTGAATGATATTTTTGTTTTATAGCTTTAGGGACTTATGTCATAACTCATACATTACAATCCCATATATGTTCAAAGTGAAAAAATTAAATAGTATCCATATTTCTATAATATATAATTTAAAAAAACATGATCTATTTTAATGAATATAATCATTACAGTCATGCTGAATTATTTATTTCTCATAAAGATCCTTAAAACATTATAAGTTTTTTTAATATTTTGGATAATCATAGGAAGCTCAGTTAGGGACATAATGTGATGATACATGTATGTTTAGTGAAAAGCATGAGAATCCATGGGAAAATATTTTCATAAAAACATACCATTTTATTAAAAAAGAGAATCATTTTTCCTTTAAATGATTATTATAATACATTTCTAAAACAAATATTTGAGATGAAAAATCATTATGATGCATAGAGAATTCATGTAGGTTCCCTAGGAAATCATTATATTAATACAATAACAAACTCCCTATAGATTATAATAACCATACAGGTGACTAAAAAAATAATTCTATGGGGAATATACTCATTACACCATTAATTGGGATTATATTAGGTCACACCCATGGTATAAGCTATAACATACTCACTCTTCAATATTTGGTTGTACCCATCATATAAGATATAGTGTGATCACATGTGGGCTCTAATAGTGCTCAAAATACAATTTCTTCTTAAAACCCAAATTTCAATACCAATATACTAATAAAAAAAGAAGAGATTATATCATTAAATAAAATATTAATCCTTGTATAGGAATATAGACTTCATGTCATAGTTATGGTGGTTGGAGAAGTAATTTTTTCAATTTATGTTAATAAAACCTTTCCATTTTTCCTTTTGTAAATAATTTCAAACATTCCGTAACAATAATCATTTCAAAATCCTATGAAGGATATTGAAATAACACAAAAAATTTAAATTATAAATCATTTTTTAAAATATAAAAATAACCATAAATTGGATTTAAATATATTGATATAGAAGAAAAGTCGTGTTTTAAGGGGGATTATAAAAGAGGATTTTTTAAAGAAAGTATCTTACATTGATTCCGATTCACCAAGGGTGTTCATTGTCATATGGAATAAACAAATTAGATAATTATATACTTTATTAAGAACCATTTATTATTAATTAATCCTTGTTTTTAATTTTATTTCATGTTATATTAAACCCCTTAATCAACTATACTCACATTGGATGTTCTGATGATATTTGGATTATAAGTCCAAAATGACTTCAGATGTTTGAAAATGGTAAAGGTGTTCATTTTTCAATCATATAAAGAAAAATAGTCATGATATACATTTAATTTTTATAAATGAATTATAATATTCAATCCAACCATTATATACAATTATGAAAAATGAACTATGTTACAATTATGGAGATGGGAGGTCGTACATACACATGAGTAACATTTCCATTTTCAACAATAATTATAGAAAAGAGTAAGTATTATTTTATATTTATAAATTATAATAATATCATATATATTATATCAAATCATTAAATTTAAATATAAATCATACATGTAATGTGGTGATGAAAAATTATTGGCATCGCTTCGTGGAGATGGTAGCCCACACATATGCATGAATAACATTATAATTTTTCAGTGAATGGAAAGTTAAAAAGTTAAATGATATTTATCATTTAATAATGATAAATATATCCTGAATATGATATATATATATATATATATTAATTCCATAATTATAAATCAGTCATTATAGATGTTGATGGAATCCCAAATACATCGATTTGTTATGTGGTATTCATCCTTAGACCTGAATGATTGTTTCATTTCCTAGTATGTGGAATAGGTGATAGATATTGGTTACTAAATTATCATTAAACTCTTTAGTATGTGAAATATACAATTTGTATTATATAATAATGGTTAGGTAGTATATTACCGTCTTGGGGGAATAAATTAAATAAGAACACATGACTAAAAATGATTCATATTCTTGTGAAAACATCAATTACTAAGCACATTAAGACAATAATGATTGGTTTAAAGCATTAATTAATACCTATATTACATGGGTTGGTAATTTAGTAATGTATTTGTGTAGATCGGGGTTAATTTATGTGTTTTTAATAATAAAATTATTTTAATAGTGAATGAAAATTTATAATATATGGTAGTTGTACTATTATAATTTTTCACACTATATTACTTAATATAAATTAATTTTCAATCGGTAATGGATAAAAACACATTGATTTACAACATGGAATGAGTATGGATCAAATTAATACCATAAAATACAAAATATATATGTTGAGTTTTCATTTTTACCATTATCTTTTTGGTGTAACCCATCGTTAACATCATTCAAACTTATCGTAACAATATGGTCTTTTACTTTTTGATGGCCAATATTTTTAAAATAAATGTAAAAACTAGATTATAAATATTTTCATTATGATATTATAAACCAAATCTTATTATTTTTAATTATAGGTTTTTTAAGAATTTTATATTATTTAATAAAATATTATTTTTTAAATAAACAGTTAATGAATTTTTTAGACTTATTAATTAATCTAAATATAATAACTCCATTAAAAAAGTAAAATTTGAACGAATTATTTTTATATTTCCATAAATGTTATATAATTCTATTAAATTCATGTATTAAATTATTTATCAAAAATTACATTACTTTTTATAATTTTAAAATCATTTATTTTATTTTCTATTAATTGAATAAATATTTTTTTAGTGTTGTGTTAATTTTTAACATCATTATATTATCATTAAATTTTTAAAATAAGTCTCCTTGATAAAGATAATTAATTTAAATTTAATAATAATATTTTGAACTGAACATATCCTCTAGTTAACCATATTGTAAAAATATTATACTTATTTGAAACACTATTGTTACATTTTTCCCATTTAATTAAATAGAATATTATAAAGGATATAATCACATAAATATGGAATCAAAAGTACATATAACTAAATAATGAATTATGATGCATTAAAATTACTGATAAAATAAAATTTAGGCTTGTTTTAGGGTCATTTTATAATCCGTATAATTATATTTTTAGCTTTATTAACCCAATTTATACATTACCATGGTAAAAAAATACAACAGCTACTATTCATATTATCAAATAATTAAAGGATCCCATTTAGCAAATTTTTACCTAATAATTATATATATATCAAACTATTTTTTTTAATTAAATACACCGAAGTGTAATAATTTTATTTAATATTATATCAGGAAAACATGGTGAAAGTCTTTTTAATAAAAAAAAAATTTTCATGTAAAAATATTTTTTTGTTATTTAATGTAAAAAATAATTTAAAAAAGTATAGATTGATAATATTAAAAAAATAACAAAATAATTTTGAATACTCATTAAAATTTATCCATAGCCTGTATATACCTGAAATGAACTAAATTTTTTAGTAAAAAAATTAAAATTTATCAATATTGACTAAAACATAAAACCTTTCAGAAAAATCTAAAAAATTGTCATATGATAATTTTGACTAGAAGTAATCAAATATGAAATTAAAATTTTCAAATAAAAATTCTATAATTTTAAATTTCTATTTTTAATATTTAATTATGTGAAAATTGATTAATTAAACTATATCCTTTTTGAATTAAAATTTATTGACAATGTTTATAATCAATATACATATATGACATAAAAATATTGAAAACACACAACACATGAAAATGATTTATTCAAGAATTATCCATAATGTTATACTCTTCCATACATTTTAGAAATTGTGACCTCACACTTTTATTCACTTATTAATCAAGTGGTTATATCATTCCGTCATAGCATTTTCTGACTCCCATATTTCTTGTTCGACCAAATAGTTTCTCCAATATTTGTTAACCTTGTGAATTACATTATTCCATAGTAATTACTCACAATTGTTAATAAAATGAAAATATTAATCATCATGAGAATGCTTTGCATCCAAATGAACTTCTTTACGTATAGAAATATGATATGAGACTTTCACATAGATTCATAACATTTGAATAGGAAATACATTATATTCTTGGAATAAACTCAATGTCAAAAGAACTTATATAGAATATTACTAATTTATGTATTATTTAACCAATTCCATATAACTATTCACAAAGATCCCCCTTTTTTCCAAAAGAATAACATTTATCCATTGAGATATTTTTTAAAAAATATGATCTATTACCATGAAGGAAAGATCGTTAGTCCAATAACATGTATAAATTTTCATTCTACTCAAAACAATTTAATATATTGATGAATAATATTAATCCTCAAACCAATTTCATTAAATAACTCATTTCATTTCATCTTATAATCTTATACATTATCATATTAAGCTATAGGTTGATCTGACATTACATTTAAAACATTAGAAGGGGACATCTATATACTAGATAAAAAAATATTACTAAAATAAAACTCAAATAAGGAGTGATTCATATATTGACTTCACTAACAGTCCATATAATAAGTGAAAATAACATCTTATAAGGTTTTAGTTCAGTATTTTCATTGTCTATCATATTGAGGATGAATCGTTATGGTGAAATTTAATTCCTCAACGAATGACTTCTGATATCCTTTAAAATAATTTCATGTGATCCATGGATCACAGTCAGTTATGATTTTATGTGGAACTCCATGTAACTTAAATATCTCCTTGATATAATATTAGGTAAGTTGGTCCAATGATATAGTATCTCAAATTGCAATAAAAATCATAGAATTAGTTAATTGATCAAAAATAACCCAAACCCCATTATAACATCGATATTTTTTTTACAACCCCACTAAGAGATCCATGGATATATTTTTCCAAATCCACTATTTTAGTAAAAAATAAGGAAGCATACCCTTCATTATTTTTTCATCTTTATCTTATGTAAAAGTCAAAAATATAATGTTAGTGTTATGAATATATATATTTTCTTTCTATCCTAAAATTAATAATTATAATTGATTATTTACATAATTGTAATACCTAGATTAATGGAAAATGGTGAACCATGTGCGTCATTGAAAAATTCTCTCTTAAACTAGGAACTAGAAGGCACTCACGATCTCTTTTCAAATCTAAATACACCTTCTCTGTCCATATTAAATTCATCTAACTCTCATATCATAACCAATTATATATATTCATATAAATGAAGGTATTCCATTTGAACATTCTTAATTATTTCATTCAAAGACTACTATAATTAATCCAAAAAAATATTGGATGTTTCTATATCCAAAAATCCATGGACATAATTTATCAAAAACATAATAAATGGATCATTTTTTGAACATAAAATTGTTAAATTAGAATTACTTTCCATCTCGAATCACCATTTATATGTTTTTTTTCAAAGGTATAACGAATCATGCATTCATAATAATTTATCTATTTTAGATACCATTTTAATCTCATGTAGAACACTTTTTGTGTAAAAATATGTATATCAATCTTTTCAGATCAATATTTGTTTTGAACTTTTAACCAAATTTATTTTTTCTCCAAATTTTTTAGGAAAAAATCAAAAAAGGAAATTCCAAATAATTTTTAGGATTATTTAACTCATATGTTTTTAGTTTCCATAAAGAATAATAATTACCTATTTGTTCAAATGCTAGACGCAAAAAGTCCATTTTACAAAGTGTAGCATCCCATAACCTAGTTTCCCAAAGCCGATGTATTCATTATTACATTAGAATTTATACAAAGCGTCAAATAATTAATTAATCATCAATATATAAGTTTTTTATACACACATTTATACATGATACACTTTTTATATTGAAATATATAATACAAAGTATATAAATAGAAAACAATTTTCATCCATTACCTCATTTAAATATTTTATTCATATCCTATTGAAAGAATTTCAAATAAGGGTGAGTTAAAATGCTCATTAAGGGTTTTGTAGAGTAGAATATATCACGAAACAATATTTATGAACTACATGTGAAGGTAAATAACTAATCACACATTCCATTTAATTAATAACAGAGAATGTAATGATTTTAGAGATAATATCATATAAAAAATACCATTTAAATATTAAATTAATTATAAATTAATTAATTTGTTAATTGGATTATTTAATGTCTCATGCACTTGAAACATCTAATTTTATGGCCATTCATAAGAGGTTTTAACACTACTTCTAAAACCCATTTAGTTTTTACAACTGATTTGTTTCATGAGATCTATCAGTGTATCAGTTGGCTACTTATAATATGGAACCCTTGTTTATATTTCCAAAATATTACTCATTTTAGAACGATCTATTTAATTCATGAAAAATTTTCCTCAATATAAAATATTTGTATTGAGTAAAATATACAGATTTATCAATTGGTTAACAATCACATAAAAGTTATATTGTACAAAAAATTTCTGAATTTGAAATTTCCAATTAAAATCACCATGGATGAGATGATTCAAAATGAAAATTAAAATACCATGAAGTATGAATGATTCATGAAATTTCATGTCAATGTGGTTGTATTTACAACCCATAAAATTCAATTAGTGAAAATAAAAAAATAAGTCTCACAAGAACGTAAATTTGAACGAAATTTGTTACTAATTTGATAAAATTTTAACTATAATGCACATCAAATATAAATACCTAATGTTATATTTACAAAATAATTATTATATATATATGAATCATTTAATAAAATCATGCCCAGTGTTTAGAGAACATAATATAAATAAATCTGTAGTTAATTTTCATATTTCTCACATTAATTAAACTGAGCCTAAAAGTTCCATACCTCACACTACCTTTTGGATTAACATGATTTGAACTTATATATAGTGGTATTATTAATTTTTGTAACATATATCAAAATTATAATAATATTTATAAAATCATATATAATCCTTTTATTATATAGTATTACTCATTTGTTAATAATCATACAATATTTTCATTGTTTAGGGAGTTAATTTTCTTTTTTTATAATTAATGATATATCATGATAGTTACATTTAATGGATATTTTATATTGTTCGATCATTTTCAAAATAATAATATTTAAATAAATTTAATATTTACACATAAATTACACTTTTAATACTCATCTTGAATTATGGCTTTGAGAAATGAAGTATTTAACGATCATGTGATGGTAGACTGTACAAACACGTGAGTATAATATCCCTTTTTATGATAATTAGTGAAAGGAGGTAAGAATTATTATATGTTTATAGAATGATAAAAATATCATAAATACAATATTATTTCATTAAAAAATTATATATATCATCCATATGATGTGGTGATGAAAAGAGAGCAACGCCACTTCGTGAAGGTTGACGTCCACACATATAGAAACGATGTTTTCATATTTCATTGAGTGAATTTGAAATTATGTATTATATATTTAAAATGATAAATATTTAATGAATAATAGAATATTTAATTTATATCACTTATGTTCTGTAACATTACACTTTTCACCTTCCATGTAAATCGTTATTGAAAGACGAATCACATGACTTCATGAGGAAGTAGAATGTCGTAGAGAGAAATGATGTTATTTTATGCCCTACAGAATAGAATTTAAATAGGTACATATAATATGATTACTGTATAGGTATAATTATGTAATATAAATATTATTTATACTTTAAATCCATCATCATAACCATATGAGAGATATTGAAATGGAAACAATTAATGTTATTTTTTAATGAAGATATATTCTACCATATGCGTGAATGATGATTTTGTGACCCATATGATATGTGTGGGGATACATTGAAGCAAAACCCATAACATAAAATCATATAAATATATTGAAGATACTATTCATATTTTATAATATTTTTTTGATCATAATTAAATGTTGTGGATGAACAATTGAAATAAAAATGACTATTGATTAATGTTATAGGTCCTCTGGCTATCCTCCATAATATCACTCCAAAATCATTTAGTGGATAGATTTATCAAATAAATTAGGATTCATTGATTTTACAAGGGATGTTTTAATGTGATTTGATAATGGATTTGCTGAGAAAAACATCTTAAGTGGTTTGTAGAAGTGAGGAGAGTGAGTTCATTTTTATAACTAAGGAGGAATGAAATTTTTGAAAATACCTAAATGCATTCAATAACGGGAATTCAATCTTATATCATGTAGCTCTAAAATTTAAAAATAATGTAGTATAGGGATTATATAGTCATGAAACCCCACCACCACCAAATAAACATAGGTTTAAAATAATCATTTCATTTGCATTTAAGTTTACTATCTATTTACAACTTCAGTTTACACGATGATAATTAGTTTCATAATGTGTGTACATAAACTAGTAAAACAACATAAATTTTTTTTATTATAATATTTAGAAATAATAATTATAAATATGTAATAGAAAATGGAAAATAGTAATCCTTTAAGAATTAAAAAAAATTAATACAAATTCAAGTAACATGTAAAATTTCTAATTAAATCCTTAACCATGGTAAATTATTTTGATCATATTTACTGATTATTATGAAAAACATTTAACATACCTTATAACCAAGTATTATCTTTTAGAACTCAAAAATTAATATACATTTTATAAATTAAATTCACAGAAGTGGGTGAGATTCATTTAAATGTAATTTTGTGAATGAGATAAATAAGAAGGTTTTCAAATAGAATATGTTCAAAAGAATATTATGATTTAAGTCATAATTAAATATATTAATTTCAATAATGAATCAAATGATATAAACTGATATATAAATATATATTTAATTTAACAATTTTTATGTCAAAATATCAATAACCATTAATAATAACCAAAAAATTTACATAAATATAATAACCATTAATAAAATTCATAATATATCAAAAGCAAAACTATAACCATTATTATTTTTCACAATATATCAAAAAATTAAACATTTCAGAAAAATCACAAAAAATAAATATAAAATTATTTGGATATAATAATTTCAATAATTAAGTTTATTTAGAAAATATATTTTAACAATTTGTTAAATATTAATTTTATATTATGTTTGCAACGCATGTTTATGCCTTATTTTATAAAAAAGTGTTTTTTAAAAAACATTTATTTTTCTTCTAAATGAATCTTATTTTATTTCTAATCAATATATAAAAAAATTTCATAACTTATTTATTACCATTCATAACATCCAATTTAATGGTTAGGATATAATGATATAAAATATTATTGTTCATTTATTCTTGGGGTTTCATGTTCTGCAACATATCACATGGATTAATTTTAAATAAATATATTTTGTGGGTTGTTAAAGATCGGTTTTCCATGTCATGTAATCTATCTAATAAATTGTTAATATTTTATAATCATCTGTGTCATATTCTTTCCCACCATAAATAAATTTGGACATCACATTGTGATCATGATCTTGGTAATCATTGGTTTGATTAGTTAAAATTCAACATTGTAAAATAGTTTATAAAAATCCATCACAATAAGAGCGAAAGGGAAGTGTAATGTTCATAAGGTAAACTAGAAAAATTGGTTTCTGTGGAAAAATAATTTATTAAAAAGTGAAGATATATACATGGATGAAAATTATAAATAATTATATATATTGATAAAGTACACTGATAACAAGAAAATTAATGATCAATATAAAGTTATGGACCTCAAACCCATAAATATGTAAAGATTATGGATATAAAAACCATAAATATGTAATAATTTATAGATCATTAGTTCAACATAAATAAAGGTATTATGATAACATTTTTTTCAAGATTATTTTACTAATTATGTTGAATTGTACTACTATATATGAATATAATGAAATATATTTACATGAAACATTTCTATTTGATATGAACTATTTAATCTAATGGGTTTTATTTGATGAATTTTCAATTCATCTCTTACAACAAAAAATTTATTTTTTATTCATGGTGATAAAATATTCACTTTTATTTAATAATAACATCCATTACAGAATGATAATTAATTCATTATATCTATAGTAATTATTATAAATAAATGGTTAGTAGAGATTATCCAAAATGCATAAATCATTAAATGATAAAGTAATACATTAATCTCTAAAACCTCATCCATAGTTAATCATAAACAATTTCACAAATGGTTATCCTTTTAAATCATCCAAAATATTACAATTGAAATTTTTTAAAATGAAGGTCACTAATTTTCCAAAATGAACATATCATTAGTCTATTAAACAACATGATGTAGCTCTTAATATTCACAAACAGAATATGTGAATACATTCGTCATGTATTCTCATGAAACATGGTAATAACCTGAATTACCATAAACCCTTATTGAATGGATTAATTATTTATTATTTCTTAGCTATGAAAAAATTTATTGGATATATTCCATAAATTCAAAAATATATATAAAATCCATCAATTAGTGCACAGACAACCTTTTCAAGAAATAAATTAGCAATTCCATCGTAGTCATCAAAATACAATACACATTATCTATAATAATCATCTATTTATCTATACATCATTATATCAACATTAGGAATATATTGAGGTCCATCCTTTCACAGTTTAGGTGTTTTCAAATAAGTTCATCTTTCCACTAATTTAATTTTATTGGACATTGGTTCCATTAAACAAACCCATTGAAATCCATTGAGAAAAGTAATCATAGTACAATAATTATACATTTCATAATTATTATAACCATGATATCATTTATCAAATACATTTGAATCAATTTTTAAAGATATAGATATGTAATAAAATTAATCATTACACATCATTTAAGCGATAGAATAAGTTTAACCTTGATCTCTTTGGTTCTTCTGACATATATTCCCATAATGTATGGGAAATAAAATGTTATAGATCCCCTCTCCAAAATATGGACACATTTCACAATAGAATGTTCTTTCATTCCCATCAAATAAAGATATTTTTGTCCATTTTCTCCACAAATGTAGTAAACTACCATTCCATTTAATAAAGTACTAAGTTATTTATGTCAAATATTATAACATGTACTAAAATCATAATTTTCCTTATTCCCTTTGTCCATATTTTTGTTTCTCATCCAATTATTATCGTGTTTCTGTTGAAAAAAATAAGAAATAGTTAATTCCATATCTATCTTAATATTATCTTATACAGTGTCCTCATATAATTATATTATTTTGTAGAATATATCCCTTTGAAATATTATCTTATTCCCATCAAATAGATGATCATTCTTACACGTTGAATTATGTGAAATTATGTTGTTCTCATTCCATATATAAGTAATACATTCAAAATGATGACATGCATTATAATAGATCACCTAATTATAAAACATAATGTATAATCCGAAAACTAGTGAAATACATAACATAAATTAAAAAACAAATTACATAACTATTATCATAATCATAAATATGGTTTCTTTGGGGATATATTTATTTACAAATCAAACATAGTTGATTATAAATAGAATGTCGACTATCCTAATAGAATCTCCCATGATTTTCAAAACAGGTGTAAAACATGGCCCATTTTCTTGCACGAGGTTTTGATCGAGTGTAGCCTAATGTGACATTTTCAAAGTTATTACCCATATATACACATTTTTTAGAACAAAATACATCTTAAGTATCTATAAATGTGTATATTTTTAGTAATACTCAAATATTATGTTACTTAACAAAATATTATTATGTTCTAATACACTTACCATCAATGTTTATCATGGTGTTTTATTATAAAATAAATTTTTTCTTAAATCCAGTTTATATGTTTACTACTGAACTTCGTCTGATAAAATATGTAATGGCCTAGAACCCAGAATCTTAGAGTTGGTGTCTGATTTATTACACTGTGATATATACAATTTGTGAAATCATAAATGATCAATCAACTTAGAAGTATTGGAGAACCGTATATATACATGATACACATTTTACATTGTAATATACAAAAAAAATAAAAAAAAAATAATTGAAATAATTTTTCAGATATGAAGGAAATAAATAAATTATTCTAAATATGTTAGGGAATGTAAAAAAATAAGGGTGGAATCAAATTCTTATTATCAATTGTGTCCACCAGATGGTAAAATGAATCAATAAAAATAAATTACCTGGAAAGGAAAAAATTGAACACAAATTCAACATAATCAATAACTCATATTGAAGTACATATCGAGATATTAATAAATTGGAAATATAAAAGGAAAATAAAAATGATTTTAAAGGAATGAAGTTCCTAATTAATGAATATAATTTATCGAGAACATGATACATATATAGTTAATATATATCATCATATGGTTAAAAACTACAAGTAAAACATCTTTTATTTTGAGAAATTGTTTGTCTTATGAGAACAATTGGTACATCAAAAGGCTATCACTAACTTGGAACCCCATTTCTACAAGTGAGACATATTCCTCATACATTGAATGATAAATTTAATTCATGAATAATGTGCTATATAGTCAAATATATGCATTGCGTAAAATATATACATTTATCAATATTTCCTAAGTTAAAAAAATAAAAATAAAAATAAAAACCATATTCAAAAATAGTCTATGATTTGAAAATAATCCAATCCATCCTTGTATAATATGGATATTTAAGATAAATGTTTTTTATAATGAAAATTATTACAACAAAGTGATTAGTTCTAGAGATGGTTAACAATTAAATAATAATGTGATATTATAAATGATCTTTTACCACAATGTAATATTCAATCCATTTCCCTATAGATGAAATGATTGAAAGTGAACCATAAAATTCCATGAAATATTTTTGAGACATGGTATTACATTCCATATTGCATTAAATACTCCATATAAAAGTTAATGATTCTATAATAAAAAAATATTTCTCTATGAAATGTAAATTAAAACAAAATATATTATGGATTTGATAAAAATTGAATCATAAAACCCATGAATGAGATATCCTAAAACGAATATTTAAATACAAATTATTTTTTTTACGAAACATAAAATACATTGATGGGTAGTATATACCTGACATAAATAAAATGATTTTAGAATTTGCATATGTCTATTATAAAAAAAAGAGAGAGTATACATTCTATATATCGTGTTTCATTTTGTTTCAACGTGATTTAACCTTATGTGAAGTGACTTCAAAAAAGTTATTAATATATTATATAAACTAGTTAATTTTTATTATATCACATATGAATATTTTATAACATATTTTCACACATTTATCAATAACCATTCATTAATTTTATTGTTTTGGGTGTTAAGTACCTTGTTTTCTCTATCTTGATTTATAATGAATGTTATAGTTCTTATGAATATTATATAGTTTTTTCATCTCTTGAATAATAATAATGATGTAAAAAATAATTGAAATCTTAATTAAAATCATGAATTATTGTTTTGATAAATAAAGTATTTTATGATAATTGAGACGGTAGGTTTTATGTATACATGAGTAACATTTCCATTTTTCAGTGATCATTATAGAAAGTAGGTAGGTAATATTTTATCTATATAGAATTATAATAACATAATAAATAAAATATTATTTCTTTAAATGTACTTATATATATCATCCATGTGGTGTGATGATGAGAAGAGCGTGACATTGATTAATGAAGGTTGTAGTTCACAAGTACAAAAACGTTGTTATTTACTATTTGTGAGTGAAATTGAAATGTTTAATTATAATATTAGAATGATAATTTTTTCTTGAATATCATAAATATTTCATTTATATCACAGTAAATTATTAACATTATCATTATCAACTCCCATGTGAAGTACTAGTAAAGGACGATTCACATCATTCTTCTATGTAGTAGTCCACCATACACACGAGAGACATTATCATGTCACCTAAAAAATAGATTTTAGAAATAGAAATATACAATGTCATTTATACATAAGTATAATTATGTAAAATAAATGATAAATATACATTATATCTATCATACTAACCAACTATGAGAGGTGGTAATGAAAAAACGAATGACATCGGTTATCATGGCGGTAGACGGTCATATGGGTGAATGATGAATTCATGACATATTTTATGGATGTCGGGAAGGATGTAGGTCATTTAGATAATAAAAAATTATTTATACTAAATATAATAAAGCTTTTAATCAAAATATTTTAAACGGAATTTATGGAGGTGGAGGAAGAAGTAAAATAAAATCACTCGTTGAAAAAAATTACCCCTTCTTCAAGTATCCTCTATAATGCATCATCAAATTCCTTATTTAGATGGATTTATTCAAAATTAAATCCTATGGGATAATAGGTTATACTTTTTGAAGTGATTAGGGTGGTGATTATTCAAGAAAAGTGGAATGAGAGGTTTGAAGTAGTGAGGGGAGTGAGTCCTCTTTTATAATTACGGAGGAGTGGTGTTTTTTTAAATACAGAGAACTATTCAATAAGGGGAGGTCTCTCTCACCTAATGTGGCTTAATAATTGATAAAAAACGGATTTTAGGGAAACTTTATTCAATATACACATTTATAAAACAGAAAAAACATATATTTTTATCATATAATTCCTTAGCCTATAAAGTTTTTCCCTTTTTACCACTTTAGTTTCAACCATGATAATTAGTATTGTTATCCAAGGTAATAAAAAAAGTATGAGTAAAATAAAAATAATCTTATTATATAATATTTACATACTTATTATAAATTTAAAATCCAATTTATCGAAAAAAATACTTTGTAAGTAAGAATTAATATTAACCAAAACACGTGTAACGTGAAAAAATACCGCTTCAACTATTAACTGTGAAATTTAATTTTTTTTGTCCTTACTAATTCTTATGAACACAAATTACATAGATATTATTAACAAATGTTATTTATAAAAAATAAAAACATTTAATCTATTTTATCAAATTGAATTTAAATAATTATCTGGATTTAATTTAAAATTATTTATTTAAATGTGAAAATAAAGTAGATTTTAAAAGATAATATGTTTGTCATGACCTGCCTTCACCAAAAGGAGGGAAGGGTCAGCAGATTTCCAAGACCTTCCTTCATTAAGTTGAAGAAGAGATAATGAACCCTGAAACCCGCCTTCAATAGGTCCCAGAGTGGCGACTAGCACCAAGGGTATGGAATTCACTCACAAATGGGAGGCATTACCCTTTTTGTTTTATAGGATCGGGAGATAAGATGATGAAACCCAACAACACCAAAACTAAAAGAAAAGTAAACACCAAAAAAGTAATCCATTCCCACATAAATGTTCAAAAGTAAATTTTACAAGCCAGAAAACACCAATGTAAAATGATACCAAGAAAAAGGAAAAAATGGCAATAGAAACTGCCCCAAAGGTCCAAGCAAGTATGGTCCCGCGCGATCCCCGAAGTCCTCATGGAAACCTGAAAACAGTTTTATATATGTAGGTTGAGCATACAAGTATACTTAGTAGGGAAAAACAAAAGACTCTCATGCACAAGTGGGGGAACGTACTAAAGTCCCGTGAGAAGCATACAACCAACACTATCAAGGAGTCTATCCATCCCACTCATTGGACACACTCACCAAATAATGCAAGCAAGGTAATGTATAATAAAATAACACCGATGTTTGGGTACCCCACACCTCTTTCCCACTGGTTATTGAAGACATCCTACGCATTGAACCAATCCCTCCATTCTCACCGTAGTCCCACTGCTAAACCCCGCCCGCAGACACCTGGGCCACAACTGTCACACGTAACCACGCCTGCAAACACCTAGGCCAGAACAACCACCACCACGCCCGAAGACACCTAGGCTAGAAGATCCACTGCCACACCCAAAGACACTCGGGCCTCATCCTGAAGACACTTGGGAAACCACCTGCCTGCACACACCTGGGCCAACAACCACAATACCCTACCCAAAGGTTCTTGTGCTAATAATGGACTTCAGGCCATCGCAGCCTGCCCGAAGATACTTGGGCTATCCGGAAAAGGGAGCACAAAGGAGCTAATAACCAGCCACTAATGGAAGTTTTGGAAAAAACAACCTCCCCCATGAAATGGTAGTGTTTGGCACTATGTGATCAACTTGGATGGGGAGATAATAAGAAACACAAAAACTACAAGTATATGTATAGGTAACAAACACTCAACCATGTTTAGGTTTTTCTTCATCCTGCCTAAAGAACACAAAAGCACCCATGTGCACGTCACAAGTCACACCAAACCAGAACCAATTTGTCTCATCCTTGTTTTTCGAGATTAGCAATAATGTTTAAATATGTTTCTGCACATACTTGGGAAACTATAAATCATAAGCACAAGCCAAGGGAATAGTATAGTCAAACAGCAATTTAAACATTCACACCTGCTTCTCTTGTAAAGAAACTACAACAAAAGGGATAAGAGATCCCTCAATGTACTGGAACCAATGAAAAATTCAAGATAATGCCCCATGTTACCAAAACACAGGTTCCAAGGGTCTCTCAACAATAGAGGATCCCACCCCATTTCATGATATAAGAAAGGTGGCCACACTACCTCATATTCACAACCAGTGAATGTACAACATTAGGGGATCCCATCCCCACCCTTACCACCTCAGCATTCTAATCCCCTATCCTTGAAAACCATAAGGTCACCCATACTCGCCCATGGATCTAAAGGAATAACTCAATAGGTATTTTCAGATTTAAATGATTTAACACACTTCATGATTACAATTCCACTAGGCTAGAACCGGGGTTATCATAGAAAGGGTTGGTCCTGGTGCTTTCAATTTATTTAGCCAAATATCCGTAGTTAACCAATTTCCTTTACACAGAAAATTTTTACAACCACAATACATGTCATTTAAACATCACAAGAATTTGGGGTTTATTAGTGCACAGAGAATGAACACCAACGACCATGATTTTTAGTAGGTGTATGCCCGAACAATTCTGAAAGGATAAAACAGAGCATCATCGATCACACCCCTACCCTTTATTGTTTAGAATCTAGTTATTATCTTCATTAAGGTTTGGTTCATCTAGTTCTATAGAATCAGTAGTGCGCCCACCCTGCAAGATAGATATAATGGAGAGACGAAGGTAAAAACCTACCTGATTGATCAACGATTGATGTTTCTCTCCACATGCGAGGAACACCGGATGCACAAAAGGCAGGGGACGGACCTCCAGGACTCCAAGGACGAGCATATGAATCGATCATAGGCTGGCCATGGAAAAAGGAAACCTAGAGAGAAGCATTTAGCTTATAAGGGCCGACAACGGTTGAGATACTTAGATAAGAATGCGAAACCGCGTAAGGAGCAGGTTGTGGGATGACTACGCGGCCCCACACGTCATTAAATGGTCCACTACTTTTGGGGCAGGTTAAACCGACACACATACCTGGTTAAATCATTAAATATATTAATTAAACGCCATTTATTGGCGTTTCTGGGCTTTAAAACAAGTCCAACGGGGTCAAAATAGAGTTTAAAACTCAATTAACGCAAAGGGAGGCGCTACTGGAAAACCCCTGTAAGCTGAAGCAACCGGTAGCCGCACTACTGATAGGGTGTAGCCACCAGTAGACCGAGCTACAGGTTGGCGGTAGCCATTGATAGACCGAGCTACTGGTAGTTAGAGCTACCAGTAGGATGCGACTACCGATAGTCTAAGCTACCGGTAGACCAAGCTATCGGTAGGCTGTGGCTACCGGTAGACCGAGCTACCTATAGGTGGTGGCTACCAGTAGACTGAGCTACCGGTAGACAAAGCTACCGGTAGGCTGCATCTACCGGTAGACTGAGCTACCGGTAGACCGAGCTACTTGTAGGCTGTAGATACCGGAAGACCGAGCTACCGGTAGGCCTGCAACCGGTAGGCTTAGGCTATCGGTAGGCCTACCGATAGGGTCAAAATTTACCGAGATTCCAAGACTACCTAGAACACCCAACATCAGATTTTCACTAAGTACTAGACCCCCAAAAACCCATGCCATTACATCAGATACCTCTCAAACTATCCTCGTCCTCGAGAATCAAAACAACCAGAAGGAAAGAGAGGGTCCGAACAACCACCTCGAAAGATACCTCTCAGGAGTGAACCTCATTGTTAAATAAAAACACCTTCCTCTTAAGAACCAAGAAACATGCCATGTAGAACTGCCCGGTCATGTGAATTGGGGAGTCTATTCCCCCATGTCAAGATACTATCCGCTTTGGGCGGCACTGAATTTCCCACATGTGTTTAATCGCATCCACCTTAATGCGTCTTTATTAGGGGTTGGATCCTCCCCTCTCTATAGCCAGGAATTTTCACATACATTCAAAAAAAAACCACACATTCATAACCAGCAAGGTAAACGCTCCACCACCACAAGTATAAACAAAATATCACAAAACTCAAAATAACTCTAGGTACTGGGAACGTGTCTGTGTATCCCTCTCCCAGGTGCTCTCCTCAAGCCCACCATGTATCCATATCACACGAACCAAGGTAATTGTTCTCCCATGAAGCACCTTCTCATGGCGATCCTAGATCATCACTAGTCTTTCCACAAAGGTCACGTCGTCCTCGATGTCTAATTCTCCCCATCCGAGGACATGTGAATCATCATGTAGATACCAACGGAGCTGGGACACATGGAAGACGTCATGTATCTTTAGTAGCGGTGGTGGCAACTCTAGTTGATAATCTACTTCGCCGACCTGCCGCAACACTTCAAAGGGTCCAATGAACCTGGTAGAAAGATTACTTCCCTTATCGAAACTCCACTGTCCACGCCGAGGGGAGACATTGAAGAACACGTGGTCTCTGACCACCAACTCCAAGGGCCTTCTCCTGCTATCAGCATACGACTTCTGCCGGTCCTGGGAAGCCTTCATCGTTTCCCGTATGAGTTGGACATTCTCTTTCATGCTCTGCACCACCTCCGGGACAAGGATGCCTACCTCTCCCACTTCGGTCCAACACACAGGTGATCGGCATGATCTCTCGTAAAAGGCTTCAAATGGGTACATACTGATGGTAGACTGATAGTAATTATTGTTTTTGAACTCTACTAGAGGAGAGTGTTTCTCCAACAATCCTTCTGAGTCCAGAACGCATGCCCGGAGCATATCCTCCATGGTCTGGATGGTGCGCTCTGTCTGTCCATCTGTATGGGGGTAGAAAGCAGTTCTAAGATGTAGCTGGGTTCCAAAAGAATGCTGAAATCCACTCCAGACTCGTGAGGTAAACCGTGCATCCCTATCTGATACTATAGACCTCGGAACTCCATGCAACTGCACCACCTAATCCACGTACCATCATGCCAAATCATCCACTGCACTCGACTCCTTAATTTCTAGAAAGTGAGTTGATTTTGTCAACCGGTCCACCACTACCCAGATGGCGTCGTATCCCCCTTGAACCTTGTTTAGTCTTGTGACGAAATCCATCGAGATGTCCTCCCACTTCCACTCGGGGACATATAGAGACTGCAGCAGGCCGCCTGGAACACGGTGTTTAGCCTTCACCTGCTTACACACTAGGAACTTCGCCACAAACTCTGCCGCTGCTCGCTTTACACTGGGACACCAAAACTGTCTCTTCAAACCCTGGTACATCATGGAAACTCATGGGTGTACCGCTAGGGGTGAGTTGTGGAACTCACTGAGAACCTTGTCGTGCATCGCCTCTTGAACGATCAGATTTCTCTGGAAAAGAATCTGGTTCAGACCATCATCCATCCACCCCTCCAGAGCACCGCTATGATCAACTTGGTCACGCATCACTTCGCACTCTGGGTCTCCCCACTAAGACTCATTGACTTTCTGCAAGAGAGAAGACTGCACTGTCTTCTGATACTTGAAACTTCTACTACTATCCATCTTTTCATCCTGGTGCAAGGCAGCCAACTCCTCTATCGCCTTCCAGGCATCTGCCGACTCTCGGAATGCATCCTTCTATGACCTCCTACTAATGGAGTCGGCCACTACATTCCCCTTCCCTGAAGTGTAGGAAATCTAGAAGTCATAATCCTGGAGGAACACCACCCACCTTCGATGCCGCAAGATTAGGTCCCGCTGGGAGAAGATATACCTCAAACATTTGTGATCGGTGAAGACCACAAAGAATTATCTGATGAAGTAATGCCACCATAACTTTACTGCAAAAACGTCCGCTGTAAGCTCCAGGTCATGGGTGGCATAATTACGCTCATGAGGGCATAGCTGCCTAGACCCATAAGAGATCATTGCTCGTCGCTGCATCAACACATATCTGAGGCCTTATCCTGAAGAATCACAGAACACCTCATACGCCGCCCCTTCATCTGGTATCCTCATCACAGGGGCACTAACCAACTTCTCCTTTAGATACCTAAAGGATGTCTCGCAGTTCTCACTCCACATGAAAACCTGGTCTATCTTGGTCATGGTCATCAATGGCGATGATACTAGGGATAAGATAGGTACGAACCTTTGATAGTAACCTGCCAACCTGAGGAAACTACCAACCTCCGCCACAATCTTGGGTGATTCCCAAGAAACAACTACATCAACCTTTGATGGGTCCACCACTACCCCCTTCTCGGACACTACGTGCCCGAGGAAGTTCACCTCTCGCGTCCAGATAATGCATTTTGAAAAAATCCCATAGAGATGATGCTGTCGGAGGTCCTCCAAAACTGTCCTCAGGTGCTCCGTGTGGTCCTCCTCTGACCATGAAGAGATCAGGATATCGTCGATGAACACACCTACGAACTGGTCCAGGTACTCCCGGAAGATGGAGTTCATAATCCCCATGAACATAGCCAGGGCGATCGTAACACCAAAAGGCATGACTCCAAACTCGAAGTTTCCATATCTACACCTGAAGGTCATCTTCGTGATGTCTCCCTCCTTCACTCTCAACTGGTGGTACCCAGACCACAGGTCGGTCTTCAAGAACCACCCCGCCCCTTTCAGCTGGTTGAAAAGATCGCCTATCCTCGGAAGAGGGTATAGTTTCTTGATTGTCACCTGATTCTGCCTCCTGTAGTCTATGCACAACCTGAGACCACCATCTTCCTTCCTTGAGAACAAGATTGGAGCACCCCACGGTGACGCACTTGGCCGAACATAACCCCTCTTCATCAGATCGTTGATCTGAATCTGCAACTCCCATAGCTCCGAAGGATCCATCCAGTAAGGAGACATCGAAATTGGATGAGCCCCAGACTGCAAGTCTGTCCTAAACTTGATATCATGTCGAGGGGGTAGAGTCTTCACCTCCTCAGGGAAGACGTCCATAAACTCACTGACAATTACCGGCACCTCCACCATCTCAGTATCCACTGACTCTACTAATAGCTCGGCTAACATGGAGAGGAGGGGTTCCTCTCGCCGGCTACCCTTCTAACTGCTCCGCTCGCCTGTGAATGTAGCACCCCAACCGCCCAAGTCTGAGAACACAACCCTACCTCGGAAGTAGTCAATGAAGGAACAGACAGAGAACAGCCAGTCGATGCCTAGGATGACATCGTATGGTTTTATCTATAGGAGTAGTAGACCCCCAACTGACTGATGTGGCCCTATCATCAGTCTACATCCTCGAAAAACATATAACAAGTCAGTCTGACCTCCGACTGGTGTGCTCATCACCAGGGGCACTGGAAGTCTCTTGGAATCTAGATCCAAAGCACGAGCTAGACTGGGTGAAACTAAGGAGTGCGAAGCTCCAATATCGATCAAGGATTAATCAAGGGAGATAAACAAACTGATCGTACCTCGAACGACCTAAAGTCCTGTTGGAACTGCTGCCTTCGCGGTGTGCAACTTCCATGCCCAGATCCTCTGCCCCTCGGCTGTCGGCCACCTCCCTGAACACGCCCCAGTCGAGGTCCCTGAGGAGCGCCCTGAGGTCGGCCTCCTCTTGCAACATCTTCCCTTGGAGGAGCGGGAAATCGCTGTCCCTGCTTCTACTACTGGAAAGGCCTGGCTAGAAGCTGCTGCTGGGGCGGGTGCTAGGGCTGTCCACCACTGTCGTACAGTACTCGGTCCGGGCACTAACTCCGGAGATGTCCATGGCTCCCATAGGCAAAGCACCATAGTCCTGGGCCCGAAGGAAAAGGGTGAGGAACAAGGGACTAGAACAGAAACTATTGCGGCCTGCTCCCTGCTGGTCGGAACCTGGAGGGTCCTGACACTGGAGGCCTAGTGCTGACAACCTTCCCCTTCGATGGTCCCAGCTGGATCCCCTCTCGTGACACACCTCCTAGAGCGTGCATCCTCTCCACCGCTTCTCCCTTCTTCTGGACCTCCTAGTACATCAGTAGGGTAAAAGGGGTAACAACATACTAGAGGGTGGGTCAGAGCACCTCTTCTAAATGTCTTGCCCGACACTCCTCATCGGTAAAAAGGTCTGGAGAAAAATGTAGGAGGTCTTTGAACTTATTTCCCAGCTCCCTTACTGACATACTCCCCTGCTGGAGGGAGAGCAGCTCTTCCCACTTCTCCACCATCATCGTCGAAGAGAGGAATTCTGTCTGGTACTCCTTCTCAAAATCAGCCCATGCCACCTCATCCTCTCTCCTCTCCCCCAAGTAAAGCGTCCACCGCTAACGTGTCGCTCCCCGCATCTGGATGACGGCCAGAAGAACCCAGTACTCGGTCGAAGCTCGTATCAGACCAAAGGTTATCACCAGCTTCTCTAGCCATCTCTCTGTCTTCATGTCAGAGGTGCTTCCCTCTTACATCTCGAGGGTTTGTCGCTGGAAGGCACGAAGCATCTTCTTCCACTGTTTGTCCTCCTCCTCTCGATCAGCTCTCTGACGATCGAAAAAAGTAGTCTCCTGGGCCTCGATCGCCCACACCTCACGTGGTCGCCTCCCAGGTCCCATAGCTGCAAGGTAAACAAGGAATGCCTAAGCCCAAGTAGTGCAGAATGTTGTTCTTAAAATCACTTAAGCTTATTATTGATTTGATTTCCCAAAACACCCATGACACATGATAACACAAGTCATTATGATGCATGTACTTTCCCTAGGGTCTCTACCCTACAACCAGTGTGGCCTCACTTGGTCGTCCAGTAGGTCCAGATTCCTTTCATCGAATCACGGGAGGGGGGGGGGGGTCTAAATTCCCGTGTCCTAGCCTGCATTTCTTGGACTATTTCATGCACCAAGGTCACCCAACATGGTTTCCCTACCATCCCATGCAATCCCTATTCTGCCTAACTCGAGACTCCATCCTATCTCTCATCCATCACCTCTGATACCATTCTGTCACGACCCGCCTTCACTAAAAGGATAGAAGGGTCAGCAGATTTCCAAGCGCTTCCTTTATTAAGTTGAAGAAGAGATAATGAATCCCGAAACCACCTTCAATAGGTCCCGGAGTGGCGACTAGCACCAAGGGTATGTAATTCACACACATATGGAAGGCATTGCCCTTTTTTATAGGATCAGGAGATATGATGATAAAACCCAACAACACCAAAACTGAAAAAAAAAATGTCAAAACCAAAAAGGTAAACGATTCCCACATTCATGTTCAAAAGTAAATGATACAAGCCAGAAAAACCCAAGGTAAAAAGATACCAAGAAAAAGGAAAAAACAGCAACAACAACTGCCCCAAAGGTCCAAGCTAGTACAGTCCCGCGCGATCCCTAAAGTCCTCTTGGAAACCTGAATACAGTTTTATATACGTAGGGTGAGCATACAAGTATACTCAGTAGGGAAAAACCAAAGACTCTAATGCACAAGTGTGGGTTCATACTAAAGTCCCGTGAGAAGCAGAAAACTAACACTATCAAGGAGTTCATCCATCCCACTCACCGGCCACACTCACCAATTAACGCAAGAAAGGTAATGTATAATAAAAGCACATCGATGTTTGGGTACCCCGCACCTCTTTCCCCTAGTATTGAAGATATCCTAAGCATCGAACCAATCCCGCCATTCTCACCACAGTCCCACTACCACACCCTGCCCGCACACACCTGGGCAAAAATCCACATGCAGTCCCACTGCTAAACCCCACCCGCAGACACCTGGCCCACAATTGTCACAAGTAACCACGCCTGCAAACACCTAGGCCAGAACAACCACCGCCACACCCGAAGACACCTGGGCTAGAAGACCCACTGCCACGCCCGAAGACACCTGGGCCTCATCCCGAAGACACTTGGGAAACCACATGCCCGCACACACCTGGGCCAACCAACACACTACCCTGCCCGAAGGTTCTTGGGATAATAATGGACTTCCGGCCATCACAGCATGCCCATAGATACTTGGGCTATCCGGGAAAGGGAGCAGAAAGGAGCTAATAACCAGCCACTAATGGAAGTGTTGGAAAAAAACACCCTCCCCCATGAATTGGGTTGTTCGGCACTATTTTCTCAACTTGGGTGGGACGCAAATAAGAAACACAAAAACTACAAGTATATGTGTAGGTAATGAGAACTCACCCATGTTTAGGTTTTTTTTCATCATACCTAAAGAACACAAAATCACCCCTGTACACATCACAACTCACACCAAACTAGAACCCATTTGTCCCATCATTGTTTTTCATGTTCAACATTAAAGTTTAAATAAGTTTCTGTACCTACATGAGCAACTAGAAAGCATAAGTACCAGCCAAGGGAAGAGTATAGTCAAACGACAATTTAAACATTCACACCTGATTCTCTTGTAAAGAAACAACGACATTACTTGTCTCAATTTATATTAAATTTAATATTTCTAATCTCATTCATTTTTTTAACTCGTTGATTGAATATTTATTGTGTCAATAATGTGTAATGTTTTTAGGTAATTGTTTTTCAACAAAAAATTTAAAAAACATACATGATAAAGTTAAATAATTTATAATTAATAATAATATTTATAAATTAAAATATCATATATTAATCCTTATGATAAAATTACATAACATATTTAAAATAAGAATGTATCATTTTTCAAATTTCAGTAAAAAATATTATAATGTTTATAATCACATACATATGTAAAAAATCCATATAACTGAATATTAGATGATTACTGAACAAATTTAATCATATAATAAGATTATGGAATATCTTAGGATCATTTTATAACCCTTATTATTATATTTTTAACATTATTTTCATGATTTTCCATTTACTATGGTAACAAAAATTATTATGGTCACTATTCATATTAAACTAAAATTGACAAGAAATATATAAATTTTGTTGACACAATTATTAGGAATTATGAAATGATATTTCAAAATTTAAAAGTCTAATGTACCATAATTTAATTGAAATTTTAATCGAACAAATTTTGGTAAGAAATATTTTATAATGTATAACAATTTTTAATAAAAAAAATATTTTACACTAAATTAGTTTATAAAATTCATTTTATAACACCATAATTTTATTATTTTTAATTAAATGGTTCAAACAATGCATTAAATTCATCAAAAATAGGTTTTTCCAATGTAAATACTTGTAATGAAAAACAATTTTTATTTAAAATTTAATAATTCATCATAATTAATTTAAAAAATAAATCATTTTAGAAAATAATAAAAAAAATTACTGATAATATAACTTTGAAATGATGAATAAAATAATTAATTTGTTTCCCAATATATATATATATATATATATTGAAATCTATATTTTTAAATAAATACTTTTGAAAAAAGAGTTTAATAAAACTATTTCCTTTTTCATATTAAAAATGCATAACATTTTTAAAATTAATATAACTCTATTGTCTCTTACAAATTAATATTTATCTGACATGAAAATGATTTATTCTATCATTATATGGGTTATTAAAATATTCCCCTTCATTTAAATTTTATCCTCTTTATTCAATTCATCCATTATACTAGTTTAGATTGTTTTCCATTTTATCATGTGTAGACTCCAAGGATGCATCTTGAACCATGTGGGGTTTTCACAAAATCTTAACATTGTGAATAAAACTATAATGAAATACATTCCCCATATGATCAATAATTTGAATAATATTTTCCTTATATGAATGGTTATATATAAACATTGATATATTGGGGCTCTAACATGATGAATATGGAACATGCTTTTAGAACATAAAAAAACATGATAATCATTGTGTACCTTTTCTAAAATCAAAGGAAAAGACACATGTTAAGAATCGTCTCTTACATTTACGAGTATTTCTTATGGTTCATCGAGTCAAGTAATTCACTTGGCATTTTTTACAAAAACTTATCACATTTTTCCATGATGAAAATTTAACAAAAAGATGATCACCTACAAAAAAATAATGGTCTCTACTCCGATTATCAAAATTTACATTTATCCAATGAAAAATATTTTTTATGTATCATTGAAGCATCTTTACCATACTAACCATTTCATTAATCATAGTTGGCCCTATAAACATTATTTTCTCATCCGTTGTCCTAGGAAACTATAGTTTTACCCTACTTTCAGCATAATACTTAAAAAATATCCCTCTATATTATGAAATTAAAACTCTTATTATATGAAAACTAAAATAATGATATATTCTAATTCACTATACCTTGTAATCTATTAATCATGTTTAATACATGTCCTTAATGGTATGAATTTTCCGTTTGGAATGTCCTTCATATTGAGGATGAAAATCTGCACTGCAACATTATCAGTACCCAATGTCTTCTATAGTTATTTATACAATTTGAAGTCAACCTATGATCATGGTTAGATATGATGGGAAGGTAACTCCTTTTAATCTTACTATCCTTGTGAGAATAATTGAATAAATCTGAAACAAATACATAATTTCTCCAATGAGAATGAAATTCATAGAATAAGTTATTCTCTTAATCATTTACCAAATAGAATTATGACCTAATGATGCCTTTAATATCCCCTATATGAAATTCATGGATATATTTCACTATTTCCTCTCTATAATAAGAATAGGATAAAGCTTACCATTTGGTAATTATTAATCTTTTTTAATGTATTGTGAAATAAAAAATTTAATGTTAAAGTGACACATAAATCTTTTTTTATCACACTAGTAATACCCATGAATGTATCTATATATCCTATTACTTCATGGAGGAAAAGAAACTAGGGAACTATGAAACTCATTAAACAATTTTCCCTTTAATTCCAAGTTTCACGCACTCACAATAAAATTCTAATTCACAATTCACATTCTTTACCAACATTAATTTAAACCATCATACAATTCAAAAACAAATATATGTTTTCTCATAACTCAAAATCTTCTGTTGATATATTTCTAATTATTTGAATCAATGTTAATAATATTGACAAGTGAATTAAAGCATATGAGGTTCCTATATACAAAACATCATGGAAATGATTAATCCAATCATTAACCCATGTTTATAGTGACATAAGATATATGGTTAATGTGGTATTATAATTCCAAATTATGTAATCAATTTTTTATTTTTAATAATGATAATTAATCATTGAGTAACAATCATTAAATATATCTATCCTTGTTAACAGCCTCACGTTCAACTCCTTTTAAATGAATATATACAAGAAAACATTTTGATCTGTATATATTTAACACATGGATAAAAAAAATAATGAATAAAAATTTTTACATCAAAAAACATAGAAGTAAATTAATTATAATTTTTTAGATAATTTCACTCCAATGGTTTTAATTTTCTTGATACATATGCAATTACCAAATATTTTTTATTGAAAATTCAACAAAGAATCACTGATGATGAAATATTCATCATCATTAAAAATAAATTTGTATAATTTTTGAATTCCCAAATGTTGCTTTTAATTGAAGAAAAAAATCCTCACAATATTTTGTTGAAAATAATGATACTCGAATTTGAACTAACTTATTCAGTGAACTAGATAATGAAAAATGTTTTTAAAAAACTACTAATTTTATCCATATAAAAAAAGATTAATATAAATACATGTTGTATTATACGGTCTTCACCACCCTTTAAAATAATTATTTTAACAATTATATAGTATTATTCTAATTCTGGGAAAAATATTTCCAGGAGAAGTAATTTTCAGCAAAAAAACTCCCAAAAATTAAATTTCTTATATAATTTATTTTCTTTTGATTTTTGGAAATCAATTTTTATTTTTATTTATTTATCCAAATATCACATAGAATATGCCAATATATCACTGATAAATAGAACAGAATAATTATCATAATATTCATGTAAGAATTATTTCATATGATTGGTAAATACTACAGGTTCATTATACCAACAAAAGGGAATAATGACAAAATCCGAGTGCTCATATCTGTTCTGAAATGAAATCAATGGAATATCTACCTCATTGAACATTATTTAATGCATCCAACATAGAGAAAAATTTTTGGGAAATTATTTTTTCACATTAGATAATCAATTAAATAATCAATATGATAAAAATGATACTTAATCTTAACAACAATGTTATTCAATGATTTTTAATAAATATAATGGTTCATAGAACCATGATATTTTAACAAACCAAAAATTAGGACAAACAAATGGTTATATATAACGGATGAATGAAACCTTTACCTATAAACTCATAAATCATCTTTTCCAGTTACAATTTTTCTAGTTGAGACATTTTATAATGGGGTTTTAATCTTGGATTAGTATGTGGCACTAATTTAATAATAAACTTATACACCCTATCTAGAATAATTCCAAATAATTCATAAAAATAATTTTCTATATAATAATTCACTATTAGAACATCACTAAAGTGAATAGTTTCATTATTTTCAATAACATGTTCAATACAACATTTATTTTCATATCTATTTAATTTCTCAACATCGTGGTATGTTATAAATTAAATGAAATTATTAAATGAAAATATCAAGTATGTGAAATCTACCATGGAATGATAAATAAATCAAATCCATAAAGAAAATAATATAAAAATCATTGATGTTTGATTCGAATTGGTTTTCATGAAATACCATTCCAATGATAAAAATAGGACTATTCTTATAAATCATATTTTCATTATTATTTCCACTCAGAGTTATCACCAAAAGATATATCAAAGGATCATAATGTAATTTTCTAAGTATTCGAAAAAAACATAGAGATGGATTGATGAAAATATTATGATTCAAACAGAGTATTGGAATAATTTCAATAAAAATTTAGAAGACGTATAAAAAACGACATTAGATGGACCTTGACGAGCAGTAGTAGTAGGAAAAGATTTCACTGCACCTTTATTCATTTGGTCTTGATGATTTCTATATAAAGTAACTATATTTGGACACATGATAACATAATACCCAACACATTGAAACAAACTCATATTACATTTGAATAGTTATCGGTTACCACATTCATTGATTATTCACGACTCTGTTCTTCTCATTCATGCCCCTTGTGACCAAACCTACTACACATATAACACTTTCCAAATTTTACCTGACATTCCAAAAGATTACTATTACCAAACTTATTATAAAATGATAACATGATTATACCTTTGGATTTATATGATTAATGATTCCCCAATTATAACCATGATTACCTTATTTTCTTTATTTTTTCAGGAAATACATTATCATTAGTGAACCCCATTCATAGCTTATAGGCACAATAAACAAGTTTCTCAGGACATTTGAATTCACTGAAATATAACTCACTTTGATATAATTTTTTCAAACCTAATCATAACTAATTCATCATTTTATTACGATCATAAATAAAATCTACTACATAACTATATAATTTTGCTATCCTTTATTCATATATTGCAATAAAATATACATCATTTTGTTGAAATTCCAAAAACGTTCTCTCCATCCTTATTTGAACAACTATTGGTAAATATTTATCTTGTAACTGTTTCATAAAATTTTCCCATTCCATGGGATCAATCCCATCTGTCTCTTTGGTATTCAAAACCATAGACCACCATCGATTAGCTACACCTTTGAAATAATAAATGGAAATATTTATGTTTTGAAACTTTGAACACCCCAATACATAAAATATTTTCTCTAGGTCATTAGTTCATCTTTTTTGCTTCTATTATGTAAGAAGATTCATTGAATAATTATGGATGATATCACATAGAGTTATCTACTATGATAATGTTCCACTATAGTAGATCTGGATGGTCTTTATCATAGATTCCACCACTATTTATTTATTATATAAACTTATACATGATAGTAAAAAAAAACTCTATTCCAATTCCAATCAATTTAGAATACTGATTTATAAGGATATCATCCTTTTAGTGAATACCTACTAGAACCACCTTATATTATCTTGTGAAAACAATTCTAGACAAATGTATTTTTGAATAAGAAACAAATAATTTTCAAATTATATATCATATTAACATAAATATTATGTAAAATAATTTACTTTTATTCTATTATATGTATTAACACCCATATTGTAATAGAAAATTTATTCTAACATCAACTGTAATGACCTCAACTTAATCATTAAATATTACAGTGAAATTAAAGAAGAATTAACAATCTTATAATCCTAATGATATTTTATGTTTATAGAATTAGATATTTATTTCACAATACATATATAACAATCCCATATATATAAACAATTTAAACTTATAATCAGTATTATTGTTTCTGAAAATATAATACATTACATGAAAAACATTATATTCTTTCAGGAATATTATTTATAACTCTAAACTAGACTTCCAATATTCCCATGTCAATAATTAAATCTTATGAAAAACATTATGAAGCATTGGATGAACAAAAAAACTTTATAAGTTACATATAAAATGAAATCCATTAGTATTGGAAAAAATAACAAAATTCATGAAAAACAAATTTTATAAAAACGCACACCTTTATTCTTACTGATGATCAATTTTTTCGTTAAATTGATCATTATATCACCTTTTAAAATCAAAAAATTTCCACAAAAACTCATTATAATTATGTGAAAATATATGTAGGTACCACGTGTTATCATAATCTAAAAACCCTTATAAAATCTTTACAAAATTGGAATATCTAATCGAGTGACATCTAATATAATTCTCCAAAAATCATAATCATTACATAATGCATTGAAGAAATATCTGTGATCACCCATCATATATGATATAATGGGATCAACTAGTGTTATCTAGGAAAACACATCATATAATATATATAATTCTCACATGTTTTCTATATTGGATTTAAGGATAAAAATTGATTCTTTAAAGACTATAACCTGAATAAAACCATTTATAAACACTTTTAAACCTGGGTGAAAGAAATTATGATATAAAAATGGAAATTCATCCTAAAACACATTATTCAAAAACATAATACCCAAAAAAGAGAATTAAGGATTTTATATTAATAATAAATTTAATCGTGTATATGAATCCAAAAAGAAATTATGGTTACTATGGTAGGTAAATTCATTGTCACCATATATGATAAAAACAAACATTCCATTTTTATTATTTGTAATGAATTTAAAATATGTCATAAAAATAGAAATTTTCAAATACATTGAATGAATGTAAAAATAGAAAAAATATTTCTTTTTTAAATATTTTATGTTTATATAATAACATAATGAAATTTTAAATATATGTATATAAAATAAAAAAAAGAGTTTTAGGGGGGACAGAAAAAGATAATTTTTAAAATAATATCCATTACCTTCAGTACAACTCATTAAATATGTTGTTTATCTTCCTAAATACAAAAACTCATGTTAATTTTATACTTATTTAAGAACTATTTAACACTTATTTATTCTTTTTTTATTTAATTCCAATGTATAAATAATTACATAATCAGTTAAATTTATGTGTGATGTTTCAATGATATTTGGTTCATAAGCCCAAAATGACATTATTAGGATTACTATGGTCAAACATTCCATTATTCCAGAATATCCATAAAAATAATGATGAAATAAATTTCACATATATGAATAAATTATAGTATTTAATCTATCCATTATTTATTAATAAGAAAAATGAACTATGTTACAATTGTGGAGATGGTAGGCCATTCATATGCCTAAATAACATTTCTATTTTTCAAAAAAAATTATAAAAATAATGTATATATTATTGTATAATTACATAATGACCATATCATAATTAATATCATATTTATAATTTTAATTTTACAATATATATCATCCATATGAATTTGTGATGAAAAATTTATTACATAGCTTTGTGGAGGTGGTAGTCCACACGTAAACACAAACAAAATTATCATTTATCAGTGAATGGAACAGTGACAAGATAACTGATATATAATATTTTCATAAATATAACTATTCCATTCATGTAATATATAAAAAATAATAAAAAATTATAATAAATACATTATAGATTGCGATGAAAAATCAATTACATCAGTTTATGAGGCAGTAGTCAACCACACACCCGGACAATTTCTTCATTTCCGATTTTAGGGAATATGAGATGAATATAGGTTGATCTACTAACCTAAAAAGACATAATTTTATATAATATTTTTTCATTTATATAAAATCATGGTTAAGGATGATTTTATAGATGTGTAAGAATACATAAAAATGAAATTTTTGAAAATAAAGTATATATCTTCTTTAAAAATTCTCTTTTTCATAAACCCTTAAGAACACTAAAGTTGGTATCATTCCCAAACCAAGGCCTATTGAAAATGGGGAAGTATTTTTGGAACTTATTTGGTAATATCATGGATTATCCCAATCGGTTTTTAGGTGTGATGTAATGGGTTGAAGATGTTCCATTCTATAAGATATGGGAGGTGCACTATTCGAATTTCCTAATATATTAAATTAATAAAAAAATTAAATTATAAATGGGTTAAAAATATATTTATTTATAAATTTATGATAATTAAAAATTGAAATAATATTATCCAATAAAAATTAGATAATTTTTTTCACAATTCGTCACTTAGGGTTTTTAACAGCTCGTTAACCCCTTTTACACATATTGTGAAAACAAATATTATTATAATTTTGATGGTCAATATAGATACTATAAATGGACTACGGATGATATAATAAACCATATATTAATAGAATGGGTGAGTATAATATTTTTACAAATTTTTTATCATTTATTAAAATATTATTAATTATAATATACCATTAATGTCAATTTTTAAAACTATTCAATACACTAATTTTAATAACACCAAAACAAAAAGTAAAATTGAAAAAATAATAATTACATAATTAGTAATTTTCATCTAAAAAACATCATGGATAACAATAATTATCTTAAATTAATTATAAATTAATATTTTTAATATCAAATATTTTATGTATATGTTAATGGAATAATTACTGTGTCAGCGATGTGTAAAATTTTTCTGTAATTATTTATTAACTAAAAAATAAAAAAAAATGATCCCTTATGATGATAATTCATTTTTATTTAAAAATAATAATTATAAACAAAAATATCCTATGATTAACGCTATGTTAAATATATTCTATATATTAAAATGACGACTTTGTCGTTTTCTAATTTTCTTAAAATAAAAAATAATTATTTTTATTATAAAAGCCATGTAGAAATAAATAGCCATATTACTGTATCCTGGATGATTGTGGATGATATATACTCCTATAATAATATTAAGGCATGTGTATTGTCATTTTATAATCATTATCATTTTATTTTAAAATTTAATTTTATGATCTTCCTTTTATTGTGGAAAAAAATTATTAAGGTCACTATTCATATAGGAACTAAATCAAAGGGAACAATTAATAAAATTTTAATCCACTAAATAAAGATATATAATCTATTTTTCAAAATTCAAAATGTATTATAGGAAGAATTTAATTACATTTAAACCCAAAAAGCATAAAAAAATAAATTTTCTAAAGATTTCCCATTAAATTTAAACATGTTTTCATACTTAATTGAATAATAATATTAAATTTATAAAAAAAATAGATTATCTTAAATCCAAAGAAAAAAAGATAATTTTTCAAACTCATTAAAAAAATATTTTTTCTTTAAAAATACTTGAAAATAAATATAATATTTAATAACAAAATCAGAATATGTAACTATTAATTTAAATATCAATATTTTCATAAAATTATAAAAAATCATTCATAATATAATCTTTCAATTCTTAATTAAACAGTGAAATTATTTATTCAAAAATCAAATTCTATAATATTGAAATTTATTTTCTTAATTAAATCATTCTATAAGTTGTATTTAATAATAAAAATTCATATTTTATTTATGAATTTCACAAACTATTTATAATTAATAAAGCTCAATATTATATTATAAATGAATCTTTATAAGTCCTGAAAGCGATTTATTTTAACATTACATGTGTTATTAAAAATATAGGGGTTGTAAAATGGTATAAATTGATAGAGAAATATTAAGGATAAGGGATTCATGAATTAATTAGATGATTCCCTTTTACTAGATAAAATAAGGGTAGTTTTGGTAATACCCACTGAATTTATAATTTAGATTCACTAAATAATGTCAAGGGTATTTAAAATGAAAACAATTGAGGAATTGGTGTATCTTTTTTTCAGCCACACCTCAATCATAAATTTAAAATAAGAGTTTATATTTTTTCATTTCTCCCTAAGTAAATTACCTTTTATGATTTTTAATTTTTAATATGGTAACTAATTTTTTAACTTATTCATTAATATAATTGACTGGAATCAAAAAAAATATAAATATGTAATATTAACAATATGATTTCAACTTCTAAATATGTTTTATCATATATAATTTATCTAGATATCAAAATTTATTTTAACTATGTAAATAATTAAGGACAATTTTTTTTACTGAAATAATAATTTTATGACTTAAATTTACATATTAGTTAAAATCACATTGGACACTAATTATTATAAAATAATTTGATTTATTATAAAAAATTAATTAATACAAGGCTTATATATAATCCCTAAATTGAACATTTATTTAAAAAAATATTTAAATACCTTCCATAAAATATTTGTTTTATTAATGTAACATTTTAATAAGATATATAAATTTTTCTAAAGGGTTTGTAATTCAAATTGAAATTTAAAATAAAAATTTTTATTCAAAAAAATACTTATTTTATTACATAATATGATTTATAAATATCATGGTCATATTTATATATTGATAAACTCATAAAAATAACAACTTTCATGAATACTATATGTAACACCCAATGATTTTATAGTACGGTACCATTTGAATGTAATTCAATAGCTTGCGCTACACACAACATTGAGTTCGAGGGCGACACCACTTACCAAACTAGCTATTCAAAAAGAGGTTATGAATAATATAATTGTATTTTGAATTTTATGTACTACATATAATTTTATCATCCATGTTATGTTTTTATTAGATATAATCTAAGAAAAAATTCAATTTTTTAGATAAAGATGTATTTTTCAAAAAATGATATTTTACCGCTTTTTAATGGTGAACCCTTTTTATATCCAATATTTGACTCTTTAATATATTCAATTTGTCAAAATAAACTTATTCTTTATAAGGGGGACATAAAAATGATGTTTGGATAAATTCTTTGTGTTTTTCTGATAACATTTTCAATTTTGATGAATAATGAAAAATAATAAATTTTAATTGAAAAATAAATTTTTAAACAAAAAACTTTATAGTATTAAATTATATCGTTTAATGGTTTTTAGGTATAATTAGATTATATTTTTATCATTTAATAAATCATTGGTCATTGGAAGTAATTTTATATATTAATTCGACATAAACACATATCAATCTTTTGTTAGTTTTCACTTCTCAAAAACGCGCTTTCTGGTTTTGACAATGAGAATTAATTTTAAATTAATTAATGAAACTTCTATGTTTTCAATTTGATAAAATTGACATCATTTTTTAATTTTGAATATCAAATTTATCTTTGGGATAATCTTTTGTATCTTTCTCAAAACATTCAATTTTTTGGTGAATTGTGAAAAATACTGCATAGTATATAAAAAATGATTTTATTAATTAAAAATTTACCATAAAATAGATACATAATACATATATTAGTACAGTATAAGTCATTTTATTAAATTTATAATAATATTAGTTATATATAATTTTATTGAACTATTTTAACATCTTTTTACCCACCTTATAGGTAGATTTTCAAATTTGCAAAAAACATAATTTTACCGCATCTGTAAGTTAAATTTCCAAAATCTAAGAGACATGATTGGGATTAGTAAGTAAAATTTGGTTCTATAGAATTAAAATAATTTTTGGTCAATCGTAACTTTTGAATTTTATTAACCCTGGTTAAAAGTATATATGGTAAATAAAGTTAAAAATAATATTAAAATTACCCCAACACATGTTTTAATTTTTTTAGATAAGCGTATTTCGACCAAAAACAACCTTCGGGTAAAAATAAAATCATTTTGATCCATTTGGGATCGATTAGTACATTTAGTATATTTTATTTAAATAAGTGTTAAAAGTGTTCAATTCAGAGTTTAATAACTAAGCCATTTTTAATATAGGGATTCAAATAAAATAAATTCGACTAAAAATATTAATTATAAATCCAAAAATATTTCCAAAATCATGGTATTTTATTAATAATTTTTGGGCATTAAATAATTATATTTATTTTTGTCATAATGATGATGCAGTAATTACCTTATTAATGAAAGATTAAAATTATTGATATTATAAATATCAAGATAAATATAAATTGAGTCTTTTGATGACAACCGCAAGTTTTCTAGGTGAATATAACACGTTAGGGATGACTAAATGTATTTTTTAGAAGTCATAATGTTGTTATGACATTATGAAAACTCAATTACTAAATAGCGTCAAAAAGACATAAATGAATTTTTAATACAAATACTATTTTATTAAATAATATAGAATTCCTAAAAATCAATAGTTTGTCCAACTGAATTAGATAAGGTCAGATATGTCATCAATGAACCACTTGAGGTTCTCTTGGAATTTTATATTATGTTTATTAACCATTTAATATAAAAATAAAAGAAGACATGGTAATGTTAAACTATTTAATAAAGAGTTTAATATATAAAATATAAGGTTAATATAGTACCCTAAACTTGTCTAAAACCTATTGGTTGATAGAAGTTAGACCAATACCAACCTTAGGCTTTAAATAAATCAATTTTTTCCCATTAGAAACCTAAAATTACGTTGTAATAAAATAATATTTGAAGCTTTTCTTAAAGTGGGCATCACCTCTCTTATAAAATGGTATTTCCCATTCTCTTAACTTCACACCTCCAAATCCATTTTTCTCAGACAATCCATGCTAAAATATACTCCCAACAACCCTCAATTCATCTTATAGGCCTTAATTTGAAAAAAAATCTACCCTAAGGAGCCTTTTTTATCAAATCAAAAGTAATCACCCGAAGAAGAGGTAATTATTTCATAACCCATTTCATAGTTCATTTCTTCTTCTACATCTTCTTTGTTTGTTGTTTAAATACTAAAATAATATATATGTTACATTTTACATACTGAGATTTTATTATAAATATGGTAAAACCATATTCATTATTCTATCCATCCTATTAATGAAAATGTCACCATAAATGTGTACATACAACTTACCATCTCCATGTCGTGGCGTAGTTAGTTATTCGACAGTACATTATTTGGAAGTGTATAATAATGAGTATAATAAATATAAATAATAAATAAAACATGTTAATTATTCTTTATATATAATATACCATCCAATTAAACAACGTTTTACCATCGATAGAATGATATTGTCGATCTTGCGTACGTACAACTCACCCTCTCCACGACGCAATGAGATTCATCTTCAACGATCACAAACCAAGAATTATTATAAATATATATATTGATTAATTATGGCATATATAAAATAAAATATCTACTTGAATAATATATATTTATTTAGATAAACATATTCAATTTACTTACTTCCAAACTATATGATAAGAAAACATAAAAAAACGTTCATGCGTACGTAAGGACTACCGTATCCATGATTGGTGTTTCTATTTCATAAATCAATTTATTATAAATATTTATATTCTCAATATATATAATATATAAATCATGCATTATATGTTTTATATATGTACATAATGATCTAAGGGATACAGTCAACAAGGATATGTTAAAACACATATGATAATGAAAGCGATTATTACCTAAAATGTTACTTTTACATGGAAATTATAATTAAATGGGTAGTATAAAGTAATAAATGAATCATATATGATGTCATAAATATTAATATGGTTCTAGTAAAATTTAAAACATTTTATGTGCATTATACAGGAGGCTAAACGTACCCTTGATGAAAAGAAAGTACAAGGTAAGGGTAAATTCCTCAACCTCATTATTATTCGAGATTATTAATGATAGTGTTTTTACTATGAAATATTTATTATCCTTGTCCATGTTTCATAAAATGGGTTTAAAAAAGGATTATTTTTAAGGTAATATTTAATTAAAATATCATTTTAAATGGTTTAAATATTTATTTATCTAAATCATTCTCATTAATGTCCTTATTTTCAAAATGGTTTTAACGATTTATTTATATGGACATGAATTTTTTAAAAAGTTAATTACTTTCAAAAGTTTCAATGTTATATGGTATACTTTGATTCAAAAATATCTTTTAAATTTCTTCCTTTCTAAATTATGTGACTTTTAAATGATTTCGTCAAAAAGGGATATTTCTCTCAAAGTGTTTTACTGCTCATTTTTAACTATGTCAACATCTGTTACAAGATAAAATTCTTGAGTGAGGTTGATTTATTATAAATCATCCATATTGTGTAAAATGAGTTAAGATATGATTTATTATGGATGAACTATTTTTTTTACCATTCATGGTTTATGGTTAAAGTATTGATATTTTGTATGGTAGTTTTAATATGAATGTTTTTGTTATGTTTTACACTTTTCATATGAGGAATGCATTGGACATAGTAATTGATGGGTGGAACCCACCATAGCCACTTGATGAATCAGTAGCTCTCATGAGACAAATTCGTGTCTTTGGACAAGGCCTTGACAAAATTTTTATTTGTATTCCTATCACGAGTCCTTGACTATGTGGTTATGATTTCCAACATTAGGCATCCCTTCATTATGAAATTCGTCATTACATGTGATTATTCGACTAGTAGAATATCAATGTGAATGTGTTTATGGTAATGTTTGATTTATTTTTTCCATATAATGTTCATGTTCATGTTTAAATGGCTGTTTTTTTATTAAAAATCTTTCCTTAAAAATTTATGGCTTCTGATAAACTGTTTACCCTTACTTAGTATCTGAACTCACCACTTTATTATGTTTTTCTAAAGGATTCCAATCAGTTTATTACGACTGATATGCAGGGTTAATCAAGGGGATTAATGGAATTCTAGAAGGATTAGTTATGTAGGGTTTTATGTTAGAAAGTGTAATGTAATATTCATGTATGTACTCTATTTTCCAAGACTGATAAACTGATTAGTCCTTCGGTACATGATTTTTTTAAATAATGTAAATATATTAAAATAATACATCGGCTTCGGTATTCTGGGGTTAGGGAATTACAATTGGTATCAGAGGAAGTTTAGAAACATCCTTGGAAATAGATTTAGATAAACTCTGATTAAGAAACATTAACCTGGGATAGTCTTTGAGTATTAATATAGAAGAACTTCTTAGAATTTTTGTAATGTAGATATTTTGTGAATTTCTAAGAAATACATCCCTGTCTAGATACAAGAAGGTAGAGGCGGCTGTTGCACAGATGTTTCTAAAGGTAAATCCCAAAACACCACTTTGAGCTTGGCTCAAACAAGAACTACTGCATGACAACGGGCATTGATGTACTCTTGGTTACGACACTCCCTAGGGGATATGCTTAGGATAATTCACATTTAATTTTCAATCCATTATGAAGAATTTATGAGTAAATATGTTAGCAAAGAAATAATTTTTATTATTATGAGACTAGATGTGTGAAAATGTTCAATTAATGTTGACAATTTTTCTAGTTTTTAGATTATATAGTATGATATGATCTAATATAGTGTATGTCTTCAATTAGAAATGTGTCCCAGTAGAAGGATTGATAACTCCATCAATACATCTGATCCAAATATTAAGAAAGACCATATCATTCATGAAATTAATCCAACATTTACAAGGGAAATAGTCTCCCACATATTTTCATCATACGAAGAAATAGTATCATGTGTTAATTAGATAATAAATATTTATCTGAGTCTTATAGCTTTGAAGGGAAGCCAGCGAAGAAGAGAATAGTATAGAGAAATATGGATAACGGGAAGAAGGGAATGAAGGGTTTTCCCACATGTGATAACTGTGGAAAATCACCTTGGAAAATTATTGAAGGGAATAAGAGTTTGTTATAAGTGTGGAAAAAAGGTCCACCGAGTTCATGATTGTAAGGGTAAGAAAAAGGTTTTGGATATACAATGTTTGATCTAAAAGGAGTTGGGTCACTACATAAATCAATGTCTCAACCATCAGAATATACCCCAAATGATGCTATTATATGATAATCATGTTATAGTGCTATTGAAGATAATGAGGAATGATTAGTGTTCTTAGGTTTTAATTAAAAAATTGTGTCATTTGAGTGTTGTTTTAATGATGTAAAAGTTACATGAATTATATATTTTATAAGGATTTTACTATAGTACGTTTTCATTAAGGATATGAGAATTTATGGTACCAAGTAAAGTGACATAGTTTCAAGTTAAATTTTTTTGAAAATATATAGTTGAGGGGAATATTACCCTTAATATGTTTCTGAAACTGAGATAATGATTTTATAATATTAATGATTGACTTCTGTATATAATATTTTATATTCATTACTACATTGAAACTAATTAATTGTTTGATTATTCCATCAATGTTGGAGTTTATAAAATTTTTGGATATAAGGATTATATCAAGTATTCTATACGGAATAAGAGAGAATAAATGAAATCATTAAGGTTTTTTTGGTATTTCAGTGTGTTACCTTGTTTTAAGAGAATAAATTATAAAGGTATTCACATGTTATTACATGGAAAAGAGATCCTCATTATTTTTATCTTCTTTATAAATTTTGGACTGTGATTTTGGACAGAAGTATTTTGGCTATGTGTAAAGGTTGGAATGACTTATGTTTTACATTTGATACTATTATTTAAGGTAAAAATATTTCTTAAGATTAGTTTTGGATTGTTATAAAAAGTACAACCCGGAGGTCGGGTGACAACCCATCATGTCCGATAAGGCCATGAGACATGAACCCACAACTGAAGGGAGAAAAGGGTGCATCACCTACAACTAACCTACGTGATGTCCAAATCTGAATAATGTAGTTTTTTTAATTGTTCTAAGAGATAAATTATAAATTAAATTTTTTGGAACCCTAAACAATTATGATAAATATATTATCCTTGAGTTCTATTATATTTTGGAGTGAAAGTTGATTTTGTTGTTAAAAATAGTTAATGGATGGAAATATACTTATCAAATATTTTTTTCAATGAAGAAATTAATTATTAATCTTTTGGGAAATAATCTTAAACCCAAAAATGTGTTATCATAATACCTCATGTTTTCTTCAACTAATGATGTTTTAAATCATCAAAGATTTATGGCTTTGAGGATCTCAATTTTTCATTCACTTGTTTGTGATTGATGACCTCAATCACTCCATATAAATATTTAAATTTTTTCCAATTATAATTTCCACCAATGTTCTCCTTTTCCAAATCCTAATTTTGTGGTGGCTTTTTTCCTTTCCCTTTCCCTCTTATTAAGACTAAATTTTACTAACCCTATTTCTTATGGTGGGTTTCCATAAAAGGTATTTTCTTTTTTCAACCCTTTATTTTTGTGGTACAATTTCAAATTGGGAGGGTATATTTTATTGAAGGAGGGGAGAATGTTACACCACAATATTTCACAGTACGTTACCTCTTTAAAGTAATAAAATAGATTTTTCTACATGCAATACAGAGTTCGAGCGCACCACGACATACCAAACTAGGCGTTCTAAAAGAGGTTATGAATTTTATTAACCTCATTTTGAATGTTAAATACTCCATATAATTTAAACATCCTTATTATGTTTTTCTTTGATTTAATATAAGAGTAAATTCAACTTTACTGATAAAAGAAGTATTTTTCAAAAAATGAAAATTTACACATTTTAATTACGATCCCTATTTAAATCCAATATATCACACTATTTTATATTAAATTTGGAAAAATAAACTTCCTATTTATAATTGGTACATAAAAATTTAGTTTGGATAAATTTTTAGTGTTTTTCTAATAACTTCCATATTTTGATGAATAATGAAAAATAGTAAATTTTAATTGAAAAAAAAATTATTATTAAAAATAGTATATAGTGATAAAGTATATATTTGAATGCTTTTGAAGTATAATTAAATTTTATTTTTATCATTTAATCCAATTTTGGTCATTAGATGTAATTTTACATTTAAATTGGATATAAACACATATCAATCTTTTGATAGTTTTTGTTTCTCAAAAACTAGCTTTCTAGTTTTGACAACAGGAATTAATTTTAAATCAATTAATAAAACTTATATTGTTTTAATTTGGTAAAATAATCCTCATTTTTAATTAATAATATCAAAATTATCTTAGGGTTATTTTTTGGTATTTTTATGAAACCATTCAATTTTTTATGAATAGTGAAAAATACTGCATAGTACATAAAAACAGAATTTTTTTAATTAAAAAACTATATTAAAATAGTAACATATTACAAATATTTTTACAATTTATTTCATTGTATTCATTTTATAATAACATTAGAAATATAAAATTTTATTGAACCATTTTAACTTCTTCTAACCCTCTTTCTATGGACATTTGTAAATTTGCATAAAATGAAATTTTTCTGATTCTGTGAATTGAAATTCAAAAATACAATAGACATGATTGAAATCAGTAAGTTATATGTGGTTCAATGTGAAGAATATATTTTTTGGTGAATAGAAACTTTTGAATTTAATTTACCATGGTTAAAAGTAAATAAGGTAAAAAAAGTTAAAAATAATATTAAAATTAACCCCCCACATGTCCTAGTTCTATTGGATAAGTGTATTTCAGAAAATATCAAAATTTTAAAAATAATAATATCTTTTTGGTCCATTTTTGTTAGATTAGTTAATTTATTACACTTTATTTAAAGAAGAGTTAAAAGTGTTAAATTCAACATTTAATATTTAAGACATTTTTAATATAGGGGTACAAATAAGATATATTTGACTATAAATATTCATTAAAAAGATAAAACATTTCTTACATCATTGTATTTGATTTTTAATTTTTAGACATTAAATAATTAATTTTATTTATGACACAATGATGATGCGGTAATTAACTTATTAATGAAAGATTAAAATAATTGATATTAGAAATATCAATATAAATGTAAATTGAGACTTTTTATGCCATAAAAAAAATTTATAGGTGAATAATACTTGTTAGGGATGATTCATTTCATTTTATTGATGTTATAAAGTTTTTACGACTTTAATAAAAATCAATTAAAAATTGTGCCAAAATTAAAAAAAAAATGAGTTTTTAATAGAAATACTGTTTGATTAAATAATATAAAAATCCAAAAAATATATAGTTTGGCCAAATATCATAGATATGGTTAGATATTTCATTAATTAACCACATGAGTTTATCTTTTAATTTTATAGTATATTTTTAAACCATGTAATATAAAAATACAAGAAGAATGGTAAATGTTAAACTATTTAATGATGTGTTAAATCTAAAAGATAAGGTTAGTATGGTGACCTATACATGTATATAACCTATTTTTTGAGATTACATAGACCCATAACCAAACTATTCTAGAAATAAATCCATTTTGAGCCATTTGAAACCGAAAATTATTATATAATAAAATAATATTTCAAGATTTTCATGAAGTGAGCTCCACCTATCTTAGAAAAGGGTACTCCCCCCCCCTCTTAACTTCATTCATCCAAATCCATTTATCTCAGACAGACCCTACTCAAATCTCCTAAAAACTACCATAAATTCATATTAGAGGCATTACATTGATTAGAAATCAAACCTAAGGAGCCTTTTTCATCAAATCAAAAGGATGCACCTGAAGAAGAGGTAATTATTTCATCACCTCTTTCAAAGTTCTTTTCTTCTTCCACTTCATATTTCATTGCTATTTAAATACTAAAATAAATACTCCAGTACCTTATACATAATTATATGTTATTAAAAATATTTTAACATTATATTCATTATTCTATCCATCCTATGAATGACAAAGCCACCATACGTGCGTACATACGACTTACCCTCTCCACGTCGTGGTGTAGTTTATTATTCAACACTACATTATTTGGATGGGTCTAAAGATGTGTATAATTAATTTATATAATGATTATAACATGGTAATGATTCGGTATATTTAATATACTGTCCAATTAAACACATTTTTCCATCGATATAAGGATATTGTTGCTTGTGCGTACGTACGGCTTACCGTCTCCCCAACGCGATGAGATTCATCTTCAACGACCACCATTGAAAAATAGTTATAAATATATATATTGATTATGTATGAGATATATGAAATAATAATTATATGGGAACAATATATATTTATGTAGGTAAATATATTTTGTTTACTTTCTTCCATACTGTACGATAAGAAAATAGAATCAACGTTCATGCGTACGTACGACCTACCGTCTCCATGAATGGTGTTTCCATTTCCTAAATCTACATATTCTAGATATTTATATTCTGAATATATATGATATATATATCATGTTTTATATTATGGAATTATGTAAATAATTATCTATTTGATACGATCAATAATGATAAGTTAAAACACGTACGATAAAGAAATCCATTATTACCAGAAATGTTACATTAACATGGAAATTATTATTAAATGGAAAGTATAAAGTCATAAATGAATCATATATGATATCATAAATATTAATATGGTTCTGGTATTTTTTAATAACATACTATGGTCATTGTATTGGAGGCTAAAAGTACCCTCGACTAAGAGAAAGTATAAGGTAAGGGGTCAATTCGTCAACCTCATTATTATATGAGATTGTGTATGTGTGAGTTTTTACTGGGACATATTTATTATACATGTCCATGTTTCATAAAAGTGTTTTCAAAAGGATTATTTCTATGGGACTCTATAACTAAAACATAATTTTAAATGGATTACATATTTATTCTTCTAAATCTTTCTCCTTAATATACATGTTTTCAAAATGGTTTTAAGGATTTATTTATATGGACATGAATGATTTAAATTGTTAATGATTTTCAAAATATTCAAAGATTTCTCTAATAATTTTAGTAAAAAATATCTTTTAAATTCATTCCTTTATAAATTGTGTGACTTTTAAATGATTTCAGGAAAAAGGGATATTTCTCTAAAAGTGTTTTACTGATCATTTTCAACTCTGTCAACATCCTTTACTGTATATTATTCTTGATTGAGGTTGATTTATTATAATTAATCTATATTGTATTGAATGAGTTAGGATATTTTTTACTATGGATGTTCTATTTTAATACCATTCACAGTTTATGGTTAAAGTATAGACATTTATTATGCTATTTTTAGTAAGAATTTTTATATTATGGTTTACCCTTCTCTTATAAGGAATGCATTAGACATAGTAAGTGATGGGTGTAGACTTCTATAAAACCCTCGATGCATCACTAGGTCTCATTAGACAAATTAGTGTCCTTGATCAAGACCTTGAGAAAATTTTTATTTGTAGTCTGGGCATAAGGCCTTGACTATGTTGTTATGATGTATGGCATTATGCATCCCCTCATTATGAAATAAGTTATTACATGTGATAATTCGACTGGTAGAATAACCTAGTTCATGTGTCTATGGTAATTTTTAATTTATTTTTTCCATATTATGTTCAATTTAATGTTTAAAAGGCTGTTGTTTTTATTACACATATTTCCTTAAATGTTTATATCTTCTGCTAAGCTATTTACCCTTACAGAGCATCTGAGATCACCCCTTTCATATGATTTGTTTTACCATGATTCCATGAACTGCATTATGACTCATATGCAGGGTTAAGCAAGGAGACTAATGGCATTTAAAAGGATTATTTATGTTGTGTTTTATGTTAGCTAATGTAATGTAAGGTTCATGTATGTAATCTATTTTCTAAGACTGCTAAACTGATCAGTCTTTGGGACTTGATTATTTGAAATCATTCCAATGTATCAAAATAATTCACTAGCTCTAGGATTCTCGGGTCAGGGAATTACACCATATTTTTTTACTAAAACCTGACATTTTCATAAAAATCTCCAATATGAATATGAGGTCATTGATTGTTTGGGAAATTCAAAAATCAAGTTCATCATCATAATAATGAGTTAAAGCTTACCATTAAACTAAGACGAAAAAATGATCTTCCACATAGCATAAGGATATTTTGAATCCCCATGGGTTGGTGAATAACACTGAGACAAAAAAAATAACGATAATAAACAACATTTCATAACCAAATGAAGGTAACATGGAATATATATATATATATATATATCATAGAGAAATAGTGAAATAAAAAATAAGAAAAATATATTTCATAACATTAAGATGGCAGTAGAAAAGATACAAATAAAGTAGTTAGATCCACCCATAGTACATGTCCAACACTAAAGAACAAACATAAACATAAACTAACTAATCAATGTAATAACATGAGAAAATTAACATACTAAAACATCCATATACCCAACATCAGCTAACATAAACCTCACCGCATAACTATGCCTCATTTTCTTTTTATGGAATCAATAGATATTACCATGTCTTTAAAAAACATAAGGGGTGCGTAGGGTGTGTGCTAAATTGGCTCAGTAGGATCCCACACAGCTGTTCAATTAGAAATGTATTTATATATAATAATTAAATATTAACAACACTAATAAAATAAGGAATAATAATCAATTCATTTTATTTTTGTATTATAAATGTGGTTAAAATATTTAAATTTCCAGTGTTCTAAATAATACAAGTAAAATAGTTTTAATGAATATCATATATATCAAAGGGTGTAATCAAAGCCAATGTAATACAAACAAAATCATAGTTATATAATCCTAAGGATCACTATTGGTCATTTTTTTTAGGACAATCATACCCAAAAATATACAATCTTGCACACCAAGCCCCTTTACATATCTGTAAAATATAGAGATCAGAGGAACACCATAGAATGTGAACCACCCAATAGTTTCATCAAAGTCCCTTAGATAATTGGCCTAAGTAGTAGAGGAACACCCAATGATTGAGCCCTTATAAAGTATAAATGGACTATGCCTATTACTATATTCAACATATATACCAAAGGATTTTCCTTGTGTTGTATTTTACATATAATTTCATTGAAACCATTATTTGAGACCAATATAATTATTTCATATCAAAATGCAACGAAAATAACTTTTAATTTATAAAAACAATCGAAACCCAACTTTTTTAAATAAAACCCTGTTTTTAAAAACACAAATCATCTAATTATGATTTTTTATTAAACAATTTGTAAAATAGAACCCTTTAATGATCCTCCAACATATTCCTTAAATGAAATCACCAACATTGAACTCAGGTTGCAGAAAATAAGCTATATGACCCACCACCACTAGATAAAATGCATAGTCAATAATAGAGGCCCTTGTATTGATTCCCATATCATAGAACCAATTCAAAAATAAATGTTTTTAGGAGAGAATATGGAATAGTTATTAACTTAATGATCTAACATACTATAATGCAACAAAAAACTAAAATTACCCTAGAAGAATATTACACAATTGAAATGGAAATGATCAAGAAGAATAATAAAACAAGATAAAAAATATAAAAACATACTGAATTGGTGCTACTATGACTAATTGTTATAATTCAAAAGAAAAGTATCTTACTATAATAGAGGTGCTAAATCCATGAAAATTTTGATGCACTGAATGATGCAATCTGAAATTATTGGAGATACCAAAAATCACATATTAGAGAATCTATGGTTCCTGGAATATGGTGGAAAATGATGAAAATATTTTTCAGATGATTCATACATAAAACCTTATAAGTCATGATCGTTAATTGTTTTGAATCATGTATTTATGATAAGAAATATATGAAATTACTATATTCCAATATTTTTATTCTATCATCTTAAAAACCTCTTGATTAACTTTTATGACGTGAACATGATATATGTCATATAAAAATTTCAAACTCTAAACTAGACTCAAAAACTATTCTTATAAATATATTCATGTCAGGTGTGCAGTTCACGATATGATGGTGTATACAAGTATGTGAAAAAATAGTTCTCCAGAAAATCCATAAAAACAACATCATTTCACATGAAACCAAATAAAGAACTATAAAAAATTAAATGATCTTGATGTATTTAAGAGGATGTTACACACTACACACCATAATAATTTTCATCAGTGTGATGTAATGTGGAAGAATGATTCTCCAAAAATATGTGAGGTCATAACTCCCTCATTTACAACTCACACACCCATGTCTTGTGAAAATATTATCTGTGTTTCTATTCTACATGGAACAATGACATAAACATCCCCCATATGGAATTCCATCAAGAACCAATGATCTATACTAACATCTTAACAACTAAACATCTTTCTACAACTCAATATATTCCCAACTCTAATTGATAGAGCGATCAATAGGGTATGTCATAAGATAGATATGTTGAACACATCATGAATACCTATCAACTGGGACAATAATGACAGCTGATAAGAAACATGCTCACTCTACTGAGTGAGCTATAATAGTCTGAAATATCTAAGATCTATCTTTCTCAATTTACAATGATAAAATTGACCAAATATTGTAGAAACCTTCAATAAATCAAGTCACTAAAGGATATCACTAAAGGATGATGTTAAAAAACCACAAATTACATATTATGACTCTGAGAAATAACCATACATCAAAGTATACCATTAATATTATCCAATATCTCTTAAATGAACATATTTTTAATAAGAGAGGCCTGACCCACCTTTATTAAAAAAAAGGAAACATACAAGGGTGTCCATAAAAGGTCTGTGACGGAGCCATTTTCAGCGATGAAAATTATATTCTGTAATAGGAAAACTCAAACAGTCTTAGATGACTATCCTATAATCTATAAAATTCATATAATCCATCATGGATCATATCCCTTTTGATCTGAATAGAAAGATTTTTCTAACCATCTATCAAAAAATGGTATGATATACTCAACATGACCTGATTCCCCATAACATCATAGAGAATCTTCTATAATAGGGAATCAAACATTGGAATCATGTCCAAAACAATGGTAGTGGGCACCCAATGTATCTCCACAACCTTTTTCACATATAACATACCATTTTATAAAACGTTAGTGGTGTATGTGATTATAATGAAAAGGGATAATTTGAACAATCGTTCAATCCACACCAAGTTAATGATCTTTTTCTAAGAAGTCAATGGTAATATATCAAAAAGTTCTTATAGAAACCAAAACCCAATTTAAATGTGACACTATATGAGGCAGGAGAAAACTAGATGGTTTTATATTCACCATATTTGTCTATTTTTAGGTGGAATAGTAGGAAACATAATAATTTCTGTTACATTTCAAGCATAACCACCAGAATCTATGTCCCATTTCATTATAAATATTCATAGTTATTCGAGGAATTTTGCACAAATAAATATTATTTTTAAACATTTCATCGATCATCACGGATTTTATAAAGACCAACTCATCCCCAAAGTGGACAATACCAACTGAAGGGGGTCAAAACCAATAAATTATATCCCAACCATAATGGGTATATCCAAATACACTATACTGATCATCATTCTACTGGCCCTATAGGTTTTATAAAGGAGAGTTGATGCTAACTGATCACTAGTCAGAACCATTCATGAAACATCCTCATGAGTTTCTATATGAAAGTAATTTAATATTACAATATAGTTCCATTCGTCCATAAATTCCCAAATAGGCTGGGATAGAACATTCATGCAAAGATATTCTTTAATGGCACTCACATTCCATTGGGTTAGGAAATGATGTTATTGAATTTAAAATTCAAAAACATATTCAACCATCTATATCTATGCATGTTTCAATACATTATAATAAAATATATAGCTCGAAATGTTTTGAGCAAGAAAGACTATATACCTATCCTTAATGGGATAGTACTACCAATATTAAAGATAATTCATAATAGATTAAAGATTCAAATATTTAGTGGGTAATTATTCTCATTTGGGAAAATATGGAGATAATCATATGTACCAACATGATCACCATGAAAATGTATACATCCCAGACATGTTTCAAAAGCATTAGAATATAACATGTTCCTCTTACTAAGCTAAAAGAAGAACAGAATAGGAGCTGATTTCAGATGTCCTTTCAATTTATCTATTAAATACTAGAATTTCACATCATAGGTAAACATCAACCCTTTACTAGTAATACCCGAAAATAGGGACTACAATTTTGATAAATCCATTAAAAACTATCGAAATTATCCCATAATACAAATGAATCAGTGAATCTCAAAGTGGATCCATGGTCATACCTGCACTAGATGACCTCCACCTTTGAAAGATCAACTAATATGTTTTGTTTAGAAACCACATACACATAGAATTTCACTTAATGGATCTAGAAACTACCCTTTGAATTCATTTTGTAAACTTTTTTAATTATCATTATTTCAAAAAACCTAACATAGATGGTTCTCATAATCACAAAACAATATCAAATAAAATAAAATTTCACAGAATAACACTACAAAATATTATCAATACACTAATTGAATATCAAATTCTCCAAATTCATGAAAACAATGGTAGTGTTAGTAAGATAATAATTCATCATAATATATTATAAATGGACATACAAACTCTTGAAATCCATATTCATAATATTAGACTTCTGAACCCTATGTTGATGATAAATCAATCATAGTTCGATCTTCGAAAAAATCTTTTCTCCATTTAACATATCAAAGAAATAAATCATTTGGGGAAAATGATATATAGTCGTATCCATATCCTATTTCAACATACGATAGTCTTTCCACAATCTAAGTTAACTACCATACTTCATTTTAAATATATGTAATGTTTCCAAGGAAAAAAACTAGGGGGAACAAAAAATTTCTCTATTATATCATTGAACATAATATTTAGAAAATTCACCTCAAATAGTTCCATATGATAAGTGGGTTTACAGATTAAATATGTACATGAAACCAGATCAATTGTGAAGCACACCTCCCTCAATGGGAGAATACCCGATAATTATCATGAAAAACATTAGGAATGTCCTTGAAATCTATGGTAAGATCCCTAATAGAGAGAAAAACATCGGTCTAGACAACAATTGTATGTAAGAAACTCATGAGATCTATGAGGAATGATCCTACATTACTTGAAACCATAAACTAATCTCCCTAAAACACCCTAAAAACACCCATCATAATCCCAGAATAAAACCCTCATATGATTAAAATTAACCTCAATAAGAAGGGTGATAAACTAATGAATCCTGATTATTGTGTCTAATAGACCCAGCTAAATAGGATACCATAAATTTAGACCAATGTATGTTTAAATGATTTTTTTTGATAAATAACCACATATCTGATAAATAATATCTATATTTATGTGAAATTTAATTTTTAATAAACAAATGAAGGTCAATATTCCGAGGGAAATATCATGACTAAAATATTAATCAATAATTAGAATTTCAATACATTACATGATAAAATGATCATAAAAATCCAAATAAAAATAAAGTATGGTATCAATGAAACATATCTCTGATGGAGTAGATGTAATAGTAAGGTTTTTTATTAATTATGAAAATAATACCATAAAAATGTCATTAAATAATTCTAGAAATCAATATCCTTTTTTACTATGAAATTATTTTTTATACTATTATATGACAACACATTTAAAAACTAATTTTATTAAAAATATCCTTTCTAACATTTAATTAATTCTCTAAAACATTGAGTGGTCATGATTGATGGAATTTGATACAAATGATACACTATAAGACAGCGATTCCTTTCACATTTTATATATAATCCCCTTGCATTTATTAAATAAAATACACGAGGATCCCATTTGAACCATATTATAATTATTATAAAAAGAATAAAAATTTATTTAATAAATAATATGAAGAATTTTACAAAAAATTTGAAAATATTTCTAAAAAAATTGTATTTAATGAAAAATAATTTTCAATCGAATAGAGAAATGATGATGAATCTTATTAAAAAAATATTCTCAATAATTTTGTATACCAATGATTGGAAAATAAGATAATATTACATGAAAAAGTAATGTATAAATATAGGATAATAAAATTAATTGGTCTATTAAACAATGATCAGATAATTTACATCAATTGAAATTCAATCTGGAACAATCTTGATTAAAATGATATTGTGAAATAAATCCTTGAAAAGATCACTTTGCTGAAATGAAAAGTAACCAATGAATAAATTACCTGAAGTTAGTTTAAATCTATAAAAATTATTGGATATAAAACAAAATATTTCCAAATTTTAATATACATAGAATCATATAATATCATAGAAAAAAAATAAGTAGGACAACCCATGAAAACAATTTCAGTTATATAAGTATGTACCACTGGGTAATTTTAATATGAAAACCCCTTAGATGAAACAATTACAATTAAAACATAAATATCAATTAATTATTAATTATTTGTGTTATTATTTGTATATGGGGGTAGTATATTCACCAAATAAAATAAATTCATCTCATAACATAACAATATTCCAAAAATATGGGAAACTGACACGAAGTCTCTTACCTCACACTTGATTTTTGTTTAACACTAATTAACCTATAGTGTCATTATTTTAATCATTTTATTAATTTATAATAGAAAAATATTAATATTTATAATTTAATATGTGATCATATAATAACATTTTACCCATAATTTTTTAATATATTTTATTATTTTCATTGTTTTTGGTGTGAACAACATTGTTCTCTCAGGCCAATTTTAACATAAATGTTACGATTCTTGACCATATTATATTTTTTACAAATATAATGAATTATAATGTTCTTATAAATATTTTTTTTGTTATATACATTTTTTTAATCATTAATTAAATTTAATGATGGTGAATGGATCACATCATTTTGTGGATGTGGTCATTCAGATGAATACACAACCAACATTATCATTTCCTTGACGGATAAAAGTGTAAGGAAGTGGTAGATATATTAATATTGGAAAATTAGTATATTTTAATAAATTTATATATAACAAATATTCATTAAATTTTAATTAATAATTTCCCTTTAAATTGTATGTGGAAAACCAATATAATTGTTTCATGAGGTGGTAGTCATTTGTACACACGAGTGACATTATTATATTGTAAATATAATTGAAAATAAAATGTATATATGATATTAAAATAATATCAATACATTAATATAGTAAATATTTTAAAAATATGTTATTTCCATCAATATATCCATACTTTAAAGGTGGTAATGGAAAACTAGTTACATATGTTCATGAGTATGTATTCAGTGGTACAAAAAAACAATGGTTTTTTTCCCATATTTTTGTTGAAGAGGTGGATATAGGTATTTAACTTAACATAATAACATATCTATATATTTAATATTATCTGTTTATAATATAATCATGGGTTATTGTTATTTTAAAAGTGTGGATGAAGAAAAAAGTTCTTATTTTAGAACATTATCTCTACATTACATAGCATTTTTAGATTTTCACTAAAATTCATAATACGTTATATTTATGATCATACTAAGATCACAAGGTTGTATTTATGTGAGTAATTAAGTTACATGTGTAGGTATTGGTTGAACAATTTTTTTTTGTGTGAGGATTAGAGGAGGGGAGGTGGCCATTTATAAGTGGGGGAGATGAAACAACTTTGCTTTTTGAAAAGAATCAATTATGCTAATGATTATATCAGTACAAAAGCCACCAAAATTGGTAATTATAGACCCTTATAGGTTTTAATGTCTAAATATTTCCATCCAATGGGTGTTGAAAATGTGTTTGGTCATTTTAACTCTTATAATTTTAGTTTAACATCATCTGTAAATCTGTTTACCCATAATTGTAATAATTAATTTTTAATGATTTTTAAATTCCTATGGGTCAGAAAATAAGGATAACATATTATATAAAGTAAATTATTATTTTTAATCATTGAAAATAAATTTTTTTAATTTAATATTATTTTCACTGATACAATGAAAAAATGTATTTCAAATGATGAAATTGTCATACATATTTAAATATTAAATTTATAAATTCGACATAAAACTTATTAAATTGACATAAATTAGTTACGCTTTAATATTATTTATCGATTATTCATTAAAAAAAATTAAAAAAAAGTCCATATAAATTAGTTTAACATAGAAGATAATTTTAATAAAAATCTGTATTATATACAATTAATTGTTTAATGAAAATTTTCAAAAAAATTCAAATATTCACCATACGATAATTTTGATAATAGAAGTTCAAAAATGGTTTTCATTTTTTAAAATAAATTTTTTAAAACTGTATAAATTTATTTTTATACTTTTATCACAAAGCACGACTGAATAATTGTTTAGAAAAGTAATGTTTTTTCATAAAAAATTAATTTTTTATTTTAAAAAACTATAATTTTTTTATAAAAAATAATAAATAATTTTTTAAAATTTTGAAGGTACTAATAATTCCATGGAGTTTAATTGAAATTTTATAATAATATACTATATTATAGTTTAGTTATTCTTGGTGTTGCATGTTCCACAAACTATTAAAGTGATTAAATTTAAAGAAATATATACTGTGGGTTCTTTAAGATTGGTGTTGAATATCATATAATATATCAATTAAAATTTTCATATTTTAATATAATGGGTTATTACAATCTCCTTTGATTCAAATGATTATATCATCACAATTTAATATTGATCTAGATAATCTAGTATTTTCCATATGGATATACGATTATTGAAAAATTGACATTGTATAAGTAATAAAAAATTCATCTTCATACAAAAAATTTGGAAATAACAAATTAATCTACATTTACACATAAAAATGTTTCCACATTTTTGATTATTAGCGGAAAGTGAAGATATACATATGTAAGAAAACTGTAAACAATTATATTGAGTTATAGAGGCCATTGGACACATAAAGTGATTGATCAATGAAAATATAATGACCTAAAAACTATAAATCGCCGATGATTTAAAAGAACAGTTTATTGATTTGATATGAATGTAATGGGATAAATTTTCTATTTCAATATCCTTTTACTAATTTTTTTCAAATTTTTTTACTAATTATACATATAAGGAAATATATGTAAATTATTTCATTATATTTCATCATAAAAATTACATACTATGGTTATACATCGTAAAATCTTGAATTCATCGCTAAATCCAATAAATGAATATCCAAAAATAAATTATTTAATGAATTATGTTCTAAAATTCACTTTTATCATATTATAGTATTAATAAAATTGTTATAAGTATTTACATATGGCTTTAACAAGTTTCTAAACCAAATATGGTTAGTATAAGATGTTAATCTAAAAAACTGGACAATAACACCACAAGATTGTCTTTAAAATTAATTCATAAAATAGTTTATGAAAAAAATTATATCATGACTAGAACATCATATATTTTAATGGTATGTGTTAAATCCTTATTTTCCTTCAATTGTGGGTTCTTTCTCCATGTACTTCGTGGATGTGACAAGTAGTTAATCTATCTTTGGGTTGTCTGTTTACTAACACCTATTGATATAATTCCTATATCAATCCAAAATTATGATGACCCATAATTACTATACAAACAGACATAAGATAATCCATGATGGATACCCGTACCAATAGTCATATTTCTACTAAAATTATGGGGTTTGGTTCACAAATATCAATTTTTTATAATAAACTAATGGGTTTTATTACCATAATTTTTTCCCCAAAATATTATTAATCATAGTAAACTCTCATCACAAAAAACCTAAAAAATGTGTGTTAATTCATAGAAATTAGGTTAAATCTAAAAATCATATTCCAAGGATTTTATTCATAAGTATTAAGTTAATGAAGGACTATATGATTCAAATATTTAACACAATCCTTAAATGCTTCATGAATCTTATAACCAAAGTACCATTTTTTGAAATTATTTCATCTATACAATTTGAAGATCCACATTAAAAAAATATTTCAACCATTATATGTCAACAAATGTTCTTCCATGCTCTAGGGGTTAATAATTAAAAAATATCATTCACTTGGATAATGCCGAGGTATTCCACATTTAAGAGAACAAACTATAAATTGATCATAAGGAAATGATTTATTTTCCATCCATCATACTCTTCACATTTACTCATCAATTCATTTCTTTATTCCATTTTTTCGTTAAAGAAAACAATTTCCTAATCCATTGAGAAACATTCCATTCAATCACTTTTCCCATTTCTGAAATGAAGTAAATCGATAATTCATTCCTCCATGGTTTCCACCACTGCAACTTTTAGTGGACTATATGCATCTCCATATTGGTGATTCCAATAGTTGGTTAGGGTATATGTTGTCAATCATATATTTGGGAAATCTAATTAGGAATAATCAAAATATATTTCCCTCATGTCAGTATCCTATTTTTTTCTCATATATTCCAAATTTTCATTCTTATTAACTATCAACACAATTCCTCTGGGTTTCAGCCATTGACTAAAACCTAAAATTGTTAGGTTATAAACAACTATTATAGTTTATAAAACCATATAATCATTTATAAGATTTATAAATTATTAAAAATTATTTTTTATATAGGCACCTTTTTTATGCTAAATCATTGATTTTCATCAATAATTCATGTCCTTTATAATGGGTTATAAAGAAAATTTCAATAATCCAATTCAAATCCCTCCAGAGTGTAAAATCAGGTGAATTTTAAAGCACGTTGTCATGTACCTGGTAATGCATAAGTCATTTGAGGAATTCTAATTTCTGGGTTATTACCCAGAGGTCCATCTATTCTAAAACCATTTGTACTTTTAGTATCTATAGATGGTTTTATTTCTAAGAAAAACAAAATTTTCTCTCCCATTACATAATATAACGATGTTATTTTTTACATAACCTTATGGTATATCATACGATTATGTTTCCTAATAATTTTATTCCTTAATGTAGTTCCGAAGGATTCAAATAAACATCCTATAATAGAAACATTTAACTAAAAAAATACTAATACAATGTGTTTGGAGATGTTAGATGGTTATTTTTACTATTATTATTTTTTAATACAATGATAAATTAGTTTTTACATTAACCACATTAATCAACTGTTTACTATTTTTACTCTTTATAATGGTTAAAAATTAAGTTGAGATTATAAGATAACATAAATTATTATAATTCTAAATATGGAATCCACTTTTCCAAATTCAATTAACAGATTTTCAATAATCCAACATAATGTTATACCCAAAATCTTGATAAACAGAAATCATCCAAAGAGAAAATCTTCATAAGTTTAGAAGGTTTTAATATCAAAATTAACTATTATTTTTGGCTCTAATAACATAAATTAGTAAAAATTTATATTATTTCTTATTATATAACATAAAATCCAATTTTAAATGTAATTTTACCATGTAAATTATTTAAATAGAAAGGAAGCCTCCAATATATATCATTATTTTTCAATATTAATCAAAAAATGATTGTCTTCCGAAAAAGAAAAAAATAACCATAATATAATATTGATATAATGATTTCAAAATCCAATTTCAATTTTGAAAATAAATTTTATATCAGTGGTAAAAATTATTTGTAAATTGTTTTCTCAATGAAAAATTAAAACTTTTTTTATGAAAAAACATTTTTTCAAAGAATATTTAATTTTTCAAAATGATTCTTCTTTTATTTATAGTAAAAAAGTATAGATAACTTATATAATTTTATTTTTTAATTTAAACATTCCAATTTAATTACATCGTTTTATTAATATAGAATATTCTGATTCATTTATCATTTAAGTTTTTTAGTTCCACAAGATATTTAAGAGGCAAAGTTTATGGAAAATATTTTTTTCGAGTGTTTTAAGCTCGAGGTTGTAAGTAACATAAAATATAGAATAAAATGTTCCTATTTTAAAATCTCACGGTGTTACATCAACCTCAATTGAAAAAATATCCACTGTGTGATGATTCATTAGTCCCAAGGCAAATGGCTAGATCCTAATATAAATGCAAGCATCTTAGTATGATGTAGTGGCCATTGGAGTCGACAACCCAAGACCATAATGAGGTGCATTCATATCCTAAAAGAATCAATAAAAATGGGTATAAGGCCACATCCATTACACATACTCACATGTTTAGAAAACTAATCTTTTGTGTACCTATACTTTTGAAACTAATACATATTTTTATGTGAAATAAAGTATTTTTATAATGGGGAAAAGGTGTATCGATACTGAGAACCACCTCAACCAACAATGTGATGATCATGGAAAATTTTTATTTTTTTTCTCAATGAACCAATAAAGCTTCCAATAAGTGGAGGAAAAGGGGAATAATGATCAATCATGCCTTCCAGGTCCTCTTCATCCATCATAAACATGTATAGTGTCTCTATATTGGTATAATGATTCAACATGAATAGAAGAAATTTTATATACAGCTTGAAACACAATTGGTTCCTTTAATCCTTCATATGATCATCTTTCTAAACCTCTATTGGAAAATGAACAACCTCCACAAATTGACTGGTGTTCAAAAACACCATTATATCTCTCTAATGCAATTAGAGGAACTACAATGACTTTTCCATTATCCTAGAGTCATGATAGAACTTTTTGAAGAAGAGGGCATTCAAAACCTTCTAGTATAATACCTTATTTCATGTATTCTTATATCATAGAATCTAACCACCAATTATTAGGAACATCAAGTAGGAATGCCACATACTTCACCTTGAAATTCCCATGTATATCTAGGATATGCATGATCTTTCCAATCATGAATATATATTCCTCAACCTATTTATTATCATGAAGACCCTTAAATATTTTAGGTGTCTTTTATTATAAATCATAAGATATATATCATTATACCACACCACATGCATATACCTCAACAACCTCATTATAGACTTGTCATAAATTTTGGTCTATGTAAAATTTTTTTCATACAATAACTTCTATAAGATTCTAATCCAAGGTGATATCCACTTGAGAAGCATGTACTACACCTTCATATGAAACCTATGGAAGAAACCATCTTGGAATACCAATGCACAATGAAATTAAGTGAAATAATAAAATGTTTGGAAAACCTCAGCAGAGAACCCAAAAACATAAGAAAATAAGAAATTAAGATAATGATCTCAACACATGAGACACATATACAAACATACAATGTGAACATGAGTCTTTTTAGGGTATGGTCAGGGAAAGAGATTACTAAAACCAACTTATCATATTCCAAAAATATTGACTCTCATCCACCGAAATTCCATGATGATGAATAACCATGCTATGATATCAGACTGTAATGAAGCAACTTGGGTAACCCTTAATCATGGATCATAACCCAATCCACCCAATAGAATGTAATTTGAAATCCCCATGGTCTAGAAACTAGCACATGTGCATCAATAAACAACAATGGGAATGATTTCTCAAAATCTGAAGAGAAAACATGGAATATATATACACACTAGAGAAAAATAATGGAATAGAAAATTTGAAAAAAAAATACCAAACTGATGGAAGATAGTAGAAATGACATAACTATTTCATTCAAAGTATCTTAATGCATAATTCCAATAGCAATGTTCAAATAAAATATAAATCGACTACTCAATGTAATTTCATGGGAAAACACCCACCATATAACAACCAGCTAACAAGCAATATATTATAGAATCCATTTTTCCTCCTTATGATTCCTTTCCTTTAGCTAAATATCAAGACATAACTAGGTATACACACCATGGATGGGGTGTGTGTGGTGTGAGCTAAATAGGATCAGTATGATCCAACCTACGTATTTTATGATTAGTCGTAATATAAAAATCGAAATGTTATAAACAATAGATAAAATAACTCAAGATAATCATTTCAGAAGTTTTTATATCAAAATAAATATTAAATTATTTCCATATTCTACAATTCTATATATTATAGTTAAAAAAGTTTCAATGCATAAACTATATATCAAATCGGGAAATCCAGGACAAAGTAGTGCATTAAAAATCATAGGTATATCACACTAAGGATAACTATAAATCAAACTATCTAAGACAATTATAATCAAACATAGAAATTCATACAATCAAATTTTATAGACATATGAATCATATAGAGATAGTATAATAACACCATATGAAGTTAAACTCTCAACACTTATAAACAATTCCCTTGGAAACATAACCTTGGGAGTAGAGGAACACCCCCCGAGTGAACCCCTCGACAGTAAAATAAAACATAGACTATTACGGAACCATCCACCAAAGTAACAGAGGATTACCTAGTTCATCATATTCCTCATTTTTTCATCAAAAAAATGATTTTATAACCCTATCCTAAATTAATTTCACAATTCATTTGTAATAAATTTTATTACACCAAAACAATAAAAAAACTCCTTTTAACAAATTTTTTACGATAAATAAACATTATCAAATTATGAAAACTAATATATAATTTTTTTAAAAAAATTTATTATTTAAGGATTATCAAAAAAGGATTGTGACCAAATAAACTATGTCATGCTCAAGTCAAATACCAAATTAGGCAAAAATTGTAACCACTGGAAGGAATGCAGAGGCAAAAAAGGAGTCCATGGATTGTTTTTGACAACATAGTATCAATTTTACGATCAATGAGGTTTTTAAAAAATATGAGACAACACATACCTCACATAATCCACATGTTCCACTAAATCCAACAATTTACCAGACCTCAAAATAATATCATAGATTGACTTTGGGATGGATCAATAAGAACAACAATATAAGAACAATGAATTAATAAAATTTCACAAATTTGTTATTGCGATAAATGGATGTGAATAATTATAAATTTCTCCTAAACATAGAACATTATATGTTTAAATTAAATTTTCTTTAATCAATAATAATATCTTTGATAAATAATATAGATATATAGGGTAAATTTAATGTCTTATGATCATTAGAATGTGAATCTTTCAATTAAAATTTAATGACTAAAAAATGAATCAATAATTTTAATGTAAATATATTAATTGTTAAAGATGATCATAAACCATCCATAAAATGAATAATTTTTGTATCAATAGAAAATATCCCTAATGTAGTAGAAGTAACATTAAGATATTTTTTTGTTGATGACTAGAAATATCATACAAATCCGATTAAAAAAATTATTGATTACAATATCAATTTTGATTCAAAAATATTTTGAATATTAATATAAAAGTCATATATTAAAAATTATTTTAATTGAAAATATATTTTAAATAATGTAATTGAATATATAAATATTTGAGTGGTCATGAAGGTTAGAAATTCCATACTCGTCGTACATTTTAAAACCAAGTTTCCTTTCACATTTTCAATAAAATCTAAATGTGGGATTTCAGTGAACAACTTGTGGTATTCATTTCAATAAATTTATAAAAATAATAACATGGGTAAAAATATATTTAATTTACGTACCTAATAATTTTAAAAACATTTCATGAAATCATATTCTTGAGAAAATGGTTTTAGATGAAATAGGTTTTCCCGCTTAAGAGAGAAATGATGTAGAATATTATTAAAATGATTTAATCAATAATTTTGATTACCAATGATTGAAAAAATTGTAATTTTAAATTTAAAATTCGTGAATAACTTATATATTATAATATTTATTTGGTTATTATAAAATTTTCATGTAATTTACTTTAATAGATATTCAATCATAAACAATATTTATTAAAATGTGACTCCGAAATAAATCCTTACAAACATCACAATGTTGAAATCTAAGTTAACTAATGATTTGTTTATCTGCAATAAATATAAATCCCTATATAATAAGTGAATAAAAAGTTTAATATTTTAAAAATTAAATACACATATATTCATATAATATCAAAGACTTCGAAGATGGAATGTAACCCAATAAAACAAAATTAAGTTATGAATTTTTTTACCGCTTTCTAATCTTAAAGTAAAATCCCATGGGATAGAATATTTAAAAATAAAACATAAATATATATTACATATTATTTATTTACGTGATTATATGACATTGTACAGTATATACACATTATAAATAAAATTAAACTCATAAATTTACAATATAACCCAGTGATGGGAAATTGAGATAATGTCCCTTACCTCACACTTCCTTTTTGTTTAATTTTAATTATCTAAAATTATCATGGTTTTGGGAATGTTATTAATTTGTAATAGAACCATAATCATTTTTATAATTTCATATATGATCATGTATAACATTTTACCTCCATGTTGTTAATAATACTTCATTATCTTCATTGTTTATGGTTTTAACTTTTTTTGTTTTCTCGAGGCCATTTCTTATGAATGTTCGGAATCATGATCATATTGTATACTAACATAATATAAAGAATAATAATTATGTCAAAAATATTATTTTCCATTTGATAAATTTTTATAATCTTTATTAAAATATGATGATGGTTAATGGATCACTTCGTTTTGTGGAGATGGTCGGTCATAAATATGCATGAGAAATATTATCATTTCATTAATGGTTGAATGGGTAAGAAAGTTGGATATAAACTAAATTTTCAACAAATAATATAATTATATATATATAACATATATTCATTAAATTTATCATTAATACTTTCCATGTAAATCAAATGTGGATGATGAATCACATCGCTTCATGTGGAGGTAGTCCTTCATACACATGAGAAATGATATAATTTTATAAACGGAATTGAACATAACAGGTATAAGTGATATTAAAATTACCAAAAGTATAATAATATCATAAATAAAATATAAATATGTCAAATAAATAATTATATCTATACTATAAAGGTTGTAATGGAATTCAAGTTACATTGGTTCATGAGTCTGTAGTCCACTGTAAGAAGAATAGATAGTTTTGTTTCCCATTTTATAGAAGATGATATGGATATAGGTTTTTACGTTAACATAATAACATCTAATTATATGTATTATTATTAGGTTATAATATAATGATGGGTTATTAATATTTTAAATATCTATAACAAGTAACAAAAAACACCATCGTTTAAGAATGTTACATCTTCTTCATAGAACATCTTTAGATTTGAAAAAAAATTAATAATATGTTTGATTTATGATCAATCCAACAGAAATAATATGTCTTGAAATTATAATTTAATTTATTTATGTAGTTATTGTCTGAATCAAATTGATTTTTATAATTGAATATGGGAGAAGTGGGCGACCATTTATAAGTGGAGGAGATGATACACTGGGAATTTTTTAAAGGAACCAATTTCACCAAAGTTTTTTCATAAAAAATCTTAAAATTGGTAATTCTAGACCCTTAGGGGATATAATGTAAATATTTTCAAATCCATTCTATGTCAGAAATGAAGGTATTTCATTTTAATTTTTATCATTTTTGTTTTACCCCTCAGTATAACTGTATTTACCTTAACAGTGATAAATAATTTTTTATGAATTTTAAATTCATAGTGGTGAAAAATTAATGTTAACATATTTTATATTATTAATAATTGTAATTAAAAATATGAAATCTATTTTTACAATTAAAAATTATACCCACACATACAATGAAAATGGAGTTTTTGAATAGAAAAATTCTCATAATTATGGTAGAATTAAATTCCAAAATTCAAAATGAAACATATTAAATTGACCTTAATTAGTCAAATTGTAATATAAATTATCATTGTAAATTACATAATCAGGAAGAATTTTTTATGAAAAATCACTATTTGTCACAATTCATTATGTAATGATATTTTTCCAAAAAAAAACAAAATATTCATCATAAGCTGATTTTTATATATATTATTTCAAAATAATTTTTTTTTTAATTTTTTTTCCAAAAATATATATAAAAATTGAAAATTTATATAGTAAAAATTATATAATGAAATTTATTTTCTATTATATAAATGTATAATATATTAAAATTCATTAATTCATAGGGTATCATGTTCTTGATGATATCAAAGTGATTAAATTTAATGAAATTTAAATTGTGGGCTCTTTGAGGTTGGGTATGTGTGTCACAAAAGATAAAGAATATAATATTATTATTTTATCATAATTGGTTATTACCTTCCCCCAAAATGAATAAATTCTATCCTCAAAAATTAAAATTGATATTCAAGGGTTATTAATTTGGATATACCATTTTTGAAAAGAACACATCATAAAAGATTAAAAGAAAATATTTATTTATAGGAGAGGAATTGAAATATTAATTTCATATTGAATAACAAAATACTATGCTTAAATGTGTGATAATATTGGAAGAATGTGAAGATATGGATATAGAATTAAATTATAGATAATTATACAGAGTGATAGAGGTCACCGATCAAAAAAACTAAATGATTAATAGAATGATAAGGACCTAAAATCCATAAATAATTTATCATTTAAAATTGTATTTTATTCATTGGATATGAAAAAAATGTGATAATTTTTTTATTTAAATGTCTTTTTATTAATTATGATGAATTATTTTACTAGAAATACATATAAGGAAATGTAAATACAAAATTTATCTATATTTCATGAGAAAAATATTATCCTTTATTTATGAAATGATGAACATTGAATGCATCTCTAACCCCAAAAAATGTATATCAAGAAATTTATTTTTCAAAAATGTAGTACTAATATTTACTTTTATCAGATTATAAGATTCATTAAATTGTGATGTCCCTTTCAGTATGAATCTAACTATTTTCTATAACTAATATGTTAATCACTAATTGTTAATCTTGAAAACTAAATAGTAGAACCACTATATCATCATTAATATTTATCCATCAAATAATTTTTCTTATAAAATTTCATATTTACCAGAACATTATGCAGTCAGTGGTATGTGCTAAACCCTTATTTTCAATTAGAAATGGGTTCTTTCCCCATGACCTTGTTGGATGTGTCAAGTTGTTACTCGGAACTTGTGCCGTAATTTTACAAGAACCCTATTAATATAATTCCTATAGCATTAAAAAATTATGATGACTCATAATTTATACAATATAAAAGATAATGTAAAATTTAAATTTTACTAATAACATTAGTAAAATGTAAAAAAATAATGGGAATGGTTTCATAAAAAACATTTTAAAATACTAAATTATGGGTTTATACAAATAATTGTTTCCTATCTTTAATCATAGTAACCTCCCAAAACATAAAAACTAAAGAGTTTTATTTTAAAATATTTAAATTATTATCATTCATAAAATTATTGGAGCATGATGTTGTTAATATGTATTATGTTAATGAATACATATATTCATTTATTATTTAAAAAATTATGTAGATTCTCATGAATTATATAATCAAAATCATTTTTGTGTAAAATTATATCTATAACAATATTCTGAAATCCCAATACATAAAAACATCAACCATGTTTTTTCAACATAGGTCCTTCTTTTGTGTATGATTAAACCTTAAAATGGGTCATTTACATATTTAATTCCCAGTTATACACATTTAATAGAACAAACTATAAAATTATCTTTAAGATGAGATTTATTTCCCTCCATCATACTCTATTTCCCTCGTCAAATAGTTTCATCATACCATTATATTCCAAAAGAAAAACATTTTCTTTTACCATTGAGGCATTTTATGTTACAGAAATTTCCAAATTTATGTCATTATGTAAATTGAGACTTTTTTCTTCCATAGTCACCACCACTCTGGCTCTTACTAAAATATATCTTTCTCATCATTGGTGATTCAATGTGTTGTTCTATGTTCATGTAGTTAATAATATTTTTGGATAAAAAATTAAGCATAATAATGATATATTCCCCTATTTCATTATAAAACTTGTTTTCATATCGGCACCACATTTTTTATAAAATTCAACGTTAACATGATTGCTTCAGGTTTTGTCCATTGAATAAAACCAAAAAGTATACTATGAGAAACAAAATAAATAGTATGAAAACCTTATAATCATTTATATGATATCTAAATCATGAAAATTTACTTTCAATATTTACACCTTTGGTTTAACCTACAGCATTTATTATCACCATCTATTAAAATACTTCCTGATGAGTTTTAAATAAAATTTAAATAATCCATTTTATATCACTCGAGATTTTCAAACCAGTTTCACTGAAAGGCCCATCATCGTATACCATATAATGCTTGTGTCAAGGATAAAATTCCTATTTTAGGGTCACTTCCCCTTGGTTCTTTTGTTATTGAACCATTTCCACTTTTATTATCTGCACAGGGTTGTATTTCTATGAAAAACCAAATAATCACTCACAGACCTAAACAATATGATGTTGTTTTATACATATCCTCGAGGTATATTATTGGGTTATGTTTTCTAATAATTTTTTCATTTTTATAGTTCCCAATGATTCTACTAAAAATTCAGTACTGCCAATATTTCACTAAAACATATACTAGTACAATGGTTGATGGGCATGTTTATTGGTCATTCCAAACCATATAGTTTTTGTTTAACAAAATCGTAAATTAGTTTTTACATTAACGAAATTAATTCTTTTTTACCATTAGTACTATTCATAAGTGAATAAAATGATGTTAAAAATATTAGACAATATAAATTATATTGATTCCATAATTGGAATAAATTTTTCAAACTCCATTAATTTATGTGGAATAATCCATCATAATTTTTTACCCACAAACCCGATGAAAAACCATTTTTCCATAGAGAAAATTATAATAAATATATTTGGTCTGAATATCAAAATCCACAATTTTATTCAAATAAAATAACATAAAATAGCAAATTTTTCATATAAATGGACTTATTTTATATCAAAACTAATTAATAATTTATTTTTTACTCTGTAAATTATTATAATGAAATGATTGTTTTAAAAAATCAGCATTTTTACTATTCATCTAATACATTTAGGAAAACAATAAACTTATTATAAGGCCTTGGCCATAAACATTACTTAATATTTAATTAAATGAATAATTCACATTGAGGATATTTTCAGGTTTAGAGTTTTAGAGAATTAGAACATAACTATGACATCTCAAAAGATTTACAAAGTAGACACTTCTACCAAGTTTCCATAAAAAAAACTCTTAAAAAGAAACATGTCTAGTTCCATGTTTTATATAGCATGACATTCCCTTGATCCCATCCTTGACCCTATTCCACATTAATTCCTGTGAAAAACATTTCAAAAAAAAATTGGGGTGGGCATAAAAATCTCAGTAAGGGATACACAAAGACTAAAAACTGTTAGTTTATCAAAACAAAAAGTAAACCATGTATATTTTATCAAAGTAATACTTTTCACCTTTATGAAGTAGTAAAAACTCTTCACTAAATAAAAGATCATTAAATAACTTTTTGTAACCAAAGGATTACCATAAAACCCATATAAAGATCACATAACATATAAAGGTAACTTGGGACACAAACATACTTAAGTGGAATAACCATAAGGTCGACTTCCACACATATAACTTAATGGAATATCCATTCGGCCAAATTCCATACATACTTAATGGAATAGACATACAAACGACTTCCATACCCAATGAATTGGAGGTTATAACATAGCCACCCATCCTGGTATTCACGGAACCACCCTTCATATGGTTTGTCACGTAACCACCCGTCAAATGTCCAAGTACCAATATAAAATCATAAAACATAAAACCCATATAAAGGAATGATAACATTTCCACATTTCAATCAAAAAGTATCATTTAAATATATTGTCATAATAGAATCCTTTATCGAAACCATTTTCAATACCAAAATACATAAAAGAGTATATGGTATTTATTTTATTTTAAAAACATTATGGCTTTTTGAGGATGCCAAAGACAAAATAACACTCACGGCGGCGGAAAAGGTCGTTGTCACCACGTACGTTAAAGAAAACATTCCTTCTTGTTATTTAGTAAAACACATCGTATAAAAAGATTTCTTTTGTATAAAAGTAAAAGTCAAAGGGGTTTATACACCGTATAAAAGATATTTGTGTATAAAACAAAATATGCCTCAATGAAAGGAGATTGAGACGAAGTCCCTAACCTCGGTTCCGACATGACTCGATCGTTCTTTAACATCCTGAATAATAAACATGAGATAATTTCTTTTTTCTTAAGAACATTTTTCAAGTTCATTATTACTTTTATATCACTTATTTCCATGATATAAACATTATGTAATCATTTAAGTTAATAATGTTTGTTTTGTCGATATTTGGTCCTTAAGTCGAAAGTGGACTTCATACAATTACATGTTGTTCCTGTGGTCAAAGGTTCATTATATCCAGAATGAATGTTCTGATTTGGATATCATATATATCATATATATCTATCATATACATGTATTTATAATATCACATAATCGTTTAGACGTAAGAAATGAGATGCACCGTTCATGGAGACGGTAAGCCGTACGTACGCATGAATGCTACTTTCATTTCTATGTCATATTAATGGAATTAAAACTAAATAAGAGGTATGTATATTTTAATTCCAGAATTATATTAACCATTTAGATGTAACATACATCATATATATCCATTATATATATTTACTTATAATAGTACATTACATTTAGGTATAATAAATGAAATGCACCGTTCATAGAGACGGTAAGTCGTACGTACGCATGAACGCTACTTTCATTTCTATGTCATACATTACTGGAAATAAATAATAATTATATAGAGGTATATTATAATTCCAGTATAAAATCATATATAATAACTTTAAATCCATCCTTTTTACGTCCCACATATGGCATTAACGAATCACATCACTTTGAGGGGGCGGTAGTTCGCACTTCCTAAAATGAAATTATCGTGTTTACCCACGATGGAAACCATAAAGGTATGCCCAAAATGAAAAATAAAAAATCTTAAGGAAATCATAAACAGATTATATATCATATATAAATATAGGGTCATTTTAATGGCCACCTTGACGGTGTTAAAAGAAAGACGAACAATCATCGTTTCGGGAGGCAGAAATTCGTCACCCACGGAAACAATATGATCTTTAACCATTAGATGTAGGTGTGTGTGAGTGTATCTCGAAATCTTCTTATAAAAAAATCCTAGTATATTGATTATTCTGGAGTGGTTATAAATGAAATGAATAAAAAGAGTTTAGGGGGTTGGAGAAGAAAAATAAAACAAAATGACTCAAGTAAAGACATTACCTGAAAATCTGGTAACTCCCTTTGGTTTGAGCTCAAAGGCTTCCTTGGGAAGACTTATACCCAATGTAAGTCTTCAAGGAGTAAGAGAGGGATGTGGAGAGAAAACATAGGCAGGTTTTGGCCGAGGAAAAGGCTTTGGAAGTGTGGGTAAGGAGGTGGAGGTGGGGGCCTTTTATAAGAGGAGAGGAGGGGCACTCTTGGAAAGTAAAAAATAAGTTACTTTATTTTAAAACGTGTTTCGGATTCAAAAGGTCCCACATTGATATAATTCAAGGGTAAGGTTATAAGGGTTCTAAATACATCCATACAATTGGTTTTTTACATGTTTAGGTCTTAGATTTTACATTATCTTTAAATTTTATTTAAATCGTTAAATAATGATGTCATCACTGCATCATCATGATGTCATAAATAATTTACTTTATTTAATGTTTAAAAATTATAAAAAAAATACTATGATGTAGGAAATATTTTTATATTTCTAATGAATATTTATAGTCAAAAATCTGACTTGTATAACCCCATGGAAAAATTGGTTTAGTAAAACATCTCATGTGTGTGTCATTTTTTACTTTAACATTAAATAAAAAGTTATTTATGTCATTTCCCAACCAATGTGGCTCCATGGGGTCCCCAAGTTGACCCATGGAATTTATTGGTCGACCATGACACATACAATAAGGGTAGGACATGTGTCAAGGTATTTTCATTTTATTAAAACATTATTCTTACCTTAAACTACACTAATTACCTCTAATCGCGATTAAAAACATAAAAGTTACTATTCACCAAAAAATTAATTTAATCTCATTGAACCACATTTTACTTCTTAATGAAAACCATGTATGTCGGATTTTTGAAATTCAAAACACAGAAGTGGTAAAAATTCATTTAAACGAAAAATCAGTTTTTATTAGTACCACTTAGTGGTTTCACTATTCATCAAAAATTGAAGTTTTTCAGAAAAATACCAAAAAATCACCGTAAGATATATTTGATATTCCAAATTCAAAAATTAATTCTGTTTTACAAAATTCAAAACATATATGTCACATTAATTAATTTAATAATTAATTCCCACTGTCATGACAAATAGCGTGTTTTTATGAAACAATAAGTATCAAAAGATTGACACTTGTTTAAGTCCAATTTCAAAGTGAAATTGATTCCAATGACCACCATTGGATTAAATGGTAAAAATATATTCTAATTTCACTTTAAAACCAATTCAATAGATAATATAATCATATAAAGAAATTATATTAAAAAGAGGTTTTGAATTAAAATACAACATTTTACACTATTCATTAAAAAATGAACTTTATCGGAAAGATACCAAAAATTTACACAAAGTAAATTTTGATGTCCTGATTCTAAAGAAGAGTTTTATTTGGTTCAATAGAATGTATAAGAGTGATCAAAACTATATTTAATTATGGTTCTCCATCAAAAGGCGATAAGTGAACCTTTAGTGAAAATTAGGGTATAAAAGCATAAAATTTAATTCTTTCCGTATTTTAAGCCTTTATCTTTTATTGGATAAATGTAAAAACATTTAAAAAACATATATAATCATATTTTAGTTATTTCTATCCATTCCCTCCAATACAACGGCTACATGTTAACTACCATTTAAAATAATATTATTATATTACTAGTGTGCAACGTAAGATTTCAATGAAACTCTTTGTTGCGTATCAGGTACGCTATCGAACATAGAAACCCCTTTTAAGTAAAATTAATAAATATGAAAATGTATTATTCTTTATTTACCTAGGATGTTACACTTATGATAATATCGTTATCTTTATTTTAATTTTTAACATAATTTTTTAATATAAATTTTATAGGATTGGTAGAAATTAATTTCAAATTATATGTGGCATGATAAACTATTCCATTTTTTAGTATAATAATTTTTTCAAAAAATAGTTATTTTTATCAAAAAACCACTTATTTTATTTCCAATCAAGAGATAACCAAGTTTTTTATAATGTATAATATTTAATTCATACAAGATAATTTAATTTTAGGTTTATAATTTTAAACTATATGATTGTTCATTTAGTATGGGGGTTTTCTATTAATCGAAATATCAATGAGGCTAAATTTAAAAATATATATTTTGTGGGTATTAAGAATTGCATTGTGTATAACATATAATATAGAATAAAATTTTCATATTTTAAAATCTCTGGGTTTTACATCAACCTCCATTGGAAACATATCAACTATTTGATGATGCGTTACTCCGGAGGCCTATGGCTAGAGCCATATAGAAATTAAAGCATCTGATTGTGTTATAGTGGACAATAGAATCAATAAACCTTAAAGATAACAAGGTGATGACATTTCCAGACCAAATCAATAAATACAATCCTAGGGACAAAACCATTACACCACATCACTACTGAGGAACAATAATTTTTAGTTTACCTAACCTTTCCACATTGAGAGAAATTGAGTGCCACAGTAATGGATTTAAATAATGATATAAACGAGTCTCATAAGTAAGAACCACCACCCCCATCCATGTGATGATCTCTCAATTTTCAAATATTTCACTATAAAACATTGAAACTTGAACTACGTGTAAATGAAGGGGAATAATGAACAATCATGCCTAAAATATCCATTTCACCCTTTATAAAACTGACTATTATCTTTGTATGGGTATAAATATTCAAAAAATATATATGAAATCTAATATATGTCCACAAAAACAATTGGTATTATTTATCTTTCATATGATCATTCTTCACTACCTATAGGCGTAAACAAACCAGATCCATGAATCAATTGTTATATTAAAACACTATTATCTCTCCCTAGTGTAATTAGAGGAACTCAATAGACATTTTCATCATTATAAACTCATGATAAAACATCTTGAAGAATATGGTCTTGAAACCCATATAGTCCAAGACCGATTTCCAATATTCTAATACCATGTAACCCCCCAATATCTTTCAAGGACCATCGAGTAGAAACACCACATACTTCACCTTGATAATCGTAGGTTTATCCAAATGTCAAATATCTTATCAACAAATCCTAGCTAGTCTTCCACCACATTGGGTTCATGAATACCATTAAATAACAATTACTTTTAATTTTAGAACTCATTAGATTGATCCATTTATGAACTAACTACTAAACATAGCTCAAAAACAGCATTCTAGACATGTGATAAATTTAAGTCCATATCACAGATTTTTTATATGATAACTTCTATAAGATTATAATAAATGAAAGATTCACCCGAGATTCATATAATACAACCTCCTATGGAACCTATAGAATATGCCTTGGTATAATATCACTATAAAATGATTTTCATATAATGAAAAAATCACTAAAAAATAGTAGTTCAAACAAAAAAAATTAAAAGAAAGAGGAGATTAATATCACGAACTCCAAAGGGGAGGTGCATATCCCAACATCCCATTGGATTATGAGTCTTGTCATGGTAAGAGTGATCCAAGAACTACTCAGAACCTACATATAATATCCCAATAATTCTCTCTATCATAAACCATCTTCCCAGGGCTAATAAAAAATATTCTATGATATCAAACTGTAATGAACCGACCTGGGTATCCCTAAATCATAGAACCTGACCCAATACACCACATACTCGAAAGGAAATTCCTGATCCCCGTGGGATAGTGAATAGAACTCGTCATCAAATAAACCAAACGGAATGATGTCTCCCAAAATGATGTAGAAATCATATCATATATACACACAAAAGAGGAATAATGGAAGAGAAAATAAGAAAAATATATACCATTAGAAAAGGGAGATAGTATAAATGATATAACTCATGCATTCTGAATAACACAATGTAAAATTCAAACATAAATGGAAAAATAAAATAGAGAATTACTAAACAATGTAATTTCATTGGGAAACTCCCACCATCTCCCCCACTTGTACCAAACCTTATTTAATATAATTCAAATTTCCACACAGTAACACCTTTCCATTAGCTACATCATAAGTCATAAACAAGTGTATACACCAATCTTCTGGTGTGCATGGTGTGTTCTAAATAGGGTTAGTAGGATCCCACACATGTGTTTTATAATATGTCCCTATATAAGAACTAATCATTTGAAACATTAAGGAAAAAAGACATGATATTTAGTTCATTAGAGTTAAAATCAAAAAGAATTTTAAATATTTCCCCTATTACACAATTCTATATAATATAGGTAGATAAATTTCAAAGAATATCCCATATATCAATAATGTCAATCGTAGCTAATGTAGTGAAAACAAAATCATAAGTACATCACAAGAAAAATAACTATAGGCCATTCTATCTAGTAAAATCATTAAAAACATATAAAATCATGAAAATCATGCTTGTAGACATATGCATCATATTTAGTGAGTAGATGTGTACCATAGAATGTGATGCACTAAACAGTTTTAAACAGGTCCCTATGACCCTTGGCCTCGAGAGCAAAGGAACATCATATGAGTGGACCCCTAAATAGTAATATAAACATGAACTTTTACTACACCATATATTTAAGTACCCCAGGATTCCCATATGCAAAATATCTCATATAATTTAAAAAAATAAATATTTGAGAAAAATTTCTTAAATTCATTTAGTAATACATTGAAAATCGATTTTATTTTACTAAAGTAGAAGAAAACCACCTTTTTACAAACACATATTTCCATAAACACACATAAAAAACATGCCAACTAATTTATAATTTTATAAAAATAGAAAATTCAATGTTTATCAAAACAAATTCTACATTTCAAACCACCTACCTCAAACTCGAGTCGCACACCAAAAATGAGAGGAACCAAAACCATTGTACATAATGTAGAGACTAAAACAGAGGATGTTGATTGATTCCCACATTGTATAATCCATTTAAAATTAAAAGTGGTTAGAAAAGAATATGACATAATACATACCTCAATGAACCCACATGATTCACCATAACCAACAATTGATGGGCCCTCATAATATGATCACGTAGTGAATTTGGAACAGATGAATAAGTAAAACACTATAAGATCCAAGAATTGAAAAACACAATTCAAGGGTATTTTTTGAGATCAATGAAAATGAAAAATAGAATGGAATATTACCCATAAATATATGACTCAACCACTATAAAGATCAAGTACCGAAAGATGTGATTAGTTCATCCTAGAGATACCCAAATTCGATTGGGTGATCATATAGTGTTCAAGGCTCGATGAATAAATCGAACAAATATATTTTTATGGAATTATATTCATAATAACATTAGGGAAATGGTCAATTATTAATCTGAATTATAGAATCATGATATCATGTCTAGGAAATTAATCTATACTGAGGAAGGAATAAACTCATCTTAGAAAACATAAGATACTAATTCATGACGTGAATAAGTTTTATAGTGTGTAATCTATTCATGCACTAAAACAGACTCATGACGTGTTCCACAAAATAGATTCACATCATTTAATCTATTCAAGCTGTGAAAATATATAACATGAAGTGAAATATCAAATTTTGGAATAAAAATCCTCAAACCAAATCCTTTACCCCTGAAATATGAAAAACGATCTTATAAATTCAAAAAGGAAAACTATATTAATGGTTTGTTATAATTTTTTTTAATTTATAAATAACCAATATATAATTTTAATTTTTTAATAATAAACTAATATATTTCAAATATATTTTTAACTGGAAAATTAAATTTTTAAATAATTAAAAAATTATTTAATATCATCACCAAACTAAATTTTAGTCAACCAATAATGAATATCAATTATCAATTATCACTAATCTTATTTTTCATGAAATGGAATTCCTTATCTAATAAATATATGTTTTCCAAAAAATATGTTTAAAAAAAGTACTTATTATACATTTTAAATTAATAAATCATGCTCCCTCATATAAAATTTTATCATAATTTTCTATGTACATATATTCAATCAATTTGTATCCCATATTCATTAATGTATATTTAATGTATACTTTTTTAACAATTATACATAAATATATACAATATATCAATATATATCATCATATAATTTGGGTTTGTAATTGTATTTGGAGAAAGATATCAAAAAAATATATTTAATTAATGTTAATTATATATTATAATTTTGATATTTTATATTTAAATATTGGGAAAGACAAACTGAAGATTTAGTTTTTTATATTTATTAGTTAATAAAAAAAATCAGATTTTTTTCTCATTAGTTTCTAAATTATCAATATTAAAACATAAATGTTGTAATTTTTTCATTACTTATTAAAAAAATTAAAATTAAATTTAATGTAATAAACTCTGATACCTTAAATAAAATATTTATCATATAACACCACACCTCATATCAGATATATTTATCAAATATTCCTAGTATATTGTCTTATTTTATCACTACCATATTGTTAATATCACCTCTAAATATTATTATTTCCTCGGATCTATAAGTATTCTTAAACCCAAATTTCAGTTATTTTAATTTATTATTTGAAATAATTTCTATACATATCCAATTACCTAAAATATATACATTCTATCAAAATTGTTTCAAGGTAGTTTGTTGAATCAGAAATGAGAGATATAGTTTATAGAAATATTTCTGAAATATTCTTCTAGATATGAACTACGTTGGAAGATGATGAATATCAATTAATATTTCATTGTGAAAAAATCCATGATCATTTCCACTTCATTCCATTATAATTTATAGGTCTATTTTTCTTATTATTCAATTACTACTTATTATTCTTATGATCTATTCAAAATTAACTGATTCATTTTTATAAAATTTAAAATAATTCAATTTCAATATTAATATTTATATAAATATTTAGAATTTGATATGTACCATAGTAATAATTTTTTATCTTTATTCTATCTATAAAAATTCATTATTAAAGGTTCCTTCTAAATTCACAATAATGGGTGATGTGTCACATAGAATTGGGGATGAATCAAAAGTACTATTTTATAATTTAATAATTCTAATTTACATATATGGAGAGTGAAAATTACAATCCAATTTTTTTAATCTCATATAACCCATATGAAGATAAAAAATATCTAAAACACATACATGGGGTTTTTACAAGGATATCCCTAAATTATGGATTATACTTCTAATTTTTCATAGTTTTATTCTTGGATACAAATTTTATCACAAATATCTATGTCATTAAAGAGAAATAAATAAATTATTCATAACTCATATGATGTTTTAATTAAATGAGAATAATATATATTTCAATTACATGAGTCATTACAAATGAATAATATAGAATTAAATACTATAGTCATGACTCTTAGAATTTTATCACACAATAATAACTTTATCTCAATAGACATATGGCAATGTTTATTGAGGACTCTCAAAGAATTCAATGATGCTGCTACACCTAGAGTATTTTTAATTTTTTCTCGAATAAATGAAATTTAAATAAGTATTCAATTTTATGGAACCACATGTGAAGATTTTTATTCATGAAATAATTGTTAAAGATTTTATGACTCACAATACCATGTTTTACAAAAACCAAAATATATTATTATAATTATACTTATACTTATATAAAATCGATCAATATGACCTAGATGTTAAACATTGTAAATTAATAGTGATAAAAACTTTTTAAATATTTTTCATTATTTTTATATATAATGGGAACATACTGATAATATAATATATAATTTTCAGTAATGGTTTTATATGAATCAATAATACTATTTTCTAAGAAAATGGATTTTTAGTTCTTTTACAAAAAAAGAATTAAATTACTTTTTACACAATTATAAAATAAATTATATAAAATGAACAAAATTATTAGAAAAAAAATGAACAAAACTATACTAGGGAGAATTTTATAGATATTTTTTAAGTGTCATTTTTTTATGAATTGGGAAAAAGTGATGAATATTAATTAAAAACAATTTTTTTTTAAAATTATTTAAAATGTTAATTTATATTGATAATTACTAAAAATGTAAAATTAATTAAATTTTAAATCAATTAGTCCAATTTAAATCATTATAATATTTTTAATAATGAATTTTGATATAAAACAATTTTAAATATTTGAACATTTTCACTTTAAAACCTCAATTTTTTATTGCATATGTAGGGTTAATTTCAAGTTAGTTTTTTTCCTATTATTTTAATTGAATTTTTAAAATAGGAGTTCATATTTTTAATACGAATGACTTATAATATATAAAATTGAAAACAAAATTTTTGGCCAAAATGTATTGAAAATGTAGTAAAAATAAAATACCACTGTAATGTAAAAAAATTGGTTTATAGTGGGGTTTAAATAAAAGTATTAGACTAAAATTAACATATAATTATCTATAAACAACATTTTATTGACTTGTATCAACCATGAATACTCATAGATTATTTAATGGTTAATTTTTGTCCCATTTTTCATATTATAAATTTTGGTGGAATTGCCTCTTTAAAAAATTTACAAATTGGCTAGTAACCCCACTTATAAAAGGTCTCATATTATCCTCTCTTCCACAAACCATCACAGCCATTTGGCCCCACCATGACCTTCCCAGATAACTCCCATAATTCCATCCATTAATAAAAAATTCTTTTTTTCTTATTGAAATTTATCTTCGGAATTCATGTAGTGAAAACATATGGAGGTTACATGAAGAAGATGTAACATTCATCAATGAACCTATTTGTTTTATATATTCATTAAACCCCTTAAATTAATTATATATCACAGTTATATAATATCCAAAAAATATCACATATAATTATATTTTTTATGTTATGTATTCTACATAAAATTAGACACTCTTTCATCAAATGAGTTACGAAACAATCGTTCATGAGTACAACAGACTATTGCTATGTAAACATGATGTCATTTTTTTTCATTACCACCCAGCATGGTTGGTAATAATTAGGTATTTTTAGACTATATATTCAATATATTGTATTTATCATTTTATTTGGATTATTTAATTATTATATCACACATACCTTCAAACATTCCATTTTGTGGGAATAGGATAACACTATTCGTGCGTAAGGTGGATTACCGTATTGCGTAGCGATGTGATTCATTCATTATTTACATGGAATTATTTAAGATTGAGATTAATAAAAATATGTTACATAAATTTCATATAAATTATTCTGAAACTATAATATATTATTCAAATTCCTTTCATTTTTTTTGAAATTAAACTGAAAAATAGTGTTTATGCATATGTACCGCCTACTGTCTCTACGAAAGGAGCATTTCATTTACCATCACATAATATTATGGAATAATAAATTTAAATATATAATTAATATAGATTATATTTATATCATTTCTATCATTTTATAGTTTATGGAATCACCATCAAATTATTAAAACCAAATGTATAAATATCATAAACTATATCACTACCCTCTTGTTATTCATGATATCATAAAATGAATCATAAAATATCATTTTATGATATTAATTGTATTTAAGACTCCAATATAGAAATATCATAAACTATATCTCAATAATTATAAATAATTTCACTACCCTCTTGTTATTCATGATATCATCATGTAATTGTACCATTTTCCACTCTTCAGAAATTAATATTATTCTGAAAATATTTTTAAGAAAATCTACATTTATTTATCTCTTCCATCTGAAATATTTTTTTATTCAACCCCATTTTTTTAAATGTCTAAAAAATGATTTATTATTAAATTATGATTATTAAAATAACATATACCCATTTTTTAACATTTTAATTTTTTTAAATGGAATATTAGTTACCTTTTCTAAAGTATTTCCTATTGGAATTTTACATAAAATGTGAAAGAAACATTTGTTTTTATGTCTACTTCATGAACTATAATTATCTAATCTCAAGTACAATGATTTATTACAATAATAAGATTTAATTTTCAATGTTTTTTCAAATTCAATGGTTTTCAAAATTATATATGTTTTTAAAATTGTTTTTCACGAATAAATGATATATTCCTCAATAAATTTTTTGAATGAAATTTAAAATTTAATTTCTATATATGATCAAGTTTATTTGTGTTACCTATTAATTACAAAAGTTATGATACAATTATACCATTCAAATTGTCTATTTAATGGTTTATGTTTTGATGGACAGATGGTTGGGACCATTCTTTTTTTGAAGAGTTATTCAATGATAAAATGATTACAAAACCCATCTTCTTTCCATAGGATATGATATAATGAAATATTTTTGATACCCATTAAATTTCAAGGGTTATGATATGTTTAATGGTTATGATATTATTGAACACATTTGAAAGATTTTAATAATTTTATCTTTGGGACCTATATATCCCTCTAATTAATTGGATAATGATTTATATCTCTTGAGATAGATATGGTAAAAATGGGGGGTGAACTATATTCAGTAAGGGAATTCTTCCATTACGATGGAATTAGGAGTGAACCACGACTACTATGATGGTTTATGAATTGAAACCATTCTAAAATGTTTTCTTTAGCAATGATCATTGACTAATATGTAAATGTTTTCCATTTTTATGTGTATGTCATAAATTCCATGTACTATGACAATGTTATACAATAATGGATACTTTTATTTGATTATATTTTGATTAATGTCTTCATTACTCCCAATAATTTTAACATAAATCATTTATATGATATATGATATGCAGGATATGGTTTCCAAATGTTATTTTCATGTTTCATATCGTTATGTTCATCTATGGATTTTATGTCTCTTTTATTTACCCTCACTGAGCATCTAAGCTTGCCCTTTTTTGTGTTTCATCTTCCATGGTTATAATGATATGTATTATGTGTGATATTTTTATGATATGTGATAGTTATAAATAAAATATTGTGTTATGATGTAGCCCACTTATGGACTATTGTTTATGTTTCATTTTTTCAGAAACACTAAACTATTACGGTCCTTCGGAATGTATTCAAGTAACGTAATTAATATTTTTCATAAAAAAGATCTATTGTATATGCATGATAAGACTATTTTTATATATTTGGTATCATATGATAGGCTTTCTAATCTTATAGAAACTAGGACGAGAAAACCATAGTGATATCCCAAATGATATATCCAAAGATAAGTATTAGGGTGAGTTAAAGTATACAAAAATGTCCTGGAATTATGCTAAATGATAGATTGAGTGGCTTCCATCAAATTTCATCACATTCTCTATATTATAAGTTGGTGTGGATTTAGAACCAAGGTACATATGTGTTATAACCTTTACAACACCTTTTTGAGGAAAAATTGATCAGGAACTGGTGCAATACAATAGACCATTTTTACACATACTATGACACTATTGGGGGATATGACTTGAAAATTCAAAAACTCTTTATAAAATATCATTATTTATTTAAATAGATGATGACTATGAATGACCTAGTAAAAACCTATTGGGTCATAGATTAAAAAGGGGTTAAGCTTCCCTCTATTCTCAATTTGTGGGAGGAAGCATAGATGAAATTGTCTTAAGGTGACTACAAAATATTTTAAGTGTGTAATGCAAGGTCGTTTGAAATTTGATTGATGATGTGATAAGAATAAGTTAGATAATTATTTGAATAGATAGAATTTTTCACAGAATAATCTCGTTCTATTTAGTGATTCAATTCTAATGAGAATGGGAATTACAAGAACCAGTTCCCCAATCTAAGGGTTAATAATGATGATCAACATTAAGAACTTATTATGTCAAGGGATAGGGGGAAATCCCATGAGAACATAGTTTCTTACAATGGGTGTGATAACAATGTGGTTAAAGTTACACTTAACATATTATATGGAAATTTTAATGACTTGTTTAACTCAAAATCTACTCATTCATTCATATCTATATAATTTTATATGCTGATCAAGAAACCACCCACATGATTAGATGTAGAATTGGCATTAAAACCTACTAAAGGTAAGGTGGTATCCTATGAAGTCTATGGTTCTTCTTGAGTTGATGTTGATGAGAACATGCTTCTTGTAAATCTTTCCATTCTTCATCTGGTTGAATTCAATTTCAACCTATGAATGGATTTTGTTTAAGTATATAAATCCCATATCAATTATTTATTATTGTAAGAGAACATTAATATACTAATCCATCCTATGATCATCTATCAATGTGATTATATGTATTAACATCCAATGGATATCAGAGCCATTGTATGTGAATTTATTCATAATCAGGATAGTTTTTTTCTCTAATTGTTTAGGAGAAACTTTACATCGATGACATGAAAATTATGAAAGAATTTGTTGATATCAATCGAGAAGAGTTTCCAGACATCCAAAAATATATGAAGTTTATTTCTCAATAGAACTCAGACAAGGGGAACATCAATTTCAAATAATCCTTTTATAGTGTCCCCCAATTATGTTTTATTAATTTATGATTAAAATCTATGAAATCTTTGAAATGGGATTGATTCTGTAAATTGTGATCCTTGGGTCACACCTATCCATTTTGTTAAAAATTATTATTTAGATATCTACCTATGTATTGATTATCAAGAGAAGGTAAAGATCACGATCAAGAAAAATTATCCTCTTTCATGCATTAATTACTTCTTTGATCAATTATGTAGGGAACAATACTTTTCCAAGATTGAACGTTACACACAATATCATCAATTAAGGCTTAATAAGGATTATATACCCAACACCTCATTCAATAGAGGTTATGTATAGTATGAATATATAGTTATTCCATTTTTGTTACTAATTCCCCTATTATCATCATGGATTTAATCAATAGAGTCTTTTGAGTTTAACTTGATCAGTTTTTCATTGTATTTATGGATGATATTATTATATTTTCTATGAGCATGAAAGATCTATAAGATCAATTGATAACAATTATAACTTCCCTAAAAAATTATGAAATATATGAAAAATTTACAAAGTGATAATTTTGGATAAAAAAGGATTCATTTTTTGGTCATATATTCTCATGAAAGAGTATATCAATAAATATAACATGGATAAAATATAATGAATGTTTGAACAAAAAAACCATAGTGAAATTGATCATTCGTTTTCTTATTTTAGATTGATATTATCAGATATTTTTGTACAATTTATCATGAAAATATAACCCTCTGAGAAAGTTACCTTAGAATGGATCCAAGCTCCTATGAATAGATAAATGTTAGGAAAATTTCAAGGAACTTATGAGAAGTTAATTTAGTGGATCTATGAATACATTAACCTAGAGTGTAGAAGGTTTTCTAATATTATAGTGATGAATAAAAGAAGGGAATGGGATGTGTTTTGATGCATAATGACATGTCTATAGCTTAAGCCTCATGATAATTGAATATTTATTAGGAAAATTACTCAACACATGATTTAGAGTAATTTGTGATGTTTTTTATTAAATATATAGATGCATTATGTTTATAGATAAAATATTGATATATATACAAAACTCAAATGTTTAAAGTATATATTCACACCGAAGGACATAAATATGCACCAAAACATATTGTTATAGTTGGTAATGGATTTTGAAAATGTAATACATTACTTCCATAGAAATGAGAACAAGGAAGCTGATGATATTATTCAAAATGATCATGCTAGGCAAGATATGATGAGGGTCACAATAGTTAAAATGATTTTTTCGAAAAAGGATGGATCTAAAAATCATGAATTAAGGGTTAAAATCATATCATTCTTAATTGAATGGTTAACCATCTATCCATGTGGATTTTAACGAGGTGTGAAATGAAGATGAAGAGTTCTAAAAAAGGTAGGAAATTTTTCTAATATTATCCTTGTTAATTATGGAATGATAAAGTTTGGAAATCATATATGCATTCAATTTATACCAGTTTTGATGATGATGATTTTAGAGGAATCTAATAGTTCTATATTCTCTATTAATCATGGATGTATGATGATGTCTTGAGATATAATAGAATAAATCTTGTGGGATAAACTAAAGATAGATATTGTAGATACTGTGTCATGATTCATGGTGTTCTAGCATGTTAAGTATTAAAGACAAATGTAAAAGGGGATGTTATATCCATTACCCAAACCATAATGTAAATGGAAAAATTTACCTGGGATTTAGTCATCAGATTATTTAAAATATCCAATAAGAAATGTGAAATATTGGTTGTATTCAAATACCATACTATGTTAGAATACCTCACCTATCTATATAATATATATCCCTTGAAAATCATTCAATTTTATGCATTACTGAAGTTCTAAGGATTCATTTATTACCAAATTACATTGTATCTCATTGGGTTTTCAAGTTTACCTCATTGTTCTTGCGATTTCGTTACCAATCTATAAACACGATGTTCAGTTTTAGTGTTGTGTATTATCCTTAGACTGATGGGATTTCTAAAATATCATTACAATTTATAATGTATGTGTTGAGATCCTATTCATTTGATTTCAAATGTGGTTGTGATCAATTTTTTACTATAGATTTGTTTTCTAATAATAATGGGTTTTAGTAAATCATTTTTGTGGATTCTTATGAATCCCTATATGGGAATAAATTGAGATCTCTAATATATTAAATTTAAGATGTAGCATAAAATATATTGGGACCTGAGATAGATGATAAGATGGTAATGAATTCTAGATCCATTCAGTAACATGACAAGATAGATCAGAGTTGTTAGAAATGTTAGGATGATAATCACCCATGTGATCTGGAATTTGAATTTAGTGACAAGGTTTTTCTAAAAATATTTCCATGGAATAAGGTTATGAGATTTAGGAAGAAATTTAAATTGAGCCCTAGGTATATTGATACCTTTGAAATTATTTTTGTATCGAGATAGTAGTTTATCAGTTAACATTTCCACCAAACCTCTCCCTAGTCCATCATATATTCTATGTAACATTCCTAAGGATGTAAACACATTACACATCACATGTACTAAATTAATAGATCATACCACCGGATAAATATCATTAATATAAGGAACAAGTAGTTCAAATTCTTGATCATATAGAGAAAGATCAACGAAATAAGACAACTCACCTACTCAAATTTTTTTAGTGACACAACTTGTTTGAAGAATCTATAATGGAACATGATGATATTATGAGGTAGAATTATCCTATTTTATTTGTATCATAGTGAATAATGTTGGGGGATAAATTCATTTTAAGGGTTGTAGAAAGAAACACCCCATATTTTTTTGAATTTAACATTTTCAATAAATTAAATGTATTTATTGTAATGCATTATATGCAACACAAAGTCAATACTACAGTACACAGAACACTATAGTAGTTTGGGTTACACACGATACCATGTGTTAACCTAACCATGATATATTTTATCGATCTCTGCCACTACCCCACCGACATGGTGTAAGACTCTTTATTTAAGTCCCAGAACATTGATCTGGGACTCCAATGGGAGATATGGGCATCAATGATTTCATTCAAAATCCCGACGCAGACTAATGTTCTATAGTAGGAACTACTAGTGGATATTTTCCTTGACGATAAAGCCTCAACAGTGAGAGACAACACCAGATGACAGGTAGTTGAGACATCAACAGCAAGTAGTAGGCAGATGACAAAGAGGCCCAAACAAGCTAGACCTTCGAGAGGAAGACCTCAGATCATAGGTTCGGAGGATCAGAGATCGTGAGGAAAATGAGTTTATTAGAGGACTATACTATGCAATTTTTGCAGTGGACAGGGTCATAGGGATCATGACAGCCCATCCCGCCATATCGATGATCAGTGGATGGTCGAGGGACTACTGAGGTAGAGGTATCAGTTTGTGCGAGGAGGCCGTCAGGGTGGCTTATGTTGTAGGGGACCAGGATGGGTAGTAGGTGGTGGGAAACAGTTTGAGGTGTTATCACCACCACACCCAGGTGGTCCAGCCAGACCGTAGGGAGCATGCCAATCTGGACGAGCACAACTCTAGGTAGTGTAGAGTTACGAACAAGGCACATAAAATATGTTCTGAGGAATAATCTATGTTTTTACACCACAGCTAAGGTTTTTATAGACACGTGTTCTAGTCACTCCTTCCATGAAACAACAATTATTCAGAGCATGGAAATTCTGGTGGAGTTTTTGGCACGATCATTACAGCTAAAGACTCTTATGGGAGAAGATTTGACGATTACACAATAGTGCTGGTAGTGTGAGGTTACTATAGGAGGTGAGATCTTTGATTGGGATATCATAGTAGAAGTACCAATACCTTACAATGTAATATTTGATATTGACTGGTTATCCACAGTCTATGCTCAGATCGACTATTTTAGGCATACTGTGCTCTGTGTCCTTGGAGTTGGAGCTACGTTTTCATTCACAGGCGAGAATTAAACCCTTGAAGCACATGAGGGACATTCTAAGTGGAGGGTGTAGCTAATTACTCACTAGTTGGCTAAACTCACCATCATTAAATTGGATGAGATAAGTCCAATATTTCATGTAATGGTTGATGAGTACGAGGATGTTTTTCCTGTGGATGTTCTGGAACTAACCCCTCGTAGGGAGGTGGAATTTTGCATCAAAATGTATACCGAGACGACAATGATATCTACCCTGGCATATCGGATGGATCCAAAGGATCTTCGTGAGCTAGCGTACATCTAGAGGACTTGCAAGAGTAGAAGTTCATAAGACCTAGTGTTTCTCCAAGGGTAGACATATTTATTTTTTCCAAATAGGTAGACATGAGTATTAGGTTGTGCGTGGACTTCTGGCTCTTGATCCAACAGACCGTGAGAAACAAGTATCCAATTTCGAGGATGAATGCCCCCATTGACCAGCTGAATGGAGAACTGTGGTTCTCAACGATATACCTCATATCAGCCTATCACGAGATTCAGGTATGGGATGAGGATGTGACGAAGACAACCTTTTGATCCTAGCACAACCACTATGAGTTCTTGGCGATTCCTTTCGGTATGAAAAATGGGCTTGCAGTGTTAATGAGACTCATGAACAAGATCTTCTATAATTACATTGACATGTTTTTTGTGGTCTTAATTGATGAAATCTTGGTGTACTTTATTTTAGAGGAGGATCATGACACACACCTGTGGATAGTCCTGGATACAATCTGAGAGCACCATCTTTATGGAAAGCTCTCGAAGTTTCTATTTTTTATTCAGGATGTCCACTTTCTGTGAAATGTCATCTCAAAGGCTAGATTTGTGGTGGATCTGACAAAGATAGAGGCATTGCTTTCTTGGGAGATCCCCAAGAGCGTGAGTCACGTGCAGAACTTCTTGGGGTTGGCTGGTAACTATTGGGTGTTCATTCCTGAATTTTCCAGAATAGTATCACCCTTTTCATCATTGAATCGGAAGGGAATGCCCTTAGTGTGGATGGAGAAATGTCAATAGTATTTGTAGAAGCTGATAAAGATACTGACTAGTTCCCCCATATTTAGACTACTAGAAGGGGGAATTGTGTATATAATTTACTACGATGCATCAGGGATTAGTCTGGGTTGTGTCCTTATGGAGGAGCCAAAAATGATCGCCTACAGATCACGAAAGTTGAGACATCAGGTGTAAAACCATGTGAACCCTGGCCTGGAGTTAATATTAGTGGTCTTTTCCATGAATATATGTGGTAACTAGTAGATCGAAGGGTGGTTTACCATCTATTATAACCACTAGAGTCTCAGGTATATATTCTCCATGAAGGACCTAAACCCGAGTCAATGGTGATGGATAGAGTTCCTCTATGACTATGTCTTTGATATAGTCTATATTTTGGGAAGGGGAACATGGTGGAAACGCACTCAGTAGGAGGACTAGTATGAAGGTACAGAGTGAGTCGAAGGAGAAGTAGGTCGTGATGTTGATATATTTGGTGGATGATAGTGATGTGGCATACCCTTAGTCGATGACTGGTACTCACCCACTCTTATAGCAAGTCTGTGAGGCACAACTAGTGGATGTTGATTGTGAGGCCCAACGTTCATAGTTATCATCAACATGGGATCCTAATGGGTTATTGATAGGTGGGGAGAACTTCATCCTTTTTATAGGTTGCACCTTTGTTCCAGTGACATTACAGAAGAATATGTTGAGGTAGTTCCATACATATCCTTTGGAGGTACATCCTACAGTGTTGAAGACGTACCAAGACCACCGATGTCAGTACTGGTGTACAAGGATGAAAAAAGTGGTGGATGAGTTAATTTCATGATGCCTTGCTTGTAAGGAAGTGAAGGCTAAGCAACAAGGTCAACCAGGAATGGTCCATCCACTTGAGGTACCAGAGTGGAAATGGGATTGTATATAGATTTACATTGTGATGGGGTTACAATTAACATCCAGGGTCCATGACTCTATATGGGTAATCATTGACTGACTCACCAAGGTGGCTCACTTCCAAACCATCCGAAAGCATGGACTGATATAGGGCTTGAGATGCCTCTCTATCCAAGAGATAGTGTGGCTTCACGGGGTGCCTTCGATGATCATCTTAGATCTTGATGCTGGCTTTACATATCGGATGTGGAAGGGATTACAGGAGGCATTCAGTATGCAGCTAAGTTTGAGAAAAAAAATTCATACCCAGATGTATAGTAATGCAGAGCGGAGCATACAGACCTTGAAGTACATGCTATGTTCTTACATCCTAGATATTGGTAACAATTGTGAGGACCACCTACCACTAGTGGAGTTTTCATAAAACAACAACTATCACTCCATGATTGACATGGTACTCTTCGAGGCCTTGTATGGGAAGCCTTACAGATCAAACCTATGCTGGAAAGTCTCATGGGAGTCATCACTCATGGGTCCAAAGTTGGAAGGGGATACCACTAAGAAGGTGAAGATCATCTAGGAGATGATGATGACTGCAAATAGTCGGAATAATTCTTATACCGATAGGATACAGAGACCCTTGGTGCTTGAGGAGGGATATTATGTGTTTCTTCGGGTCTCACCTCGATGAGGATTGTAGAGATTCGGCTTGAGAATAAAACTATCTCCAAGGATCATCAGATCTTTTCAAATCTTGGGAAGAGTTTTTGAGGTGTCGTACTGCCTATCCATTCCACCCATAGATTCACCAGATGCATGATTTTATCCCTGTTTCATAGCCGATGAGGTACGTGCAAGTTCCATCGCACATCATCGACTAGGGGGAGATAGAAATTGATGATGGGGTGATGTTTGAGGGGTTCCTATTAGATATAGTGGATCAACAGGACCAGGACTTACGTGGGTAGTCTATTCATCAAGTGTGATTTTGGAGTAAGCATAGGAATCTCCAAGAGATCACATGGGAGTGGGAGGCTCAGATTCATGCACAATACCTCCATAGGTTTGACTAGTTTTTTTACTTTTGGGGATGTAAAGAAATAAGGTGGGAAGATTATAATGTCTCAAAAATTCCATGTAATTTTTTAATTTATACTGAATTATTATGAGACTACACGCTCCGACGACACTAGATTCCGAGGCCTGGATATCCCAGAAAGGAATTTTGATCATTTTTTATGTACATTTATTAATCGTGCAACTGAGTTTTTATAGATTTGGATCTGGTGCTCGTAAAAAAATTATGAGGGCACCGTTGAACTCAGAACATTGTGAATCACCAAGAAAAGACTTAACCTTGGTCGACAAGGATTGAGTAGAAACGTTATTTTTTGGAAATTTAGAGAAATATTATAAAATAATTTAAAAACACTATTTTATTTCATTTCACACAATTGAGTAGTGGACGGAGACGCTGCGTTGCAGTGACAAGGCAGAAACAAGGTACATTAATGGAGGGTCAATAATGGTTCATTTGAAACCATAATGCTATCATCTTAATGTATTTTTAAATGTGGATCATTGAATTAGCATCATTAATTGGAGAAATGCATCTAGGATTTTTTATTTCTTTTAATAATCCAATGTTTTGGAGGTTTGGAATTAACAAACACACGTAACTCTCTAATGAATCGCTGGTCGAATTCCCCTTCAATGGAGAATGACGAATGATGAAAAACATGAACATATTCAATTCCCATTGAAGATCGGAGCTAGAGGTGATGAATGACTCTAACATCTTGAAACCTTAAGGAATAAATGATACGGCTTCAAACGTCAAAGAGGTAGGGGTTTATGCATTCATTTTATTTGATGATTTATTCAACTTTCTTGAAAATTAACAATGATTGCGGATCAACTGACTAATGGTTTGATCCCAGAATCGTCATTCATGTGGGTGGTTAATGCAAGGGGGGTAGATTTGAGGAATTCCTTTTCAAGCTGTGTAGTTATAAGCATGTTTTTCCCATGATTTAACTCTAACACAGAAGGTGAGGGTCGACCCAATCAAGGCTCGGCCCATCCACTATAGTTGTTCTTGGTGTTTTTTTGGATGTCGACCAGTCAACTTGTAAAAAAAGAGAATTTGAAGGCTTTGTGGTGATGGTGGAACCCTATGGAAGTCTTAGGTGTAGATGAATCCAAAAACAGACCATCGAAGTGTCTTTAGTGTCTTGTCGAAGTTACCATCGACACGTCCATTGGTGCAAAGAGGGTATGAGGATTCACGATGCCCGTCAGTGCCATGTGGAGGAGTGGCCCGCCAGGGCCACCTGGGTGAATGACGAAGGCCACAATCTCTGGACTGCAGCGCTGGAGATCTGTGACACCACATTGGCACTGCATTGACCGTTGTTAACCTACGGACACGGTCCACATGTGAAATGGAGGAAACAGTTGCCTAGCCACGTGTGAGACCACATGCAGTGCGACATGAGGTGGTCCACGTTCATTCGACCATGTGGCTGAGGAAGTGGACGCAGCTCCCAGCCACATCCTGACCTGGCCAAAGGCCGATCCGCCTCTGGCAGACCGGGTGAACCCACGGGCCTGACCAGCACCACCAGATCTGACCAGTGCTACCAGGCCAGACTGGCGCTACCATTCCGAACCCACTCTATGAGGCTGGACCCTCCCCATTGGTCCGGGTATAGGCCAGACATAGTAGGTTCGGGTCAGTCCGACCGAGTCAGACCAGATCCACACCCCACCGTCCTCGTTTCACTAAAACACTAGTATCTCTCAAACGTGGCATCTGATTGACGTTATGTCATTGGAATTGGGTCCCTTGTAATGAGGATGTCCTTTTTAGATACTCCACATGTGTTTTGGCAGATGTTTTAGTATGACTGGTTTGGATCGGACTCAAATCCAATGAGTCCTGTGTAACTAAAAAAACTGTAACATACAGACCAAATGCCTTATCGATGCGATGTCTGTTGTATTGGTAACCTTACAAAAATATGGTCTTTTCGAGTTACTCTATGTGGGAATTAATAGATGTTGAGGTATGACTGATGGATTTAGGAGAAGATCCTACCGAAATCAAACGTGGTAAGAGAAGGAATCCAATGGATTAATGTTAAGTGAAGAGCTTCTTACCGTCGATTGGTAAGACAGTGACCCTCTAGGGAAAATAAATGGTGTGACCTTCCATGGATCGATATAAGAGAGATCCTCCATTGATCTATAGTAGAACAACCCACTGTGGATCGAGAATAGTGAGACCATCCAGGGATAAGCATGAGAGAGACCCTCTTTTGATCAGTAGTAGCGTGACCCATCATGGACCATCCGTAGAGAAACCCATAGTGGTTAACCATTAGAGAGACCCTTTGTGGATCAGTAGTAGAGAAACACTTCTCAGATTATTAGTTGATCCTTTGAACTGAAAAAGATGATCTAGCTTATGACTAATCATCTTTATTCTTGTTCGTTATGTAGTATATCTAGTGTGAGCTGTCTTATAATATATTATTTTTTATTGAAATCTTTCTTTGTGGTTTGCCTATAGAGATTTATTAGAGAACTCAAGGTGTATTGGGGACCCTACATAGTGTTTTTATTCTCACCCCTGCAAGGGATTCTCCCACACATATTCTGTCTTCTACAAATGATGGGCAGCTTGACTAAGACATATGGAGTCGGGGCTAGACGGTGCTCGGAGGTGATCGATTGACGTGGTGAGGTGAAGTGATGTAAGATAGTAAGTTATACATACTATTTAGGTAGAGTCCCTGGTGGAAGATCTTTAGAGCTTGTTTTTAATTTCTTCTAATGTACTTTAATTTCAGATTGATTGTATACTAGCCCCTTTACTTTCATCAATTACTTTTACTATTAGTAGTTTTTCCTTCTGTTATTCTTTGTTTATGTACTCTATATTAGTGCGTATATGTTTAAAAGAAATTCCATCCATTTTTCGGGGATATACCTTTCTAGTGATAGTCACCAACCCCTGGCCTATGGAAGGCGGGATTAGGGTAGTCCTGAAACAGGCCCCGGGGGACGGCTTGTGAAATAGTTTTTCTGTATTTCTTCAAAAAACCTTCACCCATTGGTCTATGATCATTATTAGACACTCCTAAAATGATTCATCGATATCCAATTCAACATTCTCGCAATCAAAAATATCAGTAGGATCGGGTACGAAACTCAGACGCAGGGAAACAATTAACACATCATGCATTCCATAATAAGAAGAAGTGTGGTATTAATGATACATCACTACCCTTTTCATATTTGTGATATCAAAGTGTCCAGAAAAATGATTTTCTTACATTCATTTCTTCCCTAGATGTATGTTCAATATCTGAGGAGTCAGCCCAAGAAGACATGATCTCCCACAACAAACACAAAGGGTCTCTTACATTAGTCAAAAAAATACATATGTCTTCTCTACGTGGTTATCATTCTCTTCCATATCAGATTCACTCCATCAAGGGCACCCTGAACCATTCTTGGCTCCCCAAATAATCTATAACCATCATTATGGAAATATATTATTGATGACATGGCCTCCCTTAATGATCCGCATAAACTTAAATCTGAATTAAATTTTGATGACTATTATTTTATAAGAACACAAATAAAATCTAGTTAATCATCCCATGATCCCCCGAGGTCTCACACCCATGCTTGATGCATTTCCCCTTATTTTAATATATCCCAGTCAAACATTCAGTCAGTGTAACGCCCCGACCCCAGTTACCCAGAGTCTGTGCATTATTACATAGCACTGGCATGATCACAAAATATCAAGTCTTGAATACCTCTTAGTTTAGTATCTTTGGAAACACTAGATATATTCATAAGTCTTACATTAAATCGTAAAGTGAAAAAAACAACAACACATCTTGTCTTTATATCCCCCAAAACATTACCTCCAAGTAATTCATAAAATACTTCTTCACATCCATGGAAAAATTAAAACATTGAAAGGGGTGAGATCAGATGCTCAGTAAGGTTAACAATATAGCGGAAACTTTCATAAATAAACATAGACATTAAGGGAAATGTATAACAAAAACAAAAGCCTTTTAAATTTTAACTTCAACATAATAATTAAAAGAAAAAATTAAATAACGCCATTTACTTATTAACAAGGATATTCTACTAGTCGAATAATCACATGCCATATCAATGACCACTTTCATAATGATGGAATGCATAATACCAGACTATCATAACCACATAGTCATGGCCTTGTCCCATGACAACAAATAAGACATTATCAAGGCCTTGTGCAAAGACAATAGTTCGTCTCATTAGGCCAACCGATGCATCGAGGAGCTACATCGGGCTCCACCCGTCAATTATTATGTCCAACGCATTCCTCATATGAACAGGTTTAAACATAACATACACGTTCGTATTAAAACTAGCGTACCAAATGTCAATACTTTATTCATAAAAAAATGAATGGTATAAAAATAACACATCTTGAGTCAAACATATCACAAAATCTTTAATACTAAATTGACGTTTTTTATCATAATAAATCAACATAAAATAATCTTAAAATCCATCAATGGGTGTTGACATAGATGAAATCAAAAATATTTGAGATAAATATCTATTTTTTAATCATTTAAAAGTCACATAATTATAAAATAAAACATTTACTTTGAAAATATTCTAATAAGCTTCTAAGGGAAGTTTCGACGATTTTATAATGGAATATAATAGCCGCACCTTCCATATAAGTTAAAAAAACATTCTTACCTTAATTTTGTCGAAATGGTTAAAAAGAACCTTGTTTGGAAAATGATAGAAAGATTCCTTTCTAAAATTCGTATAAACAGTCAAACAAGGGAAGAAATGACTTTATCCCATAGTCTATAAAAATGAAGGAATTATTTGAAATACATTTTAAAGAAACATGGATGTGGATGATAAAGAGGTCCCAGTAGATAATTAGGTATAAACAACCTCGGATAATGAAGGGATTGTAAAATAAACCCTAACCTTGTACATTTACTTGGTCGGAGGTAGGTTAACCTATTGTATAATAGTTAAATAAATTTTATTAAATTATAAAATAATAATATACATTAATTTGATATCATACATGATCTTTTAACATTTCTTTGTTAATAATATCTGAGTATTATCGTTGTTTCGGGTGTTTACTTACTCGTTTTCTTTTATACGTTATGTTACATTAGTCCGGTTTTTTTGGATAGGTTATATCTTATTCTTATACAGAATCATATCAAGTCATTAAACATTATTTTTAAACATAAATTGAGAATTATACAATTAGGGATATGATGTGGAATGAATCTCATCGCGTTCGTGGAGAAGGTAGTCTGTCCGTACGCACGAGGGACAATATCATTCTTCTGATATTAAAATAATAATTAATTGGGAGGTGTATCATATATACAGAATTTTATCATGTTATATTTATTATTTATATGAATTACACATCATTATCATACCCATCCAAATAATAATGTTTTAAACAACAATTACACCACGACGTGGAGATGGTAAGCTGTACGTACGCACGTATGGTGACATGTCATTCAAAGGATGGATAGAATACTAAATATGGTTGTAGAATATTTATAATAACATCACAGTATATAGAAGATAATGGAGGTCTTATTTTATATTGGAAATAACAAAGAAATAAGAAGTTTAAGAACAATGGAACTTGAAAGAGTGTGGTGAAAACATTACCTCTTTTTGGGTTCTTCCTTTTTATTTGATCATAAGGGATCTTTAGGTATTCTTTCTGATCAAAATAAGGCCTCTATGTCGAATTGAGGGATGTTGAGAGAATATTTGGGCACGGTTTGGTCGATCCAAAAGGCTTTGAGGGTATGAATTTAAGAGAAGGGGGAGTTCCCTTTTATAAGAGGGGTGAGGGGAACTTTAGGAAAAGCTAGAAATATTATTTTATAATAAATACATATTCAGTTTCTAATGGCTAAAAAGTGGATTATTTAAAGGTTAAGGTGGGTATGTGTGTAAATATTTTCAAGCAATAGATTTAATACAGGTTTGGGTCACTATATTAACCTTATCTTTTATTTTTAACTCCTAGTTAATTAGTTTGACATTTACCATGTCACTTTGTATTTTTATATTATATAGTTGATAAACATACAATATACAACCAGAAGATCTTAAAGTAGTCCATTAATGATACACCTATCATGATATAAGTCCTTTAGCCGATGATTAGATTTTTAGGTATATAATATCAATTAATAATATAGTATTTTTTTAATAACTCATTTATCTCAATTTTGACAGTATTTAATAATTGATTTTTTTTAAAGTCATAAACACTTTATTAATTCGAAAAAAATTAATTTAAAAATTCCTAACATGTCCTGTTAACCAATAAAATTCGTTTATGGCATCAAAACTTTCAAATTTTATTTATTTTAACATTTATAGTACTAATTATTTTATTCATTCATTAATAAAGAAAATACTACATCATTAGTTTGTCATAAATAATTTTAATTATTCTAAGTCTAAAAATAATAAATAAATATCCATTATGTAAGAAATATTTTTAACTTTCTAATGAATATTTATAGTCGAAAATATATCATATATAACCCTATGTGAAAATTGTTTTATTAAAAGATATATGCTTATGCCATTTTTGTATTTACTTTAACTTAATTAATATAAAGTGTCCTTATCACGTACACGTGGATCCATGGGGTCCCAAAATAGACTCATAGATGCCCATGGTCGGAAAATTTTCAACCAATAGGTTTAGGACACATTTTAGAAAAATGTATTATTATTATAAGATTATTTGTTTACCCTTATTTACCGGATTTACCTTTTAACCATGGTAAATAAAATATTTAACGATTTAATTATTCAAAATGTCTAAAAATATGAGTTATCCAATTAAATACTTTATAAATCCTGATTCCAAATATGGAATCCATTTTTCCAGATTCAAAACACAGAAGTGGAAGAAATCAATTTAAAATTAATTCCCGCTGCCAAAACAAAAAACGTGTTTTAAAGAAATAACAACTATCAAAAGATTGACACTTGTTTATGACGGGTTTAAATGTGAAATTATGTCGAATGTCCAAAATTTTATTAAATGGTAAAAATATATTCTAAATATACTTTAAAAAGACTCAAATTCTTAATTTATCACTATTAATTATTTCGATTAAAAAAGTTTCTTTTAATTAAAATTTAGTAATTTTCACTATTCATCAAAATATAAAAGTTATCCGAAAAGTAACAAAATTTCACCCTAAGATAATTTCGATATTCTGAAACCAAAAATGAAGTCATTTTTGAAAGATAAAATATATAAAATTTCAGAAAGTGTGTATTAGTACTCATAATGGCAACTTTGATTGGTCGCGGTGTGTTAGAATCTCGAAGTTGCATACAATGCAAGCTATTGAATTATTCAAAGGAAAATGTACCAAAGAAGCTGGGGGTGATACATTCTCCCCTTCTTCAAATAATTTCAACCTCAAATTTCTATAAAATTACTGTATAAAAAGATTTGGGTGGTTCTTCATCATAAGTTACTCGGGTTCCCACGTTGCCTCTTCCATCATATGGTTGCTCCAGAGAACTTTTACAAGACGAGTCGTCAGATTTTTCAACACTTATTCTATCGTATCAAGAATCCTGACGGGCTCTTCACAATAAGATAGATCGGGTTTTAGTTCTACTTCCTCATATGTAAATACATGTGTTGGGTCAGGCATGCATTTTCTCAACAATGATACGTGGAACACATCGTGAACTTTGGAGAGACTTGGTGGCATTGCCAACCGGTAAGCTACAACCCCAATTCGTTCTAGAATTTTGAAAGGTCCTGTATACCTTGGACTCAATTTACCTTTCTTTCCAAAACTTATAACACCCATCCTTGGAGATACCTTCAATAAAACATGATCCCCTACCTGAAATACCAAATCCTTCATTCGGTTATCGGCATAGCTCTTCTGCCTACGTTGAGCTGCTTTGATGTGGTTTTTGATTACCACCACCTTTTCTATAATTTCTCCATCAATTCTAGGCCTATGAGTTTTCTTTCACCAACGTCATCCCAATAGGTTGTTGTGTGACATCTCTTTCCGTATAACGCTTCATATGGTGCCATCCAAATACTTGAATGGAAGCTATTGTTATAAGAAAATTCTACCAGAGGTAAATATTGATCCCACGTACCATGAAAGTCAACTGAGCATGATCTTAACATGTCTTATAAGGTTTCAACAGTCTTTTCTGATTGTCCATCTGTTTGAGGGTGGTAAGCAGTGCTCAAACGAAGTTCAGTATCTAGGGATTTCTTAAGACTTTTCCAAAATCTTGATGTAAAACATGGATTATGATCCGAAACAATTGATAGGGGTACTCCATGAAGTCTCACAACTTCATTAATATATAGTATTTCTAGAATTTCAAGTGGTAAATCTTCCCTTATAGCAAGAAAATGTGCTGACTTTGTAAGATGATCAACAATGACCCATATTGCATCTTTCCTTCTAGGAGTTTTTATTAGTCTCATGACAAAGTCCATCGTGATATTATCCCATTTCCAATCAGGTATAGGAAGACGTTGCATGAATCCTCCAGGTTGTTGCCTTCCATCTTTCACATGTTAAAAAACAATACATCATGACACAAAATCATCAATCTCCCACTTAGTGTTGTCCCACCAAAAATGTTCCTTTAAATATTTATACATTTTGGTGCTCCAAGGGTGTATAGATAAATTTGAACTATGAGCATCATCCAACAATTCCATTTTTAGATCAGGTATATTGGGAACACAAAGTATCTTCCCAAATTTCAAAATTCCATCTTCACACACAAAGTCACTCAATATCCCATCATTCACAGTTTTAATATATTTTTTAAAGACTTCATCGTTGGTCTGAGAACTCTTAATCATTTATAGTAAAGATGGTTTGAAACCATTTGAAAAAGCATTGATGTTTCACCTTCCATGGTTATTCCCATGTCCATCTTCACTAGATCCATGAAAATCGGACCCCTTTCAATTCTCATATTGTTCAAAACTCCATAATAATTTCTTCTTAAAGAATCTGCCAACTTATTTGCCTTCCACGGGTTGAAGTGTATCATACAATCATAATCCTTGAGTAATTCAAGTCATCTCCTTTGCCTCATGTTGGATTTTTTGTGAGAAAATATACTTGTGATCAGTATAAATCTCAAATTTTTAACCACAGTGGTACTGTCACCATATCATCAAAGCAAAGATCACAGCTGCTAACTCGAGATCATGAGTAGGATAGTTTTTCTCATAAATTTTCAACTGTCGTGATGCATAGGCCATAACCCTATCATTTGGCATACAGACACAACCAAGTCCTTTCTTCGATGCATCACTATAAATAACAAACCTACCATTCTCCGATGGTATATTCAATATAGTAGCATTAAATAATATTCTCTTTAGTTCTTTGAAACATTCTTCACACTATTTTGTCCAAATTGTTTTTACTCCTTTACGTGTGCGATTTGTTAATGTGTTAGCCAACCGGGAAAATTCTGGACAAAACGTCGATAATAACCTGCTAAACCAATAAAACTCCATACCTCAGTTATACTCGTCGGTTCTGGCCATTATTGGATTTCTCTGGTATTATAAGGATCAACAAAAATTCCATCCTTAGAGACAATATAGCCATGAAAATAAATCTCATGAAGTGAGAATTCACACTAGCTAAACATCCCATATAATTCATGTCTTCTTAGAGTCTTCAATATAATGCGTAAGTGATTTTCATGATCTTCGTAGCATTTGGAGTATAACATGATATAATAAATAAATACCATCACAAAGTCATCAAGGTATTCCTTGAAAACTCTGTTCATTAGATCCATGAAAACAAAGGGTGCATTTGTCATCCCAAAAGGCATTACTGTAAACTTGTAATGCTCGTACCTGGTTCGAAATGCTGTCTTTGGAATGTCTTACTTCTTCACACACAACTGATTGTATCCATATCGAAGGTCAATCTTTAAAAAGTTTTGAGCTCCATGAAGTTGGTCAAATAAATCACCAATGCGAGGTAGGGGATACTTGTTATTTATTGTTATAGCATTGATCTCCCTGTAGTCAATGCAAAACCTCATAGATCCATCTTTCTTCTTAAAAAAAATGAATAGGGTGTCCCCATAAAGAAACAATAGGGTGAATAAAACTCTTATTACTCAATTCCTCTAGTTGTTTCTTTAGTTCCACTAACTCCACAGTGGCCATTCTATAAGGGGTCTTTGATATGGGCCTCGAACTAGGAATTAAATCAATGGAAAACTCAATTTCTCATTCGGGAGGATGTCCAGGTATATCTTCTAGAAAAATATCTACATATTCTTTCAAAATAGGTATATCCTCTATTTGAACATTCATTTCCTTACCCACATTTATTTCATTCTTTTCCTCCCCAATAATTGTATTTAGTTGAGCTACTGGGGGTGGATCTAGATAAGAATTAGGTGGTGGTGATTCTGCTCTAAAGATAAGGTGTTCCTTATCATCATCATAAAAAATCATAACCTCTTTCTTCTTACAATAAATCATCACATCATAGTCTGAAATCCAACCCATACCAATGATTATATCGAACTCAATCATAGGTATGACGATGAGATCAGCAGATAAAGAAAATTTATGTTCTCTAATGGGAACTGATTCACATAACATTGTTGCAATGATACATCCCTTAAGAGTTTTAAATGACAACTCCCTTGTTAAATCAATTTGTAAGAATATAATTTTCTTAGAAAACTGGGAATATATGAAACAATGCAATGATCCAAAATCAAATAATGCATTTTTTAAACTAGAGGAATCCATTAAATTACATGCCACCACGTCTTTTGGAGCTTCTACCTCAGCAGTAGTGATAGCATAATCTTGGCCTTTATCCCTTGTCCTTTTCTAAGGTAAAATCCCCTAACAATTAGGACATTCATTTATATAATGTCCCATCTCCCTGCAGTTGGAGCATTGAACATTGGTACTTTCTTTCGTCCCCATGCAATCACGAGCTTGGAGGCCTTTTTAACCACATTTTTAACAGACTCACATTCCTTTCAAGCAAGTACGGGGGTGTTTCTTCCCACATTTACTACAGGATGGATATTCAACTTTTCCCTTATTCCCCTTATTTCCATTTCCGAGTGATCTGAAGATCTCTTCTTCTCTTTCTTTGCTTTAATGTCATAAAACATAGAGAATTATTTTTCTATCTTAATATCACATGAGACAATATCTTCGTACAAAGAGAAGGATTGGGAGAATAATGCTCGACGAAGAAATGGTTTTAACCCATCAAAGAAACGATCAATCATACTCATTGGGATACATGTTTAATATGATTCATGCCTCGCTAACCTTGTAAAGTTAGCCTCATACTTTCTGACATTCTCATCCTCCTTCTGTCTCAGACTCAGAAATTGCCTTTTCATATCTGCTCGATTGTCATGAGGAAAGTAGTTTTCTAAGAAAATATCTTTGAAATCCCACCATTCCTTATTTGATACTTCATCATCTTCCTTATTTTTTTCAATCAATGACCACAATTGATCCGCATCTCCAGTGAGGCGGTAAACTTCCATGAAAACTTTTTCCCTTTCTTTACTCCCCAAGGCATGGAATATTTTCTCTAAAGAACTTATCCATTTCTCAGCTACCAATAGATTTGTACTCCCATTGAATGTTTGTGGTAGTTTCCTCATTAAGATATCTAACATTGATCCTCCACGCTGCGGATCAGGGTGCTCTATATGGGTAAGGTTATTATTCATAACCTGAGGGAGTTGTCCCAGTATGGTGATTAGCTCATCAGAACCAGTTGCATCACTAGCTCCACTATAATTATCTTGAGCAGGTGGGAAATCCCTACATGGAGTGTGTGCATTGATATTATTTCCATTTCTTCCACTAGGCTCCATTTCTAAACAATGTCATAAACTAGATCAGTTTATGAATGAAAATACATAATTCTATACTTGTAAAACACTTTACATAAATTGAACTATTTATGGATATAATCCATAATCAAAAAAAATATATTTTCTTTGAGGAAGTATATAATCATAAACCCTTCATAATGATTTGTAAAGAAAATGCGAATTATCCTAAACATATCCCCCTATAATGTTATAACCAAGAGTGCAGCATGGCACGTTGTCGTGCACCAGTTCCTGTTCGATTCTAGCTCAAAGCGGTGTTTTCGGGTTTTACCATAGGTACATCTGTACCAGAGCCACCTCTACCTGCTCATATCCATACAGGTTTTTATTTCTCGGAAAACTCACAAAATCTCTACAATACCAGAATTCTAGGAAGTTCTTCTATAATAATCCTCAAAGTCTATCTTAGGGATATGTGGTCTAATCAGAGATTATCTAAATATAGATTCCAAGGTTTGTACTAATCTTTATCTGATACCAACTGTAATAACCCGACCCCAGTTACCCAGAGTCATTGAATTATTACATAGCATTGGCATCATCACAAATGATCAAGTCTCGAAAGACCGATTAGCTCAGTAGCCTTGGAAACACTAGATATATTCATAATTCTTACATTACATCATAAAGTGAATTAAACTACAACACATCATGTCTTCATATCCCCTCGTACATTCCCTTTAGGTATTTTATGAAATACTTCTTCACATCCTGGGAAAAATTAAAACACTTAAAGGGGTGAGCTCAAATGCTCAGTAAGGAAAACAATATAGCCGAAACTTTCCTAAATAAACATAAACAATTAATGCAATGTATAACTAAAACAAGAGTATTTTAAATTTGTACTTCATCATAATATGGCAAAGAAAAAATTTAATAATTCCATTTTCTTATTCACATGGATATTCTACTAGTCGAATAATCACATGCAATATCAATAACCACTTTCATAATGATGGAATGCATAATTCTAGACTATCATAACCACATAGCTAAGGACTTGTGCCAAGACTACAAATAAGATTTTATCAAGGCCTTGTTCCAAGACACTAGTTTGTCTCATGAGACCTACCGATGCATCGAGGAGCTGTAACAGGCTCCACCCATCAATTATTAAGTCCAATGCATTGCACATATGAACAATTTTAAACATAACATAAAAAATCGTATTAAAACTAGCATACCAAATGTCAATACTTTCTCCATAAACAATGAATGGTATAAAAATAACACATTCACAGTCAAAAATATCACAAAGACCTCAATACCAAATGGATATTTTGTATCATAACAAATAAAATTTAAATAATCTTAAAATCCATCAAAATATATTGACATAGATGAAATCAAAACTATTTGAGATAAATTTATCTTTTTTTGAAATCATTTAAAAGTCACATAATTATAAAATAAAACATTTACTTTTAAAATATTCTCATAATATTTTATAGGAATATTCGACCATTTTATAATAGAATTTAATAGACGCAACTGTCGTAAAAGTTAAAAAAACATTCTTACCTTAATTTTGTCGAAAAGGTTAAAAAGGACCTTATTTGGAAAACGACATAAATATTCCTTTATTAACTTCTTATAAAAAGTTAAACAAGGGTATAAATTACTTTAAACAATAGTCTATAAAATAGTAATAATGATTTGAAATACATTTTTAAGAAACATGGATGTGGATGATAAAGAGGTCCTAGTAGATAATTACGTATAAACAACCTCGAATAATGAAGAGATTGTAAAATAAACCCATAACTTGTACTTTTCCATGGTCGAGGGTAGGTTAACATCCTATATAATAGTTATGTAATTTTTATTAAATTATACATGAATAATATAGATTAATTTTATATCATATATTATCTTATAACACTGCATTGTTAATAATATCTTAGTATTATCGTCGTTTCGGGTGATAACTTACTCGTTTTCTTTTATACGTTTTGTAACATAAGTCGTGTTTTTTGGATAGGCTGTATATTATTCATATACAAAATTATATTAAGTCCTTAAAAATTATTTTTAATCATAAAATTTTATTTATAATTGCATGGATACGATGGGGAATGAATCTCATCGCGTTTGTGGAGACGGTAGTCCGTACGTACACACGAGTGACAATATCATTCTTGTGATATTAAAATAATATATAATTGGGACTGTATCATATATATAGAATAATTATCATGTTATATTTATTATTTACATTAATTATACATCATTTTCATACACATCAAAATTATAATGTTTTGAATAACAATTACACCACGACATGGAGACGATAAGCCGTGCGTACGCACGTATGGTGACATGTCATTCAAAGGATGGATAGAATACTGAATATGGTTGTACCATATTTATAATAACATCACATTATATATAATATACTAGAGTTGTTATTTTATAATGGAAATAACAAAGAAAGAAAGAAGAAGTTGAAGAAGAAAGGAATTTGAAAGAGGGTGGTGAAAACATTACCTCTTATTCGGGTTCTTCCTCTCTATTTAATAAAAAGGGCACCTTAGGTTTGGTTTATGATAAAAATAAGGCCTCTAGGTATAAGTGATGGATTTTGGGAGAATATTTGGGTAGGGGTTGGCCGAACCAAATGGATTTTAGGGTATGATTTTAAGAGAAGGGGGAGTGCCCTTTTATGAGAGGGGTGAGGGGAACCATAGGAAAAGCTAGAAATATTATTTTATAATAATTTCAAATTCGGTTTCTAAAGGCTCCAAAGTGTATTATTTAAATGTTAAGGTAGGGATGGGTCAAAATATTTTCAACCAATATATTTTAGATAGGTTTGGGTTACTATATTAACCTTATCTTTTAGTTTTAACTCTTAGATAATTAGTTTGACATTTACCATGTCACATTGTATTTTTATATTATAAAGTTAATAAACTTACTATATACATCCAAGCGACCCCGAAATATACATTAATGATACTTCTATCATTATATAAGTCTTTTGGGAGAACCATAGATTTTTAGGATTATAATATTAATTAATAATATAATATTTTTTTTAAAAACTCATTTATGTCAATTTTGAAAATATTTAATAAATGATTTTTGTTAAAATCATAACCTCTTTATGAATTCGAAAAAAATTCATTTAAAAATCCCTAAAATTTCATATTAACCAATAAAATTCTTGGATAGCATCAAAACTTTCAAATTATATTTATTTTAACATTTATAATACTAATTATTTGATTCTTTCATTAATAAGGAAAATACTACATCATTATTGTGCTATAAATAAATTTAATTATATAATTTCTAAAAATTATAAATAAAATACAACCATGTAGTGGAACTTTTTAGATTTATAATGAATATTTATAGCCGAATATATATCATATATTACCCTATGTAAAAAATTTTCTGCTAAAAGATATATGCTTATGTCATTTGTGTATTTACTTTAACATAATTAGTATAAAGTGTCCTTATCACTTACAAGTGGATCCATGGGGTCCCAAAATCAACCAAAAGATGACCATGGTCGGAAATGTATCAACAAATAGGGTTAGGATGCTTTTTAAGGTAATTTATTATTATTATAATATTCATTTTTACCCTTATTTACCGGATTTACCCTTTATCCATGGTAAATAAAATATTTACTGAAGTAATTATTCAAAATGTCTAAAAATAAGAGTTAACTATTTACACAATTTGGACATCCTGATTTGAAATATGGAATCCATTTTTCCAAATTCAAAACACAGAAGTTGCATAAATTAATTTAAAATTAATTCCCGCAGTCAAAATAAAAAGTGTGTTTTAAAAAAATAATAACTATCAAAAGATTGACAATTGTTTATATCTGGTATAAATGTGAAATTATGTCTAATTAAAAAAATTGTATTAAATGGTAAATATATATTCTATAATAATTTAAAACAACTCAAATGCATAATTTATTACTATTAATTATTTCGATTAAAATTTTTGTTTTTAAATAAAATTTAGTAATTTTCACTATTCATCAAAATATAAAAGTTATCCTAAAAGTAACAAAATTTCACCCGAAGATAATTTTGATATTCCGAAACATAAATGATGTCAATTTTGAAGGATAAACTTTATAAAATTTTAAAAAGTGGGTATTACTATTCATAATAGCTACTTTGATTTGTTACGGCGTGTTAGAATCTCAAAGTTGCGTACAATGCAAGCTATTGCATTATTCAATGGGAAACATATCGTGGAAGCTTGGTGTGTTACAGTCAGTCTAAGGATGGAATTTCAAGAAAAATCTCAACTAATCCCTAAAGATTTTAGAAGCCTTAAAAATATTATTTTAAATTGTTCTTTTCTATATAAGTAATTTCTTAGGGGTACATAATATAGGTGTATGATTTCATTGAAATAGATAATTTCTTGCTCCTCCACTTAGTGAGTCTCTATAATATGTAACAAAAGTGATGAATTCATTTATTGATTGAAAATAACCCAAAATACAATACAAATCCTTAGGGTCAAAGAAATCCCCATCAAAACGATCTTTTTAATTTCATCACACATCCACATAGGTATCAGTAATTATTGTAACAGACCATTGCGATGATTGTACTTGGCCTTGACCTAATGATTTGTAAGTCATCTGCACGTGAAACTATAAATGTCTCTCTTTATAACATGAATCTAAAACATCCACCTGAAATTATCACATATTTTGGTCAACCTAAGATGTATTACCCATCTAGTGGTATGGTGGTCTGTTATTATCTCCTCTATGATTGAATTCGGGATTTCTAATCTTCCATCTAACAAGGTAATGTCATCATCATCCTTGAACACCTGGGTATTGAATCACCATTATCTTCTTTCTATCTTACTAAAACACACTATCAGTCTAACATCTATTCATTCTTAAACTGGTTTACAAGTTAATAAGTGAAAATCATGGTAGAACATGTAATACAATTCTGTTCCTATGAGGCATTTTTACTGTAATCAGCCAATATCTCTTCAAGTTCCACTACTCCTTTGAGGGAGAATTGCCAAGATATTTCTCATATTTTGTCTTATAATATATATATTTATAAAAAAACTAAATTTCCCATGTGATTTATCTATCTCAAAGTCCAATGTGTACTGATTCTCATGACAATATCTTTTTATTAGGTTCAGTTCCCTCTATGTGAAGATTTTGAAATGTCACTTTTTCATTTTGTAAAAAATAAATATCTCACTAAAGAGATTGTGTCTCCAACATTTTATATAATGGACCATGGATACCTACTCTAAGCCATATGTATGAAAATTCTTATCATGGGGTCATATCTGATAGGAACCATTGGCTACTACCTTCTCTCATTGCATTATCACCTCTCATAGGACAATGTTTTATGTAACACAGAACAACGTATAACCAATTCATGGATCAAGAAGTTTTATTATTGGAGTGTTAATCATCGTTTAATTTATCATAAGGATTGACTATTCAAAGTATTCTTGATGTACAAAACATCACTACCTTCTTTTTTAGTACTATTATGGTATTGTTATTCAGGAGAAGTCATGGATATTCCATCGAAAACATCTTTTTATATATATGAATATCCAAATTTAAATCATGTTCTATGGATGTGTAAAAGACATGAATGATCCAAAATTACATGGGTCTATAAATATACCGGTCTCATAAACCACATATCCTAGGAACATCACCTCCTGAATCCCAAATCCACACTTCAACGTTTTGGAATAAATTGTATTTTCTGGAATATTATACTTATTCATCTATAGATTCAGTTCATTTTCCTTGGTGTTGGTGAGTAGATGAAGACATCATCCACAAATACTATTAAATATGAGTCTATCTATGGATGAATGATGTTTTTGATTATGTATATGAATACTTCCAGTGTGTTCATCACCCTGCAAAGAATCACCATGTAATCATGCATTCGTATTAATTCTCTAAATAACCATCATAAGAATATCCTCTAGTCTGACACATAACATATGATAGTCTTATCAAAGATCAATCTTGGAGTACAATAAATATCCACGTTAATGGTCGAAAATATCACAGATCCTAGGAACCAAATATCTGTTCCTCACAGTCTTTTGGTTCAGCTTCTGTTAATCAATTTATATCCAAAGAGTATTTCCCTTTTTATTGGAGAACAAAATTGGTACACCCCATGGTGAAGTACTAGATCATAAAAATTCATTCCTCCTTATGTAGTATGTTATTTTAAATAATTTCCTTAAAATCAGTGGATCCACATGATACAAGGGTATTGAATGATTTTTCATACCTGGTGTGATCTTTAACTGAAATTATACTTCTCTATTTGGAGGGAATCTGGTGAAGTCTTCTGTAATGATGGTCCTCCCTCATGCCTAATGGTGATCTCAGATGAGGGTTAGGTAGTCTACCTCAAGAATCACAACGAATGTGGTCATCTACATAATCATGAATTCATATATATTTTTAGGTTTGGTGATGAATAGTGGACACTTTGGGAATTAGGGAAGATGGACTACCCACATTTCCAATGACATATCAAGGGAGACTAACATTGATTATAAATTTGATGGTAATTAAAATCAATAAACTACTTGCGTGGATATAAAAAAATGGAAAACAATGATTAAAATAATGTAGTACATAATTTTTAGGTGATTAAGACTATACCTCAACCTATGGATGGTCCCTCTAAATCATCTTCTAGAGTCTGATATATAGAATACATGCGACCAGCCTCATCACCTCTTCCATATACATAATGTGTATGACCAGTTCAAGTCTGCTATCGATAACACCAACAGGATCCCCATGTCTTACCCTTACCACTATGAAACCCTAACCTCACATTTCTAGAGGAAAACATTATAAGATTCCCCCTAATTCCTCACTAAATACAAGTTCTCTAACATTCGTTCCATAACCTATAATAATGTCTATCCTCTCCAACGGTGAAACAATATGAAACTGCTTTGATAAGTTTTTTTTGAAGCTATTATCTATTCTACCAACATGTTAATGTGTTTCATCATGTATCTTCTATTCCACATCATACCTCAATAAGAAACTACTTTCGTAGGGTGAGAAAACTCAATCACCATCCTTCTATTGGCTGGGTGTTAGTCAAACATATTGTACTCCTCCAGTCCCTTATCAAATGTCTAGGAATTACGCAGTACCTATGTATACGTCATAAGGTCAAAACCCATATCCTGGCATCCATGCTCTATTAGATTGCATATCTCAATCTCTGGATCTTTCTTTTCCATGGTCCTTGCTAATAATCAGGTTATGTGAATAACCTGTGAAAATTGGGAATTATATGAAATGATGTTCATGAAGCCTTTCTATAATTCCATGAACTCCATGGAATGGTGTAGCTTCACATTTTAGGGAAAATACAAATATAGAAAGATATAATTGAAGATCACCCATGTAAAATAGTAATGTCTCCCAAACAAACTCATGTAATTCCACCATCTCTTAGTGTGTCCCAAAAACATTAAGGATTCTATGATCATGTTCCATTCCATGGGTTTTTAGACAATCTCAAAGTTAATAAAATGAATTTTGGCCAAACCTATGCATATTGTGGATCAGGAGTACACAAGAATTATGTAGGGCGTTTGAGCTCGAAATCGTAACCATTATTGGTTGTGATCATCTGTATGGATCCCCCTTAAACATGATATTTCTAAATGCATCTCGGGTGTGTGGTCCCTACATCCTAAATCCCCTATGCTAATACATGAGTGTGCTGAGGTATATTTCCTAACACCAGATGTAGTGGGACAAGATCATTTTCAGATTCTACAGCTAGTGGTCCCATCGATCATCTCTAAGCTATTATATTTGAAACAATAATATCACTAGAATCACAATAATATCATATCCAGTTAATGAGACCCAAAAGGTTCTCCTAGCAGTAGACACTTAAAAAAAGTTATAACACTCTAATAACTACCCCTATTTTTCATCCCTACGTGTTGGTCAATTATCTTGTAAATATATTCTATAATGAAATCATGTTCAGTCGAATAAACTAATACAATTAATGATGTTGTTGGAATCCTCATGTATTAACCAAGTTTTAATGATCACAAATCCTATTCAATGGTGTTACTCTTGTGTAAATTATCTCAAATAATGTGTATTATTGTTTAGTATCCTTATGCTTTATGTAAGGCCATTCAAGATCATAATTTCTATATATTCAGTTTAATTATTGTTTACTATCTTTGATTTAATTTTATAATAAATGTTTTGACAAATGATTATGTCTAATTTATTCTATGAATATCATTTATTAAGTCTGATTACAGTTTGTTTGGATATTTCTGAGACACTATGAGCCTTCCACCGGTTATGTATTTATGGAAAAGGAACTAGACATCGGGAACAAGTAGACACCATAACCACAAGAACCCATGATTGAACCGGACACTATGAACAAGAAAACACTATGACATATAAAAACTGTGACCATGAGACACCGTGAACAAGAAGACACCATGACATCCAGACACTGTAACCATGAGACACCGTGAACAAGAAGAATTCATAACCTTGACACACCATGAACAAGTAGACACCATGACCACAAGACACCATGAATAATCTGAACAATGTGTGAAGGAGACACTGTTTCCATGACATACATTGACATCGTTTCCTAATCTACTTTGTCATTTTTGATTTAATCTCTAATGGTCATATTTGAAGATTTTAAATACACTGACATAATTAATGCTTGTGTGTATTCATGTCACTTGACAGTACGAGGTAAGAGGTGCCGATTACATGAATCCTATCAGATCCAACACATGCACTCCAAAATAAAAGTGTAGTGCGGCCTAAAAAAAATATACGCAGTCAAGAGAAAAAATTGGGTGTGAGAACAACAACGAATAACACACATAGTGAAATTTTTTAAGAATGTATTAACACATGAAACTCAACACTTCTCAGGATTAACACATGAAGAATACTTGAATCCCAGAATCGAGGACATCTCTGCGCCATCAAACATCACAAAGAACGCACGCCAATCATTATATTTTGGAACAATATGTCTTCCATACAAGGACTTTATTTCTGCATCTACTTCATCTCAGAAGTCCATAAAAGCAATGACTAACGCTCAGAGAACTTCCAAACATATCTTAATATTTATGCTTTGTTATGTATCATTTTATTTGATTTTGAGCAATGTGTGTATCTATATAACAACACACTCTGTCTCCTGCATTAATCTAAAGGATACAAAATATCTTTACTCAAACATCTTTTTACACTTGTGTATACCCACATATAAGTGTAGAAGAGGTCCCTGTGTGGCCAGGTTGTTTGTACCCACGAAGATCTATGGAAGAGGTCATTGTGTGACCTAGAAAATCCTTTGTATTGTTGTAAACACTGATCCTGGGTGTGGATCAAGTTTATTTATATAAACTACATGGTGGTAGGTGATCTCTAAGTGGAGTGGATTAGGTCTCGCCTTGAGACATAACCACCTGTTTTAAATCCGTAGTGCTGTTTGATTTATTTTTCACTATTTAAATATTTAATTCAGGAATTCACTAAATTCACTTTGATAATAAATACTGGAATGAAATTATTATTGTATTTCCTTAGTAAAACAACTTTAAAAGTAACATTAATATCTGATATTAGGATTACTGTGAATTAATCAATCTTATAAGAAGTTATTTAAACTGTCAAACATTCATAACCATATTACTTTGATTAACTGTGCTGTATTTAACTTTTGGGGAAACATTTTATGAACACTTTTTAACCATAAAATTTTATAGATATTCAATTAACCCTTCATCTCTTGAGTATTGTACTCTGAACAACATTTGGTATCAAAGGTTGTTTATTAGGACTATTTTTAACCTTATTGAACTGTGATTGTAGTTTAACTTTAAATATCTAAATGTTTTTATTAATTATAAATATCTAGATGTTTCAAAGTATTGGTCTATTATGGATAATAGTTTGGAAGGTGCTGCAACAAACAGTCCACCATTAATTAATGGAAGCAACTATTCTCAATGGAAAATTAAAATGAAAATTCATATAGAAAGTATGGTTTTTGAATTTTGGTCTTCCATTATAGATGAATTTAATATTATTGCTACTGATAGAATCACATGGGATGAACCTACAAAAACTACCTATAATAAAAATTGAAAAGCTATGAATTCTTTATATTGCACCTTATGAGATGAGTAATTAAATAGAATTTCCTCTTGTAAAACTGCCAATGAAATTTTTGATACTATGTCTGTCTCACATGAAGGAACATCCAGTGTGAAAGAAATGAGACTTAATAATTACACTATTAAATATGATAACATTAAAATAAAACCTGATTAGCATATTTCTCACATGTTTCTTAGGTTCAATGTGATTTTCAACACAATGACTTCTCTTGGAAGAGAAGTCACTACAATGGAACAGATCATGAGATTTAATAGATGTCTACCTGATAGATGAAGAGGATCCTCTGTCTCGATTAAAGAGTCATGTGATATCATAAATCTACCTATAAAATAACTCATTCTAAAACTGATGATGTATGAAGAAGATCTCAAAGTCAACATGGAAGAGGAGGATGAGCCAAAAAGGAAATCAGTTTTATTCAAGATCACCAGCTATAAACACAAAGACAAAGGGAAACTGGAAGCTTCTGTTGAAAGTTCCACTAGTGAACAATCATCACCTGACATTGATGAGGAGATGACTTAATTTGACATAATATTTAAAAGATTTTACAAGAAGAATAACTTTTTCAGAAAGCCTAACATTAAGGTAGATATGAGCAAAAAGGGAGTTGGAATAAGGATTCGAAAAGAAGTGAAAAGGATGGTGAGATTGTCTTCAATTAATGTATGCGCAAAGGACATATCAATGATGATTTAACAAAGATCAAGTACCAAAATAATTATGAGGACAAGGACAGGAAGTATAAAAAGGAAATGAAAGAAATCTAGAGTGCTTCTGAGGATAGTTCCAGTGACTCAGAAACATCACATGATGAACAAGCAAAAGAAGAAAATATTTGTTTTCTAGAAAACATATCTGAGGTAACACTGGACTCTCCTAAACATAATTCATAGTATTATTTAAATGAGAGTGAATCTTAAAATATGACTATTGAAGAAATGTTTTAATACTATAACATACTTGAAGAAAAATGCAATGGACTAAAAGAAAAATATTAATCATTGACGAAACATTATGCTTTTACCGTGACTGTTAAATCTGAACTCACAACAGAAAAAGAGAAAAAATATCATCTGATCAATGATAATAATGAATTAAAAATGTGTAATGTGAAATTTATGAATGACCTAGAAATGTTTATAAATGGGAAAAATACCCTTACTCAAATTCGAGGTAAGAAAATTACCCCTAAATACAACACTTACATTAGTTATAAACCTAGAAAATGAAATGTTGGTAGAAGAAATTTTGTTTCTAAATCTAGGACATATAGTTTTACTCTCTGTTCTACACACTAATCAACTAGTTCATGTTTTGATACACTTTTTTCTATTTCAATTGACTGTGGACTAAATAGAGTTTATTTTTAAAATACTTTACATAATGCTTATAGGAAACCTTTGAGGTAGATATGGGTTCCTAAAGAACTTATCACTAATGTTACTGGACCCAAACAAGTATTGGTACCAAAATCTATTTTTTATCGATCATTTTGTAGGAATGTTTCTTAAAGAGTTCCTGTAAAAGTGTATGGTACTTGGGAAGTGGATGTTTAATACACATGACAGGAGACTACTCGTGCTTCAAGAAACTAATAAAAATAAAAGGAGGACATGTCACATTTGGTGACAATGCCAATTAAAAGATTATTTACCTCTTCCAAATTGGTAACTCTAACTCAGTTTTAATTTCAAAGTACTTTTTGGGATTAAAATGTAATCTTCTTAGTATATCACAGTTATGTGATGATGGATTTCACGTCAAATTCAAAAATGATGCTTGAAAATTCTTTAATTCTAATGATGAATTAGTTTTTTTTGCATCAAGAAATGAAAATGTTTATTCTGTTAGCATAAATTCATTAGTTTCTCAAATTTCATCATGATTATGTGTATTTCATAAAGAGACTTGGAATTGGCATAGAAGACTAGGACACTGTAATATTCACTCCTTTCGAAAGCTAACTAGGAAAATCTTAGTCAAAGACCTACCCAAACTTGAGTTCCAAATGACAATGTGTATAAACCCTTTCAAAAGGGGAAACAACACAAAACATCCTTCTTTCCAAAGAATGAAGTGTCAACATCTCAACCTATCGAAATGGTTCACATGGATTTGTTTGGACCATATAGAGTTTATAGTTTAAATTAGAAGTAATATGTTTATGTTCTAATTGATTATTTTTCTAGATATACTTGCACTACTTGAAAAACAGGTATTTGCGATGGGGCAATTGCGACGGGATCCCGTCGCAAATAGACATTTGCGACGGGGGCCCGTCGCAAATAGCCCGTTGCTGAAAATGTCGTCGCAACTACACTTATTTGCGACGGGCCTTTCGCTAAAGCCTTTTTTTGCGACGGTCATTCTCCCCGTCGCAAATAGTATTCCGTATTTTTGTAAAAAACTTTTAAAATAGTTTTTGTGACGGGACCCGTCGCAAATACATTTTGCGACGGGACCCGTCGCAAATCCTTTTGCGACGGGTCCCCTCGCAAATACTATTTTTTAAAAAAAATAAAAAATATTAATAATACTAGTATTTGCGACAGGCATGGTATCCCGTCGCAAATTCTGTTTAAAAAAAAAACTATTAATAATACTAGTATTTGCGACGGGCATAGTATCCCGTCGCAAATACTATAAAAAAAATAAAAAAAATAAATTATTAATAAATTATTTTAATTAATATAATAATAATAGAATTATAATTCAAAAATAAAAAATAATAAAATATTAATAAATGATTTAATTAATATAATAATATTAGAATTATAATTCATAAATAAAAAAATATTAATAAGTTATTTTAATTAATATAAAAATAATAGAATTATTTTACATTCAAATATTAAAATAATTCAAGTATTACAAAAAATATAATTAAATTATAATATTATAAAATTTTAATATATATATATATAATTTAATATTATAAAATATAAATAATATTATTATTCATATTAATATTGTTATTTAAAAATATAATATTATTAATATTTTATAATGAGACAGAAACTACGAATAGAAAAAAAAATATTTTGATTTCACAAATTTTATAACAGAAATACAAACTCTAATCTGAAGGAGGGGGGAGGTGGGGGATCTGCAGATGGTGGTGGAGGAAACTCCATCCCTAAAGCATGAGTGAGTCGGCGCATGTACTCCATCTGCTCCTGATGCTGCTGCTGCTGCCACCGACTCGCCTGCTCCTCGTACAGTTGCTGCTGGCGTCGACGCTCCTCCTCATGCTGCTGATGCATCTTCTCCTGCTCCTGTCGGAGACTCTCTATATGTGCAGTCTGAGATCGCAACTGATCCTCATATTGTGTAGAAGAAGATGCATGAGCTCCTCTCGAGCTGGACGCCGACATCGCAGCACTGCCATAATAATCTCCGGGAGTCAGTCGAGAGCCGATACCAACTACCCGGCCCTTCTCGAAGGCATACTAGGTGGCCTGCATCCATGCCGCCTCATCAAACTGACGGGCAGTGGTCTGATCTGATGACTCTGCCTGACTCTCAGGCCGGGCCTGTGCCGCTGCGGCCTCATATGACTCCTATAGTTGCAATTTAAAATTAAAATTCTGAATATATTATATGCAGTTAATTTTTAAACTTGAAAACAAATAATACTGACCACGATGTGATGCTGACGATCACCTCTGAGATCCCCAGTAGCATGATCACTATACATCCTCCGATATACGTCGTACTCTGTAATATCGGGGTGCTCGACAGCCTATAAGAATAAAAAATAAACTGTTAATATTTATAGTTATATAAAATATTTATAAATAATAATGTACGTACCAGATGCTGTCTATGAGTACTGAAAGAACGACTCCCAGCTCAACGAGTCACCTCCTGTCTCCCCCGATTCTGCCTCCCCACCGATGATCTCCTCTGAAAGGCACCACTCAACCAGTGCGCACATAATCCATCCCATACATGGGATGAAATATACTCTGGTCGGTGTGCTCTACAGGACTCCTCAAAATCTGACACTCCTACTTTCTTCATCGCAGCTTTTCTTAAATTGTGCAAAAACTGACGAAGGCGATCACGCATGGCCACCTCCCATGCCTCGTGGATGGCGTCACGCATGGTATCCTCGATCGGATACCATAAACCCTACAAATAAATCAAAATATCAAGTTAGAAATGAAATAATTTTCAAAATAAAAATTATTTATTTACGTACGTACCAACCAATGGCCGAACATGGCCTACTTCACATCAATGGGAATCTGGTCCCATGTGGTCCACGACTGAGAGAAATAGTTGCGCAAAATAGCACTGCCCTGTCCGACTGCTATATGCGGAAAACTGAAAAAATAATAAACATTTATTATGTGAATAGATTAATGAAATCTTAGTCAAATTCACAGGTTATCACACAGGTTATCACACCTCCGTGTGCGTGGATCAATACCAAGACGTGGACGTCGCTCGGGGACGGGGTCAGGAATCATCAATCGTGCAAGACTGCGCCCCCTCCACGTACTCCCTGGAGAGCCTGTAGGCTGAGGGTCATCTGTCAGCAACTCATCCGCATCGAAAGTCAGATCAGCATCCGCCAACTCACGAAATGTGGCGTCGTCCATCTGAAATAGAAAATATTAATGTTAGCAAATAATTGATAATTACTATTATATATACATATATACATATTATGATTGTATATAAATACCATGGAATGCTATCAGTGTTCATCTTCATCATCATCTTCATATATGTCAATGTCATCTTCATATTCCTCCTCAACATCATCGATATCCATTCAAGTAACAGTTGCTTCATCTCTTACCATTTCAAATTCATATGTGACATCATTAACATCATCATCATCACCGACTCTTAAATGTGGGGTGTCGTCATCGATACTCATGTCTCTTTGTAAAAAAGATTGATTTTCAGTACTCTCTTGAAATACTTCAATTCAGTGCACATCAGTGAAAGCACATTCACTTTGACTAAACTGATTGTCTTGAATTTTGATTTTTATTACACTCCACCAATCAGTCAATTCTCTTGATGTTTCACAGTACTTCGCGTAATAAACTTGATATGCCTGTTGAGCCAATAAGAATGGTTCATTTACTGCGAGAACACTTTTACATTTAATATCGATGATTCCATGAGTCGGATGAACACGTACGCCTCTCTCTGTATCCAACCACCGACATTTGAACATGGTTTTGTAATGTTGTCCAAGATAACAGAGTTCAATGATTTCATCAAGTATGCCATTAAAGTCAACTTCATTTTCTCGATGATGAGATCCTCTCAAGCTAACTCCACTGTTCATTGTTTTTTTCGATTCTCCATATGCATGTGTGTGGAATCGAAATCCATTCACCACATATGCATTATAAGTTTTAACAAGTTTGGAAGGTGGGTTACTCAATACACACAGTCGTTTGTCAATTTTATCAGCATGTCGAGACACCTGAAAATTTGTGAAATAATTATCAATATAGTAAACTATACATTGAATGATTTGCTAAAAGAAAAAGAATTTATGTTACCAGTTTTTGAAACCACTGAGAGAAATTTTTCAGTCGACGTTCTTCGAGAGCAGCTGCTGTAATTTGTGGAATTTGTTTCTTGATATGATTATCATACAACCTATAAAAACCAAAGTAATTTACTGTAACATAAATGATAGAATAAGTGATATAAACACTTACAATACAACTGATGTCATCTCTTCACAGTTGAGCAGAATATACGTATGAGCTCTCTGATGTTCATCATCTGAAAGCCAGTGTTCATAAACTCCACCAAAACCAAGCTCTGACTGGTTGAAAACAGATAATTGATTGTCGATTTCATCAATATTCCTCTCGTTCCGTCCCATTCGGTTGTGTTTTGAAGGATACTCAGATTCAAAATAATGGGAGCAGAAAAAAGATATTTCCTCTTGCAAATAAGCTTCTGCAATAGATCCTTCAACAGATGCTTTGTTACGTACTTTTCTTTTCAATTTTTGCATGCATCTTTCAAATGGGTACATCCATCGAAACTGTACCGGACCTCTACATTTGGCTTCATATGGCAAATGTAACATCAAATGTTCCATTGAGTCGAAGAAAGACGGTGGAAATATTTTTCCCAGTTTACATATAATTACAACAACATATTTTTCAAGTTTTCCTAGAGCATCATAATCTGCCGTAGCCGCATAAATTTCCCGAAAAAAAGAGACATGTCAGTTATGGAATCCCAAATCACAGAATTAAACAAACCTCTTAATCCAATGGGTAGAAGTCTCTCTATTATAACATGACAATCATGACTTTTTAATCCAGTAATACGACCATTCTTTACACATCTACCCAAATTGGAAGCACAACCATCTGGAAGTCTCAAATCTGCAATCCACTGACAAAATAATAAACAGTTTTCATTAGACAATGTATAAGCTGCTTTTGGTTTCAGTAACCTTTCTATTCTGACATTCTCAAAGAGTTCCAATTCTGGACGCCTGCAAATTTGGGCAACATCTAAACGTGCATTTACATGGTCTTTGATCTTTCCTGGCGTATCCAAAACTGTATGAAACAAATTATCAAAACAGTTCTTCTCAATATGCATGACATCCAACATGTGGTGGACCAACAAATCATACCAATATGGAAAATCCCAAAAAATGCTACGTTTAATCCAATTGTGTTCTTTCCCAAATCCAGAAATTTTCTGTTGGTTTATTGTGGGACCAAAAGTGATGGGAGGTAATGAAAATACAACTGATTTTAACTCCGAACCTGATAGCATTTTTGGAGGTCCATCCATTTCAACTGTTCCTTTTCTGAAATGAGATCTGTTTCTACGAAAAGGATGATCAGCTGGAAGAAATCTGCGATGACAGTCAAAATAACAAGGTTTCTTTCCATGAATGAGCATAAATGATTTGTTCTCTCCCATACAGTAAGGAAATTATTGGTATGTATTGTTAATTATTACTAAATATTGGTAATTATTGGTAATTATTACTAATTATTGTTAATTATTGTTAATTATTACAAATTATTATTAAATATTACTAATTATTACTAATTATTGGTAATTAATACTAATTATTGGTAATTATTACTAATTATTGGTAATTATTCCTAATTATTACTAATTATTGGTAATTAATACTAATTATTGGTAATTAATACTAATTATAGGTAATTATTACTAATTATTTGTAATTAATACTAATTATTGCTAATTATTACTAATTATTGCTAATTATTACTAATTATTGCTAATTAATAATAATTATTCCTAATTATTACTAATTATTCCAAATTATTACTAATTATTTGTAATTATTACTAATTATTAATAATTACTGGGAATTATTACTAATTACTGGTAATTATTACTAATTATTCCAAATTATTACTAATTATTCCTAATTATTACTAATTATTCCTAATTATTACTAATTATTGCTAATTATTACTAATTATTACTAATTATTGGTAATTAATGCTAATTATTACTAATTATTACCAATTATTACTAATTATTACCAATTATTACTAATTATTACCAATTATTACTAATTATTACCAATTATTGGCAATTATTGGTAATTATTGGTAAGTATTGTTAATTATTACTAAATATTGGTAATTATTGGTAATTATTACTAATTATTGTTAATTATTGTTAATTATTACTAATTATTATTAATTATTACTAATTATTACTAATTATTACTAATTATTACTAATTATTGGTAATTATAACTAATTATTACTAATTATTGGTAATTAATACTACTTATTGGTAATTATTCCTAATTATTACTAATTATTGGTAATTAATACTAATTATTGGTAATTAATACTAATTATAGGTAATTATTACTAATTATTTGTAATTAATACTAATTATTGCTAATTATTGCTAATTATTGCTAATTATTACTAATTATTGCAAATTGATACTAATTATTCCTAATTATTCCTAATTATTACTAAATATTCCTAATTATTACTAATTATTGGTAATTACTGGGAATTATTTCTAATTACTGGGAATTATTACTAATTATTCCTAATTATTACTAATTATTCCTAATTATTACTAATTATTCCTAATTATTACTAATTATTGCTAATTATTACTAATTATTGCTAATTATTGCTAATTATTGCTAATTATTGCTAATTATTGCTAATTATTGCTAATTATTGCTAATTATTACTAATTATTGCTAATTATTGCTAATTATTGCTAATTATTGCTAATTATTGCTAATTATTGCGAATTATTGCTAATTATTGCTAATTATTGCTAATTATTGCTAATTATTCCTAATTATTGCTAATTATTACAAATTATTACTAATTATTACTAATGATTACTAATTACTGCCAATTATTGGCAATTATTGGGAATTATTGGCAATTATTGGCAATTATTGGGAATTATTGGTAAGTGTTGTTAAATATTACTAAATATTGGTAATTATTACTAATTATTACTAATTATTGCTAATTTATACGAATTATTGCTAATTATTGCTAATTATTACTAATTATTGCTAATTATTGCTAATTATTGCTAATTATTGCTAATTATTACCAATTATTCCTAATTATTGCAAATTATTTCTAATTATTGCTAATTATTGCTAATTATTGCTAATTATTGCTAATTATTACTAATTATTACGAATTATTACTAATTATTGCTAATTATTGCCAATTATTGGCAATTATTGGGAATTATTGGCAATTATTGGCAATTATTGGTAATTATTAGTAAGTATTGTTAATTATTACTAAATATTGGTAATTATTGGTAATTATTACTAATTATTGGTAATTATTGTTAATTATTACTAATTATTGTTAATTATTACTAATTATTAGTAATTATTGGTAATTATTACTAATTATTACTAATTATCACTAATCATTGATAATTATTACTAATTATTGGTAATTATTGGTAATTATTCCTAATTATTACTAATTATTGGTAATTAATACTAATTATTGGTAATTATTACTAATTATAGGTAATTATTACTAATTATTTGTAATTAATACTAATTATTGGTAATTATTACTAATTATTTGTAATTTTTCCTAATTATTGGTATTTTTTCCTAATTTTTCCTAATTTTTCCTAATTTTAGGTATTTATTACTAATTATTACTAATTATTGCTAATTATTGGTAATTATTGCTAATTATTAATAATTATTGGTAAATATTGGTAATTATTTCTAATTATTCCTAATTATTCCTAGTTATTCCTAATTATTCCTAGTTATTACTAATTATTACTAATTATTACTAATTATTCTTAATTATTACTAATTATTACTAATTATTACTAATTATTAATAATTATTACTAATTATTACTAATTTTTACTAATTATTCCTAATTATTACTAATTATTCCTAATTATTATTAATTAATGGTAATTATTGGTAATTATTGGTAATTATTGGTAATTATTGGTAATTATTACTAATTATTACTAATTATTGGTAATTATTGGTAATTATTACTAATTATTACTAATTATTGTTAATTATTGGTAATTATTCCAAATTATTGGTATGTTTTACTAATTATTGGTAATTATTACTACTTATTGGTAATTATTACTAATTATTACTAATTATTGATAAATATTACTAATTATTACTAATTATTGTTAATTATTACTAATTATTACTAATTATTCTTAATTATTGATAATTATTGATAATTGTTCCTAATTATTAGTAATTAAATGAATAATTATGAATAATTTGGAATAATTACCAATAATTACAAATAATAACATTATTAATATATTTTATTATTAATATTAAAATAATATAATTTTCTAATTTATATACAATTCTCCTTTCATCTGTGCGTTTTCTATCTCCACATAAAAATAATACATGTGAAGACAACGACCACACAGATGAAAAGAGAATTGTATATATATAAAAAATTATATTATTTTAATATTAATAATAAAATAGACTAATAATGTAATAATGTTATTATTCCTAATTATTGGTATTTATTACTAATTATTAATATTTATTCGTAATTATTAAAAATTATTACTAATTATTAAAAATTATTACTAATTATTCCTAATTATCATTAACTATGAACAATACTAATAATTCAAATTTATTAAGTAATAAAACAATATAAACATAATTAAATTACAACTAATTAAGAATAATTGAAACTAATAAAAAATTAAAAATAAATATTAAATTAAAATGAACACAAATACCTTGAAAATTGATCTGTTTTGATCGTTCTTCAAAACTTTAATATCAGCTCCGGAAAAAAAATTAAACTGGAGAAAAATTAAACTCTAGAAATATAATTTTGAGAGAAGGAGAAGATAGAGAATGAGAATGAAATGAAAAAAACGGATGGAGGTATTTATAGGTTAGATTATTTGCGACGGGCCCATTTGCGACGGGATACCCGCTGCAAATAGTATTATTTGCGACGGTACCCGTCGTAAATACCTTGGCCAACATTTATTACGGTCAACGAGTAAATAGTTATTTGCGACGGGTCCCGTCCAAATAACACCTGCCGACATAGTATTTGCGACGGGGGAATATTCCCATCGCAAATACCTTTTACTGCCGCCGGTTATTTGCGACGGGAATATTCCCCCGTCGCAAATAAGTTTCCCGGGATTTGGCGCGGAAACCGCGCCAGTCCTTTTGCGACGGGAAAAGCTATCCCGTCGCAAAAGGCTACTTATTTGCGACGGGCAAATAACCCCGTCGCAAATAAGTTTTTAACCGGACTATTTGCGACAGGATTTATTCCCGTCGCAAATAACCCGTCGCAAATGCCTATTTTTCACGTAGTGTTGGACCTTCTTTATGGCTCAGAAAAGTGAAGCCTGCTCTTATTTTACCAAATACGCCAAGTCTATGGAAAATCTTAGTGGACATAGAATTAAATCCTTATGAAGTGATCATGGTCTTGAGTTTGAATATAATGATTTTGAATAATTTTCCTCAGAAAATGGCTATAGTCATAATTTCTCTTCCCCTAGAACACCTCTAAAAAATTGATTTGTAGAAATAAGAAATAGAACCCTGCAAGATATTGCTAGAACAATGCTTACTGAATATGACCTACCATTTTATTTTTGGGCTGAAGCTGTCAATACAGCATGGTACATAATCAACAAAGTGTTGATTAGACTTGTTCTTAAAAGGACTCCTTATGAGTAATTGTGCAATCAAAACCCCAATGTTAGTTACTTCAATGTTTTTGGTTGCAAATTATATATCCTTAATACTAAGGAAAATCTTGAAAAATTTGCATCCAAGAGTGATGAAGGTATATTTTTAGGATATTCTATTTCTAGTAAAGCCTATAAAGTGTTCAATAAAAGAACTATATGTGTGGAAGAATCATTACATGTTAAATTTGATGAAACAGATCCACATGAGCCTAAAACCATTTTAGAGAACCTGTAGGATGATGTATCAAATCTGAAAATTAATTCAAAATCCTCAAAACCTTTTATGAAAGAATCTGTGAAAACATCCAGTTCTGTAAATTCCTTAGAATCAAGTCAAAATGAACATGAACCTGTTGATGATCTTAAAATAACTAGTCATTTCTTTTCTAGATCCATTTGAACTCTTAAGAACTATCCTTTAGATGATGTTGTAGGAGACCTAGACAAAGGAACTCAAACTAGAGCTTCTCTTAAAAATCAGGTTGAACATCATGTCTTCTTGTCACAACATTAACATAAATACATTAATGATGCTATCAATGATGAATTTAGGGTGATGAATATGCAAGAAGAACTTAATCAGTTTGAATGAATCAATGTTTGGAAACTTGTTGAAAGACCCAATGACACGTTCACCATAGGCACTAAATGGGTGTTTAGAAATAAGGTAGATGATGCCGGTTACATAGTTAGAAACAAGGTTAGATTGTTTTCACAAGGCTATAGTCAAGAAGAAGGAATTGACTATGAGGATACCATTTCACTAGTAGCAAGACTTGAATCCATCATAATCCTGCTTGCTTATGTTCCACATCTGAATTTCAAACTATATCAAATGGATGTTAAAAGTGCATTCTTAAATGGGTATATAGCTGAGGATGTATTTGTTGAACAAAACCCTGGTTTTACAAACCCCCATTTTCCAAATCATATTTTTTAATTATCAAAATCATTATATGGTTTAAAAAATGCTCTAGTAGCCTGGTATGATAGGTTTAGTACTTTTCTCATTTCTAAAGGTTTTACAAAGGAATAGCTGACCCTAACCATTTTAAAAAACAAATTTCAAATTATGTTCTAGTTGTTCAAATCTATGTAGATGACATTATTTTTGGATCTTTAAGAAATTATTTATGTATTTATTTTTCTAAAATGATGAAAAATGAATTTCAAATTAGATTAATGGGTGAACAAAATTACTTTCTTGGATTTCAAATCTTTCAAAATACTGATTGTATTATTTTTACTCAATGTAAATATAATATAGATCTTCTAAAACGTTTTGGATTGGATAGAACTAAATGTAGTGACAATCCCATGAGTACCACTTATAAGTTGGATCATGATGAAGATGGAAAATATATTGATCAAACTACTTATATAGAAATGATTTTAAGTTTACTCTACTGAACTTCTAGTCGACTTGACATTATGTTTAGTGTGTGTATGTGTGCTCGTTTTCAAGAAAAACCTATGAAATCTCATTTAAATTATTCAAATAGAATTTTCCAATACCTCACACATACACCCAATCAAGGATAGTTCTATCCTAGAGAAAAAAATTTGAACTAGTTAGTTATTTTGATGCTGACTTCGGTGACAGTAAGTTAGATTGAAAAAGAAGATCTGGAACAAGTCACTTTTTAGTCAAGTAGCTATAATCCTGGTATAGTAAGAAATAAATTTTTTTTGCATTATCTACTACATAAGCTGAATACATATAAGATGACAGATGTTCTGCACAAATGTTATGGATGAAACATACATTACCAGATTATGGATATCAATTCAGGCATGTACCTATAAACTGTGAGAACACAAGTGCTATTAATATCTCGAAAAATATTGTTTCACATTATAGGACAAATCATATTGATGTAAGACATCACTTTTTGAGAGATCATTATCAAAAAGTTAATTTCACTTTAGAATTCTTTGGTACTAAATATCATCTTGATGATATATTCACCAAACCATAAAATTATGAGAGAATAGACTACATCATACATGAACTAGGCATGATAAACCTCAAATACAAATCTTACTGTTTCATGTCTTACTCTATTATGTATTACTGTTTCATATCATACTATTTCATATCTTACACTTCATATCATGCTGTTTCATATCTAACTGTTTCATGTCTTACTATTTTATATTTTACTATTTCACGTTTACAGTCTCACATTTAGTGTTTTGTTATAATTTTCTGACAGTGACTGCTCACTATAAAGATTTAATCACTATCTCACCATAAGGATTCAGTCACTATCTCATCGTAATATTCATTCACTATTTCACCGTAATGTTCATTCATTGTCTCACCGTAACGACATGATAGGGTATCACTATAATGATTCTTGATGGGTTTTATTTATAAATTAAAAACTATATCACGATAATTATTTATTCCACCGTTTTAATTTCATGCGCTTTTATTTTATACGACGTTTGTTATGACTAAATGATAAAATAAAGGATGTTTCAATTGTTATTCACTCAAGATTTCTTTTATTCACTCAATTCGTAACCCTTCTTCAACCCTGCAACCCTTCTCTCTCTCAAAACATTGGTGAATTCCTAGGATGATACTCCCTTCTTCATCGAATCCTGAGAAACATAGCTCAAAGAAGGAGAAGATCGCACCTACGATATCACCCGAGGGTCCACTAAATCTAAATCTGGTGAACTGAGTAGTAGTACTAGAGAACGAGACATTCCCTAAGCGGCTTCTGTCAAGTTAGACTACATTTTTGAATGTTCTAAAAGATTAGGACTTGTTAGAATTGTTTTCGAAGGAAGATAGACCTATCAACCCTAAGCTAGTGGCCCAATTTTATTAGTATGTTCAGTTCTCTTTTGATTCTGATGATGGCTATGTTGTTAGAAGCTGGATAAATGGCTAGAGATGCATATTCTCTTTGAGGTTATGGGCTATATTCCTTGGGATACCTCATTAAGGAATCTATGAGGACTATCAGATAGGATATCCATCTTATAGTGAATTACTTGTCTTGGATGATGCTTTCAAAAGCTTAACTAAAAATGACATCAAGAGGAGATTCATCGCTGGTAAACTAGATGGAGAATCTAGAATTCTGTTTATGTTTATTTAGAACGTAATTAGCCACAAAAAAGTTGATTTTTCTGTACTAAAATGTCAGGATGTATTTTTGATTCATATTAGTAAACATGGAAACAATATCATCATTTTTAAGTATGTCATACAGCATATGTGTGAGCTGATCAAAACCACGTCCATCTCAACCTCCATATTCTTTTATCGCCATATATTTTCCATGCTTCATGCTGAAGGATTGGTTAAACCTGATGAATAAGTTATCAAGGATCATGAGTTCTTCCTTTCAAATGTCATTTTCAAGGGAATGAAGATCAATTTTAAATCATGGGAAAAGTTGTGGGTGGAAGACAATGATAGGATCTATGAAATGTTCAATCAAGTGGAAAATCCCTCAGACCAAAAGATATTTCTGATCTTAGTTTGGAACCAGATGATGTTTTTGAGTACTCCCCTGAAGAAGAAGAAGAAGTGGCTGATGTGCCTACCAGGGAAGCTATTTTTGGAATACAATGCAGTACTCATGTTCCTCATGTAGTACTTGAAGAAGAAGTCCATGATTATAAAGTTGTTTCTAATCTAGAAGAACAACCCAAAGTTGAAACCAAATAGTCTTCCAAAGAAATAGAAATGAATGCTAAGGAAGAATGTATAGAAGAAGAATTACCTGCTTTGAAAGAAGCTGATCTTGAGGAACACCCATTGGAACAATCTATTTCGGATGTCATTCTATTAGATGATGAAAGGTTGGATCTAGATTTTCAATTTTCTAGATAAGAAATATGTGATGAACTAAGAGATGAATCCATGGAAATAGATCAATACCCTAGGCCTCTTAGTCCTGAGCAGGATGAAATTATTGAGTGGGAGAATCCCCCAATTCTGGAATCTATTAAAGTACCAAACCGGATTGACCCAAGCCCTAGAGACACCTGGTATAAGTTCCCATGTTTTTCTGATGTGACTGACCCTTAGTAAGTCTCAGTAAAATGTCTCGATCGGTCTACAATGTTCTAATTGAAATTTGTCTCTAATTATGCCTCTAAGAATGAACATGAGCCCGTCTCGGTCCCTATCCTTGAACCTTCACCAAAACAACCAATCGTGGTGAGTAATGATGATCTGAAAGAATTTGGAGCTACCCTTTTGGCTAGAGTTGAAAAACTCCTAAATACCCAACCAGCTCCTATAACAAATATATGTGAGAGAGATGCCTCAATATTGTTGGAAAGTTTTATTTGGCACATTCAACCCAAAATGCCTCATGAGATTCAGGAAGTCAGAGTTGAAAACAAACTGCTCAGTGATGAAGTGAAGACTCTATGAGGAATGGTCGAAGAAATGCAGGAAGTGATGAAATAGATATCAGATCAAGCTTCTCATTCAATTGAGAATGTTGTTGCTCAAAACCCACAGGATATTGCTTCTCTAATTCAACATCATTTAGATTTATGATATGAGAAGGTGGCTCAAAGTAACAAACATATTGTAAAAGAGATGTATGAGATTTTTGTTGGTCTAAACAAGCTAACTGATGTGTATAAGGGGTTCCTTCAAAGAGTTCTTAATCAAATTAAATCTCTTACCTCAGCTTTCACTACCTCTAAAGCATCTAAACAATCATCCCAACCTTCCTTAGAGAGTGACCTACTTAGAATAGTGGTCAAATAAGATCTTCAGATTTTTCTTAGTAGTTTCCAAAAATATTCTCTATCTGAAGTATCAAGAACAATGAAAGAGTTCTTGATCTACTCAAAATCCATACTAAGATTGATAATTATGATCAGTAATAAATTACCAAGAAAGTGTATTTATTATTCAACCAAATCCTCTCTATGACTGATATGACCAATCATTTCATGTATGTTGTAGAAAATCTGTGGATTCCTCATGTTACTCAAGCATTCGATACTGAAGTCCAAAAGATCAAAGAGTTCAATTTGTTTATTGGAAAAGTTTATGGTGAACAAGGAAGACTTTGAGAAATCCATAAAGTATGCTGGAGAGATCATTTCTGACTTTATCATGCTTCTGAGGCCCTATCTTCATGTATAGAGTACCACCATTGTCACTCATGTGGCTACACCTCTAAGATCTAGTTTTCATACATTCACCTCTTCCCTCGCCTCCACTTCTATGTATGTATCATTGGATTTGATTCTGATCAGGCCTATGATTCTTGATCAACAATTCCCTTGGTCTTCAACTACTCCTACTTTAGCCCTGTCTTTCTTTGAAGGTCTTCCTTTACCTTTTCTGTCAACCACTTAACTCCCTTCTTCTACCTCAAACTCTGCACCTATGGTTTCCTCTTCTGATCATGTTGTTAAGGGAAAAGAGAAGACCAGCCACTAAAGAAGAAAAATGATTACTCTTTTTTATATGATTCTTTTTACAGTTGTTTTACTCTTTGTAATGCCTCTCTTTAAACTAATCCATTATGCACTGTTCTTTTCACTTTTGTCTTTCTTGTTTTTGCTACTTTTTGATAATCCCAAAAGGGGGAGAACTCTATGATATGTTATAGCCTCATTGGAGAACTCTATGACTCTACATATGTTATATCCACATAAGAACTATGATGTTAGTAAAAATAGACATTTCAACTATACATGATATTTTATAATAAAAAAGGTGGAGATTGTTGGACTCCTAATTTAATAATAATGTTTTAATGATCACAAATCTTATTCGAAATAGTTATTCCTTTGTAATTTATCTCATTTCAGGTGAATTATTGTTTAGTATCCTTATGATTTAAGTAAATCCATTCAATATATTAATTGATATACATTCAGTTTAATTATATTATACTATCTTTGATTTACTTTTATAATAATTTATTTGAAAAAAATTTAAGTGTAATATATTCTATGAATATAATTTCTTACGTCTGAATACATTTGGTTTGGCTAAGTCTGAGAGACCCAGAGTCTGCCACCAGTTATGTCTTTCTAGCAAATGAACCAGACACTATAAACTTGTAGACACCATGACCACAAGACACCATGACTAAACCAGACACCGTGAACAAGCAGACACCGTGACATCCAAAAACCGTGACCATGAGACAACATGAACAAGCACACACTGTGACATCCAGACACCATAACCACGAGACAACGTGAATAAGAAGACACTGTAACCTTGAGACACCAGGAATAAGCAGACACTGTGACCACAAGACACTGTGACTATTCCAGACACTGTGTGAAGAAGACACTGTTTTCATGACATACATTAACACTGTTTCCTAATCTTCATTGTCATTTTCAATTTAATCTCTAATGGTCATATTTGAAGATTTTAAATGCACTAAGATAATTATGATTATTTTTAGACTTGTCAATTGATAGTATGAGGTACGAGTTGAAGATTACATCAACATGTTGGCTCCAACACATGCACTTCAAGATAAAAGAGTAGTACGGCCCAAAAACCACATACACATGAAAATGAAACAAACAGGCGTGAGCACGACAACAAAGAACACACATAGAGAAATTTCTTAAGAAAGGATTATCACATGTAACTAGACACTACTAAAGAAGACACAAAGCATACTTGAATCCCAGAATCGAGGACATCTCCACAGCATCAAACATCATGAAGAACACACTTCAATCTTGTTGTATTGTGACTCTCTATTTTCCATATGAGGACTTGATATCTGCATCTGCTTCATCTCAGAAGTCCAGAGCTGCAAAGACTAAAACTGAGAGCACTTCTATGCCTATATTAATATTTCTTCGCTATTGTGTATCATTTTATTAGATTTCAAGCAGTGTGTTTATCTGTATAACAACACACTCTATCTCTTTCATTAAACTGAATGATACAATATATCATTACTCCAACATATTTTTACTCTTGTGTACACCCAGAGATAAGTGTAGAAGAGGTCCATGTGTGGCCTGGTTGTTTGTACCCACGAAGTACTATGGAAGAGGTCCTTGTGTAACCTGGATAGTCCTTTATAATGTTGTTAACCTCGATCAAGGGTGTGGATAAAGTTTATTTATAAAAACTACTTGGTGGCAGGTGATCACCAAGTGGAGTGGATTATGTCTCGTTTTGAGACTAAACCACTTGTTTTATATCTACTGTGCTTTTTGATTTAGTTTTCTATTATTTACTATTTAATTCGGAATTCACTAAATTCACATTAATAGTTAATCTTGGAAACAATTTATCATTGTATTACCATAGTAAAATATCCTCAAAAGTAATATTTATAACTGATATTAATATTACTGAGAATTAATCAATCTTCTAATAATTTATTTAAATATTCAAACTTTCATAACTAAATAAATTTGAATAAATGGGTTGTATTTAACTTTTGGGGAATCCTTTTAAGAATATTTTTTAACCATAAATTTTTATAGTTACTCAATTCACCCATCCCCTCTTGATTAATATACTCTTACCAACACATGTATCACTCATTATGGTTACAGAGATATAAAAAGCATGAGTAACTATCCAAAATAGATTTCACAAAAACAATACATTTAATTAATGTTCTAGTATACAACACCTCAGCAAGAATATAAATACTTTTAATGTGAACATAAATTATTATTCATGATTAAAGAACACACCTAAAATATCATAAGTCATATATAAAAATGATGTGCATCACCAATGGTGAATTTAATCAATGGTAACAAGAAGCATAATTTTCTATTTATGCAAACTCAGACCTCTACTATACATTACTATCCATTAACTCACATGGTTTCAATAACTGAGTCCCATCCATCTTATTTCATGCCCAATAAATTTCAAACCAGGGAAAAAGATGAAAAAAATTAGTGATTCCTAGTACTCCGATAACTTTTTTTAACATCCCAACCATGACAACCAATTTTGAGTTAGAGTGCAACATGAACTAATGCATCCCCCACCCATACGAATGAGGCTTACAACTAGTAGTAAGGTTATGACTAAAATATTGTGGATACTATACCATTAGTATCATGTCCTATGATAAAAAATACAAAATTAGTATCATAATAAATCAATAGTTTAAATGTGTGTAATAAATGAATAAGTTTAATAGATGAAAAGTAAATAAAGTCATATAAAAAACATGGCTAGCCTTCTAAGTAAATAATGATGATAAAGAAACTTATGATAAACTAAAGTTAACACTAGTGTTATTCCTATTCCACCACCTACTCCACACTCCTTAGCTCAGTACTCTACCATAGAGACCTATTCCTTCATCGAATGCCTTATGAACTCTATAAGTGCACAAAAATTCCTGAGTATGGTGTGAGTAAAAGACTCATTTGGACAGCTCCAATGCATCCTTAACCAACTGTGCTTATGTATACAAGTCAATTTCATAATAGTAATAAATATGTAACAGGAGTAGTAAAGAATCCATAACTATGTGGTTGTCGCTAATAATGCTACCACAAACCATGTACATACCTACTACAACCGTATACTAGAAGTATAACAATGGAGTCATAAGAATAAAAAACTAGCCACATGGTTCATGAATAATTCCAATTAAAATTGTGTGATTATCTATCATAGAATACACTAGACATCCAGGATATAATATTTTCATAATTCTCCCAGAACCATGAACTACTTGAAATTTATTTTGCATCGAGAACAAAACCCATTTGATCTACTTTACAAGGAGTGCATCAGATGACTTCCATGATGATACATAATATACCTACCCTAGGAATATGTCCCTCATCTCTATCATCAAATGTCATTGTCACTCCCCCTCAATGGTATAAACATGTCACTATGGTCCACTTGGTTTGGGATACATGAACAATACCACAAAAGGTCACATAGAATGGCATGATACACAAGAAAAGAATAACATGTTATCAAAACAAAGGAATCCCAATAATACTTGTGATCTATATTGACCCTGGATAGTAATATATAATGTACTTGTAAAAAAGTATCACACAAGGTTCATAGGTTTAAACAAACTTCAACATATAATCTTAATCTTTTACAGTCATCAAATATTTCAATACATAAATCACATTAAGGAAAAAATATGTAAATATAGTAAAAAATTGTAATAAAATTCATACATATAATGTTATAGATGTCAATGGAATGGATAAACAAACCTACGTGTTTTAATAGGTGAAGCCAAAACCTCATCTATCAAGATCACCTCTCCATTGTCTTATTGTCATAATTGTTGAAATGTCAAACATCAGGGTTCATCAAAGCTTCCTTAGAGAAAAAATAACTATTTTATTAGAACAAGTAAATCATATGTGATTATAATTTATCTCTATTTTATAATTACTGAATTATCATTCTAGGGAATAACATGTGATGGAATAAATTTCAGCAATAACAATTATCTTTTTATAATTTTTCATAAATAGAATTAGTTAATTATCTATACAATTTATTATTAATTTTGATTTTTTGATTATCATATGGTAATTTGTTATATATTCATAGTTTTTAATTATCTCCCAATAATTTATTAGAAAATATAATTTAAAATTATCCTCTGATAATTTATCACAAATTATATGTTAGAAATTTCTTTTGATAATTTTTTGTAAATTTTTCCTTGAAATTAAATTTTGAAAACTTATTATAAACCATCATTTTTATAGTAATATTTGATAATTTTGATTAATATACTTTGACGATGTACCATTTACCTTTTTATAATTTTAATAATTACATTTCGATTATTTAAAATAATTATCATATATTAGATATGTTAGTTTTGCCCCGTGGAATCCATGTTATTATACATTGAAAATATTTATTCTGTAAATTATCCTTTTATAATATTGAATTTTATTTAATGTATTAATAATTATCATTTGATAATCTGAAAATAATTTTTTGATAATTATAATAATTATTCTTTGATAGTATATCAATTTTTATTTGATAAATTGAATAATTTTACCACTACTAAATCCTTGGAATTATTCATTGATTATTATATTATTTTGTAATTTTACCATTCATTATCTAGAAATTATCATTTGATAATTTTTATAAATATCATTTGGAAAATTTGTGAAATTACAATTTGATAATATTTCCCACATATATTTTGATAATTTCCCATAATTTCCCATTCATAATTTTATTTATAAATTAACGATTAATATTTTTAGAAAATTAAACCATGATAATTTTGGAAATTTATCCGTATATAATTTGTATTATATTATTTATTGATAAATAAATACATAGCATCTAATGTTTTTACAAATATCACATGAAAACATTGGGGTATATCATCTTTTTAACAAAACCACACAATGTTTCTTATTTTTTGAATAAAAGTTTAATGCAGGAATAACAATTATAACTAACCTAATTTATCTTACATGTAATGACTAGGGAGGGTTGGAGAATGTTGCACTAGCATATGCAACTAGAAGGAGTAGCTTCGGTCATTCAACAGAGCTACATAAAGGAGATTCAGTGTAACCTAATGATGTTAGGTCATCCAACAATGAATAATCGAATCATTTAGGTATTTCAAAAACCCATGGCGCGTAATCATACACTAATTCCAAGTGTGAAAATATAAATTCCCAATTTAATATCTCATTTCATTTGAAACTTGATAGAGGATTAACTAGTTTCATCACATTAATACGTTTCAAATTTTAATTGGTCGAAATAGTATAAAATGATGCCTTTTGAATGAAGCTACATCCAATAATGGTGGAAAAGAATATGTTTGTAATATTTGAATAGTAGGAATGATTTGTATTAATTAAATTAACCAGAATTATTTAACAAAGTTATTAAAAATCGAATTAAATGAAAAATCCTACCAAATTTAGGATTTAAAAAAATGTTATGTCACAAAATGCGTAAAGGCCTTATCTTATTCATAAAAAGTGATCTCATTTTTCTCATATGAAACACCATTCTATAGATAATAAATAATATTCAATAAATATATAGAATATATATATTAAATAAGTTACCCTCACTTGAAATCTTTCCAAGATCCCAGGAACACAAATGTGATGTCATGCCTAGGGTAATCCCCACATCCAAGAACTGATGGTGGAATAAGATTTCTCAAACATGAAATCATTTAGCAGATAATAAATGTATTATAAATAAATCATATATACCTAGTATAACATATTTAATATATTTATTATGTATGTGATAAGGATCGAAGGACCTTAGAATCATTTGATATCTGATCAACTGACTCCGAAAATATTCGAGAGAATATTCAATGGTGTTAATTGGGCTTTTACCATTACAAAAATCCATTTAAACAAATCTATTTAATGATTTCTATTGATGAAATGACATTTTGACATAAAAATAATATATTATTAGCAACTAGGGTTTTAAATATCTTTTAAATTATTTAGTTATTGTAATATAGAAGGAATAAATGATTATCAAAATATTCCTTCTAAATGATCACATGAGTTTGATGCCTAAACATGAATATTCTAAATATACGAATAGTCAAAAGGAATGTCAATAATTAAATTAATTATGATGAAAGTAATAATTATAGACATCTAAAACTTAGTGTCAAGGAATTTTTCCAAGACCATTTGTACCATCAAATTCATGTTTGAAAGAATCTATATAAATTATTCGGGTATCGGGAAATTCCCACTCTAGTTTGTATAATGAGGAATACCAATGCATCAAGGTGTTATAGAAGTCCCCAACCATCACAAACAATTCCCAATACATTTATCATATAAAAGGGATGATTCATAATCATAATAAACATTTCTATTGAAAAACTAACATATAATATGTCAGTACTTTCCCTAATCAATAAATATAATAAAAATCCATCTAAATTAAAATGTTTATTTTTTATTAAATTATAAATCATTAGTCAAAAGTATCCTAAATCATATAATCACAACCGATATAGATTAATATTTTTATAAAATTATACATCATCAGTCAAAAATACCCTAAACCATATAAATAAATAATAATGATGATATTTTCACAAAATATCCCCAATGGATAATATTTTTTATATTTTTTTGACACAATTTATTAGTAGAAACACCATTAATATATATTTCTAAAAATCTGTTGATGGAAATAAATTTATCACCTTGAGAATCAGTTTAATGAAAAATGTTCATAAAATATCTTGAAACCCCACTAATTAAATTTTTTTACAAAAACTCTGACAATAATTATTACATTTACTACTCATAATGGTATAAATTTCTCTTCATTTTATTTAGATTAAAAAAAGAATTTGTTTTACATTCTTGTTGAAATCCAAATGGTCATTAATTTGAAAATGAAATATATATTTATTTAAAAAAATTCTAACTAGTAATAAATATTTATATTTTTATTAAATAAATAATTGTTAAATGGATAATTTATTTTTGAAAAAATTTCTATAAAACATGAGTTTCGAAGAAAACGATTTTTTGACTCATGATAAAAACAATGTTCAATTTTGTTAATAGCATTTTCAAAATAATTTTAAGTAAAAGTGACTAGATTAATGGTAATATTAATTGATAAAATAATGAATACATTTAAAATAGTAAAATATATTTATTTTTAGATATAAATATCAAATAATACTCCCATGGGAGACATAAACAGAAACAATCCTGAATAATGATGAGATTGTGAAACAAACTCTAACCTCATTGGGAACTTTTGAATTCCAAAACCTATTGATGGATTAATATTATAAGAAAAATTTTGGAGTAATGATGATAAATTAGTTCATGATAATAAAAGTAGGGAATTATATACCACACACAAATGAAATAGGTGGTGATATTGTGTTTGTATCAAGAAATTGAAACTGAGACATGAAACCATTACCTTGAGTCTGACTCCACACATATATTTATTATCATCCTTAATAATGAACATATGGTAATTATTTAATTTATTAGGTATATTTATCAAGTTTATTATTCGTTTTAGTTAACTTATTTATATGTTATAAATTATTAGTTAATCTGTTAAGTCTAGGCCAGATGTTTCGACGATATTTCACTTATATGTCCAAAATGAATCTGGTGTGTTGACTATGGTCAATGTAGTCAATATTTAGACATATCTAGAAAAATAGTCATGAAATAAACATCATATTTATATATAAAATGTACTTTCAAAACATTTCATGAAAAAATGTTATGGAAAATAAACTACGTTATAATCATGGAGATGGTAGCCCATATGTACTTGTGAGAAAACGTTCGATTTTTCAATTATAATTATGGAAAGAAGGAAACAAATATTTTATCATTAATAATTTACTATAATACAATATATGAAATATTATTAAATTAAATATTATATATGTATAACATCTATTTTGGTATTATGGTGAAAAGTGATTCATATAACTTCGTGTAGGTGGTAGACCATACAAATATAAAGTCCATTATCATTTTTTATTGTACGAAAGAACATAATATATTATCCATTATGAATTATAAATATGTCATTAATTACATAGTTATTTCATTTTTAACACATATATTAAATAATGTTATCTTTATTAACTTCCATGTAAAGCATTAGTGAAAAACGAATCACATCGCTTCATGAGGAGATAGTCCTATATACACATAAGTGATGTTATAATATACCATATTAAATAGAAAGTAAAACATATAGATATTGATAATTATTTGATAGGTATAATTATATGATAAATATAAGATATATACATTATATGCATAATCACACCCAATCATGAGAGTTTGTAATGGAATATTAATGACATTAATTTGTGAGGTGGTTGTCCACCATATACATGAATAATGATTTTGTAACACATTTGGAGGAAGAAGGGATGGGAGAAGGTAATTAAATCGACATTACAATATATAATTATATTTATGAAAAATATTTTTTTCTTATCCTAATATTTTAATAATATTTTAATGAGTTGGAAGAATACAATAAAATAAAAATAATTGTCGTAGAATGTCACCTCTTCTTTGGGTAACCACCTTATGTTTTCCCCAAAATCCTTCCACGGTTGGATGTATTCTAAATTTTTTTAGGCTATGATGATAGGATAGAATTATGGATGTTATTTTTATAGGTATTGTAATAAATAAATCCATTTATAGTGTGATGAAAAGAGGATATGAATAGAGATATATAAGAGAGGTGAGTGGAACACTTGTAATTTCTTGAAATAAAAACGTTTACCAATGCTATTTAAATACATAATTTTTCCAAAATAGATTATTTTATTTAATTAGACAATACAAGGAAAAATTTTGATATCTAATTGATTTTTGAAATCAGTTTAGTTTATTTTTTCCATTATCTATTTGGTTTAACCCCCCAAACCCCCATTTTTACCTTAATCGGAGTAAATAAAATTGTATTGTTTTTACTATTAACAATAGTAAAAAAATTTATGAACATAGAAGTTAATAAATAATATTTTGAATCAAAATATGGATTCCATTTTAAAAATTACCATACACATTAATTAGTGCTTTTTAATTTAATCTTTTATCTTGCATAGGTGTAGATAGAGTAGGGTTTTAAAGAGAAGATGTATGAAAGTTCACAATTATATAATTTCAAAATTCAATGTTAAAATTATTCCAATTAAATAAATTGAATTAATAGATATATAATTAGAAAAAATTTAAAAAAATTTAAAATATATCACACACTTTTAATTCATTTAAATGAAAATGAATGTTTCAAAAAAATTATGTTATTTACTATTCATCAAAAAATGAAACAGTTTATAAAAATACAAAAAAACCCTAAGATATTATTATATACTATATTCAAAATTTATGTTTTTTTTCACAAAATTTATTTTAAAATTGGTAATAAAATAATTTTAAATAATGTTCATAATGCATGATGTATCCAACTTTCAAAAAAATATAGTTATTTTCTGAAAACATGTCTTTCTCTTTCAAAATATTCTTATTTTAAATGTTATCAACATAAAATCATTGAATTTATATTATAAATGTGTGAAACATAAATGTTTCATATATTAGTTTTTAATATACCTACCTTTCAACATACTAACTATGTTTTAATGGTAATGTATTAACAATAAATTTTTAATAGATTAACTCATTTCATACAAACATAGTTATGTGCGCATTGCAAGAAAATGATGATATTTATGTTATTGAAAAATAAGTAAATCAGAGACTATTAGGGTGTTAATTTTTCTTATGTGTGTGGTGTTTCATTTTATTAAAAGTATTATACATGATTTTCCAATTTATATAGTAATTAGGGGTTAAATTATTCCCCCTTAAATAAACTATGTCATCATTATTTAATCATGTTCTCTACAATCATGGGTTTGACATTTGAAAATATTTATACTGGGATTCGATATTGTGAGAAAGATATGTAATTCTTACTCTTTATAAGAGAAAAATGGAATTAAAAAGGACTTATGTAATAACACACAATGGGTTTTCAAATAGAATGAGATCAGTGGGGAGTGAATATATGGATATAGAATAAAAGACTAAATAATTATAGTGGGTTATAGAGGTTATTCATAACTATTATGTTATTGATAAATGAAATCATTCTTTTGAATTCGAATGATATAATGTAATTTTATTTTCAAGAATTTTCACTATAGATGGCTGGGGAATTCCTCGACTCTAGTAAAAGGATTGTAAAAATAAATGTTATACTAATACCTTAATTTATGACTAACTAGTGGCCTTTTAAATCATAACACATTAGTTTAATATCTATAAAAATTTATAGCAAACCCCCATTCCATTTAATAAATTACTTGGGTGTTTCTTACCACAATTATCACATCTGGGAAAATATGTCATTCCTTTCTTCAATTATTATTCTTTTTCCTCTATCTTAATTTTCTTATCTTTATACCTTTATAATATATAATATATAGAATATTTATGCTCTATATTTTAATAAAATGACATTATTTATTCATATGATTAGAATGTTTGTGATACTAGTTCCCCTTGAATGATTGTCTTCATCTCATCAATGAAACGACCATTCGTACTCTTTGTATTGTGTGCATTGATGTGGTTCCAATTTTTCATTTTTGAATGATTTATAAAGGATATATAATTGTTAATTAGATCATATAATTAGTAAATATAACATTTAATGTAATGACATATGTAGCTATATAATAATTTGTTTTCATTTTGGAATTAAATTTTTAAATCTATTATAAACGTATTTAGAAATGAGTTTTATTTATAAATAAATAATATATAGTAATATAATAGTAACATTATCTATGTGAGTATAAATAAAATTTATGTATCATATATTTTAAATCAAGATATATCATGGAATAAGAAAATAATTTTTTTGGAAATGATAAATTAAGTGTTAGTATTTTTCAAAGTGATAAACATTTTATTACCATTTTGTAATTAACATAGTTGTTGAAAATAAAATATACATTTACAAAATAGATTCAGAAATAAATATTTCTTTTTCTAATTATTAGAATATAATTTTACGAGACCATTATTAATTTTTCAATGTGTCGTAAAACCTGTTATAATTGTAAAATATGAATTTTTTGAATAAATGATTATTTTTACTAAAATTAAATATATAATAATTATAAATTTTTAAAAAAACATTTACTCAATTTTCTAATTATACATGTATAAAAATGTATAGGGTAACTTTTTCTTTGATATTTCTAAAACATTTTATTTTTTTGTGAATATTAAAATATGGTAATTTAAAGAATAAATTCATTATTTGTTAAATACAATATTCCTTCACTCATTGATGATGTATGTTCCATAATGTAAAATGATATTCTATGATATTAAAATATTTAGTGATAATTCTATAACTATTCATATTTATGAGCAATAAATTTAACTAATGAATATAATAAATAAAAAAATCCTCTCTCCTACACTATAAATACCACCCCTCCCCTCCTCATCTACTCACAACTAAAAGCCATGTAGCTTGGTAAATTTCTTCCCAATACCTTTCCTAACCCTCATATCTATTTTTAATACCTATTGGTCTTACAACGAGTTAAAATACAAGGTTTTTAAGGAGGTTCTAAATAAAACGAATTCAAGAGGTAAAATCCTCTTTCATTTTCATTTATTTTCCATTTATTTTCATTTATTTTATTATTTACTATTTACCCACCCTTATCTAAGTGGAATGGACAATAATTTATTATATATATAAATTAATTTTGTCATATTTATTTAAATATTCATCATGAAACTTCTTCTTCTCTCCCATTTATTACATAAATTACAACGTAATCTGTGAGGAGTTGATTTACTGCAATCATGGATGATACACATTCATTTTTCATTATAATCTTAAATTATGGTCATAAATCCATTATTATTGTTAAATTATATTTTATTGTACATATGATAAGTTATTTATTGTTTTGGAACAACTATATAAACATGATATTGAATAAAATGATATATGATATTGATGTTCTTAAAAAACTAAAATAAATCATTACTGTTAATGTTTAATATAATAATTAATCCTCATAAAATATAAAAATGATATATATAATAATTAATTTTCCTTGAATCATATTATCTCCATTTAATTTCACTTATTGTGTTATCTTCCAATAAAAAAATACATAATATAACAACCATGGAAACCATGAAATAAAAGCACCCTAGAAAATGATAATGAAAAATATTATTAATAAATCAGTGTAAATATGTTATATGAATATCATATAAGTAGTTTTAAATAAGAATATGGTTTTTAAATTCATTAATAACACTATATAAACCACTAAACAATATTTTTGAACACATTTTATGTAGGACGAACCCTAGGAATGGGAATTTTAAACACAATTTCCATTCTATAGGTTAACCCTCTACTTCATTGAATATGTGGAACTAAGTTTATATGCAAAATTAATTTTTATTAAATATTATTTTAGTATTTGTATTTATATTTTATGAAAATATTTCACTATTTTAATTAACTCTAAATTCAAATATATGATACTTGTAAGTAACCTTTCATTAAAAAATATCTTTTAGATTTCTATTTTTTCAAAATTCAGAAGGAATTATTTTATGAAATAATTATTATTTACGGATTATTTTATGGTTATTGGGACTTTTTTATGAAGGTTTTGACCAATCTATCCATCAAATGAATTTGGTATTTTTATGTTGGAGATTTAAAGTGTGGTTACTCCAACTATAATTGTGATGGATACACCATAATGCAGTTGTGAGGGTTACATTGTAAGGTAGACACTAGGGATACATTTGTAAGGTACCTGTGACAGTTAAAAATAATATGGTAGTATAAAGGGTTACAATAATATATAATTATTTAACCATGTCAGCATTATGTTATTATTTATACCTTCTATGTTTTATCCAAAATCTCATGTTTTTCCAATGTTACTATATGATACTTATTGGGTGATAGGTATGTATTTATGAAAATGATTTCATATGTTTATATGTATTGAAGGAATAACTATTTATCTCCTTCTTTAGATTTACCTTACTGAGGTTTTCATGATGATATGATGTTTTAAAAGGGGTTTCATAGTGTTAAAGGATGGATAAGATAAATGGAGAAGCTAAGATAAATGTTGTGAAGACTTTTCATTAAATTATATCATGTTTTTATAAAAACCTAATTTATTATAGAAGAAATGGATTTCTTTTTTAGTAAAAACTTTTTATTCCTATGGGTTATTATGAAAAAATTATTTCAATATTTTATAAAACCCTAAACTGAGATAATGATTTGGAAAGTAATGAACTGTATTATAAAGGATATTACTAGATTATGTAATGTTTATGGATGGTTTTTTATAGTTGGTATTAGAGAATGTGTTTGATAACCTTATTGGATAGGATGATGTTAACAGAATAAGATAAATGATGTTGTGATGAACTTCATGCCAAGTTTTCCAAGGTTTCCTCGAGGGAATGATACAGTTTTTGTTGTCATTGACAGAATAAAAATTGTTTCACACTTCTTACTGATCATGGAGACCTTCATCGTTGATCAGCTGGGAAGGTTGTAAATCCGGGAGATCATACATTTACATGTGGTTCCACACCCCATTGTTTCAGATAAGTACATCCATTTTACTTCTTCGGTCTGGCATGGACTAAGAGGGATTTGGGTACAAAGGGACTTCTGAGCACAACTTACCATCCATAGACAGATGTCCAGTCCAAGTTTGCGATTTAAGAGATGGAGGACATGCTTCGAGCATGCGTCCAAGATTTTGGAGGTTCTTGGGAGAATAACATACTCTGGTGGAGTTTTACTACAATAATAGTTTTTGAGAAACTATCCAAATGGAACCTTATGAGGATTTGTATGATAGGCAATGCAGATCACCACTATGTTGCCTAAAAGTACGAGAGACCGCTATGTTGGGACCTCGTCTAATCCAAGAGACCATGATGCATGTGGAGTTGATTAAAAAGGATGGATACTACACAGTCACGATAGATTTCTTATGCTGATAGAAAAATATGCCCTATGGTGTTCGAGGTCAGAGATCAGGATGTCCAATTTGTGACACTATGGTTAAGACACATGAGGATTACGAGGCATGTAATGCATTCACCGAGATATGTTAGGAAATTTGTGGTTTTGGAGAGAGTTGTGATAGCTTTCTATCAATTGCAATTACTATAGTGGCATTAGGATATGTGTGGTGTCTTTCATGTTTCTCAGCAATATTGTTACTTCTTTGAGCTGTCTCATTTTTTCAACCTAAAGAAGATGATTTCGAGGTTGATGCATCATTTGAGGAGCATCCTATCCAGATTTTTGGTCGAAGCGCGATGGTTCACCATGGCTAGTATGTTCCTCTGGTATGGGTGTTATGGAAGCATGGGTGAGTATAGGATGATATTTGAGTGGGAGACCAATGTGCGATCGTAATGGGTAGAGCTGTTCGAAGATTCTGCTTCACCATCTTCTTATTGAAATTCAGGGAAAAATTTCTTTAAGGGGGAAGTTTGTAAGAACCCAGATCATCATTTGAGATATGGATCTTAATTTAAATTGTTTTTGAGAAAAAGGGGAAAATCTGGAAATTATAGTAGTACACATCGTGTACATAAGAGTACGCATCGTGTATTGGGTTTCCTCTTGTAGCCGTGTACTAGTCGTGTAGCAGCTGAGTACATGGCTGTATGGGGTGACCTGAAAAATACCTAATGTGGATCCTAGTAAAGGCCTATACATTCCATGTATCCTCAAGGAACACACTGTGTATTTTTATTTTTATTTGATATATCGGACCAGGGTCACGTCTAATTGGAATAACCTACTTTTTCTCTGTTTATCTCCTCCAGGAGTGACATATATCACCAATTCTTCTCCAAGACCCCAATCGACGGTCTATTCTCCAAATCGAACACTTACAGTTGCATTAGAATTGCATGAGTGTGTTCTTCCTTCATCTAGAGCCTCTTCTCTTGATTAATCTTCTTTCATGAGATATCTATAGTGAAGTTTTTGTAACGTTTCTGTACATCTACCGCATTATAGGTCTATTCAAAGGCGAAGGTTCAACAATATCAATCAAACAACATCGAGTTAGGTGGTTTGTTCCTTTTCGTAGAGATATTTGGATTATATGTGCAAAGGCGCACAATACCCTAGGTTAGGGTCTTGCGTGTTTTAAAAAATTAACCTTGTTAATGCCTATTATGCCTTGTTTTCTTTAGTAAGGGAGTTTAATTATGAAAAAAATTTATTACCTTGCGATGGATGAGTTTTCCCATTTTTAATTGATATTGGTTGTTGGGTATAAAACTGCATGTTAGACTATTTTTCTTTCCCTACATTGTGCTGTTAGTATGGAGATGATTATTATATGACATGCTTGTGATTTTCATTGTAGTTGTTATCCAAGTGTTATTTTGATATTTACTTTGGATGGTGGATATTGTTTGTGCACGATTGTATTAAATAGGGTTGTGGGAACCTGGTATAGTTAGACGATTGGGGTAATTGACGTTGAGGGATTCCCTAGTCAATCTATTATACTTTACACGTTGTGAGACCATAGAGGGGATTGATGTTGAGTGCTCCCTCAGAGAATCTATAGATAAAATTTTGAGACCGCATGGGGAATTGACAAATAGAGCTTCTTCTATGAGTCTGTATTTTAACATTAAAAGACTAATAGAGGAATTTATTGTGAGTGATTCATCAGAGATTCTTTTTTTGCATGATACGAAAGGGGTTAGACCGTGTGAGCTTGCCCATAGGGTCCTTATATCTTTATTGTATAAGATACACCATAGGGGTTAGGCTGTGTGAACTTTCCTAGAGGGTTACTTGTAATTATTTGGTTTATTAATTAATAAATGTAAATGATTGTAGTTGAAACTATAAGATTTTTTACTTTTGAGTACTTCTTTGATTATTACATCATTTTTCATATATTCCAACTATATTTATTCACTGACCGTTTGGCACAAATATTTCGGTTGTAGCTTACTGGGATTCGTCTCACACCCTATTTGGGTCATGATTTTGGTCTCAATGTGATTATATTGATGTAGGTATAGATAATAGTAAACACCCTTCTACTTCAGGTGCTTCATTTCTATGGTGCTAGAGAGCATGGGACCAAGATAAGGCTTGTGATGATGTTGGAGTTGTTTACTTTTTTTCTTTTATACTTTGGTTTAGTATTGTATTCAGCATTTTGACTTGTTTGGATAATTTCCTAGATATATGTGACTTGCATCATTTATTTATGTGCTTCCATTGTTCATTTACTTTCAATCTTTCACTATTTACTTATTGAATGGCATTACTGCTTCCATGGTTGTAATCTGATTACTATTCTGCGGTGTTACTCTACCAATGAGGGTATAGTTTCCCCATTATCACACATAAGGCCCTCACTTCTAGTTAGTAGCCTCTGACATTCAGGGAAATGTGCTTGAGTCCATGTGACCAACCAGGTATAGGAACCTTTGTGTAGAACCCGGAACTATGATGTTACAATTTGATCAAACAAAATAAAAGTTCATGATGAGTGGAAAATGCCTACAAATTCTAGAGAGATTCATAGTTTTCATTGATTTTTTGGATACTATCGATGAGTTGTTAAAAACATTACAATGTTATCTAGCCTGCTCAATATGTTAACACCAAAGGGGTTAAATATTTTTTGAATGATGAATATGGTTTTTTTAGTAACTGAAGAGGATATAAGTGAATTATTTAGTTTTATTCTTTCCCTCTAGAAATAGAGGTGTTTTCAACTATATTGATTATTCAATTAGGGGACTTGGTTGCATTCTGATGCAGAGTGATCAGGTAATTGATTATTCTCCAATACAAATAAAACATCATGAATTATATTATCCCACACTTGATTTGGAATTATAAACTATGGTTTTTCATTTAAAATTATGGAGGAATTATTTATATATAGTCACATGTGAAATATTTAAATGAAATACTATATTAAAATATACATTTAATCAGAAGGAATTGATCTTGTGGAAGTGAATATGGCGTGAAGTGATAATATATTATGACTCTACAATAAACTACCCGCCAAGAAAAAAATTTGAAGTTGTCATGATTTGAAAACATAATTCTATATTAATCATTTTATTTTTGGAATATCACACATTTATTAATGATTTTATCAATTTTTTATTGGATGTTATTAGTGAAATAAATTCCCCAAATTTGTTTTAGTTGTTAATGAAGTTATCTATATCATAAAATATTAAGAAATAATATAAGGAAGACCATGAGTTATATAAAATGTTAGAATATGTTAAAGGGGGTATGTTTCCATATTTGAACATTGATTAAGATTGTTTCTTGATATTTGTAAAGAGATTATGCGTGCCTTGTGATTCCCTGGCTGAGGAAATATATTTTTTCTGAAGCTGATAGTTATTCAATTAAATTTATCGTGGAAGTACTAAGATGTACAGAGACATTTGGTTTTATTACCAGTGGTATGTAATGAAAAGAGATATTATAGATTTTACTCTGAAATGTTTGAAATTTCAGAAGGCTAATGAATATTGAAAAATACCAAGGGGTAGCCTTTTTCAGTTCCAAAGATGAAATAATAAAATATGTGCACGGATTTAATGGTGTAACTACAAATAACTTATCAAGGTAACAGTAAAACTTTAGTTATCATTTAACAACTGATTAAATATTCAAATTTCCTTCAAACCTAAGATACTATTTGTTTGTATCACCTTTTCGAATTGTACATTAAAGATATTTTTAGTTTATATGGTGGTAATCTATCCATTATATCTGACCAGGATCCCAGGTTCACTTCAAACTTTTGGAAATCCTTTTAGATGTATTTGGGCACAAAATTAATCTTTATCGCTATTTTTCATCCTCAATATGATGGAAATACAGAGTGAAATATTCATAATATATAGGAAATTCTTCGAGCTTCTTCAATTGATTACAAGAGAATTTTGTATCACACTAATTCCTTAGTTGAGTTTTCTTATAATAATAATTTTCATTTTAGTAAAAATGAGTCACATTTTGTTGTATTATTTGGAAATTAGTGTCTTACTACAACATTTTTGGATTAAGTTGAGGAATGGAAGTAAATGGGACAAGAATTAGTAGAGGATGTGGCTGAGAATGTAATGATGATCTGGAAACACATGCGGATAGCTTAGGGAAAGGTGAAAATATATGTAGATAATATTTGGAATGACTTTTCCTTTGAGGATGGGGATTATTTTTTTAATAGAATCTCACCATAGAAAAGTGTAATGTGTTTTGGTAAAAATGTGATGCTAAATATAATGTTCATCTGAGCATATGAGACACTATTGAATATTGGATAAGTCTCCTACCAAGTATCTTATCCTCCACATTTATCTCAGGTACACAATGATTTCATGTTTATAGGATGAGAATGTTTGTTCCATATTCTTGTCATTAATTGAGCCCAAAAGAGTCCTTCTAGAATAGAACCTTTTTAATGAAGATAAACGTGTTCATATTCATGATCATAGAGATCATGTATTGTGTAAGAAGGTAATTTACCACATTATGGTATTTAAGAAACCACATGGTTGAAGAAGCAACATTGGAATCCAAAAATGATATGAGGGAAAGTTATCCTCATTTGATTAATATGTAAACAGAAATGTTGAGGAAGAAATTTATAGAAGGTGTGGATAAAAAAATGACTCGGGTACTTATATGATTTTTTTAAATTTTGGAATTAAATAGTAAAATTCATTTCAAATTTATCAATATATAAGTTTTATTTATAATTGAAAATTAAAAACTAATTGAATAGTTTCCTCACAAATTATAGTTTAAATAATTCTTATGCATCTTTTACGCGTAGTCATGATATCTCATGGATTATGAAAATTAATGTTTTGGAAATAATAAAATAATTTTTGGTATTTTTTTATGTCATAAATAATTCAATATGATTTTATAATTAATATACTGATTTAAAATAACATATAGTCTCATAAAATATATTCATCAATAAATATTTTGTATTCTTATGATTGTAGGGTAATTTTTCGAGACATTAATTAATTGTTCAAAAATTCATTAAATCATTTATATTTTTAAAACTGGGATTTTTTAGTAAATGAAAATTTTTATTAGATTTTTTTCTCATATTAAGAAAATTATTTTGGAAAAAAGTATTTCATTTTCAATTTTACACGTTGGAAATTTTATTGGGTGAATTTTTGGGATTTTTCAAAAATAAATGAATTTTTTGTGAATAGTAAAATACAGTAATTTACAATATATTTACATTATTAGTTCAATACACCATTCAATTAGTCATATCTAATGTAAGATCCATAATATCTAATTATCTTCCATTTTTTAGTACATATGTTTATAATTCTCAAACTCTTCATATTCTTGATCCAAAATAATAATATAATGAAAATAATAATGAGAAAACACATATCTCCTCCAATATAAATACCACCACTCACCACCCATTCTCCTCAAAATTAAATACCATGTAGCATGTTCAATTTCTACCCAATTCCATTTCCAAGCCTCTTCTCCATGTTTGGGACCTTCTAGTATCACCAAAAGGCCAAAACTAAGGTCCTTAAATAAATTTTAATGGAGGAAAATTTAAGAGGTAAAATCCTCTTTCATTTTTTAGTTTTCATTTAATTTACTTTAGTTTATTATTTTCACTTCACCTCCCATTATAAAAGTTTAATAAAAACTCTATTATCGTATAAATACTGGAATTTATCATGCTGGCATAAAAATTCATCATCAAATTTCTCCTCGACCTTTTTATTCAAAAAATGATTACACCATCATTGATGTGTTGATTTTCTACCATCATGGATGATACACATTAATTTTTCAATAGAGAATTTAATTGCAGTCATAAAACCATTACTATAGATAAATAATATTTTATTACAAATATTTTATGTTATTTAATGTTGTTTAAAAAGTATATGATCATTATATTGAATAAAATGATAGATGATACTGATGATCGTAAATACCGCCAAAATAAAATAAATCATTTTCAATAAATTTTTATCAAATGATTCATCCTCATATTAGAAAAAAATAAATATGATATAATAAACATTTTTGAAAACATATTAACTCCATTTCATTATAATTAGGGTGTTCTTCATCAACATGATAAAAAAATACAATGACGAACCAACCATGGAAACCACAAAATAAATGCACCCGAAGCTTTTAAAATAACCAAATATTATGAATAAATGGGTGGAAAGATGTTAGAAAAATATGATATAAGTATTTATAAATATGAATACAATTCTATAATATATTAATAACACTCTTTAAACCATTTAACAGGAGGTTTTAATTTTATTGATGTCAGAAAAACCCGAGGTAAGGCAATTATGATATCAAATACCATTCATTGTGATATCCTTCTACTTTATTGATTATGTGGTACTAAGATTATATGAAAAATTAATTTTTAATATATTCTGTTTTATTAATTGGATTTACAATGTATACACATATTCAATTATTTTTATAAATTCTCACTACAAATATATTATATTTCTAAGGGACTTTTCTTTATCAATCCCTTTTAAAATTTCTATATTTATAAAAATTTATGAGGAATGTTTTTATGAATGTGATATTATATAATTATTAATATATGGTGATTGGGAATATTTTATATTAAATGGTGGGACCTATATTTCTATAAAATTATTTGGGTATGTTTTTGTTATAGGTCAACTATATGGTTACTCTAAGTGTGACTGCAACGGTTACACCATAAGGTATTCACGAGGGTTATTACATTATAAGCTAGCATCAAGGGATATGATGTTAGTTATTCAAGAGGGTTATAAATAACATTGTAGAAATTATGGTTACAATAATAAGTAATTATTTCCAAATAAAACCAACATGGTATTATTTATGTTTCATCTGTTTTATTGAAATCTCATGTTTTCATAAAAAAAAATATATGATATATATTGGGTGATAAGTATATCTTTGTAAAAATGGTTTCATATGTTTAAAAGTATTCATGGAATACAAGTTTCTATCATTTTTTTTATGAACCATACTAATCATTCTATTCTAAAACCATGTTTTTAAAATATTTTTCATAAGATTGAAGGATGGGTATGATAAAGGGGGAATGAGATATGATTATTGTGAAGAAATTTCATTGAAATATTTCATATTTCAATTAAAAACATTTTTATTATAGAATAAATGGATCTTTTTTAGTAGTACCCACATTTTATGATTTTGGGTTGATATGTATGAATTTTGTGCTAATTTTAAGAAACATTAAAAAGAAATGATAATTGGGAATGTAAGGAAGTGAAAACAAAAGGAACTAAATATATTATTTAATGTTTATGGTCAGGTACTTGTATAAAATACCAGAACTACTAAAATACATTACATTAATTGAAATATTTAGGCCTATGGAATATCATAATAGTAAAAAAGGTTTCATTAGTCATATATATAATTTAATATCAGTCATAGATATATGTGAATAAAATGTTTATTATCATAATAATGTCCCATATGATTGTCAAATGAGGTGTGTAGCCTGCTTTCATACACTAGACGATGGCTAGGACAAACCTAATGTTTATTTTTAGTGTTGATACCTATAGGTACATTTGTTCCTAAAACAAGACTACTTTTTCTATTGATATTGTTATTTATTTTCTATAAAAAACTACATGATATATTACATATGAAAATGTAGAATATACTTTTATACATATCTTCAAATTATATCATAGGTTTAAGTTCCCTATTCAATGTTTTCCTAAATATAGTTCAAAAGGATTATACTAAATATTTCTCTGATACCAATTATAGCACCCTATCTCGAGTAGCCTAGAGATTGTGTATACGTTACTACATTGGAATATGATACTATGAATCTCATTATAAATGGATTTTATATATTGGTAATTCTAAAACTGTGGTATTTTAATAGGGTATCATGTTTTGTTCAAACCCAGTGTTGCGTAAATTGGAGGTTATCAATGTGATTAAATTTTTTTAAAAATAAAAATAGCATAATGTTTTTGGGTGTTACATTCACTAATATTAATATTTTTTATATCTCTTACTCAATCAAAAATGGTGTACATATTTCTAATATCATGGTGAGTTTCAAACTACATAACTCTTGTGGTTCAGGTTATCTCTCCATCATAGTGTTATATCATATTCCACAATCATAGACTATATAGACATGCAATTAAGGTTTAGTAGAATTATAATCAAATAAACATTCTTATTAACCTTTCAGAATGACACATTTTTATTTGATATAATTAAGGAATACATTTTCTTATTCCCCTATAAAAGGAATCCTAATATAGATCAAAATATATATCATATATACTCTATGTGGATGAAAACTAATAGTGGAAGGTTCTATTAAATCATACTAACATTATTGATAATCTATATATCATCATATTAATTATATTATTAAAATTATCCCATGAATATTATGTTATTAATTATTATATATATTAATTTATATTGATTAGGGTTAAAGTAATAAACAATACAAATTCATCTCAAGATACGTAGATAAAAACTCGACCATATATCATAAATATTGAGAAAAAATTCTATCTAAAATATCTAAAATGATGTGTAGAGATCATCTCCAGATCATCTCTCAAAATTCAACTTCTTACTCAACTCAAATCATTGTTAAATTCATCTATATTTTGATATTTATTTAATAGATATTAGTAATTAAATTTTTTACATAAATCTCTAGAATGTTCCTAATATTTGAAACAAGAATACCATACATAATAACATTCATATGTCCTGTCCAAATATGGTTGTCTCAAATATTTTAATATTGATCCTAAATATATTCATTATGATGATGATAAAAATATGGATTCTATGGAATATCTTACACATTACATTAAACATATTCTATATGAGAGAGAATATATTATTTATCACAATACCACCAGTACATTTCATATTTTCAAATAAAAAACATCTATAATTTTTTTGAAATTATGTACTATTCAAAATAGCATGAATAAAATAGTTTGTGTTTTTCCTTTTTTCATATTTCAGTAGAATGTAATGAATGCATTTTTTATATGCTCTAAAATATATTATGTATCCACACAAGATATTTCCCTTTCAAAATTAGAGAATGAAATTAAATATATATATTCTATATTATGTATAGTATTTTATGAACTATGAGGAATATTTTATTTATCATATGAAATATGATACGTATCATAGTGTATCTACATATCTATTACAAATATTATTCTTCTATAGAAATAAAATTTATGTTTCTTATGGAAAATCGACCTCAAAATATTTCCTCTGACCATCAATAAACATTATAATGTAATTTCTAGCAACTATAGATCATCTCAAACCTCAAAAATGACTTGTTTAAAATCAAAGAATCATTCAATTATCATCACTCGCAATTTAAAAGACATATAGTATGCACATTAAAATTACATGTGTTATTTAGTCTCTTAATGTAGATTTGTTGTATACCATAATAAATCAACCAAGATTACATAATGAAATATTATTTCTTAATGGGAAATGTATTAAAGCAACAGATGTTTATAAATTATTTATATTCCCAAATTTTCACACATCTATGTTGAGAAAAAAAAAAGTTATTTATATTTTTTATATCCCCCTCAGTTAGATAACTCATTTCTCCCAACTATTTCATAGAAAACCGGGTTTCCATTGAAAATAATAAATCATATGATATTTCTACCATTCAAAACATTTGAAATCATATTTTAAAGGAAGTTAGCATATTCAAAAGTGCCTATGGTGAGATTTGAATATTGAACATGCACATTCAACCTGAGGGATTCAAATTTTCCATTATACAAGGAATTAGTGAAGATTTCTAAAATTTGATAACTTATTAGAATATATTTTATATTTAACTGTTCATTGATAATTTTTTATTTGATAAATGTGTATTTTACGAAAATATTATTTGATGTAGATACTTATAATTAATTATTTATAGATTAATTTCATATTGATTTTTACATGATATTATTAATAGTTTGTTAGATATCACTTAAATATATTTAAACATATCTATCATGTATATCCATTATGAATAGGCTTGTGTAGAATCAAAAAAATGGTGCCTTAGTTGTGCTTAAATTCATAGAGATATTTTTCTTGAAATACTAGTATAATGGCACATTACCTTTCTTTCATATAAGTTTTAAACTTTTTTTTAGATTCCTTTTTCTCAAGTGGGAATGATATGTATAATTATAATGTTAGAAATTTTTTAGAATTTTCTACTCGAATTAATTTTTTCTATAGACTGGTGGATATTTACAACCCACATAATGGAGTTTCGTGATGTGTAATCTTCACCTAGTAGATGCTGTGAACTGGTTATGTAGTGTGAGAGGATTAAACACCAAATAAAATTTTCACATTGTGTAATGGAAACTATCTGAGATTTATAAAAAAGTCGATGGGGTTTTCCGCGTATCTATGTTTTCTGCATTAAATGATCTGTAATTCAATTAAAAACCATGAAGATATGATATGTTACAATTTTATGAGTATTGTACGGATGGTCAGATTTTATTCCACACATCCTCCCTTCATCAACCCAGAAAGATCCCTATGAGTTTTTGGGGAATTTATTCCCTTTTTAATACTTCATTCATCAATTGATCAAATTTGTAGTTAGATTTCGTGACTTTAGTTATGTAATCATGTTGTTTCTTTTTGTATTTGGATGAGGATTCATTTTGGGATGTGTTTTTTTGGATTAGTTATAGGATATACTTTTCTATTGATACCTTTAAATTTCATGGTGTGCCATTTCTTTTGAAGTCTATTCACTTGGGTTCCAATCACAATTATCGAAGGAGACCAGTTTTCTACCATTTCAAGGTAGGTGTTTCTATACGATTAGTTATATTGATGTGAATCATATTTTTCTTGAAAAATTATGTTGGGAATTCTACTGATGTGAAGTGATAAGTGGTTTTAAATGGTTTCTAGGAATGTCAAATGTATAGTACACATGGTCCTATAGGCTATATCCCAATATGAAGAGATTCTCCATTTATTGGTATTTATCACATGATTTATTGTATCATTGACTACTTATCAGATGATTTTATATGAGGTTGTTTCACATAGATTCTCATTATAATTTTTTTCATGGATATGTGTTTAACTTTTTATATCTTCTTTTATAGATTTTCTTTCTTATTTTATATCCAATAGTATTCATATATCATGTTTGATTATATGAAAGGATTTTATAGAAACCAATGGGAAAATGGTTTAAAATTGGTTTGTTTATTTGTAAAAGTATTTTGTTTTTAAATATAATTTTTTTCCATTATTGATATTAGAACATGTAACAAAAATATGGTGGTACCCAACTGGGCTTTTTATCACAACATAAATTTGAATATTTGAATTATTATATGTTGTATTATTGGATTTAGGTAATGGTATGTGCATATATTAGTATGTTGTCTTCTCTTATTTTTGTTTCTTTTGGTTTGGTTTGGTCGGGAGGTGAATACTTGTCAAATAGTGTTTTGATTTTTTCTGATTTTTACTTTTTTGTTCTATTGGATGTTTTTAGATGTATATTGTTTGTATATTCATTGTACTTTCTTAGTTGAATTGTTTTTATTATATAAAATACTAGTTTCAGTTATCATTTTATACCAATATTAAATGATGGACCAGTTCAAGTGTCTTATTTGTTGGCCCACGTGGGTTCGTTACAATTTTGTGTCAATGGGATGGTATACCATATGAGTGTTACCACTACATGATTTTGGTTCTATGTATTGCGTATATAGGAGTTAGGATGAGTATAATTTCAATAGTATGTGTGGAAAACGGTCATGGACAGCTCACAACTGTAACTGAACAGAAGTTACTATTATTTGTTAGGGACATTTAACTAGGATTGAGACATGGATTTTGATTGAATTTCAATAAACTATATGGGATGTTTATTTAAATTGAAAATTTCCTTTTTACACAGGGTGTCTCATGGGAACTATAAATTCAAATTTTATAAAATATTTTTTTTCAGTGGCTTATGTTAGTCCTATTATTTGGTAATTTTCTCATGATTTATTTGTTTTTACATTTTTAAAGATAATTACCCCCTAATGAATTATTCTAAATCAATGGGAGTAAGATGACAGACATGTTTTTTTGGGAAATCCTCCAATGGAACCTAATTTTGTAGAAGTATTTATCTACACTATTTAAAATTTAGGTTACATGGGTTTTGGAAAACCAAGATGTGTGGTGGGTCATGGCTTAGCGTTTACTATGTAGAATCCACATGTACTTCAGGGTGAAAAAGGACCAGATGAATATTAGGAGACTCTTTAGTGGGTAGATAGGATCTTCACTTTCATGAAGGCTTTTTGATGAATATAAGGTGGGTTTTTTAATTTTACTTTTTGAGGGACTAGGGAAGTGTTTGTGGGAATCTATTGTATAAACAATTTTTCATGAGGATCTTACCTAGGATTCCATCAAGAAAATATCTAATCGATAGTTTAATATTATCAATTTTTCCTTGATAAATACTGGGAATATCTAACCATAGAGAAATTTAATAATACCGTTCTAGAGTATTCCACCTTTTTTGATGAGTTGGCCAATCTTTCACCAGAGAATTTCACTAACGAGTACCCAATGTCTTGAAGGATTTATTTTGGACTAAGGATTTATATTGAGTCATTGATTATTCTCATGTTCCTTCTGAAATTTGTCGAGGACGTGGATAAGGAATATTTTGATGATGTAATCATAGATAGGATGATATTTTTGGGTGCAGATTTATATGGTTCAGTATTTTTCTAGGGTGTATATTTTGGAAGTAAAAATAAGTGTAAAAGTTGTCAGTTTTCTTGAGGAACAATTTCATTGGATTTCATATGGGAGATGTTGTTTGTCTTCCATCAATGCTTTAATCAAATTCATTCCTGGTCTAACTTTGTGGAGGCTCCTAGGACATGTCATCTTATTAGATGATCTGGTCATCTTCAATGTTTTTATGAGAATATATCTTAGCGTAGTAGGGTAGTATCAACCATCACAAAGGTTTTTTTGGTTCTTGATGATTCTTCCTAGGGTGGTTGTTTTAATACTCAGGGAAATGGATATATTCATGTTGTAATAACCAGATGTATTTATGTATCATAGTATGCACGATATGAATATGAATCAGGGATAAAAAGTGTCAGAGTAATGGTGTTTATTTTGACTTATATGGTGTTATATTAGTTTGATATAGGTGATACTCATTATTTAATATCATTAGTGCTAGTTTATGTATTGGGGTTTTAATAAAAAAATATTCCATTCCTTTTGGAACATTCCATGACATTGGGAAATATGTATGAATAAGGATTCAATGTTCCCTTGTGTTAGGTGTAGATAGAAATCATTGAGGTGGATTGGAAATTTGAAGTTCATGATCATGACATAGTTAAAATGATTATCAACAAATGTTGTTTGATCACTGTTAAGGTCTAGATAGTATCTTATCATCATTGAGTTCTATTCTTATATTCTGATGGGACCACTCATATTTTCCTAGTAGAGTTGTACTCTATATTGTAAAGGGAAGGCAACGTTGGTCATAACATAGGGGTAATATTTTTTCAGTTATCTCAAATGTTTCATGATGATATTAACCCATATTTGGGTGGTTGATCCATTTAGTGGGGCATGAAAATCTTGAGATCTTTTAGATTGATTTTTCTAGTTTATCATCACAGATATAAGTAAAGTTTAGTATAGATCAACTTAATGGTATAGCACCCCTTAATATTCTATCTTATTGACTAGAACCAGCTATGTTGGTGGGACCTAAGGTAAAACTTGTGGACCTATAAGCTAATAGATTTGATTCCTATTGTATCATAGTGGGATTATCATATCCAATTTAATAAAAATGTTGCTGGGTGCCTCATACATTGTATTGATTAATGAAAGTAGAATCTTCGGAATACTAAAGAGATATAATTTCTTATGGATTGATGATTACATTGATCATATTAGAGTTAATCAATGGTTTAATTGGATTTACATGTGCTTAGGGTACCACATATTAATAGATCGAGAGGAGGATATACCAACGACATCATTTAGGAGTTAATATAGGAATTATGAGTTTTTGGTTATTCTATTCAATCTCAATAATTCTCATATAGTGTCTATAGAATTGATGAATTAGATATTTCATCAGTTCTTGGATTATATTGTTGTTGTGTTCATGGATGGTATTTTTTTACTCCATGCTCAAGTAGGATCATATAGACCATTTTAATATCTATATTTGAACCATCAGTGTACATATTCTATATGGTAATATTTTAAAATGTGTGTTTTGGGTATAGGAAGATGTTTTTTGGGGAATTTGATATTTAAAAGGAGAATATTAGTGGATCCTAAAAATGTGTAAGCAGTTATGTCCAAGGAATAACCTGTAAATGTGTTTCAAATTTGATGCTTCTTTTTTTGGCTAGTCACTATATATGCTTTCTTCAAGACTTCTCTAATATCAGATATTCGATCAAATATTAAACCCAGAAGGGTGAATTTTTTTTAAATGAAAAAAATTTGTCACATAAATTTTGAGAAACTAACTATGAGTTTTTCTTCAACACTGCTTCTGATTCTTAAGAAACTGGGATAGGGTTATGATTATTTATATAATAATTTTTTTAATTGTGTTGGATCTATATTGATGACGAATAATGTGGTTGTGACCTATGGATAAAACCATTTACACCCCCCCAAATGAAGTACGACCCTACCTATTATATTATGTAAGAATATGTTAGGCATGTACCCAAAACATGGAGTCACAATCTTTTTGGGGAGTATTTTACTGTATATTATGATCCTAATAGCCTGAAATCTATTTCAAAAATGAATGATTTGAATTAGAGGGATTGATTTTGGGTACCATTTCATTATAGTTTTGATTATGGTATTTATTATAACCTTAATAATGGGAATGTTCATTCTAATGAGTTGATTAAAAAAGTAATGAAACAAGTCATGAATGAATAAGTTGGGGAGTTGTCTTTGAGTTATTTGTTTGCTGAGATGAGATTGGGAGAGGAATATGTTGATGGATAGTTATTACTACATTTGATAATTTTTGAGTTATAATTTGATTATTGGGTTCATATTTACATGACCTATGATACCATGTTCTAGAGATTTAGTTAAACGATTTATAGTGGGTAGTTCTCAGTTGAGTGGTCTGAGACTCCCTAAGGAGCTTTGTGAATTTTTAGTAGTTTTGTTGTTAAATTTCTCATGAGGATGGTGTTATTGGAAAGTGAAAACCTTTTTTTGGTATATAATCTAATGTAATATCATGATATATCAAGATTTTATATGTCATTAATTATGGAATGAGATAATATAGTCGATTAAGGATTTTTTTTATCATGAATCCTCACTTGTTATAGAGTTAAGGAGAAACACCAAGTAACAATAGGATTTTTGCAACCTATACCCATTCTAGTATGGATGTGTGATGATTATTCCATGGATTTGATCATCAAAATTCCAATTATTGTTGTTGGAAAGATTTTATTTAGGTGATCATTGATCGAATCACAAAATCAGTTCATTTCCTACCTATCCAACAGATGATAATAGTGAAAAAGATTGGGGACTTGTATTTCTGATAGATTTTATAGCATCATGGTGTTAGTTTAAAATTTGATTTTGAGATGTACCTGAAGATCAAATTAATGACTGAGAATTTTTTTATGGAAGTCAATGGATTACAGAGTAAATTAATCATATACTATCATCTGCAGACGGATGGAATGACACATAGGGAAATATATCTTCAAAAGGATATGATCTAGAATTTTGGGATTAATTTCAGAGAATCATTGGAAAATAATTTTCATTTAGTGAAATTGTAATATAATAATAGTTATCATGCATCAGTAAATTTTATATCCTTGGAGGCCATTTATGGGCATCCATATAGATCTCTTTTGTGATTGGAAGAGTTGGGAGAGCGTTCCTTGGTACAAATGATCTTGGTTCAGGAGATGACCGAGATGGTACAGTATATATAGAGGTCATTGATCTTGGAATATATTTTTTATAACTCTTATGATGACTTTTATTTTCATATGATGGAGTTAGAGGTGGTTGAGAGGGTCATTATCATAGTTTCCCCCACCTGAGACATCGTCGGTGGGGACATTAAGATAAGTTGGACCTCAGTTTTGTGGGCCACTTTGAGATGGCTCGATGACTATGAAAGTTGAAATATCATTTATACTTGTTTTTTTCTTTCATATTAAACATTATGTCTTTTATGTTTCCCAGTTGAAGAGATATATAACAAATCCATCAAATGTGAATTGATGAGAGGAGTTTGATCTTGATAAAATACAACATTGCCTTAGTAGTAAGTTCAGATTATGGATCAGTGGGATAAGATATAGCTCGCAAAAATAACCCACCAGTATGCAAACCATGGAATTTTGGAAAGGGTTGCCATGATATATTGGAGTGGGGGTACTTGGTGAGAATTCAATGGTCTTTTTTTATCGATCTATGATCTTGAGGGATTTATAGGGGATGAATTGATTTATGGTGGGGATATTGTATTTCTAAGTTTCCTTTTTCCTATTATGTTCTAATTGATTTTCAATTTTTTATTTAATATTGGAAGGATACTCGTAATGGTGATGTCACATATTTTTTGTAATTTTCATCTCAGTTCTAGAGTATTTTTATACTTGGGTTTACACACCATGTAATGGTGTTTCACAATGTGAAAACATCACCTAATAGATGATGTGATATGGGTACTCTATGTGAGTGGTTTGAAAATTTTGTAAATGGATTATGTCATTTAAATGGAAAATATCATGTTTTTGTGGTGGTACCCTTTTGGGATTTTTTTCACACCCTATATATGCCTTTGGAATTATTTAGATGTTTTATATATAGAATTTTGGTAATTGTAATACCTTCTTTTATGATGATGGATTTTCTGGTTGTTTCTCCTTTGGTTTGGATTGATTATTAGGTGACTATATGATACATCGGATTTTGAAAATCATTATGGTTTATCATGTTTGGCTTGGGTAGTATGGTTTTAGTGGTATCTTGTTTTTTCATCTTTGTACTCTGGTGTTTTAATTTTCCTAATTATATAAATGGATGTATCTTATTATCCTAATAAACCTATATTAAATGAAATAATAGTTTAGCTGGTGTTCCAACAAACATATAAAACATTATAAAAAATGACTATACCGCCAGATATAAATGTCATATTATCAAAATAACTAGAATAATCCGAATAAACATATTTAAACAATTTTAAGTGTTATCCTCACCGATAAATCATTTAAAAATTCAATTTCAAATTATTATGTCTTATAGAATACCATTAAGCTATCACGTCTTCTTTTTTATTCTATAACACATTGGTAACTACCACAAAATGATACTAATTAAAAAATTTCACATCAAGATACAGTACGATAACAATAAGTTATAATAAAATTCTAAAAATAATTTATATTCACATATTGACCTACATCTTATTTTATGAGATTTAGCCCAACCTTCATGGGAATAGACACTACGTTCATATTCATCAAGTGAGGGCAAAAAACTCATGGTAGATGAAGATGGATTCATCACTCCTAACCCTAGGAAAACTAGGAAAAGGAGAGATTACTCACAGATGGAAAGAACCATCACCACTCGCTCTATCAATACCAATAAGTCTGTCAATAATGAGACAGTTCATGACACTCCAGCTGATGAGACTAATGAGATTACATCACAACTCTCCCTTGAGGAACAATTAAAAAAAATTTGATGCTCATTGGGAAGAGCAAAAAGGATTGGCCTATGAGAAAATGAAAAGTGGTGAAATTTCTGCTGAAACCTTTCATAAAGTTGAACTAGGTATTTCGAGGAGAAGAAGGCAATTAATCCTCCAGAATTCCTGTTGACTTATTCTTTTGCAGTTTGCTTCAGATCAGAAATAGTTGCTTGAGTTTTTTCATTGCTTATGTGCTTTTAAAATTTCCGATTTGGATCTGCCTCTAAACCTGACTTTGAGCCTGTTCTGCCATTTTTGCATGGATTCTGAATTGCTATTCAGTGAAAAAAAAGGAAAAGAAAGTTGCTGTCTTGTTGGGATTCCCTTGAGTTAGTTGGATTGCTCGAGTATGCTTTATTATTTGACTTTACATCCATCTGTTTAGTTGAGACTTTTCCTTGATGAAGAGCTGATTTGTTCTGGAATTTGAGGTAGCAGAATGCTGAAGACATGTTGGGTCTGACCTCTCTCTTTTGGCAGTTAGTGCAGATCTTCTTCTGGAGCTTTAGGAAGCCCGCCCTTTGGATTTCTTTGATAACTTGCACATGCAGATTTCTTCTTGCTGGAGACCCACGGTTTTATCTTCTTGATTTCCTCTATCTACTTTTGTTTGAAGTTATCTTGATTTCGCCAGGATACTCAAGTTCTCTATTGGTTATTTGCTACTGGTCCTTCCTTGTACCTGTTTTGTTGCGGACTTGTGGAGACGATACCCTGTCTGATTCATATATGCTTTGAAAAGTGTGGATCCTGCTCTGGATTCTGAAGTTCCAGAATGAGGATGAAATGGTGGGGCTGATCATGCAGATTTTCTTCTGGATTCTTCTGGAATCTTTTGATGTTTTTACCCGGTTTTTTTAAAGTTGTATCTTTGTTGGTCTTTTATATTTTCAAGATGGTGTATGCATTTTACACCTCGAGATTTTCTTGTATCCTTTTTATTTAATAAATTTCTTTTGGCATGGATTGGGTAACCAATCCATGTCGCCTCTTTGAAAAAAAAAATATTCATCAAGTGAATTTTAAAAAAAAATCAGGTCATATATTTATTTTGGTAAAAATATGAAAATCAACATTTTTATTATATGGAATTCCATGAATAAAATAATCTCTCAATGACATTTAAATTTAATACACATTTTTATTTTCATTGAAAACTCTACAAAAATATTCTCTTGAACTCATTAAAAAAAAATTCAACAGCACATATTTTTAAAATAAGAATTATTAATCTCATCAACATCCCATAGTAATTTTCATAGACTTTTCCTATAGTGAACTTCCTCTTTCTCAAGTATATATAATATTTTGAATAGTAAGCTCAACAGTCCTATATTAACCTATGAATAGATTTCATCACTTTTGAATCTATGCTTCCATCATTTTCATGAAACCCCTAAAGTTATCTATATATATATTGGTTTTATGTATTCCTTTCAGAATAAATGTTACATCCATTTGATTTATTTTTGAATTTTATTTAGATAATTAACCAAAAAATTATTTTTTCTTCAAGTCTTGTAATAGGATAAAATTATTATAAGAAATAAACTCTAGAAAACTAAAAATAGGATTTATATCGTATTTTGATATTTTTCTAAAAAATTCACCATTTTCATTGATATTGTTTCTAATCAACCACTCAGTTCCATTGATATTAAACTATTTTGGACAAAAAATATGATCCCACAAGGAAGACCTTTTAATCCAATATATTACTCCTTAATTACTTATATCCATTGATTAAGTTGAATAAACTCAATAATTATTTTTTTTAACATGTGAAACAAGAGCTATATTGTTTTTTTAAACAAGTCATTTTGTTGTATAAAATGGTAATTTTTACCAATTATTTTGTTTCTTCCACATTCCAATTTATCCAGTGTAGTTTAATTTTTTTCCTCTCTCACGACCCCCTCATCAGTAGTTATAAAATCTGAATGAAGATCAATATTATCATTTTTATTTTTGATAAAATCTTCATTTATTTCACTAGACTTCTTATTTCTATGATTATCTAATGTTTCATAATCTTCTTTTCTTCCATTAATTAAATTGAAATTTTTTATTAATGACTACATCATAATTTTAAATCATAATATATAGAATTTTTTGACATAAACTATAGTATATTCCATTAAAAAAGAATCCCATTATAGATCATTTATCATCATTATTATGAAATTTTCCTACAACGAAATTTTTTATTTATAAAAAATATAAAACTAAAACCTTATATGCCATTGACTAGACATAACTTTGTAGAAAATTTCTATAAATAACATGATTCTTTAGGTTTCAATATAATCCTATTTTTACAATGAAAATTGGTACACATATATTCTCTCTAGACAATCATGGAGTTTATCAGCTCTATTTTCATGGTTTCCCCCCTCCGACCCTTAATTTTTTTCGGCCATACAGCTCTATTTTTTAAGATTGTATATAGTGGAAAATAATGATTATTTGTAATATTTTTTAAGAAAATAAATTAATTAATTTCTTATTAACTCCCACACATTTCTAATTAATAATGTCTTGATATATACCTAATTATCTTAGTAAACTTATTTTCAATAAATTTTGAACATCTACACTAACCATAATTTTTTCTTATAAACATATTACTTTTTATAATTATAAAATCATTAGTAAATTTTAGAATATATGGATCACATTTAGTTTTTTTATTTCTTATTAACCCTGATGAATTTTAAATAATTAATTTTAATTTCCCATGAGAATGAATTTCCCCCATTTTGTGATATCATTGACCCATTTTTCTCTTTTTAAATATTTATCAAGTTATCTCACATTATGTATTATTTTGAGACAAATATATTATCATTTAAGCAGTAATGTAAATATATAATATCATTTAAAATTGAAACTCCATGACAACCAATTTCAAATTTATTTTACTTATTTTTTGTCCCCTAATTTCTTACTTCTTTTCTTGTATTTTTTATTTTAAAATTATTTATTGTTTTTGAATTTATATGTATCACATTTTATGCACATGGTTTGGGTTAACCCTAAAGTGGACATCCAAAAATGTTTTAAATTTAATAGTGAAAAATTAAATTTTTTTCTTATTTTTTAACTATCATCGTAGTCAAAATAAATGACGAGTTCCCGAGTTTCCATTGAGGGAGAAAGGATGGTTAATGATTTATTAAAATGTCAGTCCAAACTTTAGGTCATTCTTAACGATTTTAAAATTTTAAATGACTAAATTATATGATCATTTTTTAGTACAAAACATTATCCTCTTTCTATGACTCGATTACATTACACAAAGGGAGCCATAGATGGTCTCCTCCCTGCTTCTTTGAAATTTGCACCTTCCTTCTATATCGTTTTTGTAATTTCTTCATTATTTAAAATATTGTGTCTCTTCCTTTAACTTCTTCACATCATTGTATTATTTTTTTGTACATATCTATGGTATCTAGGGGGTTGAATCTGAGTTTGGAAATAGGTCTAAAACATTGTTTTTCCAATTTCTATGGTGTTTGAGTAACATTATGGGGCCCCCTATGTTTTTTTGAAGGTATCTCCCCATCTATTATTGTCCCAGTTAGCTATTTTTAAATAATACCATTTTCATAGAAAATAATTTCATACATGCTTTAAATATATATGTTTACACTAAAATTATATTTTTATTATATTATATTTTGTTCGCAAATTGTTATCATCAAGGAAGTAGTTTTTTAAAAACTATTTTCTTAATTTAATTTTGCTAAATTAGTTTTTTAAGGAAAATTCATTTAATGTTTTCTTATCAGTTGGATTAAAAATATTTTTTTTTATTCATTCATTATTCCCAATCATGGTGTTTTCTAGAATTATTAAATGATATTGATCCTCCAATTCCATGATTCCATTTTATATGATGGATTAAATTAGGGTTTGATCACATTGAATGAAAATTTGTTTCTAAAGGTGATGAGAAATTGATTTCTAATGAGGATCTATCAAATTAATAATGAAATAAGTATATATATGATTGTGTTTATGCGTCTATGTTCATATATATAGTATTACAAATAGACACACACACACACATACATATATATACATATTGATGCAAACAAAATTATTTATACCAACATATATATATATATTAGTATTCGATTTAAAAACACTGTCAAATTTGGAACATGAAAATAGATTTTAAAATATAATGTTTACGTGGAAATTTTTTATCTGAATATTTCAAAAAACATTACTATTTAAATATTCTAATCATGGTTAGAACCAAACATATCTAACTTTTCCTGAAATTCACTACACCATCAGCCTTATCTAAATATAGTTATGTTTATAATAATTTTTTGAATAACCAAAATTACTAAGGATGTTTTAGTGATTTAGAATAGGGAATGGGTGAGAAGGATATAAGTGTGTTCTTTGTGGTATGTCTGTGTGGGTTCAAAGTGATTGGTCATTAGTATGTTTATTCTCATATTAAAACACTTACCCATCATCTACTACATGTAAATGGGAATCCATGGAATTTTAGTGAGTGATCAAGATATGGTTATAATATAGAAATAATGAGAATTTTTACATCCCCCGTGGTATAGATTTTTCCTAGTACTTGGTGGATTTATGTTACTGTGACAAATTTATAAAATCATGTTTCATCTAGTCTCAAAATTCACATATAGGGAAATATATTATTCCACTCTAATATGTATATTATCATTTAAATGTATGTTTAAGAGTTTCAAATTATTATATTAATTTTAAGTATTTTTTTTAAAAAATATTTGTTTATGATTTTTCTTATTTAATTATCTTATTAACATAGAATATTATATTTACACCTAATAATATTTTTTATTCGTTATTTTATATATTATAATAGTTACTAATTTATTATTTTAGGATTTATTTTATGGGTTATTTTTAGAATGGATTTATATGAATTATTGTACAAAGGGATCTTTCAAACTTGTAATTTAAAGGAAATTTTTAATTGATTTTCTTTAAAGGTTTTTGATCTTATATGGGTTTTGTAAGAGTTTTGAATCATGGTTATGGTTTCTTTTCCTAAATATGGAAAATAATTTGTTCAGAATACCATTTTTAGAAGTTTTTGAAAGTGAAGATTCTTGAAATACTTTGCTAAAATATAGAGGGATGTGTTCTAACCCGTACACACATAACTCAATTTATGAAAATTAAGTGAAATTCATGAATGTTTATGATATGTATATGGATCAATCGCAGAGTGGTTGTGTTGTGTTGGTGCATAGATAATAACAAGGATTTACATAGAGATATAATCAGGTATCCTTTATTTTATTATATATTATGGTTTTTTGGACTTGTTTTATCTTCATTAATAATTGAATATTATATAGTTATATTTTATATTTAGATGATGGATATTTTTTTAAAGTGTAACAATCCATCAATAATTTAACAATAATTAAAACAAATAAAAATTTCATTATATTAATTACCATAACATTTGAATATTTGAGATTTATAGAATTCGAAAAGTACATTAAATAATAATGTCGATGTATTTATCAACTAACCTAAATTTTTTCAACTACAGAAGAAACTATTTATTCCATAATAAGACTTAAACATATCCCATAAATTCTCTACATGTAATTCTCTAAACCAAACCACATTCTTGGAAAGAGATAATGTTCCACTAACCTTATGTGATATCTCTTTGATAGCAAAGGTTTAAAATAAATTTCAAGCTCATGAAAAATCGGTGAGGTATGGTTTTTCATTTAATAGACACAAATTGTGATGAAAATATATAAAAAATAACCAATGAAATGCATTTGATACAATTAATGTGAAATGTGTAACTCAAAAATAAATGAATAAACAATATAAATGTACTATTAAAATAGGTAATAATACAAAAAATCAAAATCTAAAAGATATCCTCACACTGAAACACAAATGTGGAATCACATTAACCACTCTACACGAAACTCTACCAGTCCAAAAAACATTCCATGAATGTATCATCATCATGATGATTCACTAGACAAATAATAATTTACAATACTTTTTTCTTGATAACCAATGTCTTCATATGCACCTAGGTGAATATATGGGGGTGAGTATTCATCCCTATACGGAATCCCTAAGAGACATCCTAAATCATGGGAAAAAAATAAGAACATGTTTTCTAACTATTTAAAATATAAATAAAAAATGAGAGGAAATAAAATGTAGTTTAATAATTTAGTTTAATTAAATGTATATAGTTTAAATAATTTATCAATCTATTTCACTTGGAATACTAAATCTTTTTTATTACACATAAACACAACCATGCATTCCATTATTTTCCAGAAACATAGGATTTATAATTCATTCATCAACCAAGAGGTCCATTATTGATAATAATCTATGTTACCCAACTATTCTTATTTTACCAAATCCAAATAAGAAAGACCACATCCACTGCAATTAAAAGTTACCAATGCATGTTCTTACTGTTAACTATCCAAAAATATATATTTGAGGGAAATAATTATTTTATTTATTTCAAAAAATCTTGTTTTATGTGTTGATTAATATTAGAAAATTTATATAATGAAACCAATGATGTTTTCCACGAGAATTTAAAAATATAGTGTACTTGTATTTAAAAAATAGAAAGGGACCACTAAAAAGAATAAATTATGATTTTTCATTGTAAATAACTTGAAACTTTTTAGAAATATAAGTTTTAATGTTATATAATTACAATACAAATAAAGAGAAAAAACATACCTTACAATGGATCTCACTAAAAATGATGAATAATTCCATGATGTGGCCTATATGGACTCCCATTCCTATTCCTTCATCAAATAAATTTTTTATTCAAAACATGATCGAACTAACCAAATTACTGAAATGAACCCAGAAATAAGGTTACATTCAATGGAAAAAATGTTTATTTTAAATGTAAAAAATAAAAAATATAGGAAATTTCTCTTACACGTAATCTCTTAGTTCAAATTTACTTAAATCTATTGAATTAATTTTCCATAGGGAAAAGAGTTTCCTAAAATGCCTAATAGAAAATGGGGACTTGTCCTTATTCTAAGGATCAATGAAAGTGATATTTTGTGTGAGTGGGAGGATTAAAAAGTAATTATAGTATTTGATTAATGACGATTCTTGGTTATTACATAGTGTTTTTAAAACCATGCAATCACCATCCAAATAAACACTTCTCACAAAATGTTATTTTCATATGGTTTAGCTACACGATTTGGCCAAACCAAACACTAAACATCCACATACCCAAAAAATTATTCCTCCCCTCACATCTATACCTAGTGAAAAAACATGGTTTTTCCTAACCATTCCAATATAGCAGACCACCAAAAACCCCTCCATTATATTTATACAGATACAAGAAACTCTAGAGATTAACCAAATCAATTTAAATATCGTAAATATAAAACAAATCATTAATTATCTCAAATTTGGGATGGAACATTCTCAAATCCATTAAGACATCCATTACTAGAATTACTGATATTTGTTGTTCTTTATAAGTGATATAGTTATTTTTTATCATCTTCTTATCATCATTTTCACATATGCTATTGATATTTATCATGTTCCCACAATACTCGAACCAATGGAATAAATTATCCACAAAATACATTATATTGTATATCCGTGATATGAACTACTACACAAACCAATGAAACAGTTGCATCATGATTATTATGTTCCCACCGAGTCATATGTATTTAATCAGGATAATATCTATAGGGTTGATATAAATGAATGATATAATAAATCATTCTTAATGTTGTTGGTTAAATTATCTAACAAAAAAAAGACAATTTAATCATATATCTAATGAGGCCCAATATAATATGGGAAAATTATTACTCCTATACCAAATCGAATTATTTATAACTTCGAACTGGCATTAATGAATATATGATATCCCATCATAATCGATTATGGGAAATGGAAATTATTTGAATGATATTGGTTGAAACCTTCAGTTTCATGATCATTTCATTCTTTGTAGTCATTTGAGGAACACTATTTTGCTAATATGAAAAGCTTCCAAATTTTCTACACAAATGTGTGTATTGATATATATGGAAATAAAAAGCTTCAAACAGATCCATATGTAGATGGGCCTAATAATATTTGTTATATATAAACTACACTAAGGTCAAATGATCCTCCCATTAGCCACACAACCAATAACATATGTTTTTTTTTCAAAGAGGCGACATGGATTGGTTACCCAATCCATGCCAAAGGAAATTTATTAAATAAAAAGGATACAAGAAAATCTCGAGGTGTAAAATGCATACACCATCTTGAAAATATAAAAGACCAACAAAGATACAACTTTAAAAAAACCGGGTAAAAACATCAAAAGATTCCAGAAGAATCCAGGAGAAAATCTGCATGATCAGCCCCACCATTTCATCCTCATTCTGGAACTTCAGAATCCAGAGCAGGATCCACACTTTTCAAAGCATATATGAATCAGACAGGGTATCGTCTCCACAAGTCCGCAACAAAATAGGTACAAGGAAGGACCAGTAGCAAATAACCAATAGAGAACTTGAGTATCCTGGCGAAATCAAGATAACTTCAAACAAAAGTAGTATATGGATATTATATTGTTCTCATGGTCGACAATGTATCAAAAATATTGTAGATTTTATCTCATGTTCAATAGGTAAATCAAGGGTCATAGTCGAAGAAGATAAAAATGGGAAATAATTATAATTTTACAACCTCCCCAATATAGATAATTTTCATATCCTATACCATATTGGATTTATAGATAAAAATAAAGTCATTTTATTTTTCTGTTGGTCAAAAATATCATAGATAAAATCATGGAAAAAAATATATTTTTATAAACCAATGAAAAATTAATTAGTCATCTAATAATATTTCAAAATGGCAATCGATAATGAATGTAATATACAAGAAAATAGTTGATGATGAAAAATATATAATTGATATTTTTGTAATTACATTAAATATTCATATAAATTTAATTTTAGAAATGAATAAAAAAACTATTCCCTCACACCCTTTTACATCTATTTTATGATTGGGTGAATCACCCACATTAAATGGTGATAAATAGAGAGATAAATTTTCTACAATGAAAATGGAATTATTATACTATCTTGAAAATGAATCATTGAAATATCATCTTTTTTAAATATATCAACGTTCTACAAACAATATAGTTATAAAATGATGGTATGTCTATCAAGATATGGTATTATAGTATCCTTTAATTATCATAAAAATTTAGAATATGATTTCTCAGTATCTGGACTATGAAATCATTTCAGTTAGAGGGAAAAAAATAAAAAACATTAATCACACTCAATAATTTCCATTGATTGGGATAATATATGGAATGATAGATATTTATATTTTTTTCAAAATTAAACATACACAAGATTTACTTTTAATGTTTAATATTCCATTGTAATGTTAAAAATATTGAGATATTCCATACATAATCATTTTATCATGTTAAAATAAATTTGTGAAATGATGCATTCTAAGATTTTGTGACCTTTAAACGTAGTAAGACCATCATATAAATATACTTGGGGCACGTTTTCAAATAACAGACCACCAAAACCAATTATATGTCATATTTTAGTCAATTACTTCAATTATGTAACAATTGACAGGACCCATATGCTAAAAAATGTTCTCTATTAATGAGAACCAAACTGATTCCTGGCCAAGATGAAAAAAATAGATAACAAATAATTTTCCTAGAGTTGGGAATATAATAATGGGTGACAAAGTTACCATTACCTTCATATCTAAATAGGATTGATGATATTCTCCACTCCATTATAGTATAGTTCCATTTCTCATTAGCACTATGAAATGAAATGGGAGAGTTTAGATGTCATCAATGAAGTTATTATAATAAAATATTAATCATATAATGTAACATAGATAAATGATATCCAGAAGTAATTTCCAACATGTTGCATTTTTCTTATCATTTAAGTTTCTAGATGTAGGCCCTTCAAAAAATTACATAACCAACAATATGATGTTCTTGTATCCAAAGATCAATTTTTTTATTTTTTTCATGAATTCATATCTTTTATAAGGTCCTAAATATAATATCTAATTATATTTAATAGTATATTCATATAAAAACTAATATAACATTCCATCCAATATTAAAAAAATGAAGGATTGTTGGTACTAATGAATGATTCAATTTACAAATTCCATGAATACTACTGGTGTATTATGAATAATAAAATGAAAAAAAAAATTTCTAATAACATTTATGGATTTTAATGATGTCATTGGAATATTCTCTTTCCTAACCTATTGTTTGTGACACTAAAGCCATAGATCAATCAAGAAGATCCATTGGGGTCAAGTAAGTTTACTAAAAATATCAACAATTTTTGGGAAATTGTATCTGTTATAATTAAGAACCTGATTCAGTATACGATAATCAACATAGAGACATAGAAAACCATCATCCTTATTTACAATAAGATCCAAAGTATCCAACGTTGATGTTTTCAGTAATAGGAATCCTTAAAATTTTAATTGATATAACTGGAACATAAATTGAAAAAATTATATTAGATCTATTCTATATGATATAAATTGAATATTTTTCCTCTTTATAAAAATACCAATCAACAATTATACTTTACATTATTTTGGAATCCCATATTATGTTCCAAGAAATAAATCATAATATTGATCTAAAATGGTAGTAAAATCTCTAATTTCAATTTTCTCCGTAGTCACCAAGGTGACTGTAACAAATCAAGAATTAATATTTGAAACCATTATTACATTTGGTATATATCATTTAGCATTAAAATATAAATATCATTTACTATGATGAACTATTCCATCATTAGATACAAAATTCTCTCATCAAACAGAATAATTGTAACGAGACATCAAAAATAAATCCAATCCAATCACATGATTAAAACAAGGATATCCATTTATTGTATATAAAATTATTAAAAAAGTAGACTATATCAAATATTTTAGAATAATGTACTCACCAAACTCAATTTTACTCTCAATGGATACAATTTTTATAAATACTCATCACATGTGGATATATGTTGATATGAAAATTGTTTATATTATTGAAACATAAAATAATTCATTTTTCGAATAAAACTTTATAAAATTGAACATTTATAGATGTAAAATAATGAATAATGGTGCCACATGATTTATTGTCAATGATAATCTTCTTAGCACCATATAACGGATAACTCATTAATCAATATTACTTTCTTCACTGTTGTAGTTTCATTATACAATAAATCAATAAGTTTCTCAAATCACCCAATATCACTTTTATTTATGGAGAGATATATTATATCAAGAGTGTTCATTTATAGAATAAAATTTATACGAAACAAGAATGTTATATCTGACAACATAATTTAGAGTGTTAGGGAAATAACCTCAAAGATATCCCATCTTATAATAGGTGTGACATGATTCTACTGTTGTCATATAATACCACATATTTTGCTATAATGAAATATATTGGAACCTTACCAAGTTGTTATTATGGTGTAGATGATAGGAAACCAATTGAATAGATTTATAATATATTTTCATTCAACCTTGGCAGTAAGTGTCCCAATTCAAGATGTTTTGAACATTAAAGTTCCCTTATATACCCATATAGAAGAAACATTTTCCTCCATTAGGATTCCAAATAGGATCCCTTGAAACCATTTTCACAATAGTAATAGTGTATATATATTAATTATTTTAGAGTATATCGATCATATAATAAATTTCTAGACATTGTGTAGACATAAATAAACATATCATTAGGGACTAATTAGTATCCCCATCTAGAAAAAAATCTATATTCATAAATTTTGATATATAATCCATCAAAAATAAATTTCCATTCATAAGAAAGACGAAATACATTATAAAATATATCTAATAGGTTAGTGGGTACAATTTATTGTTGATAAATTCTCTTAATCCCCCCACATAAGACCTTGCTCAAGTTTATATTAAAAACTAATCCCATCATTTGTGTCTGAGAACCTCCAAACCTGTATATTTATAATTAGGAAATTTTATCAATTGTGATTCTCAGTAAATAAATTAACTACTTTATTATATTAATCTATGATTCTATATTTTTAGTTCCAAAATCCCACCTAAATGATCAGTGATTTTTTTTTAAACTATATTCACTGATCAGCATATAGAAGAATTTCATTTCAATTCGACATAAAAAATTCTTATAATGATTGTACAATTCCTTGATAAATATATTGCATCATCTATGGTTTAGGTGGTCCAATTTTTTTTAATACCCATATTATTGCGTTCATGTTTGGGTAACTTGTAACATTACATTATAGTTAAAAAATTACATAAAATGGTCACCACTATATTAGTCAAATGGAGGATAATGATTATCAAAATCATCAAATGAAATAAATAAATACAATTTTCTTCCATCAATCATAAAAAATGGGTAATTAATTGTTATGGTGAAATCTATTTAATAATTTATGTTTATATCTACTCATTAATTAAAACCATGAAAATGAGGTGAAAATTCTAATATATGTCTCAAAAAATTATTTTTTCCCCAGTTTAACCCTCATAATGATTTTTGTACCACAGATAGGTTATCAATTCCTTTTTATGTAATACATTCAATGTACTTTCATTTTCTATATCCTTTCATCCCTTACAAAGTTACACTTAAAACTAACTAATAATATGTTTAAAATATAGGACATATTAATTTCCTACTAAAGAAATGAGGTGCCACTAACCTTATGAAACACACCCTATATACCAAAGTATTGAAATAGATTCCAATTTTATAATAAATTGAAAGGAATGGTTTTTCATTTTATCATATATAATACATCTAGAAAATTGGAAACAAACAAGACACTACTATATAATAAATAAAATTTAAACCATAAAATGAAAAAGATAATGACTAAAAAATACCAATGTAATAGAAAAAATTGGAACAATACACAAATACAAAAAAAAAATGAACACTGATGAAACAACACTGATGTGGAGTCACTCCAGCTGCACTACATGGACACCTAAAAACCCAGAATCCAAAAAATTTAATATCTATATTCTCTACTAGATAAATAAGATAATTTTTCATTACATATGTGATGAAAAATAATTTCAATATATGAAAAACGTTTTATATTCTGGTGGTGAGTATTGAACCTAGTATGAATGCACTAAAACACGTAAAAACTCATCTTATAAGGAAAATAACAAGATTCCACACAATTGAAAATAAAAATAACAAATTAAGAGGAAATGAATTATAGTTTACCAATTAATTCACATAAAATTAAGCGGCAGAAATAGTTCCTATATTAAGTCCTCATTGTATACCCATTCAACATTCAATACCACACACAAAAGAATTCCAAGATTGTCTAAATACTCACAGGTGGAAAATCCACCAGCTACCAAGATATCCAGTGGTGATAGTCCTTTGTTATCCCTAGGTGGATGTGGGTACCATGTACAAATCAACATGGCCCATCTAATTGAAATAAATTCATGGATTTAAAAATATGTAAATATCTCATTAACAAATAATTTTTTTAATATAATTAGTTATTTTGGTAAATTTTTCAACCTTTTCAGATGTGTTAAATTAGGTTATACAATTGAAATTGTGATACCATAAGGTGTTTACCTAAAAGGTTAAAAATACATTCTTCATATATTAATAAAAATGGATTATATCATAAGTAATAATAACATATTTTAGATGAATATATCATGAATTTATTTGGAAATATAATAATTCATGTTTTAGAAAATGTGGAAATAAAGGAATATTCCACAAACATCATAATACATCTCACTCAATATAATGAACCAGGTCATATTCTAGCCGATATAGACTCATTTTTATGTCCCTTAAATAAATTCAAAAAATAAATAAATCTTGTTTGATTAAATATTTCATAGAATAGGAAACATAATGTAAGTTTATATTCAAATTAAATATTTTTAACCTAGAAGGGAAAGAGGAATATAGATAGGTTGAGCCTCTTACCTTCAATCTTTGAGATCCAACGCACTTCTGTCAATGAAAATAGTCTCTAATAGTATAATGGTCACCAAAAAATCATAATATAAAATTGGGGGTCAAGAGTGATGTACAATTAATAATTAATTTGAGCTTTCATGAATGTATTGTGGTCAAAATATAGTTTTTTGGATAGAGAACTGATTTTATGAAAGAAAATACCTAAATGAGATTAATAGATACAAAAATTTTCATTCAATGGGAATAAAATTTTGGATAATGTTGTATCAATAGACCCTAAAAGTAATGATGATCAAATATCTTTGAAATTGGTGACCAATGAAATTGAGATCTATATATTTTTGGTCATATATTATTATCATCAACCCTCCATCTTCGTATACTCACATCTCACATATCCTAGACAATGATTACGAGAAATTTCACCACAACCTTGTAGATTGATTATTGATTGAAATACTTTTGGTATCATATGTAAAGTATCAGTTTGACACACATTAATATCATTATATAATTTTGAAAATTGTATATTGAATATTTTCATTCATCAATGTCTATAATTAGTCATTTTAAAATTAAAGGAGACCATTCAATATCTTATATATAAAATCATTTTTGAATTAATTAAATGTATTAACCTATACATGACATTAAACTATCTAGGAAGGTTTATTCATTGAAAACCTTGTTTAATTATCTCATTGATGATACGTTCATTATGCTCACTAATGTTTTTATATTGATAAACATATTTTTACAATATAATTTGTAATTGAAAAAAATAAAATTGTTATAATATCTCTAGATGTTCGAATTTTTTATGGTGTATACAACTACTAGAAGAAATTCTATAAAAGATGATTTTTGATTAATGTTTTATAATAATATATCGAAGGATTATATTTATTAGTATAAATTTATTATTTTGAATGTTAATATGTATTTTGATTTCACTGATAGGAATTAACTCATAGACTGTATTACTGTATCTCTTAGCCATGATTTGGATAACCGTTTCAAGGATACTTAATGATTGGATCCAGATAGATTTAGCATTATATCAAAACACAATAATAGTTCAAAAATTGATCTAGGAAACACAATGAGAATTCATTGACTAATTTATGAGAACATATATTACATCCACCATATTTTCAAGGAAATATTTTTTTTCTTACTTCTTTTTTATGTGGAAAATTTATCCTATAATCCAAAAAATGTACAGGCCTGTAAAGACTATATTTGATAATCTGGCATGGAATGAGAACTAGTTTATTATGTTATAAATTTTATTACATTTTTATAGGTTAATTATGATCATTAATTCCCATCTTGTATATTTGAATCAAAACTTAGGACCATATAGAATTGGAATAGATCTATATTGAATGTGTCACATATTTTCCAAGACATACTCAAAAGCATGATACAATCACTGTGACATTGGACGAGATCAAAATGTAATCCCATATCATTCATATAGATGAATCAAAATTATTATTTTATTTGATAATTTTTAATATTCATGAAGTGGAAAATTTTAATTCAATACCTATTTTTAATATCTTTTTTCAAGATAATTGATTTCTTTATTGACCTTGGTGATATATATACTATGATATGGTTAGCCAATTGGACATGATCAAAATGATTTATCCTAAAATGTAAGGATATTTAGAATAATTGATTAAAATAATGGAATGAATGTATTTTTATTTAGTAATGTATTTCATTGGATCATGGGAGGAGTATATTCTATTAGTGGGGAATTCATATAACTAATGTTAATGAGACACAATACATGTGTCTTTTTTTGATTAATTTCATGTATTTTTATGTCAATCTGATCTTTTTTTAATTATAAAATATAAAACCATTTTTACTGTATGATTAATTGATCATGAAATGTGTAATATGATTTAAATAATCAAGAAACACAAGGTTTTGGAATAGATTCATTAGATATAAAATGTAGATTATATTCATAATAAATTTTCTATTGAACAGAAGATCAAGTGTTCTTCAATGTTCCTATAAGCATGAAGAATATTAAATTGGGTATTAAAGGAACATTGTCTCCTTAGTATGTTTGACCTCTTAAGAGATCAGAATGAATTTCTGGTATTATTTATGAGTTTTCTTTACCGCTATAGTTTATTTGTTTCATTGGGAAATTATTGTATCTCAATAGAGGAAACACCAACATGAATCATTCAATGTGATTCAATGAGATCATATAGATCATAAAATAGATTCCATATTAATCAGTCAATAATTAATTTCACTGACGAAAATTATAAAGATTTCATTGAATTTTTTTCCCTTCTGTTTGGTATTGTGGAAATATGGTATGTTTTTAGAGTATACATTTTAATGTGTAAAATAGATACTGCATAAATTATTGGAACTCATACAATGCACTACCACGCTCTAGAATTTCATGGAAAATTTTAGAAATTTTGTGGAAAATATAACACACCTAGTTCGAGATAATTACCATTTTATTATATATTTTTTATATATTGATTGATTAGGCATAGGCATGTGAATTTTATGATTTTTTTTTTGAAATAACTAGGTGGAAGATTTTTTTGGCACATTTTGATCACTATTAGGGTAAACATTGTATCTTCCCTAGGTTACAGTATAAGGAGTGGGGTTTACTATGAATGTACAAGCATATCACATTTTTTTGTCTAACTATGCATCTAAAATGAATGAGTCCAAATTTAATGGATAATGGAAACTCATAGAGTTTCCTGACTGTGTTACAAAACAATGAAAAAACATTATTTAAATATTAAATTTTATTTTAACCTTGATATTAACCTAAAATATCTCACTCATTATTCCTTGGACTGCGTTCTCAACCCTTATATTTCCATTATAAATTTTGGTAAACACTGTTCTCTATTGTTCACAATTTCATTGGGTTTAATAGTGTTGGATGTAGGTGATAAATTTTATGAGGGCCTTTACATCATAATTTTTTTTCATTGTAAATACACTGATTTTCCTTTGAATAGAACACAATATCAGGGATTACGTCCCAATATCTATTAGATTTGAAAAATTCTAGGATAGTCATTTTGGGGTTTTTTGGTGGAATGATAAAGGGTTTCTGTATCCGTTAGATCATGATTTGAATCACCAAGTCAAGTAAAATAAATTATTAGGTTGGTGTATTATATATTTCCCTCCAATAATTTGATAACATGAATGCCTTGATTTATAAATGGTTTCTTGTAGTTTTTGTGGAAAACACATTACGATTTCCCTAATCATTAACTGAAATATTTTTCTATATAAGAATCCCACTTACCAACATAGTATTGAGTAATATTAAATAGTTAAGCCAATAGTGTTTCGTAATACATCAATATATGGGTTTGTATATGACTTAAAATCAAATAAAAAAAATGAAAATTTTGGTATTTATTGATGAAATACATTGAATAGATACTAATACTAATAAATAGATGATTATTTGTAAATATATAACATGTAATGGATTTCTATGACCATAATACCCAAAAATAAAATATTACATGTTTTTTATGAAGGAACTATTTGAATCATAACTTAAAATGGGTTAATTTCATTTTATCAAAAATAATAAAATAGATATAAAATAATTAATTAGTTTTTATATGAAAATTTTACAAAATTATTAAACGGGGAAGATATGAGTTACCTAATAAAATAATTTTCAAAAATGTGATGGGAAATATTCCCTGAACAGTTACTTTTATGGAGGATATTCAACAAAATTTCATTCAAATACATAAAAGTTAACTTGAGGACATGTGGAGAGAAAGAAAAATTTAGTGATCAAGGTTGTAAAAAAATTTTAATATCTATAAATATATTTATTAAAACAAACATCATAAGAAGAAAATGATATATCATTTTGAATATATGAAAAATTAAATATGAATTTATAATGAGATTAAAAATTATTATATTTCAAAATATAACAATGAATATATTTGGGAGGGTAAAATTTGGGATTAGAAGATAATGAGCTAAAATAGGGACTTTTAATTACTGTTAATATATTTTCCTTTTTTTGAATAATGAAAACATATTAAAGAATATTTTTTAAAAAAACATTCATTATTTGATGGAATATATGGAATTACCTCAGTTATAAATAAATTTCATAAAGTAAGGAAAAATGAATTTTTGAAGCATATGGAGAAATATCTTACAAATTTAACAAAGATAATGTTAACAAAAAAATTATTTCCTGGATAACATGTGAATAAAGTGCCTATTGATGAAAATATGTTGAATATTAATTTTATATCCCATTAATTACATGATAAATACAATTATTTGAATTCATGGGATGTAAAAAATATAAAAACCCAATAAAGGTAAATATGGTTTATAAAGTGAATCATGTCTTAATGATATAGAATTGACACCAAGAAACCCTTACAATTGATTCATATATCCAAAACCATTCACAAACCTCCTATACAATCAACATAAATTTTTAATGAAATTATTTTAGAACCTTACTCAAAACTATTTACTTTTATATTCTTCTAAAAGAATCATTCATTATATATTTGATGGACTAGTACAATTTTTCTTCATCATCAAATGATAGTAATTTAATTGTTTTGCACACGTTCTATAATGTTGATGTCGATCCAAATTCATTTATATGATATTAACAAAAATATTAATACTTGTGTCACTAGAATATATGTTCCTTAAATATTTTTTAGTATATAATTTCATTTCATGAAATTTATATTTTGGATTCCTAAAGATCAAATTAAGGGTGAGTTTTTTCACTCATTTTAGTGATAATTGGGAGATATAATAATAATGATATTAAGATCTATCATTAATGATACAAAACAAACATAATAATAATCTAGTTTTAAATATATAATAATACTAAAAATTTATCATCCATAAACATTCATGGTAATACCAAAAATTTTAGTAATTAAATTCCCATAATAAAACAATATGTTATTATCTTATCTTGTTTGAAACTAAAATATAAAATGGGTATATTAAATTAAAAAAATAATACTACTATTATATTATATCAATTAATATTTTAATATAAATATAAGTAACAAAGTCATAAAACTATATAATAATTAATAATTAAATAATGTTAATATGTTCTCTTGATATACACTTTGTCAAAAAAAATTAATTATTTGAACTATTATGAAAATTACATTTCCCCAAAAATTAAAAATTATATTTAGTAAAGAAGATTCTAAATTTATAATTAGAAGGTTAAAATTATAAAAAAATATCCAATTTTATTTTTAGGCATAATAATAAAGTTAATAAGAATGATATTATTTACATTGATAATGGTGAAACTTTTATCGTCAATGATTTGTTTCTTAACTTTTGATTAATTTTTATTTAATGAATGAAATTAATTTAATTTAATTAATGTATCAAATATGATGTTCAATGACTTATATAAATACATTAAAATTTATTTAGTCATTTATTTAATAATTTTCTAAAAATTCTTGGTTTAGCCTTTAATAACCCAATAGCACTCCATGGTCCATTATGTGTCTAATTTTTAATTATTTTACCATTAATAGTGTTATTATATTATTAAAAAATAATAATTAATTACAAAATTTTCACGTCCACCACAAAAAACTAAATCACTTCCACCCTCCCATAGATATACATACCCTTCAACATTTCCATGAAATTCTACACATTTTTCCTATCTTATATGTCTTTTTATTAAATAATTTCCTTGTTCAAAAAATTATTGGCTAGGTTCTTCAATTCCAATGAGTCCTCCAAATGAATGTTCATGATCACAAAGTGAGTATTGATTAATGGTTATCCTTTTCTTTTGTAACTTTCTGTCTTAATCCTGTCATTACCAATTTATTATAATGGCCTCAAATTCATCATAATACTAAAATATTATCTTATTAATGGAATAATAATGAATTATTCCTTCACATTCACTTATAAAAAAAAGAACATCGATCATGTGTTTATGCAGACCTCTTCCTCCATGTAGCGACATCTTCTACTTTTCACCACCACCAATTTATTCTTTTTATATATATTGAATTATATAATATAATTTACATAAAAATATGATTATTCTAATTATGTGAAGAATTATAATACAACTTCATCCGATTCATAAAATCATAATTGAAAATGATAACAATGATTTATGCATAAAACCACCTCTGTGAGGTCACATATATCATTTTCACCTAGATCAATTCTTATTTATTAATATATCATTAAAAATGATCTAATAACATAATATAACATAAATAATATATTTAATACATTATTAATAATCATATTATTCGAGAATTATAAATTTCCTAATGATAATAATCCATTAATTATGGTATACTCTAATTTAGGTCAGTTAAACAACCTATATGAACTACGACTTAAAACTAAATGATGGATAAGTATGGGAACATAAATACAAATATTATAATATTTTTATATGAATAGAGACTATTTATCATTTCTATAAATATCATATGACGTTTTTATTACATTATTAAAAAATCATCCTCTAATGCTAAAATTACCAGAATAAGCTGTCACCGATTAAATTATCACACAATTTTAGTGATTCTCTTATAGAGAAGAACAATATATTTCAACATCCAAAAAAATTATATTTTTTATTACCATATATGATATAGAATTGATAAACTATGTATCAATTAATAATAACTAAAATAGATATCCCAAAAAACTTATGATATAATTTATGTAACTAACACGTGATTATCAAAATAAGAAACAACTAACTAATATATTCATAATATATGATCATAAATGATGTATATGAAAGTAAATGATTATAAATAATTTACGAAATGTAATATTAAGATATTTATTTTTCTCTTATAGGATATGGGATTGAATTCGAACAAATAAGAATAAATTTTGTAAAATTACCTGAAAAAGATCATTTTACAAGTCTCATAATCACAACTCATAGATTATAATCTTCCAAGATTGATTTATTATACCATATGATGAATTTATTTTTTATTGTCACCTTATTCAATGGTGAATCAGTCCTGATTTCGATTAATTATTATTTGGAAAATTATTTTTTTCAAAAAATTCTAATTTCATTAAGAATAATTTATATAATTTTTATGGTTTTTTCCACAAATACCCATGTTTTATAATTTTTTTCCAATTATATAAATTTATATTTAGAAATTTTATTTCTATGATAAAATTTATAATTCTCTCAATAAATTTTAAAATTTATCTTTTTTTATCTTTTTCAATTATTTAGATTTCAAGAAATATAATATTAAAATATTACTAATGATTTTATTTTCAAAATATTATTATTTATCTTCAAATAAATATTTTTTTAATAGTATTAATTTATTATAAATTCAGTTTTTCTATTTTCAATAAACAATTTTATGAAATATTTTTTCACCTTTTAATCAAATTAATTCTATTTAATAGACTCATAATTAGGAATTATATATAAATGATGTTTTTTTTGAAAAAACACTTTTCATTACAAGGTTTTCATTTTCCCCTCTATCTCTCATTGTTTTATGTTTTATATATTGCAAATTATAATTTTCTTATGATATTACCATATTTTAGTGAATTGTTTTCTAAATTTATTTAATTCATGATCATATTTTATACCGATCACTAATGTGACATAACCTAATTTCATTCAATGGGTTATTTATTCTATGAAAATTGAATTATTATCATTTGAATGATTTTTTTAATCTATTTTATTTCCATGGTTTCTTAATTATGTTATAGTATATGTTTTTGATGAACAAAAAGTATATATAGATTATTGTTTTGTTGGGTCCATTGTCACCCTCTAATGAAGTTATAAAATGTTTATGTATAAGACATGTATACGTTGGACACATTTAGTTAATCAATATTGAAGGTGAATTTCTATATCATAGAAATGTTATGGTTTCTTATAATAATAGATGTGATAAAATTCTCTATTATTCCTTTTGTGAATGATATGGGAAGTTAACATCATATATTAATATATTATGAATCATGATTGTGTTACTTTTTTTAAAAAACAGCAATTGTAAGTGGATTTTATTTCATCTCCCTTGTTATTTTTGATTCATGTTATCTAAATATATTATGCGATGAAATTTATTATTCTATTAGTTTTTGTGTATGATTCTCCAATAGGGACTTTGAATTTTTATTATTTTTTAATTCCCCATTTTTTCATCTTATTATCTCTTATGATCTATAATTATTATCTGCCATTTTTTATTCTTATTGACTATTCATGCTAACCATAATCCCATGATATTCAACTTTCCATAGGTAATGACGAAATATATTTAATTCATTAGAGAATCTGAAAAGGAAGTTTAGTGTTGAGTTGTTTTGAAAATTGATTACGAGTAATTTAAAATATGTTGTTTATGGAAAAATCATCCAATACACTAGAACATCATTTCACCATTTTAAGATTCTATATAATAATTTAATAGTTTATCATGAAACATAATGAAATATGTCTGCTTATTTTTCATGAGAAAACATTATCTGTTTCAAAGGAGGTATTGTTTATTTTGGTGACATGTTTAGATTAAATTATTGAGAACCATAGATATAATTTTATTTATATGATATCATAATGAAGCTTTATTAAATTATATATTTTTTTGTTATTTAATTTGAAATAACATCAATGCATAGAATTTTGAATTCAAATTTTTTTTATATAAGAAATAAAATAATGTGTAATAACTCTATAAAAGGTATTTTGCGTATTAAGTCAATCATAAAAATGGTTCACTATTTATGTGCCGAAGGTTTGACACCAGGATTGAAACTAATAGAGGATATGTTTCAGTTAATTAAGACACATTTTATGAACTATTATGAAGATTTGTAATATATTTATTTACGAAAAGAAAATATAATGATATGATAGAAAACCAAATCTATGTATATGATATTCATGATCTTCATCACACATTTCATTTATGAGTTATTTCATCTGAAATTAATTCTTTTCCTTGGATCATTCATTATATTTAGTTTTAAAACATTTATTTATTTAATTTTATGGCTTAAATAAGTAAAAATCAATATAAAAATTAACATAGAGGAAAATGTCTATATTTTACCAATGAACTGCCTAATAGGATATACCTGGTGTATGAAACCACATAAAAATTATCACCGAACTAACAAAAGAAATAAATTGTATTGAGAACAACATTGAGATGTGAAACACACCAATGAAGGAGTTTCATTCCATATAGTCCTTCACAAGAAAGTATCCACACTCCTTTTAAAACTCTTCAAATAAACATATTACATAGAAAATTATCATTATGATGGAATATAAAATATTCCTTATACAGTGCTTGAAACATTAAAATTGCTTAATAGTTGTATATGGTTTGGAAGGAGGGGCTGACCAATGGTGGAAACTGATTAAGGATACTATCTAGAATGAGGAAAATTGTTTCATGGAAATGGAGGAGGTTAATAAATTATTCCTCATTAAGTAAATTCCATAAACTTTATTCATAATGATGGAGTAAGAATTACTATTAATAAATCTATTAGAGGATGATTCAATTAGAATATATGAATAAATAATACCAATTAAATTTTTTAGACCAATGTTTGAATCAATTTCTCTAAAATATATATTGGTAATTTATATTATGAAATAAAATGATTTATTAGAAGGTAATTGGATAAAAGAGACTGTGGAAAATATTGATATTTTTTTTACATACTGAAGGTAGAGATAGAAACTATAGCCTACTAATATTCATGAGACATGAAAAAAAGTAAAATATGATGGATTATCTAATGATAATCCACATGGTTAAATGAAATCCGAATTTCATTACTAATCAAAAATTTTGGATAAAACACCTATTTAAGAATAATTTATATAATTTTTCTGGTTTTTCCACTAATACTCCTATTTTTAATTTTTTACCAATTAAATAAATTTATATTTATGAATTTTATTTCTATTATAACATTTATATTTCACTCTATATATTTTAAAATGTAACATTATTATCTTTTTCAATGATTTGGATTTCAGGAAAGATAATATTAAAATATTAGGAATGATTTTATTTTCATAATATTTTCATTTATCTTCAAATCCACATTTTTTAATAATATTAATTTATTATACATTCAATATGTCTATTTTCAACAACAAAAATTATGAATTGTTTTTCACCTTTTAAACAAAATAATTCTATATAATAGACTCATAATTATGAATTATATATATATATGATTTATATTTTTTTTGAAAACCACTTTTCATGATATGGTTTTCATTTTTCCCCTCTATCCCTCATAGTATTTTGTTTTATATATTGAAAATTATTATTCTATTATGATATGACCATATTTTATTGAATCCTTTTCTAAATTTATTTAATTCATGATGATATTTCCAACCAATCAGTAATGTGATATAACCTAATTTCATTCATGGGGTTATTTATTCTATGAAAATTGAATTATTGTCATTTGAATGATTTTATTAATCGATTTTATTTACATGGTTTCAAAATTATGTGATAGTATATTTTTTAATAAACAATAATTATATATAGATTATTGTTTTGTAGGGTCCATTACCACTGTCTAATGCAGTTATAAAATATTTATATCGTATAAGACATGTATACGTTGGAAACAATTAGATAATCGATATCGACAGTGAAAGTATATATCTTCGAAAAGTGATCATTCCTTATAATAATTGATGTGATACAATTCTCTATTACACTTTATGTGAATGATATGGGAAATTACCATGTTATATTATTATATTATGCATCATTCTTGTGTTACGTTTTTTAAAAATACCCATTGTAATTGGATTTTATTTCATCTCCCATGTTATTATTGATTCATTTTTTCTAAATATATTATGAAATGAAATTTTTTGTTCTAATAGTTTTTGGGTATGATTCTATAATAGTTACCAGGAATTTTTATTATTTTCTCATTCACCATTGTTTCATCTTATTATTAGTTATGATCTATAATTATTATCTCCCATTTTTTATGCTTATTGAGAATTCATGGTCACCATAATCCCATGATATTCACATTCCTTATGTAATGATGATATATATTTCTTGAGAGAATCTCAAAAGGAGGTTTAATGTTTATTTATTTGGAAAAATTTTTACGAGTATTCTAAAATATGTTGTTTATTAACGAATCATCCAATACACTAGAACTGCAGTTAACTAGTTTGAGATTCTATGTAATAATGGAATAATTTTTCATGAAACATAATGAAATATGTGTGATTATTTTTTACGAGAAAACACTATCTATTTCAAAGGATGGATTGTCTATTTTGGTGACAAGTTTATATAAAATTAATGAGAACAATAGAAATAATTCTATTTATATGATAACATCATGAAGCTTTAGTAAAGTATAGATTTTTTAGTTTTTCCTTTTAAATAACATCAATGTATAGATTTTAGAATTTAAATTTTGTTATTTAAGAAATAAAATAATGTGTAATAACCCAATAAAAAGTATTTTGTGTATTCAATCAATCATAAAAATGGTTTATTATTTATGTGCCTATGTTTTCACACCTGGAATGAAACAAACAGAGGATATGTTTTAGTTAATTGAGGCAAATATTATGAACTATTATGAAGAATAAGAATATATTTGTGTAAGAAAACCAAATATAATGATATGATAGACAACCAAATCAGAGTATATGATATTCATGATCTTCAGCATGCATATCATTTATGAGTTATTTCATCTAAAATTAATGGTTTTCCTTAGTTCATTGATTATATTTAGTCCTTAATGATTAATTATTTAAATTTTATAACTTAAATAAGTAATAATCAATATAAAAATTAACATTGAGGAAAATATGTAGATTTTACCAATGAACTGCCTAATAGGATAGACCTAGTGTATCAAACCACATAATTTTTTTTACTGAACTAACAAAAGGCATGAATTGTATTGAGAACAGCAATGAGATTTGAAACACACCAATAATGGAGTTTTGTCCCATATAGTCCTTCACAAGAAAGTATCCAAATTCGTTTCAGAACTCATCAAATACACATATTACATAGAAAATGATCATTATGATGGAATATAAAATTTTCCTTATACAGTGCTTGAAATGTGGAATATTCCTGTTTGTTGTATATGGTTTGGATGGAGGGGCTGAGCAATGGTGGAAACTCATTAATGATATTATCTAGAATGAGGAAAATTGTTTCATGGAAATGGAGGAGGACAATAAATTATTCCCCATTAAGTAAATTCCATACAATATATTCATAATTATGTAGTGAGAATTACTAGAGCTAAATCTATTAGAGGATGATTCATTTAGAATATATAAAGAAATAATCCACAATATTTATTTTAGACCAATGGTTTAATCTCTTTCTCAAATATATGTATTTATCATTTATATTGTGAAATAAAATGATTTATTATATTTTAATTGGATAAAATAGACTATAGAATATATGGATATTTTTATATATACTTAAGGTAGAGACAGAAACTATAGGCTAATACTATTCATGTGACATAAAAAAAGTAGTATATAATGGATTATATTCTGATAATCCACATGGGTAAATGAAATCCCATCTTTTTTACATGTTAATTTTCCTTCATAAAACACCTTTTTAATTTATTCAATTTATCTGTGATGTTTTTTGTATGCGTTCAACTAGGGCACCAAGCTAAAAAAATTCATAGTTTTGAAATAAATCCAAAAAAACCATGGTGGAGGAGAAGACCCACAAAAATTATTCAACCCAAAAATTAACTCATCAACTGAAAAGTGTTTGTGAATAGGGAAAATAAAAACCCTACCCATAAGGATATTTATGTTAATAAACTATTGAAACATCCAATACTAAGTTTTCAAGGATGATAATATTTCATCACAATTATAATCTCATGTAATAATAATATAGATTTGAAATGTATAAAATTTCACCACTATATATTTCAAAATTAAATAGTTTATTGTAGTTTATAAAAATATTTTATTGAAAAATTATATTTATAATATCGAATCATGAACTGAAATATTGATTAATTATCTATTTTTGAAAACACATGATTAAATTATGGTTGCATCTATGATGTATAAATCATCTCAAATAAACATTTTTTCGAATTTTTTTAAAAACATTTGTTTTACCCCACGGTATAATTTATAGTGTTATTTTGAAGGGGTTTAAATATCATTACATATATCATATATCCATTTTATGGATGTTGAGATCTCATATTAAATACTAGATCATCCTATGACAAAATATGTATTCAATGATGGTCATGATATCCCTTCAAATTTATATTCTATTATAAAGGTCCACATACCCATCAATAAAGGATTTATAGCTCATTTTATTGGGGATGAAGTAAACAAGAATCATATTCCTATTAGAATTGAATAATTTTTTATATACTCAAATGAACTGGATGGTCCTCTATTATAGTGGGAGGATGAGTTATCAAACATACTCAACCATAGATTTTGGTCTATCTAAAAATTTCAAAATATATGGATCATTTTGATTTGGAAGAATTAATTATGATTTTATAAATAAATCTACAAAATAGTTTTACAAGTTATAGGGCTTCTCTTTTGGGTTCATCCATCATCTTCATCAACAAAAAAATGAGTGATCAATGCATATTTATATTGATATAATATGTATAAAAAATCAAAATCCTAAAAAATTAGCATCTACCAAATATCGATGGTCTATTCAATAAATTTATAGGATTGTGGAAATTATAAATGATTTTGAATCAATCATGATACCATTAGTTATGGGTGATAATATATAATATGTCAAAGAATACATTCTATAAAATTAATAGAATCTAATAATTTATAATGATCTTATTTGTAATTATTAATGATATATCATTATTAATGGATCTAATTATTAGAGTGTTAAGAAAATTCCTTGAATAATTATTTTATTTCATTATATATTGTATTATTATATATTCCAAGGTAATATAAAATCCTTGACGCCATTTGAAGACTACTTCAGAACAATATGAAATTTGATTCTATATACGAAGATTGGAAAATACAAATTCTATCTGTATAATTTATCATTCATGTTTCATGTAATAACTAATATGAAAATATCTATATATCCTTAAACTATTGAAATTATCATGAAATATCAAATATGAAACATAATAGTTTATATTTAGAGTATTCTTAGGTTAGTTGGAAATGATAAAATGTTGTTTTTTCATTAGTCAGGGATAAAAAATCCACTAAATTTGTTAACATGGAAGTGAATGAAGAAAATTTGGATAGAGGCATGTAATTGGGGTTTCAATGAACTATGTAATATGTTGTATTTTTACAACTATATATCCATTATCATGATGAGTTGAATCATAGATAATTTATGATGATTCATCAATAAATAGTTGGGTTTATGTCCTAATTTATAAATGTAATGTAATTATTATGCCTCATAATGGTTAATGATTTAGGAGAAATATAACATAATATATTTATTTGGTGTTAGTGGTAGTGATCATTCCTTTAATGATTTTTAGTAATTATCACTATAGATAAAAGTGTCATATATATATATTGATGAAAAATGATTGACATATTTATAAACATAGAAGTGTTAAATATTCAGCAATGAAGATCGTTGAAGTTGAAAAAATATGTTTACATATCAATACATTAACACATAAGGGAAAAATATGGTTGATTATTTAAGAATTAAATATCATGAAATCTTTTCCATGATGAGTATTGAAAATGTTTCCTTACTTATAGTTTTTCACTGGATTATTCTTTAAATCATAATGGGGTGTGAGAAATACATTTGTTCCCAAATAACTACACAACCATCACTGTAAGTGAATATAATTGAAGATAATAATGAATATATGATGATTTTTAAATGGTAGTGTGTATTATATTGTTCATATTTAAAGAATATGGGGTTATAAAGTTTGAATCACATTTTTATTTACAATCAAAATAATAGATAAATCGATGATATTTTGATGATTTTCATAACTCATCATTCACTATTTATCTAAGAAACATATGTACATATACAAATATAACGAAAAACGTTTGGGTTGTTAAAAATATGAGTAAGATCATATAATTTGTAACGTGGTGTCTAGTATGCATGAATGTAATCCAGAATGATAGATAACTAAGGAATTTTGAAAACATTACCCATACATGAAGGGAAGTGTGGAAAATTTACTTTGGATAATATTATGTGACCTCTTAAGATACCAAAAGGAAATAATTCCATTTGGGGTATATTATATCTTCTTGAAATGTCATTGAATTTTATTTCATCAATGAATACTTATATCTTAACCAAAACACAATGATATGAATAAGAATGGTGTCAAGGATGCATATATTGATACTATCCATTGTATATAATTTTAATCTAAGGTTTACCTCAATTTACTGGAGAATCATTAAATAAGAATGTAAGACATTGATCTTTTTTAGTAATTCATATCATCTTTAGAAAGAATCTCTCTAAATGGACTATATCAACCTTGCTCTTTATTATACACTTTTACATGATTTATTATATAAACATGAACTTAATATAACTATGAGGATTGAGAAATCTAGTGTCATCGGAAATTATGAACATTACATAACAAATTAAAATATAAAATACAACATCTTTATTCAAAACTTCTTTTACATGACCACAACATTCATTCACAAATAGCAATGCAAAGGGTATTCTGAGACCATACAGAAGAATAGAATGAGCTCTAAAACCTAGTAAGGGAGTAAAAAATGCATATCATGAATAATACAATACATGTAAGGCAATAGGTATATCAATGTAGAATACGAGAAACATGGACATAAATGCATTATATAGCATTATTATCGTAACATAGAGATGCGGAAATAACATTTAACATGATACTAGCATGGCCCATTGCTCACTACAAAGGGATAATGAATAAACCATCCTTTCACATGATTTAGAATGAGTAAACCCTCATTTAAATTTGAAAAATCAAGATACTAATCATTACCCAATGCATGGGAGTGATATCCGCGAACACCATTTATAAACATTTCAATTCATGAATAAGGGTGTCACAAAGATCATACAACATGGATTCAATAAACATTATAATTTATTCCACAAATAAGAGATGTGGAATTAATAAATTTACATCCTCAATCAACATTCATATCTTAATAATGTTGAATCCCCATTATAGGGATATTTTTATGGTATTCACTTACATGATGATTTTGGAATGGGAGATTTTAGGGAATCTAAACAGCATAATGATGTCAAATAAAAATCGTAAAATGGGTTAATGAAATATAAATGAGTCTTTCATCATTTAAACATTAAAATGACAGTAAGGGGGTCATAGAACATAATATTCCAACATATTTCATGGAATTTAGAATCATAATATAGAAGAATATCTATAATGTAAATGAAAAGAGAGAAATTCCTTATAGAATCTCGGCATGGTAATGGGTGTACATAGGAAACATAAATGAGAGATAAATATGTATCTGATCATTAAAAGAAAAATATGGAAGTATAGGGGTGGTGATAAAACATACCCCTACATTTTTAAATGAAAATAAAAGGGTATACCAATAAAAATATATTTGGAAAAAATGAGATGGGGAGAAATCCTTTACATGAAAATGTGATCCCAAAGGCTTGGGAGAGGCTTGATAGAGGCTTCATGGGAGCTTGGGGTGCTTTGGAAGGATCTTAGAGAGAGGATGGTCGAGTATGGTCGAGCTCCAAAAGTTTTTAGTGAAGATAAATTTGAGATTGAGTGTGTTTATATATTGAAGGATTGGGAATTCTTTATTATTTTTGTTTTGGATACTAGACATTAAACTAATACAAACCAAAAACCAATCCATGATTTTCCCATGGTTTTTCCAAATTGGTGTGGAAAAAAATATTATATAAAGAAAATGGACTAAATTATTAAAATATTAGTCTTTCTTATGTGGTGGTGAGTCACACTCTCAAGGAAGTAATTTAGAAAACATAATATAATTTAAATGTTTTGGAGGGTCCACTAAGACACTATAAAATTAATAAAAAAAATCTATAATCACATTATATTGAAGGTAAAAAAAATATTGGTAGAAAATAACTTTTATAGTGTTTTATTACATCACTATTGGTTTATTATGTTGTCATAAAACACATTATATATTTAAATGATATTTAATTTTCACCCAAGAATTTGATTATCTTAGAAAATTATGAAAAAATCACCCTAAAAAAATTTCAACATCCTGAATCCAAAAAATGATGTTAATTTTCTCTAAAGAATTTTTTAAATATGTCAATTTTTATTTTTAAAATAATAACCGATCTTTATAGAAAATTCATGGATTTTGACAAAAAAATCTTTCAATCTATAATCCTAATTACAACTGTATTCATAAATAATTAAACACTAAATTATATTTAATAAAAAGCAATTTATTAAAAATATTTTATTAAAATATAATTTAATTCGAAAATCCATTAATTCATTAAAATATATTTATTCATTGAATATTAACTAAAAATCCTATATGTACCTTCAAAACCATTTAAAAGTAACAATAATAAAATGAATTTATTTTATTTATACAAAAATAATGCACATAATCATTGTTCTATAGTCTTGTTAATAACCCCTTATAACAACAAAAATACCTAAGGTTAAGTTGTGTGATAGTGACATACTCTTGGGATGAATGGAATAGCATCACCCATGTGATAATCTCTATTAACTTCCACTTCTCCATTAGTAATTTTTTTCAGGCTACACACGGTGTAACTCAGCATGTGCTTGGTCAGGAACTAATCTCAGTTATGCAACCTCCCTTTTGAGCTTAGGCCAATGGGATTCATATGGAGAAATTCTACTGGATTAGGCCCTCAATTATTTTTTGAATTATTGGATTTGATAAAGCCGTATATTTATACTAATCATGTGATTATGATTTATCGACTATTTTAGAAACAGTAAAAATTCATAATGGTATTTTGAAATCCAAAAAAATAAAACCAAGGTTGTTAATATGTTTTAAATAAAAATTTTACATAATAAGACATTTAATTAGATCAAGATAAATTTTCATTAATAATAGTTTGGATCATTACTATCTTCACCCTTAATGAAATTTCTCCCTCAAAATATCCTTTTTCCACACTAAAATAGATGATGGTAAATATACATCATCACTTCCTGTGATTCCAACATTTCTTCATTGAATTTGTTATTTCAACACAACACCTTCACGAGGGGCATTGTATTATGTCATTGAACATTTTCCTTATAATATAATATCTTCTTCAGCTTCTCTTCATAGGATTTTTCATTCTCAAATGGTACCACCTTTGGATTGAGTATATGAGATGTGTCATGCATGTACATCCTCAATAATGATACGTAGAATACACCTTGTACTTCAGATAGGTTCGGTGGGAGTTCTAGTCGATTGTCCATGGCTCCAATGTGAGAATGGATCTCAAAAGGGACAATGTACTTTGGAATAATATTTACCTTCTTCCCAAATATCATAACTCTCTTTCACAAAGATATGTGGAGGAATAAAAATCCTCCAACATCAATCTATATACCCCATTGACTATTATTAGCAGAGGTCTTTTGTTGAATGTAATTAGATTTAATATGCTCCTAGATGGTCTTAATCTTATCCACCATTTCTTCAACCATTTCTAGACCTAGGAGTTTTCTCTCCCCAACATCATCCCAACATGTCGGTATTCTACAGCTCATCATATAAAGTGATTAATAAGGATCCACTTGGATGCTTCTGTGGAAACTATTATTGAAAGATAACTCATCCAAAGGAATATGTTAATCCCATCCACCATTGAAGTCCATTGAGTATGATAACAACATTACCTCAAGTGTTTGGATAGTACCCTCAGACTATCCATCAGTTTGAGGATAATAATTCGTACTAAAGTTCATCTTAGTATTTAGAGCATGCTGGAGAATCTTCCAGAACATAGAAGAGAATCATATATCTCAATTGGATACAATCTATTGTGGTACTCAATGCAGCCTTACAACTTCTCTGATATATATCCATGCTAGTTGATCCAATGAGAAAATCATCTTGAATTTCAGTTAAGTGTGTAGTCATTATAAGATGATCCACAATAACCTAGATAGAATTGTTTCCTTTGAATTTCATTAAAAGACTTGTGAAAAAGTCCATGGTGATGTTTTCCCACTTCCATGTTGGTATGAATAATAGTTGCATCATCCTATTAGTGTTTTTTTATCATCATTTACTTTCTGACATACCGGGAACATTGAATTATACTCAGTGATATCCTTATTTATGTTATCCCACCACTAATTATCTCAGATATCCCGATACATCTTTGTGTTTCCTGGGGGAATGGAGAAATTCGAACTATGTTCATTATCCAAAATTTCTTTCATTAACTTTATATTTTATCAAACACAGAGACTTGACCCAAATCTCACAATTTATTCTTTATTAACATTCAACTCTAAGGATTTACCTTTTCTGATAGTTTCCACTTTCTTCTGAATTTTTACATATTCTTTGTGAGAATCCCTTAACCATTCAAAAACATATGCTCAAGCAATCATTTGTGAAAGGATTTATGATGTTCCATTCATTATTATTCCCATGTCCATATTCTTAAAATCTTAGATGATTTTATCCTATTCCATTCTCAACAATTATAGAATTGCATGGTCCATTCTACATAGAGCATCTTCCACCTTGTTAACTATCCTAGGGTGGTAATGGATTGATAAGTCATAGAATTTGTTCAGCTCTAACAATATTTTTGGATTCATATTCTACTATTTATATATGAATATATACTTGAATATTTTTTGATCTATATATATTTCACACTTATCCCCAAATAGGAAATGTCACGACCCGCCCTCGGGGTCCGTGCCGTGACTACCCCAAGCCCGCCTTCCATAGGCCAGGGGCTGGCGACTAGCACCAAGGCGTAAATCCCGGTAAAAAGGGAAGGCATTGCCTTTGTAAAGTAAACACACACCACAGAGTAAACAAGCGGAAAGTAAACACTAAGCAAGCAGAGTACGACTGAAAGTGCGGAAAGGTAAATGGGCCAGAATACAAACCCAAACTGAAAGTAAAGTACAACTCGAAAAGGTGAAAACAGCAACTGTAAAGTAAAAGCCGCTACTCCGAGCTGTCCACCGGAAATCCCACCTGAAGGGTGGGTACAGATAGCTCCTCGGCTCCACGGGTCTCGCCGTCCGCTCCGTGCACGTCCCGCCAAGTGGTCCACCTCCGGGTACCGTCCCGCTCTACAAGCCTCAGCTAAGGTCAACGCTGTCCGTCGTCTGCAACCAACACAACGTAGTGCGGGCGAAGCCCGTGCAGGGGTGAGTATAAGCTACTCAGTAGGGACCCCGAGACCCCTGAAGGTCTCTCAAATCCACAAAGGATAAACCACGAAGAAAAGTACAATCACGAAGTAACAACCGACACTGCTTAGGTATATGCCCATACTTATACCTAAGTCATCAATTCAAATACGCTCCAACCTCCGAGCCCAAGTACAACTTAGTCCACGCAGGAAAGTATACGTATTCCACATAGGAAAGCAATACATAATCCACACAGGATTGCACAACACAATCCACACAGGAAAGCAACAGGATTTAGCTCACACAGGTATACTTCTTCAAGGATGATAAAGATGATCACTGATCCATCTAAGTCGTGGGACCCACGAAGGATCGATAGGTAACTAACCCCCGCAAAGACCCACTCAGGATCGGGCCCACACAGGACCTGTAGGCGCTGGCTCACACAGAACCGCTGAGCGCAAGGACCCACACAAGATCGGGCCCACACAAGACCTGTAGCACTGATCCACGTAGGATCGCTGAGTGCTGAAGTCGTCGTCGTCGAATCCACACAGGATCTCTGTACTGTCGTCGTCGCAGTCACAGTAGCAGTAGTAGTCGTAGCAGTAGAACAGTCGCAACCAGCACTAGGGTTCCCGCACATAGCAAGCTCGTTCGGAGGGTCCGCTCCACGAGCCGAGAGGCTGATACATCAACTGTCACGAAGACCAGAGTTGATGTATCCAAAACTTCCGTATCGACAACAGGAACTCAACGCAACTGACGGCGCGTCGATCGGACGCCCGGTCTGAGAGTTATTGGCATTTTCGTCTCCGGGGCCCGGTTGGTTTTTTAAGGCAAAACCAACCCGACCGTACTCCACCTGCGTCCAAACCTCGGGCGGAGTATTCCAAAATATCCGTCTCACTAAGAGGAACACAACGCGACTGAAGGCGCGTCAATCGGACGTTCGAAGTTCAAGATATGAGCGTTTCCGCTCCGAAGGCCCGGTTGGTTTCGTGAACGAACCAACCCGGCCGAACTCAAAGTAAACCGAAACCTTGAGTGCGATATACCGAAACGACCGTCTTGATCCAAGGATCGCGTTGCCGCAGACGGTTCGTCATTCGGAGGTCTGAGGCTCATGTTATGGGCCAGAAACCAATTCTGGTTCGAAACGGGGGGGGGGGGGGGGGGGGTCCGGGTCCGGGCCGACCCGGCCCGACCCCCCCCCCCCCCTAGGGCGGCGCGGCGGCGGGCCGCGGCGGCTGGCGCCTGGCGCCGCACGAGGGTGGCACGCGGGGGGCTATGCCCCCGCTTCTTCAAGGATGGCGCGGCTATATGCCGCGCCCATAAAAAAAACGCCCCCACACGTGGGGGGCTTGCTGGAAACGAACCGGGGGGCCGGCTGCCCCCCCCCCTTCTCTTCAAAGAACCGCCCCCCTCATTAAGAGGGGGTTTTGTTGAACCGGCCGGGGGATTTATTCCCCCGGTTTTAATGACATCCGGCCGGCCCGCTGGCCGGCCGGTTTTTCTCCAACGGGACCGGAAATTCCGGTCCCCTCTTCGGCTTCCGACGCCGGCGGCCCGTCCGCCGGCCTTCTCTTCCGCCGCGGCCCGGAACCGGCCGCGGTCTTCTCGTCCCACTGCGGCCTGGAACCGGCCGCGGTCTCCTCGTCCCGCCGCGGCCCGGAACCGGCCGCGGTGTTCGTCGTCCGGCGCGGTGCGATGATATTCATTCAACGCGGCGCGACGGCGTCGCGTTCTTGTTGTTTCTTCCAAGGTGCGCGCGACGGCATCGCGTAAGATAAACGTACAATTATCCGCGTGGTGCGACGGCACCACGCCACCTTGCTTCCGCCCGCAAGAATAATTAAACAAGAACGATGGAGGAGGGTTCGGCCGTGTTCGTGCGGTCCGGCCCCCCTCACGTTAAAATAATAACGCAACTTAAAAAATTTAAAAGTCTCATGTTTGACATGCGAAATCCAGGATCAAGAAATGGAATAAATAAATATTGAATCAACAACCCCTACCTCGGGTATAAGTTCGAGGATTTGACTATGTCCGCGGAAGTCGACGTCACGGAGATCGGGCGTCGCGGTAGTCGTTCGTCAATTCCGTTGACGAAGAGATACGTCCGATGTGATACGTCGTTGGAGAAACCACTTATGTTGACGAAGGGAATCCGAGGAGGAAGCGGCGTTCCCTCACGTTGACACCGAGGACGAAGAAGAGAGGCGTCGTTCTTCGTCGGAGTTTGAGCGTTCTTCGTTCTTCATCAGAGCTTGAAGATGAAGAAGAAGCTCTCCAAAAGCTCTCAAGGAGACAAACAAACAACCCATAATAAAATAAGATAACATCTTATTTTATTATTACAAAACACATTATAATTTCAAAAGTTTGAAATTCAAAAAGGGTTAACTCCCATAATTAAAAAGGGTAACTTAAGCCAATAAATTAGGCGTTAAGGGAGTTGGGAGAATTTGAAAGGTTTAGGGGTTCGTGTGGGCCCCACCACACTTAATCCTCCCAAGGGAGGTTAAGTGGGTGTCGGTCCCACTTCCAACCTCCTTTGGTAGGTTTTTAATAAGTTATAATAAAATTGGTTCTATACAAATTTTATTTAACTCAAACTAAAACCCCTAAAATAAACTTTCAACCCGCAACAAACGCAACTCCCGAAAAAGTCTCTTTAAGCGAATATCGGCGCTGCGAGTTCATCGGTGCCCTCGGATTTCAATTCCGAGCACCGGATCAAAAGATAGGAATTCCCGCTCGTTCGTTCACTGAACGTACCCGAGCCAAACTTCGGAAATTAATTCCGGGCACTCCGGGCCTCGGAATCAGGTGCCGTCTGAAACCGCGCTCTTGTAAAATTCTAAAGAAAATTAAGAAAAAATTTCCCTTGAATTTTACGGGTCTTTACATTACTCCCACCTCAGGGCTTTACGTCCCCGTAAAGATACATCAAAAACTAGGGAAACAAATAAGGGTACTGAGCACGCATCTGAGCCTCCCGCTCCCATGTGCTCTCCTGGAGATTCCCGTGCTGCCATCTGATGCGCACAAGAGGAATCGATCGCCCACGCAGGACCCGCTCCTGTCGATCGTCTATCTCCACCGGGACCTCCGTAAAGGTCGCCCCATCGTCAACGTCAAGCTCCCCATGGTCAATGATGTGCGTCGGGTCGTGCACGTATCTCCTCAGCTGGAATACGTGGAAGACGTCGTGCACCCGGTGCAACTGAGGTGGTAGAGCCAGGCGATAAGCCACCTCGCCAATCCTGCTGAGAATCTGGAAAGGTCCGATGAAGCGCGGAGATAACCTGCCGCCTCGGCCAAATCTCCGAATACCACGTCGAGGTGAGACCCGCAAGAATACGTGGTCGCCATCCTCGAACTCCAGTGGCCTCCGCCTCCTGTCAGCATATGACTTCTGCCGGCTCTGAGCTGTCCTCATCTGCTCCTGGATGACCTGGACCTTCTCTGTCGTGGCCTGGACCATCTCCGGTCCCACCAGTGCTGACTCCCCAGGGTCTGTCTAGCACAAAGGAGATCTACATGGTCGGCCGTACAACGCCTCGTACGGTGCCATCCCGATAGTGGAGTGGTAGCTGTTGTTGTACGCGAACTCCACCAAGGGTAGGTGGTCCTCCTAGCTACGAACAAAGTCGAGGACACATGCGCGGAGCATGTCCTCGAGAGTCTGAATGGTCCTCTCCGTCTGACCATCCGTCTGAGGCTGAAAAGCTGTGCTAAGACGTAGCTGCGTACCAAACGCCTCCTGTAACCCCTTCCAACGCCGGGAAGTAAAGCGGGCATCTCGATCGGAAACGATAGATGATGGTACGCCGTGGAGCCGCACAATCTCCTGAACGTAGAGACGTCCCAAGATCTCCACTGAGCCCTGCTCTCTGATGGGTAAGAAGTGTGCCGACTTGGTGAGTCGGTCAACAATCACCCAAATGGAGTCGTGACCTCTGGAAGTGCGTGGAAGTCCAGTCACGAAGTCCATAGATATGCCGTCCCACTTCCACTCCGGAACCTCCAAGGGCTGTACCAAGCCTGCTGGTACCTGATGCTCTGCCTTCACCTGCTGACAGGTGAGGCATCGAGAAACGAACTCTGCTACAGCCTTCTTCATACCCGGCCACCAATGCTGTCATCTGAGGTCCTGGTACATCTTCGCCACTCCAGGATGTACCGCTAAAGGAGAAGTGTGAAACTCTCTCAGCACTTCCTCTCGCAAAGCTACTGGTACCATGGTACGTCCTCTGAAAAGGATGTTGTGCTCTGCTCCAAGGGAGAAACCATCAGGTGCCTGTCCCGAGGATATCTGTGCACGCCGTGTCTCACAGTCAGCGTCCCCATGCTGTGCCCCCCTGACTCGCTGCAGTAGTGGAGGAGTGACTGTGAGATACTGAAGAAAGGCTGATCCATCTCTATCCACGAAGGATATCTGCAAAGAGGCTAGCTGCTCTGTCGCCTCCTCAAGTAGCTGAATGCCCGTCCTCCTGCTGAGGGCATCGGCTACTACGTTTCCCTTCCCAGGAGTATAGACTATCTCAAAGTCATAGTCCTGGAGGAACTCGAGCCATCGACGCTGTCTCAGGTTCAGGTCCTTCTGCGAGAAGATATACCTGAGACTCTGATGATCGGAAAAGACTGTAAAGCGCTCGCCCATCAGATAGTGTCGCCATGTCTTCAGAGCGAGGACCACTGCTGCTAACTCCAGGTCATGGGTAGCGTAGTTCTGCTCATGCGGCCTCAACTGACGTGATCCATAGGCGATCACGGCCCGCTCCTGCATCAGAACACATCCGAGTCCGGTCCCTGATGCATCGCAGTAGACTACGTACCCTACTCCCTCCTCAGGAAACCTCAAGATAGGTGCGCTAGTCAATCTCTGTCTCAGCTCCTGGAAGCTCTACTGACATCTGTCTGACCACAAGAAGGGTTTCCCCTTCTTCGTCAAAGCTGTGAGTGATGCCGCAACTCTAGAGAAGTCTGGCACGAATCTCCGATAGTATCCAGCTAGTCCCAAGAAACTCCGAACCTCAGTCACGCTCCTGGGTGGCTCCCATGCTAACACCGCCTCGATCTTCGCAGGATCCACTGCAAATCCCGCCTCAGAGATAACGTGTCCCAAGAAGTGGACCTCACGTATCCAGAACTGGCACTTCGAGAGTTTACCATAAAGCTGGTTCTCTCGGAGTGTGTCTAGAACAACTCGCAAGTGATAGGCGTGCACCTCCTCTGTCGTAGAGTAAATCAGAATGTCGTCGATGAAGACCACGACAAACCGATCGAGGTATGGCTGAAAGATCCTATTCATGAGATCCATGAACACTGTTGGAGCATTGGTTACACCGAAAGGCATAACCAAGAACTCATAGTGGCTATACCGACATCTGAAGGCTGTCTTCTGCACATCCTCGTCTCTGACTCTGAGCTGATGATAGCCTGACCTGAGGTCTATCTTCGAGAACCACCGTGCTCCCTTGAGCTGATCAAAGAGGTCATCAATCCTCGGAAGCAGATACTTGTTCCTCACTGTCACCTGGTTCAGGCGACGATAGTCAACACAAAGTCGCAAGCTCCCGTCTGCCTTCTTGGCGAACAATATCGGGGAAGCCCAGGGTGAAACACTGGGTCGGATGAACCCCTTGCCCTGCAAGTCCTCTAACTGTACCCGTAGCTCTCGAAGCTCGGCGGGGGCCATCTGATATGCTGGAGTGGATATCGGGGTTGTCCCGGGGTACAAGTCAATATAAAAGTCTACCTCTCTGCGAGGAGGTAGCCCTGGAACGTCGTCGGGAAAAACGTCCGCAAACTGATCCACCACTGCAGGAAAACCAGGACTCCGCACGTCAACTGCTCCAAGGATAAGGCTAGCCAACTGATGAGTGATGGGTTGTCCTCTCCTCCGCGGAAGTCCATCCTGTGCTGTTAAGGCTCCCTTCTCGCCGGTGAAGGTGAACCTGCTCCCGTCGGTGCGTACACAACGCACCTTGCGCCTAAAACAGTCAATCTGTGCATGGACCGTAGACAGCCAATCCATGCCCAAGATGACGTCGTAAGGCCTCGACACTGCTACAAGAAGATCCCAGCCGAAGCTCTCGCCTCCTAGAGTAAGCTCACACTGCCGGCACCAGTGCGTAATCGTCGAGTCTGCTCCCGTAGGAGTCTCTAGCCGTAAGGATCGAGCCAACAGCTCTGTCGGAATCTCCGAGCTCCGAACAAGGGCAGCAGCTATGAAAGAGTGACTCGCTCCTGTGTCTATAAGAACTGTAGCAAGGGTGGAATAGACACAGATAGTACCTCGAATCATCTCGGGTGCGCCGTGGTCGTAGGCCTCTGCTGCCTGGAGCTGTGCCTGTCGCTGCCCGCCAGCTCCCTGTGGTCGGGGTGGACCTCCTGGTGGTGGTGGTGGTAGAGCCTCAAAGCGTCGGCCACCACCAGCTGCTCGTCCAGCTCCTCTGCCTCGTCCGCCTCCTCCCTGCGGACCGCCACGGTCGATCCTCTGCCTCTGCCTCGGTGGTCCATCAACTGTCTGCTGCTCCTCGGCACGATGGGTCGGGCAGTCACGAGCCATGTGGCCCTGCCCGCCGCACGAGTAGCACTGTCTGCCTCTCTGAAGACTGGCTCCGCGCTGTGTGCCCCGCACTGCTGAGCCAGTGCCCTGAGGTCGTCGACCCGAAGGTTTGGTTTGTCTGGACCCCTGAGTCATCCGTCGACTGCCCGCTGTAGATGACTCTGCCACGTGCCGCCCTGCGGTGGGTCTCTGTGCTGGTGTAGACTCAGCAAGGAAGCTCTCGATCAGAAGGGCCCGCTCCAGTACTCCTGTCTGAGTCAGTATGCTGAGGGAGATCAGCGATGCTCTGATCTCGTGTCTCAAACCCTGCTCGTAGGTCCGGGCCCGGAAGAATGGGTCCCGTACCATGTCGGTCGAGTAGCGCGAGATATCGGTAAATCTCACCGAGTACTGAGCGACCGTCATGCTGCCCTGCCGCAGCTGTAGAAGCTCCTGGATACGCACCACACGAAGGGTGGCTGGGACGAACTCCGAGCGGAAGAGGCTCTCAAAGTCCGTCCAAAGTAGGGATGCCTCATCGTGCACCTGGAGCATCAGGCTCCACCATCGTCCTGCTGATGCGTGTAGTAGGCTCGCAGCGAGGATCACCATGAGGTCTGCTGGTGTCCTCACTAGCCTAAACACTCGAACCACTGCCTCCAGCCAGTCTTCTGCTGCCTGGGGATCCGTCTCCCTGCGAAACCTGGGTGGTCGCTGGCGATGAAACTCATGCAGTGCACTGAGGCGACGTGCATCGTCAGCGGCTGCTGCTGGAAGCATCGGGGGCTCGGCGGGTAAAGCTACCGCCGGTGCCACTACTGGCAAAGGGCCCTGCACCGAAGCCTCGTCGCTCGTTGGGCTGTCGTCTCGCTCGACTCTCGGAACCCTAGCTGGCTGCCGTCGTGGGGCCATCCTGAAAAGGAAACAGGTGCGCCACGGTTAGAACAGTATACCTGGTGAGCTGATATAAGTAATCACAAAGAAAACTTTGAAACACACACGCAATCAATGTTTTCGTGCATTAAGTCGGAAATCAGAAGTCAGGGTCCTGGTGTACGGATACGTCGGCCGCCGCACCAACACTGGACTCCCTGGACTGATAACCACACTCAATACGCTAAACATTATTGCTTCACATAGAAAAGATCAGAGTTCGCGGTAGAACCGAACCCCTCTGATACCAATTTGTCACGACCCGCCCTCTGGGTCCGTGCCGTGACTACCCCAAGCCCGCCTTCCATAGGCCAGGGGCTGGCGACTAGCACCAAGGCGTAAATCCTGGTAAAAAGGGAAGGCATTGCCTTTGTAAAGTAAACACACACCACAGAGTAAACAAGCGGAAAGTAAACACTAAGCAAGTAGAGTACGACTGAAAGTGCGGAAAGGTAAATGGGCCAGAATACAAACCCCAACTGAAAGTAAAGGACAACTCGAAAAGGGGAAAACATCAATTGTAAAGTAAAAGCCGCTACTCCGAGCTGTCCACCAGAAATCCCACCTGAAGGGTGGGTACAGATAGCTCCTCGGCTCCACGGGTCCCGCCGTCCGCTCCGTGCACGTCCCGCCAAGTGGTCCACCTCCGGGTACCGTCCCGCTCTATAAGCCTCAGCTAAGGTCAATGTTGTCCGTCGTCTGCAACCAACACAACGTAGTGCGGGCGAAGCCCGTGCAGGGGTGAGTATAAGCTACTCAGTAGGGACCCCGAGACCCCTGAAGGTCTCTCAAATCCACAAAGGATAAACCACGAAGAAAAGTACAATCACGAAGTAACAACCGACACTGCTTAGGTATATGCCCATACTTATACCTAAGTCATCAATTCAAATACGCTCCAAACTCCGAGCCCAAGTACAACTCAGTCCACGCAGGAAAGTATACGTATTCCACATAGGAAAGCAATACATAATCCACACAGGATTGCACAACACAATCCACACAGGAAAGCAACAGGATTCAGCTCACACAGGTATACTTCTTCAAGGACGATAAAGATGATCACTGATCCATCTAAGTCGTCGGACCCACGAAGGATCGATAGGTAACTAACCCCCGCAAAGACCCACTCAGGATCGGGCCCACACAGGACCTGTAGGCGCTGGCTCACACAGAACTGCTGAGCGCAAGGACCCACACAGGATCGGGCCCACACAGGACCTGTAGCACTGATCCACGTAGGATCGCTGAGTGCTGAAGTCGTCGTCGTCGAATCCACACAGGATCTCTGTACTGTCGTCGTCGCAGTCATAGTAGCAGTAGTAGTCGTAGCAGTAGAACAGTCGCAGCCAGCACTAGGGTTCCCGCACATAGCAAGCTCGTTCGGAGGGTCCGCTCCACGAGCCGAGAGGCTGATACATCAACTGTCACGAAGACCAGAGTTGATGTATCCAAAAGTTCCGTATCGACAACAGGAACTCAACGCAACTGACGGCGCGTCGATCGGACGCCCGGTCTGAGAGTTATTGGAATTTTCGTCTCCGGGGCCCGGTTGGTTTTTTAAGGCAAAACCAACCCGACCGTACTCCACCTGCGTCCAAACCTCGGGCGGAGTATGCCAAAAGATCCGTCTCACTAAGAGGAACACAACGCGACTGACGGCGCGTCAATCGGACGTTCGAAGTTCAAGATATGAGCGTTTCCGCTCCGAAGGCCCGGTTGGTTTCGTGAACGAACCAACCCGGCCGAACTCAAAGTAAACCGAAACCTTGAGTGCGATATACCGAAACGACCGTCTCGATCCAAGGATCGCGTTGCCGTAGACGGTTCGTCATTCGGAGGTCCGAGGCTCATGTTATGGGCCAGATACTAATTCTGGTTCGAAACGGGGGGGTCCGGGTCCGGGCCGACCCGGCCCGACCCCCCCACCCTGGGGCGGCGCGGCGGCGGCGGCGCGGCGGCGCGGTGGCGCGGCGGCGGGCCGTGGCGGCTGGCGCCTGGCGCCGCACGAGGGTGGCACGCGGGGGGCTAAGCCCCCGCTTCTTCAAGGACGGCGCGACTATATGCCGCGCCCATAAAAAAAAACACCCCCCACACGTGGGGGGCTTGCTGGAAACGAACCGGGGGGCCGGCTTCCCCCCCCCCCTTCTCTTCAAAGAACCGCCCCCCTCATTATGAGGGGGGTTTTGTTGAACCGGCCGGGGGATTTATTCCCCCGGTTTTAATGACATCCGGCCGGCCAGCTGGCCGGCCGGTTTTTCTCCAACGGGACCGGAAATTCGGGTCCCCTCTTCGGCTTCCGACGCCGGCGGCCCGGCCGCCGGCCTTCTCTTCCGCCGCAGCCCAGAACCGGCCGCGGTCTTCTCGTCCCGCTGCGGCCCGGAACCGGCCGCGGTCTCCTCGTCCCGCCGCGGCCCGGAACCGGCCGCGGTGTTCGTCGTCCGGCGCGGTGCGACGGCACCGCGCCCCTTTCGCCGTGCCATGATATTCATTCAACGCGGCGCGACGGCGTCGCGTTCTTGTTGTTTCTTCCAAGGTGCGCGCGACGGCATCACGTAAGATAAACGTACAATTATCCGCGTGGTGCGACGGCACCACGCCACCTTGCTTCCGCCCGCAAGAATAATTAAACAAGAACGATGGAGGAGGGTTCGACCGTGTTCGTGCGGTCCGACCCCCCTCACGTTAAAATAATAACGCAAATTAAAACATTTAAAAGTCTCATGTTTGACATGCGAAATCCAGGATCAAGAAATGGAATAAATAAATATTGAATCAACAACCCCTACCTCGGGTATAAGTTCAAGGATTTGACTATGTCCGCGGAAGTCGACGTCGCGGAGATCGGGCGTCGCGGTAGTCGTTCGTCAATTCCGTTGACGAAGAGATACGTCCGATGTGATACGTCATTGGAGAAACCTCTTATGTCGACGAAGGGAATCCGAGGAGGAAGCGGCGTTCCCTAACGTTGACACCGAGGACGAAGAAGAGAGGCGTCGTTCTTCGTCGGAGTTTGAGCGTTCTTCGTTCTTCGTCAGAGCTTGAAGATGAAGAAGAAGCTCTCCAAAAGCTCTCAAGGAGACAAACAAACAACCCATAATAAAATAAGATAACATCTTATTTTATTATTACAAAACACATTAGAATTTCAAAAGTTTGAAATTCAAAAAGGGTTAACTCCCATAATTAAAAAGGGTAACTTAAGCCAATAAATTAGGCGTTAAGGGTGTTGGGAGAATTTGAAAGGTTTAGGGGTTCGTGTGGGCCCCACCACACTTAATCCTCCCAAGGGAGGTTAAGTGGGTGTGGGTCCCACTTCCAACCTCCTTTGGTAGGTTTTTAATAAGTTATAATAAAATTTGTTCTATACAAATTTTATTTAACTCAAACTAAAACCCCTAAAATAAACTTTCAACCCGCAACAAACGCAACTCCCGAAAAAGTCTCTTTAAGCGAATATCGGCGCTGTGAGTTCATCGGTGCCCTCGGATTTGAATTCCGAGCACCGGATCAAAAGTTAGGAATTCCCGCTCGTTCGTTCACTGAACGTACCCGAGCCAAACTTCGGAAATAAATTCCGGGCACTCCGGGGCTCGGAATCAGGTGCCTTCTGAAACCGAGCTCTTGTAAAATTCTAAAGAAAATTAAGAAAAAATTTCCCTTGAATTTTACGGGTCTTTACAGGAAATGTCTACAAATTTTTAAATTGAAGATTACTACATTCAACTCCTGATATTGTGTTGGATTGTTTTGATTATGAACATTCAATTTCCTTGAATCATAGGGAATGAATTTGTCATTTTCCATCAACACACACCGTAAAACCTTTTTTGAAGCATCATTGAATACTACAAAAACCTCTCTGCTTATGGGTAGTGTGGGCACAAGTGCAGTGATAAGCCTCCTTTTCTAATCCATGTAGATATGTTCGCATTAATCACTCCACAAAAACAAGACTCCCTTCTGAGATATCTTGGTAATAGTGTATGACAATCTTGATAAATTTCTCAACAATCGTCGATAATATATAGCTAACCTCTCATGACCCCCTCCCACCAGAGATGCCCCTCCTGAGCTGGAAATGGTGAAAGGGAGATAATAACCCCCGAGTCCCACCTCCAGTAGGCCCTGGGGTGGTGACTAGCACCAAGGGTATGGTATTTCACAAACATGGGAGGCATTACCCTTTTTATTATTTAAGATCGGGAAATAGAACAAGTGAACCACCGAAAAGGAAAAGAACAAGAGTATAAAAATAAACCCAAACCAATCCCACATGCATGTTTAAATTTTTCTGAAACAAGGTACAAGTAAAAGAAAGCACAAAGTACAATACCAAAAGAAACAAGTGCACAAAAACTGCAACAACTCCAACTGTCCCAACTAGTAGGGTCCCGCATGGCCCTGGTAGTCCACCTGGAATCCTAAAAGTAAACGTAGGGTGAGAATGCAAGTATACTCAGTAGGGAAACTTAAATCTCTCGTGCACAGGTTGGGAGAAATCCTAATGTCCAGTGAGAACAACAGAAGAAACTTAGCAGGGAAATCTATCCACCCAACCTCACCGGCCACACTCACAAAAAATAAAATCACAATAGGTAGTAATAGTATATAAGAACAAGAGTATTGGGTACCCCGCACCATTCCCCATTAGTTAACTACTCTTCCTAATGGCGAACGTCCTGACGCTGCCACACTCTCCCCACCCACACACACCTGGGCCTCACAAACCACACATCCCGCCCGCACACACCTGGAACCGCCGGCAAACACTTGGGCCTCAAAACCACACATCCCGCCCACACACACTTGGGCCTCACAACCACGTATCCCGCCCGCACACACCTAGGCCTCATCCCGAAGATTCTTGGGAAACAGTAAAACCTTCCCAAAGAGACATGGGCTAAATCCTACCCAATCGAAACCTACCTGAAGGGTCTTAGGTGTGAGGTCGCCTCAAGCCATCACAGCCTTGGGAAGAACGATCCGGAAAGAGATAGTAACTAAGGGGAAAACACCCTCTCCCATGAGATGGGAGTGTTCGAAACTAAGTGCTCAACATGGGTGGGGTGCGATAAAACAGAAAAGATACAGATATATATATATGTATACCAAACACACAGTCCAACCTATAGCTTCTAAACAGTGAAACTGAGCACGTGCCTCGGCACTGCGAGTACAAAGCATCCATACAATAAACAACCCCAAACCCATTTATGTTTTCACGTTTCAGCAGAATTAGTTTATTAGTTCCTTAACTACAAGGAAACTATCCACAACCAAACACATAGATCTTTTGTAAAACATATCCCTGCCATCCACAAATCAAGTTAAGAAAACAAAAGTATCACAAAAAAATCCTTCCTTATTAACCAACCAACTCAATGATTATTAATCCCATTCCATTACCATGACCCACCATTCATTAACTCGTCTACTTTTTTATTTATTTTTCACAACCCATGGTCCCTACACATCCAACCTATCCCTGCAGCCCCGCTTCCAACCACCACAACCACAACCGCACCGTACATCATCATCCCTTGATATAACTTATCACAGCCCTGCTGCTCATCTGACCCACCACAACCCACAAAACGAGATTTGTGCCACATCATCTCCCCTTTAACATCATTTACCGCAGCCCTACTACCGATTCTATTCATAACAACCTAGGATTCAATCCTCCCTTTCACACCCCAGTAAGCAAGCCAAAACCCACATGTTCATTATTCCATTTTGGTTAACCGGGGTGATCACAAAAGGGTTCTAGATTTTAATCATCCAAATTTACATGATTAACCAAATTCCACATTCCACACAGTTCCATTAACAAAAATGGTCTAGAAGATAGGGAAATATTTAATTGCACAAGCAAAGGCCCCGAACGACCGTGATTTTCAATAGGCATAAGACTGTTAAATTCACAAGAAAAAATCACAGGATATAAGATAAACATAACAACTTCTCCATACCCGTTCGTTAACCAGTTATTATATTTATATAATTGTTCGACTGTTTCTCATGAAAAAAAGAGGATACCTACCCCGTATGATGAATAATTTAGACAGACGAAGGTAAGATCCCTACCTCAATAGGTTATGATCACAACACTCCCTCGGATCAACCTTAGAAGACGTCTGCCAGCGTCCGTCACCTCTGTCGAGTCCCGAAAAAACCTCATCGGGTGGACGTTGGAAAGGAAAGGCCGAATTAAAGACAACAGATCCAAGATCTGATGTTCCTCTTCGTCGTTACGGTCCCCTGGCCTCTGACAGATCATAAATCGGAGCTGAGACGAAGAAGTTATGGAAGAAAAAGAGCCTTCAAGTCTCTTGGGAGAGCTCTGCTCAGAGGAATGGGGATGATAGGGGTGAGTTGAGATGGAGGTGGGGACCCCACCTTTTATAGGCGTGAAAATAAAATGTACACAGTATGTACTCAGCCATTTCACACGGTCACCACGCAGCTTCCAACACGGTTCTGCATCTGTTGACTAGACAACACACGGTTTGAGGGTAACACGTACGTGGGGAAGGACTACATGGCGTGTAGTATGAGGTACACGGTGTGTACCTATTTATTTCACACAGAATGGACACGACCTTCAACACATGGTATACCCAGCTTAGTGTTACACGGCGTGTACTCACACTACACGGCGTGTACATACAAAGTTTTGGAAAGTGTGGGAAAAGTCCATTGTACAGTCCAGAACACTTAGTGGCCTTCTTTTTGACAATGGAATGGGCTGTAGAGGTCTGGGCCATTACATAATATACCTATTAAAACAGTCCCATCCACGAGAATTCAAAAACCATCCCAGAGGAATCCAACAAGATACCTCTTAGGGTTCGCGTTATAACAGGAACCCAACCAACAACCCTAATCATAGGTGTTAGGAATTGCATCTCCTCTGTCAAGATATTATCCACATTAGGCGGCACTGACTCTCCTACACGAGTTCAATCGCATCTGCATTAATGCATCTCGATTAAGGATTGGACCTTCCCACTTCCATATATTAGGATTTTCCGACTTACACTGCCCCCAACACCGTACAACCCACACACTGCCCAAACTCATATCTTGGGGAATTCTATCTCCCATGTCGAGATATTATCCGCTTTAGGCGGAACTGACTCACCCACACGGGTTCAATTGCATCCACATTAATGCTTCATGATTAAGGATTGGGTTTCCCCTTTTCTCCAAATTTCCGGACAAGTTACACACTTTCAGAGAACAAGGAAAACAAAACGTATCACAACCGACAAGCCAAGCATTCCATATATCAAAGGTACAGAGTATAATATCAACACAAATCCCAGAAGAACAAGGAAAAACACAGGTCAAAACAACTCCGGGTACCGAGAATGCATCTGGGCCTCCCGCTCCCAAGTGCTCTCCTCAAGGCCGCCATGCCTCCACAACAGATGAACCAACATAATGGTTCATTCACGGAGCACCTTTTCCTTACGATCCTCGATTCTGACTAGTCGTTCCTCGAAGGTCGTGTTGTCTCCCATATCTAACTCTCCCCAGTCGATAACATGATAGTCGTCATGCAAGTATAGATGTAGCTGGGAGATGTGGAAGACATCATGAACCTTCTCCAACTGAGGTGGCATGGCTAGATGATATGCCACCTCACCGACTCGCCTCAACACCTCAAAAGGTCCAATGAACCTAGGTGAGAGATTTCTCCCTCTCCCAAACCTTCATTTCCCCTGTCGAGGGAAAAAATTCAAGAATAGATAATCTCCCACCTTGAACTACAAGGGCCTCATCCGACAATCAGCATAAGACTTCGGTCGGTCCTGAGCCGCTTTCATCCTATCACGTACAAGCTGGAATTTCTCTGTGGTGCTCTGCACTACCTCTGGCCCAAGATAACCTGTCTCCCCAACCCCTACCCAGCAAATGGGTGAACGACATGGTCTTCCAAACAGAGCCTCAAATGGTGCCATGCCAATAGTATGTTGGAAGCTATTGTTGTAGGCAAACTCTACTAACGGCAAGTTTTGTACCCATGATCCTCCGAAATCCAGAATGGATGCTCGTAGCATGTCCTCCAACGTCTAGATAGTCCGCTCTGTCTGTCCATCGGTCTTGGGGTGGAAAGCAGTGCTAAGGCGTATCTGGGTGGAAAAAGCATGTTGTAACCCCTTCCAGACTCGTGAGGTAAACCGAGTATCCCAATTTGAGACGATTGTCTTCGGAAGTCCGTGTAAACGCACCACCACATCTACGTACCTCTTGACTAAGGTACTCACCGGGCCTGACTTCTTAATTGCTAATATGTGAGCTGATTTCATCAATCAATCTACCACTACCCAGATAGCATCATAACCACCCTGAGCTCTGGGTAGTCATGTGATGAAGTCCATTGAGATGTCATCCCACTTCCACTCGGGGACATCTAAAGGATGCAACAAACCACTAGGAACACGGTGTTCAGCCTTCACTTACTGACACACTAGGCATTTAGCCACATACTCCGCCACTGCCATTTCACCCCTAGCCACCAAAACTGTTCCCTCAGGCCTCGGTACATTTTTGAAACTCCTCGATGTACCGCCAAGGATGACCTGTGGAACTCATGGAGAACTCCCTCACGTATCGCCTCCTGAACAAAAAACATTCCATGGAAAAGAATTTGTTGTCGGTTGTCCTCTGACCATCCTTCTGGAGCATTTCCCTGATCGACATGATCCCATATTACTTCCGCCTCGGAGTCCCCCCACTGAGACTCTTCCACCTGCTGCAACAAGGAGGACTGCACCATCATTTGAAAGAAACAGCCTCTAACACCTTCTACCCTTGCATCCAAGTGCAAGGCATCCAACACTCCCATCGCCTTCCAAGCATCAACGGATTTCCTAACCACTTCCTGATTGGACTTCCTACTCAAGGCATCAGCCACAATGTTTCCTTTACCTTAAGTATAAGAGACCTCAAAGTCATAGTCCGGGGGATACTCGACCAATCTCCACTGACCCAGGTTCAGGTCACACTGGGAGAAGATATAACACAGGCTCTTGTGATATGAGAAGACCACAAAGCACTCCCCAAGGAGGTAATGTCGCCACAACTCATTGAGAACACTACTGATACAAGATTTAGGTCATGGGTGGCAGAGATACGCTCGTGAGGGCGTAACTGCCTAGACCCATAACAGATCACTCCCTTCTTCTGCATCAGCACGCACCCCAGACTAAGGCCAGAAGCATCACAAAACACCTCATACAACAACCCTTCCTCTGGAAACCTGAGTACGGGAGCACTGACCAACTTCTCCTTCAGGTATTCGAAAGCCTTCTGGCACATCTCACTCCATAGGAAGACCTTTTCTTCCTAGTCAAAGCTGTCAATGGAGCAGCAACTCGAGAGAAGTCTGAAACGAACCTCCAATAGTAACCTACCAACCCTTTAAAACTACGAACCTCTGCCATGCTCTTGGGTGCCGCCTAAGAAAAAACTACCTCCACCTTTGTCAGGTCCACTGACAATCCATTATGAGACACTACGAGCCCAAGAAAGTGTACTTCCTGTGTCAAGAACTTACACTTCGATAAATTCCCATAAAGCTCGTGGTGTCGAAGGACTTCCAAGACTGCCCTGTGATGCTTAACGTGCTCCTCCTCTGATCTTGAGTAGATCAGGATTTCATCGATAAACACAACAACAAACCGGTCCAGAAACTCTCGGAAGACAAAGTTCATAAGTCCGATGAACATGGCTGGTGCATTCATAACTCCAAACGGCATCACTACAATCTTGAAGTGCCCATACCTGCACCTGAAAGCCGTCTTCGAGATGTCACTATACTTTACCCTCAGATAATGATATCCAAATCGTAGATAAATATTATAAAACCAACATGATCCCCTCAGTTGGTAGAAGAGATCATCTATCCTTGGAAGGGGGTAACGGTTCTTGACCGTTATCTGGTTCAACATTCGGTAGTCTATGCATATTCTGAGACCACTATCTTCCTTCTTCACGAACAAAACTGGAGCACCCCATGGCGATACGTTGGGTCAAACAAAACCCTTCTCCATCATATCGTCAATCTGAATCCACAACTCCCACAACTACGAAGGTGACATCCAATATGGGGCCATCGAAATCGGATGGGCACCAAGCTGTAAGTCTATCCCGAACTCAACATCATGTCAAGGGGGTAGAGTCACAACCTCCTCGAGAAAAAAATCGAGGAACTCCCCAAAAACCTCCGGGACATCCATCATCTCAGTATCAGCTGGAACCAATGATAACTCGCCTAACAAGGAAAGGAGAGGCTCCACACGCCGGCTTCCCACCTGATAGCTCCTCTCGCCAAAAAAAGATACACGATGCCCGTCCACGTCAAAGAACAAGACCCCTCTCTAGAAGCAGTCAATAACGGCACTAACAGAAAAAAACCAGTCGATGCCTAGGATGACATCGTATGGTTGCATCTGTAGCAGAAGAAGGTCCCCACTAGATAGATGTGGTCCCAACATCAGCCCACATTCTCGAAAAACACAAGATACGCTGGTCTGGCCTCCAACTGGTGTACTCAACACCAGTGGTATGGGAAGTCTCTCTACGTCTAGTCCCAAAGCATGGGCTAGACTAGGTGTAACAAAGAAGTGCGAAGATCCCGAATCGAACAATGCAAAAACAAGAGTGCTGAACAAAAAAATCGTACCTCGCACCACCTCTGGTCCAGCCGGAGCTATCAACTCTGCTTGTGCAACTGTCCACGCTCAGCTCCTCTGCCTCTCGGATGTCGTCCACCTCCCCGACCATTCCCTGGTCGAGGTCCCTGAGGAGCACCCTGAGGTCGGCCTCCTCTTGAAAAGTCTTCCCTCAGAGGACCATGGTTCTGCTGCTGCTAGAAGGGCCTCACCGGCAACTGGTGCTGCTGAGGTGGGCACTGAACCTACCCACCTCCACCGTACGAAGCTCGGGTCGGGTACCGACTCTGAATGTGCCTGAAACCTCCACAAGAAAAACACTTCGGTCCTGGGCTTGTGAAGAAGGGATGAGGACCTGAAGATCTGAACTAGAACTGTTGGGACATGCTCCCCACTGGCCTGAACCTGGAAGGTCCCATCGCAGGAGACCTGCTGCTGACTGCCTTCCACTTCGACGAACCTGGCTGAATCCCCTCACGTAGTGCACGTCCCTGCGAGTGCATCCTCTCTACATCCTCTACCTTATTCTGTACTTCCAAGAACGTTGGAAGGGTGATGGGGGTGATAGCATACTGGAGCAAAGAACGAAGCACCTCCTCCAAACATTTTTCCCGAGAATCCTCATCCGGAAAGAGATATGGAGCAAAGTGTAGGAGATCCTTGAACTTGATCCCCAACTCTCATACTGACATACTCCCCTGCTGAAGGGAGAGTAACTCGTACTGCTTCTCTGCCTTGATCATGGAAGAAATGAATTCCTCTTGGAATTCCTTCTCAATGTCAGCCCACGAAACCTCTGCCTATATCCTCTCTCTGAGGTAGAGCGTCCACCACTGTCGCGCCACACCTCTCAGCTGACTGACTGCTAGGGTAACCTAGTACACCCTCGGAGCACGAATCAAGTTAAAAGCGATCCCTTGCTTCTCAATCCACCCCTCCATCTATTTATCCCATGTACTACCCTCGTACTTCTTGAGGGTTTTCTACTGGAAAGAATGGAGAGTCTTCTGCCACTGGCTATCTTCCTCCTCTCGGTCAATCCTCAACTGATCGAGCGCCTGAATCTGCTGGTCCTCGGTCGTCTGAGCCACCTGGGGAAGACGTCCAGGTGCCATAGCTGTATGGTAATCAAAGATCGCCTAAGCCCAATTAGTAAGGAAAAATCCCTCACGGTTTTATTTTATCATTATTAATTCAATTTTTTTTTCAAAACACCCAAATCAAGTAAAACACAACCATGATGATGCATGTACCTTACCTAGGGTCTCTACCCTGCAATCAATGTAGTCTCACTTGGTCATTCGGTAGGCTCAGAGTCCTTGCATCCGATCACGGGGGGACCTAAAATCTCATGTCCTAGACGGTCCTCCCTGGCCTATGTCACGCACGAAGATTAACAAACACTATTTCCCTACCATCCCATGCAATTCTCACTGTGCCTAACTCCAGAATCCATCCTATATCTCAACCATCACCTCTATTACCATTCTTTCATGACCCCCTCCCACCAGAGATGCCCCACCTGAGCTGGCAATGGTGAAAGGGAGATAATGACCCCCCGAGTCCCGCCTCCAATAGGCCCCGGGGTGGCGACTAGCACCAAGGGTATGAGTTTTCACAAATATGGGAGCCATTACCCTTTTTATTATTTCACATCGGGAAATAGGACAAGTCAACCACCAAAATGTAAAAGAACAAGAGTATAGAAATAAACCCAAAAAAATACCACATGCATTTTTAAATAGTTCTGAAACAAGGTACAAGTAAAAGAAAGCTGAAAATACAATACCAAAAGAAACAACTGTACAACAACTGCAAAAACTCCAACTGTCCTGACTAGTAGGGTCCCGCACGGCCCTGGTATTCCTTCTGGAAACCTGAATGTAAACATAGGGTAAGCATACAAGTATACTCAGTAGGGAAACCTAAATCTCTCGTGCACTGGTGGGGAGACATCCTAATGTCCCATGAGAACAACAGAAGAAACCTAGTAGGGAAATCTATCGACCCAACCACACCAGCCACACTAACCAAAAACACAATCACAACAAGTAGTAGTAGTATATAAGAACATGAGTATTGGTTACCCCGCACCATTCCCCATTAGTTACCTTCTCTTCCTAACAATGAACGTCCTGACGCTGCCACACTCTCCCTGCCCGCACACACCTGGTCCTCACAAACCACACATCCTGCCCGAACACACCTAGGCCCGCCGCAAACACCTAGGCCTCACAACCACAAATCCCGCTCGCACACACTTGGGTCTCACAACCATGTATCCCGCCCACACACACTTGGGCCTCATCCCGAAGATTCTTGGGAAATAGTAAAACCTGCCCGAAGATTATTAGTCTAAAACCTCCCCAATCGAAACCTACCTGATGGTTCTTAGGTGTGAGGTCACCTCAAGCCATCACAACCTAGGGAAGAAGGAGCAGAAAGGAGGTAGTAACTGAGGGGAAAACACCCTCTCCAATGACATGGGAGTGTTTGTCACTATGTGCTCAACATGGGTGGGGTGTGACGAAACAAAAAAGATACAGATATATATATATATGTATACCAAACACACAGCCCAACCTATGGCTTCTAAACAGACAAACTGAACACATGCCTCGACACTTCTACTATGAAGAATCCATACAATAAACAACCCCAACCCCATTTAGGTTTTCACATTTCAGCAGAATTAGTTTATTAGTTCCTTAACTACTGGGAAACTATCCACAACCAACCACATCGATCGTTCGTAAAAAATATCCCTACCATCCACAAATCATGTTAAGAAAACACATGAAGCCCAAAAAATCCTTCCTTGTTAACCAACTAACCCATTGATAATTAATCTCGTTCCATTACCATGACCCACCATTCATTAATTCTTCAACTTATTTATTTATTTTTCACAACCCTTGGTCCGTTCACATTCCAACCCATCCCTGCAGCCCTGCTTCCAACCGCCACAACCACAACCGCACAATACATCATCATCCCTTGATACAACTTATCACATCCCTGGTGCTCATCCGATCCACCACAACCCACAAAAAGTTATTCATGCCACATCATCGCCCATTAACATCATTTACCACATCCCTACTTCCCGTTCTATTCGTAACAACATAGGATTCACCCCTCCCTTTCACACACCAGTAACCAAGACAAAACCCACATGTTCATTATTCCATTTTGTTTAACCGCAGTGATCACACAAGGGTTCCAGATTTTAATCGGCCAACATTACGTGATTAACCAAATTCCACATTCCACAAGGTTCCATTCACAAAAACAGTCTAGAAGACAGGGAATCATTTAATTGAGCAAACAAAGGCCCCCAAAGACCGTGGTTTTCAATAGAATAAGCCTATTCAATTCACAAGATAAAATCACAGGATATAACATAAACATAACGACTTCCCCATCCCCGTTCTTTAACCAGTTATTATCTTTATTTAATGGTTCAAATGTTTCTCATGAAAACAAGAGGATACACACCCCGCATGATGCACAATTTAGAAAGAAGAAGGTAAGATCCCTACCTCATGAGGTTCTTATCACAACGCTCCCCCAGATAAACCTTAGAAGATGTCTATCGGCGTCCGTCACCTCTGTCGAGTCCTGGTAAAACGTCCTCGAGGGGATGTTGGAAAGGAAAGGCCGAAGTAAAGACAACAGATCCAAGCTCAGAAGTTTCTCCTCGTCGTTACGATCCCGTGGCCGCTGAAGGATTGTAAATCGGAGCTTAGTCGAAGAAGTTATGGATGAAAAAGAGGCTTTGAGTATATTGGGAGAGCTCTGCTCAGAGGAATGGGGAGGATAGCGGTGAGTTGAAAAGGACGGGGGACCCCTCCTTTTATAGGAAAGAAAAAAAATTACAAAGCATGTACTGTATGGTACATGGCGTGTACTCAGCCATTTCGCACGGTCACCACGTGGCTTCTAGCACGGTTCCACAACCGTTGACTGGTCAACACATGGTTTGAGGGTAACGCGTACGCGGGTAAGGACTACACGGCGTGTAGTATGAGGTACACAACATGTACCTATTTATTTTACACGGAAAGGACACAACCTTCAACACGGGGTATACATGACAAAGTGTTACACGACGTGTACTCACACTACATGACGTGTACTTACAAAATTCTAGACAGTGTGTGAAAAGTCCATTTTACCCTCCATGACACTTGGTGACCTTATTTTTGACAGAGGAATGGGCCGGAGAGGTCTGGGACATTACATAACCCAATGAAGCTCTGGATATCCGTCACAGATGTTGGACTTAGCCAGCCCCCAATAGCAGCTATCTTGGAGGGATCCCCAGATATCCCATTTCTTTTGATGACATGTCCCATGAATGAGACATCATTCAACCAGAACTCACAGTTGTTGTAATTTTCATAGAGCATCTCCATTCGCAAGGTTTATAGTACAATGCTTAGATTCTCCTCATGCTCCTCCTTGTTTTTGAGTATATTAGACTCTCGGCTACAAATACTAACACAAATTTGTCAAGGTAATATCTAAAGGCTATATTCATTATGTTCATGATGATTTTTGGAGAATTAGTGAGTCTGAAATGAATTAAAAAGAATTCATAGTGCCCAACCCTTGTACAAATATCCTTCTTGGGGATATCCTTCTTCTTCGCCATTACTTGGTACTATCCAGATCGTATATGTACCTTGTAGAAGTGTTGTGTTCCACATAGATGATCGAACAAGTCATCACATTGAGAGAGTATGTTGAAAATGTGTTTGATTCCTGCTCCCATCAGATTGTGCATCTTATTATAACAGTCATCACTTTGTTCATCACATTGGTTGTAAGAAAAATTCTTTATATTAATGGAAGTTATATAGAATATAAGGAATGTTATGGGTAACACATAATTGGTAATCAAATGAAAAAAAGTGATAACTTTTAATTTACATTTATTTTCTTAACATAGGAATTGATGGGATTTAATCTATGTTATATATGATCTATATCCCAATATATATTCTTAGGAGAATTTTTTATTCCCATAATAATGGTTCATACTATGCATATGAAATTACTAAAGAATATCCCTCATGAGTTTCAGAACCAAGAGGGAAGAAAGGCCCATTGGTGTTCACCAGTTCCCGTTCGAGTCGAACTCAATTCGGGGTTTTCATTTTTTACCCTTAGATACATATATCCCAGAGGCACCTCTACTTATTTGTATCTAGAAAGAATTTAATTTCCTGATAAATACTTACACTATATTCCCAAAATTTTTTGGGATAATTTTATTTTCCATAGTATTATTCCTAAGGCTTTCACTAGGGTTTCCTAATCCTAATCCCAAAAAGAACTAAACCTATCTTTAAATAACAACTATAACAACCCTCCTCTTTATTACAGACATTAATATGATTTATTACATAAAAATTCACTTAAGAAAAATATATGGATCAATAGGTCTAGTGTCTTAGAAAATTTGGAACATTACATAACAACATCAAACATAAAATAAAACATATTTATTGAAAACTTCTTTTACCTGACCACAACATTCCTTCACACTTCGAATTACATAGGGTAACCTGAGGATATACATAAGAAAAAAGTGAGATATAAATAATAGTAAGGGAGTAAACATGGAATAAAATTATGAATAAAATACATGTTTGGAAATAGTCATATCAATGGATCATAAGATAAAAATGAACATAAAGGAGTGATATAGGATGATTATCATAACATGGAGATGTGGTAACAACATTTAACATGATATTATCAGGAGACATGGCTCATTTCACATGGAGAATGGGTAAACACTCATTTCAATTGAATTAGCAAGATTAAACCCTCATATTCATTTAATTATGACTATACTAATATTTACCCAATCTATTGGAGTTATATCAAGGCGCACCCTTTATAAACATTTCATTTCCTGCATAAGTGTGCCTCATATATCATATAACATGGATTCATTAAACATCATGATTTTTTCACATAATAAGATATGTGTAATACGTAAATGTATGTCATCAAACAACATATACACTGAATGAAGTTAAATTCCCTTGATAGATAATTTGGTATGGTATTCACATACACGATGAATTTGGCCTGGGAAATTTTGTTGTATCTTCAAAAACATAGCGACGTCAAATAGAAATAGTAAAATGGTTTTTTGAGGGAGAAAGGGGTATCTAATCATTTATACTTGAAATGGATAGTATGGGGGTCATTGGACATAATATCCCATCTTATGTAATGGAATTTAGATGCACAATATAGAATAATTTCATGAATGAAAATGAGAAGAGAGAAATTTCATATGAAATTTCGGTATGGTAACAGTTGTACATGGGAGGCATTAATGAGATAGAAATTGGTCTCTCATCTTTAAAACATAATGAGGGTTGTATAGGGGAGGTGAAAAATCATACCCCAACATTATTAATTGAAAATAAAATAGTATAAGATCATTAATAAATTTGGAAAAATATAATAGGAAGAAATCCTTTACTTAGAAATATGACCCCAAAGGCTTTGAAGAAGCTTGAGAGAGGATTGTTTGGTGATTTGGGTGCCTTGGGAGAATTTTAGAGTTATTAGGGATGAGGTTTGTTGATATCCAAAGATGTCTCGTGAATAGTAATGTGATATTGAGTGTGCTTATATAGTAAAGGAGAGGGACTTCTTTATTATTTAATTTTTGGACACTACACATTAAATTAATCAAAAACCACAAACCATCCCATGGTTATTGACCATGGGTTTTTCAAACTCGATTGGAAGAATATATTTTATTTGGCCAAATTCAGAACTTATTAAAATATTTGGTTTTCTTATGTGGATGTGAGTCACACTCTCAAAGAAATATTTTTCAAAACTAAAAAAATTTTATACATCTTGGAGGGTCCACTAGGCCACCACAAAGTTAATCAAACAAAACTAAAATCACATTATTTTAATGATAAATTATATATTGGCTGAAAAATAATTTTATAGTATTTTACTACATCTATATTGAGTCATTATGTTGTCATAAAACACATTATAAACGGTATTTAATTTTTACCCAAAAATTCAAATTTCTCAGAAACTTATGAGAAACTCACCATTAGATAATTTAGAAATAATAAATACAAAAATGATACTCATTTTATCAAAATAATTTTCAAAATATTTCAATTTTTACTTTTTTAAAAATGACATTTATTGAGAATTCATAGGTTTTGACAAAAAAACATTCAATCCTTAATACAAATTTCAATTGTATTCATAAAAATATATATAATCATTTATATTTAATATAAATTAAATTAGTATTAATAATTTCTAAAAATAATATTTGTTTCAAAATTCCATTAATTAATCAAATTTATTTCTTAAATGAATATTAAATAAAATACAATTTGATCTCTAAAAACCACTTACAATGTATTAATAATAAAATGAATGTTTTTTTATTATATGAAAATATTGCACATAATATTAGTGCTAGGTTCTTGTTAAAAACCCCCTTATAACACTCGAATAAGAACTAAGGGTATTGTGTTTGATGGTAAGATACTATTAGGGATAATTAGATAACAACGTTCGAGTGGTAACCTCTATTAACATCCACTTATCCCATATGCGATTTTGTTAATACTTAATGTGTTGGAGCTCAAATTAAGCTTGGTCATAAGAGAATCCCAGTGAAGCTACCTCCTTTATAACTGCAAAAAAAAAACAGGCTTCATCTGGAGAAATTCTACAGGATGAGCCCATCACATCCTTTATCTGAGTAAATTGTATTTGTCAATGACCTATATTTATAGTAATAATGTGATCAATTTTCGACGACTATATTAGCAACGATAACAATTATTAATGTTAATTTAAAATCCAAAAACATAAAACCAATTAAGTTCATATGTTTTATATAACCAATTTACATAATTATAAATTTAATTTGCTCAAGAGTAATTTTCATTATTTAAACATTAGGTTGTTACATGGACCATTTTTTCCTATGAAGAAATAATGATATCATGATTGTTGGAATCACAATAATTTTGGGATCCACGCTTCCCACTCATAGAGTTATTATATTAAAACAGTTTCCATTCAATTATTAGGATTTAGATATATGTGCCTTTTTATTGGTAGATATATAGGAAACAACCATTTTTGTATGATGTTGGAGAGGGGAAGCTAATAGTTCATATCATAGTCCACGAAATGGTGGAGTTAGATTAAAACATTCATAAACCTATGAAAGAAGCACAATGTTGATAGAAGTGTAATGTTGATAAATGGTGATGAGATATAGATCTAAAATTAAGTTAAAATTTGATCCACTCCATTGAAGTGGTATGTGATATCTACATAAAATTGGAAGTTAAGCCATTGGTAAATTGAATAGTTATACATTCCCAATATTTTTGGGGAAGTAAAATCTCACATATAATAGATGAAATAAATCCATGAATGTAAAATATATTAATAATGTATACCTTTTTTGGAAGAAAATACTATGAAAATCACATTTACTATTCTCATATTTTCAGAAATGGGAACATGATAACCCATATTATGAAGAAAATGTGAAGATATTTTATAAAAGAGATTATTTGTTGCCGAAAAATAACAATCATATGGTAAATGATCCTTGTTGGAATCCAATGTTTCAGAAATAAATTTTGGAATCCATGGTTATAATTACATAGAAGTAAAAGAATTTATTTTTCATATGATTAATAAAATTTTGAGAATATATTTCTTTTGAAATGGGTAGAACACGATGAGCCAAATTTTAATAAATACATTTCAATAATTAAATACACTGTGAGATGATTGTCTTTCACCAAAATATGAACTAGAATGAATATATTTTTACTATAGTAAAATAATTAATTATTATCATTATATTAGAAAAATATTAATTTTATTTTATCAATAAATGTACGAAATTTTTCGAAACTATATAAAATGTGTAATATAACAATATAAATTTTCTTTTTGGTGATACATTTTTAAAAATAAAGTTTGTACACACTAGGAATGATAATATGAAAATTAAAATTTTCACATAGTTCAAAATTATAGATGTTAAAATGGATTCAAAATTTATAATGTGTAGGTCTAAATTATATTAAAACATATATTTTTTGACATAAAAAGATGATTACTTGGAATAATGTTTTTTTATAGAGATAATGGTGACTCTATCATTTTGAATGATTTTTGCAACTAATATTCAGTATATTTTATAAATATAATTAAAAAATAATATATTTTGAATAATGATTATAATATGACATCAAAATCGATATATAATAATATTAAAACACATTTATTTGGAAATAAATGTTAAATATGATTAATAAAACATAATTGTTAAAGAATATTTTTCATTAAAATTAATTATACATAAAATTATATAATATAAATTTTATTATTATCATATTTAAAAATTGAATTGTTTTAAATATTTGTTTAAAATGGGTTCATAAAAAATAATTCAATAATATGGGTAATTTTATATTTATAGTTAATCATAAGTTACGTGGGTAAAAACACCTTAGATAAAAAGTTAATGGACAAAATATGATATTATATGAATCAAAAAATTCGTAAAAACCAATGTAAAATCATTTTTTGAGATTTTATTGGCCTAATATAACCCTGCATTTAATTAAATATCACATTTTTTACCATTCCCCATTCAATAGTGTCATCACATCATTGAAAAGTAATGTTCGTTCACAAAAGTTCAAATTTTATCTCTTATAAGAGGTCATCACTTCCACCCACCCAATATTAAATATCCCATATGAAATTTCATTGAAACCACTAATAATTACCCTCCCATTTACATTACTTAATCTAATAATTTCCCATAATTACCATAAATGATCATATTCTCTTCAATTATATGAATGCATTTAAGAGATTGTTCGGGGTCCCAAAGTTAAATTTACTAATTCTTTATTATTTTCATCTATATCAGTCACTTATAAAAATATCATATATATATATATATGATTACCTTAGTAGAATTATTATACCCATTTTTTGTTATTTTAATTTACATCTAATTATTAATTCCATATAAATAACATTGACAAATAATATAACGTTTACTGAATGTTTCTGCAGACATACACCTCCACAAATTGACTTCTTGAGTTTATTAACAATGACCCTCTAAACCATTTATGAGGATGTAATTTAAAAATAAATTTAAAATATATAATATATTTATTTATGTAATGTTAAATAATATAATTCACTATTTTCTCTATTATTTATTATGAAATGGAAATTTTAATTATGTGTTGTGTGAAATACTACTTCCACTAAGTGGGATATCTCACTTATTATAATGATTTTTATCTTTTTTTAAATTTTAATAAAATAATGTTCAACAGAAAAAATAGATTAAAATAATATAATATATCTATATTAACTATTATGTTATTATAAATAAATAATTTTAATAACCAGACTCATCCACTAATTATGCTATAGTCATGTTTTAGTCTCTCTAACCAACAACATGAACGATGACGTAAAACTATATCATGTGATAACTATGGGAAAATAAAAAAAAATTCTCAAATAATAATAAAATAACTATTTTTTTTTAATTATGATTTTTATATTATGAAAATACCTTATTATTAAAATATATTACTCCATAAACATAATTTCCAAAATAAGCGACACTGATTCTATTATCATGAATTTTAAATAGAACAAATAAGAAATGAGATAAGATAATTAAAATTCACTATTATTTTTCTATTCAAAAAACATATTTTATCTACAAATTTGATCAAATAATTGGTTCCAAAATCAACATCATCAATCATCAGTGAAACAATTAAAATTACTAATACATGATGGTACAAATAAGTAAAAACTAGTTAATATATTTATAATACATGAAAAAAATTATAAAAATGAAAATTTATATTAATATAGATTCGACATACAATATTTTTATTATTATTTTTGTTTTATATAAGGTTAAATAAATTTTTACTATGAGTTAGTAATGTAAATGCATTTTCATGACTAAAATAATTTCATTGGGTCATAATAACTCCTTTATAAATATAGTCTATGAAAAATTTATTTATCATATAATATGATAATGTTATGATATATTTTCCACTTTAATAAATATAAATTATATTTCATATTTATTTGTTATTCCTTGAAAAATCCTTTGTATCAAACTATTATAAATTTGTTAAGAATTATTTCCATCATATTGAAGGTTTTTTCAACTGTACCTATATTTTTAAATTTTTAGAAATGCAATCCTTTATTACTCTTAAAGATAAATATGTTTTAGCAACTGTAATATTGATAATTCTCTCAACCCATTTTTGTTTGGAACATTATTAACGTTTTTAACAATATAGGTTTTAGTAATTGTTTTTTAAAATTATTAAGAAATAATTTTATTCCAAATCATGTATTTTAATATACAAACAAGATTCATGATATAAGATTCATTATTTTAAATTATATGAATCAATTTTTATTGTAAAATTATATGAAATCATAATTAAAATTTTTAAATAAAATATTATTGAATCGATACACTTTGTTATTCCTTTTATGTTGATGATTGATTTTTTTTATAATAGATCACTTTTTCTGATATGGATTGCATTTTCCACCTGATTACTAATGGAATTATGTTCTACGAATCACCATTTATTTTCCACAATGATCTGATCTATTTTTGGTGAACACTATTTTTATGATAATTCATTTAATTCATTTTTTATTTAATCCCATTTCCAAATGTTATGAGACCCATTTTAATTCCATGGGTTCTTTATTCTAGGAATATTTAATGATTTTCATATGACTTTTTTAGGAAAAATAATACATTTCAATCGGTTATTAATTATTTATATGGTAATTGTTCTCATTTTGAAATGGTATGTATGTATATATGACAATAGGGGTACTATGTCAGTATCCAATGCATTATTCAAATGTTTAAATCTCATAAGACATATTTATGTAGGAATAATTTAATTTCTTACATGCATGGGGGAAAGTGTGTGGCTAACTAAGGTGTTGTTTCACTATAAAAATGGTCATTTCATTATTATTTTTTATTCCTTATTGATATAATATATAGAATTTTCATGATATATTAACATGACAAGCCACAGGCCTTTGATAATTTTGTTTAAAGATCCACAGATATTGGTTTATATTTTTAATCTATTGATACTTATGATTCATTTATTTCCAATGTTTAATTTTATTTCAATTATATGATATTATTTTTTGTATTCATGGTTATATTATTTTAGGTCACATATTCTTATTATGGTCTTATTTCCTTTTACTCATATCTTATAGGAAAACATCTTCTCTACTTGTAATCTTTTTTTTGACCACACTATAAATTTGATCTCAAATATTTTTGTGTGTCCCCATTCCTTAGGTTAGTATGGTGAGTATTTTGTGTGAAATGTTTGAATATAATTTTTATATTGACTTGTATTGTTGAAATTATGAAATGTATTGAATGAAAATTTGTGAATGTTTCAAATCTTTATACACACAAACATGTAAGTTCTCAGTTTTTGCTAATGTTTATTAAATAGAAAGACTCTCCAACATAAATAATCAAATGTGTGTGGTCATTTATCTTGGTTCACCTGATTAATGATATAAATTTATTACATGGACCATTAAGGTGTTTAAAAACCCAAATAACAACCTGAAATAATTAATGGGAAATTAATAAGTGGTTTAGTTATATTCTCAAAATTAAATATGTAGAACAAAAATATTTTTCTATTATTATGGTGATGAATGAAATTTTGGAATATTTAGAAGATGAGAATAAGTGAAAATTAAAATATTACCTATATGGAATGAATTTTTTTTCTACATGTTACTCTTATTTTTATACTGTTAACTTTAGAAAGAGAAATTATTGTTAATATAAATTATCAAATTGCTAAATTATATATCCATAAAATATGTTATGTGTGAAATATAATATTAATTTTATAATTTAATTTATATTAACAACATTGAATGGAGATGCTGTAAAAAAACCACGTTGTTCATGGAGAAGGTAGTCCTCACAAGAACAGGAGCCATATTTTTTTAATTCAGTGTAAGGTCAAAGAAATTTCTAATTAAAAAATTATAATATATTTAATTTATATTATTATTATTAATATCATTATATAAATATTCTTATAATATGGTTGGTGGATGGTGGATGATAATGATAAAAATGTAATGTAAAGGTTATACAATAATCTTGTATATATTATGTATTTTATCTACAAATATCCTTTTAAAATGGGTTAAATGAAGAACATTATAGATACAATGGTCTCAAAAATTTTGAAGGGGATCCATGGAAATTAGGTTTTTTCATTATTAATTTGAAATAGAGTACATGATTGATATCGGTGTATGTGACCTTATTTTATTGGTACAATATCAGGTTAAATCTTTAGAAGTGAATGATAGGTAAGGGGTAATAATAGAATGTTTGAGAGTTATGTGATTTGGGTGAGGAAATGTTGGGGATGAATTTAGTTTTAACTTTCAAACATACTAATTGTATTGTTAAAGGCTACGTTCCATGGTAATCTTCGAAATTTTTAGTGACTTAAAATTATGCATCATTACACTTAATAAGGTTGATTGCATTTAACCTTGTTAATTAATATGTTTTAAATCCTAAAATTTACTAAATTTTTCATAAATAAATTTAAAAATATTATAAATTTATATTTTTACTGAAAATATATAATTTATTGAAAACTAATTTCTGAATATACAATTCCTTTTCATGTTTCTATTTTCTTAACCTATTTTCTTATGAGATAAAAACAAAACTGGTATTAGTGTATTTTTATATATTTTTAAAAAAGGTACTAGATTCATAATTAAATGTATAAAAACTTAATTTATTTAGATTGAAATTATGAATCTCAGGTATATAAATTCATTAGAAATAACAAATTTACTTTTATAGTTGTAATTATTCATTAATCATGGTAACATAATATAAAAAATAAATTTAACTTATTAAATAAAATGAATACTATTATAAAAAAATTGAATTTTTTTGTCTAATTTAATTTTTAGTTGTGATAAAAATTATTTTCAATTTAAGTGTGCGTAACACATATATTGATATTTTTAGTAATATATAATTTTAGTCATAAAATAATTTTATTACTAATTTATATAATCAAATTTAATTTCATAAATTATTCACTTTTAGAAATTCCCTATATATTTGTTTCTACAAATATTTCATAATTTTCATTCCTCTATTTTTACCCACCAATTCTACTACATGATTTTGATGGACATGTAATGTTTTGTGGTATGTTTTGGGTCAGTATTGTGTGTGATGCAAGCTACTGATCACATTTAGATTTAATATAAAATAAATTTTAAAAAATGGTTTTTGATTCTCTTTATTGTTAAATATATTTTTTTCTAAATTTTAAATTTATCACATATGAATAAATTTTTTTAGGCATGTCTAAAGGATAAACAAGACTTTATAAATAATTTGAAATAATGTTCTTACTATAATATTTGGTTTATGACTATGAAACACATCATTTTCCTATTAATAAACATTTTTATTTATTTTAGTCTATTATAACAATGCCATAAAAATATTCTTCTTTTGTAGGCTTGTATTACATATATGTTTCTAGAGATATAGCATATGTTGATTCATTTTAATGATCAGGTTTCCTACCAAATATGAAACCAAAATTGGGCTTGACAATATAATATCATATTCCATTACTGTATGAATATGATAACACAATCCTAAAAAGTCTCCCTGTATGATACAATAATCTCATCCTATAATAATTTCCGTTTAATCATGTTTCGTTTAAAATTTTGTTCAACAGTACCAATTAAACTAATAACTAGTGAATAATTATCCCAAATTTATGATGAACTTTATTAAATTATTCTCAGACCTGAAATCAATGAAATATATAATCTTAAAATCTAATATACCTTATAACAAAAACATAGTATATCTATATATATACCATATCATACAAATAACTATGTTTTAATCATTGTTATTCATGGCCATTTCAAAATGGGTGATCAGACATAATTAGTTAGATATTAAAATCATAATGGATGGTCCATAAAAATAATATGGATTAAAAACATATTATTTAAAATGAGTATATAGAAAGGTATTTAGTATTAGAAATATTCATAATTTATCATTTTATTATCGATTTGATATGAAACATGAATCTGTTTAGGTGGTTACCATGAGGGGAATATGTTCAGCATTAATTAGAACATTTGAGTGTCTTATTAGAGATTCATTTTCTAATAGAACCAATAAACCAAATAATTACTAAAATATATATATTTTTTTAATTATAATTATTCCTTGGTTTTTAACAAATGTTATCCCATCATAATTATGAAATAACAGAAATTATTCAATATATCCATAATTAACATAATGATTTATCTACATATATTTAATTATGAAGAACATTAACATATCAACTATTGATAATTTTTATAAATCTAAAATTAATATCAATCAATAAAATCATATCCTCTAAATTATCTAAATCCTATAAGAATTCCAATAGTAATAGACCAGTCATTGTATCCCATTATTACATGAATAATAGAAAATCATTAATTATATTCATTCCCACTATATTTTATGAGTACAAATTTAGAGAACAATGAAATTTAATTAACTGAAATAATACAATGTACTTATAAGAAAACAGATATTGTTTCCTCTATATTGGAAACAATTTAAATAGTAACATGAAATGATTTTTTTTATTTTCTTTTAAATAAGTAATATATTGACATTACTGAAACTCAGAGTCTATATGAACCAAAATATAGTAAATTGAAAATAAATAACCACCGAATTGGATTAAATGAATAATAATAACCACTGAATGAAAATAGTTAATAAAGGTTTTAATTATTTTAAAGTTATTGATTCAATCGTAACAGTTAACAAATGAATTTTCAGTAAAACCATATAATGATTTTAAAGTATATATTTCTGAAAAAATTTCACTAACACATTTTTATAAATGAAAATTATAATTATTTTAATATATTTTTACATATTTTATGTCATTAAATAATTATCATTTTTAATATTAGTATTTCCATATTTGATTTATGAGAATTAAGTATTTTTCTAAAAATATTCACTTCTTATTGAATACCGAAAAATTTAAAAAATATATTTTATTTTAAATTAAATGTCACATTATTGTTTTAATATGATAATAATGTATCCTAATTATCATTTAATAATAATTTTATTATTAATAACAAATGAATCATCAATATAGTAGATTTTGATATAAGTTATTTTTGGGATTAGGTTTTTTATTCAAAATATATATTCCTATAAATAAATTTAATCTGTATTGATTAATGTTTATAATTAAATGTGTTTATGAAAAATTCAATATAATAATGTTAAATTCATTTGATGTCTTTTACAATGTATGAACCCATACTTTTCAAGAGGTTTCTCGAGCTTATTTATATGCACTCTCTTTTTTTGTTGAGTACATTTTGTGTGGGTTTTATATTTGTGTATTTTTTGGTGTTATTTTTGAGAAAAATGAAATAAAAATAGGGTTTCTCATGGTTTGCACATTATTAGGGATAAACATGGGCCCCAACCTAGCAATCCGTACAACCCTTTATAGTAGGGATTTGCATTGTCATTGCACATTTTTAACAACAGTTCTTCCTTTTTGGAGTAACCATTCACCCCTATAAAGTGGATCATGGTTTAGATACACTATTATGGAAAAACATGCACCCCATTCTAGAAAACCATTCATGGAAATTGATTTATCCTAAATATTATTTTTATAAAATCTCTAACCCTCATTGTAATCCCAAATAATCCCCCATTCAATCCTAGGACCCCTACTACAATTGTTGAGCTCTATGAATGATTTTCATGCCTTCTCCACCTCTGTTCGTTGCGATTTAAGGCCCAAATAGAAAATCACCATCAATCCGAGTTATTGGACCATCTCTCATTGGTTTTTTGTTCTTCTTATATTCTCCACTCCTTCTTTTGGTGTGATTTTTGCTTTCATTTTCTGTATCAATATATAAATTTGTTAGTTTTGGATCTAGGATTTTAAATTCATATCTAGATATTACAGTTTATATTTTATTTTTGATCTTGATTTAGGGTTATTATATCCAGATATTTTTGTACATCATTATGCAAGTAAATTTCAAGGGATTATTGATGGATAATCATTCAACAATGAAATAAGGTAGGTAGTATATAATTCAAATACAATAGTCATGATTTTTAAAATGTGTATAAAAATCTTATAATTTCTATAGTTTTATAGTAATTGAATTTTGTTGTTTATTTAATTAATTTTGTAAATAATTAATGATAAAATTTAAAAAAAATTGATTTGGGGGTAATTAATTGGTGATTTAATTATGATGTATTTACTGGTTGATGGAGATATATACTTGTATAATTAATTGTTATATATACTTGTATAATTAATTATTATATATGGAGATAATTAATTGGATATATTTATTTGATTGGTCATATATTGGATATTTATATATGGGATTGGAGAAAAGTAATTGGGAAATTAATTATAGTATTTTGAGTAATGGATTTTGATGAATTTATTGATGAATTAATTAGAGGGATTGATGTAACTATTTAATTGGGAAATTATATAAGTTTTTGTGTGTGGTTAGTTCATTTTTTAGTTAACTAATAGAATTCTTGTATTCAACTAATTATTGATTTAGTAATGAAATTGTTGTGGATAATTAATTGTTGAATTAATAATGTGATGAATTGTGCCAAGTTCATTATGTTTTGAATTAATGAATGGAAAAATGGTTACTATAATGTGTAAGGTATTAATTACAACATATTAATTTAGTTTTGGATTAATTAATGGTAATACGTTCGTTCTAATCAATATGGTATGAATGGTAACAAGGTCATTTAGTTGTTAATTAAATAACAGGAACATGGTAATTCTAATGTGTAGTGTGTGAATGGTAACATGGGAATTAATGTATGAATTAAATAAAGCTAGAAATGGACTGTAGATAACCAGTCCATACCAAAGATGACGTCGTAAGCCCTCGACGCTGCTACTAGGATATCCTAGCCAAAGCTCTCTCCAACTAGAGTAAGATCACACTGCCGGCACCAGGGTGTAATCGTAGAATCAGCTCCAGTAGGAGTCTCTAGCCATAATAATCGAGCCAACAGATCCGTCGGAATCTCCGAGATCCGAACAAGGGCGATGGAAATGATAGAGTCACTGGAACCTGTGACTATAAGATCTGTAGCTAAGGTGGAGTAGCCACATATCGTACCTCGAATCATCTTCGGAGTGTCGGGGTCATATGCTTCAGCTGCCTGGAACTGAGCTCTCCCCGGTCTACCCTCTCCCTATGGTCGGGGTGGACCTCCTTGTGGTGGTGGTGGCAATACCTTGAAATTTCATCCACCGCCAGCAACATGGCCAGCTCCTCTGCCACGTCCGCCTGCTCCCTCCAGACCGACTTGATCGAACCCCTACCTCTACCTGGGAGGTCCCTCAACTGTCTGCTGATTGTATTTACGGTGTGTCGGACAATCACGAGTCAGGTGACCATGCCCGCCGCATGAGTTTCACTGCTTGTTCTTGGCAGGTAAGTCACTGCCCCGGGTTCCCCGCACAACTGATCCTAAGTCCTGCGGTCGTCCACCCATCGGTAAGGTCCTCTTGGACCTCTGCGCCATCTGTCTACTGCCAGCTAAAGAAGACTCCACTATATGTCGACTAGGAGTGTGTCTCGCTGCTAGAGACTGCTCATAATGGAAACTCCCCACTGTAAGATCTCTCTCTAACACCCCCATCTGCGTCGGGATTCCAAGTGAGATAATCGTTGCTCTGATATCTCACCTGAGTCCCTGCTCGAAGGTTCGGTCCATAAATTATGGGTCTCGTACCATATTCGTGGAGTAGCGCAAGAGGTTAATGAACATCGCGGAGTACTGAGCTACAATCATGATACCCTGCTATAGATGTAGTATATCATGTATCTATACCTCTCGTATGGTCGCTGGAACAATATTTTCCCAGAACATGCTCTCGAAGTCTACGCATGGAAGTATCGCCCCATCATGCAATTGGAGCATCAGGATCCACCATCTACCTACTACTTTATGAAGGAGACTCATGGAAGGGATCAGCATGATGTCCGCTGGTATCCCTACTAGCAAGAAGACTCTCACCACATCCTTCACCCAATCCTTAGCTGCCTACAGGTCTATCTCCCACCTAAACCTAGGAGGTCTCTGGCCCTAGATCTCATGAAACGTGCTCAAGAGGTGTGCACTCTCTGCTACTGGGGCTAGTGGGATCGGTGGCCCAAAAGGGAGTAGTACCACAGGTGCCTCAACTGGAAGAGGGCCCTGCCGTGAGGCCTCTTAGCTCAGCGGGCTGTCTGTGCATACAACTCTCGAGACTCTAACTGGTCGTCCGTAGGGAGGCATCCTAAAAGAAACAAATGCGACATGGTCAGAAGATTATCCCTGTTGAGATGACCTAGTTAAGCTGGCTTAAAGAAATCTATTGAAAACACAAATGAATTCGGTGTTTTAATGCATTGAGTTGGAAATCAGAAGTTAGGGTCCTGGTGTATGGATACATCGGCCAGACGCACCAAAACTGGGCTCCCTAAACTGAAAACCACACATAGTACCCTTAACAATATTTCTTCACAGAAAATAAAGATTAGAGTTCTATGTTCGGTGGTAGAACTGACTCCTCTAATACCAATTCGTCATGACCCATCCCCCGGGGTCCATATCTTTACTACCCCAAACCCACCTTCCATAGGACAGGGGCTCGCGACTAGCACAAAAGGCATAAATACCTAAGATGGGAAGGAATTGCCTTTATAAATTGTAAACACACACAATCAGAGTACAACTGGAAGAAAATACTATGTAAATACTGCATACAAAAGGAGTGCTAGAAATTAAAAGGGGCCGAAAATACAAGCTCAACAATAAGGTAAAAATTCAACTGAAAAAGGGGCAAAATAGATGAAGGGCAATGAGGAGATCATGGATCGTCCTCCGGGATTCCTACCTAATGGGTAGGTACAGATGGCCTCCTCATCACTCCAAAGGCGAACATCGTTCCATTGATGTCAGAAAGATGATGAAGAAGACGCGGACGACGTCATCAGCATTATTCAAAGACGATGCTTCCCTTTCTTGCCCCGGTTGAAGGTCGTTCTTCGTTGGCAGGAGATGCATTCTTCATTGGGAGAATTAGTTCCTCCAAGCTCTTCCAACCCCTTTCCCAATGCTCCACCAATTGAATATTCCAACCAAAAATAATATGTTAAGTTATACCTTTTATTTAATTTTTGGCCAAATATTCAAAAGTTTTCAAAATAACTAATTAATGTTCCATTGATTAATTTGAGTGGATTGGCATATTTTTTAGAGAAGTTCAAGGTTTTCCCTCACTTATGGTCAGTTCAAGGGGGTTTAAAGCCCGTGTGGTCCCCACCTCATTAATTGATAAGAGGTGTTTAGACCAAGGGTGGGCCGCACCACCATAACCTCTCATGGGAGGTTCTGGTGTGGTGGCCTCCACCCCTAACCTCCTTTTGGAGGTTTTAACAACCAAGATTATAAATAAAGCCTCACTCTATTATTATTTAAATTAATATTAAAAAAATAAAAAACTAACATTCATTCTTGTTCATCAGCAGTTGAAGTGAAATTATTCTTAAGTGAATACCGGCGATGAGAGGTCAATGGTGCCCTCAGATTTCAGTTCTGAGCAGCAGTTTAAAAGTTATAAAATCCAGCTCGTACATTTACTGAATGTACCCGAAAAAAAACATCAAAACATGATTCCAGGAACAACGAGACTGAGAGTCAAGCACCGTCAAATTATGTGGACTCATAAAATTTCCTTGTATTTAATTTTTTTCTATTAAAATTCTGGGTATTTACATTCTCCCCACCTCAGGGATTTACGTCCCCATAAGCTAATACTCAAACTAAGGGACCAAATAGAGATACTGAGCATGCATCTGAGCCTCCTGCTCCAATGTGCTCTCCTGGAGGTTCCCGTACTTCCATCAAACGTGCACGAAAGGTATCGACCATCCACATAGGACCCACTCCGGTAGATCCTCAATCTCTTCAAGAACCTCCATGAATATCGCCCCATCGTCGACGTCTAGCTGTCCATGGTCGATGATGTTGGAAGGGTCATGCACATATCTCCTCAGCTGAGATACGTGGAAGATTTCATGCACTCTGTGCAATTGAGGTGGATGAGATAAGCGGTAAGCCACCTCTCCTACTCTGTTGAGGACCTGGAAAGGTCTGATGAACCTCATAGATAGCTTTCCGCCTCGGCCAAAACTCCGTAAACCTCGTCGAGGTGAGACCCGTAGGAAGACGCGGTCGCCATCCTAAAACTCCAGAGGCCTCCGTCTCCTGTCGGTATATTACTTCTATCTGCACTATGCAGTCTTTATCCACTCTTGGATGATCTGCACCTTCTCCAGGGTTACCCGTACCAGCTCTGGTCCCACTAGTGATGACTCCCATGTGTCAGTCCAGCCCAAGGGTGATCTACAAGGTCACCCGTACAACACCTCGAATGGTTCCATATCGATGGTGGAGTGATAGCTATTGTTGTATAAAAACTCCTTCAAAGTAAAGTGATCCTCCCAGCTATGACCGAAGTCAAGAACACATGCACAGAGCATGTCCTCAAGAGTCTGGATGGTCCTCTCAGTCTGGCCATCTCTCTGAGGATGGAAGGCGATGCTCAAGAGAAGCTGTGTCCCGAAAGTTTTTTGCAACACCTTCCATAGCTGGGAAGTACATCGTGTTTCATGGTCGGAGACAACAGATGAAGGTACACCATGTAGCTACACAATCACATGCACGTAGAGGCGTCTCAAGCTCTCTACTGATCCCTACTCTCAAATCGGTAGGAAATGGTCTGACATGGTGAGTCGGTCGACGATCACCCAGATAGAATTGTGACTCTTGGATGTACGTGGAAGACCTGTCATGAAGTACATGGATATCCTATCCCACTTCCACTCTGAGACCTCTAAAGGCTGAACCAAGCCTGCTGGTACCTGGTGCTCCGCCTTCACATGCTGACAAGTGAGGAATTGTGAGACAAACTCTGCTATGGCATTCTTCATACCTGGCCACCAGTGCTGTTGTCGAAGGTCATAGTACATATTTGCCACTTTGAGGGAACCGTTGAAATCACTATGTCGGTATTCAGTTAGCCACAGTCCAGACCCAGGACTGGTCAGGGTGGTCCAACTAGACCGGACCCAGACTCGTCAGAACCGATTACACTTTTTCGCCCATAACATGGTCTACGGGAGTCTGATCGATGAACGGTCTGCGGCGATGGAAATCATTGCGAAAGACAGTTCTTTTGGAAAACTCGACTAGAGGGTTGGAAATAGTTGGGGTATGGTTGGGTTATATTGAACATAAAAGTCCAACTGTGCCCCTAGAACGGAAATACTAATAACTCACAGACCGGGCACCCGATTGACACTCTGTCTATTGCATTGAGACCCATATTACGTGGAAGTCCATGATAATACTTCAACATTAGAATTCATGGCACTTTGAATAAAGTTATGTATCTTATGGAGCAGAACCTCACAGAGATAAGAAAGCAGAGTACATATACCTAGTAGTTGGATGAGACCTGATGACTAATGACCTTTCAGCATGGAGTGTTTCGACTAGCCTAGTGGGGAGTGCCTCAGTGTGACGCGCAAAACCACAGTGGGGAGCGCCTCTATGTGACACAGCAGACCCACAATAATCGATAGTAGGAGTACATTAGAAATCTACAAGGGGGGGGGGGGCTTTGTGTGACGCAGCAGAACCACGGTGGGTAGCACCTATGTGTGACGCAGTAGACCCACGATACTCTATAGGAGAAGTACTGCAAAAGTTCAGGATAGTGGTAAGTTCCTCCGTGTGACGCGGATGGACCACTGTACTCTATAGAGTAGGAGTACACTAGCATCCCTGGTTTCAACAATTTGACTGGGATTGTTACCTGTTACCACCCCTATAATAAAATCTTGGTTTTGATCTGAGTCAATGACTTTTTTGATTTCCTCTTGATTGAGATCGGCTAATAAATAACATAGGTATATGTATGGGAATATATCTATGTAATGGTTATCTGTTGAATTCATACTTTTTGGTTTATCCTTGTTGTATTTTGGGAGACCTTGAGGGTCTCGGGGTCCCTATTGAGTATCGATATACTCACCCATGCACGGGCTATGCCCGCACCTTGTTATGTTGGATGCATAAGATGAATAGCGTTGATGAAGGCTAAGAGCTCCAGGACTGGACAATACCCAGAGGTGGAACTTATGATGAGTCAGTACACGGATGAGTATAAAATACGTGGAGTGCTGAGAAGGCCATCTATACCTACCCATCAGGTAGGAACCCCGGAGGATGATACATGAGATGCTCTTTACCTTTCATCAATTTTGCCCCTTTTTTAGTTGTATTTGTACTTTACAGTTGGGATTTTATTTCGGTCCCCTATTACTTTCCCGCGATCCTTTTTTTGTGTTTTTGAATTAATTTGTGTTCCTGTTATATATTATTCAATCTTGGGTTATTACTTTCCAATTGATATCACCATAACATGAAGGGTGAGCACCGCACGAACACGGCCTGACCCCCTCCGTATTTTATCGCTTGTTGATGATGGTGGCAGCCCAACGAGACCACTGAAGGAATGAACCGCATCCGGTGGGCAATGTAGGAGTGACGGTGGTAGGCAACTGGCTGGCCGCGAAGGAAATTGGTGGCATATGGTCACTGGGTCACCGGATGGGCACGACGCCGTCGTGCTGCGTGGAAGAACGGGCCGTGGCCCCTGGTTGCGGATGTGTACACGGGCGTCCACCAGGACACCGGAGGGCCGCGGAGCCATCGCACTATGCAGAGGAAGAGGATGGGGCCATGGTAGGGTACGACGGTAGAGCAGAAGCGGCCGGCGGGGCCTGCCACAGGCGGAGCAGGACCGATCGGCCGCTCAGCCAGCCGGGAGGAGCCAGACCCAGCTGGGTCCCGTGGGACATGGACGAGCGCCACCTGGCGCCGATTTGACTACCACCCAAACGGATTAGCTGTTCAGGAACCCAGGGGCTCATGGTCATCCCCCTGGACGCGGCGTAGGCGGACCCTCCACCGGGCCGCCGGGCCGACCTGGCCGTCGGGCCGCCGGGCCGGACCCAGCTCAGGCCGGGCCACCTCCTTGGGTCAGTCCACCACCTCATATAGGGCCAACCCCTCGAGGTGGGCCACCCCCTCGGGTTGGGTCAGACCCAGACCCGTCAGACCCGATTACACCATTTCACCCATAACATGGGCTACGAGAGTCCGATTGATGAACCATCTATGTAGACAGAATGCTTGGAGAGAGATGGTTATTTAGACATAACCTACATGGGGTTTGGACACAGCTGGGCTACGGTCGGGTTGGATTGAACCTAACAGCCAACCGGGCACCTGGAACAGAAATGCCAATAACTCACAGACCGGGAGTTTGATTGACGCCTCTTCTTTGCATTGATACCCTTATGATGTGTCAGTACTTATTGATACATCAACATGGGACTTCGTGGAACATGGAATATCGAACTGTATCTCATCGAGCGGATCCTCCTGGAGGCAAGAAAGCAGAGTACGGAGACCAAATATCTGGCTAAGACCTGACGACTGCTGACCTTTCAACTCGGAGTGTTTCAACTAGCCCAGTGGGGAGCGCCTCTGAGTGACGCAGTAGACCCACAATGGGGAGTGCCTCTGTGTGATGCAGTGGACCCATAGTACTCGACAGGAGGAGTACCTCAGTATGCTCCGAGGGGGAGTGCCTCTGTGTGATGCGGGAGGACTATAGTGGGGAGCACCTCTGTGTGACGTAGCAGACCCATGGTACTCGACAGGAGGAGTACCAAACCCATTCAGGATAGTGGGAAGCGCCTCTGTATTTTGCGGAAGGTCCACAATACTCTATAGAGGAGGAGTGAACCAGCAGCTGATGTTTCGATAGTTTGACTGGGAGTGTTAAATGTTACCACCCCTAGAATAAAATCATGGTTTTGAGCTGATTCAGTTACTTTCATGTTTTTCTCATGATTGAGATGGGTTACTAAATAACTTAGGTATATATACAAGAATATACCTATGTAATGGATATCCATTGAATTCATACATTGTGTTTTATCCTTGTTGGATTTTTGAGACCTTGAATGTCTCGGGGTCCCTACTGAGTATCGTTATACTCACCCCTTCATGGGCTATCACCGCACCCCTTTCTGTTAGAAGCAGACTACGGACAATGCTGGCGGAGGCTGAGAGCACCAGGACTGGACAATACCCAGAGGTTGACCATATGACGAGTCAGTACACAGATGATTCTGAAGGATGTGGAGTGGTGTGAAGGCCATCTGTATCTACCTTTCATGTAGGAACCTCGGAGGATGATCCATGATCTGCTCTTTACCTTTCAGTTGTTTTGTCCGTTTTTCAGATGTATTTGTACTTTGTAGTTGGGCTAGTATTTCTGGACCCTTTTACTTTCCAGAAGTCCTTTTGTATGAAGTTTTTATTTAGTGTTTGCTTCATGTTATACTCTGATTGTGTGTGTTTATAATTTATAAAGGAAAAGCCTTCCCAGTTTAGTGATTTACGCCTTTGGTTCTAGTCGCCAGCCCCTGGCATATGGAAGGTGGGCATGGGGTTGTCACGATATGGGACCCAGGGGATGAGTCATGACAAATATCATGAAGTTGAGAAACATAGGAAAAATGATTCAATATAAGAATAAATGGGCCATTCAATGAAAAAATTTAATAGTGACCATGTGTTAACCCTTGTTTACCAAGACCTTGGTGAAGGGTGATTATGGGTAGTGATAGCGCATTATTTTTTGAATGAAATGAGAGAGGAATGTGAAAGATATGTGGTGGATTTTTTTGCGTTTCCCTTATATATAAATGTTTTGTGTTTGAGAACTATTTCTTAAAGTTTGTTTTTTGGAATTGTAGAGAGTTTGTGTCCATGACAATAGTTGATGAGAAGATGGAAGTATTACATGGCTCAAAATAATCCTCCAATGATATAAATGAGGAATCAATCATGCTAGGTGAAGATGTGGGAGAGATTTTCTGAAATAACTTTTCTTTATTCATGATACTCAATGAAAGAGACCAAGGGATTGTTGTGCATAGTATGTACGATCTGATGTGGGAGTTCCAGTTACAGCACCATATGACTTTTATTGGTGATAGTGGACCTGATGGAGAAGAGTTATTGGTGGAGTCCATCGAGACTATACTTTAACACTGGTAAACTCCTTCTGATAGGATAGTCAAGCTGTTTTCTTATTTTCTGCAAGGATCAGTGAACCACTGGTGGGAGGATTCATGTGGGGATGGGAGAGGTTAATGTTGTGTTATTGAATGAATTTTTGGAGAGGTTTTTGGATAAATTATATCCAGATTCACTATAGAAGGATAATGTTTCTGTGATCATGAGGTTGACTGGAGGGAGTATGTCATATGTAGAATATTCTTGACATTTTACATATTAGTGATTCTTTTCTCTAACATTATCTGTGGACAAGATAGCTATAATAAGAGTTTTTGTGTCAGATTAAATATTATATTAAGTACCATGATAATCGTTTTTTATTAAAGAAGTGTGTTGAGGTTGTTGATAAAGATCCCAAATATGTGGGAAACCTAAAGGTGTATTATAGTGATGGACATGTAGTTTCAACTGTATGATTAAGAGGTATTTTTTTGGAGAGTATGATGTTTTTCTATGAAAAAATCAGCCTGTATTGTGGGAAACAGAGAAACCTGATAGAGGGATCAGTGGAACATGACCTTTCTTGTGTGATCTAACACTAGTATGATAGGATGGGATACATCTAGAGAAAGTTCCCTAGTTGACCAGTACAATACTGATCTTGTGGAATTATGGATAAAATACAGAATTTCTATAGGACCCAATGAAAAATATCCAATGAAGGTGCTGCTAGGAAAAATCAAAGTGTAGGAAGGGTATCTTCCACACAACATCAGCCAGGATGCTAAAGTTGTACTGGGTAAGGAGGTAGAGGTAGTGGATGAGGAACTATAGGGAAATAGAATATGTATCAGAATAGTAGTGTAATATAGGGGAGCAAGACTACATCAAAGGTAAGAAGGGTTGGATAGATTCATTTGATAAAACTGACAATTATGGATAGCGAGGATGGACCATTGATAGTGATAGGTAATATTTTATTGTCCTATACTTTTTGTAGTGCCTTATTTTATATAGGGGCCTCTCATTTCATTATATCTCCATAAAATTTTAAATGTCTTGTACTAGACGGTGGAGTTTGTCAACACATTTTTGACTATAGATACACCATTGGGAGTATGGTCTGAAGTTATCTATTTAGGAAAAGGGTTTTCTATCTATGTTGGAGAGTATAGTTTTATGATGGATTGTGAAATCATATACATTTTAGGAATTGACCTATTTATAGTTATGGATGGGAAATATACATACCAATCCCATATTTATTTTTACCAATAGAGAGTAACTTTTACATCTCCTAAGGGTCGAAACTATAGTCACCATAGAGAGTGGGATTTCAAGGCAATTTGAGAAGGTCAGATTATTAAGAAACTAGAAGATCTCATAAAACTGGTTTTTAGTCTATCATTCCATGATGGGGGTGTATATAAGTATGTCATTATACTTTTAGTGGAGTAGCTTATGATTCCATTCTGGATGAATTTTATGGGTTTTTACCTCGGAGAGATGTGGAATTTACCATTAAGATCTTGATAGTGGTAGATCTAGTTTCTATTAAACCATAGAGAATGTCAGTGATAGAGCTTAAAGATCTCCGAACTCAGCAATAGGATTTAGAGGATAAGTTATTTATTTGTTCTAGTACAACTATTTAGGGATTATTGATGTTGGTTACAAAGAAGGATTACAAAATATTTCACTTAAATGTTGATTACCAAATATTGAACTGATCTACCACGAATAAACAATATCCTCTTCTATGTATTGATTATATATTTGACATGTTTAGAGGATCTTGGGTATTATCAAAGATTGACTTCAGATGGGGTATCATTTTTTGATATTTTAGACTTATGATATACCAATGACTTCTATTAGAAGTGTGTATGACCTATATGAGTTTTTTTAATATTGATTTGTTGGATGAACACAATAGTAGTGTTTATTTCCTGGATTAATGGGATCTTCAATCCATATAGGTATCATTTTGTAGTACTACACACAAATTATATCATGGTGTACACCATTGCTACTAAAGATCATGAAAACATGCTGATATTATAATATGTACCCTAAGAGTTAATTGTCTATATGTAAGGCTATGCATGTTTTAGTTTCGGACTGATCAGGTACTCTTCTTAGATCACATAATCATAGAGTAAGGTATGCCAATAAATCTGGGGAATGCTCAGGTAGTGGTTTCAAAGTAGAATATCAAGAATGTGTTCTATATCCATTTATTTTTTGTTATTAACTAGATATTAATGGATGGTCATTCAAGACTATTCTAATTTTTTGTATTACTTTCCGGATTTATCAAAAAAGGTATAATGTTTGAATGGTCATAAACTTGTGAGGATTCATTCCTGGATCTTAAAATGTGTATTACAATGAAACCAACCATGATCTAACCACATCAACGTGGGGAGTACATAGTGTATTATAAATCATATAGTATTGGACTTAGAGTTGTGTCAATGAAAAAAGGAGTTGTGGTGCATGGGTCTCAGAAGTTCATGCCTCTTAAATGGAACTATACTATACACTATCTTGGGTTGGGTATAGTGGTTTCTGCCGTAAAATGTTTGCCGCAATATCTATTGGGTGAAACATTTACTATGTATAATAATAATAAGAGCTTAATGTACATATTGTTGAATTGAGACATGAATTTATGGAATCAAATATGGGTTCATTATATGACATCAATCAATTATACGATGTCATATATTAAAAAAATTGGTAACCCTGTTGATGATGCTCTAAAAAGAGAAATTCTATCACAAGTGGTTCTTGTGTTTAGTGATGAGTGGAAGATGATTAATTTCTGAACGAGATGCATGATTTGGTTCATGAGAATTAGTAATAGATGACAATAGTGATATTTTTGATGGATTATGAACTTTTGAGATAGTTTATTCACATAAAATATGAGTATCTAGAATGTTTGGCATTGATAAAAATCATTAAAGGTGCGGAGTCACCTTATGATAAGAGAATAGATGAACATAATGTCGCACATATCTTGAATTTGGATGTTGTGACTATGAGAATGTAAGAGGATCTAATATGTGATTTTTATTCCACGATGTAGACATTACATGCATGTGTTAAAAAAACTCATGTGAAATACAATGACAATTTTGGTTTTTGGGCATGAAAAAATAGATATGAGGGTTTGTGACACAATAAAACACCTATAAGTAGGTGATTATGGATCATAATTGACCTCAATGGTTGCTAAACTATTTCGTATTCAAGACTAGAATTGAGATGATGTGATTGTGGACATTCTGGAGGGTCTCCCAAGTACTCTTGGAAGAATAATACTATTTGGGTGGTCGTGGATCAACTATTGAATGTTGCACATTCCTTTTATATATGAGAGAATTTTGTAGTGGAGTAGCTAATAGTTTTCTATGTTCAAGAGATATTCTGTCTAAATGGGGTTCCATATAATATAATTTCAGACCAGTACTTGTTTTTTACTTAACTCTTTTTGAACAACTTACTAAAAGAACTCGGTACTCTGGTTTTGTATAATACAAAATTCCACCAATTTATAGATGGAATGTTGGAGTGTACAATAAATATTTTTGAAGATATGTTGTGGGTGTTTGTTCTATAATTCAGTGTAATGTTGGAGAAAAATATGGATTTTATAGATATTGTAATTAAAAACATTTTTTAGGAAATTATACAGATGCTACTATATGAGTAACTTTATAGTAGGCCTTGAAGATCTCCATTATACTACATGGGGGCAGGTGAGTCTGAGTTTTTGGGACTGAGAATCATTTAAGAGACATTAGAGAAGGTATAAAGTATTATGAAATATATTATTATGTCTCAAAGTATACAAAAGTTGTACGTTAATTGGAATCAAAGAACCATATAGTTTAATAGGGGTGATTGTGTATTCCTTCGATTGTCACCTATGTTAGGTGACCATAGGATATAGATACCAAGAAAGGTGGAATCTATGTTCAATATAGGTTATGAGGTATTAGAGATAATGGGGCTGATGGCATACTGATTGACTCTTTTATAGAAATACAGTGTTATTCATGACTTTTTCAATGTTTAAAAACAAAGATGGTCTCAAACCGACCCTTATCATGTTATTGAAAAAGATGTTATTTATATTGAGATAGATTTATCCTTTAGGGAGAATCAGATACATGTGTTACATTTTAGTGATAATGTGTTTTGAGGAATGACTGTGCTGATAGTACTTGTATTTTGGAAACACTAGAATTTGTAGGAGGAATCATTGGAAAGGGAAAGAGACACAAGGGCTCAGAAGCCCAAACATTTTGACTCATAATCTTATTGATCCAAGGGACTGTAGGTAGAGGATGAACTGTTATATGGTGGGGGGACTTTAAGACCCTAACCATTTCTAAAGTTGTTTCAGGTTTGTTTGTGGGAAATGTTTTGTCTAGTGTTGAGTATAAAAATTTTGGGTTTTATCATGGGGTGTGTTTTTGGAAGAATGAATGAAAAAACTCAATGAAATATGGTTTTTAATAGCTATCACATTGTCAGGGTAAACCATATTCCCCATCCCAATAAACTATATAACTGTAGATTGTGGGGATTTTCATTATTAGATCACTATTTTTCCAACTCTTCTCTCCCATATGAGTAACCATGAACCCCTATAAAATATGTGCATCATTTAAGTCTATGGTTAGGGAAAAATGTGTTCCCCTACCAAGAAAACTATTCATGGGAGTTGTTTTAGACTGAAAATTATCATTATAAATTCGTGAACCACCATTTTAATCCAAAATCATCACCCATTGGACCCTAGAATCTCTCTAACTCGATGTTTTAGATACACCTAGATGAATTAATAGATTTATCGACATCTGTTATTCTTCATTCAAAGCATGGACTGAGGATCTACTTCTATCCCATTAATTGGATACTATCATGTTTTTTTCGCTCATCCTTCAGTGTTCTCTACTTCATTTATTGCTATGATTTCATCTATTTTTCTATATCAAAATTTAGATATTATGGATATAAATAATGTCGTATGGATCTATATATTGATCAAATATATCATGATTTTTTATCTCGATTTAGGGTTGTAAGATCTGGATCTCATTTTACATCCACGTGCCTCTCAAATTTTGGAGATTTCTATTGGGCCATCTTTCATCAAAAAATTAATGTAGGTAGACTATAATTCAAAATTAAATATTCATTAGTTTTATTTTGTGTATGAAAATTTTATTGTTTATATAGTGGATTATCAATTTTTTTCTTAGTGAATTAATTAATTTGGTAAATTATTTAATGAAGGAATTGTGAAAATTTGGATTCGGGGATAATTAATTGGTGAATTAATTTTGAGATATATAGTTTTTTATTGAGATAATTAGTTGATGAATTAGTTATGAGATATAGAGATTGTTGATTGGATATATTTAATTTATGGTTTATTTATGGGATATTGAGACATGGTATTTGAGATAATTAATTGTGAAATAAATTATAGGATTTGGATTTATGGAAATTGATTAATTAATTGATGAATTATTTAATAATCTTGATGTACTTAATTAATAGGAGAATTAATTAAGGGGGTTTATGTGATTAGTTAATTATTTAGTTAAATAATGGAATTATTATATTTTCCTAATTGTTTAAATAGTAATGAAATATATGTTGATAATGAATCGGCGAATTAATTATGTGAATAATGGTATCATTTTCATTTTGTTGTGAATTAAATAATTGAAAAAGGATATTATAACATATAAGATATGAATGATGACATGGTCAATTGTTTTTAGATTAATGGATGTTAACATTTTCATTCAAATATATGTGGTATAATTGGAAATAGGGACATGTATTGTTTAATTAAGCAATGGGAACATGGTCATCCTACTTTGTAGTTTTTGAATAATAACATGGGCATTCATGTATTAATTAAATAATAGTAAAAATGTATTTTTGAGATATAATATATCTTTGGAATATTTACGGCCATGTAATCAGCCTATGTAAGTAACATTATTCTCATTTTTTTAAGGATTAAAAGTAATATTCATCCCATTTTATAAAAGTGATACTTTTTTATTTTTACAAAAAATGCAAATGGATTTTTTGTTTTAGCATATAGAAAATTAAGACAATTATTCATCCCAATGAACACACATTTCATTAATGAATTATTTATAATAATTATATTTTCTTTTCAAAGAAATATTTTTCCTTATTTTTTTGAATATTTTAGATTATTAATACATGATTTACAAATAAATATTTTATTTTTAGATATTAAAGTTCTAGTTTTATTTAGAAGGTATTTTTATCAATAAAAAATCATATAATGATTCATATGATTCAATATGCATATCACGAATTATTACCATCATTAAAATTTATATACATGGTCTATGAATATGATAATGAAATTTTTATAATACACATTTCCGTTCCATGGGTTATGGATGATGATATGATGAATATTTTATGATCTCAGGGAATACATATTTTTACATTCCATTATGTGATGGAAAGAATTAAGATTATAAATACTTCTCCCAAATTTCAAATAAAATGATATATAATGATACATTAAGGATTTCAGTGGGGAATTATCCAAGTATAATAAATGAATTTGTGCAATGTGATAGTCTTTAGACTATACCAAGACTATCAAAATAATGTAATGGGGAGTGATCCCAGTCCACAATGACAGTCGTGGATTTGTTCAAAATCTAGGGAAGGGGTTTTCTATGTTTATGTGGATTCATGAAACTTATGTATTATTATTATAGTATATTTCCTTGTATTTTGATTAACTATCGATGATTCCACATTCTTATGTCCTATGTTTGAGTGAAAATACCTTACCCCATGTTTAATTATTAAATATCCTTCACATATTTGGTATGATTACTGTATGTATTGAACTTCCTCTCATAAAATTATTTTTACCTTATAATCACTTAGGATCAATGATTGATATTTCTTATGTTTGTCAATACAGAGAATTTGGGGTTTTCCTTTCTCATATTTCCATTTATCAGGTAGTGGAGAATTTTTTTAGTATACTGTGTCTATAATGGGTACTAGTTGTAAATAACTAAATGGTAAAATATATAGATATTTTATGTGGTATTTTTTTCATATCTAGGACTTCAAATACACTAATAGTATATGGCCTTAGGTATTTATTTATATTAAATTTATCAAATTTTCATTATACAATATGTAATATTTATGTATAATATGCATGTGTAACTATAGTTTGAATCTTTGTAAAGCCTCACTATCATTTTGATTCATAGATAATGAATTATTATTGGGAACCCCTTTGGATAATCCGATGTATAGAAGAACATCATATGTTATGTTTATGAATGTCGTATGGTTTCTTTAAGAAAATACATCCATATAAGGATACTAAAAATAGACATTGTTTTGGAAAAAAATATTCTACTGGTGATATCCCTTAAAAGGGTTGGTATTGAATATCTGAGCAATCGTTCTAGTTAAAGATTAATTTTGGCTTAAAAATCACCCTGTTTGATACTTTTAGAAGATATTCATAGGTTAATTCACATTTTCAATAATATTAATTAGTAAGTATTTAATAGATTATGGATATGGGTGAATATGGATTCACATTAGGTTTTATATATTAAAAAAAGTGTAATGATGTAGATATCCTATAAATTATCCTTCATTATTATTGAATCTTTTTAAATATTCTTGAAGGTTATTATGCACATCATCATAGTATGATATTGAAGATGTGATGATGAAGTTGAGGTTGTGACTGGTAAGCTAAAATATTGAAATATATCATTTGATCTCAGTGTTATATAATCATTTACATCATGAAATTTCTCAAGGAATAGTTATTATGACACTCAATGGTTGTTTGTTAAATTAGTTAAGAAACTCTTAAAAGTATGATTATCATATCTTATGTATATTAATATTCTCTAATTGATGTTTGGTGGAATTTACATTCTAAAAATCCATATAATCTTTTACTTGTATGAATGGATGTAATTTTTGGAATGGATTATAATTCTTAAAATAAATAATATACCAATTTACTAGGAATAGAAATCACATGTGATCTGACTACCATGTATTGGAGAATTGTTTTTTTGTTATAATGATGCATCAATGAATATTATTTTATGTGCTCTCAACTAGTATAATATGTTGATAATTGTTTTCTATTTATAACTAATAGATATTGATTAAAATCAACCAACTAATTATTGGGTGTTTGGATCTATAGTCCTTTGATTAATGATACGAAGTAATTATCATTAAGATGAAAACTACTAAATTAATAAAAAAAATAAAATATTATATTACATAGTTTCCCATAAACATATGATTAAGGTCCAATGATTAAGTATGGAGTTTATTATAGATTTTGACTGCTCAATACACAACTTCCTTTAGAATGAAATCAATATGGATGATTCATTGAGTCAAAATGATCATGCTTGATTAACTATGATGATGTCCACAGAAGCTCCAATATTTTTTTCATTGAAAAATATATACACTGAAATCATAACGTAATGTAAAAGTAATATATTTAAAAAATTATTTTTTATAATTCTATCGATGTAAATGTTAAAGTAGTGAAAATAGAAGAATTGGAGCTATGAAATAATGTAAGAAATATTAGATAGTTTAACCATAACTGTGGTGGAATGTTAACATTCAAGAGGAAAATATTTTTTTAGACAACACCAAACCTGAAGATGGATCTATTGGAACAAGAACATATACCATTATATTTTATTCATCCCGGACATACATGGATGCATAGTGTAAGAAATGAGTTTTTTCGGGGGTTAACATGATGAGGGATACTATAAAATATGGATCTCGGTTCATAGTATGTAAAAAAAATAGGGAAAAGAGAAAACATTTAACTAAAATGTTACAATAATTATCCATATTAGAAAGGATATGGAAATACTTCACCATGAATTTTTTTTTCAGAATCCCAAAAACATCTCATGGCCATAAAGCTATTTCGGTTAGAGTCAATTCCCATATTGAGTAAGAATAATACATTTCAATCATTAATGATTACTCCCTCGATCATATTTCCATGATATTAATAAATGTTATGGTAAGGATACAAGGGGTACCCCATACTATTGTATATGAACAAGATACGAGGATTACATCAATGTTTTGAAAATGTATTCATCAAGATCCAGATACCGAGTTATGATTCCATAATTCTGATAATCCGTAAACAGATTGTTAGCATGTGAGGACCACTGATACCCTATAATTTATGTTGAGATCATTTGGCTTGCATTTTTCTGGTGGTTGGGATAAACCCTTCCCTATAGTCCAGGTTTCATACAAAAATATCATTCACTCTAGCATTTTGATGGCTCCTCATGAACTCCTAGATATGAAATAAATTGAAGAACTGTGAAATTATTGGATGAATATGTAGAATAAAATAATATCATTATCTATGATACCTAAAAAAGGTGGAGTGATGTTTAGACCCTTTCAGTAGCACCTCAAAGAAGAACTAAGTTGACAGAATAGTTATGCTGAAATTTTTTACTAGGGTATGGAATTCACTGTTGGTGAAAATGAATTCCAATAAATTTATATATTAATGATTTTAATGAAATTACGAATGAAGGTAAAAATGATACTAATTAATATTTTCACCTTTTAGATTTTTAATTGGGTATGGACTATAACATATCCTCATGAACTCCCACAAGTCCTCTCTCAATTCCCAATATGTTTTATGTATCATTCCCAATTAATTTCATACATGATCCATAATCTGTACTAATGATAGATTACTTAGCACTAGAGAAATATCATTCTTGTGAAGAAAAATAGGTATAAATCACTGATCAGAGAGATAATGTACCATGGAAGAACACTACTCAACAGGATAATGTTCATTGGAGGAAAGAAAAATTTAGGAATGCTTCATGACATCCAAAGGATGTGATAATGAAGTGATATAATAATTTTATATACAATGGTGATGAAAATTTTATGGTGAAATTAAATTTATTTTTTGTATAATATGACACCCAAATAAATTTCTTGTATATCCATTTTTATAAAATATGATGAATTCGAATTTTTTCTATATATGAACCCTTAATTAATTTTTTTTATATATTATAATATTATTATCTATCCATAAAATTGTAAGGTATGAAAAATAAAAATGGGTCTATAAAAAATATGTATATATTTTTTTAGTACGGACAGTATATTTTTTAATTAATAATAAATTTGATAACAATTTTTTTATAATCCAAATTACTCATCAAAAATATATACTCTTCAAAAACGGGCCTTATCAAAAAAACAATCAATTTCTACAATTTGATTAAATTTTATATTATTAAAAGAATATATTTTTAAAAACAATCATTCTAGTATTATCTTACTGTGATTTTTTTAATTTTTTAAAAAGATGTATTTTTTAGTGAACATTGAAAAAATGTTTTTTTATAAAAAGTATTATTTAATTCCATTTGAATGCCCAATCATATTTTAATATTTATAAAAATTTATCCAAATTCACCTTTTATTAGATAAAATATTATTAATAACTTATGAATAATCATTATATTTTAGTTCGGTATAAGTTATTTTTTGTTCTTAAATCCACATTTTACTAAAAACATATTTTAATGAAAGAAATGTTTTATTACCGTAATAAATTAACATAATATTTTATTATTTATTATTTTAATGGAATGTATTGAATATAAATTAAATATAATATTTTTACTTTATTTATATTATATTTATATAGAAATAAATGGGATTTAATTATGTATTATGTTTATAACATTCATTTTTTGAAAAAATAGTTTTTTTATGTTTTGTGGTCATAATTAAAAAATATTTTTTCAACTTATAAAAATTGAATCTGGGATAATATATTCCATAATAGTATATATAATAACTAAAATAAATTAATAGGGTAAAAATAATTTTCTATCACTGTGAATATAAAAAAGGGTAAAACATTGTTAGTGTGGTATTGTTTACAATGGGTTTGTCTGGTTGAATAATGAAATATATAATTTTAGGACTGCCCCATGAACCAACAAAAATAATTATTTTTAATATATTTAGACATTATATTTTCCATTCATTGATTAGTTGTCCATTTGGGGCTATATTCCCATCAATGTGACATTAAATCATATACACCATTTATAAACTTTTATGTATGCCCTACCACTTACTTAAAAAAGTAATCATCTTATCCTCCATTATTCACAACATTTTAGTGTTATATATCATTAAATTCATACTCCAAAACATCCCTATAATTCTTTTCTTCAATTATGATTTTTTTCTTCTCCTTAAATTGATCTAGGAATATATAAGAAGTAATCTAAAGGAGGTGTTTCAAATAAAAGTTTTTGATCTTAACCAATATTTTTTTATTTCATTTATTCATCAACATTATTTAAACTTGTTTTTCCATTACAAATGACTACTCAATTTTTATAGTAAAATTCATAAGTAATTCTGATTATAAAAAACCATTAACTTCCTATTTTCCATCCAATGGGAGATGAATGTATCACTTGTGAATATAAATGTGCTACCACCTCCACATGGAGATACGATTTTGTTTCAACCTCCATATTTCATGGATGGATACTATTATATATTTAATGTTTATATATGATATTTAAATATAATTTATGATAATTATTCTTTAAATGTTAATTAATATTTTCTTTTATTTTCATCGGTCTTGAAAAACTATAATCATCGATCATGAGTATGTACAGACTAGTCTCTCTATGTAGTGATGTAATTCATTTTAAAATAATTGGTTTATATGAATGAGAAAATATAATTATTTACTAAATACATATTATATTTTTATTTTTATTAATATTATTGAGATGTTGAAAAATTGACAATATTTCAAGAATAAAAAATTTTATTTCCTTAAAAAAAATGTTCTTGTGATCTATAAAAGAATTTTAATCAAGAAAAGAATCAATTGAGGTTTCTTAAAATTTACTAGGTATAAATTCCAATGTTAGGATATTTATACATTCTAAGGGTCATTATGAATATGATGATTCAATTTTATTAGAATTATATCCTTTCGATAGGTTATGATTTGATATGTTGATGGTTTTTTGGATATTGGGGAATATATATGTATGATTTCCTTATAAGATATGTGGAAAAATAAATATATAGTTGTCTAATATATTAAATAAATAATTTTATTTTATGTGATAAGAAGTACTTTGACAGGGTGTGAATTGAGTCTAGTATCTGACACTTTTTAATAAGATTGTCTTCTGAGTGAATAGTGATGAATGAAATAATAGAATGTGGTGTGAACCTAATCCACTAGGATAATCATGGATATAATAAAAGTCAATTAAAATTATTTTCAATGTATATATACATTACAAAAACATATGACTTATACTTATGATATTATCTTGTGAATTTTTAATGAATATTGACGAATCCACACTCTTATATCCTATTTATTTATTTATTTTTATTACATATTCCATAATTCATTGTTTAAGATCTATTCCATATTAAGTGTGATTATTGTTAGTCATGTACATAAAATCGTAATCTTTTACTTACCTAATTCTATATTATGTCCATTGATTAAAATCTCTTATATTTACACATAATTATTTTATTCGCTCACCATTTCTTCTGAATCCCTTCGCCTAGTTATGAAGTATTTATTTAAGTATGTTATGTTTATATTGTGTGCTCATTGTGGTGATGAAAATGGGAAATGATGTAGAAGTTTAATTTACTATTTGATTAATTATCAATGTTTCTAGATACACTCATCTCTTATGGTCCCTAATCAACTATTATTGTGTAATATATTATTTATTCATATAAAATGATGTAGTATGTATTTCTGAAAAGTATGTGTCATTATATTTTCCATAGAAATCCTTTATTATGTCCCATAAATTCTTTTCACAAGATAGTCTTGGAGAAATATAACACATATGGACTCTCTTAATAGTTTTTTAAAATGTTATAAATATGGTTGACTTGAAACCCTATGTAATTGAAATTGTACAACAAAAGTTATTATCTATTAAACAATTCCTAAATTATATGGAAGATAAAAAAGTATACATAAAAAGTAATATATAAATGATCACATGAACTAGAAAAAACGTATATTTTTTTACAAAAATTAACCATTATACATCAATAACTAAATTCATATTTATGGAATGATTATTAACATAAATTATAAATAATCCTTATTCTCCTTATTCAAATAAATCACACATAAATAGAAATAAATCACACAAAATAACAAACCTAGTTTTTCTAATTAAACATACAAATACATATAGGGGATATATAATTCCAGGCACCACACATCACTAATTATCTACAACACATTGACCAAATGTAGGAATGATAAGATATAAGATACATATAAAAATTCCCTAATAATCAATATATACACTTATGTAAATGAAAAGAATTCAAGTGGTAAATATTTCCCCAACAAAAAGCTGAAAATATTTCTGTATAAGAATCCATGAATATAACATCCTATAGAGTTATAATATAATGTTTGGTGAATAGTATTTCCAAATCGATCAATGTATGGATTTTTAGGTGAATCCACTTCATGTAATGAAATAAAAAAAATATGGAATTCAGGGCGGAAAAGAATTCCAAATAACCTTTATCTTATACGAAGTATATGAGTAGGAAATACAAAATAAGTAACATATTTTTATGAGTTTAGTCCCAAAAAATTAAATATTAAGCGATGATTTTAAAGGATTTACTAGAAACATAATAATCATAGTTCTTATTTTCTATTAACATATAATGGAAAATGAAATAAATATCATTAATTTGTGTTTAAAAAACAGTTTTACCAATTCAATAAATAAGTGATTTTACACATCTTTGGAAAAAATGATATTCATAAATGTGAAGTCAATAATTTTGATAAAATTTACCTTTATATAGGATCATCAGTAAGGGATTTTATGAAATACATATTGACTATCCTGATGAAATTTATAATTGAAGATACAATTAATGTACAAAAAAGTAAATCCATTTTATTATTTTAAAATAAATTTATCAGAACACAAATCATGAAAATTTATAATAAAGAGTCCATATAAAATTTTAGGAGGGAAATTAAAGAACAAATGATACAAAAATAATTACATTAAAAAATAAAATAGAGAATATTGAAGATAATAAAAAATATGGACATAATGAAAGAAAAATAATTGATATTGTATAATAATTATTCATTACATAGTTAATTTTTTATGATGGACTACTCATCAAGGAAAATTTTTGAATCATGAATTGATTTACAAAGTGGGAAAATATATAAATCAAAAAAATTAAATTGAAAAAGATTTAATTATAGATGCATGAAGATCATGAAAAATATTCAAAATTCCATGAATTAAAATGAGTCAAAAACTTATAATAACATGGACAGCACTTGAATCAAATGATAATAGAGTAAAATATCAGGATTAGTTTTTTTTATATCCCATTAATTAAAAATAGAAATATAGTAAATTACTATTAATTATTAATCCTAGTTCACTACAATGTAACTGAACACTACGAGCTACATGGCCTCAAGTGATCCTCTGTGTATGTTAGAGACTTCCAACTAGTAGTGATATCTTATGGTGTTTTCACGGGGAGAATATTCCTTTAGTAAGAGTTTACCACGATGTTTAAAAGGATAAATAATGAATTTATTCATAATAGTAATGAATATGGTTGAGAAAACAATGACACACTTCAATGAAATAAATAATCATCTTAATTTATAAAATATATAATATATAATATATAAAACAATGTCTCTAAAAAAGTAAGAAATGAATAAATTTTAGTAGGATTCCAATAAAAAATATTCTATTTAAAATAATGAAAATGGGGTAAATAAATCCATGAATACTAAGCACTATATTAGGAATATACTATGAAGCGTCGAACCTAATGTAAGATTTCAGGCATTCAAATGGGATTTTCCCATTTTTCACACATGGAATCATATAATCTTCCTGGGTTCCAATGAAGACCTCATTAGGATACGAAATAATTCTCATTAGGCCACCACCAACAGTGTTTATAATAATAATAATATGTGAATATAAACTCTATTGTTTATAGGTACATCCAATGTAATGTAGGGAAAATATAAACATCTCCTCCATTCTTTACCCTTAGCTGGTGTCCCTGAACATGAATTCATTTAATTAATTATTATACCCTCTATAATAAAAATAAAATATAATAGTGTCAACATTATTATAAAAGATAATGGAAATAACGAAGGATACAAGGCCAACCCAAGGAATCTTTAGCTTTATATGATTATGAAACTAATGCTACACAACCGAGAATCCTACAAAAATGGAATAAGTGTAATCCAAGAGGAAGCCACATGAAACTGCCCAGGGTGATTTTATACACAACTCAATGGAAAACCTCCACAGTAAACACCTATATAAGAATGACTGGACCCATGGAAAATGATCAATGGTACTTAATGTCCATAGACATCAACTTGAATATAGGGAGTGTATATGAGTCAATATAATATAAATAGACGAAGGGAAAATATATTATTGTGTCATAATGTGAACCAATAATTGATAAAGATCATGTTAAAATTGGGGAATATCCCTTTAAATGGGCATAATTAAACATAATTTAATTTTTTGAGGGCTCAATCCATTCCCTTCATAATCAAAGGCTAGATCATGTCTGAAAAATCTTATAAATACGAATACATGACTATATTAAATAGTAACCTTATAAATTTATATAGTAAATAAGTCATTTTGGTTTATGAAATACTTATTCTAAATAAATTATCTATATTTTCAGGAAAATACCCTTCATCAAAAATGAAATGGTGAAATAAGGACATGATGCAAATTTCCAAATCAACTAGAATTTGACAAATATAGTTTATATCAATATATATTTCCATTCAATTTAATTATCTAAATATTTATTTTTTAAGATATAAATCATGTATTACAAAATCACATGTCTTGAAAACTCAAATTGTGTCTCAGATAAACACAATAAGGTTACCTAAAATCATAAAAACGAATTTACCCTATTTCTAGTGGTAAATGATTATGTATCAACATCCAATGGTATCTTAAGGTCTCTATGAGACCTTAAATTACAATTTAGATGATTTAATTCAATGAAAATAAATTTTGGGAACAATTCCCTATGAAACCAGAATGCACAGAATGACAACAATTAATCAATGGAGGGACATTCTAGGAAAAGTCATATACCACCAAACTTAATCCCATAGTAGATTCCATGTCAAGTATCATCCATTGGTTAGGCTGGAGTCAGAAAAATATGAATATAAGATATCCCAAAAAATAATGCATATGATCTCAACCGAAAATAACTTAGTCGATATAAGTATGAATTGTAAAGAGCTAAATAAATAGAACGATCATCGGTGGATATCTAACATGATAAGAGGATCTTGAATCAGAGGTCGAATATTATGACATATTAAAAGCCTATGTTAGGGTAGGTAAAGATCTCATTTGGTGGTATATATTCTATAATATAGAAAATGGAGTGAGGGAGTGAAAAAAATACAAGGTTTCATCCCCTTTTTAGAAAATAAATGACATTTTAACAACATGTATATTTTTACACATCTTGTAATTATCAAGATTGTAACATTATAAAAACAAAAAGGCATCATGAATTAGGACTTCCAATACCAATTAAAATAATGAATATTTAATTCATGATGTGTATTGAATTCAATCATAGAGAAAACTCATAGGGTGTGGCATGCATAATTTATCATATGTATTTTTCCACTAACCAGCCTCTAGTGTAGCTTCTATTTTTTCCCCTACATGAAATGGATTAGACTAATTGTATGGTTTCATAACCATAATAAAAAATAATTATTAACCTAGGGCTTTCAAAAAAAATTAATTAATTCATACCTAATAGAAACTCCAAGGTCATACAATCTCCCCCACGTTAAGATACTCATCCCCGATTATCCCTTCCATTGGTGGTAATATGTAATCTATAAATAAAAATTACCTCTTACCATGTATTCCCATCTATATCTCTCATGAATCTTCCAATTCATGGAATATATAACATCACATCTATACTATTGGGACAAACCTGCCACTCATACCACTTTTTTATATCCTGGCCGTAGTTCACTATTGAGTAACCAAACCCGAATGGGCACATGGCCTTATCTGAACCTCCCTAAATTCCATATAATTCCAACAATCAATGAGGTCCTCGGCTATTTCTCTAGGATTCTATGACCTTTGGATAGATTTTAGAACCATATTTAAAGGGAATGATAAAAAATATAAGAATAATAGTAATAAAGAAGGAAGTAAAAATGAGAATAAGAATCAAATTAATAAATTTAAAGTAGAATCAATAAATTTAGTTATATAAACAATTTATTATATTATCTATACTAAAAAAATATGCATACAATACAATATACATAAAATATAATACCTAATAAAAATATATTTATATATATATATAAGGGAAAAATTATCCAAGAATACAAGTTGTAACATAGATATATCCTACCAAGCTCCCATTATAAAGAAATTAATAATTTTTACAAATATAAATCATCTGTTTATCATCTCATGTGATCAAATAATATTTACGGGGGCCAATTCTAGACCGAATAGGGTTTGAGATAATTTTCATTAAGCAACCACCTTTGGAATATATAACTATTCCATTATGTGAATATACACTGTATAGTGTCCCTACTTAAACAAAGAAAAACATTGTAATTATAAACAACCATTACCATCATCATCCTCGGCTATTATCTCTGAAAGCTCATTCATCTAATTAATTATGATCCATTTTATAATAAGAATATCAAATAAAAGTGTCAGCAATATTGTAGATTATAATTATAATAATTATCCAAGGCAAAACCATGCCATCCATGGACATGGATGGCCGATCTAGGTCATGGTATATAACCAAGAACCCTAGTGTAAGAGAAAAGAGTTAATACAAGAGTTATCCCAAGGGTATTCCAATTAAATTGTTTCTATGAAATTAGATGGGGCACATCAATAATAAATCATCAGCTAAGCATGACTAGACCCACATAGAATGATCCAATGAGTCACTTGTATATATATTTCAATATAAATCCATGGAATCTATTTGAGGCATTCTATTGTCTAGAGATAAAGCATAGTGATCCTAAAAATTCATGTTGGTAATCCACTAAAAGATAAGTCCATGTTCAATGGTGGGTATATCCCATGTAAACCATCTCAATGAATTTGAATGGAGTCCTTCGAGTGGTCAAGGAACTCCCTAGGGAATATGAGGTTTCCAAAATAATGACCATTACAACAATGATGAAAAACATCCACATTAAATCAGAACATTATACATTTAATATATATCTGTTTTCATTTATCATCATTAAATACTCATGCTAATTAAATTTTCATTAGGTTCATTTCATTACCTTTTTTCATACATGAAATGATGACATAAGTACATTCCAACAATTTCAAATTCAATTGCAATTTATAAAGGCCATGTGTTTAAGATATATATATATATAAATTTCATTAATTTATTAACTATATATTTATATAGATAAAAAACATACCTTATTAAAGAATAATTAATAAACAGTTGAACATCATATCACATAAACACAATAAGGGTCACAAAATGAAAAAAATCTAAATAACCCAACTTGGTGTGGTTAATATTATGTTATCAAACTATAATGGTGTCAAAATATCTCTCTATAAGCATAGATTAAAATTTTTATTATTTAATTTAATTCATATTTTTAGGATCAATTCCCGATGAAACCAGCACACACACAATGATGGTAATTTATTAAAGCATAGAATTAGTGGTAAAAGTCTTATACTACCAACCTAATTCTAATTAAAACAACATCATTAATTACCCCCCATAGTTTTTCCTGAGTCAAAATTATAAAATAATAATATATGAATTCCCTTAAAATGGATCATATAATCATAAATCAAAATAAATCTGTCGATAGAAATATAAAATAAACAATAAGCTAAAGGAATGGAGAGTTAACTAGTTGTTATCCAATATGATAGGCATATCATAATTAAAAGGTAATATAGAATAATGTTATCAAAGTATAGGATAGGAATTGTAATGAGTTCCTATAGTTGAGGATCTACTATGTGGGAAAAAAGAGTAGATAAGTGTGCGAAAAGGGGTTTATGCGCCTTTTAAAAAAACCCAGAATATTTACATGGTCTGTATAATGTTAATCATCATGTAATGCATGGGATTTACACATGTGGGAAAACAAAAAAACTTGCTAGGAACTAGATTTACCTATACTAACACATGTTTTGAATGTTGAATTCAAATCATGTATTGAAATCATTCACTTTACAAACACATGGTTCCTAGTCAGCATAATTCATAATATGTGTATTGAATACAAATCATGTATTTATAATGAATGAAACATCCAAAAAACATCATATCATTCCCTTAATAGGAAGTAGGCTTACCCAAAAGAATGGTTTTTTGATATTATGATAAATGTGGATGAATATTATGTTTTGATAAATATTTCAATTAATCCATAATTGATAGAAAATCTAGGATATTACATCTCCTCTGTTAAAGAAACAAACTCCCATGATTCCCTTCCAAGATGTCAAACCATCATATGGGAATAACATCTTAGTACCTATTTTAGCCTTTCTCTCCCATGTATATTCATGTACATGTTCCTACTACCATTTCACCTTTAAGTGAGGAAAAAACCTATATATAACACCACTTTATGACATCTCGAAATCGGTTCAATCTAGAGTAACAAAAATCCGTCGGGATCTTGTACTCAAATTCATCTCGCCATACAACAGAGGCTTTCAAATACACAGTAGGGCTTAGGCTATGGTTTTTAGGAAGTTATTCCTTATTTTTATAGTTTATCACAACAATTAAATGGATATATAAATAACTAAAACATAATATTAATAAATAAGATATTGAAAATATATAATCGTCAATGAAATTAATAATCATCATAAGCTGTAGGAGGTACATTATAGACAAGAAGACCAATTTTCTATCAAAAAATGAAAAATAGGCATACAAGTTGTTATCCATAATGTACAATACATGATATATAAAAGAATATAAAAGTGGAAAACAATCAATTCATCCCAAACACTAGATTAGTCATCTAATACTATGGTCTCATCCTAAAGAAGGATGTTATGTCTACAAAAAGGGATGAGTCCCTTTATCAAAACCTATGATAATTAAATCTTTCCTAGTGACTATAGTGGCTCGGATAGGGTGTGATATAAATTTCACAATGCCATAAACAACAAAATTTATAACACATCTTATCTATGAATATAAACTATACAGTGCGCATGTATATCAAAAGTAATATACTAAAAACATACACAACACAACCCTGCATCAGAATTAAATTAAATCACTAATAATGAATTCATTTAATTAATTATAATCAAATTTATTTCCAGATTATAATATAATGTTTTAATAAATAATGCGAAAGATAATGTAAATTAATTATGACACACAGTGAAACAAAGGAATTATTTACCTTAGAAGGGCAATCCAACTCACGATATAGAACCAGGAAGCCTAGTATAAGGGACCAAATTAATTCCAAGAGGCATCCCAATGGATGATTTTATAATAATCTACATGGTATGTTCCCATACTAAAACCTAGTAAACTCATGACTACTTAAAAGGCAATGATCTAAGGTGTATCATGTCCAAAAACGTCAAGATGGATCCAATGATTATATCTTCGGGATTATAATTTCTTGAGAGAAATAAAATGGATATAATGATGTTAGTTAAGGAATCCACTAATAAAAAAATACAAATTTCTACGGTGGGTATCTCCCTTGGAAACCATTTAAATGAATCTAAATGGAATTTCTGAGTGGTAAATCCATTCCACCTAGAATCCAAGGCTAGCTCAATTATGACCATTACAATAAAGAAAAAAAATCATATCAAACATGATCATTTCACATTTAATATATATAATAATTCAAAAATGGAAAGGAAATAAATAATACAATTAAATTTTCATTAGGTTCATTCTATTACATTTCATCATACATGACAAGGTGAAGTATGGGAATCCACATATTTATAATTGGATTATAAATTTTCAATGAAAAGTTATAAATATATATATACACCAACACACATACCCACTCACACACACACATATATATTACATATATTTTATTAAATATTTATTTATTAATATAAAAAAATACCTTACCCAAGGTAAAGTCATGCACACCCCAAATGTGTCTCAGGTAAGCACAATATGGTTACCCAAATGTAAAAAAATGAACACACCCTACTTTTTGGTTAACATTTAAGACTAAACCAAAAATAGTATAAAAATGTCTCCATGGGGATTTATGATATCATTTAGAAGATTGAATTTAATGAAGATGAATTTTTAGTGAAATTCCTGGTGAAACCATCATACAAAAAATGAGGGCAATTTATACAATATGAGACATTGAGGTACAAGTAAAATATAACATACCTTATTATGTTAGTGGATTCCTCATCTAGTATCAGCACTAGGTTTGGATCGAGTACAAAGTAAAAATAAAAATATATAAATGACATAAAAATTGGGAATATTAGGGTGCACTAAAATAAATTTTTGTATAGAACCATTAAGGAAGAAAATAGATACAGAAATGGCGAGATTACTAGTTGTTCTCCAACCCCACAAATGGATCATAATTCAGTGGTTAGTTGGATGAATTTCAAAACCTAATATGTTAGTCCATTGATGAGTTCCTAGGGTAGATGCTCTATTATTCCATAGAAAGGGGAGGGGGTTAGTGAGGAAAAAGAATTTGGTTCTGACCCTTTAAAAAACCCATTCCCTTAACATGATGTTTATATTTTTACACATCTTGTAATAAATAGCTGGTTCCATTTGTGGAAAGACCAAAACACATAATAAAATATGTATTCCTAGAACAATACACATAATTAATATCTAATTGATTTAATTTAATAAATTTATACCATAAAAACTCTAAGATCCTATTTAGTATAATCCATGTCCTAAATTTAATTCATGTCGTGCATTTTTGCTACAACAAACAATTTTGCCACATTTTATGAATCCATAAAAATGGAACGGATTGCCGAAATGGTTTTCTTTCGTATAAATAAGAATAAATATTCATTAAGTGAGCATTTTATAAATATTTCAAAGAATCCATACCTGATAAAAACTATAGATCTTATATTCTCTCCATGTAAAGAAATTCATCCCCAGGTTTCCCGTCAAAGGGTGGAAAATATCCATCCAAGAACAACATTGGACAGTAAGAACATACGTGGGAAAAATTATACCAAGTATCATCATGTACAGGGATGTGACACCATATCAACAGTATTATAGGTGGAAAATATCCTTTGATACAACATTGTGACATCAAAGACCCAGTTCACTCATAAAATAAAAAAAACCCAGAAAGCCACATGGCTTCAAGCTCACCTCCCCATACAGCAAAGCCTTCGGACTAGAAGATAGGTCATGGGTGATTATGTGGTAAGATTATTCACTATGGATATAGTGGATAATAGAGTTGTTACATATAGATAAATAATGGAATCACAATAGTAATGAATAAGTTATTGAAACCATAGATAATCAGCAAAGGAATAAAAAATCATCACATTGTGTAAATTTTATCATATTTAATTTATTATTTATTGTATCTAATTAATGAAAAACGTTAATAAGAGGTAGAAAATATATATTAAAATACATTAAATAAATAATAATAAAAATGGAGAAAACTATCCAAGAATCCAGATCAATAAATCAATAATATACTACCAATATCCCATCGTAAATAAAGATGTCAGGTTTTCAATAGGGGAAGGCTCCAATTCTCCAAACCTTTAACCATATAAATTACATATTTTCTAATGTAATACTTGATAATGTGTGATATAAATGATACTTTACTAGACCAATGATATATATAAAACTAATTAACTATGTGAATCTAAACTATAGGATGTACAAATATATCAAAGCTAATGAACTAAAAAATTAAACAAACCATATGCATCACCCTCATCATGTGTCTCCTAAAAATAATTAATTTAATTAAATATGATATAGAATATAGTAATAATATCATAAATATGTTTCATAAGTTTTGAAAAATATAATGATAATAACCAATTATCCATAGTGAAACCAACCTATCCTTGACCATAAAAGAATGATCCATCTCACTATATATAACCAATAACCTATAATAAGGGAATAAGTATAATACAAGATATATCACCAAGTAATTACACTATATTATTTTCAAACTTATTCGATGGAGAACTTCCATAGTAAATCCAAGGATTAGCATCACTGGACCTAGAGAGAATGACCCATGGTGTTTCTTGTCTATAGACATTATGTAGAATCCAATGAGAGTATATGAGAAATTTTGATACTCATATAGAATTAAAAGGGTTCCAAAAACATAATCTTAAAAATATAGTAATATATAAAAATATTTTTTCATGCTATGTATGTCCCTTGGGAAGTGAATCAATGATTCAGAATGGCATCCTCTTAGTGCTCTAGGTATTCCATCAAGAATCCAAGGCTGGATCAATGAAAAGAATTATTATGAAGTATTAAAACTATATTATGAAATATATAACATATAAATATAGTATATATAATAATTCATTTAAGGACATTAAATACAAATTCCAATTACATTTTCCATAGGTTCATTCGATTAACTTTCATCATACAAGACCTCGAGAAATAAGGACTTGCCACCAATTTAAAATTCAATCACAATTTATAAAGGCTATGTTATGTTGATATAATTATATTTGAACAGTCCATTTAACTTTTTTTATTATGATAAAAAACATACCTTTCCAAAGTTCATGTCATGAACACACAAACAGTGTATCAGGTTAACAGAAAAAAGATCACCAAAATAATAACAACAGACACACCTTACTTGTGGTGGTTAAGGACAAGGTATCAACTTCCAATTGTTTAAAAGGTCTATTTGGGGCCATATAATATAACTAAGATGATCTAATTAAAAAAATAATTTATAGGAGGAATGAGCAATGAAAAAATAATTCACACAATGATGATAATATATAAATGAAGTGACATTCATGGAGAAGTCATTGAACACCTATCGTATTCCCATAGTAGATTCCTCATATAGTATCAGATCTAATTTTTACTTCAGTCAGGATAAAATAGATGACTGTAAAAAATCCCAAAAAAGTATCTTATGGCCACACACTAAAATAAACAGATCAATAATTAAAAAAAGATCAGAATATTTAAAGGAATATAGATCTTATATGGTGTTGTACAATGCGATATATTGATCATAATTTAGAGTATGGATGGAAGAACAAGATGAAATATAAGTATTGTGTATTAAAGTAGATCCTATTTTGTAGGATCTTTTGAACAAGTGAATAGATATGGGAATAGTGATAAAAAATAAATGATTTCTTCCCCATTTAAGAAACACTCATGACATTTAAATTACGTGAATATTTTTACACAACATGTACTAATTGGGGTTTCCCCCATGAGAATAACCATCACATGTCATTATCTAGGAATTTCTAGGCCAATAGACATTGTGAATATCTAATTCATGATGTTTAATGAATTTATCAGATGAATAAACTAACTGAGCCTTGAAAGTGTAATTTACATCACTTGTTATTAATTTATGTCATGAATTTTTTTCACATAATGTATTTCTCTTTTTGTCATCATCCATACCACTTGTTATCATTCCATAAATAATAAATGTATCATCCTAAATTCATGGTTTCATAATTGTTGGAAAAAATAAGAATTGAATGATTGTTTAACAAAAATTCCAATATATACATACCAGATATAAAATATGGGATTTTGTAGTGTTCCCCCATAAAGAAACTCACCCTCGAGTATCCCATATAAGAGTTCTAAAGCTTAATTTTAGAATAACTCTAGAAATTGAACATGTAAAACATCCCCTCCCTCACAAGCCTCATAATGTACATGATTTTGATTCTGTAACACCCATCCTAGACAAAAAATTCTACCTCTGGTACCACATTGTTACTTCCCTGGATCAGTTCACTCAGTCTAACCTAATCTGATTAGACAGAGGGCCTCAAAAATTCATACAGATATTCCAGGTATAGCTGACATGTATTGAGGGACTAGGGTGTGTACATGGGGTGAATATTAACTCTCATAATAGTGGATAACATCTATGAAAATAATGGATCAATAATAGAATCCTAAGAGTAATGAATATGGAAGTGAAAACCAAGATAAGAATCATTGCAATAAATACTCTTATAAATCAATAAGTTATATCATATACAAAATATGATTTTGTATCACTAAAATAATGTAAATCATGTATACAAGAAAGAAGTAATATCATAAAATACAACATAAAAAATGAATCAATAAGGGTAAAATCTACTTGATTATCTCGATCACTATCTTTTCCATCTACTGTCAAGACCCATCCTACATAAATGTGTTAGGTGTAAAATATATGATGATAAATTTTATCTAAAACTAAAATCATATAATATTTCTAGGTGAAAATTTTGTCTTGGATAGGGTGTGAGATACGTCAATATAATCAACCAAAACAATAACCTATTACAAATCATATATGTGAATATAAACTCTACGATGTTCATGTATATCAAATATAATGTGGTGAAAATGAAAAAAATACATATATTATTCATCCATAATAGGTGTCTCTGAAATGAATTCATTTAATACATTATGATCCATTTTAAAATAATAATATCATATAATGGAGTAATTTATATTGTAAATGTTAATGATAATAACCGATGATCCGAGTGGAACAATTGAATCCTTTACTTTGGACGGATGAGCCTACTAATGGTATAAAACCAAGAATCATAAATTATGGGAATATGTTTAATCCTAGAGGTATCTCCAAGGAATTATATTAGAATAGTTTCTAACGTAGTCTGTGAATCTTGTCGATAGTAAATCATGGGATTTCCATTACTAGACCCATGTACTATGATCCAAAGAGTCTCATGTCTGTTGGCATCGTACTGAATCCAGGGAGTGTATTAATGAAATTAAATTTTCTATACATAATGTGAAGGGATACTAAAAAGTAATTATAGATATCAAATAATAGGAAAAAGTCATGTTATATAGTGTTTATCTACCTTTTAATCCAAATACATTATTCACAATGACAACCTCTGAGTGCTTAAGGCATTACCTCAAGAATCCATTGTTGGCACATGGCTGACCATTACTATAAATAAGTAAAATGTTACATATTAAATATGAACAATTTACATTTAATATATATCACATGTAATTAAAGGACTAGAAAATTTAATTCAAATTACTTTTTTATTAGGTTCATTCCAATCCCATACATAATACATGACTAGGTGAAATGATGACAAACCAAAAATATCTAATTCTATTAAAATATATAAAGGCCAACTGATATATATATATATAGTTTCCAGTTAATGAATTAAATATTTTTTTATTTTGTACAAACACATACCTTACCCAAGGCCATGTGACGAACATGCAGAATACTTCTCAGGTAATCATAATAAGGGTCACTAAAAAATAACAATGACTTCACCCTATATGGTGTGGTTATTTTTGAGGTATCAACATCCAATGGTATAAAATGGTCTCTATGTGGACTTTGAAATAAATTTAAACTATTGCGTTTAAATTAGATTAATTTTAGTGGCAATGTACGATGAAACTACCATGCGTAAAATGATGAAAATTTATAAAAGATGATAAATTGAGGGATAAGTTGTAGACGGACTACCATATGAATGTATTAAATGGATAATCATTTATCAAAACATAGTTTTTCTGGAGTCATAAGAAGAAAACAATGATATATTTATTTAATGAAAATACGGAATATGAGGTCAGACTAAAATAACTCCATCTATATAAAGATGACATAATAAATGAGACAAATGAATATAGAGTATACTAGTGGCTATTCAATGCGATAGACGGGTCTTAATTTAGAGGCAGGATAGAAGAATGAGATCAATGCATAGGAAATTACAATGAAAAGAAACTATGATGGAGGACCTATTATGTGATAGAAAATAAATGTGGTTATTGATGAAAAACAATTTTGTTTGACCCATTTATGAAAAACCTACAACATCTACATGGAATGTGTAGGTTTACACATCATGTAATTTTCAAGTATTCCACCCAAGGGAAAAAATGAATAATGTCATGATTGGTTCAACTAAGACCAATAAAAATATAAAAAATTAAAATCATGGTGTGAATTGAATTTAATCCCAATAAAAACTCACAGGACCTTGCTGAAGTAGTTGGCATTTTATATATTGAACACAGATCATGAATTTAATTCATGCCATGTATTTTTATGGAATTCAACCTCCATCCAACCTAATATATATCCATCAAGATGAAATGGGTGGTCCTAAATTAATTTTTTATTATTCTTAAGCTCAATTTGGAACTAAATTAGGTTTTTAAAAAAATTAATGAGTATGAAGCTAATAGAAAAGTAGATATTATAGAATTTCAATCTTGGGTATTAAATAAAATGAATACCAAATAATAGAAAACAATGTTTTGAAAATATAGAATGTCTCAATGAGTTAAAATAGGTGTCTATTCATGACATATAATGCTATAATTTCATTTTGCGGTTTTTACAGTTACGATTCATGATTCTGAAATTAGGAAAAAAATTTGATTTTAATGAAAAGATCCTGATATATTACTAAAATATTCTTAATTTAATATTTCCATTCCAAAAAAAAATATAAAAAAATTTAAATATTGCAATTTAATATTAAAAATATGTTTGTTTTCATAGAAACATTCATATAAATTTTTCATGTTATTCACATAGGTGCTTAGACTAACCAAAATAAGAACCCCATGTAATTAATGGTTAATTATGAAGTGAATTTGATATAATTTTATTATTCTAGAAGTATAGTGATATTTTTTATTTTATTTTTGTGGTTAATAAAACTTTGGATGATTTTAGATGTGAAAATAAATGACAACAAATGTTGTACTTTTCAATAAATATATCATTTTTCATCCTACTATTGTCATGATATATTGTAGTAATTACAGCCATCACTTATAGTAAATATTTTTAATATATTTCCAAAATCATATTTTAATATATAAAATGTTTTAATAATTAACCTATATATTAACTACACCCATTAATTGAACCATACAATAATTTTGAAGATGAAATACAATAGGTGTCATTAAGGGTGGTTATTGTCTACATGTATACATGAGAAATTTTTCTATTGTATTTATTTCATGTTGTGATAATAGATAATTGTTATACCATCAATATAATGACGATTAATTAGATAACTGTAAATATTTAATTACATACATATAGTTAGAGTAGTTCTTGTGGAAGTAGGATTTAGGGGATAAATAAATGATGTTAAATGATAAATAACACTCATGTTGATAGTTTTGATCTTCTGTTAAGGTTTTTTTTTTAAATCAAGGATTTGATAAATATCATTAATACCATGGGAATAAAATCAAGGAAAAATGATATAGGGGAAGTAAAATCAACACTATTTTATGGTTGATTCGATGTAGAAGAAATTTTTTATGTGTGTGGATGTGAACTGCTATATATATGAAAAATTTAGAAAACTCCTAGGAAATAACTATTATTTATTGCTTTTTAGTGCAATTGAATTATATATAGGTGAGATAGATCAGGAAATAATTTTGATATATATAGCTGTGACCTTTAAACAGAGAATAAAATTGGAAATTATTTTCTTATTATGAAAATAATATTACCCATTATACACATTTTGAGAGTGTAGAATCTAAATTTGGACTCCATTTCTTATGAGAAAATATAATTCAAAAATAAAACATATAATATATAGAATAATTATTTTAGTTTAAAATGTGTTTTTATTATTTATATGATCATAACCAAATTTTATATCAATTCATAACTAAACATGTGTTAGTATGCTTTTATATATGTATAAAATTTTATTAATGTTAAATTTTTAAAGATAAAAGATTAATTTATATAGTTATATATTAAAAAACGCATGTGAAATACATATTTTTAAAATAAACACTTTACCATTTTTATAAGAATTATTCATAATCCTTGGTAACATAATAGAATGATTAAATTTTACACATTACATAATTGTAATATCTTTATTAATACTATGAAATATTTTAGGTAAAATTAAATCTATAGTGGTGAAAAAATAAATTTTCATGCAATCATGCATAACGATTATAAAGAAAAATTGTTAGTAAAACAAATTTATAATAATAATTTTATATTAATACATATTGATCTATATTAATTAAATTTATAAATGAATTATTATTATAAATTTACCATATTTTTATTCTATATATATTTGATAATTTTGTCAATTTTTATTTTACCTACCAAATCAATGGTTATAATTTAATTATTATATAATGTTATATTGTAAATTTTTGTTCATTGTTTAATGTAATTAATATTATTTGAAAAATTATATTTCAAGTAAACAATATGTTTTAAAAATATAAATATGTTATATGATATTTATTATTTGTTATTTTTTTCTTTTAAAAAATATGCATTAGTGTTAAATGTCTGGATGCACCATGGAAGAATATCAGTGCAGTCATACTTCATGATAAATATTCTTTTCCATTAGAAAAAATTCTTATATTAAGATATATGATTCATTTCTACTTGTTTCAAGCCATGGATTGTCAGGAATAAACCTTTTTTTATGTTACATGTCAAATCATGTACACTTATCATGGGTTCCCTCTAGTGGTTTGTATAGCACAGTATTGGATACTTTTCTCTAACGAGGTTACGTATTCTCAATGTTCCCTTATTATGTGGGATGTTCTTTATATGGGATATAAGTAGCTAAATATCTAGATAAAGGTGATGATAAGGGTATGAATCACTACTTATCACGATGAATCCCAATCTACTACAAGATTTTTTTATTTGAGTCTTAATTCCATGTTTTATTTATACTTATTTATGAATACATTTTGATACATGTGAATATTTAAAAAGTTAGACTGAGGAATATTTTATATTTATTGTTAAAATGGGTAATGAAGATAAGGTTCATGGTTTTATTGAAGAACTAGACAAATCCAATAGTTCTCGTGGTCAATATTTTATAATCTCCTAGTAGTCTATAACGCATAGGTCTCATGGTTTTTCACATCAAGAAACCGAACTAGGAAAAATAAACACAATTAAATTGAATATTTTGATTCCTATTTATAACATATTTCATTGGGTCTATTCCAAGGTTATTTTTGATATACTATAAATATTTTTATAATAGTTAAATTTTATTAATTTTTTTCTATAAAAAATATGAAGGATTTTAAAATTTTTAATTGGTAATAGAAGTTTCTAGATACTGATCGTGACATTTTTAAAATTTATTTTTGAACAATGTTTTGGTTATAAAGTGATATTAGGAAATGAAAATCAATTGAAAACATTTTTATAAGATAAGTGTCCAAGTTTTTATAGGAGGAATAAAAGGGATTCTGTAATTTGTTTTAGAAATGGTGTTTCTCAATGAAAATTTTTGAATTTAAATGTATGATTAATTTTTTGTTGAAAATTTTGACATTGTATTATGTTTCATTTAACTATATAGATCATTCCACCAAGAAAATTTTTAATTGATTGTGGAATTTCTATGTCTTCTAATTGTTTAGTGTAGAGTCTATTTTGTTTTGTATGTACTTCGTTCACTATTCAACCCTACCAAATTAATATTTGGAGTTCTGGAGCCTAACCATTATTTTTTTACTCGTCTTATATGGTGAAAATTTATAGTTTAAGACCATGAAGTGGAATGTAAAAATTGAAAGAGTATTCAATTAATTGAAATCCCAAATGAACCCCAAGAGTGAATACTATATAGGAATTATTAGAAGGACTGAGTCCAGACGTGTGTAGTACAATTATCCCCCTTAAAATAAAAGGTAGAATGTATTATGAATTTTTTAAGAACACATTAAACTATTTGATCATTCCTATGTGGTTGGATTATTATATGGAAATATATCTTATGAATATCAAATATTTTTATTTGATAGTGAATCAACATTCCCCTAATGTTTGATTTTTTTCATTTTTCACTAAAGATACCTATTTAGAAAATTGATAAGATTTCTTTTTTGGGAGGAATTTTCCCTAAAAACATCTCTAAAATTCATATTTTTGATAGGAATTTCCTGGAGAATATTCTCAGTAATTATTTTTTATTTTAGTTTATTTATATACGAATTCCATTTAGAGATTGTGACTATATTTCTCTCTGTGTATGTGATGGTTCAATAAGATATGAGATACAGAATCTGGATGGAGAAAATTCAAGGAATCACTATGACTTGTGAGGATCCTAGATATCCACTTCTCACCTTTAATTGATGAAGCATCCTCTAATGTGCCATTTTTTTCTATATAATAATTATAATCTTTACTGTACACAAAATTTTATGACATACTAGTGCTTTGGTTTATTTTCACTTATTGAAAGTTTTTGTTTATTTTTGAATCTAAAAAGAAATAAATCATTATAATAACATGGAATGAGAAGAGAACTCTAGTGGATTTATCATATAACATGTTTTTTTAACCATTTAGAAAACTATTATCATTTCATAATTTTTATCATCTATTTTAATATCCATCAAATGTGTTATTTTTTGGGAGGTTATATTTTTGATGAAGGAAACATAATATTTGGTATCTTTTCTACAGTCAAATTTTGGTTCCCTCGTTTGGAAGGGGAATTATAGTTTTCTGTAGTGTTTTACACCAGGATTGTTTTCCTTATTAATATACGATATTATATGAAATCCAAATATAATGGGGATACATGTGATGGGTCCCAAATATTTTTTATTTTATATTTATCATCCTTTCGTTTTTCTCCAAGGTCGTCAACAGAGCTGTGTTATTTTCCACTATGAAGTTCCCCTTTTCAAGAATGTCATTGAGATACATCCTATTTTTCATAAAAATTAATTTCCCCAAATTATTATTATTTTCTGGGGGGTACAATATGTTATTTGATAAAATGGTTTCACAACCAAACCATCAATTTAATCTTTATTATATATAATTATTTATCCCTGAATTTTCACTTCCTTTTCTCATAATTTTATTTATAAATTTTCAAACATGAAAAAATCATTTTTATTACATTATTTTTTCAATATAAATGCATAACTTGAAGTTTCCATACGATATGGAATATATTATAAAGAAATTCTTTTTATGGTTGAAAAAAAATATTTCGAAACAATTTTCCAAAACCATATAATTTCTTCTACATTTTGTATTTAGGGCCTTATTTTTGGGGAATCATTTTTTAAACTATGAATCCAGATTTTGTGGCCTACCCAAACTATTAAAAATATTAATTGATTAATCTTTACTCCTATATTTTTATACATAGACTCTTTACTCCACAATAACTTTATCGTGGTGTAGTAATGTAACCCCTTCTGGAACCCACCTTTCCTCAATTATGAGAAATTTAGACATACTTTTTAATTATTTATATATTTATCTTGGTTTATCCTAACTTTAATTTTCTATTGCCGGGTTATTTTTTCCCTTTAATGTTTATCATTATTCCCCAATTATATTTTTTTTGTTTGTTGAATCATTGGTGAGTTATAGAAATATTGTTTTGTCTCTATTGTATAATGTTTGTGGGTTCAGTTTTGGGGCCTCCTCTCTTCATTTTTAATGCCTATCCATACCTTTGATTGTCTTATTGATATCTCAATAATATACCCTTATTCTTATATAAAATATTTACACATGGAATGTTTGAATTTTGTCCTGATAAATTGTTTATTACAATTATAGACTTTGGTTCCTAAAATTATTCCTCGAAAGAATTACTATTTTTATAATAATGTATTTATTTCCATGGGATACAAGTGGGTTTCATTAAAATTCAATTTATCTTGTATTATGTGTGTTATTTTGAAATACTACTATTTTTCATAATTTATTCATGATTATGGATTTGTATACTTTTTTCAATGATGATGTGGATGATATTTTCATGATTTCATATTCATAGTTTATTTATATATATGTTTTTGTCATTAAAGTAAATTATTTTCCAATGGGCATAATATATAAATTTGGTATTCATATAATTTCTTTATATATATACATATATAATTATATAATTTTGTTTGGTTCTATGTTCACATATATATAAATATATACATAGATACACATATACATGTGTATATACATATTTTCCAAAATAATTGCATATGCCTTATTATTTAAGAAATATTTTTGAAACCAATGGAATATTTGGAATATGATATGATCTTGAATTAAAAATTTATTTAAAGAATATTCCAAATTCACAATATTAGTTTAAAATTAAATGACCAATTGTAAAAATATTTCAATAACATTTTTTATTATTCATTAAAAACTCAAACAACATCTAATAGAATTATTAATAAAATAATGTATTTAATGATGGTAATTTTTGTTATTGGTTATGAGATTTAGAATGGGTCTAGGGTGAAAAGGATATATGAGGGTAGGTTAAGCTATGTAGTTTGAATGGTTTCTGGATTATTAATTATTTGTGTCTATCTATTATTTCTCACACCATTCCTCTCACTATATGACATATATGACATGTGTCTTAGTCATTTTATTGATAGGTTGAAATAAGATTACTCTCTAGTATTTATGAGAAAGAGTTTTTATCCTTAGTATGGAATGAGACAGACTTTGGGGAGTTCTATCAACTAATATAGTTGCAAAAAGTAAGTTGATTAAATAATATAAAAATACAATTATTACACACATGATTCTAAATGAATATGTCTAGGATCGACTCACTAGAGTTATAGGTGTTTCTCACATCTATATATATGTCACATAACATTATTTCAAAATACCTATCTATGAAATTGTTTCCTTAATTTATATATACAATCCTTGACTATGTTTACATACTAATGAATGTTTTATTATATGTTTTAATTATTAAAAAAATAAAAAGTAATTATATACAAAGTAATAATAATTTTTTTATCAAAAAATATTTTTAAAATTAAAGATTTTAATGTCCCAAATTTGATATCTATGTTTTATGAGAAATACTTATACTTGTGTCTTAAATGCAATTTAAACGAGTTTAATTTTTGAAAAATGAAACACCATAACAAATTTTGATATAGTTCTCAATAAATAAATTCAATTTTATTGATATATTACAATACATTCAACATCGAGTTTAAATGATCCATGGCATATTATTCAAATATTGTTATTTATTATGACAAATATTGAATAGTTGGCGGATTTTTGGGCATGAAAAAGAATGAATAAATGATGAAAATGTTTTATTTTCAAATTAATGAAATAAATTAATTGGTTATAATATGATTATAACCTAAAATAAATATCATATGACCGTAAGATATATGTTCTTTTGAAAAACAAATTTTTCTAAGCAATGTGTTTTTATCATAAGAAGTCAAATTAATAACTATTAATTAATTTATTATAATAAAATGTATATATTAAAAATTCAATAATATATTTTAATAAACATATAATGTTTTTTCTAGGAATTTGATTAGAATTAATATAGTTTTACGTAATAAATTTTTTTATCCAAAACATAGATTTAATCGCATTTTCTACACCTTTTAAATGAATTTGTTACACTTCATGAAACTTAATCAGGGAAAAATAAACCCATATTCTTAAGAACAATATTAAATATTATTTAATAGGTCTCTTTTATTTTTCTTCACTATGAATAGTAGTATTGTTAAACTTTTTATCCTCATATGGGTAAAATATGTCAAATACTGTGGAGAAACTGGTTTAGGTCTTTAATATTCCAATAAAAATTCATTTATCTAATTATATGAGTGGATCTGGGAAATTTCCATCCATGTATCAATTATATGATTATATGGTTATATTTTTCACAGATTGTAATATTTATATAGTTTTAGATAAGAATTTATACAGAATGCCATTATTTTGACTTTGATAACACTAAAAAGTTTTATAAAGACAATAAATGTTAGTTTTAGCAATTAATGTTTATAATAAACATTTATTTACTTTTTTAACCTTTTTTTATTTTCTATATATTGAATAATTACCTTAAATGGTTACACATCACCGATAGAAAGTTAAAATAAGTGATTTTTATATTATTAAATGTAATATAATTTTAATAAATTTTTTTGTTTAGTTAATTTATTATATAAATATAATATATCATTGAGTTTGAAATATTTATTTTGAAATTTATATTATTTCATGTTTTCTTATATTTGAAAACAATTAACTAGTCCCAAAACTGACATTAATACTATTTCATAACAAAAAACATTTTATTCAATGATTTAAAATTCAGATGAAATTTTCATTTCTCTAATTTTATGTTATAGGGTTGAAATTTTCATCCTACATCCATTTATGGGTTACCTTCCTTTTAATGGAACATTGATTTCCCATAAATAGTAAAAAACTAACACATATGAGTATTTTTCAAATGTGTCTATTGGTGGTAAAATAGAAGATAAGGATTAAAACATTAAAAATACATCCCAAAATTTTAGTACATGAGATTTTTTATACTCATTATAATTTTAAAATGAAATTATATTATTTTGGATGATTTTATAGATGAAAATTAATTTTTTATAAATACATTAGAAAATTACATGAATGTTTTCTCCTCGCATATAAATGGGAACCTATTATACTATTTTACTCATTCATTCCATTCCTTCTATCTCAATAAATTTCTACCATAATATCTTCCTTTCTCTATTATCTACATAGTAGATATTGTTTTCTATTGAAATGACCATTCCTTCAAGGATTAAGGTGTTTGTTAGAAGAGGATTCCCAATATAGAGGTATAACTCTTAAAAAAGTATATGATTTTTTGAATCATTCATCTAGAAAATTCTTAGTATTGATCATTAAATATTTACATTAGCATCATTCATATGTTGAATTTTTATTATGATATTTTAACAATAGTTAGCTACGTTCTTCTTATCCATTGAAAAATTATAACATCGCTCGTGCGTATAATATTGATACCACCTCCTTGATGAAATGTGGTTTGTTTTTTAATTAATATTTACATGAATCAAAATAGGAATGTTTTATCAATATATATCATAAATATTATATACTAGTTATTCTACTATTATGAAATATATTTACAATTCTTTCATTCCATCCTTTGAAATGTTTAAACAACATTCATTTGTACGTATAGCTTACCATCTCCATTAACAATTAAATTTATTTTCCTATATCAATCTTTTATTGATATCTATAATATATATATGTATAAATAATATATATTAAATTTATATAATTATTAACATTATGGATATATTTTATCAATTATTAATTTATATGTACAAAAAATGAATCTAAATAAACATGAAAAAGGTAAAATATAACACTCAGAGACGATGACATATATAATGAATTAAAAATAAATGGTTGTGGGGATATTATTATAGTACCATATATTAAATCATAATTATATAAATGACTCATTTAATGGATAATAACAAATTTAAAAATATTATATAGGAGTATATTGATCTTTCGATGATGTTGGAACATGAAGTTGGGTATTATGTTACAATTTCATTATTTTCATAATTATTTTTTAAAATCATTTAGAAGTTGAAATGTCATTATTTACCACTCATTAATCTCAGGAATTTTATTACCCTCTAGTTATTTCGAGACAATAAATTTTCATATTTCATTATTCTATCCTAAAGGATACATGATAATGAAATAAGTTTTTTAATAAAAATATTTTTTATATCCTTGGTTGATCAATAATAATAATTTAATCATAAATATTATATCTTTAAAAACATTTAAATAATCAATAAATTTTATTATATGGTCTTTTAAATTCATATTTCCTAATGTTTTAATTTTTAAAAAATGTTTTTAGAGTAATTGTCTTTTTATTTTATCAATTATTTATGATTTTATTTTCATTGAAAATGATAAAGAAATCCTTGTATAATGTATATTGGATTAATAGAATTTACCACTGTATTGAAAGATCAATTATTTGAAATATAATTTTAAATAATCAAATTTCATATCAAATTAAGAGAGTTTCCTAAACATTTGGCTAATTTTTGGATATTAAATATGTGATTTCAAATTAAAAAATTATTTTTCCCCATGAAATGATCTATTTATATTTTCAAGGAATTTATTCATATAAGTTAAAATATTTTTATGTATCAAATTATTTACAAGAGACATGATCCAATGTTACCAAACACTTTCATTATTTGTAACGATTATGATGGTGATGAATTTAGGGTAATTTTATGAAACCCGTTTGATTCAAAATGGTAAATTAATTTATGAAACCCATATAATTTTCATAGGTTATGCTTTGCGGAAATGTTGAAATGAATATGAATCATGTTTCTATTTGATGGGCTATGATATGATGAATTATTTGCGATATTAGGGAACACATATGTGTGATGTTCAGTATGTGACAGAAAATCCCTGAATTATGTAGCCCTATAATGCATCGGGTAGATATAGACATCACATGAGATAATAAAGAATGGAATATGAATTTAGACCTGTTTAGTATGGGACTATCTCAACTGTGATATTATAAGGAGTGATACATGAATAATATAATTTATTTGGGAGTGAACCCAATCCATATGATCATTTTGGAAGTGGGCCCTTACTAATAAGGAAATTATTTTCATTGATTTTTTTATGAAAGAAAAATATTTTTTATTTCAATTTTATAATATCATGGATCGTAATAATTGATTCATTATGAATCAGGACACAGAAACTACCATTCATTATTATGTAATTCATTTTTATGATCTATGATATTATTGGTATGGTATTAAAATGTTTGTATGATGTTGTAATACCATCATGCTAATATTCTTCTTATGTGATCATTAATATCTCCCTTTTCTGGAATTATTGGTCATTTTATCTTATAAATTCATATATTTAATTTCCACTAGTCATGATGAAAGGTATTAAGTATGATATGTCAAAGAATTTGGGTAGTTATAAATGACACCATGGGAGAAGTTTTAGTTTAGTTATGAACCTATTGTTTTGTATCATTGATTCATATGATACTAATATTATAAGATTCTAGTGGAGTTTATAATGTTATGTAATCTTGTATTCAGATATTAATATAAAATATTTCTTTATGAGAAAAAGGATCATTATGGTTGATATTATAGAATGGTTTATGTTACTCTTTTATTCCAGGATGAGAAAACTATAGTGATATCCCATAGGATAAACCTATTTATTGTAGAATATTCTATATTCTGTTAACTAAACCTATCTTATGATACCAACTATGACAACCCAGAAACCTATTCAATATTTTTATATAAAAAAAATTCATTTATAGAAAACAAAAAATCAATATTTAAAGGTTATAGAGTTTTAGAAAGTCCGGATACATTGTAGAATCCTCATTACACAACCTATAAAAGAAAAGACCAAAACTATTCTTTATAAGGGTTAAACACCTTAACATAGTCTCCCCCACTATCTCACTTCTAATCATCCTTAATCCATGAGAAAAGTGATTTTTAAAACATTGTATGAGAAACAAAATCTCAATTATGGATTAAAAAAGGTAAATGAAATAGTGTTTTGTAAATTCAAAATAAATAGTAAAACATGTTATAAATTTTGTTAATTTAAGCTTATGAAAACATTCAAACCTTCCAAAACTAAAATTTTTAGTGACAAATTATTTCAATTTCTATATATACAACATTTTGAAAAACTACTACAATCATTCATAAAGTATTAATAATTTCACTTGAAAATCTAATAAACTTTCATAATTAATTCTCAATGTCAACTTGGATAATAGAATGAGTTCTCAGTTCACTACCGAGTCATCGTGGACATAGTAATGTGATTGAGTAGGTTCACTCCATAATCCCATAATGTGCTTGGGGTAAACCTCCCGTGCACCGTGATGTGGTTAGGATAAACCTCCTACGTACCATACATGATATCTCATGAGAATAACATATTTCCCAATGCATTGGAGTGTTATCAGGGTTCACCCTTCATAAACATTTCATTCTCATTCATCCATGTGCGACTATTGGAATGATAACTAATTTTATTATTATTATTATTATGAAATTTATTTTAAAAACCCATGGAATTTGAAAACCATTTCATCAAAAGACCTAATTATATTACATAGGTATACTAATTAAAGTAGTTTCTCTTTAAAAAACATAATGATACTTATTTGTAATAGTTTTATTGTCTAAAAGATACATGTATATGGATTTATTAACATTAAAATTTGTTTTTTAGTAACACATTATCACACAATCATGAATATATACATCAGTTATGAAAAAAAATTATACTATTACATATATTAAAATAAAAAATCATTCATATATTTAAATATATAAACATTAATGTAATATATACCCTTATACACATGTGTGTAGATATATACTTATATGTACACATGTCTCAATTAAAAATAATTTGTTTGAAATGATAAATATATATATACCTACATTTAAGATTTTATTAACAAACTAATACATTTGAAAATCCAATGACATAACTCATATTTACATGAATCCAACCAGGGATCTTCAGTTACTAAAAATAATATTAAGAAAAATGAATCAGATGAGACAAACCAAATCTGGTACATAATACGTAAGATGATGCTTTAAAATAAAACATAATAGGGGTCACATTTATATTTTTAAATTAACAACTATACTTTTATAAATACAATATTGATAGATTAAAACATGTTTTAATAATACGATATCTAGGTACAAATTTTAAAAATGTATTAAACAATAATCATTTTGTCATCATAGTGAATTAGTTAAAAAATATATTTAATCGAGCATGAATAAAAATTATAAATTTACAGAAAAACAAGTTGGAACAAAAACAATGGATTTCATATAACACCACAACATATTACAAAGAATTTCAATGATTCTCCACTAATAAAGGAATCACATAGAAATGGAATTTCAATACTACTGATATTTTTGGAAATATTAGAAGAGTATCATAAATTGAGAATCCATTTTACACTATTAAAATTATTTAAAAAAAGAATTTTTTAAATACTATAGATCTAAATAAAACCACTTGGATTAAATCACATGATACACAAATATATGTTTACTAAATGAAATTTTGTGGATTGTAGATTATTTTACAACTATCTCACAATAAGAAAAAGAATTCCCCACCTAGAGAATTAAATACCAACAATTGATTTGAAGTAATTAAAATAAATAAATACATTGAGTCATTTAAACATATTTTACCAAAAATGATATCCCATCACATTATAGGTGATACTAATACTATGCAATATGGGAAAAATAATTGCACACATAGGGAATAACATTCTAAAGCATGAGAAAATTTTATTTGAATGTATTTTTTCATACAAATAGAAATCCCCTCACCAGGATAAGTTCACAAGAAAGATCATAATAATGTAATAATTAGAGGATGAAACAAGGTTTCAACAAAAAAGAAATATAATAAAGAAACTTTTTTAAATGCTTAAAATTGCCCATTGCTTATGAATCTAAGAAGCGTCTTCTATATAGTCTCGAGTCAAAATGAAGAAGAGGAAAAAAACATTTCAAAATGAACTAAACTAAAATGTTGTGGGATGATTCAAAAAATCCACCCATATACGACCTTCTTTCATCACTTCAAGGATCTTATATTCTGAAACCGAGCACCAAAAAACCGAAGCACAAACACAAAAACAATGTGTCTAGATAGATTACCTACCCAACAAGAAACCATTACCTTACCATCAAATAAAAGCCTAATTTGATAAAAAATTTCATATATGAAAACTTAATACCGAAAAACCATGGTTAAGAAAACCCCAAATACCCATGAGTTATTATAATCCATGAAATATGATTCACTACTGAAATGAGATATTTGTGGGAGGATGAATCTGTGTGAAACATGACATCTGAAGCCATCACAGGTTGTTAACATGAGTGGCATACCACCCTCCCACTAGGGGGATGTGTCGATTTCTTCTGTACACGACATCTATGGGTCATCATATTTTTGAACGAAACACATCGCAGGATAGATGAACTTCAAAGAACATCAATGGAGAACCATATTATAGATCGTTTGCTGCGATCGAGGGTTATTTCTTCTCTACGCGAGGAAGACGATTATGTGGTTTGGGGAGAGTCTATTTGTTTCGACCGAAATAAGGGATCTGAATAAAATCATATTCCACTTTTCATAAAATAATGTGAGTTTTTTAATATATTAATATATTTATATATATCAATGTTAATAAATTATCACATATACATATATAAGTATGTTATTTCTTAAAACTAATATTTTTTTCACTTAAAATATTGATAGATATACATATTATCATTATCAAAGTAAAATTCCATAAAAAATCCAATTTATTTTATTAATGATCATCAGATATTTATAATGTAATGTGTTCTTAAAAATACATGTCACATATTATCATGTTCTTAAGTAATATGTTTAATGTAAATATTTCTATTTCTAATTAATTAATCGATTATAAAAAATTTAGTAATGCATTTTTTTATTACAAAATAAATACAACATAAGTCGAAAAAAATATGTTTTATATAAACATTTGTCTATATTTTTATATATTGGAAAATAGAAAGACATTTAGTATAAAACTTTTATAAGAGTTTAATGGAAATAATAGATTTTAATTTTTTAAAATTACATTTTATGTAAATGAAATAATAATACATTTGAATTATAACATTGAAAACCATTATTATATTTAATCAACTTGTATCTTTAGATGTAAATTAAATATTCATTGAGATTACAAATATACATATATATGTATTTAAATAAATTACTATTATTATATATCTTAATCAATATTAATTTTTCAAAAAATAATTGTACATATATTTTAAAAAAATTTATATTGAATAATAATAAATAAAATGTAAAACTGATATATTAACTAATTGATTAATCGTCTATTCTAATTCAGTAAATATTTTCTATACCGAAAAAATATATTTTCTTATAGGCCATACTTATATATATATATATATATTAATTATTTATCTTAATTTTCTAAAATATTTATCATAAAATTAATTAATATTATACTAAAAAAATAATTTAAATGTAAAAAATATATATTTACTAAAACATGGGTCGTTACATTCTACCACCATAAATGAATTGCATCATCTCAATTATATCACCACTCTTTTGGAAATTTTGTATTTAACTATTTATAATTAGGAGTAGTAGGAGCTTAAGATATTTCGTTAATGTAAAAACCTTGAATAATAATGGAATAACTATAAGGGTTCAAAGTGGTCTCTGTGCATCCTGGCCTCTAATGTATCTATACCTCATCTCCTATACAATCATTTACAACCCTGGTCATTTTTACACATTTAAACATGATTAATTACATATATTTGAATGTAATAAAACTATGAGGATCGAGAGGTCTAGTTTCTTTGGGGATTAGAAACAGAACATGAAAAATGAAGACATAAAATACAAAATCTTTATTGAAAACTTATTTTACTTGACTAGAACATTTCTTCTTACTTAGCATTTAATGGGATATCCTGGGGAAATATATAAGAAAAGGGTGCGCTATAAAGCCGAGTAGGGTGGTAATTAAAACATAACGTGAAAAATAAAAAACATGTTAGGAAATTGGAATAACAATGGAAAATAAGATAAATGTGAACATAAAGGCATGATATAACATGATTATCATAACATAAAAATTTTGAAACAACATACTACCTGATATTAGAATGATCCAAGGCTTATCACACATGGATTAGCGTGGATAAAACCTCATTGTAAATGAATTAGTATGATTAAACAATAATGTAACATGAATTATAATGAGTAAACCCTTATTGAACATGTATTATCATGATAGTAAACATTACCCAATGCATTAGAGCTCTATTAGGGAGGACCCTTCAAAAACATTTCATTTCATGCATAATTGTGCCACATAATCATATAACAAGGAATCATTCAACACTATAAGTTATTCCACAACTGTGGAATGTGGAATACATACATGTATGTACCATTGAATAATTATATGTGAATAATGGTGTATAATAATGATAGGGAAATTGTTATGGAATTCACTACATCATGATTTCGGCCTGGGAAATCTCCGTGCAATTTCGATAGAGTAATGGTGCCATATGAAAATTCATAGTTTGGTTGATGACAGAGAAAGTGATCTCTAATAATATATACATGAAATAGATGGTAATGTAATGTCCTAGATTTTTTTCCATGTATTATTTTAATATTATATGGGAATTCATTTGAGACCAGGCTTTGAGACGACGTGCAGTTCCGAGGCCCGGTGGGCCCAGAACAGATGTTTGAATTTAATTAAATAATTGAATTACATGCACGTGGGTTTTTTTCAGAAAAAGTGTAATAACTCCCGAATGGGTGCACAGATCAGAAATATGAGGGCACCGTTGCGTTCAGAATAGCGATTTTACCTTAGGCGAGGCCAAACATTAGACAGCGCAGGTCGGTGGTGAAATCTGGGTTTTCGGACGCAACTGTAATAAAATATTTAATAAAAAAATATATTTAAATCTTGTTTCTGTAGAGAGATATTTTTAATCTTGTATCTTTTGTTATTTTTAAATAAAGGCCTGCGTAGGGGGTACAAGGTTACAAACATCAAACCCTGAAACCCTTGGCGGCTCTGGAGGCTCTGGAGAAAACCTCCCAACATGGCGACGATGACGCTGTGAGCAAATCTTTGCCAAAAAACGCAGCGGATCCAGGTAGGATGTTTGTTATTGATTTTACTTCCCCTGTTTTTGATTTCTACGATGAACGCGGACTAATCCACAAACAGATTAGCACACAGATCGATCGTTTTGCGGGCATGTGCGATTTGGGGTTTTATAAGGAGATCAAATACTTGAGATTTATAATCTGTTGATTATTATGGTTTTGATCATACGGAAATGAACTCGGATCGTCATGAACAACGATCGAGGTTCGTCCCTCTTGTTCCATTCTTTGTATTTTTCTCCATCATGTTCATTATTGCGTTCTACGCATTCTTGGAGGAAATTGATCGTTGCACATTTTTTGTTAGCACAACGATCCGATATTGTAGATACAACCCCGGAGAAGTGCCATGGAGGTGTGATGATGATTTCGGCGGACGATTTGGAGCAGATAGAGTGATACGAGTTTTTGGGAATTTTTCTTCGGATGAATCGTTCGAGGATTATGATCCGTTTTAAGAGACGAAAACACCCGTTTCGGTGTTCGTAAGGGGAATAGAACCAACCACTAGAGCATCAGGATGAATGAAAGATGAATCGAGGATCCGGAGGATCAACCACGGCACGAGGAGAAAGACGACGGTTCTAGTGAAATCCCGACTACACGGCGTGTAGTATGGGATACACGGCATGTGTTCATCGGTAGATTTCCGGGCGTGTACTATAAGAGTACATAGACACGGGAAGGGTACACAGACAAGGACACGCCGTGTATACCCTCCCCGGCCAGACCCAGCTAGATACACTGGATTCCTTGTGTACTGGTACACAGGCAGGCGACACGGACACGGGCAGAGACCGTCTACGGGCACATGGCCAGCGTACACGGAGCGAGCCCTGGTGCTCGAACACGGTGTGTGATTCTTCTACACACCATGTAGCTACTTTTTATCCGACAAGCCAAATGACACGGGCTGTTTACATGGGCAATACCCGGAGTCCAGGGAAAATGGCATCTAACTATTCTACATGCAGTGTAGTTTAGTTTTACACGGCATGAGCGGATGACACAGACCATTCACATGGGCAGTACATGAGTTTGAGGAACACGGAATGTAACCATACTACACGCCGTGTAACAAATATTACATGGCCTAAGCCACTTTTCTTCTATGATTTGGACTCTTTTTCTTGGGGTTCATACCACTGGTCCTTTCCTTGAAGGTTTTGGTATCATTTTGTCATACATGTGTATGATCCCTTCAGTCGGACTTCCTAAATAGAGTTATTGGAATCCGCTCTGTGATACTTAAAGCTGGATACTCTATTCATTCCTAGAACCAAAGGTAGAGTTCTTGGTATCAACGGGACCTACTTTACCCAGGCGCTGATCCTCTACATAACACATTAGCTCAGACTGAGGTGTCGGAATCACCTCATGACTTGGATGTGATTCTCATCTAAGCATCTTGTTCTCAAGGTACTTGTGGAGTGTGTTCTCCTGGGATGAGTACTTCATATCTCTCTCATCATACCTAGAAGTGTGTTCTCCCTATTACGTGCTTTGTGGAATCTTCGAGCTGGATCCTAGTGGTGGTTTTTTGATGGTCCAATGTGTATGAGTATATCTGGATATTCTTGTTATATGTTTTGTAGACATATAGTGGGTAGAGATGACTGTATCTTTCTTTTGTGGTATTATTTCCTTGCTGTATTCCTTTGTGGTTTCGGGGTGTCCTACTGGGTATTGTTATACTCACCCGTGAACGGGCTTTGCCTGCATGTGTCGTGTCTTGTGCAAACGAGCGAGTCCTTGATATGATTCTAGGCCGATCAAGACCGGACGGTACTCAGTGAGATCAAACAGGCCGAGGTGTGGTCATACGGCTAAAGACTACAGGCCCAACACCTTTCTTTATACTTTGGACTTTTTTACAGAATTTCTTTTGATGGGCTTGTATTTTTGGCCTAGGGTTTTACCTTACTGTACTTTACTTCACTGTCATACTCTGTTGGTTGGGTTTTAGTGTATGCATGCATTTCACATCTTTAGTAGTTTTTACTTTTCATCTTTGTGGGCTTGGGGATGTGTGTGCGTCTGTACATGTTTATAGGAAATGCCTCCCATGTTAGTAGCATGCCTACTCGGTTCTATTCACCATCCCCTCGCCTATTTGTGGCGGGCTTGGGGAGTTGTGGCTCGGGACCCACCGGGACCGGTCATGACAGGTAATGGGATCATGTAAAATATTATCCCATCATGAGAAATGGTATTTTGAAGAATAATGTGGAAGAAATTATTTAATGGAAATAAGAAGAGAGAAATCCCTTACGGGATTTCGGCATGCTAACAGGTCTACACGGAAGGCATTAATGAGAGAAAAATTGGAATATCATCATCAAAACAAAAGTAGGTCAGTGTGGGGGAGGTTTGAAATCATACTCGAACATTTTAAATTGAAAATAAATGTTTATGACATCAAAAAAAATCATGGATAAAAATTGGAATGGAGGGAATCCATTACGAAGATTTAGCATGGTAACTGGTATACATAAGGGTTCATAAGAGGTAAAGTTGAGATCAATAGGGTACATAGTCATTTATAAATAAAATGGAATTTAAGGAGGATATTTAATAACATATCCCAATTTATGAATTAAATAATTTCAAATACATAACATGAAAATAATGCTGGATAAAAGAGGAGGGTGGAAGATCTCTTACAAAATTTTACTATAGTTACAGGTGTGCAAAAAAAGATCATATAGGGGATTGATGAGAGTAAAAAGAAGATATCATAATATATACATAAAGTAGAATGTATGGAGGTCATGGAACATCATAATCCAACATATAAATATGGATCTTAAGAAGCATAATGTAAAATAGTATCCTGAATTGAAATGAGAAGAGTGAAATCCCTTACGAAATTTTGGCATAGCAACAACATAGATATGGTTCCAAATGGGGGAGGATATATGATAAAACATTTAAATAACATAAAATTTACAGTTGGTAATTGATTATAAAAGGATGAAAATATATCCAATAGAAATTAAAAGGAGTAATTCCAAACAAAATTCATGAATTGAAAGGAAGAGAGGAAGGAGAGGATCCCTTACTTGGATGTGTGATCCCAATGGATTAGGGGAAGCTTCTTGGGAGCTTTGGGTAACATTGGCAGGACTCTGGAGAGTGCGATAATAGTTTTTAAGAGTAGTAAATGGTTTGAGGGAAGAGTAATGAGATATTGGGCATGTTATATAGAAATGGGGAGTGAATAGATTATTATTTATGTTTTGTAGACAACAAACTAAAATATTAAAAAACAGAAACTGTTCCAGAGTTATTTCACATGGATTCTGATAAATGGGAGTGGTTTACAATATTTTATAAGGAGATGGTCCGAACTTATTAAAATATTAAGCTTTCTTATGTGGAGGTGAGTAAGACTCTCAAGGAATTCTTTTTAAATTGTTAAAATATTTTTTAATGCCTTGGAGTGTCCACTAAGGCATTATAAAATTCATCAAAAAAATCTAAAATCCAATTATTTTAATTTAGAAACATATATTATCCAAATCTCTATTTTATATTATTTTATTACATCACTATTGGGTCATTACATGTCATAAAACATGTTATAGATTTATTCGGTATTTAGTTTTTCTCGAAATATTCTATCGTCTCAGAAAATGATGAAAAATTCACCGTTGGATAATTTCGACATCCTGATTCCAAAAATAATATTCGTTTTATATATATAATATCGGAATTATTTTAATTGTTACTTTTAAAATATAAACAAATATTTACTGAAAATTGACGAATTTGACAAAAACAGTTTCAAACCATATTTAAAATTACATTTAACTAAAAAAAATTATATGATCATTTATATTTACTAAAATTTATATATAAATAATAATTTTATGTAATATTTTTTATTTAAAAAATCCATTATTTCATTAAAAATATATTTCTCAATTGAATTTGAATATTGACCAAATATATTATTTGTCCTTTATTATATCAAAAGATAGTTTTTTTTACTGAGTAATTAAAAAATTGTCAAATAAAAACAATAATTAATTAATATTGTATAAATTAAATGAATATTAATTATAAATATTCATACTAATATAGTTACTTTGATTCCCCCTTTATTTCAAACTATTTTTTTACCGTTAATTATCATATTTCCATTTTATCATGATTATTAATATTTACAATAGTTAGTAATCATATTATTCAAATATTAAGTTGAAATTATTAGCTAATATTAAATATCATGATTCAAAATATGGAATGAATTTTATGAAAATCAAAATAATTTAATATAAAATTCGTAGGTTTCACGGAAAATGGTTTTTTATAAATACATTTCTAAGGAAAATATGAGTTCACTTGAACATTTCAAAAACTAATATTATTTTTATTATTTTCAATTAATAATGATATATATAATATTTAAATTTCCTTTAGTTCATTTATCATTCATGGTTATTTTAGTTAATAAATACGTAGATACATTATGAATTTTATACTAGTTTCCAAAAAATGATTTTTTAATCATAAAATTAAACATATAATAAAAAAAGTGTAAATTTATAATTAATTGAATAATATATAATTAAATATTAATAATGATAACTTGAAATCAAATTAAAATAATAATAAATTCATCTATAAAAAGATATGTTAATTTTATTTAAAAAGTATATTTTCTCAATTCACAAAAATAATCTATATTTTTTGAAAAACACCAAAGTATTACTCTAAGAAAATTTTGATATTATGAGTCCAAATATTGAGTTTATTTTTAAAAATAATTTTCATTTTGTTGTATAATATAATTTTAATAATAAATTAAAATCATTTTTAATGAAAACATTTTTTGAAAAAAAAATACATTACCAAAATTTGATTGAACAGTTAATTATAGTTTATTAATATATTTATGAAATACATATTTCATACAATATATAATAATAATAATATTATAAAATTTAATTTAATGGTTGAAATGGTCATTTTTTAAAAATCATTGTTTTTTAGGATTACTTTTGTGTATTGAAAAGGTTATCAAACATAATTTTCTATATTAAAAACTCGAGTCCTTAAAAATTCCATCATAGGGAGGCTTAAAGTATTTTCAATAAGAACATTCCCATAGATTTCAAAATGTGATACAAAAATTATTGAAGTTCGCCCCTAATGATTTAATATCATTTTTTGTGGGCACTCAATGATCATAGAAAACATAAACGATATTCTAATAGGACATGAATTCAAATACATTATGTAATACAGTACATTGACGTTGTAGTTACATGTAATTTATTCATCATTTTCCATTTTATCATTGTAATTTCATTTTTCCTTTGATCATAGAGACTGCTGATGCTCATCTTGTTTCTCAACACTTGCAATAGAGCATCGTCTTTGGTAAGGGCCAACTTCTCCACATTTGTGACATAGAACAATGTATGATGACATAGGTGGATCTTTTTTCCATCAATAACAATATACTATTTTTCATGGAAATTGGCTACATTTTTCCTACCTTTCGACACATAAAAAATCTCCTAGTCACTTTGTGACATTTCCCAATGTTCATATTTCCACACATGTTGCACATAGGGAATTTGGTCGTCTTTACCTTAAATCCATTATCAAATGGAATTTCATGAGATTTCATATTCATCGATCATGAATCATTTAGTAATTCAAAAATGTTCTAATTTTTAACTATGATTTTTGATAGCTGGTTTGGAATAATAATGATGTGTCCTTCTTGAGCTCTCATATGATTGGGAATCTCATTTTTTGGTAATCACATTGCCCTTCATAATCGTTATTAACATGATTCCTCATATTAACTACAATTTTCTAGAATAAATGTAACATTAGTGATGAGTATCTTAAAAATTTAAACACATAAAGGGTAAACTAGTGACAAAATAGGGATGACATATAAATTGGTTTTATTTCCATAAATTATGAATTTTTATGATTTGATCTATGTTATCCATGATCTACTTCCTTTCAAATATTATTATGGTCATTTTTTCATCCCTTAATAATGGTTCGTACTGTGATTATAAATTTACAAAAGCATGTCTCCTAGAAGTGTCAATGCAATAGTGCAGTAGGGATTATTGTTGTGCACCAGTTCCCATTTGTGTCTAAATCAAAGCAGGGTTTTTAGGTTTAACCTTATATACATCTGGGACAGAGCCACCTCCAGTAATTTATATCCATATATGAATGTATTTTTGTAGATAGACCACTTACACTATACTCAAAAAAACATAGTGATGTTTTTATTATATGTAGTCTTATCCCTACAGCTTTCACTAGGGTTTTCTAATCACAATCAAAAAATAGTTAATCCTTTTCTCGGATACTACTATAACAACCCTACTCTTTATTTGTTATTTTTAATGATTTATAAAATAAATTTTCTCTTAATATATATTAAAAGATTGATAGATATAATGTATTTAGGTCTTCAGAACATTACATGACACCTTAAGACATAAAATACAACACCTTTATAAAAAACATCCTTTACATGACCACTATGTTCCTTCGTACATAACATTGAATGGAATAACATGAGGATACACATTAGAAATTGATAAGCTATAAAGCCCATTAAGGGAGTAAAAAAGCAATTACCTGAAGAATACCACACATTTTAGGCAATAAACATATCAATGGAGGATAAGAGAAATATAAACATAAATGCACGACATAGCATGATCATTATAACATGGAAATCTGAAAAAAAAACATAAAACACTCTATCATAAACAAAATGGAATTCGGTAAACCTCAATCCCAATGTGATGGATAAAAGTCATAGAATGGAATCATTAAAACCCATTTACCAAAATGATGTATCATGATACTAAACATTACCTAATGCTTTGAAGCACTATCAGGGCGCACCCTTCATAAACATATCAATCCCATGCTTAAGTGTTCCACAATTATCATATAACTTGCATTCATTCAACATCATAATATATTCAACAATTAAATACTGTGGAATACATAAATATAAGTAACCAATAAATATTTATATGTTCACAAAGTATAATACCCTTGATAGTATAATGTTTATCGTATTAACTACATGTTCATTTTGGTATCGAAAATCATAGTGCAATTTCATCAACATAACAACATCATATTGAAATTCATAAAATGGGTAGAAAAGATAGAAATGGGTCTCGAATAATTTATATAAGAAATGGATAGTGAGAGGACCATTTAAAAAAATATCCTAGCATATGAAATCGAATTTAAGTTTCATAATACAAATGATATTCTTGAAATGGAAATTAAAAGGCATATATTTCTTACTGAATTTCGGTATTGTAAATGCCTAGGTAAGGGTCTAAATGGGGGAGGTTAAATGACTCCATATTGAAAAAAAAATCGATATTATATATTTTATTATAAAAGTATCACAACATAACCAATTGAAATACAAAATTATAATTTTAGATAAGGTTCTTGAATTTGATGTAAGAGAGAATGGTGAGGATACCTTACAAAAATTCAGAATGGTAGCAGGTGTACATGGTAGGGATTAATGAGAGTGAAAAGGTAATATAATCATTCAAAAATAAAAGGATAAGTATGGTGGTAGTGTGAAAAAGTACCAAAAAAATTTTAACTGAGAAATCAAAGGGTATAACAATATAAGGAATCTTTGACCAAAATGAGAATGGAAAAACCCCATATTTGAGTGTGTGACTTCAACAGATTGAAGAGGGGATTCTAGAAAGAATGTTGTGCATTGAGTAGATTCTTGAGAGGGGAGGATAGAGTAGGGATGTAATCCATTTGTTTTGTGTGAGTTGTAGTTGGAGACTTGGTGTCTTTATATATGAAATGAGAAGGGAATTCTTTAATATTTCACAAACATAGGTTTTGGAATATTTATAATTAAATATTCAATGTAAAAATCCTTACCATGGTTTTTCCCATGGTTTTTTCCAATTACAAATGAAAAAAATATTTCATATGGTTGTGGCCCAAAGATATTAAAATTAGAATACTTTCTTATGTGCATGTGAGTAATATTATTAAAGAAATGAACTTCAAATCATAAAATATGTTATACATTTCCAAGGATTCACTACGGAATTATAAAATAAGTAAAATAATTATAAAACCACATTATTTTTAATTCAAAACAAATAATTTGTCTAATATCCGATTTATGGTATTTATTACATCATGATTGGGTCAAAATGTTATCATGAAACACACAATATATTTATCTATTATTAAATTTTTCCCCAAATATTTTTCTGTCTCAGAAAATTATGAAAAATTCACCATTTGAAAATTTATACATCATGATTCCAAAAATAATATTCATTTTTTATATATAATTTTCTAAATATATGAATTTTTACTTTTAAGATGAGAACCAACATCTATTAGAAAATTAACGGGATTTGCGAGAAATAGTTTTTAATCCTTAATGAAAATCACATTTGACTTCCAAAAAATTATCTACTAATTTATTATTAATAAAAGTAATTTAATATAATTATTTTAGTTAAATATTTATTATTTCAAATGTTCATTAATTCCTTAATATAAATTCATTAAAAATAAACATTTTTTTATTGTATAAAAATAAAACACTTATCAAACTGAATACCTAATCATTTACAGTTTAGAAACTGATATAATCATCATTTATATGTATTATTTTTATAATAATATTGTTTAATTATATAATGTATATAATTCTAAAAATACCATTTTTACCCGTTTTTTTTTTCCAATTCATCGTTTTTTAATGGATTTTTCCACAATGGAAGTAATGGAATAAGAGTTTTATTTATATGAGGGAATTACACAATATGTGACTAACACATTGTTTTATAACGCCTTATAACACCTACATAAGACCAAAGGGTATGGTGTGCGATCGTGAAAGATTTTTGGGGTGGCATATATAACATCGTATGGGTGGTAATCTATATTAACTTCATCTTCTCCCATATGAGATTATGTTAGAGATTAACATGTTGAACCTTGGCTTGGAATTTTTCAATTGCAAAGCCCAGTGATGCTACCTTCTTTCCAAGCTCTGAAAAATGATCTTTGTACAGTCCGAGTCCAATTAATTTTTCCATAATCTCTTTTATTCGTGTCGAAAGGATTTGTTGTAACCTTATACGTATATTAGTTGTGTGATCACTGATAAAAATCTATATTATCATTGGTAATGATATTTAAGATTCATTTATATTCAATAATAATAAAAAAGTGAATATTATTTATACATCAATCAGACATTAAAATAACAGAATTTTTATTCAAAAAAGATTGGGTCATTACATCAAGCACACATTATTATATAATAGTGTCTAGAGAGTAGTGATTGGGGTATAATAGGTTATAGTAAATAGACAATGACATTCTTAAAAAGATAGTAACCAATAGTGGATCCAATGAACATAGTATTAAAAATATGTTAATGAAATTTGATAACATATAACTTAAATATATTATAATAATGCATAACTACAATTTCATGTCTGTCACACAGAAAAAGGTAAAATCACTCATGGGAAAATCCCCTAAAGATACAGTCAAGAAAATCATAAATGAATACTGAAAGTGATAATGATGATCCACCTTGACCAACATCAAACTACCACATTATACACCAACTGTTCTATACTCTATAAATTTTTTCATTTTGTAACAAACAACATTTTCTAATCATATTTCTCATTAAATATAATTAACTTATTTGATAGCTTTCACTAAAATAAAAAATGAGGTTAAACAAACTTTTGTATACTTTTAAAATAAAATTTCAATTTGACCATTATTACCTAGCCATTGGACATTGTGGTATATGTTAGAATAAATACATAATTAAATAATTTTATAAAAGATTTATATAATTTAAAAATTTATTACATTTTCTTTTATAAGTACTCTACATTAAATATTGTTTATTTATGCTTGATCATTTAAAATTATTTCCTTTTTGTGAATGAATTATTTAATTACTTTATGGAACCTTATAAGTATTATTTTATTAAATTAGAATAATTTTTTATATTTACATTTCAATATTAAATAAGGTAAATGTTATAGGTTTTTTATGAAAATAATTGTTTTTTAATGAATTGTGAAAAATAATAATTTGTTTTTGGAAATTTTATTTTTAATTCAAGTATTTATAAATTAAATTTTCAATTAATATAGTTTGAATGTTATATTATTTACATAATATTATGAAAAATTCAACTAATTTCATTGGAAACTATTTTATCCATGAATAATGTATAGAAACATTTTTTATACATATAAATGATATATTTAGGAGGAAACTAATTTTCATTATATTTAGGTTGTGTATTATAAATTAACATGTTCAACAAAAAAGTATTGAATATGAAAAAATGGATTTCATGTTTGGAATTTAGAAGGTCATGTTTAGTTAATATGATCAATTTTGTAATCATTTTGAATTTTAATGTGGTAAATATTTTCACCTTATAAAGTTTAAATCTAGTTAACCTAGCTTAAATCTAACTGACGAGGGAATAATTATTTGGAATTTTTTTTTTGAATTTAATTAAACCCATATCAACTTATAGAAAAAATTTTATTGTATATGGGATTATTTTCAATAAAATGACCAATATGATATTTAATGCAAAAAAAATTAAAAATTATTCTCTTTCTAATTGTAGATATCTATTATGTTTTCAAATAAGTAACAAATCAAGTTGTTAAAAAGTAATTTCGGTAAGTTTTATAATAAATAAAATATTTTTAGGATGATTATTTTTTTCTACTTTTTTGTGATTATATATTTACCTTTAAATCTTACACAATCTTGATACAATATTTCTTCAATTAGTAGATAAATAAAATAACTGATTTTATAAAATTGTAAAATGAAATATAATTTGATATTCATGTAGTGGACCACAATTTTTTTGAAAAATAAAAAATATTATAGATATTATATTATATTATACTGAAGATCCTTTTTTTCTTGATTTATGTATAATCAAACTAATTGTATAGTGTATAAAATATCATTACTATTATTTTTTTGAAAATATTATATTATAAAATTATAAAAAAATAAGAAAATATTCTAATAGGACAAGGTGGATAATTTTTGGTTAATCTAAAATAAAATATTCATTTATTAGAAAATTATTATACTGTAAATTAAATAATATCCCATTAATAGTGAAAGAGACGTTATCGAGGTTATTGTTAAAATTGGTTAACTAAAGGTAGAAACAAAGAACTGACGTTAAAAAACTCATATTAAAATATTAATGGATTTTGGTATTCTATAAAAATAATACATTTTCATCAAATCTATGGAAATGAAACTTCATTTTCCAAGAGAATTATGTCATTATTTTTTTTAATCTATTATAAAATTACATTAATTTCCCTCCTCTCATTTATAAGAGGGAACCGCTATTTTCACTTCGTTACACCACATTGAGTCTTTTATCTATAACAACACCAAAAAATTAGCTTCTAATATTCATTATAAATAGTCATCTTATTTATTAATTCCCAAATATACAGACCCTATGGTACTAATTTTGATATATGAAGGAGATATTTCAAAGAAGAGGTAATCACCTTAAACAATCGCTTTATTTTAAATTATTCTTTTACCTCCTCTTAATATATGTTATTTATCATAAAATTATTACATAAATATAAAATAAACAAATAAATTTTAATTTTATTATTAAATAATAATTAGTCACCCTCATTACCATCAAATGTGAAGTGAAAGTATTGATTGGGTGTACGTATAACATATTGTCTCTACATAGTGATACAATTTATTTTTATGTCACTTAATTTTATAGATCCTTATTATTCTGTGTTTAAATTTTATATATTTTATATTTGACATATTTTTAATTATGGAATTATAATTTTACATTAACATTATTTCCTACAAATCCATTGGAAAAAGAAGATGTTACTTGTGTATACTTTTGGACTACCTCATCCATAAAAAGATCTTATTTTATTAAATTATGCTACAAAGAGATTGTAATAGATTTATATTTAGTGAATATATATGATATATAGAAAATATTAATTATACTATAATTTTTTATTATTCATTAACTTTTTCTCATTGCATCATGTGAAAACGAAAAAAATCTTTTATCCACACAAACTATATACCATCTCAATGATATGTGTAGATCATTTTTCCATATATAAATTTTATGGATGACTATAAATATATATTTATGAATATATATTTTATTAATTTAATAAATATTACAATTACAATATTTAATTATGATAAATGTATATAGATCATGTATACCGAACCAAAACATGAATAATAAACAAGTAGTTACCACTCCAAATAGTGAATTTAATTAACAATATTGTAAAAAAAGGTTGGTAAGAAGTGAAAAGTGAATAATAATTGGAATGATAGATATATGTATCGTTATATAGTCAATTTTTAAGAATTATATATTTATTATATTTTATTTTTGAATACTAAAGGGGAAAGGGATGACTTATGGTAATGTGTTTCTTGTATTACATTTATTTCTGGGAGTCATATGCAATATTCCCCACACATTTATTTTGTGTTGTGTATATAATACCCTATTGAAATTTTATATCATGAATCTCAATATTTTAAAGACATTTTATGATTCATTTGATGTTATTACTATTTGGGTCTTATGATTCAATAATTATCCATGTTTGAAGATATTTATGTAACAAACTCATTATGTGTCAGGATTATCATTAATTATACTTATTATGAAGAAATTTATTGAACTAATAGTCAATAATCACATTAAATTTCTTATCATTTTAAAATTTTTTATAATAAATGTTTTAATTTCATTTTTCATTCTTTATAAACAGAAGATAAAAATATAATTCTGTCATGGAAAAACTACATTATATCTTTCTTTGATCAAAAAAATATTCTTTTCCATGCCCATGTAAACTATGAATTATTTTCAAAAGGTATCTATATGTTTTTAATGATTTTTAACCTCATTCTTACAAAAATTTTAAATTTTTAAATTGGTTTAAAATGTATCATCTTGTTTCTTTCTAAATGATGTACATTTGACTTTTTACAAAAATTATTAAAGGAGTCTTTTTTTACCACATACTACATGAAAAGAATTTACAACCATCATGCCTGATCAAGTAATTGATGATTCTTCTATATATTTACATGATTATTTTAAATAATAAATTATTTTCATTCTGTGTTTTAGATTTTTTCTATAAATGTTATTTTCCATGTGTCATTGATTTTTTCCTCAAGAATTTTTTAAAGATAAGTAATGCTGATTTTATTCATAAATGACAAATACCATTGAATTTACTTATCCAACACTAGAGAAATTATCAATGGATACCATCCTTATTATTTATTTATATAGATTATGATTATGATGACAGTATTTTAATGTGAAACATCTATTTTACATGGGTTATACATTGGAAAATTGTTTTTAAAGATAGTCTTATTTTTAATTATTTATGATATGATAAATAAATCGAGATCTTGTGGAAAAAATATGTTTTTTATGTGATTAGTGTGATCATAATTATATATCCCTCAAATGAATTTGGTAAATTATAATATATAATGGGAAGATTTTGTGATGTAAATCGATGTAATTGATCTACTATAAGAAATTAGTGAATGTGGATGATATACTATGGGGTGCATGTGGTGAATCATAAACTATTATGATATAGGAAATAGCTATAGATTCCTAATCAATATTGATTTTATGATCGTGGTAGTTAATCATCACAAATAACATCGTTCAATACCAAACTGGATGTAATGCATTACTAATATAAACTTATTAGTCATGATTTATTTATGATGATTTATCACTAATTTGGTTAATATATTTTTGAATGACTGTGTTATATAAAATGACTAAAGATTACAATCCATTATTTTTTTTGGTATAATCATTGTATTTTATATTTGCGATATCATTCACATATTATTTTTGAAGATTTTATATGAACAACAATAAATATATCACATTTTTTCCCTTTACGATAATAGATGTTCACACATTCGTATGTTTGATTTCCCCAAGATATAACAAAAGGTCTAAATAAGGGCTTTCTAGAATTATTAGTATTAAAGAAGGTTATTATCGGTGTTTTTTAATATCATTAATGAAAAAAGATTAATTTTTATCCAGCATGTAATAATAATAAAACATTATAGTCCATAATAGTGAATATATGAAATGAATGTAATATTCATATAAAAATATGTAATATTTTATTTATTAATGGTTTGTGTATCTATAGATTATATTAGAGAAATTTTTTAGAAAATATGTGGGGATTTGGATATAGGGACCTTAGTGAAAAATATGGGGATAATATGATTTATAAGATACAATCATATTGTTTTGTTAACGAATAAATTATTTGATTTTCATACTAATAGATAATTATCTTTATACTATAAGGGGATATTGTGTTTTCATAGAGGAATAAAATCGTAATAATATTGAAATGATTTGGTTGAGTATATCTAAACCATCATTCTAGTGCATGGTGAGTGTTCCCTAATCGTGCACCAGGATTGATACTCCCTAGAGATATGATTTAGTAAAGATGAATTTTTTAGAATCTTTCATGAACTATTTTAATAACTGAAGATAATTGATGAATTAGATTAAATCTAAGGTGATATTGAGTGATAACATTTTTATTGATTGAAAATATCGTTCCATGTGTTAGGCAACATATAAACTATTATCTATGATTTTATGTTTTTCGATTATGATTAATTTTTTCACACTATTATTTTGGGTTTTAGTTAGGGGCTATACAAAGAAATCATTATGTTAACATTGACTGTGATAGTTAGTTGAAATATTTTCCTCATGAAAAAAATGAAAATAAGATATGTAATTATAAACAATCTGATCATTACCAATCAGCTATGACATTATGTAATCAATAATCTCAACATGGGTGAGTTTCCAAAAAATATTAAAAAAATGAATGGTTTTTATGACAACCATGATGGGTAGAAGATTCAGTTTCCAAGATGTCAATTTTGTAAAATGAATTGCTGAAAGGAAATTTCATTAAGGAACAATAAGATGATTTTATGGTAGAAAATATGGGCATTAATAAAGTAATTACATTGGAAAAATAAATAGTATGGTGGTTGGATATGAATTTCATCATATTTTACAATTTATAATTCAATTTCTTATTTATGGGGAACATGGGAATTATCCAAGTCAATTCTCTAACACAATATTTATCCTCTAGAAAATGTAATGACCTATTATATTCCAATTTTTAATGTCAAATTAATATTGTGTTGATGTGTTTTGATTTGAAAATTATGTTAGAGAAGTATTAAATAAATTATATTTTTGAAATATGAATCATGAAATATCTAAATATTTTTTATAATATTATTTAATTATGTATTTTTAAATTTATTATGAATGGTAAAAATAACCATGAAAATTGATTTAGCATTAATATGTTTGATTTTAGTTTTAAAAATAGAGAATTTACATTGATAATGTAAATTGGATATTTTTTGTGACCATGATATTTTTTAATGATTTTATTAAAACGTTGTTTATTTTTTCTAAGATGTGGTTTAAGTATTTTTTTTATCTGTTGAATATATTAAATAGTTTATGTTGTTTTTAATAAATATAGACTTTGCAACATTTTTAGATACATATAGGTTTTTGTATGATGTTGATTTATGAGCTAAAAATACTGGCATATGATTAAAATTTTAATGTTGATAATATGATAAAAATAATATATACCACTTTTGAGTTTTTCAGTGAGCATATTTTGAGGCTACCGAAAACATTTAATTTGTTTTAAGAATAATAGTCTATTAAGGATTAAATAACCCTCATAGCAAGTATATTATTTTTTGTTAAGCTAATTTTTGAATATTGGTTACTGTGATATAGATAACCCAGATGGTTAAAAATTTATTCAAGGAAATATGTTATTTTCATTATATTTATGGTCAATATAAGGATTCAAAATATCATTACAATATAAATTTGATTCATGAAAAATTAGTGTAGTTTACTACATTATTATAATTAATAGTGACTTGTCACCATGATTAATTTTTTTAAAGAGACACATTTTTGGGATGGGGAATATGATTTTTTTTGGTTTAATATATGATTTTTAATTAGAGAGTGTTTGAGAAGAATGAAATGAAAATTTTGGGGAGGTAAGACGGAAGAAAATAGAGAATCGTTGACGTTCAAACATATATCATGTTACCGTTATTGATGTAATTTTAGATACATTTTTATTTATGAAATGATTTAAATCAAACAATTTTTTTGTTGTCAAATTTTTGTGAATAATGTATTATTTCATCAGAAGAAGGATTATTATATTTTTTTATTACCATTGTCATAACCATTTTGGTTTTCGTAAATACTAGATAGATATATTATTAATAATTTTTGATATATTTGACCCATTAGAATTCCTTTTTAGTGCATCAATGATGAAATAAACTCATCATTATTATTTAGTTACGTGGGTAAGTGATGATGTGGTAATTGATATACGAACAAAAAAATGGTGAAAATGTTTTTATGGTCTGAAAATAAATCATGTATTTATATTTTATCATGTTCTCAATCCCGAAAGAAACATAATACCTCTATATTGAAAATAGATCTAATGATAAAAATGATATACATTTACATCCTTTCCGATGAATTGATGGTCACTTCACCACTCACTAATTTAAGGTCTTATTGTTGTTAACATTCTCATGAATATTATCTCTATATATCCCAATTACTATTATTACATTATTCTTCTCTTATATGTATTTATATTAACGTCCCCTAATGTTATACTTATTTGGTAACATGGATATGGGGTAAATTAGGAAAAATATATATATTTCATTTTTCATTTTTATAAAATGTCATATCATCCCTATATTTGTTGTGGATTCTCAGTAAGGGTATTTTTTTAATGAACATTTTCGGACTGAGATTATGTTTTGATGGATTGTCTTATTAATGTGGGGTATAATGTATAAACTATGATTTTATAATATATTACTTATTACATAAAATAAATTTAATTGATAGCATGCATTACAGACAACACCAAATTCAAACGAATCATCATATACTTTTAATATATTATCAAACTTTGGCTTTTATAAACTAGCCATTAAAATAAGCAGAATGAATAATAATTAAATCATTAATAAAGATATGGAATATTTTTATATATAATGGAAAAAATGATTACATCATTTTAAATATATACCATGATTTCAGTAATGTAATTTAATGCATCTTCCTTAAAAATAATTTATTTTATGAATGGAAAAATAATTAATTTCATCCACTATTATAAATATTATTTTATAAAATTAACATCAATTTTAAAATCATCATTTTAAAATTATTGATGGATAATATTTTTTCCAAAAGATTGATTTTCTAGTGAATTTTGAAAATTAATAGTTTTTATTGAAAACTAAACAATTTTTAAAATTTTATTTAAACAGTTCCATTACTTTTAAAATGGAATCATTGTAAATGTTTTTATTATATATAATTAAAAATCCAATTTTTTTATTGGAATTTATTTTGAGGTTGAATTTGAAATGAAAAAAATTTTAAACATTAAATCCATTTTTTGAAATAGTCATTTTCCATGTATTTTGTGTTTTAATATTCTATTATTTTCATCCACATCATTGAATTGAATTTGATAAAATGGATTAATTATTTTGAATCAGGAGGGTCAAATTTGGTAAATAGGACCCTTATTTCATTATTAATTTTAACAATGGTTAAATTTATCACATTGCTAAATGTTATATTGGGATAACTATGGTTAAAACAAGGTATTAAGGTCACAAATATTTATGTTAAATCCTCTAGGATAATAACAATATTTCACCTATCACATTATCTTCTATATATAATTATTTTGGGAACACTTGTCAATTAAAATGAATTATATACTATTTAAAGTAATGAAAAATAAATAATTCCATAATCTTATATTTAAATATATCTTCTAATTTCATATAGTAAAAACCACCATTTTGAATGAATAATAATGGTCAAATTTGAGAATAAGGAAATTTTTTTCATGTAGGAAGTTTATTTATAATTTTTAATCATTTTATATTTATCTCTAATGCATACTCAATACTGATATAATAAATCATTGATTAATATAAAATTTAAATATATGATTATATGTATATTTAATGTAATATAATATGAGTTATTATTATTATTACAGGAATTTTATTTTTTAAAAATATATAATTGATGTGTTGAATGATTATATTTTGAACCCAGATGTTTCTTCAAGTCTGTAATGTCAAACTAAATAAATAGATCCAAAAATGAAAAAGAAATTCTTTGAAAATAAAATTTTAATAAATTATTTAAGAATAAAAAAAATCATGAAATGGTAACTGGGGATAAAATATAGTTGTTATTATAATCACTAATATATTTAGGAATGAGTAAATTTTGCTTATATAAAATTTCATCCCATTAATATAGAAAAATTCATTACCGCATTTAATTAAAAAATATTATCACTTTGGATTTATAATAGAAGTTTTATTCTAAAACATCACACAATACAGTAAAAAATAAAAATTTTAATGTATTTTAACAAAATCCTACCATATATTCGAATCTATGTCAATTTGGAAAATTTTGGAATGGTAATGACCTTATTATATTTTAATATTTTATGAAATTTTAAGTGTTCCCCTCCCATTACTTATAAAAGGGCAGAAATCCTTTCTGTTATTTAAAAAACTTTATGAACTCAATATCAATCAAAACATGAGAAAATATATTGTTAATATTTATACCATAATTCTAGAGTCGCTTGTATAACCAATATATAAACCCTATAGTCATTAAGAGGATATCTAAATGGGTTATTTGAATGAATAGATAATATCCTTAACCGATTAATTTTTTTAATTATTTTTTAACATATCTAAATATATGGTATTTATAAAAATATAATTTCTTTAGAAACATAAATATTCTGAAATTTTATTATCATTATAAATCCACAATTATTCACCCTCTTTTCTATCAAATGAGATATGAAAGTATCATGTGTGCATACATATGGAATACCCTCTCCACATAGGGATACAATTTATTTTACATCCTAAGAATTCATGGATTATTTTATAATAGGTTCAATGATTATATATGATATTTATGAACTGTTTATTATTCTAGAATTTCAATATTGAATTTACCTTATTAGCTTATAATCTTTTGGAAACTTTTAATGTTTCTCAGTGTACGTGTGGACAACTATCTCCTCAAAGAAATGTAGTTTTTTCCATTTTTAATTTATATAGATGGTTATAAAGATAGATTACCTGAATTTATATGATATATATTATATGTTAATGATTCTCTAAATTAACATCCGTTTTTACCATTCTTTTGTTCCATTTGTTGAAAAATGAAAACATTATTAATGTGTATGTCCAACATATCATCTTTATGAATGGTGTAAATCATTTTTATATCCATGTTTTATCAATGAACTAAAATACATATTTTTAATATATATTATATTTATTTCATGATTAAAATTTTTAAATTTATATAACTTTAATTGTAGTATAAGGAATGATACTTCTGAACTAAAACATGAAAAAATTTGAAGCAGTTATCACAGAAAAAATCATTTGAATATTAATTTTTTTTAAATGCTATTAAAATATAAAAAGAATATAATTAAGGGATGATATATATGAATATGGTTCTAGAATAAATTTATGATAAATATATATTTAATATACATCATGTTTGAATTTGAATTTGAAATGGAGTGACTTGAGGTATGATAGTTCTAATTTCACTCAATTTATTTGTGCAGGGTATATATTACACCATAGAGATGATATATCATAAATATCCTCACATTAATGATATTAAAATATAGAATTAATATTATTACAGAATGGTTTTAAGAATCAAAAGTCACCTAAATGGTAAGGGATTTGTACTAAAATCTCATTTTTTATTAGGAATGTTTTTATATTGATTTTTATGAGGATATTTCTTAAAATACCTCAGAATAATGACATAAATTTTAATATCCTCAACATAATTTTGTATAATATTTGGTTTCATTTCTTTTTCCTCTCTTTATGATCCAACATTTCCAAATTCATTTTTTTTTGGAAAAATAGATTTTATTTCTCTCTTAGAGAAAATATATTTTCACTACCACATCATTATTTTATAATAATGTTTTCATGAATCGAATTAATAGTCACCAATGATTTTTTAAAATAATTTTACCCCATGATTTAATTTTTATACAATTATTTAGTCGGAATCTTTGTGTCACTTTCTGAATGAGGTATTTTGATCTTTTTCAAGCATCTGAATGGATATTTGATTAAATATAAGTGACATGTATGGAATTACCAGACACAATGACCAACCTACACTATAAGGACACATTTATATGTTTAAAATTATTAATTAAAAAAATATTATCACACAATTTTTTGATTTTTTATTTCATAAAAGGATGTTTTCAAAGAGGATAGTTCTTTTCCACAAAAATATTTATTGATATTTTATGGTATTCCAGTTTATAAACAACATCATTCATTGAATTTACTTAATACATGCTAGAGATATGATTATGGGATATCATACTTGTTCTTTATATGGACAATTTATTATTATTTTAATTACCAAGTTCTTATATGTTGTATTCATACTTTAAGTTTCGGTCTAATTCATTATTTGAGACCTAATATGCATGCCTAATGAGATCACAATGGTTTTTGGGTGTGCCTGAGGCTTTATCATAGCTTGGAAACCCAACCGTTGGAGAATAGGACTAGGAATTATGATAAGTATAAACCTTGTGAGATATTCCTCTTGGTTCCTATAACTGGGTGAGGACTTTACAGAGGGATTTAGGAGGCCACACTGTTTGAGGAAACCATGCATCCTTAGGAACACCCTCTTGTGGGGTACCTTCAATTTTTAAAAAAATCATTTAGCATGGTTGGAGCACTTTTTCCTTAACCTAGTGTCATAACCATTTGTGGTATCTCTAAAGACTATGTTAGGCACACGCTTGGCATAAGGTTTTATAAATTGGGTTCCCAAACCATCAACATGTGAATTTTGGGTGAAATGACTATTTTCACCTTACTTATCATTTAATCTTAATGATCCTATAATTTTTCTCTCAAATAAATGGAATGATATCATTAGTTATGATGGAGTTTCCTATCATATTTTAATCTAATGTTCATCATCATCATCCTTGATCAGATTCAAATATCGATGTTCATCTTGGATTCTTATCATTAAATTATCTAATCCTTAGGCTGTTTTCTCTGTTATGTGTTATTTGGGTGATATCTCTTATGCCATATTTTTAAGGTGCTCGAACATTCATATATTTTCTGTTGATTTTGGAAAAAATCCATATAATATACTAGGGGAGTGCTACAAGATTAATATAAGTTGTCAATAAACTATTACATAAGAATTTCTATTTTATAAATTCCTTCAATTGTGTTCTTTCTGATTTCATTGGGATATTACTATTAAATTCATGTGTCAAGATTATAATCATTGTGATGCTATTATAGGTCCGTTTAAATACATGTTATTTGCATCTTTGTAGGTTCAATCCTCAATGTGTCTAAACTATGTTGGGTGATTCCTTAATTATTCCATGGTAACTCATGTGGTTTTATCTTTAAAAACGTTTATGTCTGTGGATTGACCCTTCTATTGGTAATCCCTCTTAAACAAAATCTATTGATGATATATAATTTCAAAAACTTCTATTGTCATCACATTACAATCCTAAGGGATGTTTTCTTATTAATTAATGAATTCCTATCATATTTTAATCTAATGTTCATCATCATCATCCATGATCAGATTTAAATATCGATGTTCATCTACGATTCCTATCAGTAAATTATCTAATCCCTAGGATATTTTCTCTGTTATGTGTTATATATTTTGTGCTATTTGGGTGATATCTCTTATGCCATATTTTTAAGGTGCTCGAACATTCATATATTTTTTGTTGATTTGGGAAAAAAATCCATATAATATACTAGGGGAGTGCTACAATTTTAATATAAGTGGTCAATGACCTATTACATAAGAATTTCTATCTTATAAATTCCTTCTATTGTGTTCTTTCTGATTTCATAGGGAGATTACTATTAAATTCATGTGTCACGATTATAATCATTGTGCTGCTATTATAGATCCCTCTAAATACATGTTATTTGCATCTTTGTAGGTTCAAACCTCAATGTGTCTAAACTGTGTTGGGTGATTCCTTAATTATTCCATGGTAACTCATGTGGTTTTATCTTTAACAACGTTCATGTCTGTGGATTGACCCTTCTGTTGGTAATCCCTCTTAAACAAAATATATTGATGATATATAATTTCTAAAACTTCTATTGTCATCACATTACAATCCTAAGGGATATTTTCTTATTAATTAATGAAACATCAAAATGAAAAATGAAAAGTATATTATATATCACTTTTCATAGTTTATTATAACTGATATTTTTTCGTGTACTTAACTAGGATTGTCATACTAATGAATGTTAGATGAATGAATCTAATAATTGAATATGTAATCAAAGTATTAATTGGTTGAAGATCCTTGTTATATTAGGTCATAGTAATGAATGGTAAAGGAATAAACCAATTAAATAATAAAAAACTATGAGTGTTAAATGGCCTAATAAAATAATGAAATGCGAATAAGGTGCCTATTGCATATAGACCTTTTTATATTTATAAGAATTTTCATACTTGAGATAGCCTTTGATTCATAATGGAATTACTATAGAACTAGGAAGATGATTTTCTGATTCAACATATATATTTTTCAAGGGAGATAGTCACTATATAACATGGGAATTTTCATTCAGGTTATTCCTGGCATGACATAATTGGATCCCTTCTCTTTCAATGGAGACAAGGATACATTGAATACACAACTTTGATATAGCTTATTGTCTTTGGGCACATGGATGCATGAATATATCCCATTAGAACTGATCAATATTATATTGTGGTTACAATAGGTGTGATCTGTGGATTCTATTAGATATATTTATAGTGGAATTCCATAGTAGATTCCTCTTGGATTACATTCAAACCCTTTATAATGAGGATTCATATTTTTAAAATTGATTAGCTCGGCCCCTAAATCCAATGATTCAATTTTTATTAAATTCTATTCTATTTTATTATTTTGATTATAAAGGATCCATTAGTTGTTACATTGGATCCTCTTATATTATTATCATTATAGGATTCCATGGCCATACCATGGATCCTCTTACTTTACATATTATAAACTAGAACATAATTAATTATATGATATATATTCAGACAACATCTACGGCTGAAGCTAGAATCAGGGTATTTTCATTACATTACTGCCTTTACTTTTATATATGTGATTATACATTATATGTGGGTTTATAGGCATAGAATAGATGGTATATATGTAATTGGTTATTGCCTATTGATTTTTATATCACACCATATCTGGACCACCAATAGTAAATATGAATATTATTTCTATTCATGTGTTGATAATGGGGTGTTTCCTTCTTTGGACAAAATATCATCATTTATTTCTTATGATGAATTATTGTAGAAGTTGATTGGGCCAGTACTCGGGACCCTCTATAGTTTTGGATTATTTTTTATTCTATTATAGAGCATTTATTATCTGTATTAATGTATACCTTTTGGCTGTTCAGTAGAGATATGACATTCTATGATCATTTTTTATGTGATAATATTTCTAGCTTATGAGTTGATTATTATATTTTTCTGATTCCTCTATTGTGGATTTCTATTAAATATATTTTATGTTCTTATTTCACCATGCATACTTTTGTTACACAATTTACCTATATTAATATATATTATATTATTATTTGATTCACTCTGAAATGAGGTCATTGTATCTCCATGGATACACTATAGGCTCCCACATCTAGTATGTAGACTTTGGCATATGTAGAGGTGCACTTAAGGCCATGTGGCCCACTGGTTCAGTGTACCGTTGAGTGGCACTATAGTTGGGATGTTACAAAGTGATATCAGATATTTATTTCTATATATTACTATTTTTATATAATATATAAAATATTAAGAATGTATTGGAACGTGGTTATAATCCATGCATGGGAGTAGTTAACCCATGATCTTGTAAAATACTTAATTTCCTGAAATAAGAAATATTTTTTCTATATTTTTTCTCATAAAGTTGATATACATTCCCAATTAGGCGATCAACATGATGTGGGATGTTACAATTATTTTGATTTATTATTTCATTTTATCCTTATCTTTATGAGATGAGGAGATGTATAATTGTTAAATGGATCATTATATGATTCTAGAATTCACATTCCATGTATATTCTATGACATATTGGTTCATTTAGTTTCTTTAATTTCTTATTTTCCCATTTATTATTTAGTGATTTCTAGTCTTATTTCATGAGGTGTGTGGTCCCACATGGATTGGAATTTTTAATTAACATATTTCATCAATAATATATTACTAATTACAATCTAATCATGATTATAGATGGGATAGAATGAAATTAAATTGGTTTCAACATCAATGGTAAGGTGTATGGGCCCTTATTCGATGTGAATGGTGATCAATTTAATCATATCATGATACATATATATATATATATGTAAATAAAAACATAAAATATATATTTTGACTTATAAAATGAATTGGTTCTCAATAAATTAATAATAAAATAATTTTATACCCTTTAACTACTGGAACCCTTGGGAGTCAACATAATCACTTCCCCACAACATGTCCTTCTATACAGATAGTTGGGATATTGTGAGGATTTCCACTTTTCAGAACATCTTGTTATTCCCAAACATGGAACTGATGATCATATTAAATAGGGATTTATATGTATGATGCAGTCTATATGAGTTGTTATATCGATTATGGACTATTTGACACATCTTAATGAGTTTAAATTCCTTTCCTCGCTCCTAGTCTATGATGAGCTACCCATATTAGCTGCTTCAAGGATGGTCTCAGGTATTCCATTTAAAATGATGAAAATTTCATATGCATACCTATATTTTTTGAGATAATGAACCAAGGCCTTACCATTGAGTTAAACCCTAGAGAAGTTGATGCCTCTGGGAATATAGGTTTAGTACAGAGATAGGATAATAGTACTTCTAGTGGAAGGATGTGTAGCCTTTAATATTTTTAATATATTAGTGGGGGAAATAGTATCAACATTGGAAATTATTTTATCTACCATATGTGTGTAACAATGGAGAATCTAAATCATAAATGTGGTAGATATCCTCTAGGGTTCTATGTTTGTGAAAATATGAGTCATCTTCACAAATATTATCAAACCATTACATCTGCTTCTAGTGTAAGAGGCTCCGAAGCAGCTCCACCATCAGGGGCAGGATATTTTACATCATGTCAGGTAGGGTGTTGGTGTACCACTAGGAATAAGGTTCAAGGAGGTGTCAATGGTTGTGTTTCATATACTTTGTATTATAAGAGCCAACACAGTAGTTATACATAGGGTAACCCAGTAGTATTTCATGTCCATGGTTCATTCCAATTTCATTCATTATAACTAATACACGAGGATAGGAGGGCATGAAAATCTCTAGTATGAGATAATAATCTAGTAGTCTCTACTATCATATATTCTTTTTTCAATATTAATTATTCACATTTCATTAATACTTTATCGATCATGGAACACCTTGGGGTTTATATTCACTACATATGTGGTGTGAGGACACATGACACCCCATTGAGATTGTGTTCATAGGGAATACTCTAATGTAGGGACACCCCCCTCAAGGTATGTAATTATGCCTACATATCTATCCTATTTTACCTGATGATAATGGTATTTCATATAATTCTATAGATGGATTAGTTAGTTCCATTTCATGCCTTTGTGGGTTGTTATCAACTCATGGTATCATTTACATCACTAGAGAGAAGCAGTTATATTCATAAGGGTGATTTGAATGTCCATGCTAGTAAATATGGACTAGAGAATTATGGGATTTGAAGAGTGGCTGCCAAGAATGAAATTATTTTCCCCGAGGATCACGGAACATAGATAGATGATTTTCTGCCATTAATATAGTATTTTAGGGAAATATTTCTTAATGATTTATTTCATATCTCTTGAGAGGGATATAGATTTCTAAATTAATCTCATCATAGGAGAAACTCAGTGCTCATTCCACTATATAGGATGGAACCTAAAAAGCATATGTATCTCAAAAGACAGTTATAGGATCTAGTGTATAATGGTTTTATCCACACAATTGTTTTTCTTGGGGTTCACCTATGCTTTTTTCCAAATAGGTTGATGGACCCCTAAGGATTTACAAAGATTAAAAACAATTGAACTAGCTTACGATGAATAACCTGTATCAAATTCCATAGATAGCTGATCTCTTCATCCAAATCCCTGAATCTAGGGTGTTTTAAATGATCAAAATGGGATATATGTATCATTAGGAATTATTCAATTCTTTATACAAACTCAATACATATTTTCATAGCATTAATAGTTGATATGAGTACATCGTTAAGTAATTTGGTCTTAAAATCATGCCTACTATATTCATTGATTTGATGAAAATGTTTTTCCCTGTCTATATAAATTTTTTCAATATGGTATTCTTGGTTGATATCTTAATTTAATCATAGTCATGATATGAGCATGCCAAATTCCATGAAATCATTTTGAGAACAATGATATATCATCATTTATATGATAAGATAACTAAATGTTACATATGGATCAACAATGTTAATTTCATGGGTCATGTAAACTCTGAATCAAGAGTATATTTTCAAAATTACAATGTTATTGTTGTAGTATTGTAAGGGAATCTGAAGAACATGTTTGATATATAGAGTCTATAGGGACTGGAAATATGTTATTGGAATATCATATATGAATTCTCATACCTTGCTGGAACTCACACTGGTTTGACAAAGAAGGGTGTTATATTCATACAGATTGAATAATTCAAGGAAGTCTTTTTGGAATCGAAATTAAAGATTAACTTAGTAAATAATCTAGTTAATCCTGATCTCGGAAGAGGCTACACAGTGTTCAGTGATGCATTTGTCATTAGGTTGTATGTTGTATTGATGTATGAAAATATAGTTGTTGTGTATAGATCATCACAATTGGGACCCCATGACTAAAACTACCTCATTTATGACCTAAAACATACATCAATGTCTTATACATTTCACCATGAGAGAAACTATCTAATGGGTGAGAGCATTGTGGTGTATATAGACAACATGATCCTAAAATATATCAGTACACAACATGAATTGATTTTTGATAGTAATAATTGTTAGAATTCCTTTAGTATTTTTATTTTGATATATCGTATACCTCTATAATGGTAAATGTGGTAGTGGATATGTTGAGTTAGAGAACATTGGAACATTCCATATATGAATCCTATATCGATCACCATTGATGACCCCTACTACTTTATGTAGAGGATCATATTTTTCTATGGGTATTTCCCAGGCTTTGGAATAGATGGATACAGAGACAAAGTATGTTGTCACCATGTAATGTTGAGAATTTTGAGATTATCGATAGATTCTGGTCAGTTTCCTATTGATAGCAACTAATTCGGAGGTATTGGTCCATAAAAAATTTCTTCAGTGTTTTACATATTCACCATTATCAAACTGAACCATCTCATACTTTTGACCATGAGGATGTTGAGATAGGTAATGTTTCTTATTTGGACCATAATCTTAAGTGAATAATTAGATGGACAAAAATAGATATCTAAGGAAGGAATATCCATTTAGTATTTTTGTTACAGTAGTGTGGTTCGAAATTGAATTAAACATGGGAGATAGATATTGAAACACATTATCCGTGAACAAAGTTGTTCTCATATGATGTGTTTCCTCCCTTAGATTGTGAACTCAGAGATAAATTTTTGTAGCATAATGAGCATTCCTGTTCGGGTACATACACTTTTAACATATACATATAGCATAATTGGTGAAATGTTTCCCTAATTGTGCAGCCTAATAATGCAAGGCCTCTCTTTAAGAAACGGGGAGGTGCACAGTTGGTGTTAGATTTGTCCAACCATGATTCCAAACCATGAGACCCATGAATTTTGGGAGAATTTTATATTTTTATTTTCATTTTTTTAAAACATACCCATACAACCATTTTTTTATCCACTAGTTAGAATGATCTCATCCTTTATATAGGAATATCCCACCATGTATCTCACATATTATTGTTGACCACCACTCTATCCAATCTCATATTCGAATGTAAACGGTTCTGTTGGATTCCCCATAGAACATAATCTAATCCTTTTTCTCATTTATCCATTTATCATCCAAAAACATTCCATATTTTGGTGTGAACAATACATCCTATTATTATGGCGCTCAACATTTCTTATGTTTTCTCTTGATTTAGGCAAAAAAATCGGTTGATTCTAGATGAGGAGAGTGATAAAATCTTATGATTGATGGTCTATAACTCATCCCTCTTGTCTCAAATTTTTTATGATTATTTATATTAAGAACATGAAAATTTCATTAAATATTTCTTATAAAATTAATTTTTAATGCTTATAATCATTTTATTCATGTTATAGAGCCCCATCAATAATTTTTTTTTGGGAATGTTGGAGGTTGATACCTCAATGTCTTCCACTCCATGTAGGGTGCTTCTTTAATTATGACTTGGTACCCAATGTGGATTTTTCGTGGATGTCGTTTGGGTACGTGTTTAGAACCATATATTGATAATCCATATTTGACTAAATTAAGTATAAATTGATTAGGGATAGAACAACTATAGTTATCACTTGAGCTTCTGAATGTATGTCTTCCAATTAATGAATGAATGATTGAAATGTTAAATGTAATGTGTATCATATATCACATGGCCAAGTTGATTATAATTGAAATGGTTACATGTCCTTAGTCCACATTATCATGCTAATGAATTATAATGGAATCAACCTAATTATTATATATGGAATCAAGTTATTAAATGGTTGCATCTCCTTATTATACCTAGTAACCTTAATGAAATTTAATGTAATGGATAAATTAAATTATTAGAATGCATGATTATTAGATTTATTAATTAAATAGTCAAATTTATATTAGTTCCAAATTCAAATGGACATTTTTATATTAATAGGAATGTTTAGAATTGAACCAACATTGGATTTATAAGATAATGTCTTGGTAACATAGACGAAACCATTATGATTAAAATTTATGGTTTCCAAGGATGATACCCACATTGGAACATGTAAATTTTCTATAAGTGGATGTCTACCATGACTCCATTGGATCCCTTCTTCTTCTATGGGGGCTAGGGTTCCTTTGATACAGTCCTTGCATCAAGCTAGACGTATTCGGACAAATGGAACCATGGATATATTCTATTGGACCTATTCATAATTATCCCATTGTTACAATGGATGAGATCATTAGACTCTATTATATATATTTACATTGGAATGCATTGGGCTATGCCCTTTTTTTACAATTAGACCATTAAGAGGCATGATATATGTTATTACTATGAGTTGGATCACCCCCTATGGTCAAGGATGCATTTTTTATTTCATTGTACCACATTTATTATTAGAATCATCATGAATTATTTTTTTATTACCTTGGATTTTATTTTATTATTATTATAGGATTCGTTATCCATAACATATATCATATTAATTTATATATTATAATGTAGAAAATATTTAATTAAATGATACATGTTAAAACACTAGTTTAGGATGATTTTGGTATTGGGGTATTTCCATTTTTGAATTGTATTTACTTTAATATATATTCATGAACACTATTTTTGAGTTTCAATTCATAAACTAGATGGCATAAATTCCATTTGTGATAGCCTAATGAGATTTATCTCACACTGTGTTCAGGCCACCGTTGGTCCTCAAGTTGATGATATATACACATGTGTTGATTAGGGGATTAATTCCTCTTTAGAACCATAGTCTTTTTTTATTTCGTAGAATGTAGATTAGTAGAAATTCACTAGGAAAGTTCCAAGATATTAGATTGTTTTTCATTCTTTTTTGTACTTTTGTATAGAATGTTTTTCATGTCGTCATGTATAGCTAATTATCTATTTTTTAGAGACATGACATTACTCTATCAATTTGAATATGATTAAATTTTATGATTATGAATTTATTTTTATCATTTTTTTGTATGTTTTCACTACAACATATCACTTGTCCTCTAATTCTATGGTCTTGATCTATTATGCTGTATTTTATTATACAACTTCTTTTTATTTATCAATGATATATACCTTTTTTCTCCAATATGAAACAAGGTATTAGTCTCTCTATAGATATTCCTTAGGAACTAACTAATATTTGGTAACCTCTAGCATATGATGGGAACACTTGAGGTTATTTGGACCACCAGTTTGGGAACCATTTAATGGAACCAGGAGTGAGATGTCACAGATTTCATGACATGGTCATTGTAAGACCCAATTAATTTATCCATGATTTTCCATGATAAAGTCATTATTAAACCCATTTATTTTTCTTGGGTTGTAATTTTATTTATGTATTATGATGGTCTACAACACATATGTATTGTTTTTATTATGTGACAAATGGGAGAATAATTATATTTCCATGCAATTTATTAGGTAATGTATTATACCTCATGAGATAATTAGGGGATGAAAGTAAATGTGTTTGAACCACTTTGGTAAGTAAGTAAATGTTCTTGAAAAATTATGGGATGCATGGTGTGATGAATGATCCATTAATATATTGGATATAATTAGAGATAATCTATCCTCAAGTATCCAATAGTTTATATAAATAATCTTGACATCTGAAATGTCTTTATACCCATTTCGGTGCCCCACTTTTATGAAAGGAACATATGTCTCGTGATTAATTTATAATAATTTATATCCTTTAAGGTTCATTTATTTTTAAATGTTTCTATTTTATAAAAATTCACATGTTGAAAATTCTTGAATGATTTTGTATGTAAATTTTTTGGCATGTTAATGATCTCATACACTTGTTTTTATCTTATGTATTCATATGATCATCAATTGATATCTCCCATTTATACACTTCCAAGGTATTTAATATCATTCAATATTATATTTTCTTTCCTTATGTTATTAAAAAATGTTTAAATAGTGTATATATCTAAATAATTCTATGATGTATGATCTTTATAATAGACATTGCATATCTCTCATGAAATAAGAAACTTGTGGATCACATTTTTAATGACAATAATAATTCATCGTCCACTAGAATGATTTTGCGAAATATACAGAATATTAATCTAAAAAGATTTAATATTTATGATGAAATAATTGGGTCTCTATACATTACCCATTATTTTATCATGAACCATAATTACGGCATACATCCTAGAGGAATTTTGTAGTGTTTGAGTGTAAACTTAGATGTCTATAACATATAGTTCTCTATGTTCATTCCCATATGTATAATATATTATGGATAGTTACATAAATAACACCAATAATTTTCTCCATAACGCTCTTTATTCAAAACTGAACCTTCCATGGGTGAGCTATATTACATTCCTCTTCTACTACTAGAGTGGGATTATACACAAATAGTTTTTGACACTAGAATTTCTCTCTTCCATCCAACCAATTTCTAGATAAATGGTGATGTAGGCCAATATAAAACCAACAGTGATATTCCAGAATCATGAAAATATTCCCCTAATTCATGTGCACATCATTACCACAAATTCAATTAATAATTAATTATACATCGTATAACTAGTGGAATGGCCTGATAGAACCAAATAATAAAGTACACAATTCCATTATGAATCATATCAAATCACTCGAAGAATATCCCAAATAGAAAGTTAGTACTCCTCTCATGATAAGTGATTTCAATAACCCCATATCCCTTAGTAATTCCGTTATCATATCCTTCCTTGGAATGGATGGTCCATACTACCATTTAATGCATGACAACTATTTCTGATATAATGACTCAATATGTATTCAACACATCATTGTGGAATTTATCATGTGTGAACGCAACCCCCAAGACACCAACCAAATTGATAGTTTCAAAACCATTAACTTATAAAAACAACCTTGTAGAACATTGTATACATAGTTGAAAATGTTAATTACAACCAGCAATACATCAATGAACCATTGTAGCGACCCAAATATTATAAGTGGAATTTATTTCCTGAATATATATGTGTAACATTATATTATATAGAAATATATATAAAACACATATAGATACAAACTTCAATATTCATCATAATAGAATATAATTATATTAGTCAGTAACTAAACCCATGAAAATTTCAAAAAATAAAACTTGGGAGAAATATAAAATATTAAATTGAGAATGGGGAAATTTGAATCCTTCTAATCTACTATAATAATTTCCTCCAAAAAATAAAACAGATAAGAAAGTAAAAATTTAAAGCAATTGATATATTTTAAAAGGAAAATATAATAAAATGGGAGGAATTGTAGTAAATTCTGAATTATGTAGTGAATATGTATAAATAGGGGCAGTTTGATTATTCATATAATAATGTGACCATTAGGAATAGTAACCTGACTGTTGTGAATGGTATCTGAATCATTGAAATACTAAATTGACCTATAAATATTAAATTCATTGTATATAAAATTTTTAATTATTAATTTATGATAATATTAATATTTTTAAGAAATAAATATCACAATAATATACTCGAAGAAATTATAGAAACATTTTTAATAAATTTTATTATAAAATAATTTGTAGAAAAAATATATATTTATAATAAAAATTATTAATATTTATGATTGATTTGAATTTATATATAATAAATATAATTTTTAGAATTATCCCATTCAAATTATCAAAGGGTAATTTTTTTTTGTAATTTTATAAAATAAATCTATTTTTATGGGAATATTTAAAATACTATTTTTTAATACTTCATATTTTATGTAGAAATGGGTGTTTCAAAATGAAAAATTAAACTCTAAATTTTTTATGTATTCCAAAAATATTTTTTTGGGATATTGTTTCATTAAGAAAATAAACCTAATTTTAACACCAAAAAATTATTTATCAATGTCAAAAGAAATAAGTATTGCACTACAATAAGTAATATTCATAGTTTTCCACATTTCATTTCAATCATCTGATGATTAAGAATTCAATGATATTTTAAGTCCAAAATAAATTATATATCATTTATATATGTAGAATAATGTTAAAAAACCACAATTACATAATTTACCTTCAATATATTATATTAATTAATATCTTATCCCGCTACCTCTCAAACAAAACCAATATTCCATCACATATGAGAAGACAAAAATCTATCCAAATTCATTCCCATAAGACCCTTCCAATCCTTTTGGATGTTTTAGGCTCATTCAACCCCATCATTAAATTATTTAATTTTTATAGAAAAAAAGCTACACCGAGATAAAGGTATGTTTCACTCAATCATTCTTCACATAGTCTTATTCTCTTCCACATTTTTTTATTCCCTTTATACCGCAAAATTGTAAAATTATTTTATTTGTATTTGGAAATTATTTTAAAAGGTCTAACTAATATTATAACAATATTTACAAAAAAGTTATATGTCTATTGTATATTTTATCATTTTTGACAATGTCATGTCAATGGTCGGTTAACTGGCAACAAGGCTATTGCGAACACCATTCATATCACCATCATTATGGTTTTCAATAATTAATTATTTGTAATATATAAATATATAAATATAATTATTATAATCTTTTATAATTAATTAATATTTATTATAAATAACCTTGAACATAAATAGTGAAATTAAAACAAAATGGGTTATTATTTAGAAAATTTCATTTAAAACACATAATACTTTATTAAAATGAGAAAAAATAATATAATACCTTGAATAAAATTTATAAATATTTAAAAAAGATAATATAGTTCACTATCAGCTAATTTTTTTTAAAAACCATGAATTATTTTTCAGGAGGCCTAAATGCATTTAAATAATATGGGATTTGTGTTTAGAATAATATCAAACACAACTCATATAATATTGTTGTTTTTTAGATCAAATTATTTATAGTATGGGTATTCCTATAATATTGTTGAAATGTCCTTTAAAATTGTCTTTACCTTCTCTTTCTGGGGAAATAAATTTTTTACTATGTCTAAATGTTTTTCAAAGACGGTTTCAATGCTTTTTTTGGAAATAATTTAATTTCCACAAACATCACATTAATTTTTCTGAGATATTTATTCTAATTGAACAACTGATAATGTTTTTAAAAAATATTTTAATTAATAATTTGGAAACGAAAAATGTTATTCATCTATTTATTCTTTATTAAACCCTTATGAAACGCATTAATTTACTTTGATTCATTTCATGACTATGATAGTTTTTTCTATCTACCTAGGATGATTGTGATGATTTTATGACATGAAAAATGTGAATAAAAGCATATATCAAAAAAATTACTCAATAATGTTTTATTAATATTGAAAAAATTTACATTATGGTTCAACATGATTCAATATTTGGTCACAATTCTAATTTTCTGATTCATTCACATATGATTTGCATAAAAATTAAACTAGTATTGTTTAAAACTAGTTGTAATATTTCATGAATATGTAATAATTCATCATTATTTTGATATTCCACATTCAATGAATGTCTCAAATCATTCCTTTATGATTATAATGATGAGATTATGCTTTTTATATGATGATACTAATTATGTGCACCCATGTACTATTCATTGATGTACCTTATTATTCATCATACTATAATTTTATGTTATCCCATTCTCTAATTATTATTTGAATGAGATTACATGTACTAAAAAGACCATTAGAGATCTTAGTAGGATTAGGTTAAATTTTTAAATACGTTTTCTTATTATATTATTTAAAAGTTATTTGTCAAACTAATTTTCATAAGATAATAAATATTTTGATCATGGAATTTATCATAATTTTGTTCGTTATCATAAAAATAATGAAATTTCTATGTAATAAATGTTGTGTATCTATATATGGTATCATGTAATGTTTTTGTTAATTTAGAAAATATGATTAGAAAATGTTAATGAAAACCAAAAGGATGAGTCTATATAAATGTATAAATTTTTGGTTTTTCTAAATTATAAGAGTGTATCATTACCTAGCAATGAAATATATATCTGGATAGTTCATGTGGATATAGATATAGGACAATTATATATAGGGGTAATAAATATGAAATGGAATAACTCAACATTGACTCAGTCATTACACAGTGCATGAAGATGATGACATATTTTACACATGCTTTGACACTCGTTGGTGATAAGTATGAGTTCATCACAAATATATATACAAACCATTAATAATGGTAGATAAATATTTTAATTATTTATATTAAAATCAATAAATTAATGAATATGATCCTTAAATAATCATATGAGAAAAATAATAGAAAAAATGATCCCATATGAAATGTATTTAGACTAATATTTATCATTTGTATAAATTATTTACTCACAATTTATTGAAATGTTTTCTTTCAATAATTTTCTATATTAGAAATGGGTTTGAAATAGGGGAAACTAGACCAATATCCAATGTAATGGAAAATATAATTATTTACCATTTGACATCTCCAATTCCAATTGAGGTGAAGTTAAACACATCATGGTGATCCTTATCATGTTTTCCTAGGATATGAATAATATCCATAATCATATTGAATATCCACCTTCACCCTTGAACGATTAACTTGAAATCAAGTACTTTATATGGAAACAACCATAAAATATTAGTAGATCATATAATAATATTAACATAGTAATTAAATTTAATATAATTTTACAGACATTTTCAATTCTACCAAATTATGATAAAGATAAATCCATTATATATTTTTATATTTTAGATGGAGAGGATGGTTAATGGTGTTTTAAATAAATATTATCAATATAAAGGATAGAAATGATGAAATTTATTTATAAGACATTAAGAATTAATATATTTTTAATCATATCCCCTGAAATCAAAAAATTGATAGAGAGATAATTCCAAGTGGTTATGAAAAGGGATGGTGAATCTATAATGATTGATAAGATTATTTAACAAGACATGAATGAAAATTCTAGGGTTTTCTAAACAATAATGGTATAAATATTGATATATTAATTATTCTCTAAAAACACACTTGCGACATACTATAGTTATTATTGTAGTTGTATTTATAAATAACTAGTTAGATATTATCTAAAAGTATATTTATAATTTTATAATGGCTCAATGGTTATGGAAATATGAAATGAATTAGGGTGTTTTAATCTCATAGAAATAATAAAAAAGGGATAATTATGATGCAACCCTGGCATATAAATATCATGGAAAGAAGACTCATATGAATTTCCTCAAAGGGATATGAAAATATATCAGTTCAATGAGATAAGGCCTGCATGGTAATTAAAATCAAAGATAAATGAAAAATGTGACCAACGTTATAGAGGAAATGAAGGCCCAACAATAATTAAATTATTAAACTTATTGAGAAAGGGACCATGGAAATCTAGTTCACTAAAAAACATGGCTTTAATTTTAATCCAAATTAGCAACTGAAAATTATAAATGTGAATGGGAATGTTTAAGAAATCATCACCCACTATGAGGAACCTGAAAATAAATTTTAACAAGGTATACATCATATTCTCTCTATAGTGGAATAAGAATTTATTTGATTCATGTTCTATTTTTTCCGTCACATCCTATATGATTTATATAATTCTTTAATGAAATACCTTATTCCATGAATTAGATATAACCATAAAAACATGTGGTAATACTAATGATATTCATTTGATGTATTATTCCCTTTTTAGTGTTTTGAGAGGATTTTAACAAAAGATAATTATTAATATGTCGCATGGTGTAATATGATGCAATAATATAAATTTATTGAATCTCATTATACAGACATCACATAATCTATAATGATATGCGAACACATGTCTATATTTTGATGAAAATAAAGACCCTTTACAAATATAGTTTATATCATGAATTTTATTTTTGAAAATCCATCAATGGTGTAGTAATTTATATGTAGTGATATACTATAGAGCACAACTATCTGTTGACCCTAAAAGGGAAGGGGTGAGTTAATGGTTCCATATTATGAATTCCATTTCTTTTAAGTTCATCCTTTTGAACATTTTATGGTTCTTTATAATCCTAATATAATCTCTTAACATCACATCCAGTGTAGTTTTAATAATGGAGATACATTAACACATTATTTTTAGATGCTTTAGAAAAATCCTTCTATTTATTGCAAGAATTTATCCGCTAGTTATAAATTCTTCAGTACTGATCAAATTGTTACACTACTCAGATTAAAAATGAAAAACAACTCTTAAATCAATCTCCATCTGAGGGACCTCTACTCTAGATCCAACCATGATAGTAACATTTCATTTATCTCAAACCAAAATTCTTCACCTCTAGCTCAAACTGAGATACACTATATACATTTATAAAAAACATAAAAACATCACATTCTCAAGGAACCCACTAAAAAAACATTTTTATTCATGTATTTATCAACTACAATATGATATTTTTATCTACCTATATGATCTTATCAAGCCTAACATTCCCATTTTTAGTTCTTGTACCTTCAATAGTCCCTAAATGAATATATAGGTCATGCTCAATAATTATGATCACATGTAATTGAACCTTTTCCTATGTGATAAAATTTCTCATTCTAGAACTCTTCCTTCTTATTTGAATCCATGTCTCAATTGGATGTGTTTAATAGATGCACTAAAATGCATCACATATTTTTTGTATTATAGGAATTTCACAATTTAAATTCAAGTTATTCTTCAATGTTACATTCCTCATGCATGTGTGACACAATTATTTCCATTATCATGGGTTTTAACGTAGAACACTTATTTAATTTATTAAATTTTATGTTCTTTATCAAATTCATAAATAAAATTTGATATCACCCCTTGTAGACATGTATGCATACATGTGGATTAGGTTCATGAACTCATCCTTCATATATTCATCTCTCACCATTCAATGTTTATGGGGTATCAAAAATTCATATGAGTTGGAATGTTGTTTCCAAAAATATAATTCATTTTCCTTCACAAGCTATATGTGTGGATGCATAAACTATTTTTGTTGAAAATCCGTCGTGGAAATAGTAATTATGGATCCTAAATTCCGTCTTGTAATTGATATGCACTATATCCATGTGTGAATAAAATATACTTTGTTAAATAATAATCATTCACTTTCTAATTATATTTTTTTATAAAATTGTGATGGATAAAATGATTTTTAGTGTCCCAGTATATTTACACAAACTAGTGAGGTTAAATTTTTTGAGTATCATGAAATCTAGAATATATTTGTGGGAACAATTATTAGAAAATCTTTCTGAGTGTTCTTTGCATAAGTTGACATCCGGAATAATATATTATCATTCATTCTAGATAAAATCATTATGGTAACTCTTATTCACAAAATAGTGATCTTCATGATGGATCTGGTATTTAAAAAACACACAAAAGCCCTCCCAAAATATGTAATAATATATCTGGCCCTATAATTCATTTTATAGCTGATTATAAAAACTTGTTGTATAGTCTTAGATTCTATTTTCATGACACATTGAGAATCTATAAAATATATTTTTTTGAGAAATATTTTAACACACCCAAGTCATTCATGGTTTCTCAAATTTAAATTTTGATTTGTTGTGTAGTTCTATATTACAATTGCACATGTTATCATCATATGAAAATTATAAAAATAACATGATTCATTTATACATGTATTATCAACCATATGGAACTTCATTTTTATTCAGAATAATGATAAAACATTGATATCTACCAAGGCATGTGACACAATTTTTTTATGCATGTTATTGTGACTATTTCAAATTATTATCATGAAATATTCATGTCCATTGTAGTGTGGTTCATACATGGGGGCCATGACATGAAAACACTCTATAATAGTATCATTCTAACATGATCTAGGTAGATGAAAATAATAGGTCGATTATATAGTCTATATCCAACAAATGTGATGACTGGTTTTATTTTTGTATCGTTCAATATAATGGAATAGCAGGTGGAACCTCAATGTCACACATTTTTCTATACATTAGTCAATATCTCCATTCTTAATTTCTCCATGTTGTACCTATTTGAGCTGATAATGGAGGATTAAAATCCCCACACACAATACTCTCGTGGACTACCCACACCCATGCAATCACGAACATGGTCTCTTACATGATTCTAGACGATCAAATTACATACCCTTAACACCATGTAGTATCATTTTTCAATCTCTTCCAAGTGGCTAATTACTTGGGTCCCATATTTTTTATAAGGGATTGAACCTTATAGGTTTTTATGGTATTCCTATATTTTTATACTCCAAAAAATGCATAGCCAATATTACCTGAAATGTGACAACCAAATTCTCAAACATCATCTTAATATGAAATTTATCAAATATTATTTATTTAAATTATAAATATATATTATTGGTCCATCATCTAGTTATCTGGGAAAGTAATAAAATAATATTTATTATCTTTCAATATGTTATCCATTGTTTTAACAATGTGTCACCATTTTCATTGGTATTTTATCATTAGATCACTTTATTCATAATCACATATAAAATGGAAATTTTTTATGCACATTTATTTTATCATGGAATATAATTCAAATAAATGTGTCTATAAAAACTCCCCCAGCATAACCACTTCTCCAATACATTATGATTATATTATTGAAATCAAATACAACAATGGTACCCACACCCACCATTGTATTTTCTGTCAATATAAAATCACAAGTGGGAAAGTATATATGCATCCACAAACACCACTCCCTGGAAATAAAATGAATATTTTATGTGGGGGTCTTGTCGACAAATATTGCTTTTGAAAACATGTTTTATACAATTGAATGAATTTTATTGATTAGTTTTATGAGAGTAGTGATATCACATGGTTCTTTTTCCAATTAGATTTTAGTTGATCAGGTCTATGTCTGGGTTAGCTAACATGATATAGGAAAAAAGTGATATACAACCAAATATTTTGTTGATTTCTATAGATAAACACGCAAGTGAAAATATGCATAGAAAGACTTCATTCTAATATTAGTGGTTATATGTAATAAGATATATTAATTAAATAGTTAATCCAATACACACCTCAACAAATACATTTAAATGATTAGGTGAAAACGATATTTATACATTTTTTCTCATCTTACCATCAACCAATAAATCCTATTTAATTTATATGATTAATACTGCAATGAATAAGAGTCAATGTTTTCATCTTCATATCTCATCATCAAATTATAATGTTATTTAAAAAAATAAATCTTAAAATGTATGATGAATAGTTAAAAATATCATATCATCAATTCAATCCTTTATGGGATGCATCCACCTCCTTAAATTCATAGTATGAAAGTAATTAAGAATAGGTAAGCAGGGACCTTTTTTCATTAAGAATATCATTCAAGCTGATAATTTCCCCTAAGCCTGGTCCATTATTTTCACCCAATATAAGGGAACTTATCATCAATATATTGGTGAATAATATGATAAACATCAGTTTCTATAGTCAGATCCATTATTTTAGTATTAGAATGTATTTCATTTTTCTCATATTTCTTATCAAACTTTAGTTATTTTAGGAAAAAAGCTCCATTTTCTATCATTAAATATCATTTTAGAAGCATTGTACGACATTCCACTGTGTTTCTTTATAAGCCTATACTTTTTTATACATATACAATATTTCATTGTATTATTTACATAAATTTCTCACATATAATACACTAACAGTTAATTTTTGTTATAAATTCAACGCATAAATGGATTTTAGTCCCGATATTATTTCTATAATATCTTTTTTATCATATATTAACTATAAAATGACATTGATTCATGAGTTATTTCTAGAAAAAAAAATTATTAAAAAAGAGTAGGATTTATGGAAATAATATTCTATACTCCAGAAACAACCATTGAACATATACATTTCATATTGATATGTATTCTATCCAGATATATATTCTTGATGAACATAAACTAACTAAGCCTTATTCTTCCTAGAGAGTAGTGAGTTTCTTGATATATTTCATTTCCCATTTGTTTTAAGAGAGCATATATTATTATTCATCATAGATCTATTTTGTATAATAGTATTATTTTTTCATCACATCCTAGGGTTGACTTGTCACCATTTTTTTCCTATGGATTTCTGTTCTCTAATAAAAGTATATAGTTTCATCAAACTTAATCTCTATAAATAAATTGATTATATTAATTTCATAAATATTCTTATTATTCCAATATTCCGGTTTCTTTATCCCAAACTTCAATCAACACCAAAATAGGCTATGATAATTCTTCTATTCAATTGTAGTGTTGTCTTTTTAGTTTTCATAGATTGTAAATAAGTTTTTAGAGGAGAAGACACTCTTAGGGTCACATCATGAGAGGTAATAGCCTGTTATTATTATATGTTATTCCTAGACACCACTTTAATTCTTTATTTTGTTTTTTTTTATTTGGGGTTGTTTTTGGAGAACATTTTTGTGAAATTTGAATGTTTCTATCTTTTTTTTTGGATGGTGTATTATTTTACCAAACTGTATTCCTTGTTAGTTAAAACATTCAAAAAATAAGATATTGTTGGTTTTCACTGTTGTTTCACAGTTTCAAATACAATTCACCCACCTAAGAGATACCCTGAATCCGAATTAAGAGGGTTACATTTTTAGAGATTGTGGTTTTTCAAACATTGCAGCACTACCCAGCTAACATTGTCTTTGGGAATGTTTTAATCTAAAAATTAGTTGTAAAATCATGAAACCACCTATTATATATATGAATGGGTAGAATTACCCCTTATCATCTCTTCTTACTTGGAGGATCCCAATAGGTGATTTTGGGACCTCTACGCCCTTCCATATGCCGATCTAATCATGGAAATAATTGTTCGATCGCTACTTAGGAGGTCTTATCTTACCATTTCCTTCCATCCATTATCTAATCTTATCTCAATAGTGCATTGAAGTATCCATTTTTTGGATGATCTAATCCTAATAATTATAGATTTGGATCCAGGGTTGATTCTCGGATCTATGTTTCCCATAATCTTTATAGATGTTTCCAAATTTGGGCATTGCATTTCAAGATCATGTGATCCCATGGTAGGTGGTTATGTATTTATTGGAAAAAAAAATTAAACGTAAATTTATATATTTAAATTAAATTATATGATTTCAATTCAGGACGTTGAAATTTATTTCAATTGATTTATAAAAAAACTAATACCATTTAATTGGGGGATTTTTATTTGGAACTGGATTTGGAAACAAATTTGGAAAACCACCCAATTACATTTCATTGGGGTGTGTTGTGATATTTGATAGAATATTGATAAATTGAATTGTGGAATTTAGTTGTGGAATTAATATTTTGAAATTAATTTAATGAAATTTGATTCAAATTGGTTTTGAAAAAATGGATCAAAATGGTTTTGGTAGAAACCGCATGGTTTTATCTCTAGAAAATGAATATTTTGATTTAAAACATATTGTGGTTTTTAAATAGAAAATTGGAAGATTTGAAATGGTGTAATTTGATTATATATATTTTATAATGTCTTGAAATAAACTGACCATCATTGATTTGTATTAGAGAATATGAAATTTGGGGTAGTTAGTGAGTTATATATATAAATATCTATGATTTAAAACTCTAATAGTACATATGTAGTAGAACACATCCCTGATCATATGGTGATGAGTCTTATTCATGAAGTTAAAAATTGAATTTCATACACATAATGTCGTGACAACCAATTGAGTTTCATGGATTCTCATAGCTAGGATCTATCATAAATTTTTTTAGATGACCTTATTACTCATTATTAATTTTTGAAATATATATGCCAATGATTGAAAATTGTTTACCATGACTTCATAATTCATAAAAAAATTTCTATATAAAATATTTATTAATACATTTTTTTATGTATTTCAATCAGTTTAAATGTAAAGAATGATGTGTTTTAAATATTCTTTTAAAATATCATGCATTTTTTTATTTAAAATTGAATTCTCCTAATTTGGTTAATTAAATTTTGTGATATTATTTTGGAATCCCTGGTGCGACCCTACTAGGATTTCATCTCACACGCTATTTGTGCCTTCTGGTGTTTGTAGTTTTTCATTTTTGATGTTTCATAAATGGTAAGGCACCCCATATAAGTAGTTGTTATATTTGATCCTTGGGAACATAGAGTTATATCAATTTAGATTTTGGTTATTATCCTAATTTATTGTGTGTTGTAGTTAAAAATTTGGGTTGTTAATGCTAGTTTGACTTCTAGTACATTTCTCCCTAGGTAGTTTTTTCTGTATTGATACTAACTCTTTTATCATTCATCCATTGTGTTTGTGGAATATTTTCTCCCACTTTATTTTTCTATGGTTCCATGTCCTAGTCGCCAACCCATGGGGATTAGTAATTCCATTAGATACATCTCAAGATTGGATCAATTATTATGTTACTAGGTTATCTAGGTTTTTTCATTACAAAGTGCTATCAGAGTATCAGGTTAATAATTATACCTTGATATCAGTTTGAAGTTGTGTAATAATGTTGATAAATATGAATTAGTTTCAATTTATTGCATGTAAAACCTTCACCACAATGAGACGTAACTCACCATGGGAGTTTTGGTTTGAGTTAGGAATTCAATCTCATATATGTTCTCAGGTTTTTTATTGAAGTTCCTTCTTACACTGATTGGATGGAAAAAATAATTTATGGTCCAAGTGGACTTGGATATAACCTTCGAGTTGAAGAGAGTTCATTTTTTCCTAGTGGTTGTGGAAATTACTCTAAACGAAAGAGAAAGAATAATGATTCTTATGGTTGTTCTCAATAGTAGGGTTCATATAGACCTCATGTAGATCGTGGAAGATTCCCTTTGATTTAATATGATTATCAAAATACATGGAATTTTAAAAATGGTTTTCACTAAGGCACCTAAGATATGTGGGTTATTCAAACACTCAAGTCACTTGTATATGTTCATCCATGTCATTTCTTCACCACATAGTGTTATGATATCTTTATCTTCTCTTAAAAAATTGGGGGAATAAAATGATTCATAGTAAAAGGTATTCCAACCACATGAATTTGGAATAATTATTCTTCACATGATGGAAGAGTCTCTATAGGAATTCAATATTGTTCTAATGAAAGTGAGAGGTACCATCATTATATCTTCTTCATTAGTGATTGCATTATTTGATAATGGTTCAGCTCGCACATTTGTTTCATCCTATGTTGGGAATTTTTAAAATATTCCTATGGGGATTTTATCATATGTGAAAGATATAAATACACCCCTTTGAATGAAGCGAGAGTAGGGTCATTGTAGTCCTTCTTATGTTTTATCTTTATCATATTTTGAGCTTGGGTGATATTTTTATGTTCTCTTTAGGAAACCGCATGAAGTTAGATTAAAGATAGAAGGGATCATTTAAAAAATACCAATTTGATTCTTATATTTTATATGTATCATTTACTAAATCTAATTGTAGAACATAGATCTTCATTTCATGTATGGATCTTTATTTCAGGTTTTTTTTGAGGAAAAATAAAGAAATGAAAAAAATTTATGTACACATTGTGTACCTTGTTGTCGCGTGTAGCTGTGTACTAGCCATGTAGTGGCTGAGTACACGGCCCTACAGGCAACCAGGAAGACTGCCTAAAGAGGGAGTCAATTCAGGTTAGTACATGGCATGTACATTAATTAAACACTCTGTTTACTTTTCTTTTTATTTTTTATGTCGGTGTGGGATCATGTCTCACATCAAGAAACACTTTCTCCTCCCTGTTTTTTGTATAAGAGAGCGACGAACAACCAATGATCTCTGAGCTCATCCTGTTCCTCTGCTTGAGCTATGATTGAGATGTCGCTAGGTGCGTCGGATTCCCACTGGTGAGTTATCACTTTGCCTTGAACCCCTCTCTTGATTTATCCAAGGTTGACCAATTTTAAAATTTATGTAAACCTATGTTGATCTAGGCCGATTCAAAGGAATATGTTCAAGATTGTTCATCTTGCAACATCGAGGTAGGCGATTTGTACCATTCATTGATTTTTTTTGGATTTTATATGCAAAATGTGATGAATACCAGTATTTGGGGTATTGCGTGCTTTGGATTTGGACCCTTTTTATTACCTGTTATGTTTTTGTATAATGAATAATGGGTAATTTCATAAGAATAAGGTTTTATACCTTATTATGGGAAACCCCTTGGGTGTATTCCCTTGATGGATTGTTTGTGGATGTTTGCTCATGAATTTCCTATTAGGCTGTCATTATTTTTCATGCCTCGTGTTGTTAGTATTGAGTTACTAATTATATTAAATGCTTGTTTTTTTCATTGTGAATATTCGACCAATGGGAATTTACTATGAGTGATACTCGATTTAGGGTAGTTTATGTATAATTTTTGTTATGTTGACTCAGAGGAATAGACTATGAGAGCTACTGGGTGGTCATAGAACAGAGGGGATAGACTGTGGGAGGAACCTAGAGGGTTTTTATTAAATGAATGTTGGACCTTAGGCAATTGACTGTGAGAGATTCTGTGTGTCATTATAATTTATTGTTACTATGTTGACCAAGGGGTATTGACCGTGAGAGCTATCTTGGTGGCCGTTTGTAAAAGTTTAGTGCCATGTGGTACCGAAGGGGTTAGACTGTATGTGATTTCCTAGAGGTTCATTATTTATTACATTTATGATTTATTAAAACAGAGCGGTTATACAATGAGAACTTTCCAAGAGGGTTGCTTATGAATGTTTGATTGATTGTGACAAGTTTTCCAAGATATATAACAATCTTGGACTCAGTATTACTTTTTTCAGATGATATCTAAGACGTATTATGTTACTATTATACAGGGGGATACAAAAATTAGGCTAGATGACAAGGTTACATTAATTAATAGATTGAATAATTAATAAATGTAAATTAATGTAATTGAAAACTCTAGGATTGTTTACTATTGTGGACGTCCTTTTTTATTACATTATTTATGCATATTACCTATTATATATATTACTTGATAGTTAGTCATAGATATTTTGATGGATGCCTATTGGGATTCGTCTCACACCATGTTTGGTTCATGATTTTGGACCAAAATAGATTATATGGTAGTTGGTATAGAAAAGGGCAGCAACCTTTTTCATCAAGTACATGATTTTTGTTGAATCTAGAGAGCATGAATCCTAGATGAGGTTTCGATGCTATTGGAGTTTACTTAATTTTTAGTACATAGGTATTTTTATTGTATTTCTAGAATTGAGCCTTTTTTGGCTTCTTTCATAGATACATGTGACATGCATCATGTATATATGCTCCAGTTGTTATATTACATTCAATCTTCTATTGTTTACTTCTATTGTATAGTATTGCTTCTTCTGCTACTATTTTCTATTTGTTTCCACTTTTTAATTTTTCATATGAGGACATATTTTCCCCACTATAATAGCTAAACCCTCACTACTAGTCAAAATCCTCTAGAATTTGGGGAAATTATCTTGAGGTTATGTGACCAACTGATTCTGGGGAACCTTTAGATGGCAGTGGAACCGGGACGTTACAATGTTATATCAGAGGTTTTATTTTCTACTTTGTCTTAATGTTTGCAGTCTATAGATAGGGATATGAAGGAATACGCAATAGGTAATATGATCTTCCCATGAGTAGCTAACCCTTGTAAGAGTAAAAGCCAAGTTAGCTTGAATATTGCAATTTTCTAGTTTTTCAAGTGTTACTATTGAATTGATTTCAATGTTGGGTGATGCACTTGTTTTGTACTATTATTGTTTATATCATTGTGCTTTTATTTATGTTGAAACTCGATGAGATGAGGGTATTCCATCTATTTCATCATATAAAAACTTGATTGAGATAACATGTCATACATTCTTGTCATTCCATTTATGGTGCATTACTGATTGCATTCTATTTTGATAGATTTTGTGCTAGATATGAATGCTGTTGTGAGAGATTCCACGATAGAATACAAGATAATTTTATAGGGTCTTGGAATATGTAATTTTTAATTTGGATGGATGAAAATATTTGGTCCCTTAGGTGTTATGGGCCCTCTTGGATCCGAATTTAGTGGATCATGTTGATCATTAGTTGAATTTTGTAAAGTTATGATGTTAAAATGGATGTTAAACATTGATTTGTGGGGTGTATGGGATATCAAGGGTTGAAATATATCATGTTGTGGAAAAAATTCATTGTTTTTATGGGTTCTAGAGATGTTTCTGAGGCTTACTATCCAGAAACTCATACAACACGACGTGTAGTGTGATGAACACATGCACGGTGTTCTTCTATTCTGGAAGAAACAAATTTTCTTAAGTACACACTATGAACTCTCTATAAACATTATGTAGTAATTAAATGTGTGAATGATTGTGTGAGAAGAGACACAATTTTGGGAAACTTTTGGTTGAACATGCCATGTTTTGATTGTACACGCCGGGTATTGAATTATCATATATCCGACCGTGTCACTAACAACATGGGTGGATGAATCATAGGTTGTACGTTCCTTGTATTGTTTGTTCATGTCATGTAGATTTGACCAAGTATCTGGTCGTGTGACTAATGACATAGGACGATGAGACATAATTGGTACATTCTCTTTTTAGGGTGATCACGCTTTGTAGTGATACACCGGCAGACCCCATAAAGTTTGGCCATGTAGAAGTTCATGAGTAGGAGGAAGAATTAAAGTACACACTGTGTCCTAGGATGAACACACCGTTCTAAGGGGTGTAACACAACTAGGTTTGGTAGAGCTACCCACCATTTCGAGGCTTAAAGGGAACACGTCGTGTGATACTTGTACACCCCGTGTAGCCTTGTTTTTTAAAACAAGAATTTTTTCCTTCTCCTATTTAGTTATTTCACTTATATGTTGTTTTCATTGATAATATTGAAATGAGGTGTGTGCATGACATTGCAGAGTGATGCCACCAACATGTCCTCCGGTTGTACGCCAAGTATATGGTGATGATCAGACACCAGAAATGATAGAATAGGGATTACAAGTAGATCCTCTCGTTGTGCCTATCTTGGCACCAACTATTATACCCGACACAGTTGCTGATGCACAGTTCTGTGAATTTTTTTTGAGGATGTTATAGACTTCTTACGGAGCACCGCATCCTGTCCCATCTATGGAAGAGTTGACGTGGGTGTTCCAATAGTAGCACCTTCCAACTTTTTCGTGGGATGGGGGACCCCAATATGTAGAGTCATGGTTGGAGCCCATGCTTTATTTCTTCGACCATCTAGAAAGGCCTTCATAGAGGAGGGTGAATCGTGCTATGTACATGCTATGTGATTCCTCCAAGAGATGGTGGGATGTTATCTCATGGATGGAAAATCATCTAGATATGGATTTGGAAGAGTTTTATAGGACATTCTATGATAATTTCTATCCTTTGTTATTGAGGGCTGATAAATCCAATAATATTATGAATTTGGAGTAGGACCCTTTTTCATGGATGGATTATTCTTCTCATTTCATGGAGAAATAGTGATTTGAACCTGTTCTGGGAGGGGACGAGTTATCTTTGGATAGGCGATTTTTGGATGGTCTTAGGTATGATATTTGATCACAGGTGAATGGTTTCAAGCTCACATTGGTAATGGATATACTAAATCAGGAACTAATTATTGGAAAAAATATGATGGAGTTAGAAGCTTTGATCTAATGAAATTTAGAATCTATGGATGGTACTCCTTCGATAGATAGCATGAAGTGCCGCATCGATGAATCATGCGACAATTGTTTAGGTAGTCAGGTGGTATGATACTAGTGCAAGAAGAGTGGGAATATGAGACCGGATTGCTCGAAGGACCTACTTGACTGTCGGCCTTTTGGCACAATAGGTCATATTTGGCGTTTTTTATCATGTGTTCTCACCTGCAGTAAGGGACCTGAGTTCTGTTATGAATGCATGTTCAGGAGCAGGACCACCAGTTTCTCATCAGCCAGGGAACATGAGTTCGTCAGGTTGTTTAGGCTGATGAGGAGGTCGTGGTCATGGTAGTCAGGCCATAAGCTGTCAGTGACAATATGGTGGAGCAGCTCAGGGTAGTCATTTTGGGTCATAGGTCAGCGGTACAGGTCATACTATTATAGTAGAGCAGACCTAGTAGGGGAAGTTTCCCGGACCCTCTATAGATAGAGGTACAATTCTAGCTTCATCGGTTTTATCTTCTACACTTTGCAATATAGAGGATTTCCATAGTTTTATACCTGTTACTACTGTGAAGATCCTCAGGCTCTATTTATTTACTTTTGAGTATTTTATGATACAAGACACTGTGTTGGGGTTTAGGATGGCTAGTTTACATCAATGCACGGAGTTCCCTATTGAGATTGGCATTTGACACTTCTTATGGGACCTCTATTTATCAGAGATGATAGGTTACAATGTTGTTCTCATAATGGATCAGTTGGTCTTATTTCGGGAATTTTCTGACTTCTATCACCATAGGGTGAGTTTCACATCACTAAATGGTTAGTCTTTTCTTCATAATAGCAAATGGTATTCCCAGGAAAGGATATCTAGAGCCAAGAATCATGGGTTGGGCGGAATTACATCCTAGATTTCTAGTTTATATCTGGATTACCGGGGGACCTCATAGATAGACTTTCTTTCAGTGGTGGATCATTTCAACGATGTATATATAGATTACTTTTTAGGTTTTTCTCTGGATTGAGAGGTATATTTCTCTATTGAGCATTTTCTAGGAGTGATATCGGGGATTATTTCTCCTTGTAGGATGGCCACACCTGAGTTAAAAGAACTCATGAGTCATTTGAAGGGGTTACAAGAAAAGGGTTTCATCTAACCTAGTATATCACTTTAGGTTTCACTTGTCCTTTTTGCGATGAATGAAGATGGTACTCTAAAACATTTTGTGTACTATCTAAAGCTGAACTACTTGACGACCTATTATTGATATCCCGTACCAAGAATTGATGATCTACTGGATCATTTTTAAGGACCTCAAGTGTTCTTGAAGAATGACTTGAGATCTTACTATCATTAGTTGTGTGTTAGACCATCAAATATACCTATTACAACATTTCGAAGCAGCTATGGTCTACACAAGAATTTGGTTATGTCGTTCGGTCCCTGGAATAAACCAGCAGTTTTCATGTAAATGATGAACTGAGTGTTCTATCATTACTTGAATTATTTTGTGGTATTATTCAGGGATGATATCCTGGTGTACTCTCACACTCGACACGATCATGCCATCCATCTTGAGGTTTTATTGATTATACTAAGAGAGCATAATTTATATGATAATCTCTCAAAATGTCTCTTTTGGATGGACCAGATTCACTTTGTGGGTAATGTCATATTAGAGAAATGATTATTAGTAGACACATAGAATGTTAGGGAAATAGTTTTCTAGGAGGAGCCGAAAACTTTCGTGAGGTGTGATGGTTTTTGGGGCTGGATTGTGACAATAGGCACATTATACAAGACTTTTCACGCTTAAAAGAACCACTAACTGGATTAACTAAGAAGGGGGTAAAGTACTTGTGGACAGATTCCTATGATTTAGCTTTTCAAGAGCTGAAAAGGATATTGACTTCATCACTTGTCCTGATTTTTCCAGAGTTGGGAATTATTTACACCATTTACTATGATGTATCAGGCATCGGGATGAGAGCAATGCTTATGCTGGGGGAAGGAGTCCCTGCATATGGATCTCAGCAGTTGACGCCACATGAGGGGAATTACCCGACACACAATTTCGAGTTATCTATAGTTTTTCATGCTTTTTGATGTTGGAGACATTGTATTTTAGTAGATAATTTTGTGTTATTCGATGACCACAATATCCTCATGTATAACTTTACTCAACATGACCTAAATTTGAGACAATAAAGATGGGTTGAGTACCTTCAATATTTTGACTTCAAGCATGCATAAACACCAGGGAAAGGCAACATTGTGGCTGATGCATTGAGTAGGAATACTCAAATATATGAAGATCATGTGGCTAGAATTGAGTGGCACCTTATGTCTCTATTCTATAAAATGTATTTGGAGGTGCAAGAATGATAGGGTTATGTGTTTCACTCTTTCTCAGCTATTACTTATACTTTACTAGGTAAAGTGTAATGAGGCGTCTATCAGATTATGAAGGATTAGACCTATGAGAGAGTGTGTCACGTGAGGACCCTACTCCTGGGTGGAACATAGGTGATTATGAGATTGTTTATTTTCATGGGCCCTTATGGGTGTCAACAGACATTGTAGAGGGTATTTTTGGAGATTTTCATTCCTCAGTTTGGGCAGTTCATCCTGGAGTCACCAAGATGGATCAAGATATACACCATTGGTATTGGTTTATAGGTATTAAGATAGATGTTTTTGGTTTTGATATGAGATGTTCCACCTTTCAGTAGGTGAAGGAGGAGCATCAATAACCAGAAAGGCTTTTACGATAGTTCCCCATTCTCGAGTGGAAGTGGAATGATGTCATGATGGATTTTGTGACGGTTATACCAGGGGTACTTCAAGGGAATGATGAGGTTTGGGTTTCTGTTGACAGACTCATGAAGATCGTACATTTCTTACTGATCCGGTAAACCTTTAGTGTTGATGATTTTGGAAGGTTGTAAATACGAGAGATTTTATACCTCCATGGGGTACCACACTCTATCATTTGAGAAAAGGATTCATGATTTACTTTTCATGTTTGGAATGGACTATAGATGGATTTGGGTGCACAGGTACTTATGAGTACAGCCTACTATCCCTAGAAAAATGGCTATTTCGAGCGTATGATTCAGGTTTTAGAGGACATGCTTCGATCACATGTCATGGATTTAGGGGGGTCTTGGGAGAGACTCATATTCCTAGTATACATTGCCTAAAATAATAGTTGTTAGGAAATGATTCTGATGGAACCTTTTGAGGCTTTGTACGAGATTCCATGTCGATCACCCCTATATTGGTTGTTGGTTAGTGAGGCAGCTATTCTGGGACATCGTCTTGTCCTGGAGACAACTGAGTAGGTGGATTCGATATGGAATAGGTTGGTTAATACATAGTCTCAATATAAATCATATAATAATCGATGGAGATGAATTCTGATGTTCGAGGTTGAAGATCATGTGTTTTATGTGTCACACAGAGGATTGGACACAGGATGATTAAGAGACAGGGAAATGTTCCACCAATATATATCAGGTCGTTTGATTTTTTCGAGAGAGTCACGCTAGTTTCCTATCGGTTTCAATTATCTTTGAGGTATCAGAATATTCATGACGTCTTCTAGGTTTCCCAACCATGAGGTTACTTTTTAAACCTGTCCCATGTTATCCATCATGGGGAGGTTGAGTTGGAGGTGGATGCACCTTTTTAGGAGCACCCTATTCGGATTTTGGATCACTACACAAAGGTTCTATGTTGCTGCTCTATTTTACTGGTATGGGTGCTATGGAAACACGTGCGAGTACACTACAAGATATGGGAGAGGGAGGCTGACGTATGTTCCTAGTGACTAGAGTTATTTAAATATTCTTATTCACCACGCTTGGAAGGGAAATTTGGGGATGAATTGATTTATAGGGGGATTTTTGTAAGAACCTAGTTTTTATTTCAGGTATGGATCATTATTTCATGTCGCTTTTGAGGAAAAAGGTAGAAATTGAAATTTTATAAGTACACTCCATGTACATTTTTGTACCGCCATGTAACAAGTTTCTATGTGTAGCCATGTATTGGTCATGTAACAGTTGAGTATAGGGCCGTGCAGGTGGCCAGGAAGATTGAATAAATTATGAGCCGGTTGAGGCTATTACAGGGTGTGTACATTAATGAATCACATTGTGTAATTATATTTTTATTTTCTATACTATTTCGGGGTCAAGTTTCACATCCAAAAACACATTCTTCTCTATGTGTTTTGTATTGGAGAGTGATGTATGGCTGAAGATCTTCTAGCTCATCCCTTTCCTCATTTCAAGATCCGATTTAGATGTCGCTAGCTGCATTGGATTCAAACTGGTGAGTTATCTATTCCCTAAGAGCCTATCATTCTAATTTCTCCACTCTAATGATTTATCAATGGTTGTAAAATTTTGACCTTTTTTTAGATCTAGGCCTTTATAGGCCAATTAAACGGTCGATGATCTAGAGTGTTCATCGAAAAACATCTAGGTATGCGGTTTATGAATTTCTTTGAATTTTTTTGATTATATATTCATAAAGTGATGAATAACCTTGTTTGGGGTATTTCATGTTTTGGATTTTGACCTTGTTTTTTACCTATTATGTTTTGGATGATTGAATAAATGGTAATTTCTTATGCATAAGGTTTTATACCTTGTTATTGGACACCCCATTGGTGAATTCCCTTGGATTGATTGATTATGTCCATTTGGTCTAGAATTTTTAGATACGCTTACATTGTTATCCATGACTCATGTTGTTAGGATTGAGTTACTGATTATATTAAATGCATGTTTTTCACATTGTGAATTTTTGGCCAAGGTGAATTGACTGTGAGTACTTCCCGAGGTAGGGTTTTTTATGTGTATTTGATGTTATGTTGACCTAGGGGTATAAACTGTGAGAGCTTTTGGGTGGTCATAGACCAGAGGAGTTAGACAATGGGAGATAACCATAGGCTCTTTATTAAATGACTTTCAGAACATAGGGAATTGACTATGAGAGCTGTAATGGGTCATTGTAATTTATTTTTGATATTCAGACCAAGGGGGTATTGACTGTGAGAGCTACGCACATGGTGGTTTGAAAATGATTAGTGCCATGTTGGACCAAAGGTTTTAGACTATGTGAGCTTTCCCAGAGGTTCATTATTTATAGAATTGATGAAATGTTAAACTATAGGGGTAATACTATGAGAACATTCACAGAGGGTTTCTACTGAATGTAGGGTTGATTGTGATGTGATTGCCAAGACAAATGAAAAATTTGGACTCAGTCTTATTTGTTTGTATAGATGGTCTCTGAGATTTATGTTGTCAATATTATATATTGGGATAGATATATTTGGCTCTATCGTGAGATTACATTATTCAATGTATTGAATAATTAATAAATGTAAATTAATGTAATTAAAAACTTTGGGATTGTTGACTATTGAGCACTACCTTGTTTATTACCTTATTTATTCATATTTCCTGCTATATATATTAACTGATAGTTAGGCACATATATTTTCATGCTTTCCTTCTAGGATTCATATCAAATCTTATTTGGGTCATTAATTTATATACAAACAGGTTTTTTGGTTTTAGGTATAGATAAGGGAAAGATCATTTCATCATTAGGTACATGATAGGTGTTGGAGCTAGAGAGCTTGGGACCAAGCTGAGGCTTACGATGCTGTGGAGTTTCATTACATTTCAGCACTTTGGTTTTAGTATTGTATTTCAAGAATTTTGAATTGTTCGGATTCTCTCGTAGATACATGTGACATGCATCATATATATTTTCCCAAGTTGTTATATTACTATCAGTCTTCTGCTATTTAATTATGGTGTATGGTATTACTACATCTGCTACCATTTTCTATTTGTTTTTGCTATGATAGTCTACCAATGAGGGTATAATTTCCTATCTATCACACCCAAGGGAATCAATGCTAGTCGGAAGACTCTAGCATTTTCAGAAATGCACTTGAGATTATGTGACCAACCGTGTCTGGGGAACCATTTGGTGGCACAAAGAACCGGGACATTACACCAATGGGGTGTGTCATATCTTTCATGGGGAATGGGACCTGGGGTCGAGTAGATAATGAACATCTTATCCAAATTTGGTGAAATTTAAATTTGTGTTTTCCTTTTATTTAGATCGTGAATCATTGAGTGGAGGTCTTCCTCTAGTTTTTGTTGACTTTCACAACATCTCCCATTCAGAATTCAAATGTTTGTCACCATTATGGGTGGTAGATTTTTCAATTTATTTTGTTCCTGGTAAATAACTAGTGTCTATTCCCTCTTACAACATGGATGTAGATGAAATAAATGAGATGAAGACATAGTTGGTTGATATTCTAGATAAAGGATGTGTGTGATTTAGTGTCACCATGGGGAATAATGGTTCTTTTTTCTATGAAATTTAGTGGTTCACCTATGCCTTATGAAGATTAATGATAACTAAATTGAGGTACTGTAATTAAAATTATCTTTTTTCCATTGATAGATGGTCAGTTTGGTTAGTTTAATTGGTAATTTGATTCTTGAAGATTGACCATTGATCTAGTTAATTTCAATTTATAATAACTAGATTTGAAATTCAAAACACCGCCATTCTGAGTACATTTGACCATTATGAGTACCCTTATATGAATTTTTTTACCTATGCACCTATAGTCATTATGTATTTAATGAATAGGTTTTTACTTGAGTACCTTGAAACCTTTGTTATGGCCATTCGGGATGACATCCTAGTTTACTGAAAGTATGAGTTCGATCATGTTCTTCATATGGGAGTACTTAAATTATTATTGACAAACAAAAAAAAATTATGCCAAGATAATAAAATGTGAGTTTTGGATTCAGGATGTAATGGTCTTGGAACATGTGGTGTCAGAACATGGTATATTAGTTGATCATGAGAAGGTTACAGTTTTTATGAGTTGGGAAAACCGTTACATGATTTCAATATTTAGAGCTTCTTAGGACTATTTGGGTTTAATATCTACTTTGTAATGTTCTTCACAACAATGTCTTCTCCACTTAATTATCCAAATCAGAAGAGAGTGATGTTTTCTTGAGATGAATAATTATAGAGTTATTTTTTCAGATGAAACTTCATTTGACTATTATATCAACGTTGAATCATCCAGATTCTAGGCAGGTCTAGGTGGTCTTCTACATTGCATCAGGTTTAGAATTAGGATGGGTTCTTATAAAATGTGACCATATTATGGGATATGGATATCATCAACATAGGACACCTGAGAATAATTATCCGACGCATGAACATGAACCTACATTTTTGATGCACGAACTCAAACGTCGGCGGCACTACCTTTTCAGAAAAAGGAATACCATATATTTGGAGCACACAATCATAAATTATATATTCTCTAAAAAAATATTTAAATATCTTCTAGAGTAATTGGGAGGATTCCTAGAAATATTTAGACTTTGATTTCACCTATACCATGGGGAATGGGTGTGTTGTCATTGATTCTCTAACAAGGAAACTTCAGACCCAAACCATGAGGGAATCACTGGATGAGTGTAAATTGATGGATCCTTTTGCACAGTTTCTTATGAGATTCTTATAATATGGGGCCATAGTTTTACGGGAAATCCTCAGTTTAAATTATCTCTTCTTGATAGGATTATCAAATAACTTCATATTGATGATGAGTTCCGTAGCATTAGAGAATATATTTATGGTGGGGAGACCATGCCTGAATAGTCTTTCTCTAAAGAAATAATTTAATGATATCAAAAACAATTCGTTGTATTTTTATCAATATGGAAATATGTGATGGGGGATTTCCAAAATTCTTAGTGGGTTGTTATCTTAGGAACCATGAAGTTATTCTATGATATGTGGAATAGATTTTGGTGGCCATGTACGAGATGGGGCATTGATGAATATGTCTCTCATTATATATTTCAACTACTAAAGGTAAGGCACTATAAACCTTTGGGATTGCATCATCCACATCCAGTGCCTATGAAGATGTGGGATGAGATCTCTAAAGACTTTTTGATTGTGTTGAAACATACCTAGAGAATGAATAATCTGATATCAGTTCTGATCAATTGGTAGACTTAATCTGATAACATTATACTAATTCATTATAAAAAATAGATGGGGAAAAGGTAAATCTCTATGTGGGATATATTTTTTCTCTCACAATGTTCCTTATTTTATAGAATCTATGAAGGATACTTTTAGAACACATCATTCATTGATTGTGCATTAGATGGCTTTGGGATATCATGTTACATTGAGCATGACATACAATATATATTAAAATGGAAAAACTAAAAGAGCTATATATATTCATTATTACATGCTTCACACTTATGTTCTCAAATATTTTAGAAATTATGATGGCCATTTGGGGTTTTCTAATTTTGATTTTATCAATCGTTACCAGTCCATGATTGGAATAGACTCATTTTAGGCCTTCTATAGATGATCTTCCATATATCTATTCAGTTGGATGGAGATGGGTGAAGGATACTTGGTTGGATAGAGTTTTGTTCAAGAAATAAAAAAATATTCAGTTGATTCATTAGAGAATTTTGAAATCACAAGGATGATATAAGTCTTATGTTGATCATGGTCATAGACCAATAGAGTTTTTAGTTGTTGAGAATGTTTTTAATATTGTTTCAAATATTATGGTTCATCGAGAGGTTGGGAGGATAGTGAAACATTCTCCATATTTTATAGGACCTTCTCAGGTTACAGAGAAGAAGGTGAAGGATGCCTACCACTTATCACTTCCACTAAAACTATTGTTGAGACATAAAATGTTCAATTTATCTCATCTATGATATTACTTTTCCGATCCACATCATGTTTTTATTATGGAGTGATCTTGAGGTTAAAAAAAATTATTTGTAACTTAATGTGAGGTCAGGAGAGTTTATTCTAAAACTAGGGTACTTAATGGGAGAAGAATAAATTTTGTTCAATTACTATTGAAATATGTTTTTGATTGTATTGAGATGTTAGAGATGGATGGACTGATGATAGATCAATGTGCCCACCTTTTTGACATAAAATATTCTTAATAAAATTTATTTTGGTAGAATGTTTATATTGTGGGGAGGTTATAACATCCTAGTACTATTTTAATATATTCACATACCCTCAATTTTTTATCATGATATGGTTGGGTTTCATTTGGGGTGGTTTCAGGAGAATTTATTTTTATAAAATTTGAATGTATCAAGGTTGGGAACATTAGACACAGTGTTTTCCCAAACAATGTGCCCGACAAGTAACACCCATGAAATCCTAGACATTGAGTGTTCACATGTTTGGTGAAATTTTTGGGAAACCATGTTCCCACCTTGGAGAGACGTGAAGCACTATTAAAAATAGGCACACAGTTAGGGATCATGGTTTTTCTAACCATGTCTTCCTGCCAAGCTAACCATGTGTACAAGGTATTTTTAAATCTGAAAACTAGTTTTAAAATCACAAAACCTGCTTTTGAGATTCTTAATTAGCCTAAATGACCATAATTTGATTTATTCTTACTTGGAGCATCCCAAGAAGTTATTTTAGACCCTCTACATCCTTCTAAAAATGGATTGATTCTTGGTGATCCATGTTCAATCTCTACCCAATAGGTTTCTTCTACCTATTCTATTTCTCTCTTGTTTTCCACTTTCCTCCACATGATTTTGTAAATCTCTATTTTCTTAGTGGATATAATCCCAACTATTATATATCTTGGATATGGGGATTATTCTCAGCTCTATTTTGTCAACATCTTTGTTTGAGCTTCCTGATTAGGGCCTTGTGGTTTGAGATCTCGTGATCCTGAGGTAGGTGGTTCCTTTGGAATTCTACAATTTGATTTACCCTAATTTTTTTGTTCTAAATTAAATTTATTTATATAAATTGAATTGATTAAAATTTAATTTAATTGATTTATCAAAATCTCAATTCCTTTTAATTGGGGATTTGGATTTGAAAAATGGTTTGGCGTTAAATTGAGAAATCCTCAAATTCCCTTGAATTGGGGTGTGTTATGAAATTGGATGGTAGTCAGTTAAATTAAATTATAGATTATAATTCTACAAAATGAATTGTAAAATTGATTTGTTAAATTTATTTCAAATTTTTATTTGATGAAAATGATAAAATAGTTTTCATAGAAACCCATTGGGTTTATCATGTGAAATAAATGTTTTCACAAAAAGATGTTTCGGTTTTTAATTGAAAAATTAGAATTTTTGAAATTGGAGAACATGATGAATTATTTCTTAAGAATTATGAAAATAAATATCTTTTCATGTTTTTTTATTAGATAACATGAAATCATATGTATTTAGTGAGATTCAAGAAAACACTCAATGATTTAAAACACTAACAATTCATTTATCTCAGATCAAATTATTGATGGGATGGTGATGAGTCATCGCTGGACAATGACGATGGGACAAGTGTAAAAATAATATTGTGACAACTATTTGTTTGTTAGGGAGTCCCATTGACTAGAATATAAAGATAATTTATAATATTATAGTGCTTCTCATTTATATTTAAAATATATATGCTAATGTTTTTAAATTATTTACCAAGGATTTCGAATTTATATGAACTATTCTATTCAATATGATTATTAATCCATTTGATTAATGTATTTCAAACATATAAAATGTAAATCATGATTTTTTTTAAATATGATTTTTAAATTCCTTTATTATTTAATTCAAAATTTAATGTCTTTATTTGGATAATTATTTATTGGCATCTCATTGTGGAATCCTTGGTGAGTCCTAATTAGGATTTTAGCTCAAACCATACCTATGACTTCATGAGTTTATCTTCTTATATTCCTTCCCTTTATCGATGATCATCCTTCCTTCTACTAAGAAAAATCATTCAAGATATTAATGTATTCTAAAAGAGGTGTCACAAATAATACGTATAAACACAACTGATATAATTAGATTTTAGTTTTTTTATACCGCTTATAAATTTATAGTTTCAATCACAACATGATAATTCCAATATAATAAATATTTTATTATGAATATTTTAAAATAATTTCACAACTATTTTCTATCAAATTGTAAGTGAATGTATTACTTAGGTGTTTGTGTGGACTACCACATCCATGTAGATATATGAGTCATTTTCCGTCACTATCATAAATTTTATTTAATGGTGATTGATTTGATATTTATATATATCATATTTATTACATAATTTTGATTTCAGAATTATGTTATTGTATATACCTTCTTACTATCCCATATTTTGAAAATTATATCATCATTCGTGCGTATTTATAGAAATCCATAGCTATGAAGAGATGTGATTTGTATTTAAATATTTCCATTATTTAGATGGTAATGAGGAAATATTTAATTAATATATAATATATTCATGATAAAAAATGATTCTATAATGGTTAATTATAATTTACTTATTTTCATTCCAACTATCGAACTGTGGAACCATCATCTGTGTGTACATACAAGTTTCATCACCATGACATAGTTTCATTCATTCATCATCATCAAATTATAAGAATGGTTAAAAAAATTATATTATTATTACATATTATTTTTTTGAAATTATTACTATTCTTTAGAGGATGTAACAAAGATCAGTTTAGAAGGGTTAGAACTTACAAAACAAAATGTACATGAGAAGAAAAGAAGTTAAAACATTAAAACGACAATTTTAATAAAGAATTCTTAACAAATAGGTGTTAAAATTTAATAATTGGATCTTATATGTTTTTGTAGGTATGAATATGTTTATATTATATAGTTATAATAAATTTAAATTTATTATACATGTTATAGAGCGATAATAAATAAGCACTGACATGAGGTGAGGGGTTCTTTATGTCAAATTTTAATTCCTTGAGACATATTTTTGGTTTGAGCCATAATTTTTTAATGGTGAAAATAAAAACCCCTTTTATTTATTAAATTATTAATGTATATATAATGTTGTTAAATGTTTTATTCCATGCTAGTTATGTCATGGGGTTTTGACTCTATGATTTCAAAAGCAGTAAGGTTTCTTCAACTCAATATTTATTCATTGAGTAATGATTCATGTTATTAATTTATTTTTTCATTTTAGGTAAATTAAAATCCCCATTGAATAGTTATATATTTATTCCTTTATAATTATTTGTATTTAAATTTACAATTCAATATATTTAATCCAAGGGGTTTGAATTAATATTTATCAAAGTGGTATGGGATTATCATCTAAAAGTTTCTTTATTGGGGCATATGTTTTAATATATACCTATATTGTTTTATGAGGTGTATAAAATACCAATTATTTGTCATGTATCGTGATTATAAATGATTAAATGATACATAATTTTACTAGTGTATATATTTATTCCATGTTGGTAATGATTCAAAATATTTCAAAATGGTTTTATGTTTTATTTTACAAGGACTGTTTACAAGGATTGTTTATAATTATATTTATAATAATAAATTTACATGATCTACCTATAAAAATTCATTTTTATATTAATATAATTTTTTTATTTATAAATATTATATTTTTTTCATTTCATTTTATTTTAAAAATATTCTAAAGAGGCTATGATTTTTTTAAGGAAAGCACACTTTATTTCTCCCATTTTTATGGAATATTTTACATCCTTATCCATAGTTTATTTAAAAGTAATTCATGAATGAATTTACCATAATCTAGTGATTATATTATTTTGTTTTTACACATTTTTAATTTATAGTAAAATGTTTTAAAATAATATACCAAAAGTTTTTAGTTTGAGGTAATCTTTACTTTTTATAAAAAATGTTAAATTTAATTTTAATTTAAATAACCTACATGATCCCCTTTTCCAAACATCGAAGAATATTTTTGAATTTATTATCTCATTTAATGTTCCCATTTTACTTTTCAATGAAACATTTTTCACAAATATTTTTAAAATTTTCAAATTAAGAAATGATTTTAAAATGAAAATTTTATTTTCCTCAAGAAATGTTCAGGTAACAGTAATTGGTATTTTCATAAAAAACAACATTCATTTGTGATTATTATTAATTAATGGGGATATGATCCAATGTTAGCATCATTATTATTTAATAGTTGTTTTGTGATTATAATGATGAAATATTCATTAAACATGTCTTCACTTCCATATGTCATGTTATTATGACATTATAGATTTTTTCATGATCATGTGATATAAATATGAAGGGATTATAATTATGTGATTTTTGGTTATGTTATATCCATATAATGTATTGGGTACTTGGTAATGTTTTACTATCTCAAACGGTACACTAGAGGTTATCCCAGACCCAAAATTGGGTACATATGAGGTCTTCCAAAGCCCAAATTGAGGGTATATAGTTGTTTGTCTCAAGACCAATTGAGGTAAATGTTTGGATAGAAGAAGCCTAAACTTTGATGAATTTATTGGTTGATATCATATAAAGAATATTTATATTATTATTATTTTTAGAAACATTATGGAATGATTTTGACATACAATATTATTACAACTTTATGACCATATGGCTAATTTTCATTCATTCCTATATGATTCATGTCTTATAAATTTCACTTAAATATTCCTTGACCAATTGTTGTGATATAGTAATTTTTTTAAATGAATTTAAAATTTTAGGCTAATGTTCTCATATAATTATGCTCATGATATAATTACATGTGTTCATTTATTTGTATCTCATTTCATTACCCTTATAGAGAATGTGAAATCATTCTCCATTATGATTCCTTTTCCACTATATACGAGGAATAGTTTTATTTGTTATATGTGTCATATAAGGTTATTATTTGTGAATAAGATAATTGGATATGATGTAGATAATTTTTGTACAAGTTGTTTATGTATCCATCTTTATAGAGAAACTAATCCTTTATAGCTCTAGCATGGATTATAATGACAAGAAATGAATATTTATCTAATATGATGTAATGTTTATGTATTTAATGTATGAATAAAAACAATTACATATCATCAAAATTCCTCTCTTGGTCTCAAGATGATTATTTGGGATTTTAACATATGACTTACCCATTTCTTAATGATGTATTTTCTTGAGGCCTCTGTAGAAAGATTATGATTTCAGAAATTGTTAATTAATTTATTGTGTAAATAGTTACTGATGTCCATGTGATTATTTCAATATTTATGATATCCTTGTAATAGCTACAATAGCATGTGATTATTTATATGACATATTTCATCAACATCTATTCGTACCAAATTTTTATAGATTTTCAATTTTTATGAACGTTTCTGATATATGTAATCCAATATTGAGAATCTAAATTCACACTTTTACTTGATTTTCTATCCCTTAGAATCTAGGAAGTGTAAAAGTATTGATATTCAAGGATATTATTAAAAAAACATTTTTTTCAAGGAAAATAATATGTTGTATTCTATATTTTTAAAAGTAATGTAAGAATCAAGAATTTATCTAGTTTTCCATGACAAATGGTGTATTCAATCCATTTGGATATGATCACAAAATTTTAGGGCTGATTTAGTATATAACAAAAAGGTTAAGGAATCTTAGTTTATCATTAATACATATTTGGTTCATGTCATGATATATATTTTGATAAATCATTATTTTTTATTGAAATCTATTCTTTATATTAATTTTTTAGTTTTACTTTTTTCATATATATGGAGGATTTGATACAAATACATTTAAAAACCTAATAATTATTTACTCTCATGGGAGGTCAATTTATACTATTTTATCTATTTCATGATTAGATTTTAGTGGTGCTAAAAGATCAAGTACTAAGAACCTGTTTGAAATCAATCCTTATGATGTCATCCACTAGAAGGATTGGATATATTATATATAAGTTTATATTTATTTATGTCATATAAGTGTGATATTTTCTATCATATAAATGTATCATGTTTTTTGAATTTTAACTTGGAATGTTATGAATGGTTAATGTTTTTTTAAGACACAGAACATCACATTTTAATTAGACATGTTGATTTTTTATACATCCATGTAAATGTTTTATGACTTATTCCAGGCAGTATGATATGTAATAAATTTTTATGATTATATTTATAGGTTTATCTCCATTGTGAGATGTGGATATAGGTATATAATTATACATAGGAATATCTCATAGTTAAATGTTATCCTATAAAATGACATATATAAATTGTAATGACATATGAATTTAAATTGATAATATTTTTTTGAGTGATTTCATTATATATATCATATTAGAATACATTTCATCATTTTTTTATTAATTAAAATATTTTTATTTCGATTATAAAACTAATAAAAATGTACAATAAATTTTATAATGAAATCTCAATATCATGTATATGTGATTGAATTTTAATATAACAAGAGGATATAAGAGGCATAGATTTTAATAATAACCTATGATTGGGCTATTATCTTAGGAGTGTGAATGGAGGAAGAAGTCCATATTGAAAAAATTTAGTATCAATATGGTAATTTTGAATCATTGGAGAATTTTTTTATTTACAAAAATATTATAGTTATTTAAATGAAGAATGAACTATTTATTTTTTCCCCTACATTGATCTGTATTATGTGTTGTTTACAAAGAATATTTATAACTAATAAATGATGGATAAGGTGTAGTTAGGTAATTTAATGGGGTTTTAATTTTATTTGTAAACAAAAATTAAATGGGAATTTATGAAAATTTAGTTTTTGGACACTCTATAGTAATTTTCATTGTAATTTTTTCTATATAAATGTTGTTATGTATTCATCCATGAATGAAGAGGTAGTTTCATGGAAGACATATAGGAATTCCTATAAATAGTTCTATTTCATAGTTATTTATATTAATAATATTATACATGTACTTCGATTGTTATTATTAGAAAATTAAGAAACAATAGTGACTATGATGTTTTTTTTGAAAAAGTACTGTCAATTTGGATTTGAATGCTTGAACCAAAAATTGACCAGTTCCCCCATTCCATTGTTAGTAGATAAGATTTTACAATTTGAGGTTTATTATGATCCATAAAATCAAGGTTCTGTATATTTTTCTTACAACATAATGATATAATTATTGATGAATCGTGATAGTAATTTCATCAAAAACAAAGATAAATAAAAGGTATCTAATAAGGGTGGTGATTCATTTGGATTACGAATTCAAGATAACATATACCATATTAAAGCGAAACATGGTTATTTCATTCATCGAATTGAAAGTCTAATATTTATATTTTTAACTAATAATACTATGAAATGATGATAACTAAACAATTTATATCTTTATATATTTATTTTATGAATACTATCATAATGAAATGCGTTTGGAAAATGATAATGTAATATTTTTTATTAAAATAAATTGTGTCTCAGTTAATGATGATGTGACTAAGCTAATGAAGAATTTTATGGTTCATTGAGGTTAAATATATGTGTGACAAGAATGAGGAGAGTTGTACATAAATATAATTTAAATTTATAATTTCATGATGATATGTATAAATAAGTAACGTTGCAATATTATATTTCACCCTCCACAGTAAATATTATATTCAAAAAAATTATGAATTACACACCATTAGTACTGGTTACCTATAATATAAAAACATATAGAGGTATATGTTGATAAATTATTAATATATTATTAGGTAAATTAGAAATGACAGTTTTTATTTTTAATTCAATCTCTATAACTTATATAAATAATGAGGAATATTATATATATTGATTTAATGATTATTTTAACTCATATATTATAGTGTATAATAATTATAGGAAAGTTTTTAGGTAATAATGAATCCATGTTATATATTTTTTAGTAGGGAAAATATTTCATGTCATGTTTTAGTATGAATTTATTCAAATAAATACTATCGTTATTTACATTCTATTGATTTTTTAAATTATATCGATGTATACATTAATAGATTTGGGAGAAATGATATAAACATGATGATAATGATGAAGAACTTAAAAGGAAACATAATATGACTTTAAAGAAAAGAGAAATCTAACATGGATATCACGAGTGTTCTACACCATTCATTTTAAAGTAAGATATCCAACAACATAAAAATGAAGGAAAAAACAAATAAATTTCTAATTATTGAAAATATAAAAATTATTTCCATCTGATGAGGAGGTCCATTATATCTATTAAATGAAGCAGATACATGGATACTATAATCCATTGAACATAAAAATATACAAGTATAATTATTCAAGTAACAGTTATTTGGAAATAATATTATTAGTGACCATAAACAAAATATGAATATTTTATTACATTTTAAAAACCAATAATTTACATAATGAAACAATATTGGAAAAGAAAAAACGATTGAAATGAAAAGTCAAAACTAAATGCAAATAGAAATTTTCTTGAAATAAGAACTAATATAGAAATCAATGATGATAGAAATAATGGGATCCTACAGGCTATATAATGAGTTATTATCAATTAACAATATAAATCTACTATAGAAGAATCATTGATTTTTTTGATATAAGGATATTAAACCCACCCAAATAATTAGCCAAATATTTATAGAATAATTATAATAGTGGGACTACATGTATAATTAATGAAAATATTTCCCAGATGAAAAGAATAGGAACAAAATGAAAAAGATTATTTATATTTAGAAAACAATAGATATGGATGAAAAATAAAAATGGAAATTTGGTCATGATGAAAGATGTATCAGTTGAGAGTGTGATTGTGAAATGATTTCATTATATATATAGATATATTTTTTATTATTCACCATTCAATGTATCCAAATTATAGGTAGAATTGATTTTTGATAATTTTAAACCTTAATTTAAAACTCTATTGTTATATTGATTTTTCTTTAGAAAATATAGTTTTGTTGGGTGATGATAAATGAGTTACTTTTAGGAAACTAATTAAAATATTGGAATAATAAATTCCATATATATCAGTGTTTTCATTGGAAAATTAGTCATTTTTATATTTCTACAGTGATAAACACTTCCAATGACTCTATTCTAGAAGGGTAACATGAAAATATTTTCATAACTATAGACTTATAGGCATATTGGGTATATGGTGAAATTCAATAATTACATTCTTGGTACTTGGATCATGACCCATTTTTTTAGAACTATACCCTTTTATACATTATTTTTAAGTTAAATAAAGGAAATGTGAAAATTTATTTCACTATGTTTACCTCTAATTATCTATATCCATGGTTCAGAAAATAGATATAAACCATTATACAAAATTTAGTAAGAATATTTTGTGTCACAATGTTTAGAGTTGATCACTATACAACCACATTTAAAAAACCTATAATTGATAAGTAAATGTTCCTTTAAAACTATTTGATATCCTTTAAAGTATTTGTTAAATAGAATATATTTTCAATACCAAGATATGAATCATACAAATGTTCTAGGAATATATTTTATCTCAATAATTATTATACTATTCAACACCATCAAATTCTCCTAAAATATGTAAATTATGTCCAAAATGTAAATTTATCCATGGTACCATTTCTTTATTAAATTATAAAATTTAGACCTTAATATATTTCTCTGATAATATATATCACCCAAATTATTATTGTTGTACATACCAATTTTCCTTTAATGTTAGTCGATTAAAAACTACCCATGTTTTTATAAAAAAATATATGATAAATTCCTCAATTATCTTACATATAATTATAATATTGAAATATATATGAATAATTAGTTTTGAAAATGGATCTTTAAGAAAATGATAATGGAATCCCAAAATTTTATTAAGATGTGTTCTTGTTGAAATTTTGGTATAAATACATATAAAATAATTAGTTGAATGTTTGAAAATGATGTGAGGTATATGGAATGTGTTTCAGGGGTTTTCTACTTGAAATGTGGATTAAAATTTTTCATCCTATTCCATATAGATGTTGGTTCATTTTTAGTACTATCCTTGCATTAATTTATTGGAAATGGTGCAACAAACTCCCCTAGAATAGATGGAGGTGCACATTTTTTTCAAACTGTGTGGGTGGACAGCCAAGCCATGATTCATGGCCCTCCTATTTTTCAGATCCTAGAGAACAATGACCATAATAATTTTAAAACCATATGGGATGCCTAGCCAAACTGTATTCTCTAGTACCCCTCTTGGATAGTGGGAGCCACACAGTTAGTGCATGATCGAGATAACCATGCACCCAAATCGTGCAGCCATTAAAAATTGAGGGAACTTCACATTTTTTTTCTTATCGAAAAAAAATTATCTAACCCATACTTCCTTCCATATCATATACCAGTTTTAATAGAGATCATATGAACCCTAATATACTTCTCAAGGTTCAATATACTTAATTTCTAAATCATTTTCAGAATCATTTGGTTTATATTGAAGCTTTGGGTATGTATAAAACTAGTATTGCTTCCATAATATTGATTAGGGGTTAAGGAATAGTTAATAACCTTTTGAATATCTAAAAACTCATTTTATAGTGGATTCTAGTTTTAATAATTTTGGGTGGTTTGATTTTGAATCAATGGCCATGTTTGAGATAGTGTTCATCTAAGGAATTGAGGTAGCTGGTCAACAATATATTCCACAGTCTAGATGCCTTGTGTTTGTGTGTATGTGGTTGTTATCTTGTGTATTTGTGCTTCCCATTTTATTTTTCATTGTAAAAATTTCAAATTGATTGGTTAAATGATTAATTAATCCCCTTATGATCCTCATGGGATGTATAGTGGTAGAATTGACTTGCCTAACGAAAAACCATTGGGTGTTTCATCATTGATCACAGAATTCAAGTGTTAAATTAATAATTTATGAGTCAATAAGACAAATACAATAAAGATTATTTTTTCATGTTATCATGTGCTATGAAATGGAAATTATGGATCATTATGTTTAGTCATTGAAATTGTATAAGAGGGAGTTTGGTATAATGTGTTTATGGTAAAAGGATTCTGACATGTAAATGGATTCTGGAAAAAATGAGTTATGATTTCTAAATGGTGAAGTTGTTAATGAGATAAGGCAAGGAATTGGTAAATGTTTTATTTATATAAGTCATGGATATGGGTTGTGTTTTTAAAGATCTATAGTTTGTAAATTATATATGTTTTCAATGAGTTGTTATTTGTAAATAGTATATGAGTTAAATTTCTAAAAAATAATTTTTACAAGGATTAGTTATATGAGTGAGATATTGCACATGAGGATATATGCACATGGATCCAGTTGGACTAAGGTTATAAGTACCACCCCAATATTTCATGAGTTAGGGAGTTGGACTGAGGCTATGTTCCCAAAACGAATGCAAGTGATTTGAATACCAATACTGATGCTCTGTGGTAAGTTTTTATTTATTGTTTTGTACAATGTTTTCCTTCATGATGAAGGGAACATGATCCCCCCATTATTCATAGATTATAGGCCTAACATAAGATTAGTGTATTGATGGTAATTTCTAAACCATGAGACTAATGATAGAAGTGTCTAAAGATAACATTATAAATTAATGGAACCCAATTATATTTTATTTATGTTGATATTTGTTATGAATATATATACACTATCTATTTAGAGAGGGTATTTATTATGCTATTTGTGGTGGCCTAATTAGTTGAAATAACACCCTTATTGGTCATCCAATTGGTACCCAATTAGACTACATGGTTGTAGGTCAAGACATGGGAAAAGGCTCTATGCGAGATAATTGATTATGGATTGGGGCATGTGTGGATGAGTTATAGAGACATGGAGTCAAGGTAAGTTTTTTGGATTTTCAGATGCATTTATTTTGGTTTTGTAGTGCACTTTTCATTTTATGACATGAAATCATATATTTTCTATTTATTTGTGGGATTGTACCCAGTTTTGGGAATTTTAATTGTGATGAATGTTTATTGGTCATATTTTTTCCTTTATTTATAATTACTATCTTATGTGGATTTTTATAACAAAGATGATATATTATACCAAAAATTTAATTTTACCCACACTACAAGTTGGAATATTGTAGACTATGGGGAGACATGACTGTGGTAATGTGGTGAACTGGCTTGAGGCACTGAATTAGTGGAACCTATGTCAGGATGTTACATTCTAGCATTAGATTCCATTTGATAATGGTTCTTCACATTCTATTCTTTCTAATCCGTTTTTAATGTGTTTGTTCAAGTGGTGGAACATATATTTATGGTAATGTCGAGTGATTAACCATTTGGAGGGCAAGAATAAAATATTGTGTAATGTAAGAAAGAGTGACACTAATGTTTAAGGGTATGATTTTCTTTGGGACTTGTTTGTGCTTGAGATTTCATTTTTTTACTGGATATTGTGTATGGATTGGATAATGTTGTATTAATACTATATTTAATATTACCACCATAGGGTAATGTTCACAAACTAGTAGGGTGACTCTCATGTTCACTTTGGGGAATGGGATATCCAAGAAGGCCTAGTAAGGCCAATTCATCATTATTTTGGTGAGATCACATCCCAAGTGGCATGATATGTTCTTAAGTATGGGGGATTATGAATGATTTTCTATCATTTTATGATGGATTGTCTCCTGAGGATTTCAAAATATTTTTACCTAAGATAGAGGATGATTTCAACATTGATCTTATTTCTGGAGTTGAGATGGTGTCCATCACACCATACAATATAGAAATAGTATAACATAATGAACATAAACTCAGTTATAGGAATTTAAAAATAAAGGTATTATTTACGCATGTACGTCACTGTCACGACCCGCCTTCACCAAGATGATGGAAGGGACAACAGATTTCCAGAACCTTCCTTCTTCAAGTTGAAGGAGATATAATGACCCCTGAGACCTGCCTTCAATAGGACCCGAAGTGGAGACTAGCACCAAAGGTATAAAAGCACATGTTGTATGGATGGGATTACCCTTTTATTTAATAGGATCAAGAGAAAAGATAGCAAAACCCAACAATACCAAAACTGAATGTAAAGGTAAAGCCAAAAGTAACCCATTCCCATATGCATGTTCAACAGGAAATGATACCAGCCACAAAAACTCCAAAGGTAAAGTACCAAGAAAAGGAAAACGACAACAGAAACTGTCCCAAGGTCTAAGCTAGTACGGTCCCTCACGATCCTTGAAGTCCTCATGAAAACCTGAAAGAGGTTTTATATACATAGGGTGATCATACTAGTATACTCAATAGGTAAAAACAAAATCTCTCGTGCACAAGTGGAGAGGAATTCTAATGCCCTATGAGAAAATAGATAACCAAAACATCTAGCAAGGTAAACTATCCACCCAAGCCTCACCAAGGCACACAACCTAAATAAAACAAGTCAAGTAATATATAGTAATATCCCATCGACGATTGGGTACCCCGTGCCACTTTCCCATTGGTTATTGAAGACATCCTACGCATCGAACCAATCTCGCTATTCTCACCACAGTCCCACTGCCACACCCCGCCCACACACACCTGGGCCACAACCACACATCCCGCCCGTAAACACTTGGGCCACAACCGCCATCCACCCGCAGACACCTGGGCCACAACCGTCATCCTGACCGCACACACCTAGGCCACAACCCCCATGTGTAACCACGCCCACAAACACCTGGGACAGAACAACTACCGCCATGCCTGAAGACACCTGGGCCTCATCCCGAAGGTTCTTGGAAAACAACGTGCCTGCAAACACATGGGCCAACAACCAAAACTACCCTGCCCGAATAATCATGGGCTATAATGGTCATCAGGCTGTCACAGCCTGCCCAAAGAGTCTTGGGCTATTCAAGAAAGGGAGCAGAAAAGGAGCTGATAACCATATACTCATATGAGTGTTGGAAAAAACACACTTCCCATGAAATGGGGTGTTTGGCACTATATTCTCAACATTGGTGGGGCGTGAATAAGAAACATAATAAATACAATATATGTATAGGTAACAGACACTCATCATAACCTAGGGTTCCAAAACCTAAGCACAAACACCCTCGTTACTATTCATTCATAAAGAAAAGCACATCACTCACGGCCAAGTCACAACTCATCCCCAAAACCTATTGCCCATTTAAACCATTCTTGTCTTCAGGTTCATTTGATCTCATTTGGGTGAATTCTACACTACTAGGCAACTAACAGGCATAAACACAAGCCGGAGAAAGAGAAATAGCCAAACAACAATTTAAGCATTCACACCCGGATCTCTTGTGAAGTCACAACAACAAAGGGATAAGTGAGATCTCTCAAAGTACTGGAACCAAACCAAGCCTCGAGATACAACCCCACACCATTCAGATTCACAACCAACAACCATGCCACAGAAGAGGATCAAATCCTCATTCACATCTTCCCATAGGTACCTAGCAGAACAACACACCTACTACCAAAACAAAGTGGGAAACTTCCAGGTTCAAGCACATCATTCATTAAGTTCTTCTTTCTATTTGGTTATACGGGGTGATCACACAAGGTTTGTTGTTCACTGGTCATTCATTTAATCAGCCAAGTTTATGTAATTAACCAGATTCCCATGTTAAATCCATTCAATTATCACAGAAGACAAGGGTTCGTTAGTGCACAAGGAAAGACCACCACAACCATGATTTTCAGTGAGCATATCCTATACAGTTCACAACATATAGAAATTATAAGAGAAATATAGAAGAACATCGATCACACACCCTTCATTTTTTAAAGTTCTGTTCATTATCTTCCTTAAGTTTGGTTTCATCAATCCCCATAGAAACAATAGCATACCCACCCTGTATGATACACAGTAAAGAGAGACGAAGGAAAAACCATACCTAGTTGATCAAGGATCGGAGTTCTCCACACGCCAAGAACTGGGGATGTGAGACTTGTAGGGAAGAACATCAAGGACTCCATGGGTGAGGGGAAATGTTCTGGAAAAGGCGCACCACTTGCCTCGGGAAGGGGAAATCCAAACGCACTATGAAGACAAAGGAAGCCATCCAAGAGGAAGAAGAAAGAAGAAGAAATTTTCGTGCGATATATAGATACGATCCCGTTGTTACAGGATATTGGTATTTTAACGGCTTTAAATTCGGATGGTGGATCCCCACATGGTTTTGTGGTTACACACGATGGGATTAACTGTTATTTAAAGATTCCCATCGGAAAAGGTGGTAAAAGCTGTGATTTCAAAGGATTTTATATAAACTAAGGGGCACGATACACGGACACACAGTTGGGTCCGTTGAGGGTCACCCCACCCTTAGGAATTTTAACATTGATTAAGGGATTAAAAACGGCCTTGAACCACTTCCAAAAGGATAAGAAGGACTAAAAGAGGTGTTACGGGAAAAACTGTAGAAGAGAAACCCAACACAGCTGGGTGACACTGATCGGTCGCACCGATCGGTCACACCGATGGGTTACCCTGATCTGTCTCGCTGATGGGTCTCCCCAATTGGTCGCGCTGATCAGACGCGCCGATCAGGCATGCCCATTAGTTGCGTCGATCAGTCACGCTGATCGGTCGCGGCGATCATTCACGCCGATCGGTCACACACCAAAATGACGTCCTACCACTGAGACGCCACCCTAGGATCCGTATTTTGGAAAAGGGATGGACCATTAGGGTCCAGGTCATCACATCAGATACCTCTCAAACTATTGTTCCCCTCAAGAATTAAAACCAAGACAGAAGAAAAGAGAGTCTTCGAACAACCACCTCGAAAGATACCTCTCAGGAGTGAACCTATCCAATATCTAGAAACACATCTCCCCCTAAGAAACCATGCAACATTAAAGGTTCAAGCTCTCTAGTCATACGAGTTAGGGAGTTTCTTCCTCCATGTCAAGATACTATCTGCTTTGGGCGGAACTGACTCACCTGCACAGGTTTAATCGCATCCACCTTAATGCATCTTGATTATGGATCTGGTCCTCCCCTCCCCACAGTCATGACTTTTCACATGCAGCTAGAGACTAAGGAAAACCATACATCCCATAGTTAACAAGGAAAAAGGTTTCCCTCAACCAAGTATAAACAAAATAGAACAAAACTCAAAATAGATCTGGGTACTGGGCAGGCATCTGTGCTTCCCATTCCTAGGTACTCTCCATAAGCCCACCATGCCTCCATAACACACAAACCTAAGGAATGGTTTGTCCACGAAGCACCTTCTCTTCACGACCTTCGATCACCACTGGTCACTCCACGAACGTTGCATCGTCTTCGATATCTTGCTCTCCCCAGTCAAGGATGTGTGAGTCATCGTGCAGATGCCGACGAAGCTAGGACACATGTAAGACATTGTGCACCCGTTGTAGCTGTGGTGGCAACGCAAGCTGGTAAGCTACCTCGCCGACCCACTACAACACCTCGATGGGTCTGAAAAACTTGGGGGTAATATTACTTCCCCTGCCGAACCTCCGCTGCCCACACCGAGGGGAGACCTTCACGGACACGTGGTCCCTGACCTCAAACTCCAAGGGTCTCCTCCTATTATTGGCATACGACTTATTCTGGTCCTGCGCTGCCTTCATCCTCTCTCGTATAAGCTGCACCATCACCGTCGTGCTCTGCACCACCTCCGGGCCAAGGACGCCTGCCTCTCCAACTTCTGTCTAGTACACGGGTGAGTGACATGGCCTCCCGTACAAGGCTTCGAATGGATCCATTCCAATGGTAGAGTGGTAGCTGTTATTTTAGGTGAACTCTACCAGAGGAAAGAGTCGCACCTACGATCCCCCAAAGTCTAGAATGCATGCTCGCAGCATATCATCCAAGGTCTCGATGGTGCACTTTGTCTGTCCATCTGTCTGGGGGTGGAAGGTTGTGTTAAGTCGTAGCTGGGTGCCAAAAGCATGTTGCAATCCCCTCCAGACTCGTGAGGTAAACCATGCATCCCTATACGATACTATGGACCTCGAAACTCCATGTAACTGCACCACCTCATCCACATACCTCTGTGCTAAGGCATCCCCTGCGCCCGACTCCTTGATCGGCAAAAATTGGGCCGATTTCATCAACCAATCTAGCAATACCCAGATAGCATTGTAGCCTCCCTGAACATTGGGTATCCCTATGAAGAAATCCATCGAGATTTCATCCCAATTCCACTTGAGAATTTCTAAAAGTCGCAAAAAGATGCCTAGAACACGGTGTTCAGACTTAACCTGCTGACACACTAGGCACTTTTCTACGAACTTTACTACTTCCCGTTTTACCCTGGGCCACCAAAACTGTCTCCTCAGGCCCTGGTACATCTTGGAAACTCATGGTTGCAATGCCAGTGGTGAGTTTTGGAACTCACCAAGAACTCTCCCGTGCATCGCCTCTAGAACAAACGACTTCCCTTAGAAAAGAATCATATTCTGACCATCCTCTGTCCACCCTTCTGGAGCATTTCCTTGGCTAGGCCGGTCACGCATCACTTCACTCTATGAGTCTCCCAATTGAGACTCTTCTACTTGTTGTAACAGAGAATAATGTACTGTCATCTGATACAGGAAACCTCTACCACCATCAATCCTCGCATCCAGGTGTTGGGCAGCCAACTCCTCCATCACCTTCCAAGCATCTGTCGACTCCTGAACCACATCCTTATGTGATTTTCTGCTCAGGGAATCAGCTACCACATTCCCTTTTCCTAAGGTGTAGGAAATCTTGAAGTCATAGTCTTGAAGGAATTACATCCATCTTCGCTGCCGTAATTTCAGGTCCCACTGGGAGAAGATATACTTCAAGCTTTTGTGATCCGTGAAGACAATGAAGCGCTCCCCAATGAGGTAATGTTGCCACAAATTTAATGAAAACACAACCGCTGCAATCTCCAGACCGTGTGTGGAATAATTACGCTCATGAGGGTGTAACTATCTAGACACATAAGAGATCACCCCTTGCTGCTGCATCAACATAGATCTAAGGACTTGCCCTGAAGCATCACAGAACACCTCATATGTTGCCCCTTCTTCTGAAAACCTCAGCACTGGGGCACTAACCAACTTCTCCTTCAGATAACTGAAGGCTTACTTGTACTGCCCATCCCATACGAAAGCTTAAACCTTCTTCGTCAAAGCTGTCAAAGGTGCTGCAACTCGAGAAAAGTTGGGCATGAATATCTGGTAGTAACCTACCAGCCCGAGGAAAATACGAATCTCCACCACATTCTTGGGTGCTGCCCAAGAAAGGACCACCTCAACCTTCGATGGGTCCACTGCTATCCCCTTCTCGGACACCACGTGCCTAAGGAAGTGGAATTATCGCATCCAGAACTTGCACTTGGACAACTTCCCATAGAGTTGGTTCCGTCGGAGGACCTCTAAAACCGTTCTCATGTGATCAGCGTGATCCTCCTCTGATCTTGAGTAGATCAAGATTTCGTCAATAAATACGACTACGAACCAATCCAGGTACTCCTAGAAGACGGAGTTCATGAGTCCCATGAACACAGCTGGAGCGTTCGTGATGCTGAACGACATGACCACAAACTCAAAGTGCCCATATCTGCACCTGAAGGCCGTCTTCCAGATGTCGCCCTCCTTCACCCTCAACTGGTGATATCCAGATTGTAGATCAATTTTAGAGAACCATCTCACCCCCTACAACTGGTCAAAGAGATCATCTATCCTTGGAAGAGGGTATCGATTCTTGAATGTTACCCGATTCAGTCTCATGTAGTCTATGCACAGCCTGAGACCACCATCTGCCTTCTTCGCGAACAAGATTAGAGCACCCCATGGTGACACACTTGGTTGAAAAAAACCCTTCTTCATCAGGTTGTCAATCTGAATCCACAACTCCTGTAGCTCCAAAGGTGACATCTGGTAGGGAGCCATCAAAATCAGATGAGCACCAGGTTGCATGTCTATCCCAAACTCTATGTCACATTGAGGGGGTAAAGTCGTCACCTCCTCAGGGAAGACGTCTATAAAATCACTGATGACCCCAGGAACTTCCACCATCTCTGCATCCACCAACTCCACAGATAGCTTAGCTAACAAGGAGAGGAGGGGTTCCCCTCACTTGCTGCTTTCCTGGAAACTCCGCTCGCCGATGAAAGTCACCCATCGACCGCCCAAGTCTAAAAACATAACGCTTCCTAGAAAGTAGTTAATGACGACACATACAAAAAAAATCCATTCAATGCCTAGGATGACATCGTATGGATGTATCTGCAGTAGTAGAAGATCTCTGACAGACTGATGTGGCCCTATCATTAGTCTGCATGCTCGACAAACATACAACAAGTCGGTCTGACCTCCGACTGGTGTGCTCAGCACCAGGAGCACTGGAAGTATCTAAACATCTAATCCTAGAGCATGGGCCAGACAAGGTGTAACAAACAAGTACGAAGCTCATGTATTGAAAAAGGCATATGCAAGGGTACTAAACAAGCTGATCGTACCTTGAACGATCTCTGGCCCTGCTGGAACTGCTACCTCCGCAGCGTGAAACTGACCACGCCCAGCTGTTCTGCCTCTCGGTGGTCAGCCACCTCCTCGACCACTCCACGGTCGAGGTCCCTAAGGAGCGCCCTGAGGTCATCCTCCTCCTACAATGTCTGCCCTCAGTAGAGCGGGAGCCTGCTACCCCTGCTGCTGCTTCTGCTGAAAGGACCTAGCTGGGAACTGCTGCGGTTGAGGTGGGTGTTGGACCAGCCCACTCCCACCGTACTGCACTATGTCCAGGCACTATTTCTGAATGCGCCCATGGCTTCCACAGATGAAGCTCCTCGGTCCTGGGCCCGAAGGGAAAGGATGAGGACTAGGAGATCGAAACTGGAACTGCTGAGGCCTGCTCCCTGCTGGTCGGAACCTAGAGGGCCCTGATGCTGGAGGCCTGCTACTGACGACTTTCCCCTTTGAAGAGCCCAACTGGATTCCCTCTCATGACACACCTCCCAATGTGTGCATACTCTCCACCACTTCATCCTTCTTCTGCACCTCTAAGTATGTCGGTAGGGTGAAGGGAGTAACAACGTACTGAAGAGAAGGTCAGAGTGCCTCCTCAAAACACCTCGCCCGAGACTCCTCATCCAGAAAGAGGTCCAGAGCGAAGCGAAGGTGACCCTTGAACTTGATCCCTAACTCCCTCACTGACATACTCCCATGCTGTAGGGAGAGTAGGTCCTTCCTCTTCTCAGCCTTCATCGTGGAAGAGAGGAATTCCACCCAGTACTCCTTCTCGAAGTCTTCCCACATCACCTCAGTCTCCCTCTTATCCCCAAGATAAAGCTTACACCACTGACACGCTGCTCCACGCATCTGGCGTATAGCCAGAGGAACCCAGTACTCTGTCTTAGCCCAGATCAAGATGAAGGATATCAGTAGATCCTCTATCCAGATCTCCGTCTCCACGTCTGAGATGTTTCCCTTGTACTTCCCGAGGGTCTATCGCTGAAAGGCTCGAAGCGTCTTCTGTAATAGATCATCATCCTCCTCTCAGACAATCCTCTTCCAATCGCTCAAGTCAACCAATTGGGCCTCAATCGCCCGCACTACTTATGGTCACCTCCCAGTTTCCATAGCTGCAAGAAAAATAAGGAATGCCTAAGCCCATGTAGTGTTGAATATTGTTCTTAAATTTTCTTAAACTTCTGTATTTATTTTGAATCCCCAAGACACCCATGAAACATAAGAACACAAGTAATTATGATGCATGTACCTTTCCTAGGGTCTCTACCCTAAAATCAGTGTATCCTCATTTGGTCGTTCGGTAGGTCCAGAGTCCTTGCATTTGATCATGGGGGCCCTAAAATCCCATGTCCTAGCCGGTCTTCCCTGGCCTAATTCACGCACCAAGGTCACCCAAAATTGTTGCCCTACCACCCCATGCAATCCTCATTGTGCTTAACTCCATACTCCATCGTATCTCTCAACCTCCTCTGATACCATTCTGTCACGACCCTCATTCCCTAAGATGAGGGAAGAGAAAGCAGTTTTCCAGACCCTTCCTTCTTCAAGTTGAAGGATAGATAATGACCCCCAAGACCCGCCTTCAATAGGTCCCGGAGTGGTGACTAGCACCAAGGATATAAAATCACATAGTATATGGATGTCATTGGACTTTTTATTTAATAATATCGGGAGATAAGATATTAAAACCGAACAATACCAAAACTGAATTTAAAGGTAAATCTAAAAGTAACCCATTCCTATATGCATGTACAACAGGAAATGATACAAGCCTCAAAAAATTTAAAGGTAAAGTACCATGAAAAGGAAAACGACAACAGAAACTACCCCAAGGTCAGAGCTAGTACGGTCCCGCAAGATCCCTGAAGTCTTCCTGGAAACCTGAAGGTAGTTTTGTATATGTAGGGTGAGCATACAAGTATACTCAGTAGGGAAATCCAAAATCTCTTGTGCACAAGTGGAGAGACATTCTAATGCCTTGTGAGAAAAGAGATCACCAAAACATCTAGCAAGGTAAACTATCCACCCAAGCCTCACCAAGGCACAATCCCCAAATAACACAAGTCAAGTAATATATAGTAATAAAACATCGACGTTTGGGTACCCTGCACCACTTTCCCACTGGTTATTAAAGACATCCTACGCATCGAACCAATCCCGCCATTCTCACCGCAGTCCCACTGCCACACCCTACCTACACACACCTGGGCCACAACCACACATCCTGCCCACAGACACCTAGGCCACAACTGCCATCCCGCCCACAGACACCTGGGCCACAACTGCCATCCCGCCCACAGACACCTGGTCCACAACCGCCATCCCACCCGAAAACACCTGGACCACAACCACCATATGTAACCACGCCCACAAACACCTGGGCCAGAACATCTACCGCCATTCCCGAAGACACCTGGACCTCATCCCGAAGGTTCTTGGGAAACAACCTGCCCACACACACTTGGACCAACCACCAAAACCACCCTGACCGAAGAATCATGGGCTATAATGGACCTTAGGCCATCAAAGTCTGCCCGAAGAGTCTTGGTCTATTCGGGAAAGGGAGCAGAAAAGGATCTGATAACCAGCCACTCATATGAGTGTTGGAGAAAACACCCTCCCCATGAAATGGGTTGTTCGACACTAAGTGCTCAACTTGGGTGGGGTGTGAATAAGAAACATAAGAAATACAATATATGTATAGGTAACAGACACTCCTCCCAACCTAGGGTTCCAAAATCTAAGCACAAACACCCTCGTTGCTATTCATTCATAAAGAAAAGAACAACACTCGCAGCCAAGTCACAACTCATCCCCAAAACCAATTCCTCATTTAAACCATTCTTGTCTTCATGTTCAAGTGATCTCATTTGGGTGAATTCTACACTACTGGGCAACTAACAGGAATAACCACAAGCCATAGAAAGAGAAATAGCCAAACAACAATTTAAGCATTCACACCTGGTTCTCTTTTGAAGTCACAACAATAAAGGGAAAAGTGAGATCCCTCAAAGTACTGGAACCAAACCAAGCCTTGAGATACAACCCCACACCATTCAGATTCAAAACCAACAACCGTTCCACAGTAGAGGATCCCATCCCCATTCACATCTACACATAGGCACCAACCTGAACAACACACCTACTACCAAAATAGAGTGGGAAACTTCCAGGTTCAAGAACATCATTCATTAATATCTTTTTTCTGTTTGGTTAACCAGGGTGATCACACAAGGTTTTCTGTTCACTTCTCATTCATTTAATAATCCGAGTTTCTGTAATAAACTGGATTCCCATGTTAAAGCCATTCAATTATCACAGAAGACAAGGGTTCATTAGTGTGAAAGGAAAGACCACCAACGACCATGATTTTAAGTGAGCATAGTCCATACAGTTCACAACATATACAAATTATAAGAGAAATACAATAGAATATCGATCACACCCCCTTCATTTTTTAATGGTCCATTCATTATCTTCATTAAGTTTGGTTATATCAATCCCCACAAAAACAATAGCATACCCACCCCACATGATACACAATAATGAGAGACGCAGGTAAAACCCTACCTGGTTGATCAAGTATTAGAGTACTCCACGCACCAAGAACTCGGGATGCATGACTTGTAGGGAAGAATTTCGGGGAATCCAAGGGTGAGCAGAAAGGTTCCGGCATAGGTGCACCACCTGCCTTTGGAAGGGGAACTCGAAACTCACTAAGAAGAAAAAGGAATTCATCCAAGAGGAAGAAGAAGGAAGAATAAATTCTCGTGCAATATATATATAAGATCTCATTGTTATGGGATATGGGGATTTGAAAGGCTTTAAATTTAGATCGTGGTTCCCCATGCGGTTGGGTGGTTACACACGATAAGATTAATTGTTATTTAAAGATTCCCATCTCAAAAAGGTGGTAACAACTGTGATTTCAGAAAAATTTATATAAACAAAGGGGCACGATATGTGGACACACAACTAGGTCCATTGAGGGTCGCCCCACCCTTAGGAATTTAAACATTTATTAAGGGCTTAAAACGGCCTTCAACCACTTCCAAAAGGTTAAGAAGGCCTAAAAGAGGTGTTACGGGAAAAACTGTAGAAGAGAAACTTGGCACGGCTGGGTGACACCGATCGGTCACGCCGATGGGTCGCACCGATGGGTCGCGCCGATCGGTCACGCCGATCAGTCGTACACCGATCTGTCGCACACTAAAATGACGTCCTACCACCGAGACGCCACCCTAGGATCTGGATTTTGGCAAAGGGATGAATCGTGAGGGTTTGGGTCATCGCATCATATACCTCTCAAACTATTCTCACCCTCGAGAATTTAAACCACGCCAGAAGAAAAGAGAGGGTTTGAACAACCACCTAGAAAAATACCTCTCAAGAGTGAACCTCTCCGATATCTAGAAACACCTCTCCCCCCAAGAAACCATGAAAAAATTAAAGGTTCAAGGTGTCCAGTCGTACAGGTTAGGGAGTTTCTTCCTCCATGTCAAGATGCTATCCACTTCGGGTGGCACTGACTCACCCGCACGGGATTAATCGCATCCACCTTAATGCGTCTTGATTAGGGATCGGGTCCTCCCCTCCCCGAAGTCAGGACTTTTCCCATACATCTAGAGACTAAGGAAAACCATAAATCCCATAGTTGACAAGGAAAAAGGATTCCATCAACCAAGCATAAACAGAACAGAACAAAATTCAAAACAGATTTGGGTACTGGGAATGCCTCTGTGCTTCCCGTTCCCAAGTACTATCCTCAATCCCAACAAGCCTCCATAACACACAAACTAAAGGAATGGTTAGTCCATGAAGCACCTTCTCTTCATGACCTTCGATCACCACTGGTCACTCCACGAACGTTTCATCATCTTCGATATCTAGCTCTCCCCAGTCAAGGACGCGTGAGTTGTCGTGCAGATATCGACGAAGCTGGGACACATGGAAGACATCGTGCACCCATTGTAGCTGTGGTGTCAATGCAAGATGGTATGCCACCTTGCCAACCCGCTGAAACACCTCAAAGGGTCTGACGAACCTGGGGGAAATCTTACATCCAATGAAGAACCTCAGCTGCCCACGCCGAGGGGAGACCTTCAAGAACACGTGGTCCCCGAACTTGAACTCCAAGGGTCTCCTCCTATCGTCGGCATATGAATTCTTCCGGTCTTGAGCCGCCTTCATCCTCTCTCGTATAAGCTGAACCATATCTGTCGTTCTCAACACCACCTCTGGGCCAAGGACGCCTGCCTCTCCGACATCTGTCCAGCACATGGGTGAGCAACATGGCCTCCCATACAAGGCTTCGAATGGAGCCATACCAAAGGTAGAGTGGTTGATGTTATTGTAGGCGAACTCTACCAGAGGAAAGTGTCGCACCCATGATACCGTAAAGTCCAGAACTCATGCTCGCAGCATATCTTACAAGGTCTGGATGGAGCGCTCTGTCTGTCCATCTGTCTAGGGGTGGAAGGCAGTGCTAAGTTGTAGATGGGTGCCAAAATCATGTTGCAATCCCATCCAGACTCGTGAGGTAAACCGTGCATCCCTATCTGAGACTATGGACCTCGGAACTCCATGTAACTGCACCACCTCATCTAAATACCTCCGTGCTAAGGCATCCACTGTGCCCGACTCCTTGATCGCCAGAAAGTGGGCCGATTTCATCAACCAATCCACCACTACCCCGATAGCGTCAAAAACTCCTTGAACTTTGGGTAGCCCTATGATGAAATCCATCGAGATGTCGTCCCACTTCCACTCAGGAACGTCTAAAGGTCACAACAAGCCGCTTGGAACATGGTGTTCAACCTTCACCTACTGACACACTATGAACTTTGCTACGAACTCTGCTACTTACCATTTTAACCCGGGCCACCAAAAATATCTCCTCAAGCCCAGTTACATCTTGGAAACTCCTGGATGCACTGCTAGGAGTGAGTTGTGGAACTCACCAAGAACTCTCTCACGCATCGACTCTATAACAAATGACTTCCCTTGGAAAAGAATCTGATTCAGAACATTCTCCGTCCACCCTTCCGGAGCATTGCCTTGGCTAACCCGGTCACGCATCACTTCACTCTTTGAGTCCCCCTTTGAGACTCCTCTACTTTCCGTAACAGAGAATACTGTACTGTCATCTGATACATGCAACCTCTACCACCATCCATGCTCGCATACAGGTGTAGGGAAACCAACTCTTCCATCGCCTTCCAAGAATCTTCTGACTCCCGAACCACATCCTTCTGTGATTTTCTATTCAAGGCATCATCCACCACATTCCCTTTTCCTAAGGTGTAAGAAATCTTGAAGTTGTAGTCTTGAAGGAATTCCATCAACCTTCGCTGCCGTAATTTCAGGTCCCACTGGGAGAAGAAATACTTCAAGCTTTTGTGATCCATGAAGACCATGAAGCGCTCCCCAATGAGGTAATGTCGCCACAGATTTAGTGCAAACAAGACCGCTACAAGCTTCAGATTGTGCGTGGCATAATTATGTTCATGAGGGCGTAACTTTCTAGACCCATAAGAGATCACCCATCGGCACTACATCAACACATATCTGAGGCTTTGGCCTAAAGCACCACACACCACCTCATACATTTACCCTTCTTCTAGAATCCTCAGCACTGGGGCACTAACCAACTTATCCTTTAGATAACTGAAGGCTACCTCGCACTGCCCATCCCATACGAAAGCTCGATCCTTCTATATCAAAGCTGTCAAAGGTGCTGCAACTCGGGAGAAGTTGGGCACGAATCACCGATAGTTACCTGCCAGCCCGAGGAAACTACGAATCTCCGCCACGTTCTTGGGTGGTTCCCGAGAACCGACTTCCTCGACCTTCGATGGGTCCACTGCTATCCTCTTCTCGGACACCACGTGCCCAAGGAAGTGCTCTTCTCGCGTCCAGAACATGCACTTGGACAACTTACCATAGAGTTGGTTCCGTCAGAGGACCTCTAAAACCATTCTCAAGTTCTCCACGTGATCCTCCTCTGATCTTGAGTAGATCAAGATGTCATCAATAAATATGACTACGAACCGATCCAGGTACTCCGGGAAGATACAGTTCTTGAGCCCCATGAACACAGTTGGAGCGTTCATGACGCCGAACAACATGACCAAAAACTCAAAGTGCCCATATCTGCACCTGAAGGCTATCTTTGAGATGTATCCCTCCTTCACCCTCAACTAGAGATATCAAGATCACAGATTGATTTTAGAGAACCATCCTACCCCCTTCAACTGGTCAAAGTGATCATCTATCCTTAGAAGAGGGTAGCGATTCCTGAACGTTACCTGATTCAACCTCCTGTAGTCTATGCACTGCCTGAGACCACCATCTTCCTTCCTCGTGAACAAGACTGGAGAACCCCACGGTGATACATGTGGTCAAACAAAACCATTCTTCATCAGATCGTCAATCTGAATCTGCAACTCCCGTAGCTCCGAAGGTGTCGTCCGGTAGGGAGCCATCAAAATCGGATGAGAACCAGGTTTCAAGTCTATCTCAAACTCGATGTCACATAAAGGGGGTAAACTCATCACCTCTTCATGGAAGACGTCCATAAACTCACTGATGACACCTAGAACTTCCACCATCTCTGCATCAACCGACTCCACTGACAGCTCAGATAACAAGGAGAGGAGGGGTTCCCCTTGGTTGCTGCTTACCTGGCAACTCTGCTCGCCGAGGAAAGTCACCAGTCGGCCTCCCATGTCTGAAAACAAAACCCTTCCTCAGAAGCAGTTAGTGATGGCACATACAAAGAACAACCATTCGATGACTAGGATGACATTGTATGGCCGTATCTGCAATAGTAGAAGATCCCTAACTGACTGATGTGACCCTATCATCAGTCTGCATTTTCGACAAACATACAACAATTTGGTCTGACCTCTGACTGGTGTGCTCAGCACCAGGGGCACTGGAAGTCTCTTAGCGTCTAAACCCAGAGCATGGGCCAGACTGGGTGTAACAAAGGAGTGTGAATCTCTTGTATCGAACAAGGCATATGCAAGGGTACTAAACAAGATGATCGTACCTCGAACGACCTCTGGACCTACAGGAACTGATGCCTCTACGGCGTGCAACTGCCCAAGCCCAGCTCCTCTGCCTCTCGGCTGTCGGCCACCTCCCTGACCACGCCTGGGTCGAGGTCCCTAAGGAGTTCCCTGAGGCCGGATCCTCCTGCAACGTCTGCCCTCGGTGGAGCGGGAGCCCGTTGCCCCTGCTGCTGCAACTGAAAGGACCTAGCTGGGAACTACTGCTGTTGAGGTGGGTGTTGGACCCGCCCACTCCCACCGTATTGCACTCTGTCTGGGAACTGGTTCTGAAGGTTCCCATGGCTTCCACTGATGAAGCACCTCGGTCTGGGGCCCGAAGGGAAAGGGCGGGGACCGGGAGATCAGAACTGGAACTACTGAGGCCTGCTCCCTACTGGTCGGAACCTAGAGGGTCCTGATGCTGGAGGCCTACTGCTTACAGCTTTCCCCTTTGACGAGCCCAACTGGATTCCCTATCGTGTCACACCTCATAGTGTGTGCACCACTTTAGCCTTCTTCTGCACCTCTAAGTATGTTGGTAGGATGAGGGGAGAAATAATGTACTGAAGAGAAGGTCGGAGTTACCCCTCTAAATGTCTCACCCAAGACTCCTCATCCAGAAAGAGGTTCGGAGTGAAGTGAAGGAGATCCTTGAACTTGATCCCTAACTCTCTCACTGACATACTCCCCTGCTGGAGGGAGAGTAGTTCCTGCCTCTTCTCAGCCTTCATCGTGGAAGAGAGGAATTCCACCCGGAACTCCTTCTCAAAGTCTACCCATGTCACCTCGGTCTCCCTCTTCTCCCCAAGATAAACAATCCACCACTGACGCGCTGCTCCACGCATCTGGATTACAGCCAGAGGAACCTAGTACTTCATCGGAGCCCGGATCAAGCTGAAGGATATCACCAGCTCCTCTAGCCAACTCTCCGTATCCACGTCTGAGATGCTACCCTCGTACTTCCTGAGGGTCTGTCGCTGAAAGGCTCAAAGCGTCTTCTGCCACTGATCGTCCCCCTCCTCTTGGTTTGTCCTCTGCCGATCGGCCATGTCAACCTCCTGGGCCTCGATCACCCGCACTACTCATGGTCGCCTCCCAGGTGCCATAGATGCAAGGTAAACATGGAATCATTAAGCCCGAGTAGTGTAGAATATTGTTCTTAAATTTTCATAGACTTATTTATTTATTTTGAATCCCCAAGACACCCATGAAACATAAGAACACAAGTCATTATGATGCATGTACCTTTCCTAGGGTCTCTACCCTGCAATCAGTGTAGCCTCACTTGGTCGTTCGGTAGGTCCAGAGTCCTTTCATCAGATCACAGGGGGCCCTAAAAACCTGTGTCCTAGCCAGTCTTCCCTGGCCTAATTCATGCACCAAGGTCACCCAACACTGTTTCCCTACCACCACATGCAATCCTCACTCTTCCTAACTCTAGACTCTATCCTTTCTCTCAACCTCCTCTGATACCATTCTTTCATGACCCGCCTTCACCAAGATGAGGGAAGGGAAAGTAGATTTCTAGACCCTTCCTTCTTCAAGTTGAAGGAGAGATAATAACCCCCGAGACCCACATTCAATAGGTCCTGGAGTGGCGAATAGCACCAATGGTATAAAATCACACACTGGATGGAAGACATTACCCTTTTTATTTAATAGGATTGGGAGATAAGATAGTAAAACCCAACAATACCAAAACTGAAAGTAAAGGTAAATCCAAAACTAACCCATTCCCTTATGCATGTTCAACAGGAAATGATACAAGACACAAAAAATACAATGGTAAAGTACCAGGAAAAGGAAATCGACAACAGCAACTGCCCCAAGGTCCGAGCTAGTACGGTCCTGCACGATCCCTGAAGTCCTCTTGGAAACCTGAAAGCAGTTTTATAGACGTAGGGTGAGCATACAAGTATACTCAGTAGGGAAAACCAAAATCTCTTGTGAACAAGTGGAGGGGAATTCTAATTCCCTGTGAGAAAAGAGATAACAAAAACATATAGCAAGGTAAACTATCCACCCCAGCCTCACCAAGGCACACTCCCCAAATAATGAAAGTCAAGTAATATATAGTAATAGAACATCGACTTTTGGGTACCCCGTGCCACTTTCCCACAGGTTATTGAAGACATCCTACTTATCAAAACAATCCCGCCATTCTCACCGTTGTCCCACTACCACACCCAGCCTGCACACACCTGGGACACAACCACACATCCCGCCCGTAGACACCTGGGCCACAACCACCATCCCTCCTGCAGACACCTGGGCCACAACCGCCATCCCGCCCGCAAACACCTAGGCCACAACCACCACGTGTAACCACGCACGCAATCACCTGGGCCAGAAGAACCACCACCATGCCCGAAGACACATGGGCCTCATCCTGAAGGTTCGTGGGAAACAACCTGCCCACACACACCTGAGCCAACCACCAAATCTACCCTACCTAATGAATATTGGGCTATAATGGTCCTCAGGCTGTCACTGCCTACCCGATGAGTCTTGAGCTATTTGGGAAAGGGAGCAGAAAAGGAGCTGATAACCAGCCACTCATAGGAGTGTTGGAAAAAACACCCTCCCCATGAAATGGGGTGTTTGACGCCAAGTGATCAACTTGGGTGGGGTGTGAATAATAAACATAAGAAATACAATATATATATATATAGGTAACAGACACTCATCCCAACCTAGGGTTCCAAAACCTAACACAAACACCCTCATTACTTTTCATTCATAACGAAAAGCACAACACTCGCAACCAAGTCACAACCCATCCCCAAAACCAATTCTCCATTTAAACAATTCTTGTCTTCATGTTCAAGTAATCTCATTTGGGTGAATTATACACTACTGGGCAAATAACAGGCATAACCACAAGCCAGAGAAAGAGAAACAACCAAACAACAATTTAAACATTTCCACCTGGTTCTCCTATGAAGTCACAACAACAAAGGGACAAGTGAGATCCCACAATGTTCTGGAACCAAAACAAGCATCGAGATACGACCCCACACCATTCATATTCACAACCAACAACCATGCCACAATAGTGGATACCAACCCAAATCACATCTTCCTATAGGAACCAATCATAACAACACACCTACTACCAAAACAGAGTGGGAAACTTCCAGGTTCAAGCACATCATTCATTATGTTCTTCTTTCTGTTTGGTTAACTGGGGTGATCACACAAGGTTTTTTTTTCACTGGTCATTCATTTAATCAGATGAGTTTACATAATTAACTAGATTCTCATGTTAAAGCCATTCAATTATCACAGAAGACAAGGGTTCATTAGTGCGCAAGGAAAGAACACCAACGACCATGATTTTCAGTGAGCATAGACCATACTGTTCACAACATATAGAAATTATAATAGAAATACAGCAGAACATCGATCAAACCACCTTAATTTTTTAAAGTTCCATCCATTATCTTCATTAAGTTTGTTTTCATCAATCCCCATAGAAACAATAGCATACAGACCCTGAATGATACACCGTAATGAGAGACGAAGGAAAAAACCTACCTGGTCGATCAAGGATCAGAGTTCTCCACACACCAAGAACTGGGGATGCACAACTTGTAGGGAAGAACGTCAGGGACTCCAAGGGTGAGTGGAAAGGTTCCTGCACAGGCGCACCACTTGCCTCAGGAATGGGAACTCCAAACACACTAAGACAAAAAAGGAATCCATCCAAGAGGAAGAAGAAGGAAGACGAAATTCCCATGCGATATATAGATAAGATCCCGTTGTTACAGGATATGGGGATTTGAACGGCTTTAAATTCGTATCATGGTTCTCCACGTGGTTGGGTGGTTACACGTGATGGGATTAATTGTTATTTAAATATTCCCATTAGAAAAAGGTGGTAACAGTTATGATTTCAAAGGATTTTATATAAACCGAGGGGCACGATACGCGGACACACAGCTGGGTCCATTGAGGATCTCCCCACCCATAGGAATTTTAACATTGATTAAGGGCTTAAAAATGACCTTTAACCACTTACAAAAGTTTAAGAAGGCCTAAAAGAAGCGTTTTGGAAAAAACTGTAGAAGAGAAACCCGACACGGCTGGGGGACACTGATCGTTCGCACCGATTGGTCGCGCCGTTGGGTCGTCCCGATCGGTCGCACTAGTCGGTCGCGCCAATCGGTCACACACTGAAATGATGTCCTACCACCGAGACACCACCCTTGGATCCGGATTTTGGCAAAGGGATGGATCGTGAGGGGTCGGGTCATCACAGTCACATTGGGGATATCCATTTTTTTCTATGAAGTCTAACAATTGGTTTTGATTGTGTGTAGATTATCAAATTTTGAATCATATGATAGTCATGAACTAATATCCTCTTCTACAAATCAATGATCTTATTCACTAGTGGAGGGGTATAACAATGTCTTCCAAAACATGACATAAGATCAGGGAATCCTCAACTAATGGCGATACCTTATGATATAACATGTAATACCTTTTGGGGTAGGTATTATTTTTCAATTTTTTGTAATGTTATTTGGGTTTACCTATGCACTAATAATGTTTATGGAGATAATGATACGAATAATAAAAATGTACCTGTACGAGTTTGTAGTTATTTTTTAGGATTATATCATGGGGTGGTCTAATACTCTTGATGATCATTACATACAACATAACATCATCTTGAGAACACTATGAAAACAAAGTCTATAGAAAAATATATAAATGATTCAATTATAGATCAACTGGGTACATTTCATGGGTCACATCATCTCTAAGGAAGGTGTATTAGTAGACCTAGAGATATTTCAAGTTGTTGTATTGTAAGGACTTTGAATTTCAAAATTATATACTTTTACTAGATAATTTTTTTTATAATGTTATAAATGTAAAAAATAAAGAGAAACCAATAATGTTTTATATAATTAAATTAAATTTTATTTGTCATCCATGAAACCGATTAAAATTCCAAAAAATACAGGTGGGTGAATAATATATAAATGGAGATCTGAAATTTTAAAAACGAATCACCCCACCTACTCGAATCATCACCCATACCGTAAACACTATAGAAATAAAATGAAATATTTTTAAACAAATCAACATCATATTAAAATTAAAATATTACCTTAATGAAAATTGAAGTCAATTTTGAGTGAAAGAATTATGTGGTCATTATATAGTATAAAGGGAAAAGTGATTACTGGGATTAATCAATTGTATGACTATTGGTCAATATGAGCATTAGAAACTATGCACCTAGTTGGTAATTTTACCATTATAATTAATTTTTAGAAGTATTATTCACAATGTATAATGGAAACATAATGGAGAATCAATGGCCTTAACCAGTACATGCATGTCGTTTGAAGCCTATTTGTCTGAATAAGGGAAAGAAGTTTCATCAAGGGGGTTCACCCATGCCAAAACCCAGAAGATAATCAATAAGTTAAAAATTAAAAAAATTCCTACATTACATGTTCATGTTATTAGAGGTTACCACTTTCTCCATGTTAGCCAAGGTACCACATAAAACTACCACAATCAATCACATTACCCTCAGGGAGTATGTAGAATTAACAATGGGTTACATGTCCATTTAATAGTCACAATGAGTATAAATTTCATTTAAAAAAATAATATTTCATCAATTCCTATTTTAAATAGTATTTTTTTAATAAAATATATTTTAATTGATATGAATTTGATAATTTAATTTTTGGATGTCAATAAAACATAATTTTATTTATCTATAAAATATATAAATTTTTTATAAATAAAATGTATTCAAAATAGTATAATTTTAATGTAATAGTCATTTTAAACACTATTATTAAAATAATAAATGATAAAATAATTTTATTATTTCCTATGAAATGTTTCATTTGGCTCATAAATTTCCTTTTGTATTAAAAATAGATATTCATTAAATAAATAATCATTTATATATATATAAGGTAAAATTATCGTATATGGAGAAAATATATTATAAAATAAAAAACATTTCTTAAATTATCAAATCAAATATACGTTATGGTGAATTTAGGATAATTTTATAAAATACATTTTTTTGTGAGTAGTAAAAAATACAGTTTTATGGTTTCGGTATATTTTATGACATAATATTTGTGTCATAATTAGGAAATAATTATTTATTCACAATATGATTCCTAAAAAATGTTATTCAGTATTTTTAAATATTAAAATATATTTTATTCAACTATTAAAACTATAAGAAACTTTTTATAGACTAAGAAGAAAATTGTTTTTTTAAACACAACCCTGTAGAATATTTAATTTTTTATGACTGAAAAAGTAATTAAAAATGATGTTTGATTATGGTGGATTAATATAAAATAAAAGGTGATCCATATTTCCAAAACCATTTAACAAACCATGGTCAATCCAATGGTTTCTATTTTTCACAACCCTGGTTTCAAAGACCTATATTTAGAATTTCATAAACAAGTCCTCCATTTATCCTAAAAACCCACCCATTTTTCTATTTACATTGAGTATCAATCCATAATCCAATAATTTCTATTTTTTCTCCCAACAAGTCATATAATGATTCTATCAATCCCCCATGGTTCCATCCTCAATTTTTTGGAACAAATCTTCATGATAAGAAAAATCTCCACTTCTTTATTCCATTCATGATTTTTTATATCATTGAATTCCCATGAAAATTAATTATCTTCATCTTTCTATAATACCATTACCATTATAATTTTATTTTATCAATGGTATTTTATTTCCCCTTTCATTTCACAATTTCCTAAAATAATGTTTTATACATATCATGATGTCAAATTTCTGTCACAAATTTCTGTCTATTAAATGATAAAAACAATTTCCATTTTTATTTGAATACACAATAAAAATTCAAATCAATGGGTATTGAAAAATAGGTAAAAAATAATTTTTGATGTGGGGATTTACATATATAAAACTCATATTTCCATCTGTTGGTTAAAATTATGTAATGATCATGTCATTAAACTCTTTTTAATGCCAAATTTTTTTTATAAGAAACAGATTTTTTATAAAACATTAGTTATTAATGAAATAATATATTATCACCTCTTTGTCTCATACTAAATTAATAATTTTGAATGATTTACCCTGATATCTCTACAATGCATTGGGTAAATAATTCAATCTCAAGATATGACATGTTTTATGATACCTTAGTGAATAACCATGGTAATTATTTTTTTACACCTGGGTGATAAAACTTGGTGATATTATTATTAATCTCTCATTAAAATGTTATGGAAGATGATCCATTTCAGGATTCATTTTGTTATTATTATTATTATGATATGCCTATGTCTCATTCCATATCCTTATGCATCATGTTCTTATTCAGTTTTCTTCAGATCACATGATATGCATAACTCTTGCTAATTCCCTTACTGGGATTCATGCTCACCCCATTCCATTGAGGTTTTTTGATAGGATATGTTATACATTAAATGTATCATAGAGGGAACCAAAAAATATGTATTGAAATTGGTTTTATAATAATTATTTATTTTTTCATGTATTATGTACCTTATTTCTAGGAAACTATACATTAAAATATCCTTAATTTTACAGTAAAATGAAAAGTTTTTTAATTAAAATGAGGGTTTCCACAGCTGGTATCAAATGATTGTTTAGTTACTTATGTAAGTTAGTACATGAGATACATAGTAATATCCATAAGAATAGTCAAAATATTTTAAAACATCATTTTATTTTTGGTTTAATATTAAGTGAGTTGTTTCATAACAAAGAAATACATGTATGTATAAGAAAAAATAGGTGTATATCTGGAACATATGTATTGAGTGGTAACATCCAGACACACAACTTTGATATGGACTAAAACTAGAACTCGTTCATGAAAATGGGCCTTGCAGGAACACTATTTCTACACTCTTGAGGGATATATTTGGTTAATCACATGATTTTTATGAAGCAATATAAATGATATATATGAAATTTAATTATTATTATAGGAGATTAATAACATATTAAATACTCATGTTTTCATATAAAAATACCCTATAGAATTATAAGATCCTTAAAAGTTACAATTTTCTCACAAACATTTTCTAATTATAGAAAAATATTGGAGAATATGAGGAACCTTGTAAATGATGAGTGGAACAGACATTGCACAGATGAAATTCTGATGGAAGATGAAATGGAAAACATTATGAGGATGATTAATAAACTAACTCATTTTATGAAATATTAGAAGAATCATGCTGATAGACATATTCACCTCTAAGGGAACAACATTGCTGTCATAATTTTATACATATTTGACCAACTACATTAAGTTGATATATTAAATCATTGATTAATAAAAAATGATATGTTCTATAGAAAAGATCTATTTTGTTCTGCAATTTGTAAATAAAGAGTAAGTAACGCTGGTAGTATAACAGTTAGAAGGATATGATTATTAGTGGTGGAAACTAATTAAAAACATGATGCCAAGATGAGATTTGATGATATAGAGTGAGAAGAGTTAATTGGAGTCATTTTTAATAAATATTTACCATGGTTGTTATGAAAAAAAATATAGAAGGAATTATTTGATCTAAATTTGAAGGAAAATGAATCAGTGGGATGCTTTGAGATGAAATCATAGCGACTTTCATGGTACATCAATTCCTTTTTTATGGATTGTATGAGAATGGTTGATAGATTCGAGAGTGGACTGAGACCCCGTCATTAGAGGAACGTATCAAATCGTTATTGTGACAGCTATGAGGAGATAGTGTAATGTAATATGAAGGTTGTAGTAGAGATCAAAGAGATGTAGTGGTCACATTAACTGAATGAAAAGAAGAGATAATAGAGACAAACTCAAAGAGGATAATTGATCACAAAATAGTTGGATAGAATGTGAAACTCACTACATACAACTAATGATGGAAGAATCATTTGGGTAACCAGTTACCTAGGAGTGGAAAGTGATTCATGATTGGAAGATATGGTTAAATATTGTGAAAACTATCATTGTGAGTTGGAACCTCAAATTCTCAACACTAAAGAAAAAGGAAATATGATGGAATCCCAGCCAGATTTTGAATTCTTCTTGTTTGGACATCATGGGAACTTTCAAAATCAATGTCCAAATTTGAAGACAGTGGAGGGGAACGACCATCATCTTTAGCAAAGGCCCATGTAACATGGATTGACATTTTTATGATGACGTCTATAGTAGAGGCCTCAAATGATGTGGTGGATAATATTTTCATTATGATACCAAATAGGGAAATCACTTCGATTTATTCTAGTTCTACACATTACTTTATATCATCAACATTTTCAAATAATATAGAATTAATCCATGAAATTATATAAGTGGATTTATCAATCAAGACTCCTAGAGGTAATATTATAAAATAAATAGTGTATAGAAATTATACAATTTAATATAGAAATTACAGTCTCATCCCAAATTTAATAGTCATTCCCATAGTGGAATTTTAATCTATACTAGGGATGGGATGTCAAACAATGTATAATGTTTAGATCAACAAAATACTAAAGGATACTTCATAAGTCTTGAGTGTATAAACTAAAGTCATTTTCAAAGGAGAGATATATCAAAATGATCTTTTTCTTTAGATAACTCACATAGACTTATTTTATAGATATAATGTTTGATGAAGGAGAATGAAATGAATGTATAAATATAGAGAATGTCCCCATAATTATGGAATACATTGACATATTTCTAGAATATTTACATGGTCCTCTATAAGATTGTGATGTAGAGTTATCCATTGAAATCATACCTCTATCAAATATGTTATCAAATCCCTATATCGAATGAAAAATATGGAGTTATATGAATTAGAGAAAAAACATCATGATCATATGGAAAATGGATTTATCTAACCAAGTGTGACTTCAGAGGGGGCACTTGTTATCTTTGTGAAGAAGAAGGATGGATTAATGCGATTATACATTATTTATAGATAATTTAATGGTATTATAGTGATGAAATAGTACACTATCTTGATAATTGATGGTTTATTTGACTATATTCATGGGGAGGAATATTTCACCATGATTAACCTCTGATATGGGATTCATTAATGGAGGGTGAAGGAAAAATATTTTCCAATGATTTCCTTCTGAACAAGATATAGGGATTATGAGTTTTTTGTTGTTTCCATATTTCTTGAATAATCCTCCTGATATGTTTATGGATTTTATGAATAGATACTTTAAGTAAAACCTTGATAAATTTCATTGAGGTTTCTATTGATGACATTCTGATATACAATAAAATTTTGGAGGAACATGGGGATCATTTAAGGGTTATTTTAAGAACACTATGGAAGGAGAATCTTTTTGGATAATTCTATAAATATGAATTTTTGTTAAATAAAGATTCATTTTTGGAGAACATTGTAATATTGAAGCAATCATATTTGACCCAATAAATAAAAAGGTTGTATAAGTGTGGCCTCATCGTACAATTGTAATTGAGGTTATTAGTTTTTTTGGTTTTATCAAGATATTATAGAAGGTTAAGAAAAATATTTCATTAAATTATAATAAATTATCCATGTTAACTCAAAGTGGGGTTAAGTTATTCTTTGCAATTAAGTGTGAATAAATTTTCTATGAAATGAAGAAGATATTTTTTACTACACATGTGTTAGCTATATACTCATTAGGATAATGATTCATTATTTATAGAGATTCATCTCTATATGGTATTTGGTGCATCCTCACGAGTAATGAAAAAATGACTACTTTTGAATATCAATAGTTAAGGCCTCATGAGATGAATTATGCTATGTGTGACCTAGAGCAAGCTATGGTTATTTTTCCTCTAAAAAATAATTTGGCACTATATTTATGGGTTTAATTGTGAAATATACATAAGAAATAATATATTTATTTGTATTTTCATAGAAAATTAATTGAACATCAGACAAATGATTTGGTTGGAAATTCGTAAAACTATGACTATTCATTTAATTATCACCCAAGAAGATCAAGAAATTTGGTTGATTAATTATGAAGGAAATACTATCTTATGCAAAAAATTATGAGGATTCAATGAGATCCTTTAATAAAGCACCTAGTAATATTGGACATGGTAACCGTAATTGATGTGATATCATTAACCATATTCAAAATGATTTATCAACCATCATTACTAGAGAAGATCAATAACTGTCAAAGAGAACATCCATCGTTACAAAGAATGATAGAGTCTATGAATAATGGGATATTTACTTAGTTCAACATTGACCATGAAGGTGTACTAAAATTTTGTACAAGGCTATGTGTCTCATCTATCCTGGAGATAAAGAAGAATCAGATTGATGAAGTTCATTTTCCAAAATTATTTACACATCCTTGATTTAATAATATATATTGAGAAATTAATGATCATTTTTTGTGGGATAATATTAAAAGGGATATTTCCTATACATTTGAAGGTGCATGGTATGTTAGCAATTGATGGAAGAGAGACAACTTTGTAAGGGGGTATTGAATAAACTATCCATTCCAACATGATAGTTGGAAAATATCACTATGGACTACATCACTATACTCTAAAGAATATCCAAATGAAGTAATGTGATATGGTTTATAGTGGATAGTCTCACAATGACTTCCCATTTCATCACTATTTAGGAAGATTTCGTTATTAACCATCTTGCTATGATAAACAAAACAAAAGTGCTATGACTATATGGGTAGCCAAGCTCATTTGTTTCTTATCAAGATCCAATGTTCACATCAAAATTCTTGATAATGTTTCAACGTGACCTTAATAATGATTTAAATTTCAATATGTCATATCACCCCTAAACTGATGGGTTATCTAAAAAGACTATTTATACACGTGCGTACATATTGAGAAAATTCTAAATGGAATTTAATGATGGATGGGATCAAAACCTCCCATTAGTTGAGTTATCATTCAATATCTACTTCTACATGTGTATTCTAGTGAAACTAGATAAAGATCAATGTGGAAAATGATGTAGAACCCATACATGTTTGGATAATGTTAGTGAGGGAAAATTTCTTGGTCCCAAACCTGAGCAAGATGTGATATAAAATGATTATTCCAACAAACATCATATAAAGGGAGATCAGAGTTGGAAGAAGGTCTATGCTTAAAACCGTCAAATGGGCTTGTATTTTGATGATATAGATCTTGGTTTTCTTTTTCATTTCACCAATTATGATATTCCTATTATTTGGATTGAATGAAATTCTTTGCCTTAGGTACATTGGCCCCTATGAAATCCTTGATCACATTACAGTAATGGACCATCAGATAAGAATTACCCCAAACCATTATCACGTTGACGATGTATTCCACATATCTCTCTTGAAGAAGTATATACCTGATCTCTCACATGTACTGAATGCTTAGGTGGTTTAACTAGAACATAACCTCTCTTTTGAAGAGCAGATGGTGGAGATAAAGGACCATAGAGACAAGACTATTCTCAACAGCACAACCCAACTCATCAAAGTATTTTCATGTAATCAAAAAAATAAAGAAGTGACATGGGAACTGGATGAGAAAATGAGATAGAAAGTATCTATCACATTTTTTCAACTGAGAAAATGAGTTGAAATTTTAGGGATGAAATTTCTTAGGTGTGGAAGAATATAAAAACCAATAAATTATAAATGATGCTTTTTTCCTGACTAAGTTCCTTCTATGTAATTCTTAACATGAAAAAAAAGATAAACCAAAAAAAATATAGCATTAAATATCATTACAATGGCCATCTATGAGACCAATTAAAATGGAAAACCTTAAAATTAGATATAAATATAAAATTGAATAGCTAAAATGGGAATGTATGGATCTACCCAATCTAATAAAATCATCAACCCCACCACAATATCTATAGAAACAAAATAAAATATTGGTGGACCAATCAACATCTTTTGAAAATGAAAATATAAGCAGAGAAAAAAATTTAGTGAATTTTGATTGGATGATTGAAGTTGTTTTTATAGGGTATAAAGGGAAATGTGATGTTCAATATTCAACCATTATATGAACATTAGTCAATATGAACATTGGTCAATATGAACATTGGTCAATATAACTATATGAAATTATACCATTGGCTGATATTTTTACAATTATAATTAGTGTTTATAAGTTGTAATGACAAAGGATAATTGATACAGATATCACAATTAATTTCCTCAAAGATTATGTTTGATTCATTTGGATCCCATTTGTGATAACATGGATGTGAATAATCATCACTGGGCTTCACACTTGTCCAATCCCAAACCTAGATTTGACATGTAAAGATTGAATTAAATCACTTATGAGATATGTTCATGTTAGTTGACATTACCACTTGGTCAATTTTAGTCAAGGCTCCCTACGAAACTACCTCTATTGTACACCTTACACTTGGGGAGAATGCGGGTGTAATAGGGGGTTACATGTCTTGGCCATAGTTATTTAATGTGAAAGCTACATTTTATAAAAAATAATAATTCCATTAATTCATCTTTAAAATATTTTTTCTCAATAAAATATATGTGTAATTGATATCAATTTGATAATATTATTTTTTGGTGAAAATAAGACATAGTTATATTTTTCTATGAAATCAATATAATTTTTAATATAAACCATTGTATTATGATTAGTATTTTTTATGAACTACTCTTTTAAAAAAAATTTATATAATTGATAAATCATCACATAATTTTATAATTGCCTAGTAACTTTTTTATTAGTGACATAAATTTGACAGTTTCTTAGAAACTATTATTTTCTTAAAATATAAATATTTTTATAAGTAAAACCTAAAATTATTATATTTTGATGATTTTTAAAATAAAATAAACATCATTTATAAATCATAACCTCAAATTTTTATTATGATACATATTGAGACTATTCCAAAATACTTTTTTTATCATTAATAGTAAACACTAGTGTTTTAGGGTTTTATTGTATTTTATGGCATCATATTTAGGTTATGATAATGTAATAATTAATTAAGCTCAATACAAGACCAAAAATATGTTATTTTATTAATATTATGTATTTTAATATATTTTATTCAATTTTAAAAACTATAAGCTACATTCCAAATTCTAAAATGGAAATTTGTATTTTTAAAAACATTAATTTGTGGATTCATTAATTTTCCATGCCAAAAGAAGTATTTAAAAATGAAGTTCGGTTCTATTGGATTAAAATAACAAAAAATGCGTCCCAACTGTACTGAACAATAATAAAAAAACATGGGAATGCCAATAGTTTTTCATTTTCCACTACTTAATTTTCCAAGAACTATATTTGGTAATTATTAAACAATTCCTCCCATTATCATAAAAATACCCACCCATTTCTCTATCTTTATTCACTCATAATCCATCGTCTACCATGTACTAGTAATTTCCCCCCAATTAGTCCCCCTATGGTGTCCTCAAGATCCCAAGGTTCCAACCTCATGTTTTATAAATAGCTCTCCATAGAAAGGTAAACCTCCACTTTTGTTTTTCATTCATGAGTCATTTTTATTGTATGTATTATAATTTCCAAAAAATTAATTTTTGTCTAAATTTTTATCCTTTCAATATAACAATTGTCTTTTTTCAATTATATTCCATTGTACTAGCCCATTTTACCATTTTCTAAAAGAAATTTTTTTACCCATCATGCTTCTAAATTTTCTTCTTAATATTATCTCTTCTACCTAAGGAACTCCCTTTTACATTTTATTTGAATAACCAAACGGCTTTATGTTCAAATTTTATTAAGAAACATGTAAAAATGAAATTTTTACTTGTGGATTTTCATATATGAAATCCACTTATAATTTTATGGTTTAAAATGATGTAATGATCATGTAATTAAGATCTTTTCTATGTCATGTTTTTTATATGAAACTAGTTCATTATTTTTCATAGGTTATTGATAAAATGATTTATCATGATCTATGTGAATCACATGAAATTAATACATATATAGGGTTATCCGTGAAATGTCTCTAACGTATTGTGTAATGAATTCAACCTTAAGAGATGACATCTTTTGTAATACTTTGGTGAGTAACCATGGAAATTTCTGTTTATGAAACATTGGTGATAAACCTTTATAATATGCTTGTGAATGTCTCATTTAATTTTATTATCCAAATTTAAATGTAATTATTCATGTTATTATTATTATTATATTCATATTTATCATTCCATATCGATATTCCTCCTCTTCTAATTGATATGTCTCAATATCACATGGCATACATTTCTCTTTCTTATTCCCTTACAGGGCATTATGCTCACCCATTTCATTTTTTTATGTCTCCTTGATATGAGATGTAGTCTATGTAACCATGAATGAACCCATGAATTTAATATTCAAGTGGTATTTAATAATTTTTTATGTTTTAATGTATTATGTTCCTTATTTCCATGATACTAAACAGTTAATGGTCTTTTGTTTGTACAATTTAATGAAAAGATATGTAATAAAAAGTTAGGATTCCATTTGAATATTTGGATAATAATAATAATTTTTTAAGTTTTTTGTTTTCATGGGTATGGTGGGATAATATTCAAGTTTTATCCAATAATTTTAATATTTTTTAGTTCCACTTTTAGTATTTTCCAAGAAGGCAATCATGTTTGAATGGTCTAGGGAATATGAGAATTATTTTAACTGTTAATAGAGATATTGACTACATCAATGATTTTTATCCTAAATGAAAGAGGTAAGGGTTGTCCATTTTTTTGTGAAACATCAAGTTTGGGTATTTTGGTAGTGATGATACAGGTAGACCAAGTAGTGGCACATGGGTCATAATAGTTGAGGCCTCATAAATTAAACTAGCTTATGCATGATCATGAATTGGCCATGGTGGTTTATGGTTTAGTGTATTAGAAATATTAATTGTTGGGTTAAAGGTTCCTTTTTTATACCTATAATATAATCCTTAAGTACATATAATCCAATCACAATATGGATATTTGGTAGTAATGGTTAGTTGAGAAGAATAAGTTTTTTGATATTGATCTAGTTTATAATTTTGGAAATGGAATAAATGTTATAGATAAGTTGATTCAGAAGACTTAAAATCATGTGGTTAGGGAATCTAAATCCAAGTGGATGATTATGGATTTTTTAATGAAATTCATATAAATGTTTAATAGGGAAAGTTAATGATTACCCTCATATCCTATTGATTTTTTCAATGCTTCTGAGATGGATCAAGGAGAGGTTTCATGAGAATCCTGAGTGTTTAGAATTGTGGGAATGTCTTGAAGGTGGGGATTAACATTCCAATTTCAATGTAAATGATGATTAGATTATCTATGTTTTTCACTATGTTATTATGCCCATGTGTATGCAAGAGGAGATGATGGTTCTGTTCCACGCCTCAATGTGGAAGTGAATCATCGTTTAACAAAAATTTATCATAACCTTCATAGGTATTATCATTGGCCCATAATGAAGAAATATTTTATAGGTTTTTGTGACATGATGCTACACCTTTCAATCAGTGAAGACTCATCATCAGGTATCTAGTTTTTTCTTATATTCATTTCCCATTCTCGAATGGATGTGCGATGACGTCCCAATTTATTTTCTAGTGGGTATACCAGTGATGTATAAGAATAATGATGTGATATGGTTACTTGTGGACCCGTTATCAACTAAGGGACATTTAATTATGAAATTATAAGCCTTCACCATTGAATAGTTATTTAGTTGTATGATTGGGAGATAGTTATCTTTCAATGGGTGACATTGTCTATAGATTCAAATTAGGATATCTATTTTATTTCATGCTTCTAAAAAACCTTAGAGAAGGAACTGGGTACTGATGTGTTTTTGAGTATGTATTTAAACCAATAGAGAGATGAGATGTAGGATCATACTATTTAGTTGATAGAGGACATCTTGAAAATAGGTTTACCAGACTTTGGTGGATCTTGGAATTAGAACATGGATCTTGTTGAGTTCGCCTATAAATTTTTTTATGAGGATACTATTCAGATAGCACTATATAAGTCACTATATGTCATTCCATATATATATATCAATTATGTTTGATTCAGGTTATGGAATCAGAATTTTTGGGATCAATATTCATGTAAGATATGTTGGGGTAGGGTAAGTTGATTTGGAAATGGATGACTATGACTCAGAGTTGGCAGAAGTAATATGATGATCAACGTTATTGACCTAATGAGTTTATGGTGGGCGGTCATGCATTATTTTAGGTATCATAGAGGTATGTTTACTACCATAACAGTAAAAGGAGAATGTTGGAAGCTACATATGTGGATAGATTCTATATTTTTGGATGATTGGACCGGTGGAATATCAATTACCTCTTCCATTGTACTATAGTTTCATGCATGATGTTTTTCATGTGAAATAGATTCAGATGTTTCAAACCTACCCTTATCATGTAATTGATGTTAATGATGATGATAATGGGGATGATGAATCCTTATAGGATTATCTAGTTTGAATTTTTAATCACAATGAGAAAGTGCTTTGTGGTAATACTATGAAATTAACTATAGTGTAGGGATGCATAGTAATATTTCAGAGAAAACATGGAAGGGGGAGATAGATATGCAGGAACAGTGGTCCGATCTTCATTTAATTAGAATATTAATGAGGCTTGGAAGTGTATCTCAATGTTGAGTCTTTATAAGTTGGAAAGAAAATAAGATCCTTAACACATTTTGAGGTATTTTCATATTTAAATTTTTGTTTAAATCCCTCTAAAATCTTAATTGAATGTTTCTTAAGGAACGAGGTGTCTCAATAGTGTCATAGTGGTTCATGACATGAAAAGTGGAAAAGGTATTCCATATTGTTCCTAGTGTAAGGTTGGATTATATATTGTATTAACCTTAAATCCGGGCACATTAAACAATATGGCTAGCTCCCCTTTCATAGGGGCAGGAAGATGAGAACTATATGGTTTGTCAAACCGTGCAGGTGGCCATCCAAACCGTGCAACCTAAACACCCCCATAGAAAGATCCTAGATAATAGGTTACAAATGGATTGTCACACAATGACTATTTTCTAGCTAGACCATACATCATGTCTCTCCTCTTGGATAGAGGGAGCCATATGGTTAGTGCATTGGTTGTCCTACCATGTGACCAAACCATGCAGATGATAAATATTAAGGAATTTTCCATTTCCCCTCTCACGATTTTATGTTTCTAGTCAAAATTTCCTAACCCATATTCTTCCAATATTAAAAGTATTTACTTATACCTCGTTGAATTTTAATGGATTAATCACCTTAGTTTTTAATCTGTTTGGAGTGCCGTTGTGGATGATCAATGACTCAGGCGAGTATAAAACTTTTCTTCATTCCCTTTTCGTGATTTGAGACTTTTAAATCAATAATATCTTTCAAATTCTATAAAACCCAATTATCCATTAGATTATAGGTCGATTATTTGAGGGTGGATTGTTTTTTAGTAAAATTCCAATGTTGAGTGAGTGTTCATCAATGGAATCAATGTCTACTGTCTACAAGTTTGTTCAATTATCTTAATGTTCTAATTTTGCACATATGTGGTTGGGAGAGTGTTTCATTATGAAGTACATTTGGTTCACCTTTGTATGAATTTGGAATTATTGGTCAGATGAAGAATTGAACACATCTTGATTGTTATGAGAAGCATAAAAGTTGAATGGACAGGGATAATGACTACCTATGGGGTGTTTCACTCCTTTAAAAAATAATTGGTGTGTCAAATAAATAGTTTAAGACATAATAAGATGGATCCCATAATGACTAGATTGGAATGTTAACATTAGCTATAAAATTCAAATTAGTGATGATTTTGTTTAGTTGTTGGAATTGTATATAAGGTTATCTTGTATAATGTGAAATTGGTAAAAATATTAAGACATGTAAAAGGAATATTTGATATTGAAGTTATGATTTGTAAATGGTGATTGTGTTAATAGGTATGGAATTTTAATAGTAAATTGATTACTGTTTTATGGTAGAAATATGGTTTATTTATTGAATTAGATATGGGTTTAAAATTATATATGTGTTCAAGGAGTTACTGTTGGTAAATAATATATGTGTTAACAACATTATGAAACATGTTTAAATGGATTATTGTTATGAGTTGGGTATTTTACATGAGGTTATATACACACTGATTGGGTTAAAGTGAGGATCGAAACCCAAACTCTATAATACCTGGGATAAGGATTCAGACATCAGGTATATTTAACTAACATATGAATATTATATGAATAATAGGACTATAGCTCTTAGAAAAGTTCGTATGTAACAATATGTGTAATTTTTTCCATTGTGATGATGGGAAATTGACCCCCATTATTCATAGTTTATATGATATTCATAAACACATTGTATTTGATAAAAATAGCTAACCCAATGGACTAATGATTAAAGTGTATTAAGAGAACTGTGTAAATTAATGGTACTCAATTATCTTGTGTTTATTTCATTGTTAATTATGAATCTGTGTATACTATCACTTTATAGTTGATATTTTGGATACACCATTTGTGGTGGCCTACTGAGTTGTACTCACACCATACTAAGGTCACCATTGGCTACCCGAGCATACCTCATGGTTTTACATTAGGATAAGGGAAAAGTACCTATAATAGTTGGTTTATTTGGGCTTGAGATATGAATTGTTGAGGTACCTGGACAAGGAGACATGATCCATGTTGGGGAATTTTCATCTTTCAATTAATTGGAGTTTCAATGATACTTAACATTGTATAAAAACATATCATATTTACTATTTGGTTGTTAGATTGTATACATTTTTTTGAATTCATGTTGACATCCATGTTTATTGGTTATAGTATTTACTTCAATTCCCATTGGGATCTATAATTTATTACTATAATAAAGAGAATATAGTGTCCCCATGTATTTAATTAGAACCTATCCTCCAGTCAGTATCTTCTGTAATATGGTTATGTGATCCTTCGGTCGTTTGGAAAACAAGATTGAGGCTACTGATTAGTGTAAATGTGGTCAAGACATTATAACAATCAAGATTCAAAATGTATGCCATTTTTTAATTGGTTAATCATTGTGTTTGATAACAATAATTTTTAAATAACTTCCCATAAGAATTTTTTTAATCCCATAATTTGAAATATATTAATGTTGATAACTATAATATAATCTGCATCCAATCATAGAATGGATTCATGATGGTAACATTAATAACCACCTCTATAAAAACATTATTTCAATGTTTGTATCCAAAAGAAACCACCATTTTAGATAATGATTTTATAAAACATGATTATATCCATGATACTAACCATAAGATTGTTCCTTCCTTTATGTTGTGACATGCCATGAATTTTTTAATTACCATCCCATTTCCAATAGACCGTGTTATAATTTCTTAAAAAATAATAAATATTTTCAACATTCCAAACTCCCTTGAATCCATGATTTCTTTAAAGAAATTCACTATTTCAAAAATATATTTTTAAATGAACTCCTTATATCATTGGATTATACATAATTATTTTCTATTTTTTGTATATAGGATTTAGTAAAAAAATCACCATAATACCACTTTTAGATACCATATAATTTTTTGGTCAGACCAAAAGGATACTCATGTTAATGAATAACTACCTATTGGACTGGTAATTACAAATACTTCCATGATAGAGTTCATTATGTGACATCAAGTATACATTCTCAGACGCAATTGGCTAGAAAAAATGATTTTTTATTTTATAAATCACATAGGGAGAATATATCCTCTAGTGTCACCACATAAATTAAAAACCTAAAAAACAAAAAATCCCACACAAATATAAAATTTTGTTAAAACAAATAGAATTTTAAGAAATAAAACCCATATCGATAACACATCTATGTTATTATAAAATCCTAATACAAAAAGGCATAATGTTATAAATTTCATATAATATGTCCCATTGTATACCATATAATATAATAAGAATAACAAAAATTAAAAGACATGGATATTGAACCAGTCTTCTAGATATTTCTTTATACTAATACACATAACCCAAATGATATATCTATTTACATTAAACTATACAATTTCCATCTCCCAAACCTTAATTCCATACATAATATGTTCTTGAGATTCAAAGATGACATGAGGGGTTTAAGAATAATACATAACATGAAACAAAAAATGCAATCTGTAATGAGAATATCATATAATTCCTTACTTTTATAGAATGAAATATATATTTTAAACCCCATATTTATGGACCAATAACATTGTTGGGTAGAATATAATTTACCTTGGCAGCCAAAACAATTATACTTTCACCAATTCAAAATTGGGGTGATACTCCCCTAATACATACTCACTAGAATAATGGATGATCCAAAAAAGCTCCATAAATAGACAAGAAGAATGAGTTTTATATAAAAAATAGAAAATATATCTTTAAACAATAAGAAACTATTTAATAATAGACCCCAAATACACATTTTCCAATTGAGTTACATGTAAAAAATTATAGCTCCCATGTGAATGATATATCCCCAAATCATATCCCTTTGGTGAATCATGCATAATTGAAATATATCTTATGGGTAGATGATCTACAACCATGTTAATCACTATGTTAAATGATACATATATAATTCATAATATTCTGGCATAAAACCATCAACCATAATAATTACCAATACAAAATTATGTTTATGGTGTGTTAATGATGTATCACCTTTTGGAAATTACAAGGTCAATAGCCTCTCACCAAAACCTATCCCATTGTGAATGAGGTATCACTAGTTGAATTAGGTAACACTATATGGAAAAAAAGGTGAACTATGAATTATAGAGGGAAAATTATATCACTAATCAAAAATCACCTATTACCCACAAGGGTGGACTATCTACCACTAAGATATTATACAAAGTAAAGGATACATCACCAAAGACACTCACAAGGTGAATCATTCCTCTATAAAATTGTAATGATATGTGTTTTGATTAATAACTATAAACTAACCATTTAATTTAAAAATATGACTATGGTGAAATATTATCACCCAATACATTTATCCCATAATTCATATCCTCCCTATTTTAACCACACCAAATATTATTTAAAACTACTAATCATATAATAATCCTAATATGTCCCAAAGAATACATTGAATCCATTTTGACACATGAATCTGAAATATTTTACTATATAGATCACTACTCATGATAATGATCTATCACAAATGTTACTCCAATGTCCCCAAAAAAATACAAGAGTTTACCTTTCTTAGGAACACCAATATATATCATAAAAACGATAAATACAAGCTTGGTAAAAGGATACACCACAAAATTGGATTACCTAATTTCCTAGTAACATTTGTTATGTTCATGACCCATAACATTTGGAGGGCTTATCATGACCATGATAGCCCTTACTCCACAATCATCATGATAGAAGAAATTATTTAATTCAAACCTGTACATTTACACATTCCCACCAATGCTAATTCCTTGTAATAAAATTTTCACATCATCCAAAAAGCTCACCCCAATACATTATTCTATCTGAGTGGATATTTCGCATGAAACCATGCACTATTAATTGATATATTTCTAAACTATAGTCACATACATTTTTTTCCAGTCCTAATTTATTGTAAAAACAAATAAAATCATCTAATCTATCAATGGAACAGAAATAATATATCGGTCCTGATGAATCATGTTTGATGTAGTATATACAAAACCTCTATATTAATAATGGAAACTACCAATGGACACCATTAAAGTCACAAAGAAAAACATACCGCTGATTAGAAAGAACATAACTAACTTGAACAAATTTTATATTTTAGAAATTTTCTACCATAATCATGGTGTTATCCCCAATAATAATGATCATCAAATTATTTTCCGCATTTTCCAATTTTTATATTGCCCATCTAAACGCATACAGAATTACCAATTTACACCACTACTAAAAATTAATAAACATTTAAACACACATAATTTATAAGAAAAATAAATATATAAATTTTCAAATTATATTACATCTATAAATACTTTATCGAGTGAAGTATCATCAATTAAAAAAATGAAAAAAGTGTGTACAAAACATTATAAACACCTACTAGTACAGTAATACATAAATCCCCAATGAAAAAATTAATTCCATAATTTAAAACATCCTAACTGAATGAAAGTCCAAAAAATAGATCACTGACCATCTTTGAGTTAAAAAGTATAAAATAGGATGTGTTCTTCTGTATGAATCCTATTTTTACTCCAATGGATGAGTGTACCACCAAAACATGAAGACTCCACATTTCCTAAATGTAATCTTGTTGAAATAAAAATATCTTACCAACAAGTATTTGTAGGTAAACTTGAATATTTAATCGATGGAATGTGGAGAAATAAACAAAAAATTGTTTGCTAAGTAAGGATAATCCTATATGGACCAATGTAAAGTAAGGGGATAACATGAGTGGGGGAGTTGATAGGACTCTCATATTTCAAATGACTATAAAATATGGAACCATGAGTGGGATACTAATTAAAAAATTGCATATTCCTAATTATCTTAAATAATAGATTTATATGGGATGACCTTTGTTTTGGGTCCAACAACACCAGCAACCCGATAGTTCCAAGAAGGGGTTCAAAAATACATAGAAAACTACATGGTACACAATATCCAATTTTATCTTCCAATAGTAATTTTCAAATTTATGAAGTCACATAACTCATTTGAACTCTATTATACATATGAAGCCTCCTCGAAAACATAGTTTTATCAATGAAAAAGGTGTCTATAAATGAAAATTATTTATTTATATTGAAAATGTAAATATGGTCTTAGTTTTACTATCACTATAACCCATCATCTATCAAAATATATTGATATATAGAATGGTGGTTCATTAAAGTCTCCCCACCATAACACTTATTTTGATTATGATGTTAGTACGTGCATTACTGATGAATGTCATATTTCATTGATATTGTGTGAATGATACAATTTTGGTCTCCCATGTGTTATGATAATTCCTATGTCTCAAATTAAAATAAAATCTAACCAAATACATGAATAAATATCACTTTGAATTATTATATTCATTTTCTATCCCATGAATGAAACATTTTTTAGATTAGGTTTTCAAGAAGTAACCTGAATGGTGGGTGTGGGTGAAGAAAATCTTGATGTGGTGAAAATAAAAAATCCGATGAAAAACATAAATGATGAATATGAACCATTAATTTAATAGGGTTTACAGAATATAATAATTCATGGAGAATACACTAAAATATTTCTAACCCACAGAAAATATAATCCAATTCGATTTATGAGTTTTTTTTGTTTAATAATGGTGTATTTTCAATCCAAGGGACCTCCATATTCATGTCTTTATTAACATTTTCTAGAGATAAATCATGGGTTATTTATGGACATATGGTTATTCTTGAATAGTTGTAGACATGTGGATCAATATTTGTATATTAAGAATTATAATTCTCATTTGTTATAATGCCTAATTTGATTCACCTTTACACACTTATTATTTTTATTCCCCATATTTAAATCATGATTTTATCAAATCCACTATGTGATGTATAAATTAGTTTCTTCAATAAAAAAATATTAGGAAAACTCAAACTCTTAATATGAAGATAATTACCATATTGAATTATATTAAAATGAATTTAACTACTTCTATATACAACTATATTAATGACATTCCTTCCCTTTATTTATAATAATGTATAATATATAAATATTAACAACTGTGTTTTTTATTCTTTTTCTTAATTATATATTTCAATTATTTTAATCTACACTAAATAAAATCTATAATTTTATTTATAATCTTTTAATGAAAGCCCGGATTGATCCACTGGAAGGTGTTAGACGTCCCATCCCTAAAACAATATAATCATTATATGAGTTCCAAATAAATTTAGAGCAGGAAATAAGTAAAATTAGTCAAATAAACTACTAAATAATCTTTCATTATAAGCTTTATATAAATTCTAACTTTCCATTGAAGAGAATATTTATGCCAGATATTCATGAAGTGAAATATTATTTATTTCAGAGTGTAAATGACTTCTCACATATCAGTTCATGGTATTATACGTTTTGGAAGGGTCTAAATCAATAATGATGATAACAAATCGTGTCAAATATCTTCCTTTTTTATTCAGCAATTATCTATGTTCATTAATTCAATTACATATTTTTTTAATACACCTATGAAAATGTGGTCTACTAATCCATTATCATAGCCACTTATTCAATGATAAAAATCTAAACTCATAACACTCAAAGACTAGTGTTATAGTTCAATTAAATGAAAAGTATTGAAATCTTGTGGTCAACCCATCCACTTCCATGTGGAAATATCAGAATAACTAGTTCCATAATAATTAACCTAAAATTTCTATAGGATATTAAATTTATATTTGGGAATGAATCAAAAAACACTAAATTATTAAATATATTAAAACATAAACATCTTCTGGGGGATGCATACATATGATTTTATTTACTCTTATAGTATATAATGTTGTCTATGACATATCTAAATTTTTATAACTCTAACAACTAGGAATTGTAAATACTCTATGATGTAACTGTCTATATTTATCTATAAAATGATAAATTGAAAATCATAAACTTACGTATATGATTATTAAAATTTATTAGACATAGATTTATTCATTCTGTAACATCATTCACAGTATGACCATTCCTCCCATAGTGTGAATTCTTCTAATTATTATGTTGAGTAGACCTCAGACACTATTGTAGGTATCTCATATTCATTTCCTAATTATAATTAAATGATACTTAAATGAATAATATACATGTTTTCCTCTAATAACATATATAGTTTGAATTTACCATTTTCCTATATAAAAATGTTTGTTTCATGTACAGTTGCTTTGTAAAGTGGTTTATGACTCTAATATAAAAAATTTCACAAAGGATTCTCATATCCACATTTTTCCTCTTCAAACCAAAATACATCACTTCCCTAGAAAATACCTTGCTATTTAAATATATCATGGTGTCACATACTAGTTCACCTAGATTTTTACATGTTCTCCACATCACTGAATCATTGATGGGCATCATCATATCACCATATCATTAATAATTTTTCATACATAATCGATACATCAAAAATCTAGCGGTTGAAAATTAGAAAACACCAAAATCACAAATTTGACCAATATTAAAACCTTTTTATTTTAATTAATTATACTATCATAAATCCATCATTTATCAAATACCTTTATTTTCTCAAGGTAATGGATTCAAGATTCCTCAACTATCACCGTATTGGACAACAAAAATTAATTAGAGACAATTAAACCCCCACAATATTATGATGTGCATATCTATAAAAATAATTCTAGACCAATTTTGAATCATTTAATTGTCTATATTAATCTATATTATTTTATTTATTCGGAAAAAGTGATCTTGGGAGGAAAATATTGGACCGAAAAAATGATATGTTAATGAAAAATTATTTTCCACTCCCACCAGTTAGTCGGTGGATAGTCCTTTCTCCCTATAGGTCTACATAGAAATCTAGTTATCTGATGGAATAAAAAAAACTAGTCATGAATTTGTTGGGTGGTTATTATATATTTGGTCCTCTTTTTCATTTGACACATTTCCCCTAAACCTTTATCAGAAAAATTTCTCCACCAACCATTATCCTTATGGTTGTACCCAAAGCGCCTCCATCTCACTCTCTCCTTATATATCTTTACATCCATTGTGGAAATCCCTCATCTCATTTCTATCGAATAATTATCCTAAAGAATTAGAAATATTTAGAAAATAATTTTATTCCACTTCATACTTCATATTATTTCCTTCTCTGTCATGTCATCTCTCATAGCTTTTATCTAATATTCCACATTTTATGTGTTTTCTCCAATTATATTTTTTTTTCAGATTTAACTCAATTAAATAATTATATTGACCAAGTGGAGTCTTCTATGAATACTTTAGGTTGTTAGTAAATTTTACCCAATGTCCCAAATAATTTTCATAGGTGTGTGTAGTGTAGTATAGTCATTTTCTGAGTAATAAACATGGAAATGAGCTAATTGATTTAGTTTGGAGATTAAAATGAAGTAATGATGTATTGGATGTGTTATGGAAATGTACTAGGGGTTATCCCATGGGAATCCCCTAGAATTGTATTTGACCAAACAGTAAAGAATTTTTGGTGGAATCGTGATATTGATTCATTTGGAATCATAAGTGATTCCATCAATGTCCCTAATGGAAGTATACATGAATTGGATTTAGGACGTGGGAATTAGTGTGTACCTTTGGAAAACGAGAGATGACGTAAATTTATTTTATTATGATAAATCAAAATTTAAAAGAAAATAGATTAAATTTTATGGGTAATATATTTTTTATTTTTTAACTAGATAAGTTCTATCTTAGATCAATATATGTTCCCAAATAAAATAAAGGGGTGGATTTATGAAATTCATTAACATTACTGATCAGTGAATTATATAATATAATTATTAAATTGGGTTCAAAATTTCATGTTTCTTTTGAATAATAATGTACCTTATAGTTTAAAATGTTAACAAATTGTGGGGGTTCTAAAATGGGTAAAATATAAATGGTAAAGATTATATTTATTGAAATATTTATGATTGTGAATGAATATAGAATTATAATTTTATAAGATAAACATTAAGGAAATGTTATAAAATGTTTTGATAAAATGAATAACATGGGATGTGATCATGTTTTTAAACGTTTTTTGTATTTAAAGAACTGAATTTGGTATAAATTATGTATGATACATTAGGTTTTGGAATGCCAACATGAGCGCCTGGATTATGTAAGAATAAAGATTCTTTGGAGTACCATAGTGAGTTCCAATATTCCTTTATAAACCTGATGCATATGAATTAAGATATGAGAGGATTTATTTTGTATGATGTTGGATTAATGGGATAGTCATGTTGAGGACATATATTATCTGGTATTTCATAATAATTGAGAATTACTTGATCATCCACAAGATTATGTATGATTATTAATTATTTGGAAAACTGTGATGATTTACTATTTTTCATTTAATATTTGAAGCATAGTAATATCTGGATGATTTCTACTGATCCATATGATATTGGAAACATGGAAATGATAGGATAAGAACTCATATTCCATTGTATTATCTATTTGGTTTTGAATGCTAGGATAATATCTTTTATTACATAAGATACGATAAAATATGGGGTTGAGTTCATGGATTTCACATGAAAAATCATGATACTTGTGAATGTGAGGATGAGAACCTAGATTATATGAGGATAATTGTGGAAATAAATTAAAAATCATGTTCTTTGATACATCCAACACTGGATAATATAGGTAGGATCTAAACCTAGGTGTCATAGCAATGACCAAGAATTAGTGTTTTTTATTTTTCTATATCATGTTTCATGATGCATTTAAAGAACCACATATGAACTTTTTTTATCAAACTGGTCAAATATAGGGATTTCATTAGTTCATGCATACGTAATTTCACTAAGACCTTTCGTAAGACATCATGGATATTGGGTACCCAAGTAGCTGCTACGTGGTTGTGGGATTGGGCATGTTCAAGCCCCAAAAAATGATGTTGTCAAATCATAGTTCACATTATGAAGGATATGACCATGATTGATCAGAACTAGTTGGGGATGATCACACATATTTCCTTTTATTTTTCTTCATTTAACTATATTTATTTATTATCATCCCATAAAAAATCTATTATATTATCGATGGAATATTCATTTGTAATTTATTATGATGTTGTTTTTATTTTGCTAGAGTGTTTCAAGTTATTATTTTTATTTAGAAGTCATATAAAATTAACTATATTTAAATTTTGTTTTTGAACTAAAACACTGAGGAAATAGTCTACCCATGGAATACACACGGTCCCTCACTGGTATAAGTGATCCTATGGTGTAATTGTAAGTGGAATCGAGTTGTTATGTAGACTACTAGTTAAGGAACTGATTGTTTGTTCATGGTGGAGGGATGTAACAATGTAGTAATATAGGTATCATTTTTTGTCATCACACACGGTCATGGTATAAAAGACAGTATGTTGTTTTTGGTGAATTATGATGAGATAATTTATGGGACATTCATAGCAACATACTGGGGATAGTCAATGTTTATAAATATCGATTTTTTTTCATAAATTGAAAATATTGATTCCATTGATTTCCCCCATGTGTTGTTCACTTGGGTGTGATGATATATGTTAATGTGATTTTTAATATTGGTAGGTATTTTAATATTGTCTATAAAATAATATATAATGATGTGCATATACTATTTACATGAAATCAATATGATTCATGTGATTAATAGCTACATGGGGTTAAAAAATTTATTATTTTAATTAGTGTTGGTGGTTTATTTTTTCTTGTAATTTATAACATATAATGGTTTCAAATAATAAATATGGATTTGAATTTAAATTGTGATATTTTATTTATATTGAGTTTTCCCATTTAAGTCTACAATGGCATAATAATTCAACAACTCCTCTAGTGAGCTCTATTTAACTAGGGAGATAAAATCAGTTACTTATGTGATGGTTTTGGATAAATAAGTGATAGTATTCATCTTATAATGTAGTTTTCATTATAATGTGTGAGTGTTAACTTAAATAGAAATTCCTTAGAATTTCAGACCTGGTAATAATTTGTAATTTTAAAATTTTGAGTAATGAAAATCATTAAATTGTGAATCTAATGGGAATAATGATAAATGGCCATAAATTGAGGATAGGGAACGATGGTACACCTGATTTATAGAATATTATCCTTGAAATTATAAAATTATTTTTAAATTTTGGAGATTTTAATTACGGTGAAATATAAAATGATTTAAATATTATGAACCATTAGGATATTTAATCATTATGTATTTACATGGAATTTGATATTGGTAATTTGGGATAGAGAGATATATGTTGGGTGGTATGACCCATGTGTCAATGATTAAGTTTTGTGATGATCCATGTGGCATGTAACCCTTTTATATTTATTCATGACACTAGAGTGGGTAGTATTGTTGAGTTTATTGCTATACATGTGTGAAACCCTAGAGAGGGAGTCTGCACACATACTACATATGAAGATGATTAAATATAAGGGTGTACAAATCCCATGTGTAAGTAGTTGGTTTAATCATGTTCGACACACTATCTTTTGAAATAAGGGTATGATAATCATTTATTGGAAAATGAATCTACGAGGCATAAAATAATGTTAAATTAGAAAGAGGCTAGTGGGATTAAGTACGTATCTCGGAATAATATCAAGATGATGAGTTTGGTGATTGTGAATAATAATAAGATTGGATAGCCTAATATGATATATTTGTATCAAATATGAAGTATGTGTTGATTATTTGACATATGGGATCAGTTATTGTATGATTCAAACATGTTATAATAAAAGAATTGTTAGACCTGGATCATTTATATAGTAAGAATCTGATTAATTATTTTTTTTGTACTATGTTTTTTATAGGAACTATTTTTGGATGTGTGACCTTGTTTTTTGATGAAATATTGATATAGAAGTCAATTAAAGCCTTAGATAGTTGGTTCTAGGAAGTATAATATATCATAAGATTATTTATTGTTTGTTATGAATCATTTTTTGATGGCTGATTTTTTAGTAAGACATGAAACAAGTTAGATGAGAGGTGTGATGGATGAATGAATCCTAGATGACATGATTTCGATGAGATATACATGTTTATAAGCATAGTTATATGTCTGAGTTGTATCATGATCCTCAAATCATTTATTCACAAAAAATGGGACCCTGATTCATGTTTGTGAATGATCACGGGGGAGTGTGAGACCTCTCTATTTGGATGATACCATGTTGTTAAAAACATGTCAGTGATTCAAAGTGCCTATTTGGTTATAATATTGGGTTCCTTTATGGATTGATCCTACTTCATTTAGGTGAGGTTGATGTTATACACTCTAGCTATGTATGGGAAATATATTCCCCTAGATTGGGAAAGAATTCTATATATATTTTATTTGATAATATTTAAGACCCAATTGATGATCGACTGATGTGTTGGTGATAGTTCTATAATAAATCCCAATCAAAAACATCTTGGTAGTGTTTCATGGGGTTGTAGTAGATTTTTTATAATGGATCCCTTTCAAAGTGAGGTTATTAGGGGGTTGATGGTACTTTATTGGGTGGTGTACAACTGGTATTAAATATATATAGTTAGAGGTTACTCCAATATCTTAATGTATAGGAGTGGAAATGGTATTTGTTAATAAAGCAATGCTTCCCACATTCCTCCAAGCCTTTGAAGTAGTTTATATTATAATACCACATGTAATATTATCATTATGGATTCATTTTCATTGTTTCTTCATCTTCATTTTCATATCACCCATATCTATTGTCGAAACATTCCCAATAGTATAAAATACTTTTAAGGATTAATTTATCATTTAACCTTCAAATTTATTTATAGGAAATATCAGGGTTGTCCAACCATTCATCACATATTCCATTATGGTATTATTTCTAATATCACAATTTTTTCCTAATGTTTTTTCTATTCGGTATTTAATTAATTTATTTATAACATATTAGTGATTGGTTTCAATATCATGAAATTAAATTTTATATTATGCACATTTTTAGAATAATAAGTCATTCATATAGTAACTTGAATAAATTCAATCCATATGGGTGAGTGTGAGTGAATTATCAGTGGTGTTTGATATAAATTTTAATTTGATTTATTTTTCTCCTCTAAATAAGTGAATAATTTTTTTATCTTAAAATAAACACATTTAGAAATTTCTCCCCTATTTTTCTATTGAAACATATATATTATAGTGACCGATGATTAACAAATATAGACATTATTGTGTAAATTATTTGTAATACTTAATACATTACACATAAATATGCAAAAAGACCTTATTAGGTTAATCCCTTTGGAAATATGGAAATGTAAACACTATTACATTTGTGATCTCCCTTATATACCACTACTTTTTCCTTGAATAACACCTTCTTAGACACAATAAACATAATACATATCATTAATCCATTGGTGGAAGTAAACACAAAAAAGGGTGAGTTCAGATGCTCAGTAAGTGTAAAAAAGGAGGATATATGAACATAATCATGAGCTAAGGGTATAAGAGAAGCATCATGAAAATAAAAGACCGTACAATCATATAAAATTTAATAAACCGGAATCATGGAATAATTATTGGTATTTACTAAGACATGAAACATAATGAAATAATGAACATATGACAGGAAATCATAACATTTAACAAAACATGGAATTGTGGAAAAACAGAAGCATATAATAATTATTTAAATAGTAATGATGAAATTTATTTCATTATAAACTTGGTATTATGGGCTCACATTCGATACCATACTGATATACATGGTTCACTCAACTGTCCATCTTAGTAATCAAGGTTCACACTCTATACCATGATAGTGGACAAAGTCCATTTCGTCTATCTCATGAGATATAAATATTTACATAGTGAACTTGAGGGAGATATAGGTCCCACCCATCTCATGATGAAATCATAAATAAATGTTCCATAATCCCATAAATTATCATATCAAGACCCATGAATTCAGATTTGAATCATAAACATTAAATAATATCATAATTTTCTGAAATGAGACAGGTATTATAATAATTTTATCAAAGTATATCTTGTGAAAAGAAGCAGGTTACATAAGAATATAACCTATCAAAGAGAAAAATATTTCAGAAAAATATAACCCCTGATAGATATTCAATATTCATAAACACGCAATCCATTAAAATGGATGAAATTTTGTAAACATCAAGCCATAAAACATAAACCATTTAGAGAATGAATATGAATGGGACCATTGGATCATTTCCCTGAAATTCATAAATAACACCAACAGATGTCATATTTGAATGGAAGTAATATCTTCATATCATTTAAAAACATTTCATTAGGGAAGATATCATTTATTTTTTGAGGAAAAATGGTTTTCAAATAATAAAATCTTTGGAAAGACTTTTCCTTGAAAATATATAAAAGAATCCTGAAAACATTTTTTAAACATTTTCCATGAAAAATTATAAAATAATCATGAAAGCATTTTGAAAACCTCTTTCATTGAAAATAATTTTAGAAAATACAAAAATAAACATTTCAATCGTTGAAATCATTTCCTTTTAAAAAATGTTTTGAAAACATAAAATGGAAAAAATTAAATTCATTTATAAGACTTTTTAAATAGAAAACAATTTTTTAAGAAAAATTTTATTTGAAATGCATTTTTAAATTAAAAAAAGTATGTAATATTAAGAACTAAATATTTTTTTAAAAATTAATTGTAATCTTATACAACATTATTTTTAGAAATGATGTTTTTGATGATAGGTATGTCTATACATGTGAAGTATTTCTTTTACACATTAAATGTTTTGAAAAGTAATGTAATCATAAAATGAAAAAAATATTCATTTTAAACCCATTTTCTAAATGTTATTAAATGGGTAAAAAAATAATTTATACATCATAAGATAATATTAAAACATTTTTTATAACATTTTTTTAGAAGACCATTTTTTTAAAGAATATATATTTCTAATAAAAAGAAAAAATGAAATTTGAATTTTCTTAAAACATGTTCATGACAATATTAAGTACCAAACAATATAAAATGTTAATAATACATGAATAACATTAGGATAATAAAATTATTGAGTTTTCATGAGATTTGGATCATAATGTTTCATCCATGCAATCATAATCATTAACAATCACAATAATTGATGAGATTACTTCAATAAAATCGTACAACATTGTAACATTGAACCGTACTCCCTATGTAAGAAAATGATGTTAAAGGGATATTAAAATATCATTAAAATAAAGAGAATAAATATATAAAATTTCAATTGGAAACATATACACCTCATAAAAGAACACAAGTTAATAACAAAACACGTGTCTCAATAATTGAAAATTGAGGCTAAATTACATTAATGATATTGTATCATTTGAACAATAAAACCCAGGAAATGAAATCTCATAAAACTGATATGTAAATACCCAAAAAATTAATAATATTAATCATATAATATATTAATATGATTTATATAAACCACAAAAATAAATTACCATTAAATAAGGCATGCATCTCATGGAAATAAAAAGTGAGACATAATTCCTTTACCTTATGTCGTGACTCTCATTGTACTTGTAAAAATGTATAGTATAAAAATATAAGTTTTTCAAAAAAAATTAATCAAAAATATTTATATATCTAATAAAATATATTATTTTATTATAATATTATTTTACCCTCTTATTAACAATTATTTGTTTATGTTTTTTCATGTAATATATTGTTTGTCCTTCGGTAATTGTTTAGACTTATTATTCTAGAGAGTCTTACATAGATTATGATATATTTTCATAAAAAATGTAAATAATTATATAAATATCATATATATTTAGTATATATTTATATATATTCATCTATAAAATATATAACATTGAAATGTAATACGCCATTCAAAGAGATGGTAGTAATTACATACACATGAATGTTGTTTCCATTTGGTTGTCGTATTGAAATAAAGTATGTTAATGAAATATATGTATGTATGCATATAATATCATTATAGAAGAATTATTAAGTTATATATATGATTTTTTTACTAGAATCATCTTTAACACATTTCGTGTAATGTGTAAATGAATCACATCACTTTGAGGATGTTATAGTCTACACACCAACAAACAAAGTTATCTTATTTACATAAGATGAAATGTATAAATTTATGAGATATAAAATAATTAAATAAGATTAAAGACATAATATAAATAAAATATGTCATATATAAATAAAATTTAAATAATAATTTCCAATAATGATATATGGTAAAGTAAAAACCAACAACATCGTTTCCTGAGGTGGTAGTTCACTGTACGCAAGAAAGTTAACTTCATTACCCATTAAATGGAAGTATGTGTATGTTTAGTTCAAACCCATAATATAAGAACATATAAAATTATTTAGGATATTATTTTTAATATATAATCATGGAATAAGGATACATTATGAAGCTGATAATGAAAATAAACGAATGGAGCTTGAGGAAGGATGTTACATCTTCTTCAGGAAACTTCTTTTTCTTTTCCCCAATGGTATTCCTTGGATATATTAACTCTAATATAAAGGATTATAGGTTTAGTATTGGGATTTTTATAAGATATTAGGGATGATTTTTTTGAGTAAAAGAATCTTGTGGGTTGGGAGGATGTGGGATGTTTGAATACCTTTTCATCGTGGTGGAGGAGTGACACTCTTGTAAATTTTTTGAATGGGAAATCCACCTGTTGTATTCCCATCTAAAGGGGATACAATAATGGTCTAAATTCTATAAAATGGACCAAAATATCTATATATTTTATTTCATTGGATTTTGTAAATGTTTATAGGACATTTTAAGCCCTTATGATTAATGTTTTTTCTGTAGTTATGTTAACTATTCCCTTAATCAATTTAATTAATTTTAATAATAGTCAATAATAATTTGGTCAAAAACTATGTCTTTATTATAAAACATTAAAATTTATTATTATTCGAAATATGGAATCCATTTTTCAAAATTTCAATCTAATAATTTTTGGATATTAATATAAAATTAATCTATGATATGGGACATCAATGCAGGGGTTTTAAAGTAAAATGTTCCAAAGTTTTCTAGGGTTTAATATCCCATTTTATTGTGAAATTTTTTCCAATGTCATAAATTAGATTTAATGATATCAAGTTGAAATAATTGAACTCTAAATAGAATAAAATGAAACATTTATCTTTATACACAAATTAGATGATAAATTAGTTTGATATAAAATTCAGTATTTTTCACTAATCATCGAAACAATTAAACTTCACATTATAATAAAAACACCACCCTAATATAATTTTTACGTTTTGATTTTAAATTTGAATTTAATATTGACATATATAATCTTTAAAAGTTACAAAAATTGGATTTCAAAATGGGTCTCTATGAAAAGGTGTTAAATCAACATTTATTAAAATATATGATTTTATCCATAATATTTGTTTTTTTACAATCATATTCCTTTAACATCTATTGGATGAGTATAAAAATATTTTATTGAATATAATACATCTATTTTATTAATATCACTTATTAGTTATAATTACGTAGATTTATAAGTATTAAATAGCTTTGTGAAGATAAGTGTAATTTTTTTTCATTGTATTCAATTTCATTACATTTTTGTTTCTAATTAATTGGTAACCAATGAATTAAAATTATTCCATTATAAACAATTTATTTCCATTATTTAGTTAAAAATTATTAACTTCTAATTTAATGCCTTGTTTAAATCTTATTATAATAAATAATAATGATATAATAGTATTTTTTTGTTAAACATGGTAATGTGTGTATCTCTAGTCATCAAAGAAACTCATTGTTGCATACAACACACTCTAACTCATTATTCCATGAATTTCAGGATATGTGAAATATATCAAATATATTTAAAATAGTAAATATTTTTTTCTCATGATATTATATACCCTTATTCACTTGGTGTTCCATGTAGTATATGATCTACATGGTGTTACATATAACACAATACAAACATAGTGATTAAATATATAAAAATTTATATTTTTTTGTGAAATGAAAAATATCATCCAATTATAAAATTAATCTAAAAATATTTAAAAAAATCTTGGGGTGTTACCATATACCACCTTAAAATGAATTTATCCCTTGAAATTTATTGAGGATAGTAAATGTTTTAATACATGATTGTTCCCTTCATAGAAACCAATATTTTTATAATAAATACTATGACTTGCATTAAAAATACAATGACATAACCGTAATGGTTTCCCAATGCAACAAAAACTAGCTTCCCACATAGAAGAACCCTGGTGGGATGTGAAAACATGCTCATGTAAGATAAATATAACCATCATATTCATATGGATAGTGATAGAGAATAAAGTGAGGATAATGTTATCAATCAAAAATCAATAAATTTGTGATGACTTAAGGGACAATTTTTTCATAAAAAATGGAGGTACTAGTGTATAATTTATTCATTCATGATACTTATACCTAATGTTAATTTTTTTTAATGAGATTACATACTTACATGACTTCAGGAAAACTATACCCTTTATTGTACCTTTATTAACATTCACTTCATCTCTTATTCCACAAAAGGAAGTTGAATTTTACATTCTCGAATCATTAAAAGATCATGAGATCAATAAATAAATGATAGGTTATTCCATATGTATTCATCACAACATATATATAATAAATTTTTTTCAAATATGTATAATTAATTATATGTGGGGATAATAATTTATCAAAAACCATTCTATAAATGGTTATACATACAAACAAATCAAAATATGGACATACAAAATTTTAAAAATAAGATCACTAAATTCCCCAAAAAAAACATCGTATTAACCCCCCATAGTCAAGAAGTATCTCTTGGTTTTCATATTCAACACATATGAATAACTTCATCATGAATTCCAATGAAATACGGTAGTAACCTAAATTTCCACCAATCCATATAGAAAACATGAATGTTTCATTATTCCAACGTTTATTGGATATATTTCATAAATCCAAAAATGTTGTTATCTTTATCAATGAAAAAAGAAAGTAATTTTCAACAAGTCCTTAATTAGACCCCAGTTAATAAGTACCATCCCATTTAGTTATTCATGACTAACATATCTTTACAAAAACAAAATTATCTTAAAACAATTAACTTATTAAGTGTTATCATTACCCTATTCATTTGTTTTCAATTAACATCACATTTCCATTGAATCACTTTTCTTTTCTATTAGGACTATTTAATGTATTATTTTAAATCTATAGATAAAAAATTAATCTAAAATGTACTCATATATTTCAATTTTAATATAACTTAAATCATGAATCAAAATACATAAAATTATTTTTTATTACACTTCATACTTAAGCTATTAACAATGCTACATCATCTTATTATATATAAACTCATTCAACTCATAGTTAATCTCTAGTCTCCTGATCATCAACATCATAACCATTACTTATACCACCTTACTAATTCTATTCTTAAACATTCCACCTTAGACATTTATTTGCATAATGACCATGCATTCTACACTTAAAGCATTTAAACTTTGATTAATTATTAGGGAGATAAATATTCCATTCTATTTCATTAACAAAACTATTCATTTTCCATTGCGGAAAATTCATTTGTGTCCTTATTTTCCATAGTGAAAACATCATTAGGTTTGTATAAGAAATTCACTTCATTTATTTATCAACACTATTTAAATGTTTTAACTGAAAATTCATTTCTCAGTGGTCTCCATTATCAGAACTCGTAGTGAAATTCATCCTTCGCTTCATTGGTGAGACTGAGAGTTGGTTAATGTAGATGTTGTAAATCATGTTACATGAAAACTAATTAAGAATGATCACAAAATTCATCACTCCTATTATCATCTCATTTGACTTTTCATCAGAAAATTGACTATCACATTCAATATTTACCTAGTTTCATTTGGTTCTTCCAATTTACTCAAAATGCAATTCATAGTCTGAGAAACACTTATAATAGTGTAAAACCACATAATCATGAAAAATAATTATGTATAGGATGTGTAAAACATCAAAAAATCCCTTAATCTAGTTCACCTAGGCTTAACACAGGGTATTCATATGAAATAATGTTTTATATCCTTCTTGATGGTTTGTGAACACTTTTTCAATTACCAAATCATATCCCGAGGTATTTTTAAACCCAGTGTGTAGCAACACTGATTTTCCTTTACCAGGTTACACCGAGTAAGGCCCAATACACATTGATGTAGTTATTACCACTAGGTAAATCAATGGTAGATCCACATCCTACTGTATAATCCAGACATTAATTTATTTCTAGGAAACCATTCTCCATATCCTTTATCCAAAGTATAGTACATTTTCATATACTTGGACACAATTGTAAACTTATCTATAGAGAAATAACTAGATATATCCTTACTAATATTGATAGAGATCTAACAATAGTTTTCTCATCCTAGTTTCCAAAGGATTTCTAAACCATTACTTTTGTACCAACTATAGATACTCAAGTATAATGTATATTAAAATTACATCAATTTTGTATAATACTTAGTACATTACACAAACATATTCTTAATGATCGTATTAGATTAGTGGCATTGAAAACACGGATATGTAAACACTAGTTGATGAGTGAACTAAAATATATCATACTAGGTTCTTCTTGACTACAAAAATTAATATAAACATTAATCATAATATATATCTTTATAACTTTGAGGAATGTAAACATAATAAGGGGTGAGATTAGATTCTATAAAAGGGTAAACAGGGGATATATGTGAACATAATCATGAGAATAAGAGAATGAGAACCTAATAATGAAAATAGAAGACCATACCATATATATTCTACATTATAAATATGAATCAAGGAATAATGATTAGAAGTTCATATGAAATGAATCATAATAAAATAATGAATAGAAGACATGAATTCATAACATATAAACAATACATGGAATTGTGGGAAACACATTAGCATATAATAATGATTTTAAAAGTAGTCAAGGCATCGTTGATATGGTCATTTTGGTAGTCATAGTTTGCTCCCATGAACATATTTATAGTCAAGGACCACTCTAAAGACCATCTTAGTGGAAATAGTACATTATGTCTATCTAAATAGATATAAATAATTACACAAAGAATTTTAGGGAGGTATAAGTAAAAAACATATGCTAATGAAATCATACATACATTTTCCACAATACAATAAACAATCATATCATTAATCATGGATTGAAAATGGGTATCATAAACATGTAAGCATATTATAACCAGTAGAAAAGAGATAGGTTTTATAATCATTCCATCAAACTATAACCCTTGAAAGGAATAATATTTCATAAGAATATAAACCACCAAATAGGAATATATTACAAAAACATATTAAATGAAAAAGATAACTCGTTTCATGAACATATAACATGTGAAAGGGGAATGTATTTTCTAAAAATCATGCCATAAAATTTAATCCATCCAGATAAAGAAGATGAATGGAACCTTTGGATCATGTTTAAGGAAATCATGATCACAAAGAAATTCCATCATCGTAGCAAGATCAATTTGACATATCATTTAAAAATATTTACTAAGTGATAATAACCTTTCCTTATTGAAAATTATTCTTTTGAGACATAAAACCTTTTGAAATAATTTTTATTGAAAACTTATAAAATAATTTTGAAATCATTTTAAAACCATTTATTATTTAATCCATATAAATTAAACATGGAATAATTTTGAAAAAAATTATCTACAAAAATACTATAAAAAATAATAATAGAATCCTCTAAATTAGTGAAACCGTTTCCTTTGAAAATAACCTTTTGAGAACATATAATGGATGATTAGAAAATCATTTAAAACAAATTTTAATCTTTTTTTTGAAAAACCTATTTCATTGATAAAAAGTTAAGATTGAAAAAATTACAATATTATTAGGGAAAAAATTACTTTAAAAAAATTATCCTTGTAATCATATAAAGGAATAATCAATGAAATGGTGTTCATGAAGGTGGGTATGTCCATACTTTCTGAACATTTATTTTTAACATTTAATGCTTTTAAAAGTACCTTGATCATAAAATGACAAGAATTTCACTTTTGAAACTATTACGTAAAATGGTAATACATGGATCAAAATTTCCATTATGATTCATAGGATAATTGTAAAACTTTTTTCAGAAAATTCTTTATAGATTTTTTTTAATTGAACATAAATTTCCAACTGAAAGGATAAATGAGATTTAAATTTTCATAAAATTTTTTCTTAATTATCATTAGTAACAAATAGATGAAAAAAGGTAACAAAACATGAATATGTAATGAATTATTATTTGATAATAAAATTAATGAGTGTTCTTGAGATGTGGATCATATTTTTTATTCAATGGAATAATAATCATAAACAATCTTGATAAAAAATTTAGGTTGTTTATACAAAAACATACCACTCGGTAACTTTGAAAAATACACCCCATGCAAGAAAATTAAATTTATAAGAGAATAAGGTATCATGATAAGAAAAATATTGATGAAATAACATGTCAATTTGAATTATATACATCATATAAAATGACATATATTAATAAAAAAACTTGTGTTTGAAAGAATGTAAATTGAGACAAAATTACTTTCCCAATTTGGTAACAATAGAACAATAAAACCCTTGAAATGAAATATAATAAAATGGATTTTTACATTTCCTTAACTTTAAAAATAATAATCATATAATACATTTATTTCATGTATATACACCATAAAAAAGAGATGAGTGGTGAATAAAGCATTTATCTCACTGAAATAAATAATTATATTGAATTCCCTTACCTTATGTCAAGGCTCTTTTTTCAATTGTACAAACCTCATGTATAACAAACATATGTTTAAAAAAATATATATTTTTGGAAAATATTATTTTATTATCACTTTATATTACCGGATTATTATCAATTCTTTGTTAAGGTTTCTCTTTAGTTAATATATTCTTTGTTATTCGTACATGGTTTACTTGTTATTATTGATCATCTTATACAGATCATTATTTACATATATAAATAATGAAAAAAATTATATAAATTTTATTTATATTCATTTTATATGTATTTATAATAATATATACAATTTTGTAAGATGTAATGGAATACACTATTCATGGAGACGACAGGCAGTACGTACACATAAACGTTGTTTCTGTTAAGTTTTCATATTGAAAGAATGTACATTCATGAAATATATTTATATAAGTGTTTAATATCATTAAATTAGAACTATTATGTTTTATTTATCATATATCATCACTAAGTCCACCATTAAAACATTCCTTGTAAAGTTTGAACAAAACTCATCAGTTTGAGGATGTAGTAGTCGACACGTCAACAGATGATGTGATCATATTTTAAAATGATAGAAAGTACAATGGTATATGTCATAAATGAAATAAATAACAATAAAGAAATAATAAATATAAGATATATCATATATAAATATAGTTTCTATCATAATTAATATCCTTGAAAGGTGGTAAATGAAAAGTGTACAACATTTTTTCATGAGGCAGTAGTTCCTCATACAAAATATTTGTATGTTCATTAACCATTAGATCGAAGTGTTTGTAAGTGTCTGAAAATGACATAATATATGAAAATATAAGTATATAAATGATACATGTGTTATTATATTATAATTGAATAATTATATTTGAGGGGTTGGATATAGAAAACAAAAAAAGGATCTTGAGGAAGGATGTTTCCTCTTCCTTGGGTAACTACTTTTGGTTTTCACAAAGGGGCTTCCTTGGATAGACTTATTCCCAAAGGGAGGATTATTGGTTGAGGGTAGGGATGTTTAAGAACTATTTGGGATGTTTTTGGTAGATAAAAAATGGATTGATATTTTTGAGGAAGTGAGATGTGTGACTGCATTTTTATATTGGAGGAGTTTCAGTCTTGTTAATTATTGTAAATGGAATTCAATCCATATTTTTACCATGTCATGTGGGTCTAATAAATGTAAAAAATTAGATAAAATGGTGGATAGGGTCTATTTATTGCTATGAAATGGATTTCTGACATGTTTATAGGTCATTTAAGAATATACGTCTATGGTTTAGTCCCTCGATATGCTAAATATTCCCTCAATCGTTGTAATTAATTTTAATAACATTCACAAATATTTTTTTTTCCAAAAAGTTAATTTTAATTATTAGAAGTTATAAATTATTCTGATTCTAAATATGTAATCAATTTTTCCAAATTCCAATCACTAAATTGGTATAAGTTAATTTAATATTAATATCGTAGATGGGACTTCAATGCTAGTTTTAAAAGTAAAATGTTCACAAAAGTTTTATGTTTTTATATCAAATTTCAATGTGAAATTGGTTCAACATTACTAAATTGGATTTACTGATATAAAATTTATTTAATTTAACTATAAACAAAATTAAATTTATTATTTTTCGCATAAATAAATTAGATGAATTTTTAGTTTAGAATTAAAATTAAGTATTTTTGATTATTCATCAAAAAAATTCACCATTTCAGAAAAATAAAAAATAATTCAACATAAATTGAATTTTCTGTTTAAAATTAAACAATGAATTTTTTTTTGACAAATAAATTCTATAAAAGTTTCATAATTTTTATTTTAAACATTTTATCCTTTAAAAGTCTGTAAAACTACATTTATAGAAATATAGTTTTTTATGCATAAAATTGAATTTTTTCTTATCATATCCCTAAAAAATATTTTAGATTACTAAATTTTTTGATTTTATTGAATATATAATAATTTTAATATATTAATAACAATAAATATTTATATTAACTATAATTTATTAGGATAAAAAATATTTACAAACATAAAAATAAAAATATTTCATTTATAATCTAGTTGTTTACAATTTAATTTCTAATAAATTATAACCAATGATTTTATATTATATATTTATAAATAGTATATATTCATAATATATTTAAAAAAATTTAGAACCTTTAAATTAACATCTATTTTATGTAAAATTATATTAAATAATATTTTTTAAATAATACACTGTGGTTCGGTAAAATCTAGTTATGTGTTTAACAAAAGAAATAAATTGAAATACGTTGTTGCATATGACAGATTTTAACTCAAAATCATGCACATTGAAATATATATTATATATTTAGTATAGTAAATATATTTTAATGTCTCATGATATTATATATCCATACGTTGTTGGTATTGCATGTAGAGAAAACTGAGCTTGGTGTTGCATATAATAAAATCCAAACATATCAATTTCATTTTTAAAAAGATAAATTGTTTCATGAAATGAAAAATATAGAAAAAATATAATATTATTTCCAAAAATTTATTTCACAAAATATTTAGTTTTTACTAGAATAACATATGAACCGTTTAGATAATTTTATTCTATTATTCCTTTCTACATGTAAATTATTATCATATATAAACCAATACTTATACTAGAAAAACATCTTTTTCATACAGATCATTTTAGATTTTTTATTATATTTCATTTATTTTTTGATCACATAGGCCTCCCGAAACACATTCACTATGTGTCATACTATTTCTCAATAGTGTAATTTTTTTTAATTATTTTCTACAAGAAAATTTACAATCATGTTTTCTAGATTCTATTGATTAGTTGTTGATTTATGATTTATAACTTTACAACATACACTTACTGAGAAAGCATTGTAAGGAATACCCATCATTTCTTTCTCCATGGATATTAGATATTTTATTCTTGATCATTATCATCTCATTATTTTTTAATTAGTTTAGGCATCCACCTCCTTCATCCTAGATATAGCTTTATTATTTGATTTTATTCTCTCTTCAAGTTGTTTCTAGAATGGAGTAAATTTTTCTTTAGTTATTTATTCCATGTATTTTTTAACATTTTTCAACTGAATTTCCAATAATTATGTCACTATAAATCACCGTCTTCTCAAAAAATTCCATTATATATCTAGAGCTACATTAATTATCATTTTTTCATGTCTATATATGCAATTAATATAAGATACACTTCATGCATGATATCTTGTAAATCTATAACCCTTTAATGGAATTAAGTCTTATAATTATTTCTCTATGAATAGAAACTGGATCTAAATTTACATACCTTGGACACTACATCCATGGGATGACCATTAATTATATTATTTATTGGGTTATTTTTTATATATTTATATGTATATTCTTCAACAATGTTATGGTCAAAATTATCATTATAAATAAAATCAGGCAAATTATATAAAGATTCCATCTTTATATTCTCATTATTATTATTTTCATCTTCATGTCATTTAATATAAGGTTGTCTTCATATATTTTGTATGATGACACAACTTTATATATCCGATCAAATTCTCTCCAATTAATATTCTCATGATTCATTAACATCCTGAATTTGGTAGTAGAATGAGTGTTGTTCATGTAATTATCATTGGAAGATGTTTTACTTATAGTATACTTTTGTGGTGTCATAATATCATTCACTATTATTAGTCTAATCAGTATCCTGAAGTTTATAATCCATGAAATTCTTTATATGATCATGTTAAAACATAAGCCTATCATTCTACTAACAATCCATTTGATTCCTCAAAAAAATTCATCTTCATCATTGATTCAATGCTCTAAACTAATATATTGATATCTATATAGAATTCCCTAATTGAAATTTTATTCTCTATTACATATTATTGGGAAAATGATTACATGAAGATCCCAAGGTAGAAGAAGTGTGTGATATGATTAAAAATATTTTCATTTTCATTGGTTATCATAGAGATTTAGATCTTAGTGAAATATTAATAGAATTTCTTTCACTATATCATTTTTAATCTAACTAGTAACATAAAATGATATGTTTATATATTGACATAAAATCAGGCATATGATAGAATAATTTTACTCATTTAACTATAGAATGCTTATCCAAATAAAATTAATCAATTTTCTGATGATATACTGAACGAAATGCTATTCACAATATGTGTTCGAAGATTTATTAGAAAGTTATATTTTGTATAAGAGGGGAAAAAATCTTATTTTATTTTTAAACACTACTAATAGAAATGAAATTTACATTTCATAGACTTATTTAGACTTCATCATCAACTTATTTCGATGATTTTTTATTTATATTTATCCTTAAAACATAAATGCATTATAACTCCATATTTGATGCTCTACTAAACTCATATTTCTTTTGTTGTATTTCATGAATTCATGAAGATATATACATTTAAATTTTAGGGTTATATCTTTTCCTCCAACAAGAATAAATCACTATCATTCCTCATTTCTTGATTATCACAATTCCCTTGTATTATTATTTTATTATTCTTTTTTTCTTCAAATAGAAATATATATTTAAATAATATTGTTTTCCTTTATTGTATTTTGATTTTGATATGGAAATATTCCTTCGAAATATTCATATTAATCTACATAATCATAGATTTCAATTCTATTTATATGTTTTCTAGAAATGGTACATACTAATTTATATGATACAAAAAACAATTTCCATTGATCTAGAGGTTGGGATTAATCCTAATATTTCTTCATCACTAAGATCATTCTTGGTTCACCCCCTAAATTCGTTATGGATATTAAATTACAATTAATCTCAATTAGTGTATAGATTTTTATTCTAGATGACCACCTTTTAAATTCCTATATTATATCTAAACAAACACGAATACAAGTATTTATAAAGAGTTATAATCTGTTCCATATTGGTCTGGTTAACATAATAAATTTTGTAGTGGGGTATTATTCACAAAAATTTCATCTATGTAATCATTTAAATACATAGTTTGAAAATAATATATTTACATTTAAATTACTAAATCTTATTTATTGTAAATTACATTTCTTATAAATTATTTGACATACCACGACATTTTGTACTTCCCTATGAAACAAAAAATCACAAATTTATTTATATATTTATAGGGTATTAATATTTATGGAATTATGGGGGGATGGGATTCTTCACATACTATCGATTTTTTCATCCCAGCTAACCATTATGTTCTAGATGTTTATCAATAAGTAGTTACCTTGAAATTATCCTCGTGATTCATCTCGAAGTGAAATTTTTCTTGTAGCATGTATTTAATATATATAAATATGGAAATATAAGATAATTTAAAATTCTTCTTCATGACCAATAGAGAGTATTTTAATTAATAATATTTATTTCTATTTTCTACAAAACGTATCAATATTTTTATCACTCTCACTTCCCTATTTGAACATAACTCATATAAAAATTGTTACTATTATGAAATGTTTAATAAATATTATGAAATACCCAAATGAAACATTTATATGTTTTACAATACTATTATAAATGAGGTAACCATACTACTTCATGAAAAATAAATATGATTTTTTAATGAAAAATGTTCTAGGGGGATGGTTTCTTCCAAAAACATCTAGAATGTATTTTAACCTTTTAATTTTATATTTTCTCTTCCTACAAAAAATCTACACAAAATCTATGTCCACTGAATTTATATAAAGATCTATAATGGTGTTTCATTCCATTTTTATAATAATGGAACATCTGTACCTCATATAAATATCTTCCATAAACTTCCTCACATAGAAAATTATTTAATGACATCTCATTCATTATCATTTACTCAACATTATTGTGGTGGAAAAAATTCAATCCGAAAATAATATATTCACACAACATACGTTCAATAAAAAAACTAGTCCATTATAGAAAATATAATAATAATTTCTCTGATTATGACCCCACTATAATTACTTTACCCAAAAACCCCTAACACTCTATGCAGTATGGTAAAAATTAATTTAGACAATAGAAAAACAATGTTACAAATGAAATGACATTTAAATATTCTGAATATTGTTATATTATATTGTATTGATAAACATATTTCACTAAATCATACACATTAAATACTAAATTAAAAATTTATGTATATCCCGACTATTCATTTCAAAAACTAATTTCTGAATTGAAAAATATTCTCATAACATGAAACTTTGGTTTATTTCACATGTGTTTTTACTATACTAAAAAATAATAATATAGACACAATTTATACACCAATCTATTTACCAAACACTTACCCAATAATCCCACTAGACTATAACCCACAACTAATAAATTTATAGACACTAAATTCACTAATAATCACAATCCTTACCAATCCCCACATGTATCCCACCACTTATTGAAAATAATCTACCTACATTTCACTAAGATTAAATTTTAAAAATAAATCCACTTATAAGATAGGTCTACCGTAATGTATATCCCACCATCCATCATAATTCAATTATAATTATGTTTTAATTGTTCCAATAAAAGTTTTATTCTCATTACTATTGGTTTGTCTTCATTTCCGATCAAAGAGAAATATCTTTTTAAACATACACTATTAACAAAATACTTCACAACATTATCCCTACACATTATATATTAATTAATATAATACCCTAGGCCCAATACATTTCACCTTGAATAGAATTTCCCTAAGACACACTCTAGGGTCTATAGCATCATAAAATAGATCTCAACCACTATATATATCCAATAATTATCCACTATTACACACCTAGTCTTAGTGGATATCTGCAATGGTCCAAAACCCCTCTCACTCTTTTGTGAATCTGACATTATATCATTCACTAACCACATAGATACCTTCATTATTTGATATAGTATCTATGTAAATCCACATGTTATAATTCTCATATTTAATCCTAGAGTGGATAAATCACAAATCAATATCATGGTCCAACTACACTAGATGGGATATATTTTCACAAACCATTCCACAATGTGATATCACTCAGTAATAAACATATTGTTATCATCCACTAAATCATAATGGAACCCCAATACAATGAAATTAATTTTGGGGGGAATTAATGATTAATATACCCAATAAAAAAATAAAGATATTAAATAATTTACTATACCCTACACATGTAACAATCGACCATAAATAAACCCCATTAGTGATAGTGATACACAATAAAAATTATGTAATTTAATATTAATGCTTCAAATCTGATTATCATTACTTGATTTAATGAGTCATATGATCTATATAAAAATACTATACAACCTCGAGAGTCTAAAAACAAAATCCATTGCTGTATACCACTACAAATTGATGGTATTTTAGGCATATCCCATTACAAGTATCTCAATTCAAGGCCATTAATATGATAAACTATCTGACCTACATAGTGGATATTATCAAACTCATTCTCTTATTCCCATGAAAATAGAGACATTATTGAATCACTATAAAAATGGTATATAAATTATAATGTCATCTATTGAATATCATGTATCAATAGGTGTACATCATAATGTAATCCCATTATATCATTGAACTTATTATACCTTGATTCACATCCCATAATACCTTTTGAAAGACTCCTAATTTACCATTCACCCATGCATCCCAAGCATATTAATATTGTCTAGAATAATTCAGTAATTTTCATTCCCAATCCATTTCACTATACATAATCCTAGAACCATAGATAATAATTTGTTAGAACAACATTATTTTTCTTTTTCAATCATATGATTAATCTACCCATGGCACCCATCAATAATGTATCCACATGCTAGAATGGCGCTTCTCTCTTGACTATAGTCATAATATCCTAATCCATTCTATGGGAAAGATCAAAAATATTCTTGGAAAAATAATTCTCCAATATTTGAAGAAATATCTCATAGTAAATATCTATTTCTATATCCTAGATACCATAACCCATATGGGTTAGTTCTCAACAACTCACTCCCAGTTTTCAATATCAAAACACTAAAAAATTCATAATCTATGGCCCATTACATGGAATCTCATCAATATTTATTATCCATATGTAGGTAATAAAATAACCACATTAGGATTATAAGAATAAATATTACAACATTGATTCCATTACTCATAATAAAATAATATAGATATGTAATCAAAAGATAAAAATAGGGAATACTATGAATCAGCCCTTGCTACATTGTATACACCATAAGGGAATAGGGTGTCATATCAGCTAGTCCATAATCCAACATATCATACCCATTCACATAGGAAAGTGACTATGATATATATATATATATATATAAAGTCCCCATAAATATTAAAAATAATAAATAACTATGGCCCATATATATTGATTCCAACAGAAATGTTATATTGGAAAAAATGTATAAGTTATTGTTAACACATTAAAAACTAGAAAATTCATCAAAATGTGATTATCAGTCCCATACCAGTTATGAATTTTATGTGAATACTGTTTCCATCAAATAAATCATGAATGGAAACATCTAAACACACTATTACTATAGTAAAAAATAATCAATAATAAATAAGCATTATATTTCTGAAAAATTATTCTTAAGACTAAATAAAAATCCAAAAACCACCATCATAATTCTGTTTGAAGATGATCCCTCATGACAATTTCCTCTATGAATAAGAATAAATTTTACCCCATGTTTCATCCAATCTATACTACGACTACCATATCAATAATAATAAGAAGATTCAAAAAAAATTATAGTGGTGCTTCATAACATCCTCGTCCCTCTTAGACTAGATGAGTTTGGGAAGGAGGGTTCAACATGACCTCATAAACACCTTCTTATACTTTATAGGATGATTAATAGTACTATATCACCATAATTTCTAGGAAATTTTTTTTATTCATAAACTATATGTTATTCATTTATAAACATAATTTCTTATTATGGAAATATGTGTTAAAAATAATTCATATAATAAATGAATCTAATAAAAAATTATTTATATATACATTATTAAATATTAAAATATTTTACATGAAAATATGTTATACATACCAGATATAATGATATCTATTAAATGTGCATAAATCAAAAGTGTACAATAATTAAAAATAATAATACTATCATTTCCACATGATAATACACTAAATCAAAAACATTGTTGAAGATAAGTTTTAATAAAACAAAACATTCAATGAAAAAAATATATCAATAAAAGAGAAAGAGGGTTTTATAATACAAAATTAAAACAATAAAATTGAGTGGTGTTCCTTATGAAGATATAATGATGTTATTAATATGATATAAAATGGGAAATATAACTCTTATATGAATGTAATGAAAAAGATATAATAAGCTTTGGGAATAACAACAACAAACATCATACTGGTTGAAAATTACTATATGTAGTAAATATACATAACAAAAAATTTGACATTGAAAATATACATATCCATTATAAATTATTTATTTGAAAAAAATCAAATGAATAAAATGATACTAATACAGTTTTTATGATATAAATTATTATGAATAATTTTTTTTCCGAAATATTTACTTGTAAAAAACATATGAAAAAATTATAAATTATTTTAATAAAATCAAATGATAAAAATAAAATTATTATTTTTAAATTAAATTATTAACACCACAGATATAATTAAAAAACTATACTGAATATGAATTCAATTATTAATGGCTAAATATAAATGTGTTAATTATAAAAAATTATTTGTATTATATTTTAATTTTTTTTCAAACAATGTAAATTTATTATATTTCTATAAGGATATTTAATAAAACGTATTTTTAAATTAAAAAATCATAAACATTCATTCATTGAGAAGTTAATAGTTTATATTATTGATAAAAGAATTAATTGTTAAATACCAATTTCAACAAATTGTTTTCTTATAAGCTATTTATTTTAATTTTAATAAGTTATTTTGATAGATATTAGAAAAGTACTTTAATATAATTGTTTATATATATAATAAAAATTATTAACCAACTAATTCACACTCCTTAGCATTGAACAATATTATATGGATATTCATTCGTAAAACACATGTTTCTATTATATTATAATTTATTACATGTTATTATAACACACTAAATATATCATTCTATAAGGATAAATATATTAAAATTTTATGTTTATAAGTGCGAGTAACTAACTTTTTCAACATTTAGTTATTCCTAGTTGATATAAAATAATAATTAGGACACATTATGTTGAAAATTCAATTTTCATAAAGAAATATGTGTCTATATATTTAATATATTTATTTAAGAGCTGAAATATTCATAATTAGAATTTGAACATGATTAAATGGATTAAAAACTATTAATGAATACATATTTGTTAGGAATTATGGTAAACATAAATTTTAGGCATATAAATATGTTTCTGAGTTAAAATTTTAGTTACGATAGTAAAAATAAATTATGGTGAAAATGATTAATAGAAGTGTTTATGACATAAAATAACGTGAAAAATTTTAATAAATATTTTCATGAGTTCATTCATGACTAATATCCATTATATTCTCACTTTTTATCAAAATATATTTTAAAATAAAAAATTTATTCCATGGTAAATGACTATTTATGATGATTTCACTCAAAAATCTACTATATAAGGTCCCCAACTCTATATATTCCAATCCACTCAAACTATCAGTATACCTATAGAATGATGAATAATCGATACCCTAATATAATCTTATTAGAATTTGGTTAGAATATTCTTCAAGGAAGTAGGTCAAATCCATAATTTTGATGGAACCCATGATGAGAATGAGAAAATTCATTATGGGTCCTAGTTAATCACCATATTTTACTATAATATTCCCAGTTATACACATAATATATATCATTATTCATTAACTATTTAATATTAAACTAATTATTATTCGGATAATATTATACAACTAATATATAACTCTAAAGTCTTACTCGTTCCCTAGTAGATCTTGTTCTTTTTTGGGGTGGTCCGATAAACTACTAGAATAATACTATTAGAACATCGTGATGTTATTCCTGAATAATTATCAAGAGGTTAAAATTAGAAATATATGATTTTATGGATTAATTTATTTATTGAATTTAGTTTAGTAAAAATGATATTAAAATTGAATGGTCATCATAAATCAACATGTAGTTTTCTATAAATTAAAAGAAACATACATGTCCTAGATTAAATACATTCAAAATAGAATAACAAATTCATTAAAATGAACCTTAGATTGAATAAATTGTTGAAAAAATATATTTTATACATCAAATTATCTATGATTAATGAATATATTATCGTTGAATAACGATTAAAATCTCCATTAAGAAATATGTAACAAACAATCATTATTACAAAGATTTACTATTGAAAATAATCAATAACTAATAAAACTATATTTATAAACATTTTTATAATTGAATCATATAAATGGTAAAATATATGAATAATTAATGTAAATATTTTATTATTGTTATTATGATTATTACATTGGATGTTAAATCACATTTATGGAAATGAGGATAAAATTTAAGGTTTTTTCATCCCAATTTTCTATTCCCTGGGATATGACCTATATTTTGAAAAAAATATCAATTCTATAATTTATAAACTAAAATAATTATGGATCTACCATAATATTTTTTTAATTTAATGTACTATGAAATCCATTTTATTATATCTCTTCCAAGTGGTTTTGATTAAAATATTACCAAATACACATTTGATTTAATAATAACTTTTTGAAATTAGGATTTTAATATGATAAAATTTTCATATATGTATGTTATTTAACTCTAAACCATATTTATTTCATTATAAAATATTATTTAATTGGGGTTTAATTTATTCATATTCTTTTTTTCTCAATTCAACCAAAATAATTCTTTTAAATTGGAACACCTTTTTATCTTCTTTCTGACCGGGAATCGATATACACCATTTATATATTGTTTATACTGTGTTTTGTATATAATTATATTTTCTTATTTGATTTATTAAGAAAATTCTATATTATCTATAAATTTATTTACAATATATTGAATTGAATATTTTTTAACATTTTACAGAGTAGTAAATTTTATTTTGATAAGACATTCATTATCAAACAATAAAATGAATCTATCTTGTTAACATATTCATGAGATAATTATATTTCAGTCATCCTCTTCAATATTCAATAATATAATCATCTAAATGATTTCATTTATTTTCATATAATTTTATTTTCCCACTTTTTATTATTATATTTCATTTAAATAAATATTTATTACAATAGTATAGTGAATTTATTCTTATTTCTCATTGTTGTTCTCTGAATATTATAAATTATTACATTTAATAAATTTTTATATCCTAAATGATTCTTATTATTCACTGAAGATATATTTTAATTATTATATACAACATATTATTTTTGGTGACTTATAATTACTACTTATATCATTTTTAATGAAACCCATTTGTATTTCATTAGATAATTAATATATCATGGAATTAATAATATATTCATATTCAAGTGGAACATATATATATATGGTTTTAAATGATGTGATATATGGGTTTATAATTATATATCCCTCTATTTCATTGTGTAATTATTTATATCAGATGAGATGACCTATAATAAATGGGGAGTAAAACCAATCCATAATGGGAATTTATACACTTTTTGATAATGGCATTTGTAGAGAGTAACAACATATGAATTTATTTTCTAATATTATTTATCTTTAAAATTATTATAACAATATTATTTTTTCATGGAACATGATTATTGGATCAGGTTAAACTCCATTTTCTTACTTTTTCATATGTTATTAAAAAAATCACGAATTGGTGACCAATAATTGTCGGTAAATGATTTATTCACTATGATTTCTCTATTTTATTTTTATGAACTAAGATAATATTAAATATATCTGAATTCTAATATTATTATCACTAATGATAATATAAGGTTTTCATTCATGTTTACAATTACCAAACATATGATCACACCCTTTCTCATGTTTCCATTTCTATTGTTATGAATAATAATATTAAAAATTATATAATTAAAAGGGTATTGTGGGAGGTGAGTATTAAGTGGATATGATTATGATACTGTAAAATATGTATCTATGTATATAAACTCAAAAAATTATAAACTTATTAGTTATGGTGTCTAATCTTCTATGAGGTGTAATGAATAAGGATCTAAATTTATTTTTCATTCATAAAAAATATTCATATGGTGTCTCATGTAGTGAGAGTCAGAAGAATAATGTCAGGAGATTATACTATCATGTATCATCATAAACAATAATATTTAAAATTATAATCAACCTGAATAGACATAACATATGAGTTTTGAATATATAATTATAATTTAATTAAAATCAGAAAAATAATTTTTAAATGATATGAAAAAATGAAACCACACTTATATATATCAAAAAAATGGATGGAAGATCATCAAATATTTTATTAATAATCATTTTATATAATTGAAAAAATGAAACGGAGATAAGAATACATTCCAGAATATCACCTTATCCCTATCTAAATAACCATACAGATATCCCCCATATCAACAAATTAAATTCAGGCCTTTACCAAAACATACCTATCAAACAAAAAATCAATGCATGCATAAATTTTTCAATGAATTGCGGTTGTATAAAACTCAGTATGTCATCACCAATAATGAATATGGTTAAAATATATATATATTATTGATGAAATAAATGAAATATAATCCATACACCTCACAAACATAGGTGTTTTGTACTATTGGGTACTTAATAGTTCACAATTTTGGTCGACTCATACATATTTTATCTAGTGATAGAAGGGAATGATGTGCCTATTATCAAAACACAATATGAAAGAGAATGATTTATCCCAAATAATACTTCTATTATATATTAAATATTCTAGAAACAATTACATCATTGTATAATATATATCATTAATAACAGACTGACTCATTTAAAGATCAATTAACAGACATAATCTCAAAGTGAATGATATATAACCAAATCATTACCCATAGGAGAATAATGGTTGGAGAAAAACAATTCCATGTGGTGTATAATCAACCACTTCAACCATCCCATGATTAACAATTGATTCCTATTTCAAAATTCTCTTGCTGATAATCTACCACAAAAAAATCACCAAGTTAATCATTGTATCATTAAGTGAACAATGTACCACAAATAGGAACCCCCCTGGTGAATGATATTTCAATAAGTTATAGTCTCCATGGATAATTATATATTACTCAGTGAATGATTTTTCACCATTTATGAATTTATAGGTAGAGTGATGCATCTTCAATTAAATGATGCATTACTAATCTAATATCCACGATCACACCTCAGAGTGGATGATCTTCCACCTATACACTAATAAACTTTAATGATACTTATCTAAAATCACACATAAGGTGAATGATTCATCACTATAATAAAAATGATCTATGTTATCCAACAATAACTATGAACACAGTCAAATCATTACAAATAATTCTTATAGACAATCAAGAATCACCCTAGGCATAGGTCCCGCTAATTAAATTCCATTATAGCATACCCACACACACAAAAATGTATTTCTACCACATGAATAATAAGACCACATCTCCCCAACATTAAATTGAATATAATATTCATACCCAAGTAATATGATTCATGGTTGGAATGGAATTAATCAATATAAACTCCCCTCATTGAGGATAATTCAATTCAACCCAACTAATTACTGAGTTTCTAATTCAAAGGACCACTCGATGATCCCATACAAGAATATCAATAAAATATTGGGGAAAAGATGCTACTTATGATTCTATTTACTAAGTATTATTTCATATTCATAGGTTGACATGGTAATAAATTTCCATATATAAAACCCATACATTAAGTGTACTTATCCTCACCATGATATCCCATATAAATTTCACATCATAAGAAAGAACTGATTTATTTCCACAATATATTGTTCATATTTTTCCATTTATTTCCATACCTCATATAATTATTATCACATATTAAATATACACACCCTTAGGTAATATTCTGAAATGACCGGTCTTGATCAGTGTGATCACTAGGGTTGGGGGTGAATCCACCATCATATCAATTTTCAGTTTTATATTTCTACACATACACTAACACTAGTTATATATAATTGATTATAATGAAATTAAGTATACACATGAGAGACATGTGAATATATATAAATTTTCACTCAATAAGTGTAACATCCCAGGTAAATAAAGAATAAAGAATTTTCATATTTAATAATATTTACGAATTAAATATTAATTTTATTTTAAAGGGGTTGCTATGTTCGATAGCGTACCCGATACGCAACGATGAGTTTCTTTGAAACTTACGTAGCACACTAGTAATAAAATAATATTATTTTAAATGTTAGTTAACAAGTAGCTGTTGTACTGGCGGGAATGGATAGAAATAACTAAAATATGATTCGATATGTTTTTAAATGTTTATACATTTACCCAATAAAATATAAAGGCTTAAAATACGGAAAGAGTTCAATTTTAGGGCATATATACTCTAATTTTCACTAAAGGTTCACTTATCGCCTTTTAATGGTGAACCGTCATTAAATATAGTTTTGATCACTCTTATACTTTATTTTGGACCAAATATAACTCTTCTTTAGAATCGGGACATCAAAATTTACTTTGTGTAAATTTTTGGTACCTTTCTGATAAAGTTCATTTTTTTATGAATAGTGTAAAATGTTGTATTTTAATTCAAAACATCTTTTTAATCTAAATTATTTATATGATTAGATTATTATTTTAATTGGTTTTAAAGTTAAATTAGAAAATATTTTTACCAGTTAATCCAATGGTGGTCATTGGAATCAATTTCACTTTGAAATTGGACTTAAACTGGTGTCAATCTTTTGATACTTATTGTTTCACAAAAACACGTTATTTGTCATGACAGCAGGAATTAATTATCAAATTAATTAATTTGACTTATATGTTTTGAATTTTGTAAAATGGACTTCATTTTTGAATTCGGAATATCAAATATAGCTTAGGGTGAATTTTTGGTAATTTTCTGAAAAACTTCAATTTTTGATGAATAGTGAAACCACTAAGTGGTAATCAAGCAAACTGATTTTTTAGTTAAATGAAAGTTTACCACTAATGTGTTTTGAATTTTGAAAATCCTACATACATGATTTTCATTAAGAAGTAAAATGTGGTTCAATGGGATAAAAAATTTTTTTTGGTGAATAGTAACTTATTAAGTTCTTAATCGCGATTAGTGGTAATTAGGGTAGTTTAAGGTATAAATAATGCTTTAATAATATGAAATGACCTAGACACATGTCCCAACCATATTGGTTGTGTCATGGCCGACCAAGAAAAGCCATGGGTCAACTTGGGGACCCCATGGAGACACTTTGGTAGGGAAATGACATAAATTACTTTTTATTTAATGTAAAAGTAAAAATGACACAAACATAATATGTTTTACAAAAACAATTTTTACATGGGGTTATAAAGATCAGATTTTTGATTATAAATATTCATTGGAAATATAAAATGATTTCCTACATCATAGTATTTTTTTTATAATTTTTAGACATTAAATAAATTAAATTATATATGACATAATAATGATGCAGCGATGACATCATTATTTGACGATTTAAATAAAATGGAAAGATAATGAAAAATATAAAACCTACGCATGGCCAAAACCAATTGGATGAGTGGATTTCGAACCCTTATCACCTTATCCACGAATTATATCAATGTGGGACCTTTTAAAACCGAAAAGTTTTTTCAAATAAAGTAATATTTCTTTACTTTCCAAAAGTGCCCCTCCTCTCCTCTTATAAAAGGCCCCCACCTCTACCTCATTTAACACACTCCTCAAGCCTTTGGCTCGGCCAACCCCTGCCCAATTACTCTCTCCACATCCCTCTCCTAATCCTAGAGGATTCCCTTTGGGCAGAATCCTTTCAAAAGAAGCCTTTAGGATCAAATCAAAAGGGAGTTACACTTTTAAAGGTAATTCATTCTCTCTTGTTCATTTGTTTTATTTTGCTTCTCCAACCCTCTAAACTCTTTTATTTACTTCTTTTGTAACAACAACAGTATATTAAATATACTAGGATGTTGTTATAATATTTATTTGAGCTACACTCTCACACAACTACATCAAATGGTTAAAGAACATACGGTTTCCGTGGATAGCAAAATTCTGCCTCCTGAAACGATTATTGTTCAATACTCATTTAACACTTTCAAGGGTGGCCATTATTATGTCACTATTTTTATATATGAAATATAATATGTTTATGTTTTCTTTAAGCTTATGTATTTTTCATTATTGTCATACCTTTATGGTTTCCATTATGGGTAAACACGATATCTTCATTTAAGGAAGTGCGGACTACCGCCCCCTAAAAGTGATGTGATTCGTTAATGCCATATGTGGGACGTGTAAAGGATGGATTTAAAGTTATTATATAAGATTTTATACTGGAATTATAATATACATCTATATCATTATTATTTCTTTCCATTAAAGTATGAGATAGAAATGAAAGTAGCGTTCATGCGTACGTACGGCTTACCGTCTCCATGAACGGTGCATTTCATTTCTTATCCCCAAATGTAATGTACTATTAAAATTACATGTATATAATGTATATATATAATTAATTATATATCTAAATGATGAATATAATTCTGGAATTAAAATATACATACCTCTCATTTAGTTTTAATTCCACTAATATGACAAAGAAATGAAAGTAGCGTTCATGCGTACGAACGGCTTACCGTCTCCATGAACGGTGCATTTCATTTCTTACCTCTAAATGATTATGTAATATTATAAATACTTGTATATGCTGGATATATATGATATATATGATATCCAAATCAGGAATTTCATTCTGGATATAAAGAACTTTTTACCACACGAACAACATGTAATTGTAAGAAGTCAACTTTCGACTTAAGAACCAAATATTGACAAAACAAACATTATTAACTTAAATGGTTACATAATGTTTATAAATGAAAATAAGTGATATAAAAGAAATAATGAACTTTAAAAATGTTGTTAATCAAGTATAAATTAACTCAAGTTTATTATTCAGGACGTTAAAGAACGATCGAGTCAAGTCGGACCCAAGGTAAGGGACTTCGTCTCAATCTCCTTTCATTGAGGCATATTTCGTTTTATACACAACTTTCTTTTATACGGTGTATAAACTCCTTTGAATTTTACTTTTATACAAAAGGAATCTTTTTCTACGAAGCGTTTTACTAAATGACAAAAAGGAATGTTTTTTTAACGTACGCGGTGACAACGACCTTTTCCGCCGCCGCGAGTATTATTTGATCTTTGGCTTTCTCAACAAGCCGTAATGTTTTTAGAATAAAATAAATACCATATACTCTTTTATGTATTTTGGTATTGAAAATGGTTTTGAAAAAGGATTCTATTATGTCAATATATTTATGATATATTGTGATTGAAATGTGGAAATGTTATCATTCCTTTATATTGGTTTTATGTTTTATGATTTTATACTGGTACTTGGACATTTTAACGGGTGGTTACATTATAAACCATATGACGGCTGGTTCCGTGAATACCAGGACGGGTGCTTACATTATAACCTCCAATGCATTGGGTATGGAAGTCGGCCGTATGGCTATTCCATTAAGTATGTATGGAAATTTTCCGTATGGCTATTCCATTAAGTGATATGTGTGGAAGTCAACCGTATGGTTATTCCACTTAAGTATGTTTATGTCCCAAGTTACCTTTATATATTCTATGTGTTCTTTATATGGGTTTTATGGTAATCCTTTGGTTACAAAAAGGTAAGTAATGATACTTTATTCAGTGAAGATTTTTTTTTACTACTTCATGAAGGTGAAGGTATTACTTTGATATAGTATACATGGTTTACTTGATGTTTGAAAAACTAACAGTTTTCATTCTTTTTGTATCCCTTACTGAGCTTTTTATGCTCACCCCATGTTTTTCGAAATGTTTTTCACAGGACTTAAAGTGGAATAAGGTCAAGGATGGGATCAATGGAATTTCATGCTATCTAAAACATGGAATCTAGACATCTTTCTTTTTAAGAGTTTTTTTTATGGAGACTTAGTAGAAGTGTCTACTTTGTAATCTTTTAAGATGTAATAGTTATGTTCTAATTCTCTAAAACTCTAAACCTAAAAAGAACCTCAATGTGAATTATTCATTTAATTCAATATTAAGTAAGGTTTAAGGCTGGGGCCTTATAGTTGGTATCAAATGACGGTTTAGACAACTTTAGGAGTTAGAAAAGTGTTAAATTATAATATGATTGAAATGATATAGCATTTACGGATTACCATGTTGCTTCGCCTAAGATATTTCTGTGTTCATAATGGTTTTCCGCAGAGGAAACAAAGCAGCTATGTTGGGACGACATCAGGAGGAAGATAACCTTCCAAATCAGCAACCTGAGATGGTCGAAATCGGAACTGAACAGTTTGTTGCAGTGATGGCACAGTTGACTCAGGCTATAAATGGTGGTGGTATCCATGCACGAGATCAGCCAGATCAACCGCAGAGGAACATGTCAGTGGTGGAACATTTAATGAGGCAACATCCCCCATCATTCAGAGGATCATCTGACCCTGTGCAAGCTGAAGGGTGGATTAAAGCACTGGAGAAGATTTTTGATGTCATGGGGTGTTCAGAACATCAAAAGGTTAGTCTTGCTGTTTACCGTTTTGAAGGTGAATCTGATCAGTGGTGGTCGATGGTGAAAAATATAAGGGATAGTGATGAGATTGAGGATCTTCACTGGGACGAATTCAAAGGTATGTTTCTTGAGAAATATTTTCCTAAGGTGGTTCGTCTTAGGATGGAAAAACAGTTCCTAGAATTGAGGCAGGAGGATGATTCAGTGGCTGCTTATGAAGAAAAGTTTACTCGATTGGCAAGGTATGATCCAAACATCATACGAGATCTTGATAGTAAAATAAACCGTTTTTACTCAGGTTTAAAGCCAAAGTATCGAAGGGCATTAGCTTCTCGTGAATTCAAAAGTTATGAAAAACTTGTTCGATGTGCGGAGAAGGTAGAAATGGAGTTTGCTGATGATCAGGTGTTCTATGACAAACAACAGAATAAGAGATCTAGTTGGCAGGAAAAGGGGAAGAATTCATCAAAGAAGCAAGGAGGTAAGAAAACCAAATATCCATCCTGTGAGAAGTGTGGTAAAATGCATCCTGGAGAATGTTTATCCAATTCTGGTAAGTGCTTTCGGTGTGGTAAGTCTGATCATATTGCTCGTAACTGTAAGGAAGATGATCAAGCAGGAAATGAAAAGACAATGGTAAGATGTTTTAAGTGTAATGAAATGGGCCATTATGCAAACGAGTGTCCAGCGAAGAACTCAACTGGGGGAATGCAGCCAGACTACAAGCAGAAAGGGGTGGCGAAATCCTTTGCAACAACTTCAGCAGATGTTGGTCCATCGAATGAAGTGGTATCAGCTCCAGGGAGCTCAGTATTTTTCAAAGATTGACTTGAGGTTGGGGTACCATCAATTGAAAGTAAAAGAAGCAGACGTTCCGAAGACTGCGTTCCGTACTAGATATGTCCATTATGAATTTTTAGTTATGCCTTTTGGGTTAACCAATGCACCTGCTGTATTCATAGACCTTATGAATAAAATTTTCCATGAGTTCTTGGATAAGTTTGTGTTTGTGTTTTGAGGTTTGTGAAGAGGTTATGTGTGCCTTGTGATTCACAGTTGAAGAATGAGTTTGTTTTTTCATCCTAGCAGTACTAAGATGTACAGAGTTCTGCGAGAGTATTACTGGTGGGATGGAATGAAAAGAGACATTGCTGATTTTACTGTGAAGTGTTTGACATGTCAACATGTTAAAGCAGAGCAGCAGTTACCGAAAGGGATGCTTCAGACTTTACCAGTGCCAGATTGGAAATAGGAAAACATATCCATGGACTTTGTTGTGGGATTACCGAGGACATCTCGAGGTAATAATGCAATCTGGGTTATTGTTGATCGCTTGACCAAATCTTCTCATTTCCTTTCTATACGAGATACTTTCTCTCTTGATCAACTTTCCCGTTTGTATCTTAAAGAAATAGTCAGGTTACATGGAGTTCCTCTCCCCATTGTATCAGATCGTGATCCCAGGTTTACTTCTAACTTTTGTAAAGGCCTTCAGAAGTCGTTGGGTACTGAATTAAATTTTAGTACAGCTTTTCATCCTCAATCAGATGGGCAGTCAGAACGAACAATTTAGACATTAGAGGATATGCTACGAGCTTGTTCTATGGATTATCAGGGAAGTTGGGACCAACATCTTTCTTTGGTTGAGTTTTCTTATAATAACAGTTTTCATTCCAGTATACAGATGGCACCATTTGAGGCATTATATGGGAAGCGGTGTCGAACTCCATCATTTTGGAATGAAGTGGGTGAAAGGAAGTTGATGGGACCAGAGTTGGTAGAAGAGATGGCAGAAAAAGTTCAGCTGATTCAGAAACAAATGAGAACAGCTCAGAGCAGGCAGAAGACTTATGCGGATAACCGGAGGAAGGATCTATCTTTCGAGGTAGGTGATCATGTTTTTCTCAAAGTATCACCATGGAAAAGTGTGATGAGATTTCGTAAGAAAGGAAAGCTGAGTCCAAGGATTATTGGACCATATGAAATTCTGGAGAGAGTTGGATCAGTTGCATACCGAGTGGCTTTACCTCCAAGTTTATCTCAGGTACACAATGTTTTTCTTGTTTCAATGTTGAGGAAGTATATGCCAGATCCATCTCATGTTTTGAGTCCAGAGGTAGTTCAGCTGGAAGAGAACCTATCTTATGAGGAACTACCGGTCCAGATTCTTGACCACAGGGAGCAAATGTTACGGAATAAGGTGATTCATCAGGTAAAGGTTTTGTGGAAAAACAATGTGATTGAAGAGGCAACGTGGGAATCTGAAAATGCTATGAGGGATAAATACCCCCACTTATTTGGATAAGTGAATAAAATTGCGAGGACGCAATTCCCAAAAGGGGGGAAGGATGTAACATCCCAGGTAAATAAAGAATAAAGAATTTTCATATTTATTAATATTTACGAATTAAATATTAATTTTATTTTAAAGGGGTTGCTATGTTCGATAGCGTACCCGATACGCAACGATGAGTTTCTTTGAAACTTACGTAGCACACTAGTAATAAAATAATATTATTTTAAATGTTAGTTAACAAGTAGCCGTTGTACTGGCGGGAATGGATAGAAATAACTAAAATATGATTAGATATGTTTTTAAATTTTTATACATTTACCCCATAAAATATAAAGGCTTAAAATACGGAAAGAGTTCAATTTTAGGGCATATATACTCTAATTTTCACTAAAGGTTCACTTATCACCTTTTAATGGTGAACCGTCATTAAATATAGTTTTGATCACTCTTATACTTTATTTTGGACAAAATATAACTCTTCTTTAGAATCGGGACATCAAAATTTACTTTGTGTAAATTTTTGGTACCTTTCTGATAAAGTTCATTTTTTATGAATAGTGTAAAATGTTGTATTTTAATTCAAAACCTCTTTTTAATCTAAATTATTTATATGATTAGATTATTATTTTAATTGGATTTAAAGTTAAATTAGAAAATATTTTTACCAGTTAATCCAATGGTGGTCATTGGAATCAATTTCACTTTGAAATTGGACTTAAACTGGTGTCAATCTTTTGATACTTATTGTTTCACAAAAACACGCTATTTGTCATGACAGCGGGAATTAATTATTAAATTATTTAATTTGACTTATATGTTTTGAATTTTTTAAAATGGACTTCATTTTTGAATTCGGAATATCAAATATAGCTTAGGGTGAATTTTTGGTAATTTTCTGAAAAACTTCAATTTTTGATGAGTAGTGAAACCAATAAGTGGTAATCAAGCAAACTGATTTTTCAGTTAAATGAAAGTTTACCACTAATGTGCTTTGAATTTTGAAAATCCAACATACATGATTTTCATTAAGAAGTAAAATGTGGTTCAATGGGATAAAAATAATTTTTTGGTGAATAGTAACTTATTAAGTTCTTAATCGCGATTAGTGGTAATTAGGGTAGTTTAAGGTATAAATAATGCTTTAATAATATGAAATGACCTAGACTGTCACGACCCGTCCTCGGGGCCCGTGCCGTGACTACCCCAAGCCCGCCTTCCATAGGCCAGGGGCTGGCGACTAGCACCAAAGGCGTAAAATCCCAATAACTGGGAAGGCATTGCCTTTATAAAGAAAACAAACACCACAGAGTACAAGCGGAAGTAAAACACTAAGTACAAAAAGAAGAGCTGAAAAGTAAAAGGGGCCGGAAATACAAGCCCAACTGTAAAGTACAACTCGGAAGGGAAAACAGTGACTGAAAAGTAAAGCTGCTACGCTGAGATGTCCACTGGAAATCCCACCTGAAGGGTGGGTACAGATAGCTCTTCTGCTCCTCGGGTCCCGCCGTCTGCTCCAAGTATGACCCGCCCAGTGGTCTGCCTCTGGGTACCGCCTCGTCGTATAGTCCACCTCCAGGTACCGTCCAGTCCTCGAACACTCGGCCTCTGCCAGTACTGGCCGTCGTCTGCAACCAACACAACGAGGTGCGGGCATAGCCCGTGCAGGGGTGAGTATAACGATACTCAGTAGGGACCCCGAGACCCTCAAGGTCTCACTAAAACCAACAAGGATAAATACACGAAGATCTCAACAGATAAACCCTACTTAGGTATATGCCCATACATATACCTAAGTTATCAAGTAACCCATCTCAATCATGAGGAAACACAAGGATTGTGAAATCGACGGATAACCACTACCCGGGTATATGCCCATACATATACCAAAGTTAGCAAGTGACCCTTCTCAATCATGAAGTAAACACAAGGTCAAAAGTCTCAGCTCAAACCAGGATTTTCATTATCGAAACCGTAACTGCTGAAGAGCTCCGTCTCTAGAGTGTACAGTGGTCCTGTCACGACCCGTCCTCGGGGCCCGTGCCGTGACTACCCCAAGCCCGCCTTCCATAGGCCAGGGGCTGGCGACTAGCACCAAAGGCGTAAAATCCCAATAACTGGGAAGGCATTGCCTTTATAAAGAAAACAAACACCACAGAGTACAAGCGGAAGTAAAACACTAAGTACAAAAAGAAGAGCTGAAAAGTAAAAGGGGCCGGAAATACAAGCCCAACTGTAAAGTACAACTCGGAAGGGAAAACAGTGACTGAAAAGTAAAGCTGCTACGCTGAGATGTCCACTGGAAATCCCACCTGAAGGGTGGGTACAGATAGCTCTTCTGCTCCTCGGGTCCCGCCGTCTGCTCCAAGTATGACCCGCCCAGTGGTCTGCCTCTGGGTACCGCCTCGTCGTATAGTCCACCTCCAGGTACCGTCCAGTCCTCGAACACTCGGCCTCTGCCAGTACTGGCCGTCGTCTGCAACCAACACAACGAGGTGCGGGCATAGCCCGTGCAGGGGTGAGTATAACGATACTCAGTAGGGACCCCGAGACCCTCAAGGTCTCACTAAAACCAACAAGGATAAATACACGAAGATCTCAACAGATAAACCCTACTTAGGTATATGCCCATACATATACCTAAGTTATCAAGTAACCCATCTCAATCATGAGGAAACACAAGGATTGTGAAATCGACGGATAACCACTACCCGGGTATATGCCCATACATATACCAAAGTTAGCAAGTGACCCTTCTCAATCATGAAGTAAACACAAGGTCAAAAGTCTCAGCTCAAACCAGGATTTTCATTATCGAAACCGTAACTGCTGAAGAGCTCCGTCTCTAGAGTGTACAGTGGTCCTGTCACGACTCCGAGGCTGCCGCTCACTAACCTAGGACTGCTGAAGTACTCCTCCTATCGAGTACTGCGGGTCTGCTGCCAACTACCAGGCGCTCCGTCCGCTGAGGGTCTGCTGCCAAATACCGGGCGCTACCCAGATAGCCTGCTGAGGTACTCCTCCTGTCGAGTACCGCGGGTCTGCTGCCAACTACCAGGCGCTCCGTCCGCCGTGGGTCTGCCGCCAAAAACCGGGCGCTCCGTCCACTGGGCTAGTCGACTCACTCCAAGTCGAGTCGGTCAAGCAGTCGTCAGGTCTCAGCCGGCTACACGGTCTCCGTACTCTGCACGCTCGTCTCCACCGTCGTGGGTCTGTCGCTACAACCAAGCGCACACACTCCGTAGAGTAACGCGGGTCCGCCGCTACAACCAAGCGCTCCACCGCCAAGGATCTGCTGCTGCATCCAAGCGCACCACCACTGTCAAGTACCACGGGTCCGCTCCACGAGCTACTGGTCGATACTCCAAGTATCACAAGGTCCCGCGAAGAAGTGTCTCAAATGTCCGTCTCGTCACAGGGGTCTCAACGCAACAGACGGCGCGTCGATCGGACGCCCGGTCTGTGAGTTATTAGCCTTTTCGTCCCAGGGGCCCGGTTGGTTTCGTGAGCGAAACCAATCCCGGCCGTATCTCAACTGCACCCCGAACTCCCATAGGGTATACTCAAAGGGACCGTTACTCAACGTAACCACCAACGCCGCTGACGGCTCGTCAAGCGGACGTCCTGTCTGAAAGATATCAGCTTTCCCGTTCCAGGGGCCCGGTTGGTTTTCGGGTACAATCCAACCCGGCCCCTACTAACTGAATCCAAAACTCGGGCGAAGGATACCAAAAGTTCCGTATCGTAAACAGGAACTCAACGCAACAGACGGTGCGTCGATCGGACGCCCGGTCTGAGAGTTATTGGCATTTTCGTCTCCGGGGCCCGGTTGGTTTTTATGGCAAAACCAACCCGACCGTACTCCACCTGCGTCCAAACCTCGGGCAGAGTATGCCAAAAGATCCGTCTCACTAAAAGGAACACAACGCGATTGACGGTGCGTCAATCGGACGTTCGTAGCTCAAGATATGAGCGTTTCCGCTCCGAAGGCCCGGTTGGTTTTGTGAACGAACCAACCCGGCCGAACTCAAAGTAATCCGAAACCTTAAGTGCGATATACCGAAACGACCGTCTCGATCCAAGGATCGCGTTGCCGCAGACGGTTCGTCGTTCGGAGGTCTACAGCTCAAGTTATGAGCTTTTGACTAAAAAGGTCCGAAAACGGGGGTCTGGGCCCGGCCCGGCCCGGCCCAGTACCCCCTGAACCGGTCCGATCCGGGTCGGCCCGAACCGGGTCCGGGTCCGGCCCGGTTCCGCGTGGCCTGGCCCGGTTGGCTCGGCCCGGCCCGGCTGGGCGGTCCGGCCCAGCCGGCACAATCCGGCCCGGCCTGCGCGACCCGGCCCGGCCGGTCGCGCGGCCCGACCGCTCAGAACCGCTCGGCCAGCTTGGCCGAGCGGGTTGTTTCGCGCGAAACGGGGGGCGCCGCCCCCCGTGACTTCAATCAACGCCCCCCCCACGTGAGGGGGGCCCGTTACACGGCTGCCGGGGGTTTCAAACCCCCGGAATTCAAAGCACGGCCGGCATTGAAGCCGGCCGTTCGTCCACCCGCGGGACCTGCGGGTCCCGCCTCCGAGCAAACCGGCGGCCGGCACAGCCGGCCGCCCCCTTCTTCTCTGCCGCGGCAAGGGCCGCGGCTCTTCTGTTCTCCGGCGGCCGGCGAGCCCGGCCGCCTCCTTCTTCTCCGCCGCGGCAAGGGCCGCGGCTCTACTGTTCTCCGACGCCCGGCGAGCCCGGCCGCCTCCTTCTTTCTCCGCCCAACCGAATCGTCACCTTGGACCGCTGGCACCCTCGTCGGAAGCCGCGTTCTGAAGACGCGTTGGAATTGCATCGCCACGTGGCCCCTTCCGTGGTCCGCTGCACCTTCGTTCTAAGTCAGAAAATTGTGACGACCGCAGATTCGCATTCCTTGAGTCGAGATCTCCACGTTCGTATATCGCTCTCAACAAAACATCGATGTTTTGACGCACTTAATTATTTGGTGCGAAGGAACGCGCGGAGAACGTGCGAAGAATGAAATATAAAAAAGGTCATGGACAGTGTCCATATTGATGGTCATGTTTGTTTGGCCATCATCTTTGAGAATTAATAACAAGAGGAATAAACAAATATGTATTTATCATACTTCAAATAAACCCCCTACCTTTGATTCATCGCTCGACGTTCATTGACGGCCGCGGAAGGTGAGCGTCGCGGAGGTCGGACGTGGGTTCGTCGCTGAGGAAGAACGCCACAGAAAAAGGATGCCGCGGAAGAAGTTGACGCGTCGCAGAAGGAGATCGACGCGTCGCAGAAGGAGTCCGTCGCTTCGCGGGAGAACCACGTTCTTCGGCGGAGAAGTTCTTCGCGTTCTTCGTCGAGGAAGATGGTCTTCAAAGGAGAAGAGAACTCTCCTTTTCCCCCGCACAGCAAAGCCCCAAAACCAAAATAAAAAGACTTAACTCCTTATTAATTTATTAACGTTGGGAATTCCAAAGGTTGAAAACCGTTAACACATTAACACCATGCATTAAAACTTATGGAAGATAAAAATAAAAAAAAATTGAAGTTAAATTATTATTTTAACATTCACAAGTTATTTTTTTTACAACTCCCCTCGTGTAAACGCAACTTCGGGAAAGGTCTCTTTAAGCGAATATCGGCGCTGCGAGTTCATCGGTGCCCTCGGATTTCAATTCCGAGCACCGGATCAAAAGTTAGGAATTCCCGCTCGTTCGTTCACTGAACGTACCCGAGCCAATCTTCGGAAATTAATTCCGGGCACACCGGGCCTCGGAATCAGGTGCCGTCTGAAACCGCGCCCTTGTAAAATTCTAAAGAAAATTAAGAAAAAATTTCCCTTGAATTTTACGGGTCTTTACATTACTCCCACCTCAGGGCTTTACGTCCCCGTAAAGCTTCAACTCACACTTAAGGGAAACAAGGTAGTACTGAGCACGCAACTGAGCTTTCCGCTCCCATATGCTCACCTGTAGATCTCGTGCTACCCGAGAAGCACCCCAGAGGAAGCAACCGTTCACGTAGATCCTGCTCCTGTCGATCCTCGATCTCTACAAGAACCTCTGTGCTTGTCGCCCTGTCATCGACGTCCAACTCCCCGGGGTCGATGACGTGTGAAGAAACATACACGTATCTCCACAGCTGAGACACGTGGTGGACATTATGCACCCGGTGCGACTGAGGTGGTAGGGTCAAGCGGTAAACCTCTTCGCCTACCCTACTGAAGATCAAAAGGGTCCATCGAACTTCGGAGATAACATGCCGCCTCGGCCACATCTCCGAAACCTCATCGGGTTGAGACCGTATAAGAACGTGTTCGTCACCCTCGAATTCAAGAGGTTTCCCTTTTTTTTTTTGGTTAGAACTGAACTCAAACTCCTGCTGCCACAGGGGTAGGGTTGACCAAATCAAGAGTGATCGGTCACACCCTCTTATGTCTGAGTTTAACATGAGCTGCCCAGGGTTTCCTTTTCGCCGACCAAGGAAAACCCATTCCGACGTTTGCCTAAAACAGTCAACCGGGGTATGATTTGTGAATCAAAACCATACCCAGATCAACGTCGTAAGGCCTCTACGCTGCCACCAAGAGATTACAACCGAAACTCTCGCCTCGAGGTCAAATCACACCGTCGGCGTAAGCGTGATTATCGAGTCTCCTCCCAAAGGTATCTCCAGACGTGAGGGTCAAGTCTACGGCTTACCCGGAACCTCTAGGTCTGGGACATGATTCGTGGAAGGGTAGAATGATTGGTTCCTATGTCTATAGATATGGCAGCTCGTAGTAGACATAATTCGTACCCCGAATCATTCTTAGAGCTCCTGGGTCACACTCCTTGACCGCAATGCAGCTATTCTCCTCCCCAGCCCTCCTGCTCCCTGAGCCTGGCGGGGACTACTAAGTCGGGTGGTCGTAACATGTCGAAATGTACACCACCACATGCTGCTCTCCAAGCTCTGCTTCCACGTCTGCTACCCTGCAGATTCATCTGTCCTTAGCACTTCCTCCTCCTGAAACATTTTACACGCCCGAGTCTCTGAGACTGGCGCTAGTCTCCTGCCTTTCACTGCTAACGTTCACAACCACAAAGGTTCTCTCTAGCATCCTAGCATAGGTAGGAATGCATAGAGGAAAAGAAATGGTTCGGATGTCCTTTAGACACAATTCGCTCAGAAGTTCGAGTCTAAAGAACTGATCACCACGTAACCAACGAGTACCAAGATTGATTGGTAAGCCACGTTGAGTGCTCTGCTTCCGACATGTCGTACTGTCGAAGCTGTATTAGCTCCAGAAAACTCACAACCACCTCCTCAAGCCAGTCCTCAGCCGCCTACGAGTCAGGCTCACTTCGAAACTTGAGGGATATCTGATGTTAAAACATAAGTAAGGCACTAAGCCTGTGAGTCTCTGCTACCGGTACCGCCGGTAGTGTCTGCTGACCAACAGGTAGTGACATAGCTGGCGCTCTACCCGTAGGTACTAATCCAGGTATCGGTTCGCGTACCGAAGCCTCGTTACTATAAGGACCAACCTCATGGTCACTCTCTGGAAACACCTGGAGCTAAGATCATCATCCGCTCTACTAGTATCCAAGCTAGGCGTAGAACTCTAGCATTCGTCTCCATCCAGTCCACTGCTGCCTGGGAAATCTGTCTCGCCTCGTATCCTCAGAGGCCTCTACTGCTGGAACTCGTGCATCGCGCTCTGCTAGCGTGCACCGTCAGCTAGTGGCATCTGCTGCCTAACGGGTGGTGGTGCTGCTGGTACACCACCCGAAGGTGCCAACACTGAAAAAGGGCCCTGCACCGGAGTCTCGCTGCTCGGTGGGCCATCATCGAGAACTCTCTCGGATCTCCAGCTAACTATATGCATGGTTACATCCTGAACAGTTGCGTCACGGTCAACGATTTATACCTGGTGAGCTGACCTGGTTTGAGCTGATTTTAAACCTTTTGGGAAACACACACGCAATCAGTGTTTTCGTGCATAAAGTCGGAAATCAGAAGTCAGGGTCCTGGTGTACGGATACGTCGGCCGCCGCACCAACACTGGACTCCCTGGACTGATAACCACACTCAATACACTAAACACTATTGCTTCACATAGAAAAGATCAGAGTTCGCGGTAGAACCGAACTCCTCTGATACCAATTTGTCACGACCCGTCCTCGGGGCCCGTGCCGTGACTACCCCAAGCCCGCCTTCCATAGGCCAGGGGCTGGCGACTAGCACCAAAGGCGTAAAATCCCAATAACTGGGAAGGCATTGCCTTTATAAAGAAAACAAACACCACAGAGTACAAGCGGAAGTAAAACACTAAGTACAAAAAGAAGAGCTGAAAAGTAAAAGGGGCCGGAAATACAAGCCCAACTGTAAAGTACAACTCGGAAGGGAAAACAGTGACTGAAAAGTAAAGCTGCTACGCTGAGATGTCCACTGGAAATCCCACCTGAAGGGTGGGTACAGATAGCTCTTCTGCTCCTCGGGTCCCGCCGTCTGCTCCAAGTATGACCCGCCCAGTGGTCTGCCTCTGGGTACCGCCTCGTCGTATAGTCCACCTCCAGGTACCGTCCAGTCCTCGAACACTCGGCCTCTGCCAGTACTGGCCGTCGTCTGCAACCAACACAACGAGGTGCGGGCATAGCCCGTGCAGGGGTGAGTATAACGATACTCAGTAGGGACCCCGAGACCCTCAAGGTCTCACTAAAACCAACAAGGATAAATACACGAAGATCTCAACAGATAAACCCTACTTAGGTATATGCCCATACATATACCTAAGTTATCAAGTAACCCATCTCAATCATGAGGAAACACAAGGATTGTGAAATCGACGGATAACCACTACCCGGGTATATGCCCATACATATACCAAAGTTAGCAAGTGACCCTTCTCAATCATGAAGTAAACACAAGGTCAAAAGTCTCAGCTCAAACCAGGATTTTCATTATCGAAACCGTAACTGCTGAAGAGCTCCGTCTCTAGAGTGTACAGTGGTCCTGTCACGACTCCGAGGCTGCCGCTCACTAACCTAGGACTGCTGAAGTACTCCTCCTATCGAGTACTGCGGGTCTGCTGCCAACTACCAGGCGCTCCGTCCGCTGAGGGTCTGCTGCCAAATACCGGGCGCTACCCAGATAGCCTGCTGAGGTACTCCTCCTGTCGAGTACCGCGGGTCTGCTGCCAACTACCAGGCGCTCCGTCCGCCGTGGGTCTGCCGCCAAAAACCGGGCGCTCCGTCCACTGGGCTAGTCGACTCACTCCAAGTCGAGTCGGTCAAGCAGTCGTCAGGTCTCAGCCGGCTACACGGTCTCCGTACTCTGCACGCTCGTCTCCACCGTCGTGGGTCTGTCGCTACAACCAAGCGCACACACTCCGTAGAGTAACGCGGGTCCGCCGCTACAACCAAGCGCTCCACCGCCAAGGATCTGCTGCTGCATCCAAGCGCACCACCACTGTCAAGTACCACGGGTCCGCTCCACGAGCTACTGGTCGATACTCCAAGTATCACAAGGTCCCGCGAAGAAGTGTCTCAAATGTCCGTCTCGTCACAGGGGTCTCAACGCAACAGACGGCGCGTCGATCGGACGCCCGGTCTGTGAGTTATTAGCCTTTTCGTCCCAGGGGCCCGGTTGGTTTCGTGAGCGAAACCAATCCCGGCCGTATCTCAACTGCACCCCGAACTCCCATAGGGTATACTCAAAGGGACCGTTACTCAACGTAACCACCAACGCCGCTGACGGCTCGTCAAGCGGACGTCCTGTCTGAAAGATATCAGCTTTCCCGTTCCAGGGGCCCGGTTGGTTTTCGGGTACAATCCAACCCGGCCCCTACTAACTGAATCCAAAACTCGGGCGAAGGATACCAAAAGTTCCGTATCGTAAACAGGAACTCAACGCAACAGACGGTGCGTCGATCGGACGCCCGGTCTGAGAGTTATTGGCATTTTCGTCTCCGGGGCCCGGTTGGTTTTTATGGCAAAACCAACCCGACCGTACTCCACCTGCGTCCAAACCTCGGGCAGAGTATGCCAAAAGATCCGTCTCACTAAAAGGAACACAACGCGATTGACGGTGCGTCAATCGGACGTTCGTAGCTCAAGATATGAGCGTTTCCGCTCCGAAGGCCCGGTTGGTTTCGTGAACGAACCAACCCGGCCGAACTCAAAGTAATCCGAAACCTTAAGTGCGATATACCGAAACGACCGTCTCGATCCAAGGATCGCGTTGCCGCAGACGGTTCGTCGTTCGGAGGTCTACAGCTCAAGTTATGAGCTTTTGACTAAAAAGGTCCGAAAACGGGGGTCTGGGCCCGGCCCGGCCCGGCCCAGTACCCCCTGAACCGGTCCGATCCGGGTCGGCCCGAACCGGGTCCGGGTCCGGCCCGGTTCCGCGTGGCCTGGCCCGGTTGGCTCGGCCCGGCCCGGCTGGGCGGTCCGGCCCAGCCGGCACAATCCGGCCCGGCCTGCGCGACCCGGCCCGGCCGGTCGCGCGGCCCGACCGCTCAGAACCGCTCGGCCAGCTTGGCCGAGCGGGTTGTTTCGCGCGAAACGGGGGGCGCCGCCCCCCGTGACTTCAATCAACGCCCCCCCCACGTGAGGGGGGCCCGTTACACGGCTGCCGGGGGTTTCAAACCCCCGGAATTCAAAGCACGGCCGGCATTGAAGCCGGCCGTTCGTCCACCCGCGGGACCTGCGGGTCCCGCCTCCGAGCAAACCGGCGGCCGGCACAGCCGGCCGCCCCCTTCTTCTCTGCCGCGGCAAGGGCCGCGGCTCTTCTGTTCTCCGGCGGCCGGCGAGCCCGGCCGCCTCCTTCTTCTCCGCCGCGGCAAGGGCCGCGGCTCTACTGTTCTCCGACGCCCGGCGAGCCCGGCCGCCTCCTTCTTTCTCCGCCCAACCGAATCGTCACCTTGGACCGCTGGCACCCTCGTCGGAAGCCGCGTTCTGAAGACGCGTTGGAATTGCATCGCCACGTGGCCCCTTCCGTGGTCCGCTGCACCTTCGTTCTAAGTCAGAAAATTGTGACGACCGCAGATTCGCATTCCTTGAGTCGAGATCTCCACGTTCGTATATCGCTCTCAACAAAACATCGATGTTTTGACGCACTTAATTATTTGGTGCGAAGGAACGCGCGGAGAACGTGCGAAGAATGAAATATAAAAAAGGTCATGGACAGTGTCCATATTGATGGTCATGTTTGTTTGGCCATCATCTTTGAGAATTAATAACAAGAGGAATAAACAAATATGTATTTATCATACTTCAAATAAACCCCCTACCTTTGATTCATCGCTCGACGTTCATTGACGGCCGCGGAAGGTGAGCGTCGCGGAGGTCGGACGTGGGTTCGTCGCTGAGGAAGAACGCCACAGAAAAAGGATGCCGCGGAAGAAGTTGACGCGTCGCAGAAGGAGATCGACGCGTCGCAGAAGGAGTCCGTCGCTTCGCGGGAGAACCACGTTCTTCGGCGGAGAAGTTCTTCGCGTTCTTCGTCGAGGAAGATGGTCTTCAAAGGAGAAGAGAACTCTCCTTTTCCCCCGCACAGCAAAGCCCCAAAACCAAAATAAAAAGACTTAACTCCTTATTAATTTATTAACGTTGGGAATTCCAAAGGTTGAAAACCGTTAACACATTAACACCATGCATTAAAACTTATGGAAGATAAAAATAAAAAAAAATTGAAGTTAAATTATTATTTTAACATTCACAAGTTATTTTTTTTACAACTCCCCTCGTGTAAACGCAACTTCGGGAAAGGTCTCTTTAAGCGAATATCGGCGCTGCGAGTTCATCGGTGCCCTCGGATTTCAATTCCGAGCACCGGATCAAAAGTTAGGAATTCCCGCTCGTTCGTTCACTGAACGTACCCGAGCCAATCTTCGGAAATTAATTCCGGGCACACCGGGCCTCGGAATCAGGTGCCGTCTGAAACCGCGCCCTTGTAAAATTCTAAAGAAAATTAAGAAAAAATTTCCCTTGAATTTTACGGGTCTTTACATAGACACATGTCCCAACCTTATTGGTTGTGTCATGGCCGACCAATAAAAGCCATGGGTCAACTTGGGGACCCCATGGAGACACTTTGGTAGGGAAATGACATAAATTACTTTTTATTTAATGTAAAAGTAAAAATGACACAAACATAATATGTTTTACGAAAACAATTTTTACATGGGGTTATAAAGATCAGATTTTTGATTATAAATATTCATTGGAAATATAAAATGATTTCCTACATCATATTATTTTTTTTATAATTTTTATACATTAAATAAATTAAATTATATATGACATAATAATGATGCAGCGATGACATCATTATTTGACGATTTAAATAAAATGGAAAGATAATGAAAAATATAAAACCTACACGTGGCCAAAACCAATTGGATGAGTGGATTTCGAACCCTTATCACCTTATCCATGAATTATACCAATGTGGGACCTTTTAAAACCGAAACACATTTTCAAATAAAGTAATATTTCTTTACTTTCCAAAAGTGCCCCTCCTCTCCTCTTATAAAAGGCCCCCACCTCTACCTCATTTAACACACTCCTCAAGCCTTTGTCTCGGCCAACCCCTGCCCAATTACTCTCTCCACATCCCTCTCCTCATCCTAGAGGATTCCCTTTGGGAAGAATCCTTTCAAAAGAAGCCTTTAGGCTCAAATCAAAAGGGAGTTACACTTTTAAAGGTAATTCATTCTCTCTTGTTCATTTGTTTTATTTTGCTTCTCCAACCCTCTAAACTCTTTTATTTACTTCTTTTGTAACAAAAACAGTATCTTCAATATACTAGGATGTTGTTATAATATTTATTTGAGCTACACTGTCACACAACTACATCAAATGGTTAAAGAACATACGGTTTCCGTGGATGGCGAAATTCTGCCTCCCGAAACGATTATTGTTCAATACACATTTAACACTTTCAAGGGTGGCCATTATGATGTCACTATTTTTATATATGATATATAATATGTTTATGTTTTCTTTAAGCTTCTGTATTTTTCATTTTTTTCATACCTTTATGGTTTCCATTATGGGTAAACACGATATCTTCATTTAAGGAAGTGCGGACTACCGCCCCCTAAAAGTGATGTGATTCGTTAATTCCATATGTGGGACGTGTAAAGGATGGATTTAAAGTTATTATATATGATGTTATACTGGAATTATAATATAAATCTATATCATTATTATTTCATTCCATTAAATTATGAGATAGAAATGAAAGTAGCGTTCATGCGTACGTACGGCTTACCGTCTCCATGAACGGTGCATTTCATTTCTTATCCCCAAATGTAATGTACTATTAAAATTACATGTATATAATGTATATATATAATTAATGATATATCTAAATGATGAATATAATTCTGGAATTAAAATATACATACCTCTCATTTAGTTTTAATTCCACTAATATGACAAAGAAATGAAAGTAGCGTTCATGCGTACGTACGGCTTACCGTCTCCTTGAACGGTGCATTTCATTTCTTACCTCTAAATGATTATGTAATATTATAAATACATGTATATGCTGGATATATATGATATATATGATATCCAAATCAGGAATTTCATTCTGGATATAAAGATTTTTTGACCACACGAACAACATGTAATTGTAAGAAGTCAACTTTCGACTTAAGAACCAAATATTGACAAAACAAACATTATTAACTTAAATGGTTACATAATGTTTATAAATGGAAATAAGTGATATAAAAGGAATAATGAACTTTAAAAAGGTTCTTAATCAAGTATAAATTAACTCAAGTTTATTATTCAGGACGTTAAAGAACGATCGAGTCAAGTCGGACCCAAGGTTAGGGACTTCGTCTCAATCTCCTTTCATTGAGGCATATTTCGTTTTATACACAACTTTCTTTTATACGGTGTATAAACTCCTTTGACTTTTACTTTTATACAAAAGGAATCTTTTTCTACGAAGCGTTTTACTAAACAACAAAAAGGAATGTTTTTTTAACGTACGCGGTGACAATGACATTTTCCGCCGCCGCGAGTATTATTTGATCTTTGGCTTTCTCAACAAGCCGTAATGTTTTTAGAATAAAATAAATACCATATACTCTTTTATGTATTTTGGTATTGAAAATGGTTTTGAAAAAGGATTCTATTATGTCAATATATTTATGATATATTGTGATTGAAATGTTGAAATGTTATCATTCCTTTATATTGGTTTTATGTTTTATGATTTTATACTGGTACTTGGACATTTTAATGGGTGGTTACGTTATAAACCATATGACGGGTGGTGCCGTGAATACCAGGACGGGTGGTTACGTTATAACCTCCAATGCATTGGGTATGGAAGTCGGCCGTATGGATATTCCATTAAGTATGTATGGAAATTGGCCGTATGGCTATTCCATTAAGTGATATGTGTGGAAGTCAACCGTATGGTTATTCCACTTAAGTATGTTTATGTCCCAAGTTACCTTTATATATTCTATGTGTTCTTTATATGGGTTTTATGGTAATCCTTTGGTTACAAAAAGGTAAGTAATGATACTTTATTCCGTGAAGATTTTTTTTTACTACTTCATGAAGGTGAAGGTATTACTTTGATATAGTATACATGGTTTACTTGATGTTTGAAAAACTAACAGTTTTCATTCTTTTTGTATCCCTTACTGAGATTTTTATGCTCACCCCAAGTTTTTCGAAATGTTTTTCACAGGACTTAAAGTGGAATAAGGTCAAGGATGGGATCAAGGGAATTTCATGCTATCTAAAACATGGAATCTAGACATCTTTCTTTTTAAGAGTTTTTTTATGGAGACTTAGTAGAAGTGTCTACTTTGTAATCTTTTAAGATGTAATAGTTATGTTCTAATTCTCTAAAACTCTAAACCTGAAAAGATCCTCAATGTGAATTATTCATTTAATTCAATATTAAGTAAGGTTTAAGGCTGTGACTTTATAATAAGAGTTGATATTCCTTATCATGATATGGTGACAATCATATATCACACATCCACTAAAAATCCATTGTTTTTTTCATACAAAAAGAATTTCATATTTATGTCATTAATATTGATATATTTAATTTACAATATCTCACAAAAAAAATACGATAGGAATGATTTTTTAAAAATAGAATAGACAATCATAAACTTGTTTCAACATACCATTATTGATTGCTTGATTTTCTTCACACTTTTACTCATGATAGTTAGTTCTTATTGTTCCATTTATTGATTATCAACTTAAAATTCTTTTCCCAATTTTTTTTGGAAGTTATTCTTCCATAACATCACCATAGAGTTCCTCTTCATCCAATGATGCATCGTTATGAGAATAAATACATTGTAAAATACCTTCTTATTCTAGTCCATAACTTATTCATCAAATGTATATAAGAATGTAACCATGTTTCTCATACTACTCTACACATAACCTTGTATATAGGGCTTCAACAAAAGGGAGTATCAATATTCTTGAACAAAACCACAATACGGTATAAATTTCTTCTCAAATTAAATCATCTACATTATATACTAACATTAACTATAAATTCATAGGGGGATTGATAACTCCATATTTGAATTTCCCATATAAAGATTTGAATTCCCTAATAAATTCATTGTTTCGTTGACTACCATTAAAGCATCTTAAAAAATTTGTGTCAATCAATATCATAAAAAAATTCCTCAAATATTAGTTTCAACAATATTCAGTGCTTTTGAAAATATATTCTACAATTTGATTATTTCATCAGAATTATAGTGGAATTGATATTCCAGCTCAACATGATGAAAAAAATTCATTACAATTACTTTGTAATGATCCTAAGACCAATATCTCCTTCTACATCAAAATAAAGACACCCCAAATTATTCTCTATCCTAAATTAATAGATGAGGATCTTCTTTATCAAGTAATCTATATATTTTTTCAGATGAATAATATTTATATTATTTTTCTATCTAGATATTTTCATGTTACTCTATGAATATATCTCATGGATTCTCAATCAAATGTTCTCAGAAAACATATTATAAAAGTATATATATGATGTACTCAAAATATTCACAACACACTACTTCATATCCTTTATCCTTTGAAATACCTCAGTATTTAATCCTCAGATCGTCATATCATTCTTTTTATTCTACACATAATTCTATTTTCGGATATGATAAGCATTTTCTATTACCTAGGAAAAATATATCCAATATTATCTATTTACATACCTCTTTCCAAAAAAATCTCTAAAAAACTAATTTCCTTATAATCCCATCAATTATTCAGATTTTTCTAGAATCAATAACAACCTGTAATAAACATAATGTTTGGTACATTTAAGAATATAAAATAATAACCTGAACAATTTTTTTTGAAACTCTTACTATGATATCCCCATAGAAAATTTCAGATAAACAATTTTCCTCATCTTATATTGGTCTATCTCATTCTAGGAAATTCTTACTTCTTTATTAGTTAAAGATACATATATCCAGAGAAGGCCTTATAGAAACATCATCATGATTGATAAAATTATTTAATGTATTTATATAAATAAAATAATACAAAACACAATAAAAAAACTTCTTCATTTTTACTATCATCTCTAACAGTATAAAAATAATAAAAAACCTCTTAGTCCCAATCATCAATCCAATTTTTTTCAAATAAGCTATATAAATTGATGATTATCTATAATATAGGAATTTGATCCAAATAAAAAATTTAAACAAACATGAGCATGATAATTGTATGAAAAAATAATTATTGATAAAAGAAATTAACAAATCCAAAATATAGTTATTAGATATCATTACAAACATCTTCATGAATTCATTTCTTAGTCAAAATAAACATAAAAATAATTTCACATATAATGAAAAAATTCCTACAGACAAATTAACAAAAGGTTAAAATTATTCACAGGTTATGACTTCATAACAAAACACATTTAAAAACTCACCCCAAATATATGATCTCTCATGAATTTTAAAGAAAATATCATTGGATAGATTTTTCATATTTGTATCCCATGGAAATAATATACAATAACAGATTGAGTGTGATGAAAAATATCACAAAATTTAGTTTTTTTTAGAGTTAGGTTGAATAAACATAGTCAAACCCCGGTTTTGAAATGTTTCCTTTGACAATATTTTAGTTAAGATATCATCTAACTTCCCATATTTGTATAAAAACAAAATGTTTCTCGTTTCATTGAACATGTTATTTTATAAATTGATATTTTATATCATTGTGGTTACTCTTGGAATATTGAATGTGATTATATGTTAAATATAATGAACAATTATTATCACTTATAACAATATGATGAACCATCACTCCAACTTTCATGTCGTTTACTAACATATTCATCTATATTAAATTATTTATAAAAGTAGTTGCAAAAAACTTATATGTAATAATATTGAGGAAACTTGTAAAATTCAACTTCTTATTGTGGTTAAAAAACAACTTTCTCCTAAGAAGACAACATTACTTAAAGGTGATCTTCTATTACTAACACAAAATACCCAATCTACAACAGTATAACCAATAAAATCAACCTTTAATATGGTATCATATTTCAACAAGAAAATATTTACACCATTAGAATATTTGTTAATTATTTTTCTAGTAAAATGATGAGACTCTATAGGTTCACATTGAAACATGGGACAAAGTATAACATCATACACTGAATATATCTCCAAATTAGGGAGATATAATATGATTTATATTAACTAACTAAATTATTTAGGATCAACATCATTTCTTAATCATATTTGAACAAAATTGATCCCAATGAAATTAGTGTGAAACTAGGATTCAAATATTCCATGAAAAATATTTTCTTGATCTCTAAGGCATATTTATCCTATGAATGGAAATTGATCCCTTTCTTTTAGTTATTTATAAACAATAATATAATTATTATCTAATATATTAGAAATTTGAATTCACATGATCATCACTAAAAAATTGACACATTTGTTCTTCATTTCTAGAAAATATTGCATCATCTATATTTAACATTTCAAGAAGAGATCCATAATTATCATTTAATATGTGTATGTTGTTATAAATTCATACAATCCCTATATTCAACATCATCAATAATGTAAAAACATACAATACCTTTATCTTAGATATTGTTCTATCTATTTCAGAAGAATAATAAACTATTAATTCTAGTTTTCAACATTTATGAGAAATAATTCTCATGGTTGATTGATATATAAATTTAAGTTCAACACATTATATACAAAATTAGAGATGACAATGATTATTAATATCATGTATTTCTTTTTAGTTTCCATGTAAAGAAATATTTTTGAGGTCTCATTTCATGCATTTACTGAAAATAATTCATCCAAATCAATTTATTCATCCTTTATTAGATGTTATGAACTAGTTATTATTATTTTCATACCAATTAATCTTTTTCAGTAATGTTTATTTTGCAAAAACAAACATTATTTTGATAATATTTTTATCTTTAGTTATCAGTACAACATTGTGTGTCCTATTTTTCTCAATCTGATCCAATTATTCATTTATAACATCGGTCCACTCTTTAGGGTCCAATTATTTTTCAAAATATCACTGCTCAAAGTGTGAAAAAAGAAGTATGTAATATAATCTTCAATTATAATCTAGTTTTAACATGTTTTCTTTGTTCTCCAATGAAAATTATGAAGACAATATACTTCTTTATCCTTGAATGATATGATACAACACTCCATATTCTCGTATAATGATTGAATCAATATCCATATTCAATTCTTCTTTTATATTGATACTTCTACCAGAGACAATGTAATACTATATAACCGAAAATATTTCTTCTTCACATCCTCTTAAAGTTAATGCATACTACAATCACATTCTATTATAATGTTCCAAGACATTCAATATATAGATTCATTAGTGGTTCAAAATTTGTTTTTATAACAAATATTTCATATAAAATTAGTAGGGTATCCATGGAAGATACCATCATCACATCATTGATATAAATTTATTTCGTTCTCACCATTAACATTGGTAATGTAGTGGTTTCAGTTAAACCTTATGTATTTCAAATTGGGGTCCCATTATGATTCATAGAGTATAGATTCATATCAATGTTCTTCTTATCGAGATAAATATTTTGAATATGAACTATTGCTCAAATTTCATGTATTTAAAATAATCAAGATGCATCATGTTTATTCAGTATAGTACGGTCAATATCAAAAATATTATACTATTTCATTCAACATCCTCATTTGGGAATTATGTGTATTTTTCACTATGATCATGATGATTTCCATGATTTTCATGATTAATTTTTCACATCATGTGTTTTATTAAGAACCATAATATATTTTAATTGTCTTCACGAAATACCAATATTCAATTTCATCACTTCTCATAAAAATATAGAAATATATTTAGAGACACGTAATTGGTTATCAAACAAATAATACATGTAATATTATTGGAATCATCATTAAATGAAATTAAATAAATTTATTTAATAGTTGATTACATTGTCAAGGTCCCACATATGCCATGAAATATTAGGCTCCAAATACTTTGTAGTATATAAGCCAACCCTATTAGGTATATAATTTTAAATATTTCAACGATAGAATATCATTCAATACATGTATATTATTATTTACATGTAATGAAAATAATGAATAAAATATCTCTTTTCCATCTTGGTCTTATTCATCTACCTCTTATTTTTTATTCTTTATCTATGTCTTCTATTTGTTATATCATGTTTAGATTTCAGGAACTATGTGGATTTATAACCTAAAATATATTTCCCTTAGTTCATTTTCCTACTATTATAACATTTATATTATCGTTAATTTTATTAATAAATCAAAATATTCTGAAAAAAACTATGTTTCATTTATATAAAAGTTTTTAAATACACAAAAAATTGTTTTTTCTATTAAATAATATCAAAATTTGAGATTTCATTTGTTTATTTCCAATTATAGAGGATCCAATGCAATTCATTATATATGAATAATAATTTCTGGATTCTTTCATTCCTTATCTATGTTAATTTAAATTTTTTATAAATTTAAAATATTTGATAAAATATTAAGAACACCAATTATCCAAAAAATAAGGACTTTCATTTTCCTATTTACTCTTTCAAATAAGGCTATTGATATTTTTTCTATGAACATTTTCAATCAGGTAGAATTATACATCTACCTTTAGGGAGGATTCCATACTGACCACATATTTCAAAACTTCATTCCATTGGTTAAAATGTATTTTATACATTCAAAATGGATTCTTTAGATTTTAATATTTAATATAGTTAACTCAAACTCAAAATATACCTTCAATACCACATGTATATATAGAATTTTCTATAATTGATTCAACCAATTTTGACAATATTCCCAATGTCACCATAGTACACAAAATATCCAATGAAATCATAATTTTCGTTCTAACATTCATGTTTTCATGAACTGTTACTATAAAATCAAACAGCATTCTAACCACACTGCTTATATCATTAATGGGATAAATTTTTTTTAGTACATTACTAAATTATACTTCATTAAATTTAACTTATTATCAACATTTACAATGTCTCTAGTTGTAGTTTTTTTCATCTAAAATTTATTTCCAGGAAATTACTGATTTTTTTTAATTTTCTAATATCTGCAATGCACATGTTAATCTTTATTTTAGTTATAATTTCAACATAACAAAACATGTTATTAATCAATTTAGATGATTATTTCTGATAAATATGATATTAACAATTATTTTATCTTTCAAAAATATAATGAATTGTGTTTTGATGGTTTTATATTCCTTATTGAACATAAATTTATCTCTATTATAAAATTCCAAATTAATTATCCACCACTAATATCATTTAATAATGCATAATATTGATATTTATTGCCTCATTAAGTTACTTATATATATATATATAATTATCTTTTATAAATAGAAAATATTTCTCTATGTACCATTTCTTGTTTTTTCACAGGTTGCAAAATATTTCACTAACTTATTGTTTTCATTATCTTTTTTGTCTATATTGTAATTAATGTCATTAATTTATATTTTATGAATAAACAAAATTTTTTTCCCTCTCCTACCCCTTATAAGTAACTTATTTATTCACTAATAACACTCTTATCATCCACTTCTACAATAGAAACATCTCACCAGCCTTATCAAAAAATACTCAGAATCCACTTCACTATCGTCACCATTATCACATTTAAAATAAAGTTTCTCTTATTATATTTAGATACCATCATATCATTTCCTATCTAATATTTTACAAAATAATTTTTCATTTTCATCATTTTTACTATTTAATTTACATCTTAGTAATATTTATCATTATATTTCTTTGGAATTGGAAAAGATTTAATAAATTTACAACGGAACTGAAGTTAAAGAAATTCAATGGTAATGTTCATTTATACATACCTGTCCCTAAATTTAAATTTCAAGATAACAAAGATATGAATTAATAAAACATTTTAGTCACTTCATTTTCAGTTTTAGAGACACAAAATTCTTCCTTATAAACATTGTTATCAGTAACTTTCATATAAATCAATGAAAGATATTTCTCAAGAATCCTCTTGGTTATTCATGAATTATATTTCTATTATCATTTAATATGTGATGAGTATTCAGTGAAAATAATTAATATAGATAATTTTTTGGTCCATATCTTGTAAATATAATTCAATTGTATCAAATTTATCATTTATAATTCTTATAGTCATTTACACAATAGTTGAGTATTGAAATTATTCACAATAACATCGTATTGTTCATGAAATTTCATTAAACATTTTTGAGAATTCTCTAATACAATAATAATCTCTTATATTAAGATCATCACACTTTAAAATCCAGAATTTTAACTTGGTATTCTGTGATTTAATATTTTCTTTATAAATAGTATTTATATCTTTTTGACTTTTTATAGATACTCCAATTCTTTAAACCATAATAGATTCACTTCTATTGATAATGGAAAGTAAAAAATGTCTATCTGATTCATCATTCTGCATATTCTTCATATCGGTTACATATAAGGGCGAAACTAAGTAGAATGATTTAATAAATCTATTTTATATTCTATTACATTATATCCCATTGATAAAATATATATATTTATCACGTATTTCTAGATATGATAGATCTTCAAAAAAACACATTAATCACATTACTATTAAAATAGTTTTAAAAATAAATAACTACCTTATTTTTTCATTATATAAATATACTAGATTCAATGAACGGAACAAACCTCTAAACATTATTGATAGGTCCATTCAGGATTAGGGTTATCTCTATGAGGGAGGGGCTAAAAATATATAGTAATATTTTTATGCTTTTTTATTTAAAACAACCATCACATAAGGATAGAAATAATTGGATCTGCTAAACATCATCAAAAATAAACATCCATATGAACATAATAATTTATGAGGATTATTAGTAATTATGAGTAACTAGTCCATGAAATTATCTTTAAATAATCTTTTTTAATATGTATACATGAAAGAAATTATTTGTGGTTTACAACTAGTTGTTTATATCCACCACTTGCATAACCGTATATTAATTCCATAGGTAACATCCTTCTTCAATAGATAATATGATATGAAATATTAGGAAAAAATATAATATAATTTAACTATGTGTTTTCAATACGTTAGTAGTGTGCTACTGGAGTTTCTTCATTCAAGTCCTCTTGGAAGTCACTTATTTTTCTTTTATTTAGGCATAAAATATTTCAATCATTTCACCAAAACGTCATTGTCTGAACCTATTCCTATTTATCATATCCATCACGTTCATTTTAATCCAAAACTACTCTGTATGAGATATAATATCTTTATATGTAACCTTCTTCATCCAATACCTCACTTTTTCAGTTGCCACCTCTCTACCAAGAACCCTATGTCTAGTACCTCTCTATATGAAACACTGTTTCTGATTCTTAAAAAAAATGATAACTCATGATCAACCATCAACACATGTCTAATTCAATTAAATATTTAAAAAACACACATTATTCCAATTGTATAAGCATAGATTTTCTGAAAAATAGGGGAGGGATACAACCTACAAATATGAACTTTCACCTTACAAATTTGAATTTACCACTACAGTGTTTTTCTCATGAAATCATTCAATTAATATAATAGAATAAAAAACAACATCAGTACTTTCATAAAAACTCATAATACATGATCCTTAAATCCTTATAAAATCATATTTTGAATCGTTGTCTTTCCTTATTGTATATTGATTCACGGATTGTTCATCTCAATATCGTTATAGTGTTTAAATTTACAATCACTATGTAAAAATACTTAACCCTCCATTTAGTAATTTATTGAATGAAATCCTTTGTCTGGTGAATTTATTTCCTATATTCATTCATGAGGATATTCTTTTTCTTGTAATTTTTTTTTGGTCATCCTAACATTTTTCATATATATGGAGGTTTTTTAGTTACTCTATTATGAACTATCAAAGATTATCCTTATGATGAACTAAAAGAACCATTTCATAAAATATAGATTTAAATTTCACAAATGATTCACTAGATTATATTTCACATATTTTACCCTTTAGAAAAACTCGTATTTCAATCAATTGATCATCATTTCTATCTCATTATTTTACTCAAAATTCTTGATCCAGTAAATTAACCTGAAATCAAGTATCTAGAAAAATATTATCTACATGGACTTATCTTGAAACCACTATCATGAGTAATTTTATGTTAAAATTGTGTTCTTGGTATCCTTCTTCTGAACAAATTCATATATAATCATGAATATAGTGAAATAACCATGATTTTTGGTACATTAAAGGACAACAAAGCTTTGCCTGATTTTCTTTTTCTAAAACACTAAGTTCAATGTCCCTATGAAAACATTAAAAAAACAATTTTCCCCATATTTTATATGAGCATATTAGTTATATAAATTCATATTTATCTATCTGTTAATGATTCTTTCTGTTCAGAAAACTTCTTCTAGAAACATCACATTGAAGGATCAACATAGTATGGTTATTTATATATTAAAATAAATAAAAAATCATAAAGAAATATTTTTACAATAAACCATATTATATCATTGTAAAGATAAAAATTCAAACCACATGGTCGCAATATATTATCACCTTGATTCACCTTCCTATTATTCCTTCTATAGTATACAGATCCATTAATTAATAATAAACACCCTCATTAGGTTAGCATTAAACATTATTTAAGCCTCCCAAAAAAGTAACATAGTCATCAATAGAAATCGAATCAGAAGAAATATAGGAGGATGAATCATCTTTCCACTAAATCATAAATCACATATGACATGATTTGTTTTAATAAAATCAATATACAAATGATTAAAATTCAAAAAAATATATGTAAAACAATATAATTTTTATATATTAATCACCACTAACCTCGTGAATCATGTTGTCCTTGCCATTTAGAAATGCTCAATCCTCCACTAGGATGACATAATCTAATATTGGAAACTACCACATATATGGAATCCTATATCATATATGATTAAGAATTAATCAATATAAAAAATTAATTGTAAACCTTATTTAATGTAAATTAAAAACATCTAAGAATACCTAAAATATTGATATATCCTTATGTAAACTATGAGAGATGAAGTATAAATATGTCCCACCACACCCCAAAGTGAAAAAAATTATAAAGGCACAATACCTATATAAATTTATCACAAAATAACATATCAGATTTTTGAAATATAAAATAAATTATGGAAGTGACTTTTTTCAAGACAAATTATATTGAACCATGTGTGACCATCCTTCTAACACCACCTATAGCACTCATATGTGAATGGGCCATTATAATATGATGTCTCTACCATTCCATATTGTAATAATCAATGGGAACCATGATTAACCGTACTAAAATATAGATAAATTAAAGGATATTGGAGTGTAGAAAATGACCTAAGAGAAAAAAACCGTAAATCAATTATTATCCAAACATTATTCTCCTTTGATCCTAGGAAAATAATGGTATAATAAGAGGCGGATAGGTTCTCAGTATGCCCTTCATTAGAAGACCGCAATATAGGTAACACCAATTATGTTACACAAAATATAATATACATTTACAATTTCTCCCCTGTTAAATTAATAGTTGTGGGATCCATTAGGTATCCATTTTAATAGAATAGGATACTAGGTATACCCATTAAGTGGGTCCTCACCCATAACACCTCTACTACATACTCAATGAACCCAAACATAGTACTGAATGGAAATTTACTATATTTATCATCAGTTTTAGGACTCTTAAACAACTAAATATCTTTCCAAGCGTACTTCACATGAGTTACAATGTCATATTATTCTTTTTAGGCATTTAAAATGTGTTTATAAATACGAATTGATTATAAAAACTAAAAACCACCTCAATTTGAGTGTTATCAGATCCCTAAATTTCACTAAATCCACCAACACATATTGGGTTGGTCTATAATAGTAACCATGATATGGTATTTATTTCTATGATAAAAAGTCTAATAGTCTCTAAACAATGTGAAAATCAATATGATGACTTATTACATTCAATGTTAGACCTTTTTAGGGTCCCTATATACCTTTTTATATAGACACTTCCTAAAAAAATCATTGATATTTTTCTAAAAATATCCCAATTTATATATATTGAAATCCATTTACCACACATTAAGTATTTTTTAGAAACAAATCATATTTAGTGGATAACTACATATTTATTAAAATATTTTATATAGTGGTTTTAGTAAACTAATATATATACACTCAAAGGCCGTATGGTCATTCTATTTTTTATAAATAAAACAAAATAATGTGTTTCATAAATACACACTTTAACTACCTTATTCGTAGTTTCTATGTAATTGTACATATCATTAATGAATAACACTTTATTTTCAACCATGAAATTTATAATATTAAAATTGTAATATTATAAATATTTCATTTGTTTTGGGGTGAAATACAATGAGTAATAATTCAAAGTTAATAAGGAAAATAATAATCCTAGTGGTTCTAATTTATGTATATATCATTTCTCATATTCATGCTTTATAATTATACATATTTCAAAAAAAAACAATAAGGAATGAAAATTAACATATGTTTTATATGTAAACCACCATGTATGAAACATGTTGGGTTGTATGTGTTCTTCTCTAATACATCAAGTGGATTAAGATAGATAAAATACGAAATTTTGTCAAAATGCCATATGATATTACATTAGTAGTTCCACTATGATAAAATATATATAATTTTATTTTTTAAACAGAAAATTAAATTTAAATAAAATATTATACAATTATTGCGACATAAATTGACATATTACCATAATGTCTATTTTCCATAACAAATGTGTTGGTATTTTCTCCCAAATATATAAAATTTAAGTTATTATATTTTACTAAATTAGGGGAAAACATCTCTTCATTAATATAAATCTACTATTATCTCATCTACATTATTTTTAATAACCCCGAACCCTATATCCTAGAGCTGGTGGTTCTTTAACAAAATGGATATAATATACAAGGAATCACATCAAAAGGGTAAACATATTTAGGTAGTCTTGGTAAACTAGATACATAATATAGTCTTTCATTACATATGAATACAAATCTAAAACATAAAATTTGTCGACAATATCACTATTCCCACTAGAATACAATTTCAAATCATTATAGTACAATTCCTATATTCATGGGAATAGAAAAAAACAACGGTGACCACAAATTCTATATAAAAGTTACATAAAGGGGGTCTATCTTTAGTAAATGAAGAATAACGAATAAATAATAATCAATCTAGAATGGTAAATAACCAAACCGACATGCAATTTAATAAGTACTTTTTTAATATTAACTAGAAATGAAATAATAAATATATAGAGGTAAATATAATCATTTAATCAATATCCTGACTATCATTCTTAGATAAATAATAATACTCATTTAATGGGAACTATTTTATTATACATTCAATTTAATCAATAACATAAATATCATGATTAGATAAGGAATATTAAATATTAAAATTAAAATAATCTAAAATACATACATTTAATTAATAAACTATGAATTAAAATGAATCCAGAGATAACATTGTTGTGAAATTTTTATGGATAATAATAACATAATTCTTAATGAATGAAATAATAAATTAGTGGATGTCAAGATCTTAGTAATAAAGTTATCTCAAATATCAAGTCCTTTCACAAGATAGATTAAAAAATGCTTAAACCCCAATTAATGATAGAATAATGATTCACCTCATTAGACTATTAATTCACTAAGGAGATATATAATTCCAGGTTCTACCCATTAATGAATGTCCAATGAATTACTCATATATTGAATAATCTTCATATTTGGTAAATGATTCAGATTTACTAAAAATTCCCTAGATAAACAAATATCATCCAATATAGAAAATAATATTTTAAAATGAAATATGGTTTAAGAAATAATTATATCCATTATATAAAATATGTATATTTATGAGAAATTTAATTTCTAATGATCAGAGGAAAGTTAATATTTCATGGAAATGTTAATGACATCAAATATAAATCATGAAAATTAATGTCAATAGTTTATATGGTCAAGTTGATCATAAACGTCCATACGATGAATAAGTATGGATTAAATAAAATAGAAACCTAATTGAGTATAGGTATAATAGTGGTTTATTATCATTTGTTTATAGAAATATAATAAAAATGTCATTAAATAAATTATTGATAAAGATATTTTTTACTATAAAAATATTGTTAATAATATATGTTCTAACAATATGTTAGATATGAGTTATTATTTGAAAATGGAAATTTAATATTATAATTTATTTTTTAAAATATTTTGTTTTCATAATTGTGGGAAATTAAATATTTTTTGTAAACGTTTAAACAATCATTACTTTTATATTTTTGGAAAAATCCACATGGGCTCTGTTTGGAAAACAGTATGATGACACAATTAATATTTTTTATGTAAAAAAATTTGTAAAATTGTCTTTAATAAATAATTTTGATAATTTTTTGAATCATTTTGAATATATTTGTAGGAAAAATTATATTGTAAGAAATGGGATTATTGATCGAAGAACGATTTGAAGTCATATTTTATTAAAATATTTGGCAATAATTATAATTTCCAATTAGATTCGAAATGGTACTAATACATAATAATAATAATGAATAACTAGAGGATAATATTATTTTAGGTGTTTATTGTCTAATTATCAAATAACATCCTTCAATTTAAATTTAGGCATAATCAAACACGATTATAATGATATTGTGAAATGGACACTTATAAAGATCAAAATGTTGAAATGAGAATTAACAAGAAATTTTTTTTTTATTAAATGTAAATAAAAATAAAAAATATATAAAAAACATAAAATATATACTGAATTTATTATGAGCATAATTCTATGATATCACTTTCAATGTAGAATTAATATAACCTAATAAAAATAAATTGAGTAATGAAATTCTTTACCACATGGTAACATTTATGTAAAATTACCATTGATGAAACCATTAAATTTGAATGAAAGGATACAAGGAATTATTATAGAATCATTATATTACTTGTAAAAGTGGTAGTATATTCACTGTATCTATGAAATTATGTGCATAACATTACAATATGCCTCAATGAAGGAAAATTGACACAAAGTCACTTACCTCATGCTTCGATTTGGTTGAAAATTCTTTTTATAATGTATATTTGTTTTAATAGTGATATTTATTTTTATTAGAATAATATTAATATTTATAATATCAATTATTATCTTCATATAAAATTTTACCAACCATTGTTTTGTAATATTTTATTATTTCCACTGTTTTGGGTGTTAATTGGCTTATTCTCCCATGCATGTTTTGTAATAAATTTTCTTTTTATTGGGTATAAAATATACATTAATCATATAATGAAATATATTGATGTTATAGATATGATATTCAATAATTATATAAATTTTTCAATCATGAATGAATATTGGATATGAAATATGAAACACTTCACTTCATGGAGATGGTAGAACATACATATACACAATAGATTAAATCATTCAATTAACGGATTAAATGAAAATGAATTAAGTGATACATTAATCTTAAATATTCAATATAATTTCATATATTTCCCACATATTCATTTAATTTATCTTTATTATATAACATTTCATTTTTATGTGAGAAACAAATCACATCACTTCGTGTGTCGGTAGTCTAGCTTACACATGAGTGGCATTATTGTTTGTTATACGACATGGAATGTAAGAAGATATATGAGATAATGATATTACAAAAGTATAATAATACCATAAATATAATATACATGTTTTGAATAAGACGTTAAATCTAGGCTTGAATGGTGGTTATGGAAAATGAATTACAATGATTCATGAAGATGTAGTTCACTGTAAACAAGGTCGAATGATTTGTTTCCCATTTGATGGAAGATGATTTGGATATCAGTAATTTCTATAAAAAGGAACATATCAATCTATGGATGAAACTAGTGATAATATATATTAGTGGTTTAGTAAAATTTTATTGATTTGTATGAAGGAACAATATGAAAACACTCTTTTATGAATGTAACCACTTCCTAAGGGAACATCCTTTTCATTCAAACAAAAGACTTAAAAGGGTAGATTTTTATCATGAAAATGGCTAAAAAATAATTTTATATGGTTACATATGCTATTTGTGCTATTATTGTATGATATAAATATATTTGGTTGTATGAATACGGTATGATAATTTTTTTCCTTTAATTAGTTGTGGAGAGCACACACATAGAAATTTTTAGTAGCAGTAATTAAACACACATTTTTAACATTCCAAAATCCTCAAAAAATGGTCATTATTGATTTCTAAAGGTTATGAGGTCGATATATGTTCATAAATAAGTTTTTTATATTTTATATATAAATTTTAACCCTTATCTTCTTAGTTTATCCTCACTACAAACCAGTTTTTACCTTAGACGTGATAATTATTTTTTAATTTTCACTTTTAATTATTTCCAAAAATTATATAGAAATTAGTTGTTTATATGAATAAATAAATAAATAAATATTTTATCCATTTTTTTCAAATTACATTCACACAATTTTCAAAATCCATTTTATAATCATATTTGGTAATGAAAAAAAGAGGGTTTCCAAATAGAAATTCCTTCCAAGTATAAAATGATTGAATTTCTGAATTTTGTATCAAATTGATTCCCAAGGCCTAAATTAATTGAAAATTAATATTTTTTTACTAGCCTTAATTTAAAATTAAATAAAATATATTTTATCTCTATACAACAATTAATAAAAAAGATAGTTTTCATTAAATATAAAATTTTTCACAATTAATTGAAAATTGAAACTTTTAATAAAAATATCAACAAATATAATTATGATAACATGATATGAGGAATAAGTAAAAGGCTATAATTATTTTAAAAATATTTTATAAAATTGGTTAAAATTAAATTAATATTATATGGGAGAAGTGTGACTAAACCATTTTTAGAAAAATGCATTTTTTCTAAAAATAAATCTTTTTTTAAATAATTATTATTTTAATTATAATTAATATATTACAATAATATCCATAAAGTATTTATCACTATTCATACCATATAAATTATTTATAACATTATAATGATATACTATATTCCATTTCAATTATGCTTCCTTTCCATGTTTCATAAGTTATCAGTGAGATTAAATGTAATGAAATATTTTTTTGGTTGTTTTGCATCTGTATAGAAAGAACAATATGTTATGGATTACATTATTATTATTTTATATTTTATTTTTGTTAAATTTTCATCTTATTAAATGATTTTAATCTTAAATATTTGATATCTTGATCATAAATCAATGGTTTGATATTTGAATATTAAATTGTTGGAAACCCACATTGTAAAAAGTTATAATAAAGCATCATCTATATAAGAGTGAAATGGATGTACAGTAGTCATATAGAGAAACACATAACTTGTTTTTAATGAAGGGTAACATTGGAATAAATTGAATTTTTTTAAATGTAGTAAATGAGAAAATAATTATAGATAGTTATAAAGGACATTGATTAGATGAGAGTAAATGGTCAATGAAAATTTCAGGACCACAGAACCATAAATCCATAATATTTTAAAAGACCATTTAAATCATCAAATCTGAATCTAATATTATTAAATTTCTATTTCATGATACTATTACTAGTTTCTAAGAATTAATTTACTCTATATTAATATAAATAAATACACTCACATGATATATTTCTATTTCATAAGCATAATTTCAACCTTTTGGTTGCACCTAATAAATTTCCAATTAATTAGCTAATCCATGAAATGTGTGTCAAAAAAATTTTGTTTAATCTCAAAGAACTATATTTAAATCACATTGGATAATAATACCAATATAATTGAGACATTTAATTCCTTATATATCTATATATTTTCAAAAAACCAATATTGTTATTAGATGTTATCAAAAATAATATAGAAATATTTTAACATGAATAGTAAAACCATTGGTTCAACATTAATATTTATCTAGAAAATAATTTGAGTACATAATATGAAATAATGTAGTAAAGTGGAACATACATCACCCTTTTCTCCATTTGGTTGTTTGTTCAAGCCTTGGAGACTTTTGAGATGTGACAGGTTTTCCCCAAACATTTGGGTTATCATTTTTCTGAAACAATATTTATATAATTCAAGAATTTGTTAAAATATTTAATAACTCATAATTACCACATTCATAATATATTGTAAAACTTATTGGTTACCAAAAACTTTATACTTATTCCCAAAAAAATTATGCCAAAACTTCTTCAAATACATTTTGTCATAAAATATAACAATCTGTAATATTTTTGTAAATGTTTTATAAAAGTATCATTATTCATGTTACATACCTAACACACACATATTCAATAGGAGTGTTTAATAATTTCAACTTATTAAAATAAAAAAACTCATAAAACCATCATGTAATTAATAAAACTTATGTAAATAATGATCTATATGTTTCAAAAACATAACATAATGAAAAGGTGTTTCACGATTCTTATAAATAAAATTTGAAATGTAATAGTTCTTCTACAATTTAATTATTTACAAAAAATACATAAATAAATCAAAAAAATTATTTCAATATTGGTCCATCATTTTTAATATGGTTGAACATTATAATAGGGTACTAACTCCAAATATTCCAATGTTGCCCAAATTTAAGAAAACCAAATATAAATGGATCACTCGGATGAAATTTATTTCCTTCAACCTAAATCATTGTTTTTCCTTAAAAATTCATCTTATTATGCCATTTTTTCGCATTTAATAAATTTTACAATTCTATAAATATACCTTCCAAGGATTCACTTTACCCATTTATATCATGTAGTAGATAGATCCTTCTTTCCTCTGTGGTTTCCTATTCTCAATCCCTTAGTGAACTCTGTTATTCGTTTATTTTGTGACTCCATGAGTTGGTAAAGGTATTGGTTGTTAATAATATTTATGGATAACTAATTAACAAAAATCATTATATCTTTTAGTAATATCATTATCCCATTTGGTTTCTCATGGTCACTACATTGTTCTTCATTTTCAATCGTAACAAAATTCATTTTGGTTCCACCCATTGTCTAAAACCAAAATACATAGTTCGAGTAATAAAATATAAATTGATAAATAATAAAATCATGAAGAATTGGTTTTTGAATTTATTAACAATTACACCTACTTTTTTATCTAATACACTAAATCTTTAATGTAGTAAATTCATTATCATTATCTATTCAAATAATTCATAATGTCTTGTAATTAAAATTTAAATTATCGAAAACATATTCCCAAAGAGTTTAAAACATATTCCGTTATAAGGACCATTTTCGTATACTAGGTAATTTAGGAGTTAATACTGATAAAAATGTTTTAGATTTATTACCCTAGGTACATCTATTCAAGAACCATGTCTATTTTTGTATGATTACATGGATGTATTTATAGGAAAACCCAGATAATATATAACATATAAAACCATTGGGATGTAATTTTATAAATATCTTTAATGTAAATCATAGGGTTATGAATATTAATCATTATTTTACTAAATGATCTTCCAATAGTTTGAATTGACAACCATCTAACATGATCTATAATGATCATAACCACCATAGCCGAAAGTCGGAGGTTCCATTACTTTATTTCCATAAGATAAAAGGAATCACATCATGTAAGTTGGAATAGTTTACCAGTCTTGGTAAACTAGATTCGTATTTCAGTATCAAATAAATTTTTTACACTAAATTTAAAACATAATTTTTTTAATAATATCATTATTCCTTATTTCATATCATTTTTAAAAGTAAACTTCATGGATTCTTGGTACATGGTAAAAAATAAGGGAGATCTCAAATTCCGAGTAGGAGTTATGTATATTTTAAGGTATCTTCGGTAAATGATGAATAGTTAATCAATAATAATAAATATAAAATTATTAGTAACTGAACGCACATTCTATATAATCAATAACATGCATACCTAAAATATAAAATGAATAATCAATATGGAAAAGAAAATAATTGAACCCACATTCCATTTAATAAATTACTTGAATATCAAGATTATATATGGAATCAAAAATCATGGAAAGGAAAGTAGTTGAACACACATGTTATTTAGTTAATAACATGACTATCATGATAAAATAAGGCATAATAATTATTTTAAGGTAAATAACTAAAAACACCATCCATTTAGTCCATACATAGAGAATGAAAATTAATCTATAGATAATATCACTGTAAAAATATCGTGGATAATTATAATTGAATTATTAATGAAGGAAATGATAAATTATTAGATGTCATGATATCAAGAGTCCCGATAACTATACTGTCAATAACATTCATATGTAAATTTTAAAATGTAGTTAAAACCCCACTTAATTATATCATTTTGATTACTTTTATTACACTATAAATGATTCGAGGTGATATATAATTAAGGGGCCACCTATCAGAGCACGTCCAACGCATTTCTTAAATTTAAATTAATTGATTATATTTATGAACAATGTACCATATCATGAAATATCTATATTACATAATGGGTATTTATTTTGAAATATTTCCATAGAAAAAATTGGTATTGAATTTAGATCATGATATTTCTAAATGACATGTGGATAAATAAATAAGTAAATTAAAGATAAATAATATATGTATTTTGAGAAAGATTAATGTCCATTGTTCACTAGAAAGTTAATACTTCATGATAATGTTAATGACTACAAAAATGAATCATTAAAGTCAATGAAAATACATTCCTTGGTCTAAATGATCAGAATCCATCCATAAAATGAATATTTATGGTATCAATATTACATTTACTTTGTCTAGTATAAGTTAAATGAAGGGATATTTCAATTGATGAAAAAAATACCACAAAATTTTCATCAATAAAATTATCATAGGCAATATAAATTTTACATTTAAAATTATATGAAATATAATATTTTTGAAAATATTTTGGAAATTCCATTCTATAAAAAATAACCTTTTAAAATTTTAAAGGATTCTCTAAAAAATTGATTGGTTGTGACTATTGTAAATTTCATACATTCCATAAAAATTAAAATAATGATCCCTTTCAAGCATTTAGTAAAAGAAAAACATTCCATGTTCGGATAGTGACTTGATGATTCCTCTCAAGAAAATTTGTAAACATTAAAAAATGGTTAACATTTTTAATGACTAATTTGGGAAAAAGATAAATATTTTTGAAAACGTATTTAAAAAAAATAGCGTTTGAAGTAAAAGGATATTAGAATGAAGAAAGATATGGAGTCAGATATTATTATAACATTATATCAGTTATATTAAGTACCGATGAAGAGAAAATATAGAGATTACATGAAAACATAATTATCAACTATAGTAGCATAATGTTAATGGGTTTCATTATCCCATGATCTAATTATTTCCTTCAATGGAAATTGAATAATTAATAATCGTGATACAAATTTTATTGTAATATATGACATTATAAGGACCATAACATTGAAATGAGTATTAACCAATGAATAAATATTTTTTATAAATGGTAATAACATGCAAAAAATGTTAACACAACATATCATAGTCAATGTTAACTAGAATCATAATCTTAATATATCAAAGACCATGCAATGTAATACAACCCAACGAAATTAAATTGACTTATGATATTATTTATGACATGGTAACTTGTATTTCAAATCGCCATGGATGAAATAATTAAAATTTAATATAAAATATGATGAATATTTAAGGAATAATGATATCAAATGTAAATTGTGATTTATATTCACTATATCAAATAAATTATGTATATAATATTACAATATGTCTCAAGGATGGGAAATTGAGACTAATTCCCTTACCTCAATTTTCATTTTAGATGGATATTATTTAATCTATTGTATAATTAAATTATAATTTAAATAATTAAAATAAAAACCATATTTATATTTATATATAAGGTAGTATCTTATTATCAAAATTTATCACCCAATTGTTTAAGATATTTCAAAATTATCATTATTTAAATTTTTAATAATCATGGTTTTTCAATCATATATTTTCATGATTTTTATGGTCCATGAGTATATCATATAGATATATAATATATTAAATGATAATAGTTTTATTAATATATTATTAACTGATTATATAAATTTGTTGTAATCATTTTTTATATTTTGATAATGAAAATGAATCACACCCATTCGTGCAGATGGTAGATCATACATATTCAGAAGATATGATATCATTGCATTTATGAGTAAAAGGATATGAAATTTAGTGATAGAATAATCATACATAATAAATATCATGTCATTTATATAACATATATTCATTACATTTTTTCATATTACTTTCCATGTAATGAATATGTGATAAATGATACACATCGCATTAAAAAGTTGTAGTCCACCATACACATGAGAAACATTATCGTATTTTAATTGCATGGAATGTAAGAAGGTGTATATGTTATATAATTATAGAATTATAATAATTTCATAAATATCATATACATGTATTAATGACATCATTATATCTTTCATTGAATGGTTTCTACGGAAAACGAATGACATTGGTTTGCAAAGTGGTAGTCCACCATACACATGATAGATAATTTCATTTCTAATTTAATAGAACAAGAGATGGATATATTTAATTAGAATAAATTATTAACATATAATTATATATTACATACCTAAAATATTATATGAAGATGATTTAATAAAACTTTATAGAAGTGGATGAATAAAAAAATAGTCATTTATGAACATTACCTCTTATTCAGAAAACATCATTAGGTTTTCACCTAATGCCTTCCCAAGATTGAATCTAGATAAAAAAAGGCCACTACAATGTTGGTAGGGGGAAATGAATTTATTTGGTATTTATGTTCCAATCCAAATAGATTTTAAGTGTTAATAGGAGATGTTATGTGGTGGAAATTTATTTTTGGGGGAGAGGACGATGATGGAATTTTTATAAAGAATCAAATAATATAATGGTTTTAACATGGAAAAAGCCTCCAAAATGGGTTAATATAGATCATTAGTGGTGCTAAGGTTAATATATATCCATAAAATCGTTTTAGGACATGTTTGAGGAAATTTTTAACCAATTTCATCCTCGTTTAACCCATGGTAAAGAAGTTTCAACCATAACCATGTTATATAATTTTTATTGTTTACAATAGGTATATGAAAAACAAATAATTTGAAATTATTTGATAATATAAATTATTATGATTCTAAATATGATATTAATATTTCCAAATTCAATTTAAAATGTTGAAAAATCCAGTTTAAATTTATACCCATAGACGTGATGAAAAATGTGTTTCCAAAGAGAAATTATGTTATAACATAACTAATTATAATTTTAAAATAATTTTAAAAAATATTTTATCATTCAAAATTTTTTGACTGAAAATGTTGTTTAAAATAAATAATAGTATTTTTAACTATTCATTGAAAAATTAACATTTTCCGAAAAATATAAAAATTAACCCTAAATTAATTTTGATAATATTATATAAAAAATTAATTTAATTTTCAAAATTAATATTATAATAGTGGTAAATATTAATTATTGTTTTTTGGAGTAGAATCTTGACTAAACCGTTTTTTAGAAAAATACTAGTTTTCAAAAAAAAAAATCTTGTTATTAAAAATGATTCTTATTTAATTTCTTATCAATAGATAAACATTATTTTCATAATTATTTTTTAATATTAATTCCTTCCAATTTAAAGGACAATTTATAATATTATACAATTTTTCAATTCATTTATATTTGGGGATTCATTTTCTATAAGATATCGAAGGGATTAGATTTAGAGAAATATATTTTTTGGATTGTCTAACCTCAGTGATTATATTCTCAAATGATATCAAATCATATTTTCTTCATATATATTTAATATGTGTTACATGGTTGGGTATTGGATATATATTCAATAAAAATATAACACAAAAATATATAGTATGAGGAACCGAGCTAAATCACTACATAATTAAGTGTTTTTAACTAGAATATACAACCTTGAATTGAGAGGATCTTTCAGGATTATAGTTTTAGATAATTTGTTAAAACTGATACAAATTAAACCCATACATTAAAATAGGAAACTTATTACAAATATTCTTTGTTTATCACCAAATAAAACATTTTAAAGATAAAACATGGTTTTAATGTATGAAAAATATTTGGAATTTTCCCCTTGAAATAATCCTTATCCTAACACTTCCATAAACAATGTTACTAGAATTTTAAAAATTGGGATTATCAAACTAATATTAGTAAGAGACATAAATAAAATGAAACCATTATTTTAGTGAAATGAGATAAAAAAATTCAGAAAACATAAATTATTTACCCCAAAAGGGATCATATTTTAATAAAGATCATTAACATAACATTTTGAATTAAAATGATTTCCATAAAAAATAATTAGAAAAAATATAAAAGTTATTTATATATCTTTGTGGAACATTTTTAATTTCACTCTTAGAAATGTAGTATCTAGTATAGACAACGTCCAACTCTTGAGTAACCAATGAATTTCAGGATATAATGTAACCACCTATCATTTGTTTATCATGTAACAACATGTAATTAGTTAATAATGAATGAAAAAATCATCAGTTTATTGTAGAACCAATAGTAATTAGATTATAATAGAACCACATATCATTATAAAAAATTCCTAAGAGACATTTCATATAATATGATATTATGTTGAAATATCCTCATACAATAGAATTTAGATTATTTTTGACTAAATTCCTACCATTTTAATTTGGTTTTAACTCTTATTTTACCAGATTCACTCTTACTATAAAAACATGGATTTTTACTCGTTTTGGTTTAATATAGTTACTATAAAACAATTGACTGATGAAAGTATCATGGATGGAACTATAAAAAATTTCTAATTATTTAGCTGAACATAATATTTTTAATAATTTTATATCATTTAAATAAATATTATTTATTTTAAAATATTGGTATACTCTATTTTTACACAATTTATTACATTGACATTTTAAAATATAAGAATAATAAGTTAACATAAAAAAATTTGTAAATTAAAAACGGGTCATGGTAATCTATAAATTTCACTAGTAACATTAATTATAAAACATTATGCATATTTTAATATTTTTAACACCATTTATTTTATATTTCTAGGAAAAAAATAACTAAAGCATCAAAGTTGTGTAAGAATTTAGGGTAAATATTTCTTAAATAATATAAAAAAATAATTTAGCATGATGTTGATAAATATCTTATATTTCAAATGAAAATGTATAGATGAATACATTCAATATATTACCCAATATTAAAAATATTGTACTTATTAAAACAATAGTGCGGCATGATAGATCTTTCATTATATAAAATACCATAAACATCATAATCATAATCAAATGGACCCAAAAATTCATAAAAAATTATACCATGAAACTGGGTTTACTCTTTTAAAAAGTAACATTTATATTTGTTCATAGCCAAACTTTTCCCCAATGTTTTCAAATAAGACATATTTAAGAAAAAGACAGTGATATTTTGTTACATTCATTGATTTAAATAAAATATTAGTCATTTTCCCTGAAAAGTGTCCATTAAACAATTAAATGTAGATTAATAGGTGTTAATTGAGTAATAAACATCATCAAATAAGATATATGATTAAAAATTATGTCCATATCACTTATTTCTAATCTATATTAACATATTTTAAACATTACTGAGCTAATAGAATTTTCCATAGTAAATATTCATATTTAGAAAAGAAAATAGGGTCATATATAATAAATATAGAAAATCTCATTCCAAATATGGAAATAATTATTAAAAAATAATAAAATATAAGTTATAGAATTAATTTAAAATTTAACAGGGAAAATGAAACAATTTTTTTTGGTATTATGCCATTTTGAAATTTAAAATTTTGTTAAATTTAATTCTAAGATAAGATCAATTTAATAAACTATAATTGTAATGTGTTAAATAAAATAAAGAAATAATTTTTTTAAAATAATTAATAACCTTATTTTTCTTTTATGCACTTTAAAATAAAATACATTTTCCAATAAAACTCCATAAATTTAACTATACAATGAAAATAAATCATTCTATAAAATGATAAAAATTTATCATTTGGGTAATTTTCATATTATGATCTGAAAAATTATATTCAATTTAAAAAACACATTTTCTAAAATAACCATAATTTAATTATATTTTTTGAATAGAAAAATCATATTTAAAGAGAACATACTATTTCAATGAATAGTATGACTTTTCTAAAATTATGTTCATTATATTATCGTAATAAATTATTAAATTATTAAAGAATAGTGAAGTTTTATATTTCATAATTAACTTAATAGTATTTATTTTCTTCAATTTAATAGCTATCTTATAGTGGTTACATAATATATATATTTTTTGCTCGTTTAATCTCAGTTTTCTATATCTCATATAATATCAAACACAAACTTTATTTTAAAAATCATTGAATGTTACATTATCACCCATTTTGGAAACAATTTACCCGCTATATTTAATTTGGGTTCAGTAAGAAATTATTTAGTCTTCAAAATACCTTTGTTGAAATACCACATTAGAAAACAATATTATGAAATCTTTAACATTAAAATAGGGTACATAATTATGATGTTAACCTAAAATAACACATACTAAATTTTCAATTAAGATATCATGTACATGGAAGATAAAATATAATAACAAAGTATGAAAATAGAGTGACAAATTGTATGTTCATGAGAAATTTATCCATCACAAAACTATAAATCATTGATGGGATTAAAGGAAAATGATTTCTATGTATGAATAATAAATAGGTATAATTTCTTATTTCAATATTACATTAGTAAATATTATAAGAACATGAGGAAATATAGTTACACGAAATGGATAATTTCATTCATTAATAAATTTCCACCAAAATCTCATATTTTCCTCTAAATTAGGAGTATTAAAGTTTATTATTTCATGCTAGAAGCATAAGAACCAAATTTATAAAACAAAAATCCACAAGATAATAACTACATATTCATCCTATGTTTATAAATTATCTCAAAACCAAAATGGATAGTACAATATAAGATAATGATCCAAAAATAAGAAAACTTTATATAATGAAAAAGTAAGGTAATATAAAAAATTTAACATTAAAACTCAATGCTCATCATTGATCATTGAAGAAATAATTATCCTCAAACCTCCTAAAAAATATTCTATATTCTGAATGAAACTAAAAAATATAATTCATATGATCACATAGTCATTTAATATAACTATATTTATCTACAGATCACATCAATGACTCTAAATGCTTCTTTCTAAAAATATAATAACCTAAATCACATAATCTCCCAAATGTGCTCACCATTTCTATTAATAATTGGAATAACTATAAACCCAAAAAAGTAATATATTATTGAAAAATATAATTTAGCCTTTATTTACCAAATTAAAATCCATATTATTAAGTTTAACATTATCATAATGGGTTCCCAAATTATTGAAAATATCATAAAATAACATCAATCACTTTATTACCAAACCATTTTCCAATCCCAAGGTTATAAATTATATAAATCATATGCTCCCAATATAAATATAAAAAATTTCAATCAAATAATTTAACTAAAATTGAAATTGTATACTAATTAAGGCTTCATGTATTCCAGTGGTAGGTGTTTCACCATTGATTCCCTTTGGTTATGAGTTCTAACATCGTGGCATTTCCAAATGTGACAAGTTGTCACCAGGGCATTTTATTTGTTTTTTCATAAAAAAATATTAATATACTCATTGTAAAATTCAATTAAGATTTTAAAAATCCTCAAAAAATATCAATAATATTTAATGAAATGTTTTAACAACAATTTTTCCCTAATAACATTCATTTAAATACAAAATTTTAATATCCCATAATTATGTTAAAAATAAATGTAATAAAAAATTACATAATTCACCTTAAAATTTCAAATCCTAATGCATAAAAAGGGGTTTATAAGACATTGATATTATGATAAATCATAAAAATATAAACCCCTGATTATATCCCTAAACTCTTATAAATATATCCTACCTCAAATTGTTTTATAGACCATCAACATGTACCAATAGTAAGGACTGGATATTATTAATTTCATATTCTGTTCTTTTTATCTATATTTCACAAGCTTAAATTTTCATGGATATTTTTGTTATAGAATTTTATAGAATTATGACCTAATAATAAAATATAAAATAATATCTTTCAAGTGGGAACTTATTACAAAGTATCAATTTTTTCCCCAAAGATAACATTTTAAAAATAAAACACGGCTTCTACTTAATATAAATATTCACAATATTCCCCTTTATCTCATCGTTATCCAAATTATTCCTTAAAATTTTGAAAATAAATTAAAATTGGGATGATAAAAAATGATTATTAAAGGACATTAAATAATGGAATTCATTGGTCTATTGAAAACCCAAAAAAAAACATGTTCTTAAAAACATACAATATTTCCCAGAAAAATGGATCATCATTTAAAAAATATCATTATATTTCCTTTTGGAAATAAAATTATTTCCAGGAAAACTGAATAAAAACATAGAAAATTTATGTAGGTATATTGGGAAACAATTTTCTGGTATCAATATTACAAATGTTGTAGCCAATATGGGAACCATAAAAATCTATATTTCCTAATACATTGAAGGTTATAACATAGCTACCCGTGCTTGGTTTTTCACTGAACTACCCATCATTGGTCAATAACACAAAAATCCATCCTTTCTTTATAATGGTACCACTCAATATTGGTAAATAAAAAAACCACCGGTCATTATATTCAATGTATATAGACTATATCATAATCATTAAACGTGAATTCTTATATCATAAAAGCATAATTAAGGGAGAAAGAATTTTCATTTTGAAAACACCTTTCTTTAGAAAATGTGTCCACTTACAATGGGAAATATTTACATTGAAAATAAAAATGTAAAATTTTAATTGAATTTTCAAATAATTAAGGAATCATGGATTTGAGAAATTATGTACATTCTTTATATTTTTAAAAAACATACCTTCAAACATTTGTAAAATTAGATTAAAGAGGAACTTTTAAAAAGGATTTTTAAATGAATGTCGTTTACAAAATCCGGAAGATTTTTCTTTTTTGAAAAAAATCAGGTAAAATAAAAAATGAAATTTTATACAAATTCATAATAATATAAAAATTAATGAAAATAATTTTATAAACATATACATGTAAGAGAATGATCTAGAGTGTAAATCTTTAAAACCTTTAAAACATGATTATTAGTTAAAGGGGATCTTATATTGAGCTTTATATATAATTTCATTCCATTCTCATACTGAACAATAAACATATATTAATTATATAGTTTGGCAATAAAATAATACATGATTTTTTTATTTATATTACATATTTCTAGGTTATAAAAATTACTTAATTATATAAGTTCATGTTAGAAATTTGGATGATATTTGGTACTATATTCAAAAATGTATTTGGTAGGATGTATATAGTAAAATTGAACATTATTAAATAAGCTCTAGAATAATAATCCTGAAATTATTATTATTTTTATACATAAATTATAATGTTAAATCCATCCATTAAATATAGATATGAAAAATTAATTATATTAAAATCATAGAGATAGTTGGTCATACATATGCATGAGTAACATTTCAATCATTCAATAATATTAATGGAAATATGTTAAGTATAATTTTATATTTACATAATGATAAAAATAAATTAATTATCATATTAATTCTGTAAATATACTTATATATATAATTCTTGTGATGTGGTGATAAAAATGAATCACATCCCCTCATGGAGGTAATAATTCATACGTACGCAGAAACAATGTTATTATTTTTATGTGAATTTAATGGGAATGAAATACATAATATATTATATTTTCATATTGATTAAAATATAATTAGTATCATATATAAACATTAATTCCCACATTATCTCCAATATTGAGAGATAGTGATTGAATTCAAATTATGTCCCTTCGTGTGGCGATAGTCAGTTGTACACACAAACAAAAAATTATTTTATCATTTCATGGAAGGGGAGATGGATACAGATCATGACACAAACATAATAACATCTATGTATACTGAGGATACTTGGGTTATTATCTTACAATAGATTATAATGTTTTTAGGGATATAAGAGAATTAAAAAACAGAAATTCATGATTAAAAATGATACCTATAATTCAGACAATCTCATATTTTTAACAACTTTGAACCACTAAGGATGGTGTTATGCATAAACTATGGACACCATAATTTAAGTAAAATTATAGTAATTTCATTTTATAGTTATTTACTAAATCAGATAGGTCAAAAAGTTTCATTGATAAAATAATAAGTGGTTCCCTTTTATAAAGAGGTGAGGGGTAGTCTAGGAATTTTTCAAAATATTAAATTAATATAAATTAATACTCAACTAAAATGACTCCAAACAAATTAATTCATAATATAATATTATTTTGTGTCAAAATACCTACATAAAATATAAATTAGATAAGTATTTACTAAATTTTAAATTTAAGATTTGGTTTTTACTCTTGTTTAATCCCTTTAACTTTTTCCATGACAACATGAATTTTTATAGTTTTAGGTTAATATAGTTACAATGAAGTACCAATAAGCACAAAAATCAATCATGGATTAAATTTTAGAAATTATAAAAATTATTTGGAATAACATACTATTTCTTATATTTTATATTATTTGGTAAAATAATATTTATATAAAAATATTATTAATGTCAATTTTAACACTATTCATTACATTGAATTTTAAGAATATCAAAAAATAATAATATAAATATAATCCAAATATTTTAATTCATTTCTAAAATATAATGGTCATCTATAATATTTTTTGGTCACATTAATTATCAATAATTATATTTATTTTAATATTTTAAGTATCATTTATTATATATTTTCACTAATAAAATTATAGTTATAGAACTGTTGTATAAGAATTGAGGTTGATATTTTTGTAAAAAAATTATAAATTTATTACTATGATAAATAAAATTTTTTAGCTTTCAAATTACTATTTTTCTTCTGTAATGTCCCATAAATTCCAAGTATTTTTTTAAAAACTATATGAGATTATTTCGAGGCTAGGCACTCAGACGACATTTGATTCCGAGGCTCGGTGATCCTAGAATAAGTGTTTGCCGTTTTTTATATTAATTAAAATAGAGCATGTACACGATTTTGGAAACTTCTAAATCGATGCCTTTATTAAAAATATGAGTGCATCGTTGCATCCAGAATGATTAGTTTACCTAAGGAAGGACATATCCTCAATCGGCACAGGTGGAAGGAAAATATTATTTTTTGGAATTTTTTAGAAAAATATAATAGAAATTTCATAAGGAAAAATAAAATAAAATATTGTTTTATTTTATCCAAATTTATAATTTTATTGCAACGTAACGATGTTGCAACCAGAGAATAATAGAAAAGTTATATCATAATTGAAACATCATAACGACGTAGTGACTCAGCATAACAGAAACACTAAAACATGTTCTCTCTATTTGATGTGTTAACCAAATATGTGATCATTGGAACAATCTAGTGTTTCTATGAACCCTTGGTGTTTTATCATTGGTGATCAACAATCGATGAACCACCACCAATGAAGGATAAGGAATGATGAATGATAGTACCATGATCTTCTTGAAAAAACGATCCAACATGGAGGTTGGGGTTTATTTTTTTAAGTGTTTAACTTTTCCTGGTTCATCCATTCTAAACTAAGAACTTATGTCAGTTAACTAAAAAATTGACCTATGGTTCAATAGTCTATGGGGGAATGTGATTTCTCATGTAGGGAGTTATATAAATTTGGATTCATGTTTATTTATCCATCGTTAAACTCCTAACGAGGATGAATCACGCTAACAAGAACAAAGGTCATGGTCCATCCTTCATGTATTCCCTGTCCATCCTTTTACTCTTCCAACTTTCTTCCATTATTCATAATGAGACGTCAAATTTGATCCATGTAGGACTGTAGTGGTGGATTAACCCAAGCATCGGGCTGGGGGAGATGGCGGCATCGGGTGAACAACCACCGACGTGGGAGCTAGGCATGGAGGAGGGAGAGCCGCAACTAGAAAGGTCATGGCGACACACATCAGTATCCATGTGAGAGAGGAAACATGATTTGGTGTAGTGCCATATTAGTGACACATACAATGGTAGAAGTCCATAACCAAGGGGGTCATTGCTGAGAAAGGGAATGCGGTCAGCAGACCGTGTGCAAAGAGGCGGCCTGTCAAGCTTTCCACGTGACGTGCAACGGATGTGGTGCATGCCGCTTCCGGCCAGTACTAAACTGGACCACTCACACTGGCCCAACCATAGGGGGAAATAGGCTGCTGGGTGGCCTGTCTGGACAGAAAATGGCCCACCAGAGTGAGTTGGGTCAGAGGAAGGGGGTCGGGCCATTCAGCGGGACGACGGGATGGACGCATGGCCCAATAGGCCTGAACCTTGTGCTAGGCTAGACCGGGTCATCCATGACCTAACCGGGTATGGTCAGGACGACCGAACATGGTTGGACCAGATCGGGTCGAGTCGTTCCGACCAGCCCCAGACACAACATTCCACTTTTCACTATAAGACTCGCAACATTAAAACTACATGTGTGATTGATGAGACGTTTGCAGCGTTGGAAACCTCTTGATGAGATAATATTTTTTACATACTCCTAGAGAGTTTTTGTGAAAGTTTAATTACAAAATATGGCTTTATGATTATATTCTCTCACAATAATGTGTGTTACGATTAGGAAGACTGCAACTGGTTGTAACGAGAAAGATGTTACGAGCAGACTGCAGTGGCTAGCATATGAGAATAACTCAGTGGCACAGCAGATGAGTGGAACTCGATGGCCCAACAGACCTCATAAATGAGTTGACCATAGTGGCCCAGCAGATGACGAGACCTCATTGGCCCAACATACCTCCGTGATGAGCGGACCTTAGTGTCCCAGCAAACGATCATTCCTCAGTGTCCCAAAAGTCAAGGGGACCATAGTGGACTATGAGACCATAGTGGCTAGTGGACCAAAGTGTCCAAGTGGAGAAGTAGACCATAGTAGCCTTGCATTCCTCAGTGACGAGTAGACCTAAGTTGTAACATCCCAGGTAAATAAAGGATATGAAATTTTCATATTTATCCATATTTGTGAATAAAATGTTAATATTAATTTAAATGGAATTCTATACTTGATAGCGTACCTAATACGCAACAACGAGTTTCATTGAAATCTTATGTTGCACTCTAATAATAAAATATTATTATTTTAAATGGTAGTTAACTCCTAACAGTTGTAATGGTGGGAATGAATAGAAATAACTAAAATATAATTATATATGTTTGTTAAATTTTTTTACATTTATCCAATAAAAGATAAAGGCTTAAAATAATAAAAGAATTCAATTTTAAGCATAAATACACTAATTTTCACTAAAAGGTCGATTTATAGCCTTTTGATGGAGAACCCTATTTAAAAATAGTTTTGGTCACTCTTATACATTATTTTTGACCAAATAAAATCTTTCTTTAGAATATGGACATTAAAATTTACTTTGAGTATGTTTTTGTTATTTTTCCGATAAAGTTCATTTTTAATGAATAAGTGAAAAATGTTTTATTTTAATTCAAAACCACTTTTTAATATAATTTATTTATATGATTATATCATATTTTTAATTGGTTTTAAAATTAAATTAGAATATATTTTTACCATTTTATCCAATGGTGGTCATTGGAATTAATTTCACTTTGAAATTGGACTTAAACGAGTGTCAATCTTTTAATAGATATTTTTTCTTAAAAACACACTATTTGTTTTGACAGTGAGAATTAATTATTAAATTAATTAATTCAACTTATATGTTTTGAATTCTATAAAATAGTCATCATTTTTGAATTCAGAATATCAAATATAGCTTAGGGTGATTTTTTGGTATTTTTTTGAAAACATCAATTTTTGATGAATAGTGAAACCACTAAGTGGTAGTTAAAAAACTGATTTTTTCGTTTAAATGAAACTTTACCACTTCTGTGATTTGAATTTCAAAAATCTGACATACATGGTTGTCATTAGGATGTAAAATGTGGTTCAATAGGATTAAAATAATTTTTGGTGAATAGTAACTTGTAAGTTTTATTAACCACAATTAAAGGTAATTACTGTAATTTATGGTAAATATAATGTTATAATAATATGAAATGACCTTGAAACATGTCCTACCATTATTGGATGAATCATAAACGACCACAAAAATCCATGGGTCAACTTGGGGACCCAATGGAGCCACTTTGGTAGGAAAATGACATTAATAACTTTTTATTTAAAGTTAAAATAAAAATGTCACAAACATGTATTGTTTTACTGAAACAATTTTTACATGGGGTTATTCAAGTCATATTTTCCACTATAAATATTAATTGGAAATATAAAACGATTTCCTAAATCATAGAAGTATTTTTTAGAATTTTTAGACCTTAAATAAAGTAGTTTATTTATGACACCATGATGATGAAGCGATTACCTCATTAATGAACGATTTAAATAAAATGAAAAGATAATGTAAAATCTAAGACTTACACTTATCAAAAAAATATTGGATGAGTATATTTCTAACTATTATCACCTTATCCTATAAATATATCAATGTGGGACCTTTAAAATCCAAAACTCATTTTTAAAATAATATAACATTTCTTGACTTTCCAAGAGTGCCCCTCCTCCCTCTTATAAAAGGACCCCACGTCTACCTCCTTACCCACACCTCTCAAGCCTTTGGATCGGCAAACCCCTTCCCATTTCATCTCTCCACATCCCTCTATTCATTATTGAAGCCTCACCTTGGGCATAAAGCTTTTCAAGAAACCCTTGTGGTTCAAACCAAAGGGAGTTACCCGATTTAATGGTAAAGTCTTCTCTAATGTTCTTTTGTTTTATTTTTCTTCTACAACCCCCTAAACTCTTTTTATTCCTTTATTTTGTAAAAAAACCAGTATATTCAATATACTATTATGTTTTTATAATATTTATTCAAGATACACTTACACAAGGCTCCGTCTAATTGTTAATGAACATATTGTTTCTATGGATGGAAAATTACTGCCTCGCGAAATGATGATTGTTCAATATTCTTTTAAAACATTTAAAAGTGGCCATTAAGATGTCACTATATTTATATATGATATAAATTATGTTTATATTTTCCTTATGCTTCTGTATTTTTCATTTATGGCATACCTTTATGGTTTCCATTATGGGTAAACACGATAATTTCATTTTTAGGAAGTGCAGACTACCGCCCCCTCAAGTGATTTGATTCGTTAGTGCCATATGTGGGACGTATAAAGGATGGAGTTAATGATTTTATATATGATATTATACTGTAATTTTAATATATCTTTATATAATTATTATTTCATTCCATTAAATACGAAATAGAAATGAATGTAGCGTTCATGCGTACGTACGGCTTACCATCTCCATGAACGGTGCATTTCATTTCTTACCTCTAAATGTTTTTTAATATTATAAATGCATTTATATACTAGATATATATGAAATATATGATATCTACATCATGAATATAATTCTGGATATAATTGATATTTTACCACATGAACAACTTGTAATTATAAGAAGATTATTTTTGACTCAAGTACCAATGATCGACAAAACGACCGTTATTAACTTAAATAATTACATAGTGTTCATAACATGGTAATAAGTGATATAAAAGGACTAATAAACTTGAAAAATGTTCTTAATCAAGTAGAAATTAACTCAAGTATATTATTCAAGAGATTAAATAAAGATCGATTCAAGTTGGACACGAGGTAAGGGATCCAACCACTGTCTTTCTTTTTAAGTACTCTCTTTGATGTTATTTATTTTAAGCTCCTATTTATTATGTTTAAGGATGTTATTTTATATTCCTATTACTTTAATTTATATGTTAATATGATGATATACCCTATTTGATTTCATCAATCCATTTTTTTGGATGTTTTAAGTGGCGTCGTTAGGCTGCCGAGTTTTCGTAAGTGATTTTTCATCTCACTTTTATTCCCGTGAGATTTATGCTACATTTCCACCATTTTTTTTGTGTGGTGTATGTACTGAACATGATTGTATTCTTTGTGTAATATAATTTAATTTATGGGTATTTAAATCTTCATTGCATGACCCTTCTTTCATGGGGTGTACGTTTCGAAAGTAACCCAAATCGGTAAGGGAACCTTTCTCCCTCCTCTTTTTAAAAGACCTTCGTTTGATAGGTATTTTAATTTTCAGATTCTTATGTAGGGAGATGTTATTATATACCATTATTTCTATATATTATATGTCCAAGTTCGGAGATACCCTTTTTATCTCTCATCTTCTCATTTTATGAATTTTAAAATGACATCATTAGGATGTCGAATTTCTGTAAGGGAACTTCTTAACCCAATTTCAATTCTTTGGGTTAAACCTCTAATTCTTGATTATGTCATACTATGAATATGTGTGGGTGACCTCTGAGTGTTTTACACTTAATATCCTCTTATATTTTGTGTATTTATATTTTTCACACATAATTATGTAATTAATTTATCCTTAATCTAAGGATAACGACTTTGTAAGGGAATTCATCTCAATCTCCTTTCATTGAGGCGTATGTTGTTCTAATACAAGACTTTCTTTTTATGGTGTATAAAACCCTTTTACTTTTAGTTTTATACAAAATGAATATTTTTCTACGAACCATTTTACTAAATGACAAAAAGGAATGTTTCTTTGACGTATGCGGTGACAACCACCTTTTCCGCCGCCGTGATTATTATTTGGTTTTTGGATTCCTCAACAAGCCGTAATGTTTTTAAAATGAAATAAATACCATATAATCTTTTATGTATTTTGGTATTGAAAATGTTTTTTATAATGGATTTGTTATGTCAATATATTTAACTGATATATTGTGATCTAAATGTGGAAATTTTTTCTTTCCATTATATTTGTTTTATGATTTTATAATGGTACTTAGATATTTGATGGGTGGTTACGTGATAAACCATATGACGGGTGGTTCTGTGAATACTAGGCTGGGAGGTTATGTTATAACCTCCAATGCATTGGGTATGGAAGTCGGCCGTATGGCTATTCTATGTAGTGATATGTGTGGAAGTCCACCGTATGGCTATTCCATTTAAGTATGTTTATGTCCCAAGTTACCTTTATATGTTATGTGTTCTTTATATGGGTTTTATGGTAACCTTTTGGTTACAAAAGGGTAAGTAATTATCTTTTATTCAGTGAAGAGTATTTACAACTTCTTAAATGTGAAAATTATTACTTTGATAAAGTATTCATGGTTTACTTGTTGTTTTGAAAAACTAACAGCTTTCTTTCTTTTTTTATCCTTTACTCGGCTTTTTATGCCCATCCCAAGTTTTTAAAATGTTCTCCACAGGACATAAAGATGAATAGGGTCAAGGATGGGATCAAGGAAATAAATGATATCTAAAACATGGAACTAGACATGTTTTTTTAAGAGTATTTATTTTATGGAAACTTAGTAGAAGTGCCTACCTTGTAATCTTTTGAGATGTAATAGTTAGGTCCTAATTCTCTAAAACTCGAAACCTGAAAAGATCCTCTATGTGAGTTATTCATTTAATTAATGATTATATAATGTTTTAAGGCTGTGTCCTTATATTTGGTATCAAAGGTCGGTTTAGATAACTTTAGAGGTTAGAGTGTTGTTTAAGAATACGTGACAAGTTGTGTATAACCACAATGGGGAGTATATTAAGTGGAGTAATTGTTTTTTTTTTGAAAGTTAGATTTATTTTGAGATAACCTGGATAACTATATCTTAGTGTTTATCTTCATCATTATTATATGATGATTTTACTGTTATGCTCACACCGACCATTTTGGTTTTAGTAAATGGATGGAACTAGTAGGCAGTAAAGTAAAAGTGGATGTGAAGGAAACTGTGACAGTTTTGTGAGTGAGCAACTGAATGATATGAGGGCTTCAATGAGAACTCTTGTGTTTATCCTCAACCAACTATCTAGAGTCATGATTGAAAACCTAGACCTTGGTTATTTTTATAAGGAATCATATATGCGAGAAAAAAACCCTACGGAACTTTAGGTAATAATCATAAAGGTAAGTGTGTTCAAAATCCTATGTGTAAAAGATGTCGAAAGAAACACCTAGGAAAATGTTTCAAAGGGACAAAAAGATGCTATAGATGTGGAAATGAAGGTTATAAAGCAAGAACCTTCCATGGAAAATGGAAGCATCCGGTTGACTCGAGGAAAGGGAATGAAGTTTTCTCTGAGGGATCAATTGAATGTTTTAAATGTGGTGTGCATGGTAATTATGCAAACACATGTCCTACGAAGAAGTTTCGGGAATGGGATCACCATGATCATACAAATATTTGTTTACCAATACCTACTGCCATTCCGATTGAGGATGAAGAAACTGACAGTGACCAATCAAAGGTATGGATTATTTCTTAACATATGTTTTTCTTATTTTGGAATCTTGGGAAATGATTCATGATTTTGTTTGTAGGAAAGAAGTATTTCAGAATAAGTTGGAAAGGAATGTTTAATGGATAATGAAGAATGTTGAATGAGTACGAAGTCAACATATAAGGTATTCAAGAGTTATGGTGAAATTATTAAAAGTTTTAAGTCTCTTTTGATGATGGGGTTACATTAGAAGACATTTTATAGTATGTGTAACTCTGATGTTTGATATATGATTTTTTTTTCAAGGAATAGATATCTGTTCTTCTTTGGAAATAGTTATAAAGGTAACCATTAGGGTTTATATAATCCTTACTTTGAGGTAATTATGGGTTTCTACATGATATGATGGAATACGGAAGGCATGAGATAAACTTGAGGTTAAATTATTTTATGGTTAGTTTTTATGATTTTATCTCTTTTTGTGGAATTTTTTAAGAATTATATAGTTTTGCAAAAAGGACAACACGCAGACCGTGTGACAACCCGTCACGTCGGACAATGCTGCGGGAATCGAACCCACAACCAAAGTGCGACTGGTATTTATCGCCTACCACTGGACTACGTGAAGTCCCTGGTTAGCTTGACTGATTATTTTTAGTTAGATGATTTTATGAATCAAGGGTAAGTTGATTTTGGGTTATCCATGGATATGATTAACCTATCATGGAGGATATGTGATTAGGCTAATTACTTTTCAATATGAGACTTTAAGAGAAGCTGATGTTATTTGGAGATAAATGTTAATATTTACCTTGGAAGACTATGCGATTAAATCCTTCAAATATTTGGGTTTCAATCATATTTTGGTTTAAATTGAAAAATTTTAGGGATATATGTTTATTGAATGGTCTTTTTTTGATCTTTGTGTACTGTTTGACAAATTTTGGAGATTAGGAGTAGTTTTTCTTTTTGTAAAAAAATTATCCATTTTGGGATTATCTGATCTAGTAATAACCTTTTTGGTTTTGGTTTTGGTTAAGGTATAAAGACATGGGAAATATATAGTTCTATTTTTTGGATTAGGTGATTCTCATGAAGTTTTTTATAGCGCTCTTAGTGTGAACAAGTCATCCTAAATACTATTCTTTTGGAGAAAATATGAGTTTTTGTAAGAAATGTAGTAAAAGTTGAAATTCAACATGACAAGTAAGAATGTTTCCTTATTTTTTAGTTAAGATCATAAATAAATACCTCAATGAAAATTAACTTAAAACAAAAATGTTGTCTGTTAATTTTTCCTACTGGGGAATCAAATACCGTTTAACCCATCACAAGTTTGTGATTTTCTGGTGGTTAACTTTATCCTAAACATGTTTTCTATCACTCTCCATCAGAACATGACTCTTTGTTTTCTCTTCCATGTCCATGTTTTCTTACATGGAATCCTAGTATGGGTTAACTCGGGTGACCTTTGTACTTCTCTCTCTTTATTTTAAAGTAATAGTTTTACTGAATCTTGTTCCTATGTGGGACATTCAATTATGTTTCCGAGCCCAATTTTAAAATTGCGAGGACACAATTCCCAAAAGGGGGGAAGGATGTAACATCCTAGGTAAATAAAGGATATGAAATTTTCATATTTAGCCATATTTTGGAATAAAATTTTAATATTAATTTAAAGGGAACACTATGCTCGATGGCGTACCCAATACACAACAACAAATTTCTTTGAAATCTTACGTTGCACTCTAATAATAAAATATTATTATTTTAAATGGTAGTTAACGTATAGACGTTGTAATGGCAGGAATGAATAGAAATAACAAAAATATAATTATATATGTTTGTTAAATGTTTTTACATTTATAAAATAAAATATAATGGCTTAAAATAAGAAAAGAATTCAATTTTAAGCATAAATACTCTAATATTCACTAAAAAGTCGATTTATTGCCTTTTGATGGCGAACCCTCTTTAAAAATAGTTTTGGCCACTCTTATACATTCTTTTGTACCAAATAGAATCTTTCTTTATAATTGGGACATCAAAATTTACTTTGAGTATGTTTTTGTTATTTTTCCGAAAAAGTTCATTTTTAATGAATAAGTGAAAAATGTTGTATTTTTATTCAAAATCACTTTTTAATATAATTTATTTATATGATTAGATCATCTTTTTAATTGGTTTTAAAATTAAAATAGAATATATCTTTACAATTTAATCCAATGGTGGTCATTGGAATTAATTTCACTTTGAAATTGGACTTACACTAGTGTCAATATTTTAATAGATATTGTTTCCTAAAAACACGCTATTTGTTTTGACAACGGGAATTAATTATAAAATTAATTAATGCAACTTATATGTTTTTAATTTTGTAAAATAGACATCATTTTTGAATTCGGAGTATGAAATATAGCTTAGGGTGAAGTTTTGGTATTTTTCTGAAAAACTTCAATTTTTGTTGAATAGTGAATCCACTAAGTGGTAGTTAAAAAACTAATTTTTCGTTTAAATGAAACTTTACCACTTATGTGATTTTAATTTCAAAAATCTGACATACATGGTTGTCATTATGATGTAAAATGTGGTTCAATGGGATTAAAATAGTTTTTGGTGAATAGTAACTTTTAAGTTTTATTAACTGCGATTAAAGGTAATTAGTGTAATTTAAGGTAAAGATAATGTTATAATAATATGAAATGGCCTTGAAACATGTCCTAACCTTATTGGATGAGTTGTGTCCGACCAAGAAAATACATGGTTCAACTTGGGGACCCCATGGAGCCACTTTGTTAGGAAAAAGACATTAGCAACTTTTTATTTAAAGTTAAAATAAAAATGTCACAAACATGTATTATTTTACTAAAACAATTTTTACCTGGGGTTATACAAGTCATATTTTTGACTATAAATATTAATTGGAAAGATAAAAATATTTCCTACATCATAGTATTTTTTTATAATTTTTAGACATTAAATAAATTATATTATTTTTGACACTATGATGATGAAGCGATTACCCCATTAATGAACGATTTAAATAAAATGAAAAGATAATGTAAAATCTAAGACTTACACTTGTAAAAAAACTATTGGATGAGTATATTTATAACCCTTATCACCTTATCCTAGAAATATATCAATGTGGGACCTTTAAAATCCGAAACTCATTTTTAGAATAATATAACATTTCTTGACTTTCCAAGAGTGCCCCTCCTCTCTCTTATAAAAGGCCCCAACCTCTACCTCCCTAACCACACCTCTCAAGCCTTTGGCTCGGCCAAACCTTACCCATTTCATCTCTCCAAATCTATATCTTCATCATTGAAGCCTCTCATTGGGCAGAAAGCTCTTCAAAAAACCCTTTTGATTCAAACCAAAGTGAGTTACCCGATTTAAAGGTAAAGTCTTCTCAAATGATCTTTTGTGTTATTTTGCTTCTCCAACCCCCTAAACTCTTTTTATTCCTTTATTTTGTAACAAAAGCAATATCTTAAATATAATAGTATGTTTTTATAAGAATTATTCGAGCTACACTTACACACACCTCCGTCTAATGGTTAATGAACATACTGTTTCTGTGGATGGCGAATTACTGCCTCACGAAACGATGATTGTTCAATATTCTTTTAACACCTTTAAAAGTGGACATTAAGATGCAAATATATTTATATATGATATATATTATGTTTATGTTTTCCTTATGATTTTTTATTTTTCATTTATGGCATACCTTTATGGTTTCCATTATGGGTAAACACGATAATTTCATTTTTAGGAAGTGCGGACTACCACCCCCTCAAGTGATTTGATTCGTTAATGCCATATATGGGATGTATAAAGGATGGAGTTAATGATATTATATATGATATTATTCTGTAATTATAATATACCTTTATATAATTATTATTTCATTCCATTAAATACGTAATAGAAATGAAAGTAGCGTTCATGCGTACGTATGGCTTACCATCTCCATGAACGGTGCATTTCATTTCTTACCTCTAAATGTTTTGTAATATTATAAATGCATTTATATACTAGATATATATGAAATATATGATATCTACATCATGAATATAATTCTGGATAGAATTGATATTTTACCACATGAACAACTTGTAATTATAAGAAGATTATTTTTGACTCAAGTGCCAATGATCGACAAAACGACCGTTATTAACTTAAATAATTACATAGTGTTCATAACATGGTAATAATTGATATAAAAGGAATAATAAACTTGAAAAATGTTCTTAATCAAGTATAAATTAACTCAAGTATATTATTCAAGAGATTAAATAACGATCGATTCAAGTTGGACACGAGGTAAGGGATCCAACCACTGTCTTTCTTTTTAAGTACTCTCTTTGATGTTATTTATTTTAAGCCCCTATTTATTATGTTTAAGGATGTTATTTTATATTCCTATTACTTTAATTTATATGTTAATATGATGATATACCCTATTTGATTTCATCAATCCATTTTTTTGGATGTTTTAAGTGGCGTCGTTAGGCTGCCGAGTTTTCGTAAGTGATTTTTCATCTCACTTTTATTCCCGTGAGATTTATGCTACATTTCCACCATTTTTTTTGTGTGGTGTATGTACTGAACATGATTGTATTCTTTGTGTAATATAATTTAATTTATGGGTATTTAAATCTTCATTGCATGACCCTTCTTTCATGGGGTGTACGTTTCGAAAGTTACCCAAATCAGTAAGGGAACCTTTCTCCCTCTTCTTTTTAAAAGACTTTATTTTGTTAGGTCTTTTAATTTGCAGCTTCTTATGTTGGGAGATGTTCTTATATAACCGTATTTCTATAAATTATATGTCCAAGTGATGATATACCCTTTTTATCTCTCATCTTCTCATTTTCTGAATTTTAAAATGACGTCGTTAGGCTATCGAATTTCTGTATGGGAACTTCTTAACCCAATTTCATTTCCTTGGGTTAAACCTCTACTTCTTGATTGTGTCATACTATGAATATGTTTGGATGACCTATGATTGTTTTACACGTAATATCCTCTTATATTGGGTGTATTTATATTTTTCACACATAATTATGTAATTGATATATCCTTAATTTAAGGATAACGACTTTGTAAGGGACTTCGTCTCTATCTCCTTTCATTGAGGCATATGTTGTTCTAATACAAGACTTTATTTTTACGATGTATAAACCCCTTTGACTTTTAGTTTTATACAAAAGGAATATTTTTCTACGAAGCATTTTACTAAACGAAAAAAAGGAATGTTTCTTTAACGTACGTGGTGACAACGACCTTTTCCGCTGCCGTGAGTATTATTTGGTTTTTGGATTCCTCAACAAGTCGTAATGTTTTTAAAATGAAATAAAAACCATATACTCTTTTATATATTTTGGTATTAAAAATGGTTTTTATAATGGATTTGTTATGTCAATATATTTAAGTGATATATTGTGATCTAAATGTAGAAATGGTTTCTTTCCATTATATTTGTTTTATGATTTTATAATGGTACTTAGAAATTTGACGGGTGGTTATCTGATAAACCATATGACGGGTGGTGCCATGAATACTAGGACGGGTGGTTACGTTATAACCTCCAATGCATTGGGTATGGAATTCATCCATATGGCTATTCCATTTAGTGATATGTGTGGAAGTCAACCGTATGGTTATTCCTTTTAAGTATGTTTATGCCCCACGTTACCTTTATATGTTATGTGTTCTTTATGTGGGTTTTATGGTAACATTTTGGTTACAAAAGGGTAAGTAATGATATTTTATTCAGTGAAGAGTATTTACTACTTCTTAAAGGTGAATATTATTACTTCGATAAAGTATTAATGGTTTACTTGTTGTTTTGAAAAACTAACAGCTTTCCTTATTTGTGTATCCTTTACTGGGATTTTTATGCTCATCCCAAGTTTTTGAAATGTTCTCCACATGACATAAAGATGAATAGGTTCATGGATGGGATCATGGGAAGACATGCTATCTAAAACATGGAACTAGACATGTTTCTTTTTAAGAGTTTTTATTTTATGGAAACTTAGTATAAGTGTCTACTTTGTAATCTTTTGAGATGTAATAGTTAGGTCCTAATTCCCTAAAACACTAAACCTGAAAAGACCCTCTATGTGAATTATTCATTTAATTCATGTTTATGTAATGTTTTAATGATGGGTTCTTATGTAAGTGGTTAAATAGGCCACAGTGACTCATCGGTGATGAGTCCCTAAGCATTACAAGATTTTCAACATGATTACTGATAGCATTTATTTCTATACATTATATTATACTTTTGTGACTTTTATAGTAATTTTTGTGTATGTTTGTTTGTGGTATTCTCATTATGGTTTGGGGTCCCTACTATGTATTCTATTACTCACCCATGAATGTGCTCCGCCCGCATGTATCATGCCGTGTACAGACGACATATGTTTTGATAGAGACCAAGACGGTTCAGGACGAGGTGTTGCCCATTGAGGAAAGAAAAGTGAGGCATACACATACTAATTCAGGCAGACACTCTTCACCTACACTTCAGGAAATTTTTTTTATGGACGGGTTTCTTGAGAATTTTTTGCCCTATTGTTTTCAGAATGTATTTTATTTGGGATGTATTCCATCCACCTTTACTTCAAAATTTTTACTATTTACCATCAATGGTTTTCATAGTAGCATTCATTTTTTCCATTTCTGCATTGTGGGATGGGGTTGTGAGTGTGTGTGTGTACAGGTACTCGGAAAATTGTTCCAAATTGCAGGAAAATTCCTTCGATGCTAGTCTCGATACCGTGGACATTGGGAGCCGGGATTGGGGTAGTTACGACTTAGGCCCCGGGGGATGGGTCAGGAAAAATTTGTGTCAAATGAGGTAGGTTATACCTTAATGACCTAGAGTAAGTGGTTTTTTTGGGAAACCAAGTTAAATGTTTTGATTTCGACATTCAGACTTAGGGATTCCAGTGTTTGCGTGGCGGCCGATGAATCCATACACAAGGACCCCAAATTCTTCTTTTCAACCCAGTACATTTAAAAAGTGGTTTTATTCATCATATAGTAACTGAAAATGTTATCTTATCCTTCATGAGTCTCATTAAGATCACCAGGTATAATCTATTAACTATGGTTCATCATGATCTATTTCAGGATGCCACCATGTAGACATCCAGCAAGGATTCTAGTGCGTCACCACAATTCCAGTATGCCTAGTGATGAGGCATTAGTTCTGGGACCATTAATAGTGTTAGACCAACCTAGGGGTGCACTAGTGATGCCACTATACATTAACTACTAGATCCTACCATCCCTACCAATAGAGGACACACATAGGCTCAGAGCCATACATGAGCTCTACAGGAAGATGCATCACAGGTTCAGGGGTGATAATAACCCCCAAGTGTAATAGGATTGGATCTAGGTGGTTATGAGTGTCTTAAGTATAGTGAGGAAGCCTCTTGACTAGATGGAGATCTTAACAGCGATCCTTCTTTATGGCTCAGTAGGGAGATGGTGGAGCTTGATGATCTAGATATATAATGAGGGAACCCTCACCTAGACAAACATAATGTTCCTTTCCAGGGAAGAGTTATTTCCAACGACTCTAGGCATAGTACGCATCTAGGAGCTATTAAACCTATAACAGGGTATCATGATAGTAGCATGGTACTCATCAAGATTCATTGTTCTTTCTCACAACTCTACAGACATGGTGCCAGTCCAGTTCTTTCAGGATTGGGATTTTGATTAGGGACTACGCTAAGATATTAGGGCATCCATGATATCTTTTAGCATCCCTATCCATTCTTGGATTCTAGAAAAAAATCTACTCGTAGAGAGAATCCTGATAGAGAAGGAGCCAGTAGTAGGAGCTACCAGTAGACACCAGGAGGTGGAGCCTTCAGAAGGGTTTAGCAGGCAGTTGATGTAGAGACCCAATTGGGTCATGCCTTATAGAGAATGATCCCAAGACACATGATTGGTGGTGAGAGGCCCCCATGATATAGAGAGTTAGCAGAGGAGCATGATTTTATACATATGTGGTAGTTATGGACACATGGCTCAGGACTACCGAACTCATTGTGTAGACAATCATCCAACAGTTGAGGAACTTCCAAGGCAGAGGCATTGGGTCAGGCAGGGTGGTCCGCAGGGAGGTAGGTATGGAAGGGGAGCAAGATGAGTGGTAGGTGGTGGATGGAGGTTTGAGGTACTACCACCACCACCCCAAGGTGGGCCACCAAGAGCTCCAATATATGGTGGACATATGTGAGTCCAGCTTCAGGTGATGTATGATTACAGCCCCAGATCTCTAGATATTATTAGAGATATGATATTTGTATTCTACACCTTATTAGAATTTATTATAGACATAGGTTCCAGTCACTAATTCCATTCTACAGACCTTGTTTGAAGATTCAAGATTCCGGTGGATCCATTGTCTCGATACTTATGATTAGAGACTCCTACGAGATGGATTTCGACGATCACACACTGGTTTTGGTAGTGTGAGCTTACTCTTGCAAGTAATAGCTTTTGTTGGGATCTCCTAGCAGTGACGTTGAGGTCTTATGATGTAATTCTTGGTATGGAATGGTTATCCACTATCTAGGCTCAGATTGAACTTTTTTAGGGGAAAGGTGCAGTGTTTCCACAGAGATGGGACTAGGTTTACCTTCACTAGTGAGAAGGGAACACTTGCAGAACATGAAATACTATCTTGGAGAAGGATGTAGCTGATCACTCAATAGTTGCCTAGCCTCACCCTCAGTGCAATCTATGAGAAGAGTCCTCACATTATTATAGTGGTGGATGAGTACAAATACATCTTTCATGAGGATGTTCCATAATTACCATCTTATAGAGAGGTTTAACCCTCTATTCAGATTTAGACCCTGACGACACCAACATCCACAACAGTGTATCAGATGGCTACCGCGGAGCATCGTGAGTTAAGGGTATAGCTAGAGGACCCACAAATGAAGGTATTCATCTCGCCCAGTGTGTCACCATGGGCATTCCAATATTTTTCTTCCATGAAGGTACTAATAACTTCTTTGTGATATTTTTCATCATGACCAATGGCCCAACAATGTTCATTGGAATCATGAACATGATCTTCCATCATTAAGTTGACTAGTTTTTTTGGTCTTCAATGATAACATCCTTGTCTACTCGACATCCAAGGAGGACCACATGCCACAACTGTGTATAGCCCTAGTTACACTCCAATAGAAACAAATTTATGGGAAGCTCTCTAAGTGTCAGTTTTGGAATCGGGAGGCCCACATTCTGGGACACATCATTTCAGGGGCTAGAGCTGAACTGGATTTGGCATAGATAGAGGTAGTTATTTCTTGGGAGCCACCCAGGAGTGTGACTAAGGTGAATAGTTTCTTTAGTTTTGCTAGATACTAGCGAAGGATCATGCCTGGCTTTTCCAGGGTAGCAGAAACCTTATCATCTTTATCACAGAAGGGACAACCCTTTATGTGGAAGGAGAAGTGCCAGTAGAGTTTTCCAAATCTGAGATAGTGACTGAAGAGTTCCACCATTTTTAGAAAACCAAAGGATTGAATTGGGTATGTAGTATTCTATGATGCATCAAGGATTGGACTAGGTTGTATCCTCATATAGGAGAAGGAAGTGATCACCTATATTTTATAGCAGTTGAGGCAACCCCAGAATAATTACATGACCCATGATATAGAGCAAGTAGCATTGGTCTTTTCATTGAATATTTATAGGAACTACATGATGGGATATCGTTTTAATATCTACTGCTACCACAAATGTCTAAGTCATATCTTCACCTAGAAGGACCTGAACATGAGGCAGTGGCAGTGGCTAAAGATCCAATAAGACTATGACATTGATTTAGTCTATAATCCTATGAAGGGAAAGTTTTTGTGGATGTGTTCGGTAGAAGATCCAGTTTGTAGTTTCCGATTGAATCATCAGAGAAGTTACCCATGATGAAGAGATCCTTCGTGGATGGTAAAGGGGGGGCTTATATTTAGTCAATGGGTATCACTAGCCCACAATAATAGCGAGTTTGGGAGGAATTTCATGTAGTTGTTGAATATGAGTCCCAACATGCTCAGTTATCCTCAAAACAATATCTTGATGGTTATTTGGTAGGTGGGTAGAAAGTAATCATTTTCAGGGGGCACACAATTGTACTTGTGGTGTCACATGCAGAAGTTCTGAGGGAGTTCCACACAGCCCCTTTAGAGGTACATCCAAGAGTGAAATTGATGTACCGGGATCTTTGACATTAGTACTAGGGTACATGGATGAAGAAGGCAGTGGAAGATTACGTTTCACGATGCCTCACTTGTCTACAAGTGAAGTCAAAGCATCAAGTTCCATCAGGCTTGACTCAGCCACTCTGGGTCCATTGTGGAAATAGGATGGTATCTCGATGGAATTTGTGATGGGTTTACCTCACACATCCAAATGGAATGATACCATATGGGTAATCATTGACTAACTCACCATGTCATCCCAATTCATACACATCCGATAGTAGGGGTAAATAGGGAACTTGTGGTGCCTCTATGTGTAGGAGATAGTTCGACTACATGGAGTACCATAGATGATAACCATGGACTGAGACACATGATTTAGATCAAAATTGTGGAAGGGATTACACGAGGCTTTGTGACTCATTTGTGCTAGATAACAACTTTCCACCCACAGATAGATGTTTATACGGAGAGGGTTATCCTTGTTTTAGAGTACATTCTTCATGTTTCCATCTTGGACATCGATCATAGTTGGTAGGATCATTAAACTCTTGTAAAGATCATGTACGTCAACAACTACCACACCACCATTGGTATGGAACTGATCAAGGCACTATATGGGTGACCATGTAGAACACTATTATGCTGGATAGACTAAGGGGAGTCAACACGCATAGGTCTAGAGTTGGTATGAGCTACCATCCAGAAGGTGTAGGTCATCCAGGAGAAAATGAGGACTACACAGAGTAGGGAAAATTCTTATGCTGATAGGAGACAGAGTCTGTTGACGTTTGAGGAGAGATACCATGTGTTTTCTTTGGATCTCACCTTGATAGTGATTACTGAGATTTGGCCGAAGCGGTAAGAAGTCTTCTAGATTCATTGGTTATTTTCAGAGTTGGCGAGGTGATGTACCACCAAGCACATCCCACACAGATGCATCGGGAGCACAACATCTTTCACATATCAAAGTTGAGGAGGTATGTACATTATCCATCTCATGTCATTGACAGGGTGAGTTGTAATTGAGGATGGGGAGACATTTTTGGAGAACCCGATGTATATTGAGGATCAACCAGAGTGGGTCCTTCATGGATGGTAAATTCCACTAGTGCACATTTGGTGGAAGTACAAGAATATTTAGGAGAGAACATAGGAGTGGGAGACTTAGATCTGTGCTCTATACCCCCATGTGTTTTTAGCCCTTGGTTTGTCTTTTGAGGAAGTAAATCTTTACGGTAAAGGTAATGTAATGTCTCGAATATTAAAAATAATTTTTTAAATTATATGGGATTATTTTGAGACTAGGAGGATAGATGAAACATTATTATGAGGCCCAGTGAGGCCAGCATAATTCTATGAACTTTTTTTATGTTTATTTAAAGTATAGAACATATGCGATTTACAAAAATTATAAATGGGTTCCCAAATTAAAAATCTGAGTGCACCGTTACATCTAAGAATGATGAATTTACCTATGGAACGAATTAACCTCGACTGGAACAGGATGATGTAAAAAGTTATTTTTTGGTCATTTTTAGACAAATGTATTATTATTTTCATAAGGGAAAACAAAATAAACTTTTAGTTTATTTTATTTGAATTTCAATTTTTGATTCAATGTAACTACATTGCAATCCGAGCGTAACCTAAAATATGTTTTATAAATGAAACAATGTAATGATGTTATTACTCAGTGTAACAGAAATGCTAAAATTTATTTTCTCAACTTCATGGGTTAATTGAATACTGGATTTCTGATACAATCCAATTTTTCTCTTAACCCTTGTAGATTTGGCAGTGGCGAGTGATGATCAACGAAAATCCACCAATGAGGGATCGAGGAATGAGTAATGATAGTGGTGAAATATTCACTAAAAACAATAAAATCACGAGGTATGGGTTTATTTTTCTAAGTGTTTACCTTTTCCCTATTCTTTCTTTCTAAATGAAAAATGCATGTCAATTCAGTAAAAAATTGACCCACAATTTGATCATCTATATGAGAATGGAAGTTTTCATGCAGGGAGTTATGAGATGCTGGATTCCCTTTTATTTATCATTTGTCAAAAACCTAACAAGGAAAAATCATGCCGACACGAACAAAGGTTCTGGTTCATCCTTCATGTGTCCCTTGTGTGTCCTTATACTCCTCCTTCTCTATTATGTTCTTTGTGATGTGATGGGAAACACAATTCTACATGGCCACAGTGGTGGATCATCCTAGGCATGGGGCTGATGGAGACATGCGTGCCAGGTGGAAGACTACTGGAATGGGAGATGATAGTGTTAGAGTTAGAGTTGCGGTAAGGTGGGCCACGACAGCAAGGGATGTTAGCTCGAAGTCTAGTGGTGATGGAACCCCCATATGCCACCATGTATAGTGGACCAGGGTCAACAGTGGGCCGCAACAATGACCTTGTGTGGGAGGTTCCATGCACTAGCATGGCACCGTGACAAAAGATGAGGTCCACAGCAAAGCCTCAGGTGATTGAAGTAGGTCGTGTTCAGGATGGCACGTGGTGGAATGACGACATGGGGTCATCAGACCATGTGCAGAGAGATGGTCGGTCAATATGGCCATGTGACACAAAAAGGACACGGTGCTAATGACTTCCAGGCTAGACTGAACCAACCCGCTAGCGTGGTCTACATTAGAGGGGGAAATGGGCTGCTAGCCGGCTCAGATTGACAGAAATAGGCCCACCGACGCGGGTTGGTCTGAAGGAAGGGGATCGGGCCACTGGGCGGAATAGTGGGCTACACCCTTGGCCCAATTGGACAGACCTATATTTCAGGTCGGAAAGGGTCGGGATGACCAAACTAGGTCAGGCCAGATCCAGTTAGGTGGTCCTCCTAGGCCATACAATGCTCGAACATGACCAACCCCTTTTTAGTTAATGACTCATAACTCTCAAACAGTGCATCTGACTACTGATCTGTTTGTGGCGTTGGGACCCTTATTATGAGGCGGCCCTTTTCACATAATCCAAGTGAGTTTTTTTGGAATTTTAATTATGTATTATGGAATGAGAATTAGATTATTCTAGAATCAAGTTCATTATGAGTGAGAATCATGCGGCTCGATATAATAAGAAAGAAGTGATGAGCAGACCTCAGTGGCCAGAAGACAAGATGTCCTCAGTGGACCAGCTTATGAAAATAGTTCAATCGCCCAACAGATGAGCATATCTCAAGGGCCTAGTAGACATGCGGAGCATGTTGGCCCAACAGACGAGTCGAACACATTGGCCCAACAGACCCTAATGACGGGCAGTCCTCAGTGGCCCGACTGATGAGCGGACCTCAGTTTCCCAGTCGACGAGGGGACGTAAGTTGCCTAGCAGACCTTATTGATGAGCAGACCTCAGTGGCCCAATAGACTAGAAGACCATAGTGGCCCATTAGACTTGAGTGACGATTGGACTTCATTGGTCCAACATTCCACAATGACTCATTGGGGATGAGTCCCTCAACAGTACAAGATGTTCATCAATATGATTGATAGTATTTATGTTTATTCTTTAGATAATACCTATGTGAGTTGTCCACTACTTCATGTGTACTTTTCATTGTATTCTTTACTTTTTTTTGGGTTCCCTACTGAGTGTTGTGTTTCTCACCCCTTTACGTACTCCAATAACACGTATTGTGTCTTGTGCAGATGATCACCAGTTTGACAGAGACATTGGTGGTCCAGGACTAGGCAGTTCTCATTGAGGAAAGATATCTGAGGTGTACTTCTATAACTTCAGGCTGATACAATTAACCTTCACTTCATGAAGGGGTTTCAATGCACGAGTCTCTAAATACATTTGTACCATCTTATTTACAGCTTGTCTTTTGTTGGGTATGTATTTTGGCCCCCTTTACTTTCATCTTTTTACTATTTACTCGCAGTGTTTGTCTTAGTAGCATGAATGTTTTTCCATTTTTATCATTGTGGGATGGGGTTGTAATTGTGCGTGAGTATAAGCACTCAGAAAATTTCTCCCACTTGTAGGATAATGCCTTCTTCTCTAGTCACCAACCCCTGGCCATTGGGAGGTGGGCTTGGGGTAGTCATGACATGAGCCCCATGGATCTCAATGAACTTTTTTTTATATATAACGATGTCTTTTATATATATAGTTTATTTGGGAATCCAATTAAACTTTACTATACCATTTCTAACCTTTCTAAACCATCATTAGATTTTGTATGCATTGAAATTGAAAGATCACAAGAACTTCTCTATTGATTCTGTAATAAAAATGGTTCGAATGGTTTTGTTCAAGAGGTAATATTAGATAATGTGTCTGCCTACTGTAAAAAAATGATCTTGAATTTCACACCCTATCGGTGAATGTGAGGATCAAAGGGAAATTTTTCAACCTCTACACCCTTTTCAAATCAGTTTGGGTTCAATGGAATCCTCCTATGCATGAAAACCATTAGATAAGAATGGGAATTCTAATTCATTGGTTGCTTCTACATATCAGATCCCCGTATATGGGGATTAGAAAAGGTAATAGAACTCGAAGAAGTCAATATTATAGGTCCTACAGGCGAGCCTCATATTGAGACCAACAATTGTGATCACAATGAAAAAGATGAGGTTCAATATGAATTGGAGGAGACATTATATGATTAACATGACAAACGATGTCATCACAAGGAAGAATTCTTAAAATCAAGGGCTAGAAAGGGAACGAATCCAATGATTAAATAAGATGGTTCTCTTACTCTGAGTGCTAGACAATCTTCTAAATGAAAGGACCATTGTAAAACTAAGAGGAAAACTATAAAACAGACTCTAGCTTCTAATTTGAATGAAAAAAAAACATTTTAAGACCACAATACGGGCCTACTGAAAATTTTTCTGAATCCTCAATTGATTCAGAAACATCCTCCAATGAGGGTGATGATCGTAAATATGTGAATTCATACCAAATAGAAGATGAAATTGTATTTCCAAAAGAGCATCATTTTTGGATAGAGGTGAATGACACATATGCCTTTCGACAATACAAAAATGCTGACATGACTGTGGCTACATATCTTGACCTCTCAATGAGAATTTTTATCATGGATGCAGAGGACTTTTAGAAAGGCCCAACTTCAATTTCAATTTTATTCAATGGAAATTATTCTTCTTGTTTTATCTCAGTCTTTGTTCAGATTAGTGCTTGTACATGGTGTACTTCTTCTGGACGGCCTCCGCAGTTGTTCCTATAGACTACATCATTTAATTTTTCAATTTTTTGATGCACTGCAATGACTAAGAAACTCTCTTCCACCTATTCTAGAACCTTGATTTGTATATGTACTTCATCATAATGATAATTTTTTTGAAGGGATGTCATTTTTCGCAACTTCTTTTGACTTTCCACATGGTTTGGTGTGTTTTTCTCACAGTGAGTTTCTTATTGGTGAAAGTGATTTGAACCTCATTTACACATTGATCATTTTGGATGGATAATTTTTTGGGAAGTGTGAGTTGGGATTCCAATTAACACTTTAATCATATAAAAAAACAAAAAACTAAATAACAGTTTTTGGTAAAATGGAATTTTCTAATTTAAAATGTTTTCATTCTAAATTCCCTTACAAAATACATTTTAAAAACAATAATGTAAAAATTCATAAATCAAAAGGAAAAATATTAAAATTCTCAACTATTATATTACATATATTTACATTAATATAATTTAAAATAAAATATAGTTTCCAATTAAATTTGGTAATTTCAACTAATCATTGTAAAATCAATCATTTTATAAAATTATTTGAATTTAACCTTATGGTAATTTTAGGATTATGATATATGAAATGGTGCTCATTTTATGAAATAAATTTTATAAAATTTATGTAAATCTATTATATTTTTTTGTACAATAATAATTAATTTTTTAGTGTGGAAATTTTATTCTTGTGAAGAAAAAAATAACATTCCAAAAAATAAGTGCATAATTTTTTAAGAATTTATCAACACGTTATTAATGAGTAAAAATATTTTATAATTCATAAATAATTTTATAATATTTATTCCACCCAAGTTAATGTCTAGGTTAAAACTATTACATAATAAAAATATTTAGTTATTAGTTTAAGCATGACATTACCTTACATGTATTCTATTGAACATAGTATAAATTTTGAAAAACATGGGTTGTTACATATTGTAACCTACCAGGTAAATAAAGATATTAATTTTTCTTATTTATTAATATTTGTAAATAAAATATTAATATTACTTTAACGTGGATGCTATGTTTGATGGCGTACCCAATATGCAATAACGAGTTTCGTTGAAATCTTACCATGCACACTAATAATATAATAATATTATTTCAAATGGTAGTTAACACATAGCCATTATATTGGCGGGAGTGAATAGAAATAAATAAAACATGATTATATATGTTTTTAAATGTTTTTACATTTATCCAATAAATGATAAAGGCTTAAAATAAGAAAAGAATTCAATTCTAAGCATAAATACTCTAATATTCACTAAAAGGTCGATTTATCGCCTTTTGATGGCGAACCCTCATTAAAAACAGTTTTGGTCACTCTTATAAATTCTATTGGACCAAATAAAATATTTCTTTAGAATCGGGACATCAAAATTTACTTTGTGTCTATTTTTGTTATTTTTTCGATAAAGTTCATTTTTAATGAATAAGTGAAAATTGTTGTATTTTAATTCAAAACCACATGTTAATCTAATTTATTTATATGATTAGATTATATTTTTTATTTTTTTAAAGTGAAATTAGAATATGTTTTTACAATTTAATTCAATGGTGGTAATTTTAAATAATTTCACTTTGAAATTGTACACAAACGAGTGTCAATCTTTTAAAAAATATTGTTTCTTAAAAACACGCGATTTGTTTTGACAGTGGGAATTGATTATAAAATTAATTAATGAAACTTATATGTTTTGAATTTGGTAAAATTGATATCATTTTTGTATATGTAATATCAAATATATCTTAGGGTGAATTTTTGGTATATTTCTGAAAAATGTTCATTCTCAATGAATAGTGAAAATTACTGCATTTTAATTCAAGACTGCCTTTTCATCGAAATTATTTATATAGTTATATTGTCATTTTAATTGGTTTTAAGGTGTAATTTAATTAATTTTTTATCATTTAATACAATTTTGGTCATTGGATGTAATTTGACTTTTAAATTGGACGTAGAAACAAATCAATCTTTTGATAGATTTTACGTATTAAAAACCCGTGTTTGGTTTTGATAGCGGGAATTATTTTAAATTAATTACTACAAATTATGTGTTTGGAAATTGATAAAATTGATTCCATATTTGGAATCATAAGGCCAAATTATGTAAATAAGACTTTTTTTGACATTATGAATTGTAACGACGGTAATTACCTTTAATTATCGCGTTTATTTAGTAACCGGGTAGTTAAGGGTAATAAAATAATATCATAAAAATATAAAATGACCCCCACATGTGTCCTAATGCTACTGGTGGTTTCATGGAAGACCATGGGATGCCTTGTCCCTACCTTGGGACCCCATGGAATCACTTTTGTGTGATTGTGACCCTTTTATCATTTTTTTAAAGAAAGGAAAATGTAACCAAAGTATGTAACCCCTATGTAAAATGATTTTAATTTTGTTTACATAAAGGATATATTAGAATATAAATATTCATTGTAAATATAACAAGATTTCATATATCATAGTATTTTTTTATTAATTTTTAGATATTAAATAAATTTATTTATTTTTGACACCATGATGATGCAGCGATTACCTCATTAATGAACGATTTAAATTAAATGAAAATATAATGTAAAATCTAAGACTTACACTTCTAAAAAACCTATTTTATGGGTATATTTAAAACCCTTATCACCTTATACTTGAAATATATAATTTTGGGACCTTTAATATCATAAAATCATTTTATAATAAAGTAACTTTTCATGACTTTCCAAGAGTGACCCTCCTCCCTCTTAAAAAAGGCCCCCATCTATACCACCTTACCCACTCCTATCAAGCCTTTGGCTAGACCAAAATATGATAATTTTATCTCTCCACATCCCTCTTTTCATCTTATAAGCCTTACCGTAGGCATAAATCTCTTGAAGAAACCCTTTTGGTTCAAACCAAGAGGAGTTACCCTATTTAAAGGTAATGTTTTCTCTTATGTACTTTTGTTTTATTTTTCTTCTCCAACCCCCATAAACTGTTTTAATTACCTTATTTTGTAAAAAACCAGTATCTTCAATATACTAGGATGTGTTTATAATAATTATTCTAGCTACACTTACACACACCTCCGTCTAATGGTTAAAGAACATACTGTTTCTGTGGATGGAGAATTACTGCCTCACGAAACGATGATTGTTCTATCTTCTCCTGCCACCTCTCATTGTGGCCATTATCATGGAACTATAATTATTTATGATATATATTAAATTTATTTATTATCTATGATTCTATATTTTATATTTAATATATACCTTTATGCTTTGCATGTTTTGAAAATGTGATAATTTCATTTGAGGAAGTGTGGACTACCTCCCCCTCAAGTGATGTGACTCGTTCATGCAATACATGGAATGTATAAATAATGAAATTGATAAAATTATGTGACCTATATTATATATATTATATTATACTGGAATTATAATATACCTTTATATCAATATGATTTCATTCAATTAAATACGAAATAAAAATGAAAGTAGCCTTTATGCGTACGTACGGCCTACCGTCTCCATGAATAGTGCATTTCATTTCTTAGCTATAAATATTATGTAATATTATAAATGATTTTATATACTGGATATATATGATATAAATTATATCTAAATCATGAAAATAATTTTCCATTTAATGGATATTTTATCACATGAACTACTTGTAATTATAAGAAGTTTATTTTTGACTCAAGTACCAATGATCGACAAAACGAAAGTTGTTAACATAAATAATTAAATAATGTTCATAAAATTGTAATAAATGATATAAAACGAATAATTAAGTTAAAAAAAGATTCTTAAGAAAGTATAAATTAAATATAGTTTATTATTCAGGAGATTAAAGAACGATCGAGTCAAGTCAGACACGAGATAAGGGATCCGACCTCTCTCTTTCTTTTCAAGTAATCTCTCTTATGTCATTTCTTTTATGCTCTGTGTTCTTATGTTGAAGGATGTTATTTTATATTCATCATACTGTATTTTTTATTTTCATATGATGATAGAACCCCTCTTACTCTCAGCAATTCATTTTAAGAATTTTTAAGTGGCGCCGTTAGGCTGCCGAGTTTTCGTAAGGGTTTTTTCATCTCACTTTTATTCCCGTGAGATTTATGCTACATTTTACACTATTTAAATTGATTGTTATTTTTACTACCCATTATTATACTATTTATGTAATATAATTTAATTTATGGGTATTTACATCTTCATTGTATGAGCCTTCTTCCATAGGGTGTACGTTTCGAAAGTTACCCAAATCTGTAATGGAACCTTTCACCCTCCTCATTTTAAAAGACTTATTTTTGTTCGGTATTTTAATCTTATTATGTTGGGATATGTTATTATATATCCTTATTGCTGTAAATTATATTTCCAAGTGATGAGATACCCCTTTTTATCTCTCATCATCTCAATTTACGAATTCTAAAGTGAAGTCGTTAGGCTGTTGAATTTTTGTAAGGGAACTTCTTAACCCACTTTCAATACTTTGGGTTAAACCTCTACTTCTTGATTTTATTATTCCAAAATTATGTTTGGAATCTATATTTTGTAATTTCCATATTCCTTTGTGTGGATATACTATTTCTACACATAATCATCTCGTTTATAAATTCTTACGACATTTATACGAACTTGTATGGGAAATCATAACTCAATCTCATTTAATTGAGTTAAATATCTATGTCATTGGTTTTGTTTTTCCAAGAGTATGTGTGAATGGCCTCTTATTGTTTTACACTTGATATCCACTTATATTGGGTGTATTTATACTTGTCACACATAATTATTTCACTGATTTATCCTTGCACTAATGACATGATCTTTGAATGGGATTACGTCTCAATTTCTCTTCCTTGAGACACTTCTTGATGATATGCACTTTTATTCTTTTTAAATTGTATATACAGAACTTTTGACATTCCATATCCATATTATTTCTATACTCAAGTCATTTAAATACTTCGAAAATGTTATATTTTCATGTGGATTATAATTTAAATGCTCAAAATGGAAAAGGACTCTTTTATTAAAACATTGTTTTAAATGGTTTTAACGATTTGTTCTTTTAAAAATTTATCATTCATGTCAATGTTTTAAAAATTGTTTTAACAATTTATTTATATGTACATGAATGGTTTAAAACCCTTTCAAAAGTTTAGAAGTGGTATGGGACACTTTGATTCTAAAATCTCTTTTAAATGTCTTCTTTTAATATTTTCAATGTATAAAGGGATATTTCTCTCATAGAGTTTTAATGATTTTAGTAGATGTTTTTATTTATGTTAATATCATGATGTGATCTATTGTGATTGAAATGTGGGAATTTTATGTTTCTTTTGTGCATGTTTTAAGTGATATGATTATGTTATGGTTCTTGGAAATTATTTATGAAGACGGGTGGTTCTGTGATAAACTATGGGCGGGTGAGTCCGTGATAGCTCTCCAATGCATTAGGTAACGCGAAGGGATTAAACGCTATGGTTTCTCCAAAGAGATTTAGGTAATATACTGTATTGGGTATTCCAAATGTAACCATGAGGGTTACACTCTACATAAGAATGTTATGAATGCCTCAAGTTACCTTTATGTCTTATGATTTCTATGAGTTATTCATAAATCTTATGATTTCACGAGGTATGTTAAAGTGATTATGCTTTACGAGTAAAGTATGATTTCATTGATTCTTATGTATTCATGGACTACTATTTTCTTTCCGTATTTTTATATCCCTTACTGAGCGATTTATGCTCATCCCACGTTTTTGAAATGTTTTTCACAGGACTTAAAGGTGAATAGGCCCAAGGATGGGATCAAGGAAGGACATGCTATCTATAACATGGAACTAGACATGATTCTTTTTAAGAGTTTTTATTTTATGGATACTGAGTAGAAGTGTCTACTTTGTAATCTTGTGATATGTAATAGTTATGTCCTAATTCTCTAAAACTCTAAACCTGAAAAGATAATCATTGTGAATTATTCATTTAATTCAAGATTATGTAATGTTTTAAGGATGGGTCCTAATAGTTGGTTTCAAAGTTCGGTTTAGATAACTTTAGAGGTTAGGGTATTCTTTAAGAATAAGTGACATTACCATAATGGCTAGGATTTCAGAAAGAGTCATATTTTTTAAATAATGTGAATGAGTAAGTATATCCTAGTGTTTATATTCCTCATTAGTACATGATGATTTTGTTTATATACTCACACTAACATTTTTGGTTTTAGTAAATGGATGGATCTAGAAGGCACCAAGGTGACAATGGGTTTGAATAAACTGTGGTGGTTCTCTGATTAAGAGACTGAATGAAATGGGGGATTCAATGAGGAATCTCGTGGTTATTCTAAACCAACTATCAAGGAGTCATGACTAACCACTTGAACCTTGGAGATTTCTCTGATGCATCATGTATGAGAGAACCAACTCGATGTGGAAGTTCAGGTAATAATTATTATGGTAACCATTTGGGTTTATATGATCCTTACTTTTGAGGTAATTATGGGTTACTATATGTTATGATGGAAAATGAAAGGCATGAGATAAAATTGAGGTTAAATTATGTTATGGTTATTTTTGAATATTTTATCTCTTTTTGGGGAATGTTTAAAGAATTATATTGTTTTGGAAAAAGGACAGCACGATGACTATGTGATAACCCTTCGTGTCAGACAAATCTATGGGAATCGAACCCACAACCAAAGTACGATTGGTATTTATCGCCTACCACTGGACTATGTGAAGTCCCTCTTTAGTATAACTAATTTTTTTAGTTAGATGATCTTATGAATCAGGAGTAAGTTTATTTTGGGTTATCTATGGAAATTATTAGCCTATCATGGGGGATATTTGATTAGGTTAATTACTTTTCAATATGAGACTTTAAGAGAAACTGATGTTATTTGGAGATAAATGTAAATATTTACCTTGGAAGACTATGTGATTTAATCCTTCAAAGATTTGGGATTCAATCTTAGTGTGGTTTACTTTGAATAATTTTATGGACAATTGTTTATCAAATGGTCTTTGTTGAACTTTGGTTTTTTTGGACAAATCTCTAAGATTAATAATAGATTTTTTTATAAAGGATTGTCCATTTTGGAGATTATCTGATCTTGTACTAACTTTTGGGTTTTGGTTTTGGCTAAGGTCTAAATAAATGAGAAATATATAGTTCTATTTTGTGGATTAGGTGATTCTCAAGAAGTTGATTATAGTACTCTTACTGTGACCAAGTCTTCCTAAATACTCTTCTTTTGGAGAAAATATGAGTTTGTGTAAGAAATCTAGTAAAAGTTGAAAGTAAAAATGACAAGTAAGTATGTTTCCTTATGTTTTAGTTAATATCATAAATAAATTCCTCAATGAAAAGTAACTTAAAACAAAAATGTTGTCTGTTAATATTTCCTTCTGGGGAATGAAATACCGTTTAACCGATCACAAGTTTGTGATTTTATGGTGGTTAACTTTCTCCTAAACATGTTTTCTATCACTTTCCATCAGAACATGACCATATTTTTCTCTTCCATGGCTATGTTTTCCAACATGTAATCCTAGTATGGGTTAACTCAGGTGACCTTTTTACTTCTCTCTCTTTATTTTAAAGTGATAGTTTAACTGACTCATGTTCTGATGTGGGACTTTCAATGATGTTTCCAAGCCCAATTATAAAATTATGAGGACATAATCCCCAAAGGGTGGAAGGATGTAACATCCCAGGTAGATAAAGAATGTTAATTTTTCATATTTATTTATATTTGGTAATAAAATATTAATATTACTTTAAAGGGGATGTTATGTTCGATGACGTACCCAATACGCAACAACGAGTTTCGTTGAAATCTTACGATGCACTCTAATAATATAATAATATTATTTCAAATGGTAGTTAACACGTAGTCGTTGTATTGGTGGGAGTGAATATAAATAACTAAAATATGATTATATATGTTTGTTAAATGTTTTTACATTTATCCAATAAAAGAAAACGGCTTAAAATAAGAAAAGAATTCAATTTTAATCATAAATACTCTAATATTCACTAAAAGATCGATTTATCGCCTTTTGATGGAGAACCCTCGTTAAAAATAGAATTTGTCACTATTATTCATTCTATTGGACCAAAGAAAATCTTTCTTTAGAATCGGGACATCAAAATTTACTTTTTGTATGTTTTTGTTATTTTTCTGATAAAGTTCATTTTTAATGAATAAGTGACAATTGTTGTATTTTAATTCAAAACCTCTTTTTAATCTAATTTATTTATATTATTATATTATCTTTTGAATTGGTTTTAATGTTACATTAGAATATATGTTTACCATTTAATTAAATGGTGGTAATTGTAATTAATTTTACTTTGAAATTGGACATAAACAAGTGTCAATCTTTTAATAGATATTGTTTCTTAAAAACACGCTATTTGTTTTGACAATGGGAATTGATTATAAATTTAATTAATGAAACTTATATGTTTATAATTTGGTAAAATTGATATCATTTTTTTATTTGGAATATCAAATATAGCTTAGGGTGAATTTTTCGTATATTTCTAAAAAGTGTTCATTTTCAATGAATTGTGAAAAATACTGCATTTTAATTCAAGAATGCCTTTTCATCAAAATTATTTATATATTTAGATTTTAATTTTAATTGGTTTTTAAGGTTTAATTTAATTATGTTTTTATGATTTAATACAATTTTTGTCATTGGATGTAATTTCAATTTTAAATTGGATGTAAAAACAAATCAATCTTTTGATAAATTTACTTCTTAAAAACCAGTCTTTGGTTTTGACAGCGGGAATTATTTTAAATTAATTACTAAAATTTATGTGATTGGAATTTGATAAAATGAGTTCCATATTTTTAATCAAAAGGTCCAAATTATATAATTAAGACTCTTTTGTTTTTTGACATTATGAATAGTAACGATGGTAATTATCTTTAATTATCGTGTTTAATTAGTAACCGGGTAGTTAAGTGTAATAAAATAAAATCATAAAAATATAAAATGACCCCAACACGTGTCCTAATTATACTTGTGGTATCATGGCCGAACATGGTATGCCTTGTGCCAACCTTGGGACCCCATGGAATCACTTTAGTGTGATAGTGACCCTTTAATCATATTTTTTTAAAGAAACAAAAATGTAACCAAAGTATGTTACACCTAAGTAAAATTATTTTAATTTTGTCTACATAAACGATCTCTTAGACAATAAATAGTCATTGGAAAGCTAAAAATATTTCCTAAATCATAGTAGTTTTTTTATAATTTTTAGACATTAAATAAATTAATTTATTTATGACACCATGATGATGCAGCGATTACCTCATTAATGAACGATTTTAAAAAAATGAAAAGATAATGTAAAATCTAAGAGTTAAAGTTGTAAAAAACCTATTTTATGGATGTATTTCGAACCCTTATCACATTATCCTTGAAATATATAATTTTGGGACCTTTAATATCCTAAAATAAGTTTATAATAAAGTAACTTTTCATGACTTTCCAAGAGTGCCCCTCCTCCCTCTTATAAAAGTCCCCCCACCTATACCACCTTACCTACACCAATCAAGCCTTTTGATCGACCAAGATCTGCTCATTTTATCTCTAAACATACCTCTATTAATCTTAGAAGCCTTACCTTAGGCATAAATCTCTTCAAGAAACCCTTTTGGTTCAAACCAAGAGGAGTTACCCAATTTAAAGGTAATGTCTTCTCTTATGTTCTTTTGTTTTATTTTGCTTCTACAACCCTCCTAAACTCTTTTTATTCCTTTATTTTGTAACAAAAAAAGTATAATCAATATACTAGGATTTTTTTATGAGAATTATTCTAGCTACACTTACACACACCTCCGTCTAATGGTTAAAGAACATACTGTTTCTATGGATGGCAAATTACTGCCTCACGAAATGATGATTGTTCTATGATCTCCTACCACCTCTAATGGGGGACATTATGATAGAACTATGTTTATTTAGGATATATATTATATTTATTTCCTCTATATGTTTCTGTATTTTATATTTAATACATACCTTTATGCTTTTCATGTTTTGCAAATGCGATAATTTCATTTGAACAAGTGTGGACTACTGCCCCCTCAAGTGATGTGACTCGTTCATGCAATACATGGAATGTATAAAGAATGAAATTGATAAACTTATGTGACCTATATTGTATATATGATATTATACTGGAATTATAATAAACCTTTATATCAGTATGATATCATTCCATTAAATATGAAATAGAAATAAAAGTAGCGTTCATGCATACGTACGGCTTACCGTCTCCATGAATGGTGCATTTCATTTCTTACCTCTAAATGTTATGTAATATTATAAATGCTTTTATATAATGAATATATATGATATACATGCTATATAAATCATGAATATAATTCTGTATTTAATGGATATTTTATCACATTTACAACTTGTAATTATAAGAAGTTTATTTTTGACTCAAGCACCAATGATCCACAAAACAACCATTATTAACTTAAATAATTACATAATGTTCATAAAATGGTAATAAATGATATAAAAGGAATAATGAACTTATAAAAGGTTCTCAATCAAGTACAAATTTACTCTAGTTTATTATTCAGGAGATTAAAGAATGATCGAGTCAAGTCGGACACGAGGTAAGGGATCTGACCTCTCTCTTTCTTTTCAAGTAATCTCTTTTATATCATTTATTTTATGCTCCATGTTCTTATTTTTGAGGATGTTATTTTATATTCATAATAATATAATTTTTATTTTCATATGATGAGAGACCCCCTCTTACTCTCATTAATTCATTTTATTAATTTTTAAGTGGTGTCGTTAGGCTGCCGAGTTTTCGTAAGGGATTTTTCATCTCACTTTTATTCCCATGAGATTTATGCTACATTTTCCACTATTTACTTTGAGTGGTATATGTACATCCCATTATTCTACTATTTATGTAATATAATATAATTTATGGGTATTTACGTCTTCATTGTATGACCCTTCTTCCATGGGGTGTACGTTTCGAAAGTTACCCAAATCGATAAGGGAACCTTTCACCCTCCTCATTTTAAAAAACTTCTTTTTGTTAGGTCTTTTAATATTATTATGAATGGATATTTTCTTTTATATCTTTATTTATTTAAATTTTATGTCCAAGTGATGAGATACCCCTTTTTATCTCTCATCGTCTCATTTTATGAATTCTAAAGTGATGTCGTTAGGCTTTCGAATTTCTGTAAGGGAACTTCTTAACCCACTTTAAATACTTTGGGTTAAACCTCCAATTCTCGATTTCATTATGCCAAAATTATGTGTGAAATCTCTATGTTGTAATTTCCACAAACCTTTGGGTTGATATACGATTTCTACACATAATAGTCTCATTGATGAATTCTTACATCATTTATACGAACTTGTATGGGAAATCATAACTCAATCTCATTTCCTTGAGTTAAATATCTATGTCATTGGTTTTGTTTTTCCAAAAGTATGTGTGAATGACCTCTGATTGTTTTACACTTGATATACACTTATATTGGGTGTATTTATACTTGTTAGACACAATTATTTCATTGATTTATCCTTACACTAATGACATGATCATTGAATGTGATTACGTCTCAATTTCTCTTCCTTGAGACACTTCTTGATGATATGAACTTTTATTCTTTTTAAAGTGTATATACAACCCCTTTGACATTCCTTATCCATATTATATCTATACTCAAGTAATTTAAAAGTTTTCGAAAATGGTCCACTTTCATGTGGCTTATAATTTAAACGTTAAAAATGGAAAAGGACTCTTTTATTAAAACATTGTTTTAAATGGTTTTAAATATTTATTCTTTTAAACATTTATCATCCATGCACATGTTTTAAAACATTTGTTAAGGATTTATTTATATGGACATGAATGTTTTAAAACCCTTTCAAAAGTTTCAAAGTGGTATGGGACACTTTGATTCTAAACTCTCTTTTAAATGTCTTCTTTTAATATTTTCAATGTATAAAGAGATATTTATCTCATAGAGTTTTAATGATTTTATTAGATGTTTTTATTTATGTTAATATCATGATGTGATATATTGTGATTGAAATGTGGAAATTTTATGTTTCTTTTGTGCATGTTTTATGTTTTATGATTATGTTATGGTTCTTGGGAATTGTTTATGAAGACGGGTGGTTCCGTGATAAACTAAGGGTGGGTGAGCCTATGATAGCTCTCCAATGCATTGGGTAATGTGATGGGGTTAAACGCTATGGTTTCTCCAAAGATATTTAGGGAATATTCTGTGATGGGTATTCCAAACGTAACCACGAGGGTTACTCCCTACGTAAGAATGTTATGAATGCCTCAAGTTACCTTTAAGTCTTATGATTTCTATGATTTATTCATAAATCCTATGATATAATGAGGTATGTTAAAGTGATTATGTTTTATGAGTAAAGTATGATTTCATTGATTCTTATGTATACATGGACTAGTGTTTTCTTTCCGTATTTTTATATCCATTACTAAGCCTTTTATGCTCATCCCAAGTTTTTGAATTTTTTTCCACAGGACTTAAAGGTGAATCGGGTCAAGGATGGGATCAAGGAATGTAATCTCCCGACCCTAGATACCCAGAGTCAGTGCATTATTACATAAAATTGGCCTGATCACAAAGGATCAAGTCTCAAAAGACGGATTAGTTTAGTAGTCTTGGAAACACTAGATATATTCATAAGTCTTACATTACATCATACGATAAAAAAAACTACAACAACATCTTGTCTTCATATCCCCTCATACTATCCCTACAGGTCATTCATAAATTACTTCTTCACACCCTGGGAAAAATAAAACATTGAAAGGGGTGAGCTCATATGCTCAATAAGGATAACAATATAGCAGAAGCTTTCATAGATAAGCATAAACACTTAAAGCAATTTATAACTAAAATAAAATCCTTTTAAACTTGAACTTCAGCATAATATGGAAAAGATAAAAAGAAATAATTCCATTTACTTATTCACATGGATATTCTACTAGTCTAACAATCTCATTAAATATCAATAACCACTTTCATAATGATGGAATGCATAATTCCAGACTATCATAACCACATAGCCAAGGCCTCGTGCCAAGCCTACAAATAAGATTTTGTTGGAGTTGGTGGTCTAGAACCAACTACTTTGTACTTTATTCATTAAATAAAAGCCTTATCACATATTGATTGTTGTTATGCGTGACATGTTGTGTGATAATGTCCTAAGGACAGCTGTCGCATTAAAGGGTCGTAGCGGATCCCTGCTATGATGAGAACCCGAAAATTCCATAACACTGTTCTTGAATGTATGTTCTCTGGCCGGATGATATTATTTGAGGGACACAAATAATACAGGTCATTAGGGGTGAGTACTCATAAAACATTGAGGCACCTTCTTATGGTGTGCGCCCTTGGTAATATCCAGGAGGATATTATGAGAACGATACCCGCCAGTAGGAAATCCACATTTCATAGTGTCATTGGATGTTCCTATCTATGGACGTGTGTATTGATCCTTAGACTTTAAGATTATTATTAATGGGTATTACAACTCACGCACTTAGATGTATTGACAAAAACTGTGACGACACACTGTTCGCAGTGAGGTAGGATACGTTGGGTGCATCATGAGTAATACTGCATTAATAGATAATGCGAGAAAGGATTTGTCCCTTCCATTCCATAACGGAAGTAGATATCTCAGGACCTTTGATGGAATTGATATAGCCTAAATAAATCCGTGGCCATGGTAAGGTATGGGCAAGTTCAATTCCGGGAAGTCAAAGAAAGAATAATCAAGCACATGGGTTGATGGCACTAGCATGCAACCCGCTTGATTGGAGATATCGAGACAAATGGATTTTATTACATGGAAAGCGTTCGTAAGAGGTGACACGTCATTGCGGCGTTAACTTCTTTCTCTATGGGTTCCTTGGCGTGTTGCTAGACGCTAACCTTGGACTTTAGGTAGGCTCAGCCTAATGCCACTGAGAAAGAGGCCTAGAGGGTCACACACTAAGTGTGTCCATGTATCTCAGTTAAATATTAATTTAACAAGTTAAATAAATATTATTCCTGACTGTGGTTTAATAATTATTTAAGGATGTCTGATTGCATTTATTTTGACACTAGTTATTCGAGAGAATATACTGTGGATAAAATAATATATTTATTAGCGATTAATGCAGTTACATTTATTTAAGAAATAAATAGTCATTACTCAAGTTCTAATAAATGTGGTGGAGAAAAATGGAAAATAAAATTACACGCCGTGTATATTAAATATACACGCTGTGTAGTTTTATGGAAAACAAGTACACGCCGTGTATTAATTATTACATGCCGTTTAGTTTTTCCAATTGGGATTTTGAGGATTTAATATTGTTTTATTAAATGATATTTATTATAATCAGCATGAGCGCATGTCAAGGAATTAATAATTCGACATGGGGTTTTCAATAAGAGTTAATGAAATAAATAAAACGCGTAACGTGTTTATTTATTGCCATAACTCTATTAACCTCAAACCTGATTATAAATATCCCCGCAACCCCAACATTTTTTGGTGAGCCATTATTGTGCACAACAGATTTGGAAATACTCTCAAGCCAAGAGAGAATTCCATTTCCACCAAGAACACCCTGAAGTTACGAGATCAAGATCCTCCACCGGATCAAGGCGGTCGAAGGCGGACATCGCAACGAAGGTTCTTCCACGCTAGCACCCGGAGATCTCTTTGGCGACGTCCGGAGATACATGACACACGTGTGGATCACCGCTAGAGGAATCCTACACTTGGATTCTATGACGCAACGACGGATCACCGAATCGTGACCGGACACATCAACGAAGAAAGAATTCCAACGAGGTAATTCTTATGCATTAATTAAATTAATTATAATCAACATATGATGATCCTCCTCAAGGGTTCTGGGGCTCATCTTTTCTTTTCGTTCTTCATTCTATTCCGAAGATTCGGCGTTTTATATCGTGACGGATCTCAGATTGAACATTGTTTAATGAAAAATTAAGTTGGGAAAACCCACCAACGCGCTTCCGCTGCGCCCGGAACCAACAAGTGGTATCAGAGGAGGTCATATCGTTGGTTATAATTATTTAGTTTTTTTGTTGGTGGTTTACGAATTTAATAATTTAGTTATTTCAATTCATGTTTAATCGTTCTGGAAATCTGAATATCGAGATCTGTTCCTCCTCTCTCGTTTCTCGTTCACCTCACAGAAACGTATTTTTCTTTTAATTTTGATTAAAATAAAATAGAGGAACTCATCCGGAGGAGCCAAATTTTTCTAGCCGTATAACACCAGAATACACGGCGTGTATTCAGAAGTACACACCGTGTAGTCTAGGTTCAATGCATTGACCGATCCGCCAAATTAGGCCGTGTATTGGATTCTTTCTAAGAATTTAAGACACCGTGTGTTGACCAGAAACAGGTGGCACACAGTTTATGGAATACATGCCGTGTGGTCCAATGAACACGGTGTATAGTTTCTTCGGGTTAGGTTCGGGTCATGTACTCTGTACATAGCATGCCCGACTGGAAACCGTTTAACGCGGAAACTACACGGCGTGTGTCCCACTGTACACGCTGTGTACTTCGAAAATTTCCAAAGTACATTAACACTCCCTATCCCCGGGCGTGTACTTCTGATGGATGGTGAAGAAAAAGTACACGCCGTGTAGTCGGAACTACACGCCGTGTACTCACCCAAATTACGCAGATTTATTAAAATTTATTATTATATTATACAAACCCTTGAGACGTGTACCATGGTGCAGGCGTAAAGCTGAGGCACAACACGTGATAGGTGTTTTATATATATGTGTTTAATTTAACATCTGCGTAATAAATGGGAATTCGCCGGGTTTCCTCCAAGCTACAAGTTCTGTACAAGTATAATTTAAAATTAATTTATTTTTTTAAAATTATAATGGATGAGAATCTCAAGGAAATTCAGAAAAGGGATTTAAGATAAAAGGATTGATTAATTAAAGATAATTAATTGATTCGAGCGTGATTTATCTTAAACAAGAACGATTAAATAATTGAATGCTAGTTTTATTTATGCGTAAATATCGTTGCATGTATGGATGATCATGAGCTAGACCGAGACCTTTGTATGTGAATGGTTTCTTTTAATTTATTTATTTAAATTAAATTTGTTGGCCTGCGAGCCATCTCCTCATTAATATATAGGGCCTGCGCGCCCAAGGATTCTTTTATGTAAAAAACCCTTTTTTCTCCTCAACTGCATGTGAGATAAATGCATATGTAATTGATGGAGCTCCCAAGCTAGTGGAGGCGGCTCATGTCAGGAGCCAAGATGAAACCAATCCAAGGAGATACAAAGGTGGACAGGTGGAAAGCTGTAAACACGAACCCGAAAGGTTCAAGGTGTTTCTACCCTAGGTCTTGGGTTAGCTTATCAACCGCTAGATAAACTAACCAATAGAAAAGCTCATGATCATACCATTTATTTTATTTCTGTCAGTTGCATGGTTTATTTATTGTGGGTGTGTTGTCACGATCACACAATTAATGAATTAAATGAGCATGCAAGATGGAACTAAAATAAAATTGGCTTATACGTAAATATTATCTTAGACATGGTTAATCACTTAAGTATATCCCACTTAATATTAACAAGCATGAAATCAAAGATAATAAAATGGAAATTTACGTATAAGGATAAAATCCCTCAAAAAAATATTAAGTCGGCATAGCCTTCCATAATCTTGGATAGAATCGAACCATAGTTCAAAGTGCTTGACCAACCCTAGTTGGGGTGCTTCCAATTATCGGGGAATTATAATTTAAGGTTTTGGGTTGACTTGACTTGGTTCGCATCAAGGGTTGACTGCCACAGAATGAATTGGTGTGACCAAGAGGCAAAGGTTGAGGAAATCCAAAAAGGATTTCAGGATTGGGGAGTCCACTCAGCGGATCAAGGAACTGCGAGTTAATGCAGTTGGCATTTGGAATGCCCACCTAAAACCCTTCAAGTTTCTTGACCAACCCTAGTTGGGGTAATGCGAAGGGCAATATGGATCCTTGCCACTAGAATATTCACGCAATAGAATATTCTGAAGTCAATGGTGAGGGCTATTGGATTTTGATAAAATAGTGGGAGACTAATAAGTATTAATTTATTTATTTGTCTCAATTTTTATAATAAAGTACTAAACCTTTGCTCATCTTAAATTGTAGAAACGACAAGAAAATTACTCCAAACATATCATTGCGCACCATACTTGAAAAAGAAAACGTTCTCACCGGCACCATTTTCCAAGAGTGGCAGAGGCGTTTACGCGTCGTCCTTCGCCACGAAAGGAAATTATATGTGCTGGAAGAGCCTATTCCAGTTGCACCTGGGAAAGAGGCTAGTGATGAGGAATTATCTCTCTACATGAAACACATGGATGATGCCCCAGATGTCCAGTGTGTCATGCTATCGGCCATGTCTAATGAGCTCTTGAAGCAACATGAAAACATGGATGCGTATAGCATGATGTCTCACCTTAAAGATCTCTACCAAGAGAAGGCGAGACAGGAGAGGTATGAGATCTCCAATGCTTTGTTTACCACGAAGCTTGGAGAGTCTGCGCCAGGTGGGCCTCATGTGGTCAAGCTTATTGGCTACATTGAACACTTGGACATCTTAGGGATTAAATTCCCAGATGAGTTGCGTACAGATCTCATCCTATCATCATTTCCCAAGACCTTCTCTAGCTTCATTGTCAACTATAACATGAGCGACAATGAGAAGAGTCTATCGAAGCTTCTGACCTTGATTCTCCAGGTAGATAAGGACATGGGGCGTGACAAACCAGCGGTCCTTATGGTGAACAAGAAAAGGAAGGACAAGGCAAAGGGGCCAAAGACTTATAAACGGTCTGAAGCCCCCGAGCACCGTCCCTCCAAGAAGGGGAAGATCCAGAGGCAGGGCAAGGAACGGGAAGCAGTGTGTTTTTCATGTGGAAAGCAGGGCCACTCGAAGAGGAACTGCACCCAGAAGCGTGGGGATGCTAAAGGTGCATTCGTTATCAAGTGCAATCTTTCTATTTCTACATGTTGGGTATTAGATACAGCTTGTGGGGCTCACATCTGTATTCAAATGTAGGAACCAAGTAGATTTAGAAAGATCTCCAGAGGAGAGGTGGATCTTCGAGCTGCCAATGGCGCAAGGCTGGCTGCGTTGGCTATTGGCGACTATCACCTCCCATTGCCAACTGGCATGATTTTGGTTTTACAAAATTGTTATTTTGTGCCTAGTGTTACCAAGAACATAATTTTTGTATCTTGTTTTGATATGGATGGATTTATTTTCAAGTTTGGAAATAAGGGTTGTCTATTTTATAAGAACAACTTATGTTATGGTATGGCACATTTGAATAATGGTTTATATGTATTAAATTACAAAAACCAAGTGTTGGCAATGGATAATGAAACAAACTCACATGACTCATACATCACCCAGTTATGGCATCACCGCATTGATCATGTGAACGAGAAGCGCTTGACAAAGCTCTGCCAAGATGGCTATTTAGACTCTACTGAGCTAAAACCACTTGATAGATGTCACGCTTGTTTACAAGGAAAAATGACCAAGCCTCCTTTTGGTGGACAAGGTGAAAGGGCCACAAAGCTTCTAGGATTGGTACACACAGATGTGTGTGGACCATTTCCAGTAGAAGCTAGAGGTGGATATTCTTACTTTATTACTTTTACTAATGATTTGAGTAGATATGGCTATGTCTACTTAATGAGGTATAAGTCAGAGTCCTTAGAGAAATTTAAGGAATTCAAGAATGAAGTAGAGAATCAACTTGGTAAGAAGATATAGAAGCTTCGATTGGATCGAGTTGGAGAATATCTTAACCAAGAGTTCATCGATCTTCTACGGGAGTCTGGGATTCTATCTCAGCTCACTCCTCCTTATACACCACAGTAGAATGGTGTTAGTGAAAGGATGAACCACACCTTGTTGGACATGGTGAGGTCGATGATGAGTCATGCAGATCTTTCATTATCCTTTTGGGGATATGCATTACAAACTGCAGCATACACATTAAACCGAGTACCAACTAAAGTGGAAAATGGAATTCCATCCGAGTTATGGAATGGAAGGAAACCCACTTTGTCGCACACACGTGTATGGGGATGCGAGGCGTTTGTTAAGGCCTTCTCAGGCAACAAAATAGCACCCCGGGGCACGAAGTGTATCTTTATAGGATATCCCAAGGAAACAAAAGGATATTACCTATATAACCCTCAAGACAAGAAAGTGATTGTCACCAGACAAGTCGTATTTCTTGAGAGGGAGCACATCCTCAAGAAGGATAGTGGGAGCAACATTGACTTCGACGAAGTTGATGCTCAAGATACACAGGAGTTGTTACAGGAACAAGTTCCACAGGTCCCCGTGGAAGAGGTTCCAGAAACACAAGTACTACGTAGGAGCTCAAGAGAGGTAAGGGAACCAGAGAGATTTGGTTTCCTAGTCACCAAGGATGTTGAATCATTATTGTTGGACAATGATGAACCTCTCTCCTACAAGGAAGTAGTAGAAAGCTCAGAAGCTGCAAGATGTCTAGAAGCTATGAATTCTGAGATGGATTCCATGTATCAGAACCAAGTTTGGGTTCTGGTCGATGAGCCAGTTGATGTAAAGCCTGTTGGATGCAAATGGTTATTTAAAATAAAGTTGGACATGGAAGGTCATGTTAGCACCTATAAAGAAAGGCTAGTGGCTATAGGATTCAGACAGAGTCAAGGAATTGACTATGATGAAACCTTCTCTCCAGTTGCCATGTTTAAATCCATAAGAATCATACTTGCCATAACAGCTTACCATGACTACGAGATTTGGCAGATGGATGTCAAAACAGCATTCCTTAATGGGAACCTTTAGGAAGATGTCTATATGACACAACCAGAAGGGTTTGTGACACCAGGTGAAGCCAAACGGGTTTGCAAGTTGCAGAAATCCATTTATGGATTAAAGCAAGCATCCAGGTCATGGAACATTCGATTTGATGAAGCCATAAAAGAATTTGGTTTCATTAAGAACGAATGTGAGCCATGTGTTTATAAGCGGTTTAATGGGAATGCGGTTGTCATCCTAGTGGTATATGTTGATGACATATTGCTTATTGGAAACGACGTACCAGCCTTACAGTCAGTTAAGGACTGGTTGAACAAGTGTTTCTCCATGAAGGACATAGGAGAAGCAGCCTACATTCTAGGGATCAAGATCATTCGTGATAGATCCAAGAGGCTGCTTGGACTAAGTCAGGGTACACACATTGACCAGATACTAAAGAGATTTAGTATAGAAAAATCCAAGAGGGGATTGGTTCCAGTGTCACATGGCTTACATCTTTCTAAGAAAATGTGTCCCCAGACACAACAGGAGAAAGATAGGATGATCAAGATCCCATACGCTTCGGCTATAGGATCCATCATGTATGTCATGTTATGTACCAGGCTTGGTGTTGCCTATGCACTGAGCATGGTAGGCACATATCAAGCAGATCCAGGAGAACAGCATTGGACTGCTGTTAAGACTATCTTTAAGTATCTGAGAAGAACTAAGGATATATTCCTGGTGTATGGAGGAGATGAGGAGCTTGTCATCAGAGGGTATGCTGATGCTGGTTTTCAAACAGATCAGAATGATCTGAAGTCGCAACCTGGATATGTTTTCTGTCTCAATGGAGGAGCTGTGAGCTGGAAGAGTTAAAAGAAGCCAGTTTTCACTGATTCTACAGCGGAGTCTGAGTATATAGCAGCTTCTGATGAAGCCAAAGAAGCCGTTTGGATTCAGAACTTTTTCTAGGAGCTTGATGTGGTGCCTAGTAGTAAAGATCCCATTACATTGTATTGTGATAATACTGCAGCGGTGGCTCTTGCAAAAGAACCAAGGTCACATCAACGGACAAAGCACATACTCCGGAAGTATCACCTCTTGAGGGATTTCTATCAAAGGGGTGAAGTTGCAGTGAGCAGAGTGTCCACGGAAGAGAACGTGGTGGACCCCATGACTAAAGGCCTATCTTAGCAGAAGCATGAATATCATGTGAGAGCTAGCGGGTTAAAGGTTGTTAGCAGTTGGCTCTAGTCCAAGTGGGAGTTTGTTGGAGTTGGTGGTCTAGAACCAACTACTTTGTACTTTATTCATTAAATAAAATCCTTATCACATCTTGATTGTTCTTCTGCATGACATGTCATGTGATAATGTCCTAAGGACAGCTGTTGCATTAAAGAGTCGTAGCGGATCCCTGCTATAATGAGAACCCGAAAGTGCCATAACACTGTTCTTGAATGTATGTTCTATGGCCGGATGATATTATTTGAGGGACACAAATAATACAGGTCATTAGGGGTGAGGACTCATAAAACATTGAGGCACCTTCTCATGGTGTGCGACCATGGTAATATCCAGGAGGATATTATGAGAACGAGACCCACCAGTAGGAAATCCACATTTCGTAGTGTCATTGGATGTTCCTATCTACGGACATGTGTATTGATCCTTAGACTTTAAGATTATTATTAATGGGTATTACAACTCGCGCACTTAGATGTATTGACGAAAACTATGACGACACACTGTTCGCAGCGAGGTAGGATATGTTGGGTGCGTCACGAGTAATACTGCATTAATAGATAATGCGAGAAAGGATTTTCCCCTTCCGTTCCATAACAGAAGTAGATATCTCAGGCCCTTTGATGGAATTGATATAGCCTAAATAAATCCATGGACATGGTAAGGTATGGGCAAGTTCAATTTCAGGAAGTCAAAGAAAGAATAATCATGCACATTGGTTGATGGCACTAGCATGCAACCCACTTGATTGGAGATATCGAGACAAAGGAATTATATTACACTGTAAGCGTTCATAGGAGGTGACACGTCATTGAGGCGTTAACTTCATTCTCTATGGGTGCCTAGGCATGTTGCTAGACGGTAACCTTGGACTTTAGGCAGGCTCAGCCTAATGCCACTAAGAAAGAGGCATAGAGGGTCACACACTAACTGTGTCCATGTATCTCAGTTATATATTAATTTAATAAGTTAAATAAATATTATTCCCAACTATGGTTTAATAATTATTTAAGGATGTCTGATCGCATTTATTTTGACACTAGTTATTCGAGAGAATATACTGTGGATAAAATAATATATTTATTAGCGAGTAATGCAGTTACATTTATTTAAGAAATAAATAGTCATTACTCAAGGTCTAATAAATGTGGTGGAGAAAAATGGAAAATAAAAGTACATGCCATGTATATTAAATATACACACTGTGTATTTTTATGGAAAACAAGTACACGCCGTGTATTAATTATTACACGCCGTGTAGTTTTTCCAATTGGGATTTTGAGGATTTAATATTGTTTTATTAAATGATATTTATTATAATCAGTGTGGGCGCATTTCAAGGAATTAATAATTCGACATGGGGGTTTTCAATAAGAGTTAATGAAATAAATAAAACGCTTAACGCGTTTACTTATTCTCATAACTCTATTAACCTCAAACCTGATTATAAATATCCTCACAACCCCAACATTTTTTGGTGAGCCATTGTTGTGCACAACTGATTTGGAAATACTCTCAAGCCAAGAGAGAATTCCCTTTCCACCAAGAACTCCCTCAAGTTACGAGGGCAAGATCCTCCACCGGATCAAGGCGGCCGAAGGCGGACATCGCAAGAGAAGGTTCTTCCGCGCTAGCTCCCGGAGATCTCTTCGGTGACGTCCGGAGATACGTGACTCACGTGTGGATCACCGCTAGAGGAATCCTACACTTGGATTCTACGATGTAATGACGGATCACCGAATCGTGACCGGACACATCAACGAAGAATGAATTCCAATGAGGTAATTCTTATGCATTAATTAAATTAATTATAATCAACATATGATGATCCTCCTCAAGGGTTCTGGGACTCATTTTTTCTTTTCGTTCTTCGTTCTATTCCGAAGATTTGGAGTTTTATATCGTGACAGATCTCGTATTGAACATTGTTTAACGAAAAATTAAGTTGGGAAAACCCACCAACGCGCTTCCGCTGCGCCCGGAACCTACAGATTTTTCCAAGGCCTTGTTCCAAGACACTAGTTTGTCTCATGAGACCTACCGATGCACCGAGGAGCTATAGCGGGCTCCACCCGTCACTTAATAAGTCCAATGCTTTCTTCATATGAAAAGTTTGAAACATAACATAAACATTCGTATTAAAACTAGCATACGAAATGTCAATACTTTATCCACAAACCATGAATGGTATAAAAATATCACATCCACAGTCTAACATAACTCATTCGATGAAATATGGAAGATTTTATTGTATCAGATTAACCTCAATCGAGAATTATGAAGGATATTGACATAGATGAAAATAATCATCAAAACTATTGATAGAAATATCCCTCTTTTTCTTGAAAACATTTAAAAGTCACACTATCTGTCAAGAATCCATTTAAAATATATTTTTGAATCAAAGAGTACCATACCACTTTGAAACTTTTAAAAGTAATTTTGATTTTAAAACATTAATTTCCATATAAATAAGTCCTTAAAACCATTTTTAAAACATGGACATTAATTAGAATGATTTAGAATAATCAATCTTTAAAACATTTTAAAATGTCATTTTAGTTAGAGTTCCTAAACAAAAGAGAGACACTTGAATAAAAATATGTGAGGAAATAAAAACATTGTAATATCATGAGAATAAAGGGATTCATGATATATTATGTCAAAGTACATTATATACACCATATAAAAGTCATTTGGTGTATAACAATAAAGGAGTCTCAATGGAATGTAAATTGAGATGAAATTCCTTATAAAGACCATATCCTTAGGTTAAGGATAAATCAAAGACATAATTATGTGTGAAAAATATAAATACACTCAATATGATTGGGTATTTAGTGTAATTCAATCAGAGTACATTCAAACATAATCTTGTAAAAACAACACCAATGAATTGGATATTTAACTCAACAAATAGAGATTGAGTTAAAAATTACTCTTATCAAGTTCATACCGATCACTTGAGAATTTATCAATGGAGTGATTATGTGTATCAAAATTATATCCATAGAAAGGGGAGTGGAAATTTTTACATAAGCAAATGAATAGTGATTCCACACAAAATCTTGGAGTAAAATAATCAATGAAGTATGCGTAAAGCTGAATGAGTGGAAATTGAAATTACAAATTCCCTTATCGATTTGGTAACTTATGAAACATGAACCCATGGAAAAAGGATCATAAAATGATGATGTAAATACCCATAAATTTGAAGTATATTACACAATGAATACAATCATGGGAAGTACACACACCACATGCAATAAATAAGTGGTGAACAATGGAAATCTCACTGAAATAAAAGTGAGATAAGAAACCCCTTACTTTGTAATTTTTCCTTGGTCGAAGGTAGGTTAACCTCCTGTATAATGTTCAAATAATTGTTATTGAATTATTAAAGAATAATTTACATTAATATGATATCATATATGATCTTTTAACATTTATTTGTTAATAATATCTTAGTACTATCATCATTTGGGGTGTTAACTTACTCGTTTTCTATTATATTCTTTGTTACGTAAGCCGTGTTTGTTATGGATAGGTTGTATCTTATTCATATCCAGAATTATATCAAGTCCTTAAACATTATTTTTAAATCATCAAATGATAATTATACTTGAATGGATATGATGGATAATGAATCTTATCACTTTCGTGGAGACGGTTGTCTGTACGTACGCACGAGCGACAATATCATTCTTTTGATGTTAAAATAATATATAATTGGATGGTATATCATATATAAAGAATACTTATCATGTTATATTTATTATTTACATTAATTAAAAATCATTATTATACCCATCAAAATAATAATTTATTGAATGACAATTACACCACGACGTGGAGACGGTAAGCCGTACGTACACACGTATGGTGACATGTCATTCAAATGATGGATAGAATACTGAATATGGTTGTACCATATTTATAATAATATTATAGTATATATTAGATAATGGATTCATTATTTTATAATGGGAATAACAAAGAAAGAAGAAGTTGAAGAAGAAAAGAATTTGAAAAAGGGTGGTAAAAACATTACATCTTCTTCGGGTTCTTCCTTTTGATTTGATCAAAAGGGCTCCTTAGGATGAATTTATGATCAAACTAAGGCCTCTAGGTTGTAGTGAAAGAAGTTGAGAGAGTATTTGTGCAGGGTTTGGCCGAACCAAAAGGCTTTTAAGGAGAGAATTAATGAGTAGGAGGAGTGCCCTTTTATGAGAGGGGTGAGGGGCACCTTTGGAAAAGCTAGAAATATTATTTTATAATAAATTCATATTTGGTTTATAATGGCTAAAAAGTATATTATTTAAAGGATAAGGTGGGGATAGGTAGATAACCACTCAACAAATATAATTTAGACAGGTTTTGGTCATTATATTAACCATATCTTTAAGTATTAACTCTTAGTTAATTAGTTTCACTTTTACAATGTCTCGTTGTATTTTTATATTATATGGTTAATAAATTTACTATATATATCCCAGAGACCCCCAAGTGGTCCATTAATGATACAACTATCATGATATAAGTCTCTTGGCTGAACCTTAGATTTTTAGGAATTTAATATCAATTAATAATATAATATTTGCTTTAAAAACTCTATTTTGTCAATTTTGACACTATTGAATAATTGATTTTCTGTGAAACTCATAACAGAATGATTTCTTCAAAAAAAGTCAATTAAATCAATACTAATATGTCATATTAACCTATAAAATTAGTTTAATTCAATAAAAATTACCACTTATAATTATTTGGGTATTTATAATATTAATTATTTTAATTTTTCACTATTATGGTAATTACTACATCATCATTGTGTCACAAATAAATTAAATTATTTAATGTCTAAAAATTATAAATAAAATATTATTATGTAGAAAATCTTTTTATCTTTCTAATTAATATTTATAATAGAATTCATCTTTTTTGTAACCCCATATTAAAAATGTTTTAGTAAATAAACTTTGATTTTAACTATTTTAACTCTTCTTTGAATTAAATAATAATAAATGTCCTAATCTAATCCAAGTGTACCTAAATGATAATATTTAACTCCTGAGATTGTTTTTGGTCGAGATACACTTGTACAATAGATTAGGACATGTGTTAGGCTAATATTAATATCATTTTTACCCTTAATTACCCTATTTACTTTTAACCGTGGTAAATAAAAGTAAAAGTTACTATTCACCAAAAATCATTTTCATCTCATTGAACCAAATTTTACTCCTTGATATTAACTGCGTCTCTTTGATTTTTGAAATTCCACTCACATAAGCGGTAAAATTATGTTTTATGGAAAATTCAGTTTTTTAACTACACTTAGTGGTTTCACTATTCATCAAAAAATGAAAGTTTCCAGAAAAATACAAAAAATTATTCCTAAGATATATTTGATATTATGAATTCAAAAAATGATGTCTATTTTACCAAATTCAAAACATATCAGTTGAATTGATTAATTTAAAAATTATTTCTCATCGTCAAAACAAATAGCGTGTTTTTAAGAGATAATAACTATCCAAAGATTGACACTTGTTTATGTCTGGTTTATATGTGAAATCTCATCCAATGACCAAAATTTTATTAAATTGTAAAAATATATTCTAAATATACTTTAAAACCACTCAAATTAATAATTTGTCACTATTAATTATTTCGATTAAAAAAGTTGTTTTTAATTAAAATTTAGTAATTTTCACTATTCAACAACATATGAAAGTTATCTGAAAAGTACTAAAATTTCACCCTAAGCTAATTTCGATATTAAGAATCCAAAACTGAAGTCCATTTTGAAAGATAAAATTTATATAATTTCAAAAAGTATGTATTACTATTCATAATGGCTAGTTTGATTGGTTGTGGTGTGTTAGAATCTCAAAGTTGCGTACAATGCACGTCATTGCATTATTCAAAGGGAAACGTACTGTGGAAGCTTGGGGTGTTACATTCTCCCCTCCTTCAATAAATTGCGTCCTCGCAATTTTTTTAAAATTGGGCTTGAGAATATAATGGAATGGCCCACAACAGAAAAAGAGTCAATAAAACTATCACTTTAAAAGAAAGGAAGATAGGTATAAAGGTCACCTAAGATAACCCATACTTGGATTCCATGTAGGAAAACTTGGATATGGGCGATAAACTAAGTGTTCAGTTCTGATGGAGAAGGATATAAAACTTGATCCGGAGAAAGTTAACAATAAGAAAAACACAAACTTGTGTTGGGAAAAATAGTCATTAGTCTCCCAGTAAGAAAAGTAACCGGACAACATTTTTTTGTTTTAAGTTACATTACATAAGGACGAGGAATTAGTTTATTATATTGACTAAGAAAATAAAGAGATATACTTAATTTTTAAGTAGAGTTTCATTATTTAATAAATTTTTTCCACTAACTCATTTTTTTGAACAATGAGTATTGAAGAAGACTTGGTCAAAATTGAATAGCTAGAATAAACTTCTATATAAATACATGATACACGTAGGATAAACTATATATTTACCTTGTATTCAGAGATTAATCAAAACCAAAATGGTTAGTATAATATCTGATGATCCCCAAAATGGATATTCCATTAGAGAGAAAAAAACACTATTCTTAATTTTGTAAAATTAAACCATCAATACCCCAAAGTTAAATAAATACCATTCAATAATCAAGTGTTCTTAAAATCCTTTATTATAATCCAAACTAATATTGAAACTCAAAACTTATACGAATGTAGTATTCCACGATAAATTGTATCTCCAAATGACATTAATTACTCTTAACGTCACATACTTAAAAGTAATTAACCTAATCATTTCCATAAACAACCCAAATAACTATAAATCCATAATAAAAACATAGATAAAAATCCACCATTACTCCTTAAATGAAATCCCATACTATTCTATTTTCCATACAACAATGTGAACAACTTACAAAATAACATTTATCACTTAATTACCAAGTCATTTTCCTATACTAAGGGTATTCATTTGGTAAGACATAAGATCCCAAATCAAATTATTATTGATAAATAAAATCATTTAACTAAAAATAATAGTCACACTAACCAAGGACTTCACGTAGTCCAGTGGTAGGCGATAAATCCCAATCACACTTTGGTTGTGGGTTCGATTCCCACAGCATTGTCCGACGCGATGGGTTCTCACACGGTCTGCGTGTTGTCCTTTTTTAAAAACTACATTTTATAACATTACCAAAATGAGATAAATTACTCAAAATAACCATAACATCATTTTACCACAAATCTTATCTCATACCTTGCATTTTCATCCCAAATTATAATAACTTATAATTGCCTCAAACCCAATGATCATATAAAACCAAATGGTTATTTATAACTATATCCACAAGAGAAAATATAATTCTTCCTCAAATATCATTCTCACATGGAAAACTCAAGGGTTAAAAATACAAGAGAAAATTATTCCAATGTAAACCCATAAACAAGGAGCACTAATAATTTTTAAACATTTCTCCATCCATTTATTTCCACATAGCTTCTTCTTTGACAAAATAAATATCCTATAGAATATGGCATTCAATCGGGTAATGGCTAGGTCCCCTATATTTACGGCAAATTACTGTAAATGGACTCTTGGGACCATTTTTATCCTCTTCTATAGTACTCTTCATTTTTTTCGACAATTATTCACTTTATGTCGTTCCTTCCCACATGTAAAGCATTTCTTTGTCCCATTGATACATGTTCCTGGGTTTCTCCTTCCACATTTCCTGCATGATAGAAATTGAGGATTCTTTTCTCCATGGTCTATACTGCTGGAGCTCTTATCATTCATCACCTTTCTCTTCTTTGTTGAGTCCGATAATAGGTTAATATATATGTTGTTGATCATATTTTTGGAAAATTTATTTGGCATAAAGACGATATCATTTACGCCTATCTACATTCCATTTTGTTGCTCATTTCCACCACCGTTCTCACCTTGTACATCATTCTCAATGTCACTATGACTTCCTTGGAATCCAGCCATTGACTAAAACCAGAAAGCATTGTGTGAGTAACAGTAGTCATAAAATCATTTAGAGATTAACATGTCACCATATTCTCAATTTGAAACACATTAGGATTATCCAAGGTCATTTACTCTCATCTTATATATTTAATACTTCAAATCGGTTAGTAAAGAAAATGTAAATTATCCTAAGCATAGCCCCCGGGAGTGTCGTAACCAAGAGTGCAGCAAGGCCCATTGTCGTGCACCTGTTCCCGTTCGAGCCTAGCTCAAAGTAGTGTATTCGGGTTTTACCCCTAGGTACATCTGTTCCAGAGCCGCATCTACCTACTCGTATCCAGATAGGGATGTATTGCTCGAAAAACTCACAAAATCTCTACAATACCAAAATTCTAGGAATTTCTTCTATACTAATCCTCAAAGTCCATCTTAGGTCTACATGCCCTAATCAGAGTTTATCTAAATCTAGATTCAAAGGTTTGCACTAAACCTCCCTCTAATACCAACTATAATGCCCCAACCCTAGATACCCAGAGTCGGTGCATTATTACATAACATTGGCATGATCACAGAGGATCAAGTCTCGAAAGACCGATTAGTTTGGTAGTCTTGGAAACACAAAGTATATTCATAAGTCTCACATTACATCATAAGGTAAAAAAAACTACAACAACATCTTGTCTTCATATCCCATCATACTATCCCTGCAGGTCATTGATAAATTACTTCTTCACATCTTGGGAAAAATAAAACATTGAAAGGGGTGATCTCAGATGCTCAGTAAGGATAACAATATAGAAGAAGCTTTCATAGATAAGCATAAACACTTAAATAAATTTATAACTAAAACAAAAGCCTTTTAAACCTGAACTTCAACATAATATGGCAAAGATAAAATGAAATAATTCCATTTACTTATCCACATGGATATTCTACTAGTCGAACAATCACATGCAATATCAATAACCACTTTCATAATGATGGAATTCATAATGCCATACTATCATAACCACATATCCAAGGCCTCATGCTAAGACTACAAATAAGATTTTTCCAAGGCCTTGTGCCAAGACACTAGTTTGTCTCATGAGACCTACCGATGCATCGAGGAGCTATAGCGGGCTCCACCCATCACTTACTAAGTCCAATGCATTCTTCATATGAAAAGTTTGAAACATAACATAAACATTCGTATTAAAACTAGCATACGAAATGTCAATACATTATCCACAAACCATGAATGGTATAAAAATAGCACATCTATAGTCAAACATAACTCATTCGATGCAATATGGAAGACTGTATTGTATCAAATTAACCTTAATCGAGAATGATGAAGGAAATTGACATAGATGAAAATAATCATCAAAACTATTGATAGAATTGTCCCTCTTTTTCATGAAGACATTTAAAATTCACACTATTTGTCAAGAATCCATTGAAAATAAATTTTTGAATCAAAGAGTCTCATACCACTTTGAAACTTGTAAAAGGAATTTTGATTTTAAAACATTAATGTCCATATAAATAAATCCTTAAAACCATTTTTAAAACATGGACATTAATGATAAATATTTAGAATAATAAATCTTTAAAAAAGTTTAAAATGTCATTTTAGATAGAGTTCCTAACCAAAAGAGAGACACTTGAATAAAAATAACTGAGGAAATAAAAACTTTTTAATATCATGATAATAAAGGGATTCATGATATATTATGTCAAAGTACATTATATACACCATATAAAAGTGATTTGGTGTATAAAAATAAAGGAGTATCAATGGAATGTAAATTGAGATGAAATTTCTTTTAAAGACCATATCCTTAGGTTAAGGATAAATCAAAGACATAATTATGTGTGAAAAATATAAATCCACTCAATACGATTAGATATTTAGTGTAATTCAATCAGAGTACATTCACACATATTCTTGTAAAAACAACACCAATGAATTAGATATTTAACTCAACAAATAGAGATTGAGTTAAAAATTACTCTTATCAAGTTCATACCAATCACTTGAGAATTTATCAATGGAGTGATTATGTGTATCAAAATTATATCCACAGAAAGGGGAGTGGAAATTTTTACATGAGCAAATGAATAGTGATTCCACACATAATCTTGGAGTAAAATAATCAATGAAGTATGCGTAAAGACGAATGAGTGGAAATTGAAATTTCAAATTCCCTTATCGATTTGGTAACTAATGAAACATGAACCCATGAAAGAAGTATCATACAATGATGATGTGAATACCCATAAATTTCAAGTATATTACACAATGAATACAATCATGGGTAGTACACACACCACATGCAATAAATATGTGGTGAACAATGGAAATCTCACTGAATTAAAAGTGAGATAAGAAACCTCTTACTTTGTACTTTTTCCTTGGTCGACGGTAGGTTAACCTCCTGTATAATGGTGAAATAATTTTTATTGAATTATAAAAGAATCATTTACATTAATATGATATCATATATGATCTTTTAACATTGATTTGTTAATAATATCTTAGTATTATCGTCATTTCGTGTGTTAACTTAATCATTTTCCTTTATATTATTTGTTACGTAAGCCGTGTTTGTTATGGATAGGTTGTATCTTATTCATATCCAGAATTATATCAAGTCCTTAAAAATAATTTTTAAATCATCAAATGATAATTATACTTGAATGGATACGATGGAGAATGAATCTCATCTCTTTCGTGGAGACGGTAGTCCGTACGTACGCACGAGCGACAATATCATTCTTTTGATGTTAAAATAATATATAATTGGATCGTATATCATATATACATAATAATTATCATGTTATATTTAATATTTACATGAATTACACATCATTATTATACCTATCAAAATAATAATTTATTGAATGACAATTACACCACGACGTGGAGACGGTAAGCCGTACGTACACACGTATGGTGACATGTCATTCAAAGGATGGATAGAATACTGAATATAGTTGTACCATATTTATAATAATATTATAGTATATAGGAGATACTGGATTCGTTATTTTAGAATTGTAATAACAAATAAAGAAGAAGTTGAAGAAGAAAAGAATTTGAAAAAGGGTGGTAAAACATTACCTCTTCTTTGGGTTCTTCCTTTTGATTTGATCAAAAGGGCTCCTTAGGATGGATTTATGATAAAACTAAGACCTCTAGGTTTTATTGAGGGACGTTTAGAGAGTATTTGGGCAGGGGTTGGCCAAACCAAAAGGCTTTGATTGTGTGAAGTAATGAGAAGGGGGAGTTCCCTTTTATAAGAGTAGTGAGGGGCACCTTTGGAAAATCTAGAAATATTATTTTATAATAAATTAATATTCGGTTTATAATTGCTACAAAGTGGATTATTTAAAGTTTAAGGTGGGGATAGGTTGAAAACCACTCAACCAATAGAATTTAGACAGTTTTGGGTCATTATATTAACCTTATCTTTAAGTATTAACTCTTAGTTAATTAGTTTCACTTTTACAGTGTCTCTTTGTATTTTTATATTATATGGTTAATAAACTTACTATATACATCCAAGATACCCCTAAGTGGTCCATTAATGATACACCTATCATTATATAAGTCTCTTGGCCGAACCTTATATTTTTAGAAATTTAAAATCAATTAATAATATAATATTTGTTTTAAAAACTCTTTTATGTAAATTTTGACACTATTCAATAATTGATTGTTTTGAAACTCATAACAGAATGATTACATAGAAAAAAGGTTAATTAAATCAATCCTAATATTTCATATTAACCTAGAAAATTAGTGTAATTCAATAAAAATCTACAATTATATTTATTTGGGTATTCATAATATCAATTATTTTAATTTTTCACTATTATGGTAATTACTGTATCATCATTGTGTCATAAATAAATTAAATTATTTAATGTCAAAAAATTATAAATAAAATATAATTATGTTGGAAATCTTTTTATATTTCTAATTAATATTTATAATCGAATTTATCTTATGTGTAACCCAATATTAAAAATATTTTAGTAAATAAACATTGATTTTAACTCTTTTAACTCTTCTTTGAATTAAATAATAATAAATGTCCTAATCTAATCCAAGTGGACCTAAATGATAATATTTTACTCCTAAGGTTGTTTTTGGTCGATATACACATTTACAATAGAATTAGGACATGTTTTAGGGTACTATTAATATCATTTTTACCCTTAATTACCCTATTTACTTTTAACCGTGGTAAATAAAAGTAAAAGTTACTATTCACCAAAAATCATTTTCATCTCATTGAACCACATTTTACTCCTTGATATTAACCGTGTCTCTCGGATTTTTGAAATTCCACTCAGAGAAGTGGTAAAATTAAGTTTTATTAAAAATTTAGTTTTTTAACTACCACTTAGTGGATTCACTATTCATCAAAAAAATGAAAGTTTCCAGAAAAATACCAAAAATTAGGCCTAAGAAATATTTGATATTATGAATTCAAAAAATGATGTCTATTTTACCAAATTCAAAACATATCAGTTGCATTAACTAATTTAAAAATTAATTCCCGTCGTCAAAACAAATAGCGTGTTTTTAAGAGATAATAACTATCAAAAGATTGACACTTGTTTATATCTGGTTTATATGTGAAATTCATCCAATGACCAACATTGTATTAAATTGTAAAAATATATTCTAATAATTTTAAACCACTGATATTAATAATTTATCACTATTAATTATTTCGATTAAAAAATTTGATTTTAATTAAAATTTACTAATTTTCACTATTCATCAAAATATGAAAGTTATCCGAAAAGTACCAAAATTTCACCCTAAGCTAATTTTGATATTACGAATCCAAAACTGAAGTCCATTTTGAAAGATAAAATTTATAAAATTTCAAAAAGTATGTATTACTATTCGTAACGGCTAGTTTGATTGGTTGTGGTGTGTTAGAATCTCGAAGTTGCATACAATGCACATCATTGCATTATTAAAAGGGAAACGTACCGTGGAAGCTTGAGGTCTTACAAAGAAAGTCATTATATCTAAAACATGGAACTAGACATGTTTCTTTTTAAGAGTTTTTATTTTATGGAAACTGAGTAGAAGTTTCTACTTTGTAATCTTGTGAGATGTAATAGTTATGTCCTAATTCTCTAAAACTCTAAACCTGAAAAGATCCTCAATGTAAATTATTCACTTAATTCTAGATTATGTAATGTTTTAAGGCCGGGTCCTTATACATATAGTCTATATTAGTTTTTCTGTATGAAATATAGAATCATAGAAGATATAATGTGACTTCAAAATTCAAATTTCGATCATCCAACAAATGAGGATAATCAATATATGAGAGTCCCATTAACCACTATAATTTTGTTTTCATTATAGATCGATCAAAACTCCATAATGCCTTTCACATATCATTGATTAAATTGTACTAATATTTTAAATATACCAATGGAATTAATATGGTATGTTGTAACATCAACCAATGAAAAACCAATGTCTATTGTTATCAAATTTTTCTATAATATGATTCCAATTATTTTATTATTTTCTTCATGTAGAAAAACATTACAACTTTATAATTTTGTAATAATATTTGGAAAAAAATATAATTCTTCATTGTATTTCGATCATATACAACAAAAAAATTACTAAACTCATTTATATATTTATAATATGAAAAAATAAGTAACATTATTTCCTTATGTATCATATAAATCAATGAAAACCATTATGTTACCAATCATGGAGATCACAATCATGCACATTATGAATTCAATTATCTTATCCTCTTGATATTCTCTAAAATTACTACAATATTAATTCTTCTTCATAAATTTAAATAATAATTTTTCTGTTAAATCACAATTTCAAATAATTATTACAATCAAAAAATATAAATTGGATTCAGGGATTCTTCCAAAATTGATTATAAAATTAATTTCATTCTTTCTGATCCTACCTCAATTATTTATATGTCATATATAATATTTTAATGTTGATCTCATTTCTGGTTTGAAAAATGTATCAAGTTATCAATATAAACTTCTTATTAAATGATTACATTGGGAATATCCTATTATAAATCCATTTGAAATATTTTCATTATAATATAAAATATTTCCCAAAAAAAAACAAATACAACACCAATATTAGAATAGATGGAAATATCTTTTCAATATCCATTCATTCAATATTGTTCACACTATTTCTCAATATTAATAATTTTTATTGAATAAACACTGTTTATTAATTCAATTTGTTATATAAATCCCATTAGGTTCAGATAAGACTTTTATATGTCCACTTTGGACCAATCTCTAGTTACTATTTTATTTGTTCGTTTAATCTCTTCAGTGGTATGTTACACATCATTTATATATAGAAGGCTCTAATTTTTTTTCAGTGGATAGTTTATCCTTTCAGTTTTCAAAATAATTTTTTTTCAATAATAACACTTTAATTATTTAAACACTTCTTCATTATTTTATAGGTGACATTAGATTGGAACTAATATGATGATCACAAATTTTATCATATATATCCTTATTTTTCAGGAGTATTCTGTAACACCACAAGCTTCCACGGTACGTTTCCCTTTGAATAATGCAATGACGTGCATTGTACAAAACTTTGAGATTCTAACACACCCCAACCAATCAAATTTGACGTTATGAATAGTAATACATACTTTTTGAAATTTTATAAATTTAATCTTTCATAATGGACTTCAGTTTTGGATTCGTAATATCGAAATTAGCTTAGGGTGAAATTTTGGTACTTTTCGGATAACTTTCATATTTTGATGAATAGTGAAAATTACTAAATTTTAATTTAAAAAAACTTTTTTAATCGAAATAATTAATAGTGATAAATTATTAATTTTAGTGTTTTTAAATTATATTTAGAATATATTTTTACAATTTAATACAATTTTGGTCATTGGATGAGATTTCACATATAAACCAGACATAAACAAGTGTCAATCTTTTGATAGTTATTATCTCTTAAAAACACGCTATTTGTTTTGACGACGGGAATTAATTTTTAAATTAATTAATGCAACTGATATGTTTTGAATTTGGTAAAATAGAAATCATTTTTTTAATTCATAATATCAAATATAGCTTAGGCCTAATTTTTGGTATTTTTCTGGAAACTATCATTTTTTGATGAATAGTGAAACCCCTAAGTGGTAGTTAAAAAACTGAATTTTTCATAAAACATAATTTTACCGCTTCTGTGAGTGGAATTTCGAAAATCCGAGAGACACGGTTAATATCAAGGAGTAAAATGTGGTTCAATGAGATGAAAATGATTTTTTTGGTGAATAGTAACTTTTACTTTTATTTACCACGGTTAAAAGTAAATAGGGTAATTAAGGGTAAAGATGATATTAATATTACCCAAACACATGTCCTAATTCTATTGGACAAGAGTATCTCGACCATAAACAACCTTAGGAGTAAAATATTATCATTTAGGTCCACTTGGATTAGATTAGGACATTTATTATTATTTAATTCAAAGAAGAGTTAAAAGAGTTAAAAGCAAAGTTTATTTACTAAAACATTTTTAATATAGGGATAAACATAAGATAAATTATATTATTAATATTCATTAGAAATATAAAAATATTTACTACATAATTATATTTTAATTATAATTTTTAGACCTTAAATAATTTAATTTATTTATGTCACAATGATGATGCAGTAATTACCATAATAGTGAAAAATTAAAATAATTGATATTATAAATACCCAAATAAATATAATTGTAGATTTTTATTGAATTAAACTAATTTTTTAGGTTAATATGACATATTAGGATTGATTTAATTGACCTTGTTTGAAGTAATCATTCTGTTATGAGTTTCAGAAATATCAATTATTGAATAGTGTCAAAATTGACATAAAAGAGTTTTTAAAAACATTTTATATTATTAATTGATATTAAATTCTTAAAAATATAAGGTTAGGTAAAAAGACTTATATAATTATAGGTGTATCATTAATGGACCACTTGGGGGGTCTTTTGGATGTATATAGTATGTTTATTAACCATATAATATAAAAATACAATGAGACATTGTAAAAGTGAAACTAATTAACTAAGAGTTAATAATTAAAGATAAGGTTAATATAATGACCCAAAACTGTCTAAATTCTATTGGTTGAGTGGTTTTCGACCTATCCCCACCTTAAAATTTAAATAATCCACTTTTGAGCAATTAGAAACTGAATATGAATTTATTATAAAATAATATTTCTAGCTTTTCCAAAGGTGCCCCTCACCCCTCTTATAAATGGGAACTCCCCATTATCATTACTTCACACCTTCAAAGCCTTTTGGTTCGTCCAAACCCTGCCCAAATACTCTCTAAACTTCCCTCACTACAACCTAGAGGCCTTATTTTGATCATAAATCCATCCTATGAAGCCCTTTTGAACAAATCAAAATGAAGAACCCGAAGAAGAGGTAATGTTTTTACCACCCATTTTCAAATTCTTTTCTTCTTCAACTTCTTATTTCTTTGTTATTCCCATTCTAAAATAATGAATCTAGTATCTCCTATATACTATAATATTATTATAAATATGGTACATCCATATTCAGTATTCTATCCATCCTTTGAATGACATGTCACCATACGTGTGTACGTACGGCTTACCATCTCCACGTCGTGGTGTAATTGTCATTCAATAAATTATTATTTTTATGGGTATAATAATAATGTGTAATTCATGTAAATAATAAATATAACATGATAATTATTCTTTCTATATGATATACCATCCATTTATATATTATTTTAACATCAAAAGAATGATATTGTCGCTTGTGCGTACGTACGGACTACTGTCACCATGAAAGCGATGAGATTCATTCTCCATCGTATCAATTCAAGTATAATTATCATTTTATGATTTAAAAATATTATTTAAGGACTTGATATAATTCTGGATATGAATAAGATACAACCTATCCATAACAAACACAGCTTACGTAACAAATAATATAAAGGAAAACGAGTAAGTTAACACCCAAAATGACGATAATACTAAGATATTATTAGAAAATCAATGTTAAAAAATCATATATGATATCATATTAATGTAAATGATTCTTTTATAATTCAATAACTATTATTTCACCATTATACAGGAGGTTAACCTACCGTCGACCAAGGAAAAAGTACAAAGTAATGGGTTTCTTATCTCACTTTTAATTCAGTGAGATTTCCATTGTTCACCACTTATTTATTGCATGTGGTGTGTGTACTGCCCATGATTGTATTCATTGTGTAATATATTTCAAATTTATGGGTATTTACATCATCATTTTATGATCCATATTTCATGGGTGCATGTTTCATAAGTTACCAAATCGATAAGGGAATTTGAAAATTCAATTTCCACTCATTCTGCATTACGCATACTTCATTGATTATTTTACTCCAAGATTATGTGTGGAATCACTATTCATTTTCTTATGTCAAAATTTCCACTCCCCTTTCTGTGGATATAATTTTGATAGACATAATCGCTCCATTGATAAATTCTCAAGTGATCGGTATGAAATTGATAAGAGTAATTTTTAACTCAATATCTATTTGTTGAGTTAAATATCCAATTCATTAGTGTTTTTTACAAGAATATGTGTGAATGTCATATGATTGAATTAAACTAAATATCCAATCATATTGAGTGTATTTATATTTGTCACACATAATTATTTCTTTGATTTATCCTTAACCTAAGGATATGATCTTTATAAGAAATTTCATCTCAATTTACATTCCATTGAGACTCCTTTATTGTTATATAGAAAATCACTTTTATATGGTGTATATAATGTACATTAACATAATATATCATGAATACTTTTATTCTCATGATATTACAAAGTTTTTATTTCCTCAATTATTTTTATTCAAGTTTCTCTCTTTTGGTTAGGAACTCTAACTAAAATGACATTTTAAAATGTTGTAAAGATTGATTATTCTAAATATTTCTCATTAATGTCCATGTTTTAAAAATGGTTTTAAGGATTTATTTATATGGACATTAATGTTTGAAAATTAAAATTCCTTTTACAAGTTTTAAAGTGGCATGAGACACTTTGATTCAAAAATATATTTTAAATGGATTCATGACAGATAGTGTGACTTTTAAATGTTTTCAAGAAAAAGAGACTTATTTATATCAATAGTTCTGATGATTATTTTCATCTATGTAAATATCCTTCATCATTCTCAATTGAGGTTAATCTGATACAATACAATCTTCCATATTGTATCGAATGAGTTATGTTTGACTGTGGATGTGCTATTTTTATACCATTCATGGTTTGTGGATAAAGTATTGACATTTCGTATGCTAGTTTTAATACGAATGTTTATGTTATGTTTAAAACTTTTCATATGAGGAATGCATTGGACTTAGTAAGTGATGGGTGGAGCCCGCTATAGCTCCTCGATGCATCGGTAGGTCTCATGAGACAATCTAGTGTCTTGGCATAAGGCCTTGGAGAAATATTATTTGTAGTCTTGGCACGAGGCATTGGCTATGTGGTTATGATAGTCTGGCATTATGCATTCCATCATTATGAAAGTGGTTATTGATATTACATGTGATTGTTCTACTAGTAGAATATCCATGTGAATAAGTAAATGGCATGATTTCATTTTATCTTTTCCATATTATGATGAAGTTCAAGTTTAAAAGGCTTTTGTTTTAGTTATAAATTGATTTAAGTGTTTATGCTTTTCTATGAAAGCTTCTGCTATATTTTTATCCTTACTGAGCATCTGAGCTCACCCCTTTCAATGTTTTATTTTTCCCAGGATATGAAGAAGTAATTTATGAATGACCTGCAGGGATAGTATGAGGGGATATGAAGACAAGATGTTTTTGTTGTTTTTTTACCTTATGATGTAATGTAAGACTTATGAATATATCTAGTGTTTCCAGGACTACTAAACTAATCGGTCTTTCGAGACTTGATCCTTTGTGATCATGCCAATGTTATGTAATAATGCACCGAATCTGGGTATCTAGGGTCGGGGCGTTACAGTTGGTATCAGAGAGAGGTTTAGTAAAAACCTTGGAAACTAGATTTAGATAAACTCTGATTAGAGAACAAAGACCTAAGATGAACTTTGAGGATTAGTATAGAAGAAATTCCTAGAATTTTGGTATTGTATAGATTTTGTGAGTTTTCCGAGAAATACATCCCTGTCTGGATACGAGCAGGTAGAGGCGGCTCTGGCACAGATGTACCTAGGGGTAAAACCCAAAAACACCACTTTGAGCTAGACTCGAACGGGAACTAGTGCACGACAACGGGCCTTACTGCACTCTTGGTTACGACACTCCCGGGGGATATGCTTAGGATAATTTACATTTTCTTTACTAACTAATTTGAATTATTAAATATATAATATGAGGGTAAATGACCTTGGTTAATCCTAATGTGTTTCAAATTTAGAATATGGTGACATGTTAATCTCTAAATGATTTTATGAATACTGTTACTCACACAATGATTTCTGGTTTTAGTCAATGGATGGATTCCAAGGAAGTCATAGTGACTTTGAGAATGATGTACAAGGTGGGAACGGTGGTGGAAATGAGAAACAAAATGGAATGTTGATAGGCGTAAAAGATATCGTCTTTATGCCAAATCAATTTTCCAAAAATATGATCAAAAATATATATATTAACCAATTACCAGACTCAACAAAGAAGAGAAAGGTGATGAATGATAAGAGCTCCAGCAGTGGAGACCATAGAGAGAAGAATCCTCAATTTCCATCATGCAGGAAATGTGGAAGGAGACACCCAAGAATGTGTCTCAATGGGACAAATAAATGATTTACATGTGGGAAGGAAGGACATAAAGTGAAGAATTGTCGATGAAAAATGAAGAGTACTATGGAAGAAGATAGAAATGGTCCCAAGTGTCCATTTACATTCATTTGCCGTAAATGTAGGGGACCTGGACATTACCTGAGTGAATGCCCTATTCTATAGGATATTTTGTTGGTCAAAGAAGAAGCTATGTGGAAATAAATGGTTGGAGAAATATTTAAAAAGTATTAGTGCTCCTTGTTGATGGGTTTACTTTGGAATAATTTTCTCTTGTATTTTTAACCCTGGAGTTTTCCATGTGAGAATGATATTTGAGGAATAATTATCTTTTCTCTTGTGGATATATTTATAAATAACCATTTGGTTTTATATGATCGTTGGGTTAGAGGCAATTATAAGTTATTATAATTTGGGATGAAAATGCAAGGTATGAGATAAGATTTGTGGTTAAATTATGTTATGGTTATTTTGAGGAATTTATCTCATTTTGGTAATGTTATAAAATATATTTTTTGAAAAAGGACAACATGAAGACCGTGTGACAACCCGTCGCTTCGGACAAAGATGTGGGAATCGAACCCACAACCAAAGTGTGATTGAGATTTATCGCCTACCACGGGACTACGTGACGTCCCTAGTTAGTGTGACTATTATTTTTAGTTAAATGATTTTATTGATCAATAATAATTTGATTTGGGATCTTATGTCTTATCAAATGAATACCCTTAGTATAGGAAAATGATTTGGTAATTAAGTGATAAATGTTATTTTGGAAGTTGTTCACTTTGTTGTATGGAAAATAGAATAGTATGGAATTTCATTTGAGGAGTAATGGTGGATTTTAATCTATGTTTTTATTGTGTATTTATAGTGATTTGGGTTGTTTATGGAAATGATTAGGTTAATTACTTTTAAGTATATGACGTTAAGAGTAATTAATGTTATTTGGAGATACAATTTAACGTGGAATACTACATTCTTATAAGTTTTGAGTTTCAATATTAGTTTGGATTATGTTAAAGGATTTTAAGGATAGTTTATTATTGAGTGGTATTTATTTAACATTGGGGTATTGATGGTTTAATTTTAGAAAATTAAGATTACTGTTTTTTTCTCTCTAATGGAATATCCATTTTGGGGATCATCAGATATTATACTAACCATTTTGGTTTTGATTAATCTCTAAAGACAAGGTAAATATATAGTTTATCCTACGTGGATCATTTATTTATATAGAAGTTTATTCTAGCTCTTCCATTGTGATCAAGTCTTCTTGAATACTCATTGTTCAAAAAAAAATGAGTTAGTGGAATTTTTTTTAAAGAATGAAACTCTACTTAAAAACTAAGTATATCTCTTTATGTTCTTAGTAAATATCATAAATGAATTCTGCATCCTTATGTAATGTAACTTAAAAGAAAAAAATGTTGTCCGTTTACTTTTCCTATTGGGAGACTAAGGACCGTTTGTCCCAACACAAGTTTGTGATTTTATTATTGTTATCGTTCTCCTAATCATGTTTTCTATCCCTCTACATCAGAACTGAACACTTATTTTATCGTCCATATCCATGTTTTCCTACATGTAATCCTAGTATGGGTTATCTTGGGTGACCTTTATACCTCTCTTCCTTTCTTTTAAAGTGATAATTTTATTGACTCTTTTTCTAATATGGGACATTCCATTATATACTCAAGCCCAATTTTAAAAAAATTTCGAGGACGCAATTTATTGAAGGAGGGGAGAATGTAACACCCCAATCTTCCACGGTACGTTTCCCTTTGAATAATGCAATGACGTGCATTGTACGCAACATCGAGATTCTAACACACCACAACCAGTCAAACTAGCCGTTATGAATATTAATACATAATTTTTGAGATTCTATAAATTTTATATTTCAAAATGGAATTCATTTTTTGATTAGTAATATCGAATTTAGCTTAGGGTGAAATTTTGGTACTTTTCAGATAACTTTCATATTTTGATGAATAGTGAAAATTACTAAATTTTAATTAAAAACAACTTTTTAATCGAAATAATTAATAGTGATAAATTATTAATTTGAGTGGTTTTAAAGTATATTTAGAATATATTTTTAATGTTTAATACAATGTTGGTCATTGGATGAGATTTCACATATAAACCAGACATAAACAAGTGTCAATCTTTTGATAGTTATTATCTCTTAAAAACACGATATTTTTTTTTACGACGGGAATTAATTTTTAAATTAATTAATGCAACTGATATGTTTTTAATTTGGTAAAATAGACATCATTTTTTTAATTCATAATATCAAATATAGCTTAGGCCTAATTTTTGGTATTTTTCTGGAAACATTCATTTTTTGATGAATAGTGAAACCACTAAGTGGTAGCTAAAAAACTGAATTTTTCATAAAACATAATTTTACCGCTTCTGTGAGTAGAATTTCAAAAATCCGAGAGACACAGTTAATATCAAGGAGTAAAATGTAGTTCAATGAGATGAAAATGATTTTTGGTGAATAGTAACTTTTACTTTTATTTACCACGGTTAAAAGTAAATAGGGTAATTAAGGGTAAAAATGATATTAATATTACCCTTACACATGTCCTAATTCTATTGGACAAGTGTATCTCAACCAAAAACAACCTTTGGAGTAAAATATTATAATTTAGGTCCACATGGATTAGATTAGGACATTTATTATTATTTAATTCAAAGAAGAGTTAAAAGATTTAAAATCAAAGTATATTTACTAAAACATTTTTAATATGGGTTACACATAAGATAAATTTGATTATAAATATTATTAGAAAGCTAAAAATATTTTCTACATAATGATATTTTATTTATAATTTTTAGACATTACATAATTTAATTTATTTATGACACAATGATGATGTAGTAATTATCATAATAGTGGAAAATTAAAATAATTGATATTATAAATACCCAAATAAATATAATTGTAGATTTTTATTGAATTACACTAATTTTCTATGTTAATATGACATATTAGGATTGATTTAATTGATTTTGTTAGAAGTAATCATTCTGTTATGAGTTTCACAAAAATCAATTATTGAATAGTTTCAAAATTGACATAAAAGAGTTTTTAAAACAAATATTATATTATTAATTGATATTAAATTTCTAAAAATCTACGGTTTGGCCAATAGACTTATATCATGATAGGTGTATCATTAATGGACCACTTTGGGGTCTCTTGGATGTATATAGTATGTTTATTAACCATATAATATAAAAATACTAAGAGACATTGTAAAAGTGAAACTAATTAACTAAGTGTTAATACTTAAAGATAAGGTTAATATAATGACCGAAACCTGTCTAAATTCTATTGTTTGAGTGGTTTCTACCTATCCCGACCTTAAAATTTAAATAATCCAATTTTGAGCCCTTATAAACCGAATATGAATTTACAATAAAAAAATATTTATAGCTTTTCCAAAGGTGCCCCTCACCCCTCTTATAAAAGGGCACTCACCCTTCTCATTACTTCACACCTTCAAAGCCTTTTTTTCTCAGCCAAACCCTGCCCAAATACTCTATAAACTTCCCTAACTACAACCTAGAGGCCTTAGTTTGATCATAAATCCATCCTAGGGAGCCCTTTTGATCAATTCAAAAGGAAGAACCCAAAGAAGAGGTAATGTTTTTACCACCCTTTTTCAAATTCTTTTCTTCTTCAACTTCTTCTTTATTTGTTATTCCCATTTAAAATAATGAATCCAGTTTCTCCTATATAATATAATATTATTATAAATATGGTACAACCATATTCAGTATTCTATCAATCCTTTGAATGACATGTCACCATACGTCTGTACGTACGGCTTACCGTCTCCACGTCGTGGTGTAATTGTCATTCAATAAATTATTATTTTGATGGGTATAATAATGATGTGTAATTCATTTAAATAATAAAATAACATGATAATTATTCTGTCTATATGATATACCATACAATTATATATTATTTTAACATCAAAAGAATGATATTATCGCTCGTGCGTTTGTACGGACTACCGTCTCCACGAAAGCGATGAGATTCATTCTCCATCGTATCCATTCAAGTATAATTATCATTTGATGATTTAAAAATATTTTTTAATGACATGATATAATTATGGTTATCAATAAGATACAACCTATCCATAAAAAACACGGCTTACGTAACGAAGAATATAAAGGAAAACGAGTAAGTTAACAGCCGAAATGACGATAATACTAAGATATTATTAAAAAATCAATTTTAAAAGATCATATATGATATCATATTAATATAAATTATTCTTGTATAGTTCAATAACAATTATTTCACCATTATACAAGAGGTTAACCTATCGTCGACCAAGGAAAAAGTACAAAGTAAGGGGTTTCTTATCTCACTTTTAATTCAGTGAGATTTCCATTGTTCACCACTTATTTATTGCATGTGGTGTGTGTACTGCCCATGATTGTATTCATTGTATAATATAAATCAAATTTATGGGTATTTTCATCATCATTGTATTATCCTTATTTCATTGGTGCATGTTTCATATGTTACCAAATCGATAAGGGAATTTGAAATTTCAATTTCCACTCATTCGGCTTTACACATACTTCATTGATTATTTTACTCCATGATTATGTGTGGAATCACAATTCATTTGCTTATTTCAAAATTTACACTCCCCTTTATGTGGATATAATTTTCATACACATAATCACTCCATTGATAAATTCTCAAGTGATCAGTATGAACTTGATAAGAGTAATTTTTAACTCAATCTCTATTTGTTGAGTTAAATATCCAATTCATTGGTGTTGTTTTTACAAGAATATGTGTGAATGTCCTCTGATTGAATTACACTAAATATGTAATCATATTGAGTGTATTTATATTTTTCACACATAATTATGTCTTTGATTTATCCTTAAACTAAGGATATGGTCTTTATAATAAATTTCATCTCAATTTACATTCCATTGAGACTCCTTTATTGTTATACACCAAATCAATTTTATATGGTGTATATAATGTACTTTGACATAATATATCATGAATCTCATTATTATCAAGATATTACAATGTTTTTATTTCCTCAATTATTTTTATTTAAGTGTCTCTATTTTGGTTAGGAACTCTAACTAAAATGACATTTTAAAATGTTTTAAAGATTTATTATTCTAAATCTTTCTCATTAATGTACATGTTTTAAAAATGGTTTTACGGAGTTATTTATATGGACATTAAAGTTTTAAAATAAAAATTCCTTTTACAAGTTTCAATGTGGTATGAGACACTTTGATTCAAAAATATATTTTAAATGGAATCTTGACAGATAGTGTGACTTTTAAATGTTTTCAAGAAAAAGAGGGATATTTCTATCAATGGTTCTGATGATTATTTTCATCTATGTCAATATCCTTCATCATTCTCGATTGAGGATAATATGGTACAATACAATATTCCATATTGTATCAAATGAGTTATGTTTGACTGTGGATGTGCTATTTTTATACCATTCGTGGTTTTTGGATAATGTATTGAAATTTCGTATGCTAGTTTTAATATGAATGTTTATGTTATGTTTCAAACATTTCATATAAGGATTGCATTGGACTTAGTAAGTGACGGGTGGAGCCCGCTATAGCTCCTCGATGCATCGGTAGGTCTCATGAGACAAACTAGTGTCTTGGCACAAGGCCTTGGAAAAATCTTATTTGTAGTCTTGGCATGAGGCCTTGGCTATGTGGTTATGATAGTCTGGCATTATGAATTCCATCATTATGCAAGTGGTTATTGATATTGCATGTAATTTTTCAACTAGTATAATATCCATGTGAATAATTAAATAGCATTATTTCATTTTATATTTTCCATATTATGCTGAAGTTCAAGTTTAAAAGGCTTTTGTTTTAGTTATAAATTGCTTTAAGTGTTTATGCTTATCTATGAAAGCTTCTGCTATATTGTTATCTTTACTAAGCATCTGAGCTCACCCCTTTCAATGTTTTATTTTTCCCAGGATGTGAAGATGTAATGTATGAATGACCTGTAGGGATAGTATGAGGGGATATGAAGAAAAGATGTTGTTGTAGTTTTTTACCTTATGATGTAATGTAAGACTTATGAATATATCTAGTGTTTCCAAGACTACTAAACTAATCGGTCTTTCGAGACATGATCCTTTGTGATCATGCCAATGTTATGTAATAATGAACCGACTCTGTGTATCTAGGGTCGGGGAGTTACATATTCACACTAAACTATATGTAAAATAATCCCCTAATTTATTCACATAATCTAATAAAATACCATTACCCAAAAATGATTAATATTGATTTTTTATTAATTTTATGACATTTAAATGTTTCTTTCATTTTTAATTTTCAAATAAATACAACAATATAAAATAAAGATTCAAAATTTTGGTGTTGTTTTAACTGAATGATTACACCTAGTGATTTTATTGCATTTTAATTTTTAATTCCCTCCATGACACAAAAATATTGAGTTATTATATTATATGGGGAATATGAATGTTATATCATTAATATAGATCATAATATAGACCTATTATTTCAAAAAAAAATCTGGTGGGACCTCTCTATATTTGAATGTTTGAAGAATATGTTTTATCATCTATTGTAACCTCTTCAAAAAATACTATTTAATGAAATATTTATTACCACATAGTCATAATTCATTATCCCATGTATATAATTAAATTCCCCCTTGATCATTCTTGAACAAAAAACCATTATTGTATTTTAATTTCTAAATTTTATATCTTTCCATCTTTATTTTCATCATTCAATATCCTAAAATCAAATTTAAAAACCACTAATATATGACTATTACACATAATTGATGTAATAGTTTCTAAATTAGTTACCATGTGTAAAATTAACCTTCTTATATCTAATCCACTTCTAGTTATTGGACCAAAAAACACAAAAAAATGCACAAAACCCTCATGGTTCCTTTTTATTTAACATGAATGTGATTTCAAATAATATTTCCATTTTAATAATATTTTAATTTTTTGCATGACCCATTGTGTTTTTTGAAAAAAATTAAGTAACATAAAACATTACCAATTTATCTAATGCAATATGGGATCATATATCTTGGAACTATTAATATTCTTAACATCAATAAGGCCCATGTTTAAATATTCCATTTTCCTTGGGGTAAATTCGGGTATGGAAATTTCAATCCTCATATTAAATGATCATGTATCATTATTTACCTTGGATGTACATGGGTTATTAGAAATACATATTTTAGGGCCCGGGAGACATAATTGGATAATTCTATATAGATTAGGACTTAGTCCTTCCATAAATAAAGAATTAAACATTATTTTTTCATTAACTATAATTTAGTATTTTCATGGGACATTAATATTCAATTTTTTATTATCTTTATCTACAAAAATCATAATTTTATATTATTATAAATATTAAAATATTCATGTTATATGTTATATGTTCTATAGAGAATATAGAATAAAAATAAATTTTAAAAATGTTTTATTATTTTTGATAAATGATTACACTACAGATTTTACGCAATAATATTCTAATGAATATATTTGTTTTAATTCAAAAATTTTGGTGGATGATAATAATTATCATATTTTAAATATTTTTTAACCCCATAATCATAAAAATAAAATATTTTTCTAAATTTATTTCCTTCTATATGATTGTATGGGCTAGTTTTTAAAAACAATTATTCTATTTTTGGAAAACCATTTTGAATTCATGATGTGATATATAAATTAATGTTTGTATAATATTTATGGTAAAATTATTATCTATTATAATGACTCATGGATAAGGAACATAAATTTTTAGTTTGGATCATCGTTCTCTAATAATAAAAAATATTTTATGGTGTATTCATTTGTATCAACATCAGAGGGAAATATGGAATTTTTGGATTAAAAAGAATTGAGCCTCCTTCTTGGAGTTGAAACACGTTTCATTAATTCAATATTCTATTAATTTTATTGATCATCAAACAATGTACCTTTATTTCCATCATTGTATAATAATTTTTAATAAATTAATTCATTTATACTCATTGTTGATTCTGTATATTCCTAATTTTCCAATGTAATATTATGATTGATCGTACAAAATTATGTAATCATATATTTAGTATATTTATTCTTATATTCAATCATTAATTTCATAAACATTATATCCTTTGAACACCGTTTTATATTTGAACCTTTACTTAGCATTAGAAGATATATAACCAATTATTTATCCTTAACGTTCATCTATAATATTTACCTAAAAGTATTAATCATGTCCATCAGTTAATTATCATTATGAATTTAAATATTTACATTTAACTCATCATTTTACTTTTTTTCTACATATAATGTTTCGATTCATGCATCAATGTTATTTATTTATTTATATTCATTCTCTAGTATTTAATTCTCCCTGATCAATCATTATAACTAATTTATGGTATATAACATGATCAATAATGTCACAACGCGACCTATATTTTATTTTATTTTATAATTTTCTTTGACTTTGAAAATTTGTTTGGGGTCCGGGTTGAGTCCCGGATGAAAAAACTGTTGAGTTATGTCAAAAAAATGCACGTTTTTGAGTTGACGTCACTTGGTGTATGGGTGGAGCGCATTTTGGAAACCTTGCATAGCTTCACCTAAGCATCATCATGATATGCATGTCTTCGGAAAATTAACAGGAATAAATTTTGTAATTTATTGCGTTATTTAAAATTTTTCATGGCTGTTACTAATTTTATTTATTATTATTATTAAAACGAAATAAATAAATAAATTTATTTTTATTTTTTATCGGTATGATTATTAATATTATTAACAGTATTATTATTAATAATATTTATTATTATTATCAAAGACTTTTTATTATTAAGATTGTTTTTTATGTTTCTAAATTTGTTTTATTTAGTATTATGTGTATAATTTTGGTTTTTTTAATTTTCATTTTATTTTGTTTTATTTTTTATTTTTGTTTATGTTTTTTCCTATTTCTTATCCTCCTAACCATACCCCTTGTCCGCATTTTTTTCCTCTCTTCCCTTCGGTCCTTACTGCGCCGCCACCCCTCTGCCTGCCCTCTTCTCCCGCAACACTTCTCCATCAGCCTTCCAGCTTTCTCCCCATACATCGACCGCTGCCCCTAGTATTCCCTTGGCCAGCACGCCCAGCCACCCTTGGCTCGCCATCCCACCTCCTCTGCTGCAAGGAGTATCCCAACACCCCCACACATCGCCCAGCCTACCTTGCTCCCTGCAGCGCGCCATCCCGTCGCTGTCTCCAGCCTCCGCAACCGCACCGGCTATCTGTGCTCCCACCACCCGCACATTGCCGCTCCTCCTTGCTCTCGATCTTCGGCCAGAACCCTATCGCGGTGAAAACTACTACACTGCACCTCCAGCCGCCCACCCTGTGGGTCCCCTCTCCATGTTCTCCCTCTTCCTGCACTGTGCGTCCTGACGCCCTCCCAGCCACGCGACTCCCTCCACCGGTCATTCCCACTCACTACTACATCCACTTTGATGCGACCTTCCTCCCCTCTTCTATCCACGTAGCACATCCCCATCCAACTGTGATCCCAATTAACCATGCTCTGGAAGACCGGACCACAAGCCTTGGACTTCCAGCCTCCTCCTGTCCGACCAGCCCCTCCTCCGACAGTAACCTTTCCAGTGTGTTTTCCTCTGATTGCACATCTTGCTGGTTCCCTTCTCTCCCAATAGTAGTTTCTTGCTTTGACAGGTATCTTATTCTTTCCCTAGGTTTAATGAGATTCCGTGGTTAGAATTTTATTTCTTTTAGGGATGATTTCTTAAATTGTGTGTTCAATCTTCTTTTGTTAAGTTGATATTGGCTTCCTGCAGGTGCAGTTGCAGTGCGAACAAGGTTTTGAACCAGCTCCGGGATGTCCATCTACGGTTGAGGTAGGATTTGTCGCTTTGACCCATTAAATTTAGTAGCACTTTGATTCCTTGTATTAATATTATCATCGTTATTATTATTTTCAACTTCATTGTTATTAATTATTATTTTTTATTTCTGTAATAATTTTCTAGGAGGAGTAATTTTGTTCTGGTAGGAAAACTTTGTTTGGATAATTATTTTACCTACATAAGTGATTGGGCATGTTTTGTGATTAATATGTTTGGTGTGAATTTTATCTTTTAAAGGAACATAGTTTTCATTTAATATTTTGTATCCCGCTCATTTGAATTGAGGTGTGCTTTGATGAAAACTAGTTGCATGGTATTTAATAGCTTTTATTAAATTCAGAATTTTTTTATTTTAACTGTTCAAGTGGTGCACATTCTGATACGGGGGGTTGTGAGTGCACGCTTAATTATAAAAGCTATTTTGAAAAGGTTTTGAGTTTGTAAAGCTTTGAGATACCTTTTGAAAAACGTTTCATAAATTTTAATTGGTTTCTGGAAATAATGTAAATGGTGCGAAGTATGTTTTGAAAGTACGTCAAGGCGGTTTTTGTGTTGTTTTTTCGTTTTAATTATTCTAAGTCTGTGGTTATGGGTTTTCAGTTGTTTTGTGTTTGTTGCAGCACATTGTTGAGGAAAACCCGTGATATTGTGGTCTTCGGCTTGCACGTGTTTGTGCGTCTGTGTGAGGCATGACTCGCTTTTGTGTTTGGATAGCGAGACGAGGTAGGCCCCCCACTACACTCACCTTTAAATTCAGAATGTATTAATTCCTTGATATTTTATTAATTTTTAATAATTGGGAAATAATATATGATAATTAATTTTTAAATGATTATTTGGTGTAAAAAGAGACATTTAAATTATACACAACACTTGAACTATTTTCTTAATAAAGGGAAACCCAGTAGTGAAAGAACACCTATTTTCCCTTTAAACATAATTCAATGAATTTCAAATGTAGTTATCGTTTATTGATAAATGATTTCTTCTAAAGCATGAACAATTTTTTTGGTTCTCTTGAGAAATGTAAATTGTCTTCAAAATTGGTGAAGGCCCGTTTGGCACTTTAATAAAATAAATTATTTTGGAAAACTCTCTTTTGGGGTGACTAAGGGGTGATCATTGGTGTATGTTGACTGCATGAGTTGTGTGTGATGTTTCTACTACTTGATTGACTTTGTTGACTCACCCTTTCATTTTTATTACACATGTTGACATGGGAACTTGGCATAGTAAGTGAATCTTCTAATAATGACTACTGAACTAGTTTAGATTATGCACTGGCTAGTGGCCCTTAGTATGGATTATACTCTGCTTGGGGATTGGGCCCCTCAGTTAGGCCCAGTAGGGCGATACAGAGTGTTTGGGCGTTATGATGTCCTCGAGAGTAGGCATGCCTTCAGGATGAGTCACATGTATAGTATGTTCTGGATTATTCACAGGCTCCTAGGTTCGACCCATGTTTCCTTTAGTGTTTGTTTGTTTGTAGAGGATGATTGAGAGGTCTAGTTCTATTACTGGCCCCTGTGTGCCACTTTTTCCATTGCCCTTAGTGTGTTTTGTGTGTTGTGTGTGGTTTTCCTTTTGACTAACAACTATGTTTTTTATTTCAAAATTGTTCGAAAAATTGATTTAAAAATGCAATGCACCTGTTTATTTCAAACATTAAACTTGTTTTAAAACTAAAAAGGGAAATGGACCATTACTTGTTTTAGAAATTAAAGTGTGTGTGTGGAAACCCATATTTTATATAATTTAGTTCAAACTTGGAATTAGTAAAATCTTTATTTAAAGGTAGTGTTTTGGAGATAGTTTGTTGGGAACGCCTAATGAGTTTTAATACTCACACCTATAGTTTTTTCTTTTTTTAGTTTCTGTGCTAGTTTCACTCGAGCTTGTTCACAATGGGAGAGAGTTGGTTGTGGTTTGGTGAGAAACTCTCGAGGTTTCTGGGAGTTTTGGTCGTGGTCAGGTTAGTTTTTTGTTGATGGTTGTTATACCTTTTTGTGTCCTTTATTTACTTTGTGATGTTCTATATTCTTTCCACTTATTAATTTATTTTCATCGGGAAAAATCATTCTCTTCTGTACTCTGTTGATGCCCCGGTGCTTGTCTACAGCTGGGGAGGATTGAGAACGCCTCTCGAGCCTTTCGCGGGCCGACTGGTTCAGGGTCAACCCGGGTTGGTTCGTGACAAAATGGTATTAGAGCAGGTTGGCTCTTGAGACGACCTTGTTTTTCATAGAGACCATTGTTATTTGGGGTTGTCATGGTAGAAGGAGTAGGATTGTCGGGACTCGAGGCGTACAGATGAGAAGGACGTCATGAACCCTTGCTCATTATGAACCTCAAGTTACCATGGGATCTTCAGGTTGTTGGTTTCTTTTGGTTCTTTTGAATTTTTTTTTGTTGGGAAATGAAATGGAAGCCAAGCAAGTGACCTCCGTGAGCTCGCATGGTATGGAAAGCCTTGTGGGACCGGGGACATTACCCTAGAGTGCTCCTTGTGATGGTGGCGTGACTTACATATGGGTTCCAACCATATGTCTGAGTCACCCATCGGCACTAGTTCACCATGTGGCTCGTTTGGGTCTTCTTTACGTCGAATAATTGCTTTATAAAGTTTCATTTTTTGAAATTTTGAAAATCTGAGTTTAAAATGGAAATTACTGTGTTTAACCCATCTTTTTTTTCTTGTTTCTCAGTGTTCTCCCCCTCATAGAGATTCAATGGATTCCCAAGGTGCATATTTGAGTGGTGCATCCTTAATAAATCCTTTAGTTGATCAGCTTATAGACTATGTTCTGGAATTCCAGAAGTTGAACCCTCCCCTATTTTATGTTCAAGAAGATCCACTTGAGGCATAGGAGTGGTTGCAGAATATTGAGAGGAACTTCAATTTCATTGGGTTCATTGAGTCGTTAAAGGTGAATTTGGCTACATTTATGCTTGAAGGTCCATCCTGGAAATGGTGGAAGTCCATGTCTCAGAATAATCCTCAGGAATATTTAACGTGGGAGTTCTTCAAGTCGTCATTCATCCAACAATATTTCTCTGAGTTGATGAAGCTGAAGAAGAGGATGAAGTTGTGTTGTCTTTAGTAGGGCATTGAATCGGCACTAGAATTTTATCGACAATTCATAGACCTAGTTCCATACAATCAGTTGTTTTTTGTGAATGATCCCTGGAAGGCTTGAAAATTTAAGACTGGACTCCGACCTGAACTGCGATAGAAAGTGGAAGAGATAAACCTAACCACCATCTCGGATGTTGTGTGGCAAGATTTTCTTATTGAAGCTGGGCTAGAAGAAGGTCTTGATGTGGTGAATCCTCCAACCTCAGGAAGCAGTGTAGAGGATGGAAATAAAAAGAATGGGAAACGAACTGATGTTGGTAGTTATGGTAGGGGAGTTAAGAGGCCTTCAGACCTTCAGTCATCTTCTTCATAGCGCAATGTCATGATCTATCACTAGTGTGGTAGGCAGGTTCACAAGAGGCCAACGTGCCCAAGTGCTCTGAGACCTTACCACACCTGTGGATGTCTGGGTCACTTGTAACGATTCTGCCGAGGTTTTTCCAAGAAGTGCATTGAAGTCGGACCTACCTCATCGATTGTTACCTCATCCTGTCAGTAAGAGGAGGGAGATGTTTGGGGATCAGTTTGAGGTTTTCTCTTTCTAGTGTTTCTTATATTTAGTAATCGTCTCTTGTAGCGTTTTTCGGTGTTTCTTTTCCTTATGTTGTATGAATGGTTACGATGGAACCTCTTTGAAACCTTTGTCTTTATTGGAAGTGTGTTTGGTAAAATTTTTGTTTTTGTGTTATGTTTCAGAATTTATAAAGTATGACTGCGAGGAAGGAGATTCTTCAATCATCGGTGCTCTAGCAATTGGCCCTAGAGTGAAGCTGGCGCGTAGTCAGGAGAACCCCAATGGTAAAGAAGGGCTTTGGTTTAATATCGGTCTTTAGTGTGGCTGGGTTTTTGTTCTTCCATTGATGTAACGTCGTTAAGGTAGTGACGATGGTAGTTTTAATGCTCAATTGGTTGGACCCTTAATCCCCCCCCTTGTAGAGGGGGTTATTGGTCCGCCTGGATAGTTTCCAAGTTTAGTTAATCTCGTTAGTTCTTATGGTGGCGAGATGACATCGGGTCTCCCAAAGTTACACCTGAAGTAATTTAGTGTTACCCCAATATTTATGGTGGGGAGTCTGTTTGGGCCTCCCTAAGTCAGTATCAGAGTTTCTTTTCATGTATTGTTTGGTGGTAGGTGGTCTTGTGCAGAACCCCCAAATCTTAGGTTCTTCCTCTTGAGTAAATGTTGGGATTTGAGTACACCCAACAGTTCTGTTGGACTAAGATTATAGGGATAAGTTTCAGGGGTGGTTCAAGATCCTTTATCCCTTGGTTGAAATGGAAGGATTTAGTTCTGTTTGCTGATGGTTAAGGTGATCGTGTTATAAGGATGAGTTGTGTGTCATTGGATTTCAGTGTCATCTTGGATCGATCAACTGGAGGCGCTTAAACATTTGTTGGTGGGTGACACTTGATAAGTTTTATCTTGGGTCTAGGTCTAATTGTGGCTTCCTGGGGGTGGGAAGCGTTATGGTAGGGATAATTCTCACACCTCGACCTATCTTTTATTTTATTTTATAATTTTCTTTGTCTTTTAAAATTTTGTTGAGGTACGGGTTGAGTCTCGATCAATTTTTTTTGACTTATGTCAAAAAATGCACAATTTTTAGTTGACATCGCTGGGTGTATGGGTAGAGTGTGTTTTAGAAACCTCGCATGGCTTCTCCAAAGGATCGATATGATATGCCTATCTTTGGTAAATTAAAAGGAATAAATTTTGAAATTTATTGCGTTATTTAAAATTTTTCATGGTTGTTAATAATTTTAATTATTATTATTATTAAAACGAAATGAGTTTAATTATTTATTTATATTTTTTATCTGTATGATCATTAATATTCTTAATAGTATTATTATTAATAATATTTATTATTATTATCAATGAATTGTTATTATTAATATTGTTTTTTTATGCGTCTAAAGTTGTTTTATTTAATATTTTGTGTATTATTTTTTTTTATTTTTTTTATTTTGTGTTTTCTTTTGTTTTATTTTTATGTTTGTTTCTTTTTTTCCTCTTTCTTCTCCTCCTAACCCTACCCCTTTTTGCATTTTTCTCTCTCTCTTCCCTTTGGTCCTTGCTATGCCGCCACCCCTCTTCCAGCCCTCTTCTCCCGCAACACTTCTCCCTCGACCTTCCTACCTTCTCCTCATATAATGACAGCTGCCCCTAGTGTTCCCTTGGCCCACATGCCCATCCACCCTTGGATTGAATTCCCTCATCCGAAATGACGAGCAACCCAGCAGCCTTGCAGCCCCACACATCGCCCATCCCACCTTTCTCCCTGCAGTGCGCCATCCCGCCACGGCCTCCAGCCTCCGCACCCGCACTGGATATCCACTCGCCCAACACCACCCACACACCGCTGCTCCTCCCTGCTCCCTATCTCCGGATAGAACTCTATCGCGGCGTAAACTGATACACTACACCTCCATCCACCCATCCCGCCGGTCCCCTCTCCCTATTTTCCCTCTTCATACACTGCGCACCCCGACGGCCTCCCAGCCGCGTGACTCCCTCTGCTGGTCATCCCCCCTCGCTTCTGCCTCCTCATTGTCGTGACCTTACTCCCCTCTCCTCTCCCCGCAGCACACCCCCTTACGGTTGTGAACCCTCTTTCCCACACTCCGAATGAACAGACCGCAAGCCCCCGGACTCTCGGCCTCCTCCCATCCGACTAGCCCCTCCTCCAACATCACCCTTACCGACACATTTTCCTACAATTGCACATCTTTTTGGTGCCCTTCTCCCCCTGTATTGGTTTTCTCCTTTGATAGTTATCGTATTCTTCCTCTGGGATTAATGAGATTCTATTGTTAGAATTTTAATTTTCTTTAGGGCCAATTTCTTAAATTGTCCATTCAATCTTATTGTGTTACGTTGATATTGGCACCCCGCTGGTGTGGTTGCGGTGCGAATGAGGTTTTGCACCAACTTCGGGAGGTCCATATGTGGTTGTGGTAGGATCAGTCACTTTGACCCTTGATATTTATAATCACTTTGATTACTTGTATTTTTATTATCATCATTATTATTATTTTCAACTTCATTGGTAGTAATTATTATTTTTGATTTCTGGATTTATTATCTAGGAGGAGTTATTTATTTCTACTAGGAAGACATTGATTGGATAATTATTTTACCTTCTTAAGTGATTTGTCATGTTTTGTGATTAATAAGTATTTTGGGAAGTTTAGCTTTTAATGGAACATAGTTTTCCTTAAATATTGTGTAGCCCGCTCATGTGAATTAAGGTGTGTTTTGATGAGAACTAGTTTCGTGATGTTTAATAGCTTCTATTAAATTCAGAAATTTGTTATTTTAAGTTTGAAGTTGGTGCACGTTCTGATATTGGGTGTTGCGATTGCATGTTTATTATAAAAAGTTGTTTTGAAAATAATTTGAGTGTGTAAAGTTGTGAGATACTTTTTGAAAAATGTTTCATAAATTTTAATGTGTTTTAAGAAATAATGTAAATGGTGCGAAGTATGTTTTGAAAGTATGTGAAGCCGGTTTTTGTGTTTTTTGTTCGTTTGGATTGTTCTAAGTCAGTGGTTATTGGTTTTTAGTTGTTTTGTGTTTGTCACAGTGCATTGGCATGGAAAACCCGTGATACTGTGGTCGTCGGCTTGTTCATGTTTGTGCGTCTGTGCAAGGCATGACTCGCCTTTGTGTTTAGACAGTGAGACGAGGTAGCTCACCCACTTCGGCCAACTTTAGATTCAGAATTTATTAATTGATTGATATTTTTTTAATTTTAATTAACAGGAAATAATATAAGATAATTTATTTTTAAATGATTATTTGGTGTAAAAAGAACCGTTTATTTTATACACAACACTTGAAATATTTTCTTGATGAACGAACACCCAGTAGTGAAAGAATAACCATTTGGACATTAAACATAATTCAAATAATTTCAAATTTAGTTTTGGTTTATTGATAAATGATTTCTTTTGAAGTGTGACATGTGTTTTGGTTCTCTTGAGAAATAAAGAATTTCTTTAGAATTGGTGAAGGCCCGTTTGACACATTAATAACTTAAATTATTTTGGAAAACTCTTTTTGGGGTGACTCATGGGTGATCTTTGGTGTACGTTGAATGCATGAGTTGTGTGTGATGTTTGTGCTACTTGATTGACTTTGTGGATTAACCCTTTCCTTTTTATTACTCATGTTGACATGGGAACCTAGCATAGTAAGTGAATCTTCTAAGAACGATTGCTGCACTTGTTTAGATCACGCACTACTTAGTGGCCCTTAGTATGGATTATACTCTGATAGGGGATTGGGCCCCTCGGTTAGGCCAGGTAGGGCGATACTGAGCATTTGGGAGTTATTAAGTCATCGAGAGTAGGCATGCCTTTAGGATGAGTCACATGTATAGTACGTTCTGGATTGTTCATGAGCTCCTAGGTTTGACCCATGTTTCCTTTTGTGTTTTTTTGTATGTGGAGGATGATTGAGAGGTCTAGTTCGGTTGCTGACCCCTGTGTACCACTTTTTCCATTTCCCTTAGTGTGTGTTGTGTGTTGTGTGTGGTTTTCCTTTTTACTAACAACTAGTATTTAGATTTCTAAATTTTTCATAAAAATGTTTTAAAAATGTAATGCACCTGTTTCTTTCAAACAGTAAACTTGTTTTTAAACTAAAATGGGCAATGGACTGTTACTTATTTTAGAAATGAAAGTGTGTGTGTGGAAACCCATATTTTATATAATTTAGTTCAAACCTGGAATATGTAAATTCTTTATTTAAAGGTAGTGTTTTGGGGATAGTTTGTCGGGCACACCTTCTGAGTTTTAATACTCACACTTATATTGTTTTCTTATATTATTTTCTATGCAGGTTTGACTCAGGCTTGATCATTATGGGTGAGAGTTGGTTGTAGTCTGGTGAGAAACTCTCAGGGTCACGAGGAGTTTCTATCATGGTCAGGATAGTTTGTTGTTGTTGGTTGTTCTTTCTTTTGGTGTCCTTTATTTACTTTGTGTTGTTCTATTTTCTTTTGCTCTTTATTTATTTTAATTGGGAGAAATCGTTCCCTTTTGTACTCAATTGATGCCCTGGCACTTGTTGACAGCCCGGGAGGATTGGGAACACATCTCAGGCCTTTCCACGGGCTGACTCGACAGACCGGTTTATGGTCGACCCTGGTTGGTTCGTGACAAATAATATCATTATCCTTTTCATCATCATATTGAAATTACGTCTTCTCAATTGGAACATTAATTATTATTTGTGTGATTTTCTATTCATTTGTCTCTTCCACATTTCATTGTACAGAAACATAATTTTTCAAACAATATATTTTTATTAATATTCATATTATAAATCATGTTCTCCATTCCATTTATATTCATTTATTATTTATTCATTGGTCACTCATCGTCTCTTTCTTTATGAATCTTTGTAGGACACAACTATGTGACAAACCATCCTATATTGACTACATGTGAATAAAAGATTTAATTTTATAATTATATTTAATTTTTATCAATTTATATATGGAGAAGAATTACCTCATTGTTCTCATTATATTATTTTTCATACCCTAGGATATAATTCATTACATCAATGAACCATACTTCCCATGATTTCTTGTTTACTATTTAATCAAACACATTAATATGATTTCTTATGAAATAATGACAATTTACAAATAAATAATGAATTACATATCCATATCCCATTCCTAAATCAATGTATCTTTTACAATTAAATGATACATAATAATTTCTAGTATGTTATTTATATTACACCAAAATTCTATAGTATTTATTTATCTAAACATGTTCTCTAAATTAATGTTCACTATAGAAAAGGATGCATAAATTGTTTCTTTTATGTTTATCATCGAATCACTATTTTTTTTATAAATGTTTTAGATGATATCCTCAGTCATCAATGAATATCCCTTATAAATATTCAATTTATCATACATTGACATTTTGAAAATTAAGGGCTTAAAATTCATGTAATATATATCACATAACACTCCTCCTAGATCTTTTAGAGCTCTAGGATTAACCTATAAATACATCTAATCTCATTCCATGATTGAATATTTTCATTATTATATATTATTCCCTTTATGTAATTTAATTACACATCTATTATATTTGATTTAATATATAGTTTTATTTAATTATTCCTCAAATAAAAATGATATCCCCAATGATAAGAACTCATATTATGCTAACAAATATATCTATATTCAATGAAAACATAAAAAACCCCTTAAAAACCATTTTGTTTAATAAAACCTTTTTATCCTCTTAGGAATATATACAATGATATGTGTTTGAATCAGGTTTTAAAATTTACAAAATACTCCTCAATGAATATTTTATATCAATTATTTAGTGGTCTCTTCTCTTCCACCTAGGAAACAACAATAATAGATTTTACATGAATCACCAATTAATGGATACCTCCATGGAGTATAATTCAATGATATGTTCATTTACTAACTTTATTAAACACATTTATTGTTACATGATTAATAGGCGATTAAGTATATATATATTTTAGAGTACCAGGCTCGAATTCAAATCTATTTATTAAACGGTTTTTGTGTGTGATATATTAAATTTGTAACATAATTTTCCATAAAATATAAGGTATTCATTAATAAAATTATTCATTAATAAATTTATTTCATCAATTTTCGTTATTCAATTCATAATAATATATAGAGACTTATTTTTTTCAATTTTAATCCTTGAAATATTATATATATATATAATTTTATGGATGGGATGTCGAGACATTTTCGACATATTAACATTATGAGTTCCTAAAAATATTATATTAAATATAATATTTTTTTTCATTATAGATGTCCTCATTATTGGGATATTTTTATTTCATCCTAAATGGGTCACTATATGGGAACATAACACTATAATTTATTCCAAAACATTAGGTTTCTCTTATGAGTTATGTAATTAATGTTTGCAGCCTGAGTTTTTAGATTAGACACAATAGTTTTGTTATTGATTGATGATTAATTTATTTATATATACATAATAACTAAATCCAATTAGATAAACATCTATTTCTCTTTAATGTTGGATAATCCATAATAAAAACATGGACATGAAATGGTTAGTTAGAGAATATATAGTATCCAATGAATATATAAATAAATAAGGTTTGTAAAAACAACTAGAATACAATACATTGTTCATCAATGATTGATTCTCATGTGAGATAAAAATCATTTTCATAATTTTATGCTCTATTTATTATCATCCCAATATTATGAAATTTTCTCAAGGATTTATAATTTCTCAATAGCGTTTCTACAAATTTTACCTGTTTTGTTTTCACTGAAATTATTGATTTTCTACCACCCTTATTATGTTATCTATTGTATTTGATTCCACATACAATAATGCATTTTCGCGGTCATTATCCTGAAACCAATATATTTTATTAAGTTATGTATATAACTATTATTCCTTGTATCTTAGTACATTAATCATTTTTAACTTCCATGATCAATGGATTAAATAATCATAGCATGGATCAACAAATGATTAAAATACAAGACTTCTTAAATTATATTTAATGTAAAAGTTGGGATCATTCCACTCATGAATGAAAATTAAAAAATGAGGACTATTGATTGGTGAGAGCGAATGGAATCATTAGGGTATTAATTTATATAGATGTAGAGTTATATGAAAATCCTATTGTTGTTATTTTTTAGTTAAAGGGTGACCAAACAATAACCAATAGATTCATAAAAAATGAAAAAATTTTGTTCTGTGGTGTTTTATGTATAATAATAGATGATATCATCTATAGTGGGTGATTTGAATAATTTGTGAATTTTAGGACTGTATATATGATTACATGGGTTTTAATCTTGATAACACACTATGTGTTGCATAGGAATCGATAACCATGAATTGAAATTGTAATGAGAAACAGACCATATGTACCATTGGTATAAAATCCAGGTATATATAGTCAATTGGCGTAGAGTGTAAAATAATTATATTCATAAACAAATTTTATTTCCTATAAAACATGTGGGTTAGTACTACACACTGTGTATGCATGATTGTTAATGACTCAGTGACCCTGGTGGTTTAAAAAATGAATGTAGTATAGGATTAAATGTTTTTTACCTACTAGGATGTGATGTTAATAGCATTCCTATTATGACATAGAAAATTTTGTTTCAAATATAGTGCACTTATTTAATCCATCGAACTGTATAAGACTTCGTGCAATTTTTATTTATTTATTTTAATATGTGATGGTTGTAAGGGGTTTCAAGGGAAATTTATTAATAAAAAATAATGTTATTTAAAAAGGCCAAATGACTGGTAAATAGGTTACCATAGCTAAGTTTTCTCCCATTAATGGTCCAAATGCTAAAAAAGTATCTAGAGAGATATGATATTTCACATATGGTGGAGACCCAGGTGAAGTACATGATTCATACATAGTGATTCTTATTGATGAATTGGGTTGAAATATAGGGATAAATTTAATTGTAATTATTTCAATAGACAAAATTAATTACATATTCTTAGAACCATAACATAATTATAATGTTTTTTTTTTAGAAATATCAAGATAATCTTACTCTTGTGGTCTACATTTGGGTGGAATAGAAGGATGTTCTTGTTGAATATATAAGGATAGTCCCAATAGAGGAGGATGATTCTAAGAGGAATAGAAATTCTGAGTTTTAGTTATATATTAAAATTAAGTATGAGGGGATGATATTGTATTAGAATAAAATATATTGGTTAATGAATATTTATAATTATTTAAATCTGATCCAATTACATAAGGATCAATATATATTTTTGGAATAATATTTGTTTAATGGTGGTAATCAATAATGGTAGACCATTTAAATTGGAATTTCTGATGGAGTTATAGTCTAATGGGATGATTCATAAGAAATTTGATAATGTAATCATTATCTGATGTTCAAGGTAGTTTGGTGACCTTTATTTTTGTCAAATATTTTTAAGTAAATTGAGCATGTTCAATCTCAAATTTTGTTTCAAAAACCTTCTATTGGTCATGATTATATATTGGATAAGGTGTATTGGGTATGTAATATTGAGGTGGTGAAACATATATCAATCCATCAGTATAGAAACAATATATATTATCATCTTATTCGAAAGAATTTATAATTTTATAAATCATAGAGAAAATTTAAAAGAAGAAATTATCATCTCAAGTGGGGTCGTCAAAGTATACTAATGAAAAAAGGGTATATCTGGATATTATTGATTATATATAATGTCAAGGTTTAAACTAGAGAACAATCAATCTGAAATTTCATTTTCATGTTTCTCAAGAGTTTGATGTTAATGGGAAACTATTTTGAGTTCTTGTCTAGTGTGATTCAGTTTCCACGATCATTGATACTCTTAGTTCCAATAACTAAAATAATTGGTGGCTAGTAATGTATATTATGTGAGATTAAATTGAAACCTCAAAAAAATTCATTTCCAGAAATATTAACTATATCTTTATAGATATATAGATAATAAATCATAGGGGGAATATATCAAATGAACAGGTGAGCACTGTGATACTTTTCTCCAATAGGGACATATGTCAGGGCATGATTGTTGAGGATTTTTTTGGGTAATAAGACATATGTTTGTTGAAAAGTTAGTATAATTATATAGATATTCTAACCATATTTTATCAATTAGTTATCAAATGTTTTACTTTTTATATTTCACCTTGGATTATGGATTATTTTGTAGGCGAGCTTCTAATACATTCTTATTGTTACCTCAGTCCATGCTAAATGACTTGTGGAGGATAATAATTAATATCCCTATATGGTATCAAATTTAGTTACAATATTTTTATATTTATTATTGTTTTTAAGGGAATTTAGATGATTATATCAAAATATCCATATATGAGGATGTTTTATTTATTTAGATATCGCCATGTAATATAATCAAATATATATATATATTTTATTATATGCATGTTTTTTAAATTATTTCTAGAAGAATTTTTTTCATTATTGTATAATTTATGTGTGTGGCTTTTATTGGAAATAGGAATCATCGAATGTATTTCAGATTTTTATATATCAATTCGTATTAGCTACTAGTGGAATTTAAATATTTTTTTATAGTTTCATTCATAGCATAGTAGATGATTTTCTTAATGTTTTTTAAAATTTTTTATAGTTATCATGTCAATAATATATCTAGTTTGGGATTGAGTTGAAATATAGTGTCTCCATTATTTTAATAGATAACTATCTTATAATTCAAACTAATCAATATGAGTTATATATTTAGATAAATGATATATTCCAAAAGGGTTTTTATAACTTACAGTGTAAACTTAGGGTGATCTGATGTAATTGGAAAATGTATTAATGGTTCTATCAACTTTTATATTAACTACCGATGGTTAAATAAGGCTGTTACGAATAACAATAATCCCATTATAAGGATATTTAAAGCTTATTATTATGTTAACTGATCCATGTAATATTTAATCATTTATTTATAATTTGGATATAATTAGACAATGGTGAATAAAAAGAATATCATGATGATTTTGATCTTCAATCAATATGTGAACATTCACTTTGTGGTTATGTCATTCGGTGTAATAAGATCACATTAATTTTAATGAACTTGATGAAATCAACACATGGTCATTTCATGAATTATTATATGTGTTTATTGAATACATCCCTATATACTAGAGGTAAAATGGGGTAATTTTTTACAAATTGTATCCTATTTCATATTTTTTCCAAATACATCATCACTATGGATTTTTTTTCAGATAACATATTTTAAAAACTTAAGGTTCATTTTATAATAAATATGGTGTATCAACCTTGAATGGTGGTAGATCCTTTTTTAAGAATTTATTTTCATGGTATTTTTAAAAGAACGTTTCTATGGTTATGGGTGTTCATGGTTGTGTAGACTCTTATAGATGGTTTATTTCTGATTTCACAATGATTGTGTGTAAGTTTTTTCTCTATAGATATTTAAATACATGAAGGGGAATCTCATCAATGTTCATATTTATTTATTTCTAGAGTAAATGAAAATGTTTGAGTTTTTAAAAAATACATCCAATCTTACATTAAGGAAGGGTTTTGACGAATTATATGGAAAATATCTCTTAGGTGTTATGAAAGCTACATTTCCTAGAGTATATCTACAGTACATATGATCTAGAGATGATTGTAGTGTGGTTTACTATGATTCATTTGTGACATTACCTCATATGTGAGAACATTTTATCCTTCACAAATCAAAAAATGCTAAGGAATATAATATCTAATCTAATAACATGGTGGTGTTGATTGTTGGTTTTTGCAAGAAGGTATTCTGATTGAATAATTATATAATGAAATAAATATATAATGAAGTTGGTGATAGATAATTCATATATCATATAATGTTATAGACATCCTTGATAAGTGAGGTGAATAATTCTTAGTTCAATGATATTGAGGTGGAGGATTGGAATAATCAATTTTTTTGTGGTGATGTTCATGATGTTCTGGATGGAGGGATGTCATTATTAGGTGTGGTTTTATGTGGATCTATAAGTTTTTATGAGTGTGTTTGGGAATGTTCTCCATGAGTTTTACATATGACCTTTATATGTACATCCAAGTATATATTGTAATTCCACGAACCTAGTTCCCTTGAGTTGGTTGAAATATTTATTACATTGGCATGATCACAAGAAAATAAAATCCTAGTGGACTAATCAGTTTAGTAGCTTTGGATATGCAATATTCAAATATAATATTTTCATTACATCTTGAAATGAAAAAAACATATTATGCCCTTTGAAAAATATCACATCCATTAGACTATCCCTATAGGTCAATCATAATATACATCTTCGCATCCTGGGGAAAAATGAAACTTAATAAAGGGGTGTGCTCAGATGCACATTAAGAATAAACCTTATAGCGGAAGATCTCATAAATAACAATAAGAAATAAAGAAACATATAAAACATATACACAAGCCTTTTAAACATAATATTAATCATAATATGGAACAAATAAATAAAATAGTTCCATTTAAATATTCACAATGATATTCTTCTAGTGGAATAATCACATGTAATACCAATAACTAATCTCATAATGTTGAAATAGATAATGACAACCATACATTCAAGGCCACGTACAAAGACCATATAAGTAAGACGTTAGTAAAACCACAAATTAATTTGTCTCATGAGAACTACTGACACATCGTGTGGATGTTAATAACTAGTCTCCAACCAGTATGACTTTTATTAACAGGTCCCTAATCCAGAGGGATTTCATTAACCTACCCCCAACCTACTATTTACTAATTCCAATTCATTTACCCTATGAAAAGGGTGAAACACAACATAATCATTCTTATTAAAACTGAAATACAAAATGTTAATATGATAAACATAAACCATGATTGGTATCAAAATTGAACATCCACATTTAAACATATCATAAAAAATTAATGACAATATGGAATATTATATCATAATAAATCAATCTCAATGAAGTATTAAATCCAACAATGATTTTGACATAGATGAAAATAAACTAATAAAATCATTCATACTCTTTGAAATAAATATATATTTTTTACTTTGAAATATATTATAATCCTTCCCAAATATAGAGGAAAACATTTCTTCTCAAAATAACAATGTCATCTTGTAAGGGAGGATATAAAACGATATACCCTCATGATGGTGTAAATATTTGCTCGATCCATATAAGTTAACAAAACATTATTTTCATTAATTTTTCGAAAATTCATAATGTACCCTGTTTGAAAAACGATACACAAATTCCTTTTAGTACAATTTATAAAAAATTCAAACATGGGTAAAAATGACATTAATCAATTTTCGTGGAATAGAATTACTATTCTGAAAAAAAAATTATGAAACATGGAAAAGGATGATAAATATGTCTCTTCAGATACATACGTATAAACAAACTCAGATAATAATGATATTTCAAAATTAACCTTTACATTATAATTTTATTTGGTCGATGGTGAGTTAGCATCCTTTTTTTCGGGTGTCTCATTTTGGTTTTCATAAAAGGAATCCTCAGGATGGCTTTCTTCCCAAAGTGACGCCTCTAGGATGATGTGAAGGAAGTTGTGAGAGTAAATGGGATGGGGTTGGTCAATCCAAATTGCCTTAGAGGTGTGATTAAAAGAGAAGGAGATGTGTCTTTTTATAAGAGATGGGAGGGGAACCTTTGGAAATACCAAAACTATTAAATTAATATAAATATATTTTTTTAAAATAGAACCAAAGATAATTACAGAGAAGATAAAATTAGGATGGGTAGAAATCAAAAACACAATAAAATTATACTTGTTTATATTTTATTTTAAACCTTATCACGTTGATTTATCCTTATAGAATATATATAATTTTATATATGGTTAATATATTCTAAATATTAAATGGTTATATATATTTACTTAAATGGTTTAAATTTACCATAAATGGATATTTTATGACATTGTAAACAGTATAATTATATCTTTGTAACTATTAAATATTTTTATAATTTTTAAATAATTAAATTTTATTTTATTTTTATAAAATACCTATTTTTTTAATTTTGACACTATTCATTTAGTCGATTTTAAATAAAATCCACACAAAACATAACTATGAACGAAAATTAAATATAATAATAACACGTAAAATTATCATAGAAAATTCTTGGAGAACAATAATTAATTCAAATTATATTTATTTTAATATTTTTAGAATCATTTATTTGATATTTCAATTTATAAAATAATGTTCGTGTCACTATTGTGTCATCCTTAATGGTAATTCTCTAATCATTAAAAATTATAAAAAAAAATTCTATGAATTATTTAATGATGGTATCATTCTAGATACTACCTATAGTCAATATTATCTCATGTTTATCCATATATGAAAATTAATATACTTATATAAAATGAGATTGTGACATTTTGTCACACTCATTTATTTTAATAATATTAATGTCATATTCATGGAAAAGTGGCAATTAAGTGATTAAATTTAAAAAAAAAAGATGATAAAGATGTAATTTAATCATCCAAATGGATTTTGACAGGTGTTATGTTAATTTTATAATATTATTTTTACCATTAATTACTAGATTTACCCTTAACCGTGGTAAAAAAATTTAATAAAGTTATTATTCATAGTGTATAGAATATAAAATTGAACTATTATCAAAATTTTAACTCAATGATTACAATTTGGAATCAATTTCTCAAAATTTAAAACAAATAATCTGTAATAATTAATTTAAAATTAATCTTCGTTGAAAAAACAAAAAAAAACATTTTTTTTAAATAAAAACCATCAAAATATTGACATGGGTTTATATCTAATTTTATTGTTAAAATAACTCCAATAAACTAAATTATACTAAATATTTAAAAAAATATAATTATACTTTAAAACCAACTAAAATTATAATCTAAATATACAAATAAATTAGATGAAAAAGTAATTTTGAATTAAAATGTAATAATTTTTTACTATTCATTAAAATATTAAAGTCATCAGAAAAACACCAAAATTTTTTGTAAAATAAATTTTTATGTCGTTCTTTTAAAAAATAATTTTAATTTCTAAAATTGAATATATTAAAGTTTGTAATATTGGATTAAAAAATGGATCACTACTAAAAGGTGGTAAAATTATATTTGGAAAAAAATAACCTTTTAATGTGAAATATTGGATTAATTCTTATATTATTACTATAACAAAAATTTGGATGGATTTAAAATAATTTGACTAATTATATAATATATGAATTTCCTAAATTTGTTTTTACTATTCATAATAACTCTTTAAACGGTTAGTTTGATAGGTTATGGTGCTCTCGAACTCGGTGTTGGATTCCGTGCATGGTATTGAACTGTTAAAAAGAAGCATATTGTGGAAGATTTGGGAGTTAAATTCATCCTTATTTCAAATATTTTTGTACTCAATATTTCTAGAATATCACTTCAAAAAAAATTTTGGTTCTTCATCATAAGTTCATTAGTTTCCCACATCACCTCTTCGATTTTATGGTTTCTCTGAAGAACCTTTACCAGAAAAGTCAACTGATTTCAAAAAATGTGTTCCCTAGTATCAAGAATATTGATAGGATATTCACAATAAGACATATCATGTTCCAGTTTTATTTCATGGTAGGTGATTAAATGCATTGGGATTGGAATGTATTTCTTTAATAATGGTAAGGGGAATATATCATGAATATTAGAGAGACTTGGTGTCATTGCAAAAAAGTAAGCTACCGCTCCAATTCATTCCAGAATCTCAAAAGATCTGATGTACTTGGGACTTAATTTACCCTTATTACCAAATTGTATAACACCCTTCCATGGAGATACCTTTTAGAAAACACGATCTCTTACATGAAATTTCAAATATCTCATTCACTTATCAAAATATATATTTTTACAACTTTGAGCTATTTTGTTATAGGTTTGGATAATATTCACATTTTCTATTATTTCTTCAACAAGTTCTCAACCAATGAAGTTTATTTCACAAAAACCATCCCAAAAAGTGGGTTTACAACACCTCACTTCATATGGTGTCATATTAACACTTTAATGGAGACTATTGGTATACGAAAATTCTAATAGTGGTAAATACTAATCCCACATAACTAGAATATCAAGTGATAAAGATCTCAAAATGTCTTCTAATGTTTCATTAGTATTCTATGATTTTCTATTAGTTTGAGGCTGGTAGGTAGTGTTCAAACGAATCTCAATAATAATAGTCTGATATGAATTTTTGCTCTGAATAATTTTTTATAATTTGGTGGTTAAATGGGGATCACAATTAGAAACAATCGATATGGGTAAACCATGAAATATTACAACATCATTAATATATAGTCATGGTAAATGTTCAAATGGTAAATCCTCTCTTATAGCAATAAAATGTGATGATTTGGTATGATGATCAACAATGAATCATATCACATCATTTCATCTTGGAGTGTTTGGTAACCACCTGAAAATTTCCATCGTAATATCATCACTTTACCAAACATGTATTAGAATAGATTCCATGAATCCTTTTGGATGTTGTCATCTAGCCTTCAAATGCTGACAAACCAAACATATTAAAACATAATTAGCAATCACCCTCTTCATTTTGTCCAACCAAAAATGTTATTTCAAATCTCTATACATCATTGTGCTACCATGGTGAATAGTGAAATGAGAGCACTGAGAATCAACCAATAATTGTCTTTTAATATCAGGTATAACAGACACACAATGCCTCTTCTAAAATTTAAAAGTGTCATCTTAAAATATGAATTCAATCAATATAACATCATCCACCACATTAATTTTCATTATAAACTCTTCATCATCCATTTTAAAACGTTTTATCCTTTCTAATAAAGAAGGTTTAGAAACCATTTGAAAATTAAATAATGATTCTTCTTCTGTGATAATCCCCATATCCATCATTTCAATATCCATTAAAATAGGACCCCTTTCAATTGTTATCTTGTTTAGAATTCCATGGTTCTTTCGACTATATGCATTTTTCCACCTTATTTTCCATCCCGTGATTGTAGTGTATTGTGCAATCGTAACCATTGAGTAGCTCAAGCCTTCAACATTGCCTCATGTTTAGTTCTTTATGTGAGAAAATATATTTCAAACTCTTGTTATCAGTTTACATATCACATCATTCACCATAGAGATACTGTCTCCATATCATCTGGGCAATGATTACTATAGCGAAATCAAGATCAATAGTTGGATTGTTTTGTTCATTAATTTTTAATTTCTTGATTCCTAAACAATAACCCTATCATTATTCATAAGGACATAACTATGTCCCTCACATGATGAATCACTATAAATCATGAACACATCATTCCCAGATGGTAATTTCATGATATGAGAATTGCCTAATCTCCTCCTCAATTGTTCAAAACATTATTCACACTCTTTTATTGAAACAAATTTATCCCCTTTACGTGTGATCTTGCTTAACGGGTTGGCTAATCTGGAAATATTCTAGATGAAACGCTGATAGTAACCTTCTAAATAAATAAAATTGTGTACCTCAGTTATGCTCGTCAGCTCTGGGTATTCTTGGACTTCCTTTTTCATTGCAGGGTCAACATAGATTCCATCCTTGGAGACAATATGGCCATGAAAACAAATTTCTTCAATTTATAATTCAATGTTTCTAAACATCCCATATAGTTCATTTATTCTAAGAGTTTTAATAATAATCTACGAGAGGTTCTCATGGCTTTCATAGCTTTTAAATTATACCAATATCATCAATAAATACTATAATAAAATCCTCAAGATATTCCTTGAACACTTTATTCATTAGATCCATGATAATAGAGGGTGAATTAGTCAATACAATTGGAAATATAGTAAATTCATAATGACCATACATCATTACGAATTTTGTTATAGGAATATCATCATTTTTTAGACATAGTTTATGATTTCTAGAAAGATGGTCAATCTTTAAAAAAATTTGAGCTCCAAGAAGTTTGTAAAATGAATCGTCAATATGAGGTGGAAGATACTTGTTCTTTATTGTAATATCATTCATTTCTCTATAATCAATGGATATACTCATTGATCCATCATTCTTTTTATCAAAACAAGCTAGGTATCCCTGTGGAGAAACAATAAGGAAAATAAATCCATCATTAATAAGCTAATATGCTTATTTCATCAGCTCTACTAATTCCACAATGTCCATTCTATAGGGGATTTTTTATATTGGACTCTCACGAGGGATAAAATCAATAGAAAAATCAACTTCCTTCTCTCAAGGATTTTTATGTAAATCCTATGTAAATACATTAATGTATTCTTATACAATAGGCGCATCCTTATTTTGAATATTTCATTCTTCACACATGGATGATGTTTTATCATCCTCCCTATGAATTTCGTTCAAAAGATGTATTGGGGTGGGTCTAAATAAGAAAAATATGATGAAATTTATACTCTAAAGATATGGGATTATACATAATCTTCATAAATCGTAACTTCTATCTTTGTAAAAAAATATTTTCATCATATTTTGATAGCCAATTCATATAGAGGATTTTATCAAAGTCAATGATAGTAATGATGATAAATTCAGCTGATAAGACACATTTATATGCCATAATGTGTACTTCCTAACATGACTTTTCAAAATAATACTTCCCTTAGGGGTTTTTACTAACAACTCACTTGTTAATGTGAATTAGAAATATATAATTTTTAAACAAAATTGGGAATTTATAAGGGAATGTGATGATACAAAATCAAATAAATGTTTGGCTATATTTGAGGAGATGATTATAGTAACTTGAACCATGTCATTCGAAACTTCAACATCAGCAGTTTTGATCAAATAAGCATAATCTTGCTCCCTTGGCTTTTTATGGGCCATTTTTCCTTGATGCTCTAGAAAATATTTTTCAAAATGTCCCGTATCTTTAAAATTGTAACATTGAACATTGGTAGATTCTTTAAACCCCTTTAAATCACATTCTTGGTGGCCCTTTTCTCCACACTTATAACAAAATCTCATCCCATTTATGAAAGCACCTTGGTATTTCTTCCCACAATTACTATAGGGTGGAATGTCATATTTTCCCTTCTTCCCCTTATTTCATTTTCCAAAGTGTTCATCAGCTCTATTTTTCACTTACATTACTTTAATGTAATATGACATAGATAATTACTTTTCTATCATGATAGTACCTGAGACTATATCTTCCTATGATGAGAAATATTGTGATATCAGTTCCCATCGAAGGAATATTTTTAAGCCATCAAATAACCAATCACTATTACTTTTTGAGTTATGTATGTAATCCATAACATTCCTCATTGTCCTTGTGAAGTTAGCTTCATACGTTGTAACATTCTAATCATCCTTTTGCATCAGACATATAAATTACTTGTCCATATCAGTTCCTCTTCATGAGGAAAGTATTTTTATAATAAAAGTTCTTTAGAATCCCACCATTCCATATTTTATACATCTTCATTTTCATTTCAATTTTTAATTAATGACAACCATTGATTCGAAAATCTCGAGAGACAGAAAACTGCAATGAAAAAATATTCCCTTTCATACTCCCCAATGTAAAAAAATATTTTCTCTACGGAACTTATCTATTTCATAGCTACAGATGGATTTTTAGTCCTATTTAATGTTAGAGGTTTTTGTCTCAGGAATTGGTCTAATATTGATCATTCATGTTGTGGTTAAGGTGATCTATACATATAAAGTTATTATTCATAACCTGAGTTAGCTAAACCAGTATGGTTATAAGCTGTTCGACACCAGTTGTATCATCAGCTCCACTATCATTATATTGCATAAGAGGGAAATATCTACATGGATTATGTGTGTTTATATTATTTCCATTTCATATACTAGGTTCCATTTCTAAACAAAGGAATACACTAAATTAAGTTATTAATTTTAATAATTCAAAAATTGTAAAATAAATAACATAAATTGGAAAATTTATTCATATCTAATCAATAACCATAAACACGGTTTCTTAAAGGACATATTTAATCATAAATTTGTCAATATGGTTTGTGATGAATATATCAATTATCCTAAGAATATCCCACATGAGGGTCAAAATAGGTGCACAGTAAGTCCTACTATCATGTAATAGGTTACCCCTTTTCAAGCCTAGAACACCATGTATGAGTTATTACTCTTAGATAAATCTGTTCTGAACCATGACCACTTATAGTATCAAGATAGGGATTTATTTTTTAGAAATACCCACATAATCACTATATTACAAAAATTATAGAATGTTATTATGTACTATTCCACAAAGTCTATCATAATGTATTGTTCCCTAATCAATGATTTTATAAATCTAGTTTCAATGGTTTTTACTAAAATTCCTCTAATAACAAATGTGACACCCCAACTGTAGTTTCCCAGATTTGGTGCATTAATTTATAACATTAGCATGATCACAAGAAAATAAAATCCTGATTGACAAAACAATATCATAGACATGGAAATAATTGATACAAAAATATGTTTTGCATTAAATATTGAAATTAAAAACAACATATTATCCCCTTTGAAAAATCTTATATCCCATAGACTATCCCTATTGGTAAATCATAATATACTTCTTCACATCCTAGGGAAAATGAAAAATAAGAAATGGGTGAGCAGAGATGTACAATAAGGATAAACATTATTGCAGAAGCTAACATAAATAATCACAATATATTAAGGGAATGTATAAAAGTAAAATAAATTCCTTTTAAAGATAATATTAATCATAATATGGAAATAATAAATCAAATAATTCCATTTAAATAATTATATGTATATTCTACTAGTCAAATAATCACATGTGATACCAATTACTAATATCATAATGTGGGAATGCATAATACCGAACATACCATCAAGGCCTCATTCCAAAACCATACATGAAAGACGTTAGTCAAAAACCAAATTAATATACCTCAGGAGAAATTCTGATTCATCATGGGGATTTCATTAACTGGTCTCCAACACATTATTTACCAAGTCCAATGCATTACTCAAATTAAAAGGGTGAAACATCACCTAAAAATTAGTATTAAAACTAGCATAAAAATGTTAATACATTAACCATAAATCATAAATGGTATAAAAATTGCATATCCACAGTCAAACATATATTAAACCCTTCAAGACAATATGAAAGATTGTGTTATAACAAATCATTTTCTATGAATCATAATATCCAACATGTATGTTGACATAGATGAAAATAATCTTATAAAATCATTAAAACCCTTTGAAATAAATATCACTTATTTACTTTAAAACCATTTAAAATAATGCTATAATTTTAAAGGAATACAGACCATTTAACAACAACATTGTTAGATTGTAGGGGAAACATCAAAACATTAAGGCGTCATGATGGTTAAAATATACACGCATACCATATAAGATAAAAACATTCATTCCTTAATTTTTTGAAAAGGTCATAATGTTCTACATTTGGAAAATGATAGAAATATGTTTTTAAATTTTTTTTTTAAAAAAGTAAATCATATGTAAAAATGACTTTAAATAAATGTCTTGGAATAGTAATATAATTTTGAGATACATTTTTATGAAACATGGAAATGGATGATAAGGACGTCCCTATAGATTATTACATATAATAAATCTTGGATAGTAATGATATTGTGAAATTAACCATTACCTTCAAATTTCCATTAGTTGAGGGTGAGTTATCTTCCTCTTCTTCGGGTGTCTCCTTTTCATTTTCAAAAAAGGACTCTATAGGATTGATTTATGTCCAATTTGTGGCCTCAAGGATTATGCGATGGAAGTTGGGAGACGAAATGGGAATGGGTTGTTTGCGATAAAGGGATTTAGAGGAATGATTCAAAGAGAAGGATATGTGTCGTTTTATAAGAGAGGGGAGGGGAACATTTGGAAATAAAATAAATATGAAATTAATATAAATAAATTTTCTAATAAAAATGGCTCCAATGTAGATTATTTAGAAGATAAAATAAGGATGGCTCGAAATACTCTCATCCAATAAAATTTAGGAATTTTTTTATTTTTTTAACCTTATCATGTTGATTTATCCATATTTAATCTATTTAATTTTCATTATGTTAATAACATTCTAAATATTAAATGGTTATTAATATTTACATATATGGTTTAAATTTACAGTAAATGGATACTATATTAAATTTTTAGACCTTATAATTATAACTCAATAATTTTTAAATATTTTTTTTAAATAATTAAATAAAATTTTATTTTTTTAAAATATCAATACTCTCAATTTTGAAATTATTCATTTCATTAATTTTCAATAAAATATACAAAGAATAAAACATCAAAAAAATATTTAATATATTCCTAACATTACATAGTCACCATGAAAATTTGTGGAGAACCTTAAGTAATTAATATTATATTTATTTTAATATTTTTATAATCATTTATTTTATATTTCAATTAATACAACAATATATGCATCACAATTATGTCATCCTTAATGGTAATTTTTAAATCAATAAAAATATAAATAAATTTCTATGATGTAGGAAATTATATTATCTTTCCATAGACTACCTATATTCGATGTTATTTCTTTTTTATCAATATATTAAAATTAATATATTTATATAAAATGAGAGTGTGACATTTTGTCACATTCATCGATTATAATAATGTTCATGTCATATTCAAGGGAAAGTTTTCATTAAGTGATTCAATTTTTAAACAAAGATTATAAGGGTATAATTTAGTCATCCAATTGGATTTTTAATGGTGTTATATTAATATTATAATACTATTATTAACATTAATTACAAAATATATCCTTAACTGTGATAGTAAGAAATTTATGAAATTTAATATTCATAATGTCCAAAAACCAAAAGTAACCAATTAACATAATTTGGAAACACTTATTCCAAATATAGAATCCATTTTTATAAATATAAAACAAAAAATTATCAATAATCAATTTAAAATTAATCCCTATTGAAAAAATGAGAAATATTGTTTTTTAAATGAAAAAAGAGTCAATAGATTGACATCTGTTTATAAATAATATTAATGTGAAAATAATTATAATGACCTAAAATATAATAAATGGTAAAAAAATTATCTAATTATACTTTAAAATTATCACGACTCATCTCCCAGGGCCCGTGCCGTGACTACCCCAAGCCCACCATCCATTGGCCAGGGGCTGGCGACTAACACCGAACGAAGTATTCCCTAAAATGGGAAGGTATTTCCATTAAACCTGAAAAAACACATGGTACGAGAACATGACAAGAAGAAACTGTGGTGTAAAATATTATAATAAAATAGTTCTAAATGTAATGGGGGCAGGAATACAAGTCCAACTGTAAAAGTACAAGTACAACTGAAAGAGTAATACAACTGAAAAAGGGAAAACGGCTACAGGGTCATCGTCCGAGGATCCTACCCGAAGGGTAGGTATATATCACCACCTCTGCACTCCATGTATACCTGTCTCCTCCACGTATTGCCTAGTCCTAGCTCCCTAAAGCCTTATCCCCGCTTCTTGTCATCTGCACAGGACACAACAAGGTGCAGGCGTAGCCCGTGTAGGGGTGAGTATAACAACACCCAATAGGGACCCCAAGACCCCCGAAAGTATCTCATAACTCCATAATGGAAAACAAAATCACGATCTCAATAAAAAAGTATAAAGAAGTAGACATATCTCAAAAAATGCATCATCTCAAACTAGGTATACAACTCAGAGATATAGGATTATGATGTTGGCCCACATATGATCGATCTGAATGCTAATAGAAATCCACAAGATTCTCTAGGGATAGTAACAACTAACATCCCCAGTCACAACGTCGAACACCTCGGCTTCTGGAGAACTCCTCATCTATTGAGTACAGTGGGTCGGTCGCATCACATTGAGGCGCTTCCCACTAACCTTGGACTGTTGATGTACTCCTCCCCATCACGTACCGTGGGTCTGCTAGGTCACACAATGCCACTCCCCTCCATGGACTACTGAGTTACTCCTCCCCATCATGTACCATGACTACTCCTCACCATGGATTGTTGAGGTACTGATCCCCATCGCATACCATGGGCAGTCGAGTCACTCTGAGTCGAAAAGTCAGTAGTCGTCAGGTCTCAGCCAGTCGTAGGGTTCTATACATAGTGTGCTTGAGTGAACCACTTCCCAATACATCTGTCGAATTTCAGCCATAACTAAGTCTCGCAAGATGTAAATTGATGATATGTCATGTCATAAGGGTTCCAACGCAACAAACGGTGCGTCAATCGGATGCCCGGTCTGTGCATTATGGGCATTTCAGTGCCGAGGGCCCAGTTGGAATTGGGTGTGACCCAACCTGGATGTACGTAATGTTTCTCCAAAACTCTCATGGAGCAAGTCAAAAGGACCATATCTCTCCAAGGATCCCAACACCACAGACGGTTCGTCAAATAGATATTTGGTTCTCAAGATAAGTTCGTTTTTGTGTTCCTGGGCGGTACTGGGTCATGTCCGCCTCGGTCCAACCGGTCCGACACGGTTCGACATGGGCAAACCCGGGTCGACCTGGGTCGATCCGGCCTGAATCAGGTCTGACCCAACCCAGGTCAACCTAGCCCGCTGGGCCTAGCTGTGCTGCGGGTCATGCCGTTTGGCTGCAGGTCAGGTCGTTGGGCCGTGGGTCGGCTCGCTGAGTGGCGGGTCGGTCCAGCGGACCGACCCAGAAATGCCACCATCCTAGAGGCACGGGCCACCCAATATACCCAAAAAAATCCACGTTCATATAGGGATGGCATGGCACATCACCACATGGTACCACATGTTCTCCGTGCCGCGACCGATGGGCGGCGGCTTTGCCGCCAGCCGCGCCGTTGGGACGCGCCCCATCCACCAGCTGCTGGTCAATCTGGCTGCCCCTACTCTCGTTGCGGCCAATGTAGACCGTGGCCCTACTACCGCATGGGTGCACCGCTAAGGGCGCACCCTACCCCTTCAAATTCTATCGCGGTCGGCCGGCGTGCCGACTGACCTATCCTCTAGTTTCGACGGTTAACGAGCAGCGGCCCTCCTTGTTCATCAACTTTGCACCACCACTGCAGCCTCCACTTTCGTCATGTATCGATGTGCTATCCACCATGTAGACAATCTGTGTTGTTGCGTTGTCTGTCTTCCATGGAGGTACAAGGATGTAACAAATATAGGTGAGGCTTTGGGCCGTGTTTTTTAGGTCTGCGCCCTCCGCGTTATCTCGTAACACGAGGGGGGGGGGGGTTAAGGGTTTAATAAAAATTGAATTAAACAACATGATAAACCCCACATTATTTCCCACAACAACCTCCCAAAAAGATGAGTGAATTTGGGGTCAACCCATTAGTCAGTTGACCTGCATTCTTCGTGTTATGCAATAACGGGGAAGATTAAAATCATTTTGAAAGCATTAATGAATAAAACCCTATCTCAAAACATCATTGAAATGTCCTCTCTTGAAGGTCGGTCGTGTTCTCCATTCTTGCTATTGGTTCCCAATGATGCCACTCATACGTCACGCTTCAGTTCATGTTTTGGTGTCGTCTGTCAACTCTTGTTGGGTCGGCTCCGCCTTCTATGGGTCCGGTATTGCGGCGCTCCTTCACCACTTCGTTGCTTGGAGAAGTTGTGACATTACGTCTCTCCAAGCTCCATATATGTAGGAGTGGGGGAGGGTAAGTAATGATGTGGGAAATTAAGGGGGGATCATAAATTAGTAACCTACCAAATTTCCCAATGATGTCGTTACTTAGGTTTGGCAGGTCGAACCATTTATTGGCTTAACACATCACTGGCCCCACACACCTTGTGTCCATTAGAGGATATGAAGTAAAATAAAATAATAAAATTATTTTATTTCATTTCATTTATGAAGTCACAAAACATAACTTTTTCTCCAGACCTACTATGGTCAAAGTAAAGTCTCCCTTAAGCGAATCCCAGAGCTGTAGATTCCATGGTGCGCTCATATTTTTAATCCGAGCACCGGTTCAAAAGTTATAAAATGCCGCTCGTGCATTTACTGAACATACACAAAAAAATTTCAATATATTATTATCATTCACCCTCAACCCATGAAGGTTTAGGTTAGGATCCGCCTAAGGATAACACACCCCATGAAACTCAACGGTACTCTTAGATTTTAAATCTGAGATACCATTTAGAAGTTATGGATTTTACAATAAAATAATTGTCACTTAATTATTTTATTTAAGGCCAAAAAATAAAATTCATTGGTGACCCACTCCAGCCAATTTTAGTAACTTTATAGAGAAAAATACCCCCAAGGATGTATCAGTGGTCTTAAATTTTTAATCCTAGTCACCGTTTGTGAGTAATAAGCATTTGAAAAATAATATATTTTTAATTATTTAATTTATTTATAGTTATTTCATTTTCAGGTTTTCTTATAGGATGCCTTCACCGACTACAATTAAGTCGCTCCTAGGGTAAACCCACCCTCTTGAACATAATAGTTTCCTCGGATTTCTAATCCAAGAAATATTTTAAGATTTATTCAAATTTTTCTGGAAAACACTCACGCACGCTATTTATAGTTTAATAAAACTCCAACAGTTCATTTTGGGCACTTTGGGCCTCAGAATCATGTGTCGTCTAATTTCTCGGTCTCAAAATAATTCCACATAATAAAAAAATTATATGGAAATTCCAGTACATTACATTCTCCCCAACTTAGGCATTTATGTTCACGAAATCCAAAATAAATAAAAAAACAATCAAATGGAGGTACTGAACATGAATCTAAGCATCCCGCTCCCATGTACTCTCCTGGTGGTTCCCATGATGCCATCTTACGCACAACAGAGGTATCAATCGCCCATGAAGGAATCACTTCTATCGATCCTCAATCTCTACAAGAAGATTCGTAAACATTTCCCCATCATCTATGTCCATCTTTCCATGGTCGATGATGTGAGATGGGTCATGCACGTATATCTGGGATACGTGGAAGATGTCGTGCACCTACTCCAACTACGGTGAAAGTTCCAAGTGGTATTCCACCTCTCTTATCTCCCAAAGTATCAGAAATGTCTCGATAAACCCTGGTGATAACTAGTCACCTCGGCCAAATATTCTTAGTCCTCATCGAGGAGAGACTTGCAAGAAAACATGGCCCCACTCCTGGAACTCCAAAGGTCTCCATATTTTGTCATCATATGACTTATGTATTCTATCTGTAATCGTCATCTGCTCCTAGATGACCTGCACCTTCTCAGTGGTTGCTTATACCAACTCTGGACCCATAAGTGCTGACTCCTCTAGGTCTGTCCAGCATAGAGTTCATCTACAGGGTCAAGCAAATAGGGCCTCGAGTGGTTCCATACCAATAGTGGAGTGATAAATATCGTTGTATGATATCTCCACCAAGGGAAATTGATCATCTCAACAATTGACAAAATCAAGAGTGCATGCATGTAGCATTTCGTGCAGCGTTTGAATGGTCCGGTCAATCTAAACATCCGTCTGAGGATGAAAGCTGGTGCTCAATCTCAGCTGAGTCCCGAATGCCTCATGCAATCTCTTCCACAACTGGGATGTGAAGCATGTTTCATAGTCATAGATGATCGTTGATGGAACCCCATGAAGTCACACAATCTTCTGTACACATAGGCATTCCAATCCATCTACTGATCCCTGCTCCCGAATGGATAGGAAGTGGGACGACATGGTGAGTCAGTCAATGATGACCCAAATGGAATCACGTTCCATCGACGTATATGAAATACTTGTCACAAATTCCATGGAGATCCCATCCAACATCCACTCTGGCACCTCTAGTGTATGAGCTAAGCATGATGGAACCGGACATATGGCCTTCACATGCTGAAAAGTGAGGCATAATGATACAAATTCTTCCAATGCTTCCTTCATCCCTGGCCACCAATACTGACACCAGAGGTCTTGGTACATCCCCTCCACTCCAAGATTTATTGTTAAAGGTGATTTATGGATCTACTTCAAAACCACCTCCCGAAGAGTCACTGGTATCATGGTGAATCATTTACAGAGGATGACATGCTTCTTACCTTCAAGAAATACTTCAAGGGACCGTCATGAGGATATATGAGCACGTCAGGCCTTGCAGTCAGTGTCCCCAAGTTGTGCCTCCCGAATTCACTAAATAATTAGGGAAGTGATAGTAATAGACTGTAGGTAAGCTACTCCATCCTTATCCATGAAGGGTATCCTCAACATGACTAGTTTCTCTGACGCTTCACTCAGCAGCTGTAGACTAGACCAACTACTGAGTGCATCTGCTACCACGTTCTCTTCCCAAGAGTATAGAATTTCCAAAGTCATAATCTAGGAGTAACACTAGCCATCATCACTATCTCAGCTCTTGAAAGCTCTAATGACACTAATCTTTCTACAGGAAAGGATCCCCCTTCTTCGTCAAAGCGGAAAAGGGTGCCACTACACTAGAGAACATAGGTACAAATGTCGGGTAGTACACAGCCAAAGAAAAATTCCATCTCCCTTCTGGGAGGTAATCCTCTAAACATCTTTTGAAAAGATGTCCCCACACTCTGTCACTACTATTGAGAAATGAAAACTTAAAAATCTTGTGTCCATGAGGGTAAGTCTGACCGACTCAAAATTGATTGGCCGCACCCTCCAATGCATGGGTTTATCACCTTCTGACTGAGTTTCCTTCTTCACCAACCAAGGAAAACAACATTCCAAAATTGTAGATAAACCACAACCTTCTTGCCTAATATGGTCAATCTGAGTTTGAACTATGGATGTTCAGTCTATACCCAAACTAACGTCGTAACACCTCGACGCTGCCACCAAGTGGTTCCAACCAAAACTCTATCCTCAAGGGTCAGATCACACTATCGACATAAGTGTGATTATCGAGTCTCCTCCCAATGGTGTCTCCAGACATGAGGGTCAAGTGAACGGTTTAACGGAAAACCCTAGGTCTTGGACATGATTCGTGGAAGGAAGGAATGATTGGTACCAATGTGTATTAGTATGGAAACTAGTAGTATACAAGGACCATACCTCGAATCAGTCCTAGAGCCCTTGGGTCACACTCCTTGACCGCATGAAGCTACTGCCTTCCCTTTTCCTCTAGCTCCCTATGCCTAGTGGGGACCACATAGGTGTGTGGTTGTAAAATTTCGAAATGTATACCTCCTAAAGCTTCTCTACTAGCTCCACTTCTACGCCTGCTACCCTATAGAATCATCAGTCCCAATCGCTTCCTCTTCCCAAAATGTTTTACACGCCCAAGTCTCTGAGACTTATGTCAGTTACCTGCTTTCCCGCTGCTAACATTCACTTGCTGTATCTACTCAGCTAATGAACATTCAGCCACAAAGGATCTCTCTATCACCCTTCATATATATAAATGCATAGAGTAATAGTGTCGGATCATATATACATAAACACACCTTGCTTAGAAATCTGAGCCCTGAAGCACAGATATTATAATATTCATTGAGTTCTAGGAATGATCAGTACACCTCGATAAATACTTTGCTACCGAAATTTCATCCTACCGAAGCTGTTGAAGCTCTAGGAAACTATCAGCCACATCCTAAATCTTGTCCTTAGCTGCTTGTGAGCCGGGCTCGCATCGGAACCTGAGGGGTATCTGATACTGAAACAAGTTTAAGGTATTAATCCAACATATTTACTCTACCTGTATCACTGGTTGAAACTGTTGACTAATGGGTAGTGATATAGCTGGAACACTACCCGAAGGTACCATCTCAGACAATGTTCCAAGTCCCGAAGCCTCATCACTTTGAGGACCATCCTCGTTGTCGCTCACTGGAAAAGACTAGAAGCTAAGATCACCATCTTCTCTACTGGTGTCTCTACTATACAGATAACTCTAGCCACAACCTCTATCCATTCCTCAGCTTCCTGGGAATATGTCTCACCTCGAAACCTTAGAGGCCTCTGCCATTGGAACTCGTGAAACACGCTTATTTGGTGTGCATCGTCTTCCATTGCGGTTGGTGGTAATTGTTTCCCAACGGGAGGTGCTACTGCTTGTACACCACCCGAGGGTGCCAACACAATAAGAGGGCCCTTCACCGATGCCTCGCCGCTCAGTGGGCCTTCATCGGGTAATCTATTGGGAATCCTAGATGGATGCCAATGCACCAAAATCCTGATAAGAAACAAGTGCGCCATGGTTATTAAGTTATACCTGGTGAGCAGACTCTAAAAGAACCACAAGAAAAACTCTTAAAAAACACAAGCAATCAATATTTTTGTGAACTAAGTCAGAAATCAGAATTTAGGGTCCTGGTGTATGGATACATCGGCCAACGCACCAACACTCGACTCCCTAAACTAAAAACCACACTCATAACACTTAACAATATTGCTACATTAAAATGATCAGAGTCCTAGTTTTTTGGTAGAACCTCCCTCTGATTCCACTTTGTCACGACCCTTCCCCTAGGGTCTGTGCTGTGACTACCCCAAGATCGCCTTCTATAGGCCAGGGGCTGGTGACTAGCACCGAAATGTGTATTCCCTATAATGAGAAGGCATTTCCTTTAAACATGAACAAACACATTGTATGAGAACAAAACAAGAAAAAACATTGAAATAAACTACTGTAGTAAAAGAGTGCTGAAAGGAAAAGGGGATAGAATACAAGCCCAACTGTAAAAGTACAAGTACAACTGAAAGAGTAATACAAATGATAAAATGTAAAACATCTTTTGGGTCACCCTCCATGGATCCTACTTGAAGGGTAGGTAGAAATCACCTCCTCAGCACTCCACGTCCACCTGTATCCTCCGCGTACTGCCTAGTCTTGTCCCCCTCAAGCGTCAGCCCATCTGCTCATTGTCTGCACACAACACAACATGGTGTGGGTGTAGCCCGTATAGGGGTGAGTATAAAAAATCCCAGTAAGGACCCTAAGACCCCCTATGGTCTCTCAAAACTCCACAATGGAAAATGACATGCATGATCTCAATCATAAAGCACAAAGCAATAGACACATCTAAAAAAGAGTCTCAGCTCAAACCAGGTATACAACTCAGAGATATAGTAATATATTGCGGATTCACACAGGATCACTCTGAATGATGATAGCTGGACATGGTATTATCTAGGGATAATTACAATTAACATCCCTAGTCATAATGTCGAACACCTCGGCTGCTGGAGAACTCCTCCACTATCGAATACAGTGGGCATGACATGTCACACAAAGGGGCTTCCCAATAACCTTGGATTAATGAGGTACTCCTCCACATTGCGTACTGTGACTTCCACCCACCGTGGCCTACTGAGGTGCTCCTCCCCATCCCGTACCATGGTTCGTCGGGTCACTCTGAGTCAAATAGTCAGCAATCGTCAGGTCTGAGCCAGTCACAGGGTTCTATACGTAGTGTACTTGGAAGAACCAATTCCCATGCCATAATCCATATTTCATATAGCATGATGTCTCACAATACAAAACCCAATTATCCTCCATGTTATAAAGGTTCCAACACAATAGGCGGCGCGTCAATCAGACGCCTGGTTTCTGCGTTATTGGCATTTCAGTGCTGAGGGCCGGGTTGGATTCAGTTACGATCCAACCCGGCCACACTCCAAGTTTTTTCAAAACTATCATGAAGTAAGAAAAAATTACCACCTCACTCCAAGGTTCCCAATGCCATAGACAGTTCATCAAACGGATGTATGGTTCTCACGAAAAGGATCTTTTTGTGTTCCTGGGTGGTACTAGGTCTGGGTCCGATCCACCTCGGTCGGCCCGGTCCGACTCGGATCGGCATGGGCCAACCCGAACCAACTCTGGTATGACCCGACCCAGTTTTTCCGTGGGTCGGGCTGTTGGGTCACGGGTGGGCCCGATGAGCGGCTGGTCTTTCCACTGGACCGACCCGGCGGCGCCACCCACCTGGCAGCGCGGGCCGTCAGGGATACCCGGACGCGGTGCATCCGAATAGGGATGATGTGGTGCATAGCCACATCAGTGGGTCAACCCATGGGGGTTGACCCCAACACAACACCATGTGGTGCCGCATGTTCCCCGTGTCATGGCCGATGGCCCGCGTCTTTGTCGTCGGGTGCATCCCTTCCCCCAACCGTCGGTCGATCCGGCGGCTCCTGCTCCCGCCGCGACCAACGCAGGCTATGGCCCTGCTGCCACTTGGGCATGCTACTGGGGGAATTCTCTACACCTTTCGTTTCTATCTCGGCCGGCTAGTGTGCTGGCTAACCTCTCCTCCGGTTGCTGCGGCTAACGAGATGCAACCTTCCTTGTTCATCGGTAGCGTGTCTCGCCTCCTCTGCGGTCGGCCGGTGGGGACCGCTTAAGCGATGGCTGCGGCCTCCTCTTGCAGCGTGTGTCGACACGCTATCCACCACATAACCGGTCGGTGTCATCATGTTGTCGGTCTTCAATGGAAGCACAAGGACGTAACAAATATAGCCAAGGGTTCGGGCCGACTTTGTTAGGCTCGTGCCCTCCACATTAGCTCCTAACACTAGGGGTTTAATGGTTTAATAACAATTTAATTAAAAAACAAGATAAATCCCACATGATTCCCGACAAAAACCTCCGACAAATATGAGTGAATCAAGTGTCAACCCATTAGTAAGTTGACCAGTGTTCTTTGCGTTATTCTCGAATGGGAAAGAGGAAAATCATTTGGAAAGCATTAAAGAATAAACCCCTACCTCAAAGTATTGGTGAAATGTTGGCGCTTGGAGGTGGATCATGTTCTCCATTCCTGCGATTGGTTCCCAATGACACCACTCATATGTCACCCTTAGGTTCTTGGTTTAGTGTTGTCTGTTACCTCTTCATGGGTTAGCTCTGTCTTCTAAGGGTCTGGCGTTGCGGTGCTTCTTCAGCACTTTGTTTCTTGGCGAAGCTGTGCCAGTACCTCCATCCAAAATCCATAAATATAGGAGTGGGGGGAGAGTAAGTAAAGACGTGGTAAATTAATGGGGGATCATAGATTAGGAACCTTATTAATTCCCCAACGATGTCGTTACTTAAGGTTCTCAAGTCTATCCATTTATTTTCATGACACATCGTTGGCCCCACACACTTCTTGTTCGTTGGAGGATATGAAAGAAAATAAAATAATAAAAATTAATTTATTTCATTTCATTTAAAAAGTAAAAAAATAAGCTTTATATAGACCAACTGTGGTCAAAGTAAATTATGTCTTAAAATATTCCCGATGATGTAGATTCAACGGTGGCCTCATATTTTTAATCCGAGTACTAATTAAAAAGATAGAAAATGCCGCACACGCGTATACTGAACGTACCCGAAAAAAAGTTCAATAAATTATTAAGGTTCATCTTAACCTGTGCCGGTCGAGGTTAGGCTTCGCCTACTTATAAAACACCCCAACAAAGTCAACGGTACTATCAGATTTTAAATCCGAGTTACCTTTTAGAATATATGAATTTTACAAAAAAATAATTGTCCCTTAATTATTTTATTTACGGCCAAAAACAAACATTCACTGGTGGCCAGCACCGACCAATGTTAGTATCTTCCTAAAGAAATCTTACCCTCACGAGTTCAGTTGTGGTCTCAAAATTTTAATCTGAGTCACCATTCATGAGTTATATGAATTTGATAAATAAAATAATTTTATTTATATATTTTATTTACGGTTATGCCATTTTCGGGTTGTCTCATCGAAGACCGACGCCGACTAAACTTAGGTCGCTCATAGGGTAAACCCACCATCCTAAAAAAAAGATGCCCTCGGATTTCTAATCCATTCATCTATATATGAGTTATTCCAACTTTTCAGTAAAAACACTTGTGAACGCTATTTATAGTTTAATAAAACATTGACGGATCATTACGGGAACTCCGGGCCTCGGAATTGCATGTCGTCATATTTCGCGGTCTCAAAATAATTCCATATAATAAAAAAAATTAAACATAAATTTTAGGGAATTAAAAAAATCAATTAAAGGGATAATCTGACAAAATAAATGAATTAGATGAAAAATCTTGGTTTGATTAAAATTCTGTATTTTTTTCTTTTCATGAAAATATTAAAGTCATCAAGAAAAACACCAAAAATATATCCAAACTAAATTTTCATGTCCCAATTATAAATAAAGATTTTATTTTTTCAAATTTCATATATAAAAGTGTCAAATATTTTATTTTTAAAGTGTTCTCCATTAAAAGGGAGTAAATTTTTTTTAGGAATAAATATCATTTTACTGTGTAAGATAGGATTAATTCTTATATTATTCCTATAAAATAAGTTTTTATGTATTTAAAATATTTTATTAGTTATATAATATACAATATTAATTATTTTGTTAATACTATTAACAACCACTTTTTAAACGGCTAGTTTGATACGTTATGGTGCACTCGAACTCACTATTTCATTTTGTTGATGCTATTGTACTATTTAAAAGAAGCATACCATGTAATCTTGGGGTGTCACATGTATAAAAACTATAATACTTTTCCTTGAAACATCTGGTGTCATTAGATGAAAATGTTAGAGTCTATGTTTGTGTTTAGGTGCATATTTTGTCAATAAGTGATGGTAGAGCATCATTATTTTATCAATTTTCAAGGGCCATTGGATATCATGAAGTTAAAATGGGAGGATGACTCAATAGATTTTATCACCACATTAACAATATCATGGGGATGGTATGATTCCATTTGGGTGATTATGTATCATCTGATGATGTTATCTCATTTAATTAAAGTCATAGAGTAATGCCAAGTAGATGATTTTTAGAAGCAATATATATTGATGCAGTTTTGTGTCGTCACGGGATTCTTGGGATGATCATCTGATACTGAGATACAAATTTTACCTCATGAGTTTTGACTGTTATTCAATTTTTATTTGACTATAAACTAAAAATTATGATTGAATTTCATCCACAACTAGATGGTTAGAACATGAAATCTTTTCAAATGAATAAGGACATGATTCTTTCATTTGTGATTAATTTTTTATGTTAATGGATAATAAACTTATATTGTTTTTGTTTTCAAAGAAATATATTTAATCTTCTATATTTATGCATAATTTTGAATAATTGTATGCGTAAACTAGTATGTGTACACTGTTAAGGATTGTGGTAGAGGAGATCTCCATTATAAAGAAAATATCTAATATAGAGTATGATAGATAAATTTAGGTGATTCATGAGTAAAAAATGGTGGATCTATATTAAAAAGTGTTTATAATAATAACAGATTAATAAATTTTGAGAATTATGATAGTAATCATGATTTCTAGAATAATTATCCTCATCATTGGTAGTGGATGTTTAGTTGAGGAAGTAATATAAATCCTAGATTTTTTTTCATATTATAATTTTTGAAGAATGTTAGTGTAGTGGAACCTTGGTTAGATACACCCAATGTATTGGATCATTGATTTTTTCTATAGGTATAACTTTTTTAGTAACATAATAATAATCCCTAATTTCTTTAATACATAAATAGTTATTTTCAATATTATTATATATTTATATTGAAATATATCATGTTTCATGATTATAAGGAGAGCTTGTCATATGTGTGTGTCATTATCATTGTTCATCTATTAATGTTTTTTTATAATTATGTCATCAATAATTATATTCAGAAATTCTTTCTAAAATCTCAACAATTTTTGGAATCATTTTCAAAAAATATGTGAATGTATTGAACCTGAATTCTATCAATGGAAATTCGCTTATTATAATTATTTCATATATAATAGTCACATTAAATTTCAATAATATAACAATAAAATATTAATAAATGATGAATTAATTAAATAAATTCCATATCTATAAGTTATGGAACATATACCAAAGGAATAGTTTCTTGACCATTGGAATCGTAACACAACCCTTATGAATAATAAACTTGAAAATTGAATAGTAGCCAAACTATTGAATCTATAAATTAAATTTATCCATAATATGAGTGAAAATATGATATATTTATATCAAAGTATAAGTAAATAACTACTATAAAAATTATTAATTATGTGTTGGTATTTTTGTAATTCATAAATATTTAGTTAAAATATTATGATTAATTTCATAATTTTAAAAAAAATTCATAACATGTATTCAATATTTAATATATATTTTTCTCCTCATTAAGATATAATTTTATGAGACCTTATTTATTTTTTTAATGTGTTATAAAATTAATTATAATTTTAAAATCTCTGGTTTTCATGTAAATTATATTTTTAATTAAAAAATAATATTTTCATATATTGAAAATTGATTTCAAAAAATTGAGTTAATTTTTGAATTCTACATATAGATATAATGATTAAGGTGAGTTTTTGGGATTTTTCTATATACATGAATGTTGGGTGAATAGTAAAATATTATTTATGATAAATGCTAAATACCAGAATTATGGTCTCATAGATGATGTATGGTTGATGTAAGACAAAAATATCAATCTATCCTTCATTATTTTATTATTTTTGTTGATATTTCTGTTTATATTCATAGTACTAATCCTAAATAATTAACTAATGATTAAAATAATGGAAAAACACCAATCTGCTCCATTATAAATACCACCCCTCAACATCTATTTTCCTCACACCTCTCAAACATTGAGCCTTGTCCAAATTCTATTAAAATAAACTCCAAAACCCCTACCACACTTCTAGGATAATTTGGTGTTTACAAAAGACCTAAATAAATCATGTTATGAGGTTCTAAAGAAAAATGAATCAAGTTGTTAAACCCTATTTCTTTTAAATTAATTTCTTTTCAAGTTATATTATATTATTTTTCTCTCTCATCTCCCCCATTCAAATGGTATAATAAATTTAGTACCTCAAATATACTATAATTTTATAAATCTGATGGAATAATTCATCATAATCTATATTTCCCCGTCAATTAATACTATAAATGAAAACATTGTTCGTGATCTGTTAATTTATCACATTCAATGATGATGACGATTTAAATTTCCATTTCTGTTTTCATTACATATCATTAAACCATTTTTATTTTTGAACTAGATTATAATATTTTTATAATATCTTATTTAATTCTCTGGAATCATTTTATACACATGATTTTAATTTATAAAACAAAATTAGTTTTCTTAAATGGAAGACCACAAAAATAAACCCAAACTATTATAATTAATACTTATCTAATGATTCATCCATATCACATAAAAATGATATATAATACCAATTTATCCTCAATATGATCATTAATATCATATAAGTTCAATTCTAGATAATTACACCCACTTTACAAGACCTCTCATACATGTATACAAGTAAATCGACCATAAAGACCAAAGAAACCAATGCTCCCAACGGATGAAGATGCATCTCTCAACCCATCAAAAACGCCATAAATTAAATTAATAAAGTTATTTTAAATCAAATACATGTATCAAGGTTATTTAATTACTAATTAACGAATAAAATTTAATTATCTCAGACATTATGATCATGTGAAAAACACCTTTGGACGTATGGTACCAGATTCTACCCAAACATCCATTATTCCATCAGATTATTATTTCTATATTTTTACCCAAATAATATTCTATTTATTTTTTCTATAAAATTTCAATTTTTTTACATATGTTCTATACATAACTATTAAGGTCCTTTTATCCTTGTTTTTTAGGGATATACATGTCTTAAAATAGTTCATTAATCAATTCTTCCTGATAAGTACGTCTGATTTGAAGGAACTTACCAAATTCATACCTGTATTCATGTATACTCTAAAATCTATTTTGCACCACAAATATTTTTCATAAATCACTCATTTTATTATGAAAATATTTTTGTTTCACTAATGGTTTTATATAAATTATTATTCCCCATTCTACTTAAAATGATCTTTAATATTTTCCTTAAACCATACTAAAATATTTTATTTCTAATGTTTCATAATTTCCATTTTTACATGTATTCACATCATTTTTACCTCATATCATTTGGATCTCACATATCATGATTTATTCCTATTTTTCCTTATTAATTTTTATTTATGATTCAAATCCTTTCTTCGATTTTCCGATATGTTTTTCATTTTTGAAATGATTATGATACACAATTATTACCATAGGTAACCCTTATGTTAATGTTTGATTCCTTATGTATGATTATTCATTTGGAACACATATTCGTGAACATTTTATGATTGGTGAACCCAAATAGTACTTTAATACATTGGGTAATGTATAGTCTCATAATATTTCATGTGAATTCTTCTTGGTGGTTAACCATGACTTGGGACCCATATGTAATGGTCTTGGTGGTTAGTCTTTACTCATGATCCATGTTCAATTGTCTTGGTGTTTAACCTCAACTTGTTCTCATTCATGTGAAATGATACACGAATAAGTCTTATTTAATGTTGTATGTTTTTCCACATCTACTATGATAATATAATAACATATGTTATCCTTCTTTATGTGTATTCATTCCTTTTATATCATATTATTATGCCTAATAACCCTTGTTCTATTCTTTATTATTATGTTTATTCCACTACTGGGATTTTTTTCTCATAGCACTATTCTTGTTATCGATAATTTATCCTTTAAATATGTAAGGGCTCCAATAATTTTAGGACCTCATAATGTATTTTAAACAATGACAGGTTTAATTCAGTACCACGTTTCCAATTTTATATGCGTAGTCATCCAAAGACATTATACCTCACAATCCTTGGCCTATAATTTTATGTTTAATTACACTTAAATTTATTTATTTATATGTGAAAAGGAATGGTTTTCTATAGATGGTATCACAATAAGGTTTAATTATTTTTGGGTATTAGAAATAGAGAACATTTGTAAGAACCTTAGGGATAAGACAATTTATATGAAAACATCCCTAAATTTGGGTAAGTATAAGGTAAGTGTTTTGTCCTGAAAATACATCCATTTATGGATATTACAAGTGTATGTGGATTGTAACCTATAGAGTTACAACTTTGATAAGGTGTTCTAGGCCTAAATCATAGTAACATGGTACACGAAAACATGCCTTACTACGCAATTGGTTTGACACTCCTAGGGATATTATTTGGTAAACTCATAAGCTAAATATGAACCATTATTAAGGGAACAAATAAATTTCCAATAATAATATATGTTATGATACTTATCATGGATAACTTAGATTTAATCCTAGTGAATCACATGTTAGGATATACTTTTCATTTAATAGTTTATCCATTTATGTTTAATGTTTATTCTTAGTTCTTATTAGCCAAGTATTGAAGCCCCTGAATTGCACTAAATTTTTCTAAGATAATGTTGGGAAATAGAAGAATGTGTTCCAACTATAAATGTGATAGGTCATCTAATTATTTTATTAATTATATTCCAAATATTATTGGAATGGGTGCTCAAAACGTTATTATTTTACATACTCAATAGACTCATGTTATGAATAATAAGATGATTTGTTTGAAACACCCTCCTTATTTTAGAAAATATAATGTTATTATATAATCCTTCATACAAAAAATGCCTCGAATGTTTAGAAGATAATTCGATCCCATCCTTGCATAAGAGTAGATTTACTCCATTGAAAACACATTGCATGTCTTTTAGTGCCCATAAAAAGAGATAGTTGTTCTGGTATTCTATATTTTGTATGGGGAAGTTGACTAGTGTTGGACAATGATCAAAAATATGAATTCCAAGGAAGAACTTGATTCCATGGATCTGGCGGAACTTAACAATATATTTTTCAATAAATATTTTCCCTGAACCCTCTATATCAAGATGGAAAAGAGTTCATTGGACTTAAGTAGATGGAAGATGAATATATCAAGGAATAAGAAGAAATCATTACACGACCTGCATGATAAGCCTCCAGCTTTGTCCTGAACATCGAATAAATGGTGGATCACTTTTTTAGTAGACTAAAGATGAGTTTATGAATGGACTTGGTGATTCCATACTTTTACATTTATGAGGGAATTGTTTTTTTTCATCAAGGATGAAATGGATATCAAATAGATTCAATGGACTCATGGGTTCACTAAAAATAATGAAGAAAATAGAGTCCAATATGAGTGGATCTGAAATTAATCCCATTATGGAAAGATGACCAAATATCCCACACATCAAAATTTTGGGAAGTAGAATCATGGGAAATGTCTACTGGGTACCAAGAAATTCTTCCAATATGAAATAATGGGGAATCTAGATAAGAACTATCAGAGGGACAAGATTAATTCCACCAATGTGGAAGAAGAAAGAAAGGTACAAATCAAAAGTCATGATGTAGTAAGTGTTTCAACTGTAATGAAAAAGGTAATTTATCAAAACATTTCACTAATCCTGGGGTTATCAGAAGCAATCAAAAACACCCTCCAAGGCTATATGGAATGGAATATGTTATCACTACTATTGAGGTGGATCCAAAAAATGATGTGGTAATAGGTTTTCTATTTATTTATTCAATTATTGATAACATACTACTTTATTCAGGTTCTACACATTCTTTTATATCTTGAAAGATTAGTATAACTATTCAAATTTCACCTCAAAATATAAAGGTTGAGTTATCTGTGATAATAGTTAATATGGAAATTATTGTATCCAAAGTACATAAATCATTCCCAATTATTGTTTTTGGACTGATCACCCAAAAAATTATTGTATTAAATCCTTTGGTGGAGTTTGATTCTATTTTGGGCATTCATTTAGGATCATTATTCAAATTCAGAATCAACTATTAGGAAAAAGATATCCCTCCTCACATGGAGAATCATCCTCCAATTATTTACAACTTTAAGGAGAAATATGAATCTCCTTTAGAACCGTCATATCAATTGTGGATTTTACTTTATTTTAAGAAAGCATATATCACCTAAATGATTGATAAAAAGGACATGATCATTCTTGAAGCATAACCATCGTTAGGGTTTACCATGATGTATTCATTGAATAATTTCCCAATCTTCTTCCAGATCTAGTGGATAATTTCTCAGTTGATCTTATCCCTGGATCTTTTCCTATATTCAAGAAACCTTATATAATGGCCATCATTGTGCTGGAAGAACTGAATAAGTAGTTAGCAGAAAATATGGGGAAGGGTTTTATATGATTCAGTTCTTCATCATGTTGTGCATGAGTCCTCTTTCCCAAGAATAAGGATAGATCAATTCACATATGCATTGATAATCATAATCTCAATAAAATAAAAACCAAGAACATGTATCCCATACCATGGATAGTTTACTTTTTCAATCGGGTATGTGAGACCATTTATTTCTCTAATGTGGAACTTCGGCCTGGATATCAACAATTAAAGGGGAAGAAAGCTAACATTTGCAAGACTGCCTTTAGAACAATGTATTGGCACTATATGTTCATAGTGATTCCCTATGGACTCACTAGTTCTCTCTCAATATTCATGTAATTAATTAATATAGCCGTTAGGGATTACCTTGAAAAATTTTTGATAGACTTTATTGATGATGTTCTAATATACTTCTTGTGTAAGGAGGAACAAGAGGAGAACATAAATAATATGATTCAGACTTTCTGAATGGATAAAATCAATGAATTTTATAAGAAATTTGAGTTTTTGAGGTTGAAGTATCATTCATTGGGAAGTTTACTACCAATAATGGGATATCTTTGGACTCTTCCAATATAATGGAAGTTCAAGAGTGGCCTTGGTCAACATCAGTAATGGATATTTTTAGATTCTTTGTCCTATATGGGTATTAATGATTATTTGTGAATAACTTCTCAATATTTTCAATCCCAATAACTAATATGACACATATATGAGTGATGTTTTCTAGACTCAAGAATGTGAGGAATTCTTTATGGAGCTCAAAAAAGAGGTTTATCACTACACCATTACTCATATTCCCGATAAGTGGAAAACTATTTGTGTGGTACAATAATGATTTAAAGATTTGATTAGGCTATTGACTGATAAGACAAAAAAATTTATTTCCTATGCCTCATGGCAGTTGAAACTTATTGAGAAAAACTATCCTAAGCATGATTTTGTGTGGGAATTTATGATCTTCATGTTGAAAATATAGTGGTGTTATCTATTTTTTGCTTTAAAAAAAATTGAGCCTTCGGCCCCAAACTTAAAAAAAAATGGTTTTATCTATTTTCGGAGAAGCATAAGACATATAATGATCATAAGAGATTCAAATATATAATCACATAGAAGGAGATTAACATGCACATGTGAATATTGTTAGAGATCATCAATTATTAAGATATCTCTATCCAATACTATCATGTTATGGAAAATAAGGTGGGACATGCTCTATGTAGAAATATCCTTTATCTTTATCAATGATTAGAATTGAGAAAGATCCAATACTTTAAGAAATAAAAAAGTTTATACATGGTAATCATTAAGGAGTAACATCATCAATACTTTCTCAAATTATTTCTCAACCATCCTTCTTAGAGAAAATAAGGGATTCTCAATGAAATGATATTGATATTGAGGAAATTTATAGAATCCATCGATAATGGGAAGTCTTATGAGTTCATGATCGATGAGGATGGAGTCATAAGATTTGTGTCATAAAAATGTGTACCATATTTCCCTTAGACAATGAATAATATTTTTACTGATGCACATAGCTAAACCTTCTGAATTCACCCTGGGAGAACAAATATGTTTTGAGATATTCAAGAGAACTATTGGTGGGACAATATGAAAGTGGATATCATTGAATATATGTTAATGTGCCTAGTATGTCAGTAAGTGAAGGCGAAAAGACAAAATTATAAGGGGATGATGCAAAAAATACTAGTACCATCATGGTTGTGGGAGAGACTTACCATTGACAATGTCATTGAACATCTGAGGAATTCTAGTGGAAATTATGTTATGTGGTTTACTTTGGGTCATATTAAAGAGAAATTTCAATTTATCTAAATATGAGATGACTTCTAACTTGATCAACATGGATGTATATATATCAAAGAAGTGGTAAGTTTTCATGGAATACCTCTAATTATTGCATCCTACCAAGATATGAGACTCACATTGAACATCATAAAATGTCTCCAACATGGACTAAGAACTGTATTGAGCATCAGTACGTCCTATCATCAAAAAAATAATGGACAATCTTAGAGAACTGTTCATGAACAATAAAATAGGGGGAGAGCTTTTTCTATGGACTTCAAAGGAGGATTTCAGTAATATCTACCTCTAGTTGACATATCTTAGAATTATAGTTTCAACTCAAGCATCTGAATGGCTCCATATGATGACCTTTGTGGGAAGATATCTAGAGAACCATCATGAAGGGATGATTTTGGTGAATATAAGCTACTAGGACATGTTGGATCAGATTATACTAAATATACACTAGAGGGGGGGGGGGTGAATTGTGTCTTTTACAAATTCATCACAGGATATTTTTTTTCCTTTAACTTTAATCAGATGAACTAATGTAGTGGAAATTTAAATAGCAGAGACACACGATGTATAGTGGTTCGGGGAACAGAAAGCCCCTAGTCCACTCCCGCAATGCTATACTCCATGATCTTAGTGATTTTAACTATCTGGTCCTCATTTCCACAGTCTGTTCCACAATTGAGTACATGCAGTTGACACCTTTACAATCAAAGGAAAAACAAAGGCTTATGGTTCACTCACAAAACCTACATATATTTGTACAAGAAACTGGTCTCTCAAGAATAAAAAATAAAGGTATTTGTACTTTTGAAAATACTTTTCTGTTGTTCATCACAATTGAAACAGAATGAAATTGACAGTAGATGGATCGTCACCTTCAGAAATAATTATCTTTAAATAAGAGTCATTTTGAGTTGATCATGTTATAGTAGATATAGAAATATACTTCACAACATCAGTAATAGTAGATTCAAAGTATATCTTTGAAGTAAAACGAGTGAATTTTCCATTTTGATTATTCTTCTTCAATAAATAGAGTTTTGTCACTATTTTGAATCTGCAGATCTGTGTTCTCGATAGTCTCTATTATCTTTCTGTTTATGAATGATCAAATGTTTCTGTTCGAAAGAAAAAAAACTCATATATATTTTTGTGAAAAATATCACATCTATAAAATAATGATGAGCACTTCTCCTGTAAATTTAGATCCACAAAATTCGCCTTTTGACTCGCAATATTAAATCATTTGAATTAACAGAGTAGTCATAACTTCCCTGAAGACTCGTCATAAAAATATCCTTTTAAATTGATATTTTAAATCATTGATAAAATGGATTTGATTCAGTCAATGATTCCTTTCAAAATCATCTTTAAATATGGCTTGAAATTAGCCTAATAAACCGCTTGCAGACTGTTGCATAAAAATATCAGCTTTAATTCTCCGACGCCAAACATAAGGTTGATGACGTATCCTTCAAACATAAGGTTGTCAACGTATGGTTGATCACAAATGTAGGGTTTTCCATCCATAATTTTCTTTTCAACTTTCAAACGTATGATAAAAGATCCATAATTTTATAAGCTTCCAAACGAAAGGTATATAATCTATACTTTTCTCATAACGTACAGTTGTTTACAAAAGTAAGGATGATGAATCATACTTTTGAGAAACAAACGTAACGTTTAAAACTTACGTACGATTCTTCTTCCACACATTTTCAATAACCCAAACGTAGGGTTCCTTCCTAACGTAGGGTTTCTATTCCATACTTTTCTGATAACTTATGGGTTTTCAACCATACTTTTCTAATATCTCATAAAGTATACACCGAATCCCATCCTTATGCTACGTTTCTCTACGTAGGGTATGAACAATGTTTCTAGAACACGCTTAAGTAGATCCCGAATATGTAGAGAATGAACAATGTTTCCAGAACACGCTAATGAAAATACTTTAGTAATTAATCCTCGTTGTTCAAGAACATAAATATTTTGTCCAGAAATAAAAATATAATTAATAATAAATTCCTGCAATATACATAAAAAATAAAATTATTAGAAAATAATTAATGGTATTTGTGAGCATCAGAATCATCATAGAGATTGAGTATTGTTTTAAAAAATATCCCCCTTTTTAATAAAAAAATATTTTGTATTGTTGAAAACAACACTTGCTCAACAGGACTAAGAATTTTTGATGAAATGGTGGAAACTTTGAACATAATTCAGCTACACATCAAGGTATCCAAAATTCAACAAAATATTTATGTAGATAATAATCAATGAGACCTTCAGTTTAATTTTGGAGACATGGTATTCATTGTTATCTCTCCACGGAATAATATAATGATATTTGGGAAGAAATGATAGTTATATCCCATGTACATTTGATCCTTTGATATTCTTGATCGTGTCGGAGCCGTGGAATATCTTCTAGAACTTCCACCTACCATGTATAATGTACATGATGTATTCCATGCATCCCTCTTAATGAAGTTCATATAAGATCCTTCAGATGCCCTGAAATTAGTCATTAAACAATTGGAGAATGATATTTCTTATGAGGAGAAGCCAGTGTAGAACTTGAATTATAGATATAATGTTATACAAAATAATAATAATCACCTGGTCAATGTATAATGGTAGAACCATTTGTAATTATGGTAAACATGGGAACCTAAGGATGCTATGGAAAAAATCACCAACATCTGCTTTCAACTTAGAATATAAAATGAAATTTCGAGGGTGAAATTTAAAAAGTGAATAAGAATGAAAGGAACATGTATTCTGTTATTGGAAATTCCCTTCTTATAACTATGTCATATTAAATAATCACATAAAACCACATTAATAACACAATACAGGAATTATAAATGATGACATGATGAAATAAATGGAATTTATCGATGTTAAAGAACATAAACCAAACTAATGTTAACATGAACTTTAGAATATTAGCATTACCCATATGAATATTAAATTGCATAATTGAATAGTAACCTCACCACTGAAAGTATAAATTTAATTAATATATCTTATGATTGACAATACGATATAATTATATCATACTATAAGAAATAACCATTTTCAAAATTTTTAATTAAGTGTTGGTATTTTTGTAAGTCATAAATATTTAATTATAATTTTATGAATAATTTAATAACTTATATGAATTTTTATTTTCCTAAAATGTATTTATAAGTAAATATTTTTTTCTATTGATTATGAGAAAATTTAATGAGACCTTAGTTAATTTTTCAATGTTTTATAAAATAAATTATAATTTTAAAATATGTATATTTTGAGTAAATTTTGATTTTAATTAAATATTAATTTTCCTGTATTCACACAATTATTTTCATTAAATGGAGTACATTTTTTAATTCTAGAAATCGAGAAAATCGGTAGGGTAAATTTGTTGTATTTTTCTAAAATACATGAATATTTGGTGAAAACTAAAATATGAAAATTTATTATAAATTAAAAATACATGAATTATGGAGTCATAGATGATGTATGGATGTTGTAAGAATGAAATCTTGGACTATACTTCATTATTTTATTTTATGTTTTTGATAATGATCAAACTATTCATAGTCTTCATCCAACATAATAATCTAACAATTAAAATAATGAAAAATAACTCATCTCCTCCAATATAAATATCACCCCCACCACCTATTTTCATCACACTTCTCAATCCTTAATCCTTGTACAAATACTAATAAAATATCCTCCAAATCCCCTCACCCATGTCTAGGTTATTTATTTTCTTAACAGGAGACCAAAACGAGTCCCCTAAGGAGGTTCTCAAGAAGTAGGAAACAATAAGAAAAACCTTCTTCCATTTCTTTTAATTTCTATTCAAGTTCCATTATTTTCTTTTTCACTCCCCACATCCCTGAATTAAAATGGTATGATAATTCTATTACCTCAAAAATACTGGTTTTTTATTATAGTAATGGAATATTTCATCATCATCTCCCATTCCCCCTCCTTTTATACTACAAATTTAAACATCATTTGTGAAGTGTTAATAAATCACATTCAAGGATGGAAGACATTTAAATTTCCATTAATGTCTTCAAAGCTAGTCATGAATTCATTTTTAGGGTTTAACTAAAATATATTTATTATATCATGTGTAATGTTCCAGAATCATTCTAAATAGTAGATATTATTTTTCAAAAAAAAAAATTCTTTTTCTATGATAGAAACCCACTAAAATAAACCCAAACAATTATCATTAACTATTTATATGATGATTCTTCCTAATTATTTAAAAAAAAATACATATATGAAAAGTTTTACATATGAAAAATCATTAATAACATATAAGTTAATTTATAGATAATTAAAGTCACATTACATGACCATCCATACATGTATGCAAGTAACCTGATCATGAAAACAAGAGAATCTAATACTCCTAAATGATGTAATTGATTTACATAACACATCAAAAAGGACATAAATGAAATCAATAAAGTTATAATAAATCCAATACATGTAAAAATGGATTTGGAATTATTACTAAATTAATCTAATTTGATAATCCATGATATTAAGATCAACTAAAGAACACCTTTGGTCTTTTGGTAAGGGATTCTACATGAACCTCCATTTTACCTTTGGGTTGTTCTTTAATTATTTTTAACTAAGTGAAATTCACATATATTTTTATGTAAATAGAATAATTTTTTCTCATATGATTCAATGTCATGTATAAAGATTCATTGATCCTTTATTTTCAGAGATATACGTGTTTTTAATGGTTTCAATACTTCATTCATCCTGATAAATAAGATCGTTTGAATAGAACTTCCAAAATTCTTACCCAATATTGACTGAACTATAAAATATGTTTGAGAAACCATTTTTTTTAAATAACACATTTTAGTTTGAATACAATATTTGTTCACTTCTTGTTATATATAAAATATTATTCCCTTTTTTTCATAAATTCACTTTAATATTTTCCCCAATTTTCACTAAAATGATTTATTTTTAATTAATCTTAGACACCATTTTTAATTGTATTCACTTTATATTGACATAAATTACCATGATATCTACCTATTTTAGGTTATGAATGCCCTTTTATGGTTTAAATGCTTTAATTAGTTGACACCATTGTGGTATTCCCAAATGTTATTCCTTCTTGATAAGATTATGATACCAAATTCTTAAAATGGGTAACCCTTATGTTTATGCTTGATTCCTTATGTATTATTCATCATTTAGAATACATAAATTTGAACATGTTATGATGGGTGTGGCAACGTAGTTCTCCAATTCATTGGGAAATAATTAGACTCATGAGATATCATGTCCATAAATCTTAGTGGTTAGCCTAGACTCGTGCTCCATGTGTAACGATCATGGTGGTTAGCATTGACTCATGCTCTATGTTCAATGGTCTTCATGGTTAACCTTCACACATGATAATTCATGTGAAATGTGAATTGAATCAATCTTATTAAATGTTTTATGTTTGTTCCACATCTCCTATGATACCATGATTACATATTTTAGGCTTCCTTGTGTATATACATTCCTTTTATGAAGTCTTATTATGACAACTAAACTATGTGCTATGCATTATTCTTATGGTTATTCCTTTAATGGGATAGTTAGATCATCTATTTTTTTTCATGTTATCCCCAGGTTATCTTATGAAGATGTAAGGGTTTAATGGATTTTAGAAGCTCATAATTGATTTTAAATCAAGAAATGTTTTATGCAGTCCAATTTTTTTTAGTTTTATGTACATAGTCATCCTAAGAAACAAGACATTATGATCCTTAAAATTTTAATTTCAGGTTTAATTATGCTTAAAATAATTTATTGATATATATATACAATTATTGGTCTTTATAGTGAACGATGATTCTATATTGATGTCATTGATATGGTTAAATATTTTGGGCACGATACTTATTTTGATAATAGATGAGTTTCTATATGATAAGTTCCATGTAGAGCATTTCATATTTTTTGTTTTTTTTCATTCATTATTTGTTTGGATATGATTGTAGAGGATGATTATAATGTTATAGGTATATAATGTAATTTAGGAGAACATGTTTGACCTCTTACAACATCAACATATTTTAAAAGAAAAAAGATAGGATTGATATAATAAATGATCTGAACCAGCAAGAATATATGATAATGTAACATTCTAAGACATTATGTTATACATATTTTTTAAAAAAAATCCTCTTAGATAGCTACTGGAACATGCACCACAGAGCTTAAATGGACTGTAATATTTTATAACATTATAACCTAGACATTAATTTGTTTGGAATTAATAGTAATAACTAAATTATGTATTGTAAATGTATTACACATGTAAAAAAAGTCATAATTTATGTATTGATCGGGAATAAAATGAGAATCATTTGGATGAAAAATGAATGTTTTATAAAATAACTGTATTTCTCTAATATATAGTTTAGTCATAAAATTTCATAGATAGTATGAAAGTATTATTAACCACATTAAGAAAATTTATTTTATAAAATTAACATAATTTCATAAATTATCTTATCAAAATTATCATAGATTTAATTATTTTTATTTTTATGAAATGATAAAATTATCAATGAATACTTAAAAATACAGATTTTTATTGAAATATATTTTTTATTTTAAATTTTTTAAAAATATAAATAAATATTTAATTTTTTTTAGTAATATTAGTCTAATAATAATATTATTTAACTAGTTTAGGTAATGGGGGTCATTTTTATGTTCAATTTCTATAAGAAATTTCAATTCTTATGTTCATATTTCTTTGGAAACCATCTTTTTCATCTCATTTGTGGGTATAATTTTTAATTGGATTCATCCAGTTCTATGAATTGAAATTTTAAAATATTTTCACAAATTTATAATGTGAAAATTTTTTATTACATAATATGTTCAATTTTTTTTACCATTATGAATAGTAAATACTATAAAATTTTATTAGCATGGTTAGGGTAAAAACTGATTTTACCATGAGATAATGTAAGATGGTAAGGGTTGAAATTACCTACCAACATATCAAAACCAAATTGGATTGAAATTTACATATAGTATCACCTATATAGACCACTAATTACCCATTATGGAGTCTTTTTACATTATATAAACACAGTCCTATTTTATTCTTTTTAAAAATTACATGTGTGTCCTCTCCCCCATTTAAAATGGAAACCTATTTCCACCCTGTTTAGACATCCATATACATTTGGTTTGGAAAATATCTTCCAAAATCAATTATTTAATCCCGTAAAACATCATAGATCCATTTTATTAATCATAAATCAATCCAAGGATGATTTTTAGTTCAAACTTAAGGATGTCGTCCGAAAAAGAGGCATCATTTTTAAACGATCCCTTTTATGTTATTTATTCGTCCACCTTCTCTAAATATTATTAAATCATTATATTTTAATAAAAAATGTATATAAAATATATTGATATATTATTATTCAATTTTAATTATATAGATATATATCATATTACATCAAATGTATGTCTAAACTATTGATCATTTTTATGACTGACTACTGCATCATGAACTGATTAAATTCATTTTTCCTCACAAGAATTGAAGGATGAATATAATGATATATTAAAATGATTATTATTATATTTATTATTTTTTAATGATTTTATAAATATTATAACACATTAGTCAACCTACATTCTATTTTTTTAGAATACGATATTGTTTCTTGTGCGTATGACTGAATACCGCCTCGCCAAAGCGATGAGATTTGATTTCACTTACTATTTTCATAGAATGTAATAAGGATAAATATAATGAATATTTATGAGATATATTACATGTTATTAATTATTAAATATTAATATATCACCTAATTAATTATCCTTTTACTATTCGAGGGAATGATGTCATCGTACGTTCACACTTTTGGCATACCATGTTCATTAAGTGATGAGAGTCATTTTCAATATCCAACATTCAAGAGCAATTATAAAAATGTATATAATGAAAAATTATAACATTTATAACATTAATATTATTCCAAATATAATGTGTATATATCCTATAACAACTAAATAGAACATTTATGGTAAACTATGAATGTCAAAAAGGTAATAAACAATCAAAATAACAATGATAGTGAATTATTATTAACAAATATGTCATCAGATGTTATTAAAGAAACATATATGATATTATAAGTATGAATAAGTTAAGTTTATAAATTAATAAAATACATAAAACCACTATAAAATAGTTTAAAGCACATTCACCAAAAATAAAGCATGATGTATGGGACTCTGTCTCAATTTCCCTTCAATGAGGCATATTTAAATGATATACACCTATTGCTTTTTATAATAAGGAAATACGTCCCCTCAGACATGTAATGTGATGATTAAATAATAATTAATATAATAATAATTTATATTTATAAAAGATTCATCGATGTGGTATTGAAATTAAAGATACAATGTGGTCAATAATTTCATTATTTAAATTCATTTCATTAAGTTAAATTGTGTATTCACTATCATTGATATTCTATGATTATTTATTTAATGAATTTTGATTAACATATCTTTTATATTAAACTATATTATAAGAATTTACATTTGATAAACATAAATGAATCATTTATTAAATCTCACGATAAGTTATGATATTTTTCATGTTCTATTTCACAATCTCATTTTAATACAGACATTTTGTTCATGAATATAAATTGAATGAAATTATTTTATAATTTGATAATAAATCCCATTTGTTTAATTACACTATGTTTATTATTAATATTTTTAAAACTAATACACATTTTCACAATCATTTTTACTTAATATTGTTGAGAAAATATTTTTAATAAAATTAGGCTTTATTTATATCTTCATTTGAATAATCCTTTTTCATCAAAAATCAAGTTTTTAAAAACTATTTTAAAATTTTTTATAACATTATAAAACATATTTATTAAAGGTATGATCAACCAAGAATACATTTTTAAAAAATTTGAACGGAGAAATCATGTCATTTTTAAAACAATGGTTGTTTGGAATTTACCAATATAGTTAGATGAATCGTTGTTTTACTGTTCTTTCCATGAATGGAATTTCTAGAAGTAATGAAAAAATCAATGCTTTGAATAATATTTTATATGTTTAGATGACTATTTTAAATTTAATTTATTTTAAAATTAATTTTTGAACATTTTTGTTTAAAAAAAATATATATTCAATGAAAAAACGATATTTTTTTAATCAATAATAATTTTAATGATATTTTTATGGTATCCCTATTCATAAAAAATAAAAACCCAGTTTTTTAATTTTACTCCATGGGGGATATGTATTATTGATACCATAGTTATTAATTATATTGATGGTTTATGAAAATTTCTTCCAATAAACCAACTTATATTCATATTTTTGATTTATTTTTCTAATTATTTACATTGCCTTAAAATATTTCCATTCATATGATTATTGGACAATAAATTTACCATAAATATTAATATTATTTATCACTGATATTTTTCTTTCTAAAACCAAATATAAGTTATTCATAAGAAGTTCTATATTTATTTTTTTATATAGAATGAAATATTGATAAATTAATATTCATTACTCAATACATATGTTGGATGATGAGGCCCATTGTTCAAGAGGTAAATTGATTATTCAATATGTGAGTAATTCTTTGGACTTGCAGGGTTGGGTGGGCCTTATTAATATATAGATATTCGATGCATTATTTTTCTCATGAGGTCAATTAGTAAGATATAAATAACATGGTTTCATAACACCCCATCATTTTAGTGCATATGACTTTTTTTTAAGAAAATCAATCTCTTTGTTAGCTTGTATTTTGCAGAACATCAATCTTAAATGAACTCAAAAATATTATTATCATAAGAAAACCATCATAAAGAATCCATTAATTTTTTTGGGAATAAACAATGTTAACCAACTTTTGAATATAATATTTTTAGCTAATTTTTACTTTATTAATTAATTTACTCTGAATATGAAAATAATTTTTAGTAAATTCATTTTATTCTTAAAAATTATATTTTCTTAAAAATTTATTTATAAAATTATATTATTTTAGGAGTAAATATTATAATAATTTTTTGAAACATATATAAATTTTATTTTATAAAACTAATATAAAATTTTTAATCATAATGTTAAAATTTTCTTATGGTTAATTTTTAGAAATTTTTTCAGAATATCACTTTTTCTAGTGAATAGTAAACATTAAATATGTATTAAAAAATTGTCATTTTGTTTATATTAAAATTATATTTTTGGATTATAATTTTTCCCAAATGTAACAAAAGAAATTTTTATTTAGACACCATATAAAAAATTACCTTTAAAAAGTATGCATACCTTCTTATGTAATATCTACATTTTTGGACATAATAACACATTTTGCTAAACAAATGTTTTCAGTTTTGTTTTAATGGTTTAATAATAAATGTTATTATGAAACTTCATTGTTTTAATTTTAATAAAATGGATTAAATATTTTTAAAGAAGAGGAATAATTTTTTTTATGAGATCATATTAATTTTTAGTTATAATACTTTTCCATGGAATTTTTTTTTCACACAGTATAGGTAAAATAACACAGCGAGTAAAACATAAAATGTATGAGCATAAAATACATAACCAATTCAATATTAAATGGGTGGTTGATGTCTTTCAATATTGTAAACTGAATTTAAAACAGTAATTATCAACCAAATTGTTTTTAGATAATTACCACAATGATTATTGGCTATAAATATAAAATAGTATTTATTTAATCACCCAAAACAACCTCTTCTCTAGTATAAATATCACACCTCACTACCCCCTTTCTCTTTATAAAGCATTATGATTTTAAAAAATCCACCAAAACCACTACTCCCCACACTCTCCACATCATAGTGTTGATGGTCTCAGCCAATGTAAAATTCCAATCTCCATGAAGTGTCCATCAAGAGGTGATATTGAAGAGGCAGGTTTCTCAAACCACATCTCTTAATTTCCTTTCTTATTATACATTATCCTCAGATCATTCATCCAAAAATGAATAATAAATCATCAATAATTTATATACTACAATTTTATATTTATAATGTAATATATTACATCCACCCATTTTCTTATCTCATTTTATTCAATGAATTGATACGATTTCTGAAATAATGGCAGTCATCTATATCAAGGGATAATGATATTTTTCCAATAATTCCTTCAATGAAGATCATAAAAGTATTATTCTTATTAATTTATTATTTAAGAGTTATATTATAACCTATTTCATGTTTTAGATCAAATATATTGAAATAATATTTTATAAATGAATCTAGTTTCTTATTGTCAGAAAAACCATAAAAATAATATAATCATTTTTCATTAACATTTTATCAATTTAATCATAATTACTTAAGAAAAAAATGACATATAAGACCATTTAATAATAATTAGGTTAATTAATACCATTTCATTTCACATATATTCAGTTATTTTTATTTGATATGATAATAATTAATTATAGTCAACTGAACCGTCCATGAAACCATGACATGAATGCAACTGAAATAATGTCATAACCCAACCCCAAGGGGCTTGATCCACAACTCCCCAAGCCCTCCTACAATATTCCATGGAATGGAATCTAGTTCAATGTAGGCTGTCACACAGATGGGAGGCCTTATGTACACATGCACCCACAAACACCTCACTGAAATAGAACAGAGATATATAAAAATTGAAAAGAAAATTCATGCATAAATATATCCCAAACTAGATTGAAATAAAAGTAAAAAAGGGTAAATACAGGGTCCACCCAATGAAAACTACAACAGAATCCAACCTGCTTAGAATGAGGGGATTTCTGTCAAAAGTACCCACCAGAAAAATACTCAGGTAAGCACTGCCTCCTCCAGGTCCTCTCAGGACTCCATTGAATAGAATTTGGTATACACAAGACACATGTCAAGTGAGGGAAAATCCCATGTATGGGGTATTTATAAAAATACTCATTAGGCACCCTAAAAGAAATAGAGAAAATGAAAGGATACAATTAGCTCATCAAAGCTAGAGGGAACCCAAATGAGAGAGAAACTAAATCTCAATTACATCCTCAGCTAAACATGACTATATAGATCAAACACAAGGTGTGTCATTTAAGATGTGTCAACACCACAAGGAAACTAAAAAATCAACCATATATACTCATCTTAGGCACCATGCTTCATTAGGTTCTGACCTCATAGCCAATGTCAGATTCTACTTGATTCTCTAAGGCAACACATAACCTGGAGAACTCAATCTATGAGCTATGCCATCCTCTATGTCACTTGTTCGACAGATACACTGCATCAGGTTACACCTCCATCCTAGATATCCCATTCGAGATAACACGCTAGTCGGATATCATCACTAAGAACATTATGCTAAAATAGCGGAACACCAAACTCCTCAGATAGGGGATAAGTCCTATGGTATTCTTGGGGATATCTGAACCTTCCATAATAAATCGAAGACCTTTCATATAGGGGAACACACCCAGGATCTGTTGGGAGATTCCACAACCTGATCTGAAATTCTACAGATCACATCACTCAGATAAAATATCATCTCCCATGTAAAGGTGTTCACAACGATGACAAAAACCTCATCTAGAATAACTTTCGATGTAGGGAATCGAACCGATGATACCATAAACCATAATAAAACCATGCACTAAGTAGGGGATCAAATTACCAACAATTCTACAACCCTATGAATATTTCCCATTGTGTATGGGATCATATTCCTAATGATTCCAGGAACCCTATAGTATTTTCCTAGTAGATAGGGGATTCCCCCCTGTAGTTTTGGGCATAACAATACCAAGAACCTGGTCTAGGGAAACCAAGAAAGAGGATCCCACCCCAGCCACATCGGAGGGATTCCACAACTCTATCTGAACTCATCCTGTTGAGGGGATCACAATCTGGTAGTAAAGTTGTAATGCCACAAAAACCCTCTTTCTAACGAATCGAGGGAGCTCACTCAACCGTTGCTCGTTCAAACATCGCTAACCCAAGAGATGAGGAACATCACCACACTACACACATACTTGATCCCAAATGAGGCCACCTCAAATGGAAAATTCATAAAATGATCCAAAGGTTCCTGGTGGGTCCCATGCCTCAGTTCCAAACCACATCAAACAAATTTCATAGTTGCGTTCCACACAAAAAAACACGTGATATTGACTACTTGTACGCCCAAAATAGACACTCAGTGAAAATGGTATTATTCACCAAAACATGCCCGAACAACTTATCATGGGGTACACACCTCAACCCCATAACACATTGAATGGATAATTCCATTGCTATCCTATCAGAAAAACACACGGTATTGACTACTAATATGTCCAAAATGGACTCCCGGTGAAAAGTCACATTTCAGTGCAACTAATCAAAATGTGGCTGGTGAAGGCTACACCCCGATTTTTGTTTAAGCACCCAAAATATATCTTGAAATGTTCGCCTCACCATTATGGTCACATTTTCACTGATGGTGTGTCAATGGGATGCTATGACCAAAAGTTATAACATGTCAAAGTTGAATAATAATAAAATATTATAATTATCTTCAATGTTTAGTGGCCCCAAGGCACAAAACTGATCATTTTAACTCCATAAATAATGAAAAATGGTCCTTCATGATTTAAGAGTCACGTCACCACTGATGGATCACAATTTGGACTCCCAATTTTCATTTTTACAGGGGTCTTCTTAAATTACAAAAATTCTAGTTGGACCATCGTTGCCTCATCGGAAACCACCACCACCGCCTAACCAGTCCACCGTAGTACATTCTAAACCACTTCCGTAGCCACCTGTGTCACCAAAAACCACCGCTTCAAACATAAAAATGTCTTTGGAGGTTTCTTAGACCATCGGGAGCACCCTCGGTGCTCCAAATTTATATCTGAAACATGATTCGGAATGCTCATGAACCGATCTATGTAGTGTTGACAATGATTTGATGAAAAACTATGCATAAACTAGATCACAGATTTAAAACTCTAACCACCTACCTCTTGGGAGGAATGCCAATGCTTCGGGTGCTGAAGGATGCCTGAGACACGTTGATGCTTGATCTGTCAGTGATCGATGTCGAAAACATCATATGGTAACTCCTTGGTTCTTTCGTCGATGGGAGATTAGTAGGAGGAGGGTTCCTCCTACATATTCATCAATGGGTTGGGGGAGAAGGAAATAGTTTTAGGGTAAATTAATTACATAATTAAACTAGCATTTAATGCCCCCGAACAAAACTACTAACACATACAACATTATGCCACCCCTAGGATTAATGCGGCATTCTAAACTCACCTTGGACTCATAATTTTGATCCAAGACTCCATTTAGGAGTTATTATAGATCAAATGTTACAATAAATTAATTAATTTATTTACAAAACGCCGTTGATAACTTTTTCCATAGGAGACCCACACTGACAAACTTATAACCCACATACGGTAAACGACATGCTCCGGACGCAACAGTGAACTCATATTTTTGATAAGTGCTACTTTTTTGGAGATAACTCGTTTCCTCCACATGCATAGTATAAAAATACATAATATTTTAATAAAATTTATTTAGGGCACACCGGCCCTCGGAATCGCATACTGTCTTCCCTCCTAGCTCTGGAATTATTCTTAGGAATATTACAAAGTCTGATAGGGAAAATTAGAGTTGCTACATCCTAAACACCTTAAGAGTATTCATCCCTAAAAATAAATAGTCTAAACAGAGAGGAAATTAACTAAACTCTCAGTTTTTTATCACACACATGTGAGTTCACCAAAACACCAAAAATCCATCAAGAGTTTCTGTGCTTTGAACGATCATACACTCTACGGAATGCAAGGCCATACCCAAGTCCAGATCATACCAGGTTGACATTGTTCATGATGGAACATGTCTCTTTAGCTGCGATGAGTGTAAAACACAATGCACCGAGTCTATTTACTATCATCGGGTCTAGAGGAACTCTCCCATATGCAACCTTTTGAAAAGACCAATGAAAACTGACATCGGGCATCACAAGTCAAAGGAACTCATCCACCACACCTTGATTCTATCAACTCTGGGGGTATTGAATCTCTTGCAAGACTATACATCACGTCTCGGGAACATGTCTTAGTGGGGAAAGTGTTCCACATACTTGAGAGCCTAAAGCTACATTTAATAGAACCAAACCCTCACGTCTCAACTCCTCGGATGAAACAAACAAAAAGGAATTCCCATGCACACATTGGGTCTTACGAGGCCCTTCACACAATACTCCAAAAACAACACCCTGTCCTGAACAAACAATTTTAAGGGACTCAACCACCATACCTCGACTCTTTTTCACTTCGGGAGACACTGAATCAGCCACAAGGTTTTCATCATGTTACAAAAATGCATATCAGTGGGGTAAGGATCCCTCTTCCTTGTGCTTTCGATGCAAAAAAGTGAATCAAAAAACAAAACATCGAGAAAAAATAGAATGGAAACAATACCTTTTACCAGTGTCTATCAAAACTACTCCAGAAAGTAAAAAAGGACATTGGGAGTACCTCTAATCCATATGTAGAGCCTCTGGGTAAACCACCTCTTAGGCCAATAGTTTTCCCCGACCCTATCTTATAGCTCCATGATCTTAGCGTAGACCACCTAAGGGTGGTGGTGGTGGAAACCCATACTTCCTGCCACCTATTGACACTACACGCGATCCATCACCTCGTTTTCTTCCCTATAGACCTACATACTTGAGACGCTACCTCTACCACGACGGAATGTCAACCATCTCCCTCTCATCAGCATGGAATGTCGGAAAATATCATGTAAAATGTCTCTATTCATAACAAACGTAACATAGCCTCTCCCGTGGCTGACCAAAACTTGCATAAGTTCCATGAGATCCATGAGCCTCAATTCCACTATCTTGGGGTTGCCTTCTAAAACATCGCGCATGTCTAGACCCCTAAGTCTATTGCCAGCTACCAGCTACTGAACCAGCTGCCAAGGTCTGAACTCCCATATGCCTAGCACTAATGGTCAGGTTCTGCTCATCCAGAAAGATCTACACCCCATGTACCGATCTAATACTACATCGTAGGTGGGAAGTCACAATGAAACCACACCTACTTGGATATATCTTTTTAGGCCCTAATAAAAGGACCAGGATCTAAACAATGGGTCTTGAACCATATTCAGTGAGTAGCGTGACAGCTCTGTAAACCTCATTTATTACTCCGAAACATTCATTCCCTCTATCCAAAGCTGCAGAAGTTGTTGGATCCGCACCGACCTCAGCATGACTAGATAAAACGCTTTCCAAAATAGATTCTTAAAGAGTTCCCTCATGAGTCCCTCCTCATCATGAGACTCCATCACCAAACTCCACCATCACTCAACAGAACCATGCAGATGTATTGCCGCTAGGACCACAATCTGATCTAGAGGTGTCCTCACATGGTGGAAAACTTGGGTGACTACTTCGAGATAGTCATCAGCTGCCTGGGGGTATGGATCACCCCAGTACCTTAAAGTACATATGATGGAACTCGTGCAGTGCTCTCAGAAAGAATGCATCCTCATCCGGCACTGCTGGCATAACCAGCTGCTCAATAGGTGGTAGCTCTACATGCAAACCACCAAGAGGTCCAACCTCAGAACCCATTCCCTCCTCCAAATCCTCTACTCTTGGTGTACCATTTACACAATCTTGTTGAGAAAACTTGTCTCACTTTCATCAGGGAGGTATCCTGAAATAAATCATGACGTACCACAATCAAAGAGTATATTTGGGGAGATGAATCACGAAGGACAAGGAAAAAAAATCCCAGTCATATTTAATGTATGTACCATTATTTCCATGTGACCAGTGTCCTAATTCAACGAGTTGAAATACAGGTTATTCGAGTCTTGTTGAATGGATATGTCATCTTCCACACCAACATAGGGGTCCCTGGCCTATAATTTGACCTTGAAACATCCCAATACTATCTCTATGCAACCCAAACAATGCTTATAGGAAGAACAATGATGATATGAAGCCCCAAAGGTGGATCCTCCTCTAATACCACTCCATCATGACTAGAAATAATAGAGATTAAGCCACAATTCCCTAATCTAGCCTCCAATAGGCCGGGGGAAACCTTCCAACACTGAGTAGGCTATCACACACATGGGAGGAATTATCTTATCGTACTTGTACACCCACACCCAAAAAAACCACAATACAACAATGTAGAGATATATAAAAATAGAAAATAAAATGCATGCATACATCTATTCCAAACCATAGTGAAACAGAAGTACCAAAAGAAAAAATTAAGGCCCACCAATGAAAACTGCAAAAGCATCCAACCTGCTCATAAGGAGGGGATTGCTGTCAATAATACCTAACAGAAAACACCTTACCTAAGATTATGCAATGTTGGGTCCTACTAGGATATCGTCTAAAGGATTTTAGTTTTAAAAAGAGACAAGACATGTCTGTGAAAATCTCATGCAAGGGTGAGTATAAAAATACTCCGTTGGCGCACCAAAAACCCCAAATGAAAAGAGAGAAACTGAAAGGAAATAGTCAGCTCATCCCACCTAGAGGGAACCCAAATGAGTGTGAAACTCTATCTCGACACCGTCCTTGACAAAACATGACTAGATAACTCAAAGATAGGTTGTGTCATTGAATATGTGACAAAAATGTATAGAAAATCAAAAATAAACCAGATATTCTTGGCTCAGGCACCAATCCTTTTGAGGTTCTGATGTCATAGACAATATCAGATTCTACTTGGGGATCTAACACAACACATATCTATGAGAATTTTCACCACAAGATTTGTCTTCTAGATGCCACACATCTAAGGCATTCACTCTATCGGGTGACACCTCCATCCCGGAGGGCCCATCCGATAGAACTCACTCGTCAGATATCATCACTGAGAATGTCACACTAAAATAGTGGAACACCAAACTCTTTAGATAGGGGATCACGCCTAGGGTCCAACAGGGGATATCAAAACCCAACCAAGTAAATCGAAGATTTTATAGATTTTGGATCACTCTTAGGATCCGCATGAGAATACCACAACTCGATCTGAAGGTCCAAAAATAATATCACTCAGATAAAGGATCATTGCTCATGTAAAGGTGGTCATTACAATGCAAGAGAACCCATATGGTATAAATTGTGATGTATGGGATCAAACTTATTATACGACAAACCCTATAGAAACCACACATCGAGCAGGGGACCACATTACTGATGATATTGTAGCTCTACGAATATGGACCACTGCATACAATATCATATTCCTGATGAAGCCACAAACTCTATAGGGTCGTACTTCTAGATAGGGTATCTTCGTCCATATAGTGTTTTCCAAGATGATACGGAGAACCTAATCTGGGGGAATGAAGCTATAGGATCCTACCCTGTCCTCACAGGAGGGATTTCATAACTCTATTTGAACTCATCCCTTTGATGGGATCACAAAACTATACTAAGGTTGTAATTATGCATGAACCCTCATTGGAATGAACCAATGGATTTCAATCAAATAATTCTGGTCCAAACATCACAAATCCATGCGACCCACAACATCACCACAGTGCACATATCCTACGACCAAACTGAGACCACCATCGCATTCTACGTGAAAAAACACATAGGATATGCTATTAACTTTACTCGAATAGGCATCTAATGAAATAGTCATAAAATGATATAATAGTTCCTCATGGGTAACATGATTCAGTTACAGAACTCATCAAGAAGATTTTAGAGTTATGTTCCCCTAAAAAAAACGCACATGATTGACTACTCGTATGTACAAAATAGACACCCAGTGAAAAGCATACTATTCAACATAATAAGCCCGAACTAGTCATCGTGGGGTCTAGGCCTCAATCTAAAAACTCATTGAATGGATATTTACCATTGCGATACTATCTAAAAAACAAATGGGATTGAATACTCATACGACCAAAATGGTCTCATGGTGAAAAGTCTTATTTCAGCGCAACTGCCCAAAACAGGCCTCATGGGTCCAAAACTCCAATCTTGGTTTAAGTACCCAAAATTTATCTTGAAACATTCTCCTCACCATCAGCGTCACAATGAAACTAATGGAAATTCAATCAGACACTTTGACCAAAAGTTATAACGGGTCAAAGTTGAATAATAGTAGAATATTATTATTATTTTCAGAGTTTAGTGGCACCGGGCCATGAACACAATAATTTAAACCCCCAAAACAAATTTGAAACGTCTGTATCGACGGAAGGGTTTCATAGCCACTGATGGATCACAATTTGGACTCCCAGTTAGCATTCAACAGAGGTTTAATGAAATAGCCAAAAAATTAATGTCGGACCACTGCTGCCTCGACGGAAACCATCGCCGCACCTGCCAGACTACAGCCGCCTCATTGGAATCTATCTCTGCAGTCTGACCGGACAACCAAGCCACCTGGGAGACCACTTCAAGAACATCCTTCCTCATAGGATACCATAGTGTTGTTTCAAAAAACGTCGCTGATGCTTTTGCAGACCACTGTGAGCACACCGGTGCTCCAAATTCAAATCTGAAACATATTTTAGAAATCTCGGGACTCGATCCACACAACCATTATTAAGAATCAAATAAAAATAACACATAAAAGGGATTGAGGGTTTTAAAACTCAAACTGCCTTCCTCATGGGAAAAACGTCGAACCTTCGGGTAGAGAACGATGCCTGCGATGCGCTGATGTTCGATCTGCTGGTGATCAGCGTCGAAACCAGCTATTGGGGCCTCCTTGGAACAATTTTTGAAGGGAGGGTGGAAAGATTGTTATGCCTTATACATATTCTTCAAGGGGGTGTGGGAGAAGGGTAATAGTTTTAAGTTTATTTAAGTAAGTAATTACATACTTAATTAAACCACCATTTAAAAACCCCGACCAAAATGCTTGACATGGACAACATTATGTCACCCATTAGGTAAATGCAACATTCTGAACTCAACAGTGGCCTCAGAATTGTGATCCAAGACTTTTTTTAGAGTTAACCGTGATCTAATGTTAAAATAAATTTATTTATTTATTTAAAAAATTCCCCTGATTTCTTATTCCACAGTAGTCCCACATCGAAAACCATATACCCCACTTAGTGTATACAACACTCTTCGGATGCAACTGTGCCCTTGAATTTCTAATTTATGCTACCATTTAGGAGATAACTTGTTTCCAACATGTGCATACTATAAAAATACAAAATATTTTTATAAAACTTATTCTGGGAACATTGGTCCTCTGAATCACACACCGTCTTCATGCGTAGATCTGGATTTATTTATAGGAATATTCCAATGTCTGACATTGAGAAAACAGAGTTGCTAAAAATAATGAAAATAGTGATTTATTATTAGTGAATGAGAGTTAATATTCTATAAAAGAGATATATTAGTTATTATAAATATGAAGAAAGTTCATTAGTGAATTAATAAAATTCTTTAGACTATTATACATGAGGTAAATTTAGACAAAACTACATGGAATCATGAGGTAATGAATTTCTTAACACAATTTATAGTGATTGGGTTGGCCATATTATTTATTAATTTTTCCATTATACGATTATGTGTGAGAAGAATTTTTGTTATCTTACATTGTATTTTTTTCTTTTTTATGAGTATTTATTGATGATATTCATATCAATTATTTTAATCAATTCTCACTTCAATGTTATGATATTTTTAAGGGGAATTTATTACAAAATTTTCTTTTTAATGTTTCCCTTAAAACACTCTTTTTATTCCATGTCAACGTTCACTAAAATTGTTTCCAAATATTATTTCACTATTTCCTTCTACTTTTTAATATCATTTTTACTCATGTATTAATTTGAAAAAAAATTAATGGATTATTTTGAATTTTTTATAAATAAGGTTCTTTTTTACTTTTCTGAAAAAATAATGAAGGGTTGTTTTTTAACATATAAAACCCGAGAAGAATTTATAGACATCATGATGCCTTATTTATTTAATGTTTAAGTTTTTTAATTACAAGAATGATTTAAATGATACACTTTTATTAATAATTTTGTTAAATTTATAAAAATTATTTTAAAAATAGATAACATATTTTCCATTTTAAATAGTTCATGTAATCATTAAAAATATTTTTCTTTATAAGATAACATTATTTGATGCCATTTTTTGTTTACTGGGGTTTTGATTCAAGGATTCAATACTTATTATTTCAATGTTTGTTTTCTATTTATGAGGGAATCATATTTATTAATCATGTTTGTTGTGAAAGAGTTATGATATGACAAAATGCTTATGAAACCCATTTCTTTTCATGGGTTATAATATGATGAATGGATTATGTTCTACTGGAACAAATTTGTAAGATTTCAATTATGTGATTGGTGGGACCTATATCTTCATCCAATGAATTTATTATTTTTTGATTCCTGACTTATAAACTTCTATGATTTTTTCAATGACTCATGATTATGATCATTGCTCTAAGGGGTACAATATTAAAATGTTATGTAAATGTTCTTATGCCCTTATTATTCTGTTATGATTGATTTATCTGTTGTTTAACATAATTGAGGATCTAATCTATCCTTTTTCTGATGTTTTTCTCAAGATATGAGGAAAAGAATTATGAATGATATGCTTAAAAGGTTCATAGTTATGAAGCAACTCGTGCGAGATGATTTTGATGTTTATGAACCATTTTTTATAATCCCACGATTCCAAAAACATAATCCCATTTGGCTATGGTGTGGTTAATTTATCTTATTAATGTTAATCTATTTAGATATAATATAAATATATTAAAATAATGGGTCCCTCAACTTTTTATCTGAGTAATGTTTTGTTAAAAATTGGAAACTAATATAAGGAAACCATTGTAAGATCCCTATGAGTAAGGTCAGGTTACAATCCATGATTTGTGGAAATGATTATGAATAACTGAGGATAAACCTATAACATCAAAGAATAATGTGTCATGGTTTATCCATTAAGTATATGAATATTTTAAATTAAGTGGTATTTCACTAATATTATTGTTTCTTGAAACATGATTATTTCGTTTCAGTCTATGGATGGATCCCAAATAAAAAATGTTAATGTTAAATGTGAGGAAATTTCAAATTATTGAGAACCAAGGAAATCAAATTTCATGGGAGAAGGAATGATGAAACATGTAGTTAATCTCATAAAAAATTCATAAGATATTAATCATGCTGTGTTTCTAAATGATCATGTGAGGGAAAAATATACTATTGAATCCTTTATAAGGAAAAATACAACTTCTTTTATAGGATATTATTATCCAATAGTGGCTGATAATTGGATGAATCCCATTGAGAAAATATGTTCATTCATTTAATGCTAGGGAAATGAAAATGTGGTCTTATTTATTTATCATATCAACGGTGTAATGTTATCATGAAAATGTGGAAGGATGAATAAATTGAACCAATTCAATATAATGAGTTTATTGGGATATTCATCATCAAGTAGTTCCCTCTTATTATACATAGAATAATGTAGAATGTATTTGTTGATCTGATATAAAAGGATGACGAATCCATTGGTACATCTAAGGAAAAAAATTAGGCTTTAAAGGTATTATACTGATTTAATTATCAGTCCCGAATGTAAAAGTTATCATTTGATTGGCACTATAAAACCATATCACCAATAAGAATAATCTATTAGAGAAATCAGTACCTATGAGGAAATTTTTTTATGTTCTCTAAAGGTGGATATGAATATCATAGATATCCATCAATGACATGGTTTTCAAAGGAAAAAATAGAATTCAAAGGAAATTATAAGATCCAGTTAAGAAGGAGTTTTTATTTCCTTCATGCACAATATGGGGGATTAAATATTGTGGAAATTGTCTCAAGGGAACTATTAAATGTTTTATTTTTGTAGTGGAAGATAAAAAGGAAATTGATTGGTGATATTTTGAGAATAAGTTTCATAACTGTGTGAATAGAGAAAATAATTCAATAAATTCCCCACCCATACACAAGTGTTTTGAATGCAATAATTTTCAGAATTACATGAATCAATTCCTCAATCAAAGGGCTAATATGGATGATAATAAAAAAAATTCCTCTCAATTAAAAGACCAATTTTAATGTTTATTTAATCAAAATGGATAAGGTAAATCATTTTATTTAGGGATCATTTCTCATTACCTCATTAGTTGATAATTATATTATTAATTTTCCATGAGTGATATATATGAAAATCTAATAGGTCATCCTTTAGTGACATTTCATGTGATTATCTCCCTCCACATAAATTATTGAATAATGAACCCACATTTCTAAATCTATGGGTACATGTTCGATCTTATGCTTCTAATGTAAATGTTTTTATATAAGATTAGAGAATATTTGTGGAATAATTGGTGAAATATATTTTTAATGTATATATTAATCTGGTTAAGATTAAAATAATAGTTATGTATACCATCATGGATTCATGAGTTTGTAGTTGTTCATATGTTCAAAATCACTGACACCCCTTCTGGGGTCTTCTGCGATGTGTGCTCATCCTTAGTAATGAGATTTGAGGATTATTTTATGGAAATATAACACATTAGACTTATATAGATATTTGAGGAGGAATTACAATAATCTTTGAGGATATGTAAATAGTTGTAACAGAATCTTTTATTGTATATCATATCATTGATGTTCAGGTAGTTAGGATTTGGAGTCGATCACCTTAAAATGTCAGTACAGTACATTTCTATTAGAGATGTTTTTTTCTTCAGCCTGATTTTGATAATATACATTAATGAATAGGTAATTATTATGTGAATACCTTATTAAATTCTATTTTTTTGGAATATAGAGATTAAATGAATGAATTTCAATAGTCCTCATCAATATATTCATGCCATATTGAGTTTAATCAAGATCTATCGTCCTCAAATAGATGGTTAGTTTCTGAGAATAACTAAAAACCTGATGATATTTTAAGATATCATTTAACGGGTTTACATTTTTATTAGGATAGAAACCTTTATCAATATGGTTTTTCTTAAAATATTATCATTCATTCGAGAAATAAAAACGCATCAATGAAACCCTTTATATAAGGAAGTGTAGGAATCAGATGAAGTGGAATGATTTGTAGAATGAAATCATTTACATACAGTCAAGCTGATGTGATGGAATAGGAGGATGGATCCATTTACTAACTTGTAATGAATAAAAAAGATGATAGAACTAATATTATACTAATCATTACATTTATCACAAAATTGATTTTGCTGTGGCGATCTCTATGGATTTATAAATGGAAAAAGGAAGGGAAAACAAGTCCCTAAATATATTAACCCCATTAAAATACATGATCATATCAGGATAGTAGATTAACGTTTAGAGCATCCACTAATCCTCTATCAAGTCCAAGATGTTTTCAATGTATATCTATTATGAAAGTATATACATGGATATTAACCTATACTATACTACTGGGGGAAGATATTTATTTTCAATAAAATCTAGAAGAGAGTCCAGATCAAATAAAAAACATTATATGAAAAGAAATCATAGACATGGTCAATGTTTTGGGAAAAACCATGAGGTTTATAAAGATACATGGGAACATAAGGATGTGATGGGCCAAATTTATCCTCACCTTTTTGTATCTGAGTGTTGATTTTTTTGTAATAAATTATTTTATGTGGGGTATAATGTAAAAAATCATTATTTTGTGGTATATCATTTTAAATAAATTTAATCACTTTGATAACTTTTGTTTCACAGAATATCAAGCTTAAACAATATCCAAAAGATTATTATTTATACATGGCCATTAAAACCAAGCTTTCAAATTGGTGGTAGTGGATAATATTATCAAAATTATGAAATATTTAATTTTCCATCTCATCATTAATTTATTAATTAACAATGTCTGAATATTCACATAATCATTAACAATGTTATTTTTTCATTAAATTTTTTACTTCAAAAATCGATTTCATGGATTTTATGTGTTAAATATTATAATAATTTTTAATAAAATACAAAAATTATATTTTATTAAAATATTTAACATTTTTAAGATAATTATATAAAAATTAACTTATATATAATTTTTGGAAACTTTCTAAGAAGATTTCTTTTTAAGTGATTTGTGAAAAATATAGATTTATTATAAAACTGTTGTTTTAATTATACTAAAAATTCAATTTAAGATTTGAATTGGATCTCAAATTAACTAATGTAATTTTGTTTTAGATAAAATATATTTAATTTCATTTATTATATATTTATTCCTTAATTTTCTAGAAGTACGTTTTAAGGATTAGAACTCATGTTTCAAAAAAAATTATTTTCTCGACATTTGACAGTTTAATTTTATATGTAATTTTAATTTTTTGTGTTTTTATTATAAAAAATCGTTTCTATATTTTGAATCATCATTTCAAAAAAAATTATATTATTATTTACATTATTATTTATAAATAAGATATTGTGGTACGCAAATAAGATCAATAATAATATGTGTGAAATAATGTTGTAGGTTGATGTAAAAAAGATATAAGATTAAAATAACTAAAAATGTAACATTAAAATGGTGTTTGATGTCTTTAATGACCCTAAAATTTCTTTAAAATAATAATAATTAACCAAATTATTTTTAATTACTTCCACCCAAAGTCAGTTGTCTTTAAAAAATTAATAATCATTATCTAATCACATAAAACCACCCCACCTCATGTATAAATACCACCCCTAACCTCCACCATTATACTCAGAAGCCTTGAATATTTTCAAATATATTAAAACACTCTCCTACCCACTCTTCCAACATCCATGTGTTACTAGTCTCACCCAATGACCAATTTCAATCTTCTTAAGCGGTCCTTAAAGGAGGTGATATTCAAGGGGAATAATTCTCAAACAACCACTCTTAATTTCCTTTCTTATTCTACCTTATCCTCACACCATTTATCCATAAAATAATAATAACTCTAGTATCATTTATATTAAATAATATTATATTTCTAATGTAATATCTTATATCAAATCCATTTTTTATAGTCCCTTTTCAAAAATGTTAAACCATGCCCAAATTACACCTGTTAACCGTACCTATAGATAATGATTTTTTGTTTTCTATTATAACCTTCAAGGATGGTCACAAAATTATTATTATGGTTATATAATAATTTGATATATATTTTGTAAAATATTTCACGTTTTGGATGTAATATATAGAAATAATATTAAATAAACTGAAACTAATTTATGATGGTTAGAAAATCTCCCAAAATAAACTATACATTTGTCATTAACATGTTACCAAAAGAATCATACCCATGAATGAATGAAAAAGGATTTAATGGACCATTTAATTTTTTTTAGATCATGAATACCATCTCATTTCACTTCTATTGTTTTATTTCTTTTTTTAAAGAATATCCATAATTATATACAAATGAACCGACTATAAAATCATGAAACAATAGCACCCGAACTAGTGAAAATAATGATATATTATTAATGAATAAGTTATAATATGTTATAAAAGTAACATATAAGGTTTTTTAAATAAGGATATACTTTTGTAATGAATTAATAACATAATTTGAACTAGTATACATGTGGTTAGAATATTCAAAACTAAATAGAAGTGTGGGGTAATAGATATAATAACTCCATCTCTATTCATTGGGATAAAATTATTCTTCATTTATTATTCTATATTAAGATTATTTATGAGATAAATTTTTATTATAATTTATTTTATTTCAAATTATTTTATATGGACTTATATGTTATACAAATAATCTATCCATTTTATTAATTCCCACTTCATTAATAAGATATTTAAAAGGGACATTCGTTTAAAAATAATATTTTTAATGCTTATCATAAATATATTTTAATTAAAGGTCCATGTTTTATAAAATTGTTCCCAATTTTTTTATATTCCCATTATATTGGATAATGTCTTTTTTAATCATGTTTGACATTTTACAAAACATTTTTTAAGGAATTTTTTTTTTCTAAACACAGTTCTATATGAATTTTCTAACTAGAATATAAAAGGAATTGTTTTATACTTATATGGCATAATAAAATTTTATAGCCTTCATGACTCCTTACTCTATTTATTTTTTCTTCAAAAGATTAAATTATTTTTTTGGAAGAATATTTTTTCCTTTATAATGTTACAACTTATTAATATATGACTTTAAAATTGTAAAACATATTTTCATTATAAATTATTTCATGTAATATTTCAAAACTACTTTACTTCTAAGAGAACATTGTTAAATGTTTTTATGCTTTATTGGGATATTATTCTTATTCATTATATATATAGTTTATTTTTATGGTGAAATGATATTTATAAAACATGTTTCTTATAGATAGTTATAACAAACATTTATTTGGATGTGTTCTAATATGATTAATGATTTTTTTATTTTGGAACATACATTTATTTTTTCATTGTGTGTTCTATAGGTCCTATATCTCCCTCCAATGAATCCGATTATGATTTTATCTCATGAAATTGATAGGAATAGAATGGTGAGTGAGCCTGGTTCAGTAAGAGATGCTTGGAATGGGGACTAAAAACAGTTCATTATGGGAATTTTTCATCCACGGAAGTCTTGGGGCTTATCCTTGACTATTTTACAGGTTTTGAGAGTAAACCCATTAAAATATGATATTATTTTAAATGAACAATGACTCAAAAGAAGATAATATCTATGATTATGTGTATAAAACAATTCCATGTCTTATGTTATGCGTTCATGTCTTTTGTACTATGATTTTTTTGATTCATGTCTTTTGAATGTATATGGTTGAATCAATTACTCCAGATTATGATATATGATATGCATGGTATAATTTTAAAATGTTATGTTTCTTTTATTATGACCACATGTTTATTTTGTGACAAATATCTACCTTGAGTACCCTTATTGAGAATCTAAGGTCACCCTTTTCTTTTGTTTTCATTACCCAAGATATAATGAAAGGTATTAAGTATGATATGACAAAAAGAGTTATAGTTATAATGGAACAAGAGGGAGGTGGTGTAGTTTTTTTATGAACTGGTTCATTATATTTCCATGTTTTCAAAAACACTATACCTAAATTGTTCTAGAATGGTTTTGTTATATTATCAATATTAATCGATTTAAAAGTAGTTTCAATATATGAAATGAATGGTACATTACAGGTTTTTACATTTATTTATAAAGGTATCATGATGTCTGAGATCATGACATCTAATAATTATTCAATATATTAATTAATGAAATAGTTAATTTTATCCATGATATTTTGAAAATGATATTATCAATGGATGCATTTAATTCTCTGTTATTGATTAAATGGAATTTGTTTCTAGTTTTTTACCATGAAATATTGTTAATTTTTTTTCTATTAATGATTGTCATGTTTTTCAAGTGGAATGTGTTTTCTATTAATTTTCTTTTGATATGTATTATTACTTATCAATTCACGATATTCATATTAATTAAATAGCACGTGTAATATGTTATTTATATTTTCATGTTGATTAGTCCTTATCAATTCCTGATAGTCATGTAATTGAAATATATATTTTTCAGCTATTTACCTTAACATATTGATTATTCCTTAACATTTCTTTGTATTGATGTTATTGATTAGATGAAATTTGTGTCATGATATTATCCATTTTATATTACAAAATCAATATTGATTATTATTAATTTACTAATGATATAATCATCTTTACATAACTATTTCTGAATATTTGAGGACTCCATTTTTTTATTTATCAAAAATAGAGGAAATGTACATTTAATAATATCAATGTTATACTATAGAGAATAATAGTTTTATTGAAAAAAATTATGTTTTAATTGTTATATTCAAGTTTAATATAATAATCATGTATGCATCCAACATATCAAGGAATATTAATACACATTCCTTCAGGATGTGATTCCATTTATCTTACTCTATTGTAATAAAGCTAAACTCATATCCAATCTATTGGAGATGTGTTAAATATAGTTTTTATCATTTGAAGTTTTCTATAATCATTGGGAACTTGATTTTGGGAATCATATATCAGGTAACACAATCCTATGATAGAATTCGAGGATATATATAGAAGAATATCCTGATGGTTTTTTTATGAAAGAGTATATATGGAATTTCCCTGAAATAGATCCCTGGATAGATACAAAAAGTGGACATAGTTTTTGAAATGATGTACATAAGGGTAATAAATATGAAAAATTAATTTTAGTCTTCAAAAATAGTTACAAGGTACATTAAAACATCCTTACTATGCACCTGGTTTCATACTCTGAGGGGATATGATTTTTATAATTCAAATATGCATTACAAACCATTATAGATGATTTTAATAAATCATGACAATTAATGAAATTTTTTAAACCTATAGTGTCTCAATGGAAAGTGAAAATGTTATATTAATGGAATAGAAGGCCATAAAGTAATTAATTAGTAAGAAAAAATTATGAGTATGATGGAAGTAAATGAATTTCATCATAGGGACCCATTTATAGTTCATTGTCATAAATTTGGGGGACTTGTACATTATGAAAATCAATTATATTTTTTATATGATAAATCATTGTACATGGAAGTAACTATTTTGAAAAATTAATTTGAGGTATTTACATATTGGTTTTCATGAATTAAATTATGGAATTAATTTTACAAATGTTGTTTTCGTTATATGAATAATGAAACAACAATGGATTGTGTTATTTTTTCACGAATATTTGACTTTATTAACATAATACATATGGATACCTTCATGGATTTATGAGTATAATATTGATAACATGTTAAATGTATTCAAAACAAATTTTTAGGTTTTAGGTGATGGGAGTCTAGTAAGAGTATGGATATTTTTGGAGACATTTATGGAAATAAACCCAATTACAATATTATTTGAATTATTTATTTTGGGAGGAATGATTTTAATTTTTTTAGGATTAAGATTAAATATATTGGTACCCATTAATTTTTTTCTTATCATGATGTTGAATTAATTATGGGTCATCACAATTTTGGAATTATATTGGAATTATATTAATATAGTTTTGAAAAAATGGAGTCCCAATTCATCAAGAGAAATCCATGGTGCACGAACCAAAAACTAAAGTAAGATAATTTGTTAATTCATACCACTAAACTAAGAGCATTTCTGGTCCATATCTCACTATTTCTATATAAAAGATTTTATGAAAAGATATTAAGGAAGAACCAGTTTTGTTGCTATTGTGGTTTATAGATTAATGTATTATATTGGATAACTTCTTCAACTAACATGGTTTTGGAACATATTTAGAAATGTATGGAAAGACTTGTCACGATATAAGAATATTAAAATTTTCTTGAAGTTAATTCTCATGATTCATGAATAAAAAATTCTTTTTTATATATTAATTGCATGGATTAAGTTATGAATAGGAAATTGATAGAGGCACAACCAATGAAGAAATTTTTCATATGAAATAAAAATATATCATGTAATATAATTTCATTATATTATTTTAGAGAACCGTAATTTATAAACATTAGGAAAAGGGTATTGAAACAATAAGTTTAACCCTTTACCTTTAAATATGTATAATATAATAGTACTTTAAACAATCATAGATTTAGATTTTTGTGTTCCATTATATTCAATTGATATTTCATATTCATGTGATCAATTATCTCTATCATAATCTATAACAATATATTAACTTTCACATTGTTTATATACTCATATTCCACCAATGTTCTACTACACATATTCATTGTCATTTGATACTCTATATGAACATTTTACTTCTTTTTCATCTTATTAAGAGGTTGTTTTCTTATCTCTTTTACAAAGTGGGGTTTTAAATAATGGTACTTTCAAAATTTTAACCCTTGATTAACAAGATCAAGTATAAAGTTCAATGAGGTAATTAATCTAAGAAATGAAGAATGTAACACTATAAGATTTTAAATGATTAACATTAGACTCAATAGAATATATGAAATGTAACCACGATCATAGTCAAGAATTTAAATCCCTAATACTTTATGATATATTTATTTTTAAATTAATGTGTTCCCTTCAATAGCTTGTGGAACATTAAACATCAAGTCTAAATGAAATCGTAATATTGTATACCATTACCACCTACCCATCAAATTGTTGGTATGAATAGTAATAACTAAATACAATGTCTATGTATTATACATGGATGAAAAAAATTCATTGGTAATATATTTATTATGAATTAAATAAAAATAATTTTATTAAAATTGAAATGTTTTCTATAAAAATAGTATTTATCTAAAAGACGACTTTATCATGATTTGAAAACATAGTTTTAAATTTTTTTAATAATGTTCAAATAATTATTTCATATAATGATCTATATTTATGCAATAATATTATCAAAATTATCATGAGGTGATTTGTTTAATTTTCTTCTAATATATTCAATTTTCATTGAGTAGGGAACAATAATGATTTTTATTGAAGGCTATAATTTAATTTTGAATATTTAAAAAGTTAAATATAATTATAATTTTTTTAAAGTAATAATTGAAATATTGTATTTAAATTTATATAATCTATTTCATTGGGTGATTGTTTATATTAAATTTTAATATCATTAAATTCCATACTTATTTGAATTTTCGCTTTGGATAACCTCTTTTTCATCCAATCTTCAGGTATATTTTAAAATTTTATTTACCACTTATATGTATAGAATTATGGAAAATTGGTTAAATATTTTTAATAATATTAATTTATATTATACAATAATGTAATGTTATTTTTAGCATAATGAGTAGTATATGACGTAAAATTTTACTATCATAGTTAGGGTAAAAATTATTTATCTAGGGATAAAATATGAAAATATGGGTTAAAATGAACTACTAACCTATAAATAATATATTATATGGAAATATTTAGACCTTAAAACATCTATTATTAAATAATGACATAATTTAGAGGCATTTTTAATATTAAAATGGGGGTATAATTGAATATTATCAAAACTTTTATGAGTGTAATCGACCACACATATAAAAAACCACCAACTTTTCACCACCTTTTAAACATCATAATTACTTTTTTCATTAAATACATATCAAAATATCCTAAATCCTCCCTATAAAACATCATAAATCCACTGGTATGTCCCAAATTCCATTATTGTATGTGTTTTGGTGAAAAACTAAAGAGGTTATTTGAAGAAGAGGTTATGTTGTTAAATGATTGTTTTTATTTTATTTCAACATCCACCTAATTATATTATTATTCAAAAATTATTGTATGATAAAAACAATATATAACATTTAACGAGGTGTCATTATGTCATGTTAATGACCTATATCCATCTCGTCTTCTATTAAATGAGAAATGCAACTATCTAACCTTCGTATAGAGAACCAGTGTCTCACAAACAAATGTTTTTTTTTTCTGTCCCCATCAGTCAAGGATGGATAAAAATATGGACTAAAAAAATTCATATTTTATATATGTTTTATTAATTATTATCGAAATATATTATTACATATTATTTCTTTCATTCCATGCCTTTTGAAATTTGATAACTTCGCTCGTGTATAAGAAGGGTATCTGCCTCCCTATGTGATACGACTCCTTTTTCCCATTATCTCTACATGAAAACTAATAAAGAAAATTTTTATGAATATATTTAATATATAAGAAATTATATTTATTCTGTGAGATTAATATATAACCTTATTCCTTATCCATTTAATCATTAATTGAATGATTTCATCGCTCGTGCGTGCATATGTGCTACCATCTCCATGAAGTGAACATTTTAATTTTCTATTAAAAACCACAATAAATGATTTTAAAAAACAATACTATGATTAAATGTGATATTTAAAAAACTACTATAATTATGGATATTATTTATCTATATCCAAAACCAATGATCATGAACATTCATGACCAAACATGCTTTGTGAAAACAAAGCAACTAACACTCAAATCATTATTTGTAATGAAATATTACTAACAAACGGTTGATAAGATGTTATAAAATTACCATATAGGATATTATAAATGTTAATACAGATTTGGAATAATGTTAATAACATTATTAAATCCATTAAAAAGTATGTTAAATCATGTTAAACCAAAACGATTCATGAGGTAATGGACTTCATCACAATTTCAATTTATTGAGTCATATTGAAATGTTATGCACCTAATTTTTTATATGGTGTACATACTACCATATTGACATGTAATATATTGATTAATTAATAAATCAATGTGTTTTAGGTTTTTATTTGAATTATTTATTCTCGGAGGACATAACATTAATATTACCCTGTGTTAATAAATTTTAAAACTCAATTTCCATTCATTATGTTATATTACCTCTTTTTTTTCATTGATATTATTTGATTATGTGTGTATTGATTTTTTATTATATAAAATTGTATTTCCCATATTTTTTTGGATTTAAATTTGATAATCAAATATGAATCATTAATTAATTATCTAATTAAAATAATGATCTATTTGTTGTTTTATTCTACAATTTCATTTTAATCGGGATTTTTATACATGAATTTATATTGAAGGAAATTATTTGATCATTGGATAATAAAACCATTTAGTTTTTTTGTATATTGTTATAAATGATGTTTTCATGTAATAATACAATTTTTTTCACTCAATCAAATAAAAATTTATTGAGAAAGTGTTTTTTAATATTCTTACTTCATTTCTCTCTTCATTCAAAGATAAATTTTCATATAAAACTGTAATTTCAAAAAAAAATTGAAAAGATCTTTAATTTTTAAAAAAAATTTATTAATTAAAATTTTAGCAATTTTTAATTTCTATGAATTTTTTTAAAATTGCTATTTATTTTTATTAAAATTAAGTCCATTTTATTTTACAAAAAATATTAACGGAATTATTATTTTAACATGTATAACATGAATGGAATAGTAATCCATGATTAAGATTTAATAGTTTATTTATTAATTTGATGAATTTCAAGGTTATATTAAAAAATTAATTTTCAATATATTTTGTAAAATTTTATTTTTCAAAAATATATTTTCATTGTTAATTGGTTTGTTTTAAACATGAAATTTTTTAATGATAGTTTAATTGAATATTTGGTCATAAAAAAAATTACTTATAATTAATTGTGGATATGTTGTTTTGATTACATAATTATTATATCTTTGAATATTTTATGATCATTTTGACAATGGAATCTGTTGAAATTCACTCTCGCGATTCTTTTTTTAGTTATTAATATTTTGTTGAAATTTTTAGTTCTTGTTACCATTGAAATTAAGTTTCCACTAAATATCCATATTATTTATCCTCGAAATTTTTATTCAGTAATCCATATTTCATTTCTACATACAACTTTTTTATTGAAAATTATATCTTATTCTAGGTAAATATTGATAAATCATTATTATTTACTCAACATAGATATTTTATGATGAAGAACATATTTGATTAATTTAATCAATTATTTTATATATGAGGAATGATATAGAAATATTGTTATAGGTGGATACCTTAATTATAAAGACCCTGATGATTTTTTATTCTAATTAGTTTAATTATTAATATATCATTCAATTGGTTTCAACATAATGTTTTGAACAACTATATAAACAATCATAATGGAATAGGATTCAAGATACCTCAGATTATGGAATCTAATCATTATGTATTTAATTTATTAAGAATTTAGTATTTATTATCCATTATATTTTCCCAATGGCATTATCTTTGGATGAATTTTATTATATGTGATTGATTAAATGGAATGTGTTTCTATTTTTACAATTAAATAATGATTATGCATCTATTCATGATAGTCATATAATTTAAATGTAATGTGTGATTAGTTATTTAGCTATCCATGTTGATTATTACATATCTATTTATGATAGTCATGGTATTTATATGGAATGTGTGTTATATTATTTACCATTACATATTGATTCTTCCTTATATATTCATGATAGTCATGTTATTTAAATGGAATAAATGTTGAGTTATTTACCTTTACATATTTATTATTCTTTATCTAATCATGATACTCAAATTGATGATTAAATAGAAATAAATTTCAGATATGTATCCATCCATATTTATTATTTCATATTGATTAATATTCATTTATTCACTATAGCATATCCTTTATGTAAAACATACTATGAAATGGAGCTCACCCTTACATGGATTACTTTAATAAGAATCCAATACATGTAAGATGAATGATAATCTAAAATATTCTAGTGGGAATGATGATATTATCAAATAGAAATTGTGTATTTTTTTTGTTGAAACATAATATGCGAGTCATTAATGTATCTATATTACTAAGACTGATAAATGACATGGTCCTTTTCAATGAAATTCCTTTTATCTCATTGCAATGTAATGATGTAGATACCATCTCCAAGATATTATAGTCAGTGTCATTCCACCTTTAATATTCATTTTTGATGAGTTTTATTATTTATGAGGAACCATTGAGTAATGATTTAATAGAGTGTTGATTTTTTAGTTGAAATTGTATCTAGATCCTATGGTTTCACCATCGATAAATACATTGATGTATGAGGATTTTTTTTAAATGAGGGGTGGTTGTAATTTTTTGTGTTATTTTGCGCTTACCTAATTTATATTATGAGGATTTTTTTATGGAATGGAGTGTATTATATGAGTTTTTAGTGTAATTTTTTGGATAATATTTTTCCATTGCATTATTATGATGGTAATTTCATTGTTGAGGATTTTTCTAATAAAATTCTTGGTTCATCCTAATTGTGATTATTAAAAAGAGATAGGGTTATTACACCACGGAATATATCAAAGGATAATATTTTTTTGGGGGATAAGGCCACAATATTCATTGTAATTATCTTTAGATGTAGTTATGTGGCCTGAAAACACCTCTGCACCAAAAATATTCTTCAATTAATTCAAATTATAATGTTTTAATCACTAATATTTGTGAAGTATTGTTCCTTGATTTTGGAATCACTAAACTATTTTGGTATGAAAATATATATCATGAAATTATTATATAGTCTCATGTTTGGAATATAAATTTAGGTGAACTCTCATAATTTTTATTATTCCTTGAACTCATTAAATCCATATATTTCATGGGCCTAATAATTGGTTATATTTATTCTTCTCTTGGTGGAACACTTATAAATGGTTTTAATTGACTTATATCCTTTGACCCATAATATGATTTCGTCCTATATTCATTTTAATTATCTACTCATTAGTTTATTGATTGTAAGTAAGCGTGGTTTTGGTTTTGTTTTAGTTTTTATTTACTTATTTTAGATGAGGTATGGTTATACATAGGTTTCTTGACGGGTCCAAGAAATTTTCTTCATTATTGATGGGAATTTCCTCAAAATTGTATTTTTGTAACTGTAGAATCTTCGACTAAGGTTGGGTATTTAATATATATTAATTTTTATTTTCATGTATATATAGAATTATAATTATTTTATTTTTGTAGGATGTTTGGTTGAAATTACCTAATAATAGAAATCTTACAGATTTATGAAAGTAAAAATAGGTAGATAATTTTCATTTTTTATTTTAATTCCATGTTATTTGAAAGGAAGATATTTCTTAGGGTTTGATATGATCAACTTTAGATCCTTTTATAGGATATGGTTATGGTTTATCTCAATTCACAATTTTTTAATTTTTTTAATGATGGTAACTAAATGGATGAATGAAAATATAGAAAAAGTATATATGTGACTATCTATAATATGTTAAATGAAAATAGATTCATCATTTTTATTGTTTTTAATGATTTATATAGTAATTATAGGTTACTAAGTTTATGAAAAAATAGACTATTTATGTAGATGATTGGTTGGATATGTCTATTGATGAAAGTGTTTTGGTGATGTTGATCTATTAAATGTGAGAAATATAAATGGGATTCATTGATGGGTGTTGGGATATATATGATTAATTTTGGTATATATAATAAATAATGAAATGTGATTATTTCCCTATAATATTACGGGTTGACAATAATGTGAATAATTTAGAGAGGCAGTCATATTGTAAAGTGTGTCTTAATTTAGATAATTATGGTGGTAAACATAAATATATAAATTGATTAATATGGGATAAAATTTTATAATTTAATTGTTTTGTATATAATATGGGAACTTCTATGATGATTTAATGTTGTGATTATTATTTGTAGGGGTTTTGGTGCAAGGTGGTCAAGATCAATTTTTAGGGATCATTATCATAATAAATGAAAACATGTTTGTGTGGTAATCATTAGGATGTATGTTGTGGTCTACTATGGGTATTTTATTTTCCATTTTATTTATAATGCCTCACCTGATTAGTTTGGTTAACATATTGGCACACATATGGTTTTATGTTTTATCTATATTGAGAAACATCATGATTATAGAGTGAAGAGACAAATATGTACCCCATTCCACGCTAACAATTTTATACATATTATAGTCTATGCTGAAAATATGATGATAATAATTTTATATAACTTTTAGAGGTTACTAAGAATATGTGATGTAATATTTTATTAAATTCACGGTGCCTGTTGTGCTAAGATGGAGGAGGGCATAATGTTTTTTCCCTTTATGTTCACAATACAATACTATGATAATGATGTTATGAGTTTTTTTGATGTTGTTATAAATTATATGGTGGTGATTTATTAGTGATTGGGTTTTAGTATGTGATGTGTGGATATAGTGATGTGGGTTTCTTCTGACGTCGTTATTTGGACATATAAATAAGGAAGGGATGGATGTTCTTAAATGTATGTTATTTGGGCATGACAGAAACTAGTTCTTTGGGTGATCTGGTTGCGAGTGGACATATAGATGTATATTAATTATCCTAATAAAATGTTACTAGAATTATATGAGATATTTTAGGAATTATCTATTATAAATAATGGTGGTATTTAGTTGTGTATATGAGATGAGTTGGTTCTAATTCATAGTCACTGTGAAATTATTCTTCTTTTTATATATATCCCTAAGTGTTCTGGGGTAGGATTATACTGATCTAACATGTATGATTACCCCTATAAGAATATAATTTTTTTTTGTAGTACTTATTTTGAAATCAGTATAGAGTGCACAATATAACGGTTTCTTGATCAGTGTTAGTGGAAATTCCATTGGAGTTTCATTAAGTATTTTAACATTGATTCTTAGGATATATATATATATATATATCATTTTTATATGATGAATTAATTTTATAATTTTTAGTGGATATGATAATTTCCATATTATGTTATGTGGATTCTTAATGGAAATTCCTTAAATGTGTTTGATATTATAACCTGGATGAATGTACTGTTCTTAAAACAAATCATATGTGTGCTTTAGTTGTGACTATTTTGTTCAAAAGTAACCTAGGATTGATCATAGTGGGATTAAGTCATCAAACATTCCATGTTAAAAAAAATTAAAATTTCAAATATTACATTTCTACCAATTATCTCAATATTACATAAAATTTTATATACAAAATTACTCAGCCAACTACCTATATCGAAGTAATGAATAATATTTGATATTAATCCTTATTTTACATATTCATACAAATTTCATATAGATTATCCTTTCTCTTGGTCCAATTTCACCATCGCTTAGTGATATTTGATATAAATAAATTCTGATAAAAATATTATATCATGGAATAAGGATCATAAGAACAAGGGAGGGATATAGAAGAGATAATTTTATCTCAAATTATAATGGGAGGCCCCCTAAAATCACACATATACCTAGAAAAAATAATTAGATGAAGGAGATGAGAGAGATAAAACTAGTTTTACCTCTTTCAATCTAATTTTTTTTTCACATTATAGTGGATAAACAATAAATTTATAGTTGTGATCTATTTTGTAAAATGATATCATTTTCTATGTGTTCTTTAGTGGGATTTTATTAGGTAGAATGTGGTTTAGTAGACACCATGTAGTATCCCACCCACTGGTTGGTTGGTTTACATGGGTGACCTCCCTCAAGGATCTCTCACTAGGCTCCAAATTACCATGATTGAGGTCATAGTGATAAAATAACACTATGATTATTAAACATGGTCCATATGAAAAAAAATCACTTCCACCAACACCTTGAAAATTAAATCATACATAGAACCTCGTTCAATTAAATTATAAAAACACAACCACCAAAAAATATGCATTAAAAAATAATCGGTTACTAAATATCCACCAAAAAATCAAATTTCATTCTAAATACATATACCAATAAGGATGTTGGTTTTTAAAAACTTCCTAGTTCAAGAATTTTTGCACTAAATTTTTCTCATGAAGAACTAGTGTAATCTAATTTAGTTTTGGAATAGTTTTACACTTCTCGCATGTAATTTAATATTAAAAATAGAAAAAATGATTATTCACCAATCATAGATAAATTATTATTATTTAAAACCCTTGATATGATAATTAAAACTAATTAGAGTAACATTGATTAAAATAGGTAACCCACATACCTACACGTCATATTATATTATTCAAGGAATGAATTAGTTGAAATTTCAATATTTTTCATACCTCCAGAATATATATTCCAAAAACATATACACTGAATCCCTTATCATACACATGAATCATCAATCAATGTTAAATTAGTAAAACACTAACACATTTATCCATCAGTTAATTTTAGTTTCATTTCTAAATACATTGTTCAATTCTTTAATTTTTAAATCCCAACACTATGTACTATATTTTGACTACTAACCCACAACAATAGTTGTGTAATGCCTTGTCCATTCATCAAAAATATCTTATATTGTCTATTAGAAACACTGACATTACATAAGTATTAATTATTGATTTCCAACCAATTATATATATATTAAGTATAAATAATTTACATACTTATACACTAGTATCTCTAGAACAACTTAGTAAACAATGTTTTGAATTGTATAAATTCATAATTATTTATATTATTACTGCTAAATAAAATATAGATGTGATGACTGTTGAACCACCCTAGACTTATCCTTATAGCCAAAAACATTCATTCTTACAAATATTCCAATAGGATAATGAAATATGTAAAAATCTCATAAAACCCATCAATCTCGACCTGTACACCTTGCTCTATAGTTTTCCATTGTTAAGTAGTTTCAAATATCCACTACATATCCTAAAAACCATCAGTCATCATTTCCATCTAGAAACATGTTAGAGTCCTCAAGAAAATAAAAAAGTCCACCCATTGAACCAAATTCAAATTATATCAATAAAACAATTTCTATATCAATTAAATACCATATAATAACAATGTGTCTCTATATTAATTATGCAGGATCTTAAAATCATATTCCAACCTCATTTCATACCTAATATAGGACATTCAATTTAGCCATACCATCCTGGGGTACTTCACTAAATGGATGTCTAAAATTCATTTTCTGAAAAATCTAAAAGACTATCATTATAAAAACTCACGAATTCACTATATATCCCAAAACACAAATAATAAGATATATATTGTTTCCCACAATATACTATTCTAAAATGAAAAAACATTGATATATTTTATATATTTAATATGATAATAAAAATATAACCCTAAAATTAAATGGAATAAATTCAATATACCATATTACAAAAAAAATTAATGAATATAGAATGGAATGGTATCCAGAAGTGGAATTATTACACATGAGTCCCTTTGGTATGAGCAAAAATGGTAGGTATCATCCCCAGGGATTTCCCAGGACAAATCTTAATTGAAACTCATGATATTATGACATAGAGGAAATCATTAATGGGAAATGTATATGCTTATATACCTCCTTATAAATTCCACTCCAGCTTAACCACCACCCATTACTACTTTTACTAGTTACCTTTCCCAAGTTTATTATACTAATGTTATAATTGGTTTCATAAGTATGAATGTTTATAATATAAAAATGTAATTTTTATCTATTGAATTGAATTTTAATATCAGTAAGAAATCCATTTTATGATTTATTTTTTTTAATGTTTTGAATTAATATATTAAAATTAAAATACATCACATTTAGATATGAATAATTTGGGAAAAAAATCATCCATCAAATTAAAATTTCTGGAAAAAATTAGAGTACATTCAAATTATACATAACATTATATTTTTCTAAAAAATATTCTTTCACATATTAGGCCTTAATATTGTAACATATTTCTCTGAATGTTAAGATTTTATATTGATATATATTTTTTAATTTTGATAATTAATCGTGTCAAAATTTAAATAATGTAAAATTATATTCATTTTATGAAAATATTGATTTCCCTCTAAAAATATAGTTTCTGAAAAAAAATTATGAATTATATGATTTTATCATTATATTAGTATAATAAAAATGAAAATAAATATTTGAGAAATAAAATATGTATTTTTAGATTAATATGTATCATTTTAATATATTTTTTGAGCATAGAGATCATTTTCCAAAATAAATTAAAACTAAAATAAAAATTTATTTTGTTAAACATGGTTTTATTCCTTTTTATTGAATGAACCATTTGTATGGTGATAATTAGTTATGGAATTAAATGAATATTTTACACCATTTATATTTTAACAATAAAAAAATTTATGTAATTAATATAGATAAAATTTAATTTCTAAATATATATATATATATATTTTTAAAGGTTCTGTTTATTTCCCTAAAAGTAGTCATTTTTTTGTCAAGTGAGTTTTTTTGGAAGTAATATTTCACACATTAATAAATATTATATGTTAAAATAATTAAAATTTAATATTATATGGTTTAAATTATTTAATAAGGTATATTAAAATATTTTCCACTTTTATTAATTACCTAGGTTAAAAAAAGTTACCTAGATAAAAAATCAGAAGAGGTAAAAATTCATTTAATAAGAAGAAAAAGAAAATAATTTTGTAAAACATATGTTGAAATTAATGGTTGAGTATAGTTTCAATTTACACTAAATTTAACAAAAACAATTATACATATTATGTCCATTAATCCATGAATTGTATAATTTGAATATTTCAAATATACTGTTTACTTCAAAAATTACACATTTATTCAAAAATAAAAATCTTACAATTAAACCACATAAAGAGACTAAAAACATTTCGATTTAACATTCAAAATATCCCTTTTTTGTCCTTTATAAATCAACTGCACATACATAATCTATATTTCAATATTGTTAAATATTAATTCTTAAATAACAAAGGGTAATTCCTAAATAAAAAACACATCCTCGACATGAGTATCCTCTTCATCTTTTTGATTCATTCCCAATTTTTGTTATATTAACCTTATCTAAGAATATTAATATAAACATATTATTATTATTATTATTATAAGATGTACTTACATTAATTTGACCATAAATAATCAATGTTTTTATTCAATTATGAAAAAATATCATCCATCATGTTATGTGCTAGTTACCTCCTCCATGAAATGATGATATTCATTATTCATCACTACCACTCAAGGCTAGTATCAATGATTTATTTTATGAAACTATATTTTTTCATTGAAAAAAATATAAATTTGAAATTTTTATTTTCCATATTGAATCATTATACCGATTTATTGAAAAATTGGATCCATAGTCATTCATACAAGGGACTACTGCCTCCACATATAGTTAATTTCATTGGACTTAACAACCCATATTGGATAGTTCTAATATCTACCATGAATTAATTAATACATAAAATTAATTCAATATATAAAAATTAATTTTATTCAATTCTTGGATAAATTTTTTTAGAGTTTTATAGAATTTGGTCATCGTCCTTACAAAATAATATATTACATCACAAAGAGGAAACATACACTCAGTATCAATTCATAATACAATAAAATTATTTTTGATGTAAAAAGATATAATTTCATGAAATATCCTAAATTATTTTATATTTACCGCTTCATTTTCCATAATTATCCATAAAAACTAATGGTAATCATTTAAAAATGTTAGATGGACACAAAAATCATAGTAAGGGATGAATAAAAGGACTGATAGATACATGTTCATCCTTCATCAATAAAACAATTTAATTCTTGAAAATAAACATTGAGTTAAAAATAAACATTTACATAACAAAGAAATAGAATTGACTTCCCAATGATAATAATAAAACATTTCCGAATCAATTATAATGGAAAAGAAAAAATAATTATTTTGTCTTCTCAATAATGAAGAAAGAAATAATACTTTTAAAAATATCATTTAAACATTAATATTGTGCATATACCATATTTTTTTTATATAATATCATTTTCTTACCATATGGAATGAGAATATTTCTGTAAGAAACCACAAAACGAAATGATAAATCCTATAGGAAACATATGAACTAATTTTCATGTCACTCTTGAAATCCCTCATACAAATACAATAAGATAAAATATAAATTCCATTTAAATCTTCTAATAATCCTAATATAATTACCCCATCTCTTTTCACAATTTTATAGAGAGATATATTGGGATAACCATCACAATGTCCTACATAGGGGTCACATGTCATAATGAGATATATCGAGAAAACCAATTATCATAAAAAATTCCCACCAACCATGAAATCATCATAATAAATGAAAACATTAATTTCCATCATCATACTCATAAAAATATTCTTTTCGAAAATAAGAAACGAATTTATATAAATAAAAATACCCATTATATTTATAAACATTTATTATAATACTCATAAAGAGTGGACGAAGATTTTTTTTGAACAAAATATTGAATATTATAGTTTAGTCTAAACATAAAATAACAATTAGGACATTGGAAAAACTGGTTCATGTTTTTTTTATTAAAACAAAACATTTCTTTTCCCATTTTTTTAAAATATTATTTCTATAAAAGGCATAAAAACAAAATTTTTGAAATTCTTTTATATAAATTATTAAGGTTTTGAAATTTAATTTATGGTTAATTTGTGTAAAAAAGAAAATCACAAATTTATTTTAATTATATTCTAATTAAGGTGAATTATTTTGAAAATAAATTATTAAAACATTATAAGTTGGGTTTTTAAGGTAATGTGTACCTCAATACTTGATAAATGTTTAACTAATTATTCATTGATGTAAATAATTTAAATTAATTTATATTATGTCAATTTTTATGGAATAATTCTAAAAAACACCCATAAGTAAGTTTGAACACAATATAAATATAAAAATTGTAGAATTAAGTTTATGTGTAAAATATAGAAACTTCATAATATAAAACACATCCCATGAATCTAAATCAGCGGAAAATTTATTTATCTATTGTATGATAATGGGTTATAAATTATTTATAATCATAATATCCAAATCTATGTTTAATCTCATATTATTAAACAATATTTTTGATTATTTAAATGAAATGTTTGATTGTATAATCGGTGAATTCCACATCATGAATATTGATGATATTTGACTCATGGGTATAAAATAACATTTTTAGGTTGCCTACAGTAGCTAATTTCATTGATAAATTATATATAGACTATTAATCAAAAAATAATTACAAATTTTCTAAATTAATTATACTTTTCAAAACAACCATGAAATATGGTTCAGAAAAATGAATTATGTTACCCTCATTGAGTGAGTTGGTAATATGTATGCATGAGTAACATTATCTTTTACCAAAGAACCTGATATATTCAAGTTGTGTTTATGTTCATAATTCTAGAAATAAAAATATTTCAAGAATATCATATATAAACATTAAACCCATCACTATAATGTGTCAGGAGTGGTTGTGAATGAAAAAAAACTCCATCGATTCCAGTTGTAGTACATTACTAGAAACATTAACGATGGCTTAATTTCAACTTTTGTTGAATAATGAGATGAAGATTGTAACACCAGTATATTTTATAAAATATTATCTTAAATAAATTTATTGTTTTTGTTATTTTATGAAACAATTATAAATTTTTTATCTTACATTACATGAAATAATAATTTTATCATGCGTTAGACACAACATCAGTATTAAATGAAATATTATGTACTATTAAAATATCATTATTTTATATGATATTTTTCACAATGAAATTAAAATGGAATGTATCTATAAGGTTAAAAAAATTATGAATACATACGGTTTACTGTATGATCTCATCCTTTCATGGAGTTGTCTCTGACATGATTTATGTAATATTATGTCCTTGTTTGAGAACATTTCGTTTTGGTTTTACCTTGTGGTGTATTTCAGTTAAATCTGGAGAAAATGTAATAAATAAGGTAGTGAATTGTTGGTGCATGGTTTTGCCTAACCATGCCCTCTCACCCAGCAAACCATACAACCCTAGACAGAGGTGGGTGAAGGTTTTTTCAAACCATGTACCCACTTAGAAGAAACCATGAACCCCTCCCCCTAAAACACACACATGTTTAAGGCACATGCTTAGGGGAAACTATGGGACCCTTCCCAAAAAACCTTAACTGAATTTTAAGACATTTGAAAATTAGTATTTAAATTACCCTAACCCCAAATCTCAAACAAACTGAACCATATTCGACACCAAGTTTCTATAATCATTTCAGAGCCTCTTAGATGAATTACATTCCCTACCGACCTCCTTTCATGGTGATTCATATCCCGTATGGAACATCATCACACCATATGGTAATTGGATCTCATCCTGTTTTCTTTCATATTCATCTTACTTTATTAACCCATTATAGAAAGGGTTACTTATTATTGATTTAATTAGATCAATGTCTAGATGTGTGGATTAATATCTATTATTTTAGATGTAGATATATATTTAAGATATATAGGGTTTTGATCTTGATTTAGTTTTTCAATCTGGATCTCATTATACATCATTTCTCCATAGATGTTTGGGAATTCTGTTGGGTGATATCTCATTAAAAAATTGAGTTAGGTGTTTTATTATTCAAATATCATAGTATTAATATAAAGTAACTATATTTAGTTATAGAATTTCATGGGTTATTTTATGAATTGTAATTCCAATATTGAATAAATTATTTTGGTCAATTATGCAATCAATGAATTGTGGATTTGATTGAATAAAGGAAATTGTTTAATTTGGATAATTAATTGATGAATTAATTATCAATGTATAGAAATGCTGAATTGGTGATACTTAATCGTTGAGTTAATTATTAAATTTTTTCATTGGGAATTTCGAATTATTAATTGGTGAATTAATTATTGGATGATGACATTATGAAATGTTTTATTAATTGTTGAATTAATTAATGGAAATTATGTGGTTGATTAATTTTTTAATTAATTGCCCGAAGATATGTGATTAATTAATTATTGAATTAATTCAGAGGATATCCCCTTATTTGGTCGACATCCATTTGACTTTAATAGTGCTGATGATCTCAGTAATAGATAATTTTTGTGAGGTAGTTCCTGTTGGGGTTTCGCAGGAAATATGCTTCATCTACGGTGGTGATCCTTAGAGTTGGCGAGGTGTGGAAGTTGTAGATTTGATGCTTCTTCCACCCACAACCGGTCTTCATTAGCTTCAAGCATCTTGAATTGACTCGGGTCTTCGTGCGATGGATCCACTCAATGGAAACAAGGGTGGTTCACAGATATGATTTAGACTTTCAACAATAGTGGGAGGGTGGTTCTCATCTTTTTCCTATTTTCTGTAATATTTTGTGGTATCGTGATTTTTGGGCAAGGCTTGTCTTTTTATTCCCAAACACTCCCAGATCTTATCTGGCTTCTGATTCTAGTGCTCCATTCTATGTCGGTGTGGTGTAGTGGTTTACAAGAAAGATACGAGATGTGATCTACATGCGGGTGATATTTCTCAATGCGGATCATCCTATGATGAATCTTTCCCTTCACAATTCTTAGGTTCTTGGTTTATTGAATGTTTTTTTTGAATTATTAGAGTTCATGGTATGGTATGAGTTGTTTTGGTTCAATCAAAACAGTTGTTACCAGCGAGTTTCCCTCACCGGTGCTCAATATGTCAATATAATGATGGTGATTCATTTTGTACGATTCAGGTATTCTTTATTGCCCGTGATGGCCTGGCTCCAGCGATGATCTGGTGATTCTGGAATGGAGCAAAAGTTCGGGAAATGATAGGGTCAACATTGCCTCGATGAACAACACTGATGGTGATGGCTCGGGCGACATGATGCCTTGATTCGAGTAAGGTGGAGGGATCAATGGTGTTCTAGTTTCGAAATTTGAATCTAGTTATGTTAGTTTTTATTTTTGAAATACTAAATTTGAATTTTTTAATATTGATGTGTATTTGAGTTCTGATGTGTTCGGTTGCCACTAACCCATAATGTGGATTTATAAAATTTCGAAAAAATATATATTTATAGTAAATGTGATAAGAGGAAATATTTTAATTAAAATTGGATGATGTGAATATGTTAAAATGTAATGCTCCGACCCCAGTTACCCATAGTCGGTGAATTATTACATATCATTAGAAAGATCAAAAGAAAGATCAAGTCTTGAAAGACTGATTAGTTTAGTAGCCTTGGAATAACTAGATACATTCATAAAGTTTACATTACATCATAAAATGAAAACTACAACAATATAGTCTCCATAGTCCACACTCTTATCCCCTCATACTATCCCCACAGGTCATTCATAAAATACTTCTTCACATCCTGGGAAAAATAAAACATAGAATGGGGTGAGCTCAAATTCCCAGTAAGGATAAAATATAGAGGAAACTTTCATAAATAAGAATAAACATTTAAGGAAATGTATAACTAAAAAAAACCTTTTAAACTTGAACTTCAATATAGTATGGAAAAAATAAAATTAAATAATTCCATTTACTTATTCACATGGATAGTCTACTAATCGATTAATCAAATTCAATATCAATAACCACTTTCATAATGATGGAAGGCATAATGTCAGACTATCATAACCACATAGCCAAGGCCTCGTGCCAAGTCTAAAAATAAGATTTTGTCAGGGCCTTGTGCCAAGACACTAGTTTGTCTCATGAGACCTACCGATGCATCGAGAAGCTATAGCGGGCTCCACCCATCACTTATTAAGTCCAATGCATTCCTCATATGAACATGTTTAAACATAACATAAACATTCGTTTTAAAACTAGCATACGAAATGTCAATACATTCACCATAAAACATGAATGGTATAAAAATAACACATCCACAGTCAAACATATCACAAAACCTTCAATAATATATGGAAGTTTTGTATCATAATAAATAACCTTCAAATAAGCATAAAATCCATCAAAGGATGTTGACATAGATTAAATCAAAACTATTTAATAGAAATATCTCTTTCTATTTTGAAATCATTTAAGAGTCATATATTTATAAAATAAAACATTTTCTTTAAAAATATTCTTATTATCTTGTAAGTTAAGCTTCGACGATTTTATAACGGCGGAAAATATCCGCACCCGCCGTATAAGTTAAAAAAGTAATTCTTACCTTAATTCTGTCGAAAAGGTTAAAAAGGACCATCTTTGAAAAACAACAGAAAGATTCCTTTATAAACTTATTATAAAAAATAAACAAGGGTGTAAATGAAATTATCCCATAGTCTTTAAAATAGTAAGAATGATTTGAAATAAATTTTTAAGAAACATGGATGTGGATGATAAAGAGGTCCCAGTAGATAATCACGTATAAAAAACCTCAGATAATGAAGAGATTGTGAAATAACCCTTACCTTGTACTCTTCCTTGGTTGGGGTAGGTTAACCTCCTGTATAATGGTGAAATAATTGTTATTAAATTATACAAGAATCATATATATTAATATGATATCATCTATGATCTTCTAACATTGCTTTGTTAATAATATTTTAGAATTATCGTCGTTTCGGGTGTTAACTTACTCATTTTCTTTTATATGTTTTGTTATGTAAACCATGTTTGTTATGGATAGGTTGTATATTATTCATATCTAGAATGATATTAAGTCCTTAAACATTATTATTAATCTTCAAATGAGAATTAGACTTGAATGGATACGATGGAGAATGAGTCTAATCGCGTTCGTGGAGATGGTAGTCCGTACGTACGCACGAGTGACAATATCATTATTTTGATATTAAAATAATATTTAATTGGATGGTATATCATATATAAAGAATCATTATAATGTTATATTTATTATTTACATGAATTACACATCATTATTATACCCATCCAAATAATAATTTATTGAATAACAATTACACCATGACGTGGAGATGGTAGGCCGTACGTATGCACGTATGGTGACATGTCATTCAAAGGATGGATAGAGTACTGAATATGGTTGTACCATATTTATAATAATATCACAGAATATATAAGATACTGGAGTTATTATTTGATAATGGGAATAACAAAGAAAGAAGAATTTGAAGAAGAAAGGAACTTGAAAGAGGGTGGTGAAAACATTACCTCTTCTTCGGGTTCATCCTTTTGATTTGATCAAAAGGGCTCCCTAGGTTGGATTTCTGACTAAAGGAAGGCCTCTAGGATGAAGTGAGGGAAGTTGAGAGTGTATTTGGTCAGGGGTTGGCCGAACCAAATATAACTACCCGTACTTTACATACATTGTCAATACTTCAAAATTGAAGCACACTTATTACAACATATAACAAAACCATGGAAGGACCGTATAGGTATAGTGTCTTTAGAAACTGGGAAACATAATCAACTGGTTCATAAAGCGTCTACACAGTCTCCCATTTATTTCATCATATATATAGTCCCTTTTGGCACATCTTACTTAATAACCTTCTTCCAGACCTGGGGAAAGAAAACATACAAAAGGGTGAGCTCAAATGTTCAGTAAGGGTAAACAAAAGAAATATCAATCACATCATATTCATAAGATCATAACATTTTTGAAATCATACCCTGCCAAAATAGATCATAATTTCATAACATGAGATAAATCATGGTAGTGAAATGTAATCACAATAATCATAACTTAAAACATGAAGCTTTGTGGCATACACACATAATTATAGAGAATAATTTCTTATTAGTCAAGACTCATTTCCAAGACTATCTTAGTGGATAAAGTCCATTTCTGAACCAAGTTCATTCCTCGTTTCAGTCCTGTTTCACTGAACCGGTTTAACCTGCCGTTCCATCCATGTCTATCTCATGAGATATAAACTATTTACCCAATGCATTGGAGGGAGATATAGGTCCCACCCATCTCATAATGATACCATTGTTATGTGTGCCACAAAATCATAAACCATACATCATAGCATAACCCGTGTAATAAAAATGGGATTCTTAAACATCGTGACATCATAAAACAATCAATATAAGATAAAAGAATTCATAAAAATAATTCCATCACAACATAATCAAATCAATTTAATAATTGGGATAGAAATAGAACCCTTTATTATCTTATGTGTAAAATAATTTTGATAATACACTTGAACTCCATTCTTGAGGAAAATATCCTTTCTACTTCAAAAATACTTTTCCATTCTTAACATGTCATAAAATTCTAAACTAAAAGATGTTGATTAAAAATAAACTTGAAAACTTGTAAAGTAATCTTCTTGGAAATAATTTTTTAAAAATCCATTCATGCCGTTTAAGTTAAAAAAACATTCTTCTCGTACTTTTGTCAGAAAAGTCAAAAAGTACCTCGTACGAAAAATAAAAAAAGATTCCTTTCATATATTTTACTAAAAACTCACCGAAGGTTAAAATTGGATTTAAAAAATTTTAGGTGGATGGAAATAATATTACATATTGAGGAAAAATGGATGTGGATGATAAAATACACCCCAGTAAATTCCAAAGTATAAACAATCTCGGATAAAAATGTGATTTTGATATTTCCCTTACCTTAGGTCTGATTTGCTTCATAAGTGTCCGAACCTCCTGTATAATGATTTAAATAATGTCATTGACTGATTACAGAATCATACTCATTGTTATGATATCATATATGGTCATATTCTTAGCTTATTATTAGTAATATTTCATTGCTACTTGTTATTCGGGTGTTTATTACTTTTTGTTCTTATGCGTGTTTTGTCGAATAAATTCTTACTCTTCTTGTTAGGTTATAGATAAATCATTTACATAATTTTATTAGTGTAATATATATCATATTTATTCCCTAAATTCATTTATGTAATCATTATGCAATTAAAATCATGTAGAACGAGTTGCATCACATCGTGGAGACGGTATTCCGTACGTACGCATGAGCGATGATATCGTTCCCATGATTGTGGAATTGTATTGGAGTGTATGTATACTATTTCAGAATCCATATCACGTTACAATAATCATATATATTCATTATTTACACCATTATACCCATCCAAGTAAGGTGGTGGTGGAAAATAGATTACACCACGACGTGGAGACGGTATTCCGTACGTATGCACGCGCGATGATTTCGTTTTCCGTAGGATGGATAGATGGTGAAATAGGGTTGTTTCATACTTATTATAACATATCAGTATATGAGTGATACTGATGTTATTACTTTATAATGAAACAACTAAAGAAGAAGAAGTGGAAGAAGAAATAAAGTTGAAATAATCGGTAACAGACATTAACTCTTCTTTGAAGCGCTTCTTTGAGACCTCATTTTTGGGCCCTAACATTGGTCTTTGAAGAATACCAAGACCTCTAGGATGCTTCTAGGGAAGTGTAGAGGAGAAATTGGCAGGGGTTGTCCGATATTGAAGGCTCAAAGTGGTGTGAGGAAGAGAGGGAGGAGGTTCCCTTTTATAAGGGAGGAGAGGGGCACCTTTGGAAAAACTAAAAATATTATTTTATTATAAAGCCATATTCTGTTTTAAATAGCTGAAAATTGATTTATTTAGAATCTAAGGTGGGGATGGGTCGAAATACTCTCATCAAATATAATTTGGACAAGTTTAGTTTACTATTTTAACCTTATCATTTAGATTTAACTTTAAGTTAGATAATTTTACTTTTACCGTGTCTTTTTGTGTTCTTACACTATAAGGTTTATAAACGTACTATAACAAGCCAAACGAACCCAAAGTTGTTTATTATTAATATATATAACATTTTATAAGTCATTTGGCCGAACCTTAGATTTTTAGTAATAAAATAACAATTAATAATACAATATTTGTTTTAAAAACTATTTTATGTCAATTTTGATACTATTTAGTAATTGATTTTTGTGAAAATCATAAAAGAAATATTAATTCTAAAAATGTTAATTGAATCAATACTGACATGTCATATTAACAAATAAAATTATTGTAATTCATAAAAAGTCTCAAATTACATTTATTTGGGTATTTATAACATCAATTATGTAAATATTTCATTAATAAGATAATTACTGCATTATCTTTGTGTCATAAATAAATTACATTATTTAAAGTCTAAAAATTAAAAAAAAAATACGATTATGTAGAAAATCATTTTATCTTTCTAAATAATATTTATAGACAAATATATCTCATGTATAACCCTATATTAAAAATTATTTACTTATTAAACATTGATTTTAACCATTTTAACCCTTCTTTAAATAAATTAATAATAAATGTCCTAATCTAATACAAGGGGGCATAAATGGTCATATTTTATTCCTAAGGTTGTTTTTTGTCGAATTAAACTTATAAAATAGAATTAGGACATGTGTTAGGGTAATAATAATATCATTTTTACCCTTAATTACCCTATTTACTTTTAACTATGGTAAATAAAAGTAAAAAGTTACTATTCACCAAAAATTATTTTCATCTCATTGAACGACATTTTACTTACTGAAATCAACAGTGTGTCTTGGATTTTTGAAATTCCACTTACAGAAGCGGTAAAATTATGTTTTATGTAAATTTTCAAATTCTCCTAGTTGGTGGGTAAAAGACGTTGAAAAGTTCAATAAAATTTTTGTATATCTAAAATTATTATAAAATGACTCCAATGAATTACATTGAACTTATATAGGTATTATTTATCAATTTTTACCTAATATAAATTTAAATAAAATAAATAATTATTTAAATAAAAAGTTGGTTTTTAAATAGTAACCCAGAGTTTTCACTATTCATCAAAAATTTAAAGTTTTCAGAAAAATACCAAAATTTCACCCTAGCCTAATTTCGATATTCCGAAACCCAAAATGAAGTCCATTTTGAAATATAAAATTTAAAAATTTTCAAAAAGCGGTTATTACTATTCATAACGGCTAGTTTTAATAATATTTTAATAGCATATCGCTGTTTAGTGAAACTCGGTATTGTATACGACGCAAGCTATCGAGGAAGGCCGCGGTTGCATGTAAAGAATGCCAAGCTAGTGTTGTGTGTACTGAAAGATTCCATTGATGATTTATATAAAATAAAAACAAAATATTTCTTATAAAAGTCTCGGGCGTTATATTCTACTCCCATTAAAATGAATTTCACCCTCAAAATTCATCACTTGTAACAAACAGATGAGGATACCTATCCCTCATCATATCCTCAAGCTCCCATGTATCTTCTTCTAATTGGTGGTTCCTATATAAAACTTTCACCAAACGAGTGGTCTTGTTCCGTGAGACTTTTTCACTACGACCGAGAATCTCTATCGGCTGTTCTTCATAAGAAAGATCTTGTTCTAGCGGTACAACTTCTGAGCTGAGTACATGTGAAAGATCAGGTATGTACTCTCTCAGGAGATATACATGGAACACATCGGGAACTTGAGAGAGATTCAGTGGAAGTGCCAATCAGTAAGCTACCTTCCCAACAAGATCCAGTATTTCGAAAGGACTGATATACCTAAGGCTCAGCTTTCCCTTCTTTCCAAATCTCATTACTCTCTTCCAAGGAGATATTCGTAAGAACACTTTATCACCCACTTCAAACACTAATTCTTTTCTTCGGTTGTCGACATAACATTTTTTTTTCGACTCTGAGCTTCTCTTATGTGTTGTTGAATTGATCGGACCTTTTCTGCCATCTCATCAACATGATCAGGTCCTACTAGCTTTCTTTCCCCAACTTCATCCCAACAAGTTGGAGTCCTGCATTTCTTTCCATAGAGATCTTCCTAAGAAGCCATCTGAATACTGGAGTGAAAGCTATTATTATAAGAAAATTCCACCAATGGTAGGTGTTGATCCCAACCACCTTTGAAATCCATAGAGAAATCTCCCAACATATCTTCTAGAGTTTGAATTGTCCTCTCAGACTGACCGTATGTCTGAGGATGATAAGCAGTGCTGAAACTCAACTATGTATCCAGAGTATGATGAAGACTTCGCCAGAACTTTGAGGTAAACCTCAGATCCCGATCAGATATAATAGAAAGTGGTACTCCATGCAATCTTACCAATTCTTTTACATATATCTTGGCAAGCTGATCTAGAGATAAATTTTCTCTAATAGCAATGAAGTGTGCAGACTTTGTAAGACGGTCAACTATGACCCAGATAGCATTATTGCCATTGGATGTTTTAGGATGTCCTGTGACAAAGTCCATAGTGATGTTTTCCCACATCCCTTCGGGTATGGGTAATGGTTGTAACATCCCCTTAGACTTCTGTCTCTCAGCTTTAACTTACTGACAAACCAATCATCGAGAGACATATTCAGCAACATCTCCTTTCATGCCATCCCACCAAAAGTACTCTTTCATGTCCCTATACATCTTCGTGCTTCCAGGATGAATAGAGAATGAAGAACTATGAGCCTAATCCAGCAACTCCTTCTTTAATTCGGGGATGTGAGGAACAAAAACCCAATTCCTGAACATTATTATCCCATCACAATCAAGGTTGAATTCAGGAACATTTCTCACCATCTTTTGTAACTCGACATCTTCTTTTTGTGCCTCTTTAATCTTAACATGTATAGATGGTTGAACATTCATTTGAGAAAGATATGATTTTCCCCTTTCATTATAATTCCATGATCCATCCTTTGTAAATCAATAAATATTGGATCTTTTGTGATCCTCATCATGGATAAACTGCCATGGTCTTGTGGACTTAATGCATCTGCCACCTTGTTTGCTTTCCCTAGGTGGTAATGAATTGAGCAGTCGTAATCCTTAATCAGCCGCAACCATCTTTTTTGGTGCATATTCAGCACCTTTTGCGTGAAAATATACTTTAAACTTTTATGATCAGTATAAATGTCACACCTTTCTCCATAAAGATAATGCCTCCAAATCTTTAATGCAAATATAACCGCAGCTAACTCCAAATCATGAGTTGGGTAATTTTACTCATGGATTTTCAACTGTCGTGAGGCATAAGCTATCACCATATCATTTTGCATAAGAACACACCCCAATCCCTTCTTGGATGCATCACTGTAAATCACATACCGTTCTCCACTACAAGGTAGTGTGAGCACAGGTTCACTGGATAATCTTCTTTTCAACTCCTTGAAATTCTCTTAACATTCCTCCATCCAAACAAACTTAACTCCTTTCCAAGTCAACCTGGTTAGTGGATTAGATAATTGTGAAAAATCTTTCACAAAACATCGATAATATCCAGCCAAACCAAGAAAACATTGGATCTCAGTTACTGTTGTTGGTCTCGACCATCTTTCGATAACCTCTGTTTTTTCTAGATCGATATATATCCTCTCTTTTGAGATTATGTGACCCAAAAATGAAACTTTTTGAAGCCAAAATTCACACTTGGAAAATTTGGCATAAAGATTCTCCTTTATCAGGGTCTTCAATATAATTCTAAAGTGATCTTCATGTTCTTCCTTTCTCTTTGAATATACAAGAATATCATCTATAAAGACTACCACAAACTGATCAAGATAGTCTCTAAAGACTCTATTCATCAGTTCCATGAAGATAGTAGGGGCATTAGTAAGACCAAATGGAATCACTATAAATTCATAGTGTCCATACCTTCTACGGAAAGCCGTCTTTGGTATATCCTCCCTTTTGACCCTTAATTGATGATACCCTGAATGAAGATCAATCTCGGAAAAGTATTGAGCTCCTCGTAGTTGGTCAAATAAGTCATCAATGAGCGGGAGAGGATATTTGTTCTTGATAGTGATCTTGTTATGTTCTCGATAATCAATGAAGAGTCTCATTGATCCATATTTCTTCTTAACAAATAGAATAGGTGCTCCCCAAGGTGACGCACTAGGGCATATGAACCCCTTATCAAGATTCTCTTGGAGTTGCTTCTTCAATTACTGCAACTCAATTGGGGCCATTCTATAAGGTGTCTTTGAAATAGGTAAAGCACCCGGTACGAGTTCTATTGAAAACTCAACTTCACAATTTGGTGGACGACCTAGAAATTCCTCCGGAAAGACATCATCAAACTCCCGTACAATTGGAATATTCTTAATTGTGAGTTTCTCACCAACCATTTGAGATAAATAACCTTCATTTAGTGGAATCAAGAACCATAAGATGGACGAAATTTCCACTAGAAGGTTATGTTCATCCTTGCATCGATAGACGATCAAAGATTGATCTGGAATATGAAATGTGACTTCCCTTCTTTGGCAATTGATATGAGCTCCATATAGAGAAATCCAATCCATGCCAAGAATCACATCAAATTCCACTATATGAAGGATCACAAGATTTTCAGGAAGAACTTTCCCACAAACATCAATCGGAGAAGAATTATAAAATATTGATGCGACTGTTGTGCCATTAGGAGTTGTCACAGCTAACTCAACATCTAATTGTTGAGGTAATATGGTGATACCCTTAGAAAATTCTTCATAAATAAAGGTGTGGGTGGATCCAGAATCAAATAATACATTTGCTACTTTAGAGTGGATGGTATGTGTACCTTTCACCACTTCGTTATCATACTCCACATCAATGATAGACATTGCATGTAACATTACTTTCTCTTTAGCCTTATGATTTTGTTGACATATATCATCATCGACAACCCTTGGATTAGGGCATTGATTGGAATAATACCCCATTTCCTTGGACTTGTAACATTGAAGTGTAGGAGGTGCACGCTGTGTAGCCTTTTCATTGTTCGCATCACTAGACATATTATTCCCATCATTGAGGCATTCAAATGCCCGATGAACTTCCTTTCCACATTTGAAACATTTACTTGTCCCTTTAAGACAACTCCTTCCATGTTTCTTTCCAAACCTTGAGCTTAAGGGAAAACTCATCTTCTTTTCAGTGTGCTCTTTAGATTTTCCTTTGAATTCCATTTTCCTCTTCTTATCAAACCCATATGACTGATGGGTTACTCCAATCTCCATCTCAACTTTGAGAGCACATTGAACGATTCTCTCGTAGTTATTGAAGTCCCTTATGGTAATGCCCTTCAAAGACTTGGTTTTAAGCCACTAAAGAATCGATCGATCTTACTCTCAGGTTGGATAATAATACCAGAAGCATACCTTGCATGTCTTGTAAAATTTGCTTCATAGGTACCAACAGATTCATCATCCTTTTTCTTAAGTTCAAGTAACTCCTTCTCCATCTTTGTTCGGAGAATACGAGGGAAGTACTTATTGAAAAATATGTTCTTGAACTCGTCCCATTCCATGGACTCAATTTCATCTCTTGGCCCTGTATATTTGATAAGATTCCACCATTTATTAGCATCACCTTCCAAACAATACACTGCTAATATGAATTTATCATGTTCAGAACATTGAGGAATTGAAAATATCTCTTCAGTAGTACTGATCCATTATTCAGCAACTAATGGATCTGTAGACCCGCTGAATGAAGGTGGACGTTGTCTCATGAAGGATTCAATAGAATGTTGCTCCTTCCTTTTCTCGTTTGGAAGTCCTACGTGATTCATAGCTTGAGAAAGTTGTGTGAGCATGACTACAAGATTTTTCATTCCAGCTCCCATAACACTTGGTTTCTCAAGGGGACAATAATTGCATTGCGCATCACATTCCGCATTAACACGGTTCCTTCGGGTTCCATCCATTGACTAAAACCAAGATGAATAGTGTGAGAAACACTAATTATAATAGAAAAAACACATAATCAAGAATAAAATTTCACACTTAAGGTCTTATCCTAGGATATTCATGCCCATTTCTAAAACACTAAGATTGTGTTCTATGCTTAGACTTATCCTTAGGATTCTTACTAAGGCTTTCACATCCTAGTTTCCAAAGGTTGACTATACCTTTCTTCTGATACCAACTATAAAGGTCTGTAATTACTTCCAGTGGACTATAATTGATACCTATCAAGGCACTCCATGAGTGGCTACACCCCCTGGGCGGGACACACCACCATCCCCAGTGGCAGCCATTTCGTCATGAAGCCCTTGGGCGGAGAGCCATGCTTCGTCCAACGCTCACATGTGAGAGTTCCCAAGGATTGGATTCATTTCTAACCTCCCTCTAATACCAACTATAACAACCCATACTTTACCTACATTGTTAATACTTCAAAATTGATGCACACTTATTACAAAATATAACAAAACCATGGAAGGACCGTATAGGTATAGGGTCTTTAGAAACTGGGAAACATAAACAACTGGTTCATAAAGCCTCTACATTGTCTCCCATTTATTTCATCATATCTATAGTCCCTTTTGTCATATATTACTTAATAACCTTCTTCCTGACCTGGGGAATGAAAACATACAAAAGGGTGATCTCAAATGCTCAGTAAGGGTAAACAAAAGAAATATCAATCACATCAAATTCCTAAGAACGTAACATTTTGGAAATCTTACCCTACCAAAAGAGATCATAATTTCACAACATGCGATAAATCATGGTAGTGAAATGTAATCACAATAATCATAACTTAAAACATGAAGCTTTGTGTCATACACACATAATCATAGAGAATCGTTTCTTATTATTCAAGACTCATTGCCAAGACTATCTTAGTGGAAAAAGTCCATTTCTGAACCGAGTTCATTCCTCGTTTCAGTCATGTTTCACTGAACCGGTTTAGCCTGCCATTCCAGCCATGTCTATCTCATGAGATATAAAATCTTTACCCAATGCATTGGAGGGATATATAGTTCCCACCCATTACATAATGATACCATTCTTATGTGTGCCAAAAATCATAAACCATACATCATAGCATAAACCATGTAATAAAAATGGGATTCTTAAACATCGTGACATCATAAAACAATTCATATAAGATAAAGTAATTCATAAAAATAATTCCATCACAACATAATCAAATAAATGTAATAATAGGGATTGAAACAGAACCCTTTATTTTCTTAGGTGGAATGTAATTTTGATAAAACACTTGAACTCCATTCTTGAGGAAAATATCCCTTCTACTTCAAAAACACTTTTCCTTACTTAACATGTCATACAATTATATACTAAAAGAAGTTGATTAAAAATAAACTTGAAAACTTTTAAAGGATGCTTCTTGGAAATAATTTTTTAAAAATACACTCATTCTATATAAGTTAAAAAAAACATTCTTCTCGTACTTTTGTCGAAAAAGTCAAAACGTACCTCGTACAAAAAACGACAAAAGATTCCTTTCATATCTTTTACTAAAAACTCACCGAAGGGTAAAATTGGATTTAAACAATTTTATGTGGATGTTAATAATATTATATATTGAGGAAACATGGATTTGGATGATAAAATACACCCCAGTAAATTCCAAAGTATAAACAATCTCGGATAAAAATGAGATTGTGATATTTCCCTTACCTTATGTTCAATTTTCTTCGTAAGTGTCCGAACATACTGTATAATGATTTAAATAATGTCATTGAATTATTCCAGAATCATACTCATTGTTATGATATCATATATGTTCATATTCTTAGCTTATTATTAGTAATATTTCATTGCTACTTGTTATTCGGGTGTTTATTACTTTTTGTTCTTATGCGTGTTTTGTCGAATAAATTCTTATTCTTATTTTTAGGTTATAGATACCTCATTTCCAGAATGGTATTAGTGTAATATATATCATATTTATTCACTCAATTCATTTATGTAGTCATTATGCAATGAAAATCATGTAGAACGAGTCACATCACATCGTGGAGACGGTATTCCATACGTACGCACGAGCGATGATATCGTTCCCATGATCGTGGAATTGTATTGGAGTGTATGTATAATATTTCAGAATAAATATCACTTTAAAATAATCATATATATTCATTCTTTACACCATTATACCCATCCATGTAAGGTGGTGGTGGAAAATAGATTACACCACGGTGTGGAGACTATATTCCGTACGTACGCACGCACGGTGATTTCATTTTCCATAAGATGGATAGATGGTGAAATATGGTTTTTTCATACCTATAATAACATATCCGTATATGAGTGATACTGATGTTATTACTTCATAATGAAACAACTAAAGAAGAAGAAGTGGAAGAAGAAATAAAGTTGAAAGAATCGGTAACGGACATTACCTCTTGTTTGAAGCGCTTCTTTGAGACCTCCTTTTTGGGCACTAAAATTGGTAATTGAAGAAGACCAGGACCTCTAGTATGTTTCTAGGGAAGTGGAGATGAGAAATTGGCAGGGGTTGGCAGAGATTGAAGGCACAAAGTGGTGTGAGGAAGAGAGGGAGGAGGTTCCCTTTTATAAGGGAGGAGAGGGGCAGCTTTGGAAAAACTAAAAATATTATTTTATTATATAGCCATATTCGGTTTTAAATAGATCCAAATTGATTCATTTCAAAGCTAAGGCGGGGATGGGTCGCAATCATCTCATACAATTGAATTTTGACAAGTTTAGTTTACTATTTTATCCTTATCATTTAGATTTAACTTTAAGTTAGATAATTTTACTTTTACCGTGTCTTTTTGTGTTCTTATACTACATGGTTAATAAACTTACTATAACAAGACAAACGAACCCCATGTTGTTTATTATTAATATATATAACCTTATATAAGTCATTTGGCCTAACCTTAGATTTTTAGGAATAAAATAACAATTAATAATATAATATTTGTTTTAAAAACTCTTTTATGTCAATTTTGATACTATTTAGTAATTAATTTTTTTGAAAATCATAACAGAATGATTAATTCAAAAAATGTCAATTAAATCAATAATAACATGTCATATTAACCTAGAAAAGTAGTGGAATTCATAAAAAGTCTCAAATTACATTTATTAGGGTACTTATAACATCAATTATGTGAATATTTCATTAATAAGATAATTACTGCATCATCTTTGTGTCATAAATAAATTAAATTATTTAATGTATAAAAATTAAAAATAAAATACCATTATTTAGGAAATCGTTTTAGATTTCTAATTAATATTTATAGTCTAATTTATCTCATGTATAACCCTATATTAAAAATTATTTACTTATTAAACTTTGATTTTAACTATTTTAACCCTTCATTAAATAAAGTAATAATAAATGTCCTAATCTAATCCAAGTGGGCCTGAATGGTCATATTTTATTCCTAATGTTGTTTTTGGTCGAATTACACTTATCCAATAGAATTAGGACATGATTTAGGGTAATAATAATATCATTTTTACCCTTAATTACCCTATTTACTTTTAACTGTGGTAAATAAAAGTAAAAAATTACTATTCACCAAAAACTATTTTCATCTCATTGAACCACATTTTACTTACTGACATCAACCATTTCTCTTGTATTTTTGAAATTCCACTCACAGAAGCGGTAAAATTAAGTTTTATGTAAATTTGCAAATTCTCCTAGGAGGTGGGTAAAAGACGGTGAAAAGTTCAATAAATTTTTTATATATCTAAAATTATTATAAAATGAATCCAATGAATTACATTGAACTTATATAGGTATTATTTATCAATTTTTACCTAAAATAAATTTAAATAAAATAAATAATTTTTTAAATAAAAAGTCGGTTTTTGAATAGTAACCTAGTGTTTTCACTATTCATCAAAAATTGAAAGTTTTCAGAAAAATACCCAAATTTCACCCTAGTATAATTTTGATATTTTGAATCCAAAAATGAAGTCCATTTTGAAAAATAAAATTTAAAAAATTTCAAAAAGTGGTTATTACTATTCATAATGGCTAGTTTTAATAATATTTTAATAGCATATCGTTGTTTAGTGAAACTCGATATTGCGTACGACGCAAGTTATCGAGGAAGGCCACAGTTGCGTGTAAAGAAAGCCAAGCTAGTGTTGTGCATAGTGAAAGATTTCTTTTATGATTTATATAAAATGAAAACAAAATATTCCTTATAAAAGTCTCAGGTGTTACCCCAAAATGCTTCAGAGGTGTGAATTAATGAGAAGGGAGAGTGCCCTTTTATAAGAGGGGTGAGGGGCACCTTTGGAAAAGCTAGAAATATTATTTTATAATAAATTCATATTCGGTTTATAATGGCTTAAAAGTGGATTATTTAAAGGTTAAGGTGGGTATGGGTCGAAAACCACTGAACCAATAGAATTTTAACCTTATTTTTAGTTTTAACTATTAGTTTATTAGTTTGACCCTAACCATGTCACTTTGTATTTTTATATTATATAGTTAATAAACTTACTATATACATCCAAGAGACCATCAAGTGGTCCATTAATGATACAACTATCATTATATAAGTCTATTATAAGATCCTTATATTTTTAGGAATTAAATATCAATTAATAATATAATATTTGTTTTAAAAACTCTTTTATGTCAATTTTGACAATATTTGGAAAATTGATTTTTGTGAAAATTATAACAGAATTATAAATTCTAAAAAAGTTATTTTAATCAATCCTAACATGTCATAATAACCTATAAAATTAGTTTAATTCATAAAAATTCACATATTATATTTATTTGGGTATTTATAATATCTATTATTTTAATTTTTCACTATTATGGTAATTACTACATCATCATTTTGTCATAAATAAATTAAATTCTTTAATGTCAAAAAAATTTAAATAAAATATCATTATGTAGGAAATCTTTTTATATTTCTAATTAATATTTATAATCGAATGTATCTTATGTGTAACCCTATATTAAAAATGTTTTAGTAAATAAACATTGATTTTACCTGTTTTAACTCTTCTTTGAATTAAATAACAATAAATGTCCTAATCTAATCCAAGTGGACCTAAATGATAATATTTTATTCCTAAGGTTGTTTTTGGTCGAGATACACTTTTCCAATAGAATTAGGACATGTTTTAGGATAATATTAATATCATTTTACCCTTAATTACCCTATTTACTTTTAGTCGTGGTAAATAAAAGTAAAAAATTACTACGCCCCAAAAATTATTTTCATCTCATTGAACCACATTTTACTCCTTGATATCAACCGTGTTACTCAGATTTTCGAAATTCCACTCACAGAAGTGGTAAAATTAAGTGTTATGAAAAATTCAGTTTTTTTAACTACCACTTAGTGGTTTCACAATTCATCAAAAAATGAAGTTTTTCAGAAAAATACAAAAAATTCACCCTAAGCTAATTTCAATATTCCTAATCCAAAAATGAAGTCCATTTTGAAAAATAAAATTTATAAATTTCAAAAAGTGGGTATTACTATTCATAATGGCTAGTTTGATTGGTTGTGGTGTGTTAGAACTCGATGTTGCGTACAACACACGCTATTGCATTATTCAAAGAGAAGCGTACCATAGAAGCTTGGGGTGTTACATTCTCCCCTCCTTCAAATAATTTCTTCCTCAAAATTTCGAGAATAATACCGCATGAAAAGACTCGGGTGGTTCTTCATCATAAGTTCCGCGGGTTCCCACGTTGCCTCTTCCATCTTATGGTTTCTCCACAAGACTTTTACCAGACGAGTCATCCAGTTTCTCAGTACTTGTTCTCTCGTATCAAGAATCTTGACAAGCACATTGCAATAAGACAGATCGGGTTCCAGTTCTAATTCCTCATAGGTGAGTACATGTGTTGGGTTAGGCCTGTATTTCCTCAACAGAGATAAGTGGAACACATCGTGAACTTTGGAGAGACTTGGCGGCATTGCCAATCGGTAATCTACAGCCCCAATTCGTTCTAGAATTTCGAAAGGTCCGATGTACCTGGGACTCAATTTACCTTTCTTACCAAAATGTATGACTCCCTTCAATGGAGATTCCTTCATGAAAACATGATCACCGACATGAAATTCCAAATCATTCCTTCAGTTATCAGCATAGCTCTTCTGCCTACATTGAGCTACTTTGATATGGTTTTGGATTACCTTCACCTTTTCCATTGTTTCCTCCACCAGTTCTGGGCCTACAATTTTTCTTTCACCAATGTCATCCCAACATGTTGGTGTGCGACATCTCTTTCAGTATAACGCTTCATATGGTGCCATATTAATACTCGAATGGAAGCTATTGTTATAGGAAAATTCTACCAAAGGTAAATATTGATCCCACATACCCTGAAGGTCAAGTGATCAGGATATCAACATGTCTTCTAAGATTTTAATAGTTCGTTCTGATTGTCCATCTGTTTGAGGGTGGTAGGCAGTGCTCAAATGAAGTTCAGTATCAAAGGCTTTCTGAAAGCTTTTCCAGAATCTTGAAGTAAAACGGGGATCACGATCAGAAACAATCGATAGGGGTACACCATGATGTCTCACAACTTCATCAATATATAGTCTTTCTAGATGTTCTAGTGGTAGATCTTCTCTTATAGCAAGAAAATGTGCTGACTTGGTAAGATGATCAACAATAACCCATATTGCATCGTTTCTTCTAGGTGTCTTTGGTAGTCCCATTACAAATTCCATCGTAATATTATCCCATTTCCACTCAGGTATGGGAATAGGTTGCAATACTCCACCAGGTTGTTTCCCTCCAGCTTTCACTTGTTGAAAAACCATACATCATGACAAAAAATCGGCAATCTCCCTCTTCATGTTGTCCCACAAAAAATGTTCCTTCAAATCTCTATAGATTTTAGTGCTCCCAGGGTGTATAGATAAATTGGAACTATGAGCATCATCCAGCAATTCCCTTTTTAGATTAGGTATATCGGGAACAGAAATCATCTTCCCGAATTTCAAAATTCCTTCTTCATACACAAAGTCTCTCAATCTCCCATCATTCACAGCTTTAATATTCTTTTGAAATTCTTCATCATCGGTCTGAGAACTCTTAATCCTTTCTAGTAAAGATGGTTTGGCAACCATTTGAAAAAGCATTGATGTTTCGCCTTCCCTGGTTATTCCCATGTCCATCTTTACTAGATCCATGAAAATTGGATCCCTTTCAATTCTCATATTGTTCAAAACTCCATGATCTTTTATGCTCAAATCATCTTCCACCTTGTTTGCCTTCCCCGGGTGGTAGTGTATCATGCAATCATAATCGTTGAGTAATTCAAGCCATCTCCTTTGCCTCATGTTGAGTTCTTTTTGTGAGAAAATATACTTCAAACTCATGTGATCAGTATAAATCTCACATTTTTCACCATAGAGGTAGTGCCTCCATATCTTCAAAGCAAAGATCATAGCTAATAACTCGAGATCATGAGTATGATAGTTCTGTTCATGAATATTCAACTGTCGTGATGCATAGGCAATAACCCTAACATTCTGCATAAGGACACAACCAAGTCCTTTCTTTGATGAATCACTATAAATAACGAATCCATCATTCCCCAATGGTAGAGTCAATATATGAGCATTGACTAATCTTCTCTTCAGTTCTTCGAAACATTTTTTACACTTTTTTTTCAAACAAATTTAACCCCTTTACGTGTTAGCTTCGTTAATGGGCTAGCCAATCGGGAAAAATTCTGGATGAAACGTTGATAATAACCTGCCAAACCAAAAAAACTGTGTACCTCAGTTATAATTGCAGGTGCTGTCCATTCATGGATTGCCTTGGTCTTAGAAGGATCAACATAGATTCCATCTTTAGAGACAATATGGCCCAGAAAAGGAATCTCCTAAGCCAGAATTCACACTTGCTAAACTTCCCAAATAATTCATGTCTTCTCAGAGTCTTCAGGATAATGTGCAAGTGATTTTCATGATCTTTGTAGATTTTAGAGTATACCAAGATATCATCAATAAATACCACCACAAATTCTTCGAGATATTCCTTGAAAACTCTATTCATCAGATCCATTAATACATAGGGTGCATTAGTCAATCCAAAAGGCATTACTGTAAACTCGTAATGCCCGTACGTAGTTAGAAATAATGTCTTCATAATGTCTTCCTTCTTCACACACAACTGATGGTATCCAGATCGAAGGATAATCTTTGAAAAGTATTGAGCTTCATGCAGTTGGTCAAATAAATCATCAATGCGAGGTAGGGGATACTTATTATTTATTGTTATAACACTGATCTGCCTGTAGTCGATACATAACCTCATAGATCCATCTTTCTTTTTAACAAAAAGAACAGGGGCTCCCCATGGAGAAACACTAGGGCAAATAAATCCCTTATTACTCAATTCCTCTGGTTTTTTCTTTAGTTCAACTAATTATACAACGACCATTCTATAAGGGGTCTTCGATATAGGCCTTGATCCAGGAATTAAATCAATGGAAAACTCAACTTCTCATTCTGGAGGATGTCCAGGTAAATCATCCAGAAACACATCTACATATTCTTTCACAATAGGTACATCCTCTATTTGAACATTTCTTTCCCCACCCACTGTAATTTCATCCTCTTCCTCCCCAATAATTGAATTTAGTTGAGGGGATGGATCTAGATAAGGATTAGGTGGTGAAGATTCTGCTCTAAAGATAAGGTGTTCCTTATCATCATCATCAAAAATCATAACCTCCTTCTTCTTATAATAAATCTTCGCATCATGGTCTAAAAGCCAATCCATACCGAGGATTATATCAAACTCAATCATAGGTATGGCGATGAGATTAGTGGATAAAGAACATTTATGTGCTCTAATGGGGACTGATTCAAAATACTTTATTGCAATGATACATCCCTTAGGAGTTTTAACTGACAACTCCTTTGTTAAATAAAATTGGAAATATCTACTTTTCATAGAAAACTGGGAAGATATGAAACAATGTGATGATCCAGAATCAAATAATGCATTTTCTAAACTTGAGGAAACCATTAAATTACCTGCCACTACGTCTTTCGGAGCTTCTACCTTAGCAGTAGTGATAGCATAAGCTTGGCCTTGATCCCTTGTCCTTTTGTGAGGTAAGTTCCCCTGACACTTAGGCATTCATTTGTATAATGTCCCATCTCCCTGCAATTGCAGCACTGTACATCAGTAGCTTCCTTCTTCCCCTTGCAATCACGAGCTTAGTGGCCTTTTTCACCACACTTGTAACATACTCTCGTCCGTTTTAAGCAAGTACCGAGGTGTTTCTTCCCACATTTACCACATGATGGATATTCAACCTTTCCCTTCATCCCCTTATTTCCAATCCCAGATTGATCAGCAGATCTCTTCTTCTCTTGCTTTGCTTTAAAGTCATAAGACTTAGAGAATTCCTTTTCTGTCTTGATAGCACATCATACAATGTCTTTGTATGATTAGAAGGATTGTGAGAACAATTCTCGATGGAGAAACTGTTTTAACCCATCAAATAAATGATCAATATTACTTCTTGGGGTATGTATATAATCTGTAGCATACCATTCTATCCTTGTAAAGTTAGCCTCATACTTTGTGACATTCTCATTCTCCTTTTGTCTCAGACTTAGAAATTGCCTTTTCATATCTGCTCAATGGTCGTGAGGAATGTATTTTTCTACGAGAATCTCTTTGAACTCCCTCCATTCCATATTGTATACTTCATCATCTTCCTTCGTGTTTTGAATCAATAACCACCATTGATCAGCATCTCCAGTGAGGTGATAAACTGCCATGACAACTTTTTCCCTTTCACTACTCCCCAAAGCCTGAAATATTTTCTCTAGGGAACTTATCCATTTCTCAGATACTAATGGATTTGTACTCCCATTGAATGTTGGTGGTTGTTGCCTCATGAAGCGATCCAACATTAATCCTCCACGCTATGGATCAGGGTGCTCCATATGGGTAAGGTTATTATTCATAACCTGAGTGGGTTGTCCCAGTATGGTGATTAGTTGATCTGCACCAGTTACATCACCAGCTCCACTATAATTATCTTGAGTAGGAGGGAAATCCCTACATGGAGTACGTGCATTGATACAGTTTCCATTTCTTCCACTAGGTGCCATTTCTAAACAATGGCATAAACTAGATTAGTTTATGAATCAAAATACATAATTTCATACTTATAAAACACTTAACATAAATTGAACTATTTATGGATATAATCCATAATCATAATAATGTTTTCTTTGAGGAAGTATATACTCATAAACCCTTCATAATGGTTTGTAAAGAAAATGAGAGTTATCCTAAGCATATCCCCCAGGAGTGTCGTAACCAAAAGTGCAGCAAGGCTCGTTATCGTGCACCAGTTCCTGTTCGAGTTTAGATCAAAGTAGTGTTTTCAGGTTTTACCCCTAGGTACATTTGTGCCAGAGCCGCCTCTACCTTCTCGTATCCAGACATAGATGTATTTCTTGGAAAACTCACAAAATCTCTACAATACCAAAATTCAAGAAAGTTCTTCTATACTAATCCTCAAAGTTCATCTTAGGTCTATGTGCTCTAATAAGAGTTTATCAAAATCTATCGTCCAAGGTTTGTACTAAACTTCCTATGATACCAACTGTAACGCCCCGAACCCAGTTACCTAGAGTTGGTGCATTATTACATATCATTGGTATGATTACAAGAAAGATCAAGTCTCGAAATACCGATTAGTTTAGTAGCCTTGGAATAACTAGATACATTCATAAATTTTACATTACATCATAAAATGAAAAATACAACAATATAGTCTCCATAGTCTACACTCTTATCCCTTTATACTATTCCTTCAGATCATTCATAAAATACTTCTTTACATCATGGGAAAAATAAAACATAGAAAGGAGTGAGCTCAAATGACCAGTAAGGATAACAATATAGCGGAAACTATCATTAATAAGAATAAACATTTAAGGAAATTTATAACTAAAAAAAGCCTTCTAAACATGAACTTCAACATAGTATGGAAAAAATAAAATGAAATAATTCCATTTAATAATTCACATGGATATTCTACTAATCAAATAATCACATGCAATATCAATAACCACTTTCATAATGATGAAATGCATAATGCCAGAATATCATAACCACATAGCCAAGGCCTCATGCCAAGACTACAAATAAGATTTTTTCAAGGCCTTATGCCAAGACACTAGTTTGTCTCATACCTACCGATGCATCGAGGAGCTATAGCGGGCTCCACCCTTCACTTATTAAGTACAATGCATTCCTCATATCAACAAGTTTAAACATAACATACACATTCGTATTAAAACTAGCATACGAAATGTCAATAAATTCACCATAAACCATGAATGGTATAAAAATTACACATACACAGTCAAACATATCACAAAACCTTCCATAATATATGGAAGTTTTGTATCATAATAAATAAAGTTCAAATAAGCTTAAAATCCATTTTATATCTCTTTATATTTTGAAATAATTTAAGAGTCATATATTTATAAAATAAAACATTTTCTTTGAAAATATTCTTATATTATTGTAAGAGAAGCTTCGACGATTTTATAATGGCAGAAAATAGCCGGACCCGCCATATAAGTTAAAAAAGACATTCTTACCTTAATTCAGTCGAAAAGGTTAAAAATGACCTGGTTTGGAAAAAGATAGAAAGATTACGTTATAAAATTATTATAAAAAGTCAACAAGGGTATAAATGACATTATCCCATAGTCTTTAAAATAGTAAGAATGATTTGAAATACATTTTTAAGAAACATGGATGTGGATGATAAAGAGGTCCCAGTAGATAATCACGTATAAACAACCTCGGATAATAAAGAGATTGTGAAATAACCCTTACCTTGTACTTTTCCTTGGTTGGGGTAGGTTAACCTCTAGTATAACGGTGAAATAATTTTTCTTAAATTATACAAGTATAATATATATTAATATGATATCATATATGATCTTTTAACATTGCTTTGTTAATAATATTTTAGAATTATCGTCGTTTCGGGTGTTAACTTACTCATTTTATTTTATATGTTTTGTTATGTAAGAAATGTTTTTTATGGATAGGTTGTATCTTATTCATATCCAAAATTATATTAAGTCCCTAATCATTATTATTAATCTTCAAATGATAATTATACTTGAATGGATACGATGGAGAATGAATCTCATTGTGTTCGTGGATACGGTAGTCCATACGTACGCACGGGCGACAATACCATTATTTTGATATTAAAATAATAATTAATTGGATGGTATATCATATATACAGATTCATTATCGTGTTATATTTATTATTTACATGAATTACACATCATTATTATACCCATCCAAATAATAATTTATTGAATAACAATTACACCACGACGTGGAGACGGTAGGCCGTACGTACGCACATATGGTGACATGTCATTCAAAGGGTGGATAGAATACTGAATATGGTTGTACCATAATTATAATAAAATCACAGTATATATAAGATACTAGAGTTATTATTTTAGAATGGGAATAACAAATAAAGAAGAAGTTGAAGAAGAAAGGAACTTGAAAGAGGGTGGTGAAAACATTACCTCTTCTTCGGGTTCTTCCTTTTGATTTGATCAAAAGGGCTCCATATGTTGGATTTCTGACTAAAGGAAGGCCTCTAGTATGAAGTGAGGGAAGTTGAGAGAGTATTCGTGTAGGGTTTGGCCGAACCAAAAGGCTTTTAAGGTGTTAATTAATGAGAAGTGGGATTTCCCTTTTATAAGAGAGGTGAGGGGCACCTTTGGAAAAACTGGAAATATTATTTTATAATAAATTTATATTCGATTTCTAATGGCTCCAAAGTGGATTATTTAAAGGTTAAGGTGGGGATGGGTCAAAAACCACTCGACCAATATAATTTATATAGGTTTGGGTCATTATATTAACCCTATCTTATAGTTTTAACTCGTAGTTAATTAGTTTGACACATACCATGACACTTTGTATTTTTATATTATATTGTTAATAAACGTACTATATACATCCAAGAGACCCCCCAAGTGGTCCATTAATTATACACCAATCATTATATAAGTATCTTGGCCGAAATTTGGATTTTTAGTAATTGAATATCAATTAAATATATAATATTTGTTTTTAAAACTCTTTTATGTCAATTTTGACACTATTTGGAAAATTGATTTTTGTGAAAATCATAACAGAATTATTACTTCAAAAAAAGTTAATTAAATAAATACTAACATGTCATACTAACCTAGAAAATAATTTTAATTCATAAAAAGTCTCAAATTATTTTTATTTGATTATTTATAATATCAATTATTTTAATTTTTCACCATTATGGTAATTACTGCATCATCAGTGTGTCATAAATAAATTAAATTATTTAATGTCTCAAAATTATAAATAAAATATAATTATGTAGGAAATATTTTTATATTTCTAATTAATATTTATAATCGAATTTATTTTATGTGTAGCCCTATATTAAAAATGTTTTATTAAATAAACTTTGACTTTAACTCTTTTAACTCTTCTTTGAATTAAATAATAATAAATGTCCTAATCTAATCGAAGTGGACCTAAATGATAATATTTTATTCTTAAGGTTGTTTTTGGTCGAGATACACTTGTACAATAGAATTAAGACATGTGTTAGGGTAATATTAATATCATTTTTACCCTAATTACCCTATTTACTTTTAACTGTGGTAAATAAAAGTAAAATGGTACTATTCAACAAAAATTATTTTCAACTCATTGAACCAAATTTTACTCCTTAATATTGACCGTGTCTCTCAGATTTTCAAAATTCCACTCACAGAAGCGGTAAAATTATGTTTTATGAAAAATTCAGTTTTTTTAACTACCACCTAGTAGTTTCACTATTCATCAAAAAATGAAGTTTTTCAGAAAAATACCAAAAATTCACCCTAGGATAATTTCGATATTCCGAATCCAAAAATGAAGACCATTTTGAAAAATAAAATTTATAAATGTCAAAATGTGGGTATTACTATTCATAACAGCTAGTTTGATTGGTTGTGGTGTGTTAGAACTCGATGTTGCGTACAACACACGCTATTGCATTATTCAAAGAGAAGGGTACCGTAGAAGCTTAGGGTGTTACATAAAACATGTAATAATTTGATACATGTGATAATGTGATATTTTGACAAGTGTGAATGATTTATAAAGGTTATGGAAGTCATGAAATTGCACACCCAAGATATATATGTATGATTGATAGACGGGGTGTGAGATAGGGACTGATGCTCTAAATACTGACTGGGTTTTAGACATGGAGTTCTACCACAAAACGATGTATGTTAAAATACATGGGACAAGGACTACATCTCAAAATACACATTAGGTGTGAGACATGGAATGATTCTTCAAATACTCATGGGGTGCTAGAAATGCTATTTTTTCAAAAAAAAATTAGAATTGTAATATGGTTCCATGTTTCCATAATAATGTTTTAAATTACATGGATAATTTAATCTCTTGAGTTATAATGAATCGAGAATTTAATATGTGACATGGTTCAGACCTAGTACATGATGAAGTAGGAATTCAGGTACACGAGTCATCGAGAACCTGGGTGTTTATGTTGTTAAATATATTTAATTTATAATTTGACAACTATTTACTTAGTAATTTTAATTATTTATTTATAAAACTACATATAGTACTATTGATTCGATATTGGGATAGATGTAGTGGGTTGTGGTCTACTGAGTTGAACTGACACATAATCTGGATGTATGATTAGTACATGAATAAATTTCATGTCTGCGGAAAAATATAATGGAATAGGTCCTATGTCAGATGGTTGAGTCGAGATGGATCAGGATTGAGGGAACCAAACTTTGTTTGGGTCCTGCTTGGGAGTCATCTGTTTCATTACTTTTTAGCTCTCAATTTTACTCATTGAAGACACTTTAGTGTGGAATATTTACAGTTATAGTATTATATTACTTATATAGTAATGGTCATATTTTGATTGTGGTAATATTCAATTTATGGTTATATGTTATTCAATTATTGATTCATAATTTTTACATGTTAATTACTTTTTTAAAAGGGAGTATGGTCTCCCCATGATGAATATGAGACCCTCCCTATTAGTCATAAGCCTCGAGTCTAAGGAGTGGCATGCCTCAGGTCATGTGACTAACCAACTAAGGTAAACGGTGTGTGGAACTAAGGATGTTAGGTTAAAAGGTCATATTAGAGCCAAATTATATTTTCTTTTAATCTTTGTGACTATTTGGGAAACATAGACATGAGATTTTGGAGATAATGTCCACAGTAACATGCCTGGGCATGGGAGTTGAAAACCTATATATGGGGTAAAACCCAAATACCTAGGGTGGGATTTATGTTATTGATGTGTGAGGTTAGAGATAAATATTATTTCCACCTTGGTTAACACACTTGTCCTATGGTTTTATTTTTAGTTCATATATTTGTGGATATTTGAATAATGACCTATTATGGAATGAGAGATGAGTATTCATGCATCAATATATGAACATATTAGTTTTTTAGACATGCATCATATTTGGAATGCATTGGAAAATGAGTTAAGGGTTAGTTGTTGACCATAAAATTTTTTCTTAATAAATTTTATTTAAAATGTTTCCAAATATGATATTGGAAGTGGTAAAATGAAGACCTAATGTGAATAATTTTGTTTCTGAATGAGATACATGAATAATGAGAATTTTTTTGCCCTTATTAACTATGATAAATGTGTATGATGGTAAAGGGTAATGACAGAACCTCATTTTTGACCATGTGGAAAGGATTGGTGGAAAGACTTGTTGTGCTTTATTTTGTTTCCCACTTACGTTAATGTGTTTATTTTTCGAACTATGTCCCAAGGTGCATTTTTGTAATTGTAGAGGTATGGATAAAAAAATGATTATTGATGGGTTGACAAGAGGACATGGTGATGGATGATCATCCAGTGGTGGAACGAGAGGCACTGATAATATCATGTAAATAATTCTTAGAGCCGTTCCAAGAGAACATCCATTGCTTAATACATTAAATGGAAATAGGCCATGGGGTGGGTTATGAAAAGAATTTATAATATGACAAGAGAGGTTTAGTTTCATCACCCTCCGACATTTAATGGACATGGTAGACCTAAGGGATATGAGTTATGGATTGATTCTATAAAGACTATAAATGACCATTTGGAGACTCCTATTGGGATGACATTCAAATTGGATGCCTCTATGATATGTAGTGTAACGATGCATCGGTGGGACATCCATACATGGGATGGACATATTGAGACTATGTAGTGGAATGAAATTTAGGGGATGTTCATGGAGAACGTCTATCTAGAGACAATTAGTCAATAGAGAGAAACTGAGTTCTTTAGATTGACACAGTAGTGTATGTGTATTATAGACAATGCTAGATTATTTACATATTTTTTGCAGATTGATCCAGCATTGGAATCATATTATGATACTTTATAAAAATAGTTCACACCAAAAATATATATTAAAGTAATTCATATGTGAAAATTTTCAGTGTGTGTAAGACTTCATAAGTGTTGAATCAGTCTCTCATTTATAAGGGGAACCTTATTGAGGCATCCTATAGTGTATAGGTGGTTTCTATTGGAATATCAGAAGGTGTGACTTAGAAGGTCCATATGAGTCATTATGAGAATTTTAGCTATAGAATAGGGATGTAAAGTGGCTTGACTGAAGGATTAGTTGCAAGGGATCATACCCATGTGCTTTTAAAAATGTGAGTTATGTTGGTGAACATTCATAAACAGTGTCCCCTATATCCAGTGGAGTAACGAGCCTAGTGTAATACATGTCATCCAAATAGGTTCTGTACGAACCCTCGATAAATAGGTTGTGATGTAGGAGCTAGATAGAATCGAGCTATGTAGAGAGGATCTTCAGTACCATATCAGACTGAAAACTGGAGTTCTACATGACATGGAGGTAGAGGTAGTAGATGTTGTATTTTTCGATAATATTTCCTATAACAATGGTGTCATTAAACATAGGGTATAAATATTGATTCTCATGGGAGATGGGTAGGGTAGTTTTATGTGGGGTGGCCTACACTTGTGCAGAACGAGGTTGGACCATTGATGGTGATATATTATTTTCAGGTATCTTCTATTTTTTCTAGTGATTTATTTTATAATGGTTCCTCTTATTCATTTATATCTACAATAATAATTAACTTTTTGAGCATGGTGGTGGAGTATGTGAGTGCGGTAATAAAAAAAGATACACTATTTGGAGTAAGGTTGAGAGATATCTGTTTGTGAAAGGGATGTTCTCTCAATGATGGTGAGTATCATTTTATATGGGATGTTTTAAAATGTGACATATCATTAATTGAATGGTTTTTTTCTAGGGACTAGTTAGTAGCATAAAGAGCCCATATTGATTGTTACTAGTGAAGAGTGACATCTGTGTCTCCTAATAATGAAACTATATTAACCCTGGAGAGTGGGATAAACGGGAAGGCTGGTCGGGGATTATTTATATGTAAATATGAGAGCTCACAACATATTTTGGAAGTCTATTGATTAATTATGGATCTTTGATACATGATTCCCTTCCACCCGTAGAGGATAGTATTTAGGATGTTTTTATTAATGACTTCTCAGGGATCCCACCTGAGAGAGATGTGGAATTTTCCATTGAGGTAATGCATGAGGATGAGTTGTTTTCTATTCCATTATATATATTTTCTCCTATATATCATCAAGAGCTAAAAAATTGGCTGGAGGAGATAGAGTATAACGAATTTATCAGCCTGACTATTTGCCTTAGGTTCACCCGTGTAATTTTTAAATAATGATGATGATATTTTATGTTGTCTGTCGATTAGAGGACGTTGAATTAGGTGACACTGAAGAATTTGTATCCTCTTCAATGTATCAATGATCTATTTGTCGAATTGAGAGAATATTTTGTCTTTTTTATGATAGAATTGAGATAGGGGTATCATTAGATGAGTGTTTAGGATTATAATATAACAAGGACTACTTTCATAAGTCGGTTTTTCCTATATGAGTTCACCGTAATGCTGGATTGATTGAAAAATGAACCTACAGTGCTTATGTCCATGAAGAACAGTATCATCCATCTGTTCCTAGACCAATTTGTGGTAGTTTTTTTGAGTATATCTTGGTGTACTCCAAGACTCATGATGATAATCCCCAATATCTTCACATCATCTTAAGTACATTAATATAGAATCAGTTTTATTCCATGTTATCAAAATGTGTGTTTTGGATTGATCATGTACAACTATTGGGACTCATCATGTCGGAGGATGGTGTGTAAGTGGTCCCAAATAAAGTACATATAGTTTTATCTTGGAAATTACCCAAGAATATTTTCAATATCCATATATTTCTTTGTTCAGTTTTCTATTATAAAAGATTCATCCATGACATTTATCAGTGATAAAATCTATATACAGGCTTGAAGAGAAAGGGGATAATGTCTGTTTGTTTTGAAGCATTCAAGAATGCATTATAGAAAATCAAGAGGCAATTTACATTAGCAATAATCTTGATCCTACATATTCTAGGTGAAGAGTATGTGGTGTATTGTATCACCTCTTGGATTGTACATGGATAAGTGATGATACATAGAGATCTAATTATGGCATATGGGTCTCATCATTCGACGAAACATGAACAGAACTACGCTATGCATGACCTAGAGATAGCTACAGTGTATTATGCATTAATGATTTGGGAGAATTGTCTATTGGGTGAACAGTTTATTATGTATACAGACCACAATATCGTAAATTATATATTTTCATAGTAATACATGAATATACAGTAGCATATGTTGGTTGATTATATGTAATAATTCAGTTTTGAACTAGAATATTTGTCTGAAAAAGATATATTGTTAATGATTCATTGAGATGAAAATATTAGAATTAGGCTGACCAGGGGTATAGTGTTCAATGGAAAATAATTACTTTGCTAGATAAGAGACATGTTATGGTTATGTAGAGTCAGTAGAAGATGAAACTTGTATCAGTTGTAGTAGAGTCCACACATTTGAGAAGGATCATAGAAATGAAGTATAAGGACCCTAAATGCTTGAAAATAAGGGAATTCATCGATGGTGGGGAGTCACCTAGTAATTAAAGCATAGATGTGGGTGAGATAGTATGTGTCAAAAATCAGGTAGTTTTACCCTTGAGTATACGGGAGGAGCTGATGCATTAGTTTCATTCCTCGAAGTGGGATGTATATCATGGTGTGGCCAAATTGTACCAAGACCTATGATGACTGTTCCATTGGGAAGTTATGAAAAAAGAGTGAAAAGGTTTCATGAAATGATCCATGACCAATCAAAAGGAAAAAGAAGAGTATCATCAACCTCATAGTTTAATACACCATATTTCCATTCCGAAATGAAAGTGGGATTATGTTATGACGGACTTTGTTTTGGGTCTACTAGGAATGACTCAGAATAATGAATCTATTTTTCTGATTGTAGATAGTATGAATAAAGTTTCACATTTCTTGCACATACGGGAGACTTTCTCAGTAGATAAGTGGGGAGAACTGTACATATGGTAGGTAGTCCGACTACATGGGTTGTCGTAGAATAATGTATCAGAACAAAATTTTTGTTTTCTTTATGCTTCTTTAAGGTCATATAGAATGTATATGGTAAAAAGATTATGTTGATTTTGACTTTCATCACATATATTGATGTGATATCAGAGTGTAAAATACATATACTTGAGGATATGTTGTGAGCATGTGTTATTGCAATTTGTGGGTATTGGGAGAAGTGCCATGGTATAGTGGAGTTATTCTATAACAATAGTTATCATGAATCTGTATAGATGGAACCATACAAAGATATTTATTATAGGCCATAAAAATCCCCTCTATGTTGGATGGGGATTGATGTGTCTGAATTTTTTGGATCGAGTCTCAGGAAGGTACAAAGAAGCATGTATATATGATTCAGAAGTGTATTTCTCTAACTCAGAGTAGATATAAATTTTATGTCGATAGATTCTTAAGACCCCTAGTGGTTTTAGAGGGTTACCAGGTGTTCTTTAGAGTGTCTCATAGATTGAATCACCACTGGATAGAGGGATAAGGCATGTTATAAACTTGGTTCATTTTACTATTTGAGGTTGTTGAGAGAATCGCTCTAGGAGAATACCGATGGGGACTTCCACAGATATATAATGTTATGAATGATGCATTTCAGGTATCACAACTACAATGGTATCACCCTGATCCTTCTCATGTGACCGAAGTGGATGATGTTGAGATTGATATATATGTTTACATTGAGAAGAATTTGAAACAAATGTTGGATCATGGTGGGGATGTGTTGGGGGGAAAGTCCATAATAATAATTTTTGTTTTTTTGGAAACATGTTTGTGTGAAGGAGGATACATTTGAAAGAGAAGAAAACATGTAATATCAATGGAAGAACCATTTTGACTCAAAATCATTGAGAATATTGGGAGTACAACTTGAGGATGATCCTGTCACTACCCATCCTAGTGGGGCCTAGGGTGAGATTACCCCATGCCCACCTCTAATTGGATAGGGATTGATGACTAGAAATGAGTAGGAATATCTCACAAATGGGAGTCGTTTTTTAAGTTCATGTACACACACATGACTTTAAAAGAAACCACCAAAAACCACACATTCATAGAGTAAATACAACTACAAGTTATATAAGAAAGTAAAGTACAAAAGATAAAACAGGTCAGTATACAAGCCCGCTAAAAAGATAATCTAAACATAAGAATGTATTGATGTCTTGGAAGGTCATCAATAGAAAACCCTACTAGAAGGGTAAGTGAATGTCAGCTGTCAGAATCCGTAGTAGCTTTCCACATCAAACTGATCACTCTATTAACAACCAAGTATTGTTACACCTAGTTCTCCATCAAAACGCTAGTCATCTGCAAAATACAAGACACATGATGGAAAAACCCATTCAAGTGTCAGTAAAATAATACTATGTAGGTCATCCCAAAACTATAAAGGAATGGCCACAAAATAAAGTTACACAGGAAGTGTTGTAAGATCACATAGGTATAATTCTATGACACTAAAATAATATAAAACATATCTAGCTCATTGAACACCCATTATAGAGGATACATGTAGTCCATATGAGACACCAATTCCTGATGAGACACTCATCCCCGATGAGACACATAATGTCAGTAAGTCACGTAGACTCCATGTAAAAAATGCCACACAGTCGTATAGTCACTGAGTCTGATCCATCTATAGGATTCTATTCATAGAATGCTTTTTACAGGATAAATCGGTCTTCAAGCCTACGATCATAAGTAAAATTCCAAAAAACTCACTTACTATATCTAAAAAGGACCACTCGACCACGAGGGTCACAAATCCGCCAATAGATCACCAAACAAAACATTCATTTGGGAAGTTATTTCCATTTTAGTAAAAAGGGGCTCATTAGGTCCAGGTCTGATCTGACATGGTACGACTACCCCGACATTACCAAGGTCCTGTCAGGCCCTACCCAATCGACCAATCCCATCCTGACCATCCTGGTCAACCCGACCTTCTCTAGTGGGTCGGTTCATCCACCATGGATATGGAAGGCACTATTTCACTACCTGGTCAACGCAGCTGGCCATCTAGTTGGCTGCTCCTCCTGCATGTGGTCAATAGGACAGCTTATCCGCCAGTAAACATGGAAATCTGCTGCATCGACTATCAATACCACCGCAGTCCACCCTAGATGCGTCTCCCAATACCACATATGATCACACCATAGTAGGCTCCTCCACCGTTGGCTGTTGAGCCAGCAACCTCCTACTTCTAAGTGGTCGTGCTGCCACTGTGCATCGCTGAATGATCCCCTTATGCGGGCCTCCAACATCTCCCTACTACTCTATTTTTCAAGATAGATGTACCATTGTGATCCTCGAGATGCATCCTTCACTATTATTGTCTTTCATCCTTATCACCACCATTCTGGGTGTCCGACCACATTCAGAACCTCCCACAAAATGTGTCGTGACCACAGAGGTTCTCCGGTGAAGAACACCAGAACAGGGATAAATGAACTATATAAAAACACCCAAACAATGAATTTTTCCCTAGTTCATTCGGCCTTTGTTCATCCTATTAGAAAAAATGGTACAAACCAAAAATATTCACAAAGATTATTCTATCTTTAAAACCTCATTGTAGAAGACCTCATCTCGCAAGAATGATCACCCCGTGGATCATCCATTTCTTGGTTTTATCTGTATTAGTCATTTTAATGAAAGAACTAGAAATAATTCACTATGAAATAATCCCCCTACCCTGTGGTTGGATCAGTCTTTGACTATGAACAGAAGTGGAATTTTCTTTTTTTGATCTATTGATCTTCGATCCCAGATCCATTCTCTGATCCTGATTTGGCAGCATTTGTCATTGAGAGAACCTCTCCTCTTTATCGTAGGGAAACTACATGGTTATAGGGGAAACACTAGATTTTTGGAAATTTTTTTGTAAAGAAAATATCTGATACATCAAAATATTTTTATTAGAAAATATTTTAATGATGTTTATATCCAAAATATTAACATTAAACCTTGACCTATGGAAATCGAGTATAGGCCCCACATAAGGAAAATTTGAGGTTCCAAATTCAATGGTTCCCTCAGATATTTGATTTGGGTACTTTTTTAAATGATAATAATGATCAAAGTTAGATGCCCAAATGCTTTTAATTAACAACTAAACTTTATACAAAGAATTATTCTAGGAACACTAGGCCTTGGAAATTCATGCAGTCTCAACTAATAGTCTCATAATTTTCCCAATTAATTTTGAAAAATAATTTAGTGAAAAATCATTGTCATTACAATTCTCCCCACCATAGGTTTTTCATCCCTGAAATCCAAAACAAGGGATAGTCGACAAAAAGATGAGGGTATTGATAATGAATATGAGAATCCCACTCCAATGTTCTCTCCAAGAGATTACCATGTTGGGACTGAATGCGCACTAGTGGAATCGACCACCTATGAATGATACACTTCTATTGATCCTCTATCTCCATTGGGTAATATTCAAACGTCTCCCCATCGTCAATGTCTAACTCACCCCTGTCGATGATGTGTGATGGATCATGCACATACCTCATTAGCAGTAAAACATCAATGACATGATGCACCCAACACATCTATGTGGGTAGGTCTAGGAAGTACGTCACACATCAAAATCTATAAAAAAATATTAAACAGGCAGATAAATATCAGATATATTATTCTACCACTACCAAATATCTATAATCCTCGCCGAGGTGAGACAAAAAAACATGGTATTCCTCCACAAACTCCAAGGGTCTCCATCTCCTATCCGTATAAGATATCCTCATACTCCATGAAGTTCTTATCCACTCTTGGATGATCATTCCCATATTGGTGGTAGCTCATACCAGCTCTGGACGCATGAGTGATAACTCCCCTAAGTCTTTCCATCATAATAGTAACCTATATTGTCACCCATATATGGCCTCGAATGGTTCCATAACAATGGTGGATTGGTAGCTATAGTTATACACAAACTCCATCATAGGTAGGTTATCCTCCCAACTATGACCAAAGTTGAGGATGGAAGAACATATCATTTCCTATGAAATCTAGATAGTCAGTACCATCTGGTCATCTATCTGAGGTTGAAATGCCATCCTCATGCACAACTATGTATCAAATGCCTCCTGCAATCCCCTCCTTAGTTAGGATGTGATGAGACCATCATGGTTTGAAACGATCGTTGGAGGCACCCAGTGACGCCGAACTATCTGGTAAACATAAAGGCATCACAAGATCTCTACCGATTCAAACTCCCGGCTGGGTAGTAAGTGAGATGACTTGATGAGTCGGTCAAAGATCACCCAGATGGTATCATGTCCCATAGATGTGCATGGTAAACCCATAAAAAATTCTATCGATATTCAATCCCACTTCCACTACGGAACCTCAAGAGGTTAAGCCACGCCTAATAGAACATGATGCTCTAACTTCACTTACTAACATTTGAGGCACCGAGAAACAAATTATGCCACTACTTTATTCATCCCTGGACACCAAAACTAACTTCATAGATCATGGTACATCTTTTACACACACAGATACACCGCCATATAGGATGTATGAAACTACTACAAAACCTCCTCTCACAATCCCACAAGTTCATCAGCTAGCCCAATGAAAAATAAAATGCTCTCTCCACCCATTGAATATCTGTTAATGGCTTGGCCTATGGATAAATGAAATCATCTGGTGTTGTAGTCAACATATCCAAGTTGTGCCTCCCTATCTTGAAATATGAGTGCGGGATTGACAACGATCGACTAAAGGTAAGCTACTCCATCACCATCCATGAACGATATCTACATCATGGATAATTGATATGAATCCACACTCAGCAACTACAAGATGGATCTTCTCATGAGCATGTCCTCCATCAAGTTCCCCTTCCTAGGAGTATTGAAAATATCGAATTCATAATCCTGGAAGAACTTTAGCCACCACCTCTATCTCCTATTAAGGTCCTTCTGGGATAAGATTAATTTTTAGACTTTTGTGGTCAGTGTAGATGGTAAACCATTCACCCATCATGTACTGCCACCACATATTCAATGTGAGTACCACTACTACTATCCGAAGATCATGGGTTTCATAGTTATGCTCATGTTGTCTCAACTGTCCGGAACTGTAGACAATGACAGCTTACCCATGCATCAAGACACAACCCAATAAAGTTCTTTTTGAATCATAGAACATTACATACCTGACACCCTCCTAAGATAGTATCAAGGTCAGGGCCTCTTGTCAACTTCTTCCTAAGATCATGAAGGCACCATTGTCACTCCTCCATCCATGAAAAGGGATATCCCTTCGATGTCAATGTCGTCAGGGGTGACACTATCATTGAAAAGTCAGATTAAAAATACCGATAGTACCCAACCAAACCCAAGAAACTCCTCAACTCATTAACACCCTTGGGTTGTTCCCAAGAATTCATCACCCCTATCTTCATCTTATCCCCTACAAATACAACCTCCAAAATGATTTGTCCTAGAAAGTGAACATCCCGAATCTAGAAATGACACTTTGAGAGAATCCCATAAATCTGATGCTCTTAGTGTGTATCTAGGACCATCCTCAGGTGTATCGCATACTTCTCCTTGTACAATGAGTACAATAGATGTCATCAATAAAGACCATGATGAACCAGTCAAGGTAAGGATTGAAGATCCTATTCATGAGTACAATGAATACTATCGGTGCATTGGTCACACCAGATGGAATTACCAAGTACTCGTAGTGGACATAATGACATCTCAAGGACGCCTTTAGTACATCATCACCCCGTACATGAAGCTGTTGGTGTCAAGACCTAAGGTCTATCTTCCAAAAAACCTCTATCCCTTATGCTGTTTGAAGAGGCTTTCAATTCTATGAATTGGATATTTTTTCTTCATGGTCACCTGATTCAGGCACAGGTAGTCCTCACACATTCACAATCTCTTATCTTCCTTCTTATATAAAAACACAAGGGCCACCTGGGGAGGAAAAAATGGTCCTCACAAATCCATTTCCGTTATAGGTCCTCTAGCTATACCATCAACTCACAAAGCTCTTTGGGAGCCATCCTATATGTCAGTTTGGATATTAGTTCCATATTGGGGTATATATCAATGCAGATGTCAACCTCCCTTCGAAGAGGTAACCCCCAAACATCTTCATGGAAGATGTTCTCATACTCATCCTCCACTAGAATAAATTGAGGACACCTCTCATCTACTGCACCATGGGTATTACTATATAACTGGTGAGTAATCTTTTTCACCCTTAGATAAAGTCCATGTTGCACTGCATGCATTTCATTTTCACTAATAAAGGAAAACCTAGTCTCATCTCCATGGACACACCCTACTCTATGCCTAAAATTGTCAATCATAGCATGTATTGTGGACACTCAATCCATAACCAGAATGATGTTATAAGGCCTCAACACTACTATAAGGAGATCTTAAACGATGATCCTACCTCTAAGATTATGGTCTCACTACTGGAATCAGTGTGTGATCTTAGAATTCCCTCTAGTAATAGTTTCTAATTGTAAGGATTAAACAAACAGCTCCATTAGAATCTATGAGATCCGAACAAGGTAAATGGTAAGTAATGAGTTACTGTCACATGTATTTATAAGAACTGCTGCTAGGATCTATAATACATATATTGTACCTCTAATCATATTTGGAGCCTCAGGATCATAAGCATCTATCAATTGAGCAAGACCCACCCCTATCCACCAGCTCTTGGAGCCCATGGTGGACCACCTGAGGGTGGTGGTGGTTGCACATCGAAACTCCATCCACCAGTATCTGCTCAGCCTTCTCCCCAACAATGTCTGCTACATAGCAAACCACCATTTTACAATCTATGTCTCTGCCATGATAGTCCCTCCACCATCTGTTAATTGTATGTGTGGCATGTCAGGAAATCACCACTCATGTTTCTCTAACCGTGACAGCTTTAGAACAACCTATCCTTCTCCCGACTCCCTATGACCTAGGAGCCTTGTACAGATGACCCTATATCCTAGGGTCATTCTCTGGAGTGCTTTACTACTTCGGTCCATGCGTCTGCCGATGTCTAGCTACTTTCTGATGATTCGACTTCCATGTGTCTATTGGTAGCTCCAACTACTGGTGACTGCTCTTCTAGAAAGCTCTACACGAGCAGATCTCACTCTAGAACCCCATAATATTTTAGAATTCTGAGTGATATCATCGAAATATCAATATCCTGGCATAGCCCCTACTCAAAGGTTTGATCCTTGAAGAATGGGACTCTCACCATATTGTTGGAGTATCGAGATGAGTCTATGAATCTCACAGAGTACTCTAGTACTATCTAGTTACCTTGCGGAAGATGAAATACCTCCTCTGTATGCACTAATCATAACATATATTGGAATAAATCATCCTTGAAGAGTCCCTCAATGTCCACCCAAGAGATGTTCACCTCCTCGTGTGTTTGGATCACTAAGCTTCACCACAATTCTGTTGAGCATTGAAGAAGTATCTCCCCTAGGAATGCAATTTGGTTGGGCGGTGTCCTCACAAGGTGGAAGACATGCATGACTACCTCCATCCAATCCTTAGTTACCTGGGGCTAGTCTCACAAATGAACTTGGGAGTTCACTACCTTTGGAACTCATATAGTTCCATAATCCTGTGTGCTTCCTCTACCGGTAGAACTGGTTGTGACTGCTGATTGGCGGGTGGTGGTATCACTAGTACACCATCGGGTGGGGCTATCTCTGGTACTTGTCCCAATACCGATGCCTTGTCTCTAGTTGTACCAGCCTCATGGTCATGAAACATAATCTTGGATGGCTGTCCAAATTGAGGCATCCTGAAACAGATCAAGATAAACAACAGTCAATAGAGTATACCTGGTGATCTGACTCAAGAATGACATGAGGACACCCTCAAAAATCTTATATGATGCAGGTACCATATATTTCTCTACAACTAGTGTTTTCATGTAAAGTGTTGGAAAGTAGGTGTCCAGTGTCCTAGTGTACGAAGACGTCGGCTGCTGCACTGACACTAGTGTCCTTAGCCTAAAAGCTAAACTCGAAACACTAAACATTGTTTCCCTGAACCAATCTCACAGAATCTATGTCCCAATTAGGAACTTATCCTTTGTATTGGTTCAACTCTATCATGGCCGAAACTAGTGGGGACCATGGTTTGACTACCCTTAGCCCGCATCCAATAGGCTAAGGGTTGGCGATTAGTGCCAAGTTGGTATACATTCCCACTAAAATGAGAAACTAAACATAAGCATGTACTCAAGACCCTCGATGCTCATTGGCAGAAGACCATACCTAAAGGGTAGGTATAGATCAGATATCTGAATCCATAAGATCTCATCTTGTCCATCTGAACAATCTATGCAAAACCTTTTCCTGACCCACCAAGGTCTATATCAACATGTTGGTCATCTTCCCAAGACACAACATGTGCGGTAAAGGACCATGTAGATGAGAGTAAAACAGTACTCAGTAGGGTAACTCAAAACCACAATGTAAAGACCACAAAAGATAGATACAATGAAGTATTTTCGTCCCAAAAATAGGTATAAGTATATGACACTAAAATCAAGACAAATGGACATAGTCCACAAAACAACCTGTATCAATGAGACATAGAGTCCTGATGAGATACAAAGTCCCAATGAGACACTCAGTCCCGATTAGACACTTAGTTTTATTATGTCACGTAGACTCCAAGTCACAAATCCACCAAGTTTTGTAGTCACCGGGTCTATGTGATTCATTATATTCCCTTCGTTTCATTCTTATTTTGAAAGAACTTACTCATCAATCTTGATTTCATTATCCAACTTCCACAAAAACACACTTAGTGTGTGTCAAAAGGACCTCCTCATCACGAGGGCCCCAACTCCATAAATGTCTCTTCAAATTTATGTACGGTTTTGATGTTGTGCACATTTATGTAAAAAGGTCTAGATAGGTCCGGGTCTAACTCGAATGACTGGTTCAACCCAGACCACTCGTATTGGCCCGTCGGATCTAGCCCATCCCGCTCAAGCGGGCTGGTTAATCGGCCTAGGATGAGCTGAGTAAATAATCGTTTCTTAGTCAATGCAGATGTACATAATGTCAGATTCTCCTATAGCATGCAATTCATGGGAAATAGTGCAAGAAGACCGATGCGGTGCTCTACCGCATCACTGATCCACACCGTATTGGCCTACCCTGGCCACGTCTCCCATCATCGCCCATATCCACGCCGCCACACACCACCACTAGAGACTCCACTTATGTAGGCTGCCACCTTCACCCTGTAGCTCTGTTTTTTGAGACAGAAGTACCATTTCGATCCTCGGATCACAACCTTCACTTCTTTGGCCTACTATCCTTCTTGACACAACTCCGGGGGTCTGACTGTGTTCGGAACCTCCAGTAGAATTGTGTCACAATCACGAAGGTTCCCCAGTGAATAACATAAAAATGTGGATAGAAGAAATACCCATGAATAACCAAAGAACAATTATCATCCTTGTTCATCCATCATTCATTATCCCCATTAGAAAAATGTGGAATGAAACAAAATGATTTACATAGATTATTCTTGTTTTAAAACATCACTATAGAAGTCCACATCCTACATGAATGATCGAACCATGTATCATCTTGTTTGTGGATTAATCCACATTCATCGTTTGACTGAAATAATGGGAAATAAATTACCTAGAAATACACCCCATACCTCGTGGTTGGATTATTCATTAACGATGAAAAGATGTTGCATCTTTGTTCTTCAATCTGGCGACCTTCAATACCAAATCCAATCTTCGATTCGGATTCATTGGCAGTTCTCATTGAGTGATCCTCTCTTATTTGTCTCAGGGAAAATTGAGGGTTATACTGATAACCTTGGATTTCATCCAAATATTAGTATAGAAAAATAAAATCTTTTTTTGTGTCAAAATATTTTAATTAGAAATAAATTTAATGATGTTTACATCCAAAAATTATCATTTTCCCTCAACCAGTACACATTGACGTTAGGCACCACCTAATGTAAAGTCACTATTATAGACTCAGGGCCATAGAATATCATGTCATCTCAACACTTGGTCTTAATGTTTTGTAAACTAATTTATAAAAATAATTCAAAGAAAAATGGGAGTCATTATTGAGCTATAATAACTTGGGGAGAGTTTATGATCATGACCTTTTTTAGAGTTGCATGATTCTTGATTTCTAGTGCTCATTCTACCATTTTAGCATTTTTCCTTAGTTTTTCAACTTGACGTGTTTCTGGGTGATTTTTTAAAAAAAATTAGAAGGAGGATAGTTCATAGTTGGTGTATATTTTCCCCAAATTGCGCACCCCATCCCACCAAATAGTGAAAACCTAGAAAGATGGGTTTTTCAAGGCTGACATATAGTTTGTCAAACTGTGTTCCAGCTAAGCAGAAACTATGCTCCCCCTAAAAAAAGTTCACAATTAAGGTGAATGGTCAGTGGAACCTATGTGTGACTTTAAAAGTCACCTAAAAATTAGTTATTTAATTACTTGAAACCCATAAACTCACCCAAATAAACCACATTCAACCTATGTTGTTAATTCATGATTTCAAATCCCCGCTGATGAATTCTATACCCTCACAACCTCCGTTCATGGTTAATTGAACCCCAGATCAAGGATATGCACCCCTTTAATTAGGAGTATCTCATCCAACATGGTTTAAATTTAATTATCCTTTACTTTTCCTTTAAATAAAGTGGTTTTAATCCAATTTTGATTAGATCTTGATATGTTTTTTGTATATGGATCTAATATTTTTGATATACATCTTTATTAAAATGATCTTGATTATTTTTCATCATTGAGTTTATTGATCTAGATCCAATTCTATGATGTTACTCCATAGAAAATCGGTATATCTATTGGGTGATCTTTTCTAAACAAAATGATGTAGGTGTTATTTCATTGAAATGGAATAGTCTTAACATTAATTACATGAATGAACTTGTGTAAATTCTAGGGTTAATTTAGAAATTGGAATTATTTTCATGAATTAATTAATGTTGAAAAATGATGATTTATGGAATTTGGGATTTAATTCAATATTGTAAATTGTGTAATTGGAATAAAAAATTGATTAATTAAATAATTATAAAAATATTGAATTGGGGAATTGGGGATAATTAATTATTGATTTAATTATATATTTTTTAATTATGAATTGAGAATAATTAATTTGTGAAGTATTTATTAGATACTGATATTGTAAAATTATTATTTAATTTTTTAATTAATTAGTGGAAATTATAGTGTTGATTAATGTTGGAATTAATTAATTAAAGAGAAGTGATTAATTAATTAGTGAATTAATTAATGTGATAGATATGGTAAATTATTTATTGAATTAAGTATTGTAAATTTATTTGATTAATTAATTATTGAATTAAGTAATGGACATTGATAGATTAATTTATGATTTAATTAATTTAAGATTGTGGTTTTCAGTTGTGATAAGTGGATTGCTATTCATTAATTTTTTAAGCGATAATATGAAGACATGTGATATTTTGATACACTTGATAATGTGATATGTTATGATATGTTTGAATGATTGATAAATGGGGTTATCGAGATTTTTTTATTCCCATTATATATATGTATGATTGAGAGATGGTTTGTGATAGAGGGATTGATTCTTCAAATACCCACATGATGCTAGATATTGAGTTATACCCACAAATAAACTATTCTAAAATATATGGGATTCAAACAGATGATCCAAATACCAATGAGGTGTAAGACAAGGATTGATGCTCCAAATACTCATAGGAGTGATAGACATAGATTCTACCCCAAAAAATTGGCATAAGATAATTGTTCCAAGTGGATGTATTAATGAATTTAAATTACTTTTATAACATAACCACATGTGTTACAATGAAATTATAATTTAGTATTTGACATGGTTCTTACTGGGTACTCACCGAAGCGGGTACTATGGTACTGGTGTCCTTGGGAACACATGGGGTTTATATAGTTAACTAAATATTAATTGATAATGTGATAAGAATTTAATGATTCATTGTTATTATTTATTTATACAACTTCATTAACTTTTAATGACTAGATGTTGTTTTACAAGACATTAGTGGTGGCCTATTGAGTTGTTCCCACACCCTGCTCGGGCTGTGAAATCGGTACCCGAATATATTTCATGTTTTGATTAAAGGATAAGAGAAAAGGACTTATGTTAGATGCCTGAGTTGGGGTGGAGCATGGTTGATGGAACCCGACGTGGTTCCAGAACCACTTTAGATTCGTCAGTGTCCTTACTTTTGGGTTTTCATTTTGAAACATGGCATATATTTTAGCATAAAATATTGATAGTTTAGTTTTAATTATGTTTCTCCAATTTTGGACATATGATGATCATTGTACTATTTTTTTATTCGTATATGTAATATAGTTATTGTTTCTTATTTTTGGAAGATGTATTACTCTAATAAAAGATGGTATAGTCTCTCATTGATCGATATTAGACCATTGCTGGTAGTCGGTAGCCTCTAGACTATGGGGAGGTGCTCTTGAGATTATGTGACTGAATAGATTGGGGCACTGTTTCTTGGAACCTGGTTGTGGATGTTACATTAACATAATTATATAAAATAATCCCTATGGCGATGAATTGATTTTGGAACAAAATAAATACATTATTAAAAATAATGGAATTATTTTTAAAGAAACTATTTATAGGCATGAAAAAACCTTTAACTTAATGCAATAAAAATCACTTTTTGTGAATAATTTTAGTGAAATTTATTTATTATATCTTAAATGATAATTTTAACATTAATAATTATTCTTTTCTATAAAAGATATAATAATCTATCCAATTTTATGCTTAAAAATATATTTTTCTAAAAAACAAAATTTTTCCTTTTATGACCTTGTTTTAATTTACAGAGTATTTATGATATTTATTTTTTAAATTAATATTCATTTTTTAAATTGGTAATCAATATTTATATTGGAATTAATTTTTGAGAAATATCTGAAATGATGAACTTATAAATGATTAGTGAAGGATAATAGTTTTTATTAGGAATTATATTTTTTCACAGTGAATTAAAAAACATAAAAACATTTTAATATGGTTTTAAAATTAAAATAATTTCAATTATATATTCATTAATTCAACTTAGTTCATTGGAACAAATTTTGAAATGATTATTTATATAGAACTTTCTAATCATTAGAAAATTTTTACTTTGAAATAGAGCTTTTTTATTATGTCTACAGTATAAATTTTAATTTATATTATTCTACTTTTGTGAATATATTTTTGTGAAATTAATTCTGTATTTTCAATAATAATAATTTATAATATCCAATATGTTCTACTTTTTACTGACTATAATTAATATTGTAAAAGGTAGTGTTTAATAAACACATATATGTTTAAAATGGTTTTATCTTGGCTTAAAAAAAATATAATCGATAAAATTACCTAAATATAAATTAATAAAAAAATATTGAGATTCTTCAACATTATAATGACTAATATTTGATAGTGTCCCATTTTTAATCCTTTTGACATGGTTAAAATGTGATTAAAAATTTTTATTTCAAAAAATATGTGTGCCACTCACCTCACTTATCAATTGCCACCCCCTCTATTCCTCTTTTAAAACATAAAAAACCATTATCATTGAAAAATAAATACCTAAATACCTTACATGATTCCCTCATATCAAATTATTTTCCTTATATTTTTTCAAAAATTCAACCTAGTAACGTTTTTAGTGGTTGAATCAAAAAAAAATTCTAACATTCCTAACCAAGAATTTTGTTTTATTTATTCCTACATGTCTATTATATCATATTAAGATGTGATGATATAATAGAAACAATATATCTCATATTATGTGATCTTATTAAGGTAATATAATAGAATAAATCGATTTCGTATTCCATAAAATGGGTTATAAATTCATCATTTTTGTGAACAATAAAAAACCATCTCACAGATCGATATTATTCATTTTCCTTCACATCCATAATCAACATGATGTAATAATGGAATAAAAATATACATATGATACTAATTATGTTATTATACTTATGTAGTTTTGATATCACATATACCATCTTGATTTCAATTTCTTGGTGGATACGATAACATCATTCATGTGTATGGATGAATACGACCTCGCCGAGCGATATGATAAGTTATTGACTAATTATTTTCATTGATGGTAATTAGGGTTAAAATAATAAATTTATATGATATACATGAAATGTACATTAATTTTTAAATGTGATATTTTATTTAACTTCTATTCATTACATCCTTCATGTAAATGGAAATTACATTCATGTATATGTGCGACAACCATCTCTATGAATAGTATATATAATTTTCTATCCCTAAATATATGGATTTAAAAAAATAGATATAAAATTAATATATATGATATTAATATCACTGTTAAAGTTCATTATATTAAGTAATCATTGTCAATGTAATATGGATGATAATACAAAATCATAACACATAATAAAAAAAGTATATATTAAGTATAATGATATTTTTACATGGAATTATGAATAAAGGGTTAATAAAGGGTCATAAGTAATTCATATATGGTTTGATAAATATATAATAATATTACATTAATATATAAATAATAATGTCATATTTTTATATGATTTTTTTTAATATTTACAAATGATGTCGATCGATAAACTACAGGATGATTGCCTCACATTTATATTCTATGAAACACATTCTATATTCACCACATGATTCTTTTATGTGGTATATAAAATAACTATCAATGTATTTTGTAATACATATCTTGAAAATTATGGGGTTGTTATAATCCATTTTAGGATCTATTCTTCATGGGTATTACAATTCAAATGTTTCCATAGTATAGAAGGATTTTTTTCTCAAATTATCTTATTTTCAGAATTTGGTAAGATGTGGAACTATCTTATATTATAAGGTATATATACATCTCCTAAAAATTTTATATCAAAATTATGATTATTTTAATGATTTTTAATGTGATTTTTTAATTTTCTCTTTAAAGAGGATTATTAATTAAAATGCAAAAATGTGGTAATGATGTTATGTAACGACCCTATTGTTTATAATTATTTTCTATGATTTTGTTGATGTTCAGAAAATCATCTCATCTGTATCTCATGAAATATATGAATATTATTTTCATATTTTTATATCATGAAAATAAAAGTTTTCCTTTATTTTTTCTATCTTTATGTTTTAAAGATATAATAAGAGTATTTTAATAAAAATCATCTTTCTTTATCTCCTTAATCAAAAACACCTTTTTCAAAAACAATATTTCCTAAAGAAAATTCAAAAATGTTTTTAAAATCCAAAAATAGATTTTTGAATAATATTTTCCCATTGTTTTATATTTGTTTAATATTTTTTAAAAAAATCATCATGTTATTTTCCAAAATAGTACCTTTTGGGTTTTAACAAAAACATGAAATGATTCATTGTTTAAACATGTGTGTCATGTAATGAACTTTCCTCTATTAGGACCAAAAAATGAATATAATATTCCATTAAAATTAGTCAAGGGATATTTCATAGAAGTGTATTTTTAAAATAATCTATAAATTTTTTGTTTTAAAATTTTATTTTCAATGAAAATTTATTTTCCTCATGGAATTTTATATGTGAACATTGAAAAACAATTTCAATCTAGGATGAAATCCCTTGATGTCACTATTTTTTTCAATTATTAAGGGAATATTCAATATTATTTCTCTGGATGGTTTATTTTTATGACGAAAACATTTTTATGAAACCCATTTCTCTTAAACATGGGTTAACATGATGAAATTATAATTATACCCACTTCCTTTTCAATGAGTTATGATATAATGAAATAGTGAAATGATTCTGAAACAAGTTTATTTTCCACATGTTATTCTATGATGAAATATTTCTGAAACCGAAATATATTTATGGGTTCTGATCTAATTTTTTTTAGTGATGTGCATGAACACTTATGTAAGATTAATTATTTTGTTACCAAATAATTATAAATTAAAATAAATAAAAGGTAAAAAAAATTCATGTTTTTTCATAAAATCTAATATGATTCACCCAAATGTGTTTAAACTAAACAAATTAAACTTATAAGTTTTTTTTAATTTTTATAATTAAATTTATATATTATATATTCAATCAAATGTATAACTTTTATTTTTTATTTTTTATATAAAAAATATATGATGAAATCAAATTTTATGATTGAAAGATGTACTTTTATAAGAAACTAAATTTTCTCATTTTGAAAAATTATTTTAAAAATTAATATTTCCATATTTAGAAAGTTAATTGTAAAAAATAAAAAATATTTATGAAATAAACGTGTACAAATTTTATTGGGGTGAAATTTTCGCATTTTTTAGAGAATATAATTTTGTATATATATATTTTAAAAAAATAAATATTTATTTAGAATTAGTAGTTTTATTAAAAAAATTAAAAACCAAAAAGTTAATATAATATGTATTTAAAAGTAAAAGTAGATACAATTTATATATATATATATATCTCATTTAATAAACTATATTTTATTTGAATCAATTTCTTATTAAAATTTGTTGTAAAAACTTATTAAACTTTTGAAAACATTCTCTTTTAAAAAACACTTATTCATCACATCGACTAGATTGATTTTAAATTTAAATTTTCCCTATATATTAATGGAATGTTTTAAAATTAATACCATATTTTTATCATCAAAATTTATACAATCTCATAATTTCAAATAAAAGTTTTACAGAAATGAATAGTAAAAATATTAAAAAATAATTATCATGGTTAAGGTTAAAACATTTTTATATGGGATAAAATCTATTGTAAAGTAGTTAATTTACCTAGACGACTATAAAGGCACATTATAGGTATATATGATGAATTAATCCCCTATATAGTTTGATAATGTCCATTTTTTTGGACTTCTGGCATGCCCAAAAATGTGGGTATGACTTTTTCATAAAACAATTATCAAGTGAGCCACTTACCTCACTTATAAGGTCCACCCCATATCTTCTCCAATTTAAAGTTATAAAAAAATTACTATAATTTACCTAATACCTTATTTAAGACCATCCTCTCATCCAAGAATCCATTTTATGGTAAGAAATCCATCTGAGGGAGGATTTTGTTGAAAACAAATAAATCTAATGAATGGTTGACATCATTAACCAATCATTTTATTTTAGTTTTCCTCTAACTATGTAATATGTTATTATGTTATTTTAATAACCTAAATCCATCCCTTATTCCAATATGTGGGTTCAAAAATCATCATTCTTGTGTATGATGGATTACCGCATCCCTGATAAATGTTATTTTTTATCACCTCCTTACTTGGATGAATATAATATTGTATTTAATATATATGTATTATATTTATGATATTATCACACATTTATAATCATGGTAAAATATATAACATATTCCATTCAATTTGATGGTGGATCCAAAAATGTCATTCATTTGTACAGCGGACTACCACGTTACGAAGTGATGTGATCTGTTTTTCACAAATGCGTTTCATGGATTGTAATTGTGGTAAATTTAAGTAATATATATATATATATATATGATATATATGAAATATATTTGTTTATATTATTTTAAAAGATTATCTACCTTCTATTCAAATATTATTTTTAGAAAATGGAATCAACATTCATCTGTATGTAAGACGTCCTATCTCCATGAATGGTGTATTTCGTTTACTATCTCTAAATTTATGGATTAATATAAGTAAATATATAATGAATTTTTATAATATTTATATCCTTTTAACCATTCTATATATTAGTGAACCATTATAAATGTAATAGGATTTATAATACAAAATCAATTCACACACGTAAAAAAAGTATTTATTACTAGAAACATGATTTTAACAAGGAATTTTTATGAAATGGGTAATTAAGTGGCATAAGATATTAAATTATTTTAAGATATATATAATTAAGTTTCTATAATAGATTTATAATAAAATTATATTTATTATATAGTTGGTTCAATCATGTACAAATAATGTTGAGACATAAATTAAGGGAGGTATGTCTAACTTTTATTTTTTGTGAGACATATGAAATATTCACTAAATGTTTCTTTTATGTAGTTTATATACTAACCATGAATATATTTTATGAAAATTTACTTTAAAATTTTTGTATTGACATATCCATTAGAGTATCAATATTTTATGGGGATTATAGTTCAAAATATACCAAAGTGTTAATGGATTTTTGTCTCAATTTGAATTCTTTGGGACGTAAGATATTTTATGCACATATCTTAATTGATGGGGAGTATGTATATAAAATTTACATGATCTATAAAAAATATAATTATTCTCAAGATATTTATTGTGTCATTTTTCAATAATATTTAATTGTTGTTATGATTCAAATGATAACAAGGTGGTATATATTTTATATTATAATACTATCGCTTATCAGTGTTGAATGTGATTATGCTTCCAATGGGGAAATCATAAGATCCATATCTGAAGAAAATCATTAATTTTAATCCAAATTTTAAATTTAATGAAAAGTAATGTTTTCAAATCATTTCTCTCTCTTTATTCACCCAAGAGATCAAAATAACATTTTAGGAACATTCACCATTATTTCACTATTCATTCGAAAACACTTTTTCTTTCAAACCAGGTTTTTGAAATACATTTTGAATTTTTTTTAACATTATAAAAATTATTTTTCAAATAAATTTCTAGCAATTTATTTATTTTATTAAAAAAATAATGAAATATACATTTCATTTTCTAACCAATATCTGAACGAAGTTTACAAAAAAAAATAAAATAAATCAATAATTTAACATTTATATTATGTGTGGATTTTCATTCATTCATTCCCATGTAATGTCTCAAATATTCTAGTATAGTATTCAAATTTTAGTTTTAAATTAATTGATTTCCAACGTATTTTATTAATTACTAGTTTTAAAAAGGGATGCACAATAAAATATTATTTTCATCAATAAATGTTCCATGTGATTTTATTTATCAATTTTCATCAGAGTAGATAAGAAATGATGATACATCTTCATTAGTGTTATCTAAGGATACAATTCATATTCATTCTTTGGATGGTTTTTGTTTATGATGAAAATATTTTTATGAAACAAGAGTCACTTCCATTTTTTATATGATGAAATAATTATTATGAAATTCACTTCTTCATCCATTAGTCTTGCTATGATGAAATTATGAAATTATTATGAATAATGTTTAGTTTCCTATGTTATGATCTCATGAAATGATTATGGAACCCAATTCATTTCATGGGTTGTGATAAAATTATCATTTTATTATCTTTTTGAGCATGTATGTATTATTTTCATTATGTGATGGGTGGGAACTATATATCCCTAATATTCTTTGGGTAATGATTGATATATCAGGAGGTAAACAGTATAAGAATGGGGAGTGAACATAGTTTAGTAAGTGGATCATTCCACAATGATAGTATTTTGTGAAATCCATGATTACAATAATGGATTAATGGAGAACCCATTACACTATTATAATCATAGAAATGTGCCATGAACTAATAAGGAAATAATTTTCTAGGATTTAGTGTATTCTATAAATCTACAACTTATTCCAATTTTATTTTCTCATAGTCAATATTATTTGACTCCATTATGATACATGTCTTATGAAAATCCATGTTTTATTTCATGACTTATGTTTATGATCTATGATTTTGAAGGTATGATTTTGATATTTTGTTGTCATGTCCTCTTACTATTGTTCTAATGGAATATTGATATCTCTCACTTTCATCCTTACTGAGAATTTGAGCTCACCCTGTATTATATTTCATTTCCCATGTTGTTATAAAAGGTCTTATGAATGATATGTATAAATGGATTCAACATATGATGAACATAGTGGGAGATGACATAGCTCATTTTTGTAAAAGTTTTTTTTCACTCCATTTCGGCTATGGCAGTAGACCTAAATGATTCTTTAATTATACATTATATAATGTGATGAATTATCATCTATTAAGATGTAGTATTAATGTATTATAAGTTTGGGTATTTATAGAAATACATTATAAATTTAACACAAAAATTAATATAGTGAAGATATTGGTGTTATGTTATTTGAATGATTAACGATGATCTAAAATAAATTAATGGATAAATAAAATGAAAATTTGCGGTTAAGAGATAAACCTATTATTTAGATGACTTCCTTAGGATTATACCTATATCCGTCCTAAGTCCATTTTATAATCCATACAACAAATCTTGGAAATATATAGAGATTCAAGGAATATAAATGGGTGGGTTTTACTTCTGCAAAAGGAACATTATTTAATGAGAGGAGAAAAAAGGGGGTTCCCTTTTATATTTTGTGGATCATACAAAATATTAATTTTTTCTTAAAATATTAACACATTAATGTTTTACTGAATAAAAATGGATAAAAATAAAATATTTTTTAATATTAAATGTTACAGGTTAAAAATACAACCATAAAGTATAATATAGACATATTTAAAGGTTATTTGAAGCTTATAAATGAATTTTATCCCCCTTGTAATTCAATTTTAACCATGATTATAGAGAAAAAATAATGTATTTAAATTTGATTGAAATTAAAATTATTTTGAACAATTTACCTAAAATTAATTATCTTAATTTCATATACTTGATCGATTTTATAAAATTATATTCAATGATGTGTTGTACTTTACTTTCACACTGAACATGTAAAGCATATAAAAGATGATTCCTTAGAAAAAATCATTTTTACATACAAAAATGATTTTACAAAAAAAATCATATATAATGTGTATTAAAACAAATTTATCAAATTATAAGTTATCAAAAATAACTAATTAGAAATTTTATATTATCTATAATAGATTCTGAGTTTGTAAATATTTGAATATGAATGGTAGTTTTCAGTAAAAATACATATTTCTCACTAAAATGAATTATTCATAAATTTCTAAAAATTATTTATAATTTATCCTAAGATAATTATTAGATTCAAAATTAAAAAAAAAAATTTCTATTTTAAATGATATAATTTTTTAAATTATAATTTTAAATCAAGTTATATATATCATTATAGTGAAATATGGTTCCAAATTTTATTTACCTTTTTATTTAAAAATTATGGAACACTATTGTAATGAATGTAACTATATAATATATAATTAATGAATTTTAATAATTAATGGAATTAATTTGATATTAATTTTACCTTATTTTAAACATTTTACACCCTTTGGATATCATTTCTTCATAATTTCATTCATTATTTAATCGAGTGGTGATACTTTTCCTTCATAGAATTTTCTAATTCTCATTTTTATTATCATATAATATGGTTTTTCCAGTAATCATTAACATGTGATGTAAATTTATTAATAAAATCATATCTACTAAAATGAATTTTATATGGTGTTACTCATAATAATGGTTTCTTCCAACTCAACTACTTGTGTTCAGAAAGTGTGAGATGCATCCAACACAGTTATTCTTGATAAGAAATGTTACATATATTTTTTTACGTAAGATAAAATCATAGGCAAGGACACTCAATAAGGATATTATACAATATCATCTATAATTTCATATGTTCTAATGAACTAAAATCAAAACATTCTTTATTTATACAAACACATTATATGTTCCCCAATAGAATAATTGTGTGAAACATGGTCACCTACTTTGATAGAAAGAATGTTCCTCAGGTTATTGTCATAACTTTTCAACCACCTCTAATAAATCAACATGTATTTTGTAATCATCATCAACATCAAAAATATTTCCACTACAATTATTAGTCCCCAAAAAAAAATTTCCCTAGAATTTAACCAAATAGTTGGATCCTGATGTCATATTCTATATAATTCCTCAAAATGTTTCCTCTTTTTACAAGAATGAAATATATTATTATAATTAAAATAATCAAAGTATAATTTTGACCTAAAATTACATTATAATCAATTCAAATAGATAGAGACATATCATATAATATCAAAATACTTATCTCTTACATCCCAAAAGGTAGAGGATAAATGGGAATACTAGAATTTAACTTAATACAAAATAAATTTATAATTACTTTTTAAAAAATTATATTGGAATCTGGGATAATGATTAGATAAATTAGAAATAAGACTCCATGTAAACTAATTATCTATTTAATATAATTTTGAGAAATTTGATCCAAATAATTAATTATATGAATTGGAATAAAATTACTACATTTAAGTAATTCATCAATAATTACCTGAAATTTAATATTACTTGATATTTTATTTGTAATCCCATTTAGAAATCCATGGTAATATTCTCTCATTTCAATTATAGAATTTGAAAATGTTGAATAATCTCCTTTTTATTAAGTTTTAATTTATCTTTACCATTTTAAAAATATAAGAATTTCATAGTAAAATTCATAATAAATATATCAATTCATTCTCACCAGTAATCTTCCTAATGGTCTATATAAATTTTAGTGTTTCTGGTGTGAATATAAACTGGAGAGATATATTCGTAACTAAAAAGTTAATTCCTCAACTAGGGTATACAAGAAACACATCACCCTTTTATAAAATTCATAACATTATATTTTTTATATATTATATTTATGAGACTTATCCTTGTGAAAAAATTCAACATTTTTTTATAAAAATTTATATTCCATCTGATCATACATAATCTTTTCAGGAAATGTATATTATTTGGACACATTGGAAAAATTATAGGAGATCATGTATGCATAATTTAAAAAATTTTGTCTTGGTATTTCTAAATCAATTACAATAACATCTTGTTCAGGGTTGTCTATTTGCTAAATTTTCTAATAAGATTTAAATTTCATTAATCCTATGAAATTACTCGAACAATCATCATTATAACACAATCTAGTACCATCAAATAAGTATCACTACAGATTTAAAAGTTACCATATCGGGATGGAATGTTTAAAATTAAATAATTTACAATTATTTCTTTCAATTAATTGAAACTATCACCACTTTCAATAATCAATATAATACTTACTACTATTTTTGATAAAATGTATATCATGCTTCTTATCCATGAAAATTATTATAGAATTATTATATAATATCATACTAACCAAGGAAAAATATAAATCTTAGTAATAGTTTTATGTCTTGAACTTTATAAAAAAATGTTTTCTTTAGCATAATAAATAGTTTTTTTAAAGGTTGTGGCTAAAGCCTCATTATATTATTAAATCAAATCTAAGACCTCTTTTAACTGGGTACAGGGAGACCCATTACATAGCCCGATGTCCTAGTGGGCTTGTAGCCCATTACATAGCCCGTATGCCCAAATTTTTGGCCAAATGCCCATTCTGTGAATAGTAACCCAACTGTTATAGTACCGTCGCTGTTATAGTGCCCTGCCGCCTGTTAAATCTAATTTTTCCACAAATAAAATTTTCTAAAATTTCCATATTTTGTATTTTTACAATACCTAGAATGAAGATCTATTTTTTGGATTTCAACCTATTTCACTATTAGTTGATAGTAACTAGACATTATATCAATCATTGAAAACTATTGATCTTTCTAGAGAAAATCTAACCTGTCATCAATATGAAAAAACTGATACTTATTTTTAATAGTTTTATTATTCAATGCTCTTGAATCAATTAAATGTTTCATGGAAAAATCATTATTTTTACAAACAAGAAAGGGAAACCCATAGAGGTGTACTATAATGAATGAATCCAATATTTATAAATTATTTTGACTAATTTTTCAATAGAAAAAATTGTCCTAGAGTCATTAATAATTATGGATTGAAATTTTCTTAGCATTTGAAACTACACCAATCAGAAACTCAACATCCAAATCTCACATAATACAATCAATTTATTCTATGAAAATATTCTAATATTATTTTACTTTCGAAATATTATTAATCTAAATAGATTACATATTTTAAAGAACATGATATATATATATATCTTTCATTTCTATATTATAACTATTTTTCAGCTTCTTGATATGTTATATGTAATACTAATTGATTATTTATAAAAACTGAAACTCTTTATTATAAATAAATTATTTTTAATTTCAATCTATCTTGGAGTGATAATATGAAAGTTATATACATAATACCATCCTAAACCAAATTTTTTAAAACGATATGGTTTTTAGGGAATACACTTCCACATATTATTACATGTTAATATTTATCAATTCATTTATTCTAATTAATACACTATGTGATTTTACAAATAGTCGTGACATAATTTAATGAGTTAAAATTTTCATTTTACCAACAAATTTATAAGAGGAGAAATATTTTGTAGAAACCTAATCCCAAATGAAATTTCCATAATATGAAATATCAAGAAATGTATTTATTACCACATCATTCAATGTCCCTTCATCTAGATATGTATATTCAAATTATTTAACCATGTATGTATTCTTATAGTCAAACGACATCCCATTACTTCAATAATTTATCATGAACACATCCAAAAAAGTGACCCATTTCATCACATTTAATAATATATACTAATATGTTATTAAAATAGGTTATAACACTACTAAGATATTTTTATTTTCAATCATTATAAATGTGACCAAAAATTAAACATCAAAATAACTTCCAAGAATTCAAAATAAATGCCCCATTATTCATTTACAACACTTACCCCAAACATAAAACTTTATTTTATTACCTTAAAATTTATTGGATGGATTCATCTAACATGTCTTCATCCTTGACCAATTTTTGTACTTGATATCATAAGAAAATGACAATAAAAAACATACACTTCCACTATCAATATATATCAAGAAATATTCTATTAAATTTTAAATTCAAGAGAGGCCATTATTATTTTATACCATGGATTTTACCCTAAGTAAATATTATTCATTCTATTATAAATATCTCGTAAAAAATATAGTTAATACCATTATAATTAGGAGAAGTTTTCTATATATGTGTCCACTGAATCGTCCTTCATTTTCCTCATTTCGAAAAGAATCATTTATATCCCATGTCAAACAACGATAGAAATATTTTTCTAAAAAAATATATTCTGAAAAGGATCCCATTACGTAGTCTCAATACCTTATACTTATAGAGTAACCTTATCTTGATTCCAACATTGAATAGATTAACATTCAAACCATTAAATATAAAGTGTTATATTTAGATACATAGAATAATCTTTAACCATGAATATAATTTATAGATATTTACTGTATATATCAATATCAATTGAGCCAAAATATCCAATGAATGATCAAGTGTTACCTCTTAAAAATTCTCCACTATCAACACGTTAAAATGTGACATATCTATTTATTGTCTAGAAAGAATAATATCATTTTTGATATATTGTATCGACTGTAACACCATGATATTTAATGAAATTTTAGTTAGCATTCTTATTGTATGGTGTTAGGAATGAATATTTATTTTCTTTATGGGCCACATAGGCTATCCAAGGTGGTCTCACCTAGAGAGATTAATATATTGTTCAAAAACAAATTATATTCTATATAATCTAATTATCTTTTATTTTTTAATTATTTATGAAAACCCTGTAATTTTTGGGTTGTTTGTTTTGGAAAATAAGAAAATAACAAACTATAACTAAATAATGATTTTGAAATAATGATTGTCAAAAATAAATGTTTTAGTCATAATCTTTGGTTACATAGGTTATATTATTGTTTATTTCTTGTTTACATACCACTTGATGAGTCATATATGAATCCATAATTACGAATTAATTATAATTAATTTTATGATGGTGGAATTTTACATTCCTTCCCCACACTGAACCACTCCATCTAAAATTTACATGTAGGATAAATCCTCAAATTAGATTGAAATTACTACAAAATTAGATCCACCATATGACATTTCTTCGCTACATGTATCCTAAACTCCACCATATAATGATTTTAACCAATAAAAGGAATGGATAATAAGTAATGGTTTAAGTAGAATTAATTCATGATATCTTCCATGGTATAAATCTTTGACTGTAGTGCATTTACCTATCATTCACCAAAAACAGGTTTCAATCATTTCTAATTCAAAACACATTAATTATTAATGTCACAAAACCTCCCCCAAATATAAACCCAGGTTAGTCACCTTCCATATATAAGATAAGGATATCATAAAGGATTATGGGTTGATAGAAATAATAAATTAATATATTTGATGAACAAACAGCTGAATTAAATGAATGAAAGTGATTTATATTGAAAAAGAAATTGAAAATATAAATTAGCCTAATCCTAGAAAAGTGTAATATAAGATCCCACCAATTGACAATTGATCCTTAAAATCCACTACCTGGGCCTTTATTTATTATCGACCATCACACCCATGTTGAATTATAATGGCGTCTTAATGGATCATAATGTACACAAGGCCATATTGTGGGTAGAAAATCGGTCTTCCACCATTATTACATCAACATATCTTTTTATGGGTGCCATATGTGGGTTTCAAATTTCCATTTAAATTCAGGTAGAGTAATGTATGGGGTCAAAAATTTTAAGACATGTTTAACCAATTTAAATGATCTCTATTCCTAGCCAACATGTGTCGCAACATGACCGGAATTTTCATACTCTGAATTATCATGTGACCCACCAAATTTACCCTTCTATGTTAGGTCTTCTATTTATTTCTTGTAATCCTTCTTTTATCACCATGGGAATGCAATTAATGATGTGAATTTGGGTACTCTATATATATTTTTCATTTTTCACCATGGTTATTCACTTATGATCTCCAGATTTGGTAATTCACTTTTCCATTATTCATTATCATGGGACATAATCTTTATGTAGAATTAAACTATTTTAGGATCATTTTATATTAAACATGGTATCCTTCAATAATATTAAAAAATTATATACCAAAAAAAATAAAAAAATACGCTTTGAGAATATTATGTTTTATATTTATTTATTCATGAATGTAGTGAAAATGTCAGTTCCAAACAATTAGAACATGATCTTACTTAATCATGAAATATTAAAAACATTTCAATGGAATTTAAATCTAAAAATTATTAAATCTCCATATCCACTAAAAGAAATGCTTGATAATTGGAAATAAACATTCAAATTTCATAGTAAACAATTTGGCCAACTCATCATTCAAAAATGAAATAATGTAAATAATTTATTAAATATTACAAATTTTGAAATAAAAATCCTTTTTAATTTGAGGAAACCCAAAACTAGTATCTGGGATATATTTAACGATACCATTACATTAGTATACAGTATGATAATTTTCATATTCAAAGACTAGAAAGTTTAATAGTCTTTGTGGACCAGATATATACATGGGTCTTATATAACATTTGAATGCATGAATTAAAACATATTTCTTTTTTATTTATTTTTTTATTTTATCAATAATAAAATTATTTCATATATAATTTACCTTTATTTATATCATATTAAACTTCATATAATCCTGGGTAAAGTAGAATAAATAGTGGTAATCAAATATTCTAAGTGACTATTAAATACAATGGAATAACTGACGAATCAATAATCATAATTAATATGAAGAGGTAAATATCAAAAAACATGTTCCATGTAATAAATAATCTAAGAAAGAAGTGTGTAAAAACTGAAAGGTGAATAAAATTTCACTCATTCTATTTAACTAATTATATAAGGAATAATCAATATGGAAATGTAAAAGAATGATGACACATTCTATTTAATCCATTAGCATTTAATGAAATGAATCTATATAATTTTTCATAGGGAAAATCCTCTATATAGTAATAACTAAAATGGATGAAATTTATAATTATCAGATGTCATGTATTTTGAAGATGATCTCCAATACATTTAAGACCTATTATCAATACATTTTAAATCATTTGGTAGAATGAAATCTGATTCTTCTTCGAATAAATTTGAAGGGATTGTCTCTAACTGATTTCATCTCATGATACTAAGGATTCATATATATATATTATTTCCATAGGTCCCCATGTAATGACATGGATTTTCCTATTTTTATTTTTAGTAAATTTTAGGGAAAATTCCAAGACCAGGTGCTGAGACGGAGTGCAATTCCAAGGCCCAGTGTTCCTGGAATGGTTTGTCGAAAAATTCTATGTTTTTAATTAGCAACACTAAGTAGTTTTCTTGAAAAAGTGGAATAACTCATAATTTGGTTCCCATGTGAGAAATATGAAGGATCCATTGAGTTCAGGATGGAAGGTTTACCCTATTTATGACATAAGTTTAGTCAGGATGGGCCACAAATGAGGATACCTGAAAATGGAATAATTGTAAAGAATTTAATTAAATAAAATAATTTTAATTTCAAATCCTTATAACACAAGAATAGTGACTCTGATTTATAGTATGAGACAACCATTTATCTCATGAGTTTGTTCTTTCCTTAGGAAGAGCCTAACATTTTCTAGTATAGGGTAACTGTGAAATTCAGTTTTTGGGATGTGACTGTAAATAAAATAATTAAATAAAGATTATATTCTTTCTGATAAGTCGTAAATGGTAACTCGTGTTGATAATATTATTGTACCATCTAGTATGTGGGGGTGTTATTTCTATGGGGGGGGGGGGCTAACCGTTACTATTGCGGATCAAGGATAAATGTTAATTTTCAGGCGTTTTGAGAATAAATAAAATAATCCTAAAAAATTAATTCTATTCGAAAAGTTTTTCCAGCAACGCAGCAACGAGGTAACTGTTTCATTTCATAAATGAAATAGCATAATGAATTGGTGACTCCATATAATTTAAATGTTGAAAAATGTTTCATCAATTAATATCCTAACATTTATTACGTGATCATTTCCACAGTCTTGGAATTGTTCTTGGGGGATTATGAGGAATTGCGCTGGCGAGCGATGAATGACAATGAACAATCTTGTTCCCTTCACCCTCCGTCAATGGATCACTAACAATAATTGAGGATCAAAATATCCCCAATGGTAACGGTGGATCAAAGGATCTCCAACGATAATGGTGGATTGTAGGTCATGGATCGATGAACATCACTATGCGACTCCATTCTTCATCGATAAAAAATCTTATCCAACATTAGGGTTTAAATCATAGTGATTTCTTTCCCACCGTCCTCCCCCCTAAATGAATAACATAGATCTATAATCTAACAAGTTGATCCATAGAATGCTACTTCATGCAATATAAGGTAATATTTATTGTGGGATTGGTTATGGGGATTAAGTCATTGTGAATTATATTTATGATTTGTGATCCCACTGAAAAGAATAATTCCAGGCCAACATGAACAAAGGCTGGTTTGTTCATTGGTTGTTCTCTGTTATCCCCTCTCTCTATCTCATTATTCTTCATTTACGAACCAATGAGGACACATAATATTTATTCTTAGTGGGATTCCATATGAGGTCTGACCCTCTAAGTGATGGAAGAATGGATACCATTATCCGGTAGTGACATTGAACCCCCAAGAAGCCTAGAAGCATAGACAGGTTTGGAAATAGACCACCATAGCATGAATAGTGGGATGCAGAGAAGACTGCTGATGCATCGACAACTAAGGTTGGAGGAGGCGGTCCCTGGTAGCACAACGAGGCGACATAGGATGAGGCCACCAGTAGATGTGGTAGTGCAGGGTTGCGGTGCCGATCAGGTGTCGTGTTTGGTGGAACGACCTGTGGGGTGGGATGGGGTGCACTGGAACGTGGCCCACACTGGACCACCTGTGGAGGGAGGTAGTCAGCCTCAGCTGGTCATGAGGTTGCATGAAATGAACACCAATAGGGGTCCATGTTGGGCCCATGCTAGCCCGCTATTGCAGGCTGGGCCGGTGGAGTTAACTAGGCCTCTAGGGGGCCCGACTTGTATGAACTGTTCTGACTATGTTGGACCATACCAGATGAGAACTATGTCACTTGGCGACTTGGCGGACTGGACCCATGGCCTAACCGGGCTGGGTCCAACAATGCACAACATACATATCCACTCTTTCAGGCGATAATAGGTCAGCCCAAATCAAACTGGGGTGGGTTATGTGGGGCACTCGGGCTGGGTTGGTCAGGTGATCTAGCCAAGTCAGACCGGGCCTTGACGCAACCCTTCCTTGTTTTCTAAAATGCCAACATCATTTAAACCGAGCGTCTGACTGACGTGCCATCTATGGATTTTGACCCTTGTGATGATAAATTCTTTTGGTTATACTATATGTTATACTTCATGGAATTTGAAATGTGACTGATGGCTTGAGAAGTACATTCACCCAGAATCAAGAGACCTATGAGAAGGAATCCTATAGCAGGCTTTGACACGATGGATATGCTGATTGGACCTTAGTGTTACATTAGCCGAGCATACCTTAGTGGTCTAGTAGTCGAGAAGATCTCATTGGTCCATTAGCTCAGTGTACCTTAGTGGTCTATTAGTTAAGAAGACCTCAGTGCTCAAGTATCCTAGCAGACCATAGTGGTCCAGTAGAAAGGCAGACCTTGGTGGTCCAGTTGACCAGCGAACCTCAGTGGTACATTATCTAAGCGGAACTCCATGGTCCAGTAGCCATGTGAACCTCAGTGACTCATCAAGGATAAGTCCCTCTTCCATACAAGATGATTCATCTTTGTGACTGATAATCATACTTTCTATAATTTGAGTTATACTTGGGGTGAGTTGTCTTTTCTATGTGGTCTTTATTTGTTGTATTTCCATTGTGGTTTGTGAAACCTACTAAGTATTTTGTTAATCACCCATGCACAGGATTCACCCACAAATGACTTTTATTTTTATAGGTGTTCGATGCTTTGATGAAGGCCTTGGGGGTCTGAGACCAGGTTGTGCTCAGTGAGATGTTAAAGACATGCATATTTATATAACTATAGGAGGATACCCTTCACCTGACCTTCAGGTAGGGTCTTGAGTGGATAGAATGTGTTAGTTTTACTTTATTTTGTGTTTTATTGGAATATATTCTTGGCCCTTAGTACATTCAGTTTGTACTGTACTCTTAGGAGTTGTCTCTATGATAGTTGTGGTTTACATTGTGTTTACTTTCTGTAGTTTGACCATTGTTCTTATGTATATGTTTAACAAACATTCATTCCCTTCTCATGGATATTCCTACTTTATGCTAGTCTTTTTCCCCTGGCATATGGAAGGTGGGATTGGGTTAGTCACGACATGATCCGTGGGGGACGGGTCGTGACAGAGTGGTATCAGAGGTGTTTTGTTCTGTAATAAGAATCCAAAGTCTAAGGGAATCATTTGGGGAAATAGTGTTAACTGTTTTGAGTTGGAATTTCAGGCCAAGAAATCTAGTGTTGGTTTGGCGGCTAGCGTATCCATGCACCAGTATCCTAAGATCTGCTTTTTTGACTCAGTACAAGAAAACATCAATTGTAGGAAAAACTTATGGTACATTCATCATATAGGAACGGATTAATTTTTCCATGTCCTTATTCAGTGCCCTCTCCCTATATACTCTATCGATCGTGTTACATATCATTTTTTTAAAGTTGCTTCCACATAGATAGTCAGCCATGATTCCACCGAGTGATCACAAGGATGATCTACGGGGTGAAAAGATGGATACAAGGGTTCATACCAGAGACAGTACCACCAAATTGTGTACCAGCTATACCACCACCTTTGGAGTAACAAATTTTACTCATTGTACCTATGGATGAGATGCATGGGTTTAGTGCACTTCACAAGTTTCAGCGATAGAGACCCCTCAGGTTCTGAGGTGAACATAACTCATGGGAGGCTAATGAATGGCTTGAGGTGGAAATCAAGTTTTTTTTCTATTTAGATCACCATTAAATCAGATGGAGTTCCTAGAAGAGTGAGTTTTAAAAGGAACAGTAGGGCGATAGAGGGCCTTTGATTACCCAATATTACAGGGAGGTGACTCGTATGTGGACATAGATTGAGAACCATTATCAGATAAGAGTATCTCACCATAAAAGAGAAGGGATATGTGTACCTAAGAGATTATATAGTATTTGTAGGATGAAATGTCGACAACATAATATTCATCGATGCGTGCCAACATTTCTAGGTAATCAATGAATACAATATGACCAGTGTTTTAGTGCTCGGACGTTCGAGTGAGGTGTGTTTATGGATATTCGAGCCATCACTATTCATATGTGCATTCTTAATTATTCTAGGGACCTATAGAGAACTTGTGTGGTTGAAATTCGTTTGGGTGAGCAGATACAACTAGTGGATGTCTATAGTGGGAATGTAGGAAGATGATGTTAGTCTCGGAGACATAGACGTGTGAGACATTCTGATAAGGGGTACCACGATAGGGGATCTTTGGCTCATGGCTCGTAGAATGAGTCTAGTCAGCCAAGAAGGAGGTAATGGTTTTCAAAGGACAGTAGAAGACATCTTGATATAAATTTTCCATCCCTTCGTCCTGACAATAAAATTATGGATGGGTCACCAAGACAGAGAAAGTTGTAATGACCCGTATTTTCCTTGTAAAATTTCATTAATTATATATAATTATTACGAGTCTGCAATAATTGAAGGTGCATGATTTCGAGGCCCTATGTGCTCAGAATGAATTTCGGAACATTTTTAAGTATGTCTATTAAACATGTGAGTGGAATTTTTTAACATTTGAACTAGTGCTCAGATAAAAAATTTGAGGTCACCGTTGAATCTGCAACACCAGGATTCACTTAAGAGAGACTTCACTTCGACCGTAGTTGGTCTGGAAAAAAAGTTTCATTTTGGAACTTTAAAAATAATAATAATAAAACATAGTTATTTTATTTTCATTCTATATTTTCCTCTAACAAACAAGAAACAATGTGGGACCAGCGATGTGTCAATCCATTAAATGGCTTGACCCTTCAATCCGAAGTAATAACATAGCTGTGAATGAAGAAGGTTCTTAATTAATGATCCCTCATAAATCCCCCGCGTGTTAGACACCCTCCCACTACCCTATTTATATGGATCATAGGGAGAGGTATCGCCACTGCTTCACCAAGCAACGAAGTGCTGAAAAATAAACACGACACCAAACCCTAGGAGAATGGAACTGGTTCTAGTGGGCAGTGATAGGTAACATCGAACCACGAACCGAAGGACGATGTACAAGTGGAGTCGTTGGAATCTTGTTACGGGAAGATGAACAGCAACCCACTTCCTCGATCGCAGGATATATCCTTCATTCTTGATGTAGGGATTTGATTTTTGTTTAATTCAATTGATTATTGAATCCTTTAATCCTCTATCTTTATTACAAGCTTATGCGGAGGGTGAGGGTAAAACGAACCATGCCCAAACCCTCATCTACCTTGTTATCCTTGCATTATCCGTGGAAGACTGCCATCACGGTGACACCGACTGGCTACGATGGAGGAGGTGTGCCATCGCGTGCTGCAAGAGGAGTCCACAACACTAAGACATGGCAGTCAGTGGAGAGGTCGGCACCGGTCAGCCGCGGAGGACGTGCGACATGCCGTCACACAGAGCTGGTAACCAAGGGGTTGTGGCCAAAATCTCGGCATGTGGAAGAAGCAGCTGGTACACCGGCCGAACGCTGAAGTGGAGGGCGGTGAGACCATCACGCCTACGGGTGAGCCACGACTCAGAACCTGATGCGGCGAGACCCACAGTCGGTCCCGTGGGTGTCCTGACAGCACCAAAAGGTGTTTCCACTTTGCCTTCCGAACAGGGACCCCCCTCATGTCAGCTCGGCTAGGTCATGCCACCTATGGGATGGGCCCCTTTTAGTCTGGGTCGCGCATCCACAGGCTTGACTATGGCCCAGTTGGTCAGTCAGGCTGGGTCAGACCAAACACAGAACCAACTAGGCCCAACTTTCTCTTAAAGGGCTATAACTTGAGAACCAGGTGTCATTTTGACGAACCGTCTACAGCGCAGAGACCCTATGAGTGAGACTATCATTTTTGTACACTCCACATGAGTTCTTGAGACAGTTGGAGTATTATTGGGTTGGATCAAACCTGAATCCAACCGGACCCTCGAAACTAAAATGCTTATAACTCACAGAACGGGTGTCTGATTGATGCACTGTCTGTTGCGTTTTATCCCTTATGACATGGCTGTCCATTGTGCTACTCCTTTGTGGAGCTTAGTGGAGGTTGAGGTACGGACGATATCTCGATGGGAAGATTCTAAAAAACTCAACCACACCTGGTATGAGGAATCCTGTGGATGGTTTGTAATGTGAAGAATGAACATCGATGATGTGAGGGTCAGTATCTGCCGATCCTGTGTGGGTCTACATCTATCAGATTATTTGTGGGTCAGCACTCAAAGATCCTGTGTTGGTCAGTGCATACCAATCCTATGTGGGTCGGATCCTGTGTGCATTAGCGGGAGTTAATACCTATCGATCTTGTGTCGGACAAAAGTTGTGCCTCTTAATAGAATAAAAGGATCTAGCTTATGACTAATCATCTGTACTTATGTACTTATGTTATACCTATTTGCGAGCGGAGGCTTTTACATTTGTGGTACTTCTATCTTCGTAGTGTTTCCTGTGTGGTACTTCTATCTTTGTGGTGAACTTGTGTGGTATTTGTAGGATCATGGTGTGGTCTTTATTGTGTAACCTATGTGGTACCTCTATCATCATGGTGTTACCTGTATGGTACTTCTAACTTAGTGGTCTTACATTTTTGGTAATATTCCATCTTGTATGAGATGAGTATATCTTGATAACATAGTTATATGTTTGGTAATTTACCTATGTTGAGTTGATATCTATCGCTTCTTGCTTAAGACAGAGGTCTTGCTTTATGGTTTTATTTTTTAGAACTATGGGAGAGATACAGGGGTCTCGGGTTCCCTACTGAGTATCGTTATACTCACCCCTACACGGGCTACACCTGCACCTTGTTGTGTCTTGTGCAGCCGAATGATAGCATTGATCAAGCCTGAGGGATCCATGATTGGACGGTGCCTGGAGGTGGACCATTTGGCATGACATGAAATAGGGACTACTGATTGTGAGTGGTACCTACCCTTCAGGTAAGATCCTTGGTGGATGATCCAGGAGCTGTTTTGTAAATTTCAGTTGTACTTGTACTTTTTCAGTTGGGCTTCTATTTTGGACCTTTTAATTTCAACACTCTTTTTTACTATAGTAGTTTACTTCATGGTTGTATTTTTTTGAGTTCTAGTCTATGTCATTGTACTATGAAATTCCTTCCAATTATAGGGATGCACCTTTCCGGTTCTAGTTCCCAGCCCCATGCCTATGGAAGGCGGGTTTGGGGTAGTAACAGCACGAGCCCCGGGGGATGGGTCAGAACAAAGTGGTATTAGAGGAGTCGATTATATCGATGAACTTGGACTATGATCTTTTATATGTGGCAATAATGTTATGATTTAAGAGTGTGGTTTTCAGTTTAGGGAATCTAGTGTTGGTGCAATTGTCGATGTATCCATACACTGGGACCCTGAATTTGAATTTCCGACTCAATTCATGAAAAACAATGATTATATTTGTTTTTGAAACGTTTTTTATTTGATTACTTTGAGGAATCTTACTAGGTATAGATTATTGAATGTGTCATAGCTATTTCATTTCAAAATTCTACCACATAGATAGCCATTTATGATTACCGAGAGAGTACACAACGACGGTCCACCGAGCGATGAGGCATCGATGTAGGGACGTCTTACGTTGTAAGCACATTCGGGTGGTGTACCAGTAGGACCACCACAGGTTTAGAAGATTATGCTACTAGACCCTCCAGCAGAGGGTGCATGCCGACTGAGTGCTTTTCCCGAGCTTTAGTGGTAGAGGCCTACGAGGTTCCGTGGGGAGACGGATCCACATGCGGATGATGACTGGCTGGAGGTTGTGGCCAGAGTTTTTCGCTTAGTTGGGACACCAGATGATATGATGGTGATCCTAGCTTCTAGTATCTTCCAGGGAAAAACTATAAGATGTTTGATTTTTACACTCTAGATACACATTGAGTGACCCTCATCTAGGAGGACTTCGAGGGCCTTTTCAAGGAAGAGTTTGTCCCAAAGACTCTACGCTCAGTGCGTATAAAAGAGTTGCTTCACTTGCATCAGGTAAAAATTATTGTAGCCTAGTAATCACTGAGGTTAACTAATCTATCCCAATACTCCACTGACATGGTACGAGACTCTTTCGCCAGGGCCCCCACCTTTGAGCAGGGTCTTCGATGGGAGATCAGAGCATCGATGATATTGCTCAGCATTCTGACCCACGCTGGGGTAGTAGAGAGAGAACTTTTGGTGGAGATATTCCTAGCTGAGAAGGTAGTATAAGGATGAATCAGGGGCCCAAGTGGTCCAAGCATTCTGGTGGACGACCTCAGGATACAGGGTCGGTGGTGCGGGGATCACATGACAGAGGAGGATAGCTGAGGAGCAGGCAATGCTACTCGTGCAGCGGGCATGGTCACATGGCTCGCGACTGCCCAAAATTTCATATGGATGACCAGTATAAGGTTGAGGGACCACCAATGAAGAGGCATAGATTTGATCGGGGAGGTCCACAGGTGGCAGGTTGACGTGGAAGAGGAGGTGGCCATGCAGCAGGTGTTGGCGGTGATTCGAGGTTCTACCGCCACCACCTCTTGGTGGTGCACCCCCGCCATAGGGAGTAGGAGGACAGAGACGTACTTAGCTCCAGGTTGCTGAGTCCTACGACCACGACACTCTCGAGATGATTAGATGTACAATTTGGGTATTTTCCACCCTAGCTATAATACTTATAGAAAAAGGTTCTAGTCACTCTTCAATTTCCACATCCCTCGTTCGGAGTTCGGATATTCCAGTAGAGTCGTTGGCTCGATCCTTATGGCTAGAGACTCCAAAGAGAGATGATTTGATAATTAAACATTGGATCCATCAATTTGAGATTACTCAAGGAGGCAATAGCTTCGACTAGGATCTTATTGTAGCGGCATCAAGGCCTTATGACATTATCTTGGGTATGAACTGGTTATCCACATTCCATGCTCAGATTGACTGTATTAGGTGCAAAGTGTGATGTGTCTGTGAGGATGGGACAAGTTTTTCCTTCAACGGTGATGAGGGATCCTTTGCAGAACAGGATGGACTTACCCAGAGGAGGGTGCAACCAATCAAATATCAGTTAGTTAGCCTTACCCTCGTAGTAGTAGATTTTGAGAGTCTATGATATAAATTAGTGGGGGACCAGTATGTGGATGTTTTTCTTGATGATGTTCTAGGACAAACCCCAGGCATATAAGAATACTTTTACATAGACTTTTACCCTGGGACGACACTGATATATACACCAACATATCAGATGTCTCCTACCAAGATTTGTGTGTTGTGTGTACAGTTGGAGGACTTATAGAGGAAGGGGTTCATATGCCCTAGTGTTTCACCATTGGTAGCCCGATTTTCTTCACCTAAAAGGATGATAGGAGTTTGAGACTCTGTGTGGAATATCATCGCTTGAACCTGGTGACCGTGAAAACAAGTATCCACTTCAAAGGATTGTTGAACTTTTCGATCAGCTGAAGGGAGTTCATTGGTTTTTGAAGATAGATCTCAGATTAGGATATCATCAGCTTAGGGTACGAGATGAGGATGTGCAGAAGACGACCTTCAGATGTTGGTACTATGACTATGAGATCTTTTTTATTCCATTCGGTGTGACCAATGCCCCAACAGTGTTCACAGGACTCGTGAAGATGATCTTCCAGCCATACCTTGATCGCTTTTTCGTGGTCTTCATCGACGACATCTAGATACAATCAGCGATGGAGGATGAGCATGCCTATCATGTAAATATAGTTCTAGATACACTTTGTGAGCATGAGCTTTATGGTAATCTCTCAATGTAAAAATTCGGGATATAAGAGATCCACTTTTTGGGACACGTTATCTCGAACATTGGAGTTGCAGGGGATCCATCGAAGATAGAGGTTATACGTTCTTGGGAGCCACCCATGAGTGTGACTGAGGTGTAGAGTTTCCTGGGATTAGCTAGATACTACCATAGATTCATGCATGATGTTTCCAGAGTTGCGAAACCTTTGTCAGCATTAACAAAGAAGAGATAACCCTTCGTATAGACAAAGAGATGCCAACAGATTTTTCAGGAGCTGAGAATGAGACTAATGAGTGCCCCCATCATGAGGCTAATAGAAGTGGATTTTGGGTATATAGTATATTAAGATACATCAGAGATAGGATTGTGATTTGTCCTGATGAAGGAGAGAGAATTTATGGCTTATGGTTTGCGATAGCTGAGACAACATGTGGAGAACTACGCTACCCATGACCTGGAGTTAATATCAATGGTATTTTCCTTGTAGATGAGGAAACATTACGTGATGTGCGAACAGTTTACAATCCACTATGATCACATGAGTTTGAGGCATATCTTCTAAAAGAAGAAACTGAACCTGAGACAATGATGATGGATAGAGTTCTTCCAGAACAATGAATTTGAGACAGTCTATACTCTTGGGAAGGGGAATGTGGTCGAAGATGAACTCAGTAAGGGGTCTGGTCTGTAGTTTCTAAGTTAGGAGACATAACAGCTAGCCGCGTTATAGATATCCTTCTTGTATAGAGATGGAGCAGGTTAACTTCGGTCTATGATAGTCGCTCGTCCACTCCTTCAGCAATTCAGGGAGGCGCATCTTGGGGACACTAACTACAAGGCTCGACATGCTCAGATATCCTCAGGAAAGGCACCTAATGGATTTTCTAAAGGTGGGGAGTACTTAATATTCTTTAGAGGATGCACCATGGTACTAGTGTAACTACAAGAGGAGGTGTTGATAGAGTTTCATACACCGCGTCTAGCGGTACATACTGGTGTGAAGAAGATGTACTGGGACCACCGACGTCAGCACTGGTGTCCAGGGATGATGAAGGTGGTGGAAGAGTTTGTTTCTCGATGCATCACTTGTCAGTAAGTGGATGCCAACCATCAGGTTCTATCAGTCTTAGCTCTGCCACTAGAGGTGCAGGAGTGGAAGTGGGATAGTATATCCATGGAATTTCTGATAAGGCTTACATGTAAATATAGAGGACATGATTCCATCTGGGTGATCATTGATTGAATCACCATGTCAGACCACTTCCTACCTATCCGAGAGTAGGGATCAATAGAGGTCTTGGGAAGCCTCTACATACAAGATATTGTGTGACATCATATTATTCCATCGACGATCGTCTCTGACCGTGACACATGTTTTACTTCCCGATTATGGAAGTGAATTTAGAAGGAATTTGGGACTCAGCTATATTCGGGAACCACCTTTGATCCTTAGACGGATGGTCAGACGAATCAGACCATTTAGTCGTTATAGCACATGCTTCATGCATGCGTCTCAGATTTTGGCTGCAGTAGGGAGGATCTCTTATCCTTGGTGGAGTTCAAATACAACAATAGTTATCACTCCACCATCGGTATGGAACCATTTTAGGCCTTGTATAGTTGACCATGCAGATCACCTCTATGATGGAGAGACCCCGGGGAGTCAGTACTTATGGGACCAATGTTGGTACGAGCTACCACTGAGAAGGTGCAGATCATCCAAGAATGGATGAAGACTAAATAGAGTTACAAGAAGTCTTATGTTGACAGGAGGAGAATACCTTTGGAGTTAGAGGAGGGAGACCATGTCTTCCTATGGGTCTCACCTCAACGTGGTTTACAATGATTTGGTCGAGGCAGAAATCTCTCACCAAGGATTATCAGACCATTTCTAATACTTCAGAGGATTGGTGAGGTGTCATACCTCTTGGCACATCCATCACGGTTGGAGAGGATGGACGACATCTTCCACGGGTCTCAGTTGAGGAGATACGTGCATGACCCATCTCACATCATCGACCACCGTGAGATAGAATTTGATGATGGAGTGACGTTTACGAATGCTCCAGTATAGATTGAGGATCAACAAGAGCGAGTCCTTCGTGGGCAGTCGATACCTCTGCTGCACATTCGTAGGCAGCATGAGAACCTCTTGGAGAGAACATTGGATTGAGAGGCGTAGATTCTTGCTCATTACCCCCATTTGTTTTCTTAGTCTATGTTGTGACTTTTGGGGACGAAAATCACTAAGGTGGGGAGAATGTAAATACCCGAATTTTCCATGTAATTGTTTTTAATTATATGGAAATATTACGAGTATGTGAAAATTGATGGTGCCAGATTCTGAGGCTTGGTGTGCCCGAAATTTATTTCGGAACTTTTTTTAAGTACGATCAGTATACGCATGATCCACTTTTTCTATCTTTTGAACAGATGCACGGATTGAAAATTTTAGGGCACCGTTGAATCTGCATTATCGGGATTCGCTTAAGGGAGACTTCACTTAGACTGCAGTAGTTCTGGAGAAAAAGATATATTTTTGGACATTTAAAAGAAAAATAAAATAACTTAGTTGTTTTATTTCCTTTATATCTTCTCCTCTAATAGACAAGTGAAAACGTGGGACCATCGATGTGCTTATCCATTAAATGGAGTGACACTTCAATCCTAAGTAACAGCGTCCTTCGGAATGAAGAAGGTTCCTAATTAATGAACCCTCATAAATCCCACGAGCATTAGAAACCCTCCTCCTCTTCTATTTATATGGAGCTTGGGAAAAGGTATCAGCACTACTTTACCAAGAAACAAAGTGCTGAAAAAGTTCCATGACGTTGAACCCTTGGAGGACGGAGACGGTTCTAGTGGGTGGTGATGGGTGACACCGAACCACGTACTGAAGGACGATGTATGAGTGGCATCGTTGGAGGCTTGTTGCAGGAAGAAAAACACCCAACCACTTCCTCGATCATGAGAGATATCCTTCTTTCTTGTGGTAGGGGTTATTTTTTTGTTTAAATCAAGTGATTATTGAATCCTTTAAAACTCCCTCTTGATTACAATACAATGCGGAGGACGCAGGCCTAACGGACTTGGACCAGACCCTCTGTTACCTTGTTATCCTTGCATTCTCCATGGAAGACTTCTGGCGATGCGGCACTGACCGACTAAAATGGAGGCGGCGCTCCGTCGCACGCTGCAAGAGGAGGTCGTGGCACTAAGCCGCGTCGGTCAATAGAGCAGCTAGCACAGGCCGACTGTGGAGGAGGTGCAGTGTGCCGTTGCACGCCGTAGTTGATAAAGGGGTCACAGCGGGTGAAGGAGGCATCCAACATGAGCCAATAGTGGAAGGAGGAGGAGGCTGGCACACCAATCAGTCATGGAAGAGGAGGGCGGCACGACCAGTGCACCGCTAGGGGAGCTGTGGTGGTGGGACCCACATCTGGTCCGGTGGGAGACCATTTAGTTCCAAAAGGCACTACCACTTTTCTTTTCGAATGAGGAACCCCCTCGTTCCATCTCGACTGAGTCACACCACCTTTGGGCCATGCTCCACTGTGGGTTAGGCCCTGCCACCTACGGGCCGCGCACAACCGCGGACCGGTCCGCACCCCCTTGGGAACAGGGCCACACGAGCCTAGAGGGCCGCACCCCTTGTGGAATGGTCCACTCCTCCCTTGTGGTCCAGGCTACCCCACCTTGCAGGATGGGACAAACCTCAACCCAGCCTAGCCGATTCAGACCTGGATCGGGTCAGTTGACCCGGATCGGTTCAGACCGGACTCGGACCCAACCACGCCCGATTTTCGCTTAAAGGGATATAACTTGAGAACTAGGCATCCGTTTGATGAACCGTATATGGTAAAAATACCCTTAGATCCAGAAAGTCCTTTTGTTATACTCCAATTGAGTTTTAGGATAGTTGGAGTACAACCAGTTTAGATCGGACCTGATTCCAACCGGGCACTCAGAACTAAAACGCTTATACCTCACAGACCAGCAATCTGATTGATGTACTATCTATATTGTTGGATCTTTTAAGACATGGAAGTTCATTGGGTTACTCCTTTGTGGAGATTATTGGAAATCTAGGTACAACCGATATCTTGAGGGATAGATTCTATGGAACTCGATCACACCAGGTGTGAGAAATTCTCTAGATGGCTATAACGTAAAGAAATAACATCAATCCGATTTGGGTTAGCATCTATTGATCCTGTGTGGGTCAGTGCTCAATGATCCTATGTGGGTCAGCACATACATATCTTGTGTGGGACAGATCCTGTGTGGGTGAGTAGGGGTTAGTACATATCGATCCTGTGTGGGTCAGTAGCAGTGCCTCTTAACAAAATAAGATGATATAGATTAAAACTAATCATATGTACTTCTGTAATTAAGTGATACCTATTTGTGATTTGGGTCTTTTACCTATGGGGTACTTCTATATTTTTAGTGTTACATGTGGGGTGCTTCTATCTTCTTGGTGTATATGTGTTGTACTTATAGCTTCGTGGTGTTGTCTTCATTGTGTTACATGTGTGGTACCTCTATATTTGAGGTGTTACCTATGTGGTACTACTACCATCGTGGTGTTACCTTTATGGTAATCTTCCCTCATGGATGAGATTAGTATATCTCGATAACTTAGGTATATGTATGGGAATATACCTAAGTAGAGTTGATATCTATCGCTTCGTGTTAAAGACTGAGATCTTGCATTGTGGTTTTTCCATTTTGGATCTCTAGGAGTACTACAGAGGTTCCAGGGTCCATATTGGGAATCATTATACTCACCCCTACACGGGATACACCCACACATTGTTGTGCCTTGTGTATATGGTGGAAATCATTGATTGAGGCTAAGGGAGCCAGGACTGGACGATGCCTAAAGGTGGAAATTTTGGCATGACATGACGTAGGGACTACAGATCGTGAGCTGTACATACACTTCAGGTAGGATCCTCGACGGATGATCTAGGAGATGTTTTTTAATTTTCAGTTGTACTTGTACCTTTTTAGTTGGGCTTGTATTCCTTCCCCTTTACTTTCATCACTCCGTTTACTATAACAGTTTACTTTGTGGTTGCATCTTGTTGCGTTCTACTGTGTGTATTTTTACAGGTTTAAAGGCAATTCTTTCCGATTATAGGGATATTCCTTTATGGTTCTAGTCTCTAGCCCTTGACCTATGTAAGGAGGGCATGGGGTAGTGACGGCATGGGCCCCGGGGGATAGTTCGTGACAACAGTGACATGAAAAATTGAATCATTAGGGTAGTAGACGTGGAATAGAAGATTGGAGAGCAGTAGGGAGTGGTATACATTTTTACATGTCACAACCACCACCCCAATGTTTTCTACACTAGGATCTAGGAGCTAGAGGATAAGGGTCATTTATAGCTACATGCGAACAATGAATATGACCCATGGTCTGGAGGAAATGATTTGAGATACGATCTATGTCAACTCAATGATGTCGCATTAATAGACACTTGTGGTAATCATTCATTCTTGTCATGAATATTTTTAAAGACAATGATTTTCTTATTAAATCAATAACCTGGACCTTAAATCTATAGATATCTATGGAAGGTGTCTCAATAATCCCACATATGTCGATGGTGTGGTCTTACCTCTAAGGCAAGAGTTTCAGTTGTAACTTCTTGGAGGAGGCGTCAAGGCCTTACGATGTTAGGTGGGGTATGGACTAGTCATCCAGCGTTCATGCTCATATTTACAATTTTAGGCAAATAAATGTGGTGTGTTCTCATTTTTGGAATGAATTTTTCTTAGGTCGGTGTAAAAGTAATCCGAGTAACCACTAGATAGACTCATAAATAGGAGGGTGCAACTGATCACTCTTGAGTCAGCCATGATTACCCTTGTGGCAGTGATGTTTTGAGTTTTCAGATCCTAGCAGTAGTGGAAGAGTACGAGGATGTATTTCAAGAAGATGTTTTCAGGATTACCACTCTATAGGGAGATGGAATTTGGCATCATTCTATATCCCGAGATAGCGATGATATCAGCATCCATATATTAGATGGTTTTCGTAATGGTTCATGAGATGAGGGTGTAATTAGGGGACCCACATTAGAAGGCCTTAATAATACCCATTGTTCGAGGTTGTTTTTAGATTACCAAAACATTAACTAGGTGATGTGGAGAATGAGTACCCACTTCTAATGAGATCATGAACCCAGCGATCATTTGAAAGGGGAATCCTTTCGTGTGGATAGAATGGTTCCCATTGGCTTTTCAGCAGTTTAGACAGAGATGATGGTTGGGGATCATTCTGGACTGTGACTTTTTAGTAGTCCGTACTCCTAGTAAATGAAAAATTGTAGTCGATGAACTTAGTATGAGATTCAGTTCATAGTTTTTGACAGAGGAAATAGAGAAGTTGGCCTCATTATAGATATAATTAATGGGTGGGGATGATGATGCTTACCTCCAAACGGTGGTTGTTACCCTTCGACCATTAATGTGATTCTTTGAGGCACATCTCGATGATACCTATTCTAATTCTTTAAGTGCTCAGTTGTCCAAAGGGAATACCCCTGATGGATATTCGAAAGATGGGGTACATGTCGTTCATTTCAAAGTTTGAAAAGTTGTAGAAGTGGATGCCTAGAGTGATGATATGTATTGGGATATGCATGTGGGTGTCAAGGTGGACACCGAGGATTATATAATAGGTTGAAGCTAAGAATTCCAATAAATATAAAAGTTGAACTCTCGTTCAATCTGTTTTTTAGTTTTTCAACACACCATGTTGATCCCCTATGCTTGGAAGGGGTTGATCTTTTGTTCCTAGGGGTTCTAATAAGGGGGTGTGGAAAATATTAACAGACATCATGATAAGTTTATCACACATGTCTAGGGGACATGGTACCATCTAGGTGATTATTTCCCAACTCATGTAGTCCGTCAATTCTTAACTTTTCGAGAGTGAAGTCTGGTAGAGAGAATGGGGTACCTATACATGTAAGAGATTGATCGACTCCACATAGTCTCATTAATGATATTATCTGGTCTAGGTACATTTTCTTCATCCTAGTTGTGGAAGGGATTGAAGGAGTGATTTGGGACTCATTTGTGATTGGGAAAAACCTTCCATCTACAGATAGACGACCAGATGAAGAGGACCATTCAAGACCTTGAAGAAATGATAAATTCTTACATCCTTAATATTGGTCCTAGTTGGGAGGGTCAGATACCTCTAGTGGAATTTGTGTACAACAATAGCTGGCACTCCACCATCGATATGGAACCATTCTAGGCCTTTTAGAGGAAACCCTGTAGGTTTCCAATTTTCTAGACTAACCTCAGAGAGTCAAAGCTCATTGTCCTAAGCATGTATAGGTTACTATAGAGAAGGTACAGGTCATATAGTAGTGGATAAAGGCTATCCAGAGTTGTTAGAAGTCCAATTATGATAGGAGAAAGATACCCCTGTAGTTCGAGGAGGATGTCCATGTGTTTCTTCGGGTCTCTTCTCGATGTGGGATACAGATATTTGGATGGGTCTACAATTTATCTCTATGATTCATCAGACCATTTTTGTTACTATGTAGATTGGGAGAGGTGGAATATCCCTAGGATCTACCTCCGTAGTTAGAGTGGGTGCATGATGTCTTCCAGGTATACCATCATAGGAGATACATACAAGACCCATCAGACATTCTTGACTAGGGAAAGATGGACATTGATGATGGGGTGACTTTTTTGAAGTTTCCAATGGATATCGATGATTACCAGAAAAGACCCTTGTTGGGTGATCAGTTCCTCTAGTTTTCATTTAGTGGTAGCATATGAATATCCAGTAGAGTACGCAAGAGTGGGAGGCTCATGTTCATGATCATAACATCATCTGTTCTGGAATCCCTTGGTTTGGATTTTGAGGATGTAAATCCATATGTTGGGAAATATTTCATCACTCATATTTTCCTAGATTTTTTTAGAATTTTGTTGGGAGAATTCAAAGACCAGGAACAGAGATGACATGCGATTCCGAGCCCCGGTGTGCCCGGAATGGTCCATCAAAAAATGTTTTTTTTAATAGCACGTGTGAGCAGTTTCCTAAAAAGTATGAATAAATCATAAACAACTGACAAGATGAGAAACCTAAGGGCACCATTGAGTTCAATATGGTAGGTTTACCTTAGGCATTACTAATGTTTAGTTAGCGTGGGCATCTATGGATAAAATGTGAAAATGGAATAAGATTAAATAAAATAATTAAATAAATATATTTTATTTTTTCATATCATTATAACTAATTCACGGTGACTCAGATTGAAAATAAAATACCACTATTGAGCTCATGAGGGTGTTATATCCTTAGGTAAAGCCTAACATTGTCCAGTATGGGCCTACTGTAGACTGTTGTTTTTGGGACTTGACCATAAATAAAATACTTAAATAAGGATTATTTTATTTCTGATAACTCGTAAATGGTAACTCAAATAGGAGATCTGATAGTTCCATTGGGATCATGAGGGTGTTATCTCTTGAGGAGGATCCAAACCATGACTAGTGATGGTAAAGAATAAAAGTTAATTATTGGGCATTTTAACGAAAAATAAAATAAACATAAAAATATTATTTTATTCGAAATTGTTTCGCTACGACGCCGCAATGAGGAACATGTTTCATTTTATAAATAATAAAACATAACGATGTAGTGACTTAGTGTAATAGAAATGGTGAAACATGTTTCATTAATAAATAACCAAATTTGTTTTTCATGGTCATTAACACGGTCTTGGAATTTGGCGTGTAGGATTTGGAGGATTTGTGACGGTGAACGACGAACGACAATGAAAAGCCTTATTCTCTTCCCCCTCCTTCAAAGGACCACCAATGATAAGAACAAATCGATGGATCTCCAATGATAATGGCAGATCAAAGGATCACCAATGATAATAGCATATTACGAATCATGGATTGACGGACATCGATCTGTGACTCTGTTCTTTATCGTCGAACGCTCTGATCCCAGATAGAGGTGTAAATCATAATGATTGTTTTCCCCTAATTATCCCATCTAAATGACAAAAGCTGATCAAATATCCAACATTTTGATCTACTGATGGACTCTTCTTGATGTATTGGGAAATATTTTTTTTGGGATTGCTTATGGGGATTAAATTTTAGTGATTAATATGTATGCTTCATGATCGTGCTGACAAGAACAATTCTAGGCTGACATGAAAACATTTCGGTTTGTTCATTGGGTGTTCAATTTGATCCCCCCTCTCTCACTTCTTGTTCATCATCGATGGACCCTTGAGGTCATGTCAGATTATTGCTGGGGTGTTCCAAAATTTGGTCGGACCCCTAATCTAGTGAAAAAATGATGAGGACTATATGATAGTGAATGTGACGCCCCATGAAGCCTGGAAAAGCAGATGGATATGAAAATGGACATCCGAAGAAAGTCTGATGGTCTGAAGAGAATATCGCTAGCATAGGCAGTGGCCTGTGGCAGTGGCAGTAGGTGGGAGGCGGTGCACCACAACGGTGCACCTATGTGATGGAGGTTGTGGTAGTAGTTGCTGCAATAGTGTAGGGTGGTCACACCGGTTGGGCTCCATGTCAGATGGAATGGCCTACAGGGTGGGCCAGAGCATGTGCTGGAATTTGGTCCATGCAAGACCATGTGCAGAAGGAGGTGGTCAGCCTCAGCTGGATGCGTGGACGCACGAACTGAATGCCAACATGCGTTCAGGCTTTAACCAATCTAGCCCACCGATGTGGTCTGTGCCGTTGAAATAAACCAGCCCACTGGGCAGCCCAAGATAGAGAAGAATCAGCCCGCCAAATTGCTAGTTGGTCCATATGGGAAACTGGGATATTGGGCGGCCCGACTAGTAAAAACTAGTCTGAATAAGTCATACCTAACTAGATGATAACCTGGTTACTGGGCGACTGGGTGGGCTGGACCCACAGCCGAACCCGGCGGGACAAGAATGGCCCAATGTGCCTGACCCCTTTTCCAGGTCATACTGGGTCAGCCCAGTCCCAACAGGGTCATGTTGGGTCAGCTGAACAGGGTTGGGTCATGCGGGACTGCTGGAACGGGTTGGTTGAGTCGGTTAGACCAAGTCAGATCGGGCCTAGACATAACTTTCCCCTGTTTACAAAAAGGCCAATATCATTCAGATCGAGCTTTCGATTGACACACTCTCAGCAGTGTTGGGACCCTTCTGAAAAGACGGTCATTTGGGTATACATTAAGTAGGCCTTTGTGACTATTGGGATGTGGTGGACGACTTTCGGAGTAGATTCATCTAGAATCAAGCATGATACGAGTAGGAATCCTATGAGTGGATGTGAGATGAAGGATAGGTCGAGAGGACCTCAGTGGTCGAGTAGCCAAGTGGACCTCTTTGTTCTAGTATATGGGCAGACCTCAGTGGTCTAGTAGCTTAGCAAACCTTAGTGGTCTAGCAGCTGAGTGGACCTTAGTGTTCGAGTATCCGAGCAGACTTCAGTGGTCCTGTAGCCGAGCAGACCTTGGTTGTCTAGTAGATCAACAGACCTTAGTGGTCTAGTAACTGAGTGGACCTCAGCGGTCTGATAGTAAAGAGAAACATAATGACTCTTTAGGTGTGAGCTTTCTTTGTTTTGTGGTCTTTTTGTTGTCTTTATTTTATTCTTTGGGATCCCTACTGAGTATTGTGTTACTCAACCATACATGGGCTTCGACTACACATGTCGTCCCTCATGCTAGTGATCGACATTTCAACGGATACCGTTGTGGTTCGAGAACAGGTGGTGCTCAATGATACGGGATAGATTCACGTACTTCTATGGGTATATGAAGCTACCCTTCACCTCCCATTCACATAGGTTCTCATGTAATGGAATGTTGCAATTTTACTTTCCTTTGTGGTTTTTGGATTTTATTTTGGCAACTCTTTTACTTTGAGTTTGTACTGTACTCTCAGTAGTTGTCCTAGGGGAAATTGTTGTTTACATTGTGTTTACATTAAAAAAGACGAGCTTCGTGCATGTGTACAGGTTTAAAGGCAATTCATTCCCTTCACACAGATATTCCAACTCAGTGCCAGTCATCATTCCCTAGCCTATGGAAGGTGGGCTTAGGGTAGTCATGACACAGGCCCTAGGGGACGAGTCATGACACCCCAACCTGTGTGTTTCCATTTTTTTGAATTCCTCATATATCAAATAATATATTTAATTAATAAATCATCTTTCACTTCATAAAATGTATATATTATGTAAAATATTTAAATATACAAATATTTCCCTAGTCAATCAAATAACATCAAACATAAATATAGTATGTAAAAATGGTTTGTAGTTAAAAAATAAACATATACATATTCAATGATATATATAATTAGGGGAAATTTAATTTCTAATTACTGATGTAAATTTATTATTCCAAGGGTAATAAACAACTGAATCAAGGAAGTGAATTTTAACACTATGCATGGAGAAATCAATCAAAAACCAACTAGAGGGATAATAATGATGGCATCAATACAACTTTTCCCATGTGGAGTAAAAATTATGTTTTCTTATCATTGATGAATTAAAATACTTTAAATGCATTTATTTAATAAATATCATTAGGAAAATATCATTTTCATTTGAATTTTTCTAAAAATAATATTCTCTAGAAAAATTATCACCATTTTCTTCGAAAATTATCCTTTTAAACATGAAATGGAATCTTTAACGATATTATGTCTAGTAAATCCCTTCATGTCATTCGATGTAAAAAGAACATTCCTTTTGCAATGTAAAATAGTTAGAAATGTTCCTTATTCAAAAAATGAAATAAGATTCCATTAAGATAATTTTTTCAAAACATCTTTAATAAATCATTATTAATACTTTTTTAAATAATTTTTAGAAAGAATCTTTTCAAAAGAAAACATAGTTTTAAAAGGATACATATTTCTAACACACAAGAGAAATGATGTCAGGATTTATTAAAAACTATTGTATAAATATTTATATACCAAAGAGTGATATATTGGTACTTATTACTTGAAAAATGTCATGAATAACCAAAGTATAAGAAAATTAATGTATTTATTGAACAGTGATAGAATAATTTCCTTCAACAGAAATTCTAGTGTAAACTATTATGATAAAACATGATTGTGAAATAAACCGTTGAAATATAATAATGTTGAAGTGAGAATAAAAAAATGAATTTATTAGGTGTAAAAATTATAAATCCATATAAAACAAGTGGATATACATAAATATATTTTCTAAATTCAATATACTCATAATCATATAATATTTATGACAAAAAATATGTTGTACTACCCAATGAAAAGAAACAGAGTTATGTAAGTCATTACCACGTGGTGACATATAATTCAAATACACATTGTTAAAATAATTAAAATTTATACATAAAATACCATGAATAATTAATGACTAATTATATTACCATTAAAAGGAATAGTATACATCATATAAATCGAATTGGTGGATAAAAATAAATAAGTCTTAATGGAATGAAAGTTGAGATTAAATCCATTACCATAAATTTTCTATTGGGTGATCATTCATTAAAATATTTATAATGGTTTACTGAATCTAATTAACTTATTCCCACAACATGTAAAATTTTATGATATCATATATGATACATTTATTCCATATTATTACCTGTTCATTAATATTATCTCATTATTTTCATTATTTCAGGTAATAAATAAATTATTTTTGAGAATATGTTGACTTTTTATTTTTGTTCGACTTATTAGATAATGAATTAACTATACCCATAATGAAATTCATGATATAAATATCATATATTTTCAATATATCTATTTTTATAATAATAATAATATATTGTGATAGGAAATGAAGTACACTGTTAACGGAGACAGTAGGTCGTTTGTACGCATGAATGTTGTTTCATGCCTCATATTGTATTGAGAAAAATAAAAAATGATATATATATATATTATAGTTACAGTATTATTTTTATTTCATATATATAATATATTTTGATATACCCAACCTTATTACATTACATGTAAAGCATGAATGAATCACATCTCTTTGAGGATGCAGTAGTCCACATGTCAAAAAATACTGGTACCATATTCCCAAAAATATTTGAACCATGATGATGTTTTTGATATAATAATTAGAGAATCATAAATACATATTACATATCAAAATATATAAATATATAAACCAAAAAACCATTATTATTCCCATCCATGAACATTGGTAATGGAATAATGAATGATATCATTTCGTGAGGTGGTAATCCGTTGTACACATGAATGATGATTGTGTATCACATTTTATGGATGTGTGTAATTTTTTAGGTTGTACCATTATTATAAAAAATATAATTATATTGGATATATTTAGGATATTATATAATCATGATATAAAATACATTTAATGTGGTGAAAAATAAAATAAAATGAAAACACATTTAGAAAAATGTTACCTCCTCATCGAGTTTTATCATTAGGTACTCACTAAAATCATCATTGGATTTCTTTATTTTAAAGATAAATAATCTAGAATGAGGATAATGATGTTGGGGACCTGTTATGTTATGTCTTTTCAAAACCAATGTGGTTCTAGAGGTGTGAATAAGGGGGGTGGCATTTTATATGCGAGGGAGAGTAAACAATTAGCCTTATTAAAAAAAGTTATGTATACCAAGTATGTTATCTAAAATAAATCTTACCTATAACAAAAAAAATATTATTTGTGTAATGGTCGAAACATGTTCATCCAATGGGTTTTTTACATGTTTTGGTTCATTTTAACTCCATATTTTTTATGATTAATCATTCAGTAAACATGTTTTTAACATAATTATTGTAATTAATTTTAATATATTTCACAAATCATTATGTAAAAGAAATATTTTGACTATATTATAAATCTAAAAAATTAATGATCGCAAATATGGAATCCATTTTTTAAAATTCAAACCATAAAAGTTGAAAAAAAAAATTAAATTTAATCCCACAGATTGGATGAGACAATGAGTTTTTAAGTGAAAATGTTCAAATGGTTGATATGTTTTTATATCTTATTCCAATATCAAATTTATTATAATGAAAAAAATTGGATTAATAGATATATATTTGAACTAATTATAATTTAAAACCAATTATAAATATAATTTATCATTATAAATTGTTTGGATGAGAAGTCAGTATTCAATTAAAATTTAGTTTTTTTTCATAATTCATCCAAATGAAAACTTCAAAAAAAAATGCCAAACATTCACCCTAACATACTTTTGAAATTATTATTTCTAAATTATATTTATTTTGGATGTAATATTAATTAAAGTTTCATACATTAGTTTTAATATGCGTTCCCCATTAAAATGTGGGAAAAATTCTGTCAGAAAAATAGAGCTTTATGCATATAATTGGATGCCTTATTATATTATTCCTATCAAGTATATTTGAGGATTTTTTTTAAAAAATTTATATATAATATATTAATTTCATTAATATAATTCATTAATATTAATTAATTGAATTTATTAATATGAAACTATTTTGTCTCATAAAAGCATTGATATAAGAAAATTTCTTTATATATAATTGGATTTTATATTGATTTATTATTAATTTTTAACCAATGAATACAACCATATATTTTCATAATTAATTTAATTTTATATAGAAATGATAATTTAATGGATAGGTTGTATTTTTTATTTTAGATAATAAAATTAATAGTATTTGGTAAAACATGGTCTTTCTTTTAATGCAATTCATTATAGGAATTAATTGTTGCAATTAATGCAAGCTAACTCTTTATTGCATTTAATATACGATATTTTAAAGATTTATTTTATCTAAATATTAATATTTATTAATACCTAATACTATTATGTACATTTATATTCCCAGTGTATCACCTCATACATGCTATCAAATACAATATCCTTATTTTATAGTTTTGTGGAATTACATTTTTCACCTGTTAAATAAGTTACATAGTCCCAAATTTCCAAGATCGTGGGAATCTATTGTTTTATATTTTAGATTTAATTTATCTAAAGAACCATATCATAAATGGGTTAACAATATATCCTATTAATAACAAATATTAAGAAGTATAAAGGTTATATAGAATAATACCAAACATGGAATCCGTGTAGGATATCATTGGTGTCAAGTGAAGATATAGAAATGAATGAAAATAATTTATAATTAAAGGGAGTTATTGAGGTCATTTTTCATAATAAATTCATATAAAAATGGAATTTTAAGGGTCTCAAAATGATAAATGTTTGATGATTTAAAGGATAATCAGTTATAAAATTTATTTCGAATAAATTTTTTATTCATTATTGTTTTCTTAATATTGAGTAATTCATTTAATGTGTAGGGATATAAACATATATACCTAAATTATATGTTTTTATTTAAGAAACAATAGTTCATAGATTCATTATTCCCTAATCAATTTCCAATTATTCCCTTAACTCTTAGAAATAAATATACCGAAATAAAATTTTAAATTATATACAAACTAAAATTAACTTGTAACGGATCTTAACATCCATAAAAGAGGAGAAATAGATTCCATATGTCTCTAAATATTATACAAACAAAATATATTTTATAAATTATTCTATAAATCTTAATTTTAAAACTGATATATTTCAATTAATATTTATTTTATTTATTTTTTTAACAAAAAATGTCATATTAAAAATGCCATCACATAGGCCAGAGGTAGGCACTGAACCATTATCATCCATCAATCATAACTTCAAGAACCACTATATTGCTGGATGCAATGGGTTTTACCCTATAAGTTGGTGGTCCTTTTATATAAAATATTGATATAATTCCTATAACATTACTAAAATTATGATGTAAATCCTTGATATTTAATAATAAAATGACCATTTCATTATGATTTTCAACATAATTTTTTTCCAATTTTAATAATCTTATTTTATTACTAATATGACTTCATTAATTATCATAATAACAATAAAGGTAATCAATACCAATAATATCATGTCTTTAAAATGTGATGTCATTTTTTCCAAATAACTTCTCCACTAACACATATAATTTTCATTTATTTATCCCCAAATATACTTAGACAGTTAATGGTTCTTATAACCAAAATAACATTATTAAAATATTTCTACAATTTAATACATCAATCACAATACATTAATAATTCATCCATTAATATGAACATTTATTCTTCCATGGCCTAGGAGTTATCCCAGTTCATTGATTATCATTATCCATTAAAATCCTTTAGAATTCGTTTTTAATGAAAATAGGAATTGTAAAAATAATATCATCTAGGAATATTAAACCATGTGAACATCAAGTCCTTTTTAAATTCACTAGTTCACGATCGAGTCTAGATCAATATGGTATTTTTGTGGTTATTACCCATAAGTAATCTTCCCTAATTCCACATCCACTTTTAGGGTCAAGGAAAGGATTTATAGACTGGAAGACCCAAAAAATATCATCCATACCAAAATTTAACGGTTATCTTATCTACATTCATTAAATTTCATTGTCGTGTAATGTTGATTAATCTATTTTTTCCAAAATATAGTTCAAAATGATGCTATTAAACATCCTGTGATACTAACTATAGAAACCCTGACCCAGTATCCGGTAGCCAGTGAATTATACCATTAAATTGGAATCAAATATAAGTAATATCATCCCAAGGGACCATTTAGTGTCATATTATTAGTAAGATAGAGACATACATGAGTGTTTCATTATATTTGAATAAACCAATTAAAAGATAAATTTTTCCAATTTATTTTTCATTTCATGAGTATAAAATTATTCCCAATATTGTATCCATGTATTCGGGCCATAGTAAACTTCATGATTTCATGTATAAAGGAGTGAAAATCATGGTGATCTCAAATGATCGGTAAGAGTTTTGTACAATATAATAAGTAATAAATCAATGAGAATACTCAATATGGCATGGTAAAAAACTAAACATAGATGAAATTTAATTAATAAACCGAGAAGGATGTGCATAAAAACATGGAATGTTAAATAACATAGAACACATTCCATTTAAATAACTTTATATGGAATAATAAACATGACAATTTTAATAACTGAATACACATTCCATTTAATTGATAAATTTAGGATTAATCGAATCCATAGGTTTTTTCAGAATTAAAATCCACTAGATAATAATTACTAAAATAAAGGAAATTATTAATTATCGAATGGAATGTATGTGGAACATGAACCACTACACTTTCCAGAAATATTCTCAATAATGATTAAGTATGTGGGTGGAATGTCATCTTATTCTTCATGAAAAAATATCGAAAGGGATTTTTTCCAATAAATTTTATCTCATGAGACTATCGATACATCACGAAGAATATTTCATATGGTCCCTAACCTGATTATTTATATTCCAAATCATTTCAGATATATCGAATAGATTGATATAATTAATAAAAATCATTACTTATCATAAAATAACAGTTTTGAGTAAAAGATACATATTTATCAATATTTCCATTATAATTTAAATAACATACTATGTAAACCCTATTTTTTAAAAAATGGTACATATTTAAATAGTAAACATTTCTTGGATATATTTTTGTAATAATATGGAGAAATTAATGTCTAATGATTATTGGAATGTGAATAGTTTAAGAAAAATACAAAAATGAATAAAAAAAGTTAATTTCAATATTATCCTTAGACAAATCAATCATAAACCATCAAGAAGAAGAATAAGGATTATATCAATACAACAAATATTATTTAGAGTAAAAATAAAGGGTTTTTATCATTAGTGAATATAAATTATATAGAAATATGTTTTAAAATAATTTTGGTGGAATATAAGCATTTCATTTTGAAAAAAATAAAATCATTTTCTTTAGAAATTACTTATATTTTTTAAAATTAATTATTTTTTACATGAAAAGGAATATTTAACAAAATTTCTTCTGGTTAATCCATCAATGAAGTATAAGGTAAAAAGTATATTCCATTTACACATTAAATATTATATAAAGGTTCTTTTGTTGGAAAACAACAGGAATATTCTTTTTATATAATTTTTTTAAAAATAATTTATTTAATCATTTATAAGAGTACAAATACATTTTTTGAACTAGTTTTAGAGAACATGATTTTCAAAGAAATCATTGTTTAAAAAAACATTGTTTTATAAGAAAACTCATTTCGGATTGAATAAATAATTGAAATTGATTTTTCTTAATGAATTTTATATAAAAAAGTTATGTACCAAGGTGTATAATAATTGTACTTATTACTTGATAAAAATAATGAATAAACATATTGGATGGAAAAAAAATTGTTTATAAACAATGGTCAAATAATTTTTTCCAATGGAAATTCATGTGTAAAAATCCCAATTAAAATATCATTGTGAAGTAAACTATTGAAAATATCAAAATTATCATGTGATAATCATCCAATGAATTTATTATGTGTATAAACTATATATACACAATAAAATTTGAAATATAAATATATATTGTAGAAACTCATTAAAGACATAATTTTATAATTTCAAAGACAACACGTACATAATGTAACCAAATGAAATGAAATTTAGTTATAGAATTCATTACCATTTGTAACAGATAATTAAAATATACATGGATGAAATAATTCATCTTGAACCTATTAATACCATATATAACGAATGAATAATTATAATATATGTTAAAGTTTGTTTATACACCGTATAAAATTGAATTTATGTATAATAACCAACATATCTCAATAAAATCTATATTGAGACGGAATACCTTATATTGTGTTTACTTTCGGGTGATCATCCATTAACATACTATATAATGGGTCCAATAATTTCATAAACTTACAAAAAAAATAATATTAATATTTAGGTTATCACATATGACCCTTTTATATTATATTATTTCCCATTTGTTAATAATCTCTTGTTATTTTCATAATTTGGGGAAATAATAATTTTGTTTTTCATGTGTGTTTTCTTTTTTTCTATTTGTTCCTCTTACATACATAAAGATATAATAAAAAATATAATTTAAAACATGATATAATTATAATATATATTCAATATATATTTATTTAGAGTATTCATAAAATTTATTTATTGATAATGAAGTACATAGTTCTTGGAGACAGTTGGCCTTACGTACATATGAAAAAGATTTCCTTTCTATTGCTGTACTGAAAGAAAGAAATGTAAAAGATAGATATATATATATATATTATAATTATAGTTTATTTTTTATGTCAAAACTTTCAAATATTTTTATTAATCATATCCCTAATACATTCTATGTAATGCATGAATGAATCACGACGCATTGATGAGGCGGTAGTCCACATACCTACAAACAATGTTAGGTATCCCCACAAAATGCATAGCATGAAGATGTGTTTGATATAAAAAATCCCAAAGAATAAAGATATATTAAATATCATAGAAATAATAAATAAACTATAAATTCATAATTATTCCCAACCATATAAATTTGGTAAAGGAAGAATAAATGACAAAGGTTTGCGAGGAGGTATTCCTCCATATACAAAAATGATAATTGTTCTTCTCAATTAATAGAATTGGGTGTAAATTTATTTTATAATCTTAAAATTATACCATATAAGTTTACATAAGATACTTATGTTGTTATATATGTATCATTTAGAATAAATTTATGTCAGAGTAGGCGGAAATTAAATGAATACTCATTTAGAAAAATGTCCCCACTTCTTCAGGTTCCTTTCATAAGCCTGCACAAAAGCCTATTAAGGATTTAATTATTAAAAATATATGGATTCTAGAATTATGGAAGCATTTTGTGGAGAAATTTTGGAATTTACTTTTAGAACTAATGTGTTTTATAAGGTGTCATGAATGTGGGGAGGTGGGTGATCTTTATTTATGTGGGGGAGAGGACATGCTTGGAATTTTTAAAACAAAAGTTAGCTGTAACGATGTTTTTTCATAACAAATGGATTGAAAAAGGAAAAACAGTCAATACTAGAGGTGTAATGGTATATATATGGTCATACAATTGGTGTTGTAGATGTGTTGAGTAATTTTGACACCTTATATTATACGTTTAATTAATAAGTAAACTTGTTTTTACCTTAATTGATGTAATTAATTTTACCTATATTCAAAAATAAACGGGGGAAAAATATGTCGACACAATTTTACATGATAAATAACTTATATTTAAAATATTTAATCCACTTTTTAGAATACTAACTACATATGTGGAGAAAAATAATTCAAAATATATCCCATAGATGGGACAATACATTGAATTTTTAATTTCAAAATATTCAAATGTTTACTATGTTTTTATAAACCATTTTATTAATAAATTCATTAAAATTTACTATATTAGATTAATAAATTCATAATTTAACTAATTATACATTAAAAAAATTCATTATAATTTAACAATGTTATCTTTTTTAGGTAAAACATCTTTTTTCAATTAGTATTCACTATTATGTCACTATTAATTAATACATGATACTTCAAAGAAAAATAAAAAATACTACACCTAAGATAATTTTAAAAATAGTCATTAAATAAAAATATTTTTTACAAAAAAAATTATAAATTTATTAATATCTATTATTTAATCAAGAAAAAAATTAAAAGATAGGAAAACTACATTTTATAAAATACAGCTATTTATAATTATACATGTATTTATTCTTATTTTATGCCTATCAACTCTGTTGGATGAATGTATATTTTTTTAATATATAATATAGATATTTATGTATTATAATCTTTTAATAGTAGTTAATTTAATTTTTATGGAATATTTATTTGGCGCATAGAAAAAGATTTGTATTAAAATATTTCCTTTATATTCAATTTGTTTTTATATTAATTTCTAATTAATTGGTTACCAATGATTTAAAAAATATATTACTAAAGTTAAATTAGAACTAATTATAATATAAATGTTAATGGAATGGATATAATTTTAATTTTAAATAAATATATTAATAACATTCTGTATAACATGATCTTGCATGTAACGCAAGTCATTAAAGAAGGTCATTATTGCATTAAATGCAAGCTAACATTATGTTTCATTTAATATTGGTTATTGGAATGACTGGATATATCTAAATATAAATATATAATATTTTCTTGTGTTGTTATATTCCTTTATATTCATGGTATTTCATTTCATACATTCTATCAGATACCACATCCTTTATTACGATTTTCGGGGCATGTCATATCCCATCAATTATTATTTGATAATTAATAATTTCTATGAATGGAAAATGAAATCTAACATAGATGGAATTATTTTTAATCATGTAGTAACATATTAAATTATATTATAATTGTTCTCATACCTCATGTACATGTCACATACAAAACGATTACAATGCATTAAGCATACCCACCACATAGATAATGAAGTCAAAATAAATCATGAATGCTTTAAATTTTGGTTTAAATTTCTATGGATTTATGGTTTTATGTATTTATTTTTTAAAATAAATCTCCTAAAATAGTATTGACTCATTATCATGTATCATGATAACAAACTACATGTCCAATGAAACAATCCTTCAAAATTTATTCACCCATCCCTCAATACTCAATGTTGGCACATGCTACTTGTATACATATTGAATGAATAACAATAACTATATTTTTCCATTTTAAAATATATTTATTCTTTTTCATAAATTTTTCATACGAAATTTCCCAAAACAACCAAATAACCACATTTGATAAATATATCTTCATCCTCATAGTGGTGATTTTTATCATCTTTTTAGAAAATCTATTTTTTCTTATTTTATCATTATTTCTAAATAGAGTTGATGATTAATGTACAGTAATAATATGGCCTTTGATTATATCATATTATAACACGCAGAAAAATCATGTACATCCTCATATACCATGAAACCACTCCTCCCACACCTCTTCTATTATATGTCATGTAATATACAATGAGTTTATTTGAATTGATATAATATTCATGTAACATGGATCATTTACTCACATGGACAATCATGAATTCTATGGAAAAATTAGGATTAATGTCGAAGAAGGATTAAGGATAAATGGGATCAATAATAAAATCATCAATCATATTAAAAATTATTTTATTTTATTCTTAAATTTTACACGATTCTTATAAAGATATAGAAGTGAACATTTATTGTCTCTCAATAAAATTACTATAAAAATAATGGGAAAGATTTGGTTCAGATTTTTTCTTATGGATGAGAACATATTATTTCGTAAAAACAAAAATAATGATGCATAAAAACAATAAAAATAAATAAATAATCATTTTATAAATTAAAAATATGATAATTCTAAGAATAATTTAAATTAAAAAAAGGAACATATTGTTAAAAATTAAGATTTATCAAATTCATCACCTATTTCCTAACTTTTCTAAGTCATTTTACCATTTTAGACATCTAATAATGATAATAGTAAGTATTAATACATTTTATACTTATTATACTAATAAAAAAATCTCATAGATCGACATTAGAGTACAAGGGTTCAGGGGGGGTTGAATTTCTATTTCAAAGCCCAATTATAAAATTTAAAATTATAGGAGTAAATTAAATTAAGGAATTAAAACTGATACTAATATTACAAGGAAGAATCGGTTTATTTTTTTGTAGGTTCTGGTTGTACATGATATATTCTATAACATTTTAAAATTTTGAGTCCCTTTCACACAATTAATTCAATTTACATTGTGAATTTCAGGTTTATGAAGAAACTATATTGAATATTTAATTTCACTTTTTGTTTTGAAGACACAATATTGGGGGACCAATAAAACAAAACTACTCTTATATATACAAGGATCATGGAATAGTAATAAATAATAAAAATTTCATATAGGGTTTTGACCTCATATATTCCTAAACATTGAATTTAATTTTATATTTAAAACAAAAAACATCGAAATAAAATAAATCAACGAAGAGATAAATCATAGTTTAATACCCAATATTGAGAATATACTTTTTACTTCCTCTGGATAGCCAGTACAAATTGTCATCCATTGTCTATCAGTGGATCGAGTTTGTTAGACTACAACAACCACATTTTGTTCTTAATTTATTGTACATCATCTTTATTTTTTATGGAGGACTCACTAGAAATAATATACTAGATATTCCTATGTAAAAATAATATATAGTTCTTATTTTAGGGGTGGGATTATATATCTATCCACCTGCTTCTTATTTTCTACTTGTGAATCCTCCTATTTACTCTCAATTGTTTTCTCTTTACATGAGACATCAATTTTACAATCAATGGGAGATTTATAATGTAATTTAATTAAAAAACAATGTAAACAATATGAATTAATAGTAAAATTTTCCCTTTAATGTAACAATCATTAATATATGGTACATCAGAAAGATACATGTAGATTTATTATTGGGCATCCTATATTGAATGATCAATATATTTTTGGAGCTCAAGATGTTATGAAAAAGGTAAAACAAATTATCATCAATATCCTCTAATTAAAAATTTTCATCAACATAATCTATAATATCAAAAATATTTGAGGGTCATGATAAATTATATAAAATAAAACTTAAATGTAATTGTGTTTATGAAATGATCAACTCACTACGTTGGTTCTTCTTTGATTGATTCTTATGATGAACTCTCATTTTGAAGATGAGTATTAATAGACTTTGGATGGAATTGTATCACCCCCATACTTCCTCTAAATTCTATCACATGGGTGGTTTTTTCATTACCTTACTCTATAGTGATTTACAATGGTGTTATATCTTCTAATTTTTAAAAGATATGGAGATGATATTATTTTTCAAACTCATTCCAGAAAGTTTATAGATCATGTCGAGGTCCCTTGGGAGGCTTTGATTTTGATTCAATCAATAATTATATCCATTGAGTTCTAATTATTTCTATTTTTTATTATTTATGAAATCATTGAAATTTAAAGGTTTTTTTATGTTGAAAAATAATGCAATTAAATTCTAAAACTAAATTTTTATACTACCAGAATGAATTTTAAGAAGTAATTTCTTAGTCTTGGGTTTTGGATTTATAGGTTCACTCAATATTTATTGTTTATATAAATTATATTTGATTGTTAATTTATGAATCCTCATTAATGAATTGGTCTTCCTAAATTTTTTGAGTGAAAAATTTGGAATGCCATAAGCATAAAAAACCGCACTTCATCCAATATTGTTATAGTATAATAGCTCAACTAAAAGTGAAATTTATATAGCTAATGGCTCCACTGTATATTACTTCATCACATAGAGTTTCCTTAACTCCACTTCATGAAGAATTTTCTATAGATTATGGAGGGATAATAAGTAATAAACTAAAAAAATAATTTGATATCCTGCTATGCTGGATGATCAACACAACCATTCACATCTTTTTCATTAACCACAAATGTGTTTCAATCATTATGAATTTTAAATGACATAATCAAGAAAACTGAAAAACCTACCCCAAAATACTAAAATCTAGTTACTAACATTTCATTTCTATCTAAAATAGCTCACAATAGAATATGGAATTTGAGAAATAATGACTGAATAGATTTGATGAAAATTAACATGAATTAAAAAACGAAAGTCTGTTGCATTGAAAAATATATATTTAAAGAAAAATTAAATGAAAAAATATACCATCTTAATCTCAATGTATCACAAGTTCATAACCATCTAATGGTTGACTAGTCGTATAAGAACATATTTCTTTCCACAGATATGGATCCTTTATATTTTTGTGTAATTCTCTTTTATAGATCTAATATGGATGCCCAAAGAGTTCACGAAGGTTTCAAGGGTGTCTAGGTATTGTTTAGATCCCAAAATGCAATTTGATTGGAGAAAAATGATGGCCACATGATTTGAAGATATTGTGTGGGGAAAGAAACACAGTTATTTTTAACCATGAATAGATGTATAATTTGGTGTTTTGGGGTAGACGGTCTTCCCTAACCTTGCACCTAGGGCAACACGACCCTCTGAAAAGTATACTATTTTTAGTAGAGGATTTTTCACAATTGAAACATGGTTTCTCTAAAATTTCAGATTAACCATGTAGGATACCCTATCCAACATCAGAAGGTTTACAGTTGGCATGTTGTTTGGCCAACAATGTTGCAAAAACATGAATAGTCTTTTTTGGTTGATTTTTGTATTTTCCCCAGAAATTATGTTTTAAATAGACACCACTTTTCCTCTTTTTATATTTCCATTAATAGGAACTATCTCATATCCCTTTTATGATCCCTATTCAAGCTTAACCTTGGAATTTATCCTGAACATCCATATGGATTTATATTGAAGAATTTTTCATCTCATTGGATCCATGCCAGTATGATCGTAATTCTTTTTTATCCTTTGTCTATTGTTATTGCAATTGAAGATGCTATTTAGTTTAAGGATCAAACGCCCCAATTTTTAGGATTTGATTAATTCTCCAGAAATCTTAAAATCATTTCCAATCCATAGGATGATATTGTACAATTAGATTCACGTGAGTACAGGGTGGGTGGTCTATAACTCATCCCTCACATTTTGTGATTTTATAATTTTCCATGTGGATGCGCCAATTTCATCGAGCCCCACTTGTTTAATTAATTTACCTTTCTTACAGTTTTTAGAACCTTATTATAATACTCTCATTTAAGATGTTATCCATCTATGGTGATTGTTTCAATAAATTCTAAAAATTCATTTCGGTTTATTACCATAATTATTCTTAAATAGATTTTTACAACACATTTTTTCATTGTTTAGGTTTTTTTATGGACCCTACTTGTTGTAAGACACATTACATAGAGGAATTATGAAATGTTAAATGACTAATACCATTATTTATTCCCACGTTCCCATTATACAATTATTGATTCAAATTGATAAATCAATATTAATTGGAATGACATGTAAATTCTATATATATGACAATGACTAATGGATTATAATTGGATGGTTTTAATGAACATACATATTACCCATTTCCGTGTATAATGGAAGGTATTACAGTGACACGTTTTATATTATTTCGAATAAAATGAAATAAATTAAATGGTTTCATGCCCCATAGAATTGTCACACAAATGAATGGAAGGAATTATCAAATTGAACTTATTAAATGGATTGACCATCTCATGGCCTGGATTATTAAATGAATTAATTGTAACATGCCTCATTATATACGAACATTGACATCATTATACAATTTTTTTAAACTGGAATTAGCTTTTGGAATCTTGAGGGAAAGCCTTGACTACTCGTGGACATCTTCATGATTCAAAAATGTTGGTGCGAAGGGGGAGACCAACCATGGAACATGATCCTCATCTATTAGTGGATTACCAATATGACACAATATGACCCCATCTATATTATAATATGATTACTCAGATATAATCCATATATTTTGCATGGATTCTACTAACATGAGGTTCCATGGTTTCATTATTGGACATGGACATTTCTTATACCATTTTACCTTGGATGTATTACTTGGAATCAGATAGAATTACACAATTGAGGAATTCTTTGGATTATTCTCCTCAGATCACACTCCTACCCCTTATCCATGCTACAGTTATGAATGATATGGAAATCCCTTAGGACAAGGATTCCTTACTTGGAAACCTAATTTTTATCATTATCATGTAAGGATGACATGGATGGTTTTACCTCATGTCACTTAATTATACAAACTAGAACATAATTAATTGGAGAACTAGTTACATGTTCATACACTAGCTGACCAGTGATGTAGGTTTCATGGGGTTTACATTACTGTGTTTATTTACATTTATATTGTATGATATCTCACTATTTTAGTTTATGTTATAGGTACATGATGTTATAGATTTTGTTGGGGGTGTTTTATTGATGATTTATCTCAAAACCTATCCAGGATTCCATTGGAACCCAGGAATACTATATGTATGAAGGTCTTTTCAAAGGGAAGAATATTTCTTTAGACCCGTGATTTCTTGATTTATTTGGATTGAGCTGGTATATGATAATTGGGCTAAAACTCGGGATGGTGGGGATAGTTTTTGATTCCTCTCTGCTACTTCTATGTAGCATTAATTGTTTTCTTCTTTGTATATATGTTTGTTTATCTTTTTATAAACATGAAAAATCATTATCACTTTTTTAATATCATTATCAGTTGTTCAGTTTATTTATTATATCAATCTAATTATATTATGGATTCTAATTTCAATTAATTCTTCCAATGTTATAGGTCCTATTATATTATATTCATCTGTTGTGTTACACTATTGTAATGAGGGTATAAACACTCCATGGAAACACCCTAGGCCCTCACTATTAGTCAACAACCTCTCTAGTTTTGGGATATGTGCCTGAGGCCATCTGGTTAACCAGGATTGGGGCACATCTGATTAGAATCTAGGTACGGGACATTAAAAAATGGTATTACTATTATATTTTGGATTGAGGATCTTATTTCTTACATATCCCGATGATATGAGGTAAATGATCACTATTACATGAATCATCATTGGCTCCTAAAATTCATATGCTATTAATATTCTGATGTGATAATAGTTATTTTCACTCATTTCATTGATTGATATGATTGTGATTGCTATGTGAGACATGTTATAAATTTATACATATATTATTATTCAATATTTTTATGTTCTTGAGTGATTTTTAGTTTCAAATCATGTTGTTTATGGGTCTTCGTGGATTAGAATGTGTAATATACTATGTCAATCAATTAGAATAAAATTTATATTGTTGTTGTTTTCAATGATACGGTATATGGGACCTAATTCCCTGGGAATGGAGATCTAGAAAATATGAAACATGATATATATAAATGGATAAATGAAAAATGTAAGAATGAAAAATGACTTATAATGTGAAATTGTTTCAAGTAAATAAGAGAATTGTATAGTTGACACTTCATCTACTATATGCCCCATAATATATACTTCAACTGTTACAAATACATGGACTTCCAAGCAGGTAGTTTGTGTAGTATACCATGGTTAATGTTCCCTCTTCCTTTTATTCATCATATTCTAGTGATGTTAACTGCCTTATTAAAACATTTTATGAGGAATGTGATTGGAATTTTTAGACTAATGCTATCATGGCATCATCATATTGTATGCTAGTAGGGTGTCGACGACGATTCTATAGACAGCGATGGCCCTGAGCCACTAGTCTTACAGATAGGAGTTGCACTTGAGACATCACCTAATGTACCAGATATGGGAACTAATGCTTATCATTGTGATAGTTTCATACATTTGATGGAGTAAATGAATGATGCTACATTAACTGCAGCTATGATGGCTGGTCTGACTCATGATATCCAGTAGAAACATCCTTCCATCCTTTTAGGGTATGTCTTTCAATATGTATTTGAGTCTAGGATGGAGGCCAACCATTATTTTACTAAGTAACTGGAAACACCTCTAAATTTGAGGGAAATAGTTTGTACGCATATGTTGTTTGATTCATCCAAGAGGTAATGTGACGTGATTACCCAGGCTGGTCTACATTAGGGCATGGAATGGAGTGAGTTCTAAAATATTTTCTATGAGTAATTTTATCCTAATAAACTGATATATGGATGAGCCATATAATTCATGAATCTAGAGAAGGGTTCAATATCATTGAAGTTTTATTCAGTGTGCACCACTAAGTTATATTACTTTTCATAACTTCTAGCTAGTGGTGAGGTTACATGGTCAGATGCATTGAAGATGGGATATTGTATTCCATCCACACTCAAGTGATTTTCTTTATCCTAACCTCAATATTTATGATAGTAGATCAAACTCTTATCACATAGAGAAACCTAAGGGATTGTGATAATACTGGTCATAGAAAATCAGTTTTGAGGAAGGCTTGTAGATCTTTTGGTAGATGAAATAGATCCTTTATGGTTTCTTGTCATGGATGTAGTATCCAACATACATGTAAAATTTTATCTATGGAGTTTCATAAATGTGGACCACACAAGAATCTAAAGCCTCATTGTGGAGTCCATTGGCAGTGTTGATCATGGGGTCTTATAGGAAACCATTATATATTCTATTAAACTATTTTATATGATTCAAGTGGAAGATGATCCACACCAACTCCACCTTCAAGGGAAGGTTCGTTTACCCCATGTAAGGAAATTATTTAGAGTATCACCAAAAGTAATTGATGAGGAGGGGGTTACAGTTGTATTATCTAGATATCATATTGTTAACAACCCCATCAGAGAGGTCTTGATCGAGGTAGTCTAGCTACTACACAAGGTAGTGGAGCAGTCTAGTTGCATGAACAAAAGCTCATACCATGGGATTATGCTACAATACTATCTATAGTATAATTTACTTTTTTGATACCTTATAATATATTATTTTCTTGATTTGATAAAGGTGAGTTACACTCCTTCAACTAAAATATATCTTAGAATGTCTTTGGCAGGAAATTCAATATTATTGTGATTTAATGACACTAAATACAATGTAAGGAGTACGGTTTGAGGGAATGTTCCAATTTAGGGATTTTTCACTAATGGTATGCAATTACACTTCATTATGGGTCCTCTTTTTTATAATTATTATTTTAATTGCTTTAATTATTGGTATGGGTTGGTTGGTTCCGTATCATGCCATTATAGACTACTATCATCATATTGTATCATTTACATCACTAGAGGTAAATAGTTATCTACATACTGGTGAGTGGAGTGTGTAGGCTGGTAGATCTAGACCTGTTCATCATGGGATATGTGGGGTGACCACCCATATTTCAAATATTTTCATAGAGGATCTATGTATACTTTAGGTTGAATTACCATTAGTAGTATATAATTTTAGGGATTTCTTTGTAATGATTTATCTGGATTACCTCATGCGAGAGGTATATTTTTTTTATCAATTTTGTTTTAGGAGAAACATTGGTGTCCCTTCCTTTGTATAAGATGGAACCTAATGAGCACCAAGATTTCAAGAATCTATTTTACAATTTAGAGGACACAATTTTTTTAAGGCCTACTAATTCTTCCAGGGATAAACCCATTTTTTTACTAAGAAGAATGATGGGACCCTTCTCCTATATGCGGATTATGGAAGGATGAAAGAGATTATGGTCAAGAACCTGTATTGAATTTTTCACATAGATGATCTATTTGAATGGATTTCAGGAGTTATGATGTTCTCTGATATTGACTTGATACTGGGCTACCATCATGTGTGAGTTGGGACATCAGATATACCTTATAGTAGTGGTGGACACTCTAGCTGACTATAGCAGCGGTAGGTACTATAGCAAGTGCAGTAGCGGTGGAGATTCTACAGCAGTTGGGTCACTATTCCTAGAATGGTCCATGGACCCTGAATGTAATAAGATTCATGCCCATTGGGATTTCATGCCAAAATATTATGTAATAAAGTAGATTATTGGGTGGGCTATGACTTGGGGGGATATGACCAGCCTTTCAGGTCTGTGTGTGTGGGGGGGTGTGTGTGTGTGTTTAATGTAATTGTAACCCAAGAACATAATATAATACTCCTTGGATCTATCATTGATTCTATGGACATGAGTTTCCTTGGTTACATACATCGACCTAGCCATTACTTATCCTATTTTACCATGGATGTATTCCTTAGACTCAGTTAGAATTAAATTATTGTAGAATTCCTTGTATGATGATCATTGGGTTACACTATTACCCCATTAACTGTATAGTTACTACTAAGTTGGAAACCCATGAGGTCAATGATACCTTGGATATTAGCTTGGAGCCTATTCACTATCATCTTCAAGTACAGATTTTAGTGCTATTTTACCTCACGTGACATAATTATAAATGCATGAACTTACTTAATTGGTGAACTGGTTATATGTTCAGACACTAGTAGAGGGATGATACAATTTCTTTGGTATTTACATTACTATACTGCAATTCATTTATATATATATATTATTTCTCACTATTCATGATTTTTTTACAAGGACATAAGTTTATAGTCTCCACTAGGGGTGGCATACTAAGATTTATCTCACACCCAATTTGGTCGACCTTTTCCACCTAGGTATATTATATGTATCTAGCTGTCTAAAAAGGGAACAGTACTGCCTTAGACACTAAACTTCTTGATTCCCTAGGATGGATTATGTAGATGATGATCGAGCTAGATCTTCAGATGTTGGGGACAATTTTATCGATTACTTTTTTCTACATCATTGTACCATGTATTTTTTACTTCTTTTTATTCATGTTTTCCCAATTTTTAGATTCAAAACATTTCATCATCACCATTTTTATATCATTATCAGTTTTTCAATTTATTTATTACTTTATCAAGCTTTTATTATAGATTTTGATTACTATTAATACTTATTCTAATATAACTCATGTTATTCTATGGTCATCCACTATGTTACAGTCTGGTAATGAGGTAATAGTCTCCCTATGGAGACACCCTAGGCCCTCGCTACTATTCAGTAGCCTTTTCCATTTAATGATATGTGCATGAGGCTGTGTGGAGAAACAGGATTAGGAAACCTCTGAGTGGCATCTTGTTATAGGATCTGACAAATTCCTCACAACTTCTCCCTAATCCACTATTTATAATCCTCTAATTCACCCATAAAGAATTCTAATAGCATCATAAATTCTCCCAAGGGCCCTCATTCCATCTCATGTCTATAAATAATTCTTACTTTATTATTAATTAAAAATCGTTTTTGGGTCCCATCTAATGGTGTCACATCATTAATGACATTCATGACCTATAACACGTGGGAATGACATTTCACAATTTTTTTCATGATTTGAAGTCCTATATGGTCTTGGGAAACATGGGCCAGGACATGACCATAAGATTAATGCCTTGGCATATGATTTCATCACATATAATTTCTATTTCCTTAATGACATGTATTAACGTTGGGTAATCTATCATGTTTCACTTATTGAATGATACTAATTATTTGAATCTTTAGTTTTAGTGTTTTTTCTCTATTTCAGGATGGCTCTTCATATTGTAGCTTTGGATTTTACCCTTTACATGCCTTTTGTCCATCATGATCAGCTATTATCTTTGTTATGAATTCAACACTTTTACCATCATTTGTAGTTAATCATGACATCATATAACATTTGAAAAATTGAATTAAATATCACCAAGAATAAAAAAAATCATGTGTGTAATAATTTTGTATTCTAATATTTGTGTAAAATATGACTATGATAGTTCCATATAGATAAATTTAATTTCATTTATAGGTGTGTTACATGAAACTCCAATTTCATAAGAACTATGATATAATATTAAAGGGTATCACCTAGAAATTACATTGAAATGTATGATTAAGACTAGAAAATTTATTAAAACCGCTTGATTTACAAATGAAAAAAATTAATTCACCAGTCATCAATTATTTAAAAATGAAAATAAAAAAGTTTTGAAAATATAGGAGTTTTTGTATGAAAAATTATTTTGTACGCAAAATGTATTTTAATCATAATAAATTCAATTACTCACTATGGGAGAATGATTCCAATGAAATAAAAATTATATATATGAAATTAAATGTTTTAATATTCATCTAATATTTATTTGTTTTCATGAGGGAAGAATAAATCTAGTTTTATGATTAGAAATTTATAATTATAGAAAAGTTTTTTTCATCATTTTTGGCATTATAATTTTAAAAATAAATTTAAACACTTATATAAATTGAATTCACTATAATGAAATCAATATTTGTATCCCTGAGGATCAAATTTAGTAAACATGGCCCTTTTTATTTTTAGGAATTTTTAATAGTAACCATGTTGAAATTTATCAGCTCGTTAAAAGGTATGTTAGATTAATATATGTTAAAACATATTAATATGGAGAAAATATATCATCCTAACTCTAAAAATATGAATTTAATTTTACCATTATCATCATATTCTATAAATTTACTATTATAATGGATAGATTTCCATGAATACGAGATATAAAATATTTTAACCAAAGAATGTTAAAAATTATCACACGTTGATTTAAATGTATCTTATATACCCATATTAGGAAAAAAGTATTGTATTAATGGAAAAAAATTTCCATTTTTTTCATAATGAAATTATTTTCATGATTTAATTTTATTTCTAATTTTCGATAGTTATTTAATTAATTTAAATTAAATCAAAATTCTAATATATTTTTTTCAATTAATTGATAAATAAAATAAATGATTATAAAAATATTAAATATGATATTATTTTAGTGAATTTCAGTGTTCTAAAATTTTTGATTATATATGAAACACAATAATTAGTAATAATTTTTTGTTAGTAAAATTATAACTCTATCAATATCTTATTTATGAAAAATTTTATGTATATTGTCAAAATTAAATTTAATTAGATTTTATCACAATGTTATGTTGTAAAATTATTTAAAAATCATGAAAATCACAATTTATGGCAAGGAAATTAATATAAGACCTATTGTTTCTTCATTGGAAAATTTATGATACAATATTCACATTATATTTACAATTATAACCCTTTATGAGTGAAAAAATATTTTACCATGGTTAAGGTTAAAATTTGATGACTATGGGGTTAAACCAAATGATGTGGTTTAAAAAACACAAAAAATATATAATAATTTTATTGGTTATTTAGATATTAATCACATACATCCAAATCATCTAATATCATGCCATTGGGAATCATTTTCATAGATAATGACTATATTATCTATTAATCTTTCAGAAAATTCCACGTTTGTTCCCCTATATTATAAAAGGACACCCTTCGTGTCTATTATTCACAACGTATTGAGCCACATAGAATAGAAAAACCATAAAATTTCTTCTTATAATATCTCTTAGATATATTCCAGAGGTGTTGGTATTTTCCAAATATGATTCTTAGTTTCCTCATAAAGATATCTAATTAAGAAGTTTTAATGAAGATGTTATCACATTAACTAATAGTGTCATTTTTAATTATTATTTGAAATCATCAGAATTTGTTATAGTTTTCATTAAATTAAAAATTAAATACCCTAAATATACTAAAATTTTATTATGATTATAACACTACGATAATCACTCCTGTTTGACATCAAATGGGAAGTGAATGTACCTCCCATGCACAAGTATGACTTACCATCTCCATATTGTGATACAATTAATTTTTCATCACCATCATTAATGGATGTTTATTATTAATATTTTAATTCTTATGAATTATATTTATGAAAGATTTATTTATTTATAATGACGACATTATATCTAGCTCATTTCCTTCAAAGTGTTAGAAAATGATAATGTCGCTCATACATGTGGACTACCACCTCCCAAAAGTGATTTGATTTATTTTTAAACTACGATTTACACGGAAGATAATTTGGAGGGTTTTTATGATTTTATTTGATTCATCTGATATTATTGTTATTTTATAATGTTGGATTATTAATTACCTATATTTTTTCAATTAATCAAAATGTGAAAAATAACGTTAATGCATATGCACGACCTATAGTCTCCATGAATGGGGTAATTTAGTTTTACCAATATATGTTAATTAATTGGAAATAACATTATGAATAATATATATATATGATATATTTATTTATTTATTAATATTCCAGAAAGTTTTCAACAATGATGAATTTAAAATTACCATGACTGTAAAACAGAAACCTACATGAAATACGAAGCAGTTATCACCCAAAAAAGCAATTTTAATTAAAAGTTGTTAATAAATGGGTGATAATTTTTCATAATTAATTCATAATTGGTATGATAGATATTATTATTGATCTATATTAAATTAATAAAAATTTAATATTTTTCATTCTTGAAGTCTGAATGCATATGATGAAAGATGATAAATTAATAAAGAGATTTACGATTCAATATGATTTCAATAATGATTTTATATGCATGAATTTAAATCATATAAATTTTATTATCCTTATCTAATAAATCCATTAATAATTTAATTTTATATAGTCACATTTTTAAATTACCAGTTTCCATTCATTTTCCACTCTTAATGTACTAATAATATGAAAATATTTTTATGTGAAACTTACATAGTTTTAATACTCAACTATAAATCATTCCTATTAAATATATTTATTTTCTAGATGGGTTTTCAAGAAAGATTATAATATTTCAATATGTTTTTTTAATTAATTCTTTAACGATGATTGAAATCTAATAAGATTTTTAAAAATGTAATTCTCTATCATTTTCAGATCTAGATTCTTTTTGACATTACCAATAAAATCATGAATAGAATTTTTGATTTTTTATTATAAAAAATTAATAAAAAGTCATACTATGAGGACTACTTATAAGGACCCAGCCTTAAACCTTACTTAAACTTGAGTTATTATAAGATTACACATTTATGATCTTTTCAGGTATAGAGTTTTAGAGAATTAGATCATGAAACTTGCATTACATTCCACATTTAAACAAGGTGGTTACATAAAAGACAATATTCATTCTTCCCATCAATGGAAACCTATTTAAAATAAAACACGGACTCTTTCTTGACACATCCTTGACACTATCGTCACATCATGTACCTTTCCCTTGACCTGTGAAAAACATTTCAAAAACTTGGGATGAGCATAAAAAGCTCAGTAAGGGTTATAAAAATATGGAAAGGAAACATGAGTTCATATATACATAAGAATGAAATCATACTTTACCCATTAAACATAGGCATATCAAATCAAGAATAAATCATAGAAAACATAAGACATAAAGGTAACTTGAGGCATTTATAACATTCTTACGTAGGGAGTAACCCTCTTGGTTACGTTTGGAATACCCATCACAGTATATTCCCTAAATCTCTTCGGAGAAACCTTAACTTTTCACTCCTTCGCGTTACCCAATGCATTGGAGAGCTATATCGGGCTCACCCGCCCTTAGTTTATCACGGAACCACCCGTTCTTCATAAGAATGCCCAAGAACCATAACATAATCGTATCACATAAACATGAATAAAGGAAACATAACATTTCCACATTTCAATCACTATATAACATTTTAGGATATTGAAATAATGAATCCATTCAAAAAGAAACCATTTCCAAAACCATTTAAAACATTTAATAAAGAGATTTTTGAATCAAAGTGTCCCATACCACCTTGAAGCTTTTAACATTTTAAACCATTAATATCCATATAAATAAATCCTTAAAACCATTTTGAAAACATGGATATTAATAAGAACAAATAATTAAAACATTTAAAACGATATTTTGGTTAAAGGGGTTTTACCAAAATTAAAGACACTTGAATACAATAATCGAGGAATAACATTTAGTCAAAACTTTATAACATCATGAGAATAAAAGGATTCATGATATAATACTCCAAAGGACAGTATATACACCATATAAGAGTGAATTGGTGCATAACCACAATGAACCCTCAATAGAAATGTCAAATGTGATGAAATCCCTTATAAAGAAGGTATCCTTAAATTAAGGACAAATAAATCTCAAAAATATGTGTGAAAAATATATATACACCCAATATAAGTGGATATTAAGTGTAAAACAATAAAAGGTCATTCACACATATTCAATGGATGACATATTCAATGACTACAAGTTGAACCCAAAGAAATCGAAATTGGGTTAAAAAGTTCCCTTGACAGCCTAACGGCATCACATCAAAATGAGTTGATGAGAGATAAAAAGTGTATCTCAACACCTGGACATAAAATTTACATCAATAAGGATATATGAGAACATATCCCAACATAACAATATGTAAATTAAAAGACCCAACAAAATAAGTCTTTTAAAAAAGAGGAGGGTGAAAGGTTCCCTTACCGACTTGGGTATCTTTCAAAACATACACCCCATGAAAGAAAGACAATAGGTCATTGATGTAAATACTCATAAACGAAATTATATTACACAAAGAGTAGAATAACGGGCAGTACATACACCACTCAATGGAATTTGTGGCGAATGTAGCATAAATCTCACGGGAATAAAAGTGAGATGAAAAATCCCTTACGAAAACTCGGCAGCCTAACGACGCCACATAAAACTTCTGAATATGGATTGATGAGATCAAATAGAGTATCCCATCATATTAAAATAGAATTTACAGAAAGTTGAATTTAAAAGAAAATCCCCCAACATTGCAAGGAAGAGTTTAAAAGATGTGACATAAAGGAGAGTACTTAAAAAGAAAGAGAGAGGTTAGATCTCTTACAAAAGTTCGGCAGCCTAACAGCACCACTCAAAACATCCAAAATCGATTGATGAGAGAGAATAGGGTCTCTCATCACATGAACATAAAAATTACAGTAGGAGTAATATAAAAGAACATCCCAATCATAAGAAAGATGAGCTTAAAAGAAATGACATAAAAGAGTGTACTTTAAAAGAAAGAGAGTTGTAGGATCCCTTACCTCGGGTCCGACTTGACTCAATCATTCTTTAATCTCCTGAATAATAAACTTGAGTTAATTTCTAATTCTTTAAGAACCTTTTTCAAGTTCATTATTACTTTTATACCACTTATTACCATGTCATAAACATTATGTAATCATTTAAGTTAATAATATTTGTTTTTCCCATATTTGGTTCTTAAGTCGAAAGTGGACTTCTTACAATTACATGTTGTTCGTGTGGACAAATGTTTATTATATCCAGAATTGTATTCATTATGTAGATATAATATATGTCATATATATACAGTAAATTCATGAATTTATAACATTGCATAATCATTTAGAGGTAAGAAATGAAATTCACCGTTCATGGAGACGGTAAGCCGTACGTACGCATGAACGCTACTTTCATTACTATTTCGTATTTTATAGAATGGAATAATAATGATATAAAAGGTATATTATAATTCAAGTATAATATCATATATAATATCATATTTCCATCCTTTATACATCCCACATATGGTATTTAACGAATCAAATCACTTTGAGGGGCGGTAGTCCGCACTTCCTTAAATGAAGATATCGCGTATACCCATAATGGAATCCATAAAGGTAAGACAAAAATGAAAAATACAGAAGAATAAATAAAACATAAACATATTATATATCATATATAAAAATAGTGACATCATAATGGCCATCTTTGAAGGTGTTAAATGAGTATTGAACAATCATCGTTTCGGGAGGCAGAATTTCACCATCCACGGAAACCGTATGTTCTTTAACCATTTGATGTAGTTGTGTGAGAGTGTAGCTCGAATAAATCTTATAACAAAATCCTAGTATATTTGAGATACTGTTGTTGTTACAAAATAAGTAAATAAAAAGAGTTTAGGGGGTTGGAGAAGCAAAATAAAACAAATGAACATGAGAGAATGAATTACCTTTAAAAGTGTAACTCCTTTTGATTTGAGCCTAAAGGCTTCCTTTGAAAGGATTATGCCCAAAGGTAATCCTCTAGGATGAGGAGAGGGATTTGGAGAGAGTAAATGGGCAGGGTTTGGCCGAGCCAAAGGCTTGAGGAGTGTGTTAAATGAGGTAGAGGTGGGGGCCTTTTATAAGAGGAGAGGAGGGGCACTTTTGGAAAGTAAAGAAATATTACTTTATTTGAAAATGTGTTTCGGTTTCAAAAGATTCCCACATTGATATAATTCGTGGATAAGGTGATAAGGCTTCGAAATCCACTCATCCAATAAGTTTTGGACATGTGTAGTTCATAGATTTTACATTATCTTTCCATTTTATTTAAATCGTCAAATAATGATGTCATCGCTGCATCATTATTATGTCATAAATAATTTAATTTATTTAATGTCTAAAAATTATAAAACAAATACTATTATGTAGGAAATGGTTTTATCTTTCCAATTAATATTTATAATCAAAACGATGACTTTTATAACCCAACTTAAAAATTGTTTTAGTAAAACATATCATGTTTGTGTCAATTTTACTTTTACATTAAATAAAATGTTATTTATGTCCTTTCCCAACCAAAGTGGATCCATGGGGTCCCCAAGTTGACACATGGCTTGTCATGGTCGGCCATGATACAACCAATGAGGGTAAGACATGTGTCAAGCTCATCTAATTTTATTAAAGCATTATTTTTACCTTAAACTACACTAATTACCACTAATCGCGATTAAAAACTTAATAAGTTACTATTCACCAAAAAATTATTTTAATCTCATTGAACCACATTTTACTTCTTAATGACAACCATGTATGTCGGATTTTTGAAAATCAAAACACAAAGATGGCAAAATTTAATTTAAACGGAAAATCTGTTTTTATAAGTACCACTTAGTGGTTTCACTATTCATCAAAAATTGAAGTTTTTCAGAAAAATCCCAAAAATTCACCCTAAGCTATATTTGATATTCCGAATTCAAAAATGAAGTCCGTTTTACAAAATTCAAAACATATTAGTCACATTAATTAATTTAATAATTAATTCCCGCTGTCAGAGAAAATAGCGTGTTTTTATAAAACAATAAGTATCAAAAGATTGACACTAGTTTAAGTCTGATTTCAAAGTGAAATTAATTCCAACGACCACTATTAGATTTAGTGGTAAAAATATTTTCTAATTTCACTTTAAAACCAATTCAAAATATAATCTAATCTTATAAATAAATTAGACTAAAAAGAGGTTTTTAATTAAAATACAACATTTTACACTATTCATTAAAAATGAACTTTATCGGAAAAATACCAAAAAATTACACAAAGTAAAATTTGATGTCCTGATTCTTAATAAGAGTTTTATTTGGTCCAAAAGAATGTTTAAGAGTGAACAAAACTATATTTAATGATAGTTCTCCATTAAAAGGTGATAAGTGAACCTTTAGTGAAAACTAGGGCATATACGCCTAAAATTGTATTCTTTCCGTATTTTAAGCCTTTAGCTTTTATTGGATAAATGTAAAAACATTTAAAAAACATATATAATCATATTTTAGTTATTTATATCCATTCCTGCCAATAAAACGGCTACATGTTAACTACCATTTGAAATAATATTATTTTATTATTAGAGTGCAACGTAAGATTCCCAAGAAACTCATTGTTGCGTGTTGGGTACGCCATCGAGTATAGCGTCCTCTTTAAAGTCATATTAATATTTTATTCACAAATATGGATAAATATGAAAATTTCATATTCATTATTTACCTGGGGTGTTACATCCTTCCCCCCTTTTGGGAATTGCGTCCTCGCAATTTTAAAATTGCTCTTGGAAACATCCTTGAAAGTCCCACATCGGAGAAGAGTCGGTAAAACAATCACTTTAAAATAAAGAAAGATAAGTACAAAGGTCACCCGAGTTAACCCATACTAGGATTCCAAGTATGAAAATATAGACATGGAGGAAAAAAACAAAGGGTCGTGTTCTGATGGAGAGTGATAGAAAACATGTTTAGGAGAAAGTTAACCATGATAAAATCACAAAATTGTGATGGGTTAAACGGTATTCGATTCCCCAGTAGGAAAAGTTAATAGACAACATTTTTGTTTTAAGTTACTTTTTATTGAGGAATTTATTCATAAGGAAGCATAATCACTTATCATGTTGACTTTCAACTTTTACTAGATTCCTTAGTCAAACTCATATTTTTTCCAAAAGATGAGTATTTAGGGAGACTTGATCGCATTAAGAGTACTATAATCAACTTCTAGAGAATCACCTAATCCCCAAAAGAGAACTATATACATCCCATGTTTTTAGGCTTTAACCAAAACCAAAACCAAAAAGGTTAGTACAAGATCAGATAATCCAGAAAAGGATAACCCCTTATAAAAAGAAAATCTATTCTTAATCTCCAAAATTTGTCCAACAAAACCCAAATTTCAACGAGGACCATCCGATAAACAATTTGTCCATAAAATTCTTCAAAGTAAACCAATATAATATTGAAACCCAAATATTTGAAGGATTTAGTCACATAGTCTTCCAAGTTAAATCTTAACATTTATCTCCAAACAACATCAGTTGCTCTTAAAGTATCGTTTTGAAAAGTAATTAACCTAATCAAATATCCTCAATGATAGGTTAATCATTTTCATAAATAACCCAAAATCAACTTACTCTTAATTCATAAAATCATATAACTAGAATGAATCAGTCAAACTAACCCGGGAATTCACGTAGTCCAGTGGTAGGCGATAAATACCAGTCGCACATTGGTTGTGGGTTCGATTCCCGCAGCTTTGTCCGACGCGACGGGATGTCACACGGTCTACGTGTTGTCCTTTTTCCAAAACTATATAATTCTTAAAACATTCCCCAAAATGAGATAAAATCTTCAAGAATAATCATAACATATTTTAACCTCAAGATTATCTCATTCCTTTCATTTTCCATCATATCATAGAGTAACCCATAATTACCTAAAAATTAAGTATCATATAAACCCTAATGGTTACTTTAATAATAATTACCTGAATTTACACATCGAGTTGGACATATCGTACATGATGCATTAGAGAACTCACCAAGGTTGAAGTGGTTGATAATGACTCCTTGATATTTGGTTTAGAACAACCACAAGTATCCTCATTGAATCCTCCATTTTATATAGTATCTTAATCAGAGAACCACCACAGTTTCCTTCAAACCTGTTGTCTCTTTGGTGCCTGCTAGATCCATCCATTCACTAAAAATAGAAATGTCAGTGTGAGTATATCAACAAAACCATCATGTACTAATGAGGAAGGTAAACACTAAGACACACTTACTCATTCACTTTATCTAAAACTAGGACTCTTTCTGAAATCCTAACCATTATGGTAATGTCACTTATGATTAAAGAATACCCTAACATCTAAAGTTATCTAAACTGACCTTTGATACCAACTATAAGGCCCCAGCCTTAAACCTTACTTAAACTTGAGTTATTACAAGATTACACATTGAGGATCTTTTCAGGTTTAGAGTTTTAGAGAATTAGATCATGAAACTTGCATTACATTCCACATTTAAACAAGGTGGTTACATAAAAGACAATATTCATTCTTCCCATCAATCGAAACCTATTTAAAATAAAACACGGATTCTTTCTTGACACATACTTGACACTATCGTCAGATCATGTACCTTTCCCTTGACCTGTGAAAAACATTTCAAATACTTGGGATGAGCATAAAAAGCTTAGTAGGGGTTATAAAAATATGGAAAGGAAACATGAGTTCATATATACAGAAGAATTAAATCATACTTTACCCATAAAACATAGGCATATCAAATCAAGAATAAATCATAGAAAACATAAGGCATAAAGGTAACTTGAGGCATTCATAACATTCTTATGTAGGGAGTAACCCTCTTGGTTATGTTTGGAATACCCATCACAGTATATTCCCTAAATCTCTTCGGAGAAACCTTGACGTTTCACTCCTTCGCGTTACCCAATGCATTGGAGAGCTATATCGGGCTCACCCGCCCTTAGTTTATCACGGAACCACCCGTTCTTCATAACAATGCCCAAGAACCATAACATAATCGTATCACATAAACATGAATAAAGGAAACATAACATTTCCACATTTCAATCACAATATAACATTTTAGGATATTGAAATAATGAATCCATTCAAAACGAAACCATTTCCAAAACCATTTAAAACATTTAATAAAGAGATTTTTGAATCAAAGTGTCCTATACCACCTTGAAGATTTTAACATTTTAAACCATTAATATCCATATAAATAAATCCTTACAACCATTTTGAAAACATGGATATTAATAAGAACAAAAAATTAAAACATTTAAAACGATATTTTGGTTAAAGGGGTTTTACCAAAATTAGAGACACTTGAATACAATAATCGAGGAATAAAATTTAGTCAGAACTTTATAACATCATGAGAATAAAAGGATTCATGATATAATACTCCAAAGGACAGTATATACACCATATAAGAGTGAATTGGTGCATAACAACAATGAACCCTCAATAGAAATGTCAAATGTGATGAAATCCCTTATAAAGAAGGTATCCTTAAATTAAGGACAAATAAATCTCAAAAATATGTGTGAAAAATATATATACACCCAATATAAGTGGATATTAAGTGTAAAACAATAAAAGGTCATTCACACATATTCAATGGATGACATATTCAATGACTACAAGTTGAACCCAAAGAAATCGAAATTGGGTTAAAAAGTTCCCTTGACAGCCTAACGGCATCACATCAAAATGAGTTGATGAGAGATAAAAAGTGTATCTCAACACTTGGACATAAAATTTACATCAATAGGGATATATGAGCACATATCCCAACATAAAAATATGTAAATTAAAAGACCCAACAAAAGAAGTCTTTTAAAAAAGAGGAGGGTGAAAGGTTCCCTTACCGACTTGGGTATCTTTCAAAACATACACCCCATGAAATTCATATTTATATAATTTTCATGAAGCATCTTTGTGGAAGGAGCACTTTCACAAATAGACAAAATAGAATTTATATCACTCTAAATTAATTTATTTTAAAATTTCTATCTATATGAGGAATACATTATATAGTAGATCCATCAACAAAATTTATAGGATGAATGAGGTTATCAAAAATCTTTAGTCCTTCATAATGTGAATATCATGAGAAAAATTCAATGGTATTTTCCAACAAGAATAATCATAGATAACTGATAAATTCATTAACATTTATATTTTATATCTTCATTTTCATGAATATAATCATTTTTTTCCTCGACTAATTCTCTCTCATATCCTGGCTGGAACAAGTGAACTCATCCTCCTTCCACATTTGGTGAACTCTGATTGAAGGAATTAATAAAATCGTTCTCACAAGGAATATTCATTTTCATTTTTAAGACCCACCATAAAATATATATATGTATGGAAATAATATTTACTTATTGGTATATTTTCATTATATCGAGTCCCCACTTCATGCACCAACTCTTCATCATTCTTTAGTGAGTTTAATGGAATTAGTGAATGATTCCGGGTGAATTCCTTCTTCCATGGAACCTGATTAGGTGTAATCTTCTAGAATCGAAGGATTTAAATTAGATTTATCATCTAATGGAAACATTGACAACAAAATTTTGATTCAATTTCATACATTTTAAGAATTGGAAAATATTTTTGGTGGATAATATTATGATTTTTCATCAACAACATCGACATTCATCATTGATGGATGACATGTTTCTATTTTTTTGGTGGATCCATCTCGGTGGTGATTCAACTTCTAGAATATTTACTATATAGTTCATAATATTCATTAGTGTTTTTTGGTATTATGTATTCTTGGTATGATATGAATTTGGTTATAGATTTATTAGGTTGATAGTAGCCAGAAATAGTGGTAGTATCATGTGTTAGATAAAAAATTAAAGGGGAAAAAGAAAAGGGGGCTAGTGGAAGTATATGGGGTTGGTGGATGCACAAAAATATTGTACGATAGAAGATAATTCTTCACTTTTGACATTATCATATTTGGGATGTGGTGGGGCCAAAAAATTTAATTAGAAGCTTACCCTCAGCAATAACATACTTCAAAAAGGGGATTTGTTAGGATATCCTAAACTGTACCATATCTATAAAAATCAAAAAATTTATTAAATTCTTAATCATTGATTATTATCACTTCCATGATATATTTAAATTAAATGAAGAAATTAATTATTAATTTAAACTATGGAAATGGTTAAAATAATTTTACTATTTGAATTTTTTTATAAATATTCAAAACGTCACATTAATATGACTCATAAAAATTTCCAAAATCCAAATATCCAAATAATATAAATCTAATGATAAATGAAATTAAAAAAAATTAATAACCATAATAATTTAATCTATGAGAACCTGAAATTAATAGATGAATTATATAGTAAATGAAAATAATAGAATTCCATAAAAATTAATTATTTTCATAAAATGGTATTTATGAAATAATTGATTTTCAAATTTCACCTAAAACCATGAAAATAATTTTCATAATATATATTATATATAAATAAATATATTATTGGTCATAGTTTATTTTTGGAAATTATTGTGATAAGAATATGTTCAATTATTCTTTCAAAATGATCATTTTTTAATAGTTTCATAACATGTAGACTTTCATGAATATCAATCAATTATTATTCTCCACTACATTCAAAAAAATAAAATATTTTTTACATCACTAATACAAGTCCAATGATTATCTTATACGTCAATATTAACCTTCTTTATTTGGGTTTAATATTAGAAACACCTTAATAAACTGATATTTTAAAAACATTAAATTATTTTAAATAATTATTGAACCAAATGTTTTTGTATTACACTATGTAAGAAATTTATTATTAATAAATTTTCTTTATTTATAAAAAAATAGTTAAATTTTTTATATATATTCACCATGGTATCCCAATAATCCAATTTTATCACGTTTCAATGGAGTAATATTATTATGTTTTGAGATGTCTCCCAATAGTGCCTATCTCAGAAAGTGTGAATCCTATAAGTTCGAGCTCAAATTTCAATATTCATGATGTTATATTCATAACTCACAAAAGAACATTCTAATATTAAGTCCTTTCTCACATAAAAAATATAAAATACCAGCAATACTACATAACAACCCTCATCTATCATACGCCCCTACAATTTTAGAATCAATGAAATCCCCAATAAACATATTTTTATTATACAGTTTGTAGGAATGTACTAAATTGAATGTTAAATCCCAATGACTCTTATTTTTAAAAAATGTTGATCATTTTTTTCAGAAAAAATTTTGTCATATTTATTTGTCCATAATTGTACGACAACATTTCATCCTCACCCTCAAACTTATGATAGAATATTGTATCAAAATTTGAATTGTATTATGGGAGATAGTCTTGTTCAAAAAAAATTACAACTTAGTAGTTGAAATACTATTTAGAGGGTTATGATAAATATCCAAAATCACATTTTATACATAATAATAATTAGTATGAGTGATATAGAAAATATATCCATGTCTAATAAAAAACTAGTTTTGATTATCAACCAGATGGAATAAAGAGAATTCCCCAACACCTCTGGCAAGATAAAAGTAATGACGGTACCAACCACTTCCGCTATGAATTATTTCAGACATTAAATTCAAAAAATGACTGTTCTTATGTGTTGTGGACTCATAAATCTAGTTCCTAAATCCATATATCATCGATATAAATTGTTAATATCCAAATTAAATGAAAATCTCATCCTATAATGTTTAATTATTTTATTATGAAATTATTTTAAAATTTACTTTATTATAAAATAACATTCTTGCTGACCATGTATCTGATAAATTCCAGTTAATTATCTAGTCACATTTTCATTTTAGTTGAAAACCCAATAGAGTATTCCTCCTGATATATGAGCACATGATCCTTGTGTTATTATATGATGTTTTTTAATCAGCATGTGATTTCATTGTTCATCCAAGTGCTTCACATCATCCATCAGCAACCACAAAATTTCAATCTTATTCTATATATGATCATGAGAGAAAATGTAAATGATTTATCTCATATTCCTGAAATAATTATAGTTATTGTGCTAATGTTTTTTCCACAAAACATAATAAAAATATATATTTTGGAATGTATATATAGTGTCAAACAATGAAGACATCACAATGACCCAAAACTATTATATTTTTTATCTCATTACCCATGTCAAATAATATTAATATAGTTGTAATTAATTTCCATGAAAAAAACGTATTCTATTATGATTTTATAATGAATTAAGTTAATATTAAGTTTATAATTTTAATTGAAAAATATCATTACTAATGGGTAATTAAAATTTATTGAAATATAAAACTAAAATATTACATTCACAAAACATTTAATGAAATTTATATTTTAATTTTCATATAAAGAATAACTAATTTAATTTTTCTATTCACTTATATAGTTAATATATATTTAATTATTTATTAACTTGTGAATAGTTACATAAGAGATAAAATTCATAACACATGCACAAAATTCATGTATCTTATAATTTAATTTCTTTGATGAGCATCACATGAATGAAAAATAGGACACATATTAATATATTTAATATTATTATTAAATTAAATAGAATTTAATTATACTTTTGATATACTTAGAGTGTTTCCTTTCATTCCGCATATTTATTATAAATATTAATAGATTTTTAATTTCTATGATTAGCATTTAAAATGAGTCACATAACTCATTGATAATCAATTTAATATAAAAACTACAAAAACCATCCTACAAATCCTAAAGTAAAATATAATCCCATTCGTTACTGATATATCATCAAATATGATGAATAATGGTGGAATCTCCTATCAATATTCATATATAGTTCATTGTCATAAAACAATTTACACTCCAATAAACTACATTAGTATTGTATTTTAATAGGTAATTTAATTTCAATCAAATGACCATAGTTAAATTATTCCAAACACATGGAATGGAAATATCCAATTAATAAATTATATAGTATTGTTATATCAGATATGACACAAAGAGGGGATGTTACCACTCTTTGATTATATATCAATGAAATTTTGGTCTGTACATCGATGTATATAATTCAGGATATAAATGAATAATAATCTACTATAAAAAGAAAAATTCATATATTTACTAATTATAATACCTAGAAAAACACTAAAAATATATAATTATTTTTAGATGATCTGTCCTCATGACCAAAATTATTAGATAACATTGAGTGTGATATTTATATGATAAAATCATTGTGTATTATGAGACTCCATTGTATGATGGCCATACAACATATGTGACTCTCCAGAATGATATATCTTCACCATTTGATAAATTTTAGAACATAATCATACCATTCCTTTTTATCATTATATTGATTAAATTCATGAACCTATAAATGAAACAAATAATATAAATCAAATATCACAATAATTTTATGAATAATAAAATCCATTATGTGATACGATAATTTATTTTTATTTTTGAAACTAAAAGTAAAAAATCTATATTGTGTTCTAATGGAATAAATCCAATTGGATTCCACATGAACTAGAACTAACGTAAAAACTCATTGTAACCATCATGATATTGTATTAATTCATTATTCTATGATGGTATTTTATTAGTCAATAGGTCTTCCATAATATATTTGTTGCTACTCTGGTAACTTCCACTTAACCACAATGAGTAAATATATTAAAGAGATTAGATATATATATATATATATATATACAATTTTATCTTAATCATAATCATGATATCATATCATTTATCATATTTATAAAATTATAAGACCATATATGTAAACAAATTACAATATTTATAAAATTATATTATCTTGCTCAAATCATTGTTTATATTATACTAGATTTTTCTATGAATTGGATTTTGAATGAAAAATTGTATTAATAAATATTGATTTCAATATTATCTTTATGGATTTTAATATTATTTATATATTCTAATAGTGATATATTATCACATTTATATCTATTTATTATAGTCTTGTATACCATGAATTAATAAAATTTCAAATTTTAATGTAATATGATATTTTCCTTGGTAATTTCTCAAGTACTTCTAATTAGTTTAGATATCAATCTCACATTCTTATCCTTATTCTATTTGACATTTTACAAAAATTAATGAATCTATAAAAATATAAACTCTTTTTAGAAATCACTGATTTTATTGATCCCATTTTAGAAGTATATGTTGTTATTTTCTTGATATGAATATCCTAATACCTATTAACTAATGTTATTATATGGGTTTAAGACATGAGACTTTTTTTAAATTTTCTCTGAAATTATTATACATTGCATATTCCAATACTCCATCAATATATGTATAATTTCCTGATCTAAGAAACTACATGAATCTATATATGAATTTAATATTCCATAGAACAAGGGTAATTACATTAGTTCATTCATAAGGTAATTTTTTTATGTATACAAATCTATCTAAAATATTAATATATTTTTTCAATATGATATAAATTAATTTTACTAAAAAATGATGAACCCAATAGTTTCATACTGAAATATGGATTACATTCCTTTAAATAATACCAAATTATAATATATATTAATCACTACCAATATTCAATGAACATGTGGATTTACAAAACATGGAATTGGACATATTAAACTGGCTTATTATGTTTTCATCATCCAATGGCTTGAACCCTTAAATTTTTTTCATATTGAAATGATATACATAATCAATAGAAAGGAAATTATTATTCAAATAAACCTAAATTTTTTTATAATAATTCAATTTTTTGGATATATACATTGAAGTAAAATTTAGAAAATGATCTCATGAAAATATGTTTTTCATCATCTATAGATTCACATTATATAAATAATTTATCAAACAATTCATCATCAAGGATACTAGCAATGCTATTTTTTCTAGTTCCTTCTTTTATTCTAACTGAATAATATTTACATCAATTTTCAGAACTATAGAAAAAAATTTCATGGTTACGGTACATGAATATATTTCTTAAATTAAAATTAAAAATCCAATTTTACCATTTCTTTCATCTACATCTTCATCATGGGATAAATATTTGATAACCCGAATGTAATATATATAATCTATCTTGATCAATAGAAAAAAAATTAGTCATTGGTTATTTCATTCTTACAATGTATTCATCAATGGAACATCTCCAACACTAATGACTTATTGGTTTTATTTTCATACTCCAACTGATGATCATCTAGACCCCTGAATTTATTAATATCATGATTTTTCTAAATATCACAAATACATATTTTCCACATCTTATATAATTCTAGTAACTAATTTTACTAATAATGTTTTTATTTTTTATTTTGGCATAAATTATATACTAACTGGTATAATAATCTATGAGACACTATTTTATATGATTCATGTGTATTAATATAATTATTCATAAGGGCATGTTCCCAAAAAACACAATTGTTTTTGGCATGACGGAATTCAATTTCTTAATTACTAATTAATTTATAACATATATATATATATATCATATGGATATTTTATAACACTAATATTTGTGAATTGAACATTAAAATATGTAATAGAAGACTAAAAATCCTAATAATACACCACATCAATATTTCATTTACTTTCAAGATCATGGTGGTGCATAAAAAGATATTCTTTTTCTTTAACTATAATTCAAAAATTATTTTCAAATGAATGTTCTCTAATTCACCTGGAAGTCCTAAAATCTATTAAATGAAATCTCATGATTTATATGAATATACCTCTACCTTCTACTAATAATATCTAATATATATCTTTTTAAAATAATTCCTAACATCTTCACATATTATCACAATTAATTTTCAAAGAATTATTTGTATATAAATTTATAAGTAAGAATATAAAATACCTATGACTTTTTCCTCAAATTTCTATGAAAAACTATTTTGGTGTATCCTTGGAATTTATTTTTTGTTTGAATTGGACATGAATTATCACTCTATTAAAGCATATTTTGGCGATGTATATTATATTTTCATCATTAATTTTCAATAATGGATATATATTATTCAAAAATTACTAAACTATTAAATTATGTACATTGTATGATGAAAACATACTAATCAAATAAGAAATAATTTCTAATTTTGTTTAAAATAATCCATCAATAATTTTTGTAACAGTCATTACCAAAATATCAGTAAATTTGTTTTATATACCAGTAATGAGAAATAAAAAATATTTTCCATAAAAAATATAAATAAATTAAAATATTTCTATTATATATATATAAAATAATTATGTTTAGCTTCATGTGAAATTTATCATCACATGTTATTCATTTAACCACTTAACCATTGATCTCCCTTTGAATATTTTACATGTGTGAGAAATATTATAAAACCCCATTTAAATTATAATTATTATAACCCTTTCATCCTATCCCTTGAGATAAATCGGCATAAGGGGAGTTGAATTATGTTCCCACAAATCATTATGATCATACGGAAGAACTATCATAAGATTAAAAATTAGCATCTAAAACCTATTAATTTTATGGATTTTAATTAATGTAGAATCTCAATGTGCTAATCATAATAATGTAATACTAATTTATAATTTCATTACCATCTAGAAGACCAACTTATCTAACTTATTGGTATACTCCATAATATTGATAATATAATCTCTAGATATGTATCTACCTTCTCGTTCACATATTTATAATGATGAGAATATCTCTTTTAACATATCCAATCATATCTTATTACGTGTACTTAGAGATAAGGAAAAATAGTGCATATAACAATGATATTTTAATTCATCCGCATGAATAATAACATAATTGATAACATATATAAAAAAATATAATACATCATGTATATGGATTTAGTAGGCATCCTTATCACCGTCAATCACTCCCTAAGGATACTAATCCATAAAAAGGGACAACAGTACTGAAAACATTTTTTCCTTTTATAGTGAAATGAAAAGGAACCTATACCACTCGAGGAAATTTTTTTCATTTCGGAAACATTCCTTACACAAAAATGGTTTCAAAGATTCTCTTATTTAATTACACGTAATTGTAAATCATAATAATGAAAAAATACCTTATAATGATTATAGATGTTGAAAAAATTAATTAATTAATTAAGTCGCACAATATCTTATAAAATCCAATGTTAACTCACTATTGGTTTTGAGATATTTATTCACACATATATTTTAGTTCAAATGATAAATATTTACCTAGAAAAACATTTTCAATGTAATGGAAAATTAATCAATGTTATTAAGGTAGATCCTTTATATGTAGATTATACTCTAAATCAAGGCCTCCGAATATTATATTTCATGTATAGATTCAGACATATTTTTTTAAATATACTACCATTTTCACTCTTAACACAAAAATTTGCTCAGTTATTACCTTTGATAAAATATCTTGGTAATTAAATGTACCCCAAAATATGACCAAACTGGAACATTAACTATTTATGTATCCACACACATAATACTTAATTCATTTTGAATCCTAATCATTATAGTTGGTAATTTTTAATAAATTTCTATATAACCATTGACTCATTCTATACATGAATATTTATCTTTCGGTTTATGTTATGTGACTAAAAAATATTATCTATGAAAATGATATTTGTATTTATATTTTACTGTGTATAAGGTATTATATTAAATAAAATATATATACATATATGATAATTACAATATTTTTAATGAAATATAATTAATTCACTATAGGAGATAAAATATATGAAATAAATTTTATTCCACTTTATTAAAACATATGTGTTGTTATTTTTATATAATATCACAATTCCTATTCAGTTAAATAAAACAATGATCACATGAATAAATAATGTAACAAAGAATTTTAAAATTAAAAAAATATAAACAAATGATAATGATATTTTCTATACTCATTTTTTATTGAGCATTGAAAATCCAACCATGACCGTAAGTGAAAATTGTATGGAGACTCAGCTCGGCTCATTTTGTAGAATTATCAAAATTCTAGTTTATAAACATTTTAGGATTCATTAAGACATTGATCTTGAACAACCTCTTATATGTCAAAAATACATCATTTACAAATGTATAATCATAGATATGTGATGGGAAACTATATTTTCCGTTTACATAAATTATTTTTGTTAGAGGCGGGGTAATATATGATAAAGGGTGAAGATTGTTTCATAAGTAATGATAGTTAATTTTGAAATCTTTATCACATAAAACATTTTAATAACTGACTTAATAAAATAAACAAATCAACTTTATACACACATTTATCAAGGAATCTGTTATTTTAGAACAAGAAATAGTAATATCATTTTTATTGATAGTATTCATTTTCATTTATTCTATTTTATATAAATTTACATGAATTAATAGATTAATAAATTGTTTTCTGAATTAATAATTCGAATAAAATTCAACCTATTTGATGTTCCAATATAAAAAATATGAATTGTGTCAATTATCTTAAAAAATAAATAGATTTGTTGTTAAGTTTAAAATATTTTCTTGATAATTTGATTTGGAGACCACATGGTGTGTATTAAACACATCATATTAAATCCCATGTTATGAATTCAATAAATAAACAAAATTATCAATATCAAGGCAAGTCATGTGACACATGTTGTGTTGGTCCACATCATATATGGTGTACTGATATAACCTGTTGATGATAAGATTTTTCAAATTATAAACTGTTTATATTTATCATTAGGGAAATCATATAGTTTATACAGAGATTAAAAAAACATGACACGTTGAAAATATACATGATGTGTATCATTTGAAATGAATGTGATGTATAATATGAGTATCGCGATCATTACACAACATTTAATGATTTATTTTATAAATAAAATATATATTATTCATTATTTCATACATGACATAGTGAAATTCACATTACATGTAGCTGTTATAAAGATTCACTTGTCACACAATGGGTCTTACCTTATTCATATAACATTATTTGAGTCACATTATTTACTCTATTTGTTTACATATAGAATATTCTAAAAATAACTTAGTGTATACATGGGTTGGAGTGACATTTGTGACATAGTTTGTTCATACAACTATGTGTTGTAGAGTTTGTGTCACCCCATCATTCATGGTGGGAATTCAATAAATAAAATGTAAAAACATTATTTATTTACCCAAAAGGGTGACTGTAAATTACATTTCATGTGAATCATGTGGGGTTACACAATGTGCACATGTCTTCTATATGTTGTTTTATCCCTGTTAGAAAATATATCCCACCTATAGTTAAAAAAAATGTTTAGTGATTCAACATATCAACACACATGATGAACCAAGATTCATTTTTTTTGTCTTACAGGATTTTACCACATATTTATGAATTGTATTTTATTATTCTATGTTGTTTAACTATGTGATTAATCATGTGATAATGTCCCCTAATAATATAATAATTAAGTACTATTTCCTAGTTTGGATTACTCATTATCATAATTGGTAATACTAACATGTTCCCACACACATTGGTGTAATAAACATATAGATAATAAAACTATTAAATAATGAATAATATTTATAAATAAAAATATATAATTAATAAAATCAACGAGCCTTTGATGATATCACTTTACGGTTATGGGGCTAAATGTCACGACCCCCTCCCCACAAAGTATACCGCTCCTGGGCTGGCAATGTGAGAAGAGAGATAATGACCCCTGAGTCCCACCTCTAGTAGGCCCCGGGTAGGCGACGAGCACTGAGGGTATAAAAAACATACAAATGGGAGGCATTACCCTCTAAGAGAACACATGCAGAAGAGAGAGATAGAATAGACTCCAATCAACTCTAACTCAGAACTGAAATATAAAAGAAATAAAAGTACATATATGAAATGTCATGCAAAACTACTACAACTGAAAGGGTAAACTAAAAGTACCCAAAAGAAAGTAAAACGGCAGCGACCACAAGCCCGAACAGCTCCTCCTCCAACCACAAGCTAGTAGTAACCAACTTGATCCCCAACCTAATCCAAGTGACCTGAAAAACAGTATATATATACATAGGGTGAGTATAACATTATACTCAGTAGGATCCTCTCCAAGCCTCTCGTGCAAAAGTAAAGAAAGCATGTTAAAGCCTAGTGAACAACAAGTGAAACTAACTCGTCACCTAAACAGGTATACTAAGTTCCCAACCTCACCATGGATACTCTCACTAAGTAATGCATACAAGAATATAGCATATACTAAAGAATATCAAGGGTACCCCGCTACTGCTTCCCCACTGGTTTTCCGCTTTTCCCCAATGACATACGTCCTGTGCATCTCTCTCCAAAGGCTTGCCCGCAGACACCTGGGCTATGCTCCACAATCTGCACCTCGTGCACCACAAAGGCTTGCCCACAGACACCTGGGCAAAGCACCACACCATCCTCACAACAAATAGTAACTAGGTATGTTCCGGGGGCCACCACAGCCTGCATAACGTGTATCATACATCAGGTATTATACCTCAAGCCATTATAGCCCATAAACCGAATATTGATCCTCAAGCCATCACAACCTATACACGTTAAACCTATAGTAGTCCATAGGATACTATATCCAGAATATATGTGTGTGAAATAACCACAAGCCATTACAGCCCTCTACACACATATAAGGGTAAAAATAACCAGTGTTCCTACCAACACAAAGATCTACCAAGAGAAGAGAGCAGGGTCAAAGGGGGTAGTCATCCATTCAACCTCCCATAAGAATGTTGTGGAAAACACCCCCCCCCCTCAGTGATAAGAATCCTTGGGGTGTCAGTTTCCCTTACCGACATGGTGGAGTAGCGCATAGAAACACAAAAAGTACAGAATATATATATAACACACATCCACACTATGGGCATTACCTAGTCTTAGATACAACTACAGCTAACATCTCTCAGACTCCAGGATGCTCCTTCTAAGACTAGGTATCCTATAAGCACACAAACATTTGAAGAGCTTTATTAGATTACTCCATTCTCATTTTATCAGTTCCACTTTACATTAATTAAGTCTTTAAACATTCATTAAGCATGGAGAATTCCACATTAAACTGAATTGGCATCACATTCAAAATCAACTGGTCCTTTTAAGATTCACATCACCTTTAAATTATAGTATCTCCATCCCCATGGATTTTCATCATTTAATTAAACATTCATTACAGAATTACTTTTCCATATTCCCAGGCATTCTAGATAAGCATCATATGCTTCTAAACACAAAGGAGACTCAACACGGTGAGTATATATACTACCCGTCGAGTCTTTGCCGCCTATAGAAAGAGCATAGACCCATTCTCCCTCAAGGGTCTAAACACGGAAAGCATGTGGCATACCCCACGCATCTTTGCCTCCTTTGGAAGAAGGGTAGCAAGACCAGCTGCCTTGAGGAGTGGGGAAAAGCAAAGCAGATTAACATTCAAAAAAACCACAAGCATCCAGCAACCACATCCATCCCATTCCATCACCCTTGGTGTCCTCCCCGACACCCACATTCATAAACGGATGCATCTCGCCACTCTAGGCATCATCCACTACCATAACCACATGGCCTCCATGCCTCCACATATCACAACAGCCATCCAGGCCCACATCACAGCACAAGCAGCATGAGAACAACAGTCACAACCATGGGCTCTTGACCCTTTAACAAACAAGAGGGTAACTCAGAACCCTTTTAGAAATTCCAACATAATCTATTCTTTAATCCATTTTGAATTATCAGATTTGATATTCATAGCTTCCAATTACGGGATAACTAATCAGTAAGCTATCACAATTAAATAACCATGATTACTTCCCTAATTTGATTATCCTCAAATTAGAACAACTACAACAATGGAAAAAACCAGATTAATTTACATGCCTCTTTATCTTTATCCAATTAATTAACATTTAATTATGGATTTACGTTCATCATGAATTTCTATCATGAATGAACAACAAATCAAATAAATCATTGATATCACTCGATATAGAAAAACATGTGGCAAACTGTTATCACGTTATAAAGCAACAACATGCGATCAACCAATTCTTTTAATCCAGTTCAAGCATTTAATTAGGTCAATTTATTTGTGTTCCAAAGGAATAAATCATGCTAATTCTACGATTGCACATATACAATTAGAGAATCCATGAATCCCCTACCTCGAAGAGATCTTGACGTCCTTTATCCACACAAAGGGTCACAATCCTCCCCTTGCGACAACTACATCCACCCAAAGATGCCACGGTACTAAAGCACCAACCAAACCCCAAGAAAAAACCATTATAAGCATGGAGATTACATGATATAATATGGAAGGTAGAAACAAGAGAAGATAATCTCCAAAAAAATGATTATAAAACATACCTTATTGGGAAGATTGACCGACACAGTTCGGTTGCATCCAAAACAGAGCAGAACCAATCCTAGGAGTAAAGATTGATTGTGCAACTTCTAAGGGAATGATTTAAAGGTTCTAGCATCTCTTAGATGAGAACAAAATGAAAGAACAAGGGAGAATGATATCTTGTCCCTTTTTGAAGATTTAATGGGGCGACAGTTTAAGATCCGGTTAATTTTCCATTAAAAACGGATCGTATTAACCCATGCAGTTTGACCAAGTAAATACATTCCAAGCCTTAGGAATAATTAATATAGGATTTATGGCATTTGAAATAGCCTTAATAGAACTTAAAATAAGGCTCTAAATGTATTTTACGTCAAAGGAAAAGTCAAAAGAGGCAAAACTGTAGGAATCTGGAAACATTATTCACCCACCGTTACTGTACATGAAACCAATCTGTGAGACCGATCTATGAAACCGATCTGTGAGAACGATCTGTGAAACCGATTTGTGAGACCGATCTGTGAAACCGATCTGTGAGACCGATCTGTGAAACCGATCTGTCAGACCGATCTGTGAGACCGATATGTCAGACTGATCTGTGAGACTGATCTGTGAGACTGATCTGTGACACCGATCTGTCAGACCGATCTGTGAGACCGATCTGTCAGACCGATCTGTGAGACAGATCTGTGAGAGCGATCTGTGAGACCGATTTGTGAAACCGATCTGTCAGACCGATCTGTGAGACCAATCTGTCAGACCGATCTATGAGACCGATCTCTGAGACCGATCTGTGACACTGATCTGTCAGACCGATCTGTGACACCGATCTGTCAGACCGATCTGTGACACCGATCTGTGAGACTGATATATGAGACCGATCTGTCAGACCGATCTATGAGATCGATCTGTGAGACCGATCTGTCAGACCGATCTATGAGACCGATCTATGAGACTGATCTGTGAGACCGCTCTGTCAGACCGATCTGTGAGACCGATCTATGAGACCGATCTGTGAGACCGATCTCTCAGACCGATCTGTGAGACCGATCTGTGAGACCGTTCTATGAGACCTATCTGTGAGACCGATCTGGGAGACCGATTTGTCAGATCGATCTGTGAGTCCGATCTATGAGATCGATCTGTGAGACCGATCGGTGAGACCGATGGGTGAGACCGATCTGTTACTATTCATAAAACTGGAAACACAGTTTACAGAACTGAAAAAAAATTGGAAAAGTGTTGGGGATAAGTCCCCTTGACCTCCCGGAACACCTCCAACACCAAAATTTCACAAAGTAATGGACCGGAGAGGTTCGGGCCATTACATTAGATACCTATCAAAACATTCTCATCCTCGAGAATTAAAAACCAACCCAGAAGAAAAGAGGGGTCCGAACAACCACCCCATATGACACCTCTCAGTGGAAAACCACCATGAGTTGTTCAAAAGCTGGAACAAAACTACGACATCCAAGAGTTTGGGAACAAACAATCCATATCCAAACAATTCAATCATAACATCACATCAAAGGTACATAAATAAAACATGAAGGGTCTAACCATAAAGGAAACATCATTACATGAAAGGAGTTAAACATTAAACAACTCTGGGTACTGAGCATGTATCTGTGACTCACTCTCCCATGTACTCTCCTCCATGCCACCGTGTTGCCACAGGACACAAACTAAGGGGATAGAATACCAACACAAAACCTTCTCCTTGCGGTCTTGGATCTCCACAGGTCGCTCCTCGAAGGTTGCATCATCATCAATATCGACCTCTCCCCAATGGATAACATGAGATTCATCATGAAGATAACGACGGAGCTGTGATACATGGAAAACATCTTGTATCTGACTCATCTGAGGGGGAAGTGCTACTCGATACGCCACAGCTCCAACACAAGCTAACACCTCGAAAGGCCCAAAAAACCGGGGAGAAAGCTTACTTCCACGACCAAACCTTCTCTTCCCACGACGGGGAGTCACCTTCAGAAACACATGATCCCCAACATTAAACTCTAAGGGTCTCCTTCAATGATCAGCATATGATTTCTAACGATCCTGTGTTGTCTTCATCCACTCACGAATGACCTGAACCATCTCTGTTGTATTCTGCACTAGTTCTGGTTCAAGAATTGCTGACTCTCTGACCCCAGTCTAGCACAACGGAGAACGGCATGGCCGGCCATAAAAGGCTTCAAATGATGTCATACCGATGGTAGAGTGATAACTATTATTGTAAGAGAACTCTACCAAGGGTAAGTGCTTCATCCAAGAACCTCCAAAATCAAGAACACAAGAGCGCAACATGTCTTCAAGAGTTTGGATGGTTCGCTCTGTCTGACCATCCGTTTGAGGATGAAAAGTAGTACTAAGGCACAGTTGAGAGACAAAAGCATGCTGGAGACCTCTCCACACCCTGGAGGTAAAACGAGGATCTCGATCAGAAATGATCGTCCTAGGTACTCCATGAAGTCTCACCACCTCCTCTAGATACTGCCTCGAAAAACTTCCACTGAGCTCAACTCCTTTATCACTATGAAGTGGGCCGACTTTTTTAAACGATCCACTACCACCCATATAGAAACATGGCCTCCCGGAGCACGATGTAAACCTGTAACAATGTTCATTGAGATGTCCTCCCACTTCCACTGAGGAATCTCAAATTACTGGAGAAGACCACCAGGAACACGGTGTTCGGCCTTCACCTTCTGGCAGACTAAACATCGACACACACACTCTGCAACCATATGCTTCAGCCCAGGCCACCAAAACTGACTCCTCAAAGATTGGTACATCTTCGTCACACCAGGATGTACTGCCAAGGGTGAACTATGGAACTCTCATAGAACCGTCTCGCACATCGCCAAGGGAACAAAAATCCTTCCATGATACAACACTCGGTGTTGTTCATCCTCCGACCAACCATCAGGGGCCTCACCACAAACAACTCTGTCTCTCCAAACTTCCACCTCTAGATCACCCAACTCAGACTCTTCCACCTTCTGCATCATGGATGACTGCATCGTCATCTGGAAAAGACAACCTCTACCCCCAACTTCTCCCATATCAAGATGCAAAGCTGATAGCTCTTCCATCACTCTCCAGGAATCACCAGATTCACGTACAACATCATTACATGAATTTCGACTTAGTGCGTCAGCTAAAACATTCCCTTTTACAGGTGTATACAATAATTCAAAGTCGTATTTCTGCAAGAACTCCATCCACCGACGCTGCCTCAAGTTCAAGTCACGTTGGGAGAAAACATACCTCAAACTCTTATGATCGGTGAAAACCAAAAAGTGCTCACCAATGAGGTAATGTCTCCACAACTTCAGAGAAAACACCACGGCTGCCAACTCAAGATCATGGGTGGCATAGTTTCATTCATGGGGACGCAAATAACGAGACCCATAAGAAACAACTGACCTCTGCTGCATGAGAACACAGCCTTGCCCCAGATGTGAATCATCACAGAAATAATCAAACTGGACTCCCTCCGCTGGAAGACAACGGACTGGAGAACTTACCAACTTCTCCTTTAGATACTCTAAAGCTGCCTGACACTGATCAGTCCATATAAACACTTGAACCACCCTGGTCAAAGTTGTCAGAGGAGTCGCAACTCGGGAGAAATTGGCTACAAAACTCCTATAATAACCTGCGAGACCAAGGAAACTTCGCACCTCTGACACGGTCTTGGGGGCTTCCCAAGACACCATTGCATCTATCTTCGACGGATCCACAACTACTCTATGTTGGGGACACAACATGCCCCAAGAAAAAAACTTCTTGAGCCCAAAACTCACACTTGGACAGCTTCCCAAACAACTGATGTTGGCGAAGAACTCCAAAAACAGCTCATAGATGCTCTGCATGCTCCTCCTTAGATGGGGAGTATACAAGGATGTCGTTGATGAAGAACACAACAAAAATGTCCAGGAATTCACGGAACACAGCATTCATCAACCCCATGAAAACAACTGGAGCATTCGTCATGCCAAATGGCATTACAAAAAACTCATAATGCCCATGACGACAACAGAAAGCAGTCTTCGGGATATCCTCATCTTTTACACACATCTGATGATATCCTGACCACAGGTTGATCTTTGAGAACCAACTTGCACCCTTCAGTTGATCGAATAAGTCATCAATCCGCGGGAGAGGATAGCTGTTCTTTATTGTCACATTGTTTAATCGACGATAATATACACACAACCGCAAACGGCCGTCATCCTTTTTCACATACAAAACTGGCGCTCCCCACGGTGACACACTTGGCCGAACAAAACCACACTGCAATAGAACATCAAGCTGAATAGGTAGCTCTCATAACTCAGAAGGGGCCATCCTATATGGAGACATAGAGATAGGAGACGCTCCTCGCTGTAGCTCGATCCCAAACTCGATCTCTCGTCGAGGGGGTAATGCTACAACCTCTTCTGGAACGAAATCAGGGTACTCCTCTACGACCCTAGGAAGCGCGAACTGCTGAACCTCTGAAGAACTCTGCATTATCCCATCCATCATGGATGATAAGGATGGAACTCGTCTATGACTCATCCGAGGATCTCTCTCACCGACAAACACCACTTTCTCTCCATCTGCATCAAAGAAAACGACCTTCTTCCTGTAGCAATCCACAATAGACTTCACTGAATACAACCAATCCATGCCGAGTATGACATCATATTTTTGTATTCGTAAACATAGGAAATCTCCCCAAGAGCGGTGTTTCCCCAGCACTAGCTCACAATATCTACATACTTCAAACAAGTCGGCTCGACCTCCAACTGGTGTAGTCAACGCCAAGGGCACTGGAAGCCTCTCTACCTCATGTCCCAAAGCATGGACAAGGGTAGGTGATATGAAGGAGTGTGTTTCTCCTGAATCAAACAAGGCATACACCAAGGTAGAAAACAAGAAAAGGGTACCTCGAACGACATCTGGCTCGCCTGGGGCTGGCAACGCTAGAGCATGAAGTTGACCACAACCTCATCCATAGCCTCTTTGACCCTGATGACGACCACCACCACGGCCGCGCTCTGCTCTCTAAGGACGGGGAGCGTCATGGGGATGTCCTCTGCCAGCTCCTTCTACCCTCGGGTGATCTAATGATGGTGCAACCTGGTGCTGCTGCCTCTGCTGGAACTGCCTCAACGGAGGAACCTAGAGTGGAGTGCCCGTTGCACGATGACTGCTCTGAAAAGTCGGGCACTCCTCCTACTGATGACCACGACCACCATTAGAAAAACAAGCGCCTGATCCCTTGGCATAGACCAGAGAGTTGCTGCCTCTAGAGAAACGAGATGGAAAGGGCTGGGACCTACCCCCAGGTGAACAAAAACTCTTCTTCCCTGAAAACCGCGAACCACAGACCACAACTCTACTTCGTGAGGGATCATGATGATTCCCCTCTTGTGGAGATAAGGTCCTAGCCAAGGTCCTCTCAACATCATGTGCCCTCGCCAGCACCTCAAGATACGTCTTTACATAAATGGGGTGACCTGGCGCTGGATCTCTGGACCCAAAGCCTCCTCGAAATGCCTCGCCCTGGCCTCCTCATCTGGTAACAGGTCTGAAGAATATCGTAGAATGTTCCTGAAACGGATTCCAAACTCTCGAACACTGGAGCTCCCCTGTAGAAGGGTAAGAAGCTCCTGGCGACTGGACGCCTTCACAGTCGAAGAAAGAAACAAGACTCTAAACCTTTCTCGAAACTCCTCCCATGAGATCGCTGACTTTTCACAATCCCCGAGGAACAAGAACCACCACTGCCTCGCTGCTCCACGCAGCATCGTCACAACCAAGGACACCCAATGTTCCTTCCGAGCATGAATTGAACTGAATCCTATCTCGACCTCATCCAACCAGTCTTCTATGACTGCATCGAAAACGGAGCCCTCGTACTTCTGTAGACTCTGGCGCTGAAACTATCGGAGTGTCTTCCTCCAAGTGTCATCTTCGTCAACCTCTACTCGGTGGTGATCTGCTGGAACAGCTTGCTGGACATCTTCTGTGCAAACTAACGAGGACATCGACCTGAAGCCATACCTGTAAAATAACAACTGTTAGAGCTCCTAGGACTGGAATATGGAAGACTCAACATTAAGGAATTAATTGTTTTATTTTATTAATTTAAGGATAACCTATCCCAAGGTCTACCCATTCAAACACAAGTGAAAATAATAATGATGCATGATCCTTTCCAAGGTCTCTACCCTGCAACCAGTATCACTTTGTTTAGTAGCCATCGTAAACTTAAAGGTCCGTGCAACAGATCATAGGGGGCCCTAAATGCCTACGTCTCTTCCGGTCTCCAGTGTTTACCCCACTTGCTAAACATGAATGACACTGTTTCCCTACCATCCCATGCATCCTCACCTGTGCCAAACTTCAAACTCCATCATATCCCTCAACCAGACCTTTGATACCACAATGTCCCGACCCCCTCCCAACAAAGTGTACCTCACCTGGGACGGTTATGTGAGAAGAGAGATAATGACCCCCGAGTCCCGCCTCCAGTAGGCCCCGGGTTGGAGACTAGCACCGAGGGTATAATAAACATACAAATGGGAGGAATTACCCTCTAAGAGAACACATGAAGAAGAGAGAGATAGAATATACTCCAATCAACTCCAACTCATAACTGAAATATAAAAGAAATCCAAGTACATATATGAAATGTCGTTCAAAATTACTACAACTGAAAGGGGAAACTAAAAGTACCCAAAACAAAGTAAAACGGTAGCGACCACAAGCCCGAACGGCTCCTCCTCCAACCACAAGCTAGTAGTAACCAACATGATCCCCAACCTACTCCAAGTGACCTGAAAAATAGTTTATATATACATAGGGTGAGTATAACAGTATACTCAGTAGGATCCTCCCCAAGCCTCTCGTGAAAAAGTAAAGAAAGCATGCTAAAGCCTAGTGAACAACAAGTGAAACTAACTCGTCACCTAAACAGGTATACTAAGTTCCAAACCTCACCATGGATACTCTCACCAAGTAATGCATACAAGAATATAGCATATAGTAAATAATATCAAGGGTACCCTGCTACTACTTACCCACTGGTTTTCCGCTTTTCCCCAATGACATACGTCCGGTGCATCTCTCTCCAAAGGCTTGCCCGCAGACACCTGGGCTCAGCTCCACAATATGAACCTCGTGCACCACAAGGGCTTTCCCGCAGACACCTGGGCGAAGCACCACACCATCCTCACAACCAATAGTAACGAGGTATTCTCCAGGAGCCACCATATCCCGCATAATGTGTATCATACATCAGGTATTATACCTCAAGCCATTATAGCCCTTACAACGAATAGGGATCCTCAATCCATCACAGCCTATACATGTTACACCTATAGTAGTCCATAAGATACTATATCTAGAATATATGTGTGTGAAATAACCACAAGCCATTACAGCCCTCTACACACATATATGGGTAAAACTAACCAGTGTGCCTACCAGCACAAAGATCTACCAAGAGAAGAGAGTGGGGTCAAAGGGGGTAGTCAGCCATTCAACATCCCATCAGAATGTTGGGGAAAACACCCCCCCAGGGCTCAGAATTGTCGGGGTGTCAGTTGCCCTTACCGACAGGGTGGAGTAGCGTACAGAAACACAAAAAGTACAGAATATATATATAACTCACATCCACACTATGGTAATTACATAGTCTTAGATACATCTGCAGCTAACGTCTCTCAGACTCTAGGCTACTACTTCTAAGACTAGGTATCTTATAAGAACACAAACATTTGAAGAGCTTTATTAGATTTCTCCATTCTCATTTTATCAGTTCCACTGTACATTAATTAATTCTTTAAACAGTAATTAAACATTAACAATTCCACATTAAATTGAATTGGCATCGCATTCAAAATCAACTGCTCCTTTTAAGATTCAAATCACCTTTAAATTCTAGTATCTCTATCCCCATGGATTTTCATCATTTAATCAAACATTCATTACAGAATTACTTTTCCATATTCCCAGGAATTCTAGAAAAGCATCCTATGCTTCTAAACACAAAGGAGGCTCAACACGGTGAGTAGATATACTACCCGTCGAGTCTTTTCCACCTATAGAAAGAGCATAGACTCATTCTCCCTCGAGAGAATAAACACGAAAAGCACGTGCCAGACCCCGCGTGTCTTCGCCTCCTTCGGAAGAAGGGTAGCAAGACCAGCTGCCTTGAGCAGTGGGGAAAAGCAAAGCAGATTAACATTCAAAGAAAACCACAAGCATCCAGCAACTACATCAATCCCATTCCATCACCCCTAGTGTCCTCCCTGACACCCACATGCATAAACTGATGCATCTCACCACTATAGGCATCATTCACTCCCACAACCACAAGGTCTCCATGCCTCCACATGTCACAATAGCCATCCAGGCTCACATCACAGCACGGGCAGCATGAAAACAACAGTCACAACCATGGTCTCTTGACCCTTTAACAAACAAGAGGGTAACTCAGAACCCTTTTAGAAATTCCTACATAATCTGTTCTTTAATCCATATTGAATTAGCAGATTTGTTATTCGTAGGTTCCAATAACGGGATACCTAATCATTAAGCTATCACAATTAAATAACCATGCTTACTTCCCTAATTTGATTATCCTTAAATTAGAACAACTACAACAACGACAAAAACCAGATTAATTTACATGCCTCTTTATCTGTAGACAATTAATTAACAATTAATTATGGATTTACGTTCATCATCAATTTCTATCATGAATGAACAAAAAAACAAAAGAAATCATAGATATCACTCTATATAGAAAAACATGAGGCAAACTGTTATCATGGTATAAAGCAACAACATGCGATCAACCGATTCTTTTAATCCTGTTCAAGTATTTAATTAGGTCAATTTAATTGTGTTCCAAATGACTAAATCATGCTAATTCTACAATTGCACATATACAATTAGAGAATCCATGAATCCCCAACCTCGAAGAGTTCTTGACGTCCTTTATCCACACAACGGGTCACAATCCTCCTCTCGCGACAACTGCATCCACCCAAAGATGCCACGATATGACAGCACCAACCAAACCCTAAGAAAAACCCATTATAAGCATGGAGATTACATGCTATAATATGGAAGGGAGAAACAGGGGAAGATGATCCCCAAAAGAACGACGAAAAAACATACCTTATTGGGACGATTGACCGACACAGTTCGGTTGCATCCAAAACAGAGCAGAACCAATCCTAGGAGTAAAGATTGATTGTGAAAATCCTATGGGAATGATTGAAAGGTTCTAGAGTCTCTTAGCTGAGAACAAAGGGAAAGAACAAGGTAGAATGATATCTCGTCCCTTTTTGAAGATTTAATGGGGCGACAGTTTAAGATCTAGTTAATTCTCCATTAAAAATGGATCACATTAACCCACGCGGTTTGACCAAGTAAATGCATTCCAAGCCTTAGGAATAATTAATATAGGATTTATGGCATTTGAAACGGCCATAAGAGCCCTTAAAATAAAGCTTTAAATGTATTTTACGTCAAAGGAAACGTCAAAAGGGGAAAAACTGTAGGAATCTGGAAACACTGTTCACCCACTGTTATTGTACATGAAAACCATCTGTGAGACCGATCTGTGAAACCGATCTGTGAGAAAGATCTGTGAAACCGATCTGTGAGACCGATCTGTGAAACCAATCTGTGAAACAGATCTATCAGACTGATCTGTGAGACCGATCTGTCAGACCGATCTGTGAGACCAATCTGTGAGACCGATCTGTGACACCGATCTATCAGACCGATCTGTGAGACCGATCTGTCTGACCGATCTGTGAGACAGATCTGTGAGACCGATCTGTGAGACCGATCTCTGACACTGATCTGTCAGACCGATCTGTGAGACCGATCTATCAGACCGATCTGTGAGACCGATCTGTGAGACCGATCTGTGAAACCGATCTGTCAGACCGATCTGTGAAACCGATCTGTCAAATCGATCTCTGAGACTGATCTGTCATACCTATCTGTGAGACCGATCTGTGAGACCGATCTGTGAGACCAATCTCTGAGACCGATCTGTGAGACCGATCTGTGAGACCGATCTGTGAGACGGATCTGTGAGACCGATCTGTGAGACGGATCTGTGAGACCGATCTGGGAGACCGTTCTGTGAGACCGATCTGTGAGACAGATCTGTCAGACCGATATCTGAGACCGATCTGTGAGACCGATCTGTGAGACCGGTCGGTAAGACCGATCGGTGAGACTGATCTGTTACTGTTCATAAAACTGGAAACACTGTTCACAGAGCTGAAAAAAATGGAAAAGTGTTGGGGATAAGTCCCCTTGACCTCCCGGAACACCTCCAACACCAAAATTTCACAAAGTAATGGACTGGAGAGGTCTGGTCCATTACACTAAAAATAAATGTCAATATGTTTCCAAATTTTTTATTTCAACAATATAAATATACAAAATCTAGTTAAAAAGATAATAACACCCAATTATTTCTATAAAATATCATGCAATTTTATTTTTTAATTGTTTGTAATATTCTATTAACCTGTTTTTTGAAATATGTTAATTTTTTTCAGTATTATTTCTTGTGACCTTAACATTGTGGGGGATAATATAAATAAGTATTCCTCATGATGTTCCCACTCATACTATATTTATTTTTTATAAACTATCAATAATCTCTTGGTTCCAGTGTAGTATATCCAAGAGTGTCGGTCCTTCATTATAAAAATAAATACAAATATCTTACACTCTCTATTATGATGACAGTGTGTAAGGAATTACTTATATTAAATATTTCAGAGACTAATGGATATTATTTTTCCTTTTGTAAAATCCCACCAAAAGAAAAATTATATAATTAGGTATGTATATTTATTAGTAATTCACGACATAATATACTTCAAACCCATCACATTTGGAGATTCCATTATGTATTATGATGAATTTTTTTTCCTCATATTGACAGATAATAATTTATGGATAACCAAGATGATTCGAAATCCATTAGTCATATATGTGTATATTATCTACAACTTTATAATAATTTTATGAATGAACTAGGATTATTAATTTACCAAATCAATAATCACCAATATGGAATAATTCCCACAAAGCTACAATGGTAATACAAGGAAGATGCTTATATAAATCACATACTATTTACATAATGATTTTGAAAATGAATACAATAATATAATGTCCCTTCGATTCTCTACCATATACATTTATTAAATGCGATAATGAAATATAAATTCCATAATATGAAAAGACGAAACCAAAATCCAGTATCAATTGTTGATTTCATTAGACATCATTGTAACACAAAATGTAGAATCCCAACTAGGATGATAATAATTGTTTATAAAATCATATTTTAAAAATTAAATAATTTCCATATTATATCATATACATAAATAATATTCAATATAAATAGTCAAATTACATGTGGTACTGATACAATTTATAATCCTACTTATATACTAAATTCGATATCATATATTGACATTTGGTAAATCATATTAACTATCAAAGTTGTGAATTCCAAACTATCCAACATTAAAAATACACCTCCTCCATTAAATGAAAAAGTAAACCAATGAAAAAGTGTATCAAATTCACTTCTTCTATTGACTCTATTTATGGTTGAGTCAATAATTTCTATGTATGTTAATAAGAAACCATGATTGTTTATTGGAACACTCAAGATCAATTTCAAGTTATTGTTGGTCTATCAATACTATATATATAAGGGGTAGTTACTTCTAAAGAAATATATGTCATATAGGTTATTGACTACAACACACTAAAATTATATGTTATGTGACTTTGGAATAATGGATTAATCATATGCATCAGTACCCACAATTCAATGTTTAATGTTTGGTGCCACCATATAGAAGGGTGGAACTAGAAAAATAAATATTCTAATAAATGATCACCCAACATTAAAACATACCGAAACCCCATAAGGAGTGAATCATAATGCACCATATATTCTATATTTGGATCCTTTATAATTAATATAATTATATAAGTGATCATTTCATTAAAAAAATAACTCATGCCACTTTTCAGTCCAATGAATTTCTTTCCCTATATCATCAATGAAATTAATTTGGATTCCATAATTTAAATTTAATGGGAAAACAATAAATAATAAGCTAATAGTTTCCAAAATATTATAATTTGAATAAAATTCATTGGTAAATCTAAAATATACATATTAGTGTCTAATTAGGAAACACTAAAATACAACAATCATTTTTATCGTGACTCATTAATTAGAGTCCTAAATCTGCAATGTTCGTTTGGATAATTTATCATACATGTGTTTCTCTATCAAAGTCATTACGATGATGTTATTATATATATCATTATCCTATTATTCAATTGAAAAAACAAGATATCACTAAAATGTAATGAAAAGGTGTATAAGGTATTGCCATTATATTTGTTTTCATAAATTTAAAAAGGACATAGCCAATATTCATAAACTAAAAGTGTGTTAAAAGATAATAATAATTCTAACATGTTAACTAGAAACTTTTATAATTAATATTTGGTTTTCACCCTGAAATTATGGAATCACAATTTTAGTTCACTGTTAGAAAACCACATCCCTCTACTGCATTAATTAAAAATATCATCAAATGAAGAAACTGAAAATTTATTTTTAGTTACATCGTAATTGATCTATAAATGGTGAATAAACATTTAGAGACTTATATCATCAATCTTTTTGAAGAGATCTAGGGTCTCACATAGTGACAAGTGATTATATATTAAACCCTAGATCTCATGGTATTCCAGATGGAATTTCATGTATATCGTCTTGAATTTTTCTATTATATATGATGATACAGAGATGATACTAAAACATTCCTAAAAATGAAAATCTCATTAATACTCTTTTTCAATAGAAATACATGTAAATCAATATGATATACATTGTAATACCTATCCACAAACTTATATATTTGATCACTTTCACTCTATTTAATCATATATCTAAGGAATCTATATATCTAATAGGTAGATGACTTAATTTATGTAGAAATATGTCTTTACCTATAATATTTACGAAGTGAATCACTTCTCCACATGATTGAGGATACTTTCATTGGGAGAGGGTATATATATAACTAAATGAGACAATACCCTCTATGTTATACATATCCATAAATAATAAAAAATATTAATAATATAATTCATGAAAATAAAAATGTAAAATTTACACATTCAAGTAATGTTCCAAATATATATTGATAATTGATCTCATTATATATCTAAATGGGTTTTATAAAACTCGCATGCGTTATACATAAAAAAAGAACAAAAATGGTACGATCATATAAAATATGGTAGAAAATAAAAAAATTTGGGTGACATAAATAAAAACTAGTCCCAAATCATATATTGGTAACCCCTCAAATCTCTATAAATAATATATATCTCAATAATACACTACACTCCAATTACATTACCTATGTTAGTTGACATTATATTTTCAGAAAAAACATGATTTATTATATGCATATGTGAACAAATCATCTAACTACCACTAATGTCTTCCCTAATATATCCTAAATTTATAGGTTGATTCTCAAGTTATATTATCACAATAATAAAGAAATTAAATTCCTTAGATCAGTAGTCAAGTATCATAATGTTGGGGTGGGGATAAACAATATCTTCTCCTTATATAATGTCATCTCTTAAAACAACCTCAATTTTATATTTAGTTACATATCCACACCCATATAATAATACCCTCTCTCATATTCAAGTGATATATGAACATAATTGTAGAATCATATCGTTCTTCCCTAATGTGACTTACAACTCATTGTTCTGTTTATTATTAGTCCGAGTTAGATACAATAAATATATTAATCATGTGAATATAATATAATAGTTTTTACATAAATTAATCATTCAAGGTTATATTTAAAATTATAGAAGAAGATAATAATGTATCCATAGAAATATTTATTAAAACAATATAAAAATACATAGTAATAGTAACGAATAATAAAACCCCACCAATATCCCTCTATTATACAATAAAAATCATTATTGTTTTATGTGTGAACAAGAGAATTAATATTCATATATATTTCAGTGCATATCAATGAAATATTTTCTAATAGGTCATTAACTGATAAATATCTAGGGAAGCGCACTAAGAAAGGTATCCTTCATCTCAACCTTTCTGGATAACAAAAATGCGAAATAGATCCTTGAAACACATGTAATTCTCCTCCTCCTCAAAAGTAATCCATAAAATTATCATCTTCAACATATATTTAACTCAACGTAAATGATATAAAAGAAAAAGTAGGTTCTTATCATTCTCCCTCTTTATTTTATTTATATTTCGTACATGTGTTCAACAATATTTTTTACTCTTGAATTCCAATAAAAAATTTCATTTTCTGATAATTTGGTTTTATTTAAATTATATTTCTTATATTCATAGGTTTTTCCTGGAATATGTTTTTCATACATTGAAAATGTAACCACTTTGACCTATACATTTTAGTTCCCTTTCATTTTTTTATGATCAACAATTATTTATTGATATTATATTATAATATTCCATCGAAATTAATGTAATATGAAAGAATATTTCAAAAAACAATAAGAGAACAAGTTCTCCATGCTTGTAATAAAACATGATGAATCTATCAGGATGTGATTGTCCACATCATAATAATAATGAATCTATATTTTCATTGACAAGATATAAGGGTAGTATTCTGATTTTATAATCACCATAATCAATTTAAAAATCTTAATATTATTATTTAAAACATTAGTGAATATATAAAGTCTCAACTAATTTTTTTTGAAAATATAATATTCTATAAGTATAAAATACTTATAAAATGATTGACATTTATGTATTTCCTTTAATAATGATATGACAATAATGTATCAATCACATTATAATTTTATACCACACTGAGACCCCATTTTTTAATATTTCGTTCTGAGTGACTCTTACATGATGTATTTGAATCTTTTATTTATCATGGTGTACCTCTTACCTTTTCAAATTATCATCTACCCATTTTTGAATGAATCGTCAATATTTTTCATTTAACATTCACTATGTGGAAAAATCCATTTAAAAAATTAAGGGTACTCATGTACTAAATGAATCTGGTGTAAAAAATAATCGAATTTAAAGTATCAAAATGTAAGTATAGATTTATCCAATGGTTCATATTACATTTTCTATATATATCTCATAGATCACATAATTTACAACTTAATATCATAGTATGACAAGATATGTTTTCAATTTCATACTCTTTGAGCTAATATTTCATAACACATGGAGTAATTTTTTTTTTAAATTTTGGCCTGTATTATCTTATAAAAACATACATTTTACATTTTTTAATTGAGATGACTATCATGTATCAATTCCTCAATTAATTTTCATTAATAGGCATAGAATTATATACATATGTATCATATAAAGTATTATATTTTTTAAATTTTACAATTTTTTTCCTTCTACTGTTATACATTGATTGGGTAAAAATAAAGGAACCTTATATACTTACACTATAAAATACAGTACAACTAGAAACATCCAAAATAGAACAGATAGGTTTTAAACTCAACTTTATATATTTTGTGGCCTTACCCATCCCTTACAAGTATACTCTAAACACCTCAACAAAATTGTACACATCCAATAACGATTAAATATCATGGTTGAAAGAAAATACAATATACCATTATCAATTCATATGGTTTACTCAATCTACCCTCATAGATTTTTTTTCGATTACATCAACTATGTTCAAATGTAAAAATATCATATCCTTATAGAAAAGGAAATATATTGAAACAACACTGTGGAATGAAGAAACATGTTTAGTAGATTTCAATAAATGTTTGAGTACAATATTATTCCTAAAATATTTTTATTCTCTCCCCATACATTTATACACTAAATATTCCACCTTCATACTTGAATTCATGTTTGGGAATAAAAAAATAATAATTTCTAATGAGTTATGTAACATAATAATCATTAGAAAATTAAATAACAAGTACTATATAGCATTACAAACTCTATAATATTTGAGGGAATGGTTGATCAGGGATATAAATCCATATTCTTTAAAATATATCCTTTTGAATGTCCTTTTTAAAACATTATACAAGTTTATCTCTTCAACGAATGAATTATGTCATCCAATTTCCATTTGAAACATTCTATTTTATAAATTGATATTTAATGTCAATGTTTATACATCTTGAATAATTCAATATATTATGGTATTAATATATTTAAATTTAATAATTAAATGATATATTAAAACGATAATTAATTATCATCATTAAATCATCCAAATTCAGTCTCATTTTGATCCTCTGTATATAAGAATTTTGAGTATAGAAAATCATTACCACTATATTTCATACATCAAAAATGTCTTTCGTATAAAAAATGAGTTGGATTTTTTTAAGAGTGAATATATAACATAATCTTTATTTATTATCATCCAAGTCTATAGCACAATTTTTATTAGTCTGTCCGAATTAGTTAATGTGATCACATGTTCTTCAAATCAAAAAAAGATTTAGAGTCCCCTTAATATATTTGAGAATAATATTTGAATATATCGTTATTAATTATACTGGATTATATTGAATCCTTTAGAAAAAATAATTACATAGGCAATGTATTTTCATTATTATAACACCTCTACTATAGTTACTTGGAGCACCTGATTTGTATAATGAATCAGATCCCGATACAATATATCACATCCCAAAGGATTGAATAGATTATTAATCATGGAATACTTGATAATTAAATTATTCTTAGATTGCGATTTAAAAAAATTTATACTCAACATGAATTTATATTGACAACAATATATTTTATTCATGTATATGAATGGAATCAATAAAGTATCCTTTTCTATAATGATATAAAAAGAAAAAAGTAATAATAGGTGATCTTAGAGGCTCAATAATGAAATTAAAAAAATATGTTATCACAAATTAAATAATACAACAATAATATGGATGACATAAAAATTAGTCACATATTCGTTAAAAAATTTTATAAAATGGAATCTATTAATGTATTACATTGGAATATAAATAATCACATGGATACAAATAATTTGTTTCAGTAGATACAATAATATGTCTATATTGACTTTTTCCCAAGACGAAATACAAAAATACGTATGAAATATTCAAAATACCTAAGAAATATTTTCACATGATACCAAATTACTCAAAAAAGGTTATCCAATAGATACTCTCACTATTTGACATAATATTTTCAATTAAATCAATATAATAATTAAATGAATACAAATACAACACATAATCAACATCAACATTTTTATTAAATATGTAGCATATAATATTTCTATATTATCCCCGATCAATAAATTGAGTACCATGATCATCTGTTATCTACGGAAATAAGATATATTTTATCATTATTTAATATCTCTGTTAACTAAAAATTATTCGTACTAGATGGTGAGGTAGGTGAAAATGCATTTAAAAAACTATTCGGGCCATTGATTGAAAAGATTATAAGAATATCATTTATTATTGATATTTCATTTTTGAAAAAAATTACATAATAATGAGAAATTTTCATTATTCGAAATTATCCAAAGAAGATTTTAAATAAATCCATAAATTAACGAATATTTATAATTTTTTGAGAAGCTGATCATTCAGTAAATAATGGAAAAATGATTTAGTTTAATATATTTTTAAAAAATCAAAAATACAATTTTTTAAAATGATCATAACATTCAATTAAAAAAATGAAAATAAATTTAATCATATTTTAAAATTATTATAAATAAATTTTATATAATTTAAAAATTTATGGAAATGTTATATGGAACAGATATGTAGATGATAATGACTCCCACCCAAAATATGCTTATGGTAAGTTTTCAATCGAAATATTTTATCAGTTGTATTATATACCAAAGAGACAAAACTGAAAGGATATAATGTTATAATCCATAGATAACTATATAATAGGAAAATATAAGGATTTTAAATGAAAAATATAAAATAATTTTCTTAAATGGATGTTTAAAAAATATCATGTATAAAAATATAATATTGCAGATCGTACCCTTAGAACATTGAATTCCTTCGAAGTAAAAGAATGTAGAAGTTTACCAAATGTAATTTAATTGTAATGAACATGAATTTTAGTAAATATATTATTAAATTCATCTATATGTTATTTTTACACCATATAAATGAAATCATATGGGGAAAATGGAAATGTCTCAAATAAAGGTAATTGAGACGACAATTCTGTTACATCATGTACGGAATGCCTCATAAGTGCATTTAACCTCCCAAATAATAAATTAAAAATAATTATAATAATATTATAAATAAATATTAAAACATATAATATAATTTATGATAAAATATAACAAGTTATTTCTTATTTCATTATATTTAATTGTTAAAATCCATAATACGTATGATCACTGCTACGTTTCTCATGAAATTTTCAGTTCGACGGTTCTGGTCTATTAATAGTGATCATAGTTGAACCATATATATATTCTAGTCATTTAATTTATATCTTATTATTATATAATATCACAAATATTCAATATTATTCAATAATTTCTATCATAATCATTATAACATCAGCCACGTGGGAGATAAAAATAACAAAAGTAATAGTGTTTCGTAATGAGGGACTGGGTTATAACATAGTATTGTATAGTCAAAGTATTAAGTTTACACAGTTTTAATAATGAATAATTCACAATATATATTAATTTAAAAAAAAATTGAATCCTTTATAAATGGCATACATTGAAAATAAAACATATGGCTTTTGGAGATGGTTGTTTTATATATACCCAATTAAAATAAATCTATTTTCTATAAAGAAAAATTGAATAAAATTGGATAATAATTTTTCAATGAAAAGTAAATATTATGACATGAATATTTTATTTATTAATGTAGTCTATAATGAGAAAATTTTAATGAGTGTATTTGATGTAAAATTAATCACCTCACTACGTGGAGCTAGTTGTCAACATATAAGCATGTATGATAAATTGTTTTACCATTTGAGGTGGAATTTTTTCCAAGTGGTTTTACACACATTATAAAAAGAAACAAAATAATGATTCTGTAAAGATGATTTCATATTCTTTGAGAGACATCAATTGAATTATAACATAAGCATTCTAATAGTGGATGGAGGAAAATAATAGGAGATCAATAATGAAGGTATGCAATATAATAAGTCTTTTGGGGGGGGGGGGTAAAGTTAGAGGGTTCAATGATTATGTATAATAGAGGATATGATGTTCTCCTTCATAAGTGAGGGTGTGGGATATGTGGGTTAATTTGAAATATAATTATATAATATATTTCTAGACATTAATAATGGATAAAAAGTGTAAAAATTTAGAATATCATTGGGATATGGTTGATATAAGATCAAAAAATATGATATTTTTTTCATGTTACAGATTATTACATTAGTTTATATAATGATTATCTTATTAATTATTAATGTGTTAACTATTTTTTCACTCATTAAGTTTCATTAGAGAAATTTTAAAATTTCTATATGGAATATTCATGGATTATTAGATATTGAATATAAAAGTTTTCATCAACCACAATAATTATATTATTTTATTTTTTTCTAATGATTTAAAATTTATTTTAATACATTAAATATAATTTAAATCCTCTTTTTTATTATGTAGAGAACATAAAATTATAGAAATTAAAATATTTACATAGTTAAAAAAAATAAAAATCACTAATATAATATAAATATACATTGAATTAACTGAACACCACAATTCATTGATATCATGTCACATTTAATGTTTTATAAAATAGATACATGGTTTTCCTACTACTTGAACAAGTCTCATGTTGGTGTTGCGTAGGCATTCAAGGTTATTATATCTATGAAAATAATTAAAAATAATCTAACAAAATAATAATATTTTATTAATTATAAAATAACCTTTCATAAAAAATATTACCTTTTTATAGATATTGTAATATTTTCGTTATATTATATGAAATATTGTGAAATTCTGCATTTATTTTCTAAAAAGGCTAATTTTTATGTAATTATCAATGGAAATTTACATGCATTTTAAATATAAAAAATATTGTATGAAAATTTTATGACAAAATTAATTATAAATAAATAAAAAAATTTTATAAAATATATTCAATGCCTTAACACACTAGTGTTTACCTGAATAAACTGATTTACTATTTACCATGGTGAGAAATATTTACCTTGGTTTCTTCTCATTATGATCAAAATTAAATTATAATTTTTCCAAAAATCATTTTATTGTTTCAGAATTTGAAAAAAAATTTATATATTTAATTAGAATAATTGGAATAAATTATATATAATATATGTCATCCAAATGCAGTGATTTTTTTTTATAAAAATGAATTATTAATCATAAAAATGAACTTATACCATATTCAAATATAATAAGGATTCATATAACATTATTTGTTTTTTTGTTAAAATAGTTATAATATTTGTTTAATTAAAAATCATAATAATATTTTATCTTTTAAATTATCTAATTAAATTAAATGTAATAGTAGATTTTTAAAAAACAACATTTTTCAATCATTCACTAAAAAATTATCCATTGACTAAAATACCAATAATTAGATAGAATATAATTTTTGAAAATTGGTTTCAAAAATTATTTCAATTTTTTGAAATACAATTTATAAAAGTGTCATCAATTATTTATAACACCAGTGTATAAATATCAATGAATATTAATTTTTTTATAAATTTATCTTTGATGTAGAAAAATATTTTCTTCCCATTCCCTACTAAATCACAACAATTAATTAAATTGTAATTTATTCCATTAAATATATATATATATATATAATCTAATTATTTTATTTTATCCATTTAGAAAAAATTATTAAATAAATATATAAAAATTCATCTACAAACATAAACAAAATATGTGAAAGGTATCTCATATACTATATAAATATTGTACCAACATTTAGAAAATTATGAATTAATGAATGAATATTTAATTTAGTGAGGAAAAACATAATAAATATATTTGATATTTTGGTAAATTGAGTTAATTCACACAATAACAATGGCTATGTTATAATGCTCATACTTACATAATTATATTTCTATTACCGTTCAATTAAGGCTTGTGTTGAATATACCACATGATATAAAACATATTATTTAATAAATATAGATTCTAAAATATGATGCTATTACATAGTTTTAGTGAGAAAATTTTATCTTTAAAAAATTCTTCTTAATTATTTTGGATTTTGATCATTTTCTCCAGTATCCTTTCTCATCCTCACCCAATCATATATTCAATATGATTCCTCTAGAGACTATTCTTTGTAAAATATGTTCAATAATTCCATGGAATATTATTTTCAGTAGGAGGATAAGATTTTTAATAAAAATATCATTCCATGAAAGAAACTCATTTATTCCAGTATTGAAATTTCAATTCATTTCCTTATTTATCTAGAAAATGTGTCAAAACATTACTCTTTTTCAACTAAAAAATGATTTTATCAATATAAATAATGAATATTTTATTATGTGATTTGATGTTAGGAGAATATGCGTTTGTTTTTGTGATATATAAGGATGATGAATTGATGAAGATGATATGATTCATTGTGTGTGATCTTTTTCTAGTATATTAATAATATTCAGAGATAAATCAAACATTATATATGAAATTTACTGTATTAATATAAACATCATGATTCATTTCTCATTATTTATGGATTTTATGAAGTGATTATTACTCCTTAGAGAAATTTGGTCCATGAAATGAATAGGATAATCATTGTTGATGTTTTTTTGGATTATTCTGGGAATACCACTCTTACGGTAGATGAAATGTGGATAATTAAATAACCAAAATAGGAAATAGGAATGGGACCATTACCATGATAGTTAGTGTGGTGGTCATTCAATATTGAAATTTTAAACATCCAAGGAAAAGATATCCATCGTGGTCCATGTGGTGGTCTTCCAATGTACCTGTGAAATAAATTAAATATGTTATTCTCATATTAGTTTCAAAATTATATCATATCTAATATGAGATGTATTATGATAAACAAAAAATGAAGTAATGTTAAACTCATGTAATGATAACTTTTATTCAATAAGTAATGGTTCATGAAAAATTCCCACACCCATTTGATCATTCCCAAGGTCCTCATTTTTTTATGGTAAACAAAATAATAATTTTATACCATGTTCTAGTGCATGATGTTTCCTGAGGTTTCTTTGTATTAATATATTATTATTATTATTTTTCTTGAATGACTCAATGGATCACTATGTAAATAAATAGTGTAATTTTGGATGTGGAAATGTTGTTCAATTAATCTAACAAGTTATAATGGTTCAAAATGAAGTGGGAATAATTGAGTAGGTTAAATTATGACATAGTTTTTAATTTAAATAAATAAAACAATTTGGTAAAACAAATTGTAATTAATGTAGTGAAAAATCATGTGATTCTTATGTGAAGTGGAAAAAGAGTTGGTAATGTGAAATGTATGAAGCGTGTTTTGTGTGTGATTTGGTAGAATATTGGAGTACTGAGAATTGTAGATGAAGAAGATGTGGGTATGAAAATGGGTCATGATTGAAGAGTTTATACATGTGTTTCTATTGGTTACAAAAGTATAGGACGAGCTGCATTACATCAACAGATGGAGTTTATGTATGTAATGATTTTTTCAAGTTGATATCATGTTAATTATCATTGTAATTTTCAGAAAGCACTACCATTATAGGGACACTTGTTATAAAACATGTAAATGGATTAAAAATGTTTTTTACATAAATGTTTAATATTGTTTTATTATTTTATTAGTGAAATTTGGATAATGTTATGGAAAATCCTTCCCTTTTGGATAGATAAACTTGGAAAAAAATTCATTCAATTGTGTGCGTTAGATTGTGATATTTATTCAATTTAACTAGGAATGTGGGTTTTTTCATTATTATAATATAAACACACTTGAATCATCGATTAACCACATGCTATTAAGAATTGTTCACTAATCATAGAAGTAAATTTTCATGTTCTACCAATGGTTGGGTCCCCTAATTTTTTATATATTGTTTTAGTTTTTATTAGGATATTCTATTTATTTAATTTTTTCATGGTATTTTTATTGTATATAATTGAGAATAATAATTTTATGAATACAAATGGATTCATACATTTATTGGAAAGATGTCTCAGATCTGAAAGAAAATGATGATTCTTTATCCATTTTTATTACATTAAAAAATATTATTCTATAAATTATGGGTTTCCACCATTTACTATTATTTCTACATTGAGAGAAATTAAAAAAACCAATAATGAGAATGATATTCATGTCAGGAATGTTGTATAGTCATCATTATCTTGAAAGATATTTTTCAATGTAATATGTTTAAATAAAGAAAATGGAATTTGGAATATAATTGAAAATGTAAACTAACAAAATAATAAGGCGATGTATACAAAGCTACAAATTTCATTACTGAAATATAAATATATAAAAACAAAATATGATAAGAATGCATATGACATCTTCAAATAAGTAAATGAGATTATTAGTCCATTAAGAAGAAACGATGATAAATTGGATGATTCTACCGTGGAAGAAAGGATTATTTAGATATTACTAGACATGTTTTATCATAATGTCTCCCTTCAAGAAAATATGAATTTATAAACTATTCCTAATGATGATTAAAACACCATTCACAATTCAAATGAGATACTGAATGTTTTTTCTCTCATGAAGATGTGTATATATGAAAATAATTCTATTTTCAGTCAACAATGTAAGAGAAGAATTTCAAGAAGTTTGATGACAAAGATGGGGATTAATATAATTATGAATCTTATTTGGATGGGAAAATTGATAAGATTTCATGTTTAATAGATTGAAATGTGAGTAGAGGCTAGAGAACATTTGAATATAATATTTCACTAAAACGCATTGTGTGATAACCCGTTTTAGTAATACAATTTAATTAATGATTTCATACGTTGATGCACTCATAACATAATACCAAATGATCAAGATTCATAGTATCTTTGGAAAATTTTGTACATATCATAATAACGTGAACATGTATACAATAAAATTCAATAAAACATCATTAACATGCTCTTCATTTCCGTTGACCTTCAATATCTGCTCAAGATAAACTATAGATTTACATATGAAAAAGATAAGCTATAAATACTATTAGGGGAATTATTAGTGAATAAGATGTTTAAATAAATACATTCTAGGTCAGATGAATATGATGGTCACATTAAATTGACGATAAGCATAAATCTGATCATCAAATCATTATATAAGATGATAACATTGAAGAAACCATGGAATGTGGAAACAACAAAGAACATAGAAAATCATATTCCATGGATAACAACCAAGAAAACAACACATGGTAGATAGAGTCCCATACTAGATTAGGTTCACTCCTTAATCTAATATATAATGTCTCTTGATTCAAAAACATAAACCAATGCATTTTGGTATTTATAATTTCATTCCCACCCTTCAAATTCATAACATGTATATGAATAATTGTATAACAAAGATCATAAAACATAAGGATTTAAATAATAAATTTTAATACCATGATTCTGGTTTTTGAGTTATATATGGGGAATACCCCATTCAATGATGTATAGCTACTATAATTCTTAAAAATTTTGAAACCAATATGCTATACAGCACACTTTTCACAAAACGCCGAGCATAAACGAACTCCAAAATATTATTATCATAACTCGAACATTATGACCTATCAATTAAACTAGAGGTTATTAATAAGATTTATTTACTTATATAAATATATTGTTTAACTCATTGGTGAAGAAATTAATAAAAATGAAAATAAAATCCAAATGAATATAAAGTAACTATTTTCATAAAGATATTTTTTATGTTCCAAAAGAAATTCGTAATAATTAATTAAATTATTTAGTATTATGGATTTACATTAATGTAATATATTCATATTAGATTAAATAAATTGTTTTTACATATATATAACAAATTTTATAGAAAAAAGATAAGAAGGAATCCAATTTTACACATATAAGATGTAATTTTCTGAACGCAGTTTTCTCATTTTAATGGTTCATTTTTTAAAGAAATTTTTATAGACTGTTATAAATTTTATTTCAAAAAATAAATTAATATTCAGTATTATGTAGTTACATTAATATTTTTTTATTATTTTCTTGGTGAAATTTGGATAATGAAATGGAAGATCTTTCCCTTTTGGATAGGTAAACATGGAAATAAATTCATTCAAGTGTGTGTTTTAGATAGTTATATTTATTCAATTTAACTAAGAATGTGTGTTTTATCATTATTATAATATAAAATCCCTTGAATCATCAATTTACCACAGCCTATTAATAATTCTTCAATAATCATGGATGTGAATTTTCATGTTCTATCAATGGTTGGGTCCCCTAATTTTTTATATATTGTTTCATTTTTTATTATGATATTCTACTTGGTTAATTTTTCTTCAAGGGAGTTTTACTATATATCATTGAGAATAATTATTTCGTGAATACAAATGGATTCTTACATTTACTGTAAAGATGTATCAGATCTGAAAAAATGATTATTCTTTATCCATTTTTTATTATGTTAAAAAATATTATTCAATAAAATATGAGTTTCCCCCATCTACTATGATCTCGACATTGAGAGTAATCCACAAAATGAATATTGAGAGTTATTTTCATGTCAGGAATGGTGTATAGTCTTCATTATTTTGATAGATATTTCTCAATGTAATATGATTAAATGATGAAAATGGAATTTGGAATATAATTGAAAATGTAATCCAACAAAATAATAAGGTGGTGTATAAAAAGCTACAAATTTCATTATTGATATATAAATATATAAAAAAGAAGAAGATAAGAATGCACATGACTTCTTAAAATGAGTAAATGATATTATTAGAACATTAAGAAGAAATGATGATAAATTTTATGATTCTACCTTGGTAGAAAGGATTATTTAGATCTTACTAGACATGTTTTATCATAATGTCTCCCCTCAAGAAAATATGAATTTATAAACAATTCCTCATGATGATTAAATCACCACTATCTATTCAAATGAGATACTAAAAGGTTATTCTCTCATGAAGATTTGTATGTATGAAAATAATTCTATCTTCAGTAATCAATGTATGAGAATCATTTCAGGAAGTTTGATGACAAAGATGGTGATTATTATAATTTTGAATATGGTTTGGATGAGAAAGTTGATGAGATTACATATTTAATATATTGAAATTTGAGTAGAGGACAGGGAAAATTTGAATATAATGTTTTACTAAAACTCATTGTGAGACAAAACATTTGAGTAATATAATTTTATTAATGATTTCATAGATTGATACACTCATAACAGAATACCAAATGATCTAGATTGTTAGTATCTTTTGAAAATTTTGTACATATCATAATAACATGAACATGTATACAATAAAATTATATAAAATACCATGAACATTCTCTTTATATCCATTGACCTTCATGTACTTCTCAAGATAAACTATATACTTACATATGAAAAAGATAAGCTATAAATACTATTAGGGGAATTATTAGAGAATAATATGTCGAAATAAATACATTTTAGGTCTGATGAATATGATGGTCACATTAAATTGGTGATAATCATAAATATGATCAGAAAATCATTATATAAGTTGATAACATTGAGGAATCCTTGGAATATGGAAACATCAAAGAACATATAAAAGAATATTCCATGGATAACAACCAAGAAAACAACACATGGTAGATAGAGTCCCATTATTGATTAGGTTCACTCCCTTATTTAATATATAATGTATCATGATTCAAAAACATAAACCAATGCATTGTGGTATTTAAAATTTAATGCCCACCCTTCAAATTCATAACAAGTATATGCGTAATTGTATAACAATGATCATAAAACATAAGGATTTAATGAATAAATTTTAACTTATTTATATATATATATATATATTATTCCAATTCAGTTCATTATAATCATTTTTATATTTAATATGCACATAAAAATATGTTATACTTTTGAACATTTAATCTATAAAAATAAACATTCTTGTCTCATTTAAAAGATTAACCGTAAATCAAATTTTTCTAATTATTGAATAATTTTTTTAAAATTAGATTAGTTATTTGGAATAATATTGTCAAGGTAATTATTTAGTCCATTTTAAAATTTATTCAGACAAAATTTACCATGTAAAAATAGCTTTACTATAATATAGGTAAAATATTGAATGCCGTTATAGTTAAAAGGTAAAAATTTAAATACTTATCAACTACAACATTTATTGAGTGTCTGATGTATTTATAGACATTAAACAACCCTTAAAAAATTTTCCATTAATTTGTTTTGGATTTAGTTACACAAAAATTTGATTGGATGTAAATATAAGATAATCATTATTTAATCAAAAAAATCCATCCCACCTAAAGTATATAATACCACTCCTCAACAGCCATGTTCTCGAAGAGAAAACTAAAATCCCCTAAAATCTCAAATAAACCCAATATTCATCACTCTATCCATTTATTCATGGTTACTATCTCTCACAAATAATAATTATGAGGTCAATATGGGATCCTTAAAAGAGGTCATATTCAAGAGGTAATTTTCTTAAACAACCTCTCTTGTTTACAACTATTCTTATACCTTCTCCTAACCTCATTCATCCATAAAAATTTAATCACCCCATAATATTTTTCATACTCTAATTTTATTTTTCTAATGAAATATCTTATATCAATCTATTTTATTACATCCTCTTACTCAAAGAATCAAAATCATCATCCATCTTATAGCGGTTAATGATCTATATAAAATATGATTGTTTGTTTCCCATTAAAAATGTAATGGTTGGTAATAAAAGTATTATTCTGGTTAAATAATATCATAAATTATATATCATAAACTATTTAATTTTATAGAATGAATATTTATTCACAATATTAATTTTAAAGAAACTAGATCTTGATCATCAAAAATACCGCCCAATTTAAGTAAAATTTTATAAGAAACTTTTTATCAAATTAATCAACCTCATGTCAGAAATAAAAATGATATTTAAGAAAATATAAAAATATTAATTAATATTAATTCCATGTTATTTTAATTTTGCAGTTTTATACCAATTTTTTATAATCCATAATTATAAACAAATGAACCAAACGATAAACCATGAAACGAATACACACATATCAGTGAAAATAATGGAAAAGTATTATTTAATGGGTGGTAAGATGTTATAAAAGATTCATATAATTTATTAAAAATATTACTCCTATCATGGATCAAATTAATAGCATTAATTAAAGTATTTTATGTCATGGAACACTAAAATGTTGTCTGAGGTAATGGCTTTTCCTATATCATTAACTTCTATGAGTTATTGGTGTGATTCAAAACATATTTCTTGTGTGTGGTGTATATATAATGAAAATTTACATATCATATCATGAATATCATTGTAGAAAAGAAATTAAATGTTTCTATTAATATTTATTACCTTTATGGGTCATATGATTCAACTGATTACAAATTTTTTAGAGGTTTCATTTCAATTTTCATTCCATGGAGTATTATATGTTATTATGAACCAATTGATATTTATATGGTGTATATAGTACACAATTTAAATATAATATCATGATTAATTTAAGAGTAATGGAATTTTAGGTTTCAATTTGAATAATTTCATTCAATGGGAATTTATTTTTAAATTTAAATGTTATAATGTTATTGTGAACTCTTTTGTGATTTATAATGCATTGCGGTATTTATAATTTAATGCCCACCCTTCAAATTCATCACAAGTATATGCATAATTATATAACAAAGATCATAAAACATAAGGATTTAAATAATAAATATTAATAACATGATTCAGGTTTTCTTATTACATATGGGGAATACCCCATTAAATGATATATAGCTACTATAATTCTCGAAAATTTTGAAAACAATATGCTATACATCATACTTTTCACAGAACACCGAGCGTAAACGAACTCCAAAATATTATAATCATAACATGAACATTATGACCTAGAAATCAAATTAGAGGTTATTAATAGGATTTATTTACTTATATAAATATATTGTTTAATTCATTGGTGAAAAAATTAATTAAAATGAAAATAAAATCCAAATGAATATAAAGCAACTGTTTTTATAAAGAAATTTTTTTTATGTTCCAAAAGAAATTTATCATAATTAATTAAATTATTTAGTATTATGAAGTTACATTAAGGTAATATATTCATATTATATTCAAAAAAATATTTTACATACATATAATAAATTTTATAAAAAAAAGATAAGAAGGAATCCAATTTTACACATACAAGATGTATTTTTCTAAAGGTAGTTTTTCTCATTTTAATGGTTCATTTTTTAAATAAATTTTTTTAGACTTTTATAAATGGTATTTCAAAAAATAAATTAATATTTAGTTTTATGGAGTTACATTAATATTTTTTTCTTATTTTCTTTGTGAAATTTGGATAATGATATGGAAAATCCTTCCCTTTTGGATAGGTAAACATGGAAATAAATTCATTCAAGTGTGTGCGTTAGATAGTGATATTTATTCAATTTAAATATGAATTTGTGTTTTTGCATTATTATAATATAAACACCCTTGAATCATTGATTTACCGTAGCCTATTAATATTTCATCAACAATCATGGAAGTGAATTTTCATGTTCTATCAATGGTTCGGTCCCCTAAATTTTTATATATTGTTTAAAGTTTTATTAGGATATTCTATCTATTTAATTATTTTTACGGGAGTTTTACTGTATATCATTGAGAATAATAACTTTGTGAATACAAATGTATTTCTAGATTTATTAGAAAGATGTATCAGATCTGAAAGGAAATGATGATTCTTTATACATTTTTTATTACATTAAAAAAAATATTATTCAAAAAAATATGGGTTTCCCCCATTTACTATGATCTCGACATGTACAGTAATCAACAAAAGGAATATTGAAAATTATATTCATGTCAGGAATGTTGTATAGTCATCATTATCTTGATAGATATTTCTCAATGTAATAAGTTTATATAAATAAAATGGAATTTGGAATATAATTGAAAATGTAAACTAACAAAATAATAAGGTGGTGTATACAAAGCTACAAATGTCATTATTGATATATAAATATATAAAAACAAAAAAAAAGATAAGAACGCATATGACTTCTTCAAATGAGTAAATGATATTATTAGAAAATAAAGAAGAAATGATGATAAATTGGATGATTCTACCATGGTAGAAAGGATTATTTAGATCTTACTACACATGTTTTATCAAAATGTCTCCCCTCAAGAAAATATGAATTTATAAACAATTCCTCGGGATGATTAAAACACCATTATCTATTCAAATGAGATACTAAAAGGTTATTCTCTCATAAATATGTGTATGTATGAAAATAATTCTATTATCAGTCATCAATGTATGAGAGTCATTTCAGGAAGTTTGATGACAGTGATGGTGATTATTATAATTATGAATCTTGTTTGGATGAGAAAGTTGATAAGATTACATATTTAATATCATGAAATTTGAGTAGAGGTCAGGGAACATTTGAATATAATATTTCACTAAAATGCATTGTGGGACAACCCATTTGAGTAATACAATTTAATTAATGATTTCATAGATTTATACACTCATAACAGAATACCAAATGAACAAGAGTCTTAGTGTCTTATGAAAATTTTGTACATATCATAATAACATGAACACGTATACAATAAAATTATATAAAACACCATTAAAATTATCTTCATATCCATTGACGTTCAAATACTGCTCAAGATAAACTATAGACTTACATATGAAAAAGATAAGCTATAAATACTATTTTGAAATATCAAAGAACATAGATTAGGTTCACTCCCTAATCTAATATATAATGTATCCTGATTCAAAAACATAAACCAATGCTTTGTGGTATTTAAAATTTAATGCCCACCCTTCAAATTCATAATAAGTATATGCATAATTGTATAACAATGATCATAAAACATAAGGATTTAAATAATAAATTTTAAATTATTTATATATATATATTATTCCAATTCAGTTCATTATAATCATTTTTATATTTAAAATTTACATAAAGATCTGTTATACTTTTGAACTTTTAAACTTTAAAAATAAACATTCTTGTCTCATTTAAAAGATTATCCATAAATCAATATTTCCCAATTATGTGAAAAATATTTTTAAAATTAGATAAGTTATTTGGAATAATATTGTCAATTTTATTATTTAGGTAATTCAAAAATTTAGTCATACAAAATGTACCATGTAAAAATAGATTTACTGTAGTATAAGTATAATATTGAATGACGTTATAGTTAAAAGGTAAAAATTTAAATACTTATCAACTACAACATTTATTGAGTGTTTGATGTATTTATAAACATTAAACAACCCTTAAAAATTTCCCTTAATTTGTTTTGGATTTAGTATAAGGCCCCAGCCTTAAACCTTACTTAATATTGAGTTATTACATGATTACACATTGAGGATATTTTCGGGTTTAGAGTTTTAGAGAATTAGATCATAAAACTTGCATTACATTCCACCTATAAACAAAGTGGTTACATGAAGATAGTATTCTTCATTCCCATCAATGGAAACACATTTAAAATAAAACATGGATTATTTCTTGACACATCCTTGACTCTATCATCTTATCATGTACCTTTCCCTTGACCTGTGAAAAACATTTCAAAAACTTGGGATGAACATAAAAACTCAGTATGGGTTATAAAAAAACATGGAACGGAAACATGAGTTCATATATACATAAGAATGAAATCATACTTTACCCATAAAACATAGGCACTTTAACATACCCCATAAAATCATGAATAAATCATAGAAATCATAAGACATAAAGGTAACTTGAGGCATTCATAACATTCTTACGTAGGGAGTAACCCTCTTGGTTATGTTGGGAATACCCATCACAGTATATTCCCTAAAATCTCTTCGGAGAAACCTTAACATTTCACTCCTTCGCGTTACCCAATGCATTGGAGAGCTATATCGGGCTCACCCGCCCTTAGTTTATCACGAAACCACCCGTCTTCATAATAATTCCCAAGAACCATAACATAATCGTATCACATAAAACATGCATAAAGGAAACATAACATTTCCACATTTCAATCACAAGATATCAATACAACCCAAAAACATTGTTAAAACCATTTTCCATACCAAAATAAAAGAAAGGTAAAACATGTAATTTATTTTTCTTTTCAAAAAATAAGGTATGGCTTGTAGAGGAAGCCGAAACTCAAATAACGGTCACGACGGCGGAGAAGTCGTTGTCGCCGCATACGTACGACAAAAACATTCCCTTTTGTCGTTTAGTAAACGCTTCGTATAAAAAAGATTCCTTTTGAATATATGTAAAAGTCAAAGGGGTTTATACACCGTATAAAATAAAGTTGTGTATAAAATAAAATATGCCTCAAAGAAAGGAGATTGAGACGAAGTCCCATACCTCGTATCTGACTTGACCCGACCGTTCTTTAATCTCCTGAATAATAAACTTGAGTTAATCTATACTTTCTTATGAATATTTTTCAAGTTCATTATTCCTTTTATACCAAGTTATGAACGTCATGTAATCAGTTAAGTTAATAATGTTCATTTTGTCGGTATTTGGTTCTTAAGTCAAAAATAGACTTCTTACACTTACATGTTGTTAATTTGGTAAAAGGTTCATTATATCCAGAATGGTATTCATGATGTAGATATCATATATGTCATATATATACAGTACATACATGCATTTATAATATTACATAATCATTTAGAGGTAAGAAATGAAATGCACCGTTCATGGAGACGGTAAGCCGTACGTACGCATGAACGCTACTTTCATTTCTATTTCGTATTTTATAGAATGGAATCATAATGATATAGAGTTATATTATAATTCCATTATAATATCATATATAATATCATAGTTCCATCCTTTATATGTCCCACATATGGTATTTAACGAATCACATCACTTTGAGGGGGCGGTAGTCTGCACTTCCTTAAATGAAGATATCGTGTTTACCCATAATGGAACCATAATGGTATGCCCAAAATGAAAAAAACAGAAGCTTAAGGAAAACATAAACATATTATATATCATATATAAAAATAGTGACATCATAATGTCCACCTTTGAAGGTGTTAAATGAGTGTTGAACAATCATCGTTTCGGGAGGCAGAATTTCGCCATCCACGGAAACCGTATGTTCTTTAACCATTTGATGTAGTTGTGTGAGAGTGTAGCTCAAATAAATATTATAAAAACATCCTTGTATATTGAATATACTGTTTTTGTTACAAAATAAGTAAATAAAAAGAGTTTAGGGGGTTGGAGAAGCAAAATAAAACAAATGAACATGAGAGAATGAATTACCTTTAAAAGTGTATCTCCTTTTGATTTGAGTCTAAAGGATTCCTTTGAAAGAATTCTGCCCAAAATTAATCCTCTAGGATGAGGAGAGGGATGTGGTGAGAGTAAATGGTCAGGGTTTGGCCGAGCCAAAGGCTTGAGGAGTGTGTGAAATGAGGTAGAGGTGGGGCCTTTTATAAGAGGAGAGGAGGGGCACTTTTGGAAAGTAAAGAAATATTACTTTATTTGAAATTGTTTTTCAGTTTTAAAAGGTCCCACATGGATATAATTCGTGGATAAGGTGATAAGGGTTCGAAATCCACTCATTAAGTTGGTTTTGGCCATGTGTAGTTCATAGATTTTACATTATCTTTCCATTTTATTTAAATCGTCAAATAATGATGTCATCGCTGCATCATGATTATGTCATAAATAATTTAATTTATTTAATGTCTAAAAATCATAAAAAAAATACTATGATGTAGGAAATCTTTTTATATTTCAAATGACTATTTATAATCAAATATCTGATCTTTATAACCCCATGTAAAAATTGTTTTCGTAAAACATATTATGTTTGTGTCATTTTTACTTTTACATTAAATAAAAAGTTATTTATGTCATTTCCCAACCAAAATGTCTCCATGGGGTCCCCAAGTTGACCCATGGATTGTCTTGGTCGGCCATGACACAACCAATAAGGTTGGGACATGTGTCTAGGTCATTTCATATTATTAAAGCATTATTTATACCTTAAACTACCCTAATTACCACTAATCGCGATTAAAAACTTAATAAGTTACTATTCACCAAAAAAAATATTTTAATCCCATTGAACCACATTTTACTTCTTAATGACAACCATGTATGTCGGATTTTCAAAAATCAATACACATTAGTGGTAAACTTTCATTTAACTGAAAAATCAGTTTGCTTTATTACCACTTATTGGTTTCACTATTCATCAAAAATTGAAGTTTTTCAGAAAATTACCAAAAATTCACCCTAAGCTATATTTGATATTCTGAATTAAAAAATTAAGTCTATTTCACAAAATTCAAATCATATAAGTCACATTAATTAATTTAATAATTAATTCCCGCTGCCAGAGCAAATAGCGTGTTTTTACAAAACAATAAGTATCAAAAGATTGACACCAGTTTAAGTCTAATTTCAAAGTGAAATCGATTCTAATGACCACCATTGGATTAAATGGTAAAAATATATTCTAATTTCACTTCAAAACTAATTCAAAACATAATCTATTCATATAAACAAATTAGATTAAAAAGCAGTTGTGATGTAAAATGCAGTATTTTTCACTATTCATTAAAAAATGAACATTGTCAGAAAAATACCAAAAATTCACACAAGGTAAATTTTGATTTCCCAATCATAAAGAATAAGTTTATTTTGACAAAAATAGTTTATAAAATTGTCAAAATATAGATTCAAAAATGGTTTTCCATCAAAAGTCAGTAAAACAATCTTTTAAGAATATTACTGTATTCCATGCATAAGATTGTATTTATTTTCATTTTAAGCCTCTATAACACTATCTTAATCATTAATAGACATAGATAAAAATATCTATTATTCATTACTTACTTGGGATGTTACATCCTTCCCCCTTTAGAAAATTGCGTCCCCGCAATTTATTTACTTATCGAATAAATGGGGGTACTTATCCCTCATTGCATTTTCAGATTCCCATGTTGCCTCTTCAATCATGTGGTTTTTCCACAAAACCTTTACCTGCTTAATCACCTTATTCCGTAACACTTTATCTTTGTGGTCAAGAATCTGGACTGGTTGTTCCTCATAAGATAGGTTCTCTTCCAGCTGAACTACCTCTGGACTCAAAACATGAGATGGATCTGGCATATACTTTCTCAACATCGAAATGTGAAAAACATTGTGTACCTGAGATAAACTCAGAGGTAAGGCCACTCCGTATGCAACTGATCCAACTCTCTCCATAATTTTGTATGGTCCAACAAACCTTGGACTCAACTTTCCTTTCTTACCAAATCTCATCACGCTTTTCCAAGGAGAAACCTTGAGAAAAACATGATCACCTACCTCGAAAGATAGATCCTTCCTATGGTTATCTGCATAACTCTTCTGCCTGCTCTGAGCTGTTCTCATGTGTTTCTGAATCAGCTGAACTTTTTCTGCCATCTCTTCTACCAATTCTGGTCCCATCAACTTTCTTTCACCCACTTCATCCCAGAAAGCTAGAGTTCGACACCGCTTCCCATATAATGCCTGAAATGGCGCCATCTGTATACTGGAATAAAAACTGTTATTATATGAAAACTCAACCAAAGAAAGATGTTGGTCCCAACTTCCCTGATAATCCATAGAACAAGCTCGTAGCATATCCTCCAATGTCTGAATTGTTCGTTCTGACTGCCTATCTGATTGAGGATGAAAAGCTGTACTAAAATTTAATTCAGTACCCAACGACTTCTGAAGGCCTTTCCAAAAGTTAGAAGTAAACCTGGGATCACGATCTGATACAATGGATATAGGAACTCCATGTAACCTGACTATCTCTTTAAGATACAAACGGGAAAGTTTATCAAGAGAGAAAGTATCTCGTATAGCAAGGAAATGAGCAGATTTGGTCAAGCGATCAACAATAACCCAGATTGCATTATTACCTCGAGATGTCTTCGGTAATCCGACAACAAAGTCCATGGATATATTCTCCCATTTCCACTCTGGCACTGGTAAAGGCTGAAGCATCCCTTTCGGTAACTGCCGCTCTGCTTTAACCTGCTGACAAGTCAAACACTTCACAGTAAAATCAGCAATATCTCTTTTCATTCCATCCCACTAGTAATACTCCCGCAGATCTCTATATATCTTAGTACTGCCCGGATGAACTGAAAACGGAGAACTATGAGCTTCACATAACAACTCTCTCTTCAACTGTGAATCACAAGGCACACACAATCTCTTCCCAAATCTCAAAACACAATCATTATCAATGTTTAATTCAGGAAACTTACCTTTCTGAACAAGCTCTACCTTTTTCTGCAACTCACTGTCTTGCTTCTGTGCTTGCTTGATTCTATCTGATAGAGAAGATCTCACTGATACCTGAAAGAAAACAGAAAGAATTCCTGCACCAACAACTTCTATGCCAAAGTTCATCAAATCCTTAACCAAAGGATCATGTTCTAAACGCAACATTGTTAATGAAGCATTACTTTTTTGACTCAAAGCATCAGCCACTTTATTTTCTTTTCCCGGATGGTAATGAATTGTACAATCATAATCCTTGATTAATTCCAGCCATCTCCTCTGTCTCATGTTTAACTCTTTCTGAGTGAATATATACTTTAAACTTTTCTGATCGGTATATATTTCACACTTTACTCCATACAAATGATGCCTCTAAATTTTTAAAGCAAAAACAACAGCAGCTAATTCCAAATCATGTGTAGGGTAATTTACCTCATGAGTTTTCAACTGTCGTGAAGCATAAGCAATTACCTGATCATTCTACATTAGTACGCAACCAAGTCCTTTCAATGAAGCATCACTGTATATAACAAACTAACCATTCCTGGAAGGTAGTGCCAAAACTGGAGCATTCACCAATCTTCTTTTCAATTCCTGAAAACAATCATCACATTATTTTGTCCAGATAAACTTAACACCCTTCCGAGTTAGCTTAGTCATTGGACTAGATAACCGTGAAAAATTTCTAACAAACCTTCGGTAATAGCCCACCAAACCAAGGAAGCTACGAATATCGGTTACATTTGTGGGTATTGGCCATTCTTCCACAACTTTTGTTTTTGCAGGATCAACAGTTATTCCATCTTAAGAAACAATGTGACCAAGGAAAGAAATTTGTTGCAACCAAAACTCACACTTGCTGAATTTCCCATACAATTTATTTTCTTTTAAGGTTTGCAAGATAACCCTTAAATGTTTTTCATGCTCCTCTTTACTTTTAGAAAACACCAAAATATCATCAATGAAAACCACCACAAACTTATCCAAGAACTCATGGAAAATTCTATTCATTAAGTCCATGAATACAGCAGGTGCATTGGTTAGCCCAAAAGGCATTACTAAAAATTCATAATGGCCATATCTCGTATGGAACGCGGTCTTCGGAATATCTGCCTCCTTTACCATCAGCTGATGGTACCCCGATCTCAAGTCAATCTTTGAAAAAAACTGAGCTCCCTGGAGCTGATCAAACAAATCGTCGATATGAGGCAAAGGATATTTGTTCTTAACAGTGATATTATTCAAGGCTCTATAATCAATGAAAAGTCTCATAGAACCATCTTTCTTTTTAACAAATACAACAGGAGCACCTCATGGTGATGTTCTAGGTCTAATGAATCCTTTCTCTAATAAATCTTGCAATTGCTCCTTCAACTCTAAAAGTTCAATTTGTGCCATTCGATAAGGGGGTTTTGAAATTGGCTTAGCATTAGGAACTAAGTCAACAGTAAACTCAACTTCCCGATTTGGTATTATTCCAGGCAACTCATCAGGAAAAACATCAGGATACTCATTTACCACTGGCACATCATTAATCTGAACAGTTCCTTTATTTTCAACGACATGTGCAAGGTAACATTCATTTCCATCTTTTACAAGTTTCTCGACCTCTTGATATGTTATCAAAAGTAAGGGTTCATTCCTGTAAACAAACTGAAAGTCTTTCTGAAAAGAAACTTCTTTAGCTCTATAGTCAATCTTAGCATGGTAAATAGAGAGCCAATCCATACCCAGGATAACATCAAACTCTACTAGAGGTAGAACAATAAGGTTTTCAAGTAGGTTCTTTCCACAGATAAGGATAGGAAGATTCTTATAAATTATTTTTTCCTCGACACTTCCCCCAGGTGTTTTTACGAAAAGTTCAGGAGTCATTTCTTGATATGGTATTCCCATTTTACTAGAAAAGGTTTCAGAGATAAAAGAATGTGTAGACCCCGAATCAAACAACACACTGGCATAATCTAAAAACACAAACAAAGTACCTGATACAACTTCATTTGATGGCCCGACATCTGCTGAAGTAGTTGCAAAGGATTTCACCACCCCTTTCTGCTTGTAGTCTAACTGCTTCCCATCACTCAAGCTCCTTGTCGGACACTCGTTTGCATAGTGACCCATCTCATTGCACTTATAACATTTCACTAACTGTAAATCAAATTTGTTCTTACCTTCACCTTGATCCTTTTCAGTGCAATCACAAGCCTTATGTCCCATCTTACCACATCGGTAGCACTTCCCAGAATTCAGAAGACATTCCCCAGCATGCCTTTTTCCACATTTATCACAAACTGGAAACTTAGTTCTCTTACCATCAGACTTTTTTGAAGAATTCTTACCTTTCTCCTGCCACCTCGGTCTCTTCTTCTGCTGGTTGTTATAGAAAACTTGGTCATCAGCTAACTCCATTTCCACCTTCTCAGCACATCGAACAAGCTTTTCATAAATTTTAAACTCACGAGAAGCTAATTCCCTTCGATACTTTGGATTTAATCCTGAGTAAAAACTATTTATTTTACTATCAAGGTCCCGGATAAAATTTGGAGCATACCTTGCCAATCGAGTGAACCTTTCATCATAGGCAGCCACTGAGTCTTCCTCTTGCCTCAATTCCGAGAATTGCTTTTCCATCCTAAGTCGAACAGCCTTAGGAAAATACTTCTCAAGAAACATACCTTTGAATTAATCCCAGTCAAGAGCATCAATCCCATCGGCGTCCCTGATATTTTTAACCATAGACCACCACTGATCTGCTTCACCCTCCAAACGGTAAATATCAAGACTAACCTTTTGATTGTCTGAACACCCCATGAAATCAAAAATCTTTTCCAGTGCTTTAATCCACCCTTCAGCTAGCACAGGGTCAGATGATCCTCTGAATGATGGTGGATGTTGCCTCATGAAATGTTCCACCACTGACATGTTCCTCTGCGGTTGTTCTGGCTGATCTTGTGCATGGATACCACCGCCATTTATCGCTTGAGTCAACTGCGCCATTACTGCAAAAAACTGTTCAGTTCCAATTCCGACCATTTCTAGATGCTGATTCGGAAGGTTATTTCCTTCTGTATGCCTTCCTAGCACTGCTTCCCTGTTTCCTCTGCGGAAAACCATTCTGAACAAACATGTCTTAGATGAAGCAACATGGTAATCTTTAAATGCTATATCATTTCGAAAAAAATATTTTTGGATAATAATTTAATAGAATTCTAACTCCTAAAGTTATCTAAACCGACCTTTGATACCAACTATAAGGCCCCAGCCTTAAACCTTACATAATCTTGAGTTATTACAAGAGTACACATTGGGGATCTTTTCGGGTTTAGAGTTTTAGAGAATTAGATCATAAAACTTGCATTACATTCCACCTATAAACAAAGTGGTTACATAAAGATAGTATTCTTCATTCCCATCAATGGAAACACATTTAAAATAAAACATGGATTATTTCTTGACACATCCTTGACTCTATCATCTTATCATGTACCTTTCCCTTGACCTGTGAAAAACATTTCAAAAACATGGGATGAGCATAAAAACTCAGTATGGGTTATAAAAAAAACATGGAAAGGAAACATGAGTTCATATATACATAAGAATGAAATCATACTTTACCCATAAAACATAGGCACTTTAACATACCCCATAAAATCATGAATAAATCATAGAAATCATAAGACATAAAGGTAACTTGAGGCATTCATAACATTCTTACGTAGGGAGTAACCCTCTTGGTTACGTTTGGAATACCCATCACAGTATATTCCCTAAAATCTCTTCAGAGAAACCTTAACATTTCACTCCTTCGCGTTACCCAATGCATTGGAGAGCTATATCGGGCTCACCCGCCCTTAGTTTATCACGGAACCACCCGTCTTCATAATAATTCCCAAGAACCATAACATAATCGTATCACATAAAACATGCATAACGGAAACGTAACATTTCCACATTTCAATCACAAGATATCAATACAACCCAAAAACATTGTGAAAACCATTTTCCATACCAAAATAAAAGAAAGGTAAAACATGTAATTTATTTTTCTTTTAAAAAAAATAATGTATGGCTTGTAGAGGAAGCTGAAACTCAAATAACGGTCACGACGGCGGAGAAGTCGTTGTCGCCGCATACGTACGACAAAAACATTCCCTTTTTTCGTTTAGTAAACGCTTCGTATAAAAAAGATTCCTTTTGAATAAATGTAAAAGTCAAAGGGGTTTATACACCGTATAATAGAAAGTTGTGTATAAAATAAAATATGCCTCAAAGAAAGGAGATTGAGACGAAGTCCCACACCTCGTATCTGACTTGACCCGACCGTTCTTTAATCTCCTGAATAATAAACTTGAGTTAATATATACTTTCTTATGAATCTTTTTCAAGTTCATTATTCCTTTTATACCATGTTATGAACATCATGTAATCAGTTAAGTTAATAATGTTCATTTTGTCGGTATTTGGTTCTTAAGTCAAAAATAGACTTCTTACACTTACATGTTGTTAATTTGGTCAAAGGTTCATTATATCCAGAATGGTATTCATGATGTAGATATCATATATGGCATATATATCCAGTACATACATGCATTTATAATATTACATAATCATTTAGAGGTAAGAAATGAAATGCACCGTTCATGGAGACGGTAAGCCGTACGTACGCATGAACACTACTTTCATTTCTATTTCGTATTTTATAGAATGGAATCAAATTGATATAAAGGTATATTATAATTACAGTATAATATCATATATAATATCATAGTTCCATCCTTTATATGTCCCACATATGGTATTTAACGAATCACATCACTTTGAGGGGGCGGTAGTCCGCACTTCCTAAAATGAAGATATCGTGTTTACCCATAATGGAAACCATAAAGGTATGCCCAAAATGAAAAAAAACAGAAGCTTAAAGAAAAACATAAACATATTATATATCATATATAAAAATAGTGACATCATAATGTCCACCTTTGAAGGTGTTAAATGAGTGTTGAACAATCATCGTTTCGGGAGGCAGAATTTCGCCATCCACGGAAACCGTATGTTCTTTAACCATTTGATGTTGTTGTGTGAGAGTGTAGCTCAAATAAATATTATAACAACATCCTTGTATGTTGAAGATACGGGTGTTGTTACAAAATAAGTAAATAAAAAGAGTTTAGGGGGTTGGAGAAGCAAAATAAAACAAATGAACATGAGAGAATGAATTACCTTTAAAAGTGTATCTATTTTTGATTTGAGTCTAAAGGCTTCCTTTGAAAGGATTCTTCCCAAAATTAATCCTATAGGATGAGGAGAGGGATGTGGAGAGAGTAAATGGTTAGGGGTTGGCCGAGCCAAAGGCTTGAGGAGTGTGTGAAATGAGGTAGAGGTGGGGGCCTTTTATAAGAGGAGAGGAGGGGCACTTTTGGAAAGTAAAGAAATATTACTTTATTTGAAAATGTTTTTCGGTTTTAAAAGGTCCCACATTTATATAATTCGTGGATAAGGTGATAAGGGTTCAAAATCCACTCATCCAATTGGTTTTGGCCATGTGTAGTTCATAGAGTTTACATTATCTTTCCATTTTATTTAAATCGTCAAATAATGATGTCATCGCTGCATCATGATTATGTCATAAATAATTTAATTTATTTAATGTATAAAAATTATAAAAAAAATACTATGATGTAGGAAAGCTTTTTATCTTTCCAATGACTATTTATAATCAAATATCTGATCTTTATAACCCCATGTAAAAAAAAATTTCGTAAAACATATTATGTTTGTGTCATTTTTACTTTTACATTAAATAAAAAGTTATTTATGTCATTTCCCAACCAAAATGTCTCCATGGGGTCCCCAAGTTGACCCATGTCTTTTCTTGGTCGGACATGACACAACCAATAAGGTTGGGACACGTGTCTAGGTCATTTCATATTATTAAAGCATTATTTATACCTTAAACTACCCTAATTAACACTAATCGCGATTAAAAACTTAATAAGTTACTATTCACCAAAAAAAATATTTTAATCCCATTGAACCACATTTTACTTCTTAATGACAACCATTGATGTCGGATTTTCAAAATTCAATACACATTAGTGGTAAACATTCATTTAACTGAAAAATCAGTTTGCTTGATTACCACTTAGTGGTTTCACTATTCATCAAAAATTAAAGTTTTTCAGAAAATTACCAAAAATTCACCCTAAGCTATATTTGATATTCCGAATTCAAAAATGAAGTCTATTTTACAAAATTCAAATCATATAAGTCATGTTAATTAATTTAATAATTAATTCCCGCTGCCAGAGCAAATAGCGTGTTTTTACAAAACAATAAGTATCAAAAGATTGACACCAGTTTAAGTCTAATTTCAAAGTGAAATCGATTCCAATGACCACCATTGGATTAAATGGTAAAAATATATTCTAATTTCAATTCAAAACTAATTCAAAACATAATTTAATCATATAAACAAATTAGATTAAAAAGCAGTTTTGATGTAAAATGTAGTATTTTTCACTATTCATTAAAAAATGAACATTGTCAGAAAAATACCAAAAATTCACACAAGGTAAATTTTGATGTCCCAATCATAAATAATAAGTTTATTTTGACAAAAATAGTTTATAAAATTGTCAAAAGATAGATTCAAAAATGGTTTGCCATCAAAAGGCAGTAAAACAATCTTTTAAGAATATTACTGTATTCCTTGCATAAGATTGTATTTATTTTCATTTTAAGCCTCTATAACACTATCTTAATCATTAATAGACATAGATAAAAATATCTATTATTCATTACTTACTTGGGATGTTACATTTAGTTACACAAAAATGTGATTGGATGTAAATATAAAATAATCATTATTTAATCGCACAAATCCACCCCACCTAATGTATAAAATACCACTCCTCAACAACCCTATTCTCGAAAGGAAACATAAAATCCACTAAAATATAAAATAAACCTAATATTAATCACTCTATCCATTTCTTCATGGTGACTATCTCACAAAAATAAAAATTCTAAGGTCAATATGGGATCCTTCAAAGAGGTCATATTCAAGAGGTAATTTTCTTAAACCACCTCTCTTGTTTACAATTATTATTATACATTCTCCTAACCTCCTTCATCCATCAAAATTTAATAACCCCATAATATTTTTCACAATATAATTTTATTTTTCTAATGGAATATATTATATCAATCCATTTTATTACATCCTCTTACTCAAAGAAACAAAACCATCATCCATCTTATAGCGGTTAATGATCTATATGAATGATGATGGTTTGTTTCCCATTACAAATGTAATAGTTGGTAATAAAAGTATTATTCTTGTTAAATAATATCATAAATTATATATCTTAAACTATATAATTTTATGGAATTAATATTTATTCAGAATATTAATTTTATAGAAACTAAATCATGATCATCAGAAATACCGCCCAATTTAAGTAAAATTTTATCATAAACATTTTATCAAATCAATCAACCTCATGTCAAAAATAAAAATGATATTTGAGAAAATAAAAAAATATTAATTAATATTAATTCCATGTTGATTTAATTTTGGAGTTTTATTCCAATTTTTTTATTCCATAATTATAAACAAATGAACCAAACAATAAACCATGAAATAAACACACACAGATCAATGAAAATAATGGAAAAGTATAAATTAATGGGTGGTAAGATGTAATAAAAGTTTCATATAAGTTATTAAAAATATTACTCCTGTCATGGAACAAATTAATAGCATTAATTAAAGCAATATAAGCCATGTAACAATAAAATGTTGTGTGAGGTAATGGCTTCTCCTATATCATTTACTTCTATGAGTTATTGGTGTGATTCAAAACATATTTCTTGTGTGTGGTGTATATATTCTGAAATTTTACATATCATATCATGAATATCATTGTAGACAAGAAACTAAATTTTTCACTTAATATTTATTACCTTTATGGGTCATATGATTCAACTCATTACAAATTAGTAAGGGGTTTCATTTCAATTTGAATTCCATAGAGTATTATATGTTATTATAAACCAATTAATATTTATGTGGTGTATATAAAACTAAATTTAAATATAATATTATGATTAATTTAAGAGTAATGGAATTTTTTGTTTCAATTTGAATAATTTCATTCAATGGGAATTTATTTTTAAATTTAAATGTTATAATGTTATTGTGAACTCTTCTGTGATTGATAAATTTGTTTTGAAACATTCACTTTATATTAATTGTTTTACATTAGTCGTTTTTTATTTTAATTATATATATTCATGTTTTATTTACATTATTATTTACTAAATCTTATACCTTTTTAACATATGCTGTTTACGTTGAATTTTGGGTCATTAACTGGGGAAATAATGTTAAATCTGTATCTTTTACTCAATAATGATATTTTTTATAAGTCATAATGAATCATGAATTAAATCAATTATTTAATAAATAATGAAATTATTTTACATTAGAGAACATATAGGTACTATATATATAAAATCCCCTAGATGCATAGATTTTCTCATAAGAAGAATACTTTGGAAAATTTAAATTTATTTGATCCCATTAGTATTAAACTATATTTTGAATGATCTTGATTCTAATGTCATCATGTTACTAAGAAACATGACATCCAGTATTTAATCATTAATTCATAATGAATTATGATATTTTTATCCATGAATTATGTTTTATTTTTTTCAGGTTCCTACATTTTTTATGTGGCTAATATGGACGGACACGATAGGTGATTAATGTGTTCACAAAAGTTACTCTATATTTTATTATATGTTTTCAATATTACTATATGATTCAATTATGTATCTATTTTACCAATAATAATAAACTATTTAGTACTTTGATATGTGATTCATTTATATTATTCCAATGTAATAATGTTAACACTAACTATTATTAGGACCTGGCCTTAAACCTTACTTAATAAAGAATTAAATGAATAATTAAAATTGTGGATCATTTCAGGTTTAGAGTTTTAGAGGATTAGGAAATAACTATTAAATCTCAAAAGATTTACCAAGTAGACACTTCTACACAGTTTCCATTTTTTCATAAAAAAAATACTCTTAAAAATAAACATGTATACTTCCATGTTTAAGAAAACATGACTTTTCCTTGATCTCATCCTTGACCCTATTCCACATTATGTCCTGTGAAAAACATTTCAAAAACTCTGGATGAGCATAAAAAGCTCAGTAAGGGATACACAATGAAGGAAAACTGTTAGTTTTTCAGAACAATATGTAATCCATGAATACTTTAACATAAGTAATACTTTTCACCTTTATGAAGTAGTAAATACTCTTTACTGAATAAAAGATCACTACTTACCCTTTTGTAACCAAAATATTACCATAAAACCCATATAAAGAACACATATCATATAAAGGTAACTTGGGACATAAACATACTTAAATGGAATAACCATACGGTCTACTTCCATGCATATCATTAAATGGAATAACCATATGGCCGACTTCCATACCCAATGCATTGGAGGTTATAACGTAACCACCCATCCTAATATTCACGGCACCACCCATCATATGGTTTATCATGTAACCACCTATCAAATTTACAAGTACCATCATAACACATAAAATATTTCAAATATAAACATTTCACTAATAATATATCATTTTCAATCAGAAGAAGTAATTTCAAGATATTGAAATAATCAATCCATTTTTAAAAACCATTTAAAAGAGATTTTTGAATCAATGTGTCCCATACCACATTGAAGCTTTTAATGGAATTATAATTTTAAAACATTAATTTCTATATAAATAAATACTCAAAACCATTTTTAAAACATGGACATTAAAGATAAATATTTAGAATAATAAATCCTTAAAATATTTAAAAATGGTATTTTTGTTAAAGAGTTTTTAACAAAATCAGGGACTCTTGGATACAAATAATTGCGGAATAAAATTTAATCAGAACTTTATAATTTCATGTGAATAAAGGTATTTATGATATAAATGTAAAAGGATAGTATATACACCATATAAGAGTTAATTGGTGCATAACAACAATGAAGTCTCAATGGAAATGTGAATTGAGATGAAATCAATTATAAAGATGGTATCCTTAAATTAAGGATAAATCCATCACATAATTATGTGTGAAAAATATAAATACACTCAATATAAGTAGATATTATGTGTAAAACAATTAGAGTTCATTCACACATATTCATAGGATGACATTTTCAAAAAGTAGATTTTTAACCCAAAGAATCGAAATTGGGTAAAGAAGTTCCCTTGTAAAAAATCGGCAGCCTAACGGCGTCACATTAAAATTAAGAAATTTTTTTGATGAGATAAAAGGGTATATAATCACTTGGAAATAAAATTTACATCAATAAGGAAATATAAGAACATATCCCAACATAATAATATGTGAATTAAAACACATAACAACAATAAGTCATTTAAAAAGAGGAGGGTGAAAGGTTCCCTTACCGATTGGTAACTTAAAAAACATATGCCACATAAACAAAAGATCATAAAATGAAGATCTAAATACTCATAAATTAAATTATATTAGACAAAGAGTACAATAATAGGTATTACATACACCACACAAAATAAAGTAGTGGCAAATATAGCATGAATCTCATGGGGATAAAAACTGAGATGAAAACCCCTTACCACGTTGTAATCAATCGAGTCGTATGACCCAAAGTTAATGACCAAAAAATGAATCACATAATACCATGAATATAATTAGAATCGTGATAATATACATCAAAATTAATTACACAATACACCACAAGCAATAAATAAGTGGCAAACAATGGAAATCTCACAGAATTAAAAGTGAGATAAGAAATCCCCTTACCTCGTTCTCCGACTTGACATGTTCTTTCTTTAATCTCCTGAATAATAAACTAATGTTTATTTATAATTTCTTAAGAAACTTTTCCAAGTTTATTATTCATTTTATATAACTTATTACAATGTTATAAACATTATTCAATCATTTAAGTTAATAATGTTCGTTTTGTCGATATTAGGCACTTGAGTCAAAAATGAACACCTTATATTTAAAAGTTTTCCATGAGGTCAATAGTCCATTATTTCCAGAATGATATTAATGATTTAAATATCATATATATAATATATATTTAGTATATACATGTATTTATAATAGTACATAACACTTGGAGTTAGGAAATGAAATGCACCGTTCATTGAGACGGTAAGCCGTACATACGCATGAACGCTACTTCCATTTCTATTTCATATTTAATGGAATTAAAACATAATGATACAGAGGTATATTATAATTCCAATATAATATCATATATAATATCATTAACTCTATCCTTTATACATCCCACATAAGGCATTAACTAGTCACATCACTTTAAGGGGGCAGTAGTCCGCACTTTCTCAAATGTGATTATCGTATTTACCCACTATGGAAACCATAAACGATTGATATAATTGGAAAGTACAGAAGAATTAAGAAATCCCAAACAATATATATATCTTATATAAATACAGTTCCATCATAATGTCCACCATGAGAGGCGGTAAGATGTAATTAAACCATCATCTTTTCGTGAGGCGTTAGTTTTCCATCCACAGAAAAATTATGTTCTTCATCCATTAGATGGAGTTGTGTGTAAGTGTAGTTCAAATATTTCTCATAAAAAAATCCTAGAATATTGAGGATACTTGTTTTGTTACAAAAGAAAGAAAATTACAATATTTTAGGGGTTGGAGAAGTAAAATAATAGAAAACAATTTAATAGAAACCATTACCTTTAATTTGGGTAACTCCCTTTGGTTTGAACCAAAGGACTTCTTGAAGTTCTTTCTGACTAAGTTAAGGCCTTCTGGAGGAGGAGAGGGATATAGGGAGCTTAATTGGGAAGATTTTGGAAAAGAAAAAAGGCTTTAGAGGTGTAAGGAATTGGTTATAAATGGTCTCCTTTTATAAGGGGGGCTCTTTAGGAAAGTGTGAAAACATTATTTTATTATATAAATGGTATTCAGTTTCTAATGGTCCAAAAATCATTAAGGTCTAGGATAAGATGATTCATATTCTAAATAAAATCATCCAATAAGAATTGTACAGGTTTTGGATATCATTTTGGTCTTTATAATCTTATTTATTTAAATCATTTACTAATGAGGTAAACACTACATCGTTGTTGTGTCATAAATAATTTAATTTATTTTATCTCTAAAAATTATAAAAAATACTATGATTTATGAAGTCATTTTCTCATTCCAATTCATATTTATAGTCTAAAAGATAATTTATATAGCCCCTTGTAAAAATTAATTTACTAAATGATATTTCCTTTTGTCATTTTTTCCTTAACTTTAAGTTAATTAATCTAAATTGTCATTATCACTACCAAGTGGCTCAATGGGGTCCCAAAATGCACCCAAAGATGTCCATGGTCGTTAATGACTCAACCAATAATGTTTTGAAAATTGTTAAGATAATTTTGAATTATTATAATATTCTTTTTACCTTAAATTACCTTATTTACCTTTAACCGTGGTATATAAAAGTCAAAAATTACTATTCACCAAAAATTATTTTTATCTTATTAAACATAATTTTACTTTTTGATAACAACCATGTATATCGGATTTTTGAAATTCAATTCACATAAGTGGTAAAATTTCATTTAAATGAAAAAGTCAGTTTTTAACTACCACTATGTGGTTTCACTATTCATCAAAAAATGACGTTTTTCAGAAAAATACCAAAACATTAGACTAAGCTATATTTGATATACCGAATTCAAAAATGATTTATATTTTTCCAAATTCAAAAAATATAGGTGGAATTAATTAATTTTAAATTTAATTCCCATTATCAAAACAAATTGCGTGTTTTTAAGAAACAATAACTATCAAAAGATTTATACTTGTTTATGTCCAATTTCAAAGTGAAATTAATTCCAATGACCAAAAATGGATTAAATGGTAAAAATATATTTTAATTTTAATTTAAAACCAAATAAAAAGATAATCTAACCATATAAATAAATTATATTAAAATCACTTTTGAATTAAAATAATTTTTTTTCACTATTCATTAAAAAATGAATTTTATCGGAAAAATTTGAAAAATTTACACAAAGTAAATTTTGATGTCCCCATTCTAAAGAAAGATTTTATTTGGTCATTTAGAATGTATTAAAGTTACCAAAACAAGATTTAAAAAGGGTTCTCCATTAAAAGGTAGTAAATTTATCTTTTAATGTAAATTATGCTTAAAATTAGATTCATTTACATTTTAAGCCTCTAACTTTTATTGGATAAATGTAATTACAATTAACAAACATGTATAATAATATTATAGTTAGTTTTTTTCATTCCTTCCAATAAAAAAGCAAGGAGTTGACTACAATTTTAAATAATATTATTATATTATTAGTGTGCAACGTAAGATTTCAATGAAATCTGTTGTTGCGTATTGGGTATGCTATCGAACATAGAAACCCTTTTAGAGTAAAATTAATATTTAATTCACAAATAATAATAAATATGAAAAGGTCATATTCTTTATTTACCTAGGATGTTACATCCATCCCCCCTTTTGGGAAATGCGTCCCCACAATTTAAAAATTTGGGCTCAAAAACTTTTTTGAAAGTCCCATATCGGAAAAAGAGTTGGTAAAAATATCACTTTAAAAAAAAGAGAAGTATAATGGTCACCCGAGTTAACCCATACTAATATTTCAAGAAAACATGGATATGGAGGAGAAACCAAAGGGTCATGTTCTGATGGAGAGTGATAGGAAACATTTTTAGGAGAAAGTTAACCACCAGAAAATCACAAACTTGTGATGGGTTAAACAGTCTTTGATTTCCCAGTAGGAAAAGTTAACAGACAAGGTTTTTTGTTTTAAGTTACTTTTCATTGAGGAATTTATTTATGAGATTATCTAAAAAAATTAGGAAACACAATTACTTTTCATGTATACTTTTATCCTTCACCAGATTTCTAACACAAAATCATATTTCATCCATACGATGAGTTTTCTAGATAACATGTTTACATTAAAAGTTATATATCAACTTTGATAGAATCAAATAAAAGATAAACGATATATTTCAATTTTATTTATATATTAACTAAAACCAAAACGTTTAGTACAAGATCCGATAATCCCCAAAAAGGATAAACTTTTACATAAAGTGAAACTAATCTTAAATTCCAAAGTTTGTCTTAACAAAACCCAAAGTTCAATAAAGACCATTCAATAAATAATTTTCCCTAAAATTCTTCAAGAGTAATCCAAACTTTGATTGTAACCCAAATCTCATAAGTATTTAATTACATAGACTTCCAAGATACATCTTAACATTTATCTCCAAGTAACACCAGTTTCTCATAAAGTATGATATTGAAAATTAATTAACCTAATCAAATAATCTCCATGATAGGTTAATCATTTTCATAAATAAATAAAATCATCAAGTGTCCATAATAAAAATATAGATTCTTCCAAACTAAAATTCCGACCATCATTCCACAATTGAAATCCTATAGTATTCTATCTTCTTTAGGCATATAGTGTTTCTGCAAAAGAGAGAACACCTTCCACAATAACCATTTATCACATAATTACTAAATCATTTTTCAATACTAATTATATCCATTTGATAAAACATAAGTTCCAAAAATAAACTTATTCTTGTTCCATAAAAACATTTTTCTAAAATTATAAGTAATACTAACCATGGAATTCAAGTAGGCTAGTTGTAGGCTATGCGCCCTTGTCTCCCTTTGGTTGTGGGTTTGATAGCCTTCCCGGATGCGACAGTTTCTCACCCATCCTACGGGTTGTCCTTTTTGTAAAACTCCAAAATATCCCTAACATGTTTTAACCTCAATGGATTCCTTATACCTCTCATCTTCATCCAAATTAATTATGATCTCAACATCTTAATTCTTGAATATTATTTCACCACCATATGATAAAATAAAACAATACGCAAAATGAAGAACATCCTACCTTGATCAATGTGTCCATTTGGTTTCATCGTCATCTTGTTCTTGTAGGTAGAACGTCCATGCATTGCAACAATGATTTAGATATCCTTAAAAATCATTTTCTTCCTCCTTCCAAATACACCTTATACAACATGGGTCATATGGGTGTTCATAAAAAACAGTTTTGGAAAATAATCATGTATGACATATAATTTCAAAACATCTGATAAAACATGATTTCTATAAAAATGTCAAACTGAATTTGAGTTGAAACTTTCAATTAACGGTCCTTTTAAAATACCATAAGTATGTGCTGAGAGACTATATTTTAAAATCAAATATAAATAGGTTGCTCAAGGGAATCCTTCTTTAGCTCCTTTTTTAAAATCATAATATGCTTCAAAAGCTTTTGATGAGGTAAAATATTTGAAAATTCCTTGATAATATTTACCTTTCTTGAAAATATTAGAATATTGTGAAAATAGGATTTTTCTAAATACAAACCATGACTCACGATGATAACGAGGTATAATGGAGGTGTTTGATATCTCAAACAACTTCCTGCATGTGAGTTGTATGCTAGAAAAAGTTTCACAATCATCCGAACATGGCATTGCAATAATTATTGCAAGAATGTCATTAGGAAGAGATATGAATGTCATTTGAGAACCTCTTCCTTCCATTTGTAATGGAATTTCATTGATCTGAAAAAGTTATAAATCAATTATTTAACTAAAATAATAGACAGGGACTAACCATATGTCTAATGAAAATTCATAATCCCAAAAGTTGTGTAAACCTCCCTCTAATACCAACTATAAGGACCCGGCCTTAAAACTTACGTAATACTGAATTAAATGAATAAATAAAATTGAGGATCTTTTCAAGTTTAGAGTGTTAGAGAGATAGGACATAACTATTACATCTCAAAAGATTTACAAAGTAGACACTTCTACACAGTTTCCATTTTTTCATAAAATAAAAACACTTAAAAAGAAACATGTCTAGTTCCATGTTTATGACAACATGACTTTTCCTTGATCCCATCCGTGACCCTATTCCACATTATGTCCTGTGAAAAACATTTCAAAAACATGGGATTAGCATAAAAAGCTCAGTAAGGGATACATAAAGAAGGAAAACTGTTAGTTTTTCAAAATAACAAGTAATCCATGAATAATTTAACATAAGTAATACTTTTCACCTTTATGAAATAGTAAATACTCTTTACTGAATAAAAGATCATTACATACCCTTTTGCGACCAAAATATTTCCATAAAACCCATATAAAAAACAAATAACATATAAAGGTAACTTGAGACATAAACATACTTAAATGGAATAACCATACGGCCTTCTTACACACATATCACTAAATGGAATAGTCATACGGCTGACTTCCATACCCAATGCATTGGAGGTTATAACGTAACCACCCCTGGTATTCACGACACCACCCGTCATATGGTTTATCACGCAATCACACCTCTAATGTCCAAGTACCATCATAACACATAAAATATTGCAAATATAAACATTTCACTATAAATATTTCATTTGCAATCAAAATAAGTAATTTCAAGATATTTAAATAATCAATCCATTTTCAAAAACCATTTAAAAGAGATTTTTGAATCAAAGTGTACCATACCAATTTTGATTCTTTTAATGGAATTATAATTTCAAAACAGTAATGTCCATATAACTAAATACTCAAAACCATTTTTAAAACATGGACATTAAAGATAAAGATTTAGAATAATAAATCTTTAAAACATTTAAAAATGATATTTTTGTTAAAAAGTTTTTATGAAAATGAGAGACTCTTGAATACAAATAATAGTTGAATAACATTTAATCATAACTTGATAATATCATGAGAAAAATGGATTCATTATATAATATTTAAAAGACAATATATACACCGTATAAGAGTTAATTGGTGTATAACAACAATGAATTCACAATGGAAATGTATATTGAGATGAAATCCATTATAAAGATGGTATCCTTAAATTAAGGATAAATCTATCACATAATTATTTGGGAAAAATATAAATATACCCAATATAAGAGGATATTATGTGTAAAAAAATTATAGGTCATTCACACATATCAATAAGAGTACATTTTCAAAAAGTAGAAGTTTAACACAAAGAATCGAAATTGGGTTATGAAGTTCCCCTGTAAAAATTCAACAGCCTAATGGTGTCACATTAAAATTCAGAAAATGTGTTGATGAGATAAAAAGGGTATATCATCACTTGGGCATAAAATTTACATCAATAAGTATATATAATAACGTATCCCAAAATAATAAGATGTGAATTAAAAGCCATAACAATAAAAAGCCTTTTGAAAACAGGAGGGTGAAAGGTTCTCTTACCAATTTGGTAACTTACAAAACATATGCCACGTGAAAGAAGGATTATAAAATGAAGATGTAGATACTCATAAATCAAAGTATACTATAAAAATAGTACAATCAAGGGCAGTACATACACCACACAAATGAAAGTAGTGGAAAATATAGCATGAATCTCATGGGGATAAAAAGTGAGATGAAAACCCGTTACCACATTGTAATCAATCGAGTCATATGATGCAGAGTTAATAACCACAAAATGAATCACAGAATACCATGAATATAATGATAATCATTATAATATAAATCTAAATTCAGTACACAATACACCACAAGAAATAAATAAGTGGCGAACAATGGAAATCTCACAGAATTAAACCTGAGATAAGAAATCCCCTTACCTCATTGTCCGAATTGACCCGTTCGTTCTTTAATCTATTGAATAATAATCTAATTTTAATTTATACTTGGTTAAGAAAATTTTCCAAGTTTATTATTCCTTTTATATAACTTATTACCATGTTATAAACATTATGTAATCATTTAGGTTAATAACTTTCATTTTGTCGATATTTGGCACTTGAGTCAAAAATGAACACCATATATTTACAAGTTGTCCATGTGGTCAATAGTCCATTATATACAGATTTATATTCACGATTTAAATATTATATATATCATATATATTCAGTATATACATGTATTTATAATATTACATAACATTTGGAGGTAAGAAATGAAATGCACCATTCATAGAGACGGTAAGCCGTACATACACATGAACGCTACTTCCATTTATATTTCATATTTAATGGAATTAAAACATAATTATACATAGATATATTATAATTCCAGTATAATATCATTTATAATATCATTAAATCTATTCTTTATACATCCCACATAATGCATTAACGAGTCACATCACTTTAAGTGGGCCATAGTCCGCACTTCCTCAAATTAGATTATCATATTTACCCACTATGGAAACCATAAAGGATTGACATAACTGGGATGTAAAGAAGAATAAGGAAATCATAAAAATTATATATATATCATATATAAATACAGTTCCATCATAATGTCCACCATGATAGGTGGTAAAATGTAATTGAACAATCATCGTTTCGTGAGGCGTTAGTTTTCCATCCACAGAAACATTATGTTCTTCATCCAGTAGATGAAGTTGTGTGTAAGTGTAGTTCGTATATTACTCATAAAAAAATACTAGTATATTGAGGATACTAGTTTTCTTACAAAATAAATGAAAAAAATATTTTAGGGGTTGGATAAGTAAAATAAAAGAAAACAATTTAAGAGAAACCATTACCTTTAATTTGGGTAACTCCCTTTGGTGTGAACCAAAGGACTTATTGAAGTGCCTTCTGCCTAAAGTAAGGATTTTATAAGGAGGAGAGGGATATAGGGAGATTAATTGGGTAGATTTTAGACGAGCCAAAATGCTTGAGAGGTGTAAGGAATTTGTTATAAATGGTCTTTTTTTTATTTGGGGGGAGGGGCTCTTTAGGAAAGTGTGATAACAATATTTTATTATATAATGATATTCGGTTTCTAATGGACCAAAAATAAATAAGGTCGAAGATAATATGACTCATATTCGAAATGAAATCATCCAATAAGAATTGGATAGGTTTTGGATATTATTTTAGTCTTTATAATCTTATTTATTTAAATCATTTATTTATGAGGTAAACACTGCATCATAATTGTGTCATAAATAATATAATTTATTTTAGCTCTAAAAATTATAGAAATATACTATGATTTAGGAAATAATTTTAGCATTCCAATTCATATTTATAGTTAAAACGATAGTTTATATTACCCCTTGTAAAAATTAATTTACTAAAAGATATTTTCTTTTGTTAATTTTTCCTTTACTTTAAGTTAATTAATCTAAATTGTCATTATCACTACCAAGTGGCCTAATGGGGTCCCAAAATGGAACCAAAGATTCACATGGTCGTTAATGACTCAAACAATAAGGTTTGGAAAATTGTTAATATAATTTTGAAATATTATAATATTCTTTTTACCTAGATTTAACTTATTTACCTTTAACCGCGGTAAATAAAAGTCAAAATTTACTATTCACCAAAAATTATTTTCATCTTATTTAACCACATTTTACTTCTTAATAACAACCATTTATTTCTGATTTTTGAAATTAAATTCACTGAACTGGTAAAATTTCATTTAAATGAAAAAGTCCGTTTTTTAACTACCACTAAGTGGTTTCACTATTCATCAAAAATAGATGTTTTTCAGAAAAATACCAAAACTTCAGCCTAAGCTATATTTGATATTACGAATTCAAAAATGATTTCTATTTTTCCAAATTCAAAACATATAAGTGGAATTAAATAATTTTAAAATGAATTCTCATTATCAAAACAAATAGCGTGTTTTTTTAGAAACAATAATTATCAAAAGATTGATACTTGTTTATGTGCAATTTCAAAGTGAAATTAAATCCAATGAACAACATCAGATTAAATGGTAAAAATATATTTTAATTTTACTTTAAAAACAATTAAAAATATAATATAACCATATAAATAAATTAGATTAAAAGGAACTTTTGTATTAAAATACAATATTTTTCACTATTCATTTAAAATGAACTTTATCAGAAAAATTCCAAAAAATCACACAAAGTAAATTTTGATGTCCCCATTCTAAAGAAGGATTTTATTTGGTCATATAGAATGTATTAAAGTGACCAAAACTAGATTTAAAAAGGTTCCTTTCTTAAAAGGATGTAATTTGACCATTTAATGTAAATTTTCCTTAAAATTAGATTCATTTACATTTTAAGCCTCTAAATTTTATTGGATAAATGTAATTACAATTAACAAAAATTTATAATACTGTTGTAGTTAGTTATTTTCATTCCTTCCAATACAACATCTAGGAGTTAACTACCATTTAAAATAATAATATTATATTATTAGTGTGCAACGTAAGATTTTAACAAAATCCATTGTTGTGTATCAGGTATGCTATCAAACATAGAAACCACTTTAAAGTAAATTTAACAGTTAATTCACAAATATTAATATATATGAAAATTTCATATTCTTTATTTACTTGGGATGTTACAACTATGGTCTACTAAGGGCATGGAAATTTCAATTGGTATCTGAGTATGATTAGTAGAAAACATGTGAATTATATTTAGGAAAAAATAGATTACAAAGAATGAAAGCCGATAACAAAATTTGTAAATAATCCCAATGAAACAAAACATATGATGTAGAGGTTAGATATACGTTAATTTACTATTTGTGTTAATTGTTTCACTATTTATGTGATTATACATTATGTTTCTTAATGTTATTATCTAATCTATTATATTATATTATTTGAAAATTGTTCCTACCATAAGGATTTGAATGTAAATAAAAGAATGTGTTCGATTTAAGGATTTCCCCCAAAGGAAAGGTAATAATGTTGGAGTTGGAGGTATATCTAGAGATTGACTTGTAATTGGATATAAAAAAATTAAATCTATATTAGGATATCTGATTTTTGTTATGAATATTAACCATACCTATATGGAATGGAATGATCCACAACATGATGTTATATTGTTATAATGATTCATGTGACAACAACATCTATCAGGCACTAGATCTAGGAACCCATTTTTAGGTGAGAGATGGATATTTTCCATAAAAATTATATTTCATTACTTGGGATAAAATGAAATAGGGAATTTTTTTCCTTAATGTTTATCACATGTCAGGAGCTGGAAATCAATGGTTCTAATTTAATAAATACACCAATGATGTAGATGATATATAATTCATGTAATTGATGGATTTAAGAAACATTTATTTGGGAAATTATTTTCCATGAGAAAAATGACCAGATATGGAGAAACAAATCATATGTCTAAAACAAAAGGACAATGAGAATAATTATATATATGAATCTAAATTTACATAGATTGAAAGGAAATCCTCAAACAATGTACATTATCTTAATAGTATATATTATTATTTATTTTATGGTCTTAATTAAATTATTCGCAGGGAACATGTCTCTTAGTCATTTACAACATATGAGGAATTTTAAAATGTTCTATCAGGGTAGATAATTAATTATCTAGGTCATATGGTTATGAAATAAAAAAATTGACGTAGAGAAATGAAGAGTAAAAAAATTGATACATGGATGAAAGGAAACGATGAATTCCCAACATGTGACATTTGTGGAAAGAAACACACTGTTTCATTTTCAATGTGATTGATAATTTTTACCAATTTGGATATAAAGGACACCAATATTTTGATTGAATGGTAATGAAAGAAGTTTTAGAAGTGAAATTATTCAAACATAAAGATATGGGGAAATAAAAAAATTATTTCTCGAATCATCAAGGGAATATACTTTAGAAGAAGTTATGGTATCTTGTTCCAGCCTATGCTATTGATATACTTGAAATGAAATAATTGTATTGCATGTGTTTTTTAATCTTATAAATATATTTTATGACATTACTATTATAATAATTGTAAAATGTATAACTATCATTCTAGAATATCTTTTCATTAATTAATTAGTAGCATATAATTAATAGAACATTTGATTTAGAAAAGTGAATCAATAGAAATTTGATCTTTTTGAATACATGTGATTTAGTTTGGATGACACATAATATGTACTTGATGCCGAGATATTAATTATGATATAATTATCAGATATTTTTGTAGATCATGAAATTGGTTAGTGATTTTATTATCTAAGATTTTTTATATTTATTGATTTAATTAATAAGCAAGATATCATTTTTTTCACTAATGTATTATGGTTATTCCACTTACTAGAATGTTTTTATGTAATTTTGGTATTGACCGGTAACATTAATATATAAATTATGGAGAAATACTGTATATTTTATTTAGTAAACATATTTATAAATTTTTATAATATTATTGATAATATTTTTTAGGATCCTTATGATTGATATCATCTTGAATGGATGAAGGTGAGGATCATATTTTTTTGATAAATGTCTGAATTATCATATTGGATAACATGTTCTAACCATTGTGTTTTTGGAAAATATTTTGAGACTAGAAAAATTACATATAGAATATATGATTCACTAACTGTTCTTTAGGAATCAAAATTCATCATGAACAACCATTTTCTAGCCTATGAGTTGATGTAGAAATATATCAAACAACAACAAAATGATAGATTATGAATTTGACATTGAATGAAGTCCAACATATGTATTATCATTAGTAATATATCTAGATTGTAAATGCATTCCAAAATTGTATAAATGAATATTTAAATAAGAAAATTATATAAATAGTGTTCATACCATATTATAAATGGCCATTTAACCTATCACAGATTTATAATTTTATGATGATAAACATTGTAATGAACATGTTCTCAATCACAAACCATTATAATATAATAGTTATATTTCATTTCCATGTCCATGTTTTCACATCCCACTAATGCTCTCTTATATGGAAAATGAGTTTTCTGGTGCCCTTAGAATATTTTCATTACCACTTTCTAAAAGGAAATTTTATTAACCATTCTTATGATATGTCTTTTCAAAAAATAAATCTTAAAATTTCAAAATATTTCTTTTTGAAGTGGAATTTAAAATTATGGGGAGAATTTTTTTAATGAGTGGATAATGTAGCACCTTGCTATTTTCAATGAATATTATGTTCTATTTCCTATGTTACACAGAACAAAGAGATTAAATAAACTCCAAAATATTATTATTTTAAGAATGTCTTTATATAATAGCCATTAAATCGGTGGTTATGAATTTTATTAACTAACATATGAAAATATATGGTTTAATTCATTCATTTCCAACTGATTGGAAATGGAAATAAAAACCAATTGAATATAATTGAAATGTTTTTACAAAATGCAATTTTCATTTGGTAATGTTTTCTTGTCTTAATGAAAATATATAATTAATATTATTTAATTAAATTAATGGTGATTTTCAATTATAAAATAATTTATATTTTTAAAAATTTATCTAATTTCTCTTATATTAATTAGATAAGAATTGATCCAATTTTACCGATGAATGCTATATTTTTCTAAAGGAAGTTTTACCTCTTTTTAATGGCTCACTTCCTATAAAAAACATCTTGAGGATTATAAAATTTTTATTTAAATAAATAATATTAATTTTTAAAATAGGATTATAAAAATTATCCTAGGGTGACATTCTTTGTAATTTTAATGAGAAGTTTCTATTTTCTTTGAATTGCCAAATATACTAAATTTTATTGGAAAACAGTCTTTCCGACTAAATAATTTATATAGATAAGTTATAATTTCAAATGTATATAATATTAAATTATATATATAAGTTATCTAAAAATCCATTTTAGTAAATTTCAAACATTTTATAATTAATATAAATACTTATTCTTGTTAAAAAATAGAAAATTTTCACTTAAAAAACAAGTCGATTCATCCCGTCTAAGGGATTCATTTTAAATAAAATTTTCAATAATATGTGAGTTTAATTCTCAAAAATGGATTAAATATTTGGAATCAAAATTTCTCTATTATGTCATATGGTAATCTTATTTTTTAGGTATAAAAATTTAAAATTTGTAAAAAAATGTTAGGAGAGTATAGGTAAAATAATGGAACATATTAATAATAATAGGTAAAGACATGAAATACAAAAAACATCAACATTTTGGTGGTTATTAATGTTTTTATTAAGAATTTAAATTCCATACAATAGTAATGAACTACAAATTGATATGTAATTAATTCCACCCAAATTTGAATGGACTTAAATACAAAATAATCATTATTTAATCTCACAAAACCACCCCTCATCAAGTATAAATACCAGTCTTCACCTCCACCTTTATCCATACAAGACCTGATGATCGTAAAATATATTCCAAAACCTATACTCCCCCTACCCACGTTCATGTGAATCTTATCTCACCAATATTCAAATTTAGATGTCTTTAATGGAAATTCTATGAGGGGATATTGAAGAGGTAATTTTCTCAAACCACCTATCCTATTTTATTTTATTCCTATAATTTATTCTCACCATCATAAAAAATAAATTATTAATAACACCATAATCAAGTCAATACAATAATTTTATGATTATAATGGAATATATTATAACTTTACCTTTTATTACCTCTAGATACTCAAGGAAACAAAACCAATGTCCAAATTATGGCTGTTAACTGTCTATGGGAATATTGAATTTCCATTTACCTTTATCGCATTCCAGTCTAGTCATAAAATTATTATTCTATATAAATTAGATTATAAAATTTATATTATAACATATTTCATGTTCTAAGTCTAATATATATTCCCAATATAAAACATATTAAAAACATTTTTTATTACTGGAAAAAGATCCAAAATATAGTAGACTATAATCATTATCATTTTATCAAATGTATCATCCTCACATATTAAATAAAAATTATATATCGTACCATTTAAAAATAATCATTTATAATGATACCATTTAATTTAATATATGCAGTTTTGTTTACATTTTATAACAAAATTCATAATTATACACAAATGAACTAAGCGTGAATCCATGACACGAATAAACACGAAACAATGAAAATAATGATTTATTATTAATGAAATAGTGGTCAGTTTTTATAAAATTATCATATAATCAATAATTAATATTATTATAGTTTTGGATATAATTAATAACAGGATTTGATCCACTATACAATATGTAAATGAATGAATAAATAAATGGAAGATTGATGATTGTGTTACTCCTATCACTTTTTATTTTGAGAGATATATGACTTATTCACCACTTTTTTCTTGTTTGTGGTGTATATATACATATATTAGATGTATAAAATATTTAAACTAATTATCTTCATAGTATTAATTGTTTCAGTTAATAATTATTACATTAATTTTGCATAAAATTTAACTGACTATAAATTGGTATAAGATTTCACCACAATAATCATTTGTTGAGAATTATTTGTTATTATTTTCCAATTTACATTTATGTGGTGTATATAAACCCACATTAACATTTAATATTACTAATACAAAATTATTATTGTTATATTATGTTTCAATTTTTATAATTTCAGGCATAGGGATTTCAGTTTATAATTACCATGTGATAAAACTAATTATGAAGAATTTTTTATTTCTAACATGCATTTGATGGAGTCACTTTATAGTAATAATTTATAATCAATCATTATATTTTTGAATAAAAATAAACATTCATGTGTGATATATATATATATGATTATTTCCTAAATTGTATTCCATTTTTACAGATGATGATTAATTTGATTATTATTTTATTAACTAAGTAAATAATGTTAAATATATATCTTTTAATATATATATATATATTTGTTGGTAATGAATATTTATTCATAAATTAGATATATTATCCAGTACCTAATAAACAATTTGGACATGAATGATAGAGTGTGGAATAAATATATAAAATCACATGGACACATCAGTAGTATGATGAGATGAGTAAATTTGAAAAGTAAAATGGGGTTTTACCAATACAGATTAAACTGTCATGTGACATGTTGTGAAGATAAGGGTATTGTGTTTTATAAAAAAATTATTTCCAATAACAAATAATTTATTAAAATTTTAATTTTACGAATTTTATCTATGATAATTTAAATATGATATAATTCCTGGATTCATATTGTGAAAAATTAAATCATTAAATAGAATATATGTTCGGTTATTTTACCTTGAACATTTAATTATGTGAAATTAATCATTAACTATTATGCTGAACATTACCCTTACATAGAATTTGATCACATTGCAATCTTATGCTTTACTTTTCCCCAGGATTCCAAGATGTTTCTTGTGGATTATATTTATACGCATTCCAGTGGATTAATTTTTTCAAAAAATATTTTCTATGTTTTATTTTGTATCTTAATATATGATGTAAGGTTCAAGTATTTATCTTGTTTTCCAATACTAAAAAACTGTTTGGTCATTTTGAATGTGATTCTTTGAAGAGTATTCATATTAAATAAAGTAACCACCAACTCTGGACTACTACAGTTTTGGTATTTACATGTACATCTAGTAGAATACCATTCAGTGGAATTAAGAATGGCTATTAACAAGATAATTGTTTGGCATGGAAAATCCTAGTATATTTCTTGAAAAAAAATTGGGACAAAAAAAATATTAATAGAGGTGTCTAATAAGAGTGAATTTTTTTATAATAACTGTTAAATCATATATATATATATATATAAATAGGGATGTGTAATAACATATCCCAACATTAAAAAATGCATTTTATATGAAATAATTTGAATTCATTGGATAAATAAATAGAGGAATGATATGTTCTATTACCTTGAGAGAAAACTTCTAAAATAATTGTAGGAGTCTATTAGGAGATAATAGTCACATTATTATGGATATATAGATGGTATTTCAAAGTAAATTCATGATTCTAGGCTAAATACTGATGAACAATAGGACTATGGGAGGGTTTATATATCAAAAGAGATGATATTTCTTTAATAATTTCTAATATTAGGTTTTTTACTCTATATAGTATTTTAATATAAACACAAAACCATACAGTGGTTTATTTTAAATAACGGTGGATTTCATTATATTAAATAGATACAAATTTAACTCATTAATAAAATTATGATGGTGATTTGGATGTGAGTCATTATAATGAATTTCTTTTATAATGATGAAATATACTACATGTTTTTGGAGGATTCATTAAGAGTTTTAAAAATTAATTAAATAACATAAAAACCATTATATTAAAAAAAAATTTCATCCTTACTCATTATTTTATTTAATAAAAATCTTTTGGTCATTTATGATACCATAATACATATAATATATTTATAAAATATTTCATTTTGACCAAAAAATCAAATGTCCCAGAAAATAATGAAGAATTCACCATTAGCTAATTTTTAAATATTTAATTTAAAAATAATATATATTTTAACAAAATAAATATCTGAATTTAAATTTTTTCAATTTTAATTCTATATCAACATTTATTTAAAATAATAAATTTTTTGTGATTGTTTTTTTCTTTCTATTATAAAAATTACAATAGAATTCATAATATAATATTATAATTAAAATTTAAATAAATATTATTTGATAATAATATATTATAAAATGAAATATATAAAAAATTAATCAATTCATCAATTATATTTTCTTGATCAAAATTATATATTTACAAATATAATAATTTTTTTATCCTTGCAATAAAATCAAATTTTTATAATACTAACTATTTCATAATCATTGAAGTAATAATAAAAGGAAATAATTATAACTATTAAATTATTGGGAATAAAATATACATATTCATATTAATATGTTCTAGATACATAACAAATTATTATTCTAGTGTATGGACTATGGGTTAAGTGTGTGAGTGTGACACTTTCTTGGGGAGGATTGACAAACATTGTTTAGGATGTGATCACGATAATATTGAAAATCTTTCATAGATGGTTTCAATAATTCTATAATTTTTTACTATCATCTTGGATTTGTTAAGGTAAAACATCAATTATTCCATCTCTCTCAAAATCTCTTATAAATGGCATTCACTTAGTAAGATCATAATGGTCAAGGTCGTCAAATCATTTATATGTGTAAATTGGAATTATAAAAACACTTAATATATGATAATTATATTATCTCATTATAATGATTATGTTTTTGTTGATTGTTATTAATAATGTTTTTCAAATGTCATAGGATATAAAATTTCAAAATAACCAATGTATATATTGTGTTTTTTACAACTACTTTAAATAATATTGCATTTATTTTGATAAAAGTAAGATTTCATTTAAGAGAGATCATGTAATTATATGTTTTGTGTGGGGATGTTTGAAATTATTCTAAAACTTATCTTAAGATAATTGAAATGGATTTAGTGCTGATGATGAAAAATCACCAAGGTGATTATTTAAAAGGATATCATAATTTTTCTTAAACATGAGTTTCTTGTAATGGGATGACAATTAATTTTCCAAAACTCTATACTGGATGTTTTTAATATTTGTGTAAATGTAGAAATAATAGCGATGAAGAAGTGTAATATGAGATGTTAAGATATATTTAAGAAAAATATATCAATGCTATGTTCAATGATGAAGAATTACCTGGTCATTAGATTGGTGATAGTAATAAAAATGATATGGAATTATAACTAAAAATTGAACTCAAGGAGTGACTCTCAATGATATTTAATATTTAATATATGATAAAAATATAAAAATATGTAAAATCAATATTTGATAATAATTAAATTAGTTCATAATTACATAAAATTAAATTTCCATAATGATGTTGATGAATTGAATAAATTGGTTATTGAACATATAAATTCAAGAATCATGATAAAAGAAAGGCTTAAAGAGAGTGAGAAGTAGTATGACATATTACTAAAAAAATTGAATATGGGGAAAAATATTTATTATGATTAATTTATAGAATTTTATTCCCATAGTTGGGAAAACTCATGTAATGATGATCACCCTAGACATCATGAAAATAAATAAAAAATAATTTTAATCACCCTAAACGGACTTTTTTTGGGTCCTAGATTAATATTAAAAATCAATGATATAACGTTTCTAGAAAATCTATGAGATTTTCAATATTCTTGAGGTTTTCATTTCATTCAAATTAATGAAAATTTTCTAAAATAAAGGGACATAAAAATGACGAATCAATGGTTTATATAAAGAATCAAGAGTTAGGAATACAATTTTTTTTTATTAAATGAGTTAATATTAAGGGTGGGATGAAGGGGTAAATACATGATTGGTCTTCTGTATAGTGTGATGGCTTTAATTAAAAATACTATTCTGATATTTTTTTGAGGAACTATAAAGTTTTTTTAGAATATAAGAAGTACGAGTTGGATTATTTACTCATACAGTAATGAGTTTATAAGTTTTTAAAGGTACAAATTATAGGGATTCATCCCATTTAAAAGTGACCAACTCTTAGGAAATATAAGAAATATATATTGAAAATTGGAAATAAATTTCAAAAACTAGATGATGATTTCGAATGATATGATAATTTTGATCATATTGTAACAAGATGACATATAATATTACCAACACAAATTTCCTCACTATAATATATTTATATGCCCCATAAGATAAAGGAAAAACTCCATGATAAAGATACAATTTTTTAAATTAATATATACTGAATCAAAGCATAATGTCGATGAATTTTTTGTTGTGCTTATTCATAAAAAATATCTATATATCTAAATATCCTCATGGATTTATAAAAATGTAATAGATTTTTAGTAACCATTGGAAATTATGGGTATTTCAAAATAAAATGTGTTAAATCTAAATTTTTTATAATTGATCAATTTAAATTAAAGAGTACCTTTTAAATTGAGTTAAGAAACACAATCATCTAAGTCACTATTAATTATGTGATGATGTAAATTTAGTTTTATTTTTTGATAATGGGTTTGTTTGGAATATCAAAAATTATGGATGTATTGTGACAATAAAAAAATATAAAATATAAAAATTATTTCAATTTGGTCATGTTAGATATTATTTATATTTGAGCATAAATGAATAAGATAACATGTAGCATTAAAGACATTATTAGCTTCTCCAAAAGAGGAAGTGTAATCTCATTCATTGAGATAGTGTATTTTATGTTCCTATTTGAAAAGAAAAAGGAATTGGATGTGTTCTACTTTCCAAAAGGTAAGTATGTTGATTACTTCGTAAATTAAGTTATAAATATAGTCTACTCATCCTTTGTATCTAAATCAGTACGAAATTTTTTTCTTATGATGATGTGGTTAAGAAATATTGATATTTATTTTTACTTAATTTATTAATCTATATAATTAGATTAGATAAATAATATTTACGAATAATAAATAATAGGCTCTAAAAATGATCTAATATTTTAGTAAAAGTTCATATAACAAAGTTTGTTACTCTTATAAAAAGATTCAAATTCATAATAGTATTGAGTATACAAGTGGAAGAGTTTGATACTATCATTAAAAAACATGTTATCATAAAAATGTAGTGCACCATACACACCACAACAATAAAATTTGGATTAAATAAATAATATAACACTTATGAAGATCTCTCAAAATATATTTTTAGACTATGAAAAATATATTATTTATGGAGATGATCTATTATAGTGTTTATTCATATTAAAAATAATTTTAATTTAAAATTTAATGAAATGTCATTATATGATTTATATTTATATAAATAACCATGTTCGGTATATCAATGATATATTTGTAGCCCTTGAATTATTATTGTAAAAAGTGAAAATATGGGAAAATATGAATGAAGAGGTGTTGATGGTGTCTTCTAGGTTATCAATAAAATACAAGAGGATATAATTATTACAACAAAGTAATAGGGATTTTTTTAATCTTATGAATGTGAGGAAATACATAAATAAAGTGACCTATAATTCTAAATAATTCTCTAGAAGTTATTATAATGAATCAGGATTAATCATATAGAAATGAGAAGTTTATGGAAATAGTGGGAATAATGATGAACATAATTTTGGATATGTTATTTTAACATATTCATGTGATAATGAAAAATAATATTCTTATTATATTATATTGAGAAGGAAATTTTTTGGTTAAATGAAAATTATAAATCATGGAAAACCGGATCATTTTAGAAGAACATTGAGAATAACATCTCAGGTAACATTAATATCTCAGGATGATCTAGGAGATGTGAATGAATCAATGAAACATGCATATTCGATTGGTACTATGAATTAATTGTTTTAGTAGATATAAATTAAGGTGAAATTTGTGTTTGTACCCTTTCCCAATGTGAAGAACATTTTTCGGACAATACGAGTGTTCTAAAAAAAGTTTACTCAATAATGTCGAGAAGTGATATATATAAAAATATTAGTGTTTAATGTGTACACAATGGATTATATGGTTTACTTCAATGAGTCATTTTCAATAGTTATATGTTTTGAAATAATAATAATTTTTCATTTCATTATAGCACAATTTCAATGCATGATCATTCTATTGATAATCAAGGATGCCATTATTAGTGGTTAATTATGAGTGGATTTTTATATTTAATAGCCTTTTGGTTTCATAAATGGTTGAAATGGGAATTTTCATTTTAAGTAATAAATTTATTTTTATGGTTCATGATTTCTCTAAGTGCATATAATTCGAAATAAGACACCTACATAAAGTACATTATGTGCATAAAATGTGGAGTTAATAATAATATATACATTTAATATGGTAAGGAAGTATTTATTATTATCACCGTTTATATATATTATATCATATTTCTAAAAATGATGATATTGAATTTTATGATGTGTATGTGTAGTTGAATATTTTTATTAAAATTTCAGTTCTTGTTGATATTATATACTATCTCTTATTACAAATTTATCAGTAAATGGATTATATTTTTCTATTTATAGAGAAAAATGAATAATAAATGTTGATGATTTTTACAATTGTGGATTTTAAGCCTTCTTATACAACCATATTACTAGGAACAAATTTAAATGTGGATGGATGTAGAAAATATATTGACCCGAAGAAATTTTGGAAGACGATTGGATATTTCCATTAATTAAAAACACAAAGACCATATAATATGTATATTTTTGCATTTATTTAAATATAAAAATGTTTTTAAAAAGTGTTACATTTCATTTAATTAATGTTAATACCTAGACACATCAAATTCGCATAGAAATTATTATTTGAATATGACAACAAATGGAATTTTATATTTTTTGTTACGCATATTTTTATTTGGAAGTATGTGTTGATGATAGGGTATATATACATATTTATTGTATGGATTTGTAAAAAATGTCAAAGGAAAGAAGGATTTCATATATGGGTCATGTTTAAGACCATTTACGCTTAACTTCATAAAAGTGTATTTCTTAAGAATGATAGGTCACCCTATAAAAGAAAGATAAATAATTTTTCATAACATAATGATATTAGGTGGTACAATAAAATTCACCAATTATAGGTCATGTTGAAACATAAAATAATTCATATTGATGAAATGTTTCCCTCCATGAGTCATGTTATACTGTTACCATATAGATCAATTATAAACACATCTCCTGAGTGAGAATCTAAAATAAATCAATGATATTCATTAGGGTGAGATGCAACATTGGTTTTGGAAAAACACATCACCCATGAGAACCCCCCATTATAAAAAACCCCAAGTGGTAGTTCTATATATATTCAATATATAACATAATATTATGCATCAAATTAGAGTGAAATCTCCCATTGTAGAATTTTGAATTTCTATAAATGAAATTATAATCAACACTCCAGGAGTCAATGTACAACATACTCCCCCATGATGCATGGGAACCCTACACATTGAAATAAACCCCACTTTTATTCCATTATTTGTATTACCTCTAGAAGAAATTTTAATATATCTAAATTTTACCCAAAAATAATGGATATATTGAAATACTTGAGTACATAGAAATAAACTTCCTAGTGATGATAACTATCATCATTTTGATGAAAATACGAGTTCTCAAAATGCACCCTTCTCTAGAAATAAAAAATCAAATACAAAATATTTTAACCAAACTATAAGAATTAATTTCATTATAATCTCTCCATCTATAAAACATTCATCCCTGATAATAATCCAAAAAATCTATTAATATACAATTAAACAATTAGAATACAATAATACACTATAATCATAGTTTTCAACTAAACTATTTATTTATCAAATACCAATGCAGTCAACCTATAAATGTTGATTTTCCTTAGAAAATACCTAGTACAGTTCAAAAAATGCATCCATTTTACCATATGTGATTCAATAGATACCAAATCCACAACATCGAAGCTAATTATTTTGTGAATCACAAATTTTTCATAATCATAACATCATTTCCTAAAAACACCTCACATCTCACACCATTGGACCATCACCTCATCATTCTCTAGATTCCTATCTCATAATGAAATCATGAAAGAAACTGAATATCCAAATCATAGACTACCCTGATACTTAATTTAAATCTATTTATAAATACCACCTTCCTCCCAAATACACAATCTTCCACTCACTATGGGAATTGATCAACCGTTTAATTAAGTTTACCGAAAACAAAATATTCAAGTAAATCCTTGTTATCCTCATATGAAACTGAATCTCTATAGACACTATAGTTGAATTACAATTTTAATGTTTGTTGGTGAAGAAAATGGATTCACCCATCAGAATTCCATCATCTCATGTGATTCCTCAAACACCTTCCAGTTGATTCTATTATACCTACGAAAGAGAGAATAATACATGATGGTGTTATTGGGACACCTGAACATGGTATTAACCTTTAAATTATTCAACTAAACAAACTTACATAATCTCTAAAACCATTTTTCTATCACATATGGATGTAATGGTTAGACTTGATGAAAACATCATACACTAGATATTCGAATATAAAAAATATTCAAAATGATTTACAATATTTGAAACAAAACCAACCATAATGTTGTCTAAATTTTTATTGAAATTATATTTATACCATTAAAAATCTAGTGGTACTCTCCCAAGAGTATGGATTCATTCATACATCTCTTGGAAAAAATACTATATGATCCATAATCACTACCCATATTTGGTCTTATAAACCATATAATTTACAAATGACCCAATCATTTCAAAATATAATGACCCATGAGTACAAATTTCATAATGTGTAACAAACACCCATCCTCCCACCCCACATCATGGGTATCCTTGATTATTTAAGAAAAAATAACTACCTTTTTCAATGTGTTTATTGAATTTTGTAGATAACCAACAAAATAGTTCACATCTAGAATAAATCACCATCTCATCTGAATCAAAATTGGTACAAACATTAAAATAACTTGTTGTTAAAATCATAATCACATATCCAAAATTAAAATGTCATCAAAATAATGATTAATAATTAAATATATTTTCCATCAATACATTGAATGTTATCACATAAAAAATGGTATTTTTGTGCTTTTGTTCACAATATACTATATATATATATATATTTAATTAGAAGGAAAAATATAGAGTCACCCTCTTGGGAATCATTACAAATACACAATGAGTCCATCATTTCATTACACACCATCCAAGACCCAACTATATTAGTTCACATGTAACATTACCATTAAAATATACAAATAATGGGTGTGGTTTTTCTTATCACCTTGATGCATCCTTAGGTCTGAGGAGATAACCTTGTTTCACTATTATGAATATTCCTCTCTTATATACATATGAATTCATGGAACATGTCCTAGATAATATGATTATTTTATCCAACATTATACATTCTCTCCATAAGAAACAAGTTATTTTTATCCACCTTAGTATTTATTTTGTTTTGATTTAAATGGTCATATTCATCTCTAATGATATTACATTTATGGTATATTTTATTTTTTACCTCTTCACTACAATTCAATATTTATTAATTATTTGATTTTTTATTCGTAATCATTACCAAACATTGCATCTTTACTCACCCATTGTTATATTTTACATTCTATATGACACAAATAACGTATCTATGAATGATTTTAGTGGTAAGCTACATAAAATAGTATTGTCATAAATTTAATTTTGAAATTTTATTTCATATTTTAGGATTGTAATGATAGAATCATGTATGAATAATGTCTCACAAGGATATTAAAATATTCAATCATCTGGGTTGTGATCCCATGTATTTTTTCAAATGAAGAAAAATATCAACTACATATGGTTTACTAGATTCAAGGTGCAACAATTTAAATCGATGTTAGTTTAGTATAAACATTGGAAATGAGTTTTATAAAATTATAGATTAGATAACATAAACCTATATTAATATATGAGGGTATGTCTACACATATGATAGTATAATAATTATTTTGAAGAGAATTGATTGTTTCATTTTACTAGAAAATATAAAAATGAATAGAAACTATAATTTTGATGCATCTATAGAATAGAAAAACCTTATGTTAATATATATGAATGTGTTTCATATTTAGTAAACATTATCATAATCACTAAATGATGAGTGGGTGTGAAACTTTATCAACTAACAATTCACTCAAATGGGGTAAGAATTGGTTTATTTACATCCTCTTTATAAATGATTATGAATGAATTAAAAAAAATTGTTTAATGATATTTACAAAGATGCTAAACGTATGATTCTGATATTTGTTACACATATATTTTCAATTTATGGTATGTTATCCATAGGATTTATAGTAACATAAAATGGCTAAAATTTTATAATTTTATGAGATAATATAGTATATTCTAGTATTCTAATATGGAACATAGGAAAAGGAAGGAAAACTGAATAAATTCATATAATCAAGGAAATTATATCTGTCTAAAAATAGAATCGATATAAAGAGTTATGGTAAAAATACTATAAAAATATTTGAGAATCTTATTTATGTTATGATTAAAAACCTTGAATGTTTGGAGAATTATTGTGAACACCAACATGGTTCAACAATACTGGAATGCTTCATGAATCAAAATCAATTATCATTGTTTTTGATTATTAATCCATTAGTAGTTTATCAATGTATCATATCCCTATAGAATATATCTATCGCATTGAGAAATGATAAATAATAAAATCTAACAAGGGACATATATTTTTATTAAAGTAGAAATATTTCAATTATTGAAATTGATTTGGAACATTATGTTTTCCAGTAAAATAAGTATTATTGTGTAGAGTAATTTGGTGGAGATATTTTTTAAAAAATACATTCCACAAGAGAAAAGAGATGATATCTAAATGGGATTCCACAATATATGAAAAAAAGAGGAAAAAATGATTATAAATATGAAGATAACATTATAATTTTATAAGACCATCTGGATGATTATATATATAAATCAAACAGTAATATTAAATTTATCATTTATGGGATAAATCCCAACCTTTTGGGGGAATAATTATCCTTCTCATTTTTTTAATATAATGATATAATAACATGTACTATCGTAAATGAGAAATATATATCCCTATAATAATTTTTTTCTTCAAAATATGAAATTAATTAGGTAGTTGTAAATATTAAAAGAAAAAAATTATCGAAAGAGAGGAATGAAATGGCAGAATTTTCAACTTGTAATGACTGTAGAAGTAAAAATTGTGGAACATGCATGCTAGGAATGGTAGTTTTCTTCATCGGTAAGTATAATGGACATCATTTTCTTATTTTAATGGAAATAATGCTGGTTCCAATGTTCAATGCTTCAGATATATGGAAATGAGAATTGATGCAGATGAATTGCCTAGTATTAAAGGAATCCCCCACAGAAAAATCTAAGACGGAAAGGCCATGAATATAAGATCACTACAGTTGAGTTTTATGTACCTATAAATATAGTGGGAGGTAAGTTCATCATAAACTCAAATTTATGTTTTTATATATTTGATTCTATATCTTCACACTCTACTATATATTCTATGTTTTCAACAAAAATTTTATATTTCCATAAAACATTTAGATGGGAAATTTTAATGAATTATCCTCATAAAAAATATACATAAATAAGGATATGATTTTATACTTACATTATAACATATAAAATTACCAAAATTTCAAACTTTATCTTTATACATAAGGTTATATGTCATATAATTCTATGTATATATTGCATTATAATTTATAAGGAGGAATTCAATATTCAAATGAACTAGATTATGATTTTGGATGGAGAAATGGAATCCAACATATTTAGCGTGAAGAATATAAGATTTGATTAACTATTGAGTCCACTTATAATATATATATGTAATGAATTTTTTTAAAAAAATAATAAAACAAATAATATGAATTTAAAATCAATCCATAGAATTTTAGACATTCCAATTGTGCTAATATTCAGTGAAATATTTTATGAATAAAAACTTGGAAACCAACTTAATCTATAGGTTTAGTTTTATATTGATCTCATACTTGAATAAATACTTATATATATGAATCACTATAGGATTCCCATAGTGGATCTAGTAGAGTAAAAAAATGGACTTGTGTTACGAGGGATTCATACACCACATGTTTTTCCTTGGGGGTCAATTTATATATATTTGAAAAAGATGTATGGGAAAAATGATATCAGAATTTATTATTGGGAAATAAATTCCATTTTTTGAATTCTTTTTTCCACTACACCTTATTAATTAAATATTTGAACAACTTAATTAAGCTTGTTATTTTTTTAGAGTGATAAACTATCTAAGTATCATGAACTATGACTAATGAAGGAGGATATTCCAAATATGAAATTTCAAATGATAAATAACGATTATAATTTTAAATAAGTTTGTATTTTATTAAATACCAATAAGTATATTTTATATGGATTTGATGAAGAGAGTAATAATAGATTATCTTAATAATTTAATTTTTTATTTATTGATGATATCATTGTATATTTTTAATGTTATGATAACCATACAATCCATTTGAGACTCATGGTTAAGTATATATGTAAAAAAGGATATATATATGAAATTTAAAAAATATGAGATCTTGAATCATGATTATTATTTTCATGGATATATGGACTCAATATATGTAATACAAGTTGTTCCTTTATATAAAATAGTATTCATGGAATTCCCAATGCCAACAAATATAACTGAGTTTCATAGATTACATGGAATGATAGGTTAATTTTTTTTAAAACATTAATGATTAGATATTATGTTATCAAAATATTCATGTAAAGGTGTTATGTTTATATTTTTATAAGAATTAATTCATTGTTTTGATATATTAATGAGTATACTAGTCAATTAGAAGATTTTTGAATTACATCAAGAAAGGATGGATTTTTGAGATATACTGATGCATTAAATAATGGACTTTAATATGGACATATTTATTATGATAGAGTTTTTTTTAAAATGTATTATGGAAGTTAATGAATAAAATATTGAATTATCATACATATGATCATTAGCTTGTGGCTGTAATCATTTGATTAAATATATGGAGTCATTACATTAATTGGAAAATATGTGAAATATATACGCATCCAAAATGGATTAAATTGTTCATCTCATAAAATTTTCTCAGTATGATAAAATGATGATGGTTAGAATTAATCAAGGATTATTATTTCTATATAGACTATGACATTGGGAAATAAAATTAGGTGGATGATTCATTGAGTAGGAAAGATCAAGGAGTTTTAACTAAAATGAGGATTTATAAATAACCTGTAAACATAAATTTAATAATGTTTGAAACATGAATCATTGTGAATGTTGAATCGTCACTTCTATTTAAAATGATGTTTGAACCATCCTTATAAGTAAAAATAAAAATTCTTCTTCATTATGATCACAATATTGAAAAACAAATAAATTCATTGAATGAGGGTTTGTTTGGGTATTTTATCAATCAAAATGTTATTTTGAAATTTTGATAGACGTTATGTGTTCAATCCATTATTTTTATCAAAATAATATTAGGTGATAATGGCCATAGGATAAATTTATTATTAAACCTTCATTACATCGAAATGTATCAAGATTTAATGGATCATTTTTTAGGGAAAATATAAAATGGGGAATTACAGACTATATATAAAAATGTTTTTGTTTTTAACAGTTAATTTTTGAGTTAAAACATCCATATGGAATCATGAAATCAATACATATTCCTTTATGGATATGGGAAGATATTACTATAATCTTTGTCAAGGGATTTCCAATGTCTCTATAAAATAATGACACCATATGTGTAATTGTTTTTTTCTTTCCATGATCTCATATTTCCTCTATATATGGGAAGATCTACCTGTTGGACACCTTTTATGGATCTATATCAATGATGTTTTATGACATCATGTTTCATCTATTTCGATTATATATAATCATGATGTATGGTTTATAAAAATAAATTGGGAGAGTCTTCAGATGGATCTTCCCAATGAGACACATATGAGTAGATCCTATAATCATCAATTTAATGGGATATTTGAAATTAAAATTCAATCATGATATGACTTGTTGAGGTTATGCTAACATGACCCTCATAGTATGTGGGATCTATATTATCATTAGTTAAAATCACATTAAATTATTGCGTGGATTCATGAAATCAGAGGATTCCATATGAATAAATATATGTAAGAGATGTTTTACTCCAACATGTTGGGATGACGTTGGTGAAATGATGCATGTATTTCAAGATCATATAGAGTGGATGAAAATGAAATTTTTGACTATTCAAAATCATGTAATGATTTCACAAGGTATATTGAAATTTTATATGGATAACCATAATATAAATATATAAATACATGATAGACATCATGTTTTCATAAATACATATATTTTGAAAGCATTTATATGGTTTGTAACTAATTTTAATCCATGTAATATTTACATCCACAATATGGGAAATATATAAATAATAGGTGTTGTGGATTACCCATTAGAAATACCACCCATCCACTATGAAATTAATGATTTGTAATTTATCTCTTTATTTAAGAGGTACATACCAGAACAAATTCATGTTCTCACCATTGAGGGTTTCTAATTGGATCCATATTTTCCATAATTTAAAGGTCATATCTAGATTCTGGACACTAGAGAACATGTTTTGTGGAATCAAATGACAAAACTTTTGAATTTTATTTAGAGAAATCAAAAGATAGAATTTCCAACAGGGGAACCTATAGAATTAAAAATGAAGCACTACCCAAATATATTCATTTAATTATATTAAAGAAATAGATAATAGAAATCCACTATATATACTAAAGTTGGGTTCCTCCAGCCTGACGTGTAACCTCCACAATCAGCCACAACACCAAAAAAAATCTCCCGCAATTACCCCCAGCCTATCGGGCCGATCTTGCGAGATGATTTATCCAAACTCCATGCCAACCTCCCATGTTGCTCTGTTTACCTCCTCCTCCGTCCGGACTTAGGGTTTCGACTCAACTATGTTCATTAGAGGACTTCATCCTCAATCATCTCTATGAACATGACGCCTTGCATTACGCTCGCTTTCCAGCGGTGGTTACATTATCCAGGAATTTCAGTTCAATACACCGTTGTTCGATTCCTCTAATCTCCCCCCGCATATCGTCTGTCACTTCCTCCCCTTACTGAATCCCCTATCCAGTCGCGACACCACCTATGCATTATCCGATTTCGGCTCCTCTGAATTCATCTCGTCTGAATATGCTTTATCATCGTCCAACAATTTCAACAAGATCTAGCACCCAAATATATGGTTACAGCTTCTACTCTAAATTATGTCTTCAGATCCTCCACCTAAGCCTTCTCCACAACTGGTTACTCCGCCTTCAGCTCTTTCACAACTGGTTCCTCCGATCCACCTAGGGTTCCCACTCTCTCGAGCACGCAGTGAGTAAGGTCAGGTATAAACAACTTTCAAACATATAATGCCTTATTTTTTGTAATATATTGAATATAAACATATTCAATTTTCAATCACGATGGCATTGGAATCTGCAATACAGATGAATATCTAGAAAATCAAGATTCAGGTTGATCCTCGAGCCAGGTCAGTATACATGACATCCCTTGCCTCTGTGGAAATCAATTGTTTTTTAGAAATCATGCCGCACTGTCCATTCCAAAGTATTACAACTAGTAATTCCTTCTACATTGATGCAATATGCATATACATGTAGTAATATTAAATAATTAACAACTTACTCATTTTTTATGATTTATATTCTTTATTGGCATTGGATAAATCTGCTAATATATTTCCAGTACTGCTACTCTGTGAACAATGGTGAATTACTATCAGACATTTTATATAAAGTATTATTCATGGATGATGAAATGCTGCATAATAGTAGGTTGTTTATATTGTTTTCATATTTAACTTTGGTGTTTGGATCTAATTCCATGTTCAGTCATCCCTTCCTAAGGAAAAGCCTTCTACATGCCTCCATTTTACTCCATATTTCTGGATTATAATTAACATTGCTTTAATCAATTGAAGAGTAGCACTTAATTAAGAAATTAAGAACCTTGGGATCTTGAGAGTTGTTGGATTATTCTATAGATCATATTGGTTTAATAATTTATTTATTCATTTATTGTAATATTTCAACTTATAGTCTTCATTTTTACATTGGTTTATGATAATATCAAACTGTTACTCCTTGGAAATATTGTTTCTTCATCTTCTTAGAGGAAACAAACTGTGCTATTAGAGGCTTAAGACACATTCTAGTGTCCACTTGATTCTCTTTTTGAACTTGTTTTTTTTTCTGATAAAGGTTTTTTAACATTAATTATTGATTCATAGAAAATATTACTTTACTATAATAACAATATTATTCTTAATAATGATTATTAATTTCATGGAATCATTGTTTATGGCTTATCATTGATTTGTGTTCCGATCATTGTTTGTGGATGTTAGGGGACTCTACCTGTAATCTTTCATGTGAAAGTGCATTTTGAGCATACTAAGGATCGTTCAATATAACCTCATGGCTGAAATTTCACCTGCACCATATGATTATGTGGTACATAAATCCAAAGGGATTTTTCAAAATTATACTTCTCAAAAGTTCACATTTCTTAATTATTTTTTTCATAATTTCCGTATCTGGTTCAAGAGGCTCTATAAAACCTGGGATATCAATGTATTAAATTTGAACAATATGTTAATGTCATGTATGGATGAACGTGGTAAGGGTATATTTGAGAAAACTTTCCAAAAACATCTTACAACACATATTCCTGTTTGTATTCACAATGTATGTTTCCTGCCCAAAATATTTCTTCCTACAAAAAATTTATTTTTTCATTCCCAATTTAAATATTTTATTATACACATGCTATGATATATGGTCTCAAGAAGTGATTATTCTTCATTCTGGTATCAGGTATGAAAAACCAACTTCCCTTGATAATTATTTTTTCTAATTTTAATAGCTTCGATTATAAACAATAATTGCATTTCATTCCATTGATATTCTCTGAGATCACATAATATAATAATTTTTTGGGTTGTTTTTTTGTGTAATTTTATTTGTTCTTTTCATTTAATATTTTTATTTGTTTGTTTAAAATGAAGGTATCTGATATCCATATTTTCATGCCAGTGTATTATGACAAAATTAAAGGTCATATAAATTCTTCTATTTTTTTAAAATTTAAATTTTTTTATAATTTATTTGTTTAAAATAAAACTAAATGAGGTGTGTCCATTAGTGATTCTTCTTCTATATGGTTTCATTTATGAAAAAATAATTTATTTTTTTAAACTAAAACTAAATTTGTTTATCATTTAGTTGTATAGTTATCAAATACTGTATGCAATTTAATTATATATTTGTGTATTTTATTTAGTGTGTTTTTTATACAACATGTTCTTTAAATATTCCCATCTACAACACTCTTCTAATTATAGTTGATTCATTGTTTAGATATCAAATTTGTTCTGTTTTAGTTTAGATGATATACCAAACATGCATTCGTATATTGATTTTGTTGTTTCAAATTGAAAATTTAGTTAATTTTTTTAATGAAGCCATTTGCATATGTGTTTCATTATTTTCAAATATAGATTCCATTTAAATTTTTTATTTATAGTTAATTTGTTATGTATCTTGTTAATTTAGTATTTTATGTTTCTGTCGCATCGATTTGTTATTTCTTGTAATAGATTAATATGTTTATTTATAAGAGAATATGTTTTGGGATTTAGGTTTCTAAACAATGAATATTCAAGTTTTCATTCTTAAATGAACATACTTCCAGTTCTGAGGAAGTTCATGGGTGTATATGTAAATGTGTCACAACGTACATGGTATCCATATTCACCCCTTTGAATTCATCATTTCCAGAATTCGAATTATCAATTTCAATCACTTTTTTGTTCCTTTTTTCAATGAGTTTTCGGAATAAAATCCAAAATAGATTGGATTTCCCATTTTATCATTGGGTTTTATGTCTTGATTACACATATTTTCTGACTAAACAAGCAACATGTGAGTCTTCACCATAAGGTATAGGTGGCCTACTACAAACTAATGGTGCCACCTTATGGGACCATATGATGATTCATATCAAGAAGTGAGATAATCAGGTAATGTTGTAGATAATTTGAGGTATGATATGCATATTTATTATATTATAAACTGTACATATACTCTACTAACTATACTAATCCTTAGTAACCTTTCTTAACACGTGTTGCATTTGTTACTATTTCTCCAATCAACTTTACTAATCAACTACCATTGATTTTCATTTTCCTTCATTTCCTTTTTTAATGATTTTATTCTCTTCCCTAGAGTCATTCATCATCTGCATCGCCAATGTTCATTGACTTTGTTTTTGTTGTATGTGAGTTAAGATTTTGTTCCTAATTTAGCATCATGTTTACAACATAGTTCTCCTTAATTATTGGCATGATTAATGATAATGGATTTTTCTTTCAGGAAATAAGAAGTGACCGGGGTCTACTATTTCAGCCTGATCACTTCCCACGATCTCGTAGCCTCCTGAAACATTGTTTTAAATTTTATATTATGGAAAAATATTATTTTTGATTCATTATATATACATGATTACGGGTTATGTTCGAAATAATCCTGATTAAAATTAAGGTAACATTAAAATGGATGAATGGTCTATTTTTTTAATTTTCAGGAACATTTGGGTTGTCTCTATTTGCATGGTGGTGAGCATTTTAAACAATAAAAGAGGCTGAAATTGGGGTTATTGTGTATGTATATATCTAAAAATGATGTTTGTATTTCTAAACTACTTTATATTCATTCTTTAACTGTAATTTAATTATGATGAATACGATTTTGCAGGAGATGAATGATTATTCACCTGGATATATTAAAAACTATTCCATTATTGACACACCCACAGGATGTTACCAAAAGGGTATTCAAGTTGGTTGAGGGATAAGGTATGTATCTTTATACATTTTATCAAATTTTAGTCATTTGTTAAATTCATTAAACAATTAATTCTAAAATTTTATTTGTTTAAATCTAATTTGCATTTCCTGTTTTTATTTCCAATATTTTTCAGGGGAACAGTTCAGTTTATATTATTCTTCAACGAATTACATGAAATTAAGGAAACATTAAAATGGCTGAATGGTTTGTCTTTTTTTTAAATTTTCAGGAACATTTTGGATCTCTCTATTTGCATGGTGGTGAGCTTTTTCAACAAAAGCAAAGGCTGATATTGGTTCTGTTGTGTATATTTTGTATCTAAATATGTTGTCTCTATTTCTAACCTGCTTTATATTCATTCTTTAACTTGATTTTCATTATGATGGATACTCTTTTGTAGAATATGAACTCTCATTCACTTGGATATCTTCAAAACTATTCCATTCTTGACACACCCACAGGATGTTACTAAAAGGATATTCGAGTTGGTGGAGGGGCAGGGTATGTATCATTATACATTTTATGAAATTTTAGTCATTTTTTAAATTAATTAAACAATTAATTTTAAAATTTTATTTGTTCAATTATAATTTTCATTTCATTTTTTGATTTCCAAACTTTCTTTAAGGGAACAATTTAGTTTATATTGTTCTTCAAAGCATGAGTTGAGCATCAGCCACAGAAGGAGTAAGTGCACAACTTATGCATATAATAACTAATAACCATCTAAACTGTTTCTATTTAGGGCTGGAATAGCATTTAATGGTTTCATTTCTTCTTCAATAGAACTGTAATTCACCATTTTTATAGGATTAACCAGTTGCAGCTTCAAATACATAAATTGTGAAACATTAAGAAACATTTAGTTTATCCTTTGAAACTAAATTAAAAATTGTTTAGAAGATTAATGATTCAATATACTTCTGAATATATATATACATATATATATATATATGTTTCCATAAGACTTTATTCCACTGTAATTCTTCCTGAAATAAATATCCTTAATTGTGTTTTTTGGGGATACTAGATGTTATAATGTTATTGAGTTATATTTCTTCCCAGATTGGTCTTGCTGCTTTTGAATTTAGATTAGTTTCCATGCATATTTCCTAATATGCTGAAACCAGCAGGTCATATCAGAATAAAAAGGAATTACTAGATTCTTATGGCCGCTTATGGTTTCTCAATTTTCCCAACGGTTCAAAGATGTTAAGCTGAAGTTCAAGCAACCAGTCATGTCGGCCAAGTTAATGACCACCGCAATAAATAAAAGGGGTGATATCAATCCCATATTCACTCACCATGTCCCATTCCCATATATGGCTATTGATGTTCCATGGAATAGAGTGGAAACATAGGCCTTTGTATTCAAGGAACCTAAGAATGTTTTATTACATATTATTCTATTAATTTCTATTAATGTCATCACTTCTTGTCTTCTGTGGTCTGGACATAATAGTGCATCATTTATTTTCATCTTCTGATATTTCTTCTCATTCAGGTTTCCTATAATGAAACGAACACCATAATCAATAAGATGAGTATAGTTTCTATCAAATGATGTGATACTTCTCAGTTACCAACTGTCCTTATCTTAAAATAACTAGAATAATGTGTTTGTGGATTTGAAGATGGTTAGGGGGAGGGGAGGGGAGGGGAGGGGAGGGGCTGGGCAGGGGGGAGGGGATGAGAGTGGAAGAACTGGGTAGGGGGGAGGGGGCTGGTGGGGGATGGGGCTGGGATGGGCGGATGGGGCTGGTGGGGGAAGGGGATGGGTAGTAGGGAGGAGGAGGTTGGAGGGGGACGTTCTTGGAAGGGGTGGGAGGAAAAGCTGGGTTGGGGGAGGGGAGGGGAAGATCTGGGTAGGGAGGAGGAGGAGGGGGTGGTGCTGGGAAGGGATGGAGGAGAATCTGGGTAGGGGGAGGTATTGGGAAATGAGGGAGGATAAGCTAAATGGTTTGTTTTGTTTAATTTTCAAGATCATTTTCCCTCTCTCTGTTTGCATGGTCGTGTTATTTTTCACGCATATTAGAGGCAAGAAAGTGGTGCTATTGTGTATGTATGATATCTAAAAAAATTTTCTTCATTTTTAACTTGTTTCTACAAACATGTGCAGGTACAAGATTACTACCAACCACCAACCACCAATACTTGTCTATTGCAGCACCACAGGAACCCAATTATGGAATGTTTTTACTACTACAATTTATTGAATTTAGTTTAATTCCAAAGGGGACAACATATACTATTACAGTATTTTGTAACTGTAATATTTTTCACCCAACTCTTTGATAAATAAACAATGTGTCCAAACAATCCGTTTTTGTTTTCATGTGTTCCATTGAAAATTAACTCTGAATCAATTGTTGTTTCAGTTTGAATGTTTCACTGTTTATATTACTTATTCATAATTGATCTAAATATTACATCATTTATTTTATTACTATTTGTTGACAATATATTACTATTACTTTTCATATGAAATTTCTTCAATTTAGTAAAATATTGATTTCTGCTTTTTACTAAAATATTGAATTTTCAGTAACACGAAAAAAATTGTTTCATTGTATTGAGTACAGTGACATTACATTTTTTCAAATTAAGTAGAACCATACTATTTCAATCAAAGATGATTTCAAAATAAAACTGAATAATCCCATGAAAATTGGAATATCATACTTTGTTTATATGAATAAATTTATAATTTCAATATATTATTTATTAATTTTCTTTATGTTTCACCATTGGTTCCTTCATTGTTAATTTTCTTCCTCAATTTCTATACCTTTAATTCCACATTATGTATGTCATTTTTTTTCAAATATATTCAATATTAATATAAACTATTATGTCTTATAAATAGTAATATTTAGTTAATAATAAGAATTATTTTATAGTTTCGTGCATCGCACGGGCGAAGTACTCATTCTTTATAGATTAGAGAATATGACACCGACGAATTTATTATAATAAGTATGAATGTATTCCTAATTAAATTATATCATAATAAACGTATTTTTATTTAAGAATGTGATTATTCCCTTAAATATATAATTTAACAAAATAAATTTGAGGAAATTAAAATCTCTTAATATTCTAGTATGTTATAATTATATTAGGATTAATGATTGATATTTTTTAGAAAAAGATGAATTTTATTTGAATAGTCAAATATACTGATTATGAAAATAATTCAGTTTGAGGATATGATAATGATATATGAGTAACATTAATATATATACAAAAATATTAAAGAAAAATTTATATTTATTATATAATATAATGACAATAAAACTATATAGTAGATCATAGAAATACATTCTTACCATTTTGGGAATCTAATTATTTGATATCCAATAATAAATATATTTTTTTATTCCTCTCTTTTTATAAATCATTTATTTAGTTCTTTTAAGTTGATGTTTTTTAAAATAGTAAAACCAGTCATATATTATTTAAATTAATACAATTAATTAGTATAGAATAAACATTCAACATCATTTATCTATAAAATGATTTTTATAAATAAAAAGTAATTTTTTGGGAAAACTGTATTTTATCATGAACTAAACGATTGTTTTTGAAATAATTTTTCAAAAATATGGAAATTCATCTTGATGAAATTTACACTATATTATTACTAATATGATTTAATTTTTTAAATAATATTTTCATATTTCATATTTATTGATACAACATCACTAGAAATTCGGTTACCATGGTAAGTTTATAATTGGGTTTAAAGTATTAAAATTTAAATAATAATTGTTAAAATGACCTAAAACGTGATTAAATCCAACTGGATATTCATATTTATTACCTTCCTCATATGTTCTTTGATGATTAGTCATTTTGAAGAATTTATCTTCTATAATGAGTTGTTAGAGTTTAATCATTATATAATTTCTCATCGTTTTCTCTCTTTCACTTATAAAATTACACCTCAACTCCTCTCTTATCCACCTATCAAGTGACACTTATTGTCACAACCCCCTCCCCAAAAAGTGTACCCCTCCTAGGCCGGCAATGTGAGAAGGTAGATAATGACCCATGAGTCCCGCCTGCAGTAGGCCCCAGGTTGGCGACTAGCACCGAGTGTATAGTAAACACACAAATGGGAGGCATTACCCTCTAAGAGAACACATGCGGAAGAGAGAGATAAGATAGACACCAATCAACTCCCAATCAATCTGTAAGATAAGAGAAATTTCAATTACACATATGAAATTTCCTGATAAACTACTACAACTGAAAGGGGAAAAACTGCAAGTACCCAAAAGAAAGTAAAAACAACAGCAACCACCAGCCCAAACAGCTCTTGCAACCCTGAGCTAGTAGAAACAAGCATGATCTCCTACATAATCCAAGTGACTTGAAAAACAGTTTATATACACATAGGGTGAGTATAACATTATACTCTATAGGATCCTCCTCGAATCCTCTCGTGAAAAAGTAAAGGAAAGCATGCTAAATCACACTAAACAATAAGTGAAAATAACTTGTCACCTAAAAAGGTATACTGAGTTCCCAACCTCACCATGGCTACACTCACCAAGTAACACATACAAGAATATAAAATATAATAAATAAAATCAAGGGTAACCAACTACTACTTCCCCACTAGTTTTTTGCTTTGCCCCAATGTCTCACATCCTGATCATCTCTCTCCAAAAAGGCTAGTCCGCAGACACTTGGGCGAAGCACCACAATATGCTCTTCGTGTAAAAAAACCACCACTTTCACACACCAATGTAACTAGGTAGTTTCTAGGATCCACCACAGCTCGCAAAACGTGTATCATACGTCGGGTGTTATACCTTAAGCCATTATAGCCCATACACTGAATAAAGATCCTCAAGCCATCAGAGCTTATACAAGTTACACCTATAGTGGTCCATAGGTAACTATATCTAGAATATTGGTGTGTGAATAACCACAATCCATTACAGCCCTCTACACACATATATAGGGAAAACTAACCAATGTGCCTTCCACCACAAGTAACTACCAGGAGAAGAGAGCGGGGCCAAATGGGGTTGTCAACCATCCATCCTCCCACCGGAATGTTGGGGAAAACACCCCCTAGGGCTCAAAATCCCCAGGGTGGTAGTTTACCATACAGACAGAGTGGAGTAGCGTATAGAAACACAAAAAGTACAGAATATAATATAACACACAACCACTCTATGGGCATAACCTATTCTTGGACACAAATGTAGCTAAGGTCTCTCAGACTCCGGGCTGCTACTTCTAAGACTATGTATCCTATAAGCACACAACCATTTAAAGAGATTTATTAGATTACATCATTCCCTTTTTATCAGTTCCACATTAGAGTAATTAATTCTTTAAACATTAATTAACCATGAACAATTCCACATTATATTTCATTAGTATCACTCTCAAAGTCAAATGTTTCATCAAAAATTATAACGACATGATTATGTTCCAACTTCTCCATCCCCATGGGTTAATACCATTTATTTAATTATTCATTATAGAAAATACATTCCCATATTCCCAAGAATTCTAGAAAAACATTATAGTCTACTAAACACAAGGGGGCTCAACACGGTGAGTAGATGTACTACCTGTCGAGTCTTTGCCTCTTATAGTGAGGGCATATACCCATCATTCCTTGAGAAGATAAACACATAAAGCACATGGCATACCCGCGTGTCTTCACCTCTTTTAGAAGAAGCGTAAGTAAGATCAACTGGATTGAATTGTGGGGAAAAGTAAAGCAGATAAACAACCAATCAAATCACCCAGCATACAGCAATCACATCCATCCCATTCCATCGTCCATGGTGTCCTCTCCGACACCCACATGCATAAACTGATTCATCTCACCACTCTATGCATCATCTGCTGCCATAACCAAAAGCCTCCATGCCCTGTTTATCACAATGTCCATCCAGAATCACATCACATCACAAGTAGATGGAAAACAAACATCACATCAATTGGGCTCTTGGCCCTTTATCAATCAAGAGGGTAACTCAGAACCCTTTAAGGAATTATCAAACAATCAGTTCCTTACTCCATATTAAATTAACATATTTATTATTCATAGGTTCCAAAATTCGGGAAACCTAATCAGTAAGCTATCCCAAAGAAATAAACATGCTTACTACACCAATTTTATTACCATCAAATTACAAAAAGAACCAGATTCATTTAAATTCCCCTTTATCTTTCGCCAAAAAATTATCAATTAATCCTGGTTTACGTTCTTTACCGATTTCCATCAAGAACAAGCATTAATATCACACTATCTAGTAAAAAAAGAGGCAATACCATACGATCGATATCAATATATTTATCCAGTTAAAATATTTATTATGTTAATTTCATTGTCATCCACTGGGATTAAACATGCAAAAAATACAGTTCCATGTAAAAGAAAAGCGAAGCAATGAATCCCCAACCTCAAACAGTTCTTCATGTTTTTTATCCACGTAATGGGTCATGATCCTCCTATCATGACAACTCCATCCACCCAAGGATGCCACTGTACGACCGCACCAACCAAAACCCAAGAAAAATCCCATTAGAATCATGGAGATTACATGCTATAATATGTAAAGGAGAAATAGGAGAAGATGATCCCCAAAAGAATGACGATAAAACATACCTTACATTAAAGATTGATCAATAGAGCTTGGTTGCATCAAAATAGAGCGGATCCATTTCAAGGAGAAATTTTGGTCGTTCAAATCCTATGAGAAGGAATTAAAGGTTCTAGCATCTCATAGTTGAGAACAAAGAGGAAGAATTAGGGTGGAAGATATCTTGTCCCTTTTGAAGATTTAATGGGGATACGGTTTAAGATATGCTTAATTCCCCAATAATAGCGGATCACATTAACCCACACAGTTTGACCAAGTAAAAACATCCAAAGCCATAAGAATAATTAATTTAGGATTTATGGCCTTTGAATCAGCCTTAAGAGCCCTTAAAATAAGGCTTTAAATATATTTTACGTCAAAGGATACGTCAAAGGGGTGAAAATATAGGATGCTGGAAACACTGTACACCTACCATTACTGTACACCTACTGTTACTGTACACATATCATTAGAGGTTACCGATAGAGGTTATCGATAGACCACACCGTTCTCGAAATACTGTTCCCCAAACCTCACCGATAGAACTGTTCACAAAACCTCACTGATAGAAATTTTCACAAAACCTCACCTATAGAGTTGTTCACAAAACCTCACCGATAAAACTGTTCACTGAACCTCACCAATAAAACTGTTCACAAATCCTCACCGATAGAACACTATTCACTGAACCTCGCCGAAAGAACACGGTTCACTGAACCTCATCGATAGAAGACCATTCACTAAACCTCACCGACAGAACACCGTTCACTGAACCTCACCAATAGAAAACTGTTCACTGAACCTCACTGATAGAACACTATTTTCCAAACCTCACCAATAGAACTGTTCACAAAACCTCACCGATAGAACTGTTCACAATACCTCGCCGATAGAACTGTTCACTGAACCTCACCGATAGAATTGTTCACCGAACCTCACCCATAGAACTGTTCACAAAACTTCACAGATAGAACTGTTCACTAAACCTCACCGATACAATTGTTCACAAACCCTCACCGATAGAACTATTCACAAAACATCACTGATAGAACTCTTCATTGAACCTCACTAATAGAACTATTCACAAAACCTCACCAATAGAACTGTTCACTGAACCTCACCGATCGAACTGTTCATAAAACCTAACCGATAGAACACTGTTCACTGAACCTCACCGATAGAAAATTATTCACTAAACCTCATTGATAGAACAATGTTCACTGAACCTCACAGATTAAACACGGTTCACTGAACTTCACCGATATAACACTATTCACTGATACTCACTGATAGAACATTGTTCACTGAATAGGAAATTTGGAAAAGTGTTAGGGATAGGTCACCTAGACCTCCTGGAACACCTCTAACACCACATTATCACAATGTAATGGACCAAAGAGCTCCATGCCGTTACATCAGATACCTCTCAAAACATTCTTGTCCTCAAGAATTCAAAACCCACCAAAAGTAAAAAAGAAGAAATGGGGTCCGAACAACCACCCATCAAAATACCTCTCATAAGAGAGCAAACCACAAAAGTAAAAAAATAAATTTATAATAAAACCTGGAAGGTCTAACCACAAAGGGAACATCGTTACATGAAAATAGTTAAACATCAAACAACTATGGGTACTGAGCACGTATCTGTGACTCACGTTCCCATGTACTCTCCTCCATGCCACCGTGTCTCCACAAGACACGAACCAAGGGGATAGAATGCTCACGCAACACTTTCTCCTTGAGTTCTTGGATCTCCATAGGTCGTTCCTCAAAGGTTTCATCGTCATCAACATCAATCTATCCCCAATTGATGATATGAGAGTCATCATGAACATAATGACGAAGCTGTGATACATGGAAAACATCATGTATCTGGCTCATCTATGGGGGAAGTGCTACTCGATATGCCACAACTCCAACACGAGCTAACACCTCTAAAGGCCCAACAAACCGGGGAGAATGCTTACTTCCACATCCAAACCTTCGTTTCCCATGACAGGGAGTCACTTTCAGAAACACATGATCCCCAACATTAAACTCTAAGGGTAACCTTATTTGATCAACATATGATTTCTGACGATCTTGTACTATCTTCATCCTCTCACGAATCACCTGGACCATCTCTGTTGTATTCTGCACTAGTTCCGGTCCGAGAATTGTTGACTCTCTGACCTTAGTCCAGCACAACAGAGAATGGCAGGGCCAGCCATATAAGGCTTCAAACGACTCCATACTGACGGTGTAGTGAAAAATATTACTGTAAGAGAACTCCACAAAGGGTAAGTGCCTCATCCATGAACCTTAAAAATCACGAACAGAGGAGTGTAACATGTCTTCAAGAGTCTGGATGTTTCGCTCTGTCTGACCATCCATTTGAGGATGAAAAGAAGTGATAAGGCGTAGTTGAGAACCAAAATCATGTTGGAGACCTCTCCACACCCTGGAGGTAAAATGAGGATCTCGATCATAAATTATCATCCCTGGGACTCCATGAAGTATCAACACCTCCTCTAGATACTTCCTCGACAAAACTTCTACTATGCTTGACTCATTGATTGCTATAAAGTGTGCCGATTTTGTTAAACGGTCCACTACCACCCATATAACATCATGTCCTCCCTGTGCTTGATGTAAACCACTAAAAAAGTCTATTGAGATGTCCTACAACTTCCATTGAGGAATATCTAATGGTTAGAGATGACCATAAGGAACACGGTGTTCGGCCTTCACCTTCTGGAAGACTAAACATCGAGAGAGAAACTCAGAAACCGCATGCTTCAGCCCAGACCACCAAAACTGACTCCTCAAGGATCGGTACATTTTTGTCACGCCAGGATGTAGTGCTAATGGAAAACTCTGGAACTCTCTTAGAACATTATCTCACATCGTCAAGGGAACGAAAAGTCTTCCATGATACAACACACGTTGTTGTTCATCCTCAGCCCAACCATCAGGGGACTCGCCACAAACAACTTGGTCTCTCCAGACCTCCACCTCATGATCCCCCAACTGGGACTCCTCCACCTTCTGCATCAGGGATGACTGTACTATCAACTGAAAAAGACAACCTCTACCCCCAACTTGTCCCATATCATGATGTAACACTGACAGTTCTTCCATTACTCACCCGGAATCCCCAAATTCACGCACAGCATCACTACGTGACTTTCGACTCAGTGCATCAGAAACAACATTCCCCATTACAGGTGTATACGATATTTTAAAGTCGTATTCCTGCAAGAACTACATCCACTGATGCTGTCGTAAGTTCAAGTCATGAAAGGAGAAAACATACCTCAAACTTCTATGATTAGTGAAAACCATAAAGCGCTCACCAATGAGGTAATGTCTCCCCAACATCCGAGAAAACACCAGGGCTGCTAACTCAAGATCATGGGTGGCATAGTTTAATTCATGGGTACACAACTACCGATACCCATAAGAAACAACAGACCATTGCTACATGAGAACACAGCCTAACCCCAGACGTGAAGTATAACAGAAAACATCAAACTGAACTCCCTCAGCTTGAAGGAAAAGGACTAGAGCGCATATTAACTTCTCCTTTAGATACTCGAATGATATATGACACTTATCAATCCATACAAATTCCTGATCCTTTCTAGTCAAATCTGTCAAAGGAGTCGCAACTTGTGAGTAATTGGCTATGAATTTTCTGTAGTAGCCTGCAAGACGAAGCAAACTTCGCACCTCTGAAGCTATATTTGGGGGCTTCCCAAGACACAACTGCTTCGATCTTTGATGGATCCACTGCTATTCCCTTTTGGGACACAACATTCCCCAATTAATGGACTTATCGATCCCAAAACTCACATTTCGACAACTTCCCAAACAGCTAATGTTGACAAAGAACTCCCAAAACGGCTTGTAGATGCTCTGCATGCTCATCTTCAGATGTGGAGTACACAAGAATGTCATGCATGAAATCTACAACGAAATTGTCTTGGAATTCAAAGAACATAGCATTCATCAATCCCATGAACACAGCTGGAGCATTCGTCATGCCGAACGGCATAACAACGAACTCATAATGCGCATGATGACAACGAAAAGTAGTATTTGGGATATCCTCATCCTTCACACGCATTTGATGATATCCTGACTGCACGTAGATCTTTGAGAACCAACTTGACCCTTTTAGTTTATTGAATAAATCATCAATCCACAGAAGAGGATAGTGATTCTTTATTATCACTTTGTTTGTGAGACAATAATCGACACACAACTGCAAACTACTGCCGACCTTCCTCATGAAAAAAACTAGTGCACCCCATGGTGACACACTTAGCCAAACAAAACTGCACTGTAACAGACCATCAAGCTATATACATTACTCTCGTAACATAGTAGTGGCCATCCTATATGGAGACATATTGATAGGAGACTCTCTAGGTTGTAGCTCGATCCCAAAATCGATCTCTCATCTAGAGGGTATTGCTACAACCTCTTCTGGAAAGACATCAAGGTACTCCTCTACGAACCTAGGAAACAACAAGTGTTGAACCACTAAAGAATTCAACATCATCTCAGCCATCATGGATGATAAAGATGGAACGTGCCTATGACCCATCTGAGGATCTCGCTCCGCAACAAACACCACTAGCTATCCGTCCATACAAATAAAGAAGACCTTCTTCTTGAAACAATCCACGATAGCCTGCACCAAATACAACCATTCCATGCCAATGATGACATCATATGGTTGCATTTGTAAACATAGAAAATCTCACCAATAGCGGTGTTTCCCCAACACTAGCTCATAGTCTCTACATACTTCAAACACGTCAGCCCGACCTCCATCTATCGTAGTCATCGTCGAGGGCACTGGAAGCCTCTCTATCTAATGTCCCAAAGAATGGACAAGGGTAGATGATAAAAGGATTTTGTCGCTACTAAATCAAACAAGGAATACACTAAGGTATAAAACAAGCAAAGGGTTCCTCGAAAGACGTCTTGCTGACATGGTGCTAGCAACGCTAGAGCATGAAGATGACCACGACCTCCTCCACGGCCTCTCTAACCTTGATGAAGACCACCACCACGGCCTCGCACTGCTCTCTAAGGATAGGGAGCATCATGGGGTGTCTTATGTCTACCCAATCTACCCTCTGCCAATCTAAAGCTGTTGCTGCCTCAGCTAGAACAGCCTCAACGGAGGAACCTAGAGCGTAGCGCTTGGTGCACGATGACCACTTTGAATGTTCGGGCCCTTCCGCAACTGATGACCATGACCACCACTAGAAAAACAAGTGCCTGATCCCTTGGCATAATCCTGAGAGTTGATGCCTCTAGAGAAACAGGATGTGAAGGGATGGGACCTACCCCTGGCTAAACAGAAACTCCTTTGCCCTGAAAACCAGGAACCCCAGTCCACAACTCTTCTTCTTGAAAAATCATGTTGATTCCCCTCTCGTGATTATCTGGTCCGAGACAAAGTCTTCTTGAAAACCTCTGTTATCCCCAGTACCTCAAGATATGTCTCCAACATAAATGGGGTGACCTAGTGAAGGATCTATGGATGCAAAGCCGCCTCTAAATGCCTATATCTATCCCCCTAATCTGGTAAGTGGTCCGAATCATATCGTAAAAGGTTCCTAAAACGGATTCCAAACTCTCGAACATTGGAGATCCACTGTCGAAGGGTAAAAAGCTCCTTGTGTCTGGATTCCTTCGCAGTCGAAGAACAAAACTTGATTCTGAACCTGTCTTAGAACTCCTCCCATGAGATTTCTGACTCCTCATGATCCCCAAGGAACATTAACCACCACTAACTCTCTACTCTAAATAGCATCGTCACAACCAAGGACACCCATTGCTTCTTCTGAGCACAAATCGAACTGAAGCCGATCACAACCTCCTCTAACCAGTCTCCCGTGACTGCATATGAAACTGATCCCTCGTACTTCTACAGACTAATGCGCTAAATCTCTCGAAGTGCCTTCCTCCAAGTGTCTTCGTCGTCAACCTCTACCCTACGATAATCTGCTGGAACAACCTGCGGGACATTTTCTGCACAAACCTATCGAGAACGTCGTCCTGGAGCCATACTTTTAAAATAACAAACCATTAGGGTTCCTAAAACCTGGAATGTGGAATATTCAACATTAATTAATTAATTATTTTCTTATATACATTATAGTTTAACATATCCCAAGGTATACCCATTCAAATATAGGCACAAATAAGGATGATTCATGATCCTTTCCTAGGTCTCTACGTTAAAACTCGTACCACCTTGTTTAGTAGACATTGTAAACAGAAAGTTCCGTACATCAGATCATAGGGGGGCCCTAAAAACCTCTGTCTTAGCCGTTTTCCAGTTTTTAACTCACTTGCTAAACATGAATTACACTGTTTCCCTACCAACCCCTGGAACATCACATGTGCCTTACTCCAAACTCCATCCCATCCTTCAACCAGATCTCTGATACCACTCTGTCACGACCCCCTCCCCACAAAGTGTACCCCTCCTAGGCCGTCAGGGTGAGAAGGGAGATAATGACCCCCGAGTCCCACCACCATTGGGCCCCGGGTTGGTGACTAGCACCGAAGGTATAGTAAACACACAAATGGGATGCATTGACCTCTAAGAGAACACATGCAGAAGAGAGAGATAATATAAAAACTAATCAACTCCAACTCAACCAGTAAGATAAAAGAAATCCCAAGTACACATATTAAATGTCACGAAAAGCTACTAAAACTGAAAGGGAAAAAACTAAAAGAACAAATAAGAATGTAAAAACAACAACAACCACTAGCCCGAACAGCTCCTGCAACCCCATTCTAGTAGAAACCAGATTGATCTCCAACCTGCTCCATGTGACCTAAAAACAGTTTGTATATACATAGGGTGAGTATAACAGTATACTCAGTAGGATCCTCCCTAAAGCCTCTCATGAAAAAGTGAAGGAAATCATGCTAAAGCACAGTGAACAACAAGTGAATCTAACTCGTCACCTAAACAGGTATACTAAGTTCCCATCCTCACCATGGATACACTCACCAAGTATCGCATATAGGAATTTATCATATAATAAAAAATATCAAGGGTACCCCAATACTACTTTCCCACTAGTTTGCTCCTTTTCCCCAACGTCACATTAATGAGCATCTCTCTCCAAAAAGGCTTGCCTGTATATACCTGGGCGAATCACCAAAATATAAACCTCGTGCAACAAAATCACCACGTCCACACACCAAAGTAACAAGGTAGTTTCTGGTATCCACAACAGCAAGCATTACTTGTATCATATGTCGGGTATTATACCTCAAGCCATTACAACCCATACACTGAGTAAGGATCCTCAAGCCATCATAGCTTATACATGTTTCACCTATAGTAGTCCATAGATAACTATATCCATAATATATGTGTGTGAATAACCACAAGACATTACAGCCCATTACACACATATATGGTGAAAACTAACCAATATGCCAACCAGCAAAATTAACTACAAAGAGAAGATAACGGGGCCAACGGGGGTAGTCAGCCATCCAATCTCCCACCAGAATGTTAGGGAAAACACCCCCAGGGCTCAGAATCCCTGGGGTGTCAGTTTTCCTTTCTGATAGGGTGGATTAGTGTATAGAAACACAAAACGTACATAATATACTATAACTCACAACCACACTAGGGTCATAACCTAGTCATAGACACAACTACAGTTAACGTCTCTCAGACTCCAGGACGCTACATCTAAGACATGGTATCATATAAGCACACAACCATTTAAAGAGATCTATTAGATTACTTCATTCCCTTTTTATCAGTTCAACTTTACATTAATAAATTCTTTAAACATTTATTAACCATGAACAATTCCATAGTAAATTTCATTAGCATCACACCCAAAGTCAACTATTCCTTCAAAAATCACAACCACATCATTATATTCCCGCATCTCTATCCCCATTCATTAACACCATTTATTCAATTATTCATTATTGAAAATAGTTTCCCACATTCCCTAGTATTCTAGAGAAACATTATATGATACGAAAAACAAGGGGGATCAATACAGTGAGTAGATGTACTACCCATCAAGTCTTTTCCTCTTATAGAAAGAGTATATACACATCCTTCCTTGAGAAGCTAAACACGGAAAGCACTTTTCATACCCCACGTGTCTTCACCTCTTTCGGAAAAAGGGTAAGTAAGACCAGCTGCCTAGAGCAGTGGGGAAAAGTAAAAAAGATAAACAACCAATCAAATCACCAAGAATACAACAATAACATCCATCCCAATCCATCATCCCGTGTGTCCTCCCCGACACTCACATGCATATACCGATGCATCTCTCCACTCTAGGCGTCATCTACTACCACAACCAAAAGCCTCCATGCCCCCACATATCACAACGGCCATCCAGAATCACATCACAGTACAAGAAGCAGGAAAACAAACATCACATCAATTGGGCTCTTGTCCCTTTATCAATCAAGAGGGTAACTCAGAACCCTTTAAATAATTATCAATCAATTAGTTCCTTACTCCATCTTAAATTAACAAATAGATTATTCATATGTTCCAAAATTCGAGAAACCTAATCCGTAAGCTATCATAAATAAATAAACATTCTTACTACACCAATATGATTACCATAAAATTACAACAAGAACCAGATTCATTTACATACCTCTTTATCTTTATCCAAACAATTATTAATTAATCCAGGTTTTTGTTCTTTACTGATTTCCATCAAGAACAAGCATAAATATCACAATATCTAGAAAAAACAAGAGGCAATAACATACGATAAATATCAATTTACTTATACGGTTATAATATTTATTATGTCCCTTCCATTTTCATCCAGGGGGATTAAACATGCTAACAATATAGTTTCACAGAAAAGAAAAGATAATAAATGAATCCTCGACCTCAAACAGTTCCTCATGTTTATTATCCACACAATGGGTCACGATCCTCCTCTCGTGACAACTACCTCCACCGAGGATGCCACAGTACGACCACACCAACCAAACCCCAAGAAAAACCCCATTAGAATCATATAGATTACATGATATACTATAGAAAGGAGAAACATGAGAACATGATCCCCAAATGAACGATGATAAAACATACCTTATATCTAAGATTGATCGATACAACTTGGTTGCATCAAAATAGAGTGAAACCAATTTCAGGAGCAATGTTTGACTGTGTAACTCCTATGAGAAGGAATGAAAGGATCTAGAATCTCATAGATGAAAACAAAGAGGAAGAATTAGTGTGGAAGATATCTTATTCCTTTTGAAGATTTAATGGGGTGGCGGTTTAAGATACGCTTAATTCTCCATTAAAAGAAGATCGCATTAACCCACGCGGTTTGACCACGTAAAAACATCCAGATCAATAGGAATAATTAATATAGGATTTATTTCCTTTGAATCGGCCTTCAGATTCCTTAAAATATGGCTTTAAATGTATTTTACGTCAAAGGATACGTCAACGGGGTGAAAATGTAGGAAGCTGGAAACACTGTACGCCTACCGTTACAGTACACCTACCATTACAGTACACCTACTATTAGAGGTTACCGATAGACCTCACCATTCTGGAAACACTGTTCCCTGAACATCACCGATAGAAATGTTCACAAAACCTCACGGATAGACTTTTCAGTGAAGCACACTGAGAGAATTGTTCACAAAACCTCACCTATAGAACTATTCACAAAACCTCACTGATAGAACTGTTCACAAATCCTCACTGATAGAACACTGTTCACTGAACCTCATCGATAGAACACTATTCACTGAACCTCACTAATAGAGCAGTGTTCACTAAACCTCACCAATAGAACACTGTTCACTGAACCTCGCTGATAGAATTGATCACACAACCTCACTGATAGAACTCTTCACAAAACCTCACCGATAGAACTGTTCACTGATCCTCACCGATAGAACTGTTCACTGAACCTCACCGATAGAACTTTTCACTGAAACTCACCGATAGAACTATTCACATAACATCACTAATAGAACTGTTCACTAAACCTCACTAATTGAACTGTTCAAAAAACCTCACCAATAGAACTGTTCACAAAACCTCACCAAGAGAACTGTTCACATAACCCCACTGATAGAACCGTTCACAAAACCTCACCAATAGAACTGTTCATAAAACCTCACCGATTGAACACTGTTCACTGAACCTCACTGATAGAACATTGTTCACTGAACCTCATTGATAGAACACTATTCACTGAATTGGAAATTTGGAAAAGTGTTGGGGATAAGTCACCTTATCCTCTCATAACACCTCTAACACCACATTTTCACAATGTAATAGACCGGAGAGGTCCGGGCCGTTACACTTATTTGGTAAAATTACTACCCAAAAATTTCTTTAACATCTATTCCCATGTTTTAGAGGTTCTAGTTTAGTAATCATAACTTCCTATAAGATCATTACATATAAACATTATGTGGTTTTCCATAGAAGAGGTATAGCTAGTAATTTTTTGTTTTGTGTTTGTTTATTTCTTCCTATAGCTACATCAATTCCACAATTAACATGATGAAAATTTAAATTATGTATATCTAAAATGAAAATAAGATATTATATTTTTTTTAAACTTCTATTTATCTCATTCTCCATCAAATGGGAATTGAAAGTATCATTCATGTGTACATGTGGACTACCACCTTGTGAGGTGATATATTTCATTTTTCATCACCATTACTCATTGGTGGATATATTGATGGATATTATGCCTATATTTTAAATAAATAAAAAATTTAAATTCAGATACATGATATATGTTTTAACATCATAATAATTTGTAAAAAAAATAACAACTCTCATGTGATCTTGTGGACTACACTCTTGACGATGCAATGTGATAATTTTTCATATCCTCCATTAATGATTTATTCAAAAAAAAATATTGACATTATATGATATTTATATCATGATTATATTTTTTTAGATGACAGATATTTTGGAATTATGGATGGAAAAAAATCTACTGTACCAAAACATACACTGAAAATGGACCAATTATCAATTATAAACGATAATTCTAGTATAGAATGGATAATAAATTGGAGTTTAAGGCCATAAGTATAATATATATAATATTATAACTATATATATGGTTATAATATATAATTATATGAATTATTATTTATTGTACATATGATTAAATTCTTATAAGATGTTTATCGAACCTCAGGTAAGTGTTTATTTCCCAATGGCATTCTTATTCGTGGTGATTTGTATTAAAGATTACATTTGTTAAAATTACATCATATTTCTATATCAAAACGCATATATTTTTTATCTAAATTTTATTTTTAGGGTTTACTATTATTAGTTCCATTTTTACGTTCTATTCTATTAAAAAGTCAAAATTAAATTTTTTACACAAATAGAAATTATTATTGTATTCAGAAAGGAATATTTTTCTCCCATTGCCATATATTTTTATAATTATTTCAAGAATGTTTTTATGATTATAAAATTATTGGTTTAATTCATTTAAAATGATTATCTTCATTCTATACAGACATTTAAAATCTATATAATTATTTTTTAAATTTTCTTAAATTTTATCAATGATCTTAATAAAATATTTAATTTTGAATTTTCCATAACAACATTTCCAACCATGATGAATATTATTTAATATTAATATTACAATTCATTTTTACAATGACATTTAAAACTAAATTTCATTCCTCATATTCTAGATATTTTATGATTTTTATATAATTCATTTCAATACGAAATGTGATTTTTCCTAAATTTATCATATAGTAATATTATTAAATAATTTTCATCTAAATTAATATCCATTGACGATACATATGATGTGTTAAGGATATAGTCTTTTAACTCCATAAATGATTATAATCTAGATATATAATGACCATATTTGTCTACTTATTAACTAAAGATGATATTACAATTTGGAATACTAATTTTTTTTAAAATGGTCGAAATGATTATGTTTTGAATTGTTGTATATTTCATTCTCATGAAAAAATAATTGGCCATAATATGTTATGGGTGGGGCCTATTATATCTTATCAATTCAATAGTAGGTCTCCTAAAAAAATCTAATTTGAAAATATGGCATAAACCATAACTATTTACATATGATATCCTAGATGAAGGCCTTGATGGTAAGATTATAGTTTCAAACATTGTATATTCTATTACTATAAACCGTTTTATTTCTAGAAATGTTCGTATTTATGCTATTACTCAATCATGGATATAGTCCCCTTTTATGATATTAGTCATCAAGAATATATTATTATTATTTTTTTAACCATATTAATCCTGGTGAATTTATTCTATGATTTATTATTAAGTATGATTTACTATACATAGAATATTATCTCACCATTTATTATGCCTTCCATTCACCATCATTATATGAAGAGATCTATGAATGATATCATGGTCAAACTATAATAAATTATAAATTCCTCACTATAATTTTTAAGCATTATTTTTAGTTCTCATATATAATGTGATAATCATGTATGTATTTAGTCTCCTAAGACTACTAAACCATTGATCATGCACATAGTGATCCCATGTATATTGTTCCAATGTATTCAAATAAACACTTCCAATAGTATATTATAGTTCAGTTGTTAAATATATTATATTCGACAAACATTCTCTACACTTCAACCACACTAAATTCTAATTATTTTCTCAAAAATCCCCTATGGTTTCCACATAAAAACATGCACTATAATATCACAGTAATATGATTTTTATCAATTAACCCATGAACACCCAATTTTACTAAATAGTGTACAAATGACAAACAATATGTAATACCACTATATTTGTTTTTTTCATAATTTATGTTCCTAAAATAATATATTTTGATCAACTCATAATAATACTCATCAGTCATTATGTTATATCTACCATATCAAAAGTGTGATCCAACCAGATAGGTTTTCCTATACATCTCCAATGTTACTCTACAAGAACAATACAATGAAAAAATTCTATAGATAAACATGAAATGACATCAAAATAATTTTATTTTGTTCAAAAGATAATAATGATTCCAATAAGTAATATTGGAATATTAATTATAATTTTTTCAATACTTTAATTAGCTATTGCTCTCATTTGCAAAACATAATAACAAACTATTAAAATAATTTCATGGGTGTCCTACAAACTAATTATGATGTATGTAAAATGAATCATTAACATATTATGATATAAACAAAAAATATATATCAATTAAAAACATAATTTATCAACCAATATCAAGACTATACTACTGAAACACAAATCAAAATGTATGTCACCCTAGGGACAAGGAAATCTGATAAATTTGATTTTGAAAATGTAAAAACATTTTCCCTAAAAATGGATAACACATTCAATGACACAAATTTACAATATAACCAAATTATATCCTTATAAAATAACTTTGATATCAATTTGTAATACCCTAGCCTAAATCCCACTTATTAGCTCCCTCAGACAAGGATATACTAACCTCACACATGCATCCCAAAATAATCGAGTAAAATAACTTTTAGAGAGGGCCAAACCCATAATATAGGGAGAATATTAACACAAATTAGATTACTCTACAATGAGAAAAACATATCAGTTACTATTTTTATCTAAATAATATATGTTGAATAAAAAAATAAATAATAAAAATCATGATATTTTCATACAAAACAAAAAAAGACATTTAGGCTACACACATGTCCAATAAAAAAATAATAGATTTAATATTATAAGGATATACTATAATACATAATCCATAAAACCCCAATTCCAGTACCCATGAATATTCTATACCCTAATATACTACATAACCATTTCCCTAACATGAAATCAACACAAAACATGTAGGTGCATTAGGGATCCCATTTAATGTGTGAGAATATAACACAGTACCCTCCTAGGGAACCCGTAATAAACACCATCATATAAATTTTTAGGCAAGAGGAATGAAAATATATAAAATAAAAATTCTCACTAAGATTACCAATGCTACCATATCCACAACAAGTCATGATGAGTTGAACAATAATGTTTTGTAATAGTAGGATAACCAGACCACCAAAACACCTATCCAATCCTACTTCAGTTCTTTGAAAGAATATCATTGATTAATAATGTAATTAAAATTATATTCATTCATATACCCAAAGAATGAGGTTAGTGAATCCACAAAATCCCATACTATACACAAATGTGTAGGGTATTGTCACACATCAAATCCCTATACTCACATTTTCCATTAAGACAGTCATTCCAACACCCTATCAATGATGGTTACTAAATCCATTTCAATTAAACTAACTTATCTCCAATTAAAGGGTATTCCTTTGACATCCCACACCACATAACACCTTTACTATGTTCTATCACTCTCTGGGAGGTCGAGTAACAAATATCATTCCAACTTACTAATGATGGGGTCACAAACTAAAAACTCCCCTCTTTGATGGAGGTTCTCAATTGAACAGGTTAATTAATATCCCATCTCATAGGGAACCATATAATATAATATTTTCATTTATGTAAGGGACTTACATTATAACAAATAACATCATTGTTTAAATAAAGTCTATAAGACACACCTATAGGATAGCATATGACTTGTGAATGTTCTTCTATTGTTATTCATATCATGGATGAGAATCTCATGGAGACCCATAATCATTCAATCAATCACCATAAACAAACACCTGGAAAACAAAAGAAAATTTATATAATATAACCCACAACATGTAACTTATTCTCACCCCATCTATATTGGGGGCCTAGTCACTCTGATCATTTCCCCTATTCCCCACTATCATCACCATCATACATCAGCCTCCTATTGGGATGTCTAACCCACATTCTATACCAATAAATCTTGATTATTGGAATTGTAAAATTAAAAAATTTAATTAAAAATCATATCTACATTATAATCCATTTTAAAATTCATTTGTCCCACAAATACGTTTCTAATCACATTTTTGATCTTGACCTATCATCAATTCCCCAATAGAAAACCCCTCTAAGTCACACATGTCAATGACTATAGATATTATCATACTCATGTCACACACCATTACTATTCTCAAAACATATGAGGGTGTTCCATGTCACCTATGAGATATACAATCATCTCTCTAATAACCACTTGGCCCTAGGGCTCCATTTACAAGACATTGTCTCTAGGATCCCACTATTGGATATACAAATTCATGTCTTCTACCCTAAAAAAACACCCATGTTATTTCATAATTGGAATTGATAGATTTTACCCTTTTAAAACTAGTCGTTGTGAAATATGAATTTACTAATGTTTTATGGAGAACTTATTCTATGTAGATGAGACCTAGAACCATCATATCCCTTCAACCCAGGGAACCCTATGTCCTAATAACAATAAATAGAAACAAGAAATTATGTAGTCAAATAATATCATGCAATAAACAATGATTTGATTGTGTATCATGGGGACACCTACCTCAATAGAAATGTTAACACCTCACTGAGATCTATCAAGGGTTTCATATATTTTCATTACATAAAAGGGGATATCACACATTAGGTCATTTAAATTAAAAATTAATAAAATTAATAATTAATTAATAATATTTTTTAAGAGGTATAATTGATATAAATAATCTAGGAATTAATTCTTCACCGAAAATACAGACTACAACGTGTGTTCAGTATAATGGGATTTCCCCTAGCCATCAAAAATGAAATTTTCATCATTCTAAATTATTTCCACAATGCTCTAGTGGAAATTGATAATAACAACTAATCAAAATTACCATGAAATATCAGAACATATATTTTCATTAAATGAATAATTGAATCAAAATATACAATCGGTGATCAAAGGGATCAATAAAGGTGGTGAAATGGCCATCCTTGAGTGTCTCTTCCTTATAAAATCATGAAAGGGTATACCAAAATATTTCAGTTCAATATAGTTAATAAAACATACCAAAACATAGAACAACATGCCTTCATGAGGAACTTTTTGTGGTAGCATAGTTCTATGAAACATTAACAAATTACTGACCCATCTATGACATGGATGACCCCAAACTAAAATGGGGTCAACATTGAATGGAATTACCAAAAACATGTCACTTCACAATTACATTATGGTATCCCTCTGTTGATTTACCATTATGGTATACCCCCTATATTGTGGTGAAACTATCTGTTAATGGGATAAAGGACCATCACTAATGGCCTCATATAGGTGGTGTGGTTACTAAAGGATATATTGTGAAGAATAAAATCGGCATGACCACTATATGAAATATACCATGTGCTCTGACTTGGGGATTCCCAACGTATCCCAACCACAACCTATCCCATTACTATATTGTCTTGGTCTCCCCATCATTAGGATACCACACTATTTCTCTTATAACTATGATGTTTTTCCATTCCTTTAGATTAAATTAAAACTATTAGAGCACTGAATCGTTCTTTGATGATAACTAAAGAACCAGAACCACTAACTAGTCCCATTTCCTTGTAAAAAAATTATGCGATATGTTTCCTCACAATTGATCTCAATCTGAATCCCAATTTTCAAAATGACCCTTTCTACAAACCAACCCGGCAAATTTGGTATAGATTTGAAAACCAATAACAACATCATTAATTACATATCATAATTATGAAATCCTCACCATGATATGTTTACAAAAAAGAATTTTAGTAACATATTATATTATAACTTCATTTATCATTACCATCTCTATCTATTTAATGTGAAAGATGTTCAGATCCCAACTAATATTCTTCATGGATGAGGATGTAGGAACGTTTAGACTGATGGAATTTGTAAATTTGTTTTTTTATAAAATGAAATTTAATTATCAATAATAGTATTGTTGTAGGGGTGAAAAAATATTCTAGAACATACTGGTCTCTACGAGAATATATACTTTAATATACTATGACTACTATATATGACTCACATTATCCACATAGGTCATGTATAAAATTTTTTAGGGATAATATTACCACAACAAAAAAATATATCATGTGTTGGGAAAAATTTATCATGTAATGTCAACTATTTGAATGTTCACAATATAACGTATTAATTATATATGAGGGAAACCTAAACTAATTTTATTGAAACGTAATTTTATGTTACATATCAACCCTTGAACAATTTATTGTGTACATGTGTTTTGAACTATTTTTTTCTTCATCTCCTTGAATATACCCTCATATTAATCTTTCTAAAAGAAACAATGTTTTGATTTTATCGTTTTTAAGTGTTTGAAAGTGATTAGTATTTTATAAAAAAATCATATATAATACAAATATAATATAAGGAAACTATGGATATTAATATTAAATTTTAGTATAAGAGAATTATCAATTATCCTACTACATTATTTATTAATCAATATCCACATTCTTATGATCATCCTTCCTGTGATGCTACATTATTCCATTCAGGTTTCACATTTTTCATACATAGAATTTAAATTATCCTTCACAATTTTTTGTATTTAAATTAAAAATATAGTTCATACTCATCTTTATATCTAAAATATATGATAATATAATCCAAAAATAAAACTATATTAGTTTACTAGTAATTTATACACACTATATTAGTCAAGACTGTGAATATATCTTTAGCATTATGGCATCTAAAAAATAATAATTATGAACTCATAGTTCCTATATATTATATTATAGGTACTCATAGAAATATCCTCATATTTTATATTGTATTCTTTATATCCAAAATGAATAATAATCTTATAGAATTAATGATCCATTTTTCATTGATTAGATAAAAAATAATCGAATTATATGGAGACTTATTCTTTTTCATATTCTTTAAATGACCAATTTAATCCATATAAAAGAATAATAATCCATCTATAATTTTGAAATTGGGAAATAGATAACTACAGATGTAAGATATAGGGTTCATAAACTACAATTATGGGTTTTCATATTGTTTATTTCTCAAATCATCTTAATTAATTATTATTATTTTCATGGATATCTTTGATCTATGCATATGAAACACCCGAGTTATCTGTGGTTATTTTAATTCATGTTTTGGAATATGTTACATGATTTCTTTGAAACTTGTGTTTTTTGAGTTTTGGTATAGTAATTCATTATAGGTCATGGAAACCTAATATTTTTTAGAGTGTTTCAGTTCATTATGGTCGACACCACGTCCTAGTAAAAGTTGTGGTGAGGGAACATTGCTCTGTGTTTAGAGAAATCATTATATCACCCCCAGATTAAGGTACATTACCCAATATTTAGGTATTTTATCAAAAAAAATTATCACGCTGTGAATTTTATGGTTTGGAGGAGTTTAAAATGTTATGGAGTAATTTTTTAGAGGATAACTATTTAAGAACATTACTAGAAACTATGAAACATTTCCATGTAACCATTAAAGTGAAAATAGTGGCCATTAATAGGGAACACAGTCATTTTATTGTTTAACAAAAATATAATAATTCACAAGAGAATCCATGGAATTCCATATATATGTAGATATCATGGTTGTTTTACAATTTTTATAATCATTTGAGTGGTGGGATAAGGTAGTTGTGATCATACAGTTGGTGCCCAATTTATCAAATTTTGTGGTGTATAATTGGTCCTCAAAAATTAGTTTCTATAATATTTCACAATTTAATTAGGAAATAGTTTTCCCAAAATATTCTCGTAACAAAATGTATTTTTCTTCTCAATTTGTGTTAGATAATACCTTTCTATTCTATAGTGATCTATAAGTGAATTAAAGGATTCTAGATATCAATATTCACCTATAAGTCAACATTATTGGTCTTTAATCATTGATTCCTTCTTAATATCTTTCTTGGAAACTTATATATAATCTTATGTGGTTATATCCAAATTTTGTTATTGTAATTTTATTTTTTATGGTCATATCGAGGGAACAATGGTTATTTGGGACTGAATCTAGAGAATCCTTATGTCATTCCTCATTTTTCATATGTTTGTGAGGTAGGTTAATTATCCCGTGACCCAACAAGATTAGAACATAAAGTACCAAATTGAAATTGATTATTCTTTTTGAAATTATTTTTTGAATCTTTTGTAATTATTTTTCATAAAATATTTGGTGATGGTTTTGAGATATTATAGAAATTGGATGGTTTGGTGGAAAATAATTTTTGATGGAAATGTCAATATATTGATTTTAAAATTATTTTATTGATCTAATAAATGGAAAATGTTAGTTGATATTTTTAATTGAATGAGATTTTTTATATGAAATGGATTGACATGGATTTTTTTGATCATGGTTGGTGTGTGTTCATATTTCATTTTATGGGGCCTTGTTTGAAAAATACATGGTGTATAGTGGAATATATGTTATAGAAGAAGGAATTGGTTACATTTTTATGACTTGGTAGATTAATAAGAGAAACCTCATGAGAATGGAAAAAATCTTCTAAGAATTTAGGTTTTAATGTTTGGATGTCTGGATTAATGTAATTGTTATTCCATATGAGTATAAAACTGTTTTAAATAAATTATATATTTATTGACATTGAGAACTTTAATAGTTTTGATATAAACATATATAAACTATTTCGAGCTATTTTATATTATATTATAAAAATGTGTTAAAAATTTATGTCGTAGTGGTGTGTTTTGGGATATGATCGGAAATATCAAATTGTGTTTTAAGTCACCACATTCTTGGGAGCTATTGTGCGTTTGAAGATGGATTATATCAAGACATAAATAGAGGAAATGTTTCACAATTTATTAGTGATACATCATGATACCATCGGTATGACTTATTGGGTTGGATCTTTCAGAAGGTTTGGGATTTTCTATGTTGATCTGTTGGTTTTAAATGTTTTTATTGGTCTTGTGGTTTTAACATGTACTCTGGTACGGTTATTGTCATGAATATCCATTTAGTTAATAAATTTTTACTCATTCATCACATTAAGGTTGGGTTTTTATTGATGTTTTTGATGTTTAAATTCCAAAGGGAATAACATCTACCAATTTTTTTTGTTTCTCAGACATTTAGTTCCATATTTTGGTGACTCGGGGTTTTCACCTAAGAAAAATAAAACCCACCACCTCTTCCTAATCTTATGGGTGAAGGGGTTGATGTTTCATATGGTATTATCCTGTTCATTTATTTAATTTGAAATACTATTTTTCATTCTATTAGTATGGTAGAAATGAGAGATCATTTCGGAACATAAAATATTGTGAATAAAAATCTGTACCTAACCTCGTTATAATGAACCTCATGTTATATGGGACTTTGGCTATAATAGTGTTATAAGACACATATTTAGGATTCATCACATGATATTTAAGGGTTAATCTGATGAGTGCTGTGTGGTTTGAAATGGATGAATGAATGTCTTCCCAATATGAAAAAATTATTCATTATTGTGATAATTGTTCATGGGAATTTTATGATGTGATAATGTTTTAAAATCATTGAAAATGACATGGAAAAAGATATTCTGGAAGTGATTTACCATGGTATCTTGAGAATGGTTAAAACAGTTATTAATTTATAATGATAATGTACAAATTGTTGAAATATTAATTTTGAATAGTTAAGCATTCAGTTTATAGTGAGTAAGACTAAATGGGGATTCAATTCATTATAGATTATAGAACAATGTTGGCATCGTAGATACCAATATGAAGGAAATGCTATGAATGAGGATACACGTGTTCCACTGGTGAACCAAAATTGGTTAAATTTATCTTCCACACTATTCATGTTGTGGATAGAGGGAAAAGGATGAACAAAAAAAAGTCGACCATTATGATTAGTTCTATATAATGAATCCTTCCATATTTCAAGGTGATTTATAGTTCTGAAAAATGAAATATTGTTGAAAAGGTGTAATCATATTGTCAATTTTTGTAGAAGACTAGCTATGTAAATAGTGTTGGTGTAAACTTATATACTGGATGATATTTTATTCCAATTTTTTCAATTATTTGTTTAGGATAAATTCATCTAATGTACGGAATGGGGTGATTTTAAGAATTTTTCAAAAAAAATCAATCTTGACATGTTCAAGATTTCTAGAAGATAAATGTTATTCTTTATAATGTAGTATAATATCTCAAAAATAGTGAATGAATATAATTTTATAAATTTAGTATTATTTTCATAAGATGTTTTTTTCTGTAATTCCATGAAGGTTCATATTTTTGAATTTGGCTTCAAACTTGAAATTCTCTAAAATGTTGAAATGATTTCTATAATGGGTTATATAGGGATGGTAAAAACAATGATATTAATAGAATTATATTTCTAAATAAAAAATGTTAGAGGAACTATATTTCTTCCTACGTGAACTGCTGGGAATAACTATGACTAAAAAAATATGAGTAGGGACACCTACTCATAATGGGGAGCTATATCTCAAAATAAGACTATGGGTTTGACTATCATTCCTCCATGATAATATATTTTGATTAGATGTTATAAATTTGGTTCTTTTGGGAATATATAAAAATAATTTATAGAATCAAATAGAGAATTAAACCACTACAACAAGATGGGAAATATTCAGCACTATTTTCATAGTGCTTCTAGGTAAATTTCCAGGGGAACATTTAATTATTCTCTAAATTGTATGATTTAGTAGGTCGAGTGTAGTATCATAGTTATCATTAGAAGAACTATTAATGAAATGGTTATTCTATGAAAATTGTGTCTCCTACCATGATACAATATGAATTGGGTGAAAAAAATTAAAATTTAATTGAGTAAGAAATATTATAGATATGATAAAATGTTTTTGAATGATCAATTGGGACCGCTGACAGTGATATGTAAGAGTCTATTGAATGAAATCCTTATGTAATATTTTTTAGATTCAAGTGTGTCCCAATAGTTTATTTCTTCCTCGTTTCATTTTTCTGAATGGATAATATGTTAATTTCATGCATTCTATTTTGAAAATCCAAAAAACCATTGGGGAAATGCGAGGGAAGATCCTTGAAATGTGTAGTGTATTTAGTAATAATTGATGGGGAATGTGTTGTTATGGGATTTATCTATAATATATATTGAATTATATGACTTCATTATAGAAATGGGTTTTATTATTAACTTTTATCACTGAATCGATAGTTATTCATCATATGTGCATCTCAGATCATCATAGAATGTTAGTCGTCGCATTAATGTATATTTAGCAGTGGAAGTAAGAATAGTCTTATTCTTGATAAAAAAAGTAGGAAATATCTCAAACTTGTTAACAACAACTATTTTTGATGTGGATGTTATCCATAATATGGAATTTATAATCATAGTGTAGCAGAACATTAATGCTTTTCCAAAATATTTCATGGGGTTTCGAGAAAAATAGATGTCATGTTTTTGATTGATCAACTACAAGAGAACATTCCTATTACTATTTCATAATATCGTAAGGGTAAAACTGAAATGATGGAATATATGCATCTATTGGAATAGTTGGAAAGTAAATCGTTCATCCATCCATGTACATCATTGTGGGAAACGCTAGTTCAATTTGTAAATAAGGTTGATAAAACCCTCCGGATTCTATATATTATTGTAATCTTAACCAAGTTACAATAATGAATCAGTATCCACTTCCACATTTTTATGATCTTTTAAATAAAGTTGAGAGTAGAATTGTTCATTTCTAAAATTGTCATTTGTTTAGGATCTCATCAACTATGTTTTCAAAAGTATTCTAATGGTAGCTTCCAAAAGATGATATGAACCATATTATTTCGTTTTTATGCATTTTTGTCCCAAAAATGTAGCATCCATATTTACCATATTTGTGTATTAGAAATATCAAACTAATATATATTCATTTATGGTGGTGTTTTTGGATGATATATGGGTGTATTCTATGAAAACGGTGGATCATGAGAAACACTTGGATATAGTGTTGGGTAGATTGTGGGATCATTATTTTTATTCCATGTTTTTAATTTTGGATTTCTTGATAAATGATAAAAATATCATAGGCCATAATATTCCTAAAAATGTAATTTTTTAGATATAGAAATGATTGATGTTTTAATCTCTTAGAAACCACTTATGAATGTATTTGATATTCAAAGTATCCATGACTTGGCAGGACACTAATAATATTTTTATGTGATTTTTTACATTTGGCATCACCATTGAATGATTTGAAGAGGACATGAATTTTTTGTAATGTCCTTGATTTTTTCCATTTATTATTTTAATATTATATGGGAATTATTTCGAGACCAGGCTCTGAGACTACGTGCAATTCTGAGGCTTGGTGAGCCTGTAAAAAATGTTTGAATTTAATTTAATAATTAAATAACAAGTGCTTGCGGTTTTCCTGAAAAACTGGAATAACTCCTAAAGGGTTTCTCAGATCAAAAATCCGAGGGCAGCACTACGTTTGGAACAATGATTTTACCTTAGGTGAGGCCTAACATCGGCCAGCACAGGTCGGTGGTAAAATCCAGTTTTTGGACGTAAACGTAATAAAATATTTAATTAAATTTTTTTATTAGATCCTCGTTGTAGAGAAATCTTTTTATTATTTTAAATAGTGATTTCGTAGGGGAGGGGTCAGGGTTACAATTCCCATAACTCTGAATTTCTCTAGAGAGCTCTGGAGAAAACCACCCGATGCATCAACAACGTTCTTGACGAACTTCGCCGGTGATGACGACGCGGTGAGAGGATCTTCACCAACGAACGCCGCGGATCCATGTAAGATGTTTGTTTGATGATTTCTTCCCCCATTTTTGATTTACACGACGAACAAGGACTAATCCACGAACGGATTAGCCCGAGTATCGATTGTTCTTGCGGAATGGGATTTTCTGGGGATTCTATGGATTTGGTGCATGAAATTATTTGGTTTGTTGATCTTCTAATGACGATGAACCAAGATCGACATGAACATCGATCGAGGTTCGTCCCTCTCTATTTGTGGTGCCTTCTTTCCCCGATTTCTCGCGTTCTTCATTGCGTTCTACATGTTCTTCGCGGGGATATGAACGACGGATCATTGCGCACCCATTATGCAATGCAGCGAACCCAAATTGAAGATCTGGTGTTGGTACAACCCCATAAAGGTGCGACTACGGTGGCGACGGACGGATCAAAGTAGATCGCAAGAGATCGCTCTTCGAACGATTTCTAATCGGATGACCGTGATCGGATTTTAGAGCTGATCGAAGGCCCGAAACACAAGAATTCGGCATCACGACGTCGAGGCGACCCTTGATCTTGAGCTTCGCGGCAAACAGACCAGAGAAACACGATCTGTCAGATCGGCCAAAGCGCGAGGAAGAAGACGATGTTCTGGAAATTTACCGACCACACGCCATGTAGTGTGGGATACATGGCGTGTGTTCATCAGCAGACCACATGGCGTGTACTCTGAGAGTAAATGGGAACGGGTTGGGTACACGGACAAGGACACGACATGTATACCCCTCCCCGTCCATACCCGGTCGGATACACGGGATACCCCCTGTACTAGTACACGGGCATGTGACACAGACATGGACAGAGGCCGTGTATAGGCACATGGATAGCGTATACGAAGTGTAACGCCCCAACCCCAATTGCCCAGAGTTAGTGCATTATTACATAACATTGGCATGATCACAGAAAGATCAAATCTCGAAAGACAGATTAGTTAAGTAGCCTTGGAAACACTAGATATATTCATAAAGTTTTACATTACATCATAAAAATGAAAACTACAACAACATAGTCTCCATAGTCTACACTCTTATCCACTCATACTATCCCTGCAGGTCATTCATAATTTACTTCTTCACATCCTGGGAAAAATAAAACATAGAAAAAGGGCTGAGCTCAAATTCCCAGTAAGGATAACAATATAGTATAAACCTTCATAAATAAGAATAAACATTTAAGGAAATGTATAATTAAAACAAAAGCCTTTTAAACTTGAACTTCAAAATAGTATGGAAAAAATAAAATGAAATAATGCCATTTACTTATTCACATGGATATTCTACTAATCGAATAATCACATGCAATATCAATAACCACTTTCATAATGATGGAATGCATAATGCCAGACTATTATAACCACATAGCCAAGGCCTCGTGCCAAGACTACAAATAAGATTTTTCCAAGGCCTTGTGCCAAGACACTAGTTTTTCTCATGAGACCTACCGATGCATCGAGGAGTAATAGCGGGCTCCACCCATCACATATTAAGTCCAATTAAATTCTCATACGAATAGGTTTAAACATAACATAAACATTCTTATTAAAACTAGCATACGGAATGTCAATACTTTCTCCATAAACCATGAATGGTATAAAAATAACACATCCACAGTCAAAAAAATCACAAAACCTTCAATACAATATGGAAGTTTTGTATCATAATAAATCAACTTCAAATAATCTTAAAATCCATCAAAGTATGTTGACATAGATGAAATCCAAAATATTTGAGAGAAATATACCTTTTTTGAAATCATTTAAAAGTCACATAATTATAAAATAAAACATTTACATTGAAAATTTTCTTATAATCTTGTAAGGGAAGTTTCAATGATTTTATAATGGTGGAAAATATCCGCACCTGTCGTATAAGTTAAAAAACATTCTTACCTTAATTCTGTCAAAAAGGTTAAAAAGGACCTTGTCTGGAAAATGACAGAAAGATTCCTTTATAAACCACTTATAAAAGTCAACAAGGGTATAAATTAATTTAACCCATATTCTAGTAAATATTAAAATAAATTTTGAAATACATTTTTAAGAAACATGGATGTGGATGATAAAGAAATCCCAGTTGATTATTACGTATAAACAACCTCAGATAATGAAGAGGTTGCAAAATAAACCCTTACCTTGTAATTTTCCTTAGTTGAGGGTAGGTAAAACTCCTGTATAATGGTCAAATAATTGTTATTAAATTATACAAGAATCATATATATTAATATTATATCATATATTATCTTTTAACATTGCTTTGCTAATAATATTTTAGAATTATCGGTGTTTCGGGTGTTAACTTACTCGTTTTCTTTTATATGTTTTTTTATGTAAGCCGTGTTTGTCATGGATAGGAAGTATCTTATTCATATAAAGAATGATATCAAGTCCTTAAACATTATTTTGAAATCATCAAATGATAATTATACTTGAATGGATATGATGGAGAATGAATCTTATCGCGTTCGTGGAGACGGTAGTCCGTACGTACGCACAAGTGACAATATCATTATTTTGATATTAAAATAATATATAATTGGATGGTATATCATATATACAGAATCATTATCATGTTATATTTATTATTTACATGAATTACAAATCATTATTATACCCATCCAAATAATAATATATTGAATAACAATTACACCACGACGTGGAGACAGTAAGCCGTACGTACGCAAGTATGGTGACAAGTCATTCAAAGGATGGATACAATACTGAATATGGCTGTACCATATTTATAATAATATTAAAGTATATAGTAGATACTGGATTTATTATTTTTGAATGGGAATAACCAAGAAAGAAGAAGTTTAAGAAGAAATGAATTTGAAAAGGGGTGGTGAAATCATTACCTCTTCTTCGGGTTATTCCTTTTGATTTGATCAAAAGGGCTCATTAGGTTGGATTTATGACTAAAGTAAAGCCTCTAGGATGAGTTGAGGGAAGTTTAGAGAGTATTTGGGTAGAGTTTGGCTGAGCCAAATGGCTTTGAAGGTGTGAATTAATGAGAAGGGGGAGTTCCCTTTTATAAGAGGGGTGAGGGGAACCTTTGGAAAAGCTAGAAATATTATTTTATAATAAATTCATATTCAGTTTATAATGGCACAGAAGTGGATTATTTAATGTTTAAGGTGGGGATGGATCGAAAACCACTCAAAAAATAGAATTTAGACAGGTTTGGGTTATTATATTAACATTATCTTTTAGTTTTAACTCTTAGTTAATTAGTTTGACACTTACCATGTCACTTTGTATTTTTATATTATATAGTTAATAAACATACTATATACCTCCAAGTGACCCCCAAATGGTCCATTAATGATACACCTATCATGATATAAGTCTCTCTGCCGAACCGTAGATTTTTATGAATTGAATATCAATTAATAATATAATATTTGTTTTAAAAACACTTTTATGTCAATTTTGACAATATTTGGAAAATTGATTTTTGTGAAAATCATAATAGAATTATTACTTCAAAAAAATTTAATTAAATCATTCCTAAAATGTCATATTAACCTATAAAATTAGTTTAATTCATAAAAAGTCTCAAATTATATTTATTTCTGTATTTATAATATCAATTATTTTAATTTTTCACTATTATGGTAATTACTGCATCATCATTGTGTCATAAATAAATTAAATTATTTAATGTCTAAAAATTATAAATAAAATAAAATTATGTAGGAAATCTTATAATATTTATAATGAATATTTATAATCTAATTTATCATATCTGTAACCCTATATTAAAAATTTTTTAGTAAATAAACATTGATTTTAACTCTTTTAACTCTTCTTTAAATTAAATAATAATAAATGTCCCGATCTAATCAAAGTTGGCCAAAATGATAAAAATTTATTCCTAAGGTATTTTTGTTCGATATACACTTGTCCAATAGAACTTGGACATGTTTTAGGGTAATATTAATATAATTTTTACCCTTAATTACCATATTTACTTTTATCCGTGGTAAATAAAAGTAAAAAGTTACTATTGACCAAAAATTATTTTCATCTCATTGAAACACATTTTACACCTTGATATTAACCGTGTCTCTTGGATTTTTGAAATTCCACTCACAGAAGCGGTAAAATTAAGTTTTATGAAAAATTCATTTTTTTAAACTACCACTTACTGGTTTCACTATTAATCAAAAAATGATGTTTTTCAGAAAAATACCATAAATTCACCCTAGGCAAATTTCAATATTCTGAATCAAAAAATTAAGTCCATTTTGAAAAATAAAATTTATAAATTTCAAAAGGTGGGTATTACTATTCTTAGCGGCTAGTTTGATTGGATGTGGTGTGTTAGAACTCGATGTTGCGTACAACACACACTATTGCATTATTCAAAGAGAAGCGTACCATAGAATATTGGGGTGTTACATTCTCCCCTCCTTCAAATAATTTCATCCTAGAAATTTCTAGAATACTACCGTATGAAAACACTCAGGTGGTTCTTTATCATAAGTTTCTCGGGTTCCCATGTTTCCTCTTCCATCTTATGGTTTCTCCACAAGACTTACCAGACGAGTTGTCTGGTTTCTCGGTACTTGTTCTCTCATATTGAGAATCTTGACGGGATCTTTGCAATAAGATAGATCGTGTTCCAGTTCTAATTCCTCATAGGTGAGTACATGTATTGGGTCATGCATGTATTTCTTCAATAGTGATACGTGGAACACATCGTGAACTTTGGAGAGATTTGGCGGAATTTCCAAACGGTAAGCTACAACCCCAATTCGTTCTAGAATTTCGAAAGGTCTGATGTACTTGGGACTCAATTTACCTTTCTTACCAAAACATTTGACTCCCTTTCATGGAGATACCTTTAGGAAAACATGATCACTGACTTGAAATTCCAAATCCTTCCTTCGATTATCGGCATAGCTCTTCTGCATACTTTGAGCTTCTTTGATGTGGTTTTGGATTACCTTACCTTTTTCCATCGTTTCCTCCACCATTTCTGGGCCTACATGTTTTCTTTCACCAACGTCATTCCAACAGGTTGGTGTGAGAAATCTCTTTCTATATAATGCTTCATATGGTGCCATATGAATACTCTAATGGAAGCTATTGTTATAGGAAAATTCTACCAAAGATAATATTGATCCCACATAACCTGAAAATAAAGTGAGTAGGATCTCAACATCTCTTCTAATGTTTGAATAGTTTGTTCTGATTGTCTATCTGTTTGAGGGTGGTAGGCAGTGCTCAAATGAAGTTCAGTATCCAAGTCTTTATGAAGAATTTTCTAGAATCTTGAAGTTAAACGGGGATCACGATCAGAAACAATCGATTGGGGTACTCCATGAAGTCTCACCACTTCATTAATATACAGTCTTGCTAGACGTTCCAGTGGAAGATCTTCTCTTATAGCAAGAAAATGTGCTGACATGGTAAGACGGTCAACAATAACCTATATTGCATCGTTATTTCTAGGAGTCTTTGGTAGTCCCATGAAAAAGTCCATCGTAATATTATCCCATTTCCAATCAGGTATGGGAAGAGGTTGCAATACTCCACCAGGCTGTTGCCTTCCAGCTTTCACTTGTTGACAAACCATATATCTTGACACAAAATCAAAAAACTCCCTCTTCATGTTATCCCACCAAAAATGTTCCTTCAAATCTCTATACATGTTGGTGCTCCCATGGTGTATAGAGAAATTGGAACTATGAGCATCAACTAGCAATTCCCTTTTTAGATCTGGTATATCGGGAACACAAAGTCTCTTCATGAATTTCAAAATTCCTTCTTCATACACAATTTCTCTCAATCTCCCATCATTCACAGCTTTAATATTCTTTTGAAATTCTTCATCATCGGTCTAAGAACAATTAATCCATTCTAGTAAGGATGTTTTGGAAACCATTTGAAAAAGCATTGATGTTTCACCTTCCATGGTTATTCCCATGTCCATCTTCACTTGATCCATGAAAATTGGATCCCTTTCAATTCTCATATTGTTCAAAACTCTATGGTCTTTTCTGCAAAAAGAATATGCCACCTTGTTTTCTTTCCCAGGGTGGTATTGTATCGTACAATCATAATCCTTGAGTAATTAAAGCCATCTACTTTGCCTCATGTTGAGTTCTTTTTGTGTGAAAATATACTTAAAACTCTTGTGATCAGTATAAATCTCACATTTTTTCAGCATAGATGTAGTGCCCCCATATCTTCAAATCAAAGATCATGGCTGCTAACTCGAGATCATGAGTAGGATAGTTTTGTTCATGAATTTTCAACTATCGTGATGCATAGGAAATAACCCCATCATTTTGCATAAGGACACAACCAAGTCCTTTCTTCGATGCATCACTATAAATAACGAACCCATCATTCCCCGATGGTAGAGTCAATATAGGAGAATTGACTATTCTTCTCTACAATTGTTTGAAACATTCTTCACACTCTTTTGTCAGAACAAATTTAACCCCTTTATGTGTGAGCTTCATTAATGGGTTTTCAAATCAGGCAAACTTATGGATGAAATGTCGATAATAACCTTCCAAACCAATACAACTGCATACCTCAGTTATACTCCTAGGTGCTGGGCATTATAGGATTGCCTTCATCTTAGAAGGATCAACAGAGATTCCATCTTTACAGACAATATGGCCAAGAAAAGAAATCTCCTGAATCCAGAATTCACACTTTCTAAACATCCCATATAATTCATCTCTTCTCGGTGCCTTCAGGATAATGCACAAGTGATTTTCATGATCATCGTATCTTTTAGAGTAGACCAAGATATCATCTATAAATACCACCAAAAATTCATCGAGATATTCCTTGAAAAATCTATTCATCATATCCATGAATACAGAGGGTGCATTAGTCAATCCAAAAGACATTACTATAAACTCGTAATCACTAGTGCCGAAAACGTTATTTACGTCACCATTTTTGACGTCGGTTATATATAACGGATGTGATAATCTGTGAAACGTGGTTTTTTACGTCGGTTATTTTATAACCGACGTAACAAATGCAGTGAGTAGATTTTTAACGTCGGTTATTCTAATAACCGACATTACAAGTCGCGCCTTTTTGGTTTTTACATCGGTTATAAATTAACCGACGTTAAAACTCAAAGCGTGGGGGTTTTTGATGTCGGTTATTTGATAACCGACGTAAAAAACAAGTTATCTACGGGTTTTTTACGTCGGTTATTTTAAAACAGACGTAAAAAACCCCCCGCGCTGTGGTTGTTTACGTCGGTTATAAAATAACCGATGTAAAAAATGAGATATCAAGGAGTTTTTTACGTCAGTTAAGTTATAACCGACGTAAAAAACCCCTACCTCTTTGGTTTTGTACGTCGGTTATAAAATAACCGACGTAAAAAACGCATAGATAACTCATTTTTTACATCGGTTATAAACTAACCGATGTAAAAAACCAAAGTGCGGGGGGTTTTTTATGTCGGTTTTAAAATAACCGACGTTATAAATTTAAAAAATAGTTTATAACGTCGGTTCTATAATAACCAACGTTATAAATCATTTAAAAAATTAAAGCCCCGTGGACTGTCATTTACGATTTTTCGATTGAGAGTCCTCCTGCTCGTCTCTCTCGCGCAGTAAACCCTAATCGGCTCGTCGATCGACCTGTGTTAAACTCATTTTGGCTTCATCGTTTATCTTCTTTACTCATCACAGATCTATCATCTCAACTCGCAACACTCAAGTAAGCCTTCCACAAATTTATTTCATTCATTCGTTTTTCACGGATAGTCTATAATTATGTTTAGCGATTTTTTTGTTTAAACTAGGTTAGATTCTTCCATTTCTAACCCTATTACATCTTTTTGAATATCGTTGGATTTTTATTTCCTAACCATCCACTATGGATAAAATAATTTCTATGTATGAATTATGAAATGTTACTTTCTATTATAGGAGTGATCTATCACTGGCTTCTTATTTCCTAACCATCCACTGTGAATAAAAAACGAAATTATTCTTATTCCATTCATTTTTGAATACCATGTTTTCTATTCCTTTGATTGAAGGGTGTTGAACAAGATATCATAGATAATATGATTGAGAAAATTATTGACTAAACTATATACTCATTATTTATGTGGTTTCAATACCATATAATCATTGAATGGTATCTACCAAGAAATTTATTTAGTATCATTTGGAACCCATTTATATTACATGGGATTATCATGTTTATTGATTGAATTATAAATTCTTTATTTATATGATTCCATTTTAAATGGATATTAAACCCATTTTTTCCATGTATTATTTGTGATATAATGATTATTGATTTTATATCTCACACATACGTATGGATGTTGATGGGTGGGGTCATATATCATCATCCACTTCATTGAATTTGTTTTATATCTCATAATATAGTAAGGTGTGGATATAATGAGTTTGTTCAAAATGGAATGGGAATAATATTTTTTCACCCATGTTAATGTGTGGACATAATGTGTGGACATAATGAGTTTATTTGATGTAGGTTTTTCTTTTTCATGGATTACTTAATAAAGTGGTATCGATTCATTTGATTTTGTGTTTCCTTTGACACCACCCCCCCTTAATGACTATGATATCTCATTGCCACGTTTTTCTCTAATTGTTCTCTCATACACCTTTTGGATTTGATGGTTGATTACAAACATATTTATTCAAATATGTAAGCTGGATTATATGCATTTTTTAGGATTATATTGCTATTTTATGCCACTTTATTTACTATTCTATCCAATATTAAGACCCTTTCTAGTAAGAAAAATTTCATAAAAAATTTGATTGGACACTTCATCATATTTCATGAAACATTTTTAAAAAAAATATGTTATATCAAAGATGTCGAAACGGGTGGTGTCTGGGGGGTGTCCAAGGGGGTGGGTGGGTGTGAGTGGTTGTCCACGTGGGTGGGGGCCTGTCCATACGGTTTTGGGGGTTGTCCGGTGGGGTGGGGGGCTTTCCAGAGGGTTGGGGGGTGTCCAGGGGGGTGTTCAAGGGGTAGGGGTGGGGATGGTGTCCAAAAGGGGTGGGGGTGTTGTCTAGAGGGGTGGGGGGGGGGGCTTTCCGGAGGGTTGGGGGTGTCCAGCGGTGGTCTAAGGGGGTGGGTGGGAGTGGGGGGCTGTCCAAGGGGGTGGGGGCCTGCCCAGAGGGTTTTGGGGGTTGTCCGGGGGTGGGGGTGATTCTCAGGTTTACTCCATTTTCTCCAATTTTCTGTCAACTATGTAGGCGTCATGGTTTTCTCTGATTCAATGAAATTTAAAACTGTTATATCTTACTATATTTTGTTTTAAAAATTAATATTCAAGCATACTTTTTTAAATACCCATAGATTTGTTTTATATTTTAAATTGTTTTACATTCAAATTGTGATTTTTTTCATATAAACATATATTTGTCTTATCTTAAAAATATTTATTTTTTGTTGATATTTGTTATAGGTAATAATGAGTCGAAGTTGGATTACGACACATCGAATGAGAAATGAATTTGAGGAAGGTGTTGATTCCTTTTTGGAATTTGCAAAACTAAATGTTCCAAGTAGTGACATTTTTTTTCTATCCATGCCTGAAATGTTTGAATATGAAGAAGTTGAAAAGTTGAGTGATAAAAGATCATATGATTTTTCATGGTTTTAATCCGATTTACAGCCCTTGGATTTGGCATGGTGAAACTGGACGGAATGTCACTGATGATGATGATTCGCAAGATGGTAACTCCGATGGAATTGAAGAAATGATTCGCGATATTGTAGCATAACAAATTGAGATAGAACTGACAGTTGCGCGTCTATATGGTGATGCTGAAAAACCATTATATCATGGTTGTACAGATTTTATGGTTTTTTCAGCGGTGTTAATATTGATTAACCTGAAGGCGAAACATGGATGGAGTGACAGAAGTTTTACAGAGCTGTTACAATTGATGAAATACGTTCTTCCAGAAGATAACGATCTTCCAGATTCACATTACAAAGCCAAGAAAATATTATTCCAGATGGGATTGGGATACAAGAAAATACATGCTTGTCCAAATGACTGCATTATATATAGGAAGGAATATGAATTTCTGTCATAGTGTCCTAAATGTGGGACATCACGGTATAAGGTGAAAGAAAAATCACAGGATGGTGTAGAGATTACAAAGCTCCCATCAAAGTTATTTTTGTATCTTCCTTTAATTAATCGTTTCAAATGTTTATTTTATAATTCACATGATGAAAAAAGGTTAAGATGGCATGCTGAAGAGTGGGTATGTGATGGAAAAATACATCATCCAGCTGATTGTTCACAATGGAAGAAAACTGATGTGCAGTATTCTACATTTGGAAATGAAATTAGAAATCTCAGACTAGGGTTGTGCACAGATGGAATGAATCCATACCGAACACTCAGTAGCACACATAGTTCATGGCCTTTTTATTGGTAATTCACAAACTCTCTCATGAAGTTTGTATGAAGCTCAAATATGTCATGTTGTGTACAATGATCTCTAGTCCAAAGTAACCCGGTAATGATATTGATGTTTACTTGTCAAGGTTGATTGATGATTTGAAACGGTTATGGGCTGATGGTATTAGGGTGTATGATTCTTATAAAATGGAATATTTTCAACTGCATGTAGTGCTTCTGTTCAGTATAAATGACTTCCCAGCATATGGAAATTTTTTTGGATAGAGTGTTAAAGGGCATAAAGCATGTCCAATTTTTGAACAACAGACGTCATATTGTCAATTGCGTCATGGGAGGAAAATAGTGTACATGGGTCATCGAAATTTTTTGCCTATGGAAAACCCTTATAGAAGACTAAAAAAGACATTCAATGGCTCACAAGAATTTGATACTTCTCTAAAACCTTTATCCCCTGATCTGTATTTTGAGAGGGTGAAAAACCTTGATGTGACATTGGGAAAGACACAGAATTCTGGTAATGATAGACATATTTGGAAGAAAATGTCAATTTTTTTTGAGTTACCATATTGGAGGTATAATAAAGTTAAACATAATATTGATGTCATGCACGTGAAGAAGAATATCTGTGATTCTTTGATTGGAACATTGTTAGATATTAAAGGAAAGACTAATGATGGGTTGAATGCAAGATTAGACTTACTATCAATGGGAATACGTTTGGAGTTAGATCCCACTCCTAAAGGAAGATGAACATTTATTCCCCCGACTTGTCATACATTATCGAAGAGGGAGAAAATTAGCTTCTGTCAGTGTCTTCATGATACCAAAGTTCCTCAAGGTTATTCTTATAATGTAAAATTTTTTGTCTCATTGAAGGACTTGAAGTTGATAGGTAAGAAATCACATGATTGTCACGTCATGATGCAACAAATTCTACCAGTTGCATTGCGTGGAGTATTTCCCATTCGTGTCAGAAAGACTATAATGAAGTTGTGTTATTTTTTCAATTCAATTTGAAACAAGACGATTGATGTGAATGCTTTGAACATTTTGGAAAAAGGATGCAATTTTTATACATTGTCAATTGGAAATGTATTTTCCTCCAACTTTTTTTGATATAATGGTGCATTTAATGATTCCTCTGGTTCGAGAAATAAAGCTTTGTGGACCTGTATATCTTCGTTGGATGTATCCTTTTGAAAGGTATATGAAAATATTAAAGGGGTATGTTAAAAATCTATATCGACCTGAAGCCTCCATTATTGAAAAGTATATTTCTGAGGAGGTAGTAGAGTTTTTTACGAGCTACTTGGCTGTGGTGCAACACATAGGTTTGCCTCCATCTCGCCATGAGCGAGTTAATAATGAGGGAAAGGGGATTCACGACTTGAAAGTAAAATCATTGTCAGCTGAACAGATGAAGAAGTTAGAATCATACATCTTGAATAACATAGCTGATGCTCAACTGTATATCACATTGCATATTAATGAGTTGAAACAATGTCATCCAAAGAAGAAAGAAATGTGGATTCTGAATGAGCACAACATAACTTTTTTGTCATGGATTAAAAAGACATTGCTTGGTAGATCAGATGTATCAGAGACATTAAAATGGATAGTGGGTGGTCTATGTTTAAATGTGATAACATGGTCCGGTTATGAAATTAATGGGTATACATTTCATACAAAAGCTCAGGACAACAAAAGTGTTGTTCAGAATAGTGGTGTATCGGTGTTTGAAAAAGCAATGCATTTTTCCAGTGCTAAGGACAAAAACCCAATTTCTGCATCAAGTGCATATTATGGAGTGATTGAAGACATATTGGAGGTTGATTAATTTAAAATTAATGTTCCCGTTTTTAACTGTAAATGGTTTAACGGTAACAACAGTGTCAGACACGATGAATTTGGAATGACACTTGTTAATCTGAATAGATTGGAAGACATAACTGATTCTTTTATAATGGCAACACATGAAAAAAAAATGTTCTATGTAGTAGATCAATCAGATATGTAGTGGGCTGCTGTTTAACAAGGGAAAAAACAATATGTTGGTGAGGATGAACTTGATGAATATGCTGATTTATGTGAGATCTCTACTTCCATGGAAAGATTAACAGAACATAATGATGATCATGTTGAAGACATAGTTTGTGCCATAAGGAATGATCACGACGAAGGAATTTGGGAAAAAAATCCACTTGTACATTCCTAAAATTACAGGTAAAATATGTTTATTTCTTGTTTACATTTATTTTTTCCATAAATGTTAGATATTGTAAGTTTTTTTATTTATTAAAACATGTTTTAAAACTAAATAAGTATATATATTTCTTGTTTTAAGTTTGTTTAGTTTACTTTATCATGTTTATAACCATTACATGAATTATATATCTATTTTTTTTGTTCCCTAACAATTACTTTACCCTGTTTACCATGTTTACCAGGTTTACCATTTTTACCATTTTTACCATCTTGACCATCATGACCATATTTACCATCTTTACCATTGTTTAACATGCTTACCATATTACCAATGTTTACTATTATGTAACTTAGTACACTTTTCTATTTTCTGATTACAATATTATTAAAAAAATTGAATTTGTATATTTGTGAACTGACGTTTGTTTTTTTGATTTGAAGGATAATGACAGATCATTCAGATGATCAACCACATGATTCTGGAGAGGAGCATATTGCTAGTCATACCTCTGGGGATGAACATTCACATGATCCTATTACGAAAAAGATTTCAAAGGTTGGTAAACGTGGGTGCACACGTTTACCATAATTATCACTTGACCTTACGCAGGATTAGAGGATAGTCGTTGAGTTTGATGATGATGATATTCCTAGAGGTCTGAATGCAAAATGGTTTAAGAGTTTTGTTGCAACTCAGGATAATAGCAAAGTAATAATTCTGTATGATGATTAGAGAAGTGTGGATAAAGCGATTATCTCTCAGTTATGGGAGACGATTTTGGTAAGACCTTTTGTCATTGTTTGACCATTCTTTTAATTTTTATAGTATATATAATATGTTTAACCACTTCTTCATCAGATGACATTTGATATTCCTGACACTGGAGGAGTCAGGAACAAATGATTATCGTTGGCAACCAGGAGATGGAGTGATTTCAAATCAACCCTCTCATCTGATTTCATTTATGGTCATAGGAGTCATGACAATCCATGTTGTATATATCCTTTTATAGTTGAAGACATATGGAGACAGTTCTTTGAAAGTAGAAGAAAAGAGTCATTTATGGTAAGGGCAATGTAAACTTTTATAAACATTCTTATATAAATGATTTTATTAATGTTTTGTTGATGATATCTTATTCTTAAATTACAAAAAACAAGGAAATCTCATCATGAGATCCAATCTAAAAATGTATACCCTCATAGTTTATCTCGGGGAGGGTATTCATTATTAGAAGAACAAATGATGGCGGAAAAATTTCAACAACTAAGAGCTGAGTCTTCAAGCTCTGGAGAGGTGGCCCCTCCATCCCCTCCATCTAGACATGAAAAATGGAAGAGAGCTCGGAAGGGAAAAAAGGGCAATATCTTTCGGAAGAATCGAGAATCGTAGCTGAGAGTATTGTAAGATATCTATTTAATTTATTAAAGTTAACTATTTTCTTCATATAATTTAAATCATTAAAGAAATGTTCAATTAATTAATATAGGACTCTCTTGAGGAGCAGAGTTCAAAAGGGACATTTACAGCTACTGGGAGGGAAGATATTTTATTTGCAGCATCGGGTAGGCCCGAACATCCTAGTCGTGTAAGAGGATATCTGGCAGGTGTATCAGTAAGAAAAGTGTTGCCACATTCTTCAACTTCTAACATTGAGGGGGTTTATAAAAAAATAGAATTCTTGGAGGATAAAGTTCATAATATTAATCCGACGATGGAGGACAAGATTAAAGATTCAGTGAAGTCTATGTTTGTAGAAATGCAATGACAATTTCAGAATGCGACTCCCACTCCTCCACCTCCCCCTGCAGACCCCATTATTTATCCTCCACCTCCGCCAGTAGCTCCCACTCCCCCACCTCAGCCTGTAGACCCCATTTTTTATCCTACGCCTCCGCCGCAGCTTCCTACATATTGCGAGTTGTATGTTAATGATTCTCAACATCATATAGTAGCATATGGGTTGGTATATTGTATAGGAGATACATTTCATCATCAAAAATTAGAGGTCGAGAATCAGAGGGTCACTATACAGGATATTATTGATAGATCAGCTAGGGTACCAATACCTACAGATGAGGTGGCGAAAGTTGGACAGAGTGTCGGCCATTTTTTATTTTGGCCATCGAGACATCTTTGACTCATTACCATAGAGGTATGAATTTTATATCTTTTATTTTATTTTTTTATTAAAGTTGTTTTATCATTTGCAAAACTAATATATTTTTCAATTTTTTTACAGGAATACTTCAAAGGTAAAGAAATAATGTGTAGACAACAACAAAGACAAATGGCTATGACATCAGATACAGATTCAAATGGTCTTGACCAATTGTCAATATATTCACATTTGTTGTTGGGTTATTATGAGTTTCCAATGGAAGCTCATGTTTGTGGACGTGAAATAAGTGTGGGGATTATAAAAAATAATATCATGGAGCTTGTTGCTGGAGATAAGTTGGGCATCAACGTGGTGCAAATTTTTTCCATGTAAGTCTTAACTCCTTTTCCCTGCGTATATTTATTAAAAATGTATACTTATGTATGTTTTGTATTAAGTATCTTTATAAAATTTGTGAGAGGAATGAGCTGACAGAAGTATATGGATTCATGGACCCACAATTGATTTCCCCTCAAGCATGTGCATTGAATGAGGAACAATGAATGGTTTATATTGCTGAAAGATTTGAAAATAATATAATCACACAATGTTGGATGATGCATTTTTGTGGGAGTTATGAAACACATTTCTCTCAAAGAGTTAATTATCATTTAACATAAAAAACCACTAACGTTAAATTTCCTTTTATCAGTGATCATTGGATGTTAGGGTTTTTTTCCCAAGGGAGAAAGCTCTTTATTGGATATGCTCTGTCCATGGTGATATGCGGGAAAGTTTTAAGAATATATTGGAAAAGTAAGTTTCAATTTCTCAATAGTTTTATATATTATAATGACTTTTATATTTACCTAATTTGTATTATTTTCTAACAGTGCATGGGCCTACTTTCGAAAAAACACAAAGAAAAGAAATGCAAAGATCAAATATGTAAATGCGAAGGTATATTTTCATTTATAATTTTTCCTTTTTGATTTATTACATAAAAATAATATATTGAATTTACACTCATTCAAACAGAATTGTCATGAACAACAAGGCCTCATCAAATGCAGATATTATATGTTAAGATTTTTGTATGAAATAATAACAAGTGGGACAATTTTGAATTTTGACCTGGTACGATTTCCTCTTAAACTTTTCCATAATATTTCAATTTGATTTATTAATTATACACGTTAACTACCTTCTTTTCCATTTGTAGATTTTTGATGACCCTAAACCGTATACTACTAAAGTCATCAAACACTTACAAGTGGAGTGGTCAAATTATTTTACAGGTTTGATTGAATTTTAGTTTTTTGTAATGTAAAATGTAATTTTGAATACTGTCATTGTAATAGTGTATTTGGTAGTTGTTTAGGTTGGATTTAGTTTTTTTTAAGTTGACAGTGTAAGTTTTGAATGTTATATAAGTGAATGTTTAATTTTTCTCTACTTATTGTTTTGGTTTACTTTTGATGGTTTTTCTGGTATGGATTTGGGTCTGTGGGGGAGGGGTTCCAAGGGTGTGGGGGCGTGTTCAGTGGGGTTGGGGGGTGTCCAGCGGTCTGGGAGGGCTGTCCGGTGGGGTGGGGGGATAGTCCTGGGGGGTGGCAGGGTTGTCCAGGGGTGTGGGAAGTCAGTCCAGGGGTGTGGGAGTGCTGTCCAGGGGTGGGGGGTATACATGAGGGGGGGGGCTGTTTAGGGGTGTTTGGGGCTGTCCAGGGGTGTGGTGGGGGCTGTCAAGTGGGGTGAGGGGGTGCTGTTCAGGCAGGTGGGGGTTGTCGAGGGGTGTTTGGGGCTGTCCGGGGGTCGGGGGGCAGTCCAGGAGTGTGGTGGGGGCTCCAATGGGGTGGGGGAGGGTTGTCCAAGGGGTATACATGAGGGTGGGAGCTCCAATGGGGTGGGGGAGGTCTGTCCAGGGGGTATACATGAGGGTGGGGGCTCCAACGGGGTGGGGAGAGCTATCCATGGGGTATACATGAGGGTAGGGGCTGTTTAGGGGGTACGTTTTATATGTTATCAATGTACATGCTTAATTTTGATCTACTTCTGTTTTTGTGGTACGATTTCTTGATTTGTTTTCTAGTTGATTCTGGTCGAGAGAGGATGACTGCATTCAATTTTTAAAAAAAATTGGGTTTATCACGTCAGTTATTTAATAACTGACGTTCTAAAAGGCATGGAAAATGGTTTATCACGTCGGTTATTTAATAACTGACGTTCTAAAAGGCCTGGAAAATGGTTTATCATGTCGGTTATTTAATGACCAACGTGATAAACCCCACTCCCCCGGTTTTTCACATCGGTTATATAATAACTGACGTGATAAACACCCCTCACCCCGGTTTATCACGTCGGTTATATAATAACCGACGTGATAAACCCCCCTCACCCCGGTTTATCAAGTCGGTTATATAATAACCGACGTGATAAACCCCCCTCACCCCGGTTTATCACGTCGGTTATATAATAACCGACGTGATAAACCCCCCTCACCCCGATGTATCACGTTGGTTATATAATAACCGACCTGATAACCCCCCTGCCCCGGTTTATCATGTGGGTTATTAAAAAACTGACGTGATAAACCCCCCTCCCCCCAGTTTATCACGTCGGTTGTTTAATAACCGACGTGATAGACCATTTCCCCATCCTTTTATCACGTCGGTTTTTTAATAACCGACGTGATAAACCATTTTCCAGGCCTTTTATCACGTCGGTTGTTAAATAACCGACGTGATAAAACCTTCCCATTTTCTTTATCACATCGGTTCTAAAATAACCGACATCATAAACATCACGATTTTATGTTTTTGACGTATTTTTATAAATAACCGACATCCAAAACGTTATTTATAACGTCGCCCGTATTAACGTCGGCTAGAAACCGACGTAAAAATGAAAAATAACCGACGTAAAAAACGTTTTCTGCACTAGTGAATCCCTGTACCTGGTTCGAAATGCTGTCTTTGGAATGTATTCCTTCTTCACACACAACTGATGGTATCCAGATCGAAGGTCAATCTTTGAAAAGTATTGAGCTCCATGCAGTTGGTCAAATAAATCATCGATGCGAGGTAGGGGATATTTTTCTTTATTGTTATAACATTGATCTCCCTATAGTCGATAAATAACCTCATAGATCCATCTTTCTTTTTAACAAAAAGAACAGGGGCTCCCCATGGTGAAACACTAGGGAGAATAAATCCCTTATTACTCTATTCCTCTAGTTGTTTCTTTAGTTAAACTAATTCTACAATGGCCATTCTATAAGGGGTCTTCGATGTAGGACTTGATCCAGGAATTAAATCAATGGAAAACTCAACTTCTCGTTCTAGAGGATGTCCTGGTAAATCTTCCGAAAACACATCTACATATTCATTCACAATAGGTACATCCTCTATTTGAACATTCCTTTCCTCACCCACATTCATTTCTTTCTCTTCCTCCCCAATAATTTAATTTAGTTGAGCTACTGGGTGTGGATCTAGATAAGAATTAAGTGGTGATGATTCTGTTCTAAATATAAGGTGTTCCTTATCATCATTATCAAAAATCGTATCCTCCTTCTTCTTACAACAAATCTTCGCATCATGGTCCGAAAGCCAATCCATACTGAGGATTATATCAAACTCAATCATAGGTATGATGATGAGATCAGTAGATAATGAATATTTATGTGCTCTAATGGTGACTGATTCATAAAACATTGTTGCAATGATACTTCCCTTAGGAGTTTTAACTAACAACTCCTTTGTTAAATCAAATGGGAAATATCTAATTTTCGTAGCAAACTGGGAAGATATGAAACAATGCGATGATCCAGAATCAAATAATGCATTTCCTAAACTTGAGGAAACCATTAAATTACCTTCCACTACGTCTTTTAGAGCTTCTACCTGAACAGTAGTGATAGCATAAGCTTGGACTTGATCCCTTGGCCTTTTCTGAGTTAAGTTCCCCTGATTATTAGGAAATTAATTTGCATAATGTCCCATCTCCATGCAATTGTAGCATTGAAAATCGGTAGCTTCCTTCTTCCCTTTGCAATCACGAGCTTGGTGGCCTTTTTCACCACACATGTAACAGACACCCATTCCCTTCAAGCAAGTATCAGGGTGTTTCTTCCCACATTTACCACAGGATGGATATTCAACCTTTCCCTTCTTCCCCTTATTTCCATTCCCAGATTGATCAGCATATCTCTTCTTCTCTTGCTTTACTTTAAAATCATAAGACTTAGAGAATTCCTTTAATGTCTTGATAGCACATGATACAATCTCTTCGTACGATGAGAAGGATTGTGAGACTAATGCTTGACGGAGAAATGGTTTTAACCCATCAAAGAAACTATAAATCTTACTTCTTGGGTTACATATTAATCTCCATCATACCTTGCTAACCGTGTAAAGTTAGCCTAATACATTGCGACATTCTCATCCTCCTTTTGTCTCAGACTCAGAAATTGCCTCTCCATATCTGCTCGATGGTCCGAAGTAAAGTATTTTTCTAAAAACAGATATTTGAACTCCCTCCATTCCATATTTGATACTTTATCATCTTCCTTCATGTTTTGAATCATTGAACACCATTGATCAGCGTCTCCAGTGAGGCGGTAAACATCAACGATAACTTTTTCCCTTTCACTAATTCCCAAATCCGGAAATATTTTCTCTAGGGAACATATCTATTGCTCAGCTACCAATGGATTTTTACTCCCATTGAATGTTGGTGGTTATTTTCTAATGAAGAAATCTAACATTGATCCTCCAAGATGTGGATTAGGGTGCTCCATATGGGTAAGGATATTATTTATAACCTGAGTGAGTTGTCCCAGTATGGTGATTAGTTGATCAGCACTAGTTGCATCACCAGCTCCACTATAATTATCTTTTGCAGGAGGGAAATCCCTACTTGGAGTGTGTGCATTGATACAATTTCCATTTCTTCCACTAGGTGCCATTTCTAAACAATGGAATAAACTAGATCAGTTTATGAATCAAAATACATAATTCCATACTTATAAAATACTTAACATAAATTGAACTATTTATGGATATAATCCATAATCATAAAAATGTTTTCTTTGAGGAATTATATACTCATAAACCCTTCATAATGAATTGTAAAGAAAATGAGAGTTATCCTAAGCATATCCCCTGGGAGTATCGTAACCAAGAGTGCAGCAAGGCCTATTGTCGTGCACCAGTTCCCATTCGAGTCTAGCTCAAAGCAGTGTTTTCAGGTTTTACCCCTAGGTACATCTATGCTAGAGCCGCCTCTACCTGCTCGTATCCAAACATGGATGTATTTCTTGGAAAACTCACAAAATCTATACAATACCAATATTATAGGAAGTTCTTCTATACTAATCCTCAAAGTCCATCTTAAATCTATGTGCTCTAATCAGAGTTTATCTAAATCTAGTTTCCAAGGTTTGTACTAAACTTCCTCTGATACCAACTGTAACGCCCCAACCCCAGTTACCCAAAGTCAGTGCATTATTATATAACATTGGCATGATCACAAGAAAGATCAAATCTCAAAAGACTGATTAGTTTAGTAGCCTTGGAAACACTAGATATATTCATAAATTTTTACATTACATCATAAAAATGAAAACTACAACAACATAGTCTCGATAGTCTACACTCTTATCCCCTCATACTATCCCTGCAGGTCATTCATAATTTACTTCTTCACATCTTGGTAATAATAAAACATAGAAACGAGGTGAGATCAAATGCCCAGTAAGGATAAAAATATAGCGGAAACTTTCATAAATAAGAATAAAAATTTAACGCAGTGTATAACTAAAACAAAAGCCTTTTAAAATTAAACTTCAACAAATTATGGAAAAAATAAAATGAAATAATGTCATTTACTTATTCACATGGATATTCTACTAATCAAATAATCACACGCAATATCAATAACCACTTTCATAATGATGGAATGCATAATGCCAGACTATCATAACCACATAGCCATGGCCTCGTGCCAAGACTACAAATAAGATTTTTCCAAGGCCTTGTGCCAAGACACTAGTTTCTCTCATGAGACCTACCGATGCATTGAGGATCTATAGCGGGCTCCATCCGTCAAATATTAAGTCCAATGCATTCCTCATATGAACAGGTTTAAACATAACATAAACATTCGTATTAAAACTAGCATACGAAATGTCATTACTTTATCCATAAACCATGAATGGTATAAAAATAACACATACACATTCAAACAAATCACAAAACCTTTAATACAATATGGAAGTTTTTTAACATAAAAAATCAACTTCAAATAAGCTTAAAATCCATCAAAGGAAAATGACATAGATGAAATCAAAACTATTTGAGAGAAATATCCATTTTTTTAAATCATTTAAAAGTCACAAAATTATAAAATAAAACATTTACTTTGAAAATTTTCTTATAAGCTTGTAAGTGAAGCTTCGAAGATTTTATAACGGTGGAAAATAGCTGCACCTTCCGTATATGTTAAAAAAACATTCTTACCTTAATTATATCGAAAACATTAAAAAGGACCTTGTTTGGAAAATGATGGAAAGATTCCTTTATAAACAACTTATAAAAGTAAACAAGGGTACAAATGACTTTAACCCATTTTCTAGTAAATAGTAAAAAACAATTTTGAAATACATTTTTAAGAAACATGGATGTTGATGATAATGAAATCCGAGTAGATTATTATGTATAAACAACCTCGGATAATGAAGAGATTGTGAAATAAAACCTTACCTTGTAATTTTCCTTCATTGAGGGTAGGTTAACCTCCTTTATAATGGTAAAATAATTGTTACTAAATTATAAAATAATCTTATATATTAATATGATATCAAAGATGATCTTTTAAAATTTCTTTGTTAATAATATTTTAGAATAATCAGTGTTTCAGGTGTTAACTTACTCGGTTTCTTTTATATGTTTTGTTACGTAAGATGTGTTTGTCATGGATAGGTTGTATCTTATTCATATCCAGAATGATATCAATTCCTTAAAAATTATTTTTAAATCATCAAATGATAATTATACTTGAATGGATACGATGGAGAATGAATCTCATCGCGTTCATGGAAACGGTAGTCCGTACGTACGCACGAGCAACAATATCATTCTTTTGAAATTAAAATAATATATAATTGGATGGTATATCATATATACAGAATCATTGTCATGTTATATTTATTATTTACATGAATTAAAAATCATTATTATCCCCATCCAAATAATAATATATTGAATAACAATTACACCATGACGTGGAGACGGTAAGTCGTACGTACGCACGTATGGTGACATGTCATTCAAAGGATGGATAGAATACTGAATATGGGTGTACCATATGTATAATAATATTACAGTGTATAGGAGATACTGGATTAATTATTTTATAATGGGAATAACAATGAAAGAAGAAGTTGAAGAAGAAATGAATTTGAAAAGTGGTGGTGAAATCATTAACTCTTCTTCGGGTTCTTCCTTTTGATTTGATCAAAAGGGATCCTTAGGTTGGCTTTCTGACTAAAGTAAGGCCTCTAGGATTAAGTGAGGGATGTTGAGAGAGTATTTGGGTAGAGGTTGGCCGAGCCACATGGATTTGAAGGTGTGAATTAATGAGAAGGGGTAGTGCCCTTTTATAAGAGGGGTGAGGGTCACCTTTGGAAAAGCTAGAAATATTATTTTATAATAAATTCATATTTGGTTTTTAATGGGTCAAAAGTACATTATTTAAAGGTTAAGGTGGGGATGGGTCGAAAACCACTCAACCAATAGAATTTAGATAGGTTTGGGTCATTATATTAACCTTATCTTTTAGTTTTAACTCTTAGTTAATTAGTTTGACACATACCATGTCACTTTGTATATTTATATTATATAGTTAATAAACATACTATCTACCTTCAAGAGACCCCCAAGTGGTCCATTAACGATACACCTATCATGATATAAGTCTCTTCGCTGAACCTTAGATTTTTAGAAATTGAATATCAATTAATAATATAATATTTGTTTTAAAAACACTTTTATGTCAATTTTGACACTATTTGGAAAATTGAGTTTTGTGAAAATCATAACAGAATGATTACTTTGAAAAACATTAATTAAATCATTACTAACATGTCATATTAACCTATAAAATTAGTTTAATTCATAAAAACTCTCAAATTATATTTAGTTGTGTATTTATAATATCAATTATTTTAATTCTTCACTATTATGGTAATTACTGTATCATTATTGTGTCATAAATAAATTAAATTATTTAATGTCTAAAAATTATAAATAAAATACCATTAAGTAGGAAAGATTTTTATCTTTCTAATGAATATTTATAATCGAATTTATCTTATGTGTAACCCCATATTAAAAATGTTGTAGTAAATAAACATCGATTTTAACTCTTTTAACTATTCTTTGAATTAAATAATAATAAATGTCCTAATCTAATCCAAGTAGACCTAAATGATAATATATAATTCCGATGGTTGTTTTTGGTCGAGATAAACTTGTCCAATGGAATTAGGACATGTGTTAGGGTAATATTAATATCATTTTTACCCTTAATTACCCCATATACTTTTAACCGTGGTAAATAAAGGTAAAAAGTTACTATTCACCAAAAATTATTTTCATCTCATTGAACCACATTTTACTCGTTGATATTAACCATGTCTCTCAGATTTTTAAAATTCCACTCACAGAATTGTTAAAATTATGTTTTATGAAAAATTCAGTTTTTTAACTACCACTTTGTGGTTTCACTATTCATCAAAAAATGATGTTTTTCAAAAAAATACCAAAAAATTACCCTAGGATAATTTTGATATTCCGAATCCAAAAATGAAGTCCATTTTGAAAAATAAAATTTATAAATTTCAAAAAGTGGGTATTACTATTCATAACTGCTAGTTTGATTGGTTGTGGTGTGTTAGAACTCGATGTTGCGTACAACACACGCTATTGCATTATTCAAAGAAAAGTGTACCGTAGATGTTTGGGGTGTTACACGGAGTGAGCTGAGGTGCTCAGACACGACGTGTAATTTCTCTACACATCGTGTAGTTGGGTTTTAAACTACTCGGATGAATGACACGAGCCGATTACACGGGCACTACCCGGAGTCAAGGAACACGACGTGTGATCCTTCTACATGCCATGTAGTCTTATTTTACATAGACTAGACAGATGACACGGGCCGTTACACAGGTAATACTCGGGGTCAAGGAACACGGCGTGTAACCATACTACACGCCGTGTAACCAATCTTACATGGCTTGAGCCACTTTTCTTATATGACATGGACTAGTTTCTTTAGGGTTTGTACCCTTGGTCTTTCCCCTGAGGGTTCTAGTAACATTTCCCTTATACAGGAGAATGATCCCTTCAGCAGGACTTCCTGAATAGAGTTGTTGGAATCTCCTCAGTGAGGCTTAGAGTCGGACCCTCTATTCATTCCTGGAACCCTTGGTAGAGTTCTTGGTATCGACGTGACCAACTTTACCCGGGGGCTGATCCTCTTCTTAGCGGACAAGCTCAGACTGAGTTGTCAGAATCACCCTATCACTTGGTTGTGATCCTCATCTGAGCATCATGTTTTCTAAGTACTTGTGGAGTGTGTTTTCCCGGAATGAGTACATCGTATCTCTCTCTTCAGACCTAGGAGTGTGTTCTCCCGGTTGCATGCTTAGTGGAAATATTCGAGCTTGATCTTAGTGGTGGCTTCGTGATGGTCGTTAGTGTATGAGTATATCTGGATGTTCTTGTTATATGTTCGGTAGACATATACTGTGTAGAGCTGACTATACCTTTATTTGTGGTATTTCCTTTTTTGTATTCTGTTGTGGTTTCGGGGTGTCCTACTGGGTATTGTTATACTCACCCTTGCATGGACTTTGCTCGCACGTGTCGTGTCTTGTGCAGAAGAGCGAGCCTTTGACATGATTCGAGGTGGATCAGGACCGGACGGTACTCTGTGAAATCAGACAGGCCGAAGTGTGTTCCTACGGCTACAGACTGTTGTCCCAGCACCTTTCTTCACAGGTTGGACTTTGTTACGAACTCTCCATTGGTGGGATTGTACTTTTGGCCTAGGGTTTTACTTTCTTGTACTTTACTTTCCTGTCGTACTCTGTTGATTTGGGTTTTAGTGTATCCATGCATCTTTTCCTTTTGGTAGCTTTTACTTTTCAGCTTTGTGGGCTTGGAGATGTTTGTGTATGTGTACATGTTTATAGGCAATGCCTCCCATGTTAGTAGCATACCTACTCGGTGCTAGTCACTAGCCCCTGGCCTATTGGAGGTGGGCATGGGGAGTTGCAGCTCGGGCCCCACTGGGATAGGTCATGACAGAGTGGTATCAAAGGTGTTCGGTTCTACCAATATGACCGAGAGTCTGTGAGTTGATTTGGGGTAATAGGGTTAAGTGTTTCGAGTTAGGCTTTCAGGCCAGGGACCCCAGTGTTGGTGCGGGCGGCCGACGTATCTGTACACCAGGACTCTGATAACTTGCTTGTCAACTCAGAACAAGAGACCACTTATTGCAGCGAAAAAATAATGGTACATGCATCATATAGGAATGGGTGGTGATTTCCATGTACTTCTTGAGTCAGCTCTCCAGATATACACACTGACTGAGATACATCATGTTCCATACAGGATGCCTTCGCGACGCGCACCTGCTAGGATCCAGCAGTTCGATCACGAGGATGACCCCCTCATTGATGAATCCTCGATACGTGGACCAGATCCCCCAGTTTTACCATCAGGTGGTGTGCCAGCTATCCCGCCACCTGTGGAGCAGTGTTTAGTGCCTTCTGTACCAGTGGAGGAGGAGTGCAGGCTGAGAGCACTCCACGAGTTTCAGAGACAGAGACCCCTCAGGTTTCGAGGCAAGCCTGACCCTCATGCAGTAGAGGACTGGCTTGAGGCAGTGGCCTGAGTCTTTCGTTTGGTCAGGACACCAGCAGACCAAATGGTGATCCTGGCAGCGAGCCTTCTACAGGGCTTGGTAGGATGATGGTGGAGTTTGGTTATCCAGACCCACAACGAGGTGAATCTTTCATGGTTGGAGTTTGAGTGTCTCTTCAGAGAGGAGTTTTCACTGGTTACCCTAAGAGGAATACGTATACAAGAGCATCTTCAGCTCCAGAAGGGAACCATGACGGTGGCTGACTATTCATCAAGGTTTACTGACCTCTCCCAGTACTCGATGGATATGGTCAGAGATCAGTACTTCAGAGCTCGGACTTTTGAAAAGTTATTGCAAAGAGATATCCTAGGTAGCATCATTTCTATGAGCATTCCTACCTATGCTGGGGTGATCGAGCGGGATTTGGTGGTGAAGAGCTTCTTGGAAGAGCAGAGACAGCCGATTGTTGTCAGTAGTGGACGAGCTAGAGTAGAGACCATGACAGCAGGGATCCAACGTCAGGGACCCAGGCGTGGGAGACGTTTTCAGAAGAGATCCTAGGACAGGGGATCTTCCATACAGGGTTCGCAGGGTGCATCTAGCCAGCCTCGAGAGAGGCAATGATACTCATGTGAGGGCAGGGGACATCTCGCTCGAGATTGTCCGACCCGCAATACTACTGACATGGGAGTAGTGGATGGGCCACCGAGGCAGAGGCAACGTGTGGATCAGACAGATCCGCGGGGCAGCAGATGTGGTAGAGGAGATGGGAGAGCATCTTGAGGTCACCAGCCATGGTGGGAGCAGTACTAGCATGGGAGCCACCACTGGGCATGACGGAGGTGCAGAGTTTCCTTGGGTTGGCAGTCTACTATCAGAGATTCATTCTTGATTTCTCCAGGATTTTAGCACCCATGAATGCTTTGACATGAAAGGGGAAGCCTTTTGTGTGGACCGAGAGATGCCAGCAGGCTTTCCAGTAGTTGAGACAGAGTCTGAAAAGCACCCCGATCTTGAGATTACCAAAGGAGGGTGTCGAGTACATAGTGTTCTGTGACGCATCAGGAACCGGGCATGGTTGTGTCCTGATGCAGAGGCAAGAAGTGATTTCCTATGGCTCATATCAATTGAGGCCACATGAGCAGAACTACGCAACCCATGATCTTGAGTTGCCAGCGCTAGTCTTCAAATTGAAAATGTGGCGGCACTAACTGATGGGTGAGAGGTTTACCGTCTAATCTAAACACAAGAGTCTCATATATATCTTTTCTCAGAAGGATCTAAATTTGAGAAAAATACGATGGCTTTAGTTCCTCCATGATTACGACTTTGAGATCGTTTATACTCCTGGGAAGGGGAACGTCGTGGAAGATGATCTCAGCAAGAGATCCAGTTCACAGTTTCTAGATGAGGAAATAAGACAGTTGGCTTCCTTTCTGTTATTCTTCCTGGATAGATATGAGGGAGCTTACCTTCAGTCGATGGTTGTTACCCATCCAATCTTACAGTGAGTCAGGGAAGCACAACTCGAGGATTCCCGTTGTGAGATTCTACGTGCTCAGATATCCACAGGTGATGCTGCTGATGGATATTCAGAAGGTGGGGAGCATGTTGTTATTTTCAGAGGTCTCACAGTAGTACCAGTGATGTTGTGAGAGGAGGTTCTGAGGGAATTCCATACATATACTTTTGAGGTGCATCCAAGTGTGGAAAAGTTATACCAGGATCACCGACGTTAGTTCTGGTGGCCAGGAATGAAGAAGGGCGTGGCATAGTTTGTTTCTTGGTGCCTTACTTGTTAGCAAGTAAAGGTTGAGCACTAGGTGACAGCAGGTTTGACTCATCCCCTTGAGGTGCCAGAGTGGAAGTGTGATGGGATATCCATGTACTTTGTGACGGGTTTACCACGTACATCTAGGGGACACGATTTCATCTGGGTGATCGTTGATCGACTCACCAAGTCGGCCCACTTCCTAGCCATACAAGATCAGAGTTCAGTAGAGAGCATGGGATGCCTCTATGTGGAAGAGATAGTTCGACTTCATGGAGTTTCATCCACGATCGTCTCAGATCGTGATGCTCGTTTGACATCCCGGTTGTGGAAGGGATTGCAGGATGTTTTTGGGACACAATTATTCTTTAGCACAGTGTTTCATCCCCAGACTGATGGTCAGACAGAGTGGACCATCCAGGTCCTAGAGAATATGCTACGAGCTTGCATACTTGACTTCGGTCATAGTTGGGAGGATCACCTACCACTTTTGGCGTTTTCTTATAACAATATTTATCATTCCACTATTGGTATGGCACAATTCGAGGCTCTGTACAGGCGACCTTGCAGGTCACCAGTTTGCAGGACTGACCCAGGAGAGTCAGCACTCATGGGCCCAGAGATGGTGAGAGAAACTATAGAAAAGGTGTAGGTCATCCAGGAGCAGATGAATACTGCACAGAGTTGGAAAATGTCTTATGCCGACAGGAGGCGGAGGCCCTTGGAGTTCGAGGAAGGAGACCATGTGTTCCTTCGGGCCACACCTCGACGGGGATTGCGAAGATTTGGCCAAGGCGGCAACAATCTCCGAGGTTCGTTGGCCCTTTTCAGATTCTGAGTAGAGTTGGAATGGTGGCCTATTGCTTGGATCCACCTACTCGGATGGACCGGGTACACAATGCCTTCCATGTGTCGCAGATACGGAGGTACGTGCATGATCCATCGCACGTTATCGACTAGGGAGAGCTGGACATCGATGATGGAGATACCTTTGCAGAGTACCCAGTGAAGATCAAGGATCGGCATGAGAATATCCTCCGTGGGTGAGCTATTCCCTTGGTGCGTGTCTGGTGGCACCACGAGAATATCTAGGAGAGCATGTTGGAGCGAGAGGCTCATATTCACGTGCAGTGCCCACATATTTTTGAGTAACCTTTGTTTTGGATTTTCGGGGACATAAAATCCCTAAGGTGGGTGTGATGTAATGTCTTGGATTTTTTCCATGTATTATTTTAATATTATATGGGAATTATTTCGAGACCAGGCTCTGAGACAGCGTGCAGTTCCAAGGACCGTAGAGCCCAGAACAAATGTTTGAATTTAATTTAATAATTAAATAACGCGCTCTTGAGGTTTTCTTGAAAAAGTGGAATAAATTCTGAATGGGTGCTCGGATCAGAAATCTATGGGCACCGTTGCTTTCGGAACAACGATTTTACCTTAGGTGAGGCTTAGCATCGGCCGGCGCAGGACGGCGGTGAAATCCAGTTTTTGGACATAAACGTAATAAAATATTTAATTAAAATGTTTTATTAGATCCTCGTTGCAGTTAAATATTTTCTTTCTTTTAAATAGCGATTTAGTAGGGGAGGGGTCAGGGTTACAATTCCCATATCTCAGAATTTCTCTAGAGAGCTCTGGAGAAGACCTCCCGATGCATCAACAACGTTCTTGTTGAACTTCGCCGGTGATGACGACGCGGTGAGAGGATCTTCACCAACGAACACCGCGGATCCATGTAGGATGTTTGTTTGATGATTTATTCCCCCATTTTTGATTTAAACGACGAACACTGACTAATCCACGAACGGATTAGCCCGCGGATCGATTCTTCTTGCGGAATGGGATTTTTCGGGGATTTTATGGATTTGGTGGATGAAATTATTTGGTTTGTTGATCTTCTAATGACGATGAAGCAAGATCGACATGAACATCGATTGAGGTTCGTTCCTCTCTATTTGTGGTGCCTTCCTTCCCCGATTTCTCGCGTTCTTCATTGCGTTCTACGCGTTCTTCGCAGGGATATGAACAATGGATCGTTGCACACCCGTTGCCAGATGCAACGATCCTAAATTGAATATCTGGAATCAGTACAACCCCACGGAGGTGTAATTACGGTGGCGACGGATGGATCAAAGCAGATTAGAAGATATTGTTCTTCAAACGATTTCCAATTAGATGACCAGGATCAGATTTTGGAGCCGATCAATGGCCTGAAACCCATGAATTCAGAATCACGACGTTGAGGAGACCCTTGACCTTGAGTTTTATGAAAAACAGACCAAAGAAACGCGATCTGGAAGATCGGCCGAAGTGCGAGGAAGAAGATGGAGTTCTGGAAATTTCCCGACTACACATCGTGTAGTATGGGATACACGGCGTTTGTTCGTCGGTGGACCACATGGAGTGTACTATGGGAGTACACAGGCACGGTTTTGGTACATGGCCAAGGACACTGCGTGTAGACCTCTCGACGGCCAGACCCGGCCAGGTACACGGGATACCCCGTGTACTAGTACATGGGAAGGCGACACGGACACAGACATAGGCCGTGTACGGGAACATGGATAGCGTACACGGAGCGAGTTGAGGTGCTCATACACGACATGTAACTTCTCTACACTCATTTTAGTTGGGTTTTACACAGCTTGGACAGATGACACGGGCCGATTACACTAGCAGTACCCAGAGTCAACGTACAAGGTGTGTGATCCTTCTACACATCGTGTAGTCTTGTTTTATACAGACTAGACAGATGACATAGGCCATTACATGGGAAGTACCCGGGGTCAAGGAACACAACATGTTATCATACTACACACCGTGTAACCAATCTTACATGGCTTGAGCCAATTGTCTTCAGTGACATCGACTATTTTCCTTAGGGTTCATACCCTTGGTATTTCCACTTAAGGTTCTGGTATCATTTCCCATATACATGAGTATGATCCCTTAGCATGAATTCTTGATTAGAGTTGTTGGAATACCCTCTATGAGACTTAGATCCGAATCCTCTATTCATTCTGGGAACCCTAGGTAGAGTTCTTGGTATCGTCGTGACGAACATTACCCGGGTGCCGATCCTTTGCTTAGCAGATTAGCTCAGGCTGAGTTGTCAGAATCACCCTATGACTTGGTTGTGATTCTCATCTGAGCATCAAGTTCTCTAAGTACTTGTGGAGTGTGTTCTCCCAGAATGAGTACTTCATATCTCTCTCTTCAAACCTAGGAGTGTGTTCTCCCGGTGGCATGCTTAGTGGAAATCTTCGAGCTAGATCTTAGTGGTGGTTTCACGATGGTCGTTACTGTATGAGTATATCTGGATGTCCTTGTTATATATTCGGTAGACATATACTATGTAGATCTGACTGTACCTTTCTTTGTGCTATTTTTTTGTTGTATTTCATTGTGGTTTCGGGGTGTCCTACTGGGTATTATTATACTCACCTCTTCACGAGCATTGCCCGCACGTGTTGTGTCTCGTGCAGACGAGCGAGCCTTTGACAAGATTCTAGGCGGACCAGGACCGAACGGTACTCAGTGAGATCAGACAGGACGAGGTTTGTTACTACGGCTACAGACTGCAGTCCCAACACCTTTCTTTATAGGTTAGACTTTGTTACAGACTCTCCTTTGGTGGGCTTGTACTTTTGGCCCAGGGTTTTACTTTCTTGTCCTTTACTTTCCTGTCGTACTTTGTTGATTTGGGTTTTAGTGTATGCATGCATATTTTCCTTTGGTAGATTTTACTTTTCACCTTTTTGGGCTTGGAGATGTGTGTGTATATGTGTACAGGTTTATAGGCAATTCCTCCCATGTTTGTAGCATGCCTACTCGGTGCTAGTCACCAGCCCCTGGCCTATTGGAGGCGGGCTTGGGAAGTTGTAGCTTAGGCCCCACTGGGACGGGTCTTGACATTTTTTTAATGGAATGATGAAGGGTCAAAATACATCCATGAGCATACGCATAGTCATAAATCCATATCTATCCTTATGCTTCCCAAATTCGGACAGGTCTATATAGTATATTGTGATTCATCATGATCTGGGATGGGATATGTTTTAGTAAAGAGATATCATATTGTTTTTCACTGTTCATGTTATTTTTAATGTTTTGAGAAAAACTACACAACAAATGATTTAGAATTACCTTATGTAGTCCATGAATTGAATAATTCTCATTAATAATTTTTTGTGATAAATTCAATGCCTTTATAGATCATATGATATTGATAAAATAAATTCTCAATAAATTATTTTAATCTATGGAAAATATGATGTATGGAATACCTTCAAATTATCATCATATACTTAATGTATACACCATGTTAAGGAAATTAAATGGTGGATGGATTGAGATTGATTTCATATTTTCATTTCATTAAAGAATCCTTAGATTATTGTAAACTGATGTTAGTTATAGGAGTCATAATCCTTGATTATTCTGACCAATGTGATGTTTTAGTTTTCAACCCATTTTTGTTTTCTTGATTTTTTTAGATTACTAAGGAGCCTCAAATATCTGATCCTAGTTGTGTTTCCATGAGGTCAAAACTCAATTTTTGTGGGGAGTATTGATGGATGAATAAAGTATGGGAGATATAATTTAAGGTTTAAAGACCTAATAATGGTACCATCTGTTTTTCAGGAACAATTTTTTATTTCATAGAATAATTCCAAATGGGTTGTTCATTCTAGATTTCAAAATATGTGTATAGCAGTTAAATAATTGTTTAGAGGGTTGGAATGAAATTTTTAGAGGAAAATATTTTGAGAAGCCTTAAATTTTAGTAGGTTATGATGTTGTAACAATTCCAAGTTTGAATGTTATATTATTTTCCAATTACTCTTTTTAATTTTTGGAAGATACCAATGGATTTATTGAATTGTTTACCAAAAAATATTAGGGAAAAATGACATATTATTAATTATAGAACAACACCTAAAGTCATCTCATTTTATCACTATTTTTCAATCCTATACATTTGAGTCTATTTCAAAAATAAATATCCATGAAATTGTAGAGAGGCATGACATCCCGGTATCATCATTAACTAAAAGAGACCCTTGGTTTATGTCTCCTTTCAAAAGATCCTTACATATATCCATTGGACCATATTAACTAGGATCACAACATATCATCATTAAATAGATGGACAATACAAAAAGATGATCTAAACATTAGAGTACATTATTATGGTTTTTATAGTGGGGTTTGGTGTATCTTTTAGGCAATTAATATCATTAGGTCAGATCTATTACAGAAATAGTTATCATGGATCAATATATATATATATATATTCCCCATTTATAATCATTAAAGTTTCATCCTCTCCATTGTCCACTTTGCTGCTGGGAAATAAGGGATACATCACTGATTGGATCAATAAATTTAAAAGAGATAATAGAGAATTTTATGTTGATCAAAAATAGAATAAATATGTCTTAAAGTCATCAAAAATAAAATGTGGATCATCTTTGAAGTCCATTTTCATTTCAGGTGAGTGATCATATGTTCTTGAGATTCTCTCCATGAAATTGGAATCATCATTTTGGTATCAAGGGAATGTTGTCTACTCATACATATACTTTTTATAGTTAATTTAATTTGTAGGTGGGGTGAATTATCACATAGATTTTTCCACAAAGGTTATTTTTAGTGAATTGTATGCTTCTTGCATCTTATCTAAAGAAATATTAACCAGATCTTCAACATTTGATTCGATGGGATCATGTTGACCTAGATATATATTCTATGTTGAATAATGTTCAAATATTGATTGTGGATAGGTAAGAGAATTTTTTCATGAGAAAATAATCAGTCTATTTTAAATTTTATGGAAATAGATTTGAGATGAAATTTGGGGGCATGAAAAAACAATTGTTGTAGTGTCCAGAACTATTCTAGGAAAACTATGTATTTCTAATATCAAGGGATGGAAAGACAAATAATGTGGAGAATTTAGGACCCCTAGTTTTAGTTAAATGATCCATTATTTCCGTATTTTAATTATATATATTTATCTTATTATGTTTCTAGAGATTAGAAGAGTTTTTACATGTTTTGAGTCCTTTATAGAGGTGCACATTTTGAGAATTGTTAGAAAAAACAATGCAAAATATCTAGGAACAGATTCAAGGAGAAATAGTGGGAATTAAACTATCTCATTAGTAATTCATGATTTGAGAAAACTATATGTATTTGTAGGATAAACTAAGAAATTCTAGACATTGGGGAATTTCACAGTTGGAACACAATTTTTATAACTATATTAACCAACCATGTGGTGGTGTCTTAAGGTGGTATCACCCATATGGTTGGAACATGGTTTTCAAATACATTATACTTTACCAAGAGACATATAGTTGGACCTATGAAATTAGATGATCTAATCAATTTAATTTTGTTATGCCTTAGTTTTAAGTTAGTTATCCCATAACATGAAGTCCACTAACTCTGAAGTTGTGAGAGTTTATTCCTTTTGATCCCTGAGAAAAACGTATGTGAATAAAAGGATGTTAGAGATTTATATTTTATAGTATTCTTATATTATTATCCATTCTACATTGATTAATTCACATTATCTTTACAATAAACATAGATTTAATTTTTTGTGGATATATCCATGTCCTATGATTGGAATTCTGTTGTTTTATTGTTGGATATTGGGATGAAATGGTGTTTCATGATCAGATCTATATAATCGGTGTTTCATTCTTCATTTCAACATTGTTTTTGGGGAATTTGATTTCTCTCTTGGCACCACTTCATTAAACAATGAAGGACCAGCTTGAAATAAATTTTTTACTATAAATTCTAGTAGGATTATTTTTTGATCATTCTTAGGAACAACTTTAGTAAAGAGTTTTAGAAATTTTGTAAATTAAATGGTTTTCTGGAAAAATAATTTTTATCTTAATTTCAAAATGGAGATTTTATAATTATGGGTTTGATTTCATACAAAGAAATGTATGTTCAAAACTATTAATGAAAAAATGTTTTCTTGTGAAATGGATGAGAATAGAATTTTTCATACATGGATGATGTGTTTTAATGTTTCATTTTATGAGGCCTTGTTGAAATAAGACATAGTTCTCAGTACCAATGGTTTATTGAAACACGATATTGTTTACCTTGTGACAAAAAGATTGATTGATGAGAGACCTCTCATGAGTATTGAACTATATCATGAGAATTCAAAGATGGATGTATATGAATCCAACTTTTCTACTCATTCATGTTAGTAATAGTCTAATTTATAGAATATAATGTCATAGTAATAATTAAAAAATGAAAATAAAATAAAATATATCACCAAATAAGATAATTACATATATCAAAAATTATTTATATAATGGAAAATCTAAAAAACAAATATAATTATCTCAAATAATTTTATTAATGAACTATTATCCCATAAAAAACTTACATGTATACATTATATAAGATAATATTTTCTTTGACATGAAGTACGATTGTACAAGACACCAATTTACAATTACATTTAAATATACTCTGGATAATCAATAAATAATACTGTCGCAACTATAACATCAATCCCAGGCACAAAAACTCTTTGTTCGGTTATACATGTGCTATCCATACACATATATAATTCTCCTCTATGATTCTTATATATCTTAAGGTCTATTCTACATCACTCATAGTAATCATGTAGTATAAAAGGTAAATAAAAACTCATTTGATACCACTACAAAATATTGTGTCCCAAATCACCATTTATGAGGAAGAGTTCCAATTTTTTCATATGAACCTCCTCACATGAATGAGGTAGTCAACCATTAGTTATGGTATGAGATTCACATATGAAGATATTATTCCTACAATATCAATAATGAAAATTACAAATTATATCATAAATAAAAAATATAGGATTAAACTAAAAAAATAATGTTATAACAAATATCATACAATGTTAATAAAATAATACATAATAGATACCCAAGACCTCCATTGTTATAGGTCATTAATTATATGAGAATGAAAACAAAATTAATAACACATTGTGGCATCCCTATGATGTCAGACCTGGTACCACATTTATAATCCATTCTCAATCTCATTTCTCATTGTCACTAGGCCACTTCCCTTCCCATGGTCACTAATTATGATTTCTACATGTAAATAATGTTGACCATATACGATGTGATTATAAATGTAATAGGACACCACAAATGTTTCCTTAACATATGTGAACATAAATATATAAAAAATTATATCATGAAAATGATAAGGCACAAGTAATCATATAATAACACACACTGAGTAATCATGTAGTAACTAATCCTCCAACAGCACTGATTCCATAAACATCATTATGATTTTGCCCAGAATATCTATTTCTTCCACTTCACATAGAAATAATAAATACAATTCCCTTGATTAGTTGTAACCCAATGCCCAACTATCATGTTCTCATGATCCACCATTACGTAGCACCAAATTCCACACCTCGATGGTGGTAATCATCCAGAATAAGGCATGCCACAACCTAAGAAATGTTTTTGTCCATAGATTATGATATGTTCTACATGAAATGTATTCAATAAATGTATAACCACATCACATACACAGAATTATCCTTTGATATCATGTAATGGGTTAATTTGTTAATTCCAATGCATGGTCAACAAACATATAAATAAACATTTCTATTACCTTCCCATGTAATTAAATGATCCATTATCAATATCCATCATTTCATCATCACGATCCACCTCTAGAGGACATCTAACTGAAATTTATCATCATAGTCTTCTTAATACCTGAAGAGTGTTACCACAGGCTATGAAATACCACAATCAATAAATATCATAGTAATAAATAAAAATTCACCTCATTCATAGTTCTCAAATATCAATATATTAATTATATGGTCACATATCTGGAAACGACCTCATGGGTTGTTCACTCACTGATATGAAAACACATATAAAACATGTGTTATCAAGAAAAATAATCAAATCATGTGATCACATGTCATGAAAATATCCCAATCATAATAATTATTCAACAAAACATCATATATAAGTCCCTATATTGTACAAATATTCATACCTCAAGCATTTCATCATCGACTTATATGTATTCTAGGAGCTATTTCACCTGAAACATGTTCTCACACCTATCAGAAATCATTCAAGAAGTGAACACCATGAATAATTACATTTCAATACAGATAGGTATATTGAGTATCATGGTGAAGTGTAATATAAAATGTATATTCTAAACCCATTTCTAATGTAAAATAATTTTTAATACTAATCTTCATGTTTGGTTGATGGAATAAGAACATGGTTAGTTATGGATTGTTATATAAACAGAGATTTGAGGACCCCATTAGTTAGAATCAATCAGATCAACATTATTCTATGATCAATAAATAAGGAAGAAAATAAATTCACCCAAACCATGAAAGGCATACCACAGTACTTGATTGAGTCCCACCAAGTAGGGAACAACAATAAAGGAGGATAAATTGCTGCTTTAGATCAAGAAACTTGTGGGAAGAATCGAGATATTCAAGTATACAAATGGGTTCAGAATAATATCTCATAAAATTAGAACATATTCCTTATCTGTAACTTCATATTAGTTATAATACAAGGGAAAGGGATATGGTCATCCAATATATGAAATATTTTTTTAAATGAATAATATATACATTTTAAACACTAAATTTATTCCAGATTCATTTACACTATCAAATAGTTTATAATCAATATGAAATATCAATATTTTAATCCATTTGTAATCCATCACAACTATCGGATGACCCAACAGCATGGCCTGGACATATCTATGGTGTTCATAAATAGGGAATCCTTACACATCATCCTGCAGGGTGAGTGTAACATCCAACCCCTCAACCACTAGCTTTGGAAAATGAAGTGGGTTTTACTGGGAAAAGGAGAAATCCCCAAGACCCCAAAGATTGAAATATTCTCAATGGGACTCAAGAAGAATTGGGGTAGGATTTTTTTTTTCTAAAAAAATCATCAAATCATTGATAACAATAAAAAACCAAATCACTAGATGATGCATGAGAAACAGAAATACAACAAAATGTATAATTATTTAATCAATTGTATTTGATCACAAGAAGAAAATACAATAGCAAAAATCTCAATGTCACCAAATACATCATCCCAACAAATCTCAACATGCTCCACTTCCCAACTTGATAATTCATACCCATAGTATCAAGAATCATCTCAAATGAATTGTGATACCTTTCCTTTTCAAGTGTCTTGATAGAAGACATCTAAAAATGCACTACATTTCTCAAGAATGGGGTGACTGTCCTAGAAGGGTTATATGTTGGGTTGTGGGTAGCATAAATGGATAATCATTATTTTATACCGATGACTAATTGATAAATACCATGAATTAATGTATTAACATATATTAAATTTAATTTTTTTTGTTTCTAAAATGATGTTGCACAGACATTTGATTGGACGATGGAGGTAGAATCATTTGATATTCATGTTATATAGTATGCAACCCTCCCATCTGTAATGGATTAGGTGGATAAAAAACATCATATTAATGTATATTCTTTGGTTATTATGGATAAAAATATAGTTTGTCTAATACATTTTTTGAATTTATCCCGTTTAAGTAGGAAATATGTTGAAGACCATGACCCATAATTAATGGGACTTCCAACTCTAGAATCAAAAATAATTTCAGGGTAATGGAAGATCACATAATAAATATGGATGGTTATACTACATAGAGAGAATTTTCTATTGAGTCCATAATCCAATGGATGGGTGAATTGTGTTTGAGAAATTTACATTCTTGGTTCCCTCTAAGAGATAGTAGAATACCATGAATCACACATAATGAAGAGAGCATTTTATTCAGAGAACCATAAAATAGTTTTTATTCAAAAAAAAATTTTATGTAATGATGTTGAACTATGTCGAAGTGTTCATGGATATTTAGTAGATATCTATTTCTATCCTTTCGTATTATGACTAATACTGGGATCTGTTACATGTTTCCCATCTTTTGGTATGAACTAAGGGCCAAAATCCCCAATGTGCAAGAGAATCCTAAATAATAAGATTAAATGGTAGGTTTGGATCATTTATCTAACATGGTAACCATAGGTGATACAGATATTCATTTCCATAAAAAATCATATTTATGTGGTTACAGTTATTGGTTTACTTCCATTTTCTGGTAGACTGGTGACTGATCATTCTCTATTATTACTATGGGGTCCTTTCTCTGTAGTAAGAAGTGGAAAATTTTTCAAGAACAATATATTAGAAAATAGTTAGAGGATTATAGGACATACTCATTGTTGTATGTGTGAGGTGATTCTACCATGTTGTTATATTGTAGAAAAATATGGCTTTTTTGAGACCACATGCGGAGACGATAAGAGATTCCAAGACTCGATGTGCCTGGAAGAAATATTTGAATACAGTTAAATTATTATTATTAAAAGTTGGACCGTTAACATTTAAGATGAATATCTCCAAAAGGGTATCCTAGACAAAAATATATAAAGGGGAAATTTCATCCGAAACAATGCCTTTTCCACAGGCAGTGTGTAACATCTTTTGGTGATAACAGACAAAAATCATAGATTTTGGACATAAGAGTCATTAAATATTTTATTAAAAATATTTTCTTATGACAAATCCGTTTTTTTTTTCCTTTTTATTAAACCTAGATGTAGGGGACCATTGTGAGAGTTGACAACCCTATAAATTTCCCATTTAATCATGATAGAAATAACCTCATAAGAAGGCATTGAAAAACAATGACAGATCGACACCTACTCAAATCAAGAATTGAGGATCAAGGGAATTCTTCAGTGGATCGACAATGATAAAGAATAAACCCCCATCAACGAACGTTCTAAAACAATGCAGGGAATTTTTTTAATTTGTTTTCGTCCACCATTCATCATTATTTTTCCTACAACAAATGTTAATCAATTAAAAAAAATTGATTCATTGTCCTAGTGTAGTGTGTGGTGAGGAATTATATTGCCTGTTTTGAATCGAGGATAATCCATATTTAGATTGAACTATGCATAAATTTGTAAATCCTTTTTGTTTTCTATTAAAATTTTGATATATTGGGATGACACAAATAAGGCATAGATCTATCCACATTGTCTGTTCTTGTGTTCTTCCCATTTTTCATGGCATAACGAACCAGTCGTCGGCTCGATGACTAGCGATAGTAACAAACCGTGGGCTAGGTGGGATCGCAATGGCAAATAATCCCATGATATGATGCCATGGGTGAGGGTGGTGCAAGGAAGCCACCAGCTCAAAGGAAAACAGAGGGGAAGGTCATGGCTAGGTGACTGCAATGGTGTTGGAAGGTCGTAGCCAGTATGGCCATGGAGGTTGCAGACTGCCAGCTGCCGAGGGACCCACGGTGGAAGTAGCTTCAGGTGGTGTCAGCGCGCCGTGATTGGAGGTCAGGGAACTAGCAGATGCATCACCCTGATCTGCATTAGGGGAGGGAATTCGTATCACTGGCCACATGATTTTTCATGTCATGCGGACTAGCATCATTGAACTATGGTGCCAGGTGGCCACACAACGTACCGTGTGGCCGAGAATGTGTATGTGGCACGGAACCATTTGGTGGAAGAGGGCCAGATCACTTATGGCAGGATGGGATGGGGAATTGCGGCCGCCCTGGGCATGCCTGTGGGATCGACCTGCAGTCTAGCAGGTCGGGTTGCTGGACCCCAGGTAGAGTTAATTTTGGTCCGCCCAACTGGATCAGACCGGGCATGGACCCAACTGTCCTCATTTTAGAAAAAAATCCCTTTAACATTCAAAACGCAATCTGTTTGATGAGCCATCAACGAAATTGAGACACTTTTGATGAGGAGGTCCTTTTGAGATGGCTTTGTGAGACCATACTGAGGGCTAGAGTGGGTCTAGAGCTTCTCCCCTTGGTCCATTCCTCAAGGGTGTATTGCGACATTACCTTGAAATACCCTAGGGAGATAGAGTCCCGAATAGGGTTACGGAATCCTACATGGTAATGGATTGATATTCTATCACCCATTATATAGTTTTTTTATTGACATGACCTCTGAGCGAAGGGTGTTAATCCTACATCTAGTGGGCCATACATATAGGGTTTGTAGTATTCATTATAATCCTCTATATTAAAAGTTCCTTTGATAGGGTTTGTGGTATTCCCTTAGAATACCCTATATTGTAGGGTAATACAAATTGGTTTCACACTATTCTTTGAGGGAATCACATCTATTTATAACATAATCTTGACCAAAAAATACATCAAGACTCTAAGAGCGAGTCCTCCCAGAACGAGCATGGCTCGAGTGGAATCATGCGGCATATGTTAGGCTATGACTTATCCATTCTACCTAGTTATTTTTATCTATGTATATCTTGATATTCATTGTATATGTATTTGTGTATACCTGTGTATAGTCCACTGTTCATTTTTTACTGTGTTTTGCTCTATGGTTTTGGGGTTTCCTACAAAGTACTATTTTTCTCACCCTTTCCCATGCTTTCCCCACACATATAATTTCTTGTACAGATGACCAAAATTTCAACGAATACCTAATTGAAGTAGGACCAAGACTAAGACAAAACATTGATTTGTGAGATTAGATAGACCGAGTTGTTTCTGATAGCTTACTACTATAGCTTTAGTACCCTTATTTGTAGGTATGATTTTATAGTTTTCTTCCATTAGATTGGATTTTATTGTGTCCCAGTTTACCTTCATGTACTTTAATTTCTTAATGTACTATGTGACTGGTTCATAGTTTATACGTGCATGGTGGTTGGTGTTTTATATTTTTTAGCTTAGGGATCAGAGACATGTGCATGTGTATATATACATAGGAGAAGGAAGAATTTTAGAAAATATGCCTACTCTGTGCTAGTCACCAGCCCCTTGCCTATTAGAGGTGGGCTTGGGGTAGTCACGACACAGACCCCACTAGGACGAGTCCTTATATAGTGGTATTAGAGCGGTTCGGTTCCACATTGAGAAAAATAGTCAATGAGATTGGTTTGGAGAAACAATGTGATGTGTTTCAAGTTTGTCATTTATGTTAGGGAATATAGTGTTGGTGCGGCAACTGACATATCCATACCCTCAAAGTATGGGAAACTACTTTTTTACTTGGTACATGAAAACACTAGTTGTAGGTAAATGAATGGAACATGCATCATATAGAAATGGGATATGATTTCCATGTCCTTATTAAGTAGGATCACTATATATACTCAATTGACTATTAATAATCTTGACATATTTCAAGATGCCTCTTGACATAAACCCATCCAAGATCCTGATTCATGATCATAAAAATGATCTGCTTAGTGATAAGGCATCAGTATAGGGGTTATTCTTAACATCGCCCCTTTATTTGATTTTCCTGTTGTACTACCACCCGTAATGCATTAGTTTTTGACAGTGCTATAGGTAGAGGATGCATGCAGGATAAGTTCATTTCATGAGTTCCTGAGGTAGAAAAATCCTATGTTTAGGGGTGAGATTGACCCCCAGGTTGCTAAGGATTGGATGGAGGGTGTTACTCACATCACTCACCTTCTGAGGACTCCATCCTATCAGATGACATTCATAGTTTCATGCTATATACAAGGCTATGTGGGATGGTGGTGGAGGTAAGTGATCCAAATGCATGATGAGCCGACACTCTATTAGGATGACTTTGAGAACCACATCTGGCATGAGTTATTCTAGAGACCTTGTGGTCAATATGAATCCCAAATCTCCTGCATCAACAACATGGCAGCCATACAATAGCGAAGTACTCGACAAAGATTACTGATCTTTCTATCTACATCAAAGATATGGCATGGGTCCCATTATTCATGGCTTATGATAGTGACCAGGGACTACACTGATAGATAAGGGAATCCATGGTGTCTTTTAGCATCCCTACTCAAGACAGGGTGATGGAGTTAGCTCTAAATGTGGAGAGATTCCTAGAAGAACTGGCGCCAACAGTGGGAGCTACCAGTAGACATTTGGTGGTGGAGTCCATAGCATTGGGTAGCCAGCCATAGGCTAAGGGGCCCAAGTGGTCTATATCCTTCAAGGGATAGCCCAAGGATATGTGATCACCGATAAGAGGATCCCAGGGCAGAGCAGGACATCCAAATGATAAACTATTATTCGTATGTGGTGGTTGGGGACACTTAGGTTGTTATTGACTAAAACGTCTTGTGGATAATGAGTGGAAAATTGAGGGACCACCAAGGAAAAGGAAGATGTTTGAGCAGGGGGGGGTCTGCAGTGCTTTGTATTTGGTAGGGGGGAAATTACAACATCTACCAGTGGATTGTGGTTCGAGGTACTTGCATAACCACCCCCTGGTGGTCCGCCAATGGATAAGGGAGACGATGGAAAGGGGAGAGGCCTGCTTAAGGTGATGGGGGATTATGACCCCAACACTCTAGAGATGATTATATATATGATCTATGTCTTCTCCAACCATGATGAAGTTCTTATAGGGATATGTTCTTGTAAATCCTTTATTTCTATGGAACCTTTTAGGAACTCAGAGATTCTGGTGGAGTCTTTGGCTTGATCATTGTGTTTAGATACCCTAATGAGGGGATTCAATGATCACAAACTAGTTATGATATTTTGAGTATACTATTTAAGGAGTGATATTTGGCTGGGTTATTCTAATAGCGGTGTTGAGGCCTTAAGACATCATTCTGGGTATGCACTAGTTATCCACAGTCCATGATCAGATTGACGATTTTAGGCACAGAGTGCGGTGTGTCCAAATATATGGGATCATGTTTTCCTTTATTTGTGAAAAGGAAGTGCATGAAGTAAATGATGCACATTCTCAATAGAGGGTGCAACTAGTCTCTCGCCAGTTGGCTAGCCTCACCCTCGGTGTGGTTTAGGAGAGTGGTCCCAATTTCATATAGTGGTGGAAGAGTATGAATATTTCTTCCCTGATGATTTTCCAGGATTACCAACTCAGATGTAGGTTGACTTCTGCATTGATCTGTAACCCGAGACAACACCATAATCTAGACTTGGATATCAGATGGATCCTATGGAGGTTCTAGATTTTAGGGTACAACTAGATGATTTGTAGGGGCATGTCTTTGTGAGTCCCAATATCTAACCTTATGTGGCCCCAATGCTGTTTTTCAAGAAAGAAGATGGAAGTTTCAGGCTATGTTTGGACTTTAGGAACTTGAATTATGTCACCATAAAAAACAAGTATCCACTGCCGAGAATTGATGACCTCTTCGACCAGCTATTGTGAGTGAGGTGGTCCTCGAAGATAGACCTAAGATCTACATATTATTAGTTTTATTTTAGGATGAGGATGTACCGAAGATAGCCTTTAGATGTCTTTATGGACTCTATGAGTACATGTTTATTCCTATTAATCATGATCAACTCTATAGTAGTGTCCATGGGACTCATGAACATCATCTTCCTACCATACGCTGACAGGTTCATCATGGTCATCATTGATGAAATTCTAGTTCACTCGGCGTCTGATGATTACCATGTGATACAACTGAGGATGGTCCTAGAGATGTTTAGAGGTAAAAAACATTACGGGAAGCTCTAAAAGTGTTAGTTCTAGATTCGGTAGGTCCACTTTCTAGGACGTGAAATTTTGGAGGCTTGAGTTTTGGTGGATCCAGTGAATATTTATGTGGTGCTTGATATATAGCCACCATGGAGTGTGACCGAGTTAAGGAGTTTATTGGTCTTGGCTGGGTAGTATCAATGTTTTGGACCTAACTTTTATAGGGTAGCAACTCCCTTGATGGATTTGATAATAAAGGGACAACTGATCGCGTGGAAAGAAAAGTGCAAGTATTTTTTCTTGGAGAAGATGTATAGGTTGATGAGTTCTCCCATCGTGAGAATTCTAGAGGGGGTTTTTAGGTATATAGTGTATTGTGAAAAATTGGGGACTTGTCTCAAATGTGTCCTAATGCAGGGGAAAGAAATGATTTTTGGTGGCTCATGAAAGTTGATGAAGAATGAGCGGACATAAGCCACCCGTGATCTTTAGGTGACTGTCTCAGTCCTCGTATTGAATATGTGGCAAAATTACATGATAAGGGATCAATTTACCATCTATTCAAACCATAAGATCCTCCTGCACATATATTTGTAGAGGGACATGAACTTCAAACATAGACGGTGGTTGGAGTTTCTCCAGGAATATGACTTCTAGATCATCTATACTCCTAGAAGGGAAACATGGTGGTATATGCTTTTAGAAGGATGTCCATATTGTAGTTTCTGAGTGAGGAGTCAAAAAAGTTGGTTGTGCTATAGATATTCATTATCAATGATGGTGGAGGAGCTTATATGCATTTTATGTTTATTGACATTGTATTGTTGTGGTATGTTAGGGAGGCACAACTTTGGGATATTGACTATCAGTCCCAACATTTTTATTTGTCCAAATGGTAGACATATAATGGGTATTAAATAGGTAGGGAGCACTTAATTCAGTTAAGAGGGTGCATCGTTGTGCCAGTAGCATTTTGAGAGGAGGTTCTGAGGGTGTTCCACACATTCCCCTTAGTGGATCATCTGGGTGTGGTGAAAATGTACCAAGACCTCTGATTCTAGTTCTGGTCTCCTTGGATGAAAAAGGAATTGAATGAATTTATTTCTCAGTGGATCACTTTTCATCATGTGAACGATGAGTACCGGGTTCCATCAGGCTTGAATCATGCACTCGAGGTGTCATTGTGGATGTGGGATGGTATATCGATGGACATTGTGATGGTTTTACCACGCACGTCCAGGGGACATGATACCATATGGATGATCACTAAAAGACACACCAAGTCTCCCCACTTCCTACAAATCCAGGAGTGGGGTTCCATAGAGATTTTGGGACACATATACATTCAGTAGATACTTCAAATTCACGCGGTGAATTTGATGATATTTTCAGACCATGATGCTCATATTACCTCCTAGATATGGAAGGTTTTTCAGGAGGATTTTGGGACTCGGTTGTTGTTGAGAACATCTTTTCATGCCCAGATGGATGATCGGATGGAGAGAACCATCCATATGCTAGAGCACATGCTTCCTACCTACATCATGGAATTTGGTCATAGTTGGGAGGACCACTTACCTATGGTGGAGTTGGCATACAATAACAACCCCCACTCCACCATTAGTATAAAACCATTCGAGGCTTTGTATGGACAAATATGTAGTTCACTATTGTGCCCGACTGACCCAGCGGAGTCAGAATGTTTGGGCCCATAGTTGGTGCGGGATACCACAGAGAAGGTGAAGATAATCCTGGAGACCATGTTTTCTGCCTGGTCTCACCTCGACAAGGTTTGAAGAAAGTTTTTTGGGGTGATATGTTTTCACTGAAGTTCATCAGCCCCTTTTAGATTATGAGAAAATTTAAAAATGTGGAATAACACCTATCTATACCCCCATGGTTGAACCGAGTGCATGATTTCATTCATGTGTCATAGTTGAGGAGGTATAAGCATGACACATTGCATGTTATCAATTAGGGAGAGTTGGACATTGATGTTGGGGTGTTGTTTACAGATTTTCCAATTGAAATCAAGGATCAGGAGGAAATGACCCCTTGCATGAGGTTTATTCATCTAATGCGTATTCGGTGGTGGCACGAGAACCTTTAGGATATCACATAGGAGTGGAAGGCTCAGATTGTGGTCATCGTTGTTGTCTTTTTGTTGAGTATCCCTTGTTTTGGCTTTTGGGGACTTAAATCCATAAGGTGGGGAAAATATAATGAATCCGTTTTTAATCCAATTTATTATAATAAATTTATTAGGGAAATATTGAGAGTTCATGCTGAGACGACAAGAGATTCGGAGACCCGGTGTTCCTAGAATTAATATTCCAATAAAGCATAGTTTTTAATAAAAATACGATGGGAGGCTAACTTGGAACATTAATAACTCTTAAAATAGTTCCCAAATTAAATATATAAGGGCACCATTTCTTCTAGAATGTCGACATTACCTCTTGGTAGGGCCTAAAATAATCTGGCTCGGTCCAGACAAAAAAGTATGATTTTGGACGTAACCATAATTAAAAATATTTAATAAAAATATTTTCTTATGACCTAGAAAATTCGGTTTACTTTTTATTAAACCTAGAGGATGGGGTCCATGGTGAGAATAGGAATCCTTCGAAATTACCTAAGAACTCTTGAGAGAAGGAACCTCAGATGATGGCGTTGGGAAAAGATGATTGATCAATTCCACTAAAATCAAGGATCGAGGATCGAGGGAATTCTTCATCAAATCATTAGTGATGAAGAATCTCCCTCCATAAACAAATGATCCATACCTAGGTAATTAATTGTTTTATTTGGGTTTATTCCCCATTATTTATTCTCTTTCCATATGATGAATTTGAATCAATCGACGAACAAATTGATTCACGTATCATGCGTAGTGCAGGGTTGGGATTTACATCGCTTTTTTGAATTGGGGATTATACATGTTTAGATTGAACCATGAATTGAATAATGATTCTTCCCATTTTTCGATTATGACATGGATATATCAGTCCATCATGAACAAGACCTAGCTCTATCCACATTGGGAATTCACGTGTTCTTCTCATTCATCATGGGGAAAGAATACTATTTGCCTTCTCGATGGTCAGCAGTGACCGCATCCCAAGGTCCAAGCTAGACCGCGGTGGTAGATAAGACTGTGACAAGAGGCCACAGGTGGGGGTAGCATAAGGAAGCCACAGGCATAGAATATGGAGATGGGGAGGGCCACAACCAGGCGGGTTACGATAGAGGTGGAAGGCCGCAGCCCGGTGGGCCCCGTCGAAGGAGGCATCCATGGTGTACTTCTACATCGACAGATGATACTGTAACATCCCAAGTAAGTAATGAATAATAGATATTTTTATCTATGTCTATTAATGATTAAGATAGTGTTATATTGGCTTAAAATGAAAATAAATACAATCTTATGCATGGAATACACTAATATTCTTAAAAGATTGTTTTACTGCCTTTTGATGGAAAACCATTTTTGAATCTATATTTTGACAATTTTATAAACTATGTTTGTCAAAATAAACTTATCTTTTATGATTGGGACATCAAAATTTACCTTGTGTGAATTTTTGGTATTTTTCTGACAATGTTCATTTTTTAATGAATAGTTAAAAATACTGCATTTTACATCAAAACTGCTTTTTAATCTAATTTATTTATATGATTAGATTATGTTTTGAATTGGTTTTGAAGTGAAATTAGAATATATTTTTACCATTTTATCCAATGGTGGTCATTTGAATCAAATTCACTTTGAAATTAGACTTAAACTGGTGTCAATCTTTTGATACTTATTGTTTTGTAAAAACACGCTATTTGCTCTGGCAGCGGGAATTTATTATTAAATTAATTAATGTGACTTATATAATTTTAATTTTGTAAAATAGACTTCATTTTTGAATTCTGAATATCAAATATAGCTTAGGGTGAATTTTTGGTAATTTTCTGAAAAACTTCAATTTTTGATGAATAGTGAAACCACTAAGTGGTAATCAAGCAAACTGATTTTTCAGTTAAATGAAAGTTTACCACTAATGTGTATTGAATTTTGAAAATCCAACATACATGGTTGTCATTAAGAAGTAAAATGTGGTTCAATGAGATTAAAACAATTTTTTGGTGAATAGTAACTTATTAAGTTTTTAATCGCGATTAGTGGTAATTAGTGTAGTTTAAGGTATAAATAATGCATTAATAATATGAAATGACCTATACACATGTCCCAACCTCATTGGTTGTGTCATGGCCGACCATGAAATGCCATGGGTCAACTTGGGGACCCCATGGATCCACTTTTGTTGGGAAATGACATAAATTACTTTTTATTTAATGTTAAAGTGAAAATGACACAAACATAATATGTTTTACGAAAACAATTTTTAAGTGGGGTTATACAAGTCCAAATTTTGATTATAAATAGTCATTGGAAATCTAAACAGATTTCCTACATCATAGTATTTTTTTTATTATTTTTAGACATTAAAAAAATTAAATTATTTATGACATAATAATGATGCAGCGATGACATCATTATTTGACGATTTAAATAAAATGGGAAGGTAATGTAAAATCTATGAACTACACATGGCCAAAACCAATTGGATGAGTGGATTTAGAACCCTTATCACCTTATCCACGAATTATATCAATGTGGGACCTTTTAAAACCGAAACACATTTTCAAATAATGTAATATTTCTTTACTTTCCAAAAGTGCCCCTCCTCTCCTCTTATAAAAGGCCCCCACCTCTACCTCATTTCACACACACCTCAAACCTTTGGCTCGGCCAACCCCTGCCCATTTACTCTCTCCACATCCCTCTACTAATCCTAGAGTATTACCTTTGGGCAGAATCCTTTCAAAGGAAGCCTTTAGGCTCAAATCAAAAGGAGTTACACTTTTTAAGGTAATTCATTCTCTCATGATCATTTGTTTTATTTTGCTTCTCCAACCCCCTAAACTCTTTTTATTTACTTATTTTGTAACAACACCAGTATATTCAATATAATAGGATGTTGTTATAAGATATATTTGAGCTACACTTTCACACAACTACATCAAATGGTTAAAGAACATACGGTTTCCGTGGATGGCGAAATTCTGTCTCCCGAAACGATGATTGTTAAATACTCATTTAACACCTTTAAAGGTGGCCATTATGATGTCACTATTTTTATATATGATATATAATATGTTTATGTTTTCCTTAATCTTCTGTTTTTTTCATTTTGGTCATACCTTTATGGTTTCCATTATGGGTAAACACGATATCTTCATTTTAGGAAGTGCGGACTACCGCCCCCTAAAATTGATTTGATTCGTTAATACCATATGTGGGACATATAAAGGATGGAACTATGATATTATATATGATATTATACTGGAATTATATTATACTCTTATATCATTAAGATTCCATTCCAGAAAATATGAAATAGAAATGGAAGTAGCGTTCATGCGTATGTACGGCTTACCGTCTCCATGAACGGTGCATTTCATTTCTTACCTCTAAATGATTATGTAATATTATAAATGCATGTATGTACTGGATATATATGCCATATATGATATCTACATCATGAATACCATTCTGGATATAATGAACCTTTGACCAAATTAACAACATGTAAGTGTAAGAAGTCTATTTTTGACTTAAGAACCAAATACCGACAAAATGAACATTATTAACTTAACTGATTATATGATGTTCATAACATGGTATAAAAGGAATAATGAACTTGAAAAAGATTCATAATCAAGTAGAGATTAACTCAAGTTTATTATTCAGGAGATTAAAGAACGGTCGAGTCAAGTCGGATACGAGGTATGGGACTTCGTCTCAATCTCCTTTCATTGAGGCATATTTTATTTTATACACAACTTTCTTTTATACGGTGTATAAACCCCTTTGACGTTTACGTTTATTCAAAAAGAATCTTTTTTTATACAAATCGTTTACTAAACGACAAAAGGGAATGTTTTTGTCGTACGTATGCTGCGACAACGACTTCTCCGCCGTCGTGACCGTTATTTGAGTTTCGGCTTCCTCTACAAGCCATACCTTCTTTTTAAAAGAAAAATAAATACCATGTTTTACTTTTCATTTATTTTAGTATTGAAAATGGTTTTCATAATGTTTTTATATCAATGTGTTGTATTGATATCTCATGATTGAAATGTGGAAATTTTATGTTTCCTTTATGCATGTTTATGTGATACGATTATGTTATGGTTCTTGGGCATTGTTATGAAGAACGGGTGGTTCCGTGATAAACTAAGGGCGGGTGAGCCCGATATAGCTCTCCAATGCATTGGGTAACGCGAAGGAGTGAAACGTTAAGGTTTCTCCGAAGATATTTTAGGGAATATACTGTGATGGGTATTCCAAACGTAACCAAGAGGGTTACTCCCAACGTAAGAATGTTATGAATGCCTCAAGTTACCTTTATGTCTTATGATTTCTATGATTTATTCATGATTTTATGAGGTATGTTAAAGTGCCTATGTTTTATGGGTAAAGTATGATTTCATTCTTATGTATATATGAACTCATGTTTCCTTTCCATGTTTTTATAACCCATACTGGGCTTTTTATGCTCATCCCAAGTTTTTTTGAAATGTTTTTCACAGGTCAAGGGAAAGGTACATGATATGATGATAGTGTCAAGGAAGTGTCAAGAAATAATCCATTTTTTATTTCAAATTTGTTTTCCATTGATGGGAATGAAGAATACTATCTTTATGTAACCACTTTGTTTATATGTGGAATGTAATGCAAGTTTTATGATCTAATTCTCTAAAACTCTAAACCCGAAAAGATCCCCAATGTGTAATCTTGTAATAACTCAAGTTTAAGTAAGGTTTAAGGCTGGGGCCTTATAGTTGGTATCAGAGGTCGGTTTAGATAACTTTAGGAGTTAGAATTCTATTAAATGATTATCCAAAAATATTTTTTTTGAAATGATATAGCATTTAAAGATTACCATGTTGCTTCATCTAAGACATGTTTGTTCAGAATGGTTTTCCGCAGAGGAAACATGGAAGCAGTGCTAGGATGGCATACAGAAGGAAATAACCTTCCGAATCAGCATCCAGAAATGGTCGGAATTGGAACTGAAAAGTTTGTTGCAGTAATGGCGCAGTTTACTCAAGCGATAAATGGTGGTGGTATCCATGCACGAGATCAGCCAGAACAACCGCAGAGGAACATGTCAGTGGTGGAACATTTCAGGAGGCAACATCCCCCATCATTCAGAGGATCATCTGACCCTGTGCTAGCTGAAGGGTGGATTAAAGCACTGGAGAAGATTTTTGATGTCATGGGGTGTTCATACAATCAAAAGGTTAGTCTTGTTATTTACCGTTTGGAGGGTGAAGCAGATTAGTGGTGGTCTATGGTTAAAAATATCCGGGACGCCGATGAGATTGATGCTCTTGACTGGGATGAATTCAAAGGTATGTTTCTTGAGAAGTATTTTCCTAAGGCTGTTCGACTTAGGATGGAAAATAAATTCTTGGAATTGAGGCAAGAGGAAGATTCAGTGGCTGCCTATGAAGAAAGGTTCACTCGATTGGCAAGGTATGCTCCAAATTTTATCCGAGACCTTGATAGTAAAATCAATCGTTTTTACTCAGGATTAAAGCCAATTTATCGAATGGAATTAGCTTCTCGTGAGTATAAAAGTTATGAAAAGCTTGTTCGATGTGCTGAGAAGGTGGAAATGGAGTTTGCCGATGACCAAGTTTTCTATAACAACCAGCAGAAGAAGAGAACGAGGTGGCAGGAGAAAGGTAATAATTCTTCAAAAAAGTCTGATGGTAAGAGAACTAAGTTTCCAGTTTGTGATAAATGTGGAAAAAGGCATGCTGGGGAATGTCTTCTGAATTCTAGGAAGTGCTACCGATGTGGTAAGATGGGACATAAGGCTCGTGATTGCACTGAAAAGGATCAAGCTGAAGGTAAGAACAAATTTGATTTACAGTTAGTGAAGTGTTATAAGTGCAATGAGATGGGTCACTATGCAAACGAGTGTCCGACAAGGAGCTTGAGTGATGGGAAGCAGTTAGACTACAAGCAGAAAGGGGTGGTGAAATCCTTTGCAACTACTTCAGCAGATGTCGGGCCATCAAATGAAGTTGTATCAGGTACTTTGTTTTTTCAGATTATGCCAGTGTGTTGTTTGATTCGGGGTCTACACATTCTTTCATCTCCGAAACCTTTTCTAGTAAAATGGGAATACCATCTCAAGAAATGACTCCTGAACTTTTGGTAAAAACACCTGGGGGAAGTGTCGAGGCAAAAAGAATTTATAAGAATCTTCCTATCCTTATCTGTGGAAAGAACCTACTTGCAAACCTTATTGTTCTACCTCTAGTAGAGTTTTATGTTATCCTGGGTATGGATTGGCTCTCTATTTACCATGCTAAGATTGACTGTAGAGCTAAAGAAGTTTCTTTTCAGAAATACTTTCAGTTTGCTTACAAGAATGAACCCTTACTTTTGATAACATATCAAGAGGCCGAGAAACTTGTAAAAGATGAAAATGAATGTTATCTTGCACACGTCGTTGAAAATAAAGGAACTATTCATATTAATGAAGTGCCAGTGGTAAATGAGTATCCTGATGTTTTTCCTGATGAGTTGCCTGGAATAATACCAGATCGGGAAGTTGAGTTTACTGTTGACTTAGTTCCTGATGCTAAGCCAATTTCAAAACCCCCTTATCAAATGGCACAAATTGAACTTTTAGAGTTGAAGGAGCAATTGCAAGATTTATTAGATAAAGGTTTCATTAGACCTAGCACATCACCATGGGGTGATCTTGTTTTATTTTTTAAAAAGAAAGAAGGTTCTATAAGACTTTTCATTGATTATAGAGCCTTGAATAATATCACTGTTAAGAACAAATATCCTTTGCCTCATATCGATGATTTGTTTGATCAGCTCCAGGGAGCTCAGTTTTTTTCAAAGATTGACTTGAGATCGGGGTACCATCAGCTGAAGGTAAAGGAGGCAGATATTCCGAAGACCGCGTTCCGTACGAGATATGGCCATTATGAATTTGTAGTAATGCCTTTTGGGCTAACCAATGCACCTACTGTATTCATGGACTTAATAAATAGAATTTTCCATGAGTTCTTGGATAAGTTTGTGGTGGTTTTCATTGATGATATTTTGGTGTTTTCTAAAAGTAAATAGGAGCATGAAAAACATTTAAGGGTTATCTTGCAAACCTTAAAAGAAAAGAAACTGTATGGGAAATTCAGCAAGTGTGAGTTTTGGTTGCAACAAATTTCTTTCCTTGGTCACATTGTTTCTAAAGATGGAATAACTGTTGATCCTGCAAAAACAAAAGTTGTGGAAGAATGGCCAAGACCCACAAATGTAACCGAGATTCGTAGCTTCCTTGGTTTTGCGGGCTATTACCGAAGGTTTGTTAGAAATTTTTCACGGTTATCTAGTCCAATGACTAAGCTAACTCGGAAGGGTGTTAAGTTTATCTGGACAAAAGAATGTGATGATTGTTTTCAGGAATTGAAAAGACGATTCGTGAATGCTCCAGTTTTGGCACTACCTTCCAGGAATGGTGAGTTTGTTATATACAGTGATGCTTCATTGAAAGGACTTGGTTGCGTCCTAATGCAGAATGATCAGGTAATTGCTTATGCTTCACGACAGTTGAAAAATCATGAGGTAAATTACCCTACACATGATTTGGAATTAGCTGCTGTTGTTTTTGCTTTAAAAATTTTGAGGCATCATTTGTATGGAGTAAAGTGTGAAATATATACCGATCACAAAAGTTTTAAGTATATATTCACTCAGAAAGAGTTAAACATGAGACAGAGGAGATGGCTAGAATTAATCAAGGATTATGATTGTACAATTCATTACCATCTGGGAAAAGAAAATAAAGTGGCTGATGCTTTGAGTCGAAAAATTAATGCTTCATTAAAAATGTTGCGGTTGGAACGTGATCCTTTGGTCAAGGATTTGATGAAATTTGGCATAGAAGTTGTTGGTGCAGGAAGTCCTTCTGTTTTGTTTCAGGTATCAGTGAGATCTTCTCTATCAGATAGAATCAAGCAAGCACAGAAGCAAGACAGTGAGTTGCAGAAAAGGGTAGAGCTGGTTCAGAAAGGTAAGTTGCATGAATTCGACATTGATAATGATTGCATTTTGAGATTTGGGAAGAGATTGTGTGTGCCTTGTGATTCACAGTTGAAGAGAGATTTGTTATGTGAAGCTCATAGTTCTCCGTTTTCAGTTCATCCGGGCAGTACTAAGATGTATAGAGATCTGCGGGAGTATTACTGGTGGGATGGAATGAAAAGAGATATTGCTGATTTTACTGTGAGGTGTTTGACTTGTCAGCAGGTTAAAGCAGAGCGGCAGTTACCGAATGGGATGCTTCAGCCTTTACCAGTACCAGAGTGGAAATAGGAGAATATATCCATGGACTTTGTTGTTGGATTACCGAAGACATATCGATGTAATAATGCAATCTGGGTTATTGTTGATCGCTTGACCAAATATGCTCATTTCCTTGCTATACGAGATACTTTCTCTCTTGATCAACTTTCCCGTTTGTATCTTAAAGAGATAGCCAGGTTACATGGAGTTCCTCTCTCCATTGTATCGGATCGTGATCCCAGGTTTACTTCTAACTTTTGGAAAGGCCTTCAGAAGTCGTTGGGTACTGAATTAAATTTTAGTACAGCTTTTCATCCTCAATCAGATGGGCAGTCAGAACGAACAATTCAGACATTGGAGGATATGCTATGAGCTTGTTCTATGGATTATCAGGGAAGTTGGGACCAACATCTTTCTTTGGTTGAGTTTTCATATAATAACAGTTTTCATTCCAGTATACAGATGGCACCATTTCAGGCATTATATGGGAAGCGATGTCGAACTCCAGCTTTCTGGGATGAAGTGGGTGAAAGGAAGTTGATGGGACCAGAATTGGTAGAAGAGATGGCAGAAAAAGTTCAGCTGATTCAGAAACACATGAGAACAGCTCAGAGCAGGCATAAGAGTTATGCGGATAACCGGAGGAAGGATCTATCTTTCGAGGTAGGTGATCATGTTTTTCTCAAGGTTTCTCCTTGGAAAAGTTTGATGAGATTTGGTAAGAAAGGAAAGTTGAGTCCAAGGTTTGTTGGACCATACAAAATTCTGGAGAGAGTTGGATCAGTTGCATACCGAGTGGCTTTACCTCCGAGTTTATCTCAGGTACACAATGTTTTTCATGTTTTGATGTTGAGAAAGTATATTCCAGATCCATCTCATGTTTTGAGTCCAGAGGTAGTTCAGCTGGAAGAGAACCTATCTTATGAGGAACAACCAGTCCAGATTCTTGACCACAGGGAGCAAGTGTTAAGGAATAAAGTGATTCACCAGGTAAAGGTTTTGTGGAAAAACCACATAATTGAAGAGGCAACATGGGAATCTGAAAATGCAATGAGGGATAAGTACCCCCATTTATTCGATAAGTAAATAAATTGCGGGGACACAATTTTCTAAAGGGGGGAAGGATGTAACATCCCAAGTAAGTAATGAATAATAGATATTTTTATCTATGTATATTAATGATTAAGATAGTGTTATAGAGGCTTAAAATTAAAATAAATACAATCTTATGCATGGAATACACTAATATTCTTAAAAGATTTTTTTACTGCCTTTTGATGGAAAACCATTTTTGAATCTATATTTTGAAAATTTTATAAACTATTTTTGTCAAAATAAACTTATCATTTATGATTGGGACATCAAAATTTACCTTGTGTGAATTTTTGGTATTTTTCTGACAATGTTCATTTTTTAATGAATAGTGAAAAATACTGCATTTTACATCAAAACTGCTTTTTAATCTAATTTATTTATATGATTATATTATGTTTTGAATTGGTTTTGAAGTGAAATTAGAATATATTTTTACCATTTTATCCAATGGTGGTCATTTGAATCAATTTCACTTTGAAATTAGACTTAAACTGGTGTCAATCTTTTGATACTTATTGTTTTGTAAAAACACGCTATTTGCTCTGGCAGCGGGAATTAATTATTAAATTAATTAATGTGACTTATATGATTTGAATTTTGTAAAATAGACTTCATTTTTGAATTCGGAATATCAAATATATCTTAGGGTGAATTTTTGGTAATTTTCTGAAAAACTTCAATTTTTGATGAATAGTGAAACCACTAAGTGGTAATCAAGCAAACTGATTTTTCAGTTAAATGAAAGTTTACCACTAATGTGTATTGAATTTTGAAAATCCGACATACATGGTTGTCATTAAGAAGTAAAATGTGGTTCAATGAGATTAAAATAATTTTTTGGTGAATAGTAACTTATTAAGTTTTTAATCGCCATTAGTGGTAATTAGTGTAGTTTAAGGTATAAATAATGCTTTAATAATATGAAATGACCTAGACACATGTCCCAACCTCATTGGTTGTGTCATGGGCGACCATGAAATGCCATGGGTAAACTTGGGGACCCCATGGATCCACTTTTGTTGGGAAATGACATAAATTACTTTTTATTTAATGTTAAAGTGAAAATGACACAAACATAATATGTTTTACGAAAACAATTTTTAAGTGGGGTTATACAAGTCCAAATTTTGATTATAAATTATCATTGGAAAGATAAAAAGATTTCATACATCATAGTATTTTTTTTATGATTTTTAGATATTAAATAAATTAAATTATTTATGACATAATAATGATGCAGCGATGACATCATTATTTGACGATTTAAATAAAATGGGAAGGTAATGTTACATCTATGAACTACACGTGGCCAAAACCAATTGGATGAGTGGATTTCGAACCCTTATCACCTTAGCCACGAATTATATCAATGTGGGACCTTTTAAAACCGATACACATTTTCAAATAATGTAATATTTCTTTACTTTCCAAAAGTGCCCCTCCTCTCCTCTTATAAAAGGCCCCCACCTCTACCTCATTTCACACACACCTCAAGCCTTTGGCTCGGCCAAACCATGCCCATTTACTCTCTCCACATCCCTCTCCTCATCCTAGAGGATTACCTTTGGGCAGAATCCTTTCAAAGGAAGCCTTTAGGCTCAAATCAAAAGGAGTTACACCTTTTAAGGTAATTCATTCTCTCATGATCATTTGTTTTATTTTGCTTCTCCAACCCCCTAAACTCTTTTTATTTACTTCTTTTGTAACAACACCAGTATCTTCAATATAATAGGATGTTGTTATAAGATATATTTGAGCTACACTCTCACACAACTACATCAAATGGTTAAAGAACATACGGTTTCCGTGGATGGCGAAATTCTGCCTCCCGAAACGATGATTGTTCAATACTCATTTAACACCTTCAAAGGTGGCCATTATGATGTCACTATTTTTATATATGATATATAATATGTTTATGTTTTCCTTAAGCTTCTGTTTTTTTCATTTTGGGAATACCTTTATGGTTTCCATTATGGGTAAACACGATATCTTCATTTTAGGAAGTGCGGACTACCGCCCCCTAAAAGTGATTTGATTCGTTAATACCATATGTGGGACATATAAAGGATGGAACTATGATTTTATATATGATATTATACTGGAATTATATTATAATCTTATATCATTATTATTCCATTCCAGAAAATATGAAATAGAAATGGAAGTAGCGTTCATGCGTACGTACGGCTTACCGTCTCCATGAACGGTGCATTTCATTTCTTACCTCTAAATGATTATGTAATATTATAAATGCATGTATGTACCTGATATATATGACATATATGATATCTAAATAATTAATACCATTCTGGATATAATGAACCTTTGACCAAATTAACAACATGTAAGTGTAAGAAGTCTATTTTTGACTTAAGAACCAAATACTGACAAAATGAACATTATTAACTTAACTGATTACATGATGTTCATAACATGGTATAAAAGGAATAATGAACTTGAAAAAGATTCATAATCAAGTAGAGATTAACTCAAGTTTATTATTCAAGAGATTAAAGAACGGTCGAGTCAAGTCGGATACGAGGTATGGGACTTCGTCTCAATCTACTTTCATTGAGGCATATTTTATTTTATACACAACTTTCTTTTATACGGTGTATAAATCCCTTTGACTTTTACGTTTATTCAAAAGGAATCTTTTTTTATACGAAGCGTTTACTAAACAAAAAAAGGGAATGTTTTTGTCGTACGTATGCGGCGACAACGACTTCTCCGCTGTCGTGACCGTTATTTGAGTTTCGGCTTCCTCTACAAGCCATACCTTCTTTTTAAAAGAAAAATAAATACCATGTTTTACTTTTCTTTTATTTTAGTATTGAAAATTGTTTTTCATAATGTTTTTATATCAATGTGTTGTATTGATATATCATGATTGAAATGTGGAAATTTTATGTTTCCTTTATGCATGTTTATGTGATACGATTATGTTATGGTTCTTGGGCATTGTTATGAAGAACGGGTGGTTTCGTGATAAACTAAGGGCGGGTGAGCCCGATATAGCTCTCCAATGCATTGGGTAACACGAAGGAGTGAAATGTTAAGGTTTCTCCGAAGAGATTTTAGGGAATATACTGTGATGGGTATTCCAAACGTAACCAAGAGGGTTACTCCCTACGTAAGAATGTTATGAATGCCTCAAGTTACCTTTATGTCTTATGATTTCTATGATTTATTCATGATTTTATGAGGTATGTTAAAGTTCCTATGTTTTATGGGTAAAGTATGATTTCATTCTTATGTATATATGAACTCAGGTTTCCTTTCCATGTTTTTATAACCCATACTGAGCTTTTTATGCTCATCCCAAGTTTTTTTGAAATGTTTTTCACAGGTCAAGGGAAAGGTACATGATATGATGATAGTGTCAAGGAAGTGTCAAGAAATAATCCATGTTTTATTTCAAATGTGTTTTACATTGATGGGAATGAAGAATACTATCTTTATGTAACCACTTTGTTTATATGTGGAATGTAATGCAAGTTTTATGATCTAATTCTCTAAAACTCTAAACCCGAAAAGATCCTCAATGTGTAATCTTGTAATAACTCAAGTTTAAGTAAGGTTTAAGGCTGGGGCCTTATAGATACACACCTTGTCGTGTCAGGGGAGGGACCCCGCTACTGTATCCATGGGATTTAGTGTGACACACAGACAGTCCATGTTGACCTGTATAGCCAAGTGGCCGTGTGGCGGACAATGTGGCTAGGAAAGGGAACGTCGCCCGTCGGCATCTGGTGCAAGAGTGTTGGACCACTCATGGTGGGCTCGTCGTGGGAAACTGGGCCTCCCCGGGTAGCCCAGAAGGATGCACCCGCGACCTAATGGGTTGGGCAAGAACTAGGTCTGATTGGCTGACCCCATGCTGGGTCGGGTTAGGTCGGACCCTGCCTAGACTCAAACGGACCCATTTAACAAAAAACTCCATAACTTTTAACCTATAAGTCCATTTGATGAGCCATCCATGTATTTGAGGACATTTTGATGAGTAAGTTTTTTTAGGATAGCTTTGTGAGACATTAGTGAGGTCCAGTGTAGGTTCAAATATTTTCCGCATGGTCCATTCTTCTATTGTTCGACAAGACTATGCATAGAAATACCCTCGAGAGACATAGTCCTGGATAGAGCTACGAAATCCTCCATGGGTTTGTAGTGATACTCTATCATCCCTGATATAGTATTTTGAGTATTGACATGACCTCCGAGCGAAGGGAATTAATCCTATATCTCATGGTTAGCCTCGTTAGGGTTCATGGTATTCTTTGGAACCACCTAAGTTACGAGCCACAACAATATAGTTTGTGGAATTTTCTAACAATCTCCCACATTACAGGTTAATATAGATTGGGTTCATAGTATTCACTGAGAGAATACCACCTCTATATAATACAATCGTTACAAGAAATGACATCAATACTCGAGGGGTGAGTCCTCCCAGAATGAGCGTGCCTCGAGCATAATGTTTTGGCGGATGTTTTTTTATGACTTATCATTTCTAACAAGTTATTGTTATTTCAGTTTATCTAGATTTCCTTGGTATATCTATGGGTGTATACCTATGAATAGTTTAATGTGAATTATTTTTTTGGGTTTTCCATTTTTGTTTAGTGGTGTCCTACTAAGTACTGTTTTAGTCACCCCATCACGAGCTTTTCCCGCACACATCATGTCTTGTATAGGCAACCGATGTTTCGATGGAGTCCTAGGTGGAGTAGGACTAGGACCAAGATCGGAAGGTTCCCTATGAGATCAGATAGATTCAAGTGTTTCTAGTAGCTTCCTACTAAAGGTTGAGTACCCTTGTTTATAGGTCAGCCTTTGTAGTCGTCTTTAATTTGTTGGGCTTGTATTCTGGCCCAATTTACCTTCTAAAACATTACTTTCGTGTTGTAATCTGCTGTTGGTTTTTTGGTGTATTCATTCAAGGTGGATGGGGTTTTACCTATTTAGCTTGTGGATTGGAGAAATGTGAGTGTGTATAGAAATGTAGGCAAATGCCTCTCTTTTATTAAATATGCCTACTTGGAGTTAGTCCCCAGCCCATGGCCTTTTAGAGGTGTGATTGGGGTAGTAGTGGAACAATCCCCAATGGCACGGGTAATGAAATATAATGATATATTACATTAAGAATTTATGGGACAGAATGATACTAGATATTACTAAAATCCAAGTTATCTCTTGGTTAAATATATTTTCCAATAATCATGTACGCATTGTCTGCATTTAGAGATGGGGAACTATTACATCATTGAAGGGGGAAAATATTGCAACGACCGGTGAGTGGTGGTTTGGAGCTAGTATAGCGGGCTCTTATTCGAGTCATAATGATGATCTTATAGTGAAATTTATAGTCTTGAATAATTTTTTTTGTTTCATAGTTTTCCCATGTAATATTTTTCTTTTAGTTTACGATCATTATTAAGATCTGTTTCATGATTTATTTTTTATTCTACCTCATCATTTAGAGATTGTGTATGAAATATAATTTTTTTAGGTGCATATTATTTTCCTATACATATTTTTATTTGGGTTCTGGTCTATTTGGAAGAGCTCATTTTTCATCTTGATAACTGGGAATGTAGGGGACTTATCATACATAACACCTCTACCTTTGGTGAACCATTTTTATTTTTAGAAATTATAGATGATTATTTTAGAATATTTGTTAATTACGGAATGTTGAACTAGGTAATGGTGAATAACATGTATCATTTTCCAAGGATCTATTAGAAGTTCAATTATTTTAATGGTTCCCAATGGTTTTCAAATATCATCATATGTTTATGATACTATCATATTCAAATAAGGGTGTATCATATTACAAAAATAGAATTTAGGACTACAGATAGGATATTGGAGTTTCGTGTCATGTCGTCTGTTTTAATGAATGATTCATCAATGTTCGTGGAATTTTTTAACAATATTCTTTACCATTTTCATGACATATTCTTCATATTTTTTGTTTATAAATTATGCATCAATTCATGATCCTCAATGTATCATGTAATGAATCTTGAGATAGTATTGATTAAATGTTGAGCACATTAGTTTTATACAATGATGTGCAATTTTATATTTTGGAATAAGGAGGTATGTTTCAATTGGGTAGCTACGGTAGAGTGTGCAACTATAATAGACCCAACAAATACAGAGTTGGTGATGTCTTGTGTATTCCATAGAATGTATTTTAGATCAAATATGTCCATCGATTAAAATGTAAATACAATAATTTCATTCAATATATCACATGGTAGGATTCTGTCAAGAAAAGGATAGCCATGAAATTTGTGAATTTTGTTTCTTGGGGTCAGTGTGAGGTTTCACACCATGAAATGATGTCAATATTTATTATAAAACTACTAGAGGCATTAACATAAAATTTTAATGGATATGGGGTCCATTATAAATCCTTACATGTAGTATTAGAAGATGTGTTTATACGTGAAGAACAAGTTTTAGCTTATGGCCCTAACTATTTGGGACCCAATGATATGAATTATACAACTCACTAACTGGTGTAGAATTTGTGTTCTATGATATGAAGTGTTGCTGACAGGATCACATTGGAGTGAGGTTATTTGGATACATGAACCAAGAAATTACACTTTTATATCTTCACATAGATATACAGTATAGGTGCTAGGTGTAATATCTATAGATGATTGAATTTTAGATTGTATAATAATAAGGTAAGGGTATTTTTTTTAAAATGGTATTTATTGAAAATTATTGGATAATAAGGACTCGACATGGTGGCCTTCAAATTAAGAGTGGCATCTGATGTTTTTTTTGAATAATTGGAGACCAGATGTAACTGAGGAGTGAAAGGAAGTGACATGGGCACGTTTTCATGTAAAATATCATTTGTTGTATAATACAATGTCCATCTAGGGTTAAAATTATGAATGTCATATAGTGAGAGAATAGTTGGTGGGGGATTATCAATTACATGGATAGTCTATTTTGGATGGAAACATTGTTATTTTATATGAGAGGATATCATTACCTCTTACCATCCAAGATGAGCATATGAAATAATCTAATTCCTCAAGGTGGACTATTCATTATCGGCTGATGAATATATCTTTAACTTAGAAAATAGTATGTATTACTTTTAAGAATGGGGTTAACATTTTCGTTTTTCCATGATATCTTAGCTTCAAATATTATTTTTCTAATAATTAATATCCTTCTGGCTTATTGTAGCCTCATTTATATCCCTTTTGGATATGTGAATATGTATTTTTGTTTTTTTAATTTTTGTTGAGGAATACTAGGATTCATGGTGATATATGGTTTAATATTGTTAAGAATACTATGTTTTCCAATTTCCTGCTGATATAGGAGACTCTTTTTGTGGGTGATTGAGGAAATATATATGTCAATAATAATTATTTTCTTTATTGATTTACCTAATTAATTATATTATATAGACACATAAATATTACATCATGGTTCTATAAGTGATTGGAAAAATCACTATGGACTCAACTATGATTTCCCATTGTATATCACCCATCGAGAGGTAAACAGTTATATAAGATGATTGTGATGCTCGATGATATAACTCGAACAAATTTCCAAGGAATTGGACTATAATGAGATGAGAATATAGCCTTGGTGGTTGTCTTTTAATAACAGTTATTTGAATACATTCCATATGTCACCCATTATGCTACCAAATGGTTGAAATTATCTATCAATTATGTATTGTTTTGTGGTGGGGTAGATAAATGTTGTGGGTCATATCCTTTTCAAGACACAACAGATATAGTGAAAAAGATACCAAAGTGATTAGTCACTACTCAGAATCAAAAAAACACTATGTCGATCGTAGAGGTAGAACACATCAATTTTTTATGGTATAGATAGTTTTCATTATAGTGATTCTTGGGTTGGTTTATCAATGTGTTTAATTGTATGGAATGATATATCAATGATGTGTTGGGACATATGAGATCATTAAACAAATTGATATAGTGGAATACTATTTAGTTCTCCCCCAATTTTATTGATGTATGAATAGTTCTTATTATGTATATCATCTCCAAATATACATATTTCTCATGTTTTTGAATATGAAGATGTATAATTGGAACAATAATCATATTTCATGGAAGGATCGATGAAGATCTGAGACTATTGTGGGAATTAATCTTGGGGGAAGACATCACCACTTGCACAAAAAATATGGAGGAAAGTCATTTACAGAAGGATAGCTGGTAGTGTGAGCATGTAATTCATGTGAATATCCAAAATTGTTAAAGGTTGAATCTAGCGGCACTTCTCAAGGATTTTATGACCTAATATGGGGAGAAATATAGTATACACATCTTATATATTATGTAAATGTATGTCATGGCATGTATAAAGTGATATTTTTAAAACATATAATAATTGATTTTTTTGATCAAAATACATTGAAATTTATTAGAATATGAAAATTGTTTATTTGTAGATTTTTGTTCAAAATATTGATCACAACACCCATATATGAGTTGTGGTGTGGGAAAAGGCCATTCATGTGGGGGATATTCTTGGTGGAAGTCGATTTCAGGATGACATGTTAAAGAACACCCTCGTAATAAATGGACCTTGGTCTAAGGAATGGGGATTGTTAGGATGGATTTAAAATGGGTAAAATATAAAATTTTCTTCACATATCATGAAAATATAGATTTTATTTGTTTATAAACATAGGGTTTTAATTTCATTTATTAAACATTTCTATCATATATTAAATGAATCACCCCCCCCCCTTTTGTTGTTGATTCCTCATTTTTTGTGGAATTTACAAAAACCATGAAAACTAAGAATATGATATTGTAATATAATACTATGATCCAAATTTCATCATTTTTTTAAAATTAATCCATCAATTCAGTCATCCTATAAAATCAGTTCATATTTTCTTTCTTCCTTCAGTTTTTTATTATATAGTGAACAACTCATGTGATTATGTCATTATTTGGTTTAATTTCATATTTGACATCATTAAATATCATTGAATTAAGTTTTTTTCACTTATTCAAACTCAAATGGGTTTTGAATCTCTTTTCTTTTCACTATCCATGAGAAAAAAATAAATTCATCCTTTAACCAGACATGAGGATTACTATTGATGGTAGTTGAACGTTGGCTAATTTTTTATTTTACCATTTTCTTATTTTTATTATCCCCCTTAATCCAGTAGAGTAATTGTGTTGGAATGGAAGTTTTTCATGTAATTATGTGTTTGAAATCATTATAGTTTTTGTGTGAATTTTGTTATGGTGAAATTGGTGTTTACAAAATTATATAGCGACAATGACAATTTTGAGGTTGGAATTTCCGAACCATATTGTTCCTTGAATATGATTTGTTCATGACTGTGTTTTTTTCTTGAGACCCATGATTAATTGTGATAATGTGATTTGTTTTTATTATATTTTATGAACTGTACTTGATATTAGCTTTCATGGGGGAGAGTGACTGTCCTTTGAGACCCCTTCTTGATATTTTATCATATGATTTTGGTGTAGAACTTTGATAAATATCCATAATGTGATGTTTTATCCATTATATGATACATATTTTTTGTTAAATTACATAAATTATCGAATCACCATTAATATAATAATATAATTATTTTTCTTAATTTTTTAGATCTCCCTTAGGAAAGGGACTAGGATGAATTGGACAAAACTATATAATATTTGTCATTGGATAGTATCGATGGGATCATAGAAATTTCTATTGATGTAGTAGTATATCACGAATTGGAATTTATAACCCTTAATTTATAGTTTGAAGTGGGACAATACAATTTAGTTTTGATGTGATTGTCCATTTACATCAAAAAAATTAGGTTGGAAATACCATCAACCAGTGATAATGGCCCCCATTTTGGTGGGGAATGTGGAATTCCCTTAATGGTGGATTTTTTGAATAAGACTATCTGAAATTGTATTCAATAAGATGTCTTTTTTTGCTATATTTTTGGATACATATAATAGATGACATTGAAATCATTAACAATATCATTCTGTTTTAAGTGGGGTATGTTTTTTTAGTGTATTTGTTAAACATTGATGACTAAGTGTATTGTTTTATGATTACATGATCCTTATGGTTTTCAGTATATATAATGACCTATATTCGTGTGCACATAATTTAAGGATATATTATTGGTGTTCAACAAGTATTGAACTCATATCCATCATGGTACTATCGATGCATGTGTAGAAATCAATATCTAGGTGTGAGGGGATATAAAACCACAAAAAATAGGGAACTAAGTGAAAGATCATTATGTTCATAGGAATTAATGGCATAGAAACTGGATGGATTTCCATAGTATTTTAATTATTATTTTATAAAAATTTAACCTAGTTTACATTATACTTTTGGGTTTTTAGCATGTTATTTATTTAACATGATGAAAATTACATGTCATTTTTTGAAGAATTATTATTTTTATTTATTCTACTATACTTATATTTTATATTATTGATGCTTGAATTATTTTATAATGAGGGTATAGTATCACAATATTAGATACTCTAACACTTTATACTAGAGGAAACCCCTTGGCCTCCAGGGAGTATTTCATGAGGAAACTTTTAAATCCAGGTGAATCCTGGTTATTGGTTTTAGTACGTTACATAGAAATATAGGAACACAGTCTAATGGTAAATAAAAAACATATTTATAAGGAAGGATAGAAATTATTTCATAAATTTTATCATTATATTCACATAAAATGGGAATGTCTTCTAGGGAGATACTTTTTATACTCAATTATATTACATGGGTATTGTTAGTCACATGGTTATAATATCCATACTAGAGAATGTGTTTAAAAAAGAGGATCATAATTACCATTGATGTTATATTGAATCGTGGAATTCTTTGAATAATGATAATGGAATTTTCACTATTGAAATAGGGTATTGGGTTAATCTCAAAAAAAAGTATCCATGCAAAATATCTAATTATATTTGACCATAGTGAGAATATGAATATTTACAGTAATATTATCCCACAAAATATTAAGCATATAAGTATATCCTAAATTATATGTAGTTTTTATTTATATTCATGACATATCATGAATCCAGTAGATTGTGCTTTGATAAAAACCCCAACCACCATATCATTAGGTTAGGATAACTATCCACCACTAATAGAAATCAATATAAAGTTAAAATAAATTCTGGATATCATTATCACTCAATGAACATTTATGTCAATAAAATACATTTTTTTGTTGAATATATCCACTTCTCTATTATTAGTTGTTCATTATATCAAATAAAAAATGATCTTAATTTTCATATATTGAATATATATTTGGTGCATGGGATATAATTACATTATACACACACACACACACCACCGAGACATACTGAAAATGTGGCGATAGTCCCCCATTGATTTCCAACACATTAAGATTTATTTATTCAGTACACTGCCTAAAGTACTAATGGTAATGACAACTATTACATGGAAAAATTCCAAATAACATGACCAAGGGCCGAGATCAAAATCATGCATGCATCATAATATGTAACACCCCGAGATTCCATGATACGCTTCTCATTCAATAAAGCAATAGCTTGCATTGTACGCAACTTCGAGTTCTAACACACCGCAACTAATCAAATTAGCCGTTATGAATAGTAATAACCAATTTTTAAATTTACAGAAATTTTATATTTCAAAATGGACTTCATTTTTGGATTCGGAATATCGAAATTAGCCTATGTTGAATTTTTTGTATTTTTCTAAGAACTTCTTATTTTTTATGAATAGTGAAAAAATAATTAAAAACAACTTTTTTAATAAAAATAATTTATAGTGAGAAATTATACTATTTAGTGGTTTTAAAGTATAATTATAATATATTTTTACCATTTTATCCAATGGTGGTCATTATAATTAATTTAACATTGAAATTGGACATAAACAATTGACAATCTTTTGATATAAATTGTTTATTAAAAACACGCTATTTGTTGTGACAGCGGGAATTAATTATAAAATAAATTAATGCAACTTATATTTTTGGAAGTTTGTAAAATATACATCATTTTTGAAATCGGAATATCAATTATAGCTTAGGGTGAAATTTTGGCATTGTTCTGAAAAACTTCAATTTTTGATGAATAGTGAAACCACTAAGTGGTAGTTAAATAACTGATTTTTCGTTTAAATGAAATATTACCACCTCTGTGATTTGTTTTTTAAAAAACCGACATACATGGTTGTCATTAAGAAGTAAAATTTGGTTCAATGCGATTAAAATAATTTTTGGTGAATAGTAACTTTTAAGTTCTTAATCGCGATTAGAGGTAATTAGTGTAGTTTAAGGTAAAAATAATGTTTTAATAATATGAGATGAGCTTGACACATGTCCTACCATCATTTTATGTGTCATGGCCGACCAAGACAATCCATGGGTCAACTTGGGGACCCCATGGAGGCACTTTAGTTGGAAAATTACATAAATACCTTTTATTTAATGTTAAAGTAAAAAATGACACAAACATGAAATGTTTTACTAAAACAATTTTTACATGGAGTTATACAAGTCATATTTTTGAATATAAATAGTCATTGGAAAGATAATAATATTTCCTACATCATAGTATTTTTTTTATAATTTTTGGACATTAAATAAATTAAATTATTTATGACATCATGATGATGCAGCGATGACCTCATCATTTAACGATTTAAATAAAATGGAAGGATAATGTAAAATATAAGGCTTACACTTGTCAAAAACCTAATGGATGAGGATATTTCGAACCCTTATCACCTTATCCTCGAATTATATAAGTGCGGGAATTCTAAAATCCGAAACTCATTTTATAATAAAGTGACTTTTCTTTACATTCCAAGAGTACCCCTCCTCTCCACATATAAAAGGCCCCCACCTCTACCACCTCATTCACACTTTCAAGTCATTTGTCTCGCCCAAAATATGCCCAAATACTCTCCCAACTTCTCTCCCTTCATCCTAGAATCTTTACATTAGTCAGAAAGCAATCCTAAGGAGTCCTTTTGATCAAATCAAAAGGAAGAACCCGAAGAAGAGGTAACATTTTCATCACCCTCTTTCAAGTTTCTTTCTTCTTCCACTCCCTCTTTGTTTTTTATTTCAATTGTAAAATTATAAATCCAGAATATTCTATATAATTTGATGTTATTATAAATATGGAACAACCATATTCAGTATTATACCCATCATTTGAATGACATGTCACCATACGTGTGTACGTACGGCTTACCGTCTCCACGTCGTGGTGTAATTGTTAGTCAATATATTATTATTTATATGGGAATAATAACGATATGTAATTCATGTAAATAATAAATATAACATGATAATGATTCTGTATATATGATATACTATCCAATTATATATTATTTTAATATCAAAATAATGATATTGTCGCTCGTGTGTACGTACGGACTACCGTCTCCACGAAAGCGATGAGATTCATTCTCCGTCGTATCCATTCAAGTATAATTATCATTTGATGATTTAAAAATAATGTTTAAGGACATGATATAATTCTGTATATGAATAATATACAACCTATCCATGAAAAACACGACTTAAGTAACCTAACATATAAAAGAAAACGAGTAAGTTAACACCCGAAACAACGATAAATCTAAGATATTGTTAACAAAGCAATGTTAAAATATCATATATGATATCATATGAATGTATATGATTCTTGTATAATTTAATAAAAATTATTTCACCATTATACATGAGGTTAACCTACCCCAACCAAGGAAAAGTACAAGGTAAGGGTTTACTTCACAACCTCTTCATTATCCAAGGTTGTTTATACATAATTATCTACTGGGACCTCGTTATCATCCACATCCATGTTTCTTAAAAATTTCTTTCAAAACATTTTTACTATAAAATGGAAAATGGGTTAAAGTCATTTATACCCTTATACGTTTTTTAAAAGAATCTTATCGTCGTTTTCTAAACAATGTACTTTTTGACCTTTTTGACAAATTTAAGGTAAGAATGTTTTTTTAACTTATACGGCGGGTGCGGCTATTTTCCGCCATTATAACTTCGTCGAAGCATCCCTTACAAGCTTATAAGAATATTTTCAAAGTAAATGTATTATTTTATAATTATGGGACTTTTAAATGATTTCAAAAAAGAGAGATATTTCCCTCAAATAGCTTTGATTTCATCCATGTCAACATCCTTTGAAGGGTTTTATGTTTAGTTGAAATTGATTTATGATACAAAACTCCCATTGAAAATTTTGTGAAATATTTGACTGTGGATGTGTTATTTTTATACCATCCATAGTTTATGGAGATATTGTTGAAGTTTCGTATGCTAGTATTAAAACGAATATTTATGTTATGTTTAAACCTATTCATATGAGGAATGTATTGGACTTAATAAGTGACGGGTGGAGCCCGCTATAGCTCCTCGATGCATCGGTAGGTCTCATGAGACAACTAGACGTGGAATTGGACGAGGACCTTTCCCAATTTGATTTATGGTTTTGGCCGAGGCCTTAATCATTTTAGATGTCTTGGCCGAGGCCTTGACAAAATGTTTTAGAATGTCTGGCATTATACATTCCCTCATTATGAAAGTGGTTATTGATATTGCATGTGATTATTCGACCAGTAGAATATCCATGTGAAGAAGTGAATGGAATTATCTCATTTTACTTTTTCCATATTATGTTGAAGTTCAAGTTTAAAAGGCTTTTGTTTTAGTTATACATTTCCTTAAATGTTTATGTTTATTGATGAAAGCTTCCGCTATATTGTTATCCTTACTGAGCATTTGAGCTCACCCCATTCAATGTTTTAATATTTTTCCAGGATGTGAAGAAGTATTTTATGAATGACCCGCAGGGGTAGTCAAAAAGGGATATGAGTGTGGACTATGAAGACCATGTTATTGTAGTTTGTTTACTTTTTGAAGTAATGAAAGACTTATTAATGTATCTAGTGTTTCCAAGGCTACTAAACTAATCGGTCTTTCAAGACTTGATCTTTTCTGATCATGCCAATGTTACGAAGTAATGCACTGACTCTGGGAAGCTAGGGTCGGGGCATTACAGTTGGTATCAGAGGCAGTTTAGTACTAACCTTGGAAGCTAGATTTAGATAAACTCTGATTAGAGCACATAGCCCAAAGATAGACTTTGAGGATTAGTATAGAAGAACTTCCTAGAATTTTGTTATTGTAGAGATTTTGTGAGTTTTCTGAGCAATACATCCCTTTCTGGATACGAGAAGGTAGAGACGGCTTTGGTACAGATGTACCTAGGGGTAAAACCCGAAAACACTGCTTTGAGCTAGACTCGAACGGGAACTGGTGCACGACAACGGGCCTTGCTGCACTCTTGGTTACGACACTCCCGGGGGATATGCTTAGGATAATTCTCATTTTCTTTACAAACCACTATGAAGGGTTATGAGTATATACTTTATCAAAGAAAACATTTCTTTTTATGATTATGGATTATATCCATAAATAGTTCAATTTATGTAAAGTGTTTTACAAATATGGAATTATGTATTTTAATTCATAAACTAATCTAGTTTATTCCATTGTTTAGAAATGGCGCCTAGTGGAAGGAATGGAAACTGTATCAATGCACGAACTCCATGTAGGGATTTCCCTCCTCTCAAGATAATTATTGTGGATCTGGAGATACAACTGGTGCTGATCAACTTATTACCATACTGGGACAACTCAGTCAGGTTATGAATAATAACCTTACTCGTATGGAGAACCCTGATCCACAACGTGGAGGATCAATGTTAGACCACTTCATGAGGCAACAACCACCAACATTTAATGGGGGTAAAAATCCATTAGTAGATGAGCAATGGATAAAATCCTTAGAGAAAATATTCCACGCCTTGGGGAGTAGTGAAAGGGAAAAGGTTATCATGGCAGTTTACCGCCTCACTGGAGATGCTGATCAATGGAGGTCATTGATTCAAAACACAAAGGAAGATGATGACATATCGAATATGGAATGGAGGGAGTTCAAATATCTTTTCTTAGAAAAATACTTTCCTCATGACCATAGAGCAGATATGGAAAGGCAATTTCTGAGTTTGAAACAAAAGGAGGATGAGAATGTCGCAAAGTATGAGGCCAACTTTACAAGGTTAGCGAGGTATGCTGCAGATTATATACGTAACCCAAGAGGTAAGATTGATCGTTTCTTTGATGGGTTAAAACCATTTCTCCGTCGAGCTTTAGTATCACAATCGTTCTCAACATACGAAGATATTGTCTCATGTGCTATCAAGACAGAAAAGGAATTCTCTAAGTCTTATGACAACAAAGTAAAGCAAGAGAAGAAGAGAACGGTGGAACAAGAGACAAATAAAAGGAAAAAGGGTAAGAAGTATTTTCCATTATGTGATAATTGTGGGAATAATCACCCTGGTACTTGCCTAAAAGGAATGGGAGTTTGTTATAAATGTGGGGAAAAAGGTCACCAGGTGCGTGATTGCAAGGGAAAGAAAGAGGCTATCAATGTTGAATGCTACAATTGTAGGGAAATGGGACATTATGCAAATGAATGTCCTAAGCGTCAGGGAAACTTACCTCAGAAAAGGCCAAGGGAACAAGGCCAATCTTATACTGTGACTACAGTTGAAGTGGAATAATTAATGTATTGGTGCTTTTGGACTCATGGATTATATTCTGGTTATTAGAATAATGTGATATATATATAAGGATTGTACTGTAGTAAATTTTGTTTTCATTAAGGATTTAATATGATGAAGGTAATCATATTTTTAGTATGTGAAAATAAGAAAAACTTTACTTTGTTTGGGGAATATGAGGTTACAATTGATTTTGGAATTTAGAGACCTTATAAAGAAAGTCTGGACGGAGGTATTTTGGATAAATATAAAGGTTGGAATGGGTTAAGTTGATCTTTGGATAGTATTGTTTAAGGTTAAAAACATTTCTGAATATTATTTTTGGAATATTATAATACTATAGTTTTAGGAAAAGGACAACCTGCAGGGTGGGGCATAACCCGTCGCGTCGGACAAAGCTGCAGGAATCGAACCCACAACCATAGTGCGACAAGCCTTTATTACCTACCACTAGCCTACAATAAGTCCCTGGTTATTACAAAATAGTTTTACTAATCTAAATGGTATGTGTTAATATTTGGAACCTTATACAATTTGGATAAATAGAATATTTTTGAGTTGTATTACCTTTTAGAGTGAAAGATGGGTTTGTGGTAAAAAAATTATTAAAGATTTAAAGTCTACATGACAAGTATGTATATTCCCTTACGTTCTTAGTAAATCTCCTAAATAAATTCCTCAACTTTATAAAAGGTAACTCAAAACAAAAATGTTGTCGGTTAACTTTTCCTACTGGGGAATCAATGATCATTTAACCAATCACAAGGTTGCGATTTTCTTGTAGTTAAACTTTCTCCTAATCCTGTTTTCTATAACTCTCCATCAGACCTTGATGGTTTGTTTCTCCTCCATATCCATATTTTCATAGAATCCTAGAATGGGCTATCTCGGGTGACCTTTGTACTTATCTTGATTTCTTTTAATGTTATATATTTATTAACCTTATTTCCGATGTGGGTTTTCCACAAAGGTATTTTCTATTTTCAACCTTTTGTTTTCAAAGAAAAATTTCAAATTGCGAGGATGCAATTTATTGAAGTAGGGGAGAATGTAACACCCCGAGCATCCATGATACGCTTCTCATTCAATAATGCAATAGCTTGAATTGTACGCAACTTCGAGTTCTAACACACCGCAACTAATCAAATTAGCCGTTATGAATAGTTATAACCACTTTTTAAATTTATAGAAATTTTATATTTCAAAATGGACTTCATTTTTGGATTCGGAATATCGAAATTAGCCTATGTTGAATTTTTGGTATTTTTCTAAGAACTTCTAATTTTTATGAATAGTGAAAAAATACTTAAAAACAACTTTTTTAATCAAATTAATTTATAGAGAAAAATTATACTATTTAGTGGTTTTAAAGTATAATTAGATTATATTTTTACCATTTTATCCAATGGTGGTCATTAGAATTAATTTAACATTGAAATTGGACATAAACAATTGCCAATCTTTTGATATAAATTGTTTCTTAAAAACACGCTATTTGTTGTGAAAGCGGGAATTAATTATAAAATAAATTAACGCAACTTATATTTTTGGAATTTTGTAAAATAGAAATCATTTTTGAAATTGGAATATCAATTATAGCTTAGGGTGAAATTTTGGCATTGTTCTGAAAAACATCAATTTTTGATGAGTAGTGAAACCACTAAGTGGTAGTTAAATAACTGATTTTTCATTTAAATGAAATATTACCACCTCTGTGATTTGATTCTTAAAAATCCGACATACATGGTTGTCATTAAGAAGTATAATTTGGTTCAATGAGATTAAAATAATTTTTGGTGAATAGTAACTTTTAAGTTCTTAATCGCGATTAGAGGTAATTAGTGTAGTTTAAGGTAAAAATAATGTTTTAATAATATGAGATGATCTTGACACATGTCCTACCCTCATTGGATGTGTCATGGCCGACCAAGACAATCCATGGGTCAACTTGGGGACCCCATGGAGTCACTTTAGTTGGAAAATGACATAAATACCATTTATTTAATGTTAAAGTAAAAAATGACACAAACATGAAATGTTTTACTAAAACAATTTTTACATGGGGTTATACAAGTCATATTTTTGACTATAAATAGTAATTGGAAAGCTAAAAATATTTCCTACATCATAGTATTTTTTTATAATTTTTAGACATTAAATAAATTAAATTATTTATGACATCATGATGATGCAGCGATGAGATCATTATTTAACGATTTAAATAAAATGGAAGGATAATGTAAAATCTAAGGCATACACTTGTCAAAAACCTATTGTATGAGGATATTTCGAACCCTTGTCACCTTAGTCTCGAATTATATAAGTGTGGGACCTCTAAAATCCGAAACTCATTTTATAATAAAGTGACTTTTCTTTACATTCCAAGAGTGCCCATCCTCCTCACTTATAAAAGGCCCCAAACTCTACCACCTCATTCACACTTTCATGCCATTTGTCTCGGCCAACCTCTGCCCAAATACTCTCCCAACTTCTCTCCCTTCATCCTAGAAGCTTTACTTTAGTCAGAAAGTCATCCTAAGGAGTCCTTTTGATCAAATCAAAAGGAAGAACCCGAAGAAGAGGTAACGTTTTCATCACCCTCTTTCAAGTTTCTTTCTTCTTCCACTCCCTCTTTGTTTATTATTTCAATTCTAAAATTATAACTCCAGTATCTTCTATATAATGTGATGTTATTATAAATATTGAACAACCATATTCAGTATTCTACCCATCATTTGAATGACATGTCACCATACGTGCGTACGTACGGCTTACCGTCTCCACGTCGTGGTGTAATTGTTATTCAATATATTATTATTTAGATGGGTATAATAATGATATGTAATTCATGTAAATAATAAATATAACATGATAATGATTCTTTATATATGATATACTATCCAGTTATATATTATTTTAATATCAAAATAATTATATTGTCACTCGTGCGTACGTACGAACTACCGTCTCCACGAACGCGATGAGATTCATTCTCCGTCGTATCCATTCAAGTATAATTATCATTTGATTATTTAAAAATAATTTTTAAGGACATGATATCATTCTGGATATGAATAAGATACAGCCTATCCATGAAAAACACGACTTACGTAACAAAACATATAAAAGAAAACGAGTAAGTTAACACCCGAAACAACGATAAATCTAAGATATTGTTAACAAAGCAATGTTAAAAGATCATATATGATATCATATGAATTTATATGATTCTTGTATAATTTAATAACAATTATTTCACCATTATACAGGAGGTTAACCTACCCCAACCAAGGAAAAGTACAAGGTAAGGGTTTACTTCACAACCTCTTCATTATCCAAGGTTGTTTATACATAATTATATACTGGGACCTCGTTATCATCCACATCCATGTTTCTTAAAAATGTATTTCAAAACATTTTTACTATTAAATGGAAAATGGGTTAATGTCATTTATACCCTTATAAGTTATTTTAAAGTAATCTTACCGTCGTTTTCCAAACAATGTACTTTTTGACCTTTTTGACAAATTTAAGGTAAGAATGTTTTTCTAACTTTTACGGCGGGTGCGGCTATTTTCCACCATTATAACTTCGTCGAAGCTTCCCTTACAAGCTTATAAGAATATTTTCAAAGTAAATGTATTATTTTATAATTATGGGACTTTTAAATGATTTCAAAAAAGAGAGATATTTCTCTCAAATAGCTTTGATTTCATCGATGTCAACATCCTTTGATGGGTTTTAAGTTTAGTTGAAATTGATTTATGATACAAAACTCCCATTGAACATTTTGTGAAATATTTGACTGTGGATGTGTTATTTTTATACCATCCATAGTTTATGGAGTAATTTTTGATGTTTTGTATGCTAGTTTTAATACGAATATTTATGTTATGTTTAAACCTATTCATATGAGGAATGTATTGGACTTAATAAGTGACGGGTGGAGCCTGCTATTGCTCCTCGATGCATCGGTAGGTCTCATGAGACAACTAGACGTGGAATTGTCCGAGGCCCTTTCCCAATTTGATTTATGGTTTTGGCCGAGGCCTTAATCATTTTAGACGTCTTGGCTGAGGCCTTGCCAAAATGTTTCAGAATGTCTAGCATTATACATTCCCTCATTATGAAAGTGGTTATTGATATTGCATGGGATTATTTGACCAGTAGAATATCCATGTGAAGAAGTGAATGGAATTATCTCATTTTACTTTTGCCATATTATGTTGAAGTTCAAGTTTAAAAGGCTTTTGTTTTAGTTATACATTTCCTTAAATGTTTATGTTTATTGATGAAAGCTTCCTCTATATTGTTATCCTTACTGAGCATCTGATCTCACCCCTTTCAATGTTTTAATATTTTTCCAGGATGTGAAGAAGTATTTTATGAATGACATGCAGGGGTAGTCAAAAAGGGATATGAGTGTGGACTATGAAGACCATGTTATTGTAGTTTGTTTACTTTTTGAAGTAATGAAAGGCTTATTAATATATCTAGTGTTTCCAAGGCTACTAAACTAATCGGTCTTTCGAGACTTGATCTTTTGTGATCATGCCAATGTTATGAAGTAATGCACCGACTCTGGGAAGCTGGGGTCGGGGCGTTACATAATACCTGTGTCACAAGGTCTGTGTCAAGCCATCTTCACCGCCTACATTTGTCAGGCACCATACTTGCGTCACTTCTTTCATGTGTCCTCGTCTACAAAAGTACTGCAATATTAATGGATGAAATTCTCTCCCAAATGGATTTTAACTTGGGTCTGATGTAGGATTAAAATTACAATACATGAATTAATAATTATATATTAGAAAAATTAAAATAATATAAAGAAAAAACTGATACATAAACTGAATCTTCAATATTATTAGTTAATACGCCTCAATATATGTTTTTAGGTTATATTTTCCATTATATTATCTATCACAATACCCAACATTTCCTGGAACTAACTCTAATAATAACTATATATACCATCATCAATTATAAAAATATCAAGTCATTGTAAATATAAATATATAAAAAAATTATAAAAATATTATTTTTTAGTTTATTTGGATGAATTAATTCACCATAATCCATTGTAAAATAAACTAAATATCTATTTATTTTAATCCTTAATATTATATCCAAGAATACACCATGCTATTTTTATTCCAAATCATTTCATGGGAAATATAAAAATTTATGGGTGAAATAAAATCCATTTATAATAATATAATAGTCTATTTATTAAAAGAACTGTCATTAGAGTAAAAATAGTAGAAATGAATAAAAAATAAATGTATTATAGATATCCTAATGGAATATAGTAATGAAATATAAAATATCATTCAAAAATTGAAATAATTGCAATAATAAGATTCAGAATTGACATAATTCATATTACCAAAATAATATATAAATCATCACTACCAAGACTTCTAAAAATTATTTATATATCTATGAATGAAATTCGCTTGCATTACAATATAGATAGAGAAATATATATCATGGACATGAATAGTCATCTCGTGATATCTAAAGAAATATTCAACATATTATGGTAACATATAAATATCATACCACCCATCATTATAGTATTCCTTTCATATGGTATCCACATCATATAAAAACATAACTAATCATAGACATGAAAAAACCCCATTATAATAAATTTAGTTACATAAGAAGAAAAAAAAATTATACAAATGAGGTAACATTTTGGATCTCAATAAAATAAAGGATTGAAGAATCATCTGATTTCGTTATCAAACCAACAATCTTATTTCATGAAAAATGATTCCATAATATTATAAAATAATACAAAAACATTACGAATAGTATATGTAATTATACTCCCTTAACAAACATTTTTGAGATGGGTAAATCATTAAAGGGCATAACATAAATGGTTTACAAAAAATGTATAACAAATTTAAATATTTTATCTAAATAGATGATTTTTATAGAAATTAGAAAAAATAAACAATCTTTATAAAATTTGATTACAAAATGATAAAATAAATAGATAGATTCACATTTTCATGTATATTTTAATGAAAATATTTGAATGGGAATAAAATATACAAGTGTATCCCACAAAAGAAAGTGAGAATTGAATGGAATACATCAATGAAATATAAAGAGTGACCAATTTTATTTCAGTTATACATGAAATTAAAATTAGGATTTAGAGTTATATAGTTATAAATAATATAAACCCATGAATTAGAGAGAGTGTTAAAGTCCCCTTACATTGGGTCATGTATTTAATTTGATATTAAATTAACCTAAAAAATAGCCAATTATCATTTATTCATTAGATTTATTGGAAGAGTCTTCTAATATTTTCCATATATGTAAGCAATTTTATTTCATATTTTATTAATTTATATAATTTCGTTTTTATTATTGTAGTTGGGTTGATGTTTTTAACTTTATATCTCCAAATGAAATTAAATTTAACATTAATAGTTATTGGTCTCATAACTATTGTACAATATGTTCTATAACATTTTTTGTATAGTTATAATTTTTTCCATATGTAATAGGGTCAAAAAGTGTAAATGATGGTCACAATTCTTTACATCTTCCATGGTATTCTTATATTATACCCTTAAAAATGACTATGATCATTTTGTTCTAATAGTATTTTTATCATACACAGATTATCATACATGAAAAAAATGAATGATATTATTTTATGAATAAGTTAATATTAAATTATAAATTATATTTTTTCATAATATCTATATAAGGAATAACTGAATAACAAAAAATCATCATTTAGTTAGGTAATCTAAAACCAATATGGGCAAATAATATTTTTTAAAAGAGTTTAAATTAATAAAAAAATATTAATAATATCTGATATTTGATGAAATATTAGTATATAATTAAAATAATATTTTAGGTGTAATGTTATTGATCAATTTTATACGAGGGGTGAAACTATATTTGAAATAAGAAGACATCAGTTTTGAAATTTTAACCATATAACATGACTTACACCCACTCGATTAAGTCAAATTACATTGAAGGTGGTACTTTTTATTGATCAATACATTAATAATGTTGAAAGGGGTTCTTATTGAGGGATTTCAGATAGTCGATGAAAATAAAAATATATTTGTAAGGGATGAGAAATTAAAGGAGGATTGTTGTTTATATATCTGTGTTAGAAGGGACTATTTTTATAAAATTTGATTATTTTTTATTTTCGATTCAGATAATGAATAGTTTTTATTATTATAATACTTATTTATAATTGATAAAAACTATTGTTTTTTAAAATTAAAAATAACAACATTGGACTCAAAAGTTTAGATCTCTTTCTAGAACCATATTCATTAAATTTCAATCATTAACTACAATAATCATAAAAATATTTCATCCATCCAAAACATTAAACATCATAAAAAATATTAAATCATATCAATAGGAAAATTCATTTTCCATTTAGAGTTCTAGAGATTTAGAAAAAACCCATATATAACAATACTGATGTCTTAAAATTATATGTTTCCCTACTATACCCAACATTTATTTTTAAGAGACTAGATTTTTTACTTGTAAGACACTATACCATTTTTATATATATTTCAAGAGCTATGTGCTGAGATAGTGTGTGAGTATAAGGCATGGTGTTCCCGGAATAATTTTTATAAAGATACTAAATAAATTGAATATTTCAAGCGTGAATCTTCTAAAAATTATGATAACTCTTAAATGGTAGATTTGATAAAAAACCCATGACCATGGTTGAGTATATAATGTGCTATTTACCCTATAAATTCCATATAATGAGTAAGCATGAGGAATTCCAATTCCTCTATTTTCAGTGGTACATTTAATGAGTTTATTATTTATTAAATTAATAAATTAATTCACTTTTTATGTATAAAATATGAATATAAATATATTATTATTGAAAATTTTATAAGGGTAACTCCATATTTCTACAATCACTAAAGACGATCTCCTTCAAAACCCATTGGAAATTCTCCCTGAATGATGAAGGAACTTTAGATCATATCATATTACGATGAAAAAAACATAGTGGATTTCATAAAATTTTTGACGGGAAAATTATTCATCATCGATTAATCCATAATTAATGAGGACTCATTATTCTATGTTATTATGTCATATGTTTACATTACCATGTAGATCAAGCCTTGTTATTGGATCTACACCAATTGATGGAAATTTTCATAAGCCCACATATTGAAATATCAATTTATTTATTTGGTTTCTAATCCATGGAACCCCATTCCAGAACGTTGTCCAAGAATGATTGGACAACCATCATTTTAAACATTGATATATTTCTTTTCTCCCCTTTTATTTAATGTTTTCACTAAATGGATGATGTAGTCCCTGTTCAACATTGATTGGTGGTACTCAACCTGATCATACACCCGTAACAAAAAAAGACAAAAAAAATAAAAGCACATGATGACGAACATATAATAGATCTAGAATCGTTTCAAAGAGAGGAATTTGTTTAATTGTATTAAGATCATGAAATCGAACCTAGAATGCATGACTGTGTGTGGAATGTGTAGTGACAAAGTAATGATGACTAGATGTGAATTTATGGAGAATTATGGCCATGATCGAATATTTTTGCATAGATCATTCAATATTAACATGATAAATTACCAAAATTGAAGTTCGATCGATCAGATGTGCTTGTAGGATGCATATCTACCACACCATATAAAACCCAACTACATTTCGTATTCATAAATTAACATCACGTGTGTATCCCCTTCCATTGAGGTAGTTAGGGTTTTTAAAAACATAATGAGACATGGTGTGTAGCCCCCCCCCAAACTCTTATATACACCTTCCTTGGTAGAAGATACCATATGACGGGTTACACAAATGGGAACTTGTGCCGATGTAAACAGTGTCTGGTATAGGGATATATACCCTAGTATGTGGACATGTTTAAAATCATACATCCCATGTCCAGATTTCCAAGGACACATCGTTTACTAATACATGGGATAGAGTATTTTTCTAACCAGGAAAACTACCAACCTATAGAGGAAGACAACGCGTTGTGTGGGTACATTCATATGTCATGTTCCACTTGTGTCCCTTTGATAAAATTTTGAACATATGAATATCCTTTTATTAAGCACAAATTTTGTCCCCTAGGTATACTATCCTAAGTGTTTTTTCATGTAGAACTCAATGGTACCCTCAGTTGTTGAATTTGTGATACTATTTGGAATATTTGAGACACAAATATTAGTAATGTGATACTGAATTAGGGAAGTGATCAAGTAGTATAAACATAGATTTCATCATTGTGTTACCCTCAAATTGAGATGGGTATCATGTTCTTGAATTCTTCTGAGTGGTACCCTCATTTTCAGTTGGGCAGTGGGTCCTCAACATCTTTTGATTGGTACCCTCTAGTTGAGCAGGACAGTGGGTCCTTGATTTCTTATGAGTAAAAACCAATAGTAGTGTTTTGTGATAGGTCCTCGATGTCTTTAGATTGGTACCCTCTAGTTGAACTGGGTAGTGGTTGTTGATGTCTACTAAGTGGTACCCTCGAGTGAAGCGGGGCAGTGGGTCCTTAATTCCTTCAGAGTGAAACCATCTTGTTGTACTAGTGCACAGGTCCTCTAATTATCGATTAGGCCTATCAAAGGTGTGTCACAATGATGAGCCATTCCGTGATTTTTATTATTAATTCTGGGTGGATTCATGTGGTTTTTTACATCATCGATAGAATTTTGGAACTACTGGACACTCAACTTATTATGATGAGAGTTGAGATGGAGATCCCCTTACTATCTTAGTTTCATTTTCTTTTGCGGAGATGTGAGATAGATATCACCATACTCTATCTGACTGTGTTTCATTGACTGATAATATATATATATATATATATTCTTCTATATCAACTCGTTTTAGTTGGATACTCTCATTCAATGATGGGAGAAGACACATGATGTTTTCCACAAGATTTTTGTGTACATCTTATCATGTATGGAAGGATCTACTCTCCCACTATAGGTGGTTAATAATTGACTGGTTGTTCATCTACTCATCATGTTAAGTCATTTATGTTTGGTTGAGATTAGTTTAAGGTTTGGTTTCGTTGATCTATATCATTTCCCTCTACCTTTCGATATCTATTGTATTTCTCTTCCTATATTATCTCTTACTCCTTAAAATTAATATTTTAAGGTTTTGTACAAGATCAATTTATACTCACCCATGCATGGGTTTTTACTTCATGTGTTTTGTCTTATGCAGATAATGGAATGGTTAACCATGACTATATAGGACATTTTGGAGATGCGGTTCTTCGACCTTGTATGGTGGTCGTAGCTTGGAATCCAGAATGTGGGCTATATTTTAGCTATTTAACGTTGTAGTATGTTAGGCTGGGATACATTTTATGGTTTTACTTATATATTTTCAATGTAATTTTAAGTACACACTACCAGATCATTGTACTTCATATAGGATCATATGTGGTTGGTTTACATTAGAGAATCATTTTATATTTTCCTTATTTTTCTCTGCGCATTTTTATTTATTTAACTTTGTGTGTTCATGCTGGTATTTATGAAAATTCCTCACAAAGTTATTTATTTCATTGGAACTTTTCGTAACCTGTTTACTTATAGTGGTGGTCTTGGGTATTGGAGGCTCAATCCACAAGTTGTGTCAGGTTGTGAATGATTTTTATAATAGAAAGTTCATTCCAAGGGATGTTTTTCGGATGTCTCCTGATAATATGATTTTGATGAGTTTAGGGAAATCATGTAAAAGTGTCTTGTGTGTGGCTCTTATCCCATGGTGTTCATTGATTGTGTAGTGATCGACATATCCATTCACCATGAGCATGAATATAGGAATCTCGACATGGTATGTTGGGATGATTGTTGTGTGGATTAAGCATCATATAGGATTAATTCATTGACTGTATTTCTTTATTCATATCAACATTGTTGTTTTATATACATATAATCATCTTATAATGGTACTCAATTCTATCTTTTTGGAAGAATTTATGTTGATAGCATTCTATGATATGAGCTCATATTCATGATAATGATCCAATGGATGATGAAGCAATGTTACATGGTCCATCTTTTGATCCCTTTCTTCTAGGTGTGTAGATAGACAAAGATCCACATATTGGGGAATATATCATCCTATTAGAGCAAGATGATGATTAACATTTGATTAGTGTGCTCTATGAGTTCTATTGCATGAGGCCACTGAAGATCCATGGTGATCCAGAAACTAAGGTAGTAGAGGATTGTCTAGAGCTGTGGAACATATCTTTTGGACTGTTCGGACCATGAAATATCATATAGTGGTATGAGTAGCCATCCTTCTCCATAGATCAGTTGGGCATTGGTGGATCCTTGTTACCAAGATGCTTGATGAGTTGACTCTCTCTTGGGATGACTTTGAGCAGTTGTTCCATGAGGAGTAAAACCCCTCTAACTTAAGGTAGATCTAGATCTATGATCCTTTTGATCTATAGTTGTGGGGTATGAATGTGGAGGAGTATTCAGAGAGGTTCATTGGCCTAACACATTACACCCTTGACATGATGCAAGGTGGATACTTTTGATCATGAGTGATTCATCTGAGATTCTAAAAAGGATCTGAGATAGTGGTTTGCCATTTTTTATCAACACCTATGATAAGTTGCTGGATTACACACTCATGATATAAATATTTATCTTAGAGGGACGTGATATAGCTAGAGATAGTAGTGAGATCCACACTGTAGTGTTATCTACTAAATCCAACATATGCCAAATTTGAGGATCTCAACACATGAGACCATTCCATGATCTGGATCTGGGGTGTGGTTAGATGAAGCACATAGAACCAAGGAAGATCTAATAGATTCAATGATTTACATATGATGGGTGAGGTCACATAGAACAAGACTACCCAACCTTCGGTACCAATCCCCATAGGCAGATAGATGATGGACCACCATGGGAGAGACAATCCATGATTAGGTATCTCCAAGATTAGCAAGTAGTATATAGGTAGTTAGATCTAGAAGAGGGGCATTAGTATATATATGTGGTGGACAGTGTTATGAGATTCTTAAACCACCACCACTAGGAAGCCCATTTATGGCTATGGGTTCTAGTGAATGGGTCCACTGTCATTTGAAGGATTTGGAGGGTTATGATATTGTAGCGTAATACATGACAATAGGTATTATATGTGTTTTTATACTCCTTATTCGTTTTTATTAGAAATAGGATCTAGAAATTCTTTTATCTCTATTATCCTTGTATGAGTGTGGGTGTTCGTAGTTGAGGCGCTTGCCCATCAGCTTCATCTTGAGGTTCCTACAATGAATATTTTTACTTAATATTTTATCTTCTGGTCCTAGAATCTATATCTTTATTGAGAGTAGTTAACATTAGAATTTTTTTCATAATGATGGATCCCTATGACATCCTCCTGGTCTTGAATTAACCTTCCATGGTCTGAGTGTAAAATGACCATCACCATAGACAATTCATATTCCAATTCACTGATGGGATGGGATTCTCTGTTTTTGGACAGAGTGTTATCAAGGTAGGGTAAGTGGTTTCTATAAGAAGGATTCTACAACCCATAACCCATCAGTTAGGGAGTTTATCCCTTGTTGGAGCATGATCTTTAGGCATCATGGTTCCTTCAATTGGGGATTATTATATGGAAGTCATACCTGGGACTATTCTGGGACTACCTCAAAGGACGGAGATTCAGTTTTTCATTGACATGAATTGTAGGACAACTTAGAAATCTCATGTGTACTATCAGATAGAACCAAAAAAACATTGGGAGCTGTGGTTGTAGTTGGAGTACCTTTGAGTGAAATGTTTCAACAAACCTAGTGTTTTTCCCTAGGCACCACTAGTGCTATTTCTGAAAGAGGAGGAAGAGATCTTGTGGAAATGAATTGATTATCATCACCTGAACCAAGACATGATAAATAAAAGTACCACTTTAAGAGGATTTATAACCTATTTGACCATTTTTGAGGCATTATATCGTTCTCTAAGATCTATCTCAATTCCAACTACAACAATCTGAGGGTTTGTAAGGCTAATATTTTAAGGTTTAAAATATTATGTCAGTAAGAACACTGTTAGTTTTTAGTGATTCCCTCCAGTGTGAGGAATTCTACTCCCACGTTTATATAATTGACAAAATAGGTCAAACAAACACACTTTGACCAGTTTATTTTCATTGTCATAGATGACATACTCATATACTATGCATCATTGGAGGTGTATTTAGTGCACATGAGTATTGTACTATACTTTATTTGAGAGACAAATATTTTTTGAAGGAACTTAAAATTCTAGCTATGGATTCACGAGGCTCACATTCTATATATTTTCATTTCATTAAGTTGATTTTGTATTGATCCATTGATTTTCAAACAATTTTTTTTGTGGATACATCCATGAGTGTGTAAGTGTTGCATTGATTTATTGTCTTGGTAGTGTACTGTAAGGGGTTTGTTGAAGAATTATCCATTATCACAACCACTTTAAGCACCCTGACATGGAAGGAGAATATATTTACACAGTCTGAATGGTGATTTAGGGAATTTGAGGAGATAAGGCAGAGACTGACATATCTTATAGTGTTGGGACTTCCAGAGGAAGGTTTGTATGTCATAGTGTATTGTGGTGCATCAGGACTAGGGCCCAGTTCCATGATGATGTAGCGGTAGGTTTTTATCACATGCCTATTGATGCATCTGGGACCCTAGAAGAATAAATATGAAACTTAATAACTATATCTAGTAGTATTTGTCTTTTCCCTAAGGATATGGAGGAACTATCTTCATGGATAAAAATTTCCTTTTTCATGACACCACCATAGTCTCAGGTGTGTCTTCACGTAGAGAGAGCAAAACCTAAGACTACAATGGTGGTTGGAGTTCTAGTAGTACTATGAATTTTATATAGTCAATGCACTAGATAAGGGAAATGTTATAACAAATTCCTTTAGTAGGAAGACCCAAGATCGCGTAGTGTAGTAAGCTTTATAGTAGTAAGATTCCCTCTAGCTGACCCTTATAGAGTAGGTGGTTACATCTATTCTGCCATCGATGGTGTTGACTCCATCGCTTCATGAGCCTGTGATAGAGTCCCAACTAAGAGACATCAACTGTGAGATCCTTCATTATTAGATATCCAAAGGTGACTCATCATAAGATTATTCTAATGGAGGTAACAAAATCATCTTGTTTTAGTGGTGACCAGTGGTTCAGCACCTGTTAGAGGAGGAGGTGATGTGAGGGTTCCACACTTTTCCCCTAGCTACACACCGCGATGTCATTTTGATCTAAAGAGAACATAAGTGGTGGTTTTATTGGCCTAGCATTATAAAAAACATAGTAGTGTTCATATCTTGGTGCCTCACCTGTCAACAGGTAATGTATGAGCACTAGTTTCAAGCCGATTTGTTGCAATCACTTTATATTTCAAAGTGAAAGTGGGAAGGAATATCCATGGACATTATCACAGGACCTCCACAAATAGTGAATGACTGTTATTCCCTCTGGGTGATAGTTGACCAACTCATGAATTTGGAACACTTCATTACTAACATTGATAAGTGCTTTTTTGGAAGATGTATATACTGGAGATTATTTGCGTTCATGGGGCGACCACAGTGATTGTCTCTGATCAAGAAGTGAAGTTTAAATCATGATTATTGAGATACATATTAGAGGTATTTTATAGCCACATAAGGACGAGAAAATCCATTCACCCCTAAACTGATGGGATAACTTATCACATTATCTATATACTATAGGATATGTTGGGGGCTTTTTTGTTAGACATCGACTTGGACTTGGAGGATCACCTTCCCTCTGTAGAATTTGAGTTAAAAAATTGCTACCACTCTACCATCACCATAGAATCATTTGAGGCCCTATATAGGAGAACCTACATTTCACCTATGTGCTGCACAGAGATCAGTGAGATATCTCTTATGGTCTTATAGATGGTCCAGGTTACATCGGAGAATGTTCAGGTCATCCATGAGAGGATGAGGATAGACAAGAGAATACATAAATCTTTTTCAGATCATTATCATAGGCCCTTGAAGTTCATGTAGGGAGGCCATGTTTTCCAAATAGTTTCATTGTGATGGAAACATCATATATTTGGTTGTGGTGGCAAGCTATCCCTAAGGTTCATTATGCTATTTTGGATTGTGAATAAGGTTGGCGAGAAATCATACTACATCACCCTATTCCACATCTAGATCAGGCAAATGATGTCTTCCATGTGTCATAGTTGAGTTAATGCGTACATGACACTATGAAAATCATCGAATGGGGTTGGATTCACATCGATTATAGAGAAACCTCTACAGATCACACATTGGCGATTAAGGATCACCAGGAGAGGACCCAACATGGATGGACCATCCCGTTGGTTTCTGTGCTGTAGATGCATAGAAATATGTAGGATAGTTCTAGGGAGTTGGAGAGACACATGAAGGATTTTTAATCTATGTTTTTTTATTAGTTTTATTTTAGGGGATAAAATTTTTGAAGGGTGTAATATTGTAGAGATATTTTTTCCATGTAATACTTTGAAATATTTCAATACAAATTTCCATTTCTAGGTGCGAAGACGACATACGATTCTAAGGACCGGGTTCCTATAATTAATTTTATAAAAATATTAAATATAATTTATATTATACAATATAATTTAATATATAAAACATTATAACTCATAAAAATTGGATGGGATAAGATAAACGAGTCCACAATTATGTCCATAATGCAGTTTTTTGCAGTAGGCACATCATAAAATTATTCATTATGGGGTGTTCAAATTACTCGCTTGTTTCTGTTTTATTTAGTGTGATAATTAATTATTATATTCATTAATTAATTCACTAATGAACTAAATATATGTTTATAAATATTTTATTATGTATAAATATTCAATTATAACTTCATAATTATAGAATCACTAATGAATTTCTCCTTCCTCCTCTAGTGGCAGTTCACCTCAAATAACGATGAAACTGTATATTGAATCAGATCATAATGTAAAAAACAAAAATTCTTCCTAAAAATCAGTTGTGGATGAATTCATCATCACATATTTTTCCATAATGGAATTAAGAGTCATCATTTAATGTCTTTAAATCCTTTGAATGAGTTATTTAGTGGATCCATCCTTATTCTTAGATATACACCAATTATTAAACATTTGCATGCATCCATGTATTGAAAAATGAATTTAATTGATTTAACTATAATAAATGGAACAAAAATTTTCTAATTGGACAAGAACTATTAGATAATTATTGTTTAATCATTTATTATGGTGCTTTTATACCCTATTGCTTTGCCTTTTTAACTGTCCAACCATAATGTCTCTATTTGAATTTTCCAAGTGGAACCAAGCCCTATTAGACCCTAAAACTGTGAAAGATTAATTAATAAAGCATGGAATAGTGAAATTACCATATATATATAGAATTTTTGTAATGATAAGTTGTTTTGTTGGGGGTTTTTGATTATGAAATTGGACCAGTGATCAATGGAGGCATTTGAAACGTGCAGTGAAATACTCACGAAGAAGGCTTATTGAGATCTATTGAACAGTGGAAAATATCCATAATTTTCAAATAGATACATAAATTTTGGCCAATGAGAGGGATGAAATAGAATCCAGATTAATTTGACAAGAACCTAAGAATCATATCAAAAAAACTGGAAAAATTTTCACTACACACATTGTTCAAGGACGAAAACACAATGTGTATACCCTTTAATGATGGGGGATAGGTTTTTGGAAAACACGATAAGGAAATGTTTTTTATTCTACCTCACACATTGTGTACACCTTATCTCGTTAGAGAACCTAGGTGATGGGTCACACATATAGAAACCCGTGTGGAAGTACGCGAATTTTGTTACACGGCCGTGTCTCCTGTACATAAACACAACAAGTAGTACAGACCCCCATCATAGATAGACATGACATGCATGTAGTACAACTACACTAAATGTAATTATATATGGGATGGATCAATTTCCTAGATAGGGAAACAAACAAGATGTGGATAAGTACAACACACCAAGTGGGTCCCCTCAGACATAATACACCCCTTGATCCCCTTTGAGGAAACATAAAACGTCTATATCTCCATTTTTTGAAACTAGATTTTCGCCATTCAGTAAACTGTGTGGTGTTTTTTCTATCATAGAAAAATATTGTGCCTCATTTTTGGGTTTTGAAATACATTCCCTAATTTTTTGAGAATGATGCATACTAAGGAGACACTTGATGATGACAATGACTTGGCAGGATCAACAAATACTTCATTCATATTATACCATCTAGTTGAGATAGGTTGTGTATCCTAGAAATATTTTGAGTGGACCCCTCTAGTTGAGCTCGATAGTGGTTTTTGACATCATCTAAGTTGTACCCTCCTGTTGAGATGGCTTGTGGTACCTTGACATCTTTTGCGTGGTACCCTCCAGTTTAGCTGTAAAGTTGGTCTTAGCTGCCTTTTATGTGGTGACCTCCAATTGATCAGGGTAGTGGGTCCTCCACTCTCTGAGAATGGAACCATCCTATTATAAAAGGTCATGTTTCCACTTCTAGGAGATTTTACCACTATATTATATGATATAGTGATGGTAATGGCTTTAATTGGATAGTTACTTCTTGGGAGATACGTGGAATGATGGTCATATTTGATGGACATTTGTAATAATTGGATACAATTTATCATGCAATGAGATGTGGGATAGATGTCCCCTTAATCTATTAGTTTGGGATTCCTTGACTGATCAGGGAGTGAGAGATCCACTAACTCCCTCGATTTGGGTTTCTTTGTATGAGCATATATATATATATATATTCTATATTTCCACAGCTAGGATTTAGATAATCTTCATCCAAGAGAGGCATAAATGCATAGGGTATTCCATGTTCATTATATCATTAGCTTCTCAAAATGGATTATCCTACTCTCCATCAATAGGTGTTGATGTCTCAACAGGTTGTTTATCTACTCACTGTGTTCAGCCCCTACTTTTTGGATGAGCTTACTTTCACTATTAGTTAGGTTGATCTATACACATTAACTATACATTGTGTTTTTTTATCTTTGTTTATTCTTATTGTATCACTTAATTATGCCCCTTTATCTTTTATAGTGTCCAACTAAGAATGAATACACTCACCTGTGTATGGTATTTTCCCACACTTCATGTGTCATGTGTAGATGATAGATAGGTTGACCGTGACTATAGAGGATTTTAGGGATTCTAGGTGACAGGACCACATATAGTGGTTGTATCTTGGGTTTCTAGAGCTAGGATCTCTTTCAGCTATTTACATACAAATTATTATAGGGTGGGACACATTTTCTTATTAGAAATATGTTTTTTCCCATTACATTTAATTTTTCACTAGAATACTTTTATAGGAACCAAAATTTCATGTATACTTGTTTTTAACTATAGTGTCATGGAATCATTTCCTTATTTACTTATATACGTTTTCCTTCACATGGATTTGTGTTTTCATATAGGCATTTTGATATATCCTCCCCATGTTAGTTATGCCTTCAGTGATTTTGGCCACCCCTAGCCTTTGGAGGTGGGCTTGGGGGTAGTTGTAGCTCGTGGCCCTATATGGGTCATGTCATGACATCTTATTTCAATATAAGACTTCATCAATTCCAATAAAATTCATCACACATGTTACCATTATTGAATTAATTCATATGAAAAAATATACAAAAATGTAAGGAAGTGGAATATTTAACAATGGTGAGCTGAAATACTCGGTATGGATAAAAATAATAATTAACAGTTAAATGTCATCATTCAACTTAAATTAACAATAATGAGATGATGACATAATAAAATATCATGAAAATAACATTATATAATTCATACCAATCGCAACAGTGATAAAAAATCTTGAAACATGGCATAAATAATTAAAATAATACCTAAATGATGTTTGTAATCAATTAAGATCCCTATAATTATTTTAGTAAATGTTCAATATGAAGAAATAGATTTTTTTGAAATAATTTACTATGATTGGAACATTCACATCATAGAAAACTTACAAAAACAATTATATAGGTCGGAACCATGGAATAACCTACTTAGTTAATTCCAAAAAAATCTCTAAAGAGCATAATAATAAACCAAATGAATTTGAGATCTAAATCAGTCTGACCCATAATAAAAAAAAGTTCTAGGAACCAAAAAATTATGAAACTACATAGATATTTCATTTAATTATAAAACTAATTAAAAAAACATCAATAAATTTCACAACTAGATTCACCATTGAAAAAGATACGGGTTTCAAAAAAATACCCTTAAAATATTCAGAATCATTTTTGAGAAAAATATGGATGATATCATTGGGAGAAATCACCATTGGAAAATAAAAAATGATTTTTCAGAATATAAAAATATCATTTAAAAATTGATGACTTTTTATTCAAAATGAGGGAAATTATTCTTTACTTATGATAAATGTTTATAAAAATTTCCAGAACATTTAAAGAATAATTTTATTTGAAAATAACATAGAAATGTATAAATTAATCTTAAATGAAAATAATTATCAGGATATTAGGAAAATATATTCTTGTCAAAAAACGTTAATAATATTATTTCATTTAAAAAATTTGCAAATTTTGAAAAAAGTGTCCCATGCATAAAATTTTTAGAACCTTTCTCTGAAAACACTTTAAAATAATGTTAATGATGACATGAAATAACATATAGAAATTATTTATGTTTTCAAAAGAACATTTTATAATTTTATTGAGAACATGGGGAATGATTTTGGAAAAATATTATTTAGAGCATTGAATTATATTTTTTAATGAAATACAATTTGTAGCCTTTCAAATCCAAATTTCTTTTAATAGAAAGAAAATATCATGTTACATAAAATACCATCAGTGTAAATTTTTCCATGATATTATATGTGTAAAAAATGGTGCCACTAATAGCACGAGAACCCTTCCATAATATGGTTGTTGATTCATACCCCACTAGGAACCATAATTATTCCCGTAGAATCATGGTCCACTAACTATGTCCCACATAAATGATAAAATGGATCATCATTCTAAGGAATATACCCACCTGAAAAACTAATCTTTCTATGGTGATTTTTCCTCACTTTCAATGATCTTGGTAAACTTCTAAGTAATTCTGACATCATGATCAACATTTTTGGAAGATAATTCTTAGCTAGGACAAACAATAATGAATGATCCTAAAAAGAATGATTTACCTTATTATTCATGGTTATTAACAATTAACCATTTAATCCTTTAATATTTATGGTCGATACATTCACCCAACATTAGAGAACAATGATGTTTTCATGGACCCTAAATTTCAACTTAGGCAGTTAAAACTAACATATATTTTCTTTCCTCCATTTATACTAATGTGATAAATAAGCTCGGTGAACCATAAATTCACCCCTCTTTAACACATATAACAATTCCTATCCAAATAGGTAGCACCGGTATCCCCACCGAAAGATGGTCCCTCACTAAGGGCCCACCAGTGTTCCTGAAGAGATCATCATATATATGGCCATCACCATAGGACAACACATGTCCTTTATTGTTTACTCTATAAATAATTTAACACATAAAAGGAAACATCCTTGGGTATCACCCATTCAAATCACTAATCCAAGACAACAATTCCAATCATTAATCATTTAATATGGTTGGATCCTAAAAATAAATTATAACAATATTGATTTCGGTAGTAACATGTTGGCTTTCAAAAAAATAATAGTCTATGATTTTTCAATATATAATTACCTAATGTATAAACATTATGAACTAAAATTATTGCATTAATGAATACAAGCCTACCAGATTGATGACTGAGATAGAACCAATGAAAATTTGGTAATTATTTAATCTAAATCCATTAAATGAAGGAAAAAATATGATTCTACAAACCGCATAATGTTGAAGAATGTAATTGTGAAAAAAATAATGGGGTCTGATGTACACCATATATAATATGTCATAGTGTGAAACATGAATTATGTCGCAATGAATTGAAATTGATACCATGAAAACCCTTGAATGTTTTTTAACATTTGAATCAATAAATCATGAATTGTAAAACATCAATGTATCATTAAATATTATTATCAAAGTGTAATTCAGGATTTAATTTTTCAATAGTAAGTATATTTTCCATGTAAATTCACATATATTAATATTTCAAGACATTTCTGTATGAATAAATATTGAGATGAATAATCTTTAAACAGCTCAGACCAATGAAGATATAAATAATTAATGAGGTCATTAGGTGTAAAAAATATAATACCATAAAAACAAGTTTATATAATATATATTAAAACCATTTTTATATTCACATGTAATCTAGAAATAATATTTTCAATGACGTATATGTATTACCTAATGAATGGATGTTAAGTTATGAAACCGATTATCATGAGTCCCAACTTCCTCTGTATATCTTTGAACTACTTTATCATAAATATATATTAATTATTTCCTTATTCAAGATACTTTTCCATTTATATAACATTATCATGAAATCATTTTTTTCTTATTTTCTACACATATTTTATCACTCAAATGATTCAGCCCACATTATGTCTTTTGGGGACATTAAACTCATAATAGAAACATGTATTTATTAGGATGGCCATGTACAATTGGGTCATTATTCCATTATCCATGTAATTATATTCATGAAATAATTATAATTTTATATGCAAAATATAGTTATGTAATTAATCAAGAATGTAATGTGTGATAAAAAACATTCACATCACATTTTGGAGGCCGCATTCCACACATACTCATGGGATACATTAACGGGTATAAGTATAATAATGTATTTAATATCATATATTTACAAAATAATAATTATTTTATGAATATATATTAAATCAATCCATAAAAATAACTTTAACTATGTAGTTTTGATAAAAAAAGAAACACATCAATTCAAATAAGTGATAATGCACACGTACACATGAATGATGCATTCATTCCATATAGGATATAAACAGGGGTGTATATGGGTTTTCAAATAACATAATGAAGTCAAATTTTATTGTAGATAATTATTTTATTATATTGGAATGGAAAAGAATGAATCCATGTAGGAAAATCATGATGTGAGATTAAATAAATTTATTAACATGATTACCTCCCTTTTTAGATATCTCTTTGGATTTCCTCTTAATACCTATACGGATTTTATTTTAAAGAAACTACAAACTCAGAAAAATGCATAAGTATTTTTTTAGGTGTTTATAAAAGGGTTTTTATAGGATTTTTACATAATAGTGGTTTGAGTAGAAGATAATAACTGATGTAAATTATTAGTGATGAAATGGAACACTTAGAATTATTTAATTATTTGAAAATAATATATATTTTTCATGTAAAAAATGGATCGAATTGGGAAAAATGTAGATTCTATGATATGATGAGTTAAATATTACAACATCCAAGTATGTTTTTATAAGTTTATGTGGTATTTTGAACTTTATCATTTGTGTTAACCTCTTTATTAATAAATATCAACTTTAACTATAGTGCCAATTTTTTAAATAAAAATGGGTTATAAATTTATGTTTAAGGTAAGACATGGAAATAATACTCATGGGATGACATCATGCAGCATATCCCACCCCACCTGTCATGTTTAAATATTTTTATTCCTTTTTAATACCTTGATAATATATTTTTTAATATAAAATTCTATTTATTACATTTTAATTAATTTTCAAATGTTTTGAATTTATAGATATGATGAAATATATAGAATTAACAATCAAATCCTCTCAAAAAAATCATCTTTTTTGTTAAAAATCATATTTTGAAGAATCAATATTTTATAAAAGATATACTATATTTAATGATTTCAATTTTTTTTCTTTTATGATTCTACATATTACACAACCATTATATCGTTATGTGTTAATTTAAGATAAAAAATCCAACATTAAAATATAATAATAAATTACCATAAATATTTAACTATGATAAAAATAGATTTTTAGATTCATTCATAAAATCTTATTATCCCAATGAAATCATATAATAGATATTAAAACCACGAGACTGACATTTTTGGAATTTTCCCCTACATAGAATAATACAAATGAATTTATCAAATAAAAATTTATCCAAAATACCATATTTTAGAATATTTGATGGGAATGGTTTAACAGAACACATAAAAGAGAAATAAGTAATTTCTTTTATTTATTTAAATTGAATTATGTGAATATTTTAACCCTTAATTTCTCAGTTACCCCTTAAAAGGTTGAAAAATACTTATAACCGTTATTATTCATTAATGGAAAAAAATTAAATTTGAGCTATTGAGAAAATTTGAACCTCCCTATTAAAAATATGGAAACCCGTATTCATGATTCAATTTCATGAATACTCATAAATTAATTTATATAAAAATATTGAAAATATAATAAAAAATTGGTTTTAGAGAAATTATTTTATATTCTAGAAAAGAACACATACCAAAATAATTTATAATTATGAATCCTAGTTAATTAATTAAATAATGTTTTCCTAAAGTAAAATTATATTCAATTATGGTAATGGGGCATATAAATTACAATATTTAAGGAAAATAATTTATTGTAATTAAAAATTCAATATTTCTCACTATTTAATTAAAAATCAATTATTTCTAAAAAATTATATAATTTCACCCTAAGATAATATTGATATGATATTTTCAAAATGTTTATTCACTTACCCAAATAAAATTTCTTAAAATGAATGAAATTAATTATAATATTATCTCAAAAAATTCTAAAAAATTCTGGTGAAAATATATTTTGAACTATAAAATTACATCACCATTAAATTTATTACATTTTAATAGGAAATAATCAATAAATTTTCTTCTGTAAGAACATTATAAATAGATTTCATAATTTTATTTCTTCTATTCATAACAATAAATTCATGGAGTCAATTATAATTATCCTAATTAAATATTTTTATTTTTATACAATATTGAAATTCACATAATTGTCTATATTTCATGTCAATAAAGATATATTGTATAATATTTTTTTAGACTAAATTTTCATGGTCTTACATTATAACCCCCTTAAATAAAATTCATCCTTAAAATTTTTATTTTTCCACATAAAATTATTCGAAAACATTTTTTTAATTTATTATAACGGAGTGGAACATAAAATATTTGATAATGAAAGTGAGATATTTTTATTATTTAAAATATAAATTTGTTGAAAACACACATTATAAAAATCGATAACAAAACAATGTATTATAATGGGGAATTGGGAAACATGACTTTCACTTCGAATAAAATATTATCGGGTTCCCAAATAAGGGTAATATTATTGTGAAGTTAAACTATACATATGAAAGGGAAAATGACATCAATGGTACACTATTTAGTGATAGAGAACATCATAATTATAAAATTATTGAACCCAAAACCAAAATTCAGTAGTTCATAAATATAGATTCCAATTCTTCAAAAATGAAGGTAATACGATAGATTTTTTACTTCAAGATAATTTTCTTATAGGAGGGTAATTTTTTAGTATAATAGCTGTGTTCACATAATTAATTTCAGTCTACTTCATTTTAACAATTAATTTTTTAATTAATATATCAATTTAATCTTCTATCATATATGTTATTCCATTAAATGAAAATTCGGGATGAATAATTCATTCCAAAAGCTCTATATTCATCATCTAATGGACTACATAATGCATAAAAGAAAAAAAAATATTCCACATATCATAAGAAATTTGTCAAAAATGAAATGGTCAGAACATGTTAAGATAATATAAAAAATTTATAAAACATTATATTAATAAATAATACAATTTACCCTAAAATATCAACAATATCACACATGGTTCTACTTATGGAATCTGAGCCTATACCAATAGTTAAAAACCATTGGAATTGTCTAGAGAAATATTGGTATAGCATATAATTACGGTTCTACAAGAACTTGGTTATATTCTAGTCGCGAATGGATTATACCAATGCTTCATAGTGAACCATATGTATAAGGTCAGTATATTTTCTGTTTGACCAATGGTTTACATCAAACTTCTGGTATAGATCTATTCCAGTAGATCCATATAAACTATTAGTGTTTTCCAATAAAAATTGTAAGGAATATATTAGTATATATCCCCCCCCCCAATTTCCCAGACACGAAAGACCCCCACCAAACCCACGAACCTCTAATATCCACCAAAATATTCTTAAATTGCCACCAAAATCCACACTATCACCCCACATTAATTTATTACCTAAAATGAAACATGACCAACTAATATAATGATAATGATAAAAACATGAAATTAATTAATGCAATCAAAAAGTTATAGCACAGTTTCTATACATCAAATATAATTATTCTAAACAAATCAATAAACATCAAATGACATAAATATCAGTAAAAAATGTGATGTATCACTATTTACCTCATCACCATATTTAACATCACCATCATACTCATCATCATAATCATCCTTATCATCATCATCATCTCCATCACCATCTATAGGAACATCATCATCTAGAATTCCACTATGAACACTTCCCAATGCATTATATAAGATACTCATCATTAAAATTTGTACAGCACATGCCATGGGGGAATCTGGTGGAAGTGATAGACATAAGACTTACAAATATTTCAAAAATTAATCATTGTCCCTTTGATTCCATTCAAAATCCTATATAACCACTTCTTTGGCCTCTTCTAATTTATGTTGAGCCTATTTTTCATTTGAATTATCTTTTTCCAACTTGGTGTGACTAGAAATATAACATAATAATGGCCAATATCTCATTAGGATAATACTCTTCCATTGGTAACAGCATACTCTACAATGGATCTCATCTCCCAAAACCTAATGTAAGATGGTATATTGCCAAATTTTGGTAGCTTTATACTCATCAATGACCAATATAAAAAAATATTAAAAAAATAAATGAAATAGTATGATAAAAAATAGATATTAAAAATTGAAATAAAAAAGAAGAAAATTATACAATGTCAGTTCATTTATCATGCTTCCATTTTTTTCGCTTTTCTCAAGCATTACAATTTTTCTCAAGTCACACATCCTTCATACTAAAATTCACCCTCTGTAATGATATTTAATGTAGAAAATAAAAACTTATAATAGTTTTTAAATATTTAATTTCATAACTAAAATCAAAATGATGTTAATTCTAAATGAATATGAAGATAAAAACATATGTTAGATGAATTAAAGTGAAAATTTAAAACATATATTGTTCCTTATAATTCATAAAAATATATCATTCTAATATAATAAATGTGCATATTTATAATGTCATAAAATAAATTAGTGTACAACATCCTTGGGCCTCAAATACCAACCCAAAACATTTACTTAGAAAGTGGAATAAATTTTAACTCCATGTAAATAATTCCATCGAGATAACGTTGTCCATCTATAATCTTGAACCCCATCAATAGTGTATAATTTTAAATTCATTGAAAATTTTTCACGAATATCCATTTAAGATTTTAGAAAATCATTGTATTAGAAAACCTAAAATGGGATTCATGGTTTTCATATTTATCATACATTTTTATAGTCTAAAATTTTTCATATATAAAGTCACAGAAACATCTTAATTATAGAACAATATATATAGAATACAACATAAAAGGAAATGAATCATCATCACTATAGGTAGAAATCTAAATACCATGGTGTAATGGAACAATCAAATAGGTTATGTATTTACTATCTAAACATATCCATAGATTTGTACATTGTAATAATGAAAATTTTCACCAATACTTTATGTTATTTTATATGTATTGGACATTTTACAACCATTTCAATGATAAAATCCAATTATTCCATAGTAATCCCCCAATAAAAGGTCTAATTTTATAATTTATTCATGTAACTAGAAACCATTAATTAATAATACAAAACATCTATTGAACTTTCGGACACCCCAAAACAATTAAATCATTTATTTAAAAGAATCTCTCTGTCAATAAATGATATATCATTATCTCTCATGTCATAGGAAAAAAATGATAAATGTATGTATTCTCAATATAAAATGAAATTTGAATTTGAATCCATAAAATTACTAAACACAATACGTGCCCATATATATATTAGATACTTTTATTTAGATGTTCATTCAACATAATGAATTTTTGAATAGTCATATGATTATGAAATATAGTTTTCTAATTGAATATATTAAAACATGTAAAAAAGATAAATCAAACTACGTGAAAATACTTTTAAAACTATATTAAGATGAATTAAAAATATTATGAGTGTAATTTAAAAAGATACATCAAACAATATGATTATACTTTTAAAACTATAAATATGTTCATAATGAAAAACTATTAAATAAATGAAAAAATTACATTAAATATTATGCTTTGGAATATTGAAAAATATTAATGAGTAATATTGATGAAATAAATAAGGTTTTATGGATTTATAAAATTACAGAAGTCTAAAAAATATAACATTCTCTGTATAATTATTCTTTCAAATTTATGGTGAAAACTTTCAGTAAATTTTATTTTAAATTAATCAAAGTATTATGGGAAATAAATTATTCTCACAAATATGGAAATTCAAGGATCAATGATTTTAATGATAAAAAATGATAAAAAAATATTTAAAAATTAATATAAATAAATAAATTATTAAGATAAATGAGTAATGGGGTTTTATAAAATTTAGATTTCATGAATAAATAAAAATTGATGGTTATGGTTTTGAAGAAGAGAAAGTTATAAAAATCTAGAAAAAATGTTGTTTTAAAAGGGACGTGTGCACTTTATGGGTACAATTAGCTCTTTGTAATCCTTGAGAACATTGAAAGAGTATGTTTATTTATTTAAAAATAATTTTTTACTATATAATATTTGGTTGAATATGTTTTATGGGGAATCAATCATATAAAATGAAAAACTATTAGTAGAAATTTGAGAAAAAATAGATAAGGATATAAAAGAATTCATTTCATTTATATGTCACATTGAAATTATACCTCTATATAAATCGTCATGATCTCAACAAAAAAATTTTATAATTCACTCAACTATAATGTTCATATTCTGTATTAAATGGATTTACATTTAATAAAATGACTAGTTGTGGTATACATACATGTAATGATAACCAACATAATATTACTAATCATATACTTTTAGTAAATAGTAAATACGTTCAATAATTAACTAAATTATACATTGACCATTATCCAGACTAATTATAAATGAAAATATATATTAATAAAAAATACAATGTGAAGTTACTAAAAAAATATTAAAACAATGTCATAAAAGATTCTACTATGGTCCGACATTATAGTCCACCCAAATCTGTGGAGGTATTAATTAACATCCCTATTTTAATTATTTCTACACGATGATTCTGAAAAAGTATTTTTCAACAATACAAAACAATTTACTAATTCAAATCATGGTAATTTTCATTCAAAAGAATAAAATTTGTTTAATAACATGAACATTGTACTCGTCCAATGAGAAATTATTTCCTAATAATATTTTTCCATACAATCACACAATGTGGGTATTCTCTATAAATTTGTACCAAATATAGAACACCATAAACTATAAAAATCCTAATTATACTCTCGCCACACATAACCATGATCAATGAGTCATGCTTCCCTCACAGCCTCACAATTGGAAATAATATAACAACGGTCCCACAAAAATATTAATTCAAAAAAATAAGACAACAATATTACGTCAAATATAATGACTTTTCTATCCCATTTTGACACACAAGAATTATCTATTACTTCATTTAGAATGTGTATCCAAGAGAGAGGTATAATAAGAATGATTTTAGGGTGTTTTCAACGCATCTCCATAAAACTATTAAATTAGATCAATTTTTTCAATCATTTGATTGTCCTCAATATATTATTCCATTATCTTTGTGTTGAGATTCCACACCGCATTTATGCCTGTACACCAATAGAATATATCAGAAGATCCAACTACTATAGGAAAAAATATTATATGAATACCTCTTATGATGAACATAATTATTGAAAATAATTCATTGGGGTTCTATAAATATACTTGATGTAGGACAGTCAGTTGGTTTTGTTGGATCCCTAGCCTCTGAAGGAATTTCTACATGTATAGATGGAGTGTGACCGAATGTCTACATCGGAGGCTCAGAATGTGTTTTAGTAGAATTCAGATGAGCGCGAAGGATTTTTTTTGAGGAGAAGGAAGTAGAAGGAAAAAAATATGGTATAGAAGTGAATGGAAATGAAAAATAGGGATGTGGATTGGGATTAAGCATCATATTAGGGAAAGATATGTGAGGATCAGTTGAAATTTATTTTTAATAGATATGAAACCTAAATATATAGGGTGCCTCTAACAACACTACAAAATCATAATCTGTGTCAGATGGTATGTCAAAGGAAGTGATAGGGTTTAATCAGGTTCAACGAGTGGTGCACGTAGCTCTTGTACCAACCCATGTATTATCTCATTGAGCAGCGGTACCAACAGTCTTGTTAGAGAACAACATTCTCCTAGGTGGTGCATCCTATTTAATAGTTTAAAAAATTAGTCACATGAAAATATATGTTATTTATTTATACAAGTAAAATAAAATACCCAAAAAATACACCAAAGGAGGGGTCACCATCTATTCCAATCAATATTTATTTTCTGTGATCCTTTTCCTTCACATAACTTCAATTTTTTTTCATTTCATCCATTTGAAAAAATTTGAAATTAATTTCAAATCCAAAAAAAGAAATTTAATAAAAACATACAATTAAATGAGATGTGTATTTATTAATGAATACCAATTTGCAATCAAAATAATGCATACATAGTGTTATATAAAAATCATTTTTTATTTAGTGGTATTAATTTCCAAACATAAAATACAACCAATAAAAAATAAATACAGTCAAATTAGCATGTTTATCATTGGAATGATAGAGTTTTATAGTAATTTAAATTTTACCACTTAAATTTTTCTTACTTAATTTTGTTCATTTTTTTCAATTGATTATTTATTTATTTTCATTTCTATTTATCAGTGGATATTTGGTACATATTATTGTTTAGGGTATTTTTCTATTATAAGGTCATTATTTTAAATTCCTTGGATTTTCATTTTAATTAGTTTCATATGTTTAAATTAAATTCATTTAGTTTCATGTTCCAATTTCATGAATTCATTTTTTTTGTCTAGTTCCTTATAGTATATGTCAATTCAACATTAGAAAAAATAAAATTACAATAAAAAAATCTTCTGAATGATTGACCATAACATTACTATAAAAAATACATAGTTACAATGTATAAATATATTAAAACAAATTCAAATTCATGAAAATATGTCACATAAAATACAACAAGGTTCATAACATGAATTAAATTTCGGGAATTTAAATTGAGACCATGAAAACCTCTTTCAATAATTATAACATCTTAATAAAATATGTCCTTATAGAGGGAATGTCAAGGGAATAATAAATATCATGATTTAAGTGTTATTGGTGGTATAATATCTCAATAGTCATCATATAAAACTTATAAACTTTTATTGGGTCATATAATAAAAACTATCTCATAGAAATAATATTGAGATGAATAATCCTTACAATGATCATATCATTAATGGAGAATTAATAATTTCTGTTATCATGTGTAAAAAATGTAAGACCACTAAAATCATGTGGATATTAAACATAATACAATCATATATTATTTAACATAATATTCAAGCATAATATAGTTAGTGATGTATTTGTATAACATAATTAATTGAAATTGAGGTAAGAAACCCATTACCTTGACTCCAATCTTTCTATGTATATTAATTAAATCCATTTTAATATAAAATAAATTAAGTATTTATAAGTCTATGAATAATTTACATATATATAAAGTCATCATTGAATAATTTAATTTTAATATTTCCATGAATTATTTAATTACAATATTGGTTATGTCCGAGATTATAGTTTTATAATGTTTTTTTCATAATAAAAAAATACAATTGTTAGGTTGACAATCATGGAAAGGCCATTATTCCATTATATCATAAAAATTATCCAGAAATAATTATAATTATAACACATAAAATATAAGGAGCCGACCTTAAACATTACATAATATTGAATTAAATAAATATTTCACATTATGGATCTTTTCAGGTTTAATGTTTTAGAGAATTATGTCACAACAATTACATATCATCTTTAAAATTACATGTAGGCACTACTACTAATTATCTAATTTTTTAAATATAAACTCTTAAAAAGAAACATGTCTTGTTCCATGTTTTAGAAATCTTGAATTTTCCTTGATCCCATCCTTGACCGTATTAATCTTTAAGTCCTGTGGAAAACATTACAAAAAATTTGGATGAGAATAAAAAGCTCAGTAAGGTTTATAAAATATGGAAAGGAAACATTAACCCATCAATAATTAAAAATTAATGAAACCAATACTTTTCAATCATAACATACCTTATCAAATCACAAGATTTAGGAAAAACACATAGAAATCATAAATCACAACCGAAACTTATGGAATTAATAAAAAATTATATTGTAGCTATCACAACTACGTAGGTAGTCACATTTAGAATTCCCATCACAATAAATTCCCTAAATCTCTTTGGAGAAACATTCATGTTTACATCCGTCACGTTACCCAATGCATTGGAGAGCTATCTCGGGCTCACCCGCCCTAGGTTTATCTGAGAACCACCCGTATACTTAAAAATTTCCCAATAACTATAACATATTCAAAACACATAATGCATGAATAAAGTAAAGATAACATTTCCACATTCCAATCACAATATATCAAATCAATATATTGAAAAAAAAATTATTTTATCAAATCTTTTTCAAAACCATTTAAAACATTTTTTAAAGAGATTTTTGAATCAAAGTGTCCCATAACACTTTGAATCTTTTAATGGAATTAACATTATAAAATGGTAATGTCCATATAAATCCTTTAAACAGTTTTTAAAACATGGACATTAATGAGAAATATTTATAAGAATAAATCTTTAAAATCATATTTTAGTTAAGGAGTTCTTAACCAAATAGGAGATGGTTCAATACTAATAATTGAGGAATATCATTTAACAAAAACATTATAATATCATGAGAATAAAGGTATTATTGATATAATCTACCAAAGTAAGTATATACACCATATAAAAGTGAATTGGCGCATAACAACAATGATGTCTCAATGGATTGTAAATTGAGATGAAATCCCTTTATAAGGACGGTATCCTTTGATTAAGGACAAATCAATCACAAAATTATGTGTGAAAAATAAGAATACACAAAATATAAGTTCATATTAAGTTTAAAACAATCATAGGTCATTCACACGTATTCATAAGATGACATATTCATGAAGTACATGTTTAACCCAAACAATTTAAATTGGGTTAAGAAGTTCCCTTACAGAAATTCGACAGCCATACAGTGTCACATTAAAATTCATAAAATCCGTTGATGAGATAAAAAGGGTATCACATAACTTTTATATAAAATTTACATATATAAGGATATATAAGAACATATCCCAACATAATAAGATGTAAATTTAAAGACATAACAAAAAAAAGTCTTTTAAAAAGAGTACGGTGAAAGGTACCCTTACCGATTTGGTAACTTTTGAAAGGTACACCACATGAAAGAAGGATCACAAAATGGGGATGTTAATACGCATAAATTAATTTATATTACACAAATATTACAATCATGGGTATTATATACACCACAAAAAAGGAAATAGGGGAAAATATAGCATGAATCTCACTGGAATAAAAAGTGAGATAAAACCCTTTACCACGTTGTAATCAATTGAGTCATATTAAAAAAGTTAATAACCAAAAAATGAATAATATAATACCAGGAATATAATTATAATAATGATAATATATATAAAAAGGCAGTACACAATACACCACATGCAATAAATAAGTGGCGAACAATGGAAATCTCACGGAATTAAAACTGAGATTAGAAATCTCATTACCTCATGTCCGACTTGACCTGTTCGTTCTTTAATCTCCTGAATAATTAACCCAAATTAATTTCTACTTTCTTAAGAACCTTTTTCACGTTTATTATTCCTCTTATATCACTTATTACCCTGTTATAAACATTACATAGTAATTTATGTTAATAACGATCATTTTGTCGATATTTGGTACATAAGTAAAAAATGAACAACTTCTAATTACAAGTTGTTCATTTGGTAAGATATAAATTATATTCAGAATGATATTAATGATTTATATATCATATATATCATATATATATCCAGTATATACATGTATTTATAATAGTACATAACATTTAGAGGAAAGAAATGAAATGCACGATTCATGGAGACGGTAAGCCGTACGGACGTATGAACGCTACTTCCATTTATATTTCTTATTTTAATGTAATTAAAACATAATGATACATAGTTATATAATAGTTATAGTATAATATCATATATAATATTATTAACCACAACCTTTATACATCCCACATATGGTATTAACAAGTCATATCACTTTGAGGGGGCAGTAGTCCGCACTTCCTCTAATGAGATTATCGTATATACCCACTATGGAAACCATAACGTAATTATATAAATGGAAAATACAGAAGAATAAAGAGAAGAAAAAAATAATATATATCACATATAAATATTGTGCCATCATAATGGCCACCGTGAGATGCGATATGAGATAATTGAACAATCATCATTTTGTGAGATGTGTTTTCCATCCACAGAAACAATATGTTAATCACCCATTAGATGGATGTGTGTGTAGGTGTAGTTAGAATCATTCTTATAAAAACATAATAGTGTATTTAGGATACTATTTTTGTTATAAAATAAATAAATAAAAATAGTTTAGGTGTTGGATAAGTAAAATAAAAGAAAACAATTTAAGGGAAATTGTTACCTTTAATTTGGGTAACTCGCTTTTGTTTGAACCAAAAGAACTTCTTGAAGTGACTTATGCCTAAGTTAAGTATTCTATGAGGAGGAGAGGGATTTAGGGAGCTTAATTGGGCAGATTATGGACGATCCAAGGGGCTTAAGAGGTGTGTGGAACTGGTTAGAAGTGGTCTCCTTTTATAAGGTAGATGAGGGGCTCTTTTGGAAACTGTGAAAATATTATTTTATTATAAACATATCTTCTATTTAAAAAAGTCCAAAAATAATTAAGGTTGAATCTAAGATGACACATATTAGAAATAAAATCATCCAATAATAATTGGACATGTTTTGGATAATATTTTAATCGTTATAATCTTATTTATTTAAACCATTTATTACTGTGGTAAACACTGCATCATTATTGTGTCATAAATAATTAGATTTATTTGATGTCTAAAAATTATAAAAAAATCACCATGACTTAGTGAATCTTTGTAGCTTTCCAATAAAAATTTATATTCGAAATTTTAACTTATATATCCTTATGTAAAAATTAATTTTATTAAAAGATATTTGTTTATGTCATTTTGGTCATTGTTTTAAATTAATTAATCTAAAGTGTTATTATCACTCCCATGTGGCTCCATGGGGTCCCAAAATCGACCCAAGGATGCCCTTGGTATTACATGACTCATACAATAAGTATAGGATGGATGTTAAGGTAATTTTGAATAATTATAAAATCCTTTTTACCTTAATTTACCCTATTTACCTTTAACTGTGGTAATTAAGAGACAAAAGTTACTATTCACCAAAAAAATCATCTTATTGAACAACATTTTACTTAATAATAACAAACAAGTATGTCATATTTTCTAATTTCAATTCACAGAAGTGGTGAAATCTCATTTAAATGAAAAATTCGGTTTTTAACTACTACTAAATTATTCCACTATTCATAAAAAATTGATGTTTTTCATAAAAATGCCAAAAACACGTCCTATGATATATTTGATATTCCAAATTCAAAATTTATGTCTATTTTAGCAAATTCAAATCATATATGTTGCATTATTTAATTTAAAATTAATTCCCGATGTCAAAACAAATAGCGTGTTTTTAAGAAACAATATCTATCCAAAGATTGACACTTGTTTATGTCCAATTTCAAAGTGAAATTTTTTCCAATTACCAACATTAGATAAAATGGTAAAAATATATTTAAATTTAACATTAAAAACAATTAAAAATATAATCTAACCATATCAATAAATTAGATTAATATGCAAATTTGAATTAAAATACAGTATTTTTCATTATTCATTAAAAAAGTGTTTTGTCAGAAAAATACCATAATTCTATCCAAAGTAAATTTTGAAGTCCTGATTCTAAAGAATAATTTTATTTGGTCAAATAGACCATATAATAATGAGCAAAACTATATTTAAAAAGGGTTCTCCATTAAAAGGCGAAAAATCGGCCTTTTAAAGTAAATTAGGCTTAAAATTTGATTCATTAACATTTTTAGCCTCTAAATTTTGTTGGATAAATGTAAAAACATTTAACTAATATGTATGATCATACTTCTGTTAGTTTTGTTCATTCTCGTCATTACAATGGCAAGGATTTAAGTACAATTTAAAATAATAACATTATATTATTATTGTGCAATGTAAGATTTCAAAGAAACTCGTTGTTACGTATCGGGTATTCCATCGAACATAGTGACCCCATTAATGTAAAATTAATATTTAATTCACAAATATTAATAAATATGAAAAGCATATTATTCTTTATTTATCTGGGATGTTACATCCATCCCCTATTTTGGGAATTGCATTTTCGCAATTTTAAAACTTGGTTTGGAAACATCATTAAAAGTCACACATTGGAAAAGAGTCAGTAAAACTATCACCTTAAAAGAAATAAAGATAAGTACAATGATCACATGATATAACCCATACTAGGATTCCATGTAAGAAAACGTGGATATGTAAGGGAGAACAAACAGTCATGTTCTGATGGAGTGTGATAGAAATCATGATTAGGAGAAATTAAACCACCAGAAAATCACAAACTAATGATGTGTTAAACGGTCATTGATTACACAATAGGAAACATAAACCAACAAAATTTTTGTTTTACATTCATCTTCATAATGTTTATAAATTTTTTAAGAATATAAATAAGAACATAAGGAAACATACTTACTTTCATATAGACATTCATCCTTTACTATATTCCTACCACAAACTCATCTTTTCTCTAAATAATGAGTATTCTAAATGACTTGTTCACATTAAAAGCTCTATGATCAACTCCTATAGAATAATATAACCCAAAAATGAAGAACTATATATTTACCTGGTCATTAGAAATAAAGTAGAACCAAAACGGTTAGTGAGAGATCATATAATACAAAAAATGGAAAAAAAATATACAAAAAGAAAAACTACTCTTAATCTCCAAAATTTGTCAAACAAACCCCAGAGTTCAACAAAGACCATTCAATAAACAATTGTTCAAAAAATTATTAAAAATTAATCCAAACTTATATTTAATCCCAAATCTCATAAGGATTTAATTACATAGTCTTCCAAGATACATATTAACATTTATATCCAAATAACAGTAGTTACTCATAAAGTCTCATATTGAAAAGTAATTAACCTAATCACATATTCTCCATGATAGGTTAATAATTTTCATAAATAAACCAAATCATCATATGTCCATAATAAAAACATAGATTCTTCCAAAATAAAATTTCAACAATTATTCCATAATTGAAATCCCATATTATTCTCTCTTCCTTCAGCATATAGTGATTCCACAAAAGAGAGAACGTATTTCACAAAAACCTTTATCACATAAACAACAAATCATTTTCCTATAGTAAGGATATCCATTTGATAAAACATAAGATACCAAAATCAATTTATTCTTGATCCATAAAATCATTTAACTAAAAATAATTAGTCATAATAACCGGGTACTTAACATAGACCAGTGGTAGGCGATGTACCCTTGTCTTCCATCTGTTGTGGGTTCGATTCCCATGGGCTTGCTGGACGTGACGGGTTGTCACCCATATTAAGGGTTGTCCTTTTTATAAAACTCAAAAAAAAACCGTAAATTGTTTTAAACTAAAAAGTTTTCCTATACCTTTCATTTTCATCCCAACATATTAATACCTCATTATTTTAATTCATGAAGCCTTATATATATTTTCCTTTTTTTTATTTCACACAAATATGATAAAATAATACTATTTCTATTAGAAATAACAACATACCTTCATCATGGTGTCCATATAGTTTCATAGTCATATTTTTCTCGTAGGTAGAATGTCCATACATTGCAATAATGATTAAGGGATCCTTAGTAACCATTTTCTTCCTTCATCTATATACACCTTGTAAAACTTTGGTCATATTGGTGCTTGTAGAAAAATAGTTTTTGAAAATAATCATGTATGACATATAATTTCAAAACATCTGATAAAACTTGGTTTTTATAAAATAGTCAGACTGAATTTGAGTTGAAACTTTCAATCAATGGTCCTTTTAAAATACCATAAGTATGTGATGAGAGATAATATTTTAAAATAAAATAAAAATAGGTTGTGCAAGGGTCTCCTTCTTCAACACGTTTTTCAAAATCATAATATTCTTCAAAATCTTGTGATAAGGTGAAATTTTTGAAATATGCCATCATAATATTTACCTTTCTTGAAAATATGAGAATATTGTGAAGATAGGATTTGATTAAATACAACCCATGATCCACGATGATATTGAGGTATAGTGGAGGTGTTTGATATCTCAAACAACTGCTTTCAAGTGAGTTGTATGCTAGAAAATGTTTCACAATCATCTGAACATGAAATTGTAAAAATTATTATAGGCAAGTCATTAGGAAGAGATAGGAATGTCGTTTGAGATCCTCCTCCTTCCATTTGTAACTGAGTTCCCTTGATTTTAAAAAGTCATAAAATAAGGATTTAACTGAAATAATATACATAGGGACTAACCATATGTCTAACTAAAAATCATAATCCCTACTGTTGTCTAAACCGACCAATGATACCAACTATTAGGAACCGGCCTTAAACATTACATAATATTTAATTAAAAGAATAATTCTCATGGAGGATATTTTCAAGTTTAGTGTCATAGAGAATTAAGTCGTAAGTATTACATATCAACTTTAAAATTACATGTAGACACTACTACTCAGTATATATTTTTTTTATAAAAACTTTTAAAAAGAAACATGTCTAGTTCCATGTTTTAGACAACAAGACTTTTCCTTGATCCCATCCTTGTCCCTATTCATCTTTAAGTCTTGTGGAAAACATTTCAAAAACTTTGGATGAGCATAAACAACTCAGTATTGTTTAAAAATTAATGAAAGAAAACATTACCCATCAATAAATAAAAATCAATGAAACCAATACTTTTCAATCATATCATACCTTACGAAATCATAAGATTTATGAATAATAAACAGAAATCATAAATTGTAAAGAAAACATATGGAATTAATAAAAAACTTAAATTGTAGCTATCATAGCTACAAAGGGAGTTACATTTGGAATACCCATCACAATATATTCCCTAAATCTCTTAGAAGAAACATTCACGTTTACCTCCATCACGTTACCCAATGCATTGGAGAGCTATCTCAGGCTCACCCGCCCAAGGTTTATCAGAGAAACACCCATATATGTAAACAATGCACAATAACCACAACATATTCATAACACATAACACATGAATAAAGGAAAGATAGCATTTCCACAATCCAATCCCAATATATCAAATCCAGATATTGAAATAAACAATTCTTTTACCAAATTATTTTCAAAACCATTTAAAACATTTTATAAAGAGATTTTTGAATCAATGTGTCTGATACAACTTTGATTCTTTTAATGGAATTAACATTTTAAAGAGGTAATTTCCATATAAATCCTTAAAACCGTTTTTGAAACATGGAAATTAATAATAAATATTTAGAAGAATAAATATTTAAAATGATATTTTAGTTAAGGAGTTCTTAACCAAATAGTAGATGGTTCAATATAAATATATGAGGAATATCATTTAACCAAAACCTTATAATATCATGAGAATAAAGGTATTAATGATATAATATTCCAAAGGACAATATATAGACCATATAAAAGTGAATTGGCGCATAACAACAATGATGTCCCAATGGATGGTAAATTGAGAAGAAATCCCTTATAAAGACGACATCCTTTGATTAAAGATGAATCAATCACATAATTATGAGTGAAAAATAATAATAAAGAAAATATAAGTTCCTATTAAGTTTAAAACTATCATAGGTAATTTACAAAAATTCATAAGATGACATATTCAAGAAGTACAAGTTTAACCTAAAGAATTGAAATTGGGTTAATAAGTTCCCTTACAAATATTCGACAACCTAACGGAGTCACATTAAAATTCAAAAAATGAGTTGATTTGATAAAAAAGGGTATCTCATCACTTTTACATAAAATTTACATAGATAAGGATATATAAGAACATATCCCAACATAATAAGATGTAAATTGAAATACATATCAAAAAAAGTCTTTTAAAAAGAGGGTGAAAGGTTCCCTTACCGATTTGGTAACATTAGAAACATACACCACATGAAATAAGGATCATACAATGAATATGTAAATACACATAAATGAAATTATATTACACAAAGTGTACAATCATGGGTAGTACATACACCACACAAAAGGAAATAGTGGAAAATATATCATGAATCTCACTGGAATAAAAAGTTATATGAAACCCTTTACAACATTATAATCAATTGAGTCATATGAAAAAAAGTTAATAACCACCAAATAAATCAAATAATACCATGAATATAATTATAATCATTATTATATATATATATATATATATATCAATATTCAGTACACAATACACCACATGCAATAAATAAGTGGCGAACAATTGAAATCTCACAGATTTAAAAGTGAGATAAGAAATCTTTTGACCTAGTGTTCGACTTGACCCGTTTGTTCTTTAATCACCTGAATAATAAAATAAAGTTAATTTCTATTTGCATAAAAAACTTTTTCAAGTTTATTATTCCTCTTATATCACTTATTACCATGTTATAAACATTACATAGTCATTTATGTTAATAACAATCATTTTGTCGATATTTGGTACTTGAGTCAAAAATGAACACCTTATAATTAAAAGTTGTTCATGTGGTAAGATATACATTATATTTAAAAATATATTAATGATTTAGATATCATATATATCACATATATCACGATTATACATGTATTTATAATAGTACATAACATTTAGAGGTAAGAAGTGAAATGCACCATTCATGGAGACGGTAAGTCGTACGTACGCATTAACACTACTTCTATTTCTATTTATTATTTTAATGGAATTAAACAAAAATTATACATAGTTATATTGTAATTACAGTATAATAACATATATAATATTATTAACTCCATCCTTTATATGTCCCACATAAGACATCAACGAGTCATATCACTTTGAGGGGCAGTAGTCCGCATTTCCTCTAATGAGATTATCGTATTTACCCACTATGGAAATTAAAAGGGAATTATATAAATGGAAAATAAATAAGCATAAATAAAACATAAAAATAATATATATCATATATAAATACATTTCCATCATAATGGACACCATGAGAGGTAGTAGGAGATAATTGAACAATAATCGTTTCATGAGGCGTTTGTTTTCCATACACAGAAACATTATGTTCTTCACCCATTAGACGGAGGTGTGTGTAAGTGTAGTTAGAATAAATCTCATAAAAAAATCCTAGTATATTTAGGATACTAGTGTTTTTATAAAATAAATGAATAAAAAAAGTTTAGGGGTTGGAGAAGTAAAATAAAATAAAACAATTTAAGAGAAACTGCTACCTTTAATTTGGGTAACTCTCTTTGGTTTGAACCAAAAGGAATTCTTGAAGTTCCTTATTCCTAAGTTAAGGCTTCTAAGAGTATAAGATGGATGGAAGAAGCTTAATTGGGCCGAGGTTGGACGATCCAAGGGGCTTGAGAGGTGTGTGAAACTGGTTGGAAGTGGTCTCCTTTTATAAGGGAGAGAAGGGGCTATTTAGGAAAGTGTGAAAATATTATTTTATTATAAACTCATCTTCGGTTTCAAAAGGTCTAGAAATAATTAATTTTGATGATAATATGAATAATATTTGAAATAAAATCATCCAATAATAATTTGAGCTGTTTTGGATAATATTTTAATCATTATAATGGTATTTATTTAAATCATTTATTAATGTGGTAAACACTGCATCATTATTGTGTCATAAATAATTTAATTTATTTGATGTCTAAAAATTATAAAAAAATAAACATGATGTAGTAAGTCATTTTATCTTTCCAATTAATAATAATATTCAAAATTATAACTTATATAAGTGTATGTAAAAATTAATTTACTAAAAGATATTTGTTTATTCCATTTTTGTATTTATTTTAAATTAATTAATCTAAAGTGTTATTATCACTCTCAAGTTGCTCCATGGGGTCCCAAAATCGACCCAAGGATGCCCTTGGTCGGACATGACTCATAAAATAAGGTTAGGATAGGTTTTAATGTAATTTTGAATAATTATAAAATCTTTTTTACCATGAATTGCCCTATTTACCTTTAACCGTGGTAATTAAAAGCCAAAAGTTACTATTCACTAAAAATTATTTTCATTTTATTGAACCACATTTTACTTATCAATAACAACCAAGTATGTTGGATTTTTTAATTTCAATTCATAGAAGTGTTAAAATTTCATTTAAATGAAAAAGTCAGGGTTTTAACTACTACTAAGTGATTCCACTAGTCATCAAAAATTGATGTTTTTCAGAAAAATACCAAAAATTCAGCCTAAGCTATATTTGATATTCCTAATTCCAAATTTATTTCTATTTTACCAAATTTGAAACATAGATGTTTCATTATTTAATTTAAAATTAATTCTCATTGTCAAAACAAATAGTGTGTTTTTTAGAAACAATATCAATAAAAAGATTGACACTTGTTAATGTACAATTTCATAGTGAAATTGCTTCCAATGTACAAAATTAGATTAAATCGTAAAAATATATTGTAATTAAAAATTAAAAACAATTATAAATATAATCTAACTATATCAATAAATTAGATTAAAAGTCAAATTTATATTAAAATACAATATTTTTCACTATTCATTAAAAAGGATTTTGTCATAAAAATACCAAAATGTTATCCAAAGTAAATTTCGATGTCCCGATTCTAAAGAAGAATTTTATTTGGTCCAATATAACATATAAAAGACCAAAACTATATTTAAATAGGGTTCTCCATTAAAAGGAGTTAAATCGGCCTTTTAAAGTAAATTATGTTTAAAATTAGATTCATTAACATTTTATGCCTCTAAATTTTATTGGATAAATGTAAAAACATTTAAAAAATATGTATAAGCATATTGCAGTTTGTTTTGTTCATTCCAGCCATTACAACGGCTATGCCTTAACTACCATTTAAAATAATAATATTATATTATTATTATGCAATGTAAGATTTCAAAGAAACTCGTTGTTGCGTATCGGGTACGCCATCGAACATAGAGTCCACATTAAAGTAAAATTAATATTTAATTCACAAATATTAATAAATATGAAAAGTGTCTTATTCCTTATTTATCTGGGATGTTACATTCTTCCCCCCTTTTGGGAATTGCGTTCTCGCAATTTTAAAACTGGGCTTCGAAACTTCATTAAAAGTACCACATCAGAAAACAGTCAGTAAAACTATCACATTAAAAGAAATAAAGATAAGTACAAAGATCACCCGAGATAACCCATACTTGTATTCCATGTATGAAAACATGTATATGGAAGAGAGAACAAATGTTCAAGTTCTGATGGAGAGTGATAGAAAAATGATTAGGAGAAAGTTAATGTAACATCCTAGGTAAATAATGAATATGAATTTTTCATATTTATTAATTTTTGAATTAAATATTAATTTTACTTTAAAAGGGTTTCTATGTTTGATAGTGTACCCGATACGCAACAACGGGTTTGTTTGAAATCTTACATTGCACACTAATAATATATTATTATTTTAAATGATAGTTAAATCTTAGCCATTTTATTGGCAGGAATGAACGAAACTAACTACAATATGATTATACATGATTTTTAAATGTATTTACATTTATCCAATAAAAGTTACAGGCTTAAAATGTGAATGAATCTAATTTTAAGCACAATTTTCATTAAAAGGACGATTTATCGCCTTTTAATGGAGCAACCTTTTTAAATTTAGTTTTTGTCACATTAATAAATTCTTTATGACCAAATAAAATCCTATTTAGATTGGGGACATCAAAATTTACTTTGGGTAAATTTTTGGAATTTTTCTGATAAACTTAATTTTTTAATGAATAGAGAAAAATATTGTATTTTAATTGAAAAGTGCCTTTTAATCTAATTTATTTATATTGTCAGATTATATTTTTAATTGGTTCTAAAGTTAAATTAAAATATATTTTTACCATTTAATCCAATGTTGGTCATTGGAATTAAATTCACTTCGAAATTGGATATAAACAAGTATCAATCTTTTGATAGTTATTGTTTCTTAAAAACACGCTATTTGTTATGATAACGGGAATTAATTTTAAAATTAATTAATTACAATTATATATTTTGAATGTGGAAAAATAGAAATCATTTTTGAATTAGAAATATCAAATATAGCTTAGGCTGAATATTTGGTATTTTTCTGAAAAACTTCAATTTTTGATGAATAGTGAAATAACATAGTGGTAGTTAAAAAACTGACTTTTTCATTTAAATGATATTTTACCACTTATGTGAATTGAATTCAAAAAATCCTACAAACATTGTTGTTTTAAAGAAGTAAATTGTGGTTCAATAAGATGAAAATAATTTTTGGTGAGTAGTAACTTTTGACTTTTATTTACCACGGTTAAAGGTAAGTAAGGTAATCCAAGGTTACAATAATATTATAATAATTCAAAATTACCTTAAAACTTGTCCAAACCTTATTTTTTGAGTCATTTACGACCATGTAAATCTTTGGGTAGATTTTGGGACCCCATTGAGCCACTGGGTAGAGATAATGACAATTTAGATTAATTAACATAAAGTAAAGGCAAAAATGACAAAAGAAAATATCTTTTAGTAAAATAATTTTTATATGGTGTTATATAAGTCATATTTTAGCCTATAAATTTTATTTATAAATCTAAAAATATTTCATACATGATAGTATTTTGTTTATCATTTTTAGACATCAGATAATTGAAATTATTTCTGACACAATAATGATGCAGTGTTTACCTCATTAGTAAATCATTTAAATAAATAATATTATAATGATTAAAATATTATCCAAAACCTATCCAATTTCTATTGGATGGTTTTATTTTGACCATTAGTCATATTATATTATACAGTAATGTTTTTTGGACCATTAGAAACCGAATATCAATATATAATAAAAGAATGTTTTCACACTTTCTTAAAGAGCCCATCCTCTCCCTTATCAAAGGAGACCACTTTTAACCAATTCCACACACCTCTCAAACCTTTTGCCTCATCCAAATCTGCCCAATTAATCTACCTACACCCATATAATCCTCCTAGAATCCTTACCATAGGCATAAGGCACTTCAAGAAGTCCTTTGGTTCAAACCAAAGGGAGTTACCCAAATTCAAGACAACAGTTTCTCTTAATTTGTTTTCTTTTATTTTACTTCTCCAATCCATTAACTCTTTTATTCCTTTATTTCGTAACAACACAAGTATCCTCAAAATACTAGGATGTTTTTATGAGATGTATTATAACTACACAAACCCACACCTCCATCTAATGGATGAAGAACATAATGTTTCTGCAGATGACAAACTAACGCCTCACGAAATGATGATTGTTCAAATATCTTCAGCCGCCTCTCATGGTGGTCATTATGATGGAACTGTATTTATATATGATATATATTATGTTTATGTTTTATTTATGCTTTTGTATTTTCCATTAATAGCACACCTTTATGGTTTCCATAGTGGGTAAATACGATAATCTCATTTGAGGAATTGCGGACTATCGCCCCCTCAAAGTGATGTGACTCATTAATACCTTATGTGGGATATATAAATGATAGAGTTAATGATAATATATATGATATTATACTGGAATTATAATATACCTATTTATAATTATATTTTAATTTCATTAAAATAAGAAATAAAAATGAAATTAGCGTTCATGCGTACGTACGGCTTACCGTCTCCATGAACGGTGCATTTCATATCTTACTACTAAATGTTATGTATTGTTATAAATACATGTATATACAGGATATATATGATATATATGATATTTAAATCATTAACATCATTTTGGATATAATGAACCTTTGACCACATGAACAACTTGTAATTATAAGAAGTCCATTTTTGACTCAAGTACCAAATATCGACAAAACAAATATTATTAACATAAATGATTACATAATGTTTATAACATGGTAATAAGTGATATAAAAGGAATAAAAAACTATAAATTAAATTTATTTTATTATTCAAGAGATTAAAGAATAATGGAGTCAATTCGGACACGAGGTAAGGGTTTTCTAATCTCACTTTTAATTCCGTGAGATTTACATTGTTCGCCACTTATTTATTGCATGTGGTGTAATGTGTACTGCCATTGATATATATTACAATGATTATCTTTATATTAATGGTATTTTGTGATTCATTTGGTGGTCATTAACTTTTGGTCATACGATTCAATTTGATTACAATGAAGTAAGAGTTTTTCATCTCACTTTTTATTCCCGTGAGATTCATGCTATAGTTTCCACTATTTCCTTTTGTGTGGTGTATGTACTGCCCATGATTGTACTCATTGTGTAATATACTTTCATTTATTAGAATTTACGTCTTCATTGTATGATCCTTCTTCATGTGTCGTATTTTTTGTACGTTACCAAATCGGAAAGGGCCTTCGTCTAAATCTCTTTTCATTGAGGCATAGTTTATTTTACACACAACATTCTTTTATACGGTGTATAAAACCCTTTGACCTTTAATTTTATTCAAAAGGAATCTTTTCTCTATGAATTGTTTTACTAAAGGAAAAAAAGGAATGTTTCTTTTAATGTAATTGGTGACAGCGACCTTTCTACCTACGACAGTATTATTTGATCTTTGGCTTCCTTAACAAGCCATACTTTTTTTAATGGAAAAATAAATACCATATACTATTTTTACGTATTTTGGTATTGAAAATGGTTTTGAGAATGGATTTATTATTTCAATATCTTGAAATAAGATATTGTGATTGAAATGTGGAAATGTTTTCTTTCCTTTATGTTTGTTTTATGTGTTATGACTATGTAATGGTTATTGGGCATTGTTATCTATATGTGTAGTTCTGTGATTAACCTAGGTGGGTGAGCCCGAGATAGCACTCCAATGAATTGGGTAATGTGACGGAGGTAAACATGATGCTTCTCCTAATATATTTAGGGAATATACTGTGAGGGGTATTCCAAGTGTTACTCCCTACGTAGCTATGATAGCTACAATGTATGTTTGATATGGATGCCATAAGTAATCTTTATGATTTATGATTTGTGTGTGTTATTCATAAATATTGTGATATCATAAGGTATGTTATGATTGAAAAGTATGGTTTCATGTATTTGTATTTATTATTGGGATAATGTTTTCCTTTCATTATTTTATAACCCTTATTGATCTTTTTATGCTCATCCCAAGTTTTTGAAATGTTTTTCACAGGATTTAAAAATAAACAGGTTCAAGGAATGGATCAAGGAAAAGTCATGTTGTCTAAAACATGGAACTAGACTTCTGTCTTTTTTAGAGTTTTTAATTTATGATAAAAATGGATACTGGGTAATAGTGTCTACTTGTAATATTCAAGTTGTTATGTAATAGTTATGGCCTAGTTCTCTAAAACTCCAAACCGGAAAAGATACTGAATGTGAATTATTAATTTAATTCAAGATTATGTAATGTTTAAGGTCAGGTCCTTATAGTTGGTATCAATGGTCGGTTTAGATAACATTAGAGGTTAGAGAATTTATAGAGCATAAGTGACATTACCAAAATGGTTTTGATTTTAGAAAGAGTCGTAGTTTTTTATATACAAAGTGAATGATTTTAAGATAACATGAATAAGTATATCTTAGTGTTTACGCTCCTTATAAGATATTATATGTTGATTTTACTAATATACTCAGACTTACCTTTTTGTTTTTAGTAAATGGATTGATCTAGAAGTCACCAAAGTAACAGTGGATGTGAAGAAAACTGTGACGGTTTTCTAAATGAGAAACTAAATGATATGGGGGCTGCAATGAGAACACTTGTGGTTATTCTCAACCAACTATCTGGAGTCATTATTGACCACCTGATCATTAGTGATCTTTATAAGGCATCATATATGATTGAAAAAAATCCCCACGGATGTTCAGGTAATAATCATAAAGGTAAGTGTGTTCAAAAACCTATGTGTCAAAGATGTGGAAAGAAACACCTAGTAAAATGTTTCAAAGGGACAGATAGATGATATAGATGTGGAAATGAAGGTCATAAATCAATAACCTTCAATGGAAAAAGGAAGCATCTATTTGACTCTATGAAAGGGAAAAAAGTCCTTTATGAGGGATCAATTGAATGATTTAAATGTGGTGTGCATGGTCACTATGAAAACAAATGTCCTACATAGATGTTTTTGGGAATGGGATCACCAAGATCATACAAATATTCATCTACCAATACCTAATGCCATTCCGATTGAGGATGAAGAAACTGACAATGACCAATGAAATGTATGGATTATTTCTTAACATATGTTTTCCTATTATTGAAATCTTAGGATATGATTCATGATTTTGTTTGTAGGGAGGAAGTATTTCAGAATAAGTTGAAAATAAATGGTTAATGGATCATGAAGAATGATTAATGAGTAAGAAGTCAACATATAAGGGATTCAAGTGTTATGGTAGAATTTAGGATGGTGAAATGCTTAAATGTAATAAGGATCTTCTGATGAAGGGATTACATTATAAGACTTTTTATAATATGTGTAACCCTGATTTTCATATATGAAAATTTTATTCAAGGAATAATTATCTTCACTTTTGTGCATATAGTTATAAAGAACCATTTGGGTTTATATGATCCTTGAATTTGAGGCAATTTTCAGGTAATACATTTTGGTATGAAAAACAAAATTTATTAGATAACCTTTGTGGTTAAAATATGTTATGGTTATCTTTTATGAATTTATCTCTTTTTGAGAATGTTATAAAATTATGTAGTTTTTGAAAAGGGACAACACGCAATCCGTGTGACAACCTATCGCGTCAGACGAAGTTGTGGGAATTGAATCCACAACCAAAGTGCGACTAGTATTTATCTCCTACCACTGGACTACATGAAGTCCCTAGTTAGTATGACAAATTATTTGTAGTTAGCTGATCTTATGAATCAGGAATAAGTTGATTTTGGGTTATTTATGGAAATGATTAACCTATCATGGAGGATATGTGATTAGGTTAATTACTTTTCAGTATGATACTTTAAGAGTAACTGATGTTATTTGGAGATAAATGTTAAGATATACATTGGATGGCTATGTGATTAAATCCTTCATATATTTGGGTTTCAATCATAGTTTGTATTACATTGAATAATTTTAAGGATAACTGTTTATTTAATGGTCTATCTTTAACGTTGGGTTCTTTTTGTTGAATTTTGGAGATTAAGAGTAGTATTTCTTTTTATAAAGGATTATCATTTTGTTGATTATCTGATATTGTACTAAAATTTTTGGATTTAGTTGATGTTTAAATACAAGGGAAATAGATAGTTCTCCTTTTGTGGATTATGTGATTATCTAGATGATGATTCTTGTGCTTTTAATGTGACCAAGTCTTTTTGAATGCTCATTGTTTAGATAAATGATTAGTTTTGGTAGAAACTTATTAAAAGATGACACTATACTTGAATGTAAGTATATTTACTTATGTTTTTATTCTATGTAGAAGATGAATTCCACAAAATTATGAAAAGGAACGTAAAACAAAAATGTTGTTGGTTTACGTTTTCTACTGGGTAATCAAACACCGTTTACACACATCATAAGTTTCTGATTTTCTTGTGGTTAACTGTCTCTTAATCATGTTTCCCATCACACTCCATTAGAACATGACCCTTTGTGTTCTCCTCCATTTCTATGTTTTCATGGAATCTTAGTATGGGTTAACTCGAGTGACCATTGTACTTCTCTTTCTTTCTTTTATAGTGATAGTTTTATTGACTCTTTTTCCGATATGGTACTTTCAATAATGCTTCCTATCCCAAATTTTAAAATTGTGAGGATGCAATTCCCAAAAGGGGGGAAGGATGTAACATCCCAGGTAAATAAAGAATATGAACTTTTCATATTTATTAATTTTTTAATTAAATATTAATTTTACTTTAAAAGGGTTTCTATATTCGATAGTGTACCCGATACACAACGACGGGTTTCGTTGAAATCTTAAGTTCCACACTAATAATATATTATTATTTTAAACGGTAGTTAACTCCTAGTTGTTGTATTGGCGGTAATGAACGAGAATAACTACAATATGATTATACATTTTTGTTAAATGTATTTAAATATATCCAATAAAAGTTAGAGGCTTAAAATGTGAATGAATCTAATTTTAGGCATAATTTACATTAAAAGGATGATTTATCGTCTTTTAATGGTGAAACATTTTTAAATATAGTTTTTGGTCACTTTAATACATTCCATATGACAAAATAGAATCCTTATTTAGAATGGGGACATCAAAATTTACTTTGTTTAAATTTTAGGAATTTTTCCGACAAAGTTCATTTTTAAGGAATAGTGAAAAGTATTGTATTTTAATTCAAACTTGCCTTTTAATATAATTTATTTATATAGTTATATTATCATTTTAATTGGTTTTAAATTGAAATTAAAATATTTTTTTACCATTTAATCCAATTTTGGTCATTGGAATTAATTTCACTTTTAAATTGGACATAAACAAGTATCAATCTTTTGATTGTTATTGTTTCTTAAAAAACACTATTTGTTTTGACAACAAAAATTAATTTTAAAATTAAATAATGTCCGTTCAATTTTTTTAATTTGGAAAAATAGACATCATTTTGGAATTCCGAATATCAAATATAGCTTAGGCTGAATTTTTTCTATTTTTCTGAAAAACTTCAATTTTTGATTAATAGTGAAACCACTTAGTGGTAGTTAAACAAACCAAATTTTTTCATTTAAATGAAATTTTTCCACTTCTGTGAATTTAATTTAAAAAATCCAACATACATGGTTGTTTTCAAGAAGTAAAATTTGGTTAAATAAGATGAAAATAATTTTTGGTGAATAGTAACTTTTTCCTTTTATTTACTGTATTTAAAGATAAATAAGGTGATTCAAGGTAAAAAGAATATTATAATAATTCAAAATTACCTTAACAATTGTCCAAACCTTATTGATTGAGTCATTTACGACCATTGGAATCTTTGGGTCTATTTTAGGACCCCCTTGAGCCACTTGGGAGAGATAATGACAATTTAGATTAATTAACTTAAAGTAAAGGAAAAAAAGACAAAATCAAACATCTTTTAGTAAATTAATTTATATATGGTGTTATATAAGTCATATTTCAGACTATAAATAATTTTTGAAAAGATATAAATATATCCTACATGATAGTATCATTTTATAATTTTTAGACATCAAATAATTTAAATTATTTATGACACAATAATGATGTAGTGTTTACCTCATTAATAAATCATTTAAATAAAAAAGATTATAACGATTAAAATACTATCCTAAACCAATCCAATTCCTATTGAATGATTTTATTTTGACGTTGAGTCATCTTATATTCGACTATAATGATTCTTGGACCATTATAAACTGAATATCAATATATAATAAAATAATGTTATCACACATTCCTAAAGAGCCCCTCCTCTCCCTTATAAAAAGAGATCAATTATAACCAATTCCACACACCTCTCAAGCCTTTTTGCTCGTTCAAAATCTGCCCAATTAATCTCCCTTTATACCTCTCCTCCTCCTGGAAGCCTTACCTTGGGAAGAAGGCACTTCAAGAAGTCCTTTGGTTCAATCCAAAGAGAGTTACCCAAATTTAAGATAACAGTTTCTCTTAATTTGTTTTTTTATTTTACATCTCCAACCCCTAAACTCTTTTATTACTTTCTTTTGTAACAACACCAGTATCCCAAATATACTATTTTGTTTTTATGAGAAGGATTATAACTACACTTACACACACCTCCATCCAATGGATGAAGAACATAATGTTTCTGTGGATGGCAAACTAACGCCTCACGAAACGATGATTATTCAAATATCTCTAACCACTTGTCATGGTGGCCATTATGATGGAACTGTATTTATATATGATATATATTATGTTTATTTTTTCTATATTCTTTTGTATTTTCCACTTATATCATGCATTTATGGTTACCATAGTGGGTAAATACGATGATCTCATTTGAGGAAGCGCAGACTACCGCCCTCTCAATGTGATGTGACTCGTTAATGCCTTATGTGGGATATATAAAGGATAGAGTTAATGATAATATATATGATATTATACTGGAATTATAATATACCAATGTATCATTATGTTTTAATTCCATTAAAATAAGAAATAGATATGAAAGTATCGTTCATGCGTACGTACGACTTACCGTCTCCATGAATGGTGCATTTCATTTCTTACCTCTAAATGTTATGAACTATTATAAATACATGTATATACTGGATATATATTATATATATGATATTTAATACATGAATATCAGTTTGGATATAATGAACCTTTGACCACATGAACAACATGTAATTATAAGAAGTCCATTTTTGACTCAAGTACCAAATATCGACAAAACGAACATTATTAACTTCAATGATTAAATAATGTTTATAACATGGTAATAAGTGATATAAAAGGAATAATAAACTTGAAAAAGGTTATTGAGAAAGTAGAAATTAACTTTAGTTTATTATTCAGGAGATTAAAGAATGATCAAGTCAATTCGGACACGAGTTAAGGGATTTCTTATCTCACTTTAAATTCCATGAGATTTCCATTGTTATCCACTTATTAATTGCATGTGGTGTAATGTGTACTTCCATTGATATATATTATGTTGATTATCTTTATATTAGTGGTATTATGTGATTCATTTTGTGGTTGTTAACTTTTGGTCATACAACTCGATTTGATTACAATGAAGTAAGAGTTTTTTATCTCTCTTTTTATTCCCGTGAGATCCATGATATATTTTCCACTATTTCATTTTTTGTGGTGTATGTACTACCCATGATTGTACTCTTTGTGTAATATAATTTCATTTATGAGTATTTAAATCTTCGTTGTATGAGCCTTCTTCATGTGACATATGTTTTGTACACTTCCAAATCGGTTAGGGACTTCGTCTCAATCTCTTTTCAATGAGGCATAGTTTATTTTTTACACAACTTTCTTTTATATGGTGTATAAAACCAATTGACTTTTAGTTTTATTCAAAATGAATATTTTATCTATGAATTTTTTTTCTAAATGAAAAAAAGGAATGTTTCTTTTAATGTAAGTGGTGACAACGACCTTTCTGTCGACACGAGTATTATTTGATCTTTGGCTTCCTAAACAAGCCTTACTTTTTTTAAAAGGAAAATAGATACCATATACTCTTTTTACGTATTTTGGTATTGAAAATGGTTTTGAGAATGGATTTATTATTTCAATATCTTGAAATGATATATTGTGATTGAAATTTGGAAATGTTATCATGCCTTTATGTTTGTTTTATGTGTTATGACTATGTTACGGTTCTTGGACATTGTTATGTATATGAGTGGTTCTGTGATAAACCTAGGGTGGGTGAGCCCAAGATAGCTCTCCAATTCATTAGGTAATGTGACGGAGATAAACGTGATGTTTATCCTTATAGATTTATGGAATATACTATGATGGGTATTCCAAGTTTAACTCCCTACGTAGATGAGATGGCCAAATTGTACGTTTGATATGGATTCCATAAGTAATCTTTATGATTTATGATTTGTGTGTGTTATTCATAAATCTTATGATTTCATGAGGTATGTAATGATTGAAAAGTATGGTTTCATTGATTTGTATTTATTTTTGGTCTAATGTTTTCCTTCCTTATTTTATCACCCTCACTGAGCATATTATGCACATCCCATGTTTTTAAAATGTTTTCCAGAGGACATAATGATGAATAGGTTCAAGGATGGGATCAAGTAAAAGTCATGATGTATAAAACAAGGAACTAAACATGCATCTTTTTAAGAGTTTTTATTTTATAAAAAATGGATACTTAGTAGCAGTGTCTACTTGTAATATTCAAGTTGTTATGTAATATTTATGGCCTAATTCTCTAAAAATCTAAACCTGAAAAGATCCCCAATGTGAATTATTCATTTAATTCAAGATTATGTAATTTTTAAGGTCGGGTCCTTATAGTTAACCACCAAAAAATTACAAAATTATGATGTCTTAAACTATCTTTGATTAAACAATAGGAAACGTAATCCAATAATGTTTTTGATTTACATTCCTTTTCATAATGTTGAGACATTTTATTTAAGAACATGAATAAGAACATAAGGAAACATACTTACTTTTCATATTGACTTTCATCCTTTACTACATTTCTACCACAAACTCATCTTTTATCCAAATGATGAGTATTCAAGATGAATTTTTCACATTAAAATCTCCATAATCAACTTATAGAGAATCACATATTCCACAAATGAATAAATATATATTTACCTTGTCTTTAGACATCAACTAAAACCAAAATGGTTAGTGAGAGATCAGATAATACACAAAAGGAATGTTTTTTACAAAAAGAAAAACTACTCTTAATCTCCAAAATTTTTCAAACAAAACCCAGAGTTCAACAAAGACTATTCAATAAAAAATTATTTATTAAATTCATCAAAGGTAATCCAAACTAAGATTAAAAACCAAATCTCATAAGGATTTAATTACATAGACTTACAAGATACATCATAAAATTTATCTCCAAATAACATCAGTTACTCATAAAGTCTCATATTGAAAAGTAATTAACCTAATCAAATATTCTCTTGGATAGGTTAATCATTTTACTAAATAAACCAAATCATCATATGTCCATAATAAAAACATAGATTCTTCCAAAATGAAGTTTTAACCATTATTCCACAATTGAAATCCCATAATATTCTCTCTTCCTTAATCATATAGTGTTTCCACAAATGAGAGAACATATTTCACAACAACCTAGATCACTGAATCAACAATTAATTTTCCTATAGTAAGGATATCCATTTGATAAAAGATAAGATGCCAAAATCAACTAATTCTTGATCCATAAAATCATTTAACTAAAAATAATAAGTCATACTAACCAGGGACATCACGTAAACCCGTGGTAGGTGATGTACCCTTGTGTCACTTCGGTTGTGGGTTTGATTTCCATGGCCTTGCCAGACACGACAGGTTGTTACCCAACTTATGGTTTTTCTTTATTATAAAACCAAAAAATAACCCTAAAATGTTTTAACCTAAATGGTTTTATTATTCCTTTCATTTTCATCCCAATACATTAATGCCTCATAATTTTAATTCATGAATCTTTTTATATATTCTCCCTTTTTTATTTCACCCCCAAATGATAAAAAAACTTATTCCTAATAGAAAGAACAACATACCTTCATCATGGTGTCTATATGGTTTCGTCTTCATCTTTTTCTCGTAGGTAGAAGGTCCATGAATTGCAACAGTAATTTAGGGATCCTTCAAAATCATTTGCTTCCTTCATCCAAATACACCACGTACAACTTGAGTTATATGGGTGTTCGCAGAAAAATAGTTTTGGAAAAATAATCATGTATGACATATAATTTCAAAACATCTGATAAAACTTGGTTTTTATAAAACACTCAGACTGAATTTGAGTAGAAACATTCAATCAATGGTCCTTTTAAAATACCATAAGTAGGTGCTGAGAGACTATATTTTAAAATCAAATATACATAGGTTGTTCAAGGGTCTCCTTCTTCATCACCTTTTTCAAAATCATAATATTCTTCAAAATCGTATGATAAGGTAAAATATTTGAAAAATACAATGATAATATTTACCTTTCTTGAAAATATGAGAATATTGTAAAGATGGAATTTGATTAAATACAACCCATGATCCACGATTATATCAAGGTATAGTGGAGGTGTTTGATATCTCAAACAACTGCTTACAAGTGAGTTGTATTCTAGAAAATGTTTCACAATCATCTGAACATGACTTTGTAATATTTATTTCAAGCAAGTCATCAGGAAGAGATAGGAATGTCATTTGATATCCTCCTCCTTCAATTTGAAACTGACTTTCCTTGATCTAAAAAAGTTATAAAACAAGGATTTAACTGAAATAATAGACATAGGTACTAACCATGTTTCTAACGAAAACTCTTAATCCCTAAAGTTGTCTAAACTGACCTTTGATACCAACTATAAGGACCCAGCCTTAAACATTACATAATATTTAATTAAATGAATAATTCACATTTAGGATTTTTTTAGGTTTAGAGTTATAGAAATTAGGTCATAACTATTACATATCAACTTTAAATTTACATGTATACTACTACTCAGTGTCTATATTTTTTATATAAAAACTCTTAAAAAGAAACATGTCAAGTTCCATGTTTTAGACATCATGACTTTTCCTTGATCCCATCCCTGACCATATTCATATTTAAGTCCTTTGGAATAAATTTAAAAAACTTTGTATGAGCATAAAATTATCAGTAAGGATTATAAAATAAGGAAAGGAAAAATTAACCCATCACTAAATAAAAATCAACAAAACCAATACTTTTCAATAATAACATACCTTATGAAATAATAATATTTATGAATAACACACAAAAATCATAAATCAAAAGGGTAACATATGGCATGCATAAAAATCATACATTGTAGCTATCACAGCTACATAGGGAGTCACATTTGGAATACCCATCACAATATATTCCCTAAATCTCTTAGGAGAAACATTCACATTTACCTCCGTTACGTTACCCAATCCATTAGAGAGCTATCTCAGGCTCACCCGCACTTGGTTTATTAGAGAACCACATGTATACGTAAACAATGAAAAATAACCATAACATATTCATAACACATAAAGCATATATAATGTAAAGATAATATTTCTACATTCCAATCACAATATATCAAATCAAGATATTGAAATAAACAATTCCTTTAACAAATCATTTTCAAAACCATTTAAAACATTTTATAAAGAGATTATTGAATCAAAGTTTCCCAGGACACTTTGAATCTTTTAAAGGAATTAACATTTTAAAGTGGTAATGTCCATATAAATCCTTAAAATCATTTTTAAAACAAGGACATTAATGTGAAATATTTAGAAGAATAAATCATTAAAATGATATTTTAGTTAAGGAGTTCTTAACCAAATAGGATGTGGTTCAATAAAAATAATTGAGGAATATCATTTAACCAAAACATTATAATATCATGAGAATAATGGTATTCATGATATAATATGCCAAAGTACAATATATAAACCATATAAAAGTGAATTGGTGCATTAAAAAAATGATGTCTCAATGGATTGTAAATTGAGACGAAATCCCTAATAAATACGGTATCCTTTGATTAAGGATGAATCAATCACATAATTATGTGGGGAAAATAAGAATACACCCAATATAAGTGCATATTAAGTGCAAAACAATCAGAGTTCATTCACACATATTCATAAAATGACATATTCAAGAAGTAAAAATTTAACCCAAAGAATTGAAATTGGGTTAAGAAGTTCCCTTACAAAAATTCGACAGCCTAACAACGTCACATTAAAATTAAGAAAATGAGTTGATGAGATAAAAAATGGTATCTCATAAATTTTATATGAAATTTATATCCTATGGATATATAAGAACATATCCTGACATAATAATATGTAAATTGGAATACATAACAAAAACAAGTCTTTTAAAAAGAGGAGGTTGAAAGGTTCCCTTACCAATTTGGTAACATTAGAAATGTACACCACATGAAAGAAGGATCATAAAATGAGGATTTGAATACTCATAAATGAAATTATATTACAAAAAGTGTAAAATCATGGGTAGTACATAAACCACACAAAAGGAAATAGTGGAAAATATAGCATGAATCTCACTGGAATAAAAAGTGAGATGAAACCCCTTACCACGTTGTAATCAATTGAGTCGTATGATCAAAAGTTAATGACCACCAAATTAATCATATAATAACATGAATAAAATAGTAATCATGATAATATATATCAAAAGGTAGTGCACAATGCACCACATTCAATAAATAACTGGCGAACAATGGAAATCTCACAGAATTAAAAGTGAGATAAGAAATATCCTTACCTCGTGTTCGACTTGACCAGTTTGTTCTTTAATCTCATGAATAATAAAATAAAGTTAATTTATAATTTCTGAAGAACCTTTTTTAAGGTTATTATTCTTATTATATCACTTATTACCATGTTATAAACATTACATAGTCATTTATGTTAATAATGGTCATTTTGTCGATATTTGGCACTTGAGTCATAAATGAACACCTTATAATTACATGTTGTTCATGTGGTAAGGTATCAATTATCCTTAGAATGATATTAATGATTTAGATATAATATATACCATATATATCTAGTATTTACATGTATTTATAATAGTACATAACATTTAGAGGTAAGAAATGAAATGCACCCTTCATGGAGACGGTAAGTCGTACGTATGCATGAACGCTACTTTCATTTCAATTTCATATTTTAATGAAATTAAATAATAATTATACACACTAATATTATATTTACAGTATAATATCATATATAATATTATTAACTCCATCCTTTATACGTCCCACATAAGTCATTAACGAGTCATATCACTTTTAGGGGGCGGTAGTCCGCACTTCCTCTAATGAGATTATCATACATACCAACTATGGAAACCATAAATGAATTATATAAATGGAAACTACAGAAGCATAAAGAAAAAATAAACATAATATATATCATATATAAATACAATGCCATCATAATTTCCACCATGATATGTGGTAGAAGATAATTGAACAATCATCGTTTCGTGAGGCGTTTGTTTTCCATCTATAGAATCATTATATTTTTCACCCATTAGATGGAGGTGTGTGTAAGTGAAGTTCGAATAATTCTCAAAACAAAATACTAGTATATTTAGGATACTAGTGTTGTTATAAAAGAAAGTAATAAAAAGAGTTTAGGGGTTAGAGAAGTAAAATAAAAGAAAAAAATTTAAGAGAAATTGTTACCTTTAATTTGGGTAACTCCCTTTGGTTTGAACCAAAAGGACTTCTTGAAAATCTTTATACCTATGTTAAGGCTTCTAGGAGTATGAGAGAGATATATGGAGATTAATTGGTATGATTTTAGACGATATATGGGGCTTGAGAGGTGTGTGGAACTGGTTAGAAGTGGTCTCTTTTTATAAGGGAGAGGAGGGGCTCTCTAGGAAAGTGTGAAAAATATTATTTTATTATAAACTTATCTTCGGTTTCAAAATGTCCAGAAATCATTAAATTTTAATATAAGATGACTAATATTAGAAATAAAATCATCCAATAATAATTGTATATGTTTTGGATAATATTTTAATCATTATAATCATATTTATTTAAATCATTTATTAATGTGGTAAAAACTGCATCATTATTGTGTCATAAATAATATAATTTATTTGATGCCTAAAAATTATAAAAAAATTTCCATAATGTATTAAATATTTTTATATTTCCATGTAATATTTATAGTTGAAATGATAACTTATATAATTATATGTAAAAATTAATTTACTAAAAGATATTTGTTTATGTCATTTTTGTCTTTATTTTAAATTGATTAATCTAAAGTGTTATTATCACTACCAAGTGGCTCTGTGGTGTCCTAAAATCGACCAAAGGATTCCCTTGGTAATACGTGACTCATAAAATAAGTTTAAGATATGTTTCAAGGTAATTTTGAATAATTATGAAATCATTTTTACCTTGAATTACCATATTTACCTTTAACTGTGGTAATTAAAAGCCAAAAGTTACTATTCACAAAAAATTATTTTAATCTTATTGAACCACATTTTACTTACCAATAACAACCAAGTATGTTGGATTTTTAAAATTAAATTCACATAAGTGGTAAAATTTCATTTAAATGAAAAATTCGGTTTTTTAACTACTACTAAGTGATTCCACTATTCATCAAAAATTGATGTTTTTCAAAAAAATACCAAAAACTCATCCTAAGATATATTTGATATTCCAAATTCAAAAATTATGTCTATTTTACCAAATTAACATGATATATTTTGCATTATTGAATTTAAAATTAATTCCCGATGTCAAAACAAATAGCGTGTTTTTAAGAAACAATATCAATCCGAAGATTGACACTTGTTTATGTCCAATTTCAAAGTGAAATTTCTTCCAATGACCAACATTAGATTGAATGGTAAAAATATATTCTAATTAAACTTTAAAACCAATTAAAAAGATAATCTAACCATATCAATAAATTATATTAAAATGAAAATTTGAATTAAAATATAGTATTTTTCACTATTCATTAAAAATGGATTTTGTCAGAAAAATACAAAAATTTTATCCAATGTAAATTTTGATGTACCGAATCTAAAGAAGAATTTTATTTGATGAAATATAACATATAAAAGTGACCAAAACTATATTTAAATAGGGTTCTCAATTAAAAGGAGGTAAATTGACCTTTTAAAGTAAATTATGCTTAAAATTAGATTCATTAACATTTTAGGCCTTTAAATTTTGTTGGATAAATGTAAAAACATTTATCAAATATATATAATCATATTGTTGTTAGTTTTGATCATTCTTTCCATTACAACGGCTACGCATTAACTACCTTTTAAAATAATATTATTATATTATTATTGTGCAACGTAAGATTTCATAGAAACTCGTTGTTGTGTATCGAGTACGCTATCAAAAATAGAGTCCCCCTAAAAGTAAAATAAATATTTAATTCAAAAATATTAATAAATATGAAAAGTGTATTATTTATTATTTATCTGGGATGTTACATAAAAAACATTATTATAATTACACATTAAATTCATATGTGAAAATTGAATTACATCACTTCCTAGTGTTGTTATTCCCAAAGTATGGATGAGAAAAATTATTATTTTTTAATGGGTGAAAGGGTAAAAAAATGTAATACAATTTATTGAAAATTCATAATATTTTTCTACAAATCATTTATATATATATATTAAATAAATAAAAAATAAATATCCATGTGAGGTGTTCATAGTAACTGAAAATCATGGATTCATAGTGGTGGTACTCTATATCCACAAAAAAATGATGTTTCCACTACACATATGATGGAAATGGAAGTGAATAAGGCTCTCATAGTAACATAATAGCATGTAAATATATGAGAGACACCTTTTTATTATATTGTAGTGGTTGTGATGGAATTGAATGTAAAAAAAAGAAGAAGTAAAATATAAGATAATGGTAAAAAGGAACAAATACTCATTTACAATCCACCTTCGTAGTTTCTTTAGGACCATGGGAAAGGTATTTTTATGATAGAGAAAACATCAAATTGTGGAAAATGATACATAGAAACGGTTTCATCGAATGATTGAAAAGCTCTGTAACACCCAGAAAATTTGAAAATTAGTTATTTTTAAACAATATTATCATTTTTTATAACATGAATTACACAAAACACTAATTTTAGAATGGGTTGCATTAAATTATTAATCTGGCTTGCATTACAAGTAACATCACATTTTTGTGCATTAAACGAGTCATTGACTTAAAATGAAACATATCATATAATTAATATATTATTATATAACAGTTATCACCTAGTAGATATAATGTTGAGTATTAATAGGATGAATTAAATTATCAAGATATATGGTTAAAATTGATAATAAAAATAATTCTTTGGTAACTTATTAGTAAATAATGTAACTATTTTTTTAAATAAATGAATTTATTTTTTTTAAACCATTTTTATGTAAAATCTCATTTTTCTAAAATAATATAAATAGACAACAGCTGGGGGTTTATTTTAATTAAATATATGTGTAATATGATAATTAAACTGGTGAACATTAATATTACTTATTTTCAAGAAAAGTGATAACAATATATCAAATTTTATGATTATAAAATGTTTTTTAAATTGCGTTTTTTCAAAATTTTGCACACTTAATTTAAAAATTAATTATTTTAATAATTATAAGAAACATAAATAATAGAAATAATTTTGGAAATCATCATCTAAAATTTATCTATTTTGGGTTTCTGAGAATTTTATAAAAATATTTATTTTATGTTGAATAGTAAAAAACACTGTATTTTAATTGAATGCTGCCTTTTAATTTAAATTATTTATAAATTTTGTAACACCCCAAGCTTCCACGGTACGTTTCACTTCGAATAATGCAATAGCGTGTGTTGTACGCAACCCCGAGCTCTAACACACCCCACAACGAATTAAACTAGCCGTTGTGAATAGTAATACCTACTTTTTGAAATTTTATAAATTTTATTTATCAAAATGGACTTCATTTTTGGATTCAAAATATCGAAATTAGCCTATGTTGAATTTTTGGTATTTTTCTGAGAACTTCTATTTTTTATGAATAGTGAAAAATACTTAAAAACAACTTTTTTAATCAAAATAATTTATATTGATAAATTATACTATTTAGTTGTTTTAAAGTATAATTAGAATATATTTTTACCATTTTATCCAATGGTGGTCAATAGAATTAATTTAACATTGAAATTGGACATAAACAATTGCCAATCTTTTGATATAAATTGTTTCTTAAAAACACGCTATTTGTTGTAATAGTGGGAATTAATTATAAAATTAATTAATGCAACTTATATGTTTGGAATTATGTAAAATAGAAATCATTTTGTAATTCGGAATATCAATTATATCTTAGGGTGAAATTTTGGCCTTATTCTGAAAAACTTCAATTTTTGATGAATAGTGAAACCACTAAGTGGTTGTTAAAAACTGATTTTTCGTTAAAATGAAATATTACCACTTCTGTGATTTGATTTTCAAAAATCTGACATACATGGTTGTCATTAAGAAGAAAAATGTTGTTCAATGAGATTAAAATAATTTTTTGGTGAATAGTAACTTTTAAGTTCTTAATCGCGATTATAGGTAATTAGTGTAGTTTAAGGTAAAAATAATATTTTAATAATATGATATGAGCTTGAAACTTGTCCTACTCCTATTGGATGAGTCATGGCCGACCAAGAAAACCCATGGGTCAACTTGGGGACCCCATGGAGCCACTTTGGTTGGAAAATGACATTAATATATATTTATTTAATGTTAAAATTTAATTGATACAAACATGAGTTGTTTTACTAAAACAATTTTTAAGTGGGGTTAAACAAGTCCAAATTTTGACTATAAATATTAATTAGAAATATAAAAAGATTTCCTACATCATATTATTTTTTTTATAATTTTTAGACAATAAATAAATTAAATTATTTATGACATCATTATGATGCAGCGATGACCTCATTATTTAACGATTTAAATAAAATGAGAAGATAATGCACAATACAAGGCTTACACTTGTACAAAGCCTATTGGATGAGGAGATTTCGAACCCTTATCACCTTATCCACGAATTATATAAGTTTGGGACCTTTAGAATCCGAAAAGCATTGTATAATAATGTAACATTTCAATCTTTCCAAAAGAGCCCCTTCTCTCCACTTATAAAAGGCCCCCACCTCTCCCACCTCATTTACACTTTCAAGCCATTTGGCTCGGCCAACATCTTCCCAAATACTCTCCCAACTTCCCCCTCTTACTCCTAGAAGCCTCACATTGGGCAGAACTCTTCCCAAGTAAGCCTTTGTATCAAATCAAAAAGAGTTACCCGATTTTGAGGTAATGTCTTCTCTAATGTTGTTTTGTTTTATTTTTCTTCTCCAACCCCCTAAAATATTTTTATTCATTTCTTTTGTAACAACACCAGTATCCTAAATATACTAGGATGTTGTTATAATATGGATTCGATCTACACGTACACACACCTACATCTAATGGTTAATGAACATACGGTTTCTGTGGATGGCGAATTTCTGCCTCACGAAACGATGATTGTTCAACACTCATATAACACCTTCAAAGGTGGACATTAAGATGTAACTATTTTTATATATGATATATAATATGTTTATTTTTTACTTATGCTTCTGTATTTATCATTTATGGAATACTTTATGATTTCCATTATGGGTAAAACGCGATAATTTCATTTTAGGAAGTGCGGACTACCGCCCCCTCAAAGTGATTTGAATCGTTAATGCCATATGTGGGATGTATAAAGGATGGAGTAAATGGTATTATACACTATATTATACTGGAATTATATTATACATTTATATCATTATGATTTCATTCCATTAAATATGAAATTGAAATGAAAGTAGCGTTCATGCGTACGTACGGCTTACCGTCTCCATGAACGGTGCATTTCATTTCTTACCTCTAAATGTTACGTAATATTATAAATGAATGTATATACAGGATATATAAGATATATATGACATCTAAATCATGAATATAATTCTGGAGATAATGGATATTCTACCACATAAACAACTTGTAATTATAATAAGTTTATTGTTGACTCAAGTACCAAAGATCGACAAAACGACCGTTATTAACATAAATAATTACATAATGTTCATAACATTGTAATAAGTGATATAATAAGGATAATGAAATTTAAAATGGTTATCAATAAGGTATATATTAACTCTAGTTTATTATTCATGAGGTTAAATAACGGTTGAGTCAAGTCAGACACGAGGTAAGGGAACTTCTTAACCCAACTTCCATTCTTTGGGTTAATCTCCTACTTTCAAATTATGTCATGATATTATTATGTCTTATTTTGTATTTTTACCTTCTTTATGTGTACCTATAGTGAATACACATAATATATCTATTTTATTTTAAAAATTATATTTGTAAGGACTTCGTCTCAATCTCCTTTCATTGAGGCATATTTGGTTTTATACACAAATTTCTTTTATACGGTGTATAAACCCCTTTGACTTTTACATTTATTCAAAAGGGATCTTTTTTATAAGAAGCGTTTACGAAACGACAAAAGGGAATGTTTTTGTCGTATGTATGCGGCGACAAAGACTTCTCCGTCGCCATGACCACTATTTGAGTTTCGGCTTCCTCTACAAGCCATACCTTTTTTTTAATAAAAAATAAATACCATGTTATACTTTTCTTTTATTTTGGTATTGAAAATGGTTTTGAAAGAATTTTTATTATATCAGTGTGTTGTATTGATATCTTGTGATTGAAATGTGGAAATGTTATGTTTCCTTTATGCATGTTTTATGTGATACGATTATGTTATGGTTTATGATATGTTTAAACCTATTCATATGAGGAATGGATTGGACTTAATAAGTGACGGGTGGAGCCCGCTATAGCTCCTCGATGCATCGGCAGGTCTCATGAGACAAACTAGTGTCTTGGCACGAGGCCTTGACAAAATCTTATTTTTGGTCTTGGCACGAGGCTTTGAATATGTGGTTATGATAGTCTGGCATTATGCATTCCATCATTATGAAAGTGGTTATTGATATTGCATGTGATTATTCGACCAGTAGAATATCCATGTGAAGAAGTAAATGGAATTATCTCATTTTACTTTTGCCATATTATGTTGATGTTCAAGTTTAAAAGGCTTTTGTTTTAGTTATACATTGCCTTAAATGTTTATGTTTATTTATGAAGGCTTCCGTAATATTGTTATCCTTACTGAGCATCTGAGCTCACCCCTTTCAATGTTTTAATATTTTCCAGGATGTGAAGAAGTATTTTATGAATGACCTGCAGGGATTTTCAGAAGAGGATATGAGAGTGGACTATGGAGACTTTGTTATTGTAGTTTTTCATTTTATTATGTAATGTAACGTTTACGAATGTATCTAGTGTTTCCAAGGCTACTAAACTAATCGGTCTTTCGAGACTTGATCTTTTGTGATCATGCCAATGTTACGAAGTAATGCACCGACTCTGGGTAGCTGGGGTCGGGGCGTTATAGTTGGTATCAGAGGAAGTTTAGTACAAACCCTGGAAGCTAGATTTAGACAAACTCTGATTAGAGCACGTAGACCTAATATGAACTTTGAGGATTAGTACATAAGAACTTCCAAGAATTTTGGTATTATAGAGATTTTGTGAGTTTTCCGAGCAATACATCCCTGTCTGGATACGAGCAGGTAGAGGCGGCTCTGGCACAGATGTACCTAGGGGTAAAACCCGAAAACACTGCTTTGAGCCAGACTTGAACGGGAACTGGTGCATGACAACGGGCCTTGCTGCACTCTTGGTTACGACACTCCCGGGGGATATGCTTAGGATAATTCACATTTTCTTTACAAACCACTATGAAGGGTTATGAGTATATACTTCCTAAAAGAAAACATTTTTTATGATTATGGATTATATCCATAAATAGTTCATTTTATTATAAGTGTTTTCAAGTTTGTTATTATGTATTTCGATTCATAAACTAACCTAGTTTATGGCATTGTATAGAAATGGCGCCCAGTAGAAGGAATGAAAACTCCATCAATACGTATGATCCAAAGAGTAAGAAGTATCATATCTTTCATGGTATTAAGCCAACATTTAGAAGGGAAATATTCTCCCATGTGTTATCAACATATGATGAAATAGTATCATGTGTTAATAAGATAAGTAGATAATTCTATGAGTCTTATGGATTTGAAAGGATGAAAGTGAAGAAAAGGATGGAAGAGATAATGATGGATAAAGGGACGAGGGAAAAGAAGAATTTTCCAATATGTGATAACTGTGGGAGGAAACACCTTGGAATTTTCCTGAAGGGAATGGGAGTTTGTTATAAGTGTGGAGAAAAAGGACACCAAGTGCGTGACTGCAAGGGTAAGAAAAAGGTTTCAAATGTACAATGCTTCATCTGCAAGGAGTGGGGACATTACGCAAACCAATGTTCAAATCATCAGAGTATGCCCCAAATGATGTTATTGGATAATAATCAAGTTATGATACTACCACAGATGAGGAGGAATAATTAGAGTTATTATGTTGTTATTAACAAATTTTGTAATTTGAGTGTTGTATCAATGATGTACTGGTTATAATAATTATGGAGTATATAAGGATTGTACTGCAGTACTATTTCATCTAGGACTTGAGATTGTGTGGAACCAAGAAAAGTGACTCCACAGTAGGTTAAATTTTTGGAAAATATATGGTTGAGAGAAAGATAAACCATAATATGGTTCTGATACCGAGACAGTGATTTTTGAATAAGACATGATTGATTCGGATAAATTATGTTGGATATTATTAACATCCTTGAAACTGATTAATGATTTGTATACATTTGTGGATAGAAGGAGTATATCTAGTTTTCTATAAGGAATAAGGGATCATGAATGTAATCAATAAGGATTTATGGTAATTCAGTATGTTGCAGTGTTTTAAAATAATACATGATGAAGGTGTTCACATGTTGTTACGTAGAAAAAAAAGGGAGCTTCATTATGTTTACCTTCCTCATAAAATCTGGACTGTGAGTTGGACGGAAGTATTTTGGATAACTATAAAGGTTGGAGTGGATTAAGTTGATCTTTGGATAGTATTGTTCAAGGTTAAAAAATTTATGAAGATTATTTTTGAATATTATAATACTATAGTTTTAGGAAAAGGACAACCTGCAGGGTGGGGCATAACCCATCACGTCGGACAAAGCTGTGGGAATCGAACCCACAACCATAGTGTGATTGGGATTAATCGCCTACCACTGGACTATGTGAAGTCCCTGGTTATTACAAAATAGTTTTTTCTAATCTAAATGGTTTGTGTTAATATTTGGAACCTTATACAATTAGGATAAATAGAATATTTTTGAGTTCTATTACCTTTTAGAGTGAAATATGGTTTTTTGGTAAAAATTTATTAACGAATGAAAGTATACATAACAAGTATGTATATTCCCTTACGTTCTTAGTAAATCTCCTAAATAAATTCCTCAACATTATAAAAGGTAACTTAAAACAAAAATTTTGTCGGTTAACTTTTCCAACTGGGGATTCAATGACCGTTTAACCAATCACAAGTTTGTGATTTTCTTGTAGTTAAACTTTCTCCTAATCCTGTTTTCTATAACTCTCCATCAGACCTTGATGGTTTGTTTCTCCTCTATATCCATATTTTCATAGAATCCTAGAATGGGCTATCTCGGGTGACCTTTTTACTTATCTTGCTTCCTTTTAATGTTATATATTTATTAACCTTATTTCCGATGTGGGTTTTCCACAAAGCTATTTTCTCTTTTCAACCTTTTAATATCAAAGAAAAAATTCAAATCGCGAGGATGCAATTTATTGAAGGAGGGGAGAATGTAACACCCCAAGCTTCCATGGTACGTTTCACTTCGAATAATGCAATAGCGTGTGTTGTACGCAACCTCGAGCTCTAACACACACCACAACGAATTAAACTAGCCATTGTGAATAGTAATACCTACATTTTGAAATTTTATAAATTTTATTTATCAAAATGGACTTCATTTTAGGATTCGAAATATCGAAATTAGCCTATGTTGAATTTTTGGTATTTTTCTGAGAACTTCTATTTTTATGAATAGTGAAAAATACTTCAAAACAACTTTTTTAATCAAAATAATTTATAGTGATAAATTATACTATTTAGTGGTTTTAAAGTATAATTAGAATATATTTTTACCATTTTATCCAATGGTGGTCATTAGAATTAATTTAACATTGAAATTGGACATAAACAATTGCCAATATTTTGATATAAATTGTTTCTTAAAAACACGCTATTTGTTGTAACAACGAGAATTAATTATAAAATTAATTAATGCAACTTATATGTTTGGAATTTTTCAAAATAGAAATCATTTTTGAATTCGGAATATCAATTATAGCTTAGGGTGAAATTTTGGCCTTATTCTGAAAAACTTCAATTTTTGATGAATAGTGAAACCACTAAGTGGTTGTTAAAAACTGATTTTTCGTTAAAATGAAAAATTACCACTTCTGTGATTTGATTTTCAAAAATCCGACATACATGGTTGTCATTAAGAAGAAAAATTTGGTTCAATGAGATTAAAATAATTTTTTGGTGAATAGTAACTTTTAAGTTCTTAATCGCGATTAGAGGTAATTATTGTAGTTTAAGGTAAAAATAATGTTTTAATAGTATGATATGAGCTTGAAACTTGTCCTACTCCTATTGGATGAGTCATGGACGACCAAGACAACCCATGTGTCAACTTGGGGACCCCATGGAGCCACTTTGGTTGGAAAATGACATTAATATATATTTATTTAATGTTAAAATTAAATTGATACAAACATGAGTTGTTTTACTAAAACAATTTTCAAGTGTCGTTAAACAAGTCCCAATTTTGACTATAAATATTCATTAGAGAGCTAAAAAGATTTACTACATCATATTATTTTTTTTATAATTTTTAGACAATAAATAAATTAAATTATTTATGACATCATTATGATGTAGCGATGACCTCATTATTTAACGATTTAAATAAAATGAGAAGATAATGCAAAATACAAGGCATGCACTTGTACAAAGCCTATTGGATGAGGATATTTAGAACCCTTATCACCTTATCCACGAATTTTATAAGTGTGGGACCTTTAGAATCCTAAAATCATTGTATAATAATGTAACATTTCAATCTTTCCAAAAGAGCCCCTCCTCTCCACTTATAAAAGGCCCCCATCTCTCCCACCTCATTTACACTTTCAAGCCATTTGGATCGGCCAACCTCTACCCAAATACTCTCCCAACTTCCCCCTCTTACTACTAGAAGCATCACTTTGGGCAGAACTCTTCCCAAGGAAGCCTTTGGCTCAAATCAAAAAGAGTTACCCGATTTTGAGGTAATGTCTTCTCTAATGTTGTTTTGTTTTATTTTTCTTCTCCAACCCCCTAAAATCTTTTTATTCATTTATTTTGTAAAAACACCAGTATCCAAAATATACTAGGATGTTGTAATAATATGGATTTGAGCTACACTTACACACCTACATCTAATGGTTAAAGAACATACAGTTTCTGTGGATGGCGAATTTCTGCCTCACGAAACGATGATCGTTCAACACTCATATAACACCTTCAATGGTGGCCATTAAGATGTCACTATTTTTATATATGATATATAATATGTTTATGTTTTACTTATGATTCTGTATTTCTCATTTATGGCATACTTTATGATTTCCATTATGGATAAAACGCGATAATTTCATTTTAGGAAGTGCGGACTACCGCCCCCTCAAAGTGATTTGAATCGTTAATGCCATATGTGGGATGTATAAAGGATGGAGTAAATGGTATTATACACTATATTATACTGGAATAATATTATACATTTATATCATTATTATTTCATTCCATTAAATATGAAATTGAAATGAAAGTAGCGTTCATGCGTACGTACGGCTTACCATCTCCATGAACGGTGCATTTCATTTCTTACCTCTAAATGTTACGTAATATTATAAATGAATGTATATACTGAATATATAAGATATATATTACATCTAAATCATGAATATAATTATGGAGATAATGGATATTCTACCACATAAACAACTTGTAATTATTAGAAGTTTATTGTTGACTCAAGTTCCAAAGATCGACATAATGACCGTTATTAAGATAAATAATTACATAATGTTCATAACATTGTGATAAGTGATATAATAAAGATAATGAAATTGAAAATGGTTCTTCATAAGGTATATATTAACTCTAGTTTATTATTCAGGAGGTTAAAGAACGGTTGAGTCAAGTCAGACACGAGGTAAGGGAACTTCTTAACCCAACTTCCATTCTTTGGGTTAATCTCCTACTTTCAAATTATGTCATGATATTATTATGTCTTATTTTGTATTTTTACCTTATTTATGTGTACCTATAGTGAATACACATAATATATCTATTTTATTTTAAAAATGATATTTGTAAGGACTTTGTCTCAATCTCCTTTCATTGAGGCATATTTGGTTTTACACACAAATTTCTTTTATACGGTGTATAAACCCCTTTGACTTTTACATTTATTCAAAAGGAATCTTTTTTATACGAAGCGTTTACTAAACGAAAAAAGGGAATGTTTTTGTCATACGTATGCGGCGACAAAGACTTCTCTGCCGCCATGACCACTATTTGAGTTTAGGCTTCCTCTACAAGCCATCACTTTTTTTAATGAAAAATAAATACCATGTTATACTTTTCTTTTATTTTGGTATTGAAAATGTTTTTGAAAGCGTTTTTATTATATCAATGTGTTGTATTGATATCTTGTGATTGAAATGTGGAAATTTTATGTTTCCTTTATTCATGTTTTATGTGATACGATTATGTTATGGTTTATGATATGTTAAAACCTATTCATATGAGGAATGCATTGGACTTAATAAGTGACGGGTGGAGCCCGCTATAGCTCCTCGATGCATCGGAAGGTCTCATGAGACAAACTAGTGTCTTGGCACGAGGCCTTGACAAAATCTTATTTGTGGTCTTGGCACGAGGCTTTGACTACGTGGTTATGATAGTCTGGCATTATGCATTCCATCATTATGAAAGTGGTTATTGATATTGCATGTGATTATTTGACCAGTAGAATATCCATGTGAAGAAGTAAATGACATTATCTCATTTTACTTTTTCCATATTATGTTGATGTTCAAGTTTAAAAGGCTTTTGTTTTAGTTATACATTGCCTTAAATGTTTATGTTTATTTATGAAGGCTTCCGCAATATTGTTATCCTTACTGAGCATCTGAGCTCACCCCTTTCAATGTTTTAATATTTTCCAGGATGTGAAGAAGTATTTTATGAATGACCTGCAGGGATTGTCAGAAGAGGATATGAGAGTGGACTATGGAGACTTTGTTATTGTAGTTTTTAATTTTATTATTTAATGTAATGTTTACGAATGTATCTAGTGTTTCCAAGGCTACTAAACTAATCGGTCTTTCGAGAATTGATCTTTTGTGATCATGCCAATGTTACGAAGTAATGCACCGACTCTGGGTAGCTGGGGTCAGGGTGTTACAAATTTAAAGAATATCTAAGATTGGTTTTAATGTAAAATTTGATCAATTACATATCTATCAGTACAATTTATTCCATTTTAAACAATTCCATATTGAAAATGGAAATAAACATAGTGCAACTTTTTCCCAATTTACTTTAAAAAAGACGATTCCTCACTACGTCTACTTGATTAAATTTATATAAATATATTGAAATTTTTTAAATTTAATTTAGAAATAATTATTCCATAAATGAATTAATTAAAAATTATACTATCTAGGAAGGTCCGATATATATATTACAAAAACAAATAGTGAATATAGTAATAATTAATTAATTTGGTCTAGTTTAAAATGGATTTACAGGAAGGATAAACTAAAAAGGTTTAAATTTACCAATGAAATTTCCTAAAATATAATTTATGAACATATTTCAACCATATAATAACTATTTTTTTGATAAACTATTTTATATAATTTTTCTTATCTGTAAAACATGAAAAAAACATTTTCTTTTTCAAAAATTAAAAGTGTGCCCCTCGCCTCATTTATATAATGTCTCCTATATTCTCACTTAATTAGACCATAAACCCATTTTTATTAAGAATTAATGTAATAATATAACATCAAAAATTCTATACCCTCATTTTATAGGAAATAATTTTTGATAGAATCTTACTAAGGATGGATTTTGCTGCAAACCAAAGGAGGTTACCCAATGATGAGGTAACATTCTTCAAAGAGAAATTTTAATTTATTTCATCATTAACCTTTAGAAATTCTTGTTCAAAAATTATGATATAATATCAATAGTATATTAAATAAAAAAAATTGTTTTTATTTATTTTTCACTCCCTAAATCCATCTCCACATCCATCAAATTTGATATGAATTCATCATTCATTTGTACAGTGGAATACCACATCACTAAAGGATGTCATTTGTTTTTCTAGTACCACATCTAAAAGTTGGAAATGATTATTGATCTAAATTATATATATTATATTTATATAATTATTATACAAAATAATTCATTATAAAATTTATACATTTTTTCACTTCCATTCTGTAGGGGGTACGATAACACCATTTGTGTGCATGAAAAATTATTTTCTCACAATGTGATGTTATTAATTTTCAATAATGCTTTACATGGATGATAATAATGATAAGAAAATTTATATTAATTAAATAATAATTCTATTAATGAAATATTTATTATATTAATGAAATTTTTATCACTAAAAAAATATAATATGTCATTTTTATTCTTACCTTTTTTTCTCGATAAATGATTATAATGTCATTATTGTATGTGTGGACTACAACATTCACAACATAATGTGACTCACGTTTCATCCCCACACTACACAGATGATATGTATAAGTATATATTAAATTTAATATGTTATTAAAAAAAGTATTATAATTACGAAATATAAATATATTACATACAAAATTTCGATAATTCTCATTTGAAAATTGAAACATTGCTCATATATACATACATTATACCATATATATATATATTTTAAAAATCAATTTAAGAGGACATAAATAAAAATAAAAATATAAATGAAATATAAAGAAAATATTACATAAAAAAGATATTTTAAAAAGGAAATTTTAAATAAGGGGTAATAATTGATCATTTGTATATAATATAAGTTATTATATACAAAAATATAGTTCTATAATATATTTATATATCATATATATATTATACTAGAGTTTCAAACCTGTATGATGTTTAGAAAAAAAATTATTTGGATTAAAATATCCATTATATATCTCCCTATCATGGGGTTATTGTTTAAAATTTACAGAATTTGTAAGGTATTTTTGTCTCAATTTGTGTTCTTTGATATGCTTGATTTTTTTGTAGCTATCATCTTTTATGAGGTGTATATATATCCCCATCAACACGTAATATCATAATTTTTTATACTAAAGATATATTAGGTTACATTTATTATAATTACTTTAGGGGTATTACATTTCAATGCTCCAAAAGATTAAAGATTTTATGTTTCACAATATTTATTTTTACAAATTTTTAGAGGATTATGTTTCCAAATACAGAATCTTATGGAAAATCTCTCAATAATAATTTGAATTTTATTATCCCTATGTTATGTTACTTTAAAATATTTTTTTAGTTATCTTTGCTCTTCTTATGTACCAAAAATTTTATATTATATTATTTATGAAAACATCCATTATTTCTACTTTTAAATGAAACCCCTTTTTCTTCATAAATCATTTTTTTACAAAAATATTTTCACTTTTTTAAAATTTAATTACAAATTATTTATTAATAATATTTTAAAACATTTTATAAATTTTTGATTTTTTTTGAAAGGATTCATATATTCCTTTTACAAAAAAATCTCATTGGTATTTTACCAGTATTTTTTAGATAATCTATGTTTTTTACATTCATATAATTGAGAGTAATTCATGATTTCATGGCCACAAAAATATATATTCATTTACATACATTATTTATATGTTATTTTCAATGAAAATATTTTCTATATTATTTGGGTAATTTTTATATTAAAAAAATGAAATTTAAATTTAAATGATTTTTATAATGTTTTATGATTAAAAATAATATTTCCAATTTGAATGGATATTAGGAAGAAGAAATGATTGAATTGATTTTAAAAGCTTCGATTTTTTTCTCAATGTATATATCATAATAACATGATTTATAAAATATTTTATAATTTTTAGTTTTAAAAATTTGTTTCTAATGATTCAATATCTTACCCATGAATCGTTCCCATTTATATATCATACAAAAGAAAATTAAATCTAAATTAATATACTTTTATATGAATTATTATTTAATTGGGATATAATCCAAGGAATCATCATTATTATTTTTAATAATGGTTTATGATGAAACTAATTTATTGAATCTCATTTCTCATCTATCGGTTATTCCAGGATTAAAATTTCTACGAAACAAATTTTCCCATAGGATAAAGCATTATAAATTCCTATAAAACACATTCCATTTTTTCACATGTAATAACATGATAATATTTATATGAACCAAATTGTTCAATGGGTTATTCTATTTTGAAAAGATAAAATTATTATTAATCCTATATCTGTTGCATATGATATAGTAAGAATTCATTTTTTCAGAAATTAAATTTAGTGATTATTATATGATAATTATTTTATGATCTTGTTGATCATGTATATATGATTTTCTTTATGTAAGGTCTGGGACCTATATTTCCCTCAAATTAATTATTAAAATATTTATATATAATTTTACAATAATGGTAAACAAGTTGATGGGATTCATCCACTATGGGAAACCATTGTGGCTTGATCCACTATGGGAAATAGGTGTGTCTTAAACCTATATGGGGAACATGTGTTTTATAAAATTCTATAAGATCTAGGTATTTCAGAATATAGAATATAAAACAGATGATGGTCCCAGATCATCTATGTTCATTGTTTCTATAGTTAATATTGACATATGAAATTATGTTCAATTTTATGATTGTTCCACATAGTAATCGTATAAGCTTATGGATCATTATTGATCTATAATGATTTATATCCCTTGTCACCAACTGTAAAAGGAAATGATAATTTTTTATTCCATGAACCATGTTTGTGATCTATCAATAACTAGTTTTGAATATAATCAGTTTTGTACATGATCACATATCCTTATGCTTATATTACGGTTCATATGATCATAGATTAATATCTCTTATATTTACCCTTGCCGAGAATCCAATCTCAAACTTTATTATGATTTATTTCCCATGTCATGAATATATGTATATATAGTTTATACCATAGAGGAGTATTATATGATAAAAACTTTGTAGGAGAAGTTAAAGATCATTAAAAAACTAGTGTACTGTGTACCAGGTATCAAAATTCACTAAAACTATTATAGTCACCATTCATGGGTTTGTGTAATGTATTTAATATCCATATAGAATGTTGTAATATATATTTATGATAATCTTAGATCATTGAACATGGTACCATAAAAAATCGTTAGTTATCCTTTGTAAATTAGGATTAGTAAACCATACATAAATCATTACTGGTATATCGAAGGATATATCTATAGATATATCAAATTTTATATCCATGGATGATTCAAAGTATAAGAAAATTTCCATGAATTTTGGAAATGTATATAGTGAGTGTTTTCTAGGAAATTACATCTCTATTTAGATACTACACATGTATGTGGATCTGAAATAGTGGTATATAGGGGTAATAAATCTAAAAAAATCATGTTGAGATAGACTCAATATTCACCTATTTCAGGAAAATGGGCCTTCTTGCAGACCTATTTTGACACTCGTGTGGGATATGTTATTGAAATTCAAAACTCATTAGGAACCATATTGAAAGTTTATAATTGATGGTGAGTATTAATAGCTTAGTATAGATAGACAGTTTCATACATTGAAATGATTGTCCCTTTTTAGACATACAATAACGTATTTTTCATTATTATGTGATTTTACACTATAATTAGTGTTTATCATATAATTATTCATTGATTTAATATATGAGGGAACCAAAAATAACTCGGTTAACATTGAATATTATAAACAATTTTTCGATGAACAACTAAATAGGTTGTTGAGTAGAGTGAAGGATGTTGTGATTATTCTCAATCAGATATCATGAAACATGATTAAAAATGTAATCCATAAAAAAAACTTTCAGTCCCACCAAATTAGAGATGAATATTTTTTTATGAGTGTTTTGGTAGTGCATACCCAAAAGGAAAGATTATTCAGTTTCCATTTTTTCAAGAATGTGGAAAGAAGAACTGAAGGGAATGTCTCTAAAGAATGAAAATAAGATTTTAGAGTAGAAACAAAGGGCAAAAATAATGTAATTTTAGATGAAGTATGAAATTTTAGTAAAATAATTTGATTATAATAATAATCTCTATATGGTATCATTTACATTTGAATGCTTTCAATGATGGAGTTATAAAAATTATTCAAAAAATATATACTAAGTGGAAATACTATGAAAGGGAATCAACATTGTTATATGATTATTTGTTCTTTTGTTTAAGATGATGATACATCAGATGAAATACGAATGGAAACATGTATTATTGAATAATATTATGAAGCATAGTTATTGGATTAACGATGTGAGAGGATGATTGCTGTGATTATGTAATATAATCCATGAATTCTGTGTCATGAAATATATATATACGCATTATTTAGATTTTTTTTCATTAATTATTTTCAAAAATATTTTTAAATTATAATGAAAAACTAAAAAATTGATTAATGGAAATGTGAAATTTGGATTAATGGAATATAACCCTTAATGATTTTATACGTTGATATAAGTATTTTTAGATAAATAGTTGTTTGATATGAATAAGTAAATTATATTTTTCTAATTACATTGGAACATGATATTGATTTTTTGACAATGTGGATTATGAAATTATAAATGAAGTTTACAATATTTTTTGTATTTAATGATTATATCTAATATTTGTGTTTTTTATGGAATTTGGGAGAATATATGTTTTCAATACGGTATTATGGAAATTCATGTTATTTAGATGTTTTAAGAAATATATGATGAAGGTATTCACATGTTTGATCTGTGAAAATAAAAAGTAACATTATGATATATAGTAGATTAATACTAAGTTAATATTTGAAAAATTTGGTGATATTCATTTTAAATTTACAAAATATGAATGGTTAAAAGTAAATTAAATATGGGAGGGTTTATATTCAACATTGGATGATAATTTTAGGATTAATGTATTGCATCACCAAATGATGATTTATTTATATTGGATAAGAAGACTTCAATTGTAACACCCTGACCCCAGCTACCCAGAGTCGGTGCATTATTTTAATACATTGGCATGATTACAAGGAATCAAGTCCCGAAGGACCGATCGGTTTAGCAGTCGTGGAAAATAGATTACATACACGAATTTTACATTACACTTTAAGACATACAAAACAACATAAATAATCTTTATGAACACCATTATTCCTTTGGGTTAACCCTGCATATCAATCACAATACAATTCTTGGAATCCTTGGAAAAATAAAACATAGAAAGGGGTGAGCTCAAACGCTCAGTAAGGGTAAGAAATATAGCGGAAACTTTCATAAATAAGAATAAACATTTAAGGAAATGTATAAATAAAACAAAATCCTTTTTAAACATGAACTTCAACATAATATGGAAAAAATAAAATGAAATAATTCCATTTACTTATTCATATGGATATTATACTAGTCGAATAATCACATGAAATATCAATAACCACTTTCATAATGATGGAATGCATAATGCTAGACTATCATGACCACGTAGCCAAGGCCTCGTGCCAAGTCTACAAATAATATTTTGTCAAGGCCTCATGCCAAGACACTAGTTTGTCTCATGAGACCTACTGATGCATCGAGGAGCTATATCAGGCTCCACCCATCACTTATTAAGTCCAATGCATTCCTCATATGAACAGGTTTAAACATAACATAAACATTCGCATTAAAACTAGCATACGAAATGTCAATACATTCTCTATAAACCATGAATGGTATAAAAATAACACATCCACAGTCAAACATATCACAAAACCTTCAATACAATATGGAAGATTTGTATAATAATAATTCAACTTCAAACAAGTTTAAAATTTATCAAAGGATGTTGACAATGATGAAAATTATTTGTAAAACTCTTTGAGAGAAATATAAATTTTTCTTAAAAACATTTAAAAGTCACACAATTTATAGAAGAAGTCATTTAAAGACATTTTTAAATCAATGTGTCCCATACCACTTTGAAACTTTGGAAGGGAATTAAATTTTTAAAAACATTCATGTCCCTATAAATAAATCCTTAAAACCCATTTTGAATACATGGACATTGAAGAGAAAGATTTAGAAGAATAAATATTTAAAACATTTGAAACGATGTTTTAGTAAAACAATTCCCTTAAATTAATCCTTTTTAAAACCATTTCATAAAACATGGACATGGATAGTAAATATGTCCCAGTAGATACTTAAGTAAAAACAACCTCGGATAATAAAAAGATTGTGAAATTAACCCTTACCAATTTGGTAACATATGAAACATAATCCCCATGAAAGAGGTATAGTTCAAATATTATGTAAATACACATAAATTAATGGTTATTACATAAATAATACAATTATGGGAAGCACATACACCACACAAACAGTAATAGTGGCAATATGGCATGAATCTCACGGGAATAAGGAGTGAGATGAACACCCCTTACCACGTTGTAATCAATTGAGTAGTATGACCAAAAGTAAATAACCACCAAATGAATCATATAATACCATTAATATAAGGATAATCATGATAATATATATCAAAAGGCAGTACACAATACACCACATTCAATAAATAAGTGGCGAACAATGAAAATCTCACAGAATTAAAAGTGAGATAAGAAACCCCTTACCTTGTACTTTTCCTTAGTTGATGGTATGTTAACCTCCGGTATAATAGTTAAAACATTTTTATTAAATTATAAAAGAACCATATACATAATTATGATATCATATATGATCTTCTAATAATGATTTTTTAATAATATTTTAGTATTATCGTCGTTTCGGGTGTTAACTTACTCATTTTCTTTAATATGTTTTGTTACATAAGCCATGTTTGTTATGGATAGGTTGTATATTATTCATATCCATAATGACATCAAGTATTTAAACATTACAATTAATCATCAAATGCTAATTAGTCTTGAATGGATATGATGGGTAAATGAATCTCACCGCGTTCGTGGAGACGGTAATTCGTACGTACGTACGAACGCTACTTCAATTTCATATTTCATTTTAAAAGGAATCAAAACCATATTATACATAGGTATATTATTATTAAATTATAATATAATATCTTATAGGTGTTACTTAATTTCATTAACACCATCCTTTATACATTCCATGTATGGTATGAATGAGTCATATCACTTTGAGGGGGCAGTAGTCCGCACTTCCTCAAATGAAATTATCGTATATATATACAACATGAAATGAATAATGGTATGATATAAAATGGAATTACAGAAGCTTATATATATATAATAGATATCATTAATATAATATTTAATTATAGTTCCATCATAATGGCTTCCATGTGAGGTGGTAGGAGATAATTGAACAATCATCATTTCATGAGGCGTTTGGTTGCCATCCAGAGAAACATTATGCTCTTCACCCATTAGATCGTGGTGTGTGTAAGTGTAGTTCGAATAATTCTCATAAAAATATACTAGTATATTCAGGATACTGGTTTTTATACAAAAGAAAATAATAAGAATAGTTTAGGGGTTGGATAATTAAAATAAAAGAAAAGAAGCTAAGAGATATTGTTACTTTTAATTTGGGTAACTCCCTTTGGATTGAACAAAAAAGGACTCTTGAGTGGATTATTACTAAGGTAAGGCTTCTAGGAGGAGAAGAGGGATGTAGGGAGATTAATTTTACAGAGTTTGGACTATCCAAAAGGCTTGAGAGGTGTGAGGAATTGGTTAGAAGTGTTGTCCTTTTATAAGGCGGATGAGGGGATCTTTTGGAAAAACATAAATTATTATTTTATAATAAATTCATATTCAGATTCACATGGCTCCAAAGTGGATTATTAGAAGTCTAAGGTGGTTATGGATAGAAATACTTTTAACCAATCGATTTTATACGGGTTTGGGTCATTATATTGACCTTATCTTTTAGTTATAACTCTTAGTTAATTAGTTTGATACTTACCATGTCACATTGTATTTTTATATTATATAGTTAATAAACTTACTATATACATCCAAGAGACAAAAAATTGATCCATTAATGATTCACCAATCATGATATAAGTCCTTTGGCTGAACCTTTGATTTTTAGGAATTAAATATCAATTAATAATATAATATTTGTTTTAAAAACTCTTTTATATCAATTTTGACACTATTGGGTATTTTGTTTTTGCAGAATTCATAACAGAATTATTACATTGAAAATAATTCATTTATTCAACTCTAACATGACATATTAACCTATGAAATTCGTTTAATTCATTGAAAGTCTCAAATTATATTTATTTGGGTATTTATAATATCAATTATTTTAATATTTCACTAATAAGGTAATTACTGCATCATCATTGTGTCAAAAATAAATTAAATTATTTAATGTCTAAAAATAATAAATAAAATATAATTATGTAGGAAATATTTTTATATTTCTAATGAATATTTATAATCGAATATTTATTATTTATAACCCTATATTAAAAATGTTTTAGTAATTAACCTTTGATTTTAACTCTTTTAACTCTTCTTTGAATTAAATAACAATAAATGTTCTAATCTAATCCAAGTGGACCTAAAAGATAATATTTTATTCCTAATGTATTTTTTGGTCGAGAAAAACTTGTCCAATAGAATTAGGATTTGTGTTAGTGTAATATTAATATCATTTTTACCCTTAATTACCCTATTTAGTTTTTTGCGTGGTAAATAAAAGTAAAAAGTTACTATTTACCAAAAATTATTTTTATCTTATTGAAGGACATTTTACTACTTGATATTAATTTTGTCTCTAGTATTTTCTAAATTCCACTCACAGAAGCGGTAAAATTAAGTTTTCTGTGAATTTCCAAATTCTCCAGGAGGTGGGTAAAAGACGGTGAAAAGTTCAATAAAATTTTTAAATATATAAAATTATTCTAAATTAATTCCAATGAATTACATTGAACATATATAGTTATTATGTATCTATTTTTACCTTAATAAAATTTAAATAAAATAAATAATTATTTAAATAAGAATTCGTTTTTAAACTATAAATCAGTGTTTTTTGATTATTCAAAAAAAAATTATGATTCTCAGAAAAATACCAAAAAATCGGCCTAATCTATATTTGATATTATGAATTCAAAAATGATGTCTATTTTACCAAATTCAAAACATATAATTTTAACTAATTAATTTAAAAACTCATTACCGTTGTAAAAAATAGCTTGTTTTTAAGAAATAATAACTACCAAAAGATTGACACTTGTTTATGTCCGTTTTAAATGTGAAATTATTTCCAATTACCAAAATTTTATTAAATGGTAAATAGTTATTCTAGATATTCTTTAAGACCACTCAAATTCATAATTTATCAATATTAATTATTTCGATTATAAAAGTTTTTTTTAATTAAAATTTTGTAATTTTCTCTATTCATAAAAAATTTGACGTTCTTGGAAAAATACCAAAATTTCATCCTAAGATAATTTTGATATTCTGAATCCAAAAATGAATTCCAATTTGGATAATAAAATTTTTAAAATTTCAAAAAGTGGGTATTACTATTCATAACGGCTACATTGATTAGCCGTAGTGTGTTAGAGTCTCGAAATTGCGTACAATGCAAGCTATTGCATTATTCATAGGGCATCGTACCATGGAAGCTTGGGGTGTTACATTCTTCCCTCCTTCAATAAATTGCTTCCTCGCAATTTGAAAATGTTCTTTGAAAATAAAAGGTTGAAAATAGAAAATACCATTGTGGGAAAACCCACATCAGAAATTCGGTTAATAAAATTTAGTCTTAATAATGAAAAATAAAAATGAAAGGGCCATTACCAAATTATGATCTCGATTAGGAGAACATTGGTGGCAGTTAGAGACATGTAATTGGAGGAAAAACACAAATATTTATAGGGAGTGATTGAGGTCATCAATCACAAACAAGTGTAAAATTGAGGGCCTAAAATTCATCAATCTGTGATGATTTAAAATACCATCGGTTCAACAAAACATATGGTTTTAGGATAACACATTTTTGGTTTTAAGATCCCTTCACTAAAGTATAAGAATTAATTTCTTCATAGAATAAGAGAAGAAGAAAAATATATACTTGACAAGTAGAGTCCCATCCTTTAACTAATTTCTACCACAAACTCATCTTTAACTATAAAAGATAATAGAACATAAAAAATATTCTATTTATCTTATTCGTATAGGGTTCCAAAAAAGTAAATTTATAATTCATTTACCAGACCCTTTAAAAAAACTACATTATTCAATCCAGGACGTCATGTGGGTCAGTGGTAGGTGATACACCCTTTTCGCCCTTCGGTAGCGGGTTCAAGTCTTGCGGCCTTGCCGGACGTGACGAGTTGCCGCCTGACCGCCAGGTTGTCCTTTTAATAACAGTCCAAAAATAATATTCAGAAATGCTTTAAACTTAACAATTGTATCAAATATCAAACATAATCTATTCCAACCTTTAGACTTATCCAAATTAATTCTGTCCAAACTCACAGTCCAAAATTTATAAGGAAGGTAAATATAATGAAGATCTTTTTTTCACGTAATAACATGTGAAAACCTTCAACATGCATTCTTTTAAAATAAGGTAACACCCTAAATTACCATAAAACTATATTGATTACATTAAATCTCCCTTATTCGTTATAGAATACTAGATATATTCCTTATCTCCTAAAACTTTGAATATTCCAACAATGATGAAATAAACAAACCATTAATCGGTGCCAAGGTAGTCAAGAATATCCAATATAATTTTTCCAAATCAACCATCTCTTATTCCAACATTACTACCTCGGTATAAAGACCATATTAAAGATTTCCTTTCCTCCATACATGTATTATAAAAAAAAGTTTAACTTGCTATTGAGCCACTTTTCATAGTACCATATAATCTCAAATCCTCAATGAAATTGTACTACAGAACAATCCTTATTTATTTTCATTACATCATTGATACAACACATCAATGAAATAATTCCAAAATAAAAACATAAGGACACCAGTCATTCCTCTTCATCTATGGTAGTATCATAACGTGATTATTATCCAATAGCATCATTTGCGGCATAGTATGATGACTGGGACTTGGTTCGCGTAGTGTCCAATCTCCTTGCAGATGATGCATTGTACATTTGAAACCCTTTTCTTACCCTTGTAGTCACGTACTTGGTGTCATTTTTCTCCACACTTATAACAAACTCTCATTCCCTTCATGCAAGTTCTAGGGTGTTTCTTCCCACAGTTATCACAACTGGGAAAATTCTTCTTTTCCCTCTTCCCTTTATCCATATTTCTCTCTTCCATCCTTTTTCTTCTCTTGCTTCCCTTCAAAGCCATATGACTCCGAGAATTCATTACGTACCTTATTAACACATGATACTATTTCTTCATATATTGAGAAAACATGGGAGACTATTTCCCTTCTAAATTTTGGCTTAATACCATGAAAGATATGATCCTTCTTACTCTTTGGATTATACGTATTGCTGGAGTTCTCATTCCTTCTACTGGGCGGCATTTCTAAACAATTGCATACACTAGATTAGTTTATGAATAGAAATACCTAATCCTAAAATTGTAATAAGTTTAACATAAATTAAATATTTTATGGATATAATCCATAATCATAAAAATGTTTTTTTTTGAGAAGTATATACCTATAAACCCTTTATAATGGTTCGTAAAGAAAATGAGAATTATCCAATGCATATCCTCCGAGAGTGTCGTAACCAAGAGCGCAGTAAAGCCCGTTGTTGTGGACCAGTTCCCGTTCGAGTCTAGCTCAAAACCGTGTTCTCGGGTTTTACCCCTAAGTACATCTGTGCCAGAGCCGCCTCTACCTGCTCGTATCCAGATAGGGATGTATTTCTCGGAAAACTCGCAAAATCTCTACAATACGGAAATTATAGGAAGTTTTTCTATGCTAATCCTCAAAGTCCATCATAGGTCTATGTTCTCTAATAAGAGTTTATCTAAATCTAGTTTCCAAGTTTAGTGCTAAACATCCTTTGATACCAACTGTAACGCCCCGACCCTAACTACCCAGAGTCGGTGCTTTATTTTAATAAATTGGCATGATTACAAGGAATCAAGTCCTGAAGGACCGATCGGTTTAGTAGTCTTGGAAAAAAGATTACATACACGAATGATACACTACACTTTAATACATACAAAACAACATAAATAATCTTTATGAATGCCATTATTCCCTTGATTTATCCCTGCATATCAATCACAATAATCTTCTTGGAATCCTAGGAAAAATAAAACATAGAAAGGGGTGAGCTCAAACGCTCAGTAAGGGTAAGCAATACAGCGGAAACTTTTATAAATAAGCATAAAAATTTAAGGAAATGTATAACTAAAACAAAAGCCATTTTAAAATTGAACTTCAGCATAATATGGAAATATAAAATGAAATAATTTCATTTACTTATTCACATAGACATTCTACTAGTCGAATAATCACATGCAATATTAATAACCACTTTCATAATGATGGAAATCATAATGCCAGACTATCATAACAACATAGCCAAGGCCTCGTGCCATGTCTATAAATATGATTTTGTCGAGGCCTCATTCCAAGACACTAGTTTGTCTCATGAAACCTAATGATGCATCGAGGAGATATAGCGGACTCCACCCGTCACTTATTAAGTCCAATGCATTCCTCATATGAACAGGTTTAAACATAACATAAACATTACTATTAAAACTAGCATAAGAAATGTCAATACTTTCTCCATAAAATATGAATGGTATAAAAATAACACATCCATAGTCAAACGTATCACACAACCTTCAATACAATATGGAATATTTGTATCATAATAAATCATCTTCAAACAAGTTTAAAATCTATCAAAGGATGTTGACATAGATGAAAATGATTTGTAAAACTATTTGAAATAAATATCCATTTTTCTTAAAAACATTTAAAATTAACACAATTTAGAAAAGATCACATTTTTAAATCAAAGATTCCAATACCACTTTGAATCTTTTGAAAGGAATTAACATTTTAAAAACATTCATGTCCATATAAATATATCCTTAAAAACCATTTTGAATACATGGACATTAATGTGATAGATTTAGAAGAATAAATATTTAAAACATTTGAAATGATGTTTTAGTAAAAAAATTCCCTTCAAATAATCCCTTTGAAAACTCTTTCATAAAACATGTACATGTATAGTAAATATTTCCCAGTAGATACTTAAGTAAAAACAACCTCGGATAATAAAGAGATTGTGAAATTTACCCTTACCAATTTGGTATCATACGAAACATTATCCCCATGAAAGAGGTATCATACAATGAATATGTAAATACACATAAATTAATGTGTATTACACAAATAATACAATTATGGGCAGCACATACACCACACAAAAGGTAATAGTGGCAATATGGCACGAATCTCACGAAAATCAGGAGTGAGATGAAAATCCCTAACCACGTTGTAATCAATCGAGTCGTATGAACCAAAGTAAATAAACACCAAATGAATCACAGAATACCATTAATATAATCATAATCCTGATAATATATATCAAAAGACAGTACACAATACACCTCATGCAATAAATAAGTGGCGAACAATGAATATCTCACGGAATTAAAAGTAAGATAAGAAACCTCTTACCTTGTACTTTTCCTTAGTTGATGGTATGTTAACCTCCTGTATAATAGTTAAAACATTTTTATTAAATTATAAAAGAAACATATACATAATTATGATATCATATATGATCTTCTAATAATTATTTGTTAATAATATTTTAGTATTATCTTCTTTTTGGGTGCTAACTTACTCATTTTTTTATGTTTTGTTACATAAGCCAGGTTTGTTATGGATCGGTTGTATATTTTTCATATATTGAATGATATAAATTATTTAAAAATTAATTCTAATCATTGAATTATAATTAGTATTTAATGGATATGATGGGGAAATGAATCTCATCGTGTTCATGGAGACGGTAATCCGTACGTACGCACGAACGCTACTTCGATTTCATTTTTCATTTTAAAAGGAATCAAAAAAAATGATACATAGGTATATAAATATTCATATATAATATAATATCTTACATTTATTACTTATGTTCATTAACACCATACTTTATACCTTCCATGTATGGTATGAATGAGTCATATCACGTCGAGGGGGCAGTAGTCCGCACTTCCTCAAATGAAATTATCGTATATACATACAACATGAAACGAATAATGGTATGATATAAAATGGAATTATAGAAGCTTATATATATAAAATAAATATCATTAATATAATATTTAATTATAGTTCCATCATAATGGCCACCATGAGAGGTGGTAGGATATAATAGAAAAGTCATCGTTTCATGAGGGGTTTGGTTTCCATCCACAGAAACATTATGCTCTTCACCCATTAGATGGAGGTGTGTGTAAGTGTAGTTCGAATACTTCTCAAAAAATATCCTAGTATATTTTTGATACTTGTTTTGTTAGAAAAAAAAATAATAAGAAGAGTTTAGGGGTTGGAGAAGTAATATAAAAGAAAAGAAGCTAAGAGAAATCATTACCTTTAATATGGGTAACTCCCTTTGGTTTGAACCAAAAAGGACTCTTGAGTTCCTTCTTCCTAAGTTGAGGCTTATAAGAGGAGTAGAGGGATGTAGGGATATTAATTGGGCAGAGTTTGGAAGATCCAAGAGGCTTTAGAGGTGTGAGTAATTGGTTAGAAGTGGTGTCCTTTTATAAGGGGGAGGATTGTCTTTTTTGGAAAAACATAAAGTATTATTTTATAATAAATTCATATTCGGTTTCTAATAGCTCCAAAGTGGATTATTCAAAGTCTAAGATGGGTATGGGTCGAAATAATTTCAACCAATAGATTTTAGACAGGTTTGGGTCATTATATTTACCTTATCTTTTAGTTTTAACTCTTAGTTAATTAGTTTGACACTTACCATGCCAGATTGTATTTTTATATTATATAGTTAATAAACTTACTATATACATAAAATAAATGCCAAAGTGGTCAATTAATGATTCACCAATCATGATATAAGTCCTTTGGCCGAAGCTTTGATTTTTAGGAATTAAATATCAATTAATAATATAATATTTCTTTTCAAAACTATTTTATGTCAATTTTGACACTATTGGGTATTTTGTTTTTGAAAAATTCATAACAGCATTATTACTTCGATCCTAATTCATTTAATCAACTCTAACATGTCATATTAACCTATTAAATTCGTTTAATTCATTAAAAGTCTCAAATTATTTTTATTTGGGTATTTATAATATAAATTATTTTAATATTTCACTAATAAGGTAATTACTGCAGGATCATTGTGTCATAACGGAATTAAATTATTTAACGTCTAAAAATTATAAATAAAATATAATTATTTAGGAAATAGTTTTTTCTTTATAATGAATATTTATAATCTAATTTATCTTATGTATAACCCTATATTAAAAATGTTTTAGTAATTAAACATTGATTTTAGCTCTTTTAACTCTTCTTTGAATTAAATAATAATAAATGTCCTAATCTAATCCAAGTGGACCTAAATGATAATATTTTATTCCTAAGGTTGTTTTTGGTCGAGATAAACTTGTCCAATAGAATTAGGACATGTTTTAGGGAAATATTAATATCATTTTTACCCTTAATAACCCTATTTACTTTTTACCGTGGTAAATAAAAGTAAAAAGTTACAATTCACCAAAAATTATTTTCATCATATTGAACCACATTTTACTCATTTATATTAACCATGTCTTTCATATTTTATAAATTCCACTCACAGAAGCGGTAATATTAAGTTTTATGTGAATTTCCTAATTTTCCTAGGAGGTGGGTAAAAGACGGTGAATATTCCAATAAATTTTTATATATATCTAAAATTATTCTAAATTAACTCCAATTAATTACATTTAACATATATAGGTATTATGTATCTATTTTAACCTTAATTAAATTTAAATAAAATAAATAATTATTTAAATAAAAATTCTTTTTTAAACTATAACTCTGTGTTTTTTCACTATTCATAAAAAATTGATGTTTCTCAGAAAAATACCAAAAAATCGGCCAAAGCTATATTTGATAATATGAATTCAAAAATGATGTCTATTTTACCAAATTCAAATCATATAAATTTCATTAATTAATTTGAAAACTAATTCCCATTGTCAAAACAAATAGCGTGTTTTTAAGAAATAATAATTATCAAAAGATTGAAACTTGTTTATGTCCGTTTTAAATGTTAAATTATGTCCAATGTACAACGTTGTATTAAATGGTAAAAATATATTCTAAATATACTTTAAAACCACTGAAATTCATAATTTATCGATATTAATTATTTTGATTAAAAATTTTGTTTTTAATTAAAATATAGTAATTTTCACTATTCATCAAAAAATAGAAGTTCTCGGAAAAATACCAAAATTTCATCCTAAGATAAATTTGATATTCCGAATCCAAAAATTAAGTCCAATTTGAATAATAAAATTTATAATATTTCAAAAAGTTGGTATTACTATTCATAACGGCTACTTTGATTAGCCGTAGTGTGTTAGAGTCTCGAAGTTGCGTACAATGCAAGCTGTTGCATTATTCAAAAGGAAACGTACCATGGAAGCTTGGGGTCTTACATCATTTTTTTAAAATGTATATAAGGAATGACATATCATTCAATTATGGATTTCATTCAGTGAATTTGAAATAGAGAAAATATATATTAGAGTATGTGATGACGGGGAAAATGGTCAATTCTTTACCATAGGATGAAATTTTTACTATGAAATAAAATGATATCATGTATGTATATTTTCATCTATTATCTTCCTAGATGGAAAATAAATTCCCCGGAATTAGGAAAATAGTATGGAAATTATATTCTATACTTCTATAATAATTTTTGATGATATCGTTGATATATTACATAGATATTTATTATGGTATTATGTTGGTTAATATTTACTTTACCTTCTTCTCTATCACTCTTTATTAGTATTTTGGTGTTACATATCTCTTATTTATCCATGTTTTATTTTCACACCTATGTTCCCCTTTTTGGAAACATAGTGTTTGTTATTGTAGATGAATTTCAGACCTCACTTTCTCTTTTTCAAGAGGATGTTTTTTGAGTACTTTTGATGATGTGGGTATCAATGTAGATAATTTCAAATGTAAATGCTTTGATGAATGAGATGAATTTTGAGGGTGAAATTCATTTTAAGGGGGTAGAATATAATAATCTGATATTTTGTGAAAAATATTTTTTAAAAAATGATTTCACATTTTTTTGATATATTTTGTTACAAATGAAACTGAATTATTCTCTAATTATACAAAATAATGAGCTTGGATATCACTACACGCATTAGAAAGTATGGTTGTATAAAACGCAATTCAGATATTAAACAAAGTGTGTCAAATTATCAATATATTATTATATTATATTTATTACCTTGATCTTGTAATGATATGTATGAACAATATAAAATTAATAGTGAAAATATATTTTCAACACATTTATATGAAATTAATTCTTCTTTTACGATGTAATTGAAATTTAAAATGAACCCCATTGTAAAATTAAGGAAATATTATAAATAATAATTTTATGAAAACATATATAAATCAAAAAAAAATTAAAAAAATAAGATAATAATAATAATAGAATTCATATTTTATATATTCAATCAACTATTTAACATTAATATCATGTATTTTATATACAATATATAAGAATAAATCCCATTTTATACTTAAAATGGAATTTTCTAAAAATTAGTTCTTTAAACTTTTACATAATTTTTTTAAAAAAATTAAAAAACCTCCATAATATATTAGAAAAATAATATGAAAATTGTAAATCTCAATATAAAAAATTATCATTGTGATAAGTTTTTATAATTTTATTAAAGGATTAATTTATTGATGAATACTGATAAATAATAATTTTTAATCAAAATCCTCATTTTCAGATAAATTAAACATAAAGTCAAACTATATTTTTAAATTTATTTTAACGTAAAATAAGTTCAATTATTTATCTATTATTAAAATTTAGGACTTTGGAATCAATTTAATATTGAAATTGGATATAAAAACATTGAAAAAATGTGAACATTTTCTCTTTTAAATATTCGGTGTCATCACTCCGTAATATTGTTTTTAAATTAAATTTATTCAATTGTATGAATTGAATTTGGAAAAAAAAACCATTTTTGGAATGAGAATAATTTTTATTATCCAATGAAGCCAATATAATCTCTGAAAAAATTTACATTGTTAATAAATAAAAATTAATTACATCTGTGAAGGGGAAAAAGGATATAATAAGAGTTAAAATAAAAACATAAGTATTAAAAAGGGATAAATGCATGCATAAATTATACATTATTTCTATATTTATACCCTATAATGTATATGGATCATGAATACTCCATTTTGTAGCCCTGTGGAATGTTAAAAATGAGGGCACAACTTCTTCATTTCTAAAATAATATGCATAACACTCACCTCACATATATATGTAATCCACCACTTCTATATTTCCTCACACTAATTTTTTTATAGTACAAGGAGTACCCAATTAACATCCCAAAATCCCTTATCTCATCATTTATTCCTTATTTCGGTATAAATCCATTATAGGAAGGATGTTTATTAGAACACAAGGAGCTTACCAGAAGAAGACGGAATATTCTTCAATGGTCATTTTTATTCTATCTATTCGTTCACCTCCCTAAATTACTATTAAGACATTATAATATAATAACATAAATATATTAAATATGATGTTATTTTTTAGGTATATGGTACTACTTGAAAAAATATCCCCTTTAATCACATCTGTTAGAAAATCATCATTCGTTTGTACAGTGGATAACCACTTCGTGATCAGATGTCATTCATTTTTTTCATTTACAAGTCTCACAGTTTAGTATGATGATGCATATAAATTATATAAATTATATTTATAATATTATTATACCTATTTAGTCATTCTAATAATGATTTATATTTTAACTTCCATTCCATATGTGATATGATAATTTTTCTAGTGTGTACGGTGGACTATCGCCTTGGGAGGTGATGTTATTTGTTTTCACTAAATCATTACAAAGAATATAATAAGAAATACTATATATTATATAAAAGACACAATAATGATATTAATAGAATATATATAATTATGAAAAGTTAATATAAAATTTTTTCAAATCTCATTTATCACTAAATGATGATAGTGTCGTTCATGTGCATATGGACAACCAACTTATCTAAGTGATGTGACTCTCTTTTCATCACCAAACAACTTAAAATGATAATTATAATTATATTTAAATAATTAATGATATTATTTGTATTATTATAACTCTTTAATTATAATATATTGCTTAATTAATTTCAATAATGATCAATGAAAAATAAAAATGTTAATCATGTGTTCATATGGTCTATTGTCCCCATGATCGTGACATACATAATTTTTCAAAACTACCATTCATGATTTTTTTAAAATGTAAAATTTAGGTATAAATATTATTATTTTATTATTATTATTTTTTAAATTATGGAACAATGATCAATATAACAGGATCTTTTATAAAAAATCAATAAATTCATGAAAAAAAATCAAATATTACATGAAATGTGATAAAAATAAGGATTGATAATAAATATGTAACAAAAGGACATATGATTATGTTATGTATCAATATTCATTTTTGAGTTGTATATTTATCCCCATTAACTTGTATTATAATTAATTTATAAATCCTAATGCTGTTTTATGTTTCCTTTAATTATATTATTTCATGGTGCTCGTGTTTCTACGCTACCAAAGTTGTAATGATTTTATGTCACAATCTCATTGTTTCTTAGTAGTTTACATGATTAGGTTTTGGATGAAATATTATTAAGATCGTTATATAATTAAAATAATAAAATTTATTCTAATATCTATAGGGAATTATATTAAATGATTTCATTTTGTTTTCCTCCCACTATGTACTTAGGAGTTCAAAATAATTATTGTAAAAAAATAATTTATTTTTCTTTTTGTTTGAAAACCCTTTTCATCCAAAAAATTGATATCTAATTGTTTATAAAAAAATTTAAAATATTTTTCAAATTATTTTTTACAGACATTTTTAGAAATTTTTTGTTTTATTAATTTTTCTAAATGGATAATTATATCATTTCACAAAAAAAATTTGTCTAGATTTTTTTGAAAATGTAAATAGAATATATTAGTTTTTAACATGCATGACCTGAAAATTATTCCTTATTTTCATAACCATTAAATTATTTAATTATCCACTTATAAATATTAAATTATATAATCATGTAAAAATTTTTCCATTACATTTTTAATTTTTTTTATTTTTATAATTAATTTCAAAAAGAAAAATATTTCGCAGTTCTTTTATGTTTTAAAAAATGTCTTCCAAAATGGATGTTTTATATTTCACATGAAATTTTGAAAATTATTTTTATAGATTCCTTTAAATTTTATCATATATTCATTAACATGAATATGAATATGAAAATATTTTATATCATTTCGTTCGAAAAAACTACTTTCAAATAATGATTATCTTCCTCAAATAACATTCAAAGTGGTTTGTCATTCAAAATCATTTTTACATTTACAATGACATCCATTGATGTAACTTATGGGTTAAATGGGTTATGAATTATGGATACTACTACTATTATTTAAATGAATGGTTTATGATGACATGACATTTATGAAACTGATATCTATTCCACAACTTATACCATGAGATAAATTCATACAAAAAAAACAACTTATTTTTTCATGGGTTATACCATTATAACATTATTATAAAACACACATAATATCCCAAAGGTACACCATGATAATATTATTATGAACCCCAATAACATTTCTCACGTTTTATTCTAAAAGGAAACCTTAAAATGATAATGAATCCTTTCACTTTTCAAACAGTTATGATATGTTGAAATGGTTATGAAACATATTTCATTTTAATTGTTCTAATATGATAAATGAGTTGTGATCTTGTGGAGCACGTATGTATGATTTTAATAAAATGTGGGGAGGGACCTAAATCCCCCTCTACTATATTTGGTAATGATATATATCTCATTAGATAAACTTGGGAAATAATTCTATGGTCCTTATACACTATGGAAAATAGGTGTGTCCTAATTCATAATGGAAAACTAGTGTTCCCTGATCCACTATATGTAATAGGTGTGTCCTGATCAACTATGGGAAACATATGTGTCCTGATCTATATTGGGAAATATTTTTTGAGTCCTTACCCACTATATTTAGGGTATTTGTAGATAATCATGACATATGATATAGTTTTATGTATTTATGATATTTACACCCTCTTATGACATGAGATTAGGGTTCAACATTGATCCATTGAAATTTATTAGCCTTATCGGCCACATTTTAAGAATGGAAATTTTTTTATATCATGACCCATGTTTATGATCTATAAGAGTCTAGGAATGAAATTTCAAAGATATGATCATGATAACTAACCCCTATGATTATCTTATGTTTTCATATGATCATAGATAAATATCTCTTATGTTGACTCTTACTGAGAATCTGAGCTCATGCCTTTCAGGTTTCATTCCATAGGTTATGAGGATAGGTTTTGTTATTGTACCTCTAAGTGGATTTTTGTGTGAAATGATATTTTTGGGTAATGTTGATATTCTTCCACCTAATTAGATGATTTTTTACCAAGACTCTGAATATACTAAACTATTAAGGTCCTCAAGAATGTGTTTGTGTAACGTATTAAATGTTTATCTAAAATGATTTATTATATATATTTAAAAATCCTATGCCACTATAAGATATGTGGCTTAAAATGGTGGGATGTTTAGATGGGAAATGGTTTCTTTTCATAGGGAGAAAAAATACAGACTTTGAATTACGTAAGATATTTAAATATAATATACTTCTTTCATGTGTAAGTTGAACAATACGTGAAATTACTATATTCTAATATACATTATGACTTTATTATCATCATCCAATAATATTTGGATGTGTTTGTGTGACATTTTAAAAAGTATCTTTTATTTAACCCTTTAGTAACCAATTTTATCCTTAATTGTTGTATGAATTTTTTCAACACAATAATGTTAAAATATTAAATTATAAGTACAAATTGGATTAAAATAGTCTTGTAATTTCTATTTACACCATATCATATAACCCTTGTAATCTTTCTTGAGTAATTTTTTTAAAGAAAATAATATTATTATATTTTGTTTATTATAAAATACCAATAATATAATTGTATGAACTAATTTCATATTTTGAAATTATTGACATGCAGACATATATTGAATTCAAAAACAAACTCTTCACCCATAAAATCTATAGTAATATATGTATTAAAATCCTTGTTCTACCATAATTCATCCATAAAACCGAAAATTTTACCTATTTAAATACATTTACATTAATAATTATTTAGCTCGAATGACCAATGTGTCAATATTATGTTTGTATTTATTGTAATTAAACAATTAAAAAATTAAAAAAAAATTTAGACACAAAAATTATTTGAATAATTAATATACAGAATTTGACATTCGTCCATAATATCTTATAAATGTAATGTTACTACCGAATATAAATAAAAAGATGGTGGGCGACCTTTTTTTAATTTTCCATTACCTAAAATAACACAATATTCTTCATAATGTAAAATTGAACCAAATTTACATATTGAAAAATATTGGATGAGGATGGTTAACATAAAATCATCCCATAGAAAAATGACTATGTTAATAAATATTTTTAAATCATTATCAAATTATTTTTACCATTAATTACCAGATTCACCCTTACTAAGGGGACATATATGTGCCATGGAAAATATTCCTTATGAAAAAAAAGTAAATTAGATGAATTAACCAAATTAGAATATATTGATTCCAAATATAAAATCCCTTTTTGAGGATTCAATTTCCAAAACTAGACGAGTATTTTTAATATGAATGCATAAAACCTAGTGACAAATCGATTTTTGATAATTTCATTTTTATGAACAATAATTAACATATATTAAAATTATATATATTTATTATTCCTATAAAATTTACTATATATAATTTATAAATAAACATTTATTATGTTTATTTAATATCTAGTGTATTCTCAATTATTTAATTTATTTAAAAGAAATAATAGTTTTATAAAAACAATATTTTTTCATTATTCAATAGTAAATTAGTCATTTCAGAAATAACCCAGAATTTAACCATAAGATATGTTTTTTATTTTTTAAAAATTAATATTCACCTCATGAAATAAAATTACATTAAATTTAATAAATTATATAAAATATTATTCCAAAAAATTAGAGAACCTTATTTATGATGAAAACGCATTTTAAAGCATAAAATTACTTAATAAACATGTGAGGGTTAATTTCTTATATATTGATAAATAAATAAAAATTTATTGATATCATTTTAAATATATTTAATAACTTTTGTTTTCCTATTTATACAATCCAACTCAATATCTAAGATATAATAGTGATATTTAAATAATATCATTTTTATAAAATATCAAAATTCACATAAAGGTAAGTATTACATGCTTTGAATGCTATCAATCATAGAATTACCTAAAACTAAAATTCCATGGTGTCAGACTTATAAAAAAATATATAATTGGACAGTTCTGATATTAGGAAAATAGGATGTTTTTCTTGATAACATATGCGACACATAACCTCAAGCATAATCAAATCCTTAAATATTCATATTAATATATTACCATTATAGCATAGCGATTAAATTGGATGTTATGAATAATATTGACTATATATATATATATTTCGAACTTAGTATATTTTTTTATATTTTCATATTACATAATAAAACAATATTTTGTAAAGTTATTTTTTTTCTAAAAATATTTATTATCATCAAAATCAAAAAAAATTATTTTTTGAGAAAATATTATTACTAATTTGTAAATATGTTAGATAATTTATCTAATAAAATGATCATAATTTTTTAAATTTTCATTTAAAATTATTGTTGGTTAAAATTTAAAAAAATTTCAAAAGAGATTTATTTTTCAACAAATATTTAAAATTACCTATTTTCAAAATAAATTACAGATTTCCATAAATTAAGTAATTTAAAAGTAAAAATGTGTTTTAATTGTTAATTAATTTAACAAATTATTCTATAGTTATATTAAATAATATTAATAAATATTTAATCATCTTTATATAGTATTTTAGTATAAGATTAATTTTAGGATGAAAAATGTTTTTTTATGAAAACTATCTTAAATTGAATAAATTTTAATTCGTTAAGTAAATTAAAAAAAACACTAGAAATAAAAGATTTAAACTTAAATATAGATTATATATGAATTAAAATTAATTTAAAGTCAATAAATTAAAATTTATTTACATATAGTTTATATTAAATCATCTTATGCTTCAAAAACATATTTCTTGATAAACATCATTATCATCTTGTACATGTGTTTTATTTTAAACATAATTCATCCAAATGATAGAATTTAAATGTATAAAATGTAAAAAATATTTTGAATAATAATTATTTATATTTTATGATATTTTTAAATGAAATTGTTTTTTCAAAATGATTTGTGTACATGGAAACAAACTTTTACCACGATTAAGGTTAAAACATGTTTATCCGGAAGGATAAGATAGGATGTTGTGATACAAAATGGGTTAAACACTTATATAAATTATTTTAAGACTTATTTGAGAAATATTTCTTTTAATTCTTTTAATGGTATTTTATGGATGCTTTTCTTATCTGAAAAACTACGATACTACTTTTTCTTTTCAAAAATTACACGTCTTATACTAACATTTTTGTAAAAAGGTGACATCATATCCTCTCTTATTCACCCATTAAAATTATTTTTAGCTTATTGAATCACAATAAACAAATCCATAATTACACAACCATTATCAAAATCCAATGGATTGATCATAAATCAATCCTATCAAGTATTTTGACGCTATACTAAAGAGGTTTTCTGAAAAAGATGTATCAGGCATACCGAATGTTTTTATTTTATTTCTTCTTTTACCTAATTCAAATATTCGATGATTGTGGTGATGTAATAATAGTAATATATCCCATATAATAAGATTCAATATTGTTAATTGAAGAATCTATATCCACCTCATCATCCTTAAAATGGTAAAAATGATCATTTGTGTGTGTGGTGGACTACAACCTTGTGAACAACTGTAATTAATTTTTCATCAACACCTCTTACCAATGGTAATGATAATGAATCTCAAGAGTGTGTGTATATATATATTATATCTAAAATATATATAATAATTGATTTATGATATCAAATATACCAACTTAATTTTTATTTGGTGGGTTATATGATAACATCTCTCAATTGTGATGCAGACTACCGCCTCGCTAAGTGATGTTATTCGTTTTGAGTAATGATATTATTGGATGTAAATTTAGAAATAATTAAAGAATATATGAGAAATATATGAATTAATTATTATATACATGAGATATGTGTCATTATGAAAACACAATATATTATCTATTTTTACCATTCCAGTCACTGAGAAATAACAACAATATTCGTGCATACACTTGGACTACCACCTCCATGAAGGGATATGGTTCATTTTCTTCAACACATCACATGGATGATATATATAGTTGTATGTAAATAAATTCTATTATATTTAAAAATTTTATATTGTTATGGAAAAATAAATAATACTAACTTTATTTCCATATTTATTATTGAAAAATAGAAATGTTACTCATGTGTACATACGGCCTAAATCTCCGTTATTGTTACGCAGTTCATTTTTATTGGCAATTATTCATGAATGATTTTGAAAGGGTAATTTTTTAAAAAATGTGATAATTATTTAATCATCAGTTTTCTTAAGATTATAAAAACATGAACTATTTGACCGTAGTAATCAAACCAAAGATGATATGAAATAATGAACTGCACAACCTCAAGACACACATTGTGGACATACCAAATTATATATTTTAATATTTAATTAAAAATAAGAATTTTAATTATTTATATATAATTTATTCATATTGTAATATATTATTATGAAATAAAATAATTTATTTAATATTATTATACATGATTTAAATGTTATACATGGAATTCTTGACATTGAGGTAGGGGACATGGTTTGTATATCACATCACTACGGCATAATGTAATGTTATGCAGGTATGTTCTATTGTATAGTGTGTATAATTCCTCATTTATATCTTATATATTAAATTCATTAATATTATTGGTATTTTATTATTAAATGTTAACTATTTTATCCTTGGGTATTTTACTAGAATGTTACCACGTGGTAAATGTTTTTTTAGAAAAATTGGCTTTCATTGGGTTATAAAACATTTTTATTGAAATTGAAATGACAGGATTATGTTTGAATTGGTGTATACATTATTTTTTTCAATATATATACTTATTTCCGAATTCTTTTTGTTATACATAATATTTCCATTTAATTACTCTTAATTAAATTTTTTTAATGGCCTTTTGATATGAAATTCAAATTCATTAGAGCGTACATAATTGATATGGACTAATTAATTCTGGTCATAATTTTAATTTTAGTGATAACCAATTAATGGTATTAAGTGGGGAGAACATAAATATATTAATGACATATTATGATATTCTTTACTATGTTTTTGTATATAAAAAATTATTTTTTATGTAAATTATTCCATTAAATTTTGTGGACACAATATATACGTTATTGATAATAATTACGGTTTATATGATCATGGATATTGATATGATTATGTGAACCCAAGCTTTATCATATATATATATATATGATATTGAAAAATGATTTGGTTAATAAATACATAATGCTATTTCTTATGAAATATTTTATTTTTTGTGATTGTTAGTTGGATTGTGTTAGATAATATCAGAGGTTAAAATAAAATTTAATTTTGAGGTTATTAAAAAAGTAGTGTAATTTATTTATGGAATTATTTTTTAAAAATTGGTTATAAATGATTAATTTTAATGATTAAAGTTGGTTTTCTTCTTATGATTGTTTGTACATTATTAGAAATATATTAACTAATTATGTGAATAAATATTTAATTAACATAATAAAAATATAAATTATTTATTTATAAGTTATTAATAATTTTAAAGGTTGTTAATAAATAAAATAACTTCTACAAGATAATTACGAATGAGTTAATGGGAACACATTAAAATTATATACTATAGGTAAGGAACATTGTATCATTTTCCCTTCATTGAGGAATATTGTAATGTTATGCACCTATTTTCATTTAAATGGTGAGTATAATTCCTATTTTACATGTTATATCATTAATAATTTATACATCATGTTGTTTATTGTTTTCAATTTTATTTATTTCATAAGGGGTGATTTGAATTTGTTTTTACCATGTTGTAAGAGGTTTCTTAACAAAATTTCATTTCATTGGTTTATTTCTATTTTTCATTAAATTTTTATTCCCCGGATATGTGTAAATTAATCTATAAATTGTTTTATTCATTAATTCCAATTCTCTTTTAATTATATTTTTTACAGATAATATATCCTTTTATTAACTCTCAACTCAATTATATTATCGTGGTATGGGTAATTCATCTCAAATTAACTTTCTATTGTAAATACATATGTAATATAAACATAAATTATTTTATGAATTTTATATACATCCCATTTGATATGTAAATTATAAATATACTTATTTTTATGATATTTTATGTTTAATATTATTTTACTATTTCATGGTAATTATTATTGAAGAGTTATCAATGGCATAAAGGTTTCTCCTTATAATATCATTTCATTTTGAGATTTTTTATCTTGATTAATCATTAAGGGGAAATCAAATTAACTTATTTTATAAAACCAGGGATATTTTCTTCTCTATTTGATATAAATGTGGTTAACATATTCAATTTTTATTCAATCACTTATTGATGGATGATACATGAAGAATGATATTGATATGTGAAACTAATCTGGTGTCAATCATTTAGATCACAAATATTTCTTTTCCATATAAATAATTTATAAAATCCATTCAAAATAATTCAATAAAAAATTGATTTATTTCCATAATGTATTTTTCGTAATCTTTTTCAATATTTTAAAATATTATAAAATGTAAATTTATAAATGTTCTCTAAATGGGTATCTTTGATACTCTTTTTGAAATTTTCAGAACGAATGTTTCTTTTATTACATTAATAACATGAATTGAATATTCAGTATTCATTACCACTAAATTTTTTAAAGGATAATTTTTATGATTCGATTGTTGATTTAAATGAAAGTTATTTAATTAATGTTTTAGAATGTTTTAGGTTATGATTTGTTTTCAAAATGGATTGGATATTTTCAACATTAATTATTTTAAAGGGTCATTCAAAGTAATTTTTCATCGATGATGAAATCAATTGATGTTAATAAATTTGAAAAGTTTTTTCCATCATGAATTTTTTAAATAATCATATAATGGTATTTTCATTTATCAATTTCAACGACCACTACTATTACTTATGCTCCTAAGGTATATGTTAAAATTATACCATCATTATTTTATCTCTTAATAGATATTGATTGATTTAATTGACTATCAGGAAACATGTTTTTTCCATGGATAAATATTTTTATGAATCTAATAATGAATTTATCAATGTGTTATAATTATTTCATGATTGAAAATTGTTTAAGAATGGTTGTTCCACATTAAAGATCACGGGTGATGCCGATATAGATTATATAGTGGGTTAATCCCAATTATAGATCATGATACAAAGGGTTAAGCCCAGTTATAGCTCATAGTTTATCTTGATAAATCATATAAGAGAGTTCAAGACCCTTTACAGTTCATGATATGACTGTTTGAGAAACATAATTATTTGATACCCCTTCCATTGGCGAATCACGTTAAACAATGGTAAATCACCAGATTGGATCATATCAAGACCTATCAAATACCATGACTTCTATCAAATCATTGGTAGGAAAATTATTCATCAAAGAATAATCCATAGTTCAGTTAGGGCACATATTTTCTTGTTTTTATAACATTTGATTAAATGAATGAGCAGATCCACCCTTTTTCATGGATATGCGCCATTCATGGCCTTTTTTTGCACCAATGTACCAAATTTAATTCATTTTGTGAAATTTTCCAAATATCGATGTAATATTTCATAATAATTGAACAAGATCTTCCATTGATTTCCAAACTAGGGTATTTGGTTGTTTTTTAACTATTTTCTTCATGTTCTTCACTAAATGGACCCCACTATACTTGTTTGACACTACTGGGTGGTACTGAGACCGATCAACCCCCTATACCAATGATAGTTTTATGAATAATGTATGGACCGATAATGAAATATGGAACCTGATTTTTTGAGTTCTGTGTATGTTTGTTTTGGTGTATTGGTATCATGTATTTGATGTCAACTGTCATGGTGTCATGCAGTTTATGCGGTAAAACCCCAAACTCAAACTCGATCCAATTTCTAGTGAATGATAGATGGAAACAGAAAACCATGAATAGATCCACCATATTACTATGGATTGGAGGCCGAAAAATAATTAGATCTATGTATATGAAGGAATAATATTGCATCTGGGATTTTTGGAAAAATCACTACTACACACCATGTACAATGATGAACACATAGTTTGTATCACCCTCAATAGCATCATCTAATGTTTTAAAATTTTATTGATGACATGGATTATAGTCCTCCAACATTCTATGTATCCCTTCCTTGGTATGAATGATCATGTGATGGGTCACACATGCAATTAATCTTTTTAGGAGTACACAGACATGGATTGACCACATAAGAGACACCACCTATGAAGCCACACACTGTGTACCAAAGTACACGGACACTAGGTCTAATATATAGACATATCTAAGAAGACACAACACAATCCTGGTTATACTAGACACACCATGTAGTGCACCTCCATAGTTAATTAACTTATATGTAAAAGGAGTTGAGTTCGAGCAAGTTACACTTCTAGTCTCTGAAGTGGGACCACACTTTGTTTGGGTCCCATCACATGTCATGTAAACATTGATATTTTTTGGGTAAAATTAAATTTTTTATATCTCCTCCATATGAAATCATATTTTGGTGAATTAAAATCTGATACTGAGATATTTTTTTATATAATGTGATGGAATTTTTGGTTGTGTCTTTCAAGACATGATGTTAAAAGATCCATGCATGCTGCTCTGAGAAAATTCCTAATGATGGAAGTGATTAGGAAAGATCACTAAAGGTTTATTATGAGTGGAAGCCTTTATTAGTTAGGGTGCGTGTTGGTTATATTGTAGAGTATAACCCTCCATCCATACTGTGAATGGGTCATTGACCGTCCCCATCGTACCCTCTGATGGTATCAGTTCATGGGTCCTCGATGACCTTGAGTATCACCGTCTAGCCGGGCTGGACAAGGATCCTTAACCATCAGAGTGGATCCATCCATTTGTACTATAGATTGGGTCCTATTCCAAAATAGTGTGCTCCATGACTATATGGAATTGTTTTAAGGAATGGTTTTACTTGGACGATTACCATCGGGGCAAACATGAGAGTTGATGTGCATCAATGATGGACTTTTGGAATTGTTGGCTACACTTCATCTTGGGTTGAGCTATGAGATGGATAACCCCTAACTATATTGTTTTGGTTTCTATGACTGAGTATATATATATATTATAATTATTATTATTAGGCATTGAAACTTAGTATTTTTTTCTCTTCTTCTAGTAGAGGTGAAGGAACATAGGGTATTCCATGTTCATTCCATGTTTCGATTCTCATTTTTAGATGAGTCTACTCTCATATTATAGGTGAAGAATATTTCACAGGTGGTTCATCTACTCATGGTATTTATCCAATTTTTTTTGGATGATATTAATTTCACTCTTGGTTTGGTTAAACAATACACTTTCACCGTACCATGTTCTATATTTTATACTTTATTCTTATTGTGTCATTTACTACTCCCCCTTCTTCTTTGGGGTGTCAAACTAGGTATTTTTATACCCCCACCTTCATAGGATTTACCAACACTTGAAATGTATGATGAATATTATGGACATGTCTGCCATTATTATATAATAATATGGGGATAATGGTTCTTAGACCACGTATAATGGCCGTAGCTAGGGATTCAAGAATATGGGATCTTTTTCATCAATTCATTTTTCCAATTTTCTATTAAGTTGGAATATATTTCTAGATGGGAGTTTATTTTTTCCCTTTACTTTTAGATTATACTAATGTAATTTTATATTTTTTGAGGTTCATGCATGCTTGGACTACTATATATATGTTTTGAATCATTTATTCTTTCAATGTTCACTTTTTTAATGTAATGGTTTTGTGTGTGGTTATATTCCTAGGTTGTGGCCTCCCTGAGTTAGTTCTTCCTTCAAATCTTGTCACCACCCCAAGGCCTATGGAATAATTCCTGGGGTAGTTTCATATCGAGGCCTAACTTGGTTTCGGTCACGACTTATTGGTATCAATGAAATTTCATTACATGAGATGTTGTTTGAAGATATCTACCTCTTAGAGGATTTTGTTAGTTTTAGGGAAACAATGTTATCTTGACACACATTAGGCCCTCCAACCATGGAAGCTAGTAATGTTGTGGTGGAAAATGTATCCACTCACTTGGTCAATGAATACATTCTTGTCAACTATGTTAGATGAAGAATTTTATGTAGGGATTGATAATACATCAATCATATAGTGTTCATATTTTGACTATCATTATTGAGTCAAATACCCATTGTTGTTTATATTTATATTCGTTTATGGCTATGGTATGTCTTCATAAATAGTATGATACCTCCACACTGATAGTTATCTACGATACCAAATCTATTTCATGAAGATGACCAGAAGAGTGATGGGGACTCCATTTAAGGTCCATCCTATAACCCCATTCTTGCTAGTTTAATGGTTGTAGAACCTCCCCCGATTGAACAATAATTAGTTCTACTAAATTAGGATGAGGAATCTATCATTCTTAGCATAATACAAGAGTTTTATCATCAGATACCACTGAGGATCCGTGACAATTGAATTCATGAGGTGGAAATGCATTGGATAGAGTAGATGGTCCTTATAATCAGGCTTGTTGAGACCCCAATTGATTAGGTTGTCTTTCTAGAATATATCTTCTTCCATAGAGTATCATGGTTCTGGTGGAGTCCTATTACACTGATGAATAAATATTCAACACTCCCATGGATTGACTTCCAACAGATGTTTTGAGAGATTTAATACCCCTCTAGTTTCCACTAACCTTGGAATCAGGATCATTTGTAGCTGTAAATGGGAGGGATGACAGTGGCTATGTACGCAACAACGTTCAATGACTATAAACAACACTCTCTTTATGTGATATGAGACATCTACTTCTGAGCATGGATGTTTTATAAGGGACTTTTTACAAATATCCTCTCTAGCATTTTACCTTTTTGCATCCACACCTATATAAGGGTGCTGGAGAGGGATATAGTGAATGAGATCATTCATTCATAGGTATTCCATATATATGGAGCTAGTAGTGGGCACATCATAGATGAGTTGCCTCCAGTATCTAGCTAAATCTGAATGTTAGGATCATAGCATAGGAGATCCACCTGTAATAAGGTTCGAGGACAAGATTTGAGGAAACACAGAGTGCCAGGTCATCTTGGAGAGGGGAAGTGATTCACTTATGATGGGTGAGGTCACATGGTGCAAGACTACCTAAAATGAAATTAAAAGAGTCTTATGAGGATAGGTTATAGACCACCATTGTACATAAAAAAACCATGATTAGTGATATCCCTTTAGAGGAAAAGTTGTTCCCCATGGAGGTGGATTTGGTATAAGGGTAGGTGGTGATTTTGGTGGTTGACACCATTATGAGATCCGTCCACCACCACAAATAGTTTTCCAAGGTAAGACATAGGGAGCTAGCATCTAGGGCGGTAGATGCAGACATTGTATGTATGTGATCCCTCAACGCTTGATAGGATTTGAGGTTTGATATATGTGTTTGGTACATATAATTCAGTTCTTATAGATATAGGTTCCAGTATTTCCATTATCTCCATTCTTTGGGGTCAAGAGTTGCAACTCCCAATTGAGTCTCTTGTCCAATAGCTTCATCTTCCATCTCCTACATCAAATGATATTTCAATACCCATTATCTGGTAAAAGTGAAATGTATCACATGGTGGATAGAGGTTCATGTTGAACATTATAGTCATCACTATGGGACCCTATTAAGGAATCTTGGGTATGGATTGGTTTTCCATATTATGATCCATGATTGAATGTCATCGAATATATGTCAGATGACCACACACTAATAGTATGAGCCTCCCCTTTTCTGGTGGGAGGGATCTCATGAAAGGAGAAGTGGGATATTTGAGTAAGATAATAAAATCCAACTCCCATTGGTAGACGATTGTATCACTTGTGGAAGCATGCCCCTTAATCATCATATTTCATTCAGTTACAGAAGATTATATGGATTTTTCACTATGAAATTTCTAGGACTAGCTCCAGTGAGGGAGATGGTTTTTTCCATTATCATTCATCTTGGAATCTCAATAGTATATTACATGGATTATTGGATAGTGCCTACTAAGCTCCAAGAGATGTGGGTGAAGTTATAAGACCTTCAAGGTAAAGGTTTCACCATAGCTACTGTTTCCCCTTGGACAGCTGTTGTGTTGTTTATCAAAATTTTGGACAATAACATACTGATTTGAATCCATTACGATCACCTGAACTAGGACATGATAAAAAATAGTGACCCCTTTCCAATGATCAATGTACTCTTTGAATAGATTTGTGGTAGGGGATGTTTCTCCATGATCACCTCAAGGTTTGGAAACATCTAGTTGAGGGTTTTGGCGGTGGATATTCCAACATTGGCATTTTGATGTATCTATGGACACTATGAGTTCCTATTGATTCCTGTTGGGGTCACGAATTCCCCCCACTGTGTTTAGGGATTTGATGAACAAGGTATTTCTTCAATAATTGGTCTTATTTTTTTCTCATTCATATAAAACATACTCATATACCCCACATTAGATTATAAGTATAATAATCACTTGAGGATGGTCCTAGAATTTCATTGAGAGTAACAACTTTATAGGAATCATTCAATGTTCCATTTCTATATTCATGAGGTTTAGTTTCATGGTACTATCATTTCTGATAAAGGTTTATCCATAGACACAGCTATGATCCACATAGTTCTTTCTTGGGATCCACTTGAGAACTTGTCAATGGTTTTAATCCTTCTTGGCTTGGTAGGGGAATATAATAGGTTTTTAGACGACTTCTCAAGAATCATAGCCCCTATTACAACAATGTCCTTGGAAGGGTATACATTTCTCCAGTTTTTCGAGTGTCGTCGATCCATTTAAGATTTGAGACTAAGGATAATGAGTTCCCAAGTTTTGAGACTAATATATTAGGGAGTGGATTTCATAGTGTATTAAAATGCCTCAATAGATATCAGCAATTCTGTGTCGATTTAGGGACATGTAGTTATCTCATACGGGTTGAGGTAATTGATATCTAATGAGTAGAACCACATTACTCGTGACATAGAGTTTACAGTGCTAGTCTTATCGTTATGGATGTGGCTAAAATACCTTTTGGGAGAGTGATTTTTGGTTTATTCAAATCATCAGAGTCCTAGGTATGACTTCACACTAAGAGACCTAAAATGGAAACAATGACACTATTTGGAGTTCCTATCAGACTATGAAATCATGGTGGTCTGTAATCTGGGGAAGGTAAATGTTTTAGTATATTCTCTTTGTAAGAATTCCAATACACTATTTGGGTAGGATGTCTCACAGTAGTTGGATTCCCTACTACTTACTGTAGTCGAGCAGGTGGGTATAGATTTTCTACCATTTTAGTTTGTTGTCTCCTTCACTTCATGAGATTGTGAGAGAGTCCAAACTAGAAAACAACAATTGTGAGGTATTGTGTGATATGATATCAATATGAAACTCTCTAGATCGATATTCTAAAGGATTTAATCACGTTATCATGTTCTAGGAGAGAAAAATTGTTCTAGTCACGTTGCAGAAGGAGGTTATTTAGGACTTACACACATTTTCCCTAACTATACATCTCAATGTGGTGAAGACATATAGATTCCTTCTACGGATGTGGTGATGGTTAGGCACGAGATGAAGCATTGTTGAGTTTGTATCTTGGTGAAACAATTTCTTGTAGGTGATGGGATAGAACCAAATTTTAGCAGGTTCATTGTAGAGCATTGAGATCATAGAGTAGAAGTGACATGGAATATCATTATACATTTTCACAGGGCTTCCCCACACATCGAAGGGCCATGAAAACAACTGGGTTATAGTTGAATGATTCATTAAATTGGTGAAATTACATTATACCGTGTATAAGTGTTCGATGTTGAGTTTGGGGTAGTTGTATGTATGAGAGATCATTATATTAATTTAGTTCTCTCAGCAACTATCCCAGAATTTCATGCCTAAACTGATGGGCATACTAAGAACCCCTTGTGGGTGATGGAAGCTATGTTTAGATCATGTGTGTTAGAATTCAGCTTGATCTAGGAGGATCCCCCACCATTGGTTGTGTTTTTGGAAAACAACATATACCATTAAACCATTTGCATGAAACATTTTAAGGCCCTATATTGGAGACCTTGAAGGTCACCCATGTTCTAGAGAGGGAGAAGTGAGATAAATCATGTGGGTTGATTGATTGTTCATGTGATGATAGAGAATGTCTAGGTCGTCTGTTGACTGATGAGGAGGGACCAAAGAAGATAGAAATCTTACAAATGGGCTTCTTTTAGGCCCATAGAGTTCAATCAAGGATTCCAAATTTCTCTAAGAGTCTCCCCACGATAAGGATTATTAAGTATCAGTCGGAGATAAAAGATATCCCTATTGTTCATCGAGTTTGTTAGGATCATTTAGAGGGTTGGTGAGGATTCCTACCACTTCACTATACCCCCAATGCGAGAGCCGGTGTAAGCCATATTACATGTGTCATACATGAGTATGTACATGCATGACCCCACACACTTTATCCACTAGGGATATTTGGGCATTGAGGATGATACCACCATCATGGAGTAGTTGGTTTGGATCGAGGATCACTAGTATAAGACCCTACATTTATTGGAAATCCCTTGTGTTGGCATGTTATGAAAGCCTAAAAATATGAATGATATTTTCTAGGAGCCTGATAGCCAGATGAGGTCTCTGTAACTTGAGTTTTCTGTTCATTTTTTCTTTTTGGGCATGAAATTATTAAAACAACTATTGAGGTATAAACTCATTTTTCTCCATGTATGACTTCTAAATATTTCTATAAATATTTCCAATTCTATGGGATAAGATGAAGTTCTATTCCAAGGCCTAGTGTTCTCATAATTAATTTTATAAAAGTATAAATTATATTCTAGATTTTGTGTACAAATTTTTTTATATAAAATGGGATAACTTGTAAATGAAATATTGGATCTGAAATCTGATACCACGGATGAGTCCAGAACCAAGTTTTTACCCAAGACATGATATTAAATGAGTCACCATTGGGAGTTTATAAACCTCCCTCCTTAGAGGTATGTTCACTGAGTAAAATAATTAATAAATTAATAAATTAAATTGTTTTTTTACATAAATTGAATCTATATAAATTTAGTGTCTTGGTGAAAATTCATGGTTTATCATTTTATACAACAAATTTCCTGATTATAGTCTCTTAATTCCTCCACTGGTGAATCTCATAAAACAAATATGAAACTACAAATCATATCATATCAGGTCATAGTGAACTCATCAACTTCTTTACAATTGATGGTAGCCAAAATCTTCACAAATTAATGACCCATAATTGATGTAGGATTTATCATTGGGTTTTTTTATTCCGATTGATTATATAATTGAGTAGATCCACTCTTGTTCGTAGATCTACTCTAGATGCGGAATTCAGATCTGCCTATATACCATATTTGATTGATTATATCGATGATTTATATCCTCAATATCATAGTTTTTGGATGTTTCCCAAGAAAAAATTGACAACGTTGATTACAATTTTTATTTATTTTCTTTTCCTTATCATTTCATGGAATTCATTTCTTGTTGGAACCCTCAGTCTTGGTTTGTAAATTTCTAGCAGTACCGATCCCGATCAAGCCCCTAGATCATCAATGGGTGTATGAATAAATAATGTATTATTGAAGAAAAAATGGATCTAGGTTTTTTGGTGTTTTGTATTTTGGTTTTGGTGTTTTCCAATCAATGATTTGAATGCATAATCTGTGGTGGCGTGCGGTTCTTCTAGTGAATCCCTGAACTCAAACTAGAGATGATTTATAGAGAATTCTAGACATAAAGTGAGAATTGTTTCTAGATAAAACATTTTAAGGAAGATTGGAGGCCAAAATCAAATAAGATAGACAGGTTTCAAGCCAAAATATTGAAAACTAAATTTATATAAAAATACTGACTACACACGGTGTTGAAGGATGATCACATTACATGTAGTCCCCTTAGTGGCGACAACTAGGCTTTCTGATAATTTATGGTCGACACAAAATATTTTCTTCCTAAACAACAGGTATAATATTCTAGGTTGGAAAATATATATGATGGGTAACACTTCTGGGTGTATCATGTTGGATTACGCATACATGGATTAAACACACGAGCATCACCCGTGTGAATCCAGACGTCATGGACCGAAATACACAACCATGGGGTTCGGTACACAGACACAACCAGCGTGACACGACTAGGTCTCGGATGTCCTGAAGACATAGTGTAGTCCATATACATGAATTTTACTACTGCACATGAATATATTCATGTGATGTACTAGGTCATAGATTGGTTGTAAAGTAGAACCACATGTGGTGCAGGTCCACTCATTATTTGTGTAGACCATTTAATTTTTGAGGAAACTTCAATCATCCAAATATCTATTGTTTGAATATGTATTTTTTATAGCGAGTAACCTATCCAGTTTTTTCCCATTATAATGTTATTTTTTCCTCGGTTGTTTATTTTGATATATAATGTGAATTCTTTTGGGCATGAGGATATGAGGCGATGCACAACATCAAAATTTATTAGTCAGGATCACTAGATACTTCTTCCAAGTAGAAACCCTATCAGATAGAGTGCTTGTACTTGTTAATTATTTTAGAACTCGTCCACTATAATGGGAATAAGTCATCAACCTTCTATGTGGATCCCTCATGTGGTATCAGGGCATTGGTCCTCAATGACCTAGAGAGGCACCATCCAATAGGGCTAGGCATGGGTCCTCGACCATCAGATTGGAACACTATTATCTTACTAGGTAATGCATACTATACTAAGATATTTGTCCAATCAACTATGTGACATAGTTTGGAAGATGTTTTTGACTTGGATTATTACCTTTTATAAAGATGTGAGAGATGTGGGCATCGATGAAGGACTTTTGGAAATGTTGTGTACTATTTTTCCTAGGCTAATCCTTGATATGGATATCCCTTTACACTTTCATTTTACCTTTTTTTAATGAGTATATATATATATTCGTATTCTATATCCACACATTTTATTTGGTTTCTCTCCTTCTAGGATAAGCAAATACATGTGTTGTATGTCAAATTTTTTCTAATTTTATATTATCATGTTTGGATTATTCTAATCTCCTACTATTATTGGCAATGATTCGACACGTAGTTCATCTACTAATCATGTTTATCCCTTTGTTCTTGGAATATTATACATTCACTCTTGGTTGGGATGAGCTATACTATTTCACTGTACCATGTGTTATCTGCCATATTTTTTTCCTTTTGTTTCCCTTACTGCTCCTCCATCATCTATAGGTTTTCCTACAAGGAATGTCTATACTCACCCCTACAAGGTATTTTACACCATTTTTTATGAATTATTTAATAACGGACAGGTCAAGTATGACTATAGAGGAGCCTAGAGATAATGGGTTCTTAGGCCGTGTATAGCAGACATAGATTTAGATTTAGAAGATGGGATTTTTTAGCTGTTTACATTTAAATTCTGTTGTTAAGATGTGACATATTTCTTGTTGGGAGTGTATTTTTTCCCTTTACTTTCAGTTTACACAACCATACTATTGTAATTTCTAGATCCTCATTAATTTTTTGTTTAAATTATAGAATTATTGGATCTTCATTTGTATCCCAACTCACTTTTTCGTTGATATGGATAGGTGTGTGGGAATATGTTCATAGGATAATGCCTCCCTGATAAAGTCATGATTTCTGCTTTAGTCCCCACCCTTTTGCCTATGGAGGTAGGCATGGGGTAGTTGCACCTCGATCCCCAGTTTGGGTCAGATCGTGATAGGTAATCCCCATTATAGATCTCTAATGAAATGGGTATGGATGTTGACCATATGGTTATTCCATTTATAGGGGTTTTGTAAGTGTTTTCAGGAGATGATGCTTGAAGGTACTAACATGCATTATTTACATTAGTTATGGGATATTAATGATTCCTTTGATCAATATTGAACTCAAATATCTCATTTTTATTGTCTATTAATGATCATACCATTGATAAATCTTTATTCACTATTTTATGATTAGTGATCCCAGTATTTATGGGTACGATTTATTTTATGTTATTCTCATGCAAATTAATTGTGTTATCAAAACCATATTTTATCCTACTTATCTCTGATGAAATTAAATTAATAAGGATTTTTTATTCCATTACTGAGTCTTAGATCTCACCTTTCCTATGATTCTATTTTCCCTTGTTATTAAAAATGATGTACGATTAATTATTTCTAGATGGATTTCATATTATTGTTGAACATGACCAAATATAGAATATGAAATCCTCAATATAGTGGGAAGAATACTTTCTTCAAGCAATGTGTATTGTTTATGTTAGTTTTTTTGAGTAATTCCCTAAAACAGTATACCTAAAAGGTCATTTGGTATGAAGGTGATATGTACATCCTTTAATCAATACATTAAAATTTATTGGGATCATTTTACATATATATAATAATGTTTGTTTTCCTATTTATACCTTCTAACTAAAAATTTAGTATATAATAGTGATATTTAAATAATATTATTTTTATAATATTTCAAAATTCACATAATGGTCAGTATTTCATGCTTAGAAAGCTATCAATAATAGAATTACCATAAACTAAAATTTTAGCGTGTTAGATTTATAAAAATAAATAATATAATTCAATAATCCTGATATTATAGAAATATGATGTTTTTCATCATATCGTATAGGACACACAACCTCATGTTTAATCAAACCATAAAATATTCTTATTAATATATTACCATTATAGCATAACTATTAAATTGGATGTTATAAATAATATTTACTATACATATATATATATTTCCAACTAAATAAATTTTTTCTAATGTCATATTAAATAATAAAAAAGCTTTTTGGAATTCTATTTTTTCGTAAAATATTTATTATCATAAAAAATGAAATTCTTTATTTTTTGAGAAAATATTATTAATAATTTGTAAATATATTACAAAATTTATCTGATAAAATGATCTTAATTTTTTAAATTTTTATTTACAAATTATCTTTGGTTAAAATATCGATTTTTTTCAAAAGAGATTTATTTTTCAACAAATATTTAAAAATACCTAATTTTAATAAAACTAACATATTTTCTATAAATTATGTAATTTTAAAAAAAATGTGTTTTAATTGTTAATAAATTTAATAAATTATTCTATAGTTATATTTAATCATATTAATAACTATTTAATTATCTTTATATAGGATTTTAGTATAAGATTAATCTTAGAATGAATTTTTGTTTAAACTATCTTAAATTAAATAATTTGTAATCGTTTAAGTTAATTATAAAACCCCTCTAAATAAATGATTTAAATTTAAATATACATTTTATATGAATAAAAATTATATTAAATTCATTGAATTATTAATTCATTTCATATATTTTATATTCAATCATCTTATGCTTCAAGAAAAATATTTCGTCATAAATAAAATTATCATCGTGTACGTAAGTTTTATATTCAACATGATTCATCCAAATGATATAATTTAATTTTATAAAATGTATTACATATTTGGAATAATATTTATTTATATTCAATAATATTTTTAAATTAAATTGTTTGTCAAAATGAATAGTGTACATGGAAAAAAACTTTTACCATGATTTTGGTTAAAATGGGTTTATCCAGAAGGATAAGATAGGATGTTATGATCCAAAATGAGTTAAAAACTTGAATGAAACAATTTTATAGCCTTATTTAAGCATTATTGAATCTAATTCTTGTAATGGTATTTTATGGATTCTTTTATCATCTGAAAAATAGGGATACCTCTTTTTCTTTTCAAAAACTACTTTTGCGCCACTAACATCTTTTAAAAAATGCAACGCCATATCCTCTCTTATTCACCCATTAAAATCCTTTTAACTCATTTAATCACAACCTAAAAATCCACAATTCCACACCCATTATCAACATCCTATGGTTTGATCATAAATAAATCCTAGGATGTAATGTCATGCTATCTAAAAGAGGTTGTCTAAAAAGATGCATCACGCTTACCGAGAATTTTTTTATTTCTTCTTCTACCTCATTTAAATATTCATTGATTATGGTAATGTAATAATAGTAATATATCCCATATAATATTATTTAATTTTTCTAATTGAAGAATATATATCCACCTCATCATCCTTAAATTGGGAAAAAATCATCATTTGTGTGTTTGGCAGACTACCACCATGTGAACCACTCTAATTAATTTTTCCTCAACACTTCTTGCCAATTGTAATAATAATGAATCTCAACTATGTGTGTGTTTATATATATTATATTTAAAAAATATATAATCATTGATTTATGATATCAAATATACCTGTTCAATTTCTATTTTTTGGGTATATGATAACATCTCTCATGTGTGTGGTGGACTCCCACCTCACTATGCGATGTTATTTCTTTTTCACTAACGACATTATTGGATGTAAATTTGGAAATAATTAGTGAATATATGAGAAATATATAAAATAATTATTATATACATGAAATATGTATCATTATGAAAAGATAATATATTATCTATTTTAACATTTCGAGTCACTGAGAAATAACTTCAATGTCCGTGCATGCGTTTGGACTACCACCTCCATGAAGGAATATGGTCATTTTTCATCACCACATCACATGAATGATATATATAGTTGTATTTAAAGAAATACTATTATATATTTTTTATATTATTATGGAGAATTAAATAATAGTATCCTTCTTTCCATATTGATCATTGAAAAATGGAAATGTTACTTCTAGGTACATACGACCTAAATCTCCATTATTGTTACGTAGTTCATTTTTCATAACATTTATTCATGAATGATTTTGAATGAATAATTTTTTAAAAAATTGATAATTATGTAATATTTAGTATTCTTTAGAGGATGAAAACATGAACTATATTTCTGTAGTCATCAAGCCAAAGATGTTTTGCAATAATGAACCATATAACCTCAAGACACACATTGTGGACTTAACAGATTAGGTATTTTAATATTTAAATAAAAATAATAATTTAAATGATTTATGTATAATTTATTAATCTTTTAATATGTTCTCATGAAATAAAATAATATTTATAATATTATTATACATGATTTAAATGATATACATTGAATTCTTGACCTTGAGGTAAGAGACATGGTCTATATATCCCTTCATTGAGGCATAATGTAATGTTATGCAGGTATGTTCTATTGTATGGTGTGTATAGTTCAACATTTATAAATTATATCGTAAATCCATTAATATTAATAGTGTTTTATTATCAAATTTTAATGATTTTATCCTTGGGCATTTTACTAGAATGTTACCATGTGGTAAATGTTTTCTTAGCTAATTTTAATTTTGTTGGGTTATAACACATTTTTAATGACATTGAAATGATCTATACATTATTTTTTCGATATATATTTTGTTGTGGAATTCTTTTTTTTAGAAATTTTTTTTCCATTTATTAACTCTTAATTAAATGTTATTTTTATATGGCATTTTCATATGAAATTCCCATTCATTGGCGCACACATAATTAATATGGACATATCATATTTTATGAGAATTAAATACTACAACATTGTAATTTTTATCAATAATATCCTTATGTTAATGATATGTATTATATTATTTCAGGTTATAAAATCATGAGGCTTATAATGGAAGAGTTAGAACAGTAGAGAAGAACTTATATTTTAATCTCATTTCATTACCGGATTGTATATGGTGAACGTTCATTTTTGGAAAATAATATGATGTTTCTTTTATAAACCATGTCACATTTATTCTCATATGGTTATTAATTTGGTTTAATTAATTTATTTAAATTTCCTCTCATATTTACTGAAAAAATATTAAGAATGTTGTTTTTTAATGAGATTGATTTTTATCTTTATTTTTGATCAATCTCCATTCACTTACATATCAATGTTGTACAAATATTTTTAAAAATTGATCTTTTATAAACACTAATTATATACTAAATCAATTTATAATGATCATTTATCGTCATTTAAATGTTTTGAAATAGGAAATTTAATAACTATTTCCAAATTTGAAAATTTGACTCAGATAAACAAATGTACAAATTTTTTATCATTTACAATATGAATGGATTTGTCCACAATCATGAAAAATCAATGATTAAAAGCATACATTTTATTATTCAAATGATATATAAAATGAAATTTATTTTTTTATTTGTCTAAGAATGTTAGGGGTTATAAATAATTATTTTCAAAATGTAAAGGACATTTTCATTAATAAATTATTCAAGTGATCATTTAAAATAAAATTCCATATAAGATGATATCCATTGAATTTACTGAATGATAAATGTTTATTTTCTTAAATTGTGTTTTAATGATCATTGAATTTTATTTCCATTCATCAAACTCAAAAATCCATGTTGTTATTTATGATTCAGTAGGATATGTTTAAATGACTCCAGAGTTATTGTTTATCTGGATATATAATGAGAGGATTATGTGATTTTCATGGAACAAATTTACTTTAAATGTTTCAATGAATTCATCAAAGGTATATTTATTATTTTTGTGACTTTTAATTTGTGGTATGGTTCTTTGAAATTTTTTATGAAGTGTTTAGCCCCATTATAACTAACGAGTGAGCCCGATACATCATATAAAATGGGATAAGACCAATTATAGCCCATTATACAAATGTTTGATCCCCAATATAGCATATGAGTGAGACTGATTTAGTATATAATATAAATTGAACATCATTATTGCTCCTGATATGAAGGTCTCCGCCTCATTATAGGTCGTGAGTCAGCCTAATATAGAATATATCATGCGTTGAACCCTATTATAAATGATGTTATGACTAATGATACCAATTATTTCTATCCTATTCATTGGTGTAGGAAGTAATGTATATCGATTTTCTATTTTTATGGGTTCCATAACGGTTTCATGTTTATAATCCCCCATTTTACAATCTCATTTACATGATAGTACTTATATGTTTTAAAAGATTCATTTGATCAATATTCATATTACACGTCTTTTGATTATTGATTATTATGACATTTTTGAATTGATAAATCTTTATTCTTGGTTTCATTATTGACGACCCAAGGTTTGATTAGTATGATTTATCTTATATTTTTCTGAAGCATATTGATTATGTCATCATATCATTTTCCTCATATTTTTTTAATCATTTATGACATTTAGTTATTAATTCTTATATTTAACCATACAATGAAAGTGATCTCTACCTTCATATCTTATGTTTTCCATAGGTTTATTTAAATAATTTAATATGAATTATTTATTGAAGGGTTTCATATGAATGATGATAACGACCAAATATATAATATGAAAATCTAGTTACAGTGGACAAATTTGATTCATGAATACATTTTGACTTCTTATATATTTTTTATTCCAAATTTTATAATACTATACACAAAACAATGTTCCATGGGTATGTAAGTGATCTAGTATTTCATTTAGTTTTTTATGACTTTCAAAAAATAAATTAGGCTAAAATTATTTGTATCAGGTGAGAATAATAGATATTATATTTTATCACCGGATCTAGGATAGTGAGTTTGAGGATGTTATAGTAATTATAAATGAAGGTTTTATATAAATTTCGAGATTAGAATGTTTTCATTTAAGGATAACCTAAAATTTATAGATTATTTAATGAGATTATCAGATTAATTTGGTTAATAATTTTAATGTCAGTGAAACCCATTTTATGGTTTTAAGTAGTCAGGTCATAAATTTATTAACGACACACTACGACATTATTTACTGTATTTTTGTATATGAAAAGTTATTTTTACTGAAAATTATTCCATTATATTTTATGGAAATAAGATATAAATTATTGATAAAAATTAGGGTGTATATGATCATGGATACTGATATGACTATGTGAACACATGTTTTATCATATATATATATATATTATATTGAAAAATGATTAAGGGAATAATTACATAATGTTATTTCTTAAGAAATATTCTATTTTTTGGGCTTGTTAGATGGATTGTATGAGATAATATTACAGGTTAAAAGAAAATATATTTTTGAGGTTATTTACAAAATGTTGTAATTCATTAATGGAAGGATTTTGTTTTATCATAGGTTATAAATGATTAATTTTTACAATTAAAGTTATTTTTTATTATGATGGTTTATAAATTATTAGAAATAGATTAACATAATAAAAACAATTTTTTTGGTAAATATATAAAGATAGGAGGAACATTTCGGTATGATTTTGGTTATTGTATTTTCCATTAGAATATTATTATAGTACTTCAGTAAATAAAATGGATCTTCAATACTCATTATATTATAAAAATGAAGAGATTGTGGTGGAAATTGATTAAAGGATGAAATTTTATTATCAATTTAGTATATTTACTTATGATATTTTTCAATATGGTATGTCAAATCATCATATCTAGGAATCAAATCTTGAAAAAATAACCTATTACCAACATTTCTAATGAAATAAATGGTATTTTTCACACATCTTGGGAATATGGTTTTATGGATGTTAACAATATCATAATAACTCAATTTCATATGATAAGTGATCTCTATATTTATAAATAATTATTTGGGAATTAAATTATTAATAAATTTCCTTCTCTCCACTTCCAAATAATATTTTCCCATAAGGAATCACAATAATGAGTTTTTTTAAATGGCTAATATACAAAATCTCTTTTTTGAAGTGGGTGCTTTTAAAAAAAATTGGTATGTATTTGAAAAATGGTATTTTTAAATGTTATAACATTATTTATCGAGTACAATTTCAAATATTAAGGATTATATTTATTAATGGGGTACGATGATAATCCCCAATAATTTTCAGAAAACGAATTGATTATTGATAACGTAAAACACACACAACACCATTATTAATCAAAATAAGGAATATTATTATTTAAATATAAAAATTATAACATATCTATTAAATTGATATTTATAAGTAGTATTAATTAAATTATATTTAATTTTTAGATTTCTACGATAAAATATAAATTTAAAGATAATTTTCATAGTAATTAATCAATGAATTTTTATTAATGTAATTTTATTCTGCATCAATATGTTTTTTTAAAATATTTTTTATTGAATTTTGAATTAAAAGTTTATAATTAAATTATATAGACGTTATAAAATGGAATTGATAAAATGAACATTATTTTTAAAATTTTCATATGAAATTATGTTACGGAGAAATATTAGTATATTTCCAAAATATTTATTTTTCAGTGAATAAGTAAAAATATTGATTTATTTTGAAGATATCATTTCATTTAAATAAAACTACTAATATAAAAGTTAAATTATTTAGTGAATATGATTTAATGTTAAATAAATAATTTCATTAATATTTAATCAATATAATTACTTTTTAATGATCATTATATTGGATATTAATATCATTTTTTTAAATGGTTTTTTTGAAAATTATTTTAAATGGGAATAATGTTTCTCAATTTTGATTAATTAACACAACCAATTATGATGAATTGATTAAATGAAATTTTGATTACATTTATCAATAAATAATTATTTAAATACATATAACTATTATTTGTATACATTGAGTTAAAATTAAATCATCTTATGCTGGAAATATAAATTTCATGAAACCCTATATTCATTATGTTTACGGGTATTATTTTAAATAAAATTATTCCATTTCTATGAAAATTATGTGTAAAAAGGATTTAATATTTTGAATAAAAATATTTTATATATTCTATATGGTTAACATATTTATTTTCATAATTAATGACGAAAATCTAAAAAGGTTTTACCCCAGTTAAAGTAAAAACAGGTTTTTAGGGGTTAAACTAAAATCATAGGGATTAAAATGAATTAATAAATTCTATAAAACCTATTTGATGTTAATATTTCAACCATATGTCACATATTTCATGATAGTGGTATATTTTTTAGCCATGTGGATTTTTTAAACATGGGTATCACATTTTATTTTTAAAAATAACATGTATGCCCTCACTTAGAAAATGCTACACACAATCATCTCATATACCCACCTTACTAGAAATTTTAGTTCCTCCAATACTGGATGAAATAAATTCCATAAATATAACTTTATGATCTAGAGTCTCTAGATCTGTCATTATAACCACATATGAATGATTTTGGTTCTAACATATAGATATTGTCTGGAGAAGTGGTATAATGCTTAAAGAATAAACATCATTTCATTTGGGATTCTAACACCTTCAAATAATCCAAAATTTTTGGGATGTAACAAATGATTTTTATATCATATATTGAGATGATATTTTTATAACTTAATAATCTAAATTATCCTTTTTAATCAACTGGGAACCAATATCTTCATTCACATGTACATTGGACTACCAACTCATGAACCGATCTAAAACATTGTTCATCATCTCCTCTCATAATTTGTTATAATTATGTATTAAAGCTAAATATATATATATATTTGATACTTTAAACATATTTATAATAATTTATTTATAATATCACACATATATGTTTACATTCCATTCCATGGGATATAAAAATGTCACTCTTGTGTACGAAAAACTACCACCACATGATGCGATAGGATTCATTTTTCTGTAACAATGTTCACAAATGGTAATAAGAATAATGTAAATGAATATATGTAATTTTTTTAAATAATTATGATATTCATGAAAAATGTATAATTTTAATAATGTAATAATTTAATTTACTTTTTACATGTCCATTCACAGACAAATAATGACGTCATTAGTGCATATGTGTGGACTACCACCACCACAAATCAAAGTGAATATTTTTTTCATCATGACATTACAAAGATGATATATAAAATAATATTTAAGTAAATAATATTCTATTTATTATTTTTTATAATTATTAGAATATAATATAATACATAACTTCTTTTCATAATCATCATTGAAAAATGGAAATGTTACTCATGCATATATATGGCCTTCCATATCATTATTATGACATAGTTCATTTTTCATAACTATTATTTATGGATTATTTTAATATAATAATTTATTTATAAAATTGAACATTATGAAATTATAATTATTCTTTAGATCATTAATCACAGACTAGTTTGACATAGTTCTTAACTCTGAATCCATTTTGATTCAATGAACAAAATGTCCTAAAAACGCATAGTGTGGACTTGACTGATTATTTGAATAAATATTTATTTAATATAAAAAATATATATTATTTATTTAAAAGGCTTAAATAATTTTAAAGGTTATTAATAAATAACAGAATTTCTATAGGATTATTACACCAGAGTTAAAGGGAAAACATTGAATGTCTAGGCTTAAGGTAAGGAACTTTATCTCAATTTCCCTTCATTGGGGCATATTGTAATGTTATAATCATATTTTCATTTAAATGGTGATTATAATTCCCATTTTACATCTTATATCAATAATAACTCATACATAATATTGTTTATTGTTTTCAATTATAATTACTTTATAAGGGGGGATTTTAATTTATTTTTACCAAGTTGTAAGAGTTTTCTCAATAAAATTTTAATTCATTGGTTTATTTCAATTTTATCATTGAATTTTTTATTCCCTATTTATATGTTAATTGATCTATAAATTTTTTTATTCTTCAATTACAATTGTTTTTAGTTATATTTTTAACACATAATATCTCCATTAATTAACTATAAATTCCATGATATGATCGTGGTATGGGTATTTCATCTCAAATTTATTTTCTATTGTAAATAATTATGAAATATGAACATAAATTATATTATGATGTGTACATACATCCCATTTGATATGTATATTATAAATATACATAGGATAATGATATTTAATGTATTGTTTGATTTTAATATGTCATGGAAATTATGAAGGAAGAGTTACCAAAGTGGTAAATGATTTTCCCTATAATATCATTTCATTTTCATATTTTTTATCTTGATTAATCATTTAGAGGAAATAAAATTATCTTATTTTGTATAACAATGGATAGTTTCTTCTCTATGAGATATCAATTTGGTTATCATATTTAATTTCTATTCACTCACTTATTTATTGATGATACATCAATAAAGTTATTCATATGTGAGACTAATATTGTTTCATTCATTTAGATCATAAATATTTCTCTTCCTTATGAAAATTTTATAAAAATCATTCAAAATAATTCATTTAAAAAATAAATTATTTCCATAATATATTTTCATGACCTTTTTCAATATTTTAAAATATTTTAAAATGTAAATTTATAAATGTTTTCTAAATAGGTAACTTTGACTCTCTTTATGAAAAGTTTGGAATGAATGTTTCTTTTTAATATTAAAAACATGAAGTGAATATTATGTCTTCATCACCACTAAATTATTTACATAATAGTTTTTATGATTCAGTATTTATTTTCAATGATAATTATTATATTAATGTTTTAGAATATTTTAGGTTATATATATGTTTTTTCAAAACGGAATGGATTATTTCATCAAGAATTGTTTTAAGGGTTCAATAAAATTCATTTTCCATCAATGATGAAATAAATTGATGTTAATAAATTTTAAAAGTTTATTTTCATCAAGATTTTTTATATAATCATATAATGGTATTTTAATTAATAAATTTCAAAAACCATTTATATTACTTATGCTCCAAATGTATATGTTAAAATGATACCATCCATATTTTACCTCTTAATATATAATCAATTATTGAAGAGACTATCATGAAACTTGTTTTTTTGAATGGATAAATATAATTATTGAATTAATAATGAATGTTTCTATGTCTTTTTTTGTCCTAATGTTTCAAAATTGTTTATGATTTGTTGTACCCCATTAATGATCATGGGTGATACTGATATATCTTATATGATGGGTTAATCTATATTATAGCTCACGATAAAAAGGGTTAAGCCCATTTATATCTCAAAATTTATCTTCATACAACTTATAAGAGAGGTCAAGACCCTTTATAGTTCATGATATGATGGTTTGACCACCATGATGATTTGATCCCTCCTCCATTGGTGAATCATGTTATACAACGATAAAACTACATATTAGATCTTATCGGGATGTAGAGAATACAAAAACTTATCTTAAATCATTTGTAGGAAAAATATTCATCAAATAATAATCCATATTTGAGTTATAGAACATCATTTTTTCCTTCGACCACATTTGATTAAAATATTGAGTAGATCCACCCTTGTTCATGGATATGTGACATTCATGGACTTTTCTTGTACCTATGTTCCAAATTTAATTGATTATTTGAAATGTTCCAAATATTGGTGTAATAGTTCATGATCATTGGACAAGATCACTTTTCCATTGATTAAAAAACTAGGTTATTTGGTGATTTTTTTCACTTGATGCTTCATGTTTTTCACCGGTTGGACCCCTCTGACCTGGTTTGACACTACTGGGTGGTAATGAGACTGATCAAACCCTTATATCCATGATATAGTGAAGAATAAAGTAAGGATCGATAATGAAAGATGGATTTGGATTTTTTAGTTCTTTATATGTTGGTTTTTTTGTATTGGTATCATGTATTTGATTTCAAAATCAATGGTGGCAAGAGGTTCTAGTGGTAAAACCCCAAACTCAAACTTGATACCATTTCTAGAGATTGATAGATAGAAAATGCGAATAACAAATAGATCCTCCATTTTCTGGTGGATTGGAGTCTGAATAAGAAGTAGATCTATGTGTATGAAGACAAAAAATTTCATATGGGATTTGTGGGAAAATCCCGACAACACGTCATGTTTAACAATGAACACATGGCATGTATCACCCTTAGTAGTGGCATCTGGTGTATTAGAAAATTTATTGATTACAAGGTGTAGAGTCATCCTACATTCTATGCATCTATTCCCTCGTATGAAAGCTAGTGTGATGGATAACACATGAAACTAATCTTTTTAGGAGTACACAGAAATGTCTTGATCACATAAGAGACACCACGTGTGAATCCACACACTTTGTACTGATGTAAACCGACACTAGGTCCCATATATAGACATAAAAAATAGGACGCAATTCATTCCTAGTTATACTAGACACACCATGTAGTGAATCTCTATAGTGTGTTAATCTATATTGATAAGGAGTCTCATACATGCTAGTGACACTTTTAGGATCTAAAGAGGGACCACACTTTGTTTCGGTCCCCTCACACATCGTTTAACCCTTTTTCTTTTTTAATTAAAATTAAATATTTTATATCTCCATCATTTGAACTCATATTTTGGTGAACGATAACCTAATACAGATTTTTTTTGGCATATAAAGTGATGGGGTTTTTGGTTGTGGCTTTCAAGACATGATGTTATAAGATCTAGGCATGATGGTCTGCGGAAATTCTCGATGATTGATGTTGTTAATCGTGATCACTAAAAGAATATTCTGAGTGTAACACTTTATCAAATAGGGTATGGGCCCATGATTTCATAGAGTGGAACCCTTCATCCAGACAGTGAATGGGTCCTCGACCTTCCCAGTGGTCCCCTCCTACGGTATCAGATCATGGGTTCTCAATGACTTGGAGTGTCACCCTCCAACTGGTCTAGGCAAGGATCCTTAACCATCAGAGTGGAACCATAAATTTTTACTAGGGATTGGGTAATATACAAAAATAATGCGCTCCTCGACTATGTGGCATTATGTCGAGGGACGGTTTTACTTGGACGATTACCATCGGGGCATACATGAGAGTAATTGTGAATCAATGATAGGCTTTTGGAACTGTTAGCTACTCTTCTTCTTGGGTTGATCTTTGAGATATATAGCCTCTAAATATCTAGTTTATGTTTCATTTAATGAGTATATGTATATATTATTATTATTCTACATTGGAAACTAGTATTTTGTTTCTCTACTTCTATGAGAGGTGAAGGAACATAGGTTATTCCATGAGCTTTCCATGTTCAGATTCTAATTTTTTTGATGAATTTACTCTCATATTATAGGTGAAGAAAATTTCAGAGGTAGTTCATCTACTCATGGTTGTTATCCCCTTTTGGTTGGAAGAGATTACATTCACTCTTGGTTGGGTAGAGCTATAATTTTTCAATGTACCATGTGATATCTATTATAATTCATTTCTATTGTATCACTTACTTCTACCCCTTAATCTTCGAGGTGTCAAACTGGGTATTTTGATACCCAGAGCTAGATGAGATTTACCCACACAAATCATATATTATTATGATGATGGACATTTATTCCACTAATATATAGTAGGATTGGGTAATGGGTTCTTATCCCACATAAAATGGCAATGGCTTGGGATTCAAGAAGATGAGGATCTCTTTCATCAATTAAATTTTCTAGTTTTCAATTATATTGGTATATATTTCTATTTGGGAGTTTATTTTTTTCCATTACATTCAGTTTATAATACATTAATTTTGTACTGTATTGATGTTCATACATGATTGGATTACTATATTTATGTTTTTAATCATTTATTTATTCAATATGCACCTTTTTAGTGAGATAGTTGTGTGTGTGTGTATTTTCCTAGGTAATGGACTCCCTGAGTTAGTTATTCCTTCAGCGATTGTACACACCCCAGGTCTTATACAGTCATTCATGGGGTAGTTTTGAATCAAGCCCCATCATCTGTCAAGTCATGAAAAATTGGTATCCGAGAAATTTCATTACATGGAATGTTGTTTGAAGAAATCTTCCTAAGAATATTTTGTTGGTTTTAGGGAAAAATGTTAATTTGACTCACATAAGGCTCTAATGTAATGAAATATAGTGATGGTGTGGCGTCCAATGAATCCATTAACCAGGACCCTGAATACCTTCTTATCTACTAAGTATGATGAGGTATTTGTTTGTAAGGATTAATAGTACTTAAATCATATAGGGTGGAGCTTTTGACTATCATTATTGGGTAAATACCCATAGTTTTTTATATTTATATTCATTTATGAATATGGTATTTCTTGATAAAGTGTAGGATTCCACCACAATGATAGTTATCTAGGATAACAATTTTGTTTCATAATGATGACCCCATGAGTGACAAGGCCTCAATTTAGGGTCCATCCTACGACCCCCATCCTCTTTGTTTAAAGGGAGTAGAACCACCCCCTATTGGGAAAAAATTAGTTCTACTAAAGTAAGCTGATGATTCCCTCATGCGTAGCATACTCCATGAGTTGTATCATTAGGCACCATTGAGGATCCATGCCATGTGAATTCCTGATGTTTCAATGGATTGGATAGAGTCGATAGTCCATATAATTAGGCCTTTTCGGACCCCGATTGATTATGTTGTTTCACTACAATCTATCTTCTTCCATAGAGTATCTTGGTGATGGGTGATTCCTATTACACTAAGGCATAAAGATTCGAAGCACCCATGGAATGACTTTAAATAGATGTTTGGTGAGATTTAATACCCCTACTGTTTTTACTAAGCTAGGACTCAGGATCATTTGTAGATGCAAATGGGAGGTTGACAGTGTCTATGTATGCAATGTGGTTCACAGACTATAAATAGTATTCTATTGAGGTGATCTGAGACATCTACTTCCAAGCATGAATGTTTTAGATGGGAAATCATACAATGATCCTATCTGGCATTGTACCTTTTTGGAAACACACCTTTATCAGTGTACTGAAGAGGGATCTTGTAAATTAGATCATTCATTCATAGGGATTCAAAATAGTTAGAGCTAGACGTTTTCACCACATAGATGAGTTGGCTCTAGTATCTAGCTAACTCCCGAAGCCAGGATTGTAGCATAAGAGATCCTCCAATAATCTAGTTCAGGCACGTGATTAGAGAAATCGCAGTGTTCCAGGTCATCTAGGATATGGGATTTTATTCACTTATGATGGGTGAGGTCAGATTGTGCAAGACTACCTAACCTAAAATGAAAAGAGGCCCATGATGATAGGTGATGAACTACAATTTCATAGGCAATTCCATGATCAGGGATCTACCATGAGAGGAAAATTTATTCCCCATGGAGGTGGGTTTGGTAGAGGGTCATGTAGAGATGTTAGTGGTCAACACAATTATGAGATCCTTCCACCACTACAAATAGTTGGCCCATGTAAGGCTCAGGGTGCTGGATTCTAGGTCTATTGAGGAAGACATTGTATTTCTGTGATCCATCAATTCACGATATGATTTGAGGTTCGATCCATGTGTTTTTTACATATAATTTAGTACTTATAGACAAAGGATCCAGTCATTCCATTTTCATTATTCTCTTGGTTTGATAGTTGCAACTCCCAATTGAGGCTCTAGTTTAATAGCTTCATCTTCCACCTCCTACATCGAATGATACTTCTATATCATTAATCTGATAGAAGTTAAATGTATCACTTGGTGGATATAGGATCATGTTGGACTATATAGTCATCACTATGGGACCCTATGAAGTCTTATTGTGCATGGATTGGTAGTCCATATTCTGAGGCAATATTGAATGTCATCACATATCTGTCAGATGACCACATAGTAATAGTATGAGACTCCCCTTTTCTAGTGTGAGGGATATTATGGAAGGATAAGTGGGATCATTGAGTAGGAGGATGAAGCCCATATCCCATTTGTAGAAGAGTAGCCATTGGGGAATTATGATTCTTAATCATCGTATTTCATTCTCTTGTAAAGTATTAGATGGATGTTTTCCTTAATAAATTTCTAAGACTAGCTCCAGTGAGGGATATGGTGTTTTCAAATGGCTTACATCTTGGAATCACCCTGATATGTTATATGGATTATCATATGGAACCTACTAAGATCTAGGAGATGTGGTTGAAATCCTATAACCTTCATGATAATGGTTTCACCATATCTAGAGTGTCCCCTTGGAGAAATACAGTGTTGTTCGTGAAAAATGAGGACCAGAGGATATAGATTTTCATGGATTATCATCACATAAAATAGGTGATGATAATGAATAGAGATCCCTTTTCAAGGATCGGTGATCACATTGAAAGGTTTTGAGGGGGGGGGGGTGTTTCTCCCTAATTGAGTCTAGGTCTGAATACCTCTATTTGAGGGTTTAGGTGAATAATATTCCAACAATGGAGTTCTTATGTCTCTATGGACCTTATGAGTTTTTTGTGATTCCCTTTGGTGTCGAAAATTCCCCCATTGTGTTTAGGGATTTTCTGAACAATATATTTCTTCCATAATTGGGCCAGGTTTTTTCCCCACCATCATAATCATTCTCATATACTCTAAATCATATGAGAAGTATTAATATAACTTTAGTATTGTCCTAGGCATTCATTAAGAGTAATAACATTATAAGAATCACTCATTGTTACCGTTCTATATTCATGATTTTCAATTTCGTGGTACATTCATTTCTAATAATGGTTTATCCCTATACCCAGCTATGATTGATTGAGTTATTTCTTGTGAACCACTCAAGAACATTTCAAAGGTCTGAATCATTCATGTCTTGTTTGAGGACTATAATAGTTTCTTAGAAGACTTCTTATGAATCATAGCCTCTAGTACAACAATGACCATGAAAGGGTAGTCCTTTATCTAGTTTTTATAGTGTCATCGAGCCATTGAGGAATTGAGCCTATGGATATTGAGTTCTCTAGTGTTAAGAAAACCTGATGAGGGTGTGGAGTTCATAGTGTATTACAATGCCAAAATAGATATCATTTGTATTGTGTTGATTTAGGGACATGTAGTTGTCTGATACGGGTTGAGGTAATTGTGGTCATATGAGTAGGACCAACTATCTCATTACCTAGAGTTGGAAATTCTAGTCTTCTCCCTATGGATGTGGATAAACTACCTTATAGAAGAGTGATTTTTGTTTTATTCAGATTAGGAGAGTCCTAGGTATGTATTCACATTGAGAGACTTGAAATGGATACAATGACTCTATTTGGAGTTCCTATAAGACTATGACATCAAGGTGGTCTATAATATGCGGAAGTGAAATGTTGTATTATATTCTCATAGTAATAATTCCTATACACTATTTTCTTAGGATATCTCATAGAAGTTGTCTTCCCTACTACTGATCGTAGTGGAGCAGGTGGGTACAACATTTCTCCAGTCTATGGTGTTGTCACTGTCACTTCATGAGACTATGAGAGATTCCCATCTTGGAAACAACAATTTTAAGTAATTACGTGATTAGATATCAATGGAAAACTCCATAGATAGATATTCTAAAAGATTGAATTACTTTATATTGTTCTATGGGAGAAAAATTGTTCCATTCATGTTATAGGAGGATGTGATTTAGGAGATCCACTCATTTTCCCTAACTATACATCCCAATGTTGTGAAGATGCACATATTCCATCAGTAGATGTGTTGATGGTTAGGCATGAGAGGAAGCATTGTTGAGTTCGTATCTCGGTGAATCAATTGTCAACTAGTGATGGTTAAGAACCAAATTTTGGTAGGTTGATAGAAGACAATTGAGATCATAGAGTGGAAGTGATATGGAATATCCATATACATTTTCCAAGGACTTCCACACACATCAACGAGCTATTAAATCATCTGGTTGATAGATGAATGATTCATGAAATTGGTGAAATTACAATATATCAAGGAGAAGAGTTCTATGGTGAGTTTGGAGTACTTCAATGTACGAGAGATCATTTTATTAATTTGGTTCCCTTGGCGATTATCCTGGATTGTGATGTTAAATTTACATCATGACTATGAAGAGTCCTACATGAGGTATTATAGACCCACATTAGGATGATTATAGCCTTTCACGCATAGACCGATGGGCATACTGAGCACACCTTCCGGGTGTTTGAAGATATATTTAGATCATGTGTGTAAGAAGTTGGCTAGAGATAGGACGATCACCAACACATGGTAGTGTTTTTGGACAACAAAATATATCATTATACTATTGGAATGACACATTTGGAGTCCCTATATTGGATACCTTGAAGGTCACCCATGTTCTAGAGAGAGAGAAGCAAGAAAAATCATGTAGGCTGAGTGATGGTTCATGTGATGATAGAGAATTTTTAGGCCATCAGTTAACGGATGAGGATGGACCAAAGATGATAGAAATTTTACAAATTGGCCCATAGAGTTCAATAAAGGATTCCACATTTTGCTAAGAGTCTCCCCATGACAAGGATTGTAGAGGATCATCCAAATAGTAAAGGTATCCCCAGGGTTCATCGGGTTTTTTGCGATCATTTAGAGTGTTGGTGAGGTGTATTACACCTCAACATACCTCTATTGCTGGAGAAGGTGTAATACATCTTCCATGTGTCGTAGTTGAGGAAGTACATGCATTAACCCACAAACTTTTTTCACTGGATCGATTTGGGCATCAAGGATTCTACCACTATCATGGATTAGTTGGTTTGGATCGAGGATCACTAGGAGAGGACCATAAATTTATTGGACATCCCACATGTTTGTGTGTTGTGTATGCCTGAAAATCTACAAGATATTTCCTAGGAGCCTGAGAGCTAGATGAGGGCTTAGTAACATGAGTTTTTTGTTCAGTTTTTGTTTTTGGGGAATAATGTATTTAAACAATTATTGATCTATAGAATCATTTTTCAATGTATGACTTTTAAATATTTCTCTACATATTTCCAAATCTATGGAATAATATGAAGTTCTAATCCAATTCCATGTGTGCTCATAATTAATTTCATAAAAAAATAAATTATATTCTATATTGTGTTTACACAAAATTTTAAATACAATGGGAATCTCATAAATGAAATATCGGATTAGAAATATGAGACCAAAGTTTAGTCAAAAACCAGTTTTTACCCAAGGAAAGATATTAAATGAGTCAGCATGGGGAGTTTATATTCCTACCTTGGTAGTAGAATGTTCAATGAGTAAAATAATTAATAAATTAATAAATTAATACATTTTTTACCTAAATTGAAATAATATAAATGTACTATCATGGTGATTTTTTTGGTTCATCATTATATTCCCAGAATTCCCCTATGATTATCTCATACTTTCTCCACTGGAGAATCACATAAAACAAAGACGAAACTCTAGATCAGGTTCGATCAAGACACATTGAACTCAAAAACGTCATTAAAATTGATGGCAGTCACATTCTTCATAAATTAATGACCCATAATTTATGTAGTATACATAATTGGGGGATTTATTGTCATTTAAAAAGTTAATGAGTAGATCCAACATTTTTCATAGATCTACGCTAGTTGTGGCATTTACATTCGCAATTTACCATATTTGATTGAGTATATCAGCAGTTTCAATCCACAATATCACATTTTTTTGACATTGGCCAAGAACACATGGACAAAAATGATTAAAATTTTTGTGTTTTTTCTTTCCTCCATCTTTTATTGGAATTATTCACTAGTTGGATCCCTCAGTCCCGGTTTGACATTTTCTGGCAGTATCGAGCCCAATCAAATTTATAGATCATCGATGGGTTGATGAATAAATAATGTATTATCCAAGAAAGCATGGATCTGGGTTTTATTTTTAGTTTTGGATTTTTGTGTTGGTGTTTTTTAATCAGGGATTTGATGAGAGAATTGGTGGAGGCATGCGGTTCTTCTGGTGAATCCCAGAACTCAAACCAGAGCTGATTTCTGGCGAACACTGGTGAAAAAGTGAGAAATATTTCTTGATAAAACATTTTCAGGTAGATTGGAGTCCAACATAAAATAATATAGACATTTATGAATACAAATTATTGGAATTGGGATTTCTATAAAAATAATGACTAAATGTGGTGTTGATGGATGAACACACTACATGTAGCCCCCTTAGTGGTGAAAACTAGGGTTTTAAATGATTTAAGGCAGACATGTCATGTTGTCCTCCTACACAACTTGAATAAAAATCTGGGTTGGAAAACATGTACGATGGGTAACTCTTTTGGGTACATCATGTAGGATCACACATACATGGATTGAACGTGCGATCATCAAAGGTTTTGATCCACACGTCATGTACTGATGTATATAGCCACGATGTTCGGTGCACGGACACAACCAACATGACACGGCTAGGTCTCTGATGACTTGGAGACATAGTGTAGTCTATATACATGAATTGTACTTCTACACGGGAATATATACTTGTGATGTATTGGGTCATAGATAGGATGTGATGTAGGACCACATACTGTGCGGGTCCACTCACACTTCGTGTACGCTATTTCCCTTTTGAGGAAACATCATTCATCCAAATCTCTAGTGTTTGAATCTGGATTTTTCCAAGTGAGTAACCTATCTAATGTTTATTCACATTAGAATGTGATGGTTACCTCAGTTTTCAATTTTGATATATATTGTGAATTATTTTGGGCATGATGATATGAGGTGATACACAAAAACAACATTAATAATTTAGGATCACAAGATACTTCTTCCAAGGTGAACCCACTATCGAATAATGTGCATGTACTTGATTAAATATACTGAAACTCTGCTACTATAATGGGAATAAGTCATTAACATTTTGAGTGGGTCCCTCTTACAGTATCAGGGCATTGGTCCTCGATGACCTGGAGTGGCCCTATTTAGCAAGGCTGGGCATGGGTCCTTGACCATCACATTGGAACAATGTTATTTTACCAATGAATGGATAAAATACTAAGATATTAGTCCCATAAACTATGTGACACATTTTAGAATCATTTTTTGACTTGGGTGGTTTCTATCTAGGAAGACGCGATAGATGTTGGGCATCAATGACGGACATTGGGAATTGTTATGTACTATTCCATCTCAGCCAATCCTTGATATGGATATCCCTTTACACATTCATATTACCGTCATTGAATGGGTATATATATATATATATTCATATTCAGTATACATAAATTTTATTTCTTTACTCTCCTTCCAGGATCGGCGAAGACATGCATGGTATACCACGTTCATTCCATGTTTATATTATCGTTCTTGGATGAGTCTATTATCTTGTTAGTAGCTGCGATGATTTGACACGTAGTTCATATACTCATCGTGTTTATCCCCTTTTTCTCGTAATATGTTACTTTCACTCTTGGTTGGGATGATCTAAACTCTTTCATTGTACCATGTGTTATCTACCATTATTGTTTCCTATTGTTTCCCTTACTACTCCTCAGTCGGCTATAGAGTTTTCTACTAGGAATGTTTATACTCACCCCTACAAGGTATTTTCCCCCATGTGTCATGTCTTATGTAGATAATGGGAATGTAGACTATGACTATAGTTGAGCCTAGAGATAATGGGTTCTTAGACCGTGTATTGTGGTCGTAGATTCAGATTCAAAATATGGGATCTCTTTTAGTTATTTATATTTCTAGTCTATTGTTATGAAGTGACAAATTTCTAGTTGGGCATGTATTTTTTCCCTTTACCTTCTGTTTACACTACCTTACTATTGTTATTTCATGAGTCTCATTCATTTTTTGTTTTAATTGTAGAATTAATGGATATTTTTTCAACCCTACATCACTTTTTTCTTTGATATGGCTACCTGTGTGCAAATAGGTTCATTTAAAAATGCAACACATACATAGTCATTAATACTGATCTAGTACCCACCCTTTTGCCTATGGAGGTAGGCATGGGGTAGTTGTAGGTTGATCCCTGACTTGGGTCATGTCTTGAAAGGTGATATCCATTATAGATCTTTAATGTAGTGGGTATGGATGTTGACCATATGGTTGTTCTATTTATAAGGGTTTCATATGTGTTTTTTTGATGATGATGCCTTAAGGTACAGACATGAATTATTTATACTAGTAATGGGTTATTAACAATTCCTTTGACCAATATTAAAATAAAATATCTCAGTTTTATTGGTTATTAATGATCATGACATTGATAATGCTTTATTCCATGTTTTATTATTAGTGATCCCGGTATCGATGGGTATGATTTATTTTATGTTATACTCTTGATCATTGATTATGTCATCATACCCTTATTCTATCCTATTTATCTCTTATGAGATTAAATTATTAAGGGTTTTATTTACCATCATTGAGCCTTTGAGATCACCTTTCCTTTGATTATATTTTCCCTTACTATCAAGAATGATGTAAGCTGAATGATTTCTAGATGAGATTCATATTGGTGTTGATGATGAAAAAATATAGAATATCTAAAATTCAATATAGTGGAAAGAATACTTTCTTCAAGTCATGTGAATTTTTTATGTTAGTGTTTTTACTAATTCCTTAAAACACTAATCCTAATAGGTCATTTTGTATGAAAGTGATACATTACATCCTTATATTGATATAAGTATTGGATATAAAAATTTGTGTCTCATTTATCATTATCAATCCAAAAAGAAATTTTCTAAGTTTTAGAACCAGTTCTATAAAAGTGTGTGTACTCTTTTAATTTGTAAGTGGAATTTTGGACGTATTTTATTTTATTTAATGAATTAAAAATATTTTTTAACAATGTTTTCTCAGGTTATTTATATTGATTTATAAATTTCAATATTTAAATCCATTTTTAAAAGACTAATATTAATCAATAAATATATTTCAATATGTGTGAAATTAATTTTAATATTATTGAATTGAATTTACATTAAATTGTTTTCATAAAATATATTGTATTCTAAAATAAATATTTATAAAAATTGACCTAAAAATTATTTTTCATTAAAATTCCAAAAATATATTGTACTATAATTTTATACTAATTATTAAAAAAGAATAATTAAATATCATAATTTTAATACTATTAATATTTAATATATATAATTAATGAAAAATCATAAAATATTTAGAAAAATAATTTTATTTCAATAAATATTATTTATTTTTTATTTAATAATAAAAATTCAATTTTAATTATTTAATAATTATATCATTGTTTATAAATTCCTAAAAAAGATATTTTTTTTCAAAAAAATCAATACTATTTAGTTATAATAAATAAATTATAATTTTAAAATTACTTTTTCCTTATATAACTAAATAGGTATATTGTTGAAAATAATTTCATAAACATAGTTTTAGTTATATTACATTTCAATTAATTTTATGATGTTATGATGTTTTTATTTATACATTAAAAATATATGTAATTGTTAATTTAACTACTCTCAATTGTTATGTTATTAATATAATGGGTATATAATTATTTCACTTTCTATATGTACCACCTCATTCATTCATTCAACAGTAACTCAAATTTTGATCTATTATATTTAAATCCAATTTACAAATTAACAATCCTATTTTCAATTATTTATATTATTTTTAATTTATTTTTTGTGGATGTTATATTTCTAGAATTGAATAAATCTCATCATTTTCAAATTCTACTTATGTTGCTTCATTTTTTATTTAATGTTGATTATTTTTCCATGACATGTAATTTTCTGTTTTGTTAAAAGGAAATAATGGTTTCTTATATTATATGGAAAATATGATTTTTAATAAAATTGAAAATAAAATAAACACACATATATTTATAATATGAATATTTTCATATTTTGAATTTTTAGAACATTACAAATTCACTAAGACATCAACATACACATTCTTCATGTAATCATAAAATTTGGTGGGTATTATAAAAGTTTGATTACAACAAGAGGGTGAATGACATGTCGCCTCCTCTGAATATAATATCGGTGAATGGAATATCACCCATGATGTATAATTATTGTTGAATGAATCATTTCCACTCATAATATAGAAATTTGTGAATTGGTCATCAATATACTCAATAATATAGTGAATTATTTTTCATTATAACTATTAATAAGGTTGAATTGATTATTTACAACAACTAAAAAAGAAGATTATTTTTTAAAATATAAAAAATGTATGTGAAAATGTTATCCCTGGTCATTAAAAACACATTAAATGGGTCATCACCACTAACATCATTAGATTGGGTAAACATTATATCACCACAAAATTTCAAAATAATTTTTTAAAAATTCATTATTTCAATGAAAAATATCTAAGAAAATTTTATTAAATTAATATGATTTTTTAATAGGTTATAACCGTAATATATAATATAGGTGGAGGATTTATCAATAAAAAAATATTTTAATGTTTCATGATAATAATATTTAACATAGGTAAATGTGTCATCACTATAAAAAATATAAATGTTGAATGATTCAACACCAACAATCATGTGAAGGGTAAATTGATTATCACTATTCAAAACACAGAGAATGGGATTTTATTGTTGCAAATAAAGAAGGTGAATATGGTATCACCAATAATCATTTAACAAGGGTGAATGGGATATCACTGTAAAAGAAAAAAATTGAGGAATGTTAATCGCCATAATAAATTAATGTAATAATGAATTTTTTTCAACCATCTTCTAAGAAGTGGAGAATAAATTGGCATCATGCTTAATCGAAAATATTCAATGGAAAATCACTTTTCAAAATAACAACATTAAGAAACATCGTTATATCTTCAAATCATATTGTAGTATTCCCATCATTTATTTGAAATCTAGGTCTACAATCCTATCATTATAAACTAAATTCAATATTATCTTAATTTAATATTAAGCATAAAACCATTAATTTTCAATGAGAACATAAAAAACATAATGTGAGGTAATGTTGAAATTTTAATTGTAGTCATAACGTTACATGAATCTGTTATACTAACAATAACCCAACACATCATATAGAGATTATATTACAACATACTATGTAATAGTCCATAACTAACATCAATGATCACATCACAATCTTGAGGTACAATAGAATTGTAATTTTTTTAATTCCATGTTGTTATTAACCATTTGATCTCAAAAAAATCAAAATGTATTCTACAATCCCTGATGCATAAAACCCAACAATAGTCCATATTTTAGAACCATCATTTTCTAACAACATAATTCCCATCCCCTATTAGGACTTCTCTTAAAATATTATTATTCAATTTTTATTTACATAATTATCCTCATTCCAACATACTAGTAACCCCATAGTTATTGATTCAGTACAAATGGGTCCCTTCTAATCCATAAGAAATACTAACCCCTAAAATAGATCCTCATTGAGTGTTTAGATCTATAAACCTGCTAGGTTGGTTTCCTTTCACTATTTAGAGAGACCACTCATGGAAACACACGTATTCATAGATTAATCACAATGTGAATCCATCATGGTAACCAAAACAACATATATAGGGGTTACTCAAGGAATGATATAATAGACCTATTAATAGACATTACTGTACAGATAAGTTATGCTTTATCACAGGAAAAATAACTTTCATCAATATAAATATAGTTAAATAGGTGAAATACATTATGTTCAAATTAAAATATATATATTCACACATAGATTTAATATAACCATATATATTATTGTGTTCATGAATAATATATACATAACCACTACCACCCCAGTAGAACTCACTAGTTCCACCACTACTAAAAATCCAGATGACAGTTCCATATGTTATAATTTTCACATGTATACACCAATCAAAATAATCATATAAAAATATAATGACATATTACAAGATTATAGTAAATAGAGGGAACCTTAAGGGAGAGATTTAGGGTGTTAAAAAATTTAGTTATTTTTCTATCTGGGGTAATTTTTTCCACAATGATCAATTTTCTACATGTTAAGGAACATGTTCAATATATCCTTATATGTTCATTCTAATAATATCAAATTAATAAGAATAAAAAAACACATCATGTAGATTTTAAGGATATTTCACGTTTTTTAAATGTCCTAGGATACTTATAAGGACTATACAGTAAAATTTCATTGGTGAACCAAAAATCCACTATATTTCACCATTTTTTAGGAACATGGAATGAAAAAGTAACACCATCATATGTGGTGAACTCTATATTTTTGGATAAAAGGGAAATGATTTCATAAAAGGATTTTAATTTTTCTAATAAATTATTTCATTTTAAATGTTTTATAATAATGATGGAGTCCTAATGTTATCTAAATGTCACTGAAATAACATATATCATTATCCCCAAGTTTATTCATATAGACTAATATTTTTTTCACTCTTATTTATCATGTTGGATGTGATCAACACATTAATGATTTTTTTTCATATTTTTTATTTTATTAAAAACAAATGATGGAAAATTTTTTCTATAAGGGGTCCACTTTTCAATCTGCATATCAAAATGGAAACAATTCTTTTCCAGAATACGATAATTCAAAAAAGTGGAAATGACCATCCTTACACTCATTATTTTATGACATGGTATAAATGTGATGTTATATCCCATTACACTCTCGATACTTCCCATGATATGAAATATGCCTATAGATAATTTTATTTATTTATTTCACACTATATTTATATCTTATACAGTAGTTTTATAAATTTTCCACACTAAACCCCTAAATACTATAGTTGTGACTAATTATTATCATCTAATATCATTATGATATTTATAGGTATAGAACTTGAATTTAATTTGGTCACCATGTTCTACTAAATATGAATTATTTTGTGAAATACTATGATATATATGCTCATTTTAAAATCCAATAAAAACAACTTGGTAATATAAAAACTACATCTTCATAGAAAACACATAATCTTTTTGGGATGGTCTTCTCAACATCACCCATTTTTGTTATGGTTTACATCATGATATGATATTTAGAGTCAAAAATATGATATATAATTTATAGAAATATATAAACATTTTAATTCATTAATTTTTCATAAGGACATTTTTTAAATATTATTTTCCATTTATCATGTCGATTCGTAGTCAATTATTAAAAGACAATAATTTCTCTTGTACTTTGACCGAGTCTCCATTATTTCTATTAAAAAACTCTCTCTGTGAAAATAATACACTATGGTAAGTTATTTTGATTATTATATGAACATATATTTTCCCTTGATATTTTATAGTGAATTCATTCTCTATATCATGGAGATAACAAATTTTATAATGTTACATGAAATCAATTGATATTCTTTCTTTCAATATTTGACATCTCAGCCCATACTGTCATTCGGTGATATTTTACAATAGGGTTTGTCATTATGGGATATTCCCTACCTTGTGCAGGATTCTAAAAAATCCTAGATCCTTTAAAATATGATTTACCATATTTATTGCATCACCTCATATGTTATGGAATTGATCACATAAAATTTTTTGAGCCACCAATCTCCAACAGCAATACTTTTTCAAATAGAACCATATGTTTCGGCGTGTAACCAAAAAACTATAAATATTTACAATGACCTAGATGACTGATAATTTTATGCCATTAGGACTATAAAATGATTTCAATTTACACTATGGTTTCATTTAAAAAAATTGATATTTTAACAATAAATTCACTCTGCAGAAAGTGGTAAATATTTCAAAAACATGTAAGATAACTTTTGGAACTATAATCATGTCATGATGTTGGCACTAAATATGCGTTTTATTTCAGATTCATATCATAAAAAACTAACAATTACTCTTTAGGAATTTATCTTGTTCAAACCTGGTTACTCAACTTCCAAATCCATGACTTTAATATATTGATAATTTATAGTGGCTCACCTCACTTATCCATTAGTGAATCCATGTGTTCAAGTTCCCTAAATCATTCATGAACATATTCACATCATGTAGTCATGAAAATAATATTCCTCTAGTTCATTGAAATTGAAATATTAGAAATATCCAATGATGGAAAAAAATATAACACCAATACCATTTTATATCCAATGTTATACACATTTCAAATTTTCAATTAATACTTTCATTATTCACTCCTCCATAACATACATCCATTGTACCATGGTTATGTATTAATTATTCCATGATTAACTCCAATATTGACATCAAAATGAACTATCCCTTCCAATATATTTATACCTTCATTATCAATATGGATTTAATAGGTATCTATATCAAAATCAATATTTTTATAAGTCCCTCATTTGGGTTTCTACATATTTTCACTATTGTCATGTTAGAATATATGTTGAACTCCAATGGTGTTCCTCTATCAACATTTACCCACCCCATATTTTATAATAATCAAATTTCATAAGTCTTTTAGTTATCTTCACAAAATACGGTATGGGGAATGAAATTTTTTTCTCGCTATTGTTATCTTGTCAGGGAAAACTATTTATCCCCTTTTACCATGCACTTATTTTATACAATATAACACAAGTATTTTCCATTCAAAAAAAATTTAATCTGTGCATAATTGATGTTAATAAATACAATGATTTTTATGTCATGTTACATTAAATGACAACCATCATTATTCATTTTCTATCAAACTATCACTTTTATATATCTTGGATTAACCACTATGTAATTATTAATGGTATATTAAATCACCTATTTGTATTCTATTTGGAATGATATTTTATATTTCCAATTTAGCCTTCAATCCCAATGATGAAAATATTTATTGAAGTAACACACTTCAGCATTTATAATATAATCTTATAATACAATTGTGATATAGAATTATTATAGATTTAAAAAATATAGACTATGATCCAAATTATCTAAAAATAAATCAGATAGACCATCTAATTGTAGTGATTCAAATTACAATTTATCATTTAGTTATTGATAAAACATCTAAGAATACTATTTTAGAACATAGGAGAATAAATAATATTTCAATTCAGCAATCTCAAAGATGTATGTTTCACTCATCTACATCAAGAGACACACGAAGCTTGATCTTCACCATGATTTATCAAATATTCATCTAATCTTAATAACACGAACAACAATCCATCATGAAAATAAGAATTGATTTTCAATAGTGTGAGATATATCACATGTTTAATAAATATATAACACTCATTATTTATAAAAAATTTGTAAAAAATAACATCTAAATAGATAGTATATTCTCATGGATACAAAATTTCCAATAAAATATGATATAGAGTTTAGGTACATATAAAAAACTCCCCTAAAATGACTATGTAATTTCAAAAAATAATTGAAGATAATTTTGAAAAATTGGGAACCAATTGTTGGTAATTATATGTTTTCCATTAGACATTGGGATCCAAAAAATAGTTAATTTATTCCAAATATTAACCAAGTGAAAAAATAATTTACCTCAAAATTATTACTTATTCATAATTGAATATTTCTTCATTAACATTAAGTTAAGAAATACCATGTCACAAATAACCTAATGATCATTTTTGTTCTATTATTATGGTATCATGCAACTAGAACATCATAAAAATCTTCTACGCATCTTCCTATATATAACAAGATATGTGTATCGTGAATGTCATAAATTTCAGCGTACACCTCCAAAACTGCAACATCCCTATGAAATTACAATAATTCCCATTAATAATACATTTGATTTTGTTTTTATCCTTATTTACATGCATCACTCATATTATCTTACATTACACACAAGGTTGAGTTTTATGGATCTATAATATACTATTAATATTATTTTTTTCATATAAGAATTATCAACAAGATGTTGTAATTGAATTCTTAAATACAATTATGAAATTTTGTAAAATAATATTTTATCATGTTTATATAATTCTATGGTGACTAATTAATTATGAATAAATATAATAACCAATGGATTATTTAGAAAATATTTTTTTATAAAATATTATTAATGCACCAAAGAGTTTTTATCATAATTACGTAATTTAATTACTATTAATGGATGATTGTAATGAAATTTATATATCATAGATTCAATTAATTTTTTTAAATTCATCCATTAAAATTCTTAGTTATATGATATGAACAAATACAATTTGATCCATAATTTTTTTTTCATAAAGGCATTTTTATATTACTTTAATGGCCTACTTTGAAAATAAATTTTTATACATAAAGATATTTTATATGAAAATTTAAAAATTATTTTTTAATGTTTACTGTAAATGTATTCTATGTGAAATTCTGTTATTTTTTGAGTAAGATTATTTTTTGATGAATAATTAAAAAATAAATTTTAATTGAATATTGGATTTCTATTTTAATAAATTATAATGATAAATAATAACTTTATTTGGTTGTAAGGATTCAATATACCAATAGATTTCTATTAATCAAATTTACTTCATTAGGATCATTTTTATATCGAATTTATATATACATAAATTAAATATATTTAGAATTTTATCTACATTAACTGCATTCCCATCACGTCAGTTGGATTAATTTTAGATTTTTTTTATCCACGTATATGAATTGAATTTTGAAAATAATAATAATTTTTTGAATCATCATAACTTATTATTTCTAATAAGTTGAACTTATTTTTTCACCAATGTTATTACTGAAATTAGTTAAAATTAATTGCAATGATTTTGAGAAAAATGAGTTTACATTGTTATTAATCGTAGAATATCATGTGTAAAAAATGTACCATAACATCTATAATACACATTGGGTACACATAATTTGACCATAACCCTTCAAAGATATACTTTTTAATGTAATGTAACCCTCTTGTTGGGTACAAACGTGGGATAACATGTCTTTGCTTTCAAACTACCAAGAGTGACCTCTCCCCCACATATAAAAGGACAACCAATATTCCCCTTACTCACACCTCTCTAGATAATTAGATTTGGAAAATATATTCCCAATTAACTCAAATAAATACCTACCACCATCCTAGAACCTTATCTTTGTCATAATGAAAACAATTTTAAATTTTACATCAAACTTAAGGGAGAAACCCTAGGAATAGGTAAAATTTTTTAAATCATTTTCATTTTATTTACCTCTATTCCTCCTTCAATTATTCTCATATAAATCTTATATAATAAAATTTTTATCTTTTCTATACTGATATTTTTTTATGTTATGGGTATTAATTATAATTTTACAAACTTCCTTCAAATGGGATACACAAGTATTGTTTGTGTGTACGGGAGAGTACCAACTCGTTAAATGATGTAATTAGTTACCAACAATAACTGTAGTAAATAATGATTCATTTTTAATTTTTATATGACTTCTATGAGATTTAAGATTTTATTATTCTTTTGTAATTATTATATAACACAAACCATCATTCATTACAATTTATGGGAATATGATAACATCGCTTGTGGAACTATTGACTACCACCTCGTCAATGAGATGTGATTCCTTCCTGCATTACATGGATTTTATTAAATAGGGGTTCAATAAAAATATGTTATAAATCTGACCTAAAATGTAAACTGAATTTATCATATATTGATATATCATCTACATTTTTTCTTTTAAATATGATAAGAAAATGGATGCAATGTTCAAGCATACAAATAGCCTACCATATCCATTCCAAATGCATTTCATTTCCAATCACTAGGTTCTAGGGATTACTATAAATAACTATATATTGAATATATATAATATTTCAATCATGGTTAACATTTAGTAGATGGTGAAATAATGATTGAAATAATAGAAAAAAATCAAATCCTACTTTTAAAACAAGTAAATTGACACTCGTAACTAAAGAAATAATGAAATATTATAAATGAAAATGTAATATGTTATTATAAAACAAATATTATATTATATCATAAATATTAATTTTTTTTAATATTATCATAACATGACTAAATTCACTATAAAGGTGGTTAAGGCACGTTCAACTAAAAGGCAGCGTAATGTAAGGGATTTTTCCTTTATTTGATTTCCATTGAGAATTATTTGTTATTCTAAAAATATATATTCCATTATGGTGTATAAATTATCCATTTTACATGTAATATCATGAATACATAAATATTCATGTTATTTTATGTTTCAATTTAAATTATTTCAACAAATGGGGTGTTATATGAAAATCAAAAATTGTTAAAAGTTATTGACAAATATAACTTTATTTTTCTATTCCTATAATTCTCTTGAAACAATCACATTCTTGTGATAAATTTTCATCATACCATTAACTTCATATACATATACACATATTAAAATTATTGATTTGATAGTCTCAAAACAATATAGCATGATTTACATGTGGTGTTTACTTTGAAATTTATGTGATTATCTATGGTAATATTGATAAATATTTATCTTTAAATCAATACATAAATTTAATAATACACTATTTATTTTTTCGATTTAAATGGGTCCATATTTAATTAATAATCTAAACATGAATTTATAGGTGGGGCCTTGTCCTTATATAGTCCCATGATGCATCGATTGGTTCTCATGAGAAAAATTGGATGGACAATATTAAACAAGTTTCTGCCTGTAGTTTTAAACCTTCTTGTTAATGGTCATAACCATATAGGTTTTTATATGCCTAAAACATGATATCCCATTATTAATAATTACCATCATTCATATTGAATTATTATTATCCATGATATTTTTTCATTAACATTATCTATATGTGCATTTCATTACAATTTTGTTGATTAAATGGCATGTGGTTTAGTTATTTACATTACCAAATTGATTCATTCTTATCTCACAATGATAGTTAAGATATTTAAGTGAAATGTGTGCTCAATTATCTTTCATTATATGAAAATTAAAATTATTTATCCATGATAAATTTCATTGTACATGAATCTTTTTGGGCATTTGAGATCACACTTATTTGGATTCCATTCCATAGGTTTTGAAGATGAATCATTTCAATGAGATTGAAAATAATGTGAATTTTTTTTATAAATTATTTCTTATTTCCAGTTTAAAATGGGTTACATATATGTATCTAGTTTTTAAAAAACTACTAAACTGATCATTACATTGGGATTTTATTCCTTATAATCTTAATAATGTAATATAGTAAGGAATTGTCTCTATGCATCTAGGGTTAGTGTCATTTCAGTTTGTATTAGAAGATGTTTTGTAGAAACCATATGAACTCGATTATGGAAAATGTAGCTTATGTAAAAAACCCCATGATAGAAATTTATTATTTGTATAGAATAATTTTCTAATGTTTTATTATAAATGATATTATGTGGGGTTTCCAAGAAAATCCATCACTGACTAGATACTAAATGTGGACACTTTTCTGGCATATATATTCTAAGGGATAATGAACCTGGAAACACCATATTGATCTAAACTCTATCAGGATCTAGTTGATGAAAATATGCCTTAATCCACACATGGTTTTACACTGGCGGGGGATATTCATAAGAAAATAATCATTTTTATTACCAATAATTATAAATAATTTGAATTTAATGATATCCCTAAGGAAACCGTCTTTATAATTTTTATACCAGTGATGAAAAAAATTCATTTTATGTTAATTGTTAAATCATATTTATAATTATAAAATATGATCCCTATTTTTATGAGATAATTTAGTATATTCTGTTTTTTAGAAAAAATTCATGGAAGGAATATGTGTATCAATTCTCGTGTACAATGTAGAAATTTCCCTAGTGAGAAAATTAGTATAGTCGAAAATGGAATAGAGAAAAATATTACTATATTCCGGAATCCTAATCAAGTTGTATTAAATATCATTTCCCCAAAAGAACAAAATATTCCATAAAATGATTTTTTAATGTTGGATGGGTTTATGTTTGAGTATCCCAGATCGTTTAGTGAGACAAGAAATAGCATTTTCCCTGAGAAATTGAATATTTCTATATAGAAGATGTTTGTGTCCTTGCGATGCAGCGAAAAGAAAATGGTTACATATAAAATATATTGTATCAAAGGTGATAGTGGTCAACATGGTATTCAAGTCCAAAATACGACATAGGAATAGAAAACAAACTCATGATATGTAATTCAATGAGGGATACATTATTTGAAAAATATTTCCCCCATTAGCGACAAATTGAAAAGAGCATAAAGTTAATTGTATTCAATAAAAAGGATGAAAATAATGTTGATGATTATTAAGCGACATGTATATCATTGGATAGTTATGTTACAGATTACAAATGCAACATGTAGTGTAATATTGGAAATTTCATTAATGCAAATAAGCTATGTCATTGAAGGAAAATATGATCTCCAGCATTTTCATCATATAATGAAATAGTTTGTGTGACGTAAAAAATGAATTCTATAAATATTATATATTTAAAAAATCTAGAGAAGAAAAGTACATATAATCACTAAGATATGGGGTGTGCATCAAATAAGAATAAGAAGATAGAACATTTCCTATCTTATGAATATTTTGGAATGAATCGCTTTTTTAAATACATGAATAGATTGGTAGTTCATGATAAGTTTGTAGGTAGGGTTCACTAGGACAACGAATGAGTGGGGAAAGAAAAAAATTAATGAATTCTAGTGCTAAAATTGTAAATATAAGGTTCTCGACATAAATGAATTCCTCAAGTGTCATGATTATTAACCAAAAATGGTGACAAGGGGAGAAGGCCAATATTGTGTGATCACTACAGCTAAGGCAGAAGTAACCAATAATGTTTTAGTAGGTTCATTAATCCTACATTAAAATTTTTAAAATGATTTATTTTAATATAGGTCAAAAATCTCTTTTATATCTACCCATTTTTACATGAAAATTAGACCATACTATTTTTATTATATAAGAGATATGTCATTAATAACTCCTAAGGGAAGTCTCATTGCAATAATGATATATTGATCTGTCCCTGATATAAATTATAAATTTTATTTTTTATGAACTTATCATCATTCATATGGTTCAGTTATTTATATCCCTTTTTGTGGGATGACATTCAAAATATGATGAAGAATTTATTACAATAAAAAAGAAGTCATGATTTGTGAGGTATATGTAGAATTATCTATATTTGGAGATAATAATTCTACATATGGGGAAAATCTAGATCCATCGTCAATAGCCCTAATTAATAAAATTCATGGGGAAGAAGATTAAAAACATATAGGTATGAATAATGTAATCTTAAAATTTAGTATGTACCTATTTTATTAGTATACAATGATGTATTTCTTACGAAATTACAAGGAAATCCCCTAAAAATGATGTTGAATTTTCAATTGATTTAATCCCCAATGGAAAAACATTATAAAATACAACCAATAAAATATATATAATAAAAAATTAAAGGTGCTTAGGAAACAAATATAGGAGTTTGGTGAAAAGTAATTTTGTTTTCCCTAGTGTTTGACCACAAGAATCCTATGTTCTCATTATTATGAAAAAAGATGGATCAATGAGGCTATGCATTGAATATAGGGAAATAAATGATATTATGATAGATAAAAAGTATCATATACCTCAAATTCATGACTTATTTGATCAACAAAAAATAGACCTATATTTATAAAACATTGATAATTGTTCTATGTATCATATTTTGGGTGAAAGGAAGGGGGACATCCCAAACAAAACATTTCAGGGAAGGTATGGACATTACAATATAGCAGTAATTCCAATTGTATTGGATAATGAAACATCAATTTTTATGGATCTAATAAACATTGTATTCATGGAACATATTGATTATTTGGGTTTTTTATTCGTTGAGGATATTCTTATATATTCTAAAAGCTATGCGAGACATGAATTTTTTTATAGATAATTCATGTCACACCTAGAAGGAATGATTTATATGTGAAATTTAGTAAGTATCACATTTGGATTCAATATGATTCTTGAAATGGAATTATATTCTCCAAAAAATGGAATCTTATTTGATCCTACAAAGAAAAAGGCATTTATAGAATGGCCTACACCAGTGAAAAAAATTATACTATGTAATTTTATTGGCTTGGCCAGTTACTATAGGTTATTTATCATAATTTTCCCGAATTTCTATCTAGCTAAACAATATTTCATGTAAAGGGTTTATATTTCTTTGTAAGAAGGAATGAGAAGAATTATTTGATTAGCTAAATAATTGATTTTTCAATTCACCTATTTTGACTCTACCATATAAAAGTGTTCGATTTTTTATTTATAGTGATGCGTTAAAGAAGGGAATGGGTTGAGTATTAATAAAAAATAATAAATTAAATGAATATACATCAAGGAAATTTATTATTCATGAATAGAAATACATGTCTCGTGATCCGGATATCAATGATACGATATTTAATTTGATAATATAGATACATTATCTATACGGTGAACGATATAAGATATAAATGAATCATAAAAATCCTAAAATACATCTATTTATAGATTGTGATCAATATGAGGCAGACGATATGTCTCTAGAAACTCATGTATTATTATTTCACAATACATTACCACCGATAAAAAGAAAATATGGTAGCATATTCGATGATCTGGAAAGATCATTGTGTCCTTACCCACATGAGGATTGATATGGATTATATATTATGAATCTAGTAATGATGGATATTGATACCATTATTGTAGGGGATACTCATTTTTATTCTAAAATTATTTCAGAACAATATTTATTATAATCAATAAAATGATCTTAATCAGATGATGAGATCATACATAAGAAAATTAAATCTCTGAATGATGGGAAATTAGTGGACATCAACTGCGAATATGGTATTCTAAAATTGGAATGATATTATTTGTTCCATATATAGCTGATCTGAAAATTTAATTATTGGAAAATACTCATAGCCCAAATTTCTATATTCACCCTAATTTCATAAAAGTGTATATGGACTTGATGGAACAATATTTGTTGGTTAATATTAATTGAGAAATTAATAATTACTTTTCCTGATTTTGGGTTTTTAAATAAGTTAAATTGTTTAAAAAATTTCCCAGAACAATGATTCAACATCTTCATATTCTAATGTATAAAATGGGATGACACTACTATGGATTTGTTTACATGACCATAATATACTCATAGAAATAATGATGGCATATGGGTTATCCTTGATGACCTAATGAAATCATCACATTTATTATATATAAGAGAGTAATTTACTATGTAGAGCCTCATAAGGCTTTATATGAATTATGTTGTACGAATTCATGGTGTATCTCTATCAATTGATTCAAATCGAGATCCTATTTTTACATCAAATTTCACGAAGATTATTCAAAGATCTCTGGATACTGAGAAACATTTGATCACCTAATACAATCCTCAAATTATAGGAATATTTTAATGGACTTTTTCAAATATGGATGGCATGTGTAAATACTCGAAAATTCTATATAATTTTTTTAATTATATAGAATTATTATAAAACTGTGAAAATTGACGTCACATGATTCCAAGGCCCGGAGAGCCCAAAACAAAATTTTGAACTTTTTTTAAGGTACGTTTAGTAAATGTGCAGAAACAATTTTTTATATTTTGAACAAGTGCTTGGATTCAAAATCAGAGAGAACCATTGAATTTGCAGTACCAATACTCGCTTAGGAGATGCAGAACATTGGATGGAAAGGATCGGATAAAAAAGTTAATTTTTGGACTTTTCAGAAAAAATGATAAAAGAACTAAAGTTATTTTATTCATTCTTTAAAACTGTTCAGTGATGGTGGTGGGGAAATAGAGTTAAAAACTCGTTTAATAACCTATTATACTTGATTGTGTAACCGCACCTTCGGGTAATTAATGGTTTATCTAATTTATTCATTAATGATTCACATTATTGAGCGGGGAGTTAAACACCTTAACTCTACTTTTAAACAAACCATTGGAGAGAAATATTGTACAATTGCACGAGAACTCTTGACGAAGCACCAACAGAAACCCCATCCAATAAAGAATGAGTATTTGATCTGGAGATCGAAAAATAAAGATAAACATCTTCGAACAACAGATTCTCCTCCTTTTTCCTTAGCGGAATCCAACAATTTAAATATAAGGGTTTTATTTATTTCAATGTTATTTATTGATTCATCCTAACCCATTATTGAATTATATGATGAACATCGATAAACTAACTAACGGGTTGATCTGAAATTAATTTGAATCTATGGATGGTTATTGGGGGAAAATAATTTTGATGTTTATTTGATTACATTCCCTTGTTAAAACACTAACAGGGAGGGCACCATCCAATTTGAACAGAGAATGGTCTCTCTGCCTCTCTCGATTATGATGTGTTTTTCAAGGCCGAATGTTCAACTTGACGACAACGCGAAACCGAGGTCCAGAAATTGAGGGTGGAATCTAGAGAGGCCCAAAAGTAAAGAAGGGAAGATTATCAGACCACCGAAGCTTCACCAATGGCCTACGAAAGTGTATCCAACACGGTTGTGCCAGCTGCCAGTAGTGGTGAGGAGGTCGTGACACCCGTAGGCGCCTCAGTAGGCAGGGGGTGGCCAGCCAACACCGCCACATTGATGGTGTGCATCATGCCGCAGGGGCACGCTGCTGAGAATACATCGTAGTTCCAACTGTGGTAGTGGCAGACCCCTATATGCTGGTCCCTCCCTCATCCAGTCCACTTTACTAGTCAGTTGGAAGGGTGGTGCCCACCTGGAGCCACTTTTGGATGACCCCAATAGACCCACATTCATTCAGTGGATCTAGGAACATTCCTAGCTAGCACTTCATGCCAAACCGGTCGACTGAACGGGGTCTATCCAATTTGGGCTAGGCTCAGCATCCCTGGTCAGACTCGGGTTGGGTCTAGTCTATCCATTAGGGTCGGCTAGGACCCAGACTAAATTTCACCCATTTTTTATTAATTCACCATAACATCTAAACCAGACGTCCATTTGAATAACCTTCTGTGAAGATACACCCCTTAAATAGAAGAATTTATTTTGAGAAACTCTACTTGGGTTCTGGAAAAATCCAGAGTATGTCTGGGTTGGATAGAACTCTCATCCAACTGGGCCCTTAGTACTAAAATGCCTATAACAAATGGTATGAGCATCCTATTAATGTACAGTCTGTTGCGTTTGAACCATTATGACATGGAGGTTCTTCTGGTTTCCTTTTCATGGGACTTCGTGGAAGTTGAAATATGGGAAGTTGATTGAGAAGCAGTTTCATGGGAACTCAAGCGCACCGAGTGCGAGAATGTTTTGGCTGGCTGTCAAGTGAAGAGATACCCTTTTTGGATTATCATTAGCGACATATGACCTTGTGTGGATCATAAGTAGTGATACCCAATGAAGAAAAGCCTTAGAGTGTCCCATTTCCGATCAACGACTTACCACACTATGTGGATCAACCACTTAAGACCATATGTGGATCGATGACTTATGACCCTGTATGGATCAATAGTAGCATGGATCGACAAGGACCAACCCTAGAGTGGCCCATTTTGGATCAGCGACTTTTTACTATGTGTGGATCGAAGACTTATGACCCTGTGTGGATCGACAAGTTACGACCCTATGTGGATTAGTGACTTACGACCCTGTGTTGATATGGAATGGCTTCTTCATGGTTTAGTAGTGGAACATTTCAATGGAACAATGTTTCTTTTTCTTTAGGAGTAATCATCATTATTTAGGTTCATTAATTTATATACCTTTTGTGAGCTATCTTTTACATTATGCATTTTGATTGAGATCATGCTTTGTGGTTTTCCATTTGTGAAATTCTTAGAGCCCTTCGAGGGTCTCAGGGTTCCTAATCGGTATATTTATGCTCACTCCTGCCCGGGAATCACCCGCACCATGTTGTGTCTTGTGTAGACGACAGACATATTTGGCCAAGATTTGGGAGCGAGGACTAGACTTTGCATAGAGGTGACCGATTGACGTGGTGATCTGCAGTGACGAGTGGTACCTACCCTTCATGTAGGACCCCTGGTGGAAAAAATTATTATCTGTTTTTTCCTTTCTTCTATAATTTCATTTAGTTGGGTTTTTTGCTGGCATATTCAACATTAGTTAACTCATTTACTATCAACAGTTATACTAACTAGTTTTCTCTTGTTCTGTACCTGGTCTGTGTGTTTGCAGTTTTAATGGAAATACCTTCTTATTTTAGGAATATGCATTTCAAGTGCTAGTCACCATACTCTAGCCTAATGAAGGCGGGCTTGGATTAGTCATGGCATCGGCAATAGGGGACAGGTCGTGACAAATTGGGGTCAGAGGGGTTGGTTCAACCGAAGAACTATTACTCGGACCTTTTCAATGGTGCAACAGTGTTCTGTGTTTTGTGTGTGGTTTTTAGTTTAGGGAGTCCAGTGTTGGTGAGACGACCGACGCATCCATACACTAGAACCCTGAATTCTGATTTCCGACTCAGTATACAAAAGCATTGATTTCCTGTTTTTTTTAAATTTTTTTATTTTTATCTATTTTGAGTCGGATCGCTATGTATAACTTATTGATGTTAGAGAATCAGTTTCTTTATAGGATGATACCATGTACATATCCATCTAATATTACCATGACATTTCACGATGATGGACCACCAAGTGATGAGGCTTCGGGGCAGGGACCTCTTTCAGCGATGGTACCTTCGGGTGTCGTACCAGCTGTAACACCACCCCAATGAAACAAGTTTCCCCCAGCCCCACTAGCAGACCGTGCACACCGACTGAGAGAATTTCATGAGTTCTAGAGACATAGGCCTCCATGTTTTTGTGGAGATCCAAATCCAATGATAGCTGAGGACTGGCTGGAGGTTGTGGCTTGGGTTTTATGTTTGGTGGAAAAACTAGCAGACCATATGGTGATCCTAGATGCTAGCCTCTTTCCAGGAACAACATGTAGATAGTGAAGCATGATGCTCCAGTTTCACTATGAGGAGACCCTAACTTGGTTATAATTTGAGGGCCTATTCAGGGTGGAGTTCATTCAAGTGAATCTACACTCTAGTGTATTTATTAGCACCTAAAATTACATTAGGGAAGCCTAACAGTGTCCTAGTACTCAGAAAGATTCACTGAACTCTCACACTATTCCACGGACATGGTACTTCACCCTTTCATTAGGTTCCAGACCTTTGAACAGCATCTCCGACGAGATATTAGAGATTCAATGATATCAATCAACATCCTGATGTAGGCTAGAGTTCTTGATAGAGCACTATTGGTGGAGAGATTCCTAGATGAGCAGGCCCCAATAGTGAGAGCCACCACTAGATGACAGGAGGCCAATACATCTGTAGCATATAGTAGGAAGATGACACAGAGGTCCATGTGGGCCAGGCCTTTTGGTGGAAGACCTCAGGATATAGGTTCAGAGGTGAAGAGCTCACTGGATATAGGAGGTTAACAGAGGAGCAGACTGTGCCACTCGCGTGGTGGGCAGGTTCACATTGCTCGCGAATTCCAGAACTGCCACACTTACGATCAGCAGAAGATCGAGGGACCTCAGAGGCAGAGGCAGAGATTCAAGCGTGGAGGTTTTTAGGGAAGAAGATGTGGAATTGGAGCTAGTTGTGCAGCATGCGGTGGGCAGCGATTTGAGGTACAACCGCCACCACCTCCGGGTGGTCCACCCTGACCTCAGGTAGTAGGTGGACAGGGATGAGCACAGCTTCAGGCAGCTGATTCCGATGAGCACATCACTCCTGAGATTCTACGAGAAACAATCTGTATCTACTCTACCATAGATGCAGTTCTTATAGACATAGTTTCCGGACACTCTTTTATTGACATGTCTCTCGTTTGGAGCTCAAAGATTCCAGTGGATCTGTTGGCTCGATCCTAACGATTAGAAACTCTTATGGGAGAGGATTCGATGATTATGCATTGGTGCCGGTAGTGTGAGATTATTCTAGGAGGAGAGGACCTCAGCTAGGATCTCCAAGTAGCATCATCGAGGCTTTACGATGTCATCTCGGGTATGGACTGGTTATCCACGGTCCATAATTATATCGACTGTTTTAGGCACAATGTGTGTTGTGTCCATTAGGATGGGACCAGGTTTTCCTTCACCGGTGAGAAGGTAACCATTGCAGCTTAGGATGGACTTTATCGGAGGAGGGTGCAGCTGATCACTCATTAGTTGTATAACCTTATCCTTAAAGAAGTTGACGAGACGAGTTAGAGATATCCTTTAATGGTGGACTAGTATGCTGATGTCTTTACTGCGGATGTTCTCAGACTACCTCCTCATAGATATGTAGACTTATAAATCAACCTCTACCTTGGTATGGAACTGATATCTACACCAACATATTGTATGGATCTTATAGAGCTTCATGAGTTTAGGGTACAGCTGGAGGACTTGCAGGGGAAGGGGTTCATAAGGCACAATGATTCTCCATGGGAAGCCCCAATTTTTTTTTCCAAGAAGCTAGAAGACATTCTAAGGATTTTCATGGACTATCATTGCCTAAATCAGTTGACCGTGAAGGACATGTATATCCTCCAAAGGATTGATGATCCCTTCGATCATCTGAATGGAGCTCAACGGTTTTTTAAGATAGACCTCATATCATGTTATCATCATCTCAAGGTACGAGATGAGGATGTACCGAAGATAGCCATCAGATGACGGTATGGACACTGTGATTTCATGGTGATGCCCTTCGGCATGAATAATGACCCAATAATATTCGTGCGACTCATGAATCAAATCTTCCATCCTTACCTCGATCTCTTATTGGTGTTCCCTATTGATGAAATCTTGGTGTACTCAGTGTCAGAGGAGGAGCACACCACTCATCTACAGATTGTTCTGGATACACTCTGAGATCACCAGGTTTATGGTAAGCTCCCAATGTGCTAGCTCTAGATAGGGGATGCCCACTTGTTGGGACACGTTATCTCAGAATATGGATTTGTAGTGGATCCGTCAAAGATACAAACAATGCTTGCTTGGAAGCCACCCAGGAGTGTGACCGAGGTGCATAGTTTTCTAGGATTGGATGGGTACTCTTGAATATTTTTACATGACTATTCCAGAGTATCATCACCCTTGTCAACTTTGACAATGAAGGGACAACCTTTCTTGTTGATAGAGATATTCCAACATTGTTTCGAGGAGGTGAGACATATATTGACGAGTGTCCTTATCTTGAGGCTACTAGAAGAGGGAATTGGGTATGTAGTCTATTGTGATGCATTAGGGACCGGACTGGGATGTTTTCTGATGCAAGAGAGAGTGGTGATTGCTAATGAATCACTACAGCTGAGGAAATATGAGTAGAGCTTTGCTCCCCATGACCTGGAATTAGTAGTTGTAATCTTTGTATTGATTATGTGGCGTAACTACATGATGGAAGAACGGTTTACTGTTTACTCTGATCACAATAGTCTTATGTATATCTTATCTCAGAAGTAAATTAACATGAGAAAATGGCGATTGCTAGAGATCCTCCAAGACTAGGACTATGAGATATACTACATGCTTGGTAAGGGGAAGGTGCTGGTAGACGCACTCACCAGGAGGTCTAGTGTACAGTTGCTGACTGAGGCAATAAAGCAGCTAGATGTGTCGCAGTTATCCTTCGTGGATAGTGATGGAGCAACATACATGTAGTATATGACAGTCACTCCTCTACTCCTCCAGTGAGTCTGGGAGACAAATCTTTTGGAAATTGATTGTGTGACCCAACGTGCTCATATATCTTCAATATATACTCCTGATGTATGTTATGAATGTGGGGAGAACATCACCCTTTTCTGAGGAGGATCCATAGTACCAGTGACACTATGATAGCAGTTGTTGAGGGAGTTACACAAATCACATTTGACGGTGCATCATGGTGTGGCGAAGGAGTACTAGGACCTCTGACATTAGTACTGGTGTCTAGGGATGAATAAATAAGTGACAGAGTTTGTTTCATGATGCCTCACTTGTCAAAAAATTGAAGGTCGAACATCAAGTTCCAGTAGACTAAGCACATCCACTAGAGGTGACAGAATGGAAGTGGGATGAAATCTCCATTGACATCGTGACAGGACTACCATGTATGTCCAGGGGCCACAAATCTATCTTTGTGATCATTGACCAACTCATAATGTTGGATCACTTTTTACCCAACCGGGATCAGGGATCAGTAGAGTGCTTGGAATTCCTCTACATATAGGAGATAGTGTGGCTTCATAGGGTTCCATATATGATCATCACAGATCATGATTCTCATTTTACATCCCGTTTGTGGAAGGGATTACAAGAGGCGTTCGGGACTCAGGTATGTTTCATCTCCATTATTCATCCTCCGAAAGATGGTCAGACAGAGATGACCACACATACTCTTGATGTCATGCTTCGTGTTTGCATCCATGATTTTTTACTGTAATTAGTAGGATCACTTTCCCTAGGTGGAGTTCACATACATCAAGAGTGATCACTCTACTATCTACATATAATTGTCTGAGGCCTTTTAGGGGTGACCATTTAGACCACCTTTATGCTAGACAGACCTAGTGGAGTTAACACTTATGGGTCCAGAGTTGGTAATGTCTACCACTAAGAAGGTGTGGTTCTTCTAGGAGCGGATGAAGACTACATCAAGAAGGCATAAGACTTATGTCGATAGGAGACGGAGACCCTTGGAGTTTGAGGAGGGTGGCCAGGTCTTCCTACATGTCTCACCTCGATGAGGAATACAATTAATTGGATGCGTCGGCAAGCCAAATCTAAGTTCCATCAGAAATTTCCAGATTCTATGCAGAGTCGGTTAGGTGGTGTACTGCCTAACTCATCCCCACAAATGCAGAGGGTGCGTGAAATTTTCCATGTGGAGCAGCTGAGGAGATATGTGCATGATCCATCACACATCAAAGTCTAGGGTGAGATGGAAATTGACGGTGTGGTGACTTTTACGGAGTTTCTAGTAGAGATAGAGGACCGACAGGAGGGGGTCCTTCGTGAATGATCTGTTCCTTTGGTGCGAGTTCAGTGGTAGTAAGGGAACCTTCAAGAGAGGACATGGGAGAGAGAGGCACAGATTCATTCTCAGTATCCCTATTTGTTTTCTTATCCTTTGTTATAGATTTTGGGGATGTGAATCCTAATGTGTAGAGAATGTAAAGACACAAAAAATTCTGTATAATTTTTTATAATTATATAGATTATTATTAGACTAAAAAATTGATGGCTCATGATTCCGAGGCCTGGATAGCCCGACACTAAATTTTGAACATTTTTATTGTACGTTGAGTAAATTTATAGATGAGATTTTCTATCTTCTGTACCAGTGCATAGATTAAAAATATGAGGGCACCGTTGAATTCGGAGTGCTGGGATTTTCTAAGGCGAAGCATAACTTCAACCGCAATGGTAAGACAAAGAAGTTATTTTTTGGACATTTTAGAAAAAAAATGATAAATTAACCAAAGTTTTTCATTTTTTATTTAAAACCATTGAGAGATGGTGGCAGGAATGCAGAGTTAACAAGTCATTTAATAACCTGTTACACTAGATTGTGAATCCTCACCTTTGAAAAATTATTGGGTTTACTAATTAATTCATTAATGAATCAAATTGATGAGAGAAGAGTTAAACACATTGACTATAATGGTAGCTAAACCGGTGGCATGAAGGATTGTACAACCATGGGATAACTCTTGATGAAGCACCAGTGGAAACCCTCTCGAATGAATAACGAGGATTCGATCTTGAAATGGACGAACGATGACGAAAAACATTGTTCAATGGATTTCCCTACTTCAATATCAGTAGAATCCAATTTGTTCAAGGTAGGGGTTTTATTTATTTCATACTAATGTATTGATTCAACCTACCCCATTCTTCAATTATATGACGAACGTGGATCAACCAACTAACGGGTTGATCCATGATTTGTTTGAATCCCCAGGCGGTTATTGCGGGATATTAATTTGGATATTGATTGGATTACTTTACCTTGTTAAAACGCCAATGCGGAAGGTGTGGGCCAATCTGAACATGGTCTGGACACTTTGCCGCTCTTAGTTTTGATGTTTTATTCATGGATGAATGATCAAATCGATGACAACGTGAAACCGAGGGCCATGTAGTGATGGTGGTGTCCCGGGAGGCATGTAGGCACAAAAAAGATGAAAATCGGACCACTAGAGTTCTACTAGTGGCCAAAAGATGTGCCACCAGTGTGACACCGCCGGCTGGGCTGTGCCTGTGACTATTGGCTGGGGCCAGATGTTTTCAGCTGTAAGGAGGGTGTTGTTCCCGTATGTGCCGCAATAGATTGGGGCTGACTGGCCGACACCAGCTTCATTGATGGTATGCGACGCGCCACATAGGAGACGTCGCGGATCCTGCTGCGACTTTGGTGGACCCACATCTGCAGGACCCTCCCTTTACCGATCCATCGCATCGATTAGTTGGAAGGGTGGCGCCAACTTGGCCCCACTGCTGAAAGACCTGAATGGACCTGAATCCGTTCGACGGAGCTGGGACCGCACCAAGATGGTGAACCACACCCACCCAGCAGACCAGAGTGGGGCCAACTGGTCTAGGCCTAGATGAGTCTATCTGGGTCGGGGCCAGTGGGCCGAGTCAGCCCATGTGGGACCTAGGTCGGGTCGGGTCGGTCCAACCGGTTCGGATCAGACCCATACCCAATTTGATCCAATTTAGCTTAAATAACCCTACCTTCTAAACCAAATGTCCATTTGACAAACCATCTATAGTGATTGATCCATTTGGACGAGATGGTCATTTTGAGATACTATAGGTGGGTTTTTGGAGAATTTTGAACGACGACCGGGATGGATCGAACTCGAATCCAACCAGGCACTCAGTACTAATAAGCTTATAACATACAGTTCGGGCATCCAATTGGCGCGCCATCTATTGCTTTGTATCCCTTATGACCTGGTGGTTTTTTGATTTACTTTTTTGTGGGACATTATGGCAGTTGAAATAGGACTAGTGTCTTGAGGAGCGATTTCTCGGGATCTCAAGTGCACCGAGTGTGGGAATATTATGGCTAGATGTCAAGTGAAGAGAGACCCATTGTGGATCGACATCAACAACATACAACCTTGTGTGGATCAGCAGTAGCATGACTTGACGAGGAACAACCTTAGAGTGGCCCATCATGGATCAGTGAATTACAACCTTGTGTGGATCAATGACTTATGAACATGTGTGGTTCGATGAATTATGACCCTATGAGGATCAGTAGCAACGTAAACCAATGAGGACCATCCATAGAGCGGTTCGTCGTGAATCAGTGACATACAACCCTATGTGGATCGACAACATATGAATCTGTGTCGATCAGAAACATAGGAACATGTGTGAATCAAAAATAGAATGACTTTTTTGTGGTTCAGAAGTTGAACTTATCAATTTAATAATGCCGATTTAGCTTTACAACTAATTTCCATTTTTCCTATTCTTTAAGTAAAATACCATATGTCAGTAGTTTTTTATCTTGTCCATTGAGATTGGGATCATTCTTTGTGGTTTTTTACTTTGTGGAATTTTGGAAAAAATCATGGTGTCTCAGGGCCCCTACTTGGTATTGTTATACTCACCCATGCATGTGCATCCCCCACACATTATTGTTTCTTGTAAAGACAACATACATCTCTGTCCTAGATTTTTGCACCAGGACTATACTGGGCATAAAGGTGACCAGTTGACATGGAGTGTTGTAGTGACGATCTGTACCTACCCTTCAGGTTGGATCCTTGGAGGAAAACCTTAGAAGCTGTTTTTTCTTTTTGTTGTGCTTTTATTGAGTTTTGTTTTGTACTAGACCATTCTGCTTCTGTTCACTCATATACATTCAGCAGTTATACAAAATGACTTTTCTCTTGTTCTGTACGTAGTCTGTTTTTTTTAGGTTTAAAGTAAATGCCTTTTCATTTTAGGGATATTCGATTCTGGTGAAAGTTGATAACCCTTGGCCGATGCAAGGCGGTCTTGGGTTAATCACAGCACGGGCCCTAGGATACAGGTTATGACAAAATGTTGAAGTCATGCTCACTCGACTATAAAGTTATGTGGGATACATATTTATCATTATTAAATTTTTTGTATAATAATAGTTTCTTTTCATGTATTAAAATGGAATCACATGAATAATTATTTTGAAAGAGATGACATACTACAACTTTTTGGGATGAAGTTTGTCAATGGAAGCAAGTAGGACCATAACTTTTTGATGAGAAAAAAAATTCAATTCTATTTTTTCTCAAATTAATGCAATATAAATTTAGAAAACTAGTTATTCCAATAATAATAAAGTATTTATATATAATTCGAAGTGGGGTATCATTTTTCTATAAGTTATCTCCATATAAGGGTGTTATAAGGTTATAAAATAATGGGAATCTATTACCCAGGTACATCAAACCCTTTGAAATTCATTAATGAGTTGGATTTGGGGTTTATAATTTTGCAATGCTCTGAAATATCTCAAATGTACATGATTTATTCCATGTATCATTTTTAAAAAAGTACATTCTGGACCCAAAACATGTGCTCACCTCTAATAAAATAGAATTTGAACATTATTTATCATTCTATGAATAACCCATTTAGATTCATTATTCAATAGATAATATATTCAAAAATCTAGTAATATTTCTAGTAAGGGTACATTGGATTAATAAAAAATGGAAGAAAAATGTGGGAAAGATAGGATACTATGATAATGGGCGGACCTTATCAATTTAAAAGGTAATTTACCTTGAATTACGAGGATGATTTTTCTTATAATGTATTAATGTAGAAACCCTTTTCATTTAAATGTTTTCTATTTAGAATAAATTTATTTTTTTAGCGTTTTTTTCATGAAACACTTAGATTATATTGTGTTACATGCGTTATCTAGTTTTACTGAACTAAAATATATTATTAACATTATTATTTAATATGATAGATATCAAAAATTGGTTGTAATTGTTTATCTGAAAAGGATTTACTAAAGTTTGAAAATATTTTTTATTAATTTTTAAATGATTCTTTGGTGACCAATTTATATGAACTGAATATAAAACCTATGGATTAAGTAAATGTTTTTTTAAACAACTATTACAATAATCTAAAGTTTTTTCATGTTAATAGATTCAATTTATTACTATTAGTGGTTGAAGTTAGTGAAATTTATATATTTTTTATTTAATAAATTTCTTTAAATTAATCTAGTAGATTTTATATCCATAATATTAGAATACACCCAATTTTATGTTTAAAAAATAAGTATTTTTCAAATGGAGGTTTTGCCATTTTTTAATGGAATGCATGTTTTATAATTAAATTTTCACAATTGAATAATTTTTTTATGAAAAAATTAAATTCATTTTTTAAATATTATTTATAATGTAATCATAGGATGAATTTGTTGTATTTTTTTGAGAATTTCTATTTTTTAATTTTTAGTGAAAAGTAATGACATTTTATTGAAAAATAATTTATTGATTAATAAATTTATAATGATAAAATATAATTTTAAATGGACTTAATAGTTAATTTGATAAATTATACATCTATTAATATATTTTTATGTAATTCGGATCATTTTTATATTGAATTTGGATATCAATCATTACAAACTATTTAACAATATCAATTTATAACAACACTTTCCTGTCTCATCAGAGAAATAAATTTTAAATTATTTTTATCCATATTAGTTTTTAGAATTCATAAAAATTTATTAATTATTGGGAATAATTATAAATTCTATTTTATAATAATATAAACATAATTGTATACTAAATTTTTTATTGAAATCATTTATGAATAATTATAGTGATTATGAGTAAAATGAGTCTACTTAGTGGTTAAACACACAACATAAGGTTTAAAAACGAACCATAACTTATACCAAACCCATTGGATGGCCATATATATTCCTTACCCCTTAAATCATTGATTTTTTTTATTTTGTAAGCTAATTTTCTAGTAAAATCCTAGGTTCACCTATGTTTCATTTCAAAATACCAAGTGTTTCTTCTATCACGTTTATAAACGGCTACAACGTGTTTTAATTCCTCAATCTAATAAAGGCATATAGTTTCCTCCCTAACTAAAAAATTAAATCCAAAACATCCATCTCCAAATCATATAAGACTTATATATTCAATAATTTAATTGTGTATATTTTTAGTGAAAACCTATGGAAGAAACCTGAAGAATATTTAACATTTTTCTAAAAGTGTTATTATTTTATATTATTCTCCACCTATATTAAATATTAATATTTCATGATTCTATAATAAAATAAATATATTATATATACCATGATTTTTTTATGATATGTTTATGACTGAAATGTTCACACACATCTACCAACTAGAATACACAATCATCGCTGGTGGGTATAACCGAAAACTACATCACGAACCGATGTCTCTCATTCTTCCATTTATACATTTCATGATTGGAAATAATGATGGAATTATTATTTATAAAGAAAATCAATTATTTTTATTATATAATTATGATTTTGAAATAATTATTTCATGCACACCATCACACTTTCCATATTTTTGGAATACAATAACCTCATTTTCAGATGTGCTGACTAACACCATCTCAATGCGATGTGATTCATTCATGGTTGACATGGAAATTATTAAGGATGATCAAAATTATAATATATGATATATATAAAATAAAAATGACAGAGTTTAGAATAAACATATATATAATTTACAATAATTTCTTTTAAATATGAAATGAAAATTGAGGTATTGTTCATGTGTATGTAGGACCTACCATCTCCCCGAATGATTCATTTCATTTCGAATCAATAAATTTTTTGGATTTCTATAAATAAAGAAATATAGAACATGTAAGATATTTTAATTATGATGGAAATTATAGGTATTGTTAAATAATTATTTAATTAATATGAAATAACAACTCCAAATCTACTTGAAATCAAGGAAATTAACACCCAAAATGACGAAAATAATGAGATATTATTAATAAATGGGTAATAAGATATTAAAAAATATAATATTATTTCATAAATAATAATGTTATTCATTGATAATTTAATAAAAATGCTTAAAACCACTATAATAGCATTCAAATCATGTTCAACCAAAAGAGACTGTACAATAAGGGATTTCAACTCAATTTTCATTACACAATGACTTATCTATTATTAAGACCAAATTCACATCTATGTGGTTAATATACTAAACTTTTGACATGTGATATCATGAATAACAAATTTACCATGTTATTTTATTTCTCAATTCTATTCATTTCATCCAATGCTAGTTTTCTTGAAAATAACAAAAATGTAAATATTATGGAACAATATCACTTTCATTTATGACTATTAACATTACATTAAAATAATCAATTTCTTGTGATCATTTTTCATTTGACATTACACATAACGTAAATATAATAATATTTTTTGGAGGGATCTTATTATTTCCTAAACCATAAACTATTTTTACATTTAGATTTTACATTGAAATTTCCTTTATTAATTGGGGAAATATTAATAAGTATATAAATTTTACTCAATAAATATATTATATGATAATGAATATAGAATATAGATTAAATATAACATTCGATATATGATGAATGGATTAGAATATTAGTGAAGGTTGGGGATATGATATTGTATAACCCCTTAATACATAAACATGTTTTCATGAGAAAAATTATTTGGCCAATGTTAATTAGGTTTATTCCTATAGTTTTGAACTTCCTTATGAAAGGTCTCGACAGTATTGGTTTTCATATGGCTCCAACATGAAATATAATAATTAATAATTTACATCATTTATATTCAATTATTATTGTTATTATTATCCATGATATATTAACTTTGAAATAATTTATGGATGTATTTATTTCATAGTATATAGAATAAATTTAAGGTGTTTTATTTATTTAGCAGGCCATATGGATTATTCCTTGTCTCATCGTGGTAGTAATGTTATATAAATCTAATTTTTATTCATTTAACTAATATTTAATTATTTATATTCATATTGATTCATGCTCGATTCTAATGTACATGACCCTTTATATAGAATTTGAGCTCACTCTTAGTTTTTTTCCTTTCCCTACGCAATGAAGATGAATTAATCAAATGAGATTTCAAGGATGCTGAGAATTTACAATTTTTTTGTATAATGGTTTTTCTATTATAATTTTAATATTGGTTTCATAAATCTATTTGGTTTTACAAAATGATTAAACTATTTTTTCTTTTTCTATATCATAACTTTTAATCTTGAGAATTTAATAATTTAATGAAAAATAAATTGGTTGTGGGGTTCAAGGTCACCACCAAATTTATCATTGAAATCCAAATTTTTTCCCAACATTGCTTATTGAGAATGATCAGGTCCTTCATAATAAATTTTCTTTTATTAATATGATAATAATAATAATTAATAACCATAAATTTCATTACTCTATTTTTTCACAAAACCCTTTTTAGAACAAACATTTTATCAATATGAATTCAACTCCTTTAAATATAGAAACCCCATGGATAATATCTTTCCATTAAGAATTTACCAAATAAAAAATATATTATAAAAGTTTATGAACAAGGTGATATGGTATTTATAACAACCTTATATGAAAGATATTTATTCCTAACTGGTAACACATTATTTTCATCTCATTTCTTTCCAAGCTATCTATTTGTCTTCTTTCACTCACACTGTATAAAATTGTTTCCATATTATATTTCTATGTTACATTATTTATAATATATTAGGTTCTATATAAATTAATAAATTTAAAATAATTCTATATGTGAATAATTCCATTAATGATACAATTTTCAGGCATATTTTTAAAATTTTTCATTCAATATAGGTGGGATCTACCCACATATTAACCACATTCCTTATGTTTCGATTTGTAAAAACACTAAAAAATGCCTCATTCTATTCCAATTATACTGAAATATTAATCAAATCAATATTATATATCCTTTTTGGGAAATTCATGAGAATATCATCCATATTACACTCAATTAGATCTTAATCATTCAATCGTGTCCTATTATTTTTTCTTAGGGGGGTACAGTGATTGAATATTCATCGGTTCATGATGAAATATTCATTGTGCTCCAATATTTTCTCATGAAAATGAAATATTTTTTCTAGTTTTTTAAATTTCTATCCAATGTAAGTCTTCTTCATGAATTTAATTGTAATGAATAAATTCTCATTGTCTTATTTTTCTTCCATATTAAAATAACTTCTTTATATTTGACCATTTTTTTCATAAATAATTCATTTTTAATGGATTATAACCTTAAATTGTGACATATCAGTTGAGATGTTGTCCTAAAAAGAATTTATAATATATTATAGCTTTTAGATTATATACATTCACTCACATTGTTTCTCAATATTCCAAAAAATATCATTTATAATTCAAACATTATTTGGAATACATTTCCTTATCTTTTATTAATATTTCCCTACCACTTCCCTGATTACATAAAATTTACCCTAAGCCTCTCCACTATATTTAACATATATAGATTTTATATGATTTTGTTTTTTATAATACATTTATGAGAGTATTTAAACTTATAAATCCTCATATTATTTTACATTAGTTAGAATTATGGAATTTGAAAATTTTAAATTCTTTTATCAGGTCCAATATACATTTTCACTACCTATTAAAACATTGATACATCCATTAATTTCAATATTACCATTACTAACTATAGAACATAGTCAAATTCATCTATTATATCAATTTATCAATTATTTTAAAGGATTTTTTTTAATTTTTTCCTCCTAATTAATCTGTTATATCAGTAAAATTTAGTTTTCATCTAATGAACACATTAATAAAAAAATTTCTTTTTATAATTAGTGAGATAATGAACAAAAAGGAATATTATAACATATTTCCTCTCTCTGATTATTAAAGTGATGAATTTTTCAATATCATATAGAAATAATGATGAATAAACTACTTCCAATGTAAAAAGTTAAAGGGGAAAACATTTTTCCTTTAATATCATGGATGAAAAAATTCTATTAGATTCCCAAACATGTCATGATTTTTTGGAAAACATATTATCATGATAAAATATTATTAACAAATATATTGATGCTTTTTATAGAAAATTTTATCATAGATATTGGTATACTACTAGTGGATAACTCATCATATTTAATAAAATATATTATTGTAAAAGAAGTCTCAAGATGATGTTAGGAAATCCATCCTTCTTTTACTACACATATATAGTATTATTTTGGTGTTATGAGATCATATGTATGAGTTTTAATATGTTTGTAAGTGTCTGAGAATCCCACATTATGATGTGAATAGATTTTATTAATAATTGTAGTATTCTAGGACTTTTGTTCAAATATGAATAATGGAAAAGATATGAACCAAATTTTTTTCATAGGGAACACTATAAATATTTCAATTTCAACACATAAAAATTGAATGGTATATTATAAGATACTATTTTAATATAAGGAAAATTCATATATCTAATGATTGGAATCATGGGATACATAACATAATGATAAGGTACCCCAGTAATGTATAATTGACTTCATTTGGTACAAACCTCACTATGGTGTATAAATACTATATAGGGTGCATGAACACTATAATTATTATTTTATAAGGTGTTAGTTTACATTAGAGATCATTTATATATATTTTACACAAGACATTATATAGTATATGATTTTACATGTCATAATCAACCCTATATAGAATCATGGTTTCATTGTAACCTATGGAAAATTAAAACTACATTGTGGGGTGTTTGTAGTATACCCTTATAAACTATATTTGGAATTCCACATGAAACTTCATAAATATGGATATTTTCAAAAATTGAATTTATAAAATCATAATGAGTATTATGAAATGAATTAATAAAATAAGACGATGCTCAGAAACAAATCATCAAGGAAATATATATCATATATTATTATGATATATTTTTATACTCTTTACAATAAGAGATGCATTAAAAACTATGATGAGAATATTCCATTTCACAATTCCATGGAGCCATTAATACAATAAGTATTTCAAAAGAAAATAAATTTTCAAATTTATGTGAAATCAAATATTTTTTATTTATATCATCACAACAAGAATAGAAGAACAACATGACATAATGAAGAATTAAATATAGACAATTATTGGAATATAATTACTTCAGATTTGATAATATCCTTATTTATGATGATAATGGAATATCCAAAAATTATATGTTTGTATTATTTATGATTCCTTGAATATTAAAAATGAAATACTTTTTTTAAATAAGATAGTTCTCCCTTGATAAAATATGGTGAGTTTCATTGAAGATTTCATAACACATTAAGGATTAGTGGTGTTTCTAGAAGAAGAGTTAGAAGGATATGAAACAATAGTGTGGTAGAAGGTAGTTGACAAGAGTATGAGAAAACAATACTATTTTTTCCTATTCGTGGTGTTGTGACTCTATGATTATTGAAAATTCAATTTGATTGCAATCATAGTGTATATAAGGGGATAAAAAAGACCATATTGTATAGATATGTTTTGATCATGTATGTGTAGTGGAAGACCTATTTAGTGGATCATGGATTGATACATGGTGAAATGGTGTAACCATATAAAAAATTCCTTCAACTTATATGATATTTTAGATATGGGATGATGTATAAATACTATATTATTTGACATATTAGGGAGAGAGATGATTCATTCCCTAGGTAATGTGGATAATACCTGACCAACGCTTGTGTGTTATTATGTTATGAAATTTTAATAACTCTAATATCCAAATATATTTCGCGTCTCAGTGAAAAGAAATAAGGTGAAGATTAGATTTTCATAGTAGTTATGAACCTTGTATAAAATCCGAATACTACATTTTAATTTATTTAATACAAGAAAATAAATGTGAGGTATTGGGGAACATAAAATGTCTTTATATCTCACCAATAAGATATATTATCTATAAATGAGGGGATTAATTAAAATAATGATAAAACTCGGTGAAATATTAAATATTTTTTCAACCACACTGTCAATTACCTTCCATTCTCCATTTGGCTCTACATGTTTTTAGAGCTAATCTAGTATACCACTGATTGGATTTAATTTTTGTACAAATTTTATATCATCATATATGAAGTAATGATTTAAGGATAACTTTTACTTGAAAAAGATGGAGAAATGTGAAGTTCTTTCTGGCGATGATAGCATAGATATCTCAATATAACCCTAATAATTAAAAAAATGGAGGAAATAGACAAAGATATAATTATATGGATACAAAGTATCAGACCCATCATGCGGCTGATTATAATAGTCATTGTTCGTTTATAATTTTTTTTAATGTGATACTTTTTATAATATCATTTAATTGTGTGGGGAATATGATGATGGTGATATTAATAAAATAGTTTAATAAATCTTGTCACATATTTAATAGAATGGGAAGAAATTACATACTGAATTAATCAAAATAATTCCTAATTTATATAATATACTCTATAATGAAAAATAAACATTAAAAGATAAAGTTATAGAAAAGGATAATGCACATGGAATGAAATTCAAAATGTTCATTAATTTAAATGATCATCATGATGAAAATGATAATACATTTTATTTTGATATGGAAATATTTTTATACACGTGGAATAGTATCATATAAGTGTCTCTAAGTAGGAGGTAAATAAAAATTTTCATGAAGAATTGATCCTTAAATTGATAAATCTATATAAATTTATTCAAAATTAAAATTATCCTCAAATTTACTTCAAATAAATAAGATTAAATGATATGATATCTGGACATAATAATCAAGAAATATTTTTAATGATAGAATTTAATGACTATAGATTTAATTTGATGAAATATTTACCACTATTTAGGTGAGAAATAACACCCCAATATGATGTATCTTTTTATTTAAGTACAATTGGGAAATATGGAACCATATCATGCTATAACATCCCAAATAGTTCTGAAGAAATAACCTTCCACAAAAACATGAGATAAAATATTATTTCAGCACTTCCTTATAACACTTTCAAGAGGATCATGAATCCTCCTAAGTAGTGTATAAATGATCCTTCAAAAATGTAACCCATTTTTATACTAATACATGTAACAATGACACTCTCACATCTTAAATTATTTTATCTGAAAAAATGAATTGTTTGAGGATAATTATCATAAAAAACCTCAATACATCTATGGTTATTTCTTTCAAATCCAAGAAGACCCCCTAATTATGAAGATTCTAAAAGGGTTGTGTTACAACAGAATAATATAATGTTGTACAAGAAGACATTTCAATGTACATTGATGTTCATGAAAATAGAAAAATGGTTTATTTATTATAGATATTTTTGGTGGATGATTATGTATAAAGAAATAACGAATTGGAAAAATATTTTAACTTATGGAAAAAATCGGTGGCCATGGTAAAGAGGTATTAAAATAAAAGAATTAATAGGACCTTATATCAAAATGTAGCCCCCACAAAAAATAATAATATATATTAAAATAAATAATTGAAATTCTTATAGATTATTTGTTAAATTTTTTACAAAACTGTTCATGATTATAACTTGTTATAGTATATAAATTAATGAAAATAATATTATACTAATAAAAATTGGGGACTAAAATTTTATAATTCAAAAAATAAATTAGAAATAAACTCCTCCTTCTGTAGTATTCAGGAAATGAAATTTGTGTCAACCACTCTCTGGAAGTCTATAAAGGATACTCATTTCATTTTAAAATATATAGTGATATTCATATATTGTGGATGGAGTTTACATATCATGGGACATTGTAAAATGATCATGCACATCAAGATATAATGGATAATTATATATCAAATAGAGGATTCAATCAAATAATGAAATAAATATTTTTTGAATGTAATGAATCTCTACAAAACCGTTGAAGGAGGAATTGTAAAAGTGAATGACAATGTAATTACTGAAATTGATTCAAAAGTATTCGAATTATAAATTTATCAGTATAGAATTTCTAAAGGTATGTCCAAACTTTTAAATAGTAGATAAAAAATAGATATGATTATAGAAAGTAAAAAGTTGAAAAAAAGAATAATTCACATGATGATAAACATATATTTGCAATTATGGTGTCTAAGACTAAGGGTACTATAATTTTTAAAATTTAATTTAGTTTCTATAAGAAATTTAAATAAGAACATAAATGATTTTATGAAATTTATTCAAGTTCAATAATATATTTTGATAAAATTAAATTACAATCTTGGAGACACATCTATATTTGTAAAAGATGTAAGATATTCCCCATAATATGATTATTAATGAAGAGGAAAATTATTTCTACTCCATGTAGATCAATATTGGAATAAAAAATAGAATATAGGAATTGAGTTCTCTAGAAAATTTAGAACTATAAATAATGTGTTTGGAAAGATGAAAAAATTTAAGACCCAATACTTTGATAAAATAGTTATAACTCTCCAACTCCAACACACCTCATCATTTACATATTTTGGTATATAATAACATTATTGGAAATAATGAAAATAAAATAAAGGGGATTTGGATGTGTATTTCACTATAAAAAAATAATAATATCTAGTCTTTAAGAAGTGTCTCTAGCTTCCATAAAGACGAGGAAGTGAGTCCATCCATCGAGATGAAAAAAATATGTAGTGGAGCTGTAATAGTGTGTTAATTAATATATTATAATATTTTTTTATATCCCCTTAAAATGGGAGTTGATTAATGAATAAACCTCCATGTTGTTAATTTTTCAATAATATGTATGATGGTGAGGTACACAATTATGTGAATTTTTCTAGAAGGGGGATTATGTTGTCCTGAAGTTGAAATTTTGATGTCTTTTTTTTTTATTTTAGTAGATGATATATAATTCATGAAAACATAATGAATGTTCTCTTAATTTGGGATGTTTGAAAGAGGTATAACATGAAATAATAGAAAATGGCAGTCCATGATATATTTTTGAAACAAATCTTAGATTATACACTATAACAACTAGTGTAGAAAAAGGGTTAACTTACAAAAGGTTCTTTGAAAAGTTGGGCCTACTTCCATATTCTTCTATACAAGTGAATCATTTTGTAATGATGAAAAAAGAGGAAATGATTTATATGTTTTTAATAGAAAAAATATTTCTAAACATGTTTACAGATCAAAAGAGTTAAATTCCACCATTAACTAGCCTATTCATTTATTTTCAAAATGGTGGAAATGAAAAAGGGATTACCATAAAAAACATTAACATAAAATCAATTGATGATATTTTCAACTAATAACAAAGTGTAATTTATGTATCAACAAATAAGATATCAATTCATTAAATTAGTATGGTTTTGATAATGAGGAGCTAGATTTCCATATTTTTTTGGTTTATTATGAATATACATATTACATTAAAAATATAACTTCGATAAAATGACTGCGATAATGTTTCCCATGTAAAAAAAGTAAAAAAGGTAAAGGTTTATTCTTAATTAATATCATAGAATGATAAATTTATATAGAAACACAATAATGTGTGTATTGTTTCTGAACTCATATTCATTATAAAATAATACTACGATATATGTCAATGTTCATTCAACTTCATTTTATGGAAGATAACAATATCCAAATAGTAAAAGAGTATTCACATTTTTAAAATGAATTGAATTTATTTGATGAACAAACTATATGAAGTCAATAAAAACTATATACAAGGCACAACACGTGAATATTATAGTTTTAATATATAGAGATCATTTGGTCAATTATTTATCAATTTATGAAGTGTTTGAGAATCCCTTTATGTTGGATTAATATATTATTTTAATATTTTTAGTTTTCTAAGACTGGTTTGTAGAAGTATATAGTGACAAAAGGAGGAACTCAACAATGGTCATATGGCACAAAAGACTCTCCATTGGTTACAATCCATATACATTCTATGGTATATTTCAAGGAGAATTTCAAAAAAAATAGAAAATCCTTGGACATTCCGAGAAATATCATATGGTACGGAGTAGATTTAAAAGGTATCTCTATTTGTTATAACATCTTTCAAAGTATACATAAAGTTCTAATGTATAAATCACCCTTATAGGATACATGAACCAAATAATTATGAAATTATAGGGTACAAGATGACATTGTAGGATAGATATATAGGTAAATGGGACAACACACTATGAAAATCATTACTTGGTATAATGAACACTATGATGAATTAGATATTTCATTATTACCTATGAAAATAATAAATTCTTATAGAAAGGACTTTATAAGGTACCTATAAAAACATCAAAGTGTACATATCATTTTACTATATAAAGATGTGAATAATAAGAAATAAAACATAGAAATTAAAAATTAATACATTAAAAAAAAATCAAATTACATATTTCTCATGAACTAATTTTAATAGAATCAAACATCACATATTATTCTAAAATATTTTTTGTCTAATTGTTAAGGTAATTCATCCAAAAGTATATGGGAACATGAAATATCTCAATTTTCTAAATCAATTCATAAATGAGGGATATTAAAATAAAATATAAGTCATCTCCTTGAATTTAACTGGAATGGATACATTCCTATTGTCTTATTTTTCTTCAGTCGTAAAATAATTACTTTCCATTTGACCTTGTTTTTAATAAATATTACATTTCTTATGGAGTGTAATCTTAAATATTTCCAAATCGATTGATATGTGGTCCTAAAAGGTATTAATAATATATTATTGCTTTTAGATTCTAAACATTCACTCAGAGTGTGTCCCACTATTCCAAAAAATCATTTATAATTCCAGCATTATTTTAAATACATTTCCTTATGCTTTATTAATATTTCCCTAAAACTTCCATGATTATAGAAATTTTACAATAAACATATCACCTATATTTATCATATATTTCTTTTATATGTTTGTTGTTTTTAATAATATCATTATGTTAGTATTTAAACAAATAGATCCACATATTATTTTCCATTAGTTAGCCGTATATAATTTCAAATAATGAAACAATTTTGTCATATCCAATTTACATTTTCACCCCCAATGAAAACAATGATCCTTCCCAAAATTTCAATATTACCATTATTAACTATAACTCACAGTCGAATTCATTAACTATATCACTTTTTCTATTATTTTAAAGGTATTTTTAAAATTTTTTCCTCTCAATTAATCTCTTATATCAATAGAATTTTGTTTTCATCTTATAATCACATTAATAATATTATATTTCTTTATAATTATTGATACCATGGAAAAGAAAATGAAGATTATAATGTATTTCTTCTCACTGATTATTAAATCGATTAATTTTTCAATATCACATATAAATGAAGAGAAATAAACTAACCCCCATGTCAAAAGGTAATAGAGAAAACCTTTTGTTTCTTGTATATCATGGTAGGAAAAATTCAATTAGCTTCCCAAACATGTCATGATTTTTGGAAAACATATTCTCATGATTAAATTATAGTAACAAATATATTGACTTTTTTTATACATAATTTTATCATAGATATTGGTATACTGCAAGTGTAAAACTCTACATTTTTTTATAAAAGAATGAATTCTAAACGAAGTCTCAAGAGGATGTTAGGAAATCCATTTGTGTTTTACTAAACATACATAGTATTATTTTGGTGTACTGAGATCATATATATGATGTTATGATATATACTGAAGGGGATGAGATTCCCTCAATGTGATGTGAATATATTCTATTAAAATTTGGAGTATTCAAGAATTTTGTTCAGAGGTGAATAACCATAAATACGTGAACCAAATGTTTTTTATAGAGAACAATAGAAATATTTTTAGTTTTAACACATAAATATTGTAAGGGAAATTATAAGATGATGTTTTAATTTAAAGAAATTTCATAGACCAAATGATTGGAAACATGTGATACATAACATATTGATAAGGTTCCCTAGTAAGGTATATTTGTCATTATATGGTACACACCTCAATATGGTGTATGGATACTATATAGGGTGAATGAAAATAATAATTTTGATTTCACTAGGTATTAGTTAACTTTAGAGATCATTTTTATATATGGTACACAATAAATTATATGGTACATGATCATAACAAGTCATAATAAACCCTATATAGAATCACGGGTTTCATTATAAACTATGGAAAATGAAAAACAAGATAGTGGGGTGTTTGTAATATACCCAAATAAACTACATACGGAATACCACAAAAAACTATATAAATATGGATATTTTAAAAATTTATGGTGAGAAAATAATAATGAATATTATGAAATGAATAAATCAAATAAGACAGTGCTCAAAACTAATCATCAAGGAAATAAATATCATATATTATTCTGAGATATTTATATTCTTTATAATAAGAATTGTGTTCAAAACTGTGAGGAGAATATTTCATTTTACAATTCCATTAATCTTTAATACAATAAGGATTTTAAATGAAAATAAATTTTCATATTTTATTGAAACCAAATATTATATATTTCTATCATCGTATCGAGAATTAAAGAAAGACGTCACATTATGAAGAATTAAATATAGACAGTAATTGGAATATAATTACATTACAGTTGAGAATATCCTTCATTCTTATGATAATGGAATATCCAAAAAATATATGGAGGTATTTTTATGATTCCTTGAATATTAAAAGTCAAATACCTTTAGTAATTTAGATAGTGCTCCCTCAATAAAATATGAAGAGTTTCATAGAATATTGGTAACACATCAAGGATACTCGATGTTTTCAGAACAAGAGCTAGATGAATGTGATACAATAGTGTCATGGAAGTATGTTGATAAGAGTATGAGAAAAAACTATATTTATTCCAATTCATGGTGTTGTGAATATATGATTTTTATAAATTCAGTTTGATTGTAATCATAGTTTATATAAGGGGATGACAAATATCATCTTGAATAGATATTTTTAAATCATGTATGTGTAGTGAAATACCTATTTAGAAGATCATGGAATGATACATGGTAAAATGATGGTACCCATATAAAAAATTCCTTCATCCAATAGAATATCGTGGACATGGGATGTTGTATAAAGACACTAGTATGGGATTTATTAGGGAGTGGTGTGATTCATTCCATATGTAAGGTGCATAATACCTACCCAAACCTTTTGTCTTATTATTTTATGAACTTGTAATAACTATGATATACAAGATATAATTTGTGTCTCAATGGGATAGAAATAAGGTGAGGATTATATTTTTATATGTGTTATGAAGCTTGTAAAAAATGTGCATACTACATTTTCTATTTATTTAATAAATTAAAATCAATGTTAGGGTTTGAGGAACATGAAATGTCTTCATATCTCAAAAATAGGATAGATTTTCTAATGCATGAGGGGATTAACAAAAAGAACGATAAAACTCAGTAAAATATTATATATATTTTCAACCACATTCTCAATTACCTTTAATAATCCATTGGGCTCTACATGTTTTTTTAGAGATAATCTGGAATCCCTTTGAATGGATTTAATTTTTATACTAATTTTTTTCATCATATATCAAGGGCAGATTTAAGGAAAAAATTTACATGACTTGGATGGGGATATGTGATGTTCCATCTGGTGATGATAACATGGATATCACAATAAAAGCCTATGAATCAGAAAAAATGGAGGAATAGAAAAAGAAATAAATATATGGATAAGAAGTATCAGTCCCTCCATGCATTTGATTATAATTCATTTAAAGATTTTATTTGGTGTGAGACCTTTTATAAAATGAAATAATTGTCTGGGGATATGATGATATTAATATTATCAAAATAGTTTAAGAAATCTAGTAACATATTTAATTTAAGGGGAAGATATTACATCTTGAATTAATCACAGGAATTTCTAGTTTATATAATATACTCCATAATGAAAAAGAAAAATCAGATGATAAAGTTAATGAAAAGGATGGTTCACTAAGAATGATAATCATAATTTTCATTACTCAAAATGATCATCTAGATGAAATTTATTATTATGTATTATTTTGATATGGAAATATTTTTATAATTGTCGAAATGAATCATATAAGTGTTGATAAGAAAGAGGTAAATAAATTTTTTTCTTGATGTATTGATCCTTACATTGATAAAACTATATAAATATTATCAAAAATTCAAATGATCCACAATTTTATGTCAAATAAATAAAATTAAATGATATGATATCTCTTTATAATAATTATTTTATATTTATAATGATCAAATTCAAGGACTAAATATTCAGTCTGAAGATATAATGACCACCATTTAGGTAGAAAATAACACCCCTATATGATGGAACTTATGATTTGAGTAGTACGACAAAATATGGAACCATCTCATGCTAGATCATCCCAAATATTTCAGAAGCAATAACCTTCCACAAAAACATGAGATACAATATTATTTTAGCACTACCTTATAACTGTTTCATGTGGATCATGAATCCTCCTTCCAAGTAGTCTATAATAGATCCTTCAAGAATGTAAGCCATTTTTATAGTAATACATGTAATCGTTATTCTATCAACTCTTAAATTATAGGATTTGAAACAAAACAATAATTAATGTTGGAGGATAATGATCATAAAAAACATCAATACATTTATGGTTGTTTCTGTCAAATCCATGAAGACCCCCTAATTAAGAAGATTATAAAAAGGTGGTGTTACCACAAAATAATATAATAGTTCATAAGAAGAAATTACAATTTACATTGATGTTCATGAAAATAGAAAATTGGTTTATTTATTATAGATATTTTTGGTGGAGGATTTTGTATATAGAAATAATAAATTGGGATAATATTCCAACATATGAAAACAATAGTTGTTCATGATAAAGGGGTACTTGAAAAACTGAATGTAGTGGACCTTCCATAAAAATTTCGTACTCACAAAAAGAAAGAATATATATTAAAATAATGAATTCAAATTCATATAGATGATTTGTTAAATTTTTTACATAACTTTTTGTGATTATGAATTGACATGGTATATTAATTAAATGAAACAATATTATTCTATTAAAAATTGAGGACTAAAATTTTATAATTCACAAAAGAAATTATAAATTATCTTTGGATTGTGTAGTATTAAAAAAATTCAAATTTGAGTCAACCACACTCTATATTTCTTTAAAAGATGCTCATTGAATTTTAAAATCTATTGTGATTATATTCTTTTATTGTGGATGGAGATTACACGTCATGGAAAATTTAAAAATTACCTTGCACATCAAGATATAATGGAGAATTCTAAATAAAACAGTGGATTCAATCAAATAATGAAGAAAAATATTTTTTGAATGTAATTCATCACTAAAGAAGCATTGGAGGAACATTTGTAAAAGGTAATGACAATGTATTGGCCAAAATTGTTTCAAAAATATAAAAATTCTCAATATATCAATAAGAAATTCCATATGGTCTGTCAAAAAATTTAGATAGTAGATAAACAAATAGATAAGGATCTAGAAAGTAAATAGTTCAAAAAAGAATATTTCACATGATGATAAACATGTTTTTAAAATCAGGATTTCTAAGACTAAGGGTCCTATAATTTTTTAAAAATAAGTTGGTTGTTACAAGAAATATAAACAACAACTAAAATGATTATATGACATTTATACAAAAGAAATAATAGACTTCGATAAAAGTAATCTACAATCTTGAAGTCACAACTATATTTACAAAAGATATAAGATATATGCCGATAATATGATTTATTATGAAGAAGGATAATTCTTTCTACTCCAAGAAGATCAATATTGTAAGAGTGACTAGAGTACAGGAATAGAGTTCTCTTTAAATTTTCAATCAAGAAATAATGTGTTTGGGAAGATGCATAAGTCTGTGACCTGCTACTTTTACATAATACTTATAACCCTCCCACCCCAACACACCACATCATTTCCTTATTTTGGTATATAAAAACATGAGGGTAAATTATGTAAATAAAATTAAGGAGAGTTGGATGAGGATTTCACTATCATAAAATAATAATATCTAGTCTTCAAGAAGTTTCTCTATTTTCTATAAAGATGAAGAAGATAGTGCATCCATCGATGTGAAAACAATATGTAGAGGATCAGTAAAAGTGTGTTAATTCATATATTCTAATAATTTTTGACATCCACTAAAAAATGTGAGTTTAGTAATGAAATCAAACCTCTATGTTTTTAATTTGTAATGACTAAGTATGATGGCGGTGTCATGACCCGTCCTCGAGGCCCGTGTCGTGACTACCCCAAGCCCACCTTCCATAGGCCAAGGGCTGGCGTCTAGCACCAAGGCGTAAATCCCAACAAAAAGGGGAAGGCACTGCCTTTAGAAAGTAAACATACACCATAGAGTAAGCCAGAAGAAGTAAAAACTAAGTAAAATTGGGTATAAAAGTAAGTGCGGAAAGTAAATGGGCCAGAATACAAACCCAAACTGAAAGTAAAGTACAAATGGAAAGGAAGTGCATCAACTAAAAATAAAGCAGCAACGTCAAGATGTCCACTCGAAGTCCCACCTGAAGGGTGGGTATAGATAGCCAACTTAGCTCCTCGGGTCCAGTGGTTAGCTCCGTGTACGCCCCGCCCAGTGGTCCACCTCCAGGTACCGACTGCTCCACTAGCCTCTACCACGATCAGTGATATCCGTCGTCTGTATCAAACACAATGTAGTGTGGGAATTTCCCATTCCAGGGTGAGTATACGCTACTCAGTAGGGACCCCGAGACCCCCGAAGGTCTCCTAGAACCCACAAAGGATAATCCCCAAAGGAAATATACAATCACGAAGTAACAAACCACACTACATAGGTATATGCCCATACATATACATAAGTCATCAATTTTATGTTCGGCTCCAACATCCGAGCCCAAGTTCGATCACGTCCACAAAGGAGTACAACCCAATCCACACAGGTTAACACAACTCAATCCACATAGGAAAGCAAGCCAATCATATCAAAGATATTGATTGAAGTCAAGAATCATCTCACACAGGAAGACTTCTTCGGTGTTAGATATGATCAGATATAGCCATTGATTCATCTAATCTGGGACCCACATAGGATACTAAACCAGCCAAGCTGCCGAGCCCACATAGGATTTCAGTGCAGTCTTCACTGTCGTCGAACCCAAAGAGGATTTCAATAAGGTCTTCATCACTGCCGAACCCACATAGGATTTCAGTGCAGTCTTCATCACCGTCGAACCCACATAGGATTTCAGTACGATCTTCATCGCTGCCGAACCTACATAAGATTTCTGTGCAGTCTTCATTACCGTCGAACCCAAATAGGATTTCAGTATGGTCTTCATTGGTACCGAACCCACATAGGATTTTAGTGCAGTCTTCATCACTACCGAACCCATATAGGAGTTCAGGGCAGTCTTCATTGTCGTTGAACCCACATAGGATTTCAGTACGGTCTTCATCATAGTCGCAGTCGCAGCCATCTCTAAGGTTCCCGCACACAGCATGCTCGTTTCCGGGAGGGTCCGCTCCACGAGTCAAGGGGTCGATACATCATCTAACACATAGTTCGGAGTTGATTTATCTCAAAGTTCCGTCTCGAAAAGAGGAACTCAACGTGATAGATGGCGCGTCAATCAGACACCTGGTCTGAGAGTTATTGGCTTTTTCGTTCCAGGGTCCGGCAGGTTTTTAAGTCAAAACCACCCCGACCGCACTCCAACTGCATCCAAACCTCGAGCGGAGTAAACCAAAAGGTCTCTCTCACTAAGAGGAAACCAAAAAAGTCGACGGTATGTCAATCGGAAGTCCGTAGCTCAAGTTATAAGTGTTTCCGCTCCGAGGGCCCGGTTGGTTTTGTGTATGAAACAACCTGGCCATACCCAATGTTCTCCGAAACCTTGAGTTTACTAGACCGAAATGACCATCTCGATCCAAGGATCGCATCTCAACTAACGGTGCATCGATCAAAGGTCTGTAGCCCAAGATACAGACATTTGAACGGAACAGTCCGGGAATAGGGGTTTTGGGCCCGGACCGACCCGGCCCAAGACCTCCCCTAGGTCGGCCCGAACCGGGTCGACCCGAACTATGTCCGGGTCCAACCCATTAGGACGTGGCCCAGCCCGTCTGGCACAGTGTGGCCCGGTCGGGGTGTTTTGGTGCTGGCCGAGCGGGGTCAGCTTGGCGGTGGCCGAGCGAATGCACAAGGGGGCGGCTGCCCCCTTGATTGATGCCACGACCCTCACGTGGGGGCCTCTCTTTGCCAGCAATTCAGTGTTGGCCGCCACGTCTCCCATGGATCCCACATGGATGCGGGATCCATTCATCCCGCTGCCGCCACAGCTTCAGCCGCGTCGGATCCTGCCGGCGGCCCGCCGCAGCGCCGCCGCATCGGTTGGGCACACTTGCATCACCTTCCACGGACCACCGGACGTGCTCCGGTGGTCTCATTTGCCCGTCGACTGCACCTACGGCTCTCCCTGGACCCATACTTTACTGAAAAAGACTCAAATCACTGTTGTGGTCCCATTCTATCATTGTCGTCAATCCACGCACCAACAACAAAGAAACGGTGGGTTCGAACTTGTTTGTTGGTCCCCACCCACTGCGTTAATGGTTCAAACGTCTTTCAAAAATTTAAACGCATGTCGAGGATTTAATTCACATAAAAAAAATTAAACCAAATCCCCTACCTCAAGGTGTCGTTGAACAAAGGTCCATCGCGGAAAAGAATGTCGTGGAAGAAAGTTCCATAAGCATTGTCGGCGTCATGGAGAACAGAATCCTCGGTGTCGCAGTACACTGTGCCGCATCATCGATCTTCTAGGATTCGGCGTTCTTCGTCATCCTTCGTCAGAGGCCGGCATTCTTCTTCGGGGACGGTGCGTTCTTCACGTTCTTCAAGGAGGAAGAACGTTCTTTAAGACTTAGAGCTTTCCTCTTCCAAATCTTCTCGCACAACGTAACCACCTAAGAAAAATATGGCTTTGCCTTATTTTATTTCTCATGCCAACTGTTTTTGAAATTCAAAATTAATACACGGTTTAATTAACGTGCATTGACCAATTAATGAGGCATTTAATAATCCAAATAAACACGAGAGTTTACTTGGCATTTAAGAGGGGGTGCGGGTGAGTTAACATATTAAATGATCGTGGGAGGTGAAATGCAAACAAAGGGGTGGGGCTCATGTGGGACCCACCTCACTAATATCCTACCTAGGAGTTAGGGTATTCGTGGGTCCCACTCCAACCATCAAGCATAGGTTTAAGCTACCATAAATAAAAATAACATTAGTTGCACAAATTTTATTTTTATTCTTTAGTTAACCCAATTAATTAATAACGTCACCCGAGCAAACACAACTCTGGAAAAAGTGATCTTAAACAATTACCGGTGTTGAAGTTCAATCAGTGTCCTCGGATTTCGATTCCGAGCACTGGTTCAAAGTTAGGAAAAGCCACTCATTTGTTAACTGAACGTACCCGAGCTAAACTTCAGAAATTGATTCCGGGCACAACGGGCCTCGAAATCAGGTGCCATCAGAAACTGCGTTCTTGTAAAATCACAAAGAAAATAAAATTTCGTTGAATTTTATGGGTCTTTACATTACTCCCACCTCAGAGATTTACGTCCCCATAAAGATACATCATAAACTAGGGGAACAAATGTGGGTAATGTGCACGCATCTGAGTCTCCCGCTCCCACGTGCTCTCCTGGAGGTTCCCGTGCAGCCATCTGATGTGCACTAGAGGTATCGACCATCCACGTAGGACCCACTCTTGTGGATCCTCGATCTCCACTGGGACCTCCGCAAAATTCGCCCCATCGTCAATGTCCTGCTCCCCATGGTCGATGATATGCATCGGGTCGTGCACGTATCTCCTCAACTGAGATAGGTGGAAGATGTCGTGCACCCGGTGCAACTGAGGTGGTAGAGCCAGGTGGCAAGACACTTCGAATACCCTACAGAGGACCAGGAATGGTCCGATAAAGCGTGGAGATAACTTGCCGCCTCGGAAAAATCTCCGTAATCTACGTCGAGGTGAGACCCGCAAGAAGATGTGGTCGCCATCCTCGAACTCCAGTGGCCTCCGCCTCTTGTCAGCATAAGACTTCTGTCAGCTCTGAGCTATTCTCATCCACTCCTGGATGACCTGGACCTTTTCTGTCGTGGCCTGGACCGTCTTTGGTCCCACAAGTGCTGACTCCCCGGGGTATGTCCAACACAGAGGTGATCTGCAAGGCCGGTCGTACAATGCCTCGTATGGTGCCATCCAGATGGTGGAGTGGTTGTTGTTGTTGTATGCGAACTCCACCAAGGGTAGATGGTTCTCCCAGCTGCGACCAATGTCAAGGAAACATGCACAGAGCATGTCCTTGAGAGTCTGAATGGTCCTCTCCATTTGACTATCCGTCTGAGGGTGAAAGGCGGTGCTCAGACGTAGCTACGTCCCGAAAGCCTCCTGCAACCCCTTCCAAAACCGGGAAGTAAAGCGAGCATCTCGATCAGAGACAATAGATAATGGAACACCATGAATCCATACAATCTCCTGAACTTAGAGATGCCCCAAGCTCTCTACTGAGCCCTGCTCTCTGATGGGTAAGAAGTGGGCTGACTTAGTGAGTGGGTCGAAAATCACCCAAATGGAGTCGTGACCTCTGAAAGTGCGTGGAAGTCCAGTCATGAAATCCATAGATATCCCGTCCCACTTCCACTCCGAGACCTCCAAGGGTTGTACCAAGACAGCTAGTACCTCATGCTATGCCTTCACCAGCTGGAAGGTGAGGCATCGAGAAACAAACTTTTCCACAACCTTCTTCATACTCGGCCACCAGTACTGTCGTCTGAGATCCTGGTACATCTTCTCCCCTCCTGGATGTACCACTAAAGGGTAAGTGTGAAACTATCTCTGAACCTCCTCCTGCAAAGATGTCGGTACCATGGTACATCCTCTGAAAAGGACATCGTTCTCTCCTCCTACGGAGAATCCATCAGGTGCCTGTCCTGAGGATATCTGAGCACGCCGCGTCTCACAGTCAGCGTCCCCACGCTGTGCCTCTCTGAATTGCTGCAGTAGTGGAGGAGTGACTGTGAGTGACTGAACAAAGGCTACTCCATCTCTATCCACGAAGGATATCTACAATGTGGCTAGCTACTCTGTCGCCTCCCTGAGTAGCTTGATGATCGTCCTCCTGCTGAGAGCATCAGCTACTACATTCCCCTTCCCAGGAGTATAGACTATCTCAAAGTCATAATCCTAGAGGAACTTGAGCCATCGCCGCTGTCTCAGATTCAAGTCCTTCTATGAGAAGATGTACCTAAGACTCTGGTGGCCAGAGTAGACTGTAAAGAGCACGCCCATTAGATAGTGTCGCCACATCTTCAGAGTGAAGACCAATGATGCTAACTCCAGGTCATGGGTAGCGTAGTTCTACTCATCCTGTCTCAACTGACATGATCCATAGGCGATCACTGCCCGCTCCTACATCAGGACACATTCGAGTCTGGTACCTGATGCATCGATGTAGACTATGTACCATACTCCCTCCTCCAGTAGCCTCAAGATAGGGGCGCTGGTCAATCTCTGTCTCAGGTCCTGGAAGCTCTGCTGACATCTGTCTGACCACACGAATGGTTTCCCCTTCTTCGTCAAAGCTGAGAGTGGTGTCGTAACTCTGGAAAAGATCTGTACAAATCGTCGGTAGTACCCAGCTAGCCCTAAGAAACTCTGCACCACTGTCATGCTCCTAGGTGGCTCCCAAGCTAGCACTGCCTCGATCTTCGCAGGATCCACCGCAACTCCCGCCTCAAAGATGGCATGTCCAAAAAAGTGGAACTCACGTAACCAGAACTAACACTTCGAGAGCTTTCCATAATGCTGGTGCTCTCGGAGTGTGTCCAGTACAACCCGCAAGTGGTAGGCGTGCTCCTCCTCAGTGGTCGAGTATATCAATATGTCGTCGATGAAGACCACAGAAAATAGATTGAGGTATGGGTTAAAGATCCTATTCATGAGACCCATGAACAATTCTGGAGCATTGGTTAGGCCGAAAGGCATAACCAAGATCACATAGTGGCCATACCGACATCTAAAGGCCATCTTCTGCACGTCCTCATGTCGAACTATGAGCTGATGATAGGCTGACCTGAGGTCTATCTTTGAGAACCACCGTGCTCCCTTGAGCTGATCGAAGAGGTCGTCAATCCTCGGTAGGGGATACTTGTTCCTCACGGTCACCTGGTTCTGGCGACGATATTCAACACAAAGTCTCAAACTCTCGTCCGCCTTCTTGGCGAACAATATCGGGGAAGCCCAGGGTGAAACACTGGTTCGGATGAATCCCTTTCCCTGCAAGTCCTCCAACTGTACCCGTAGCTCTCGATGCTTAGCGGGAGCCATCCAATATGATGGAGTGGATATCAGGGCTGTCCTGGGGTACAAGTCAATATAAAATTCTACCACTCTATGAGGAGGTAGTCCTGTAACGTCGTCAGGGAAAACGTCCGCATACTAATCCACCACTACAGGAAAACTAGGACTATGCACGTCAACAGCTCCCAGGATGAGGCTAGCCAACTGGTGAGTGATGGGCTGTCTTCTCCTCTGAGAGAGTCCATCCTATGCTGCAAAGGCTCCCTTCTCGCCGGTGAAGGTGAACCTGCTCCCATCGGTGCGTATAAAACGCACCTTGAGCCTAATACAGTTGATCTGAGCATGGACTGTAGATAACCAATCCATGCCCAAGATGACGTCGTAAGGCCTCGATGCCGCTACAAGAAGATCCCAACCGAAGCTCTCACCTCCTAGAGTAAGCTCACACTACCAGCACCAGTGCGTAATCATCAAGTCTACTTCCGTAGGAGTCTCAAGCCGTAAGGATCGAGCCAACGGATCCGTCAGAATCTCTGATCTCCGAACAAGGGAAGCGGAAATAAAATAATGACTCGCTCTTCTGTCTATAAGAACTACAGAAAGGGTGGAATAGACACAAATAGTACCTCAAATCATCTCTGGCATGCCGTGGTCATAGGCCTTCGCTACCTGAAGCTGAGCCTGTCTCTGCCCACCAGCTCCCTGTGGTCAGGGTGGGCCTCCAGGCGGTGGTGGTGGTAAAGCCTCAAAGCGTTTCCCACCACCTGCTGCTTGGACAGCTCCCCTGCCCCGTCCACCTGCTCTCGGTGGAATGCCACGGTTGACCCTCTGCCTCTGGCTAGGTGTCCCCTCAACCGTCTACTGCTCCTCTGCACGGTGGGTCGGGCAGTCACGAGCCATGCGGCCCTACCCTCCGCATGCGTGGCACTGTCTGCTCCTCGGAAGGCTGGCTCTACGCCCTGTGCCCCATACCTTTGAGCCAGTGTCCTAAGGTCGTCTGCTTAATGGTCCGGTCCACCTGGACCCCTGTGACATCTGTTGACTTCCAGCTACCGACGACTCTGCTATGTGCCGCCCTGCGGTAGTTCTCGCTACTAGCCTAGGTTCGGCAAGAAAGCTCACTATGTGAAGAGCTTGCTCCAGTACTCTTGCCTATATCGGAATGCTGAGGGAGATCATCGATGCCCTGATCTCACGCCTCAATCCCTACTCGATGGTCTGGGCCCAGTGGAATGGGTCCCGTACCATGTTCGTCGAATAGCGTGAGAGATCGGTAAATCTTGCCGAGTACTGAGCGACCGTCATGCTGCCCTGCCGCAGCTGTAGTAGCTTCTGGATGCGTACCGCACGGAGGGTGGCTGGGACGAACTCTGAGCGAAAGTGGCTCTCAATGTCCGTCCAGAGGAGTGATGCCTCGTCGTGCACCTGGAGCATCAAGATCCACCATCTGCCTGATGCCGCGTGCAGGAGGCTCGCTGCGAGGATCACCATGAGGTCAGATGGTGTCCCCACTAACCTGAAAACTCAAAAAACCGCCTCCAGCCAATCCTCGGCTGCATGAGGCTCCATCTCCCCACGGAACCTTGGTGGTCTCTGATGCTGAAACTCGTGCAGTGCACTAAGGCGATGTAACACCCTGAGATTTTATGAAAAATATTCTTTTTAATCTCATTAATATCATATGTTGTACGCTACACCAAAAGGAGCTTGTACAACACGCATCCTTGACTTTCCTTGCATTAAACGCAATCGCGACCTTCCTCGATAGCGTGTGTAGTATGCAATACCGAGTTTCACTAAACAACGATATGCTATTAAAATACTTTTAAAACTAGCCATTATGAATAGTAATAACCACTTTTTGAAATTTTGTATATTTTATTTTTCAAAATGGACTTCATTTTTGGATTCTGAATATCGAAATTAGATTAGGGTGAAATTTTGGTACTTTTCGGATAACTTTCATTTTCTGATGAATAGTCAAAATTATGAAATTTTAATTAAAAACAACCTTTTTAATCAAAATAATTAATAGTGATAAATTATTAATTTGAGTGATTTTAAAGTATATTTAGAATATATTTTTACAATTTAATACAATTTTTGTCATTGGATGTAATTTCACCTTTAAACCAGACATAAACAAGTGTCAATCTTTTGATAGTTATTATCTCTTAAAAACACGCTATTTGTTTTGACTACGGGAATTAATTTTTAAATTAATTAATGCAACAGATATGTTTTGAATTTGGTAAAATAGACATCATTTTTGATTTCATAATATCAAATATAGCTTAGGCCTAATTTTTGGTATTTTTCTGGAAACTTTCATTTTTGGATGAATAGTGAAACCAATAAGTGGTAGTTAAAAAATTGAATTTTTCATAAAACATAATTTTACCGCTTCTGTGAGTGCAATTTCGAAAATCCAAGAGACATGGTTAATAAAAAGGACTAAAATGTGGTTCAATGAGATGAAAATAATTTTTGGTGAATAGTAACTTTTTACTTTTATTTACCACGGTTAAAAGTAAAACGGATAATTAAGAGTAAAAATGATATTATTATTACCCTAACACATGTGATAATTCTATTGGATAAGTGTAATTCGACCAAAAGAAACCTTAGGAATAAAATATGACCATTTAGGCCCACTTGGATTAGATTAGGACATTTATTATTAATTTATTTAAAGAAGGGTTAAAATAGTTAAAATCAAAGTTTAATAAGTAGAGAATTTTTTTATATAGGGTTATACATAAGATAAATTCGACTATAAATATTCATTAGAAATCTAAAAAACTTTCCTACATAATGGTATTTTATTTTTAATTTTTATACATTAAATAATTTAATTTATTTATGACACAACGATGATGCAGTAATTATCTTATTAATTAAATATTGACATAATTGATGTTATAAATACCCAAATAAATGTAATTTGAGACTTTTTATGAATTAAACTAAATTTATAGGTTAATATGACCTGTTAGTATTTATTTAAGTAACTTTTTTCGAATTAATCATTCTGTTATGATTTTCACAAAAATCAATTACTAAATAGTGTCAAAATTGACATAAAATAGTTTTTAAAACAAATATTATATTATTAATTGTTATTTTATTCCTAAAAATATAAGGATCCGACAAATGACTTAGATGAGGTTATATATATTAATAATAAACAACTTGGGGTTCGTTTGGCTTGTTATAGTAAGTTTATTAACCTTATAGTGTAAGAACACAAAAAGACACGGTAAAAGTAAAATTATCTAACTTAAAGTTAAAACTAAATGATAAGGTTAAAATAGTAAACTAAACATGTCCAAATTCTATTGGATGAGAGGATTACGACCCATCCCAACCTTAGCTTCGAAATAAATCAATTTGGAGCTACTTAAAACCGAATATGGCTTTATAATAAAATAATATTTTTAGTTTTTCCAAAGGTTCCCCTCTCCTCCCTTATAAAAGGGCACCTCCTCCCTCTCTTCCTCACACCACTTTGAGCCTTCAAGCTCGGCCAACCCCTGCCAAATTCTCTTCTCCCCTTCCCTAGAAACATCCTAGAGGTCCTGGTCTTCTTAAAAGACCAATTTTAGTGCCCTGAGAGGAGGAATCAAAGAGGCGCTTCAAAGAAGAGGTAATGTCTGTTACCGATTCTTTCAACTTTATTTCTTCTTCCACTTATTCTTCGTAGGTTTCTTCCTTATGAAGTAATAACATCAGTGTCACTCATATACTGATATGTTATTATAAGTATGAAACAACCCTATTTCACCATCTATCCATCCTACATAAAATGAAATCACCATGCGTGCGTACGTACGAAATACCGTCTCCACGCCGTGGTGTAATCTATTTTCCATCACCACCTTACTTGGATGGGTATAATGGTTCAAATAAATAACTATAAATGATTATTGTAAAGTGATATTGATTCTGAAATAGTAGACATACACTCCAATACAATTCCACGATCTTGCGAATGATATCATCGCTCGTGCGTACGTACGGACTACCGTCTCCACAACGCGATGAGATTCACTCTACATGTTAACCATTCATGAATTATTATAAAGTATATATAATGAATAATAATGAAATAAATGACATAATAATGATACTGTATTTATGTTTATATATATATGTATGTCATTTACTTAATTCCATTCAATTCAAAAGGGAAACGAAAATAGCGTTCATGCGTACGTACGGCCTACCGTTTCCATGAACGGTGTATTTCATTCCTTTTTTCAATCTATAATGAATATATATTATATATAAATCATGTTCTGGAATTATATAAATCAGGATATAAGTAATAATATCAAGAACGACAAGTCTAAACACATACGATAAATAAAATGATTTTCCCAAAACGCTTCTTTAACATGGAATTTACAAATGAACGAGTAATATAAAGTCATAAGTGAAACATATATGATATCATAACAATGAATATGATTCTGTAATTATTTAATGACATTATTTAAATCATTATACAGGAGGTTCGGATACGTATTAAGCATATCGGACCTAAGGTAAGGGATAATTTTACAAATCTCATTTTTATCCGAGATTGCTTATTCGTAGGTATTTACTGGGGTTATTGCTATCATCCATGTCCATGTTTTATAAAAGTGTATTCATGTATTTTTAAATTCCTTTTTACCCATTTTTGACTTTTACTACATGGTATGTATGGAATCTTTCTTTTACGAGGTACTTTTTGACTTTTCTGTCCAAAGTACAAGAATAATGTTTTTTTAACTTATACGGCATGGAAAGATTTTTACTGTTTTATAAAGCCTTATTTTCATGAAGCTTCCTCCAAAATATTTCCTGAATATTTTCAACAAAATCCTTTTCTTTTAAAATTACATGACGTTTTGTGAAAAGAAATTGATTTTGAAGAAGAAAGGATATTTTCCTCAAGAATTCATTTGAGGTGTTTTATCAAAACCATTTTCCATCTAAGATGACATTATTTAATATGTGTATGTTTAAAGTATAATGTCTCTATGATTTACATGGTTTAACTTTTCTTATTATGAAATGATATCAATTTGTTTTATATGGATTATGTTATGATGGAATGTTGTTTATGAAACCCATTTTATTCTTTAGGTTGTGATGAATGTTTTAAGTTTATTTTGTGGAACAATTATAAATGATTTCATTATGAGATGGGTGGGACCTATATCTCCCTCCAATGTATTGGTTAAAGATTTTATATCTCATGAGATAGACATGGCTGGAACGGTAAGTTAATCTGGTTCAGTGTTACAGGACTGAAACGAGGAGTGAACTCGATTCAGAATGGGACTTTGTCCACTAAGATGGTCTTGGCAGTAATGCATTGGCTACTATGGAAATCATTACATGTGCTTAATGGATGCCACAATTACATGTTTTATTCCCATGCTATTTTATCATGTTTTATGTTCCATTATGATCTATGCCTTATGTACTTCCCTGTTTTATGTCGTTGCTCAAGATTTTGATGATTAAACATTATGTTCATGTTTTTAAGTTCAAATGTATATGGTATGTTTTATTTTATCCATGCTTACCCTTACTGAGCATTTGAGGTCACCATTTTTATGTTTTATTTTCCCCCAGGATCAAAAGAAAGGTTTTAGGTAAGGAAACAAAAAGTAGAAGTTCTTTATGGGAGATGTTGAAGATCTTTCACCACGATTAGAAGATTACGTTCCAAGTTTCCAAAGACACTAAACTATTACGGTCCTTGTGTGTCTGTTTTTGTTATGTATTAAGTATTCCTCAAAAGTAATGTAATGTCCATGTACGTCAGGCTTCGGGTCTCTACAGTTGGTATCAGAGGAAAGGTTTAGTCAACCTTTGGAAACTAGGATGCGAGAAATTTAGTGAGATCCCTAGAGATATTTCTAAGGTATGTCTAGGGAAGTCCCTAAGGTTAAGTATAATTATATGTTATAGTACTAGAATTACGGTAACCCAAGATGTTAGATATTTAAGGTACTCCCCCGTTATTATATTGTTTTCCCAATCGAGATTTTAGCCTCTCTCACTATTCTTTTTGGGTTTCAAAAAATGGATGGAAACAAGATGATTCACGATAATGAAGCATATGATGGACAATGGAATGATATTCATTATGAGAAACCAAATGAAATGGGATTTGGAAGTCCAAACATCATTATTATGCCGAATCAGAAATCTCATAATATGATCAATAAACTCAAATTTGGTAAGTTTCCTGACTGAGCTAATAAGAGAAAGATGGAGTTTCATGATGATCATAGAGGAAAGAAAGTTCAATTTCCCGTATGTAAATCATGTGGGAAGAGCCATCAAGGAGAATGTTTCAAATGAACTGGAAGATGCTTTGGGTGTGGAAAAGAAGGACACAAAGCTAGTAACTGCAAAGGAAAAGGTTCAGTTAACACCAGGGATGAGGATAATGGTATTGCTACGACATCAATAATGGTTAAATGTTTTAAATGTGGAATGTACAGGCATTATGAAAACCAATTCCCTAAGGGAAAGTATCATGAAGAGAATCAGTATGGTCGTATGGGTAGTATTTATGTTGATGATGATGAAGAGACTACAAATGATATGTGAGTTGAAATATTTGTTGAAGCTCGATCAATGGTTTAAGAAGGTAGTGGAATGATTACATGTTTATCAAATGTAATGTTGTATAAGTAATATCATGGAACTATGGAATAAAGAGACATCTAAGGATTGTTACACTGTTGTCATTCCTTAAGTTTTCAAAGTGTATGATGAATGGTACCAGTAACCATGAAAGGTTATTCAGATATTTTTGGAAAGTAGATGATATGCGCATAATGAAGGGATAAAGAGAAAATTAAATGTTTGATAGTATTCATGAGCTCATGACTAATATAAGGAAATAGTTATATCATGGTTTGAGTATATAGAATTTTGGGGTTTTGGTATGTGGAAAGAGTTAACTTTTGACAGCACATATGTTTTCACTAAGGTTCAATGGGTATTCATTTTTTTTAAGAGAATACATGATTAGGGCCTTCGAATGTTTGGAATGTGGCCAAAAAGAAATATCTTATGATATATGGGGATCAACGATGGTATTAACATGCTTGTTATATGAAATCTCTGTTAATTGTTTTCAGTATAATATGACAATGGACTGTAATATTATGGATAAGCCTAAAGATTGGAATGGAATATGTTGGACATAAGTTAGTATGGTTTAAGGATAGAACCTTTTTCGATATTATTTATGGGATTTTATAGTAGTGTAGTTTTAGAAAAAGGAAAACCTGCAGGATGGGCGACAGCCCATCGCGTCGGACAAGGCTGTGGGAATCAAACCCACAACCGAAGTGCGATTGGCCTTTATCGCCTACCACTAGCCTACAGGAAGTCCCTGTTTAGTAGAAACTAGTTTTATTATATTAAGAAGTATGATATATGAAGTTTAAGTCCATTTTAGGAACCATATATGATTAACCTCACTATAGATGGACTTATGTATTTTTGATAACTTTTCTAACCTTTTTTTGAGACAGATGGAATGACCCATCATTCTATCACATGATCTACTAACACTTCACGAATGAAAAATTCAACTTCATTTCATTAAGAGATGAAGTGGAAATTTTCCAAAGAACGACCAACGGTGAGACTATACCAAAATCATGAAAGTATTTCTTCTAATTCCAATTTCATCAAATTTAGGGAAATGATCTTGAAAACCAAAAATGTTGTTCTAGTGCTCTTATATCTGATGAATCAGATGGTACCTTAGATCATCACAAATTTATGGCTTTGTGATTGCTGGCTTTTCCATAGCCATGTTCTCTAACACTCTCCATCAGAACATGATGGTTAGATTTCTCTTCCATATCCATATTTTCACCTATGTGGAAACCCAGTGATTAGTTTATTTGGGTAACCGTTACATTTCATACTTTTGTTTTTAAAGATTGGTTTTGGTATTCCTTTTTACGATGTGGGTTTCTATTAAAGAAACTTTCGAGTAGTAAACCATTTATAACCCCGACGAATTTCGAGGGCGAAATTCATTTTAAGGGGGGTAGAATGTAACACCCCGAGATTTTATGAAAAATATTATTTTTAATTTCATTAATATATTGTGTTGTACGCTACATCAAAATGAGCTTGCACAACACTCATCCTTGACCTGCCTTGCATTACATGCAATCGCGACCTTCCTCTATAGCATGTGTAGTATGTAATACCGAGTTTCACTAAACAACGATATGCTATTAAAATATTATTAAAACTAGCCGTTATGAATAGTAATTTCCACTTTTTAAAATTTTGTAAATTTTATTTTTCAAAATGGACTTCATTTTGGGATTCAGAATATCGAAATTAGATTAGGGTGAAATTTTGGTACTTTTCGGATAACTTTCATTTTCTGATGAATAGTGAAAATTACTAAATTTTAATTAAAAACAATATTTTTAATCGAAATAATTAATAGTGATAAATTATTAATTTGAGTGTTTTTAAAGTATATTTAGAATATATTTTTACAATTTAATACAATGTTGGTCATTGGATGAAATCTCACATTTAAACCAGACATAAACAAGTGTCAATCTTTTGATAGTTATTATCTTTTAAGAACACGCTATTTGTTTTGACGACGGGAATTAATTTTTAAATTATTTAATGCAACTGATATGTTTTGAATTTGGTAAATTAGAAATCATTTTTGAGTTCATAATATAAAATATAGCTTAGGCTTAATTTTTGGTATTTTTCTGGAAACTTTAATTTTTGATGAATAGTGAAACCACTAAGTGGTAGTTAAAAAATTGAATTTTTCATAAAACATAATTTTACCGGTTTTGTGAGTGGAATTTCGAAAATCCGAGAGGCATGGTTAATATCAAGGACTAAAATGTGGTTCAATGAGATGAAAATAATTTTTGGTGAATAGTAACTTTTTACTTTTATTTACCACGGTTAAAAGTAAATAGGATAATTAAGGGTAAAAATTATATTATTATTACCCTAACACATGTCCTAATTATATTGGATAAGTGTAATTAGACCAAAAACAACCTTTGGAATAAAATATGACAATTTAGTCCCACTTGGATTAGATTAGGACATTTATTATTAATTTATTTAAAGAAGGGTTAAAATAGTTAAAATCAATGTTTAATAAGTAGATAATTTTTAATATAGGGTTATACATGAGATCAATTCGACAATAAATATTCAATAGAAAGATAAAAATATTTCATACATAATGGTATTTTCTTTGTAATTTTTATACATTAAATAGTTTAATTTATTTATGACACAACAATGATAAAGTAATTATCTTATTAATTAAATATTGACATAATTGATGTTATAAATACCCAAATAAATGTAATTTGAGACTTTTTATGAATTACACTAATTTTGTAGGTTAATATGACATGTTAGTATTTATTTAAGTAAATTTTTTTGATCTAATAATTCTGTTATGATTTTCACATAAATCAATTACTAAATAGTGTCAAATCTGACATAAAATCGATTTTAAAACAAATATTATATAATTAATTGTTATTTTATTCTTAAAAATATAAGGATCGGCCAAATGACTTAGATAAGTTTATATATATTAATAATAAACAACTTGGGGTTCTTTGGGCTTGTTATAGTAAGTTTATTAACCTTATAGTGTAAGAACACAAAAAGACACTGTAAAAGTAAAATTATCTAACTTAATGTTAAAACTAAATGATAAGGTTAAAATAGTAAACTAAACTTGTCCAAATTCTATTTGAAGAGAGTATTTCGACCCATACCCACCTTATCTTCGAAATAAATCAATTTAGAGCTACTTAAAACTGAATATGGCTTTATAATAAAATAATATTTTTAGTTTTTCCAAAGGTGCCCCTCTCCTCCCTTATAAAAGGGAACCTCCTCCATCTCTTCCTCACACTACTTTGAGCCTTCCAGCTCGGCCAACCCCTGCCAAATTCTCTTCTCCCCTTCCCTAGAAACATCCTAGAGGTCCTGGTCTTCTTAAAAGGCAAATTTTATTTCCCTAAGAGGAGGAATCAAAGAGGTGCTTCAAAGGAGAGGTAATGTTCATTACCGATTCTTTCAACATTATTTTTCTTCCACTTCTTCTTCTTAGGTTGTTTCATTATGAAGTAATAACATCAGTATCACTCATATACTGATATGTTATTATAAGTATGAAACAACCCTATTTCACCATCTATCCATCCTACGGAAAATGAAATCATCACGCGTTCGTACGTACGGAATGCCGTCTCCACAACGTGGTGTAATCTATTTTCCATCACCACCTTACTTGGATGGGTATAATGGTTCAAATAAATAACTATAAATGATTATTGTAACGTGATATTGATTCTGAAATAGTATACATACACTCCAATACAATTCCACGATCTTGGGAATGATATAATCGCTCGTGCGTACGTACGGACTACCGTCTCCACGACGCGATCAGATTCACTCTCCATGTTAACCATTCATGAATGATTATAGAGTATATATAATGAATAATAATTAAATATAGAACATAATAGTGATACTATATTTATTTTTATATATATATGTATGTCATTTACTTAATTCCATTCAATTCAAAAGGGAAACGAAAACAGCGTTCATGCGTACGTACGACCTACCGTCTCCATAAACGATGTATTTTATTCCTTTTATCGATATATAATGAATATATATTATATATAAATCATGTGATGGGATAATATAAATCAGGATATAAGTAATAATATCAAGAACGACAAGTCGAAACACATACGATAAATAAAATTATTTTACCCAAAACGCTACTTTAACATTGAATTTACAAAATAACAAGTAATATAAAGTCATAAGTGAAACATATATGATATCATAACAGTGAATATGATTCTGTAATAAGTCAATGACATTATTTAAATCATTATACAGGAGGTTCGGATACGTACGAAGCATATCGGACCTCAGGTAAGGGATAATTTTACAAATCTCATTTTTATCCGAGAATGCTTATTCGTAAGTATTTACTGGGGTTATTGCTATCATCCATTTACATGTTTTATAAAAGTGTATTCATGTATGTTTAAAGTCCTTTTTACCCATTTTTGAATTTTACTACATGGTATGTATGGAATCTTTCTTTTACGAGGTACTTTTTGACTTTTCCGTCCAAAGTACAAGAATAATGTTTTTTTAACTTATACAGCATGAAAGGATTTTTACGGTTTTATAAAGCCTTATTTTCATGAAGCTTCCTCCAAAATATATCATGACTATTTTCAAAAAAACCATTTTCTTTTAAAATTACAAGACGTTTTGTGAAAAGAAATTTATTTTGAAAAAGAAAGGATATTTTCTTCAAGAATTCATTTGAAGTGTTTTATCAAAACCATTTTCCATATAAGATGACATTATTTCATATGTGTATGTTTCAAGTATAATGTCTCTATGATTTACATGGTTTTCTTTTCTTATTATGAAATTATATCCATTTGTTTAATATGGATTATGTTATGATGGAATGCTGTTTATGAAGCCCATTTTATTCTTTGGGTTATGATGAATGTTTTATGTTTATTTTGTGGCACTAGTAAGAATGATTTCATTATGAAATGGGTGGGACCTATATATCCCTCCAATGCATTAGGTAAAGATTTTATATCTCATGAGATAGACATGGCTGGAACGGTAAGTTAATCCGGTTTAGTGTTATAGGACTGAAACGAGTAGTGAACTCGATTCAGAATGGAACTTTTTCCACTAAGATGGTCTTGGCAGCAATGCCTTGGCTACTATAGAAATAATTACATGTGCTTAATGGATGCCACAATTACATGTTTTATTCCCATTCTATTTTATCATGGTTTATGTTCCATTATGATATATGCCTTATGTACTTCCATGTTTTATGTATTTGCTCGAGATTTTTTTGTTTAAACATTATGTTCATGTTTTTAAGTTAAAATATATATGGTATGTTTTATTTTATCCATGCTTACCCTTAATGAGCATTTGAGCTCACCATTTTTATGTGTTATTTTCCCCCAGGATCAAAAGAAATGTTTTAGGTAAGGAAAAAAAAAGTGGAAGATCTTTATGGGAGATGTTGAAGATATTTCACCATGATTAGAAGATTACGTTCCATGTTTATAAAGACACTAAACTATTATGGTCATTGTGTGTCTGTTTTTGTTATGTATTAAGTATTCCGCAAAAGTAATGTAATTTCCATGTACGTCAGGCTTCGGGTCTCTATAGGCAACGTGCACTATCAGCGGTTGGGGCTGGTAGCATCAGTGGCTCGGTGGGTAGAGGTACCTCCATTGCCTCCGTGGTCAAAGGGCCCTACACCGAGGGCTCATCGCTCGGTGGGCTGTCGTCTCGCACAATGCTCGGAACCCTAGCTTGCTGCCGTCGTGGGGCCATCCTGAAAAGAAACAGGTGTTCCACGGTCAAAACAGTATACCTGGTGAGCTGATACAAAGTAATCACAAAGAAAACATTTGAAACACACATGCAATCAATGTTTTCGTGCAATGAGTCGGAAATCAGAAGTTAGGGTCTTGGTGTACGGATACGTCAGCCGCCGCACCAACACTGGAATCCCTGGACTGATAACCACACTCAATACCCTAAACACTATTTCTTCACGTAGAAGAGAGATCAGAGTCTGAGTTCTGCGGTAGAACCAAACTCCTCTCATACCAATTTGACAAGACCCGTCCTCGGGGCCCGTGCCGTGACTACCCAAAGCCCACCTTCCAAAGGCCAGGGGCTAGCGACTAGCACCAAGGCGTAAATCCCGACAAAAAGGGGAAGGCATTGCCCTTAGAAAGTAAACATACACCATAGAGTAAGCCAGAAGAAGTAAACACTAAGTAAAACTGGGTACAAAAGTAAGTGCGGAAAGTAAATGGGCCAGAATACAAACCCAAACTGAGAGTAATGTACAATTGGAAAAGAAGTACAACAACTGAAAATAAAGCAGCAACGTCGAGCCGTCCACTGGATGTCCCAGCTGAAGGGTGGGTACAGATAGCCACCTCAGCTCTTCGAGTCCAACCATCTTCTCCGTTTACGTCCCGCCCAGTGGTCACCCTCCAGGTACCGACTTCTCCACTAGCCTCTACCACGATCAGCACAGTCCGTCGTCTGCATCCAACACAAAGTAGTGCGGGCATAGCCCCTACATGGGTGAGTATACGCTACTCAGTAGGGACCTAGGGACCTCCGAAGGTCTCCCAGAACCCACAAAGGATAATCCACAAAGGAAAGATACAATCACCTAGTAACAACCCACACTACTTAGGTATCTACCCATACATATACCTAAGTCATCAATTTTTCGTTCGGCTCCAACATCCGAGCCCAAGTTCGATCACGTCCACAAAAGAGTTCCGCCCATTCCACATAGGATAACACAACTCAATCCACATAGGAAATCAATCCAATCATATCGAAGATATTGATTGAAGTCAAGACTCAGCTCACACTGGTATACTTTTTCAGTGTTAGAGATGATCAGATATAGCCATTGATTCATCTAAGCTGGGACGCACATAGGATACTAAACCAGCCAAGATGCCAAACCCACATAGGATTTCAGTGCATTATTCATTGCAGTAGAACCCATAGAGGATTTCAGTACAGTCGTCATCACTGCAGAACCCACATAAGATTTTAGTGCAGTCTTCATCACCGTCGAACCCACATAGGATTTTAGTATAGTCTTTATCACTGCCGAACCCACATAGGATTTCAGTGCAGTCTTCATTACCGTCGAACCCACATAGGATTTCATTACGGTCTTCATCACTACAGAACCCACATAGGATTTCAGTGCAGTCATCATCACTGCTGAACCCACATAGGATTTCAGTTCACTCTTCATTTCCGTCAAACCCACAGAGGATTTCAGTAAGGTCTTCATCACAGTCGCAGTCGCAGCCAGCTCTAGGGTTCCCGAAAACAACATGCTCGTTTCCGGGAGGGTCCGCTCCACGAGTCAAGGGGTCAATACATCAACTGACACATAGTCCGGAGGTGATGTATCTCAAAGTTCCGTCTCGTCAAGAGGAACTCAACGTTACAGACGTCGCATCAATCGGACGCCCGGTCTGAGAGTTATTGGCCCTTTTGTTCTTGGGGCCCGGTTGGTTTTTAAGTCAAAACCAACCCGACCACACTCCAACTACATCCAAACCTCAAGTAGAGTAAGCCAAAAGGTCCTTCTATCTAAGAGGAAACCAACAAAGTCGATGGCACATCAATTGGACATCCGAAACTCATGTTATAAGTGTTTCTGCTCCGAGGACCTGGATGGTTTCGTGGTCGAACCAACCTGGTTGTACACAAAGTTCTCCAAAAACTTGAGTTTAATAAACCAAAACGACATTATCTATCTAAGGATCGCATCGCAGCTAACGGTGCGTCGATCAGAGGTCTTTAGCCTAAGATACGGGCGTTTGAAAGGAACTGTCCGGGAATATGGGGTTTTGGGCCCGGACCTACCCGACCCAAGACCCCCCTGGGTCGGCCCGAACCGGGTCAACCCAAACCGGGTCTAGGTACAGCCCATTAGGGTGCTACCCGGCCTGGCTGGCATGGCCCGGCCCGGCCTGGGCAGCCCGGCCCGGTGCGGTCGGTCCGGCCCAGGGCGGCTCGGCACTGGCTGAGCGGGGTCAGCTCTGCGCCGGCCGAGCGGATGAGCAAGGGGGCGGAAACCCCCTTTATTGAAGCCGCGGCCCCTGCGTGGGGGCTGATCATTTCTAGCGATGTGGCGCGGGCCGCTGCGTCTCCCACAGATATTGTGCAGCCGCGTGATTTGTTCATCCCGCTGCGTCGCAGCTTCAGCCGCGGCAGATCCTGCCGGCGGCCCGCTGGGGCGCCGCCGCCTCCGGGCGGCTGGTGACGCCTTCCTCGGACCACTCTGGTGGTCCATTTTTCCCATCAACTGCGCCTGTGGCTCTCCTGGGACCCTTAATTTACTGCGAAAGCCTCAAATTCATGTTGCGGTCTCGTTCTATCATTGCCTTCAATCCGCGCACCAAAAATAATGAAACGGTGGGTTCAGACTTGTTCATTGGTCCGCACCCACCGCATTAATGGTTCAAACATCTCTAAATAATTTAAACTCATGTCGAGGATTTAATTCACATAAAATAAATTAAACCAAATCCCCTACCTAAAGGTGTTTTTGAACGAAGGTTCATCGCGGAAAAGAACATCGCGGAAGAATGTTCCGTAAACATCGTCGGCGTTACGGAGAAGAGAATTGTCGGCGTCACGGTACACGGATTCGCATCGTCAATCTCCGAGGATTCGGCATTCTTCGTCATCATTCGTCGGAGGCTGACATTCTTCGTCGGTGACGGGGCATTTTTCGTGTTCTTCAAGAGGAAGAACATTTATAGGACTTAGAGCTTTCCTCTTCCAAAGCTTCTCGCACAACGTAACCACCTAAAAAAGGCTTGGCCTTATTATATTTCTCATGCCAACTATTTTTGAAATTCAAAATTAATACACGGTTTAATTAATGTGCTTTGACCAATTAATGTGGCATTTAATAATCAAAATAAACGCGAGAGTTGACTTGGAATTTAAGAGGGGGTGTGGGTGAGTTACCATACTAAATGCTCATGGAGGGTGAAAAGGAAATAAAGGGGTGGGGCTCGTGTGGGACCCACCTCACTAATATCCTACCTGGGATTTAGGGTATTAGTGGGTCCCACTTCGACCATTAAGCATAGGTTTAAGCTACAATAAATAAAAATAAAATTAGTTGCACAAATTTTATTTTTATTCTTTAGTTAACCTAATTAATTAATTACCTCACCCGAGCAAACGGAACTCTGGAAAAGGTGTTCTTAAGAAATAACTGGTGTTGTGGTTCCATCGGTGCCCTCATATTTCGATTCCGAGCACCGGTTCAAAAGTTAGGAAACCCCGCATGTTCGTTTACTGAATGTACCCAATCTAAACTTCGAAAATTGATTTCGGAAACACCGGGCCTCGGAATCAGGTGTCGTCAGAAACTGTGTTCTTGTAAAATCCCAAAGAAAACAAATTTCCCTTGAATTTTATGGGTCTTTAAAGGCGGGGTACACAATTATGTGAATTTTGTGAGAAAGGGGATTTTGTTTTCATGAACTTTAAATTTTCTTATATTTTTTTAATTTTATTTTAGGATATATAATTCATCAAAACATAATGTATCTTATATTAAATTCTGATTTTTGGAAGAGGTATAACATGAAATAATAGATTAATGTAGTCCATGATAACTTTTTGAAACAAATCTTACTTCATACCCTATAACAATGAGTGTAGACTCTGGGTTAACATAATAATGGATATTTGAAAAGTTGCACCACGTTCTGTAATCTTCTAATGGGTCCCCCTCTACCCAGTGTAAAGAGGTATTTTCATTAAATAATAAATTGAGGCTTCGGCCCCATCCTTTAAAAAAATAGAATACATTCAAAAATATAACTTTGATATAATGACCGCGATGTTGTTTTCTAAGTAAAAAAGTAAAAAGGTAAAGGAGTAATATTATTGAATATATTAGAATGATAAATTTATATAGAAACACAATAATGATGTGATTTTCTTTAAACTCATATTCATTATAAAATAATACTACTATACATGGAAATGTTTTTTATACTCCATTTTATGGAATTTAACAATTTCTAAATAGTGAATGAATGTTAATATTTTTATAATGAATGGAATTTGTATGATGAAAAAACTATATGAAGTGAATAAGAACCATCTATGAGTCACAACACATGAATATTTCAATTTCAATATATAGAGATCATTTGGCCAATTATTTGTCAATTTATTGAGTGTTTGAGAAGCCCTTTATATTGGATTAATATATTATTTTAATATTTTTGGTTTTTTAAGAATAATTGGTAGGATTATACAGTGTCAAATTAGGGAACCCAGCAATTTTCATATGGCACAAAATAATCCCCATAGGTTACAATCCATATACATTCTATGGTATATTTCAAGGATCATTTAAAAAATTTAGAAAACCTTGGACGTTACGAAAAACATCATTTGGTATGGAGTATATTTAGAAGGTACATCAATAATTTATAACATCATTAAAAGAAAACATAAGGTTATAGTCTATAAATAATCCTCATAGTATAGACGAACAAAAATAATGAAGAATTTATAGATTAAAAGATGACATTATAGGATAGATCCATATTTAAATGGGAAAACATGCTATAAAAATTATTATTTGGTATAATGAACCCTATGATGAATTAGTGATTTCATTATTACTTATAAAAATACTAAATTCTTATATATGGGACTTTATAAGGTTCATATAAAAACATTATAGGTCACACCTCAGTTTACTCTAAGGAGAAATAAATAATAAAAAATAAAACGGAGAAATTCAAAATTTATATTATTTTTAAAATAATTCAAATTAGATGATTCTCATGAACTAATTTTAATGGAATGAATAATCACATATTATTCTAAAATATTGTTTGTCCAATATTTAGGGGAATTGTTACACAAATAGATGTGAATGTGGAATATATCAATTTTTTATATCCATTCATAAATGGAAGATATTAAAATCAAATTTAAGTCCCCTCCTTGAATTTAATTGGAATGGATACATTCCTATTGTATTATTATTCTTCAGTTTAAAAAAACTACTTTCCTTTTGACTATTTCCTCAGAAATATTACATTTATTCATGGAGTAAAGAATTAAATTGTGTTATATCAGTTGAGATGTGGTCCTAAAAGGTATTAATAATATATTATAGCTTTTAGATTCTATATATCCACTCAGAGTGTGTACCACTATTCTAAAAAACATTACTTATAATTCCATAATTATTTGAAATCCATTTCATTATGTTTTATTAATATTTCCCTACAATTTCCACGATTATAGAAATTTTATCATAAATCTATCCAATATATTTATTATATATATCTTTTATATGTTTTTGTTTTTAATAATATCATTATATTAGTCCTTATACTTATAAATACACATATTATTGTCCATTAGTTATCCTTATATAATTTCAAATAATGAACTTCTTTTATCATGTCCAATCTACACTTTGACTCCCTATGAAAACATTGATACATCCCATAATTTCAATATTACCATTCTTAACTATAACTCACAGTCAAATTCATCTATTATATCACATTTTAAATTATTTAAAAGGTATTTCTTAAATTATTCCCTCTCAATTAATCTCTTATATTAGTAGAATTTAGTTTTCATATGTTGACCACATTAATAAGATTGTATATTTTTTATAATTAGTGATACCATGACAATGAAAATGAAGATTACATCATATTTCTTCTCTCTAACTATTAAATGGATGATTTTGTCAATATCACATAGAAATTAATATGAACAAACTACATACCTTGTCAAAGGGGAAAGGTGAAAACATTTTGTTTCTTGAATATCATGGTAGGAAAAAATAACGTAGCTACCCAAACATTTCATGATTGTTGGAAAAAATATTATCATGAAAGAATACTTGTAATAAATATATTTATGTTTTTTATACACAATTATATCATAGATGATGGTATACTTCTAGTGGATAACACTATAGATTTAATAAAATTATGAATTCTAAATGATGTCGCATGATGAAGTAAGGAAATACATCCATGTTTTAATACACATACATAGTATTATTTTGTTGTAATGAGATCATATGGATGATTTCATGAACCAAATCTTGTATCCCTTAAAATCAGCACTAAACCCAGTCTGCGACAAGTACCAAAGGGTATTCCCGATCCCCATGGGGTGGAACAAGTTCCTGGGTATCATAAAATTAAATTTGGGAACAATTTGCCAAAATTTATACACATAGGACAAAAAACAAATCCAATAAAATAAATTTGGATTTTTGAAACCAGATTTTCATTTACAAAATTTCAGAATAGAGTTACATTATTTAAAATAATACTCAAAGGATATAAAAAGGGAAGAAGACCAAAATGAATATCCCAAGAACCTCCTCATGGAAAGAGGCACTACCCTCAAGCCATCTCCACAAGACATCACCATGATGGACTGCTTGAAACCCAAACTATTGGCATGGAAGCTGTACCCAAACATACAAACAACAAATCCAAGTTTAATTACACCCAAATATATGAGTAGGGTATGATCCAAAACCCAGTAGGATACAACCACTATGATATTCCATGTGGTAAAATTTCAAATACAAAAGGATTTCAAGTTATCATAATCATGGAATGTTAATATGAATTTTAGATAGTTGTAATTATGAATAAAATTAGTTTTCATGTGGTCTATTTTAAATAATCAACAATTTTAAATAAATTTCCAAAGATACTTAATGTTCCATCCTAATATACCATATGTCGATGGTAATCTTAAATCATCCATTGTTCACATGCAATAGAAAATAACCCCTAAGCACTAGCTCGTTGTGCATCCCAGGTACCTCGAATCTCGATGAAAGTAACCATCACCGTATTCATTCTCATGCACATTATCCACTAGTAGGGTTCATAACCATAACGTAGTTTTCCCACAATATCATCATTATCATCATCATAGTTTATTTAGTGTATTAATTGTGAATCTTTTTACGTGAAACTAAGGCAAAACCCCACGTGATCACTAGCATACTAGTACACATCCACCCACCTAGATACACATGTTTCCTTCTTGTACACAAACATGTTGCATATTTTATCAATACCATTTAGACACGAATGTGATATTTCAAAATCACAAACATGCGAAACATCCCACATACATATCACACAAGTCACATAATCCCTTTTTTCATTCAAATTCATTTTGAAATCGCACTCACACCAAAAGAGCCCACAACACATTTTTCATGTATTTCAGACTTCATGAAATCCCTTAAACAATTTTATAAAACCTTTCCAATATAGTAATAATCACATAACAGACCTCACACCATTCACATAATACCCTTTTCATATTCAAATTCATTTTATCATCAAACTCACATGAAACAACCCACATATATGTTTCATACCCACTTCACAATTTAATAAATCAAATTGAAAAATTACAAAACATTATCAAAACGTTTGACATCACAAATATCTATATCATATTTTAAAATCTATTTTTAAGAACTTAAACCCACCATGATATTACATGAACATCCTTTTTACACTTTGTGTAACTCATTAAACTATTTTAAATTTTCATAGAACCGTTTCAAGAAGCATGACATGGTTTTCCACCTAAAACCCATTCAAAAACACAATTTTAAAACCAAAATAACACCAAGACCCTACCAAAGCCAAATTGGAAGCCAAAACAACATTTACTAAACCAATTCCATTTTTTATGAAATAACCCAAATAATACCACAAGAGTTACACTTGGAAAACCCTCAATTTGAAGAAAAAATGAAACTATATAATTATCATATTAAAAAAATCTATAAAAAATGTTTTCTCTAAATTCACAGCATATAAGAAACGATAAAAATAATTAAATCAAGCACGATAACTCATCAAGGAATGCTTACACATGGAATCACATACCAAAAGTGTCGAAACCCTCATATCTTGGTGTCAAACATCAACTGCACCACCGCTGCACCACAAGGATGTGAAATTGAGCCCTAGACCACATGAATTGACCAAGAAGACACCAAATCAAACCCTAAATAGGAACTCTTACTTTGGGATATTTTAGATCTCCATGAAATAGGGAGGAAACCCTAAGGAAAAAGAAGGAAATGAAGATAGAAACACTTATTTGAAAAAATCTTCAATAAATCTTCTCAGGTCTATCAAACAACGAATCTCAAAGTAACCAAAACTGGTAGGGAGGATCTAAGGAGTCATAGTAGTTCATTTGGGTACTTAAATGGGGGAAATAGTGAAAAAATGATGGATTTATGAAGGAAACCTATTACCTCATAAAATATGGTCTATTTGAGATATATTAGTAATGATCGCCCTAATTTGTAGGGGAGATAGCTCTAAATAGGAAAACTCGCTAATGGGGGTGATCCTATGATGTTTAGATTCAGGTGGGAGGTGAAATTACCTAAGAACAGTAAAAAATTATTGAGATATTAAAAAATTAAAGAAAATGAAGAAGGAAATGGGCTGAGGGGCAGCCCTAGTACCTTAATAAAAACCCAAAACCATCATAATTATGGATTCTTATGTCGTTCAAATGGATATGGTGACTTGAGTATACTAGGGAATTCCAATTGAGAGGTGGAATGTGTATTAAATGTTGAAAATGAATGATTTATAAAATAAAAAAAATTTATTTTTAAATCTGGATATGGGCTCACAGTTTGGCCAAAATTTTGAAAGCCCACCATTTCCACCAAAATGCATGGGAAACCCCCAAAAGAAGTCCATTATGGTTAAAAATTGAAAAATTACTTTAAAAGAAGTCATGGATATGACAATTCTACCCACCATAAAACATTACTCCCTCAGAAATCTACAACATGGCCAAAAGTAAAAACCAAACCCAACTGAAAGGCCAAACCAAATCTAGTCACCCATCCAAACCCATCCTCTGATACAATGTTGTCACGAACCAAATATATTCAGCCTCAAAACTGGCTCAAAACCAGGCCTGCGACATGGCCTGAAATGGAATCATTTTTCAAGCATCACCCCCAAGGCCAAAACACCTCCAGTGATTAATTAATGATTAAATAATCTCACAAACCAGAACATAAACAACTTTAATGAAACAATTAACCACATTCAGACTTCCTCCCAAAAGAAAAATCATCAATCACTATCCGAACAAGACTCAAGTGATCTATGCAAATGAACCACAACAATGAACACGTTTATGCTTACCCTTCTTTAACTATACTGATGAGCACTCTCCAATTCCTACGTTTACCCTAAGAAGATGTTGGTAGTTTGAATAATCTGAATGAGACTACCTAATAACAAGCCATGAACAAGGACTAATATGAGATACTAGTATGGGGAGACCCAAATGCGCTCCCCACCATAATAGACAACTTAAATTTTCCTGAGACAGAATCGAGAAACTAATAGGGTACACCCAAAATAACTCCCTAGTACAACAGGTAGACATCCATTAGACCATTCAAAATTAACATTCATAAAACTAATAGTGGGTCTCCCCACCAAAAGAACCAACAATCTTAACCGACCATCACAGCAGACACAGAAATACCCCAAAATTTAAAGAGTTTGGACAACGGCATGGTTAGTCCGCACACTTTGGGGAGACAGTGCACTACCTGTGTGGATCCTTTTTCCATCATAGTTTTCTAGGGCACAGTTACTAATAACTGTGCGCTCAACATCCAATGTCCCAAAGGCCTTCATTTTTTTATTTATTTTGATAATAAACCTTTCAAGGGATGAGGTGGAACACTTACAATGCCTATAGTTGTAAGTATTACATGGACCGTAGGCCATAGAAGAATTCATTTCCCATTGGCTTCAAACATTACATACATCCAATACTAACTACTTGGAATAGCTCCTACAAAGCATATTCATCATGAAATCAGCTCTCCACCTTTTAATGGTGGTTTTTCTAGGCTTTCCCATCCTTGCATAGGCATTTATCGATGGCAGGTTCCATACCCTCACATTCTTGCAATCTGTTTTTCTTCTGCTATGGTGAAAGCTCCTTACTCATCCTCATTCTGAAGACAGTTCCTTGTTGGTTGTCTGGGTTTCCTCTGTACTTAAGGTGTCCTGAAGGCATTAAGGTGGCATGCATACCTTTTTGGCCTAATGGCCTATATGGCTCGAAGGCCTTAAAGGACTTGGGGAAAAAATTGGTGGCACAAAGGCCCAAACGAGGGAATATTCTCGGCTGCCACAGTGTCAAACAGTACATGATTCAACTTCCAAAACAGTGCCTACTACAGTACTGCATAGTTCCTGCTACAGTTCCTACTACAGTATCTACAACTTTACTGCTATAGTACTTGGAAATTATCCCCCGTTGGATTTGACCCCGGGTCGCTTGGATGCAATTAAGGGGTCCTCACCAACCGGGATGAGGCTCATGTGCACTGTGATCTCAACATTTCTGACTGGAATTAAATCCTTTCCTCAAAAACTCAATCGAAACCAAAGATGTAAGGAATGAAATTGGGAGATAAAATGGGTACTAGGCCCTCCACCTCATTCCATCGAATGAGAACAAAAAATGAAATATGATGAATCTAGGGGTTTAAAATATTCCCATTTTTCATATAGAGGATAGAACGTTTAAAAGGGTTTGAACAACCCTAGTATTTCCCATGACTACACCTCTGCTTCACTCCGGAAACTATGGCTGGATCTCAAATGATTGAAGCATCATTTTCCTCATAGTTAGGCTTTAGAAACCTCCTAAATAGAACTTCCCCTTTCAGTTCCATGAAAATTATACCCTGATCCCAGATGGGTTCACCATGACATAACACATTCCAAACTCACTTTACCCTAACCCACTCACATTACACGAACATGACATTTCAATGAAAAAATGGTTTAGAAGATGCACACACATCACATGTTGTTTCCTTGGTTGAAAGACAAAAGGATTAAAGGATACATAGAAACACCTTCCAATAAACACAGGATGTTGAGATTTTCTGAAGGGATATACACTTCCTATAAAATAGAGACTCTTAAATGATTTCACAATCATCACCATTACAGTCAAACGAGCACACAACATCATAAGGCATCACTGAACAGGACTGTTTCAACTGATAGAAACAATACATAGAGGGGGACCTTATACAATATCCCCAAAAGACTCAAAATTTTAAAATGTGGCTATAACAACCTCTCATGACCAGATTTCGTACGTTGGTGGTTTAACATAAACCCCTTCTTCAAGAGGACTATGAAGGACCCAAAGGCGCTCTTTGAAACCATCCACACTTACAACTGCGGCCTACTTTCACCTTCAAAAAATCAGGTAACTTAAAAACTAAGGTATCTTTTAACCTTCCATGAGAACTCTACCTCTACAAAGGGATCTGTAAAACAAAGATAGGAAATGGTGTAGACTGAATGTCAAAAGCTCGAGAAAAATATTCCTATTTTGATCAACTAGAGGGTCATCCAATGTAAAAACAATACGGTTTTCTCTTCAGTTGGGCACTGCCCCATAATGGGAAAATACCTTATCCAACGAGAGAACCCAAGGATGAAAACAACCTGGAAAATTAGTCAAAATGTTCCGCAAACTAGAACCGAACACATAAAAGGAACCACTATAAAGGCATCCCAAAACATTTCTTAGAATAGACCATAACTAGCCCCGTCAACCCAACTTACCAGAGAACACAATCCCAAAACACCATTCAAACAAGATGGGTTCTTAGACTCAAAATATCCCCCACCAACAACATTTAGTAAAAACCTAATGCACCCTATCCCAAACCATCCATCAAGACATCATGTTTTTCTTTTAAATCATCTTTCTGAATATAAATAGTTCAACGGTTAGCGTATCCACCAATGGTACCCCCATGGGCCTCACACATGCATGTTTCTGTGCCACACCGGGAACCCTCAACATATCCATCCCAACACTCATCCAGTTTTTCCATTAACTATTCATCATCCCATATAATCCCCATGCATGTGGCCACTCATGGAAATACCAAAGGTTAAAGCAAAAATTATTTCCACTTTTTGATACAAAAATAGTCGACTAGTACTTCATTTTTCTCAAAACCATTAACCATAAAATAAAAACCCCATATACATATTAAAAAACCAATTTAGGAAAGCATAGATCATTTAATAGAAACTCACTTGCGTGGCTTGTACAACTATTTAAAAAAAATCAACCCCTTTCAAAAAACTTCTAATTTCATGAAATACTCCATTTCATAAATCGCCCTTTAATTAAGAACTCAAATCTTATCATTTCAAATCAAGGTTATAAAAATTCAGAAAACATTTCTGATGCTTTATAGTTACCAAATAAAAATCCAATTGCTAACACCACACATGACCTCGAAAACATTCCATCCCCATAAAACACCTTTCAATATTTTAGAAAATTGTAATGGAAACACCTTTTCAAAACCTACTTTAACAGAGTTGTTACTTTTTAAAGATGTGTAAACACACCATTTTCCATTTCATTTTTTTTGAAAATCTAGTTATACCATTTCATAAATCAAGGAATACTTTCTTTATTAGTAAATTATTTCAAAAAAAATTACACTTCTTAAAACCATGTCGTTTTTTCATTAAAACCAAACTTCTAAGATTTCAAAACTAAATGACACAAGACAATGTGAGGGGAAAATAGTTTCAGTGGGTGACATGGAAATATTGGTGGATGCCATACTACAATAACTTTACCATCAAATAGAGTGTTCAACGGAAATATCCCTGTCTCCACAAGGCTTTCTAGTCCATGAGAGATCACCGAGACCATTGACCCAAATCTCTTTTCATTTCCCCTAATCATCATCATGAAAAGAAACCCAAAGGAATCAGATAAAACATGAAATAACCTAACTACATGTATCCCATCATGAGGTGTGATATCCAGGCACCCTACGCATAACCTTAATGTCATTTCCTAACAATTCTAGCTGCAGACTATCCCGACTCTTCCACAAATAACATAACCCAAAGCGAGTGAACCTCCTCTGATACAATTTTTTCACAAACCGAATCTAGTCGCCCTCAAAACCGGCACAAAACCCAGCCCGAGACAAGGCCCTAAGGGAAATCCCAATCGCCATGGGATTCCACAAGTTCCAGTGTATCATAATATTAATTTTGGGAACTATTTACCCAAACTTATAAACATACAACAACAAAAAAATCGAATAAAATAAATCTATATTTTTTAAACAAAATTATCATTTACAATATTTAAAAATAGAGTTAAAAAATTTAAGATAATAAACAAAGACTATAAAAAGGTAAGAAAACTAAAATGGACATCCCTGGAACCTCCTCATGGGAAGAGGCATCGCCCTCAATCCATCTCCAAAAGAAAACACAAGGAACGACCACTAGAAACCCGAACCATTGACCCAAATGTTATAAAATGACTTGAGACAAACATAACCAAGTCTACATACACCCATATGTGTAAGTAGGATGTGATCCAAATCCCAGTAGGCTGAGACCACTAAAATAGTCCATCTGATAAACATTCAATGATGAAAATCTTGTATGTTTTCAAAAACATAGAATGTTAATAAGAATTTTAGAGACATGCAATTTTGAATAAAATTGTTTTTCAAGTCAGGAATTTTAAAGAATCAATAATTTTAAATAAAATACCCAAGATACTTAATATTCTATCCCAACATACCATATGATTATGGTAAGCATAAATCATCTAATGAGCATAATAAACATGAAATAATTCCTAGCCACTAGCTCATTGTGTGTCTGTGGTACCTCGTATCTCAGTGAAAGTAACCATCACCATATTTGTTCTCATGCACGCGATCAATTAGTAGGGATCATACCAATAACCTAGTGGTCCACCAATATCATATTCATCATCATCATAGTTTATTTAGTGTTTTCATCTTCAATCTTGCAATGTGAAACTGGGGTCGAACCCCACGGGATCTCTAGAATATTATTACACGTCCACCAACCTAGATACTTGGGTTTCCCTTTTGTGCTAAAACAAGTTCCAAATTTTATAAACACAATTTACACCCAAAGGATAAATTTCAAAATCTCACATACACCAAGAATCCCACATGAAAATCATATAATTCACATAATCCCTTTTTTCATTCAAATTCATTTTCAAATCACACTCAGACCAAAATAGCCACTAACATTTTTTGCATGTCATTCAAACTTTAAAAAATCCCTTAAAAAATTTATAGAAAGTTTAAATTATTGTAAAAATCACATAATATCCCTCAAACCTTTTACATAATTACCTTTTCTCCTTTAAACTCAACTCGTCATCAAACTCATACAAAACAGCTCACATATATGTTTCACACCCACTTCATAATTTAATAAATATTCTAGGCAAATTATTAGACATTCTAGCAAAATTTGGAATCACAGAAATTCACATAACCTTTTAAAAACCTTTTTTAAGAATATACAACCAAAAAAAGTACATAAACATCCTTCTCACCCTTTGTGTAACTCATTAATCCATTTAAAAAATTTATAGAACACTTTTAAGAAGAATGACATGGTTTTTCACATAAAACACATTCAAAAACCCTCATTTTAACCCAAAATCACACCAAGAACATACCAAAGTAGAATTGGAAGCCCAAAAAATATTTACTAAACCACATTAATATTTTATGAAATAACCCAAATAATACCACAAGAGTTACACATGAGAAAACACTCAATTTAAATCAGAAATGAAACTATATAATTAACCACTTATCAAGATCCATAAAAATGGTTTTCTCACAATTAAAATCATATAAAAAAATAAAAAAAAATTAAATCAAGCATTATAACTCATAAAAGAATTCACACACATGGACTCACCTATAGAATCTGTCAAAACCCTCATATCTTGGGGTGAAACATCAACTGCACCACCGTCGCCCCACAAAAAAGTGAAATTGATCCCTAGACCACAACATTTTACCAACATTTTACCAAATGTAACCCAAGTATTGGAACACAACCTCTGGACATTTTAGATATTCAAGAATGTGGGAGTAAACCCTAAGGAGAATGAAGGAAATGAATAGAGAAACTCATACCTGAATAAATATCGAGAAAATCACCCCAAATCCATCAAAAATATGAATACCCAAGTAAGATATTTTTTTAGGTAAGATATAATGAGTCATTATTGGTCATTTGGGGACTAAAATAGGGGGAAAAGTGGGAATATTGAAATATTTATTAAAGAATCATTTTACCTCTTCAAATATGATCGATTTGAGATATATTAAAAATGATTTCCCTAATCCATGGTGGAGATGATCTCCAAAGTGGCATAATCACTAATGTGGGTGATACTCTGTTGTTTGGATTCAGGTGGGATGTGTAATCACTAATAAATAGTAAAAAAATGAATGATATATTGAAATATTTCAAAAATAATATAAAGCAAGAAATGGGATTACTAGCAGGCCCAATACCTTAATAAAAAACCCAAACCCATCATGATTATGGATTCCTATGTGGTCCAAATTGATATGATGATTTGAATATACCATGGGATGAAAAGTGGAAGGTGTAATGGGTGTCAAGTGTTTACAAAAAATAGACTTATAAAAGAAAAAAAATATTTTCAAATCTGGAAATGGGCTCACAGTTTGGCCCAAATTTTGAAAACCCACCATTTCCACCGAAATGCATGGAAAACCCACCAAAACAAAGCCAGAATGGATAAAAATTAAAAAATGACCTAAAATAAGTCATGTATGTGATAGATTATTTTTTGATATGTTTTTAAGGGGATGTAAATCCCTCAATGTGATGTGAACAGATTCTATTAATATTTGGAGTATTCAAGGGATTTTCTTCATTGGTGAATAATAGAAAATATAAGAACCAAATGTTGTTCATTGGGAACACTTAAATTATTTTTGTTTCAACACATAAAAAATGTAAGGTATATTCTGAACAGATGATTTGATATAAGGAAAAATCATAGACCCAATGATTGGAATCTTGGGATACATATCATATTGATAAGGTACCCTAGTAAGGTATAGTTGACATCATGTGGTACACACATCACTATGGTGTATGGATACTATATAGGGTGCATGAATACAATAATTATGATTAATCTGTGTATCAGTTTACTTTATAGATCATTCATATATTGTACAAAAGACATTATATGGTACATGATCTTTTAATGTCATAATCAACCCTATATAGAATCATGTGTTCCATTATATCCTATGGAAAATGAAAAACTAGATAGTATGGTGTTTGAAATATACCCTTATAAACTACATATGTAATACCACATGATCATTATAAATATGGGTATTTTCAATTATTAAATTGTGAAAATAATAATTAATATTATGAAGTGAATAAATCAAATAAGATGATGCTTAGAAACTGATAATCATGGAAATAAATATCATATATTATTCTAAAATATTTATACTACATACAATAAGGGATGTGTTCAAAACTGTGAGGAGAATATTCCATTTCACAATTCTATGGATCCATTAATACAATAAGGATTTCAAATGAAAATAAATTTTATGATTTTTGTGAAATCAAATATTTTTTAGTTCTATCATCGCATCATGAATAGAAGCACGACATGACATGATGAAGAATTAAATATAGATTATATTTCTAATAGAAATAGTTTCACATTTGATAATATCCTTCATTTTGATGATAATGGATTATCCAAAAAAATATCGAAGTATTATTTATGATTCATTGAATATAAAAAATGATATAATTTTGGAAAATTAGATAGTTCTACCTTGATAAAATATGGTGTGTTTTGTTGAAGATTTCATAACACAACAATGATACCCGGGTGTTTAGAAGATGATTTAGAGGAATTTGATACAATACTGTTAAAGAATTCATTTGATCAGAGTATTATGTAGCACTGCAGTTTATTCCGATCTATTGTGTGGTGAATCTATGGTTATTGATAATTCAGTTTTATTACAATCATAGTGTATATAAGGGGATGAAAAAGACCATCTTGAATAGATTTTTTTAATCATGTATGTGTAGTGGAATACCTATTCAATTGATCATGGAATGATAAATGGTGAAATGGTGGTACCCATAAAAAAATTCCTTCAACCAATAGGATATTTTGGATATGAGATGATGTATAAAGACCCTATTAAGTGGTATATTAGTGAGAGGGACAATTCATTCCATAGGTAATGTGGTTAATACCTACACCACCCTTGTGTGTTATTCTATTATGAACATGTAATATCTATAATATCCATGATACAATTTGTGTCTTAGTGGGATAGAAATAAGGTTCGGAATATATTTTCATATTATCTATGAACCTTGTAAAAATGTGAATACTATATTTTTCTAATTATTTAATAAATGATAATCAATTTGATGGTTTGGGGAAAATTAAATTTCTACATATCTCAAAACTAGGATAGGTTATCTAATAAATTATAAAATAAATAAAAAAATGATAAAACTTAGTAAAATTTTATATATTTTTTCAACCATACTCTCAATTACCTTACACAATCCACTGGGCTGTACATGTATTGTTAGATCTATGTTGGCATTCCTTTGATTGGATTTAATTTTTATACTAATTTTTGTTTCTTCAAATATGATGTGATGATTTAATTATAACTTTTACTTGAAATATATGGGGATATTTGGTGTTCCATATGGTGATGATACCATGGATATCTTAATAAAACCCTCCAAATAAGAAAAAAATAGATGAAATAGACGAAGAAATAAATATATGGATGATAAGTGTCAATCCCTTGATGCAGCTAATTATAATAGTAATTGTTCTTTTGAAAATTTTATTTAATGTGAACCTTTTTATAATATCATATAATGGTATAAGGAGTATGATGATGGTGATATTATCAAAATGTTTTAAGAAATCTAATCACATATTGAATTGAAGGGGAAGAAATTACATACTGAATTAATCACAAGAATACCAAGTTTATATAATTTATTCCATATTTTAAAAAAATTGGATCAGAATGTTTGAGAAAGGATGATGCACTTGGAATGAAATTTATAAAGTTCATTATTCCAAATTATATTCAAGATAAAAAATGAGAAATAAGTTTTATTTACATATAGAAATATTTTAATACTTGTGTAATTATGTCATTTAAGTGTCTCTATAAAAGGGGTAAATAAATATTTTCTTGAAGAATTGATCCTTGCATTGATAAAACTATATAAATATTATCAAAATTAAAAGGATTATAAATTTTATGTCATATAAATATGATTAAATTATATGATATCTCTTTATAATAATCAAGAAATATTTATAAAGATCAAATTCAATGAATAAGATTCATGTTAGAAAAATAATGACCACTATTTAGGTGGAAATGAACTCCCAATATGATGTAACTTATGATTTAATTAGAATGGGGAAATATAGAACCATCTCCTACTATAAAATCCCTAATATTTCAGAAGAAATAACCTTCCACAAAATCAAGAGATAAAATATTTGTTCAGCACTACATTAAAACCCTTTCAAGGGGATCATTATTCCTTTTTCTAAGTAGTCTATTACAGCTCCTTCGAAAATTCTACCCATACTTATAGTAATACATGAAACACTAATTCTCTATAATCTTAAATTAGAAAATCCAGAACAAAAAATTATGTAATGTTGGAGAATAATGATCATAAAAAACATTAATACATCTATGGTTATTTATATAAAATCCAAGAAGACCCTCTAATTAAGAAGATCCTAAAAGGGCGGTGTTATAATAGAATGATATAATGGTGTATAAGAAGACATTCCAATGTACATAGAAGTTTATGAAAAGAGAAAAATGATTTATTTATTATAGATATTTTTGGTGGAGGATTATGTATGTGGAAATAACGAATTAGAACAATATTCGAACTTATGAAAAAAATTGGTGGCGAAAATAAAGATGTATTTCAAAAAAATTAATGTAGAGTATATTCTATCCAAATTTAGTCCTCACAAAAAGTATGAGTATATATTAAAAAACGAATTAAAATTCATATAGTTGATTTGTTAAATTGTTTACATAAATTTTCATGATAATTAATTGTAATGGTATATTAATGAAAGGAATAAATATTATGCTAATAAAAATTGGAGACGAATATTTTGTAATTCATAAATGAAATTGAAAATTATCTCTACCTTGTGTAGTATTCTTGAAAATAAATTTGAGTCAACCACCCTCTGGATGTCTATAAAGGAACTCGTTGCCTTTAAAAATCTATAGTGACTCTGTAATCCTATTTTGGATAGAGTTTAAATATCATGTGAAATTGTAAAATAATCATGCACATCAAGATATAATAGAGAATTTTATATCAAATAGAGGATTCAATCAAATACTGATTTTTTTAATGTAATGAACCTCTAATGAAGTGTTGGATGATCATTTGTAAAACGGAATGATAATGTATTTTAGGAAATTGTTTCAAAAGTCTATGAAATATCAATATATCAATATGGAATTCCTAATAGTTTTTCCACAATTGTAGATAGTTGATAAAAAATAGATAAATATCTTCAAAATAAAAAATTCAAAAAAAAAAGAAAAATTCTCATGATGATAAAAATGTTTTTACAATTAGTGAGTCTAAGACTAAGGGTTATAGAAATTCTTAAAATTAATTCGGTTGTTATAGGAAATATAAAAAATAAATAACATGATTTAATGTAATTTATACCTTATAAAAAATAGATTTTGATAAAATTAAATTAAGATCTTGGAGACACATCTATATTTTCATAAAATGTAAGACATATCCCCATAATGTGATTTGTAATGAAGAAATAGAATTTTTTCTACTACAAGAAGATCAATATTTGAAGAATTAATATAGAATAAGAATATGGTTGTCTCAAAATTTTAGAGTGAGAAGTAATGTGTTTGGAAAGATTCAAAAGTCTATAACCTTCTAATTTGATAAAATAGTTATAACCCTCCCACCCCAATACACATCATTGTTTACTTTTTTGGTATATATATTAACACGATGGGAAATTATGTAAAAAAGAAAAGGGTATTTGGATGAGGATTTCACTATAATAATATAAGAAGATCTAGTGTACAAGAAGTTTCTCTAGCTTCCATAAACACAAAAATGTTAGTGCATCCATCGTGGTGAAAAAAATATGTAGAGGAGCTGTAAAGTTGTGTTAATTCATATAATCTGATATTTTTCAATATCCCTTTAAAAAAGATATTTTATTAATGAAAAAAACATCTATGTTTTTTAATTTATCAAGAATATTTATGATGGTTGGGTACACAATTATGTGAATTATGTGAGAAGGGGGATTATGATGTTATGAACATGAAATTTTCATATCCTTTGTTTTATTTTAGTTGAAGATATATAATTCATGAAAACATAATGAATCGGATATTAAATTGGGATTTTTGAAAGATTTATAACATGATATAATATAAAATCGTAGCATAAGATATTTTTTGAAATAACACTTACTTTATACACTATAACAACCAGTGTTGACATAGGGTTAACTTACGGATGGTTGTTTGAAATGTTGTCCCTAGTTCTATTATCTTATATACAAATGAATCACGAAGGAATGACGAAAAAAGAGGAAATGATGTAAATTTTTTTATTAAAAAAATTTATAAAGAAGATTAAAGATAAAATTATTTGAATTCCACCATTACAAGCCATATTCCTTTATTTTCAAAATGGGCAAAATGAAAATGGGATTAGAAAAAAATATTAACATAAAATTAATTTGATGATATTTTTAAAAAATAAAAAATGAATGATTTATGTTACCATGAATAAGATATCAATTCGTTAAAAGGGTATTGTTTCTATTATGAGTATCTAGATTCAAATAGTTGTTTGGCTTATTATGAATATACATATTACATTCAATAATATAACGTTGATATAATGAGCGTGATGATGTTTCCCAAGTAAAAAATATAAAAAGGTAAAGGTGTAATATTCTTGAATATCATAGAATGATCAATTTTTATAAAAACATAATAATGATGTGACTATTTACAAACCCATATTCATTATAAAATAATATTACTATATATGTACATGTTCATTCTACTCTATTATATGGAAGACAACCATTTTAAAATAGTGAAAGAGTATTAATATATTTATAAAGAATTGAATTTGTGTGATGAACAAACAATATGTAGTAAATAAGAACCATATATGAGGAAAACACATGAATATTGCAGTTTCAATATATAGAGATCATTTGGACAGTTATTTATAATGTTATGAACTATTTTAGAATCCATTTATGATGTATTAATATATTATTTTAATATTTCTAGTTTTCCAAGAATGATTGGTTGAAGTATATAGTGCCAAACTGAGGAACCCAACAATGTTCATATGAAAAAAAAGAATATACAAAGGTTACAATCCATATACATTCAATGGTATATTTTGAGGATAATTTCAAACCATTAAAAAATCATTAGACAATATGGAAAACATCATTTTTTATAGAGTAGATTTACAAGTTATGTCAATATGTTATTACATATTTAAAAGGATATATAAGGTTCTAATGTTTAAATAAGCCTCACAGGATACATGAACCAAATAATTAAGAGTTTATAGGGTACAAGATGACATTGTAGGATATATCCATTGGTAAATGGGACAACACACTATTGAAATTATTATTTGGTACAATGAACCCTATCACGAATTAGTGATTTCATTATTACTTATGAATATAATAAATTCTTATACAGGGGACTTTATAAGATACCTATAAAAACATAAAAGGGTACATATCATTGTACTCTAAGAAAAATGGAATAAAAAGAATAAAACGTAGAAATTAATATTTTAAATTATTTTAAAAAGGATTCAAATTAGATGATTCTCATGAACTAATTTTAAGGGAATGAAACATCACATATTATTTGTCCAATCGCTAAGGTAATTTTTCCACAAATAGATGGGAATGTGACATATATGAATTTTCTATATCTATTCATAAATAGAGGATATTAAAATAAAATGGGAGTCCTATACTTGAATTTAATTGGAATGGATAAATTCATGTTGTCTTATTTTTCTCTATTCTTAAAATAACTACTTTCCATTTGACCATTTTTTTTAAAATATAACATTTATTAATGGTGTATAAATTTAAATTGTGTCATATCAGTTGATATATGGTAATAATAGGTATTAAAAATATATTATAGCATTATGATTCTATACATTCACTCGTAGTGTGTCACACTATTCCAAAAAAGATCATTTATAATTCCATCATTATTTGAAATCCATTTCATTATGTTTTATTAATATTTCCCTACCACTTCCATGAATAATTTTTTTAGCATAATATTATCCACTATAATTATCATATATATCTATTATATGTCTTTTTTTAATAATATCATTATTTGAGTCTTTAAACATATAAATCATCATATTATTTTCTATTAGTTATCCTTATATAATTTGAAATAATGAAATTGTTTTATAATGTCCAATCTATAATTTCACTCCCTATAAAAACATTGATACTTCCCTTAATTTAAATATTACCTTTCTTAACTATACATCACTGTAAAATTCACCAATTTTATAACTTTCTCAATTAATTTAAATGTACATTTTAAATTTTTTCTCCACTCGATTAATATCTTATATCTATATAATTTAGTTTTCATTTAATTATAACATTAATAAGTTTGTATTTTTTAAATTATTGATACCGTGACATGGAAAATGATTATTAAAATATATTTCTTCTGTAAAATTATTAAATGGATAATTTTTTCAATATCACATAGAAATTTAGGTGAGTAAACTACTTCCCATGTCAAAATGGAATGGGGAAAACATATTGTTTCTTGATTATCATGATAAGAAAAATTCAATTAGGTTCCCAAACATGTCATAATAGTTGTAAAACATATTATCATGATAAAATTCTAGTAACAAATATATTTAAAATTTTTAAACACGATTTTATTATAGATATTTGTATAATACAAGTGAAAAATCTACATATCTAATAAAAGCATGAATTATAAAAGAAATATCAATATTATGTATGGAAATCCATAATTGTTTTACTAAACATATATAGTATTATTTTGGTGTAATGTGATCATATAGATGATGTTTTGATATATTTGTAAGTGGATGAGAATCTCTCAATGTGTTGTGGATAGATTCAATTAATTTTTAAAGTATTCATGGAATTTTGATCAGAGGTGAATAATGGAAATGATAGGAACTAAATGTTGTTCATCGGGACACTAGAAATATTTTTAGTTTCAACACATAACCATTGTAAGGTATGTTATGAGTTGATGTTTTAATTTAAAGAAAAGTCATTGACCCAATGATTTTAATCTTGGGATACATAACATATTGATAAGGTACCCTAGTAAGGTATAATTGACGTCAATGGTACACACCTCACTATGGTGTATGGATACTATATAGGTTTCATGAACACTATAATTATGATCTCACAATGTATTAGTTTACTTTAGATATCATTTATATATATGGTACAAAAGGCACTATACAAAACATGATCATTACATGTCTTAATCAACCCTATATAGAATCTTGGGTTTCCATATAACCTATGGAAAAGGAAACACTACATAGTGTGGTGTTTGTAATATACACTTATAAAATACATATTTAATACCATCAGAAACATTATAAATATCGATATTTTCAAAAATTAAATTGAGAACATCATAATTAATATAATGAAATGAATAAATCAATTAAGATGATTCTCAGAAACTGATCATCAAGGAAATAAATATCATGTATTATTCTAAGATATTTATACTCCTTTTAATATGATGTGTGTTTAAAATTATTAGGTGGATATTCTATTTCAAAATTCCATGGTTCCCTTAATTTAATAAGGATTTCAAAAGAAAATAAATTTTTAGATTTTTGTGAAATCAAATATTTATTTGTTCTATCATCGTATCAACAATAGAAGGTCAACATGACATAGTAAAGAATTAAATATAGACAATAATTGGAATATAATTACTTCACAGTTGAGAATATAAATCATTATTATGATAATGGAATATCCAAAAAATATATAGAAGTATTATTAATGATTACTTGAATATTAATAATGAAATATTTTGGGCAAATTAGATTCCTCTCACTTGATAAAATATGATGACTTGAATTGAAGATTTCATAATACATCATGGATTTCCTGTGTTTTTAGAATAAGAGTTAGAGTAATGTGATACAATAGTGTTATAGAAGGTAGTTGAAAAGAGAATGAGAAAAGACTATAATTTATTCCAATATGTGGGGTTGTGACTCTAAGATAATTGAAAACATAGTTTGATTGCAATCATAGTGTATAAAAGGGGATGAAAATGACCATCTTGAATTGATATTTTGTAATCATGTATGTGTAGTGGAATACATATTCAATGGATCATTGAATGACACATGGTGAAATGGTTGTACCCATATAAAAAATTCTTTCAACCAATAAGATATTATGGACATCGTGTGATTTATAAATACCCAATTTTGCAATATGTTAGGGACATGGATGATTCATTCCATAAGTAACGTGCATAATACCTACCCACCACTTATGTGATTTTATTTTAAGAACATGTAATATCTATAATATCAGTTATATAATTCGTGTATCAGTGGGAGAGAAATAAGGTGGGAATTATATATTCATATTAGTTAGGAACCATTTAAAAATTGTGTATACTACATTTTCTATTTATTTAATAAATGAAAATCATTGCGAGGGTTTGGGGAAAATAAAATGTCTCCATATCTGATAACTTGGATATATTGTCTAATACATTAGGGGATTAATAAAAATAATGATAAAACTCAGTAATGTATTTTATAGTTTTTTAACCACACTCTCATTTACCTTGCTTAGTTCATTAGGCTCTACATGTTTTGTTAGTGCTAATAAAGAATACCATTGATTGGATTTAATTTTTCTAATAATTTTATTTCATCATATATGACATGAATATTTAAGGATATATTTTATATGGCGTATATGGGGATATGTGAAGTTATTTATAGTGATTATAACATGTATATCTCATTAAAACCCTAAGAATCGGAAAAATTGAGGAAATAAATAGAGAAATAAATATATGTATAATAAATATCAGTCCTTTCATGAAGCTGATTATAATAGTAATTGGTCATTTATAAACATATTTAATGTGACACTTTTTATAATTTTGTATAATGGTTTGGAGAGTATGATTATGGTGATATTATAAAAATAGTTTATGAAATGTAGAAACATATTGAATTAAAGGGGAAGATATTACATACTGAATTAATCATAATAATACCTTTTTTTGTATAAGACACTTCATAATGAAAAGAAAAAATTAGACGATAAAGTTAGAGAAAAGGATGATGCACTTGGAATGAAATTCACAAAGTTCATTACTCCAAATGAACATCAATATGAAAATTATAAATATGTTTTATTTTCATATGTAAATATTATTAACATTATGGAATAGTATCATAAGAAGTATCTATATGAAAGGGGTAAATAATATTTTGCTTGAAGAATTGATCCATCTGTTGATAAAACTATATAAATATTATCAAAATTTAAATGATTCTCAAGTTTATGTCAAATAAATATGATGAATTGTTATTATATATCATTATAATAATCAACAAATGTTTATAAAGATCAAATTAAATGAATAAGATTCAATTTAAAAAAATAATGAAAACCATTTAAGAGGAAAAGAACTCCCCAATATGATGTAACTTATGATTTTTGTAGAATGGGGAAATATGGTACAATCTCATTCTATAACATCCCAAATATTTCAGAAGAAATAACCTTCCGATGAAACATGAGATAAAATATTATTTTAGCACTACCTTATAACTCTTTCAAGAGGATCATGAATCCTCCTTCTTCGCAGTCTATAATAGCTCCTTCAAAAATGTATGCCATCTTTATATTAATACATGTAACACTGATTCACTCACATCATAAATTATAGGATATGAAACAAAGAAATATGTAATGTTGGAGGATAATTTTCATAAAAACATCAATACATCTATGGTTATTTTGGTCAAATCCAAGATGTCCACTAATTATGAAGAACTGAAAAGGGTTGTGTTGCAACAGGAAAATATAATAGTGCACAAAAAGACATTTTAATGTACATTAATGATCATGAAAATAGAAAATTGTTTATTTATTATAGATTTTTTTTGGAGGATTATGTATTTGGAAATAATAAATTCTAATAATATTTCAACTAAGGAAAACATTAAGTGGACATGGTAAAGTGGTTTTTGAGAAAATGACTGAAGAAGACCCTCTATCCAAATGTAGTCCTCACAAAAAGGAAGAATATATATTAAAATAATGAATTCAAATTCTTATATATGATTTGTCAAATTTTTATATAAAATTATATGATAATTATTTTTTATGGTATATTAATTAATGAAAAAAATAATATGCTATTAAAAATTGGGGACAAAAATTTTATAATTCAAAAAACAAATTAGAAATTAACTATCCCTTTTATAGTTTTCAAGAAATTAAATTTGATTCAACCACTCTTTAGATGTCTGTAAAGGATACTAATTGCGTTTTAAAATATATAGTGACTATATTCTTCTAATGTAGATGGATTTTACATATCATGGGAAATTTTAAAATTCTCAGTAACATAAAGATATAATAAATATTTCTAGATAAAATAAAGGATTCAATCAAATAATGAAAAATATATTTTTTGAATGTAATGAATCTCTAAATAATTTTTTGATGAGCATTTTTAAAAGGGAATGACAATGTATTTACTAAAATTGTTTCATAAGCCTTCAAATTCTCAATTTATAAAAATATATTTCCTAATAGTTTTACCATATTTTTAGATAGTATATAATCAAATTGGTATGGATATAGAAATTAAATAGTTTAAAAAAAGAAAAATTTCCATAATGAAAAACATGTTTTTACAATTAGGGTTAGTAAGACTAAGGGTCCTAGAATTTTTTAAAATAAATATAAAATAGAACCAAAATGATTTTACATAATTTATAAAATATCAACAATAGATTTTGATAAAAGTGAATTTCAATATTGGAGATACATCTATATATTCATAATATGTTAGTTATATCCCGATAATTTGATTTATAATGATGATGGAAAATTATTTCTCCTCCATGAAGATAAATATTGAAATAATGAATAGAGTGCTGGAATAGAGTAGTTTCAAAATTTTAGAGCTAGAAATAATGTGTTTGGGATGATGCAAAAGTCGATGACCTGCTACTTTGAAAAAATAGTTATAACCCTTCCACCCCAACACACATCCTCCTTTACTTATTTTAGTATATAATAAAATGATGGGAAATTATGTAAATAAAATAAAGAGGATTTGGATGAAGATTTAACTATAATAAAATAATAATATCTAGTCTTCAAGAAGTGTCTCTAGCATCAATAATGATGAGGAAGTGAGTGCATTCATTGAGGTCAAAAAATAGGTAAAGGAGCTGTAAATGTTTGTTAATTCATATAGTCTGATATTTTTCGATATCCTCTGAAAAATGGGATTTTAGTAACAAATAAAAACCTCTATGTTATAAATTTTTCATGAATATGTATGATTGTGGGGTACACAATTATGTGAATTTATGGAGAGGGGGGATTATGTTGTAATGAACATAAAATTTTATTATCTTTTTTTCATTTTATTTGTGGATATATAATTCAGGAAAAAATAATGAATATTCTCTTAAATTGAGATGTTCGAAGGAGGTATATCATTATATAATAGAAAATGTATGTCCATGATATCTTTTTGAAACCACTCTTACATTATACACTATAAAAACTAGTATAGACATAGGGATAACTTAACAATGGTTCTTTTAAAATTTGTTCCTAGTTATATCATCTTATATACAAGTGAATTGTGATGGAATGACGAAAAAAAGAGAGAATGATATATATATTTTTTAATTGAAAACATATTGCTAAATAAATGTAAATATCAAAAGAGTTGAATTCCACCCTGACAAGGACTATTAATTTATTTTAAAATTTGGTGAAATGAAAAGGGGATTACAACAAAAAAATATTAACATAGTACAAATTTGATGATATTGTCAAAAAATAAAAAATGGGGGATTTAATTTACCATGACTAAGACATAAATTAATTAAAATAGTATGGTTTCCATAATGAGGATCTAGTTTTCCATATTTTCTGGGATTATTATGAATATACATATTATAATAAAAATATAACTTAGAAATAATCATCGTGATGATGTTTCCTAAGTAACAAAGTAAAATGGTAAAGGTTTATTCTTCTTGAATATCTTAGAATAATCAATCTATATAGAAACACAATAATGTTGTGATTTTGATGAAATCATATTCATTATAATATAATACTAATATATATGTCAATTTTCATTCTATTCCATTTTATAGAAGATGTCAATTTCCAAATAGTGAAAGTGTATTCATATTTTTATAAAGAGTTGAATTTGTATGATGAACATACTATACTAAGTAAATAAGAACCATCTACGAAGAAAAACACATAAATACTGCAGTTTCAATATATAGAGATCATTTGGTAAATTATTTATCACGTTATGAAGTGTTTAAGAAGCCCCTTATGATGGATTGATATATTATTTTTATATTTTTAGTTTTCTAGGAATGATTGGTATATGTATATAGTGACAAATGGAGGAACCCAACAATGTTCATATAGCACCGAATAATCTTCATTTGTTACAATCCGTATACATTATGTGGTATATTTTGAGGATCATTTCAAAAATTTAGAAAACACTTGGACATTACAAAAAACATCACATTATATAGAGTAGATTTTCATGCTCCCTTAATCAGTTATAAAATCTTTCAAAGGATACATGAGGTTATAATTTATAAATAATCATTATAGGATACCTGAACCAAATAATGAAGACTTTATAGAGTCCAAGATTACATTGTAGGATAGATCCATATGTAAATTGGACAATACATTATAAAATTCATTTTGTGGTTCAATGAACCCTACGATGAATTAGTGATTTAATTATTACCTATGAAAATAATAAACTCTTATTGAGGGGAATTTGTATGGTAACTATAAAAACATCAAATGGTACTTATCATTTTACTCTATGAAGAAATTAATTATAAAATAATTGGAGATATTTTAAATTAATATTATTTTAAAAATGAATCAAATTAGATGTTTCTTATGAAATAATTTTAAGGGAATGGAACATCACATATTATTCTAAATATTGTTTGTCCTATCGTAAAGGGAATTTTTCCAATAATAAATTGGAATGTGACTCATCTCAATTTCCTATATCCGTTTATAAACAGAAGATATTAAAATAAAATTTATTTCCTCTCCTTCAATTTAATTGGAATGGGTACATTCCTATTTTCTTATTTTTCATTAATCTTAAAATAACTAATTTCCATTTTACAATGATTTTCATAAATAAAACATTTCATAATGTAGTAAAACCTTAAATTGTGTCATATCAATTGAGATGTGGTCCTAAAAGATATTAATAATATATTATATCTTTTATATTATATACATTCACTTAGAGTGTGTACCACTATTACAAAAAACATCATTTATACTTCCAGCATTATTTTAAATCCATTTCAATATGTTTTATTAATATTTCCCTATAACTTCCATTATTAAATAAATTTTACCATAAACCTATTGACTATATTTATCATATATATATATTATGTGTTTTTTTAATAATATCATTATGGTAGTCTTTAAAAATATAAATCCACATATTATTGTCCCTTAGTTAGCCTTATATAATTTCAAAAACTGATATTCTTTTATCATGTCCAATCTACATTTTGACTCCCTATGAAAACATTGATACTTCCCATAATTTCAATATTACCATTCTTAACTATAACTCACAGTAAAATTTATCAATTATATCACTTGTTGAATTATTTTAAAGGTATATTTAAAAAAATTTCCTCACAATTAGTCTCTTATATCTGTATAATTTAGTTTTAATCTACTGATTACATTAATAAGATTATAATTGTTTTATAATTAGTGAGACCATGACAATGAAAATGAATATTACAATATATTTCTTCTCTTTGATTATTAAATGGATTAATTTTTCAATATCACATCGAAATGAAGATGAATAAACTATATCCCATGTCAAAAGAGAGAGAGGGGAAACATTTTTTTTCTGGAATATCATGGTAGGAAAAATTCAATTATCATCCTAAACATTTCATGAATGTTGGAAAACATATTCTCATAATAAAATTTGAGTAAAATATATATCTAATTTTTTTAGATGTAATTTTATAATATATATTGGTATACTGTTAGTGGATAACTCAACAGATTTAATAAAATCATGAATTCAAAAAGAAGTCAAAAGATGATGTAAGGAAATCCATCCATGTTTTACTAAACATTCATAGTATTATTTTGGGGTAATGAGATCATATAGACAATTTTTTGAAATATTTGAAAGTGGATGAGAATTCCTCATTGTGATGTGAATATTTCCTATTAATATTTGGAGTATTCAATGAATTTTTTTCAGAGGTGATTAATAGAAAAGATAAGAAACAAATGTTATTCATAAGGAAGAATATAAATATTATCAGTTTCAAAACATAAATATTGTAAGGTGTATTCTAAGATCATGTTTTAATATAAGGAAAATACATAGACCCAATGATTCGAATCTTGGGATACATAACATATTGATAAGGTATCCTAGTAAGGTATAATTGACAACATATTGTACACACCTCACTATGGTTTATGGATACTATATAGCGTGCATGAACACTATAATTATGATTTAACAAGGTATTAATTTACATTAAAGATAATTTATATATATGGTACTTATGAAATTATATGGTACATTATCTTTACATGTCACAATCAAACATATGTAGAATCATGGGATTCATTATAACCTATGGAAAATGAAAAACTATATAGAGGGGTGTTTGTAATAAACCATTATAAACTAAATATATAATTCCAATTGACACATTATAAATTTTTATATTTAAAAAAATTAAATTGTGAAAATCATAATGAATATTATGAAATGAATAAATCAAATAAGGCGATTCTCAAAGATAGATCATCAAGAAAATAAATATCATAAATTATTCTGAGATATGTATACTCATTACAATAAGATATTTTTTCAAAACCAAGAGGAGAGAATTCCAAATCACAATTTCATGGATCCATTAATTCAATAAGGATTTCAAAATAAAATAAAATTCCATATTTTTGTCAAATAAAATATATATTTTTTCTCTCAACTCATCAAGAATAGAAGAAAAAAATTTTAAATGAATAATTAAATAAAGACAATAATTGGAATATAATTACATAATAGCTTAGAATATCCTTCATTATAATGATAATGGAATATCCAAAAAATATTTGGATTTATAATTTATAATTCCATGGATATGAAAAATAAAATTCATTGGTTAAATTTGATAGTATTCCCCTGATAAAACATGATGAGTTCCATTGAATATTTCATAACACATCATGGATTCCCTGTGTTTTAGAAGTGGAGTTAGAGGAATGTGATAAAATAGTGTTTTAGAAGGAAAACAATAAGAGTATGAGAAAACACTACAATTTGTTCCAATATGTGGTGTTGTGACTCTATGAATATTGAAAATTCAGTTTAATTGCAATCATAGTGTATATAAGCAGATGAAAGAGACTATCTTGAATATAAATTTTTTAATCATGTATGTGTAGTGGATGACCTATTTAAAGGGTCATGGAATGATACATGGTGAAGTGAGGGTACCCATATAAAATATTCCTTCAACCAATAGGATATTATGGACATAGGATGATGTATAAATACCCTATTATGTGATATATTAGGGAGATTGATGATTCATTCCATAGGTAATGTGGATAATACCTACCAACACCTATGTGTTATTATGTTATGACCTTGTAATAACATTAATATCTAAGATATAATTCCTTTCTTAGTGGGGGAGAAATAAAGTGAGGATTAGATTTTCCTATTAGTTATGAACCTTATCAAAAATGTGTATACTACATTTTATATTTATTTAATAAATGAAAATCAATGTGATGGTTTGGGAGCATAAAATGTTTCCATATCTCATAACTATGATAGATTATCTAATACATGAGGGGATTAATAAAAAGAATGATAAAACGTAGTAAAAAATTATATAGTTTTTTAACCACACTCTCAATTACCTTGCATAATCCATTAAGCTCTACATGTTTTGTTATAGCTAATCAGCAATTCTATTGTTTGTATTTACTTGTGTTACTAATTTTATTTCATCATATATGAAGTGAATATATAAGGATAACTTGTAATTGACATAGATGGGGATATGTGAAGTTCCTTATGGTGATGATAGCATGTATATCTCAATAAAACCCTAACAATCAGAAAAAGAAGACGAAATACATGAAGAAATAAATATATGGATAAGAAGTATCAGTCCCTTCATGAAACTAATTATAATAGTAATTTTTCATTTATAAATTTTATTTAATGTGACTCTTCTTATAATATCATATAATATTTTGGGGAGTATGATGATGGTGATATTATCCAAAAACTTTAGTAAATCTAGTCACAAATTGAATGGAAGGGGAATAAATTACATACTGAAATAATAAAAGGAATACGTAGTTTATATGATATATACAATAATGAAAAAATAAAAATTGAAAGAGAAAGTTAGATGAAAGGATGATTCACATGGAATTAAATTCATAAAGTTCATTACTCTAAATGATGTTCAAGATGAAATTGAGAAATATGTTTTGTTTTGATATGGAAATATTTTTATACATGTGGTATAATATCATATAAGTGTCTATAAGAAAGAGTTAGATAAAATATTTCCTTATGAATTAATTCTTGTATTGATAAAACCATATAAATATTCTCAAACATAAAATTATTCTCAATTTTGTGTCTAATAAATTAGATTAAATGATTTGATATCTCTTTATAATAATCAAGAAATTTGTATAAATATTAAATTCAATGCCTAAAGATTCAATTTTAAGAAATAATGACCACCATTTAGGTGGAAAATAACTCCCCAATATGATGTATGTTATGATTTATGTTGATTGGGGAAATATAGAACCATCTCATTCTAAAACATCCTAAATATTTTATAATAAATAACCATCCATAAAAAATGAGACAAAATATTATTTCATCACTACCTTATAACTCTTTCAAGAGTATCATGAATCCTCTTTCTAAGTAGTCTAGAAAAGTTCTTTAAAAAATGTAACCCATTTTTATATTAATACATGTAACACTGATTCGCTCACATTTTAAATTAGAGGATATGAAACAAAAAATATGTAATGTTGGAGGATAATGATCATAAAAACATTAATACATCTATGGTTGTTTTTATAAAATCCAAGATGAAACCCTAATTATGATTATCTTAAAAGGGTGGTGTTACAATAGAATAATATAATTGTGAATAAGAAGAAATTTTAATGTACATTGAAGTTCATGAAAATAGAAGCATGTTTTATTTATTATACATATTTTTGGTAGAGTATTATATAAAGAAACAAGAAATTGGAAAAATATTCCAACTTATGAAAATAAAAGGTGGTCACTGTAAAGAGGTATTATAAAAAATTAATAAAGAGTACCTTCTATCCAAATGTAGTCCTACCAAAAAAGAATAATATATATTAAAATAATTAATTCAAATTTTTATAGATGATATATTAAATTTTTTACATAATTATTCATGATTATGAATTTTTATGGTATATTAATTAAATAAAAAAATATTATTCTAATAAAAATTATGTAATAAAATTTTATAATACACAAAATAAATTAGAAATTAACTCTGCCTTGCGTAGTAGTCAAGAAATGAAATTTGAGTAAACCAGTATCTGGAAGTCAGTAAGGGATTGTCATGGAATTTTAAAATATATAGTGACTATATTCTTCTATTGTAGATGGAGTTTAAATAACATGGAAAATTTTAAAATCATCATACACATCAAGATATAATGTATAATTCCAGAACAAATATAGGATTCAATCAAATAATGAAAAAAATTATTTTTTGAATGTAAGGCATTTCTAAAGAAGTGTTGGAGGGGAATTTGTAAAAGATAATGAAAAATTATTTCCTAATATTGTTTTAAAAGTCTATCAATTCTCAATATATCAACATTGAATTTCTAGTAGTTTGTCCAAAATTGTTGAAAGCAGATAAAAAAATAGATATGGATCAAGAAAGTAAAAAGTTCAAAATAGAAAAAATCAAATGATGATAAAAATTTATTTAAAATTAGGGTGTCTAAGATTATGATTCATAGAATTTTTGAAAATTAATTTGGTTGTTAAATGAAATATTGAAAAGAACTAAAATGATTGTATAAAATGTATACATGATCAATAATAGATTCTGATAAATGTAAATTATGATCTCGGAGGCACATCTATATTTCCAGAAGATGTAAGATATATACCCATAATATGATTTATAATGAAGAATTAATGTGAATTATACTTCAAGATGATCCATATTGGAAGAATGAATAGAGTACGATAATAATGTTCTCTCAAAATTTTAGAGCATGAAATAATGTGTTTGGGAAGATGAAAAAGTTTATGACCTTCTACATTAACTAAAAATTATAACCATTACACCCCAACACACCTCATCATTTCCTTATTTTGGTACATAATAAGATGAAGGAAATTATGTAAATAAAATAAATACTATTAGGATAATGATTTCACTATAATAAAATAAGAATATATAGTCTTCAAGAAGTGTCTCTGGCATCCATAAAGATGAGGAGGTGAGTGCATCGATCAAGGTGCAAAATATATGTAGAGGAGTGGTAAAAGTGTGTTAATTCATATATTCTGATACTTTTCGATATCCCCTTAAAAATGGTATTTTAGTAATGAATAAAAACCTTCATGTTGAAATTTTTTCACCAATATGTAAGATGGTGGGGTACACAATTATGTTAATTTTGTGAGAAGGGGGATTCTGTTGTTAGTAACATGAAATTTTCTTATCTTTTTTTTTAATTTTAGTTGAGGATATATAATTCATGAAAAAATAATGAATATTCTCTTAAATTGGGATGTTTGAAAGAGGTATAACATGATATCCTAGAAAATTGGATTCCATGATATCTTTTTAAATCAACTCATACTTTATACACTGTAACAACTAGTGTAGACCTACGGTAAACTTAACAAAGGTTCTTTGAAATGTTTTTCCTAGTTCCATAATCTCTTATAAAAGTGAATCATGATGTAATGATGAAAAAATAGTAAATTATGTATATTTTTTTTTATTGAAAACATATTTCTCATGAAGTGTAAGGAAAAAAAGAGTCGAATTACTCCCTTATAAGGCCTATACATTAATTATCAAAATGGGGGAAATGGAAAAGGGATTACAACAAAAAATATTAACATTAAATCAATTTGATGGTATTTTCAACAAATAAAAATGGAGGGATTTAAGATACCATGAATAAGATGTGGATTAATTAAATTAGTATGGTTTTGATCATGAGTATCTAGTTTCCAATATTTTTATTGTTTTATTATAAATATACATATTACATTCAATGATATAACTTAGATATAATGACCACAATGATGTTTCCCACATAAAAAAGTAAAAAGGTAAAAGATTATTTTCTTGAATATCTTAGAATGATAAATTTATTTACAAACACAATAATGTGGAGAATGTTGCTAAACTTATATTCATTATAAAATAATACTACTATATATTTCAATGATCATTCTACTCCATTTATGGGAGATAACTACTTATAAATAGTTAAACTGTATTCATATTTTTATAAGGAATTGAATTTGTATGATAAATAAACTATATTAATAAAATAAGAACTATCTACGAGGAACAACACATGAATATTGCAGTTTCAATATATTGAGATAATTTGGTCAGTTATTTATCATGTTATAAAGTGTTTTAGAAGCACTTTATATTAGATTAATATATTATTTTAATATTTTTATCTCTCTAGGAATGATTGGTATAAGTATACAGTGACAAATTGAGGAACCCTACAATGTTCATATGGCCCAAAATAATCTCCATTTGTTACAATACATATACATTATATTTAATATCTCTAAGATCCTTTCAAAAATTTTAAAAATCCCTATACAATACAACAATCTTCATATTGAATAGAGTAGATTTACAAGGTCCCTACAAAAGTTATAACATCTTTTAAAGGATAATTAATGTTCTAATATATAAATAATCATAATAGGATACATGAACTAAATAATAATGACTTTATATTGTACAAGATGACATAGTAGGATATATCTATAGGTAAATGGGACAAAAACATTAAAAATCATTATTTTTTACAATGAACCCTATGATGAATCAATGATTTCATTATTACCAATGAAAGTAAAAGAAAATTATAGGATACTTTATAAGTTAACTATAAAAAAATAAAGGGTATATCTCAGTTTACTCTAAGAAGAATGAAATAATAAATAATAAAAGTAAGAAATTCACAATTAATATTATTTTAAAATGATTCAAATTAGATGTTTCTCATGTACAAATTTTAATGGAATGAAACATCACATATTATTATAAAATATATTTTGTCTAATCATTAAGGTAATTCTTTCGAAAATTGATGGGAATGTGACATAACTCAATTTTATATAACCATTCATAAATGGAGGATATTAATATCAAATAATGTTATCCATTTTTTGGGGAAATTAAACTCATAAAATTTCTACAATTTAATAATTAATGGAATGAATACATTTCTAACAGGGTAATTAAATGGGGGTCTCAATTTAATTTTAAGGTGCTAAAATATATATATTATATTCCTTACTAGAGATCGTATAATTTCTATATATATTATAAAAATAATGATTACCCATCTATTAATGTTATATAAGCTATACATTGAGCGAATATAATATAATTTCCAAGTAAACAATTAATTTTTTTGAAGAAGAGTAACCAATTAATCTTCAAAACCTCATTCATTTAAGAAGTTTGATAGGAGGCTATTATAAAAAGATATCATATAAGGTAGTCGATATGAGGAAATCTAAGACTAATGTTACTATCTATCCTTATTATAATAACATTGAGAATAATAACTCGCCACTATGATTGAAGTCACAGTGTTCTTGAGGAAATATAATAGAGAAACAGGCATGGAGTTTTTCTGATCATAATTTTGTAAATAAACACATTTCCTTGGATCATGGTATGATCATTGAAGAACTATTTTCACTGATATAATAAATTACATCTACTAGTTTATGGTGAATAAAATGGGATGAAAATTAATGAAATATATATATATATATATATATATATATATATTACTAAAGTGAATAATATATCCCTATTGAATGTGTCTTATTCCTAACTGACCCATACACACTTAATGATTTGACACATGTAATTATTTGAATATAACATTTCTAATTCTTTTCTTGGTGGGATTGAATTACTTCAATGAGTGGGTTTCTTTATTGAAGATGAAATATGAAAAAACTAGGAGTCATATTGTCATTGTTTTCTTCAAAAATGAATATCAAAGGTAGGATTGAGTTTACAATAACACGGTATGCATATCTTAATTGAGAAATTGGTTTGAATATGATATGGGGTCATTATTAAAGATGATAAAACATGGTAAACTTTGGGTTCACTAATTCATACTCCCTACCAGTATCCATCCATGACCCACTAGCCTCTACAAATTTTTCTGAATATGTTATGTAAATAATGATCCTATAAAAATTTACCTTTTATAATTTCTATTCATTCCTCATATTAAGAATCTTATTTTTGTTCTTTCAATATTTCCTAAATTAACTACCATGCGTGGTTACCAATTTTATATTAAAATTATATAACAATTAAACTGATGTTTTATATATATATATATAATAGAAACATATACTAGAGGATTACATTGAAATATAAATTTATAAATCACGTTATTTATCTTTCTTTGAATTTCTGCATTCCTCATGTCGTTATTCATTCTTCTTGGAATGTGAAATTTATTTTTAAATAATAATATATATATATAATTAGATTATTAATATCTTATACAAGTAAAATATAAAATGTTATATTCTTTAATGAATTAATGCTTACCATATATTTCCTCCAACATCATTCATTTTTTGTTTGATAATTTCCAATGAGTTATCTTTTTAGAAAAACTCTTTTCCAATGTATAATTTATAGTTTACATAGATGTTGCATTAATATCTGAATTTCATTTATTATTTTCTTATATGAATCCCTAGAATAATTCTAATTCTATATTAATTATAACTATTTTATGAGGGACACCACCATCTAACTATATATATTTTCATAAATCCTCCCAATTTTAAAAATTATTCCATGTAAATTATATAATCATCAATGTTTGAACCATATTCTATATGAAAATCATTAATTGATAAGGGGAATATTTTAGATTAATATTCACAGAGAACCAATTATATATGATACCACATGTATAAACCATAAACACCATGGGAGGGTATAGAATCTTGATTTTAACATGTTTTTTAGTTTTTTTTTCTTTTTTGTCCATGTGAATATTTTTCACAAGTTATTTCGAACACATTCAACCTATACTTGTTAAACTGTTCCAAATGTAATGATTAAATATAAATATTTAAATTAAATCCCTTATGGGATACAAATATTTTATGTCATTATACTATATTAGGAAACATCAAAAAGTTATACAAAAGTATTATTCACTTTTTCCAAGAGTTATGTCTAACTCACTATGTTTTGATACATTCATCTACAAATATGAAATTTCAATTATAGGTCACTATGTCTTATTTTCTACCATTACACTAACATAATTCTACTAAAATAATATTTATAGACATATTGTTCTTCAAAAATACTTTATAGGAAAAATTAAAATAATTATTTCATTATAAGTCCTCGAAATACCTTTTATAATTATCTAAATATACATATAGATATAACCTATAGATTTATTTCACTCACTTATTCATACTAGTTATGATTAATTCATTCTAGATAGCTGAGTCATGAATCTTGATAATTAAAAAAATATGATAGAATCATCCTTATATATGGATTTATCCTTATGTTTCCAAAATCCCAGTGTAAAAATAGATTATTAGATATAAGACAATTCAAAAAACTAAAATTTAGCTTCTTCACAATCATTTTTCAACTAGGTATATCCACAATATTCATTTCCTCATTCTCTAAATACCACTCTTTAACAAAACCAAAACTCCCAATGAATTATTGTCTATGGATCACTCTATATTAACAATTTATATAGTTTTTTTTACAGTTTTTGGTAGTAACTCTGAAACCAAGGGTTACGATCAATACTTCACCTACAATATATTTATGATCATTTAAAGTCTACCAGATGAATATAGTACGGTAATTAATTTCAAATAAATCATAATTAATTAGATAAATCCTAAGATAGTTTTCCTTGTTCTAAATTAACAAAACAAATTACTTGAAATATAGAATTCAACACATCATGATGTTGTATCCCTCATAGTGTAATAGTATTATTGAGTGAACACATATTGGGGAGTAGTTTTATTCATTATGATGTTGTTTATTTTAATAACCTAATCTATGATTTCTACATAACATTCCATATTATAATTTATTAAATATATCATAAAAAATCATTAATTATTCCTATAATTCAAACCAATTTTATTGTTTTCAATTATTTCATTGTTCAAATTATTATTGTTAAGCAACATTGAATACATTCATTCTTCAAAAAATACAACCTTTAGAGTGAAAAATATATCTCAAAATTTGTTTTCATATATCACGACATCATCCTCATATTTCCCATGGTAGGTTGCATCACAATTATCCTCCAGGAAATAGATGTACTCAAATATCCTAAGAGATAAAAAACATAATATTTAGTAAGAAAAAATACAATATCAATCATTGTAGTCCTATTCATTGTAATTTTACTATATCGTTTTTCAGTTCATCATATCCGTTTTGGAGTTAGTATCTTCAGATTTTAGAGAAATAGAAATCTATTTTACCATCATGAAAATCTGGTTTCCAATGAAATATCATGGATTATATGACATTTTAATTTAATCTAAGAATTTATAATATTACTTCAATATAATCCCACCTATGCTATCATCTATAACCCAAAAATTATAATTATAGATAATGTTCAGTGATACAATAATTTATCTCCAATTATGATACCTATATGATTTCTTATTTCATATAAGTTCCATTTTTTCATCATTAATTTATCAGTTATTCAATTGGTATACAATGTGGAGTTTTAAGAACCATTATAGTGTAAATGATACGGCAAACCCATCGATACATTATAAAACCAATTGTGGTGTGGTGCTAGTAAATTAGACATGGTTTTTGATTAAACACATATATACCAGAAAATCATATTCATTTCAATTTCATGCTACTTCAAAACACTACACACTACTTTCGAAATTAATGGCCTTGATATATAAATATAACAGTATGATTCATTGAATCTCTCTACTAGTACATCAATCGTCAAACCTTATATAAATATTCTATAAATATAATCATATCACTGATTCATAAAGGAAAGATTCATCAGGTATTCAAATATTCACTACATGAAAAAATAGTGATTAACAATGATTCCAATACAAAAATAAATCTAACTAAAAAATTTATAATATTGGTTTCCACAATAAAAAATGATGTATTAATCCCTTTTTTGTAGAATTTCTACCAACATCCTTGATTTTCATGGAATTCTAATGATCATATGTCATTTATACTTTACCCTAATAAAATATAAATAAAATTATATATGATTTAGTAATATGTTCAGAATGTATATAATAATGTATATTAAGGAATTTTTTTACACATAGGTTACATTTAATTAAATATCAAATAATGAAAGGAAACAAATATCCCCATTTCATTTAAGATATGATATATAAATTATTTAGTTACCAAAAGGTATTAAATTACCCATTTCATCCAGAATTTATGAAAAAATCAACAACATAAAATATAGAAACATACAACTATTGATGTTACTACTGACGACATGAGTTCACCAACCTCATGTCTCCTATACATACAATAAAAAGAATCCCCATCATCTCAAGGTCATTCAACTATTATATGGGGGGATATTATATCAAATTAGAAAACACGATCCGAAAAATTACTGGAATGTAGTATGAAGATAGCATAGATTATAATATGAGAAGAACGTACCTCAATCACCATAAAATCTACTCTATATCATAAATATTAATGAACTGAGAAGGGGAGAAAGGGAAAAGAAGAAGTTTAATTTCCATAAATAAGTTGTTTTAATGATTGAACCCCCCCCTCAGAAGATCTTTAATGAGAAATAACAATAATAATTTTCCCCAACCAACAATTCTGTATGTTTTGCTGAATATATGGTAAATTACCACCCAATATGTAGTGTACATTATATAATTATCTCACTTATGGTTATTAAAACTATATACCCATTAACCAACAACAAGGAACTCATTATTTGTCAATAAATTTTTCCAAACTACCTGTTTAAATTGGTTTCACATTATATTACCAACTCATAGAATGTTTTTAGATGATATGGATGAAATACCACCAAGACCAATAGCTCATCTATAAATCGAAATCTATGCATAATCCTATGGAAATATACTATATAATTTAAAAAAATTATTGGTGTTTGGGAATTTAAATTATCTTTAATTATAGTTGTACTATAATAAATCATACTATTGATATTTATAATTTGTAAGGACATGATTTTGGAGATAGTGAATTAAAAAATTGTTCAAAAACAAGCAATTAAAGCATTCTTATTCTTATCATAACCATCATGATCATTTTATCAAAAAAATCACTATTCATCATAATCAAATGTGATTTATTTAACATTAAAACATTTACATAGGTTTAAAATCTATTATTATGTTACAATATTGTTATAATAATATTAATTATTATTCTATTTCTTTTAATTAATTTTTATAAAATTTAATTTTTCTGAAAATACCATTTTATTCTAAAATATTATTATTTTTAATATTTTATTACCAGGTATTATAATTAATTTATAATATGTATAATTTAATGGGATACCATTGGAATGGTAACCCCTTCTATGACATCATATATATTTTTATAGAATACACATATTTCACTATGATATGTTTAAACTGTAGTTATCATTTAAAAACCTATCTAGTTTTGTCAACATGCATGAGCATTATATTATATGTCATAATGGGATAGGTGTGTGAAAAACTCTAGGGATAAATATATCATAACTAAATCCCTAAAATAATTATATTAGTTATTAAATTTTCCTTATTTCCAGTAATTGTATCCTAATTATTAATCCAAATAAGACCACCAATCCCTTATAGTGTAACCAATAATATTCTATATTTATTGAATATAATCCATTATCAATTGTCATTGGAATGGACCACCATGTTTGGTTGATTTTTTTCTTTTACATTATACTATTTAGAGGAATATAAGTATAGATATTTCTAATATTAGTCACTTATCTCCATCTTATGTCACGTATTCCATTGATATATGATTTTTTCTAATTATTTTAACTTTTAGCATATACCCTCAGCCAAATTAATATTTTCCAAAAATATTAATGGTAGAGTAATCAGAATTTCATTATTTGTAATAATTATTTTTGATCTGTTATTGAATTGATCAGACAATGGGTATTGGATATGGGTATCCCTCATGATGTGATGTGATATAGGAGTATTTGTGAGTTGGTCTCAATAAAAACAAGGTCATTATATTATTATTCATTATACTAAGGTTAAATATAATATATAATCATTATTTTAATCAATAATGTATTGGATAGAAGAGAACAACATTGGGATCAATCAATTATTTTTCCATGTATAAATTAAATAATTAGTATTGAAGGTTTCCACATGTAGTAATTATTGATATAATTCACATAGTTTAGTGAGTTGGTGTTTAGAGTTAATGTTGATGAAATGAAATGGTGAACTTTTGATTTGAGAAATGATTATATTATCATTACACAACTAACATGACATGTTATGTTGGATTAAATTTCATGTAATGAAATAAATGGAGAATATAAAAAAGAGATGTTGTGTCCCTAAGAATTCTTATGTTCTAGACTATCAGGAGAACAACAGCGGGCATAGTGTTTTCTCCTTATTCCATGGAAATATGAAGACAAACCCATGTTAATAAAACATATTCATGCTTAATAATTATGGTTTTAGGTAAATATTGACAATGTATATAAGAATTAGAAACCAACATGGTTGTTACATTAGTTAAAAGAAAAATCAAATTATAGCATAACTATAGGAAAAACACCCACAAAATTTGTTATTTTTTGTTCGTTTAATTTTATTATAGTGTAAATGAATAAACTATGGAGTATCGTATAATTAAATAAATACATATATAATGGATTTAATTTTCTCCATGAACCTAATAGCCTAGGATATGTATTTGGTCATAATGACATGATCTTAATGATGTCATCCTAACTATGTAGTGGTGGATATCACTATTCAATGGTGAAATTTTAACTATAAATAAATGATGTGTCTCCCTTATGAATATAGTTGAAAAATTTAGATAAATGGTCTTATATTAATGTGTTTATTATAAGGGATATTTTACAAGGATTATAGTTAAGGACTTGTGTGTAAAAATAATAAAAATTATTGATGTACCTGTGGTGGGATTTGAAGAATGATAATTTTTATATTCAATTTATATTTCATGTACCCTATGTTTTTGAATAGAATCTTTTTAGTGACACTGGATTTTCCTTGTAAGACATTAGAATATTTCAAAGATTATTTACAAAGCTAGGATCTCTGTGAGTGTGGGATTCTGTTACCCAAAGAGCCTTGGCATGGTCATATAAAAAATACTGTATATATTTTTTCATGCACATGTAGACTCATTGGAAACATGACGAAACTACTGAGTAGAGAATTATATCAAAATTATGAGGCCATGTTTCAGATCAAAATATTCTTTTTACAATAGGTGCAACATAAATATTTTTGACTTCTACAGTTGGGTTGTGGTTTTTTTTTGAATGAGGGTGTTTAATGAAGGATGTTGTTTTAACAAAAATAACAAGATATCTCTTACCCCTTGATGAGATTCAAAAAAGGATCCCCTACCCATTTCCCCTTGGATAGATAGACATGCCGAGAACCCAATCAAGGATATGAGGCACCACTAATCTATGATAATGATGGGGGTTACTAATCATACATCAGTAGCTCCCAAGAACTAATTTGACCTCTAATCGCTAGTGTTTCACCATGAGGTATGTAGATTTGAGTTTTAAGTCATGATCATTTTTTTATGAATCATTATAAGGTAATATATCACTTAGATTCTTGATAATAACCCCGTGAGGGTTGATCTTATTGTTTCCCAGGAAACTAGGATGATTGAAGTTGTTTGTAGGGAAATTGACAATGGAATTCCATTCTAAATGGATTTTAGTTCAATGGATCACGTAGTGGGTTGTTACCATTTTGGGAAGATGAAATTTTAGTAATACACTTTGTATGCCTAGGTTCCAAACCATGTAGTGACCCCATTTCATGTATTTTGAGTACATTACTAGGGAAGTTGTGTGGATGTGCACACCCATCTGAGAGTACATGGTCAGGGTACATGGGAATGGGTTACCATACAAGGACCACAAATTTTGGCATAACTAAAGGTCTGTTTACAAGAAACATTCCAATGTACCATGGAGCACACATCATGTGTGAGACATAGTTTTCCATGTCATGTTAATGGAAGACATGAATGGGGACACGGTTTTTGATAAACATGTCTTGTACCATGCGTACACATTGTGTGTGTCCATTTTTTCCACCAAGATGTGATGATAGGTACATATTTGGGTGTTCACGTGGGGTCACTTTCTCTATATACCCCCTTACACAACAAGTGGTACTTTACAGATTCTCTGGTAGATTTTGTATATACTTCCACCAGACTCGAATTTAGGCCTCTGAGTGGGATATCCGAAGAATTATTCCATATAGAACATGATACGGGCCATAGTTTTGGCTTTGGAGTTACAATATGAGGTGATATTTTTGTGGGTTTCATGATTTAGTGACATTTGGAACATCAATAGTTGAGTGAAATCCCTTGGTCTTCTCCTAAAATGTTACAGTGTGGCGTTATGTCCTCGGTATATGTAACGCATCGACCGTAGTTACCCAGAGTCGGTGCATTACTTCATAACATTGGAATGATCACAAAAGATCAAGTCTCGAAAGACCGAATAGTTTAGTAGCCTTGGAAACACTAAATACTTTCATAAATGTTACATTACATCATAAAGTGAGAGACTATAATAACAAAGTCTCCATAGTCCACACTCATATCCTCTTCTGACTATCCCTGCAGGTCATTCATACAATACTTCTTTACATCCTAGAAAATATTAAAACATTGAAAGGGGTGAGCTCAAATGCTCAGTAAGGATAACAATATTTCGGAATCTTTTGTAAATAAACATTAACAATTAAGGCAATGTATTACTAAAACAAAAGCCTTTTAAACTTGAACTTCAACATAATATGGCAAAATTAAAATGAGATAACGCCATTTACTTATTCACATGGATATTCTACTGGTCGAATAATCACATGCAATATCAATAACAACTTTCATAATGATGGAATGCATAATGCCAGACTATCATTACCACGTAGCCAAGGCCTCGTGCCAAGACTACAAATAATATTTTGTCAAGTCCTCGTGCCAAGCCACTAGATTGTCTCATGAGACCTGCCGATGCATCGGGAAGCTATATTGGGCTCCACTCTTCACTTATTAAGTCCAATGCATTCCTCATATGAAGAGGTTTAAACATATCATAAACTATAACATAATCGTATCACATAAAACATGCAAAAAGGAAACATAACATTTCCACATTTCAATCACAAGATATCAATACAACACATTGATATAATAAAAACACTTTCATTACCATTTTCAATACCAAAATAAAAGAAAAAGTAAAACATGGTATTTATTTTTCTTTTAAAAAAAGGTATGGCTTGTAGAGGAAGCCGAAACTCAAATAATGGTCACGGTGGCAGAGAAGTCGTTGTTGCCGCATATGTATGGCAAGAAAAACATTACCTTTTTGTCGTTTAGTAAAACGCTTCGTATAAAAAATAGTCCTTTTGAATAAAAGTAAAAGTCAAAGGGGTTTATACACCGTATAAAAGAAAGTTGTGTATAAAACAAAATATGCCTGAATGAAAGGAGATTGAGACGAAGACCCTTACAAAGATCATTTTTTTAAATAAAGTATATCTATTATGTGTATTCACTATAAGTACACATAAATAAAGTACAAATACAAGATAGGACATAATAATATCCTGACATAATTTGAATGTAGGAGATTAACCCAAAGAATGGAAATTGGGTTAAGAAGTTCCCTTACCTTGCGTCCTGTCTTGACTCAACCGTTCTTTAACCTCCTGAATAATAAACTAGAGTTAATTTATAATTTCTTAATAACATTTTTCAAGTTTATTATTCATTTTATATAACTTATTACCATGTTATTAACATTATGTAATTATTTATGTCAATAACGGTCGTTTTGACGATCTTAGGTACTTGAGTCAAAAATAAACTTCATATAATTACACTTTGTTCATGTGTTAATATATAAATTATATCCATAATTATATTAATAATTTATATATCATATAAATCATATATATCCAGTATATACATTCATTTATAATATTACATAAAATTTAGAGGTAAGAAATGAATGCACCGTTCATGGAGACGGTAAGTCGTACGTACGCATGAACCCTACTTTCATTTCTATTTCATATTTAATGAAATGAAGATATAATTTTATAAAGGTATAATATAATTCCAGTATAATATAATGTATAATACCATTTACTCCATCCTTTATACATCCCACATATGGCATTAACGATTCAAATCACTTTGAGGGGGCGGTAGTCCGCACTTCCTAAAATGAAAATATCACGTTTACCCATAATGGAAACAATAATGGTATGAAATAATTGAAAAATACAGAACCTTTAGTAAAACATAAACATATTATATATCATATATAAATAGAGTTACATCTTGATGACCACCTTTGAAGGTGTTATATGAGTGTTGAACAATCATCGTTTCGTGAGGCAGAAATTCGCCATCCATAGAAACAATATGTTCTTTAACCATTACATGTAGGTGTGTGTATGTGTATATAGAATACTTATTATAACAACATCCTATCATATTGAGGATACTGGTGTTATTACAAAAGAAATGAATAAAATGAGTTTAGGGGGTTGGATAATCAAAATAAAACAAAATAACATAAGAGAAGACATTACCTTAAAATCGGGTAACTCTTTTGATTTGAGCCAAAGGCTTTCTTGCGAAGACTTATGCCCAAAGTAAGGCTTCTAGGAGTAAGGGAGGGAAGTTTGGAGAGTATTGGGGCAGAGGTTGTCCGAGCCAAATGGATTTGAAGTGTGAATAAGGTGGTAGTGGTGGGGGCCTTTTATAAGAGGAGAGGAGGGGCACTCTTGGAAAGATTGAAATGTTACATTATTATGAAATTATTTTCGGATTATAAAGGTCCCACAATGATATATTTCAAGGATAAGGTGATAAGGGTTCTAAATATACTCATAAAATAGGTTTTTGACAAGTGTAAGCCTTGGATTTTACATTATCTTTTCATTTTATTCAAATCGTTAATTAATGAGGTAATCGCTGCATCATCATGGTGTCATAAATAATTTAAATTATTTAATGTCTAAAAATTATAAAAAAACTATAATGATGTAGGAAATCTTTTTAGATTTCTAATGAATATTTATAGTAAAAAATGTGACTTGTATAACCCTATTTAAAAATTGTTTTAGTAAAACAACTCTTGTTTGTGACCTTTTTATTTTAACATTAAATAAAAAGTTATTTATGTCATTTTCCTATCAAAGTGGATCCATGGGGTCCACAAGTTCACCCATGGATTGTATTGGTCGAAAATGACACATCCAATAGTGTTAGGACAAGTGCAATGGTCATTCCATATTTTTATAATACTATTTTTACCTTAAATTTCACTAATTACCTTTAATCGCGATTAATTAAACTTAAAAGTTACTATTCACCCAAAAATTATTTTATTCCCATTGACCAAATTTTAATTTCTAATGACAACCATGTATGTTGGATTTTTGAAAATAAAATCACAGAAGTGGTAATGTTTCATTTAAACGAAAAATCAGTTTTTTAACTACCACTTAGTGGTTTCACTATTGATCAAAAATTGATGTTTTTCAGAACAATGCCAAAATTTCAACCTAAGCTATAATTGATATTCCGAATTCAAAAATGAGTTCTATTTTACAATATTACAAACATATAAGTTGAATTAATTAATTTTATAATTAGTTCCCGCAGTCACAACAAATAGCGTGTTTTTAAGAAACAATATATATCACAAGATTGACAATTGTTTATGTCCAATTTCAAAGTGAAATTATTTCTATTCACCACCATTGGATAAAATGGTAAAAATATATTCTAATTAAACTTTATAACCACTCAATAGTATAATTTATCATTATAAATTTTTTTGATTAAAAATTTTGTTTTTAAGTATTTTTCACTATTCATAAAAAATTGGAAGTTCTCAAAAAAGTACCAAAAATTCAACATAGGCTAATTTTGATATTCCGAATCCAAAAATGAAGTCCATTTTGAAATATAAAATATATATATTTTCAAAATGTTGTTATTACTATTCATAATGTCTATTTCGATTAGTCGCGGTGTGTTAGAACTCAAAGTTTCGTAAAATGAAAGCTATTGCATTATTGAATGAGAAGCATATTATGGAAGCTCGGGGTGTTACATTCTCCCTTCCTTCAATAAATTGTATCCTCGCAATTTGAAATTTTTCTTTGAAAATAAAAGGTTGAAAATAGAAAATACCTTTGTGGAAAACCCACATCGAAAATAAGGTTAATAAAAATATAACATTAAACGAAAGAAAGAGAAGTAAAAAGGTCACCTGAGATAGCCCATACTAGGATTCTATGAAAATATGGATATAGAGGAGAAACAAACCATCATGGTCTGATGGAGATTTGTAGAAAATAGGATTAGAAAAAGTTAACCATAAGAAAATCACAAACTTGTGATTGGTTAAACGGGCATTTAATCCCCAGTTAGAAAAGTGAACTGACAATGTTTTTGTTTTAAGTTACCTTTCATAATGTTGAGGAATTTACTTAAGAGATTTACTAAGAACATAAGGAAATATACTTACTTGTCATGTAGACTTTCATTATTTAATAATTTTTTACCACAAACCCATCTTTCACTCCAAATGGTAATAGAACTCAAAAATATTCTATTTATCCTAATTGTATAAGGTTCCAAATATTAACACATACCACTTAGATTAGTAAAAATATTTTGTAATAACCAGGGACTTCCTGTAGGCTAGTGGAAGGTAAAAAAGGCCTTTCGCACTATGGTAGTGGGTTCAATTCCTACAGCTTTGTCCGACGCGATGGGTTGTCACTCGGTCTGTATGTTATCCTTTTTATAAATATCCAAAAATTAACCTCAATAATAGTATACAATGTAAAATATAATTCATTCCAACCTTTATAGTTATCCAAAATACCTCCGTCCAACTCACAATCCAAATTTTATAAGTAAGGTAAACATAATGAAGATCATTTTTTCCGCATAACAACATGTGAACACCTCCACCATGTATTCTTTTAAAACACTACAACATCCTGAATTACCATAAATCCTTATTTATTACATTCATGATCCATTATTCCTTATAGAATACTAGATATACTCCTTCTATCCAAAAATCTATACAAATCATTAATCAGTTTCATGGAAGTTAAGAATATCCAATATAATTTTTCCAAATCAATCATGTATTATTCCAAAATCACTATCTCAGTATCAGAACCATATTACGGTTTATCTTTCTCTCAACCATATATTTTCCAAAAATTTAACCTGCTGCGGAGTCACTTTTCTTGGTTCCACACAATCTCAAGTCCTTGATGAAATAGTACTGCAGTACAATCCTTATATACTCCATATTTATTATAACCAATACATCATTGATACAACACTCAAATGGAAAAAATTCTTTAATAACAACATAAGAACTCTAATCATTCCTCCTCATCTGTGGTAGTATCATAACTTGATTATTATCCAATAACATCATTTGGGGCATACTCTGATGATTCTGGCATTGATTTGCGTAGTTTCCCCACTCCTTGCAGATGAAGCATTGTACATTTGAATCCTTTTTCTTACCCTTGCAGTCATGCACTTGGTGTCCTTTTTCTCCACACATATAACAAACTCTCATTCCCTTCAGGCATGTTCCAAGGTGTTTCTTCCCACATTTATCACATATTGCAAAATTCTTCTTTTCCATCATCCCTTTATCCATCATTCTCGCTTCCATCCTTTTCTTCTCTTGCTTCCCTTCAAATCCATAAGACTTAGAGAATTCTTTACATATCTTATTAACACATGATACTATTTCTTCATATGTTGAGAACACATGAGAGATTATTTCCCTTCTAAATTTTGTCTTAATACCGTGAATGATATGATCCTTCTTACGCTCTGGATCATACGTATTGTTGGGGTTCACATTCCTTCCACTGGGCACCATTTCTATATAATGGCATAAACTAGGTTAGTTTATTAATTGCAATGAGTAATTACAAACTTGTAAAATACTTAATGTAAATTGAATGGTTTATGGATATAATCCATAATCATAAAAAAATGTTTTATTTGAGGATGTATATACTCATAAACCTTCATAGTGGTTTGTAAAGAAAACGAGAATTATCCTAAGCATATCCCCCAGGAGTGTCGTAACCAAGAGTGCAGCAAGGCCCATTGTTGTGCACCAGTTCCCGTTCGATTCTAGATCAAAGCGGTGTTTTCAGGTTTTTCCCCTAGGTACATTTGTACCAGAGCCACCTCCACCTGCTCGTATCCAGACAAAGATGTATTGCTCGGAAAACTCACAAAATCTCAATAATACCAAAATTCTAGGAAGTTCTTCTATACTAATACTCAATGTCTATCTTTGGGCTATGTGCTCTAATCAGAGTATATCTAAATCTAGCTTCCAAGGTTAGTACTAAACTGCCTCTGATACCAACTGTAACACCCCGACCCCAGTTACCCAGAGTCGGTGCATTACTTCGTAACATTGGCAGGATCACAAAAGATCACGTCTCGAAGGACCGATTAGTTTAGTAGCCTTGGAAACACTAGATACTTTCATAAAGTTACATTACATCATAAAGTGAGAAACTATAATAACAAAGTCTCCATAGTCCACACTCATATCCTCTTTTGACTATCCCTGCAGGTCATTTATACAATAATTCTACACATCCTAGAAAATATTAAAACATTGAAAGGGGTGAGCTCAGATGCTCCGTAAGGATAACAATATTGCGGAAGCTTTCGTAAATAAACATTAACATTTAAGGCAATGTATAACTAAAACAAAATCCTTTTAAACTTGAACTTCAACATAATATGGCAAAAGTAAAATGAGATAATTCCATTTACTTATTCACATGGATATTCTACTGGTCGAATAATCACATGCACCATCAATAACCACTTTCATAATGATGGAATTCATAATGCCAGACTATCATAACCACGTAGCCAAGGCCTCATGCCAAGACTAAAAATAAGATTTTGTCATGGCCTTGTGCCAAGACACTAGTTTGTCTCATGAGACCTGCCGATGCATCGAGGAGCTATATCGGGCTCCACCCGTAACATATTAAGTCCAATGCATTTCTCATATGAACAGGTTTAAACATATCAAAAACCATAACATAATCGTATCACATAAAACATGCATAAAGGAAACATAAAATTTCCACATATCAATCACAAGATATCTGTACAACACATTTATATAATAAAAACACTTTCAAAACCATTTTCAATACCAAAATAAAAGAAAAGTGAAACATGGTATTTATTTTTCTTTTTAAAAAAAGTTATGGCTTGTAGAGGAAGCCGAAACTCAAATAATGGTCACGGCGGCGGAGAAGTCGTTGTCGCCACATATGTACGACAAGAAAAACACTCCCTTTTTGACGTTTAGTAAAATGATTCATATAAAAAAGATTCCTTTTGAATAAACGTAAAAGTCAAAGGGGTTTATACACCGTATAAAAAAAATTTGTGTATAAGACAAAATATGCCTCAATGAAAGGAGATTGAGACGAAGACCCTTAAAAAGATCATTTTCTAAATAACATAGATCTATTATGTGTATTCACTATATCTACACATAAATAAAGTACAAATAAAAGTTAGGACATAATAATATCATGACATAATTTGAATGTAGGAGATTAACCCAAAGAATGGAAATTGGTTTAAGAAGTTCCCTTACCTTGCATCCTGTCTTCACTCGAACGTTCTTTAATCTCATGAATAATAAACTGGAGTTAATTTATAATTTCTTAATAACCTTTTTCAAGTTTATTATTCATTTTATATCACTTATTACAATGTTATGAACATTATGTAATTATTTATGTTAATAACGGTTGTTTTGACGATCTTACGTACTTGAGTCAAAAATAAACTTCTTATAATTACACTTTGTTCATGTGTTAATATATACATTATATCCATAATTATATTCATGATTTATATATCATATACATCATATATATCCATTATATACATTCATTTATAATATTACATAACATTTAGAGGTATGAAATGAAATGCACTGTTCATGGAGACTATAAGCCATACGTACGCATGAACGCTACTTTCATTACTATTTCGTATTTAATGGAATGAAGTTATAATTATATAAAGTTATAATATAATTACAGTATAATATAATGTATAATACCATTTACTCCATCCTTTATACATCCCACATATGGCATTAACGATTCAAATCACTTTGAGGGGGCGGTAGTCCGCACTTCCTAAAATGAAAATATCGCGTTTACACATAATGGAATCAATAAAGGTATGCCATAAATGAAAAATAAAGAACCTTAAGTAAAACATAAACATATTATATATCATATATAAATAGAGTGACATATTAATGGACACCTTTGAAGATGTTATATGAGTGTTGAACAATCATCGTTTCGTGAGGCAGAAATTCGCCATCCACAGAAACAGTATGTTATTTAACCATTAGATGTAGGTGTGTGTATGTGTAGATCGAATACATATTATAACAACATCCTAGTATATTTAGGATACTGGTGTTATTACAAAATAAATGAATAAAAAGAGTTTAGGGGGTTGGATAAGAAAAATAAAACAAAATAACATAAGAGAAGACATTACCTTAAAATCGGGTAACTCTTTTGATTTGAGCCAAAGGCTTCCTTGGGAAGACTTCTGCCCAAAGTAAGGCTTCTTAAAGAAGGGAGGGAAGTAGGGAGAGTATTGGGGCAGAGGTTGGCCGAGCCAAATGGCTTTAATGTGTGAATAAGGTGGAATTGGTGGGGGCCTTTTATAAGAGGAGAGGAGGGGCACTCTTGGAAAGACTGAAATGTTACATTATTATGAAATTCTTTTCGGATTCTAAAGGTCTAACAATGATATATTTATAGGATAAAGTGATAAGGGTTCTAAATATACTCATACAATAAGTTTTTTACAAGTGTAAGCCTTGGATTTTACATTATCTTTTCATTTTATTTAAATCGTTAATTAATGAGGTAATCGCTGCATCATCATGGTGTCATAAATAATTTAATTTATTTAATGTCTAAAAATTATAAAAAAAAATATCATGATGTAGGAAATATTTTCATATTTCTAATTAATATTTATAGTCAAAAATATGACTTGTATAACCCTATTTAAAAATTGTTTTAGTAAAACAACTCTTGTGTGTGACCTTTTTATTGTAACATTAAATAAAAATTTATTTATGTCATTTTCCTACCAAAGTGGCTCCATGGGGTCCCCAAGTTTACACATGGATTGTATTGGTCGCCCATGACACATCCAATAGTGGTAGGACAAGTGTAAAGGTCATTCCATATTTTTATAATACTATTTTTACCTTAAATTTTACTAATTACCTTTATAATCGTGATTAATTAAACTTAAATGTTACTATTCACCAAAAAATTATTTTAATCCCATTGAACCACATTTTACTTCCTAATGACAACCATGTATGTAGGATTTTTTAAAATCAAATCACATAAGTGGTAATGTTTCATTTAAACGAAAAATCAGTTTTTTAACTACCACTTAGTGGTTTCACTATTCATAAAAAATTGATGTTTTTCAGAATAATGCCAAAATTTCAACCTAAGCTATAATTGATATTCCGAATTCAAAAATGAGGTCTATTTTACAATATTAAAAACATATAAGTTGCATTAATTAATTTTATAATTAATTTCCGCTGTCACAACAAATAGCGTGTTTTTAAGAAACAATATATATCAAAAGATTGATAATTGTTTATGTCCAATTTCAAAGAGAAATTAATTCTAATGACCACCATTGGATAAAATGGTAAAAATATATTCTAATTGCACTTTATAACCACTCAATAGTATAATTTATCATTATAAATTATTTTGATTTAAAAAGTTGTTTTTAAGTATTTTTCACTATTCATAAAAAATTGGAAGTTCTCAGAAAAGTACCAAAAATTCAACATAGGCTAATTTCGATATTCCGAATCCAAAAATGAAGTCCATTTCGAAATATAAAATATATATAATTTCAAAAGGTGGTTATTACTATTCATAATGTCTATTTTGATTAGTCGCGGTGTGTTAGAACTCGAAGTTTCGTACAATGCAAGCTATTGCATTATTGAATGAGAAGCGTATTATGGAAGCTCGTGGTGTTACAGTATAGGATGGTGATCCCATTGGTAATATTTTCTTGTTATGGGTAGTAGAATCCCTCTAGAGAGTCTATGGAGGGATCCAATATCTTTTTCTAGGAGTTTCTGAATCCTTATATATATTATGGGTGAGATCCTATACCGTATTATTTATCTTGATTAGATTCTAGGAATCTTCATGTCCAACACTATATGTGTGGTGATCCCCTTACTAGAATGATAACCCAATAGGGTTTGATGCATCATTGGGTAAAAAATCCCCTACTTCATATAATTTATTGGTAGGGTTTGTGGTATAATAAGGAGTAATATCCCCTATATCTTATGTTTGAGCATATGGTTTTTTGGAATCATCATGTCCAACAAAACATCGGTGGAGATCCCCTATCTGAGTGATATGATCTCCAAGAAGATATATTAGGTTTGTTGTGTCCCCTGGTGGATTCACAGAGTGATCTCCAATATGGAAGATATTGTTGGTTTGCTTGATATTCTTTTTTAGTTTCCACTAGTGGATATTGGTAATAGTACACTATCTAAGGAGATGTGGTTTGATTTTTTTTCCAGACAACATTCATAGTTTCTACTTGGGGTTCCTAGGAGAGATCCCCTTTTCGAGAAATTAGACCTTTCATGTATCCAATAGTTTTATCATTATCCACAATCATAGATAGATGATATCACTTATCTAAGTATAGAGAACAACTGGCCCCCACTTAGAAATTCATTGCGGTGAGTCTGATGACCAGCTTCCCTCAGATGTATTCCGTTTTGGATGCTGATGTTTTGCAATCATCATTTCATACAGGATAGAGTGGGTCTCTTGGATGTGAATCAAGTATATATGGATTTTAATATGTGGATTGTTATCTCTCGAACATGTTTCTTCTGGAATGATGGAGCTCATGGTGTAAATTTTTCATGAATGATTATGTACCTTTAGAGCTTTGGGTATAAATCTCACAACTTATTATGAGGTCAGAACCTCACCAGACACGGAGTTCAATATGAGTATATCAGGGTTTTTGGTAGTCCATTAGGTGTTTTAAAAAACAATTTTACACACAATGTGCTTTGAATGTATTATCCTTATATAGATGATTATGGTCGAGGTGGAGTTTCACTATTGTTTGTGTTCCCTCTGGCTAGTTTTAGTGGGTTATATAATTTCTATTTTTGAATACTTTTCTGGGTATTTTTGGTGCATACATAGTATTTTTTACTAACCCCTACATGGGATTTTTCTTTAAATGTGTTTTCTTGTGATGACCATAGACATTTTGACAATGGTGTAGGAGTACCCGAAGGAAGATCAACCTAGTGACCTAGACTGACTAGGGATTTTACCAAAGTTGGGCCAAGGATCTTTGTGGTAGTTTCCATTTATAGATATCCCTCCTTTCTGATAACTTTGGAATATTTTTTATTTTCCATTTTTTGGAATGTATTATTCAATTTTTTATTTATTTTGTACTCTGGATTTCAAAAAATGTATTCATGATTTTTTTTAGTTTATATATCACTACACTATTTCATGGATGTTTATATGGGATCATGTTTATGGGTTCTTTATTATATGTCCTCGCATGTGTTTAATATCCCTATATAGTTTTATTTTCCATCCCCTATCCTATAGAGGCGATATTGTGGAGTCACAAATAGATACCTTTTGGGCTAAGTCATAATAATATTTCTTAATTCCTTATTGATGTTTAAAATAAGAAAGGAACATACATAAAAGGATCAAATCTATTGGACTACAATGATTTGACACTCAATAAAAAGGCATTCAAACCATCTAAAAAAACTTAATTCAGGAACTTTCTACCACTCATTATCTTATAACATTACATTTTTTTCATTAACAAGCATTTGAAGTATATGGGGATGTTATAAATTAATTGATAGTTTGTGTCTCAATGGCTGGTAATTGAAACCATATTTTTTTGGTTGGTAAAAGTCACATGGGACTACCCTTTTTTATAATAGAATTATTGATTTTCTATCTATTCTAATGAAAAAATATATTTATTTTTTTACAAAATTGTTTTTTATAAAATAAAAAGTAAAAAGGACGAATATAAATATAAATAAAATGCTTACTATGTTATATGGAAAATAATTTAATCAATGAAACGATATTATGGTTCTACAACATATGTCCCCTCATCTTGGTAATTCATGATATCACCATGAATATTTTTTAGAAAATCAATGTTGGTAATGTGATGGATAAAATATATGAATGGAATTTAGAGAAAACAACATGATATTGATGATATAGACAAGAACATCAATGAGAATGGATTAAAAATATGTCATGTATAATCATAGGATACTAAAATGGATGTTTATTATTTATTGGAAGGGTTCCACATTTTGGGAATCAAAAGGTTAATCTTAATTAAATTTTATGGATTTTATACCAATGATTGCATAGTGGTAACAAATATGGAAATGTTTCCAAGATATAGTCATTCAAATATTTATTCCCTTGATAATAATGTGTTGGATTGTCCTTCCATTGATAATATAGGATATTACATCATAGATATTAATATGAGGAGAGGATTATATATAATAAATTTAGGAAAATAGAAAATTACATTTTATTAGAACATATTAAAGGTTTAGATCCTCTTGAATCACAATCATATGTTAAGGAAGAATTCAATTCAAAGGATAGTGACACACTTATTATTTAGTACATATAATTTATTTATAATTTTATATAATTTGTAAAAGATAAATAACATATATAAAAATTTTTACTATTTACTTTTCTTCATTATACGACACATTTCATATAGTTTTCTATAAACATGTGAATATGATGGAGAGTATGGCCACCCTAAAATATGTTCTAATAGATTTAAAAAAGAAAATTTTTCTGAATGGGGGAATGTAAACTAATAGAAAAATTAATCTCTATCAAAATAAGGGAAATGGAAATTCTTTCAATTCATGACTCCACATCATGTGATAATAAAAGTGGAAACCAGGATGTGGACTTAGCATATGATGGTTAAATTTGATTCATTTTAAAATCAAAGTATTATTTTGATTATATAGGTAATTAAATCATATATTAAGGAATACGAATGATGTGATGAGGAGAAACTAAAATAGTTTCAATTATGGATATATATTTATTTGTATTGAAGGAAAACTATAATCTTGAGATAAATAATAAATCCTTTAATGGTTATAATGGTTAGTTTAAGAAAGATATTGTTGAATAGTATTGTATGGTAATGAATATATTGGGAAAAAATTTATATACATGATGTTAAATATAAATTAAAATATCAAACAATTTTAAATGGTTCAGGAGATTATAATAAAAATATAAGTTCTATGGTTGTAGAGGATATAAAAAGTGAGGTTAAGTTTTTTTATATAGGAAATCCCCTAAGATAATTAAAATCATAATTATATAATTCATTCGTTGATATTAGATAATCCTAGAAATCAATAGATAATATTTTTATATGACTATGAATATTTTTTAGTATACAATTTTTTCATGATATTAGTATAAAACATTGATGATTGATTTAAAAAGAAGAAATTTATTTAAAAATATCAATAAAGTGTCTATTCACCTAATAAATATACAACAACAATTATTATATCCAATGGTATCTATTAAAATGTAAATACTAACATGAAATTGTTAATTAATAAAACAAAGACTATGTACAATGGAAAATCCATGGTGAAGTTAGAATCTCTGGAGCATGTGGGAGATCTATAAAATCATGGATGTTCAAATAAAAATGGAATGAACGAGAAATATTTAATAATAATATTCCTAATAGAGGATAAATTAAATTAATATAAGATGTTAGTCATATATAGTTTATATACATTCAGCCTATTGGTATTAGTATAATTTAACAATCTCTCATTTTTCTAGTGGTATAGAAAATTGGGGATTCAAGTAGATGTTATTAGTTTGTATCCATAAAATATCTATATGAAAATTTAAAATTACACAATATATGTGTAACTATTAGGGAAATGTTTTCAAGTTTTGATAAATCAATACACATTGACAAAAACAATCACACAATACCACAAGTTCTAAGGAAATTATATTAAAACAATATTTTCTTTAATATGATAAGTCATAAAAAAATAAAAATTTTCCAATGATTTGGAACATAAATTAGGGAAATGTGGAATGAAATAACTTTTTTTTATAGATTTATTATTTCACATTATTGATGAAAAAATATTAAATGATATGAAATGATGTTCCAAAGGGGATATTATTTTCTGAAAAGATTTAAATCAACATAGTTGATGGAATAAAAACATGCATTTATAAACATGAATCTATTAATACTTTAATTTTCAATGTCTTGAGGAATAAACTATTGATTATCTCTCACTTTTTTGATAATAAGATGGTTGATATATTTTGAACCAATGAATATTCTATAATGTTCTTGAAGGATGACCCAATAATTATAATGGGATAAATAAAAGTGTGAATATAATTAAATATTAAAAGATAAGCCTTTATATTTACATGGATGGGATGGAGGTGATGTGCTAATACATGGATAACATGACCATTTTTGTTAATAAAATGTGGATAGCCTTTTCAAATATTGATCTATGATATTTATATTGAAGATGAATTAAATAAAAATCAACAAATTTAAAACATCATAGAGAGGAGTGATGGTGAAAAGGAGTTATGTTTTGTTAGACCTAGATAACATGGATCATTATTTGATAGATACACACAAATTTATATAGATTAATTAGATTGAAATCAATCAATAATGATAAATATATCATTATTTTTTAGTGATTTTATTCATATGATGTTTACAAGTTTCATATCATGTTAATAAAAATATTTCAAGATGTTTAAGAACCAAAAAATCTATGATAAAGAATTGGTTTTACAATTAGAATAATTCAATTTGATAGTGTATCATATTAAGGCAACTATTATTTTAAAAAATATTTTGAGAATAATGATATAATTCATGAATGTAATGATCCAAATACCAACTAAAAATGGATTTTCTATTTGATGGAACCAAATTTTTTATAAATATATGTAACAATATAATTTAATCAAGAAACAATGAAATATTTCTATAGAAAATCTACCATTGGGTTGTGTATATCATTGATTATTGTTTATATCAAATCAATTTAGTTAATATGACTTTTATAATGTGGTTTTTGGAAAAATTATATCGTCAATAACCTGAATATATTTAAAAACCAAAGACCCAACATGATTGTGTTAATAAATTTTGAAAAAAAATATTCATTAAACAAATCATGGCTTATATATTATAAAGTTGTATAATTACAAAATGAATCAAATGAATGTAACTAGATTGATTAAGTTGCATCTATATATAATCAAAATATCTTGAATTTTTATATTTATAGAGATATAGATTTATTAAATAATGGAGTAACTATTTATAAAATTTATAAAACAATTCACACATAAAAATATACATTTATAAATAAACAATGATATTCCATCCCATTGAATACCAATAATTTCACATCATTTTAAATTTCATTCATATGTTAAACTAAATAGTACAGATGAAGTAATAGAATATAAATATTAAATTTATCAATTGTATGAATATGTAAATTATATATATATGAATGAAACATTAAATAATTAAATTTATTATTGCAATATTTGACTAGAATCATAAAAAAATCAGGATTATTTTTATGTCAACATTATTTAAAAATTACCTTAACAAATATGTATATATTGAATAATCAAAAGTATTTTTAAATGAAAATTATGGATCAAGTTTTTATAAGATGATGAAATATATATATAAGAATAAAAAGTTTCCACATGCATTGTATTCAATCACTTAAAGTATCTTAAAGAGAATTAAATTTAGGAATGTCATAGTAAAATGTAATCATTATTTCATATGATATGAAATAAACTATTTTGTTTTGATTTTATATTTTAATGAAAATAATTTGAATACAAACAGATCATATCATTTAATATTTTTTTTGATAAATGATAAAACAAAAAAATGTCAATGATAAGTCACATGACATTCTTTTTTGGGTTTACAATTTCTAAATAATATTGGATATTACATTCCCACTCTATAAAATTTTTCTCTTGTGTTACTGACTATGTTTAGAATGGACGAATCGAGATCCATGATTTCCTATAGGTGATTGATCATTTATGATTGAATGAAGAATAGAAGAGTATTTTCCAAAATGATATATAATGGATTATTGAGATCATACATAATCGAAGTGCATGTATACTAGATATTGATTTTTATATTAGAAATAATATAAAATTTAATTGAAACCTTATGGAGAAACATATTACTGAATCTAGAAAAATCAAACATTATGTCATTGGAACAACTGATTAGGGCTTCAAATATGATAAAGAATCATATTGTTATGTTTATTGATTATCTGATATGTACAGTCTTGGTGATGTTGTTTGTCAAATGTCAATATACGTCAGTACATTAGCTTATCAAGGAAATTTAAGTATATTGGAACTCTAGGAATTAAATTTTCCCGCCATAACCACTATGGTATTTGAGTATATTTTGTTACTCTAGAACACAACAAATATTATTGGGATGATTTTAAAACATGAAAGCAAGTTATATTTTTTTAATTACTAATTATTAGGTATATTATTCAACGATAAATATAGATCATATTTATTAATTTATAACTATTGAGGTTGAATAAAATTTATATAACGTACCTCATCATATAGTAAAAACATGCTGTATGGATAGATGAAATTGGAATATATTTAATAAATTGTAAAATTACAAATATAATAAAAAATCTTTTATATATGATATATTATAGAAATTCAGAATGATTTTTGAGTACTTAGTCTTCTAAAACTCTTAATAAGTCCACTAACTCCTTTCCCATATTTGATTCCTTATTATATGTAAACAATGGGAAAAATATGATGAATCTCTCCATGTAAACGCAAGGAGACTCATATTCATTTTATATGGTGATGATAAAAGTGGATAAGTAAATTATAGTTTTCCATATACTAGGTGACATGAGTTTTCAATATTGTAATTTATTAGATGTTCTCATATCTATTTTAGCATGTTAGAGAAAGAAATCAACATGGTAAATTAAAATGACAATCATAATTAATGAACTCATTGAGTCTTAGATTTGAATATTTTCATGATGTGAATTAACAATGGAAGAATTGTTAGTTGATCCCAACGTATAAATGGTTGATATATTATTTATCATTCCATTAAGGGTTTGAAAAAAAAATTCATTCTACCATATGTTATCATTTTTAGAATAAAATAAAAAAGAAATAGTAAATTGATTTCATGATGATCCAATTTCTGTATGATAATTGAATGTTGACTCATTTTCTATTTACAGGTATCATGATCATATATAAGTGAGATGGTTATTGGAGTTGAGGTTGAGGAAAATGAATGGAGAGTGTTTTTAAAAACTATGTCTATGTTTTGGTTACACCATAAACACAAGATTGTGTGATGATTAAAATAGCATGTGGGGAAATATAAGTAAAATATATTAATGAAGTTCTAGTCTCATAATTATTTGGGTAATTAATGTTGAGGAGGATGAAAATTGGCATAGAGGGTTAACATTATTACATGGTTAGTGATGAAAACAATCAAATAGATACTAGATTCATTTCATGAAAACATAGATACATGAGCTTAATCTTTCCCCTAATGAGAAGAAGTAGAAGTAGGTGGATCTATTTCAATGGAAATAAGAATTTCTAATTTAAAGTACACCCATTATTGAAATTACCATATCCCTATAACGTTTTTATAGATGTATAATATCTATGAAACATTGATGAATATAAAATTAAATTTTACTTAAATAAACTTAATTAGGAAAGACTAAAATGGCATGTGTGATGTGATACATATTGCGACATATTTGGTGATAGATATTTGACTTGGATCATGTTTTTACATCCACATCCTGGTGGATATCTATAAGGCCCCAGCCTTAAACCTTACTTAATCTTGAGTTATTACAAGATTACACGTTGAGGATCTTTTCGGGTTTAGAGTTTTAGAGAATTAGATCATAAAACTTGCATTACATTCCACATATAAACAAAGTGGTTACATAAAGATATTATTCTTCATTCCCATCAATGGAAACACATTTAAAATAAAACATGGATTATTTCTTGACACATCCTTGACTCTATCATCTTATCATGTACCTTTCCCTTGACCTGTGAAAAACATTTCAAAAACTTGGGATGAGCGTAAAAACTCAGTATGGGTTATAAAAACATGGAAAGGAAACATGAGTTCATATATACATAAGAATGAAATCATACTTTACCCATAAAACATAGGCACTTTAACATACCTCATAAAAACATGAATAAATCATATAAATCATAATACGTAAAGGTAACTTGAGGCATTCATAACATTCTTACGTAGGGGGTAACCCTCTTGGTTACGTTTGGAATACCCATCACAGTATATTCCCTAAAATCTCTTCGGAGAAACCTTAACGTTTCACTCCTTCGCGTTACCCAATGCATTGGAGAGCTATAACGGGCTCACCCGCCCTTAGTCTATCACGGAACCACCCGTCTTCATAATAATGCCCAAGAACCTCAACATAAATGTATCACATAAAACATGCATAAAGGAAACATAACATTTCCACCATTCAATCACAAGATATCAATACCACACATTGATATAAAAATATTATGAAAACCATTTTCAATACCAAAATAAAAGAAAAGTAAAACATGGTATTTATTTTTCTTTTAAAAAGAAGGTATGGCTTGTAGAGGAAGCCGAAACTCAAATAACGGTTACGACGGCGGAGAAGTCGTTGTCGCCGCATACGTACGACAAAAACATTCCCTTTTGTCGTTTAGTAAACGCTTCGTATAAAAAAGATTCCTTTTGAATAAACGTAAAAGTCAAAGGGGTTTATACACCGTATAAAAGAAATTTGTGTATAAAATAAAATATGCCTCAACGAAAGGAGATTGAGACGAAGTCCCATACAAAGATAATTTTTATAATAAAATAGATACATTATGTGTATTCACTATAAGTACACATAAATAAAGTACAAATACAAGATACGACATAATAATATAATGACATAATTTGAAAGTAAGAGATTAACCCAAAGAATGGAAATTGGGTTAAGAAGTTCCCATACCTCGTATCCGACTTGACCCGACCGTTCTTTAAACTCCTGAATAATAAACTTGAGTTAATCTCTACTTGATTATGAATCTTTTCCAAGTTCATTATTCCTTTTATACCATGTTATGAACATCATGTAATCATTTAAGTTAATAATGTTCATTTTGTCGGTATTTGGTTCTTAAGTCAAAAATTGACTTCTTATACTTACATGTTGTTAATTTGGTCAAAGGTTCATTATATCCAGAATGGTATTCATTATGTAGATATCATATATGTCATATATATCCAGTACATACATTCATTTATAATATTACATCACATTTAGAGGTAAGAAATGAAATGCATCGTTCATGGAGACGGTAAGCCGTACGTACGCATGAACGCTACTTCCATTTCTATTTCATATTTTCTGGAATGGAATCATAATGATATAAAAGTATATTATAATTCCAGTATAACAACATATATAATATCATTAACTTTATCCTTTACACATCCCACATATGGTATTAACGAATCAAATCACTTTTAGGGGGCGGTAGTCCGCACTTCCTAAAATGAAGATATCGTGTTTTACCCATAATGGAAACCATAAAGGTATGCCCAAAATGAAAAAAACAGAAGCTTAAGGAAAACATAAACATATAATATATCATATATAAAAATAGTGACATCATAATGGCCACCTTTGAAGGTGTTAAATGAGTATTGAACAATCATCGTTTCGGGAGGCAGAATTTCGCCATCCACGGAAACCGTATGTTCTTTAACCATTTGATGTAGTTGTGTGAGAGTGTAGCTCAAATATATCTTATAACAACATCCTAGTATATTGAAGATACTGGTGTTGTTACAAAAGAAGTAAATAAAAAGAGTTTAGGGGGTCGGAGAAGCAAAATAAAACAAATGAACATGAGAGAATGAAATACCTTAAAAAGTGTAACTTCTTTTGGTTTGAGCCTAAAGGCTTCCTTTGAAAGGATTCTGCCCAAAGGGAATCCTCTAGGATGAGGAGAGGGATGTGGAGAGAGCAAATGGGCAGGGGTTGGCCGAGCCAATGGCTTGAAGAGTGTGTGAAATGAGGTAGAGGTGGGGGCCTTTTATAAGGGGAGAGGAGGGGCACTTTTGGAAAGTAAAGAAACATTACATTATTTGAAAATGTGTTTCGGTTTTAAAAGGTCCCACATTGATGGAATTCGTGGATAAGGTGATAAGGCATCGAAATCCATTCATCCAATTGGTTTTGGACATGTGTAGTTCATAGATTTTATTTTATCTTTCCATTTTATTTAAATCGCCAAATAATGATGTCATCGCTGCATCATTATTATGTCATAAATACATTAATTTATTTAATTTCTAAAAATTATAAAACAAATACTATGATATAGGAAATATTTTTAGCTTTCCAATGACTATTTATAATCTAAATTTGGACTTGTATAACCCCACTTAAAAATTGTTTTAGTAAAACAATTTATGTTAGTGTCATTTTCACTTTAACATTAAATAAAACGTAATTTATGTTATTTCCCAACAAAAGTGGATCCATGGGGTCCCCAAGTTGACCCATGGCTTGTCTTGGTCGGCCATGACACAACCAATAAGGTTGGGACATGTGTCTAGGTCATTTCATATTATTAAATCATTATTTATACCTTAAACTACACTAATTACCACTAATCGCGATTAAGAACTTAATAAGTTACTATTCACCAAAAAATTATTTTAATCTCATTGAACCACATTTTACTTCTTAATGACAACCATGTATGTCGGATTTTCAAAATTCAATACACATTAGTGGTAAACTTTCATTTAACTGAAAAATCAGTTTGCTTGATTACCACTTAGTGGTTTCACTATTCATCAAAAATTGAAGTTTTTCAGAAAATTACCAAAAATTCACCCTAAGCTATATTTGATATTCCGAATTCAAAAATGAAGTCTATTTTACAAAATTCAAATCATATAAGTCACATTAATTAATTTAATAATTAATTCCCGCTGCCAGAGCAAAATAGCGTGTTTTTACAAAACAATAAGTATCAAAAGATTGACACCAGTTTAAGTCTAATTTCAAAGTGAAATTGATTCCAATGACCACCATTGGATAAAATGGTAAAAATATATTCATATTACACATTAAGACCAATTCAAAAGATAATCTAATCATATAAATAAATTAGATTAAAAAGCAGTTTTGATGTAAAATACAACATTTTACACTATGCATAAAAAAATTAACTTTATCAGAAAGGTACCAAAAATTACACAAAGTAAAATTTGATGTCCCGATTCTTAATAAGAGTTTTATTTGGTCCAAAAGAATGTATAAGAGTGATCAAAACTATATTTAATGACGGTTCACCATTAAAAGGTGATAAGTGAACCTTTAGTGAAAATTAGAGTATAAAAGCCTAAAATTGAACTCTTTCCGTATTTTAAGCCTTTATCTTTTATTGGGTAAATGTAAAAACATCTAAAAACATATCTATTCATATTTTAGTTATTTCTATTCATTCCCGCCAGTACAACGGCTACTTGTTAACTAACATAATATTATTATATTACTAGTGTGCTACGTAAGTTTCAAAGAAACTCATCGTTGCGTATTGGGTACGCTATCGAACATAGAAACCCCTTTTAATTAAAATTCATATTTAATTCTCTAATATTAATAAATATGAAAATTATTTATTCTTTAATTACCTGGGATGTTACATCCTTCCCCCCTTTTGAGAATTGCGTCCTCGCAATTTTATTCACTTATCAAAATAAGTGGGAGTATTTATCCCTCATAGCATTTTCAGATTCCCACGTTGCCTCTTCAATCACATGGTTTTTCCAAAAAACCTTTACCTGATGAATCACCTTATTCCGTAACACTTTCTCCATGTGGTCAAGAATCTGGACCGGTTGTTCCTCATAAGAGAGGTTCTCTTCCAGCTGAACTACCTCTGGACTCAAAACATGAGATGGATCTGGCATATACTTTCTCAACATCGAAACGTGAAAAACATTGTGTACCTGAGATAAAATCGGAGGTAAAGCCACTCGGTATGCAACTGATCCAACTCTTTCCAGAATTTTGTATGGTCCAATGAACCTTGGACTCAACTTTCCTTTCTTACCAAATCTCATCACACTTTTCCAAGGAGAAACCTTGAGAAAAACATGATCACCTACCTCGAAAGATAGATCCTTCCTCCGGTTATCCGCATAAATCTTCTGCCTGCTCTGAGCTGTTCTCATGTGTTTCTGAATCAGCTGAACTTTTTCTGCCATCTCTTCTACCAATTCTGGTCCCATCAACTTCCTTTCACCCACTTCATCCCAGAAAGCTGGAGTTCGACACCGTTTCCCATATAATGCCTGAAATGGTGCCATCTATATACTAGAATGAAAACTGTTATTATATGAAAACTCAACCAAAGAAAGATGTTGGTCCCAACTTCCCTGATAATCCATAGAACAAGCTCGTAGCATATCCTCCAATGTCTGAATTGTTCGTTCTGACTGCCCATCTGATTGAGGATGAAAAGCTGTACTAAAATTTAATTCAGTACCCAACGACTTCTGAAGACCTTTCCAAAAGTTAGAAGTAAACCTGGGATCACGATCTGATACAATGGAGAGGGGAAATCCATGTAACCTGACTATCTCTTTAAGATACAAACGGGAAAGTTGATCAAGAGAGAAAGTATCTCGTATAGCAAGGAAATGAGCAGACTTGGTCAAGCGATCAACAATAACCCAGATTGCATTATTACCTCGAGATGTCTTCGGTAATCCAACAACAAAGTCCATGGATATATTCTCCCATTTCCACTCTGGCACTGGTAAAGGCTGAAGCATCCCTTTCGGTAACTGCCGCTCAGCTTTAACCTGCTGACAAGTCAAACACTTCACAGTAAAATCAGCAATATCTCTTTTCATTCCATCCCACCAGTTATACTCCCGCAGATCTCTATACATCTTAGTACTGCCCGGATGAACTGAAAACGGAGAACTATGAGCTTCACATAACAACTCTCTCTTCAACTGTGAATCACAGGGCACACATAACCTCTTCACAAACCTCAAAACACAAACACAAACTTATCCAAGAACTCATGGAAAATTTTATTCATAAGGTCCATGAATACAGCAGGTGCATTGGTTAACCCAAAAGGCATAACTACAAATTCATAATGGCCATATCTAGTACGGAACACAGTCTTCGGAACGTCGGCTTCTTTTAATTTCAACTGATGGTACCCCGACCTCAAGTCAATCTTCGAAAAATACTGAGCTCCCTGGAGCTGACACCACTTCATTCGATGGCCCAACATCTGCTGAAGTAGTTGCAAAGGATTTCACCACCCCTTTCTGCTTGTAGTCTAACTGCTTCCCATCACTCAAGCTCCTTGTCGGACACTCGTTTGCATAGTGACCCATCTCATTGCACTTATAACATTTCACTAACTGTAAATAAAATTTATTCTTACCTTCACTTTGATCCTTTTCAGTGCAATCACGAGCCTTATGTCCCATCTTACCACATCGGTAGCACTTCCCAGAATTCAGAAGACATTCCCCAGCATGCCTTTTGCCACATTTATCACAAACTGGAAACTTAGTGTTCTTACCATCAGACTTTTTTGAAGAATTCTTACCTTTCTCCTGCCACCTCGTTCTCTTCTTCTGCTGGTTGTTATAGAAAACTTGGTCATCGGCAAACTCCATTTCCACCTTCTCAGCACATCGAACAAGCTTTTCATAACTTTTAAACTCACGAGAAGCTAATGCCCTTCGATACTTTGGCTTTAATCCTAAGTAAAAACGATTGATTTTACTATCAAGGTCTCGGATAAAATTTGGAGCATACCTTGCCAATCGAGTGAACCTTTCTTCATAGGAAGCCATTGAGTCTTCCTCTTGCCTCAATTCCAAGAATTGCTTTTCCATCCTAAGTCGAACAGCCTTAGAAAAATACTTCTCAAGAAACATACCTTTGAATTCATCCCAGTCAAGAGCATCAATCTCATCGGCATCCCTGATATTTTTAACCATAGACCACCACTGATCTGCTTCACCCTCCAAACGGTAAATAGCAAGACTAACCTTTTGATTGTCTGAACACCCCATGACATCAAAAATCTTCTCCAGTGCTTTAATCCACCCTTCAGCTTGCACAGGGTCAGATGATCCTCTGAATGATGGGGGATGTTGCCTCATGAAATGTTCCACCACTGACATGTTCCTCTGCGGTTGATCTGGCTGATCTCGTGCATGGATACCACCACCATTTATAGCCTGAGTCAACTGTGCCATCACTGCAACAAATTGTTCAGTTCCGATTCCGACCATCTCAGGTTGCTGATTTGGAAGGCTGTCTTCCTCCTGATGTCGTCCCAACATAGCTGCTTTGTTTCCTCTGCGGAAAACCATTCTGAACAAACATGTCTTAGATAAAGCAACATGGTAATCTGTAAATGCTATATCATTTAAATCATATTATAATTTAACACTTTTCTAACTCCTAAAGTTGTCTAAACCGACCTCTGATACCAACTATAAGGCCCCAGCCTTAAACCTTACTTAATCTTGAGTTATTACAAGATTACACGTTGAGGATCTTTTCGGGTTTAGAGTTTTAGAGAATTAGATCATAAAACTTGCATTACATTCCACATATAAACAAAGTGGTTACATAAAGATATTATTCTTCATTCCCATCAATGGAAACACATTTAAAATAAAACATGGATTATTTCTTGACACATCCTTGACTCTATCATCTTATCATGTACCTTTCCCTTGACCTGTGAAAAACATTTCAAAAACTTGGGATGAGCGTAAAAACTCAGTATGGGTTATAAAAACATGGAAAGGAAACATGAGTTCATATATACATAAGAATGAAATCATACTTTACCCATAAAACATAGGCACTTTAACATACCTCATAAAAACATGAATAAATCATATAAATCATAATACGTAAAGGTAACTTGAGGCATTCATAACATTCTTACGTAGGGGGTAACCCTCTTGGTTACGTTTGGAATACCCATCACAGTATATTCCCTAAAATCTCTTCGGAGAAACCTTAACGTTTCACTCCTTCGCGTTACCCAATGCATTGGAGAGCTATAACGGGCTCACCCGCCCTTAGTCTATCACGGAACCACCCGTCTTCATAATAATGCCCAAGAACCTCAACATAAATGTATCACATAAAACATGCATAAAGGAAACATAACATTTCCACCATTCAATCACAAGATATCAATACCACACATTGATATAAAAATATTATGAAAACCATTTTCAATACCAAAATAAAAGAAAAGTAAAACATGGTATTTATTTTTCTTTTAAAAAGAAGGTATGGCTTGTAGAGGAAGCCGAAACTCAAATAACGGTTACGACGGCGGAGAAGTCGTTGTCGCCGCATACGTACGACAAAAACATTCCCTTTTGTCGTTTAGTAAACGCTTCGTATAAAAAAGATTCCTTTTGAATAAACGTAAAAGTCAAAGGGGTTTATACACCGTATAAAAGAAATTTGTGTATAAAATAAAATATGCCTCAACGAAAGGAGATTGAGACGAAGTCCCATACAAAGATAATTTTTATAATAAAATAGATACATTATGTGTATTCACTATAAGTACACATAAATAAAGTACAAATACAAGATACGACATAATAATATAATGACATAATTTGAAAGTAAGAGATTAACCCAAAGAATGGAAATTGGGTTAAGAAGTTCCCATACCTCGTATCCGACTTGACCCGACCGTTCTTTAAACTCCTGAATAATAAACTTGAGTTAATCTCTACTTGATTATGAATCTTTTCCAAGTTCATTATTCCTTTTATACCATGTTATGAACATCATGTAATCATTTAAGTTAATAATGTTCATTTTGTCGGTATTTGGTTCTTAAGTCAAAAATTGACTTCTTATACTTACATGTTGTTAATTTGGTCAAAGGTTCATTATATCCAGAATGGTATTCATTATGTAGATATCATATATGTCATATATATCCAGTACATACATTCATTTATAATATTACATCACATTTAGAGGTAAGAAATGAAATGCATCGTTCATGGAGACGGTAAGCCGTACGTACGCATGAACGCTACTTCCATTTCTATTTCATATTTTCTGGAATGGAATCATAATGATATAAAAGTATATTATAATTCCAGTATAACAACATATATAATATCATTAACTTTATCCTTTACACATCCCACATATGGTATTAACGAATCAAATCACTTTTAGGGGGCGGTAGTCCGCACTTCCTAAAATGAAGATATCGTGTTTTACCCATAATGGAAACCATAAAGGTATGCCCAAAATGAAAAAAACAGAAGCTTAAGGAAAACATAAACATATAATATATCATATATAAAAATAGTGACATCATAATGGCCACCTTTGAAGGTGTTAAATGAGTATTGAACAATCATCGTTTCGGGAGGCAGAATTTCGCCATCCACGGAAACCGTATGTTCTTTAACCATTTGATGTAGTTGTGTGAGAGTGTAGCTCAAATATATCTTATAACAACATCCTAGTATATTGAAGATACTGGTGTTGTTACAAAAGAAGTAAATAAAAAGAGTTTAGGGGGTCGGAGAAGCAAAATAAAACAAATGAACATGAGAGAATGAAATACCTTAAAAAGTGTAACTTCTTTTGGTTTGAGCCTAAAGGCTTCCTTTGAAAGGATTCTGCCCAAAGGGAATCCTCTAGGATGAGGAGAGGGATGTGGAGAGAGCAAATGGGCAGGGGTTGGCCGAGCCAATGGCTTGAAGAGTGTGTGAAATGAGGTAGAGGTGGGGGCCTTTTATAAGGGGAGAGGAGGGGCACTTTTGGAAAGTAAAGAAACATTACATTATTTGAAAATGTGTTTCGGTTTTAAAAGGTCCCACATTGATGGAATTCGTGGATAAGGTGATAAGGCATCGAAATCCATTCATCCAATTGGTTTTGGACATGTTTAGTTCATAGATTTTATTTTATCTTTCCATTTTATTTAAATCGCCAAATAATGATGTCATCGCTGCATCATTATTATGTCATAAATACATTAATTTATTTAACTTCTAAAAATTATAAAACAAATACTATGATATAGGAAATCGTTTTAGCTTTCCAATGACTATTTATAATCTAAATTTGGACTTGTATAACCCCACTTAAAAATTGTTTTAGTAAAACAATTTATGTTAGTGTCATTTTCACTTTAACATTAAATAAAACGTAATTTATGTTATTTCCCAACAAAAGTGGATCCATGGGGTCCCCAAGTTGACCCATGGCTTGTCTTGGTCGGCCATGACACAACCAATAAGGTTGGGACATGTGTCTAGGTCATTTCATATTATTAAATCATTATTTATACCTTAAACTACACTAATTACCACTAATCGCGATTAAGAACTTAATAAGTTACTATTCACCAAAAAATTATTTTAATCTCATTGAACCACATTTTACTTCTTAATGACAACCATGTATGTCGGATTTTCAAAATTCAATACACATTAGTGGTAAACTTTCATTTAACTGAAAAATCAGTTTGCTTGATTACCACTTAGTGGTTTCACTATTCATCAAAAATTGAAGTTTTTCAGAAAATTACCAAAAATTCACCCTAAGCTATATTTGATATTCCGAATTCAAAAATGAAGTCTATTTTACAAAATTCAAATCATATAAGTCACATTAATTAATTTAATAATTAATTCCCGCTGCCAGAGCAAAATAGCGTGTTTTTACAAAACAATAAGTATCAAAAGATTGACACCAGTTTAAGTCTAATTTCAAAGTGAAATTGATTCCAATGACCACCATTGGATAAAATGGTAAAAATATATTCATATTACACATTAAGACCAATTCAAAAGATAATCTAATCATATAAATAAATTAGATTAAAAAGCAGTTTTGATGTAAAATACAACATTTTACACTATGCATAAAAAAATTAACTTTATCAGAAAGGTACCAAAAATTACACAAAGTAAAACTTGATGTCCCGATTCTTAATAAGAGTTTTATTTGGTCCAAAAGAATGTATAAGAGTGATCAAAACTATATTTAATGACGGTTCACCATTAAAAGGTGATAAGTGAACCTTTAGTGAAAATTAGAGTATAAAAGCCTAAAATTGAACTCTTTCCGTATTTTAAGCCTTTATCTTTTATTGGGTAAATGTAAAAACATCTAAAAACATATCTATTCATATTTTAGTTATTTCTATTCATTCCCGCCAGTACAACGGCTACTTGTTAACTAACATAATATTATTATATTACTAGTGTGCTACGTAAGTTTCAAAGAAACTCATCGTTGCGTATTGGGTACGCTATCGAACATAGAAACCCCTTTTAATTAAAATTCATATTTAATTCTCTAATATTAATAAATATGAAAATTATTTATTCTTTAATTACCTGGGATGTTACAATATCACTATGTCTGCATGTATACATATTTATAAATAAATTAAGTGTTAATATTGTCAGGGGTGATGAATTTTTTAGTCAAAGAGACACAAATTCCATAGATAATTAAAGGAGGATTCTCTTCATATTGACGGGAATAATAAAGATGAATATATGACCTGAAATATAGAGAAACATGATATGGGAGTTGATGGTTGATAATATTTTGGATTCAGATGATAATGTTTTATTTGTTCTACTGTACTATTTTCCAGCTCCATTCAAAATTTTAATTGATAATATGATGATAATGATTATATCAAGATCCTAATTTTTTTACACCAATAACATCCTAATCATTATCAAGTGTGTCTGTATGTTTTGAAAACCCATTATTCATTTGGGTTCTATCTCAGTATATATAATTTTACCACTTTGTTTTTTTATCTTACACACTAACTAGTGATGAGAAAACTAGTTTATAATTTTTGGGTTTTGGTAAATAATAATTAACCCGTACATAGAAATGGAACAATCTACAACATTTTTATCACATATCTATATGTATATCAAATTAATATATAATATTATAAAATTAATCCAAGTATATTGTACATGAATCCATTTAATAAATAGTTTTAGATTCAAATAAACCCTAATTCAATAAATGAAAAGTTTTCATGGGACACATAACCAGGCTTGATTCATTAGAGAGTGATTAACCTCCTAGATTAATGAGAATTGTGACGCAAAGTCCCAAAATTCATTGATTAATTACCAGTATATCCCTTAATTCCAGATATTATCCAAAAAAATAATATGTATACCTCATAACAAACCATTCATATAAACATTATAGTGAATAAATAAATCATTATATTAGTAAAATGTAATAGAATCATATATCATGGCTAGCATGTAACTCCTTATATGAAAGGTATTATATTTATAAGACGACATTCACATAATCTAACGTAAATGACATATTCATTCATATTATAGACATTTTATATTCATAAATTATATAATGGTCTTTATAAACAATAATAATTTATAAATGTCTTTTCGACAAATTATACAAATTTATTTACAAATTACAAATTACAAATTATTAATATTTTATAATTTTGACATGTTTTATGTGTATTATAAAATATATAAAAAGAAAAACATTATATATTATCACAAATATGAACTCATAATTATTCATTATTTAATTTTATTCAATATGAAAACTACTTATTTTTATTTTATATTATAACATATCAAAATTTAAATATTATATTTTCTGTTATATTTGAACCATAAACAAATCCATCACAACCCTTTTTAGTGTGGTATAAATAAAAAAATATAATAATGGCTTCCATATGAACATTTTGTATTGTTATTTATGTACATTTCAAGAAAAAATTAAACTCTTCTCGATTTTTCAATATTATTTATTTTATGAAGACCCTTAAAATTGATAAAACATTTAAATTCAATGAATTATAGTGTACCAAAAAATATTATTGTATAACTATTAAATCATATTAAGAGTGGGTATAGAGTTTTTACATCAAAAAATGTTTTTTTTAAACTCATATAGTGGTTTTGGATTACACCACATGGAATGCACATGTCAATATTGAGAGGTAATTTTATTGAAGGAGCTCATAATATATATTTTTTCTAGTTTGAGATTCCAATAAATATTTAAGAGTGATTATGAAATAAATCCTAGTAATAATATATATTACCATTATTGTGATAATGGTAGATTGATGCAAATAAATATTTATGATTTGCATGATTGAAAATTATATTAAGAAGAATTTGATGCAGATTTCAAGAAATATAAAGTTTTATTATATATAACAATATTATTTGGCATAAAAGGAGGTTAAAGGTTCCAGAGTTATCTAATTAGACTAATGAAGGGTTTTATACAAATACCTTATAGGGGAAACAAATTTCATCATTGTAAATGTAACTATTTAAAACAATATGATATTCCATGAAGCTATCATGATTGGGTGTCATAAATGAATATCAATAAATATCGAATATTATGTTTTTTCTCTATATATGTTTTCTGAATCTAATTGTGTTTAAGATCATGATATAAGGAAGAATATAATTATTGTTATGTTCATATTGTAAGAACCACATTTTTTCTATTTTTGATAATACATCCACAAATAATGTTATAAATCTTATTATTATGCAACCAATACCATTTTTTATTTCAGTTTAAGGTCATAAATCTAGGTCCACTATCTTAAAAGTGTAATGTATTTATAGTTAGTGTTCAACACTCATATATAAAAACAATATATTAAAGGAAATGGCATTCCAAATAGGTATGAAAGATTATAATGTAAAATTGTAGGTAACTATATCATTATCATTATATTTCCTTAAAATTAATGACAAAAAATTATAACCCTTCATTGACCGAATGTAGAAAGTGATATTCTTTGAGGATGATGTAAGGCACTAGATTGAACTATGGTATCTAACTTCTATTTTTTCATGTTAAAATAAAAAAACTACACTTGAAAATTATATAATAAGTAATAAGTAGTGAATGTATTTTAATAAAATTACAAACATATGATGTGGAATAAATATACATATACTAGAAGTTGAGTTTGGGGTTTTATCTGTCAAATTAATGAGTCTGGAATAGAATAGTATTTCTATTTGAGAAAAAAATTCCCATAGAAATAAACTTATTTTAGTAAAAAGAAAAATAAAATTTCAATCAATATATCTAAATTATTTTATTGGTTCACTTTAATAAAAAATTAAATTCCAATGTAAAAACTAATTTATATAGTAGAACAGTAATTTCTAAAAGAATATTTTTTTCAAAAAAATTTCATAATATTAAAATTTATCAATTTTAATGGATAAAATTTATTATAATTATTCATTGAATAAAAATTTGTATCATATTTTAAAAAATTTAAATTGCAATGAAATGAAATTTATAAAAATATTATTCAAAATTTTTTTTTTACCAAAAAAGGTTTCTATATATTATTCTTTTTCATTTTAAAGATAAATAAATCAATTTATTAATTCGTATAGATTAAATGGTGTCAAAAATTCCTAATCATAAAATGAAAATTTTGTAAGAGTGAACAACTTATAATTTTAATTAGAAAATAATTCTAATGGTAAATAATTAAACAAATAAATAAGGGGTATAAAGAGGAAATCTACTGTGACATGAAATTTTAAAACAGACATGAAAATAAAAATTATAAGAACATGGTTTCATTTTCAATTCATACTTACATGTCTCACTAATATCCACTTTCCAAACAGAACTAACTCCCAGTTGATTCCACCAGTCCACATCAACTAACATTAGATTCCAAATAGAGTACACTCTTTTTTACCAATAAAACGTTACCACTAAAACAATTATCTCTTACATTTCATCTTAAAATCCAGTGATAATGAATTACCTTTCATTTTATCACTTAATAGTCCTTCCATGTAGTTTCTATATTTCTATGATGTTCTTCTCAAGCATTACAAAGGTACATTGCATGTAATGATTATATCATCCATATAACTTTTCAACTAAATTTCATCAATATTATATCATTTAAAATTATTTTATAGATAATTTATTTTATTTTATTTTATGTAATTACCATCTAAATGGTGTATAATTAATTTCTAATTTCTTAGTCCCACCCATTATATATTTTTTCTAATCAATTATTATGAAAAAATAAGTTTTCGTAACATCTTCTCTTCCATTATTATTATATTAAGTAAAATTAATTTTATTTTCATTGAGAAACATTGTTATAGATAAATTAAATATACATAAAATCATATGATAATGGATAGAACCCTTTTACCTATCATTATACAGCCATCACAATTCATGTCAATGCTCATACATTGTTTTGTACTTAATAAATCATAAAATCATTATAATGTAATGGCATGTGGTTCCCAATAAAACTCATTCCTATCATGATATAAAATTGTAAATGAAGGTTGTGGAAAAATTGAAACAAGGTGAAAACCCCTAAAAAAATATATTTTTGGTATTATCTCCACAATTACATAGTACACAACTAATGATCCTAAATACATATATTTTTTGACACTCTCGGGGGATATAGTTTTCAAGACTCATGATCTCTTTACATGAAAAAATGATGGAATATATTATATTGACATCGAAATACCCTAAAATAGATATTAACTACTTCCTATTTATGATTCCTTTTATTAGTGTTTTATATATTACAGTATGAATATTTTATTTCATCGATGATTAATGTGAGTTATTGACATAGAATTTATTATTATGAAATCGAATGGTGATATATTGAAATCCGAAATATCTGTGATCTGATGTGGTATTTTATTAATTATATATCCATTATTTATGTTTTAGGTTCATTGAGAAACACTATGATAATTATTATTTATTTATTCCACCATATGATGAATTTAATTGAATAATTCAGTGTCAAGTGGTGGCTATATATATTTATATCCTAAAATAATTTTTATATATCATTAGACCAGTATGATTGGGATATTTTTTGTTTTCATGGCCCTTTTATTTATAATTTATTAGTATGAGGCCTTTATGGTACATAATATGTCACAGAATGAGGCTTTGATTGTTTGAGTAAGTTGTTCATCATTATAATGTCTATTATAATGAAATAATAGATTTTTTCAATGTGATTATTTATAAGGTAATTTAATATAAGGATATATTATTCTAGTTTTTGTAATTATCTATTGTTTTAATTTTTTCAATATTATTTTTCCCAACTTATAATATGATACCACCCACTATACACTTCCCTTAATGAGTGTATGATGACATCATTTTCATTGACATTTCACATTTCCTTAAAAAACTATAAATGAAAGTATATGTGACGTATGGATTTTTATTGAGAAATAAAAAATTTATTATGATTTTAAAGGATGAATAAAATTTTTTAGCAAAAATGTACTATTCATTTATCAATTCAGTTTCCTGATAAAATCAAACTGTAAATCATAATAATTTTAATAACTTCACTTTTTAAAATTGTATTAATGGGAGCAATGAATCTGGGTTACTACAGTCATTATTTTAGATTTTGTATCATAGAAATATTTTTAGAAACCCACATAAATAGAATTCAAAAAAATTAGGGACCATTTTCCTACAAAACAAACTATTGGATATTCAATATTTATTTTTGGATTAAATTACCTTAATTTTAATGAATTATTAGGAATGATATCGAATGATTTACAATTCATCATTTATTAATGAAATAATTCATTATAGTCCATTTTTTTATAAGGATACCATTTGAATAAATGGAATCTAAGTTGACACCATTAATCATTCTATAACATTCTATCTGGATCAGATAAACGATGATATTTTTAAATCTCAGAATATTGCTATTAAAATAGGAAAAATTGCTATGTTTATGAAAATTTACCTAACCTAAATATAATTAATTATCACACCTCATCATAGTGTGGCGGCGTTGGATCATGTATTACAGCAAAACCATAACTCATAAAATAGGACTAATAACCCATTAGTAGAAGAGAAATGGAAAAATTGTTCAGTGAAGATATTAAATTCATTTATATGTGGTGACCAAGTGAATGTCATGATGGTTAGATATCATCTAAATGGATATGAAGTTCAAATGTGTCTATTAATTCAAAACACCATGTAAGAGGAAGGGAAATAAAGAATAAAATGAAATCACATAAGACTTTTATTCCTTTAGAAATAATTTCATCATGCCCAAATTGATGACACAGAATGGGAAATTATAAAATGAATTTACATGACATGACGAAGATAGGGCTCAAGCTGCAACTACTCCAAGCACGCCTCCATATTTGAGGGTTTGGTGACAAGCGCTAAAAGAAAAACTAAACTCAGTGCATCTTTTTCCTAAAACCAAACACACGAACACAACCCACTCAATTAAAAATTTTAGGGATGATTTTAAGAAGATTAACTTCTGTAATGTAAAGTAAACATGCATGAACATTTAGATAATACATGGGTATGGAAGTCTCAAATAGAATGAAAAGGGAAAAAAGACACACCCAAACAAGAAACAGTTCCCAACCTGAAAGAAACTAAAAAGAGTAACCACTAAGATCCCCATTATTGAATCCCAATGATGACCGCTTTATACTGTCCACATAGTCAATATCCCGAAGCTCCTCTAAAATCATGATCAACCAGTCTGTCGTCTGAAAAAGACACAACATGTGTTGGATGAAGCCCATGCAGGGGAGAGTATATACATACCCAGTAGGATGCCCTGAAAAGGTAATGGGGGAGCGGTAAGAGATACATTGAAGTGAAAATGAAAAGAGAACAAGGTACCACATGAGTGAATGGAAAGTGTAATACTCAACCCAAAAATATATATGATCATTCAAAGAAACCTAACTAAAGAGTATGGGGATCTCAATCTAAAAATATCAGCCTATGAAAGTGAGTATTCAATATTTACATGTAAAATTCCATCTGCAAATCCCAACACATTTTCTGTCTTCCCAAGACTTACAGGTCAAAGGGGATCAAATCATTTCACTTTGATAATATCCACTTTGGGAAGCACTGACTCTCCTTCACAGTTTTAGGTTATGTCACAAGAAAGCGTTTGGCTGGGGAAAGCTCCCACCTTTTTCTTGAGTCATTAGGTTAATAAAACCATGACTCTCTACTATGCCACATAGTCGAGGGTCTTCTCTAAACCATCAGGAACCATGATACCCAGCCTGGAAAGAGTGTCACTCTAATAACTCTTTAGGGAACACTCTTCGGGTTATCCTGGAATCACCTTAGGGACTACTCTCTAGGTCAGCCTAGTATCACATCTGAAACTACTACCTTGATAAATACTCATTCCACGTATATAATGACACATAATAAATCATAAACATAAGGGAGCACGTAGAAATAAATGGGTGTCATAATCATGTTATAAAGAAAATGAATGGGTGTATCATAAAAGTGTCATGAAAGAAATGAATTAGAACATACAAGGATATTATTAATGTAAAATAGTAACATATCATGTTATGTGATGTCAAATAGAAGTTACAACATTCAAAAAAAGTATTCATGAATTTTTAGTATTAAAACATTTTAGTGATGTTTTATGGAAAACACCTACAAGAATTTAAAATAGAAAAGAGACTAATATTTTATAAACAAATACAAGTGATCCAAGAAGGTTTTCATAATAAAAACATGGGATTTATAAAATAAAAGTTTTCTTAAAACATATGGCACAGTTCACATCAAAATTGGTTACGAATTCGAATAGTTCCCTAAAAATAGGGTTCCTTATCGAAAAGTATTAAAGGGGGAATCATTTAAGAACAAGTATATCCCCAAAAGATAATGAGGGATGGATCTTTAATAATGATTTTGGAACTTATAAATATAATTTATAAGATGTACATAAAAAAATACAACATCAATTGGGTAAAAATAAAAAAAGTGCAACCTGAAGGAATAAAGGATGTTCGGGTAGAATCCATTAAGGAATATCGGCATGGTATCTGGATTACATAGGAAGTATTAATGATAGATAAATATATTTTATTCATTATTAAATCATGAGTTCTATATGGGGGGTGTTTAAATCATACCCCATAATTATCAATTATAAGTAAAAGGACATAACATAGAGCATATTCTTGAATAAATATGAGAAAGACAGGATCCCTTACCTTCAGTCTAATGTCGTTATCCACATGATATTAATGACCTTATTGATCAAATTAGGTTAATTAATTAATAATAGAAAAATAAATTTTAATTTTAATTAAATTATTATATCCTTTATATGTTCATTCAAACCCTTTTTATTAGTTATGAGTTTCAATTTCATTATTCAGGTTTGTTTGTTTCATGTTGGGTTTACTTATATACATGAACAGATAATCATATAAAATGAGGATGGTTTTCCAATGTTGGAGTTATATTTTATTACTGAAAATAATTAAGGTTTCATGTTTGTAAATTTCATTTGGTTTCTTGGTGTGGTGATGAATAATTATGTAGAACTTTAGTGATAACCTTTTGGGTTAAATTGAGATTTTTGATCACTAAGAATTGTTTAAAAAAACAAAACCATATGTACACAAAGATTATAGAATAATAGTTGAGACATAATACATATTGTATGGTCTGGTTTAATAATAAAAATAGTTTAATTACCAGAATTGATGATAGTAATGGAAATTGAAAACCCATCGTCCTTGAATGTTGAAAATTAACCCAACTCGGATGGTGTTTTTACTACTAATACAAAAGAAATGTAAAGGAGAGAATATAATTTAATTTTCTATTATCATAACAAAATAATAGTAGATATAAGGTATTTATGTTGTCATATAATTTTTATTAGGTGAGGTAAGGATAGAAAATAATACAGAGGAACATGAAAAGAAAGTAAAAAGAATTGAAAAGTGGAATTTACCTCTTGAGTTGATCATCCTTTATAGAATCTTAATGGGAGAGGATTCAGTCCTATTAGGAGACCAAGGGATGATATACATGGGGTAGGATCATGGGGATTGATTTGGGAATAATTCAGGGATGTTAAAAGGCTTGGTAGAAGTTAAAATAAGAGAAGAGTGTGTATCGTTGTTTAGTGGAGTGTGGATGGTTTTCTTAATATTTTAATCATTAGTTTATTATTTTTCCATAAGTCAAGTAATACTGATGATTCCATGAGAAAAAACTAATAAATAGTACATTTTATTTCTATATTATGGACTCATATTAACAATAAATTATATGATGTCATCATAATTCATGTATTTAGCATTTATCGTAAATTATCGTATTTTACTATTCACCAAAAATTCAAGTATTTCAGAAACATCCCGAAAATTCACCCTAATAATTTTTGTATATGTAGAATCCAAAAATGAAATCAATTTTTCATAAATAATTTTATAAATATTAATAATTTAGTTTTTAATTAAAATCATAATTTACTTGAAAAATATAGATTTTAAAACTATAACCGACTTTTTAATGCTTTCAAAAATTCTAGAAGACCTTATAAAATTCTATAAAAACTAGAAGAAATAAAAAATATTAATTTATTAAAACCTTTTATGAAAATAAATTTTCTTTTAAATTAATTAATTTGTTATAATTAGTTATTCATGACTTACAAAATTACTGATACTTTTACTATACTCTTATTTTACTTATAAGATACCTAAATTTAATTTATACATTAAAGGGTGATATTATTATTATTTTGGAAGATTTAATATTCATAATGGTCATGTTACAATCCTTAAGTGTAGGTTATTGTTCGTAAGGGTATGTTACTATTCACTAAAAATATGTTTCTCTTGTTGAACTCCAAAAATATTACTGATCGCAACCGTGTATGTTAGATATCTAGAATTCAAATTACAGAAGTTGCAATATTATGATTAAAGGTAACATTTCACTTAGTAGTTCATTGTTTATTGATTTCATATGATTATATGACATAATTATAAGAATGGTATTTAAATTGATAAAACATTGGTTTGTTACACTATTCCCCCAGGTGAAATTTCTCCTTCAAAATTTAATTTTACATTCTAATCCATAAACAACTAGGGGTACTTTTCCATCATTTCCTCCTCTAGTTACCATGTTGATTCAGCATACATATTGTTCCACAACATTGCTTTGATCGATTGACTACTCTTTTTAGGTATACTATTATCTCTATGATCCATGATCTTCATTAGATGCTTCTCGTAAGAAAGATCATTCTCTAAATGTACCGCCTATGAAGATAGTACATGTAAAGGGTATCGTATGTACATCCTTAAGAGGGATACAAGAAATACATCATGTACTTCGGACATGGTAGGAGGATGTGGTAGTCAAAAGGACACAACCCCAATAATATCAAGAATCTCAAATGGGATTATGTACCAAGGAATTTTCCTTCCAGTCTTCCCAAACCTCATGACCTTCTTCCATGGAGATATGTACAAAAATACCACATCTCCAACATTGAACTCAAGGTCTCATCAATAATTGACTTCATAACTATTTTGTTGACATTGGGATAACGTTATGTGTTTCTAACTGGTTTTCACCATCGCCATAATTTCTTCGACCATTTTAAGTCATAGTAGCTTATGCTCACTGACTTCATCCCAACACGCTAATTCTCTGCACCATCTCCCATGAAATGATTCTTATGGTTCCATTTGGATTCTCGAGTGGATACTATTGTTGTAGGATAATTCAACCAATGGAAGATGTTAGTACCATCCTCATTTGATGTCTATAGAAAATTTTCTCATCATAGGTTCTAGTGCCTGAATAGTTTTCAAATATTGTCCATCGGTTTTAGGATGATAGGTTATACTAAAGTCCAGTTTAGTGATTAGACCATGTTGGAGACTTTTCTAGAACATCAAGGTGAATATTGGATATTGATTGATTACAATAGATAGTGGTACTCCATGCATCCTTACAACTTGTTTCATATATATTCATACATTTTGATCCATTTATAAGTCATCTCAAATTGTGATAAAGCGGGATTTCTTTGTAAGACGATTGACAGTGACCCGTATAGATTTGCTGTCTCTATATTTCCTTATATGTCTAGTGACAATGTTCATGACATTGTTCTCCCACTTACATGTTGGTAATGGTAGTGGTTGCATCATCCCCTTATACTTTTTTCATTCATCCTTCACATGATGACATACCAGGCACTTTTATGTATACTCAACAATATCTCTATTCATATTATCTCCACAAATGTTCTTACAGAGATCTAGACACATATTTGTGCTCCCTTAGTGAATAGAGAAGGTTTCTCAATACGATTCATTCAAAATATCCTTCTTTATTTCTATAATAGAAGGTACACATAATCATAACCCAAATCATACAAATGCTTCCTCATTATTCATGACCTTAGAGGATTTCTCATTTCTAATAGCTTCCACCCTTTTCTTAATTTCCACATCTTTTATTTAAGAATCCTTTATTTTCTCTATGAGAGATGGTTGAGTAGACTTTCAGGAAAGGATTGATGATGTTATTCCCTTAATTATTCCCATTTCCATATTCTGAAAATCATTGAAGATCAGATACTATTCCGTTCTCTTCATGGATAATGATGTAGGATCCTTTCTACTCAGAGCATCCTCCACCTTATTGAATTAGAGGATTTGACGTTTGTAGATCCCATGACAAGCCTCCTCCAACAAAGTTTGTGAAGAGAGGGAAAGATGAAGTCTGTGACAATGGAATTTCCTCGATTGTTGGTTCATCGACATTGAAAACGTTCTGCATCAACAAATGTTCCGTTGAAGAAGTCGGTGTTATTCATTGGCGTTCTTTGTTGGAGATCTTTTCTCCCAAGGCTCATTCCTCCCAATTTCACCCAAATGAATAGGTAGCCTAAATTATAGATTATAATATCTATTAAGTTGTTGGAATAATATTTAAATTGGTATAATTAATCATAGGATATTTGGAATAATAAATGTTGTAGGAGTTGAAGAAGCTCCCCCACATTTAATATGAATTTTGAGGGTTTATCCCACTTAAGAGGGGAGTTCAATAGGTTTTAAGCCTTGGGTGGTCCCCACCATCATAAACATTCATGGGAGGTTAGTTTGGCTGGTCCCCACCATCATAACCTCTCATGGGTGGTTTATGTCTGGTGGTCCCCACTTCTCAACATTCATAAGTGGGAGGTTTTAACAAATAAAATAAAAGGGTTCACAACATTTATTTTATTTTATTCTTTCACGAAAAACTCAAATTCTAACATTCACTCTTAATCCCCTGCAATTGAGGTGAAGGTCTCCTAAAGTGAATACCGGTGCTGCAAGTCCAACGGTGTCCTCAGATTTCAATTCTGAGCAATGATTCAAAAGTTAAAAAAACCTGCTCTTATGTTTACTGAACGTACCCGACGAAAATTTTATAAATTGATTCCAAGCACACCGTGCCTCAAAATCACGTGCCGTCATTATTTTTGCACTCATAAAATTCACATATGTTTAAAAATATTACATGGAAATTCTGGGTCTTTACATTCTCCCTATCTCAGGGCTCTACGTCCCAGTAAGCAATAACTCAAACTAGGTAACCAAATGGGGGTACTGAGCACGAATCTGAGCCTCCTGCTCCCATGTGCTCTCCTGGAGGTTCTCGTGCTTCTAATGAATGTGAACCAGAGGTATCGAACGCACATGAAGGACTCGATTCTGTAGATCCTCAATCTCCACTAGGACATCCGTAAAAGTCACCACATCATCGATGTCAAGCTCTCTATTGTTGATGACGTGGGATGGGTCATGCACGTATCTCCTCAGCTGGGATATGTGGCAGACATCGAGCACTCGATGCAACTGAGGTTGAATAACTAAGCGGTAAGCTACCCTGCCAAATTTACTAAGGACTTTGTAGGGTCCTATGGATCTCATAGACAACTTGCCGCCTCGACCAAATATCTGTAAACCCTATCGAGGCGAGACCCATAAAAAGACGTGGTCACCATCCTCAAACTCTTGAGATCTCTGTCTCCTGTTGGCATATGAATTCTACCTACTCTGTGTAGTCTTCATCCTCTCTTGGATGATCTTCACTTTCTCTATGTTATCCAATACCATCTCTAGTCCCACGAATACTAACTCCCCAGGGTCAGTCCAACACAAAGGTGATCTGTAAGGTCGCATGTACAATGTCTCAAAAGGTTCCGTCCCAATACTGGAGTGATATTTGTTGATGTATGAAAGCTCTGCTAAGGGAACATGGTCCTCCCAAATGTGATCGAGGTCAATGAAACAAGCACATATCATGTCCTAGAGGGTCTGAATGGTCTACTCAGTCTGTCCATCCGTTTGAGGATGGAAGGCGGTGCTCAAATGAAGCTGCATCCCAAAAGCCTCCTGCAACCCCTTCTATAGTCGGGATGTAAAATGTGCATCACGATCGGAGACAATCATCGAGGGTACTCCATGTAACCACACAATATCATGCACAAAGAGGCGTCCCAAGCTCTATACTAAACCCTGCTTTCTAATCTGTAGGAAGTGGGCTGACTTGGTGAGTCAGTCAATGGTCACCCAAATCGAATCATGACACCTAGATGTACGTGGAATTCCTGTCCTAAATTCCATGGATATCCCATCTCACTTCCACTCTGGGACCACTAAAGGCTGAACCAATCCTACTGGTACCTGATGCTCTACCCTCACTTGCTGACAAGTGAGACACTGAGAGACAAACACTACAACTTCTTTATTCATTCTTGTCCACTAGTGTTGTTGTCGGAGATCCTAGTACATCTTCTCCACTCCTGGATGTACCGCTAGAGGGGAAGTGTGGAACTCCCTAAAAAATTCCTCCTAAACTGACACTCATACCATGGAACATCCTCTGAAGAGGACTACATGCTCCCCAACTTTAAAAAATCCATCAGGTGCCTACCCTGTGGATATCTGAGCATGTCGGGCCTCACAGTCAGCGTCCCCATGTTGCACCTCCATGACTCACTGAAGAAGTGGGGGAGTGACTGTTAGAGACTGAAGAAAAATGGCTCCATCTCGATCCACAAAGGATATCTGCGAAGCAACCAGCTACTCTGTCGCCTCACCTAGAAGTTGTATACCAGACCTCATGCTGAGTGCATCTGCGACAACGTTCCCCTTCAAACGAGTGTAAACTATTTCAAAGTCATAGTACTAGAGGAACTCATGCCAATGTCATTGCCTCAGGTTCAGGTCCTTTTGGAAGAAGATATACCTGAGACTTTTGTGATATTGTAGACTGTAAAACGTTTTTCCATTAGATAGTGTCTCCACATATTCAAGGCAAAGACCACTGCTGCTAACTCCAGGTCATGGGTAGCATAGTTCTTCCCTTGCTATCTCAGCTGTCGAAAAACATATGTGATCAAGGCTCGCTCCTACATCCGGACACATCAGAGTCCGGTACCTGATGTATCGCAGTAGACTACATACCCTACGCCTCTTCTGGAAGCCTCAAGATGGGGGTACTAGTTAGCCTCTGCCGCAACTTCTGAAAGCTCTGCTAGAATTTCTCATACCAAACAAAGGGTTTCTCCATCATCGTCCATGATGAACGTGGTGTGGAAACTCTGGAGAAATATAGAAAAAATCTCTAATAGTATCTAGCCAAACCCAAGAAACACCATACCTCCATCACACTCCTGGGTGCCTTCGAAGAACGTACCACCTCAATCATCACTAGATCCACTCCAACTTCAGCCTTCAATATCACATGTCCTAGAAAGTGAACCTCTTGGATCTAGAACTGAAACTTTGAGAGCTTACCATAAATATGATTCTCTCATAGTGTGTCCAGTACTGCCAATAAATGGTACGAATGATCCTCCTTAGTAGTCATGTGGATCCAAATGTCGACGATAAATACTATGACAAAACGATAATGGTATGGCTGAATGATCCTGTTCATGAGTCCCATGAACACTTCTAGAAATTTGATCATGCCAAATGGCATAACCAAGAACTCATAATGGCCATACCGACATCTAAAATCCATCTTCTGCACATCCTTGTCTCATTCTCTAAGCTGGTGATAGCCTAATCTGAGGTCTATCTTCAAGAACCACCGTACTCCCTTCAGCTGATCAAAGATATCGTCAATCATCAGGAGTGGGTACTTGTTCTTAACGGTTTCCTGGTTCAGGTTTCGGGTGTCAACACAAAGTCTCAAGCTCCCATCCACCTTATTGGCGAACAAAATTGGGGCTAACCAAGGAGAATCACCGGGCCGGAAGAACCCCTTCACCTGCAAGTCCTCTAGCTATACCCGCAGCTCACGGAGCTCTGCGAGAGCCATCCAATATGCTGGTGTATATATGAATGTCATCCTAAGGAATAAGTCAATGTAAAATTCCACCTATCTGCATAGAGGTTGACTCAGAACATCATCAGGGAAGACATCTGCATACTAGTCCTCCACTATAGGATAACTTGGACTCTCCACATCAATCGCATCAAGGGTAAGGCTAGAAAACTATTAGGTGATCTACTGCACTCTCCTCCGAGTAAGTCCATCATGTGATGCAAATGCTCCCTTCTCACTGGTGAAGGTAAACCTGGTCCCATCTGTGTGGAAACACTGCCCTTTATGCCTAATACAGTTTATTTGAGCATGGACTATTGATAACCAGTCCATACCAAAGATTACGTCATAAGGCCTCAACGCCACTACTAGGAGATCCGAGATGAAGATCTCTCCTTCTAGAGTGAGATCACACTTCCGGAACCAGTGCATAATCATCGAATCTACTCATTTAGTAGTCTCTAACCGTAACGATCGAGCCAATAGCTCCGTCAGAATCTCAGAGCTCTGAACGAGGGTAGTTCCAATAAAAGAATGACTGGCACTTGTGTAAATAAGTACTGCAGCTAAGGTGGAATAGACACAGATCGTACCTCGTATCATCTCCAAAGCACCATCGTCATAGGCCTCAGTTTCCTGGAGCTGAGATCTCCCCTATCCACCTACTCCCAATGGTTGGGGCGGACCACTGGGTGGTGGTGGTGGTAACATCTTGAATCGTCACCCACCGCCAGGTGCACGGCCTGCTCCTCAGGCATTCCACCTGCTCCTTGCGGACCACCACGATTGAATCTCTGTCTCTGCCTGGGCGGTCCTTCGACCGTCTGCTAATCATCCGTATGTTGGGTCGGATATTCAGGAACCATCTGACCCTTCTTGCTTCATGTGTAATGCTTCCCACTCCTGGCATGATCAGCTCTACCTCGGGTGCCCCGCACAACCAACTCCGAATCCTGCTCGAAGGTTTGGTCCCTAAAGAATAGATCCCACACCATATTAGTGGAGTACCATGAGAGGTCAGTGAAACTCGCTGAGTACTGAGCCATAGTCATGCTGCCCTATTGCAGATGAGGATGCTTTTGTATGGGCACTGAGCGAAGAGCCGCTGGAACAAAATCAGTCCAAACATTATCTCGATGTCTTCCCAGAGAAGAATCGCCTCATCATGAACGTGGAGCATCAAACTCCACCATTTGGCTACTGCTTCATGTAGAAGGATGGTAGCAAGGATCGCGATGAGATCGGTTGGTGTTCTTACTAATCAGAAAACTCTCACCACAGTCTCCAGTCAATCCTCAACCACCTGTGGGTCCATCTGTCCCCTAAACCTGGGTGGCCTCTAGTGGTGGAACTTGTGTAATGCGCTCAAGTGGAATTCACCCTCTACTATTAGGGCTGGTGGAATCGGTGGCCCAATGGGTAATGGTACCGCTGGTGCCTCCACTGGTGCCTCTACTAGAAGAGGGCCCTGCACTGAGGCATCGTCGCTTGGTGGGATATCAGTGCGTACAACTCTTGGAACCCTAGATGGATATCTTCATGGAGACATCCTGAAAAGAAACAGGTGTGCCATCGTCAATAAGTTATACATGATGGGCTGACTCAAAATATCACAAAGAAAACTTTTGAAAACACACACATAATCAGTGTTTTCGTGTACTATGTCAGAAATCAGAAGTTAGGGTCCTGGTGTATGGATAATTCGGTCGCCACACCAACACTGGATTCCCTAAACTGATAACCACACACACTACACATAACACAATTTCTGTTAAAAGAATGATCATATTCCTATTTTATATGGTAGAACTGACTCCTCTGATACCAATTTGTCACGACCCATCCCCCAGCGCCCGTTCCGTGACTACACCAAGCCCACCTTCTATTGGCTAGGGGCTAGCGACTAGCACTGAAAGGCATATTCCCTAAAACTGGGAGGGAATTTCCTTTATAACATGAAAAATCAGTCAACAAAGCACACAACAAGATACAAACTCAAGAAAAATTTATAAAAGAAGAGTGATGAAAATAAAAGGGGCTGGAATACAATCCTAACTGTAAAGATACATGTACAAATGAAATACAATACCACTGAAGAACAAGAAAGGCAGTTATTGGGTCATCCTCTGAGGTTCCTACATATAGGGTAGGTACAGATCTCCTCCTTAGCTCTCCACGTCCACCCGTCTCCTCTGCGTACCAACATGCTGTATGGTCCACCTCCGGGCACCATCTAGTCTTGGTACTCTCTACCTCAGTCAGCGTTGTCTGTCATCTACACCAAACACAACGTGGTGCGAGCATTTCCCATTTATGGGTGAGTATAATGATACTCAGTAGGGAACCCGAGACCCTCAATGTCTCAAAAAATACACAAAGTATAAACCACAAAGATTGAAAAAAACTGGTAACCCTACTTAGTTATATGTCGATACATATACCAAAGTTATCACGTAAACACATCTCAATCATGAGGAAAATAGAGAGTCCAACTCCAAATCTCTAAGATCAACTGTTCAACAAAAGAATCAATATAATGAAGTAAAGTACCAAATAGGTACGCCACACAGAAGAATACCACCAAGGTATTACCACGAAGAACAGTACCTCACAGGTTCAAAGGTACCTCACACATGGTATAACTTAGGTACAGTAGTATAGACGATTATATGTAACTACTGAATCATCTTAATCCATAAAAGGTAGACCCACACTGGATCGCTCGGTGTTGACCCACATAGGATCGCTCTAGGTGCTGACCCACACAGGATCGCTTGGTACTAACCCAGACAAGATCGTTCTAGATGCTGACCCACACAGGATCACTCTATGTGCTGACGCACAGAGTATCGCTCTACGTGATGACCCACAGAGGATCCCTCTAGGTGCAGACCCACACATGATCACTCTACGTGCTGACCCACACAGGATCGCCCTAGGTGTTGACCCACATAATCATGCACGGTGCTGACCCACATAAGATCACTCTAAGTGCTTACCCACACGAGATTTATCTAGGTGTTGACCCACACAGGATCTATTGGTGCTGACCCACATAGGATCCCTCTAAGTGTTGACCAACACTGGATCGGTCTACGTTCTTCATGTCACAACCAGCTAAAGGGTTCCCATACTATGCTCGCTTGTCTCTGGGAGGGTCCTCTCCACAACCCACGAGTCGATACTCTAACTTCCACGAAGCCCCACAAAGATGTATCTCAAAGCACCGCCAAGTAATAGGGGTCTCAATGCAACAGATGGTGCATCAATCAGACGCCCAGTCTGTAAGTTATTATCCTTTTAGTCCCGGGGGCCCGGTTGGATTTGTTCTCAATCCAACCTGACCATACCCCCATATTAATCAAAATCTCTAGTGGTGTATACTCAAAGCGACTATCTCTCTTCTAGATTTCTAGCTCTGCTGACGGTTCATCAAACGAACATCTGGTACCAACGTTATTGCCAAAAGAGTGTAAATGGGTCGTAGTGGGTCTGGGTTCGGTCCGACCCGGCATGAACCGACCCGGTCTTGGTCAACCCGGATAAACCCCTTGGGTCTTCCCTAGCCCGCTGGTAGGCCGCAAGGTGGCTCGACTGTGGACAGCGACTCGGTCGCGGATGGCAGCTCAGCCACGAATGGCAGCTCGGCCAGGGATAGCGGCTCGGCTGAGGCGGCTCGGCCATGTGGGTGGCTCGACCGTGGGGCGGCTCGGCCGGGGAGGCTCGGCCGGGGTGGCTTGACTGTGGCTCGGCCCAGATGGCGGTGGTGACTTGGCCCGGATGGCGGCGGCGGCTCGACAGGTGGCAGCGGCGGTTCGGCGGACGACAGTGGCTTCACTGAGGACAGCGGCAGCGGCTCAACCCAGACGGCAACAGTTGGTTGGCCCGGTCGGTGGCGGCCGTATGTGGGGCGAGGCGAGGCGTCAAGCCTCGTGCGATGGAGCACTGTAGGGCGTGGAGTTCGCGAGAGGCGATGTCATTTCCATCGCCGCATTCGTCGACGCCGTCTATTGTGAATAACACACCAAAGAAGAATGACAGTGGGGTCAGGCCAAGTTTGTTTGGCCCTCACCCTCCACGTTAGAGTGGTAGCAAGCAATTTAAAAAATTGAATCATGAACGTGTATGGAAGATATTTAAAATCATCAATCCCCACAACCGTTGCCAATCTCTATTCCCAATCCCATAAAATAAATAGAAGGGGAAAACATGGGAAGTGATAATCATATAGAAATAAACCCCTACCATGTTTGACTGTTGACGATTGTCCACAGTTGAGACACTTTGGCATTTTTTGATCCTGCAACAAGTCTCCTCCAACAACGTCAGTGAAGAGATGGAAAGATGAAGTTGGCGATGATGGCGTTTCCTCGATCGTTGGTTCGTCTATGTTGAAGACGTTCTTCGTAAATGAATGTTATGTGGAAGAAGTCGGCGTTCTTCATTGGTGTTCTTCATTGGAGAGCTTTTCTCCCAATGCTCCTTCCTCCCAATTCCACCAAAATGAAGAGGTAGCCTAAATAATATATTATAATATCTATTAAGTTGTTGGAAAAATATTCAAATTGGTTTAATTAATTAAAGGATAGTTGGAATAATAAATTTTGGAGGAGTTGAAGAAGCTCTTCCATATTTAATAGGAAGATTGAGGGTTTCTCCCACTTAAGAGTGGATTTAACGAGGTTTTAAGACTCGGGTGGTCCCCACCATCATATCCTCTCATGGGAGGTTTAGTTTTGGTGGTCCCCACTTCTTAACATCCACAATTGGGAGGTTTTAAAAAATAAAATAAATAGTTGCACAACTTTTTTTTATTTTATTATTTCCCAAAAATCTTAAATTCAATTTTTCACTCTTAACCCACCGTGGTCGAGGTGAAGGTCTCCTGAAGCGAATAACAGTGACGTGAGTTCAATGGTTTCCTCAGATTCCAATTTTGAGCACCGGTTAAAAAGTTATAAAAACATGCTCATACATTTACTGAACGTACCTGATGAAAAGTTCCGAAATTGATTCTGGGCACACCAGGCCTTGGAATCATGTGCTGTAAATTTTTTGCGGACTCATAAATTTCTCATATATTAAAAAAAAAATGACATGGAAATTCTGGGTCATTACATATTATGTTCATTTATAACCTTTATGGTTTGTTATGAGGTTCACTTTCATTATTCGTGTCCGTTTGTTTCTACTTCGATTTACTTATATACAGGAATAGATAATCATGTAAAATAGAAAGATTGTCTATAATTGGAGTTATATTTTATTATTGAACATATATAACTTTTCATGGTTGTAAATTTTATTTGGTTTCATGGAGTGAAGATGAATCATTATGTAAAACATCATTGATAACCTTTTCGGTTAATTGGTCGTTTTTTATCCAAAAGAAGAATTTTTTTTACAAATCAAAACCATGTGTAAAAAAAGATTCTAGAATCCAGGATGAGACATAATACATATATAATGGTTTTTTCAACCATGATAATGGTTTCATGTCTCTAATTGAATATGGTAATGGAAATTGAAAACACATCATCCTTGAATGTGGTAAATTAACACATCTCGGATGGATGTTTTATTACAATTATAAAAGAATCGTAAAGGATAAAAGATAAATAATCTTTCCTTTATCATAACAACATACCAATACATATATAGTACTAGAGTTTTCATAAAATTTGGATGAGGAGAGGTAAGGATAGAGTATAATACAAACAAACTTGAAAAGAAAGTAAATGAATAGAAAAGAGGAATTTACCTCTTGAGTTGATCTTCCTTTAGAGCCTCCATGGGAGAGTATTTGGTATTTTGAGACAAATAGATGCTTGACATGGGGGAGGATCTTGGGGAATGATTTGGGAATTATTTAGGGAAGTCAAAATTCTTGAGATGAGAGAATAGAATAGGAGTGTGTGAGAGGTTTTTATAGTGGAGGGAGAAGGGTTTTCTTAATATTTTAATCATTAGAGTATTATTTTTCTATAAGAAAAATAATAGTGAATATTACATGAAAAAAATAGTAAAGGATGTATATGAGTTATAGATAATGTCTTTATATCATCCATACAATTGATGATGAAATTATAATTCATGTATTAAGCATTTAACGTAAATTATCATATTTTACTATTAAAAAAATCATGTTTTTCAAAAAATTACCAAAAATTCACCCTTAAATTTTTTATTTGTGTGGTGTCCAAAAATGAAATCCATTTTCCAAAAATGATTTTCATAATATGAGTAATTTAATTTTAATTTAAAATCAAATTTTACAGGAAAAATATTTATTTTAAAAGTATATATGACATTATAATGTTTTAAACAATTACCAAAGACCTTATAAAATTATCTCAAAACCAAAAGACATAAAATTTTTATTTTATGAACGCCTTTTAGGAAAATAAATTTTATTTTAGTTTAATTAAATATTCATGACTTACAAAAATAACGATTCTTTTACTATGGGCATAATATGAATTATAAGATATCTAAATTTTATTTATACATTCAAGGGTGAGGTTACTATTCTTTTGGAAAATTTACTATTCATAAGGATCATATTTCTATTCGTAAGGGTAGATTACTATTCATAAAGGTAGTTTAATATTCTCTAAAAAATATGTTTGACTTGTCAGACTCCAAATATCTTATTGATGGCGACCATGTCTGTCTGATTTATGAAATTCAAATCTCATAAGTGACAATATTATGTTTAATGTTCACATAGTACAGGGTAGTTAATTGTGTTGTGATTTCATGTGATTATATGAAATAAATATAAGAAGGGAATTTCCATTGATAAAACATTTGGTTGTTGCATATCCATTATAGTAAGCTCTTAATAATGTGTTCCTTAAAAGGAAATCAATAATAATGAAATTTCATAATAATTACCCATGGACTGAAATGGTTATAACAATCATTCCTCATATAACATTCAATGGAAATGTCATAATTAAGTAATTTGGGAAATGAACAAATGTATTGTATTACCCAATAAAAGGAAGGGTGAATAAGCTAGGAATACATGTGGGAGAAATATATACATAATTTATAATATTTCAATACCCTTAAAGATATAGAGAAAGGGATATAAAGAGAGGTAGTTCAAAAGCAAATTAATATGGTTGATCAATGAGATTTCTTATAAACCTTAAGATAAAAATTTTCAGTAATCTAAATATCCTATCTATTTAAAACATATTTTAAAAGTACATAAAAAAAAATTAAAAGAGGTTTTTTTATTAAAGAAAAAAATGAAGCTTATATATAAATCCAAATATTAGATAACTATTGAACTGGATTGGAATACTATTGATGATGTATATGTTAAAATGGAATATTCTTTTTGTCTTATGTAATTCATGATAAACCCTTTCTTATAAAATACATTAAAAGATTATTTTTAGGCAAAAATGAAATATTGGAAAAAATAGGAATAAATTTTCATTTATAAATAATTAATGTCCCTAATAATAGATTATGAAAATAAAATAAGGAATATTGATATAGAGGAGAATTATTTACAACATAAATATTATAAACCATTAAAATGAGGTTTTTAATGTAAAGATCTCCTTATGTAAATCATCAAAATTATTATTTTTACAATCATTGAAATTTATGTAAAATATTGTAAAAAATTCAACATTATCCTCAATTGAAGAATAAGTAATATTCATTTCAATTTTAGAAGTGCATAGACATGCAAGAAAAATAAATTATAAGAGTAACAATAAAACAAAATCTAATTTCTTAAATGTAATTCCCTTACCTCATGTCTTATTCATCACATATGTTATTTATCTTCCAACATAATAATTTTATGAATTTTATCTAAGTTATTATATAATTTTATTCTACTTAATTTTCCCAATTTTTTTAATTCTATGTTATATTCAATGAAAAAATCTTGTAAGTTCACATCATTAATTTTAATGATTTGTAGCTCATAAGATCAAAATGACTTTAGTAGGATAAATATGGTAAATCATGTGAATATTTTATAATCTACATATTAAAAATAATTTCATAATAATAATTTTATTAAATTAATTTTACTCTAAAAACAAAAAATGAAAAAATATTGTGAAAAATGAACTATGTTCCACTGATGGATACAATATGATTTACATGCACAAGGGTATTGTTTCTATTTTTCAACAGTCATGATGGAAAGAATATATGTTTTATTTTAAATTTCTATAATTATAATTATATCATAAATATATTATAATTTATTCGAATACTTGTATATATTCCATCCATGTAATGCGGTAATGAAAAATGAATTACATCGCTTCGTGGAGGTTGTGGTCATCAAGTATGCACAAAAAATGTTATTATTATTCAATTAATATAATTTTAGGTAAATAAATGATATATGACACTTAAATAACGATAAAAATTTGATGAATATAATATATATAAATTAAATTCATTTTAATAAACAATCACGAGAGGCGTTGATGAAAAATTAATTACAACATTTTGTGAGGCGGTAGTCTACCATACACATGGATGGTGGTTTTTTTCATTTGATTGAAGAAGATATAGATATACGTTATTCCATTAAAATAATATAATATTATTATATGATTTTTTTAATAAATCGGAATTTCTGATCATATTTGAATGAGGTGAAAGAAAAAATAAATCGAAAATAATCATCTATAAATGATTCATTTTAATAGAATATCTGCTCTTCATTTACAGTTATTTTTGGATTGTTGTATATTATAAAAATTAACTCTAGATTGTTAGAAGGGAATTTATTAATTGAAATGGGTGTGTATTGGATTTTCCAAATGGTTGATGAAGATTAAAGACAAAAGTGGAGGAGGTTCTTTTCTATATATAGTGGGAGGGTCAGACTAGTAAATTTGAAAAATATTTAAATATCATAAATTAATTTTTGGGTTTGAAATGATAGAAAAATAATATAATTAGATTATATGATAAGTATGGGTTATAATCCTCTAATACTATAAAATATAGGACTCTTTAGATTAGTTTCTTATACTTGTCTCTTTTTTTAACCTACATTAAACCTTTTTTATAATAATAGTGATAATAATATTTTTACTATTTAGGTTTCAATAAAAATACTATAGAAGGAAAATTTTCAATAAATTGACTCTGGATAAAATCTTTTACAATTTACCTAGGGCTTTTTTATATATTGGATTTCAGAAATTTAAATCATTTAATAAAATATTAATAATTTTAAAATATAAATAATGTTATTTTATGAATTTTCATTTAATTTGACCATGATAAAGTAATTAACATAGTGGAATTATAATATAATTCATTCACATATCAAAAAAATGATATTTTTATATAAAAATATCATGGTAAATAATAATTCAATAAATTTATATTAATTTTAATTTTTATTATTATCAAATATTTTATTTCTCTATAATGAGAAAAAATATTTGTACAGCATTTCATAATCATCTATCATAAGTATTTAATTAAATTTTATTAAAAAACAATTACCATAAAAAAAATTCTTTTATCTTTAAAATTACTATTTAGAACTCAGATTGTGCTTTTTATACCCCTATCAAAAAACATTATATTTACTAAAATCAAGAAATAAACTTTTTTTTCTTCATCTATTAACTAAATATTATAATGGTCAAAATGAAATTATTGTGGCACCAGGCGAATATATATTTGATATATTGTTTGAAATTTCCAAAATCAACTAATAAAATTGAATAAATTCAAGTGTTATTGTTAATTCATAGTCTTCTTCATATTACTTTTATACAAAATTAAAATATTTAACCTGGTAGTTGTAATAAGTATTTACAATCATTACTATTCACAAAGTCTAAAAATAAAATGGACCAATATAAAAAATACACCTCATTGTTATTTATTGTTAATTAGTTTTTCATGATTCAATTAATATAAGTGGTATAATATAATTAAAATCATGCTTATAAAACATGAGGAAAATTGATTTTTTAGAAAAAATGAAATTTTAAGTATAAAAAATTTTCTAAAACAATTTAATGTGTAAAATGAATTAAGATTAATATAATTGTTTAACATTTTATAAAAACTGACTAATTAAATTTTATTATTTATCAAAATTATAATTTGAAATTGTATACTATTTAATAGAAAACACTTTAAAATAAAAAAAAATATTATTTAAATATTCATTTAAAACTAAACTTTTAAGAAAAGGCTCAAAATTTCTAGAAAATATAATTTTGTTTTGATGATTTCAAAAATAACATTAATTTTTTAAAATAATTTTTCTAAATATTTTGGAAATTAATTATAATATTTTCTCATGATGATCCATAAAATCCATTTCAATGAAAACGTATTTTTAAAGAGTAAAATTAAATTACTAAAAATCGAGTAAATATTTAACATGTATTTATTAAAACATTTATATTAAGTAGGATATTAATATATATTTGATAAAAAATTTAATAATATTCATATGTACCATTTTAATGGCCTGTTTATAAGGGTCATATTTAAAAAATAATATTTTATGGTTCATTTAGTGTGTGTGTGTTGTTAGACGTATAAACTATCGTACATAGATTTTTTATTTTTAATCCATAACTATAACAAAAAATTCAGAGTATAAATTTATTTTTAGGTTCTAAAATTTCTAATAATGGTAATAATATGTTCAAATCATCTAAAAGGATGGAATTGAATTGATTAAAATAGTTATGAGACTAATGTGATTTCTATGCATTTGTTACGACAAAGTTGTTAGGAGAATGATTATTGATTACATGGGGATGAGTTCCAATTCTCTTATATGTACCAATATTTAAATCTCAATCATCAAGGGTCCTTCATAGAGGTATTGATTTTAAATCGAATAAAAGTGGTTATACATGAAGGCCATGTCTAGGAATCCACTATATGATTATACTAAACCCATTAAAAATAACTTCCAAAAAAATTAGATTAAAAATTATGTTATTATTGTTAAAGGAGATGAAACATGAAAAACCATTTATTATTATTCACTATAGTAATATTATATTACATCAATGATTCTTTTTTGTGTTGAAAGGTCAATATATAGAAAATGATGAATAGGTCTCACAGTCGTCACCTTGACAGTAGACCATCCTGGTGTTGGGATCACCCTCAGCCTATTTTGTATAAGTTCATCTACATATAAAAAATTATATCATCCTAAATAGAATATTTGAACAATGATTATCTGCATTATTAATATAGTATGTCTATAACATTGTAAGGTTCATACTCAGACTCTTTATTATATTATTTTATATTTCAAACTCAAAAGTTCACTTTCATAAAACATCACATGCTAAATGACCATATCTTTTGATCATGGAGTATATTTTATCACTGTGAGCTTCTAACTTGTATATCAAAATATAATTTATTTATATAGATACTAGTTATATTTAGAATAATTGTATTTATTGTGTTAAATATACATATAAACCCACTGAAAATGAATTTTAATTTAATTTAATGAATATATTGGATACTAATGATAGGAAAATATCACAATAACTTTGACTGGGAAATGTTTTTGAAATATCCGCATTCCTAGATGTGTGTGATACCATGTGGTACAACAAGATGCCATTTTCAAAATTTTTATTCTACACCATTATCTATTTTTATTATTATTTCATGTCCTTATATTTATGATCATATCATTATCCTAGAGGAATATTGTTGTAATTTTTTATTCTTATAGAATGATTTTTAGAATTTAATTGAAAAACATGATTATTTATAAATTACAAAACCACATCTAAATTCACAATGAATTATTTCATCAACAATACCATGTGGTTATAATTTTTAAAAGGAACATAATGGATACCATAATTTTTTCTATTCATTGGATGTCAATATAAATTTAATTGAATAAAAAATTATAAATTAATATGATCTATCCAAGATCATATAAAAGATCATCATAAAGGTACATGATGGGATATAGTATCAAGCCTCTAAAGGTTATCAATGGGTTATTACAAATATCCTAATAATAGAGAGGGTTTCCCTCTTCCTTATGATCCACTAAAAACATAAATAAACCAACAACAGAATAGAATCTTTTTCTTTAATAATTAACACAAAATATCATAAAACAATATTTATAACCATTGAACAGAGATTCAAATAAATTACATGGGCTCCATTGATGATACATTGACAAAAAAATATTTCAAAACTATTTCCCATAATATATGTAATTTAGACATGTCATAAAGCATTAGTACTCTTTTTAAATGAATATTTGACCTCCTAATAATTTTATTACAAAATAATAACCATTGGGGATGTATAAATTTAATTAATATTGAAATATTTTATTTTAAACTAATCAACATGAAATATAGTGGGATAAATAGTATCCTACATTTTTATTATGTATTATATGAATTTAGATGAAAAATAACATCCTATAGTAAAATTTTCATTGACATAGATTACATCTTCACAAACCATGACGAATGAAATACTATCACTCTATTTTTTCAGAATTATTTCATAATATTATAGTTTTTAGGGGAAATTAAATCAATTTGATTCATTATAACCTTTATGAAAATAATCATGTAATGTCTCAGAAATTACATGTAATGTTTTTTTTATATTGAATTATTATGAAACCACATTCTCTGACGGCACGTGATTCTGAGGCCCAGAATGAAAAGAAATGAATTTTGATCCTTTTTAAGGTACATTCAGTAAATGTGTAGGAGGGTTTTTGAAACTTTTGAACCAGTGCTGAGATCGAAAATATGAGGGAACTGTTGAAATCAGAACAGTAGAATTCGCCAAGAAATTCCTTCACTTTGGAAAGCATGGGCTGAGCAGAAATGTTACATTTTGTACATTTTGAGAAATATGATAAAATAATTTAAAAGAATTATTTTATTCCTTTTTCACACCGTTGAATAGAATACAATGATTTTGTGGTGCAATGACGAGGATCATTCATGGAGGGTAATTAATGGCTCATTTTTTACCGCAATGCAGTTATCTTAATGGTTTGTTAATGGCTCATTAAACCTGGATCATTAATGAGCATCATTGATAAGGTAAACATCACAATTAATGTTTTCTTTTAATAGGAAAATGTATTGGAGTTTGGGGATTAAAAACGATAGGGAATCTCTGATGAACCGCTGGCGGAATTCCTCTCCAATGAAGAATGGGGAACGAAGTGATGAACAATGGAGGATCAGATCTAGAGGTTGGAAAGCAGTGACAAATGCCATCGACTATAGATCGATGACAAAGTGAAACATATCCTTAATCAACAATGAATTAAATAAATTTGTGTAGAGGTTTATGCATTTTTTTTATAATTGATAATTCATTCATCGTTCTTGAATGTTACAGTAAACGCGGATCAACCGACTAATAGGTTGATCCGCGATTCGTTATTTTTTGTGGGATGTCTTAATGAAAGGATTTGAATTGGGGTTTTACTTATTCTATGTTGTTAATGAATTCTCCCATGATTAAATATTAACACAGATGGCATAGGCTCACACGAAAAAGGCCCAAACCCTCATCCATAATTGTGTATTCTGTGTTCTTCGGGCCTCCTAGGTGAGTGGGAGGCATTCAGACCTATTCTACATGTGTGAAAAATGGTCAGCTGCTTGCTGGACACGCTGCGGGAAGGGGTGGTTCCAGCTGGCACCATCGGGTGGAAACCCAACGTGCCTGCGTCTAGGCTGGTGAACAGGCCCCCACTATCCGGGCCGGGCCACCCACAGGTTGGACCCGCGGCTCAGCAGGCCGGACCCCCACTGTCGGGCTGGACCGGCGCCACTGGGATGGACCCATCCAACCAAGTCAGACCTATGGTCCCAATGGGTCGGCGGACCCGGACCGATGCAGGACCCGAATATAGGGTCGGGTCGTGTCAGTCTTACCGGGTCTGACCGAACCAGGACCCGACCAAACCCATTTCACTGAAATGATCATAACGTGCATACTAGGAAACTGATAAACGAGTCATCTACATCCTGAAGACCCTTGAAACGATGAGTTACTTTAGAGATACTTCACATGAGTTCTGTAATATATTGGAGTATGAAGGGGTTGGATCAAACTCAAATACAAGAAAACCATTTAAAAAAAGAATATAATATACAGACTGGGTGTTCGATTAATGCACCACCATTTGTATTGGAACCCTTACGACAATACGGTCATTTGGATTACCTCTATGTGAGACTTTTTGGAAGTTGATATATGACCAATAGAATGAGGAGTAGATCAATTGAAACTCATACGTACAAGCTGTGGGAATCAGTTAGTTGTCTATCATGTGAAGAGAGACCCTACGTGGATCAGAAAGAGAGATACCCTCATTGGATCGACAATGGTGAAACCCTTCATTTATCGACATGAGGTAGACCCTACAAGGATTTGAAATAGGGTGACTCTCTTTTGATTGTAAATATCATGACCCTCTATGAATCGGTATGAGAGAGACTCTCTGTAGATTAATAGTTGCGTGACCCTTCATGGACTTTCCGTTGAGAGACCCTTCTCGCATCAGCGGAAGAACGACCCTTTGTGGACCAGCAATGGATCAACACTTCTCAGATAATCATCAGAGTCTTTTAGCGGAATAAGACGATCGAAATTATGACTAATCATCTTAATTCCAGTTCATTCAGTTGTATACCTTGTGTGAGCTGTGTTTTACCACGAGATTTGTGATTGAGATCATGCTTTGTGGTATACCATTGTAGATTTCTAAGAGACCTTGAGGGGTCTTAGGTTCCCTAATGAATATTGTTATAATCACCCCTGCATGGGCTTTTCCTAAACATTTTGTGTCTTCTGCAGAAGACTGATAGTTTGACTGAGACATGGGGAGCCAAGGCTAGACAGTGCTCAGAGGTGATTGATAGACGTTGTGAGATGCAAAGGTGTTAGACAATGAGAAGAACCTTCTCATCAAGTAGGATCCATGGAGGATGATCTCCATAGATTTTTTTATTCTCATTCTTCTATATGATTCTTTTATTTGGGCTTGTATACTAGCCACTTTACTTTCACTACATAATTTTACTCTCAATAGTGGTTCCATGTGTTCTGCTTTGTGTGTGTACTATATCTCGGTGTGTACAGGTTGAAGGGGAATTCTTTCCCTTTTTGTGATATGCCTTTCCGATGCTGGTCACCAGCCCTTGGCCAATGAAAGGTGGGCATGGGGTACTTACGACACAAGCCTCAGGGGACTGTTTGTGGAAAAGTCGTATCAAAGGGAGGTTAGTTCTACCATAAGAACTAAGAGTTTGCAATTTTTATCAAATGATGCAATAGTGTTTAGTGTCTTGAGTTTGAATTTAAAATCATAAAGTCAAATTTTGGTGCGGTGTCTGACGTATCCATTCACATGGACACCGAGTTCTATTCTTCGACTCAGTACATGAAAGAACCGATTTTGGGTTCTTTAAAAATGTTTTCCTCATGATCTCTTTTTAGTTAGCTCACCAGTTACAACATATTGATCGTGGAACATATACTTCTTTATAGGATTCCTCCATGATGACATCCATCTAGGATTCTAGTTAGAGATCACGAAGACAACCCACCGATTTATGATTCATTGGTATAGGGAAAACTTATGGCAGTATCACCTACGGGTGAAGTACCTTCACCACCACCATCCTTAGAGTAGAAGATACTACCAGCCCCTCCAGCGGACAATGCACACTGACTGAGAACACTAAACAAGTTCCAGAGACAATGGACTTCATGGTTTCGAGGTGAGATAGACCCTCAGTCAGTTGAGGACTGGATAGAGGATGTGGCACGATTTTGACACTCGGTAGAGACACCAAAAGCATAGATTGTGATCCTAGCTACTTGGATTTTACAGGGAATAGAAGATAGATTGTAACATCCCAAGTAAATAAAGAATATGAAATTTTCATATTTATTAATATTTTTAATTTTAATTTTAATTTTAATTTAAAGGGGATGATGTGTTCGATAGCATACCTGATACGCAACAACGGGTTTGTTTGAAATCTTACGTTTCAAAAAACATTGAGTTATACTGAAAAATATTATTATAATAGTATTATTTTAAATGGTAGTTAATGCCTATCTTTTTTAATGGAGGGAATGACGAAAACTAAATAAAAAATGATTATACATGATTTTTTAGTTTTTTTCATTTATCCATTAAATTTCAGAGGCTTAAAATAAGAAATAATCCAATTTTAAGCATAAATATTCTAATATTCTTTAAAAGGGAGTTTTATCGCATTTTATATGAGAACCCTTTTTAAATCTATTTTTGGTCAATTTTATATGTTTTGTTTGAAAAAATAATTTTCTTCTTTAGAATAAAGACATGAAAATTTACATTGGATGAAATTTTTGTATTTTTCTAATAATGTTCATTTTTTAATGAATAGTGAAAAATACTGTATTTTAATTCAAAACAAACTTTTAATCTAATTTATTTATATAGTTAGATTATATTTTTAATTGGTTTTAAAGTGTAATTAGATTATGTTTTTACCATTTAATCCAATTTTTTTCATTGGAAGTAATTTCATTTTGAAATTGGACATAAACAAGTGGCAATCTTTTGATAGTTATTATTTATTAAAAACACGCTCATTGTTTTGACAACAGGAATTAATTTAATTTAATTTCTTCCACTTCTGTGTTTTGAATTTTGAAAAATGGATTCAATATTTTTAATCATGAGATCTGAATTATGTAAATAGGAAACTTTTATTTTTAGACATTATGAATATTTACTTCAGAAAAAAATTATTTACCATGGTTAAAGGGTAAATCTGGTAAATAAGGGTAATCAAATATTATTATAATAACATAAAATTACCCTAAAATGTGTCCTAATCCTATTGGATGATAAATGTCTGACAATGTGCATACATGGGTCTATTTTGGTACCCCATCAAGCCACATGGTATTGATAATGATATTCTATGTTAATTGATTTAAAGTAAATAAAAACGTGACATAAACATATATCTTTTAGTAAATAAATTTCTACATTAGGTTATTTAAGTTATCTCTTCAACTACAAATATTAATTTGAAATTTAAAATGATTTCCTAAATAATGGTATTTTTTCATAATTTTGATTCATCAAATATTTAAAATTATTTATCACACAATGATGATGTAGGGTTTACCTCATTAATGAATGATTTAAATATATAAGATTATTACAATTAAAAAAAAATCCAAAACCAGTCCAATTATTATTGGATGATTTTACTTCGTACATGATCCATCTTACCTTCTACTTTAATGAGTTGTGAACATTTTGAATCCAATGATTATTTTATAATAAAATAATATTTTTAAACTTTTCTAAATAGCCCCTCCTCCCCCTTATAAAAGGCCATCACCTCTAACCCATTACTCACACCTCTCATGCCTCTTGTATAATCCAAAAACTAACTAAATAAGATCCCTACATCCCTCTATTCCTTATAGAATACTTAACTTAGGCATAAGGAACTTCAAGTAAACCTTTTGGTTCAAACTGAAGGGAGTTACCAGATTTAAAGGTAATGCCTTCCCTTAACTTCTTTTCTTTTATTTTACTTCTCCAAACCCTAAAATAATTTTTTTTAATTTTTTTATAACAAGAATAGTATACTCAATACACTAGGATGTTTTAATGAGAGTTATTTTAACTACACTCACACACACCTCAATCTAATGGGTAATGAACATACTATTTTTGTGGACTGCAAACTACTACCTCACGAATGATTATTGTACAATTATCTCCTACCGCCTCTCATGGTGGCAATTATGATGGAACCGTATTTACATGTGATATACATTATATTTATATTTTCTCTATTTTATTTTATTTTTCATTTATATCATACCTTTGTGGTTTTTATAATGGGTAAATACAATAATTTCAACTGAGGATGTGCGGACAACCGCCCCATCAAAGTGATATGACTCGTTTATGCCATAGGTGGAACATATAAAATATGGAGTTAATGAAATTATATATGAGATTATTATGGAACTATAATATACCTATGTATCATTATGTTTTCTTTCCATTAAATATGAAATATAAATGGAAGTAGCATTTATGCATACGTATGGCTTACCATCTCCATGAACGGTGCATTTCATTTTTTATCTCTAAATGTTATGTACTGTTATAAATACATATATATATATATATACTAAATATATATGATATATAAACCAGGAATATCATTCTGGAGATAATGGAATTTTTAACAAAGGGAAAACATGTAATTATAAGAAGTTCATTTTTGGCTCAAGTACCAAATATTGACAAAATGAACGTTATCAAATTAAATGATTATATAATGTTTTTAACGTGGTAATAAGTTATATAAAATGAATAATAAACTCAATAAAGGTTCTGAAAAGAGTATAAATTAACTTTAGTTTCTTATTCAAGAGACTAATGAATGAACGAGTCAAGCTAGACACGAGGTAAGGGACTTCATCTCAATCTCCTTTCATTGAGGCATATTATGATTTATACATGACTGTATTTTATATGGTGTATACACCCCATTGAAATTTCATTCCATTCAAAGGGAATCTTTCTCTATGTATCATTTTACTAGACGATAAAAAAAGGAATTTTTCTTTTTAACATATGCGGTGACAATGACCTTTATGGGAACACAAGTATTATTTGATCTTAGGATTCTTTAACAAGCTGTAGTGTTTTTTAAAGGAAAAAAATACCATATAGCATTTTTATGTATTTTGGTATTGAAAATGGTTTTCAGAAATAATTGATTATTTCAATATCTTTAAATGATATATTTTTATTGAATGTGGAAATTTTATCTTTCCATTATGTTTGTTTTATGTGTTATGAATATGTTATGGTTCTTGGGAATTGGTGACACATACAATTGGTTCTGTGATAATCCTTAGGAAGGTGATCCCTTGACAACTCTCCAATGAATTTTGTATCATGACGGAGGTAAAAGTTAATGTTTCTCCTATGATATTTAGGGAATATACTATGATTGGTATTCCAAGTGTAACTCCCTACGTAGTTGTGAAAGCTACAACATAACTTTGTTATGGATGCCACAAGTTACCTTTATGATTTATGATTTCTATGTGTTATTCATAAATCTTATAATTTCACAAGGTATGTTAAAAATCTTATGTTTTGATGGACTAATGTTTTATTTCCTTTTTTTATAACCCTTACTATGCTTTTTATACTCATCCAATGTTTTGAAATGTTTTTTCACAAGACATAAAGATGAATAGGGTCATGGAAAAGTCATGTTGTCTAAGACATGGAAATATACATGACTTTTTAAAAAAAAATATATTTTATGAAAAAAATGGAAATAGAGTATAAGAGTTTAATTTGAAATTTTTGACATAAAATGTAATAGTTATGGACTAATTCTCTAAAAAAATAAACCTGAAACAATCCTCAATGTAAATTATTCAATTAATTCAATATTATGTAATGTTTTAAGGATGGGTCCTTATAGTTGGTATTAGAGGTCGGTTTAGACAACTATAGGAGTTAAAATATTGTTAAATTAATTCCCACAAATTAATTAATTGTATGATTGAAATGATATAGCATTTACAGATTACCATGTTGCTTTACCTAAGATATTTCTATTTTCAAAATGGTTTTCTATCGAGGAAACATGGTATCTATGATGGGATAACATCAGGAGGATGATAACTTTACAAATAAGCAACTTGAGATGGTTGGAATCGGAACTGAACTGTTTTTTATAGTGATGGAACTGTTTACTCAGCCTATAAGTGGTGGTGGTATCTAAGCACGATATCAGATAGGTCCACAATAGAGGAACATGTCAGTAGTAGAGCATTTCATGAGGCAACACCCCCTATCATTCATAGGATCATCTAACCCTATGCTAACTGAAGGGTTTATTAAATCACTAGAGAATATTTTTGATTTCATGGGGTGTTCAGATAATCAAAAGGTTAGTCTCACTATTTATTTTTTTGAAGGTGAAGCTGATTAGTGGTGGTTTATGGTGAAAAATATCAGGGATAGTAAGTAGATTGATTCTCTTGATTGGGATAAATTCAAAGGAATGTTTCTTGAGATATATTTTCCTATGGTGGTTCATCTTAGTATGGAAAAACAATTCCTGTAATTGAGGTAGGAGTAGGACTTAGTGGCTTATTATGAAGAAAACTTCACTCGGTCAGCAAGGTTTGCTCCAAATTTCATACAAGATCTTGATAGTAAAATAAATAATTTTTTGTCAGGATTGAAGCCAAAGTATCAAAGTTCTCTAGCTTCTCGTGAGTTCAAAAGTTATGAAAAACATGTTCGATGTGTGTAGTAGGTGTAAATAGAGTTTTCTGATGATCATGTGTTTTTTGAGAAACAACATAATTAGAGATCAATGTGGTATACGGAAGGGAAGAACTCATCAAAAATTTCTCATTGTAAGAAACTTATGTTTACAGTTTTTGAAATTTGTGGTAAAAAGCATGATGGAGAATGCCTTTTGAATTCTGGTAAGTGATATCGATGTTGTAAAATGGGACATAAGGCTCGTAATTGAACTGTAAATGATCAGGGAAATGGTAAGACAAAATCCGATTTACAGTCATTGAAATGTTTTATGTGCAATGAAATGGGTCATTATGAAAATGTGTGTCCAATGAAGAACTCAACTGAGGGAATTCAGCCAAACTTCAAGCAGAAAGGGGTTGTGAAATCTTTTTCAACTACTTCATTATATGTTGGGCCATCGAATGCAGTGGTATCTGGTACACTATTTTTTTGTTCAAATTAATCTAATGTGTTGTTTGATTTACGGACACTACACATTAATTCATTTCTTATAAGTTTTCTAGTGAATTGGGAATTCCATCTCAAGATATTAATCCTTAACTTATTGTAAAAACACAGGGAGGAAATGTTTAGACAAAAATAAATTATAAGTACCTTCATGTCCTTGTCTGTGGAATGAATCTACCTAAAAACCTTATTGTTTTTCCTCTAGTAGAGTTTGATGGTATCTTGTGTATGGATTGGCTTTCTATTTATCATGATAATATTGACTACAACGCTAAATAAGTTTATTTTCAAAATGATTTTTAGTTTGTGTATAATAATTAACCCTTACATTAAATAACATATTAGAAAGCTGAGAAACTAGTAAAAGATGGAAATGAATGTTACCTTTCAAATATTTTTGAAAACAAATAAACTATTCATATTAATGATGTTCCAATGGTAATTGAGTATATTAATGTTTTTTTGGACGAGTTGCCTCATATTATACCTGATCAGGAAGTTGATTTAACTTTTTAATTACTTCCTGATGTTAATCCAATTTCAAAACCCACTTATCGAATGGCTCAAATTTAACTTTTAGAGTAAAAGAATCAACTGTAAGAGTTACTAGATAAAGGTTTCATTCAACCTAGCACATCACCATGGGGTGCTCATGTCTTGTTTGCTAAAAATAAAGATGGAACAATGATACTTTTCATTGATTAGAGATCATTGAATAACATCACTATTAAGAATAATTATCATTTTCCTCGTATCGATGATTTGTTTGATTAGATCTATAGAGCTCAGTATTTTTCAAAGATTGAATTGATATTGGGGAACTATCAGTTGAATATAAAGGAGGAAGACAATCTGAGGATTGTGATTCATACTAGATATGGCCATTATGAATTTGTAGTTATACCTTTGGGGTTAACCAATTCACCTACTGTATTCATGGATCTTTTTAATAGAATTTTCTATCAGTTCTTGGATAATTTTGTGGTTTTGTTCAACAATGATATTTTGGTTTCTTCCCAAAGTAAAGAGGAACATGAAAGTCCATTAAGGGTTGTGATGAGAACCATAAAATAAATTAATATATTTGGAAAATTCAGTATGTGTGAGTTTTGGATATGAAAAATTTATTTCATTGGTCACATTATTTCCAAAAATGGCATAACTGTAGATCCGTCTAAAACAAAAGTTTTTTAAGAATGGCCAAGACCCATAACTATAACCAAGATCTGTAGTTTTCTTGGTTTGGAAGGCTATTACAGAAGGTTTGTTGAAACTTTTGCATGATTATCTATCCCACTAAATAAGTTAACTTGAAAAGGTGTTATGTTTTTCTATACAAAAGAATGTGATGATTATTTTCGGGAATTGAAAATATGATTGGTGAATGCTACAGTTTTGGAACTGCCTTCCAAAAATGGTGAGTTTGTTATCTACAACGATGCTTTGTTGAAAGGAAATGGATGCTTCCTTATGCAGAATGATCATGTAATTTCTTATGATTCACATCAGTTGAAACCTCAAGAGTTAAATTACCCTACATGTGATTTGGAATTAGCTGCTGTTGTTTTTTATTTAAAATGTTAGAGGCATCATTTGTATGGAGTAAAATGTGAAATATATACTGACCAAAAATGTTTAAAGTATATATTCACCTAGAAAGAATTGATCATGAGATAGAGGAGATGGTTAGAATTTATCAAGGATTATGATTTCACAATTCATTACCATCCAGAAAATTCAAATAATGTGGCTGATGCTTTGAGCCGAAAAAACAATTCTTCATTAACCATGCTACATTTAGAATGAAATCCTTTGGTTTTTTGTTTATTAAAAATTGGCATTGAAGTTATCGGTGTAGGAAATTCCAATGGTTTCATTCAAGTGTCAGTGAAATCATATCTATCAGACATAATTAAACAAGCAGAAGAGGAAGACAATGAGTTGCAGAAAAAGGTATATTTGGTTTAGAAGAGTAAGTTTCAAGAGTTTATCAATGATAATGATTGTATTTTGAAATTTGTAAATAGATTATGTGTGTCTTGTGATTCACAGTTGAAGAATGAGTTATTATGTGAAGCTCATAGTCCTCTGTTTTCAGTTCATCCTGGTAGTACTAAGATGTACATCAATCTTCAGGAGTATTACTGGAGAGAAGGAATGAAAATATATATTTATGACTTTACTGTGAAGTTTTTAACTTGTCAACAGGTTGAAGCATAGTGGCAGTTACCGAAATAAATGCTATAGTATTTACCGGTTCAAGTGTGGAAATGGGAAAATATATCCATGGACTTCATTATGGGATTACCGAAGACATCACGAGGTAACAATGAAATATGGGTTATTGTTGAACGATTGACTAAATCTGCTCATTTTTTTTCCAATTCCAGATACATTTTCTGTAGATCAATTTTCTCTGTTGTATATTAAAGAGATATTCAGGTTGCATGGATTTTCCCTCTCCATTATATCTAATTGGTATTTAAGGTTCGCTTCTAACTTAGGAAAAGGCCTTCAGAAGTCATTGGTTACTAAATTAATTTTTAGTACAGCTTTTCATCCTCAATCAGATGGGCAGTCAGAATGAACAATTCAGACCTTAGAGGATATGCTACGTACATGCTCGATGGATTACCAGGGAATTTGGGACTAATATCTTTATTTGGTTGAATTTCCTTATAATAACATTTTACATTCTAGTATATAGATGGCTCCATTAGAGGCACTATATGGAAAGCGGTGTCGAACTCTAGCTTTTTGGGATGAAGCAGGTGAATGGAAAGTAATGGGACCAGAATTGGTAGAATTGATGGCAGAAAAAGTTCAATTGATTCAAAAGCACATGAGAACACCTCAGAGAAGGCAGAAAAGTTATGCGGATAGCCGGAGTAAGTATCATTTTTTCAAGGTAGGTGGCCATGTCGTTCTCAATGTTTCTCCATGGAAAAGTGTGATGGGTTTTGGAAATAAGGGAAAGTTGAGTCTGAGGTTCATTCGACCCTATAAAATCCTAGATATAGTTGGATCAGTTATGTATAGAGTGGATTTAACCCCATGTTTATCCCAGGTACACAATGTTTTTCATGTTTCAATGTTGATGAAGTATATTTCGGATCCGTCTCATGTTTTTAGCCTAGTGGTAGTTCAATTGGATGAGAATCTCTCTTATGAGGAACAACTAGTCCAGATTCTTGTCCGAAGAGAGAAAGTGTTGCAGAATAAGGTAATTCATCAGGTATTGGTTTTTTTGAAAAACTATATGGTTTAAGAGACAATGTGGGAATCTGAAAATACTAAAGGGGATAAATACACCGACTTATTTGATAAGTGAATAGAATTGTGGGGACACAATTCCCAAAAGGGAGTAATGATGTAACATCCCATGTAAATAAAGAATATGACATTTTCATAATTATTAATATTTGTGATATAAATATTAATTTTAATTTAAAGGGTATTCTACATTTGATAGTGTACCCGATATGCAACAATGGGTATCTTTGAAATCTTACGTTTCACACAACGTTGAGTTATACTGAAAAATAATAATATAATATTATTATTTTAAATCGTAGTTAACACCTATACTTTGTAGTGGTAGGAATGAACAGAACTAACTAAAATTTGATTACACATGTTTTTTTAATGTTTTTAAATTTATCCAATAAATTTTAGAGGCTTAAAATAATAAATAATCCTATTTTAAGCATAAATACTCTAAAATTCTTTAAAAGGTCATTTTACTGCCTTTTCAGGGAGAAACCTTTTTATGTCTATTTTTTGTTAGTTTTATATGTTATATGTGACAAAATAATATTCTTTTGTATAATTGGGACATCAAAATTTACTTTGGATGAAATTTTGGTATTTTTATGATAATGTCCATTTTTAATGAATAGTGAAATAAATTGTATTTTAATTCAAAACTGCCTTTTAATCTAATTTATTTATATGGTTATATTATCATTTTTAATGGTTATTAAAGGTCCATTACATTATTTTTTTTACCATTTATTCCAATTTTGGTCATTGGACGTAATTTCACATTGAAATTGGACCTAAACAAGTGTCAATCTTTTGATAGTTATTATTTCTTAAAAACACACTTTTTGTTTTGATAAAGGAAATTAATTTAATTAAATTTCATATAATTATGTGTTTTGAATATGCAAAAATGGATACCAATTTTTGAATCAGTAGGTCCAAATTGTGTAAATAGGCAACTTTTATTTTTATGAATTATGAATATTTATTTCAGTTAATATTTTATTCACTATGGTTAAAGGGTAAATCTTGTAAATAACGGTAAACAAATATTATTATTATAATATTAAATTACCCTAAATGTGTCCAATTACATTTGGTTGATACATTTCCTACCATTTTCATACTTGGGTTGATTTGGGGACCCCATAGAGCCACTTGGGAGTGATAATGACACTTTATATTAATTGATTTAATGTAAATACAAAAATGACATAAACATATTTCTATTAGTAAATAAATTTTTTAATGGGGTTATATAAGTTATCTGTTCGACTATAATTTTTCTTTTGAAAGATCAAAATATTTTCTACATCATGGTATTTTTTTATAATTTTTAGACATCAAATAAATAAAATTATTGATGACCCAATGATGGTATCATGTTTACCACATTGATGAATGATTTAAATAAATAAGATTATAAATATTAAAAAAATATCCAAAACCTATAAAATTATTATTGGATGATTTTATTTAAAAAATGAGTAATCTTATATTCTACGTTAAATAGTTTTGGACCTTTTGAAACTGAAGATATGTTTATAATAAAATAATATTTTCAAACTTTTCGAAAGTCCCCATCCTCCCACTTTTAAAAATCCATCACCTCTAACCTAATACTCACACCTATAAAGCCCCTTGTCTCATCCAAACTCTGCCTAAATAATCTTCCTACATCCCTATATTCTTCCTAGAAGCCTTAACATAGGTAGAAGGTACTTCAACTAGACCTTTTGGTTGAAACTAATGGGAGATAGTTGATTTAAAGGTAATGTCTTCTCTTAATTTCATTTATTTTATTTTACTTCTCCAACCCCCTAAACGTTTTAAATTAATTTCATTAATAAAAAAATATTATACTCAATATAGTAGGTTGTTCTTATGAGAATTAGTCAAACTAAACTTACACACACCTCCATCTAATCGGTAAAGAACATATTATTTTTGTGAATGGCGAACTACTACCTCACGAAACGAGGATTGTTCAATTATCTTCTACCACATCTCATGTTGTCCATTAAGATGGTACTTTATTTACATGTGATAAATATTATATTTATATTGTCTTTATACTTATGTATTTCTCATTTATATCATACCTTTATGTTTTCTATAATGGGTAAATACGATAATTTTATTTGAGGGAGTGCAGACTACTACCCCCTCAATGTGATATGAATCGTTTATGCCATATGTGGAAAAAAATAAATGATGGAGTTAATGAAATTATATATGAAATTATAATTTAATTATAATATACCTATGTATCATTGTGTTTTCATTCCATTAAATATGAAATAGAAATGAAAGTAGTGTTCATGCGTACGTACGACTTACAATCACCATGAATGGTGCGTTTCATTTCTTATCTATAAATGTTATGCACTGTTATAAATACATATATATACGAAAAATATATGAGATATATGATATCTAATGCATGAATAAAATTTTGGAGATAATGTAATTTTTAACACATGGATAACTTGTAATTATAAGAAGTTCATTTTTAGGTCAATTAAAAATATCGACAAAACAAACGTTATTAAATTAAATGATTGTATAATGTTTATAATGTGGTAATATGTTATATAAAAGGATTAATAAACTTGATAAATGTTCTTAAGAGTGTATAAATTAACTTTATTTTATTATCCTGGAGTTTAAATAACGAACGAGTCATGTCGGACACGAGGTAAGGGACTTTGCCTCAATCTTCTTTCATTGAGACATATTTTGATTTATACATGACTTTATTTTATATAGTATATAAATCCCTAAGAGATTTCATTTCATTCAATGGGAATATTTTTTTACGTAACATTTTACTAAACAAAAAAAAGTAATTTTTCTTTTTAATGTATGGGGTGAAAATGACCATTCCTCCGCCGCAAGTATTATTTGATCATTTGCTTCCTTAATAAGACATAGTGTGTTTTAAAAGAAAATAAATACAATATAACCTTTTATGTGTTTTGGTATTGAAAATGGTTTGGAGAAAGTATTGATTATTTCAATATCTTTAAATGATATGTTGTGATTGAAATGTGTAAATGATATCTTTATTTTATATCTGTTTTATGTGTTATGAATATGATATGGTTCTTAGGCATTGTTTATGCATATGGGTGGTTCCATAATAAACGTAGGGCGGGTGAGCCCGATATAGCTCTCCAATACACTAGGTTTCATGAAATAGGTAAACGTTAATGTTTTTACTAAATGATTTAGGTAATATATGGTGATGTGTATTGAGAACGAAACTCCCTAGGTGACTGTGAAATCTACAACGTAAGTTTGTTATGGATGCCACATGTTACCTTTATGATTTATGATTTCTATGTGTTATTCATAAATCTTATGATTACATGAGGTATGTTAAAGAACTTATGTTTTTATGAACTATTGTTTTCATTCCTTGTTTGATAACCCGTACTGAGCTTTTTATGCTCATCCGAAGTTTTTGAATTTTTTACAGTACTTAAAAATGAATAGGGTCAACAATGGGATCGTGAGAAAGTAATTTTGTTTAAGACATGGAACTAGAAATGAATTATTTTTAATAGTTTTTATTATTAGAAAAAAAATGGAATCTGATTAGAAGTGTCTACTTTGTAATTTTTGAGATGTAATGTAATATAAATGGCCTAATTCTCTAGAACACTAAACCTGAAAAGATTCTCAAGGTTAATTATTCATTTAATTCAAGATTATGTAATGTTTTAAGGCTGGGTCTTTATAGAGATGTGGATTTTGATGCTCTACACACACGAGGAGGTGGCCGTTTCCATCTTGGACTTCAAGATCCTCTTTAGTGGCAGATTTCGTACCATCGACACTATGCTCTATCCATATTCAGGAGATAATACACATATAGCAGGGCATTTTGACTATGGCCTAGTACTCTGTGAGGTTTACCATCCTATCCCACTACTACACTGACATGGTTTGGAACCCTTTCATCAAGGTGGAATCCATTGATTAGGGACTCTAAAGGGATATGAGGGTGTTGATGATATTTCTCAACATCCCGATGAAGGTTGGAGTGCTAGTGCTATCACTACTAGTGTAGAGTTTCCTTGCTGAGCAGACAACGACAGTGAGACCCACCAGTATACAATATGTAGCTGAGTAATCTATTGCAGGTAGAAGAAAGATAGCGCGGAGGCCCAAACAGGCCATACCTTTCTAAGGATGACCCCAAGACATAGGTTTAGTGTTGTAGAGCTTGCAACACAATGGAGGTCAGTAGAAGAGTAAGTTGTGCTATTCATGTAGTGGGTAGGGTCACATGGCTCGCAATAGCTTGAACCACCATACAGGTAATCAGCATATACTCGAGGGACCGCCGATCTAGAAGAATAATTTTGAGCGAGGAGGTACATAGGGTGGCAGACGTGGCAGAGGAGCAGGTCGAGCAGCAGGTGTTGGGTGAAAGATTGAGGTGTCACCACCACCACCCCCAAGTGGTCCACCCCGACCTCAGGAAGCATGCAGACAGGGGTGAGCACCGCATCAGGTAGCAGTGCCTTATGACTATGGCGCTCCAGATATGATCTGAGGTACAATCAATATCTTCTCTACCCTATCTACATGACTTATAAACAGAGTTACAGGACACTCCATCCTTTCCTAGGCTCTTGTTCGGAGCTCAAAGATTCTGCTAGATCTGTTGGCTTGATCCTTATTGATAGAGACTTCTACCGGAGGGATTCGATGATTACAAACTGGTTTCCGTAGTGTGAGAATACACTTGGAGGTGAGAGCATCGGCTCAGATCTCCTAATAGTATTGTCGAGGCCTTACAACATCATATTGGTTATGGAATGGTAATGCACAATCCATGGTTATATTGACTGTTTTAAGATTTTAGTGCGGTGTGTATGCAGAGATGGTACTAGGTTTTCCTTCAATGGTGAGAAGGTAACCCTTGTAGAAAATGCAGAACTTTATCAGAGGAGGGTGTAGAAAATCACTATCTAGTTCGCAAGACTCACCCTCAGTGCAGTGGATGAGAGAATTCCAAGATTTCTTATAGTGGTGGACATGTACAAGGATGTTTTTTCCTTAGGATTTTCTGGGACTACCTCCTCATAGGGAGGTAGAATTCTACATCAACGTTTACCCCAGGACGAAATCGATCTCCACAATGGAAAATCAGATGGCTCCCGCAGAGCTTCTCGTGGTGAGGTAATAGCTTGAGGACATGCGGAAGAAGGGGTTCGTAAGGCCCAACATTTCACTGTGGTAATCCCTGGTTCATTTTTCTAAGAAGACAGATGAGAGTTTCAGGTTATGCAAAGACATACGGTGACTAAACCAGGCGACCGTGAAGAATAAGTATCCTCTTCCAAGGATTGATGACCTATTTTACCTATTGGATGGATTGAGATGGTTCTCGAAGATAGAAATCAGATCGGGTAATCATGAGCTCTTGGTACGTGGTGAGGATGTGCCGATGATAGCCTTCGGGTGATGATATGTCCACTACGAGTTCCTGGTGATGCCTTTCGGCGTGACCAACGCCCCTCTAGTGTTCATGGAACACATGAATAGGAGCTTCCAGCCATACCTTGAATGGTTTGTTGTGGTATTCATTGATGACATATTGGTGTACTCGACATCAATGAAGGATCATGCTACACATCTTTTGATTGTCCTGGATACACTCCGAGAGCACCAGCTTTATGGGAATCTCTCGAAGTGTCAGTTTTGGATTCCGAAATTCCACATTCTGGGACATGTCATTTTAGAGGCTGGAGTTGTAGTGGATCCGACAATGATAGAGGTGGTTCATTATTGGGAGATACCTAGGAACATGACATAGGTGCAGAGCTTGTTGGGGTTATCAGGTTACTATTGGAGGTTCGTGCCCGACTTCCCCAGAGTAGCATCACCCTTTTCTTATTTGAAACTGAATGTAAATTCCTTCGTATAGACGTAGAAATGTTAGTAGAGTTTCTAGGAGTGGTGGAAGACACTTACTGGTGCCCTCATCTTGACACAACTAGAGGAGGGCATTGGTTATGTAGTTTAGAGCGCTTCATCAGGGAATTAACTGGGTTGTGTCTTGATATAGGAGTGAGTAGTGATCACCTACTTCTCACGAATGTTGAGACAAAATTAGTAGAACTACATGACCCCTGACCTGTAGATAGTAGTAGGGGTAATTTCCTTCAAGATGTGGCGTCCCTACTTGATGGATTATCAGTTTACAGTTTACTCCAACCACAAGAGTCTCAGGTATATCTTCTCCCAGAAGGACCTGAACCTGAGACCACGGTGATGGCTAGAGTTCCACTACGACTATGTCTTTGAGATATTCTATACTCTTGGGAAGGATAATGTGGTGGGAGACATGCTCAATAGGAGGATCGGTTTGCAGCTACTAAGTGAGGTAACATAGTAGATTGATGCGATGAATTTATCCTTTGGGGATGATTGTGAAGCTGCTTACCTTCAGTAGATGACTGTTTTCCCCCAGTCTTATAGATATTCAAGGAGGCATAACCAGTGTATATTGACTGTGAGGCTTGATATGCTCATTTGTCCTCAGGATGGTCTTCTGATGGATTTTTAATAGGTGGGGTGCACATCTTTCTTTTCAAAGGGTGCACCTTAGTGCTAGTGAAGTTGTGGGAAGAGGTGTTGAGGGAGTTCCATAAATCCCCTTTGGTGGTACATCCTAGAGTGGAAAAGATGTACCCGGACCGCTAACATTTGAATTGGTGGCCAGGGAAGAAGAATGTGGTGGTCGAGTTAGATTCAGGATGCCTCGCTTGTCAGAAAGTGAAGGCTGGCTGGTTCTAGCTGGTTTGGCCAAGCCACTCGAGGTACTAGAGTGGAAATGGGATGTAATCTCGATGAATGTTGTGAAAAGGTTACCATATACAACAAGGGGCCATGACTCTATATTGTTGATCATTGACTGAATCACCAATTCCGCTCACATACAACACATTAGTGAGTATGGAACATTAGAGGTCCTCGGATGACACTATGTCAAGGAGATATTATGGCTTCAATGTGTGCCTTCATCAATCATATCAGATCGTGATGCTCACTTAACATCCTGGATGTCAAAGGGATTACATGAGACATTTGGCATGCAGATGCGCTTGATCATAGAATTTCATCCCCTGATAGAAGTGCATACTGAGAGGACCATACAGACCATAGTGGACATTCTATGTAGTTGCATCTTTAATTGTGGTCGTAGTTGGGAGGACCATCGTCCACTGGTGGAGTTTTCATACTAAAACTGCTATCACTCCACCATTGACATGGCACCATTCGATGCCTTGTACAAGTCGGCTTGTAGGACACCCCTATACTGGATAGACCTAGGGGAGTCCGCACTCAAGGGACCAGAGTTGGTATGGGCTACCACCAAAAAGGTGCAGATCATGTAGGAGCAATTGAGTGATGCACAAAGTAGGAATAAGTCTTATGCCTATAAGAGGCGGAGACCCTGTGGGTTTGAAGAGGGTAATCATGTGTTCCTTCAGGTAGCACCTCAATGATGATTGCAGAGATTTGGCTTGGGCGGAAAGCTATCTCTGGGTTTCATCAAACCTTTTCAGATCCTGAGCAGAGTTGGTGAGGTAGCATACTTCCAATCCCTTCCCCAAAAGATGCACCGGGTGTATGATTTTTACAACATGTCACAGATAAGGAGGTACGTGCCTGATTCATCACACATCATTGACTAGGGAAATATGTACATTGATGATTGGGCGATGTTTGTGGAGTTATAGGTGGAGATGGAGGTTCGATAGAAGCGGGTCCTACTTGGGAGGTAGATTCATCTGGTGTGATTTCATTGGAAACAGGAGAACCTTCAAGAGATCACATGGGAGTGAGAGGCTTAGATTCGTGTGTAGTACCCCCATCTGTTTGATTACTTTTTTTTGGATTTTTGGGGTCTAAATCCATAAGGTTGGGAGAATGTAATTTCTTTGATATTCCATGTAAATTTTTTATTTTATTTCTAGTTAATTATTATGATACCACACGCTCTGACGATACAAGATTACAAAGCCCAATTAGCCCAGAAAGAAATTTTAAACATCATTAAGGTATATTCAATAAATGTTCGGGTGGTTTTTCATTACATTTGAACTCATTCCTAGTTAAAAAAATCGATGGAACCATTACACTCAGACCATTGAGATTTTTCTATAAATGACATAACATTTGACGGCAAGGACTGATAAGAAATTTTATTTTTTTTAGAAGTTTCGAGAAAAGTGAAAAAATAATTTAAAATAATTATTTTATTTCTCATTCACTCTATTGGGAGCAGGCGGTGATGCTTCGTTGCAATGAAGAGGATCATTAATGGAGGGAAATTAATGGCCCGTTTGTAATAGTAACACAGTTATCTTCCTAGTTCGTTAATGCATCATTAAACGTGACACATTAATTAGTATCATTAATGAGTGCACCATCTATTCACATGTTTTCTTTAAATTTGAAAATATGTTGGATTTTAGGGATTAAAAAATAAATGGAATATATGTACAACCGACAGTGAAATCCCTCTCCAAAATATAATGATGAATGAAGCGACGAATGTGGAGGATTGGAACAAGAGTTTGGAAAGCGGCTAAGAACATCAATGACTGCGAATTAACGAAAACGTGAATCGCATCCTCCGTCATCAACGGATCTAACGAATCCAAGTTCTGGTTTATGCATTTCTTATAATTGATAATTTTTTTCACATTTTTAAAATTAACAATGACCGTGGACTAACTGACTAATGGGTTGATCCGCAATCTGTTTTTTTTTTCGGGTGGTACTAATGCGGGGAATTGAATTGGGTTTTACTTTTGATGATTGAATAATACATTCACCAAAGCTTAAATTCTAACATGGAGGGCGCATACCAACACAAACAAGGCATAGAACATCTTCCATAGTTGTGTATATTTAATTATTCAAGGCTGAATTTTCATGTTGTCAACAACACGATTCGAAATATTTCTTAGTGATGAAGGCGACCTACGGAGGCCATAGGCACAATCTCTCAATAAACAGACCACCATTGTATCTCTAGTGGCCTGAAAAAGGATCCTCAGGCACGCCAGTCACCGTGTCGCGGTGAGGAGGTGTAGTGCTCGTCAGCACCGCGTGAAGGATTGGCCTGCTCAGGCCACTCGGGTGAGCAGGAGGCACGTGGACCCCATCCACGTGTGTGCGAAACGGTTGGCCTCTTGACGACCGTGTTGGGCGAGGGGGCGGCACCAACTGGCGCTGCCGAGTGGAAACCGGACACGCCCATGTCCATACAGAAAAACCTACTAGCACCATGCGGGCTGGGCTTCTTATGTTAGGCCTCTCCCCACCATGTAGGTTGGGCCAACCACAGGCCAGAACTCCACCGCTGGGCTAGACCCAGCCTGTTATGCCAGACCCACACCATTGGGCCGGACCCATGCCTGATCCACGCCAGACCCTCGGACATGGTCAGGTCGGGTCGGTTTGACCGGGTCGGACTGGACCTGTACATGACCAGCCTTATTTCACTGAAACGATCATAACATGAATACATGTCATCTGATTGATGCACTGTATATGGCACAAGGACCCTTGTAACGAGACAATCCTTTTAAGATAGTTCACTGGAGTTTTGGGAGATGTTGGATTACGGATGGGTTGGATCAAACTTGAATCCAACCATACCTTTCTTACTAAATACTCTATAACATAGAGACTGGTATTCCGATCGATGCACTATCTATTGCATTGGAACCCTTATGAAAAGACATTCATTTTGGTTACCTATAAGCTTGACATCATGGAAGAAAATATACGACTGATGGATTGTGGAAAAGATCCTTCGAAACTCATATGTACAAGGTGTGGGAATCCAGTGGCTAGTTTTCAAGTAAAGAGAAACCCTCCATGGATCATCAAGAGGGAGATATTATGTGGATTAGAAATGGTAGTACCCTCCATGGATTTTCATGAGAGAGAACCTCTATGGATTGGCAGTAGCACAAACATTAGTGGATCAAAAATAGCGACCCTTTGTGGATTGAAATTAGAGAGACCCTTTTTGAATCAATAGTAGAACGACCCATCGTCGACCAGCCAAAGAACAAACCATCATGGATTAGTGGTAGAGATACCCTTTGTGGATCAACAGCAGAGATGTAATTTTCAGATTAAAAGCTAAGGCTCTCAACAGAATAAGATGATCTAGCTTAGGAATAATCATCTTTATTCATGTTTATTAAGTTTTATATCTATTGTGAGTTGTATTTTACTTTGTTCATTTTGATTGAGATCTGTCTTTGTGGTTTACCTTTGTGGAGTTATGAAAGACCTAGGGGGTCTTGGGGTAGCTAATAAGTATTGTAATACCCACCCCTATATGGGATTTTCCTGCATTTGTTTTGTATTGTGCAGACGATAGATAGCTTGACTGATACATGGGGAGATAGGGCTAGACGGTGCTCAGAGGTGATCGATAGATGTGGTGAGATGCAGTGCCATAAGACTATGAGTTGTGCCTACTATTCACATAGGATCCATGGTGGCAGATATTTGTATCTTGTTTTTCATTCCTATTTTTGTATGTTTCTTTCAGTTGGGATTCTTTACTAGACCCATTACATTTAGTACTTACTTTTACACTCAGTAGTGGTTCCTTATGTTCTGCTTTGTGCATGTACTCTATCTGTGTGCGTACAGGTTTAATATCGATGCATATCAATTTTATGAGCGGTATGAAATTTATCAAAAATCCCTAGATATAGTGATCCCATTATTCATCTTTTTCAAAATGGATTCATCTATTTTCATTGGAATATGAAATTTTAACAACATAATAGAATTGGATATTCCATCATAGGGAAGCATACAATAAACTATATGTTTTCATTACAGTTTTAATACCGTATCAATATGATCAAATTTCAAAAGCCTTTAGGTTTCCTCATATACAGTCATTGAAAACACGTAAATTAAGGAAATTATTTTTAATTTTATTTTTATATATTTCATCATCATATGTTTTCATGATCTATCCTAGTGTGGCCTATGGATAGATTCTCCATGCCTACCTCTAATAGAAAAAAAGCCAGTGGCTAGCACCGAGTAAAAGTATCACTAACATGGGAAGAATTTTCTATGAACCAATAAGCACACACACATCTCCAAGCCCAAAATATGATGAAATATAAAACCACTAAGTAACCAATGCATGGATTCAACTATATCCAACAATCATAGTACAACCGGATGTAATGTATAGTAAACATGTCCAAATACAATCCCACCACAAGATGTTTGTAACATGATTCCATAATGTATGTAAAAGGTACTACGGCTTATGTCTGAAGGCCGTAGGAACACACCTCAGTCTGTATGGTCTCACTAAGCTCCTTCTGGTGATGGTCCTCCTAGGAATCCGTTCAATGGTTGATCATCTGCACAATACACGACACGTGCAGCTGAAGCCCATGCAGGGGTGAGTATAACCATACTCAGAATGAATCCTAGAAACCATAATGAAATACAAAAAAAGGAATGTAAATACAAATCTATAGAAGTATATAACTAAATCCTAAATAATAATAATATCTAGATATACACAATCTGAGACACATAATATAGAGGCAATCCAAAACCATAGTATACAATCCCTATATATCCATCTGGAATATTACAAAAAGCACTAATCCAGGAGAACAGATTCATGTGTCCGGAAGTAATGATAATGTCCCTCAAATCGGTACTTCTCATCGGGTCCCTCCATGATAAATATATGCCAATAATATGAAGATAATATGATTAAAACATATGTGGATCACAACCAATTCCATGGGGTTATACCAACAACTCAAACTGGATTACTCTACTATGTATAGGATCGGTGCCCAAATAATGTTGGTCACATCGATACCAAAAACTCTACCTAGGGAACACGGAGTAAATAGAGGATCCCACTCTTGGACTCATAGTGGGATTCCAAAAACTCTTCAGGAATTCCTACTGAAGGGATCATAGTTCTAGGAGTAGGGAACTACTTGTATGATCCTTCAAGAAAACAATAAATGGAACGAAACCTAAAGATACATGTCCAAGATACAAACGACATGAGAATTGAGCCATGTAGGGAGGGGTACATTGTGTGTTGTATGAGAACACACTGTGTCCCATGACATGGAATACTACCCATGTAAAATGACAAGTTTCATTAAAACTATTCTATGTAAAAGTGGAATACATGGCAGTAGAAGGGTTACATGCCCTGTCATTTCATTTGAGGTCCATTGTGTACTCCAGCCATGTTCTAGTACTCGACGTCAACCTGTGTATCCCTACCCATGTACTAGTACATTGGGTAGGCTATCTAGATAATCCAATTCAAGCTGCTTGGGGGTTTACATGCCATAAAGGAAACTCATGTACTCCACCCCATGTTCATGTACTGTCCGAAGTACACGCAAAGTCCATTCATGGAGACTACACGTTGTGTACTCAAGGGATACACACCGTCTGTATTTGTTTTTTTTCATAAACCAATATTCCTTCTCCCACTTACTCCGTGAATCTCATGGATCTCATTCTGGTGTTTGTTTCACATCACAACACCAGATACATGGTTGTTTTTCTACACTAACAACGAATCTGTAGGATTTGGGCCATCATTCTTCTTAGAAAATGTGATTGTATACATTCTTCATTATCAACGAAGAACAACAATTTCTCACCCAGTATCATTTTATTCAATGTCGCGCCCACTATCAGACCTCCGCTGAGTCGTCCTTATTTCATATCAACGATTTTAGATCATTTATCCAACAATCTAATGTTCAATGATCAATTATTCAAAAATGTGTTCAAAGCAAGGGGAAGAATGAAAAACCCATAAATCAGGGGAGAAAAGCATAAACCAATTGAGAGGGAAGAACCTTGATCGATGTTCATCTTGAACTTGGATCACCCACATTAGAACGATAAATGTATCCAAAAAAATCTCACTATCAAACTCCCAATAAATCATATAAAAGTAATAACATCCTGAAAATATGATGGAACCACTGATCAATATGTCCATGGATTGTTCCATGTTCATTGAAAGAATCAGGAATGACGAATAAAAGAAGTAATTCCAATAAACTATCTAGATTAATATTGTTCTTTAATGAAGAAGAGTCTACATGTCATCATCCTTGGTGAGATCTATCCTGATTAGTGTGCGCCGAATGGCGATCCAAGGTCTGATTGTCGATCATTAGAAGGATCCTACAAAGGTTGTATCTAAAAAATATTCATAGAATTCCTAGGTTATGAGGCTATCCATGGATTTCGAAGAAAAATGTCTTATTCAATGATAAAGAGTCACATAGTGTCAACAGCTAGAATAAAATAAATTTTCATACATTATTTTATTCATTTAATCATCTGTGATTAATTTTCCACAACTGAACCATGCGTTATAATGTTAGGTCGTTTCAAGGGTAAATCCATCATTTTGGACAAAATGGTGCCTCAGATTTCTAATTTATCCCCATGTTTTATTGTTATTTTAATCTTTAACTCAAATTGTCCCCATATGCAATTTAATATTTTAACACATTGCAAAAATTTATTCTAGACACACATGATCTTGGAATCACATGTCTTACTTGAATCTAGTCCTAAAATCAATCCATATTATTCTGAAAAATAAGTCATGAAATAATAAGGTACATTAAATTCTACCCACATTGAGGCATTACATCCCTAGAAATCCAAATCCTGAGAAACTAGAAAAGTTGGGTTCAGTATGAATATAAGCCTCCCATTCCATTGTGATCCCTAGTAGATTCTCATTCTACCACTGAACACACACCAAAATAATTGATCACACATGAATGATACATTCCTATAGATCCAAAATCTACATTGGGTACATAGTGATTGACCCTCCATCCTCGATGTCCATCTCACCATAGTCGATAATGTGTGATGGGCCATGCACGTACCTCCTCAGTTGTGATACATGGAAGCCATCATTTACCTGGTTTAACTACAATGGTAGAGCTATGTAGTAGTCCATGTCACCAAATATACATAGTATCTCGAATGGGCATATGAACCATATAGATATCTTTTAACCTCCTCCAAATACACATAATCCATGTTCAGGTAAAACACATAGGAACACAAGGTCTCCTTCCTAGACATCCAAAGGCCTTCTTTTCATGTCAGAATAAATCATATTATAGATCTATGTAGTCTTCAAATACTCCTATATGCTCTTCACCCTCTCATTTTTAGCTATCACCAACTCCGAGTCCCTGAGTACTGACTCTCTTGTGTCAGTCTAGCAAAGGTGTGACATGCCGGTCCAATTGTACAGATCCTGGAATGGTGCCATACTAATAGTGTAATGATAGTGGTTTTTGTACTCGAACTCTACCAATGGAAGCTTATCTTCCAAATAGCAGCCAAAATCTTGAATGCAAGCTTGCAACGTTTCCTATAGAACCTGAATTGTCTGCTCTGTTTGGATGTCAGTTTTAGGGTGAAACACTGTTCTCAAGAATAATTGGGTCCCAAACAACTCGTGTAATCCCTTCCTCAATTGGGATGAAAAGGGATAATCACAATCCGAAAATATCATTGATTGAACTCCATGATCTCACAGAATCATCAAAATAAAGAGGCATCCAAATCATTATACCGAACTCGGTTCACGAATAGACAAGAAGAGGGAATAATTTTTTTAGTCGGTTAATGATCACTGATATGGTATCATGTCCCATGTACATACATAGTAATCCTTTCATGAAGTCCACTGATAACCCATCCAACATTAATTCTACTACCTCAAGGGGTTGAGCCAAACCTATTAGAAGATGGTTCTTAACCTTCACTTTGTGGAAAGTAAGTCATTGAGAATCAATCTCAGAAACACTTTTATTCATCCCTGGCCACCAAAAATGATGTCAGAGGGAATGGTACATATTTTCTGCACCTGGAGGTCCCTCCAATGGAGATATATGAAATCCCAAATAACCTCTACCCACAAATTCATTGGTACCATCCACCACACTATGAAAAGAACGAAATTCTCTCCACCTTATGAATATCCATCAGGGGATTTTCCTATGGATTTAAGAGCACAAAGGGTCTCATAGTTGGTATCCCTATGATGTGCCCCCATGACTCACCGTAAGTGTGGATGATTGAAAACCATTAACTTGATGTAATATTCATTGTCTCCATCTATAAAGGAAACATGTGATGAGGCCTACTTCTAAAATTCCTTATTCAGTAACTGCGAACTATATCTCACGTTGAGAGAATATAATACCATGTTATGATCCCTAGAATTATTGAGAATTTAGAGGTCATAATGACTGAGTAACTATATCCCTCGCCACAATCTCAAGTTAAAATCATTTTGAGAGGAGATTTACTTGAATCTTTTGTGATCAGAGTATATAATAAACCACTCGCCCATCACATAGTGTCACCCCATTTTCAAAGAAAACACTACTGTTTAGACCAAAATATTGTGGGTCACATAGTTCTACACATGGGGTCTCAACTAGCATGAACCATAGGAAATCAAACCTTGCCTATATCAAGAGACAACCATGACCGGAACCTGATGCATCATAGAACACTACGTACTCGACACCTTCTCTATAAATCTTAAATTTGAGATCTTGTCAAACATTATCTCAATTGATTAAAATACTTTCGGCACATTTATTCCCAAACTAATTGCATCCCCTTTAATGTAAAAGCTGTCATGGGTGTTCATATCCTATAGAAATCATGTATGAATCTCTAATAATAGCATACCATCCCAGGAAATCTCTGAACCTATATCATGCTCTTAGGTGGCTCCCATGATAACAGTGCCTCTACCATGGACAGGTCTACTACAACTCTACCTGATTAGATAATATGTCCGAGAAAGTATACCAAATAAATAAAAAAATATCATTTCAACTATTTTACTTAATTCTAGTGATCTCAGAGTATTTATAAAACTGTCCTTATGTTTCATATGTGTTCCTCCTCAGATGAAGATTACATAAGGATATAGTTAATGACCATTACGAAAAATCAGTCTATGTAAGGATAAAATATCTCATTTGAGATTCCCATGAGCTCTACTGGGTAGTTCGTCACACCAAATGGGCATCCTCAAGTACTTATAATGACTTTAACGACAAATGAATGTAACCTTCAGTATATCATCATCTTGTACTCATAGTTGTTTATATCTTGATCTGAGGATAGCCTTCAAGAACCAGTATGTCCCTCTAAACTGATCAAATAGGTCATAAATTCACTGGTGGGGATACTTTTATTCCCAGTCCCCTGGTTCAGGAGCCGATAGTACACACAAAATCACAAGATCTCATCTTCCTTTCTGGAAATGAAAATGGGGCTTCTTAGGGTGAAAAACTGGTCTGATGAAGCCCCACCACTACAAGACCTCCAACTGCACCATTAGCTCGAGAAGCTCTATAAGAGCCATCAGATATGCTGGTAAAGATATTTCATCTATCATGCAGCAACAATCAATGAAAAATTGTATCTCTCAATGGGGAGGAAAACCAAGAGAAACTTCGTGAAATACATCCTCATACACTTCAAGCACTTCAAGATAATTGGGAACTCACAACATCAACTACAACAAGGTTTAGTTTGTCTAGCAAATGAGTAATTGATTGCACCCTCCTATACATGAGTCCATCATGCGTTTCATGTGATTATTTTTATTCAAAAAAGTAAAACGTGGTTCTTCCACTACAGACAGATCACACCCTTAGCCAAAAATAGTCAATCTAGGTATAGAAAATAGATAATAAAACCATATGAAGACTAACATTGAAATACCTAGATGCCACCAAAAAAAGGTTCCAACTAAAACCCTCACCACATTGGGTCATTTCATACAGTCCGCACAAGTGTGGAGTTTTTTTGTATTTTCCATTAGGTGTCACCATGCATAGGGGTTGAGCGATAGTTCAACCCAAATCTATAGGTATCACATGAGATAGTAGTCAATACTTGAATGACTATCAACTATTTTTATAAGTACTTCATCTAGAGTATAATATATACAGATTGTATCTTGAATAATTCTTGGAGCCCTTGGTTAAGAATCCTCGACTATCTGTAGTTGTCCTCACCCCAATCCTCCAGCTCCTTTATCATGGAGCAGTCCACCTTGTCTTGGTGGTGGGGATTATTCAAAATATAAACCACCTCCTACTACTCTCTCAACTCCTTTTCCACATACTCCACAATAAAAATCGGTCTTCTCCTCTTGTTGTCTCTACCTCTGTAGTCTAACCATGATCTATATCTCTGAAGTACGCTGAGATAGATAGTCTCGAGTGAGATTTTTTCTACTATCACATGAAAAAACTACAACTTCTTAGGCTGACATTACAATCCTGTGAAACAAGAACTATAGATCCTATGTCTTGGGACCACCTCCTAAAATTTATCCAATGTCCAGGTCCTTGAGAATGACATCAACACCATGCAGATGTGGTCTTTTCTCTTTCTTACCAAAAGTTTACTCTCATTGGCTGAATTTTCTCACCCAAAAAGAATTCATCCACCAAATTTCAATCAAGAAACCCAACAAAATTAAGAATTCACAGAGGGATAACAATGGATTAGATATCTATATGTAGACCTTTCCAGATGGTATGAGCCCTAAAGTAATGATCTCTAACCAAATCCATCGAGTATTTGGAATGGTTGGTAAACCATGATGAATAATAATATACTATCATGTTTCCCTGTTAGTGATAGAGAAGCTCTTGAATATTCACATCCCTCATCGTGATTAATTACAACTCCTCTCGGTAGAGGTTCTTGAACTCTGTCAAAGAAAATTTTTCCTTCTCATTAGTTAGGGTAATCAGACTTCACTATCATCATATTGATCAAAGTAGAAGGCTTTACCCTAAGAACACCATCTTATTTTATAGTGTCCTAACTTCATGGAAAACTCAGGTCACTACCTCAAGCAAGTCCTTATCCACCTGTGTGTTGGGCTCACCGTAGGACCTTTTGGGTCTCTACTACTGAAACACATGAATCATGTTCAGCATGTTCTCCTCATATGCTGGTACTATGGGTGTTATATGATTCTATATATGTGGTGGAACGGTTGGTGCACCACATGGATGTAACATTTGGGGAACAGATCCCTTTATTTAATCCTCGACAATGAGGGAATTATCCTCATGATCATGTCATCAAATCCGAGCTGGTATACATCACATAGCCATCCTAAATAATATAAGACATACCGTAGTCAATGAGTATATCTAGAGAGATGGCATAAGAATTACATGGAACCAAAACTCATTCTTATATGATGGATGTATTATGGTCTTCCCTAAAACTTTTTTTCTCATGTATCGAGTCAAAAACCATGTGATCAGAGCCCTGTTGTATGGATACCTCAATCGTAAAACCAATACAAGGCTCCCTAAAATGAAAGATGATCTCAAAACTCTTAAAAATAATTCATGAACAAAATGTATCACATAGTCCTTGTTCTAACCTATAACAAACTCCTCTAATACCACGTTTACCCAAACCATCATAGGGGGTCCTGTGTCGTGCCTCCCCAAACACGCATCCAATAGTCCATAGGCTAGTGACTAGCATTGGGAATGAATAATTTACATGGGAGGCATTTCTTATGCACCTATACACACACACATATCTTAAATCCCACAAAATGGTGAAATGTAAAAACCACTTAGTAACCAATTCATGTTTACCACTATATCCCATGACCAGTGTATGATAGGAAGTAATGAAAACTAAATATCGACAAATAAAATCCCACCACATGAAGTCTGTAACACAACTCAAAACTATAAGTAAAAGGTATAGGGACTTTTTTATGAATGCTTCAGTAACACACCTCAGTCTGTTTGGTCTCATTAAGAACAATCTAGTCCTGATCCACATAGTACCCTATCATAAAGTCTTTTTTCTACACAAGAAACAACAAGTGCGAGAAAACCTATACAGTTGTGTGTATAACAATACTCAATGTGACACCCCTAAAACACCAAAGTGAAATTACAAAGAAATGTATTTTTAGATATAAATATGCTTATTTATTCAACACATATAACAATAATTTCCAGATATACTCAATTCAAGGAACACAATATAGAGGAAAGCAACAACCATGGTATACCTGTTGTAGAATTTCATCTCGATGATTCCATGAAGCATTCCTCTTGAGGAAAAGAATCCTGATTGGATCATAGTCCAAGGTATATGAAATGATTCAAACCAACTTTCATATAAACAACAAAGGGAACTAACCCTAACAAAACATGGAAAATAAAAAAGAACAAGACAATCCAAAAATGTCAATAGTGGTACACCATGTATAGGAATAAAACATGTCCTTCCCCTTGAACCTAGGTACTACCCATGTACAACATCAAGTTTCATTCATAATTTTTCATGAAAAAGGATAATAAATGGTGTGTATAAGGGTTACATATCTTTTCCTTTCATCCGGGGTTAGATCATGTACTCCAGTCATGTTCTAGTACACAATTTCATCCTTTCTATCCCTAAAATCTACAACTACATGGGGTAACCCATGTAGGTAATCCATTACAAGCCATGTGGGGTAGTACATGCTATTTAGAAACCCGTATACTCCACACCGTGTCTGTGTACTACATGAGTTACATGATGTGTCCATCCATGGGGACTACATCCCATGTAGTTAAGGACTACACACCGTCTGTATCAAGTTTTTACAGAATCACATCTTCTTACACCTTATTTCCTATTCAATATCCTTGTTCTCATTCAGTTGTTCAGTTCGCCTCGAAACACCAAATCCAGTATATTTTTTCTACACTAACTCTGAAAAAGTGGGAATCAGGCCATCAATCAGCCTAGATTGAATGATCATATATATTCTTCTCTACAACCAAAGAACATGAATTCAATACCCACAATAATTCGTTAAGATGTCGTTCCAACCATCATACCTATATTGAGTCATCCCGATGCTGAATCTATGATTTCGGATTGTTTCACCAAAAATTGAAGGCACAATGATTGATTATTCACAAAGGGGTTCAAGGAACGATGAAGAAAAAATTACACATGAACTGGGGGAGAAAAGAACAGTCTTATTTGGATGGATGCACCAAGGATGATTTTCATATTGATATTATTTTTCTACCATTGGAAAGAAAAATGAATCCAAAAAATCTCAATATCAAACTCCCTATAAATCCCACAAAATTAATCCCACCACGCAAATATTATTGATCTATAGATAAATCTATTCATGGATTGGTTTATGATAATCATATTAATCATTAATGGGTTATAAATGAATAAAATCAAAAACCCTAGAATGAATTGGATCATTTGTTGTTTAACAATGGTCTCTACATCATGGCCATTGGTGATATCTATCAAAATTGGTTTATGTCGATCACTAATTCGAGGTATCATCACCATTCATCAAGAGGATCCTCCATAGGTTCTCTCTCTAATGTATATAGTGAAATCTAGGGTTATGAGGGTAGCCCTAGATTTCTGAAAAAACTTCATATTTAAGTAGAACAACCGTGTTGTGTCAACAAATGAAATGAAATATATTTTCTTAATTTATTTTATTCATTAAAATGCATGTGATGACTTTTCCACAACGTATCATCACTGAACAATGTTAGGATATGCATAGGGTAAAACCAAAATTTTAAAATCAATGGTTCCCTCAGATTTCTAATTTGGGATTCTATTTGGATGTTATTCAACTTTTGTAGGAAAATGGAATGCACATGTTGTTTAATATATTAATATATTTCAAAAAATTATCCCGGGCACATCGAGTCTTGGAATCATATTCTCTCTTATCTCCTAGTATTGAAATGAATCTATAAAATATTTATAAATAATTAATAGCAAAATCCAGGACATTATATGTGTAGTTACTAGGAAAATATAAATCCTTTTTTACATTTTCAAGTTAAATCCTAAAAATAGATCAATATATTTAATATAATCATTATTTTCTAGAATTTTTTCACTAAATGATCCTTATTTGTATTCCCACTATTTCACATTCATGTTCTCGTCCCAAAATACCATATACTCATTTTTTGTCCTCTCCTCTATATGGATCAAATTAAATGAAAACTTGGGTTTTTCTAATGAACTTTTTCTCAAATTACAAGGATATAAACAATGCTGATTATTATGAATAATCAATAAAATTTCATTAAAAGTTATTTTTATCTTTTATTATTAATTTTTAATCATCATACCCAATAATAAACACTAATTACATTTAAAAATGGAATATATTACTTAACCTTCACAATTTATTTGTTACTTTTGTGAGTGAGTTTTTGATCACAAATAATGAAATAATTGTTTATTCTATCCGGTAAAAATTTATTGGAATTGAGAATAAGTCATCTCAATAATACTAATTGTAGTTTATTAATTAATATGTATCTTTTCTGTGTAAATAAAATACTTATCAACATGAACATTTTAATTTTATGAATTAAAAATTTAAAAACCCATAAATACATAATAATATCCATGAAATAAGAACATTAGTTATTTTTGAAGAAACACATATCAATAATTCTTTCACATGTATTTTAGAATCCAAAATTTCAATGAATGAATGTTTTGGTTGTTTCGATATTCATATATAATTTTGTGGTTTTACATAGATTTTTGTAGAATTTAATTTTGTTAAAAATTATTAGTTTTATTAAATATTCTAATCATGGATTAGGATTTTCATATAAAATAATCAATAGAAAAAAACCTCTAATACTTTGAACATAATTAAATTATATAATTTATATTTCATATGAAACACATAATCATTAAATATAAAATTAGATGTTAGTCACAGTGTATTGATATTCAACATAAGAATTGGTATTTATTAGAAAATATATTTTTTATATATTATTTAAAATAAATAATCTTCTCCTTATCTGCTTGTAGAGTAAAATTGGTCATCTGGACTAAAAAAAGGATATCATCTATCAAATGATTTTTATAATAATAATTTCATCAACCCATAAATATAGAGAATTTTGATATATTTTTTTATATTACATAGGAAAGAAAAACATGTGAGAATTACATTAGAGTCATTAATTATGACGATCTTATTTTTAAAATCATAACTAGGATTATCTATGTATATAATAAATAAATCATTAATCTTAAGGGTCATATGGGAGTATTTTTTATATTATTATATTATGATATTTTTTTCATATTTATTAACTTAAATCATTTATTTTACTATTAAAAATTATAAATTAGATTTTTATTTATGATAAACAAAAAAATTGATAATATAATTATAGAAAAAATCAGCATAGTATATTCTGAGAATATGTTCTCACAAATAAAGTATAAAATCATGCTGTAATGAGAACACATTGATCAAGTTAATAATTAAACAACACTCTTCTATTATGGAGGAATTTGGAACCACACAAATAAATAATGTACTTTTTATTTCAAATCACCATGATTGGACAGTAGGAACACATATTTTTATAGTCTTATTTCTATGATTTTTCACTTTATAATTGAGATTACATCTCCTGATATCTAATTTTTAAAAGATTTTAAATTTTAAATTCCAAATTTATTTATTTAATAAATTTTATAATAATTTAAAATATTAAAATTAATGGATTTAAACATATCAATTCTCAAAAAATTTAAATTATATTAAAATATAAAATTTAAATAAAAACCTTTTCATGAAGTTTATAATGTAGGGATAAAAAACACACAGAACATATGTTTTTTTCATGAAAATGTATTTCATAAAAAATGTATTATAAAATATATTTTAAATATATAGAATGTAATTTTTTTTTTCAAAAAACAATTAATAAAATTATATTTTTTTTAAAAACATATTTAAATATAAAAATAAATATATTTTAAAAAAATTTAAAATCCCAAATGTTTTGTTTTTTGATTTAATGAAAATTATAAAATGATTTCAAAATTGAAAAATATATGATTTGATATTTTATGGAATAATAAAACATAAATTATTTTATTTAATATGGAATAAAAACATATAATATTATCAAAAGGTTAATAAAAAGAAAAAATGTAATGAAATTTTTTCTACTTTGTGGATAAATAAAATATCTCAAAACTGCCATAATATATAATATATTCTATATGAACAAAATTTAAAAGTCAAAAGTTATAAATATTGGTCAATAAAATATAAATGAATTGTATATGTTTATAATGTGACGAATATTGTATCCATTACATATATTTTTCTATTTTTTCTAAATATAAATGTTAAATAGTTAAGACATTAAAATATTTCATATGAATTAAAGGTGAAATAATGATAACTACATTATGAATTTTTTATTTAGTTATTATTTATATTCTATTATTTATAATTATAAATTATTATTATATATTCCTTATGATCTAAATGTTTTTAAAATTAAATTTAAAATTTTAAAACATAATTTTTAAATGTTTAATTTTTCATGCATTAGAAGAGAAAAATTATAAATGTTATTTTAATTACAAATATTTTTTATTATAAACTCAAATGTTTAGATATTATTTAGTTTTAATATTTAAATATTTTTTATAATATTTTATAATTAATTGATTTTATAGAAAAATTTTAAATTTTATTTAATAAATTATATTATCACTAAATATAAAAAAATGCTCAATTATTTAAGTATTAAAAAATACGATATGTAAAACATAAAAATTATATATAATATATAAATATCTAAATATATTTGTTATATTTGAGATATACTTTTTTAATCTATAGGCCATTTATCCTGTTGTGTTTATGAAAGAAAAATATTTATTATCTAACACATAAAATTAAATATATAGATCATTACTTGTATTGGAATTGAAAAATAGAAATAATAACATTTTACAAATTTTATTTATATTACATTTAAAAACATTTATTCATTCTCAATTTTTTTATAAATTTATAATAAATTATATTAAAATGTGATATTACTTATATAAATATTCTCTAAAATTTATTTATCTTCTATTTATACATGTTTTATCTATAAGTCTTATATCCATTATATATATAATATATGATTTTTTTAGAATCATTTCCCTTATTATGTTTAAAAGAAATGGTTCATAGAGACTGTAGAAGCCCAAAATGAAAATATAGATTCCATTCCATTAAATCATGATTAATAGAAACCATTGGATATCATAATGAAATAATTAACGACTATAGTGGTGAGAACATAAATGGATAAATCTCAAGATTCTTTTACTATCATTCCGATAAATGTTGGAATCTAAACACCACTATTTTTTATAAAACATCTGAATATACTTCAATGATTGAAGATCCCTCATAAATTAAATTGAATATGGGGAATTATGACTCCTATAAAAATGATTTTTTTTAATATGGTATTTTTATTTATAGTGATGGGAATTAATCTCTAAAAATTATTAATCATTATAGTAATATGGTCTTTATATGTCTCCTGGATTATAATAATTTGTGAGTTATTTATTGGGATTGTCATTTATCTATTTTCAAATAAATTTTTATACTTTATTTATTTCAAATAATCAAATGGATTGAAGAGAAATCAAGTAGTGAAAATAAATCTATAATGTAGATTATAAATTCAAGGTAATCACAAACCACATCTTGGTGTTTAGAAAATCATGAAGTGGTTTGTGTCATAAGAAATGGTTTCTGAAGAGTTTGGAAAAAAAATTCCATTAATCATGGATTTCAACAGGGAGTTCATATAGAAATGAGGATTCCAATTATATCATAATACATCCCATTATTCCACAGTCACTATGAATATAGAATGGTAATAGGAGAAATGTTTATAGGAGATGGCCTTGGAGCTAGAGTCGAGGTACTACATTTTCGAATATATTAACCATATCATTGTCTTTTTTAGTGTTAAATCTTATAGATTTATTTAATCTCCAAATTTGTAATCCCATAATGATTTGTACCTATGTTTTTAGATCTATAATTTATTATCACATAACATCATAGGTCATATAAATAGACCATCATATTATCTATTCTTAAATAAAAATTCCTATTCACTTTGGGAGTTGTAATGAAAATGTATATAGAAACTAATGTCATCATGGATGTATTATCTGTATTATATGTTCAACATTTAATTGATGAATATGTTTTAAAAAAATATACTCATTAAAATTAATTGAGGAAATAAAATAATGATCATTTAGTATTTATAACATATGTTTTTGAATATATTTATGGTTATTTACATTGATATACATATAAAATCCTTGGAAAGACATCATACAATAGGGACATACTTAAATATTTTTAATAAAACATAAATGTGAAATTTGGGATCAAAAATAATATGTATTATATATTTTGATACTCAATAAAGTTTTTCCTCAACCATGTAACCAATATCATATGTCTAAATATTTCCATTTAGGATATTATCATTCACCATCATCATTTTATTAATTGATATTTTTATGATCATATATGCTAACAAAAAAATTGGAATGACATTATTGTTGTAGAAATATTTCAGGAATATGTTTTATACCTACCTTATTACAATGTTACACACATTATTCTCTAGTACGTCACTATGTATCAGTTCATTAGCTACCATTAATAATCAACTACATATTGGGTCTCGAGTACCAGTTTCAGGATGACACATGAGGTATTGATTTGTAACATATTTTCTATAGATAAATGTTATGGAGAGAATTTATAACATCATTACAAAGTTGTTATGATGTTATATAGTATATTATTTCACAAATATAAATACAATATAACTATTATATTCATTTACATAGATTGGAAAATCATCATATCAGGGAGAATGATAATAAACTCCTCGAAAAAATAGGATTAGGGGAATAATTCTGTGAATAATGGACCATGTAATCTGTTCCACCTATCTCTCAAGTGATGCAATTAATAAGACTTTTGTGATCAATTACAGTGAAATACCATATCAAAATATGATTATAAAAATAATAATGGTGATGAAAGTTAAAGAAACATGGACATAACTGTCATGACTCGTCCTAGATGGGTGCATGTCAGGACTACCCCATGCCCACCTCCAATAGGTCATGGGAAGGTGGATATAATTGAGTAGGAACATCCAACAAACATTAGAAATTTTCCTAAGTACCAGTACGCACACACGCACACATGTATGCAAGCCAAAAATGCTGAAATGTAAAATCACTTAGTAAAAAATTCAGCGAACCACTATATCCTACAACCAGGGTACAACAATGAATGTAATGGAAGGTTAACAGGCCCAAAATAAGAACACAAAACGAAAATAATTTGACCCCACAAGTTCATCCTTTAAATGGGTACTATGACTATTGATGAAAAGGTTTTTAGAACACAACTTGGCATGTCCGACCCCACAAGGCACCACCTGGTCCTGGTCTGCCAGAAACTCTATTGTAGAGTCTATAATCACCACAAAACACGACATGTACCGGAAATTCTCATACATGGGTGAGTAAAACAGTACATAGTAGAAAACACTGAAACCACAAAGGAATACCACTATGGAAATTTCACAAATAAAATACCTTGAATGAATAACACAAAGTAGTACCACATAGAAAATACTATGAAGGAATTCTCTAAAGGATGTACCACAGTGGAATACCACAATGGCATACCATAATAGAATACAACCATGCAATACCATAATGGAAGACCAAAAAAGAATGTATATTCAGCTCCACATAGATATATTTCTACAAAAAATATATCAAGAACATCTAGATATACTCAAATCAATTAGACACAAAGTCACATCAAGACACATAGTATACATAAGAAACATAGTCTCCATAAGAAACATTATCTCCATAAGACACATAGTCCCCATAAGACACATAGACTCTATAAGACACATAGTCTCTAGGTCACAGCTAGCCACAGAAATGAGTGACTGAAGAACACTTGTTATGGTAGAACTCACTTCTCAATCCATTCGATCATATGGACACTCCCACAAAAACCCAATTAGGGTATCTCGAAATGATTGTCTCATTATGTGCTTCCCAACACCATAAATGGAATGTCAAATGGAAGTCTATTTTGAATGTTATGCCCGTTTGAATATTAATAAGGGGGAAAGCAACTAGGCATGTGGACTAACCGTACGACCATCCCAACAACTGTGGTGGTTGAACTCTATGGTCTACCATGCCATGACAGCTGGAGAAATTGTGGTCATGTGGCAGCTTGGTCGACCATGGTTCATGGTCGACAGTGGCCCAATTCGGCCAACCTGATTCCAAACCAAGTATGAACTGAATATTTTCATCTATGATGGGCCTAGACTAACTCTGTTAAGGCAGGCTTGAACCACCTAGTACATCCTACCTCCTCTTCCCATACTCGCTCTCACATGGTCAAATGGTCCAGTCAATGCGGCCACTATCCGCATCCGTCTCGGGCACCACATCTTCTAGCCAAGAGGCATTCTAGATCTGCTGCATCGACGGCCTGTCGTTACATAATGTGCCTCCTTCCATAATCCACATATCCCTCCATCACCTTCTACTTTCAACTCCATGGCCAGCACCTCTGATCGCCACTCTATATCATGTCACCACATCAGACCACTACACTGGACCTATATCGGCGATCCCTTCCATGAACCACCAAGAAACCTTCAATGCTCAAATTTCTAAAATTAAGGCATATCGATGATTCTCGGGTCCTAATAAACTTAGATCCAATTTTCTTCTTAGTTTTCCTCTTATACCAGAGATACGATTTTGTTTGTAGCCTCATGGAATGTTGAGTCACATTCTAGAGGGTCCAACTGTAAATAATGCCAATTACGGGGGATAGAAAAGATGGAGAACACCATGAGAAATGGACATCGACCTTTGTCTGTTTCAGCCTCAATCTGATCTAATTAAAATGAATAACAATGAATAATTTAAAAAAAATTCTGATAACAAACCCCTAAATTATTAACCATCCAACAGTGATTGATCACATAAAAAATTAGTTTATAGATAGACCCTCATTTATCATGGAAATCAAGAATGTGGAAATTCACAATGAAAAATCCTCCCTACCTGGTGTTTGGATCTATTGTTGATGATGAAGTGTTGTGTTTCCATCACTGACCAGATCCAACAACTTTGTTAGCACAACAATCTACAATCTGATCATTGATCTGTCATCATTTACAAAAAAAGATCTCCAACAGTTTTCTAAATATCCAGGGTTTGAGCATCCAACCTTGAGGAAATTGAATAAACATAAATTTATTGGAGAAAAAATAAGTGCCTGAATAAAATAATTTAACTATAAATTATTTAATGACTATTATGTCCTTTTTGAGTCTTTCAATAGAAGAACTCCACCAACTAAAGTTAAGTCATACCTAGGGAAAAACCTCATTATGAACTCAATAGTGTTCTTATATTTTCAATATAAGTCACTGTTCAAATTTATTATAATTTTAAAAGAAAATAATTTTATATATTTTTTTCGGTTACGTCCCTGGTGACATGTTATTTAGATGACCCATGCATTCCAATTTTCGTTAATGACATGAGTAAATCTCCCATTCAGTACTCAACGGTACACTCAGATTTCTAATTTGGGCATCTGTTTAAATGATATTCCACATTTTATAGAAAGCTACGTGTGATTGATAATAAAAAGATATCAATTTTTAACGAATTGTTTCGTGTATACTAGGACATATAATCACACTCCATCTTAGTGTATGGTCTCATAGTTTTCCCAAAATAATTTCTAAAAAAATATGAAAAACCAAGTCATTACATTGTCACTACCTTTGGGATTTATGTACCTAATAGTGAAAACAAGGGATACTCAAAAAATTAGTGTACTGATAAAAAATATGATCCTCCCACACCCATGTGATCTCTTTTAAATTATCATGTTTCCACGGAACACGTACTAAAATAATAATTCGACCATGAAGGATCCTCCCAATACTAGAAAAAATCCAACATGCACACCCACAGAGTGTCCTCCAGAACCTGAATGGTCTATCACTCAGGTCGTCCGCCTGTGGGTGAACCACTATGCTCAAGCATAGGTAAGTCCTAAATTCCACCTACAATCCCTTCCAAGAGTGGGATGTAAAGTGACCATCATAATCTAAAACTATTGTCGATATAACACCATGGAGTCAAACTATCTCATGCATGTAGAGGAATCCCATGCTCTCTATAGAAAACTTCTATCAGATAGCTAAGAAGTGGATTGACATGGTGAGTAAATCAATGGTCAACTAGATGGTATCTTGTCCCCAAGAATTACATGGTAAACCTTTCATGAAATCCATTGATATCCCATATCACCTCCCATTTGGAACCTCAAGTGTTTGACTCAAACATTCTGGAACCTGGTGCTCATCCTTCACCTATTTACAAGTGAGGCATCGAGTAAAAAACTCTGAAACTCCCTTCATTACCCCTATAATCCAAAACTAACATCGGAGGTCCTGGTACATCTTCTCCACACCAAAAGGTACTGCCAATGGGGATGTATGGAACTCCATCAAAACCTCCACCCACAATGCCACGGGTACTACTATGCACCCTCTGAAAAGGACTATGTGCTCCCCACCATCTGAATATCCATCAGTAGAATTTCATGTGGACATCTGAAGAATGTAAATTCTCTCAGTAAGTATCCCCAAAACGTTCCTCCCTAACTCTCTATAATAGTTGAGGGGTAACAACCATCAACTATATGTAAGCTTCTCAATCCCCATCCACGAATATATATGTAATGAGGCCAACTACTTTGATTCCATGTTCAGCAACTATGAACTGGATCTCCTTCTGAGAGAATCTTCCACCATTTTACAATTCCTAGGTGTATAGAAAAACTCAAATTCATAGTCATCGAGAAAGTATAGTCATTACCTCTATTTCAAATTTAAATCCTTCTAAGAGAATATATACCCGAGACTCTTATGGTTAGATTAGATGATAAATCACTAACCCATTAGGTTGTGTATCCACATATTAAAAGTGAATATTAATGCTGATAGCTCATGATCATGGGTCAAGTAGTTCCTCTCATGTGATCTCAACTGGCATGAACCATAGAAAATCACCACTTTCACCTACATCAAAACACAATCAAGCCCATTTCTGGATGCATCATAGAACACTACGTACTCGGTATCCTCATTTAAAAATCTCAATATAGGATCACTCGTCAAACTCTAGCTCAACTACTAAATCATCTTTTGGAACTTCGTTGTCAACACGAATGGTTGTCCCTCTAATTTCAAAGATATCATGGAAGATAAACTCTAATAAATTCATACGCAAACCTCTGATAATACCCAATCTATCTTGGTTAACTCTACACCTTAGTAACATGATTGGGTGGATCCCAAGAATGAACCGCCTCAATCACCATTGAATCCAATGAAACTCTAGCCTCTAGAATGACATATCCTAGAAAATGGACCTCCATAATCCATAAATGACACTTAGAAATATTCTCGTAGAGTTGTTTCTCTCAGAGTGTGTCCAGGACCATCCTGAAGTGTCTCGAGTGCTCTTTAGATGTCATATAACTCATATTTCATCAATGAATATCACCAAAAACTGTTCAATGTAAGAATAAAATAATTGATTAATGAGTCCCATAAACACTATGGGGGAATGCTTCATGCGAAATTACATCACCATGTACTCACAATGAATGTAACAAAATATGATGTCAATATTTGGAACAACATCATCGCGTACTCATAGCTAGTGATATCTAGATATAAGGACAAACATCATGAACCACCACACCCCTTTCAACTGATCGAAGATGTAATCGATAATCTATAGTGGATACTTAGTCCTCATAATCAGCTGGTTCAGGAACCAAAAGTTGACACATTATCTCAATCCCCCGTCTTCCTTATAGAATAAAAAACTGGGGCTTCCTAGGTTGAAACACTTGGGGTTGAAAATCCCTTCCTCTGAATGTCCTCAAACTGTAGCCTCATCTCATGAAGCTCTATTAGAAACATTTGATATATAGGTGTAGATAAAGGTGTCGTGATGGGTTATCAATCAATGTAGATATCCACCTCCCTATGGGGATGCAATCCAGGAACATCCTCATGAAATATTTCCTCATACTCTACCCCCACTACAAGAAAATGTAGACTAAAATCATCTACTTCATGTTGGGTCATGCTAGAAAACTGATGAGTGATCACTCACACCCTCCTTTATTTTTTTATATCATGTTCTTCATGCATTTCCATTTCCTCCAAAAATAGAAAAATGGGTCCCATCACTGGGGACACAACACACTGTGTTCCTAAAATAGTCTATCTTAGCATGAACCATGGATAACTAGTTCATATCAAAAATGATTTTTTAAAGGCCTCGACGCTAGTACCATGTGATACCAACCAATACTTTTACCTTTGAGAGTGTGGTCACACTATTGGAACCAATTTGTGATCATCGAATCTCCTCTCGTAGAAGTCTCTAAGCATAAGATTCAATTAAACAGATCAACCGAAATCTCCGAGTCTCAAACAAGGTTCATGGAATGAAAATAATGAGTAGAACCTTAGCCTAAAAAAATTGCTTCAAAGGTGTTAACGACACAAATCATATATCTAATCATCTTTGGAGCATCATTGTCATAAGAATCCATCACCTGCAGGTGGCCTCATACCTATCCACAAACTCCCTGAGTCTGTAATGGTCCACCTGGGGGTGGTGATGGTAATTAATTGACCCACCGACTACCTCAGTCCTCCCTTCCTATAGCCCTAAAAGTTTTACACCCTAAAAAACACCTTTCTCCTACCTCCATCACTACCTTGGTGCCCCCTCATCCATCTCATGATCAGCAATAATAAAGGCCAGTCAATCTCATGCCACATGTCCCAGACCGCTTCATGTTTAACATAGCGTACCACTCAGCTGAATCGAGCTACCTTTGGTGCCCCACACCACTAATCCCATGTCCTGGGTTCATCTCCCGAAATGTCTGACCCAATTGATTCCTTTTGACCTCTATCATATACTTATTTCAGAAGTCTGAACAACCTAGTACCTTTTAGTAGCTCCCACTACTGGTTTCAACTCTCCTATAAATACCTCTTCTAGAAGGAATATCTCAAATACCATGAAAAAAGTAGTAATACTGATGGATATCATGGATTCCTTAATCTCTCGGAGTAATCCCTACTCAATGATATGATCCCTAAAGAACGGGTCACATACCATATATGTGGAGTAGTGTGGATGATTGTTATATCACACTGAATACTCCACCATAGTCTGACTACCCTAATGCATATATAGAAGATCATATATGTGATCCGACCACAACATTGTCTGAATGAAATCATCTATGTAGAGACACTAAAAGTATTCCAAATAGATAGTCATAAAATAGTTTGTATGGGTCATGAAGCTCCACCATCTTCTCGTTGACCCATGAAACATACATGAAGAAAAAGATTCCATCTAGTCGGAAGGCTTCATCAAAATGTGGAAGACCCTGGTAACTGAATCCAAAAGATCCATAACTACTTCAGGGTATGGCTACCCCCGAGGCCTGAGAGTTCACTGCCTCTGAAACACATTAAACACACTCAGTCTATGTGCATCTTCATCCTCTAGTTCTAGTAGTAGATTCTTCTTAATGGTTGGAATTATATATGAAAAACAACCCTGAGTGCTATCTCAAGTATATATTGTCATACCAATGCCATGTCTCTAGTAAAATAATCCCCATTATCATAAAAAATAATTCTATATGGATGTCTATTTGGAGGAATCCAATTATAAAAGAAGATGTACCATTGTCAATAGAGTATATCTTGAGTGTTCACTCAACAAGTACAGGAAAGAACCAACCCATTCATATATGATGCATATACCATTAATTTTAATGAAACAATTGTATTTATGTACCATATCGACAAGAAGGTTTCCAATGCACTGGTGTATGGATATATTTGACACTACACAAACACTGGATTTTTTGGCCTATAAGTTGAACACAGAATAGTTAACATTGTTTCCCCAAACAATCATTAAAGACGCCCAGTCCTAAAGTAGAACTGACCTCCTCTAATACCACTCTCTCATGACCCATCCTAGAGGGGCCCGTCTAGTGGATACCCCCATGTCTACCATCAATATCCCTTAGGTCGATGATTAGAACCAGGTACGAATATCCCTCAAATGGGATGCATATTTCTATATACCTGTACGCACAAAACATCTCCAAGGAACGAATTTTGATATGTAAAAGCACTAAGTAAAGAATCCATGGAAACCACTATATCCCACAACCAGAGTAAAATAAATCAAGTAATGGAAATTAAAAAGAGATATTACAGGCCCCCAAAAAGAAATGATTTTGTAGGCACAATTCCAACATATAAATTAAGTGGTTAAGGACTATTTTTTGGAAAAGCTACGATGACACACCAAGGCATGTCGAGTCTCACATGTCACTGCTTGGTCCTAGGATTCTTGGAACACCATCGAATATTTGATCATCTATAAAATAAACAACTTCTGCAGGAAAACCCTTGTAGGGGTGAGTAAAACAATACTCATTATGACACCCCGAAACCTGAATGTAACACCATAAAGGAAATACCATAAAATAAATGCCACGATGGATTTCTTGAAATGAATATCATAAAGGATATTCCATGAAGTAATACCACCACTGAATACCACCAAGGAATACCACAATGTAATTACACAAATAAATAAAAATAGGGAATACCCAAAAAATAATTCCAAAGAGGAATTCATAATAATCTACATGGAGATATATCTCTATGAAAAATAAATCAATAACATCTAGATATACTCACAACAATAAGACACACAGTCATAACAAGACACATACTCTCTATAAGACACACAATCTTCATAAGACACATAGTATTTATTAGATACATAGCCTCCATAATACACATAGTCTCTATAAGACACATAGTATCTAGGTCACAACAAGCCACAAAAATGTTTTCTTGAAGGGTGCTCATTCAAGGATAACTCACTCCTCAATCCATTAGGTCTTATTAAAACTCCCACAAAACCCACTTGAATATCACACAATGACCTCCTCATCGTAAGGGTACCAATTCCATAGACGAATAAACAAATGGACGTCTAGTATGAATGTTATGTCCATGGAATTATGAAAAGGAGAAAGGCCATCGGTTCTATGAACAGATCATATGGTCGGTCCAACGACTATGGCCGTCAACCACCATGGTCTACCGCCTTGATTGGCCACCCCCACGGTATACCATGTCGTGAAATCTCAATTTTCCACATATACGTATCAGATAGATCGATCGTGTCCTGGTTTGGACATCCTAGATTCGACCCGTGTTCGACCCGACCCGGTCTATCCCTATTGGGCCTGACCAATCTCTGATGGGACTATCCTATTTTCTGGGGCCCTGCTCAATCATATTGGGCTTCCCACCTCCTATGGCCCGGCCCATTCGTGCGTGGGACCGTCTAGCCCATTCAACATTGTTGGCGGCTGGGTATATAAAGACCCAATCATGAAGTACAGGAAAATTACATAACTTTTTGTGGAATGGTTAAACATTATACAAAATACAGCCAAGGACTGTATTATTATAGTTTCTTTGGAAACTGGAAAGAAAAACAGTTTCATTTAATAGCTACATCATATCCTTCTTTATCCTTCTTAACTAGAACCTCTATTTTACACATCTTACATAATACCCTTCTACACATCCCAAGGAAAAGAAAATTAAAAATGGGAGAGTTCAGATGCTTAGTAAGGGTAAACCAGTGTGTTATCTAAACATAAACACGAGCATAAGGGTTATGAAAATGTGATCATAACATTAGAATACCATTCCATGCATATCAATGGAAAACATGAAAAATAATGAAAATAAATTATCTTAATACATAAGATAATAACTATAACATAAGACCATAAATTGTTGCGTACACATAAACATATAAGTTTTTAAACATGTATAAATAGTAACACGTTCCCTTGTTAAATAAGGGATACAAAACCAGGCCCTTGAATAATCCTATGGACATGGAAATGTGGTCCACTCATAAAATTATGGACATGAAAACCTAGTCCACCCGTATAATTATGAACTTGAAATCAGGTTTACACATAACATACACAGCTCATGAGTTATACATATTTACCCAATGTACTAGATAATGATATAGGTCCCACATAGCTTATAATGAAATGATTATTACATGTACCACAGAATCATAAAATATTCATCATATCACAACTGAATGAATTAACATGGGTTTCTTAAACATAATTCCATCATAACATAATCCATGAACAACAAAAGGATTTCATAAATAGCATAGAAATAATCAAACCATAAGAATAATAAGGATATTAAATATCCTTATGTAAACAAAATTTCATCTTAGATGTAAAATAATTTAGATAAAACACTTGAAATTAATTCTTGATGAAAATAACCTTTCTTATTCATAAATTTTTTCCTTTCTTAAAATGCCTTGGAATTCTAAATGAAAATAATTTAACAAACAATAAACCTAAAATCATGTAAAGGAAGCTCTATTGAAATAAGGAATTTTGAAATCATAAAAAACCATTCACGTTGTATAAGTTAAAAAAATATTCTCAACGAACTTTTTCCGGGAAAGTAAAAAAGTACTTCATACAAAAAATGAAAAAAAATTCTTTATTACGATTTAGTAATAATTATAAAATGGGTAAAATAAACATTAAACAGAGGGAAAATGTTACAAATGATGTTTTGAAATAAATATTTAGGAAACACGTATATGGATTGTAAATATACCACAGTAAATACTTGCAAATAAACAATTTCAGATAAACACAAGATTGAAAAATTATACCTTACATTAGGTCTTATATGATTCCAATATATTTGAACCTAGAGTACAATGATTTAAATAATGTTATTAACTTATTCCAGAATCGCATTAATTTTTATGATTTCATATATGATCACATTCTCATCTTTTTGTTAGTAACATCTCATTGTTACTCTTTATTCGGGTGTTAATTAATTTCGGTTGATATGCATGTTTTGTCAAATATGATTCAGTTCTAATTCATAGGATATATTTATAAAAATTATATAATGATATTAGTATAATTAATATCTTATTTATTCACCCAATTATGTTATTTAGTCATTCTCTAATGAAGATAATATTGAACGAATCACATTGTATCATAGAGACAGTAATTCGTCCGTAAGCATGAGGGACGCTATCATTTCGAAAATTATTGAATAATATTGAAGTGTATGGTGTATTATATTTTATAATTAATATCATTTTATAATAATAATAATTTTTTATTACATCAATCATTATAACCACCCTTGTAAGGTGCTGGTGGAAAATGGATTACACCACATCGTGGAGACAATATGTCGTACATACCCATGCATAGTGATTTCATTTTTCATAGGATAGATAGAAGGTGTAATATGGTTGTTTCATAATTAAAATAACATATAATTAAATAATTAATAATTTTGTTATTAATTTTTAATGAAAAAACTTATGAAGTGGAAGTATAATAAGAAATAAATATGAAAGAATCGGTAGAGGAGATTACCTATTTTTGACGTGGTTTCTCTAAATGTCCTCTTAGAGCACTAGAGTTGGTCTTTGAAGAAAACCAGAACCTATAAAATGTAACTAGGAAAGGTCATAAGAGAAATGGAAATGGGATGGCCGTGTTTTAAGGCTTAATGAGAAGTGAAGATGTGAGGGAAGAGGTGCCCTTTAATAATTGAGGTTAGGGGCACTTTATGAAGGTCTTGAAATATTAATTATTATGAATTAATTTCATTTTCTAATGGACCCTAACTCATTTATATAATTGATAATATGATTTTTGGTTGTATCCCTATAATATAAATAATATTAGAGAAATTTTGAATATTTTTTTACCATTATCTTTGTGGATTAACCCTTATTTTACCCTTTTTAATCTTATGATGATATTTTATTATTTACAAATTTTGGATTAATTTAACTTCCATAACATGTCAAACGCCCAAAAAAGTTTCATTTATTAATTATTTCTCCTTATAATAACCATTATCACCAATAATAGATTTCAAGGAATTTTATAACATTTAATAAACAATTTTATATTTAAAAATGCAAATAGTGACAATTTTGACACTATTTATTTGTTGACATTATATAAATATAATAACGACAAGATAAGTTCGAACCCAATTATTTAAATCATCCCCAACATTTCACATCAATCCATAAAAATCTCGGATTCCTTTAATTCTCTGAAATTATATTTTTTTAGTATTTATAATATTTGTAATTTGATATATCTCTTTATAAAATAATTTTTGTATCGTTATTGTGTCAATGCTAATAGAAATTATTTGACCTCTAAGAATTTTAAATAAATTAATATGTTTTAGATAATTTGATTATATTTATTGGGAATATTTATTTTCATAGTTTCATCAATATTATAAGTATATTAAAATTATTATACTTATAAGAGATAAGAGGGTGACATGTTGTAACTTTATATTATTTTAATAATGATTATATCTAGTTCAGGGGAAAAATTCCATTAATTGAGTTAATCTTGTCCTTTAGGTTATATGGGTCTACATTTTTTAATAAAATATGATTTTATAAGTTTTTAGGGTAATTTTCTTCCCTTATGTTTGTTACCCAAATTACCCGATTTATGTTTAATTATGGTAAATAAATCATTCGGTAGTTATTATTCATAATAAAAAAATGTAACCTATTAATAGAATTTGGAACCACTGATTAAAAATATGTAATACATTTTACATCATTCAAAACACAGAATTAGAAAAAATTAATTTTAAATTATTTTCCTTTTTCAAAACGAGAAAGCTGGGTTTTTTAATGTAAAACACATCAAAAGATTAGAATTTTTTTATTTCAAATTTCAATTTGGAAACACTTTGAATGAATATAATTAGATTAAATGATAAAATATTAATATAATTAAATTTTAAAACCAATTAAATTGATAATATAACAATATTAATAAATCATATGAATAAACAGTTTTGAATTAAAATGTGGTATTTTTCTTTATTCATTAAAAAATGAATTTTATCAGAAAAATACTGATGTTTCAAACAATTTAAATTTTGATGTCATGAATCCAAATAATAATTTTTTTTCCAAATTGAATTTATAAAATTGTAAGAAACTAAATTTCACATAGTTGTTCCATCAAAAGGCCATAATTTTTTTAATACTTCTTTTATATAAGAAATTAAATTTGTTCTAATATTATGTTTAGATAACATTTAACATGAATTTTAGAAATTATATTGAATATGTTACATAAATAAAATAAATCAAGGGTGATCCAATTATTTTATAAACTCACTTAAACTTAGTATTTCGTTAAATGAATTCAATCAAAAGAACATGAAATTGTGTATAACAAAAGCCAAGAATGGGGTTGCATATACCACAAGTTAAGACACTAATGCGTATTGTGAAATCATATCTTAGTTTAGAATACAACAGAAGGCATCAAAAAACATCTATTTAATAATAGTTTTGGGGTGTTACGTTCTACCCCCCATAAAATAAATTTCACCCTCAAAATTATTAAGGGTTATAAGAGGATAGAAATCCACATTGAAAATTCTAAAACGTCCTTAACAATAATAATAGTTAGAATAAAACTGTTACACATAGTAAATCACAACTAGGTCTCTAGATAAGAGAACATAGGTGAATATTGGAAATGGAGTAGAAGCATAAATACTCATTAACAATGATAAATATCACTACTCATGAGAAAGTTTATGATATAGTGAATGTTAACTATCATAAAAACATATATTAAAGAAATGTGAAAGTGGTCATTAATATCATAAAAATTGATGATAATAAGACACCCTTTCACATCATGATCCACTTTCTTAATGTTGCAGATTTTTTTTGAGAATATATACTTACCTTATTTCATTACAATCTCATTATTGGTCGTTTCTTGAAAAAATTTCTCTTCATATATTATTCAATGTAATAAAGGTGAATTTTTCATTCCTAAATGGTTAGTAGATCCAGTGGTCTATAAATTGAATGATAGTTCCTTCCATTTTTTTATTATAATAAAAATTTTAGCATTTGTAAAAAAATATGAAAAATCCCACTTATGGTAAGATAGTACATTTCTCTCACAAACGTATCTGATGTTTACATTATTCATTACAAAATTAGAAAATCCCAAAATCCTTCTAATTTCTAAAAATCAAAAAAATTGAAATAAGTCCACCAAATTGTCTTAACATTTATCTCCCATATATCAAAAAGAAGTTCATGGTTCTGACATTATAAACATGGGAATACCATAATCATGTATTATCATTACCATAAATCCTTATTAAAAACATGCATGTTTCCTTATACTTAAATCTAAAAACCTGTAAACATCATCCCTGAGTGCATAAACCACTTTTTAACAATCCTTAATTAGTTATAAGGATATAATTACCGTATAATTTACTTATTCAAGCCCAACATATCACTATCCAAATATAATTATCTCATCATCATGCTCATATTGAGGGTTATCCTTCATTTAATCGTGTATTTTCACAAAACATCAACTTATTACCTTAATCACTATTCATGTTTACCAGTTACATTCATTATATGCTATTAAATCCTTATCGAAAAACTACATCCCACCAATACAGAGATTTTTCATTATTTCATAGTACCATGATAGTTATTATACAACATTATTATGGAATCACATTACATAAACACTTAATAATTCCATCACTTCGTTGTCATACTCCACATCACCAATGGTGATCTCATGTGATTTTCCTTTTCATTTATCCTTAAGATATTTCTGATATTGATCATCATCTATAAACCTTTGACTATGGATTTTTTTAGCGTAATGCCCCTTTTCCTTTCACTTGAAGAATTAAAGTGTGGTGGTGCATTTCCTTGAGATTTATCTACATTAAATAGAATTTTTTACATCACTATGACACTCTTTGGCTCTATGTCCACGCTCCCCACACATAAAGAATATTCTTGTTCCTATTAGGCAATCCCCTATGTTCTTTTTTCCACATATTTGGAAAGTAAGAGGTTGAGACTTTTAAAATTTAACATTTTATTTAACCATGATAATAATAATTACAATTTTTGATAACATGAACTTATAGATTTGAGGTATCTTAGAAAATGGAATGTGTGGTGGAAGGATATGTTCACATAAAAAATGTAAAATAGATTACATTTTGTCAAAATTAATCAATTAGAAATATTAAATAACCTTATTTTAATATATTTTTTTATATAAATTCATGATAAATAATATTCCCTTTTGAAAACAAAATTCCAATGAAGTAATTTTGATACATTTTAAAACCTTACATAAGAATAAAATATTTGTTTGAAAACTATTCAGGTGGATAATGATTACAGACCATTAAAACCATATAGTCAAAACCCAAATAATAGAAAGGATTAATAATGTTTTCTTTTGAAAGTGGTTAAGAGATATATGAAGGTTATATTAAATATTATTAAAAATAAATTCAATATGTAAAATTTTACTCACCAAGATTTCATGGTATGTTATCTTTTGAAATAAATAGGACAACTTACGTTGCATGAAACACTGAGTTCGAACACACCATGACCTACCAAACAGGTTTTTTTAAAAAGATTTTCTTAAAATTATTAGCCATATTTGGATATATATATATATATATTAAAATTGACTTTCTTTTAGAACTCGTCATATCAATATTAGGTTTGGTGTATTTTTTTGTTTTTATGAGGAGTTTTAATTTTTTATGGATGATACAACTTTTTTGTTAACAACCGACCTTTTCATTTAAATAATTATTTTAATGTAATGTTATTTAAAAATCACAATATATAAATAATACATAAATTAATCCAATTTAGTTCATCAAAAAAAATATATGAAATTAGATATAATTGTTTATTGAACTGTTGAACATCAATTTACCATCCTTCTATCAACATTTCCGGCATTAGCATTAAACGTAATTTTAGAACTTATGTTAATTGAATTTTGAAAAAAGGAAATACATAGTAGTAATCACTATTAAAAATTTGCTCCTATAGGATCAAAAAATGTTTTGGTGAATTGTAATGTATGTAATTTTATATACCACCATTAAAGGTAAATATGGTAATTATAGAAAAAATAATATAATATTATTATAATGCTAAAATAATAGTTGTACTAATTTAATTGGGTGTGTATTTATCAACCAAAATCATCCATGGGACGATTTTGGGACAACATGGAGCTACATATAGGACATTAATATATTTATAATATTATATTTAATGAATATCCAATTTTGTTACACTATCATTTATATCAAGTAATATATATTTAATATGAGGATTTTTAAGTGATATGGTAATCCATTAATAGTAATTATAATTCTAAAATTTTTATCTACATTATGTTAATTTATTTAAAATTTTTAAAATTAATTTATTAAATTAAATTTTGACACGATGATGATGTAGTAATTGATTTATTAAAAGAAGAATCAAATAAATTATATTTATAATATTAAGATAATTATAATTTGAGTGATTCAATTTCATCCACGTCTTTAATTGATAATTTTGACATATTGTTAATGTTTTATAATTGTTGGCTCTAATATATTTTGTTGATTTTTTTTTGTAACAGAAAATAATAAATGGTGTAAAAACTGACATTTAATATATTTTAAAATGAATAATATTTTATTAAGATATATATATTTCAAAAAAATTCTCTATTTTGTTACAATGAGTAGGAGTAAATTTTGAATCATTTAAGGGATAATTGTCCATGAAAATGTCATAGATATGTTTAAAATTAAAGAATGTGACTAATAGTCACCCTCTAATTTGAGTGATTTAATGTCATCCACGACTTTTATTGATGAGTTGGACATATTATTAATGTGTTAGTAGTGTTTTATCGAATATAAGTTGTTTATGTTATTTTTTTATAACATAAAATAATAAATAGTGTCAAAATTGACATTTAAGATATTTTAAAATGCATAATATTTTATTAAATGATATAAAATTTTAAAAAAAATCTATATTTACTGAAAATGACTAGGATAATGTTAAATATATCATAATGGTAAATTTTGAATCATTTAATGGACAATTGTCTCTGAAAATGACATAGATATGTTTAAAATTATTAGATGTGACAAAGAGTTACACTTTCATTTCTTATAAATTCTGTAATTTTAATATAGGGATAACCTGGGGATAAAATCAATCATGAATAAGATCTAGAAATAAAATATAATTATCTACATCATAGAAATTTATTTATAATTTTTAGAGACTAAATAATTATCATAAATAATTACACAATAGTGGTACATTAATTATTTTATTAATAGAAATATCAAATAAATGGGTTTAAAATATAAAAATAAATATAATTTTACACAATTAAGGTGATGCATAACTTTTATAAGTGAATATGACATGTTATGAGTATATTAAATAGTTTGGTTTCAGGTTATAATTATTTTTTTAATTTAAATTCGATGTAATGAATAGTTTCAAAATTAAAGCTATTGATATTTTATAAAAATAACAATTTATTAAATTTATTAAAAATCATAAAAATATTCAGAAATACCAAAGGATAATTAAATTTTCTAAAAATTCACAAAATATACATTTATAGACAATTTACACCATATAAGTAAAAATTTGTAACTTTTTAATATTTGAAATGTTTTTACCATATTTAAAATGAAAAAATTAATGAAGGGTAAAAAACATTATAAGGTAAAATATAAACCCAAAACATGTCTGAAATTATTGTATTAAGAATATTCAATCCTTATCAAATTAGGATTTATTTTTATTTGTTTAATGGAAAATTTCCAGAAAATATGTTTTATATTATTTAACTCAAAGATAGTTACAAAATATCACTATCTTGTATTTTAATATAATTTATGTGTCCAAATAGGTCCCAAAATAAGATATTAACGTATCCAAGTGACTATATTGATATAAATGAAATTAGTTTCATTAAATAAATTTATTTATATGTTTTAAAAATCATATAATTACCTTACCTGTCTCATTAATTCTAAAACAATATTTTCAAAATTATCATAAATATAAAATAAATTATTTTTATAATATAATTTATTATATATTTTAAATCATTTATTTTTTCTAACAAATATTATAGACCTAAAATTTATATTTTTGTTGTTTTAAGGAATTATATTTGTATTCCCACTTTTTCTTATTATATTGTAAGTCAAATTAAATGATTATTATTAAATTCGGAAATAATGATATCTTATTGAAATAATTTATTAATAAATTATTTAAAAATCACAAAAATGTTAAATAATCACAAGGGGATGTTATATGTTATAAAATTGATTCTATGTCTCATTTATGTTCATTTTTCAAGTATTTGGATCTAGAATAATATTATTATATTTGAATATTTTGTGAGTTTCCTAAAATACACATCCTCTTTCTTATAAATGGGCACCTCTCCTTCTCTTTTATTGACACATCTAAATCCATTTTCCTTGAAACAAATCTACCCAATTATCCTAAAAACGTCTCTATATACGTCATAGAGACCATACTTTGTGAATAAGGTCAACCTATGGAGGCATTTTGATCAAATAAAAAAGAGATACCTGATAAAAGTAATTTTTTATCAACTCTTTCAATGGACTTTTCATCTTCAACTTAATCTTCCTATGTTGTTTCCATAAAAATTTAATAAATCCCATATCATCTAGATGATGATATTTTATTATAATTTTTGGACAACCATATTCCTTATTTTACTCATCATACAAAAAATGATATCACCATGAGTGTGTACGTACTACTAACTGTCACCACAGTGTGGTGTAACTTGTTTTTAATTATTAAATTATTTAAATGGGTATAATGATGAATATAATGGATAAAAAAACAATATGTCATGATATTGATTCTTTATAATGAACATACCATCCATTTCCATACCATTTAACATTTAATAGAATGATGTCATCACTCATTTGTACGCACGACATACCATCTCCACGACTTGGTAATATTCATTCTCCATGCTAACCATTAAAAATGATTATAAAATTCTTATTATGAGTACATATAATGTTTATAAACTCAATAGAATTATATATATGAAATATATATATCATATTCATAATACACATGACTTACACAACAAAACATGTATAGGAAAACGAAGCCTTTAACATATGAAACAATTGTAATACCGAAATATTTTTAACAAAATGATATAAGAGGATCACATATAGATCATAAATATGGATATTGTAATGGTATAATTTAATAACACGTTTTAACCATTATACAAGAGTTTAATGCACCCTCAACTAAAGGAAATTATTAGGTAAGGGTTACTTTCACATTATCATTATTATTTTTGGTTCGTTAGATGTATGTTTCTTGTGGGAAATCATTATCATCCATGTACATGTTTCATAAAATGTACATAGAAATATTATTGGGAAATTTTTTTAAACTCATTTTTAGCCTTGTTTTACTATTTATAAAAAAATTTAATGAATATTATCATTTCTTCTAAATGATATACTTTATGACCATTTCGAAAAATTAAGTTAAGAATGTTTTTTAGCTTATATTGTGTGAGTGGTTATTTTATGATATTATGACATCGTAATATTCTGAATCTTCCCTTAATGTATTATATGATTATTTTCAAAATAATGGTTTTCATCTATAAATGCAAAACATTTAAATGAATTCAAAGTAAATGATGGAATATATCTCTCAAATATTTTTAATGATTTCATTAGATTATTTTCTTCTATATAAACATCTTTTTTTATATTTTATGCTTAACTAAGGATGATTTATTATGATATAATCTTGCATATTGTATTGATCTTTATATGGTATGTTTGACTGTAGATGTGAATTTTTCATACCATTCAGGGTTTAGGGTTAAATTATTAATTTTTCATATACTTGTTTTAATAAGATGGTTTATGTTATATTTCCCCATTTTAATATGATGAATGAATTAGACTTAGTTGGGGATAAGTGGGGCCTACTATAGCCCCCCTGATGCATTAATAGGCCTCACGAGACAAACTAGTTTTTCTTTTTACCTATTTATGTATGGTCATGGCATGAGACATGGACGATGTTGTTATGATGTCCAAAATTATGGATTCTTTAATTATGAGATTAGTTAATGATATTAAAAGTTATTATTTGACTAGTAGAATATTCATATGATTGATTCAATGGAATTAAATGATTTATTCATTCCATATTACATTGAAGATTATATTTAAAAGACATGTGTTTCGGTTTTATACCTTTCCCTAAAAGTTCTATCTTATTTATGATAGTTTCCTCTATATTGTCTATCCTTACTGAGCATCTGACCACACCCCTTTATTATGTTTTAATTTCACAGGTTTTGAAGAAGTGTATTATGATTTATTTTTAGGGTTCAGCTAGGATAATAAATCTGTTCTCAAAGGATTATCTATGTTTGACTTGATGTTTTGAAATATAATATGAGGTTCATGTATTTATTCTATTTTCAATGATTTTCAAACTGATCAGTACTTCTAGATTTTATTCTTTATAATAATTCCAATATATTACAATAATGAACCGACTCTTTCCTACTTGGGTTGGGGCATATGAGATGGCATCAAATTATGTTTTCCAACTACCTTGGATATTAGATTTAGAAAACATAGATTAAATGTATAACCCTATGAATGAATTGGAGTATAATTATAAGCATATGATATCATCCTTTAGATTTGGTAATGGATATCCTAAGATAATCTTTTAGAAAAATTGATTTAGACGAAGACTACACCATTTTGAGATCCTATAAATGATTGTTCAAGACTACATCACTATGATTACTATTTCTCAAATTATTCTTTGAGTTTTGGTTAATGGTTAGAATCTGTATGGTTATACATGAAATGGTTATAATGATGATTATAAGGAGGCTAAAAAAGTGAAATGAGAAGAATTAAGAATTATATAATATGATGTTGAAGTGTAGTTAATGGTTTAATATTTCATTGGAATGATTACGATTATTTTTTACGTAGATTCAAGAATTATTACTTCAATAGTTCTTATGGTTATAAGATTAATGAAATACAAAATAATTGTATTGCATTACTCCTCATCAAGTATTTGGTGGCATGAATTATTTAATTAAGGGTTTTGAGGTTATAAATGTATTTTTCAATAAGATCTAAATTATTATATTTGGGGAATTTTATGTTACGAATGATTTTGTAAATTTAGAGAACATTCAAGAATGTATATTTAGACAAAAGTATTTTGGAAAAGACTCAAGGATGGAATAGAGTAACTTGAAAAATGGATATTATTATTTGAATTCAATGTATGATTTATTAGAAACATTGGGAAAACCTTCTTGGTTTTAACAATCATTTATAGGATGAATGAAATACCTGGGGTCCTAATGATTTTTCAAAAATGCTTCGGACATGAAAAATTATTTTTGAACATTAATTTTGATAAGTGATGGATGATGTGAAAATGGATCGAAGCACAACCAAAGGATGAGATTATGCTTATGATATGGAAAGAAATAAATTAATTGATTATCTGAATTGTAAAAAAATGCTTCAACTCTAGGGATAGGATCCTGAAAAAATAATGCAATCCTAGTACTTTATATGATGAATCAAATGGTCCCTTAGATTATCATAGATTTATAGCTTTGTGATTGATATATTTCTCCTAACCATATTTTTTATCAACATTCATCATAACTTTATGGTTATATTTTTCTTTCATTACCATATTTTCCTACATGGAACACTTGTATGTGTTATCTATGGTATCCTTCATACCTCATCTTCTTTATTATAAATTATACCTTTTATCTACCCTTGTTCTGATGAGGTATTTCAATAATGGAATTGTGGATAGTCAAACCCCTATTACCAAACATGAATTCAGTAATTAGTAGGTTGAAATTTATTGAAGGATGGGATTATGTGACACCCCAAGATTTCATGGTATGTTATATTTTTAATGAAATTTGATAGCTTGTGTTGCATGCAACACCGAGTTTGAGTGCACCATGATCTAAAAAACTATCAATTTAACCAATAGTGACGAATTGTATTAACCACATTATAAAATTTATATATTTTATTTTTTAAAATAGGCTTAATTTTTAAAATCTGGATATAAAAATTATCTTATAATGAAATTTTGGTATTTTTTTGAGAAATTTCAATTTTTGATGTATAATAATGCATTGTTCTTAACAAAATACTTTTTCATTTAAATAATTATGTTAATTAAAATTTATTTAAAGTAATAATAGATAAATAATAAATATATTAATCCAATTTAGATCATTGGAAATATTTTTATAATAAAATTAAATATAAAAATGTATTGACCTTTTGAACATCTCTTTACCCGCCTTCTTACAAAAATTGTGAGATTAACATTAAAAAAACATTTACCTCTTCTGTGAATTTAATTTGAAAAATTTTAAACAAATAATTGTAATTATTATGAAAAAATTTTTCCAATATGATCAAGATAACTTCTATTGAATAGTAACTTTTGTAATCTTTTTACCACATATAATGGGAAATTGGGTAATTAATGGTAAAAAAATATTACAATATTATAAAAGTAACCTAAAACTTTTCATAATTTAATTAGATTAGTGTGTTTTGAAAAAAAAATCATTTGGAAGATTTAGGAACCACATAGAGCCACATGGATGACTATAATATATTTATAATATTATATTTACAAAATTCCAATTATTTGTACTTTTATTTATAACAAGTAAAATATTTTTAATAGGAGGTAATATAAGTGATATGGTCAACAATAAATATTCATAATGAAGAGAAAATGATTATAGAATCAAGGAAATTTTATATGAAATTTTTAAAAATAAATAATTATATTCAATGGTGACACACCGATGATATATTATTTGATTTATTAAAAGAAGAATCAAATAAATTATATTCATAATATTAATATAAATATAATTTCATTGAGTTAATGTCATGCATGATTATTGTTGATTACTTGGTCATATTATTAATTTTTTCGATGTATTTTTTCAAATATATCTTTTTGATTTCATTTTTGTATAATAAAAAATAATGAATAGTGTCAAAATGGACATTATTGATATATAATTATAAATAATAATTTATTAAAAGATATTATATGGTCTAAAATTTACTCTAATTTTAATTTATGGTCTTTTTTTAAGTATTTGGATCAAGAATAGTCTTATTATATTTTTATATTTTGAGAGTTTCCTAAAGTGACCACCCCTCCCTCTCTTATAAACGAGCATCTCTCCTTCTCTTTTATTAAAACCTATATAGACATTTTTCTTATAAATAATCTTCTCAAATCTCTTTCAAACTATTCTAACTACATATTATAGGCCATACATTAGGAATAATTCAAATAGGAGGGGTACTTTAGTTCAGATTAAAACATGATACCCAAAACGGGGAAATTATTTAACTAACTCTCTCAAATTATATTTCAACATCTACTTCACCCTCTTATGTTTATTCCATACCAAAGTAATAAATATAGTATCATATATATTCTGATATATTTTTTTATTATTTAACAATCATATTCCACCTTTTACCCATCCTAAAAACAAATATAACCATATGTGCGTACGTATGAGTTAAAATCTCCATGTCATTGTGTAACTTTTTTCTCATGGATATATTATTTCAATAGATATATTTAGGAATATAAAATATATAAATAATTAATATGATATTATATTGATAATTTATAATTAACAATTCATCAATTTCTATAACATTTAACCATTAAGTGAATTATATTGTCGCTCGGGCACAATTACAACCTACCATATCCAAGATGCGGCGAGATTACCTCTCCCTGTTAACCATTCATAAATTATTATAAAAAACATATGATGAGTAAATTTTATTTTTAATTACCGAATATAAGTCTGGATATAAATAATTTATATCCTAGTCATAACATGTAGGATCGAAATAAGAATGTAGATTCTCAACATACATGAGGGGGGTGAATGGTATACTTTAAAAAATCTTTTGGAACCTCTAAAGTTTGTATAAAACTTTACATTCTAACATTAAGGAAAACTATGTTTATCAATGTTAAATAAGGTAAATACAAAAGACCTCTTAGTTCTACACACTTTCTAGATTCTGGAAATATGGTTTCAGAAATGAATCTTATGAAAAGTTTACAAGTCAATGATTCTATATTAAAGCATATAGAATCTAACAAATTAGAGTATACAAAAACAAAGAAGTATAAGAAAATTATACTTTCCTTATCAATCCAAATAGCAGTGTAAAAATATACTTGAAACAAGAAAAAGTAAAAAGTATAAATTCTTTTAAACCAAATAGTAGGGTATCCAATAACCTTGGATAAAGGTCCCTTGAATTATACATTCAAGAAAGTCTATCATACCCACATTGGGGTAAGCCCTCGATAAGAGTATCAGAATCTATTTGTTATCCCCACAAGCCCTCGAACTTCAAGGTATTGGCACCACTATCTTCTTCCAAAAGGAAGCCCTAAAACATTAATGTAGACATCACCTCTTTATTCCTATCCTTGGAAGCCCTCGAATGTACTCAGCAACATTCGGAGTCGCACGAAGCAATCTGAACAAGATGTTCATTATGCACTAAGCATTAGAGTATCTCTCTCTAGAAATCACCTTAATAGAGTGTAATATCTAGAGTGATAGTCGGTCATCAATGTTATTGTGAGCTTAATAAAATGAGATCCTATTTATATGCATATCTCAAACTGTTGACTCCCTCCTCTAACGGTCATATTTTTCCTTAAATCTCGGAGGGACCTGTACACGTGTCACTCAAACAACAGTTAGTTAGAAACAGAATGTATGACATCATTACATAGTTATATCAAGAATGAGAAAAATATGGGTTCTTAACCAAAACCAATTTTTCAGAGTCTATGAAAAATGAACATTCAGAGTCTAAGAAAAATGAATATTCAGAGTCTAAGAAAAATTAATATTCAAAGTCTAAGAAAAATGAATATTCGAAATCTAAGAAAAATGAATATTCAAAGTCTAAGAAAAATGAATTTTCTGAGTCTAAGAAAAAATAGTATTCAGAGTCTAAGAGAAATGAATATTTGGAGTCTAAATAAAATGAATATTCTAAGTCCAAGAAAAAATAATATTCCAAGTCTAAAAAATAATATTTGGACTCTACAATACATGTACATTCAGATTCTGTTTTTTAGGGAATTCGTAATCTGATTTCGGATTCAAAATTCATAAGAATTTGTAACCTGAATTCGGAGTCTGCGTTCATAATAATTCATAATCAGAATTTAGAGTATGAATTCAAAAGAATTTTTAACCTAAATTTGGAGTCTGAAATAGAATAATCTATATTCAAGTAATTATAGAATTCCGTGGTTTTGAAATACGAAACCAAGAGTTAGATTTATAATTGCTGAAATATGAACAATGAAAAAATGGTAAGGATAAATTTTCCTTTGAAAAAGAAAATTTTCCTTATGAAGGTAAAACATAGTGAGTAGGAAATTTTCCTTAAGATAGTGTGTTTGTGATTTTCAAAACATGAAGGAATTGAAAACCCATAAGGAAACCTTATTGACTCAACAATCTCCCCATTTTTGGAAAGCACAAACATCCTTACAAAAAATAAGGACATATAATTTATATGCAATTTAAAAAAAATTATCTCCCTTTACTTATGGATCAGAGTGAACACGACTTACTCCCCCTTAGTCTTGGGAACCACTAAGGATTGTATTATGATTTCTTGAATGAGATTTTTCATTTTCTAGCATACAGAAATCAACATACTGAATACTCCCCCTTAGATGAATTCCCCCATACTTAAGGAAATTTCTTCTATACTTAGTATTCTTTTTGACATTCATTTCTCCCCCTTTGTGATTTATTAAAAGGATTAAAGGGAATGGAAAAGAAATTATGGTACCTGAAATTTTAGTACTAGACAACACAAAGTGCGAGAAACCAAAAAATTCATTAAGGTTGAAATAATTTTTACAAGAATGAAATTACAAAAAATGATTGGATTGGATCTATTATCTTTCCTACTCCTTGAGCATCAGCTTCTTCATTGTGGTTTTCAACTTTTTGATCTCCTTGTGGTCTTCCTCTGCTCACTTAAAAAGTTGATCCTGGTTTTATGATTTCTTCTCTAAGGCATTGATCATATATTCTTGACCCTTGAGAGCCTCTGCCTGATCCTTTAAAAATTCTTCTTGCTTAAGAAACTTCTCTTCAATCTCAATCCGGAGATCTCTTTCTCTCTTCCAATTATGAGCTATTGAATACAGGTTTCCATTCATGTCTTTTACTTCTTGCATCTGTGTATTCTGTTCAAGGGTTATCTTTTCCTCAAATATATTCAATAGATCCTTGATCTTTACCTCTTCTGTTTCAAATGCATCTTTAACATTGTCTTAAAACTCATCAAGAATCTGCATATCTTCAACAGTTTTCTTTGACCAACTTGTCATCTGCTTTCAAGATCTCTTGTGAGTATCATAGCTAATAATAAAAGTTTGAAAGTCTGCCTCCAATTTAACACACTTTTCCACCACCATGGATTCTAAACCCAACATTAGATTTAATGTGTCTTGGTGCATTTGGAATCTCGATTCAACACATGGAAATATCTGAATAGTCCCAACAAGCTTCTTCATAGATTGGACTACAAAGTCTTGTCCATGGGATGACGATTCAGAATCTGATACTTTTCTTGGTGAGAGATCTTTCTCTAACTCAATAGATTTTCTCTTCAAAGATCCAGAAGCTTCCTTCTTCTTTACAAATTCTTTACTAGGTGTATCAACAACCACATTATTTTCTTTTACAACCTTCAGAATGTATTCCTCTTAATTAGAGGACTCATGTTAACTATCAAACATCTGAATGATTTTATCTTCATCAACCTCTTCCTTTTCAGCTCGTGACACAACATCTTTTGGTTGAATGAAGTCATGGTTATAACTTTCTTCCTCAAACAACTCATTTACTTCGTCTTCACCCTTCTCATCCTCTCGTTTCTGATCTTTTCAAAGAGTACCAAGCATTGAATACTTTGGCTCAGAAGTTTGGATAGAAAGCTTCTCAGATGGAATTTAGTTTTCATTAAAATATTCAACTTGCTTTATCATATCTTCAGGATCACCACTACCTTCTTCTTCTTCTTCTTCTTCCACTACTCCTTCTTCATCAACAATATTTTCTTGAATTTTTTCTAGAGTTATGAATTTCTTTCAAGGGGTCTCCGGTAAAGCTTCTACCAACAAGGATTGTGGTACCAAAATATTTTCATATGCTTTCTCAGTAGCCTTCATAAGTGATTTCACTATCTCAGCTTCTTCCATATTCTTATTTTTCTTCTTTTCATTAGTTTTTTTTCTCAAGCTCATCAGCAGTCTTTTCAATTAAGGATTTTTCCTCAGCAGGATCCAAACCAAAACTTGGATCCCCTGCTTTTTTTATTCTTCTTGTCTTCCCTCCATTTTTTACTACCTCATCCAAATAAGATTTTTTCTTCTTAATATTTTGTGCTACAGATTGGGTTTCCATAGATTTTGGAGTTTTTACTTTGTCTTCAAATTCCCTCAATTTTTTCTTCCTTCTTTTCTTTTTAGAGGGTTCAGCTACCCCCTATTTCTTAGGAACTGTGTAACGCCCCGACCCTAGTTACCCAGAGTCGGTGCATTATTACATAACATTGGCATGATCACAAGAAAGATCAAATCTCGAAAGACCAATTGGTTTAGTATCCTTGGAAACACTAGATATATTCATAAGCCTTACATTACATCATAAAATGAAAAACTACTACAACAACATATTGTCTCCATAATACACACTCATATCCCCACATAATATCCCTGCAGGTCATTCATAATTTACATCTTCACTTCCTGGGAAAAATAAAACATAGAAAAGGGGTGAGCTCAAATGCCCAGTAAGGATAACAATATAGCAGAAACTTTCATAAATAAGGATAAACATTTAAGGCAATGTATAACTAAAACAAAAGCCTTTTAAACTTGAACTTTTAACATAGTATGGCATAAATAAAATGAAATAATGCCATTTACTTATTCACATGGTTATTCTACTAATCGAATAATCACATGAAAAATCAATAACCACTTTCATAATGTTGGAATGCATAATGCCAGACTATCATAACCACATAGCCAAAGCCTCGTGCCAAGACTACAAATAAGATTTTGCCAAGGCCTTGTGCCAAGATACTAGTTTGTCTCATGAGACCTACCGATGCATCGAGGAGATATAGCGGGCTCCACCCGTCGCATATTAAGTCCAATGCATTCCCATATGAAAATGTTTAAACATAACATAAACATTCGTATTAAAACTAGCATACGAAATGTCAATAATTTCACCATAAACTATGAATGGTATAAAAATAGCACATCCACAATCAAACATATCACAAAACCTTCAATACAATATAGAAGTTTTGTATCATAATAAATCAACTTCAAATAAGCGTAAAATCCATCAAAGGATGTTGACATAGATGAAATCAAAAAACTTTTTGGAGAAATATCTCTTTCTATTTTTGAAAGCATTTAAGAGCCATATAAAATAAAACATTTTCTTGAAAATATTCTTATAATCTTGTAAGGAACGCTTTTAAGATTTTATAATGGCAGAAAATAAACTGACTCTCCGTATAAGATAAAAAAAACATTCTTACCTTAATTCTGTGGAAAAGGTTAAAAAGGACCTTGTTTTGAAAACGACAGAAAGATTCCTCTTATAAAAAGTCAAACAAGGGTATAAATGACATTAACCCATATTCTTGTAAATAATAAAAATGTTTTGAAATACATTTTGAAGAAACATGGATGTGGATGATAAAGAGATCCCAATAGATTATTACATATAAACAACCTCGGATAATGAAGAGATTGTGAAATAACCCTTAACAATTTGGTAACTTATGAAACATACAACCCATGAAATAGGTACCATACAATTAATATGTAAATACACATAAATTAGAGTGTATTACACAAAGAATATAATTATGGGTAGTACATACACCACACAAAAGGTGATGGTGGCAATATGGCATGAATCTCACGGGAATAAGGAGTGACATGAAAACCCCTTACCTTGTACTTTTCCTTGGATGGGGTAGGTTAACCTCCTATATAATGGTGAAATAATTGTTATTAAATTATACAATAATAATATACATTAATATGATATATGATCTTTTAATATTGATTTGATAATAATATCTTAGTATTATCGTTGTTTCGGGTGTTAACTTACTTGTTTTATTTTATATGTTTTGTTACGTAAGCCATGTTTGTAATTGATAGGTTGTATATTATTCATATCCAAAATGATATCAAGTCCTTAAACATCATTTTTAAATCATCAAATGATAATTATACTTGAATGGATACGATGGAGAATGAATCTTATCGTGTTTGTGGAGACGGTAGTCCGTACTTACGCACGAGCGACAATGTCATTCTTTTGATATTAAAATAATATATAAATGGATGTTATATCATATATAAAGAATAATTAACATGTTATATTTATTATTTACATGAGTTTCACATCATTATTATACCCATCCAAATAATAATATATTGAATAACAATTACACCACGATGTGGAGACGGTAAGCCGTACGTACGCACGTATGGTGACATGTTATTCAAAGGGTGGATAGAATACTGAATATGGTTGTACCATATTTATAATAACATCACAGTATGTGTGAGATACTGTATTTATTATTTTATAATGGTAAGAACAAAGAAAGAAGAAGTGGAAGAAGAAAGGAACTTGAAAAGGGGTGGTGAAAACATTACCTCTTCTTCGGGTTCTTCCTTTTGATTTGATCAAAAGGGCTTTTTAAGTTGGATTTCTGATCAAACTAAGGCCTCTAGGTTGTAGTTAGGTAAGTTGGGAGAGTATTTGGGCAGGGTTTGGACGAGCCAAGTGGCTTGAGAGGTGTGAGGAATGAGTAGAAGTGGTCTCTTTTTATAAGGGAGAGGAGGGGCTCTTTAGGAAAGAGTGAAAGTATTACTTTATAATATAATTATATTCGGTTTATAATGGTCCAAAAATCATTGAGGTCGAAGATAAGATGACTAATTTTCTAAATAAAATCAACCAATAAGAATTGGACAGGTTTTAGATAATATTTTAATCATTATAATCTTATTTATTTAAATGATTTATTAATGAGGTAAACATTGCATCATTATTGTGTCATTAATAATTTAAATTATTTGATGTCTAAAAATTATAAATAAAATATCATTATGTAGGAAATCATTTTAGATTTCTAATGAATATTTATAATCGAAAATCCAACATGTATAACCCTATGTAAAAATTGTTCTTCTAAAATATGTAAGCTTATGCCATTTTTATTTTTATTTTAACTTTATTAATATAATGTGTCCCTACCACATACAAGTGGCTCTAAGGGGTCCCCAAATCGACCCAAGGATGCCCATGGTCGGGTATGTGTCCACCAATAAGGTTAAAACACGTTTTAGGGTAATTTTGCATTATTATAATATTAATTTTTAACCCTTATTTACCGGATTTACCCTTTAACCATGGTAAATAAAATATTTACCGCAGTAATTATTCAAAATGTGTAAAAATAAAAGATACCTATTTACATAATTTGGATATCCTGATTCCAAATATGTAATCCATTTTTCCAAATTCAAAACACAGAAGTGGCAGAAATTAATTTAAAATTAATTCCCATTGTTAAAATAAAAAGCGTGTTTTTAAGAGATAATAACTATCAAAAGATTGACACTTGTTTATGTCTGGTTTAATTGTGAAATTATGTCCAATGACAAACATTAAATTAAATGGTAAAAATATATTCTAAATATACTTTAAAACCACTAAAATTCATAATTTATCAATATTAATTATTTTGATTAAAAAAGCTGATTTTAATTAAAATTTAGTAATTTTCACTATTCATCAAAATATAAAAGTTATCCGAAAAGTACCAAAATTTCACCCTAGGCTAATTTCAATATTACAAATCCAAAAATGAAGTCCATTTTGAAATATAAAATATATATGATTTCAAAAATTAGGTATTACTATTCACAACGGCAAGTTTAATTAGTTGTGGTGTGTGTTAGAACTCGAGGTTGCGTACAACACACGCTATCGCATTATTCGAAGGGAAATGTACCGTGGAAGCTTGGGGTGTTACATTCTCCCCTCCTTCAAATAATTGCATCCTCGCAATTTCTAGGGTATTACTGAATAAAAAGACTCAGGTGGTTCTTCATCATAAGTTCCTCGGGTTCCCACGTTGCCTCTTCCATCTTATGGTTTCTCCACAAAACTTTTACTAGACGCGTCGTCCGGTTTCTCAGTACTTGTTCTCTCGTATCAAGAATCCTGACGGGCTCTTCGCAATAAGACATATCAGGTTCCAGTTCTAATTCTTCATAGGTGAGTACATGCGTTGGGTCAGGAATGTATTTCCTCAACAGAGATACGTGGAACACATCGTGAACTTTAGAGAGACTTGGCGGCATTGCCAATCGGTAAGCTACAACCCCAATTCGTTCTAGAATTTCGAAAGGTCCGATGTACCTGGGACTCAATTTACCTTTCTTACCAAAACGTATGACTCCCTTCCATGGAGATACCTTCAGGAAAACATGATCACCGACCTGAAATTCCAAATCCTTCCTTCGATTATCGGCATAGATTTTCTGCCTACTTTGAGCTGCTTTGATGTGATTTTGGATTACTTTCACCTTTTCCACCGTTTCCTCCACCAGTTCTGGGCCTAAAAGTTTTCTTTCACCAACCTCATCCCAACAGGTTGGTGTACGACATCTCTTTTCGTATAACGCTTCATATGGTGCCATATGAATACTCGAATGGAAGCTATTGTTATAGGAAAATTCTACTAGTGGTAAATATTGATCCCACATACCCTTAAAGTCAAGTGAGCAAGATCTCAACATGTCTTCTAGGGTTTGAATAGTCCGTTCTGATTGTCCATCTGTCTGAGGGTGGTAAGCAGTGCTCAAATGAAGATCAGTATCCAGGGATTTCTGAAGACTTTTCCAAAATCTTGAAGTAAAACGGGGATCACGATCAGAAACAATCGATAGGGGTACTCCATGAAGTCTCACAACATCATTAATGTATAGTCTTGCTAGACGTTCCAGGGGTAGATCTTCTCTTATAGCAAGAAAATGTGCTGACTTGGTAAGACGATCAACAATAACCCATATTGCATCGTTCCTTCTAGGAGTCTTTGGTAGCCCCATGACAAAGTCCATCGTAATATTATCCCATTTCCACTCCGGTATGGGAAGAGGTTGCATGAATCCTCCAGGCTGTTGCCTTCCAGCTTTCACTTGTTGAAAAACCATACATATTGACACAAAATCAGCAATCTCCCTCTTCATGTTGTCCCACCAAAAATGTTCCTTCAAATCTCTATACATTTTGGTGCTCCCAGGGTGTATAGAGAAATTGGAAGTATGAGCATCATCCAGCAATTCCCTTTTCAGATCAGGTAAATCGGGAACACAAAGTCTCTTCCCGAATTTCAAAATTTCATCTTCATACACAAAGTCTCTCAATCTCCCATCATTCACAGCTTTAATCTTCTTCTGAAATTCTTCATCATCAGTCTGAGAACTCTTAATCCTTTCTAGTAAAGATGGTTTGGCAACCATTTGAAAAAGCATTGATGTTTCACCTTCCCTGGTTATTCCCATGTCCATCTTCACTAGATCCATGAAAATTGGATCCCTTTCAATTCTCATCATGTTCAAAACTCCATGGTCTTTTCTGCTCAAAGCATCTTCCACCTTGTTTGCTTTCCCCGGGTGGTAGTGTATCGTGCAATCATAATCCTTGAGTAATTCAAGCCATCTCCTTTGCCTCATGTTGAGTTCTTTTTGTGAGAAAATATACTTCAAACTCTTGTGATCAGTATAAATATCACATTTTCACCATAGAGGTAGTGTCTCCATATCTTCAAATCAAAGATCACAACTGCTAACTCAAGATCATGAGTAGGATAGTTTTGTTCATGAATTTTCAACTGTCGTGATGCATAGGCAATAACTCTATCATTCTGCATAAGGACACAACCAAGTCCTTTCTTTGATGCATCACTATAAATAACGAACCCATCATTCCCCGATGGTAGAGTCAATATAAGAGCATTGACTAATATTTTCTTCAGTTCTTCGAAAAATTCTTCACACTCTTTTGTCCAAACAAATTTAATCCCTTTACGTGTCATCTTCGTTAATGGGTTAGCCAATCGGGCAATATTCTGGACGAAATGTTGATAATAACCTTCCAAACCAATAAAACTACGTACCTCAGTTATACTCGTAGGTGCTGGCCATTCTTGGATTGCCTTGGTCTTAGAAGGATCAACAGAGATTCCATCTTTAGAGACAATATGGCCAAGAAAAGAAATCTCATGAAGCCAGAATTCACACTTGCTAAACTTCCCATATAATTCATGCCTCCTCAGAGTCTTCAAGATAATGAGCAAGTGATTTTCATGATCTTCGTAGGTTTTGGAGTATACCAAGATATCATCAATAAATACCACCACAAATTCATCGAGATACTCCTTGAAAACTCTATTAATCAGATCCATGAATACAGAGGGTTCATTAGTCAATCCAAACGGCATTACAGTAAACCCGTAATGCCCGTACCTGGTTCGAAATGATGTCTTCGGAATGTTTTCCTTCTTCACACACAACTGATGGTATCCAGATCGAAGGTCAATCTTTGAAAAGTATTGAGCTCTATGCAGTTGGTCAAATAAATCATCAATACGAGGTAGGGGATACTTGTTCTTTATCTTTATAGCATTGATCTCCCTGTAGTCGATACATAATCTCATAGATCCATCTTTCTTTTTAACAAAAAGAACAAGGGCTCCCTGTGGAGAAACACTAGGGCGAATAAATCCCTTATTACTCCATTCCTCTAGTTGTTTCTTTAGTTCGACTAATTCTACAATGACCATTCTATAAGGGGTCTTCGATATAGGCCTTGATCCAGGAATCAAATCAATGGAAAACTCAACTTCTCGTTCTGGAGGATGTCCAGGTAAATCTTCTGGAAATACATCTACAAATTCTTTCACAACAGGTACATCCTCTATTTGAACATTTCTTTCCTCACCGATAGTTATTTCATTCTCTTCCTCCCCAATAATTGAATTAAGTTGAGCTACTGAGGGTGGATCTAAATAGGAATTAGGTGGTGACGATTCTGCTCTAAAAATAAGGTGTTCCTTATCATTATCATCAAGAATCGTAACCTCTTTATTCTTACAATAAATCTTCGCATCATAGTCTGAAATCCAGTCCATACCGAGGATTATATCAAACTCAATCATAGGTATGACGATGAGATCAGCAGATAAAGAAAATTTATGTGCTCTAATGGGGACTGATTCACAAAACTTTGTTGCAATGATACTTCCCTTAGGAGTTTTAACTGACAACTCCCTTATTAAATCAAAATGGAAATATCTAATTTTCTTAGCAAACTGGGAAGATATGAAACAATGCGATGATCCAGAATCAAATAATGCATTTGCTAAACTTGAGGAAACCATTAAATTACCTGCCACCACGTCTTTCGGAGCTTCTACCTCAGCAGTAGTGATAGCATAAGCCTGGCCTTGATCCCTTGGCCTTTTCTGAGGTAAGTTCTCCTGACGCTTAGGACATTCATTTGCATAATGCCCCATCTCCCTGCAATTGTAGCACTGAACGTTGGTAGCTTCCTTTTTCCCCTTGCAATCACGAGCTTGGTGGCCTTTTTCACCACACTTGTAACAGACTCCCATTCCCTTCAAGAAAGTACCAGGGTGTTTCTTCCCGCATTTACCACAGGATGGATATTCAACCTTTTTCTTCTTCCCCTTATTTCCATTCCCAGATTGATCAGCAGGTCTCTTCTTCTCTTGCTTTGCTTTAAAGTCATAAGACTTAGAGAATTCCTTTTCGGTCTTGATAGCACATGAGACAATGTCTTCGTACGATGAAAAGGATTGTGAGACTAATGCTCGACGGAGAAATGGTTTTAACCCATCAAAGAAACGATCAATCTTACTTCTTTGGTTACGTATATAATCACCAGCGTACCTTGATAACCTTGTAAAGTTAGCCTCATACTTTGCGACATTCTCATCCTCCTTTTGTCTCAGACTTAGAAATTGCCTTTCCATATCTTCTCGATGGTCGCGAGGGAAGTATTTTTCTAAAAACAGATCTTTGAACTCCCTCCATTCCATATTTGATACTTCATCATCTTCCTTCATGTTTTGAATCAATGACCACCATTGATCAGCATCTCCAGTGAGGCGGTAAACTGCCATGATAACTTTTTCCCTTTCACTGCTCCCCAAAGCCTGAAATATTTCATCTAGGGAATTTATCCATTGCTCAGCTACTAAGGGATTTGTACTCCCATTGAAAATTTGTGGTTGTTTCCTCATGAATCGATCTAACATTGTTCCTCCACGCTGCGGATCAGGGTGCTCCATACGGGTAAGGTTATTATTCATAACCTGAGTAAGTTGTCCCAGTTTGGTGATTAGCTGATCGGCACCAGTTGCATCACCACCTCCACTATAATTATCTTGAGTAGAAGGTAAATCCCTACATGGAGTGCGTGCATTGATACAGTTTCCATTTCTTCCACTAGGCGCCATTTCTAAACAATGGCATAAACTAGATCAGTTTATGAATCAAAATACATAATCCAATACTTATAAAACACTTAACATAAATTGAACTATTTATGGATATAATCCATAATCATAAAAATGTTTTCTTTGAGGAATTATATACTCATAAACCCTTCATAATGATTTGTAAAGAAAATGAGAGTTATCCTAAGCATATCCCCCGGGAGTGTCGTAACCAAGAGTGCAGCAAGGCCCGTTGTCGTGCATCAGTTCCCGTTCGAGTCTAGCTCAAAGCGGTGTTTTCGGGTTTTACCCCGAGGTACATCTGTGCCAGAGCTGCCTCTACCTGCTCGTATCCAGACAGGGATGTATTGCTCGGAAAACTCATAAAATCTCTACAATACCAAAATTCTAGGAAGTTCTTCTATACTAATCCTCAATGTTCATCTTAGGTCTACGTGCTCTAATCAGAGTTTATCTAAATCTAGCTTCCAAGGTTTGTACTAAACTTCCTCTGATACCAACTGTAATTCCCCGACCCTAGTTACCCAGAGTCGGTGCATTATTACATAACATTGGCATGATCACAAGAAAGATCAAATCTCGAAAGACCGATTGGTTTAGTAGCCTTGGAATCACTAGATATATTCATAAGTCTTACATTACATCATAAAATGAAAAACTACTACAACAACATATTGTCTCCATAATACACACTCATATCCCCACATAATATCCCTGTAGGTCATTCATAATTTACATCTTCACTTCCTGGGAAAAATAAAACATAGAAAAGGGGTGAGCTCAAATGCCCAGTAAGGATAACAATATAGCGGAAACTTTCATAAATAAGGATAAACATTTAAGGCAATGTATAACTAAAACAAAAGCCTTTTAAACTTGAACTTTTAACATAGTATGGCATAAATAAAATGAAATAATTCCATTTACTTATTCACATGGTTATTCTACTAATCGAATAATCACATGCAAAATCAATAACCACTTCCATAATGTTGGAATGCATAATGCTAGACTATCATAACCACATAGCCAAAGCCTCGTGCCAAGACTACAAATAAGATTTTGCCAAGGCCTTGTGCCAAGACACTAGTTTGTCTCATGAGACCTACCGATGCATCGAGGAGCTATAGCGGGCTCCACCCGTCCCACATTAAGTCCAATGCATTCCCATATGAAAAGGTTTAAACATAACATAAACATTCGTATTAAAACTAGCATACGAAATGTCAATAATTTCACAATAAACTATGAATGGTATAAAAATAGCACATCCACAATCAAACATATCACAAAACCTTCAATACAATATAGAAGTTTTGTATCATAATAAATCAACTTCAAATAAGCGTAAAATCCATCAAAGGATGTTGACATAGATGAAATCAAAACACTTTTTGGAGAAATATCTCTTTCTATTTTTGAAAGCATTTAAGAGCCATATAAAATAAAACATTTTCTTGAAAATATTCTTATAATCTTGTAAGGAACGCTTTTAAGATTTTATAACGGCAGAAAATAACCGCACTCGCCGTATAAGTTAAAAAAACATTCTTACCTTAATTCTGTCGAAAAGGTTAAAAAGGACCTTGTTTTGAAAACGACAGAAAGATTCCTCTTATAAAAAGTAAAACAAGGGTATAAATGACTTTAACCCATATTCTTGTAAATAATAAAAATGTTTTGAAATACATTTTGAAGAAACATGGATGTGGATGATAAAGAGATCTCAGTAGATTATTACATATAAACAACCTCGGATAATGAAGAGATTGTGAAATAACCCTTACCAATTTGGTAAATTATGAAACATACAACCCATGAAATAGGTACCATACAATTAATATGTAAATACACATAAATTAGAGTGTATTACACAAATAATATAATTATGGGTAGTACATACACCACACAAAAGGTGATGGTGGCAATATGGCATGAATCTCACGGGAATAAAGAGTGAGATGAAAACCCCTTACCTTGTACTTTTCCTTGGTTGGGGTAGGTTAACCTCCTGTATAATGTTGAAATAATTGTAATTAAATTATACAATAATCATATACATTAATATGATATATGATCTTTTAATATTTATTTGATAATAATATCTTAGTATTATCGTTGTTTCGGGTGTTAACTTACTTGTTTTATTTTATATGTTTTGTTACGTAAGCCATGTTTGTAATGGATAGGTTGTATATTATTAATATCCAGAATGATATCAAGTCCTTAAACATCATTTTTAAATCATCAAATGATAATTATACTTGAATGGATACGATGGAGAATGAATCTTATCGCGTTTGTGGAGACGGTAGTCCGTACGTACGCACGAGCGACAATATCATTCTTTTGATATTAAAATAATATATAAATGGATGTTATATCATATATACAGAATAATTAACATGTTATATTTATTATTTACATGAGTTTCACATCATTATTATACCCATCCAAATAATAATATATTGAATAACAATTACACCACGACGTGGAGACGGTAAGTCGTACGTACGCACGTAGGGTGACATGTTATTTAAAGGGTGGATAGAATAATGAATATGGTTGTACCATATTTATAATAACATCACAGTATATGTGAGATACTGGATTTATTATTTTAGAATGGTAAGAACAAAGAAAGAAGAAGTGGAAGAAGAAAGGAACTTGAAAAGGGGTGGTGAAAACATTACCTCTTCTTCGGGTTCTTCCTTTTGATTTGATCAAAAGGGCTCCTTAAGTTGGATTTCTGATCAAACTAAGGCCTTTAGGTTTGAGTTAGGTAAGTTGGGAGAGTATTTGGGCAGGGTTTGGACGAGCCAAGTGGCTTGAGAGGTGTGAGGAATGAGTAGAAGTGGTCTCCTTTTATAAGGGAGAGGAGGGGCTCTTTAGGAAAGAGTGAAAGTATTACTTTATAATATAATTATATTCGGTTTATAATGGTCCAAAAATCATTGAGGTCGAAGATAAGATGACTAATTATTTAAATAACATCAACCAATAAGAATTGGACAGGTTTTACATAATATTTTAATCATTATAATCTTATTTACTTAAATGATTTATTAATGAGGTAAACATTGCATCATTATTGTGTCATTAATAATTTAAATTATTTGATGTCTAAAAATTATAAATAAAATATCATTATGTAGGAAATACTTTTAGATTTCTAATGAATATTTATAATCGAAAATACAACATGTATAACCCTATGTAAAAATTGTTCTTCTAAAATATGTAAGCTTATGCCATTTTTATTTTTATTTTAACTTTATTAATATAATGTGTCCCTACCACATACAAGTGGCTCTAAGGGGTCCCCAAATCGACCCAAGGATGACCATGGTCGGTTATGTGTCCACCAATAAGGTTAGGATACGTTTTAGGGTAATTTTGTATTATTATAATATTAATTGTTAACCCTTATTTACCGGATTTACCCTTTAACCATGGTAAATAAAATATTTACCGCAGTAATTATTCAAAATGTGTAAAAATAAAAGTTACCTATTTACATAATTTGGACATCCTGATTCCAAATATGTAATCCATTTTTCCAAATTCAAAATACAGAAGTGGCAGAAAGTAATTTAAAATTAATTCCCGTTGTTAAAATAAAAAGCGTGTTTTTAAGAGATAATAACTATCAAAAGATTGACACTTGTTTATGTCTGGTTTAATTGTGAAATTATGTCCAATGACAGACATTAAATTAAATGGTAAAAATATATTCTAAATATACTTTAAAACCACTCAAATTCATAATTTATCAATATTAATTATTTTGATTAAAAAAGTTGATTTTAATTAAAATTTAGTAATTTTCACTATTCATCAAAATATAAAAGTTATCCGAAAGGTACCAAAATTTCACCCTAGGCTAATTTCAATATTCCGAATCCAAAAATGAAGTCCATTTTTAAATATAAAATATATATGATTTCAAAAATTAGGTATTACTATTCACAACGGCTAGTTTAATTAGTTGTGGTCTGTGTTAGAACTCAAGGTTGCGTACAACACACGCTATCGCATTATTCGAAGGGAAACGTACCGTGGAAGCTTGGGGTGTTACAAACTGCTTCAAATTATTCTTCATGTAAGTCGTAATATTATATGGATTCTTTAGAAAATACAAAATTAATCCTTTTCAACATATCATCACTCACCAGCATGATTTTTCAATTCCTTGGATTGGAACTGCAAGGAATTTTAAAGGATTCTAATCACTAAACAATATGATTTAAAACAATGGTTGGATACATAATAACTTGTGCCTTCAGATTTCCATTATTTATATTCTCAATTGTAATGAGAATATTCTTAATGAAGTTGATCTTTCTTTGGTTCACCAAGAATTCCAAAATATACATATAACTTTTCTTCAACGTATCTTTGTCACCATTTCTCGGAATGATGAATCCTTGATCCAACAATTCAAGAATCCGAAAGTTAGTAGAAAAATGAGAAATCTTCAGAGTCTTTACATCTGAGAGTCGAAGACAAGCCATAACCTTCAACATCTCAAAACATCCTTTAACATCAGGAAGCTTATGAGAATAAAATGTGGCTTTCCCTTCATACATTATTCCAATCAAACTGGAATCCCTAGTGAAGGAAAGTGTATAAATCTTTCCATAACTCGTGAAAGAAAATTTTCTCCTCTCTTCTCCCTTGAAAAAAGTTACTGATTCATAAAATTCTACTAGAAAATTCGTATATACCAAATCTTGAGCCCCTGGATTCGAGACACAAACACTCTCTCATCCATTCAACTTAATGTTCTTTGAGATGATGGAATCATACTTGGAAAATAAATTTGGATGCACTAACCTTTCTCTATAAATGTACCACTCCGAGATTGGATTGATAGTTGACATGTCTTTCTAAGAATATTCTTCGATAGACAGTCAGATTTGAACAAGATCTGAGAAGTTAAAACCATCATTAAGTAGAGGGGCAGAGCTTCATCACGCGAATGCTTGAGTTTCAATGTGGCACAACCATCGCGGGGTCCTTTATATAGGATTTTGAGGTGACGGTTCATCTTCCAACCCCAATCCAACGGTTGAGAAATCTTCTGACCAGATCTAATGGTTCAAATTAAAGCTGAAAGGAAGTTTTTCTAGAATTCGATCTTTTGAGGATTTTAGAAATAATCGGATTTACAGAAAAATGAATCTGAGGATTTTATAATCAATACAGAATACCAACAAGTAAAAGATGATTGCGAAAACATAAGAAAGGAAATCATACCTTTTGAATTTCCAGGAATATTATTCGTATTAAGTAAAATTTTTCATGAAGAACTTTTTATTCTAATAAAAATGGACTACGAAAGTTTCCATTACAAAAAATCTAAGTTCGAAAATTTCATTACGAAAAAAAATTTGAGTAAAATATTCCCATTACGAAAATTTTGAATGTCTTAATTACAAAAAATTAGAAAATATTTATTATGAAAATTTAGAAAATCTTCATTAGGAAAATTTAGAAATTCTTCATTACGAAAATCTAGAAAATCTTTATTACGAAAATTTAGAAAATCTTCCTTATGATATTGTAGAAAATCTTCATTATGAAAATTTATAAAATCTTCATTACCAAAATTTAAAAAATCTTCATTATGAAAATTTAGAAAAACTATGTAAAAAAATTATCATTAGGAAAATTTAAAAAAACTAACTGTGAAAATTTTCATTATGAAAATTTTGAAAAACTAATAGACAAATGTACTCCCCCTATGAAAAAGAGTTTTTTACTGTAAGGAGATATGTTTCAACAGGGAGTTAATCAGAAGGATTAACTTACAGTTATCATTCCTAACTTCTGTTTAATGTATTCAAATCTATCATAGGGTAATGATTTTGTGGAAATATCAGCAAGTTGACCTTTTGTTTCGATAAATTTTAGAATGATATATCCTTTTTGTGTGCGATACCTAAGAAATTGATGGATAATATCTATTTGTTTTCCACGAGAGTGATGTTAAGGGTTTTTACTTAAGCTAATGGAACTAGTATTATCACACAAAATTTCTGTTTTGGTAAAACTCATACCATAGTCTATGAGTGTGTGTTGCATCCACAACAGTTGAGTACAACAACTTCCAGCTGCTACATATTCAGCTTCAGTAGTGGAAAGTGCTTCTGGGTGTCACTTTTTGCATGACCAAGAAACTAATGAATCTCATAGGGAATTAAATGTTCCAGATGTACTCTTTCTATCCATTCGACACCCACCAAAGTTAGCATCTGAAAAAGTTTTTAAAATAAAATCATTTCTAGAAGTATAAAAGAGTCATAAATCCATGGATCCCTTTATGTAGCAAAAATATATTTTCACTTCCTTTAAATGAGATTCCTTAGGATTGGAGTGATATCTTGCACATAAGCATACATAAAACATTAAGTCTGGATGACTAGCTGTCAAGTATTGTAAAACTTTCTATCATACCGCTAAAAGATGTTTGATCCACTTGTTTCCCAGATTCAATCAAGATCAAGAGAATGTTAGGTAGCAATAAGAGTAATAACACTCTTAGTGTTTTCATATACATACTTTTAAAGAAGAGAGTAATATACTTATGCTGAGATATATAAGATCCTTCTGGTTTTTGAGAAATTTTAATTCCTAGGAAAAATGGTAACTCACCCATCATACTCATTTCAAACCCAGATTTCATTAGATTCATGAAAGAATTAATTAAATATTGCTGAGTTGAACCAAATATAATGTCATCAACATATATTTAAACCATAAAATCGTTTTTCTTATCTTTTTTTATAAAGAGGGTTGGATCTGCATTTCCCTTAACAAATTTATTTTGAAGTAAAAATCTTGTAAGTCTATCATACCAGGCTCTAGGGGCTTGTTTAAGACCATATAAACTTTGGTAAGTTTAGAAAAATGATCAGGATGTTTTGTATATTCAAATCCAGGAGGTTTTTCATCAAAAACTTCCACTTGAACATAACGAATAAGGAAATCACATTTCACATCCATTCAAAAATGATGGAAATTAAATAATGCTATAAAGGAAAGTAATATACTAATAAATTCAAGTCTGGATACTGGAGCATAGGTTTCTTTATAGTCTATTCCTTCTTGTTGATTATAGCATTTAGCAAAAAATCTATCCTTATTTCTTACAATGATTCCATTTTCATCACATTTATTCTTGAAGACACATTTATGTCCAATAACAGAAGTTTCCTTAGGTCATTCAACCAAGGTCCAGACTTTATTCATTTTGAATTCATTTAACTCATCTTTTAAGGCTTTGATCCAATCATCATAACCTAAAGCTTCTTCAGTGTTGTTTGGTTCTAATTGGGAAAGAAATTCTATATGTTCTACATCATTTCATAAGGAACTTCGAGTCCTTATGGTTTGATTGACATCACCAATGAAACTATCACCGGGATGATTCATCATAAACAACTGATTTGGATTTTTTAAAGCATGTTCATCAACATATGGTAGGAAATATTTGGAAGTAAATGTTTCAGAAAAATTTTCTTGAACATTTTCCTTATCAAAAGGATCTTCTATCATGGTTTGATAATCAGTTTTTGAAAATACATCTGAAGATGTAGGTTGAGTTTTTTTTAAAACAAAGGGATTAGTTCCATCAAATTTCATATGTATTGTTTCTTCAATAGTACAAGTATTTTTATTAAAAACTATATATTCCTTAGATTTTGTAGAGTAGCCTAAGAAAATTTCTTCATCATATTTTGGTGTGATTTATGTAAATTTTCATTAGAATTCAAAATGAATACTTTTCAACCCAAAACCTTGAAGTAGGAAATTCTAGGTTTTCTAACATTCCATAACTCATAAAGGGTTTTATTAAGAAAAGGTCGAATTAAAACTCTATTTATAGTATAACAAGAAGTACTTACAGCCTCAGCCCAAAAATGTTTTGCTATAGAATATTCACTCAACCCGGTTCTAGTTTTTTCTTGAATAATTCTATTTCTTCTTTCAACAACACCATTCTATTGTGGAGTTATTGGTGCTGAGAAGTAAAGAGTAATTCATTTTCTACTACAAAAAGATTAAAAATAATAATTTTTAAATTCTCCTCCATGATCAATTCGAATAGTTATCAAAGGAATGTTTTTATCATTTTTAACTTGGGCTCTAGAACTTTTGAAATAAGAAAAAGCTTTAGATTTCATTACTAGAAAATAAACCCACGTAAATCTAGTGTAATCATCAACTAGGATAAATACATAATATTTTCCACCAATGATTCCAATTTTTGTTGGACCAAAAAGATCCATATGCACTAGCTGTAATGAAATAGATTTTGAGACTTCAAAAATTGATTTAAAACTTTATTTATGTTGCTTTCCATATTGACAAGGATCACAGATTTTTGAAAATTCAAATCTATGCTCTGGTATATCCTTAACAAGTCTCTTCTTAGAGAGATTTCATAGGATTCTAGGGTTACAGTGACCTAACCTTCTATTCCATAACCATGATTGATCTTCCATTTCTCTAATTCAAGGTAGATTTTGGCTCTTATGGTGTTGTAAGTTTAATTTGTATACATTCTCTTGACTATGGGCAGAAAGAATAAACTCTTCCTTGGAATTTTGTACAAAGCATTTATCATTCTTAAAATTCACAAGGTAACCATTAACACATAATTGTCTTATGCTAATGAGGTTGTTCTTAAGACACTTAACAAGTAAAACATTTGAAATTAATGTTTTTTCAAGAAGACCAATGTTACCTATACCAATAATTTCTCCCTGAGCATTATCTCTGAAAGTTATTTTCCTCCTTTTGTCTTGATAATATTTTCACAGAATTTTTTGTTACCAGTCATATGACAGGAACATCCACTATCCATGTACCATGTATTAATGCTGGTACTATATTTATTTCCCTGAAAATAAGAATGTTATACTTTCAAAATCCAAACTTTCTTGGATCCGAAAATTTCAGAGAGAAAAATTTTAGGTACCCATATCTTTTTAGAAAAATAAGGATTCTGAAAACCTAAAGAGTAAGTTTTATTCAAGGAACAATTTTTAGCCCAATGTCCACCGCACTGACATTTAGTGTAGAATAAAGCTCATTGAGGAACAAAATAATTATTAATAAAAATTGGGTTGGCATGGGTATAACTAAATCCAGACTGATACTTACGGGTCATATTTGAGAATACGTCTTATCAAAATTATCCTTGATAGAGGTTAAGTTTGAAAAACACTTCCTCAAGGAAAAAAATTCAGTTTTTAGTTTTATAACCACTTTTTTATCATCAAAAAAATTAGATTGAGAACTAGAGCTAGTCTTTAAAACATTTTTATTTGAAATTACTTTTTCTAGATCCTTAAAAAGTTTATCCTTCTCATAATTAACTTCCTCCAGATTTTTTAAAATACATTCAAAATAAAAAATTTTCTTATCAGGATCATCAGAGTGACTTTATATTTTCACAGTAAGAATAGTATTTCTAGATTTTTCCTTATTATGTTTTTTCATGAGTTTTGAATTCTCATTCTCAAAGAGTTTAGAAAATCTAGAAACATCTTCATAGGTGGGAAAATTATTATCTTCATCAGAAGAAGATTCTTCATCTGATGATTCATAATATTTATCACCACTATAATTAGAATTTAATGATACATTGGTTAGGGATTCATCATTGTGTACCGTAGCCATTAGACAATGATTTTTAGTGGGTAGCTTCGCTAGTAGTCCAAGAATATTCTGACCAGAAGATTCGTACTCTGAAGAATCATCATATGAGTCACCCCCACTGGCACTCTAGGTATCATTAGCCTTAAATACTATCTTAGCCTTATCCTTGTAGTACTTCTTTCTATTCCTTTTAGAATGCTTTTCCTTTCTGTTATTCTTCTTTAGCATAGGACAACCTGGTATTATATGACCTGCTCTTTTACATTCATAGCATGTATCTTCAGAATCTTTCCGGTCTTTACTTTCATTCTTCTTGATTTTAGACTGAAAGTTCATCTGTCCAATAATCCTTGTTCATCCTTCGAGAAAGGTTGGATAACTCATTTTCTGAAGATTCACTTCCACTAGATTCGGATTGAATAATAGAATTCTTAGATTTTGATCTTGTAACACTCTCAGGAGTTCTAGCGTTCATATGATTTGAAGTTGTTGTAAAAGAAACACTGCCATTTCCATTCTTCTTCTTGATATTATCAGAATCTCTCTTCATTCTAGTTTTATGTTGTAAAATAGTTCCAAATAACTCATCAAAAGAAATATGAGTAGCTTTCTTATTCTCATTTATAGCTGTTCGTTTTGATTCCCACTCGTTAGGTATGATGTCTCTGATCTTATCAACAATAGATTCATCATCTAATCCTTTCTCACCCATAGATTGTAAACTATTAACAATAGTCGTGAACATTTGTTGTACCTTGAATATGGGTTCTCTATAAGGAAAGCAGAAACCATGATATTTAGCTCTGAGCATGGCTCTCCTAGTTTCAATAACTTTCGATGTTCCAATGTGAGTAACTTCAAAATTCTTCCAAATAAAATTTGCTGCTTCACAATATGAAATTTGGCTATATATTTTTCTATACATATAACAAAGTAAAGTATTGTGTACCTTATAGTTCAGTTGATATTCAAGATTTTCTTGGTTGGTGAATGTACTAACTTCCTTGTCAGGGATTTTATATCCTCCAGTAAGCATGAAAAAACTATCTACTCCAGTGTTAATGAAAATGGTGTTCATATGATCTCTCCAATATGTGTAATCATTCCCATAAAAAATAGGTGGTCTTGTAGGATTTAGGTTGTCGATAGAACCATCGTTCATTCTTGTCATCTTAAGAGCAGAAATCTTTCAACACATACATGTTAATAAAAAAGTTCGTAATCAAGGAAACAAATCCTATGCAAAGAAAATATAACAATGAAAACTGAGCAAGGAAAACTTAAAAGTGAATATATGTATTTTAGAGAATTCCTCTAATACCAATTGTAGGATCAAAATAAGAATTTAGATGCTCAATATACAAGAAACTGGTGAATTTTATACTTTAAAAAATCATTTAGAACCTTTATAGTTGGTATAATAATTTCCTTTCTAACCCTAAGGAAAACAATGTTTAACAAAGTTAAACAAGGTAAATTCACAAGACCTATTAGTTCTACACACTTGCTAGATTCTGGAAATATGGTTCTAGAAATGAAACATTAGAAAAGTTTACAAGTCAAATATTTTATCTTAAAGTGTATAAAATCTAACAAATCAGAGTACACAAAAACAAGGAATTTTAAGAAAATTATAATTTCCTTATCAATAAAAAATGCATCAGAAAAATTAACTTGAAACAAGAAAAAGTAACAAGTATAAATTATTTTAACCCAAAGAGTAGGGTATTCAACAACCCTGGATAAAGGTCCCTTGATTTATACTTTCAGGAAACTCTATCTTACCCACAAATGGATAATCCCTCAATAAGAGTATTGGATTCTATCTTGCTATCCCCGTAATCCCCCAAACTTCAAGGTAGTTGGCACCTCTATCTTCCTCAGCATGGAAGCCCTCGAACTTTAAGGTAGTCGGAACCTCTGACTTCTTATCTCCAGAAGCCCTTGAATGTACTCATCAACATTCAGAGTCACATGAAGCAATATGAACAAGATGTTCATTATGCTATGATCATGAGTGTATCTCTCTCTAGAATTCACCTTAACCATGTGTAATCTCTAGAGTGATAGTCGATCATCAGTGTCATTGTGAGCTCATTCAAATTAACTCCTATTTATAGCCATATCTTTAACGGTCGGCTCCCTCCTCCAATGGTCATATTTTTCCTTAAATATCAAAGGGTCATTTACATGTGTCTCTCAAAAAATGGTTAGTTTGAAACAGAATGTATGACATTGTTTCATAGCTATATCAAGAATGAGAAAAATATGGTTGCTTAACCAAAACCAATTTTTTGGAGTCTAAGAAGAATTAATATTCAGAGTATAAGAAAAATGAAGATTCTGCGTCTAAACAAAATGAATATTATATGTCTAATCAAAATGAATATTCAAAGTCTAAGAAATAGTCATATTCAAAGTCTAAGAAAAATGAATATTCAGAGTCTAAGCAAAAAATAATATTCATAGTCTAAGAAAAATGAATATTTGGCGTCTAAACAAAATGAATATTTGAAGTCTAAGAAAAAACAATATTTGGATTCTAACCAAAAATAATATTCTAAGTCTATAATACATGAACATTCAGATTCTATTTTTCAAGAAATTCATAATCTGAATTTAGAGTCGGAATTCATAAAAATTTGTAACCTGAATTCAGAGTATTAGTTCGTAAGAATTCATAATCAGAATTCAGAGTCTGAATTCATAAGAATACATAACCTGAATTCGGAGTCTGAAACAGAATGATCTATATTTTTGTAATTATAGGATTCTAAGGTTTTTCAATATGAAACCAAGAGTTATATTTAGAATTACTGAAATATGAATAATAAAAACATGGTAAAGAAAAATTTTCCTTGGGAAAGAAAAATTTTCCTTATGAAGGTAAATCTTTGTGAGAAAGAAATTTTACTTAAGATAGTGTGTTTGTGATTTTCAAAACATGAAATAATGGAAAAGTCATAAGGAATCCATATTGACTCAACATAACAAACATGACTTACACAACAAAACATGCATCGGAAAACAAAGATGTTAACAACTGAAACAATGTTAATACTAAAATATTCTAAAAAAATGATATAACATGAACATATATATTATCAAAAAATACCTATATAGTCATGGTATAATTCAATAACATGTTTTATCTATTATACAAGAGGTCAATGAACCATAAACTAAAGGAATGTATAATGAAAGGGTTAATTTCAAAATCTCATTATTATCCGAGGTAGTTTATATGTACATATCTACTAGGACATCTTTATCATCCATGACCATGTTTCCTAAAATGTATTTCAAAATATTATCTACAATTTTTTAATGAAATATTAATCCATGTTTAATTTTTTATAAAATTTTCTTAAATGAATCTTTCCATCATTTTCCAAAAAAGGTATGTTATGACCATTTCAACAAAATAAGGAAATAGTGACAATTTAACTTATATGGAATGAGTGGATATCTTATGATGATCTGAAACCATAAAATTTTTAATCTTTCCTTATAAACAAACAATTTTTTTTCCATAATATATTTTTTCTCTTCTAAATATGAGTCTTTTAAATTATTTTTACTTAAAAATCGATATCTCTATCAGAGAGTTGTAATGATTTTATTAGATTTTTTTCATCCCAGTCAACACCATTTATTATATTTTATGATGAATTGATGTTGATTTATTATGATACAATATTCATTATTTTATTTATGGTTTTATGAAATGTTTGACTGTGGATGAGCTTTCAAGATACCATACATGGTTTATGGTGAATGTATTAACATTTCATATTGTTGTTTTAAAAAGAATGTTTATGTTATGTTTCAACCTTTTTATATGAGGAATGCATTGGACTTAGTAAGTGATATGAAGGGCCTGATATAGCCCCTTTATGCATCAATAAGTCTCACAGAACAAAAAAGTTTGGGTTTTTACCCATTTATATCTTGTCTTGGAATGAGGGCTTGACGATGTGGTTATGATGTCTAGCATTATAAATTCCATCATCATAAGATTAATTATTAATTTAATATGTAACTATTCGACTATTAGAAAATCCATGTGAATGATTAAATGGAAATACTTGATTTATTCCTTTCATATTATGCAGAAGATTATGTTCAAAAGGAATGTGTTCTGGTTTTATACATTTCCTTAAAAGATCATGATTATTTATGATACATGTCACAATATTGTTTTCCCTTACTAAGCATATGAGCTCAACCCTTTCTTATGGTTTACATTACCAGGTTTCTAAGATGATTATTTTAATTAGTATGAAGGTATCATATAAGAGAATAATTGTGTTCCCTAAGGATTTTATGTGTTTTATTTTATGTTATCAACTGTAATTTAATTTTCATGTTTATAATTTATTTTCTGAGACTGCTAAAAATATTGTTCCTTTGGGATTTGTTTCCTTATAATCAAGCATATATATTAAAATAATTTAGACACCGAGCTTATGGGGTAGGGGAGTTACATAAAACATGTACATTGAATAAAGAATAAAGTATATAAAATGAACCTAAAATAACATTAATGATATATATTTCATGATAACATAACAATTGGCCATCATATAAACTATATAAATATAACATGGTGAATAAAGAAAAAAATTTCTCTATGAAATGAATTTAAATCAAAATTCCATTTCCTTTATATCGAAAATCACAATGCAATTACACTTAATATTCAATGTAATTAAATGTAGTTAAATAATATAAATATCCAAGAAATATATTCATTTATATTTAATTTTAGAATATCTATTTATATTCATTTGTTATTTATTTTTATTATAGTTTCCACTAATATTGTTCAGTCGGGGTTGTTTATTTAATTTCATCATAATACTTTTTTTTCTAACTATTCTCAATGTTATTGTAAAATAGATTCAAAATCTATAGAATTAAATATTATTATGTCCTTTAATATTTCATTAGAACATAATTTTGATAGTTATGTAGATTCTATATTAGGGGACTCAATTTAGATAAGTTACATTAATATTTACCATTTTTATGATGAATTTACTATAACTAAATATTGTTACTATTTATATAGACTGTATTATATTATAATCCCATAATGTAAATGGTTTTTTAGATGTCCATTTATATAAAATAAATACATGTTCAATTTAATATTTCTATTTGATATAGAAAGTGAAAATGAAACTTCATATCATGGAAGAAGATGTCGGAAAATACACATGGATGATGATCCCATTTTCAATGAAATTAAAAAAGGTTAGAATATAAAATATCATATAATTTCAAATTCATTAAAAATTTATAGAAAATATATTATCAAAGTATATAGCCTTTTTGAAACATCCATGAAATAATTAAATAAATCATTATCCATTAATATAATAATATTTCATTATATTATTAATATTGGATTCATTGTATTAAATTTACTCTAAGTATTTTGGAAGAGAAATCTTAATAAGAAAATATAAAAAGTATGAATTATTTACCCTTAAAATATATGATTTCCTTATGTAAATTTCCTTGGATATGCGAGCATTTGGTTATATAATTGATACGTGATGATTATGAAATATATATAGGAATCTAGGAGAATAAATATGGAAGGGTGTTATTATAACATTAGAAAGAAATGTAGTATCACAATGTCATAGAAGTGTTCTCCATTTAAAAGTCATGAGAAAGAAAATTTTGGAAGTTCTGATTTCATTTAAAATATTTTATTTTACTATTCAATGGTAAAAAAATCCAAATGTAAGTAATTATGGGATTTGGTGTGAGATAAGATTGATCAAGTACTTATCATTCATTTTAAATCATGTTTTAAAATTTTTTATGTATATTTACAACTATATTGTTAGACTTTACCATTTTGGTTTTTACCGGGTTAATAATACTATACCAAGGTAAAATATATTTTGTTAAAAATATTAAATAACACTTTTTTAAATATATTTATTTTATGGATATAAAATTATTCTATATATAATATAATTCAAAAGATAAATAGGTGGAAATAATCATTTTTGTTATATCAATTAGTATATTGAAAAAGGTGTTTTCTTTTAAAATATTGTTTTTATCATTATGTTTTTTTAAAAAATTAATTATTTTTTTATATTTATATTTATATATTTAGTCCTTATATTATAGTAATTTATTAGAGTACAATAATCTATTTTTAAAAATAAATATTAGAAATGATCATAAAACAATTCATTTAAAATAATTGTTATAACATTATAACATAAATTAACTTCAATCACAATAAACATTTTTATTACTAAAAATATAGTATTAATTTTAAAAGAATTTGACCTTTTTATTTCAAAATATGCAATAAAAATTTTAATTTAATATTTTATTTATATGAAAAATAATTTAAATATTTTAGAATGTAAATGCATAAAAAACTATAATTGAAAACCCATATTTTTAAAATTAGTATTTATGTGTGGGATAAAATTATAAATTTTTATATTTTAAAGGGAAATGTTATTATAAAAATTATATTTTTTTCAATTCATACAAGAAATTAGTATTATGGTAAAAAAACAAATAATTACAAAAAAATAAAAAAAAAATTAAATTTTCCTATTAGAAAATATTACCAATGTTTAGAAAATCATAATCATAAGTTTTCATATTTCATAACAGTATTATATAATGTATATTTAAACTTCTGAAATGTACATTTTTTCTTAGAAAAAGTTTTATAAGTAACAATTGTAAAATATGTACTTGATATAATCATAAACATTACAGTTTTAGGGGAAATAATATTTTACATTATTCATATAAAAATAAATTATTTTGGAAAAATACAAAAAAAATCTTATATTGTAATGATGAACCAAAACATAATTCCATGTTATCGAATTCTAATCTACACATTTTATTGATTTTACTATTAGATAAAATTACAAAATACAAATAATAAGTGATTTTATATAAAGCTCTTTAAATATTCAATATTCATAATATTATATGACATGGAATACTGATTAAATAATTATTATTTATATCATACTAACTTGATTTTTTTCAATATGTTGATGTTGAAAAATTTATTTGATTCTTATTAAATAATTATTTTATTATAAAATCCACGGAATAAGTTGTCTAATAAAAAATATTATTCAAATAATATATTTCAATTTCATTATTCAGTAATTAATAATTATATTAATTAAATTTATTATTATTATTACACTACATCAGTATACCTATTTAATACATGTATAGACAAAGACAATATTTCCAAAGACAATAATTCTGATATCCATTTTTTTATGATTATGTTTAGTTATTATATATAGCTATATGAAATCATCCATTAATTTCTTATGCACATGGAAAGGAACCATTCCTATTTCATATTATTTTTTATTAATAATTCTTACAACTTTCTTGGTGTTTTTCCCTACTATAGGTTATATTTGCTTATTGGTGATCCTAAAGATTGAATATTTTATAGGTTATTCTAAAACTGTGAATATTTTTTTAATTTTTATTTATTTTCCCCTATTATTTTACTCACATTAAATGGATATATTCATATATGGTGAGTAATATAATAGGATGTGAAATATATTATTTTATGGTTTTTTAGTAATGTTTAATCTAAAAATATACATAATTTGTCATTATTTTTTATTACATTTAAGACTAACTACTACAACATTAATGAATGATGACTACTATAGTATTACAGTACTATAGTGGTATACAATTACTTCTATAGATAAGATTCTAGATCTTAATAATTCACACCCATTTTATGAACTATCTTATTGGGAATATCTATTACACTTCCCTTTTGACCATAACCTATTAAATAAACCCCTTTATCATTCATCATAAAAGGAAAAAACATGGTATATAAATTCATAAACTAGAAGGGCCATAACCAAAAAAATTGTCTTGTTGTTCACTATTAGATTAAAATTTTCATCTAATAAAACATGAAATAATGTATGTTGATATGTCATTTCATAGCTACAAAAAATTGATATTTAAGAGGTCAAATTATTCTAATAGAAATTTAGAATCGAAACCATAATATATCTGGAAACATGAGTGTGAGGATTCATATAACATAAATCATATTATACATATAATTATATGTTTTATAAGAAAATATTCTGAACAAGGTGGAAACAATAGAACATAAGTTGAATCCCATGTGTGAAATCGATTTAGAAATGAGCTTATGAATAGTACTAATGAAAGAAAGATGATTTTTTTCTTAAAATCATTGATAATTATCAAATATTTAGGGTTAAATAGATCAGGAGTTCATTAAAAAAATAAAACAAAATCAAATGATCAAAATATTATAATATTAAAGAGGATAAATACCATGGGATATATAATGAGGGCCATTTCTAAGGAATCATGAAACATATATAAATTTTGAATGTGATTTACAATATTCATAAAGAACATATCAACCTATATTCATAATGAAATATAACTGGGTTTGAGGATAGATAAAACTATTGTTAATATTATACAAAAAACTTATTAAATATATATTCATATTCTAGTAAAAATTTCGAAGAAATATAAATAAAACAAACTGAGGAATTGGTGTTAATATTTATACCTCATAAATGTATTCCAAATAAAATTTCATCATATGAAAAAAACATATTAATGTTCTCTTAATGAAAAATGAAGTCATTTCATATCAATCCATTTTCAAGAAAAACATTATTTCTTATGTAATATATTGATAGTCCCAGAAATCATATTCCATAAAATTTTATCTCACACTTTAGAAGATGAATATCTATAATGTTGCGTATATGAGTTTTTCTTACAGAATATAATATTATAGTCTCAATTTTTTAAATTATTAATGTCATGACCTGACCCATACCGAGTCATGAGATGTAACTACCCCAATCCTACCTCCATAGGTCATTGTGTGGAAACAAGTGTCGAAGGCACAAGGAACTTGGGGAGGCCTTTGCCTATGTACTTATACACACACACATCCATCTCAATGAATAAGTATATAGGGAAAGAAGTAAATATTTAAACACGTTGTTAATAAATCTACCATTAATAGACCAATAAATAGTATGAGTACATAAATGTATACTGAATTGGAAAAGGGACAAAAACATGCCAAACTAGAATAGTGTCCCAACCTTTCAAAATGATGAATAAAGGAAAATATGTGAGGGAGCCCATCTCCAAGAATTCGAGCTATGACTATCAGACATGGTCCAAGCATTTTATCCATGGTTCCTTGAAGTCATGATCATACATGTCTATTTTCTTCATAAGGGATGATACATGTGGGAAATTCACATGCAGTGGTGAGTATAAACATACCTAGTAGGAAGCCCTAAATTAAAGGGTGAGAAGTAAGAGATACAAATGGAAAGAAAAACAGTAGTTGTAACAATGTATAATAAAAAAGTACAGCTCAACCCCACAATAAAGTAGTATGTTCATATAGACATAAGGAAATAAAAAAGGAGATAAGGTTAACTTCTCAATGAGTCTTACATACCTATATTAGGATATTATAATTTTCAAACCATGAGAAGCTAGATAGGGAAATAACATTACATAAACTATGCTACTTCACCTCTCTTAGAAGGAGAGTAACCAAAACCCAAGGTGTGGGTACTAAAAATAGGATATATATATATATATATATATAGACACAATCAACGATTCCCAAATGAGAGAGTAAGGGTATTCCTATCTCAAAGATCATCATAGTAAATGTTTTACCAATAGTCCAGATGTAACGGTAAGGTATGTCTCATCACTGATCCACGTAGTCTAGAGTTAAACTCAAAGTTGAGGTCCTTTTCCCAGCCTGTTTGGAGAGTTCAACTCTGAATAGGTTAAGGTTCTATGTCTAGCCTGACTTGAGGGTGACACTCAAATGTTATTGAGGACCCATGCTCAGCCCGGTTGGAGGGTTCCACTTGGAGTTGGTTGAGGACCCATGCCCAGGCTGGCTGGAGGGTTCCTCTCAGAGACCTGTAATAAAATCTTCTAATCACTACATGATTACTATTGTGGATTCTATTCTAAAATTTCCAAAGATTCTTCAATAAATGTTTCTTCCATGTTTCCAAATTTAATGAGATCACAAATAACACTTCACACATCCAAATGGATTGCATAATTGTGATCCTTTGGAAAAAACATGAAAGGTAGTCTATCCACTTTCTCCGATAAGACATCAGATGAAAATATGTATAATGCTACATAGTTCTCTAAAGGGATATTGTGGGGAACACACTGTGGCCCTTATTTTATTATAGGGATCATGTAATTGCGATCCTCTCAAGAAATCACATGTGATTGATGACTCAATCATCCAAAACAAATACCCAATGACAAAGAAGCATTTCACCACTACCCGCGTGAACTAGGCCCCCTAGGGCCCACACATTGACACTGGTTTTACTAATTGAATATAGCCTTGATAGTTTTTTCCCAAGGATTAGTGTCACGATGCCACTAATGGTTCATTAATTGTAGATCACATATATGTGCTTTTTCCTATAACAAAACCCCAATATAATAATAATTATATTATTATTAATAATATATGGTGTTTCATAGAACTGGGACACGAAACCAATTCAGGATGTTTTATAACTAGTTTAAAAAGATCTATCTTAAAGAGAGGAACGTGTGGTTGTAGACTATGCATCGATCAAAAACCAAAACTAGAATATACAACCTTATTAAGCCATATTTTCCATACCCGACCCGGTCCATCCCAATCTCGACGGACCGCTCTGCCTAGGCTGGGATGTGGCCTCTCTGCATGGCAAGGCCCATCTCTTGCTCTTCTCCTAGACCACCATTCCATCTAGCCATTGGCCTCACTAGTACTCCACCTCACTAGATAGTTGACTGCTTCAATGTGGTGACCATAATGACTCAGCACCTATCACCCCTCAGACGCCCCACCTACCTATGACGCATCTCCGTTGTCTGGCCTCTAACACTTACGACCCCACCATCCCCTCCCCCAACATCACTCCACCATCCCAACACATGCACGCCGCACCGCCAGCCGTAATCCTAGCCTCACTATGCCCAGCGCACCACCACCTCTGCCCGATGGCCTCGACCCGCTATCGTCTGAAGTCGTGACTATCCATTGCCACCGCTATCCATCGGCCATCGATGTTGGTGTTTCTCCAGTGATCCCTTCGATGGATCACTCGAACTCCTCATATTACTGAATCACGAATCTGTCATAATATTGGGGGTTCCTTGCTACATGGGCTTCACATCATCGGCCTCCGCATGAGGATCCATTGTTTCCTTATGCATCCAAAAGCTCCAAGTAATATTTCAGAATAATGAATTGATTTCAGATTAAATGTTAGTCCTTAAAACACGGATCGTTGGCCAAGATAGTCTGGTAAAAAATGATTTATAAATTAAATAATGAAGAGGCTGAGAAAAGAATTAAATTTTAATGAAAACATCAATTAGAACCCAAATGTTGAAGAAATGATACATCTATTTGATCACCCATCATTGAAAATGCATGTGCTCTACTCCTGTTATGATCTATTGAGGTTCTATCAAATAAATCTCATTTAGTTTAAGAATAATGGTTAAAAATTGTTTATATAGGGTGATATAGTATTAAGGGCTAACACTAATCCCAATGCCATATGTTTTCATTTATAGTAAAACACTAGAAAGCCCCCCAATGGTTGTGAAATTTGATACCCCACCCCCCTCTCATTTTATTTCATCCCTAAGTATAACTCCCAATTAAAAACTCAACAATGGTCTCTAATTTATGATATGATACTCCGGTCAATAGATATTCAACATGACATCAGTGGTAAAATAATTAAGTTTAATTATTTTTTGACAATTTTCCCCTAGGTGAATTTTATTATAGAAGTCTCGCACATACAAAATTTATTCCCATCATATGGTATATGCTACATTAAAAAGTCAACCCTGGGATTATATTTCTGATCTCGTCATCAATTTAAGAGTAATCACGTTTTCTTCAGATTGATATTGTTAAATATACATAATATTATTATAAAATTTATTCCAGGAACATAGGGCCTAAAAATTACAGGCTTTCACAACACCTATCACTAGAAATATAAATAGAAATATTTCAAATTCATACAAGGAAAATACTGTGTCCCTACATCATTCTCTCCTTCAAGCATTTTATCCCCAAAAATAAAAAATCGGAAAATAACTATGAATAATGAGCCCGTGTATGGATCTCCCATTTCTAGGAACATTCTTACACATTTCCATGCTACCAAGTTCATGATCCAATAAGAATAGGCCATCATCTTAACAGTATCTCCTAACAATTCCCGATCGCAACTAGGTGCTCTACAAAGGAGGCTCTGCCATCATATTCCAGCTCTCCCCAATTGATGATGTTAAAAGGATCATGCACATATCTCCTCATCAACAAAACATATAAGATGTCACGAACCTAGTACATCTATGGGGTTTGGAAAAGGTTGTATAAATCCTCGGCAACCCTTCAAGTGATCTGAAATAGCCTGATGAACCTCAGGGAGACCTTACGTCCCCTACCGAGCCTCTGCATTCCACGACATCAGGAGACACTCTTGAAGGCGTGGTCTCCCTTATTTAACTCAATGGGCTTACAACGGTGGTCTATGTATTAATTCCTTCAACTTTGGGCCATTTTTATCCATTCAAGGATGACATGTACTTTCTACGACACTGATTTCACCAACTATGGGCCCATGAGGGATAACTCCCCATCCTCTGTCCCGCATAGAGGTTACCTGTAGGGTATCCCATATAGGGCCTCAAAAAGTACCACACTAACTGTAGAGTGAAAATTTTTGTTAAACAAAAAAACTAACAAGGGTAGGTGATCCTCCAAACTCTTGCCGAAATCTTAGACACAAGCACTTAGCATATCCTACAACACCTGGATAGTGCGCTTGGTATGCCGATTGGTCTAGGGGTAAAAAGTTGTTCTCATCTGCAACAGGGTCTTGAATTCCTCTTGCATACCTCTCCATAAATTTGACGTAAACCATGTGTCACAATTGGAGAAAATTTTTGAGGGTACCCTTTCATGGTGGATGATATCTCATAGGTGAAACTTCCCCCATAAATCTCCACTAATATATACTCTCTAATAGCACAGAAGTGCTCCAACTTGGTGAGTCGGTCCACTATAACCCAGATTGCATGATCACCATTCGCTGTGAATGGAATCCCTATAATGAAGTCAATGGATATTCAATCACACATCATCTCTGGGGTGTCAAGGGGTTATAACAATCCCACCAGAACTAGATGCTCAGTCTTCAAATACTGATAGGTGAGGCATCATATGACAAACTCATCTATGAATTTCCTCAAGAAAGACCACCAAAGGTTCCTTTGAATATCCTTGTAAATATTCACCACACTGGGATGTACATCTAAGAGAGATATGTGTAAATCCTACATCACATACTCCTACATCACGACTGGAACCACTGTTTTCCCCTAAAACAAAATCTCATGATTCCATCCTTCAAAATATCCAACAGGTGATTCAAAAGTGGATATATGATGATGCACAACTTTGCAGTCGATGTCTCCTAGATAGTACTCTCTCACAAAATCAATGAGTGAAGTAGTCTATTCCATCGACTTTAGAAAGTTGTACCCACCAACTCAACTACGGTCAGTTGTTGAGAAGCTAACTACTATGAATCATCTTGTACAAGGAAAGCTTGGGACATCATACTAAGGAAAATAGATACAAAATTTCCCTTCTAAAGAGTATATACTATCTTTGTGTAATAGTCCTATAGGAACTCCAACCATCATTACTTCCAAATATTTAAATCTCTTTGGGTAAAGATGTATTTGAGGCTCTGGTTGTTTAAGTAAACCACAAAGTTATATCCTAGGATGCAGTTTCTCCACATATTGAGGGTGAAGACTACCGCTATGAGCTCCACGTCATGAGTTACATAGTTCTACTCATGGTGTCTCAATCTCCTCCAACCATATGTGATGCTTCTTGATGTTTCTTGAAAACGAAACTGAGCACAACTCCTTAGGTATCACAATACACTCTGAACTCAATGCCCTCCTCTAGTTGTCTATGTACTGGAGCACTTTTCAACCTTAACCTCAAATACAAGAATACATTCCATAACTTATTAGATGAGGTAAATATCTAAACATTCAACATCAGAGCAGTCAAAGGAGATGTGATCCTGAATAAGTCTATGAGAAATATCTAAAACTACCCAACCAGACCAAGAAAGTTTCATGCCTCTAAATCATTCTTCGGTGGATCCCATGAAATAACAACATCTATCATTGCTTGATCTATTTATAGGCCTTCTTCTAAGATAAAATTCCCCGAATAAATTATCATCATGTATCCAAAAATGGAAATTTGTGATCTTTCTATAAAGATGGTGATCTCAAAATAAATCACCATAATCACCGTCAAGTGATCTTCATGATCTTTTTCTGACACAGAGTAAAAAATTATGTCATCAATGAAGAAAACAACAAACTAGTATAAGTTTTGCAGGAAGAACTGATTTATCAATGACATAAAAATGGTGGGGGCATTTATCACCCCAAATGGAATCACTATGAACTTGTAATCCACGTAGTGACATTAGATGGAAAACATCAGAATATCAGCCTCACTAACCCATAGCTGGTGGTAGAAGGATCTGAGATTGATAATGGAAAACCATCTCACACCTCACAAATAGTCAACGAGCTCCTCGATCCTTGATAAGTAAAAATTATTCATTATTGTGTCTTAGATTAGGCGATGATAAACCACACAAATCTAAAATCTCCAGTCTACCATCTCCCCAAATCGAATCAGAGCCTCCCGAGGGATTTACTAGGCCTAATGAAACCCTTCTCACAATGTCCGTCCAACTATTAATGTAACTATCTAATCTCCAAGGGGGTCCATATGATATGCCTTAGAAGATATCAGTCCAGTCCTTGGTTTCAAATCAATGAAAAAAATCAAATTCCCACCTTGGAGTAAGTATTGAAATGTCATTGGAAAAGATGTCCATGTATTCCTCCTAAACTGAATAATCCTAGGTCTTTGAAGAGTCTGTTGCACCAAGGTTAATTCTTTATAACTGATTTCTAAAAGGATATTTCCAATTACTGACAACACTCATATTCTCTTCTATAAGGTCCCATTCACCATGAATGGTGAACCTGATCATATTTTTGTTCTTGCATCTTACTAGCTTACGATGACAATCAATCTGGGCTCAAACCATAGAATTCCAATCCATGAAACAGATGACATCAAAACATCCAATCATGATGACCAGTAGGTCCCACATGAACCTTTCTCTTCCAAATGATAGCTCACACTACTGGAAGAAGAAATACATAGAATATGCACTTCCAATAGAAACCTCGAGACAACTCTATTGTGCTAGAACCTCTACTGGGATATCCAAATCCCATTACATCTGTAACAATATAATGTAGTGACTAATGCTCATGTCTACTAGTACTTAATCATGGATATAATAATCACAGAGAGTACCTTAGATCACTTTGTGCACTGTAGGATCATTAACACCCATATCCTACAGCTATCTACAGCCCCAACAACCAACTCCCAAAGATGGACATGGGCTGCTCGGTGCTGGTGGTGGAAGGATCTTATATTGTCTCCCCGACCTCCATCTCCTCTTACTCCAACTTAATCACAAAATCCATGGGGACCACCCTATCCCAGTCTGTGTGATCCCTGGCCATGGGGCATCCTCTACCATGGAGGGCCACCTACTACCTGATAGGGATCCTCAACATGCCTAGCTGGGAAGTCTTATTCCATCTAACCTCACTCGTCACATGTAATTCATTCACTTTATCTAGGTTGACCTAGTGTTCTAAGTGGCCTTAGTGCTACCTAACCGTGTGGTCAATTATAATCCAGGGAAGATATCCTATGTCATAGCCCTATCAATTGATGTTAGCCAACTATCATAGATGTCTCGACTCTAATATGCATCTTTCATTTCCAGCCAACTGGAATCCATATTTTAGGAATCTGTTCCTCTCATGCTCCTTCTCTAGCACCTCGGTGTATATAGGGATGAACATGGTACTATACTAGAACTGATCTCTATGTGCAGTCCCAACTCGATCTTATTTTCCCCGAAGTAGCTATCTTGGATCATGTCCATAGAATTGTGAGTGTAGTCTGTGAAGATGGATGAGTATTATTCCACATTCATCCCACTCTGTCAATGTTGTAGATAATCCTAGATCCTAAAAGAGGTTAATAGTGAGGGTAAGTACACCTCGCGAAACAAATGTTGTAATACATCCCATTATAGTGATGACTCACGGTGCATCTAGGAAACTAGGCTCCACAAATGACCAGTTTTTTCATGATAAAGGATAGATAACATGGCCACAATATGATCTACCGACTTCCACACAAGCTTGAAGAGGCAGACCACTGACTCTAACCATTCCTATGCGGCTAAGGGTCTAGCTCACTATGAATCCTCAGTGGCATCTAGTGCTGGAACTCATGGAGTGTGCTTAGCATGTGCTCATCCTTGGTCTATGATTCCATAACTATCATTTTCTCCATATTTGAAGGCACTACTACTATCCCACATGGTGGAAGGTGATCACATGATGGGCCTTGAACTGATGCCTAATCGCTCATGGGGTCGTCTTCATGAACACGCACGGGTATATAGATCGTTTTCAATACAGAGGAATCCTAAAACATTTATTATGGAGGAAAATGATCAGATGTGCATATATATATAACAACTAATGCAACAATGTTTAGATGAATCGATAAGGATAGTAAAAAACACAACCCTATATTATTTATGTTCTATTGTTCACTACAATAAATGTCTCAGCATGCCATTTTGGTAAGTGGGTAATCATGGACCTAGTGAATGGCTACATTGGAATCTATACCATCACTAGAATCCCTATCTTGATTTCCTCTCTTGAAACATGTTTGCACTATGTTCTTATACCCAATCAAGACCTTCAAATGGAAACATCTGAACAACGTCCCAATTGTTGAACCACCTTTGAAACCACTATATCATGACCCGAACCATACCAGGGTTGAATCTGTATCAACAACATGTCCTCCTCTATAGGCTAGGGGTGGAAACAAGCACCAAATGCAGAACAAAGTCGAGGAGTCCTTTTTCCTAAGAACATACATTCACATCTAACTCTGTGAATAGGTGTAGAGGGAATGAAATAAAATATGAAACATTCGATAAATAAATCAACCATGCATGAACCAATAAATAGTACAAGTATAGAAATTTAATCTAAAAGGGAAAAATTGAAATAATCATGCCCAACTAGAACAGTGTCCAAACCTATCAAAAAGATGGAAAATGTAAAATAGATGTGAGAGCCCAACTCCATGATTGTATGTTAAGACCACCATTCACTGTCCAACCACGTGTATCCCGTGTTCACTGATGTCATGATAAAACCATTCACTATTATGTAAAACGCACAATACGTGCAAGAAAAGCACATTAAAGGGTGATTATAAAAATACCATGTAGGATTGGCCAAAAAAAATGTGGATCAGTAATAGACAGAAAAAGAATAAATTTTTTAAATTGAACAAATTACAATAAAATTGTGCATCTCAACTCAATGATAATGTGAAATAAGATCATCCAGACACAAGGATATATAAACGATGAAAATGTTAACTTCTTATTGAGTCTTCATTACCTGTAGTTAGATAGTAGAGTTGTCAAACCATGAGTTTCTTGACATGAAAAGAACGTGGCGCACCCCGTGAGTATTCGCCTCTCTTGGAAGAAAAGTAACCAAAATCCAAGGACTGGATACTAAAAATAGGATATATATATATATATATATATATACTCAAAAAAGAATCCCAAGTGCGGGAGTAAGGGGTTCTCAATATCATAGATCAACCTAGTAAATGAGTCACCAACAGTCATGATGTAACATTAATGTACATCTCATCAATGCAAAAATTGTCTAGATGTCATCTCAAAGTTGAGGTCCCATGATCAACCTGGGTGGTGGGTGCCACTCAGAATATGTTGAAGACCCATGCCCACCACAGCTGGAGGGTTCCACTCCTATGTCATCGAGGACCAATACCCAGCCCAGATGGAGGGTTCCACATAGAGAATGTTTAGGACCCATGCCTAGTCCAGTTGGAGGGTTCCACTATAACATCATCGAGGACCCATTCTCAGCCCGGCTGGAGGGTTCCACTCTGAGGTCAATTATTTCATCGCATGATCACTACCATTGATTCTCATAAAGAACATCAAATGGATCTTAGAATGATATTCCATTCATATTTCCACATTTAATTATATCACGAATAAGTCTCCAAACATCCAACTAGATCACATCTTTGTCATCCTTGTGAAAAAACATGCAAGTTAAACTATCCACGTGCACCAATTGGGAATCCGGTGAAAATTTTATATAAAACCGCATTGCACTCCAAAGGTGTATCATGTGGCCAATGAACCGGTCCCAAAATTAATTTCAATGTTCATTTCATTGAGATCCTCTCTGAAAAAACACATAGGATCGACACCTCCTTCTTTTTAAATGGATACTCAGTGAGAATGTTGCATTTCACTACTACATGCGTGACCAGGCCTTGCTGGGCCTACACCATTACTTTGGTTTAAAAACAAGAAAGTAGTCATGAAAATTATGACCTTGGACTATGGTCATGATGCTGTTGATGGTGATTTAATTGGACGATTTATATATGTGCTATGTCAAATACTAGAAATACCAAATAATTATTATTATTATATTATTATAAAACTCATGTGTTTCATTGAACTGATCCATAAAACAAAATTATAAAATTATAAAATTGGTCTAAAAATAAATCTTTTAGAGACAGATATGTGGAAATAGATAGATCATTTATCAGACAACTGGATTAGATGATATGGCCTTTAGAAGCTATATTCATCTGACCCAACTTCGCCGGTCTGGCCTATTTCACTGGCCCGCGGCCCAGCAGCATGGCTCATCCCCCCATGCCAATAAGCCCTCAACCTCATTATCTCTTTTCCTCACCCACCCATACACCATGTCAATGTGGCGCCCCGTATGACACAGCCGCCTGTTAGCCCTTGGTTTCCCTGCCTGGTCATGACTCAACTCCACCGTCCAGACGCCTCTGCTTGCGACCCCACCGGCCTCGACTATGGATTTACTCCATAGTCTTGACACACACCCACCCCTTCCCCATACATACTCTTGAACCCAATTCGCCCAGTGTATTGCTGCCTATACACAAACAATGTTTCCTGCCGCCGTCTAATGCCATGACCATACATAAACACCACTTTCTGCTAACCACCATCGGCTCTCTGGTGGTCCCGTATGTGGACCACCAGAACTCATTTGGTTACCCGATCTTTAATCCTTCAGCAGATTGGGGTTCCTTGCGATGAGGGATTCAAAGTTTCTGCCTTTTCCTGATCATCCCTTAGTGTTTTTATGCTTCCAAAATTGGCAAAAAATATCCATGGATAACGGATTTATTTCAGATAAAATTAAAGGCCTTACAATATGGATCAATGGTCATGATAGTGAATTCATTGTCAATTGATAAATGAACCAACAAAACGGATAAGTAATGAGTTACTTTATAAGGAAAACATTAATTATAAACCAAAATTAGAAGAAATACAACATCAATTTGATCACCCTTCATTGACGATGCGTACACTACACACCTACATCAACTTGTAGAGGTTCCATCAAAGAAATATCCTATATTAGATGAACAACTGTTGAATAACGGTTGAGAGTGTGGGAGATAGGATTTGCAGATAACCCTGATCCTAATTCCTTATGTTTTCATTTATAGAAGTCCACTGAAAATCCTTCCAATGGTCATAGAATCTGAAACCTCCACGTCATCTTATTTTATGTCGCGCCTACATAAAACACCACATTACAAACTCAATAGTGGTCACAAGTTTCTATTATGAGATGTCGTTCAAATATTATTTGGTACAACATTAGGGGAAAACAATAAATTTCAATTATTTTATTTATGATTTTTCCCTTGATTGAGTTTTCATATAGAAGTCTCTCCCCGAAAAATGTTATTCCTCGCCTAGGGTAAACATTGTGTTCCGGACTCAACTGTGGCATTAGATTTATTATTTAAGGAATCATTTTGGAGTTATACCGTTTTATTCCCGTGTATAGTATAATATAAATTTAATATTTTTATTAAATTTTTTTCTGGCCCATCAGGCCTCATAAATGCATTTCTTATTATCAAATAGGATTGTAAATATATATAGAAATATTTCAAAGTCTATAAATGCTAACATTGGTTCTCTAAAATTGACCAGTAATTTGAATTGAGGTTATGGTGAATCATTTATGTAAATAAACTATAAAATAAAAATATAGTACATTGTAGGGGTAATTTACCCAAAAAATTACATAAAAACAATATGATAAATTAAACAATTATTTTGATAATTTAATGTAGATATGGATAAAAATAAATAGATTGTGATGGAATAATGTTTCTACCATAGTTATATGTTATTATATAATCCATTATATATATGTGTGTGTGTTTGCGTGTATGTGGGTTTTATTACACTATATAATACTAAATTAAATTCATTAACTATATAAAGTAGTTTAATATTGTATGATGATCAAAACACAACTTATAGATATAATGTAAATGTTAGGTTTTATCCATAGTTTTTCATTTATATTTAAATACTTATTATCATTGGATTTATGAATAATATGTAAATGTTATATTATATATATATATATATATATATTTGTGTTTATACATATAAAAATTCCCAAAAATAACACATTGGTATCAACACACACTCCAAAATAATTATATTGTATTTTTTGTAATGAATATAAATATCAATAAAAACCATGTATAAAAAAACAAACACATGATTATTCATACACACATTATTACACCCATAAATATCATTACTATATATTTAAAAAATATTTTTTTATAGATTCATATTTATGAAATAGTTCTTTAGAATATAATGTATATGGGTTATGAAAAAAATAAAAAATATTTAAAAAATATTCCAAAATAATGTGTTACCTTAAAAAATAATCAAAAATATAATAAAAATGATTATAAAATAATCATATTATATCTTATATAAATAATTTATAAATTTTATAGAATTATAAAATAATTTAATAATAATATATTACACATTTAATTTTATAATAGAATAAATATTTATGCTTCCCATTTCATAAAAAATGTTCATTTAATTAAATTTTTTAATAAATAGTGAAATAAAAATATAATCAAAAATAATTTTTATGTAAAACTTATATAGATATTTTATAAAATATGTAAAGAATACAACAAGGAATGTTTTTCCACTATGTTAAATATTTTTTTAACATTGTTCGAAATAATTTATTGAAAAATTAATTTAATGTAGACATTTTTATTATCATTAGTTTTAATATGTTAATTAAATCTACTAATAATTGTAAAATAATTAGTAAATTGTTGTTTGCCCATAGAATTTTTGATAAAAAGATTTTATATTAACATTTGTGAAGCTTTTCTCAGGGAGAAAAAATAAAATTTGTAAAAAAATATAAATTAACTATAATCATTAAAGATATTTGTTATTTTTTTTATAGTTGTAGTGTTTAAATAGTTACTCAGTAAGACATTTTTAACTATAAGTGTTTTGGTTTAAGATAATGTACATGTATTAAATTATCATATAAGTATTCATATTGTTAGATTCTGCTATAACATCCTATTATATGGAATATAAATTTAGTCTATATAAAAATTTATGCACTATAATAACACCTACTCTAGTAACCCATATCTAGGGGTCACTTTATTACATTGGTATAGATATAAGGGGACAAATGAAAATGGATTAATCATTTTAACAGACATGTACAACTAGATACATGTATGGAACCCATTTTAACTTGGGAGAGAAATATAAATCATTCCAAACACTTGAAATAATTTAAAGTATTCTTTTCCATATATAGAGGAATGAAAAACAATGAGTGATACAAGATTTATAGTAAGGGTTATGGTCATTCTAATCAATAATGAGAAAACAAGTCATTCTCAATATAGTATGGTTAATATATAAAAACAAAAACCATTTGATAAATAACATGATAATGAAATACATCCATATGTAATATCAATGAAAAAATAAAATGAAAATTTATTTGTAAATTTTCAATGTAGTAAATTAATTATATTGGATTTCATGATATTAGGAATAATGATTTATATACCATTAAGACCATGTACCATGATAGTTTAGAACTATTAGTAAAAACACATTTAATTTCTTGATCTTATACTTCTCATGTGTGCTAATGATTCATTGAGGGGATACCTATAACAAGTCCCTCTATTGAAACCATGTCCAATTATTCATTATATATTGAATTATAAATGAAATATGTAACAAATAATTATTATTAATAAATATATCTATTTAGTAAATAATTCATATTTATCAAGATTTTATGTAGTCAACAAAATATCATTCATAGTAAAACACCATCAGTAAATATTGAATATTATTTAAGAAATAATCATATTCATGATACAATGATTATCAATATTTTCAGAAAATGTAACATTTAATGAAAAAATAATGATAATAAATTGATTGTTTCTAGAAAATGTTTACCTCGAATAAGATAATCATGATATGATAAGAGACCATCAATTCATAAGAAATATAGTTTTTGTATTAAAATAAGAAATTTTGGATAATCAAAGATAAATATAATATTAATAATTATTTATGAGTTTTATTTGTAATTAAATAATAATTTGTATAGAAAAATTTAATTATCATAAATCAAATGTGGTGGAAGGGAAGTCTATTTGTATCATATAATACAAACCCATTAATTTTTTGTTTTTATAATGAACAAAAAATGTGCCTTTGTAAGATATTAGGTAAATGTATTTCTAACCATTTCATAAATTATAGATAAAATTAAATGTAATTAATAAATGTTTTGACTAAATTAAATAGATTTTGTAAAATAATTTTGAAAAGTATTGATATGGAAAGAAAATATAACTGATTAAAATGACAAATAATATCAACTTTTCATTTTAACATTATTTTACATTAATGATTCAACAAATAATGGATGATATGGAAAAACAAGGAAGAAAAATAAATATCCATAGTATAAGGAAATGATAGGAATTTATTAAAGGAAAATTATAAGATTCATTGAATATAAATAAAAATACTACTTAATGAATGAGAGACTATAAACTAAATTCATACCTATTTTGTAGCATTCTAATTACAACCCTCAGAATATGTAACATTTTATAAAAAATTATTCATCATTTAAAAAAACATCTTAATTTTCAAGAATTAAAAGGTATTATTTATATACCACATTAAGAGGAATATTTTCATAATAATTAAAATGCCCCAATGGTGTGAAAATTGAAATGAATTCCTTAAACTCACACTTTGCATCAGTTGAACATGAATTAACCTCATGTAAGATAGATCTAAAAATGTTATTCATTTATACTAGAATCATATGTATTTTTCTAATAACATATATGGTCCAATTATAACATCCTATCACCAGTTTGTAAATATTATTTAATTATGAACATTATTTTGGGTGTTTACTACTTTATTTTCTCATGTATGATTTGTATAATATGTTATAATTGTTGTGTATACATCGTATCGAACATATTTACCCATTTTGTAAGGGTTGATGCAGTTACTTGTAGTGTATATTTGGTTGTTCAATCCTCACATACATAAGAATAAACCTACATACACATACATTCTTTGGATTTTTTTGGCTATGAAGTGGATGTTGAGTTTGATTTAAGATGGTTTAAATTAATCTATGATACCTAAGAGAATTGAATTTTAGATGATGATTTTATCCTTTGTTATATATTTGGGTGGATTGGTTTAATTACTTTTTGAATTATTTCAATTTTATTTCCTTGAGAATGATTCATTCAATGAAATCATTATAACCTCTTCAGATACTATTTTAATACATACAAATGCTAATATCCTATCAACATAAAGGATATTTTTAATAATAACTCCTAGTAAAAGGTTAATGTTTGAATGTGTATGTGAAGGTTTTAAACCAGTATGTAATGAGGTAGTATTGATTTCACTAAATCAATTCTTCTTAAGTTAATGAAATTGGAATAATTTGAAAAGGAATTCACTTAATCCACCGCAAAGAGATAATCTTGGAAAAACACATCATCCCAAATTGAATTTACTTAGACATGTTAGTTTTAATTTAAACCATACGAATTAAAACTCGTGATGGATATTTTATTTCAAAAAAAAATATGTTGACTGAATGTGGCTATAGGATTCTTTTTAGGTATCTGAGGATTCCAAAAACAAATATAAACTATAATAAACTACTTCGAACCTAAAAACAATAGGATATCTTGTGGAAGAAGAACATTTGGTGCCATTTTTAGAGATATTCCATTGAATAACAAAAGTAGATATTTTGATATCCCATAACAGTTTATAGAATTTTTTCCAAATGGATGTTTGTTGTTTGACATATGATTCAACTCATGAGTTGTTTTTCTGGGACATAGAATTTAACCCATTACATTATCTTCATCTTTGGAAACATATAAATCCATTCACAACTTCGAATTAGATATAGAAACAATTTGGTGAAAATTTCCCCCGGTTTTATCGATATCCACGTAAAATTTTAGATTAATTTAGTTGGATTTGGATCATGCAATATTTTTCTTAGATTATTTTATAGTTAAATATTCCTAAAATGTTCTTCATTCATGTCCCACATTGGCTGTTATCCAAGATGAATTTTTTATATATCCAGTCAGATATATTATTCCTCATTTCATGGGAGACCTCCAATTGAAATATTAATACAACATGGAGAGCATTGGGTGTTTTAGGGAGTTTTTTAAATTGTACCAAGTAATAGTGAACTTTATGAATTAATAAATATGATAAAGTGAAATTATGATAAAATTTTAAAATGAAGAAAAAATAGTGTTTATTATTAATGAACCACATGAAAATTATATATTCAAACAGTGAATATTATACATTTTTCGTGTCAAATCACAACTGCAACTTAATTTTTTCAAGTATTGAGAAAATTATATGTCTCAAAAATTTTAAATCGAATTCTCTATTCTAAGAAAATATTAATATGAAATTCTCCCCAAAATACCACAAACCAAAAAAAAATTATACCCATTAAAATAATTTTACATAGGATATGTTCACAAGAATATCCCAATCCCAAGCCCAAACCTCTATACAAATTCATTTCCACATTTCACCCAATTTCAATTGAGTATAATGAAATGTTTTTCATCATAATAGACATGGGTGTTTATTTTTATTAATGGAGGAAAATATTGAAGAACTGGGTGGGATCACATTTTAATATTAATATGAGTATTCATCTTTATGTGTTTTTATTAAATTTTTTCATGGCATTTTGAAATTTCAGTGATGGAATTCATCCCATGTATCAAGACTATGTCAATGACTAATAGTCTCAATGATCATAGGGCACCCTGTGAAGCTCACATAATCAGGTATCATCCCAAGTTAACACAATCAATAATAAATAAATAAATTTCCAAAAATACTGATAAAATACCCAACTCTGTGTCAAAAAAACTAAGGATTCATGATCCTCAAGACCCAATAGCCACATATTAGGTTGATCCAATTTTCTACTCTATTTTTTAATACACAATTTAAAATTAAAACATACACCAAACCTATGACAATTATTATATGACCCCTTGATCTCCAACTATTACACAAAAATCCAAAGGATGTGCACAGTGAATTATCTTATTAAATGGATGAATATATAAAAAATTAAAAAATATATTTTCATGAACTTATACATGGATTAATCTAATAATCAGGGCATGATTAATTTTATAATATTAATTTTCAATGTTTTAATTGTGAATTTTCAAGTAAAATGGTAAATAAATTTTTCATTCCATATATGAACATAAAACATGATTTGACACATAATTTTTTCCATTATTTTTACCCTAAATATAGAATAAAAATATCCATATTATTTTTTTAAAAAAAAGATCATAGTGGTAGATGAGAGGAGTTTCAGGGTTAATATTTGAAAATGAGTATTGAGAATATATCTCCTAGTGGTATAATTATATAGATTATTCCTCACAAAAAATGTTCCTTTAATCCCCATGTCACTCATGGAATCCAGTTTGTGAATGGTATAATGGTGTGTGATTTTAGGATGTAAGAGTTTTTTCTAAAATGACATCAACTTTCATAGCCCCTAATTTTGAAAAAAAACCAAATTATAAACCATAGAAACCATATGAGATTCCCTTAAATAAAAATAATAAAATACAAAATCCAAGGAGAATGAATTTAGATAATTATTTTACCTCAATAATGATCTTTACAATGAACAACTAATATATATATATATATATATTAATAAAAAGAAGTTTTTTTATAAAAAAAATCAATGATGTAAGCACTATATGTCGTAGGTAATGGGAAGGCAAACTCCCCAGTCTCACATCGGCCATCAGTTCAAGTCTTGTGGCTTATCTGGATGTGATGTGGTTGTCTCTATGACCTACAATGTAGGATTTTGTGAAAAAATATAAATATATATATATATATTTTTTTTTCATTCCTATATTTTTTTTTCTTTATTTGGATTTTTATTAACCACGTTTCTTTAATTTTCATTATTCATTTCATAGTAATTTATATTTATTTATTTTATATCTTCCCATTTTATTAACCATTATGTTTCTTTTATATTTTTTAATAATGTTTTTAATTTCTATATGTTTTTATTTATTTTTTCTTTGTCTTTTTTTAATTATATTCCTTTTCCTTCATCTTGTCTTTTAATTTAATTATTTTTTTCTAATATTCTTTTTATCTTTATTTTTTTATTCTACCATTATTTTCATTCAGAATTAATTTACTCCCATTTATATTCTGAAGTAGTCACTTGTAGTGTAGGGTGTATGGTTGAATACTCAAAGAAAAATGAAGAATCCTACAAAAATGTAAATTATATGTATTGTTTATTGGATTTCATGTAGTCAAATTTTGTTTCAATTGAGATGGTTTAAATTAAACATATGTAAATGAGGGAATTAATTTTATGACAATGAGTTTATCTTGGGTTATCACTTGGGTGGATTGTATGAAATCCTTTTCTCTATTTTTTATAAATATTTAATTTTTTTATTATCATTACAAATTATTTATATATATATATACATATATATATAATCACATAAAAAAAGTTATATTACACATATGAAAAAAAAATTAGAATAATGAAAAAAATAAGAAACAAAATGTATATGAAGAAAAAGAATATAATTTTTTTGTTCTGAAATTGATTTTTTTAACACATAAATACATAAAAAATAAAATATATAATGATATAAAATAAATGTTGATGATGGGTTACATCCGAAAAAGAATGTAATTTAAATTCATTAGCTCGACGAAGACCCCCAGCGTACCAAATAACAATATTCATTGTTTAAAGACAACATTAATCACTACTTCTACTAGAATGATATTCATTGATTTTTTATAATTTTTTTCATGAAAAAATCAAAATTATAAAATCAGTGAAAAAAACCATAGAAGATCAAAAATGGTGGATCAAGTTGCTTCTTTATCTCTCATAACACATGAACTATCATTCCACTCTTATTTGTGTCAATAAAATAATCAATAGAAACATAATGGTTCTAAAAATAAACAATGGGTGAAAAATTTATAGATGATGCGAAGGAAATATGTTTATCTTCATGTAGTGTAACACTTTTATCCATTGATTAGTAATTTTAATCTAACTTAGTATCATTTTAAAAATTTCATAATAGATTTTATTCATTTTCAATAGAATAGTCTTCCACTAAATTGGACATATCATTATCAAGAATGGATATAGAATAAAGAAATTATTATTTCTCATAATGGATCATTTATTGGTATTTCTAAATAATCAATAATGGATCAATATTAAGTAATCGTAATCAACAATTTAATTTTATTCTCATTTGAATATAGAAATAAAATTTCCTCCTGATTTAGAAACGCTTTTTATAAATTCCATGATCCTCATCATGTACTCAAAATCCAAAGTTCTGTTCCTTAATAAATTAATGAGAGGTTTTTGGGAAATGATAAACTCCTTATAAAGTTATGGAAGGTATAGTCTATGTAGGGATGGGTTCATCTCGTGTTTTAATTTTTTGTAGTTCTATTCTCAAAGATGAAACCCCATAACTCATCCTCTCCATAAATTTCTATCTAACAAAAACTATATCGACACAAACAGAAACATTATATAACCTTGTTAATTAAACATGAAATAACTTTCATACATTCATAAAGAAATTTTTTGGTTCATTGTTTTTGGGAATTATTTCATAATTCATCAATAACAGACCATAAGCTTATAAATTCATATAATTTATATTGACATGAAAGTTTTACAATTATAACATTCAAATTCTCTTCATTTATTTTTAAAAAATTATCTTTTTAGGTTTTATGAACTCAATTTAATATTTTAATTCCTTGTGAAAACATTGAAAAATAAATTGGATATGATTCATGTTATATAAATCTAAAATTTGAAACTATAATCCAAAAAAATTAGTTATACATAATAATTATTAATAAAGTCATGAAAATATGTTTTATCCTTATTTATTGACAATAATATGCCAAATTGTTTTCTCCTCATCGCTTACCAAATTCTAGGGTTGCTGGTCTCACAAACAAACCAGTGAAATTAAGATTAGAAACTCATTCTATTCTCCCCTATGTATCTTTTATCATCCAATTTCTCATATCTGGTCTAGTTATTTTCCCTTTTATTAGTTCATGTATACCTATACCAATGACCAATAAAATATTCTTGTTTTGTTGGATAGTCCTGGAGTTGTGGAGTCAGGCACACCTAGGGGTCTCTTTCCAATACAACATAATATTTATAATACTCCAGAATAAAGAATCTATCCCACTCTAATGGTTGGAATTTAAATAAATCAACTCATCAAACCAAGCTATAACCATCATGAAAATCCATATGAGGTAACCCCTAATATGATTAATTTTTTTGACAAAACAATGAGTGAATTCCTCGAATCATCATGAAAAAATTCACTATCCTGCATTTTGTTATTTCCCAAGGAGAAGCCCATAAAATATTTAAACCTCATGTCCCAAACCACCATCTAACCTTCCATGGGATGGAGTCAGAAATGAAATAACTTCATGTCAAGGAGATAATCATCATTTTTGAAACCATGTTTCCTCCACATCAACTTTATTCTTCAATGAAGAGGATCATTCTTTTATCACAATATGATATAAAAAATAATTGGTTAAATTTTTTTATACCTACATCAATCCACATATAGTACTATATAAAAATAGTTTTCTATAAAAAATTCATCCTTTATCACTAAAAATTTTCACATAAAAAGTATATCCATCATTTTAAAAAAATATGGAAATTCGTTTTATGAAACATGGGAAATGTTCAATGACAAAGTCAACATTGTACCTTAGAATTTATTTTCAATCCCAGAACAGGTTATAATATTTTATGAAGGATTGGTTCCATATAAAAAACAATTCACTGAGCTGATGTGTAACATAAAATTATAAAAAAATGCTGTAAATTATGATTATGAATATCAATAAGGACTGGATGAATAAAACCAAACATGTGTAGAATCACCTTATTATAACAGGTCACAAAAATCTATGGGATTTCACACTCTTGGGAAGAATAATTACATTGGAAAAAACTTGTTTAATTAACAAATATGTTTGAGGAGATATATAATAGGGATTTCCAATTAATCGTAATTGTTGAACTTCTTTACACAATTTTTCAAAATCATTACCAAAAGACCAAAAACATCCAAAAAATCCATTCCATTAATGATGTTCTTCTAGGATGACCGATATCAGTTTTCATTCCTTTGATCATTTCAATGAAACAATATAAAAATAATAAAATTCAATCCAAGGTATAATGACAATCTAGGAATCAATTGGACTAATAACGATCAACCCACACATTCATAAGAAGAAAACCCCAATCCTACACATTATGTTTAAAACCATAATTAGTTATCACCACAACTAGTCTAATATTAACATATTACATTCTAATTCCAAAACACTATCTAGAAACCCATTTAATAACCAATAAAAAAATTATTCTATTGGGGGAAACCAACAAAAAAAGATCCTTCCAAACCTATCCCTCTTAAAATCATTGAAAAAGTGTTCAAAAGATTTTATAAAATGTACTCATAAGTCTCATCACGTAAATTAAAATTGAAAAACATTAAAATTTTAAAATCACCCATCCTGGCTTAGGCTTCCCCATACTTGAGGGAGAATCTAGTTACACACAATTCTCTCATTATCAACTAAATGATGTTATATTCTTAGTATGTGGGAAATTAATTAAAAAAATGAAAAACCTATCCTAAAGACAATTAAAGATTCAATATAAAATGTAATTGTTGAAGATAGAATTTATGAATCTAAGAAAATACAATGATAATGTTACATAACCACAACCACACAAGACAATCAAACAACATTCTACCATCCCACATTACATGAGAAGAAAATATAAAAAATAACTCAATGAAACATTGGGGGAAGTATTTTCCATGATTATATTGAGCATTCCTCTTCTTGATTTAAAAAATACCATTCGCTCCTACTCAAATTGCCTTAATGAATGTTTCACATTTAATGGGATATTTTTCATGAAAACCATGTTCAGTTTACATCTAATGAGAGTAAAACATTTTTTGGGACCATTCCTCCTAAGTTGAAATCTCCACGATGCCTATACATCAACGTTGAGTTATGAAATAACATAATTGTCTGGAACATAGTGATGAATTTTATCTATATTTTTTCTTATTTTAAATTTTTATTGATTGAGTTAACAAAATACGATTTCTATGTATGTGATCTAAACATGGATCCATGGTGTCTTTTATCCTCGGATTCTCCTACAACATTTCTCTACAAGGGTTGACTTGATTGAGTGAAATTTCAATTACCCTGGAAAAATTGAAACTAAAAAAATATCACTCCTTTGAATATTAAAATATGATTCCATAAAAAACATACATATTTTCCCCATGAAGAAAAATTTAGACCCATGTGAATTGTGACACACAACACATCATCATGCTTATATAAAATTGGATGAATTTTTTAGGCAGTTTTGAACAATCGAACGGGATTGGGATTGTTATATGATTATAAAAAAAATTGTTAAAAGTTTTTAATGGTTTTTCTAATTTTTTCCTATGATGTCTTCTAGGGTCCAATATATATTAATATTATTTTGAAAAAGGGAATTTTAATATCATTATATGGATATAAATTTTACTTGGGACTAAAATAACTAAATTTGTGGTTATTAATATACAACTAAAATGAAAATATTCAACTTCTATAATTATATATTCATGTGATTTAATGATAATAAAAATTTTTACTTTTTCATTATTAAATTGGATGTTTTTTTCTTAAAATAGATGTAATTCCTTCTTAAAATGAACTATTACATTGTACATATTTTAACACTTACTAAGACAACCATTGGTATTTATTTTATTTTAATATTACCAGTTTTGGTCTCTCTTGCTATTAGATACATTATATTCAGATGTGGATACTAAAGAACAAATCGGGAGGATGAAAAAATTGGGCCTTAAACCATGAACATTCTTAGCGAAGTGAACTTGATAGTAGCCCAATAATGTTAATGTAGTGTCCAATATCTAAGTCCCTTGATAGTAAAATTTTATTGGGATGTTGAGGAATATATGGTACACATTTCATTCAGATGTGGAAATAGTTAATTCCAATGTTTGTATGGAGTTCCAGACATCCCATGTTAAAGATGAAATTCATGGCCAAATTCTATAGCTTGGGAAAAAAATCCCACAATGATGATAATATCGTTAAAACCAATAATCCATTTAGGCAGAAATTCTTTAGGATACCAAGTTACATAGGTAGATTAATTTTTTTTCTTTTATTACCGACCCCAATTTGGCCATATATATTCTTCTTTTCCACATCTATTTTTTGGATTCATGTTGGATCATATTCTTTTCAAATGTGGAAAAGTCTTATCTCAATTAATATTACACCCACCTAGGCCTAACACCATTAATTAGGATGACTGTAACTGATTAAATCTCAACCCATGTCTTCCCAAACTCTTTTTTGAGGCATTGGTGTTGGTGGATTGATAGATTTTGTTTATTTCCATTTTAATTTCATGTTGTCTTTTTTGTCTTTGTAAAAATTTTCTTTAATTTTTATGATAAAAAAATCACAATAGTCTCAAAATAAAACCATTTTTATTATCATTTTATGTTCTTATTGTTAACACATTGATATATTTTTATCATTTTGTGAATTTATTCACACAGAGAAGAGATATATACATCACAAATTAGTGTAGTGTTTATTATTTCATTGTTTTTCACTTCTCCAATTCTTGTCTAATGAGTTTACTTCCCACATCTATTGAGATCCAAACATCTATAGAGGTCTAACAATGATATGGGATTATCAAATAGATAATAAATGGAATGTATTGGGTGTTATTTCTCATGCTATAATTATTTAATATTTTTTCTTTCTATAATATTATCTCTTCATCTTCAATATTGGATGTTATTGCCACAATTTTCACGTGGTAATATGATCTATAAACTAGAAGTGATAATGAAAATGATCCTAAAATTTTGTAGGTGATTAGAATGTGTATGTGAAGGTTTTAAAATAGTAAATGAATATGTTATATTGATTTCATTAAATGAATCATTTTTTAATTATGAAATTGAAATATTTCAAAATGATATTCATCTAATCCATCATAAGAGATAACATAGGATCAACACATTTTCTCCACAGTTGAATTCAAATAGATATCATACTACTGACATAAATCCATATAAGATAAATCAAATGATGGACACTTAATATCATAAATCCATAAAAAAATATAAGTTCATCCAGGTTAGTTATTTGGTCTATGTGTATTTTATCTATACATGTAACACAACGACGACTTCTAGATGTAAGGTAAATTTTGGTGAAGACATGAAACCATCAAAAATTGGTGTAGTGTTCATTATTTCAATTTTTCCATTCTAAAATTCTCCCCTCAGGATTCTAATTCCTTCTTCCATTGAGAGTATAGAATAAATGGAGGGATAAACCTCATATGTGATGATCCAATAAATTAGTAAGATGATATGTAACATTGATACACTTAGATGTTTTATTGAATTTGATTATAATGTAAGAAATATTAGGTTGATTTAAATAGGGATACTATAATAATAAGTTACATAAGGGAATGATTTTAATTGATTAATGAAAATATATTAATTTTTTAAAATAAAATAATTAAAGAAGATGAGAAGTTCTTATGATTTTTCTGAATCTAGAATGGATGTATTTTTTCGTTTTACATTTCAGATCACCAATTCATGATGTTTCTAATAAATTTAATAATTCCCCATACTCAGTCACTAATTAAATCCCAACAAAATTGAATGGATAAACACCAATTCAGATAAAATATCACTATAATGATCATTATGATTAATTAGATCTTACTATAAATCATAATATTCCATCATCAATTTTTTTTGAAGATAATGAAAAAATCATTAATTTAATTGAACTCTTAAATGAATGAAATAATTTATGAATATAAGGGATTAAAAAATTTTGGGTGACACCAAATTTTGGCTCTATTTAATGGTATAGCCCATATAAGAATAAAATAAAGCTCATTATTTCCCCTAATAGCCTATATGATCATAGCCCAAATGGATATTTGGTGTTTGAGATATGATAGAAATGGTGGGATGTTTTTTCATTCCATAAAATGTAGCTCATAATTTCTCCTTCAACAAGTTCTAGCTGGAGAAACATTAAAAAATTTATATTATAATAGTGTTTATTAATTTCCCAATTGTAAAATGCACTAAAAATAGAGTTTATGATTATTAAACCACATAAAATTGAATATTATAACAGTGATTATTAAGATATTTTTTTTGATAATAAATACCATATAGTTTAATCATCACCATAATTCTATTAATTTTATAAATAGCATATATTTTTTCTAGATATAGATATTGATTCATTATAGAAAACTGACCAACGAAATTAATCACATTCCATTATAGAGATGGTTGGTCGTATGTACACACGAACAACATCATCATTTCCATCAAGGTTTGAATAGTAAGGATTTATATGATGTATTAAATATAAATAATGATAATTATGTAAAAATTTCATATATATATATATATATATATTAATTGGGTCTATAATTTTGACTATCTATGTGAGCTCGTGATGGGAAGAAAATTATATCAGTTCATGAGATTGTGGTCCCCTATAGAAATGAGTGATGGTTCTTATTGTTATTTGACAAAGAAGAAGATTATTAAATATTATTCCACTAGCTTAATAAAATTAAACAATATTTAGATACATTTATTGAGATATTTGAGGTGTTATGATATAATTTATGGTGTTAATGAAGATGTAAAAATGAAATAGATCAATGAACAAAACAACCTTCTCTTAGAAGAACATCATTTGGATATCTTGTTAATTACCATAGGGGTGGTATTTTTGAAACACTAATACTTATAAATTTTTATAAGTATTTTGTAGAAAGGTCATGGTAGTGTATAGTTGATCTAAATTTATTCATAGGTATTATTATGGAGTGGAGGATTAGCCCTTTATAATTGAGAGGAGTGGTCCACATTTAATTTTTCAAATATTTTTAATAATATTATGTCACATTAATGGATATTTAGATAAAAAAAATAATAATACATGGAGGAATAGATAAGGAATAAATAAAACCACCCAATGGGGTTTTGTCTGGTTTGTATATCATTTCATCTCTTATAATTATAGATTAACCCCAGAGAAATCCTTTTTTACCTTAACCATGCTAATTAATATTTAATATTATTACTATTAATTATTAAAAAACTTATTAAAAATATTTGCTAATATCAATGATGTTGAATCCAAATAAAAAAAATGTTCAATCATATTTATTTCATAGATGTGGATGAATTTTATTTAAACATAAAATTACAAAAGGTATAGAAATATGGGATTTCAATAAATGAATTTTTCAAGAACGAAATGATCATATTAGTACCTCTAAAAATGTTATATTTAGTAAATTTTTATTCGAAAAAATATTAAGAAATTATTATAATAAAAAGGATGATTAGTTAAATACTACATTTTCAAATATTCATAAAATCTTATTTCAAAGTTTACTTTCCAGAAATTCATTTGAGGATTAATTTGATCTAGTATGTTCAAAATACTTATTCATCTTAGAAAATTAGATTTTTCAACCAATTAAATATTAATATGTTAATTGAAATTTAGTTTTATTAAAATATAATGTTAACATATTGTATATAAATCAACTATTCTACAATTTATGATCCTATAAAAAATTGTTCCTACACATTTTCATGGATATAAATTTATAATCATTTTACTATGGTTCTTCTCAAAACACAGTATAGTAACGATGTTGATTATTCAATTTTTTGATTTCTCCAATGTAACATTATGAGTCGATTCCTCTGATTCTCTAATATATTGTCTGTAGTGTCACATATCTTGATTGACTCTTCCAAGAAAGATATATCATGTTATAATTTGGGTTTTTAGGGTTGATAACATCCATTGTGTCTATATTTTAATTCCTTAAAATGGAATATTAAACCCATCATGTTAATTAGAAATACATGGTGGTATTTCCAATTCTTAGGCTATAGATCTAACTCATTCAAAATATTCATATTACTTGACTATCTGGGAGATTTTTTTTTCTTACTTACCAATCCATAACACCCTTTTATGGAGATACATTCCTTAAAACATGATATAGAACTTGAAATTACAAATCCTTCATACGGTTATCGACATAACACTTTTTTCTATTTGAGAAACATTAGTATATGTTGAGATAGACTTTACCTTGGCCATTGTATTGTCATCATTTTTTAGGCAGAATGTTTTCCTTTCACCAAATTTAACCCAACCAGTTGGAGTAGAACATCTCTTGCCTTGTAATTCATAAAAAAATGCCATTTGAATACTTAAATAGATAAATTTGTTAAATAAATACTATACAAATTAAAATTAAAAATCCCACAAACATTAAATGACATGTGAGAATGATATCAGTCACTCCTCCAATGTTTCAATAGTCCCTTCGGATATCCCCTGAGTTTTTGGTTGGTAGGTTATGCTAAAATAAAGCTTAGTATTTGCATCATTTTTAAGAAACATCCATAATATAGATGTAAATCGGGGATAATGATACAACATATTTAAAATATGATCTCCATGATATCTTATATATTCACTAATATAGAGCCTTGTGAGATGATCATGAGGTATATATTCTATTATATTTTTTTAAATATCATATTTTTTTAAATATCAACAATACAATTTATTGCATCATTACTTATAAGATTATTTAGTTGTGTTCAAATGAAGTCCATAGTAATTTCAATCCACATTTAAAATTGTTATAGGATGTGGATTCATCAATATTCAAGGATTGTATATCTTTAGCATCACTAGTTTTAAAACAAATCATATTAACACATAATAATCAATGTATCTCTTTATCTTATCCCCAAAAACGTTCCGTAATATAAATATACATCATGGTTATACTAGAATTTTTAATGAAATTAGAGCTATTAAAATAATCTAAATAAACCTTTCGATCTTAGGTATATAAGGAACCAATATTCCACATCCAAATTATTGAATTCCATTCATATAAATGATGTATTTTAATTTTCCTTCATTAACACCATTAATTTTCTTCTTATGAATCCCATAATTTCATTTAATACTAATAAAATTTCCATAAAAATTGGATTGACAAACATATTAAAAATTAGTGAGGTATCCCCTTCCATTATAATTTCAATGTCCACATTTACTAGATATATCAACATAATATCCTTGTCAACAATTGTTTTTTATTCAGAACTCCATGATCATTCCAGATCAATGATTATTCTACCTTATTTTATTTTCCTATGTAATTGAATAATGGTAAATATTAATCCATGTGTAATTTTGATCAATCACATTTACCAAATTTAGGCTCATTTTCTAAAAATATTTATTTTAGGATCTTATGGTTTGTGTAAACAAAACTAATTTACAATAGAGATAATGTCTCCATATCTTCAAAAATATGATTTTAGATATCAAATCAAGATCATGGGTTTGATATTTCTCTTCATGAGAATTTAACTGACTCGATTAATTTGAAATAAAATTATAATTTTTTATAAGGAAACAAAAAAAATCCCATACTTAAAGAATTATGATATATCAATAATCCCTCATTTCATGATGCAGAGATAAATTTTTTTTGTGAATTATATCCTCTTAAAATATTCATAAAATTAATCACATTCGATTGTACATATTAACATAACTCCATTATGTGTATTCTTGGATAATTTGTAATCTATTTATGAAAAATTTTAAAACAATTACGGATAGTAACCTTCCAAACTATTGAATCTACATACCCAAATCATGTTCATTTGTGTATCCTATTAGTTTAATTCGGATGTCTTCACATGATCGACTAAAATTCCATTATTTGAGACAATATTTCTAGGAAAATAATCATTCTCAATCCAAAATTCAAACATTATTAATTCCAAATATTATTTTTTCTCTTCAATAATTAACATTTTTTATGAAAAATTCTCTCTCATGGTCCGGATAGCTCCTAGAATACAGTATAATATCATTAATAAAAACAAAATGAAATTACCAAGAAATTACATGAATACTATATTAATCATATCCATAAAAAATATCATTGTATTATTTAATCCAAATGTTTATAAATTATACTTGTAATGTCCGTACCTCATTTAAAATGTTGTCTTCGGAATATCATCATTAATTAATTATATTTAATGATACCCAAAATTAATTTCAATCTTTAAAAAAATACTATGATCTATTATGTTCATCGAATTAGTAATCAATTTGAGGTAGATGATACTTTTTTATGATTTTAAAATCATTTATTTCCCTATAATCAATGAAAATACCCATGGATCCATATTTTATCTAAATCAATAGAATAGTATATCACCATGGTGAAAGAATTGGGTGAGTAAATCTTTTAACACACAACTCCTATAGTTGTTTTTTCTAGAAAAATATTCCCATTTTTTCCATCCTATAAATATTTTTAATACATTTTATGTATTATGGATTAAATTAATAAATAACTCAACCTCACACTTTCCGGGATATCTAGCTAATTCCTCATTAAATGCATTAATTAATTCTTATGTAAATACGTAAAGCATCAATTTTATGATTACATTTCTATATATTGATCATGTTTTATCTCCTTCCCCAATAATATAATTTATATATATTATAGTTTTGGATATATACATGACTATGATAATGAATTATCTGCTTTGATGATAATGAATTCTAAATTTTAATCATTAAAACAAATTTATTCTCTTCTAAATAGATTTTTCAAAAAAAAATTAAATAAATCTATATAATGGATTATATAAAAGTTGTCCATATGTGTTATACTTTATCTAGTAAATTGCTAATGTTAATGCATCCTAATGAGGATTACCTGACACATATTTGAAAATGTGAGGATTCCACTACAAATTTTGTTTTTCCACATCCTTGTTATGTTGCTTGGAAAATGATTTTGATCATGGTGCACACATGCTGCGAGGAGTTGAGGGTGATCATGGCATTGATGGTGGAAGGATAATTAATGGACAAGACCCAATGCATGGGATTGGTGGGCCAATGACAAGATGAATAATGAGGAGGATGAAAGAGGCTTTACACATCCTTATTTTGAAATTACAAGAGGAGGCCCAACATGCATGCATGGGAGGAGAAAATGGGCCTTTAATCACACTTATTAAAGCACAAAAGTGGACCTAATTGGCATACCCAATTGATCCCACGAATTTTAAGCCACTTGCTTGAATGAAATCTCCAAAGTCATAAAGTGGTGGGCCCCTTGTCTCTAAAGTCATTGTAGTAATCTTCAATGTCTTTGGGGGGTTATAAAATGTTTTCTTAGTGGATATCTTGTCCCTTAAAGCCATGGACAAGTGTAAAAAATGTCAAATTTTGTTTTTTAGGCTCTAGAATTTTGGGGACTATGTGTTTTACATGTATCTCTCTCATTTGGCTATAAATATCCACCTCTTTGTACCCTTTGATGGGAATTTCGAATTTGAGAGTTTCTAGAAATATTATGCTTGTGTTTCTTATGTTCATAGGTGAATCCAATTAAGGCTCATCAAAGGAGTGATCAACCTTTGTGGCACTTTATAATTAGAGTTTCAAGGGGCAAGTCTCCTTGGGGTCCAAATTGATCATCCCCCTTCCCCTTTTATTCTCATTGCATTTCTTTTAATTTCCATTCCTCTCTTCTTTCTTCGCTTTTGTTTATGCATTTTTTCCAATGAATACTGCACTCACATATAGTATCATATCATTTGGTATCAGAGGAAGGCAACGAAAACAAGGTTCTTTCATTTCAATTTCTCCCATCTTTTTTTCCCTTCCCCTTCTTTCATTTTCTGTCATCACCAAGTATGGACGAAACATTCTTCCACATTTTCGTCTACCTTTTCTTTGAGTTTCTAGACATATAATATGTCATTTTAAGAGCTCCTAATCTCATATTTCTTCTCTATTTGGTAACAATAAAATCCAACACCTATATTTGGAGATATAGCTGAATCAATTCGTGCTACAGTTTCACCCTTGTGAAATATAACAATCTCCAAGGCAGATTTTCATTTCAGTTTTAAGTTCATGTTATCTCAACCATTTATATCATTGCAATAAGATTAGTACATTTTTCTTTTGTTGTACTTTGATAACAAAAAGCGCACTCTTTGTATCTCAATTCTGGTTTATTGAGTAGCAAAAAAATAGAAAAAAATCAAGAAAAAAATAAAAAAAAAGATGCCGCTCATTTGAAACATTGCGTTCACTCATAAGTTATAAATTTGATTTCATTTTCTTATCCATCATCTTCTTTGATTCAACTATATCCAACATTCTTCTATAACTATTTATCCCATTTACCCCCTGCCATATTTCTTGAACCTCATTGATTCAAACCCTTTTAGAATTTCTGATTTTTAAAGATTTCCATAAATTGATTTCTTCTACTAGTTGTCTTCTTGATTCTATTTAAGAACTCTTATAGGAACCATGTTGTTGTTCTAGAAAGTGTTACTAACCGTTTTAGAGAAAAAAAAAGAGAGAAAGAGTGTGTAAGGAATTAAAAAAATGGCATGTGGGGGAGAAAGAAGTGAGATCGACGTTAAATTATTCATGATAGTAGTCACTGACCAGTTTACAAGATTTAATGCTAGGTTGGATGATATGAAAAGTTCCTCATCTTCAATGGCTCCAAGAAGGAAAGAAATTCATGAAGGTGACGATGAGTACTCTGATTTCAAAGAATCAATTCCTAGGTGAGGGAAGCGTGCTACTTGGAGGGAAAATGACTTGGGAAGAATCAAAGTGGCACTTCCATCCTTTCATGGGAAGAGTGACCCAGAACATCATTTTGAGTGGGAGCAGAAGGTTGACTATGTGTTTGGACATCACATCTACTCAGAGGAGATGAAGTTAAAATTAGTGGCGCTTGAGTTCAATGACTATGCAATTATTTGGTGGGACTAATTACAAGTAAGTTGATGATGAAATGATGAAAGGCCAATTTGAACATGGGAAGTAATAACTATAAAAATGTGAAAAAGGAACATTTCAAGTTGTTATTATCTAGATTTTCATTTGATGTTAAAAAAATTGGTTCAAGGTTCCATGTGTGTGAAGGAATACTACAAGGAAATGGAGATATCAATGATTCAAGATAATTTTGAGGAGAATCATGAAGCTACCATTGCAAGGTTCATCAATGGCTTGAATCTGGTAATTAAAGATGTGGTGGAACTACTGAACAATATTGACATGGAGGAGTTGCTGCATAAGGCAGTGAAGGTTGAAAAACAACTACATTCTTGAAGGAGTCAATTAAGTTCTCATATTTTTTATAATAATAACCAAAAAGATCCAAAATCAACTTCTAAGTGGAATGAAACAAAACCAAGGGATTCCAAATCTGTTCCAAAACAATGAGAAGAGGCCAGAAATAAGTTCTTCCCCACTGATTCAAAATCGAAAGTGGACATAAATTTCCCTTCTAAATCTCGTGATATAAAGTGTTTTAAGTGTCAAGGACATGGTAATATTGCATCTCAATGTCCAAACAAAAGGGAAATGATAATTTTGGATAATGGATACATCCTTAGTGAGCAGTCTAGCGATGATGAGATTCTATATTTGGAGGATAGTTCGGATGTAGAAGTTGAAGAACCTGTACATGGAGATGCATTGGTGGCAATAATAGATTTAAACATTCAACCCAAAGATGATCATGATGAGGAGAACTGTGAGCATATTTTTCATACGAGATTCCACAACAAGGAGAAGGTATGTAGTATGATCCTTGATAGTGGAAGCTGTACTAATGTGTCTATTACCTTGTTGGTGGATAAATTGAGTTCTCCTACTCTAAGGAATACTAGGCCTTGTATATTGTAGTGGTTGAATGATAGTGGTGAAGTGAGTGTCACAAAACAATCCATAGTATCTTTTTCCATTGAAAATTATCACGATGAGGTGTTGTGTGATGTTGCTCCAATGCAAGATGGGCATTTTATACTAGGAAGAACGTGGCAATTTGATTAGAGGGTGATGTATGATGGCTATTATAACCTCTTCTCTTTTCATTTTAGCGGTAGAAATATTGTTTTGACTCCTCTAAGACCCATACAAGCATATGAAGATCAAGTGAGGATACAGAAAGAATACATAATGAAAAAAGAATTGAGTGAAAAAGAAAGTGGGAAAAATAAAATTTTGAGTTATAAAAAGAGATTGATGAGTTGATGAAAATGGAAATGTGAGAAAAAAATGAAAAGAGTGGAAAATTTAAGAGTGAAAAAATGAGAGTCGAGTGACATAAAAAGAATTGAGGGAAATTAAAGAGTTGAAAAAAAGAGTGATGAGCGAAAGGTGAGTTTATTTTTGCTAAATAGTGAGGTTAAAGGTGCTTTATTGAGTGGGAAAGTGTTCTTACTCATTAGTAAGGATTTTTACCTTGCAACTAATGAACATAACCATTCTTTTCCTTCTTGTATTGTCACTTTACTGCAGGAATTTGGTGATTTTTTCCCAAAGAAACATCAAATAGATTACCCTCTTTGAGAGGCATTGAGCATCAGATTGACTTCATACCCAGTGCCGCAATTCCCAACAGGCCAGCATATAGAGACAATCTGGAAGAGACTAGAGAGACCCAATGTTAAGTTGAATTACTCATGAATAAAGGATTACTAAGGGAAAGCATAAGTCCATGCGCTGTTCCGGTGATCCTGGCACCCAAGAAATATGGAACATGGAAATGTGTGTGGAATGTCATGCCATCAACAAAATAAAAGTTATGTATCGTTATCCCATCCATCGACTTGATGACATGATTGATGAATTTCATGGGGAATCTTTGTTTTCTAAAATTGATCTTAAAATTGGATACCACCAAATTCGAATGAAAGAAGAAGATGAGTGGAAAACTAATTTTAAAACTAAGTTCGGTTTGTAAGAGTGGTTAGTTATTCCATTTGGTTTAACTAATTCACCAAGAACATTCATGATCTTAATGAACCATGTCCTTCGTTCATTCATTGGAAAATTCATGGTTTTCTATTTTGATGATATCTTGGTGTATAACAAATCTCTAGAAAACCATGTTGAATACTAGCGTTTGGTGTGTGAGACCCTTAAAGAAAACCAACTTTATGTCAATCTTCAAAAATGTTCCTTTTCATGGATTCTGTTGTGTTTCTTGGCTATGTTGTAGGGTCAGAAGGGATTCGTGTGGATGTTGAAATGATCAAAGAAATTTAGGAATGGCCCACACCGAAGAGTGCAAGTGAGGTTAGGATTTTTCATGGATTGAAAAGCTTCTATAGGAGGTTTGTAAAGTATTTTTCATCCATTTATGCACCTCTTAATGAACATGTAATGAAACATGTGGTCTTTAAATGGGGTTTAAAACACAAAAAACCCATTAACACACTCCAAGAAAAATTGGTCAATGTTCCCCTTTTAAGGCTACCAGATTTCACCAAAGTGTTTGAAATTGATTGTGATGCATCAGGAGTTGGTATCGGTGCTGTTTTGACTCAAGATTCACGTCCAATTGCTTTCTTTAGTGAGAAATTGAATGTGGAAGCCATAAATTATTCAACTTAAGATACAGAACATTATGCTTTGAAATGAACCCTGGAAACATGAAAACATTACTTATGGCCTAATGAGTTCATTATTCATTCTGACAATAAGAGCCTTATGTATTTAAAGTCACAAGGTATATTGAATCGGCGGCACTCATCTTGGATGAAATTCATTGAGACTTTCCACTATGTGATCAAGCACAAAAAAGGTAAGGAAAATGTGGTTGTCGATGCTATTTCACGAAGGTATTCACTTCTTACATTTCTTCATTATAGTTTACTTGGACCTGAGTTACTAAATGGAATGTATGAAAATGATGGAGATTTTTCCAATTATGGACATCTTGTGAAAAACATGGATTTAAAGACTATTATAAAAAATATGGCTATCTTTTCAAGAGGGATAAATTGTGCATTCCAAATTGTTCAACTCGAGAATTGCTTGTAAAAGAAACTCATGGGGGTCGTTTGATGGGACATTTTGGGGTTGATAAAACACTAGAAACATTGCATGAACATTTTTATTGGCCAAGCATGAGAAAATATGTTATTTCAATTTGTGAAAAGTGTGTCACTTGTAAGCATGAAAAGTCCAAGGTTCAACCTAATGGATTGTATTCCACCTTTCCCATTCCATCACATCCTTGGACCGACATCTCTATGAATTTTGGCTTGGGATTTCCTCGATAACAATCGAGAAGAGATAGAATTTTTGTTGTTGTGGATCGATTCAGAAAAATGGGCCATTTCATTGCGTGCACAAAAAATAATGATGCTATACATATAAGAGAGTTTTTTTTCATAGAAATTGTGAGATTACATGGACTGCCCAAAACAATTTTAATTGATAGGGATGCGAAATTATTTAGACACTTTTGGAGGACATTGTGGAATAAATTGGAAACTAAATTATTGTTCTCAACTTTTGTGCATCCTCAAACTAATGGTCAAACTGAAGTGGTGAATAGGACTCTTTGTACCGTCTTGCGTGCAATAATTCAAAAAAATCTGAAAAATTGGGAAAAATGTTTTCCACACATAGAGTTTGCATATAACCGAGTAGTGCATTCCACTACTAACTTCTAACCTTTTGAGATTGTATATGGATTTATCCCAATGAATCCATTAGATATTCATTCATTGCCTACTAATGAGGTTGTTGATCTTACAGGTGATGAGAAGGCAAAATTTGTTCAGGATTTACATGCCAAGGTGAAAGCCAACATTGAAAGAAGAAATGAACAATATGCGAAGTAAGAAAACAAGGGTAGGCATAAGGTTGTACTAGAACCCGGAGATTGGGTGTGGGTGCATTTGAGGTGGAAAGTTTCCCAGAGTAAAGAAAATCAAAACTTTAATCATGAGGAGATGGTCCATTTGATGTTTTAGAAATAATCAATGATAACACCTACATGATTGAATTACCCAACAGGTATGGAAATTTGAGTGCTACCTTTAATATTTATGATCTCTCTATTTTTATTTATGTAGATTCGAGGTCGAATCCTTTTTAAGAGGGATAGGATGATGCGGATCGTGGTGCACACATGCAGCGATGAGTTGAGGGTGGTCATGGAATTGATGGTTGAAGGAGCATTAATGGACAAGACCCATTACATGGGATTGGTGGCCCAATGACAGGAGGAATAATGAGGAGGATGAAAGAGGATTTACATGGCCTCATTTTAAAATTACAAGAGGAGGCCCAACATGCATGCATGGGAGGAGAAAATGGTCTTCTAATCATACTTATTAAATCCCAAAAGTGAACATAATTGGCCCACCCAATTGATCCCAATATTTTTATGCCACTTGCTTGAATGAAATCTACAAAGTCATAAAGTGGTGGTCCCCTTGTCTGTAAAGTCATGGTGGGAAACTTCAAAGACTTTGGGGTGGTGCTAAAAAGTTTTATTGGTGGATATCTTATCCCCTAAGGCTATGGAAAAGTGTAAACAATGTCAAAAATAGTTTTTTAGGCTTTAGACTTTTGGGGACTAGGTTTCTGACATGTATCTCTCTCATTTGGCTATAAATATCCACCTATTTGTACCCTATGAGGGGAATTTCTACTTTGAGAGTTTCTAGCATTATTATGCTTGTGTTTCATGTGTTCCTAGGTGAATGAAAGTAAGGCTCATCAAAGTAGTGACCAAACTTTGTGTCACATTATAATTAGAGTTTCAAGGGGAAAGTCTTCATGGGGTCCTAATTGATCATCCCCCTTCCCCTTCTATTCTCCTTGCATTTCTTTTAATTTCTATTCCCCTCTTCTTTCTTCTCTTGTGTTTCCACATTTTTTCCAACGAATACCACACTTGAATATGGTATCATATCAGAAAATGTAAAATTTTTATGGAAGACAAGGATGAAATTAAATCTTGAGATAATATGAAATAAAATAAATAACCAGTATATTTATAGACTATGGTTAGTGTACCTTATTCCACATCATTAGGAACATCCACATCAACTATAACTATATCATAACCTAATCCTTTTCCCCATTACCTCTTCTATGGTTTATTCCCTTGATGATTTAGGAATTAGTTTCAATAAGTACCACGTTTTATAAAGTTGGAGATCTTTACAGAATTGATTTTTACATCAATTTAATTCACTATCCAGATGACAATTTTCTCCATAATTATATCACAATATGCAGCCCATAATTTATTTTTATGTTTTAATTTTTAAATAATGTTAACCTAAGTTAAATTTCACCATTTCCTTCATCAAAATAAATGGATTTAATTTTCCATGATGTTCCTATGACTGCTAGTTCTCTTGATTGCCACTGAATATATAGGATATAAAAATGTCTTCTTTTTAAATGGTTTATAAAATTATTCCTTCGTATAACGAAAATTAATAACAAACTAGTTCCCTCTAAAAACATATCCAAAAAACATAAAATAAATTTCTAATCATAAATTCATTATTATGTATGTAATATGTATCATAACTTTTTAATCTTGTAGATGTAGATTTATAATATAAAATAGATTTTGTTTCATATTTATTTAAAATGAGGAAATTTATCTTCATTTTAGTAAATATATAATGAGGGAAATATTTATAGATGTATATTTCTTTAAAATGAATCTCTTCCATGTGTTCAGTTTCCTCTTCCTCGTTAGTATTATCATCTAACAACCACCATCGATCTGCCTCACCTTTACGAAGATATATTTTAATTGTACCTTTACCATTTAACCACATATCAAGGCCCGAAATATCTTTTAAAAGGAATTAATAGATTTCTCACCAACCAAAGGATTAGTAGTCCAACTAAATGATGGGGGAGAATGTCTTCTAAACCAATTTAAAATTATAGAACCACAAAGTGGAATTTTTTCCCCATTTAAGAAAGTATATTTAGCATAGCCTGTTCATGATACCCTATTATAGCTATCCTCTACTAGCTTTATATAATTACTTTATTATCTGTCTCATCATGAAAATTTAAAAATTCCCAATGAGTATTTATACCATTCATTCATCCATGAAAATTTTTATATAGTGAAATATACTAGATTATCCCATGATATTATAAATTTTAAATCATAACATATAATTTTGAATCATATGTAACACGTAACATGAATAAAAAATTTATGCATTGTTATTCATGGTATCATAATCATAAATTCTTTGGGAATATCATAAAATCATAAAATAATTTTGAAATCCATCATAATGGTTTTGAAATATAATTTTATTTATCCTATTGAAATTTCCTGGGAGGGTCATGAAAAGCGCGAGATAAGGCCTATTGTTGTCCACTAGGTGAAAACTGAGTCAAAGTATTATGCTCCCTGTTAAGAGTTATTACCCATAGGTAAAACAATTCTATAACCATGTAATATTTTAGTATACATGCATGGATTTATTATTAAGGGAAAAAATAATCTCATACATTCCAAATATTTAGAATATTATTCCACAATTTTAAATATCCTCAAAGTCAAACATAAGGTTATGTTCACTAATCAATGTTTTCCTAAATAAATTTCCCTTGATTTTAGCTAAACATATAATGATACTAACTATAAAAACACTAACTAAAATATCTCAGAGTTAGTTGAAGCATTTTTACCTTAGAGTAGATTCAAAGGAAGAATCTCAAAGGACCAATCTGTATAGTAGTGTTAGAGAACTATATACATACATGATACCCATTTTACATTGGTTATAAACTATATACTGTATAAATGGAAAATATTTGGCATCCTTTAACTCATTCAGAAAAATCAACTTCATATCTAGGTGAAAAGAAAACAAATAAGGGTGATCTTAAATTCTCAGTAAGGGTCACCTATATAAGAAGCTATTATGATTAGATAAATCATAATCGATATTATAACGAAAATAACTAAAAATTATTCCATTTAATAAATATATCTACTGAGAAATGAATTTATAGACACTATTAATAAAAACATATAATGATAAATAATAAATAAATTTCCAATTAAAGATACTACTGGTATTTTCTGTAAGGATTTTATTAATTAGTCTATATATACCATCAATGCCTTATACTAATATAGTTTAACACATTGGTTATTTTTTTTTTAAATTTTACAACTAATTTTTCTTGTGATTCTATTAAATCCTTCATTAGGTTATCTAAAAACTTTTCCCCACCTATCATCACATGTCAAAATAATTCATTACATATTAAATGATAAACTCAATTTAAAAATAACATTACTTTTTATGAAATATGTGTCTTGATTAAATAATATTTATTTATGAATATTATCCCCAATCAATAAAATAAATTTCTTTGTAAAAAAATATATGAAAAAACGTATACAATTGATGTAAAATTAATATACAAGATAAAAATAATATAGTTTCTAAATAAAAATTTATGGTTCAATAAAAAATGGAAATGAAAAGTGATTTTCTTAAGATAATCTTAGCAACCAAAAAATTAATCAGGATATGAAATGTGTCCATTAATTACGTAGAAATAAACAATTTTTAGTAAAATCATGTTCTTTGGAAAAGGAATGTGAAAAATTGAAATGATTTTTCTTATTGATTTTCCAAATTTATTTTTCTTTTAAATAACATAAAAAATGTGTATATGAAACAAAATTTTATTAGAAGGAAATGATGGTAGGGAAGAAATTTAAGGTTATTTTTTCTAAAAACATTCCTTTTAAATTTTTGTAGAGAATGGGAAAAACAAACCTTTGGAATGAAATTTGGACTATTCCCTTTATACATTTTGAAAATACACATATAACATAATATGTATTTAATAAATAATTTTTGTTAATAAAATTAATATTGTAAATGAATTTTGAATTATACTGAGATGAAAGAAAAATATATGTGATCAAAAATTGAAATAATATTTTCATTTCTTTGAAACATTGTATTTCCTGATTCATGTTCCAAATATAAATAAATGTAATAAAATATGGAAACTAAATAAATATTTAGAGGATAATAAAATTATTGGTGTGTATGAGTGATGAATGATAATATTTCATCAATGAAAAAAATGAATTTCCCAGAAGAATGTGATAAGGTAAAATTATTTCTTACCACCATGACCACAATAAAATTGAATCCCATTGAAAAATTGAAATAAAAATAAAATTAAAAACATAAATATAAAATATAAAATCATATTAAATACATGAAATGGGTGTTACATACAACACATAAATGTGAATAGCTACATAATAAAAAATATGTATCAATTGAGTATTAATTGATGAGAAATATCATACCCCATTATTCTATTTAGTTGAAAATTAATTAAATTAAATTATAATGTTTTTATATAATATTAGTTTATATGAAAATATTTGTATTTATAATTTAATATATTCTCCTATTATAACATATTTTCATCATTTTTTTAATAATAATTCATTAATAAAATTGTTTTTTTGTTAACTAAATCCATTTCTCAAGTATATTTTTTCAGATATGTTCTAGTGTATTTTTTAATTAGTTAAATTTTAAGTATCATTGATAAAAATTAAACATGGAAAATATATCACATGAATTTTTTAAAATTGTATGACATACATAAGAATGATATTAATTTTCATACCAAAATTTTGTAATGGTTATGCAAGTTTATGATATATTAAATTTATTGAATAAGTATTTTTTTCATATATATCATATATTCTTATTGTTGACATCCTTATGATTATACATGTTAGTCAGTGATGGAAAAAATTTATATCAGTTCATGATGTGGTATTCCCCTATTCACTTCAGTGATGATTTTGTTTAACACTTTATATACAAGGAGATTGATATATATAATTTTATCATACAAATAACATCATATTATATTTTAAATATTTTTGTTATAATATTCTATTTTTTATGGAATAATTTATTTTTTATAGGAATAGCTAGAAAAACTACCATGGTGTAACGCCCCGACCCTAGATAACCAAAGTCAGTGCATTATTACATTACATTGGCATGATCACAAGAAAGATCAAATCTCGAAAGACCGATTGGTTTAGTAGCCTTGGAAACACTAGATATATTCATAAAGTTTTACATTACATCATAAAGTGAAAAACTACTACAACAACATAGTCTCCATATTCCACACTCTTATCCCCACATACTATCCTTGCTGGTCATTCATAACTTACTTCTTCACATCCTGGGAAAAATAAAACATAGAAAAGGGGTGAGCTCAAATGCCCAGTAAGGATAACAATATAGCGGAAACTTTCAAAAATAAGCATAAACATTTAAGGCAATGTATAACTAAAACAAAATCCTTTTAAACATGAACTTCAACAGATTATGGAAAAAGTAAAATGAAATAATTCCATTTACTTATTCACATGGATATTCTACTAATCGAAAAATCACAGGCAATATCAATAACCACTTTCATAATGATGGAATGCATAATTCCAGACTATCATAACCACATAGCCAAGGCCTCATGCCAAGACTACAAATAATATTTTTCCTTGGCCATGTGAAAAGACACTGGTTTGTCTCATGATACCTACCGATGCATCGAGGAGCTATAGCGGGCTCCACCCGTCACATAGTAAGTCCAATGCATTCCCATATGAAAAGGTTTAAACATAACATAAACATTTGTATTAAAAATAGCATACGAAATGTCAATACATTCACCACAAACTATGAATGGTATAAAAATAGCACATCCACAGTCAAACATATCACAAAACCTTCAATACAATATCGACGTTTTGTATCACAATAAATCAACTTCAAATAAGGGTAAAATCCATCAAAGGATGTTGACATAGATGAAATCAAAACTCTATTTAGAGAAATATCTCTTTCTATTTAAGAGTCATATATTTATAAAATAAAACATTTTCTTTGAAAATATTCTTATAATCTTGTAAGGGAAGCTTCGACAATTTTATAATGGCAGAAAATAACCGCACCCGCCGTATAAGTTAAAAAAAACATTCTTACCTTAATTCTGTAGAAAAGGTTAAAAAGCACCTTGTTTGGAAAATGAAGGAATGATTCCTTTATAAAACTCTTATAAAAAGTCAAACAAGGGTATAAATTACTTTAACCCATATTCTTTTAAATCGTAAAAATGTTCTGAAATACATTTTTAAGAAACATGGATGTGGATGATAAAGAGATCGCATTAGACTATTTCATATAAACAACCTCGGATAATGAATAGATTGTGAAATAACCCTTACCTTGTACTTTTCCTTGGTTAGGGTAGGTTAACCTCCTGTATAATGGTGAAATAATTTTTATTAGATTATACAATAATCATATACATTAATATGATATCATATATGATCTTTTAACATTGATTTGTTAATAATATCTTAGTTTTATTATTGTTTCGGGTGTTAACTTACTCATTTTATTTTATATGTTTTGTTACGTAAGCCATGTTTTTCATGGATAGGTTGTATCTTAATCATATCTAGAATGATATCAAGTCCTTAGATACTATTATTAATCATTAAATGATAATTATACTTGAATGGATATGGTGGATGATGAATCTCTTCGCGTTCGTGGAGACGGTAGTCCGTACGTACGCACGAGCGACAATATCATTCTTTTGATATTAAAATAATATATAATTGGATGTTATATCATATATAAATAATCATTATCATGTTAAATTTCTTATTTCCATGAATTACACATCATTATTATACCTATCCAAATAATAATTTATTGAATAACAATTACACCACGATGTGGAGACGGTAAGCCGTACGTACGCACATATGGTGACATGTTATTCAAAGGATGGATAGAATACAGAATATGGATGTACCATTTTTATAATAACATCATATTATATATATGATACTGGAGTTATTATTTTAGAATGGTAATAACAAAGGAAGAAGAAGTGGAAGAAGAAAGGAACTTGGAAAAGGGTGGTGAAATCATTACCTCTTCTTCGGGTTCTTTCATTTGATTTGATCAAAAGGGAACCATAGGTTAGCTTTATGATCAAACTAAGGCCTCCAGGTTGTAGTGAGGGATGTTGGGAGAGTTTTTTGGCAGAGTTTGGCCGATCCAAAAGGCTTTGAAGGTGTGAAGTAATGAGAAGGGGGAGTTCCCTTTTATAAGAGGGGTGAGAGGCACCTTTGGAAAAGCTAGAAATATTAATTTATCATAAATTTATATTCGGTTTCTAATGGCTCCAAAGTTGATTATTCAAAGGTTAAGGCGGTGATAGGTCGAAAACCATTCAACCAATAGAATTTAGACAGGTCTGGGTTACTATATTAACCTTATCTTTTAGTTTTAACTCTTAGTTAATTAGTTTGACATTTACCATGGCACTTTGTATTTTTATATTATATAGTTAATAAACATACTATATATATCCAACTGACACCCAAGTGGTCCATTAATGATACACCTATCATGATTTAAGTCTCTTTGCCGAACCTTAGATTTTTAGGAATTTAATATCAATTAATCATATAATATTTGTTTTAAAAACTATTTTATGTCAATTTTGACACTATTCAATAGTTGATTTTTGTGAAACTCATAACAGAATGATTACTTATAAAAAATTTAATTAAATCATTCCTAACATGTCATATTAACTTAGAAAATTAGTGTAATTCATAAAAACTCTCAAATTATATTTATTTGGGTATTTATAATATCAATTATTTTAATTTGTCACTATTATGGTAATTACTGCATCATCATTGTGTCATAAATAAATTAAATTATTTAAAGTCTAAAAATTATAAGTAAAATATAATTATCTATGGAATATTATTAGATTTCTAATTAATATTTAAAATCGAATTTATCTTTTGTATAACCCTATATGAATAATGTTTTAGTAAATAAACTTTGATTTTAACTCTTTTAACTCTTCTTTGAATTAAATAATAATAAATGTCCTAATCTAATCCAAGTGGACCTAAATGATAATATTTTATTCCTAAGGTTGTTTTTGGTCAAGATAAACTTATCCAATAGAATTAGGACATGTGTTAGGGTAATATTAATATCATTTTTACCCTTAATTACCCTATTTACTTTTAACCGTGGAAAATAAAAGTAAAAAATTTTTATTCACCAAAAATTATTTTCATCTCATTGTACCACATTTTACTTCTTGATATTAACCGTGTATCTCGGATTTTCGAAATTCCATTCACAGAAGCGGTAAAATTAAGTTTTATGAAAAAATCAGTTTTTTAAACTACCACTTAGTAGTTTCACTATTCATAAAAAATTGAAGTTTTTCAGAACAATGCCAAAATTTTACCCTAAGCTATAATTGATATCCCGAATTCAAAAATGATTTCTATTTAACAAAATTTCAAACATATAATTTTCATTAATTAATTTTATAATTAATTACCGTTGTCACAATAAATAGCGTTTTTTTAAGAAACAATATATACCAAAAGATTGACAATTGTTTAGGTCCAATTTCAAAGTGAAATTAATTCTAATGAACACCATTGGATAAAATGTTAAAAATATATTCTAATTATACTTAAAACCACTCAATAATATAATTTATAACTATAAATTATTTTGATTAAAAAAGTTGTTTTTAAGTATTTTTCACTATTTATAAAAATTGGATGTTCTAAGAAAAATACCAAAAATTTATCTTAGGACAATTTCGATATTCCGGATCCAAAAATGAAGTCCATTTTGAAATAGAAAATTTATATAATTTCAAAAAGTAGGTATTACTATTCATAACAGTTAGTTTGATTTGTTGTGGTGTGCGTTAGAACTCGATGTTGTGTACAACACACGCTATCGCATTATTCAAAGAGAAGCATACCATAGAAGCTTGGGGTGTTACATTATCCCCTCCTTCAAATAATTTCGTCCTCGAAATTTCTAGAATAATACCATATTAAAAGACTCAGGTGGTTCTTCATCATAAGTTCCTCGCGTTCCCACGTTGCCTCTTCCATCTTATGGTTTCTCCACAAAACTTTTACCAGACGTGTCGTCCGGTTTCTCAGTACTTGTTCTCTCATATCAAGAATCCTAACGGGCTCTTCGCAATAAGAATGATCAGGTTCCAGTTCCAATTCATCATAGGGGAGTACATGCATTGGGTCAGGCATGTATTTCCTCAACAGAGATACGTGGAACACATCGTGAACTTTGGAGAGACTTGGCGGCATTGCCAATTAGTAAGCTACAGCCCCAATTCGTTCTAGAATTTTGAAAGGTCCAATGTACCTGGGACTCAATTTAACTTTCTTACCAAAATGTATGACTCCATTCCATGGAGATACCTTCGGGAAAACATGATTACCGACTCGAAATTCCAAATCCTTCCTTCGATTATTGGCATAGCTCTTCTGCCTACTTTGAGATGCTTTAATGTGACTTTGGATTACCTTCACCTTTTCCATCATTTCCTCCACTAGTTCTGGGCCTACAAGTTTTCTTTCACCATCATCATCCCAACAGGTTGGTGTATGAAAACTCTTTCCGTATAATGCTTCATATGGTGCCATCTGAATACTCGAATGGAAGCTATTGTTATAGGAAAATTCTACCAGAGGTAAATATTGATCCCACATACCCTGAAAGTCAAGTGAGAAAAATCTCAACATGTCTTCTAAGGTTTGAATAGTTCGTTCTGATTGTCCATCCATTTGAGGGTGGTAAGCAGTGCTCAAATGAAGTTCAGTATCCAGGGATTTCTAAAGACTCTTCCAGAATCTTAAAGTAAAACGGGGATCACAATCAGAAACAATCGATAGGGGTACTCCATGAAGTCTCACAAATTCATTAATATATAGTCTTGCTAGACGTTCTAGTGGTAGATCTTCTCTTATAGCAAGAAAATGTGTTGACATGGTAAAACGATCAAAAATACCCATATTGCATCATTCCTTCTTGGAGTATTTGGTATCCCCATGAAAAATTCCATTGTAATATTGTCTCATTTCCACTCCGGTATGGGAAGAGGTTTCATGACTCCTCCAGGCTGTTGCCTTCCAGATTTCACTTGTTGACAAACCATGCATCTTGACACAAAATAAGCAATCTCCCTCTTCATGTTGTCCCACCAAAAATGTTCCTTCAAATCTATATACATTTTGGTGCTCCCAGGATGTATAGAGAAATTGGAAATATGAGCATCATCCAGTAATTCCCTTTTTAGATCAGGTATATCGGGAACACAATGTCTCTTCCCGAATTTCAAAATTCCATCTTCATACAAAAAGTCTCTCAATCTCTCATCATTCACATCATTAATCTTATTTTGAAATTCTTCATCATCGGTCTGAGAACTCTTAATCCTTTCTAGTAAAGATGGTTTGGAAACCATTTGAAAAAGAATTGATGTTTCACCTTCCCTGATATTCCCATGTCCATCTTCACTAGATCCATGAAAATTGGATCCCTTTTAATTCTCATATTGTTCAAAACTCCATGGTCTTTTCTGCTCGAAGCATCTGCAACCCTATTTTCCTTCCCTGGGTGATAGTGTATCGTGCAATCATAATCATTGAGTAATTCAAGCCATCTCCTTTGCCTCATGTTGAGTTCTTTTTGTCAGAAAATAAACTTCAAACTCTTGTGATCAATATAAATCTCAAATTTTTCACCATAGAGGTAGTGCCTCAATATCTTCAAAGAAAAGCTCACAGCTGATAACTCGAGATCATGAGTAGGATAGTTTTGTTCATGAATTTTCAACTGTCGTGATGCATAGGCAATAACCCTATCATTCTGCATAAGGACACAACCAAGTCCTTTCTTCGATGCATCGCTATAAATAACGAACCCATCATTCCCCGAAGGTAGAGTAAATATAGGATCATTGACTAATATTCTATTTAGTTCTTCAAAACATTCTTCACACTCATTTGTCCAAACAAATTTAACCCCTTTTCGTGTGAGCTTCTTTAATGGGTTAGCCAATCGGGCAAAATTCTGGACGAAACGTCAATAATAACCTGCGAAACCAATAAAACTACGTACCTCAGTTATATTCGTAGGTGCTGGCCATTCATGGATTGCCTTGGTCTTAGAAGGATCAACAGAGATTCCATCTTTAGAGACAATTTGGCCAAGAAAAGAAATATCCTGAAGCCAGAATTCACACTTGCTAAACTTCCCAAATAATTCATGTCTTCTCAGAGTCATCAAGATAATGCGCAAGTGATTTTCATGAACTTCGTAGATTTTTGAGTATACTAAGATATCATCAATAAATACCACCACAAATTCATCGAGATATTCCTTGAAAACACTATTCATAAGATCCATGAATACAGAGGGTGCATTAGTCAATCCAAAAGGCTAGACTGTAAAATCATAATGCCCGTACCTGGTTCGAAATGCTGTCTTCGGATTGTCTTCCTTATTCACACATAACTGATGGTATCCAGATCGAAGGTCAATCTTTGAAATGTATTGAGCTCCATGCAGTTGGTAAAATAAATCATCAATGCGAGGTAGGGGATACTTGTTCTTTATTGTTATGGCATTAATCTCCCTATAGTCGATACATAACCTCATAGATCCATCTTTCTTTTCAACAACAAGAAATGGGGATCCCCATGGAGAAACAATAGGGAGAATAAATCCCTTACTACTTAATTCCTCTAGTTGTTTCTTTAGTTCAACTAATTCTACAGTGGCAATTCTATTAGGGGTCCACGATATAGGCCTTGATCCAGGAATTAAATCAATGAAAAACTGAACTTCTCGTTCTGGAGGATGTCCAGGTAAATCTTCCGGAAACACATCTATATATTTTTTCACAACAGGTACATCCTCTATTTGAACATTCCTTTCCTCACCCACAGTCATATCATTAACATCCTCCCCAAAAATTTAATTTAGTTGAGCAACTGGGGGTGGATCTAGATAAGAATTAGGTGGTGACGATTCTTCACTAAAGATAAGGTGTTCCTTATCATCATCATCAAGAATCGTAACCTCTTTCTTCTTACAATAAATCTTCGCATCATAGTCCGAAAGCCAGTCCATACCGAGGATTATATCAAACTCAATCATAGGAATGACGATGAGATCAGTGGATAAAGAACATTTATGTGCTCTAATGGGGACTGATTCACAAAACATTGTTGCAATGATACTTCCCTTAGGAGTTTTAACTGACAAATCCCTTGTTAAATCAAATTGGAAATATCTAATTTTCTTAGAAAACTGGGAAGATATGAAACAATACAATGATCCATAATCAAATAATGCATTTTCTAAACTTGAGGAAACCATTAAATTACCTGCCACCACGTCTTTCGGAGCTTCTACCTCAGCAGTAGTGATAGCATATGCATGGCCTTGATCCCTAGGACTTCTATGAGTTAAGTTCTCCTAATGCTTAGGACATTCATTGGTATAATGTCCCATCTCCCTGCAATTGTTGCAATGAACATTGGTAGCTTCCTTCTTCCCTTTGCAATCACGAGCTTGGTGGCCTTTTTCACCACACTTGTAATAGACACCCATTCCCTTCAAGCAAGTACCGGGGTGTTTCTTCCCACATGTACCACAGGATGGATATTCAACCATTCCCTTATTCCCCTTATTTCCATTCCCAGATTGATCAGCAGATCTCTTCTTCTCTTGCTTTGCTTTAAAGTCATAAGACTTTTGAGAATTCTTTCTCTGTCTTGATAGCACATGAGACAATGTCTTCGTACCACGAGAAGGATTGTGAGACTAATGCTCGAAATAGAAATGTTTTTAACCCATCAAAGAAATGATCAATCTTACTTCTTGGGTTACATATATAATATCTTTCATACCTTTTTAACCTTGTAAAGTTAGCCTCACACTTTGCGACATTCTCATCCTCCTTTTGTCTCAGACTCAGAAATTGTCTTTCCATATCTGCTCGATGGTCACGAGGAAAGTATTTTTCTAAAAATAGATCTTTTAACTCCCTCCATTCCATATTTGATACCTCATCATCTTCCTTCGTGTTTTGAATTAATGACCACCATTGATCAGCATCTCCAGTGAGGTGGTAAACTGCCATGATAACTTTTTCCCTTTCACTACTCCCCAAAGACTGAAATATTTTCTCTAGGAAATTTATCCATTGCTCAGCTACTAAGGGATTTATACTCCCATTGAACATTGGTGGTTTTTGTCTCATGAAGCGATCTAACATTGATCCTCCATGCTATGGATCAGGGTACTCCATACGGGTAAGGTTATTATTCATAACCTTTGTAAGTTGTCCCAGGATGGTGATTAGCTGATCGTCACCAGTTGCATCACCAGCTCCACTATAATTATCTTGAGCAGGAGGGAAATCCCTACATGGAGTGCGTGCATTGATACAGTTTCCATTTCTTCCACTAGGCTCCATTTCTAAACAATGGTATAAACTAGATCAGTTTATGAATCAAAATACACAATCCCATACTTACAAAACACTTTACATAAATTGAACTATTTATGGATATAATCCATAATCATAAGAATGTTTTCTTTTAGGAATTATATACTCATAAACCCTTCATAATGGTTTATAATGAAAATGAGATTTATCCTAAGCATATCCCCCATGAGTGTCGTAACCAAGAGTGCAGCAAGGCCTGTTGTCGTGCACCCGTTCCCGTTCGATTCTAACTCAAAGCGGTGTTTTCAGGTTTTACCCCTAGGTACATCAGTGCCAGAGCCGCCTCTACCTGCTCGTATCCATACAGGGATGTATTGCTCGGAAAACTCACAAAATCTCTACAATACCAAAATTCTAGGAAGTTCTTCTATACTAATCCTCAATGACCATCTTAAATCTATGTGCTCTAATCAGTGTTTATCTAAATCTAGCTTCCAAGGCTTGTACTAAACTTCCTCTGGTACCAACTGTAACGCCCCGACCCTAGTTACCTAGAGTCGGTGCATTATTACATTACATTGGCATGATCACAAGAAATATCAAATCTCGAAAGGCCGATTGGTTTAGTAGCCTTGGAAACACTAGATATATTCATAAAGATTTACATTACATCATAAAGTGAAAAACTACTACAACAACATAGTCTCCATATTCCACACTCATATCCCCACATACTATCCCTACAGGTCATTCATAACTTACTTCTTCACATCCTAGGAAAAATAAAACATAGAAAAGAGGTGAGCTCAAATTCCCAGTAAGGATAACAATATAGCAGAAACATTCAAAAATAAGCATAAACATTTAAGGCAATGTATAACTAAAACAAAATCATTTTAAACTTGAACTTCAACATAGTATGGAAAAAGTAAAATTAAATAATTCCATTTACTTATTCACATGGATATTCTACTAATCGAATAATCACATGCAATATCAATAACCACTTTCATAATGATGGAATGCATAATGCCAGACTATCATAACCACATAGCCAAGGCCTCGTGCCAAGACTACAAATAAGATTTTTCCAAGGCCTTGTGCCAAAACACTAGTTTATCTCATTAGACCTACCTATGCATCGAGGAGCTATAGCGGGCTCAACCCGTCACATATTAAGTCCAATGCATTCCCATATGAAAAGGTTTAAACATAACATAATCATTCGTATTAAAACTAGCATACAAAATGTAAATACTTTCCCCATAAACTATGAGTGGTATAAAAATAGCACATATACAGTCAAATATATCACAAAAACTTCAATACAATATATAATTTTTGTATCATAATAAATCAACATCAAATAAGCGTAAAATCCGTCAAAGGATGTTGACATAGATGAAATCAAAACTATTTTTAGAGAAATATCTCTTTCTATATAAGAGTCATATATTTATAAAATAAAAATTTTATTTGAAAATATTCTTATAAGAATGTAAGGGAAGCTTCAAAGATTTTATAACGGCGGAAAATAACCGCACCCGCCGTATAAGTTAAAAAACATTCTTACCTTAATTCTGTCTAAAAGGTTAAAAGGCACCTTGTTTGGAAAATGATGGAAATATTCCTTTATAAAACTCTTATAAAAAGTCAAAAAAGTGTATAAATGACTTTAACCCATATTCTTTTAAATCATAAAAATTTTATGAAATACATTTTTAAGAAAAATGTATGTGGATGATAAAGAGATCCCATTAGATTATTTCATATAAACAACCTCGGATAATGAAGAGATTGTGAAATAACCCTTACCTTGTACTTTTCCTTGGATGGGGTAGGTTAACCTCATTTATAATGGTGAAGTAATTGTTATTATATTATACAATAATCATATACATTAATATGATATCATATATGATATTTTAAAATTGATTTGTTAATAATATCTTAGTATTAGTATTGTTTCGGGTGTTAACTTACTCATTTTCTATTATATGTTTTGTTATGTAAGCCATGTTTTTCATGGATAGGTTGTATCTTAATCATATCCAGAATTATATTAAGTCCTTAGATACTATTATTAATCATCAAATGAGAATTATACTTGAATGGATATGATGGAGAATGAATCTCATCGCGTTCGTGGAGACGGTAGTCCGTACGTACGCACGAGTGACAATATCATTCTTTTCATATTAAAATAATATATAATTGGATGGTATGTCATATATACAGAATTATTATCATGTTACATTTATTATTTACATGAATTACACATCATTATTATATCCATCCAAATAATAATTTATTGAATAACAATTACACCACGACGTGGAGACGGTAAGTCGTACGTACGCACGTATGGTGACATGTTATTCAAAGGATGGATAGAATACTGAATATGGTTGTACCATTTTTATAATAACATCACATTATATATATGATACTGGAGTTATTATTTTATAATGGTAATAACAAAGGAAGAAGAAGTGGAAGAAGAAAGGAACTTGGAAAAGGGTGGTGAAATCATTACCTCTTCTTCTGGTTCTTTCTTTTGATTTGATCAAAAGGGAACCTTAGGTTGGCTTTCTGATCAAACTAAGGCCTCTAGTATGTAGTGAGGGAAGTTGGGAGTGTTTTTGGGCAGAGTTTGGCTGAACCAAAAGGCTTTGATGGTGTGAAGTAATGAGAAGGGGGAGTGCCCTTTTATAAGAGGGGTGAGGGGAACCTTTGGAATCACTAGAAATATTAATTTATAATAAATTCATATTCGGATTCTAATGGCTCCAAAGTTGATTATTAAAAGGTTAAGGTGGGTTTAGGTCGAAAACCATTCAAAGAATAGAATTTATTCAGGTTTGGGTTACTATATTAACCATATCTTTTAGTTTTAACTCTTAGTTAATTAGTATGACATTTACCATATCACTTTGTATTTTTATATTATATAGTTAATAAACATACTATATACATCCAACCGACCCCCCAAGCAGTCCATTAATGATAAAACTATCATGATATAAGTCTCTTGGCTGAACCTTAGAATTTTAAGAATTTAATATCAATTAATAATAAAATATTTATTTTAAAAACTCTTTTATGTCAATTTTGACACTATTCAATAGTTTATTTTTGTGAAACTCATAACAAAATGATTACATCAAATAAATTTAATTAAATTATTCCTCACATGTCATATTAACTTATAAAATTATTGTAATTCATAAAAAGTCTAAAATTATATTTATTTGGGTATTTATAATATCAATTATTTTAATTTGTCTCTATTATGATAATTACTGCATCGTCATTGTGTCATAAATAAATTACATTATATAAAGTCTAAAAATTATAAATAAAATATCATTATGTAGGGAAGCGTATTATCTTTCTAATTAATATTCAAAATCGAATTTATCTTAAGTATAACTCTATATTAATTTTTTTTTAGTAAATAAACTTTGATTTTAACTCTTTTAACTCTTCTTTGAATTAAATAATTATAAATGTCCTAATCTAATCCAAGTGGACCTAAATGATAATATTTTATTATTAAGGATGTTTTTGGTCGAGATACACTTTTCCAATAGAATTATAAAATGTGTTAGGGTAATATTAATTTCATTTTTACCCTTAATTACCCTATTTACTTTTAACCGTGGTAAATAAAAGTAAAAAGTTACTATTCACCAAAAATTCTTTTCATCTCATTGAACCACATTTTACATCTTGATATTAACCGTGTCTCTCGAATTTTCGAAATTCCATTCACAGAAGTGGTAATGTTAAGTTTTATGAAAAATTCAGTTTTTTAAACTACCGCTTAGTAGTTTCACTATTCATCAAAAATTGATGTTTTTCAGAACAATGCCAAAATTTCACCCTAAGCTATAATTGATATCCCGAATTCAAAAATGATGTATATTTTAAAAAATTTCAAACATATAAGTTGCATTAATTAATTTTATAATTAATTCCCGTTGTCACAACAAATAGCGTTTTTTAAGAAACAATATATACCAAAAGATTGACAATTGTTTAGGTCCAATTTCAAAGTGAAATTAATTCTAATGAACACCATTGGATAAAATGGTAAAAATATATTCTAATTATACATAAAAGCCACTCAATAATATAATTTATCACTATAAATTGTTTTGATTAAAAAATTTGTTTTTAAGTATTTTTCACTATTCATAAAAATTGGAAGTTCTCAGAAAAATACCAAAAATTCATCTTAGGACAATTTAGATATTCCGAATCCAAAAATGAAGTCCATTTTGAAATATAAAATATATATAATTTCAAAAATTATGTATTACATTTCATAACGGTTAGTTTGATCGGTTGTGGTGTGTGTTAGAACTCGATGTTGCGTACAACACACGCTATCGCATTATTCAAAGAGAAGCGTATCATAGAAGCTTGGGGTGTTACACATGGTGAAGTCAATTATTGTCACATATGAGAACGTTATTTGGATATCTTATTAACTACCATAGGGTTGGTCTTATGAAAAAAATACCTCTATAATATATGAATGGTTTTTTGGGAGAAATTTTGGTTTTATCTAGTGAATCTAAATAGCTTGAGTGGTGTCAATAAGCGAGGGTAGTGGGTTCCATATTATGATTGAAGTTGGTGGCACACTAGTAAATTTTAAAGGTTTTTTAAAAAATTTATGTCCCATTCTTGGAGATATTTCACCAAGATGGATAACAATATAAGGTGGAAAGGAATTTTGATAAATAAAACCTTCCAATGGGGATTCATAATGTTTATTTTAATTTTACCCTTATCTTTTTTGTTTAGCCCACCCAATAAACCGATTTGTACCTTAACCCAAGTAATTATTTTTCTCTTCTTTAAATAATCATTATGCGAAAAATAATTTACTTTTTTCATGAAAAATTTACTATGAATCAAATAATGAATTCAATTTTTATCAAATTGAATTCAATTATTTTTCAAAATTAAATTTAAAATAAAACAAAAAAACATGTTAAAAATGGGTTTTCACGGAATTCATTTTTCAACAAAAAGATGGTATAATATCAATATCTATCTAATTTTTCATCAGTTAAATGTTAATTCCACATATTATAATTATTTACAATAAAAATTTGTAGGAATAATTAAATAGTGGAATAACTAAGAAGAACATTTTCAATTATTCCTCAAAGATTATTTATAAGGAAAAATTACAAAAAAATCACTCTAGTATTAATTCTAAATATTATGTTCAAAATAGTCATTCTACATAACAAATTATAATTTTTCTTTTATGAAATATTTATTTTTGAAGTCATTTATATCATTAAAAACAATAATATTAACATTCTAAATTTAAATCTCAAGTGTTACAAGTACCCTCATTGATTTTTCAAGATCATTTAAAATGGGTCAATCATCAAGACTATCAGTGTGAACAATACAATAGAATTGATATGTGACTAAAATTAATGTTATATATTATTATTTTACTAGGGGTTTATTCATTAGTCCCCGTTTTTTGATAAGTGTTATGTTATTCTCAATTCCCCATAGTAAATGTGGTATGGAACATTTTGATATATAGATTCTATGTTCAATTCAGTAATTTCATTTTGGTTTTAATGTATAATCAGATGTACTCGAACTAATGTATGAGTGAACTCATAAAAATTTATAATATGTTTTAATTATTTCTATTCATATCAAATATTATGTTTAAAATATCAATATCATATTTTCTCTTTATTAATATTTATCCTAACAACCACAATTGACTACACATTTATGAATCAATATTTGAGGAGAATTTTATTCTACTGATTATGAAACATTATATGTTAACTTATATATCATGTTTTGACAACTTGTTTATATAATTGGATTAATCTTATAAAATTAATTACTTACAAATATTAATGATGTAATTTTTTATGAATCATCATTCCATTGTTCTATTATGATAAGGTATATTAGAATCATTTTTGATAATTCCCCTTTTCCAACTAATAAATTTCCATTCATTTAGTAATTATGAATTATCAATAATTCAATTCACAATAACACTCATTGTTGGAACATAATTTGTTCTCCACTTGACCCCACTAATTCACATCATATTTTATTTTTTTGGATGAATTAATGATCTTGTAAGATGTTATATTTGAGTTTTATTTCATATTAAATTTATATTTAGTTTTTGATAAAATTGAAGATGTCAATCATCTAATTTTTCTCAACAAAAAATCTTATAATATGTTAGATATGATGAATAAAAACATTATTGGAGAAAATTTTAATAATCATAGTTCTCTCCACCAATGAGTTAAATTAATATTAACTTTTAAAATCCAATTAATGGTAGGGATAAAAAATTGATGGATCTATCCAAAATATCTATGAATACATTATTTTTGGATTTAATAACTACATATACATAATATCAATGTGTAAATATATATTATAGGATAATCATGAAAATAATGACAATTTTTTTGGAATAAGAATTTCAAAAATGATATTTCCTAGCCAATTATCACTTCTAGTTGAATAAATATTACTAAAATATATTTAAAAATTGGAGAAAAAAATTTCATGAAAGTGGAACTATTATTGCATGAGTAGAGCAACACGTATTTTTAATCATTTACCTATACAATTTAAATAATTTTTTATATGTTATTATTCTATTTAATTTGATATTTAAAATTCATTATTCAAGTAAGGACGTCTACTATGATTTTCATGATATAATAACATATAGAAATTGAAATCATGGGAATAAAATATGATTTAGAATGTGTAATTTTGTGTTAAATTATAGTATTAGTATAGTTTTACTATATTCCTCATATCTATTGAAATATATAATATATATTTTTCTTTCTCTACTGTTTTAAAACAAAGATAAATGCATGCATTTATTATATATATATATATGTTTTATATATACTAAAATTATAAATATTTTTAACCCTTTAGATATTTGGTAAGAAAAATTCAATAATATCTTATTAATAGAATTGATCCTATAAGTAAATTTTTATTAGAATATTAACTTTAATATAGTCCTTAAAAGGTTATTAATCATCCATGAACAATATTGAATTACATTTTTGATGAAGTATTAAACTTATATTGATTTAAATAACATCATTTCTTGGATAATTGAGACGAAAATGTCAAACACATGTTATAATTCAATAAAAAATTAATCAACGAATTTAATGAAATATAATGAAGAAAAATGATACAAATTATTAAATGAACTCATCATACTATGATATAGTTTATGGAATGATATTTATTATCATGTTATTTGTAAATGTTGATAAAGTGGTAAAAAATGGAACTACAAACACATAGAAATTAGTTTATAATGGGATTGCTCACCCCACTAGAAGGATTACTCGAACGATAGATAGAATCATTGTAGTGTTTAGCCTAAAATCCTTTTCGATGCATCATTGTATACAACCTTGTATCATATATTTATGCCAAAAATTTCAACATATATTATAGACATTTTCCCAAGAATTTCACACCAAGGATTTCTTCTTTCTCAGTACCTCATGAATTCCAAATCTAGTTGTTCTATCATGCCAATCAAACATCCCTTATTTTATTTCCTGTTTGAATACTAGGTAATTAGCCTAGTTTAGTTCTTGACAAGAAATAATCACATTGAAAGGAACATTCTGCTTCAAACCATCACGCCTCCAAATCTATATCTATTAAGAATGATCAGTTATGTGATCATCTCAATCTATTATCCACACACTACCAATCCATATATATTATTATGTACTTATGTCCACCAATAAAAGTATTTGTTTTTTTTTCAAACTCTATTCATATTCCGAAAACCAATATAATTCATACACTGTTATTATTGGGGAAATTTCTTATATCATTGAGATATGGAGTTGTTGAAATTTTTTTTTTTTTTATTTATTTGACTAGAGGATTTTAATTTTATTAATACAATATACCATTTATGAATGTTTTTATTGATGCAATTATTCAATATTCTGAGTTTTTTAAAAATTATTAAATTAAATTTTCAATTTTCATTATTACTGAAATATTTATAAAAAGGGATTCATTATTACAATATAATGATTTATTTAATGAGAGCTGTTTTAATTAAATTATTTATTATGACATATCACTTACTAATATATTCTTACAGAATATTTTTTTGGAAATATTATTTTTTAATAATATTTTATATTAATAGGGTTATTGTAATTGTATTAGTGAATATATTTTGACAATTAGTTTTATTGAATGATAATGTTTCACTATTTTATATATGGAATACAAGATGATTTATTATTTAATACAAATAAATATATAATTATAATATTTATTATTTTCAATTTTAACGGAAGCATTAAATATGTTGTGTATTAATAATTAATAAATAATTATTTTACTTTCTAACCATAAAATTAAATAAATGTTAAATCATTTTTCATATATTGGATGAAACCAATTACCTTGAAAATAATGATGTTTTCCACTATTAAATAAAGTGATGGAATGATCCCACATCACAATTTTTGATATTAAAATATGTAAAAATAATTTCAATATTGGTTACACAAACCATGATGTCTATGAGTTCACAAGATACTGAAAAATTAAATAGTATTTTATGTAAATTATAATTTATAATTAAATAATATATAATGGCTCATAAAATGGGGAATTTATTTATTGGTTTTTATTGATGTATTATTATTATTTTTAATATGTGTTACACTATTATAAAAATAGGTGACATTAATAGTTGGGTTGAATGTATTAATGAGGAGTGTACTAATTATATAATATAAATATCATAATAGGTTAGGAAAATGATGAAATTGAACAATAATTATTAATATATGAGAGATGTCTCAATGCCCATGGATAGAGTGAACAATAAGGATACACTAATGGTTTAGGGTGAGATAAATGACAATGAGAAATTTTTATATCATATGTCACTACCTATATAGTAAATTTAATACCTATGTATTTTATGATTAGCCATGTAGTTTTTTTGTGTCAGTTAATTTTACTTTTTATATGTAAATTTTATTAATTGCCATTTTGTATGTTAAAATTTTTATTTTATGGGGAAATGGATATGTTGATGCGACTAAAAATTAGTATAAAAAGATATGTATCATGGGGGATCAATAGAGGTTGGATAAAAATATGATGTTGTTACAGGGTAATTGATGACATTGAAATGTGTCAATAATTATAACGTCCCGACCTGACCTACAATTGAATTGATAGTCGGGTCTATTGTAACATGACCTCAAGCGTACCTCCTCATATACTAGAAGATGGTGGCTAGTAGAGAGGGTGAAAGGATACTCAGTGGAGAGGCTATACCCTCATATTAGAGTTTTCACAGTAGTATATGAATTAATAAATACATGAAAATGGAAGAAGCATTATAAAGTAATAACTAAAGTAGCGGAGGTTAATTATAATATCAACTCAATAAGTAAAGTGGCCAACACCAGTTTGTACAGTGTATTCTTGTCATGGTGGTACATTTCTGAAAGTAGTAAACAAATAAACATGTTTTACTTCTCAGTACATATTTAATGAAAATCCATAAATCCACAATGAAAATATCCATGGTCATCCAAAGCTCCCGCTCAGTCCAATTCTCCTAACACACTGCTATAAGAAAACTACAACAAGCAATGTCCAAGGTCATGTAAACATGTAGATTCTACTCGAGTACCCCAGCGTAATGGCGGAGCGAATTGGGTGTGAGATATAAATATCAGTAGTCTGGTACCATCGGTGTCTCGCTCAATCTATAAAATGAAATAAAATTAAATAGTGTGCATCTATATCGAAGAAATAAATGAATTGAATAAATAACCAACAAACCATCCAGGTTCGAAATGGACACCTGATGGTGATACCTGCTTCAGCTCATATCCCGAATAAGAGTCTGGACATGAAGAATATCTATAAATAATGTATAATGAAATTCTTATCAAGTTATTTAATATTCATTGTTTAACCACACAAAAGAAATGAGCATGTTACCATTTTTATATTTCACCCCTTTAAATGAAATTATCATCCCAAAACTCACGCACACATGAATGTCCAAGTTATCTATCAATGCTAGAAGTATCCAAAAATGTGCATGTTACCATTCATACTGCCTCCCCCATGAATGTCCATTTTACCATTCCATGCCCATGCACCATGAATGTCCATGTTACCATTCCATAATCACACACCCTTGAATGTCAACATTACCATTCCATACTAACGAACCCCTGAATGTCCAAGTTAACATTCCATACTCACACACCAAAAATATCCATGATACCATTCCATACTAACGCACCAAGAATGTCCATGTTACTATTCAATACTCAGGCACTCATGAATGTCCATGTGACCATTCCATACTCACACACCCATGAATTTCCATGTTACCATTCACCGCTTCAAGATATAATTATTTCATAAATTAATTATCATTATCAATCTCATTAATAATTCAAAAATTAGTCAAACATAACAAGTCATTTAGCTAACTCAAAAATTAACATATCACAACAATTACCCTAGTAAAATCAATAATTAACATATCACAACAATTACTCTAGTTAATTCAACAATTAACTAGTCACAAGGTAACTAGGCTAATACCACATAATTAATTCCAAAATTAATTATATCTAGGAAACCATCTCTATATTACATAATTAATTCACAAATTACAGATCTCATCTTAACCGCAAATAAAAATACCATTATTAATACCACAATTAATTATCTATATTTCAATATCATTACACTTAATTAATTTATAATTAAATATCTAAACATATCCAATTTAATATATTATAATTAATCCTCTGATAATTAGTATCTCAAGGTGCATAATTAATTCATAATTAATTATCTTATCTTATCCATTTTAATGTCTCATCACTAATCCACTATTAACTATTATCTAAAATCAACTAATAAATTCTTAATTAAATATAAAATCTAAACCAAATTAGTATCTCATAATTAATCCCTCAATTAGTTATCATCTCAGATCACCAAATTGATTCATAATTAATAATTTCATCTTAACCAAAATAATTACACATAATTAATCCCTCAATTAATTGTCATCTCAAATCACAAAAAAAATCATTATTAATTATCTAAACATAACCAAATAAATTACTCGTAATTAATTTCATCATTAATTTTCTATTTTACAACCTCAATGCATAAAATTAATTCATAATTAATCATCTCATTCCCCCAATAATCAATTTAATCAAACATTTCAATCAACTTTATCAAAAGTAATAAATCAACAAACCTAAATTTTGTTAATTGGGAAATGACTAGATCCCTACATCGACATATTTTCCCATACAAAGAAACCTAACACAAATGTGACCCACTCACAGATGTAAACTTCCACATTAATGTGCGCATGTATAGGTAATTGATCGCCACATCTGAATCTGATGATGGTGAACCAAATCGAGCCATGTCTCTTATCCTTTAGCGGAGGTCATTGGAATATGGACCAATAGTTCTTGAGACATCATCAGCACCACCTCGCTGAGATTAAAAATATTCATGATGGAACAAGAAGGAGATAGCTGCACAATGAAGAGTTGGGTGGAGGGGTTGTGTAGCACCCGTGGGTGCTACACCATGGGTGTGTCATGGGTGATGGAGAGTCGAAACAGCCAATAAAAAAACGAAATTCATGGAGAAGGACTAACCTCTCCAAGACAGAAAACTTATGTGAAGATACCACCATAAACCGGCGTGTAGAGAGGGAGCCGGGCGGATGGGTGGAGCGCCACCCATGGGAGAGTTGAGAGGGCGGGGGGTCATGCCTCACCTATGTTGTCCACCATTCCCTCTTTATTTCCCTTCAATTATTTTTTATAATTAATATATTACTAATAATAATAATATCACTCATATTATTATTATAATCATTTCATTGAAACACTTCATTCATAAACCCCAAACTCCACATTTACACCTCAGTTACCACTCATTTAATTAATTTACTTTCAACAAAAATTATCTAAATAAATTCTCCAACTCATCATTTTTTAATTAAAATCTCTCCAAAAATTTCATTAAATAAAACCCATATTTTTCATTGAATAATTAAATTTCTCTTGTCCCTGAATTTAATTAAATACTACCCAAGTCCATATTTAACACATCAATCAATTTAATAGTTTTCCAACCGAATTTAATTAAATAAAATTTCAAACTCATTATTATTTAATTAAATTATCTTAACAAAATATAAATAAAAAAAGATCAATGCATAAATTATCACCACTTAATTAAATTAGTTCCAACTGAAGTTATTAAAATAATTTCTCTAATTCTAGATATTTAATTAAATTCTCTGAACAAATTTTAATTGAATTAAAAACATCTAGTCATCAAAATTATTTCATTAAATATCTAGAATGAAAATTTAATTATATAATAACACCCATTTAAAAACATATAATTAAATTCTTCTTAACCGTTAATTAATTTAAATAAAAACTTCATTAAACATTAATTAACTAAATTCCTCGTCACATTGAATTTAATTAAGTGAAACCCCAACTCCTAATTTCTATGTCATTTAACTAAATTAATCTAACCTTAATTTGATTAAATACTCTCTCCTTCTCAATGTCATTTAATTAAATTTCCTTAAATTTAATTTAATTAAATGAAACCCCCAACATCTCATTTAATCAAATTCCATTCAACCACGAATTTAATTAAATTAATTTAACCCAAAACTAATAACTAGGTAGACCAAATGGTTTGACATGAATAGCCTAACAGAATGAGTGCATATTGTGCGTCCACTATTGGACGCCATTATTATTATGCATTACGGGCCCACAATGTTTGACTAACTGTGTGCAACCCATGTGAATGTCACTACCTAGACTAGTTTTCCTGAAACCCAACCTTCCATCCAGGAAACTACTAGAGAATTTATCCATGCCTGTTACAACCATTATAGAAGATCACATCTTGTGAAACTTATTTCAAATGATTGGTTTTTAAATTCGAAACATGTAGTAAATGAAAAATGTTAAAAAAATCGTGTTTCAGCCTAGTCTAAAAGAAAGAGATTCTGCAAACCACCAACCAAAAAAACATCTCATCCCTTAGAAGCTGTTGAGAATTACTACAACATCAACCTAACCCAAACGTCAAGAGGTCTCATTTAAAATCTCTTGTTGTGTTAACAAATTCCCAACACACCATTAAACAATATAGAACCCCAAGCCCCTAGTCTTTCCTTAAAATACATCACTGACCAATGAAATGCATACCCATCATTAAACTAACGATGTGCCATTAAAATTATTTCAACACCTATTTCATGTATACAAAATTCCTTACCTATCTTCCAGTGACCTTCCCAAGCTAATCCATCATAAGGCTACATTAATGTTGTCATGCCCAAGCACGAATAAAGGCATAACCCAAAGAACAACACATCCCATGTATAACCTAGATAACAACCACTTATCAACCCCAATGATTGGGGACATGCTCGTCTAAATCGGAAGAGAACACAAGGTGTAAACCAATGTCACCAAGAAGGTCAAACAAACTATCACCAGTCAACTACTTTCAAAAAGCAAAGCATCACATGATGATGCATCACCAACCAAAAAATGATGCCTATTTCACCTAAGGCATTCAAGCTCATTCAAATCATTCAACTGAATCTCTTCCAAATAATATAGTTTCCAAAAAAATTGTGCACACCGAGAACCTTATCAAGTCGTGCTACTAAGCTACCACTGACTTGTTTATCAGAACCAATGTGACACTACCCACCATTGGAGTGTCTTTGTTGTGGAATGAAAAGACTAGAAGATCCAATGAACCCTATTTTAGAAACACCATAAACACACGTGTGACTGTTCATGAACAACTGTCACCACATCAACATCTCACATGACTGCAGAAAATTTATACCGACTAGCACATAAAAACACTAATGTCCCAAAAATTCATCCCAAGAAATGGTTTGATCATACCATAACACCCCAACCACTGTACTCCGTAGTTAACCTATGAACATTATTAATGGATGACCATGTCCAAGGCATGTATATCCTACTTAACTAAGCATTCTTCAATGATTATTTCTAAACCATGAGTCAAGATACAATGACGTCCCCTCAAAACAAGCGTGTAATTCTTTAAAACCCTAAATCACTACAATGGAAAATGACAATTAGACTATATAAACATTAAAAATATCCTAGAATAAACACAGAAAAATTACACTTTAAACATTTTACGTTCTATTTCATCATATTTTAAACATGTAATTTAGCATCTAAATTCTTTTTTAACACAGAGGATACCTCTGTGTGTCCCATTTACTCTAATACAGGTTCTTAAAAAATAAACCCACAATAGTTCATTCCCAAAACTCAACATTATTACATTTATAACCATTTTCAAACACATTATGGTTATACAAACCTCAGTCGCATGTGTGGCCATCTACGAATCGATAAGGCACCCATACACCATACTGATTGAATTTACACCCGATTTATCATATTCAACTTCTATTTATCATTTTTAACATTATAATCACTTTTTCAATTATTCCAATAAATGGGTTACCATTTTCATAGTTATAAGGCACCTATAAACCATATAACAGAAATTAAAACCCGTTGTAAAAACAATTAATCAATTTCCACTCATTCAAACATTTAAACATCAAAATATTTATATCATTTTATAATAAGCTACATCACAACAACATTTTATAACACGGAAGCATGGAATATAATCATTTAAAAATAGTATACTCGTGGGCATGCTAAAGGAGATCAAAACATGGCATTCCACCCAAGGCACACAATCAAAATTATGGGCATCCCACTAATGCAACTACATGGCCTGTCATATGAATGGCATGTGAAAATCTAAGTTCCTAAGATGATGCTTTTAATAAAACTTCCATGCCATATCAGGACAAGGAAAAAAATTCAAAATTCGTAAAATCCATAAGCAGTCGAAAATATAACCCTTTTCTCAAGGTGAAATGAATCCAACTGTAATCTCAAGAAGTATAAACATCAATTACCATCCCTAGACATATGGTCATTTCCCATAAATGGGGTGATCAGTTCGAAGAACAACAATTAACTGAGATCCAACACTTTCCAAGTCTCTTGTCTAACAAACCAAAACATGAAGACAAAAGCAAAAAATAATGAAAACTTGAAGTTCTCTGAAATAATTAATTTTTCAATATATTATCATTATCAATCTCATTACTATTTTAAAAATTAGTTAAAAAACCAGACATTTAGTTAATAAAATAATTAACTTATCCCAACAATTATTCTAGTTAATTCATCAATTAATTTATCACTACAATTACTCTAGTTAATTCAACAATTGACTGGTCACAAGGTAACCATGTCAATACCAAATAATTAATTCATAAACATCTCTAGACAACCATCTCTATATCACATAATTAATTCACAAATTAATTATCTCAACTTAGCCCAAATAAAAATTCCAAAATTAATCTCCCGATTAATTATATATATTAAAATCTTATAACACATAATTAATTCAGAATTAATTACCTCAACATAACCAATTGAATATATTATAATGAATCCCCCAATAATTATTATCTCAAAGAACATAATTAATTCAAAATTAGTTATCTCATCTTAACCTATTTAATATCTTATAATCAATCCTCCTATATTTATTATCTCAAAGATAATAATTATTTCATAATTAACTATCTCATCTTATCCAAATTAATATCTCATAATTAATCCCCCTATTAATTATAATCTCAAATTAGATAATAAATTCATAATTAATTATTCAACTTAACCAAATTAATTACTTATAATTAATCCCTTGATTAAATATCATCTCAACGAACATAATTAATTCATAATAAATTATCTCAACTTGGAAAAATTAATTACTCATAATTAATCCCAAGATTAAATATCTATTTTACAACCTCAATGTATAAAATTAATTAATAATTTATAATTTCAATCCTCTAATAAATAATTTAATCAAACATTTCACTCAAGTTTATGAAAAGAAATAATATAAAAAAACTGCATTTTATTAATTAGGCAATATTTAGAACCCTAACTCAATAAATTTGGTTGATCCAAAGCTTCCTTACTCAATCAAAAATCACTCGTGCATATATAGTTCCACAATAATGTAGGAACGTAATTAGAATTGATCTTCACACCTGAATATGATGATGATTAACCAAATCCAGTCGAGCCATGCCACCTTTGGCGCCGTTCATCGGAATATGAACCAACAGGTCGTGAGACATCATATGTACCACCTCGTTGAGATAAAAATCTTTCATGATGGAAGGAGAATGAGAAATTCATGCGAAGACGATCCAGGAGAAGCGATGGTGTGCCACCCATGGGTGTTTCCCCATGGGTGCGTCATGGGCAGAGAAGACTATAAATAGCTAATGTGAACAACAAAATTCATATAGGAATCACCTCTCCATGATGGAAAACTTCTACGAAAAGACCACCACGATCTTCCATGTGGAGAGGGTGCTAGGAGGATGGGTGGTGAACCAACCATGGGAGAGCTGGGGGGTCATGCCTTACCAAGGCTTTGCACCACTCCCTCTTTATTTACCTTCTAATAATTTTAATAATTAATATTATAATAATAATGACACACATATTATTATTATTATCATTTAATTAAAACCATTCTTGGATAAACCCCAAACCCCCCCTTTACACCTCATTTACAACTTCTTTAATTAAATTTCATTAATCCGAATCTAATTAATTAAATTATCTATCTCTTCATTTTTTTAATTAAATTCTCTCACATAATTTAATTAAATAAAAATCCCATTATTAGTCAAATAATTAAATTCATGTTAGCCAATAATTTTATTAGATAAAACCTGAACTCCACATTTAACTCATCATTTAATTAAATTCCATTCCAAACGAATTTAATTAAATAAAATTAACAAATCATTATTATTTAATTAGATTAACTCAACATAATTTAATTAAAAAAACCACGAACACCTCATTAATCATCATTTTATTAAATTCATTCCAAATGAATTTAATTAAATAATTTATTCAATTCATGTTATTTAAGTAAATTATTTTATGAAAATTTAAAGAAATAAAAAACCCAAACACATCAATAATACTTAATTAAATTTTCTAAACCACAATTTAATTAAATAAGAACTCCAAATTTTCAATGACTAATTTAATTCTTCTTACCTTTTAATTTAATTAAATAAAACCTCCATTTCACCATAATTAATTAAATTCATATTTACCATTAATTTAATTAAATGAAACCCCAACTCCTCCCTTACATTTTATTTAATAAAATTCATCTCATATCAATTTAATTAGATAACATATCTTTAACAACGACATTTAATTAAATACTATCAGCTTTAATTTATTTAAAAGAAATACCAAAAAACTCGTTTAATTAATTTTCTTTAAACTAGGAATTAAATTAAATTAATTTAACATCAATACCTAAACTAGGTAGACCACATGGTTGGACTTTTATGATCTGAAAGACTATGCGCATTCCATGAATCCACTATTGGAGACCTTCTTTATTATGCACGGCTGACCCGCACATTTTGAGTAACCATGCACAGCTTGTGCGAACATCAGATATTGGTCCAGTTCTCCCAAAACCCATCCTTCCATCTGGGAAACCCATAAATCCTTTAACAAAGGCCATTATCCACACATTACAAGGTCACAACTTGCAAAAAATATTCCTGAAGGTTGGTTTTTAAAATTGAATCGTGAAGTAAATGAAAAAGTTTAACAAATTTTGTATTTTAGCTTAGTCCAAAAACACGGGACTGTACAATAATGGATATTATAATCCTATTGGACATACACATGTTAATTGAGGATTTTCTAGATGGATATATTTTGATGTAAATTTATAATTTCAATTAATTTTTTTTATAAATATATTTCCTCCCCTTCATTAATAAATTGATATAGTCATCCGTCCAATTTCCCCCAGCGTCCTCTTTAAACTATGAGTTAGTTCCCAATTGTTAAAAAAAATATATTTAAAATAATTTATCTTATCAATTTCCAAATAAAAATTCCTATAAATTTCCTACATTATTCATTATTCCATTTTCATAAGTTGTTACTCTAGAAAATAAATTCCTCGATTCCTTATTCAAATTCCAATATATATTTTCTATATTATACATTTAAACGGTTTTAATGACTTTATATATCGCTATATATTTTTCAATAACATTTAGAATGTAGAAAATTAACTATTTTACCAGTACATTCCTATATCTTCCACAATTTTCATAATATACACTTATTTATTTTGATTGAATATTATTGACTAATATTATTAGATCATTCAACTAATTGTTTAAATTTATTTATATAGTCACATATATATTTATACATTATAATATGAAAAACCAATTAATTCATATTTTGATTTAGTGGTATTCACTTAGATATCCATACCATTCTATTGATTTTTGTAATACATTGATATGATCATATATCTATTCATTCTATAAAAACATCATTGTTATGAATATCCATAATTACTGATCCATATATTCAAATGCATTTGTTAATTCAATTCAATGATATGTATTTCCAGGAAATTATCTTATACAATAGAATGTGACGTATAGTATGATTATAGTTTGTTTTATTATATCTTCCCATTGGAATATATTAAATTAATAATGTGATAAGTTTTTCAAGATACATTTTTCCATAGTGTTTATGTAGTTGTAAATAAATAATTTATGGTGGTGGGGTTATGGTTGAATATTTAAATGTTATTAATATTGTATTAGCATAATTAATCTTGGATATGATTATATTACCCTCATTATATACTTCAATTATTAATAATAATCGACAAAAATTTGTGTGATCCATACATATGGATATTTTCTTATTATTGATGTTATCTGAGAACCACATCAAAATGTGTGAAAAGTACGAAATTGAATCATCATACATGTAATAAAGCATCCAAGGATTGATAATAGATATCAGAATAATATTTCTTAAATTATCATGACTATATTATTATTAATATTTTTTTTAAATTAGGAATCTTAACTGGATCAGTCTAATGTATAACTATAACAACACTCATTTATTTATATTAGTACATTGAATATTTCTATGTATATATTTGAAAATTTACTAGATTAGGAATTTTATTGGGGTGTCTCAGGACCATTAACATTATATATTATAAATATTAATATATTTATAGCACACACACATATCATTTTAGATTAAACGGTTTTCTATTTTTTTGGAAACACTAATGTGAAATCCCAAAACAATTTTGATTCTTGAACAATAGGGTTTACCCTAGGAGCTACCTATAGTGAGTTATCACTATATGTTCGGTTGATTCAGCCATTGGTGATTAAATGAAGTGATTTAATTAGTTCAATTTCTTAATTTATAAAATAAACCTACTATAAATAACCTACTATAAATAAATTATTATGATGTTTTTTTATGGATGAACACATAACCTTAGGAAGATTATAGATGATGATGAACCATTATTAATTGGATGTCCGTTTTGGAGAATAATGGTGAACATATAAAGGTGAATCATAATAGGAATGGTGAACATATTAAACATTCTTCTCCAGCAATAGGGTACAAAATCATCCCCAATGATTGATCAATAATTTATTTATATATAATTATTTGTGGATTCCGTCCTTTGCTTAGTGGTTATAAATAGATTTAATTGTCTTGTTTTTTAGGTTATTTCTCTTCTATTCATGATCCCAATAATAATTTTATTTTCTGAACCAAGTTATTTATCATTATGGATTCCACTTTTCCCATCATCACATTTATGTCATCATTTTCCAATACCGCATCAAACCGTGGTGGATTTACATAATTCATGTGTTTACCCAACTATTCATTATTTCCCTCATCATTTTAGATGGTTCAGTGAGTCAATACTGATAGGGTGGATTCTAGCATGATCAACCACCAATATTCATGGTGGATTAGTGAACGAAATATAGAAAAGTGATTTGTAGGTGGTTCGTGAATTGATACTTGGTAGGGGCGATGGATTGATGGATTTGATATTCCGAATGGGGGTAATCATATGATGCACTCCCACGTTCATTAACATAATCCTATTTTCTGACCACTGGTGGTTGAAAATTCACACCATTAGATGTATTCCTTAATTTTGGAGAATTTGACCGGTCGAACAGGTGGAGTATGTAGTTGTGATGGTGGATCAAGAATCAGTGTGATGAAAATGTGTATTTGAAAATTTCCCAAGTACACATCATGTATACCAGATAAACAGACTCCTAGTATTCCCCAGGTATCATTTAATATGGTTTTTATTGGGGATAAAGATCAGATGTGGTGTATAATGCATACAAATACACATGACCTATTTTTGGTGGCTCGACATGTACTCTTAGAATAACATGGAAAAATCATGTCCAAGCACACATGGACATACAACGTACAAGATAATTTCCATGTACTTGGACATGGCCATGGTACACAAGAAAATGCAGTGACCACATAAACGAGTTGAACAGGGACATGAAATCTCAATACAGCTAAGAAGCAATCTGTAGTACAATTACATGACATATAGTTCCATATGGACATCTGATCCCAATATTTAAGAGGACATGGGAATGTTTCTAAGCATGGTCGAATGTCATGTGAACCTTGGTACACATTATATAACAATTTTATGTTCCTATTCCCTAATGGTAGAATGTCATGTGACCCAGGGTTCTATTCAACAAGTCCAGATGGAAACTAGATATGCTCCCTTCGTAATCTCAATCATGAATTTGATATCCCACTCATGTGGTAACCCCAATAACTCACTAGGAAATCCATCATAAAAATGACCTAACACCTTAGTAATATAATCTTACTCTATTACTATATCATGAAGAATAATACTAGTTATATGAGCCATGAAAGAATATAGTATTCCCTGAATTGGTCTTACATGACCACCTTAAAGACCCCCCTTACCATGATGGGCATAGATTTCTCCCAATAGAGATGAAAACATAACTATCTTCTAATATAGTAATCATGATACTATTATAGAACTAGATACTCCATACCAAGGATAAAATTGAATCCTCTCATTTTGAGTACAAATAGTTCCAAAAAATCAATCAACTACCAATTTATAGAGAACACTTTTTACAACTTCTAATATTCTTTTACCAAAATGATAATAGTTTGACAATGGTAAAAACACCATCCCGATAGCAACCCTATCATTTTACACATAACATTACATGATATTAAACATAATTATATAGAAGAATACAAGCCATGGATCGTGAAGTATAGGGTCTTTGAAGACTATGTACATAAAACTGAAAACATGGGAGAAAAAACTTCTTTATTTTATATTCATAAAGTGCTCCTATCTCCCTTTAATACCTTACATATGGATAGGTTTTCATGGGGATAACATGAAAAATGGGATGATCTAAAATCTCTATAAGAGAAAAGTTATAATAATAATGATTTAGAAGATGTGTCAGAGATCTTGACATATTGATATAAAATGACATATATAATCATAACATATAAACATGAGATCATATTAACTTTGAATTGTAGAAATGTGGTTGAAACATAACACATTAATTTAGCATGACTCAAGTCTCGTTTCACATAGAGAATAATAGATTAGGGTTAACCACCAAGAACATTTCACATAGTATCACAAATAACGCTAACCGCCAAGACTATTGCACATAACGTCTCATGACACTAAATATTTCCAAATGCATTAGAGAGCTATCTGGGAACACCCATCTTAACATGATAATAAATATTCATGCCACATATATAATCACATGTATTCAATCATAAACATAAGGGAACCCATGCAAAGAAATGGGTGTCATAATCATGTCATAAATCATAATGAATGAGCCTATCATAAAAGTGTCCATGAAAGAATGGAATTAGAACATACATTGAAATTTTTAATGAAAAAAGTAATATATCATGGTAAGCGATGTCAACTATATTTTACTACATGTAAAATGTGTTTTCAATAATTTTTAGTATTAAAACATTTTGGGGGAGTTTTAAAGAAAACACTAACAATACATTAAAATAGAAAGGGAAATAATATTTAGTAAAGAACAAGATGTGTACCAAGAAGGTTTTAATAATAATAACATTGGGTTTATAAAAACAATGGTGTTCTAAAACATAGAGTATATTTCACTTGAAATTGGGAACAAATTTGGGAATTTCCCTTAAAACGAGTTTTCATATTAAAGACTATTGAGGAGGGAATCATTTAAAAACATTTACATACCCAAAAAAATATTGAGGTATGGATATTGAAAAATGACATTGGAACTTATAAACAGCATATAAAAGTTTTTACAATAAAGAAAAGACAACATTATTTGGGTAAAAATAAAAAATAGAGTAACACAAAGGAATAAAGGGGGTTTGGGTCGAAACCCCTACTAAATATCGACATGGTATCATGTGAACATAAGACGGGTTAATGATAGAGAAAGGGATTTTTAATCCATTATACATCTTAAGGGTAGTATGGGGGAGGTGAAAAATCAAACCCCATTTGTTATAATTATGTATAAAATAACATAACATAGAGGAGATTTTGGAATAAATGTAAGAAAGAGCAGATCCTTTACCTTATGTCTGGTAGTGTTATCCACTTGATATTAATGACCACAATAATAAAATTATTTCCATTAATTAATAATTCAAAAAAATATTTTAATTTATTTATTATAGCTTTTTTATATTAATTCATAACCTTTTTGATTGGTTATGATATTCAATTTCATTGTTCGGGCCCATTTGCATCATGTTCGGTTTAGATATATACATGAACAGATAATCATGTAAGACGATGATGGTTGTCTAGAATTGGATTTCCATTTTATTACTGAACATCCAAAAGTATAAATGGTTGTAAATTTCATTTGGTTTATTAGAGTGAGTATGGATAATTATATAAAACACTAGTGATTTTCTTTTTCCTTAATTGGTGGTTTTCATCTTAAATAACACATTTTGTTTTACAAATATGAACATTATGTATAAAAATATTATAGAATAATATTTGAGACATAATAAATATATTATTATTTGGTTCAACCCTGAAAATAATTTCATCACCACAATTGAATATGGTAATGGAAATTGAAAGCTTATCGTCCTTGAATATGGTAAATTAACACATCTCATATGGAATTTTACTACTAATATAAAATTAGTGTATAAGGAGAGGAGATAATTAATTTTTCCATTATCATAAAAAAATAACATTAAATATATGGTACTAGAGTTTTTATAACATTTTGATGAGGATAGGTAAGGATATAAAATAATACAAAGGAACTTGAAAGGAATGTATATGAATTGAAAAGTGGAATTTACCTCTTGATTTGATCTTCTTATAGATCCCCTTAAGGGGTGAGGATTTGGACTTTTGAGGAGAAAAAGTATTAATGGATGTGGGGGTTGATCTTGGGGAGAGATTTGGGCAGAATTTAGTGAAGGCATGAAGTTTGATATGAGTGAATGGATGTGAAGATTGTGGGTGGTTTTTATAGTGGAGGGGGAAGGGTTTTCTTAATATTTTAATCTTTAGTTTATTATTTTTACATAATAAAAGTAATAGTGATGATCCCATGACCAAAAACAGTAAATTGTGCATGTGAGTTTGAGATAACGGCCTTATCTCAGCCATTCATCAGCTGATGACATCATAATTGATGTATTTAGCATTTATTGTAAATTATCAAATTTTACTATTCACAAAATATTCATGTATTTCATAAAAATAACATATATTAACCCTAAATAGTTTTATATTGATAGAATCTAAAAATTAATTCCATTTTTAAAAAATAAATTTCTATATATGATAAATATTATTTTTAATTATCATCATAATTTACTTGAAAAATACATATTTTAAAACAATAACCGACATTATAATGATTTAAAAAATTATATAAGGCCATATAAAATTATCTCAAAGCCATAAGACTTAAATTTTTTAATTTATAAACACCTTTTAGGAAATAAATTTTATTTAAAATTAATTAATTAATTAGAATTATTTATTCATGACTTTCAAAAACACCAATACTTTTACTATGGTCATATTATCACTTATAAGATACATAAATTTTATTTATACCTTCAGGGGTTATGTTAATATTCTTTTGGATGATTTACTATTTATAAGGGTCATATTACTATTCATATGGATAGGTTACTATTCATCAATAATTATGCTTGACTTGTTGGACTCTAAACATTTTACTGATCACAATCGTGTATGTCAGATTTTCGAAATTCAAATCACAAAAGTGATAATATTGTGTTTAATGGTCTCATATTACATAGTAGTTCGTTATGTTGTGATTTCATGAGATTATATTACACATTTATAATAAGTGAATTTCCATTGATAAAAAATTGTGTCATTACATTATTCCCCCAAAATAAAATTTCACCATCAAAGTTTTATTTTACATTATAAGTCATAAATATATGTGGGTAATTTTCTTTCATTTCCTCCTCTAGTTCCCATGTTGACTCTTGACACTTATTGTACTACCATAATACATTGACCATGTGAGTAGTTTTTTTATGTAAAACATTATCTCTACGATCCAAGATTGTAACTAGATGCTCCTCATAGGAAATATTATTCTCTAACTATACCACCTCTGAAGAGAGTACATTTGAATGGTTTGTTATGTACTTCCTTAAAATGGATACATAAAAATCATCATGTACTTTGTCCAGGGTAGGTGGAAGTGCAAGTTGATTGGACACAACCCCAACATGATACAGAATCATGAAGGGTCCAATGTACCTGTGAATTAGCTTTCCATTCTTCTAACACCTCATTACCCTCTTCCATAGAGATATGTGAAAAAATAACTTGTCTCTAACTTTTAACTCAAGGTCTTGTTGATGATAGTCTACATAACTCTATTGTTGACTTTCGGCTGCCTTGACGTGATGCTGAATTGTTTTCACCTTCTCCACCATTTCATCGACCATTTTAATTCCTAGAAGCTTACGCTCACCAACTTCATCCCAACATGTTGGGGCTCTACGCCTTTTCCCATAGAGGGCTTCATATAGTTCCATTCAGATACTCTTGTGGAAACTATTGTTTTAGGAGAATTCTACCAGTGGAAGATGTTGGTATCATCCTCCTTTGAATTCCATAGAACAATATCTCAACATATCTTATAGTTTCTAAATAGTTCAATTATATTGGCCATCAATTTGTAGTGGATAGGCCGTAATGACGGTCAGTTCAATGCTTAGAGCATGTTGGAGACTTTTCCAGAACATCATGGAAAATATAGTATATTAATCGAATACAATAGATAGTGGTACACTATACATTCATACCACTTCTATGTTATATATATGTGCATGTTGATCCAATGATAAGTCCTATCGAATCTCTATAAAGTGATCGGTCTTTGTAAGACAATCCACAATGACCCATATAGCATTGTTTCCACCGGATGTCCTTTTAAGTCCATTAACAAAGTCTATGGTGATGTTATCCAACTTTCATGTTGGTATGGGTAGTGGTTGCATCATCACCTTATACTTCTATATTTTAGCCATCACTTGTTCACATATCAGACACTTTGATGTATAATGAACAATATCTTTATTCATATTGTCCCACAAAAAGTTATCTCGGAGATCTTGATACATAATTGTGCTCCCTGGGTGAATGGAGAAGGATGAGCTATGTGCGTCATTCAAAAGCTCCTTATTTATCTCTACATATAATGCTATACATAATAGTGAACCAAATATTACATCTCCTTCCAAATCAATATTAAACTCAGTTGATTTCTTGTTTCTAATGGCCTCCACCCTTTTATAGATTTCCACATCTTTTATATAAGCATAATTTATTTTATACATGAGGGATGGTTGAGAAATCATTTGAGAAAGTATTTATGAGGTTCCTCCCATAATTATTCCCATTTCAATCCTCTATAAAACAAATAATATCATATCCTTTTCAATTCATAAATTTGATAAAGATGTAGGATCCTTTCTACATAGATCATCTCACACCTTATTTTCTTTACCGGGATAGTAGTGGACTGAGCATACATAATCCTTGATGAGATCTATCCATCTTATTTGGTTTATATTATTCTCTTTTTGTGTGAATATATATTTGAGACTTTTGTGATCATTTTATGTATCAAAATTCTCCCTGTATAGATATTGCTGCCAGATTTTTACGGTAAAGATCACATCTGCCAACTCCAGATCATGTGTAAGAGAGTTTAGCTCATGTATTTTCATCTTCCTTGAGTATTAGGATATCACTTTATCATTTACATCATAAAAAAACATAATAACTTCTTTTAAGCATCACTGTACACCACAAAGAGTTCTAAACTCGTTGGGAGTGCGAGTGTTGGTTCAGTGATTAGCCACTTTCTCAACTCATTATAATAGTCTTTGCATTTCTGAGTGCATAATAACATTACTATCTTCCATTTCATCTTGGTAATTGTGTTTGAAAATCCTGAAAATATCATCACAAATCGTTGATAATACATCGATATACCCAAAAAGCTGTGGATTTTCATTACAGATGATGGTTTCAGCCACTCTTCAATCGCCATTATCTTTTAAGGGTCAACAAAAATCCCATTGTTGGTGATAACATGCCCCATGAATGATACATCATCCATACATAACTCACATTTATGGTACATTGCATAAAGATTCCCCCTACGCAATGTATTTAACATGATATTCAAATGCTCCTCATGTTTCTTCTTTCTCTAGGAGTATATCATAATATCATCGATAAAGACTTCCAAAAATTTGTTGATTTAATCTATAATAACTCTATTCATTAAATCCATGAAAACTACTAGATAATTAATGAGTCCAAATGGAATCTTTGTGAACTCATAGTTATCACACCTTGTTCAAAAGGTAGTCTTGGAAATATCTTCCTTCTCCACCTTTAATTCGTGATATCCTGACTGAATTTCAACCTTAGAGAAATTACTAGCCCCATAAAGCTGATCGAACAAGTCATTTATCCATGGTAGGGGATACATGTTATTTATTGTAATATTATTTAGCTCATGATAATCAATTCATAGGTGAATTGATCCATATTTCTTCTGGATGAAGAGGACGGGTGCACCCTATGATGAAGCACTCAGGCATATAAAACCCTTCTTCATATTCTTCTGTCTATATTTCTATAGATCCTCCATATCTATGGTGGCCATTCCATAAGTTATATTTGATATAGGCATTGATTATGGAATAAGTTAAATTTAGAACTCAATTGCTTGATCCGAAGGAAGACCATACAACTCTTAAGGGAATACATCAGTATATTCCTTCACAATGGGCATTTCATCAAGCATGATTCTCTCTTTTTCCTCAATCATTTGAGATAGAAATGATTTCTCAAGAGGAATTAACATCCACACTAGAGACAGTGACTCTAAAGGATAATAATCATCCTCTTTATAGTTTTAAATAATTGGAGAATGCTTCGGGATGTGAAGAGTGAACTCCCTTTCTCGAAATTTGATGTTGGATTTGTTTAAAAATATCCAATACATGCCCAATATAGCATAGAACTACACTAACAAAAGGATAATGAGATTTTTTATGAGGTACTATCAAAAAATTTTAAACGGTGTGGATTTATGAACCTTGGATGGAATAATTTTCCCATTTGATGTTCTCACAAATAACATATCTTCGAAATTCTAAGGTTGTGTTTTAATGGTTCTACAAAAATTTCAAGATATTAAATAATATTTAAAACCAAAATCAAAGAGTACATTAAAAATTCTTGAATGAATCACTATCATACATTTCACCACATTGGTGTGCGGATCCACCTTTGTAGTTGTGATATCATAATCCCTTCATTGTTTCCTTAGAGGTTTTTATTGATTGCCTCCAACAACCCTTAGCTTTGGGAAATTGTATGTATAATTCCCATGCTCATTGAAATTGTAACACTACACTATAGGCTGAGTGTTGATCTGAACCTTTCATTCTTATTCAACATTAGTTGGATTTTTCATATCTCTTCAATAGTTTTTATCTAGGTGTCCCAACATTCCACATTTGATGAAATTCATGGGTCCCTTTATACATTTACCAAGAAGATTCTTCCCAAAATTTTCACACATGGGATGATCGAGCTTCATTCCATCATGGAATTTTTTTGCAGAACCACCCACAATAGATTTTGTTATCTTCTTTTTGTTGCTGGGACAACGATACCCCTTAGAGTATCCAATCTCCATTTGAACCTTAACAACACCATTAGAAATCTCCTCATAGCTCTCGATGTCTCGAATCACCAACTCTTTTCATATGCTCATCTTTAGTCCGCTAAAGAAGTGATCCAACATGCTTTTTGTGTTCATCCAGAATCTAGAGGTGTATCTTCCAAGCTTTGTAATGTTTTCTTCATACACCTCGATTGACTCATCTTCCATATTCTTGAGTCTGAGGAACTATCTTTACTTACTATGATTGTGGGTTTTGGTAATGTATTTATTGGAAAACATTCTCTTACATTCCTCCAAATCCATAGAATCCATTTCCACTTAGGGCATCATATTCTTGATTAGTGTCCACTGCTGATCAGCTTCCCCATCAAATTGATAGACTGCCAGCACAACATTCTTTTATTCTAAGCACTATAGAATAGAGAATATCATTTAAATAATCTTAATCCACTTTTTTCATGAGGAGGGGATCTGATGATCCCCCAAAAATGGTATGCCTTTTCTACAATAAGGATTCTACATCAACATTATTTTTCATTAGGGGGAGGAGGGAATTTCATGTGATTGATTTATTATTAAAATCCTCAGCAATCCGGGAAAGTACTGTCATGTTGTTTTGAGGACCCACTCCCAACATATTTGGAATATCATTAGGGAAATGTTCACATTACCTATCACATTAATTGTTGGTACGTTTTCTTCTATTTCCTTCTATAACTATGAAAAACAAATTACAATTATAGGGCTTGAATAATTATCTCTTAAGAATAAAAAGGAAACCTGAACATAATAGGATAAAATTGTAAATGATATGTATATCCTAACATGTTATTCCATAGGTTTCAATATAGTTTATCCTATATCTATTTCCTAACCAATTATATTATGGTATCATTTTTTTATTCCCTTAATAATGGTTTGTACAATGCTCATGAACAAACCAAAGCAAATCCCCCAGGAGTATCAAACCCAGAGTGCAGGAAATCCCATTGTTGTGCACTAGTACTCGTTGAAGTCTATCTCAAAGCAGTGTTTTTAGGTTTTACCCCTAGGTACATCTGTGACAGAGCCACCTCTAACTGTATGTACCATGACATGGATGTGTTTTTCGGATAGACCACTTACTCTATACACAGTATAATTTAGGGTAGTTTTCTTACACATAGTCTCATCCTTTAGGTTTTATTAAATTTCTCTTTTCCTAATCTCCAAGAATAACTAGACCATCCTATAATACCAAATTTAGTGACCCTAGCCTTTTACACATAACATTACATGATTTTAAGCATTATTATACATTAGAATAAAAACCATGGAAATAATGATATAAAATGGATTATACAGTCATAACATATTAACATTGGAACATATTAACATTGAATCATAAAAATGTGGAAAAAATATAAATCATGAGTTTAGCACGATTCAAGGCTTTTTTTATATAGAGGATCACATGTCAAGGTTAACCACCTATACCATTGCACATAGTAGCACAAGTCAAGGCTAACTGCGAAGACCGTTGAACAGAAATTATCAAGAGAATAAACATTACCCAATGCATTGGAGTGCTATCTGAAAACACCAATCATAACATGTTCATGAATATTATTTCGGCATATATAATCACACAAAATAATTCATAATCATAAGGACACCATTGGAATGAAATGGGTATCATAATCATGTCATAAATCATAATGAATAATCGTAGCATAGTAGTGTCCATGAAAGAGAGGAATTAGAACATACATGGACAATAATAAAGTTAAATATAAACATATCATGTTATGTGATGTGAAATAGAAGTGAAAACATGTAAAAATAGTATTCATGAATATTTATTTTTGAATGTTTTTCTTTTGGTTTTATGAAAAACACTAAAAAGAATTTAAAATAGAAAAGAAATAATTTTTTTTTCAAAAATAGAAGTGATCCAAGAAGTTTTTCATAATAATAACACTGGTTTTAGAAAAATAATGATGGTTTAAAACATATTGTAGATTTCACTTGAAATTGGTTACGAATTAAAGAAGTTCCCTTAAAATGGGATTTCTTATCAAAGAGTGTTGATGAGGGAATCATTTAAAAACTTGTATATATCCAAAAGAAAATGAGGTATGGTTCTTGAAACAATAGTTTGGAACTTATAAACAATATGAATAATATTTATATAAAATTAAAAGACAACATCATTTGGGTAAAAAAGAAAAATAGAGAAACTCTATAGAATAGAGGATGTTCTAGTTGAATCCCTTAAGGAATATCAGCATTGTATCATGTGTACTAGGGATGGATTAATATAAGGACCTAGATTTATTACATTACATAATCATTAATTGTATTCAATAAATCAATTCCATTCACATTGAGGATATTTTCTTTCTTATAAATTTAGAGAATGGGGACAAAATAAATTCATTACATTCCACATTAATACGGAATGGATACCATAAAATTAGTATTCATTTCATCCAAAATGTAAAACTTCTAAAAAAAGATGATTTCATGGACAAATCCTCAATAATTTAACATGGATTCATTATTTATCTTACATATCTATATAACCAAAATAAAACATTTAAAAACTTGTGATTAGTATAAATATCATAGTAAGGGATATAAAAAGAAGGAAAGAACACATTATTCCATGAATACTGGTAACGTATGAAATATTTTAAAAAACATAAATGTCACCGATATAAACTTAATTTTTGAAACTTGATATTTAAACAATATTTCCATAAAATCAATAAAAAATAAATATAACAATAAAGGTATAAAGGGGAATTACTTATATATTCTTGTAAACCTCTCAGCTACCTTATAATTTGTGACCCTCGGGGATACCTTATTATGTAACCATCATAGTTGCACTTGGAGTAACCAAATGGAGGACCTCCAACATACAATACACAATGCACTGGATAGATATATAGGTCACACCCTTCATCATAAAAAAATTCAAAGAACCAGAACACAATCATACAACATGAATAATTACATAAAAGTATTTCTTTTGAATTTCATAAAACATAATTTTGAATGAGGATTTAAAAAAGGAATGTCCCAAATAAATATCATATATTTGACTTGAGGCATACTATAGTGGACAGAATATGTAGATTCATTGTAAATAAACATAATTCAACATAATATAAACAAAATTCAACACAAAAACAATTTCAATACCACATAAATAATGATGTATATTGTTAACCCAAAGAATGGAAATTGGTTTAAGAATTCACTTACCTTGGTTTTTTCATACTTTAAAATTGTTTAACCCTCATGTATAATGGATAAATGAGTGTTATTAATATCATAAATAAATATATTAATGTTTATAACACCTTATATGATCATTTAATTATATAATTTCATCATATAATTATTAGTATTTTGTTGCTTCAATTGTATTGGGTGCATTCTTTACATGATTTTCATGGCTGGTTTGTATTTTATTTTCTTGTTGTATTGAAATAAAATTACAGATTTGGAATGAAATGGTATTAATGGTTTTTTAGAATATATTATAATTCCATAAATCAATTTTGTATCATATATTATGATGTATCATTAGATAAAACAGTAATGATATTTGTTTAAATCATTTTTGGTTGTTCCACAACAATCATTAAATTGTTTCATTATATAATTTAATTTCATGCATATATGATCATTACAGAACATAAAATAGGTTAAAACAGACACTTTAATTTTTATTTCAACCATTAAAAGGGTTTTCTGATCAGATTTGAAGGAATTAATGGAAATTGAAAACACATCGTCCATTATTTTTGCAAACAACGCATCACAAATGGTGTCTCTATAAAAAGCGGAAGAGAAGAAGTAAGTTGAGGAATTTTTTACTCAAACATGATAAAATCAAGAATATAAAATATTATGTAGATTTATTTACTCTATTATAAGGGTATGATAATAGAGTATAAGAAAAGAAATGGAATTGAAAAATAATACACAAGAATAAGAAAAATGATTTTACCTCTTGATCTCTTCTCCTTGAGATTCTCGTTAAGGCCTTTGGTTTTGGCCTTTTGGGGAGACCAGTAGGTCTTGGAAATGGTAAGATCTTTGGGGAGTATATTTGGTATAACATATACAATAATCATGTATTAATACGTGTGAGATTAAGAGGGGAATGAGGGTGGTATTTATATTGGAGCAGAGGAGGGATTTTACATTATTTTAATCACTATTATAATATTTTTTATTAAGACGATGAATCATCTTGGTTCATGTGCCCCCAAATAGTAATAAATGCTTGTGTATTCAAACTAAGTGGGATTAGATCAGAATTTAATCACCTATGATGTATTAAAACTAGTATATAACATTTTATAGTAATTTATCTTATTTTACTATTTATCAAAAAATTCAAGAATTCTAGAAATTTCAAAAAATCACTTTAGCCATTTTTCAATGTTTAGAATTCAAAAATGAACTCCATTTTTTTAAAATAATTTTCTAAATACTATAAATTTAATTTTTAAATAAAATCATAATTTATTCAAAAATAACAATTTGAAATATATAAGTCGGTTTTTAACACCTTGAAAAATTAATCAACATCTCTTTAGCTTATAACCATAAAAATATAAAATTATAATATGATTTAATATTTATAAGTGGAATATTAATATTCATATTACTATTCATATGGGTATGTTACTATTCATCAAACAACATGTTGGATATATCAAACTCTAAATAACATACTAATCATAAACATAGATTACTGTTCTTTGACATTCAAATCATAGAATAGGAATAATTATGTTTAAAGACTAGTTATAAATATCTACATAAAACAATGTTTCATGAATTTCAATTTATTTTTTAAGTCCTTGGGGAGTTATATTATCCCCACCTTCTGGAAATTGCATGTTAAAAATTTTATTTACTTATTAAACAAGTGAGGTTACCTTTCACCCATAGCTTTTTCAGATTCCCATGTTGATTCTAAAACCATGTGGTTTCTTCACAAGACCATTACCTTGTGAATTACCTTATTCCTCAGTACAAGATCCCTTTGATAAAGAATATGAACTGGATTCTCTTCATAAGAAAGATTCTATTCCACCTGAACTGCCTAGAGGCTCAAAACATGAGACGAATCTGGAACATACTTTCTCAACATCAAAATATGAAAAAAAAAATTATGTACCTGAGATAAACTCGAATGCAAAACTACTCAGTAGGAGACTGTTCCAACTCTCTCCATGATTTCACAATGTCTAATCCACTATGGAGATAGCATTACTTTATTACCAAAACACAAAACACTTTTCCATGGTGGGATTCTAAGAAAAACATGATCGCCTTCCTCAAAAGAAAAGTCCTTCCTCCTATTTTCAACACAACTTTTTCCCTACTCTGAGATATCCTCATGTGTTGCTGGATCATCTTCACTTTCTCATCCACTTCGTATACTAATTATGGCCCCATCAACTTCCTTTCACTAACTTAATCCCAAAAATATAGAGTTCTACATTGATTACCATACAATGCTTCAAAAGGCACCATCTATATACTGGAAAGGAAACTACTATTATAAGAAAATGTGACTAAAGAAATATGATGATCCGAACAACCCTGGTAATCCATTGAACAAGCTATAAGAATATCATACAATGTCTAAATCATTCATTCCAATTTCCCATCGGGCTGAAGATGAAAATCTATACTAAAATTTAATTTTATGCACAATGAATTTTGAAGGCCCTTCAAAAAGTTATAAGTGAACCTGTGATCCTAGTTAGATACAATGGAAAGAGAAACACCATGTAACCTGAAAATCTCATTGAGGTACATTCAAGAAATCTCGTTCAAATTATTTTTATATTGAATAGAGAGAAAATGTGTATATTTAGTCAACTGATCAACCATAACATAAATCACATTGTTATCTCGAGAAGTATTATGTTGTCCCACCACGATGTATGTGGATATATTCTCCCTTTTCCACTCAGGAACTGAAAAAGGGTGAAGCGTCCCCATTGAAAATTTCTTATTTTCATTAACATGTTGACATGTCCAACATTTTTTAATAAAATCTAAAATATCTCTTTTCATTACATCCCATCAGTTATACTCCTTAAAGTCTCTCTACATCTTAGAACTACCAGGATTAACTGAAACTGGAGAACTATGAGATTCACACAAAAAATAATTATTCAACTAGGAATCACAGGGGACACATAATATTTTTCCAATGCTCAAAACACTACTTTTATCAAGGTTAAATTCTATAAACATACCCATTTTAAAAAAAAATTACCTTTTTCTGTAGCTTATGTTATTCCTTCGGTGCTTGCTTAATTCTATTTGATATTCATTACTACACTAAAACCTGAAACAAAGAAGTATTTCCTATACCAACAACATTAATACAAAACTCATCATATCATAAATCAAGGGATCATGTTCCCAATGTAACATGGTTAATGATTTATGGGGTTTTTGACACAGGGCATCGACCACATTGTTTACTTCTCTAAGATTGTAATTGATCATCAAATCGTAATATTTGATCAATTAATATAATCTTATCTTCCTTATGTTTAATTCCATTTTATGGAATATATACATCAAAATTTTATGGTCAATAAACATTTTATATTTTCCTCTATATAAATGATCCCTTCAAATTTTCAATGAGAAACCCACATCTTCCAATTAAAAATCATGTGTGGGATAATTTAACTCATGATTTTTTAGTTGTCCTGAAGTATAATCAATTACCCATTCATTATGATTCAAAAAAAAACCATGTACCTTCAATGAAGCATTACTGTAGATGAAAAAAATCACCATTTGGGAAAGGCACGGCCAAAACTATAGAATTCACCAATCTCTTCTTCAGTTACAGAAAACAAAAATATAATTCTTCTATCCAAATAAATTAGACCCCTTTTATAATTAAATTAGTATGCATTCTAGATAATCATGAAATGTTTTTAAAAAACTGTTAGTAAAAACATGATAATCCAATAAAACTAGAAACCTATGTACCATTTTTAGGTCCTTTCCATTCATTATAAACTTTTGTTTTGGAAGTATAAACTATTATTCTATATTTCTTTACAATTTTCCCAAGAAAAAAATTATGTTTCAACCAAAAATCACACTTTCTGAATTTTCCTAAAGGTTTCTTTTCGTTTATGGTCTGAAAAACATTCCTTAGATGTTTTTCATGCACCTCTTAAATTTTATAAAATATCATAATGTCATCGACAAACATAACCACAAACATATCCAAAAAATCATGACACATTCTATTCATAAGATCAATGAATATAGTAGGTGCATTATTTAACCCAAAATGCATAACAACAAATTCATAATGCCCATATCTAGTATGAAAATCTCTTTTTAGGATGTCATCTTCCTTCACCTTCAGCTAATTGTATTTGAATCTCAATTCAATCATGGAAAGTGATTGAACTCCCTATAGCTGATAAAAAAATTCTGGGATATGAGGAAAAAGATAGTTTTTTTTAATAGTGAGGTTATTCCAGACTCTATAATCAATGAAAATACTCATGGTACCATCTTTCTATTTAACAAAAAAACAAAGATCACCCAATGGTGAAGTGCTAGGATGAATGAATCCTTTCTCAAGAAACTCCTACAGCTAATTTTTCAATTCAATAAGATCCATTTGAGCCATTCAAAATTGGGGTTTAGAAATTTTTTTAGAATCATGAACTAAGTCAATTATGAATTCGACTTCCCTATCAGGTATGAAACTAGGCAACTAATCAGGAAAAACAACAAGGTATTAATTTACCACAAGAAGATTATTTATATGACTATTTTCAATGTTTTAAACAATATGAGAAAGATAAATTTCATTTCTATATTTCAATAGTTCCTCAGATTCTTGATATGTTATCAATTGTACGGGTTGGTTATGGTATAAAAACTGAAACAATTTCTAGAAAACAACTTCTTGAACTCCACAGTCAACATAAGCATGATAAACAGAAATCAAATCCCTTAATATAATGAAATCAAACTCTACCAAGGTAAAACAACCAGTTAGGTAGGTAAATTCATTCCACAGACCACAATATAATGATTCTTATAATTCCAATTTTCTATAATATTTCAACTGGTGTTTTAACAATAAGTTCTGATTTCATTTTTTGAGATGATATTTCCAATTTAGCTGAAAATTCATCAAAAATAAATGAATGTGAAGACCCCATATCGAACAAAACATTAGAAAAATATGAGTAAATAAACAAGGTACCTAATCAAACATTGTTGGATGGGACGACGTCTGTTGACATAGTCACAATGGATCTCACTACACCTTTCTGCTTATAGTCTGGCTTCTTTGCATCATTCAGATCTCTCTTTGGGATGTACTTTTCATAATGAACCATCTCTTCACATTTAGAACATTTAATATTTTTCTTATTAGGATTTTCTTAGTATCATTTTCATTTTAGTCTCTATAAATATGTCCAAACATACCACATCAAACATACTTCCTAGTTTTTTTAAGGCATTCCCCATGGTTCTTTTTACCACACTTCTCAAAAACTAGAAACTGGAATTTCATTATATCATATTTCATTTGTTGATTCTTACCCATCGCTTGGCATAAGGACCACTTCATCTCCTTGTTGTCAAAGTTCATGTGATCATTAGAAAACTCCATCTCTACCCTCTCATCACATCGGACAAGTTTTTCTTAACTCTTGAATTTTATGAAGGCCAATTCCCTTCGATACCTTGGCTTTAAACTTGTGTAAAAGTGTCTGATTTTTTCTATCAAGATTCAGAATATGATTTGGAGTATACGTCCCCAATCTAGTGTATTTTTATTCTTACACAACCACTGAATCTTCAAACTTTTTCTTCAATCCAGGTAATTTTTCTCACACATATGTCGCAATAACGTAGTAAAATATTTTTCATGGAAAATAATTTTAAATTCATCCCACTCTAAGGCATGAATCTCTTCTATGTCCCTGAAATTCATGACCACTAACCACTACTTATTAGCTTCACCTTTAAAATGATACATGTACATAATTACTTTTTGATTATCATAAAAACCCATAACAATGAATATAATTTCAAGGGATTTATTCTATCTTTCAACCACTATTTGGTCAGTGGCTCCAGTGAAAATAGGAGGGTGTTGTCTCATAAAATATTCCACTATCATCATGTTCCAATGTGGTACCTCTGGATGTTCTCTTGCATGGATTCCACCACTATTTATTCCCTCTGTCAGCTGATAAATTACTGTCACAATCTACTTGGTTCAATCCCTATCATTCTTGGTTGCCAATTTAGAATGATATTGTTCTGTCGGTGCCTCACCATTTAAACTTCCCTATTTCTTCTGCGGAAAACTATTCTGAACAAACATTTCGTAGTCGAATCAACATGTTAATCATTAGATTCTATTTCATTTGAAATTATCCATAGAATAAAAATAAGTTATGGTATTCTATTATCATCATCCTAACCTATAATTTTATCTAAACTATCCATTGACACCAACTATAAGGACCTGACCTTAATTACATTACATAATCTTGAATTGTATCCAATAAATCACCTCCGTTCACATTAAGGATATTTTTATGTTTGAAGATTAAGATAATTTTTACATAATAAATTTATAAAATTCCACATTAATATAGAATGGATACTACAAAAGAAGTACAAATTTCTTCCAAAATATAAAACATTTCAAATAAAACATGATTTCATTGAAAAATATTCATAAAATATAACGTTCCTTCCTTATTTGTATTACACATAATTATAAACTTTGAAAATAAATTAAAAACATCAGATAAGAAAAAAAACAGCAGTGAGGGATATAAAAAATATGAAAGAACACATTAGTCTATGATTACTTGTAATGTTTTAGATCATTTAAAAAACATATCTTTCACGCATATAAACATTCTTTATGAAACATAATAATTCCCCAAGATTTCTATAAAAAGGAAAAAAAATAGAACCATAAAGGTATGTTGGGGCATCACTTACAAAATATATAAACCCTTTCGACTACCTTATATTTTGTAACCTTTAAGGATTTCATATTATGTAACCATCAGAGTTATACATTCAGTAACCATACAGACTACCTCCAAATTACACAAACCCAATAAATTGGAGGGCGATATAGGTCCCACCCTTAATAATAATCAATTCATAAGAACCAGAACATAATCACACAAATGAATAATTTTAGAAGAACTATTTTTAAATTTCATAAAACATAATTTTAAAAGAGAATTTTAAAAGAAAATTCCCTTAAAAATATCATATAATTTACGTGAGACTTAATATAGTGGATAAAATATGTATATACACTATAAATAAACATAATTAAATAATATATAAACAAAATGTATCCAAAAAAATCTTAATACCACATAAATAATAAAGATTAATGTTAACCCAAAGAATGGAAATCAGGTTATGAATTCACTTACCTAAGGTTTATCTTACCTCAAACATGTTTAATCATCCAGTATAATCTGTAAAAAAGTGTAATTAATATATTAAAGACACATATTAATATTTATAACACCTCATATGATCATTTCATAACATCATCTCACCCCTGAATTATTAGTATTTTGTTCCTTCTATTGTTTTGGGTGCGTTCCTTACATGATTTCCATAGACAATATTTATTTTATTTTCTTGTCGTATAGAAATGAATTTTAATAAGTGTAATGAAATGGTATTCCTGTTTTTACATAATATATAATGACAACATAAATTTTTTTATCATATATTATGATTGATAATTAGAGAAATCATTAATGATATTTTTTTAGATAATTTTTTGTGGTTCCTCGATAATCATGAACTTCATTCATTATATAATTTAATGTCATCCATATAAGTTCATTCCAAAACATACAATAGGGAAAAACATACACATTAAATTATTTTTCAACCATTAAATGTTTTTATGATCATATTTTATGGAAATAAGGGAAATTGAAAATACATCATCCCCAATTTTGGTAAGCAACACATCACGAATGGTGTCTTTATAAAAGGGGGAGGAGATGAAGTATGTTGAGGAATTTTTTCCTTATACATGATAAAGTATATAATATATATGATTATGGAGGTATATTTCCTCTTTCATAAGGGTAAGATAAGAGAGTATAAGGAAATAAAAGGACTTGAAATGAAAACACGGGAATAAGAAAGATGATTTTTACCTTTTGATCTCTTCTCCTTGAGATCCTCCTTAAGGCCTTTGGGTTTGAGCTTTTGGTGAGAATAGTAGGTCTTGGAAATGGGGAATATCCCTGTAGGGTGGATTTGGAAGAACATAAACAATGATCAAGGATTTAGGTTTCTGAGAGGAAGAAGGGAATGAGGGTGGTATTTTTAGTATAGGAGTGGATTGATTTTTCATTATTTTAATTATTATTATAATATTTTTTCTCAGGACTGTGAATACACTTTATTCATGTAACCACAAATATTAATAATTTTATGTTAGTTCAAAACAAGTGTGCTTATATCAACCTTGCATCCCATATGATGTTGTAAAACAATTATTTAACATTTTATCACAATTTATGGTATTTTACTATTCATCAACAATTCATGAATCCATAAAAATACCAAAAATTTATCCTAACCATTTTTCAATCTGTAGAATTAAAAAATGATATCCACATTTTGAAAATAATTTTGTAAGTATTTTTAATTTAATTTTTAAATAAAATAATAATTTATTGAAAAATAAAAATTTTAACTCTTTAACACTTTTTTAACACCTTGAAAAATTAATCAATATCTCATTATCTTATAATATTATGAAAATAAAAAATAATCAGATTTACTACTCATAAGGGTAATATTACTATTCATATTACAATTCATCAGGATATATTATTATTCACCAAAAACAAGTTTGTTATATCAGACTCCAAATAACATACTGAACACAACCGCAAATGATTGTTTTTTGAAATTCAAATCATTAGAGACAAATTTTTTATTAAAGGCTAGTTATAACTATATCTACTTAAAACAAAGTTTCATGAATTTCAATTTATTTTTTTAAAAACCTTGGGGTGTTACAGTTAATGGGATGGAAATAGATGTATGGTCTTTTATATTTCATGAGGGTAGTATAGGGTTGGTGAAAAATCATACCCCATAATTAGTAATTACCCATTAAAGGACATAACATAGATGAGATTAATGAATAAATGTTACAAAGATAGGATCCATTACATTAAGGCCAATGGGGTTCTCCACATTATATTAATGACTAGAATAATAATATTAGCTTCATTAATTAATAATTATAGAATATCTTGTAGTTTATTTCGTATCACATTTTTATGTTCAGTCAAAACCTTTTTGATTGGTTATGAGGTTCAATTTCAATGTGCATGCCCATTTATTTCATTTTCGGTTTACTTATATAAATGAATGGATAATCATGTAAAATGAGGATGGTTGTTTAGAATTGGATTTATATTTATTTATTGAACATCTAGAGGGTTACTTGGTTGTAAATTTCATTTTGTTCTTGGAGTGATGATGAATCATTATGTAAAATTTTATTAATAACCTTTTGGGTTAAAGGGGGGTTTTCGATCACAAAGAACACATTTTGATTTACTAATCAAAACCAGCTGTACAAAAAGATTCCAAAATCATAGTTGAGACATAATACATATATTATCATCTATTTTAAATATGAAAATGATTTCATGGCCATAATTTAATATGGTAATAGAAATTGAAAACCCATTATCCTTGCATGTGGTAAATTAACACATCTCAGATGGAATTTTTACTCCATTTATAAAATAAAGGTAAATGAGAGAAGATAATTACTTTTTCCAATATCATAACTTCATTAGAGTACCTATAAGGTACTGGAGTTTTCATAACATTTGGATGAGGAGATGTAAGGATAAAATGGAATTCAATTGAACATGAAAAATAGTAGAAGAATTGAAAATAGGAATTTACCTCTTGGGTTGATCTTTCTTTAATGCCACTTAAGGGGAGACGATTTTGTCTTTTGAATAGAAAAATGTCTATTGGAAGTATGGGAGGAGTTTGGGGGGTAATTTGGGGAAAATTTTGGGAAGGCACTATGCTTGAGAGAAGTGAAGAGAATAGGAGGGTGTGTGTAGTTTTTATAGTGGAGGGGGAAAGGTTTCCTTAATATTTTAATCATTAGATTATTATTTTTCTATATGTCAAGTAATAGTGATGATTCTATGAAAAAAATAGTATATAGTGCATGTGGGTTCTATTTAATGGACTTACATCATTAATAAATTATCTGATGACATCATAATTCATGTATTTTTCTTTTATTGTAAATTATCATATTTTACTATTGAAAAAAAATTAATGTATTTCAGAAAAATCCCAAAAAAATCACCAGAATGGTTTTCCAATGGGTAAAATCTAAAAAGGAAATCCATTATTAGAAAATATTGTTTGAAATATAAATAATTTAATTTTTCATTAAATTCCATATTTTCATGAAAAATACAGATTTTAAAACTATAACCGACATTATAATACCATAAAAAATTATATAAGCCCTTATAAAATTATCTCAAAAACCCGAAGATATAAAATTATTATTGTATGAACACCTTTTAGGAAAATAAATTTTGTTTTAAATTTATTAATTAAATATAATTAATTATTCATGACTTAAAAAAATATCAATACTTTTACTATGGTCATATTATCACTTATAAGATACCAAAATTTTATTTATACATTCAAATTTGAGGTTACTATTCATCTAGAATATTTACTATTTTTAAGGTTCATATTACTATTAATAATTTTTTGTTAATATTCATAAGGGTAGGTTACTATTCACCAAAAAGTAAGTTTGCATTGTCGGACTCAAAACATCTTACTGATCGCAATCATGTGTGTCAGATTTTTGAAATTCAAATAAAATAAGTAAATATGTTATGTTTAAAGGTCATATAGTACTTAGTAGTTGATTGTGTTGTGATTTCATGTGATTATATGACATAATTATAAGAACGGAATGTCCATTGATAAAACATTGAGTTGTTATAATCCATGATTTCCACAACCAAGACCAACCAATTTTCCATATGTGAAGATAAAAAATGAATGTGATTCACTTACATCAAAAAATGCGAGCAAGGGTAGATGGTACATGAATCCTACCTTTGATGGTAGAAGGTCCGACATCCACACTAGAAGGAGTAGTCAACAAAACATGTAACTAACATTCCCCACTTCCCTATTTATCTCTATGACTATCCTGATCAATTCCCTCTTCTATGTACTAACTCTCTAGCACTGGGATACCACATCCCATTCAATAACTAGAACAACATATGGAAGCCTAGCAACCTATCATCTAAGGATTAGATATGTCCTAAACTAGAGTACCTATCCTGAACCCCTTACACTGTTTGTTGAGAAAAAATAATACAAAACATTGAAGGAACTAGTTGTTCACAATCCCATAACTCCATTGCGGTATATGGAAACTAAGGCTTTTGTAAAAAATCATGTCACACTAATAGAACTGTAATAGAACATGTTCATGAGATGGATATCCACTTCCCTAATTTCTCATCCCACTACTTCCCAAGAAATAATCAATTATATTGGGGATTCATTCTTCAAAAATATGATATCCTAGTTTACCGAATGGAAATAGAATAGCTACGGTTCAAGGACTCTCTTAGATTACCTTTTATAATGAGTGTATGATTCATCACATCCAAAAAAATAATCTGGACAAAAATGTTCACATCTGACCTGATGTCATAGCGATTCATATCCTAAAAATTACTCATCCTGGATATATCATCAACATTTAATGCTAGCGCAAATTAATGAACGTTAGTGAAATGTCCTACGTAGTCCATCACATATATACCCTCCAATATTAGCTTCATGAACTCATGTTTCTTCTCGTCCTTCATTGTCTCATGATATATGTTGCTCATGGACATCAACTCAATTTTATTATAAGGTATATCCTCATGATACCTAGTTTTATCTAGAATATATAACCAATGTAGTTCATGTTTGTTAAGGATAAACATTGCAATGTTCTCCCTCCTATATGAAGGTGAATCGAGTTTCTTGAATACAGTCAAGACTAACTTGATCAAGATATCTCTTAACTGAGGGCCACCCTCCATAGTAAACATGTATTGACCCCAAGCCCAATATCCTAGATCCATTTTATTTTAGAATTCCATTGGAAAAAGTTAAAAGGAATAACATCCAAAGGACCAATCAGTTTGGTATTATTGGTAATATAGATACCTACAAGATTTACATATTACAGTTGAATGTAGAAATTATATTATAATCTCTTTCCCTGATTTTTTAGAATAAATTTATTTCATCTATTATATACATGTATATGTTCCTTAATAATAATTATTGAATAATGGGGAAAGGAATCAAATTACACGTTTGATGAAATTTATAGTATAGGAAAAATACAATAGAGGTAATTTATATGGTATGGTAAATAACTAAATACACATTCAATTTTAAAAAATTCGATACATGAATATATATGGAAAAACAAAAATGGGATGATAAATAACTAAAAAACCACTACATTAAATTAAAAAACTAATAATGAAATGAATCCATTAATTTTTTTCATAGGTGAAATCTCATGTATAATAATATCTAAAATACCAATGTATGAAATTCTTAATTATTGGATGTCTTATTTCTTAGTTTTTATGATACATTTTCCATCATGTCATTTTTTAGAAGACAGTTTGAGTCATATTGGGTGAAAACCCATTAGCTAAGTCTGGTCAACTAATTCATCTAAATTGAAAACCAATGTATTAAGGGGATATCTTTAATCCTTCCCAACATGGGACTTATATGTACAAATAATTACATGTATATCTAATAATCGACTTAATTCATGAACCAATGTGACTTATCAAAATTCGATATTGAATAAAAGATATGGATTAATCAATATTTACACCAATAATTAAATTAAATTTAATGTAAACACCATATGTAAACAATAATATATGTTTTACAAAATAATCATATCCCTGAAAAATTATATGTATATTTAGGTAAATTAAATGTTCAATGTTCATTGGAATATGAATAACACATTTGAGAGTTAATGACTAAAATATGATTCAAGGAAAGGAATTTTAATACTTTTCTTCCTCAAAATAACCATATTGAATCCATAGGAAGAATAATGATTCTATAAATACAACGTATACTCATTAGAGTTTGAAATAGGGTTGTTGTCATTTATGATATAAGAATAAATTTATAAATGTTATTGAGGAAAATATCATCATAATTTTAAAAAGTATTTTTAAAATACATTTCATTGATATTTACATTTAAAAAAATTTTCTTTATATTTATCTTTATAATCATGTAATGGAATCTTCAATGAAATTATGTCAGATAATTCTACTCATGTAGTACAAGTTAACCATAATATTCCGTTTATAATTGTAAAAATGTTATAGAAGATCCTCTTTCAGAAATTTAAAATAAGATTACATTGAATTTATTTTTATGAATAAAATATGGGTAAAAATATATTTTAATAATGGTTGTCATGAAATTAATGAAAATATTTTTCAAAACATTTTATGAAAACAATGTTTTTTTAAGAATATAATTTCAGACCCAATAGAGAAATGAAGTCAGATTTTATAAAAACAATTACTCAATAATGTTATTCACAAATGAGTCTAAAAATGAAACTATAAAATTATAATTAAAATTTATAATAAATGGATAAAAATTATGGTTTTATTAGACAATAATCATATAATTTCCATTAACTAAATTCTAAGAATGAATAATCTCATTTGAATGAGATAGTGGAAAAACCCCTTAAAACGATAAAAACATTGAAGTGAGAATTAATAAATGAATAAATTATATGAATTAAATGTAAATCCACAAAAAGTTTTTTAAAATACAAAAATATATTCTTAAAATTCAATAAACATGTAATCATAAAATATCATAATCAGTGAAGTATAAATTTATCCCACAGAATGGATGTTGATTTGTAAAATTTTTGACCACATGTTGACATTTATTTAGAATACCATAAGAATAAATAATTCAAATTGAAAGTCAAAATAACATAAAAAATGACGTATTCAGGATATTACATGTCAACTGTGGAGTATATGCACCATATAAATGAAAATTGGTGCCTAACATACAAAAGTGCCTCAATGAAATGAAATTGAGAAAAAATCCATGACATTATGTTTATTTTAAGTTGAAAATAATTTTTATTCCAATATAATGGTTTTAAGAAAGTTAATAAATTATAATCAAATTATATTCATATTTATAATATCATATATGATCCTTTAATAAAATCAGATCACTTATTTGATAAAAAAACATTTATTATTTTCATGGTTTCTTTTTTCACCTATGTTTTGAATTGTTATATTTTTTACTCATAATTATATCTTGATATATTAATATCCATAATTAAAAAAATAATATAAATATAATATATATTTATTATAAATTTATTTATAGTAATCAATTATATTTATTTATAGGAAATGAACTTCACCATTCATGGAGATGGTATGTCATGCATATGCATTAACACTATTTTGATTTTCATATCATATTGAAAGAGAGAAAAGTAAATGATATATATTTATATACTCATTATAGTATCATTTTTATGTCATATATATCACAATCATTCACAAACCCATTTTAATTCATTCCATGTAAAGCATCAATAAGTCACATGACATTGACGAGGTTGTACTTCACACGTCTACAAATGATGTTATCAAATTCCCACCATACAGAAATAATGTAGGTATATCTATATTATAATTAATAGTAATACAGACATAATAAATATCATATTTTTTATATTTAAAATATATATCAATCATTATTCTGGCACATGAATGGTGGTAGTGGCTGAATAAACTATCTCATTTTGTGAGGTGGTAGTCCGTAGTACACATGGATGATAATTACTTATCCCAATAGATGGAATGTGTGAAGTTGGGGGATGTAAAAAAATATAATGAAATCTAATTAAATTTATGATATTTTGGTTATTATAGTTTCATGATATAATAATAATTTAAGGATATAGAAAATGTAATAAAATAAAAACAATTTTAGAAATAATATTACCACTTTTTTGGATAATTTTATTTGGTTTTCACAAAAATATTAATAAGATGAATTTATGCCAAAGACAAAACATCCATGATGAGTATAGGGAAATTAGGGAGATATATGAGTACATATTTTCTGAAAAAAGTGGGTTGACATGTGTGAATAAGGGGGATATGGTTGTCCTTCTATAAGCGATGGACTAGGAAAACTTTTCATTTTTTGAAGAATAAGATTTGGGCACTAACGTTTTCTCTTAATTGAGGCATACCGGATAAAAAAATAGATATTGGATGTTTAATTGTCTAAATATGGCCCTAAAAAGGGGGATGGACTTGTTTGTAGTCATTGTTTACACTTTATATTTTATTTTTAATTATGATGTAAAATCATTTTTACCATAATCATATAATTTCTGTAAAAATTTTCCACTAATCAATTTTGAAAAAAAATTTAATTTTGAACATATTGGACATTAAAACAATTATTATTCCCAATATGGGATCCATTTTTTTCATAATGAAATCATAGATGATAATGAATTTACTTCAAAATTTATCATGCAAATGTGATAGTAATGCCCTATTTTAAAGTGAAAATGCCCATAGGTTTACCTAGTTTTTATAAAAAAATTCGATATGAAAATGATTAAAATGGAATAATTAGATTAATATATGTATAATTTATATCATCATACTCTAAAAATTTCATAATATTATATAGAACTATATATTATTTAGCTAGGAAAAATGTTTTTTTTAATTAAGTATTTTCCACTATAAATAAAAAATAATACAGCTCAAAGAAATACAAAATTAATCATCCTAATATTATTTTGGAATTACGATTTTAAATTTGAATATTATTTTCTAAAATCTTAATTTTGATCTTTTAAGAATTTCAATTTAAAATAATCACACCATTAATAGTTAGGAAACCTACCTTCAGAAAAATACATCTTTTTATGCGTAAAATCATATCTATTCACATTATATTCCTATAAAATCTATTGGATGGATGTCACATTTTCATACTAAATTTATATATAAAATATTATGGATTGAATTTCTATAAAATATTAAATATTTCATAATGCATTATGATATTATATTCCATTTATAGGTTTAGTGTTTTTCACATTAACATTATTGAATAAAATATTATTCTTTACTAATTTTAAGTGTGTTAAAAAATGTAGGCATATCTTGTAGTTGAATAACTATCACCATCCTATAAATAAGAGGTATGATGTGAAAAGTCTATATTTCCTTATATTACATGACCCTCAGGAAGCTATCATGAATATGAACATTGATATGATCCTTATGATCTATAGAATTCTCTGGATCAACTATATTAGGATATTGCAGATTACACCACTCGTGAAACTCAACACGAAAATGATGAGTGTGCATTTTTTTACAATATAAACATACTCCTGAAAATAATTTCAAAAGTCATGTTAATCTAAAATCGGTGAAAATCGAAGATAAAAACTAAGTCTTGGTCACTCTAAACATGGATTACAACTGTTTTAGCATGAAATACCCATTCTTTCATTTCCATTTATCAGACATAACAGACATGTCATATCCCACTTCAAATAGGAATGAATGCATCACATGAAATAATATATTAGCTATCATAAACATTGTATAGAAATATATATATATATTTTATCATGATGCACTCATATGCATATCTCACCATTCTGTGTCATGATTATATATATAATGATATTATAATTTCACACAACATGCCAATCACAACTTTGAAAAATAAAATGAACTGTAAAAACAGAACATCATGAGAAACAATTTTATCTTTAGAAACATGATGTTTCCCAAATGTATGGGTTAGATACTCTCTTTGACTTCTGAATTACCATGGATTGACACATTAATGTATCATTTCAACATTTACCACATATAAAATCAATAAAAAACATAAAATCCTCCAATACCACGATGTAATGTCCCTCAAATCGAAACCCTCTCCTGTGGCCCAATCAGATTGGTTATGTGACCTGAAGCAGGGAAAAATTTAAACCATGAAATTCCACCTAGTATTTGGGGTATGTTGAATATCGCAGGAGACTATACCCCATGCTATGGTGTCATAATACTACAGAGAAAACAAATATTAGAGTAATGGAAACAATGGGAACATGAAAAAATTCAACTAGGAAGTAAAAGTAGAAACCATTAAACAAATAATAATGAATCATGTAATGACATGATCAATGTATCAGAATGTAAACCAAAAAAAGAACAAATAAATGATTCTACTTACAGAAATTATACTAAAATACCAGAGTTACCTATTGATACTAGAGTTATCATGACATATGTATTATATAATTTTAGGAAAAAGAATAAATGAAATGATATTTGAATGGAAATTGAAAGAATATAGTGAGAAGAATTAAATATTGAATCCTCCTCTTGAGATCATCCCTAAGGAACATAGGTTTGGTATTACGATGAGACCATGATATCCTAGACATGGGGGGGTCTATTGATTATCTTTGGGTAGAATTTGGAAAATGTATGAAGCTTGAGAGGTATGAAGAAATGAGGGTGTGAGGGGTGGTATTATAGTGGAGGGGTGGAGGGTTTTCTTAATATTTCATACATTAGTTTATTATATTTCCACAATAAATTAAATAGTGATGATTCCATGACCCATAATAGTAATATGTATAAGTGAGTTCTTTATTTGGTTGCTTACATCACTCACAATGTCAAGAATAGTTGATTTACATGATAATGTATTTATATGGTAAATTAATGTATTTTATTATTCACCACAAATTCAACTTTTTCATAATAATACGAAAAATATATCCTAACCACTTTTAAATGTGTAGAAAACAAAAATGAACTCCATTTTATGAATATAATTTTCTAAATTTGATTAATTTAATTTTTATTTAAAACATTATTTACATGAAAAATATAGTTTTTAAAATTTAACATTATTTTATAATGCTTTCAAAAGTTACATAATGTCTTATAAAATTTTATTAAACCTTGAAGATCAATAATTTTTTATTTATAAACACATTTTAGGAAAATAATTTAATAAATTTATTATAATTTATTATTTATGACTTATAAAAATAAAAATACTTTTACGATGGTCATATTGTTATTTATAAAATGCCTAGATATTATTTAATCATTCATGGGTGTGGTTACTTGTATTTTAGACAATTTATTATTCAGACTTTTAATGTTAGTTTTTCATAAGGGAAGGTTACTATTTATAGTGGTAGGTTACTATTCATCAAAAATTAAGCTTCTCTTATCAGACACCAACCATCATACTGATCACAATCGTGTTTGTCAGATTTTCGAAATTTAAAAGACAGACGTGGCAGAGTTATGTGTAAAGGTAACATAGTAGTTCATTGAATTATCATGTGGCATTGCGTTCCCTAATGTGATTGATTATGAAATTACTTCAAGAAGCGGTAAATATCATTGATAAAATTTTGGGTCATTACATTCATCCCTCATATTGAAATTTCAGCCTCAAAATTTCATTTTACATAAATAGGTGACGGCAATTCTCCTTCATCGCATCTTATGGTTCCCAAGATCCTTCATCATACTTATGGTTCCTAAAAACACTTTGACAAGGTGAGTTATCCTGTTGTGTAGAACCTTATCTCTCTGTCCAGAATCATTACCAGTTTCACCTCATAATAAGGATCTTCTTCTAGTTGTACCACCTCTGAGTTCAGTACATGTGATAGAACTGTTATGTACATCCTCAAGAGTGATACGTGAAACACAACATGAACAAGTTCCCAATTAAGTGGAAGTCAACTCTGATATTCCATGAATCCTATTCAGCAAGGATATCAAAGGTTCCTATGTACCTTGGGTTTAGCTTCCCTTTCATTCCAAACCAAAAGACTCTCTTCCATGTTGATATTAGAAGAATGATTATATCTCCAATGTTGAACTCCAAGTCCTTTAGACGACTGTCAGCATAGCTATTTTCCCAACTCTGAGCATCATTGATATGTTTCTAGATGATATGAACGTTCTATTTTATCAATTTCACAAGATCAGGTCCTTGTAGATTTCCTTCTCTAACTTCATCTCAACGTATTGGAGATCTACATTGCTTTCCATACAGAGCTTCATATGGATCCATCTGAATACTTGAGTTCAATCTATTGCTGTACAAGAACTAAACCAATGGGAGATGCTGATCTTGTCCAATTTTAAATTCTAAATAGCAGGCTCTTAGAATGTCCTCAAGGGTCTGAATAGTACTTTCATATTGATCATCAGTTTGGTGTTGATAGGCCATTCTGAAATTTAATTCAGTACTCTAAGCATGTTGAATGCTCCACTAGAATTTAGATGTTAACCATGGATCACAATCAGAGACAATTGCAGTCTAACCCCTTACTTCACATATATCTCTCTATGTTTTTCAAGTGAGAGATTTCCCCGAATAGAGATAAAATGGGTAGTCTTGGTGAGTCGCTCAACCATAACCCATATCGCATTATTTTCCATGGAAATCTTCAAGAGACCCATGAAAAACTCTATAGTGACGTTCTCCCAATTATACATGGGTAATGGAAATGGGTGTGTTATCCCTTTAGACATTGGTCACTCTGCATTATCTTGCTAACATACCACACACCTTGAGATATAATCCACATTCTTCTTATTCATTTCATCCCATCAGAAGCGTTCTCATAAATCTCGGTACATCATGGTGCTACCAGGGTGTTTATATAATGTTGATCAATGTACATTGTCTAATAGATCCTTCTTTATCCTGCATGATTAAGGCACAAAAAGAAATGTTCCAAATTGAATCACACCATTATCTCTGATATGTAACTCTTGTAGCTTCCTTATGTTTACTACATTCACCTTCTTTTGTAACTCCAGATCATCCCTTTGTGCCTCCTTAATCTTCTCCCAGAATGTTGGTTACGCAATAATTTTGGAAAGGTGGGATGTATCCCCTGCCCTTATGATTTACAAATCCATCATTTTCATATACAAGAAGATAGGGTCTTTCTCAGTCTATAACATGGATAGAGTAGCAGGTTTATTTCTTCTTAGAGCATCATAAACCCTGTTTTCCTTTCATGGGTGATAGTGAAAAGAGAAATCCTAGTCCTCAATTAGATCTAACCATCTCCTTTGATTCATGTCGAGCTTCTTTTATGTGAATACATATGTTAGGCTCTTGTGGTCGGTGTATATGTCACACTTCACACCATAGATATAGTGGTGCCATATTTTCATGGAAAAAAATCACAGCTGTCAGCTCTAGATCATGCGTATGGTAGTTATTCTCATGGATCTTCAACGGTAGTGAGGCTTAGGCTATCACATTATCAGTTGAAATGAGTACACAATCCAATCCTTTCTTGTAAGCATCAATGCATATCACAAAACCTTCTCCACATTTTGGTAATGTGAGTACAGGTGCAGAGATCATTCTACTCTTTAGCCCCTTGAATTCTCCCTCACATTCATCCATCTAAATATACTTTACCAATTTCCTTCATAACATAGTTAGCGAGATTAAAAATCTTGAAAATTTTCCCATAAACCATCGGTAGTACCTTTCTAATCAAAGAAAACTATGAATTTCTATGACACTAGATGGTGTGGGCCATTCCTCAATCACATTTGTTTTTTAATGGTCCATAGAAATTCCCTCACTTGTGATAAGATGTCCCAAAAACATGACTTCCTTCATCCAAAATTCACACTTACAGAACGTGGAATAAAACTAATCCTTTCTCAAATTCACCAACACATCTCTTAGATACTCTAAATGTTCCTCCTTTATCCTAGAGTAGATGAAAATATCATTGATTAACAATACCACAAATATGTAGTGGTAATTTCTAAAGGATCTATTCATTAAATCCATGAAGATTGCAGGGGAGTTAGTAATTCTAAAGGAAACCACTAGAAAATCATAGTTCCCATACATAGTATGAATTCATTTATTCTGAATATCTTGCTTCTTAACCTTTATCTAATGATATCCTGAATAAAGATCCATCATTGAGAAGTATTGATCTTCTCTTAACTAATCGAAGAATTCATTAATCCTTGGAAGATGATACTTGTTCTTTATAGTGATCTTGATGAGTTTCTGATAATAGATACACAACCACATGGTTCCATCATTCTTCTCCACAATGAGCACTGTTGCACCCCAAGGTGATGCACTGGGGCATATGAACCCTTTGTCCAAATGCTCTTGCAGCTGCTTATTTAACTCATCCAGTTCAATAGGATCCATCTTATAGGGACACATTGAGAAAAGAGTATCCCTGAGTATGAGTTATGTGGACAACACTACATCACGATCTGGGGGATGTCCAAGTAGATCTTTAGGAAATACATCACTATAATCCCTCAAGATGGGCATCTCTGCCAGGTTGACACATCCCATTGACTCAACCATTTGAGTGAGGTATGCCTCTTCACAATGAATCAACACCCACACTATTGAAGGATTTTTCAATGGAGATTCATGGTCTTTCTTGAATTTTTATAGGAGCTTGGGATGTTTTAGAATATTAAAAAATATTTCCTTTTAACAGTAAATGATAAGTGCCTTATATAACAAGATCCAATCCATTCTTATTATAGCATCGAATTCCACCAAGGGAAGTATTGCGAGATTCACTAGAGGAATATTCCCACAAATGATAACATGTGAAGATTCAAAAACATGGTTTGTAATAATTTTACCACTTGCTATTTTTATAGATATATCTACTTCAAGGATTCGGGTCTTTGATTCTATAGTTCTATAAAACATGTAAAATCAAGTAATACTTTTTCCATTCTTGATTGAATAGTATGGGTACATTTTAAAACATAATTATCTTGCTCCACATATGTAGTAGTGATTGAATAATCCTTCCCCTGTTTTTTTAGATTCAGTGGATTCTAATGTTTATTACCCTCGAAGACTCTAGGTTTGTTGCACTGGCTTGCATATTTACCTTGCTCCTTATAGTTGAATCATTGGACCACAGGTGGTGATCTTCTTTCTTCCACTATTTTCTCCATTCTTTTAATGACGTTTTGACACTCTTGAGCATGGTTTCCTTATTTCTCTCACATGAATAATTTCCTCACCCCTTTGTGGTAGTTATTATGGTGCATCATTCAACATTTTTGGCATGTTCGTTTTTGAGTTTTCTTAACACATTTATCATTAGATCCTCCATCTTGAAACTCCATATTTTTTTTATTGTCAAAATAGGCATGGTTCCATTCTCCAAACTCCATTTCCACATTCAAGGAACACTAAAAAACATCTTTATAACTCTTAATATCTCGAATTGAAAAATAATTTTGATGGTTTGGTTTTAATGCTCTAAATAATAGATCAATTATGCTATCATTGTTGATAACTAAACCTGGAGTGTACCTCGCAAGCATTGTGGGATTCTCATCATAGGTCATGAAAGATTATAAATCCTTTTTCTTGATATCTATGAATTCTATCTCCATCATAATATGAAGATTTCATGGGAAATACTTATTAAGAAACATGATCTTAATGTCTTCCCATTACTTGTCTTCAATTTCGTCTCTTGGATTGGTGTTTTTAAAAAAAATCCCACCATTGATCAATGTATCGATCTACATGATAAAATACAAGTGTCACCGTCTCCATATTAGAACAGGGAAGCACAAAAAGGATCTTATCCATGGAGCTGACCTACTATTCCACAACCAGTGGATCAGAAGATGCACTAAACGTTGGTGGTTGTTCCCGCATAAAACACTCGATAGCCAGTTTCTCCCTCTATGGTGAAGGAGGATGTTCTTCATTATTCAGGTTGTTATTAATAACCTAAGATAGTTGTGTAAGCATCACCATGATGTTTCAAAATATAGCTCCCAAAACATTGGGGATGTTTTTTAGGGAATCACTACATTTCCCCTCACACAAGTTGTTGGCCTGGTTTCTCCAAGTTCCCATCATTTTCTAAAATAGAAATGGTTATAAAAACATAAGTTAAAGATTCATGAATAAATAACTTATTCATTTGTAAAATTTACACTGAAATAAAATCTTATGGGATCCATATGTTTATCAAATCTTCTTGTGTTCGTATTTACTTAGTCTCATACTAGATATTTTCCCTAGGGTTTTCTAATCCTAATTCCCAAATTAACTAAAGCGTGACTATTATACTAGATATAGTGACCCTAACTCTTTTTAAATTACTATCAAGTAATTTTAAAGATAAAAAACATTATTATATTACACATCGAGGATTCAAAGTTTTAGTTTCATCGAAAAACACAGACCATGCATAACATTTTCATCATCAAACATAAACATTTATTTAATTCCTTCTTCTCCAGCCTCTTATCGTCCCTTGTAATCTCCTTGGTACACATAATCATCTGAGGATATACATAAATAATGGTTGTGATAAAATACCATTAAGAGGATAGATAAGAAAAATATAGCCTGGGGTGAGCATAATCCTAACATCAACGTCAAAATCTTTAGAGGAACCATTAGATAATTGCATGGAATGTGGAAATGCATATTAACGAAACATTGTGTCTTAGTGGTCAACTACCACACATAGTTGAGAATAATTATAACATGATGATCACATATCATTTCACATTAACTGATTAGGTTCCTCACTTTACCTAATTCATTGGAGTGCTGTATAATTTTGGGAGCACCCATCACATCAAAAAATTCATATTTCTCTTTATAATTCTGGGTGCACCCGTCACATCATAACATTTACATTACCATGCACGCAACATAGAACATATGTCAACCTAGAAAATAAAATAACCCATGGAAATGAATGGGTTTCATATCATAATGAAAACATTCATAAACATTTGGATCCCAAAATATAGAGGGAATAACATTCATGACATAGAACAATCAATGATGACTGAAGAGGGAAAATGTTTGAGAAGTTAAAAGAGATTGTTTAATTTAAAGAATGTTTATTTTGAAAAACAATAGGGTTGTCATGATCATAATTAGAAATCTTTTATATCCCCAAAAAGGTCATATTATGATGATAATATTATTTTTTATAGCACGAACATACTGAAATTTGGGTCAAAAGAGTGAATACCCAAAGAAAGATGGTTCGGTTTGAGGATTCCGTTTACCTTGTGTCAGAACAACTTATTCACTTTAAATTAAATTATAATGAAATTTTATTAATTAATTAGAAATTTATGAACCTTTTATACATTAATTTATTTCATTATGGGTTTATTAAGTTCCTTCATTGGACTTTTGAGGAGTTATAGTGTTTAATTTCATTGTTCGGGAGTGTTCATTTTTATTATTTTCATGCATGGTTCACTTGTATTCCTAGAAAAGGTTCATGTAGAAAGTAGATAAACATCCATAACTAATATTTAATTAATGATATTCCAAGATTTTAAATTATCTTTTATTGAATTATGTTATATAACATGTGGTTGAATCATTAGTTAAAATTTAATGACGGTCATTTTAGGTTAATTTGGGTGGTTTTTGGATCACAACAACCATGTTTTGTTTTTTCATTTATTATTATGAAAAAATTGTTTCTAGAACATAATAGGGGTTACAACATAAATATTATGATCTTTATTAAAACATTTAATAATTTCAATGATATACTCTAAGGAGTTTATGGAATATGGAAGTGCATTACCAATGCTGTTGGTAAATTAACACATCATGGGAAATGATTTCTCTTTTACAAAAAAAATGAGAGAGAGGGGGAAGTATAATTAATAATCATCCATTAACATGATATAATACCATTATATAAATCATTAAAGGGTTTTCCTGAAATTTGTATTAGGTAATTTGATGATAATAGAAGAAATCAAATGAAATTTGAATGGAAACTGTATAAAAACAGAGAGAGGAATTGCCTCTTGAATCATCCTCTTCAGATCCTCAGTATGGAACATAGGCTTGGTTTTTGATGATTCCATGATATCCTAGTCATGGGGTAGGGTCTAGTGAATTTCTTTGGGAATAATTTGGAAATTTCATGATGCTTTAGAGGTGTGAATAAATTAGGGTGTGAGGGTGGTATTTATAGTGGGTGGGGGTCATAATATTTTAATCATTAGTATATTATTTTTCCACAAGACAATAAATAATAATAATTCCATAACCAATAATTGAAATAAATGCATGTGAGTTTGATATATTGGTGCTTACATCACTCATGATGTCAGGAATAGTTTATTTAAATTATGATGTATTTATAAGGTAAATTATTTGATTTTACTATTCACCAAAAAAATCAAGTATTTTAGAAAAATCTAAAAAATTCACCCTAACCATTTTTCAATATAGAGAAAAAATAATATGAACTCAATTATATGAAAATAATTTTCTAAATATCATTAATTTAATATTTATTTAAAATCATAACTTACATGAAAAATACAGGTTTTAAAATTAAAATTGATTTTTTAATGTTTCAAAATTTACATTGTGTTTTATAAAATTATATTAAAAATAGAAGTCCTATAATTTCTATTTTATGAACAAATTTTAGTAAAATACATTAATTAATACTTTTAATTTAATTATTTATAACTTTTAAAAATACTGATACTTTTACTATGGTCCTATTGTCACTTATAAAATGCCTAAATTTTATTTAACCATTCAAAGGTGAGGTTAATATTATTTCAAACAATTTACTATTCATAAGGTTCATATTACTGTTCATAATGGTATTTTACTATTCACACATGTAGGTTATTATTCACCAAAAAATTGTGTTTTCCTTATCAGACTCCAAACATCTTACAGATTGCAACCGTGAATGTCGGATTTTCAAAATCCAAAACACAAAAGTGGAAAATTTATGTTTATAGTTCACATTATAGTTAATTTAAGAATGATATGGCATTGTTCATCATAATGTGATTGATTATTACATTACTTCAACAAGGGAGAAATTACATTGATAACATTTTGGGTCATTACATGAATTTTCATAAAAACTAATCATAAAAAATATATAACATGCGTATTAATTAATAAATTAATACAATACATATATCAACCTTCATTGGATATATTTTTGAATGTCTATGAGAAAATTGAACAGCCATTCAAACCATATTCCACAACCATGGTAAAATCACCAGCTTTGTAAATCCTTATAGGAAGCACAATATTCCCATCTATAGCCCTATATATATGCATTTGACCAACAAAACTGATGCTAATAATAATATATAATCAACTAATAATCGCTTGACATATCACTATGTATAAGAATTTTAGTATGGAACTCTAAGAAAAACCTACTCTATAAGAATTAAATCCTCCCGGAAAATCCCTATATATAATTTTGTCATCTTGTAACTCTATGTACAACCCTCTATATATGCATTTCAGAAAAAAAAAATATTCTTAACCCACTATATAATCAATTACGAATCAATCACATACACATCATAATTGAATGGACATAACAATATCACATCAATAGCCTAAATGGTTAATTATGATAATTACCATTTTCATTCAATTTCACATTCATTTATATTTCTACTCTCATTAGACATATCAATAATAATTAATCCATTACCCATGGATTCTATATGTATAAATAACCTAAGGCCACATTTAATGATAAGCATACTTTACTCCATTAGCTATTTCGTTACTATTCATATTTCCCTCACCCTAAAGTTATCAATAAGACATGTTGTGACATCAATATAATCCAGAGGAACAATAAGGAATCCAACATAGGATTATTATATTTAAATTCAATTAATTTTTTAACATTCCGAAATTATTAGTGAAATCATAGTATAACATATACGTAAGAATCAAACATACCATAAGTTTATAAATGAGAACAAATACCTTATTCTGGTGATCAAAAAATGCTTCAAATAGTATTTTCCCACAAGAAAGAATGAATAAGATATATAAAAAAGGATCCAACGTCATTAAAGATCAAGATAAAAAACTACGATCAATATATTTACAATGAAACAATCAGATAACAAGGGGAGATATAAAAATACAATATATAAACAACCTATCAATGAATAGTTGTTCTAATAGGAGGTTTGGAATGGAGAAGGATACTCTAAAGTCACTAAGAAATTATTCTAGGATTGATACACGGGGGGGAAATGATTGGAATAGAATAAAGAAGACCCACCACTTGGATTATAATCATTATACCGAGAAAATAAATGGCATGACACCCCCTTTCAAATCATGTATTTCCAATTTAAGGGATGCCCTGAGAAACTTGTTTCCTCGGTTTATTTTAACCTATAAAACAATACATGTCATGTAATTTTTCATCATAGTGTCTAATCAAGTTCAAAAAATGAGACCATTCACGACCAATATTCTCTTTACTGTTTTTTCCAAGAGGAAGTGATACGATATGTAATCAATTTTTATAGAGTGTAAATTCCATGTAGATAGCATTAAACCCCACCATTAAAATAAAATCTCGAACCACCTCTAAATCCTTCTTAATTTATTGAAAAACCTTACAAACCCATTTAATACATTAATAAAAAACAACATTACTTAAAACCAAAATACATCCCTAAAAAAGAGGTAATTATCCCTAGAAAATGGTCTCCACCCTCAATGTGGTACACCACCACAATGTTCCATGAAAAAATGGAAACATATGTTTAATGAAACGCTCAAAGATATATGTTACTGGAAATGATTGATCCACTTTTGTAGATATATCCCCTTGGAATTTAGGTCACAATAGAATTGAGTTGGTCCTCCATATGATTTTATTATATGAATATATGAGAAGATGGACATTAGAGAATGACCTTTGCACCTGTAGTCTATCCCAACATTCTTAATTGGTTTGGGGATATAGAGATCATCTTTCACTCTCATATTGGTTTATTTATGAAAATATTATGTATTGGGTTGGATAGAATTTTTTTTATATTTCAACTTCTCTATTTAGGTTTTCCATGGCATACTAATGGGTATGTATTCATCAACACATGAATAGGTTTTACAAAACATTTCATATATTATGTAATAGATAGGATGATATATTGTGTCATTAGAACATAATAATGGTACCATTGGTTCAATGAAATCATTTTTTTTTGTACCTAATGGTCATGAACAATGACACTTCAATTCTACGTTTAGCCAATTGTTTTCACATTGAGACTGCATTTCTAATAGGTCATATACTTTTCACAATTTATCATTGATTTTGTATTGACACACTCTAATGTATTCTATATATTTTATTTCATACATGGTTTTATCCATGATGTTGCAATATTTTTTTATTCCTCTCTATGTTTTAAGGGAGATATTTGGGTGTCTTCATACTAGTACATTTGGATAGGGCCTTCCATTTTAGTTTATTCCTTATGAGTGCTTGTTTCCATCTCCTATCCTATTAGAGATAGTCATGGGGTATCACACTCGTCCTCCCCCCATCATGTAATATCCCAATAGGATGTGATTTGATATGACACTATCAATAATTTTTCATCCTCAGTTCTTTGTTTGTTCCATATCCGTGGAAAGAAACGTTTGGGATCATAGTGAAATGTAGTAAACATTTCTTAAGTGTAGTTTTCATGAAATCAATCCAAATTTTAGTATTGTGATAGATGTATACATTCACCAAGACTCTAACTACCTGTTTTTATTCATGGAAACTGATATATCAGTTTATAGGATCAATGGTAAGTGCATTATAATGGATTGAGACTATGGATTGTCCATATTGTGTCATCTCCCCATATATGGTCTTTGACCATGGTATGAGTTGATAACTGTTATGATGTCTCTCAGAAGATAGCTGATTTATATTTTGAGATTACATCGAGATGATGACTATTTGAGAGATGATTTGATAGTTCAACAACCCATTTATGAGGTTATTTCTATATAAAGGCACAGGAAAGGGAAACCATCATTCCAGTAGTGCATGAACCCACTTCTAGGTGTATTAGAATATTATCATAAATATGTTTAAAACTGAATGGATCAAATCAGATATGATGGTGGTTCACATAGTTTTACCATGATACACATGATCCATGAAATAGTATGGAAGTTTCATAGTGTATGATACCATTTATGAATGGATTATTAGATTGATTTAGTGGTTCACATTTTCGAGAATTCATATCTTGATAGATATGATGGATGCATAGATAACCAGTATTATTTGTGGGAAGTGGTTTTTTTGAGTTGTATTGTAAGATGTCCAAATTATTTTTAGAGAACGTAATGCTTTAATTTTTTATATATATTGTTGGATTCATTGTGTTTTAGAGCCCCGTATCATGTGTTTGAGGAATGAAAAAAGATAATGGTGAAGAAGTCCCACTCTAATAGTTCCCCTTTTATTAGGTGGTGAGTCTTCTCAAGGGAGAAACATGGTGTTAGTAGTTCCCATTGCAGATAAATGTTTATGTGTAATTGAAAAGATAATGAAGAGAGACAATTCCCCAACATAGATAAATTATTGTGATGTGATCTAAATCTATGTGGTGAGTAACATAAACCCATAGAGTATAGTGCCGATTTTTGGTTTAATATTTCACTCAACTTGTTGACGTCATTATTGTGTGTTATGGTGTCATAGAAGGTCGTGGTTATGGAGAATAAGAAGATAGAGGAAATTATATCTTCATGTAGGAGGGGTTTATGACCGGAATGTTCAATGTGTATTTCAATGTATAACCATTTTTTCTCTACCCAAATCATTAATTTTATAAATTAGATGAAAACCATTTCTCTAAATAGATCCCATGTGTGAGACCCTATGGTGATAGTGGAGGCCTTTTTTTATTAACGATTGTAATGGAGGCTCGTAAATGTAGGATCAATGACAAGACACTTTTCAATATTGTCTAACATGACTCCAAGAGGAGGTTGATCATTATATAGAATCATTCCATAGTAATAGGTGATCCTCTATGATGTTTTCCTTAGTGTGAAATACGTTCCTACTATCAATGGCCATCTTTATAACTACATGTGGTGGTTTTAGTATACCAAATATAGTTCTCTGATATTTATATTCTTTAACATGAAGGATTCGATTAGATTATGAAAAACTCAAGTGTTTGAAGGTGAAATCTATTTTACATGATGTCTAGTATTACTATTTCTACCAAAAATTCAATGAGAATTCAGTTTCATGCATTGTTGGAATATGAGGACAACTTTGAGGAGAATTTTTCATGTTTTCATCCAATCTAATTTTTTTCTTCGATATATTATATCATCTAGGGATGGAACAATATCCACATTATCATTTTAAGTTTCCTCATGTAGATGTGAGAGATGATAGTGTAGTTGGAGAATATTCAAATCATTGTAATTTTCAGACCCTTTGTATTTCCCTAGGTTTCCATGGGCTTTCTCCAAAATAGGAAAATGATATCATGAGGTTAGGCATGGATCGATGTCATATAATCTTCGTAACCCATGGAAGAGTTTCCACCCTTATTAATCAATGACATGTTCGACCTATGGTCATAGGTGAGGTGTCTCTCAATGATTGACCAAAGGATGTGTTGTAAACAACTCTAGGTTTGAGATAAGTATAGATTGATAGTTTCTATATAAATAAACTATGTTAGGGTTGAGTTTTTTTTGATACCTGTGGTTTTTTTACCACCAAAGTGGTGCATATCATACATATGGACTCATTCCATTCTCCATTAATATATTAGTTCATTGTAGTCTTCAACGATGACATCCATGTTTACTAAAAATTAGCATTGGAGCACAAGAGACACTAATGGATGTCTATGGAATTTTTTTAGGGTAACAACCTTATAGGAAACCCATGAAGCATTGAATATACTTTTTGAAGTTCTAACTCTTGGGATTTGTGATTATTGGATTGGGTGTGATAATAGACCAATTAATGGGTGGCATAGTGGATCATTATGAACAACCTAGATTTTTAGTTGATGTTCATATTTACCTATTTTTTGTGTACTATCAATTTTATGTTATAAATGTTTCTAGATAGAATACATATTGATAACCCTGACACAAACAATTCTATATCATTTTTTATCTAGAGGTTCCAAAGCATCTGTAGAGATTAGGTAGAGTATGGTCAGTACTCCATTGTTAATTATGTCATAGGGTGGAGTCATGTTTGTCTTGATTTTAGATGAATACATGGTAAATAATTGATGTTTGTTGATGATGATGTATGAAAAGTGTTTTTTTTGAGATGAGTCAGTTGAGATCCCCTGAGATAGCATACATGACTAAATCATTTTTTGGATCTCACAGTCTTCATAGTTGAGATGTTAAGGTGTTACATTATAGGAGACTATTGTATTTACCCAAACCACTAGATTCTTCGGTACATAATCTCTTGTAGAGATGTTGACATGGGAAGATAATTTTAATTACTATCCCCATATGAATATAACATTGATGTTGTTTTACTCCATGAAATGGAAATGATATGGGGGATTTCCTTTATTTTATGTCTTGTTCCTTCACGGTGAAGGTGGGGCCTCAATAGTTGGTATTATAGCAGCTGACCTTGGTTGAGGAGAGTAGAATAGATTATCTTTAGTTTATATTGACTCCTATGATTCATCATTATGTGAGAGAGCCTCATTTGGGATACATTGATTGTGAGGTTCGTAATGACCAAATATTCTTAGGGGATTCACCATATTTTTCTTTTTATAGGACATAGGGTCTTCCTTTTTTATGCATGGATGATTTTTCTAGTCATGTTGTGTGGGGAGGTGATTCAAAGGCTTCACATTCCCCCCATGGATATACGTCCTAGTTTTTTGAAGTTGTACAATGACCATTAGTGGTTGTTTTTTGAAAAAATAATGAGGTATATAATTTCAAAGTTTCACTAATGGCACCACACATATCAATAAAACTAGATTGAGCATCAGGTTCAGGTAGGATTGTCACACTCTTGTGAGATTTAAAATTTGTAATGGGATGGAATTTCAATAGAATTTATAATGGGGATTCGATGGACAGTATGATTCCATGATGCAATATATATGATTTTTGATTGACTTGAAAAGTCATCACAGTTACTCGATATCAGGGAGAAGAGTTCAGTTGAAACATTGGGGTATTTATATATACACTAAATCATTGGGTTTATTAGGGAACCCAATATCGTTGTCTATGATCATGATGGTCAATTTGTGTCCTGGTTTTGGAGGTTCTTGAAGTGATTTATGGGCCTAGATATAGATAAGCATGTTGATACACACCTAGATGGATGGGAAGTCAAAGAAGAATGTGCATGTGTTGGATGATATACTGAGAAACAACATGTTAGAATTGATCCGTAGACAAGATAATTATGTTACATTTTTACAGTTTTCTTATAATATCATATATTACACTCAAATATTTTGGGAAACATTCAAGGAATTTTACAGGATACCCCATGAGTTACCGTTTGGCCTGAATTGAGAATGGTGAGACATATCTTGTATGGAAAGAGATGGTACAAGTGATGAAAAGGAAGATAAACATGTTTTGATATTGTATGAAGAGATCCTAGAGAAAACATAAATCATATGAATCTGTATGTCTTATTCTTTTTATGTTAATAAAGGGTGGACATGTTTTCTGGAGAGTCTCATCGTGATGATGAGTGAAGATATTTTTATTGGGAAGCATGATTTCAATGAGGTTAATCAGGCCATTCATGAACCAATGGGGGATGGTGAGGTTGATTACTAGATAATATTTCTACCATAGTTTTACTATGTGAATGAAATATTCTATACATAATGACTTAGGAGATATATGATGTAAGAACCAGGATCTTTGTTTTCAGTTATGTCTTTCTTTTTCTTGGAGTTTTTTAGAAAAGAGGTGTTTCTGGAAATTTTTGAAGTACACGTCGTGTACATTCTGAGTACACGCCGTGTAATCCCTTGTCGCGTCAGGCCGTGTGTTTTCCATGTCCAGGCTATACACACGGTGTGTAGGGGTGAAGTGGTGGCTTCTTAAAGCAGAGTACAAGAAAAACAGAGTACATGCTGTGTACCCCAGTAGTACATGCCATGTATTTTAATTTTTTTCATTAAACGGACCGGGGTCGCGTCTGACAGACAGAACGCTCATCCTCTAGGTATCATTCATCCGAAGGAAGCCGTATGACCACAGATCTTCTCTGAGCTCCATAACCATTGTCCGTCCTCCGATTCGAACATCGGTGAGTGCATTGGAATAACAACGGTGAGTTATCTCTTCTCCTAGAGCCTTGTTTCCCAATTCCTCATCTTTATCAAGTTTTCATGGGTTTAAGGTTTTGTGTATTTTGGTAGATATAAGACATTATAAGGAGAATAAAGCTTTTTGGTTCAAGTATATCGTTCTCCGAGCATCGAGGTAGGTGTTTTGTGCCTTTCTGTAGAATTTCTTTGAATATATTGTGCAATTCCACCAATTCTCCTTAAATGGGGTATTGTGTGCTTCCTGTTTTTCCCCAGTTGATTTCTTTCTTGCATGATTGCTTGAGTAGAGGTCATTGCATGGGAATAGGGAAATTCTTATTGTCCTCTAAATGTTTTCCATGCATGTTTTGACTGTTAGATGTTTTTCCAGTTCCCATGCCTAGTCGTAGGATAGTGGAAATGTTGTACTGTTATGTTGTTGTGCCTTAGAATGTTAGCCATGTAGTTCTTGAGGTTTACTTGGGGTGATACGTGTGCTATGCATGCTTGTTTTACACATGGCTTTGAGAACCTAATGTAGTAGACCATTGTGAGAATGGACGTAATGGATTTTCCAGAATGTGTTTAATTTTTTATGTGAGATCACATGGGGAATTGACGATGAGTGCTTCCTCAGAGAGTATATAGTTCCTCGACGTGGGCCACAGGGGGAATGAGACGTTCAGTTCTTCCCCAGAGATCCTTTAGTATGATACAAGACTATAGGGGGGAATTGACGGTGAGTGCTTCCTCAGAGAGTTGATTTTTTATCTGAACTAGAGGGGTGATACTGTGAGCACCTCCCAGAGGGTTGCTAGTACTTGTAGGTTGAACCATAAGGGTTAGGCTGTGAGAACTACCCAGGGGGTCACCTATTGATCTACTTGTTGATTTGTCTATTACTTGTGTACTTTATATGCTAGACACTGTGGATTTTAGCTGTTGTGTGCTTTCCTGTTTACTTTTCCTATACTTTCACTTCCCATGTATTCACTGACTGTTAGGAACAGATCTTTGGGTGGTTGTCTACTGGGAATTTTCTCACACCCAGTTTGGGCCATTCTTTTGAGCCCAAACAGACTATATTGTTGCAGGTATAGATAAGGGCACATGCCCTTCTACTTCAGGAACCTGACTTGCTGTGGAGCTGGAGAGCATGGGACCAAGCTATGTCTTGCGATGCTGAGGAGTTTACCTATTTTATTTTGAACTTTGGTTTAGTATTGTATTCAGTATTGTGACTTGTTTGGATGCTTTCTTTGACATATTTATCATGCATCATTTTATATATGTGTGGGTGCTCCAACTAGTTACTGCTAGTCTTTCGCTGTTTATCATTTAATCTTGTATGGATGGTTACGTTATCTGCAGTTGTCTATTTTTTTTTCTTCCACTGTGTACTCTACCAATGAGGTCATAGATTCCCCATGATCACACCCAAGGCCCTCCCTACTAGTCAGCAGCCTCTGGTGTTTGGGGAAATGCGCTTGAGGCCATGTGACCAACCAGGTACGGGGCGCCTCTGGGTGGCTTCCGGAACTGGGTAGTTACAAAGTGGTATCAGAGGAGTTTTTTTCTCTTGATTTACTGTTTGGAGCATTTATCCAGGGATAGGATGGATTCAGTACTTGGTATTAAGCTGTGCTTGGGAGTAGCTAACCCATGTATAGGGAAAAGGCAATCTACCTCTCTTATTAAATTTTTTTGGTTTTTCTATGTTATAGATGATCTGAATTCACCTAGAGTGATTCAAATGTTTTGTATTGTTATTGTTATTGATATTTTGGTTCTATTTCTGTCGCAACCCGATGAGATGAGGGTATGCCATCTCATGCATCATATAGGCACTTGTTAGAAATCACATGCCATGCATTCTTTCCATGCCATCTAGGGTGCATTATCAATTGCATGTTGTTGTGATAGACGTTGTGTATATTATGGATGTTGTTGTGATAGATGCTTGATAGAATATCTGTTGTTTGATAGAGGACTGTTTGTTTTGTACTTTGATTAAATGAACACCAATTTTTGGTTCTTGAGGTGTTATGGGCCCTCTTGAATCGGAAATTGGTGAATCATTGACCTGTTTTTCCTTTTATATTACTGTATTGGATGCCAAGCATTGTTTCTTGGGGAGTATGGGCCCTCACATATCAGAATTTGGCACCTTCATGACTTGTTTTTCAGTGTTCTTTGGGATTCAATGCAGTTTCAGACCAACTACTCAGAAAAACCCAGAAAACACGACATGTATTTATATATACACGCTGTGTAGTTTTAAACCGTGTCACTGACTGTGTGAGAAGAAATATGGGTTGTGAAAAATCTCTAGGAACACGCTGTGTACGGTAGTTACATGTCGTGTAGTGGTGATTCGTGTACCCGGCTGTGTCACTAACAACACGGGTCAGGGAAGCTCGAGTAATACCCGCTGTGTTTTGTATGAACACACCGTGTAGCCTTGTTCTAGGTACCTGGCCATGTCACGAACAACATGGGACGGTGTCACCTCATTGCATACAAGCCGTGTTTGTTTGGAACATGCTGTGTAAGGGTCAGCTGCGTACCCAACCGTGTCGCCAAGAACACGGGTCGTGGAAATCATCAAGTACACGCCATGTTTGTTCAGAACACGCCGTGTAGTCTCAGTCGTGTAACCAGCTATGTAAATAATAAACATGGGTCATTGAAACCTTGTCTACTACACATCATGTCCACAGGGAACATTCCTTGTACTCTCAGTTAATAATACTGGGTGGGTTAGCCGTGCAAGGAGACTCGGGTAGGGGAATAGAGTTAAGTACACTCCATGTAGAGTTTATAAACGCCGTGTAGTCTTGTTTAGTAAACATGAATGTTTCACTCTCCTATTCCCGTTTTGTACTATTGTGTTCTCAGTCATTGATATTACTGATCAAAGGTATGCATTTGATATTTCAAAGTTATGAATCTGAGACGTCCTTCGTTTGTACGTCAATTTCCAGAAGGTGATCAAACACCAGATATGGCTGACCAGGGACTTCCTGTCGATCCTCTAGTCGAGCCATCCTTGGCACCAGCTGTCATACCTGTTGCAGGTGCTGATGCATAGTTTAGGGAAGGATTTATGAGGATGATTCAGACCTTTCAGGGAGCACCGCCTCCTGCCACAACTATGGAGGATGTGATGCGGGTTTTCCAGCAGCAGCATCCTCCTACTTTCTCAGGGTAAGGAGGACCAAAAGCTTCAGAGTCATGGCTGGAAGCCATGGTGACTATCTTCGTGCATCTAGAAACACCTCCAAAGAGGTGGGTGAATATCAATACCTATTTTCTATGAGAATCCACCAAGAGGTGGTGGGACATGATCTCACAGGCGTGTCATGAGCAGGTTATGGCTTGGGAGGAGTTTCAGCACGTGTTTTATGACTGCTTCTACCCGGATACCCTGAGGGCCGATCAAGCCCGAGATTTCATGAGTCTATAGTAGGGTACTCTTTCTGTTATGGAGTATTCCTCCCGTTTCATCGAGCTGCAGCGTTTCACACCCCTCAGGGGTGGAGAAGGGATGTTCTTAGCAAGTAATTTTGAGGATGGTCTCAGGATGGTGATCTGCTCATAGGTGAATATCTTTCAGTGGTCTTCCATCACTTGCATCGTCAACTAGGCACTGATTGAGGAGCGCAATATGAGAGAATTTGGAGTTGCGAGCTCGGGCGGTTCTGCATCCAGATCTAGTGTTCCTTCAGTTGACGGTAGGAAGTGCTGTAAGGAGTCTACGTGCGGAAATACGATGAGGCGAGATACATCTTCAGGTAGCAAGGTAGTATGCTACCAGTGTGTAAGGGCAGGGCACACAAGGCCATAGTGCCAGAGAGGCCCAGTGGAGTGCCGATATTGCCGCAAGATGGGTCACCTTCAACGTTTCTGCCAGGTTTCCTCACCAGTAGCTGGTGACGTGGGTTCTTCTATGACTCCTCATTCAGGAGAGGCACCACCACTTTCTCACCAGTCAGGGAACTATAGTTATTCTGGCCGTTTGGGATGAGGTGGAGGTCGAGTCTGTGGTGGTCAGTCAGCATTCATTCAGCGTCAGTAGGGAGGATCAACTCAGAGTGGTTAGGCAGGGTCACAGGGCCGCGGGGCAGACCAGACATTTGCGGTGGAGCAGACCTATGAGGAGCAAGATCTCGGACCTTCTACAGTTCGAGGTATGATATTAGTAGCCTCAGTTTTATCTTCATCTCTTTTCGATACCGGTGCTACGCATAGCTTTATCTCTTCTTCTATTATGAAGAGCCTTGAGCTCTGTATCTTTTCTTCTGCGGACTCATTGACAATAGACACATCTTTGGGGATGAGGACATCTTGTATACGTCAGTGTAGAGAGTTCCCTCTCGAGGTAGCAGAGTATAGTTTCTTATGGGATCTCTATGTCCTAGAGATGAAAGTCTATGATGTCATTCTAGGGATGGACTATTTGGTTCCCTTTAATGCATTCATTGACTGTTATTGCCGCAGGGTGAGTTTCATTTCACCAGAGGGTGAATATTTTCTTCATAGAGGCGAATGGGAAATTCGGGCATGTCGAGCAGGACTCGAGCATCATGGGCTAGAAAGGGTTACGACACAGATTACTGGTCATTATCTGGATGATCAGGGGACTTCACAGTTGAACTTTACTCTAGTGGTGGATCATTTCAGAGATTTATTTCTAGAGTACTTCTCAGGTTTTCCTCGAGAGCCTGAGGTAGACTTCTCTATTGAGCTTGTTCCAGGTGCGGAAAGGGATATCAGTTCTTGTCGAGGATTGATGATCTTTTCGATAAGCTTCGAGGAGCCCGGGTGTTCTAGAAGATCAATTTGAGGTCCGGTTATCATCAGTTGTGCGCTAGACCATCACATATACCTATGATAGCCTTCAAGAGTAGGTATGGCTTGTACGAGTATACGGTTATGTCATTCGGTCTCACGAATGCGCCAGCAGTTTTCATGGCACTGATGAACCCCGTGTTCCATACATACTTGGATTCCTTCGTTGTGGTCTTTGTGGATGATATCTTGGTGTACTCTCACAGTTGACATGACCATGCTACCCATCTTGAGATCATTCTGAGTACACTGAGAGAACCTCGAATTTATGCTAAACTCTCAAAGTGCCACTTTTTGATGGACTAGATTCACTTCTTGGGTCACCTCATCTCAGAGGAAGGAGTATCTATGGACCTAGATAAAGTGATATCCGTAGTTTCCAGGGTGCATCCGAAGAACATTTTTGAGGTACGGTGATTCCTAGGGCTGGTTAGATACTACAGACATTTCATTTAGGACTTTTCACGCCTAGAAGCACCATTGACAGGTCTGACCAAGAAGGGAGAAAAGTTCCTATGGTCAGATTCTTGTGAGTCAGCCTTTCAAAAGCTGAAGGGAAGGTTGACATCTACACCAATACTAGTCTTTCCAGATCCAGGAAAGATCTATACTGTTTATTGTGATGCTTCAGGTATCGGGTTGGGCGTTGTGCTTATGCAGGGAGATGGAGTCATTGTGTATGGGTCTCGACAGTTGAGGCCACATGAGGGGAACTACCTGACACACGATCTGGAGTTGGCAGCTTTGGTTCATGCCTTGCGCTGTTAGAGACATTACCTTTTGGGAGAGCACTTTGTGGTTTTCACCGACCACAAGAGTCTCATGTATATCTTCACTCAGCATGATCTGAATGTGAGACATCACAGGTGGGTCGAGTATCTTCAGTCTTTTGATATTGACCTTGCCTATACGTCGGGAAAGGGAAACGCAGTGGAAGATGCATTGAGAAGGAGAACTCAGATTCAGGCAGTTCAGGAGGCCCGTATTGAGTGGTAGCTTATGGATCTATGCTCTTAGATGCATCTGGATGTGCACGACAGATAGGGACAGACTTACCTATCTTCTGTAGCTGTTACCTTTACACTTCCTGATCGGGTATGGATCAAGAAACTATCAGACTTAGAAGGAATAGTCTTGTGGTATAGTGTGTCAGGAGAGGACCCTCTTCCCAGATAGACTGTGGGTGAGGATGAGATCTTGCGTTTCTAGGGACGCGTATGGGTGCCAGCAGACATACGCATGGTGCTGATCTGGGATTTTTATTCCTCAGTTTGGGCATTTCATCTTGACGTCACCAAGATGTATCGGGATCTTCATCGCCAGTACTAGTATCCAGGAATGAAGAGATATGTTTCTGGTTTGATCTTGAGGTGTTCTACTTGTTAATAGGTGAAGGCAGAGCATCAGCGACCAGCGGGCCTTTCATAGCAGTTACCCATTCCAAAGTGGATGTGTAACAATGTCGCGATGGAATTCATGACCGAATTGATGAGGTCGGCTCAAGGGAACGATGTTGTTTTGGTTGTCGTCGACAGACTTACGAAGGTTGCTCACTTCTTACCAATCAAGGAGCCCTTAAGTGTTGATGATCTGGGATGACTATACATCTGAGAGATTGTATGTCTGTATTGAGTTCCACAGTCCATTGTTTTAGACATGGATGCATGATTTACTTGTCGGTTCTGGTGGGGGCATCATAGGGCTTCATGTACATAGATACTTTTGAGCACAACATATCATCCCCAGATAGATGGCCAGTCCGAGCGTACATTCCAGGTGCTTGAGGATATGCTCCAGGTTTGCATTCTAGACTTTTTAGGTTCTTTCGAGATGCATATCCCTCTTGTGGAGTTCGTCTACAACAACAGTTTTCATGCAACTATTCAGATGGCACCGTACAAGGTTTTGTACGATAGGCAATTCCGATCACCTTTATGCTGGATGGAGGCTGGATAGACATCTTTTCTGGGACCTCTTCTTGTTCAGGATACCTCAGAGCAGATAGAATTGATTTGGAAGAGTATGGCTACAACACAGTCATGAAAAAAGTCATATGATGATCAGTGGAGATGACCTCTGGATTTCGAGGTCGGGGATCAGTTTTTCCTACGTGTCGCACCGAGGTTGGGACACAAGAGGATTCAGAGACCGGATAAGCTTTCACAGTGGTATGTCCGGTCATTTGAGGTGTTGGAGAGAGTTGGGACGGTTGCGTAACAGTTGAAGTTACCTCGGAGAAACCGGGATATGCACGACGTCTTCCACGTCTCTTAGATCTGACGTTACTTTTCAGACTCGTCTCATATCTTTCAACCTGGGGAGGTTGAGCTTGAAGAAGATGCGTCATTTGAGAAGCATCCCATCAGGATTTTCATTTGTAGTACGAAGGTTCTCCATGTTCGGTCTGTTCCTCTAGTACGGGTGCTATGGCAGCACGGGTGGGTGCATGACGAGACTTGGGAGAGGGAGGCTGATGTATGATCGAAGTGGCCGGAGCTGTTCGGGGTTTCTTTTTCTACGCCTCGCTAAGGAAATTCGGGGACAAATTTCTTTCAGGGGGGAATTTTGTATAAACCTAATCATCATTATCAGGTATGTCATTCTTTTTCCTGGAGTTTTGGAGAAAAGAGTGGTTTCTGGAAATTTTTGAAGTACACACCGTGTACATTCTGAGTACATGCCATGTACTCCCTTGCAGCGCCAGGCTGTGTGCTGGCTGTGTCCAGCCCACACACACAGTGGGTATGGGTGAAGTGAAGGCCGCTTAATACAGAGTACGGAAAAACAGAGTACACGTCGTGTACCCCAGAAGTACACGCCGTGTACCCCAGAAGTACACGTCATGTATTTTCCTTTTTTTTTCAATAAACGGACCGGGGTCGCGTCTGACAGACAGAATGTTCATCCTCTAGGTCTCGTTCGTCTGAAGGAAGCCATATGGCCACTGATCTTCTCCGAGCTCCAGAACCTCCATCTGTCCTCTGATTCGAACACTGGTGAGTGCGTTGGAATTACATCGGTGAGTTCTCTCTTCTCCTAAAGCCTCGTTTTCCAATTCCTCCACTTTATTGAGTTTTTATGGGTTGAACTTTTTGTGTGTTTTCGTAGATCTGCGCCATTCTAAAGAGAATCATGCTTCGTGGTTCAATTGTATCGTTCTACGAGCATCGAGGTAGGGGATTTGGGCATTTCTGTAGGATCTTTTTGAATATTTTTTGCAATTCCACCAATTCCCCTTCAACCGGGTATTGTGTGTTTCCTGTTTTTTCCCTGTTGATTGCCTGCTTTCTAGATTACTTGAGTAGAGGTCATTGCTTGTAAATAGGGTAATTCTTACTATACTCTGGATGTTTTCCATGCATTATTTGACTATTAGATGTTTTTCTAGTTTTCATGCCTAGTTTTAGGATAGTGGAACTGTTGTACTATTATTCTATTGTGCCATAGAATGATAGCCAAGTAGTTCTTGAGGTTTACTTGGGGCGATACGGGCATTATGCATGCTTGTTTTACAAAGGGCTGTGAGATCCTAGTGTAGTGGACCATAGGGAGAATAAATGTAAGGGCTTCTCCAGAGTGTTTTTAATTTACAAAGTGACACCATAGGGGTAATTGATGATGAGTGTTTCCTCAGAGAGTCTGTAGTTCCTCGACACGGGCCACAGGGGGAATGAAATGTTGAGTTCTTTCCTAGAGAGCCTTTAGTACGATACGAGACTATATGGGGAATTGGCGGTGAGTGCTTCCTCGGAGAGTCTATTCTTTAGCTGAACCAGAGGGGTGAGACTGTGCGCACCTCCCAGAGGGTTGCTAGTACTTGTAGGTTGAACCATAAGGGTTAGGCTGTGAGAACTACCCAGGGGGTCACCTATTGTTCTACTTGTTGATTTGGCTATTACTTGTGTACTTTATATGCTAGACACTGTGGGTTGTAGCTGTTGTGTTCTTTCCTATTTACTTTTCATGTACTTTCACTTGTCATTTATTCACTTACTGTTATGAACAGATCTATGGGTGGTTGCCTACTTGGACCTTGTCTCACGCCCTGTTTGGGCCATACTTTTGGGCCCAAACAAACTATATTGTTGCGGGTATAGATAAAGGAAAGTTCCCTTCTACATCATGTACCTGACTTGCTGTGGAGCTGGGGAGCATGAGACCAAGCTATGGCTTACAATGCTGACTAGTTTACATAGTTTCTTAAGCACTTTGATTTAGTATTGTATTCAGAATTTTGACTTGTATGGATTCTTTCATTGACATATGTATCATGCATCATTTTATATATGTGTGGGTGCTCTAGCTGGTTACTATTAGTCTTCCGATGTTTATCGTTTACTCTTGTATGGATGGTTACATTATCTGTTGTTTTCTATTTGTTTTTATTCTGCTTTGTATTCTACCAATGAGGGAATAGTTTCTCCACTATCACACCCAAGGCCCTCGCTGCTAGTCAGCAGCCTCTGGCACATGGGGAAATTCACTTGAGGCCATGTGACCAACCGAGTACGGGGCACCTCTAGGTGGCTTCCGAAACCGGGATGTTACACATGAATGGTTCACCACAAGTTAATGACTATGGTGAGATAGAAATTAAGGGAGGATCCACCTCCATAATGTAATTATTGATAATCAATGTTCCAAATGAGAGGACCCTAAATGGATGGAAAATCCCTTTGGTTCTTGGGGTTTTGGAGAATAAAATTGTTTAAGAGAGATCCTGGTAGTGTGCTATCTAGATGCAGGATCAGTACCAACACCATTTACTATATCTTGTACTGTATATAAAGAAAATCTTTATGGGGTGGAATGAAATTACATTGGTTTAATTGGATTAGCCTTATTAATATTCCTATGTATATATACTGATTTCTCATATGATTCATTATAGTGTGATTGTGTCTCATGACCACATAATTAATATATTAAATTAATAATATATTTTAATGTACGTGCATGCATCAGTTTGATTATCAATGTAATACCACTTTCTAGGACATTAGATGTGAAATATATCACCATAGTTGACTAAAACATGTAGTTTCTTCTCTGTTCCTGAAATATAGTTTGTTGACAGAGTATGTTTGGATTAGGTGGCCATTAGGGGGTATGTTTAGTGAATTAATTAATTAAATAAATAAATAATTTAATTACCCTATACATAATAAACATCTACAAATATAGCATTACTTTTTCTAGGGTTATCAATATAACACTATGAGGATTAGAGATGAGGAAATATGTTTCTACACTGGTGGATCAAGTCATAGAATGATGAAAACTAGTTATGGTTTATCGAGAGATGGATGAAAAACATATAATATCTTCTTATATGTAAATACTGGAAACATCTATTCTTCTGATAATATTTATCATAAATGGGGTTTTTTATCCGTGTAATTTATCATTATTCCATTAAAATCATCCTTTTAAAGATGATGGGATTGTTGGAAAATACTACATTTGAAAAATGTGTACTCACCTCATTCATATTATTTTCACCCATTTAACTTTACATAATTAATCATTGACCCATGGGGTTGGTGATTCGATATTCGGATGGAAGGTTGATGCATGAATTACCCCCTAGATTTTTGGAAGATATGTCAGAAACTTATGGATCAATTATTTTCAGGAGGATCACGGTTTGATGCTGGATACAGTTGATGGATTCATTTATTTGATATCATGAATGGAATAATATATTCAATAGAAATCAATATGTGTAATCATATTTCTGATTTCCACCCACATGGGGAGGGAATATATGACTAATGATGTAATCATTCATTTTTGGTGGACTCAAGAGGCCAAATAGGAATATATGACAATGGATAAGACCGATCTGGGATATGTGTGAAGAATATATGTTTTTTAAATTTCATAACTACATTCTCTATATCCTGAAGGAATAGACATCCTGTAGACCCCTTGCAACAATTACTTGGATTTCAGGAAAAGATAATGATCACTTGTTGTGTATGACCCCTACACATCATGTGACCTAGTGATGGTGGCTCATAGTGCACTATATATGTACATGGGCAAGGTAAATTATAGAAACATAGGTATCTAAAAACTATATGGGCATAACCATGTACTCAGGAAAGGCTAGGGTACACAGTCATGGTTAGGGTACCTTAGAACGGGCCGCAAGGACATGGGTAGTATCCCTGTGGCCATTTAACTTCTTTCATTATCAATAAACCTTATGTAACTCCACATGATATGAAATTAAATTTTAATTTTATTACATAGCTAGGTTTTCATGTGTTGTCACATGTCATGTGACCTAAGGTACACACCATGTACCGCACCATGGATCATACACATTTTGTATCTCATTTTTTGAGACATGGAATTTTAATTGTTTGTATCATATCCTAAGTGGTTTACAAAATTGGAAATAATGTCAGAATTCATAGTGTAATTCATTATTCAATGTGAGGTATTTAAAATATGTGGTTTCACCATGAAATACTTGGTCGATAATAGTGATGGGGAATGATCATCAGAATTATTTCATGGTATGAAACCCCATAGTCTCACTCAGGCATGGATTTCCAAACTCTATACCCATGTTGAGTGGTACCCCATGACTACCAGGTTAAGGGATTTATATATACCATGTGGGACCCCTTAACTCACGAGGTATAATCTCCTATATTGACTACATGGATCCCCCATGATGCACTAGTTTGAGTGTCCTCCATCAACTGAGTGGCACTCAAATGTCAACCTAGGGCATGAGTCCTATATTAAAGATAGTTTCCCCAAGAGATGTGGAAGGAAATGGAGTGGTGTGGTTCATACATAAAATTTTCTTATATGGACACAATAGATGATGGCCATTAGAGATGGACAATTGGAACTAATGTATGACTCATCATTCTCATATTGTCTATGGAGACCAAGATCTCATTTCTATGTCTACATGGATTATGTATGAGCATTAATGTGTATTTGGATTAGTTGAATATTGTTTTATCTTTTTATATATCCCATTATGCATTTGACGAGTCATATGTAGAAGGTATATATTCACCCCTACATGGTTTTCTCTCGAACATGTTGTGTCTTATGAATATTTCATGTAGATTAGTGATAACATCATTGGATCATAGTGGCATTATGGGTTTATTAATGATGCTTTCTAGTTGGAAATGGAGATCAAGATCCTAGATGTCATTATTATCTCCTTTATCTAGTTTTTGTTATGTTGGGACCTCATTTCTATATTAATTGGTAGTTTCCCACTTATTTTATTTTCCCTGTGTTGAAATACTCTTATGTATTCTCTAACAGTTATTTCAAGCATTGGTAACCCCTAGATGCTATGGATTTTTCTTATTCCTCTCAACTTTTTCATGTAAATTGATGCGTTCATGCATACTCATATTTTATCTTAAGGCTATCCATTTAATTATATTTTTTTGGCACATATCTCTAGTACCTATCATATTGAAGGATTAGTTATTCAAATTGTTATGAATTTATTATCTTGGGGTTTATTTATTATTATCAATATTCTCACTAATTATATTTGTTTAATAAAAAATGATATATTAATGAGATAATGGGTAAACAATCAATCCAATTTAGAATGAAATAAATTACTTATAGAAAATGAAAATAAAATATTTGAAGGTATGGAAAATTTTATATATTATATACTATGGTATCTCATCTAATAAAAAACAATATAAAACTAGTCAACTGAGGGGTGGGATTTTTCATTAATCCCACCTCTAAAATTGAATATATTGAGATTATTTTAAGAATACATGCGGGCATGGTTTAAGTTTATAATGAGGCCAAAAAATTCTTTATTTTTATATAAGAACTATTCAAAAAATGATTTTTTGCATAACATCCAATTTTTAATAAACTGGATTTGTTCCAAATAAATATGATAGAAATATATACAAATGATATATAATTATAGAAAAAATCAATAGAATACACAAAGTGGTTAGAATTATATATTTATATTCTTCATTGCAGTTAACATTACTACCAATTACCATTTTTAAATGTATCTTAATATTCCTCTTAATGTTGATATTAAGAACTATCACTAAATTCTCACTACAAATAAATTTTATTTCCTAACATTGAGTAATATTCATGTAAGAAAATCAATATGAAACTATAAAATGGAAAAATATTCTTTATACATCACATCCTCATCAATACTCATCCATACAATGTGTTGAAATGATAAATAAGTATAAAAAATATAAAGAAGATGAATATGTCAATAATAGTGAATGGAGGTAAACTACAAATCATAATAATTTTTTCATCCACATAAATAAAATTATAGAACAATATAAATAATTAATATTATGTAAGATAAAATAAATAGTGGAAGAAACCGGTAATATATATTAATGAAACTTAAATAAACTATATTTAAAAAAAATAAATACATATATTCTAAAAATTCTTATCTAATTTTAAGGGATGTTGTTTTATAAAAATAATAATATTCATTGTTGGATCGTTTCCACTACTGAGTTGAAATCAAAATAGAGGGGTGTTTTTTCTATTATAATCCATTGAATGAAGTAGTCTTGGAAGAAATTTTCATATATCTTGAGTGTTTGATCACAATATGTGTGAATCATTGAATCTATTTTTTTTATTTAAGACCATAATATTAAATAATGGGTTTCCTTCCAGGAATACTATTATAAATCCAATGCATCAATTTCATAATCATATATGAACTAAAAAGAGAATAAATCTAATGAATCCTCTATTATGAATATTTTTCCTCCCCAAATATATATATATATATATATATATTAATTTAAATTTAATCTCATCAATAAAATTAAAATGTTATATTCAAGGCTAACTTCTTTAATTCATCAAAATATTTCATAGATTCCTTGACCCCACCCTTCATTTAAAATTTCATTTACACAGTTTAGAATTAGAAATTTATATTATTGAATGAAATGTAGCACAATGAATATTTTTATATATAAAAAGGAAATTTAAAAATTTTAATTTGTATATAAATGTTTATGAAAAAAGAATAAAATATTAAATAACAATTCAAAATAGAATCTTAATCTATTATAAGAATTACCTTCAAATTCTTCTAAAAAATGATAAATTTAACCTAGAAATCAATAAAAATTGAATTCAAAACATTAAATAAAAAATGAGGATTAATAAAATATATTATTAATAAATTTTTGACACTTAAACATTAAAATATTATATAATCAACAATACTATACTCAAAAATAAAATGTATGTTAAAAATGGAAACACTAACCAATTGTCACATAAAATAGAAATTCTATTCCTTATACATGTATTAAACTCCCTAACCCATCAATAATCATTAAAATCCATTCCATTACATGATAATTCATCATCTCCACATCCCAAATTCCTCCCAAAATGTTTTTTCTCTCTTCACTCAAGGGAATTTAAAAGAGGAGATATTCTCATTCAAAAGTACAAACCTGATCTTTATAATCATTCCAAATTTATCATACATAAACTCCAAGATAAATTGAAATTTATTCAATCATGAGAAAATTTAATGTTGATTCAGTGCATATGGAATGGTTGATAAAACCTTTTAAAAATATAAGTCAAAAATAAAAGGTTGAACTATTTATTATAGTGAATGATATATTCTGGTGAATAACAATATTTTCATCAGTCAATTAAAATTACATGTTATACCCCATGAACCATTTCAATAATGTATGTTAAATGAGTCAAAAAATAATCTTAATGAATTATTCCATCCTAATATTCACCATTTACCTTTTCTCATTATTTTTTGTTCATTTTTATCAACGTTTTATTTTTTTTAGAATACAAGATGGTACCAAAATACATTGATTGAATAAAGAATCGTGTATATAATCCAATGGAATACTTAAATCTATATAAATTTTATATTTTAATAATTTTTATAAAAAAATGAATATAATAATGGTGAATGATAAAAAAATGAATCATTTCTATTTCCCTATATTATCTACCAATAACATTAATAGACACCTCGAAACAACTTTAATTGAATTTCGTCCAAAATAACAAATATGGGAGGCCATTTCCCCATACTCAATGGTGTCAAATTCATGTATAAATATTAATAGTGATAGTATGAATTAAAAAATAATCATAAATTTTTTTAGCCTGTATGTAAATTCCTGGATTATATGGGATAAACAAGGGTAGTTGTAGTGGTATTTATCCTATTAAAATATCTATTTCCAAAAAAAATCATCAATTATATTATTATTTTTACTAAACTCTAATTAATTTAGGGAGAAATATTTCATTTTATGGATCACACAAAAAGACTAAATGGTCTAATATAAAATATAAATCTAAAGAGTATATAAATATGGTTTAGATGCTTCTAAAGTCAGTAATGTTATTCAATATTTATAATTCTAATGAACATGTGTTTCATAGTCAATGTGATCTACTTGTGGGGAAATATTAAATTTCAAGGGGAAATATTTCATATATGTAATATTTAAGTCCCTAAACTGATTAAAATATGCAGTGTGAAAGAATACCATGACGTTCAAAATTTATAAAAGTAATAAATTTAGTTAAATAATCCAAAATACAATACAAATTTTATAGGAAAAAATAGAACATGATTAATTGTAAAGTATAAAAAATTGAAAATAAAATAAGGAGAAAACAAATTATGAAAAAATTTTGACATCCCCACCACCCTTAGGATATTACTTCCCTTCCATTTACACACAAATAGAAATAATATTATAAAGATAAATAACCCAATGTTAGTGAATGATACAATATGAAATTATTTATAAATGGATTCCCTAAGATAATAACCTATCCACTTCCATATTATATCTAAAAGAATAAAAAATCACATGTAATTTATTTTAAAAAAATGAAATAGGTGAGATAATGATTAAAACAATGTTTTGAACACTCAATTGGGTTATTTTAATTGACTACCTCTACCTGGAGGATCAAGAGGGTTATCAATAATTAAATGTTCGATGGATATTCTTTGAGATAGACTACCACATATGAAATTTCAAATTTTCTATTAGTGAACATTGAGAATAAAATCCCCAATATAATTTGAAAGTAAAACATCCAATAAAATTAATATATCTAATAGATATATAGAGAGAGGTTACATTTTATATAGGATCCCTCTTTTTCTCGTATAGGTGTGGTTCCCATTTTTTGGTGATGATGTTAGTACATTATTTTCCTTATCCTATAGTCTAGGCTCAACTGTTAATTTTGAAATGATTTATAATTCCATGCAATCATCCTAATATACACCATGGCACAACTTAATATGATCCAACATTCTCACATTAAATTATAAAAGCCATTAATCTTCTCAATATGCCTCCAAGGAAATCCATGTGTCATTCGAATATAAAAAATGAATGTACTGGGAGTTTATTTTCAAATAATTTTCAGAAATATCTGAAATAAATGCGTTCAAGATATATTTTTCTCCTTTAATTAGTTATTATTTTAATATTTTTCTGTAATTAGTTCCTCTTGAAGTTGGTTATTCACTAATTTATGTAGGTATTTAATTTTTTCCATGTTTTCTTTAATGTTGAAAACATTAGTTCTTTCTCTATCCATTGTGAGGGAGATGTAACGTTATTATTATCTTTCATTATCAAATATGGGAGAATTAATGTAGAGAACCGATGCCTGACATACATGGACATTACATTACTTTTGCGGAATACTTAGTACATAACAAAAAGACACACACAAGGATCCTAATAGTTTAGTGTCTTTGGAAACTCAGAATATAATCTTCTAATCGTGGTGAAAGATCTTCAACATCTCCCATAAAGATCTTCCTTTTTTTTACCTAAAACCTATCTATATATCCTGGGGAAAAGAAAACATAAAAGGGTGAGCTCAAATGCTCAGTAAGGGTAAACAAAATAAATATCAATCACATCATATTCATATGAACATATCATTTTGGAAATCTTATCCTGCAAAAGAGAGCATAATTTCATAATATGGGATAAATCATAGTAGTGAAATGAAATCAAAATAATCATAACATAAAAATTGAAACTTTTTGGCATACACACATAATAATAGAGAATCATATCTTATTTGTCAAGACTCATTGCCAAGACTATCTTAGTGGACAAAGTCCATTTCTGAACCGAGTCACCCTCGTTTCAGTCCTGTTTCACTGAACCGGTATAACCAACCATTCCATCCATGTCTATATCATGAGATATAAAATCTTTACCCAATTCATTAGAGGGATATATAGGTCCCACCCATCTCATAATGATACCATTCTTATGTGTGCCACAAAATCATAAATCATACATCATTGCATAACCCATGTAATAAAAATGGGAATCTTAAACATCGTGACATCATAAAACAATTCATATAAGATAAAGGAATTCATAAAAATATTTCCATCACAACATAATCAAATCAATGTAATAATAGGGATAGATATAGAACCGTTTATTATCTTATCTGGAAAATAATTTTGATAAAACTCTTGAACTTCATTCTTGAGGAAAATGTCCTTTATACTTCAAAAACACTTTTCCTTTCTTAACATGTCATACAATTTTATACTAAAAGAAGTTTATTAAAAATAAACTTGAAAACATGTAAAGTAATCTTTTTGGAAATAATTTTTTAAAAATACATTCATTCCATATAAGTTAAAAAAAATATTCTTCTCGTACTTTTTTCGGAAAAGTCAAAAAGTACCTCGTACGAAAAACGACAAAAGATTCCTTTCATATCATTTACTAAAAACTCACCGAAGGGTAAAATTGGATTTAAAAAATTGTAGGTGGATGGAAATAATATTTCATATTGAGGAAACATGGATTTAGATGATAAAATACACACCAGTAAATGCCAAAGTATAAAAAATCTCGGATAAAAATGAGATTGTGATATTTTCCCTTACCTTAGGTCTGATTTGCTTCGTAAGTGTCCGAACCTCCTGTATAATGATTTAAATAATGTCATTTACTTATTACAGAATAATATTAATTGTTATTATATCATATATGTTTCACTTATGACTTTATATTACCCGTTATTTTGTAAATTCATGTTAAAATAGCGTTTTGGGTAAAATCATCTCATTTGTCGTTCGTGTTTTAACTTGTAATTATTCATATGATTACTTAGATCATTATTACTTAATTATAGAATATAAAACATGATTTATATATAATATATATTCAGAATATACATATATATAATGGATCGATAAATGGAAAGAAATACACCGTTCATGGAGACGGTAGGCCGTACGTACACATGAACACTGTTTTCTTTTCGTTATTGAATTGAGTGGAATTAAGTAGATGACATACATATATATACACATAAATCCAGTAGCTTTATAATGTCATTTATTTCATTATTATTTCTTATATATACTTTATAATCATTCTTAAATGGTTAACATGGAGAATGAATCTCATCGCGTCGTGGAGACGGTAGTCCGTACGTACACACGAGCGATGATATCATTTCCATAATTATTGAATTGAATTGGAGTGGATGATACAATATATCTTAATCAATATGATGTTCTAATAACTATGTATAGTTATTCTTTACACCATTATACCCATCCATGTAAGGTGGTGTTGGAAAATAGATTACACCACGGCGTGGAGACGGTATTCCGTACGTACGCACGCGCGATGATTTCGTTTTCCGTAGGATGGGTAGATGGTGAAATAGGATTGTTTAATACTTATAATAACATATCAGTATATGAGTGATACTGATGTTATTACTTCATAATGAAACAACCAAAGAAGAAGAAGAAGAAGAAGAAATAAAGGTGAAAGAATCGGTAACAGAAATTACCTCTTCTTTGAAGCGCCTCTTTGAGACCTCCTCTTAGGGCACTAAAATTGGTCTTTGAGGAAGACCATAACCTCTAGGATGTTTCTAGGGCAGTGGATAATAGAATTTTTCAGGGTTTGGCCGAGCTTGAAGGCTCAAAGTTGTGTGAGGAAGAGAGGGAGGAGGTGCCCTTTTATAAGGGAGGAGAGGGGCTCCTTTGAAAACTAAAAATATTATTTTATTATAAAGTCATATTCGGTTTTAAATAGCTCCAAAATGATTTATTTAGAGGCTAAGGCGGGGATGGGTAGAAATAATCTCATCCAATAGAATTTATACAAGTTTAGGTTCCTATTTTAACCTTATCATTTAGATTTAACATTAAGTTAAATAATTTTACTTTTACCGAGTCTTCTTGTGTTCTTACACTATAAGGTTAATAAACTTACTATAAGAAGACAAACGAACCCCAAGTTGTTTATTATTAATATATATAACCTTATCTAAGTCATTTGGACGAACCATAGATTCTTAGGAATAAAATAACAATTAATAATATAATATTTGTTTTAAAAACTATTTTATGTCAATTTTGACACTATTTAGTAATTGATTTTTTTGAAAATCATAACAGAATTATAAGTTCTAAAAAAGTTAATTAAATAAATACTAACATGTCATATTAACCTAAAAAATTAATGTAATTCATAAAAAGTCTAAAATTATATTTATTTGGGTATTTATAACATCAATTATTTCAATATTTCATTAATAAGATAATTACTGCATCATCGTTGTGTCACAAATAAACTAAATTATTTAATGTCTAAAAATTACAAATAAATTACCATTATGTAGGAAATCATTTTATCTTTCTAATTAATATTTATAGTCGAATTTATCTTATGTATAACCCCATATAAAAAATGTTTTTGTAAATAAACTTTGATTTTAACTCTTTTAACCCTTCTTTAAATAAATTAATAATAAATGTCCTAATCTAATCCAAGTGAGCCTAAATGGTCATATTTTATTCATATGTTTGTTTTTGGTCGAATTACATTTGTCCAATAGAATTAGGACATGTGTTAGGGTAATAATAATATCATTTCTACCCTTAATTACCCTATTTACTTTTAACCATGGTAAAAAAAGTAAAAAGTTACTATTCACCAAAAAATTATTTTCATCTCATTGAACCACATTTTACTTACTGACATAAACCGTGTCTCTCAGATTTTTGAAATTCCACTCACATAAGCGGTAAAATTAAGTTTTACGAACAATTCAGTTTTTTTAACTACCACTTAGTGGTTTCACTATTCATCAAAAATTGAAAGTTTTCAGAAAAATACCAAAAATTATGCCTAAGATATATTTGATATTATGAACTCAAAAATGATGTCTATTTTACCAAATTCAAAACTTACCAGTTTCATTAACTAATTTAAAAATTAATTCCCGTCGTCAAAACAAATAGCGTGTTTTTAAGAGATAATAACTATCAAAAGATTGAAACTTGTTTATAAGTGGTTTAAATGTGAAATTACATCCAATGACCATCATTGTAATAAATGGTAAAATTTATTCTAAATATACTTTAAAACCACTAAAATTAATAATTTATCACTATTAATTATTTCGATTGAAAAAGATGTTTTTAATTAATATTTAGTAATTTCCACTATTCATCAAAATATGAAAGTTATCTGAAAATTACCAAAATTTCACCCTAAGCTAATTTCGATATTCCAAATCCAAAAATGAAGTCCATTTTGAAAAATAAAATTTACAAAATTTCAAAAAGTGGTTATTACTATTCATAACGGCTAGTTTTACTAATATTTTAATAGCATATCGTTTTTTAGTGAAACTCGGTATTGCGTACTAAACACGCTATCAAGGAAGGTCGTGATTGCATGTAATGAAAGGCAAGTCAAGGATGTGTGTTGTGCAAGCTCCTTTTGGTGTAGCGTACAACACAATACATTAATGAAATTAAAAAGAATATTTTTCATAAAATCTCGGGGTGTTACATTCTACCCCCCTTAAAATGAATTTCTCCCTCGAAATTCGTCGGGGATATAAATGGTTTCCTATTCTAAAGTTTCTTTAATAGAAACCCACATCATAAAAAGGAATACCAAAACCAATATTTAAAAACAAAATTATGAAACGTAACGATTACCCAAATAAACTAATCACTGGGTTTCCACATAGGTGAAAATATGGATATGGAAGAGAAATGTAACCATCATGTTCTGATGGAGAGTGGTAGAGAACATGGCTATGGAAAATCCAACAATCACAAATCCATAAATTTTTGAAGATCTAAGGTACCATATGATTAATCAGATATAAGAGCACTAGGACAACATTTTTGGTTTTCAAGATCATTTCCCTAAAGTTGATGAAATTGGAATTAGAAGAAATACTTTCTTGATTTTGGTATAGTCTCATTGTTTTTCGTTCTTTGGAAAATTTCTACTTCATCTCTTAATGAAATGAAGTTGAATTTGTCATCCGTGATGTGTTAGCAGATCATGTGATAGAATGATGGGTCATTCCATCTATCTTAAACAAAAGGTTAGAAAAGTTATCAAAAAATACATAAGTCCATCTATAGTGATATTAATGATATATGGTTCCTAAAATGGACTTATACTTCATATATCATACTGATTAATATAATAAAACTAGTTTCTACTAAACAAGGACTTCCTGTAGGCCAGTGGTAGGCGATAAAGGCCAGTCGCACTTCGGTTGTGGGTTCGATTCCCACAGCCTTGTCCGACGCGATGGGTTGTCGCTCGTCCAGCAGGTTGTCCTTTTTCTAAAACTATATTACTATAACATCCCATCAATAATATCGAAAAAAAATTCTATCCTTAAACAATTCTAACTTATGTCCAACAGAATCCATTACAATCATTAGGCTTATCCATAATACTTCAGTCCACTCTCATAATATAGTGAAAACGATTACCAGAGATTTAATACCATCGTTGATCCCCATATATCATAAGATATGGCTTGTTGGTCATATTCTAAACATTAAAAGGCCTTAATCATGTATTCTCTTGAATACCCATTGAACCTTATTGAAAACATGAATGCAGTTAAACGTTAACACTTTCCACATACCAAAATCCTCAAAATTCTATATACTCAAACCATGATATCACTTAGTCCTTATATCAATCATGAGCTCATGAATACTGTTAAACATTTAATTTTCTCCTTATCGCTTCATTATGTGCATATCATCTACATTCAAAAAATATCTGAATAACCTTTCATGGATAGTGGTACCATTAATCATACACTTTCAAAACTCAAGGAAAGACAACAGTGTAACAATCCTTAGATGTCTCTTTATTCCATAGTACCATGAGATTTCATATACAACATTACACATGATAAACATGTAATCATTCCTCTACATTCTTAAACCATTGACCGAGCTTCAAAAATTCTTTCATATCACATATCATTTGTAGTCTCTTCATCATCATTAACATAAATACTACCCATACGACCATACTGATTCTCTTCATAAGACTTTCCCTTAGGGCATTGGTTTGCATAATGCCCGTACATTCCACATTTAAAACATTTAACCATTATTGATGTCATAGCAATACCATTATCCTCATCCCTGGTGTTAACTAAACCTTTTCCTTTGCACTTACTAGATTTGTGTCCTTCTTTTCCACACCCAAAGCATCTTCCAGTTCCTTTGAAACATTTTCCTTGATGCCTCTTCCCACATGATTTACATAGGGGAAATTGAACTTTCTTTCCTCTATGATCATCATGAAACTCCATCTTTCTCTTATTATCTGAGTCAGGAAACTTACCAAATTTTACTTTATTGATCATATTATGAGATTGATGATTCGACATAATAATGATGTTTGGACTTACAAATCCCATTTCATTTGGTTTCTCATGAAAAATATCATTCCATTGTCCATCATATCCTCTATTATCGTGAATCATCTTGTTTCCAGCCATTTTCTAAAACCCAAAAAGAATAGTGTGAGAGGCAAAAATAATGCTAGGGAAAACAACATAGTAAAGGGGGTGTACCTTCAATATCTAACATCTTAGGTTTAATTCTAAGATCGTTAGCGCAATTCTAGGATTATAACCTATACGTATACTTAACCTTAGAGACATCCCTAGACATACCTTAGAAATATCTCTAGGGATCTCACAAAAGTTCTCGCATCCTAGTTTCCAAAGGATGACTAAACCTTTCCTCTGATACCAACTGTAGAGACCCGATGCCTGACGTACATGGGCATTACATTACTTTTGCGGAATACTTATTACATAACAAAAACACACACACAAGGATCGTAATAGTTTAGTGTCTTTGGAAACTCAGAATATAATCTTATAATCGTGGTGAAAGATCTTCAACATCTCCCATAAAGATCTTCCTTTTTTTACCTAATTTTTTTTTTATATCCTGGGGAAAAGAAAACATAAAAGGGTGAGCTCAAATGCTCAGTAAGGGTAAACAAAATAAATATCAATCACATCATATTCATAAGAACATAACATTTTGGAAATCTTAACCTGCAAAAGAGAGCATAATTTCATAACATGGGATAAATCATAGTAGTGAAATGAAATCCCAATAATCATAACATAAAACATGAAACTTTTTGGCATACACATATAATTATAGAGAATCATATCTTATTAGTCAAGACTCATTTCCAAGACTATCTTAGTGGACAAAGTCCATTTCTGAACCGAGTCACCCTCGTTTCAGTCCTGTTTCACTGAACCGGTATAACCTACTATTCCATCCATGTCTATCTCATGAGATATAAAATCTTTACCCAATGAATTGGAGGGAGATATAGGTCTCACCCATCTCATAATGATACCATTTTTATGTGTGCCACAAAATCATAAATCATACATCATTGCATAACCCATGTAATAAAAATGGGAATCTTAAACATCGTGACATCATAAAACAATTCATATAAGATAAAGGAATTCATAATAATATTTCCATCACAATATAATCAAATCAATGTAATAATAGGGATAGAGACAGAACCCTTTATTATCTTAGATGGAAAATAATATTGATAAAACTCTTGAACTTCATTCTTGAGGAAAATATCCTTTCTACTTCAAAAACACTTTTTCTTTCTTAACATGTCATACAATTTTAAACTAAAAGAAGTTGATTAAAAATAAACTTGAAAACTTGTAAAGGAATCTTTTTGTAAATAATGTTTTAAAAATCCATTCATGCCGTAGAAGTTAAAACAATATTCTTCTCGTACTTTTGTCGGAAAAGTCAAAAAGTACCTCGTACGAAAAACGACAAAAGATTCCTTTCATATCCTTTACTAAAAACTCACCGAAGGGTAAAATTGGATTTAAAAAATTGTAGGTGGATGGAAATAATATTTCATATTGAGGAAACATGGATTTAGGTGATAAAATACACCCCAGTAAATGCAAAAGTATAAACAATCTCGGATAAAAAGGAGATTGTGATATTTTCCCTTACCTTTGGTCCGATTTGCTACGTAAGTGTCTGAACCTCCTGTATAATGATTTAAATAATGTCATTTACTTATTACAGAATCATATTCATTGTTATTATATCATATATGTTTCACTTATGACTTTATATTACCCGTTCTTTTGTAAATTCATTTTAATGTAGTGTTTTGGGTAAAATCGTCTCATTTGTCGTTCGTGTTTTAACTTGTAATTATTCATATGATTACTTAGATCATTATTACTTAATTATATAATATAAAACATGATTTATATATAATATATATTCATAATATACATATATATAATGGATCGTTAAATGGAAAGAAATACACCGTTCATGGAGACGGTAGGCCGTACGTACGCATGAACGTTGTTTTCTTTTCGTTATTGAATTGAGTGGAATTAAGTAGATGAAATACATATATATACACATAAATCCAGTATCTTTATAATGTCATTTATTTCATTATTATTTCTTATATATACTTTATAATCATTCTTAAATGGTTAACATGGATAATGAATCTCATCGCGTCGTGGAGACGGTAGTCCGTACGTACGCACGAGCGATGATATCATTTCCATAATTATTGAATTGAATTGGAGTGGATGATAAAATATATCAGAATCAATATTATGTTCTAATAACTATGTATAGTTATTCTTTACACCATTATACCCATCCATGTAAGGTGGTGGTGGAAAATAGATTACACCACGGCGTGGAGACAGTATTCCGTACGTACGCATGCGTGGTGATTTCGTTATCCGTAGGATGGATAGATGGTGAAATAGGATTGTTTCATACTTATAATAACATATAATTATATGAGTGATACTGATGTTATTACTTCATAATGAAACAACCTAAGAAGAAGAAGAAGAAGAAGAAGAAATAAAGGTGAAAGAATCAGTAACGGAAATTACCTCTTCTTTGAAGCGCCTCTTTGAGACCTCCCCTTAGGGCACTAAAATTGGTCTTTGAGGAAGACCAGAACCTCTAGGATGTTGATAGGGAAGTGGAGAAGAGAATTTTTCAGGGGTTGGCCGAGCTTGGAGGCTCAAATTTGGGTGAGGAAGAGAGGGAGGAGGTGCCCTTTTATAAGGGAGGAGAGGGGCTCCTTTGGAAAACTAAAAATATTATTTTATTATAAAGTCATATTCGGTTTTAAATAGCTCCAAATTGATTTATTTCGAGGCTAAGGTGGGGATGGGTCGAAATACTCTCATCCAATATAATTTATACAAGTTTAGGTTCCTATTTTAACCTTATCATTTAGATTTAATATTAAGTTAAATAATTTTACTTTTACCGTGTCTTCTTGTGTTCTTACACTATAAGGTTAATAAACTTACTATAAGAATCCAAAAGAACCCCAAGTTGTTTATTATTAATATATTTAACCTTATATAAGTCATTTGACCGAACCTTAGATTTTTAGGAATAAAATAACAATTAATAATATAATATTTGTTTTAAAAACTATTTTATGTCAATTTTGACACTATTTAGTAATTGATTTTTGGGAAACTCATAACAGAATGATAAGTTCTAAAAAAGTTAATTAAAACAATACTAACATGTCATATTAACCTAGAAAATTAGTGGAATTCATAAAAAGTCTGAAATTATATTTATTTGGGTATTTATAACATCAATTATTTGAATATTTTATTAATAAGATAATTACTGCATCATCGTTGTGTCATAAATAAATTAAATTATTTAATGTCTAAAAATTACAAATAAAATACCATTATGTAGTAAATATTTTTATCTTTCTAATGAATATTTATAGTCGAATTTATCATATGTATAACTTCATATTAAAAATGTTTTAGTAAATAAACATTGATTTTAACTCTTTTAACGCTTCTTTAAATAAATTAATAATAATTGTCCTAATCGAATCCAAGTGGGCCTAAATGGTAATATTTTATTCCTAAGTTTGTTTTTGGTCGAATTAAACTTATCCAATAGAGTTAGGACATGTGTTAGGGTAATAATAATATCATTTCTACCCTTAATTTCCCTATTTACTTTTAACCGTGGTAAAAAAAGTAAAAAGTTACTATTCACCAAAAAATTATTTTCATCTCATTGAACCAAATTTTACATACTGACATCAACCGTGTCTCTCAGATTTTTGAAATTCCACTCACAGACGCGGTAAAATTAAGTTTTATGAACAATTCGGTTTTTTTAACTATCACTTAGTGGTTTCACTATTAATCAAAAATTGAAAGTTTTCAGAAAAATACCAAAAATTAGGCCTAAGATATATTTGATATTATAAACTCAAAAATGATGTCTATTTTACCAAATTCAAAACTTATCAGTTGAATTAACTAATTTAAAAATTAATTCTCGTCATCAAAACAAATAGCGTGTTTTTAAGAGATAATAACTATCAAAAGATTGAAACTTGTTTATAAGTGGTTTAAATTTGAAATTACATCCAATGGCCATCATTGTATTAAATAGAAAAAATATATTCTAAATATACTTTAAAACCACTAAAATTAATAATTTATCACTATTAATTATTTCGATTGAAAAAGATATTTTTAATTAAAATTTAGTAATTTCCACTATTCATCAAAATATGAAAGTTATCCGAAAATTACCAAAATTTCACCCTAAGCTAATTTCGATATTCCGAATCCAAAAATGAAGTCCATTTTGAAAAATAAATTTTACAAAATTTCAAAAAGTGGTTATTACTATTCATAACGGCTAGTTTTAATAATATTTTAATAGCATATCGTTGTTTAGTGAAACTTGGTATTGCGTACTACACACGCTATCAAGGAAGGTCGTGATTGCGTGTAATGAAAGGAAAGTCAAGGATGCATGTTGTGCAATCTCCTTTTTGTGTAGCGTACAACACAAGACATTAATGAAATTAAAAAGAATATTTTTCATAAAATCTCGGGGTGTTACAATTAATTACCTTTTTATAATTAAAAAAATATCATCCAAATTTTCATCTAAACATAGTTGTTATACCATATGTACATAAAAAATAATATGTTTATCATGAACCTCTTCATGAAATGTATGAGAAACATGATATTGAAAATATTAAAGTTACTCATTCATATCCTTATCTAGTTTTTCAATAAGAAATGTTTATGGAACAAGTTTAATTTCATCTTTATATTTTTTATACTATTTATCAAGTAGAATAATGATTTTCATGTGATAAGTAGAAATGATATTTATTTATTTTACCTCATCATCTAGAATAATAAAAAATTAAATAATGTGAATCAATTTTTTCTCATCCCTATGGAAAAGAAAATCTGGGAAACTATATGAAAAATAAATATAAATATACATCATCATAAATGAAATAAAATATATTCAATTATTTTCTGTTTTCTAATTTTAGAAAATATTAATTATTTTTTTAGTAAATTTGGAATTTTTATTTGCCTTCCGTACAATGTAAAAAAATATGAAAGGTTTATTTCAAAAAATCCCAGCTCAATAATTTCTTATTTCCCTAAGATTGAGTAATATTCCACAATCAAGGTTTGATATCATGTAGAATCTGATAACACATACCATTTTTCTATTATAAATATTTGTTAACTGAAATATAAAATAATAGATAAATAATAATCCATTAGAGGTTTTACAAGTGAATATTTAATAGATATATATATATCCATAATAATCATGTTTATAAGACAATACAACAATTTATACTGAACCTAAAAACATTTTATAATGTTATAAAAATAATTAACGAATTTGTATAACTTTAAAAACTAATTCCTCCCCCAAAATATAAACAACATAATTATCTCCATTTATTTTCATGATAATTACATGGGGGTATAGATAATTGAATTACATATGAGGTTTATATAAATAATATATATTAAAGATTATTAGTACACAATAATATGTAAATCCATCATTATATATTGCAATTGACTAACTCTTTATAAGGAAAGTGAATGTAAAAATTTATATGGGAGAGGGGTGGTTAATTTTCCCTTCAAATCAATCATCCCAAATTTGGAATATGATTCACCTACAAAATTTCAAATATTTGGAATTTGAATTGAATTTACACTTTCAAGATTTTTCATGGTTTTTTTCCCAAATAATTGTCTTTATTAAACATGTTTTCCATATTTATGACTATAATAATTGGGAAGACGTTTATGTGTTGACCAACTATTCATATTCCAATGATTGGGTTTACACTGAATCTAGGTCCATGAAAAATGATAAATCTAGAGCATCCACTTTAATTTAATATTTTCCTCCAATTATTTTATATAATTCTTAAAAAAATTTGATACTTTATGATGGAACATTGTGAGATTTGATTTAATAATAAAACATTGTCCAAATAGTGGATAGATTTTAGTGAACTAATTTTGAGCTTCATTTTGTCTTCAAATGTTTGGATTTGGATTTTTTTTACAAGTAAATAAATTATATCCTCACTACACTAGAAGCCTAAAAAAGTAATTTTGGAATTTAGAAAAATATAATATATATTATTATTGAAATAAAAAAATGATAAAAAAATATTTAATGAAAAATTAATCTGTTTTAACAATTGATCTCAAATTATTCCAAAAAATAATAAAATGTCAAAATAACCCTTAATAATTGTAGGGTTAGAATCTTTAACTCGTAGAAGAAACAATGTTGAAATAAGAAATTTATCATCTAGATCCCAAATTAACTAAAAATGGGGAAACTTATAACATAGTCCATTTTGTTAAAATCACCAAAATCCCCTAGTGGTTATCTCAATCCATTAATGGTTGAAAATTAAATAAATATAAAAGGCAATGTATTTTTTTGGATTCAATACTGAATAAAACCTCATGGAAGTCTACCCTGAGAATTTGAATTTAATAGGTGGTTTACAATGATATAGACCAAAATGAATATTTTTAAAACCAGTATAGTTGAATCAAAATTTGAAAATCCATCCATGTTTCCATGAAGGATAAAAATAATCCATTATTACTTGTGGCTCTTGATATGTGGTGAGGGATATAGGGATTCTCTCAGGAATTATTTTTGAACATTTATAATTCCAAAAATAATGTATTCTATTATATAATAAATACTCATAAGAAAATAAATTAAAAATAATACTTAGCAATGGAGACCACTTATAATATAAATACTAATAAAACCCATGGTATATAAAAATAAATAGTAAACCAATAAAAAGTATAAACTATTCAACCACATAAAACTATCTCCACTTCCATTACTAATATTTTGAGCTATAACTCCACACTAAGGAAAAATAAATCATCCATAAACATGTATTGGAACCAATCACATATAGACTCCTGCTAAGTTGAGCATTTACTGGCTCATTATATACTCTTTATGACTTCCCTAATCTTGCAACACATGAGAATGAACATGTTGAAAATGTTATATAAAAAACCAAATTCAAATATTTTTTTTTAAAAAAAAATAAAAAATTGATTTATCACATTAAGTAATAAAATCATACATTGTAAATGAGTTACACAATTTATTAAAAACAATTTCATTACTGTTATTCATTATTTACCTATAAATAGTTTTTTTCCAGAAAATGGACATCCTAACAAAATAAACATTCCAAAAATAAATGAAAAAAATACTTTCAAACCCCATTGTAATATTATTAATTTTTCAATTTTTTTTAAAATCACCATTTTGAAATATACAATAGAAAATCTGTATTTTTTTATATTAATCCACAATGTTAAATACATCTTAAATCACATGTTGAAAAAACATAGTTCACTATATTCCATCATAGAAAATAATAATAATGTATGAATACAATTTTGAACTTCTATACTCACGTAATAGCGTGTTTCACCTTTCTTCCCTTGTTATATATAATATTTCTTATTGTAACTCACACCCCTAATCAATATATACCTATATGTGATATTAAGGTCTCAAAAATGATTTCACTAATAAGAATTAACATAGGAATGCACTTTGTACAATTTATCCCAAAACCCATTTTCATTATATTTATAATAATTAAACCCATCCAAATAAATTTTACATAAGCATTCTTATATTATAATAAGATCAATTTACATCAAAAATAAATTCACATATAAAATCTCAATTTCAATTCAAAAAATAAATCCAATTACTAGTCATTGATTTTTTTTCAATTACCATTAATCATAATAATATTACCTAGATGAAAATTTATGTTTTAATCATCCATTAAAATTTATTTTGACACAATTTAAAATATAAATTTCTTAATTAAAAATTATTTTTATTTTTCCTATAATACCTATTTTTTAAAAAAAATTAATTATTTCAAATCCACATTTTTAATAAATTCGTAATTATTGATGTTTTTTAAATAATATAAAACCACATTTGGTCACATTATTTCAACAACAAATGAGATATTAGTATATTAATTAAAGAGGCAATGGCCATAAACAAACATAAATTTTGTCTAGAAAAAAATTACACAACATCTTGAACCACAACAACAAGGATGAGTCACACAATCAATAACAATGAAAAATTAAAAAAAGGAATTTTATGTCTAATGTGTAAAATAATCTAATATCAAAATTATAGATTCAAGAGATTAAAAAACTAGATAGTTATATATTCATCCACTAATTGAAATATGAAATAACATTGTTTGATTCCAGAACAACATGAATGATTGTTAAAATAATATTTTTTTTAGGGTAATGAAACCCCTGATTTAACATTATGATTATCTAGAGTCATCTCATATCAAATTTAACAATTAATAGTATCTTTGGAATTTAAACATTATATTAAAATAAAATCTGTGTTAAAATACATGACATGAATTTTCATATCACAGGTTTTGGAAAATAATTCATGTAATTAAATTCTGTTATATTTCTAAATATTTAATTTTCATTGTTTACTATAAAATTTAGTCTAGTAGTATACCATATAATTTATAGTAACTATCTAAAAATCATCCCCATTCTTGATTTATCTAAACCTTAACACAACCAATTTTATCACCTATGTTTTATTAAAATACTATAATTTTTTAGTGAAAACGAACCCGATATTAATTAAATAAAATTTTTAAGAATTCAATGTGTTAAAATTCACACCACCATAATAAGTTTCACCCATTAAAAGTCATTGGCCTCTGTTCACCATGAATTATTATTCCTATTTTGGATAAATATAAATATATTCATACCATGTATATTCATAAATCATTTAATTATATTTTAGTGTCTATATAAATAGATTCATCCTTGATAGATGAATTTTTTCATTGTTATACATGGTCTTAATTATTTTCGACATTTAAGATGATTTTTGGTAGAACCTTATAATATATCATTTTGGAACATGATATGAATCCCTTTGATACATAATGAATTGAGATATATGGAAAAATGTTATAATGTATATTAAAAAATTATTTAAAAGAAAACAATTGAGCCACCACCCAATTTTATTCAGTAATCTTAAACAGACATACATATTGAGGAAATTTATTTTCCTTTTTCCCAACAAACAATGACCCAATCTAAGAGTCTCATTTAAAAAATATAATTTAAAATGTGATTGTACTATAGTTTTCATCATTGGTTATTTCAATAATTAGAATAAATTTTAGTTGAAATAATTTTCTTATAGTACTATATATCATACATAGTCATATCCCACAACAAATTTTGCCTCAAATGATTCCTTTGAAAAGTCTCTTACCAAGATAATGGTGGCTGACATGGTGAACAATAAAATGAATCAAATGAAACCATAGACATCGATGACTAGTAATGATCATTATACATTAATTTCTCAAATTGTAATTGATATGACCAAGATATTTTAACATAATCCACACCTACTCAGAACATATCCTCTAAAATCTGCATTATACTATTTTCCGACAAATATTTCTATAGAAGATTTATTTTTATCATCCATAACTATATTCCAATCATATACTTGTTTCAACTCAAGAATAGTTTTGTAATGTATTGGTCTTTTCAGTCATTATTGGTTTTTTATCACCATGCAGTATAAAAATTTTAGTGAAATAAATCATAACATTATAATCAACCAAAAAATTGTCTTGTATGAAAAAAATAAGAAAACTATATTATAGACACCAAAAAATTCCATAGAAATTTTTTTCTTAAATTCATGGTATTTTTACGAGTCCGAGAAAATTTAGGGTGCTTGATTCCAAGGCTCGCTATGCCCGAAATCAATTTCCGAAGTTTTATTCGGGTACGTTCAGTAAACGTACGAGTGGGTTTTTGTAACTTTTGAATTGGTGTCCAGAATTAAAATCTGAGGGAACCATTGAGCTCACAGCATCTGTTATTTCCTAGTCAGTCCTTCATCGTAGTTGCATTCTGATGAGAATGGAAGTTAGATATTGGGGTTATTAGTTAAATTGAATAAAAAATATGTGTTCTCTTTATTTTTATTTTATGGATGTTAAAACCTCCAAGAGGAGGTTAGTGGTTGGGGCCACCACACCATAACCTCCCATGAGAGGTTATGGTGGTGGGGCATAGCCACACATAACCTCCCTTGGGAGGATATTATTTTATTGGGGCCCAACTAAGCTTCTTAACCCCTTTTAACACCCATTTATGTGTGGAGACCCTTGGACTCGACATTTATGGAGCCACCACCCATGAAACATTTAAACTCCCTTAATTAAATTGTGCCTACACACAATAATTAATTATGTGGAGCCCCCCATAAATAATTCCCCATTTGAATTCTTTATGCCAACGAATTAATAAGATGTCTTATTTTATTATTTTTGTGGTTGGCAGAATCATTTGGTGGAGCTTGGGGAGAAGAAGGAGAACACTCCAATGAAGAACGCGAAGAACGCCATCTTCAACTTTGTCATCAAGAAACTCTTTCTGACACAGGAGCTTGAGAATTGGGAGTGTGAGATGAATGCGGCGAACGACGTATCGATGCCCTCCTTTTTCCTGTGACTTCATCCACAACCGACAAATGAGGTAGGGTTTGTTTTATGTATGAATTTTACCCTCCGTCCTTCGTCGTTTTTTGGGTGCATTGTTTCCGATTGATATCACCACAATGAGGAGGGATCAGACCACATGAACATGACCGACCCTCCCCCTTTGTTGTTCTATTTTATTGAAGATGGAGGCAGTGCAACGGAGACCATCCATGGGCCGACCGCAAAGAAATCCTACCACGAACGAACCGGCGGCACAAGGCCACTGGGTCTCCAAGAGGGCACAACACCATCATGCCGCGTGGAAGGAGATCTGCGGCCACAAAGAGCCGCGGCAAAGGTGCGTGATGCAGTTATGCCGCGCGGAGGCCTTCAGAGGGCCGCGGCCAGGGTGGGCTGCGGAGCCATCGTGTCACGCCAGTGGCGTGAAGCGGCAGGTTGCTCGGGCCAGCTGGGAGGAGCGGGACTCCATCGGGTCCCGCGTGAGCTATATAGCATCCTGCCTTCTTATCACATAAACTTTCATTACATTTTACAAAACTGAGGTTCTTTAAGGTTTACGGTCTTGGAAACCAGGAACTTAAAACATGAAAACATAAAACATTCTTCATAAACACTTGAAAGGATTCTTCTCATGTTCATCCTAGGTTCATTACTGCATCTCATAACCTAGGGACATACATCAAAAGAAAGGGTGAGCATAAGGCCCATTAAGGGAAACAAGGGAAACATTTTACATGTGAACTTGAGATACTTCAATAAGGTCATGAAAAGAACTTTAAGGCATGAGAAAGAAATCATGAGATATATCATAATAAAAATAGAATTTTTCATAACTTTAAGATGTGGCTACAACATTTAATATTGACAATAATTTCGTTTCACCAAGGTCCATCCCCAAGGTGTCATCGAAAATTACCAAGGTTATTCACCAAGGTATCAGTCTAAAAAGTCATATCTAGAGATTAAGTCTTTACCCAATGCATTGGAGAGCTATCTGGGTGCACCCTTGACATGTCTTTATTATCATGTGAGCCACATATATCATCATCAGTCATTTCATAAACAACCCATATATCATAAAATAAATGGGTTTCATTTCTTAATCAAAACATTTTAAAAACTGCTTTAATGACATGATCATTATGTCACTTTAAACCCACGGAAAAGGGAAAGCGGGTTTCATGTATGTAAATCCCAGAATTTAAAATAGAACTTTTTGATATAGATGTGAATACCTCTGTAGAAATAATATCTTTGAGTATTCACTTAATAACATAAAATAATTTTGAGATAAAGAGGGAGGCATTTTGAGACGAAAACTATGCAGCATAATGTCTACGATACATGGTTTTAGAAAACATTGAAAAGAGAGGGGACATGGGTAAACCACTCAAAAATGATACATTAAAGAGTAGGGGAACAGAATATATAGTATTTAAGGACATGGTAATGAAATTTTAATGATATACCATATGAAACGAAGAACTTGAATGGAAGACAAAAATAAGATTTCTCTTATGAGAATTCGGCAGCCTAACAGCGTCACTTAAAACTTCCAAAAATGGATTGATGAGATCAAATAGGGTCTCTCATCATATGAACATAAATGATAAGTATGATAGATATAGAGATCATACCCCAACATAATAAAAAGGAACTTGAAATACTTTACATGATAGTAGATCTTGAAAACGAGAAGGGTGAAAGAACCCCTTAGAAATTCGGAAGCCTAACGGCGCCACTTAAACTTCAACAAAAATGATTTGATGAGATCAAATAGGGTCTCTCATCATATAAACATAAAATATCAGTATGATAGATTTAGATATCATACCCCATAATAATAAAAAGGAACTTGCTAGACTTGACATGTAATTAGAACACTGAAAAAGGAGGAAGGTGAAAGAACCACTTAAAAATTCGGCAGCCTAACAACGCCACTTAAAACATCAATATACTGAATTGAAGAGATAAAATGGGGTCTCTCATCATATGATCATAAAAGATTACTATGATAAATTTAGATATCATACCCCAACATAATAAAAAGGAACATGAAATACTTTACATGAAAATAGATCTTGAAAAATGGGAAGGGAGAAAGAATCTGTTACAAAAATTTCGGCAGCCTAACGGCGCCACTTAAAACATCATAAAAAGAAATAATGAGAGTAAGAGGGGATCTCTAATTATATGAACATGAAAAGGTTAGTAATATGAGTATAAAATAACATCCTTTTACATAATAACATGGATCATAAAAGAAATTACATAAAAGAGATTTCTTGAAAAGAAAGAGAGAGGTCGGATCCCTTACCTTAAAACGTAACTCTTAAAACTCAAAGGTGGGGACCTTGATGGCTTGGGGCACCTTGGGAGGACTCCTTTGGAGGTAATGAGACCATAAATTAGTTGGGGGAGAGTGGGGAGTCGAAATGGATGAGAGGATGGCTTGGTATTTATAGGGAATGTGAGGGGACAAGGCATTAATGGACAAGGGACACCTCAAAAGTGGTTTTCTCAAAACCATGTTCTCTCCCATGGTATTTCCCATGGAGTTAGGACACATGGGGCCCCCCATATAATAATTCATCACCTTTGGTCGACCAACCCATAAAATATCTCATGACATCATCATGACACAGTTATGATGTCATTAAATATACCGAAACCCTAAAACTGTATTTTTACTATTCACTGAAAATTCAACTTTCTCAGAAAAATCCCAAAATTTCACCTTAACCAAATATCAATGCTCTGATTTCAAAAATGAACTCCAATTTATAAAAATAATTTTCTAAATATATTTAATTTAATTTTTAAATAAATACACTATTTACCAAAAATTACCTTAACATACTATCGATGCTCTGAGTTCAAAAAAAATCCATTTTTTAAAAATAATTTTCTAAATAATTTTAATTAAATTTTTAATTAAAAAACACTATTCACCCAAAAAAAACTAATACTTGAATAATAATTTATGAAACTGTTATTTAACCATTTTATTGAATCACATTACTTAATCAAGGTGCCTATATTATATTAATAATTTCTTTAACTGAGATTACTAATCCATTTGGATACATTACTAATCCTAATCATAAAATCACTATTCATAATTTACTATTCATCAAAAATCTAGTTGATCTTATTAGACTCTAGATTTTATACTGAACATAATTGTAGAAGACCATTTTTTGAAAATCATTACACATTTTTAATTATTTAAGGATTACAAAAACATTTATAAAATATGCCTTTTCTAAAATTCCTCAAAAATATGCATACTATATTTATCCGGTCATTTGAAAATTCATAAACTTCATCATAAGAAGAAATCCAAATTTTTATTTAAAACAAAGTATTATACAAGGCAATTATGGTATCCTTATATAGCCCCTTATCACACCAGCATTGGACCTAAGTGTAAGGTGTGCTAAGGTGAGAGAATCTGATAGAGGCTTGACAAACATCGCACGAGTAGTAATTTTTATCAGTTTGAACTTCTCACAAAGGCGATTCCGTTCTAGCTTCACAAGATGAAGTTCAGCTTGGGTTTGATCCAGAGCAAAGCCCAGTGGTGCTACCTCCTTCCCAAGTTCTGTTAGATGGGCTTCGATCGGTCCAAGACTACTGGGTGAGGCCATCAAATCTTATTTCTATAATAATTAACCAAGATTATTTGTATTTAGATATAATAATCGAAACGTTTAGTTTACAGAGGTCATATTGACCAATGGTCATATAACAGTCAAAACCCAACGGTCTCATTTTAATTATACTCATGTTATCAAATGAAATATTTTTTTGAGTATAAAAATAAAATAAAATAACACATAAAATTAGGAAACAAGATTTATTGAAAATTTTGGGTCATTACAATATTCCCCCCTTTAGAAATTGCGTCCTCGCAATTTTTAAAAATGGGGTTTGAAATTTCATTGAAAGTCCCACATCAGAAAATGATTCAGTAAAACTATTACTTTAAAAGAACGAAATGGAAGTACAAAGGTCACTCGAGTTAACCCACACTAGGATTCCATATAGGAAAACATGGACATGGAGGATAACACAGAGGGTCAAGTTCTGAGGGAGAGTGATAGAAAACATGATTAGGAGAAAGTTAACAATAAGAAAATCCCAAACTCATAATGTGTGTAAACGGTCTATGATTACCTAGTAGGAAATGTAAACCAACAACGTTTTTTGTTTTACGTTCCTTTTCATAATTTTGAGTAATTCATTTACTACATAGAACAAAATCATAAGGAAATATACCAACCTTCAAGTAGAGTTTCATCCTTTAATAAGTCTCTACTAAAACTAATATTTTCTCCAAATGATGAGAATTCAAAAAGACTTGGTCTCATCCAAAGCACAAGAATCATCTTCTAGAGAATCACATAATCCACCAAAGATTAACTATCTATTTCTTTTATCTTTAAACAGTATCCCAAAAACAGAAAGGGTAAGGTAAAATAACTCTTAAAAAAAAAAGAATCCCATAGGAATGCAAACTACTTTTAAATCTTCAAAGTTACATGGTACTACCCAAAGTTCATCATAGACCATTCCATAAATTACATTCCTTAAAATTCCTCAAAATAAACCAAACTAAGATTAAAACCCAAATACCAGAAGGATTTGATAACATAGTCTTCCAAGGTAATCATTATCATTAATCTCCAAACAACATCAACCACCACTCAAATCTTATTACAAAACTAAGCAACCTAAACATATTTACCCCAATATAGGTTAATCATTTCTATAAGTAACCTATAATACCATAAGTTTACCTTAAATTCATCAATTTTTCAAAATAGAAGTCAACCTTACTCCTCAATGAAAATACCGTAGTAATCTATTTACCTCGATCATATAAGGTCCCCAAAATAGTGAACGTCTTCCAAAATAATAATAATCTTTTAATACCCTAATCATGTCTGTCATGTTTATATGGAAATCATCACATTTCCTATCACATTGGTTGTGGGGACATGTTCTTCAATTTCCCACCATTAACAAAGAAAAGAAAGTACAATTAAGGGCTTTAATACATAGCCAATAAACATGAAAAGAAACTTAAAGCATATAATGATAACTTGTAGAAGAAAAGTAAACCCTAACTTGTGATCCACTAGGTTTCAAACTAGGTTATCCATGATCATATATTATTATGTGAATATTTATTTTATTTTATCTTTTTTTCTTTAATAATGGTTCATGCTAAGCTTATGAATTTACCGAAGCATATCCCCTGGGATTGTCGTAACCAAGAGTGCAGGAAGGCCCATTATCATGTACCAGTTCCTATTTGAGTCTAGCTCAAAATGGTGTTTTTGGGTTTTACCCCTATGTACATCTCTGCCAGAGCCACCTCTACCTGCTCGTATCCAGACATGGATGTATTTTCTTGGCAACCCATTACTCAACACTCACCAAAATACAAGGAATATTTCCTATATATAAACTTTTCTATAGGATTCTTCCTAAAGTTTTCATATCCTAATTTCCACAAATAACTAAACCATCCTTTGATACCAACTATAGCATCACACCTTCTTTTCACATAAACTTTCATTACATTTTACAAAACTGAGGATCTTTAAGGTTTAGTGTCTTGGAAACTAGGAAACTTAAAACATGAAAAAATAAAACATTCTTCTTAAACACTTGAACGGCTTCTCCTCATGTTCATCCTAGGTTCATTACTGCATCTGATAACCTGGGGACATACATCAAAATAAAGGGTGAGCAGAAGGCCCAGTAAGGGAAACAAGAGAAACATTTTACTTGTGAACTTGAGATACTTCAATAAGGTCATGAAAAGAACTTTAAGGCATGAGAAAGAAATCATGAGATATATCATAATAAAAATAACATTTTTCATAACATTAAGATGTGGCTACAACATTTAATATTTACAATCATTTTCTTTCACCGAGGACCATCCCTGGGGCGTCATTAAAAATTACCAAGGTTATTCACTAAGGTATCTGTCTAAAAAGTCATCTCTAAAGATTAAGTCTTTACCCAATGCATTGGAGCGGTATCTGGGCGCACCGTTGACATGTATTTATTATCATGTGATCCACATATATGATCATCAATAATTTCATAAAAAACCCATATAGCATAAAATAAATGGGTTTCATTTCATAATCATAACGTTTTAAAAACTACTTTAATGACATGATCATTATGTCACTTTAAACCCAAGGAAAAAGGGAAAGCGGGTTTCATGTATGTAAATCCCAAAATTTAAAATAGAAAATTTCGATATATATGTGAATACCCTTATATAAATAAGATCTTTGAGTATTCACTTAATAACATAAAATAATTTTGAGATAAAGAGGGAGGCATTTTGAGACGAAAACTATGCAGCATAACGTCTACGACACATGGTTTTAGAAAACATTGAAAAGAGAGGGGACATGGGTCACCCACTCAAAAATGATACATAAAACAGTAGGGTAACAGAATATATAGTATTTAAGGACATGGTAATGAAATTTGAATGATATACCATATGAAACGAAGAACTTGAAAGGAAGACAAAAATAAGATTTCTCTTATGAGAATTCGGCAGCCTAACGACGTCACTTAAAACTTCCAAAAATGGATTGACGAGATAAAATAGGGTCTCTCATAATATGAACATAAATGATCAGTATGATATATATAGAGATCATATCCCAACATAATAAAAAGGAACTTGAAATACATGACATGAAAGTAGATCTTGAAAACGAGAAGGGTGAAAGAACCCCTTAAAAATTTGGCAGCCTAACGGCGCCACTTAAACTTCAAAAAAAATGATTTGATGAGATCAAATAGGGTCTCTCATAATATGAACATAAAAGATCAGTATGATATATTTAGAGATCATACCACAACATAATAAAAAGTAACTTTCAAGACTTGACATGGAATTAGAACTTTGAAAAATGAGAAAGGTGAAAGAACCACTTAAAAATTCGGCAGCCTGATGACGCCACTTAAAACTTCAAAATAATGAATTGAAGATATCAAATGGGGTCTCTCATCATATGATCCTAAAATATCAGTATGATAAATTTAGATATCATACCCCAACATAATAAAAAGGAACTTGAAAAACTTTACATGAAAATAGATCTTGAAAAATGAGAAGGGAGAAAGAATCCGTTATAAAAAATTTGGCAGCCTAACGACGCCACTTAAAACTTCATAAAACGAAATAATGAGAGTAAGTGGGGATCTCTCATTATATGAACATGAAAAGGGATGTAATAGATGTATAAAAGAACATCCTTTATCATAATAACATGGAGCATAAAAGAAACCACATAAAAGAGATTTCTTGAAAAGAAAGAGAGAGGTCGGATCCCTTACCTTAAAACGTAACTCTTAAAACTCAAAGTTTGAGACCTTGAGGGCATGGAGGCACCTTGGGAGGACTCCATGGGAGGTAATGAGACTGGAACTTCGTTGGGGGAGAGTGGGGAGTCTAAATGGATGAGAGGATGGCTTGGTATTTACAGGGAAAGTGAGGGGATAGGCATTAATGGCCATGGGACACCTCAAAAGTGGTTTTCTCAAAACCATGTGCTCTCCCATGGTATTTCCCATTGAGTTAGGCCACATGGCCCCCCATACAATAATTCATCACCTTTGTTCGGCCAACCCATAAAATATCTCATGAAATCATCATGACACAGTTATGATGTCATTAAACATACCAAAACCCTAAAACTGCATTTTTACTATTCACTGAAAATTCAACTTTCTCAGAAAAATCCCAAAATATCACCTTAAACAAATATCAATGCTCGGATTTCAAAAATGAACTCCAATTTATAAAAATAATTTTCTAAATATTTTTACTTGAATTTTTAAATAAATACACTATTTACCAAAAATTCATTTTTTTCAGAAAAATCCCCACAAATTATCTTAACATGATATCGATGCTCTGATTTAAAAAATGAAATCCATTTTATATAAATATTTTTCTAAATATTTTTAATTAAATTTTTAATTAAAAAACACTATTCACCCGAAAAAACTAATACTTGAATAATAATTTATGAAACAGTTATTTAACCATTTTATTGAATCATATTACTTAATCAAGGTGCCTAGATTATATTAGTAATTTAATTAAGTGAGATTACTAATCCATTTGGACACATTAATAATCCTAATAATAAAATTACTATTCATAATTTACTATTCATCAAAAATCAATTTGATCTTATTAGACTCTAAATTTCGTACTGAACATAATTGTAGAAGACCACTTTTCAAAAATCATTACACATTTTGAATTATTTAAGGTTTACATAAACATTTTTAAAATATCCTTTTTCTAAAATTCATCAAAAATATGCATACTATATTTATCCGGTCATTTGAAAATTCATAAACTTCATCATAAGAAGAAATCTCAATTTTTTTAAAACAAAGGATTACACAAAGAAGTTGCGGTCTCCTTACATAGCCCCTTATCACACCAGCATAGGACCTAAGTGTAAGGTGTGCTAAGGTGAGAGAATCTAAGGGAGGCTCGACCAACATCGCACGAGTAGTAATTTCTATCAGTTTGAACTTCTCACAAAGGCAATTCCGTTCTAGCTTTACACGATGATGTTCAGCTTGGGTTTGATCCAGAGCAAAGCCCAGTGGTGCTACCTCCTTCCCAAGTTCTGTTAGATGGGATTCGATCGGCCCAAGACTACTGGGTGAGGCCATCGAATCTTCTTTCTATAATAATTAACCAATATTACTTATATTTAGAGACAATAATCAAAACGTTTAGTTTACAGCGGTCATATTGACCAATGGTCATATAACAGTCAAAACCCAACTGTCTCATTTTAATTATACTCATGTTATCAAATGAAATATTTTTTTTGAGTATAAAAAAAATAACACATAAAATTAGGAAACAAGATTTATTCAAAATTTTGGGTCATTAAAATCTTCCCCCCTTAAGAAATTGCGTCCTCACAATGTTTAAAATTGGGTTTTGAAATTTCATTGAAAGTCCCACATCAGAAAAGGAGTAAGTAAAACAATTACTTTAAAAGAAAGAAAGGGAAGTACAAAGGACACCCGAGTTAACCCACACTAGGATTCGATGTAGGAAGACATGGAGATGGAGGATAAAACAAAGGGTCATGTTTTGAGGGAGAGTGATAGAAAACATGATTAGGAGAAAGTTAACCATAAGAAAATCTCAAACTCATGATGTGTGTAAACAGTCTTTGATTACCTAGTTGGAAACGTAAACCAACAATGTTTTTTGTTTTACGTTCTTTTTCATAATTTTGAGTAATTCATTTACTACATAGAACAAAATCATAAGGAAATATACCAACCTTCAAGTAGAGTATCATCCTTTAATAAGTCTCTACTAAAACTAATCTTTTCTCCAAATGATGAGAATTCAAAAACACTTGGTCTCATCAAAATCACAAGAATCATCTTCTAGATAATCACATAATCCACCAAAGATTAACTATCTATTTCTTCTATCTTTAAAAATTATCCCAAAAACAGAAAGGGTAAGGTAAAACAACTCATCAAAAAGAAAGAATCCCATAGGAATGGAAACTAATTTTAAATCTTCATAGTTACATGGTACTCCCCAAAGTTCATCATAGACCATTCTGTAAATAACGTCCATAAAATTCCTCAAAATAAACCAAACTAAGATTGAAACCCAAATACAAGAAGGATTTGATAACATAGTCTTCCACGGTAAACTTTATCATTAATCTCCAAAAAACATCAACCACCCATAAAATCTTAAAAAAAACTAACTAACCTAAACATATTTACCCCAAGAGAGGTTAATCAATTCCATAGGTAACCTATAATACCATAAGTTTACCTTAAATTCATCAATTCTTTAAAATATAATTCAACCTTACTCCACAATGAAACAACCGTAGTAATCTATTTACCTCGATCATATAGGGTCCCCAAAATAGTGAACGTCTTCCAAAATAATAATCATCTTTTAATTCCCTAATCATCTCTGTCATATTAATATGGCAATCATTACATTTCCTATCACATTGGTTGTTGGGACATGTTCTTGCATTTCCCACCATTAACTAAGAAAAGAAAGTACAATTAGGGGCTTAAATACTTAGCCAATAATCATGAAAAGGAACATAAAGCATATAAGGATAACCTGTAGAAGAAAAGTATACACTAACTTGTGATCCCATAGGTTTCAAACTAGGTTATCCATGATCATATATTCTTATGTGAATCTTTATTTTATTTTATCTTTTTTCCTTTAATAATGGTTCATGCAAAGCTTATGAATTTACCGAAACATATCCCCCGGGAGTGTCGTAACCAAGAGTGCAGCAAGGCCCGTTGTCGTGTACCAGTTCTTGTTTGAGTCTAGCTCAAAATGGTGTTTTTGAGTTTTACCCCTATGTACATCTATGCCATAGCTACCTCTACCTGCTCGTATCCAGACAGGGATGTATTTTATTGGCAACCCATTACTCAATACTCACCAAAATACAAGGAAGATTTTCTATATATAAACTTTTATATAGGATTCTTCTAAAGTTTTCATATGCTAATTTCCAAAAATAACTAAACCATCCTTTGATACCAACTATAGCATCCCGACTTCTTATCACATAAACTTTCATTACATTTTACAAAACTGAGGATCTTTAAGGTTTAGTGTCTTGGAAACTAGGAACTTAAAACATGAAAACATAAAACATTCGTCTTAAACACTTGAAAGGCTTCTCCTCATGTTCATCCTAGTTTCATTACTGCATCTCATAACTTGGGGACATACATCAAAAGAAAGGGTGAGCAGAAGGCCCAGTAAGGGAAACAAGAGAAACATTTTACATGTGAACTTGAGATACTTCAATAAGGTCATGAAAAGAACTTTAAGGCATGAGAAAGAAATCATGAGATATATCATAATAAAAATAACATTTTTCATAACATTAAGATGTGGATAAAACATTTAATATTGACAATCATTTTTTTCACCAAAGTCCATCCCCAAGGTTTCATTAAAAAATACCAAGGTTATTCACCAAGGTATCAGTTTAAAAAGTCATCTCTAGAGATTATGTCTTTACCCAATTCATTGGAGCACTATCTGGGCGCACCCTTGAAATGAATTTATTATCATGTGGGCCACATATATCATCATGAATCATTTCATAAACAACCATATAGCATAAAATAAATGGGTTTCATTTCATAATCATAACGCTTTAAAAACTGCTTTAATGACATGATCATTATGTCACTTTAAACCCACGGAAAAGGGAAAGAGGGTTTCATGTATGTAAATCCCAGAATTTAAAATAGAACATTTTGATATATATGTGAATACCCTTATAGAAACAAGATCTTTGAGTATTCACTTAATAACATAAAATAATTTTGAGATAAAGAGGGAGGCATTTTGAGACGAAAACTTTGCAGCATAACGTCTACGATACATGGTTTTAGAAAACATTGAAAAGAGAGGGGACATGGGTCACCCACTCAAAAATGATACATAAAACAGTAGGGGAACATAATATATAGTATTTAAGGACATGGTAATTAAATTTTAATGATATACCATATGAAACTAATAACTTTAAAGGAAGACAAAAATAAAATTTCTCTTAGGAGAATTCGGCAGCCTAACAACATCACTTAAAACTTCCAAAAATGGATTGATGAGATCAAATAGGGTCTCTCATCATATGAACATAAATGATCATTATGATATATAAAGAGATAATACCCCAAAATAATAAAAATTAACTTGAAAGACTTGACATGAAAGTAGATTTTGAAAACGAGAAGGGTGGAAGAACCCCTTAGAAATTCGGCAGCCTAACGGCGCCACTTAAACTTCAACAAAAATGATTTGATGAGATCAAATAGGGTCTCTTATCATATGAACATAAAATATCAGTATTATAGATTTAGAGATCATAACCCAACATAATAAAAAGGAACTTTCAATACTTGACATGGAATTAGAACTTTGAAAAAGGAGAAAGGTGAAAGAACCACTTAAAAATTCGGCAGCCTAACGGCGCCACTTAATACTTCAAAATACTGAATTGAAGAGATAAAATGGGGTCTCTCATAATATGATCATAAAATATCATTATGATAATTTTAGATATCATACCCCAACATAATAAAAAGGAACATGAAAAACTTTACATGAAAATAGATCTTGAAAAATGAGAAGGGAGAAAGAATCTGTTATAAAAATTTCGGCAGCCTAACGGCGCCACTTAAAACTTCATAAAACGAAAGAATGAGAGTAAGAGGGGATCTCTCATTATATGAACATGAAAAGGGAAGTAATAGGAGTATAAAAGAAAATCCTTTAACAAAATAACATGGAGCATAAAAGAAATTACACAAAAGAGATTTCTTGAAAAGAAAGAGAGAGGTCAGATCCCTTACCTTAAAACGTAACTCTTAAAACTCAAAGGTTTGGGACCTTGAGGGCTTGGGGGCACCTTGGGAGGACTCCTTGGGAGGTAATGAGACCATAAATTCGTTGGGGGAGAGTGGGGAGTCGAAATGGATGAGAGGATGGCTTGGTATTTATAGGGAAAGTGAGGGGACAAGGCATTAATGGCCAAGGGACACCTCAAAAGTGGTTTTCTCAAAACCGTGTGCTCTCAATGGTATTTCCCATGGAGTTAGGCCACATAGGCCCCCCATACAATAATTCATCACCTTTGGTCGGAAAACCCATAAAATATATCATGAAATCATCATGACACAGTTATGATGTCATTAAACATACCGAAACCCTAAAACTGCATTTTTACTATTCATTGAAAATTCAACTTTCTCAGTAAAATCTCAAAATTCACCTTAACCAAATATCAATTCTCTGATTTAAAAAATGAACTCCAATTTATAAAAATATTTTTATAAATATATTTAATTTAATTCTTAAATAAATACACTATTTACTGAAAATTCATTTGTTTCAGAAAAATCCCCAAAAATTACCTTAACATAATATCGATGCTCTGAGTTCAAAAATTAAATCCATTCTATAAAATTAATTTTCAAAATAATTTTAAATAAATTTTTAATTAAAAAACACTATTCACCCGAAGAAACTAATACTTGAATAATAATTTATGAAACTGTTATTTAACCATTTTATTGAATTACATTACTTAATCAAGGTGCCTATATTATATTAATAATTTCTTTAAGTGAGATTACTAATCCATTTGGACACATAAATAATCCTAATCATAAAATCACTATTCATAATTTACTATTCATCAAAAATCAAGTTGATCTTATTAGACTCTAAATTTCGTGTTGAACATAATTGTAAAAGACCATTTTTCGAAAATCATTACACATTTTTAATTATTTAAGTTTTACATAAACATTTTTTAAATATCCTTTTTCTAAAATTCATCAAAAATATGCATACTATATTTATCCGGTCATTTGAAAATTCATAAACTTTATCATAAGAAGAAATCCCAATTTTTATTTAAAACAAAGGATTACACAAGGAAGTTACAGTCTCCTTACATAGCCCCTTATCACACCAGTATAGGACCTAAGTGTAAGGTGTGATAAGGTGAGAGAATCTGGGGGAGGCTCGACCAACATCGCACGAGTAGTAACTTCTTTCAGTTTGAACTTCTCACAAAGGCAATTCCGTTCTAGCTTCACACGATGAAGTTCACATTGGGTTTGGTCGTGAGCAAAGCCCAGTGGTACTACCTCCCTCCCAAGTTCTGTTAGATGGGCTTTGATCAGTCCAAGACTACTGGGTGAGGCCATCGAATCTTCTTTCTATAATAATTAAACAAGATTACTTGTATTTAGAGACAATAATCGAAACGTTTAGTTTACAGCGGTCATATTGTCCAATGGTCATATAACAGTCAAAACCCAGTGGTCTCATTTTAATTATACTCATGTTATCATATGAAACATTTTTTTGAGTATAAAAATAAAATAAAATAACACATAAAATTAGGAAACAAGATTTATTCAAAATCTCGGGTCATTATAATCTTCCCCCCTTATGAAATTGCATCCTCGCAATTTTTAAAATTGGGTTTTGAAATTTCATTTAAAGTCCCACATCGGAAATGGAGTCATTAAAACTATTACTTTAAAAGAAAGAAAGGGAAGTACAAAGGTCACCCAAGTTAACCCACACTAGGATTCCATGTAGGAAAACATGGACATGGAGGAGAAAACTAAGGGTCAAGTTCTGAGGGAGAGTGATAGAAAACATGATTTGGAGAAAGTTAACCATTAGAAAATCCCAAACTCATGATGTGTGTAAATGTTCTTTGATTACCTAGTAGGAAACATAAACCAACAATGTTTTTTGTTTTACATTCCTTTTCATAATTTTGAGGAATCCATTTACTACATAGAACAAAATCATAAGGAAATATACCAACCTTCAAGTAGAGTTTCAACCTTTAATAAGTCTCTACTAAAACTAATATTTTCTCCAAATGATGAGAATTCAAAAACACCTGGTGTCATCAAAAGTACAAGAATCATCTTCTATAGAATCACATAATCCACCAAAGATTAACTATCTATTTCTTCTATCTTTAAACATTATCCCAAAAACAGAAAGGGTAAGGTAAAACAACTCTTCAAAAAGAAAGAATCCCATAGGAATGGAAACTACTTTTAAATCTTCAAAGTTACTTGGTACTACCCAAAGTTCATCATAGACCATTCCATAAATAACGGTCCTTAAAATTCCTCAAAATAAACCAAACTAAGATTGAAACCCAAATACAAGAAGGATTTGATAACATAGTCTTCCAAGGTAAACTATATCATTAATCTCCAAACAAAATCAACCACCCCTAAAATATTATAACAAAACTAACTAACCTAAATATATTTACCCCAATATTGGTTAATCATTTTCATAAGTAACCTATAATACCATAAGTTTACCTTAAATTCATCGATTCTTCAAAATATAAGTCAACCTTACTCCTCAATGAAAATACCGTAGTAATCTATTTACCTCGAACATATAGGGTCCCCAAAATAGTGAACATCTTCCAAAATAATAATCATCTTTTAATACCCTAATCATCTATGTCATATTAATATGGGAATCGTCACATTTCCTATCACATTGGTTGTTGGGACATGTTATTCCATTTCCCACCATTAACTAATAAAATAAAGTACAATTAGGGGCTTAAATACTTAGCCAATAATCATGAAAAGGAACTTAAAACATATAAGGATAACTTGTAGAAGAAATGTATACCCTAACATGTGATCCCATGGGTTTCAAACTAGATTATCCATGATCATTTATTCTTATGTGAATCTTTATTTTATTTTATATTTTTTCCTTTAATAATGGTTCATGCTAAGCTTATGAATTTACCGAAGCATATCCCCCGGGAGTGTCATAACCAAGAGTGCAGCAAGGCCCGTTGTCGTGTACTAGTTCCTATTTGAGTCTAGCTTAAAACGGTGTTTTCGGGTTTTACCCCTATGTACATCTGTGTCAGATCCACCTCTACCTACTCGTATCCAGACAGGGATGTATTTTCTTGGCAACCCATTACTCAATACTCACCAATATACTAGGAAGATTTCGTATATATAAACTTTTATATAGGATTCTTCCTAAAGTTTTCATATCCTAATTTCCACAAATAACTAAACCATCCTTTGATACCAACTATAGCATCTCGCCTTCTTATCACATAAACTTTCATTACATTTTACAAAATCGAGGATCTTGAAGGTTTAGTGTCTTGGAAACCAGGAACTTAAAACATGAAAACATAAAACATTTTTCTTAAACACTTGAAAGGCTTCTCATCATGTTCATCCTAGGCTAATTACTGCATCTCATAACTTGGGGACATACATCAAAAGAAAGGGTGAGCATAAGGCCCAGTAAGGGAAACAAGAGAAACATTTTACATGTGAACTTGAGATACTTCAATAAGGTCATGAAAAGAACTTTAAGGCATGATAAAGAAATCATGAGATATATCATAATAAAAATAACATTTTTCATAACATTAATAAGTGGCTACAACATTTAATATTTACAATCATTTATTTTCACCAAGGTCCATCCCCAAGGTGTTATTAAAAATTACCAAGGTTATTCACCAAGGTATCACTCTAAAAAGTCATCTCTATAGATTAAGTCTTTACCCAATGCATTGGGGCGCTGTCTGGGCGAACCCTTGAAATGACATTATTATCATGTGAGCCACATATATCATCATCAATCATTTCATAAACAACCCATATAGCATAAAATAAATGGGTTTCATTTCATAATCATAACGTTTTAAAAACTGCTTTAATGACATGATCATTATGTCCCTTTAAACCCACGGAAAAGGGAAAGTAGGTTTCATGTATATAAATCCCAGAATTTAAAATAGAAAATTTTGATATATATTTGAATACCCCTGTACAAATAATATCTTTGAGTATTCACTTAATTACATAAAATAATTTTGAGATAAAGTGGGAGGCATTTTTAGACGAAAACTATGCAGCATAACGTCTACGATACATGGTTTTAGAAAACATTGAAAAGAGAGGGGACATGGGTCACCCATTCAAAAATAATACATAAAATAGTAGGGGAACAGAATATATAGTATTTAAGGATATGGTAATGAAATTTTAATGATATACCATATGAAACGAAGAACTTGAAAGAAAGACAAAAATAAGATTTCTCTTATAAGAATTCGGCAGCCTAACGGCGTCACTTAAAACTTCCAAAAATTGATTGACGAGATCAAATAGGGTCTCTTATCATATGAAAATAAATTATCAGTATGATAGATATAGAGATCAAACCCCAACCTAATAAAAAGAAACTTGAAATACTTGACACAAAAGTAGATCTTGAAAACGAGAAGGGTTAAATAACCCCTTAGAAATTCGGCAGCCTAACAACGCCACTTAAACTTCAACAAAAATGATTTGATGAGATCAAATAGGGTCTCTCATCATATAAACATAAAAGATCAGTATGATAGATTTATAGATCATACTCCAATATAATAAAAAGGAAATCTCAAGACTTGACAGGAAATTAGAACATTGAAAAAGGAGAAAGGTGAAAGAACCACTTAAAAATTCGGCAGCCTAACGGCGCTACTTAAAACTTCAAAATAATGAATTGAAAAGATCAAATGGGGTCTCTAATCATATTATCATAAAAGATCAGTATGATAAATTTAGAGATCATACCCCAACATAATAAAGAGGAACTTGAAATACTTTGCATCAAAATAGATCATGAAAAATGAGAAGGGAGAATGAATTCGTTACAAAAATTTCGGCAGCCTAACGGCGCCACTTAAAACTTCATAAAACGAAATAATGAGAGTAAGAGGGGATCTCTCATTATATGAAAATGAAAAGGGCAGTAAGAGGAGTATAAAAAAAATATCCTTCAACATAATAACATGGAGCATAAAAGAAATTACATAAAAGAGATTTTTTGAAAAGAAAGAGAGAGGCCAGATCCCTTACCTTAAAACGTAACTCTTAAAACTCAAAGGTTGGGACCTTGAGGGCTTGGGGTAACCTTGGAAGGACTCTTTGGGAGGTAATGAGACCATAAATTCGTTGGGGGAGAGTGGGGAGTCGAAATGGACGAGGGGATGGCTTGGTATTTATAGGGAAAATGAGGGGACAAGGTATTAATGGCCAAGGGACACCTCAAAAGTGGTTTTCTCAAAACCATGTGCTCTCCCATGGTATTTCCCATGGAGTTAGGAAACATGCCCCCCCAGACAATAATTCATCATCTTTGGTCGGCCAACCCATAAAATATCCCATGACATCATCATGATAGAGTTATGATGTCATTAAACATATCGAAACCCTAAAACTGTATTTTTACTATTCACTGAAAATTCAACTTTCTCAGATTAATCCCAAAATTTCACCTTAAAAAAATATCAATGATCTGATTTCAAAAATAAACTCCAATTTATAAAAATATTTTTCTAAATATTTTTAATTTAATTTTTAAATAAATGCACTATTTACCGAAAATTCATTTATTTCAGAAAAATTCCCAAACATTACCTTAATATAATATCGTTTCTCTGAGTTCAAAAATGAAAACCATTTTATAAAAATAATTTTCTAAATATTTTTAATTAAATTTTTTATTAAAAAACACTATTCACTTGAAAAAACTAATACTTGAATAATAATTTATGAAACCGTTATTTAACCATTTTATTGAATCACATTACTTAATCAAGGTGCCTGGATAATATTAATAATTTCTTTAAGTGAGATTACTAATCCATTTGGAAACATTACTAATCCTAATCATAAAATCACTATTCATAATTCATTATTCATCAAAAATCAATTTGATCTTATTAGACTCTAAATTTCATACTGAACATAATTGTAGAAGACCATTTTTCGAAAATCATTACACATTTTTATTTATTTAAGGTTTACATAAACATTTTTAAAATATCCTTTTTCAAAAATTCATCAAAAATATGCATACTATATTTATCCGGTCATTTGAAAATTCCTAAACATCATCATAAGAAGCAATCCCAATTTTTATTTAAAACAAAGGATTACACAAGGCAATTACGGTTTCCTTACATAGCCCCTTATCACTCCAGCATAGGACCTAAGTGTAAGGTGTGCTAAGGTGAGAGAATCTGAGGGAGGCTTGGCCAACATCGGACGAGTAGTAATTTCTATCAGTTTGAACTTCTCACAAAGGCGATTTTGTTCTAGCTTCACACGATGAAGTTTAGCATGGGTTTGATCCAGAGCAAAGCCCAGTGGTGGTACCAGCTACCCATGTTCTGTTAGATGGGCTTCGATCGGTCCAAGACTACTGGGTGAGGCCATCGAATCTTCTTTCTATAATAATTAACCAATATTACTTGTATTTAGAGACAATAATTGAAACGTTTAGTTTACAGCGGTCATATTGACCAATGGTCATATAACAGTCAAATCCCAACGGTCTCATTTTAATTATACTCATGTTATCAAATGAAACATTTTTTTGAGTATAAAAATAAAATAAAATAACACATAAAATTAGGAAACAAGATTTATTCAATATTTCGGGTCATTACAATCTTCCCCCATTAATAAAATGCGTCCTCGCAATTTTTAAAATTGGGTTTTGAAATTTCATTGAAAGTCCCACATCGGAAAAGGATTCAGTAAAACTATTACTTTAAAAGACTGAAAGGGAAGTACAAAGGTCACCCGAGTTAACCCACACTAGGATTCCATGTAGGAAAACATGGACATGGAGGAGAAAATAAAGGGTCAAGTTCTGAGGGAGAGTGATAGAAAACATGATTAGGAGAAAGTTAACCATAAGAAAATCCCAAACTCATGATGTGTGTAAACGATCTTTGATTACCTAGTAGGAAACGTAAACCAACAATGTTTTTTGTTTTACATTCCTTTTCATAATTTTGAGGAATTCATTTACAACATAGAACAAAATCGTAAGGAAATATACCAACCTTCAAGTAGAGTTTCATCCTTTAATAAGTCTCTACTAAAACTAATCATTTCTCCAAATGATGAGAATTCAAAAACACATGGTCTCATCAAAAGCACAAGAATAATCTTCTAGAGAATCACATAATCTACCAAAGATTAACTATCTATTTCTTCTATCTTTAAACATTATCCCAAAAACAGAAAGGGTAAGGTAAAACAACTCTTCAAAAAGAAAGAATCCCATAGGAATGAAAACTGCTTTTAAATCTTCAAAGTTACATGGTACTACCCAAAGTTCATCATAGACCATTCCATAAATAACGTTCCTTAAAATTCCTCAAAATAAATCAAATTAAGATTGAAACCCAAATACAAGAAGGATTTGATAACATAGTCTTCCAAGGTAAACTTTATCATTAATCTCCAAACAACATCAACCACCACTAAAATATTATAACAAAACTAACTAACCTAAACATATTTACCCCAAGATAGGTTAATGATTTCAATAAGTAACCTATAATACCATAATTTTACCTTAAATTCATCGATTCTTCAAAATATAAGTCAAACTTACTCCTCAATGAAAATACCGTAGTAATCTATTTACCTTGATCATATAGGGTCCCAAAAATAGTGAACGTCTTCCAAAATAATAATCATCTTTTAATACCCTAATCATGTCTGTCATATTAATATGGAAATCATCACATTTCCTATCACATTGGTTGTTGGGACATGTTCTTCCATTTCCCACCATTAACTAAGAAAAGAAAGTAGAATTAGGGGCTTAAATACTTAGCAAATAATCATGAAAATCATCTTAAACCATATAAGGATAACTTGTAGAAGAAAAGTATACCCTTACTTGTGATCCCATAGGTCTCAAAGTAGGTTATCAATGATCATATATTCTTATGTGAATCTTTATTTTATTTTATATTTTTTCCTTTAATAATGGTTCATGCTAAACTTATGAATTTACCAAAGTATATCCTCCGAGAGTGTCGTAACCAAGAGTGCAGCAAGGCCCATTGTCGTGTACCGGGAACTTAAAACATGAAAACATAAAACATTCTTCTTAAATGATTGAAAGGCTTCTCCTCATGTTCATCCTAGGTTCATTACTGCATCTCATAACCTAGGGACATACATCAAAAGAAAGGGTGAGCAGAAGGCGCAGTAAGGGAAACAAGAGAAACATTTTACATGTGAACTTGAGATACATCAATAAGGTCATGAAAAGAACTTTAAGGCATGAGAAAGAAATCATGAGATATATCATAATAAAAATAACATTTTTCATAACATTAATATGTGGATACAACATTTAATACTGATAATCATTTCGTTTCACCAAGGTTCATCCCCAAGGTGTCATTAAAAATTACCAAGGTTATTCACCAAGGTATCAGTCTAAAAAGTCATCTCTAGAGATTAAGTCTTTACCCAATGCATTGGAGCGCTATCTGGGAGCACCCTTGACATGTCTTTATTATCATGTGAGAAACATATATCATCATCAATCATTTCATAAACAACCCATATAGCATAAAATAAATGGGTTTCATTTCATAATCATAACGTTTTAAAAACTACTTTAATGACATGATCATTATGTCACTTTAAACCCACGGAAAAGGGAAAGCGGGTTTCATGTATGTAAATCCCAGAATTTAAAATAGAAAATTTTGAAATATATGTGAATACCCTTGTATAAATAAGAGCTTTTAGTATTTACTTAATAACATAAAATAATTTTGAGATAAAGAGGGAGGCATTTTGAGACGAAAACTATGCAGCATAACATCTACGATACATGGTTTTAGAAAACATTGAAAAGAGAGGGGACATGGGTCACCCACTAAAAAGCGATACATAAAACAGTAGGGGAAAAGAATATATAGTATTTAAGAACATGGTAATGAAATTTTAATGATATACCATATGAAACGAAGAACTTCAAAGGAAGACATAAATAAGATTTTTCTTATGAGAATTCGGCAGCCTAACGGCGTCACTCAAAACTTCCAAAAATGGATTGAAGAGATCAAATAGGGTCTCTGATCATATGAACACAAATGATCAGTATGATAGATATAGAGATCATACCCCAACATAATAAAAAGGAACTTCAAAGACTTGACATGAAAGTAGATCTTGAAAACGAGAAGGGTGAAAGAACCCCTTAGAAATTCGGCAGCCTAATGGTGCCACTTAAACTTCAACAAAAATGATTTGATGAGATCAAATAGGATCTCTCATAATATGTACATAAAAGATCATTGTGACATATTTTTAGATCATACCCCAACATAATAAAATGGAACTTGCAAGACTTGACATGGAATTAGAACTTTGAAAAAGGAGAATGGTGAAAGGACAACTTAAAAATTCGGCAGCCTAACGGCGCCACTTAAAACATTAAAATACTGAATTGAAGAGATCAAATGGGGTCTCTCATCATATGAGCATAAAATATCAGTATGATAAATTTAGAGATCATACCCCAACATAATAAAACGGAACTTGAAATACTTTACATGAAAATAGATCTTGAAAAATGAGAAGGGAGAAAGAATCTGTTACAAAAATTTCAGCAGCCTAATGGCGCCACTTAAAACTTCATAAAAAGAAATAATGAGAGTAAGAGGGGATCTATCATTATATGAAAATGAAAAGAAAAGTAAGAGGAGTATAAAAGAACATCCTTTAACATAATAACATGGATCATAAAAGAAATTACATAAAAGAGATTTCTTGAAAAGAAAGAGAGAGGTCAGATCCCTTACCTTAAAACGTAACTCTTATAACTCAAAGGTTGGGACCTTGAGGGCTTGGGGGCACCTTGGGAGGACTCCTTGGGAGGTAATGAGACCAGAAATTAGTTGGGGGAGAGTGGAGAGTCTAAATGGATGAGAGGAGGGCTTGGTATTTATAGGGTAAGTGAGGGGACAAGGCATTAATGGCCAAGGGACACCTCAAAAGTGGTTTTCTCAAAACCATGTGCTCTCCCATGGTGTTTCCAATGGAGTTAGGCCACATGGGCCCCCCATACAATAATTCATCACCTTTGGTCGGCCAACCCATAAAATATCTCATGAAATCATCATAACACAGTTATGATGTCATTAAACATACTGAAACCCTAAAACTGCATTTTTACTATTCACTGAAAATTCAACTTTCTCAGAAAAATCCCAAAATTTCAACTTAACCAAATATCGATGCTCTGATTTCAAAAATCAACTCCAATTTATAAAAATAAATTTCTAAATTTTTTTAATTTAATTTTTAAATAAATACACTATTTACTGAAAATTTATTTTATTCAGAAAAATCCCCAAAAATTACCTTAACATAATATCGAGGCTCTGAGTTCAAAAATGAAATACATTTTATAAAAATAATTTTCAAAATACTTTTAATTAAATTTTTAATTAAAAAACACTATTCACCCGAAAAAACTAATACTTGAATAATAATTAATGAAACCGTTATTTAACCATTTTATTGAATCACATTACTTAATCAAGGTGCCTAGATTATATTAATAATTTATTTAAGTGAGATTACTAATCCATTTAAACACATTACTAATCCTAATCATAAAATCTCTATTTATAATTTACTATTCATCAAAAATCAAGTTGATCTTATTAGACTCTAAATTTCATACTGAACATAATTATAGAAGACCATTTTTTGAAAATCATTACTTATTTTTAATTATTTAAGGTTTACATAAACATTTTTAAAATATCATTTTTCTAAAATTCATAAAAAATATGCATACTATATTTATCCGGTCATTTGAAAATTCAAAAACTTCATCATAAGAATAAATCCCAATTTTTATTTAAAACAAATGATTACACAAGGCAGGCACGATCTCCTTACATAGCCCCTTATCACACCAGCATAGGACCTAAGTGTAAGGTGTGCTAAGGTGAGATAATATGATGGAGGCTCGGCCAACATCGCATGAGTAGTAATTTGTATCAGTTTAAACTTCTCAAAAAGGCGATTTTGTTCTAGTTTCACACGATGAAGTTCAGCTTGGGTTTGGTCAAGAGCAAAGCCCAGTGGTGCTACCTCCTTCCCAAGTTCTGTTAGATGGGCTTTGATTGGTCCAAGACTACTTGGTGAGGCCATCGAATATTCTTTCTATAATAATTAACCAAGATTACTTGTATTTAGAGACAATAATCGAAACGTTTAGTTTACAGTGGTCATATTGACTAATGGTCATATTATAGTCAAAAACCAACGATCTCATTTTAATTATACTCATGTTATCAAATGAAACATTTTTTTTGAGTATAAAAATAAAATAAAATAACACATAAAATTAGGAAACACGATTTATTCAAAATTTCGGGTCATTACAATCTTCCCCCCTTAAGAAATTGCGTCCTCGCAATTTTTAAAATTGGGTTTTGAGATTTCATTGAAAGTCCCACATCAGAAAAGGAGTCAATAAAACTATAACTTTAAAAGAAAGAAAGGCAAGTACAAAGGTGACCCGAGTTAACCCACACTAGGATTCCATGTAGGAAAACATGGACATGGAGGAGAAAACTAAGGGTCAAGTTCTGAGGGAGAGTGATAGAAAACATGATTAGGAGAAAGTTAACCATAAGAAAATCCCAAAATCATGATGTGTGTAAATGGTCTTTCATTACCTAGTAGGAAATGTAAACCAACAACGTTTTTTGTTTTACATTCCTTTTCATAATTTTGAGGAATTCATTTACTACATAGAACAAAATCATAAGGAAATATACCAACCTTCAAGAAGAGTTTCATCCTTTAATAATTCTCTACTAAAACTAATCGTTTCACCAAATGATGAGAATTCAAATACACTTGGTCTCATAAAAAGCACAAGAATCATCTTCTAGAGAATCACATAATCCACCAAATATTAACTATCTATTTCTTCTATCTTTAAACATTATCCCAAAAACATAAAGGGTAAGGTAAAACAACTCTTCAAAAAGAAAGAATCTCATAGGAATGGAAACTACTTTTAAATATTCAAAGTTACATGGTACTACCCAAAGTTCATCATAGACCATTCCATAAATAACGGTCCTTAAAATTCCTCAAAATAAACCAAACTAATATTGAAACCCTTATACAAGAAGAATTTGATAACATAGTCTTCCAAGGTAAACATTATCATTAATATCAGAACAACATCAACCACCCCTAAAATCTTATAACAAAACTAACTAACCTAAACATATTTACCCCAATATAGGTTAATCATTTCCATAAGTAACCTATAATACCATAAGTTTACCTTAAATTCATCGATTCTTCAAAATATAAGTCAACCTTACTCCTCAATGAAAATACTGTAGTTATCTATTTACCTCGATCATATAGGGTCCCCAAAATAGTGAACATCTTCCAAAATAATAATCATCTTTTAATACAGTAATCATCTCTGTCATATTAATATGGCAATCGTCACATTTCCTATCACATTGGTTGTTGGGACATGTTCTTCCATTTCCCACCATTAACTAAGAAAAGAAAGTACAATTAGGGGCTTAAATACTTAAACAATAATCATGAAATGGAACTTAAAGCATATAAGGATAACGTGTAGAAGAAAAGTATACCCTAACTTGTGATCCCCTAGGTTTCAAACTAGGTTATCCATGATCATATATTCTTATGTGAATCTTTATTTTATTTTATCTTTTTTCCTTTAATAATGGTTCATGTTATGCTTATGAATTTACCGAAGCATATCCCCCAGGAGTGTCGTAACCAAGAGTGAAGCAAGGCCCGTTGTCGTGTACCAGTTCCTGTTTGAGTCTAGCTCAAAACGGTGTTTTCGGGTTTTACCCCTATGTATATCTGTGCCAGAGCAACCTCTACCTACTCGTATCTAGACAGGGATGTATTTTCTTGGAGTCCCATTACTCCATACTCACCAAAATACCAGGAAGATTTCCTATATATAAACTTTTCAATAGGCTTATTCTTAAAGTTTTCATATCTTAATTTCCACAAATAACTAAACCATCTTTTGATACCCACTATAGCATCTCGCCTTCTTATCACATAAACTTTCATTACATTTTACAAAACCGAGGATCTTCAAGGTTTAGTGTCTTGGAAACCAGGAACTTAAAACATGAAAACATAAAACATTTTTCATAAACACTTGAAAGGCTTCTCATCATGTTCATCCTAGGATAATTACTGCATCTCATAACTTGGGGACATACATCAAAAGAAAGGGTGAGCAGAAGGCCCAGTAAGGGAAACAAGAGAAACATTTTACATGTGAACTTGAGATACTTCAATAAGGTCATGAAAAGAACTTTAAGGCATGATAAAGAAATCATGAGATATATCATAATAAAAATAACATTTTTCATAACATTAATATGTGGCTACAACATTTAATATTGACAATAATTTATTTTCACCAAGGTCCATCCCCAAGGTGTTATTAAAAATTACCAAGGTTATTCACCAACGTATCAATCTAAAAAGTCATCTCTAGAGATTAAGTCTTTACCCAATGCATTGGGGCGCTGTCTGAGCGCACCCTTGAAATGGCATTATTATCATGTGAGTCACATATATCATCATCAATAATTTCATAAGCAACCCATATAGCATAAAATAAATGGGTTTCATTTCATAATCATAACGTTTTAAAAACTGCTTTAATGACATGATCATTATGTCACTTTAAACCCACAGAAAAGGGAAAGTTGTTTCATGTATATAAATCCCATAATATAAAAAAGAACATTTTGATATATATGTGAATACCAATATAGAAATAAGGGCTTTGAGTATTCACTTAATAATATAAAATAATTTTGAGATAAAGAGGGAGTCATTTTTAGATGAAAACTATGCAGCATAACGTCTACGATACATGGTTTTAGAAAACATTGAAAAGAGAGGGGACATGGGTCACCCACTCAAAAATGATACATAAAACTGTAGGGGAACAGAATATATTGTATTTATGGACATGGTAATCAAAATTTAAAGATATACCATATGAAACGAATAACTTGAAAGGAAGACAAAAATAAGATTTCTCTTATGAGAATTCTGCAGCCTAACGACGTCACTTAAAACTTCCAAAAATGGATTGACGAGATCAAATAGGGTCTCTCATCATATGAAAATAAATGATCAGTATGATAAATATAGATATCATACCCCAAAATAATAAAATGGAACTTGAAAGACTTGACATGAAAGTAGATCTTGAAAATGAGAAGGGTGAAAGAACCCCTTAGAAATTCGGCAGTCTAACGGCGCCACTTAAACTTCAACAAAAATGTTTTGATGAGATCAAATACAGTCTCTCATCATATGAACATAAAAAATAAGTATTATAGATTTAGATATCATAACCCAACAGAATAAAAAGTAACTTTCAAGAATTGACATGGAATTAGAACTTTGAAAAAGGAGAAAGGTGAAAGAACCACTTAAAAATTCGGCAGCCTAACGGCGCCACTTAATACATCAAAATACTGAATTGAAGAGATAAAATGGGGTCCCTCATAATATGATCATAAAAGATCAGTATGATAAATTTAGAGACCATACCCCAAAATAATAAAAAGGAACTTGAAATACTTTACATGAAAATAGATCTTGAAAAATGAGAAGGGAGAAAGAATCTGTTACAAAAATTTCAGCAGCCTAACGACGCCACTTAAAACTTCCTAAAATGAAATAATGAGAGTAAGAGGGGATCTATCATTATATGAAAATGAAAATGGAAGTAAAAGGAGTATAAAAGAACATTTTTTAACATAATAACATGGAGCATAAAAGAAATTACATAAAAGAGATTTCTTGAAAAGAACGAGAGAGGTCGGATCCCTTACCTTAAAACGTAACTCTTAAAACTCAAAGGTTGGGACCTTGAGGGCTTGAAGGCACCTTGGGAGGACTCCTTGGGAGGTAATGAGACCTGAAATTTTTTGGGGGAGAGTGAGGAGTCGAAATGTATGAGAGGATGGCTTGGTATTTATAGGGAAAGTGAGGGGACAATGCATTAATGGCCAAGGGACACCTCAAAAGTGGTTTTCTCAAAACCATGTGCTCTCCCATGGTATTTTCCAGGGAGTTAGGCCACATGGGCCCCCATAAAATAATTAATCACCTTTGGTCTGCCAACCCATAAAATATCTCATGACATCATCATGACACAGTTATGATGTCATTAAACATACCGAAACCCTAAAACTGTATTTTTATTATTCACTAAAAAATCAACTTTCTTAGAAAAATCCCAAAATTTCACCTTAACAAAATATCAATGCTCTGATTTCAAAAATTAACTCCAATTTATAAAAATAATTTTCTAAATATTTTTAATTTAATTTTTAAATAAATACCCAATTTACCGAAAATTCATTTATTTCAGAAAAATCCCCAAAAATTACCTTAACATAATATCGATGCTATGAGTTCAAAAATGAAATCCATTTTATAAAAATAATTTTCTAAATATTTTTAATTAAATTTTTAATTAAAAAACACTATTCACCCGAAAAAACTAATACTTGAATAATAATTTTTGAAATCATTATTTAACCATTTTATTGAATCACATTACTTAATCAAGGTGCCTAGATTATATTAATAATTTCTTTAAGTGAGATTACTAATCCATTTGGGCACATTACTAATTCTAATCATAAAATCACTATTCTTAATTTACTATTCATCAAAAATCAAGTTGATCTTATTAGAATCTAAATTTCGTACTGAACATAATTGTAGAAGACCATTTTTTCGAAAATCATTACACATTTTTAATTATTTAAGGTTTACATAAACATTTTTAAAATATCCTTTTTCTAAAATTCATCAAAAATATGCATACTATATTTATCCGGTCATTTGAAAATTCATAAACTTCATCATAAGAAGAAATCCCAATTTTTATTTAAAACAAAGGATTACACAAGGCAGTTACGGTCTCCTTACATAGCCCCTTATCACACCAGCATAGGACCTAAGTGTAAGGTGTGCTAAGGTGAGAGAATCTGAGGGTGGCTCGGCCAACATCGCACGAGTAGTAATTTCTATCAGTTTGAACTTCTCACAAAGGCGATTCCATTCTAGCTTCACACGATGAAGTTCAGCTTGGGTTTGGTCCAGAGAAAAGGCCAGTGGTGCTACCTCCTTCCCAAATTCTGTTAGATGGGCTTCGATTGGTCCAAGAATACTGGGTGAGGCCATAAAATCTTCTTTCTATAATAATTAACCAAGATTACTTGTATTTAGAGACAATAATCGAAACGTTTAGTTTACAGCGGTCATATTGACCAATGGTCATATAACAGTCAAAACCCAATTGTCTCATTTTAATTATACTCATGTTATCAAATGAAACATTTTTTTTTCGAGTAAAAAAATAAAATAAAATAACACATAAAATTAGGAAACAAGATTTATTCAAAATTTCGGGTCATTACAATCTTCCCCCCTTAAGAAATTGCGTCCTTTCAATTTTTAAAATTGGGTTTCGAAATTTTATTGAAAGTCCCACATCGGAAAAGGAGTCAGTAAAACTATTACTTTAAAAGAAAGAAAGGGAAGTACAAAGGTCCCCTAAGTTAACCCACACTAGGATTCCATGTAGGAAAACATGGACATAGAGGAGAAAACAAAGGGTCATGTTCTGAGGGAGAGTGATAGAAGACATGATTAGGAGAAAGTTAACCATAAGAAAATCCCATACTCATGATATGTGTAAACGGCCTTTGATTACCTAGTAGGAAACATAAACCAACAATGTTTTTTGTTTTACATTCCTTTTCATAATTTTGAGGAATTCATTTACTACATTGAACAAAATCATTAGGAAATATACCAACCTTCAAGTAGAGTTTCATCTTTTAATAAGTCTCTACTAAAACTAATCTATTCTCCAAATGATGAAAATTCAAAAACACTTGGTCTCATCAAAATCACAAGAATCATCTTCTAGAGAATCACATAATCCACCAAATATTAACTATCTATTTCTTCTATCTTTAAAAATTATCCCAAAAATAGAAAGGGTAAGTTAAAACAACTCTTCAAAAAGAAAGAATCCCATAGGAATGGAAACTACTTTTAAATCTTCAAAGTTACATGGTACTACCCAAAGTTCATCATAGACCATTCCATAAATAACGGTCCTTAAAATTCCTCAAAATAAACCAAACTAAGATTGAAACCCTAATACAAGAAGAATTTGATAACATAGTATTCCAAGGTAAACATTATCATTAATATCAGAACAACATCAACCACCCCTAAAATCTTATAACAAAACTAACTAACCTAAACATATTTACCCCAATATAGGTTAATCATTTCCATAAGTAACCTATAATACCATAAGTTTACCTTAAATTCATCGATTCTTCAAAATATAAGTCAACCTTACTCCTTAATGAAAATACCGTAGTTATCTATTTACCTCGATCATATAGGGTCCCCAAAATAGTGAACATCTTCCAAAATAATAATCATCTTTTAATACAGTAATCATCTCTGTCATATTAATATGGAAATCGTCACATTTCCTATCACATTGGTTGTTGGGACATGTTCTTCCATTTCCCACCATTAACTAAGAAAAGAAAGTACAATTAGGGGCTTAAATACTTAACCAATAATCATGAAATGGAACTTAAAGCATATAAGGATAACGTGTAGAAGAAAAGTATACCCTAACTTGTGATCCCCTAGGTTTCAAACTAGGTTATCCATGATCATATATTCTTATGTGAATCTTTATTTTATTTTATCTTTTTTCCTTTAATAATGGTTCATGTTATGCTTATGAATTTACCGAAGCATATCCCCCGGGAGTGTCGTAACCAAGAGTGAAGCAAGGCCCGTTGTCGTGTACCAGTTCCTGTTTGAGTCTAGCTCAAAACGGTGTTTTCAGGTTTTACCCTTATGTATATCTGTGCCAGAGCAACCTCTACCTACTCGTATCCAGACAGGGATGTATTTTCTTGGCAACCCATTACTCAATACTCCCCAAAATACCAGGAAGATTTCTTATATATAAACTTTTCTATAGGCTTCTTCAAAAAGTTTTCATATCCTAATTTCCACAATTAACTAAACCATCCTTTGATACCAAATATAGCATCCCGCCTTCTTATCACATAAACTTTCATTACATTTTACAAAACCGAGGATCTTTAAGGTTTAGTGTCTTGGAAACCAAGAACTAAAAACCTGAAAACATAAAACATTCTTCTTAAACTATTTAAAGGCTTCTCCTAATGTGCATCCTAGGTTCATTACTGCATCTCATAACATGGGGAATTACATCAAAAGAAAGAGTGAGCAGAAGGCCCAATAAGGAAAACAAGAGAAACATTTTACATGTGAACTTGAGATACTTCAATAAGGTAATGAAAAGAAATTTAAGGCATGAGAATGAAATCATGAGATATATCATAATAAAAATAACATTTTTAATAACTTTAAGATGTGTCTACAACATTTAATATTGAAAATCATTTCGTTTCACCATGGTCCATCCCCAAGGTGTCATTAAAATTACCAAGGTTATTCACCAAGGTATCAGTCTAAAAAGTCATCTCTAGAGATTAAGTCATTACCCAATGCATTGGAGCGCTATCTGGGCGCACCTTTGACATGTATTTATTATCATGTTATCCACATATATCATCATCAATCATTTCATAAAAAACCCATATAGCATAAAATAAATGGGTTTCATTTCATAATCATAACGTTTTAAAAACTGCTTTAATGACAGGATCATTATGTCACTTTAAACCCACGGAAAAGGGAAAGCGGGTTTCATGTATGTAAATACCAGAATTTAAAATAGAACATTTTGATATATATGTGAATACCCCTGTAGAAATAAGAGCTTTGAGTATTCACTTAATAACATAAAATAATTTTGAGATAAAGAGGGAGGCATTTTGAGATGAAAACTATGCAGCATAACGTCTACGATACATGGTTTTAGAAAACATTTAAAAGAGAGGGTACATGGGTCACCCACTCAAAAATGATACATAAAACAGTAGGGGAATAGAATATATAGTATTTGAGGACATGATAATGAAGTTTGAATGATATACCCTATGAAAAAAAGAACTTGAAAGGAAGACAAAAATAAGATTTCTCTTATGAGAATTCTGCAGCCTAACGGCGTCACTTTAAACTTCCAAAAATGGATTGATGAGATCAAATAGGGTCTCTCATCATATGAACATAAATGATAAGTATGATAGATATAGAGATCATACACCAAAATAATAAAAAGGATCTTGAAATACTTGACATGAAAGTAGATCTTGAAAACAAGAAGGGTGAAAGAGCCCCTTAGAAATTCGGCAGCCTAACGACGCCACTTAAACTTCAACAAAAATGATTTGATGAGATCGAATAGGGTCTCTCATCATATGAACATAAAAGATCAGTATGATAGATTTAGAGATCATATCCCAACATAATAAAAAAGAAACTTGCAAGACTTGACATGGAATTAGAACTTTGAAAAAGGAGAAAGGTGAAAGAACCACTTAAAAATTCGGCAGCCTAACGGCACCAATTAAAACGTCAAAATACTGAATTGAAGAGATCAAATGGGGTATCTCATAATATGATCATAAAAGATCAGTATGATAAATTTAGAGATCATACCCCAACATAATAAAAAGTAACTTGAAATACTTTACATGAAAATAGATCTTGAAAAATGAGAAGGGAGAAAGAATCCGTTACAAAAATTTCGGCAGCCTAACGGGGCCACTTAAAACTTCATAAAACGAAATAATGAGAGTAAGAGGGGATCTCTCATTATATGAACATTAAAAGGGCAGTAAGAGGAGTATAAAATAACATCCTTTAACATAATAACATGGAGCATAAAAGAAATTACATAAAAGAGATTTCGTGAAAAAAAGATAGAGGTCGGATCCCGTGCCTTAAAACGTAACTCTTAAAACTCAAAGGTTGGGACCTTGAGGGCTTGGGGGAACCTTGTGAGGACTCCTTGGGAGGTAATGAGACCATAAGTTCGTTGGGGGAGAGTGGAGTGTCTAAATGGATGAGAGGATGGCTTGGTATTTATAGGGAAAGTGAGGGGACAAGGCATTAATGGCCAAGGGACACCTCAAAAGTGGTTTTCTCAAAACCATGTTCTCACCCATGGTATTTCCCATGGAGTTAGGCCACATTGGGCCCCCCATAAAATAATTCATCACCTTTGGTCGGCCAACCCATGAAATATCTCATGACATCATCATGACACAGTTATGATGTCATTAAACATATCGAAACCCTAAAAGTGTATTTTTACTATTCACTGGAAATTCAACTTTCTCATAAAAATCCCAAAACATCACCTTAACCAAATATCAATGCTCTGATTTCAAAAATGAACTCCAATTTATAAAAACAATTTTCTAAATATTTTTAATTTAATTTTTAAATAAATACACTATTCACCGAAAATTCATTTTTTTCTGAAAAATCCCCAAAAATTACATTAACATAATATCGATGATCTGAGTTCAAAAATAAAATCCATTTTATAAAAATAATTTTCTAAATATTTTTAATTAAATTTTTAATTAAAAAACACTATTCACCCGAAAAAAATAATACATGAATAATAATTTATGAAACCGTTATTTAACCATTTTATTGAATCACATTACTTAATCAAGGTGTCTAGATTATATTAATAATTTCTTTAAGTGACATTACTAATCCATTTGGACGCATTACTAATCCTAATCACAAAATCACTATTCGTAATTTAATATTCATCAAAAATCAAGTTGATCTTATTAGACTCTAAATTTCGTACTGAACATAATTGTAGAAGACCATTTTTTGAAAATCATTACACATTTTTAATTATTAAAGGTTTACATAAACATTTTTAAAATATCCTTTTTCTAAAATTCATCAAATATATGCATACTATATTTATCCAGTCATTTGAATATTCATAAACTTCATCATAAGAAGAAATCCCAATTTTTATTTAAAACAAAGGATTACACAAGGCAGTTACGGTCTCCTTACATAGCCCCTTATCACACCAGCATAGGACCCAAGTGTAAGGTGTGCTAAGGTGAGAGAATCTGAGGGAGGCTCGGCCAACATCGCACGAGAAGTAATTTCTATCAGTTTGAACTTCTCACAAAGGAGATTCCGTTCTAGCTTCACATGATGAAGTTCAGATTGGGTTTGTTCCAGAGCAAAGCCTAGTGGTGCTACCTCCTTCCCAAGTTCTGTTAGATGGGCTTCGATCGGTCCAAGAAAACTGGGTGAGTCCATCGAATCTTCTTTCTATAATAATTAGCCAAGATTACTTGTCTTTAGAGACAATAATCAAAACGTTTAGTTTACAGTGGTCATATTGACCAATGGTCATATAACAGTCAAAACCCTACGATCTCATTTTTATTATACTCATGTTATCAAATGAAACATTTTTTTGAGTATAAAAATAAAATAAAATTACACATTAAATTAGGAAACAAGATTTATTCAAAATTTCGGGTCATTACATGCTAGACCGACACCACCTTTTTCCAGTTTTGGTTCCACCTGAACGGTTCATCCATTCGGGTGCCAGGGGGCACGTGCCTCCCCCCTGGGCGTGGCTAGGGTTGGTCGCCTTCGGTCGAGCCGCCTTCAGCCGGACCGCTGTCAGCCGGGCCGCCCTCGATCGGGCCGCCCCCTCGGGCATGGCCGCTTCTCCAAACCAGATCAGACCTGCGGACTAGACCAGACCCCAACCTAGACTGGGTCGGGCCGGGTCAGACCGACTGTGTTGGACCGGACCCGGACCCATTTTGCCAGATTACACCTTTTCACCCCTATCTTGGGCTACGGGTGTCCGATTGACGAACTACCTATAGCGATGGAAGGCTTGGACCGAGACGATTCATTTGAAATACCCTAATTAAGGTTTGGACATAGTTGGAGTATGGTCGGGTTGGTTTGAACCTAAAAACCCACCTGGCCCATGGAATGGAAATGTAAACAACTCACGGATCGGGCGTCTGATTGACGCACCATCTATCGCGTTGGAACCCTTATGACATAGCGGTCCTTTGAGTTACTACATTTTGGAGTTTAGTGGAGGTCGAGGTATGATAGATATCTTGAGGGATGATTCTAAGGAACTTGAGCGCACCAGGTGCGAGGAATCCAGTGGCTGATAATGAGGCAGAGGTTGGAGACAGGTCATACGGAGGTCATCACTCAGTGATGTTGTGTAGATCAGTGCATAATGATCCTTTGTGGGTCAGATCCTGTGTGGGTCAGTGCTCAGTGCTCCTTTGTGGGATGACGCATACCGATATTGTGTGGGTCAGATCCTGTGTGGGTCATTGTGGGGTTAGTACCTATCGGTCCTGTGTGGGTCAGACTCCGTATGGCCAGAAGTAGAGCCTCTTGACAGAATAAGATGATCTAGCTTCGTGACTAATCATCTGTACTTATATACTTCACTAAAATCCTGGTTTGAGCTAATTCAATGACTTTTGTGTTTTCCTTATTATTGAGATGGGTTACTAAATAACTTAGGTATATGTATGGGCATATACCTAAGTAATGGTTATCAGTTGACTCCATACTTTTTGGTTATCCTTGTTGGATTTTATGAGACATTGAGGGTCTCGGGGTCCTTACAGAGAATTGTTATACTTACCCCTGCATGGCTTATGCCCACACCTTGTTGTGTTGGTTGTAGATGACGAGGATCGCTGATCAGGGAAGAGAGTAGCAGAGCTGGACGGTACCCAGAGGTGGACCACTCGACGAGATGTGCATGGAGGGGACGGAAATACATGGGGTGTTGAGGAGGCCATCTGTACCCACCCATCAGGTGGGAATTCAGGAGGACGACCAGTAGCTTCTTTACTTCTTTTCTTCAGTTGTACTAGCTTTTTAGTTGTTTTGTACTTTACTGTTGGGCTTGTATTTCTGTCCCCCTTTACTTCTAAGACACTCTTTTGTATTCTATTTTACTTTGTCTTTACTTCCAATTTCATAATATGTTGTGTTTGTTTATTGTTATAAAGGAAATGCCTTCTCAGTTTAGGGTTTTATGCCTTTTGGTGCTTGTCCCCAGCCCCTGGCCTAAGGAAGGAGGGCTTGGGTTATTCATGATACGGGTCCTGGGGGACGGGTCATGAAAAATTGGTATCATAGGAGTCATTTCAACCGCAGAACTATAAACATTGATATTTCATTTCTATGAAGTAATAGTTTTAAGTGTACTAAGTGTGGTTTTCAGTTCAAGGAGTCATGTATTGGTGTGGCGGCCGATGTATCCGTACACTAGTGCCCTGACTACTGATTTCCAACTCAGTACACGAAAGCACTGATTGCATGTGTGTTTTCAAAAGTTTTTCATTAAGTTAGCTCAACCAGGTCAGCTCATCAGGTGTAGTATTTTGACTGTGTCGTATCTATTTTTTTAGGATGCCTCCCCACAGACGACCAGCTAGAGCCCCAAGAGTAGTACGCACTGATAGCCCACCGAGCGACGAGGCCTCGGTGCATATCCCTTTACCAGCAGAGGCACCAGCGGTACCGCTTCCCGTTGGGCCACTGATGCCACCAGCCCCAGTAGCAGATGATGCACACCGCTTGAGCGTGTTGAATGAATTCCAGCACTAGAGGTCACCCAGGTTCCAGGGAGGGACGGACCCACAGGCGGCTAAGGATTGGCTAGAGGCTATACTGAGAGTTTGGAGGCTGGTAGGGACACCAGCAGACCTCATGGTGATTCTTGTTGCGAGTCTCCTTCCTGCAGCAGCAGACAGATGGGGGAGACTGATGCTTCAGGTCCACGATGAGGGGACATTACTATGGCCAAACTTCAAGAGCCTGTTCCGTGAAGGGTTTTTTCCAGCCACCCTACGTGAGGTACGGATATAGAAGCTACTACATCTGCAGTAGGGCAGCATGAGAGTATCACAGTACTCAGTGAGGTTCACCGAACTCTCATGCTTCTCCACAGATATGGTGTGGGACCCATTCTTCAGGGCTCGGACCTTCGAGAAGGGGCTCACGTGAGAGATCAGAGCCTCAATGATCTCCCTCAACATGTCGACGCAGGACAAGGTGTTAGAGAGAGCCCTCCTAGTGGAGAGTTTCCTTGCTGAGCAGTCACTAGTAGAGAGAACCACTACTAGTCGACATGTAGCGGTGTCTACTGCAGCTGGCAGTAGACAGATGACGCAGAGGTCCAAGGGGACCAGACCCACAGTTGGTCGACCGCAGGACTCCGGATCGGTTGTGCGGGGCACACAGAACATAGACTTATAAGCCAAGACCAAACAGTGTTGTTGATGCGGTAGGCAGGGTCACATGGCACGTGACTATCCAACCCGCCATACAGACGATCAATAGTCAGTTGAGGGACCTCCCAGGTAGAGTCATAAGTTTGATCGAAGAAGTTTGTAGGGCCCAGTCAAATGTGGCAGAGGAGCTGGTCGTGCAGCTTGTGGTGGACGACGTTTTGAGGTGTTGCCACCACCAACCCCAGGAGGTCCACCCCGACCGCAGGGAGTAGGTGGACAAGGGAGAGATCAGCTCCATACTATTGAGGCTTATGACCACGACACTCCGAAGATGATTCGTGGTATGATCCATGTCTATTCTACCTTAGTTGTAGTTCTTATAGAAACAGGTGTGAGTCACTCTTTCATTTCCACTTCCCTCGTTCGAAGCTCGGAGATTCCGACGAAGCCGTTGGCTGGATCCTTATGGCAAGAGACTCCTAGAGGGAGAAGACTCGATGATTACACACTTGTGCTGGAAGTGTGACCATATTCTAGGAGTTGATAGCTTCGTCTACGATCTCATCGTAGTAGCGTCGATGACTTACGACGTCATCTTGGGTATGGATTGGTTATCTACAATCCATGCTCAGATTGACTGTATTAGGCGCAAAGTGCATTGTGTCCGCACAGATGGGACATGGTTTACCTTCAATGATGAGAAGGGAACCCTTGCATCACAGGATAGACTTACTCAGATAAGGGTTTATTCGATCACTCATCATTTGGCTTGCCTTACCCTCAGAACAGTTGATGTGGAGAGTCCGACCTATCCTATAGTGGTGGACCAGTACGCGGATGTTTTCCCTGACGATGTTCCTAGACAACCTCTTCGCAGAGAGGTGGACTTCTATATTGACATGTACCCCAGGAGGGAACCGATATCTACTCTAGCATATCGGATGGCTCCCGCTGAGCTTCGTGAGCTGTGGGTACAGCTAGAGGACTTGTAGGGGATGGGATTCATCCAGACCAGTGTTCCTCCCCGGTCAGCCCTGATTCTGTTCCCCAAGAAGGTGGATGGGAGCTTGAGGATTTTCGGCGACTATCGTCACCTGAACCAGGTGACCGTGAAGAACAAGTACCCACTCTCGATGATTGATGACCTCTTTAATCATCTCAAGGGAGCTCGATGGTTCTCAAAAACATGCCTCTGATCAGGCTTTCACCAGCTCAGAGTTCGAGATGAGGATGTGAAGAAGAAGGCATTCAGGTGTCGGCACGACCATTATGAGTTCTCTGTAATGTCCTTTTGCATAACCAATACTCCAGTAGTATTCATGTGTCCCATGAACAGGATCTTCCAGCCATACCTCGATCGCTTTGTCGTGGTCTTCATCGACGAAATATTGAACTACTCAACTATTGAGGAGGAGCATGCCTACCATTTGCAGGTAGTACTGGACACACTCCGAGAGCACCAGCTTTATGGTAAGCCCTCGAAGTTCCAGTTTTGGATTCGAGAGGTTCATTTCTTGGTACACGTCATCTCGAATGCTAGAGTTGCAGTAGATCCAGTGAAGATTGAGGCGATACTTTCTTGGGAGACACCCAGGAGTGTTACGGAGGCACGGAGTTCCTGGGCTTGGATGAATACTACCGGATATTCATTCTAGACTTCTCCAGAGTTGTAGCACCACTATCAGCCTTGATGATGAAGGGGAAACCCTTTGTGTGGTTGGAGAGATGCCAGAAAAGCTTCCGGGAACTGAGGCATGGGGTGACTAGTGGCCCCATATTGAGGCTTTCAGAGGAGGGTGTAGGGTACGTAGTTTACTGCGATGCATCAGGGATCAGACTTGGGTGTGTCCTAATATAGGAGTGAGAAATGATTGCATATGGTTCTCGGTAGCTGGGACAACATGAAAAGAACTACGCTACCCATGACCTAGAGTTAGCAACATTGGTCTTTGCATTGAAGATGTGGTGACACTATCTAATGGGTGAACGTTTTACCGTGTACTCTGATCACAAGAGTCTCAGGTATATCTTCTCTCAGAATGACCTGAACCAGAGAGAGAAGTGTTGCCTTGAGTTCCTCCAGGACTATGACTTAGAGATAGTCTATACTCCTAGGAAGGGGAACATTGTAGAAGATACTCTCAACAGGAGATCAGGCATTTAGTTGTTAGGAGAGGTGACAGAGCAGCTGGATGCCTAACTGATATCCTCTGTGGATAGGGATGGAGAAGCCTATATACAGTCTATTACAATCACTCTTCCATTTATTCAGTTAATCAAGGAGGCCCAACATGGGGATGCTGAATGCAAGACACTACGTGCTCAGATATCCACAGGGCAGGCACCTGATATATTTTCTGAAGGTGGGGAGCACATCATCCTCTTCAGAAGGTGTACCTTGGTTCCAGTTACACTTTATAAGTAATTGTTGAGGTAGATACACACTTCACCTCTTGAGGTATATCCAGGAGTGGCGAAGATGTACCAGGACCTTCGACGACAGCAGTGGTGGCTAGGTGTGAAGAACGCAGTATCTGAGTTTGTCTCACGATGCCTCACTTGTCAGCAAGTGAAGGAAGAGCACCGGGTACCAGAAGGCTTGCTACATCCTTTAGTGGTCACTGAGTGGAAGTGGGATGGGATATAAATGGACTTTGTGATGGGTCTTCCATGTACATCTAGGGGTCACGACGCGATCTGGGTGATCATTGACCGACTCACCATGTCAGCCCACTTCCTACCGATTTGAGAGCAGGGCTTAGTAGAGAGCTTGGGATGCCTCTATGTGCATGAGATAGTGTGTTTACATGGAGTACCTTCTTCTATAGTCTCCGGTCGTGATGCACAGTTTACTTCTAGGCTATGGAATGGGTTTCATGAGGCTTTCGGGACACATATTTGCTTGAGCACTGCCTTCTATCCTCAGACAGATGGCCAGACTGAGCGGACCATTCAGACCCACGAGGATATGCTTCGTGCATGTTTCTTTGACTTTGGTCAGAGTTAGGATGATCACTTACCATTGGTGGAGTTTTCCTACCACAACAGCTATCACTCCACCATCGGTATGTCACCTTTTGAGGCCTTGTATGATCGACCTAGCAGATCGTCGTTGTGCTGGACAGACCCAGGAGAGTCAGCACTAGTGGGACCGGAGATGGTACGCGCTACCATAGATAAGGTGCATATCATCCAGGAGAAGATAAAGACTATGTAGAGCAAGAAGAACTTGTATGCTGACAGGAGACGGATACCTCTGGAGTTCGAGGATGGCGACCACATCTCCCAATGGGTCTCACCTTGATGAGGCTTGTAGAGATTTGGATGAGGCGGAGGGTTATCCCCGTGATTCCTCGGACCTTTCAAGGTCCTCAGTTGAGTAGGAAAGGTGGCTTACCACTTGGCTCTTCCACCTCAGTTGCACTGGGTGCATGACGTGTTTCACGTATCTCAGCTGAGGAGATATGTGCATGACCCTTCTCACATCATCGACCATGGGGAGTTAGACATTGATGATGGGGAGACTGTCACAGAGGATCCAGTGTAGATTGAGGATTGAAATGAGAAGGTCCTTCGTTGATGGTTGATACCTCCGGTGCATGTTCGTTGGTAGCACGAGAACCTCCAAGAGAGCACATGGGAGCGGGAGGCTCAGATGCGTTCTCACTACCCCCATTTTTTCCCTTAGTCTGAGTTGTAGCTTTAGGGGACATAAATCCCATAGGTGGGGAGAATGTAATGACCTGGAAAATCCATGGGATTTTTTTTCTCTTAAATTCATGATATCATTCCAAGTCTGTGAAAATTTACGGTGCTTGATTCTATGGCCCGGTGTTCCCGGAATCCATTTCTGAAGTTTTGTTTGGGTACGTTCATTAAACGTACGAGTGGATTTTTGTAACTTTTGAACCGATGCTCAGAATTGAATTCTGAGGGCACTGTTGATCTTGCAGCATCAGTGATTTCTTAGTGAGACCTTCACCGTAGTTGAATTATGATGAGAATGGTAGTTTGATATTGGGGTTATTAAGTAAATTGAATAAAAAATAAGTGTTAACTTTATTTTTATAATATGGTGGTTAAAAACTCAAAGAGGAGGTTAGGGGTGGGGTCCACCACTCCATAACCTCCCATGAGAGGTTATGGTGGTAAGGCCCACCAGCACATAACCTCCCTTCGGAGGATATTATTTTAGTGGGGCCCACCCGAGCTTCTTAACCCCTTTTAACACCCCATTTAAGTGTGGAGACCCTTGGACACCCAATTTATGGAGCCACCACCCATGAAACCTTTGAACTCCCTTTATTAAATTGTTCCTATACACAGGAATTAATTAAGTGGATCCCCCCTTAATTAATTCTCCATTTAAATTCTTTATGCCAACGAATTAATAAGATGTATTATTTCATTATTTTTGTGGTTGGCATAATCTTTTGGTGGAGCTTGGGGAGAAGAATGAGAACACTCCAACGAAGAACACAAATAATACCATCTTCAACTTCGTCACCTCCGAACACATTATGACTTACGAGCTTGTGAATTGGGAGTGCGTGATGAACATGGCGAATGAAGAATCGACGCTCGCCTTTTTCCCGCGACATCGTCCACGATCAAAAAACGAGGTTGGCGTTGTTTTATGTATGAATTTTACCCTCCATTCTTCATCATTTGTTGGGAACTTTTTTGGCGATTGATTTCACCACAATGAGGAGGGATTAGACCACCCAAACACGGCTGACCCTCCCCTTTGTTTTTCTCTTTTGTAGAAGATGGATGGGGTGAAACAGCAATCAGCCTCGGGCCGTCCACAATGAAATCCAACCACGAAGGAACCGACAGTGCAAGTCTGCCAGGTCGCCAAGAGGGCGTGGCACCGTTGTGCCCCACTGATGGAGAGTCGTGGCCACGATGAGCCGCTGTAGAGGCGCGCGGCGCCGTCGGGCCACGTAGTGACCAGTAGAGGGCCATAGCCAGGGCATTCCGCAGTGGAGGGGCACGGCGCCGACGCGCCGCCCCGGCGGTGCTGGGAAGCTACGGCCAGGGCGGGCCACGGTGGAGGGTTTCAGTGCCGGCACGCCGCGCCGGTGGCGGGGAGCGGCTGGCCGCTCGGGCAAGCTGGGAGGAGCGGGACCCCGTCGGGTCCCGCCTGTGCTGGACTGGCGCCACCTGGAGCCTGTTTCAGTTCCACCCGAACGGTTCAACCATTCGGGTGCCAGGGGGCGCATGCCTTCCCCCATGGGTAGAGCTAGGTCAGGCCGCTATGTCACCTTTAGTCGGGCCACCTTAGGCCGGACCGCCTTCGGCCGGGCCACCATCGGCCAGGATGCCCCCTCGGTCCATGCCACTTCTCCGGATCGGATTGAACCCTTGGACTGGGCCAGACCCTGGTCCGGACTGGTTCAGGCCAAGTCTGTCCGACAGGGTCAGACCGGACCCGGACCCATTTGGCCAGATTACACCTTTTCACCCCTATCTTGGGATATGAGTGTCTGATTGATGAACCACCTACAGCGATGGAAGGCATGGAGAAACAAGATTTTTTTGGCATACCCCACTTGTGGTTTGGACACAGTTGGAGTATATTCTAGTTGGTTTGAACCAAAAAACTAATCGGGCCCCTGAAACGGAAATTCCAATAACTCACAGACCGAACATCTAATTGACGCACCGTCTTTCACGTTAGAACCCCTACGACATGGCTGTTCTTTGGGTTACTCCTTTGTGGAGTTTATTGGCGGTCGAGGTATGACCTATATCTCGAGGGCAGATTGTACAGAACTAGAGTGCACCGGGTGCGAGGAATCTAGTGGATGATAGTGAGGCGGAGGTTGGAGACAGAACATACGGAGGTTAGCACTCAGCGATCTTGTGTGGGTCAGCACATACTGATTCTGTGTGGGTCAAATCCTGTGTGGGTTAGTGCTCAACAATCTTGTGTGGGTCAGCGCATACCGATCATGTGTGGGTTAGATCTTGTGTGGGTACCTATCGATCCTGTGTGGGTCAGACTCCGTATGGTCAAGAGTAGAGCCTCTTGACATAATAAGATGATCTAGCTTTGCGACTAATCATATGTACTTCTATTCTTCACTAAAATCATGGTTTGAGCTGAGTTAATGAATTTCATGTTTTCCTCATGATTGATATGGGTTACTAAATAACTTAGGTATATGTATGGGCATATACCTATGTAAGGGTTATCCATTGACTCCGTACTTTGTGGTTATCCTTGTTGGATTTTGTGAGACCTTGAGTGTCTCGGGGTCCTACTGAGTATCGTTATACTCACCCCTACAAGGGATATGCCCACACCTCTTTATGTTGGTTGTAGATGACAAACATCGCTGATCGGGGTAGAGTGTAGCAGAACTGGATGGTACCTGGAGGTGGACCACTCGACAAGATGTACACGGATCAGACAGATAGAATTGGGGTTCTAAAGAGGCCATCTGTACCCACCCTTCAGTTTGGAATTCCGGAGGACGACCCTATAGTTGTTTTACTTCTTTTCTGCATTTGTACATGTTTTTTAGTTGTATTGTACATTACTGTTGGGTTTGTATTTAAGGCCCCCTTTACTTTCAGCACACTCTTTTGTATTCTGATTTACTTAGTGTTTTACTTCCAGTTGCGTACTCTGTTGTGTTTTTTTAATATTATAAAGGCAATGCCTTCCCAGTTTAGGATTTTATGCCTTTTGGTGCTAGTCTCCAGCCCCTAGCCTAGGGGAGGCGGGCTTGGGGTAGTCACGATACGGGCCCCAGGGGACGGGTCATGACATTTATTATTTTGTCCACTAAAATATAGAAACCATATTTTATTATGAATGGGACACTGAAAATCAATGGAAAATTACATAGACATTCCCTCTCATTACCACATGTAAACCATTAAAGGCTATAAGAACCCCATTACTTTTTGGTTGTCTATCATTAACTGTAGAAATTCAAAAAAAATAGAATCAAAATATACAACAATTCTATTCATTCTACAATACCAAAATAATTTTAAATTCCATGATTTATCTTTGACACTCTGGGTTATACCTTTTAACTCTAATATTGATACACACACATTACAGTAACCTAAATATATATAGGAACCATCCCACATTATATGAAATAATGGATTGGTTCCACCTAGACCATCTACCAAATAAACATTAACCTGCCATTTATAGTGTCCCACACACTCTTGAACACCTCATTAGATTACTAACTCACATTCACCTTATCCACCAACATATATATTACATTATTTTTAGATAGAAAAATATCATGTTTAGTCTCTGTTAAATATAGGTAAATGTCTTTAAAAAGACTTCATTTTATACTATTTCTTCCTAGAATCCATCATTGGTCGGGTTATTGTTTTCCTACACAAATAAATATTAAACTTCCTTCCCAATTGTTAGTATGTATATTATAATAAAATAAAATGTATAGAGATATTCTATCCATAAGGAGTATCTTATGTTTAGTAAAGATAATTTTTCAAATGTAAAATAGACTCTTATGATACGCAAACACCAATAATTCATCATCGAATATGAAATCCATCTATCCCATTTGGTTTCAATCAATAGTGTCAAATTTATTCTATGAAATGATTATTTTCACATTGGAGGTCTCATATACCTAGGATAGTATTTCTTAACTATACATCCATAAATAACATATAGAAAAAATAATCATGAGTAATCAAAATAAAAATAGAAAAAATCATGAGATTATATAATAATCATAATGAGTGATAATGATAGAATCCACATAATTCCAAGGTGGATGTCTATAAATATTTTCAACAAAAACATATGGATACATATCCATCACAATTAAAAGAGTATTTGGATTCTTACATACCAATGAATAAGGAACTAGGAACACTAATTTACTTACAATAAACCAAATTTGAAATATTAAATGAACAAGAAACTCTAATGTTAAAATTATGAATAAATCATCAATGATTTCAATATTGTACCACTTACTATTGATGAAATAACATCAATCAAATAATCCCTTATATAATGTTTTTTGTAAACTAGTTTACCCTGACTCCTTTGAGGATATGATCCCCAAATATATGGTGGTGAACCCTCTCTACCATCAATACTAATCATATCTTGTCTCAAAGAACATACTTAAAACATTGATCCTTACACATTATTGGATTCACCATCACTGCTCATTATGGATAACCGATTCAAATTCACATATGTGTGTCCAAAAATCCAATAATAATTGTCTGTGAGATGAATATTCAAATACATTGTGATTATGCGACCCATATATCGACACATTACACAGTCTATTAACCATTATTCATTAGAAAAACAAGATGAATCCTCTATTAGTTTACCTAATAATTTGTGTAGTTCATCTTCTAAATAGTAAATAATATCATTCCTCAACCAAACCATGGAAAAAACTCACATCTTATTGGATGTATTTTTATTCCTCCACCAAATCATCTATAAAAAAACTCCCACATAGGTAGGTTGAATCTAAAAAATATTCACAAATGAAATATCATTTTCAACATCATTTTAAATATATATTACTTGAGATTTTGTGTTTTCATACTCTCTAGAACATACTTCACAAGATTAGATAACATTTATTCATATTTCATCCTTGAAAAATTATATTATCCTACATAAAACAAAACCCATGTTCTAAGAGAATTCTTATTGTATAGGTTCAATTATTCAATATATGTCCAATAGAATATAATTTTATTAAGATCCTTTCACTTCCATTCATTGACAATCACTTTCAACCAATTCTATGTTATCCCTTATGGGAAACTGGATTAAAAAATATCTACCAATTTATATGGGTTCAAATAACCATAAATATAGTATGTTTCCCAAATTGATTCCCATATTTCTCAATCCACATATACCCTATTTATGGTATTTGATTATAATTCATAAACTCTGATATCATATCAACCTTCGTAGGTATACACTAACTAAATCATATATAAAACACTAAATGAAACGTATGATCACACAAACAAACTGATGTTATAAGTGAGCATGCTCAGTTAGGAATATCATTGTCCAACTAGAACCTCGCCAAGTTTCATATTCCCGAGCACACTAATAAATTTCCATAAAAACATGTAATTACTCTAGATTCAATAATCACAAAAATTTATTTTCCAAAGGACTACTAGGATGAATATTATTTTCTTAGCTTATTTAGTACACATAGATTTATCCCAATAGTAAATTTCATTCATCATCAAATATTATTTCAAAAATAAAGTGGATATAATAAAAACTTTCGAGTCATTGAATGTAAATTTTCATTATTTAATTGGTTTTCATATAACCATGTAATGTCAATCTGTATATATCATGTGAAATTTGATGAATGGTTTCCTTTTTTTCTCAACCCATGTTTGGTTAATAGAGATAATTTATTATAGAATTTTGACATAACCAAAGTCCAATTTACTAATGCCTATCGGTGATTCGGAGTTCATGGAAAACAATTTACGTAATTATTTTTTTATTTTGTTTCAAGTCGCAACTATATTATGATAACATATAATCATAATCTCCATGAATTTCATTGAGAATTATTTTATGATATAATTTTCTAACACCTAAACATGAATGAAAAAAATCATAAGACCCAAATAATAAATTCATATGGCCCCATTTGAGATACCTAATTAATAGTTCCTTCAAGAGAAATATTTACTAAAAAAAGGAAACCATGTTGAATGATTTTAACTCTTATAAAAAAACTCCAAGAATAATAAAATAAATAAAATAAAATATTTTTAAATATTTATTCATTACTGAAACATATTATGAAAAAAAATTCAAACATAGTGTATGAAATAAACATAGTGAAAAAATATTAATAAAATAAATAATGACCATACCAGAAGCTATTATCCCCCCCCCCCATAAAACCATAATTAATATATGGACCACCTTTTATGGATAATCATGTGTTCTATTTCCAACACTATGTATTATTAATTATATAGTTACACCAAGATCAACATATAATGGATGTATGTAAACCCAATAGGGTTTCCTAGGAACTCTAATGCTTGTCCATAAATGACTTAATATATATTTAAAAAAACAATGATAAATGAAAAATATTTTTCAAATTACATCATTGATTAATATTATTTGATATCCATGCCACAATTTTTCAATTATTGAAACATTTAAAAAAATACCTCCCATGTGATTCATCAATATACCCAATCCACATTCCTTTTCTAGGAATCACACATAAAATTTTGAATTCTAAAAAATTTTAATAAGTAAACTATTTTCAAAAATTAATAAAAAATTACATATTTCCATATATACATTGAATGTTCATCATATCCAAATATCCTAATGAAAATAAATTTATCACAATAACATTCGAATAATTTTATGGTTTTCAATGCTAACCACATAAAAAATACACGTTCTACTTATTCAATCACTATATTGTTTTACCACAGGATAAATACACATTCATATATCCAAAATCACACCATAGAATTTTCTCAGTTCTGTAATACATAATGAATAATTTATTGGTTTATGGATTCCTCTAAAATATTTATATAAAATTTAACTTTTTTTATTATTTTGGGTTAGATATGTCATTCCACATTTAATATTTTCTATTAAAATAAATAATTCTATATAAAGAGTTGGAACAATGACGTTTTTATAGAGGTTTTTGAAATAACCAACATAAAATTTCCTCTTCCAAATTTATTTAATGCAGACATGATTATTTTTCTTCATATCCTTTTCTTAGTGACCAAAAAATTGAGTTAATGCAGTGGACATTTAATAAACTGTTTCGAGATATTTTACCAATCTCTCCCTAAGATCAAATAATTTATCGTGCCTTAATATCCATTTTCCAGGGACCTCACCACTAATTATAGATTGTTGAAACATTGTCTAACATTGTAGAGTATAATAAATAGACCCTTATAATAGAAATAAAATGTGAAACATGAATTTAATATAGTTTTTCATATAGTTTTTATCATCAAAAAATGGTTTTGTATGAGCCAGATTTTAGGAAAAAAGTAGTTATTCACAATGAGTCGTTGAAAATACTCTTGGATGCGAACATCAATATAAAAAAATAGAAAAAATATCCCATCTTTATCCTATATTATCATTTTTTTGTTTTGTTCTTCAATTTCATTCAGTCTTCAAAATATTATTTAAAACCCCAATTTTTAGATTGATCGATAATATAAAAAAAATCCAATCTATTTTTTCTTCATTATAACATTTATTTGTAAATGAAAGTTCTATTAATCTATCAATAATATTTATATACATAAATTAAATCATTATAACCATTTTACACAACCTTATGTATAAATTTATCCTAAAATTACCTCGATCATAATAATTTAAATAGATGTGAAAATGAATTTCAAATCATCCTCACAAAAATTTGAATATTTAAATCATTTTAAACATTTTGAATTGATATCCAAAAATAGAAATCATAAATACCTTTTAATATCAAATTATTTCTGAGATCGATAACCTTTCATTTAGTTCTTCATAATCTCTAATGCTTCAAAACAATGATTAATATTTTTCCCCTATGAATTCACTTTTAAAATTTATAGGTTATTTTGAATTTAATCATTATGAAATCTATGCAACCAGTAGAATAAGAACCTTTGAATTTAAAAACAATTAACATTGGAAATGTAGTGTCCTAGACCTAAAAATTCTATTCAATTATTAGAATCTGGTGTTTGGGGTGTTCTTGGAGGTCAAGGTGACTTATTCCCATTACTGCAAAAATTCAATTTTTCTAAAAAGTGTTTCCAAAATAGTAGATCATTCGAACTACCATTGTACCTCATTCCAATTATGATGGTATCTTGTTCCAATCGTTATTTTAGCTAGTTCAAATGGTGACAGTTGTAACACCCGAGACTTTTATGAGAAATATTTTGTTTTTAAATCATCAAAGGAATCTCTCACTACACACAACACTAGATTGGCTTTATTTACACGCAACCGCGGCCTTCCTCGATAGCTTGCGTCGTACGCAATACCGAGTTTCACTAAACAACGATATGCTATTAAAATATTATTAAAACTAGTCGTTATGAATAGTAATAACCACTTTTTGAAATTTTGTAAATTTTATTTTTCAAAATGGACTTCATTTTTGGATTCGTAATATCAAAATTATCCTAGGGTAAAATTTTGGTATTTTTCTGAAAACTTTCATTTTTTGATGAATAGTGAAACAACTAAGTGGTAGTTAAAAAAACTGAATTTTTCATAAAACATAATTTTACCGCTTCTGTGAGTGGAATTTCGAAAATCTGAGTGACACGGTTAATATCAAGGACTAAAATGTGGTTCAATGAGATGAAAATAATTTTTGGTGAATAGTAACTTTTTATTTTTTTTACCATGGTTAAAAGTAAATAGGGTAGTTAAGGGTAAAAATGATATTATTATTACCCTAACACATGTCCTAATTAAATTGGATAAGTGTAATTTGACCAAAAACAACCTTAGGAATAAAATATGACCTTTTAGGCCCACTTGGATTAGATTAGGACATTTATTATTAATTTATTTAAAGAAGGGTTAAAATAGTTAAAATCAATGTTTAATAAGTAAATAATTTTTAATATAGGGTTATACATAAGATAAATTCTATTGTAAATATTCATTAGAAATATAATAATATTTCCTATATAATGAAATTTTATTTATAATTTTTAGACATTATATAATTTAATTTATTTCTGACACAATGATGATGCAGTAATTACCATAATAGTGAAAAATTAGAATTATTGATATTATAAATACCCAAATAAATATAATTTGAGACTTTTTATGAATTAAACTAATTTTATAGGTTAATTGACATGTTAGTATTGATTTAATTAGTTTTTTTCGAACTAATCATTCTGTTATGATTTTCACAAAAATCAATTACTAAATAGTGTCAAAATTGACATAAAATAGTTTTTAAAACAAATATTATATTATTAATTGTTATTTTATTCCTAAAAATCTAAGGTTAGGCCAAATGACTTAGATAATGTTATATATATTAATAATAAACAACTTGGGGTTCGTTTGGCTTGATATAGTATGTTTATTAACCTTATAGTGTAAGAAAATAAGAAGACACGGTAAAAGTTAAATTATCTAAATTAAAGTTAAATCTAAATGATAAGGTTAAAATTGATACCTATACTTGTCTAATTTCGATTTAATGAGAGTATTTCTACCTATACCAACATTATATTCGAAATATATCAATTTTGAGCTATTAAAAACCGAATTGGACTTTATAATAAAATAATATTTTTAGTTATTCGAAAGGTGCCCCTCTCCTCCCTTATAAAAGGGCACATCCTCCCCCTCTTCCTCACACCACATTGAGCCTTCAAGCTCGGCCAAACCCTGCCAATTTCTTCTCTCCACTTCCCTAGAGAAATCTTAGAGGTCTTGGTCTTCTTAAAAGACCAATTTTAGTGCCCTAAAAGGAGGTCTCAAAGAAGCCCTTCAAAAAAGAGGTAATGTCTGTTACCAATTACTTCATCTTTATTTCTTCTTCCAATTCTTCTTATTTAGTTGTTTCAATATGAAGTAATAACATCAGTATCACTCATATACTGATATGTTATTATAATGACGAAACAACCCTGTTTCTCCATCTATCCATCCTATGGAAAACGAAATCACCGCGCATGCGTACGTACGGAATACCGTCTCCACGCCGTGGTGTAATCTATTTTCCACCACCACCTTACTTGGATGGGTATAATTGTGTTAATAATTACTATATATGATTATTATAAAGTGATATTGATTCTGAAATAGTATACATATACTCCAATACAATTCCACGATCATGGGAACGATATCATCGCTCGTGCGTACGTACGGAATACTGTCTCCATGATGTGATGTGATTCATTCTACATGATCTTCATTGCATAATGATTATATAAATGAATTGAATGAATAAATATGACATATAGTACATTAATACCAATCTGGAAATGATGTATCTATAACATAAAGAGAATAATAAGAATTTATTCGACAAAACATGCATAAGAACATAAAGTTATAAACACCCGAATAACAAGTGGCAATGAAATATTACTACTAAGAAGCTAAGAATATGTCCATATATGATATCATAACAATTATTATGAATCTGGAATATGTCAATAACATTATTTAAATCATTATACAGGAGGTTCAGACACTTTCGATGAAAATCGGACATAAGGTAAGGGAAATATCACAATCTCATTTTTATCCGAGATTGTTTATACTTTGGAATTTACTGGGGTGTATTTTATCATCCACATTCATGTTTCTTAAATATGTAATACTATTTCCATCCACCTACAATTGTTTAAATCCAATTTTACCCTTTGGTGAGTTTTTAGTAAAAGATATGAAAGGAATCTTTTGTCGTTTTTCGTACAATGTACTTTTTGACTTTTCCGACAAAAGTACGAGAAGAATGTTTTTTTAACTTATACGGAATGAATGGATTTTTAAAACATTATTTACAAGAATATTAATTTACAATATTTAAAGTTTATTTTTAATCAACTTCTTTTAGTTTAAAATTGTATGACCTGTTAAGAAAGGAAAAAAATTTTGAAGTAGAAAGGATATTTTCCTCAAGAATGGAGTTCAGGTATTTTATCAAAATTATTTTCCATCTAAGATAATATAGGGTTCCGTTTCTATCCCTATTATTAAATTGATTTGATTATGTTGTGATGGAATTATTTTTATGAATTACTTAATCTTATATGAATTGTTTTATGATGTCATGATGTTTAAGAATCCCATTTTTATTACATGGGTTATGCAATGATGTATGATTTATGATTTTGTGGCACACATAAGAATGGTATCATTATGAGATGGGTGGGACCTATATCTCCCTCCAATTCATTGGGTAAAGATTTTATATCTCATGAGATAGACATGGTTGGAATAGCAGGTTAAACCGGTTCAGTGAAACAGGACTGAAACGAGGAGTGAACTCGGTTCAGAAATGGACTTTGTCCACTAAGATAGTCTTGGAAATGAGTCTTGACTAATACGAAATGATTCTCTATTATTATGTGTGTATTCCACAAAGATTCATGTTTTATGTTATGATTATTGTGATTACATTTCACTACTATGATTTATCCCATGTTATGAAATTATGATCTGTTTTCAGGTTATGATTTCCAAAAGTTATGTTCTTATGAATATGATGTGATTGATATTTCTTTTGTTTACCCTTACTGAGAATTTGAGCTCACCCTTTTGTATGTTTTCTTTCCCCATGTCAGGAAGAATGTTATTAAGTAAGATATGTCAAAAGGGACTATAGATATGATGAAATAAATGGGAGACAGTGTAGACGCTTTATGAACCAGTTGTTTATGTTTCCCAGTTTCTAAAGACACTATACCTATATGGTCCTTTCCAGGGTTTTATTATATGTTGTAAAAAGTATGCTTCAATTTTGAATTATTAACAATGTATGTAAAGTATGGGTCGTTATAGTTGGTATCAGAGGAAAGGTATAGTCAACCTTTGGAAACTAGGATGTGAAAGACTTAGTAAGAATCCTAAGGATAAGTCTAAGCATAGAACACAATCATAGTGTTTTAGAAATGTCCATGAATAAACTTGGATAAGACCTTAAGTGTGAAATTTTATTCTTGATTATGTGGTTTTCCTATTATAATTAGTGTTTCTCACACTATTCTTGTTGGTTTTAGTCAATGGCTAGAACCCTAAGGAACCGTGTTAATACGAAATGCGATGGGCAATGAAATGATTGTCCCCTTGAGCAACCAAACGTTATGGGAGCTGGAATGCAAAATCTTGTAGCCATGCTCACACAACTTTCTCAAGCTATGAATCATGCAGGACTTCCAAACGAGCAAAGGAAGGAGCAACATTCTATTGAATCCTTCATGAGGCAGCGTCCACCTTCTTTCAGCGGGTCTACTGATCCATTAGTTGATGAACAATGGATTAGTACTACTAAAAAGATATTTTCAGTTCTTCAATGTTCTAAACATGATAAAGTCATCTTAGCAGTGTATCGTTTGGAAGGTGATGCTGATCAATGGTGGAATCTTATCATGAATATGAGGCAAAGAGATGAAATTGATTCCATGGAATGGGACAAGTTCAAGAAATTATTTTTCAATAAGTATTTTCCTCGTATTCTTCGAACAAAGATGCAGAAGGTGTTTCTTGAACTAAAGCAAAAGGATGATAAATCCGTTGGTACCTACGAAGTAAATTTTACAAGACTTGCAAGGTACACTTCTGGTATTATTATCCAACCTAAGAGTAAGATCGATCGATTCTTTAGTGGCTTAAAACCAAGTATTCGAAGGGCTTCATCCATAAGGGACATCAATAGCTATGAGGAAATCGTTCGATGTGCTCTCAAAGTTGAGATAGATATTTGTGTAACCCATCAGTCATATGGGTTTGATAAGAAGAGGAAAATGGAATTCAAAAGAAAATCTAAAGAGCACATTGAAAAGAAGATGAGCATTCCCTTATGCTCAATGTGTGGAAAAAAACTTGGAGGGAGTTGTCTTAATGGGACAAGTAAATGTTTCAAATGTGGAAAGGAAGGTCATCGGGCATTTGAATTCCAAAATGATGGGAAGAAGATGTCTAATGATGAAAAAAAGCAAGGGATACAAAGAATGAACCTAATACACTTCAATGTTTCAAGTGTAAGGAGATGGGGCATTATACCAATCAATGCCCAAATCCAATGGTTGATGATGATGGTCAACGTCAACAAACTCTTAAGGATAAAGACAAAGGAATGTCACATGAAATTTCTATCAGCGATGTGGAGTACGATAACGATGTGGTGAAAGGTACACTTACCATCCACTCTAAAGTAGAAAATGTTTTATTTGATTCTGGATCCACCAACTCTTTTATTTCTGAAGAATTTTATAAGGATATCACCATATTACCTCAACAATTATATGTTGACTTAGCTATGACAACCCCTAATGGCACAACAGTCACATCAAAAGTTTTTAATTCTTCCCTGATTGAAGTTTGTGGGAAATTGCTTCCTGAAAATCTTGTGATCCTTCCTATAGTGGAATTTGATGTGATTCGTGGCATGGATTGGATTTCTTTATATGGAGCTCATATCAATTTCCAAAGAAGGGAAGTCACATTTCATATTCCAGATCAATCTATGATCGTCTATCGATGCAAGGATGAACATAACCTTCCAGTGGAAATTTCATCCATCTTATGGGTCTTGATTCCACTGAATGAAGGTTATTTATCTCAAATGGTTGGTGAGAAACTCATAATTAAGAATATGCCCATTTTATGGGAGTTTGATGATGTCTTTCCAGAGGAATTTCCGGGTCTTCCACCAAATCGTGAAGTTGAGTTTTCAATAGAACTCGTACCAGGTGCTTTACCTATTTCAAAGACACCTTATAGAATGGCCCCAATTGAGTTGCAGGAATTGAAGAAGCAACTCCAAGAGAATCTTGATAAGGGATTCATACACCCTAGTTCGTCACCTTGGGGAGCACCTGTTCTGTTTGTTAAAAAGAAAGATGGATCAATGAGACTCTACATTGATTATCGAGAACTTAACAAGATCACTATCAAGAACAAATATCCTCTCCCGCGCATTGATGACTTATTTTACCAACTATGCAGAGCTCAATACTTTTCCAAGATTGATCTTCATTTAGGGTATCATCAATTAAGGGTCAAAAGGGAGGATATATCAAAGACGGCTTTCCATACAAGGTATGGACACTATGAATTTATAGTGATGCCATTTGGTCTTACTAATGCCCCTGCTATCTTCATGGATATGATGAATAGAGTCTTTAGAGACTATCTTGATTAGTTTGTGGTAGTCTTTATAGACGATATTCTTGTGTATTCAAAGAGAGAGGAAGAACATGAAGATCACTTGAGAATTATATTGAAGACCCTGAGAAAGAAGAAGTATTATTCCAAATTTACCAAGTGTAAATTTTGGCTTCAAAAAGTTTCATTTTTGGGTCACATAATCTCAGAAGAAGGGATATCTGTGGATCCAGCAAAAACAGAGGTTATCGAAAGATGGTCGAGACCAACAACATTAACTGAGATCCGAAGTTTTCTTGGTTTGGCTGGATATTATCGACATTTTGTGAAAGATTTTTCATGATTATCTAATCCACTCACCAGGTTGACTTGGAAAGGAGTTAAGTTTGTTTGGACGGAGGAATGTGAAGAGAATTTCAAGGAGTTGAAAAGAAGGTTATCCAGTGCACTTGTGCTCACACTGCCTTGTAGTAGAGAAAGGTTTGTGATCAACAATGATGCATCCAAGAAGGGATTGGGGTGTGTTCTTATGCAAAATGATATGGTGATAGCTTATGCCTCACGACAGTTGAAAATCCATGAGCAAAATTACCCAACTCATGATTTGGAGTTAGCTGCGGTAATCTTTGAATTAAATATTTGGAGGAATTACCTTTATGGTGAAAGGTTTGATATTTATACTGATCATAAAAGTTTAAAGTATATTTTCATACAAAAGGAGTTGTATATGCGCCAAATAAGATGGTTGGAGCTGATTAAGGATTACGACTGCTCAATCCATTACCACCCTGGGAAAGAAAACAAGGTGGCATATGCATTAAGTCGACAAGACCATGCTAGCTTATCCATGATGAGGATCACAAAAGATCCAATATTAATGGATTTACAAAGGATGGATCTTGGAATTATAATGGAAAGGGAAAAATCTTATCTTTCTCAAATGAATGTTCAACCATCTATACATGTGAAGATTAAAGAGGCACAGAAAGAAGATTTCGAGTTACAAAAGAAGGTGAGAAATGTTCCTGAATTCAACCTTCATTGTGATGGGATAATAAAGTTCAGGAATCGGGTTTTTGTTCCTCCCCTCCCCGAATAAAAGAAGGAGCTGTTGGATGAGGCTCATAGTTCTTCATTATCTATTTATCCTGGAAGCACGAACATGTATAGGGACCTGAAAGATTACTTCTGGTGGGATGGCATGAAAAGAGATGTTGCTGAATATGTCTCTCGATGATTGGTTTGTCAGAAAGTTAAAGCTGAGAGACAGAAGTCTAAGGGGATGTTACAACCATTACCCATACCAGAATGGAAATGGGAAAACATCACTATGGACTTTGTCACCGGACTTCCTAAAACATCCAAAGGCAATAATTCTATCTAGGTCATAGTTTATCGTCTTACAAAGTTGGCACACTTCATCGCTATTAGAGAGGATTTCTCTCTAGATCATCTTTCTAGGATATATGTAAAGGAAGTGGTAATATTGCATGGAGTACCACTTTCTATTATATCTAATCGGGATCCGAGGTTTACCTCAATGTTCTAGCGAAGTCTTCACCATACTCTGGATACAGAGTTGAGTTTCAGCACTTCTTATCATCCTCAGACAGATGGTCAGTCTGAGAGAACAATTCAAACTCTAGAAGATATGCTGAGAGCTTGCTCTATGGATTTTGAAGGTTGTTGGGATCAACACCTACCTTTGGTGGAACTTTCTTATAATAATAGTTTTCACTCCAGTATTCAGATGGCTCCTTATGAAGCTCTCTATGGAAAGAAATGCAGGACTCCAACTTGCTGGGATGAAGTTGGGGAAAGAAAGCTATTAGGACCTGATCTTGTTGATGAGATGGAAGAAAAGGTCCGATCTATTCAACAACACATAAGAGCAGCTTAGAGTCGACAGAAAAGTTATGCCGACAACCGAAGAAAATACATAGATTTTTAAGTGGGTGATAAAGTATTCTTACGAATATCTCCCTGGAAGAGGGTCATGAGATTTGGAAAGAAGGGGATGTTGAGCCCTAGATATATCGGTCCTTTCGAAATACTAGATCGTGTTTGGAAGGTAGCATACTGATTGGCGCTTCCACTGAATCTCTCTCATGTTCATGATGTGTTCCATGTATCTCTCCTGAGAAAGTACATACCTGATCCTTCACATGTACTCATCTCAGAAGTTGTACCGCTGGAGCAAGATATTTGTTATGAAGAACAACCGATAGAGATTCTAGATCGTAGCGAAAAAGTCCTACGAATAAAGACCACTCGCTTGGTGAATGTTTTATGGAGGAACCACCAATTAGAAAAACCTACATGGGAGCTTGAGGATATGATGAGGGAGAGGTATCCTCATCTGTTTGTTACAAAGTGACAATTTTTTAGGGCGAAATTCATTTTAAGGGGGGTAGAATGTAACACCTGAGACTTTTATGAGAAATATTTTGTTTTTAAATAATCAAACGAATCTCTCACTACACACAACACTAGATTGTCTTTCTTTACACGCAAGCGCGACCTTCCTCAATAGCTTGCGTCGTACGCAATACTGAGTTTCCCTAAACAAGGATATGCTATTAAAATATTATTAAAACTAGCCGTTATGAATAGTAATAACCACTTTTTGAAATTTTGTAAATTTTATTTTTCAAAATGGACTTCATTTTTGGATTTTGAATATCAAAATTAGCCTAGGGTGAAATTTTGGTATTTTTCTGAAAACATTCAATTTTTGATGAATAGTGAAACCACTAAGTGGTAGATAAAAAACTGAATTTTTCATAAAACATAATTTTACCACTTCTGTGAGTGGAATTTCAAAAATCCTAGAGACACGGTTAATATCAAGGACTAAAATGTGGTTCAATGAGATGAAAATAATTTTTGGTGAATAGTAACTTTTTACTTTTTTTTACCACGGTTAAAAGTAAATAGGGTAGTTAAGGGTAAAATGATATTATTATTACCCTAAAACATGTCCTAATTCTATTGGATAAGTGTAATTCGACCAAAACCAACCTTAGGAATAAAATATGACCTTTTAGGCCCACATGGATTAGATTAGGACATTTATTATTAATTTATTTAAAGAAGGGTTAAAATAGTTAAAATCAAAGTTTAATAAATAAATCATTTTTAATATAGGATTATACATAAGATAAATTAGATTGTAAATATTAATTATAAATCTAATAATATTTCCTACATAATGAAATTTTATTTATAATTTTTAGACATTAAATAATTTAATTTATTTATGTCACAATGATGAAGCAGTAATTACCATAATAGTGAAAAATTAGAATTATTGATATTATAAATACCCAAAATAAATATAATTTGAGACTTTTTATGAATTACACTAATTTTATAGGTTAATATGACATGTTAATATTGATTTAATTAGATTTATTCGAACTAATAATTCTGTTATGATTTTCACAAAAATCAATTACTAAATAGTGTAAAAATTGACATAAAATAGTTTTTAAAACAAATATTATATTATTAATTGTTATTTTATTCCTAAAAATATAAGTTTCGGCCAAATGACTTAGATAAGGTTATATATATTAATAATAAACAACTTAGGGTTCTTTTGGCTTGATATAGTATGTTTATTAACCTTATAGTGTAAGAAAACATGAAGACACGGTAAAAGTTAAATTATCTAACTTAAAGTTAAATCTAAATGATAAGGTTAAAATTGATACCTAAACTTGTCTAAATTCTATTTTATGAGAGTATTTCGACCTATACCCACCTTATCTTCGAAATATATCAATTTGGAGCTATTAAAAACCCAATTGGACTATATAATAAAATAATATTTTTAGTTATTCCAAAGGTGCCCCTCTCCTCCCTTATAAAAGGGCACATCCTCCCCCTCTTCCTCACACCACATTGAGCCTTCAAGCTCGGCCAAACCCTGCCTATTTCTTCTCTCCACTTCCCTAGAGAAATATTAGAGGTCTTGGTCTTCTTAAAAGACCAATTTTAGTGCCCTAAAAGGAGGTCTCAAAGAAGCGCTTCAAAGAAGAGGTAATGTCCGTTACCGATTACTTCATCTTTATTTATTCTTCCACTTCTTCTTATTTAGTTGTTTCAATATGAAGTAATAACATCAGTATCACTCATATAATGATATGTTATTATAATTACGAAACAACCCTATTTCTCCATCTATCCATCCTATGGAAAACGAAATCACCGCGCGTGCGTACGTACGGAATACCGTCTCCACGCCGTGGTGTAATCTATTTTCCACCACCACCTTACTTGGATGGGTATAATTGTGTTAATAATTACTATATATGATTATTATAAAGTGATATTTATTCTGAAATAGTATACATACACTCCAATACAATTCCACGATCATGGGAACGATATCATCGCTCGTGCGTACGTACAGAATACCGTCTCCATGATGTGATGTGATTCGTTCTAATTGATATTCATTGCATAATGATTATATAAATGAATTGAATGAATAAATATGATATATAGTACATTAATACCAATCTGGAAATCATGTATCTATAACATAAATAGAATAATAAGAATTTATTCGACAAAACATGCATAAGAACAAAAAGTTATAAACACCCGAATAACAAGTGGCAATGAAATATTACTACTAAGAAGCTAAGAATATGTCCATATATGATATCATAACAATATTTATGAGTCTGGAATAAGTCAATAACATTATTTAAATCATTATACAGGAGGTTCAGACACTTTCGAAGCAAATCAGACATAAGGTAAGGGAAATATCACAATCTCATTTTTATCCGAGACTGTTTATACTTTGGAATTTACTGGGGTGTATTTTATCATTCACATTAATGTTTCTTAAATATGTAATATTATTTCCATCCACCTACAATTGTTTAAATCCAATTTTACCCTTTGGTGAGTTTTTAGTAAAAGATATGAAAGGAATCTTTTGTCGTTTTTCGTACGTTGTACTTTTTGACTTTTCTGACAAAAGTAAGAGAAGAATGTTTTTTTAACTTATACGGCATGAATGGATTTTTAAAACATTATTTACAAGAAGATTCCTTTACAAGATTCAAAGTTTATTTTTAATAAACTTCTTTTAGTTTAAAATTGTTTGACATGTTAAGAAAGGAAAAAAATTTTGAAGTAGAAAGGATATTTTCCTCAAGAATGGAGTTCAGGTGTTTTATAAAAATTATTTACAATCTAAGATAATATAGGGTTCTGTTTCTATCCCTATTATTACATTGATTTGATTATGTTGTGATGGAATTATTTTTATTAATTCCTTTATCTTATATGAATTGTTTTATGATGTCATGATGTTTAAGAATCCCATTTTTATTACATGGGTTATGCAATGATGTATGATTTATGATTTTGTGGCACACATAAGAATGGTATCATTATGAGATGGGTGGGACCTATATATCCCTCCAATTCATTGGGTAAATATTTTCTATCTCATGAGATAGACATGGTTGGAACAACAGGTTAAACCGGTTCAGTGAAACAGGACTGAAACGAGGAGTGAACTCGGTTTAGAAATGGACTTTGTCCACTAAGATAGTCTTGGACATGAGTCTTGACTAATAAGAAATGATTCTCTATTATTATGTGTGTATGCCACAAAGATTCATGTTTTAAGTTATGATTATTGTGATTACATTTCACTACTATGATTTAACCCATGTTATGAAATTATGATCTGTTTGCAGGTTAAGATTTCCAAAAGTTATGTTCTTATGAATATGATGTGATTGATATTTCCTTTGTTTACCCTTAATGAGCATTTGAGCTCACCCTTTTGTATGTTTTCTTTCCCTAGGTCAGGAAGAATGTTATTAAGTAAGATGTGTCAAAAGGGACTATAGATATGATGAAATAAATGGGAGACAGTGTAGACGCTTTATGAACCAGTTGTTTATGTTTCCCAGTTTCTAAAGACACAATACCTATACGGTCCTTTCCATGGTTTTGTTATATGTTGTAATAAGTATGCTCCAATTTTAAAGTATTAACAATGTATGTAAAGTATGGGTCGTTATAACAATATCTCACTCCAATGGTGACGGTATCTTGTTCCAAAGGTGAGAGTAGCTCATTCCAACAAAAATAGTAACTCATTCCAATAGAATCAGTAGCTCATTCCAACAAAAATATTAGATAATTCCAACTGAAAATGTATCTCATCGAATAGTGATGGTGAATAATCCAACAAAAACACATCTAATAGAGACTGGTGCAACAATCACTCATCAAACGGTGGTGGCAACTCATGAATAGTGTTTCTAGCTTCCAACAATTTGCAACTTTGACATTATATTTGATGAAAAATGCATTTAAAGCTTTTTTATAAGGAATTAAATGTCGATTAAATTCCCATAATGCCTATATTTATTTTTATTAAGGGTTCAGGTGTTTTTACTTGGTCAAACTATGTGATATTTAACCGACCTGGTCATAATGGTAATATCTAGGATATCATAAATTGCTGCTTCATTTAGATTTTCAAGAGAGCCGAAATATATTCCTCATTTGTTCTTACTTCTTGTTTTCCATAGAACAAGATGCTCATATCCTCTCATTATCATAGGAGACATTCCTTGTGCTATATATTCGGATTGTTTTTACCTGGAGTTCTTCCTGCTCTATGTGCACCCCTAATTTTGGTGAAACTAAGAGGTGTTGATCAGTATTTCATATATAGTATGTTATACTTCTGTTCATCTAGGTTACTCTATCTCTTCCCTCATGTTAATCCTTTCAATGTGATTTCATGTAATCTCCATGTTTTATATAGTCCTTTTTCAGTTATTGGTTGGTGCAGTGGTGTGGTGGTATCCTTGGGTGGATATAGTTTTACAGGAGAGGTGATCATGATCCGTTGTGTTGGATTGTTCTCGTGCAAAGAGTGTTTGGAACCATTTGAGGTAAGGGATTCATGGATTCAATATTTATTCACATGAAACTATAGAGTAAACATTACATATCCCCTGGATTATAATTGAATTGACATAAAAAATATATGAACTGAATTTAAATAATTGGTATCAATTATTTAGCGATGTTATTTCCTGTTTATTTTATAGATAGTCCGATATCATTAATTTTCTTATTTAGAATTTAGATCATGATGGAAATTGGTAATGAAAATAAATCATAAATTAGTTATAAATTAATTGGAAAATGATAAAGAGGCATGTTTAATAAATCTGGTTATTTCTGTCGTTCATTGATGATAATAAATTAGATGCAGTCATGCATGTTTAATTGAATCGGGTAATTCAAAATGGAATAAAGAACCGGTCTTGTGATAAATATAATGCCTTGATGGGTCTGATTTACTCACATAATTGTAAAGGACAACTGCCTTATGATTTGGAGATGTGAGAGATCGTTGTGTGTGAAGGGTTAATACATTTTTTATGGCCAAGATCCCAGTTGTTATGCTGGTTTGTTTACTATTGCATATGTTATTGTGTGAGAATATGATGGGTGATCCTGGAAGTATATTATTATATATGGGGGAAGGGAGGTCCAATGATGGTTGTGGAATATGTTGATGCCTAGAGTGGCAAGATGCACTGTTTTATGCATGTGGGTGTATGGGAGGACACAAGGGATGATGGAATGGGTTGAATCTATGCTTACCTATAGATGTGAAATTTTAATGCTTGTTAATATTTTGTTTGGTTGTCTACATTACATTCCCAACTTCTTGAGTCATATGGTTTTATTTACCCACTTTTCTAAAGAGGCGAAGAAATTTTTTGCATTCCACATGCATTCTGTGTTTATCTTTTCAAGGATGGATGGGTCTACGCTCCTACTATAGCTATCAAAGACTAGATTTATAATTCATCTACCTCAATGTGTTGATCCCCGTGCATCTTGTAGATTAGAATGATTTCTTAGAATACATGGAATTATTGAAATGATATAATGCTAAGAAAAATTATTGAATAAATGATGTTCCACCCACTGGGTTGGAGCTTGCTAGGATGCAGTGTTGAGGCTGTACTTATGAGATATTGTGTACTCGGTTTGGTTATGCCTGTAAGGCATAGATATTTGTTGTGATTCTAATGGAATGTAATGTGAAAATTGATAATGGTTATTTAATTGTTAAATAATTAATTAATGTAATTTGTAACTAATAAAAATTGACATGATGATTTAATAAAGTTATTTTAATGGTTCTCTGCTGATAGGATATATAGTCTGAGCAGCGACATCCAGGAGTCCGAGAAATTGTAGTAGTAGTTGAATCTAATACTAGTTTTTTCTCATAGTGTTGTTGTGAGATAGGTTATGTCAAGTACTTTCTATGTTTCTATATGATACCTCAAACTATCAATTAGAGAGACTAACACCCAAGGGAATCTGAGCCTATGGGGTTGTTCTCCCCAACATCATGGTGGGAGGATGGATAGATGACTTCCCCATTTGGCCCCACTCTATTATGTTGGTAGTTACTTGGGACATTATGAATGGAGGTTAGTTTTACCCATATATGTGTGTGGAGGTATGTAATGGAATGTGGTCATTTCAAAACATATATTCTAGATATATTTTCATTTGGACTAATGTAGGTATAACATGTATAGGTTGGGATCGATTTAGGATCCTTACTTGGTGTATCAACTGAAATGGATTGACCTATAATACTCGATGGATGATACATGTTTTGGGGTATGATGTGACTCCTTGACATTATTAGGTTACTTATGATTTTTTTTATGGTGTTGTGTTTTCCCCATGTGTCTAAGGGAAAGTATTTTTGTTGCATGAGGTGCATATTGCAGTGCTCACCTACTTGTCTTTGGGAAAGCCTTTCTGGAGAGAGATGCTCAGGACAGGCGACGTTGGGGAAAAGTAGAAAAATAGTGTGGAAGTGGTAGCGTGGTACCATAATATTTTTTATTATATATTATACTCTTGTATGTGATACATGACGAGAGTATCCATGGTGAGGTTCAGAACATAGTATAATTATTTACGTGATGAGTTAGTTTCACTATTATTTTTCAGGGTTTAATTACATTTTCATGAGAGGCTCTAGGGAGGATGCTACTGAGTATATTTTTATACTCACCCTATTATATATAAACTATTTTTCTAGTCACTTTGAGTAGGTTGGAAACCCAGATGGTTGCTACTAGTTCAAGGTTTTGAAGAGATTTTTGGGCTTCAAAGTTGTTTTCGTTTTACATTATTCTAGTACTTTCAATTTTACCTTTTGTGTTGTAGTAGCTGCTCCGTGATACTTGGATTATTTTTTATATAGTCATAGATGTAGGATTGAGTTTGTTTCTATCATATATTTCCCTTTATAATGTTGTATCTTATAGTGTAATGCCTCCCATTTATCTGTTTACCATACCCTTGGTGCTAATCTCTAACCAAGGGCCCACTGAAGGTGGGAATCATGGGCCATTATCTCTCTTCTCCCATTTATGGTCTATGAGAGGTCCACATTGTAGGGAGGGGTCATTAAATAGTGGGTTCATATGTTCAGTTGAGGGATAGGATAGAGTTTGGAGTTAGGCACAGGTGAGGTTACAAGGGTTAGTAGAGAAACAATATTAGTTATGATTAGAAATCAGTGTAAACAGTAGAGATGGGATGGGACATAGGTATTTAGGTACCCCTGTGATCTAACACACAAATCATTATGTTTACAATGGCTATTAATTTAGGTGATACTAATTGTATGGAAGAGTGATAGAGTTAATATTTTCAATATTATTAATATGTTTTCAATGAATTAATCACTCTCAATTATTAAATTTGAGTGTATTTTCATCAATTATGTGTTTTTGGTATATTTTGGGCTTAAATGTGAAAATGGGGTAATTCTGTAAAATTGACAGTTTTATATAGCTTCTGTTTTTCAGACATAACTTTTAAAATATTGGTCCAATTTAAGTGAATCGTTAGTTAGGCTTCCTATGCTCGTGGGTTTCACGTATTTATTCTAGACCATGACCCAATTCGAAACCCAATGGTACATAAAAATCAATCAAATAGAGAAATCAATTTTTCACGAAGAATGGACCCCACCGCATTAAATCTACAATATCTCATTCAACAGACCTTAAAATGAAGTTATTAAAGATTCTTTCGACAGAGGACTTTCAAGTGGCGGTTCACATTAAATTTCATAAAATATGAATCTCATTAAGTCATCTTTTGGGCACGCCCAAGTGGAGTTGGTGAAACGGTGTTTGGCGGCCAGAAAAGTAATGTCCATTTATTCGGCCATATCATTCTTTTCACCTTTATAATTACTCTCAAATTTTTAGGGTAGATAGAAAACTTCATTTCCAACATTCTATAATAAGGGACCTCAGTGCGTTTCGGTCGGCTGGTGGGCATAACATAGGCAAACTTCTGGAGGACAGATTCTAGAGGATCAAATTTTTGTTCTTTGTTTTCTCTCTTTTGTTCTTCTTAGTTTTGAAATGAATTATTATTTCCCCTTAGTCACAATTACCCTTACCATGGTGGGGTAAAATTCTGTGTGATTGGGGAAGGAGAGGTTTTCCATGTTGTATTTCATGAGTTCCTTCTCTTAATGTTTTAAAATCCTCTTCTCTTCTGTGAATCAGTTTCAATTTCCTATAACAGTTTTTGTTATGATGTACGGTTGTATCTGATTTTAGATTCTGTTGTTCATTTATATTTGGTCAATGATCAATATATCCCTCCACTAGGTTCTGGTTTATAAATGATGGAATATACCAGGACTTAGTGTTGAAGTACTCGGTGATCACCAGTACGTGTGTGAGGAGTAGTGAATGTTCTTGATTACTTGGGATAAACTAGACCCAATTGGGAATTGCCTAAGATAATTTGGGATATTTTCTACAACTCTATTACACATTGGAAGGAGAGTAGACCGACCTAAGATTTTAGTATGGTTTATTCTCACATTTTTAATTGACAAAGGGAGTGAGAAGAAACAATTGTGGATTCTCACTCTTAACGGTTTAGCAGAAGAGAATTGGATAAATTGGAACTATGATAGAATTACAAATGGAGAACCAAATCTAACCTAATCACCCTTCTCATATAATAGTTTCAATTACTTGTTTTATCAATTTGTTCTCAATCCTTTTCTTAAACCTCTTTCCTTCACTCTTTTCTTTTCAAAATCAATAAATTTCTAAAAACATCCTCACTTCTTTCTCTTATTTTAAGGTGACATCTTAATTGTTATGAACTCCTCTCTAGAGACAACCTAGGATAACCACTCTACTGCATTTTAACATAGGTAATATTTGTTTTTTTTCACACCCCACGACACGCACGTGTCAAAACTTGGCTTTGTTGCCGGGGAGGTAGCGCCAACATTTCCTTTCTTTTCTTTTCTCTCTTTTCATCTTTTCTCATCAAAATTGCTTGACTCGAACTTCAAAAACTGAACCTTTACCCATAGATCCTGATATTGAAAAAACCCTGTTGAATATACATAGAAACATTAATTTGGAATATGAATTTGAGGATGTTCCCCTAGTAGACTCAAGTGAAACTTCAAGTGTTCACTCTGAGCCTGTCGTCATGGCTGAAAATCAAAACCTAACTCTTAGAGACCTATGTGCACCACAATTCCTTAATCAAAAAAATCAACTTGACATGCCAGTGTTACAAAATGATTTTGAAATGAAACCTAACATGATTCTTTTGCTTCCAAAGTTTCATGGTTTGGAAGGTGAAGATCCAAACAAACACATTAAAGACTTAACACATGTGTGCTAAACTTTCATACCCCATGGAATTACCGAGGAGCAGGTAAAGTGGAAGGCATTTCAATTTTCATTGGATGGAGCTTTTAAAGAATGGTTGTACGACCTACAACCAGGAGACATACATGACTGGAATGACCTGGTAAGATGTTTTATGCAAGTATTCTTCCCCACCTCTGGAAGCACATCCATTCGGAAGGAAATCTACGCCATACGACAATCATCTGGAGAAACCCTTTACGAGTACTGGGAGAGATTTAAGAAGCTATGTGCCAGCTGTCCGCATCAATCCATTGAGGAACATCACTTTCTTGTCTTCTTCTATTAAGGAATACAGGGAAATGACAGAATCCTTCTTCATGCATTATCTAGAGGTGCCATGATTGAAAAGTCACCAGAAGAAGCTAAGGGATTGATTGAGAAGATTTCCCAAAACTCACAGCAATCTGGAACAAGAGGTATTGGAACAAGAGTTATTCATGAGGTACACACTTCTCATCCATCACCCTTATTAGAAACTAAGATTGAAGAGATAACTAGTATGGTGAGGCAGATGTCCTTGAAGCAAGTTAGTGACCAACAAGCGCCAGCTAAGGTATGTGGTTTATGCTCATCACCTGATCATTTTACTGACCAATCTTCTGAAATATAGGGAATGGAAACATGTGCAGAAGCCTTTAAGCCAAGACAGTTCCAAAAAAATCAAGGATGGAGAGATCCTAACCAAGTCCAATATGGGTTTGGAAATCAGCAAAATCAAGGTAGACCCCCATACCAAAACCAGTTTCAAAACCAACCACCATTCCAGAATAAATTCCAGAATCCACAACCATTTCAAAAAAAACCATCTTATAACCAGCCTTCATACCAAAAACCAACCAATCTATAAAGACCCTATGAGCAACCATCCACCAGTTCACAACCTCCAATTCAAAACCAACAAAAATCTGTGTTTGAAGGAATGAAAGAAACTGTTAAAGATTTTTCCAACAAGTTTGAAAGTCTCATGGACTTTATGAACAAAAATCCAGGTATACTCCCTTCTCAAACAATCCCAAACCCAAATGAAAATGTTAGTGTTATAACTACATGAAGTGGAAAAGAACTCCAACCACCATCCACCATTAAACTTGAAACAAGAAAAACTAATCTGGGTGAGAATGAAGTTAGAAATGATGAGAATTATATGAAAATACCTCAGGAAGAAGATAAGAAAGAAGAGGATGATAATGATAGGACAAGAAGGAAGAAACAAGAAACACTATTTCAAAGTAAACAAAGGGAGAAGAAATATTTACCACCACCATTTCCATCAAGGATGATTGAATCAAAGAGGTTACAAGAAGAAGCACTGCAAAAAGAAATTATGGACACCTTCTAGAAAGTGGAAATCAACACACCTATGCTTGAAGCACTCAAAAAAATACCAAATTATGCTACGTTTTTTAAGGATATTTTCACCAAGAAAAGGAAAATTCAAGGTAATGAGAGGATCAATTTTGGAAGAAGTGTCTCAGCCCTTATCACACCTCAATTTCTAACCAAATGTCAAGATCTAGGGATGTTTTCTATTCCATGAACCATTGGTTCATTAAATTTCTCTAATTATTTGTGCGATTTAGGTGCATCAATTAATGTATTGCCTCACTTAGTATATACTTCTTTGCATATGTGAGACATGAAGCCTACAAGAGTGGCGGTCCAGCTTGCAAATAGATCCACAGTTTTCCCAGCAGGAGTTCTGGAGGATATCCTGGTAAAAGTCAAAGATCTTTTATTCCCTACTGACTTTTATGTGTTGAATATGGAAGATGATTGGATCCCATCACACTCACCCATCATTTTTGGGAGACCATTCTTAAAGACGGAAAAAACTATCATCAATGTCCACGAAGGGACACTTACCATGGAATTTGGAGATAGCACTATCCACTTCAATATTTTTGAATCAATGAGGCACCCATCTGATGATCATTCACTCTTCGCACTATCCCATGAAGATGGCATAGAACCAATTGAAGAATCATGTATGTTTCATGAATTTTTATCATTATGAGAGAATTTTTCCATTAAATATATCACTGAACATACGGATTCCCAAACTCTTGGAGATTCTGATTTCCTATTGTAAGAAGAGGTAAAATATGATTTCATTGATAATTTGATAAATGATGATGAAGATAATATGATTTCTTGTGTGAAGGATGTCAAACCATTGTAAGTGGATAAGCTCAATTTAGTTTCATCCCTTGAGAATCCTCCTGATCTAGAATTTAAACCACTCCCTAGTGATTTAAAATATGTTTACCTTATGGAGGGGGAGAAATTACCAGTAATAATTGCTAACAATCTATCTGAATCTCAAGAAAAATCATTGATTGAGCTTTTGAGAGATAATTTCCAAGCAATAGGGTGGAGCATAGGTGATATCCCTAGAATAAACCTAAAAATTTGCTCATATCGAATTTTTCTTGAGGGAGATTCCAAACCTGTCAGACAACCACAAAGGAGGTTGAACCCTATCCTGATAGAGGTTGTGAAAAAAGATATTGAGAAGCTGTTAGAAGCTGGGATCATCTATCCCATATCAGATTCACAATGGGTTAGCCCCATCCATGTAGTCCCAAAGAAAACTAGGCTATCCGTCATAAGGAATGAAAAGAATGAATTAATCCCAGTGAGAATTCAGAATAGCTGGAGAGTATGCATAGATTTTAATAATTTGAATCAGGTCACTTGAAAAGATCATTTCCCTATCCCTTTCATTGACCAAATGCTAGAGAGGTTTGCAGGTAGAACTCATTATTGATTTTTGGATGGATTTTCAGGTTATTTTCAGGTACCCATTGCTCCCGAGGATCAATAGAATACTACATTTACTTGTACTTTCGGCACTTTTCATACAAAATGATGCCATTTGGATTGTGTAATGCTCCAGGTACATTTCAGAGGTGTATGGTAAGTATATTTTTTGATCACATTGAAGATTTCATGGAGGTTTTTTTTGATGAATTCAATGTTTTTGGATATTATTTTGACCATTGTTTGAAAAATCTGGAAAAAGTTTTGAAAACATGGATTGAAAAAAACATTGTTTTGAATTTTGAAAAGTGTCATTTTATGGTGGAGAGAGGAATTGTCCTTGGGCATGTCATTTCTCAGAAATGCATTGAAGTTGATAAATCAAAAATTGAAGTGATAAATTCTTTTCCTTACCCAACTTGTGTGAAACATGTTAGATCATTTTTAGGACATGCAGGATTCTACATGAGGTTTATCAAAGATTTTAGTAAGATTTCTCTCCCTCTCTCTAGATTACTTTTGAATGATGCTGATTTTGATTTCAACGGTTCATGTAGGGAAGCATTTGATGGGTTGAAGAAGAGATTGATTACACCACCAGTGATGCAGCCACCAAATTGGGAAGAACCATTTGAGCTACGTTGTGATGCTTAAACCAAGAAGTTGGAGCTGTCCTTTCTCAGCGAATTGAGGGCAGGCCACAAGTCATTGAATAAGACTTGAAAACCCTAGATGCGGACCAATTCAACTACACAACAACAGAAAAAGAGTTTTTAGCAGTTGTTTTTGCTTTAGAAATATTTAGATCATATCTTCTTGGAATTAAAGTCATTGTGTTTTCTGATCATGCAGCTCTTAGGTACTTGATGAAGAAGGCTGAAGAAAAACCAAGGCTAGTGAGATGGATGCTACTACTATAGGAGTTCAACATAGAAATCAAAGATAATAAGGGATCTAAGAACCAAGTGGCTGATCACATAAGTAGACTACCCAACACCGCTGAAGTTGAAATTCCAGACACTGAACCACTAAATGATCGCCTTCCAGGAGAGCAGTTGTACTTTATTTAAGGATAAGTACCTTGCTATACTGACATGGTCAATTATCTGGTAACATATCAGCTCCCATCTCATTTAAATTCTCAGCAAATTCACAAATTGAAATCTGAATCTAAATATTACATCTAGGATGATCCATTTCTTTGGAAGATTTTCAATGACCAAATGATAAGAAGATATTTGCCTCAAAATTAAATTGAATCAGTCTTTAGGTTTTGTCACACATTAGCTTGTGGAGGCCACTTTGGACCTCAAAGGACCATAAGAAAGGTTTTATAATCTAGACTTTATTGGCCAACACTTTTCAAAGATTCTCATGAATTTTTTAAACAGTGTGAAAAATGTCAATTTTCAGGAAATATTTCAAAGAGACAAGAAATGCCCCAAAATCCACTTAATTTTTGTGAAATATTTGAAGTTTGGGGGATAGATTTTTTGGGACCTTTCCCAATGTCATTTGGAAATTCTTATATTCTTCTTACTGTTGATTATGTTTCCAAATGGGTGGAAGAAAAAGACACTAGGACTAATGCTGCTAAAGTTGTTTTTGATTTTATCAGGGCTAACAAATTTTGTAGGTTTAGAGTTCCTAGAGCCATAATTAGAGATCAAGGTACTCACTTTTGCAATAGAAGAATGGAGGATTTGTTAAAAAGGTATGGGGTGCATCATAAAACATCAACTCCCTATCATCCACAGACTAATGGGCAAGATGAAGTGTCCAATAGGGAAATCAAAGGAATTTTGGAAAAGACTATTAATCCAAATAGGAAGGATTGGAGACAAAGGTTAGAAGACACATTATGGGCTTACAAGATAGCCTACAAAACCCCAATTGGAATGAGTCCATATAGGCTGATTTATGGGAAAAGTTGTCACCTACCAGTGGAATTGGAATATAAGGCATATTGGGCTATGAGGAAGATGAATCTGGATCTTGAAAGTGCTGGGAAAGAGAGAAGATTGTAGTTACACGAGCTGGATGAAATTATAAGGGAATCATTTGAAAATTCCAGGATTTAAAAATAGAGAACAAGAGTGGATCATAACAAACTGATCCAACCAAAAGACTTTCATCCTGGAGACAAGGTGTTGTTATTCAATTCAAGACTCAAGCCGATGATAGGTAAACTTCATTCCAGGTGGGAAGTTCCATTTATAGTTACTAATGTATATCCTTTTGGTGCTTTGTAGATTGTGAAGGATGGAGCGAAGGATCCATTCACTGTTAATGGTCACAGATTTAGGAAATTCCTTGGGACCATGCCATCAGAGCCAATATAGGAGATCACAATCCTCCAACCTGTTTATCAATAAACTCCATCAGGTCGTACCACCCCTTTATATTTTCATGATTGCTATGATTCAATTTCCAATTTTCTTACAGGTTAAATACATTTGAATGCATTGCGGACAATGCATCATTTCAGTGTGGGGGAGGGAACCTTTGTAGTTTAGGATTTTTATGTGTTGTTTGTTTTCCTATTTGTTTTAATAAAAACATGTTTGTGTATCAAATTTTGTGTGATTATTCTTAATTTTTTTTCGTTTTTGAAACTTTTGTACTGAAATGATTATCTTTGACATTTTTGAAACCCATGTCCATGGGAGAAATAATTTATTCCTTGAAACTGAGCTTAAATGAATGCTGAAAATGACGTTGTTTCAAGTTCATTTCTTTGAGAGAGTCATGTAAAATACTTTGTTTTTTTGAATCCCATGCCACATATCACTGTCTTTATATTTGAAATCACATTCTCGTGAGGCTTCTGAACCATTATTTTCATATTCTTTACATTCACCTCACTTCTTGAGAGAACCAAATCATGCTTGTTTTAACCAAAATTTGATTTATACCTTTCAAAACATGAGGGTTTGGGGTAAATGAGTTTTAAATTATTGAGGAACTTATTTGGATTGAAAGCCCCCTTTTCAAGATAATCCCTTTCATAATGGCCTACCTTGAACATTTAATCCTTGTAGCCTATAGAAGTCATGAACATCTTGTTAGGTTAGCCACATTACGAGCCAATATTCCCTATCCATCCTGCTCTTAAAGTGAAATTGCATGATCTATTTGAACATAAGTGTGGGGGAAAGATGTATTGTATTGTACTACCTTATTTTGGGATACTTTGGTTGAAAAAAATGTTGAAGATGTGTTATTTCTGCTGAAAAAAAAATCAATCTACTGAAAGATGTGCCTTTTCTGGAGCTTTCGTGATGAGAGAAGTTGTGCCTTTCTGGAGCTTCTAATGTAAAACAAGAAAGTTGTGCCTTTTCTGGAGCTTTCAAGAAATATTATATTTGAGAAGATTGAAATTTTTGCTACTGAAATTATGAAATTTGTGAACATTCCTTGATATTCCATGAAGAAGGAGCTTATTTTCTACTAAGGGGAGTGAAGAGGAGACCATACTTTTGTTTAATTTAGATTAACGCAATTTTGCTTCAAAAAGAGCCAAGCCCTCTACATTCAGCCTCAGAATATTTATATCTAAATCCTACCAACCTAAAGCCACAGAACAAACTTGACAATTCCTCATGATAAACATATGTCTTTGACTCACATCGGGTGGAGATGTAGGAATTTATCAAGTCTATGGTGACCCCTGTATGAGTTTGGATGAGAAAGACATTGCTAAAAAATTGAAAATTTGTTTGATAAGAGATAATGAAGTTAGGTAAGTGTTTCTTGTGCATGGGATGAGAAATGAAGAGTAAATATTTTGAATGATATTAAATTAAGAGCATTAAATAATATATTTTTTTGAGGCATGATATATTTTGTTTCTTGTTTTCAAATTGGTCGATCTCATGGATATGTGTTTTGAATTTACTTTGATTTTATTTTGATTCTGACTTGTCCAGGAGTCCAAGCGATAAGTGTGGGGAAATCGATAGAGTTAATATTTTCAATATTATTAATATGTTTTCAATGAATTAATCCCTCTCAATTATTCAATTTGAGTGTATTTCCATCAATTATGTGTTTTTGGTATATTTTGGGCTTAAATGTGAAAATGGGGTAATTCTGTAAAATTGACAGTTTTATATAGCTTCTGTTTTTTGGGAATAACTTTTAAAATATTGGTCCAATTGAAGCGAATCGTTTTTTAGGCTTCCTATTCTCATGGGCTTCAAATATGTCTTCCAGACCATGACCCAATTCGAAACCCAATGGTACAGAAAAATCAATCAAATAGAGAAATCAGTTTTTCTGGCAGAATGGACCCCACCACATTAAATCTACAATATCTCATTCAACCGAAATTAAAATGATGTAATTCTAGAGTTAGTCGATAGAGGACTTTAAAGAGACAGTTCACATTAAATTTCATAAAATATAAATTTTATTAAGTCATCTTTTGGGCGTGTCCAAGTGGAGTGGGTGAAACAGTGTTTGGAGGCTAGAAAAGTAATGTCCATTTATTCGGCCATATCATTCGTTACACCATTCAATTACTCTCAAATATTTGAGGTCGATATCCAGCTTCATTTCCAACATTATATAAGAAGGGACCTCAGTGCGTTTCAACCGGCTGGTGGGCAGAATAGAGGCAAATTTCTGGAGGACAGATTCTCGAGGATCAAATTTATGTTCTTTGTTTTCTCTCTTTTGTTCTTCTTAGTTTTGAAATGAATTATTCTTTCCCCTTAGTCACAATTACCCTTACCATGGTGGGGTAAACTTAAGTGTGATTGGGTAAGGAGAGGTTTTCCATGTTGTATTTCATGAGTTCCTTCTCTTAATGTTTTAAAATCCTCTTCTCTTCTGTGAATCAGTTTCAATTTCCTATAACAGTTTTTATTATCATGTACGATTGTATTTGATTTTAGATTCTATTGTTCATTTATATTTGGTCAATGATAAATATATCCCTCCACCTGGTTCTGGATTATAAATGATGGAATAGAGCAGGACCTAGTGGTGAAGTACTTGGTGATCACCGGTATGTGTGTGAGGAGTAGTGAATGTTTTTGATTACTTGGGATAAACAATACCCGATTGGGAATTGTCTAAGATAATTGGGGGTATTTTCTATAACTCTATTACGCATTGGAAGGAGAGTAGACCGACCTAAGATTTTAGTAAGATTTATTCTCACATTTTTAATTGACCAAGGGAGTGAGAAGAAACGATTGTGGATTCTCACTCTTAACGGTTTAGCAGAAGAGAATTGGATAAATTGGAACTATGATAGAATTACAAATGGAGAACCAACTCTAACCTAATCACCCTTATCATATAATAGTTTCAATTAATTGTTTTATCAATTTTTTCTCAATCCTTTTCTTAAGCCTCTTTCCATCACCCTTGACTTTTCAAAATCAATCAATTTCTAAAAACATCCTCACTTCTTTCTCTTATTTTAAGGTGACAGCTTAATTGTTGTGCACTCCCCTCTAGAGACAACCTAGGATAACCACTCTACTGCATTTTAACATAGGTTATATTTGTTTTTATCACACCCCACAATAGGAACGTGTCAAAGAGACCTAGGAAATGATAATGAATCATTCTTATATGTGCCTATGTTTTAATGGGTAGATATTGGGACATGTAAACCTAAAATAATTAAAATATAATAATTAATTAATGTTAAAGTCCTTCATATTCCAGGTTTGGGAGCTCTAACTATTTTCTATTTTGTATGTTTGTCTTTAGGTTGACAATTGAATCAGGTTCGTACATATGTTTTTAAGTCTCATGAGATATTATATGTGAAGGTGTTGGTGGTTATCCTTGGCTTGTGCTGCTCTGTGAAACAATCATAGTGGTTATCCTTGACTCGTACTAATGTCATGTTTTATATTACTTCCAAATTTCATTAAATCTAGGTTTATAAGATTCTGTGTTTATATGTTAAGGTTACATATGTTAAATTCCATTTTATATCATCACGTCATGTCATCTATTCCTTGTGCTAATAATTTCTTCTTATGGTTATCCCGTATTGGGATACCTAGCACATCACTTTGTTCATGTGTTCCCAAGGGTACCCTATGCAAATGTTTCAGCACAATGAAAGTCAGAAGACTAATTTTAAGCTTAAATAAAGACGTTTTTTAGTCACATGTTATTAGTTTTATGTGGCTAGTCTTTAAATACGCAATACTTCACGATCCTTGGTCAGTACTTTGATGTATAATTATGCCTAAAATCACATAATGTCTTTTATAAAAGGTTGGTGTTGATATAAATAGTGTTTCTAGAATGGTATATCATTCCAACGGTTACAATTGGTCATTACAATGGTGACACTACATCATTCCAACAGTTAGTGTATCTCGTTCTAACAGTTACGATAACACATTCCAAAGATGATGGTAGCTCATTCTAATGTTGAAAGTAGCTCCTTCTAATGGAAATGGTAGCTCATTCCAATAGTAATGGTAGCTCGTTTCTATTGCAGCAGCAGCTTGTCAAATGGTGATGGTGACTCATCAAAGGGGACTTGTCCAATTGTGACTCATCCAATATAGACTCATCCAACAGTGGCGGTGACTCATGAAAATTGGTTCCTACTTCCTGCGATTTCACTCCTTTGACATTATCTTTGATGTAAAACACATTCAATTCCTTGTTTTATAGCATTTAAGGTCAATTCAAAGACCATAATTCATATCTTAATTTTCCTTAAGGGTATGGGTGTTTTAAATCGGTCAAACTATGTGATCATTTATAGATATGATGTTAATGGAATAATCCAGCATATCATAAATTGAAGATTTGTTTAGATTTATGAAAGGGAAGAGACATATTCTTCTATTGTTATTACTTATTATTTTCCTTCTTATGAGACACCAAAACATCTCTTTCCTAGAGGAGTTGTGTAATTTTTTGTAACATCTTATCATGTTTTCCTTAAAGTTCATCATACTTAATGTGAACCCCTTGTTTTGGTGAAACAATCAGGTATCAATTATTCTTTGATATGACGTATGTTCAACCTTTATTTTATGGGTTCCTCGATCTGTTCCCTCCCATTTCCCTAATCTAAGGTGTAAGAGATATCAAAATAAAATCCTTATGAAATTCATTCTACGTCTATTGTCTCTAATTCATATCATGTTTGGAAATTTCATACTTCAAGTTATTATGATCCATGACGACAAGAAAGAACTTCCAAATAAGGTATTCAATCAAAAAATGCAGCACAAGAACAACTGATTCTTGCTCGAGGCCATGGGTGATATTGTTATTCTCATAGAGACATAAATTTGTAGTCCCATAAGTGGTCACTTCCTTTTACCACATCAATATTGATATTAAACACATATTAGAAGCATAAAAACATATTAACCATCAACCCTACGTCTTCTAATTGAATTACTAGAATAGTAGCCTATTTACCGATCAGTTTGTATAATGCAATCTAACACCAATCATTCTAGATAAAATCATAACCCTTTTAATTCAAATATTTCAATTGAGATACATTCAATAAGAAATAAGACTAGATACTCTAGTAATAGCCAAAAAATCCATGAAAATTTTTAACTTCTGCCACATTAATTGGTGTTCCCCAAGAAACAACTACCTCAACCTTCAATAGGTCCATTGCTGCTCGCAAGGGGTACACAACATGACCAATGAAATAAAAATCTAGTGTCCAGTTAGAAAGCACAGAAAAGTTCTGGTGAAAAAATGGAGTGTGGATAAACTAAATCAAACAAGGGGAAAATATAGTTACTAAATAGAATGATCATACCTCTAATGATCTCTGGACTCTAAAGCGATTCTTCCTCCATTGTATGCTACTATTCAGATCCTGATCCTATAACAATATGATAATGGACACCCCCATGACACACTTTAATAAAAGACCATGAACATATGGAATAACCAAAGGCTGACCTCTACTATATACTTCTCTTATCATCGGGGCATAATTATACTTCCCCTTATACTAAAATGGTATTGTGGGAAAATACTACAGTGTATGACACAAATAATTAAAAATCCCAAAAAATGGAATTAATGAACCATTGAGAATTGGTTCTAGAGATTTTTACAAACCCCCAACAGATAAAGACCTATAGACACATGATACCAGGAAAATAATATAACCCATATGGCCTAGAAGTATAGCAAAAAATATTATGAGGTCAAATCCATATTATACAAAGACAAGAAGTCTGTGGAAGCTAAAACCTTCTATTATAAACTCTACCCCTCAACGAACATTGTTAGTGCCTCTCATAGTAAACCACCATGAATGTCCATGTTCTATATATCATATTCCTTATTCTAAACATCCATGTAAATTGGAAATAAAATGGAATGAATTAATACTATATATATGGACAAATTTCCTCCTATAAACCCTGATCATGAAAGTCTTCATTAGGAAAAATGACAATGGAAAATTGAAACATATCGTTGAACATGATCCCAGGATCTTTCACTAACATTCTCCCTTATTGAAGAGAGATAAATTGGTACCTCTTTAATACATTCATAGATTAAGAAATAATATCTAAAAAAATCTATGGGAATATGACCATAACAAATTGGCCTCATTCCTCTCCCCGTGATTAATGTCCACCTATGATGCATAGGTCCCCACATCCTACTGACAGCCGATGGGACCTAGTACATGAGGTTATCCCATACCAAACAAAAAGAGATCTACATATCATCCATCCAATGATTTTCTCGACATTTGATACACTTCCCTTATACATTTCGATATACATCCAATAAAAATCATTTAACATCCTCTTCCAATGATCATACAGCTTAACCAGAAAATACCCTCTGATGATCAAATAGGTATGGTTGCTAAACCTTCATGCCATGATCGACATGGGGAAGAATACGAAGAGTCATAGCTGAATGGGAAACAATGAAGTCCTAATTACAATAGTGTCTAGCTTTATTAACATTTATTTAATTAATATTATCTTCCCTAAGAATACCCTAATTTATATATGAAAAAATTCACCACGATGAATGTACATATCTTAATCCACTACCCAACAATTTGTTCCACCACACATTGTTTCTCAATAATCATATATTATTTGAAATAATTAATGGGGGTTTTATAATCGCATGTACTTACTGGTCTCCATGGCCTATGTGATAAACAAAGATAAACTATCATGGTTCCCTTATTGACCCATGCATTCCTTGCAATTCCTTACTCTAAAAACCACCATATCTCTTAAGAACCTCCATTTACCACTCTATAATGAACCCCTAAAAATGGTACCCCTTCTAGAACATCAATGAAAATTGTGAGATAATGAATGTACCACATCTAGTGCACTCATGATGGTGAGGAGAAATAATGGTATAGTAATCGCTTAATATGGGAGAAATTACCATATAAAAGAAACATTTTTGGTGAATAAGATGAATCAACCGTAATAATATCCATGTTATAATATAATGAAACCCTATTTAATCTCATAATACAACTGTAAATAAAAAATACACATATAAAACTCAATTTTTTTTACCAAAATTGTATTTATAGAAGTTATAGTGAAACTATCCAAATGGAACTACAACAAAATAACAATATAGCGATAGTTATTTTTAATCTAGTGGTGGATTACAACGATGCTATATGGTTATGTGACAATTTCATAAAATCATCTCTAAAATTGGTGTCGGCAATCAATACGTGGCAGTTTCTTCCATTTAGTAGTTGGTTATGAAATGTGTCATAGAGAATGTATTTTCTAGTGTTATTCTTTATTTTAGTTGAGGTTTTAGCTTAAAAAAATAATGTGGATCTTACAGCGGTATTCAACAACTGTTAAAGTATGACCTTTTAACCTCACAAACTCTCCACTAATATAGATAGAACCACCTCAAAGAAATTTTTTTCAATATTTAGTGGTGGTTTTAACCACCTCCCCCAGAAACTACAATCATATTGTGGTAGTTTAATATGCTGGAAAAAAAATCTATCTCTATTGGCGTTTTAAACTACCACGATATCATTAATTAAAGAAAATCAAGCTTTAGGCCTTGTAGTCCCAAAACCTGCATCCCAAACACCAAAAAACTGACACTGAAAATTTTACCAGATCATCAAAGTATAAGGAAACCTACATGTTAATTCTAATGAATCAATGTACGTTGATTCAAACCCAAAAATAAAGAATCGACATAAGGACCAAGGAAACCGACACATTGAATGAAAAAGTACATTTTTCAATACACTGATAGAATCAAACACAAAACAATATATTAAAAGAGTAAACCTATATGTAAAAGAGAGACAAGAAACTAAACATCATATATGATAATATATAAATTTCAATCTCCACAGCCAGTTGAAACACAACTTATATACACATGGTTATACAATACAAACATAGGACACTTGTTGTCTCGATACCAACTAAAATATAAGAAAAATATAAGAAATGAACACATTGGATGTACTAATAATTGAACAAACACTCCTCATTAATCACTTACGAATGAAGAACTCTGATCAACACCCTCTCCATCTCCATCCATACTTCATGCAACCAGAACCTGGAAGAAATTTATATTGAAAAATATACAATGTTGTATATTTACATTTAATATTAAAATCAATAAATTTTTTTGAACTATATTATTTTGATGTAGTGTGATTTACCTTCTCACCACTATTCATCTCTTGAAATCCCCATTTTTCTTCTAAAGACCTCAGATGGTAATAGTCCCAAACCCATCCGCACGCTTGACCAGGATGCTCCTTCCAAAAGAATTTACCAACTAGGTCATCATGGGAGTCTAAGTAGAACTGTGTGAGATTGAAATCCCATAGTTCATTAATATTATCTATAAATCAAATAGAAATCATATTATAAGAAATATATAATAACATAGTGACAACTGATAATAAGTTAATATATTGAAAAATGAATTCATACCCCATCTTCTTTGATAATTTCATTAAAAAAACCCATCATATTTTTTATAAACATTCAACCACAATTCTGTTCGGGATTATTTGTGGCCTAAACTTAGTAACTGCATTATAACAAGATAAATCAATAATTTAATTTTTTAAAATGATAAAATTTTATAATAAATATTTAAACTAATGAAAAGATTTCCATATTCGATCATCTTCTAGAAAAACACTTTGACCCCACAATGTGAGTATAACACTTCCTCATAAATCATATCATTTAATAAAATAAAATTATGTTCAAAACATATATTTCAAAAAATTCATGCAGACATAAAATAAAAATTATAATAGATGCACATTACTAAAAAAATATACCTAATAATGATAATGACTAACTTAACAAATGACATAAGTGGTAAACAAATGAAGGGATAACTACATATACAATCATTTTACCTTTCAATCATGTCGGTTTCCTTCTCCATTGTTAATTCATCTACTTCTTCCACTCTTACATGACTCATATTTTCAATATCATGATGAAAAAATAAGTCTTATTCTTGTAGTTTATGGGATTAAATGTCAGAGGTCAAATATTTCACTTCATTACCTATATCATACATGTCTCTTTGTTTTATTGGAACAACTACACTCCACCCTTCATCTATGTCATATTTAACATTATATACCATTTTTTCCTTTTTATGATAAGATATATGAATCATGTACTTCACGGTTACCAATAGAAATCAAGTGATAGAACATCACAAAGGTAAATTTCTAAGAATCGCTTTTAGCACCCCTGATAATATCCACTGAATTTCATTTGAATAAAACAACTGAAAAAGGTTTGTGATAGTTTAATTTGATAATATTATTCAATTTTCTATAGTATTACACTTCAGAAAACATAAATATGACACCATTATGTGTTTCCAAACCCTCTTCCAAATATATTGTACGGAATCTAAAGACATTCATATTATAAGTGTCGAACATTTTTTTTGTTTTAGAGGGCCTCAAGCAAGGAAATTCAAATCTTCTGCAACTCTCCTCGACTATTACTATTCATAATCTCAATAAATTAATTTACATTATTTTATTTAAAATGTATTTGTATAAACCTAATATCTATATTGATTTAACTATTTCTGAAATTAACCGTTGTGCAAACCATTCTACAATATCATTATTAAAAACTTATATATTTTTCATTTCATGATCATCCTCTCATCCTCCTCCTTGTTTATATCCTCAACTCTTCAATAAATTGATCTGAAACTTCACTTTTTATCAGAACATATCTATGTGCCTATAATAATTCCATTTTTGTTAGTGTAACATTTTAGCTCTTCCCAACTGATCGGCCAATAACAGGAATAATTTTTTATTTCACATGTATTTCAGATTGAATCAATCTTTCATCAATACATCCAACTCAATTGAATCATTTCATAATATCATCCAAATATCTAGAAAAAGGTAAGACACTCATCTTCTAAATAGCCTTCAAAAATAGAGCCTTTAGGTTGAGCATTATTTTTCACTTATGATTTCAAATTCCCCTGATATTTTTGAAATAAAATAAAAAAACATAATTATGTATTTAATGAAGTGACAATTATTTTTCACTAAAATTATAAAAATATAAATAATGTACCTAAAAATTGGATACATTAATCGACAATGTATGAGGCCTCCTAATTTAGCTTCCTAAACCAAATGCATGGTTAAATGCATAATGATAGTAAAAAATACGGAGGAAATATCATCTCCATTACAAAATGTGTCAATCAAAATCTCTCCCAAAGGTTTTCAATCAAAAATGGATGTAGAGTTTTCTCACATATTTGCCTAAAAATGTGCAGAATTGGAGTACAATAAAAATAAGATTTTCATGTAATAATGTACGCAATGCCAATGGAAGTAATTGCTGTAACAAAATTTGTGAATCATGGATTTTCATTCCATGTATCCTTCAATTAATTAAGTAAAAAAACCTTGACATGTTACATTAAAACAGGTTATATAACTCCACATGGTTTAAGATTCAATGTAATGTATCCTTATCCATTTTTTTCATTGGAAAAAATATTGGAGCATACTTTCTATTCTCATCTAGCAAGAGGTCACTCTTTATATTCATTTCTTATAAGTCTTTCTAAGCATCGAGATGGTCCTTCAACATTTCAAGCTCATCATGTAATGCGAAGATCAAATTGTCAAAAAAATGCTTCTAAATATGAATTACATTATGATTATGCTGCAAAAAATTAAATTCCCAAATATAGAAGTTTAAAGAAAATACTTTTTTATTCAATTATTGCATTCTAATTTCAATTGATGATACACATCGAAAACATTTCACAAAATAATTAAAATTATGCAACTTCACTAATTCAATTTAAACATTTCTATGATATTCAATACTTTAGAACTTGTTAAAAACATTGGAGGTGGTCAACAATCAATAAAACCATTGATTTTTTACTTTTTTAGCCGAAATCTATTAGATGCGTCAAGAAATTTTCGATTACACAAGAAGCACCATTTTCTGACGTGTGGTAGCCGCTCAGGCTCAAAATCAATGTTACAAACAGCAAAATCAAAACTTGTGTGAGTGTTCCAACTAGATAAATTACCGAGTCTAGGGAAGTCACTAATAGTCTACATTAGAGCAGCCTTCATTTTGAATATTATTCTAGACGATTAATCACATGTCTCAACACTGTTTCTCTATAACTCCTATAATTATTCAATTAAAGGCGGAAAGTATACGTATATATCATTTCCAGTCATTTATTTTCTAGGAATATTGATCAAAATGATAAAAGACATTTGTTTCATACACAACCATGGAGGTAGATTGTAAGGGATAAAAACAACTTACGAATTGTTATGATTGGTACTCAATGTCCCAAATGTGTTAAATTAATCAAAAACTAATCCAAATCAAGCATTCCTAAGACCATATGAGAAATATAGATGTAATGAATCAAATTTATTCCATGATTTTTAATCTCTTGGATGTATCATTAACCCAACATTTTTATTATCTACAGAATTCCTCTTCTTGTGTTCAATAGTTTTTGATGACATAAATAATCATTGCAATTGAGGCTATAAAGGAATGTGATGAAAATAATTTTCAGGTGAGTTAATTTTCGTCGTCTTCTTCATGGTTTTATATTGATTCGGACTTAAAACATCTCCCATAGACTTCCATATATAGGATGAACATTTATTGCAATCATGTCTGCTTGAATCCTCTCCCCAAAAAGGAATACAATCATTGGGTCACACATGAATTTTTTTATAATTCTGAACAAGCTTGTTAAATACTTTTTTCATATCATAAATAGTCTCATGGATATTTTATTCAGAAAAATCATCATGAAACAATTCAAATATCATTGACATCACCATGTTTTCAATTCAATATTGGAATTTGATTCTATACAAATTCAACAGAAGAGAATGTTTTGAATATTTCAGACATCCACTATCAGACACTTGATTTCCATCATCAACTAAACCATGAACCACATATGTCTTCTCAGTGAAGTTTCATCTTAAATTAGTCACCACATAATCAAGAGAGGATCCAATGAAATGTTATAATCTTGATATAGTTTTCCTAGAGTCTCAAAAACATCACATGTGACATCACTATTTCTATAACCCTCTACTGGTTGTAATGATATGTTTTGATGTTGATATTCGTGTCTTGTAAGGATGAATTCATCATTTATAAGGTTTTTCATTTAATTTTCCATTGTCAATGAATTTGGGAGCTCATTCTTTGGATTTACATTGCTTCTCAATATTTCTGAAACATTCAATTATCTGTTCCAAATCCAACATAAATAATGTGATGGGAATTGCTTCAATATCATGTGTTCATAAACATCATCTCTCTTTAACCATACTCTAAAAATACATTTCCAACACGAACATATTATTCACCCATCAAAAGATATATTAGAAATTGAAAAATCCAAAAACTCATCCAATCCCTTAAAATACTGAGGTGTGTTCCTCGGTAATGTGATCCATCATTTATCCATATATATCACAATGTGCCTACAAATTATGAAAAAAATTATAATAACTAACTATTACTAAATTGGAATAAAGATTCAAAAATACTAGTTGAAATAAATATGAATATGTAAAATAATCATTCACTAACTTTTAATTGTATTTATAATCATAAGTGAAATTGGAATAAAAGAGACTTTTGAAAAATAATAAAACTCTTTGGATGTTTATAATATGTTGATGAAGAAACTAGTGTAGAGTAGTGAACTTCGACCCTTCTTTAATTGATACAGAACAAGGAAATACAGGGCAATTAGAAATGCCTCAACAATTTAGCATAATCAATCCATGATGTTCTAAATGTATTTCATATTCTTTATCCACTTCTTTCCTTAGCTTCTATTTATAGACAAAACACAAATGGATACCATTTTTATAAATAAATTGAAAATTCTACACATGGGTGTTTCCTAATTCTTCATCATACATTAAAAACCCAAAAGTTATAAATTAAAATTGAAACATATTATTGTTTAATGTATCATGATCAAATTCAAAAATACACTATGTATTTCAGTACTGGTATCATTTACCAGTGACAGAGGCTTTCTACCATTCAAAAAAATGAGATACGATACTAGATAAATATAAAAGGGATATTTTATACATATGTAGCCCATGTAAGGGTATAATAATTTTTTCACATGATGCATAAGGGTGCTTCATAATTTATTTAATTTTCATAGAGGTAACCATTAATAAATACTTCTCACATAAAGATAAGATTCATTTTACACATGTTGTATATAGGAATATTATAATGCTATGTAAGGGTAAGAACAAATTATAAGCATTACATAAGGGTAACTAGTAATGTTGGGTAATGGTAATCTTTTACTCAAATTAGACATGTAAAGGTAATTAGAAATGCTGTATAAAGGCACTAAAATGTTTCATAAGGGTAATAAAAAATTTCTAAATCAGGTGTAATGAAAAACATAAATTCCATAGACTATTTAATGGTTTCTTATTCACTACACATGGGTAACTTACATTTATTCATGCTGCTTAGGGGAGCATATCACTTGCATAGATGTAAGAAACACTTGTGTAAAGGTAAGAAAAACTTGTGTAAAGGTTAGAATCACACGAATAAAGGTATGATTATAAATGATGCCAACACTATAAATTACATACATGATTTCACAATGACAAAGTCATATTAAAATTTCCAAGTAATTAATTTTACCACATGTTTGATATGCAAGATTCCTTGAATCATCCATCAGTATTTACTCTCTCAAGATCATTACATTCATCAGTTATATCATGTATAATCATCTCATTGTCTTCTTCCTAAGTTATATTTTCTTTCCCATGGGGATGGATAAATTAAAACCATTCAAATATTGAATTATTCCTCTGAGACATTTCATTTTAATCATGAATATAATGAGACTTATTTCTCTCAATTTTAATAAAAAACATAATTTTTTATCTGGAAAAAAAAATTTATATACTAACTCACTTTATTAAGAATTAACCACGGTATTCCAATTAATCTATAACAAGGGATTTGTATAGGTCATAAATTTTAAGAATTATCAAATAATAAATTAAAAAAAAGACTTAATTGGAATCTCGATTGAGATCCAATCAGTGTCATACATCCATATTCTCTAAATTCTGATAAAAAATATTTTTTAAAATTAATAATTCTAGATTATAATGAAAAAATTTATTAAAAAATCATAAAAACGTTAATATTTTGTAAAGGTATTAGGATAAAAAATAAATAAAAATATAAATACATATGTTTTGGTCATGGAAAACATGTACTAATGGAGAACCTTCTTCCACACTACATGAAAAATATAATCTTTCATAAAAATGATTTTATCAGGGAAAGAAATTATAATAGTAAAATTAAATATTCCAACATCACATATATGAAGAGAAAATCTAATAAGATAATATAAAAACCTATTTCAAATTTAAATTCATCAAAGCATGACAGTATCTATCCAAATAAACCATAAGAGATGGAATATGATATAATTGATGCTTAATAGTAGTGACCCAAACAAAATATAATAGATGGAATAAGAAACAACTAATATATACTAGTAACATTCCAATCAAAGAACATGTCTTGGATTAAGTTACAAGAAATAAATTATATAATAAAAAATCTACGTTCTTCATTCAAATATGTTTTTATTGTTTTAAAAAATAATATTGGAAAAAAATATTTATAAAAATAGGTAGTATCCAAGGAAAAAATGTTTTTACACATATAACCATTTCAATATAATAAGTGGTCCATTTATGAAAAATATTTTTACATCATAAGAAATGCTATATTAATCAAGTATGGTAAAACATTATAAATGTGATTGAATTATAAAAAATAAGAAAAACTCTAAAAGAATATGTTTTCAAGAAAAAATATATTATATAATTAAACTGTGGTCTATTAACTAACCCATTCCTGAACACTTTTATAAATAGATTTAAAAAAGTTTATATTCAATTTAATGTTTGGGTTAAAGAAAATGATAATCAATAAATTTCCAAAATAAATAGAATTACTTGTTCAAAACCAAATTGGATACTCAACACTTTTTCAATGTAAATGAAACTAATATTAATATATTTACTTTTTTATTAGAAACCCAAATCATGATTACATAATTTATTAATGATGGCATACCATAAATTAAACATCATAACTACATTTCCGAACATAAAACCGAAATAAAAAAATCATTATACGTTATCCATGTAACAACATAGAATAACAAATGTTCTCCTACATTTAAATAACATAACGATGTAGTAATTTATTTAAAAATCCAAAAAATGTAATCATAAACATGATTAACTTACTTGTAGTTTAATATAACATAAAAACATGAAAAGTTTTCAATTATTTAAAGCATGCATCTCTATCATTAGTACATTATCACTAAATTAAGAACCTACATAGAAATATATCATGGTGTGTAAAAATAAATAGAAAAATAATTTCTCATTCTTAATAACAATTACATAATTCTAGAATTATAAAATTAATAAATTATTTAGTTAAGGATAACACAATCTTAAATAGAAATTAAAAATATCATTATAACACATCAATTTGTATAACAAAGAAAAAATCAAAATAATAGAGAAAAGAGGAATAAAAAGTTAGTTGAATAATGGGTACATTTTTTTTGATGATGAAATAGTTTAGAAGCCATAATAGTGGGGTGGAAAGGATCATGGCTGGCGATGATAAGTGGTGAGGGGTGGTGAGGCTCGGGACTGGAGGCGTGGTGCAGCGAGGGGCGATGATGATTAGGTTGGGAGACGAGGTGTGGGGAAGGTAGGGATATGGGGGGTTGGGGGGCCGCGGGGGCCGCGGGGGTCAGGGAGTGGAAGTTTTAGGGGAGGTTATGCATCAGGTTTAAAAAATATGAATGATTTAGCAGTAGTTTTTGACAAACCGCTGCTAAAACCCGATTCTAGACACTGATTTCGGTGTTGTGTGGAAAAGATATTAATGTGAATGAAAGTACATATAATCCACATGGAAACTAATAAAAATATTATATACGTAGAATGATAATACATGTCTAATTTTTAGTTTAACAAAGTTATCTCATGTGTTTGTGATAGATATATACTAATGCACTAATGAGAGAACAATAGAACTAAACAAATCCTTAACTAGTCAGCTAACCAATCCCATCTTAACTATGAAATGTTCACCAAATACAACATCCATGTATAATTATATCATATGAATCATATCAATACATGGTATCCTCTACCACTTTACCACATATTTTACACTCTCACACTCTAACATTGTATTTCCTTGAGCATCTGTATGCTCAATATCATAACTACATCAAACCACCCCATAACATGAAAATCACATATAATATGGATGGAAGGCACCTAGTTTATTACATAACCCATCACCACCCTATTTGATGGTCTTTAAATCAAATCTCACTACCCATATTAAGATAATAACTAAAAAACTTGACCGAATATAGGAGGTCCATAGAATAATTAGTGTAGTACGATATCCTGGGAATCTATAAAATCAATCTTGTTTCCTCATCCTACCATAAATGCCACCAATATAAGACATCTCATCATCTTGACAGTTCAATTTTTCCATCTCTACATCACATAACATTCCTTTCACCATCATGTAGAAGAAAAAATATAAAGGGGTGGGTTCACAAAAATTCATTATCCTCGTGAGAAAGTTATTAAAAACCCCCCAATGTAATTATATGTGGGTTGGTAAATGTTTCACAATGTGGGTGGGGTGCATAAAAATAGCATTTAACATAAATGGTATATATATATACATAATCCCAACCTATAGATTAATAAGAAAGAACTAGCCAATTCCCAACATCACCACTTATCCTAAAAACTCCACCACTATTACTTCAACAAATAAATACAATCACCAATAAAACATTCCATATTTTAGATTCCACTATTTCATTATAAATTTATTTATTATTGGAATTTCCCATTTACTAATCAATTCTATTTCACCAAACCATTAATTATATTACCAACACATAATTTCCTATATAAACTCTAACAATATAAACAAAACATCGTAGTTCAATTTTGTTGATCATTATTTATTTAAAACCATTTTGAAACAATCTGATTAAAATTAAATTTAGACAACATCTTTATTTAATCACATAAATATTATCAAAATAAGAATAACACTGGACATTATAACAACAATCATCCAATCATCCTCATTCCAAAAATCCCACACAACTACTATCGCATAGACATCCACCACCTATTCACAACCGCTATATCACCACAACATTCATCCCAAGCACCCACATCATAACCTCACAACGCATCACAAATCCCAATATTTTAACAAATTTTTCAACATGTTAAATATCATATTTCAGATTTATCGATGGTATTTTTATTGATTCTACTTCCCTTCATAGGGTATTCTTATAGAAGAAATACATTTAAGTAGAAACCTATGTAATTAAATAGAAATATGTGAATTTACAATTTCCATTTTGGTTGATAAAAATTAATCAAAATACTAGGGGTGCTATTAAACCACTAATACATCACATGAAAAGGCCTTGAGAGACAATGATATTTATTTGGGAATTAGTATATATATATAAAAATATTAATAATAATAAAAAATCTATAAAATCATGTGATTTTATTACCCTTCCACATCAATAAAATTAAACAGATTAATTTAACATTGTTATGATGGGTGGAGCCATATTGAGAAAATATAAAAATATATTACCTCTAAAAACCCAGGTTTGACGTACATGGACATTCAATTTCATTTCAAAATACATAATACATTACACAAATATATTCCCAAAGAACATATTGGTTTAGTGTGTTTGGATACATAGAACACATTATTCTAACATGGTGATAGATCTTCAATATCTTCCATAACGATCTTCCCCATTATTTTTCCTACCTAAAATGATTTTTTATATACTGGGGAACGCAAAACATAAAAAAGGGATATCTCAAATTCTTAGTAAGGGTAATCATGAAGAACATGAAACAAAACATAAACATAAGAATGTAAAAAAATTAACAAAAATATTGTATATCAAAATAGTGAGTCATGAAAAAAATATTTTGTCATGACCCGTCCTCGAGTCTCGTGCCGTGACTACCCCAAGCCTGCCTTCCATAGGCCAGGGGATGGAGACTAGAACCAAAGGCATAAATCCCGATTACTGGGAAGGCATTGCCTTTATAAAAGTAAAAAAACACCACAGAGTACAAGAGGATGTAATACACTAAGTACAAAAGAAAGTGCTGAAAAGTGAAGGGGATAGAATACAAACCCAACTGAAATTACAGCTACAACTGAACAAAAGTACAATAGTTGGAAGAAAAAAATAGCTGCAGCCCTGGGTCATCCAGCTCAGATCCTACCTGAAGGGTAGGTATAGATAGCGCAGCTCCTGGATCATCCATCGTAGATCCTACCTGAAGGGTAGGTACATATAGCCTCAAAAACACTCTTTCCCGTCAACCACCTCCGAGTATCGTCTCGTCGTGAAGTCCACCTCCGGATACTAACTCGTCATGAGGTCCACCTCTGGGTACTGACTCGTCATGAGGTCCACCTCCAGGTATCGTCCAGTCCTCGAATACTCGGCCTCCGTCAGTACTGCCCGTCGTCTGCAACCAACACAACGAGGTGCAGACATAGCCCGTGCAGGGGTGAGTATAATGGTACTCAGTAGTGACCCCGAGACCCTCATGGTCTCTCTAAATCAAACAAGGATAACCACAAATCAAAAACACCACAGATAACCCTTACTTAGTTATAAGACCATACTTATACCTAAGTTATCATTTAACCCATCTCAATCATGAGGAAACACAAAGGTTATGAAATAAATGGATAACCATTACCTAGGTATATGCCCATACATATACCTATGTTATCAAGTGACCCATCTCAATCATGAGGAAACACAATGGTTATGAAATCAACGGATAACCACTACCTAGGTATATGCCCATATATATACCTAAGATATCAAGTGATCCATCTCAATCATGAGGTAAACAAAAAGGTCATAGACTCAGCTCAAACCATGATTTTATTCACGATATTGAAACCACGGATGATGGAGAACTCCTCCTTTGTCGAGTATAGTGGGAATGCTGCTACAACCAAGCGTGTCCCACTAACCTTGGACTGCTGAAGTACTTCACATGTCGAGTACTGTGGGCCTACTTCTACAACCAAGTGCATCCCACCATGGGTCTTCCACTACAACCAAGCGCACCCCCTCATAGCTTGTAGAGGTACTCATTCTGTTGAGTACCACGAGTCTGCCGCTACAACCAAGCACACCTCCACCGTGGGTCACCCGCTACAACCAAGTGCACCCCACTGGGCTATCCGAATCACTCCGAGTCGATCGATCATCAGTCGTCAAGTCTCATTCAGCTACTAGGTCTCTGAACTCTGCTATCTCATCTCCGGGAGGGTCCACTCCACGAGCTACTGGTCGATAATCCAAGTTTCACAAGACCCATGAAGTAGTATCTCAAAGGACCGCCTCGTCATAGGGGTCTCAATGCAACAGACGGCGCGTCAATCGAGCTCCTGGTCTGTGAGTTATTAGCCTTTTCGTCCCAGGCGACCAGTTGGTTTCATGTGCGAACCAACCCGGCCGTATCTCAAATGTACCCCGAACTCTCACAGGGTATACTCATAGGGACCGTTTCTCAACGTGATCACCAACACTGCTGACGGTTCGTCAAACGGACGTCCGGCCTGAAAGTTATCAGCTTTTCTGTTCCAGGGGCCCGGTTGGATTTCAGGTATAATCCAACCCGGCCATACTCCAACTGTGTCCAAACCTCAGGAGAAGTATGATAAAAGTTCTTTCTCATCTAGAGGAATCCAAAAAAGTCGACGAAACGTCAATCAGACGTCTGGAGCTCAAGTTATAAGCGTTTCCGCTCTGAGGGCCCAGTTGGTTTCGGGTTCGAACCAACCCGGCCGTACCCAAAGTTCTCTAAAACCTTGAGTTTAATATATCGAAACGACCGTCTCGATCCAAGGATCGCATCGCAACTGACGGGGCCTCAATCAGAAATCTGCAGCCCATGTTATGGGCATTTGAACGAAAACTGCCCGAAAATAGGGGGTTTGGGCCCAGTCTGACCCGGCCCGATACCCCCCCCCCCCCCCCCCCCGAGTCAGCCCAAACCGGGTCGAACCGAACCAGGTCTATAAATACCGGTAAAATTCATGGGAAATTTTTTCTTAATTTTCTTTGGGATTTTATAAGAACGCAGTTTCTAAAGATACCTGATTCTGAGGCCCGGTGTGCCCAGAATCATTTTCCAAAGTTTAGCTCAGGTACGTTCAGTGAACGAACGAGCGAGTTTTTATAACTTTTGAACCGGTGCTCAGAATCAAATTCTGAGGGCACCGATGGAATCGCAGTGCTGATATTTTCTTAGAAACATCTTTTCAGGAGTTGCGTTTGCTCGGGTGTGGTTTTTGATTTTGGGGGTTAAGTTAATAAATAAAATAAAAGTGGTACACCGTTTTTTATTTTATTTTACTTAACTTAAGTTATGTGGATGATGTGGGACCCATAATATCCTACCAACTAGGTAGGATATTTTGTGAGGTGGGACATACACGAGCCCCATCGTTTCTTTTCTTCTTTATTAACGCACCCACGCCCCCTATTAATGAAATCAACCCGTGCGTTTATTCTAGTTAAGAAACACCTCATTAATGTGGCAGTTTAAGCGTTGCAATTAATTCGCTTAACTGTTTCTTTCGTTTTTGAATTTTAGAACTCAAGGCATGTGAAATAAAAATAATACAACTCTTATTTTTATTAGACTGGTGGTGTTGTGAGGCTAGGGAGAATTCTCAAGCTCTTGAAGTTCTTCCTCCTCAACGAATAACGCGAAGAACGCGAGGAACACGAGGAACGCGCAGAATGCGATGAACGCGAATAACGTGAAGAACGTGAAGAACGCCGGATCCATGGAGATCGATGGCGCGACGTGATGTTCCTTCTTCCGCGACCCTCCTTCCGCGACGCGACGATCCCCCCTTCCGCGACGCCTTCTTCCGCGACGTGCTTTTCCGCGACGAACCCTCGCTTGACGACGCTTGAGGTAGGGGTTTGATTCAATTAAATCTTTGTGATTTATACCCACGGCGTATGTTTAAATAATTGTCAGAAGAATTTTAAAACCATTATCATGGTGAGTGCGGACCAAAGAACAAGTCTGAACCCACCTTCCCTTCGTTCTTAGTGTGCAGATCGGCGGGCGATGATGAAGCAGGCCGCACGGGTGTTGTGAGGTCTTCGCAGTGAATAACCGGTCCCGGGAGGGCCGTTGGCGAAGGCGACAGGCAAATCCGACCACCGGAGCTCTTCCGGTGGTCTGTGGAGCAACCCGCCGGCGCGCCTCGTTGGCACGGCGGCGCTGGCGGCAGGGGGCGGTGGCCAGCACCGGCCAGCCGCCAGGAGACGGAGGCGCCCGGCGCGCCGTCGGGGAGAGCCGCTGCGGCTGAAGTCGCGGCGGCAGGCCGACAATCCCGCGACCGCGCGGGACCGGAGAAGGCAGGACGCGGCAAACGACTGTGTCCGTTGGCAAAGGGTGGCCCCCACGTGGGGCCACGGTTCGTCCCGGGGGGCGGTTTCCCCGCTTTTGCGCGGCCGCTTGGCCAGTGCCAGCGCGCCGAGCCGAGCCGCCCGGCCAGACCGCCAGGCTGGGCCGCGCCCAGGCTGGGTCGGGCCGCGCCCAAGCGGCCGGACCCGGACCCGGTTCGGGCCGACCTTGGGGGTATCGGGCCGGGTCGGACAGGGCCCGAACCCCCTAATACCAAACCCCTCACTGTCTTTTTCCCCTAACGTGAGCTACGGGCCTCCGATCGATGCACCATCAATTGCGTAGCGATCCTTGGATCGGGTCGGTCATTTTGGTATATTACACTCAAGGATTCAGAGGACTTTGGTTTCGTCCGGATTGGATCGTACACGAAACCAACCGGGCCCTCGGAGCGGAAACGCTTATAACTTGAGCTCCGGACGTCCGATTGACGTGTCGTCGACTTTGATGGATTCCTATTAGGGAGAAAACCCTTTTGGATTACTCCACTCGAGTTTTTGATGCAGTTGGAGTACGGTCGGGTTGGTTTTGACTTAAAAACAACCAGGCCCCTGGGACGAAAAAGCAAATAACTCTTAGACCAGGCGTCCGATTGACGCACCGTCTGTGACGTTGAGTTCCTGTTGACGATATAGATGTTTTGGATACATCAACTCTGGACTATGTGTCAGTTGATGTATCAGCCCCTTGGCTCGTGGAGCGGACCCTCCCGAACGAGCTTGCTGTGTGCGGGAACCCTATAGATGGCTGCGACTGCGAAGACGACGACGACTGTGTAGAAATCCTCCGTGGATTCGACGGCAATTACTATAGCACTCAGCGATCCTACGTGGATCAGTGCTACCGATCCTGTGTGGGTCAGCGCTCAGCGGTCCTGTGTGGGCCAGCGCCTATAGATCCTGTGTGGGTCCGAACACGTGTGGGTCATTGCGGGGGTTAGTTACCTATCGATCCTGTGTGGGTCAGATCCTTTGTGGGTCATTGCAGGGGTTAGTACCTATCGATCCTTTGTGGGTCCGACGGCTTAGATGAATCAGTAGAAATATCTGATCATCTCTATCGTCATATGAAGAAGTATACCTGTGTGAGATGAATCCTATTTTTCTTTCCTATGTGGATTGTGTTGAGCTATCCTGTGTGGATTACGTTTTTCCTTCCTATGTGGAATGGGTTGTGTTTTCCTGTGTGGACTGGGTTGTACTTCGGATCAGACGTTAGAGCGAACTGGAATTGATGACTTAGGTATATGTATGGGAATATATCTAAGTTGTGTCTGATGTTACTTCGTGATTGTATCTTTCATTTGTGTATTATCCTTTGTGGATTCTGGGAGACCCTTGGGGGTCTTGGTGTCCCTACTGAGTAGCTTATACTCACCCCTGCATGGGTTACGCCCGCACTACGTTGTGTTGGTTGCAGACGACGGACTGCGCTGATCGTGGTTGAGGCTTGCAGAGCAGGTCGGTACCTGGAGGTGGACCACTGGGCGGGACTTACTAGGAGCGGATGGTTGGACCCGAGGAGCTGTGGAGGCTATCTATACCTAGCCTTTAGGTGGGAGTTCCAGTGGATGGCTCGAGGCTGCATCTTTACTTTCAGTTGTTGTTTTCGCTTTCCAATTGTACTTTACATTCAGTTTGGGTTTCTATTCTGGCCCACTTACTTTTCCGCAATTACTGTTGTACCCAATTTTTACTTAGTATTTACTTCATATTGCTTTCTTTGTGGTGTTTGTTTACATTACAAAGGCAATGCATTCCCTTTTTACCGGGAATTACGCCTTGGTGCTAGTCGCCAGCCCCTGGCCTATGGAAGGCAGGATTGGGGTAGTCACGGCACCGGCCCCGAGGACGGGTCGTGACAAATTGGTATCAGAGGAGTTCGGTTCTACTGCAGGACTCAGGACCCTGATCTTTTTCTATGTGAAGCAATAGTGTTAAGAGTATTGAGTGTGGTTATCAGTCTAGGGAGTCCAGTATTGTTGTGGAGGTCGCCGTATCCGTACACCAGGGCCCTCATTTCTGATTTCTGAATTAATGCACAAAAACATTGGTTGCATGTGTGTTAAAAGTTTTCTTTGTGATTACTTGGTGTCAGCTCACCAGGTATAATGTTTGACCGTGGCGCACCTATTTCTTTTCAGGATGGCCCCACGATGGCAGCCAGCTAGGGTTCCGAGAGTTGTGTGTGACGACAGCCCACCGAGCGATGAGGCCTCGGTACAGGGCCCTCTGACAGTAGAGGCACCGGCAATACCACTACCCTCCGAGCCACCGATGCTACCATCCCCAGCCGCTGACGATGCACATCGCCTTAGTGCACTGCATGAGTTTCAGCACCAGCGACCACCCAGGTTCCCCGGGGAGACGGACCCTCAGGCCACCGAGGATTGGCTGGAGGATGTTATATGGGTTTTCAGGTTAGTGAGGACACCATCAGACCTCATGGTGATCCTCGCAGCGAGCCTACTGCAGGCGACAGCAGGCAGATGGTGGAGCTTGATGCTCCAGGTGCACGATGAGGCACTTGTCCTCTGGACGGACTTTGAGAGCCTCTTCCGCTCGGAGATATTCCCAGCCACCCTCCGTGCGGTGCACATCCAAGAGCTTCTACAACTACGGCAGCACAGCTTAACGGTCGCCCAGTACTCAGTGAGATTTACCGATCTCTCGCGCTACTCGACAGACATGGTACGAGACCCATTCTTCCGAGCCCGGAACTTCGAGCAGGGATTGAGGCAGGAGATCAGGGTATCGCTGATCTCCCTCAGCATTCCGACATAGGCAGCGGTACTAGAGCGAGCCCTTCTGATCGAGAGCTTCCTTGCTGAGCCTGCATCAGCAGCGAGACCTACCGGAGGGCGGCACGTAGAAGCGTCTTCTATAGCAGGCAGTCGACGGATGACTCATGGGTCTAGGCAGACCAGACCCTCAGGAAGACAACCTCAGGACACTGGCTCAGCAGTTCGGGGCACACAGTGCGGAGCCAGTATTTCGAGAGGTAGACAGTGCTACACATGCGGTGGGCAGGTCCACATGGCTCGTGACTGCCCAAACCACCGTGCTGAGGAGCAGTAGACGGTTGAGGGGCCACCCAGGCAGAGGCAGGGGGTCGACCGTGGAGGTCCGCAGGGAGCAGGCGGATGAGGCAGAGGAGCTGGCCGAGCAGCAGGTAGTGGGCGACGCTTTGAGGCTCTTCCACCACCACCACCAGGAGGTCCACCCCGACCATAGGGAGCTGGAGGGCAGAGACAGGAACAACTCCAGGCAGTGGATGCCTATGACCACGGTGCACCCGAGATGATTCGAGGTACTATATGTGTCTATTCCACCCTTTCTACAGTTCTTATAGACATAGGAGCAAGTCATTCATTCATAGCTGCTGCCCTTATTCGGAGCTCAGGGATTTCGACAGAGTCGTTGGCTCGATCCTTACGGCTATAGACACCTACGGAAGTAGACCCGATGATTATGCACTGGTGCCGGCAGTGTGACCTTACTCTAAGAGGCGAGAGCTTCGGTTGGGATCTTCTTGTAGCTGCGTCGAGGCCTTACGATGTCATCTTGGGCATGGATTGGTTATCTACAGTCCATGCTCATATTGACTGTATTAGGCGCAAGGTGCGGTGTGTACGCACCGACGGGAGAAGGTTCACCTTCACCGGCAAGAAGGGAGCCTTCGCAGCATAGGATGGACTCTCGTAGAGGAGAGGACATCCCATCACTCATCATTTGGCTAGCCTAATCCTAGAAGCAGTTGACGTGCGGAGTCCTAGTTTTCCTGTAGTGGTGGATCAGTATGCGGACGTTTTCCCCGACGACGTTCCAGGACTACCTCCTAGTAGATAGGTAGAGTTTTATATTGATATATACCCCGGGACAACCTCGATATCCACCCCATCATATCAGATGGCCCCCGCCGAGCTTCGAGAGCTACGAGTATAGTTAGAGGACTTGCGGGGCAAGGGAATCATCCGACCCATTGTTTCACCCTGGGCTTTCCTGATATTGTTCGCCAAGAAGGAGGACGGGAGCTTGCGACATTTTGTCGACTATCATCTCCTGAACCAAGTGACAGTGAGGAACAGGTATCTGCTACTGAGGATTGATGACCTCTTCGATCATCTCAAGGGAGCACGATGGTTCTCAAAGATAGACCTCAGGTCAGGCTATTACCAGCTCAGAGTTCAGGAAAGGACATGCAGAAGACGACTTTCAGATGTCGGTATGGCCACTGTGAGTTCTTGGTTATGCCATTCTGCATAACCAATGCTCCAGCATTGTTCATGGGCCTCATGAACAGGATAGTTCAGCCATACCTTGATCGATTTTTCGTGGTCTTCATCGATGACATATTGATATACTCGACCACTAAGGAGGAGCACACCTACCACTTACGGGTTGTACTAGACACACTCTGAGAGCACCAGATTTATGGCAAGATCTCAAAGTGTTAGTTCTGGATACGTGAGGTCCACTTCTTGGTGCACGTCATCTCTGAGGTGGGAGTTGCGGTGGATCCTGCAAAGATCGAGGCAGTGCTAGCTTGGGAGCCACCCAGGAGCGTGACGGATGTGTGGAGTTTCTTGGTACTAGCTGGATACTACCATAGATTTGTTCCAGACTTCTCCAGAGTTTCGGCACCACTCTCAAATTTGAAGAAGAAGGGGAAACCCTTTGCGTGGTCAGACAGATCTCAGCAGAGCTTCCAGGAGCTGAGACAACGATTGACCAGTGCACCTATCTTGAGGTTGCCGGAGGAGGGAGTAGGGTACGTAGTCTACTGCGATGCATCAGGGACTGGACTCGGGTGTGTCATGATGCAGGAGTGGGCAGTGATCGCCTATGGATCACGTTAGTTGAGGCTGCCTAAGCAGAACTATGCTACTCATGACATGGAGTTAGTAGCAGTGGTCTTCGCTATGAAGACATGGTGACACTATCTGATGGGCGAGCGCTTTACATTCTATTCTGACCATCAGTGTCTCAGGTACATCTTCTCTCAAAAAGACCTAAACCTGAGACAGCAGCGATGTCTCAAGTTCCTCCAGGACTATGACTTTGAGATAGTCTATACTCTAGGGAAGGGGAACATAGTAGCTGATGCTCTCAGCAGGATGACGGGCATTCAACTACTTGGGGGAGGCGACAGATCAGCTAGCCGCATTGCAGATATCATTCGTGGATAGAGATGGAGAATCCTTTCTTCAGTCACTCACAGTCACTCCTCTACTACTGCAGCGGGTCAGAGAGGCATAGCGTGGGGACACCGACTATGAGACACGGCGTGCACATATATCCCCAGGATAGGCATCTGATGGTTTCCCATTTGGGGGAGAGCACGATGTCCTTTTCAGAGGACGTAACATGGTACCAGTTTCTTTACGAGTGGAGGTGATGATAGAGTTTCATACGTCCCCTTTGGAAGTATATCCTAGAGTGGTGAAGATGTACCAAGATCTCAGACGACAGCACTGGTGGCCGGGCATGAAGAAGGTTGTGGCAGAGTTCATTTCTCGATGCCTCACCTACCAGCAGGTGAAGGCAGAGCACCAGGTACCAGTGGGATTCGTACATCCCTTGGAGGTCCCAGAGTGGAAGTGGGACAACATATCTATGGACTTCTTGACTAGACTTCCACGCACTTCCAGAGGTCACGACTCCATTTGTGTGATTGTCGACCGACTCACCAAGTCGTCTCACTTCTTACCCATCAGAGAGCAGGGCTCAGTGGATAGATTGGGACGTCTCTATGTTCAGGAGATTGTACGGCTTCACAGTGTACCATCATCTATCATCTCTGACCAAGATGCTCGCTTTACTTCCCAGCTTTGGAAGGGGTTTCAGGAGGCGTTCGCGACGTAGCTACGCCTGAGCACCACCTATCACCCTCAGATGGATGGTCAGACGGAGAGGACCATTCAGACTCTTGAGGAAATTCTCCGTGCATGTGTCCTCGACTTTGGTCGCAGTTGGGAGGACCACTTACCCTTGGTGGAGGTCGCGTACAACAACAGCTACCACTCCACCATCGGGATGGAACCATACGAGGCGTTATACGGCCGACCTTGCAGATCTCCTCTGTGCTGGACAGACCCTGGGGAGTCAGCCCTTGTGGGACCAGAGATGGTCCAGGCCACGACAGAGAAGGTCCAGGTCATCCAAGAGCGGATGAGGACACCTGAGAGCCACCAGAAGTCTTATGCTGACAGGAGGCAGAGGTCACTAGAGTTCGAGGATGGCGACCACGTCTTCTTGCGGGTCTCACCTCAACGTGGATTACGGAGGTTTGGCCGAGGCGGCACGTAATCTCCGCACTTCATCGGACCTTTCCAGGTCCTCAGCAGGATTGGCGAGGTGTCTTATCACATGGCTCTACCACCTCAGTTGCACCGGGTGCACAACGTCTTCCACGTATCCCAGCTGAGGAGATACGTGCATGACCCGACGCATATCATTGACCATGGGGAGCTGGACGTTGATAATGGGGCAACTTTTACGGAGGTCCCTGTGGAGATTGAGGATCGACAGGAGCGGGTCCTACGTGGATGGTTGATTCCTCTAATGCGCATCATATGGTAGCACAAGAACCTCCAGGAGAGCACTTGGGAGCGGGAGGCTCAAATGCGTGCTCAATACCCTCATTTGTTCCCCTAGTTTTTGATATATCTTTACGAGGACGTAAAGCCCTAAGGTGGGAGTAATGTAAAGACTCATAAAATAAAATGGAATTTTTTTTCTTAGCTTTATTTGGGATTTTACAACAATGCAGTTTCTGACGGCACCTGATTCTGAGGCCCGGTGTGCCCGGAATCATTTTCTGAAGTTTTGCTCTGGTACGTTCATTGAACGAACGAGCGGGTTTTTCTAAATTTTGAACCGGTGCTCGGAATCAAATTCCGAGGGCACCTATGGAATCACAGCGCCGATATTTGCTTAGAAAAATCTTTTCTGTAGTTGCGTTTTCTCAGGTGTGGTTTTTAATTTTTGGGGTTATGTTAAGAAATAAAATAAATGTGGTACACCGATTTATATTTTATTTTACTTAACTTAAGTTCAGTGGGTGATGTGGGACCCACAATATCCTACCCACTTGGTAGGATATTTTGTGAGGTGGGACCCATATGAGCCCCACAATATCATTTCTTCTTAAGTAACGCACCCGCACCCCAATTAATGAAGTCAAGCTGTGTGTTTATTCTGGTTAAGAAACGCCTCATTAATGTTGCAGTTTAAGCGTTGCAATTAATTCTCTTAACTGTTTCTTTTGTTTTTGAATTTTAAAATGCTTGGCCTGAGAAATAAAAATTAGACAACTCTTATTTTTATTAGACTAGTGGTGTTGTGAGGCTAGGCAGAATTCTCAGGCTCTTGAAGTTATTCCTCCTCGACGAAGAACGCGAAGAACATCGGATCCTCGGAGATCGACGGCGCGACGTGACGTTCCTTCTTCTGCGACGCTCCTTTCGTGACGCGATGATCCCCCCTTCCGCGATGCCTTCTTCCGTGACATGCTTTTCTACGACGAACCCTCGCTTGACGACGCTTGAGGTAGGGGGTTGATTCAATTAAATCTTTGTGATTTATACCCATGGCGTATGTTTAAATAATTTTGGGAAGACTTTTAAAACCGCTAACGCGGTGGGTGCGGACCAACAAACAAGTCCGAACCCACAGTCCCTTCGTTCTTGGTGTGCAGATCGGCGGGCGATGATGAAGCAGGCCGCCCGGGTGTTGTGAGGTCTTCGCAGTGAAGAACCGGTCCCGGGAGTGCCGGTGGCGAAGATGGCAGGAAAATCCGACCACCGGAGCTCGTCCGGTGGTCTGTGGAGCAACCTGCCGGCGTGCCTCTCCGGCACGGCGGTGCCGGCGGCAGGAGGCGGCGACCGACACCAGCCGGCCGCCTGGAGATGGCGGTGCCCTGCGCGCCGCCGGGGAGAGCCGCCACGGCTGAAGCCACGGTGGTATGCCGGCATTCCCGTGACCGCGCGGGACCGGAGAAGGTGGGACGCGGCAACCGTCCGCATCCGTTGGCAAAGGTCGTACCCCACGCGGGGCCGCGATTCGTCCAGGGGGGGCGGTTTCTCCCCTTTTGCGTGGTCGCTTGGCTAGCGCCAGCACGCCGAGCCGAGCCGCCCGGCCGGACCGCAAGGTCGAGCCGCGCCCCGGCCGGGCCGGACCCAGACCCGGTTCGGGACGACCTGGTTCGGGCTGACCTGGGGGTATCGGGCCGGGTCGGACCGGGCTCGAACCCCTCACGGTCTTTTTCCCATAACATGAGCTACGAGCCTCCGATCGACGCATTGTCAGTTGCGAAGCAATCCTTGGATCGAGATGGTCGTTTAGGTATATTACAATCAATGTTTTGGAGGACTTTGGGTTCGGCCGGGTTGGTTCGTACACGAAACCAACCGGGCCCTCGGAGCAGAAACACTTATAAATTGAGCTCTGGATGTTCGATTGACGTACCATCGACTTTGATGGATTCCTATTAGTGAGATGGACCTGTTGGATTACTCCGCTCGTGGTTTGGACGCAGTTGGTGTACGGTCAGGTTGGTTTTGACTTAAAAACCAACAGGGCCCCTGGGACAAAAACGCCAATAACTCTCAGACCGGGCGTCCGATTGACGCGCCGTCTGTGACGTTGAGTTCCTGTTGACGATACAGAACTTTTGGATACATCAACTCCAGAATACGTGTCAGTTGATGTATCAGCCCCTCGGCTCGTGGAGCGGACCCTCCCGAATGAGCTTGCTATGTGCGGGAACCCTAGAGCTGGAAGCGACTGTGATGACGACGATGACTGTGCATAAATCCTCCGTGGATTCGACGACGATGACTACAACACTCAGCGATCCTACATGGAGCAGTGCTACCGATCTTATGTGGGTCAGCGCTCAGTGGTCCTGTATGGGCCAGTGCCTACAGATCCTGTGTGGGTCATTGCTGGGGTTAGTTACCTATCGATCCTGTGTGGGTCAGATCCTTGGTGGGTTATTGTGGGGGTTAGTACCTATCGATCCTTTGTGGGTCCGATGACTTAGATGAATTAGTGGAAATATCTAATCATCTCTATCATCATGTGAAGAAGTATACCTGTTTGAGATGAATCCTATTTTTCTTTCCTATGTGGATTGTGTTGTTCTATCCTGTGTGGATTACATTTTTCTTTCATATGTAGAATGGGTTGTGTTTTCCTGTGTGGACTGGGTTGTACTTGGTCTCGGACGTTAGAGCGAACTGGAATTGATGACTTAGGTATATGTATGGGCATATACCTAAGTTATGTCTGATGTTACTTTGTGATTGTATCCTTCCTTTATGGATTATCCTTTGTGGATTCTGGGAGACCTTCAGGGGTCTTGGGGTCCCTACTGAGTAGCTTATACTCACCCCTGCACGGGCTACGCCCGCACTACGTTGTGTTGGTTGCAGACGAAAGACAGTGCAGATCGTGGTTGAGGCTTGCAGAGCAGGTCGGTACCTGGAGGTGGACCACTGGGAGAGACGTACTCGGAGAGGACGACTAGACCCGAGGAGCTGTGGAGGCTATCTGTACCCACCCTTCAGGTGGGAGTTCCAGTGGATGGATCGAGGCTGCAGCTTTACTTTCAGTTGTTGTTTTCCCTTTCCAGTTGTACTTTACTTTCAGTTTGGGTTTGTATTCTGGCCCACTCACTTTTCCGCACTTACTGTTGTACCTAGTTTTTACTTAGTATTTACTTCTGCTTGCTTGCTATGTGGTGTTTGTTTACTTTACAAAGGCAATGCCTTCCCTTTTTACTGGGAATTACGCCTTGGTGCTAGTCGCCGGACTCTAGCCTATGGAAGGCGGGTTTTTGGTAGTCACGGCACGAGCCCCGAGGACGGGTCGTGACAGGGTCCGGGTCTGGCCCATTAGGGCACGGCCCGACCCATCCTGGGTGCGGCCCGGCCCAGCCTGGGCGCTGCCCTACATGGCATGGGCGCGGCCCAGCGCGGCCCGGCCAGGCGCTGGCGCGGCGCCCGTGTGGCCCACAGGTGCAGGGTGGGGGGGGGGGGGGGGGGGGTTACAAACCCCCCCCCCCTTGGTCAACAAAACTGATGCGGCTTTAAGCCATGCCACTCAGCCTCCAGAACGGCTAAGCCGTTCTGGTTTGCCCCGCCGCCACGGATCAGCCGCAGCGGTTCCGTTCCGGTGGCGCACCGCCACCACCTTCCGCGGACCACCGGACGTGGTCCGGTGGTCCGTTTTGCTCACCGCCTTCGCCAATGGTCCTCCCGGGACCAGACCTTCACTGCAGAGGCTTCAAATTGACTTTGCGGCCTTGTTTGTCCTCGCCCGTCAATCCGCGCACAACAATCAACCAGCGGAGTCTTCGAATCGCCTCCGCGTCCCCGACTCCAGCCGCAGTTTCGCTCGGCCACAACGGCGCGGTGCGACGGCGCTGCGTTTCTTCGCTGCATTATTCTTGTTTCCACACGGTGTCGTTGCACCGTGCGCCTTTTTTCATGCTGCGAAAAACACAACATCGAAGGGGGAGGAAATTCGGATGTGTTCGTGATGTCCGACCTCATCCCGTTAATCCGATACTAAGAGGCTAAAGGAATTGATGTTGGACGAAAATGAATAATCATGAACACAAATCCAAACCCCTCCCTCGAGGTTCGCCGTTCATTGACGACATCACAAAAAGGTGGGCGTCGGTTAGTTGACGTCGTCGCAAGGGAGGAGATGAAGGTGTCGACGATCATTGACGTCCATCGCTCCTGCAAAGTGCATTCGATCCCGGATCATGTATTGTTGGTGAATTCCCTTGCGTTCTTTGATGTAGAATGCTTTTCTTCATTGGAAGGAAGTCCCCTCATTTTCCAAATCCATCCCAAGATATAATTGCTAACCCAACCAAAATAAACTAACACCGCCTTTATAAAAGAAAGGCTTTAAGCTTTCAAAACTCAAGCACTTGAATTAATTAAAACGAGTTGGCAAAATTTATTAGAGAGAGAAGGATATGAAGAGTCACATTTAATTAAGGGAAGGTTGTCACTTTAATCAAGGGTTTTTAATGGGGTTTAGGGAATGTGAAAGGTTGGGGATCGTGTGGGCCCCACCTCACAATTACCCTCACATGGGTAGTTAGGAGCTTCCACCCCAACTTCCCCAATTAGGATAAAACCACTAGGATAAAGAATAAAAATTGTTCCACAATTTTTAATCAATTCTTTATTAATCCACAAATTTTAACTTTCCCACCCGCACAAAAGCAATTGCGGTAAAGGTCCCCTTAAGCGAATATCGGCTCTGTGAGTTCATCGGTGCCCTCAGATTTCGATTCTGAGCACCGTTTCAAAAGTTAGAAAAACCTGCTCATATGTTTACTGAACGTACCCGAGCTAAATTTCAGAAATTGATTCCGGGAACACCGGGCATCGGAATCAGGTGCCGTCAGAAGCCGTAGTCTTGTAAAATTCCAAAGAAATTATGAAAAAAAATTCCTTGAAATTTCTGGGTCTTTACATTACTCCCACCTCAGGGAATTACGTCCCCGAAAAGCTATAACACAACTAGGGAAACAAAAGTGGTACTGAGCACACAACAGAGCCTCCCACTCCCATGTGCTCTTCTGGAGGTTCCCGAGCTTCCAGTGAAAGCGCACATGAGGAATCGACCATCCACGTAGGACCTGCTCCTGTTGATCCTCGTTCTGCACTAGAACCTCTGTGAATGTCGCCCCGTCATCGAGGTCCAACTCCCTGCGGTCGATGATGTGTGAAGGGTCATGCACGTATCTCCTTAGCTAATATACGAGGATGACATCGTGCACATGGTGTAACTGAGGTGGAAAGGTCAAGCGGTAAACCACCTTTCCTAACCTGCTGAGGACCTTAAAAGGTCTGTTGAACCTCGGAGATAACTTGCCGCCTCGGCCACATATCCGTAATCCTCATCGAGGTGAGACCCATATAAGGACATGTTCGTCATCCTCGAACTCTAGAGGCCTCCTGTCAGCTCTGTGCAGTCACATCTATTTTGATCCATAGGTGATCACTGCCCACTCCAACATCATGACACCCCCGAGTCTGGTCCCTAATGCATCACAATGAACTCTGTAACCAATGCCCACAGGTTGGGTGCACCGGTCAACCCAGGTCTTGAAAGATCTGCTGGAAGTGGTGCCGCAACTCTGGAGAATTCTGGCATAATGGTAAGTTTGGAAATCTCCTGAGTGATCGAATGCACCCTCTTATGAATGATTCCATCCTATGATGCCTGTGTTTTCCTTTTCGCCGACCAAGGAAAACCCCATCCCAACGTGGTAGATAATCCACAACCTTTTTGTCTAATACAGTCAATCCGTGTATGAACTGTGGATCCAATCCATACTCAAACCAACATTGTAAGGCCTCGACGCTGCCGCCAAGAGATTCCAACCGAAACTCTCACCTCGTGGGTCATATCACACTATCGGCATAAGTGTGATTATTGAGTCTCTTTCCAAGGTATCTCTAGACATGAGGGTCAAGTCTACGGCTTACCAAAAACTCTATGTATGGGACAAGATTCATGGAAGGAATGATCCATATCAAATTCTACTGTTATGATAGCTAGTAATGGACACAGACTGTCCCTTGAATCATTCTAAAAGCCATTGGGTCTCACTCCTTGACCGCATGCAGCTACTCTCTTCCCCTGCCCTCCAGCTCCTTGAGCCTGGCGGGGACTACAAAGGAAGGTGATTGTAACATGTTGAAAAGTACACCACCCCATGCTTCTCTTCTAACTCTGCTTCCAAGTCTGATGCTCTGAAGATTTATCTATCCTTAACATTTCTTCTTCTTGAAACATTTTCACACCCATGTCTCTGAGACTGGCACCAGTTTCCATCTTTCTCACTGCTAACCTTCACTGACTGCATCCATTCAGCAAAAGAATTCTCAACCACAAAGGTGCTTTTTAGCACCCTAACATAAGTAGGAATGCATAGAGAAAATGTTATGGCTCAGATATCCTTAAATGCACCACACTCAGAGGTCCAAGCTCTATAGCACTGATCGAAACACATTCATCGAGTACCCGGAATGCTCGGTACTCCTCGATTAATACTCAGTTTCTGAAACGTCGTCCTGCCGAAGCTGTATAAGCTCTAGAAAACTCTTAGCCACCTCCCCAAGCTAGTCCTTAGTTCTCTGTGTGTCGAGATCGCCTCAAAACTTGAGGGTATCTGATGTTAGAACACATGTAAGGCAGTAAGCCTACATGTTTCACCTACCGGTACCGCCGGTTGTATCTGCTGACCAATAGGTAGTGATGTATAGCTGACACACTACCCGAAGGCACTATCTCAGGAATCGGTCCTCATACCAAAGCCTCATCACTATATGGACAATCCTCATGGTCACTCACTAGAAAACACAAGGCCTTTGCTGCTGGAACACATGCAACGCGCTCTGCCAGCGTGCACAGTTCGCTAGTATGGCTGGTGGCATCTGCTGGTACACCACCTGAGGGTGCCAACATAGTAAAAAGGGACCTGCACCAGAGCCTCATCGCTCGGTGAGCCGTCATCGAGTACTCTCTCGGAACTCCAACTAACTGTCTGTGTGGAGACATCCTGAACTGTTGCGACATGGTCAACAGTTTATACCTAGTGAGCTGACCTGGTTTGAGCTGACTTTAAAACTTTTGGCAAAACACACACAATCAGTGTTTTCATGCACTAGGTCGGAAATCAGTAGTCAGGGTCCTGATGTATGGATACGTCGCCCGCCGCACCAACACTCACTAGGCAGAAAACATTTTTTACGTCGGTTATTTTTCATTATTTACGTCGGTTTTTAGGCGACGTTAATACGGACGACGTTATAAATAACATTTTTTACGTCGGTTATTTAAAACCCGACGTAACATCCCTAACATCACGGTGTTTATCACGTCGGTTCATTAATAACCGACGTGAAAAATGATGGGGGATGGGGATTTATAACGGCGGTTATTATATAACCGCCGTGATAAACCGCGGGTGGGGGGGTTTACCATGTCGGTTATATAATAACCGACGTGATAAATATGCGCGGGGGGGGGGGGGGGGGGGTTATCACGTCGGTTATTTCTAAACCGACGTGATAAAATGCCTGGGATATCGTTTATCACGTCGGTTATGACATAACCGACGTGATTAACCCTTCCCCGGGCCTATTATCACGTCGGTTTCTTAAATAACCGACATGATAAAAAGGCCTGGGAAACGTTTTAGCACGTCATTTATCCAATAACCGACATGGTAAATCGATTCCCAGGCCTTTTAGCACGTCCGTTATATTAAGAACCGACGTGATAAAAGGCCCGGGAACGGTTTATCACGTCGGTTCTCGAAAAAACCGACGTGATAAACCACTACCGATTTATTTACCACGTCGGTTATAAAATAACCGACGTGAAAGCGATATTTTTTTTAAAATAATTGCACTGCTCTCACCAAAAAGCAACCAGAAACCAAACAACAAAAATAACCATGCCAGCCCTCCCCCAAGCCCCAACAGAACCCCACCCTCATCTATACCCACCTAACAACCTGGCCAGCCCTCTCCCACCACATTGGATCCCCACCACAACCCTTGGACACCCCCACCCCTTGGACATCCCCCCACCCTCATTTACACCCCCACGACCCCTAGTACAGCCTCAAACACCCATTGGACACCCCTCCTATATCCCTTGGACACCCCCACCCCTTGGACACCCCCACCCCTTGGACAGCCCCCCCACCCTCATTTACACCCCCAAGACCCCTAGTACAGCCTCAAACACCCATTGGACACCCCCCACACCTTGACAGCCCTCCCAGACCCCTTGGACACCCCCCCGACCCCTGGACACCCCCCCCCCCCGAGCCCTAGGACAGCCCCAAACACCCCTTGGACACCCCTCCCATATCCCTTGGACACCCCCCACCCCTTGGACACCCCCCCACCCCTTGGACAGCCCCCCACCCTCATTTACACCCAACCGGCCCCTTGGACAGAACTCCCAGACACCTTGGACACCACTCACATATCCCTTGGACACCCCCCACCCCTTGGACACCCCCACCCCTTCGACAACCCCCCACCCTCATTTACACCCCCCGAACACTAGGACAGCCCCAAACACCCCTTGGACACCCATCCCATATCCCTTGGACACCCCCACCCCTTGGACACCCCCCACCCCTTGGACAGCCCCCCACCCCCTGGACACCCCCCCGACCCCTTGGAAACCACCCCGACCCCTTGGAAACCCCCCCATCCCCTTGGACAGCCCCAAACACCCCTTGGACACCCCTCCTATATCCCTTTGACACCCCCCCCCCACCACTTGGACACCCCCACCCCTTGGACAGCCCCCCCCCCCCCACCCTCATTTACACCCAACCGACCCCTTGGACAGCCCCAAACACACCTTGGACACCCCTCCCATATCCCTTGGACACCCCCACCCCTTGGACACCCCCACCCTCATTTACACCCCCCCCCCCGACCCCTAGGACAGCCCCAAACACACCTTGGAAACCCCTCCCATATCCCTTGGATACCCCCCAAACACCCACCCACCCCCTTGGAACCTCTCCCCCCATACCAAAATCCAGACCAGAAAAACCATCAACAGTAGACCAAAACAAGAAGTAGAGAAAAATTTAACATTCACTTATATAACATTCAAAACTTACACTGTCAACTTCATAAAAAACTAAATCCAACCTAAATGACTACGAAATACACAATTACATTGACAATATTCAAAATTAAATTTTACATTACAAACAACTAAAAGTCAATCAAACCTGTAAAATAATTTGACCTCTCCACTTGTAAGTGTTTGATATCTTCAGTAGTAAAGGGTTGAGGGTCATCCAAAAGCTAAAAAGGAAAAGGATAGTAGTCAACGTGTATAATGAATAAATCAAATTGAAATATTATGAGAAAGAGGAAATCTTACCAGGTCAAAACTCAGAACTGTCCCAGTTGTTATTATTTCATACATAAATCTTAACATGTAATATCCACATTCGATGATGCCTTGTTGCTCATGAAATTTCTGTTTGAATGAGTGTAAATCCAATATATTATTTTTATGTAATAAATCAAAATGTACAAATTATAAATGGATATTTACCTTTGCATGTACATATTTGATCTTGAAATTCCTTTTCATTGCGCTTTTTCGAAAGTGGACCCATGCCCTGTTAGAAAATAATACGAATGGGGTAAATTTAAAATTCATTATAATATATAAAACTATTGTGAAATTGAAACTTACGTTTCCAATATATTCTTAAAACTTTCTCTCACATCATCATGGAGAGAGCATATCCAATAAAGTGCTTTCTCCCTAGGGAAAAAAACCCCTAACATCCAATGATCCCTGATAAAAGGAAATTTAACGTTAGTGGGTTTTTATGTTAAAAGATAATTAACTCTTTGAGAGGGATGTGTTTCATACCTCTCAAAAAAAGGCATCATCCAACACTGTGTGATTACATTCTTTTCAAATCTATCATCAATATAAATCATTCTTTGTTCCTCATCCAATGCACATGCTTCAGGGGAAATCAATTGTGGGTCCACGAATCCATATACATCTGTCAGCTCATTCTTCTCACAAATTTTATACAGATACCTAATACAAAGCAGACATAAGTATACATTTTTAATAAATATAACGCAAGGAAAAGGTGTTAAGACTTACATGATAAAAATTTGCACCACGTTGATGCCCAACTTATCTCCAGTGACAAACTCCATGATATCAGTTTTCATAATCCCAACACTTAGTTCACGTCCACAGACATGAGCTTCCATTGTAAAGTCATAATGATCCGCCAACAAATTTGAATATCTTGACAATTTTTCAAGACTGCTAGTATCTGCATCTGATGTCATAGCTATCTGTCTTTGTTGTTGTCTATACAGTATTTCTTTACCTTTGAAGTATTCCTGTAAAAATAAATTGAAAAATATATTAGTTTTCAAATGATAAAACATTAATAAAAATATAAAATAAAAGATATAACATCCATACCTATATGGTAATGAGTCGAAGAAGTCTGGATGGCCAAAGTAAAAAATGGTCGATACTATGTCCAACTGTCGTCACCTCATCTGTAGGTAATGGTATCCGAGCTGATCTATCTATAATATCCTGTACAGTGAACCTCTGATTCTCTACCTCTAACTATTGATGATGAACTGTATCTCCTATATAATATACCATCCCATATGCAACTATATGATGTTGAGGATCATCATCATTCAACTCACAATAAGTAGGTAGCTGCGGCGGAGGAGGAGGATCAAAAATGGGGTCCGCAGGCTGAGGTGGGGGAGTGGGAGCTACTGGGAGAGGTGGAGTGGGAGCTGCACCCTGAAATTTTCTTTGCAAGTCTGCAAACATAAACTGCACCGATTCTCTAATCTTTTCCTCCATTGTCGCATTAATATTACGGACTTCAGCCTCCACGGATTCTATTTTTTTTATAAACTCCCTCAACGTTAGAAGTTGAGGAACGTGGCAACACTTTTCTTACCGATACACCTGCCGAATATCCTCTTACACGGCCAGGATGTTCGGGCTTTCCCAATGCCACAGATAAAATATCTTCCCTCCCAGACGGTGTAAATGTCCCCTGTGAACTCTGCTCCTCAAGAGAGTCCTGTAATAATTAATTGAACATTTCTATAATGATTGGAAATATATGACGAAAATAGTAAACTTAAATAAATAAAATAGATATCTTACAATCCTCTCAACTACGAGTCTCGATTCTTCCAAAATATATTGTCCTTTTTTGCCCTTCCGAGCTCTTTTCCATTTCTCATGTCTAGATGGAGGGGATGGAGGGGCCACCTCTCCAGAGCTTGAAGACTCATCTCTTAGTTGTTGAAATTTTTCTGCCATCATTTGTTCTTCCAATAATGCATACCCGCCACGAGATAAACTATGAGGGTATACATTTTTAGATTGGATCTCTTGATGAGCTTTCCTTGTTTGTTGTAAATTAAGAATAAGTAATCATTAACAAAACAATAATAAGATCATTTATATAAGAAAGCTTATAAAAGTTTACATTGCCCTTACCAAAAATGATTCTTTTCTTCTACTTTCAAAAAATTGTCTCCATGTGTCTTCATCTATAAAAGGATATATACGACATGGATTCTCACGACCCCTATGACCATAAATGAAATCAGATGAGAGGGTTGATTTTAAATCCCTCCATCTTCTAGCAGCCAACGATAAGCATTTCTTCCTGACTCCTCCAGTGTCAGGAATATCAAATGTCATCTGATAAAAAAGAGGTTAAAAATATTATATATACTAGAAACATTTAAAGAACAGTCAAAAAATAGCAAAAGATCTTACCAAAATGGTCTCCCACAGCTGAGAAATTATCTCCTTATCCACACTTCTCCAATCATTATAGAGAATGCTTACTTTGCTCTTAGCCTGAGTTGCTACAAAACCCTTAAAATCTTTAGCATTTGGACCTCTAGGAAGATCATCATCATCAAACTCCACGACTATCCTCTCCTCCTTCGTACGGGCAACTAATAATTTTGGTAAACGTGTGCACCCATGCTTACCAACCTTTGAACTCTTTTTCGTAATAGGAGCATGTGAATGTTCCTCCCCAGATGTATGACCAATATGCTCATCTCCAGAATCATGTGGCTGATCAACTGATTGATCTTTCATTTTCCTTCAAATCAAAAAAACAAACATTAGTTCACAAATATAAAAATTCAAATATTGTAATACTACTTAATCAGAAAATAGAAAAGTGTACTAAATTACATAATAGTAAACATTGGTAATATGGTAAGCATGTTAAACAATGATAAACATGGTAAACACAGTCTGTTGTACCCCTCTCTCTTGGATTTTAATGATCACAATCACTCTTATTATGTTCTAACTTGTTTTCAAGTGTTTTTGTTGATAGGAAAAAGGTTGCCAAGGAGTTAGCCCAAAAAAACTGAAAAGTGGACTCACTGAGTCCACCGGTCAGCCGGTGTGAGCTCACCGGCCAGCCGGAGGACCCAGGCAGTAGACTTTCCCACTGCCTGGTGTCACCGGCCGGCCACTGGCTCACCACCGGCCGGCCGGTGGACCAGACAGAGCGCCTTCCTCTCTGTCTGGACCACCGGCCGGCTGCTGGATCACCACCGGCCGGCCGGTGGACCAGACAGAGAGCCTTCCTCTCTCTGGACCACCGGTCGGCTGCTGGATCACCACCAGCCGGCCGGTGGACTAGACAGAGATCCTTCCTCTCTATCTGGACCACCGGCCGGCCGCTGGCTCATCACCGGCCGACCGGTGGACCAGACAGAGCTTTGCTCTCTGGACCACCGGCCAACCGGTGATCCACCACCTGCCGGCTGGTGCGCCCACGACTTCTCCTCCTTACGGTTTTTATTGTTTTATCATTTTGGTTTGATACATGTTTTAATAAGTAAAAAATTTACAATATCTAACATTATATGAAAAAACTAAATGTAAACAAGAAATAAACATGTGTTACCTGTAATTTTAGGAATGTACAGTTGGATTGTTTTCCCAAATTCCTTCGTCGTGATCGTTCCTTATGGAACAAACCATGTCTTCAACATACTCATCATTATGTTATGTTAATCTTTCCATGGAAGTAGGGATCTCACATAAATCAGCATCTTCATCAAATTCATCCTCACCAACATATTGTTTTTTCCCTTGTAAACCAACAGCCCACTGCATATCTGATTGATCTACTACATAGAAAATTTGTTTGGCATGTGTTGCCATTATAAAAGAATCAGCTGTGTCTTCCAATCTATTCAGATTAACAAGTGTCATTCCAAATTCATCGTGTCTAACACTGTTGTTACCGATAAACCATTTACAGTTAAAAACAGGAACTTTAAATTTAAAGTAATCAGCCTCCCATATGTCTTCAATCACTCCATAATATGCACTTGATGCCGAAATTGGGTTTCTGTCCTTAGCACTCGAAAAATGCATTGCTTCTGCAAACACCAATACACCACTATTCTAAACTGCACTTCTGTTGTCCCGAGCTTTCGTATGAAATGTATAGCCATTAATGTCATAAGCGGACCATGTTATCACATTTAAAGATGGACCACCCACTATCCATTTTAATGTCTCTGATACATCTGATCTACCAAGCAAGGTCTTTTTAAACCATGGCAAAAAAGTTTTGTTGTGCTCATTCAAAATCTACATTTCTTTCTTCTTTGGATGACATTGTTTCAACTCATTAATATGCAATGTGATATACGGTTGAACATCAGCTATGTTATTCAAGATGTATGATTCTAACTTCTTCATCTGTTCAGCTGACAGTGATTTGACTTTCAAGCCACGAATCCCCTTTCCCTCATTATTAACACGTTCATGGCGAGATGGAGGCAAACCTATGTGTTGCGCCGTAGCCAAGTAGCTCGTACAAAACTCTGCTACCTCCTCAGAAATATACTTTTCAATAATGGAGGCTTCAGGTCGATATGGATTTTTAACATATCCCTTTAATATTTTCATATACCTTTCAAAATGATACATCCAACGAAGATATACAGGTCCACAATGCTTTATTTCTCGAACCAGATGAATCATTAAATGCACCATCATATCCAAAAAAGTTGGAGGAAAATACATTTCCAAATGACAAAGTATAAAAATTGCATCCTTTTCCAAAATGTTCAAAGCATTCACATCAATCGCCTTGTTACAAATTGAATTGAAAAAATAACAAAACCTCATTATAGTCTTTCTGACACAGATGGGCAATATTCCACGCAGTGAAACTGGTAGAATTTGTTGCATCATGACGTGACAATCATGTGATTTCATACCTATCAACTTCAAGTCTTTCAATGAGACAAAATTTTTTACATTTGAAGAATAACCTTGAGGCACTTTGATATCATGAAGACACTGACAGAAGCTACTTTTCTCCCTCTTCGATAATGTATGACAAGCTGGGGGAAGAAATGTTCGTCTTCCTTTAGGAGTGGGTGCTAACTCCAAACGTATTCCCATTGATAGTAGGTCTAACCTTGCATTCAGCCCATCTTTTGTCTTTCCTTTAATATCTAGCAATGTTCCGATCGAAGAATCACAGATATTCTTCTCCACGTGCATGACATTAATATTATGTTTGACTTCATGATACCTCCAATATGGTAGCTTAAAAAATATTGACCTTTTCTTCCAAATATGTCTATCATTACCAGATTTCTGTGTCTTTCCCAAAGTCACATCAAGGTTTTTCACCCTCTCAAAATACAAATCTGGGGATAAAGGTTTTGGAGCAGTATCAAATTCTTGTGAGCCATTGAATGCCTTTTTTAGTCTTCTATAAGGGTGATCCATAGGCAAAAACTTCCGCTGACCCATGTACACTATTTTCCTCCCATGATGCAATTGACAATATGACGTCTGTTGTTTGCAAATTTGACATGCTTTATGCCCTTTAACACTGTATCCAGACAAATTTCCATATGCTGGGAAGTCATTTATAGTGAATAGAAGCACTGCATGCAGTTGAAAATATTCCATTTTATAAGAATCATACACCCTAATACCATCAACCCATAACAGTTTCAAATCATCAATCAGCAGTGACAAGTATACATCAATATCATTGCCGGGTTGCTTTGGACCAGAGATCATGATACTCAACATGACATATTTGCGCTTCATACAAAATTCAGGAGAGAGGTTGTAAATTACCAATAAAATAGGCCATGAAGTATGTGTGCTACTGAGGGTTCGGTATGGATTCATTCCATTTGTGCACAAGCCTAGTCTCAGATTTCTAATTTCATTTCCAAATGTAGGGTACTGGGCATCAATTTTCTTCCATTGTGGACAATCAGCTGGATGACGTATTTTTCCATCACATACCCGCTCATCAGCATGCCATCTTAACCTTTTTGCATCATGTGAATTAGCAAATAAACGTTTGAAATGAGGAATTATAGAAAGATACCAAAATACCTTTGAAGGGAGCTTTGTAATCTCTACATCAGCTTGTGATTTTTCTTTCACCTTATACCGTGATGTCCCACATTTAGGACACTCTTTCAGAAATTCATATTCCTTCCTATATATAATGTAGTCATTCGGACAGGCATGTATTTTCCTGTATCCCAATCCCATCGGGCATAATATTTTTTTGGCCCTATAATGTGAATCTGGAAGATCGTTATCTTTTGGAAGAATGTATTTCATCAATTGTAGCAGCTCTGTAAAACTTCTGTCACTCCATCCATGTTTCACCTTCAGGTTAATCAATCTTAACACCGCCGACAAAACCGTAAAATCTGTACAACCAGGATATAATGGTTTTTCGGCATCACCATATAGACGTGCAACTTTCGGTTCTATCTCAATTTGTTCTGCTACAATATCGCGAATCATTTCTTCAATTCCATCGGAGTTACCATCTTGCGATTCATTATCATCACTGACATTCTGTCCAGTTTCGCCATGCCAAATCCAAGGGTTGTAACTCGGATTGAAACCATGACAAATCAGATGATCTTTTATCTCTCTACTTTTCAACTTCTTCATATTCAGACATTTCAGGCATGGACAGAAAAAAATGTCACTACTTGGAACATTTCGTTTAGCAAATTCCAAAAAGGCATCAACACCTTCCTCATATTCATTGCTCATTCGATGTGCCGTAATCCAACTTCGACTCATTATTACCTATAACAAATAGAAAAAATATATATATTTTTTAGATAAGACAAATATATGTTTATATGAAAAAAATCATAATTTGAATGTAAACAATTTTGAAATATAAAACAAATCGATGTGTATTTAAAAAAATATGCTTGAATATTATTTTTTAAACAAAATATAGTAAGATATAACACCCCCCCTGGACACCCCCCGACCCCTCTGGACAGCCCCCCGCCCCTCCTGGACACCACCCCCCACCCCCTACCCCCTTGGACACCCCCCTGGACATCCCCCAAACCTCTGGACAGCCCCCCCACCCACCCGGACAACCCCAAATACCCTCTGGAGAGGCCGCCACCCACTTGGACAGCCCCCCACACCCATCCACCCCCTTGGACACCCCCCTGCACACCCCACCGACCCCTCTGGACAGGCCGCCACCCCCTTGGACAGCCCCCACACCCACCCATCCCCTTGGACACCACCCTGGACACCCCCCGACCCCTCTGGACAGCCCCCGACCCCTCTAGAAAGCACCCCCACCCCTCCTGGACACAACCCCCCACCCCCGACCTGCTTACACACCCCCCTGGACACCCCTCAACCCTCTGGACAGCCCCCCCCCCCCCCCCCACCCCTCCTAAACACCACCCCCACCCCCTACCCCCTTGGACACCCCCCTGGACACCCCCCAACACCCACCCACACCCTTGGACAACCCCCCACACCCACCCACCCCCTTGTAAACCCCCCTGGACACCCCCGACCCCTCTGGATAGCCCCCCGCCCCTCCTGGACACCACCCCCACCCCCTACCCCCTTGGACACCCCCTGGACATCCCCTAACCCTCTGGACAGCCCCCCACCCACCCGGACAACCCCAAATACCCTCTGGAGAGGCCGCCACCCACTTGGACAGCCCCCACACCAATCCAACCCCTTGGACACCCCCTGGACACCCCACCGACCCCTCTAGACAGGCCACCACCCCCTTGGACAGCCCCCCACACCCACCCATCCCCTTGGACACCACCCTGGACACCCCCCGACCCCTCTGGACAGCCCCCGACCCCTCTAGAAAGCACCCCCACCCCTCCTGGACACAACCCCCCACCCCCGACCTGCTTGGACACCCCCCTGGAAACCCCCCAACCCTCTGGACATCCCCCCCACCCCTCCTAAACACCACCCCCACCCCCTACCCCCTTGGACACCCCCTGGACACCCCCAACACCCACCCACACCCTTGGACAACCCCCCACACCCACCCACCCCCTTGTAAACCCCCCTGGACACCCCCCGACCCCCCTGGACAGCCCCCACCCCTCCTAGACACCACCCCCCACACCCTACCCCCTTGGACACCCCCCTGGACACCCCCAACCATCTTGATAGCCCTCCCACCCCCCTGGAATCACTGAAAATTTACCATAACAAGAAGTTGGGCCATTCAAAGAATGTTTTTAGGTGTGGAGGAAGAACTGAGTTTCAATAGATAGAGAAGGAACTCGACATTAGGTTGTCTATTCCAGGTGTGGATTTGAAGGAGTTAATGTTTGTTCAGTGACCCAAGAGATTGAATCAGAAATTCAGTTGTTGTGCCATTTTCTCATGATGAGGATGAATAATTGGTGGGGTTTGACTTTTAAATGGAGAGCTTAGCAGACCATCATATTTTCTATAGATCAGTAAAGGATGTTAGCATCGAACATAAGGCTTAAGGGATGCTTTCAGATCCAAATATGTATGTTGATGGATGCAATGGATCTAGTAGAGGTTCTAGAAAGAATGGTGGTTTTATTTGTTTAGGATAAGTAGTGAAGAAAAAACTAGTTAATTTTTTACTTGCTGAAAAGAGGGTATCTAAAATTTTTAACATGCCGAGGGGAAATCTGGCGAGTCCTCCTCGTGAAACTTTGTTTGCAGGGGGTGAAAATGGTGATGTGATCCCAAATCCATGCACCTATGCCATGGTTGTGTGTGAATAAAGTAGTGACAACTATAAAAGGCCAAACCATCCAAATGGACACGCTCCAACCCTCTCGGGGATTTATAGAAAACGATGAAAAATTAGTGAAATCATAAAATTAGTCAATATTGAAAGTCGAACTAATAGATCTAGGGATGATAAATAAGATTATGGTGCCAAAACAAGTTAAAAGGGTTCACAATCGAAGAATCTTAGCTAGTTTCAACAAAAAAATCACAACACATATATATATACTATCCGCGAAAAAAAACGAACGAGTGGGAGGATTACCTGAGTGCTGCGAGTTTAGATGATTGATCGGAGGAGATTAAATATGAGAAACGATGATCGCAAAACGAATCTAAACCAACGAAATGGGCAAGCCGATTCGGGTTTACGCGCGAGAGAGACGAGTCGCGACTGTCGAAGGTAAACTCGCGAATGACAATCCACGGGTCTGGGTAAATTTTTAAATGAGTTATCACGTCGGTTATTCAATAACCGACGTTATAATTTTTTTAAAAACATTTATAACGTCGGTTATTCAATAAACGACGTAAAAACCTTCCTCCGATTCTTTTTTTACGTCGGTTATTTTATAACCGACGTTATAAAGGGCTCAAAATCCGCGTTTTTTTACGTCAGTTATTCCATAACCGAGGTCAAAAACATCTGCGGATTCTTTTTTTACGTCGGTTATTTTATAACCGACGTAAAAAGGCCTTCAAAACCCGCATTTTTTACATCGGTTATTGAATAACCGACGTAATAACTCGTACATATGTCGATTTGTTACGTCGGTTATTGAATAACCGACGTAACAAACACCCCCCGCTTCTGTTTTTTACGGCGGTTAATGTATAACCGACGTAAAAAACGAAGCCGCGCGATTAATAACGTCGGTTATTTTTATAACCGACGTTAAAGGTGTACTAAGAACAGGTTTTTACGCCGGTTATTAAATAACCGACGTAAAAAACCTCGTTTTACATATTATGACGTCGGTTTTATATAACCGACGTAAAAAATGGTGACGTAAAAAATGTTTTCTGCACTAGTGACTGGACTCCCTAAACTGAAGACCACACTCGGTACCCTTAATAATATTGCTTCACAGAAAGAAATTATCAGAGTCCTATGTTCTGCGGTAGAACCGACTCCTCTGATACCAATTTGTCATGACCCGTCCTCGGGGCCCGTGCCATGACTACCCCAAGCCCGCCTTCCATAGGCCAGGGGCTGGTGACTAGCACCAAAGGCGTAAATCCCGATAACTGAGAAGGCATTGCCTTTATAAAAGTAAACAAAACACCACAGAGTACAAGCGGAAGTAATACACTAAGTACAAAAGAATGTGTTGAAAAGTAAGTGGGCCAGAATAAAACCCAACTGAAAGTATAGCTACAACTGAACGAAAGTACATCAACTGGAAGAAAAAAATAGCAGCAGCCCTGGGTCATCCATCTTGGATCCTACCTGAAGGGTAGGTACAGATAGCACAGCTCCTGGTTCGTTCGCCGCAGATCCTACCTAAAGGGTAGGTACAGATAGCCTCTACAACGCTCTTGAACGTCAACCTCCTCCAAGTATCGTCTCGTCATGAAGTCCACCTCTGGATACTGACTCGTTGTGAGTTCCACCTTCGGGTGCTGACTCTTAGTGAGGTCCACCTCCGGGTGTCGTCCAGTCCTCGAATACTCGGCCTCCGTCAGCACTGCCCGTCGTCTGCAACCAACACAACGAGGTGCGGGCATAGCCCATAGAGGGGTGAGTATAATGATACTCAATAGGGACCTTGAGACCCTCAAAGTATTTCTAAATCAAACAAGGATAACCACAAACCAGAAACACAACAGATAACCCTTACTTGGGTAAAATCCCATACTTATACCTAAGTTATCAAGTAACCCATCTCAATCACGAGGAACACAAAAGTTATGAAATCAATGGATAACCACTACCTAGGTATATGACCATACATTTACCTATGTTATCAAGTGACCCATCTCAATCATGAGGAAACACAAAGGTTATCAAATCAACGGATAACCACTACCTAGGTATATTCCCATACATATACCTAAGTTATCATGTTTCCCATCTCAATCATGAGTTAAAAACAAAGGTCATAGACTCAGCTCAAACCAAAAGTTTATTCACGATATCGAAACCACGGCTGCTGGAGAACTCCTCCTCTATCCATTAAATTGGGCCTGCCGCTACAACCAAGCGTGTCCTACTAACCTTGGACTACTGAAGTACTCCAACTGTCAAGTAATGTGGGTCTGCCACTGCAACCAAGCGCATCCCACCATGGGTCTGCCGCTACAACCATGCTCACCCCCTCATAGCCTACAGAGGCACTCCTTCTGTCGAGTACCGCAGTTCTACCGCTACAAACAAGTGCACCTCCAACGTGGGTATGCCGCTACAACCAAGCGTACCCCACTGGGCTGTCCGAATCTCTCCGAGTCGATCGACCAACAGTCGTCAAGTCTCAGTCAGCTACTAGGTATCTGCACTCTACTAGCTCGTATCCGGGAGGGTCCGCTCCATGAGCTACTGGTCGATACTCCATGTATCACAAGCCCCACTAAGAAGTATCTCAAAGGACCGCCTCGTCATAGGGGTCTCAACGCAACAGGCGGCGCGTCAATCGGGCACCCGGTCTATGAGTTATTAGCCTTTTCTTCCTTGGGCCCCGGTTGGTTTCATGTGCGAACCAACCTGGACATATCTCAAATGTACCCCAAACTCTCATAGGGTATACTCATAGGGACCATTTCTCAACGTGATCACCAATGCCGCTGACGGTTCATCAAACAGACGTCCGGTCTGAAAGTTATCAGCTTTTCCGTTCTAGGGGCTCGGTTGGATTTCGGGTACAATCCAACCCGGCCATACTTCAACTGCATCCAAACCTCAGGCGAATTATGCTAAATGTTCCGTCTCATCAAGAGGAATCCAAAAAAGTCGACAACACGTTAATCGTACGTCCGGAACTCATGTTATATGTGTTTTTTCTCTGAGGGCCTGGTTGGTTTCGTGTCCGAACCAACCCGGACGTACCCAAAGTTCTCCGAAACCTTGACTGTGATATACTGAAACGACCTTCTTGATCTAAGGATCGCATCACAATTGACAGTGCATTGATCGGAGATCCTTAGCCCATGTTATTGGCATTTGAACAAAAACTGCCCGAAAATAGGGGGTTCCGGCCCGGTCCGATCCGGCCCGATACCCCCCCCCCCCCGGTCGGACCGAACCGGGTCGACCCGAACCTGGTCCGGGTCCGGCCCATTTGGGAGCGGCCCGGCCCAGTGGGCATAGCTTGGCCCGACCGGCGTGGCGCGGCGCGTCCTGGGCGCGGCCCGGCCCGGCCCGGCACGGATTTAAGTCGCGCTGCTCAGCCTCCGGAACAGCTAAGTTGTTCCGGTTTGGCCTGCCGCCTCGGCTCAGCCGCGGAGGTTCCGTTCCGGTGGTGCACCGGCACTACCGCCGCCTTCCGTGGACCACCAGATGCGCTTCAGTGGTCCGTTTTTCTCGCCGCATTCACCAACGGTCGTCCCGGGACCCAACCTTCACTACGGAGGCTTCAAATTTACTTTGTTGCCCCGTTTGTCATCGCCCATCAATCCGTGCACAACAATCAACCAGCGGAGTCTTCGAATCGCCTCTACGGCCCCGACTCCGGCCGCGGTTTCGTTCGGCCTCAACGGCATGACGCGATGTCACCGTGCTTCTTCGCCACATTCTTCTTGTTTCCGCGCGGTGTCGTTGTACCGTGCACCATTGTTCATGCCGCGACAAACACAACATCTAAGGGGGAGGAGTGTCGGCCGTGATCGTGCGGTCTGACCTCCTCCCGTTAATCTGATACCAAGCGGCTAAAGGAATTGACGTTGGACGGTAATGAATAATCATGAACACAAATCCAAACCCCTACCTGAAGGTTCTCCATTCGTTGACAACATCCCGAAAAGGCGGGCTTCGGTTCGTTGACGTCATCGCAAGGGAGGAGATGAAGGTGTCGACGATCATTGATGTTCGTCTCTCCCGAAAAGTGCATTCGATCCCGGATCATGTATTGTTGGTGAATTCCCTTGCGTTCTTCGATGTAGAATGATGTTCTTCCTTGGAAGAATGTCCCCTCATTTTCCAATGCCATCCCAAGATATAATCGCTAACCCAACCCAAATAAACTAACACCACCTTTATAAAAGAAAGTCTTTAAGCATTCAAAACTCAAGAACTAGAATTAATTAAAAAGAGTTGGAAAAAATTATTAGAGATAGAAGGATATGAAGAGTCACATTTAATTAAGGGAAGGTTGTCACATTAAACAAGGGTGTTTAATGGGGTTTAGGGAATGTAAAAGTTTGGGGCTCGTGTGGGCCCCACCTCACAATTACCCTCACATGGTTAGTTAGGAGCTTCCACCCCAACTTCCCCAATTAGGATAAGACCACTAGGATAAAGAATTAAAATTGTTCCACAATTTTTATTCAATTCTTTATTAATCCACAATTTTTAACTTCTCCACCCGCACAAATGAAATTGCTGTAATGGTCCCCTTAAGCGAATACCGGCTGTACGAGTTCATCGGTGCCATCAGATTTCGATTTCGAGCGGCGGTTCAAAAGTTAGGAAAACCCGCTCGTATGTTTACTGAACGTACCCGAGCTAAACTTCCGAAATTGATTTTGGGCACACTGGGCCTCAAAATCAGGTTCCGTTAGAAGCCGTAGTCTCATAAAATTCCAAAAAAATTAAGAAAAAATTTTCCTCAAAATTTCCGGGTATTCACATATTGGCTCTTTTATGGAATAAATCATTTATGACTACGAATGATGATAAAATAACATAGACATAAAACATGGATTTTTGGAAAAAAAATCACATAATATGATTTCCATAGTAGCCAAGCCATTGGTACTACGACCATCATAGTGGGAAACGTCCATAATAGAACCATGTTTACGTGTTGTTCCAACCATGTATTAATTACTGAAGCAGATTTATTTGTTGTTCTAGTCCTGTATTACTGTACCAAATTTACTTTTCGTTCTAGCCCAATATTACTAAATTTGATTTAATTTACATTCCATTCATGTCTATATAATGAGATATAAATCATCACCCAATTTGTTGGAGGGAGATATTGGTCCCACCCATATCATAATGAAATCATTCTTACATGTGCCACATAAACATAAATCATAGAATAACCCACAGAATAAAATGAGTTTCTTAAACAACATTCCATCACAATCCATATAATACAAATGGAGTTTATAAATACCATTCCATCATAAACAAAACTCCAATCAATTGATAATAAAGATACAAACATAACACTATGTCATCTTAGATGGAAAGTAATTTTGTTAATCACTTGAACTTATTTATTGAGAAAAATATCCTTTCATCTTTAAAAATGATATATTTTCTCAAAATTCCATGAAACTTTAATATAATAGAATTTAATTTAATAATTACACAAAATAATATAATGTAAGATGCATGGAAATAAGGTATTATGAATACATAAACAAACTATTCATGTCGTATAAGTTATTAAAACATTCTTCTCATACTCTAGCCGAAAAAGTCAAAAAAGTACCTCGTATTGAAAAATGCCAAAAGCTTCCTTTCATACTACTTAATAAAAAATTACTAGTGTATAAATAGACTTTAGAAAATTATAGAGGAATAAATATAATATTACATATTAATGAAACATGGATGTGGATGAGATGTATACCCATGTAAATATTTATGTCCACACAATCATGGATAATAATGAGATTGCGAAATTATCCCCTACCATAGGTTTGATATGCATTTTATGTATCTGAACCTCCTGTATAATGATTTAAATAATGTTATTAACTTATTAAGGAGTTATAGTCATTTTTTTAATTTCATATAATATTATATTATCATCCATTTGTTAGTAATATTTCATTGTCAACCGTTATTCAGATAATAACTATTTTATGTTCGTATGCATGTTTTGTCAGATAAGTTCATGTTACAATTTTTTGGATACAATTATATCTCTTAAATAATGATATTATTATAATATATATCATATTTATTCATTCCATTCATGTATATTATCATGTCATAATGAAGATCATGTAGATTGAATCACATCAGATCGTGGAGACAATAGGTCGTACGTACGCATGAGCGATGTTATCATTCACTTATTGCTTAAACGATATAGACTTTGACGATATATTAATTATAAATAATAATTATCATGTTATATTAACGATTAAAATCCAATATACTCATAATTATACCCATAATAATTATGTCTTGTTGAATGAACAGTTTCACCATGACGTGGAGATGGTAAGTCGTACATACACACGCATGGTGATATTGTTATTAATAAGATATATAAAAAGAGGTATAAGGTTGTACCATAATTATAATGACATTTCATAATGTGGAAGATATTTTATTTATTACTTTAGTATGGAAAAGACATAAGAAGAGGAAGTAGAAGAATAAAAGAATTTTGAAAGAGTTGATAAAACAATTACCTCCTATTCGAGTAACTAATATTGATTTGCACAAAAGGCCTCCATAGGATGAAATTCTACCCAAAGTGCAGACTCTAGGATAACTTAAGAGAAATTTGGAGAGGAAATGGGTAAGGATTGGCAGAGAAAAAGTCCTTTATATTTGTGGTTAATATATAAGGAGAGGTGACCTTTTATAAGAGAGGGGGTGGGGACATCTTTGGAAATACCAAATCTATTAAACTAATAAAAATTAATTTTTGAATTCAAAATCCCACAAAGATGATTATTAATAAGATAATATGATTTTGGGTCGAAAAAATCTCATCGAATAAAATGTCGACATGTTTTGATTTTATTTTTAAACTTATCAATTTGATTTATCCTTATTTAATCTATTTAATTTTAATTATGGTAAAAATATTCTAAATAATAAACGTTTATAAATATTTTCTTATGTGTTTTCAATTATCCATAATTGGATATTATGAAATTTTAGACCTTATAATTATCACTTTTAAATTTGTAAATATATTTGGGATTTTTAAATAATTTATTAATATGTTATTTTTATAAATTATCAATAGTGTCAATTTTGACACTATTAATTTATTTGACTTTAAATAAAATCCAAACAGGAGATAAATTCGAACCAAAATATTTAATAAACTCATATCATGTCAGAGTCACCTCAAAAATTCATAGGGAACATTAATTAGTTTATATAATATTTATTTTAATATTTAAAAATCCATTTATTTGATATTACTATTAACAAAATAATTTCTACATCACCATTATTTCATCATTAATGGGAATTATATATTCTCTAAATTACTAAAAAAATTCAATGATATAGATAATTTCATTATATTTTTGGAGACTATTTATGTTTGAAGTCTTATTTTATTTATCACTACATTAAATTTATCACACTTTTATGTGATAAGATATTGAAATGTTGGTAATTTCTTTTATTTTAATTATAAATACATCGCTTTCTGGGACAATATTCCATTAAATGAGTCAATTCCGACCCTTAGGTGACATTTTTCAACTTTTTTTCATCAAATAGAATTTTTTTCAGGTTTTTAAAAAAAATTATAATCTTTATCATATTCTTTGTTACCGTAATTTACCTGATTTAACTTTAATTGTGGTAAATAAAAATTATCATAGTTACTATTCATAACATCCAAAAAATAAAAGTAACCTATTAACATAATTTGATGACACAGAATAGAAATATAGAATCAATTTTTTAAAATTCAAAACAAATAAGATGTATTAATTAATTTAAAATTAATTCTCGTTGTCAAAACTATAAAGTGATTTTTATGAAGTAGAAACTATCAAAATATTGACATGTGTTTCTACCCAATTTAAATGTGTAATTACATCCCATTAACAAATTTCTTATTAAATAATAAAAAATAATACAATTAAACTTTAAGACCAAATTAAAAAGATAATCAAATTATATAAATAAATAAGATGAAAAGGCGGTTTTGATTTAAAATGAAGTATTTTTCACTATTCATTAAAATATGAATTTTATCAGAAAAATAAAAAAAAGTAATTTTTTTATGTCGCACCTTCAAATATGAAGTTTATTTTTTCATATACAACTTATAAAATTGTTAAAATCTAGATTTAAAAAGGGTTCACCATCAAAAGGATGTAGAATTGTAATTTTTTTAAAAATAATTATTTTATCTGAAAAAATTAATTTTCTCTTAGATAATATATAGAAAACTTATAAGATTATTTTAAAACATTATATTGAATATATTACATATATATTTCACTAATAAAATCAATAAAGGGTTATTTTATTATTTTATTGACTCCCTTCTTTTCATTTAAACAGTTTATTAGAAGGAAGTTAATACTATTCATACCTACCAGTGTTGGTTATTGCACAAGCCAATATTATTGTAGCGTAAAACACATGACAAAAAAGAAATTTAAATTAATCTATCTCATAAAATCTTGGGTTGTTACCTTATACCTCCATTAAAATTAAATTTTCCCTCGAAATATTTATGGGTTATAAAAGGATTACTACTTTAAAGTTTCATTCATAGAAACCTACGTCATAAAAATGAATACAAAAACATCATTTTTAAAATGAACATTTGAAACATAACGGTTAGCCAATGTAACTCATAATTGGGTTTTCAATTAGGATAACATATGCTAAATGTGAAAAAAAAGGTTATGGAAGAAAAATCTAACCATCACATTCTAATAAAGGGTGATAGAGAACAAGGTTTGGTGAAATTTAAAAACTACAAACCCATAAATCTATGATAATTTAAGTTACCATTAAATTAAATGGATAAGAAGGTACTAAGTTAAAATTTTAGGTTTTCCATATCCTTACCTAATGTTAAATAATATTAGAGGAAATACTTCCTTGATTTCAGTACAATCTAACCATTGGTCCTTCCTTGAAGAATTTCGGTTTCCTCTCTAATTCAATGGAATGATGTTGAATTTATCATTCTTGATGTGTCAGAAAATCATGAGATCCAAAAAATAGAATGATAGGTCATTTAATCTGTCTCAACAAAAAGGTTATCACATGTTATAAAATCATGCACAATTCCATATATGGGGTGATAATATGTTATTTTGGAAAACTACATGACTTGGTATTGAATTACATGTGATTTTCCCTTGAAAATGGATAAACCATGCCTTGGTTGTTCCATGTTTGTCAATGATAGATAGGTAAACCACTATTAGGATATACCAAGGATAATTACATTCTATGGGAATTTGGGAATGGTTGTTTTACATTGTTTATAATCTAGCACAAAATTTCATAGACAATGGGTGGTTGTACACATTTTTCCACAATAATATTAAAATATAACACATTTTTCTTCCAAACACTAGATATTTTTCAAAAATTTATATAAAAACCTAGGGATTAATAGTATATAAATAGAATTAATGAAGGAAATGATTGTTATGTCATAATTTTACCATCCATAAATGATTTATTCCCTAGAAGGTCTCATGATTCTGTACTCACAAAAATGACTGGCCAATGGTTTATTATATGATATTTTCATTCCCATGTAAATTAGATAACCTTCCCACACAACCATTGTAAACAAACAAGGGGAATTATTTTTCTATTTTTTACCATATCTTGATGATCCAAAATCAAAATTGTCTTCTAAATCATTGAGGTAACAAACTCAAGATTAACACAATCCTATTCTATCACACGAGAAAGAATATTTTGTTACATCCTAATTTGGGAATAATAACATATATGTGGAATTGATTTCAATAGAGGTGGGAATTCAAACTGATAGTCCACCGTCCCATTTTTTTCAATGATCCTGAAATTACTGAGAAACCTCATTTCCATTTTACCATTCTTACCCAAGCGATGATGTCTCCTTCCAGGTGACACCATGAGAACTGACTTATCACCCACACCAAAATCCAACAAGTGAAAAAGATAGCCTAAATCCAATTTAAAATGACATTGAGCTATAATAAACAACTATCTGATCAAATACACATTTTCATTTACTTCTAGAAAATATGTTCTTCCAACCGAAGATCATTCACCAATGTATAATAATCACATTGGAGATCTACATGGATTACCATATAATTACTTCTAGGGATTCATTTAAATAACTACCTAATAGTTGTTATTATTTGATAACCCAACCAATGGAATAATCTTCTCACCCAAACAACTTAAATCACATATAAACACCCGACGTGTATCCTTGTGATTTTGAATGGTGTGGCCGATAGTTACATCTAATTGTAGGTGATACATTGGGCTTATCTTATGTTGGGTAACCATCACCCCTTACAAAAAATTCCATAACCTAGATGCAAACCATGTATCCCTATTATAAAAATATCTATAATTCACTATGTGGTGGTTCATGAAAACTGATACATATAAGTTTCTCAGCCCTTCCATTTTCATTAACTCATTAAAGGTATGTAAATGAGTAGATTTTTTATGTTGATCAATGATCACACTTATTTCATCAATACCTCAATGATTATATCACAAACTAATAATGAATTCAATTAATATATAATCCCATATACACTATTGGATTTTTGGAGAATATGAAAACATTATAATTCGCTTGTGCTCAATGAAATTTTTTGGAATGTAAAACATCATGTCATGAATTTTGCAATCAACCACCTCATCTCTATCCCGAAAGACTAAAATTTGAAATTATGGTGTATATTGATTCCTTAGGATTCATGTAACAAAAATAGAAATTTATTATATCAATAAACTCTTATATCCTATATATTATAAAAACCAACATACAATGTAAATTGTAGAACCCTTTGTGAGACTGAGACCAACAACTTGAGTTCTCACCACGATTGAGGATTTTATTAAAATAATGGTTATTGATTTTTTTATTCCCTTTTTGAATATAATAATCATGTTATGATTAAAATTTATCAAAATATAAAAAGAACCATCCATTATCCTCATTCACATCCATCCTCATCTCATCTAAAACTCATCAGAAAACATAACTCAATAGATTCATCCTACGATTTTGTTAATAACTTCAAACAATTTGAATCAGCAACCACATCCTCTTTCCCCATTATTTACTGAATATAAAAATATAAATTATAAATATACTCTAATGATATTTTCTACCAAATTTTCATGTATCATTTGGTGAATATAAAATTTATACTCTTATGATCTCTATATATGGTGAACCACTCACTGAGGAGAAAACAACCCTAGGCCTTGAGGGAATGTATCACTAGAACCAACTTTATGACAAATGTAAAATAATTATTCTCATGAAAATGTAGATTTTGTGAGACATATATGATAAAATTTTTATCGTTCAATAAAAAAATTCCTAATAATATTACTGAGGAATCTCAAAAAACAGCATATCCCAATCCGGGTTCTAGATGAATTAGAATTGTGGCCAAAGTCTATGTCACCCACAACGCTTGAATTTATCTTAGAATTAATTAAATACATTATACCATAAAAACCAAACATATTAACCATGTCATTAATAATGAATAATTTTTATGTATAGAAATGAACATCTATAAGATCCTCCCAATGCTCGGATGGTTCAAATCTCAAACAATTTAATGGGGTATTCTCAAGACATAAGCGGTTGAATTATTTTTTGTAAAAACTAACACATCCACCTTATAATTAACATACAAGTTTAATGTAGATTAAGGACCCAAAAAATTAAAATTATATATATTTCCATGAAAACATTGTTCTGTCATAGTTATGGGTATATTATCAATATTATCATGTTTTCCTTCATCAAATTTTGAGTGCACCAAAATGTTGCCCAATAGAAATTTCCAAAAATATTCCCTGAATTGATTAATGATAAAATTAATCTAATCAATTAACACCACATGATAATTTTTTCGACTAAATAGAATAACCTGATTTTTATAATTTATATACCTGCTATTAAATTAAGTCATTAAAATACCATAATTTCGAAGATTTCATTGATGGTAACTCGAATTAAGATCAATAATAGAAAATGAGATGGATCCCTTGATTGGATCAATGAAGCCATCAATACTAATAAAATTTTACATATTTTTAGGAACCCATTGGTTATTATTTAGATAATCACCATTCATCTAGTGGATTCTATCTTCATTCATTACAATGAGAACTGGAGAAGTCAAAGGTGATGCATTTGGATGAATAAACCAATTTGCCTAATGATATTCAACCTAATAATTGATATAATTCATATTTCAATGTTCTATATGATAAGATATCATAGTGATGGGACTAATCACTATAATTATTATAATAGAAAACTAATCATACCATTATAGTTATAACCAAGAAAAATATATAAGAGAAAACTCCTCGTACTCATCCCTTGATGTTTGAAGCTAAATAATAGAATGATGGATGATGAAATCACAAAACATGTGTGATAAATAGAATGATATATTTATACACATAATAACAATGGGGCATACTATTCTAGATCTACAATCCCATATAACTTAAATTTTGTAGATGACCCCATTGAATAATTAAACTATATCATGATGTTGATAATAATAAACCAGTTCATTATAGAAAAAGATAAATTCCCTGATAATGATGAGATTTTAGGTATATAGATTATGAAATATAAAATCCCACAATACCCAATGGTCAGTGATCATGACACATCACTCTCTGAACATTGTAAGCCTAGATCGTAACTTCTACATAAGATACCAAAAATATCTGTTATGAATATCAGACGATATGGGAATAATCATAGGACATCAATCATCATAGATGATACAAACAAATTAGATACACCTATATCAAAAAAAATATGTGAAAATAAAGGATGTAATGAACATTTTACCTCTCACAATATCTACCCAATCATTTGATTCATTTGGTGTATGATCATATGAAACAAAAAATTGGCCTCATCTCCACTTTGAGAATTATATTTTTAATTGATATAATACTTTTCTTGGAATGATATCATCCACCCATTGATTTATCAGAATGATCCTAAAATAATTTAGTATCAGAGGATCCATATGAAATACCATGTGGTACTCTTCGAAAAATACTCTGAAGATGTAATGGTATTATTTAGTGATGAATTGCCTTGGGTGCCATGTGGTACTATTATACCGCATCCATTGATACAATATAAACCACCGTATAAAACATTTATAGACATAATTGAATAAAAATCAACTATATATCATCCCTTAAAATTATCTCTATCCATTGAGCTTTAATATAGACATTATAAAAAATCTCTCATAATAGTTTATCAAACCCAGCAAAAATTATCGCTTTATCTATAACTAAAATATCCTTGTATTATAGGGATAAAAGCGATCATGTCATTTCCAATTGTAGCTTTTAAGGATAAAACAATTGATTTTGACCATATAAAAGGACACCAATATATGTTCACTATTCAACTTTTCAATTTCAATGGTGATCTATTATTTACTTCCTATGAAATAAATCATATACATCGAGAAACCATCCATTGATTCTATTGGAGTATTCAATATGTATAATAAACTTTCAATCAATTCATGAAACCCTTAAAATTAATAGGGTAACGCCCCGACCCCAGCTACCCAGAGTCGGTGCATTACTTCGTAACATTGGCATGATCACAAAAGATCAAGTCTCGAAAGACCGATTAGTTTAGTAGCCTTGGAAACACTAGATACATTCATAAGTCTTTCATTACATCAAAAAGTAAACCAACTACAATAACATGGTCTTCATAGTCCACAATCATATCCCTTTCTGACTACCCCTGTAGGTCATTCATAAAATACTTCTTCACATCCTGGAAAAATATTAAAACATTGAAAGGGGTGAGCTCAGATGCTCAGTAATGTTAACAATATAGCGGAAGCTTTCATAAATAAACATTAACATTTAAGGCAATGTATAACTAAAACAAAAGCCTTTTAAACTTGAACTTCAACATAATATGGCAAAAGTAAAATGAGATAATGCCATTTACTTCTTCACATGGATATTCTACTGGTCGAATAATCACATGCAATATCAATAACCACTTTCATAATGATGGAATGCATAATGCCAGACTATCATAACCACGTAGTCAAGGCCTCGTGCCAAGACCACAAATAAGATTTTGTCAAGGCCTCGTGTCAAGACACTAGTTTGTCTCATGAGACCTTCCGATGCATCGAGGAGCTATAGCGGGCTCCACCCGTCACTTATTAAGTCCAATGCATTACTCATATGAATAGTTTTAAACATATCATAAACCATAACATAATCGTATCACATAAAACATGCATAAAGGAAACATAACATTTCCAAATTTCAATCACAAGATATCAATACAACACAATTATATAATAAAAATGCCTTCAAAACCATTTTCAATACCAAAATAAAAGAAAGTTAAAACTTTGTATTTATTTTTCATTAAAAATTATGGCTTCTAGAGGAAGACGAAACTCAAAAAATGGTCACGGCGGCGGAGAAGTCGTTGTCATCGCATAAGTACAGAAAGAAAAACATTCCCTTTTTGTCGTTTAGTAAAACGCTTCGTATAAAAAAGATTCCTTTTGAATAAACGTAAAAAGTCAAAGGGGTTTATACACTGTATAAATGAAATTTGTGTATAAAACAAAATATGCCTCAATGAATGGAGATTGAGACGAAGTCCTTAAAAAGATCATTTTTAAAATAAAATAGATCTATTATGTGATCTCACTATAGGTACACATAAAGAAAGTAAAAATAAAAAATAAGACATAATAATATCATGACATATTTTGAAAGTAGGAGATTAACCCAAAGAATGGAAGTTGGGTTAAGAAATTCCCTTACCTTGTGTCCGACTTGACTCAACCGTTCTTTAACCTCCCGAATAATAAACTAGAGTTAATATCTACCTTATTAAGAACCATTTTCAATTTCATTATCCTTTTTATATCACTTATTACAATGTTATGAATATTATGTAATTATTCAAGTTAATAACGATCGTTTTGTCGATCTTTGGGAACTTGAGTCAACAATAAACTTCTTATAATTACAAGTTGTTCATGAGGTAGAATATCCATTATATCCAGAATTATATTCATGATTTAGATGTCATATATATCTTATATATCCAGTATATACATTCATTTATAATATTACATAACATTTAGAGGTAAGAAATAAAATGCACCGTTCATGGAGACGGTAAGTCGTACGTACGCATGAACGCTACTTTCATTTCAATTTCATATTTAATGGAACTAAATCATAATTATATAAATGTATAATATAATTCCAGTATAATATAGTGTATAATACCATTTACTCCATCCTTTATACACCCCACATATGGCATTAACAATTCAAATCACTTTGAGGGGGCGGTAGTCCGCACTTCCTAAAATGAAATTATCGCATTTTACCCATAATGGAAATCATAAAGTATGCCATAAATGAGAAATACAGAAGCATAAGTAAAACATAAACATATTATATATCATATATAAAAATGGTGACATCTTAATGGCCACCTTTGAAGGTTTTATATGAGTGTTGAACAATCATCGTTTCGTGAGGCAGAAATTCGCCATCCACAGAAACCGTATGTTTTTTAACCATTAGATGTAGGTGTGTGTATGTGTAGCTAGAATACTTCTTATAACAACATCCTAGTATATTGAGGATACTGGTGTTGTTACAAAAGAAATGAATAAAAAGAGTTTAGGGGGTTGGAGAAGAAAAATAAAACAAAACAACATTAGAGAAGACATTACCTCAAAATCGGGTAACTCTTTTTGATTTGAGCCAAAGGCTTCCTTGGGAAGAGTTCTGCCCAAAGTAAGGCTTCTAGGAGTAAGAGGGGGAAGTTGGGAGAGTATTTGGGCAGAGGTTGGCCGAGCCAAATGGCTTGAAAGTGTAAATGAGGTGGGAGAGGTGGGGGCCTTTTATAAGTGGAGAGGAGGGGCACTTTTGGAAAGATTGAAATGTTATATTATTTCACAATGATTTTCGGATTTTAAAAGTCCCACACTTATATAATTCGTGGCTAAGGTGATAAGGTTTCGAAATATCCTCATCCAATAGGCTTTGGAGAAGTGTAAGCCTTGGATTTTTCATTATCTTCTCATTTTATTTAAATCGTTAAATAATGAGGTCATCGCTGCATCATAATGATGTCATAAATAATTTAATTTATTTAATGTCTAAAAATTATAAAAAAAATACTATGATGTAGGAAATCTTTTTAGATTTCTAATGAATATTTATAGTCAAAATGTGGACTTGTGTAACCCCACTTAAAAACTGTTTTAGTAAAATAACTCATGTTTGTGTCAATTTAATTTTAACATTAAATAAATATATATTAATGTCATTTTCCAACCAAAGTGGCTCCATGGGGTCCCCAAGTTGACCCATGGGTTGTCTTGGTCGGCCATGAATCATCCAATAGGATTAGGACAAGTTTCATGCTCATCTCATATTATTAAAACATTATTTGTACCTTAAACTACACTAATTACCTCTAATCGCGATTAAGAACTTAAAAGTTACTATTCACCAAAAAATTGTTTTGTTCTCATTGAACCACATTTTACTTCTTAATGACAACCATGTATGTCGGATTTTTGAAAATCAAATCACAGAAGTTGTAATATTTCATTTAAACGAAAAATCAGTTATTTAACTACCACTTAGTGGTTTCACTATTCATCAAAAATTGAAGTTTTTCAGAACAAGGCCAAAATTTCACCCTAAGCTATAATTGATATTCCGAATTCAAAAATGATGTCTATTTTACAAAATTCCAAACATATAAGTTGCATTAATTCATTTTGTAATTAATTCCCGCTGTTACGACAAATAGCGTGTTTTTAAGAAACAATTTATATCAAAAGATTGGCAATTGTTTATGTCCAATTTCAATGTTAAATTAATTATAATGACCACCATTGGATAAAATGGTAAAAATATATTCTAATTATACCTTAAACCCACTAAATAGTATAACTTATCACTATAAATTATTTTGATTAAAAAAGTTGTTTTAAGTATTTTTCACTATTCATAAAAATTTGGAAGTTCTCTGAAAATTACAAAAAATTCAACATAGGCTAATTTCGATATTACGAATACAAAAATGAAGTCCATTTTGAAATATAAAATTTCTATAATTTTAAAAAGTGGTTATTACTATTCATAACGGCTACTTTGATTAGTCGCGGTGTTTTAGAACTCGAAGTTGCGTACAATGCAAGCTATTGCATTATTGAATGAGAAGCGTATCGTGGAACCTCGGGGTGTTACATTCTCCCCTCCTTCAATAAATTGCTTCCTCGCAATTTGAAATTTTTCTTTGAAAATAAAAGGTTGAAAAGTGAAAATACCTTTGAGGAAAACCCACATTGGAAATAAGGTTAATAAATATATAACATTAAAAGAAAGCAGGATAAGTACAAAGGTCACCCGATATAGCCCATTCTAGGATTATATGAAAATATGGATATGGAGGAGAAACAAACCATCAAGGTCTGATGGAGAGTTATATAAAACAGGATTAGGAGAAAGTTTAACCACAAGAAATTCACAAACTTGTGATTGGTTAAACGGTCATTGAATCCCCAGTTGGAAAAGTTAACCGACAACATTTTTGTTTTAAGTTACCTTTTATAATGTTGAGGAATTTATTTAGGAGATTTACTAAGAACGTAAGGGAATATACATACTTGTTATGTATACTTTCATTCGTTAATAAATTTTTACACAAACCCAACTTTTACTCCAAATGGTAATGGAACTCAAAAATATTCTATTTATCCTAATTGTATAAGGTTCAAAATGTTAACACATACCATTTAGATTAGTAAAACTATTTTGTAATAACTAGAGACTTCCTGTAGGCTAGTGGTAGGAAATAAAGGCTTGTCGCATTATGGTTGTGGGTTCGATTCCTGCAGCTTTTTCCGACGCGACAGGTTATTCCCCACCCTGCAGGTTGTCCTTTTCCTAAAACAATAGTATTATAATATTCCAAAAATAATCTTCAGAAATTATTTAACCTTAAACAATACTATCCAATGATCAACTTAATCCACTCCAACCTTTATAATTATCCAAAATACCTCCTTCCAGACTTTCTCCAAAAGGTCTCTAAATTCCAAAATCAACTGTAACATCAGATTCCCCAAACAAAGAAAAGTTTCTCTTATTGTCACATACTAAAAATATGATTACCTTAATCATATTAAAACCTTAATGAAATCAACAAGTACTACAGTACAATCCATATATATATATATATATATATCTCATTATTCTAATAACCTGAATATAATCCATGAGTCCAAAATCACCATTACATTAGTTATTCTACTTCAATTGTAGTCATAGAATAAGATTGGCCTTGATCCCTTGGCCTTTTCTGAGGTAAGTTTCCCTGACGCTTAGGACATTCATTTGCATAATGACCCATTTCTCTACAATTGTAGCATTCAACTTTGATAGCCTCTTTCTTTCCCTTGCAATCACGATCCTGGTGACCCTTTTCTCCACATTTATAACAAACTCCCATTCCTTTTAGGCAAGTACCAGGGTGATTCTTCCCACAATTATCACATAATGGAAAATCCTTCTTTCCTTTTTTCCCTTTATCTGTCTCTTGTTCCACCGTTATCTTCTTCTCTTGCTTTACTTTGTTGTCATAAGACTTAGAGAATTCCTTTTCTGTCTTGAGAGCACATGAGACAATATCATCGTATGATGAGAAGGATTGTGATACTAAAGCTCTACGGAGAAATGGTTTTAACCCATCAAAGAAAAGATCAATCTTACTCCTTGGGTTACGTATATAATCGGCAGCATGTCTCGCTAACCTTGTAAAGTTAGCCTCATACTTTGAGACATTCTCATCCTCCTTCTGCCTCAGACTCAGAAATTGCCTTTCCATATCTGCTCGATGGTCACGAGGAAAGTATTTTTCCAAGAAAAGCTCTTTGAAATACCTCCATTCCATATTCGATACGTCATCATCTTCCTTTGTGTTTTGAATCAGTGACCACCACTGATCGACATCTCCCGTGAGGCGGTAAACTGCCATGACAACCTTCTCCCTTTCACTACTCCCCAAGGCATGGAATATTTTCTCTAAGGAATTTATCCATTTCTCAGCTACTATAGGATTTGTACTTCCATTGAACGTTGGTGGTTGTTGCCTCATGAATCGATCTAACATTGATCCTCCATGCTGTGGATCAGGGTGCTCCATACGGGTAAGGTTATTATTCATAACCTGAGTAAGTTGTCCCAGTATAGTGATTAGCTGATCGGAACCAGTTGTATCACTAGCTCCACCATAATTATCCTGAGCAGGAGGGCAATCCCTACACGGAGTGCGTGCATTGATACAGTTTCCATTCCTTCCACTAGGCGCCATTTCTAAACAATGGCATAAACTAGATCAGTTTATGAATCAAAATACATAATCCCATACTTATAAAACACTTAACATAAATTGAACTATTTATGGATATAATCCATAATCATAAAAATGTTTTCTTTGAGGAAGTATATACTCATAAACCCTTCATAATGATTTGTAAAGAAAATGAGAGTTATCCTAAGCATATCCCCTGGGAGTGTCGTAACCAAGAGTGCAGCAAGGCCCGTTGTCGTGCACCAGTTCCCATTCGAGTCTAGCTCAAAGCAGTGTTTTCGGGTTTTACCCCTAGGTACATCTGTGCCAGAGCCACCTCTACCTGCTCGTATCCAGATAGGGATGTATTGCTCGGAAAACTCACAACATCTCTACAATACCAAAATTCTAGGAAGTTCTTCTATACTAATCCTCAAAGTTCATCTTAGGTCTATGTGCTCTAATCAGAGTTTATCTAAATCTAGCTTCCAAGGTTTGTACTAAACTTCCTCTGATACCAACTGTAACGCCCCGACCCCAGCTACCCAGAGTCGGTGCATTACTTCGTAACATTGGCATGATCAGAAAAGATCAAGTCTCAAAAGACCGATTAGTTTAGTAGCCTTGGAAACACTAGATACATTCATAAGTCTTTCATTACATCAAAAAGTAAACCAACTACAATAACATGGTCTTCATAGTCCACAATCATATCCCTTTCTGACTACCCCTGTAGGTCATTCATAAAATACTTCTTCACATCCTGGAAAAATATTAAAACATTGAAAGGGGTGAGCTCAGATGCTCAGTAATGTTAACAATATAGCGGAAGCTTTCATAAATAAACATTAACATTTAAGGCAATGTATAACTAAAACAAAAGCCTTTTAAACTTGAACTTCAAAATAATATGGAAAAAGTAAAATGAGATAATGCCATTTACTTCTTCACATGGATATTCTACTGGTCGAATAATCACATGCAATATCAATAACCACTTTCATAATGATAAAATGCATAATGCCAGACTATCATAACCACGTAGTCAAGGCCTCATGCCAATACCACAAATAAGATTTTGTCAAGGCCTCGTGCCAAGACACTAGTTTGTCTCATGAGACCTGCCGATGCATCGAGGAGCTATAGCGGGATCCACCCGTCACTTATTAAGTCCAATGCATTCCTCATATGAATAGGTTTAAACATATCATAAACCATAACATAATCGTATCACATAAAACATGCATAAAGGAAACATAACATTTCCAGATTTCAATCACAAGATATCAATACAACACATTTATATAATAAAAATTCCTTCAAAACCATTTTCAATACCAAAATAAAAGAAAGTTAAAACTTTGTATTTATTTTTCATTAAAAATTATGGCTTGTAGAGGAAGACGAAACTCAAAAAATGGTCACGGTGGCGGAGAAGTCGTTGTCGCCACATAAGTACGGAAAGAAAAACATTCCCTTTTTGTCGTTTAGTAAAACGCTTCGTATAAAAAATATTCCTTTTGAATAAACGTAAAAAGTCAAAGGGGTTTATAAACTGTATAAAAGAAATTTGTGTATAAAACAAAATATGCCTCAATGAATGGAGATTGAGACGAAGTCCTTAAAAAGATCATTTTTAAAATAAAATAGATCTATTATGTGTATTCACTATAGGTACACATAAAGAAAGTAAAAATACAAAATGAGACATAATAATATCATGACATATTTTGAAAGTAGGAGATTAACCCAAAGAATGGAAGTTGGGTTAAGAAATTCCCTTACCTTGTGTCCGACTTGACTCAACCGTTCTTTAACCTCCTGAATAATAAACTAGAGTTAATATCTACCTTATTAAGAACCATTTTCAATTTCATTATCCTTTTTATATCACTTATTACAATGTTATGAATATTATGTAATTATTCAAGTTAATAACGATCGTTTTGTTGATCTTTGGTAACTTGAGTCAACAATAAACTTCTTATAATTACAAGTTGTTCATGTGGTAGAATATCCATTATATCCAGAATTATATTCATGATTTAGATGTCATATATATCTTATATATCCAGTATATACATTCATTTATAATATTACATAACATTTAGAGGTAAGAAATAAAATGCACCGTTCATGGAGACGGTAAGCCGTACGTACGCAAGAATGCTACTTTCATTTCAATTTCATATTTAATGGAACTAAATCATAATGATATAAATTTATAATATAATTCCAGTATAATATAGTGTATAATACCATTTACTCCATCCTTTATACACCCCACATATGGCATTAACGATTCAAATCACTTTGAGGGGGCGGTAGTCCGCACTTCCTAAAATGAAATTATCGCGTTTTACCCATAATGGAAATCATAAAGTATGCCATAAATGAGAAATACAGAAGAATAAGTAAAACATAAACATATTATATATCATATATAAAATAGTGACATCTTAATGACCACCTTTAAAGGTGTTATATGAGTGTTGAACAATCATCGTTTCGTGAGGCCAAAATTCGCCATCCACAGAAACCGTTTGTTCTTTAACCATTATATGTAGGTGTGTGTAAGTGTAGCTCGAATACTTCTTATAACAACATCCTAGTATATTGAGGATACTGGTGTTGTTACAAAAGAAATGAATAAAAAGAGTTTAGGGGGTTGGAGAAGAAAAATAAAACAAAACAACATTAGAGAAGACATTACCTCAAAATCGGGTAACTCTTTTTGATTTGAGCCAAAGGCTTCCTTGGGAAGAGTTCTGCCCAAAGTAAGGCTTCTAGGAGTAAGAGGGGGAAGTTGGGAGAGTATTTGGGTAGAGTTTGGCCGAGCCAAATGGCTTGAAAGTGTAAATGAGGTGGGAGAGTGGGGGCCTTTTATAAGTGGAGAGGAGGGGCACTTTTGGAAAGATTGAAATGTTATATTATTTCACAATGCTTTTCGGATTCTAAAAGTCCCTAACTTATATAATTCGAGGATAAGGTGATAAGGTTTCGAAATCTCCTCATCCAATAGGCTTTGGACAAGTGTAAGCCTTGTATTTTTCATTATCTTCTCATTTTATTTAAATCGTTAAATAATGAGGTCATCGCTGCATCATAATGATGTCATAAATAATTTACTTTATTTAATGTCTAAAAATTATAAAAAAAATACTATGATGTAGGAAATATTTATAGCTTTCTAATGAATATTTATAGTCAAAATTTGGACTTGTGTAACCCCACTTAAAAACTGTTTTAGTAAAATAACTCATGTTTGTGTCAATTTAATTTTAACATTAAATAAATATATATTAATGTCATTTTCCAACCAATGTGGCTCCATGGGGTCCCCAAGTTGACCCATGGGTTGTCTTGGTCGTCCATGACTCATCCAATAGGAGTAGTACAAGTGTCATGCACATCTCATATTATTAAAACATTATTTGTACCTTAAACTACACTAATTACCTCTAATCGCGATTAAGAACTTAAAAGTTACTATTCACCAAAAAATTATTTTGATCTCATTGAACCACATTTTACTTCTTAATGACAACCATGTATGTCGGATTTTTGAAAATCAAATCACAGAAGTGGTAATATTTCATTTAAACGAAAAATCAGTTATTTAACTACCACTTAGTGGTTTCACTATTCATCAAAAAATGAAGTTTTTCAGAACAAGGCCAAAATTTCACCCTAAGCTATAATTGATATTCCGAATTCAAAAATGATGTCTAATTTACAAAATTCCAAACATATAAGTTTCATTAATTAATTTTGTAATTAATTCCTGCTGTTACGACAAATATCGTGTTTTTAAGAAACAATTTATATCAAAAGATTGGCAATTGTTTATGTCCAATTTCAATGTTAAATTAATTCTAATGACCACCATTGGATAAAATGGTAAAAATATATTCTAATTATACCTTAAAACCACTAAATAGTATAACTTATCACTATAAATTATTTTGATTAAAAAAGTTGTTTTAAGTATTTTTCACTATTCATAAAAATTTGGAAGTTCTCGGAAAATTACAAAAAATACAACATAGGCTAATTTCGATATTACGAATACAAAAATGAAGTCCATTTTGAAATATAAAATTTCTATAAATTTAAAAGGTGGTTATTACTATTCATAACGGCTACTTTGATTAGTCGCGGTGTTTTAGAACTCGAAGTTGCGTACAATGCAAGCTATTGCATTATTGAATGAGAAGCGTATCGTGGAAGCTCGGGGTGTTACAAATAGGGTCCCTTATCATCCCAAATGATAGTTGTATTCAACGTAGTAAATTCGAAATAATGATCCACCATTCAGCCATGGATTTCAAAACCCATATCCCCATGATTTTTAATTGTGTATATAACTGATTCCACCATCAATGTGTCTATTATAGGGGATTCATGTGGGGGTTTTTTATCATAGGTTGTCCTCTATGATTCAAAAGATATCTTATAGGATTCATTAAATTTCAAACTAAATTAATAACCCTAAATTTTTTATGAAATGAAAAATACAAAATAAATCCTTTAATTATTATGAATATTTGGAACCATTTAATTCAACTGTGGAAAAGGTGATATAACAAGGTTCATCTAATTAAGCCAAAAAAAGAAGGATCATCAATATAACCGAAAACTGGAAATAAATATGAGGAAACCTTCTAGAAACCCACAATAACTAAATGTTAGATATGAAAGTGAGTTACCAAGGATCCCATCTGTACAGAATAACCGAGTTCAAATTTTCATAACTAATAGATTCCCTAAAACCTGAACCATTACAATAAGTGTCATCACAATTTCAACTATGAATTCCCACGAGTACTATTGTGTAATGCACCAGAATGGGTAATAATAGAACATAGCCCATCATTTCTCACCATAAGGTGGACAATAATACATGAAAATTAACAGCTTTATGTAAACAAGATAAGAGATAAAATATAAATGTATATCATGGAAACAGATGAACTAGACAAAGAAACAAATCCCAGCTTTATAAATCTAGAAATAATAACAATTTCATGACTACATCTAAAACCACCTATCTATGTGAACATCTAACCCCACCATCCCATCCCACTATGAATTCATTATAAAATGGTGGATCCCGTGAGTTACATGATAGTCTTCCCTTACCTAAAATCCAAAAATTGAATCTACAACATCCAAAATGAAAAATTTCTATGGGAGAACTAAATCATTGTTGGATAACACCAACAATTTATACAATTTCAATCCATATGAATATTTTAGTTCTAATATTAAAAATTAAACATGTTATTAAAGACATTTACATTGATAAAACATTTAATAAACATCCATTTATTGTAAAAAATATAAATCATTACAGATGAATATGATTACTAGTAGTAATGATAATAAAGATGGAAATAATAAAATAATTCATATCACATAATGTTACTCAATAATGTTAAATAAACATTATACGAATCAAAATATCCATCTCAGGGAATAAAAATACCATTCATAAGGAAAGTTCCCTATGTAATCCATTTTCATTTTAAAACCATATTTGAGTCCATTAAACAATACATATGCCTATTTTTAACACTAATCCTCTTATAATACTTATAAATAATCCATAGAATATGTTTCCTAATAAATATCATTAATTTTATAAAAATATATGGATTTCATATGTTAATGAATGGGAATTTTAAAAGAACATGATGTAAAAAGTGATAATTCCATTATATAGAGACCCTTAACTGATGTGAAAGGGAAAAATTGTTGTATTCAAAACCAGTGAAATAAGTTAATCTTATAAAATTAGTGGAATTTACACACACCATGATAATTTTTAATCAACTACAACACTATTCCACTACACCCCATAGTTAGGAAGAAACTAAAACTAGCTAAAGCATTTGGATCGCCTTTTGTAGCAGATGGAATGTCCCAATGTCCCTTTATGAAAATACCCGATCAGAAATCTTACCAAATATGTGTTAATGACTATATATATATATAAAGAAAACATGTTAATATACTCATTTTAACCTTACATTATATATTAACATTGTTGTAAAAACCATCTCAGTGATCTAATTACCATTATGGTATTTCAGAAATTGAAACCCAGACAATATTATTACTGGCAGACCCTTGTGTATATGTACATGACATGTTTTCATGAATGTGGCCTCCACCACACCATGGGGGTTACCACATGGGAATGGTGGATATGGAGACCACCGGTAGGTCTCATCATGCTCCAAACTCTACTCTATGTATTTTCCCATTCCATTCCACATAGATATTACTCAGGTGGAAATGTATTGGATTAGGGATAGTCTAGCCATTTTGAAATATATAAAGCCAAAAAAACTCATTGAACCTCAAAAAACATCCATAGTTCTTGAAAATTAAATTAACCACTCATGGAATAATTGAATATAAATAATAAACCTAAACGAAATATTAAGTATGTTACATAACAATTATTTCCCATTCGATTTGAATGATCTACATTGGATTTGGAGATTGATTTGTCCCCAAACTACTAATTAGAACTCATTACAAAACTCATATATCTTTTATGAATTTTTTTGTGTAATTTTATTTATTTCTTCATTTTTTTTAATTATATATAAGGTAGATCATATTTGATATTCCCTTATTTCTCACAATCAGAACATCAAACCACTTTTATGTTTTCATAATCCTTCATAAATATGATAAATAATCCCTTTTACCTCTTATAGAACATATTATATTTCATATAAATTTATGTAAGTCCATCAATAAAATAATAAATACATGTTTCTTCATTAGTTAGTTCATAAAATGTTAATTTGTATTTATTTCATCCATTAATGTCGAATCCTTAAGATAATATTTCTCCATCTGGATAAACTTATTTTCATTATCTTATTACTACATGTCAAATTAATAAATCAATTTTAATTAAATTATATTAAAAAATTTATCTTGTTAATACATGTTCATAGTCTAATATATGTAGATATTACATTCTATTTAGGAAGAATAAATCTATGTAATTTTAATGCTTTCAGTGATTCTGGAACAAAAATTTCCAAAGTATGAAATCATATAACATATCAGTGAGTCTTACATTCATTTGAGTATTACATTCTAAATAAAATTTCAATAATTTTTAAAACATTATCTTTATTTTATTATGCTATAATATTTCATATTTATTATATTTATGATAATTTATAGAGATTTGTTCCCAAATATCGTGTTCTATTCAACATTGTGACACATGATAGAACACATTGTCCTCTAATCAAAAAATGATATCATTTATATACATTTAATTTGTTTTTAAATAATAATTTAATATAGTAATACATATTTTATTCAAACCATAAGGAATTATTTTTTTTCACACCATAATGAAATACTTCATGAAAAAAATTTCAAATAGATATTCATTCTATATTTCATTCAATAATATTTTACATTATTGTAATAAGGATTTATAATCACTAACAAAGCTTTCCTAATATCAGAAATGAAAATATTTTTTCCTAAATAATAAAAATAGTTATCCATTGATTTTTATGTATGAAATGTTGTAATTTATTTAAATAGAAAAATAGGATACTGTGAATTGATATGAGAAACAATTGAAATATATAATCATGATTCCATAGGTTATTGTATACAATTCTAGAGTGTTACCTTGATACCATTGGTTATTATCAATAATAGATATATTAAATATCAAAAAATATGTTTGACATGTTTTTGAGGCCATGTTTTTTCTTAGATTTAGATTAGATAATGATAAATGAGTTTGGTGAACTCGGTTAATTATAATACTTTATTAAATTTTTATATCCATCTTGAAGATATTTTATATAAATAATTTCCCTTCTAATAAGTTAATATTTCAGAAATATAAATAATCAATTAGAAATAGCCATTATTTTTTTTATAGTGGTTCAAGGATACAGGGAAGATACCATATTCAACATCACCAATAGCTAAATAATGTTTGATGATATGTATTCAAATAATTTTCTTATAGATCTATCTACATAGGGAATGTAGAAGAAACATATAATATGGATTGACAACAATTTTTGGAATCTCCATCAAAACTGTTATTTAATTATAACAAATAATAGATATCTTATTTATCTTTCAACTAAGTTTATATATTAGACACAATGTCTTCAACATATGATTTAATTCAAGTAATAAATATAATCAATATAAAATGACATATATAAAATGAATATATTTCTATAAATATTCATGATCATTATTAATTGATTGTAGATGTGTCTTATATCAATGAAAAAGTGTTTTTTAATATTATCTCTAGATAAAACCTTGAATGGATCCTCAATATAGAATTGTAGTATAAATATTCCATCATTCTCTTTCCTTATCTTTTAATCACTAATTATTTTATTTCATTTAGTCATAAAAATAAACTCAAAATATAGTTGTAAGAGAATAATTCACTATACATATTTTCACCATCTTCCTTTATTTTTTTAACATGTGGTCATATAATGAACTTCAATAAATATTTAAAATATATACATAATTTATAATATTATTCAAAATATTTTTTTTTAAAATAAGATATAAAATTTGAAAGTATCACACTAAAAATAAATTTCATTATAACTTAATTAATTTTGACAATTTATCTACCAAAATAATTGTTATATAAATGATTCCGTAATAAAAAACATCATATATGGATTTCCGTTCCTGGATCGTCACTTCTTCTACACCACATGGGGGGACATTGATGAATGATATATAATGACCCAAAATTCCCTCATATATTAGTCCATGAGTTTGGGATTAAACTATGGTTATATGTATGTAAAATGTGGAAACCCTCAACCTCAAGAATAATATTGATAGGAATATATGATAAATCATCTAAAAATGAATGACATCATAAAATAAGAAGGAAAAAAGTATCCCACAATATAATAAAATTGTCAAAAATTGTAGTTTAAACTCTCCCTGTAAATACAAATGAAACATCATAAGGAAATTACTCAACAAAATACCCAAATCTGGCTAGTAACATCAAGCTCAGTCAAAAAAATCCCCATTGTAACCAGATCATAGTTTATTTATTTTTCAGATATAATAAAATATATACCCAGTATTATAATATCCAAGGTCTTAAGTGCATTTGTTAAATGAGAACATTAATGATCCAATCAAAAAAAACCAACATGGATGTCAATAGGTCTTCAAAAAAGTCCCATCCACACCATGGAACACTCACTGAATCACACATGCAATTGAATTACATTGTTTCAAAAGAAAACAAATCGTATGACCCTCCCAATTGTTTCCCCATGGATATTTTTCACTCACCCCCCCAAAAAATATTTCATCTTCTCCCATCGATTCTATACATTTCACATGACATGTACAACTATCTCTGATGTGGGATGGGATTCATCCCTATATGTAGGGTGTAACATCTTGTTCTTGAATTAGTCACTATAACATGAAAACAATACCACATCACAACTTTGTCAAATCATATCCTTATCACATCAAAACATAATCCACACAAAAAAACCACATCAAACCAGTAGTGAAGTTAGGTATAATTATCATGAAGTTAATCAACCTTATTCCCTCCTCCCAAAATTTTTACCCCACCACATATTACATCATTATAATCATTGCATGATCCTTAAATGTAACATATATTATTACTATGAAATATACATATCCAGCATTTATGATTAATGGGTAATCTCTAACAACATCATATATAATCATCACTACAACTAAAGGAGATGTCAGAAGAGGGGTAGCTAGAATTATGATCCACCAATAACTTAGATGTAAAGAGAAACACTCTAAACACCAAACATTTGGGCGTTGTTATGGTTTTAAAAATCAAGTTGGGCCAATATAGAAACAAAGTGGATTTACATGATAGATAGATACCACACAATACCCAACATATGGGTCAACATATGTTGTACTGTCAGACTTTACACCACCACCATTGTACTCCAAAATATATGTTAGAATCACTGCCACAACTAATTGTGTCACAGACACAACCACTATACATATGAAAACATTTCCAAACTCAATTACGAGTTTTAAGATTTCATGAATTTTCACGATTCCACAAACATGCATTTACCAATCAATATAAATCACATTAGATTAAACCATTCATTAATTATTCATTTCATTTCATCCAATCATCACTTAGAAAATCTATCCCATTATCATAATTAAATTTATAAAATGCATACTCATTTAAAAAATATCATTTCATTTTTTATTCTTTCAATAAATTATACTCATAAAAAGATATTTAACACATCTACATCACATAAAAGATCATCAATAACACATCCACTACTAAGAAAACACATCATATTCCATTCCTTCTTTTCATAAACCATACTATCTCATCAAAATATCCACATATGACAAACACCACAAACCATCCCAAGTCACATCCCATTCTAACCAGAGATCACATAAATACCCAATACATTCCTCACCAAATCTAATCACCACCATCATTGTATATTCCCCAACATGGTTCCAAAAATACTAAATATTTTATTGCATTAAGAACAACTCATAAATGTGAATCTAGAATTCCACATTTACTACAATTTAAATTCAATGGATTTCATTTAACATCACATCTTTTTTTTCACGTGTATTTTCATAAAAATTCCCAAATTCTTTTTGAAAATGATGATTTTTCCATATATAATTTCACATCCTTTTACTTAGGGTGACGTCAGAAAATCATCAAAATAATGATTCCAAAGATACCTCAAATACAACAAATAAAATACCCCTAAAAACAATGTCTTCCTACAATGGTATCAAGAATGAATATTTTCAATAAAAATATCATAAAATATAATTAAAAATTTATTAAAACAAATTAAAATAATTTTTTTTATAAAAATAATTAATATAATCTTAATCTGACCCTTACTATCAGTATGATATATGTGTTTTTATTGAGTTATAAATCCTTTAATTCTCAGTTTAATTACGTAGTTTTAAAATAATATGAATAACTGGCGAGGATATAATGGAATAAAATGTGTCTGAGGATTTTTTGGTTCTTACAGAACCATATCATTGAAGAAACAATTGTGCCTCCTGATTATTAGAAACAATGTTTCCCAGTTTGCATGTTTTTACCTAACATTGAAGTTTGTTTAGGGAGTAGATGTGGTCCACATGGTGTGTCCTGACCATGCATCTCAAGACAACCACACATGTGAAGGATCAATAGTTTCTAATAGAGGAAGTATCTTAGTTTCACATGGTTTCCCAAACGATGTGATACCCCAACTTAAAAAGAGTTGGCCCCATAGTTCGCACACGGTTTGGCCAATCATGTAGCCAAACCCTGTCACCAATTTTTAATGATGAGAAATGTACATTTTACCTAATGATTAAAACAAAAAAAACATTTCTTAATTCAACATTTCATGCATACATGGGGCCCCCTTTCCTTCAGTTTATGATCTTCTCAAGCCTAACCAAAGAATGTTTTGGATTAATCATCTAGTGTTTGATAAAAGTACTCTTCATCATACTATAACCCTCTCATTAAGGGATTTAATCTGATACATTATATTATTCATATATCATTAAGTGTTTTTACCTATTGGGGTGAAATAAAATAATACAAATTTCTAGGATTATCATCCATTCTTATAATTTTATCTGATATGGATTCATTTGGAGTTGATACTGCATGAGGAATATACTACGTGCTGAAGGCTGGTGACCTATAACATTCCCCTCTATGTATAGTTGTTGTATACACCAATGTTATTATTATAAATGTTATATATTTTAGTAATTTCTCATTAAATAATAAAATTTATTGATTAAATTATTTTTAACACCATTAGGTTTCCAAAACATTACAACTATATGGTCAGAGGTTGTTCAAGTCAACCTGATCCACCCATCGGGTGTTTTTTTAATTTTACCATCATTGGGTGAGTTGATATTATATTTATATAGTTAGTATTAAATTAATCCTTATTTTTTTAACACCTATAATTACCTATTAGTCTATATATGAAAATAATTACTTTTTAAATCTCTTTGTTTGGGTATGAATATGAGGCGATTTCAAATTTGGATTACATAAATAGTTCTAAACCATTAATCTGGATGAAATAGATGGCATAAAAATTTTGAATCAGTGGATCTGGATTACATTAGATTCCTTAGTAATTTAAAGTTATCATATCATTAGTCCTTGGACTAACATGGACATTTCTACTAATTGGGCTGCATCGATGTCTTTATTGTTGTATGAATGGAGATTCTCTATAGAGTCGATGAGGATCTCTTGGTCATTCTACACATGGGATACCAAAAATATTTTCATGTTATGTGATTTATTTTAATATGACATGATTATTTTTTTACCTTGATTTATGGGGAGACCATGGTCATTATTTCTTGATTATAGATGACATGTTGAGCATTATTACATCTGCTTTTATCATTTTCATTCATGTCATACTTTCACACTACTTCAATATACATTCACATATTGACAAGTTATAAAAATCATTGATGATTGAATATTGAGTGCACATTATCCAGGACTCCATTTGGAACCCAAATAGAATTCATGGATGTAGGTAGGGTCTGGGAAAACAACCCTCTTTATGATGAATGAATTAATATTTCATAGAAGTAGGGGATCACAGGAACATGCTATATCTCATGATGAAATATGGAGATAGTTCATCTATACTATTTTTACTTCTGATACTTTTTTTACTAGATTCATGTTATAATTTATAATTATTTCTTATTTGGTTTAGAGATAATACATTACATCATATTGAATATATTAATGGATATTTCCATTTATGACTTGTTTATTTAGAAAATTTGGATACATTACTTATATAAAGATTAATTATTATATATATATTACATTGTTCAACTTTTATAACAACAAGGTGTGACTATAATCATGAGGGTATAGTCTCCACACTATACAATCATAGACCCTCATAACTAATCATAAGACTTTGTCATATGGTGAGGATTGTTTGAGGCTATGTGACCCAATGGTTTGAAGAATAACTCAGTGGAACCCATGTTGGGATGTTACAATGAGCTATGAGTGGATTTTAGTTTCATTCATTATTATTTATTGATAATAAAAAAAATATTATGAATTATTGAGGACATGGTCATAAGCCTTGTATGGGAGTAGATTACCCATATTCTGTGTAATTACCATATTTCCTAGAATGAGGACTTTTTTTTCGTAATTCATGTGTTATAATTTATTTGATTCCACAATTTTTTGAATCACTTGATACGTGATGTTATTATTATTATGATTGGGGATTTTATTTTATCCTTGGATAGATAAGGAAAGGAAGCATTGATCATGAATCATTCTATGCACCTTTTAGGATTAATATTCCATGCATCATGTAATTCCATGTATGATGCATTACAAGACTATATGAAATTTATTATAAGTTCCTTGGTTGATAAATATGTTATTATACTAATGTTTTATAAAGGGACAGAAAATAAATCATGGTTTCTAATGTTCCAACATTAACCTAATAATGTTTTCCAACATAGTCTAAAGAAGACACACAAATTAGTCAATTATTTCATGTTGATCCTTGGACCATTGTTCACATGGGATTGAATGTACTATGTTTAGGATTATGTGGGAGCCACGTATAAATTCATATAGTGTATGGGAACATAGAAATTAAAATTTATGATATATATAATTCAAATATTACTCCTAGATATTTTAATAAAATATATTTCTTAAAAAATATTTTTATTTCATTGATGTCTTTTGTTACACACAATACCAGTTTAGGTTTCTGTATATATAAAACTAAGGTTAACTGAAACAAAATTTTATTAATGTAATTATTTATAAAATGAAATTATAATCTAAAAGTTTTAATTTAGGGTAGGATTATGATTAACATTATTATTAATGTATGGTTTACAAATTTAAATCCCTTTTGACATTAAAAAGAAAACTTTATCTGAAAAACAATTAATATGCACAAATATTTATTTTATAACAATAATTTTTTTAATTATATTAATTATATATATATATAATATTAAATATAATTATTAACATTCATTATTTGTTTTTTCTATACATTTTATAAAAATAAAGATAGTTTTAGGCTTAAAAACTATACTTTTCTTGAAGCAGTTTATCGCCCTTTAATATAGAACTTGGTTTAAAAGTAATTGTTGACACATTTATAAATTAAATTTGATAAAAGAAATTCCTTTATTAAATAGGTTTATATAAACATACTTATCTTAAATTTTTAGTATTCTTCTAATAAGTTTCATGCATTAATGAATACTATGAAAATACAGAAAATTAATGGAAAACATCTTCTTTTATAAATAATTTATATTGAAAAATTATATTTTTTATTGGGTTTAAATTATAATTAGATAATTTTAATATAATTTAATCAAATTTATGTCATTATAATCAATTTATAATTGAATTTTATAGAAAATGAGTTCAATCATTTGAATTCTTTCACATTGAATACAAGTTTTCTAACCACGTCTATGAGATTAATTTTAAATTAATTTTATCCACATATGTGTATGGAAAATTGAAAAATTGACTCCATATTTGGAATCATAACTTTTAAGTTTATTATTTAGTTCTATTTTATTTATGTCCAATATGAATTTAACATCGTTAATTTTTATTCCCATGATAAAATGTAAATTGTGTAATTTATGTTAAAAATAAAGTTAGATGGAATATAAAATGATTATAAAATATTTCCAAAATTTATTTTGATGATTTCAATTAGGCCCTTAAAAATTCTTCAATATAGAATTATTTAATAGAAATTTTTTTATGAAAATGACATGGATATTATTAAAATGAAAGGGAGTGACAAAATATCACACTATTTATTTTAATAATTATAATATTTATCATATGGGGTTAAATAAAACATATAATGAAATATAATTTTCTTAAAAAATAAAAATGGATTATATAAAAAATTAAAATTTATTTTTTACTTTTAGTAATGAAATAAATATCACAATTATTTACAAAATATTGCTGAAAAAATTAATTAATTAATGAAAAAATAAAATAAATTATATTAGAAATATTGAACGAAATATAATTTAAATTAATTAAGTTCCTACATGAATTTACTAGGTGAATATGAAATTTCAAGGTTTTATTAAAATATTTGGTTAGATTTTATATTTATTTTTTGGATTTCTTATATTCAATGTAATGTATACTCAAAAAATTTACACTAATGATATTTTATAAAAACTAATATTTCATAAAGTAAATTTGAAACCCTAAAAATAATAAATAAAGACAAAGGGGAAGATATATACTCTAAAATATAATAAATCATTCATTTACTATTCAATTTACTCTTTATATTCCAAAACAAGCAACATTTTATTATTGAAAATTTGTTACTATATATAAACTAAAATTGGTTAAACAATGGATAATCAAAATGACAATGTTTAATCACAAAACATGTCAGAAATATATTTGTTACTGATATTAAAACCTTATCATATCATCGAATCGAATTAATGGTGTCTTGGAGGAATTTGGATTTATATTGAATTTATTATATATTAATCTTTTAGGAAAGTCAAAAATTTCTCCTACTATCTCTTATAAAAGGGGACAACTTTATTTATTTTGTTCACACCATTAAAAGATTATGGCTTAGTAAAAACCTAAAAAAATATCCCTAAAACTTATATGCATTCATCTTATTGTAATAACATTTGGGGAAAATCCAACCAAATAAGACCTACACTGAAAACCAAAAGGAGTTACCTAAAGAAAAGGTTTGATCCTTCAACAAGCACTTCTATTTCAATTATTTCTCCACCCCTAAATTTATATTATTCCATGATTATATAATAAAACTACTATACAATGTATACAGAGTTGTTGTAATAATATTTTTATGGCCAACAGTCACACGCACTTCCATAAAATGGGATACAAAGTCATCATTCATGTGTACGACAGAATACTACATCGCGAACCAATGTCATTCATTCTCCAAATACGTGAATTAATGGTTGAGAATAATGATATAATTTTTATATTATATTTATTATGTAAATATTATTAGTTAATTATTATATAGCACATAATTTTATGATTTCCATTTTTTGGGAATATTATAACTTTGTTTGTGGATGTGTGGCCCACCACCTCCGCAAAGTGATGTGAGTTTTTCACATATTACATGAAATGTATTATGAACGAGTTTATTTAATTTATATTATATATATGAACTAATAATAATAATTTAATTTTAATATATTTATATAATGCATTTAATTTATTCCCTTCAATGTGAATAGTGTTTGTAAACAATGTTGATGAGTACGTACAACCTATCATTTCCATGAACAATGTATTCCATTTCATATTATAATTTTTTATAGAATATTATAAACATATAAATAGTAATTATATGTGATAATTATATCATGGATAACTTTTTGGATAGAATGATATATGTAAGAGTGAAAAAAAAACACAATAAATCAAATCATATACGAAAAATAAAGCAGTTATAACCAGAACAAAACCTTAACATGAAATTTAAAAAAAAGTGTAATATAAAGTCCAAATAAAATAACATATGATTTGATATAAAATAATATGGGTTTTTATATGTATAATAAACTTATATTTATTATAAAATAGTTTTAATTTGTATGAAAAAATTAAATATTTATGTTAAGGGGATTTCTAATCCCCATTTATATCTGCGTGACTTATTACATATTCACCAATTGTTTATTTTATTTTTGTGCTGTATATACCTTAAATTAATGTGATCTGTGATCCTTATCCTTAAATTTATGGGTATTTAAATTTCAATTTTATGATCTCTATTTCATTGTGTTTGTAGCTCAAAATTTACCAAAATTTCAAAAGAATATAGTCTCAATTTTCATTCATTGAAGAACATGCTATGTTTTGAACCTATATTATTTTACAAAGGGTATATACTACACATTGATTGGTAGTTTCAGGAATGTACTTATTTTATTGATATTATATGTTTCATTTAATTATATTCTATCTTCGGTAAAGAAAATATTTGTTTTTTCAATATATTTATTTCAAAAAATGTTTTAATAGTGTATTAAATGATCATTTATGAATTTTTCAAGGAAAATAATTTCTATTATGTTAAATATAGATTAAAAAAAACCTCTTAATGTTTTAAAGGTTATTTTAAATGATTTTTTTTTCAAAATGTTTTATGGTTTAAAGAGTTTTTTTGAAGATGAAATGATATAAAAAACTTTTAAAAAAATGTTTCCATATATGATAATATCATTTGTATTATTAATGATTTACTTGGAAAATAACCTAAGGATACCATTATCATTATTTTACTAAATGTTTTATGTTAATTATGGAATGATATTTCTGAAACATGTCTCTTTTCCATGAGTTTTGTTATGATGAAGTGTTTATGATAATAATTTCTATACATGGGTTCTGATGTGATGAATGATTTATTATCTAATGTCACACATATGTATAGTATTCTATAAGTTATAGGTGCGACCTGTATCTCTATCCAAGGCATTAGGTAATGAATAATATATCATGAAATATGTATTCAAAATATTCAATGCACATGGTCCATGATGGAAAACCAGTTGATATCCTTGTTCTGTTATGGGAAAGAAGTCGATTTTCTTAATCTGGGGTGAGAGGAAAGCCCATGTTCTTCATCTTAATGTCATTTTAGTAAAATATGACTTATGAAACTATTTTTTGTAATTTTATGAATAAAAAAACGTTAATGTTATGATATTATATTTCAAGATTGAGTTATGATGAAGATTAATTCTTATGATTCATGTATTTTGTAAGGGTAATGTTTTATTCCATAACATGTTTTTATTATCAATGATAGGTTGGGTATGAAATTTTCATAGAATTATATTCCCATATTTTTTCTCCTATGAATTCATAAGATACTAAATTGATATCTTCCAGGTTTACTCCTAATGTCAATCTAAGTTAACTATTTTCTTTTCTTTTCTTTCCTAAGATATAGGGAATTACGTTAGATGAATTTGATATAATATGATTTTACATAGATGTTATCAGTGACCTAATGTGATATAATAAAAGCTCGATATAGTTGGATAAAATTTTGATCACTATGAGATAGTTGTTTATGAACACAATCTATTATGATTTTTTCACAATTCTCTAAAACTATAAAATTAAAAGGCCCTTGGGTGTGTATGTTATTCAATATTTTCTTTTTAAATTTTATGTTTTGGATTGAAAAATTGGGTGACATTTATAACATTTATGCATTTTGTAGAGGGTCTGGAAGTAATGATTTTGGATTATAACATTAGGTATCAGAGTATGTGTTAGAGAACATTGGAGGTTATAATGTATTCATAATATGTTATCTTAATAATTTTAGATATCATCATTGATATATAAGACCATATGTTCAGTGTCTTAGACACCACTTTTGAGGTTCTAGGTAATGAAATTTTTAGGCCTATAGTGATCTTTTCAGAGACATTTATTCATGATGAAATTGTGGTTTATTAAATTTTTATATGTATGATGGATGATATGATATAACATTAATGGTTAAAACATTTCATTAATGATGAAAATGTATAGGTTATTTGTGATCATGTTTAAGAGAGTTTTTTTTGAATTTCTTATGAATTATAGAAATAGTGTTTTATAAAATGGTGAACCTACAGGATGTGTGAAAACCCATCACATCTGGAAAGGTCATGGGGTCGAATCCACAACTAATGGGTGACAAGTTTGAATCACCCACCACTAGCCAGTCTAAAAAGGCACATAGAATAGCATTTTTTCAGTTAAAAATTTTAATCATGACGAATATAGTTGAATTTGGGAAATATCTGTTTTATGATATAGAAAACCAAGGGTATAGATATTGATTTATAAGTTAAGGTTTAAATTTTACTTTTGAAGAACATTTGAATTTTGTAAAACTATAAATGATATTATGGGATATTATTTGGGGAATAATGTTTGAATTGAAATTTAGAGGAACATGCATTTTTATTGTGGATATATTTTGATTTAGTTTATTTGTGGGAATGGTTATCATATCATGAATATTGTCCGAGAAATTTATTTTTTTAAGGGACATTATGAGCGATTAATGTTATTTATACATAAATGATAACATTTATATTTGAATATAATGGGAATAAATACGTTTAAAATTGTGGGTTTAATCATATTCATGATAAATTTTTATTAATTTTGAGGGTATATATTTATTGGATGAAAAATGTTGAAAATTTTATATTACAATTACAATGGATTATTCATTTTGGATAATAATATTATCTTTCACTAAATATTATGGTTTTGATTATATTTGAAAATAATTTTATAATATATTACTATATTCTTTTGTGAATATTTTATCCATAAAAGATAATTTATGGCTTCATGAATGATAAATTCATCATAAATACATATCATTGGGGGAAAATATGAGTTTGTGGTTGGAATTTATTAAAACCGAAAAGTAAACATTTCATGTAATTTTATTTCCTTATGTTGTTACTATAATAATTAAAATAAATCATCAGATATTACAAAATTTTATTGGAATAATAACTTTATACTTTTACATTTCATTCTATTAAAATAATGGTCTTTTAACCAATCACAATTTCATGGTTCGGTGACCGTTAACATTATAATGACCACATTCTCTATCAATCTCCAACATAACATGATATATATATATATATATATATATATATCAATTTCATGTCACATTTTACCTTTTCACTAAGTTTATCATATTTGAAATCATAATTTGTTGGTGACCTTTACATTTCCATTTCCCCCTTATTAAGAGTATGTTTTATTTATTCTATTTATGATGCGGGTTTCCCACAAATGAGTTTTCAAGTATAAAATTTTGATTTTTGATGTACATTTTCAAATTATATGGATATAATTTTCTTTTTTAAGGTTTATACATAATGAATTCATATCGATTAGAACTACCAAAAAATATCACTAAAATTAATGTTTTTTTCCATATATATATATTCCACAAAATTTCATATCCAATTCTTAATATGTAATGAAATCATAGTTCAAACTACAATAGCCAGATTTTTTATCAAGAGAAACTAGTTGTCATTTTGGATTATATACGTAATGTTCTATAAAATAGATAACTCACCTCGTTAATGTTTTTTGGAGAAACAACCATTTTAAATTAGTGACATTGGAACTTGAGGATATTATGAGGTAAAGGTATCCTCGTTTTTATATTTCACAATGATGATTTTATATGGAGAAATTAATTTTAATGTGGTATAATGTAACACCAGTTATTTTAATGATATTTATTTTTTAAAAAATAAATTAATTTCATTGATGAATTCTATTACATAAAAAATGGCTTAGCATGCATTACACAAAAAAATAATTTATAAAAAAATTCATTTTATAAATGTAATAAGTTAAACTATATAATTTTAACCTAGTTATTGGAATTTATGGTAGTAATGGGATAAACTGGATTATGAATATATGGTTTACACATGCAGACACCTTTTGAAATTAAAAGGAAATATTTTTCTGTAAAACTATTAAAATGCGGAGAAGCTTTATAAAAACCCTACAATTTATTACACACATATACATGATTTCTTATATAAACATGAACTTAATACAACTCTGAGGATTGATAGGTATAGTGTATTTGGAAATTATTAGCATTACATAACAACTTAGAACAGAATACTCAACATCTTTGTTGAAATATTCTTTTACATGACCACAATATTATTTCATACGTAGCATTGTGTGGGATAACCTGAGGACATTCATAAGAAAATAGTGATCTATAAACCCCATAAAGAGAGTAAAAATGTCATAACATGAAGAATATAATACATTCTAGGAAATAGGAAAATCAATGGAGCACAAGAGAAACATGAACATAATGGTATGATATTGCATGATTATCATAACATGGAAATGTAGAAACATCATTTAACATGATATTAGTGTGATCCAAAGCTCATTTCACATGGAGAATGAGTAAACCCCCATTTCACATGAATAAGAATGAGTAAACCCTCATTTCACTTGATGTATCATGCTACTAATCTTTTCCCAGTGCATTGGAGAACTATCATGGCACACCCTTTTTAATCATTTCATTTCATGCATAAGTGTGCCACATGGATCAAAAAACATGGAATCATTCAATATAATCATTTATTCCATGATAAAGATATGTGGAATACATACAAGAAACTATAACAAACATGTAAATTTGAGTAAAAGTGAATAACCAAGAAAGAGAAATGGGTATGGTATTCACTACACAATGACTTTGCCTTGGAAAATCATGGTGCAAATCCGGCAGCAAAATGGCATGACATAAGAATTCAGTAAATTGGTTGATGAGACAGAAAGGGGTATCTCATTGTATTTCTATGAAATGGAGAGTAATGGGGTCATATATATACATTTCATAACATATGTAATGGAATTTAGATGCCTCATATTAAAGAATTGCTTGAATGTAAATGAGAAGAGAGAAATTTCATACAGAATTTCAGCAGGGTAATGGGTGTGCATGGGAGGCATTAATGAGTGAGAAAGAGGTCTATCATCCTTTGAACATAAGGAGTTTATTATGGTAGAGGTGCTAAATCATACCCCAACATTTTTAATTTAATATAAAAGGTAAGAAAAACATAATAAAATTTGGAAAAAAATGAGAAAGGCAGAAATACCTTACATGGAAGTGTGATCCTAAAGGATTGAGAGAGGCTTGAGAGGGGATTCCTGGGAGGTTGGGGCTCCTTGGGAGGATTATAGATAGATTAGGTATGAGTTTGGTCTAGATCCAAATGGATTGAGTGAAAAGGAATGGTATATTGAATGTATTTATATAGGAAAATAGAGGGAATTATTTATTATTTAGGTTTTGGACACACACATTACACTAATCAAAACAACAATAAAACCCATGGTTTTGTCTCTATGGGGAGTGGAAAGAATTATTTTATAAGGAAAATTTCTTAACTTATTAAAATATTAGTCTTGCTTATGTGGAGGTGAGTCACACTCCCAAAGAAAGCATTTTAAAATGTTAAAATGGTTTATATGTCTTGAAGGGTTCACTAAGGCACCATAAAATTAATCAGAAAATTCTAAAATAACATTACATTAAAGTAAAAAAAGTTTCTTGGAAGAATATACATTTAATATAAATTTATTACATCACTATTGGGTCATTATTATGTAATAAATCACATTATTTATTTTAACGGTATTTAGTTTTTACCGAAAAATTCACCATTAGGTAATTTTGACGTCCTGAATCCAAAATTGATATTCATTTTGTCTATATATTTTTTGGATAAATATGTGAATTTTTACTTTTCAAATAAAATTGACATTTATAAAAAATTCATGGCTTTTGACAAAAACATCATTCATACCATAATAAAAACCACAATTGTATTCATAAAAATTAAACAATAAATTATATCTAATAAAAATTAATTTTGTAATTGTATTTTATCAAAATATTAATTAATTAAAGAGTCTATTTATTCATCACAATAGATTTCATAATTTAATATTAACTAAAAAACTATTTGTTCTTTAAAAAATATTTACAAAATAACTCTAATAAATTGAATGTATATTATTTATTCTATATAAAAATAATTCAAATAATCACCGTGCTATGGTCTTGTTACATAAACCCTTATAAAACCTACATAATACCTAAGGTTGAGGTGTGAAATGGTGATAGAATCTTGGGGTGGCATGGATCATATCACTCATGTGTCAATCTCTATTAACTTCCACTTATCATGTTGGTGATTCCATTCTAGCTTAACATGTTTATGCATGGCATGGGATTGGTCAAGTGTGATGCACAATGACACCACCTTTTTTCTGAGCTCCGTCAAATGGTCTTTGTATAGAGCAATTCTAATGGATGAGGTCATCACTTCCTTTGTCTAAGTAAATTGGATTTGTTAAGGCCCTATATTTATACTTAACATATGATCACTATTCAATAACTATATTAGAAATACTAACAATTCATAACAGTATTTTAAAATACAAAAACATAAAACCAAAAAGTGGATAGGTTTTATCTATCCATTTTACATAATAACACATTTAATCGGGCCAAGGATAATTTTCATTAGTAAAAGTTTAGGTAGTTCCAATCTTCCCCCCTAAATAAATTTCTCCCTCAAAATTACTTTTTCCCACACTAAAATAGATGAGTGTAACTCTTCTTCATCATTTCCTCTAATTCATATATTGCTTCATCAAACTTGTGGTTTCTCCACAACACCTTGACTATGGGTATTTTCTTATTTCCTATAATTTTTTCTCTATGGTCTAAAATTGTCACCTTCTTCTCTTCATAAGAGATTTCATTCTCCAATGGTACCACATCTGGATTGAGTACATGTGACGGGTTATGTTTGTACTTCTTTAAGAGCGATACATGGAATACATCATGCACTTGAGATAAGTTAGGTGTGAGTGCTAGTCTATAGGACATTTTTCCAATACCTTCAAGGTTCTCAAAAGGGCCGATGTACCTTAGAGTATGTATTACCTTATTCCCAAATATCATAACTCTCTTCCACCGTGATATGTAGAGGAATACCTTGTCCCCAACATCAAACTCGTGGTCTCATCAACGATTGTCTGCATAACTCTTTTGTTGACTTTGAGCAGCTTTAATGTGATACTAGATGGTCTTAACTTCCTCCACAACTTTTTCAACCATTTTGTTCCTATGATTTTTTTCTCCCCCACATCATCCAAACATGCCGGTGTTCTTCACCTATTCCTATAAAGGGATTCATAAGAATACATTTGGATTCTTGAGTGGAAACTACTATCGTTAGAGAAATCAATAAGAGGAAGATGTTGATCCCATCCTCCTTTCAATTCTATTTATCATTCTCCCAAAATTTCCTCATGTGTATAGATAGTCTGCTCATATTGGCCATCGGTTTGAGGATGATAAGTCATACTAATGTTCTGCTCAGTATTCATAGCATGTTGAAGACCCTTACCAAACTAATAAGTGAATCTTGTATCTTGATTAGATACAATAGATAGTGGTACTCCATGTAGCCTTACCACTTATCTGCTATATATCTTTTCCATTTGATCCAATGAAAAATCCTTTTGAATTCAATGAATTGTGCAGTCTTTTGTAAAACGATCCACAACAACCCAAATAGCATTGTTTCCTTTTTATTTTAGTAGAATTCATGTGAAAAAGTCTATGGTGATGTTCTCTCATTTCCATGTTGCTATGGGTAATGGTTTCATCATCCCCTTAGACTTTTTCCTCTCAGTATTCACCTACTGGCATACAAGGCACATTTATGTATACTCAGTGATCTCCTTTTTCATATTATCCTACCAATAATGCTCACAGATATCTCGATAAATCATTGTGTTTCTGAGGTGAATAGAGAAATTGGAATTTTGTGCATCATCCGAAAGTTCATTCTTTGACTCTGGATTCGATAGAACAAATAGTCTTGATCCAAATCTCACAATTTATTCATCATTAACATTGATATCCAAGGATTTCCCTTTTCTTATAGTTTACACTTTCTTCTGAATTGCCACATCATATTTTTGAGCATCCTTTAACCTTTCTAAAAGACATGGTTGATAAATCACTTATGAAAGGATTTATGATTTTCCCTTCATTATGATTCCCTTGTCCATATTCATCAAATATATAAAGATTGGATCCTTTTCAATTCTCACCAAAAATAGAATCACTGGGTCCATTCTACTTAGATCATCTTCCACCTTGTTCCCTTTCCCAGGGAGGTAATGGATTGAGAAGTCATAATCTTTGATCAGATCTAACAGTCTTTATTAGCGCATTTCAACTCTTTCTCTTTGAATATATACATAATGATTTTGTGATGCGTTTATATTTCAAACATGTCCCTAATGAGGAAATGCCGCTAAATTTTCAAAGTTAAGATTACTACAAAAAATTACAGATCATGTGTTGGATAGTTTTTATCATGAACATTCAATTTCCATGAAGCATAGTTAATGACTTTGGAATTTTGCATCAACACTAAACCTAGACCCTTCTTCAAACAATCACTGAATACTAACAAAATTTCTCTACTTGTGGGTATTGTGATAATGGGATTAGTGATAAGCCTCCTTTTCAACTCCATTAATCACTCTTCGCATTCATCACTCCAAGAAAACTTGACTACCTTTTAAGATATCTTGGTATGAGGGTTTGAAAATCATAATAAATTTATAAAAAATTGGTGATAATATCCAGATAACCCCCTTATGCTATGGATATCTGTCACCGATGTTGGCCTCGACTATCCCTCTATTGCAACTATCTAGGTGGGATCCACATAACCCCTTTCTGGTGATGACATTACCCATAATAAGAATTAAAATAACCATAACTCACACTTGTTGTAATTTTCACAGAGCTTCTCCTTTCTCAAGGTCTCTAGTAAATTTCTATGATGCTCCTTATGAGCATCATTAGTTTTGGTGTATATTTTAATATCATCTATAAAGTCTACTAAACATTTATCAAGATAATCTCTAAAGACACTATTCATCAATTACATGAATATTTTTGTCACATTAGTGAGTCCGAAAGGCATTACTATGAATTCAAAGTTTCCGTACCATGTAAAAAAAGAATACTTCAGGATATCATCCTTCACTCTTACCTAGTAATATCCCGACCATAAATCCACATTAGATAATTATTGTGATCCATGTAGATAATCAAATAAGTCATCAATTCAGGGAAGATGATACTTTTTCTTTATTGTAATTTTGCTGAGATCATAAAAAACAATACCAAGGCACAGTTACCCATCATTCTTCTCGAAAAAAATGATTGGTGCACCCCATGGTTAAGCACTTGGGCATATAAACCCTTTATCCAGATTCTCATGTAGTTGTTTATTCAGATCCTTATGCTCTAAAACAACCATTATATATAGTGTTTTGGATATTAGAAATTCCCCAGATATACGATCAATTTAGAATTCAACATCTCTTCTAGGAGAAATACCAGACAATTCCTCGAAAAACACATCATAAAATTCCCTCACAATAGGCATGTATTCAAGGATTATTCCTTCCATAGACTCAATAATTTGTGCAAGATACGCATTCTCATAGGGTAGTAATATCCACGATGGAGATGATGGTGAAATATAAGATTCATCTTCGTCCTTGAAATTGTAGAGAATCGGGGGTTGATTAACCATATGGAGGGTGATTTCCCTCTGACAACAATTTATGTTAGCTCTATATAAGGAAATCCAATCCATGCCATGAATTGAATCAAATTCCACCAAACGGAGTATGATGTGGTTTAACGGTATTTTCACACCACAAATTTTTACTGTGGAGGATTTATATTCATGGGATGAAATGATTTCCCCATTTTTTGTTCTCAACGACATCTTTACTTCAATGATTTGATGTGGTGTAGGGATTGTTCTATGAAACAATTGGGATATAATAGAATGCATAGAACTAGAATAAAAAATTAGGTTTACTATTCTTAAATGAATAACTTGTGTACCTTTCACCACTTCATTGTTGGGGTTCACTTCGGTGGTAGTGATGGAAAAAATATTTCCATTGTTGCCTTGGAAGTTTTTGGTTACCTCCGCAAACCCTTAGCTTAGGTCACTAGTTTTCAAAGTTCCCTGGTTCTTTGCAGTTGAAGCAATGAAAAGTGCCTTGAGGGTCAAATGGAGCATTCCTCCCCAATATCTAAGTAGAAAATTTTTATTTTAGGCAGAAAATGGTCAGGTGACCTTCTCTTCTACACCTAAATCATTTCCTCACCCCTTCATGTAATTTCTAGTGTGGTTATTTCTGCACCTTTTGGCAAGTGGGGTGTTGGATTTTCCTAGCACTGTTGGATTTTTCCATCAGACAGCCAGAATTTAATTCTAGCTAACAATTCTTATCCCCATGATACCAATGATATTCTCCAATCTCAATTTTGACTTTCATGGAACATCATAAAATTTCCTCATTGATCTTGAAATCACGGATCAATAGGTATTTTCTTAGGTACGTTTTTATCCCACCAAAGAAGCGGTAAACCTTTCATTCGGGGGTAATGACAAAGCTAAAGGAATATCTTATAGGCCTTGTGAATTTTCACTCATACTCTATGATGGATTATTTAACTTTTTTATTGAGTTCAAGGATGTTACTTTAGAACTTAAGTCGGTGGGTGTGATAAAAATATTTATAAAAAAACATTTTAGGGAAATCCTTCCTTTCCAACACCTCGATCTCCTCCTAAGGCTTCGTATTTTTTTTCAATGTCCACCATTTATAATCTTAGCCCTCTAAACGATAAATATTTATATGTACCATCTTATTGTTCTGAACATTGAAAGATGGAGAATATTTTCTCAATAGATTTGATCCATTGTTTGTCAATTGAGGGATTAGATGATCTATTAAAAGTAGGTGGACTTTGTCTCATAAAGCTCTCAATTGAATCTTGTTCTTTCTTGGGGGGGGGGGGGGGTTGAACATTCTTCATGACCCATGTTTCTATTAAAAACATGAGTAAAATGAGAGAGTTTCATGACAATGTTTTAATTTCCTACTCCGATCAGATTGGGATTATAATTAGAATAGTCATCACATTGATCTTTGGATCAGTTGTTTTCCTAAGTCCTCCTATTATGGGCAATTGTTTAGAATAAAAGGAAAGTTAGGGGTAACACATAAATGGGAATCCAATGATAAAAAGGGATAACTTATAAATTACATTTATTTCCTAAACATATCCATGTTATCTATGATCTACTTCCCAACATATTTTCTTTGGGGTAGTTTATTAATTCCATTAGTAATGGTTTATACTATGATTATGAATTTACCAAATCATATCCCCCAGGAGTGTCTTAAACAAGTGTGCAGCAAGTTCGAGTCTAGCTAAAAGATGTGTCTTTGGGTTTTACCCCTAGATACATCTGTTCTAGAGCTGCCTTTACCTACTCGTATCCAAAAAGAAATATATTTTCTTGATAAGACACTTAATAAATCCTCAAAAAAAGTATGGATGTTTTTATTATACATAGTCTTATCCCAAAGGATTTGAATAGTTTTTATAATCCTAATGCAAAAAATAACTAAAACTATCCTATAATACCTACAATAACAACCCTACCCTTTATTACACACTAAAACATGATTTATTACATTAAATTGAACTGAAGACAAGTCTGAGGATCGAGCGGTCTATGTTTTGGGGAATATAGAACATTACATAACAACATATATCATAAAACTCAACATCATTATGGAAAACTTCATTTACATGACCACATAATTCCTTCGTAATTAACATTGCATTGGATAACATTAGGACGTGCATAAGAAATGGGAAAGAAGTAAAGGCATGATATTGTATGATTATAAAAACATGCAAATGTGGAAAGAACATTTAATGTGCTATTAGAATGAGCTAAGAAACATTGCACATGGATAATGAGTAAACCCTCATTTCACATTAATTATAATGAGTAAATCCTCATTGAACTTGTTGTATCATGATACTAATATTTACCTATTTCATTGGAGCTCTATCAGTTCACACCTTTCTTACTCATTTCAATTCATGCATAAGTGTGCAACATGTGTCATACATCATAGAATAATTAAAAATCATCATTTCTTCCAAGATAAAGGAATGTGAAATAAATAAATGAAACAATATAATTGATAAGTGAAAGTGTGTAAAGTTTATTACCTGTGATTTTGAAAAGGGAATGGTATTCACTACATAATGACTTTCACTTTGAAATTCACAGTTCAAATTGGGTTACATAACAGTGCGACATAAGAATCCATAAATATGGTTAATGAAAGAGAAATGGGTATATCGTCATATGAACATGAAATTGAAATTAAGGGGTTCACATAGATATATGTCGCAACATATGTAATGGAATTTTTATGCATAATATAAAATAATTTCTTGAATGTAAATGAGGAAAGAGAAATTCCTTACAGTATTTCGACATGGTAATAAGTGTACGTGGGAAAAATTAATGACAAATAAAGAGGTCAATAATCATTAATAAATAAGCAGGGAAGTATTAGGGAGGGGTGAAATCATAACCCATAATTTTTAATTTAATTTAATGGGGAATAAAAACATAAAGAAATTTCAACAAAAATGATAAAGGAAGAAATTCATTACATGGAAGTGTGATCCTAAAAGATTAGGAGAGGTTTGAGAAGGGATTCATGTGAGGTTAGTGCGCTTTGGGAGGATTATAGAGAGAGGAGGGTAGGTTTTGTCATGCTCCAAATTTTATGAGTGAAGAAGAATGTGAGATTGAGTGGGATTATAGAAGAAATGAGATGGAATTCATTATTTTTTAGGTTTTGGACACCACACATTAAACTTATCAAAACCTCAAAACAATCCATTGTTTTTACCGTGGTTCTTGCAAAATGGGAATGGGGAAGAAAATTTATATGGAAAATGGCCTAACTTATTAATGTAGTAGGATTTCTTATGCGGAGGTGAGTTACACTCTCAAGGAAATCATTTTAAAATGTTAAATAGATTTATAAGTCTTGGAGGGTACACTAAGGCACCAAAAAATTAATCAAAAAAAATATAAAACCACATTAATTTATAAATAAACATATTTTAGCAGAAAATACCTTTAATAGTATTTTATTAAATAACTATTATGTCATTATTATGTCATATTCCACATTATGTATTTAAATGGTATTTAATTTTTAACAAAAAATTCGACTGTCTCAAAAAATTATGAAAAATTCACCATTAGATAATTTTGATATCTTGAATCCAAAAATGATATTCATTTTCTATAAATAATTTTCTAAATATGTGAATTTATACTTTTAAAATATAAATTTACATTTAACTAAAATTCATGGGTTTGGACAAAAACAGATTTCAAACCTGAATAAAAATTACTATTGTATTTATAAATAATATACGATCATTTATATATAATAAAATATAATTTAGTAATAAAAATTTATTAGAATTTTATTTAATAAAAAAATTCATTAATTCTTCACAATAGATTTCATAATTGAATATTAACTAAAAATATTATTTGTGCCTAAATGTTTTTTACAAAGTAACAATAATAAAATGAATATATATTCTTTATTCTATACAATAATAATGAAAATAATCATAGTTCTAGGGTCTTGTTATATAACGCCTTATAACACCCACATAATACCTAATGGAAATGTGTGTGAAAAACTCTTGGGGTGGCTTGGATAACATAGCTAGGATGGTAATCTCTATTAACATCCACTTCTCCCATAGGAGGTTCCGTTCAAGATTAATGTATTGATGATTAGATTGGTCTTGGCCAAGAACGTAGCCCAGTGACACCACCTCATTTCTGAGCTCGGAAAAATGTGCTTCATATGGGGCAATTCTACTGGATGAGGCCATCAATTATTTTTTCTGAGTAAATTTTATTTGTTAAAGCCATATATTTCTACTAATCATGTGATCACTGTTCAACAACAATATTAGCAATTCTAACAATTCATAATGGTATTTTAAAATCCAATAACATAAAACCAAATAATTGAAAGTTTTTTATATACCCATTTTACATAATAAAACATTTAATCAGATCAAGTTGAATTTTCATTAGTAAAACATTGGGTCGTAACTAGAGGGATTGATAAATATTAATAATGTTGTGTTATATTAATAAAAACTATATATAAAATAATAAATATACTGATTAACATTAAAAATATGTGTTTTCATAAATGATATAAAATTTAATAATGTTTTACGCTTTAAAACTATATTTTTATAAAACTATTTTTATCTCATTTTAATGGAGAACTAATTTTAAAAATAAATACTCATAGTTTTGTAAATTATATTTGAAAAAGTAAAATTATTCTTTGAATTATGGATATCAAAAGTTATATTTCATTAATATTAGGTATTTTTATGATATGTTTTGTGTTTTAGCAAATAATGAACAAAATACATAAAAATAAATGAATTAAATATCTTTTATGTAAATAATTTAGTGTTAAATTATATTTTTATTAGTTTAAAATTATAATTATATAGTTTTTATATCATTTAGTATAATTTAGGTCCTTTGAATGAATTTTACATAAATTGGATATAAAAACTTTTCATTTTTGAACGTTTTAACTTAAATAACCCATTTTCTAGCCACCTAAATTATAATAATTTTAAATTAAATTTATCCACATATGGGTATTGAATATTCAGCTATGGATTCCACATTTGGAATCGTAATTTCCAAATTTAGTAAATTGATACTTTTTTTATGACCAATATGAATATCAAAATTTATAATATTTGTTTCCACAATAAAGGGTAAAATTGTATATTGATGTTTAAAATGAAGTGATATGGAATATAAAATAACGAAAAAGATGGAAATTTTTTTTAAACGATTTCAATTATTACATTAACACCAATGTCTAGAATTTTAATTATTAAATTGACACCTTTCCATTAAAATGACATATATATTCTGTAAATCCAATAAAGGGACAAAATGTAGAACTCGTTCTTTTAATAAGTATAATATTTTTAATACGAGGATAAATGAAATATATAAATGACTATAAATATTATTCTGAAATATAAATAAAATATTCACACCATGTAAATATATTTTTAATTTTTAGTGATGAGATCATCCTCACTAATAATTACACAATAATGATGTCGTGATTTTTCAAATAATAATGAATTAAATTAAATGATATTATAAATATTAAAATAAATATAATTTTAATTAATTAACGAAATAGAATAATTTTTTAGGTAAATATGACATGTTAGGGTTGTAATATATTATTTTTAGTCATTTTATTGATTTATTGATTTTCATGATTTCATTTCAATTAATAGTGACAAATTTTACAGTAATGATTTTTATGAAAATAATTTTTTATTAAATTATTTACAAATAATAAAAATATTTAATAAGTGTAAAGAAGATGTGAAATGTTCTAAAAAATCATTATTTTGGCATTTATTATCCATTTAATATGTATATGTAAAAAATGTCCAAATTTTAGCATTAAAAATTTGTTACCATACTTGAAATTAAAATAGATTGACTAAGGGTTAATAAAAATGGTACGGTTTAAAAATATTATAATAGTTGTAAAAAAATATTGGTTCATGATATTAACACCTTACCTTACTTTCACTTATATAAAATTTTCTATTAGAGGTATTTGTATTTATATTTAATTTATTAACAATTTATCTAATAAGAAATTCCAAAAGTGCTCCTCCCCTCTATTGTAAAATGGAACATATTGTTATCTTTTATTCACACATCTAAATACATTTGGATCTAGAAAAAAATAATCAATAATAAATACAAATTCTCTAAATTAATCAATGTTTCCTCAATTTTTGTTAAAATAAAACAATGTATTCCCATTGGTGAAGACCAAAAAGAGATACCCAAATAAAAGTTAACATCCTTCAACAAGAACTTTTTTCATATCTTTATCTAGACCCTACATTATTATTATTCCATTCGTATATAATATCCTACAAATTGAAATTATATTAATATGTTGTTATTCAATTATTACAACAAACATTCACACACACATCAATCAAATGGGATATGCATTCATCGTTCGTGTGTATGGAGGACTGCAACCTATTGAATGGATGTTGTTCATTCATCCGTTTCCACCTTTCATTGATGGAAAAAATGAATAAAAAATATTTTTATAGAATATATATAATATATACGACTTGTTTAAGGTTAATTTACTATTATATAACAGATAACTTCTTACTTTCCATTTTATGGGAATATGATAACTCCGTTTTGTGGACATGTGGATTACAGTATCCTCAAATTGATGTGATTATTACACAGATTACATGGAATGTATTAAGGATGGGTTATATAAAAATATATGATATATTTTGAATAATAATTCTATTGGAATGTTAATATATACATATATATATTTATTTAATCTAAATGATTCCATTCCATAAGACATGAATACAGAAACAATGTTCATGCGTACGTATGACCTAACATATCCATTAATGGGGTATTCTATTTCATATTTCAATAATTCATAAAATATTAAAATAAATATATTTTTAATAAAATTGATAATTATATCATGGTTTAAATTCATGAGATCATTATATAAGTAAGATGACATAAAATATAACAAATCAAAACAAATATGAAAAATTGAATGGTTATTACCTGAAACATAATATTAGCATGAAATTGTTAATAAACGTGTACAATAAAGTCATAATAAAATAATATATTGATTTATATATTAGAATATGTTTTTCTGGTATATCTATAATAAAGTTATACTTATTATGCACAATTTTTGAATTTGTATGATGAAATTCAAGAACTATAGTTATGGAATATCTACTCTGACATTTATTTTTGTGATACATATTCCATATTCCCAACTAGATAATTTTTTATGGTATATATACAACCCATAAATTTAATGAATTATCATTAAACTTATATTTATGGGTATTTATATAACCATTCTATGATCTATATTTCATATGAGTTATAGTTCAATAGTTAACAAATCAGTAAGGAATGTTTTCCCCAATTTTCCGTCTTTTAGGAACAATTATGTTATGAACCTATATTATATAATGGTGGTCAAATAAATAAATAAAACTTATTTTTTTACAAGTATTATTCTTTTGATTAATTTTTTATTGTTCATGTAATGTTATTCCCTCTTTGGTTAGAAATCTATTTTCATTCAAAACAGTGTTTTCAAAAAATGTTCTTAAATGTTCTTAAATGTACTTTTATGAATTTTTAGGGGAAATAGTTGAAATTATTTTTAATGTATTTATTAAAATATTAATTTATAATATTTAAACTTTTAATAAAAATAATATGGTTATAGAAAGGTTTTATTTTTTGGAGAACATAATTTTATGATAAATGGATATTTTCCCCAAGAAAGGTTTTGAAGAGATCATTTAAAATTATTTTCCCATATAAGATGAAATCTATTGGTCTTACGCATGAATTACATGGAACATGAACCAAGGATACCATTTTTATAATTTTTCATAACTTTTTATGTTTATTATGGGATTATATTTATGAAACTTGTTTCTTTTCAATGAGTTCTGTTGTGATGAAGTGTTCATGAAACTCATTTCATTCCACGAGTACCGATGTGATGAGTGATTTAGTCATCTGACACATGTATGAATAGTTTTCATTAAGTGATTTATGGGACCTATATATGCATCCAAATAATTAGTAAATGAATTATATCTCATGATATAGTTAGGGGAAATATGTCAATGTTCTTGACCAAGGATGGAAAAGAAGTCGATGTGCTTGATCTTTTTGGGAAACGTGTCGATGTGCATGATATGTGGTAGGAGATAAGATGATGTACTTGATATGATATTATTGGTAGTTAACCCTATATTATGATATCGTTTTTAAGTAAATATTATGATGAAAAACTCACTCAAATATGAGATTATGTTTCCCGATTGAGTTATGATGAATATTCATTCTTATGATTCATGTCTTTTTAAATGTTAATGTTTTATACAATGAATCATGTATAAAATCCAAAATAGGTTTTGTATAAAATTTTCTTATGAATTCATACCCATATTTATTATGTTTTTATTTTATTAGATAATAATTTGATATCTTCCATTATTACCCTTACTGTCCATCAGAACTAACCCTTTTTATGTTTATTTTTCCAAGTTTATGAGGAATGTTATTAAATAAAATTTATGTAGATGGATTTCACATGGACGATTTTGAAGACCTAATGTTAATTATAAAAAGACATGAATATTGGGAGTTCATTCTGATTTTTATGAACTATTTTTTTAAGAATCCATGTTGTTAATAGTTCTTCATAATTCTCTAAAACTCAAAACATAATATTCCCTAGGTTTTTAAGTGATCTAATATTTTCTATTGGCATTGTATGTTTTTATTAGAAAATTGTGTGATATTATTAATGTTTATGTCATTAGTTGTGGGTCCAAAAGTATAGATTTAGTATTTCATGCACAACCATTTAAGATAATTGATAAAAAAAAGAGATTGATCATTAATGAAATTGATATTTAAAATAAAAAATATGCCTTTAAATAGGTGATCCAACTGGAGATTAATGTATGTTTTCACTATAACATTAAATTGAAACTATATATATTGGAACCTATTGAATATAAAGGTGAACATGACCCTAAAATGACCTTAGTACTGGTAGTAGGTAGTATATCGGGTATTCATTGAATTTTTATCATATCCCATCCTAGATTTAAGAGTTGGAAGAGGGGCATGACTTGTTTATAGTAAATATTCAACTAGTCATGTTTTTTTATCTATTACGATTTTGTTACCAAATATTACTTATGGAATGTTCTTGTATTTTGTAGATACATTCCACTAAAACTCCCTCTATTTTTGTGCAAGTAGGGTGGCAATGAACATGATCTGATGGTTCTGGGACATGTGCCACATGTAGAACCCCCAGTAGTGCATCCTGTAACATTTCCAGTTGATCTATTCATGGGTTTTGAAGCCCGGTTCCATGAGGGGGTCATTTAATTTATTAATACCATCTTGAGATCCACGTATGTTTTGTTCACATTTGTATAGATGACATGTGGATCCCAATAGAATCATCCACCCACATTCTTATAGGATTTTGGACCACATGCTGTAAAGCATTGATTTGAAAATAAATTTTCAATCATAAAAAACATGGATATGCATACATATACATGTTTCAATCTCACTATATAAATTAATCAGGGAGTCTCTAAGCATAGGTTCTATTTTCTAAACTAGGATGATCGGATCCAGGATATGGTCTTCCCAGAATTCTAATATCGGTTTAATGATTATATCATTATGGATACATTGAGAAATGAGTAGTCCTCTGAGTATATACTTCTATAGGATGGTGCTATGACCATTATGGATTATTCATCCCACGTCACAGAGCTTCAATTCATTTTCTCTACCTATTATACTAATGAACCATATATGGAATGACACGTAATGGAAGTTCTCAAGAATTTCATTCGATGGAAGGTTTAAATTTTTGAACTCACTACCATATTAGAAATAGTAATTTAGTAATTACTACTGAATATAACATGAGGGTATATTGGATCATAGATAAGGGTAGTTGAGCTTATCAAACCAGTGGTGCACTATCATGTGGTATGGAGTTTCATTATGAGACTTCTCATGAGCGGGATACCAGCAATAGTGTAAGTACTAGTAGTTTCTACCTCTATCATCATTGTGGGAAGCTAGTAAATTTGAATATCAAGTGTGATAGAGTCACAGTTGAATGTAGATAATTAAATAATATGTTTCATATATTTAATTTTTGTAATAAAACTCCTCTAGTTTTCAGTTATAAGAGGTCTAATCCAAGTATAGTTTATGGATCCGGATTTATTACTCCATGAAATGATTGCTATTGGAGCACCACTAGTTATTTAGGTCAAGAAAGTGGTCGTGGTCTATGGATCCCAAAAATCATTGTACAACAAAAATAGAGTGGTTCTCCACAATGATGAATGTTTATTTATCAGGTCCACATTTTGGTGTATATATATTCAGTGTAACCTTTGACTATGGAGCATAGCACTTGGACATCTATATTGAGAGGTCTGGTCTTAATAGATTCCTCTCTAGAATATAATATTTTGGATATTGGTTCTTCCCATTCATTCATATATGATCCTATTATGGAGATCCTTGGGCTCGATATCTAGTATTTATATGCCAGTTTGACATTAGATACTACATTGTGGATTCAATTAGAAATTATATGATTGTGTAGGGAGTTACCATTAAGAAATGTAATAGTGAACTAGGAATAACATACATTTATATTATATCTTTTTTTATTAATATTCATTTCATTATAAAAACACATGCCTAAGGAATGTAATTTGTTACTAACCTTGGAAACATGGAACATCGTCTTCTATCTTCGTGAATGATATTCAATATATCCCATAAATATCTTCTATTTTCGTACTCCTACATAAAATAATTCTTCATATCATGGGGAAAGGAAACATAATATCGAGTGAGCTAATAATATTTGTGATGGTAAAAATAAGATGTATAATTAATTGATCATATGATAGAATTTGATAACCATAAGGGTATGTGATAAGGAACACAACTAATGAGGATTATACCAAACCTATCACAGAATATAAACATGAGTTGTAGAATAAGGATTAGTAGTTCATAAGATAACAATGATAAGATAAAAATGAACATCATCTTTGAGAGAATAATATTGAAAGAAGGCGCGGATTTATGGTATAATCATACGTATAGATAATCATTTCTATATTATTCATGGATCACTTCCAAGACCATCACAACTGAAAATTTATTTTACTATACCAAGTTTACTTCTCATTCCAACTAGGTATTAATGTACCATGTTCACTCCACATTCTAGTTATGTATTCATGTACCAGGTTCACTCCTTGTTCCTTTCATGTATTACTATATCAAGTTCACTACACATTCCATCAATATATTACTATATTTGGTTCACTACCACTTTTTGCATTGTATTACTATACTATTAATTCTATATAATAATTTCACCATAGGACTAGAAAGAGAACACTCAATATCATAATTACATCATGGGTTTAGGTATAACTCGCAAAATATAAAAATTAGAACATGGGACTAGGTTGATACTGTCACGACCCGTCCCAGTGGGGCCTGAGCCGCAACTCTCCAAGCCCGCCTCCAACTAGCCAGGGGCTGATGACTATAACCGTGTAGGCATGCTACTAACATGGGTGGCATTTCCTATAAACATGTACACACGCACACACATCTTCAAGCCCACAAAGCTGAAAAAGTGAAAACTACTGAGAATGGAAAATGCATGCATACACTAAAAACCCAACCAACAGAGTACGAGAGGAAAGTAAAGTACAGTAATGTAAAAGACTGGGCCAAAAGTATAATCCCACCAAAAGAGAGTCCGTAACAAAGTCCAACCTATAAAGAAAGGTACTGGGACTGAAATCTGTAGCCGTAGGAATACACCTCGCCCAACCTGATCTCACTGAGCACCGCCCGGTCCTAGTCCGCCTAGAATAATGTCAAAGGCTCACTCTTCTGCACAAGACACAACATGTGTGGGAAAAGCCCGTGCAGGGGTGAGTATAACAATACCCAGTAGGACACCCTGAAACCCCAAATGAATACAACAAGGGAAATACCACAAAGAAAACATACAGTCAGCTCCACACAACATATGTCTACAGAACATATAACAAGAATATCCAGATATACTCATACATGATCGACCATCGTGATACCACCACTAAGATCTAGCTCGAATATATCTCTAGGCATGCTATCAGGAGAACACACTCCTAGGTATGAAGAGAGAGATATTAAGTACTCTTTCTGGGAGAACACACTCCACAAGTACTTGGGAATAATATGCTCATATGAGGATCACAACCAATAGCCATATGGTGATTCCAACAACTCAGTCTGAACTAATCTGCTAAGCAGAGGATCGACACCCAGGTAAGGTAGGTCACATCGATAACAAGAACTCTACCTAGGGTATCAGAAATGAATAGAGGATTCGGCTCTAAGTCTTATAGAGGGGATTCCAACAACTCCATTCAGGAAGTCCTTCTGAAGGGATCATACTCCTGTATATAGGAAATGATACCAGAACCTTCAGGGGAAAGACCAAGGGTACGAACCCTAAGGAAGCTAGTCCAAGTCAAAAAATACAAGTGCCTCAAGCCATGTAAGACAGGTTAGATGGTGTGTAGTATGGTTACACTCCATGTTCCTTGACCACGGGTACTGCCTGTGTAAAAGACCTGTGTCATCCATCTATGCTGTGTAAAACTCAACTACATGGCGTGTAGAAGGATCACACGCCGTGTTCCATGACTCCAGGTACTGCCCATGTAAACGGCCCATGTCATTTTTATTGTTAGATAAAAAGTAACTACACGGCGTGTAGAAGAATCATACGCTGTGTCTGAGAACCTGGGGCTCGCTTCGTGTATGCTAGCCATGTGCCCGTACATAGTCTATGTCCATGTCGCCTGCCCATGTACCAGCACACATGGTATCCCGTGTATCTAGTCGGGTCTGGCCGGGGCGGGGTATACACGTCGTTTCCTTGCACGTGTACCCAACCCGTGTCTGTGTACTCCTGGAGTACACGCCAGGTGATCCGCTGACGAACACACATCGTGTAGACCGTACTACACGCAGTGTAGTCAGGTTTTTTCCAGAAACACCGTCTTCCTCCTCACGTGGAAGCTGATCCTCCAGACCCACGGTCTCTCGTATGTTCGTCCCGATACTCCAGGGATTGGTTCTTTTCATCATACGAACAATGAAACGAGTGTTTTCGGTCATTAAATCAGATCATAAGCCTCGAAAGATCCATCTGAAGAAAAACGCCCAAATACTCATATCTCTCGACCCGCTTCGAATCATCTGCTGAAACCATTGTCGCACCTCTGTGACATCACTCCGGGATTGGATCTGAAATCTCGGATCGTTGTGCCAACAAACGAATGTACACCAATCGATTTCCTCCAAGAACGTGTAGAACGCAACGAAGAACACAAGGGAGAAAAATACAAAGAATCAAAAAAGAGGGAAGAACCTCGATCGTTGTTCGTGATGATGCGGGTTCATCACCGTTAGATCAAAACCACAACAATCAACAGATTATAAATATCGAGTATTTGATCTCCCGATAAAAACCAAAATCACACCCGCACGCAAATTGATCGATCCGCGGGCTAATCGGTTCGCCTATTAGTCTACATTCGTTGTAGGAATAAAGAACGGGGAAAGGAATAAAAATCAAACATCCTACCTGGATCCGTGGTGTTCATTGGTGAAGATCTGGTTGTCGCATCGTCGTTGCCAGCGAAAATCATCAAGAACGTTATCGTCGCGTTGGGAGGATTTCTCCAGAGCCTCCAAAGCTGCCAAGGGTTTCAGGGTTATGAGGATTGTAACCCTGGACCCCTGTGTAAGCCTTTATTTAAAATGGATAAAAAATATCTACTGCAATAGATTTAAACCTATTTCACTGCAGAAGAAAATATTTTTATTAAATATTTTATGACTGCTACGTCCAAAAACTAGATTTCACTACCGACCTGCACCGGCTGATGTTAGGCCTCGCCTAAGCTAAAATTGCTATTCTGAACGCAATGGTGCCCTGAGATTCCAGATCTGAGCACCCGTTCAAGAGTTATGCCATTTTTTCAGGAAAACCACATCAGAAAGTAATTTAATTATTAAATTAAATTCCCACATTTTTTCCGGGATCACCAGGTCTCGGAACTGCACGTAGTCTCAAAGCCTGGTCTCAAAAGAATTCTCAAATAATATTAAAAATAAAATACATAGAAATCTGAAACATTACATCACAACCACCTAGGGGTTTTACATCCCTGAAAAGTCAAAACAAAGGCTACTCAAATAGATGTGGGTAATGCTCGTGAATCTGAGCCTCCCGCTCCCACGTGCTCTCATGGAGGTTCCCGTTCTGCCACTGGACATGCACTGAGGGAATAGATCACCCGCAAAGGATCTTCTCCTGTCTATCCTCTATCCACACTGGGTACTCAGCAAAGGTCTCTCCATCATGAATTTCCACCTCTCCCCAGTCGATAACGTGCGATGGATCATGCACGTACCTCCGTAGTTGCGACACATGGAAGAAATTGTCTACTCGATCCATCTGAGGATGTAGAGACAAGAGATATGCCACCTTTCCAACACTACTCAAAATCTGAAAAGGGCCAATGACCCTCGGAGATATCTTTCCGCCTCCACCAAATCTCTACAATCCCCGTTGAGGTGAGACCCGAAGGAACACGTGGTCTCCCTCAACGAACTCCAAGGGCCTCCGTCTCCTATCGGCATAAGACTTTTGTCGAATATGTGTAGTCTTCATCTTCTCCTGGATGACCTGCTCCTTCTCTATAGTAGCCCACACCATCTCTGGGCCCATGAGTACTGACTCTCCTGGGTCAGTCCAACAAAGTGGTGACCTACATGGTCGCCCATACAAAGGCTCGAATGGCACCATAACAATAGTGGAATGATAACTGTTGATGTAAGGAAACTCTACCAGTGGTAGGTGATCCTCCCAGCTATGACCGAAGTCAATTATGCAAGCTCGTAACATATCTTCTAGAACCTGGATGGTCCGCTCTGTCTGACCATCAGCCTAGGGATGAAACACTGTGCTCAAGCGTAACTGAGTCCCAAAATATTCCTACAATACCTTCCACAATCGGGATGTGAAACAAGCATCACGATATGAGACGATCATAGATGGTACTCCATGAAGTCGAACTATCTCATGCACGTAGAGGCGTCCCAATATCTCTACTTAACTTTGCTCCCGAATGGCAAGGAAGTGGGTCGACTTAGTGAGCTGGTCAACGATCACCCAGATGGCATCGTGTCCCCTAGACGTGCGTGGTAAACCCATCACGAAGTCCATGGATATCCCGTCCCACATCCACTCTGGCACCTCAAGGGGCTGACTCAAACCTGCTGGAACCTGGTGTTCAGCCTTTACTTGCTGACTAGTAGGACACTAAGTAACAAACTCTGCCACACGCTTCTTCATTCCTGGCCATTAGAACTGACATCAAAGGTCCTGGTACATCTTTTCCATGCCTGGATGCACCGCCAAAGTAGATGTATGGACTCCCTAAGAACCTCCTCCCACAACATCAATGGTAGTATTTTTCTTCCTCTAAAAAGAACTACGTGCTCCCCACCTTATGAATATCCATCAGCAACATCACCTATGGATATCTTAGCATGTAGAGTCTCACAGCTGGCATCCCCGAGCTGTGCTTCCCCGACTTACTGTAAGAGTGGAGGGGTAAAAACCATCGACTGAAGGTAAGCTCCCTCATATCTATCGATGAAGGATAATTGTAAAGAGTCCAATTACCTTATCTCCTCATCAATAAAATGCGAACTGGATCTTCTACTGAGAGCATCTCCCACAATGTTCCCCTTCCCAGGAGTATAAATGATCTCAAAGTTGTAATCCTGGAGGAACTCCAGCCACTACCTCTATCTCAAATTCAGATCCTTATGAGAAAAGATATATCTAATACTCTTTTGATCAGAAAAGATGATAAACTGCTCGCCCATCAGGTAGTGCCGCCACATCTTCAATGAGAAGACTACTGCTGCCAACTCAAGATCATGGGTCATGTTGTTCTACTCATGTGGCCTCAACTGAAGTGAGACATAGGCAATCACCACTTGCCTCTACATCAAGACACAACCAATCTTGGTTTATGATGAATCGCAGAACACTACGTACTCAACACCCTCTTCTAGTAGTCTCAAGATCGGGGCGCTCGTCAGACTCTGTCTCAACAGCTGGAAAGCCTACTGGCATCTCTTTGTCTACACGAAAGGCTTCCCCTTTCGGGTTAAAGCTGTCATGGGTACTAAAATCATGGAGAAATAAAGAATGAATCTCTGACAGTATCCTGCCAAACCAAGGAAAATCCGCACCTCCGTCACGCTCCGGGGTGGCTCCCATTCTAACACTGCCTCTACCTTGGCTGGGTCCACTGCTACACCATCTGCTGAGATAACGTATCCCAGAAAGTGGACCTCCTGTATCAAGAACTGACACTTTGAGAGTTTCCCGTACAACAGGTGCTCTCGGAGTGTGTCTAGAACCATCCTTAGGTGCCTCATGTGCTCCTCCTTAGACGAAGAGTACACAAGGATATCTTCGATAAATACCACTACGAACCAGTCTAGAGAGTGCTGAAAGATCTAGTTCATAAGTCCCATAAACACTGCCATGGCATTCGTCACACCGAAGGGAATCCCCAAGTATTCATAGTGACCATAACGATGTCTGAAAGTCGTCTTCGGTATATCCTCATCCCATACTCGCAATTGTGATAGTCTGATCGTAGATAAACCTTAGAGAACCATCATTCCCCTCCTAACTGGTCAAAGAGGTCATCGATCCTCAGTAGTGGATATCGGTTCTTCATGGTCATCTGATTCAGGAACCGGTAATACACACACAGTCTCAAGCTCCTGTCAGCCTTTTTGGAAAACAACACTTGGGCCACCCATGGTGAAACAACGGGTCACACGAATCCCTTCCTCTGCAAGTCTTCTAGTTGAACCCTTAGTTCACGAAGCTCTGTCGGAGCCATCCGATATGCTGATGCTGATATCAGGGTTGTCCCGGGTTTCAACTCAATACAAAAATCTATCTCCCGATGGGGATGTAGTTCGGGAACATCCTCCGGAATGATGTCCTTGTCCTCAGCCACTACTGTTGGAAACTGGAAACTCGTAACATCTGCTACGTCAAGGGCTAGGGTAGCCAACTGATGTGAAATCGGTTGTTCCTTCCTATGTACAAGTCCCTCATGTGCTGCCTGGGTCTCCTTTTCACCGACAAAGGAGAACCTCATTCCATCCCTGCGGACACACCACACCCTTAGCCTAAAACAATCAATCTGGGCATGAACTGTGCATAGACAATCCATACCATGAATGACATCGTAAGGCCTCAACGCTATCACCAAGAGGTTCCAATCCAAACACTCACCTCCAAGGGTCAGGTCACACTACCTGCAAATGTGTTTGATCTCTGAACATTCTCCATTCATTGTTTCTAAGAGTAAGGGTAATCTCAACGGCTCAATAGGAATCTCAAGGTCTCGAACAAGATAAGAAACCCGAAAAGAATGACAAGCACCTGTGTCTATATGTATGGATTCCAAAGTAGAAAAGACACAGATTACACCTCTAATAATTCCGGGAGTACCTGGGTCATAAGCCTCTGCCGCCTACAGCTATCCCAGCCTCTGGCCACCAGCTCCCTGAGCCTGGGGTCGACCTCCTGGGGGTGGTGGTGGTAAAGGGTCAAAACGCCGACCACCTCCAGCTGCTCTCCCATCTCCTCTACCGCGTCCTCCGCCTCGCGGATCTGTCTACTCCACACATTGCCTCTGTCTCGGTGGTCCATCCGATGCTCCCATGTCAGTAGTACGGTGGGTCGGACAATCTCGATCGAGATGTCCCTTGTAATCACATGAGTAGCATCGCCTCTCTCGAGGTTGTCTGGATGTGCCCAGAGAACTTTTTTGGGTAGATCCCTTGTCCAGGGATCTCTTATGAAAACGTCTCCCATGCATGGGTCCCTGACATTGGCTCCCCGCTGTCGAGGTCTCCGCTCCAACTCGCTCACTACTGACAACTATCGGATGTCTCTACTCTCCCAAGAAGGTCTCAACCACCAAAGCCAGCTCGAGCACCCCAACATAAGTATAATTTCTCATAGTGATGATGCTAGATCAGATATCTCTACGCGAGCCCTGCTCAAAAGTCCGAGCGCTGATGTACTGTTCTCTAACCATATCCATTGAGTACTGCCAGTGGTCGGTAAACCTCGATGAATAGTCATCCACCATCATGGTTCCCTGCTGAAGCTAAAGAAGCTCTTGTATACGTACTACTCTCAGGGTAATGGGTTAAAACTCCTACATGAAGAGATGATCAAACTCATACCATCAAAGAGTCACCTCGTCATGAGTCTGGATAACCAAACTCCACCATCGCCCTGTCGAGCCCTATAGAAGGCTCTCTTCCAGGATCACCATCTAGTCAGCTGGTGTCCTGAGCAAACAGAAGTCTCTAGCCACTGTCTCAAGCCAGTCCTCTTCTGATTGGGGGTCGGGCTCACCTCTAAACCTGGAGGGTCACTGTCTTTGAAACTCGTGGAGTGCGCTCAGCCTGAACTCCTCTTCCACTGGTACAATAGGTGATAAACACTTCTCCATAGGTGGAGGAATAGCCATCACACCACCCAGAGGTAAAACTAGGGGATCTGGTCCCTGTATCGAAGCATCATCACTGACGGGGTAATCCTCGTGATCGAGCTGCTGGATCCTAGCGGGTGCGAGTCCCAGAGGCATCCTGTAAACAGAACAAGATGTATCACAATGAGTAAGTATATCTAGAGAGATGACATAAGAAGTACATGGAAACCAAAACCCATTCCTATATGATGCATGTACCATTATTTTCCCCATTAAACTTGTTCTCTCATGTTCCAAGTCGAAAAGAAAGTTATCAGAGTCCTGGTGTATGGATACGTCGGTTGCCCGTACCAACACTGGTGTCCCTGGCTTGAAAGCAGAACTTGAAACACTTAACACAGTTTCCCCAAACCAAATCACAGACTCTCGGTCATAAGGTAGATCCGACCACCTTTGATACCACTCTGTCATGACCCGTTCTAGTGGGGCCTGAGCCGCAACTCCCCAAGACCGCCTCTAATAGGCCAGGGGCTGGTGACTTGCACCGATTAGGTGTGCTACTAACATGAGAGGCATTGCCTATAAACCTGTACACACGCACACACATCTACAAACCCACAAAGCTGAAAAAGTGAAAACTAATGAGAATGGAAAATGCATGCATGCACTAAAAACCCAATAAACACAGTACAACAAGAAAGTAAATTTATGTAATGTAAAACCCTGGGCCGAAAGTATGAGCCCAATAAAAGAGAGTCTGTAACAAAGTCCAACCTATAAAGAAAGGTACTAGGACTGCAATATGTAGCTGTTGGAACACACCTCGAACTACCTGATCTCACTAAGCACCTCTCAGTCCCGGTCTTCCAAGAATCCTGTCTAAGGCGTGCTAATCTACACTAGACACGACATGTGCTGGCAAAGCCCGTGTAGGGGTGAGTATAAAAATACCCAGTAGGACACCATGAAACCACAAATGAATACAATAAGGGAAATACCACAATGGAAAGATACATTTAGCTCCACACATCATATGTCTACATAACATATAACAAGAATATCCAGATATACTCATACACGATCGACCATCACGTAACCACCACTAAGATCCATCTTGAAGATTTCTCTAAGAACACTACTGGGAGAACACACTCCTAGGCCTGAAGAGAGAGATACGAAGTTCTCGTTCTAGGAGAACACACTCCCCATGTACATGGGAATAAGATGCTCATATGAGGATCACAACCAATAGCCATAAGTTGATTCCAACAACTCAGTTTTAACTAATCCGCTAAGCAGAGGATCGGTGCCTGGGAAAGGTAGGTCACCTCGATACCAAGAACTCTACCTAGGGTATCAGGAATGAATAGAGGATCTGGATCTAAGTCTTACAGAGGGGATTCCAACAACTCTATTCTGTAAGTCCTGCCGAAGGGATCATACATCAATATATAGGAAATGATACGAGAACCTTTAGGGGAAAGTCCAAGGTTATGAACCCTAAGGAAGCTAGTCCAAGTCATAGAAGACAAGCGTCTCAGTCAAGGTAAGACAGGTTAAACGTCGTGTAGTATGGTTACACTCTGTGTTCCTTGACCCTAGGTACTGCCCGTGTAAACAGACTGTGTCATCCGTCCAAGCTGTGTAGAACTCAACTACACAACGTGTAGAAGGATCACAAGACGTGTTCCTTGAATCTGGGTACTGTCCGTGTAAATGGCCTGTGTGATTTGTCTTGTAGGATAAAAAGTAACTACACGACATGTAGAGGAATCACACTCCATGTCTGAGAACCTGGGGCTCACTCCGTGTACGCTGGCCATGTGCCCGTACACGGTCTCTGTCCATGTCGTCTGCCCGTGTACCAGTACACGGGGTATCTTGTGTATCTGGCCGGGTCTGGTCGGGGAGGGGTATACACGTCGTGTCCTTAGCCATGTACCAAACCCGTTTTGATGTACTCCCGGAGTACATTCCAGGTGATCCGCTGAAGAACACACTCTGTGTAGCCCATACTACACGCCATGTAGTCGGGATTTTTCAAAAAATGTCGTCTTCCTCCTCATGTCACGGTTGATCATCCGGATCCACGGTCTCTCATCCGTTCGTCCCGATACCCCAGGGGTTGGTTCGTTTCATCGTACGAACACCGAAATAGGTGTTTTCAGTCCTTAAATCGGATCATAAGCCTCAAATGATCCATCTGACAAAACTCCCAATAACTTATATCTCTTTATCCACTCTGAATCATCCGATGAAACCGTCATCTCACCTCTGTGACATCGCTTCGGGGTTTGATCTACAATCTCGGTGTAGCGACCCCCAAAACCGGGGTACTTAATGAGACATGATATACTTTACATTACATCATTACAAATTAAATACCATGTCTCATCACAATAGAAGATCGCGAGGCTCAGGATTCTTGGAAACCAGCCGCATCTGATTAACTTCATTAGTGTCAACCGTGCCTGAAAAATTTTAAACAAAACGTAGGGTGAGCAAAAATGCCCAGTAAGGGGTTTTAAAACATTTTAAGAAAGTCCTTTCTTAAGTCCTTTTGAAATGAATAAAAAATACTTTTCTAAAACAAAACATTGTCATTTTTTTAAAAAAAACATGAAATCCAACTTTGTTTGAAAACCACTTGCACAAAGAAGCACATACTTGAAATGAACATGATCAGAGTGCACAATATAAACAATGCGTAAAAATGAAAACAAGGTTATTTCTATTCTAGGTGAATTCTATGGCTATGCAGGAAAAACATGCATATCGTGGTTCATGAGTAAAATGCAATTCATCTATCAGTTTACCATATGAAAAAGCAATTCTAGTTACATAGAGTACATTATCATGATCTTGGGAGCTTTCAACTAGGGGTTGTCCTGTTAGTTGAACAGACCCATGGTTATCATTTATCATTACATGTAGAGGGAATGTATAATCCTGGACTTTGTCATGACTTTTCATCATGACCGTATAACATACTTAACAGGTCGAGGCTCACCACCCGCCCTGTTTCTTTAGCACAAGCCAAGGCTAACTGCCAAGACCGTCGCACATGTTCGTCTCATGAGACTCTTGCTTTACCCAATGCATTGGAGCGCTATATAATTCCGGGCGCACCAGTCACATCATTCTTGTTGTGCTATATAATTCCGGGCGCACCCGTCACATGTAAGTCCTATACATCCCTCACATATCTTGACATGGCCATTCATTCATAGGGTTTCATGCATTCTTATTTAAACCCCATTTTCACATACTTATTCATTCATGAGGACCATTTAAACATTAAGAACCTGATGACATGCATGCTAAAACTCCGTTCACATAACAAGTTACCTTGCATTTAAAAGCATGGGTTTCAAGAGAATGAACATATTACTTAACATTACATAACATCATAGTATCCAATTAAAACAAAGTCGTTTACACCTATAATGATAAATGGATACTGAGGGTTTTTACCCAAAACTGTCTTATAAAAACTCTTTTATTAGCACTTTAAACAGACTTAAGTACACACTTATGGATACATGTATGCATTTGTAAAGACAAAAAAAATCTAGGAGTCCATGTTAACCATTTTCACAAAAATCCTCATTTCTCAGTTTTAAGAAAGAATTTGAAGTCCGACTAACCCATAAACCTCGTAATGCTTTATAAAAATTGTAAACATGGTCTCTAAATTCATATTGAGGTACATACACATACATGTATGTATATACCACAATACTATACATCATTCACTTGCACAATTTTACCTATTCACCCATTTACTTAAAATATCCATTTTATAGTAGGAAAGAAAAATCATGGGGTATAAACATTGAGAAAATACTGCTTATCATCCTATAATATGTGTGTTTGAAAGTATATATTTATATATCAAGTATATATAAATATATACATATTTATATAAAAACCGATTCTTGTAAAAGAGACACCCAACCAAAATTATAACCGAATTCTTTCCTTGCTTGGAGAGGGGATGCAATCAAGGTAAAAGAAACCGAAGGCAAAATGATATAGATGGTATACACATACATATATATATATAACGTATACATATGTTTAAATGAAAACCGAAGCTTTCATAAACACAAAAATAAAGAACAGATCCTTACCATGGCTTGGATAGGAGAAGAAGAAAATAAAGAAAAAAAAGAAACGAAGTACGAGGGAATAAACATGGAGGTTTTTCACCCATATATATATATATATACACTACCCGGGTTAGCTTATATTTATATTAAGACCAAAGTTTAAAACCAAAACTTTAGAACTGGTTTGTCCCTTACCTGCTCGACGAGAAGGGGAGAGGAAGACGATCCAGCAAGTAATATCAGGTGCAAAACCATAGGATGTGTTCAAATATACATAACACATATATATGTATATATATATAAAAAAACCGAAGCTGAAACCAAAACACAGCAAATCTTCTCCCTTACCTTAGCTCGGAGAGGAGGTGATCAGGTCAGGAACGAGGTCGGTCTGGCGGTCTAAGTGGCTTCGGTGTAGAACACCCGATCCTTGGTGCAAAGCAAGGTTTTTAAAAAAAAAACAGAGGAAGAAAGCCGGACTTCGTGGAGGTCGTCGGCCCGTGGTTTCCGAGGCGAGGAGTCCGCGTCGGCTTGTGGAAAGAAGGGAGCAGCCGGGCTACACACCGGCCTAGAGGAGAAAAACGGAGCCCTATGCTACTGGTACAGCGACGAAAAGAAGGAGAAGAGAAAGACGCAGGGAAGAAGAAGAAGCGGAGGAGGAAAACGTGAAAAACAACCTACGGCTGGGATTAAACCGGGTGATCGGACGGCTGGGGATGAAGCAACATTAAAAAGAAACGACTGCCAAGATTAGAGGAGGAGTGGATCGGATGACTAGAATTCCACCGCGGTTTAAAACACGGTTTTTCTACAGGTTTTCCTTAAAAAAAAATAAAATCGCTTTATTAAAAATATTATTATTAATTTAATACAACATTATTAAACTCAATTGTTAAATTAACATTCATTATTTTAATAAAAGTCATTTGTCAATTGATTTAATCAAAAAATAATTTATATTATTATTATTAAACCACTTTTATTATAAAAAAATATATCATTGGTTAATAAAAAATTATATATTGATTTAATCAAAACGTTTTATTATATGTATATACATATATATATATATATTTAAAACATCACTAATTAATATTATATTGTCAATATTATTAATCCTTAATTAATAACTACATAATATTTCATTATGAAAATCAAATATTAAGAACATTGAGTAATAAAAACATAACACATATATATATTTTAATTTCCTTTGCTAGTTAACTACCCTAATTTCCTTAATTAATTATCATTATTTAATGCAACTATATTTTACCACACATAAAAGTGTGTTGATGAAAATATTATCACCATGAAACACACAAGTGAAAGAAACCATAATTTGACGTAGTTTCTAAAATAGTTAATAAAAGGTTAAATCATACGAGAAATAATATATCTAATTTGATGCAATATAAACATATAACTCATAAAAGGAATCCATCAGGTTTTGATATAATTAGAATAAAAAAAATGTTTAATTGTTCAGATCAAAATGTATAGTGGAAGAAGACAATAATATTAATTTTCTCTATTTAAAACATAAAATAAAATTCTTATTTTGGAAAACATAAGATAATTAACGTTGATTTCATTTTAAAAAAAATATTAAAGAAAACCACACACTTATCATTCCGATAATTTTATTTCCAACGGTCAAAATGAACATTGGATTCTTTGGGAACCAACGGTCGGATTTATGGTCGTTTGAGGTCCAACGGTCATCTTTGGTGCTTATAAAAGGGTTTGGTCTCGGGTGTCCCTTACACCAAGTGACCGAAGAAGAACGAAAGATGGTTCGTGTGATCCCCTTGGTTCTGAGCACGGTCGCGGTGGCTTCAGCAATTCTTATGTTCCTTATGATGGATGCTCGAAATCCCTATCGCATTCTTGGGATCCTAGTAGTTCTAAGCAGTCTTCCCATCGTTGTAATTGGCTTCTTGGTTGGGATATTTGGTTAGTGATGTTTTGATCGTGGGAAGTTGTAATCGTCATGTTTCTTAATAAAGGGGTATTTTATTCATGCTTGTTGTTACTGTTTTCGTTTATTTTCATTTTTTTATAGAATGATGGTCCAGTTAAAGGGGAAACATATCATTACACAAAACATTAATTCTCAGGTTGTTACACTCGGATCATTACGCCAACAAATGAATGTGCAATGATCGATTTCCTCCAAGAACGCGTAGAACGCAATGAAGAACGTGAGGGAGAAAAATAAAAAGAATCGAACAAGAGGGATGAACCTTGATCATTGTTCGTGATGACCCGGGTTTGTCGCTGTTAGATCAATACCACTACAATCAATAGATTATAAATCTCGAGTATTTGATCTCCTCATAAAACCCCAAATCACACCCACCCTCAAAACGATCGATCCGCGGGCTAATCTGTTCATAGAATAGTTCGCGTTCATCGTAGGATTCAAGAATAGAAAAAGGATTCAAAATAAAACATCCTACTTGGATTCATGGTGTTTGTTGGTGATGATCCGGTCACCGCGTCGTCGTCCCCGGTGAAAATCATCAAGAACATCATCGCTACGTTGGGAGGTTTTCTCTAGAGCCTCCAGTGCCTCCAAGGGTTTTAGGGTTATGAGGTTTGAAACCCTGGAACCCTATACAAGCATTTATTTAAAAAGGATAAAAGATATCTACTGTGACAGATTTAAAAATATTTCGCTGCAGAATAAAATATTTTTATTAAATATTTTATTACGGTTACGTCGAAAAACTAGATTTCACCACCAACCTACACCGTCCGATGTTTGGCCTCGCCTAAGGTACAATCGATGTTATGAATGAAACATTGCCCTCTGATTCTTGATCTGAGCACTAGTTAATGAGTAATTCCACTTTTTAAGGAAAACCACATGCACATGTAATTTAATTATTAAATTAAATTCCCACATTCGTTCGAGGCTTTCCAGGCCTTGGAATTGCACGCCATCTCAAAGCCTGGTCTCGAAAGAATTCTCATATAATATTAAAAATAAAATACGGAGAAATATGAGACATTACAGATACCACTTAATATTAATATTACATCAAGGGACTAGGTTTAACCCACTCAATATAAGCATTGCAGCACGCCACATGAAAATACCTTCCCAAAATAAAAATTAATTCCAGGGACTGGGCATATAGTGTTCAATATAATAATAGTAGAACGAATATGGCTATAGCCTGCTCATTATCAGAATTTAAAAAAACCCAATAAGGCATCACAACATATATATCACATTATCACATAATATCCTTAACAACTAATTTTGAAAATTTCCATTTTTATTTCAAATAAATATTCATTTATATTTTAATAATAAACCATCATATTAATAAGAAATAAGATATTTCACAGGTAATTAATATTAATAAATCATGAAATCTCACATATCATTCTTAAAACACTTTAATCAATTATCCTTATTCTAATTAATCACTAGTGTTCTCACACAACGGGTAGCCTAATACTATTCACAAAAATATTGAATCTAAATGGATCCATCCAATACTCCAATTCATCATATAATCAATTAATTTTCTTGATATGTTTAGTCAATCTCAATATTGATCATTCTTGAAAATTACCAAACCATGGGGTTGCAGTTTACACCCCTCTACATTTTACCAGTGATTTACACAATGCTTCAAATGGAAAACACTAACACAGATGAAGGAATAGTAGATCATAAGAAGGAACCAAGATAAAAATACTTCAAGATCAACATGAAAACCAAACATGGTCATAATAAAACCAATTCCACAATGCGGAACGATTGAAGTGTATGGAAAATCTATGAAGAATGACTCATCGGGAAAAAGTTTCATAATAGTAATTTCTAGAATTAAGGAAATAGATCCAACATCTCTTAAAACATATTAGGGTTTAGAGGAGAAAGATCTATATTATTATAATGTAAAAATCATGTATGTTTCTGACATAAAACTACTGGACACTAGAAATACCTCGAGTGTAAATAATTTTCACTTCTTGTATTTATTGAAAAAGTGATAAATAGAAAAACCTATCAGCTCAGCTTAATATTTATATTGATATAAAATTACATGTCATGTACTGGATTCATGGTGTGTGACCAGTTCATTTCCTGAAATAGTTCATAGCCTATTCGGTGGATTTAACAAGGATTGTAAACAATTCACACGACCTGTAAATTCCCAATAGATAGATTCCAGTCCATCTTCTACAACAGAGTCTAAACCGACTCTAAATCATTCCAAACATATGGAAAACCATTGTAACCCAATATAACACAATTCTACCTAGACACAATTAATTAAAAAAACAAACATCATTTAATATTTGGTCATTTTCTTCAAAAAAATATCTCCTTCATCGAATGTAAATTAATAGAATGTTCCAATCATAATGAAGACCCATCAAATGTTGATTAACCAAAAACTAAAAGAGAGACATACCAGAAAAATGATGTCATCATATGACCAAAGAGTGTGAAAATTATACTACTATATTCAATGCTTATGAATAACCAAAATTGAATTATATAGATTGATTTTAATATTGAAATATAAAATAATTAACCTAAACAAGACATAAACATAATCAATCCTGTATAACAATGAGATTTTAAAATAAACACCTTCCACATTGGTAAATTTTTAATAAAAAAGATGCAAAAAATAAATGAAGTCAAATGAAACCTTATATACCAAGAATATTAATTTATGATTCATATAAAATATCAATGGGGATGTATATACACCACATAGTAGAAATAATTTATTAATATTACATATGTCTCATGGAAGTAAATGTGAGATGACAAACCCTTATAATGAGTCCAACTCATCATGTAGTTTCATTATAATCCTAGACAATAAATCTATGTTAATTATTTACATGAATACGAAAATATTTAATGTTTATGATTCTTTTTATTTCATTAATTACAATGTCATATATAATTAAACAATCAATTATGATGATATTGGGTGTTTGAATGATATTTGAATTATGCTTCAAAAAAATGACTTTAGTCGGTTAATTATTGGTCAAGAGTTCATTATTTCAACATATCCATAATAATTATCATTTCATAATAATAATTTATATATATATATTGTACTTTTATGAATAATCATGAAATATGTGTCTGAAGAAGAATTTTTTTACGGTCATGGTGACAATACAATGTACGAAATAATGAGTAAATATTTCCCTTTTTAATGATCCTTATGGAAAGGTTTATGTAAAATGTTATCCTCCCAAAATTAAAATAATATCATAAATAAGGTATTACATGTTTATATATACATATATTTATCATCCATGTATTTTGGGGATAAAAATATAGTCACATCACTTCGGGAATGATCTAGTACACACGTACACAAAGGACATCATCATCTTTTAGTCAAAGAAAATGTAAGAATTATAATGAGATATATAATTTAAGAATGAATTATACATCATGAATATTATTTTTATGTAATATATATCAAAAAAATTCTTGTACATTATCCAAATTTATTTCCATGTAAATCGTTAATGAAAAACAAATCACATCAACTTATGGGGTGGTAGTTCATCATACACATGAGTGATGTTAACATATCCTACATTAAATGGAATGTAAACATGAATATATGAAATAATTATTCCATGTGTATCATTATGTTATAAATATAATACATATAATTTATATCCATCATCATACCCAACTGTGAAATGTGTTGGTGGAAAACATGTCACATTGATTCATGAGGAGATAGTCCACCGTAAACATGGTTGATGTTATGACTTCACTTTTTATGGATTATGATATATATAAAGTTCATTACATTAATATAATAACCTCTCAATATTGAGTACATACGGGTTTTGTAACATACTTTGAATTTAATGTAAAGAAAATGTAGTTGATAGCACATATGACATGCACTACAAAGCATTTTAGGGAATATGATCCCCTAATAATTTATGATATATTTATTTAAATTCAATCTATTAAATACATTATGTTACTTGAAACAATGATTTTCTTTGAGATCTTTCTTTACATGAAACTAATTTTTAACGACAAATAATATATAATTAATATTATTATTTAACATAACGGGTTTTACTAATCCATTGGAGTAGTGGATATTAATAATATTAAGTAACCTATGAAAGTTTTTATTTTACACAAAATATACTGTAATCCAAATATTAGAAATAACATATGAACCATTTGAATGATAATCTAATGTTTATAAAAAACATTTAATTTTTCTAAAAATAATCTATGTCGTGCTTTGTCAAAAAAATTAAATTTTTTTTCTACAACAAGTATATAAAATTAAATTCAAATATAGGAATATTTTTTAAAATTATAATACAAATTTTTTCTAATGGTATTTTTTGTTAATTTTCATATATGATACAATTTTTTGATGAATAATGAAAACATGAAAATGAGCCTCATCCCGGTTTGTGAGGAATCCATATGTGCATCCAAGTGACTAGGGGTCAAATCTGGGCCGGGGCATAATTTCCATGGGTACTATAGCAGTACTATACTAGTACTGTAGAAGGTATTGTAGATGGACTATAGCAGACACTGTTTGACACTATAGCAGCTAGAACTATTCCCCCGTTTGGACCTTCAGGCCACCAATTTGGTCCCTGAGTCCTTTAAGGCCTTCGGTCCACCATGGAATTTGGGTTAGAAAGGCCTTCAGGCCACCTCAAGGCCTTCAGGCCTCTTTCAGTGCAGATTCAAACCAGACAACCTACAATGAACAAGCTTCAGAAAGAGGATGGGCAAGGAGCCTACATCATAGAAGAAGCTAAACAGATTGCAAGAATGAGAGGGTGTGGCAGTTTCCACCAGGACAAGGATGTGAATTCATGGGAAAGCCTATACAAATAGCCATGCAAAGGTGGAGAGCTGATATCTCGATGAGGATGTTGGGGAGGAGCAATTCCATGTAGTTAGTCTGGGTTGTTGTAATGTTTGAAGCCAACTGTCAATGAATTCCTCTAAGGCCTATGGTCCATGTAATACTTACTCTTACAAGCCTTGTAAGGGTTCCACCTCACCCCTTGAAAGGTGTATTATCAAAATCAATAAAAAATGAAGCCTTCGGGCCATTGGATGGATTTGATGGATGGATGAATAATTAAAACTAATGATTTTTAAATGAAAACAGACTACTTTATTAAATAATTTATAATGGTATATTATGTTATAAATTGGTTTTTATGTGTCAATAGATACATTTTATATAAAATTATCCAATTAAGTTCATTTTATTCATTTTTATATTTTATTATTATATTAAACTTTGTAATCTTCTACGAATTTAAATTTTAAAAAACCACTATCTCACCACGTCTTTGGGATTAATTTCAAATTATTTTCTACTTATTTTTGGAATAAGAGTATGAAATATGGATTCCATTTTTTATTCAACATAATTTATAATGTCCAATAATTTCAAATTATTTTTTTAATAAATCTATTTGTCAAAAAAATTATAATTATTTAAAGTGATTAAGGTATAAATGAGTTTACTTAGTTGTTATCCATGTAATATATTTTGTAAAAGTAACCCCAAAACATTTTAAAATTCCATTGTATTGACCTATATACACATAATAAATTATATTATATAGTTTTCTGAATTATTGGATCATTTTTTATATAAAAACATAGGATTACCTAAATTAAATTTCAAGATACCATGTATGTACTCTCCCGAAATTATAACAGGACACACAATATCCTACTCTTTTAAAACATTAAACACCAATTGGACCTCAAAAGACTTTCCAAAATCACATTTATAATTCTATAATATAATCCTATATGATATATTTATTTTATAAAGATATCATGGTTGGATTTTGTGAAAAACAATGGGGGATTCCAAAAAGAAAGGTAAAGTTCTCTTAGAAGCATTTTTATGTTATTTACATCCCCACATTCGTTAATTCTTATAGTAACATGATTATATAATTACCAGAGTATCTTCCATATTCATACATTTAATTATGAAAATTGGATGACCAAAACAAACACACACTACCATCAAATGGGTTATGAAATCATTATACTTGTGTATGGTAGAGTGTCCCCTCGAAGACTACTGTCATATTTTCCATTACAATCAATCACAGTTAAGTATAATGAATGATTATTAGTTTATTATTGATATTAATTATATTTGTTATTTTATCATTATTATGGATTTATTATCTCACACATTCTACTATGATGTACATTTTTTGAGAATATGATAACGTCGCCAGTATGTATATTGGACTACCATCTCACGAATCTATGTGTTTCATTAATGCATTACATGGAATGTATAAAGAAGGGTTTAATAAAAATATATTCTATATATGACACAAAAATTAAATTTCAATAATAATATATAAACTTTCTTTCTTTCAATACAACATGAAAATTGAAACATCATTTGTTTGTACGTATGACATACCATCCCCATGAACATTGTAGTTCATTTCCTATCAACAAATTTTATGTTTGGAAATAAATAAATATATACTGAATATATATCATATTTATGTCATGTTTTAAATTATATAGAGGTTTAAATCATGATCAACTTAATAGGAACAATAATTTAAGTAGTCAAAATGTAATAAAAAAACAAAGAAGTTGTTAACAAAAATAATGAAAACTAAGAGATATATTTAATTAATCGGTGAGAAGGTGTTATAAAATTAAATTATAAGATATTATAAATATTAATATTCTTCCTATATAATTTAATATCATTCTTAAATCTATCATATTGGAGTTAAAATAAATTTTTTACAAATGGAATACATGATGTAAGGGATTTTTATCTCAATATAATTTCATTAAGGCACATATTTATATTACGCACCAATTTATTTTATATAGTGAATACACAACCCAGTTCACATTTAATATAATGATAACTTCATAATTCGTGGTATTTTATATTTTAATTTGAATTATTTCCACCAAATTTATTTTTCATGAATATTACCCATCGGTAAGGTATTTCTTCTCAATTTACATTCCATTTAGACTTCATTTTAATTATTACCCGATTCAATATTATGTAGAATATATACCACCCCACTAATATTTAATATCATGAATAATTCATTATTCATTTATTTTATTTCTCAATTTAATTTATTTCATCCAAGGGTAATTTACATGAATATTTCCAAATTTTAAGAGTTATTGTGAAATCTCTCTTTCATTTTTGATTGTATACTTTCTCTTGATACAATCACTTTCTAGTAAAAATATTCAATGGAAATTTAATTTCTATTAAATACACATATTCATTCATAATGAGTATGAATATTTCTTAAAATGTAAAACATTATTACATATGGTGTTTACAATGAAATTCATTTGATTAACTGGGGAAATATTGATAAATTAGTATCCTTTAAGCTATAATAATATTTGATGATATGGAATATTTATTTCTTAAATATATAATTCATTATATGAGGAATTATTTAGACATGAAGTGGTGGGATGTGTCCATTATAATATACCCCTAGATGTATTGGTAGGTCTCATGAGACAGATTATGTGACTAAATTAAATAGGTTTTTACCTATAGCTTAATCTATTTTTTGTAATATTTTTCATGTAAAGGTACCATGATTTCTGAGAACATGGAGTCTAATAATTAATAATTTAATTCCTTATGAATTCAGTTGTTATAATTATCCATTATATTTCTACATGATATTTTTTATCAATGAATTTCTTCCATGGATTATTTTTTATTGTTCATATGTGTTCAGTAATTAACCATTCTATATTTATTGTTACTTATCCAGTTATGTTAGTCATGATATTGGTAAAAAGGAATGTGTGATCTGTTATTATCATTTCATATTGATTATTCTAATCTTATAATGATATTATTGATAGATAAATTTAATGTATGTTTAGATGTTTAATTTTCCATATTTATTGTTCTTATTGATTCATGTTTTCATCCAATGTACATAACCCTTAAAAATCATTTTAGATCCCCCTTATTTTTGTAATTATTAGGAAACCATGAAGTGTACTACGTTTGATATACAAGGATATGTCACAAGGAAAAATGATATTGTTGAAAAATATTATGTTGTAATCTATGTATTCAAATGTTATTTGGGATTCATGAATTTATATTGTTTATAAATACTAATAAACTACCCGATTCTCCGAGATGTGATTCCTTGTATCTAATCATAATGAAATAAAGAATTCAAGAACACTAAGATAATGGGGGTGGGGTATCTACCATTGGTATATGGGGAAGTTTAATATAAACCTTGGGAACTATATTATGATAAAACATAGATCAGGGAACATAGAATTATGTTATACATTAAGTATAAACATAGATGAAGCACCTAATTTTTGGTAATTTAGAGATTATTGGGGTTTTCCTTGAAATACATCCTTGTATGAATAATATATGTGGATGTGTTTCTAGAACAGATATACCAAGGAGAAATTAATATGAAATTGGAACGTTGGGGATTACCGTATAGTCAATTGGTGCAAATCAACTGGCCATTCTATGCACCTTTTATGACTCTCCTGGGGGAATATTCAAAGTATAATCCATGTTTTCTTTAAAAAAAATTATGAAATATTTGAATAAAAAATGAAATAAAATGACTATGGATATACACTATACCAATAAAGGACTAATGTTTAAATAAAATGGATGGTGTATTTATGTATTGTGATTTATGTATTAAATTATTTAAGTATTTTAACAATGGAATTTTCATTATAAGAGACATTAAGAATCCTGAGGTTGTGATAATTTTTAGAATCATTTTTATTCATTGTATAATGAGTTATGGATACCATCAAGGTATGATGAGTTTAATATTTATTAATAGATAAAACTGTTGAAAACTAATTTCTTGGTTTAATAAGAATGGTGTCTACCAAGAAAATGGGTATTTTGGGAGAAATTGTCTGCAAGTATATACTTTACTAGAAAATTTAATTGAGGAATAATGCATATAAATTTCCGAGAATCATTTTTCAAGGTATCTGTAACATTAATATTTAATATGATCATTATTGAAATTGTAATAACATTCATATAATATTATCATTATTTTAAAAAATGCTTTCATTGAAATTCTTAATAAAAATGATGTTTTTGATTTTTTTCAAATTTGTCTATAATACTTATTATGTAATGTTATAGGAATTAAATTAATATACTTTTAGAAAAATAAAACCATTTTTCTTGGTGATAACATGTCACATCTGGAATTGTGGTGGTCCAGAACCCATGACTGGAGGAGGATGAGTGGTTCACTGATACCACTATCCTACATAATGTTCTCATTAATATGTTATTAATTAGTTAATTAATTTGATGAGTTCATATTAATGATAAACTGGATGTTTTTAATGTTGAGGTGAATAAATTATTTTATTACATTGGATAACTTTTGATAAAAATATTTGATTTTGAAAATTGTTAGACAAATATATAAATACTTTAAACTCTATTTTAGATGTTATCATGTTTTAAAAGTAAATTTTAGTTCTTTATGAATATGAAATCCATATTTGAAATTGGTTGACGAACAACCAAAGAATTAAATTTTTAATATGATAATGAAATATATTATGTATGTATATTTCCAAGATAGTTAATTAATTCCTCAAATTTATGAAAAAGGCCATGATAAAAAAGGTTATTCTATTACATTATCATCTAAAGAATCATATGGACCTCTAATTCATTATAGAATAATTTTTTTTATCCCTTGTATTTTCATTGATCACTTACTTTTTTGTGATCAATGACCTCAATCACTCTCTATAAGTATTTTTTTATTCACTTCCTATAAATGTTCTCCTACTAAAAAACATAATTATGTGCTATTCCATAAGTCCTTTGTACTTACCAATCTTTCTTTATAAATGTTATTTTATAAACCGATATAACTATATGGTATTTCAACAAAGTGATTTTTGAATATCAACCCTTTACTACTATGATCAGGTTTATATTGCAGGGATACAATTTATGTTAGGTGTTGTAAATTCAACAACCCAATATTTTAATATAAGGACAATTTATTTGATATATATTATAACACAGAATAAAAATAATGCAAAGTAATATATAACCTTGAAGATTAATGATATATTTATTCAAATAAAATCTCATTAATATATTTTCGTACACACAACAATGAGTTCATTATATACATTTTATTACATGAAAGAACATGTTTTACCAAATACATTCTACTATAAATATTATTATTTAATGTAATAATATTTACCTGGCCAAGGGACTTGTGGGAATGAATAGGATTAAATAATATAATAAAATATATTTTGATCACATTTTCATTATATATATATATATATATATATATATATATTTATTAGAAATAAAATAATAAATTTTTGAAAGAAAATGTAATGCTTTTAGAAAAATTATATTTTTCCTAAAAAAAATTTCATTATTTGTTAACATATTATAAATATAATTTCTGACTCATTTAGATAATTTATTGAAAAAGTAGTCTTGTTTTTTTAAATAATAACACCATAATTATCTTATGGTTACTTTTTTTTATTTTTCTTAGAATTTTTATATATTAATGAACAGTTGAAATACTTAATTTTAATAGAAAACATCATTTTCAAATATATAATTTAAATTGCTAATTTATATTTTTAAATTATTTTAATTTATTATTAGATCAATCATATATATTAATCCAATTTAATTCATTACAATTCTTTTTATATTGAAATATTCTATAAAAACATAGTAATCCGTTGTGTTTTTTAATTTTAAAAACGTATTTTCTCATCATGATTACGTGATTACTTTTATATTGATTATTTCCATATATTTTAATGGAATTTGGAAAAATTGATTCCATATTTGGAATAATAATAATTTATAATGTTATATATTTTAAACATAACATTTTTACAAACTGATTAGATAAAACAACTAAAATTAATTTCATCAAATAAGTTAAAAACGAGATTACTTAGTTTGTAATATTAGAATAGAAGGTGACAAGATAAACCCAAACATGCCCAAATCCCACTGGATGAATAAATTTACACATAAAACCATCTAGTCCAATGTTTTTCATTATTAGAACCTTATTTTGGCAAATATGTGGGTTCACCAAACAACCTTTTCAAAATACAAAGTGTGTCCTCTCCCTAACTTATAAAAGACCACTCACTCTCCACATCTCATCACACAATAAAGATCATTTTTTCCCATATATACCAAAATATCTTTTCAAATATCGTCATCTCATCCTAGAATATTTCCTTTGGAAATTAATGCATCAATTCATAGATTTTGTGAAAATCTAAGCAGGACACCTGAATGAGAGGTAATATTCCAAAAGGGTCTGCTTAAATTTTTTAACAAGATCCTTTAGTTATTAAAATAACAATATTATGTAAAAACTTCAATATATTCAACATTAAATGGTTATTTATTTCATTTTTTTGACATAATCACAAATTTCAATCTAATGGGATAGGAAATAATCGTCTGTGAGTATGGCGGACTACCACCACAAGAATCGATATCGTTTGTTTTTACATTACCACCGTTCATGGTTGGGAATGATGATGTATTTATAGTTAATATATTGTATTAATAATATTTGCGATTTTATTATTCTTATTTAATTACACATATCCTCATGCTTTAATTTTTTTGGGAATACGGTAGCATCTCCAATGTGTAAGGAAAAATACCTCCTTCCTAAGTGATGTGATTCATTAACACATTATATATTAATAATGTGTTTAATGGAATATTGTGATATATATGATTTAATAATGTCATTTTAATGAAAATATGTACATATAATTTAATTTTATGTCAAAGTGAAATGAAAATAGAAACAATGTTTATGGGTACGTATGGACTACAATCTCCAAAGATGAGGTATATTATTTTTTGTCACCAAATTTTAAGGACTACTATAAATAAATATATAAGGAAATTATATTATAATTATAAAATTTTCAATATTTTAAATATGTGAATATCTTGAACTATATAAGATGATCGAAAAACAACAAGTCAAAACATAGTCACAAAATATTGTAGATATCACCCGAAACAATGAAAACTAGGAGATATAATTAGTGAATGGGTGATAAGATATTATAAAAAAACCATATATGTTATTTTAAAAATTAATATTTTATAGTATAAGTTTATAAAATTTATAACACCATTATATATAATTTTAAGGAATACATAACTAAATGAAATCACATGGTGAGAGATTTTATCTCAATTTCCATTCATTAAGGTACATTTTTATATTAAGTAAAAAATTATTTTATATAGTGTACACACATCCCATATAACATGTTATATCATGAAAAAATTATAAATAATTTTATTTTATGTTTCAATTTGAATTATTTCATCCAAGTGTATATGCATTTAATATTACCAATTGGTATGGGGTTTTGTCTCAATTTACATTACCTTAATACTTATTTGTTATTATGAATGAATTCTAATTTGTGTAGTGTATTTACTATATATTTGACATGTAATATCATGAATACTTCATTATTCATTATATATTAACTTTAAATTATTATTATTTATTCCAATTGTGCTTGACATGAATATTACTGATTGGTAAGAGTTATTGTAAAATCTCACCTTCTTTTGTGATTGTAATCATTCATTTGGAACAATTAATTTCTTATAATAAAATTTCAATGTACATTAAATTTCAATTAAACAAGCATTTTATTGATTAATGGATATGATTATTTCCAAAACCCTGTAAAATTATTTAATTATGTTGTTTAAATTCATTTTACTACCTTTGATTTTTTTTTTAAATCGACATCTTTTACTCAATGTTGATATTTAATGATAAGGAATGTTGATAAATTAAATAAATTATTTTTTATATGAAGAATTGTTTTAAGAGAAGTTATTAGATAGGGCCAATATAATATAACCCTAGAGGCATCATTAGGTCCCAATAAAAAATAATTATATGGCTAATTTAAATGGGATTTTACTTATAGGTGAAACTATATTATAAAAGGCATTGATAGTAATGGAACCAAAGAAACCGAGATCATCAATTCGAATAAATAATAATTTCCTTCATTAAGAATGCATTACTTATTATTATCTAATATATTTCACATGAAATTCTCCAGGGAGTCATATATTTCATAGGTTATTAATTTAATTCCATGTGTGTTTAGTTCTTTCCCTTCCCATATTAATTATACCTTATCCAAAAATGTGAGTCATTATATTAATTAAAAATAATGAGTTTTTACTTATTTACCTTGAAATATTGATTATTCCTTATCTTATCATGAATTTCATGTTATTTAAAATTCATGTGTGTTCATTTATTCACCCTTCCATATTTATTACGCTAATAGACTCATGTTTTCTTATCTTATATAAAACACTTTCTATGAACTTGAGATCAGACTAATATTTTTCCAACTAATAGGAATCCAAGAAACGAACTTTATCTATGTTAAAGGATATTCTATAGAAAATGAATATATTCATTAAAAAATCATGATTTAATTTGTGTTTTGAAATGTAAATAATGAATCATATTTATATATATAGTTTACTAAAACCACAAAACAATTAGGACCATCTTGATGCGACTCTATATATCTTATTTCAATGTAGTAAATTAGGAAATAGATCCAACCTACTCAGGATGAGGTTACTATAGGTTTTATTATACAAGAATAAATCAAAAACACAATGTTTGGAATTTTACCTCTTCTCAAAAAATGTGAAGACCCAGAATTTCCATGTAATTTTTTTAAAATAGATGGAAATTTGATGAGTCCGAAAAATCTGATGGTGTGCGATTCCGAGGCTCGGAGTGCCCGAAATGATCTGTCAAAGTTTTGTTAAGCTTACATAAACGCATGTAAGCAGTTTTATAGAAAAAGTGGAATAACAATTTAATGGTTACTTAGATCAGAAATCTGAGGGCACAGTTGCACTCAAGATGGCTGGTTTACCCTCGGCACAACTTATGTTTAGTTGGTGCGAGCCTTTTGTGAGAAAACACAAAAATGGCATAATCATAAATAAAATAATAAAATAATTTATTTTATTTTTAAAATTCTTATAACTCGCAAACGGTAACTAGATTTAAAAAATATGAGACCACTGATGAAATCATGAGGGTATTTCTTCTTTAAGAAAATACTAACATTGGCTGGTGTGGGCCACCAGAGAAAGTTAGTTTTTGGTCGTAAATAAAATAATTAATTGAAAATTATTTTGTTGTATAATTCATAACTACTAAATAGTAACTCGGATTGAAAATTCAAGAGTACCATTGGGTTCGTTGGGGGTGTTTTTCACCTAGGCTGAGCTTAACCTCTAATGCAGTGGGTCAAGGGTGACTGATAATAATTTTTTTTAAAAAAAATTCAGGTACGTTGTGTAAACGCGCGAGGGGAGATTTGTAAGTTTTGAACCGATGCTTGGAATTGAAATCTGAGGGTTCCATTGAAATCACAAGATCAATTTTCTCTTAAAGAGACTTTTACCTCGATGACAGTTGGTCGAGGGTGAAAGTTAGTTTTTTGGGTTTTTTGTGGAAATATTAAAATTAAATTAACACACGTTTTATTTTATTTTATCTATTATAACCACCCTATGGAAGTTAGAGGTGGGGACCACCACACCCTAACCTCCCATGAGAGGTTATGGTGGTGGTGGATCACATGAAACAGAAACCCCTCAGCTCCCCTCTTAATGGGGGAGGAAACCTCACAACCCCTCATTTAATGTGGAGGGGCCTCTTGACTTCTTCTACATTAAATGTGCCAATGCACATACCAATTAAATGTGACAACCTAGTTATTTACCTTGCCCCCTTTTAATATTAAGTAACAGTGCCATTGGAATTTTAGAAGGTTCCTAATAAATGGATTATCATAAATTCTATGATCGTTACATACCTCCTCCCCTCTTCTATATATATGGAGCTTGGGGGAGGATTTGGGACAGCTTCTCCAAGAGACGAAACACTGGTAAAGTGACGCGATGCCCAACACTTGGAAGTTTACGCACTCCAACGATGAATGCTATGACAACGCAGAATGCTGAACTCCTCCGACCTTCTTCTTTGGGACTTCTTATGACATGGGATGTCATCACATACGACGAATCAACATCCATATTTTCCCAACGATGTAGTCTTTTCCCTCGTAGACTCCGTCGATGAACAATAAGAGGTAGGGGTTTAATTCTATTTTTTTAACACTCCCCATGTTCTCCACTCTTTTTCCTTTGAGGGGTTGGGAATATAAATTAATGAGGGATTATGGGAATTGATGTTTTGAAATATCTTACACGCTCCTTCTTGTTTATGTTCTTGATGAACCGCTTTCTACCACTCTAAATGCGAAGGGTGCGGGCAAAACAAACATGGCCCGACCACCCCCATCGTTCCACTTTGTGGTGTTCTTCGAAACAGAGGAAGGCGACTACAGAGACGAAGGTGACGAAAGCAACGGTCACGCCACCCGCGACCTCTAGGACCCGCGCCACCCCCCGCGACGCTCCGGCGCCTCAGCCGATCCAGCACCGGCGCCTCGGGCTGAACTGCGCCACCCGCTGGCTTCCGAACCGGCCCACCGGCTGAGCCACCCCAGTCGCGCCACCCACCAGTTGTGCCACCCACCGGACGAACTGATTGTGCCGCCCATCGGCCTCACGAGCCGGCCACACCCATTGCAGCGCCCCGTCTACCCGTGCACCCCATGGCACCCTGACTGAACCGACACCCTCCTAGCCAAACTAGCCTCGCGGCGCCCTCCGGGCTGAGCCGCCCTCCCATTGCCCTCTGGGCCAAACCACACCGAGTTGTGCCCCTACGGACCTCTAAGTCGAAATAGCTCCCCAACTCCAGGTCATGCCGTCCCCCTGTGGACCACCATGCCGAACCGGCTCCGCGCTTCCAGGCCGAGCCGCCCTCGCAGCGCGCTCCGGGCCGAGCCAACCACTCGGTGCCCTTCTGGCCGAACTAGTCTCAAGGCCTGCTGGGTGGGGCCCAGTAGGCCGGACCCAATGGGTCAGGCTGGGTCCACCCACACTGAGTTGGCCCAGACCGGGTCGGGCCGAGTCGGTCTGACCGGGTCGGACTGAACCTGAGCCCACCACGACCCTTTTACCTTTTTTGGCCATAATTTTGGCACCAAACGTCTGTTTGACGAACCGTCAGCGGCACTAGAAATCATGGATCGTAACGGTCCCTTTGAATATACCCCACCGAAGTTTGGGTATATTTGATATACAATCAGGTTCGATCAAGCACAATTCCAACGGGGCCCTCGGGACTAAAAGCCTAATAACTCACAGACCGGGCGTCCGATTAGTGCGTCGTCTGTTGCGTTGAGACACCAAACATGTGGCAGTCTTTTGAGATTCTTCTTCATAGTACTTTGTGATAGTTGGAGTATAAACTAGTAGCTCGTGGAGCAGATCCTCCCAGAGACGAGCTTGCATAGCGCGGTGACCGAGTAGCTAGCTGAGACCTGACGACTGATGACCGTTTTGACTCGGAGTGACTCTACTGGCCCAGCGAAGAGCGACATGGTGTCACAGAAGACCCGTAGTGGGGAGAGCCTTGGTGTCATGGCAGACCCACAATATTTGACAGGAGGAGTGCCTCATCAGGCTATGAGGGGGAGTACGCTTGGTGATGTGGCTGACCCACAGTGGGGAGCGCCTCTGTGTGACGCAGCAGACCCAAGGTACTCGACCAGAGGAGTGCCTTAGTAGTCCGAGGTTAGTGAGAAGAACGATTGGTGTCTCAGGAAGCCGAATGTACTCGATAGAGGAGGAGTTCTCCAGTAGCCGAGGTTTCGACAATGTGACAGCGGATGTTACTTGATATTACCCCTAGAATAAAATCCTTGTTCGAGCTGAGTCAGTACTTTTGTGTTTTCATCATGATTGAGATGGATTACTTGATAACATAGGTATATGTATGGGAATATACCTAAGTAGGGGTATCTGTTGTTTCATTTCTTTGTGGTTTATCATTGGTGGATTTTGTGGGACCTTGAGGGTCTCGAGGACCCTACTGAGTATCATTATACTCACCCCTGCATGGGCTATGCCCGCACCTCATTGTGTTGGATGCAGATGATGGGCATCTATGACTGAGCCAGATAGTACATGGACTGGATGGTACCCAGAGGTGAACCTTATGAAGAATCGGTACATGGTGGAGACAGAGAGACATGGAGTGCTGTGGAGGCAATCTATACCTACCCTTCAGGTAGGACCCATGGTGGACGATCCAAGAGATGCTTTTCACCCTTCAGTTGTTTTGTACTTTCCAGTTGTACATGTACTTTCCAGTTGGGCATGCATTCTAGACCCTTTTACTTACTACACTCATTCTATTTACAGTTCAGTTTATTTGTGTTAATATCTTGTTGTGTTATTGGTTGTGTGTGTTACAGGTTATAAAGGCAATGCCTTCCCAGTTGTTATGGAATACACATTTGGTGCTAGTCGCTAGACCCTGGCCTATAGAAGGTAGGCTTGGGGTGGTCACCGCATGGGCCTCGGGGGACGGGTCGTGAAAAATTGGTATCAGAGGAGTTGGTTCTTCCATATAACATAGGACTCTAGTCTTTTCCGTGAAGCAATAGTGTTAAGTATAGTGAGTGCAGTTTTCAGTTCAGGTTGTCTAGTGTTGGTGCGGTGGCCGACGTATCCATACACCAGGACCCTAACTTCTTATTTTCAACTCAGTGCATGAAGACACTGATTGTGTATGTGTTTTAATAATTGTTCTTTAAATCAGCTCACTTGTTTAGCTCACCAGGTATAACTGTTTGACTGTGTCGCATCTGTTTCTAGATACCTCCATGTAGACAACCAGTTAGAGTTATGAGAGTTGTACGTACTGATAGCCACTGACCGAAGATGCCTCAGTGTAGGGACCTTTCCCAGTATAGGCACTAGTAGTAACATTATCCTCTAGGCCATCGATGCCACTATCCCCAGCAGAAGACGGTGCACGCCGCTTGAACGCACTGCACAAGTTCCAGCGCTAGAGACCACCCAGGTTCAGGGGAGAGATGGACCCAAAGGTGGCTGAGGATTGTATGGAAGCTATCCTGAGAGTCTTTAGACTGGTAGAGACACCAGCAGACCTCTTGGTGTCCCATGCTGCCAAACTTTTATAGGCGGCAGCATGCAGAAGATAGTGTTTGATGGTCCATGTCCATGACGAGGTGACACTTCTCTGGAAAGAATTCGATAGCCTGTATTAGGTAGAGTTTTTCCCAGCGAATCTTCGCGCAGTGCGCATATAAGCGACGCTTCATCTACAGAAGGTTGTAGCATGACATTAGCTCAGTACTTAGCGAGGTCCACTGACCTCTCATGCTACTCCACTGATATGGTATGAGACCCATTCTTTAGTGCCCGAACCTTTGATCAGGGGCTCAGGTGGGAGATCAATCATTCTATGATCTCACTCAGCATCCCGACACAGACGGGGGTGTTAGAGAGAGCCCTATTGGTGGAGAGTTTCCTTCCTGAGAAGTCACCAACAGTGAGACCCACTACTAGTCATCAAATAGCGGAGTCTTCTGCAGCTAGCAGCAGACAGATGTCATAGAGATCCAAAAAGACCATACCTATGGGTAGCCGATCTCAGGATTCAAGGTTAGTTGTGCAGGTCACCCAAGGAAGAGACATCCATGCCAATAGCGGGCAGCGTTTCTCATAAGGCGGGCAGGGTCACATGGCTCGTGACTATCTGAACCACCGTACGGATGATCTGCAAGTGGTTGAAGGACTTCCCAGGCAGAGACAAAGGTTCAATCAAGGTGGTCCGTAGGGAGAAGGAAGATGTGATAGACGAGCGGTTTGTGCAGTTGGCAGTGGGTGACGTTTCGAGGTGTTACTGCCACCACCAGGAGGTCCACCCTGACCGCATGGAGCAGGTGTATAGGGGAGAGCTCACCTCTAGGAAGCTGAGGTTTACGACAATGGCTATCCGGAGATGATACAAGGTATGATCTATGTATATTTTTACATATCTGCAGTACTTATAGACACAAGTTCCAGTCATTATTTTATTGCCACTACCCTCGTTTAGAGCTTGGAGATTATGAAGGATCCATTGGTTCGATCCTTATAGATAGATACTCTTACATGAGTGGATTCGACTATTACAAACTAGTGTCGACAGTGTGAGCTTACTCTAGGACGCTAGAGCTTCGGCTCGAATCTCCTAGTAGTGGCATCGAGGCCATATGACGTCATCTTGGGTATGTATTATTTATCTGTAGTCCATGCTCAGATAGACTTTATTAGGCACAATCTACGGTGTGTTTGTACAGATGGGACTCGGGTTAACTTCACCACCAAGAAGGGATCCTTTGCAGCATAGGATAGACTTACCCATAAGAGAGTGCAATCGATAACTCATCATTTGGCTAGCCTTACCCTCATAGTTGTTGATGTGGAGAGTCTGAGTTATTCTATAGTGGTGGACCAGTACGAGGACATCATCCCAGATGATGTTCCAGTACAACCTCCTTGCATAGAGGTGGACTTTTACATTGACATGTAACCTGGGAAGACACCGATATCTACAGTAGCATATCAGATGTCTCCCCTAGAGCTTCATGAGATACAAGTACAACTAGAGGACTTGTAGGGGAAGGGAGTAGCTATATGAGGTCAAGGAGTGCGACCCAAGGGCTCTAAGAATGATTTGAGTTATGTTCTATGTATTCTACTAGTTTCCGTATCTATAGACATAGGTACCAATCATTTCTTCCTTCCATGAATCTTGTCCATCTAGAGTTTCCACTTAAACCATTGACTTGACCCTCATCTTTGGAGATACCTTAGTGAAGATACTCGTTAATCAAACTTATGTAGATGGCGAGATCTAACCGTTAAGGGGAGAGTATCGGTTGGAACCTCTTGGTAGCAGGGTCGAGGCCTTATGACGTTAGTTTGGGTATAGACTGGGAATCCACAGTTCATACCCAGATTGACTATATTAGTCAAGAAGGTTGTAGTTTATCTACAACATTGGGATGAGTTTTTCAATAGTTGAAAAAAAAGAAAACCCATGCAGTACATGTTAAACTCATATGAGGTTGTAGCTGAACACTCCTGAGTCGGCCAACCTTACCCTTGTGGAAGTAGAATTTTTAAATTTCAGTTCCCAACGAGAGTGGATAGAGTTCATCCAAGGCTATGACTTCTAGATAGTCTATACTCATGGGAAGGTGAACGTGGTAGCAGACACACTTAGCAGGAGGTCTGGCATACAATTGCTGAGTGTGGAAACAAAGTAGCTAGTCACATTGCAGATATCCTTCATTGATAAAGATAGGAGCAACTTTTCTACAGTCTCTTACAATCACTAACCACTTCTACAGCGAGTCAGGGTGGCACAACGTGGAGATGATGACTGCGAGGATCGATGTGCTCAGATATCCACAGGTCAGGCACCTGATGGATTTTTTTGAAGGTTGGCAGCACTTCATCCTCTTCAGAGGATGTACCATGGTACCAGTGTCATTTCAGGAGGAAGTGTTGAGGAAGATCCACACTTCTCCTCCTGTGGTAAATCCAAGAGCGGATGAAGACTGCATAGAGCAGGCAGGAGTTGTATGCTGAAAAGAGATGGAGACCTCTGGATTTCGAGGATGACAACCACATCTTTCTATGAGTCTCACCTCGAAACGTTTTACATAGATTAGGCCGAGGCAGCAAGTTATCTCTGAGGATCATCAGACCATTTCATGTCCTCAGCAGAGTTGGCGAGATGTCTTACCACTTAGCTCTTCCACCCTAGATTCGTGCACGACGTCTTCAAAGTATACCAGCTGAGGAGATAATGCACAACCCCTTCCCAGGTCATCGGCCACGAAGAGCTGGGTATCAACAATGGGGTGACTTTTATAGAGGATCAAGTTGAGATTGAGGGTCGAATGTAGGGGGTCCCTAATGGATGGTCGATACCTCTAGTGTGTGTTCGCTGGCAGCACAAGAACCTCCAATAAAGAACAAGGGAGTGGGAGGCTCAGACGCATGCTCGGTACCCCCACTTGTTTTCCTAGATTTGAGTTATGGCTTACAGGGACGTACAGCCCTGAGGTGGGGAGAATGTAAAGACCTGGAATATCCATGTAATTTTTTTATAGATGGGAATTTTATGAGTCTGCGAAATTTGATGGGTGCAATTCCAAGGCCCAGAGTGCCTAAAAAGATCCCTCAAAGTTTTGTTAAACTTAAGTTAACGCGCATAAGCAGTTTTCATAAAAAAGTGGAATAACTCTTAAACAGTTACTCGGATCCGAAATCTGAGGGTACCGTTGTGCTCATGATGGCAGGTTTACCTAGGCACGACTTAAGTTTAGTCGGCACGAGCCTCCTATGAGAAAACCCAAAAATGGAATGATCGTAAATTAAATAATTAAATAATTTTTTTTTTTCAAATGCTTATAACTCACAAATGGTAACTCAGATTAAAAATATGATACCACCGCTGATCTCCTGAGGGTATTCTTTCTTTAAGAAGATACTAACATCAGCTAGCGTGGGCCACTAGAGAAAGTTAGTTTTTTACCGTAAATAAAATAATTAAGTGACAATTATTTTATTGTAAAATTCATAACTACTAAACGGTAAATAGGATTTAAAATATGAGAGTACCGTTGGGTTATTTGGGCATGTTTCACCTAGGCAGAGCCTAACCTCGACCGTAGTGGGTCGAGGGTGACTGATAATAATTTTATGAACCTTTTTTCGGGTACGTTCCGTTAACGCGCGAGCGGAATTTTGTAACTTTTGAACCGATGCTCGGAATTGAAATCTGAGGGAACCATTGAACTCGTATAATTTGTTTTCATTTAAAGAGACTTTCTGTCATGACCCGTCCTCAGGGAAAGTGTAGTGACTACCCCACGCCCGCCTTCCATAGGCCAGGGGCTGGCGACTGGAACCAAAGGCGTAAATCCCAATAACTCGGAAGGCCTTGCCTTTATAAAAGTAAACAAAACACAACAGAGTACAAGAGGAAGTAATACACTAAGTACAAAAAAAAAGTGCTAAAAATTAAGTGGGCCATAATACAACCCAACTGAATGTACAACTACAAATGAATGAAAGTATAACAGAAAAGTAAACAGCTGGAAGAAAAGAAGCCGCAGCTCCTGGGTCGTCTAGCTCGAATCCTACCTGAGGGTAGGTACAGATAGCGCAGCTCCTGGATCATCCACCACGAATCCTACCTGAAGGGTAGGTACAGATAGCCTCTACAATGCTCTCACCCGTCAACCTCCTCCGAGTATCGTCTCATCATGAATTCCACCTCCGGATACTGACTTGTCGTGAGGTCCACCTCCGGGTATCGTCCAGTCCTCGAACACTCGGCCTCTGTCAGCATTGCCCGTCGTCTACAACCAACACAATGAGGTGCGGGCATAGCCCGTGTAGGGTTGAGTATAAAAATACTCAGTAGGGACCCCGAGAGCCTCAAGGTCTCTTTAAATCCAGCAAGGATAACCATAAAGCAGAAACACAACAGATAACCCTTACTTAGATATATGCCCATACTTATAGCTAAGTTATCAAGTAACCCATCTCAATCATGAGGAAACACAAGGGTTATGAAATCAACGGATAACCAATACCTAGGTATATGCCCATACATATACCTAAGTTATCAGGTGACCCATCTCAATCATGAGGTAAACACAAAGGTCATAGACTCAGCTCAAACTAGGATTTTCATTATCGAAACCGTAACTGCTGAAGAGCCCCATCTCTGACGAGTACAGTGATCCTGTCATGACTCCAATGTACTTCTCACTAACCTAAGACTACTAATGTACTCCTCCTGTCGAGTACCGCGGTTTAGCCACCCAAACACAGCAGTGCTTCACGCCGGGGTCTAACACCCAAACACAGTAGTGCATCCCCCCTAATAGCCTGCAGAGGTATTTCTCCTGTCATGTACCGCGGGTCTACTGCCTGCTACTAGGTGCTCTGTCTGACGTGGGTCAACACCAAAACATTGTAGTGCTCCGTCCACTGGGCTAGTCAACTCACTCCAAGTTGAGTCGGTCTAGCAGTCATCAGGTCTCAGCCGTCTACACGGTCTCCGTACTATATACGCTCGTCTTCGGGAGGGTCCACTCCATGAGCTACAGTTCGATACTCCAAGTATAAAATTGTCCCACGAAGAAGTATCTCAAAGGAGCTCCTCGTCATGGGGGTCTCAACACAACAGACGGCCCGTCAATCGGATGCCCGGTCTATGAGTTATTAGCCTTTCCGTCCCAGGGGCCCGGTTGGTTTCGTGTGCGAACCAACCCGGCTGTATCTCAACTGTACCCCGATCTCTCATAGGGTAAACTCATAGGGACCACTTCTCAACGTGATCACCAACACCGCTGACGGTTCGTCAAACGGACGTCCGGTCTGAAAGTTATCAGCTTTTCCATTCGAGGGGCCCGGTTGGATTACGAGTTCATTCCAACTCAGCCACTATCCAACTGCATCCAAAACTCAGGAAAAGTATGCCAAAAGTTCAGTCTCATCAAGAGGAAACAAACAAAGTCGACGACACGTCAATCGGACGTCCGTAGGTCGAGTGATAAGTGTTTTCGCTCCGAGGGGACGGTTGGTTTCATGCTCGAACCAACCCGGCCATACCCAAAGTTCTCCAAAACCTTGAGTCTAATATTACAAAACGACCGTGTCGAGCCAAGGATCGCATCACAACTGACGATGCGTTGATCATAGGTTCATAGCCCATGTTATGGGCGTTTGAATGAAAACTGCCAGAAACGAGGGGGTTCGGGCCCGGTCCGACCCGGCCCGAGACCCCCTGGGTCGGCCTGAACCGGGGCGACCCGACCCGGGTCCGGGTCCGGCCCCCTAGGGAGTGGGCCGGTGTGGCCCGACCCGTCCTGTGCAGGTGCGGTCTGTGTGGCTAGACAGCTCGGCTCGGCCGAGCTGTCGCGAGAAGGGGGGCGCGCTGCCCCCCTGATTGAAGCCCCCCCCCCCACGTGGGGGCCGCTCCCTTGACAGCCGGGGGTTACGACCCCCAGTATACCCTCTGGTCTCGCATGGCCGCGGGACCGCCACCTGCCGTTGCGGCTGAAGCTGAGGCGGATCCTCCTACCGGCACGACGGGCGCCGCCACCTCCGGCGGCCGGTGCCACCCTACCGGCGTGGCGCGCCGACATGATCTTCCTCGGACCACCGGACACGCTTCGGAGGTCCGTTTTTTCTGCGGTCTTCGCCAACGGTCCTCCCGGGACTGGCTCTTCACTGTGAAGTCTTCAAAATGCCCCTGCGGCCCGTTTCGTCATCGTCCGGTGATCCGCACATTAAATAAGCAAACCGCAGCCTCTTCGTGGTTTTCCGGCGCGGTGCGACAGTGCCGCGACTTTGTTCAGCCTCCACGGCGCGGCGCAACGGCGTCGCACTTCTTCACCGCATTCTTCTTGTTTCCGTCCGTTGTCTTTGCACTGCACGCCTTTATTCAGGCCGCAACAAACACAACATCGAAGGGAGAGGAGAGTCGGCCGTCTTCAGGCGGTCCGACCTCCTCCCATTAATCCAATACCATGCAGCTAAAGGAATTGACGTTGGACGGCAAAGAACATTTATGAACAAAACAAACCCCTAAAGTTTTCCCCGCAATCAAGAATTTCCAACCCGTAAACATATTCTTTCACGAATCAACTTAATATTTTGTTGATATACATTCTTTTTTTTAGAAGGAAATAAACATGGGTTCATTAACACTCACAAATTAATTCCCTACCTCGAGTCACGATGGTTGATCGCCTGATGAAGAAAGGGAGAGCTCCATTTTTCTGTAGACGTTGTCGTAGGATGATGGCGTTGCTTGTTCAAGCATCGAGAAAAAGGATGTCGAGGTTGGAACCGGCATTCTTCGCGTTCTTCAACGATGAGGATGGAGTTCTTCGTGGAAGGATGAAACTCTTCAAAATCTAGAACTCTCCCAAAAACTCAACACAACAAGATAAAAACCCTAATAATATAAGACACCTGTTATTTTATTTCTCAAGCCATGCATTTCAAAAATCCAAAATTAAAAACCTAACGTACATAATTAATTGATCTTAAGTTGTCAAATTAATTAGTGTTTAGGTGGAATGAATTAATGTGGGAGGTGAGGAGGGGGGTAGTCACTTAATTAAAAGGGGGTTTAGAGGAGTTAGGGAATTTGAAAAGGTGGGGGCTCGTGTGGGCCTTACCTTACCCTTAATACTCTCATGGGAAGTTAACAACCGGTGGGTCCCACTAAAACTCTGACACCTAAGATCTAACACTTAGAAAAGAGAAATTAATGTGAGATAGGACTTTATTTCACTTAAACTGCTTAGTGAAGAAATTAAAATAATACAATTATATTTTTATTCCCCACTTTTTTTTACATCAACACCCAAGCAAATGCACCTTCGGAAAAGGTGTTCCTAAGAAATTACCGGTGCTGCGGTTTCATCGGTGCCCTCAGATTTCGATTCTGAGCACCGGTTCAAAAGTTAGGAAAACCCACTCGTATGTTTACTGAACGTACCCGAGCTAAACTTTTGAAATTGATTCTGGGCACACCAGGCCTCAGAATCAGGTACCGTCAAAAGCCACAGTCTCTTAAAATACCAAAGAAATTAATAAAAAAAATTCCCTTGAAATTTTAGTGTCTTTACATTACTCCCACCTCAGGGATTTATGGCCCCGTAAAGCTATAACACAACAGGGGAAACAAAAGTGGTACTGAGCACGCAACTGAGCCTCCCACTCCCATGTGCTCTCCTGAAGGTTCCCGAGCTCACAATGAAAGGGCAGCTGATGAATTGACCATCCATGTAGGACCTGCTCTCGTTGATCCTCATTCTCCACTAGAACCTCTGTGAATGTCGCCCCGTCATCGACATCCAACTCCCTGTGGTCGATGATGTGTGAAGTGTCATGCACGTATCTCTTTAGCTGAGATACAAGGATGACATCGTGCACCCGATGCAACTGAGGTGGAAAGGTCAAGCGATAAACCACCTTGCCTACCCTGCTGTGGACCTAAAAAGGTTTATTGAACCTCAGAGATAACTTTCTGCCTCGACCACATCTCCGTAAACCTCATCGAGGTGAGACCCGTATAAGGACGTGGTCGTCATCCTCTAACTCTAGAGGCCTCCTTTCAGCTCTGTGTAGTCTCATCTGCCGTGATCCATAGGAGATCACTGCCCACTCCTACATTAGGACACACCCGAGTCTGATCCCTAATGCATCGCAGTGAACTATGTAACCAACGCCCACAGGTTGGGCACACCGGTCAACCCAACTCCTAAAAGCTCTGCTGGAAGTGGTGCCACAACTCTGGAGAATTCTGGCACAAAGGTAAGTTTGTCCATCTCCTGAGTTATCGAATGCACCCTCTTATGCATGATTCTGTCATGTGCTGCCTGGGTTTTCATTTTCTCCGACCAAGGAAAACCCCATCCCAATGTTGTAGATAAACCAAAACCTTTTTTCCTAATACAGTCAATCCGTGTATTAACTGTGGATCCAATCTATACTCAGACCAACATCGTAAGGCCTCGACGCTACCACTAAGAGATTCCAACCAAAACCCTCACCATGTGGGTCAGATCACACCATCAGCGCAAGTGTGATTATCGAGTCTCCTTCCAAGGTATCTCCAGACTTGAGGGTCTAGTCTACGGCTTATTGGAAACTCTAGGTCTGGGACAAGATTCGTGGAAGTAATGATCCATATCAATGTCTACTGTTACGACAGCTAGTAATGGACACAGACTATACCTTGAATAATTCTTAGATCCATTGGGTCACACTTCTTGACCGCATGCAGATACTCTCTTCCCCTGCCCTCCAGCTCCCTGAGCTTGGCGGGGACTACAAAGGCGGGTGATTGTAACATATCGGAAAGTACACCACCCCATACTACTCTCCAAGCTATACTTCCACATCTGCTGCTCTGCTGATTTATCTATCCTTAACATTTCTTCTTCATGAAACATTCGCACGCCCAAGTCTCTAAGACTAGAACCATTTTCCAGCTTTTCCACTGCTAACCTTCACTGACTGCATCCATTCAGCAAAAGAATTCTCAATCACAAAGGTTCTTTCTAGCACCCTAGCATAAGTAGGAATGCATAGAGAAAAGGTTCTAGCTCAGATATCCTTAAACGCACCACGCTCAGAGGTCCGAGCTCTATAGCACTGATTGAAACGTATTCATCGAGTACCCGGAATGCTCGGTACTCCTCGATAAATACTCAACTACCGAAACGTCATCTTGCCGAAGCTGTATAGGATCTAGAAAACTCTCAGCCTCCTCCTCAAGCTAGTACTCAGCTGCCTGTGAGTCGGGCTCACCTCGGAACATGAGGATATCCGATGTTGGAACACGTGTAAGGAAGTAATCCTAAATGTGTCACCTACTGGTACTGCCGGTTGTATGTGATGACCAATAAGTAGTGATATATAGCTGACACACTACCCAAAGGCACTATCTCAGGCATCGGTCCACGTACCAAATCCTCATCACTATGACGACCATCCTCATGGTCATTCACTGGAAAACACGAGTAGCCAAGTCCACCATCCAGTTTGCTGATGTCATAGCTAGGCAGAAAACTCTAGCACTCGCCTCCAGCTAGTCCTCAACTGCCTGTGAATCTGTCTCGCCTCGTAACCTCGGAGGCCTATGATGCTGGAACTCGTGCAACGTGTTCTTCCAGCGTGCACAATTCTCTAGTATGGTTGGTTGAATCTGTTTCCCAATAGGTGGTGGTGGTGCTGGTACACCACCCGAGGGTGCCAACATAGTAAAAAGGGCCCTGCACTAGAGCCTCATCGCTCGATGAGCCGTTATCGAGAACAATCTCGGAACTCCAAATAACTATCTGCGTGGAGACATCTTGAACAGATGTGACACAGTCAATGGTTTTTACCTAGTGAGTTGACCTATTTTGATCTGACATTAAAACTTTTTTGGAAACACACACGCAATCAGTGTTTTTGTGCACTATGTCAGAAATCAGTAGTCAGGGTCCTGGTGTATGGATACGTCAGCCGCCACACCAACACTGGACTCCCTGAACTGAAGACCACACTCGATACCCTTAAAACTATTGCTTCACAGAAAGAAATTATCAGAGTCCTAATTTCTGTGGTAGAACTGACTCCTCTGATACCAATTTGTCACGACCCGTCCTTGGGACCCATGTCGTGACTACCCCAAGCTCGCCTTCCATAGGCCAGCGGCTGACGACTAGCACCAAAGGCGTAAATCCCAATAACTAGGAAGGCATTTCCTTTATAAAAGAAAACAATACACCATAGAGTACAAGTGGAAGTAATACACTAAGTATAAAAGAAAGTGCTGAAAAATAAGTGGGCCAGAATACAAACCCAACTGAAAGTATAACTACACTGAATGAAAGTACAACAGAAAAGTCAATAGCTGGAAGAAAAGAAGTAGCAGCTCATAGGTCGTCCATCTCGGATCCTACTTGAAGGGTAGGTAAAGATAGCACATCTCCTGGATCGTCCGCCACAGATCCTACTTGAAGGGTAGGTATAGATAGCCTCCACAATGCTCTCGCCCGTCAACCTCCTCCGTGTATCGTCTCGTCATGATGTCCACCTTCGGATACTGACTCGTCCTGAGGTCCACCTCTGGGTATCGTCCAGTCCTCGAACACTCGGCCTCTGTCAGCACTGACCATCGTCTATAACCAACACAACGAGGTGCAGGCATAGCCCGTGCAGGGGTGAGTATAACGATACTCAGTAGGGACCCCGAGACGCTCAAGGTCTCTCTAAATCCAACAAGGTTAACCACAAAGCAGAAACACAGTAGATAACCCTTACTTAGGTATAAGATCATACTTATACCTATGTTATCATGTAACCCATCTCAATCATGAGGAAATACAAGGGTTATGAAATCAACGGATAACCACTACCTAGGTATATGCTCATACATATACCTAAGTTATCAAGTGAACCATCTCAATCATGAGGTAAACACAAAGGTCATAGACTCAACTCAAACCAGGATTTTCATTATCGAAACCATAACTGCTGAAGAGCCCCGTCTATGACAAGTACAATGATCCTGTCACGACTCTGAGGTACTGCTCACTAACCTAAGACTGCTGAGGTACTCCTCCTATTGAGTACCGCGGGTCAGCCACCCAAACACAGTACTGCTTCCCGACAGGGTTTACCACCCAAACACAGTAGTGCATCCCCCCTAATAGCCTGTAGAGGTACTTCTCATGTCAAGTACTGCGGGTCTGTTGCCTGCTACCAGGCACTCCGTCCGCCGTGGGTCTGCACCCAAACACAGTAGTGCTCCGTCCACTGGGCTAGTTGACTCACTCCAAGTTGAGTCGGTCAAGCAATCGTCAGGTCTCAGCCGACTAAACGGTCTCCGTACTCCGTACGCTCGTCTCCGGGAGGGTCCACTCCACGAGCTACAGGCCGATACTTCAAATATAAAAAAGTCCCACGAATAAGTATCTCAAAGGACCGCCTCGTCATGGGGGTCTCAACGCAACAGATGGTGTGTCAATCGGACGCTCGATCTATGAGTTATTAGCCTTTTCTTCCTACGGGCCCGGTTGGTGTCATGTGCGAACCAACCCGGCCGTATCTCAACTGTACCCCGAACTCTCATAGGGTAAACTCATAGGGACCGTTTCTCAACGTGATCACCAACGTCACTCATGGTTCGTCAAACAGACGTCTGGTCAGAAAGTTATCAGCTTTTCCGTTCCAGGGGCCCGGTTGGATTACGGGTTCAATCCAACCCGAATACTATCCAACTGCATCCAAAACTCAGAAGAAGTATGCCAAAAGTTCTGTCTCATCAAGAGGAAACCAAAAAAGTTGACCGGACGTCCGGAACTCGAGTTATAAACGTTTCCGCTCCGAGGCCCCAGTTGGTTTCGTGCTCAAACCAACCCGGTCGTACCCAAATTTCTCCTAAACCTTGAGTGTAATATACCGAAACGACCGTCTTGATCCAAGGATCACATCGCAACTGAAGGTGTATCGATCGGAAGTCCGTAACCCATTTTATGAGCGTTTGAACGAAAACTGCCCGAAAGTATGGGGTTTGGGCCCGGTCCGACCCGGCTCGAGACCCCCTGGGTCGGCCCGAACTTGGTCAACCTGACTGAGGTCTGGGTCCGGCGCACTAGGGCACGGCCCGACCTAGTCGGCGCGGCGCGGCCTGGGCGGGGGAGGCCCGCCAGGCCGGACAGCTCGGCTCGGCTGAGCTGTCGCAAGAATGGGGGTTGCGTGGCCCCCCTAATTGAAGCTGCCCCCCCCAACGTGGGGGCCGCTCCCTTGACCGCCGGGGGTTACGAGCCCTGGTCTTCATTCTGGACCTGCGCGGCCACGAGACCGCCGCTTGCCACCGTGGCAGACCCTCCTGGCGGCGCGCTGGGCGCCGCCGCCTCCTGGCGGCCGACCGGTGTCGGCCGCCGCCTCTGGCCGCCGGTGCCGCAGTGCCGGCGTGGCGCGCCGGCATGATCTTCCGCGGACCACCAGACACGCTCTGGTGGTCCGTTTTGCCTGTGGTCTTCGCCAACGGTCCTCCCGGGACAGGCTCTTCACTGCGAAGTCTTCAAAATGCCCCTGCAGCCTATTCCGTCATCACCCGACGATCCGCACGTTAAATAAACAAAACAACTTAGTCACTTAGATTTCCCCCTTTTAAAATTATTTATCAGCGTCATTGGAAATTAGGAAGGTTCCTAATAAATGAACCACCATAAATCCCACGATCGTTTCATACCTCCACCCCTCTCCTATATATATGGAGTTTGGGAGGAGGATTTTGGATGGCTTCTCCAAGCGACAAAGCACTGGTAAAGTGATGCAACACCAAATACTTGGAAGTTTATGCTCCCCAATGAAGAACACTCCTCCAACGAAGAACGTCGATCTCATTTGACCTTCTTCCTTTGGACTTTTTCCGACATGGGACATCATTACCTATGACGAATCGAAGTCCATATTTTCCCAAGGACGTCATCTTCTCCCTCACAAAATTTATCGACAAACAACCCGATGTGTGGGTTTAATGCTATTTGTTTAACTCTCACCGTGTTCTCCCCTATTTTTCCTTTGCGGGGTTGGGAATTGAATTTAACGACATATTATAGGAATTGATGTTTTAAAATATCTTCCATGCTCATTATTTGATTATGTTCTTAATGAACCGCTTGTTACCACTCTAAACGCGGAGGGTGTGGGCCAAAAAAACATGTCCTGACACCCACCTTGTTCTTTTTTGTGGTGTTCATCTAAACGGTGGAAGGCGATAATGGCGACGAAGGACACAAAGGGAACGATCGCACAACCCACAACTTCTGTGATCCACGCCGCCATAGCGACGCTCTGGTGCCCCGGTTGAACCCGCTCCAGTGACCTGGCCGATCCACGCCGCATGTCGGCTTCCGAGCCGCCCCGGCTGTGCTGTCGGCTGGCCGAGCCACCTCGTCTGCGCAGCCCGCCGGTCGAGCCGACCGCCGACCGAACCGTCTGCGCCCCCCGTCGTCCTCCCGAGCCACTCGTGCCCCTCACGGATCCTCAGCCGCATGTGCCCCTCACGACGCCCCAGCTGAACCGGTGCCCTTTCGGCCAAACCGGCATCGCAGAGCTCTCTGGGCTGAGCCACGCCCCCACGGCTCTCCAGGCCGAACGGGCGCCGTGCCTCCAGGCCGAGCCGCGCCCCTGCGGCCCTCCGGGCTATGCCGCCCACGCGTTGCCCTTCTGGACGAACTGCCCTCACGGCCTGCTGGGCCGGGCCGGTCCCAATCAGTTAGGCTGGGTCGACCTGAATCAGATTGGCCCAAGTCGGGTCGGGCCAAGTTGGTCTGGCCGGGTCGGACAGGACCTGAGCCCACCACTACCCATTTTCTTTCTTTTGGCCATAACTTTGGCACCATACGTCAATTTGACGAACCGTCAGCGACATTGAAAATATTGGAGTGTAACGGTCCATTTGAGTATACCCCACTGGCGTTTGGGTATAGTTGAGATACGGTCAGGTTGTATCGAGAAAGAATCCAACCATGCCCTCAGGACTAAAAGGCTAATAACTCACAGACCAGGCGTCTGATTAACGCGCCGTCTATTGCGTTGATACCTCTATGACATGGAGGTACTTTGAGATAATTCTTTGTGGTACTTCATGAATGTTGGAGTATCGACCAGTAGCTAATGGAGAAGATACTCCTAGAGGTGAGCATGCGTAGTGCGGAGACCTAGTAGCTAGATGAGACTTGATGATTGCTGACCGTTTTGACTCGGAGTGACTCTACTAGCCCAGCGGGGAGTGCCATGGTTTCACGGAGGACCCGTATTGGGGAGCGCCTTGGTGTCACGACAGACCCACAATACTCGACAAGAGGAGTACCTCAGCAGGCTACGAGGGAGATCGTGCATGGTGATGCGAAAGACCCATAGTGGGAAGCGCCTCTGTGTGACACCGCAGACCCACAGTACTCGACATGAAGAGTACCTCAGCAGTCCAAGGTTAGTGGGAAACATGCTTGGTGTCAGGTCAGGCCCACTGTACTCGATAGGGGAGGAGTTCTCTAGCAGCTCAGGTTTTGACAATGTGATTAGGGATGTTACTTGATACTACCCTTAGAATAAAATCCTTGTTTGAGCTAAGTCAGTACTTTTGTCTTTTCCTCATGATTGAGATGGACTACTTGATAACTTAGGTATATGTATGGGAATCTACCTATGTAGGGTTATCTGTTGTTTTCATTCTTTTTGGTTTATCCTTGGTGAATTTTTTGAGTCCTTGAGGGTTTTGAAGTCCCTACTGAGTATCGTTATACTCACCCCTTCACGGGCAATGCCCACACCTCGTTGTGTTGGATGAAGACGACAGAGAGCACTGACTGAGCCAGAGAGTACCTGGACAGGACAATACCTGGTGGTGGACCCTATAAAGAGTCGGTACATAGTGGAGACGAACATACGTGGAGTGCTGAGGAGGCGAGCTATACCTACCCTTCAGGTAGGACTCGTGGTGGATGATCCATGAGACTGATTTCACCCTTCAGTTGTTTTTTACTTTCTAGATGAAGTTGTACTTTCCATTTGGGCTTGTATTCTGGACCCTTTTACTTACTACACTCACACTTCATAGAGTTTAGTTTACGTGTGTTCCTATTGTGATGTGTGATTGGTTGTGTTTGTTATAGGTTATAAAGGCAGTTCCTTCCTATTTTTAAGGGAATACACATTTGGTAATAGTCGCCAGCCCCTGGCCTATGGAAGGTGGGCTTGGGTTGGTCACGGCCCGGGCCCCGGGGGACAAGTCGTGACAAACAAACTCTTTAGGATTATAACAAATATATTCCAAGAATGTATTTTGGATCAAAATTGGTGTTATAGTATTTGGGGATTGATTTTGGAAAGTTATTTGGGAATTCCTTGGTTTAACAAAATTAGTTTTATAGTGTCATGAAGAGATGAGCGTGGGTGGATTTTATATGTGAGTTGACTGGAACCCGTGTAAATTTTGAAAAGAAAAATAATTAACAACGTTTTACAAAATAGAAAGAGGAAAAAATTGAGTATATTAGATCTATAGAAATGATCTTATGGAAATATGGTCATAATAAATTTTTTGGAAATTTTTTGGGTCGTTTTTAACCCTTATCTTTTTATTATAACCCCCATCTAACCCATTTTTACCTTAAATGTGATAAATAATTTTTTAGATTTTTGATATTCATTATGGTCAAAAACTAATTTTAGTTTATTAGTTAATATAAAATATTCTAATTCATAAACTGGAATCACCATTTACAAATTTCTTTTGCATAAACAATTAAAATTTACATTAAAATTAATCTTTTAGACACAATGAGAATGTGGTCTTTCAAATAAAAAATGTACAGAATATTATAAATTTTTTATATAAAAATTAAATATTAAAATTATTTGAAATGACCTAAATTGGATTAATTTATTTATTGTTTAACTAGTTTTACTATTAAACCTTTTTTGAAAGTAATTTATTTATATAAGTAATTGAAATGAAAACTAGGTTTTCAATTAAAATTTTGTATTTTTCACTATCAATTAAAAAAATTAAAAAATTAACCAAAATATAATTATTGCCTGTATATTTCGAATATTTAGATTATTTTTTGAATTAAATATTCTAAATGTTTTAAAAATTAAATTTAATTATTTTGTGCAAAGATTGACTAGGATGCCTTTTAGAAAAATAATTTTTTCAAATAATATATGATTTTACTTCAAATGATATTCATTTTAAATATAATCAATACATAACCATTGAATTTATATAAAAATGCGTAAACCATAAAATTTTCACAATTTTCTTTGTAATGTTCATACCTCCAAATTAAAGGATTGTTTATAATGGTAATTTTTAAATAATAAAATTTTGAAAGAGTGTCATTTTTCATTCAATCCTAGTTTTGCATGCCTCACATATTATTGATGATATTGAATTAATAAAAAAAATAAAAATATCATAATTTCTCAAGAATTTAGGTTCTCTTATAATATTGTTGTTTTGTGTCAAACATTTTATAAATCATGATGTCTATATTTTATAAAACGTGCTGCATTACATTCCCCCCCCCCTAATTTTATAAATTGTGTCCTTGACATTAAGTATTGATATGGATAATCATGGGGTTGACATTTTAAAATTACTTTATTTGAAATTGAACATCGATGGAAGGTTTATTAAAACTGTTATTGATAAGAGTGAAACAGATGGATCAATGTCATATGGAATAATCACATAACTAGACTTCAATGTAGGAAAATATATGTGGGATTTGAAGATATCGAAATAGAGAAAAACAGTAACCCCCAAATATTAATAAGGAATGTTAGATATCATTGTCCTAAAATTTAAATGTTCAAGAGAATGATAATTAACACAAATCAATAAATCTATGATGGATGCAAATTCCATCAGATAAACAAAAAATAAGGTATTATAATAAAATTTGGATTCCATATCATATTTCAAATATTTGAGGAATTTTTTACCATCTATAATGGGAATATATAACTATATACATACATGATATCTTTTTATTTCATAGAAACAATTTCACCATTTGGTTTTCCTTTGGTCATTTCTTACTTCGACTCTTACTCAATGAAACAAATATCCAATTGGAATATTTATTCTTGATGAAATAAAATAAATAATTAACATATCGGTAACATAATAAAATATTGAAATGTAATTCAACCTATCTATCGAAAGGTTTAAATACTAAAATGGTTAGAAAAAAATATCTAATAACACATAAATTTCAACTCAATCCATTAAAAAAATTAACATGACGACTCATCCAAAAATTTTCTATCCAAATTTAATGTTAATTGTTTTTTATGAAAATTAAATAAATCAACATTGAATTCCTCAAATTGTTTAAAGTATCTATTAATGTAACATTAGAAACATGTAAAAACCATCATAACCATAACAATTTAAAGAATAAATGCATGCTTCCAAATAAAAAATATCAGGTTGTCAAATATATTACACACATTAATACTTGCAGTAACTCCATCAAAGATGACATCAACCACAAAAAAATATAACTAATTTCATGGACACCATCAAGATACCACAATTATATCACTATTATCAAACCATTGGGGTGATATTAATGGTTATCCAACATTTATAATGTTTTTTGCAAGAGGTATAACTTGTCAATAAATCACTTTTCTTGGTCATCAGTACCATTCAATATCCTCTCTTAACTACATTAAGAAATTGTACTATATTAAAATCCTTATACATTCCATGATTCATATAACTATAATATGATTAATAATACACTCCTATAACATAATTATTGAATTCAATCCATATCACATTAGTCATTCCACATCATTTGTGGAAATTGAATAATCTTGAGCATGATCCCATATATTATTTGAAGGTATATTCCCCTAACTGTTCATGAATTTATTTACATAGTTCCCCAACTCCATTATCATAAATCATTGAACATTGAATTTTTTTATTTCCCTTTAAATTATGAGCATTGTGACGTTTCTATCCATACATATAGAAATCTAACATCCTATTTAAACAAGTTTCTAGATATTTCATTCCATAATATTTACATGTGGGAAAACCCTTGTTTCACTATTTCACCTTATCCATTTTTCAATTTTTGATCTTCTATGTTGGATTCCATTTGAAACAATAATAATTGTACAATTATTCATCCCTCTTGAATGAGCGAGAGTTTATGTTATCGTATGATTAGAAGGGTTTGGATACCAGTTTTGTCAAAATCATTTCTTATGCTCATCAATGAAATGATTATTAACATTCTTTTAATAAAATGAATTGAAACTGATACAATTTCCTCTTGTAAGGACATGTTAAATATGATGTAATACACTACTATAGACCATATTATTTTGAATCATACTGCAGAATCACCAATGTTCTGAAATACATTATGTAAATTGAATAATGTATGAAGATATAATCTCATAATCATAGAATGGTTTATTTAGTGATATCATTATATCTAAATAATTAAAAATGGTCTATAAAGATAATGTGAATTTTTCTATGAATATCCCCTTGTAGTGTCAAAATATTTTCATAATAATGGTTGTTGTCAGACACCATGTGATGATCGTGTCAAGTTCAATTCACCCTTCATTAAGATACAAACCCAAGATACATCTATATTAGAACCACTTCCACTACTAGTATCCAGACATGGCTGCACTTCTAGGTAAAACAATGTAATAAATTATTTATCAAAACAATAGGATGTTTTTCAATAATTATCCTAAATTTTTATCATATTTTTATGTTTCATATTCAATGTTTTACTAAATTTATTTCCAAATGTTTTCACTATACACCATTTGATACCAACTATAGTGACCCGAGACCTATTAGTCTATATCTAGTGTATTAACAAGGAATCACATCGGGATGAACCTAATAGGTTAGTGGTAAGGGAAAACTATACAAATACATAAATATCACATAAATTTAAAAAAATAAATTCCCAATTTTTTTCATTGAGAGTTCCGTTATTCCACATAGTATATCCCCATATATAAGTAAAAAAATTTGGTATCTTGGAGAAAATAAAACATATCAAAGGGGTGTGATCAAATTTTCAGTAAGGGTAACTATATAGAGTAATATATTAATAAGTAAGTAATAATTAATTTGGAATTATAAATAATGAAAACATTCCATTTAATTAGCATCTTGATAATAATATGGAATGAATAAATGATGATCAAATATTTCCTTATTAATTATCATAGGATATTGAAAACATAACCATGGATATTTTAGTAGATTGAGTAATCCTATGGAATATAAATAAATGAATTAATAATGATGGAATGAATAGTTATGGACATCTAAAACATATCATTGAGGCCTTCTTCCATGAAATAAAAATAAATGGGTTACATCTCAGACAAGACCTAATCTATTTTGTATCATGATACATTCTATTACATCTAGTGGCTATAGTGTCCCCACCCATCATGTACATATCATGTTCATTCATTACAATTTATTTGGAACATCTCATGTTATATGTTATTATAATATTTCACATATTAATTAATCTTATGATATTTATTTAATTTAAATATTTCCATCATTTTTTATTACTAATCATGATTGTATATTCTTCCCACTCTACCTCTATTGGACCCTCTATGTTAGTCGGTAGCCTCTACTTTACGGGGAGGAACACTTAAGGCCATGTAAAAAACTAGATCAGGGAAACATTTTATTGTCTTCTAAGTTAGTATATTATAATTATGTTACCATGGATATCCACAGTATTATTTTAAATCATTATTCATGAAAGCTGTTGGGAGATGAAGACATAAACATACCATAAATAATGGATGTGTATTTTTTTAAAAGACGATTTTTTAGATTAATATTATCATTATAAAATAATAATGATAATATAAACACACTTCAAATATATTTATTCATAATTAATGTGATTTAAATAAATAATAAAGTCACTACATGATATATGAGATATGTTACTTCATTGTTGTTGTAGTCTTCATAAACGCGTGAATATCATTTTCATTTTAATATTATAATAGTGGAAATGATGTTACTGTTTATTACCAAAATATAATAAAATATACTTTTATGTTAAGATATATGTCATCATGTAATGTTTAGTTAAATCTATTTAAAATGGAATGATAAAAAAGATATAGAATTTAGTTAATACTAGTACTTATTTTGAGAAATTTGAGCTTTACGTGGAGGATTCAATTCAAAAAGGGTAATTATGCCAAAATACTATGAAAAAAAGTTAAATAAAGTAGAAATGGAATATAGGTTATTATAAAATGGAATATATTCCATATGAAACATAAATGTATAGTTTATATTAGGGGGTGGTGGATTTTTCCTTTTATAATACAAGAAAATTGTATTCATGAAAATATTTCTTCTTAATAAATGTATATCACACGTATCACAAGTCAAGAAACCTATAAATTTTACAATTAATTGAATGAAAATAGGGTTTGGTCAACATAATTTTAAATCAAAATTATATAAACATGTTTTCAACATGATAGGCCTTCTACCCCATTAGTAAACCCATTTTACTCTTTTGGTATTTAAATGTGATAAGTGGTTTTTATATAAGTAATTAAATATATATGCGTAAAAACAAAATGGTCTTTATTACAAAATAAGGATCTTATAATTAAATGTGTAGAATAATTTTTTTTATTTTCACTTTCAAAATTAGATATAAAAATATTTTAATATAATAAAATTTTAATGTATTAGAAAATTACTTTTGTAACTGTAAAAAATATGTTCTGAAATATCATACATAGGTTTGTAAAATTATATAAATTTTAAGATTAAAAAATTAGATATATAACAAAAAAATAGAAAATTGTTTGCATAATATCTAAGCCCTATCTATATACTATTAATCTTAAAATAGTAACTATTTTATGATAGTATTTTTTGTAATTATTCAACTAAAAATTAATCAGTTTAGAAAAATTCCAAAATTTTATCTTCATAAAATTTTTCTTTGAAAAATAAAAATAAAAATTCATTTTTTAGTTCAAATTATAATATTTTATAATTTATAATTTTGATAAAATCATAAAATTTAAAGAAACTATTATTTATCTAAGAATATAATTTTCTAGAATAATAAATATATTTTTATTTTTATTTCCTATTTTTAACATGTTCAATTGGTCTATATATATTTATATATTTATAAGAAATATATTTAGTAATACAATTACCACTATTTATTCTGCCATGTTCTATGACAAAATTCCAATGAGAGTATTTAATAGGTGTCATTGATCATTTAGTTTTAGGGTTGTGTGGGAAATATAATATTAATCATAACCTTTAATTAATGGTAAATATAAAAAACAAGCATGTGTTGTTACATTCTTTTTATATTCAGTGTATTTCACCAAAATAATTCTATTTTTAGTATAAAATTTAGTTTTATTTTATATTATTAAATTCTCAGGTTCCTGCATAGCATCCTAAAACTAGTGGTTCCATCATATATCATTGACAAGGGTTCTGGTCTTATTCTATGACCTATTATCTCTCCAATATATGATTGAAACTATTTGATCCTCATATGGTAAAACATAATATAACTTCAAAACATCCAATCTTACAATATGTGATGGATATGGTATGAATTTTCTTGAAAATGATACAAGGTACATTTCATGATCTAAGGATAGATCAAAATGAATATCCGAGATAAAATATTTCGTCGTGATATAATCAAATATCTCTAAGGGACCAATTTAACTTTTACTCAGCATTCAATTCCTTATGAATCAATAATAATTATTTTCAAGTGATTTCTAGATAAACACACCTTCATTAAAAAGAACACAATATATCATTGACGATTATCCACATAACTCTTTTGTTGACCTTGTGCTTATTTTAAAGATCATTTTTTATAACAACCCTTCTCTTTATTAGACATTTAAACATGATCTATTAAATAAACATGCACATAATACAACACATAATATGTAGATTCCTAGTGTCTTAGGGGAATACGAACATTACATGATAACATATGACATTAAATGAAAAATATTTATTGAAAACATCTTTTACATGAGCACAACATCTCTTCATACTTAGAATATAACAGGATAACCTGAGGACATACGTATGAAAAGGGTGTTATGTAAAGACATGTAAGGGAGTGAACATGTCATAACAGGAAAAATTAATTTCATGATATGAAATAGGCATATCAATGGACCACAAGAGAAACATGAACATAAAGGCATGATATAACATGATTATCATAACGTGGATATTTGGAAACAACTTAAAACACTACATCCTTAACATAAATGAATCAGGTAAACCCCTATCCCAACATGGTGGAACAATGTTGTATAAATGAATTAGGTAAACCTGTATCCCAAAAATTCGTATCATAAAACTATACAATACCCAATGCATTATAGCGTTATCCGAGTTTACATTTCATGAACATTTCAATCTCATGATTATGTATTCTACATAGGTAATATAACATTTATTTATTAAACTTCATAATTTATTCAAGGTAAAGGAATTTGGAATAAATATATAAAATTCTATAATCAATAACTATATGTTCATAATGGTCAATACTGTTGATAAATAAAAGGGCATGGTATTCACTACATAATGATTTTTTCATGGAAATGTGCGGTGCAATTTCAGCAGCATAACGACATCATATGGGGATTAATTAAATGGGTTGATGAGAGAGAAATGGTTATATGATCATTTAGACATTAAATGGTAACTAATGGTATTTTTTAGTGTAATATTCCAACATATTAAATGGAATTTTAGATGCATAATATATGATAAATTCTTGAATGTAAATGAGGAGAGATAAATGCATTACAGAATATCGGCATGGTAACAGGTGTACATGGGATTATTTAATTAGATTGAAAGGGGTATATCATAATTCAAAAAGAAAAAGGAAAGAATGGGGGTGGTTATAAAACAAGCCCCATAATATTAATTATAAAATAAATGTTTATGAAAATATGAGGAAACTTAAAAAAATATGAGAAAGGAAGGAATGTGAGGATCCCTTACGAAAATTTGGCATGGTAACGAGTGTACATAAGGGTTCATAAGAAGGGTAAATGAGATTGAATGGGGAAACCATCATATATAAATAAAATGGTAAGTAATTAGGATATTTAGTAACGTATCTCAACATAATAATAAATGAAATTAAAATAAATAACATGAAAATAATGATTGATAAAATAGGAGGGTGGAAGACCCCGTACAGAATTTAGGCATAGTAACATTTGTGCTTAAAAATCATATGGTGATTGATTTGAGTGAAAGAAAAATCTCATCATCTATACAAAAAATGGACAGTATGGGGGTCATGGATCATCATACGAAACATATAATTATGGAACATAAGAACCATAATATAAAATAGTATCTTGAATGAAAATGAGAAGAGAGAAATTCCTTATGGAATTTTGGGATAGTAACCGATTAGGTATTGTTCCAAATGGTAGAGGAGAAATGATATAACATGAAAATAAAATTAAATGGAAAGAAGTTAATTTATTAAAAAAGGATTAAAATATAACCGATTGAAATTAGAAATACTAATTTCAAAAAAGGTTCTTGAATTGAAATGAAGTGACAAAAGAGAGTATCCCTTACATGGATATGTCATCCCGGAGGCTTGGGAGGGACTTATTGGGAGCTTTAAAGGTCTTTGGGAGAACCCTAGGGAGTATGGGACATATGTTGGTCAAGTTCCAAATGGTTTCAGAGATGTAAAATGGGATATTGGGTTGGATTATATAGGAAAGGAGGGAGAATTCTTTATTATTTAGGTTTTAGAAACTACACACGAATATATTCAAAACCACAAACCAACCCATGGTTTTTTCCCATGGTTTCTGGCCAATGGGAGTGGAAAAAAATGTTTTATAAGGTAATGGGAATAAAATTTTAAAATATTTACATTTCTTATGTGGAGGTGAGACACACATTCAATGAAATTAATTTAATATCTTAAAATGTTTTATATGTCTTTAATGGTCCACTATGGTATTATATAATTAATTAAACAAATATAAAATCTAATTATTTTAATTTTAAAACATATATTTGGTCGAAGATTCATTTTATCGTGTCTATTAAATCAATATTGGGTCATTATGATGTCATAAAACACACGATATATATATATATATATTATTTATTTTTTACATAAAAATTTGATTTTCTTGGAAATTGAAGAAACATTCACCGGATGATATTTTCAAGGACCTAATTCCAAAATTAGTATTCATTTGTTTTAGATAATTTTCTAAATATGTAAATTTCTTCTTTTAAAATGATAACCGACAACTATTTAATATTAACGGGTTTTGACAGAAATAATTTTTAAACCTTAATAAAAATTAAATTTGACTTCATTAAAATTACAAAATATTTTATATTTAATAAAATTAATTTAATAAATATATATTATTTGAATATAATTTAATTAAAATACAATCAATTTTTTAAAAATAGATTTCTTAATTGAATTTAAATATTAACCAAAAATTAATATTTGTGCTTTATCGTATCAAAATTTATTTTTTATCTGATTAATTAACAAATTATAATGTAATAAAAAAATATAAAAATATATTAATAATTTAAATGAATGAGAAATATTAATAATCATAATACTATATTTACATTGATTCTCTATTTTTTTGTTAAATTATGATTTTACCATTAATTATCTTACTTTCCTTTTATCGTGATTGTTAATATTTACTACAGTTACTAATGATATTATTAAAAAATTATGTTTAAATTATTACATAATATTAATTATTATGATTAAAAATATGGAATAAATTTTACCAATATCGACTTAATTTAATATAAATTCCACTGGTATTATGGAAAACTATTCAAAAAAAATACATTTTTTAAGAAAACATGAATTCACTTCAACTCTACAAATCCTAATATTATTTTTATTATTTTAAATTTAGAAAATATAGATATAATATTAATATTTTATTTATTTAATTTATCATTAGGGGTTATTTTAATTAATTAAAATGGTTATACATTATTCATTTTAAACCTATTTTCATACAAATGCATTTTTAATCATAAAAATATTCTTATAATAAAATCCAGTAAAAATATGATTTACATGGAAATAAATAAATTTCATATAATTAAAAAATAATTATGATTTCTTAATAGAATAATTAATTCATTTATCAAAATAAATGGCAATTTTCAGTAAAAACTATATTTTTACTATTCACAAAAAATCTATATTTTCTTTAAAATACCATATTATTACCCTACGTTAATTTTGATATGATGAGACCAAATTTTGAGTTTATTTATCAAATAAATTTTAGATTATTTATATAAAATAATAATAATAAATGAATTCAAAACATTTTTAATGTAAACATATTTTAAAAACAAAAAAACATTACCAAAAATTGATTGAATAATTAATAATAATATATTAATATATTTATGAAATATATATTTCATAAATCAAATAATACCAATAATTAAATAAAATTTAATGTAAAGGTAAAACTGGTCATATTTAAATAATAATTTTTTGGTTTAGGTTCATTTTTGTGTATTGTAGAGGTTATCAAACATAATTTTCAATTTGAAAAACTCAGGTCGTTACAGTTTTAAACATTCTCTATTGTATATTGAATAATTTCATAACTTGTCAGGTTCTTCCATAAAACATCATCCTTTCATGTTAGGGTCCTAAATATATTCCTATAAATATCCTCACAAGGTTCTATATGAATGATTAAAGGGAATCAATTGTTTCATAAAAACTCTACCATGGGTAGGTGTTGATCCTAACATCATTGGAAGTATGTTGAATATCATATCACTATATAATCAAGAGTTTTATGGGTTCATTATATTTTACCATCTATATTTGGATGAATATAAGTTTAGAAACACACTTTTTTTCTTCAATTAACAAAGAATAAATCTTTATATCAATGAGGAAAACATTATTTCTGAAATAATCATAATTTATTTTATTCCATGAATCATAACCACATACCTTATGTATATACTGTTGATTTTATGAATAGAAAAAATATTAATTCTTAAAAATTGAATTCAGGGAATTTTTAAGGTGACCAAATACATCATAAATGTTTGATATGAACATTAGATATATTAGTTATTCCTAAGAAAAAAATCTATTATGATGTTTTCTTATATTTATACATAAATTGAATATTACTACAACATATTTTTATTATTTTTTCATTCACCAATAACATATCTATATACCATGATTCTTTGTATTTATTCGTCTAGTTCTCTCATCATGTTATCCCACTAGTAAGTTTATAGTTCTCTATACAACAAAATACATCCTGGATGAAAAATAAGGTTGAGCTATGTCCTATATTCAAAATTTCCTTCAACAACTCCTAGTTTTCATGGAACATAATTCTGGGATAAAAATATTATAACTCCATCTTTATGAAATTTAAAAATTTGAACATTAACTAACATTTTATATAAATACAATATATTTATATGTATATTTATTATTGTGTAGATATAAACTTTATTAGTCAGTTTGTAAAGATAATATTTATCCCCTCACATTATGACTTCAATATTATCCACTAGAAATCCACGAGTATTGGGCATTATTAAATCCACGTCATCAATCAGGATAATTGATCTTAGTTGATCAATTAATTATTCAACTTATTATACATCCCTATATGGGAATGTATTTTTTAGTCACAATAATGTATCGATTACAACCATACCTATTTGAAAATATTCATCACATTTTGAGTTCATATATATTTAATTATCTTGTTATTATTATATTTATCAAACTTTTATCAATACATATAATGATTCCATATCTTTAATGAAATTTTCACAACATCTGGATGTAATTCATCATTTGTTTATATTTCCTTATGAGACTTAAAAATTATGAGGCATCAACAATTACCTAATAATTCTATATAATGATTCACCTAAACATGTTTTTAAATAACAATTGTATATTAAAACCCCTTTCACATGTTATGGTAATTGAAGTAAAAGTGTGATGAAAAACATCTTTTTTATATCCATGAGACATTATTCACATTCCACCATCTATTTTATCATTACCCCATTATATTTTAACATGCATAGTGGATTCCATAGCTATGATAACTCTATCAAAAAGTTTTAGTATTATCTTATTAACCAATGAAATCCATGGATCTTTGTTTTGGTTGATGGTCAGGGATATTTATTGATAACTTCTATCATTCTTGGATCTACTAATATTCCATATCTTCTGACTACATAACATAATAATATTAATTTCTAAACCATAATTCACACTTTTTATACAAGATATATAGTTTTTAATTTAATTATTTCTACCATATAATCTCAAAATGTTCTTCATGGCCTTCCTTTCTATTGGAATATTTATAAATATAATCTATGAAGTCAACAACACATTGATATAGGTATTCTCTAATACACTATTCATTAGATCCATTATGATGGTAGGAGAATTCATAATTCCATATTGAGTCAATATAAATTTATGGTTTCAATAAATCATACATGATTCTTTCATATAAATATCATCCCTTTTAAAACAGAACAAATGATATCAAAATACAATGTAATTTTTTTGAGAATTATTGATATCCACTAAGTTGAAAGAATACATCAAGGATATATGATAGTGGATACATGTCAATGATCCTAAATTTTATAAACATACTATATCAAATGAAATTTCATATTCATATATCTTTTTTTATCAATGAGTATTACTAGAGCCTGTGGTGAAAACTACATATTATTGAACCATTTTGTAGATTATCCTATAACTTCTTCACCAATTCATCAATCTTAATGTGATATATTTTAGATGAACTCTTTGTGATATATGATTATCCAACTATGAGTCTAATTTTAAACACAACCACATGATCTTGGGGAAGACCATTAGTTCATTGAGAAATAAATCTGTATATTCCAATACAATAGGCATATAACCAATATTGACTCCCTCCATCACTATTTGATCTAAATGTAGCACATTTGTAGGTGTCATGAAACATATTATTAAAAAAATTCAAATGTAATATATGATAATCCTATATTGAAATCTTATAAGAAAATGATACCCAATATGAAATGAGAATTCTTTGTCCCATGAACTGGGTAGTTCTTCATGTAGGGAAATCCAAAACATACCAAATATAGGTTAAATTTATCCAATTCATGAAGAACTAGATATGAAAAATGTATCATATTTCATAAATATATTAATGAATAATTTCATATACTAGATGTTATCATTGTTCCCCCATGTATTTCCATATATATATTTCATTAAACAAAGCATTAGGTGGTGAATCAATATTCCTAGAAATTGTTCATGATAGATAAATATAGAAAAAAGAAGAGTCAAATAAATAATTCATTATTATGAAGTGTGGAAGAACTATACCTAACATCACTTGTCACGTTCTACAAAAATTAGGGTGAAAATTTATATTATTCCTTCCTCCCTAGTATTATGAGGTTTTGGGGGCATATTATCCTTATTAACTCTATGGTTAGAGAATTCATTTTGTAAAAGACAAAACTCTATAAATTAGAATTATTGATGTTTAGGTTGTGCATTAAATTAAATATTCATTTCCAATGTATTATTTTCAATAATTATAATCTAATTAGGTTAATAAATTTCATTTAGAATTATCATACCACACATGAAAAATTCCATTTTATCTTAATGAAATTACCCAAGTTTTTCTTGAACAATTTTTGACTGGTATTTTCTCGGAGATTATTTCATGAATGTTAATTATCATTAGAGATTAAAAGATATTATATATACTTTTACCCATAATTATTATAATTAGTTTCACCAATTTCTATCTCCATAATTAGTGAACATTTAATAATCCCATTATATCATTAAATTTGTCTTCTGTTTAATTTATTTCAATGAATTATATTAAGTCCACTAATTAAAGGGTTGTTTTTTCACTCAGGGATTGAGATAAAAACAAATTCATACCATGTGATCTTCATGATGCTATCATCAAAATTAATAACAGAATTATTATCCATTTATTCATCATCATGAATTCACATTCCACCTTCTTCTGAAGATTTCGTGGAAAATGCATGATCATGAAAAAAATTGATAAAATACACCCACTATATAGAGTCTACTAACTCATTTTACATTATATTACTAATAAGAGTAAAACATTATATTAAATAATCATAAAATATTAAATATATAGAAAAATGATGTCATTTTATGTGAATTGGATAATTGAAAATATATTTTCCATTATTTTGATCAATTTCTCCCTAATAAGTGAATTGGAAGAGGCACAGAAGGAGGGTGGAAGATGTCGCATAGAAAACATGATTGCATGATACTCCATTCATGAAAACATCAAGAGGTAAACATGGATCACATTATAAATGAAATATATGGAGATTTATGTGAGAATTATCACATGATTTTGTTCTCAAACTCCCACCAATATTGATTCTCAATGGTATACTCTTTTCTTTATCCATGAAATCAATTTTAAACTATTTTCACCATTCCCTAGATATTTCAAAAATAAATAAATGTTAAAAATAAATAAAATTAGTATGAAAAAAGAAAAATATTAATTTCAATGGGATAAATTTAAAATTAAACACATACCCTAAGTTATACATATTTTTGTTTCAATATGGGTTGTTTAGTGCATATCAATTGTAGGGTTTTCTAATTATAAAATTAATATGTGCTTAAAAAATTCACAATGGATCATATAAAAAGGATATGTTATCAATGAATTTCCCCTTGGAGTATCTATCTAGGTGTGTAGTCTCAAACATGCACATCTCACATGAGAGTAGTGATTGGGTTGATCCTCAAGAAGAAAATTTCAAGGTGATTATATATAGGTGCTTATTTTAGAAATCTAGATACACTTTCAAGTATACAGTTAGTGATGTAATTTTTCACTAAAATCTTATAATCACAACATTAATAATATTTCATGATTTTATCATATACAGGTTATTAAATTTTAGAATTTTCATATGGTTTTTACTAAATATCCATTATTCTATTCCATAAAATTGAATTAAACTAGTCATAAAATATAATTAAATATTATTCTGATGACAACTATAACAAACAAGGATTATAATATCATTATTTTACATCATTTAAATATGTTAATCATTAATACCCCTAAACCCCTAATAATAAAAATATTTTTAGTTCATGTATCTTTGAGGACTACCAATATAAGAATCTTATTCAATAACTCTTGTGCTCAATCCTCTATAATTTATCCACCCTTGTCTCCCTTATAAGAATCTTATAATATATATTGTTATTCGTAAACAATGGAATGGTAATATTAAAATGGGTTATATTAATCAATCAGCAAGGGAAACCCAATATTTATTCTGTTAGGTGTTTGATCATACTAATATCACAACTCATGTGTAGGGGATACATTCACTATCATAATGACCATATAATGGAATTCATTGTGAAATGTCTTGATTTATTGTGATTTAACATCAAATGACGAAACTTATTCCATGTTAAGAGATATTAAAAAATTAATAATGATCAATATATCATAATAATATGCCTCATTTCATGTAATGAAAGGAATTAAAGAAATAAAACATATAAAAATTATAACATTATAAAAAAATCAATACTTTATATTTTTAATAAACAATATATACAACCTCTTTGTTGTGAAGAAAAATTGCACTATTAGAATAATTATATATTTATAAAAAACCATTAAATTGATGTACAATATTGTACCCCACCCAACAATCAAATGTATTTATATGTGTGAGACATGAAAATAATCCTTCACTATATAGTAATGATATTATGGATAAAAAATGTAGATTTTATCATTTCCAAATGGTATAAATAGTAAAAACTTTATGAATTGGATTTGATGATACAAAATATAAATAACACAAAATAATAGTTTGTAATCATTTTTATGGTTATTCCTTAAAGATAACACTAGAAGAGTTAGACCATTTAATGTTGATCATTTAATAAAATCCATAAAAAATTAAATTTTGAAAATATTCATTAACACCTTCCTAAAGAGATGATATCAAAAAGTACATTAAATAAGTATTTTCAATAAGGTAATATGAAAACAATTTTAAATCACATCTTCAAAAGAGATACGTAAAATAATCCTTGTATGAAACCCACAGTTTTCTTATAGAAAATGAGAAGTTAGAAGTAAAAATAGTAAAATCATAGTGAAATCCTTTTTAACGATTTGAAAATATTATATAGATTTTCAAATCATAAATAGTGTGATAAATCATTAATTTTATAAAGAGGTCAAGTAAAATTTAATTTCAAAAAAAAAAAACATATTTTTAATTTAAAATAGGGATGGAGAACATTTAAAAGAATAATAAATATTGGCTAGGAAGAAAAATATATTATTTAGAGAGAATGAGAATTATTAATATCCTCATCATCTTTTTCAAAAAAATATGTTCATAAATGTGATCAACCCAAAAAATAATAAAGAATCGAATCATAATATTTTCGTTCAATAACATAAAACCATATTATAAAAAATATATATTAGAATAAATCATTATAACTCTTTAAAAGAAGTTGTGTGAAGAAAAACCCCATACATTATTTTCGGAATTCTTATAATGAACTTGAAAATAATGTATAAAAATTTTCGTGATAATATATTTTAAAATATTTTTACTGTTAAAACTTTATATAAAAAAGAATCATAATTAAACCCTACTTAAATTTTATGTTGTTATTATAAATTTACAATATCGAGTGTGTGTAATCTTAATTTTTTTTAAAAAGTTTCATATTAACAATGTTTTTATATGTTCTTATCCCAATATTAATCATTAAATTATGATATATTGTACAATAATTTAAACTATATAGTTACTTTTAATGTTATAAAAAAATTGATGGTAGTTTTATTAATGATCTAGAAAAATTTAATTGATGATGATAATGTTTTGGTTATTTTTGATGAAAAAATATTGGAATCATAGTTAAAAAGATTAAAACTAATGATAAAATTCCATAACAAAAAGAAAAACTATACAGTTATTTATTAAATATATTATTAGTAATTATTTTCTCTTATTCACCTATGAAATTATATTATTATAGTATAAAACTTTGTACTTATCCTAAAACAAACATGGTAACCATAAATAAAATGGATGAGCATTGTTATAAATTAGGTGTCCTTTAAAAAAATCATTTTTTAAAAATAATAAGGATATTATTTTTTTTTATTTTTATGGACATGAATAATATTTCAATTTTTTTAAAAAATAATAAATATATTAGATGAAATGGGAAAAAATTTTCATTGTGGTGGTGGTAGTCTACACAGACACATGAATAACATTTCAATTTTTCTTAATGGAAGCGATGAAAATAGAATAAAAATAAATCACAAAATATAAAAATATTTAGTATAATATAAATAAATAAGTGCTAATATAATATTTATTAAAAATATATTCAATATTGAATGATAGAGAAGAATAAATAGTTGATAAAATTTAGTATTTATGTTGAAAACAATTAACTTCACATGAATAATTCTATAGAAAATGAACACATATGCCATTGTATTATGAACAAAATACTAAATAGGTAAGAAATGATTTTACAGGATGAAAATATTATAGAGTTTCTAAGTGTATCATAATTTCACAATTGTCTTGAACGCGTGGTGGAAAGAGTGTTTTATAATTAGTATAATTGGATTTCTTACAAATATTTAATATTATTATAAATAGAGAATATATTTCACATGTTCAAACAACTCCAAAATGGATACTAATATGGTGGGGATAAATTAAATAATAAAATCAACAACTCAATTTGACTTTTTAGTAATATGTCAGGCATTTTAACCTTTTGTTAACACATTATACTCTTTTGAATTTTAACTGTGGTGACTATATTTTTATTAAGTAAATAAATTTTGGGAGAAACATATAATAAAGTGATTATTTTACAATAGGAAAATGTATTTTGAAATTTTAAATCGATATTGTAATATTTACTTTCTATATTATATCAGAATAAATTATAAAATTATAAAAATTTAATGTATTAAACAATATTAGAGAATAGTTTGAATATAATTATAAAATATAAAACATATAATTATAAAATAAAATAAATAATTTAAAATTTTAATATCATTCTAATATTTTTTCTTCAGTTGGGTTTCACAAAGTTAGATATTAAACTTATATTCTAATAATTTTATAAAGTTTTCAATATTTTAGAAAAAATGTTATAAAATTTTCATTTAAAAAAATATCTATAAGGGGAAAAAATCTTAAGAAAATATTGTTTCGATAAGACATATAAAAATGATGTTCACTCCAAAACATCAAAATTTAAAAATCATAAACATTGTATTTTATTTAAATTTATTCAATATAATGAAAATAATATTTTTTAGGAAAATAAATTTTCAAAATATTACTATTTTTTATTACGGTTTCATTTCTACTAATAGAAAAATTATTGTTCAGATAAATATATTAAAATATTAAATTTATTTATATAATTACATCTCTCTCTTCACAAAAATTGACTAGTTACTTTATTATTGTTATATTTATAAAGTATTGTGGTTCATTTTGTATCAATGATTCATTTGAAACACCTAGCATAAAAAATGTATTTTTAAGGGGATTTATACACTGAAATAATGGATTGTTAAAATGGCTACACATGATCATTATTGATAGATTCAAATAAATTTTTACTATATATTTCATTATATAATGGATTTTCTTGTGTCCCTACATTAATGGTGGAGCTTAACAAACTCTAGTTAGGGTCTGCTGAATACAACATTATCGATGTTCACTATTACTCTAACCAATACGAGAATCTAGTAAGTAAAAATATAATGTAGTACTGCCCACTAATGGATTTACCTTATCAAATGTTTGTAAGATCCCACCTTTTTAAATTCCAACATTAACTAATCATTGATACACATGATCTGAATCAATTACATGATAATGAACCCATCTAAAGTGTCATACACTATGTTATAATTATATAATGGTGCATTGATCTTCCAATATCTAATTTTCCCACTAATACATCATCCTAAAACCTCGGTTTTGATGAATATATCTCCCAAACTATAATCTCACCCACAGTCACGTGACTCTGGAATTTGAAAATGCTATTCATCTTAATAATCAATAATGGATTTTAGTCACTGAATTTTTTACAAACTAACTATAATTTACATTTTCCATTTCACCATATTAATATAACTAACACAATCAGATGATCAGTTTTTCATAAAATCAAAAAGTCAGCCTGCTTGATATCATAGTCATAAAAAATCATAGCTCACCACCCATATGGGATAACTGTATTTTTATACCATAATACTAATAATATATTATTAATATCAAAACTACACCATAGATCATTCATCATTCGCATTATTTATTTCCTAGTCTATAATTCACATTATCCAACCCAGAAATAATCATTTCTATAAGAAAAAGCTATCAAACTATCAAACATATTATATTATAAGTATAAATCGCTTATATAATTCATAATTAAATAAATTCTTTAAACCATTACTAGCGTCATTTCATACATAAGAACAGAATAAATGTGATCTCTCCTCATGTATCACTACAATTCCTAGAATAAGATTCAAGTATTCAATGATTATATATGGATTAATAAAATCCATCCCAATCCATATGAACAACCCATGGTTGAATAACCCATGTGCTTCTAATGGGACAACATAAAAGTCATGGTGAAATTAACCCGTACTATTTAAAGGATCCCATTATAAAATTATACATCATTAGCCATTATGAAAACCTCACCTCCCCCCGTAATTATAATACCAACATGGACTATCTCAATATATTAATGATTTTTCAATCATTCCATCAGCATAACCACCTTCTATTTATGGATGAGTTGGCCTATCAAATTCTTAGGCTCATCTTGTAAATCATATCATTTATTATACCAAAAAAATATTCCATACAATTGATTTGAAATCACGACATCATATCCTTGATGTATGTGGGTACTAGATGTACAAATCATAATGATACACAATTTTTTATTATGTACATCAAAAATTGTCTTTGAGTTATAATACTATTACGTACTAACCTGCCATAATTTGTTTCCAATTATAAAACATGTATCATACTAGTTAGTATAGTTTAACCATTATAAATAATTATCCTTCCACCACGTTAATTCCAATCACAAAACAAGTATAAAGAACTATACATGCCTTCATTCCAACTATATACAAAACTCATAACTCATGATTGTGCTAATATATTGGTCCATTGTTACTTGTGTATCATCTAACCCAACCATATAATTTTCAAGTATGATATTCTATTGTTTTAGTATGTATATCCAATTAAATTAATATTTTGATTCTAGTATCATTTCTTGCATGAAACAATGAACTAAATATATAATGGTATATTTTAATTTGATAAATATTATAATTAAATACAATTTGAAATAAATTATGTTTATTTAATATGATATATCAATAAAAAAAACTACTAGAAAAATACAACCACATATAACTAAAAATATCTATAACATGGAAATATTTTCCCCATGAATTTATATTTAGATAAAAAATTATATTATAACTAGTAAAATATGGACTTAATTAAGATATTATAATGATTTTTTTTTGAATAATGTAAATAAATGTAATGAATGTTTCTAGATATTTATGGATTGGAATATATTGGAAATTAATATTATGAATAAACATTTAACTATTTAACACATGCCCAGGGGACATGTGATCGTTCGATATATGGTCATTGGATATATATATATTATTCATTCATATATGCCACATGACTATTTTTGAGCTAAAATTCATATTTAATATAATTGAAAAATAAAAAATTATTTTAGGATGAAATAATAAAAATTAAATAAAATATTTAATAATAAAAATTTATATTTCATTCACTATATATATTTGTCATTTTTATTTTTAATATGAATGGTTTCATGGATTTATAATGGTCAGATAAATACAATCACGAAAATTGACTAATAAATTTAAATGTTACAATAAAAAAATAACATTGTTTTATTAAATTTTTTTAATGTTAAATAGATTATTTTTCATATAATTCATTTTCATTATGTCATGTAAAGGAAATGTCCTGAGTATCCCAGAGCTATTTCCATACTTTATTACACTAGCATAGATACAATACTCAAATGCCAAAGGATAGATTACTTTTTCAGTTTAAGAATTTTGATTAGAGATATGAATGTTACATTATAGAATGGAATGAGACACACTATAGAAACTTTATTGGAAACACTCAAAAATCACAGATTATCCCTGAGAGTCATTCATAAAATTCATTTTATCATCCTATGGAAAATAAAACATATGAAAGAGGTCAGCTCAGATGCCCAGAAAGGGTAATCAATAGAGTGGAATCTTTCATATATAAACATAAACAATAAGTCATTGTGAACAACTAGAAACACATGCCATTAAAACATAATATAGAGCATAATATAGAAGGAATAAGGGTTTCATAAAAAATTCCAAATAAATAATCACATGCTAAAGGAACATAACCATGTAAATTATACTAATATAATACTAAAATGGTTTATCAATTACTAATATCATAATAATGTAATGCATAATTTTATACAACATAAACATACCCTCCCGACCTCGACCAAGACACCAAACATAATGGTTAAAAACCCTGGATAGTTTGTCTCATGAGACCTATTGAGGAATCGAGGGTCTATAGTAGGCCCCACCGGTCACTTACTAGGACCAATAAATTTTAAATATTAATTTATATGAACATAATCAACATATACATTAATATTGAAAAACTATAACATGATATTTGAATAATTAAACCATAAATAATGAAGGGTATAAAATAGAACATCTGTAATAAAAATGATCATAAACCCATAAAAAATATGGTAGATGGTAAAATAAGAGATAAAACTCAAGGAATTTAATGATTCAACAAGGGATGTTTAAATAGATGAAGATACCATTGAAAAATTCTTGAGGAAATTAATCTTTAAACATTCTAATGTGTCCCATACCACTTTGAAAAACATAAATTATAATCCTTATACAATTAATTGAACCGTGTAATATCATAATAATAATAGAATTTATGTTATAGTATTTCATAGGATAGTATATACACTAAACACAAGGAAATAGTCTTGAACAAAGAATATATCTCATAGAAATAAAAGTAAGATGAGGAAAACCCTTTTTTACTTTAGAAAAAAGTGTACATTTGGAAAATCATTTTTTTCATATACTCGGACTCTAAACATGTATATCTTAGAAAATAAAAGGTGAAAAAATGTAATTATATTTGAGGCATAAATTATTTCCAACTGATGTGAAAAAAAGAAAAATGACTATTTAAGAATCTTTCAAAATTGGCTGCTTTAGTACGGTTTAAGGTAAAATTATAAGGTGACTTTAAAATAGGGGAAATCATATTTTATTATATAAAACCAGAAATGAAAAAAGATAGTTTTTCATGATAAAATGAGTGATTTTTTGGAAACAAAAATCTTTTTTATAATGAATATTATGGAGGGCACTTGAAAATGGGTAACAAATTGAGAAGTTCCCTTTAATCAGACTTGCTTATCTAGAATAATTGAGAAGTGATCCATTTAAAACTTGAAATTCCTATTAGATAATGGATAATTTGTATAAGTAAATATATATGGAACATTAACATTGAATTTTGAGGAACTATATGATATAAATAAGAATTACGTTGGTGATATGAGAGAGAAATAATAACCCGAATGAAAAATGGTTGTTCGGGGATAATTCCTTTCCACTTTTCAAACCCCCAACATTATTCCCTATAAAATTAGTGATCGTAATATATAATACTGTGTACCATAAAGATTAATATATTCAGGAAATTGAACATAAATGGGTAGTATAAAGACACCATTAACAAGAAATAATGGTGAATGAGTCATATCTAATAGAAATAAATGTGAGTTGGAAAACCCATACCTTATGTATAAAATTGATTATATTTCGTACGTACTATCCTAGAATATAAAATTATACTGATTAATAATTTCATTCGTAACATTTTCAACATTTTTTTGTTTTATTATAATTTTGTTAAGTTCAATTTTTCCCTTTTTGATGAGTTTTATGATAAAATTGTAATGCTCAGGTTATTTTCCTTGGTTTTCAAGATCAATATACATGTATATGAGTATGGAATCTCTTGTTAAATGGGTATAATTATCTAGAATTTTAATTATATGATATTAATGAACATAAAAAATATTAAATGTTTATATAATTATGTAGGTTATACGTAATGGATATGACACATTAGAAAAAAATTATTGATAATAATTTATATTATTTTGGAAGGTTTTCGATCATCACCAACTAGTTTTGTTTTATGAATTAATAATAATATATATATATATATGTTACATAACATTAAAATGGATGCAATACATATATTATTGTCTGTTTAAACCATAAAAATGTTCCCATGGCAATCCTAGAATGACATATTGGAATATGAAATTAAATCATCCATTATGTACATAAATTGACACATCATGAGTGATGTTTTCATTTTTGTGTACAGGAGAGAGTGGAAGGGGTTTAATGATGGATATTCCACTAACATGATATCATCAAAGTATATAGATGTTACGAGAGTTATTATTAGCATTTGGATAGAGGAGGTGATGATAGTATAAGTAAAGTAAAAGGTAATTGAAAGGAAACAAAATGAAAAAAACAATAATTTAACCCTTGAAATCTCCTCTTTGGGAAACTCCTTACAGTGCCTTGGTTCAAAATATTTTGTGTGACTGGAAAAACATAGATGTGGGTGAAAGTCTAGGGATTAATATTTGGGAGAACATCAAGAATCTTTAAGGGTTAGAGGTGTGTGTAAAATATATTGTGGGGTGGTATTTATAGAGGATGGGAGCAGTATTTTTTTGAATATTTTATTCATTTATTTATTATTTTGGCTCAAAAATATTAATAGTTTGAGCATTGTGATGAAATATTTCAAAATAATTTAGGAAATATCGAGATTATGGTGCTTACATCTATATTTCCAATGCAATTAACATTACATAATCTTGGGTTAAATCAAGAATTCACATAGGGTATCTTTTTATGTTTAAAGTTTCATAGAATAAGGACATAACTATTACATAACAACTCAAATATTAAAATGTAGACAAGTCATCAATATACATTTTTTCCATATTCTAAAACATTTTAAAATATATCATGATTTTTTTGATAATAATATTCAAGATAGTAATAATGACTTATTTCTTTCTCAAACCAATTATTATACCATATAGACAAACATTTGAAAAACATGGGATGAGAAAAAACATCTCAATAAAGTATAAAAAAATTTTATGAAATATTTATTATAAATTAAACTCATGAAAACATTTTCAAAAAATAATACATTTCACCCATTCAATATAAACTCATTAACATACCTCAGGAAATCATTAGATTCATGAAAAACATCTTTGAAATCATAAATCACAAAGGGAACTTGTGTATTTTTTATTATATATAGGTTTTAGATTTCATAGTTACATATGGAGCAACAATCATGGTTACATTTGGAATACCCATCATAGTATATTACCCAAATCTCTTTAGAGAAACCTAATCATTTAACTCTATATCATTACCCAATGTAATATAGAGTCATCGTGGAATCACCTACCCTTAGTTTACTAAGGAACCACCCATATTCATAATCAATGACTAAGAACTAAAACATAATAACACCACATAAATCATGAATAAAGGACAAATAAAATTTCATTATTTCATTTAAAAGATATCATTTTAATATATTTATATAATAATTCTATTATCAGAACAATTTTCAATACCAAAATACCAGAAAAGGGAATATAGTATTTATTTTTCTTTTAAAAACATTACTTCTTATAGAGGAATCAATATATAAAATAATGGGCATGGAAGAGGAAAAGTCTTTTTCTCTGTATACATTAAAAAAATTCCATTTTCATTTAGTAAATTTTTTCATATAAAAATATCCATTTTGAATAACTTTTAATGAAATTAAAATTAAAATTGGTTGATTATACACCATATAAAACATAGGTGGTGTATAACATCAAAAATAGCCCCTAATGAATGGATATTGAGACAAAGTCCCATACCTTGAGTCTGAATCATCATGTAAAATATTTATAATATAAAATAATAAAATTAGGTTAATTTCTACATTCATGAGAGATTTTTTCATGTTAATTATTCGATTTATGTAACCTATTATAGTGTTATAAAAATTATATAATTATTTCAATTCACATTGGTTGTCCTGTTGATATCCTTAAATTGGTAAAAAATGAACATGTTATGATGTCAATAGTCCATGCGTTCATTAATTCCATCATATCCAAAATTAAATTCCCGAAATAATAATCTCTTATATAATTTAATTATAAATTTATAGCAAAACATTTATTTATTTTATAAAAAATGAATAATATTATAATCATGGAGATGGTAGGCTAGACTTACACGGGAGCAATGATTCAATTTTTCAATGTTCGTTATGGAAAAAATTAATTATTATTTTAAATTTATTGAATGCTCATAATATAATTAACATCATAATAATAATTTAACTATACCTATATATATCATACAAGTGATTTGGTGAATAAAAATTATTCACATCCCCTTGTAGAGTTGATAGTTCATACATACACATGAACGAAATTATAATTATTATTTTCCTAGAAATTAATAAAATAATTGATATATTATTCTCTTATAAGGATAAATTTGTCATGAAAATAATTTATAATCTTTAATTCTATCATTATTACTAGTCGTGAGAAACGGTCATGGAGAATGAATTATAACAGTTCGTGGAGCTGATAGTTGACATGTACAAAAGAATGCTTAATTCATTTCCCATTTAATTGAAGTGAATATATATTTACAAGATGGTATTAACATAAAAAATATCATTATATTGAGGATATTAGAGTTATTATTTCATCATTGGTGAATAATATATGAAGCTAGTGGAACAAGAAATAAAATAGAAACACTTAAATAAAAACATTACATTTCTTTCATATGACCATCTTTCTTAACATCGTAACACCTATAAGATGGTTTTTATGCCTAATATAATGCCTCAAAATTTTTATTTTCGATTCTAGGAATGGTTATTTGTATATATTGGTGGAGCCATTTGGTTTTGGAAATGAGAGTAATAGAGAGGAATGAGTTACTTTTTATAGAAAATGTTAGAGGCACCCTTGGAATTATAAAAATTATAAAATTAATATGAATTCAATTTCAATTATGAACGGGTCAAAAGTAATTTATTTTAAATATATGATACATATGGGTATAAATATAATCATATAATAGAAATTATAGATGTTTTTAATTTTTTTAAATCCTTGTCATTTAGTTATAACCCCTTTTGAATCATACAATTTTAACAACTTAATTACACTTAGAGGGTTAAAATAATAAACTAATATTTAAAAAAATACAATTAATGAGTCATTAATCACATTTTTAGATTGATATCAACTTTTTGACATAATTTTATATTATTTGAAATTTTATATAGTTTAATTAAATATTTTCTATTTTAAAATATGAATTCTGTCAATTTTGACAGTATTCCTTATATGGATTTTTAAAATATCAGAAAAACACGATTACCTATAAAAAACAATAACTAAATCCTACCATGTCATAGTCATCCATAAAATTAGTGTATTGTATCAAATATTTCAAATTAAATTTATTTTAATATTATTTATATCATTTATTTTATTCATTCTTTACTAAGTTTATTAACGCATCATCATTGTGTGATAATTAAATTTAATTATATAATTTCTAAAAATTATAAATATATTACCATGTTGTAGGAAATAATTTTATATTTATATGGAATATTCTTAGTTGAATATATCACATACATAAACTCATATTAAAATTGTTTGTTAAGAATAGAACTATTTATGACATATTTGTCTTCACTTTAAATTAAATGTTATAAATGTCATAATAACACCCAAGTTCCATACAAAGGGCTTAATTTCAGATAAAGGAAGTGTATGGTTGATAATAAATCATACAAAAATATTAAGAAAAGTGTTAGGATAATTTTATAATTTTATAATATAAATTTGTCCTTAAATTACCATATTTACCATTAACCGTTGCAAAAAAAATACTAATTTTAATATTAACCAAAAGTTATTTGATCCTATTGAACCAAATTTTTTATATTGAGTACAACCATGTATTTATATGTTTGAGAAGTCAATTCATTTAAGTTGTTAAATTACGTTTAACACTAATTTTATTGACGGATCGAGCTAACATGTTTTTTTATGTATAACTTTCAAAAGTTAACATAGTTTTTCTAATTAAATTTATTTTAAAAAGTCATCCAATGAAAAAAATTGGATTAATTGATAATTAAAAAAAATATAATTATACCTAAAAATATAGTTAATGTAAAATAGTAAAATATAAATAAATTAGAAAAAAATGTAATTTTGAATTAAAATGCAGTACTATTCGTTATTCATTAAAATATAAATGTTATCAGAAAAATACAAAAAAAATAATCCAAAACAAATTTTGATGTCCTAATTCAAAATAATAAGATTATTTTTTCAAATATATTTTATAAAAGTGAAAATTTTATATTTAAAAATAGTTCTCCATCAATAGGTGGTAAGAGTGCATTTTTTAAATACACATTTTTTCATAAAACTGAATATTTTTGTACATTATGTCTATAAAATAAATAAGATGATTTTTAAACATCATATATAACTTATATTTCGTTAATATAACCCAAATACTGTTAGTTGATTATTTTATAATAATAATTATTCGCACATAAATATTACATCAAAAAAACAAATCCTTTATATTTAATTGGTTTTTATTTTTATTTCAAATTAATATTATAACAAATGACTAATTATATAAACATGTGTAAACCTTATTCTCATAATTTAGTTAATATCCATCATTCTATACATTTAATGGTAATGTGATAACTAAAACATAAAATAATAATATTAATAATAGATTATTTTTTAGTATAACTCAGTCTTCTGTACATCGCATGATTTTGGAAAAACTCATTATTGCATATTAGGTATGCCATCAGACATTTCATCATTTTTAAAGTAAAATTTCTATCTCATTCATAATTGTTATTAAAATATGAAAAATTCATATTATATAATTACGTGGGATGTTACAGCATTCCCCATTTTGGAAGTTTCTTCCTTACAATTTTATATTTGGGGTCGAAAACTAAAGTTCACTTTTCAAAATACCTTTATAAAAATCCCCAATCGGGAAAAGGATTAAAAAAATTCCACATTAAAAGAAATAAAGTGTAGTATAAAGGTCAGCCGAGATAAAACACAACTGGATTCTATGTAGGAAAAAATTTCTATAGAAAATATTCTAACCATCATGTATTGATGAAGAGTGATAGAAAAAATGATCTATAGAATGATAATAACAAGAAAACCACAAAATTGTGATGGGTTAAAAAGCCATTGATTCCAAAGTTGGAAAACTAAACTACAAATGTTTTTGTTTTAGGATCCTTTTCAGGGAGTTGTGGAATTATTTTACCATATCTAATTAGAACATAAGGAAATACACTTACATGAAAATTATAGTTTCATCCTTTAATCAAATTCCACCACAAACTCATGTTTTCCTCCAAAGGATCAGTCTTTAAGAGGGAATTTTTATCTCAGGCCTAAAACACTATAATGAAATTCTACAGAATGACATAATCCAAAATATATTAGCTATATATTCCTACTATCTTGATACATTATCTAAAAACTTATATTAATCATAAAATAATATTGTCACACTCGTGGTTTAATTTTCCCTTAGTTTAGGCTTGTGTTGGGTTCTTGGTTGTTTTTCTCATCAACCAGGTGTGATGGGTTCGATGTTTTGGTATATCTTTGGTTGAAGCACAGAATTGTGGCTAGCTCAAAATTTTGAATTTTGAGAGTCTTTGATGGGGTTTAGGATATTGTTTGGGGACCACAGAATTAGCATAAACCGTGTGGTTGGCTCGAGTACTCATGTGTCCACTTTTGGAATGGGTAGATGCTACCGCTCAGTTCGTGCCTTGTCACTTGAGTCGTACGCGGGACACTCTGTTTCCCAATATCCAAATTAATCATATAAAATGAATTGAGATGATATAACACAAATTAAATTCCAATCAAGTGAATATTTTAACTGTAATAAAAATAATATTTTTTTTGGATAATAATAATCTTTTTATTAAAAGATTTATTATTATCATTATTATTATTAAAATTATTAAAATTATTATTATAATTAAAATTTTATTATTCATTATTATGGTTAATATTAATATTATAACTAAAATTAACATTAATTATTACTATGATTAAGAATTTTATTATTATAATTATTATTGTGGATTGTTATTATTATTGTTATTATTAATTTGTATTATTTTAGGGTTTATAGTTGTTTTTTTATCTCTCCTTATCTCCTCCCCAACGTCCCCCCAACAAGTTGCCCCTTCCCCTCTCCCAATTTAGCATGCCCCCTTCCCTATACGCACCTCTCTTGTAAAATGAATCCCTCCTCCATCGGCCTCCCTTCTGTGGTGTACCCCACAGCTTCTGCCTCCCATCAATGGCGCACACTTCCCCAGCCAACACCACTCTATATTTGACCGACACTCATTATGGTGAACAATCTCCAATGTGCATAGCCCCTCTAGCGCCATCCTCTCTGGCATGTATAGGACCTTAGGTGAGTGTTCACTTTGTTTGGGTTTCGTTGTTTGTTATTTGTTTCGGCCCAAACCCTTGGGGGTGTTTGATTTGGTTTTTCCTAATTCTTCTAACTTTAGGGTGTGAAATGGATATCTTTGAACAATTGGTCTATGATTCACCGATCTCTATCAATGGTGATGTGGTTTTGGTCGATTTTTTTACCGGTGTCATTTTGGGTATGCTTCTAAGCCATTTTTCGTATTTTGGACACTCTATTTTAGGTTATTTTGGGTTTATGAGTCCTAAAGAATTATTGTAGGGTATTGTAATCAATTTCCAAGGGTGTGCACGCTTATTCGGTGGTATGGTTGTGTATAAATGAATATATGTACTGTGTGTGTGTTCTCTCATGACATAAGGAACACATGAATCAGTTTAAATATGTATATTTATATATATGGAAGTGCGTGTGTGTAAGCTAGCTGCTACTTGAGTAAGAAATATTTTGATTGGCCATCCATGTGGTTTGTTTTCCCACACACATTCTTTTTTAATATAATGAAATTGATTTCATGTTTTTTTAAAAAATTTATACATGGTAAATATTTTGTAGAACCATTTGGTTACTTTTTTTCTTGTGCGAATGATGATTTAAGATTTTTTTCTGGTAATTGGACTTGTTTTACTAAATTACTACACACCATGTGATCGATAAAATGCCCGGTTGGATTTTGAAATTAGATTATTGTATTTAAAGTGTGTATTAGATTTTATAAAAAATATACAGCATGTTGAATGATGATTTTGAGATTAGTAAAAGTATCTCAAATGATAATAAGTTAAATGAAAAGTGTATTTGGATTTAGTTGTATTTCTTATACTGATGCATTGCGTCCTAATTTTCATTTGGAAAGTAAATAGTATTGGTTCTAATGTCTGATCGATATTTTTTGAAGGAGTTTTATAAATGTTTCGATATAGTTGTGGTGTCTTCTACACCTCATTTGATATATGTATTGCATGACTAAATGGAATTTTTTTTGAATAAATGATTAATGGACTGTTTGGCCACTTTTTGAAAATAATCAAACAATTATTATAAAAACCTATGTTAGATGTTTTTCATGACATTTATCAAATAATAGACGGTATTTTATCACTCTAAAATCCTTAGGATCCAATAACAGGGTTACTTAGTTGGAACTCTTTGTGTTCACTTTATTTTAAGGCATGAGATTAGTCCATGGGGAGACTCAAGGTTAGGTCATTTTTGAACTATCAGTTTTAGATATTTGTAATTGGATGTTAGGATTGAATCAGTTGGATCACCCCCATTTTATACATGAGACATGGGAACATAGAATATTGAGAAGATTTCATGAGAATTATTGTTTCACTAGTAGTTGATGAATTGACTTGTGGAACATATTTGGTGGATATATTTGGGTTTATTTATATGGGATTGGACCCCTTGGTCTGTCCTAAGTAAGGGTGGTCAGATAATTGGGAGTTTTGATATCATCATGTGTGTCATGATAACGTTAATGGGGTCTCATGTATTATTTTGTTCCGAATTGTTCTTGATCTCCAAGGTTCACCATTGTCTATTTTCTCTAGAGTTAATTGCAGTGATTAATGTGACCCTTTTGTGATTATTTCCATTTCCCTTATTATAGAATAATTCTAGTGCCTTCACATGTATGTTTTTTATTGTAATGATATGTGTTGGGTTTAAAAAGGCTTATGGAAATTGTTTCCAGAGAAAATTGATTTTCTTATATGTGAAAGTTGAAAATATAAACATCACTTTCCTCTAGAAAATGATAAAATCTCACTAACGAAATGATCATGGTTTTAGAAATGAATAATGGCCAGGGGCTGTACTTTTTTTAACTAAAATGTGTATAAAAACATAATTTGATATATTTTAGTTCAAACATGATAATTGCTGGTTTTTAAAGGATTCTCATTGGGAAGTAGATTACCAGGCCATCCTACTGAGTTGTAATACTCATGCCCATATTGATTTCTTTATTTTAGTTTTTGTTGTTGGTTTTGGCTCAAGTTCAATCGGCCTGGGAGATTGTTTAGTCTTGGGATCGAGGTGTGACCTATAGAGTCACATCAATTTTTAGTGTTCATTAGGTTTGATATTTTTTATTTTTTAGTTCATTCTAAATCATTATGTTTCTTTATTTATTTTGTGCTACTCTTTTGTAATTTTCTATGATTTTTTTTGTTTTCCATGAAAAAATTCCCATCATCCCTATATTGATTCCCATAGTTCTTTTCATTAGTCTAGGTGCGGGGAATGCCTCTTGGGCCTTGCCATAGATTGGCTCAGGTGACAGATTCAGGGTCGACCTTGGTTGGTTCACGAAAAAATGGTATCATAGTGGGTTGGCTCATTAGTAGACCTTACATTTTCAGAGCACCCATTCTTATATGGGGATGTTACGGTAGAATGAGTTAGATTTTCAGAACATGATTTGTAGTCATAGTAAGGATATAATAAAACCATTATAGTTATAAACATCAGGTCTACATGGGATGTCTAGGTTTGCCAGTGTCCTTTGATTGTTGTGGTTTGTTTGGTGTTGGGAAATAAAAAGAGATTTGGGAAGTGGCCTTTTTGATCTTATTGGGCCTAGAAATCCATGTGGATGTGTGGAAATTTCAATAGAATACTCTTTGTGATGGTTTCATGATTGGAATATATCCCCTAACAATATGGCCAAGTCACCCATCTTCACTGGTTTCCCCTTGTCAACTATATTGGATCTTATTTAATTATAAAAATTTATTTGTAAAGTGTTTTTTTGGAATTGTGAAAATATGAATTTAAAATTTTTATGACTTTTTTTTACAAAGTGTAAAATATAATTTTTAGGATTTAAATTAAGGATGGATTTTAAAAAATTTGTTTTTTTGAAAACAATGCCTTAGGGAAAAATATAATTGGTTAAATTGGATGAGTTGTTTTGGAAGTAAATGTGTGTAGTTAGGAAATTGATTTTACTATGATGTTATTAAATATTTATAATTTTTTCTAAATAACTAAAATGATTAAAAACTTTAGGAATGAATTTTTGTGGTTTAGAAATGAAATTTTATTTGACTGGTTAATATTTTATTGAAAAAGGTTTTGTGAGGTTGGAAATGGATTCTGCACTTTGTATTTAGCCATTTTTGAAATAATGATTTGTTGGATTTGAAATAGATGTGTGAATTGAATATTTTTCTTTGATTTTTTTAACTATGGTGTTCTCATGAGTGACCACATGCATGGGTTAGTATGAGTAAGTGGATGGGGGCTCGGTAAGCACAAGGATATGCATGGGTGAGGCACCATGGGGAACCATTGGTTGGTGTAAAACTCTTTGAGATTATTTCTTTTTTCATATGTGAGTTTAATGGAAAATGGGATATTTTGATACCTTTCAATGGTGTGGTTGTTTCCATGTATTTCGAAGAATGATGTTTCTTTTGTAGTGTTTGAGATGATGAATCCTTATTGTTGTATCTGTTTTGATGAAGTTACATGCTTCCTTGTTTTATATTGTCTGCCCCCCTAAATATTAGATGGTCCCCAGGGTGCAGCTTCAGGTGGTGCATATTTTAAAAATACTCTAGTTGATAATCCACAGTTTACATACTGGATTTCTGGTAGTTAAATCTTCCCATATTTTTTGTTCATGAAGATCCTATTGAAGTGGAGGAGTGTATGCATAGGATTGAGAGGGACTTTAGTTTACCTGTGTTTCTTGAGACAGTAAAGGAAATTTTTTCTACCACTATGCTCGATGGACTATCCAGGAAATGGTTGATGTCAATTTCTCAAAGCAAGCCCCGTAAAGCAAGAACAATCCTTCTGATGAACAGCCTAACCCATTTGCAGGAGTAAGGAAATATTTGGGAGTTAGTTTAACATCTTTCTCATCATAATTATTTTTGGTGAAATAGTCATGTCTTGTGGAATTTTGTGATGTTTCATTATTATTCAATTATAATGATGGGTATTGTCGACCCATTAGAACTACTATTCTATATGAAGCTTGTTTTGTGAAATTTTGATTTGCCTATCAGTTCAAGGGTTTAAAATTCCTGACCACAAGGTAGGAGGTGCTTCAACGATCAGATCTCTCGAAAAAGATCTTGAAGTGACGTTGGCGGGATTTTAGGAGAACCCCAATTGTCTGAAAAGGACTTGGATTAATTTCATTCTATAGTGTGGATAATGTACGCATTTTAAGACTCCGGTGTAGTGTTTTCATTTCAAGTGGATCTATTTGGTGGAATGATGTGTGGTATCCTCATTTAACAAATTTGAACTACTTTGGTGTAAGAGTTTTCCATTGTTATGTAAGGGTTTAGTTTCCTCATCTTCATAAAATTCTTATGGTTGTGCCTCACTGAGAGTAGGACTTTATTAAAGGGGCCTTGTGTGGATGGTTTGTGTTAATTGAGTGTGTCTTGTTCTATGTTCTTTTGATGGTGTTATGTTGTTGGGATGTGGGAGTTTTGGTTTAATTCCACATTTGTTGGTCCATCCCCTCTACTCCCCTTATGGTGGGAATTTTTGTTCTGTATCGGTAATGGCTTCATGTTAATTTAATTTTCATAGTTCTTATGGATGGGAGACATAGTACTAGTATCTTGTAATTCATTGTTATGCTATTTCTTATGGTGGGGAGTCCATTCAGCCCTCCCCTGTTGGTATTCTAGTTTTATCTTAGGTGTTAGTTTCTTTATAAAGGTGGGGATTCTTTTTAAGCCTACCCGTGTTTGTATATTAGTTCTGTTCCTAGTATCGGTTTGGTGGTGGATGGAATTGTATGGAGCCACCTAAATCAATATTTTCTTATGTGAGTAAATTATGGGATCAGTGTTTTCCCATCGGTTTTGCAGAATATGGTTATAATGGTATTTTCCATTTTTTTTAGTTTTTTGGTTGTTTTGGGTGAATGGTTGAGTTCCAAATGTTTATTTTTAGGCTATACATATTTTATGGATGGATTTAGCATCATGAAATATTTTTTCCTTCTTGGATTGATCAACTGGATATTTTTATGCCTTTGGGGTCAAGTGGCGCATAACAGGGAGTCCATTTCAGTCTATTGAGTTCATATTGGTAGAATTCCCCTCATTTTTTTCATTTTTGTTATCTCTTTATTTGATATTCTTTGAGAATCTCGTCAAATTGTAAGGGAGTATTGATATCTGTTTTGGGGTTCAGCTATGTTACGGATTTCCTAGGGAGAAAAGCATTATGGTGTGGAGACAAGTCACCCCCATGTTTTTGTTATTCCATAGTTCTATATTGGGCCAGGTTCATGGTTGTTTTTCTTGAGAACCAGGTGTGACAGGGATGATGTTTTGCGATATATTTGGTCAAATATCATGTTTAAGGCATGTTTAAATTTATGATGTTTTAGATCCATTTTTCGGGTCTAGTCCGGTTCATGGGCACCATACAATTAGACGAAACCCATGTAGGTAGACGAGTAATCGTGCAACCACTTTTGGAATGGGTTGAAGCTACCACATTTTTTGTGTATTGTCGCTTGAGCCTTCATTGGGCCGTGCGGTTTCCCTATACCCAAAAAAATAAAACAAAATAAAGTGTGATGAGATAAAAAAAATTAAAATAATGTGATGTTACAGTTTTAACCATAATAATAATAATATTATTGAATTGGATAATAATAATATTAATATTAATATTTTTATCATCTTTATTATTATTATTATTAAAATTATTATTATTATTATTACTATTAAATTTCATATAATTATTATTATTGTTACTATAATTATTATAAAGAAAATGAATATTATATATTAATTTGATTTAGAATGTTATTATTATTATTGTGGATTATTATTATTACTACTACTATTATTAATAAGTATTATTATTTTTTAAGGGTTTTTTTCTTTTCCATTCACCTCCCCCTCTTTCACCCATGTGAATTTCCACCTTACCCTATCTATGTTCAGCATGCACTCTTCCATGTGCACACCTCCCCTACTGTCTATCTCCCTCCTCCAGCGGCTTACCTTGTATGGTGCACCAGAAAGCTGATGCCTCACCTCTCCAACGCACACTTCCCAATACGACGTCTTCCTCTCTTCCAGCCACCCTCTTTCAGGTGAGCTATCTTGGGTTCCCTCCTCTCCGTGGTGCGCAGCCCCTCCAGCACCATCCACTCTGGTGCACATAGCCCCTCTGGCGAGTGTTCACTTGGATTGGGGTTATTTGTCTTGTTTTTGGATCGACCAAAACCCAAGGTGAAGGTTCAATATGGTTTTCATGATTTTTCTGATTCTATGGTGTTCAAGGGGTATCATGGGATCCATTGATCTATGCTTTGGAAAATACTATAGAAGTAATGGAGTTTTAGGTCTATTTTATCTACCGCTGTCATTTTTGGGTATGATTCTAAAATTTTTGTTGGTTTTGTTACAACTTTTTAAGGATCTTATGGTGTTTATGAGTCCTGAGGAGTGTTTATAGGATATTATAATCAAGTTCTATGGGTAAAGATTCCTATTTCTTGGTATGGATTTTCATAAATATATTTATCTTCTATGTTAATGTTCTCTCATGACATACGGAACATGTTCATCATTATATATATATATATATATGGATGTGTTTGACTGTTAGTGGGCTACTTCTTGAGTTAGAAATATTTTTCATGGAAATCCTCGAGGTAGGCTTTCTAATATACCTTCCTTTTATTTTAAGGAACACTGATTTCATGTTTTCACACTTTATATACATGATAAATATTTTTTTGAAACCTTTCCGTCAGTATTTTTGGTGTGTGAATGATGATATAAAATTTGTTTTGTTATAATTGGACATGTTTTACTAAATTAGCGTACACCAAGTGATCGATGAAATACAGGGTTGGATTTTGATAGTTGATTATGATGTGTAATGTGTGTTTCTGATTTTCTAACAAATATACAACATGTTGAATGATGATGTGGAGTTTCTTAAAAGAGTATCGAATGGGTTTAATTTAAAGAAGTGTGTAATTGGATTTGAAATTGGTTAGTCATGTGATGATGAAATGTGCCATGGTTGGTATTTTCAATAGAAATGTTATTGGATTGAAAGTTTAATGGAAATGTTTGGATGGTGTTTTATAAATTTTTTGAAATAACTATGATGTGTTTTCCATCACTTTTGAAAATTGGATTTCATGTTTGACAAATGTCATTTTTTTAATAATATTTAGGGATCTTTTTTTCCATTTTGTGATATTGACGAAAAATGATTATTGTAAAAACCATCATTGGATTATTCTCGGGTCATGTATCAAATAATGGATAAGATTTCCTCACTATGGAATCCTCATGATCCATTAACATGTTTCTTATAAGGCCATATAATTAAACATTACATAATATTTAGTTAAGTCAGGAATTCACATTATGTATCTTTTCAGGTTTAGAGCATTTGAGAATTAAGTAATAACTATTACATAACAAAAACATAGAAATACAAAGTAGACACTGTCAACAGTGATTGTTTCTTCCATAACATAAAAAAATTATAATAAAACATGGGTTCTTTTAATGATTAATCATCATACCTTTTCCTTGATTCCATCCTCGACTATATTCTCCCGTAAATCTTGTGAAAACATTTAAAAACATGGGATGAGAACTAAAAGCTTATTAAATGGAAATAAAAATAAAGAAAAACCATTAGTCTTGTTAAAACAATATAACCCATTAAATTTTCATTGATTTGATGAAACAAAACCTTTTCACATGACTAACACTCATAATTTTATCTCAATGAAAAATACTATAACCAATAGCCTGCAATTAATACTCTTTTAGTTATGTTATAGCATCATATATATAAATCCACTTTCAAAAGTCTTCCAGTTGGAATAACCATATGGTTGAATTCCAAATTAGCGATCTATAATGGGGATCACCCTTCACATAAGCTATATCAAGCTCACTTGTGAGCTATAGTGGGGCTCATCCCATCATATAAGCTATAACAGGCTCACCTGTGAGTTTTAATGGGGCTAAAACATTCTTATAGGCTATGTAGAGCTCACTCGTGAGTTATAATGGGGCTCATAACTACACAAAATCTTTTTTTTGCACAACTTTAAGCTATAATGATGGTCAACCATTCATATACGCTTTTTTGGGCTCACCCATTTCATATATTTCTTAAGTACCCTTTCAAAAACACATTCATCACAAGACCCTTTCTAAATATTCTATTAATCCCATATGAAATACATTTTCATATAAAAATAATATTTTCATTTAAGAAAACATTTTCAATACCAAGATACCCAAAAGATGTAATATGGGATTTCATTTCCTTTTAAGATGCACTATGTCTTATAGTGGCATCCAAATATAAAATAATACTTTCTGCAGTAGAGAAGTCATTGTCTCCATATATGTAAAAGAAGACATTCCTTTTATCATTTTGTCAAAATTTTCCATAACAATGATTTCATTTTAAAACCATTGAATTTAGTTAAATATCTATATAAAATTTCCCTTTAAATACTATTATATGCATATTAATAAATATGTAAATTAATAGTGTCAAGATAAATATTTGATGATTAAATCATTTAATATTCAAGGTGTCTATTACAACATTGAAAATTTAAATCATCGTTTCCATGAATTAATACATTTAATAAACATTAAATAACATTATTATAGATAAAATAGGGATCTGAAATGTCATATTAGTTTTTTTACACATTATAAAAGAATAAATGGGAATATTATCATGAAATTCCACAATGAAAGGAGATTGGGACAAAGTCCCTTACATGGAGTCTGAATTGTCTCGTTCGTTCATTAATTTCTTGAATAATAATCTCGGTTTAATTTCAACATGATTTGGAACCTTTTTATATTTTATTATTCAATTTATATCACTTATTACCATCTTATAGATATAATTTAAATATTTGAGTTCATATCAGACGTTTTGTCGATGTTTAGTATTTGAGTAAAAAATTCACATATTTTGATAAAAATTATCCATGTGGTAGTAATTCCATTATCTATTGAATATTATTAATTATTTAAATATATTTTCATTAAATGTGAATTTTAGAATAGTCTATAAAATTTGATGTTGTGAAATGAAATGCACCGTTCATGGAGATGGTAGGTCATACGTATACATGAACGCTACATTAATTTCCTTTTCATATTAATGGAATTAATAATAAATGATACATATTTATATTATAATTCTATTATAATATATATGTTATATATGTTACATAAGTTCATTAATTCCATCCTTTATATGTTACATGTATGGAATGAACCGGTCCTATCACTTTGAGGGAGCGGTAGTCCACACTTCCTTAAATGAAATTATAGTATTTACACATTATTGAAAGAAAAATTAAATGTTGTAAATAAACATTATAGAAGCATTGAGACAATAATAATATAATAAATATCATATATGAATATATATCTATCATATTTCCCACAATGATACTCATTTTGGGAGGCAGTAGTTGGTCGTATAGAGAAACAGTGTGTTCAATATCCATTAGATATAGGTGTGTGTATGTTCGGTTTGAATCCTTCGTATAAAAAATACTAGAATATTTATTATATTGGTGTTTTTATGTAATTGTATAATAAGAAAAGAATGGGGAGTGAAAAGACAAATAAATGAATGATATATTAGTGAATATGCTACCTCTAAAACGTGTAAATCCATTTTATTTGAAGAAAAATGATTTCTTGAAATGACAGATTACCAAGATAAAGATTTTAGGAGAAATTTAGGTATGTTGGGAGATTATTTGAGATGAATTTTGGGGCTATAAATAGATTTAGTGGTGTTAGTAAGTTCATAGAGGTGGTGGCCTTTTATAGGAGGGAGGAGAGGCACTTTAAGAATGTCTTGAAATATTATTTTATTATAAATTGATTTTCTAATTTTAATAGTTAAAATGTGAAAAATATATATGATAATATGATTATTGGACTAAATCCTCTCAACCAATAGGTTTTATACATGTTTAGGTCACAAAAATGACATTATCTTTACACTTTAACCATTAGTTAAAAACATTAACTCTTACCATTTGTTCTTGTGTTTTCATAATATATTGTTACTATAGTTACAATAAAATGACAATATAAACAAAATTGGATCATTAATGAAATTTATAACATTATTAATATCATTGGGAAGAATATTAGATATTTATGACTATTATATCATTTAATAAAATAGTATTTGTTTTTAAAAACTCATATATGTCAGTTTTAACACTATTTAGTAAAATATTTTAGTTAATGTCATAACAAATTGATTCCTTTGAAACATATGAATTAAAAAATCCCTCACATGTCAATTTCTTCCAAAAAATTCTTAGATGGAATAAAAATTTCCAAATTACAATTATTTTAATATTTATAATATCATTTATTTGAATATTTCATTAATAAGGTTATCGTTGCATCATCATTGTGTCATAAATATATTTCTTTATTTAATTAATATAAATTATAAATACAATACCTTGATATGGGAATTATTTTTAAATTTAATCTGAGTATTTATATTCCAAGATATAATTTATATAAACCCCAATTATTTTAGTTAAGAGATACATGTTTGTGTTATATTTCTCTTCTCATTAGATTAATATTATAAAAGGTCATTATCGCACCCATGTGGCTCCATGGGGTCCTAAAATACACCCAAGGATTCCCATGATTATAAATATCTTATCCAATAAGATTAGGACATGTTTTAGGGTAATTTTATACTATTATATAATTATATAATACCCTTATCTACATGATTTACACTTTAATAATGGTAAATAAAAATAATTACTGAAGTTACTATTAAAAATGTCCAAAAATAAAAGGTACCTATTTACACAATTTCGACCTTATGATTCCAAATATGGAATCTATTTTTCTAAGTTCATAACACATATGTTTTAATAATTAATTTAAAATTAATTTCTGTTGTTAAAACCAGAATGTAGGTTTTTAAAAAGTAAAGAACATTCAAAAGATTGACATGTGTTTATGTCCAATTTAAATTTGAAATTATATTCAATTACCATCATTATATTAAATGGTAAAAACCTAATCCAACTAAACATTAAAACCAATTTGAAGGATAATCTAGCTATATAAATAAATTATATGAAATGACTTTTTTGAATTAAAATGTATTATTTTTCACTATTCATAAAATTATGGATTTCATCAGAAAAATACCAAAATATAAGTTGAAGTAAATTTTAATATCATTATTCTAAAAAATATGTCTATGTTAACAAATAGAACATTTAAAAGTGTCAGAAACTATTTCTATAAAGGGTTCTCTATCAAAAGGTGGTAAAAAAACCTTTTAAATATTTTAGTGTTTTTAATGATTTACATTGGATTCATTCTCATTTTATGTCAGTAAAACTCATTTGATATATTTTATAATATAAAAAATATGTAAACTCGTAATATAGGTTATTCTGTTCATTCACCCAATTCAATTTCTATGGGTTAACTACCATTTAAAATAATATGTTTATTGTTGTATTTTTTTTTTGTATAGCCTAGTGTTGTGTGCAATGTAAGATTTTAGAGAAAACCATTATTTTGTGTCAGATACTCTATAATACATTGTGTCCCCTTTAAACTAAAATTAATAATAAATTCAACAATATTAATAGATATGAAAATTTATTATTCTATAAATATTGGGGATGTTACATCATTCCCCCTTTTGGAAATGGAATCCTCCAAATTTTAAAATTGGGCTCAGAAATGATAATTAAAATAACACATCGAAGAAAGAATTAACAAAACTATATATTTAAAACAATTAAAATGATGTAAAAATGTCACCCAAGATATTTCATGACCTAACCCGGGAGCCACTAAAATGGTGCTCCAAACCAGTTCTCCACAAGGCCTCAAGCGCGCCTCGCTGTACGCCAGAGGCTGCTGACTAGCAGCCAGGGCCTAGGGTGTGATAGTGGGGAGAATATTCCCTCATACAAGAGTAAGAAAATATTATAAATATCTAAGTATCATAAAAAACAAAAATTAAACAGTGTCTGAAAGTAATAAACAACTTAAATAGAACAAGCTGCCACAGTAATATATTATAAAAGCTCGAACAGCTATGCAATACAATACAACACTGGTCACCCACCGGGCCGACCATACAGATACATGTAAAAAAGAAATTGAAAGTAAAAGTAAGGGATCAACCACTAACTTTGAGCCAATCCACGTACACAATCTCCAAACACTGTCAAACTACAACAGCCTGATCAGTAAAACCACTCGAGCAGCTTCACTCAATCATGAAACACTGGGCCTCTGCCTAAATCCACCATGCAACATGTGCTCAACCTAGACATAAGGTATACACGTACACCGAGGTGCAAGTGCAGGGGTGAGAAATAATCTAAGAACTGCTCCCTGATAAGAAACATATAACTGTACTGGTAAAAGTGTATGCAGTAGTAGAGTTCTTAGCCTAGCTGGAACACAAAAAAAGTAAGTAAACTAAACATGCAACCACAGTTGAACACAGGGTCTGTAATCAATGTCAACTGGGCAACTGCCACCATGGATGTCCATGTCTATATACATATACATGTATTGTCCCATACCTATACACATATACATAAATATGAATATCCACAATTAGGTGAATCAAATAACAAGAAACCACATCAGTAGTCAATCCTTGGGACCACAAGCCTGATCTACTGGACATCTTGTGCAAGGGTATTGAGCTGGACGTCATGCCACTAAGGCTGTGTATCGTCAAGTTGATATATGAGTTTGTAATACCATTGACATGTACCTTCTTTGGCCAACGAAAGAAATATATCTTTGAAAAAGATAACAAAAAACAAGTAACCATTGTCCTCAAACATGTGAATCCTTACCCTCATGAAAACAGAAACTAAACCCTTAGGTGACTGCCCTCAGGCATAACGAATAGTGCCCTCAGGCGTATAAGAATCTAGCCCTCAGGCACGAAATCTACTACCCATGGGCATGTGAAACGTTTACCTCATGCTAAATAAACACTTCCCTTGGGCGTTCTATAGGAAAAACAAGTAACCGAGATGAGCCCATTGCATAAGAAAGCAATTTATATATGTTTCCTCTCATGAAAACTCAAAACATGCTATCATCACGGCATACACATGGGTATCCTAGAGAAATGGCAAAACAAGGGAAACATACCATCAGGGTGGCCCTAGATAAAAGCAATGATCCCAAACAGTAGTTTTATATTTATTCATTAGACTACCTATGCAATTCTAGGTATCTCAACAATCAAAGCCTCAGCCACACGACCCCTGAACATGGGCTCGTGGTACAAAGATACACAAAAATAACTCGACAGTTGGAATTAAACACAAGAACACCTACTACTCAATATAAAAAGGATAAGTAGGCATGCCAACAAACAAGAAGATGCCACACGACAGGCTCACCATCCACCAACCAGGAATCACCTCTAGTAAACACTAAAACATCATCATCCCAAGTCAGATATAAACAGACAAGTGTGGGTGGCCCTAATGCTCAACCTAACAATACAACCAAATCCCAAAGGGATCACAAGTTCATCACGGGTTCTAGGTGACTCCTGATCACTATATCTACCCAAACCCGACATAACAACTCAGGGTCAGTCAAACAATAGTTATCCCCTTGGGAACCTCATGTCAAACACTAAGGAGGCATCATACTCGAGATCCTCCAGGTAAACACGAGTGAAGGCATCCCACACAGGATCCTTAGCAAAGAGTAAGGGTGGAATCATACACAGAATCCTCAAATGAAGGACACATAGGCAATCCATAACATGGATCCTAACAAAAAAAGAACAAGGGTGAGATACTACCAGGGACTCCCTAGGTCTGCACACAAGTAGAGACATCCCTCAAGGGATCCTTGGAAGTGCCCGGTCTCATGGCATCATAAGCCAGAAGGGAACACATCACAAGGAAAAAATCCTCTAAAGAAAAGGTTACGAGAGATAGCTCGTAGCTCATATCATATTAAAGGTCTTGACTATGTTGATAAAAAAACCCAACCTTTCAACCATGCCAAGTCTCACCCTCAGGTGACAACTGAACTTGATAACTGGAGGAAGAACCCATCCATTTAGATAAAACCCCCCAAAACCTCATTTACACGACATTAAAAAAGTTAAAAGGATTCTTCCATTGAGATATAAGTGAAAAAACACTCATAATCGACTACTCACACGCCCAATTCTGACTTCCAGGGCCCAAGATATCCACAAAACTACTAAGACGGGAAGTACATGGCCAGAGTCCATATCCAGAACACATTGAGCCTACCTGTGTAATTGTACATGGAATGTACTTTACTGTACGTGGTGTGTATGGTTCACAAAAAGTCACCCATGTGTTTTTCACTAAAACACATGCCCATGTTCTACTACACGGCGTGTACTCAAAGTACGTGGCGTGCACTCCAATAAAAAACCCTTATTCTGTGTTTCTTATCACATGGCTGGTCACACAGACAACCACTACATGTAGTTTACTCAAAGTACACGGCATGTACTTATGAAAAATTCATCTTCCATGAACTAGAAGAACACACACCGTGTGTTCTGGGTTTTTCGACGGGAAATCCCAGAATACGCCCGAAATCCCTGTTTTTTCCCCTGAAACAACTGATCGAGCCCCACGGGCTTACAAGAAATAAATATAAGGATTTAAAAACATAAAAAACATGATTGAAGGGGATCTGTGTCAAAAACATAGACAACCCTACCTTCGGGCAGAAACTACAGAAGCTTCTGTTTATTTCACGGCTCACGGTTGCCGCACGCCAACTCAGCGCATCGAGAACTTCGAATCAGTACCCCTATTTCCTCAAAAATATACCTATTTCTCAATCTACAGTTACCCCCATAGGTCACAACCAAGGAGGAGGTGTATTAGACATGCACAAGGAGAAGTAGGTAAAATATAAGGAAGAAAAGATAAGAAAATGAGAAAATAAAAAAAAGAAAAAGGGGCTCGGGCCGGCCACGACGCCCGACATGAGTTTATGCCTTACCTAGGCTAAACTCCCTATTCCGAAATCGATGGCACATATGGAGTATCTATAGGAATATCCATTTAATGGTTATTTCCAAATGAACTTACACGAATAATTTAATATTTAATTTAATAATATTAAGTATTAAATATTCTGCTAAAATTCAAACAGCTCGGATTTCCACCAAACTCTTGTCCTAGGGAAAACCCCCAATTCAGGGACCAACAGAGTGGTTAGATAAATTATCCGAGATCAGATGGTAAGGTAAAATGACCATTCTACCCCTCATGAGCATCCAATAGAAAATAATCAATTTTTTTCTCAAAACAATATCCTGGAAAAACATAGGTTCTTACAAACTCCCCACCACAAACATTCTCATCCTTGAGAAGCCCAGTGAAGGGACCAACAACCATGCTCTGACCTGATAATCTGCACACCCAAGCTATCTGGTTCGTCCCACGACCATCTTTATAGCGTTAACAACCACCTTTTACACAGATGAAATTCAACTACGACCGATCTGGTACTCCCCCCCATAGGAATACCCTTATCGTCATCTTAAAAGAAAACTATGAGATCAAAAACTCCTAGAAAACACTGAAGTTTAACCAAGAAAAGGAAAACCACTCTCAAAGGGCCAATGGTGCACTCCCCACTATATAGATTTCCTTACACTTCTTCGAGAGCACAACCAGAATAGGATCCATCCGCAGCATGGATGAACATTAAGAAAGAAAAAAAGAGCTCGATGTAGGTTCAAAGCTGTCTCAACATACACAATAAAAATCATGATAGTGCATGATTGTCTCTAATAGGAGTACACTAAGATTTAACTGAAGGTGTGTAAACCATTCTCTAATCCATGCTCACATCCTGCCAAAACCTGACTAGGATTCAAGCATGGGTAAACCATTTCATGGTATCCATACATTTCAAAAAGTCACTTATACAACATAGGGACATTACAGCGCAACATCTAGGATCCGAGTCCATAAAAATTCTTGAAACATCAGTCCTCAGTTCACACCTAGCCACTCACCGATTTAGGTTCAAAATATGTCACCTGCAACAACAACATCAGACACACTGGTTGACCTGGCCAGGCACCCATATAGTGCGGCCCATCAATGTCGGTCGCAAAAAACAAGCACCGCTAAAAGGCATTGGAAATCACAGGCCAACCATTCTAACACAGGTTTCCCTAGAATGGAACAAACATCGACCTACGAGGGTTCGATTTAAATCCAAGGGTCTCTAGGTCTCCCACCTAGCCCTATAAAAACACCTCATGACTAGGTCACAAGGTCTAAACACCTATCCAGAAAGATGAAAAACCTCTCAGAAGCTGGTGAAGATCACAACGACAAAAGAAAGTCAAAACCAAAACACAACCTAAAAGGGCCCTGATCCTCCCTGAGAATCCTCAGAAGGAACTACTCCCTAGAGTTCACAACCCAAGCAGAAGAGAAACTGAACTGACACTCATCAGGTATTCGTATACAAAAATACCACAAGGAGGTCTAGTTCACAAGAAAATCCTTGGAATCTATCAACATCCTACACACTGATTCAACTAGATTACCATAGACCTGAGAAACAACACCCAAAAGGGGTTAAACAGAAAGGCATCACGCGCCATATCGACCAATCGGGGTCACTACACCACCTGTACATGAGGACTGCGTCATCATCCCCACACCAACGCCTCAACATAGATCCAGATAACCTACTATCAGAGTAAAAATTATGTGTAAGAAGATCCAAAGGTCTCAATCGTCAATAAAAACACACACTAGGAGGCATATATGATATGAATCCTATATGTCTGGTATGATACATGGGACACCCCTTTCCTTTTCCAACCAGGATTCAAAATCCATCTCGGGCATCATACTAATGACCAAGAGCCAGATATCCATAGTAAATCAAATCATAACACAACATGTGCGTCACTCAAGGCAAAAATCATATACAACTGTTAAATCGCAAAATCAGAATAGCAATCCCACACCCTGGAAACAAGGACTTCTTACTGAACACGTGTTCTCGACGCACCAGCCCGATATCCATCACAGGTTCCAACACATTACTAATAATCCTATCTACCATATCTCAAATAGAAAAGGCCAGGAAAAGAAAACTCATCAGATACCACTTTGTAATGACCCAACCCAGGAGCCATTAAACTGGTGTCCAAGACAGTTTTCCACATGGCCTCAAGCGCGCCTCCCCGTACGTGAGAGGCTGCCGACTAGTAACGAGGGCCTAGGGTATAATAGTGGGGAGAGTATGCCCTCATATCAGAGTAATAAAACATCGGAAATAACTATGTATCATACAAAGCCTAAAGTAAACAGAGTGCAAAAGCAACAAACAACAGAAATAGAGAAATCAGTAATAGTAAAATGATGTTAAAGCCTGAACAACAATGCAATACAAGACAACACTAGTCACCCACTGGGCCGACCTTACAGTTACAAGAAAAAAATATATTTAAAGTAAAAGTAAGGGCTCAACTACTAAATCTGAGCCAATCCACATACCCGATCTCCAAACACTGTCGAACTGTAGTAGCCCGATCAGTAGAACCACTCGAGAAGCTCCGCTCGATCGTGCAACACTAGGCCTCTGCCCAAATCCACTATACAAATTGTGCTCAACCAGAAAAGTAGACATAAGGTCTACACATACACCGAGGTGCACATGCAGGGGTGAGAAATAATCTCAGTAGAGCTCCATGACAAGCAACCTATAACTGTAATGCTAAGAGTGGATGCAACAGAAACGTGCTCAACCTTGCAAGAACACAACAAAAGGAAGTAAACCAAACATGCAACCACAGTCGAACTCAGGGTTCATAATCCCTCTCAACTGGGCAAGTGACACCATGGATTTCCATATCTATATATGTATACATGTATAGTCCCATACCTATACACATATACATAAATATGAATATCCATGATTAGGTGAATAAAATAACAAGAAACCACATCAGCAGTCAATCATTGGGACCACAAGCCTGATCTCATGGACATCCTATGCAAGGGCATTGAGGTGGAAGTCATTCCACTCAAGTCATGTATCATTAAGTCAATATATGGGTCCATAATCCTACCGAAATGTACCTACTTCGGCCAACGCTAGAAATATATCTCTGAACAAGTTAACCAAAAACAAGTATCCATTGTCCTTAGGCATGTGAATCCTTACCCTCAGGCATACAGAAACTAAACCCCCAGGTGACTGCCCTTAGGTATAACAAATAGTTCCCTTAGGAATATTAGAATCTTGACCTCAGGCACATAAGCTACTGCCTACAAGCAAGTGAAACGTTTCCCTCGGGCTAAAAAAACACTACCCTCAGGTGTTCCATAAGAAAAAAAAGTAACTAGGCCGAGTCCATTGCATATGAAAGCAATTTATATATGTTTCATTTCAAGAAAACTCAAAACATTCTATCATCACGTCATACCCATAGGTATCCTGGCCAAACGACTAAACAAGGGAAATGCACCCTCGGGGTGGCCCTAGATCAAAGCAACGATCCCAAACAGCAGTTTTATATATATTCATTAGACTACCTATGTAATTATAGGTATCTCAACAATCAAAGCCTCAGTCACAAGACACCGAACATGGGCTCATGCTATGACGATACACAAAAACAACTCGACAGTTGGAATTAAACACAAGACCACCTACTACACAGGCACACAAGGAAAAGTAGGTGTCCCAAAAAACAAGAAGACGCCTCACGTCAGGCTCAATAGCCACTAACCCAGAATCCCCTATGTTAACCACTACAACATTAGCAACCCATGTCAGATATAAACAAATGGGAGCGGGTGGCCCGAACGCCAAACCCAACAATACATCAAAATCCCAAAGGGATCACCAGTTCGTCATGGGTTCTAGGTGACACATGAACACCATCTCTACAAAATCCCGACGTAACATCTCATGGTCAGTCAAACAACGGGTAACCCCTTGGGTCCCTAATGTCAAAAATTGAGGAAGCATCATACTCGGGATCCTTCAGGTAAACACAGGCAAAGGCATCCTACATGGGATCCTTAGCGAAGAGTAAGGGAGGAATCATACACAGAATCCTAAAATGAAGGACAAATAGGCATTCCATAACATGGGTCCTATCAAATAAATAACAAGATAGAGAACCTACCAGAGACTCCCTAGGTTAGCACAAAAGTAAAGACATCCCTAAGGGGATCCTTGGAAGTGCCCGGTCTCATGGCCTCATAGGCCAGAATGGAACGTCTCAGAAGGGAAACACCCTCAAAAGAAAAGGTTATGGGAGATAGCTCACATATCATCTCGTATTAAAGGTCTTAACTAAGTTGGTCTGAGCACCCAATTTATCAACCATGCCAAGTCTCACCCTCAGGTGACAACTAAAATCGATAACTGGAGGAAGAACACCTCCATTTATATAACCCCCCAAACCACATTTAAATGACCTATAAAAGTCAAAAGGATTCCACCATTGCTATCTACATGGAAAAACGCCCAGAATCAACTACTCACACACCCAATTCTGATTTCCAGGGCCCATGATATCCTTAAAACTACTATGACGAGAAGTACATGGCCAGAGCACATTTCCAAAACACATTGAGCATTCCTGTGTAATAGTACACGATGTGTACTTTACTGTAAACGGTGTGTAATGTTCAAAAAATCCCCCCATGTTTTGTTTCACTAAAACACATTCCCATGTACCACTACATGGCGTGTACTCAAAGTTCACGATGTGTACTCCAAAAAAAACCCCTATTCCATGTTTCTTCTCATACGGATGTTCACACGGACAACCACTACACGGCGTGTACTCAAAGTACATTCCATGTACTTATGCAAAATTTGTCTCCCTCGAACGGGAATAACACACAACATGTACCCCTTGAACACATGCTGTGTATTATGGGTTTTCTGACGGGAAATCCCAGAATACGCCCGAAACACCAGTTTTCACCCCTGAAACAATAGATTGAGTCCCATGGGCTTACAAGAAAGCAATATAAGGATATAGAAGCATAAAAACATTTCTAAAGGAGATATATGGAAGAAAATAAATGGACCTACCTTTGGGTAGAAACTGCCGATGCTTCGGTTGATTTCACGGATCACGGTTGTCGCACGCCAACTCAGCGTGTCGAGAGGTTCGAATCGGTACCCCTCTTGCCTCCTAACTCTCCCGATTCCTCAATCTCAAATTTTTCCCATAGCTCACGTCCTTGGAGGAGGTGTAGGAGATGTTCTCAAGTAGGAGGAGGAAAAAAGAGAAGGATGAAAAGAATAGAAAAGAAGAAAAGAAGGAAAGAAAAGGAAAAAAAGGGGCAAGAGCCGGCCCCGTCCCCCGACATGAGTTTATACCCTCCCTAGGCTAAAATCCCCATTCCAGAATCAACGGCGTAGAAGGAATCTCAATAACACGCTCAATTTAACAATTATTTCCTAATGAACCTATGCGAATAATTTAATATTTTATTTAATAATATTAAATATTAAATATTCTGCTAAAATTCGAATAGCTCAGTTTTCCAAAAAAACACATGTACTAGGGTAAACTCCCTATTCTAGGACAAACGATGTTGTCATTAAAATTATTCGAGATCAAATTGGTAGAGGGAAAGATCATTTTACCCCTCACGAGAATCCAATAGAAAAACGTTAACTTTTTTCTCAAAACAACAGTCCAGAAAAACATGGATTCTTACAAACTCCCCAATATAAACCCTCTCATCCCCGAGAAGCCTAGTGAAGGGACCAACATCCATGATACCAACCTGAGAATCTGCAAAACCAAGCTATCCAGATCATCCCATGACTAGCCTTATAGCGTTAACAACCACCTTCTACATAGAATACAATAAAATACATCTGATCTCGTACTCCCCACCATAGGAATACCCTTATCTTCATCTTAAAAGAAAACTCCGAGCTCAAAAGATCAAGGAAAACACTGAAGTTTAACCTAAACATACAAAACCATTCTCAAAGGGAAATTGGTGCACTCCCCACCATATGGATTTCCTTACACTACTTCGAGAGCACAACCAGAACATGTTCCATCCGCAACACATATGAACATCAAGAAAGAAAAAAAGAGCTCAATGTAGGGTTGAAGCTCTCTCAGCATACTCAAGGAAAATCAGACATCACATGATCGTCTCTAACAGAAGTACACTAAGAATTAACCGAAGGCATGTACAACATTCTCCGAGATATGCTCACATCCTGCCAATACAAAAAAAGGATTCAAGCACAGGTCAACCATTTCACGATATCCTAACATTTCACAACTTCACTTATACAACATAGGGAAATTCCATCACAACTTCCAGGATCCGAGTCCATAGAAATTCTTGAAACATCGGTCCTTGGTTCACATCCGGCCACTCACCGATTTAGATTCAAACGATGTTGCCAACAATAATAACATCAGAAACACTGGTTGACCAGGCGAGGTACCTATACAATCCTGCCCGTCAAAGCCAGTCGCGAAAAAAAAGCACTGCCAAAAGGCATTAAAAAAGGTCCAATCATTCTCACACAGGTTTCTCTAGAACGGAATAGACATCGACCTACCAAGGTTCGATTCAAATCCAAGGGTCTCTATGTCTCCCACATAGCCCTACAGAAACACCTCACAACTTGGTCACAAGGCCTAAACACCTCGCCCAAAAGAAGAAAAACCTCTCAGAAGATGGTAAAGATCACAATGAACAAAGAAAGTCAAAACCAAAACACAACCTACAAGGGCCCTGATCCTCTCTAAGCATCCTCAGAAGGAACTACTCACTGGAGTTCACAACCCAAGCAGAAGAGAAATTGAACTAACACTCATCAGGTATTCGTAAACGGAAATACCCCAAGGAGGTCCAGTTCACAAGAAAAGCCTTGGTATCTATCAACATCATACTCATCGATTAGACTAGATTACCATTGACCTGAGAAACAACACCCAATGATGGGTTAAACAGAAATGCATCACATGCCATATTGACTAACCGGGGTCAATGCACCACATGTGCACGAGGACTGAGTCCTCATCCTCAAAACAATGCCTCAGCGTAGATCCACATAACCTTACATCAAAGTAAAAAAGTATGTGTAAGCAGAACCGAAGGTCTCAGTTGTTAGTAAAAACACACACTAGCAGGCCTATATGATATTAATCCTATGTGCCTAGTATGTTTCATGAGACTCCCCTTTCCTTTTCTAGCAAAGAGTAAACATCCATCCCTGTCATCTTACCAATGGCCAAGATCTAGACATCCACAGTAAATCAAAGAACCACACAACATGTGTGTCGCTCAAGGAAAAAATCATATACAACTGTAACATCGCAAAATCAGAATAGTAATCCCAAACCTTGGCACCAAGGACTTCTTACCGGAACAAGTGTTCTAGACGCACTAGCCTGATATCCATCAAAGGTTCTGACACATTCATAATACACCAATCTACCATATCCCAAATAGTAAAGACTAGGAAAAGAAAACTCGTCTAATACCACTTTGTAATGACCCGACCTGAGAGCCACTAAACCGGTGCTCCGAGCCGGTTCACCACAATGCCTCAAACACGCCTCCCCATACGCCTGAGGCTGCCAACTAGCAGCAAGGGCCTAGGGTGTGATAGTGGGGAGACTATTCCCTCATACCAGAGTAAGAAAACAAATTAAATAACTAAGTATCACACACATGAGAAAGAAAAAACAGTGCAAAAGAAATAAAAAACTGAAATAGAACAAGCTGTAATAGTAAAATGCTGTAAAATCCCGAACAACTATGAAATACAATACAACACTGGTCACCTAGCAGGCCGACCATATAGATTCAAGTACAAAAGAAACTGAAAGTAAAAGTATGTACTAAAATACTAACTCTCAGACAATCCACGTACCTGATCTCCAAACACTATCGACCTGCCACAACCCGATTAGTAGAACCACTCGAGAAGCTCCGCTCGATCATGCAACACTGGGCCTCTTCCCAAATCGACCATGCAACTCATGATCAACCTGAAAAGCAGTCATAAGGTCTACAAATACACTGAGGTGCACGTGCAGGGGTGAGAAATAATATTAGAAGGGATCCGTGACAAGAAACCTATAACTGTATTGTAAAAGTGTATGCAACAACAACGTGCTCAGCCTAGATGGAACACAACAAAAGGAATTAAACCAAACATGCAACCACAGTCGAACCCAAGGTCTGTAATCCCTGTCAACTAGGCAACTTCCACCATGGATGTCCATATTTATATACATATATATGTATAGTCCCATACCTATACACATATACATAAATATGAATATCCATGATTAGGTGAATCAAATAACAAGAAACCACATCAGTAGTCGATCCTTGGGACCAAAATCCTGATCTTTTGGACATTCCGTGCAAGGGCATTGAGCTGGACGTCATGCCACTCAAGACGTGTATAATTAATTCGATATATGGGTCTGTAATCCCATCGATATGTACCTCCTTCGGCCAATTCCAGAAATATATCTCTGAACAAGTTAACCAAAAACATGTAACCATTTTTCTCAGACATGTGAATCCTTACCCTCAGGCGAACAGAAACTAATCCCTTAGGAGACTTCCCTTAGGAATAACTAATAGTTCCTTCATCTGTATAAGAATATTTCCCTCATACATGGACGCTACTACCCACAGGCATGTGAAACGTTCCCCTTAGTCCAAACAATCACTACCATCATGTGTTCCATATAAAAAACTAGTAATCGGGCCGATCCCATCACATAAGAGCAATTTATATATGTTTCCTCTCAATAAAACACAGAACATGCTATCATCATGGAATGCCCACAGGTATCCAGGCCAAATAGATAAACAAGGGAAACACACCATTGGGTAGCCCTAGATCAAAGTAACGATCCCAAATAGCAGTTTTTTATTTATTCATTAGACTACCTATGAAATTCTAGGTATCTCAACAATCAATGCTTCAGCCACACGACACCTGAACATGGGCCTGTGGTAAACAGTACACAAAAACAACTTTATAGTTGGAATTAAACACACAACCACCTACTACTCAGGCACACAAGGAAAAGTATACATCCTAACAAAAAATAAGATGCATCGTGTCGGGCTCAATAGCCACCAACCAGGAAGCTCCTCTAGTAACCACTACAACATCCACAACCCATGTCAGATATAAACAAACTAGTGTTGGTGGCCCGAATGCCCAACCCAACAACACATCCAAAGCCCAAAGGGATCACCATTTTGGAGAAGGTTATAGGTGACACCCTATCACCATCTCTACCCAAATCCAACGTAACAACTTAGGGTCAGTCAAAAAATGTGTAGCCGCTTGGGTCCCTCATGTCAAACACCGAGGAGGAATCATACTCGGGATCCTCCAGGTAAATACGAGTGAAGGAATCCTACACAGGATCCTTAGTGAAGATTAAGGGAGGAATCACACACAAAATCCTAAAATGAAGGACACATAGGAATTCCATAACATGGGTCTTATCAAAGAAATAATAAGAGAGAGATCCTACCAGGGACTCCCTAGTTTAGCACAAAAGTAAAGACATCCCTAAGGGGATCCTTGGAAGTGCCCGGTCTCATGGCCTCGTAGGCCAGAAGAGAAAGTATCACAAGGGAAACACCCTCTAAATAAAATTTTATGAGATATAGCTCACAGTTCATCTAATATTAAAGGTCTCAACTATGTTGTTCCGAGCACCCAACCTATCAACCATGCCAAGTCTCACCTGTAGGTGACATCTGAATTCGATAACTAGAGGAAGAACCCATACATTTAGATAAAAACCCCCAAAACCCCTTTTATATGACCTCTAAAATACAAAATGATTCCACCATTGCAATCTATGAAAAAAAACCCTCAGAATCAACTACTCACACACCCAATTCTGACTTTCAGGGCTCAAGATATCCCCAAAACTACTAAGATGGGAAGCACATGGCCAGAACACATTGAGCCTACCTGTGTAATAGTACAAAGAGTGTACTTTACTATAAACAGCGTACACTATTCACAAAAAGTCACCCCATGTGTGTTTTCACAAAAACACATGCCAATGTACCACTACACGGTGTGCACTCCAAAAAACACCTTATTCTGTGTTTCTTCTCACACGGCCGGTCACACGGACTACCACTACACGGCGTATACTCAATGTACACTGCGTGTACTTATCAAAAATTCATATTCCCCAAATGGGAAGAATACAATGCATGTACCCCTGGAAGACACACCGTGTATTCTGGGTTTTCCGACAGGAAATCCCAGAATATGCTCGAAACAGTGGTTTACACCCCCGAAACAACAGATCGAGCCCCACGGGCTTACAAGCAAGAAATATAAGGTTTTAAAAACATAAAAAAAGATGTTTAAAGGGGATATATAGTTAAAAACATAAATTTTCTTACCTTCAGGTAGAAACCTCTGAATATTTGGTTGATTTCACGGCTCACGGTTGCCACACGCCAACTCAGCACGTCGAGAGCTTCGAATACATACCCCTCTTGCCTCCCAACTCTCCATATTTCAAAATCATTAATTTCTACCATAGGTCAAATCCAAGTATAAGGAATAGGAGATGTGTTCAAGGAGGATGAGGAAAAATATAAGGAAGAAAAGAAAAGAAAATAAGAAAAGAAATGGAAGAAAAAGGGGCTCGGGCCGGCCCCGGCGCCCGAAATGAGTTTATGCCTTACCTAGGCTAAACTCCCCATTCCGGAATCAACAGCGTAGATAGAATCTCAATAAGATGCTCCATTTAATAGTTATTTCTAAACAATGATTTTCAAATTATTTAATATTTAACTTAATAATATGAAATATTATATATTCCGCTAAAATTCGAACAGCTCAGATTTCCACCAAACTTCTGTCCTATGGTAAACTCCCTATTCCAGGACCAACAGAGTTGTCAGAATAAATTATCAGAGATCATCTAGTAGTGGAAAATGACCATTTTACCCCTCATGATTATCCAATAGAAAAAATTAAAACTTTTTCTCAAAACAATAGTCCGGAAAAACACGGGTTCTTAAAAGATAACACATACTAGTATTCCATGTTTGAAAAAATAGATATAGAAGAAGAACTAACTTTCTTATTCCAATAGAGATTGATAAAAAACATGATCAAGAGAATAATAAAAATCAGAAAACTAAAAACATGTGATGGGTTATAATGTCATTGATTTTGAAGTAGGAAAAGTAAACAGAAAACAATTTTTATGGATGTTTTCATAAATATGATGAATTATATTACTACATAGAATAAAAACATAAATAAATTTAATTACATGAAAGGTAAAGTATCAATATTTGATCAATTTCCACCACACACTCATCTTTTTATTCAAAAAATGTGTATTGAGGATAAATTTTTCACACCTAAACCACTATAATCAATATATAAAAACTCATATCATCCACAAAAGGTTAAATATCTTTTTCTCATACCATTAAAAATTAACAAAAACCAAAATGGTTAGTACAAGATCAGATAATCCCCAAAAATAATAATCCATTATAAAAATAAATACTACTCTTAATCTAAAAAATTAAACAAACAATACCCAAAGTTCAAAAAATACCATTCAATAAACAACTGTCCTTACAATTCATAAAAATAATCCAAACTAAAATTAAATCCCAAAATTTAGAGGTATTTGATCACATACTATTCCATGATAAATATTAACATCTATATCCAAATAAAATCTACTACCCTTAATGTCTCATACAAAAATTTAAATAACCTATTTACATATCCTCCATGATAGGTTAAACATTTCCATGAATTACCCAAATCTCCATATTTCCAAAATAAAAAGATTGATTCTTACCAAATAAAATAAATCCATTACTCCTCAAATGTAATACCATAGTATTATCTTTTCCATAGGCATATAATGCTCCCAAAAGAGCGTACGTCATCCAAAATAACATTTTTCACATAATCACCATATCAATTTCCAATACTAATTATATATATTTTATAAAACATATGTTTCCAAAATCAACATAATCATTATCTGTAAAATAATATAAATAAAAGAATAAGTCATACTAAATAGGGAATTCACATAGTCCAATGGTAGGTGATAAATCCCAGCAACACATTGGTTGTGGGTTTGATTCACATAGATTTATCTGACGCAACGGGTTTTCACACAATTTTCAAGTATTCATTTTTCAAAAAATTTATAATTTTATAACATTCCCAAAAAAGAGATAAAATCCTCAAAAAACCATAATTTTTTTTAACTTCAATGGTTTTCTCATACCTCAAATTTTTCATTCAAATATGAATAACTCTTAATTTTCTCAAACGTGAATGCTCTGAAAATACCCTTTGTCACCTAACTATTTCAGGTCATAAAGCCTGAAAAGAAGTTTCTAAGACATTGAACTTATGATCTATCTTAATTTTACAAACCCATGATGAATCCCTAAATCCTTAAGAATACATAATCTCCAATGTTGTCGAAACACTTCTTTGATGTCAACTTAATTCCCAAACCTTAAAAGTTACATAATCATGAGTTAAGTCCAGAATTCACATTTAGGATCCTTTCATTTTTAGAGATTTAGTGAATTATGCCAGAATTATTACCTAATAAAAACATAGAAATAAAAAGTAGACACATCCAATAGTATATGATTCTTCCATAACATAAAAACATTTGAAATGAAACATGGTTTATTTTCATGTTTAATCATAATAACTTCTCCTTGATTCCTTGAATCATTTCTCCTATAAAACCTATGAAATATTTAAAAACATGGGATGATCCCAAAAATCTCAGTAAGGGACATAAAAATAATGAAAACCCATTAGTCTTGTAAAAATTTGTTAACTGATTCAATGTTCTTTGAGTAGATGAAAAAAAAAATTCAAATGAATTACATTCATACATTTTTCTCAAATTAAAACACTAAAACCAATAGAAAGAAATTAAAACTCCCTTTAGTGACATAGATACTCATATATATATATAACTCCTTTCAATCATCATCAAATTGGAAAAACCATATGCTTAAATTTTAAATTGGAGATATATAATGGAAGTCACACTTCGTATAAGCTATATCGGTCTCACCTGTGAGTTATAATGCGTATCATCCCTTTATATAAGCTATAACGGGATTATCCATGAGTTATAATAGGGGTCAACCCCTTTTATAATCTATGAAATGTTCACCTGTGAGCTATAACGGGGCTCAACCCTTCATATAAGCTATTTCGAGCTCACCCGTGAGCAATAATGGGGCTCACCTCCATATATAATCTATTTCGGGCTCACTCATTTCATATAATTCTGAAGTACCTTTACAAAAACACTTTTATCACAAAACCCTTTTCAAACCATCTCTAAATCCCATATGAAAATCATTTTTTAGAAATATAAAATTTTCATTTAAGAAACCATTTTCAATACCAAGATAACCAAAAGAAGGAATATGGGATTTAATTTATTTTTAAAAGACACTATGTCTTATAGATGAATCCAAATATAATATAAGGGTTTTGACAGTGGAGAAGTCATTGTATCTATATACGTAAATGAAGACATTCCTTTTTGTCATTTTTTCAAAATATTCCGTAAAAAAGAATCCTTTATAAAACCATTTTATTAAATTCACAATATATCAAAAAATTCCTCTAAAATACTTTTATATCTATATAAATAAATATGTAAATTAATATCATGATGAAAATGATTTTATAATTAAATATTTATATATTTAAGGTGTCTCATGCCACTTTAAACATATAAATATTAATTTACATGAATTAATAAATTTAACAAAACAATAAATAATATTATTTTAGATAAAATATTTTTATGAAATTTGACAGTTGTTTTATATATATCTTATTAAAGAATAATGGTGCATATTATAAGGAAATACCTAAATGAAAGGAGATTGAGACGAAGTCCCTTACCTTGAGTCCGACTTGTCTCGTTCTTTAGTTCACTTCTTGAGAAATAAAATTATGTTAATTTGTAATTTCTTTAGAACCTTTATAAATTTTATTATTCATTTTATATCACTCATTACCATGTTATATAAATTAGTTAATTATTTTAGTTCATATTAGACATTTTCTAGATGTTGGGTATTTGAGTAAAAAATGAACATGTTTTGATAAAATTATCCATATAGTCATATATCCATATCTACAAAATATTATTAATGATTTAAATATCATATATATAAATTATATATTTTTTAGAATTGTCTAATGATTTGGGGATAATAAATGAAATGCACTGTTCATTGAGACGGTAGGTTGTACGTACGCATTAACGCTACATTTATTTCATTGTCATATTAAAGGAATGAAAACCAAATGATACATAGGTATATTATAATTCTATTGTAATATCTTTTTTTATATCCGAAAAAAGTTCTTTAATTCCATCCTTTATATGTTCCATTTAGGGCATGAATGAGTCATATCACTTTAAGGGGGCAGTAGTCCACAGTTTCTCAAATGAAATTATCATCCTTACATATTATGGAAAGCATAAAATTATGATGTAAATAAAAATAATAAAAGAATATATAAATAAAAAATATAATATATATCATATATAAATATAGATCCATCATAATGGCCACCATGAGTGGTGGTATGAGAAGATTAAAAGATCATCGTTTTGTGAGACATTAGTTCTAGTACACAAAAAAAACAAGTTCTATATCCATTAGATAGAGGAGTGTGAAAGTTTGGTTCAAATACTCCTCATAGAACCTAATTTTATATATAAAATACTATTCATATTCTTTAATCATTGAATAAGATGAGAATATGGGGTGATGAAGGAAAATAAAGTAACAGAACGTTAGAGAAGACACTACCGATAAAACGGGTAACTTATTTTCATTTGAGCCAAAAATGAGTTATTGAATTACCTTCATCCAAATGTAGGGCTTCTAAGAGAATGGTATGGATGTTGGGGGATTTTTTTAGAATAATTTTTAAGATACAAGGGGCTTGAGAGGTGTGAGTAAGTGGGTTGATGTGGTGACCTTTTATAAGTGGGAGGGAGGGAACTATATGAATGTTTTGAAATATTATTTTATTATAAATTTAATTTTGAATTATAATAGTTATAAAGTGGTAAATATATAGGATAAGATGATTATTCATCTAAATCCTCTAAAAAAATATGTTATAGACAAGTTTAGGTCACACGACTAACCCTATCCTTTAGCATTAACCCATAGTAAAAAACAATAACACTTACCATGTCTTCTTTTATTTTCATAATATATTGACACTATATTTACTATAAAATTCCAATAAAACTAATAGTAGATCATTAAGAAACATATAAACATTATATAATTTTGTTTGATTAATATTAGATTTTTAAGACTATTATCGATTATAATAAAATAGTATTTGTTTTTAAAAATTCTTTTATGTCAATTTTGACTTGTTTAGTAATAGTTTTTTCATAAAGTCGTAAAAACCTGATTCCTTCGCACAAAAGGCATTAAACAATCTATCAAATATAAATTTCTTTCAAAAAATTCATCTATGAATCAAAATTTTCAATTTACATTTATTTTAATATTTATGATATCATTTATTTGAATATTTCATTAATAATGCAATCACTACATAATCATTATGTCATAAATATATTTATTTATATAATATAAAAAAATTATAAATAAAATAAAAGGAAATATTAAATCTTCATTGATTTATAATTCCTATTTATAGTCTAATATATCACTTATATAAACCAAATTAAAATAATTTTGTTTAGGAGATAAATGTTTATTTTATATTTCCCTTTTCTATAAATTAATTATTATTAATGGTTATTATCACACCCAAGTGGCTCTATGGGGTAAATAAATAGACCCTTGGATTTCCATGGTCGGAAATATCTCTTAAAATATTATTAGGATTCGTGTTAGGTGAGATTTTTATAATTATAATATTATTTTTACCCTTATGTACTTCATTTACCCTTTAATCATGGTGAATAAATATAACTGCAGAAGTTACTGTTCAAAATGCCCAAAAATAACAGGGACCTATTTACTAAATTTGGACCTTCTAATTTAAAATAAGAAATCTATTTTTCCAAATTCAAAACACTGAAGTTTCAGTAATTAATTTAAAATTAATTCTCATTATTAAAATCAGAATGATAGTTTTTAAGAAAAAAATCTGTCACAAGATTGACATGTGTATATGTCCAATTTACATGTAAAATCACTTCTAATGAACATAATTGAATTAAATTATATAAATATAATAAAATTAGACTTTAAAACCAATTTAATTAAATATATATATATATAAGTTAAATGATAAAGGAGTTATGAACTAAAATGCAGTATTTTTCACAATTCATAAAAATGTAGATTTTATCATAAAAATACCAAAATTTCAACCACAGTTAATTTTGATGTCCCCCTTATAAAGAATAATTTTTTAACCAATAGAATATACAAAAGGTAAAAAAACTATTTATAAAATTTTTTCTCCATTAAAAGGTGGTAAAACGACATTTTAAAAATATTAGAGCATTTTATGCTTAAATTGGATTCATTAACATTTAATGCTTCTAAAATTAATTAGATAATTTTTTTAAAAATTAAAAAATATGTAAAATTATAATATATTTAATAATGTTCATTCCCACTAATAAAACGACTATGGGTTATCATAATTTAAAATAAGAATATTATGGTTGAATTATTTTTCCCTATAACTCCGTATTGTGTGTGAGGTATGATTTTGGAGAAACCCATTATTGTGTGTCAATTACACTATCATACATAATATCCCCTTTAAAATAAAATTAATATTAAATTCAAAAATATTAATAGATATGACAAATTAATATTCTATAAATACATGGGATGTTACAGTTCCTCGGTTGGAACTCTTTGTGATCTTATTATTTTAAGGCTTGAGAGTGGTCCTTGGGGAGATTCGGGGTGAGGATTTTTATGAAGTACTATTATTATATATTGGTGATTTGATTTTGGGTTGGCACCAGTTGGATCACCCCCATTATATACATGAGACATGAGAAACTGGTTTGTTGAGAGAATTTTTGAAGAAGGATTTCTACACTGGTAGTTGATGTACTGACTAGTGGCCCATAGTATGAGGATATATTTTGGTTTATTTCTATATGATTTTCCCCCATTATATGACCTTAGGTTGGGTGGAATATAGTTTTGGTGTTTTTATTTCATCACATGTTTCATTCGACAAGGGATGGGGTATCATGTATTAGTATGTTCCAGATTATACATGATCTCTAGGGTTCACCTATGTCTAGTATCTATTAATTTGATTACACTGATGAATGTGGAACTTCCATGACTATATCCATTTATGTTATTTTATGATCATTATAGTGACTTTTCATGTAATTTTTGTCTTAGAATTTGATGTGTTATTTTTCAAAAGTTTAATGAAATATTTTTTCCATAGAAAAGTGTTTTTTCCTCTTTGTGAAAGTGGTAAAAATAAACATTAGTTTCCCATTGAAAATTATAAAATCATACTAAATAAATGACCTTGGTTTTATAAATTAATGAGAGAAATTGATTGTACATTATTTTTAAGAAAAATGAGTAGAAAAACAAACTTTGATATATTCTAGTTCAAACTTGAAACTTGATGTTTCTTTTATTTTATAGTATGTGAATTGGGAAATATATTATCTTGATGGCCTGTGGAATTTGAATACTCAACTATATAGTGTTTTTCTTTTTTCTTTTCTACTGTAGGTATTGGAATTGTTTCAATCTCCTTTGGAGAATTTTGAGCCTTGGGATCAAGATGTGACCCACAGGGTCATGTGTAGTTTTAGTCATCATCATGTTCGGTTATATTTTTTAGTTCATGATTAATCATTCATTTTGTGTTATTTATAATGGGGTTCTCTTTTTTTATTTTCGTTACTTTTTTATTTATATTAGGGTAAACCATTCCCATCGTCACTCTATTTATGACCTTGGCTCTTGTTGCCAACCCGGGGGGATCGGGAATGCCTCTTAGGCCTTGCCAGGGATCAAATATGGTGACCGGTTTATTGTCAACCTGATTTTAATTGTAGAAAAATATAATTCCCAAAATTTAACAAACATTAAAAGAAATATGAAAAATTTTATTCTCCACAATTCAAAAGTAATACCAAAAGTCCAATATAGACCATTCAACAAATAAAATTCCCAAAAATTCCATAAATAATCCAAACTAAGATTGAAACCAAAATGTTAGAAGGATTTAATCATATAGACTTATAGGATAGGTTTTAACATTTATCTCCAAATAACATAATTAAATATTAATGTCTCATAATAAAAAGTATCATCCTAACCTTATATTCTCTATGGTAGGATTATCATTTCCATAAGTAACCTAATTCCCCATATGTCAATAATCAAAAATCATAGATTATTTCAAAATATAATTCAACCATTACTCCACAAATAATTTCCCATAGTATTCAATTTATAATAATCTTATAATGTTCCCAAAATAGCGAACATCTTCCAAAATAACATTTAGCACTTATTATGAGAAATTATTTTCCAATACCATGGATATCCATTCAATAAAAAATAAGTTAGAAAATTAATCATATTCTTACTTCAAAAATGGTTCTACTAAAAATAAAAAGTCCTAATAACCATGTACATTATGTACGCCAGTGGTAGGTGAAAAATACTTGTCTCCCTTTAGTTGTGAGTTTGATTCCAAGCGACCTTGATCGATGCGACGAGTTGTCACCATTCCTATATGTTTCCCTTTTTATAAAGAAATATAATTCTTATAACTTTTATAAAATTCCCAAAATGATATAAAATACATAAAAATGACTAAAACATATTTTAACTTCAATGGTTATATCATACCTTAAATTTTTCATCCTAAAATGTATTATCCCACAATTACCTCAAAAAAAGATCATATAAATCGTAAAGGTTAATCATATCATTATATTTATTTCCACAAATGAAAAGATAATTACAAATCATATAAAAATTTTACATAAAAATCATCACCATTACACATAAAAGAAAAAGTATTCTATGGTAATCCCATCATCAAAAGAGAATTAATAACTTTAAACATTTCATAATCCATGGATAGAACAAAACTCTTTAATCCCTTATATGTAGACTTCTTGATCATTAAAAAGTATTCATGTTCCCTTAAGAACCATTTTCCATCGTATTCCATAATACATATTTCCTACAAACAAAAACATGAATCATGTCCTAAAATTCAAAAATGTCAAAACATGGGTCCGGTAAATAATTCATACATTTCATATGTCATTTTCCATTTCCTCATCTTCAATTGGAATGGAAATAGTTATTGATAAACATATATTTTTATGGTCCTACTGATCTCTATACATAGCCTTCTTCAAAGGACATCTATTTTCATAATAACCATACTCTCTAAATTAAAAAAAACCAATTGATAACATATAATGAACTTATTTCCCTTTCCTAGAGTGAACTAAATGCTTCCTTTTTCCTTGGAAGGTTATTTCATTATATCATTCATTCACACATATATAACACTTTACATACAAGTAAGAAACCATATTGCATTACATAATATTTAATTTTAGTCAAGAACACACATCCAAATATATTTAATAACTTTTAATGTTTAATGTTTAATATAATTGAGATATAATAAATATATAAAATTCCCCATTCATATATAGTGAATACCACAAATACTGTATCCATATTTTTCAAAATATGAATATTTTCAAATAAAACATGTTTTCATTCAATATTATCATAACATATAACTTGGATTATTTCATGGTTTTACACATCCTTATAACCTATGAAAACCATTTAAAAAAATGGTATGAGCACAAAATTCAAAGTAAAGGATAAAAAAAGAAAACCTTAGTCCATGAATACCTATAATATATGAAATCATTTTCAAAAAGACATACATGTCAACCATATAAACTTACTTTGTGAAATGTGAGATTTCCATGAGATTCTCACAAAACATATATAACATATATAGAACCACAAAACTATCTTTAGGAATTAATTACTTATATTTTAACCCTCGAGGCTACCATATGATTTGTAACCCTCACATATACCTTTCAATGTAACCCTCACAACTACCTTATTGTGTAACCATCGTAGTTACACTCGTTGTAACCATATGGATGGCCTCAAACATAAAAATACCCAATAAATTGGAGGGAGATATAGGTACCACCCTTAATCATAACAAATTTCCAAGAACCAGAATATAATTATACAATAATTATAATTGTATAAAAACATTTTTTTGAATTTTGTGAAACAGAATTTTTAAAATATCATTTCCAAAGAAAAACCCCTTACAAATATCATATAATTGAATTGAGACTTAATAAAGTATGTGTAATATGTATACATATTGTTAATATATATAATTCAACATATTATAAAAAAAATTAATCAGAAAAAAATTTCAATACCACATAAATAATGAGGTATAAGGTTATCACAAAGAATCAAAATCATGTTAAGAATCCCATTACCTCGGGTGTGTCTTACTTAAAACATTTTTAAACTCAGGAATAATGGTTAAAATGTGTTTATTAATATCTTAATGAAACATATTAATCATTATAATATCTTATATGATCATTTCATTACATCATTTCACTATTTAATTATTATTATTTTGTTCCTTCCATTGTTTTCTGTACTTATTTAAATGACTTCAATGGTCTGTTTGTATTTGGTTTTCTTGTCATATGGAAATGAAATTATAGAAGTTGAATGAAATGGTATTCATATTTTACAGAATATATAACGATACCCTAACTCATTTTGTTATCATATCTGATGATGGATCAATAGATAAAACATTAATTATTTTTTTATCATTTTCAGCGGTTCCTCGATAATAATTAACTTATTTCATGAGATAATTTAATGTCATGCATAGAAGTTCCATCCAGAACATGAAAAAGGTCACAAAATAAACATTAATTTCTAATTAAACTGTTAAAATGGTTTTATGATCATATATTAATGATGAAATAGAAATTGGAAACACATCGTCCATGATTTTGTTAAATCGGCACATCACGAAAATGTTTTTATTTTTAGAATAAGAGGAGAAGGAGAGGAATAATGTGGATGAATCATTTGCATGAACATGATAAAATAAATAATATATATTATTTTGGATATTTCATACCTCTTGGATATGTGTAGGGGAATAGAGTATAATAAAAGAAAGTAATTGGAATGAAAACACATGAAAAATGATGAGAATCCTTACTATTGATCTCTTCTCCTTGAGATCCTCCTTAAGGCCTTTGGTTTTGGACTTTTGGTGAGACCAGTATGTCTTGGACATTAGGGAGAGCTTTGGGGTTGGTATTTGGAAAATCATAGACAATTATCAAGGCTTGAGAGGTGTGAGAGTAATAGGGGAATGAGGGTGGTATTTATAGTGGGGGAGAAGAGGGATTTTACTATGTTTTAATCATTATTATAATATTTTTCTCATGAATATGAATAGTCATGATTTATGTGATCCTAAATAGTAATAATTGTGTGTGGGTGAGAATTAAGTGGGATTACTTCATCCTTGCATCACCTATGATGCAGTAAAACATGTCTTTAAAATTTATCAAAATTTATCATATTTTACAATTCATCAAGAATTCAAGAATTTCAGAAAAATCCAAAAAATTAACCATAACCATTATTAAATTTATAGAATTAAAAATGAACACATTATTTTGAAAAAAAAAAATTTATGTATTATTTAATTTTATATTTTAATATAATCATAATTTATTCAAAAACAACAATTTTAAATCATTATCTCATCTTTTAACATCTCAAAAAATTCATCAACATCTCAATATCTTATAACGATAAGAAATTAAAATAATAATACAATTTACTATTCATAAGGTTCCTATAACTATTGATGTTTCTATTCATAAGGGTATTTTATTATTCACCAAAAAAGAATTTTCATTCTGTCAAACTCCAAATAACATACTGATCACAATAGTATATAACCATTTTTTAAATTTCAAATCATAGAAGCAGAAAAATTATGTTTTTATGATGTTATAACTATCTAATGAAATAAATATTAATGAATTTAAATTTATTTTTTTAAACACATATGGTGTTACATTATCCCCATGTTCCAAAATTTACATCCTTGCAGTTTTATTTACTTATTAAAAAGGTGAGGGTACGTTTCCCTCATAGTATTTTAAAATTCCCATGTTTCTTTTTCAACTATGCGGTTTCTCCAAAAATCCTTTACCTGGTGCAATAACATATTCCACAACACTTTTCCCTTAAATCAAGAATCTGAACTATTTTCTCTTTATAAGAATGGTTCTCTTGAAGGTGAACTACTTCTGAGCTAAAAACATGAGATGAATCTGGCACATACTTTGTCAACATCAAAACATGAAAAAACATTGTGTACGTGAGATAAAATTGGAGGAAAAGCTTCTCGGTATGTTGCTAATCAAACATTCTATATGATTTCATAAGGTCAATTGAAATGTGGACTTAACTTTCTTTTTCATACCAAAACACATAACACATTTCCATAGAGAGATTCTAAGAAAAACATGATCACCTACCTCAAAATAGAAGTATTTCATCATCTTTTTCTATATAAATTTTCCACCTTCTATGAGCTATCCTCATGTGTTTCTGGATAATTTTCAATTTCATATCCACTTCCTCTACTAATTATGGTCCCTTAAACTTCCATTCCCCAAATTCTTCCTAAAATGATAGATTTCAACACCGCTTCCCATAAAATGCCTCAAAAGGTTCCATATGTATAGTGGAATGAAAAAAATTATTATAAGAGAACTCAAATAAAGAATGATGTTAATCACAACATCCATAGTAGTCCATTGAACAATCTCGAAACATAGCCTCCAATGTTCAGATGGCGAGAGTGGCGAAAGCAGCGAGAGCGACAAAACTTTTTCTTCAACCTAGATATGGCATTTTCATACACTCCTGGAGTTTTATTTGATTCTCACCATGAGTTCGTTCAATCCTGATTGGGATTTTTCTTTCAAGGATGACCGACTCTTATCTAAGGGTTTTGGTTCTTCATCGAATCCTGTAGATCTCTCGGGGGCGAGAAAGAAAGGTGTTTCTTTTGCTGAAGTTCTTTCCAGTTCGTCTGTTTTGAGAAATAGAGGTACGTATCGTTCCTCGAACATTACCAGACTTGAGAATGGCGGTTTTTCTGTAGTAGCGGATCCGGAGGCTTTGCAGCAACGCATTGATCTTTGTACGTTTTCAATTCTTGGTCGTGTTATTTATTCCAAGGGTGATAAACCCTGGTTTTACGCGGATCTTAAAGATAGAATTTCTCATTGCTGGGGTTTTAGGAATTGGAAATTGATTCCTATTGGGAGGGGTTTTTTTCACCTCATCTTTCAATCGGGAGATGATTTTAATAAAGCGTGGGATTTTGGAAATCTTCATCTCAAACCTGGTATTTTGAGATTATCCGAATGGGATGTTAATTTTAACCCTTTCAACCTTAAGCAAACTAATACCCAGATCTGGATCAGACTTCACGGGTTGAATTGGATGTATTGGCATCCTAAGATCCTTAATGACCTTGCCTCATGTGTTGGCACTCCTGTTAGATTGGATCAGAAATCTTTTGAGGGGGATCTTGGTTATTTTTCTAGAATTCTGGTTGATGTAAACCTGGAAAATAAAAGGCCGAATAATGTCACTCTGATTGCTAATGGTAATAAGATTGCTGTTAAAATAGAATATGAACGTGTTCCTTATTTTTGTGAGGTTTGCAAGATTGTTGGTCATTCTGTGGTGAACTGTAGGATGCTTCAAATGAATGTTTCTGCGGTTCCCAAAGAGAAGGATTTGAAGGAGGTTAATTGGAATAAAAATAATAAGAAGATTTTGTGGAAAAGAAGGGCCCGTTAAAGGATATACCTGGTCCCTCTAGAGTTATAGTCACTTCTAATAAATCTTGGGCAGATATCTCTGAAGATGTTGAACAAGGTAGGATTCCTGATCTGCCTAGTCCTCCTACTAAGTTTGGTCAGGAAATGGATAAATTTGGTGGATCCACGTGCATAGAGGATCACATTTTGGATCATAATTTATATTCTGAGATTCATGACCTGATCATGTTTTCAGAATTGGTGGATAACATTTGTGAGCTTGTGGTTTCTTTTCAGGATAGTGAGAATTCTGGGTTTTCCCAGGTCCTTATTGATCCTGTTTTTGCACCCATCACCTCCCCAGTCCAGCTGGTTGGAGCTTCTGCTCCTCCCATTGCAGATTCTGCTTTAAAAGGAGTGGAAACTGCTTCTTTCAAGTCAGATTCTGCTCCTTCGGAAGAGGTGATCGGGGTCCCTTTTCCTTCTGATGGTACTGCTTCACTGGTTGAGGTTATTGAGGTTCCTGTTGGTCCAGTTGGCATCCTCACTGATGCTGTTAAAAATGGAAATGGTACCATCAGCAGTCTGGATATAAGTGATCTTATACAGGAGGACTCTAGTACTAAGAGAAAGGCTGGAAGGCCTCCTAAGTCTGGAAAACAAGTTAATGTGGGGGTTAAAAAAGGGGGAAATCATCCCGGTCTTAGGTTTAAATGAAGCTTCTTTTCTGGAATTGTCAGGGTTTGGCCAATCATGATACTATGAGGTCCCTTAGGCTTTTCATTTTAAAGCATATGCCCCTTCTTATTGGTCTGTCTGAACCCAAAAGGGTTTTTTCTCCTAATATTTCCAATTTTGAAAACCTTGGTTTTCATTTTGTGGAATCCAATAGATCCTCATCGGATATTAAAAGGTTATGGGTTTTGGCTCATTGTTCTTTATCGCATATTTCCCTAATTTCTAATTCTGATCAGCATGTCACATGCTCTTTTTTTCTTCAAGGTTTGTAACATTTCTGCTCTTTTATTTATGCTCATAACTGTTATCAGGGTCGTAGGAATTTATGGATGGATATTGGGTCTCTCAATTCTTCGATCTCTGGTCCGTGGTCTATTCTTGGTGACTTTAATTCCATCATGAATTCTGATGAGAAGATCGGAGCCATGTCTAATGTCATCTCTTCTAGGGAGTTCAAATATTGTATTGATAATAGTGGGTTGATTGAAGTAAATCTTGTTGGGGCTAAGTATACATGGTACATGAAGGTTTTGGACCGATTTTTTGCTAGTTGAATTGATAGGGCCTTTGTCAATGAGGCTTGTCTTGATTTCTGGGGTTCTATTTCTTATATGACTCTTTCTAGAATCAACTTTGATCATCATCCTATTTTGGTTGACCTTGTGAGTAAGGATCCCAAACCTCCTTTGCCTTTTATATTTAATAAGGCCTGGGTTAATCATCCTGAATGTAGAACTATTGTTGAACAAACTTGGAATTCTTGGAATGGTAGGGATAATGATTTTGCTTTCGTCATTAAGCTCAAACTTCTTAAAAGAAATTTGAAATTCTGAAGTAAATATTGTTTCAGTTCCCTTGATTCTGAAATTTCCTCTCTTGAAGATTTTATTCAACAAATGCAGGCGCAAAATTCTTCAAATAATTTCTCTAATGATATTTTGGGTGAGACTCAGCTGGTTTCCAAGCTTAATAATTTGTTGAATCTTAAAGATTCTTTGCAAAGAGATAATTGTAAGGCTAATTGGTTGAGAGATGGGGATAGAAATTCTAAATTTTTTAATTCTTTGCAGAGAATTAGGAAAGTCTCAAGGCCTCTCTCTTTGGTTAGAAATGGGAATAATGTGTTTGATAACAGAAGGGACCTTTCTGAGCATGTTGTTTCTTATTTTAAGGATCTCTTTTCTGGTTATTTCCCTCTTGATGATCCGGTGGAGAGTATTATTCCGACTCTTGTTAATCAAGAGGATAATTCCAGTCTTACATCCATTCCTTTGGAATTTGAAATTAAAGAAGCGACCTTTAGTCTAAAGTCTGATAGCTCCCCGGGTCCAGATGGTTTTGGGAATTTTTTCTTTCAGACTTACTGGGATGTCATTCATGAGGATGTTTGTAGGTTGGTTACTCGTTTTTTTAAAGGTGGATCTCTTACTCAGGGTCTAAATGCTCAATTCCATGCCCTTATTCCAAAGACTGAGAATGCTAATGAGATTCATTTGTTCAGACCTGTTACTATGATCAATACTATTTTTAAAATTATTTGCAAAATCTTAGCTACTAGGCTGTCTTCTATTGCCAGTAAGATTGTTTCTCCTAATCAGTTTGGCTTTATTAAGGGTAGGTCTATTCAAGATTGTCTTATTACTGCATCTGAATGTGTTAATCTTCTTAAGAAATCCATAAGGGATGGTAATATTGCTCTCAAGTTGGACGTCAGGAAAGCATTTGATACTATAAATTGGAATTTCATTTATAAGGTTCTTCGTTTTTTTGGTTTTGATGATGTTTTCATTAATTGGGTTAAAATCATTTTCGAGTCTGCTTGTATCTCTGTCCTTGTTAATGGCTCCCCTGAGGGCTTCTTTGCTTGTTCTAGAGGTGTCAGACAAGGTGACCCTCTCTCGGCCATTATTTTTTCCATTGTAGATGATTATCTTAGTAGATTACTTTCTATTATGGCTGGTAATGGGAATCTGTATTCTATTAGTGCTGGTAGAGGTTTTGTTGCTCCCACTCACTTGTTATATGCGGATGATATTATTCTTTTCACTAAAGGGAATAAGAGAAATATTAAAAATATTAAGCGTGCCCTTTTTCATTATGAAAAAGTCTCTGGGCAAGAGATTAGCTGGGACAAGTCCTTTGTTTATTTTGGAAGGAATTTTCCTATTTCTAGGAAGAATGGCATTATTAGGGATTTGGGTATTCATGAAGGTGTTTTTCCCTTTACGTATTTAGGTGTTCCTATGTTTTGGGGGAGGCCTAAAGCTTGTTATTTTTCTGATATTGTATGTAAAATCAGACGTCATCTTGCTACATGGAAGGGTAAGTCCCTTTCCTTGGCTGGTCGGGTTTGTTTGGTTAGAGCTGTTATCATATCTAAGTTTGTTTATTCTTTCATGATTTATAAGTGGCCGATCTCTCTTATCAAGAGCATTAAAGTTTCTATTAAAAATTTTATTTGGAGTGGCAATATTTCAGAGAGGAAATTAGTTACTGTTTCTTGGAATAATTGTTGTAAACCCTATGATGCTGGGGGTCTTGGTATTAAAAATCTTGAGGTGTTTAATGATTCTTTACTGGCCTCGTTCACTTGGAGGCTTGTCAATGATAAATCTGAGTCTCTGGACTTTCTCCGCTATAAATTTAGGGATAGGCTCAGGAATGGAGTTTTTAATTATCTGGATTCTTCTGTTTGGCCTGCTTTTAAATACATCTTTTCCTTTATTGACTCTCATGCCAGATGGCTTGTTTCAAGGAACTCTTCTTTATCCTTTTGGAAGGCCAATTGGACTGGATGTCCTTTAGCTGACTCCATGTTGGATGATGATTTTAATGTTGATATGGATGCTACGATTAAGGATCAGCTTGATAATATGGGTGGTCTCCCTAATCATATTGTTACTATTATCAATAGTTATTGTTTCTCTAACAGAGAGGATTTTTGGGCTTGGGAACCTGCTTTTAATGGCCTGTTGACTTCTAAAATTTTTTATTGTCATTCTTTATCTTGCAATATAGGGTGTAAATGGATGAGGGATCTTCATATGAACTTTATTAGGCCCTCTCGGTCTTCTTTTACCTCGAGATTGGCTCATAGGAAACTTCCTACTGATTGTTTCCTTCAGAAATGTGGTATCTCTCTCTGCTCTTCGTGTGTGTTTTGTTATCAACATAGGGAAGATATTGATCATTTGTTTATTAGTTGTGTCAATGCCTCTTCAATGTGGAAGGCTGTTTTTGATATCTTTGAAATTCCCATGCCTAATATGTCTTCAATTCATCATTTCCTTCAAAGCTGGAATTCTATTTCGCTCTCTCCCCAATTATTGGATCTTTTTAGAGTCGCTGCTTCTGAACTCCTTCATTTTATTTGGTTTGCTCGAAATAAGATGATTCATGATAAATTTTCCTTCTCGGTTAGTGGGGTTTTATCTGCTATTCTTGGTGCTATGCGTAATGTTGTTATTCCAAGGAATCATTTTTGCTTTAACTCGGTTCATGATTTGTCCGTTCTGAACAGGATAGGTGTTAAGGGTAATTTCAAGCCTCCGCGTGGTACTTTAGAAGTTCTATGGAAGGAACCTTTTTTGGTTGGATAAAAGTAAATTCAGATGGTGCTTCTAGGGGTAATCCGGGGCATTCTGGTTATGGTGCTGTTTTCAGGAATCATAAAGGGGATGTCCTTGGTTGTTTTCATGGTTCTTTTGGCTTTGCCTCTTCACTTGAGGCCGAAATGCTTGGCATTATTGTTGCTATTGATCAAGCTGTACAGCGTGGTTGGGATAATTTATGGTTTGAGAGTGATTCTTCTGTTGTTGTTTCTGCAATTAGGATGGGTTTTTATCACTTGTCCTGGAAGCTTACTAATTGATGGATTAATTGTTTGGAGACTCTTTTTTCTTTGAATCATATTATCACTCACGTTTATAGGGAAGCCAATTCTGTTGCTGATGGTCTGGCTAATAAAGGTGTTAATGGTGTTGATTTTGTTTGGTTTGATCAAATTCCTGATGATCTCCTTATTTTTATTAATAGGGACCGTGACAAATCCCCCATTTTTAGACTTTTGTAAGTTTCTTTTGGGGCCTGTTTGTTTTTTTTTTGGAGTGGCTTGTTTCTTTTTCTTCAGGTTGGCAGTAGAGCTTTGCTGTGTCGAGTTGCTGTGGTTTCCCAAATTCTGGGATTCAGTGTGCTGATCTGGAGCAGGCTGGAGTCTGCAGAGTAGCTGGATTCATTTGGTTTCCCAAATTCTGGGAATCAGTGTGCTGTTTGGAGCGGGCTGGAGGCTTAGTTGCTGGCTTCTTTTGGTGGAAGGATGGCTTTTTTGTTGCTGTTTTTTGGCTAATAAAGGCCAGGGCTGATGGAGATTCTTCTGTCGTGGAGATATCTTTCTTGATCCGGCTTTGATCTTCTTTGGCTGCATTGGTGGCCTCATCCCATAGCCCACCCTTTTTATTGGGTGTTTGTCGGCTTTGGTTTCTTTCTTTTTCACCTTAACCATTTTTTATGGTTTTGGTGTTTTTTGTTTGTATTTTTCTTGTTCTGTTTTCTTTTCTCTTTAATAAATTTCCATTAATTGTGGATGAGAAGCTATACTAAAATTTAATTTTTTACCCAGCGACTTCTGAAGGGCCTTCCAAATGTTAGAAGTGAACATGGGATCTGAGTCAGATACAATGGATAGAGGAACATCATTAAACATGAAAATATCTTTGAGGTATAGTCAGGAAATCTAATCCAAACACATTGAATCTCGAATAGAAATGCAATGTGATGATTTTGTAGGTCGATCAACAATAACTGAAACTTCATTATTACCTCAAGATTTATTAGGTACTCCCACCATGATGTCCATGGCTATATTCTCAATTTTTACTCTAGAACTGGATGTGGCTAAAGCAACCCCTTCGGTAACATCCACTCTTATACAAAAAATTGACATGTCAAAAATTTTATAGTAAAATCCACAATTTCTCTTTTCATTCCATCCCACCAATAATACACCCGAAGGTCTTTGTACATATTTGTACTACCATGATCACCTAAAAATGGTGATCTATGAGGATCACACAAAAAAAATTCTTCAACTAGGAATCACGAGGAACACATAATCTTGTTTCTAAATAGCAGGACAAAATCATTATCAATGTTAAATTCTATGAACATACCCATTTTAAGAAATTAAACATTTTAATGAAGATCATGGTCTTCCTTCTTTGATTTCATAATTCTCTCTAATAATGATGACTACACTGAAACCTAAAACATAACAGATGTATTTTCTTCACTAACAACTTCTAATTCAAAATTAATCAAATCATTAATTATGGGATCATGCTCCATACGTAACATGGTTAATGATGCATACTATTTTCGACTCAAGGCATCCTCCACATTCTTCTCTTTTACGAAATTGTAATTGATCATCCAATGATAATATTTTATCAGTTCAACCCATATTCTCTACCTCATGATAAATTCCTTTTGAGTGAAAATATAATCCAAACATTTATGGTCAATATATATTTGACATTTGGATATGTATAAATGATGCCACCAATTATTCAATGAAAGAAACCATAACTAACAATTCCAAATCATGTGTGGGATAATATAACTCATGATGTTTTAGTTGTCTTGAAGCATAAAGAATTACCTAATCATTTTGCATCAGAACAAAACCAATACCCTTCAATTAAGAATAGATATAGATGAGAAACAAACCATTTTGGGAAGGAAAGGCCAAAACTAGAGCATTCACTAATTTCTTCCTCAATTCCTAAAAACAAACATCACATTCTTCTTTCCAAAAAAAAATTAACCCATATTCATGTTAACTTAGTTAGAGAGAAAGATAACCATGAAGTTATTTTAACAAACCATCGGTAAAAACCACCTAATCCATGAAAATTTTGAATCTATTTAACATTTTTATGTCTCGGCCATTCCTCAAACAATTTTGTTTTGGAAGGATAAACTATTATTCCATCCTTATTTACAATATTCCCATGAAAAGAAATAATCTGGAACCAAAAATCACACTTGATGAATTTTCCACACGGTTTCTTTTTCTTTATGGTTTGCAAAACACCCCTTCCATTTTTTCCATGATCTTCTTAAATAATAGAAAATACCAGACTAACATCAATAAAAAAAACCACAAACTTATCCAAGAACACATGAAATATTCTATTCATAAGATTCATGAATAATATAGGTTCATTAGTTAACCCAGAAATAATAAAATCAAAATCTTAATTCCCATATCTTGTACAAAAATCTATTTCTGGGATGTTATCCTCATTCACCATTAGTTGATGGGATTTGGATCTCAAGTAAATTTTGAAAAAGTACTGAGTTCCCTGGAGATGATCAAACAAGGAATCGATGTGAGGAAAAGGGTACTTGTTTTTAATAGTTATGTTATTCAAGGATCCATAATCAATTCCAAGTAACATGGAACCATATTTCTTTTAATAAAACAAAACAGGATCATCCCATGGTGAAGGGCTATAACAAATGACTCCTTTATCACGAAAATTATGCAACTCGTTTTTCAATTCAATGTGTTCTATTTGAGAAATTAGATATGGGGGTTTTAAAATTGTATATGAATCAGGAACTAAGTCAATTGTGAATTCTACTTCCCAATAAGGTTTGACATCAGGTAACAAATCAGGAAAAACATCAATGGATTCATTTACCACCACCACATCATTAAACTGAACAGTTCCCTTGTTTTTAATAATATGAGAAAGATAACATTCATTTTAATATTTTAACAGTTTCTAAACTTCTTGATTTGTTATAAATTTTATGTGTTAATTCTTATATAAAAACTAAAAGTATTTCTTAAAAACAACTTATTTAGCTCTACAGTCAATCTTTGCCTGATGAACAGAAATACAATTTATTCCCAAAATGACATAAAACTCTACATAGGGAAAGAAAAAAAATTTAGGTAATTTCATTAAACATACCATAATATAAGGATTCTTATAATTCCACATTACTATAATATTATCACCGGTATTTTAAAAGTATGTTCAAGAATCATTTTTTGAGATCATATTTCTGATTTATTAAAAAATTTCCTCAGAAATAATGGAATATGTTAACTCTATATCAAAAAAAAATTAGATAAAATATGTGTAATCAATAAAGTTACTTGATACAACATAATTGGATGTCCTGATGTCTACTGACATAGTCACAAAGGATCTCATTACACCTTTCTGCTTATAGTATGGCTTCATTGCATCATTCAGATCTATCTTTGGGCATAAATTTTCATAAGGAACCATATTTCTACCTTTAAAACACTTAAAAGTTTTCTTATTAGAAATAGTCATTGGATAATTTTCATTATAATCTTATGACATATGGCCAAACTTACCACACCAAAAAAACTTCACAGTTTTGGTAATTCATTCCCTTGGGTGATTTTTTTCAAACATTTCACAAACTAGTATTTGAAATTTCTCATAATGAGATTTATCTAGTTGATTCTTACAATTCCAAATCCATTTTTACCTCTTATTCTCATTATTTTCAAAGTGAATGTGATCATCAAAAAACTCCATCTCTAACCTATCAGTACATCAGATAAGTTTCTCATAACTATTGAATTCAACATGAGGCCAATTCCCTTTGATACCATGGCTTTAATCCTTTGTTAAATAGTTTTATTTTTCTATCATGATTCAGAATATGAATTGGAGCATACCTCGCTAGTCTGGTGAATTTTTCATCATACACATCCACTGAATCTTCCCCCCTTTTCTTCAGTTCAAGGAATTTATTCTCCATTGTATGTCGAACCAACTTAGGAAAATATATTTCAAGGAAAATACTTTTAAATTCATCCCACTCTATAGAATAAATCTCCTCTCTATCCCTAATATTCGTGACTTTTGACCACTAATAATTATAATAACATTAAAAATGATAAATGGAAATGATTATAATTTGATTATATGAGAATCACAAAACATAGAATATATTTTAAATGGATTTACTCCATCCTTCAGCTGCTACTAGTTCAGAAGACCTATTGAAAACAAGAGAGTGTTGTCTCATAAAATATTCCACTATTGTCATGATCCTTTGTGGTACCTCTAGTTTTTATCTTTCTTGGATTCCACTGCAATTTCATTCCTACTTTATCTGATCCATTACAATTAGAAACTACTTGGTTCCAATCCATACCATTCCAAGATGCATATTCAGAAGGATATCGTTCTGTCAGTGCCTCTCTACTTTTGCATCCATGTTTCCTCTCCAGAAAACAATTCTGAACAAACATATCATTGTCAGATCAACATGGTAATCTTCAAGTTCAATTTCATTTAACAAATACAGTAGAGTAAACATCATTTATGGTATTCTATTATCATCATCCTAACCCCTAATGTAATCTAAACCATTATCTGATACAAACTATAAGGACCCATACTTATTACATTACATAATATTGAATTTCAGTCAAGAAAAAAAATCATTAAATTTAGATTATATTTTCAAGTTTATTATTTTAGATAATTAGTATATAATAAATATATAACATTCCACATTCATATAGAGTGGTTTCTATACAAAAAGTCTTCCAAAATAGAAAACTTATCAAGTATATCTAGTTTTCCTTGACAAATCATCCTATCTTTTAGCATGGATTCTTTCATTTTCTTACACATACTTATGACCTATTAAGATCGTTTTAAAATATGATATGATCAAAAAAATCAATGTAAGAGATAAAAAAATAAAGCATTGTTCTATGAATACTTGTAATGAATGAAATCATTTTAAAAAAGACGTACTTCTCACTCATTTAAACATAGGTGGTGAAACGTGATATTTCCATGAGATTCCCACAAAAAATATTGCTCATAAAAAGAACCATAAATGTATCATGGCACATTACATACTTATATTGTAACCTTAGAGGCTACCTTATGACTTTTAACCCTCATGGTTACCATACAATGAAACCCTCACGACTACCTTATTGTGTGACAATCATAGTTACATTTGGAGTAACCATATGGTCGAATGCCATCATAATCATAAACAATGCATTAGAAAGAGATATAGGTCCCACCCATAATCATAAAAAATTACAATGAACCATAAAATAATCATACAACATGATTAATTTCATAAAAACATTTCTATTTAATTTTTTATAATGGAATTTTTAAAAGACAATTATAAAAGAAAAGCTCCTTACATGTATCATATAATAGAAGTAAGACATAATAGAGTATATTAAATATGTATATAAACTATAAATACATATAATTCAACAGAATATAAACAAAATTCATCACACAAACAATTATAATACAACATAAATAATAAGGAAGAAGGTTAACCCAAAGAATAGAAATCAGGTTAAGAATTCTCATACCTTGGGGTTATCTTAAATAAAACCTGTATAAACCTACTATATAATTATTAAAATTGTTTTATAAATATATTAAAATAAATTTCAATATTTATAATATCTTATATTATCATTTAATTACATAATTTCACCCTTTAATTGTTAGTATTTTGTTCCTTCAATTGTTATGGGTGCGTTCTTTACCTAATTTCCATGGTCGGTTGGTATTTTATTTTCTTGTCGTATGGAAATGAAATTACATAAGAGGAATGATATGATACTAATATGTTTATAAAATAAATAATTATACCATAAATCATATTTTTTTCATATATGATGATGGATCATTAGGTAAAACAATAATTATGTTTGCTAAGATCATTTTTGGCGATTCCTCGATAATCATGATCTTGTTTCATTATATAATTTAATTTCATGAATAGAAGTTCATTATAGAAAATGAAATAGGTTAAAAAAATTTATTTAAATTGTGATTCAACCTTTAAAAGAATTATATTATGACCTTTGAAAGAAGAAATTTAAATTCGAAACACATTGTCCACGATTTTGGAAAATCGGCCCATCATGGTTGATGTTTTTTTAGAATAAGAGGAAGATGAGATGAATAAAGATGATGAATCACTTACATGAACATGATAACATAAAAAATATATATGATTATGGAGATTTCATACCACATTGATAAGGGTAGTGGAAGAGAGTATATGAAAAAGAAACGAATTAAAAAGAATACACATGAAAAGGGAAGAGAATTCTTACCCTTGATCTCTTCTCCTTGAGATCCCATTTAAGGTCTTTGGTTATGGACTTTTGGTGAGTCTATGAGGTCTTGAACGTGGGGAACAGCCTTGGGGAGGAAATTTGGTAGATCATACAAAATTTTCAAGGGTTGAGATGTGTGAGTGGAGGACGGATATTAGGGCGGTATTTATAGTGGAGGAGATGTGGGATTTTACATTATTAAAATCACTATTATATTATTTTTGATCAAGACTATGAATAGTATTGATTCATGTGACCCCAAATAGTAATAATTGCATGTGAGTTCTAACCATGTGGGTTTACATCATCTTTACATCACCTATGATGCAGTAAAACTAGTATTTAATCTTTATCTTAATTTATCTTATTTTACTATTCATAAAAAAATCTTGAACTTCAAAAAACTTGAAAAAAATATCCCTAAACATTTTTCGAATTATAGAATTCAAAAATAAACTAATTTTTTTGAAAATAATTCTACAAATCATATTAATTTAATTTTGAAATAAAATCATAATTTATTCAAAAAAAAACAATTTTAAATCTATAACTCATCTTTTAACACCGTGAAAAATAAATAAACAACTAATTATCTTATAACATTAAGAAGATAAAATAATAATATGATTTACTATTTATAAGGGTAATATTAGAAATGACTTTACTATTCATAAGGGTTTGTTACTATTCACTAAAAGAAAAGGTTCGTTATATCTGAATCCAAATAACTTACTGATCACAACCGTAGATGACCATTTATTGAAATTCAAATAATATAAGTGGAAAAATTATGTTTAAATTCTAGTTATTACAATATACTAAATATAATGTTTCATGAATTTCAATTTTTTTTAAAAAATATTGGGGTGTTACATTACTATCCGATTAAAAAAATTCCTAGGTCTTTCTTTCCACATTATTGGAACATATATTAATCAATATGTTTTCCATTATGATCCTTGTTACATGAACTACCATAGGGATTAATTTTTCTTAGATATGATGGATCAGTAAAATCCCCAAGGTCCAATTGGTTAATCACTACTCTTGAAAGTTCACTATGAAAAGAAATGATAGTTCTCATTGCATCTCCCATTTTAATTTGTTTCTTATTCATAGAACCACCACATTTTCCTTCACATCAATTTTTAAATTGGTTCATACTAGGTCCAACCATTTACTAAATCCAAAAAGTTAATTTAATTACCTAAATAAAATCATCATGTAATATATTATGTGGAAGATAAACACTAAGATAATCATATTCAGGTTATCTCAAACTCATTCTATTTTTCTAAAATAACTATGACTATTTCTATTATGCTAAGCATTGTGGATATAGTACTTGTAAATTATGCTTAAATATAACCAAAACATCTAAAGTTGTCTAAACCATCCTTTGATACCAACTATAAGGCCCCTACCTTTAACATTACATAATCATGACTTAAATCAGTAATTCGAATTAGGGATCTTTTCAGGTTTAGAGTTTTAGGGAATTAGACTATAACTATTACATAATATCTCAAATATTACGATGTAGAAAAGTCCAATCAATATCCATTATCTCATAATGTAAAACCAATTAATATAAATCATGATTTATTTTTCATGATTAAAATATTCACATCATTCACCATGACTTCTTGTTTTTTCTTACCCATCATTATACCCTGTGGAAAAACATTTCAAAAATTTGGGATGAGCATTAACAGTTTAGTAAAGAATATAAAATAAGTAATGAATCTGTTAGTAAAATTTAAAATCATGATAAAATTTTGAAGAAATCATACATTTCAACCATTAAAAATATAGACATTAAAAAACCTCATTAAATCATAATATTCATGAAAATTTTATTCGAAATTGGAAATCATAAAGGAAACTAGTGGCATCCATATCATAATTATGTTGTAGCTTTCATAGATAAATAGGGAGTAACCTTCATAGTTAAATTTGGAATACCAGTCACCTCATTATTTCGAAATATATTACAAGAAAACATATCCTTCAAATCCATATTATTGACCAATTAATTGGATAGATATTATGTAATCACCCGCCCTCAGTATATTATTGAACAACCCATATACATAATCAATTCCCAAGAACCTAAACTGAAGAACAACACAAAAATCATTCACAAGGGAAAATAAAATTTAAATATTTTGATCACAAGATATCATTTCAAAATATGGATATAATTAATCCAATATAAAAAACATTTTCGATACGAAAATACATGAAAAGGGAATATGGTAATTATTTTTCTTTTAAAAACATTACGACTTGTAGAGGCATCAAAATATCAAATAATGGGCATAGTGGAAGAAAAGTCTCCATCATCATATATGTTAAAAAACATTCCATTTTTCATTTAGTAAAATAGTTATTATAAAAAGATTAATTTTTAAGTCCTTTTAATGAATGTAAATTTCAAAGGGGGGGATTATACACAGTATAAAATATATGTGGTGTATAACATCAAAATATATCTCAATGAACTGATATTGAGATGAAGTCCCTTACAATGAGTCTGAATCATCATGTACAATCTTTATATTACTAAATAATAAACATATGTTAATTTAAACATGCATGAGAACGTTTTTCATGTTTATTATACATTTTATACATCTTATTATCATGTTGTAAAAATTAAATAATTTTTTATGTTCATATCGGATGTATTGTCAATATTCGTTAGTTAAGTCGAAAATGAACTTGTTTTGAAATCAATAATCAATTTGTTCATTAATTAAATAATCTCTATAATAACAATAATTATATAATAATTAATTTTTTTGATAAATAATACTTTTAAATCATACCATCTATTTACGGTATGAAAAGTTAATAACATTATAATAATGGAGATGGTAGGCCACACGTACACACGAGGAACCATTCTATTTCTCATTGATCATCATGGAAATAATGTAATGATTATTTTAACATTGTATAATGATAATAATATAATTAATTTATTTAAAATTATTTAAATATTCTTATATATATCATACAAGTGATGTGGTGGATAAAAACAATTCACATCGCTTCGTGGAGGTGATAGTTCACATGTACGCACGAACGAAATTATCATTTTACTATGCATGAAAAGGAAACACATAATTGATATATTATTCTTTTATAATGTAAAATATGTCGTGAAAATAATATTAAAACATTAATCACATAATTATGACTAGTATTGAGAGACAATTATGGAAAACGAATTATCTCAGGTTGTATAGGTGATATTTCACAGTTACGTGTGAACAATTAATACATTTCCAATTTAATGTATGTGGAGATGGATTTAGATGATGATATTAACATAATAACATCTAATTAAACTAAGGATTACAAATTTATTATTTCATCATGGGTGAATAAAATTTTATGGAAGAAGAAAAAAATAGAAACACTTAAATAAAAGCATTACATTTTCTTCAGATAATCACCTTTCATAACACCTTAGCACCTCTATGAAGGTTGATATACGTAATATAAGGCCAAAATAATGTGGGGAGGGATTATAAGAATGATTTTAGGTAGATATAATCCAATCCAAAAGGTTTTGGATATCTGATTAATAGTTAGAAATGGGTTCATTTTTAGAGGATAGTGGTGGGGCACCCGTGTAAATATTAAAGAATTATATTAATATAAATACAATTTTGATTCAAAATGGGTCCAAACTAATTTATTTAAAATATAAGACATTCATGGTTATAAATATAATAATATTATGAAAAATGACATGTGTTAATATTTGGTTAAAACTATATCTTTTTGTTTTAACCCCTTTTAACTATAACTATTTTATCAAGTAATTTTCATTATGAGTGGTAATATAATTAAAAAATCATGAAAAAATTATAATTAATAAGTTATTATGTAATTTATAGATATATGTAAACTTGGTTTCTAAATATTATATTTTTATAAATTTTATATCATTTAATTAAATATTTTATATTCTAAAATAGAATTTTGTCAATTTTGGCACTATTCATAAATGAATTTTTTAAAATACTATAAGAACTTAATTCCTTAAAAAACTACATTAAACCAATCCTAAAATTTAAAATTCATCAAAAAAATTAGTGGATGAAATAATATATTTCTTATATTATTTATTATAACATTATTAAAATCATTTATTTGATTCGTACTTTAATAAATCTACTACTGCATCGTCTTTGTGTCATAATTTAATTTACATATTTAATTACAAACAAATTATAAATAAATTTCCATATTTTAGTTCAACCTTTTATATTTATATGTACTATTCAAAAGATAAAATATCTCTTCTATAGCCCCATATTAAAATTTGTTTAGTACAAAGATACATATTTATTACATATTTTCCTTCACATTAAATGGAACGTTATTAATGTCATAATCACACCAAAGTGGCATAAAAATGTTACTATATCAGAACAATTATGGCCAGGACCGAAACAAAATCATAAATTAATATTAATACTTGATTTTGGAAAATTTTATAATATTATTATAATAATTTTACCTTTAATTACCCTATTTATCATTAACCATGGTAAATAAAATACTAAATTTACTATTCACAATAAATTATTTTGATCCTATTGGACCACATTTTTTTACTCATAAAACTACATATGAAATTTCTTTAATTCTAAATTAAAATATGTTCTTAAATTAGGATTAACACTAATCTGATTGATAGATCAAGAAAACATGTTTTCTAAGTGAAACGTTCAAAAGTTTACAAAGTCTTTCTACTTAATTTTAATTTGAAAAATTATCCAATTAAATATATTGGATTAACTGAAAAAATAATCTAATTATATCTTATAACAATTTAAAATGATTCTAAAACAATTTAAATAATTTAGACCAAAATGTATTTTTGAATTAAAATATAATATTTCTAACTAGTCATAAAAATATAAATGTTATTAAGAAATATCAAAAATTTATTCAAACTAAAATTTGATTTCACACTTCCAAATAAGAAGTTTATTTTGTAAAATATAAAATATAAAAGTCAAAAAAACTAGACATAAAAGTGATTTTCCATCAACAAGTGCAAAAAGTTCCGTTTTTTAGAAATACTCATTTTATTCACAAAATTGAATTTCTTCTAATATCATGTCTTGAAAACATATAAGATTATTTTTAAAAATAACTCTTATTTTATATTTCATTAATATAATCCAAAAATGTGATTATATTATTTTATAAATAAAATTATTTTCACTTAAATATTTTTTCATAAAAACACATCCTTTATATTAAATTGGGTTTTTATTTTCACTTTTAATTAATTTTCTAAACAATGTGTTATTATATAAACAAGTGTAAAACCTATATTCATAATATAGTTAATATCACTTATTCTCACCATTATAATTACAATGTGACAACTACACCTTAAAAAAATATATTATTATTTTTCTTTATAACTCTGTCTTGTGTGCAACATATGATTTTGGAAAAAACTCTTTGTTGCGTGTCGGGTACGATATTAGACATATCATACTATTTAATGTAAAATTACTATAAAATTAATAATTATTAAATAATATAAATAATTATTATTCTAAAATTACTTGGGATGTTAGAACACTATCGATGGCTCTCGAAATAGTGTATTTATCTTTTAATGTTTTTATACTGTAAATTACGGTATTTTACTATTCCACAAAAAATAAAAAATATTATAAAAAACAAAAAATTACACCCAAATAATTTATCTATTCATATAATTTTAAATTAAATCCATTTTTTGAAATTAATTTTCTAATATGCGAAATTAAATTTTTATATATAATCATTATATATTCAATAGATTCCAATTTTAATATTATAACTGATTTTATGACACGTATAAAAATTAACAAGGGTATCATAAAAAATAATATTATCATAATAAAATAAAATATTAATATATGAATCCATTATATGAAAAAAAATATCCTTTGAAATAATTATTTTTATTTATAAATATTAAATAAACATCTATGTTTCCAAAAAATCGAAACATTTATCTTATCATTTATAGAAAAGTTATTTACTTATTCCATGATTTAAATATACTATATTTGAATTTATTATAGTATTAAATTTTATTTATTATTTAATTGGTGTGGTTATTATTATAATGGTTCCATTACTGTTCCTTATGGACACATTATCATTCCAAAGGTCACATTACTATTCATCAAAAAGGAAACTTATTAGAAAAATACCAGAATTTTTACCAAAGTAGACTCTGATATTACGAGTAAAAAAATATATTTATTTTCTCAAATATAATATATAAAAGTGGTAAGATATAAATTTAATACATTTTCTCTACTAAAAGGTGGTAAATCTGTTTTTAGAAAAATATTGCATTTTTGTGTGTAAAATTTCATTTATTCTTATCTAATGACTCTAAAAATATTTTGGATGAAAGTAATTTTTTTTCGAATAATATATAATATATAAATATAATTTTTATATTTCACTAATAGGGATTCATTTAATTTATTAATATAAAATTTCATCGTGGGAATAAATATATATTTTTTTTAAAAAAACATCCATTATATTTAATTGGTTTTCATTTCTAATTAGTTGATAACAGATGAATTAATTTTATAAATTCTTGTAATCTCTATTATTTTAGTTTAAATAATTTCATTCATTACCACCATTCACATCATATTGGAGATGACAATAATAACTAAATAATGATGTTTAATCAATTTTTAGGCTCGTAAGCTATTGAAGAAGTTAAATTTACAAAGATGCATACTGTAAAATATTGGGGTGTTACATGTTATGAATGTTAACATAAATAAATTTAATTAATCACACATTTAATAAGATTATAATATAAATTAATGTTTTAATTTATAAAAATAATGATTAATAATCAATAAGTCTGAAATTTATATTAACTCATATCAATATCCCGTAATAATTTTAAATGTTATTATTAATACCAACATTTTTACGCAATTTATGATTTCATTTCAATTCCGTATTAATGATTTTAATAAATTATTTTAGATTAAAATAATTTAATTTCTATCCATTCAACCAAAACATTTAAATGAATACAATTTCAATTTTAGGCAAAAAATTGTTAAATAGAAAAAAAATGTGTTACCGTAGTCATGTCAAAATATAGATAAAATGAATAATTTTGGGGTATAATCTTAATAATATCAAAAATTATTATATAAAACTGTGTTTTTTTGGGATTATCAATTAAAACATATCATATCCCATTTAATTGTAAACATTGTATCAATGTTCCATTAAAAATTACATTCCTTATTAAAAAACTAGTGGGTATTTATAAAAATGTGACTCAAACACACCTACAAAGGAACCTCTCCACCACCCTTACTAACCAATGGTCTAATCTACATCTATATATAATACCATCCTAGTTTTGGTTTCCTATATAATTCCTAGGTATTTTAATGCTTCTAGTCCTAAAAAGATTGTCTAAACCCTTTCTTCCAAAATTTCTCATTTTGAGGACCGATTTGATCAAATCATGTACATAATTTCATTTACAAAAATCTAAATTACCATTTAATCTCAAAAAATTATAATTCCATTTCACAACTATAATTATTTTCTACTAACATCATCTTTATACTATGAAAATTATTCAATTAGTATATAATTCTAAATGCTTACTCAACCATCAAAGTAACATGTTCATTTTTAGGTTGGTAAATGTAACTATAGAAATGAAGTTTCACAAGTATCATCACTCAAATAATGAATTATTATCAAGATATTAATTGCTATAATATAATATATAATATATTATTTATTATAATAAATATTTTTCTAGAAGGGGGACATAATAATGTATTATGCTTATAATTTAACTTATTGATACCAGTAAATTACTCACAATATACTCTTCCAAGATTCTATTCCCATGAACCATATTCATACCATACATCATGTGAAAATGTGAAAAAAATCCTTGAATAATAATTATTTAACTTCCATGAATTATATTTTAATTGGGAACATATTATCAATGTAAGAGGATCGACATCACCATTATAAATTGTTTATTAAACAATCAGAATTACTAACATTAATTTAAGATAATAATAAATTACTAAACAATGTATGTCTAAAATTATTTTAAAGAAATTGTGTAAAAGTTCATATAAACGATTAATGTGATGAAATAATTTATTAAAATGGTCAATATTATTACACATAATGTTAAATCTACATCATGAAAATTGTGATAAAACATATGATTTATTATTTCAGTTTACCTTTATTGTGACATGATTCATATTCACAAAATTGATTGTTTTTAATGGGTTATATACTACCAATTGATGAAAATTTATCCTAGTTTACATAAAATTATATTTATTTCATAATCCATTATTGGTTCTCAGTTTGAGGGTCATTTTTTTCAAATTGAAGGAATGGTGTAAGGGTTTTGTTTAAATCATACATTGAAATAATGATTGTTTATAAATAGATTTCCATTTCAGTAAATCTAATCTTATTACAATATAAAACCGCATACATTTTCTTATGAAAATTTTATTTCTAGGTTTGATATTTATTCTTTAAATTTTCCTCATTAATGATCCTGAAGGTTCCCTCTATATGGAATAGGTGTTATAAAATATTTTCTATAAGTAATTATTAGCATCCAAGATCATATTTTTTTAAAATTATTTATCTATAATGTTTTATTTCCAATTTTCATTCTCTATTATGTGTGAAATTTAATATAATGGAATATATGGAATCTATTCATAACATTTTCTATCTGGGTTAATTTCTACTCCCATTCACATTTCAAAAATTGTTAAAATGATATTTTTAGCCTCTTTTGGAAGTATTCATTTTCCTGATGGCTTCTTCAAATTCAAATATGATTATCCAAAAACTATTTTCTTGGTTTTTATATTATTTTTATGGCTATGTTTTTTAAATTATTTTATTTTAAAATAAAATCTATCAAAAGTGTTATCTTATTTCATCTTATTTCTCAAAGTAATTTTAAATTCATTAATAAAATTAAATATACATTAATATCTTTTATGATTCAATTTGGTTATTCTATATGTATTCCATTAAACATCCTTCCCTAGATGTCATATGAAAATTTCATTGATATTTTTTCATCAAACCTATTTCATTAACATTTGATAATTCTGATATGATGAATTTATGGTTTTTTTTTCATTGTTAACATGGAACACATATGGGTATTTTATTTTTATGTGAATGGAGCGTCCAATGTAGTCCTTGAAATATTTTGGGTAATTTTTTATATCAAATTATTAAAATATGGTACATTAGTGTTTATCACAAGTCAAAAATGATTTGGGGTGGTTGTGGTTATCACAATTCTAATATGATATGGGTATGTGGATATACTTGTCCATTATAATATGAATTTTTTATTTGTTAAAAATTAAATATGTTATGATTTATATTCATTTAATCATGAAACATTCTCTAATGAAATTTAAATATTTCATTTTCTCATTACTGATGACTGATGACTTTTGAAAACTATTTCCACACTGTGATGATTCATGTATTCTGTTATTCCCAATGATTGATATCATGATTCATTATTTTTACTACATTAATTATTAGGAAAAATTTAGTCCTTCTATATACATGTATATTGATTGTTATCTCATACCCCCATAATAATATTATTCTAACAAATGATTACTATTGGATTTCACTTATCTTTACCATTTACTATGAATATGATCATCCCCTCCCTTACAATTACACCTCCTGAAGTAATAAACTACATTATTTCATATGAGAAATGAAAAATTGTGTCATGTTTGATGATGATTATTATAATTTTTTTTATATATTATGAATATTATAATATTAAGTATATTTCCTATAAATTCAATATAAATATGGATTATACAGTTTTTTAGATGTAATGAATAATTACATAAAATGATGTAATTTTTATGTATGATTTAATCAGGTTTTATATATTCAGCATAGAGTGATTATTGTTAATTACTAGAGTTTAGCTACATCATAATAATGGTGTAATATATAAATCCACTTATGTTTAACCAATACTGATTTTAGATGAACCTAATGATCCATATGTTAAAATAATGGAGTCATAATTTATGAAATATTTGTAATGAAGTCCCCATATTAGGATTACATTATTTTTTTATTTATTTTGATACTCATACTACCCATTTGATTCCATTAAAGGATGAATGAATTAATTAGGAAATTTGTGTTCTTCCGAATACACTCAATATGAATTAAACCATAATAGTTTCTAGTTTTATGAAGTTCTTTACATCATTAATGGTCGGAAGAAATTTTAATTCATATACACTATGGATAAATATTAAACTATTTATTAAAACACATAATTGTATGATGATTGAATCATAAATCTATATCCCCTATTAGATATTATTTTATAATTATTTTATTCAAATAAATATTTTTATTTTCAAACTAATATATGTTTTTATGGCATTGGGAATATGTCAAATCCGTCAACAATGAGGCCATACTAATTATTTGGTTATGGAATTCAAATTTCCTATGTCGAATCAACATATAATTATCTATTGATGTAATCAATGACCATCCTAGAAAAATTACTTCCATTATATGTGTCTTAGTAACTAGTGATAAAGGACTTTTAAGTCAATTGGTCAGTTATAAACATTTTATTAGTGATATATTTATTTTGAATTAATGCACTTATTTTCTTACAAAATAGTTTCTTAACCTTACCCCTACAAGTGGGGATTAGTTTTAACTGAATTCGTAAGTACTCATATTTATATCGAATACACCATATTAAATGTCCCCTATTGATGTTGGTGAGTAAACGAGTCAACTATAATAGAATATTTATAAGTGTTTTATACACCATAATGGTTCTCCAAGGAGGGTCACAATTCATATACATTGAAATGAAAGATAGATAAATGTGTCTCAGTATTAATTTTACTAACAATAATGATATTTTTATTATGATGAAATTTATTCTACATCATATTAATTTCTTCATAAATCAACTATGAGGGGATCAACACAAAAAATTGAATTATCTTTGAACTGGATTTTATCGATTATTATTGAAAAATGCAATTTACACAATAAAACCTCTCGTAAAAAATATCAACACCATTCATTCACAATGTTTCCATTAAGACCTAAAAACTAACCATTTACCTTCATGAATCTATTAAATATTATTCAAAAAATTCTCAACAAAAATATTATAATATTTAAATATGATATCCTTAAATATGTCATTATTAATGAAATACAAGAATATCATGTCATATTTTTTTTTAAACATTAAAAGGGAGATTGTTTACATAAAAATTAATTACTAGGAATTCTTGATACATAATATATAATCATTGGGTCATGTAATCAAAATAAAGAATATGTCATTGTATCATTCAATAATTAATGTGATTGAAAAATGGATTCAACCAACCACTGTAATAAAGATTTATTGTTTTCTATAACTATATGGATACTATTAATGACAAATGATAAATTAATCAAAATTTTTTAATTCACTACCCATGTAAAAAGGTATGGGTGTCATTTTAATTTAGATAGATGAATTAATATAATATTTATTGTACCTCATGAGATGTTTGGTCACTACACCTATACTAAAACTATCATGAAATAGAGAAGGTGTTGTGAAATACAATTTTGCATAAAATAATGGATTGGGATGTTACATTATGAAATATTAAATGGAATTTCTAATGAATCATTTATATTACAAATTCATGAGTAAAATTACATAACACATAAATTTTATTAAGCATAAATTTATTTTAATTAATCATATGGAGGAATTTTCTTTATGGGTGAATATGTGTAATGTATATTGATCTTAAGATTATAATGTATATATTAATACTTAAGTAGTTGAATATGTTCCAATGGACATGATTTGAATTTTCAAGAACCATCATGTGCTATCCTCAATATGGGTAAACATTCCAACCATTGATATGAACTGAAGCATTTTCACGATTACATTATGGTTGAAAAAGGAACCTTGGAATCAAATGAAAAAAATATGGGAAGTGTATCATCTAATAAATAAGTTATAGGAAAAATTAATTAGTCCTAAAAATCCATCATGACCAATTTATACATCAGAATACCACACCAAAGATATTTATTTCGAAATATTAATCTGGGATCCAAATGAAAAAAAATAATGAAAAAAATCTAACATCCTAATGGTAAATTAATATAATATATTTTCCCAATATGAATAAAACATTATAGATAAAAAAAATTTGTCCAATGTATTCATAACAACATGGATAAAAATAATAATAAATGCAAAAAAATATAAAACTACCCAACACTATGTACATGCAGAAGATCTCAACCTATAACAATCATGTATCTCATCCCAAGTAAAAAATTAATAATTGGTGTGTCCCAATTAAATTGGATTTCCATTCAGTATGATAGGTGTTAGAAAAAAATCAAATATGATATCCTCTCCAGCACATTACCTAGCATTAAAAATAATCCTTTTATTGTTCATTTAAATATTTCATGACCCGACCAATCGGGAAAAACATATAAAGTGATCAGATAAGTCTGACCACCCCTTAGATGACTATAATATTCTAGGGAATAAAAATAGGAGCAGGGTAGGAATTTACCATATATGGGAGTCATTAGAATAAGAACCTATAAACATGAACACATATCCAAGCCCATGGAATATTGAAATGAAAACAATAGAACTAGTAGCATTTATTACATAAAATCTATCACACTATAAGATATTAAATAAAGGTATTGCAATATACAACGTTTGATAAATACAATCCCACAAAAACATCAGTGTTATTCAACCTTCTCTAAACAAGTGGATTACTATGAAATTTATCACCCACAAAATAGCTCATTTATCTCGCCTAATATATGCTTTTTCTACAACCATTCCTTTTAGGGAACCATCCCTAGGCCAATCATCTATATATGTAATGACAATAATGGAAAATACCATACAGTGGATACCATACCAATACCTAATTATACACCCAAAAATCCCTAATCATAACACATCGTTTGTTTTCCTCTGAACATAATATATGTTAACTAGATAAAATACAGAGATCTAATAACAATGTATATATACTCATAATTAAAAACTAGTCTCAAAAGTTTCAAGCATCGCTACTAGCTTTAGGAATCTGATCAATGCTTTAATGTAACCATAGTCTAGCAGAGCTCACTCCCAAAGCCATGATTTCACTGATTAAACTCTTTCAAGAGGATTTTCTCATCTCAATCCACCAAGAATTACTCATTAGAACATGGAATATCTCATCATCCAATAATGGTATCACACCTATGCCCACTGGGGGACAAAAAATCCCAACATGATTATCCTCTTATATTGGGAATCAATTTCATGTTCATGGTGGTTATGTCGTTACCACAAACCCCACTAAGTAATGATAGAGGATTCCCCCATATTCTTATAGAGTGATACACCGAGCACTATCGAACAATAAATTGTCGAGGGGATCACAATAATATTATAGGGACGTAATTTTTCATTGTACAAGCATCGATAAGAAGGTTGAATGGTACTCGGATAAACTATGAATTATATAATTAAATAAAGGTCTAGAAATATTGTTAGAGGATGTATCATTCATGTACTGGGGGTACATAAAATATATATCAAATCCATATTATTCAGTTGTATGTCCATCTCAAAAGGCATGTAATTATCCAAAAATATGACGTGTCTCTTATAAGTACACTACATGTAGAGGTCAGTTGACATTATACCCATTACATATTCCCATGATGATATACAACCTGTTCCCATGTACATTTCATCATGATCATGTAATATGTTTGTTACCATGTACGTAGTTGTGTTCGAGTTCTGGGGTGTGCACATGAACAATAAAAGTTCATCGTTGTTTGGATGTGTACATTCCTATGTACTACCAGAGTACACATTGGGCCACTATGCTTGAGACACAAGACAAGTGACAATATTCATATGGCTGCTAATATTTAATTGTCTATGTATACACTATCTCTATAGAAATGGATTGCACAGAGCACGTTTCTCTAGATTATAGGCATTATACCATGTGATTTTTAAAAAACCAGATACTATTTCATTTTTATTATGAAACATCCATCACCTTTAGATCAACCACTAATATTCTTATAGTATTTTTTATCTTATCTATATGATCAATAATATCACTAGAGGATAATTTATAGCTATACAAGTAGATAATGAAACCATCCTTCTCAACATCTCTTTCATTGTAGGATTAACTAGATAGAACATGAACAATCAGTACAATATGAACCACATAAAATCATCCATTATCATTACATCCCATCAATAACATCAATAATCACTAACTGCACCATAGGTATTATTCTATTATTTCAATGAATGTTAATTCAATAATCAAATACTTAGAATTCATCAGATTGCTAGCTAGTAAAATAATATGTGATGAACATGTGAGGAAATAGGGGAGACATGTAAGAAGTAGAACATACGAACAAATTTAATGACTCTTATTTTCCTTCAATTTATTTTAATAATTTAATTGGGAAAATACTTCGACCAAGCACTAAGATGATACGAGATCCTGAGACCTGGTGTAGCCGAAATAAATTTTTGAATAAAGTTATGTTTTTAAATTGAAAATGCTATGTGGATTACATTAAACATTAATAACTTCTAAACAGGTTCCCAGATCAAATATATGATGGAAAATTCGTATCTATAATAATGGATTTATCCTAGGAAAGGGCTATAATCATCCGGTATAGGCCATAAGAGAATGTCTGATTTTTGACGTAACCATCATTAAAAATATTTTCATAAAAATATTTTCATTAATGCAGTGAAGATTATTTATATTCTATTTTATTTAATGAAAATATTGTTAGAAATCCAGGGTTACTTCCATAAACTTATAATTTATCTATGATAATGACAAGAGACTACCCCCTTTAGGGATTGGTATGCAATGAACCAGGATTCAATAATCGATATTGTTCCTGGATAGATCAATGAAAAATTGACAAATGATGAATGAGAATGTTCTTCATCAACTGATACAATTTTCAAGGTTGGGAGTTTGTTTTCCTTTGGTATTAATTATTTTTCTTCATTATTCCTATAAATAATGTGAATCGATTGACAAACAGATCAATTCACAGATCTTGCGTGTTTTTCCTGATGGGTTAAACATCTGGGGATTGAATCGCGTTAAATCAATTTAGAAATTTGATTATTCGTCACCTTTGTTCTTCTTATAACAAGGAATGATCAAGGATGTCACCAACATGGCCAAGATCCATCCATATTATACATTCTTGTTTCCTATTCCTTTCCTGTTACTCATGCTTCACCCTTGAACCCCAATGGTCATGGCTCGATGATTGTCTAGAGGTTCCGTACATGATTAGACCCCTAGATCAAAGCTTATTCGACCGTAGAGATCGGAGAAGTGTATATTGGGACCCAAAGATCCTAAATCTATGATCGAATGAAATTTTCTACTGGCGGTGGAGGATTGAGAGCCCGTATAAGGAGGGAGAGATGTGGCGCACAACAGTGTAACCACTCGGCGACAGCCGGCCGCTAGCTCAACGGCTGGCGGCAGACGAACCCAAAGCTATATCCGTGGGTAGTCAAACTCACTATAATATCCATTGGTGGAGACTGGAGGCTACATCCTGGTAGGTCTTTGCGGTGTGGAGTTGTGATGCTGCATTAGGCTGGATTACCACCAGTTCAGTGGCGATTGTTCACAGGAACTGGGTACATGGGATCGTGTGTGGGGGTGGTGATTAACCAGCTTCCGACCGCATTGATTGGTAGAGGGCGAGGAAACCTTTGCATTTGGGAAGAAGATTCAGGATGCTCTAGCAGGTCCAGTGGACCAGTTTATCATGGTGGGTCGAGTTGTACCTAGGTTGGGTCAGCGCCCCTTGGGCCAGGTTAGGTCAAACCGGGCCAGGGCACAACCGGCCCCTTTGACATAAAACACCTTAAATTTTAAACCTTATTCCTATTTGATGAGACTGTTGTGGCATTGGGAACCTTCCAACGAGACGTTACTTCTGAGATTGTTTTGAGAGACCGTAGTATGGACCAGTAGTGGGGTGGATCATCCCATTGGTTCTTTCCTCAATTGTTTGGTATGGATATTTATATCAATCCCCTCAAGAGATAGAGTCTCAGATAGAGTTGTGGAATCCTCCTTGGGAATGGAGTGATACTTTATTACCCCTCATGTAGTTCATTGGGTATTAACATGACCTCCAATAAAAGGGTGATAATCATCAATCTATTGGGCCATATCTGTAGGGTTTGTGGTATTCTTCATAATCCCCTACGTTATGAGCCACATTGATGAGGTTCGTGGTATTCTCTGTTAATCCCCTATGTTTTGGGGTAATAAAGATTGTCTTCTCACTATTCTCTGATAGAATCTCCTCGTTGTATAACATAATCTTGAGTAGCGATGACATCAATGTTACAGAAGCGAGTTATCCCAGAAGGATCATGCCTCGAGCTGAATCATGTGGTAGATGATTGGCTGTAACTTTTCCATTACACATTTTTTATATTATTTTGAGTATATCTGGATATCTATGGTATATTTATGGGTGTATACATGGGTAGAGAAGATTTTTAATTCCTTTGTGTTTTTTCCATTGTTGTTTCGGGGTGTCTAACTGAGTACTATTTTAATCACCCCTATAGAAGCTTATCCTACACATATAGTGTCTTATGCAGATGACTAATACTCTGATTGAGTCTTAGGTGGAGTAGGACCAGGGCCAACACTAGATGGTTCCTTGTAATATCAGATGGGATGAGGTGTTCTAGACTACATTATAATGCAGCTTAAGTACCCTTGTTAGTTGGTCATACATTGTAGTTGTCTTGTTATTTTTAGTCTTTTATTATGGCCCAATTTTACTTTACTGACTTTCTTTCGATGATACTCTATTTTCAGGTTGTAGTGGTATGCATGAATTTTCTACACATAGTGTTTTTACTTTCCAACATCTTTGTCTAGGCGTTGTGTATGTGTGTAAAGGTTCTTAAAAAAATGCATCCCATGTGTGTAATATGCCTACTCAGCACCATTCGCCAACCACTGGCATATAAGAGCTGGGCTTGGGGATGTCATGTCACATTCCCTAGGGGACGAGTCATGACAGAGTGCCATCAGAGGGGTCGTTTCTACATTGGTATTGGGATTTAGTGAGATTTTTTTTCTGGGAAACAGTGTTTAGTGTTTCACGTTCGCCTCTCTGGATAGGGAATCTAGTGTTGGTGTGGCGACTGACGTATCAATACACCAGGAGGGAGTTTATTCAAGTGGGGGCGGGGGGTTCTTTTCAAAAACCTTGTAGTTAGTATGCATCCTAGAGCTCCTTCATATGCAGTAGGGCATCAAAATATTAAAGGATTACTCACCAAGGTTTACTCAGATTTCATGTATCTCCACAGACTTGGTGTGAGACCCATTCATCAAGTCTCGAGATTTTGAGTAGGGACTAAACTGGGAGATCAGAGTGTCCATGGTGTACCTAAGGATCCCTACTCAGGCTAGGGTGTGGAGCGATCATTAATTGTGGACAGATTCTTGGTGGAGAAGTTTCGGGTATAAGGAGATACTAGTATACATCTTGTGGTGGAGTCCTCAGCAGTGGGTAGCAAGGAGCAGACGAAGGAGGCCAAGTGGGAAAACACCTTTAGAAGAGAAATCAAAGATATAGTATCAGTAGAGAAAGTCTACCAAGAAAGAGCAATAAAGTCAAAGTATAGATCATGTTTCACGTGTGGCGGTCAGGGAGAATTTTCTTGTGATTTCAAAACACTTCGAACGGACGATCATCGAATGGTTGAGGGACCACCAATGTAGAGGGAGAGGTTTGATCAACTTGGTATTCACGGAATCGAACATGGTAGGGGAGCAGGTAGAGTAGATGACAGTGGATGGAGGTTTGAGGTACTCCAACCATCACCCTAGTTGGTTTTCCAAAGGCTCTAGGAGTAGTTGGACAAGGGCGAGGCCAACTTCATGTGATAGAGGCTTACCACCCTAGTGCTCCAGAGATGATTAGAGGTATGATTCGTGTCTTATCCACCCTATCTACAGTTCATATAGACACATGTTCCAGTCACCCTTTCCCTCCTATAAACATTGTTCAGAGCACGAAGATTACAATAGAGCTGATGGATCAATCATTACGTTTAAAGACTCATACGAGAGCATATTTTATGATCAAACACTTGTGCAGGTAGTGTGAGATTACTATTTGAGGGGAGATCTTGAGTTGGGATCTCTTAGTAGCAGCGTTGAGGCCTTATGATGTTATTCTTGGTATAGATTGGTTATCCACATTCCATGCTCAAATTGATTAATTTTGGAACAATGTGTGGTTTCTTCGCAGATATGGGACCATGTTTTACATTACTGGAGGAATGAAATCGCATGTAGGGAAGGATGACCTTTCTTAGATTAGGGTGTAGTCGATCAATCACTAGTTGGCCAGTCTCAGCCTCAGTATGGTAGGGGTGAGTAGTTCCTAGTTTCCTACATTGGTGGATGAGTAAGAAGGAATATTCCCCAGGGAGGTTCCAAGAATACCTCCTCATACATAGTTATAATTCTTCACTAACATGTACAACAATAAGGAATCTATATCCACACCCACATATCATATGGAACCCACAATGATTTAAGAGTTTAGGGTACAACCATAGGATTTGTAGAGGAAGTGCTTCAGGAAGCCCAACATCTCATGATGGGTTGACCCAGTTTTGTGTCCCAAGAATATAGATGTATGTTTGAAGCTATGTGTAGTCATTAAGTGCCTAAACTAGGTGGCAGTGAAGAGAAAGTACCAACTATTGAGAATTTATGACATGTTCGACCAACTGAAGGAGCGAGGTGGTTCTGAAAGATAGACCTAAGAACTGGCTATCTTCAACTTCGTGTATTGTATGAGGATGTACCAAAGACAGCCTATATATGTCGGTATGGCCACTCTAAGAACATGTTAATTTCGTTCAACATATCAAAATACCCAACAATGTTTATGGGACTCATGAACATAATCATAGAGCCATACTTTGATCATTTTTTCATGGTCTTCATTGATGACATTTTGGTGTACATGTCGTTCGAGGAGGATCACACGATATAGATGAGGATGGTCCTAGACACTCTTTGAGAGAACAAAATTTGTGGGAAGCTCTCAATGTTTCCATTCTAGATTCAGGAGGTCCACATTCTAGGACATGTCATTTTGGAGGCTGGAGTTGAGGTGGATCCAGTGATGATTGTGGAAGTTCTTTCTTGGGAGCCACCTAGGAGTGTGATAGAGGTAATGAGTTTCATGGGTTTATATGGGTACTATCAGAGGATTTTTTCTAGAATTTTTTAGGGTAGAAACAACCTTGATGGATCTTACATAGAAGGGACATCCCTTCGTGTGGATAGAGAAGTTTTAGCAGTGTTTCTAGGAGTTGTGATTTAGGTTGGCGAGCGCTATCATGTTGACACTACCAGAGTAGGGTTATGGGTATGTATTATTCTACAACACAACAAGGACTGGGCTCATATGTGTCATGATGGAGGGATAAGCTTTGATTTCCTATGGCTCGCTCTAGTTGAGGCAGTATGAGACGAACTACGAGACCCATGATCTTGAGAGGACAGTAGTGGTATTTTCATTGAAGATGTGGTGGTGTTACTTGATGGGGGAGCGGTTTACCATCTATTAAGACTACACGATACTCATGTACATATTTTCTCATAGGGAACTAAACATCTTATATTGGTGGTGGCTAGATTTCCTCTAGGATTAGGACATTTAGATCATCTATTCTTTTGGTAAGGGGAATGTGGTTGTGGATGTTCTCAATAGGAGGACCGGATGACAGTTTCAGAGTGTGGTGTTATATAAGTTAGCAGCACTGCATATATCCTTCATAGTTGAGGTATGGGAATCTTTCTCGAGTCAATGGATGTCACCCCTCCACTATTAAAGAAAGTTTGGGAGGCACAAAATGGGGATCCCAACTACTAGTCACAACATGGTCAGTTACCCAAAGGGAATAACCTTAGAGGATATTCGATAGGTGGGGAGAATATCATTATCTTTAGAGGGGGAATGATTTAACCGGTGGTGTTATGAGAGGAGGTTATGAGTGAGTTCAACATATCTCTTTTCGCGGAACAACTAGGAGTGTAAAAGATGTAACAAGACCTATGATTCTAGTTATGGAGGCTAGGAATGAAGAAGAAAGTGGAAGATTTCATTTCCCAGTGCCTCACATGTCTACAAGTGAATGCAGAGTATCAGGTTTTAGTAGACTGGACTCAGCCACTAGAGGTGTTGGAGTGAGAGTGAGATGGGATATCGATGGAATTTTTTATGGGTTTACCACACACATACATGGGACATGATACCATATTGGGGATTTTTGATTTATTCATCAAGTTGGGCCACATCCTATCTATATGGGAGCATGGTTCCATAGAGGGATTGAGAAACCTCTATGTTCATGAGATAGTTCGACCTCATGATGTGACTTCGATGATCGTTCTAGACTATGATTCTCAATTCACTTTTTGGGATTGGAAGGGTTTGCAGAAGGATTTTGGGACCTAGTTTTGGTTGAGCACAACATTTCATCCCCAAACAGATGGTTAAATGGAGAGGACCATACGAGTGCTAGAGGAGGTGCTTCATTCCATTATTATAGAATTTCTTCATAGTTGGGAGGACCATGTACCACTGGTGGAGTTTTCATACAACCATAGAGACCACTCCATCATTTATATGGAACCGTTTTAGGCCTTGTATGGGAAACCATACTGATCACCATTGTGCTAGACTGAACCAGGGGAGTCCATACATATGGGCCCAGAGTTGGTGCAGGCTACAACCAAGAAGGTACAAATCATCTAATATTGGATGAGGACTTCATAGGGTTGGAAGAAGTCCTATGATGACAGGAGATAGAGGCACTTGGAGATCGAGGGGGAAGAATATGTGTTCCTACAGGTCTCCCCTCATTAGTATTGTAGAGATTTGGATGGGGAGGAATGTTATTTCCAAGGTTTATCGACCCCTTTTAGGTTCTGAGAAGATTTGGTTAGGTGGAGTATGACCTAGATCTACCAGCTTAGTTTCACTGGGTGCATGATGTCTTTCACTTTTCATAGATAAGGAGGTACGTGAATGAATTATCACACGTTATCGACTAGGGATAGTTAGACATTGATTATGGGGATAAATGTGTGGAGTTATCAGTGGAGATAATGGATTGATAAGATAGGACCCTTCGTGGGTGGTCGATTCATCTAGTGCGTATTCGGTTGCAGAATGGGAACCTCTAGAAGATTAGATGGGAGTGGGAGGCTCATATGTGTGATTAGCACCCTCATAATTCTGTTGAGTTGTCCTTGTTTTGGCTTTCAGGGACGTAATTCCCAAGGGTGGGGACATGAAATGACTAAGAATTTCCTCTGATTAATTTTAATTAATTAATTTGGAAAATACTGAGACATAAAGCTAAGATGAAAAGATATTCTAAGGCCCGGTGTGCCTAGAATTAATTTTCGATAAAATTTAAATTTAAATTTAAAAATTCTCGAGGGATAACATTAAACATTAATAACATCTAAATATTTACAAATTTCCAAAATTTGAGGGCACTGTTGTATCCAGAACAACCACATTACATTTGTCAGCACCTAACATCGTCTGGTGGAGACCAGACAAAAATGTCTGATTTAGGAAATAACCATCCGTAAAAGTATTTTAATAAAATTATTTTTATTGACACAGTGAAGATTATCTAGTTTAATTATTCATTAATAAAACATTTCATAGAATATAGGGTTACTTCCATTACCATAGAATTTCAATGATACAATGTGGTGTGACCACCCTCTTCAAGGAGTGGAAAGCAATGAAGGATTATTTGATGATCGAGATCACTCATTGAAAGATCAACAACCTATCAATGAATGACGAACGTGAATTTTTTTCATCAACTGATCCAATTTTCAATGTTTGGAATTATTTTCCATTGTTAATTAGTTCCTTTTCTTGATTCTTCCTATGATGAACATAAATTGGTCGACTAATGGATCAATTCACGAATTGTGTGGGTTTTCCGGTATAGTTTAAACTTGCAGAGATTGAATCAGGTGAAATAAATTTAATAATTTGATTATTCATCCCTTTTGGTCATCATCTAACATAAACAGATTGAGGATGAAATGAACAAGTCCAAGATCAATCCATATTGGGCATTCTTGATTTTTCTTCCTTCCTCGTTCTTCACGCTTCACCATTGAACCCATGTGGTCATGGCTCGATGATTTTCGGGAGGTTCTATATGCGAATGGACACCAGAATCAAAGGTGATTCGACTACAGAGATAAGATCAGTGTAGATTGGGATCCGAGGATCCTAGATCTATGTCTTGATGAATTTTTCAACTGGAAGTGGAGGATCGAGAGACCAAGGAAAGATCACTAGCAGTAGCACCAGTGGTGAACGATGGTGCATCCACCCATTGGAATTTGGTTTCCAGCTCGATGGTTGGCGGTGGAAGAACCCATAGCCGTAGGCGGCAAGCGAAGGTCGTGGCGGTGTAGATAAGAGGTTAGGACGATCCACTACGTCAGGCCAGAAGACCTATAGCTCAACCTTGGGTGTGCACAGACATGTGGTTCGTAGGATTGTGTGTAGGGGGTGGCTTACCAACTGTCATCTGCGTTGACTGGGAGAGGACGCGGTAGTAGACACTTCAGGGCAAGATGAGTCGGCCCGCTCTAGTGGGCTGCGCTGCATAAAACAGGGCCACCTCAACTGCCCCTGCGTGTCAGGTCTAGTAGGCTTGGTGACTCTGTAGTTTGCATCGACTGACCTTGGTTCAGGTCTATTCAGGTTGGTCTGACTGGGTCATCCAGACCCCAGACACAACTAGACACTTTTTCCAAAAATCCTAGTGACATTCAAACCATATGTCCATTTGACAGACCATCGGTGGCATTGGGACCCTTATGATGAGGTGGTACATTTGAGATTGTTTTTTGAGACCTCAATGAAGACTATTATAGGTGAGGAGCTTACCTTGGTTCCTTCCTGGAGGTTATGGTATGAAATTTCATTACAATACCCTCGAGATACAGAGTATTGGATAGATATGTGGAATCCTACTTGAGACTGGAGTGATACTCTATAACCCATAATGGAGTCAATTGGGTATTTATGTGATCTCCCAGTAAAGGGGTTTATCCTCCATCTTGTAGACCATATCAATAGGATTCAAAATATTCTTCAGAATCCACTATGTTTTGTGCCACATCATTAGGTTTTTCCGTATTCTCTGAGAATCACCTCTATGTATAAAAAAATCTCGACCATTGATGACATCACTGCTTGAGGAGAGAGTTATCTCGAATCAAGCATGCCTCGAGGAGACTCTTATGGTAAAATTTTGGGTGTGAAATATCCTTTATACTTTGTGGATGGTATTTTGAGTATACCATGATATCATTGTTATATGTATGGGTGTATACTTGGGTAGAGCTGACCATTCATTACTTTGTGGTTTTTCCATCGTGGTTTCAGGGTGTCCTGCTGAGTACTGTTTTACTCTACCCTATATGAAATTTTACCAGATGTGTTGTGTCTTATGCAAATGACCGACATATTGATGGAGTCCTAGGAGGACAATGACTTGGACTAGACAATTCATTATGATATCAGATTGGTTGAGGTGTTCCTGACATCTTTATTATGCATCTTAATTACCATTGTTAGTTGGTGAAACATTATTGTTATCTTCATTTTTGTTCTTGTACTCTAGACCGGTTGTACTTTCCGTACATTGTTTATATCATAATCTTTTATTGATTTTCAGTGTTATTAATTTATTTTCATTACTTAGTGTTTTTACTTTCCACATATTTGGCTAGGAATTGTGTCTATGTGTTCAAGTTCTTATGAAAAGGCCTCCCATGTGTGGGATATACCAACTTAGTGCTAGTCACTAGCCCCTTGCATATCAGAGGCAGTCTTGGGGTAGTCAAGGAATAGGACCCATATGATAGGTCATGAAAATAAACCTCGGAAACTATTTTGGTTAACCTCAATCCATTTCCATTGGAACAATAAATCAATTAATTAGAAAATAATCGAATCAATTTTTTAAGAGAAATACAATTTTGTTTATAGAGAAAATATATATTAGAAAGAGTATAAAAAAACTAGAACAATACATATAAATGAAATTTCAACCATCAAGATCATATAAGATTCCGATGATGAATTATTTTGCGTCATAGTCATTTGTGAGATTAATGAACACTCTTGGCATAAACGATTCATGTGAAACTTATTTGATCATCTCATCTACTATCATACACCATTTCGTTCATCCAAGACCCTCATTAAATTATAATTGTTATGTTGCTTACCGTATTAACTATACATAATAATGCATTTATTGGGGATTTCTTGGTCAGTGAATCAACACATAATAAAATTTGTTTGTTTGTTTGTTTATTTATTTATTTATTACGCTTGTGAAAGAATTTTTTAAAATGTATGTTTCTGACATAAGTTATGTTATACCTAGGGTAAAACCCATGTTTTGAATTCAATGGAGAACTCTAATTTATAATTTGATCATCTATTCTAGTGTTAATTATATTTTTATGTTAAATTAAATGCACATGATATTAATATATTAAATGTTTTTAAAATATAAATTTCAAACTAACCAGCCTCAAAACCACAAACCATATTAGGTCATGGATTCAAAAAAATGATTATATATATATTTTAAATAATAACCTATAAAAAATATAAATTATACATTCACCCCACCGTAAGTATTGTTTCATAAAATGAGAAAGTTAATTCTAGAAGAGATGTGGGTATTGAGATCACATCTGGGTCTCCTACTCCCAACATCTCCGTTAATATCTCTTGTTCATCCACCCAACAAAAAATATGTGACTCACTCAAACACAATAGAACATCTATAAACAATCCTTTATCTCATTAGAGTATTTAAAAAAGGTATATCCATCCTCGATTTCTAACACCCCACAGCTGATAAATTGTAATGTGTTATGAAGATATCTCATTTTTTGAGACACTTGGAATACATAATGAACCTAATCTATATATGGTTGTAGGGACATGTGGTATTCCACATATGAGAATATATTTTGTTTGTGGATATGTCCAATAGTTCTTAGAGACAATTTTCAAACCTGATTAATGGAACACCCCAATATTTCATATTACGTTATTTCTTCAAAGTAATTCAATAACATGAACTACATGAAACATCGAGTTCAAGCACACCACGACTTACCAAACTAGCCATTCAAAAGCGGTTATGAACAGTAATTACTGAATTTTGAACTATATATTATATTTATTATTTTATAATCCATATTATGAGTTTCTTAGACATAATGTAGGAACTAATTCATTTTTTTCAGATAAAAGAAGAATTTTTCCAAAAAATCATGTTTGCCGCCTTTTAATGGAGAACCATTTTAAATCCAATATTTAAAACTTTTATATATTTACTTTGACTAAATAATATTCTTATTTAGAATTGGGACATAAGAATTTAGTTTCAATAATTTTTTGGTGTTTTTCTGATAACTTTCATATTTTGGTAAATAGTGAAAATACTATATTTTAACTGAAAACAACATGTTTAATCATAATAATTTATAGTGTTAAATTATACATTTAAATGGTTTGGAAGTATAAATAGATTATATCTTTATCATTTAATACAATGATGGTCATTGTATGTAATTTCACTTTAAAATTCGACCAAAACAAGTGTCAAACTTTTGATATTTATTATTTCTTAAAAATATGCCTTTTGGGTTTGACAGAGTGAATTAATTTAAAATTAATAAATAAAACTTCTATGTTTTTAATTTGTTAAAAGAGACTTTATTATTTAATTCGGAATATCAAAATTATCTTAGGGTGAATTTTTGGTATATTTCTGAAAACTTTTTATTTTTGATGAATAGTGAAAAAACACTGAGTTATAGTTTAAAACCAAATTTTTATTTAAATAGGTATTTATTTTATTTAAATTTATTTTATATCAAAATAGATACATAATACCTATATAAGTTCAATTTAATTCATGGGAGTCATTTTATAAAAATTTTAGATATATAAAAATTTAATTGAACTTTTCAGAGTCTTTACCTACCTCTTAAGAGAATTTGTAAATTCACATAAAACATAATTTTATCACTTATGTGAGTTGAATTTATAATATATGAGAGACAAGGTTAATATCATGGAGTGATATGTGGTTCAATAAGATATAAATAATTTTTGTTGAATAGTATCTTTTTACATTTATTTACCACGGTTAAAAGTAAATAGGGTATTTAAGGGTAAAAATGATATTATTATTACCCTAACACATGTACTAATTCTATTGGATAAATGTAATTAGACCAAAAAAAACCTTAGGAATAAAATATTACTCTTTATATCCACTTGTATTAGATTAATACATTTATTATTATATAATTTAATGAATAGTTAATAGAGTTAAAATCAAAGTTTAATTACTAAACCATTTTTCATATAGAGTTATACATACAATAAATTACACTATAAATATTAATTAGAAAGATAAAACTATTTCCTACATAATGGTATTTTATTTATAATTTTTAATGATTAAATACTTAAATTTATTAATGACACAATGAGGATGCATTAATTACATTATTAATGAATGAATCAAATAAATGGTATTATAAATATTAAAATAAATATAATTTAAAATATTTTATGACAACCACGAATTTTCTACGTGAATATGACATGTTTGGATTTATTAAATGTATTTTTTTGAAGTAATCATTCAGTTATTATTTCATCAAAAAAAATTTAAAGAGTGTCAAAATTGACATAAAATAGTTTTTAGAACAAATATTATATTATTAATTGATATAACAGTCCTAAAAATCTGAAGTTCGGACAAAAGACTTATATAATAGTATATATAACATTAATTAACCAATTGGGGTTATAATGACATTTCATAGGAATTTTATTAACCATATAGTGTAAGAGTACAGGAATACAGAGTAAAAGTTAAACTATTTAACTAAGAGTTAAATCTAAAAGATAAGATCAAAATGGTAACCCAAACTTGTATAAAACATATTCGTTGAGAGGATTCAGAACCATCCCCACCTTATACTCTAAAAAAATCCATTTGGAGCCATTATAAACCGAATAGTAATTTATTATAAAATAAAATTTTAGGTTTTTCCTAAGGTGCCCCTCACACCTCCTATAAAAGGCCACATTACCTTCTCTCATATTAACAACTCCAAAGCAAATTGGCTTGGAAAAACCCTGACCAAATATCCTCCCCATTTACTTCACATCATCCTAGATGCCTTACATTAGTCATAAAACCATCTTATGAAGCCCCTTTGATCAAATCAAAAAGAAGAACCCGAAAAAGAGGTAAATATCTCACCACCTCTTTTAAGTTCCTTTCTTCTTCCACTTCCTTTTTCTTTGTTGTTTCCATTCTAAAATAATAAATCCAGTATCTTATATATACTGTAATGTTATTATAAATATGTTACAACCAAATTCAATATTCTATCAATCCTTTGAATGACATGTCACCATATGTGCGTACGTATGACATACCGTCTCCACGTCGTGGTGTAGTTGTTATTAAATACGTTATTATTTGTATGGGTATAATAATGATGTGTTATTTATGTAAATAATACATATAACATGATAATTATTCAGTATATATATGATATACCATCCAACTATATATGTTTTTAATATCAAAAGAATGATATTGTCACTCGTGCGTACGTACGGATTACCGTCTCCACGACAGGATGAGATTCATTTCCACGTTCACCATTCATCAACGATTAAAAAAATATTACAAATAAGTATGTAATATAAGAAATAATAATTCTACTAGATATATATATATATATACTTACATATATCCTTTTCCCTTAGTTTCACTAAATACGATATGAAAACAGAAACAGCTTTTATGCGTACGTACGGACTACCGTCTCTATAAACGGTGTTTTTCATTTCATATATATTTCCATTATAAATATTTATATTATAAATATATATGATATATAAATCATTTTCTATGTTCTGGAAGTATTTAAATCTTGATCTAAGTGATAAAATCAAGAATAACAAGTTAAAACACGTATGATAAAGAAAGCGATTATTACCCGAAATATTAATTTAACATTGAAATAATTATTAAATGGGTAGTATAAGTCATAAATGAACCATGTATGATCTCATAAATATTAATGTGGTTCTAGTATAATTTAATAACATACTACGATCTTCATACATGAGGTTAAACATATCCTCAACTAAAGTAAAGTGCAAGGTAAAGGTTAATTCCTCAATCTCATTATTATCAGAGATTGTTTATGTGTAAGTATTTATTGGGAAATTTTCATCTTCCATGTCCATTTTTCATAAAACTTATTTCAAAATGAATATTTTAAGGATTTATAGAAGGTAAAATTTATCAAGATCAGAATTTTAAATGTTATAAAGATTTACCTTTCTAAATCTTTTTAAATTAATATCCATGTTTTCAAAATGATTTCAAGGATTTAATTATATGGACATGAATGTTTTGAAATGATAATTCTTTTAGAAAGTTTCAAAGTGTTATGGGATAATTTGATTCAAAAATCTCTTCTAAATTACTTATTTTATAGATGAGTCACTTTTAAATTATTTTACAGAAAAAAGTATATTTCTCTCAAAAAAATTTACTCATCATATTCAACTAGGTCAGCATCCTTTACTTGAAATTAATTTTGATTGAGGTTGATTCATTATAATACAATATTCCATATTGTATTGAATAAGTTATGATATGTTTGACTATGGATGTTCTATTTTTATACCATTCATGGTTTATGGTTAATTTATTAACATTTCGTATGCTAGTTTTAATATTAATTTTTCTGTTATGTTTCATCTTTTCATATGAAGAATGCAGTGGACTTAGTAAGTGACGGGTGGAGCGCGCTATAGCTTTTCAATTCATCGGTATGTCTCATGGGAAAAACTAGTGTCTTGGCATAAGTCATTGACAAAAATTTTATTTGTATACTTGGCATGAGGCCTTGAATATGTGGTAATGATGTCCAGCATTATGTATTCTTTCATTGTGAAATTAGTTATTACATTTGACTATTCGACTAGTAGAATATCCATGTGCATGTTAATATGGTAATGTTTCATTTATTTTTACCAAATTATGTTTAATGTTATGTTTAAAAGGCTGTTGTTTTTATTACACCTCTTTCCTTAAAAGATTATAGCTTCCACTAAATTATTTACGCTTACTGAGCATCTGAGCTCACCACTTTCTTATGTTTTATTTTCCCAGGATTCCATGAAGTGTATTATGATTGATATACAGGATAAAGATAAAAAATGAGTTCTCAGAGAACTATATATGTTGTGTTGTATATTAGAAGGTGTAATGTAACGTTCATTTATGTAATCAATTTTCCAAATCTGATAAACTGATCGGTCCTTCGGGACTTGATTCCTTGTAATCATGCCAATGTGTTAAAATAATGCACCGGCTCTGGGTAATTGGGGTTGTGGTGTTACAGTTGGTAACAGATGAAGTTTATAAATAACCTTGGAAACTAGATTTAGATAAACTCTAATTAGAGCACATCACCCTAAGATAGACTTTGATGATTAGTATAGAAGAATTTCCTAGGATTTTTGGTAATGTAGAAATTTTTTGAGTTTTCCGAGAAAATACATCCATGTATGAATACACGCAAGTAGAGGTGGATCTGGAACAGATATTACTCGAGGTAAAACCTGAAAACACCACTTTGAGATAGACTCGAATGAGAACCGGTGCACGACAACAGGCCTTTCTGCACTCTTGGTTACGACGCTCTTAGGGGATATGCTTAGGATAATTATTATTTTCTTTACAAATCATTATAAAAGATTTACGAGTATATACCTCCTCAAGGAAAATATTTTTATGATTATGGATTATATCCATAAACTGTTCAATTTACGTTTGGTATTTTACAAATTTTAAATGATTCATTGCAATTCATAAAATGACCTAGTGTATGCCACTGTAGAGAAATGATGCCCTGTAGAAGGAATGTGAACTCCAGAAATACCTATGATCCAAAGAGTAATAAGGTTAATATCATTTACGGTATTAAGCCAACATTTAAAATGGAAATAGTCTCCCATTATTCTCAACATATGAAGAAATAGAATAATGTGTTAATAAGATAAGTAAATATTTCTATAAGTCATATGGCTTTGAAGGTAAGTAAGAGAATTAAAGGATAGAAGAGAGAAAGATGGATAATGGGAAGAGGGAAAAGAGGGATTTTACCATATGTGATAACTGTGGAAAGAATCACCTTAGTAAATGATTGAAGGGAATGGGAGTTTGTTATAAATGTAGAGAAAAAGGAAATCAAGTAGGTGATTTCAAGGGTAAGAAAAAAGTTTCAAATGTACAATGCTTAATCTGAAAGGAGGTGGGACACTATGCAAATCAATACCAAATTCTCAGAGTATACCCCAAATGCTGCTGTTGGATAATACTCAATTTTTTATACTACCTAAGATGATGAGGAGTGATTAAGAGTTCTTATATTGTTATTAAAGTATCGTGTCATTTGAGTGTTGTGTCAACAACGTACTGGTTATATGAATTTTGTAAATAAATAAGGATTGTACTGTAGTTCTATTTCATTGGGAATTTGAGAATATATGGTCCTGATACTAATCTAGTAATTTTGAAATAAGAGATGGTTGATTTGGATAAATTATATAGGATATTCTTGAATCTCTTGGAACTGATTATTGGTTTGTTTATTTCATCCTTGTTGGAATATTCAAAAATTTTGGAAGTAAGGATTATATCCAGTATTATATAAAGGATAAGGGAGAATGAATGTAATCAATAAGGTTTTTTGGACTAAGAGTTTGGATATAAGTATTTTGGATATGTCAACTGGTTGGAATGGATTAAGTTTGAAATTGTATTCTATTGTTAAGGTTATTTTTGAACTGTTATAAAAAGGAAAACCTAGAGGTCGGGAAACTACTAGTTGCGTCCGGTAAGGCCATGAGACTTGAAACTGCAACTGAAGAGTGACAAGGGTTCATCACCTACGACTGGACTACGTGATGTACTGGTTTGTATAATTTATTTTTTTTAAATAGTCTGATAAATGAATTATAAATTCATTATTTTTGGAACCCTATATAATTAGGATAAATAATTTTTTTTGAAATCAGTTGGTGTGAAAGATGAGTTTGTGGTAGCAATTAGTTGAAGGATGAAACTCTACTTGTCATGTATATATATATATATATATATATATATAATTTTTTTCCTCTTATTAAGACAACATTTTATTAACCAAATTTCTGATGTGGCTTTTCCCACAAAGGTATTATCTATTTACAACCATTTATTTTCGAAGAGAAATTTCAAATTGAGAGGAAGAAATTTATTGAAGGAAGGAAGAATGTAACACCCCATGATTTCATATTACGTTAGTTCTCCAAAGTAATTCAATAACTTACACTACAAGCAACATCGAGTTCAAGCGCACCATGACTTACCAAACTAGCCGTTCAAAAGCCGTTATGAACAATATTAACTGAATTTTGAATCATATATAATATTTATAATTTTAGAATCCATATTATGATTTTATTAGACATAATGTAAGAACTAATTCATTTTTTTTCAGATAAAAGAAGTACTTTTCAAAAAATGCACTTTTACCACCTTTTAATTGAGAACCCTTTAAAATCCAATATTTTAAACCTTTATATATTTAATTTGACTAAAAATTCTTCTTCTTTAAAATCAGGACAGAATAATTTAGTTTCAATACATTTTTGGTGTTTTTCTGATAACTTTCATATTTGGGTGAATAGTGAAAAATACAATATTTTAACTGAAAACAATTTTTTTAATCAAAATAATTTATATTGATAAATTATACATTCTAATGGTTTGGAAGTATAAATAGATTATATTTTTACCATTTAATCTAATGATAGTCAATGTAATTAATTTCAATTTTAAATTGGACATAAATAATTGTCAATCTTTTTGTAGTTATTATTCCTTAAAAATGAACCTTTTGGTTGACATCGGGAATTATTTTAAATTAATAAATGCAACTTTTATGTTTTTATTTTGGTAAAATATACTTCATTATTGAATTTGGAACATCAAAATTAGCTTAGGGCGAAATTTTGGTATTTTTATGAAAACATTTAATTATTGATGAATAGTGAAAAACATTGAGTTATAGTTTAAAACCGAATTTTTATTTAAATAATTATTTATTTTATTTAAATTTATTTTATGTCAAAATAGATACATAATACCTATATACGTTCAATTTAATTCATTGGAGTTAGTTTATAATAATTTTAGATATATAAATATTTTATTGAATTTTCACCGTTATTTACCCACCTCCTAGGAGAATTTGTAAATTCACAATGAACATAATTTTACCGCTTCTATGAGTTTAATTTCAAAAATATGAGAGACATGGTTAATATCAAGGAGTAAAATGTGGATCAATAAGATAAAAATAATTTTTTAGTGAATAGTAACTTTTTACTTTTATTTACCACGGTTAAAAGTAAATAGGGTAATTAAAGGTAAAATGATATTATTATTACCCAAAAAAATGTCTTAATTATATTGGATAGGTGTAATTCGACCAAAAACAACCTTATAAATAAAATATGACCCTTTAGGTCCACTGGTATTAGATTAAGACATTTATTATTATTTAATTTAAAGAAAAGTTAAAAGAGTTAAAATCAATGTTTAATAACTGAACAATTTTTAATATAGGGTTATAAATAAGATAAATTTGACTATAAACATTCATTAGAAATCTAAAAATATTTCCTACATAATGGTATTTTATTTATAATTTTTAAAGATTAAATAATTAAATCTATTAATGACAAAATGATGATGCATTAATCACCTTGTTAATGAAAGAATCAAATAAATGGTATTATAAATATTAAAATAAATATAATTTGAAATATTTTATGACATACACAAATTTTCTAGGTGCATATTACATGTATTGATTGATTCAATGTATTTTTTTTTGAAGTAATCATGATGTTATTATTTTAACAAAAAACAAATACCAAAGAGAGTTAAAATTGACATAAAATAGTTTTAAAAAAAATATTATATTATTAATTGATATAATAGTTATAAAAATATAAAGTTCGGTAAAAAATACTTATATAAAAATATATACAACATTATTTAACCAATTGGGGTTCTATTGGCATTTTATAGTAAGCTTATTAACCATATAGTGTAAGAGTACAAGAAGACATGGTAAGAGTTAAACTATTTTACTAAGAGTTAAATCTAAAAGATAAGGTTAAAATGGTAACCTAAACTTGTATAAAACATATTTTTTGAGAGGATTTAGACCCATCATCACATTATCCTAAAAAAATCACTTTGGTTCTATTATATTCTGAATATGAATTTATTATAAAATAATATTTTATGTTTTTTCTAAGGTGCCCCTTACCCCTCTTATAAAAAGGCACATTCCCTTCTCTCAAATTCATACCTCGAAAGCCATTTAGATCAGACATAACCTGCCCAAATATCCTCCCAATTTCCCTTAATTCATCATAGAGGCCATACTTTAGTCATAAATCCAACCAAAGGAGCCCTTTTGATCAAATCAAAAGGAAGAACCCGAAGAAGAGGAAAATATTTCACCACATCTTTTAAGTTCCTTTCTTCTTCCACATCCTTTTTCTTTGTTGTTTCCATTATAAAATAAAAACTCAAGTATCTTCTATATACTGTGATGTTATTATAAATATGGTAAAAAAAAATTCATTATTCTATCCATCATTTGAATGACATGTCACCATACGCGCATACGTACGGCTTACCATCTCCATGTCGTGTTGTAATTGTTATTCAATACGTTATTATTTGGAAGGGTATAATAATGATGTGTAATTGATGTAAATAAAAAATAAAAAATTATAATGATTCTGTATATATATGATATACCATAAAAATATATATTTTTTTAATATCAAAAAAATGATATTGTCACTCGTACGTACGTACGGATTAACGTTTCCACAAGGCGATGAGATTCATTTCCACTTTCACCATTCATCAATGATTATAAAAATATATATAACTAATAAGATTGTAATATATAGAATAATAATTCTACTAGATATATATATATATGTGTGTGTGTGTGTGTGTGTACTTACATATATCTTATTCACTTAGTGCCGTTACATACGATATGAAAACGGAAACAATGTTTATTCATACGTATGGACTATCGTCTCCATAAATGGTGTTTTTAATTTCATATATATGTCTTTTATACAAATTTATATTCTAAATATATATGATATATAAATCATTTTTTATATTCTGGAAGTATTTAAATCTTGATCTAAGTGATACAATCAAGAGTAACAAGTTAAAACACATACGATAAAGAAAGCGATTATTACCCAAAATGTTAATTTAACATGGAAATTATTATTAAATGGGTAGTATAAAGTCATAAATGAACCATGTATGATATTATAAATATTAATGTTGTTCTGGTATAATTTAATAACATACTATTATCTTCATATAGGAGGTTAAATGTACCCTCGACTAAAGGAATGTACAAGGTAAGGGTTAATTCCCCAATCTCATTATTATTTGGTATTGTTTATGTGTATGTATTTACTGGGATATTTTCACCATCCATGTCTATTTTTCATAAAAATGATTTCAAAATGAATATTTTAAAGATTTATGAATGGTACCATTTATCAAGATAAGAATTTTAAATGTTATAATGATTTATCTTTCTAAATCTTTTTAAATTAATGTCCATGTTTTCAAAATGATTTTAATGATTTATTTATATTGAAATGAATGATTTGAAAAGATAATTCCTTTCAAAAAATTCAAAGTGGTATGGGACACATTGATTTAAAAATCACTTTTAAATTACTTCTTTTATAAATGTGTGACTTCTAAATGATTTTACAAAAAATGATATTTCTCTCAAAAGGTTTTACTCATCATTTTCAACTATGTCAGCATCCTTTACTGGATATTATTTTTTATTGAGTTTGATTCATTATAATACAATCTTCTATATTTTATTGAATGAGTTATGGTATGTCTGACTATGGATGTTCTATTTTTATACCATTCATGGTTTATGGTTAATGTATTGACATTTCGTATGATTGTTTTAATAAGAATGTTTATGTTATGTTTCAACTATACTTATGAGGAATGCAATGTACTTAGTAAGTGATGGGTGGAGCCCGCTATAGATCCTTGATGCATCGGTAGGTCTCATGAGACAAACTAGTGTCTTGGCACAAGGCCTTGAAAAAAAATTATTTGTAGTCTTGGCACGAGGCCTTGAAATTTTATGGTCCATGTGTATGTTTATATGGTAATGTTTCATTTATTTTTACCATATTATGTTCAAATTTATGTTTAAAATGTTGTTGTTTTTATTACAAATATTCCCTTAAAATTTTATAGCTTCCTCTAAATTGTTTACCCTTACGGAGCATCTAAGCTCACCTCTTTCTTATGTTTTATTTTCCCGGGATTCCAAGAAGTGTATTATGATTGATATGTAGGGTTAAGCTAAATGGAAAAATTCAATTCTCAAAGAACTATCTATGCTTTGTTGTATGTTAAAAAGTGTAATGTAATGTTAATGAATGTAATCTATTTTCTATGTCTGCTGAACTGATCGGTCCATCGGGACTTGATTCCTTGAGGTCATGCGAATGTATTAAAATAATGCACCTTCTCTGGGTAACTGGGGTTGTGGAGTTACAATAAAATCTTCACAATCGACATCCAGGTGAATGATTTGAGAAAAAATGTTATCCCTCACTATACTCCAAAGGAAGATATCTTTATACTTCACATGACTCTTAACAGCCCAATGCCATCCTAATCTACTCTTAAATGATATGCACCTTCACTGTTGTATATCACACCAACATTAATCCAATGAATTAAGACTTGCCTGGATTAGTCCAACATAGTGTTTCCCTATAGGGTCATCCATTCGAAACCTCAAATTGTGTCATGACTATGACAGAGTTGATGTTTTCTTAAATTAAAACTACACCAACGGTATTTGGTACTAACAATTATGGGACATGCCCAATATGGAAGACTAAAGCATTTACAGTATATCCTAAATAGTCTAATCAGTCTTGCCATTAGTCAGGGGGTGAAATGCCTTTCACAATTGAAACTAAGTGGGAAATTCCTCATGGAATCCTTTTCATAATATTTATGTGAATAGAGAATCATGGTATAAAATGATCATCGAGAGTACTCCAAATATCCCAAACTTCAACAATAATTAAAGGCATCCAAAACTATAAAACGAACACTTCTCTTGAATAGCTAAGATGTGGACTGAAATGCTTTTTCAGTCTATGATCAACTCTATTGCTATAACACCCTGCCTCTACCTCATTGGCTTGAGGAGGCGGTGAGGGTTACTTAGCCTTAAGCGACATCCCAAAGACGCCAAAGGCTAGAAATAAATGCTGAAGGGTCTCAAATATAAGTGGGGGACGATTTACCCTTTAAGAAATAAACCCATCCATTAACCATTCACTATATGATGCATGAACAAATGAAAGACCAATCAACAACTTCATTTATGTTAAACCACATCATAGTATAAAACAACGGAAGAGCAAACCAAACATCAAAATACACAGTGGAAGAACAACTCAAGACTCTCAAATGACACCACGACTCAGTGGTCCACAAGCTCCAAGCTCCACAACATCTCCCAAACATCACCAGGATCAACTAGTAATGAGATGCTTTACCTTTACCTGTATCTCGGAATACAGCATATGAAAAAGCACCAAAGTGCCAAAGAATGGGTGAGTATAAAACTCAGTAGGTTTTCCCCAATGACTTCTCTACTCACACCACTTGGATAGAAGAGTTAGCAACATTTATATAAAAACAGTTTATATAAAACAATTTCACAAAATTAGTTTATAACCAAATATAAACATGTTTTCGAAAACCGCCTATGCTCAAAAGCATCCAAGTGTAAGTTAAACCAATTTTTCAAACACGTTATTTTTCAAAAAAATTATCCAAAAAATATCCAAACCATTTCACAAACATCCCTTTTTGGCATACCCAACCATTTCACAAACCCGTGAAATCAACCATGCATGCTTAATTATGACAGTTCCATACTCATGAGAGGTCTCTCGTCGATCTACCAAGTTGTCACAAGGTAATTATTCCCCATGTTCCATTAGACCTTTGGTACCATGCATAAGGTCATATTTCAACCAAGCATTGTACTTAAAAGTCCCATGTGCCATTAAAAGTTTGGCACCAAGAACAAAGTCCTACTTCAACAAAACCTTGTATTTGACACATGAACACACACCACATATTCCCCACAATCATGCCAAAACCATCCTTTTAGTAAAAAACCTTTTATTGAAAACCATTTTCCATCAAAACCATGTGTGTTCAACCAATTCAAACCATTTCAATAAAACTCCATTTTTATTGAAAACGAAATCCCTCAAAGTCATTTCAATCTCAAAACATTTCAATAAAACACCCCTTTTTATTGAAATTCCATTTATCATCAAACCATTTACAATTTCAGAAATTTCATAATTTAAAATCAACATTTTAAATTCAAATAGCCAAATCACTTTGCACAACAATTCACCATGATTTCACAATTTCATCAAAACCATAAATCATCACTAAAGAAGATTTATTCCATGATTTTCACAATCAATACCATTCAAATAACCAATTTGAAACTAAGACAACCAATTATAACAAGAGGAGTCCGGATTGAATCCCCCTACCTCGAAGGTTTTGACAAAAACCCTACCAAACAAAGAACGCACAAGAAGACCGAGACGATTCACCGAGGATCGTCCTTAGATCCCTTCTCCTAACAAAAAAAAAACCAAATATCATCATATTTGGCATCCACACACATAGATCTACACATAACGGGTGTAAATCTAAGAGACCGAGAGAAGAGGAGAATTAGATCTAAGTAGATCTAAGAAACCGATTAAGAACGATCACATTCTTCACGAAACTGGCTTCAAATCGCCAAGAGAAACCTTCAGATCGCCTCCGGAACGGTTGGGAGAGGTTATCCAACCTTTAAGGGAGAGTAATCCCATGTTATGGATGCTTAAGATCTTTAATGAGGCAAATAGAGGAAAAAATGAGTTAGATCCATAATTTAAGGATCTAATTTAAGTGACTACACGGTTAGTCAGCACAGTTTGGGAAACAGTGTGCTAACCATGTGTTAGCTACTGCCTCGACCACCGCTCTTGCACGGACTCATCACACGGTTTACCCTAACCATGCGCCGACCATGCATAAGCCACTACCTCCCATGTCAGCCACACATGGTTTAGCCGCACGGTTAGACAAACTGTGCGCCACCCGTGCAGCTTCCCTCTTTTCCCCAAAACTCGTTCCAAGTTCTCCCGACTCTCCCATTCATCACCCTTAACTTAATAACCATTAAAATCATCAAGAACAGGTATTATACTATAAATCGAGGGTACTACATTCTCCCCACCATTGTATTTTCCATCCCTAGAAAGTAGAAAACCATTGCCTTCCTAAAAGAGTTCTGGCCACTACTCATTCATTTCTTTCTCACGTTCCCAAGCCTCTTCATAAATTTGACCTTGTTTCCACAAAACCCACTCTAGACTGATGATTTTTCCATGCCAGAATTTATCCTACATATCCACAATCCGCACTGGGATATGTACCAATGAAGCATCTGGCTCTAGGTCAACGTGATCCCATCTGATCACATGGTCAGGATCGGGTTGATACTTCTTCAATTGAGATACATGGAACACATTGTGCACTACACTAAACCATGGTGGTAATGCCAACTGATACGCCACATCACCAACCCATTCCAGTATCTCAAAAGGGCTTATATATCGAGGAGATAATTTGACCGGCTTCCCAAAACCACAATGTCCAAGCCTTGGATAGAATCTCAAAAAGTCATGATCACTCACTGCAAATGAAAACGGTCTTCGACGATGATCCGCATAATATTTATGAAGGACTTGAGCCGTCTCCATCCTGTTTCGAATCAACTGGACCTTCTCTGTTGTTTCTTGGACACAGCTCAGCTCAACTAGTGAAGTTTCACCAGTTTCCACCCAGCATAGTGGAGAACGACAAGGACGCCCATACAATGATTCAAACAGAGCCATGCGTATCGAGGCTTGATAGCTGTTATTGTATGAGAACTCTACATAGTGAACATGATCCTCCCATGAGCCACCAAAATCCATTACACAAGCCCGCAACATGTCTTCCAATGTCTGTATCATCATTTCGGATTGTCCATCCATCTGGGGATGATACGCCGTACTCATATTCAACTGAGTTCCCAGGGCTTTCTGTAAGGATTTCCAGAAACGAGATGTGAACCTCATATCTCTATCTGAGATGATAGACACCGGTATAGCATGACTCTTTAACACTTCTCATGTATAGATTTTTGAAAGATATTCTACCGTATGAGATTCATGAATAGGGATGAAATGGGCCGACTTCGTAAGCCGAACCACTATCACCCATATGGAATCGTGTTTCCGAACCGTTCATGGAAGTCCTATAAAAAATCCATTGCTTTCTGATCCCATTTCCACACTGGTGCCAACAAGATATTTGCACCTTTCATTATCATCCTCTCTCCTCTGAAGAGATGGTCGATGCCGTCCTCTGTCGTGAAACTAACAGTTCTTCTGTAACAGTCGATGTGAGCCGTAAACCTTTTCAACCAATCCATACCTAGGAATACATCATAGACATACATATCCAACATGGAGAAGTCCCATTCAAGCTCAACTCCATCAACAGTTATAGCACATGATCGACACACAAAGGCATGACATTCTCATTCTCCAAGAAGAGTTTGCAATTTCAAGACAGAAGGCATCATTTCTAGTTTTAAGTTCAGAAAATCAGAAATATGAGAAGCAAGAAAAGAATGTGATGCACCAGTATTGAAAAACACTTGCATGAGGGTAGAATTCGAATGAATCGTACCTGTCATCGTAGATGGTACAACATGATCATCGGCCATCATCTGCTCGACTCCATACAATTGTTTTGTTGCTGCACTTTTCTCCTTATTACCTTGTTGAGGTTTCCCTGATTGAGGAGTCATGGTATTCCTTGAATTACCATAACTAGCTCTGTTCTGCTGGTGAGACTGATTTTTATATCCTCGCCCTCTCAAAGCATACGATACTTGCGACGCCTGGGAAGTGTCCCGAACACCCGATCGTGGAGCATTGCGACAATATCGCAGAAGATGCACCATATTGTTGCAATTGTGTCATGCTCTCAGTGGTTCTGTACACTCTCGTTTCATTTGATCAGTCAAACCACATTGAAAGAAACCTACTTTACTCTGGGGTCGTGGAGGAAGGTTGACTGATCCCGCTGTCTGGTTATGATTCACACTCCCACCTTGGAAGTAGGTGTCCCTCTTCCGCTTATTACTAGCATTAAAGTTCCCACATGTTCCCATGAGTATCATCATGCCTCCTCCTATTTATCCCAAGATATCACGTTCAACAACTGTTTCTCTGTTCACCATCTCTGTATAATCCATAATACAGAGCACCGCAATATTCGAACGAATCTCCTTCATGAGCCCTGATTCGAAGATGCGTGCCTTCAAAGAAGCACTTGCTGCAACCCCTGTTGGAAAATGGACTAAATTCATGAACTTAGCCGCATAATCTATGGCAGAGAGGCTCTCATGTTTCAGGTTGAAGAAATCCGTCATTTTCTTGATCTTGAACGGGTGAGGATAGAATTTTTTGTTAAACATTTCCTCAAAATCCTCCCATGTAAGGCCTTTATCCAATTTAGCCTACACTGCTAAATCCCACCACTTATGTGGATGATCCTTGAGAACATACATCACCAGCTTTACTTTCAGCTCTACTGGGGTGCCGATGAAATCGAATATACGATTCAACCTTCTTAGCCACACCTCCGCCTTCTCGGGTTCAACATCACCCCTAATGTTTGGTGGATTCTACTTCATGAACTGGATGGTATGATCCACATGTCATGGCTCATTCCTATGGTTCCCCGTATCCATAGCTTGAAAATCTTGAACAATACTCTGAACCAGCTATTGGTTCACACGTGGTTCCAGTGCAACCACATTCTCTGCAGCTTCTTCAGGTTAGTTACGACGACGCCTACCGGGTGCCATTTTCTAAACCTACAACAAACTCTGTCAATCTCACTCTCTATAAACTATTGGCTTAACATTTCAAATTCTATCACATAAACTATCACAACATTTCTCTCAAACATCCTTTTTACATGTTCAACCATTTTTTAAAACATTCATCATACTTTTAGAAAATCAACCCATTTTCAAAATACACAAAATACCATGTTTTCAAATCCTTTCAATTGAAAACAATTTCTTCTTCTTTTTTCAAAAATTGGCACCTTTCACAAAATATTTACTCATTTCTCACAATTAGATATGCAATCCTAGTGGGAAGCCAATCCTATACAATTCATGTCATTCTCCTCTCATTGGGTAAACCCATGATAATGAGATTTCCAACATTCTAGAAGTGTATCGCAAACACTTATGTACCCAACACCCTAGTAACATGATGTTCAACATAAACGGGTTAGCTACGTCCTTTTATGTTGTACGTTTCAAGTTCCGAAAATCCTACTCCTATCTATGATTTTAACCAAATGGATAGGCAAGAAGGAATTTCAACTCCAAGACTATGAACATTGATGACTACTTGTTTGGCAAGGACCGGACAAGGTGATACCATTTGTAACACCCCGCCCCTACCTCATTGTCTTGAGGAGACGGTGAGGGTTACTTGGCCATAAGAAACATCCCCAAGATGAAAAAGGCTAGAAATAAATTCCTAAGGGTCTCAAATATAAGTGGGGGGTGATTTACCCTTTAAGAAATAAACCCATCAATTAACCATTCACTATATGATGCATGAAAAAATGAAAGACCAATAAACAACTTCATTTATGTTAAACCACATCAGAGTACACAACAACGTAAGACCAAACCAAACATCAAAATACACAGTGGAAGAACAACTCAATACTCTCAAAAGACACCACGACTCCATGGTCTATAAGCTCCAAGCTCCACAGCATCTCCCAAACATCACCACGAGCAACTAGTAATGAGATTCTTTACCTTTACCTATATCTCGGAATGCAACATCTACAAAATCACAAAAGTTCCAAAGCAGGGGTGAGTATAAAAATCAGTAGGTTTTCCCCAATGACATCCCTACTCACTCCACTAAGATATAAGAGTTAGCAACATTTATATAAAAACAGTTTATATAAAAAAAATTCACCAAAGCAGTTTATAACCAAATATAAACAGGTTTTTCAAAACCACCCGTGCCCAAAAGCATCCAAGTGTAAATTATACAATTTTTTCCAACATGTTATTTTTTCAGAAAAATAAAGAAATAAATTTACAAACCATTTCATAATCATCCCTTTTTGGCATACCCAACCATTTCACAAACCCGTGAAATCAACCATGCATGCTTCGTTATGAAAGTTCCATACTCATGAGCAGTCACTCATCGATCTACCAAGTCATCAAAAGGTAATTATTCCCCTTGTGGCATTACAACTTTGGCACCGATCACAATGTCATATTTCAATCAAGCCTCATATATATAACATGAACACACACCACACATTCCCCCCAATAATGCCAAAACCATCCTTTCAATAAAACACCTTCTATTGAAAACCATTTTCCATCAAAACCAATTATGTCCCACCAATTAAAACCACTTCAATAAAACTACATTTTTATTGAAAATAAAATCCCTCAAAGTCATTTCAATATCAATATATTTCTATAAAACATCACTTTTTATTGAAATCCCATTTCTTATCAAACCATTTACAATTTAAAAAATTTCATAATTTAAAATCAACATTTCAAATTCAAATAGCCAAATAACTTTGCACAACAATTCACCAATATTTCACAATTTCATCAAAACCATAAATCATCACAAAAGAAGATTTATTTCATGCTTTTCACAATCAATACCATTCAAATAACCAATTTTAAACTAAGCCAACCAATTCTAACAAGAGGAGTCGGGAGTGAAGCCACCTACCTCGAATGTTTTGATGAAAACCCTAACAAACGGAGAACGCACCAGAAGACCGGGCCGATTCACTAAGGATACTCCTTAGATCTCTTCTATTAAAACAAACAATACCAAATCTCATCATATTTGGTATCCACACACTTAGATATACCCATAACGGGCGTAGATCTTTGAATCTGAGAGAAGATGCGAAGTAAATCTAAGTAGGTCTAAAAAACTGGTCAAGAACAATCACATACCTCAAGAAACTGGCTTCAAATCTCCAAGAGAAGCCTTCAAATCGCCTCCGGAATGCTTGAGAGAAGTTCTCCAACCTTCAAGGGAGATTAATCCCGAGTTATGGCCACTTAGGAACTTTAATGAGGCAAATAGAGTCAAAACGAGACAATTTAAGGATCTAATTTAAGAGACAACATGATTAGTCTGCACGGTTTGGCAAACCGTGCGCTAACCGTGTGTTAACTACTACCTCGACCACCCCTATCGCATGACCACATCACATGGTTTCCCCTAACTGTGCACCGACCGTGCGGAAGCCACTGCCTCCCAAGTCATCCACGCACGGTTTGGCCGCACGGTTAGACCAACCGTGCGCCACCCGTGCAGCTTCCCTTTTTGCCCCAAAACTCATTCCAAGTTCTCCTGACTCTCCCATTCGTCTCCCTTAACATTATAACCATTAAAACCCTAAAGAAAAGGTTACATAACAGAAACCGGGGGTAATACAATGGCATCATGTCCTCTAGATGTCTATGGTAACCCTATCATGAAGTTCATAGATATATCATCCCACATACACTCATGAACCCCAAGGGTTGAGGTAAACCTAGTAGAACCGAGTACTCAACCTTCACCTACTGAAAAGTTACGACTGAAGAGACAATCTTCGCTACACTATTATTCATACATGGAATCTAGGACTAACACTAGAGGTTCTATAAAATATTATCCACTATTAGGCAAACCATTAAAGTGGATTATCGAAAATACTACATAACCTCCTCCTTATACAACAATTTTACAATCATAAGTCTTCTAAAGTGGATAACATGCTCTATACTATTAGAAAAAACAATCAAGATAATTTCTGAAGGATGTTAATGTTTGTAAGTACTCACCATCATCATATCCATAATGATCCTATATAACATGCTTCAACATTAGTTGGGTATAAATATAATCTAGATATATAACACACCATCATAGACCAATAAGGATGAATGCAATGAGTAAATCTTCTCTAAATAATCTCTCAATAACTATGTGCAGTATTTCATGATGAGAGAATCTAAAACCAATATCCCCACCCAACAAGTATAGACTATATCATAGTCATAATCATATAGAATCTATATCCCTAACCTATATCTCATTTTATTACCCCTCTTAGAGAAGAAACATATTGAACTCTCATTGTCATATTATATCATGAATCATTCACCCATAAGGTAGTGTTTCCACATCATCATTTTAAAGAATACTACTATAATATTCAGATCAGGGGTCAGATAATAATACTGATTTGTTCTCAACAAATGAGATAGATATGTAATAATGGCCTACCTCTACATCATTTCAAAACCAAGAATTTTCACTGATCCATCATAGAACACTATGCACGTTACACCCTCCTCTGACCATATCGTGATAGGAGTTTTCATCAACCATTGCCTCATCTCCAGAAAAATGATGTGGAACCTATCCATCCAAATGAATGGATTGAACTAATCGTTAAATGCAGTTAATGATATTGATATTCTAGATAAATAGGTCATAAATCTCATATAATATCTTGTGAAACTGAGAATGATCAACATCACCATCACATTCTTGGGTGTCCCCCATGCTTATAGTACCTCAAGAAATACTATGTTCAGTGCTATTTCATCCGATAAGATCAAATTATTCAAAAAAAGTCATTCTAAATTATGACCTAACACATTTAGAGATTTCTATAATGTTGGTTCTCACAAATTATGTCTAGTATCATCCTGAAGTGTCTCACATCCTCCTCCATAGGTTTTGAGTACCTAATGAATCAAATTATGAAAAAATTTATGAACCAATATTAGAAATTATAAAATATATGGTTCATGGGTCCCATGAATAGTAATAAGGAATTTTCAATGCTAGAAGGCATCAACATGTTCAAATTGTGAGAATACTAACATATTAATTTTACTCTTCATTCTTATCATGTACTCATAGTTTGTGATAGCATGATGCGAGGTAATTCTTCAAGAACCAACACATGCCTCATGTGTAATTAATATGGTCATCGGTAATTGGAAGTGGATACTTGTTATTAATGGTATCATAGTTTTAAAAAAAATTATACTAAAATCATCAATCTCCCATCCTCATTCATGGTGAATAGCACTATGGGTTCCTAGGTGGTGACACTGGGTGTTAAAGATCCCTTCCTCTGCCACAATAGTTGGAAACTAAAATTACATAACATCCACTACTCCAAGGGTAATACTAGACAACTAGTGATAAATGATACATATCCTCATTTGAATGAGACCGTAGTTCTCTTCTTGATATTCCTTCTATCCCATGATGGAAACTCCAGATACTTCTTAGTAGATACACAACATCCTCCACCCGAAATATTTAATTTGGGTATGAAATAACAATAGACCATCTATACCCAAAATAATTTATCAAGGCCCAATTTCTTATAAAAAGTGATCAAATAAAAATCTCTCACCCCCCCCAAGTGTATGATCAAACTAGTGAATGAAGTGTTTTATCACATATTTACCTATGTTCATAGGCACTAAGCTCATGGATCGAGTTAAGGGGTCAACTAGATTATCTTTATATCAATCTAGATAAGTGGAAATAAATTAGTTTCAAACACCCATACTAATCGGTAAAACATATAATGATGATAAGAAACATATAATACCATGGATCATCTGGGAATCACTGGGGTCATAGTAAACCACAACATGTAGTCATCTTATTCCCTTACCACCATCTTCTTATGCCTGGTGTGGACCACCTGGTTGTGGTGGTGGAAATAATTAAAACATCCTTCAACATCATGATACACTAAATATTCCTCCTAAATTTTCACAACCTTATATACTACCCCGGTCTAGCTTTTATCTCTGTCATGTAGGTTCAACAACCATCTATTAGTCATCTAGATGAAAAGTTGTAAAATACCATCCTTCATGACCCAGGGCATCGCATTAGAATCACCGCCTATCCCTTTTATGATTCATTCCATATTGATAACCATAAACTATAGATAATCTTTATTAGTATCATCTATAGGAGTATCACACATGACTTGTCCCCTCTATCTTCCATCAGATACCAGCTGCTGATGTATTTACTTCATCATGCCCATTACTAGTACACATAGTCTACTTATGCTTTTCAAGGGTTCTCTCCAATAATAATACTCACTCATTATCTCTATAGTAGTTCAATATTAAATGAGATATCACTCCATCATTAATATGTTGGAATAATAATTTCTCAAAATTCCATTAATAGATAAATGGATCTCATAGCATTTCAATAGTATATCCAGAGTGGTCAGTGAACTTTGTCGAATTCTAATCCATGGCCATGCTTTCAATGTTCAACTATTGAAGATCTGGATACCAACTAATTACAATGTTAAGAGAAAATATTAATACATGAATCGATGTTCAATGTCTAAATATAGGACATATTTCTAATCTTGTGACTAATTCACCAGAAACCACCATCTCCCAAAAGATCCTTAAAGAGGTCTAGATACAATTACTAGCATATTGTATGTATGTGACCTCAAATGGTGTAAAACCTAGGCCAGTGCCTCATTCTAGTCATAAACTACATAGTAGTATGACTTAATAAAAAAATGGGGATTTCACATCCTTGGAAACATGTGTAATACACTTATCCCTATATAGATATTCGTCAGGTACATCCAACACTAACTACTTCTCTATGGTAGTGGAATGGCTGGAAGAACACCCGGATGTAACATCTCATATAGTAAACAACATAATAATCCTCCTTACACAAAATATCATCAATGTGAAAACAATGTGGAATATTGTATAGATGTCTTTGGGATGTAATCCTGAAATAGAAAAGAAGAATCATGGTCAATGAGTATATCTGGGGAGGTAACTCCATAAGAATATTTAAACAACAAAAAATTCCTATATAATTCATGTAGAAATGTTTTTTCAGCAGCTAATATCTATATTTATTGAATACAGAATTAGGTTATCTATATCCTAGTGAATGGATACATTGGATTTAAAACTAACACCAGAATCCCTTTCATGATACCCAAACATGAAATGCATTAAAACATTCTCCCTTAATCCCCAAAAAAATACCATAGCTAGAAAGAATCTATGCTCTTTTCTAAAGAAAGAACCATTATCTGATTCCACACTATCATGACCTATTCTAATGGGGCCCACATTTCCAACTATATGCCAAATAAAACCATCCCAAGACATCCATAAACAGTTTAGGGGACATAGACTAGATCTATAAAGGTTTTTCATACATAAGAGAGTAATTAGACAAAGTACCTACACACATTCCCACATCTATAAGCCTAAAATATTCTAAATGAAAAAACAAAAAGTAGATACCAATGCATGAATAAAAGAAATCCCAAATTCATAGAAAGAAATTACTAAAGGTTATAAAGGTGGAACAATACAAGATCATATAAATATGAAAAGGCAAACAACCTATTCATAATGAGGGGACTACTGTCAAATGCATCACCAGGTAAACATTGTAGTCTATATAGTCTAATATATGATCTTGCAACTCCATGTCCTCCTAGAATTATATGAAATTTTCTCTCATATACATATGAAAAAATAAGTGAGGGAAAATCTCATACCTGAGTTCTTATAAAAATACTAAATATGATATCCCCAAATCAAAAATCAAAAATTATCAAGAGTAGTAACCTCAACACAATATATAATAAGAATATAAGAGAAATAATTGTAATAAATCCAATATATAATCATAATATACATTCATTCTCAAAAGGTATCAACCATTACTTCCATCCACCTGATTCAACTAGATGATTCATTGAAATGATCATCCGGTATAGCTTTATCCCTAAGTCATGCTTTCACTGATGACACTTATATAAGTTTTCATGCTCGTCTAGACCTACCAAGAAGTACTAATATAATCTTTGAAGACCTATTCATCCAGGAAGGGGATCATACCCAAGGCCACATGAGGGAATGAAACAACCCTAGTAGATCATATTACTATATAGGTGATCAATTCTCAGTATATTGTGGTCACAATGATACCAAGAACCCCACCTAGAAATGTTATAGGATTCCACAATAGTCCCACATGGGGATATATAGAAATATATCTAAAACTGAGCCCATATTTGGGATCAGATTTATATGATGATGATATAATGTTGCACTATATCATCATGAGAATGGATCATGAAAATTCTCTCAGATTAAAATGGACTCTGATGATGGAATAAATGGATACAATCACCCTTAGAGGGAGTACACGATGTCAATAAGGTTACATGGAATTCATGCCAATCCCTAGTATTCTCATGTATATCGATATCACATTGCATATAATTATTCAAATACACAGTGTTCGCTATCTAGGTTCATGACATATAGAGGTTGATTACTACTCTACTCTTTTCATTTTCTTGTGTCTGTGTACACTTTTTTGTGCCAGTGTATATTGGGTCGTGCTAGTGTACTATGGTCATGTAGGTGTATGGGGTCATGTCCGAGTAATGGTAGTACATGTAAATATTACCTATCCCAGTGTTCCTATATATGTATATTCATATTTTTAATTATAATTTATTCTGATCTATCATCTACATGACACATGGTGTGTGACATGTTTCACATGACATGTGATATTTAATTTTTTATGGAAACCCTAGTTACCTATCTAGGGGACACACAGAATGTGTTACTCGAGATTTCATGCCATGTACCATATGATTTAGAGAATCATGATGGTTTTTCAAGAATATAAGAGATCCTCCATAACCTCTTTTTTTATTCCAATATTAGAAAGGAATTTAAAATCACATCTGGTTGAGAATTACCAGCACCAGAGAATTTTTTTTCAGCTGTCTAAACTGATTAGGGAACCGTCGTCGTCACACACATCATTTGTAAACATCAAATATGGAAGAATGTAAACCACTGATTTGATTCAATCCACCTATGATCTTTATCGATCATCATTCCACCTTGATCACATCCTATATTTTGAGAAATATCCATGATATCGATCAGTTTCACCAATGAATAGTAATTAAACAATCGAATAATGGGAATTTATTGACATTCAGAACAATGAAATTTCATTTGATGAAAATGTGATTAAATAGAGGATAAATATAGACAAAAAATTGAGAAGAACTACCCCAACCATTTTTGAGATGGAATAAATCATAATTTTCATTAGAATAATGAATGAATTTACCAAAAAATAATAAAATCAAACGTAAAATAAATCATACATCAATTAATGAATCAATTATTATTAGTAAAATGAATAAACGTTTGAAATGGGATATCCAAATGAGATGAATAAACATAAATAAAAGGATACTACCCTGATTTTTTTTATTAAGGAACGATTTTGAGACACATTCATTGGCAAGATCCCAAACCATTGTTGGATTAGATAATCCCTATAGTATCAATCTGTTCCTATGATCTGTTTTCATTCTCCATCAATCGACTCAAAATCTATCTCTCCCTCTCTCTTATATATTAGATGTATTCATAAAACCATTTTAATTTTCTATAATTGAATATTTATGCAGTATTTATAGTGAACAGTGTCAACACATAAAAAATTAATTAATTAATATAATTATTTGTTATTTTCTCCCACAACAACATTTATAAAATCACTTGATCCTCAAATAGGTTAAGTGATTAATAGGGTAAATCACATGTTTTAAAATCAACCATGTACTCAAATTTAAATCTATTCCTACATTATAAAGTTATTGAAATTTTTCAAGAAAATTGAAAATGCATGATTTTATTATATTTTAAAATATTTATAAGTAAGATATATGGAAATCAGAAAATAAATGTAGAAAATATGATTTATTATTTAAATTAATTCAATGAAAAGATATATGAATTTCATTTGAAAATACCATTAATCATATATGAATATGAATCCTATTCATATAATACAAAAATAATTATAAAATTGTTTTGTAAAATATGAAATGATAAATTTTGTGGTTAAGAATCCATTAATACATTTTCAAAACAAAACTAATAATACTTAAAGTAAATGTATTATCATGGAATATAATAACACTCTAAGATTTAGGAATAGAGAAAACAGAAAATAGGGGAACCTAGTAGCTGTAGTGACAACTCAAACACATATAGAAGAACCATGAGATATCATGAGTAGCACCAGATAACAATAACCTACCAAAACACCCGATGTTACCCTATGAGTACTAAATAAATGGAAATGTCATAAGCATAGAAAACTATAATTTTTTATAAAGTATCTTGAATGCGGTCATACACTAGTGGTACATGTTTTCCTATTACTTCTTCTATGCTACATTGTAATCCAATGAAATAAAATATTGGTGATCCAAAAAATTCTACCAATTCTGCAATATATAAATAATAAATCTCAGATTTACCTCAAAAAATCCTTAGATAAACTATTCCATTTTCTCAAGTAATATAATATAGGATATAATTACCATAATGTGGAATCCAATACATAACAGAAAAATAAAAAAATTGGTATTTTCTTTGTAAAAAAACTAGAGGAGAGCATCATGGGTACATAATATTTTAAAACAAATCATAAAAAGGTTAAAACTAGGCCTTTAAGATATTATATAATTAATCATGTTAAAATAGATGTTTTAATACTAAATGAAACAACAATCAGAAAATATCATACATTACAATAACTAGAACACCCTTTTTTGAATAAAATATACCCTTCCTCCTACGGAAACCCCATAGAGAAACCCATTGAATGGAAAAAAAACTTTTTAAAATTTATTAGTTCAATGAAATGATTCAAAAAGAATTTAAATACCCACATGGTATGCATGAAATATGAAAAAATTTATTTAGAACCAAATGATGGATTTTATCACTTCAAAAGAGATTTTATAAAAGAATATATTCACTGAAAAAATCCAAAAAATATACTGGATAAATATTATGAAATGGATAAGTTAAAAAAATTAACATATAAGTAGTATTTGTTATAAATTTCTTGTCTTAGACATATATTATATACATTAATCAACTAGATATTACAATCTACGATGAAAATCCACCTCAACAACATTAGTGATGACTTTGAAAAATAATGGAAACTAAAAAAACATTATGTTCAAAATTAAACATCTAACCAAATGAAAAATATTGTCTCCATGAAATTTATAGGGATATATAAAAATCTAATGAATAATTTATATATGGATAATGATAGGATAATAAAGAATTTCTAGGGCTTGATGAAAACAAATTGTGATGAATTTCCATTGAAACACCAATAAAAGGGAGGGAAACCAAGGGGATGGGAACTAGGTTTTGAAAATGTATGAATTGGATTGATTTTGGGGTTAATATGTTAGGTGGTAATTGCAATAATTATGATTTCTTAAGGACTTGGACGTTATATTTACTATTATTGCATGGTTTTCTAAATCATTCACTAACCATGTGAGCCATCCTAGGCTAACATCAGAAAAAAAATATTTTTTTACAGGGATTGGGTAACTAGGATACAAAACCTTGAAATCGATATATTTATATTCTACATAGACATTAATAATATCTGTAAAAAATTACTAAACATGGCCAAAACCTGGGACCGATGAAAAAATGTATATTTTAAAAAAATCAATGAACATAACCCAAACCAATAGGGAAAAATCAACTTATAAATATTTACAATTATTAGGAAATAAATGTTATGGCTGTGACAAGTCCCCCCACAAGAATAATATTTTCCCTCAAAATGTTTCATAATATTCTATTGATTATGGAAAAATATTGATTTTTAGCTTCCCCTAAATGTTATGACTTATAAAATATATGGAAATAGATTACCATTGATACCAATTAAATTCCATCATATTAAACTCAATAATATATTTGGGAATTCAAAACACTCTAAAAACTATAAATATGAAACCATCCTAGAGTTTGAGGATTCAAACAGTAATTCCTCAGTGAAAAATGAACGCATTGCCAAAAACTCAAAATTAAGGAGCAACAAAAAACCAATACAAGAAAAATAGTAGCCAAGGTATGGTGGTTTTCTGGAACTCATCCACTACTGGAAATCCATGTTTTCCCAACGGTTTAAAACCATTGGGAAAGTCCCTCAAACCGTTCTGGAATCCTATCCCAACGGTTTTAGAAACCGTTGGGCTGTGAGGAGTTGGGAAAGCCTTACACCAATGGTTCACGTTGAACCGTTGGGGAAGGATGTTTAGATTTCTGTTATACCAACGGTTCATCTGAACCGTTGGAAACATCAGTGCAGAGGGGAATGCCAACGGTTTTAAAACCGTTGGGATAAACATATAGGGGGTGTATAACCCAACGGTTTTTAACCGTTGGGAAATGCAGGAAATGCAGCAGGGGTATAACCCAATGGTTTTGAACCGTTGGGAAATGTAGGAAATGCAGCAAGGGTATAACCAACAGTTTTGAAACCGTTGGGAAATGCAGCAGCACACATATAACCCAATAGTTTTGAAACTGTTGGGGAATGCATCAACACACATATAACCCAATGGTTTTGTAACCGTTGGCTTAGACCCCCATTAATTTAAAATGAAACAGTCTGCAATTAACTGCAGGCTGTAATGAAAACTCTGTGAAAAATGTGTCATCTCACAAAAAACACACTGAAACCTGCAAAAACGGAAACAAAAAACACTCATTTTATGTGTTTAGGAACACTGCAACCTGCAATCAACTGCTGGCTGCAATCACAAAAAACACACTACATCCTACAATCACAAAAAACACACTACAGCATGCAATAAAAAAACACACTACAGGCTGCAATCACAAATACAAAAACACTCATTATGTGTGTTTAGGAACACAACAACATGAAAATAAAGAAAACATGATGCACACATAGAAAACTCACTTCAATCACCTGCAATCACACAAAAAACACACAAGAAACACATAGAAATAATCATCTCATTTTTGAAGGCTTACTCACATCCCTTCCCCTTGAATGGTTTACATATTCATGTGGTAGAGAGACCAAGAACCAACAAAATGTTGTCTTGTTGATCAAATAGGGAGGGGGATATTGGAAATTCAAGTTTATAACTCATATCTAAAGAATCCCCTACCTCAATCCTGATCTATCAGATAAGGGTTATTAGTTTTGATTACTTCAGTATAAATTTGATTTTTTTTCGATGAATTTAATCATTCAATATATTAACCTAGAAGGATATTTACACTATGACCATTATGACCCTTTTGTTCCTAGAGTATAATGATGGGGGAATCATATACTATGGGGAAATGACTTCTATAATGTCAAGATATTTAGTTATATTGTTACATTTATCAAGGTATTGGTTTGTGTTTAAGAGAGGGATATTGGTCAGGCTTCTGTCACACATTGATTCTATAAGGATAGATATTTACTCGATTCAAGAGAGATATTGCATGCCTAATTTTCAAGGGGATCTGCTATGATGACATCCAACATGGTGTTTGTCAGTGGTTATGAATCATTTACATCATCTGGTGGGCTCACTTTGGAAATTTTCTATCATACTCTAAGAGGATAAGATTACAAGGTAATATTCAATCCCCAATCTTTAATGCAAACATTCAGATAATCCTCAATTACAATCCAATAGATTACTACATGAATTTTAGTATACATCTTCCATAGATGATTTTTATATCCATGGAAATTTGAATGATGATCTATAGAGAGAATCATAAAAATTAACCATTTATCACAGGGGATCATGGTCCTCATGGTGGTACACTAGCTGGTGAGTTATGATATGGACCAAATGCCCAAGTTATTTCATACACATGTTGTGTGAAAAAATTCTAACAAGTATATTGAAATATCCTAAGGAATGACAACACCTTGAGTGATTAGGTGTTGGAAGGACCCATACTTGAGTGATAATGATTCTATCATATTATAAAATTATATCTAACTCTAACATGATTGATAAGGTAGGGGGAATAGGTCCCGAGTGACTAGAACCTTGTACCTATCTAGTGAGCTATGATATGGACCAAATGCCCTTGTTGTTATTTTATACACATGTTGGGTGAAAAATTCTAACAAATATAGTGATATATAATAAGAAATGACACCACCTTGAGTGATAAGGTTCTAGAAGGGCCCTTACATGATTGATAATGAAGTTATCATATTATAACATGATATCTAACCCTACCATGATTGATAAGGTAGTGGTCAATATAATGGCCTCACCTTGAGTGATAAGGTTCTAGATGAACCTAACCATGAGTGATAATGGAGCGTTTGGAATGTGATATTAGACCTAACATGGTTAATATGGTATTATTTCAGAAAATGGATTTACATGGATCATAATGTATTAACATGGATGTTTGTTGAGTGAGAAGGTTGGTATGTGATATATAGTTGTATGAGACACTAACTTTAGTAGTATTGAAGATGTTGGGATCTTCCATACATATCTTGACTTTCCTTTCATGTTTAAAATTAATCCAAGGGTGTTCATGGATCTCATGAATGAGTTATTCCATACATATCTCAACTCATTCATTGCAGTGCTTATTGATGATATCCTTATATACACACCGACCATTGATATACACATTGAACACCAATAGATTTTTTTTGTACACTTTGACCACATTATATGTTTTATAAGATCTCAAAGTGTCACTTATGCTTCCATAAAGTATGTTTTCTAAGGCACGTAATCTATAATGTGGGAATTTATGTGGACCCAAAGAATGTATAGGTTGTGGTGTCATGAGAAGGCATACGAAACATGTTTGAGATTGTGGGTTTCCTTTGTTTATTCGGGTTTTACATATGGTTCATTTAAATCTTTTCCCCCCTAGAAGTGCCTATGACTATGATTACTAAGAATGTAGTTATGTTTGAGTGGTCAGAAAAGTTTAAAGCGGCCTTTCTAAAAAATCAATGATGTTTTGATCCTACTGAATTACTATAAATTATGATTCATAAATGAGGTCTCCAAATTGATCCTCGGGCATGAATTGGACTTATGGACATTTCTTGAATTGGAAACAGAGCTGTAGTATCTATGTCGAAGGTTCTATATTGTCCTCATCATATCACATATGAGAATGTGTCAACATTGGAATGATATTAAATCAAAAATCATAGTCAATGTAATGTTTTCAAATATTGATACCATTTATCATTAAATACAAGTACAAGTGTCTAATGTTTCTCAACATAATGACGTATTAATCTTGATCAATGATGGATATAACATTATTACATTCCATAGTTATTGTACCTGGTTGGATTATGCATGGGTATTTTCCTTCTCCTACTAGACTCACTAAATGGGTCTTCCATGGTTTCTACAACATTGATAGTCTAAGTAGGGACATTTCTTGCATTGGACACAGAGTTGTAGTATCTATGTGGAAGGGTCTATATTGTCCTAATCATATCACATATGAGAATGTGTCAACATTGGAATGATATTAATTCAAAAATCATAGTCAATGTAATATTTTCAAATATTGATAAGATTTGTCATTAAATACAAGTACAAGGGTATGATGTTTCTCAACATAATGACGTATTAATCATGATCTATGATATATATAACATTATTACATTCCATAGTAATTGTACTTGGTTGTATTATGCATGGGGAATTTCCTTCTCCTACTAGACTCACTAAATGGGTCTTCCACGGTTTCTAAAACATTGACAGTCTAAGTAGGGACATGGCTAGAATTATAGATTCTTATATGAATGTCCCTTATCCGATATACTCGGGTCCTACAAAATCATTCTGCAGTTTCCTAATTGGGTTCAAGGAACTCAAGTTCATCTCCATACTCATCCACCTGCCCAACCCCCCCACTACCCCACCTGCACAGCCACCACCCCACTTGCACAGCCCCCCTGCCCAGCCCCCCTCCCCCCTGCCTAGCCTAACCCCCTGCACATCCCACCCCCGCCCCCACCCGCCCAGCCCCACTCCCCCAACTGCCCAGCCCCCCTCCCCCCCTGCCCAGCCTACGACCCAACCCCACCCCCTGCCCAGCCCACCCCCTCCCCACAAAACCCCCTACACAGCCCCCCTCCTACCCACCTCACCCCCGCCAAGCACCCCCGCCTCCCCCACAAATTCCCATAGGGTAGTTGATTTTAAGTTTTAATCGTATTTTTTGGGTTTTTGGTGACCCATTCAAGATTCAATCTATGGATACTTTGGATAAATTAGGTGTTTTGAGATATTTTTTGGGGTTTAGTTTGGGAGAACTCATGTACATTATGTGTAGTTTTGAGAACACACATCATGTGTTCTTCGTACTTGGGAAAGATGGGTTTTGGGAACTGGAAGATTTATACAAGGGGTGGGTTACACACCATGTAGTGGTGACTCGGGGTGTGCTAGTGGACGATGACCATATAGGGTATAAAGCTATATCTAGTGAGAGGTACATGGATAGGCATTGTTGATAGATGACCAGTTGGAGATATTGTTGATCGATGATCACGTTTTTCTAGCCGTTGATGTATTGGTGCTGCCATCAACATGGATATTCTTCCACCCCCATATCCTATCTTTTCTCACACCTAGAACATCCCCCCCCCTCTCCCCCACCTGCACAACCACCTCCAACCCACTGTCCAGCCCCCCTCCTACTCACCTCACCCCAGCCCATCCCCCCCCCTCCAGCACATCCCCCCTCATCTCAGCATCATTTTGACCTCTTAAATATCAATCAAAATGATTATATATAGGTAAATTACAACAAACCTTCAACCTAAAATGATATATTTCTTGTGTTTATAAGGGGATCATAATAGAGAGTACATTGTAGAGAAATGGAACCAAAAAATCGAAAATAAAAGAAGGCATACATACTTATTTAATGTGAATGAACAAAAAATACTTGAATCAAAGATAAGATGACAGGTTGGAAAGTAGAGTTAGAACCCTCGAGAGTAGGTAGGGTAGTAGGGTTCCAAACACAACCTAAAATCGTAAGGGGATCATAACACGTACCCATTTAATGTGGAAGAATAGAGCGTTGTAAAACAAGACCTGTCACGCTGGGAAGTAGGGTTCGCATTGAGAGTCGGTTGGGAAGTAGGATTCATGTCTTTCTATTGGAAAAAATCTTCCATATGGTTGTGTTGAGCTATGGTTTAGGGTAAAACGAGAAGGGTTATGTGTTCTCATATAGATTTTGGAAAAAAAGCGTGAGTGCTGATGAGAAGGGAGCGGCGAGCGGCGAGCGGCGAGGGGTGGTTGGGATGGGAGTGGCGGCGAGGGGTGGTCGGTATGGGAGCGGTAGCGAGGACGGGAGGAGTATGGGATTGGGGCTAAGGGTTTGCAGAAGTGCAGCTTAGGGATTGGAGAAGTATCCCGACAGGACTGCGAACCACCACAGGGTGTCATCCTGGAGTAGGGCCAAATCACGGCGTGACCGCGGTGTGACCGCAGCGTGACTGCGGCGTGTTGGACCGGTTCAGCGAGATCTGTGGGGCATCATCTTCCAGCCAGGAGTGAAGGGAGCAGGAGGAGGCTGGAATTCTAGTGGAAGGGGGCTGGTTGCAGGTGCTGGGGGGATGGTGCGAGCTGATTCGAAGGTGGTAGGGGGGTTGTTGCGGGCTGCAATACTGTTGGGAGAGGGCTGAAATGAAGTTGGATGGGGGCTGGTGTGGGTTGGATGTCGCTGGAGCAGGATCAAATCATGACATTACCGCAGCGTGACCACAGCGTGACCGCGGCGTGACCGCGACATGTTGGCCCGGTCCAGCGACATACGTGGGGCAGCATCTTCCGACCAGGAGCGAAGGGAGCAGCAGGAGGCTGGAATACTGGTGGAAGGGGGCTGGTTGTAGGTGCTGGGGGGGGGGGGGGGGGTGGTGCGGGCTGATTCGAAGGTGGTAGGGAGGGTTGTTGTAGGCTAGAGTGCTAGTGGCAGAGGGATGAAATGAAGGTGGAAGGGGGATGGTGTGGGATGGATGTCGCTGGAGCAGGGCCAAATCATGGTGTGACCGCGGCGTGACTGCGGCGTGACCACGGCGTGTTGGCCCGATCCAACGACATCCGCATGCACCATCTTCCGGCCAGGAGAGAATGGAGTGGGAGGAGGCTGGAATGCTGGTGGAAAAGGGGCTGGTTGCAGGTGATGTGGGGATGGTGTGGGCTGATTCGAAGGTGTCCGGGGGGCTGTTGCGTGCTGGAATGTTGGTGCCAGCGGGCTGAAATAAAGGTGGAAGGGGGGTGGTGTGTGTTGGATGTCACTGGAGAAGGGATAAATCACGACATTACCGCGGTGTGACCGCGGCGTGACCGCAGCGTGACTGCGGCGTGACCGCAGCGTGACCGCGGCGTGACCGCGACGTGTTGGCCCGGTCCAACGACATCCACGGGGCAACATCTTCCGGCCAGGAGCGAAGGGAGCAGAAGGAGGCTTAAATGCTTGTGGAAGGGGGCTAGTTGCAGGTGTTGGGTGGTGGTGCGGGCTGATTTGAAGGTGGTAGGCAGGGCTGTTACGGGATGGAATTCTGGTGGCAGCTGGCTAAAATGAAGGTGGAAATGGGCTGGTGTGGGCTGGATGTCACTGGATCAGGGCCAAATCACCGCGTGACCACGGCGTGACCGCGGCGTGACCGCGGCGTGACCGCGGTGTGACCACAGCGTGACCGCAGCATGACCGCGACGTGTTGGCCCGGTCTAGCGACATCTGCAGGGCAGCATCTTCCGGCCAGGAGCGAATGGAGTTGGACGAGGCGGGGCAACATTCCGGCCGTCGCCCTGCCACCAAATGACAGAACAGATCAACTATTTAATATTCTATAACAAGGGATCACCATAGAAGGTTGTAGCGAGTGACACAATGACGCAATGTCTAAAGGGAAACAAAACGACGGAAAATAACTATCACTACTCTTTGGTTTAGAAGACAGTGCACCTCCATTGAAGGGGTTTTATTATAAAATCATGCCATTGCTTTATCAAAAAATTCATTTAATTATATTTAACATTTATTCTATAACTCATTCAGCATAAATCAAATTCAATAAGTTAAGTAACTAGATCAACATAACTATCACTGTGAGTTTTCACAGACAGCGCACCTCCGTTGGAAGGGTTTTATTATAAAAAATTATGTTATTTATCAAATGAAATGATTATATAAAAGAACACTTATTCAAGATATGAAAGTCAATATAATTATGCATAATTAAGAAAGAAGGTAATACAATTTAAAGCATTCTTTAATTAAAGAGACTAGAAGAGGGACCCAACCTCAAGGTGGAACCAAGCCATCCACTTCGGCTCTTGGAGGTTTCTAACTAAAAGACGATGCTCTCCAACTATGTATACACACCTTCACACACATGCAAGGACCCCTAGCCCATATACACACACCCACATGGCCATGAGAATGTGCAAGGGGATCCATACACATATGCTTAAATGCATATACCGGTCTCCACTCTCCTGCGTATGCATTTTTATATATATACATGGGCACACCTAGCCCCATATGTGCATAATCATTGCCATGGTTGACTATACAAGTAACGGGTGAACCCACATACATATACTTACTTACCTATGCACACGCAGGCGAGTCACCATTGACTTGGTGACTCGAAACCAACAAGCAGGGATCAACGCACTACAAAAAGGATATTAAGAACCTTAAAACACATAAAGGACCCTACATAACTAGTGAAAAACTAACCAACAACATTAAATCCTTACCTCCATTGGTGAGAACCAAATCCACACTAACCAACACAAAATGATTCAACGCCCTACCAAAAACATAATATGGAGTCAAAAACATTAATATCCCCAAAATATATGAGGTGCGAGACAAGTAGTAATCATAGAATCTTACCTCCGATCAAAGCTGGCGGACTGAAACAATCAAAACCCCTTCTGGCCTCCTTCGTAGAATATAACTACTCCCTGTCCATAGAAACTGGTAAAAGACCTATGTGGACAATGTGATAAAGAAAATAAAATAAAAACTAAACTAAAACATACCTGTCTCGTGTGACTATACATGTCACTGCCCAACATATAAGAACCAAAACGCCACATGGGTCAAATCATGTTTCTTCAAGAAAGGGGGAAACAAATCCATGTTTCAAAATGATACTATTAAAAAGTACATTCCTATTAATTAACAATTAATCTTTCTATAAATTTTATATAATTAGTTTGGCTCGAGTTTTAGTTTAGTTTGGTTTTGTTCAATACAAGTTTGTTTGGGAAATTACATGGCTACACCATTACTAAAGAGTCAAGATAGGTTGTGGTGTAATGTTATTGTGGAATGGAAGGATGAAAACATTATTAGAAGTGATTCAAACAAAACTTCAATGACCAAAACTTCCTAGATGATCTTAAACAAGCTAGATATTGTGATCTCTTAGATATTGAGTAGGAAAAATTGTTAGTTATTGAATATGAATCAACATTCACTAATCTGGTAAGTATATGTCAAATCATATGATTAATATAAGGCTTAAGGCATTAAGATTTGTGAAGAAGCTATGACTAATGATGTGATCATGGACCAGTCTTTTGATTTATCTCACCTATATATTTGTGGTTAGTATGATGTCTTTCGAAAATATAGGTTTTACATGGACATGGAAGGGGAGTTTCTTAATTCCTCATTCATGTGAATGGAATACATCATTTAGCTATTAGAAGATGAAGTATAAGAACCTCCATAGGTGATCAACCATTACTTAAATTAATTGTTTCTTTAAATAAGAATTCTTATGTATATAAATATAATGTTAAGAGCCTCGATAGACCCTTAAAAACTAACTTGATTATTCAATCATAGAATGCCAAGGGATTGATTATAACTATGTTCCATGGGAGTCATGGAGTCTAATGACGGTAAATGAAAGTAAATAGATTAACATAGTAGACCTATAGATATGGTGTTCACAGGCCGCCTAGGTTTAGATAACATTCTTTAGTGTTTTTATGGAAATGAAATCACCCTGTCACTAGGTCTCCAAGTGGATAAGATATCAATTGGGATATGAGTGGTCTAACATATGTCTTATAATTTGGATGATATGTGTATGGACTAGATGAGGGTTTAGATCAAGTAAAATATTCCTAAGAGGATTGGGCCTTATGGTGATAAATGTGGAAATTGTACGTCTAGTGTTTGATGAGGAAATACTTATGAAGATGGATTGTAATCTTGGTGGGTTCTTAGAGTGGGATGGTCCCTCAGAGTCTATAAAATGTATTATGAAAGGTTTTACTCCATTTAATGATTTAGAAGTTCAACTAAGGAGATCAAGGATGAGATGCTACTGTGAGTATTGGGTATTGTCGGACATACTGGCATTATAATGCCAAGAGGCTTGGTGTGTTAGTGCGGCTGGGTTAAAATACATGATTTTAATGAGGTTCTTGACAGGATTCTTGATAATATAATTATGGAATGGTCGACATGCCGAGATAAGACTATAGTGTGTGGGATGAGGATTATGGGACAATCCTCGAGAGATGAGTCTATACTATGTGACTGAGAGGATAGAATACGATATGTTTGATATGATTGGGTGAGTGGCCAACCCATGCGTGGAGGATACGATGTATGGAGACACATGGGGTTATTTATCTTATCTCATGGAGACATTTGGGGTTATTTAAACATACTCTGTAAATGTTCTCACATAATGTTTTAGAAAAACAAATCCATCTCATGGAAGACTCGAAGGCTACTCTAGATTCCAATGTTTCCTCACACAAACAAGTGAGAAACCTCACCAATTGACCATAAGAAAACAAGGGAGATTTCATAGTCAAATAAGGTGTGGAAAAAACAAACTAGTAACTGCATAATCAAACAAGTTACCACATAGACAAGAAATCAACTGCATGATCAAATAAGCGACACCATGAATAAAATTATAATTTGAAAATGTAAAAGGATCTAATAACCCTATTGAAACCTCCGACCCTCATAAAACAAAAAGGGTTTTATAAATTTGGGACCCTATAACAGATATCTCTCAAACAATTATTGTCCTTTAGAATTTAAAACAAACTTGAAAAGGAGAGAAAGGGGCCTAAACATCCACCCTATGAGATGGCTCCCAAGGATAACATTATATAAATAACATAGATTCACATCAGATGAACAAGTTTTATAACCATGCAACATCATTAAATAACCAAAAAAACACTCTCGTGTGAGATGCCTCTCAAAAAAGGGAAAATACATTAAAAAGCATCACATCGAAGAAGAGAAATGATCTCATAAAACAGTATAAAGTCAAACACATTGTATCAACAGAAAGGAAACAAGAAAAGAATCAAAATAAGGAATATCACCCCTCAAACAAATTGGGATACTGATTATAATACACATGTCTTGCAGTTATTGGGTTTCACGTATGAAAATGTGGAATCAAAAAACATTGATTCAATATACAGGTGAACTCAATGATGTATTGTTGAATCACCCTGCTTTGGATAATTTTGTAAAAGTAAGAATCATCAACAGAGCTAAAATAAATCATATAAAATATTTAAAATGATAGTTATATATCCTAAATAAATCATATAAATACTAATAATAACTCATAATTAACCTGAATTCAAACTTACACAGAGTTAGAATTGATGCATACACAGCAGAAGGGGGATTCGCGAGCGACTATGAGTGGGAAGCTGCGAGCGGCGAGCAGGATTCAGTATGGGAGGAGGGGAACTCAAGGGGGGTGAGAGCGGCGGTAATGATGGGAGGAACGGAGCGGCACTGTAGGGTTTGTAAAACTGTGGCTTGAAGGGGGATGTGTGGGTGCCGATGAGCGGGGAGCAGCGAGCGGCGAGTCGCGAGTGGCGAGTCGCGAGCGGCGATCGGCGAGCGGCAAGATGCGAGGGGTGGTCGGTATGGGAGCCCCGGTGAGGACGGGAGGAGTATGTGATTGGCATCGAGGGTTTAGAGACGTATGGGTTAGGAATCAGAGAAGTATCCCGAGGGTGGAAGTCGTTTTAGATGGATATATCCCAACGGTTCATTTGAACCGTTGGAAAAACCGGTCCATATGACCTATATCCCAACGGTTCATATGAACCGTTGGCTTAGGGTCTTTTTCCCAATAGTTTATTAAAACCATTGGGAAAAAAGCGTTGGGAATGATGGAATTTCCAGTAGTGCATCATGATAACCAATAACATTATCCATGATCAAATTACAACCAGACCCCCAAGGGCATGTTCGAGTTAGGCATGGAATAATGATTAATCTAAATAAATGAAATTAAATATTCAATTGGAATGAAATGGAAGAACACATACTATAATCATCATGAGATCATAATTTTGTAGACTCCATCAAATATTAAAAACTCTCACTAACAGAAAAAAGTCACTATCATTAAAATCTCAAAAAAAACACAAAAAAATCCCATGGACTCTATGAAAATATGAACAAGATTAATAAATAAAATATAACATCATGATATTAATAATTTAACTTAATACATATACCCCATTAATAGGTTCTCATCATTTGAAAAATTATGATTATCCAAAAAAAATTGAACCCATAAATATTAGAGAAGGAAGGTATTAATGAACTATGAAAACCAAATTTAGTATTTTGATCAATATTTGGGTTACTTGGTTGATTAGGAGGATCTTCAAAATGTTTAGATCTAAAACCAACTATTGTAGAAAAATCCATTAAAACACTATGTGGTTACACAAATTTCCAGAATTATGAATATCTATGGGATGTTATATTAACGAAGGATCTTTTCTCACTATTTTCCACACTTATTGTACTAGAATATCATTCTCATATAATATATTTACAATTAAATGTAATGTGGATTTCTAAACTACAACTGACATTGTCAACCATGGATCATGTCCTCATTCTACAACTAGGGAATCCATCTATACCGAAGGTAATTAGGGAAACATTAATGTCCTATAGAATTATATATTTATTATGTTATATTATAATTAAAAAGCACAACAATTGATCCTTAGTATTAGTGACAAGAAGATACATTGCTGATAATGGTTCTAGTCGAAGAATTCTTATGATATACTAAGACATTGAGGATTCTTCCATCAATTAGTTTGAAAAAAATGATATGATTCTAGATGAATTAAATGAATATTCCAAAAAAATGAAATTCTTTAATGATGGAATTAGAATTCCATTACCCATGGAAATTTCACATTTACGAGGATGTATATTTGGATGAACAACACCATAAATCCATTACATGACAGTTCCTTTTAGGATTTCATCTGGATAATGGAATATAACAAGATCCTATATTGACCATTATATATAATGGTTAAAAACAAAATTTATAAACTATAGAAGTTGATTCTTAATGTTAATATATACAATCATCTACAACAATACCTCCACATCAAGATATTTTAGATGCCCATTAAAGGGATAGTGGTTTATATTCTAGAGTCTAAAAGGAAATCCCCTAGATGAGCGGGAATTTGTTGATCATTATGAACATTTTTCATGGAATGTGGTGTGACCAACATGTGTAAGACATAATCAACCAGAGGATCTATATGAGTTCAACTAGTTGGTGGTCGCTCTCCATTATCTAACGAATCATAGGGGGGAATACTATAATGAAAAAAATATAATAACCGAAATCAAATAAAATATTAATAATTTATTAATAATTAAAATTAAACAAGAAATTGTAGTCAACCTGCTAAATATCAAGGCACCACATTATTTTATAGAACAAAAACATTCTCTCACCAAACATGAACACCATAAAAATTTATTTCTTAACAGAAAACCAATCATACTATACTATTAATTTTTTTTCATAACAAATAATTATATAAATAATATTAATTCTTATTATTTAATCAACTCATTATATTGTTATAACTCATGCTCTATTTCAATCTAAAAACTATTAACTATATACTATATTTTCATAAAAACCAACTCCACCTCACAAAAACCCCATGTTTTTCATTAAAAATTTCACAACCAAATGAAAAACAATTCTGTGAATTATACATAATCAAAACAAAAACCAATTATAAAAAAATGTAAGAAATGAAAATATAATTCAAAATGTGAAGAATGAAAAATATTATATTTTAGGATAAATAAATACAACACAAAATTTTAATTATTTGTCTTGAATATTTTGTGTTTCCCATGTGAATCCCACAAGAAGGTTATCTAAATTAGTTTGTGTGGTATGTAAGTAGATTTATAGACCATTTATAGTTATCGTGAAACCCTATATTCCTTCCCAAATTTGTTTTCAAAACAGAATAATAAAAATTTCAACTTTTAAAACACTATAATAAAATTGAAATTCTCAAACATATAATAACAATCTCAAAAAAAGTACCATTATCAATTAATTGAGCCTCCTATCCTAAATATCCATAGTATCTAATGTGTCATCCCAAAATGTAGAGATCAACCACTAACAAATTCCCTTCATCTAAATTTATGATTTTCATATATGATTTCTTCTAGAGACCCCAAATAACATTTCATTTTATGTATCATAGTCTATTTTATGAACATATACATTTTCATTATTTCTCATGAACTGAAATTATAGGGATATGAACCTATTCATATGACCCCATGGGTCTCCTGAAATTCTAATACTATAGTAGGATGATAATAAAGGTATTACAGGATACCCATGGGGTCAGATTCTGGGTTCACTGCCCTTCAAGGTTGGTTGATAGTACATGATGGTCATGGACAATCACTTACCAATAAATTATGATCATATGAAGGAAAACATGATGGTTGATGTTTTAGGATGGAAGGGTTATAATACCTTTTCATCGATGAGGGATAAAGGAGACACATTTATCATGGATTCTCAAAGGATATGCCTTGAAATAATAATGGATAGATAAAATTCTATCTTTCCTAAATTAATTATCATCCATCCATATGTGGGTAGATGAAGGAGGCTCATAAGAAGAATTTAGATATATATAAGAAGGATTTAAATATTCCAATAGTTGACAGTTATAATAAAAAAATTACAACATTACATAAAATAGTATATTTTTCAATTTTTTTTATTTTCTTAAGGTGTTGTTCGATGATGCACAAAGGAGGTCATTCACTATTATTCTTAGAAGAAGAAATCTGTATAGATATATCAAGAATCATTTCTCATGGGACATCAAAAATGGAGACATTTCATAGTGTATATATTTATATATCTTATCAACACTACTAAAAATTTCCCTTTTATCAGTGCTAAAAATGGCCTTTAATAGTGCTAGAAATGTTCTGTTAAAGCCAACGAAGATAACGGGGGGTGGGGGTCCCCTTTATTAGCACTCTAAAAAGCACTGATAAAGACCCATTTTATCAATGCTAAAAAAATCACTGATAAATGGGTCCTTTATCAGTGCTTTCTTTTTATTGATGATAAAATACCCCTTTTATCAGCGGTTTTTTAGCGATGATTAAACTAAAAAAATAAAAAAAATACTTTTAATCTTTGGGGATTTTTACAGCGGGTTTTTAGTGATGATTAAACTAAAAAAATTAAAAAAAATACTGCCAATCTTGGGGGGATTTTTACAGCGCTTGATCCACCCTTTATCAGCGCTTTCCCACACCTCTAGCGCCTGCATGCACCGCCTACACCATTTATCAGCGCTATCCCCTCTAAATCACCCTTGCTCGCATGCCCCTTCCTCCACCCATATTTGATCTCGAGACCTCCCCCCTGCGCGACAGAAGCCTTTGCCACTCCCCTATATTGATTAGTTCTCTTATTTATGATGTATTTATTTATTTTTTTATATATATAGTTAAATTTATTCATATAGTAATATATATTTATATTAATATATATATATATAGTTATATTAATATATATATATAGATATGTATATATATATATAGTTATATTAATATATATAGTTATATTAATATATATATAGTTATATTAATATATAGTTATATAAATTTTCATATATTGGTATTTTAAATAAAATTTATATTAGTTATTATTTAGATAAAGCTAATATATTTTATATGTAAATATGTTTAATTATTTATTTAAAAAATTAAATTTTTAGGTGTGAATATATAAATAAATATGTACATATAGTTATATATTTGATTATAAATAGTAGTTCATTATAAAAAATGATAAAATTTCAATCAAATAATAACAATATGAATATATTACCTTGGAATAAATCTAGTCATCACCAAAAAAAGTCAACAACACCCCATTAAACGATGCTGAAAATCAAAAAAAGTTAAAAAATCGGGGTACCCCGACTAAAAACTCACTTTTGGAGAAAATGTGGGCCTTTTGGCCTTGAAAGAACCTTAAAAGGGCCTACCAATGATAATAGTAGTGTAGATATAGTCGCAAGCTTCTATTTGATATGTGGTATAACTCAAACGAACACCCGGATCAAAAGTTATGACCGTTTGAATTTCGAGTTGCGTTTTCAACATATTTTGGATCTTTTTTTTAATTTTTTTTTGTTTTTTTAGTCTTCAAATTGTTATTAAATTACTATTACTCTATAATAATTTTTAAATTATTAATTGAAAATATTTGTTTTAATTTTTTTATAATCCATTTTCACTAAATATCTTATATATTAAGTATATTAAGTGTAAATGTCTATTTATACTTATCTAAAATATATTTAAAAATTATATATTATATATATATCAATATAACTATATTTATATATGTATATATTAATATAATATTTTTAATTAATTTTTTTTAAAGTGGACCCTTTATCAGCGCTTTTAAAAAAAGCGCTGATAAAGGTTGGCACTGGGAAAAAATGTTTTTGTGGTAATGAAAATATGAATCAATTAAATTCACAAGTTTATTGAGATGATGTGGATATTATCCACACATATAAAAAAATTATATAACATTTATAATGACTTTATTTCTTCCTAATACCACTAAAAAACAATTCCACTTCAATTGTAGTTAATGTACTTACAAGGTTATCCCATTTCATTTCTAACAGAGAATATTTCACACCCTATAACCATTAGGATATATATATAAATAATGTTTTATAAAAAATGGAGTACCACACTCAATTATTTCATATAAGATCCCAGGATTCCATCATTTTTTTGATAATTCTTAAAAAATAATAAGACAAATAGTGGAGCTTTAGAAATGGATATCATCCTCACATAGATTGATATTATTATAAACCCAATGAAACCCTATAGGATATAATGATATCATATTCAATGGATTTAAAAAGATGTTTTGATTACTATCATCCATTTTTATATTCCTCACAAAAAAATATTTTCCAATCTAGATTTAAAATTTTACCATATGAGGCCATGTTTGGGAAGAGGTGTAAAAATATAAAATTTTGGGATAGAGATTAAAACAAAAAACCATTGGGAAAAAATATTTATTAATAATTTTTTAAGGGTATTAAAAACATTTAATTATATATTGTGACTATACAATTTCAACTGAAGATATATCTTAATAATTATAAGATATATTTTATGTTTTAAGTCAATGATAAGGATTTCCATCCAATATCATCATAGAATAGGGTGTTGTTTTTTTGAATAATGGGAATGTTTTTGCATATAAGATTTGATCCTTTTCAAATCAATGATCATGTTGGATGAGATACAATCCTCTTAAACATCCCCCATATATCTCCAAAGTGCATTATGTCTTCCACGTAATAATTTTGAGGAAGTACATACCTAGACAATCAAATTCACTGAAATTAGATGTTTTATAATTGGAAAATAATCTCTCTTATAAGGTTAAAATGATTGAAATCATAATTCTTATACATAATATACTACATAAAAACGCCAAAAACCTATTTAATGTTATCTAAGGTAATCATATGATTCTTGACATTTTTTGGGATCCTAGGGATGTAATCATGTAAGATACAACTTATTTATCATCTACTATGTGTAGAAATAGGAATGAGAAATTAATTAATAGGTATTAGAATGTAACCCATCATAATTTAAGTACATATTTACCATTACATAAATATGGTCTGTCATTTATCTTGTGATACATGATACAAGTAATTAAAATTAACAATAACATATTTTTGACATAAAATATTAAAATATATGATAATACAATATACATTATGATAATACAATATGATTCATCATTAAGAATACTATATGATGAATAAAAGTATTAAAAATAAAAATCCCAAGAACATCATATTCATATCCTCATGGTATTCATTGTGTTTTACACCACTGATTGTAAAACCCGGACCAAACAAAAACATATTAGAAAATTCAAGAAACAGTGTCACAATGAATTAAAACAATAATATGAATGAATATATATATATCTGCAAGGGTACATATAGTAATGCAATATGATTGTAGTACATATCGTCATTCAACATAAAGTCAGTGGACATGTAGTTATTAGAGAAATGTTGATTTGGTATATTTATTATTTAATATAAATGAGTCAAAATGTTAAATTAAATTTATATAAAAAGTAACATTAAAATATTTCAAAAAATATTAATAATTTATGAATGAAATAAAAATGAGTGGTTATAGTATTTTTTTAACAAATATTTTTCATTCTGTTAAATATTATTATTATTATCATTATTATTATAACGAGAAATACATATTTTATGGGTATCTTAAGTTCAATGAAATACCCTCATACAAATTGGTAGGTAAAATTATATGTTTAAAAGATAAGTGATAGTAATATTTTGTGACTAAAAATATTAACTTCTAAATCAATTGATATATATATATTAATCAATAGTTTTTCTATGTGATTTTTTTATTAATTAAATTAATCAATCATTATAGTTTATTATAAAAAAACATACAATTCAATGTATTATCAAATAGTTCAACAGGATTTTAATCAGTAATTGATATAAAATAGTATTAAGAACACATAAAGTTTAAAAAATATATAAAACATTTTTCATTATGTATAATTTCATAGTGTAAAAAGTATATTGATAATATTGAGATATTTAATTTGAATTTATGGAGTTAAAATATTAAATCAGATCATCAATATTAGGTAATGTGCTCAATTTCATTTGTAAAAAAAAGATATCAAGATAATAGATGAGTTACCATGGTCAAGGTAAAATAAGGTAAAATAGATAAACTATGGGGTAATGTACTGAATATATCATTAATATTTACCTATAAATGATTGAATGTGGAAGTTTTCAACCTATAATTATCCTATATGTATTATTCTTACAACATGAATCCATTTTCCCTTCGTAATTACGTTTCATATTTTTTAAGAACTGGTTATTTTTTAAAACACCACTTAAGTAAATCTCCACCACCCTTCCAAACCAATCATATCATGATGTAACAAAATAAATATCTAAATGTATTTTTTATCCCATATTCTTATTAGATATTTTTTCCTTATTCAATTATGATGGTAGAATAAATTATTCATTTGAAAAAAACCCATTTTGATGTATGAGATAATCAAAGTATGTATCTATTTTTTTTCTCTAACATTTTCAATTAACTTCTCATATAAATTGTTTCTAAATATCATTGAAATTATAGTGATGATTTATAAAAATAATGATACCTTTTCTATAATGATACTAAAATGTTTTAACTACAAAAACATACTAATTCATTAGTATAGAACATATTATTTTTGGTTGGTTAAACCTCCTTCATGTATGAGATCCCAAAATCCGTACTCCTCGATCCTTTTTAAAAAACATAAAAATCATAATTCTAGATTTGATAGTAATAATTTATTTCAATATTTTCACATCCAATCCTTACAAAATAAGAAGCTAAAATATGATCACATTAATTCTCACGGACCTTTTAGGATTATAGGTTTATAGAATTTGTAAAATATCTTACATAAAAAATACCAATGTCACTGAATAAGAATTTCACCCAATTAACCTAGATTTTCTTATTTAAAATAATTTCATCATCAACATCCATATTAAATATATTCTATATGTAATTCATTCATCCTAATTTTGTATATCTTGAAGAAAAAGAAACATAAGAAGGATGAGCTCAAATGATCTGTAGTGGTAAAGAAAAGAATTAACAATTTAATGTCGTCAATGAGAATAAAAAGAGTATAAGGGTATGAAAACATTATTAGAGTGCATGAGAACACTATAAAAGAACACATAACCATCAATACTTGGAAAAAAAATTATGAAAAAATATTAATTGAAAGAGTAGTCCGAAATATTAATGATGATCCATGCGATAACAATCATGATCATAATAAATATTATGACACCATAATAAAAAATTAAATCCCATTTTTGTAACATGGAGCATCGTATTAATAAAACCCTTTCAAAAAAAATTTAATTGGAATAACCATATGGTCAATATCCATTATAATCCTTAAGTGATGTATTGGAGTGCTTTCTGGGTGAACCCATCATTTAAGCTATTATGGGCTTACATAGAGCTATTTGGTCCACCCAATCTTGAGCAGTAATGGCCTTACCCGGTGCTATATAGTCCAACCCTTGTTATGATGTAATAGTGTTAACCAAAATTATACGGGTCACCATTTTTCAATTTATAATGGGATTATGAGGACTTATCTTGCCATCCCATTTTCATGTATAATGTACAAAAACAACAATGTGAATAAATTACATATATCTTTCACATCATAATAAAACTCATAGAGACAATAATTATTATTTCATAACATGATTATCTAGTAATAAATAAATGGGTATCACATGAATCTCTTAGAAACATGATTAAATAATGGAAAATAAATAGTTTCTATAATAATATCTTTGAAAACATGATTAACCCATAGAAAATAAATGAATTCTATAACAATATAATTCAAATAATCATTATCCATATAGAGAAAAATTGAGGATACTATCTATACAAAATATCCATAGTGGAGTATATGTAAAATTTTTTTGTTGATGTTGATTAATGAAAATAAATAAAATACCAATAACAAGATTCTTTATCAAAATATCCTTTTTGATTTTGGATAATAAATTTTATGATATGAAAAAAAAATTAAAACAACCTTTTTGAAAATCATTTTATTAACGAATAATTTCAAGAATATTATAGAAATAATAAAAATTTAAACATGAAAATGGGAATCAATGACATTCGAAGGTTAAAAATGTACATTCCATTCAATGTAAAAATAACATTCATTTTAATTGTAAAAAGGCTAGAATGCTACATGTTTGGAAAACAACAAGAGGATTCCATTAACAATTTCACTAAATCAAAAACTTAAATTCATCAAAAAAAAAAGAATGAATAATTTAATATCTTTTTTTAAAAATTCCATTAACAAATCATTATGATGATTTTTAATTCATTTTTGAATTTTTTTATAAAACACGGGTTTGGAAGAAAACAGATTCTCAGCCGAAGATAGAAATGAATTCGATTTTTATTGAAAACATTTTATCAAATTCATTATGTTCCAAAGAGTGTAAAACATGTAATATTATGTAAAAATGAATAACCATAGGATATTTAAATTCATGTGTTTCATGTGAAGGGCGGTCATAATATTTCTTTATCGGATGTAAACCTATAAACAATATTGATAAATTATGAGATTGTAATATAATGTTCCTACATATTAGGGAAATTGAATCAAAATACACATGGATAAATGTCAAAAAATAAATTTTATTTTATCATGGGAGTAATTATGTTAATGATATAACATGTAAAATAGGCATAATATAGACATTATAAAATAAGATAAATTTATAATAAAACCTTTGTCTTAATGAAGAATGATTGAGACAAAATATATTAACTCAATTACAACATTGAAACTATATATCCATTTAATTTGAAATAACTAAATTGAAATTTTTCATCCCAATACATTTATGTATACTAATAATAAAAATAGTCATGGTCAGTAAATAAAACACAAAAAAATTAGTGGTGAATATAACATACTTCTCTCATAATTAAAAGTTAGAATACAAAACCCTTACCTCACGCTCCCTTTTTAGAGAACATGATTTAATCTATCGTATTTTTGTTTTTAAAAAAATTATTGAATTATTACAGAAGAATATTAATATTTTTAATATCATATTTATTTTCTTATTACCATTTAGTACCCATTTAAAAAATTATATAATAATGTTTTGTTTTGGGTAATAAATTATTTCTTTTCAAAATATGTTTTGAATTGATATTTCTGTTGTGATTACTATGATTATTATTTAATTATTTTAGACAGGTAAATCATGATATAATTTTCATATATATTTGGTACATATTTATTTTGTGTATCACATAATATCTTGTTATTTGAAATGAAATGCACCGTTCATGGGGACACTAGGTCGTCTGTATGCATGAACATCATTTCCATTTTCATATCGTAATGAAATAAAAAAAGTTAAATAAAATTTAAAACAATATATTATAATTCCATTATAATTTTTATAATAGTTATTTTTATTAAACACAACCTTAGTACATTATATATAAAGCATGATCAAATCACATGACTTCGTGGGGATTTAGATCACCATACACTCAAAAATCATTACCATAATCATGATAAATATAAATAATTTTAGTATGTGTGATATATTGATTAAATATGAAGAATAATATTATAAATATCTTAACAATTATATATAAACATCTTTTCCTTTATTATTCCCATCCTCGATAGGTGGTAATGGAAAAATGAATGACATCAGTTAATGGGGTGGTATTTTTCTATACAAACAAATGATTATTTAACATCTCATTTGATAGATGTATGTATGATTTTAGGTAATAAATTAAACATTAAAAAATCTGACTATATCTACGATACATATTTTAATTTATAAGCATTTTATAAGTATAATTTGAGGAGATGGATAAATAATGAAACTAAAGATGATCGTTGAATAACATTACCTCTTTATTGAGTATCCACCTATGGCCTTCTCTAAATCCTTAAAAAATAAATTTATGCCAAGAATAGGGATTATAATTCATGGTATATATAGGTGGGATTTTAATTTTTTTAATGTATTGGATGAACTAAAAGGAATGAGGCATGTGATGAATTTAGGGGAGTGAGTGCCCTTTTATAGGTGAGGTGGGTTTCCATTCTTAAAAATACTCAAAAGTATTCACTCTTGGGAAGGTAAGGTCCAAAAAATGGCCTAATGATTTATAATTAGTGCATAGGAGGGATTATATGGTATATAAAAACATTTAAAAACTATATAAGACATGATTTTAATTTTTCCATAATTCCTAAGTGTTGAGCCCTCTGGAAGATTGTTGAATTCATCCTATGATTGCTGCTTTAATAATCACAAATCATTGTTACTTAATCCGGTTGGATTTCTTATATACATAATCACAATCTCTTAGTGAATCTGTTTTTATTGGTTGGATCTTGTTTTTATCTTGTGATTACTATTGATTTACAAGTATTATGGAAGTCTTCTGGATCAAACAGACACTTTGTGTTCTGTAAAGACAACGTTCGCACCGATCCATATCAAAGGAAAATGGTCACACTGATCCATATCAAAGGACACCGGTTGTAGAGACCCAAAGCTTGACGTACATGGACATTACATTACTTTTGCGGAATACTTAGTATATAACAAAAACACACACACAAGGATCGTAATAGTTTAGTGTCTTTGGAAACTCGGAATATAATCTTCTAATCGTGGTGAAAGATCTTCAACATCTCCCATAGAGATATTCCTTTTTTTAAACCTAAAACCTTTCTTTATATCCTGGGGAAAAGAAAACATAAAAGGGTGATCTCAAATTCTCAGTAAGGGTAAACAAAATAAATATCAATCACATCATATTCATAAGAACATAACATTTTGGAAATCTTAACCTGCAAAAGAGAGCATAATTTCATAACATGGGATAAATCTTAGTAGTGAAATGAAATCCCAATAATCATAACATAAAACATGAAACATTTTGGCATACACACATAATCATAGATAATCATTTCTTGTTAGTCAAGACTCATTGCCAAGACTATCTTAGTGGACAAAGTCCCTTTCTGAACCGAGTCACCCTCGTTTCAGTCCTGTTTCACTGAACCGGTATAACCTACCGTTCTAGCCATGTCTATCTCATGAGATATAAAATCTTTACCCAATTCATTGGAGGGAGATATAGGTCTCACCCATCTCATAATGATACCATTCTTATGTGTGCCACAAAATCATAAATCATACATCATTGCATAACCCATGTAATAAAAATGGGATTCTTAAACAACATGACATCATAAAACCATTCATATAAGATAAAGGAATTCATAAACATAATTCCATCACAACATAGTCAAATCAATGTAAAAATATGGATAGAAACAGAACCCTTTATTATCTTATATGGAAAATAATTTTGATAAAACATTTGAAATGAATTCTTGAGGAAAATATCCTTTCTTCTTCAAAATCAATTTCTTTTCACAAAACATCATGTAATTTTAAAAGAAAGAGATTTTATTGAAAATAGTCATGAAATCTTTTGGATTAAGCTTCATGAAAATAAGGCTTTATAAAACCGTAAAAATCCGTTCATGTCGTTTAAGATAAAATAAACATTCTTCTCGTACTTTTGTCGGAAAAGTCAAAAAGTACCTAGTACGAAAAACGACAAAAGATTCCTTGCATATCTTTTACTAAAAATTCACCGAAGGGTAAAATTGGATTTAAAAAATTGTAGGTGGATGGAAATAATATTACATATTGAGGAAACATGGATGTAGATGATAAAATACACCCCAGTAAATACCAAAGTATAAACAATCTCAGATAAAAATGAGATTGTGATATTTCCCTTACCTTAGGTCCGATTTGCTTTGTACGTGTCCGAAGCTCATGTATAATGGTTTAAATAATGTTATTGACTTATTATAGAATCATACATATTGATATGATATCATATATGGTCATATTATTAGCTTTTTATTAGTAATATTTCATTGTTACTTGTTACTCGGGTCTTTATTGCCTTTTGTTCTTATGCGTGTTTTGCCGAATAAATTCTTATTCTTATTTTAAGGTTATAGATACCTTATATCCAGAATGTTATTGGTGTAACATATATCATATTTATTCATTCAATTCATTTATATAATTACTATGTAATTATGATCATGTAGAACGAGTCACATCACATCGTGGAGACGATATTCCGTACGTACGCACGAGCGATGATATTGTTCCCATGATCGTGGAATTGTATTTAAGTGTATTTATACTATTTCAGTATCAATGTCACTTTATAATAATTCTATATAGTTACTCATTACACCATTATACCCATCCTTGTAAGGTGGTGGTGGAAAATAGATTTCACCACGGCGTGGAGACGGTATTCCGTACGTACGCACACGCGGTGATTTCATTTTTCCGTAGGATGGATAGAAGATGAATTAGGGTTGTTTCATATTTATAATAACATATCAGTATGTAAGTAATACTAATGTTATTACTTTATCATGAAACAACTAAAGAAGAAGAAGTTGAAGAAGAATGAAATTGAAAAGATCGGTAATGGATATTACATCTTCTTTTAAACGCCTCTTTGAATCCTCCACTTAGGGAACTAAGATTGGTCTTTAAAGAAGACCAGGACCTCTAGGATTATTTTAGGGAAGTGGAGAAGGGATTTTGGCAGGGGTTGTACGAGCTTGAGTGCTCAAATTGGTGTGAGGAGGAGGGGGAGGAGGTGCCCTTTTATAAGGGAGGAGAGGGGCACCTTAGGAATATCTCAAAATATTATTTTATATTAAAGTCAAAATCGGTTTATAATGGTTCTGAAGGGTCTTATTTCGAAGGTAAAGTGGGGATGGGTCGAAATCCTATCAACCAGTAGGATTTAGACATGTTTAGGTTATTATTTTAACCTTATCAATTAGATTTAACTCTAAGTTAAATAATTTAACTTTTACCGTGTCTTTTTGTTTTCTTACACTATATGGTTAATACACTTACTATAACATGCAAAAAGAACTTCAAATTGTTTATTATTAATATATATATCCTTATATAAGTCATTTGGCCGATCCTTAGATTTTTAGGAATAAAATAACAATTAATAATATAATATTTTATTTAAAAACTATTTTGTGTCAATTTTGACACTATTTTATATATGATTTTTGTGAAAGTCATAAAAGAATTATATGTTCGAACGAAGTTTATTAAATCAACACTAATATATCATAGTAACCTATAAAATTAGTGTAATTCATAAAAAGTCTCAAATTACATTTATTTTGGTGTTTATAACATCAATTATGTCAATATTTCATTAATAAGATAATTACTGCATCATCGTTGTGTCATAAATAAATTAAATTATTTAATGTCTAAAAATTACAAATAAAATACCATTATGTAGGAAATATTTTTAGATTTCTAATGAATATTTATAGTCTAATTTATCTTATGTATAACCCCATATTAAAAATGGCTTAGTAAATAAACTTTGATTTTAACTCTTTTAACCCTTCTTTAAATAAATTAATAATAAATGTCCTAATCTAATCCAAGGGGTCCTAAATGGTCATATTTTTTTCCTAAGTTTGTTTTTGGTAGAATTACACTTGTCCAATAGAATTAGGACATGTGTTAGGGTAATAATAATATCATTTCTACCCTTAATTACCCTATTTACTTTTAACCGTGGTAAAAAAGTAAAAAGTTACTATTCACCAAAAAATTATTTTCATCTCATTGAACCACATTTTACTTACTGACATCAACCGTGTCTCTCGAATTTTTGAAATTCCACTCATAGAAGTGGTAAAATTAAGTTTTATGAAAAATTCAGTTTTTTAACTACCACTTAGTGGTTTCACTATTCATCAAAAATTGAAAGTTTTCAGAAAAATGCCAAAAATTAGGCCTAAGCTATATTTGATATTATGAACTAAAAAATGATTTCTATTGTACCAAATTCAAAACATATCAGTTGAATTAATTAATTTAAAAATTAATTCCCGTCGTCAAAACAAAAGGCGTGTTTTTAAGAGATAATAACTATCAAAAGAATGACACTTGTTTATAACTGGTTTAAATGTGAAATTACATCCTATGACCAACATTGTATAAAATTGTAAAAATATATTCTAAATATACTTTAAAACCACTAAAATTAAGTGTATTTATACTATTTCAGTATCAATATCACTTTATAATAATTATATATAGTTACTCATTACACCATTATACCCATCCTTGTATGGTGGTGGTGGAAAATAGATTTCACCACGGCGTGGAGACGGTATTCCGTACGTACGCACGCGCGGTGATTTCATTTTTCCGTAGGATGGATAGAAGGTGAATTAGGGTTGTTTCATATTTATAATAACATATCAGTATGTAGGTAATACTTATGTTATTACTTTATCATGAAACAACTAAAGAAGAAGAAGTTGAAGAAGAAAGAAATTGAAAAGATCGGTAATGGATATTACCTCTTCTTTTAAACGCCTCTTTGAATCCTCCACTTAGGGAACTATGATTGGTCTTTGAAGAAAACCAGGACCTCTAGGATTATTCTAGGGAAGTGGAGAAGGGATTTTGGCAGGGTTTGGACGAGCTTGAGTGCTCAAATTGGTGTGAGGAGGAGGGGGAGGAGGTGCCCTTTTATGAGGGAGGAGAGCGGCACCTTAGGAATATCTCCAAATATTATTTTATATTAAAGTTAATATCGGTTAATAATGGTTCCAAAGGGTCTTATTTCGAAGGTAAAGTGGGGATGGGTCGAAATCCTATCAACCAATAGGATTTATACATGTTTAGGTTATTATTTTAACCTTATCAATTAGATTTAACTCTAAGTTAAATAATTTAACTTTTACCGTGCCTTTTTGTTTTCTTACACTATATGATTAATAAACTTACTATAACATGCAAAACGAACTGCAAATTGTTTATTATTAATATATATATCCTTATCTAAGTCATTTCTCCGAACCTTATATTTTTAGGAATAAAATAATAATTAATAATATTTTATTTTATTTAAAAACTATTTTGTGTCAATTTTGAAACTATTTGATATATGATTTTTGTGAAAGTCATAAAAGAATTATATGTTCGAAATAAGTTGATTAAATCAACACTAATATATCATAGTAATCTATAAAATTATTGGAATTAATAAAAAGTCTCAAATTACATTTATTTTGGTGTTTATAACATCAATTATGTCAATATTTCATTAATAAGATAATTACTGCATCATCGTTGTGTCATAAATAAATTAAATTATTTAATGTCTAAAAATTACAAATAAAATACAATTATGTAGGAAATATTTTTAGCTTTCTAATGAATATTTATAGTCAAATTTATCTTATGTATAACCCCTTATTAAAAATGTTTTAGTAAATAAACATTGATTTTAACTCTTTTAACCCTTCTTTAAATAAATTAATAATAAATGTCCTAATCTAATCCAAGTGGGCCTAAATGGTCATATTTTATTCCTAAGTTTTTTTTGGTCGAATTACACTTGTCCAATAGAATTAGGACATGTGTTAGGGTAATAATAATATCATTTCTACTCTTAATTACCCTATTTACTTTTAACCGTGGTAAAAAAGTAAAAAGTAACTATTCACCAAAAAATTATTTTCATCTCATTGAACCATATTTTACTTAGTGACATCAACCGTGTCTCTCGGATTTTTGAAATTCCACTCACATAAGCGGTAAAATTATGTTTTATGAAAAATTCAGTTTTTTAACTACCACTTAGTGGTTTCACTATTCATCAAAAATTGAAAGTTTTCAGAAAAATACCAAAAATTAGGCCTAATCTATATTTGATATTATGAACTCAAAAATAATTTCTATTGTACCAAATTCACAACATATCAGTTGCATTAATTAATTTAAAAATTAATTCCCGTCATCAAAACAAGAGGCCTGTTTTTAAGAGATAATAACTAATAAAAGATTGACACTTGTTTATAACTGGTTTAAATGTGAAATTACATCTAATGACCAACATTGTATAAAATTGTAAAAATATATTCTAAATATACTTTAAAACCACTAAAATTAATAATTTATCACTATTAATTATTTTGATTGAAAATGTTGTTTTTAATTAAAATTTAGTAATTTCCACTATTCATCAAAATATGAAAGTTATCCGAAAATTACCAAAATTTCACCCTAAGCTAATTTCGATATTCCGAATCCAAAAATGAAGTCAATTTTGAAAATTAAAATTTACAAAATTTCAAAAAGTGGTTATTACTATTCATAACAGCTAGTTTTAATAATATTTTAATAGCATATCGTTGTTTAGTGAAACTCGGTATTGCATACTACACACGCTATCGAGGAAGGTCGTGATTGCGTGTAATACAAGGCAAGTCAAGGATGCGTGTTGTGCAAGATTTTTTTGGTGTAGCATACAACACAAGACATTAATGAAATTAAAAAGAATATTTTTCATAAAATCTTGGGGTGTTACACCGGTCACATCGATCCATATCAAAGGACAACGGTCACACCAATCCAAATCAAAGGACAACGGTTGCATCGATCCATATCAAAAGACAACTGTCACACTGATGCCAATCATCTGAGTCACCGATCAGGACACACCAATGCCTAGTCACCGATGCTGATCAAATGAGTCATCGATCATGACACACCGATGCTGATCATCTGTGTCACCGAAGATATCTCACCGATGATGATCAAATGCGTAACCGATCATGAAACACCGATGCTGATCAAATGAGTCACCGATCATGACACACCAATGCTGATCAAATGAGTCACTGATCATGACACACTGATGCCGATCATCTGAGTCGCCGATCATGACACACCGATGACAATCATCTGAGTCACTGATCATGACATACCGATGCCGATCATCTGAGTCACCGATCAGTACACACCGATATCTAGCCACTGATGCTGATGCTGATGACCTATTGATCACTTGACTCACCAATAGTCATAAACAGCTATTTGAATTTCTTTATCTTTATTTAATCTAACCAACGGTCATATTAGGAATATTTTAATGCTCTGTCATTTATTTAATGAAGGTTGTTGGATGATAGGGAACCGTACCTAGTACCTACAAAAAGAAATCATTTCTTTTGCTGGAGCTTGGGCTATAAATACAATAAGTCCTTGTTGGTGCAAAGTAGAGGAAGAAGACGACGACATGACATATATGAGTGAAAAGAGTGGTGGATGAGATAGTTGCAGAAGACACAGAACCTCATACACACTCAAACTTACCCAAGAAGAGTTTTGTACATTCACGAGGACATTAAATAACATCATCGACTACATTTTTTCACTATCTCTGAACATGGATGCCAAGCAGACGACACTCTGTTTATCAGAAAAAAACCAGAAGAGGACGCAGAACCATTTCTGATAAAACTTAAGGAGTCCAAAGCTTCACTGCAATCACTAGAGCCATTTCCAAACTCTACATCTCTACTCTGTGATTCATTGTTTTACATTTTGAGCAGTGTGTGTTATCTGCTGTATTTAACACACACACACACACTGTATCCTGTACTTTAACTAGATGATCTGTAAATCCTCAACAAACTCTTTATATATTTCGTTTCCAACAGTAATAGTGGTAGAGGTCGTGTGTAACTTGGACATCCAGTTGTTGTTGTTCTGTTTCCCATGAATAACAGTGGTAGAGGTCTTGGACCTGGACAGTTGTAAACTGATGTGAACCCCGATCCAGGGTGTGGATCAAATTTATATAAGTTGTTGAGAGAACTAAGTCTCATCTTGAGACTGAACCTCTTGGTTATATCTGCTGTGCTATATCTTTCAAGTGGAATACATCTAGGGTATCTTTATCATTCATTGAATAATAGAGTAGATCAATGATCTTAACAATGGAGAATATCCATTTTTTAGAAATTAGTGAGTTGGTAGATCTACTAAAATAAGGTGTACATTGATTCATACATGACTTAACAAAAATATATTCCATTTGAGGTCAATGTAGTCTCTAGAATTTATTCAAGTTATTTTTCATAACTTCATATAGTGGATTCTTCATCCTCATGAATATATTACATAAAATATTTCATCATAATGACATTAGTGAATCATTTTTTACACTCATCATTTACATGTTTCCTCCTATTTCCCTCCATATTCTATAAGAATAAATCATTTGGGAGAAACATGTTATATTTATGAATATTATAATTGCAAAGGGATTTATGTCTTAAAATAGGATTATTAAATTTTTTATTTAACTCATCAAATAATATTTAAATTCCCTATATATCCATCATATGTCTTCAAGAAAGTTTGTGATTAACCAAACATATCTTCCAGGAGTGTAAAATATTGATAGTAAGAAGGCCTATTTTTTGTGCACCAATTCATATTTGAGTCTATATCAACATTGTTTTTTGGGAGTTACTACTAGCAACTTATACTAAAGATCCACATCCACTGGCTCATATCCACTCAATGATTTATTTTGTTTGATGCAACTTATATAAAACTTATCAAGATAACAGGAAGTTTTCTTATATCTAGACTTGTTCATATGGTTCTTCCTGTATTTTTGATGTCCTTATTTCTACATACAACTAAAATCCTCATTAATTAAAAATATGGAATACCAATTTTTGAGTACATAACTTTTAATTACATGGTTCAAAACATAGAATATTTTCATGTTTATATTATTGGAAAAAAGTTGCATACAACATGAAAACAAAAATAATCCATCTATAACCACAGTAATGACATGTTAATGGGACCCAACTTAGATAATTTTATAACATCTCATATCATAGTGAAATTCAAAAAAGGAAAGAGGTTAGAATGAATCCCAGTATGGGAATAAGAAAGAGAGACATATATAATGCAATCTTGAGACATATACATATGAATAGAAGTAATAATTATATGGCATGAGAAATAGGAATATAATAATAATAATAATATGAATTATACCATGGAAATGTGGCCACACCATTTAAATAATGAATTCATAATAATACATTCATTGTTTCACCATGTTTTCATAAATGAAAGAATACTAATGTTATCGACCATGGTATCATGAAACATGACATCTTTAAATGTTAAATTATTTCCCAATTGTATTATAGGGATATCATAGAACAACCTTCATATGTATTAATCTCATGTGAAACACGTATATCATAATATATAATTTCAATAATAACCCTTGGATAATAATCAACAAGTTTCTTATCAAGAATTTTTGTATAAAAAATGAGCTTAAAGACTTCATCATTACGTCATTTTAACTAATGAATGGAATTGTGGGTTTCATATATATAAATAAATTATTCAAAATATATTTATAAATATAGTAGAATTAAAATTAAAAAAAATAGATTTATGTTATCATATAACACATGAAAATGATTTATTCATGTAATAGAGGGAAATTTGGGAATAAAATTCAGCAGCATGATGGGTAGAACACATGGGTTTAGAAAAGGGAAAAATGGGAGGGAAAAAGAGACTACCATTTATAGAAGAATATTATAAATTAAATTTTATACATTTATGTGATCAAAATTACATATTTTTTTAGATGAAATTCATACCAAATAAAATAGTGACATGAATCAAAAAATAAGTGATGATAACCCTTACCATGAAATGATGATCCGAAAACATGATGATGGATCCTTGGTTTCTTGAGGACATATTAGGGGGACCAAATCGGAAGAAAATTAAACATTTAATAATTTAATATGGATGGATATTCATAGTAGATGGAAATTTTTTTGGGTATTTAGAGGAGGAGTGGAGGAATTGTTTAATGATTTCCAAATATAGGTCCTAGAAATCTTATTTTGGGAAAATGAAAAAATGTTTGCATTCCCATGTTTTTTCATGGTTTTTTATATTTGGGTAATAGATAATGATAAATTAATCCTAAATAACTATAAAAATTATTGAAAATGTCTTTTTCCATAGAAAATTAATGATTTCATATTGTAATATTTTTAGAAATTCCTTTTTTTCTATTTATACTTTAGAATGTAACTTATAATTTTAAAAATTGATTAAAATATATCAAAATATTTAAAATAAATAAAATGACATTTTTTATTTTTTTACTGTGTTAATTAATTATTAAATCATTATGAAATAAGTTTAATGTCATAAACTATACCGAAACCGTACAATAGAAGTTGTCACTATTCATAAATAAATAATGTATTTTAAAAATTCCCATAAATTCAGCCAAAACTTATTTAAAAATTATGATTTAAAAAAAGGATTATTATTTTATTAGACAACTTTTCTAAATATGAGATTTTTTAATTTTAAATAAAAAATCCTTATCTTTTAAAAAATCAAATCTCTTAAGTTAAAGTCAAATTTCTGACACTTATAATTAAATTTCATAAGAAAATATAAAAATATTTAGTAATTTAATATTTCAATAAAAGTGTGTTAAAATAAAATTTCATTAAAACTAATATTCATAATGACATGGTTTGTTATAAAAATTGTATATATGTTCTAGAAAAATACAATTCTATTTTTTGTATTAAAAAATCAAATTAATTTTAATGAAACATATAGTTTATTAAGAAAAACTGTCCTTAAGTGGAATTAAATGATTAAATTTTTTGTACAATAGAATTTACACATTATGTAACTATGGTCTTGTAATTTAACCCCTTATTACACCCATATACTCCATGATAGTAAGGTGTGTGATTGTGGTAGTTTCATATAGAAACTGGGATAGCATCAACTGGGTGGTAATCTCCAATAACATGAAATTATCCCTCATGTGATTTCATTCAAGATTCACATTATAAATCTCGGCTTGGGTTTGGCCAAGGGAAAACCCCAGTGGCAATTCGTACCTCCCAATTTCATAAAATAAGTCATTAAATGACACGACTCTATTGGTTGAGGACATCAATTCTCATTTCACTATCCATTATCCTTTTTCCTAACTATGTATATAAAAATTTTATACTGGTAAAATTATAATCCAATGGTAAAATTTCTGATGTTAATATTGACCAATGGTCATACTCAACCAAATGTCTTATTTTTCCAATCGTCATATAACGTTCAAATACAAACAATCACATTTCCCTCTATACCATATGGATATTATTTGATATTTACACTCATAATTCACTACAAATCCACCTAAGGTTATATTTTCATTTCTATAACATGTGATTAGTTTAACAATAGTTTGTTTCATTTCGATATCATTTTTATTGGGGTGATGAATCCAGAAGATTAGGGAGGGCCTTAATTTCTCATTTTAGATGTTCTATTTTTTATTTTATTTTCTAGATATAATGTTCAGAATTTTAATTTGTTTCAAAGATTCATAATGTAATGATCCTTTTTAACAATATAATTTTTTGGAGTTCTATTTATTTTGTACAATTTTATATAAAACACATATTTATTATAGAAGGAAATATCTATTAAACTAATCCTATTTTATTACAACAAACACACACCCATCAATAGTAATAATTTGGTGCATTTAGGAATGTCTCCCATAATGATATTATACTTTTTTACTCTTATATATATTTGTTTTCATAACCTAGGGAAAGGAAACCTAACAAAGGCTGGGCTCATATTCTCAGTAAGTGTATACAAGTGACATACATTATAAAAAAACGAATATAAGGGGATGCGAATAGGATAACAACATATTAATACCATACCCCCATATAAAATATAATAATATTTATTCATGGAATAAATATTATAAGTACATATGATATGAATCATAAGGAAATTGAATAATAGGATTCATGAGAGAAAAATATTGGCATAACATATAAATTAGTGGTGCACACATAAATATAAAAAATATTATGTTAAGAATACCAATCATGAAATTAATAACTTTTTTTAATTGTGGAAACAAAATGTGTACATTCTTTGGGATTGGGATGACCTCACATATACACTCTTTTCGGCTTGGTATAATGTCCAATGTACCCTCTTCTGGGATTGGGATGACCTCCCATGTATCCATTGAGCCCATATAAAATTAATCATTACATAATGAATTGCAGATATATATAAGTCCCCCACCACATAATGAGATTCATATGTATGTGTTCCACATGATCATAATCCCTTCATCATTTCAAAACACATTTAATGATATGGTTATCATGATCATTTATTTATTTCATAATTTGTGGAGATGATATAGGATTCATGATCAATTCACCATTTCATCATAGAATAACCAATAAAAAATAAGGGGGTTTGAAAACAAAATTCTCTTGGTATGAATTGTGGAAGATATGTGGGCTTCATAAAGATATTTTTATTATAAACCATTCATTAAAATAATATTAATGGTAACCTTGGTTTATATACTCACAAAGTAATAAATTATATAATGGGATTTCATCTTAGTGAGTGAATGATTTCGAAATGTAGTTCACATAGAATGTTTCACGAGAAACATAACATTTCCATGAAAATCAAATTCAATAACTAAAAATTCAAAATTCTTTTTGGATGACCATTTCAATGAAAATAATCATATAATCATCTAAATGATGCTTTAAAAATCACATAAAACATTTCTTAAGGAGAATATCATATTCTTTAAAAAAATAATTGATTAAAACATAAATCATCATGAAAATCAATTTCATAGAAGATAACATTGATAAAATATATATAAAATATTCAATAACAGTAATTCACATGATAGAAGAAACTTTTTTTCATGCTATAAAAGTAAAAATAATGATTCATTTCAAAATATTAATAAAAGTAAAATTAGAACAGTTTAAAAAAAATGAAATTATCTTTCAATAGAAAATATTTTTCTTAAACCAATTCATGCATATGTAAAAATTTATTTTATACGTTATCTGAAGAAAATATTAATCATTTTAAAAAAAACATGGTTTTCAGTGACAATAGAGTTTTCAACCAAAGAGATAAATAAATATGATTTCTCATAAAAAAATTATTTTGAACTGTTGAGTACATTAAGAGTTGAAATAAAGAGAAAAATTTTAATCGGAATAAATTTACATAGGAGAATAAAATTTATTAGAAATCATGAGTGTTTTATTATAATATTTCATCATAAGAGATTTAATCATAACCAATCCCAATAACTAATGAGATTATAATCAAAATTCATTACCACATTGTTAATCATGTGAAAAATTATCCCCTTGAAAGAGAGATCCTAAATTGAAAATTTAATCCCCATTTTATTTATGAGAATAATCATAAAATTAATTTATGGTATGTATATACACCACATAAAATAAATAGGTGGTGAATATGTAATGTGTCTCACAAAAGAAAATAGGAGAGACTATAATCCCTTACATTTTTAGTAATCTCTGAAATCATACGCCCCAATAAGTCAAAACATATAATGAAACAAAAAATATACTGAAAATTAATAGATTAATTATATATCATGTCAAAATGTATGTATATAAAACCTAAAAAATATATGATTTGTGAATTTTCATGTCATTGAGAAATAAAAGACAGTTTAGAAACCTCATATTGTAAGTCTGAAATTCATTTCTACTCATTCGAACATCCTATATAATAAAATTAATTTTATTATACATCTATTAAATAAGAAAATTTACATATATAATAGCATATATTATTTAATTATTTCCTTTTAATATATATTTATTAAAAAATCCCACTTAAAGTCGTATTTTGGGTAATTAATACTTTATTTATCATATATATTTTGATTTGTCTTTTTTTAAACTTATACATTGATATTGGGTAAATAATATATAGAATAATAATCATTGAAAAAGTATCATATGTATAAATCAATTATAACATTTATATTAATCTTGATAGATGAGTTTGAGAAATCAAGTAACATACGATCATTGAGATTGTAGGGTGTGTGTAAGCATTAGTAACCTTTCCATTGTTAGTGATCATTATCAAAAATTCTTATGTAATATAGAATATTTAAATAATAAAATTAATATCATGAATTTTATTTTATTTTTATAAATATATTTATAAATTTCATCCATGGGGTGTGTTGACTAAAAGAGTCACATTGCATTGTGAAGGTGGCAGTCCATACATAAATGAACGACGTCATAATATTTCGGTGATTGAAAAGTGAAAATATAAATAAATATATTATATTTTAAAAATTATATATATTTAATTAATATAAAAATTAATCCATTTATATCCCATATATTATTTAATTGTTTCGTTTTTATCTTCCATGTAATGCGTAAGTTAAAATAAATCAGATCAATTCATGTGGAGGTAGTATGCCATACACATGGGCATCATTATCATATCCCCTACAGAATATAAATTAAAAAATAAAATATTATTTCATTACTAATTTTGTATAATTTTTTTATAAATACCATATATATATATATATAAATCCCTTCATTATGCAGATCATTGACAGGTGGTAACGGATTAACGAATGAGATCAATTTGTTGGGTGGTAGTTCTCCATAAACGTTAGAGATGATTTTGTAACTCATTTTATTAATGTAGAGATGTTTATATGTCATTACCATATAATAAATATATCAGTATATTTAATTTAATTATTTTATTATATTTTATGTTTTTTTGAAAATTGACAAAAGTGGAGGAATAAATAAAATACAAACCCTCGTTGAAGAACGTTACCTTTTCTATGTGTAAAATCTATTAGTTTACAGCGAAATACCTCAAATTATGGATATCTATCCAAAATAATGGATTTAATATTAATTTAGGTAACATGGTATGTCAATTATATATCTATAATTTATTACAATTAAAAAAAATTGGGTTTAGTTATATATAATTGAAATAATTTTACATTAAAACCAATTTAAAATATAACTTATCTTTTTAAATAATTTAAACAAACATGATGTTTTCAATTAAATGTTGATATTATCACTATTAATCATAAACATGATATTTTCAGAATAATGACAAAAAATACACACTAATATAATTTTGACGTAGTGATATAAAAAATATGATTTTTTCTTATATATTTTATATATTTTTAGGTATTATTTTCAAAATAATATAGTAAAAATTTGAAAGCTATTTGTTAGAAAAAACAATTATAAGCGTAAAATTATAAATATTCATATATCTTGTACAAAAATATCATAAGTTGAAAAATAAAAACATGATTGAAAATATAATATATGAATTTAATTTTAATAATTCCCCAACCTATTTTAAAAAAATTTATTGAGGTAAAACATTGTTGATTAAATAAATATAGTTTTACATAAAAATGTTTTCATTATTTGAAAATAGATTTTATTTTATTATTAATTATTTGGTCACTAGAGAAATAATTTTATATAAAATTTTAAACAATATATTCTAACAATAAAGTGATTCCTTTCCATACATAAAATTCTAATCTCTTGATGAAAATATCATATCAAAATATTTTACTAACATGATATGTTTCACTTAAACTCAGGGTTTAATGTACTGTAAGAACTCAGTGATACAATTAAGGAAAAATATATAATATATTAAATTATTATAAAAAATATATTTCAAATAATATAGGGGTGTCACCTTATACCCCCTTAAAATTAATTTTTTGATCTAAATTCATATAGCTTAGCGAATGTTAAAAAATTTAAAATTACTACATAGAACTCTACTTAGTAAAAATGGTTAATAAAAAATTCCTTTGAAAGTTAGAATTGGATATGATAATGTAATATATAATAACACATATTCGTTTCCAAAATAGGAGAGAATAGATGTTATATTAAAAAATAGATATAGTAGAAAAATTATCTCCCAAATAGAGATGGGTAGTCATAGAAAACATGGTTATGATTATGTTAATGACCAAAAAGACAGAAACCAAAGAGGAATTACCATTATCATTAATATAATTAAAATTCATAGTATTATGAATACATTTTTTTTCAAATTCACTTTCCTAATGTTGATTACTTTTTATGAGAAGATATAATCACTTGACTTTATTCAATTTCTTAATCATGTTGTTGTCATATGGCTCTACAATGGTCAACTTACACTTCACCCCTTACTCTAATATATGAAAATTTTCACATCTCAACCAGTAAATAAAATCCATAATATAATGATAATTCAATCCATCTATCTTTTGTTTTTAAAAATTTTTACCACTAGTTATCTAACATGGACAATTCATCATATGATGAGGTGATATGATAATCTCTATAACTTCATCCAAAAATTCATCATAAACAATTCGATAAATTTGTTAAATGTATAACCATTTTAAATTAATATTTTATGAAGAAAGACATTGAATATATCATAATTAACATTGCATTAATCCCCCATATATCATAATATAGCTCCTCAATTTCATATACCAAACATGAGAATATCTTAATCACGTATATTATTGAATCATGGAAATAACATGAATTACCATAAATATTTATTTAAAACATACATGAATCCTTATTCCTTACATAAATCATAAATTATTGGATATATTCAATAAATCTAATAACGTTGTAAAATCCATTGTCGATAACAAAAACCACATTCTCCATATATCTTTAATTAGTTCCTAGGAAATCAGAACTATCCCATTTACTTATTCATATCCAACAACCCTTTATCCCAAAATAGTTATCTTAAAATTATGAACATATTATGTTGAATATTAAGTTAATCACAAAATCATCTTATCATTAAATCTACTTTATAGTCCAACAAAAACATTTGAAATATTTTTGAAAATCCGTAATGATAAACTTATACAAAAAAATAATTATATATTTTATTTTTAACAGAAAATAATTCATAAATTCCAATACATAATATCTTTAATCATAGGACTTCCTTATTAAACCATTAATTATGTTTCATCTCCTTATTTCTTAACACTTCATTCCTTTAATATGACATTTTCAGTCTTTTTATCATAAACTGTAAAATCATTACTCAAACACCCCTTTTGATTGTCTTAACTATATTTCCCATTTTGAAATAAATTTTTATAACAACTGTGAATTGATCATTTAAATATGGCAGTAGTTGATGGTACATTAAGAAGAAAAATAATATCTTTTGTTGTGTTAAAAAATTTATTTTTTCATTTTTGTTACTCGATTTTTTTCCTTATTTTCCACACACAAAACATCTTATCATTCCACTAAGGCATTCCCTTGAGTGGTTCATTCATCATTTATCGACATATATAGAATGAATATTCTTTCCTTCATTGCCTCCAATACCCAAGCTCTCTAATAATTCTGTTTTTATATTATGTGTTGATTACAAGGGTGGTTATGGTTTAAAAAGTTAATCATGTTTCGTTAAAACTGATTATGGAAAATTACAATACAATTCAATATATTTATTATCCCATTTAGACTATAATCCAAAAAAATTCTGTCACATTCAATGTTATCCCAGCTTTATTAGGATTACTCCATGGACTAAAACCAAAATGTATAGTGTGGATAAAATTTATCCCAATAGGAAACCAAATAATCATGAATATCACTTATTGGATTTCTAAATCAAGAGCCCTTCATTTTCGAATCAATAACACCATATAATTTTCCTAGCTCACTCATATTCATCATCAATTAAAATACATAATGATGTATTATAATGAGTTCTTGAATTTCCAAATCATTCCTCCTATTTGTGTTATATAGGATTTGAGAAAGACTCGTGGTGAAACACTAGGTGATGATCGAGACCGTCATAATATTACATATTCATATTTATTACCTCGAGGTACCTCTATGCCAAAGAAACATCTACTTGTACTATCTAGATAGTGATTTGATTTCATGGAATCAACTCACTCTGTTTTTTATCATAATTCCAAGACACTAACCTATACACTAAATCATCTATAGACTTATCCTTAATGACTTCCAAAGACGTATCCTTCAAAATATCAAATGGGGTCTCACAGTAGTATACTAATGCTAGTCTTCTAAGTAGAACTAAACCATTACATTGATACTAGCTATTGCAACCTAGGATTCTCAAATATGGATATTTCATTCCCTTATAAGAATATTTCATACATTACAAAAACACAATCTTTAGGAATATAATACTTCAGTTCCATTTCATAAATGGATTGTTTTTTCGAAATTCATAAATTTTTTTCATTGTATCTAACAATGATCTTCCACTTTAGTACATCAAATTAAAACCACAATTTATAGCCCCGGTAAGGGAAACATAATAAAGGTGGACCTCAGATAATCAATAAGGGTAAACAAGGAATAAATGTAGCATAACATGAAAATAATTATATGAGAATATGGTCATAAATAATGAATACCATACCTGCCATATAAAATATCATAATCTAAAGTCATGGAAAAATTATTGGATGTTCATAAGAAATTATTCACAATGAATTAAAATAATAGGATATGTGACAAGAAGTCATTTTAATAATTCTTAAACATCTGATGTACAAATAAACATAGAAAATCTTATGATAATTCCACCCACCTAGACAATAATAATATGTTAGGATTTGGATAACCACCTTCCATCATTCTTCAAGTTTTAAATTACCACTAATATACGCACTATCGAGTAAGGGATAACCTCATGTGTACCAATTTCTTATCTTCATATATCCTCCCATGTATCATTTGAGATTATTTAATATTAATCACTACCCAATGAACTGGAGGGTGTTATATGTCGCACTTGTCAAATATTGAAACTCATATGTATATTTTCCACATGCTCATAAAAAATTCATAATATTAATAATCCAACTAATTAAATGGGTTTCATATATATTTCATCATAACAAAACTTGTGTAAAAGAGAGAGGTTTCATAACAATTTCCTCATATCATTATATCATAACCTGTGGAAAAAGAAGATAGATTCATAATAATCTAATCACGATATAACACATGGAATATAAATGGGTTTCACAAACGTCATTCTATCATAAATCATTCAAATAATGAATATGAATTTTATCCTTGGTTAATATTCCCATCAAATAATGAATTACATCGAGAAATTTCATCTAATATGGAGAATTATTTTGAACAATTGATCACATAAATATTTTCTTAAGGAAGATAATTTTTTTTAAAACACATTTTTTCAATGAAACATTAATAAAATAGTGATATAATATCATTGAATGTATTCATTCAAAATTAAAACGGATTATTTTAAAACTCATTTAAAACATTTCATTATGAAAATATAATTTTCACATTGATTTTTTAACAAAACAAAAAACATTCTAAAAACATTATAATTCAAAAAAAAAATTAAAAAAATATAAATAAACCTTCAATGAACTCAATGGTCATGATGTTACGAAATTTAATTTTTTTCATACACATTAAAAATTAATATTTTCTCAATTTTCTATAAAATCCAAACATGAATTATATAAAAAATGGCATAAATATTTCATTTAAAAAAGCGCAAAAATTTAACACATGGGTAAAAAAATATGGCATAAAATATTGTAGGTGTACTAAAAAGAAATTTCAAATACTTTTTTAAAATGTTGTTTTGGAAGAAAAACGAGTTTTTGAATAAAGTGAAAAATAAAGATGAATTTTACTAAACATTAATTGGAAATCTATAGTATATATATAGAGGAAAATGAAGATAAAACATGTATTATATAGAAATAACTATAGTATATGATATTTAATTAGAATTATTCAGAGATATATCATTAGATTTCAACATAGGAGATGTAATCGTAAATAATCTTGATAATATAGGACATTGTGACTTTAATCAACTATAACATTAGTAATAATTTTAATTATAATAACATGAAATAGATATACTAAAATGGATTCCTAATCCTCATAATTTTTAGTAGAATCATCACAAAATTTATTTTTTAGTGGTATATGTACCAGATGAAATAAATAGTGGGTTAATATATCATGCATCTCATAGATGTAAAAATTGAGGCAAAATTTCCATACCCTTTAAGTACTCTTATGAATCATAATACCAAATATATAATAAAATCAAGTAAAACATTACATATAATTAATAATTTGTGGTTCATGATATAACAATTCAAATGAGATGCATATATATAGTAAAAAATGATTAGTTGTGAATCTCATGTCTCTTAGAAATGAAATAGAGGCTAGAAATCCCTTACCACATTTCATGACATCCATTCTACTCATTCAAAAATATTATATAAAAAATATAAATTTATTGGACATTATTATTAAAAATAATCCATTCATATTTCATACCATATATCATTTATATATTTCCTTTTGTTACCTATTTATTAAAAATTACATGTTAATGTCACATTTTGGGTAATAACCACTGTGTTTACTGTATATCTTTTGATTTTTTATTTTTGGTCTTCTTAAATTAATAATTTTTTAATAATATATAGAAAAACAATTAGGATACAAACATCATATTTATACATCAATAATAATCTTAATATCAATCATGAAGGATGGTTTTGAGAAATGAAGTACTTTGCGATAATTAAGATGGTAGGCCATACATATGCATGAGTATTGTTTCTATTTTTGAAGGATCATTATCAAATGGAGTTAAGTAATGTATTATCATTAAAAATTGTAATAATATCATATATAAAATATTATTTCATTATATATAATTACAATTATCATGGATGTGGTGGTGATATAAAGATAGTCACATTGCTTCATCATGGTTGTTGTCTATATGTAGATAAATGATGTTATTGTCTTTCAGAAGTGAAAAGATAAGAACGAATATGATATATTTTATTTTAAACATGATTAAAATTTCACGACTATATAGATTATTTTGTGTATCAGTATTTTAATCCTTAACTTATACATATTTTTTTCATGTGAAGCATTTGGGAAAATAAATAACATCACGTTGCGATGTGGTAGTTCACTATCAACATGAGCGATGTTAAAATATCCCCAAAGAGAATATAATGTAACGAAATATATCAGATATAATGAATTTGAATTTATACATGTGATTTTTATATAATATATATAATTTCGATCCATTATGAGACACAATTGTGATAAGTTATAATGAAAAAAGGAATAACATCGGTTTGTGAGGCAGTATTGATCCATACACATGAATAACGCTTCCATAACCCATTTGATGGAAATGGAGATTTTAGTAGTTCACTACGTAAAATAAACATATCTCATTATATGTATGAGGATAAAGATATTATTTAGTATGATTTAAAAAAATGATGTATGTGTAGGAATAAAAAAATGGAAACCATCAGTGAAGAACATTACCTCTTCTTAAGTTAACATCCTTAAAATTACACAAAAATACTTCCAAAAATAAATTTATTCCCTAAAAATTATTATATGATTAAAATGGTGATGTTTCATATGTATTTTCCAAACCAAAAGGGTTCTATGGTGTGAAGAAGATATGAGAGGTACAGACTTTTATAAGTGATGTTAGTCACACACATATAATTTTTTGAGATGAAAAAGGTTTGCCTACATTTTTATCATTACCAAAAGTCTGAAATATGGAATATTAGAGTAAAATAGATTTTATAAGGTCAAAATAAATGAAAATAAAAATATTTTATATTGTATTTAGATCTTTTATCCTTACCTTTTTATTTAACCCCGTGCTAAACCAATTTTTTCCATAACATCAATAAATAATGATGACTATGTTTAAAATTCACTATGATAAAAATTTAATTTGGCCGTCAAATATATTATATATTATACTAATTCTAAATATATTATATATTTTTATATATTCATCTCAAAAAAAATTCAATAATTTATTTTAAATTATTCATGCATACATGTTGAGAAAGTGGGGTTTCAAAGAGAAAGGGGTCAAAAGATTACAAACTTATTATATGCAATTTCAATTTAAAAATAATTAAAATTACCAAAATTCATTTAATTACTATATATTTTAAGTAAAAAACCTTAATAAAAAATATTTACGTCTTTAATTTATAAAAAATTTAATTAAAAATTTAATTATAAATAATAATTCATTATTTTTTACTTTTCATTAAAAAATGTAATATTTTCTGAATGGTATGAAAAACACCCAAACATAATTTCAATATAATTATCTCATGTATTAATTTTATTTTTTCATGTAAATTTTATTCACTTTTTAAATATAGTTATAAAATAAGTGTGCAATAATGTGACAACATTTTTTTAGAAAATAAAATTAATAATAATAATAATGGAATTATTTTTATCTCTTTTATCTCGAAAAGAAATAACATTAATGATTGAATTTTTTTTATAATAAATATTTAAAAAAATTAGTGTTAATTAGTGTAAATATTATAATTAATTAATGTTGGTAAAACATGTCTATTTTAATAAAATATTTTATAAAAAAATCATTTCAATTAATTTCAAATATATTTTAACATAATTTTTATCTAATTGGTATCCAAAGATTTCGTTTTATATAAATGCGTAATCCATGTATTTTCAAAACTTTTAAATTACATTCATACCCTCACTTCCAATGGCTATGTGATAACTATCATCTTATTTTATTTTATTAATATGGATTATTTCATTTAATCATAGGAATGTGTGTAACGATAGTGAAACATAATGTTACAGTTAACTAAAAAAATCAACAATATTAAATTCATTTGAAAACAATAGGAAAATATCAGGGTGTTACAGGTCCCCCTTCTTGTATATTTAGGGTACAGTTCAACACTAACTAAATAAAAAAAAATGGATGTGCTACTATGGTTCGGTGTCACCACGATACTCGGTACATTGTGATTCACTACTTATTATATATTCATAAATATGACATTTCATATTGATAATTGTGTGTATAAGGATCCTAGGATAAGTACATTTGAATATCTATACTAGGTTTTTCAAACGATTCTTGAGTCTACTTACAATTTTTTATTTAACTATTTATATTAAGTATTAAATGTATGAATTTTCAGAACATTTTTAAAACATCATGTCAATGTTTGTCTAATTTTGGTTATTAATAAAACACATGGTGGGATCCTACATGGGTAGATGTTTTTAAAACATATATATATCCAATGTCCTTTTTCTAGATTTTTTGTTTTCCATAGGTAAAATAAACAAGTCTTTAATATGTGCAAAGTACTTATGTATGTTGACCTTTCATGATGGAGGTTATGTGGTTGGAGGATAACACTCAGGTCACATTATGATGTGAATAATTATTATCCTTAAATTTTTATATAGGTAATATGCCCCTGAACCAATTTTGAATATCTATTGGTCTTCATATCACATATTTTGTTTACATAAATTTTTGTCATACTTTTCCATTATTGTATGGTCTTTTTTCATATTAATTGTTATGATTTGTCATGAGGTATGATTTATTTATTTTGGATAGATCCATTGAAAAAATTGTTCTCAATGAATATTCATGATGATAATGAATTTTTTTCATTATGTTGTTATAGGGAATTCCAATTGGGCCTTTACACTTACTGAATCAAGTACCCGAGTAAGTTGTGTCCTGGTTTACATCATGAAAAAGTTGTAATAAAGATCAGTTTTGAAACATTGATAAATGGGAATTCAAGATATATTAGATTTAGGAAATGTAAGGCATAAATAGTATACTATTAATGAGTATCCCACCAACACTCATTAACAATGTCCCTTACTAGATATGAGATGTAATTATTTTTTCAATTTTATAAATTTTGGTGTGGTATGGAATTTAATTTAGGTAAAATGAATGGGTTTCAAAGTCTACACACAATCCTAGAGTCATTTAATAGTTTAAGTGGTATAATTTAATCTTTTTCATTTCAAAAAAATGTAATAGAAATAAATTTAGTAACATTAATTTTTGGTTATATATTTTAATTATTTTTCTCCCATTATTTTCTTTTGTATTCCAAAACATACCAAGATACCCCCACTAAACAAAATATAAAAGTCTATGGATAACTTCATGTCAACCAATACATCGGTGGAACCAAAATATTTTATGAAATGGTAATTTTTATTTGATCTTTTAGATAACGGAATGGTTCAATTGAATAACTAAATAGGGAGACAAAAACATCTATAGAGAAAGACTTAAAACACGTATTTTTTAAGTATAAGAATCATTCCATATGAGGAAGAATGAATTATCATACAGATAAGGATTTGACAGAGAATAATGAGTATATATTTTAATTTAATGGTACACATGATTATATTTTTCTGTAATACATTCAGTCTTGAATAAAATAACCTAATGTGGTGCATTGATCATTGTTCAACAAAAACAACAGGAGAATTTTGAGTGGAAGGAGTTGATGAAGATGTTTGCACATTAGTTTTCCCTCACACAATGAAATTGTATAAATTTCATGAATTATTGTCAATATTGGGTATAAATCTTTCATTATAGGTATATTTGATGCATTTTTATAAATTTTTTAACTTTTCTCTAGTAATCATTTGTAGTTATGAGAAGAAATCTCATCATTTTAATATAGGAATATGACCTGATATTCAGTCTGATGTTTCTTTGTGATGATGAAGACCTATGTTGACGTTTTAGATCAAGAAAAATTCTAGATACTAATAGTAAAATTATATACATGATTATTGTAGTTTCATTAGTTTATATTGAAGGTTGGTTTAGTTTGATGAAGAATAATAGGAAGTCGAAATAATATGGGAAGGGAAATGATGGTAGTTCAATATAACAACCAAGATCATCATTGATGGTAACTAATGGTGGTTGGTACATTTTATATATCAAGAGTTGATGGTTGGTAATATCCACAATTGGTTCCTAATGAATCCCAAGGGTTTTCATTCATATATGAATCTAGGCAATCTCAAGAGATTATGTAAATCCATCCTCCGTCCTAGGGTGGTGTAGGGTCTTCATAAAAATGAGAATATATTGCGATGTTTAATGCATATCCTATAGTGATACTCCATCCTTATGGGTGTGGGTAAAATATTCTTATTCTTATTGGTAGTTTCATATGACGAATGATCCATAGGCATGTGAATAACTTCAGTCCCATTCATATATAAAAATGATATATAACACGCCAATATTTTTTTTATATAATTTCTACAATTAAATTTAATATTTCTAATATTTTTATATAAAACAATGGGGTTTTCCTATTTTATGTTAAATGCTTTTTTTATCATTCATTAATCCAATAATGAGTGATTCTTGTGATACACACTACATCAAGTTTCAACGACACATAACATACTATAAAAAAATTACTATTAAATATGATAGTTATTACCAATCCATTGATATTGAGGGTATGAATATTATTAAATAAATTAGGTTAATATATTTTCTACACAAGTATATAAAATTATTTCTTTGCATACCAATTAATAAGAAATGAAATGTAAGGTAATTCCGAAATAACGGAAATCTATTTCTGACGAACTAATTTTATTAACACAAAGAGGTATTAAATCAATAAATTAAACAAATAACATTGGGTGATTTAATATAATGAAATAAATATATTATTTATTCAATATATTTTTTTATAATTAACCCAATGTTTTTTATAGAAAATATATAAAAATAAATCCAATTTTATTATAAAAAACTATATTTTTCTAAAGAGAAGTGTTATCACTTTTATGGTAACTTAGATTAAAAATAAATTTTGATAATTTTTTAAATTTTTTTTAAAAAATAAATTTGAATTTTATAATAATCATATCATAATAATCATTGGGTTTTATTTGAAAATTCTCTAAAAATATTAATTTCTGTATGAATAGTAATAATATTGTATTTAAATTAAAAACATCACATTCGTTTAAAATTTTTATAAGGATAAATTATTTTTGAAATAGGATTTAAAAGTAAAAATACTTCAAACAGATATCGTTAAATCCAATTTATGTCATGGGAATCAATTTCATATTGAAATTTTATAAAAACATTATATACATTCAAAAAAATCTCTATTAAAACCCTCTTTTGCGCTGTATACGCTGGACAAATATTAATTGAAATATTTCAACCTCTATGAATTTAAATTTAAAAAATGGATTCTAAATTTTTAATCTGAATAATATATATAATATAATAAATTCAGAATAATTTTTTACTAAAATTATTATTGAAAAATGTAAAAATTAATTCACGCAGTTAAGGTACAAATTGTTTTATTGGGGCTCAAACATAAATAATAAGGGTTCAAATGATCTAAACACTTTCATAAAATATATATAACATCCATATTTATACCCTATCATATATATTTATTTTTATTAATCTATATTAAAGGTTCATTAATGAGAAAAATGTATTTAGACCTTTTTATTTTAAAAATATTCAATTGTGGCGCACACCACATTCAAAAAAGGACACCCCTCTCTTATCATTATATCAATAAAAATCCATCTTGGATTTGAAAATACATGTCCAAATAAATTCCCATATTCCATACTATAATAATAGAATCATTATTTTAGGAATAAATCCAAATATCATATGGTTTTGGTTCCATCCTAATGAGGTTACCCCATAAAGGGGCAATGTTTTTCATCCATAATTTTAATTTAATTTATTTTTCTTCCTCACTAAAAAAAATTTAAACAATATCATCTAATATCCTCAATATATTCCATATACTAAGATATTTTTATGGATTGTTCATGACCAACAGCCATATCCACTTTCATCAAATGGGTTATGGAATCATCATTCATGTCTACAACACAAACATATGACATTTTTTTCTATTACCCTACCACATGGGCAGGTATGATCATTGATCTAATTTATATATATGATATATATATATATATAACAAAATTATACCTCTATAATAATTTTATAATATATAACTTTTTAAATTTTATTCCATATGGGTTATTATAACGTACCTCCTGTGTACAGTAGACTACAACCTCATGAAGTGATGTCATTTATTTTAGTTATTGCTTAAATGGAATATAATAAGGAGAATGGTGATGGTTATCTGTGATATACATGATATAATCATGATATTAATGACATATTTATCAATTTTTAAATATAACATATCATTTCATTTCTTATGTTTTCACTCACTAAAAAATGACAACATCATTCGTGTATGTATAGACTAGTGCCTTCATAAAGTGATATGACTCTCTTTTCATCACCACCCACATGGATTGTATGTATAACTAAATAAAAATAAAAATAATGGAAATTATGATAATATTATAAAAATTTATAATATTATATTATATAACTTCTTTCCATAATCATCATTGACAACTGGAAATATTATTATTGTGTACGTACGACCAACCATCTCCATGATCATAATGTACTTCATTTATTACAATCATCAATAATGATTGGTAATAAAATTATAATTTATTTATAAAAAATATATTTATTTCATAATTAATATTTTGTGGTAACTTAACCTTGATAAATATTGGTGGATCAAAAATAACGACTCCAAAAAAAATACGAAAAACAAAGATGTTATTTTCAAAACCACTACATCAAAATAGAATTATTAATAAATAAAAAATTAAAGGACATTATTAAATAATATATGGTATGATATATGTAACTATGATTCTTTAAAAAATTAAAAATAAACATATATTTATTACACACAAGGATCAGATGTGTATCATGGATGCCAATACATACTATAATGGATATCCATAGTACATTTATTATTCACTGAGACACATTCCATATTCACTATGTATTATTTAATGTGGTGTATATACATCAATTGATTTTTTTTATGATGCATATATATAAAATTATTTTTATTTATATGTCCATTTCAGTATATCTTAGTCATCGGGTTAATGGTCCAGATGTTACCAAACCGGTATGGGATTTTTTTCACAGTTTTCATTCTTGGAGAGATATTATTATGATATGCACATATATTTTTACAAGTGGTGTATAAATATCCCATTTTAAATTAATTTTTTTTATACTCATGATATTTTATGTTTCATTTAATGATATTCTATCATGATTTTTTCATTTCAATGTTACCAATGTGGTAATGATTTTTTGATACATTCTTATCATTTGTCAAGATTGGTTATGACTATATTTATAATGATATAATATTATAATACATATCTCAAAAAATTAATTTAATATCTTATCCAATTTTTATTTCATGAGAATAAGATATTTATCTATATTTTCATCTCTTTATGTACTAAATATGAATCAGCATTTTAGTCAATACACTATTTTCTTCCAAAACCAGGTTTTCTAAAAATATTTTCAATAATGTTATTATAATTTTATAAATATGATTTATTAAAGAAATATTTACCTTTGATTAAATTTTTAAAAATTTATTTAATGTAATATTTATATTATTTTGACAAATAATGATAATTTTGATTTTATTAGAAATGTAGAATGAATGGTTGTGTATGTCATTAAAAATATTTCCTCTATTAATGACCATTATTTTCATTGAAGATTATTTTATAAATATTAATGGTAAATTTGAACGAACATTATTTTCAAAATATTTTATGTTTCAAAATGATTTTTTCAAATATAACAATTTATTATCCCCATGAAATATTTTAAATTATTTTTAATGATCCCTTTATATGTTTTCACGTTTATTTTCATACATATATATATATATATATATATATACAAAATATTGTATCTTTTAAAAAATATTTTTTTGTGAAAGGTATTCATCCTTATGAAACGTTCTATGTTGTCTAACATTAAATAATCACTAACTATTTATGATATGACAATATTTTTATGAATCCAATTTCGTTTCCACTACTTAGGCCATTAAAAATACTTCTGAAACTCTTTTCTTGTCCATGGATTATGGTTTTATGATATTATGAAATAATTATTAAACCTACAACTTATATAAAATTTCATATATGATTAATGGTTTATGAAACACTGATAATTCCCATGAATTTTTTATGATGAAATAATTTAATGATTATGAGACCTGTTTCTTTTACATGGGTTATGGTTTAATTAAATGTTTTATGAACCCCTTTTTCCCTTTCATGGGAAATAAAATGATGATCGTTAAATGATATTGTGGAATTTAATTATATTGTTTTTTTATTTGTTGTAAATATATATTACTTCATTGCATTGGGTAATTGGTAAACTTATTTTAGTATAAATTTTACATTCTATGTTAACCCCAATACTTATATAGGGAATAAAGAGGTTATCATGTGCCCGATCGAGGGTAAATGAGAGGTCATCAGAAGCCTTAAGTCTTTAAATTGGCGGTAATTGTAACATCCCTGGTAAATAAAGAATAATAAATTTTCATATTTATTAATATTTTTGAACTAAATCTTAATTTTCCTTTTAATGGTATTCCATATTTGATGGCATACCTGATATGCAACAATGAGTTTCATTGAAATCTTACGTTGCACACTAATAATATAATATTATTATTTTAAATGGTAGTTAATGCCTAACCATTGTATTGGATGTAATGAATAGAAATAAATAAAATATGATTATATATGTTTGATAAATGTTTTTACATTCATCCAATAATGGATAGGGGCATAAAATGTTAATGAATTCAATTTTAAGCACAAATAATCAAATATTCTTTAAAAGGTCGATTTACCGCCTTTTAATGCTGAACCCTTTTTAAATATACTTTTGTAACTTTTGTATATCCTATTTGAGAATATAATATTCTCATATATAATCGGGAAATCAAAATTAACTTTCGATGAAATTCTGGATTTTTTTTTCTAATAATGTTCGTTTTTTAAATAAATAGTGAAAAATACTATATTTTAATTCGAAACTGCTTTTTAATATAATTTATTTATATAGTTATGTTATCTTTTATATTTCTCGTAAATTGTAATTATATTATATTTTTACCATTTAATCTAATTTTTTTACATTGGATGTAATTTCACTTTGAAATTTCACATAAATAAGTGTCAATCTTTTGATAGTTATTATTTCTTAAACACACACTTTTTGTTTTGACAGCCGGATTTATTTTTAAATTAATTTCTGAAACTTCTGTGTTTTTGAATTTGGAAAAATGGATTCCATATTTGTAATCATTAGGGCCATTCTATGTAAATAGGTAACTTTTAATTTTAGACTTTTTAGATATTTACTTCAATAAATATTTTATTTACCATGGTTAAAGGATAAATCCGGTAAATATGGGTAAAATAATATTATAATAATATTAAATTACCCTAAAATTTTTCCTAATCCAATTATTTGATACACATCCGACAATGGTAATCCTTCGGTCGATTTTCGGACACCATGGCGCCACGTGGGGGTGATAATGACACTTTATTTTAATTAACTTAAAGTAAAGGAAAAAATGAAATAAACAAATATATTTTTGTAAATTAATTTTTTTCATGGGATTATATTAGTTATATATTAAACTATAAATATTAATTATAATGATAAAAAGATTTAATACATCATGGTAATTTTTTTTAATTTTTATGCATCCTAATAATAAAATTATTTATGACACAATAATGATGTAGTGTCTACCTAATTGATGAATGATTTAAATAAATTTGATTATAAATACTAAAAAAATATCCAAAACCTGTCCAATTTTTATTGGATGATTTTATTTCTAACATTATACATCTTATCTTCTAATTTAATTAGTTTTGGAACTTTTGAAATGGAATATATGTTTGTAATAAAATAATATTTTCATACTTTCCTAAAGAGCCCCTCCGCCCCCTTATAAAAAAATACCATTTCTAATGCATTCCTCACACATATATAGACCCTTGGATCGTCCAAACTCTATCAAATTTTTCTCACTACATCCCTATACTCCACCTAGAAGCCTTAATTTAGTCATATGGCACTTCAGGTAAACCTTTTGGTTCAACACAAAGGGAGTTACCCGATTTTAAGGTAATGTTTTCTCTTAAGTTCTTTTATTTTATTTTACTTATCCAACCCCCTAAACAAGTTTTATTTCTTTATTTTATAACAATATCAGTATCCTAAATATACTAGGTTGTTTTTATGAGGAGTATTCTAACTACACATACACACACCACCATCTAATGGGTAAAGAACATACTGTTTCTGTTGACAACGAACTACTGCCTCACAAAACGATGATTGATCAAATATCTCCAACCTCCTCTCATGGTGGACATTTTTCTAGAATGATATTTATATATGATATATATTATGTTTATGTTTTTTTTATGATTCTGTATTTTCCATTTATAGCATAGCTTTATGGTTTCCATTATGGGTAAACGCAATAATTTCATTTGAGGAAGTGCGGACTACCGCCCCCTCAAAATGATATAACTCGTTCATACCATACGTGGGATGTATAAAGGGAATATTTAAGGAAATTATGTATTATATTATATACTGTAATTATAATATACTTATATGTCATTATGTTTTCATTCCATTAAAATAAAAAATAGAAATGAAAGTAGCGTTCATGTGTACAAACATTTTACCATCTCCATTAATGGTGAATTTCATTTATTATCTCTAAATGTTATGTACTATTATAAATACATATATATAATAGATATATATGATATATATGATATATAAATCATGAGTATTATTCTGTAGATAAGGTACTTTTGACCACATGGAGAAATTGTAATTATAACAAGTTCATTTTTTACCCAAGTTCCGAACATCGACAAAATGTCCAATATAAACTCATATAATTATCTAATTGTTATAGAAAGGTAATAAGTGATCTAAAAGGAATAATAAACTTCCAAAGGTTCTTAATAAAGTATAAATTATCTTAAATTTACTATTCATGAAGAATAACAAACAAACGAGTCATGTCGGACACGAGGTAAGAGATTTCTTAGCTCACTTTTAATTACGTGAGATTTACATTTTTCGCCAATTATTTTTTGTATGTGGTGTATTTTGTACTTAAATTTGAAATATATTATCATTATTCTCAATATATTCATGGTATTATGTTTTTCATTGGGTGGTTATTAAATTTTTCTCATACGACTCGATTGATTAAAATGTGTTAAAGGGTTTTCATTTCACTTTTTATTCCCATGACATCATGTTATATTTCCACTATTTCCATTTTTTAGTGTATGTACTGACCATTTTTATATTATTTATGTAATATACATTAATTTATGGGTATTTACATCTTCTTTTTATGATCCTTCTTTCCTGTGGTGTATGTCACATAAGTATGTCATGTATGCCATAAGATTCCTTTATGAATTATGATTTCAATGTGTGATTCATAAATCTTATGATTTCACAATGTATGTTATGATTGAAAAGTATGGTTTAATTGATTTTTATTTATTGATGGGATAATGTTTTATTTCCTTGTTTTATAACCCTTACTGATCTTTTTATGGTTACACCATGTTTTTGAAAGGTTTTCCATATTACATAAATATGAATAAAGGTCAATGATGGGATTAAGGAAAAGCCACACTGTTTAAAACATGGAACTACACATGTTTCTTTTTAAGAGTTTTATTTAATGAAATAATTAGATATTGAGCAGTAGTGTCTATATGTAATATTCAAGTTGATATGAAATAGTTATATCTTAATTATCTGAAACTCTAAACCTGAAAATATCATCAATGTGAATTCTTGATTTAACTCAAGAATATATAATGTTTAAGGTCGGATCCTTATAGTTGGTATTAGAGGTCGGTTTAGATAACATTTGAGGTTAGGGTGTTCTTTAACCAAAAGTGACATAACCATAATGGTTAGGATTTTAGAAATAGTCATAGTTGTTATAGATAAAGTGAATTAGTTTAAGATAACATGAATAAGTATATATTAGTATTTACCCTCTTCAAAAGATATTATATAATGATTTTATTGATATACTCACACTGACCTTTTTGGTTTTAGTAAATTGAAGGATCTAAAAGGCACCAAAGTAATAGTGGATGTGAAGAAAACTGTGACGGTTTTCTGAATGATAAATCGAATGAAATCGGATTTTCAATGAAAAATATTGTGGTTATTCTCAACCAACTATCTGGAGTTATTATTGACCACATGAACCTTGGTGATCTTTATAAGGCATCGTATATGCGAGAAAAAAATCCCCACAGTTGTTCAGGTAATAATCATAAAAGTAAGTATATTGAAATACCTATGTGTCAAGGATGTGGAAAGAAACCCATAGGAAAATGATTTAAAGGGACAAGAAGATAATAGAGGTGTAAAAATTATGGTCATAAAGCAGAACCTTCCATGTAAAAAGGAAGCATCTAGTTGACTCTTGGAAAGGGAAAGATGTTCTTTTTGAGGGATAAATTGAATGTTTTAAATGTGGTGTGAATGGTCATTATAAAAACAAACATCCTAGGAAGAAGGTTCAGGAATGGGATCACCATGATCATACAAATATATTTTTTCCAATACCTAATGCCATTCCAGTTGAGGATGAAGAAACTGACAATAACCAATGAAATGTGTGGATTATTTCATAACTAATGTTTTGACAGTATTGAATCTTTGGATTTGATTCGTGATTTTGTTTTTAGGAAACAAGTATTTCAGAATAAGTTGGAAAAGAATTGTTAACGAATCATGAAGAACATTCAATGAGTAAGAAGTCGAAATATAAGGGATTCAAGAGTTATTATAGATTTTAGGATGGTGAAATGCTTAAAAGTATTAAGGCTCTTTTGATGATGGGATTACATTAGATGATTTTTTATAGTATGTGTAACCGCGATGTTTGATATATTGAAATATTATTTAAGGAATAATTATCTTTTCTTTTGTAGATATAGTTATAAAGACCCATTTGGGTTTATATGATCCTTTAACTTGAGGCAATTATAGGTTAATACATTTTGGTATGCATAATGAATGTTATTAGATAACCTTTGTGGTTAAAATATGTTAAGGTTATTTTTGAAGAATTTATCTTATTTTTTGGAATGTTATAAAATTATATTGTTTTTGAAAAAGGACAATATGTAGACCATGTGACAACCCGTCAAATCAGACAAAGTTGTGGGAATCAAACCCACAACCAAAGTGCGACTGGAATTTATCGCCTACCACTGGACTACGTGAAGTCCCCTGTTAGTATGACTAATTATTTTTAGTTAGATGATTTTATGAATCAAGAATAAGTTGATTTTGGTTCATCTATGGAAATGAATAACCTATCATGGAGAATATGTTATAGGTTAATTACTTTTTTGAATGGGACTTTAAGAGTAACTGATGTTATTTGGAGATAAATGTTAAGATTTATCTTGGAAGACTATTTGATTAAATCATTCTATTATATGGGTTTCAATATTAGTTTGGATTACTTTTAATAATTTTATAGATAATTGTTTATTTAATAGTCTATGTTGATCTTTGAGAATTGTTTGAAAAATTTTAGAGATTAAGAGTAGTTTTTCTCATGTAAAAGATTATCATTTTTGGGGATTATCTGATCTTGTACTATCCATTTTGGTGTTGGTTAATGTCTAAAGAAATGGAAAATATATAGTTCAACTTTTGTGGATTATTTAATTCTCTAGAAGTTTATTATAGGTCTTTTAATGTGAACAGGTCATCCTGAATACTCATCGTTTGGAGAAAAGATGAGTTTGTGGTAGAAATCTAGTAAAGGATGAAAGTCAACATGAAAAGTATGTTTCCATATGTTCTTATTCAAAATCTTAAATAAATTTCTCAAATTTATGAAAATGAACTTAAAAGAAACGTTTTCCATTTATTCTTCTTAATGGGGAATCAAATACCATTTAACCCATCCTAAGTTTGTGATTTTCTGGTGGTTAACTTTCTCCTAATCATGTTTTCTATCACTCTCCATCATAACTTGATGGTTTGTTTTCTCCTCAATATACATGTTTTCATGGTATCGTAGTATCTATTGTCTTCGGTGACCTTTTTTTCTTTTCATTATTTCTTTTAATGTGATAGTTTTATTGCACCATGGGAAAAATGGGTATTTGCGACGGGTTATTTGCGACAAGAATAAATCCCGTCGCAAATAAGTAGCCTTTTGCGACGGGGAAGGCTATCCCGTCGCAAAAGGACTGGTGCCCTTTGCGCGCCAAATCACGGGAAAACTATTTGCGACGGGAATATTCCCCCGCCGCAAATAACCGGCGGCGGTAAAAGGTATTTGCGACGGGAATATTCCCCCGTCGCAAATAGTATGTCGGCAGGTGGTTATTTGCGACGGGACCCGTCGCAAATAACTATTTAACCGTTGACCGTAATAAATGCTGGCTAAGGTATTTGCGACGGTTCCCGTCACAAATGGGCCCGTCGCAACTAATCTAACCTATAAATACCCCCATCCGTTTTTTTCAAATCATTCTCAAATTCCATCTTCTTCTTCTCTCAAGATTTTATTTCTACAGTTCAGTTTTTCTCAAGTTTAATTTTTATCTCCGGAGTTGGTATTGAAGTTTTGAAAAACGATCAGAGATCAACCTCAGATCAATTTTCAAGGTATTTATATTTATTTTAATTTCATATTTATTTTTAATGTTTTATTAGTTTTAATTATTCTTAATTAGTTGTAATTTAATATTGTTTACATTGTTTTATAACTTAATAATTAGTAATAAATACTAATAATTAGGAATAATAACATTATTTAATTATTAAAATATTTTATTATTAATATTAAAATAATATAATTTTTTATATATATACAGTTCTCTTTTCATCTGTGTGTTTGCTGTCTTCACATGTATTATTTGTATATGGAGATAGAAAACACACAGATGAAAGGAGAACTGTATATAAATTAGAAAATTATATTATTTTAATATTAATAATAAAATATACTAATAATGTTATTATTCATAATTATTGGTAATTATTCCTAATTATTGTTAATTATTCATTTAATTAGTCATAATTATGAACAATTACCAATAATTACCAATAATTAGTAATACTTAGTAATAATTACCAATAATTAGTAATAATTACCAATAATTAGTAATAATTACCAATAATTAGTAATAATTACCAATAATTAGTAATAATTACCAATAATTAGTAATAATTACCAATAATTAGTAATAATTAGTAATAATTAGTAATAATTACCAATAATTAGTAATAATTACCAATAATTAGTAATAATTACCAATAATTAGTAATAATTACCAATAATTAGTAATAATTACCAATAATTCGTAATAATTAGTCATAATTAGTAATAATTACCAATAATTAGTAATAATTACCAATAATTAGTAATAATTATCAATAATTAGTAATAATTACCAATAATTAGTAATAATTACCAATAATTAGTAATATTTACCAATAATTAGTAATAATTACCAATAATTACCAATAATTAGTAATAATTAGTAATAATTACCAATAATTAGTAATAATTACCAATAATTAGTAATAATTACCAATAATTACCAATAATTAGTAATAATTAGTAATAATTAGTAATAATTACCAATAATTAGTAATAATTAGTATTAATTACCAATAATTGGTAATAATTAGTAATAATTAGTAATAATTACCAATAATTAGTAACAATTAGTAATAATTAGTAACGATTAGTAATAATTAGTAATAATTACCAATAATAAGTAATAATTACCAATAATTAGTAATAATTACCAATAATTAGTAATAATTATCAATAATTAGTAATAATTACCAATAATTAGTAATAATTACCAATAATTATCGGTAAATAGAAATAATTAGTAATAAATAGAAATAATTACCGGTAATTAGTAATAATTAGTAATAATTACCAATAATTAGTAATAATTACCAATAAATAGTAATAATTACCAATAATTAGAAATAATTACTAATAATTAGAAATAATTACCAATAATTAGAAATAATTACCAATAATTACCAATAATTAGTAATAATTACCAATATTTAGTAATAATTACCAATAATTAGTAATAATTACCAATAATTAGAAATAATTACCAATAAATTCCAATAATTACCAATAATTAGTAAAAATTAGTAATAATTACCAATAATTAGTAACAATTAGTAATAATTGGTAACAATTAGTAATAATTAGTAATAATTACCAATAATTAGTAATAATTACCAATAATTAGTAATAATTATCAATAACTAGTAATAATTAGGAATAATTACCAATAATTAGTAATAATTAGTAATAATTACCAACAATTAGTAATAATTAGTAATAATTAGTAATAATTAGTAATAATTAGTAATAATTATCAATAATTAGTAATAATTAACAATAATTAGTAATAATTACCAGTAATTAGTAATAATTACCAATAATTAGTAATAATTACGAATAATTACTAATAATTAAGAATAATTAGTAATAATTAAGAATAATTAGCAATAATTACCAATAATTAGTAATAATTACCAATAATTAGTAATAATTAGTAATAATTACCAATAATTAGTAATAATTACCAATAATTAGTAATAATTAGTAATAATTACCAATAATTAGTAATAATTACCAATAATTAGTAATAATTACCAATAATTACCAATAATTAGTAATAATTAGTAATAATTAGTAATAATTACCAATAATTAGTAATAATTTGTAATAATTACCAATAATTAGTAATAATTAGTAATAATTAGTAATAATTACCAATAATTAGTAATAATTACCAATAATTAGTAATAATTACCAATAATTAGTAATAATTACCAATTATTAGTAATAATTACCAATAATTAGTGATAATTAGTAATAATTACCAATAATTAGTAATAATTAGTAATAATTAGTAATAATTAGTAATAATTAGTAATAATTATCAATAATTAGTAATAATTACCAATAATTAGAAATAATTACCAATAATTAGTAATAATTAAGAATAATTAGTAATAATTAAGAATAATTAGTAATAATTAAGAATAATTAGTAATAATTACCAATAATTAGTAATAATTACCAATAATTAGTAATAATTAGTAATAATTACCAATAATTAGTAATAATTACAAATAATTAGTAATAATTAGTAATAATTACAAATAATTAGTAATAATTAGTAATAATTACCAATAATTAGTAATAATTACCAATAATTAGTAATAATTACCAATAATTACCAATAATTAGTAATAATTAGTAATAATTAGTAATAATTACCAATAATTAGTAATAATTAGTAATAATTACCAATAATTAGTAATAATTAGTAATAATTACCAATAATTAGTAATAATTACCAATAATTAGAAATAATTACCAATAATTAGTAATAATTATCAATAATTAGTAATAATTAGTAATAATTACCAATAATTACCAATAATTAGTAATACTTAACAATAATTAGTAATATTCACCAATAATTACTAATACTTAACAATAATTAGAAATAATTACCAATAATTACCATTAATTATTAATAATTAGCAATAATTAGTAATAATTACCAATAATTAGTAATAATTACCAATAATTACCAATAATTACCGATAATTAGTAATAATTCGTAATAATTACCAATAATTAGTAATAATTAGTAATAATTAGTAATAATTAGGTCTATCTCAAAAAAAAAGTTTGCGTCAGTCGTGTATGATCTAAACTCTATAATTATCCTAGCTTGAGTGTTTTTTCTAACAAATTATTCAAAACCTGTAATGCTTTTATATTTTATAGAGACATATGGAACAATGAGGTCGTCAACAATCATTATTAGGTGACCGCATATGGATAAATCAACGTAGAAATCCAAACGGTTCTGGTTTAAATCCAGTATATGTAGAGGGTGTGGAGACTTTTTCATCATTTGCGGCATCAAATCCTGAATTTGTTTCAGAAGACAAAATAAAATGCCCTTGCAGAAAATGTGCATTGAGAACGTTTGACACGTTTGACAAAGTGGGAGAACATCTCTTGCGTTTTGGTTTTCAACCAGATTATGTATTTTGGTATCAACACGGTGAACGCAGTTCTAGAGCAGGTGATACCAACTTGATTCCGGATCCATCCCGGTTTCATGATTTAGTACATGATGTTGCAGGTTCATCTGTTCAACATACAGAAACTCCGGCTGATATAGCTTCAAATCCTGAGTTGGCACCGTCTGAATTTTATGAGTTGTTGAAGTCTGATGAGGATGCATTATATCCTGGCTGCAAGATGAGCAAATTAGAAGCAGTTGCAAAATTTATGGCTATCAAATCAGATAACAGAATGTCAAACACCTGTTTTGACCAGATATTTTCTTTGCTTAAAACACTGTTACCTAAAGGAAATGTTTTACCTGCAAATTACTATGAGAGTAAGAGGCTGGTTCGAAATTTGGGACTTACTTGTCAGAAGATTCATGAATGTTCAAATGACTGCATTTTATATTCTGGGGAAAATGAGTCGTTGGATAGTTGTCCCACATGTGGGCAACTGAGATATAAAGAAGGAAAACACGAGAAGTCTGGTTTGATTCCTGTAAAATAGTTGAGATATTTTCTGATTACATCCAGACTCCAGTGTTTATTCATGTCTAAGAATACAGCGACAATGATGTCATGGCATAAAGAGAATATTTCAACCGATAAAAGCTTGAATCATCCAGCCGATGGTGATTCATGGAAACATTTTGATAGAGTGCATCTATCCTTTGCTTTAGATGTATAAAGAATGGTCATATTACTGGATTAAAAAGTCATGATTGTCATGTTATAATTGAAAGACTGCTACCCATTGGATTAAGGGGTCTGTTGAATTCTGTGATTTGGGATTCCATAACAGACATGTCTCAATTTTTTCGGGAAATTTGTGCGGCTACAACAGATTATGATGCTCTAGGAAAACTTGAAAAAGATGTTGTTGTAATTATATGTAAACTGGAAAAAATATTTCCGCCGTCTTTCTTCGACTCAATGGAACATTTGATGTCACATTTTCCATATGAAGCCAAATGTGGAGGTCCAGTACAGTTTCGATGGATGTACCCATTTGAAAGATGCATGCAAAAATTGAAAAGAAAAGTACGTAACAAAGCATCTGTTGAAGGATCTATTGCAGAAGCTTATTTGCAAGAGGAAATATCTTTCTTCTGCTCCCATTATTTTGAATCTGAGTATCCTTCAAAACACAACCGAATGGGACGGAACGAGAAGAATATTGATGAAATCGACAATCAATTATCTGTTTTCAACCAGTCAGAGCTTGGTTTTGGTGGAGTTTATGAACGCTGGCTTTCAGATGATGAACATCATAGAGCTCATACGTATGTTCTGCTCAACTGTGAAGAGATGACATCAGTTGTACTGTAAGTGTTTATATCACTTATTCTATCATTTATGTTACAGTAAATAACTTTGGTTTTTATAGGTTGTATGATAATCATATCATGAAACAAATTCCACAAATTACAGCAGCTGCTCTCGAAGAACGTCGACTGAAAAATTTCTCTCAGTGGTTTCAAAAACTGGTAACATAAATTCTTTATCTTTTAGCAACTCATTCAATGTATAATTTACTATATTGATAATTATTTCACAAATTTTCAGGTGTCTCGACATACTGATAAAATTGACAAACGGCTGTGTGTATTGAGTAACCCACCTTCCAAACTTGTTAAAACTTATAATGCATATGTGGGGAATGGATTTCGATTCCACACACATACATATGCGGAATCGAAAAAAACAATGAACAATGGAGTTAGCTTGAGAGGATCTCATCATTGAGAAAATGAAGTTGACTTTTATGGCATACTTGATGAAATCATTGAACTCTGTTATCTTGGACAAAATTACATAACCATGTTCAAATGTCGGTGGTTGGATACAGAGAGAGGCGTGCGTGTTCATCCGACTCATGGAATCATCGATATTAAATGTAAAAGTGTTCTCGTAGTAAATGAGGCATTATTATTGGCTCAACAGGCACATCAAGTTTATTACGCAAAGTACTGTGCTACATCAAGAGACTTGACTGATTGGTGGAGTGTAATAAAAATCAAAATTCGAGACAATCAGTTTAGTCAAAGTGAATGTGATTTCACTGATGTGCAAATAATTGAAGTTTTTCAAGAGAGTACTCAAAATCAATCTTTTTTGCAAAGAGACATGAGTATCGATGACGACACCCCACATTTAAGAGTCGGTGATGACGATGATGTTAATGATGTCACATATGAATTTGAAATGGTAAGAGATGAAGCAACTGTAACTCGAATGGATATCGATGATGTTGAGGAGGAATATGAAGATGACATTGACATATATGAAGATGATGATGAAGATGAACACTGATAGAATTCCATGGTATTTATATACAATCATAATCTGTATATATGTATATATAATAGTAATTATGAATTATTTGCTAACAACATTAACATTTTCTGTTTCAGATGGACGACGCCACATTTCATGAGTTGGCGGATGCTGACCTGACTTTCGATGCGGATGAGTTGCTTCCAGATGACCCTCAGCCTGCAGGTGCTCCAGGGAGTACGCGGAGGGGGCACGGTCTTGCACGATTGATGATTCCTGACCCCGTCCCCGAGCGACGTCCATGTCTTGGGTTTGATCCATGCACACGGAGGTGTGATAACCTGTGTGATAACCTGTTGATTTGACTAAGATTTCATTAATCTATTCACATAATAAATGTTTATTATTTTTACAGTTTTCTGCATATAGCAGTCGGACAGGGCAACGCTATTTTGCGCAACTATTTCTCTTAGCCGTGGACCACATGGGAGCAGATTCCCATTGATGTGCAGCAGACCATGTTCGGCCACTGGTTGGTACGTAAATAAATAAATAATTTTTATTTTGAAAATTATTTCATTTCTAAGTTGATATTTTGATTTATTTGTAGGGATTATGGTATCCGATCGAGGATACCATGCGTGACGCCATCCACGAGGCATGGGAGGTGGCCATGCGTGATCGCCTTCATCAGTTTTTTTACAATTTAAGAAACGCTGCGATGAAGAAAGCAGGAGTGTCAGATTTTGACGAGTCATGTAGAGCACACCGACCAGAGTACATTTCATCCCATGTATGGGATGGATTATGAGCGCACTGGTTGAGTGGTGCCTTTCAGAGGAGATCATCGGTGGGGAGGCAGAATCGGGGGAGACAGGAGGTGACTCATCGAGCTGGGAGTCGTTCTTTCAGTACTCATAGACAGCATCTGGTACGTACATTATTTATAAATATTTTATATAACTATAAATATTAACAGTTTATTTTTTATTCTTATAGGCGGTCGAGCACCCCGATATTACGGAGTACGACGTATATTGGAGGATGTATAGTGATCCTGCTACTGGGGAGCTCAGAGGTGATCTTCAGCATCACATCGTGGTTCGTATTATTTGTTTTCAAGTTTAAAAATTAACTGTATATAATATATTCACAATTTTAATTTTAAATTGCAACTACAGGAGTCGTATGAGGCCGCATCGTCATAGGCCCGGCCTGAGAGTCAGGCCGAGTCATCAGATCAGACCACTGGCCGTCATTTTGATGAGGCAGCATGGATACAGGCCACCCAGTATGCCTTCGAGAAGGGCCGGGTAGTTAGTATCAGCTCTCGACTGACTCCCAGAGATTATTATGGCAGTGCTGCAATGTCGGCGTCCAGCTCGAGAGGAGCTCGTGCATCTTCTTCTACTACACCGTATGAGGATCAGTTGCGATCTCAGACTGAACTGATAGAGAGTCTCCAACAGGAGCAGGAGCAGATGCGTCAGCAGCATGAGGAGGAGCGTCGACGCCAGTAGCAGCTGTACGAGGAGCAGACGAGTCGGTGGCAGCAGCAGCATCAGGAGCAGATGGAGTACATGCGTCGACTCACTCATGATTTAGGGATGGAGTTTCCTCCACCACCATCTGCAGATCCCCCCCTCCCCCCTTCATTCAGATTAGAGTTTGTATTTATGTTATAAAATTTGTGAAATCAAAATATGATTTTTTTTTCTATTCGTAGTTTCTGTCTCATTATAAAATATTTATTAATATTCTATTATTTTTTATTTTTGAATTATAATTCTATTATTATTATATTAATTAAAATAATTTATTATTTTTATTTGTGAATTATAATTCTATTATTATATTAATTAAAATCATTTATTAATATTTTATTATTTTTTATTTTTGAATTATAATTAGATTATTATTATATTAATTAAAATAATTTATTAACAATTTATTTTTTTATTATTTTTATAGTATTTGCGACGGGATACTATTCCCGTCGCAAATAGTATTATTACTTTTTTATTTGTTAAAAAATAGTTTTTGTGACGGGCCCCGTCGCAACTAGTTTTTTACAAATATACGGAGTACTAGTTGCAATGGGGATTCTCCCCGTCGCGGAAAAGGGTTTTAGCGACGGGCCCATCGAAAAAAAATGTTATTGCGACACCATTTTCATCAACGGGTCATTTGCGACGGGACCCCATCGCAAAAAGCCATTTGCGACGGGATCCCGTCGCAAATGACCCGTCGCAAATACATGTTTTTCTAGTAGTGTTGACACTTTTTCGATGTGGGACTTTTAATGATGTTTCCAAGCCCAATTTTAAAATCGTGAGGAAACAATTTCCAAAATGGGGGGGGGGAGGATTTAACATCCCATGTAATTAAAGAATAAGATATTTTTATATTTATTAATATTTTTGAATTCAATATTAATTTTACTTTGAAGGGATGCTATGTTCGATGGAGTACCCAATACACAACAACGGGTTTCTTTGAAATCTTACGTTGCACACTAATAATATAATAATATTATTTTTAATGGTAGTTATCACCTAGAGATTGTATTGGAAGGAATTAATAGATCTATATAAAATATGATTATATATGATTGTTAAAAGTTTTTACATTCATCCATTAATGGTTTGCAGCTTAAAATGTGAATGAATCCAATTTTAAGCACAAATAATCTAATATTCTTTAAAAGGACAATTTACCGCCTTTTAATGGAGAACCCAATTTAAATCTAGTTTTTGTCACTTTTATATGTTCTATTTGACAAGATAATATTATTATATAGAATTGGGACATCAAAATTTACTTTGGAAGAAATTTTGGTATTTTTTTGATAACATTCAATTTTTAAATGAAAAGTAAAAAATACTGTATTTTAATTCAAAATTGCTTTCTAATATAGTTTATTAATATGGTTATATTATCTTTCTAATTAGTTTTAATGTGTAATTAGATTATGTTTTTACTATTTAATCCAATTTTGGTCATTTTAAGTAATTTCACTTTGAAATTTTACATAAAAAATTGTCAATCTTTTGGTAGTTATTATTTCATAAAAACACTTTTTTGTTTTGACAAAGGGAATTAATTTTAAATTAATTTCTGCCACATAAATGTTTTTGAATTTGTAAAAATTGATTCCATATTTTGAATCAGTAGGTATAAATTGATTAAATAGGTAACTTTTATTTTTTTACTTTCTAAATATTTACTTGAGTACATATTTTATTTACTATGGTTAAAGGGTAAATATTGTAAATAAGGGTAAAAAATAATTTTATAATAATATTAAATTAACCTAACTTGTGTAATAATCAAATTTTATGATACAAATCAGACCATGGTAATCCTTGGGTCGATTTTGGGACCCCATGGAGATACTTGGGAGTGATAATGACACTTCATTTTAATTAACATAAAGGAAAAAATGACATAAACAAATACCTTTTAGTGAATCAATTTTTTATGGGTTTATAAAAGTAATATTTTAGTCTATAAATATTAATTATAAATATAAAAATATTTACTACATCATGGAATTTTTTTATAATTTTTAGACATTAAATAAATAAAATTATTTATGATACAATAATGATGCAGTGTTTACCTCATTAATGAATGATTTAAATAAATAAGATTAAAAATACTAAAAAAATATCCAAAATCTGTCCAATTATTATTAAGGGATTTTATTGCGATAATGATTCATCTTATATTTTAATTTAATGGGATTTTAACCTTGTTAAACTGATGATTACTTAATAATAATATCATATTTACAAACTTACCTAAAGAGTCTCTCATCCCCCTTATAAAAGGACACCACTTCTAACACATTCCTCACACCGCTCAAGATCTTTGGCTCATCAAAACTTTGCCCAATTAAGCTCCATACATTCCTATATTCATCCTATAAGCCTTAACTTTGGCAGAATGCACTTCAAGTAAACCTTTTTGTTCGAACCAAAGGGAGTTACATGATTTTAAGGTAACATTTTTTCATATATTCATTTATTTTATTTTACTTCTCCAACCACCTAAAAACTTTTTATTTATTTATTTTATAACAAAACCATTATAATAAATATAATAGGTTTTTTAGGAGGATTATTAGAACAAAACATACACACACCTCCATCTAATGTGTAAAGAACATACAGTTTCTGTGGACGACAAACTAGTGCCTCACGAAACAATGATTGTTCAAATATCTCGAACCGCCTCTCATTGAGGCCATTATGATGGAACTATATTTATATATGATATATATTATGTTTATTTTTTTATTATTTTTCTGTATTTCAATTTATAGAATACCCTTATGGTTTCCATTATGGGTAAACACGATAATTTCATTTGAGGAAGTGCGGACTACCGCCCCCTCAAAGTGATATGACTCGTTCATACCATAAGTGGGATGTATAATGGATGGAGTTAATGAAATTTTATATCATATTATAATGTAATTATAATATAACTAGGTATAATTATATTTTCATTCAATTAAAATACGAAATATAAATGAAAGTAGGGTTTATGCATACGTACGACTTACCATCTCCATGAACATTTCATTTATTATCTCCAAATGTTATGTACTATTATAAATACATATATATACCAGATATTTATGATATATTTGATATCTAAATAATGAATATAATTCGGGATATAATGGACCTTTGACCACATGGACAAATCGTAATTATAACAAGTTCATTTTTTAGTCAAGTTCTGTACATCGACAAAATGTCCAATATGAACTAAAATAATTGACTAATTGATAAAGAAAGTTATTAAGTGATATAAAAGGAATAATATACTTGAAAGAGGTTCTTAATCAGGTATAAATTATCTAATTTTTATTATTCGGGACAAATGAGGAACAAACGAGTCAAGTCAGACACGAGGTAAGAGATTTATTATCTCACTTTTAATTCCCTGATATTTCCATTGTTCGCCAATTATTTATTTCATGTGGTGTGTTTTATACTACCATTTGATATATATTATCACCATTATTTTTATATTTATGGTATTATGTGTTTCATTTGGTGGTTATTAACTTTTTCTCATAATACTTGATTGACTACAATGTGGTAAAAGGTTTTCATCTCACTTTTTATTCCCATGAGATTCATGCTATATTGCCACTATATACTTTGTGTGGTGTATGTACTAACCATGATTGTTTTATTTGTGTAATATAAAATAATTTATGGGTATTTACACCTTCATTTTATGATCCTTCTTTTCTTTGGTGTGTGTTTCGTAAGTTATTAAATCGGTAAGGCAACCTTTCACCTCCTCTTTTTAAAAGATTTTTTTGTTATGTCTTTTAATTTAAATATTATTATGTTGGGATATGTTATTATATATAGCTATTGTTGTTAATTTTATGTCCATGTGATGAGATACCCTTTTCTCTCTCATCTACACATTTTATTAATTTTAATGTGATGACGTTAGGATGTCGAATTTCTGTAAGGGAACTTCTTAACCCAATTTCAATTCTTTGGGTTAAACATCTACTTCATGATTATATCGTGCTATGAATATGTGTGAATGACCTATTATTGTTTTACACATATTATCCACTTATATTGAGTGTATTCTTATTTTGCACAGAAATTTATTTCATATATTTTTCCATAATCTAAGGATATGATCTTTGTAAGGGACTTTTTCTCAATTTACATTCCATTGAGGCTTATTTGTCATCATACACCAACACACTCTTATATGGTGTATATACTACCCCTTGAAATATAATATCATGAATATCTTCATTCTCATGATATTATGAACTTTTATGTTGTTATCTGTGATTATTTTCATTCATGTATTCTCTCAAGTGGGAAGGAAATTTTTAACTAAACGAATGTTTTAAAAGTTTGGAATTTTTTTCTAAATCTTTCTCATTAATGTCCATGTTTTCATAATGGTTTTTAGGATTTATTAATATATACATTAATGTATTAAAATGTTAACTCCATTAATAGCTTCAATGTGGTATGGGACACTTTGATTCAAAAATCTCTTTATTAAATATTTTATATGGTTTGATAAAGCATTAATTATGACAATATCTTGATGGGATATATTATGATTACAATTTGGAAATGTTAGCTTTCCTTCATGCTAGTTTTATTTGTTATGAATATGTTTTTGGTATTGGGAATTGTTTATGAATATAGGTGGTTTTGGGATAAACCTAGCGCGGGTGAGCCTGAGATAGCTTTCCAATGCATTGGGTAACGTGACTGAGGTAAATGTTAATGTTTCTCCTAAGAGATTTAGGGAATATTCTATGATGGTTATTCCAAATATGACACACTATGGAGGTATGAAATCTACAATGTATTAATGTTATGTATTCTATAAGTTGACTTTATGATTTATTATTTCTGTGTGTTATTCATAAATCTTATGATTTCAAGAGGTATGTTATGATTAGAAAGTATGATTTCATTGACCTGTATTTATTGATGGGATAATGTTTTCTTTCCTTAATTTATAACCCTTATAGAGCTTTTTATGCTCATCCCATGTTTTTGAAAAATTTTCCACAAGAAATAAAGATGAATAACGTTCAAGGATGGGATCATGAAAAATTCATGTTGTCTAAAACATGGAACTAGAAATGTTTCCTTTAAAGATTTTTTTATTTTATGATAATATTGGATACTGTAAAGTAAGGTCTATATTAAATATTCAAGTTGATATGTAAAAGTTATGTCCTAATTCTCTATAACTCTAAACCTGATAAGATCCTCAATGTGAATTCATTATTTAACTCATGATTATGTAATCTTTAAGGCCAGGTTCTTATAGTAACCCTAAATATAACATGTTATGAATGTATTTTTGGGTAACCATGATATATGATTTTCTATTATGAAGTAAATTCTACAAATATATGATATACACCATTGTTAGTTTTTCAAATCACATGTTTACTGTCTCCCTCATGATTAGTGTGTTACGAACAACCAATATTTATTCTAATACTTTATATTATGATATTTTATGTGTAGGGTATGGTTTTCAAATATTTTTATCTTGTTATCATACCCTAATTCAAATTTTATGTTTATGTTATCCCCTTTTTCTGATACTGATCATCTGAGCCCACCCATTCTTATATTTTCATTAGAAAATTTATGATTAATGGTATTAAGATGGTAATGACCATAAATATTACTAAATGGGGATATAATTATAGGTGATGTTAATTTTATTTCAAAAAATTATAGTACTAATTTACATGTTTCCAAATACACAAGATTATTATTATTCCCATGTGTTTGTTGTGTAATGTATTGAATATTTCTCCAAAAAACATGAAATAACTACGTATGAAAATATATGGTTTCTATATATTTCTCATTGGAAAGGATTATTTAACAATAGGAAACAATGATGATAAAAATATTGTGAGATACCTATCGATATTACTTCGGATAAGTCTTGGGATGTCTGTAAGATTAAGACTAAAAACGAGTCACTATATAAGAAAATGTCCTAGAATTTTTTTAAATGAGAGACTGAGCGGTTTCAAAAAAATTTAATTCTTTTTTAGATAATTAATGAATTTTGGGGTATTTAAAATAAGTACCTTGGGGTAATAAATCCAAAAATGGAATATTTATATGGACATGAACATCAACTAGTGCACTACAATGGGCCATTATACACACTATGTTTGACACTCCAATGCGATATGATTTTGAAATGAATGATCTCTTTATGAACCATCGAGATAGATTAAAATCAGTGACAAATATAAATAACATAAGATAAGCCTAATGTTTCATATATTAATAACAATTTGCCTTTAAATAGACATCATATAAGTGAGTCTCAAGATTATTTGGTTACCCACTTTGAGTATTCTTTCACACACTATGGTTTTTGGTTTTAGTCAACAGTTATAATCAGAAACAAATCTTTTAATATTGAATATGATGGTCAATTTTTAGATGGTATTATATATGGGAAGATTATTGGTGTCATGGATATTGTTAGTATTCCTAATTTTGTAATATTGAATATGATTTACAACATGCAACTTAACTAGATCTCAGATTTACCAATGAAAATGATGATATGGTTTATTGAGACTTTGGGTAGTGGACATCATGGTGGAGATAAGATTCAGTTTACTATATGATGAGATTCATAAATAATCACTGAATGAAATTTCATAGTGGGACGATAATATGTTTTTGTGGGGAAAAGGAGTCAATGAATCAATTTGAAAGGGGAAAATGAATTTTTTTAATGACATAATGGATGAGAATAATGGTCTCCTATAGGAATAATTATTAGTTGATGGTTTAAAATGATGAATATATTGGAATTATTAATATATATTTACTAATGGAAATATCATGATGAGAATCATCATGTTTTTATGAGTAATTTTATCTCTATTGATGATGAATTGTCTTCAAATGACACATGTAAGTAAATGAAGAGTAATTAATAACATGAGAATCCTATTTAGTGGTTTGATATGAACATTGGATAATTGAAGCCATTATGTATTAGAATTAATGAATTATTTAATATAAATCATGAAATATATAAGGATATAATTTATATTATTTTTGGTTAGCACAAGGAATAATATTCCATATAGTATTAATAACCTAGAAATTTGATTTAATGGAAAGGTAATATTTATGGACAACACATGATTAAGTGAATATAATAACATATATTTTCATAAGGTTAAGGAAATTTTTTATGTTGGGATAATCAAAAAATTGGAATGGATAAGGTAAATTTGATTTTATTGATGACCTCAGAACTTATAAAGGATTTTTTGAAAATGTGGTATTTATTATCATTAATAGATTTTAAAAACATATTGTATCAATGGAATATATTGAATAATATATGTTTTTATTCAAGTAATGATGACGAATTCATGTTTTTGTGTAGGTTATATGGTAATTCGAGTTATTGCCAATCATCAATAGAATATATGCCCCTAGTATTAACAAATTTTTCCTATGACCATTATGATTCTTAAAGATAATTATCGGATTAATTTTATGTTGAGTTTATGATTTTTATTCCCATTAATTGATTTTGAATTTCTGAATTTTCAAATTGTTAGCTATTTATTTAACGGTTTATGGTGAACTAGTGATTTTTTTTAGATTAATTTATTACTTACCAATTTAAATATTTATTTATATTGGATGACTACAGGTAACCATTTTTTAACTAGAGATAGAAGGAATCACTTATCAATCTATTATGGACCTTATTTAGTACTTCACAAATGAAAAAAATATTCAACTCTTAGTGTAAGGTATGATATATAAATTGATTAAGGAATAACTAAAGGATGAGATTATGATTATAAAAAAGAACTTTTCAACTGAGTATTTCTACTCATAAAAATTAACCAACAATAAAAAATTTCATTAAAATAAAATATTTCCTACAATCATCATACATTTAATATCAATGACCATTTTTATTCTTATTTGGTTAATGTTTTGGGTCAATAAACTTCTCTAGGCCCCCTACATTATTTGGATCAATGATTAAAATCATCCACTATAATTATTTGTGTTTTTCTTCCATGCCCATATCCTTACATTGGAATAAGTTTTCCTATTTTTAATCCCAGTAGATGTTATTCAAGATAACATATTCAAACCCGTCATTCGTTTTGAAATGATTTTATAATCTATTTTTATGATTTGGGATTCAATGAAGGGATTTTCAAATGTAAATCTTTGGATATCTAAGTTTAATTTCGAAGACAAAATTCAATTTAAGAGTTGTTGAATGAAACACTATGAGATTTTGTGAAATATTTTAGTCAAATAAATTTAATCTCTTTGATATTTTATATTACACTCAACACTAATTTTAATTTTTGTTGCATGAAACACTATTTTTATATTGCATTACATTAAATACTGAGTGTAACATTTGATAAATGCTAAAATGAGTTGAAACAAAACACACCATAATATTAAAATACCTTTTTAATGTGAGAGTTATCACCTAGCTATTGTAATTGGGTGTATGAATAGTATTAACAAAATTATGAAAATATATTTTCTACTCATGTATAAAAAATTAATTCTTATCTATCCAATTTATTAGAAATGAAAAAAACTCAATGAAAATAAACAAAAACACTTTTTGAAAAAAAAACTTCTTACACAAAAACTCATTTAAACTAAATAAATTAAACAAAATAACTTTTTTTGATTTATATTAATGAAAATTCTATGATATATATTGAATAAAATGTTTATCATTTATATTATATTGTTTAAATACAATAAAAATTAATAAATATAATTTTACTTTTGAAAACTATATTTTCTAAAAGGTATTTTTGTGGATTTTTGTGCATTTATGTTGAGAATTATTTTGTGAAAATTATAGAAAATTTATTCGTAAAAATAAAGGAAAATTTTTAAGTCACAATTTTTTAATTATCTTATAGAGGTTATTTTATTAAATTTATGAAATGATTAATTTTTTGGTGAATAGTGAAAAATACTAAATTTTAATTGAAAACATCATTTTATATTCAATTATTTATAATGATAAATTATATTAAAATTCTACTTCAAAGTAAAATTAGTAAAAATATATATAAATTATTTAAATTTAGTTCTTTAGAATCAATTACATACATTAATTTGACATAAAAACACTATAAACATTTTCACATTTTCTCTTTGGAAAATTGATTTCTTGTCATGTCTATGATATTAATTTGAAATACAAATTTTCTAATTATATGAAATGAATTTGGAATAAATGACTCTATATTTCAAATATGAATGTATAATATTATTTAATAATTTAAACAAGTTCTTTTATTAAATGAATAGTGTAAATAATAACATAATAAAAATTATGGTTGTCAAGGTAAACATTTGTTAATAAGAGATTAAACTGAAAAGATAACAGTTAAAATGGTATTAAAACATATATAAAATATATTTTCATGACATAAATAAACAATATAATGTTTTTGTAAAGAGTATACTATATTTTTTATCCTATTGGAATGAAAAAAATAGGTACACAGTTTTCTTTACAATAAATTACAAGTGTGTCACACAGCTTACTTATAAAAGGACGCACCTTCTCCTATCATATTCACACCATCAAACCCATTTAGATAATTAGATAACAACAAAAATCACTACCCAATATCCCTCAAATCATCTTAGAATTCTTATTTTTAGAATAAATACCACTTTGGAATGCTTATGATGCAATCATGTGGAGGTTATCGGATAAAGTGGTAACATTCTTCATCATGTTTTTTATTCTTCCCCGACCTCATTCTACTATTATTAAAAGAAGATGATATAATAACATTATTATCAACTATTTAATAAGTTTTTTTTAATTTTAATTTAATTATCTATATCCATATCTACTTCTATCAAATGAGTTATGAAATCATCATTTCTGCGTATGGTTAACTACCACCTTGTGAACACATCTCATTAATGTTTTCCATTACATTTTCTCAATGTTGTGTGTAATGATGTATATAAAGTATATTTATGATATTTATAAAATAATTATACCTTTATATTCATTATATAATATATAACTTTTTATTTCATTCAAAAAATAATAATATATCATTTTGATTGTTACCATTTCAGTCACTGAAGAATTATAAGCACTTTTCTATAACTATTGAATAATGCCTTCACGAAGTGATGTGACACAATATTCATCACAAAACCATATGTATAATATGTAAAATAATATTCAATTAAATAATAGATTATTTGTTATATCATTATCATTATTTAAAGACAATATATTACTTAATAAGTTCCTATAATTTTCATTGAAAAATTAAATCGTTACTGATGAGTAAATATGAAGTACCATCTCAGTGATCGAAACATAAATCATTTCACAAAAAAAATATATTTTTGTATTTAAAGTGATTTTTTTATAAATATGATAATTATGTAATTATTTTTAATCTGTATATGATGGAATCATGATCTAGGGAAGAGGTCTAAATATAAAAATCAAAACATATAGAAAAAACAATGTGGTTATTACCAAAAACATGACGTTGACATGAATTTTTTTATAAATGGTTAATAAAAGAAAATTATTATATCATATTTGTTATAATATAGGGATTTATTTTTATGTAATAGATTTGGAATAAAAATATATTAATGATACAAGGTTTTCTTATGAGTATGAATGATGTTGAGACTGATGGTATGAGATTTTCATCTCACTTTTATTTTATTATGAGACACATTCCATTGTTTATTATGATATGGGGTTTTCAATGATGAGATGATGTAATTATTATTAGACATTTCACTTTTAAATATGTTATGATATTATTAAATGATTATGAAATCCATATAATTTCAGTGGGATATATTGTGATGAAATGATGAAATTATTATAAAACCCATTTCTTTTACTAGTTAAATGCTATGATGAAATGTTTTATTTTCACGGTTTATGATTTGATGAATGTTCCAAGATCTTTTGGTTCATAAATTTATGGATTATATGAAGTTTGGGACCTTCATCTTCCTTCAATGAAATTGTTAATGATTAATGTAATATTTTCTCACTAGGTTCATCTGAGGTTATCCAAATCAAGAAAAAGGGTATACATGAGGTCATCCCATGACAAAAATAAGGTATAAATGAGGGTATCTCAAGCCCGAAGTAGATACACTTGTTGTTATCCCAAGCCTAATATGGTATGAATATCTTGGTGGGTAGGATTAATATAAATTTTTTTATACAGTTGTGTATTACACAAATCCATGTATTATGGTAATTTTATTCTCTCATGAATCATTTTCATTGAATCCAGTATGTTTAATGAGTTGTGAAAATAAAATATTAACTACATGAATCAAGATTATGCTATTTGATATATAGGGTATCATATTAACATGTTATTATTAGGTTCTCATAAAATTATGATTACTTTTTGTTTAAAAATATAATTTACTTTCCCATACTAATAATCTAATATTGACATTTATTATGTTTTATTTACCCTATTTATGAATTATGGTTTTACGCATTGTTTTTTTTAATATTAATAATTTTAAGAGGTCATTATGTGAGATATAAAATATCATTTACAAAATTATATGATTCTAAAGATGCTTTCCAGGAACACTAACCTATTACAGTCCTTAGGCATGTGTTTTTTAATTTATATAATATTCTTCTAGAGTGAAGTAATATATATGTATGAAATTAAAATTTCACTATCAATAGAATATTGTTGACCAAGAACTAGTTAAATATATGGCATGGAATGTTTAGTGACATGAACTATTCTTGATCTTGATTTTATAGAGACTAAATTTTTCCATACTACTACATATCACACTTTTAAATATGCACATACTATTGAATTTATAAAAAATCCCCAATATTCATATATCATATTTTAATGAGGGAGTCACATGTGGTTGAATAATGAAATAACAAGTCCTTTGGTTTCCTTTTTTCATTGTTTCGTTGTTTCATGTTTAATTGTATGGAATATTATCATAATTGAAATGATTCCTTCAATGAAATCTTTATGAATGGCATTATGATATCATATAAATCTCAGATTGACTGTTACCATCCAAGAGTTACTTTTGGCATCCCTAATAGGAGAACTCAAGTAGTCCACATCGAGTTGGAATAATGTTTCATATAAGTGGGGAATATTGTTTCATAATGATATTGATTATTTTCTATTTCATTACCTTTTATTGGATGTTATCTAAGGGTATTCCATGAGTGGGTTTACACTAATGGAATGGTAATTCCCTAAGGTGTTCCAAGATTAATTCATAAGATTACCCCTAGAGTTGGAAGTGGAGTTCACCATTGATCTAGAATTGAGGAAATTTTCATTATCTATCACATAATATCATATGGCTCCCATAGAGTAAAATAAATTATTTATTCTTCTATATGACTGTGAACCTACAAGATTCTTCTTCTATAGATTGTGCATGTTGGAATCTCATGTCTATTTTGATATGAAATTTTTTGGGATAATAAATTTGGGTATTGACTATTAGATGTTGAACTAGGTCATAATCAAGAAAAAATACCACATTACAAGTAACATCATAGATTTTTTATAAACTAAACATTTATTATAGTGTAGATGATGTGGAATAGTCAATGTAAAAAAAGAATATAATATTATATAATAACCATTATAAAACAATTGTAAAATTAGATGGTATGGATATAATTAAGGAAAATTTCAATTATATATAAAGGACCTATGAAATTCAAATTCATTGTTAAATTATTAGTAAATATTTAATGATTTTTAATGTAAATACAATGTTTTCTACAAAAATATGTTTTCTCAAAAAAAATTTATTGAATTTTGAGAGAACATAATTTAATGAATTTATGGCCCTTTAAGAAAATAATTGTTTAAATATAATTAATTTTTTTATATTATAGTCTAAATTTTATCTTAGTATGAAATGTAAGAAATGTTTTGAAAATATTTATTTTTCATTCAATAGTGAAAATTAACTAATTTTTAAAAATCTCATTTCCTTTCATTATATAGTTATCTTAAATGTCCCTAATATGAATTGTATTTAATTTAAAATAAAAAAAATCTATTAATATACAATAAAACTATTTAGATATTATTTATCTTTATATATGATTTTTATATTAGTACATGTTTTGGTTTTAAATCACATATGTCTAAAACCCCAGTTTTCATCCTCTTTGAATATTTAATTTTAAATTAGATTAAAAAAACTCTATGAATTTAATTTAATAAAAATGATTCCATATTTTTAATAATAACAAATAATATAATGTAATAATATCAAATATGGTTTTGGGGATAATGAATTGTAAAAATAGTAAAAATCTATTACCATTATTAATGATAATAAAAGTATACAATGGGCCAAACTATAGACATAATGATTATAATGACTTGTAAACATGTATATTTATACCTTTGTAACATATTTATATGGTATAAAATATTAAATAAAGTAATTTTTAGTTTCAGAGACATTTTTTGTGAACAATACATTTATAAATTTTTCACGTTTCAAAAATTCTACTTCTGTCCTCTCCCATATATACGAAAAGACACCAAATTTTTTATCCTCTCGACATATTTTGAGATTTTTTGATCATACAATACCTTCCCAAATAAATTATATAAATCTATACACATTTTCCACATGTTCTGAGTTCTATCATAAAATCGTCCTATAAATTCATTAGTTATAAACCTAAAGAGGTATTTCGCAGAAAATGTATAATTATGAACCATGTTCTTTTATTTTATTTCATCTTTTACATAAATAAAATATTCATAAAAAAATGTAATAATATTAAAAATAGTATATTATTTATAATTAGATTTAAATATTTTAATTTATTATCATATATCAACCTCATATTCTATTAAAAGGGAAATGAAATCATCATTTGTCTGTATGATGGACTACCGCCTCACGAACCATTATAATTCATTATCCATCACTACCACTAATAAATAGATATAATGATTTATTGTTTGTATATATATATGATATTAAATACATATTTATAATTAAAATAAATTAATATATCATATAGTTTCATAACATTCCATTCATTGAAAATTGATAACATCGTTTGTGTGTATGTGTGGATTACAACTTCTATGAAGTGATGTGATTTTTTTTCATTACCACACTACATTAATTGTATTTAAATGTTCATTTAAATTAATTATATTATCTTTATGATAATATTCTCAATATATAATGATAAAAATAATAATTACCTTCATTTTATAAATATTGTTGCTAAATGGAAATTTCCATCATGCATACATACAGTCTACCATCACCAGGACTACAACATAGTTCATTTATTCATAATAATATTTCATGTGATATTTTCAAAATAAAATTTATATACATGTATATATGATAATTATGTAATGATTATTATTCTTTATATGATTTAATAATTACATCATTGACCATATTCATCCTACTAATCCAATTTTGGGCATATGAGCCGAATATTATCAAAACATATATCATGAAATTAACTGATTATTTAAATGAATATGATGTGGTAATAAATTAAAATAATGTAATAAATATCTTTAAAAATTACCATAATAATGATAATATATGACATAATGTTATTATCCATGATGATAATGAATACACGTGACGATCCCGGGCCAATGAAAGTGTTCTCTCTAAACAACTATTTTCTCAATGTTTTGACCATTCTCTATCAGACATACATTATCTCACACATTAATGTTGTTTAATTATAATATATATATATATATATGTGTGTGTATATCATATATATATAAATATTATTATACCACCCTTTTATGTGGTAGTACATGCATTATGATGATTTCATATATGCTTTCATTATGATAATCTCTTATGATTATGATATAAGGCATGATTACATATATCATTTCCATCCATGAGTAATTCTAATGTTTAGGAAATATTATTGATTTATATTTGTGGTACATAATCATAAACATGTTTTTATGGGTCACTGATACATATCTATAATGATTTGGGTAAATAGTTTTCCTTAAGAGACATTATGTAGGTTTTTGGGGAGTAAACCTAATCTAACGTGGGACTATGTCCACCATCAACTATTGTCTTGGATGTTTTCCTTAACATATTCTTATATCAGCTTTTATGTTTTTTAATGATATTATACATTTACATACTCTTATGATACTATATTATTCTCTTCTATTATTAATCATGATCATTCTCTTTTATGATATCATGCCAAACCTTTTTCTCATTTTCTAGGTTTTCTTATCATGTTTATTCCCTTACTATTATTTTTAGGTCACCCATTTTTTATGTATTCACCAGGTTATCCAATGTTTTTTAAGAGGTAAATTGGATTTGGTCGCATATTATTTATATTAATACCATGGTTTAGTGTTTAAATTTTAATGTTTGACAGACATAGTCTCTTAAGGACACTGATATATTTTCCCCCATGTTTTGTATTAATGGGAATTTATGTCAAAAATAATGTTATAGGATTTGTGAAAAGGCTCAGGTTTTTATATTTAGTATCATAAGATATTCTAGTTATTTTGGGGATTGATAATATGATACAACAGTTATAAAAATATGTATAATCCTATATATATGAAAATATCCTGAAATATTGGTAAATTATAGTGCAAGTGGCTTCTATGAAATTATGTCATTATCTAGAAAGTAAAGGTGAATGATACTATGGATAATTTTTACCTAGGTGTAATCACTTATAATTGTGTTAATTTGGATTTGAGTCTATCAACACAAAATTCTGTAAAAAATTTCCCTATTTGACACCAGTTCTGAATTCAATAAAGGAAAAATATTTTGAAATTCACAAACTCTTTATGAACCATTGTAAATGAAATAGAAAAATCAAAAATATAGAAGAAAGAAATTGGAAAAATTACTAGGGTGACCTAAATTGAATCATAGAGACTCATATGCAAGAATATAAATATAATTTATATTTTATTGTTTATATGGTTATATGTTTCCTTATTGAATGATTTTTAGTAATTTTATTCTCATATTTTTCCGTATTATTTTAATTTGGGAAATTAAAAAACCATGTCTACAACCAACATTATTTGAAATTTAATTATTTCAAATATTATATACTTATCATTAATAGATAAGGAGATTATTACTTCCAGAAAGTACACAGTCAACGAGATCTGGTTTTTAATAATAATATAAATAATGTGGAATAATAAACTTCTTCTAGGGAATGGAAGTTTGTAATCATGTATTTTAAGAAAAATATGACTCATAGATTTAGTGGGCCATACGACCCCCTCAATGTGGAACAATAAAATGAAAATATTGAAATGATATTCTGTATCCTCAAATTCTCTGAATAACATAATGATTTTGTGGATGTTTATCACAATATGGGAGAAGTCTATCCATGTTCGATTATGATTATGAAAATAATGTCCAATAATGAAATTAAATCCATTGAATGGGAAGAATTTAGTAAAATATTTTTAAATAATAAATTTTCCTAAAATATCTTTCTTAAAATCAAAATTGTGTTTCTCATACATAAAAATATGAGTCTATAAGGGTGTATTATAAAATCACCACAATGATTACATTGTACACCTCCTTCTTTTCTTCAATATTAAAAGTAAGATGAAAAATTTTATTAGGGGTTTAAATAGGAGTCTATGAATTGTTTTAGTGATTTGGGACTTTGTAATCTATAAAGATATGGATAATTGTTCCCACAATGTTCAGATGGATATCGATGAATGATAGTGGTCTCATGGACCTCGAGTTAAAAATCATAAATTATATTTTTCATAAGGGTGATCAATATATAAATCTACTGGAGGAACTAACACCCATGATCCCACATTTTACAACATTGAGAAAAATAATCATAGAATCTTTCTTAACTGAACAAGGAAGAAGAATCACTGAAACAATATTACGGGAATCAGGAATTGTTTCAAATTTGGAGAAGTGGATGATCATGCTAGTGAATTATAAGGATATATAAAGAATCCCATGAATTAAATAGAAAAAATAATTTTCATTTTAGAATTATTCCTCAGGTACAATGGTTCAACTATAATGAATACAATCACTATGAAATCCACTGAACTAACCCAACAGTATTAAATGTCAATCTACAACTAAAATATACATGCCCTATATAGAAAGGAGAAGGAAAATTAATAACAACAACTGACGTGGGTCCCATAAAAAATAATTTAAAAATTATTTTGTTTATTCTTTAATGAATAGTGAATATACTTTCTGATTATGATTTTATGGATTCTTCCTTATATTCATTTTTATGTAGAACTATTCACTCACTAATTGTAAATATTTGTGTTTAGCTACCCATGAGTACCTCAAATGGAAGAATTATTTCATACAAATTGTATAGTATATCACCAAATAATGTTTTTGGATTGAATATTCTAGAAAATATTTTATTTCATACATTACTGTAGTTTCATACTATATTAGTCAGGGAATGGATTCTCTTATATAAATTCATTATCAATTATTGTGGTTGGGAGATCAATAATAACATCCCAAGTCATCCAAAAATTCATTATATGTTTAAGGAAGAATATGAACCTTCTATAGTCTATTCTACTCAAGAACACATATTAATAACCATTTATAAATTTTATATTTCCAAAATTATTTAGAAAAATTATAAACTCATTCTTCAAGACAATCCCATTTTGAGGGATTATACAGATGAACTCACTAAAGAGTTTCTCAGTCATCCTCTTGGCTGGGGTGTTGGTTTATTAATAAAACTTATACTATATATCTTTTTATATTCGAGACTCCTTATAGAATGGATACTATTGATTTGTATGACCTAAATATGAAGTTATGATAGTATTTGAAAGGGATTTATATTTTAGAGTACATCACCATGGGGTGCAACATTCCTCTTCACCAATAAGAAGGATTGGTCAACGTGACTTTGTATTGATTATCAAGAATTCAAAATGACATGATCATGAACAACTACCCCTTCAATTGATAGATGAAATGTTTTCCACTAAGTGGGCCAAAACATTTATCTATGACAAACCTTCGGTCAGGATATCACTAATTACCAATAAAGAATGAATATATTATCAAAATACACTTTCGGTCATTGTATGGAAACTATGCATTCATAGTGATTCCTTTCAGAAATAATAATAATCCAATAAATTTTTTTACATAATAAATAGGTGGATTATATTTTATCATGAAAATTCTATGATATCTTTTATAGAAGGTATTATAATATACTATAAAATAAAAAAGGTATATGAGGATTTTATTAACAATATACAATAGGATTTATATAAATGAATTTATATGAAATGTATAGTAAATGTGAGTTCTGGATAAAGGATATATCTTTCATGGGTCTTATTATCTCTAATAAAGAGAAATTTCTAAATGATTCTATGATATATAAAATTTAAGTGTTTCCCATACCAATATATATAAAAGCGAACCATAATTTCATTAGAGTAGTCAGATATTATAGAAATTATTTGTGAAACATCTCATGATTATCAAATCTCCTTTCCAAACTAACTCAAAATATGGTAATGTTTTCTTGGACCAATGAATGATGATAGATCTTTTTTGAGATGAAATAAAGTTATATCAATACTCCAATCCTAAAGATTCCTTCAGGTTGGGAAAATATTTTGGAATGTAGTGGTTATTTAAAGAATGTTTTGGGTTGTTTTCTATTATAAAATGAAATTTGATAGCCTCCACCTCAAGGTATTCAGTATTCTTCAGAATAACTATTCAACCCTTGATCTAGAGTTGGCTATAGTGACCTTCTTATTTAGAATTTGGTGACATTTTATATTTAGGTAGTAATTAAAAATATATTATGATTATAATATACTAACATATATATTCATATATATGGATCTTAATATTAAAAATATTATATGGTTTGAGATAATATCATAATATGAATAATTAATTCATTTCCATCCAAGGAATGTAAACAAAGTGGAAAATTTTCTATGTTGAAAGGATCTGAAAAAATTTCAATGATGAGAATAAAGAAGGATACAATTATCTTGGACATGAAAATGACAGACATAATAATTATAAAGGAAGGAACATCATCATTTTTTTCTCCAATGGTTTCTCAACCATCCCATATAGAGAAGATAACAAATTCCCAATTAAATGATGCAGATATTAAGAAGAATGTAAAAACTATATGAAACAAGAGATCCTTATAATTAAAAAATTCTTAATAATGAGTTGTAAGATATGGATTATTACTATGTGTAACATTAAATCATAGTATAAAGATGGATCTGTTAAACGATAAACATATATTGTACTTGTCCTTCCACTAAGAGATCATGAAGATGTATCGAGATCTCTAGGAGCACCAAAGTTGGGAAAATATGTAGAATAAGAATGAAGAATATACATCAATGCATTTGGTATTCCATGAATGGGAGGTTGAAAGTAAAAAATTATAAGGGTGGGATGAAACCATTACACATACCAACATAGAAATGGGTAAATAATCACTATATAAAATTTCACTCATATCTTAGAGACAAAAATATGAAATAATTACATATCTATTTTAGAGGATTTTTTTTCAAATAATTTTCACTTCATTTTAATATAGGGGACCTCTCACTCGATAAGATAGAAATTATATACATTAGAGAGGTTGTGTAGCTATATAGAACACCCCTATTAATTGTATCTGATTATTATCTGTGATATAATTCTATGTCATAAAATTGAGTTCATTTCCAGAATGTCTTAAAACTCTCAAAATGATGTACAATTAGAGTTGACTATTTGGAAACGTGAACATATGTTTAGATAATTTCCAATGAACTATAAATGATGTTGGGATCAGTATATTCCATTGGTTGAGTTGTCATACAATAACAACTTTAACTCAAGAATCCAAATGGATCAGTATGATGACCTTTATGGGAAGATATAGACAATACATGAATGACAAGATGAGGTTGTTCAAAGAAAGTAGTTAGGACCTAATATGGTTAATGAAAATGTTAAAAAAATGAAATGATATTCAACATCACATTAGGATTCCTCATAGTTGAAAATTGAGATATGGGATAGACATTAATGAGACCTCAATTTTGAGGTTGGATACATAGTTTTTGTAGGAAATATAGTCATAATACTTTTAATGAAGGGTAAACTAAGACCCCATTACATCATCTCCTTCTATATTCTCGATCGCATCAGAGCTATGGTATATCCACAAACACTCCCACTAAACCAATTTTATGTACATCACGTACTCCAGAAATCCCTCTTGAGGAAGTATATATTAGATTCCACACATATACTAAATGTGTAGGTGGTACTTCAGGAAAATTATATTTCTTATATGGAGTATCCTGGGAAAATCATGGACTATCTAGATAATGTTCTACATAGCTAGACAACTCACCTAGTCAATGTACAACTGAGGAATCATAAATACAAAGATTCAACCTTTGAATCAATGGAATCCATGAAATATATGTAGCATCACATGTTTTCATCATATATGTAATAAATTTCATGGGGGATATTTCATAAGGGTGGAATAATGTAAACACTGAGATTTTTAAAACATGAATACTATGCTCAATAGAGTATACAATAAGAACCATTGAGCCAAAAAACCATGAAATATTTCAAATGACCAAGACTACATACTTGTTAAATTAAAGGGTATGACTATGATTAACCAAATTATGAAAAATAAATAATGGTCCTATGAAATATATATTTATTTACAAATTCATTTAATTTAATCACTCAATTTTTTAGTGAAGTCATTTTATATTTCAATAATGAGTTTTGTTCAAAAAATTTTCTATTTTCATGGTTTATAATAATATAATTAATTTATATATATTTAATAAATATAATTTAAAAATATGATATCATTTTTTAACTTATCAAGTCAAAATTATCTTATAGTGATATTTTTGAATACTTCTTAAAAGATTGATTTTTCATTGAATACTAAAAATATCGGTTTTGAGTAAAACTATCAATTTAGATCACTAAATAATTAACTTTAAATGTCTAATTAATGTTTTAATCATATTAAATATAAATAATGTTTAACTAGTTATAAAAAATTCTATCTAATATTATTTTTAATTATCTTTATATCAAAAAAATTATATGTACATTTTTTGTTTTAAGAACACATTTTCATAAAAACAAATTTGTCGTGGAACTTTTCCAGTTTAATTTTATATTAAATTATAACACATCATTGAATTTAATTTAATAAAAAATATTTAAAATTTAAAATCATTGAACATAATTTATTTTGAAATTAAAAACATTTTTTTTCACATACGAAACAAATAATAGTAAAAATTATTTATCATGGTTAATGATAAAATATTTACTAGTTATTAAACTAATTAAATAAGGGTTAAAATGAAATTAATAATATGTAATTTGTATTTCATATAAATTTTTATATTTTATATGACCAAATTAATTATAGTGGTATAATATTTGTGTATTTGGTGTGAAAAAAAATTAATTTCATATTTTTTTCCTGTAAAAAATTACAATTGTGTATACTCCCCTGATAATGAATGGAACCCCACTCTACAATAATATACAATATTTTAAAGTAATTTTATTATAAAAATAACTATGAAAATACTTAATAAAAATCCATCTGTAGGAACTTGAGTCCCCTTTTTTATCACAAAAAAATGCTAAGATATGATTAGATATGTAACTAATGAGGGTTTTTAATGAACATGTATAATTCTTAAATTTTCATTTTCATATTTTTTTCGCTTCCTAATATGTACTTTATTATTCAACCATGATAAACTAAAACCCCCAATATCATCTATATAATATTTTTTTATTTTTTCATTAAATAATTTATATACATATACTTTTCCATCAAATGGTAAATAAAACTGTAGTTCCTGTGTACATCAGACTACCACCACGTGAATTGATTTAATTCATTATGAATCACCATGTATCATGGAAGGATATAATGATGGTTTTACTGTATATATATATATATATGATATTAATGAATATTTTATCATTATGGAAATGAAATATATCACATATTATATTACAATTCCATTCAATGAAAATCAATAACATTATTTGTGTGTATTTGTGAATTGCCACATCTACAAAGCAATGTGAATTTTTTTATTTACCAGATATCATGGATGTTATAAAATTTTTATTTAGAATAATAGTATGATATTTTTTATATAATTAATTTTTTTTCATAATTTAACACATTTCATTATTCAATAATTATTGTTCAAAAATGGAAACATTACTCATGTGTATGTATGTCATACTGTCTCCATGAATGTAACATAGATTGTTTTCATTAACATAATTGATGTACGATTATTAATGAATAATTTATGTATTAAGATAATAATTATTATATTTTTATTTTTATACATATTATGGAAGAGTGAACTCATTGACCATAGTCAACCTATTTAGTTCATTTCATACACATGATTTGAATTTTATCAAAACCTATGATATGAAATTAATTAGTTACGTAATTGAATATGAGATACTAATAAATAAAATGAAAGGAATAATAAAAATGAATATGGATATTTTGAATTTAAATAAATACCATATTTTTATTATTCAATATGATATTAAATGTGCGTGATGAGTGGTTCTTGATGTAGGGGACCTCTCAAAATGAATATTTTATTCTTTCTATGAAAATTATTCATATATCATAATTTATCTCAAATAGTAATGTTATGGTATTTTATGAAATTATTTATATGTGTATCTCACACATATATATATGTATATATATATAATATTATCTCTTTCATTAAAGTCGAAATGCATGTAATATTAACATTTTTCGTATTCCATCGAAAATAAATATTTTTTTATTATAATATGTCAAAATATTATGAAATAAATTTCCTTCCATGGGGAATTATTAGGTTTATTCCTCATGATTGATTTAGTTTTCTAGCATACATAATCATGACCATTCTCTTATCATCTTACATAGATAATTCATAAATAAATTTGTAATTGATTTTCTATCAAGAAATGTTTTGTTTCAAATTAAGGAGTAAACCCAGCCCAATATGAGACTATTCCTACAAAAAAAATATAGTATTAGATTTTAGGCATGCCATATTCTAATTCCTTTTTTATTTTTCATCATCATTTCCTATGTTTCCAAAAACAATTATACCATGTTTTTTATGTTAATATCCAATTTTATTACACATTAGACATCCTTTTTAAGATATCTTATTATGCCTTTGAATCACAAGATTTGTTTGCATGTCTTTATTTTCCCCATACTAGAATTCTTTTCTCACAACATTTTTCTATGTATTGACCAAGTTATCCCATGTAGTTTTAAGATATTAATGGAATAAAGGTTCATATATTCAATATTAAATTAAAGTCACATTATTTTCCTATTGATTTTTTCTATTACTAGTCCTCCAATGACCCATGGACTTTTGATAATTCTTTTATATTAATGGATAATTATGTTAAAAATCATGTAATGATATGTGCTAAAATTCCTATATCTCAATATTATATATATTTTCATCCTCTTTTATTATCTAAATTGATAATGGTGGGTTTCTATGACTAATCATCTTCCATCATTTCACTATCACTAGGTGAGAGAGGTCAGTGTTATTAATACTACATTATTTGTAGGTATAAAAATTTAAATTAATTGGTGTTTCTATTTCATAATAAGAATTAATATTATTTATTCATAGTTCTTATGGACATGATATTACCTAATTTCATTGAACCCATCATCTTAATATTTAATGATAAAATTATCTCTAACTCATTGATAAGGGGAATGTAAATTTTTATTTTTTAATTCATACTGTAATAATAAAATATCACTTACATATTCATAAATTAACCATGTTATGAACTTATAAATAAAAATATATGTTTTCTAAGAATATCATACGTGAATATAGTATCAGGGTCGATCATGACAAGATCGCATCCATGGTTCTTTATGAGTATCGCAAAAAGGATTTATTAATTAAGAGATTATTGGGTCTAATAGGATAATGCGAATTTTTTGTGAATGACTTATCCCAGCTTTTAGTTCCACTAAAATTTCCAACCATGTAAACATAATTATTTATGTGGATTCTAGATATTAAATATTATTTTTAGATTTAGTGATGTGGATTACTTCAGAAATGATTTAAAATATACACAAGTCTGTTCAAGGTTATGTGGTTTACTCTGATACATCTTATATGGGTCTGGGTTTGATGTTATGTTAGGTGATCATATGTTTGTGTATGGCTCTAACAAAACTCAACCACATTAAACGAACATCCAAACACATGACCACAAAAAATCTTCTATGATGAAAACTGTGATGTTTTAATGTTATTCTATTTTTTGAGAGATTATCATGTTCTCTTCGGATGATAAAAAAATGAAATATAAGATTCCTTAAGATGGAATTATTTTATTATTAAGGAAAAGGGTGGAAAACCTAGTAGTATATTATCATAATACTTCCTATATTTGTGGTCAAAAATTGAATCAATAAAATATTTCTATCTCAGTTCATCAAGGAGTGTGTTAATGATTTGGATGTGATAGTCCGACTTCTTATATTAAACATGCAAGAAAAATATGAGTAATGGAATGTGTTACTTGATACCTTTTAATTAACTCCTTCTATACTCAATTTTATTTACATGGAATGATTAGGGGTGATGATTGATGGTTCCTCAGGGAAGCTATATATACTATGGGGACCAAGGATGATTATCTATATCTTTAGAATTCAAAAATTTCATTAAAAAATATAAAATGTATCCTATAAATATGAAAATTACTATGATGTACCCTTTTCATATTTTATAAGGGAAATTTAATTATAAAGCCTATAATTTTTACTCTGATATGGAATGTAGTTTTTGGTAGACAAGAGTGAGGAATGGCATATAATATTTGATGTATGGATTCTATAAATGTTTTTGAAAAATGGTTGATAACCAAAAGACCCAGGGTTATCATTGGAATATCCCTATACACAATCAGATATGTGATGATGTATCCATGGAATATGTCCTTTGGATTCCTCATACCCCTTAATGAAGAAAAACATATTTTGGGAAAAATTATTTAGATAATCATGTCATATAATATCATCATTGGCTGAGGATGAAGGGGATGATTTCTCTAACTAATGTTCGCCATATTGAAATTTCATAGTGAATTTGGAAAGATGAATCTTTATTTTCATTGAATCTTTAAATTACATGATTTAATTTTATCTTACTTATTTCTCTTCTTAGAAATGTATAATCCATAATATAATCATGTTTTGAATTATGATTATATTGAATTTGATCTCAATAAATTAGTTACTTGTCAACAAAATGGACTTATTGAATCTTATGAGAATATGTCACAATGAATAACTATTCGGTTGGTTTATTTATTAATTCATAATGGTTGTATGTTTAACAAGACATCATAACTTTATTTTTTTGTAATTATTTTCAAACCCATCTATTTCTTGATCAATTTTCTGGTTGACTCTCTTATTTAATATAGTGATATGTTAGGTATAATTTTCACACACAAGATGTAATTTTTAGGTATGAATGATTAATTTTTTGGTATTTTTTTGTTAATTCTTTTATATAACATTTAACATTGAAATTTAGAAAATAAATAAAAAACTCGAACACAACATGATTAAATTATAGGTGGGAATAAATATTCAACAACCATGAATCATGTATGTAATATATAATATTTTATCATTAAAATATTAAAATAATGTTTATATAACTGTGCTCCAAAACATTGTAGGATCCCTAGTGAAATAGTGTTGATCTATATTGTTGGTGCACAATTAGGAAAATTAGACGTCCTTATAATAATACCTATGTATAGAATTTGATATGAAAAATGTAATCTCTATAAATGCTCCTTTTATCTTCAATTTTCTATTCCACAATCCTCTAATTTAGTTCCAATATTATTGAACACCACATATTCTACAATTCTTTGGTCGTTCTCTTGGAAGGTCTTCTTCATCTTCATTATGATTTCATCAAGTAATGCCCTTCATTTTCTTTTTTATCTTCCTTCCAAGAATAGTCTGTATATTCCCAATAGAAATAGATTCATAGGGTTAGAAATATCTAAAAATAATAATTTGATCCTTCAGGATTATATAATCTGTATACCTAAATAAGATATTCTATCTTCTTGGATTTCATATTCAAACAGTGATTCACATATTTCAAGAAATTAATGTCGGTGGATTCCTGATATACCATTTTTGGATAAATTAAATGTGATTTCCTATATTTATAAATATTTTTCCATCATTTTTTTCATAATGAGATATCATTTGAATTAATTCTATGTGTTTGGATGATAAAAAAATTTATTCCATTTTTATTGATGGGTAAATGAATTTAGGTTGGGTTGTTTTCCCTATGGGATGAATTAAAAGTGGACTTTGAAAATAATATAAAGTGAATGGAACATGGGAACCCTAGGAAACTAAGTAATAAGTGTCTAAAATGTACATCATATATTGGTAATCCCTCACAGGCCTTTGGAATAATCTATAATACTAACTAACTAATATAAATTGTATATCATTCTATGGTCTGTTGTTAACCTACTAGTTGGAATAATATGATTCTATCTTTAGTTTTCATGCGACCATAAAATCTTATGGATATATAAAAAACTATATGTGGATCCATGATTCAGGTCCAAAACATATATACAATATGGGATTTACATGTTTTTAATTTTCTGACATATTTTTCATGATAATATTATTCAAAATGTTAAAATAGCCATTAAATTTAAACAAATTTTTACTAGAATGTTATTATATTTAAAATAAATTTTTTCATTTGAAAATTTAATGGGATCCTCTATTAATATATGTTCTCATATTCTAACCTATAACTTGTAAAAATATAATTTTTATTTTCATACACATGTACATGAACGGTTATTCTCGGAGTCGGTGGGTACTCATGTTGGTGGATCTTGGAGGATATGTTTATCATATTGGGAGGTTGACCCTCATGTAAACCAAGTATGAGAATCATTATTTTATTAATTTTAGACTCTTTTTTCACCATATCCCACTATTTTAGTTTTAGTGATCCCATCCCATATCTAATTTATGTATTTAGATTCTATTTTACTCCATGATTGAATTGTTATATTCATTTCGATTGTTAATATATCTATTAGTTAATAATCTATATTATATGAATACAGTTGGAATAATATTCCCATGGTAAATTATTGATTCGTATGGACTAGTTTCTAGCCCATTGATATGGGGAATTTCATTTAATCCAAGCTAAAAACTGACTCAGGTACCTTGGCATAGGGTATCCAGGAATGTTTCATTAAAAAATAATCCATCCCACACTATTCTTGACAATGAATATACCCCCAGACCAATGATTTGTTTAACCAAAATACCCATTATCCCCAAATTAAAAGTTAAAATAGACTGTAATTACAATATAATCATCACAATTAATATATATATATATATATATTACTATCCACCTTTAATTTAAATTCCAATAAATGTAATTATATCATTGTCATTGTTTAAAAAAACTAAATATTATATTATCCCAAAAAATAACTCCTTAATTTTATTGAATGATTTCTATAATAATATTTTTAAAAATCATAAACCAAACCATATATTCATTCATAATTTAATCATTTAATATTTATAAACTACATAAAAGAGGATAAAATATTATAACATAAGACACAATATAAATATTTCTAGAATTTTCATAGTAGAAATACATTAATGATTTTTTAACATAGAGATTTTATATGAACATCCTACAACAACAAAAATAAAAACCATTAATATTTATATAAAAAAATAAACACATTAAATATATTTATTTATATGGTATTCAATATATTATCTCTATAACTCAAATTTTTTTAAAATTTTTACATGATTTAATTATTACATATCCTATATTTTTTAATCCATAAAAAATCAAACAGTAACTATTTTTCTATTTTTTAAGTTAATATCTAGAATAAACCATTTAATATAAACATTTATATAATTATTTATGAATATTTCATGATGTAATTCAATCTATTTTTTATTTTACTTAGTTTGAAATTTTATTAACACAATATGTGTTAATAAAAAATTTGAATTTTATATTTTATTCATTGATATGATCAATATGATAATAATTTTTTTGCCTAAATCCCACATCAAATTCATTGTGGGAATATAGGAACCCTGTTAGTAGTGGAATTTTTCAATTCTTTTCTCACATTAACTGATTTTTTCATGGATACATGTGGTGTAAATGTGCCAATAAATATGATGATAGAGTTAATACTCTCTCAATGTAGCTAATTATATTGTAGTTGAATTTCTTATATATTTATTAATGTCAATTAAATATTTAAATGTAACAAAAATATCTTCACATTTTGAAAAAGAATGACTACACCAAATTCATTAATAAGAATACTTGTACATCCTGTCTTTGAATATGTTCAAATATAAGAGGGGAATGAATTTTAATTAATATAATAACTTGTATTTCTAAAATTATAATGATTAATTGAATGGGTAATATAGTTAACTTATAAAAATAATTCAACAAGTTGTATTGTATGTGGAAGGAGAGATGCAATATAATAGGTAAGTGATCATAGGTATATAATAATAGTTTAGATCCAACTGATCCTATATATATTATACTCATCCATAATTATAAGTGTATGAATATAGATTAGTTATAGACATTTAAAATTGCTGTAAAAAAACATACCCTTTTACACAATATAATAACCGAAACATCCATTAATTTTCAAGAACACCCATCCATATAATTTATTTGGTGTGATCATAACCAAGTAATTTTACTTTCATTAAAGACAACTTATATAACATAATTTCATTAAATTTGAATGAACTATGTTGATTATAATTATCCTTTCTATAATTTGTATTCCAAACACATAAACAGTAATTTTAAGTACAATAAAATTCATTTAAAAAATAAAAAATTAATGTAGCCACTAGATGTGTTTGATGAGGTGTCGGTGTGGTAATTTGATCATCACCACATTAATATTATATAATGATGTAACTTCAGTGAATCAGCCAATGAAGTGTGGTAATGACGAGGATCATTAAAATTGGATTGAATAGTGTAGATTTATGTATCATCTATCCAATGGTAGTGTCATTGGTGATCATGTATATCATTCAAAATTGGAAATATTCAATGGTAATCTCGATAAATTATCTATTTTTATTATCAATTAATTTCTTCCCAAGGGATTCTATTTATTATCTCTACACCATTTAACAGAATTCAATCAAACATTTTAATCACAATTAAAAAAAATAAAATAATCTATATTAAATACTCCATAAATCCCAATAATCAACCAAATTAACATTAATTAATATTAAAAAATATTTTAATTTTAATATTAATTATCATATTATCGGACATAAACAATATTTCATGAGTAATAAATTATTCTCCAAGGAAAGCAATTTTTTGTTCATTGAATAAGAGATTTACAATTACACTATATGATTGAATGCTTAGTGTGTGATTTCTTCTTAATCTTTTGACAATACTTATGTTAATTTTATTATTGAATATAACTATAGTCTCATCATGATGTAATGATCACCTCCATCAATGCGAAGGTATTTTTATTTGACGTTAATTTTTTTTAGATTTGTGATTTTACTTCTACAATATTAAAAAAAAGAAATTGAGCTAGAGATATATGAAAATATTATTGATTTCATATTTATTTTCAACACATCTTGTTGAAATAGTGTTCTATGTGTCTTCTGTAAAAAGAAACCATAAATTATACATACTCAAAAAAATATATTGACATCGAAAATGAGACATCTGATGTATTTTTTTGTAATATGTAAATGTAATTCACCTCAAATCCTAATGTAACATATTATTATGTAATGGACCAGAAATTTCTGGGAAAATATGAAAGTGACATTAGAACTTCTCCACGTATATGTAAAATTTAATACTATGTGAACATTCCAATTTTATATATAATGTTGACACATAGTGAAAATATAATGGTAAATCCCATTACCAATGAAATAATTGGAGTAAAATATATATAAAAAATAAATCATAAGAGTAAAAAACAATTCTAAGAATATATTACTTTTATTACATAAATGTAATATCAATAAATTTTATATTTTCAATATTTCAAATAAATTGCGAACAATTCGTTATCTTTTGAAAATTAACAAATTAGATAAACCATAAAAATGATTCTATGAAAATAAATATTTAAAAAATAATAACAGATGATAGATGATAGATAAATGAAATTATCTAAATATAATAAATAATTTGGAAAAGAGCTACATGAAATCCTCAACCTTTGTTAAATTCATTTATATATTTAACAACCCAAAATGTAACATTTCACACCTTTTTATATGATTCAATAAAATGATGTGAAATTAAAACAATAATTCTCTTATTTTGGTGATGAAATAAATAAAATAAAAATATGCCAATTAATAAACAACAATTATCCTTAAAAAAATATAAATTATTTGAAAAGTACAGTATAATACAAACATATAGAATCCTTATGAAATATAATTCACTCTATACAATGTGTTCTAATAAATTTTTTGAATATATAGGAAGTGTAATAACACAGAATTTGAGGAATAATAAAAATAAATGTTAACTATTAAATGAATAAATAAACAATAAAATATTCATACTACACAACTATTTATAACATTATAATAACATTAGCATATTGTTCTTATCATGATCTATCCACCAGTAATGAATCAAATAAAACACTAATGATCATTAATAACTTTTTACTGATATTCAAATTGATAATAAATGATTTCTTATGAATTTTATGGAAAATAAAAAATAGTTAATGACATTCTATTAAACCAAAAAACGAATATGTAAATTCATAATAAATGGTATTAAAAAATGTACAATAAACCCTCATTATCTAATATTACATGATGGAAATGGAAATGTTTTTCATTGTGGATAAATTAAAAAATCATAACAGGCATTGTAAAATAATTTTAGTTAATCCTAATTCAAAAAAAATATTTGTAATTCATGTCGTATTAGGGATAGATATTTTAACATTTAATAAAAATTTAGTAATAAATCACTTTTTTATAACAAATAAATTGAATAAAATATAATGATAATTCTATTTCATTATAACTATGTATCCCCCACATAAAATAAAAAATTCTTTAAAACCCATCAATTTTACCACTAACAGATTTTTTCTATCACATCATTGGAAAATACCGATAATGACCATGATTTTTCTTATCCATCCCCGTTTTAGTAATCATTGAAGATATAATAAATTAATCTACTATTTATTTTACAATAGTAATCCTTGGAAATAAATACTTTATCCATTCTAACATATATATAATATACCCATTATTATACTAAATAACTTCTACCTCATCACAAATATTCTCTTCAGTAGATGATATATTATATTCTTTAATTCCATTCTCTATATCAATATTATATATTTGATGAATCATACCCTTGAATTTCCCCTTCTAATATTCATCACTATTAGAAGTATTATATGCTAACATTCCATTTTCTATAATTATATTGGTATTTTATTTAGGGCCATCTTATATGACTTATTTAACTTCTTTTACATTGTTATATTCATCCCAATTTCTTTATGATACATATCATAAATCTCAATATATTCTGAAATTAAAGGATTTTTAAAAAATGTCCATGACATAAATATGAATAAGAATGATGAGAAATATTACTAGCCTCAATAATGTCGACCATTAAAAATGGTTTCATATTCCCTTCTCACTTCTTGATTCTTCGCATGACTCAAAATATTATTGTATATTGTCACGACACATCCCAATGGGGGACATGCCACAATAACCAAATCCTGCCTCTAAAAGGATAGGGGTTGGAGACTAGCATTGAATAGGCTTGTCACTAACATGGAAGGGATTATCCTATGTACTTGTTCACACACACAAATCTCCATTCCCATACATTACTGAAATTTAATATAACTAATAAAAAATGAATGCATACATCTAAAAACCACATCCATATTATGACATTATATAAGGGAATATATGTAACTCCAAACACAATCATGCCAAATGAGTATGAAAATAAGTTCAACCAGAGTGTAATATGAGAGTTAGTGTTAGGATACCACATGAACTCAACTCTGTATTTCTAGTACCACTATGCACCATTTGGTATTGGGAGATGATATCCCATGTAAATTTTGTATTAATCTATAGTAATATCCTACTAAACCAAGGAAACATCTCAACTATAACTAATTTCTTATGTGGATCACAATCTAACACTTTCACAACATTAGAATAGTCCACTGTCACTCCATCAACATAGACAACATATCCCTAGATGTGGATATCCTATATCCAAAAAAGAAACATTAATAGATTTCCATTATGTTGGTGCTCTCAGAGTATGTTTATGATCATCCTAGTGTCTTGTTTGCTCCTCCTCAGACTCAGAGTACAAAAAGGATATCATCGAAGAATAATATAATGAAACGGTCAAATAAGTGATAAAATATATTTTTCATGAGTCCCATGAACAATTATATGGGTTTTTTCATCCCAATGGGTGTCACCAAGTACACATAGATACAATAGTTACAATTGAATGTTGTCTTTAGTATATCGTCTCCCCAAACACACAACTGGGGATATCTTGACTTGAGATCATCCTTAGAAAACCATCGCAACCCTCACAACATTTCAATGAGGTTGTTTATCATCATTAGAGGACACTTGTTTTTAAAATCACTTGGTTCTAGCACCATTAGATCTTACATGTCCTACTTCACCCATATCACTTCTTGGAAAAATTCACTGGGGAAACCCATGCTGAAATATTTGGCCTATAAAAACCCTTCCTATGAATGTTCTCCAAAATCACCCTCATCTCATAAATCACTGTAGGAACTATCTGATCTGCTGGTGCATATGTCGGTGTCATACGTAGGTGATGATAGATGGAGATTTCATTCTCTCGATGGTGGGGGCATGTTATCCTAGAACATCCTTAGAGAAGATGTCCTCATACTCTGCCACCACTATTTAGAACTAAAAAATCATAACATCTTCTCCACTGAGGTCCATGCTATACAACTGATGTGTAATTGGATACACCCCCATTGGAATGAGTCCATCATAAATTGGCTTTGTTTCTTTTACAACCACAAAGGAAAAATAAGTTCTTTCAATGTAAACACACCACATTCTCTACCTAAAATAATTTATATGTGAATGAACTATAGATAACCAGACCATAACTAAAATTGAAACTTAAGGCCTCATCATCGATAAAATGAAATCTCTATTGAAACTCTAACCTATAAGAGTCAATTAACACTTTTTGGAAATCTTTATATTCGCTAAGTCATCCCAGTAGGAGTCTCCTGGAACATGGGTCAAGTTTATGGATCAAATGGATTCTTTATGTATTAAACTATATTTGTATCATTAAAGGAATAATTGACACATATGTCTTTAAATAATACAACTTTGGTAGGTAAGGCACAGATCATACCTCAAATTATTCCTAGATCCTCTATTTAAAACCCATTTACCGCCTGTGGCATCTCCCACACTTGTCCTCTAGCTCTGTAAGCCTAACATGGACCAATTGTAGGGTAGTGGAGGAATAATGAAAATGTTTCTAACACCTCCATATGATTTCCCAAATCTTATACAACATCCACCACCTTGAGTACTTATCTTCTCCTGCAATTCCTCTACATTGGTAGCATGTCCATGGTCTCCCTATCAGATATACAACGTGTTGGACAATATCGAGCAAGATACCCTTATCATCCATTGGGTATCATATCCTCTCTCTTATTTTTTTAGACCCATCAAGTGATCCTAAAAACAAAAAACCACAATATTGGGATCACCTCTTGAAATTTCCCACACGTCAAGGTCCCTACCACTAAAACCATCACTCTACAACTGAGTTCTCTTCTCTCATGGGCACACTGTTAACAAAAAATGTTTGTTTCTACAAATCCATGAAATTTTCAACCACCAAATTTCACTCTATCACCCCATCATTAGTATAAATTCATAGAGAAATTAAAATGTTTCATATGTAAAAATTAATTTATCACTCAATGATCTTATTTTTAGAGAACTCATCTTGAACCATATCTATCGAGTATGTAGAGATGTCGGAAAACCTTAGTGAATACTAATATACAATCTTGATAATCTTTTGGACTTATAGAAACTCCTAGATACATACAACCCAAACTGTAGTCGGAGTGATATCCTATATAAAAAGGAGCTCAAATACTAACCATGCTAGAGTCACCTCATTGTATGACTCGGTTACCAACCCCCATAATCATCCTATTGAGCATCGAAGAACACTCACCTCCAATTTCACCATTTGATCAGATGGTATCCTGAATAGATAGAAAACTTAGGTCACCAACTCAAGGTAGTCTTTAGACACCTCTTGATTGTGCCATCCTCAAAACCTAAGAGGTATCTATCACTGTATATAATGAACCATTCTTATCATTTTCACATTATCTATTGGTTCTATGAGAAAAAAATACTCTATCGGTGGTGGTATATCTGGTGCACGACCTTGTTGCAACGTCTCAGGAACTTGTCCATGTATCGATTCATTATCGGTAAGGGGATAATCCTCATAATTATGTTGATAAATCCTAGAAAAAATAAATTTTAGAGGCATCAAGAATTTAAACATGATAATCCACCATAATTGAATATATCTGAAATGATTTATCAAGAAGGACATGGAAACCACAACCAATTCCAATATGATGCATGTACCATTATTTTATTTGAAACATGTGTTCTCATTTATAAATTTTAATGGAAGATGATCATATTCTTGGTGTATGGAAATATCATCCACCGCACCAACACTAGAGTCCATAGCCTGATACATAATCTTGAAACACTTAACACAATTTCTCCAAAAAAATCTTAGACACTATTGTCTTAAATTAGAACTAGCCTCTCTGATACTCATCTCTCACAACCCATCCCAATGTGTCCCATTCTATGAATACCAAATCCTTCCTCAAATATTTAATGGGATTAAGACTAGCACTAAGAAGGAATATCAGTAATAAGGGATGACATAGCCTAAGTTCCGACAACACAAATACATAATCCCATTAAATGATGAAATTTATGAATAATTAACAACCCTTCAAACATTAATATAAATCCCACATCGAGAGTACTAAAATATGTACAGTAGAATAAATTGGTAAAACACAATCCTAACAAATTTATTATAATAAAATCCACACAAGAAAGAAATATGAGTACTACTATCAAGACAACATGAGAATATAATTCGGTCTGTCTAGTCTCAATAAACATCATCTAGTGCTGGTCTATCTAGGACTCTATTAAAATGATTATCGTATATGTAGAAAAAATATGATGGAAAATCCCATGTCTGGTTGAGTATGACAATACATGGTTAGAAAAAAAAGAAAAATCATACCTCAATGGAATAAAAATCATATAAATTTAAGAATATGTTTGTAATATGTATAACATGAATATCTATATAAAATCAAAATGACACACATTAAAAAAGAAATTCAAAACCATATTTCTACCATATGATTCCATCTCAAAGATTCAACATTGCACTCATATTGGAGAACATACACCATGAGTCCAATAGAACTAATGACATCGATATGAGAGGTAGTGCTTATTGAGTGTAACCATAAAAGCTACATGTTGAATGAATGAAAATATACGTTAAAAAGATAAGGACCGTGATAAAGGTAATGATATATACCAAAATACCAATCTAGATTAACCTAATATGCAGATGATCTATTCCAACATAATGTTTCTCACAATGATAACATGAACTCCATCTAAGGATTGAAGATGAATAGAGGATCTCACTCTAGGTGTCATGGAAGGATTCCAACAGCTATTTTCAATTTTTCCTATTGAATGGGATAATGTCCAATCTGTAGGAAGAGATTCCATACTAATCCTTATGGAAATGGATTTGGGGATTGTATCCTCATGAATTTTTTCAATGATACAGAGGAAAAGGGTTCCAAGACAACATTTAAAGAGTACTTGGTGTTTTGTAGGGTAACAAATTTTGTCCCATCGAACTGAGGTCCTTCCTATGTATGTGGACATTTTCCATATCCATGTTGAAGTAAAAATCATTTCACTTCCCATGTACATCTTCATGTGTACTAGCGAACGATATATCCCCTGTACATACAATATTGGACATGTCAATGTAGGAGTACAGGGTGTTCCCATGGGCGTGTACGCTCAGACCATGTGTATGTACCCTCTAAAGTATATGTCATGATTACAAAATGGACCACATGCCATGTGACATGGTCGCATATTGTATGATACTTATATCCCCCCCAAAACTCTATCCATAGTTAGTAGGGGCCAACAGACCATGTAATCTCAGATTACATTCCTTGGGGATCATGATTTTCCCGAATGCCAAATATGGTTTCCAAGCATCTTATCAGCTACTCTTATTTCCAAATCAACCAAAACCATGCCAGAACCATGGACTATGGTTAGTAATCTCTTTTTTTAAATTCATACACCAAAATAAAAAAATCTCTCCATTAATGATTCATCCATGAATGTTTCCCTTCATTGTGTGCTAGAGAACAAGAAATCAAGAATCCAAAATCATTTGATTTTTCACTGCTTCTATAATCGCACCACATTCACATCATTATAACGCCATATCAAAATAAATGAATCAATGAAACAATACAAAGGTGTGTACTGATTGAATTCTAAATGAATTTGTAACCAACTAAAAAATGAAGAATATAAGAGATTATTGAGTAACCAGGGGGAGAAAATCACATTGAACAACTATAATCAACAGTCCTCATTCGATGATTTTGTAGACCTTGATTCACTGTAATTATAAAATTGACTGAATTTAAAAAAAATAATCATAATGAAATTATACCAAATAAATCCATGAAATAATCCAATACTATAATACACATGATCCACAGATCAATTTTTTAGTTGAATGATCCATGATCATTATCAAAATTTAAAATGTGTAAATAATCCAAATCCAATAAAACATCATAACTCGATTAAATCAAATACTGATGAAGAATGGAGCATCAACATTATCATCGCTAACATCCTCTGTTTCATTCTTGAATTGTTCATCGATCATCAATATTTTGACATTTATATAGTATAATCTTCTTCAATTCTCTCCAGTGACTCAACATCAATTTCTTGGTCTACGAAGTTAAAACTACTAATTTTCCATTTTCACATATTTTTAGAAAACAACATCTCTCTATGTCAAAGTGAAAAAAATAAAATTAATTATTTCTTTTATTCCATCAATAGAATTTCCTCAAATGCCCCACACAGAAAAGGATTATACCACACGTAGGGTAAATCATGCATTCTAAACTCAAAAGGGACCTTATATTAATGATTTGGGACACAGTTTAGATGTTATTATACAATTTATGAAAAATTCATGTGTGCGATATTTAATAAATTTTTTATATTTTAATCATTTATTTTTGGCACATGGGGCCACAGAATTACAGGTCATCTAAGCACGTTGTCTCGAAAATAATCCATACTATATTAATAAATAATACATGAAATATCTAGTCATTAGAGAAGATTAATAATAAAATTGATTATTTTTTCATCACATTCCTCCTCTTTGGTACTTCTATGTAATTTTTTTTCCACATATATACACACTTGGTATCACTCGTCTTTTTTCATTTAAATCACCTAATTATGTAATATGTTTTACTATTCCAACTATTCTATTAAAAATACTTCATGTACATCATATCTCACCATTATTTATTATTAAATTTTCAGTTCATCGATAGTACTGGTATAATTTTTAGATGTTAACATAAATAAACTCCTTTATCACTACTAGAAGAACATTCTCTTCCACTAGAAGAAATAGAATAGAACTTTTGTGGATTTGATAGTAATTACCTTACTGTTATCAATAGATAAACTACAAATATTATTTATCTAAATATCACACTAATATAATGATATAATAAATATTCCTATAGTTTATTTAGAAATTATTGTTCTATTTTCATTGTTTTCCTTAAAAAATTAACAATCAAATAAAATTCATGATGAATTCTTTTAATTGGTACATCATTATACATGATCTATCCAAGGATATCATGTTGTTCACAATACTACTAAACCCATTATACAAGACTTAAAATATTATTTTTCAATAATTATGAAATCCTAAAATATTTATTTATGAATTTAAATCATTCATATATACATATTTTCAATTCATGGAAGAGATTCAATTAAATCCCCTTATATTTAAAATTATATTTTACAGGAATTAATATGACTATAAGTAGGTCAAAAAACATTAAAATAAATAGAAATAAAATCATATTAATTGAAATCATATTTATTTTCAGTATTAAAAAAAAGTACCTTGTTCATGTGTTGAAAATTTATAATCACTATCCTTGATGGTTTAGTACTCAATAATAATTTAATTTAAAAAGAATCTATATTCAATTATTTCATCAAGAAAATTTATTTCTATTAAATTATGTTTGTCTTAAATGAAATAAATAGTCAACATATTTCCACATTATTAATGGAAATATAGATTTTTAGTATTATATTAATACTATGATACAAGATTGTGAAAGAATGGATTCAAAATATACAATTCTCTAGTACTAATTATTTAGTATCAACAAAGATGATGACATGATATAATAGGGAGGGAACTTTTATAGATATATTAATTATATTGGAATTGTTTACAATGAAAAAGGTATTTGATTATAAAATATAAAATGGAATAAATAAATAGGAGACAGAGTTGATCTTTGAAGAGTGAATGTAAAACAATACAGATGTCAACACTAGAATTTTAATTTATTTCAGAATAAAATAACCTTACATATACTCTTAAGACTCTCAAACCAATAGTTATTATATCTGCCAGGTATACATTTTCTTATCGGTGAAGACTGAGCTAAATTATTTACATTAATGCCTACTAAACCATGACATTTACCTAGGATCAAAAGCTTCTATAGACTTTTTATGAACCATCCATACCATACTAATTTTTAAATGGATTAGAAATAACATGGGAAACATCATGTTGGTCTGTTAGGAAAACTATGTTGATACCACATAATGGTTATATACCTAGTGTGTGATACATTGGAAAAATGGATTGAAAATCAGAAAAAAAAATTAAAAAGAATAATAAAAAATAAACTACATGATGTAATAGAAGATCTGCTTCAATATAAATGAAATTTTTGTACATCAAAGAATTTAAATGATTTATATTTGGTGAACTAAAATAGGGTTTTATCAACCTAAATTTCTTGAATTTATAATCAAATATAATATATTTGTGCCTCCTTTTATATAGAATTCGTAGTTTGGTTGTTTATATAAATGATACAAAATGTTCTACTTTCTATAATAATTTCTATGAGATTAATTCCCGAATTATAAATGATTAAAATTATGTGGGAATCATTGAGTATCATTATAGCCTATAAACAATTAAATTCAAAATATGACTCATTAATAAATTAGAAATAGTATCACTAATTTAATCATGTAGAATAATACATATAATCACATGAATCTATATTCATTTATAATTGAAAATATTTTAATTTGAATAATTATTCATATATTACCATAAATTATAATATTACATGAGAAAGAAATAATTATCTATAATTTGAAAATAATCATAATGGAGTAATTTTTTTATTACTAATACATGACTACCTGATCATGATGAGATTTATTATTTTGAATGTGAGAACCACTATATTAATAGAACAAATAAAATTTACTTAAACCTCACCATGGTGTGAATCATCTCCATGGGAATGAGAAAAATTTCAGTTCACTTTAAAACAATTCATATGATTAATAGCCCAATTATACTATATATTTAATTATAACTAAAATAGAAAAATATCTAAATCTACTAATTTTTTTAATTATTTATTTTTCATCATAGCATGATAGTGTTATTCACATTGAGGCTATATCTATGTATATAATAATAATTGAAACACTCAAAATGATATTCTTTAACTATTAAAACTAAAATGATTATAAATGTTTACTATAATATGTTATAGTAATACACTATAATACGTAAATGTAATATCTCAATACCTAATAGTCCCTATAATAAAAAATGATGACTATGTAAGATTAAAAAATAATACTCCTAATATAAAAAAAAGTAATGAAAATGTGAAAATTATATATATAAGTGTAACTTCAATACATCCTAGTGAATAATAAATGTCACTACAAATTATTTGATGTTTTTTCTTTTTTATCAATATTGAATAAGGGATTTTTGGAGTATGATGTTTTTTTTGGGATATCGTGCATGTCTATTAGGTGATTATGGAATTCATGTAATGATAGGAAGAATCCATAGGGGTTATTGACATTATTATTTAATTTACAATTTTTTACATATCAATTTGAAAATCACTATATGGACAAAAACACAAGACATTGAATTTTTGGTAAAATCTTTCACAAGGTATAGACAATATCTCGTAATGTAAGGAGATCCTAGCAGAATGTGGTTTTATATTTTGATAATTATAGGATAATATATCATATATATTTCAATGGATTTTTATATGGATGATATTTTAATGTTTCAAACTAATTTTAGAATGTCAATGATGTTCGTCAAATTACTTCATTTGGTTGAATTTTGTATAGTAAGGATGATCCTTATAAAGTTTCTTCTTAATTAATAAGGTTCACGTATCTTTTAATGATGAATCATATAGTCTAATATGGATTTGTATGGTTTATCATTATATGGTTCAATATATGGTGATTTTTTTAAATACACGTGATTAATTTAGAATTCCAAAAATAATAACTATATAAATAAATAAATAAAAATGTGTATAATGGAACCATAAAAGTTTAAAAATAAAATAACTATCTTTTGAAATATATATTATGATAAACTCATGATCCATTCATCACGAAGAATATGAACTACTGGGAGAAAAAAGAATGGGGATAAGTTTAATGAAAAAGTGATTTTGTTAATAATCATGATGAAAATATTGAGACATTTCATTAATAATAAAAATTTAAATATTCAATGGAATATGTGTTTCTATTAATATCTATTAATATCATACCAACCCAAAGAATATATTTCCTATAAAAATTTTCTTTTGTTAATAAAAAACTATCACTTCCTCAACATCGGAACACCCCAATACCACTCCATTTTCATAGATTAAATATCCTAGGATGTGAATATCCTTTATAAAAAATGAACCATTAAGAGATTTCCATTGTGTTGGTGCTCTCTGAGTATGTCTTGATCCATCCTCAGGTGTCTTGTGTGCTCCTCCTCAAACACATAGTACAAAAAGGATATTTTCGATGAAGACAATAATGAACTGGTCTAAAATGGACTAAAATATATGGTTCATGAGTCCCATGAACAATTCTGGGGGGGGGGGTTCTTTATGTCAAAGGGTGTCTCCATGTACTCATAGATTCAATAGTTACATCTGAATGTCATATTTAGTATATCGTCTCCCCATACACACAACTGATGATAATATGACTTGTGATCACCCATAAAAAACATTCACACCCCTTAAAACATATAAATGTGGTCTTTGATCATCATTAGTGGAGACTTGTTCTACACATTCACTTGGTTCTAGCACCATTAGATCAAACATATCCTAATGCACCCATGTATCTTCATGGATAAATTCATTGGGGCCACCCATGCTGAAACATTGGGTCTATAAGAACCCTTCCAATGAATCTTCCCCATAATCACCCTCATCCGACAAATCACTATGAGAACCATCCAATATTCTAGTTCATATATCGATGTCATACGTAGGTGGTGATCGATGTAGATGTCATTCTCTTGATGGGGGGGGGGGTGTAAGCCAAGAACATCCTTAGCGAAGATGTCATCATACTCTTACACCACGTTTGAAAACTAAAAAATCATAACATATACTACACCAATGTCCACTTTATACAACAAATGTGTAATTGTATACACCCTCATGTGAATGAGTCCATCATACATTGGATATTCTTCTTTTACACCCACGAAAGAATAATCGGTTCCGTCTATGTAGACACATTGTATCCTCTACCTATAATAATCAATATAGGAATGAAATGTAGGTAACCAATCCATACCTAAAATGACATCTTAAGGCAGGTCATTTCTAAAATGATTTTGCTACAGAAACCCTAACCTAATATTGTAAATTTTAACTTTTTGCACATCTTTGTGATCACTATGTAATCCCAGTAGGAGTCTCCAAGAACAAGGGTCAAGCCTATGGATAAACTGTAATATCTATGTATAGAATTATAGTTGTATCATGAAATGAATGACTAACACATATGTCTACAAATAATACAGTTAATGCAAATAAGGAATAGATCAAACCTCAAATCATTCTAAGATCCTCTAGTTAAAAACCATTGACAACCTACGGTTTCCCCCGTGCTTGTCCTTTAGCTCCATAAGACTGACATGGAAAACATCTAGGGTATATAAGGAATCATGATAAGTTTTATACCACCTCGATGTGCTTTCCAATCACTTCATGAAACATCCACCACCATGAAGACATAACTTCTTCTTCTACTGCCCTACCCTGGCATCATGTCCATAGGCTCCCTATCAGATATACGACGGGTCAAAAAATCTTGATCAAGACACCCCAATCATAAAATGAGTATCATCTACTATATCTTATTTTATTTGACGCATCATGTGAGCCTTAAACTATAGAACCAATGTCTTGGAACCTCCTCCTGAAATTTATCACCCATCCATGTCCCTAAGATTGACACCATATCTCTACTACTAAGGTCTCTACTCCTATAGGCCCACTACTAAAAAAATATGGTTGTGCTTAAAAATACAAGAAAGTATCAACCACAATATATCACTCTATCACCCCATCATTATTATATATTCATATAGAAATAAAAGTGGCTCAAATGTCAATATGAATTTATCACTCGATGATCTGATTTTGAAAGAACTCATCTATATCCATGCCCATTGAGTACCTATAGAGGTCAGTAAAACTTATGGAATACCAATCTAGAATCATGGTAATATTCTATAGCTATAGAAACTCATAGATACATACAAAACATAGTTTAGTTAGACTGATCTCTTATTTGAAAAATAGATCAAGTACTAACCACGCTAGAGTCAGCTCATTGAAAGACTAGGTCACCAACCCTCATAATCATTCTACTAAGCCTCGAAGAAGGCTCACATCCAATTACACCATCTGATCGAATGTTGTCTTGAATTGATATAAAACATAGGTCACTACCTCAAGATAGCCATTAGACCCCTCCAGATTTGGCTCTTCTCATATCATAAGAGGTCTCATTCAATGAATCTCATGAAGAATGATTAGCAGTTTCACCTCATCTGCTGGTTCTATAGGAATAAAATAATACTCTAATGGTGGTGGTATAGCTAGTGAACCACCTAGTGGTAACATAACTAGAAAATTCCCCTGTATCGATTACTAATTCTTATGGGGATCATCCTTATTATTATGATGCTAAATCCTAGCCAACATACATTTCAGAGGAATCTGAAATGTAGACATGATAATCCACCGTCATTGATTATATTTGGAGAGCTTAATCAAGAAGGACATGGAAAACACAACCCATTCTAATATGAAACATGTACTATTATTTTATTTAAAAGAATTGTTATTATGAACCAATTTGGAAAGAAGGTGATTAGATTCATTGTGTATGGAAACACCAGCCACCACACCATCACTAGAGTCCATAGCCTAAAATATGATCTCAAAACACTTTACACAATTTCTGCAAAAAATCTAATAGACTATTGTGTTATATTAGGACCATCCACTCTAATTCCACACTCTCACAAACCCATCCCAAGGTGTCCAATTTCGTGACTCCCAAATCCTTCCTTTAATAGGCCATGGGATTACGATTAACTCTAGGTAGGCATCTCACTAACAAGGGATGACTTAGACTAAGTAACTACTAAAGCACATATCTACTCCCATAAAATGAAGAAATTTACTAACAATTAACAACCATTCACACATAAATATAAATCCCATATCAAGAGTACTAAAATATATATGGGAAAATAAACTGGGAAAACACAAGTCTAAGACATTAAGTATAAAAAAAATCTAGAAAATAGAGAAATATGAGGACTACTATCAAGACAACATAAAAACATCCTTCGGTCTATCCGGTCTCTCTAAACACCATCATGTACTAGTCTATCTATGAATCTATTAAAAAGTAATCATCCATGTAAGAATAAATACATGCTGTAAAATCATATGCATGGTTTATTATGACAATACATTGCAGGACAACACAAAATGAAAAATCCTAGCACACACTAATAACTTTCTTCTCAATATAGTAATAGTTCTCTAATATGTATAACATGAATATCTATATACACTAAAAATTACACACATTTAAAGGGTAATTCACATCCATAATTCTACCATAGGATTACATCTCAAAGATTCAACATTGAACTCATCTGGGAGAACACACTCCATGAGTCTGATAACACTAATGATGTCCGTATGAGAGGTAGTGATTATTGGTTTCACCATAAGAAGTGCATCCTAAATAGATGATGACATATGTTAGATAGATTAGGATCATGCTAATGATAATGGGGTTACCAAAAACAAAATTTAGATTATCCTTTTATGTAGAGTATATATTTCAACATAGTGTTGCTCATGATGAAAATAAGAACTCAAACTAAGGAATAAATATGAATAGAGGATCTCACTCTAGGTTTCATAAAAGGATTCCAAAAACACTTTTAAACTTTTCCTATTGAATGGGATACATTTTCTATGAGTAGAAGGTGATTCTAAACTAAAAATTAAGGAAATGGAGTTGGGTATTGTATCATAATGAATCTTTTTTTCAATACTGAGGACAAGGGTTCCACGAAAATATTTAAGGAGTAAATTGTGTTTTGTTGGGAAAAAACTGTGTCCCATCATCCTTAGGTACTGCTTATGTATGTAGACCATGGCCATGTCCATATTGAAGTAAAAATCATGTCGCATCTCATTTACTTCTTCTTGTGTACTAGTACATGACTTCTCACTTGTACATACCATCTAGGATGTGTCTGCGTAGGAGTACATGGTGTTCACATGGCCATGTACTCCCATACCATGTCTATGTACCCTATATGGTATATTTCATGATTACAAAAAGGACCACATGACATGTCACATGGACACAAATTGTGTGATACATATCTTCACCTAAAAACCCATTCCATAGCTAAGAGGTGCCGACACATTGTGTAATCTCAAATTACATGCCACATGGATCATGATTTTCTAGAATCCCAAATCTAGTTTCCACACATCTTCTCTGCTACTATGGTTACCAAATCAACCAAAACCATGATAGAACCAAGGATTACAGTTATGAATTACTTTTTCATCAATATAAAAAAATACAGAAATCTATCCATCCATAACACATCCTTGAATGTTTATCTTCATTGTGCAATGAGAAACATGAAATTAGTTATCCAAACCCATTTAATTTGTCATTGCTTCTCTCATCGCAGCACATTCTCATCTTTCCAAGACTATATAAACAATAATGAATCATAGATCCAATAAAATGTTGTGGAACGATTGGATTTTCGATGAATTTGTATTGAAGTAAAAAATGAAGAATGATAGAGATGATTCAATTGGGGGGAGAAAATCACAATGAACAACTATGAGGAACTCTCCCAAGTCAATTTTTGTGTCGACCTCAATTCAATGTCATTATAAAATTGAAAGAATTTATAAAAATTAATCATAATGAAATTCTCCCAAATAAATACATGCAATAATACAATACTATATTACACATGATCCATGAATCAATTTATTAGTTGATTGATATGTGATCATTATAGAAATATAACATATTAAAAGAATCCGAATAAAATCAACATCAAACCTCAATTTATATTGATTTCTAATGAAGAATGGATATTATACATTATCATTGGTGATATCCCATATTTTTCTCACATTTTTCACCGATCATCAATTTTTTCATCTTCCACCAATAGAATCTCCTTCAAGTCTCTCCAGTGACTCCCCATTAATTTGTAGGTCTATGAGGTTAACAATACTAATTTTTCATTTTCACATATTTCAAAAAAACATTAGCTCTCTATGAAATAGGTCAAATAAATAATGTTTTTTATTTTTTTATTACATTAATGAAATTTATCCAAATGACCCATGCTGAAAAAGGTTACGTCACACTTAGGGTAATACTTGCATTCTAAACACAAAAGTGAACTTCTATCAATGATATGAGATCATGTTTAGATTTTATTATACAATTTTAGTAAAATTTAATGTGTGTGATATTTAATATATTTATTAAATTTTAATCATTTATTTTTGGCACAGGTGGCTTCAGAATCACATGCCTTCTCAGTGCTTTGTCTCAAAAATAATCCATACATTATCATTAAATAATACTTGGAATATCCAATTATTACAGAATATTCATCATACAATTGATTATTTTTTCATCACAATCTCATTCTTTAGTTATTATATATAATTTTGTATCCTTATACATACACACTTGGTATCACTCATCTATTTTCATTTAAATCAACTAATAACATAATATGTTTTATTATTCCAACCATTCCATTAAAAATATTCATGTACATCATGCCTCACCTATATTTGTTGTTAAATTTTCATATATTACTTAGTACTTGTCTAATTTTTATATCTTAACATAAATATACTCTTTAATCAATAATAGAAGAACCATCACTACCACTAGAAGAAATGGAAGAGAATTTCGTTGGATTTGATAGTAATTACCTTCCTGTTATCATTAGATAAACAAAAAAAAAATATTTAGCCAAATATCACTTTAATATAATGTTATAATAAATAATATTATGGTTTATGTAGAAATTTTAGTTCCATATTCAATATTTTACTTCAAAAACTTCCCAATAAAAGATAATTCATTAAGAATTCCTTCAATCGACACATCATTATACATGATCTCACCCGGGCAATCATTTTGTTCACAATACTTTTAAACCCATTATACATGTAATAAAAATTTATTATTCAATGATTATGAATTCTTATCATCTTTATTTATGAATGTTAATCAATTATATATAAATATTTTTAGTTTCATGATGAGTTTCCACAAATATACCTATATATCATATTCAGTTTTACATGTATAAATATGACTATAAGTAGGCCAAAAAAAATAACAATTACTAAAAAAAATATTCCTAAGTGATATCAAAGTTATTTCTGATATTTCCAACCAAATTACCATGTTCATCAGTTGAAAACTTATAAGCTCTATCTTAGATGGTGTAGTACTCAATACTATTTTTTTCAAAAGAACCTATATTCAATTCTTCAATCAAAAAATGTAATTTCTATTAAACTATTTCTATCTTAAAAGAAAATAAAAAGTCATCCTATTTTATTATTATGAATGGAAACATATATTTTTTGTATTCTATTAAGACTATGATACATGTTTGTGAGAGAATAGATTCAAAATATCAAATTCTATAATACTAATTTTTTGGTCCCAACAAAGACGATGGCATTATTTAATAGTGATAATTCTTATAAAGATATTAATTATATTATAATAGTTTAGAATGAAAATGTTAGTTTATAATAAGATTTAAAATGGAATAAATAAATAGGAAATGAAGTTTCTGTTTTATGAGTAAATGTAAAATAATTAGGATGTCAACACTAGAATTTTAATTTATTTCAGAATAAAATTACTTTACATCTACTCTTAACAATCTCAATCCACGTGTTTTTATATCTACTAGGTATAAAATTTATTATAGGTGAAGACTGAGCTAAAATATTTACATTAATCCAAACTAATCCATGGCATTTACGAATGATGAAATTTTTCCCTCGAATTTTGATGGACCATCCATATCATAATAATTTTTAAATGGATTAGAAATAACATGTGAAACATCATTTTGGTCTAGTATGAAAACTATATCAATACTAAATTGTGGTTCTATAACCAGTGTGCGATACATATGAAAAATGGTTTCAAAATCAGAAAACTAAATTAAAAAGAATAATACAACCATTGAAACTACATGATGTAATTGATGATCTGCTTCCATAGAAATGATATTTTTTTACCATTAAAATTACATAAGTATTTAAATCTGGTGAACTAAATTAGGGGGTTTTCAACCATATTATCATGAATTTTGGATCATTTAGTATATATTTCTGCCTTGATTTCAATATAATCAGCAGTTTTTTTGTTTATATAAATGATACAAAATGTTCTACTTTCTATGGTGATATCTATCAGATTTATTCCATAATTATAAATTATTATCATTATATGGGACTTCTTAAGTATCATTGTGGCTGGTAAACAATTAAAATCGTAATATAACTCATAAATAAATTATAAATAGTAACACTAATTTAATAATGTACCATAATACATATAATCACATGAATCTATATTCATTTACAATTTAAATAATATAATCTGAATATTGAATCATAGATTACCATAAATTATAATATTAAATATGAAAAAACTAATTCTCTATTAGATTAAAATAACAATAATGGAGTATGTTTTTTCTATCACTCATACATGACTACATGATCCTGGTGTGATTTTTTATTTTTAATGTGAGAACCAATATGTTAATAGAACCACTACAATATACTATATCCTCATAATGGGGTGAATCTACTCTATGGGAATGAGAAACATTTCATATCACTTCAAAAAAAAATCATATGATTAATAGGAAAATTATACTTTATATGTAATGGTAACTGTCATAGAAAAATCTCTAAATAAGTTACTTTTTTTAATTATTTCCTTTTCATCACATCATGATAGTGTTCATCATAGTGTGGCTTTGCCTATATCAATACTAATAAATGAAACACTCATAATGAAATTCATTAACTATTGAAACTAAAATTATTATAAATTTTTCTATAATAAGTGATATTAATGCACTATAATATATAAAAGTAATATCTCAACACTTAATGGTCCATAAAATAATTTTTTTTGAATGTGTAAGATTCATAAATACTACTCCTTATATAAAAAATTAATGAAAATATTAAAATTACATACATAAGGGTAACATTAATACATACTACTATATACCAATGTTAACAATAGATTAGTTGATTCTTTTTATTTTGTATCAATGCTGAATAAGGTCTTTTTGTATTAGGATGAGTTTCTTTTAGGATATCTTGAATGTATATTAGGTGATTATGGAATTCATGGAACGATAGGAAAATGTTATGTGGGTGATTGAATTGATTATTTAATTTTCAATTTTGTAAATATCATTTGGAAACCCAGTATATGGATAAAACCTTAGAACATTTAATGTTTGGTAAAATTGTTCATAATTTTTAGAAAATATCTCATAATTTTGGGAGATCCTAGCACAATGTGGAGTTATTTTATGAAAATAATGGTATAATATATCATATTTATTTTCAAGGATCATTATAAGTTTGATCATTTGAAGTTTCCATCTGAGTTTATAAGGTCAATAATCTTTGCTAATTTACTTCATTTGATGTAATTATTAATTGAAAGGTTGATCCTTATAATGTTACATCTGTATTAATAAGTTTCATGTAGCTTTTAATGATCAATAATATATTTTTCTATGGATTTGTATGGTTTATCATTATATGGTTCAATATATGGTTATTTTTTTTAAATAAATATCAATAAATTCGAATTCCAAAAATAATATCTTTCTAAATAAATAAATAAAAATGATCATAAGAGACCCATCAATGATTAGAAATAACATAACTATAATCTGAAATAAGAAATAAGAAATACTTATGATCCACTCACCATGAAGAATATTAACTGCTAGGAGAAAACAAAGTGGTGATAAGTTTAATGAAAAAGTGATTTTTTTAATAATATTGTTAATAATATTGAGACATTTTATTGATAAAAAAATTTAAATATTCAAACGAATATGTTTTTGTGGTTCAGGACAATTTAATAAAATAGATATTTTTTCAAGAGGATGACATATTCGCTGCATCTACATAATAATGAACTTCTATCAGGTTGTGAGTATGTTGGGGAAAATGAATGAGGATTACCATCCAGTTGAAACATTAATATATATATCACATATTTGTGTTTCCAAAACATTTAAATTCTTGTATTTTTCTATTTTCCATAACTATTGATCAATTTTATTCATTTCTGTGTATTTTTTATTATCAAATGTTACGATTTAATAGAAATTTTTAGAATATTTCATGGCAATTTGTGAGATATTCCCGTAAATGGGGTTTTTCAGAGATTCTCATAAGGAAGATTGATTATAAATAATTGTTCAATTATCATGTATTCTTATGTTGAATGATTTATATATCTCATTAAATAAATAGTTTTTTATATTGAAAATAATATGAAGAATTAATGTGGTCACATTTATAAAAACTATTTTTTATAAGAGGAAAATGAAAAATGTGAGAAATGTAAGAGAAAAAACATCAAGAGGTAGGTTGGGTGTGACTAAAAAAATAAATAGCAATGAAACTTAAGGAAATAAGATTGAATTATAAAGGATATATGGTATTTATCATATATGGGTGTAATAACCTGAACTATTAGACACAAAATTTCACTTTCTATTTAATTAAATGTATTATTATGTATTATGGTTATGTAAAACAAATGAAAAAATTTTTGGTTTTGTTATTTCTATTAGAATTTAAATGAACATTATGAATATTTACTATTTATTAAATAATTGATCAACAATTATCAATTTATTAGTACAAATATATGGCTTCAACAAATCCAATTGACATAGAAAATTGAAGTGATGACCTCAAATGGTATGATCATACCCTATGAATCTTTTTTATCATATCAATTGAAGGAGATAAAATAACTAGGCATTTCCCTCAACTAATCCTAATATCATATCCAATATATAATGTAGTATAGAAACCGTTTACTAGAGAAGTTCAAAATCATCAATATCATGACCCAAACCTTGTATGATAAACCACCTCCTGAAAGTCTCATCATCACATACATTACCCTTAGTGTGTATGATGGGGTAATAATGGGATATGTATGAAGACACTACTTATATGAGAATATAAATTAGTTTTTATAGAATAATTAATATATTTTCATCCTATTATTTTTACTTTTTAAATCATTTTTCATTTTTTATAAAATAAAACTTAAATAAGATTTTTGGGTAATATTATATTAAAATTAAATAAATTATTACAATGATTTAATATATTTTTTAAATAAATATTTTTTTCATTAAATATTATTATTAAAATAAATTTAATATATAGAAATATCTTATACTTTTTATGAAGTCAAATTTAATTTTTATTAATGTTTGAAAACTATTATTGTAAAAAGATCCAAATTTTTGTCAATAAATTATCATTTTTATTTTAAAAATGTGAATAAAAATAATAAAAATAATTATTTATATAAAATTAATATTTTTTCAATATAAATATTCCAATTATCCAACTGTTAATTTTTCTACATTTTCGTAGAGAATAGATTTTTTGAGTAAAAAATATTTATTGTATAAATATACATTCTCTATTATGACATCATAATGTCTAAAAGGTGTTCTAATAAATTCTATAAATTCGATACATGAACATATCTATGTTTTACCTATAATATAATGTCATTTTAGGTTTTTTTGGTTAATTTTATTAATCCATTATGAATCCACCCAAAGCATAAAATATCTTTTATGTTTTTCATATCATTTCACTAAGAGTATGACTCACTTTCACAAAATAAAGGGTATTATTTCATTTTTTTTGGTCCATAGCCTTAAATAATTAAAAAATCTCCCATTTGAAAGCAACCATTGGAATACCCAATTTTATGGATTGCGGTTTTGTTTATTTTGTTATTTAGAGTCCAAAACATATGTTTGAGAAATAATGAAGAATTCCCCACTCATTTCCCATATAATCACACAAAATCTTCGATTTCACCTCACTAAAAAATATTTTAGAACTTACATACTCTTCCAAATCCTCTATAGTGTCCTCCCAAGGTTCCCCCATGCTTTCAAGAATATTCTCCCAAGCATTTGGAGTCATGCCCTGAAGTATGGGATCCTCAAATCCTCTTCGTTATTGAATTTTCTTTATTATGTTATGACTTTTATTTCATATTCTTAATGTTTGGATATTTCCATCCAGGTCCCTTTTACATCCCATTTGACGGTAAAATTTTAAGATATCCATTTCTTAATAGTCATAATATTTTATGATTTTTTGTGATGATGTTATGATATAGGAATTTCATCATAGTTTTCCATTCCAAAACAATTGTGTTGGAAATAACATACCCACTTCTTGTCAAGGGTGTTCACCTTTATACACATATTAATCTATTAAATAGAGAATAAATATATTTATTGCACACTCTATTATAGTGGAATAAAATATGATAAGGAATGAATTCATGATTTATGATCTTGACTATACACTAATGAATAAGAATGAAACGAATGGGATGGGTGCGACTAGAATTATATAGTGATCCAATGCAGTGGGTGATGTTTCATCTAATTATATGTCATGTTGGGATATAGAGGGATCCATAGTAATTTAGGGGACTTTTTCATCATGATTATTTATATTTTATCCTTGAACTATGTTTATGATGTACTGTTTGAAGTTGTTTCCTCATTTCTCATGTTATGATTATCATGAAATATAATGCTTTATTTTTCATGTTCCTTTTATTCCCCACTGATTTTATAATTTTAAAACATTTATTAACTTATTCCATTATAATTATAATACAGGTATATATAGCTCACCCCTTTCTTATGTATGTCCTAAGATTATCTGTTGTACATTTAAGTGCGATCATGCTAAGGTTGTTTTCAAAATAGATGATGTTTTTTCTATTATAAATTGTTATGTAGTGTACTTATTTCCAAATAAACAACACTACTTGATATATTTGTTTCTATTAACTGTAAATGATTTTAATTAATCTTTTACAATTGAAAACTAATGTTTAGGGTTGTTATAGATGTTATCAAAGTAATAGTTTAGCTATTTTTTGGGTTATGATTAAAAAATATAGCGATATCCATATGGGATATGACAATGTATAAGAAAACATCCAATTTTTTTAATAATACAGTATGTGGTTTATCAAGAATATAAATCCATCTCTAGATACTTCATGTTAGTGTGATTCTTATAAAAATGTACCTAGGGGTAACAACTTCGACATGGTGCGTCAGGTCTGACTCGGCGTAACCTGCTATACGATATTATGGCTTACTACAGACCTACTTTTACACTCCCAGGGGATATTCATTAGTAAATTAATAAGATCATTATGAATAATTATTACGGACCATGTTTGACAATCCCATGGGATAATATTTTGTAAATTTGTAAGATCATTAAGAAACATTAATATAGGATAAATAAAATTCACCTATGAATACATGTTTGAAAATCAATCCTGGATAACATAGATTGAATCCTAGAAATTCATACATTTGAAAATACTTGTAATTTATAAGTTATCACTATAATAAAATTTGATTCCCTTTTATTTTGTTAATAGTTAAATAATATTAATACCAAGTTCTTCATTTATTCTACCTAATGGATGGAATAGTAGGAATTAGGTAAATAATAAATATGACGATAAATGTGATGAATTCCAAAATGAGACGTCCAACTAGATGGGAGTGGGAATAACAAACACTATGGTGATACTCTATAATCCAAATTAGGGTTTGAATAGAAACTTAGAGAAAGTGGATATTCCACATCCACCTACGAAACACCAATCATTGATTGAGTCCTTTTTATGACAACGACTATAAGAACTCGAATCTTCATTTCTGGTATGATTTTTTAATTCATGTTGTTTTTGGGGAAAATTAAAGAAATAAAAATTTTCTAAGTACATTCTATGTACATAGGAGTACATGTCGTCTACCTGGTTACAGTGTACAACCACGTACGAGCCTTGTAATAGACGAGTACATGGTTTTGTAGTGACCTGGAAGTCTGCATAAGGTGGGGGTCAATTATGGTCATTACATGACGTGTACATTTAATGAACACATCATTTATTTTAATTTTTTTCTTTGATATATAGGAGCGATATATCTTCACATGTATAGAACCAACTTCTACATCTCGGGTTTCGTAATGGAGCACTCAATAATGCTGAATAAATATCAGGCCCCCATTTATCTATTTGACCTTCGATTGGGATGATATCTTGTGTGTTGGAATCCCACCAGTGAGTTCTCAATTCCCCTAGCGCCCTTCTTCATGATTATTCATCTATCTTGAGTTATTCCAGTTTGAATTTTTTCACCTTTTGTAGATCTACCCCATTATAGGCCAATTCAAGGGCTGATGTTCAAGGTTATTGATCATATGGAATCAACATAGTTGTTGTATGCCTTCGGTTGTTCATATTTGGGTTATATGTGCTAAAAGTACAGCATACCTAGGTTTGGGGTATTGTGAGTTTTGGAATTTGACCATTTATAATACATTCTATGTTTTTATTAATTGTAATGTGGTTTTTTATTTTTCACAAGGTTAAGTACCTTGTTTTCCATGCCTTGGTTGAATATGATGGTTTTTTTATTACATGAAATTCTGGTGATATGCTTTGTGAATGTTTATCCATATAGTATTTATAGATTACATGTGCTGATTGATATGATATGCACACTATTGTTTCGAATGGACCATGAGATCCTTAGACCAAGAAAAATTTGGGGGATTCTATGTTTATTTACCCAGGATCATGGGATCCTTGGTGTACATATTAACCTAGGGGTATTGACTATGAGAGCTACCCATGTAGTCATTTATAATTTGTTTATTATATGTAGCCTAGGGTTATGGACCGTGAGAGATACCCATGGGGTTGTTTCTATGTTTATTTACTACTATGTAGGACTAAAGGGGTTAGAAAATTAGATATTTCCCAAAGGTTCAATTTTAATGTTGTGGTGCTATGTTAAATTATATGGGTTAAACTATGAGAGATTTACCATAGGGTAGTCTATGAATGATTGAATGATTGGGATGAGTCTGCCCAGCCAAAGGACATTCATGGACCCAATATTAATATTTTTTATTGTCCTATGAAACATCTGTTGTAATTATTATATAGGGGACACAGATCTTTTTCTAGATCCCACAGTTTTCATGATTCAAAATATTGAATAATTAATTTAAATGAATGTATTTGAAAACTATAGGATTGGTTACTTTTGAGTACATCCTTGTTTATGGATTCATTTCTGTATATTACCTACTCTATATATTCACTAACAGTTAGGTACAAGTGTTTTGGGGATTCTTAATAGGATTCATATCACACCCCGATTGGGTCACTCTTTTGGAAAAAAACAGATTATATGGTTACAGGTATAGATAAGGGCAGAACCCTTCTTCATCAGGTACTTGATTGTTGTTGGAGCTGGGGAGCAGGCGACGAATCTTATGTCTGTGATGCTATTGAATTTTACTACATTTCTAAAATTTGGTTTCAATATTTCATTCCAATCATTGTGACTTCTTTATCTGCTTTCCTTGTCACACATCACATGCATCATTTATATATATGCTATAGTTGTTATATTAGTATCAGTCTTCCACTGTTTAATTTTTTTGTTTGGAAATACTGCTTCCTCTATTGGTTATTAATTTCATTCCACTATGTATACTCTGAAAATGAGGGAAGAGTTTCCCCATTATCACACTATGTCCCTTGTAGCTATTTGGCGACCATTGGTATTTGGAGAAATTTTCTTGAGGTCATGTGACCAGTCGATTTCAAGGATCATTTGGGTGGAACATGGAACCGAGATGTTATAAATTCTTATCATATGTGTTTTTCTTTTCTCATTTTCCTTAATATTTGGAGCCTAAATATTGGTATATGAAGGAATACGAAGTTTTTAACATGCTGTGCTAAGGAGTAGCTTACCCATGTATAGGGAAAATCCATGTTACCTTAATAATTGATTTTTTTCTAGTTCTACATTTTTTACAGTTGATTTGATTTCACCATTGGGTGATTAAATAGTTTTGTGCTATTATGATTTATATAATTGTGGTTCTATATTTATTGCTACCTGATAACATGAGGGTATTTCTTCTCATGAATCACATAGGCACTTTTTAGAGATCACATATCATGCATTATTGTTATGCCATTTAGGGTTCATTATTGATTGCATGTTGTTGTGATAGATATTGTGTTAGATATACATGTTGTTGAGAAATATTTCATGATAGAATACCTTGTATTTATATAGTGTGTTAGTATATGTATTGTTTCATTTATATGGATGCCAAAATTTGGTCCTTGAGGTGTAATGGGCCCTCTTCGATCAGAATTTATTGGATAATTTTTGAACATCAATTAGATTTCTATATGATAGTACATGAATAAGGATGCCAAACTATGATTCAAGTAGAGTATGGGATCTCAAATATTAGAACATGGCATGCCTTGGTCAGGTTTTATGTTTTTAAGGGTTTCAGAGAAGATTAATAGGCTTACTATTTGGAAACCCATACCACACAGTGTCTGTTGTTATGAACACACTGCGTGTGTTCTTCTATTCAAGAAGAAACAACTTTTCATACGTATACACCATGTATATTATGTAAATTTCGTGTAGTACTAACCTTGTGACTGACTGTGTGAGAATATATATAGGGTTGATAAACGTTTGGTAGAACAAAATGTGTACTTGCAGTAGACGACATGTTGTAATAGACCATGTGTCTGGCCATGTGACTAATGATACGGGTTGATGAATATCAGGTGGAACATGCCCTAACTAGACTGTACACGTTTTATGCTAATGAACCATGTATCTAGCCATGTGACTAACAACACTGGTGGATGGAACATAGTAGTACACGCCGTGTCAAGGGTGAACACACCGTTTAGTGTTACACCAAGAGTGAACCATGTAGTTCTAGGAGTGCAAAAGAATTTGGGCAGGAGGGCATATTCAAGTACATTCTATGTATTCGGATGAACATGCCATGTGTAGAGGTGTTACATGTCCAGATTGGTAGAGGTACACACCCATGTTTAAGCTTATGAGAACAAGTTGTGTAGGGGTTCTACAAGCCATGTAACCCTCTTTTGTAAAACAAGAATCATTTCCTTATCCTATTCTATTGTTTCACATCTATGTTTCTGTCTTTGATAATCATTTCATGTGGTGTGTACTTGATCATGCATAGTCATGCCACCATGACGACCTTTAGTTTTACTCTAGGTACAAGGTGATGATCAGAGGCCGTAAATAGTAGATCAGTGACTACCAATAGATCCTCCTATCATTTCCGTCTTTGCACTGGCTATTTTACTATATTCATGTAATGACCCGGACCCGATCAACCACCCTAACAGTGCCAAATGGGTCTTGTGTCACTACCTTAGGCGCACCTCCCCAAACGCCAAAGGATGGCGACTAGCAGCGAGGGTCTTATAGGTATAGTGGGGAGGCTATACCCTCCCGGAGGATGATATTGGTACTGGTACGAGGGTAATATAGATAACATGCAGGGGAAATAAACGACTCAGCAGACTCAAACCAGACCCGCAGAGTGGAACCACAATCAATATAGATAAACAGCGGAAGAAACAAATATAACAACTGGAACAGAAAGTAAACACACCCGCATGATGAAGACTTGTAACTACTACTGAACAACAAACATGCATCCAAAGAAAGTCATACATATCCAAATGTAAAGGCACCAAATGCTAACTAACTGAAGCTAAAAAAGTAATCATGATGATATAGGAATTAAAATAGAATTAAGTAACATCAGCTAGGCAAGACCTCAAGGTCCCTACCATCTCCATACAACAACTAATACAATCCAACTACTAAAGCTGACCTCTTTCTATACGCAAATCCATAAAGTCTACACACGTACCGAAGGGCCCCTTCCGAGTGTGAGATGAATCTAAATAGGATACCACCCAACGGTGCGTACCAAATATAAGTGTTTAAGTATCCATGCATTTATAAAGAAACAGTAAACAACACGATGCACACAACCAAACACAAACTCCACTGGTTATCAGCAGCCACCATGTAGTGTCACATATTTCATCCAACACTGGATTCTCTGTCTCGTAACCCGGCACCACGTGCCCCATGACACCACGTGTCTCAAGTAGAACGTCCTGAAGGCCCATCGAAGAAAAGTAACTCAGAGGAACAGTGATGTCTGTCCTCAAATAAATAGTTCGAGGAACAATGATGTTTGCATTTAAAACAATGTAACTGGGGGGACAACGATGTCTTCCCTCAAAACAAAGTAACCGGAGGGATAACGATGTCTACCCTCAAATAACAGCGAGCCTCTACCCCCAATCCGATATCCTAAACGCTATCCCCTAAAGGATCCTCGACTTCCACGTGGCTTCCTATGGAAAGAACCCCCCAAACCAAAAGTATCTAAACCGCAACTAACGTGGTTCTCTACCCACACAAGTTGTCAATACCACCTCATCACAGAGTCTCTCGGTGTGCACACTACTCATAGTTCTGGGTTAGTGGTAATCACCAAAATATTACCCAAGCCCCAACAAATCTGACACCTTGTGTCCCTGTAACCAAGCCGCTCACGTCTGATGGCCTCGCCATCCATGTAACCCAGGCCATGACCAACCTGACAGTCATCATGCCTCAAGCTGACGTCCATGATGCCCAATCCTATGGTCAGAACCACCCAAAGTAACCCGGGCCAAGCCCAACCTACGATCAGCACCACTCAACAATACCTCGGCCATGCCCAGAACAACCCAAAGGTTCCAACATATGCAATTTATAAATTACATATATATCACATTTAAACACAACTCATTAACAGAAAAAAAATATTGAGGTCTTGAATGCCTCAAACAATTTCATATCATGCTTAATGAATTAAACTCAGCAGTTTAATCAAACAAAAACAATTCATACCATTTTGGCACCCCGACCAAAATGCCCCATATGAGCGACGATCCCTCACCTATCCCCGCTCAAGCCAAATAGGTATCAGGGCATGCCAAAAGGCATCCCATGGGTCTAATAAACAATTTACAATGCAATATCAGATAAAACTAGGTCCTCCTCAAAATACCTGAAAACACACCATAGGCCACGCTACCCAAAGTCTATGAAAACACAAAAAAAAAGTATGCACCACCTACCTGAGACTCGTACGATGATTCTATTCCTTTAACAGCCTCTAATTAGGTCTAAACCGCGGTAAATATACAAAATAATCACAACCGCTCAAACCCCTATAACTCATCCTAGAACAATAATCAAGAAGAACGGATCAAGAGGAATCAAGGCCTTATTGAGGGTGTTCTAATGAATCAGACGGTGTTCTAATTGGGTCTTGGATGAAGGAACCAGAGGGGATTGAAACCCCGGTCAGCTCTCCCTGCTCAACCGAAGAAATATTGAGGTTCTGCCTCAATATGATGCTACTACCCATTTTGGCGGAAAAAAAAAGAAACCACACGGCGTGTACTATAGGACTACACGCCTTGTGTATTGTTGAACTGTTCATATGGTGGCCACTTTTCCGCCAAGAACTTGCCGACTGACTACACGACGTGTACAAGGTAGCACACGACGTGTACTAGGCCGTGCACGATGTGTACTTGATTTTACTTCTCTCCCTCGCGGACTTACCCACATGCCATGTATATCCCTTATACACGGCTAGACTACACAACATGTCCAAGGAGGACATGGAGTGTACGTGGTTTAACTATTCTACCTGGCCAACACTCCCACTCTCCATGTATGGCATCCACACGATCAAGGTTACACAGCGTGTCGAGTAACCCTACATGCCTTGTAGTAGGAAATTCCTACACAGTCATCACACAGTCTTCACTCTTTTGGAGACCTATCACACTGAGTCTGAACATGTCCTGGCTACCCACACTAGAAAAAAACTACTGAGGAACTGCCACGAGGTGGTTTACCTGAGTCCTTGGCCTGACCTCCCTATTGGAACTCATCTCATCCTCGATTCCTGTTGTCCGAACCATCACCTGAAGTCACCCCCTGACCGTCCTTGGGCTTATCCCTCTGGTTTCCCTCCGCTATGAGCGCCAGATTCACCACCTATGAGAAGGATCCTAGCCTGAAGGTGTTTACATGGATCCAAACGGTGTGTCGTAATCCTTCCTTGAAGCGCCTCACCATGCCGCTTCATCGATTACCATACCATGTGCAAAGCAAGATAGCTTAGTGAAAGTAGTTGGATAGTCCATGACGGACATGTCTCCCTGCCAAGGGCTCAAGTTCTTCCGAGCTCTATTTTCCCTCAGTGTCTCCCGGTAAAAGTGGTTGAAGAACCTATCCTCAAAGTCATTCCATGCTAGTCCCTCGTACCTGCGAGCCTGAACCTACACATCCTACCAATGCTTTGTCAGTCCTTTCAGCATGTACATCTCTATCTTGGCCCTCCAACCTGGAGGCGTCTCGAGCTGTTCGAAGATCATATGCATGCTCTCTATCCAATTCTCAGCCTCCTTTAGACCACCGTCACCCTAGAAAAGCAGCTGGTGATGTGATTGGAAATCCCACGTCAGATAAGCCATCGATGGATCTGTACCCTACACACCTCTGTAGATTTCATGCAAGACACATACCATGCTAGCTCGAAGCTGCTCATCGAGCCATGTTCTAAATTATGTCAAACTTGGATGTTGTCTTGCCTGCACTGGATCTAGAACCTGATCCTGTACTTCTACATGTACCTGTGGCTCATGCTATGACTGTACTGTATCCTTAACCTGATCACGTAGCAGCGACACATTATCCTCACTTTCCAGACACTCAATCATGATGAATAGGATGAACCCGCTGAATACCATAAATGGTCAGACATCCCATATATATATATCCTAATACATATTCAATGAAGATAAGGAATGAAGTAAAGAGCAGCATAAAACAACTACCCTTACTCTCACCTATCGCAACCCATGCCCATAGCATCCCGTCCTCATGGCCTCCTTACCCAACCTCAACAGAGCCAAGTATCAAAAGTACCTCAGGCCACGATCATCCTGACAACTAACGTTGCCTCAACCTGATGATCGAGTCACCTAATCCTAATGATCTAAATCACCTCAACCATAGTACCTTTCTGCTAGTACAAGATCCAGACTCCATTACCCAGCCGCATAAAATACCACAATTATACAAAGCATGGAAAAACACATTGCAATAACAATAAATTTTTTCAGGAATTTCACCTATTTTCATTTCAAAAGAATACTAATCATGGAAATTGACTTTTTTCACATGGAATTATCACTTCACAAAGCATACGTGTAATTATGTAATTGAAATACCATAAAATGTGCCTATCAAAATCCTAACAAACACACCTATCCATATCGGGCCAAGGACCAATTCTTCCTTACCACATCGAGTCAAGGGTCACATATCAAAATCAATTGCATCACACACCAAGTGAGCCACCGAGGTGGAAATCAAATAAAATGTAATCTGAGAAAAAGAAAAACAAAATTTCCCACCTAAGGAAACATGGTCCATATCCCATACCTGGGGACGAAAGCACCCAAGAACATGCTTGAAACCCAGTTCCAGTAATAACCTATATACAGTCTACCATATCCCAAATAATAAAACCAGCAGAAATAAGAAAAAAAATATCAATCTCATTAGTAGCCAGTAAGACACTGCTACTAAATCCATTTCAAGAACTCCTCTGATACTACTTTGTAATGACCCGGACCCAAACAACAACCCAAAAAATGCCAAACGAGTTGGGTTCCACTACCTTAGGCGCACCACCCAGAATGCCAAAGGCTGCCGACTAGCAGTGTGGGTCTTATAGGTATAGTGGGGAGGCTATACCCTCTTGGAGGATGATATTGGTACTGGTCTAAGGGTAATATATAACACATGAAGAGGAAATAAAAGACTCATCAGACTTGAACTAGACCCGTAGAGCAGAACCACAATCAATATCAAAAAATAGCGGAAGCAACAAATATAACAACAACAATGGAAAGTAAACACAACCGCATACTTAACATTTGTAACTACTACTGAACAACAAACATGCATCCAAATAAATTCATACATATCCAAATGTAAAAGCACCAATAGATAACATACTGAAACTACCAAAGTAAGCATGCTGATATAGGAAAGAAAGTAAAACAAAGTAATGCCTGTTAGGCAAGACCTCAAGGTCCCAACCATCTCCATGAAAAGGCTAATGCAATCCAGCTCCTTAAGATGACCTCTTTCCTACATGAAAATCCACAAAGTCTACATCTGTATCGAAGGGACCATGCAGGGTGTGAGACAGATCCCAGTAGGATACCACCCAACGGTGCATACCCAATGTAAGTGTTTAAGCAAACATACATTTATAAAGAAAATAGTAAAAAATATGATGCACACAACCAAACACAAACTCCACTGGTGCTTAGCAGCCACCATGGAGTGTCACCTTCTTCGGCCAATGCCAAATTCTCTGTCTCGTAACCCAGCAACATGTGCCCCCTGACACCACGTGTCTCAAGTACCGACGTCCCGATGGAACGCCCATGAATAGTAACTCGGAGAAACATCGATGTATGTCCTCAAAAAAATAGCCGGAGGGACAATAATGTCTACCCTCAAAACAAATTAATTGGAGGGAAAACGATGTCTGCCCTCAAAACAAAGTAACTGGAGGGACAACGATGTCTGACCTCAAATAATGGAGAGCCTCTACCCCCAACCCGATTGCCTAAATGCTATCCCCTGAAGGCTCTCACCTTCTACGTGGCTTCCTACTACAGGCACCCCAAACCAAAAGTACCTAAACTAAAACTAATGGGGGCCTCTACCCACACAAGTGGTCAATACCACCTCATCATGGGGTATCTCTGTGTGCACACTACTCATAGTTATGGGTGAGCGGTTACCACCAAAATAGTATCCAAGGCACAACACCTCTGACACCTCGTGTCCCTATGACCATGCCGCTCAAGTCTGATAGCCTCACCATCCTTGTAACCCAATCCATGCCCAACATGACAGTAATCCTACCTTACGTCGATGTCCATAACGCCAATCCCATGGTCAGAACCACCCAATGTAACCCTGGCCAAGCCCAACCTATGATCAACACCACTCAATAATACCCAGGCCATGCCCAGCACAACCTGAAGGTTCCAACATATGAAATTCAGCAAGTACATATATATCACATTTAAACAAAACCCATTAACAAGAAAACAACAATACCGTGTTCTTGAATGCCTTAAAAAATTTCATATCAAGATTAACGAATTAAACTCATCAGTTTAATCAAACCAAAACAATCCATACCATTTTGGAACCCCCAGAAAAAATGCCCCATATGAGCAACGACCCATCGCCCGACCCCGCTAAAGACAAAAAGTTATCAGGGCATGCCTGAAGGCATCCCACGAGTCTAATAAACATTTACAATGCAATATCAGATAAAAATGGGTCCCGCTCTAAATACCTGAAAATGCGACGTAGGCCGCGCTACCCAAAGTCTACGAAAACAAAAAAAGTGGTGCACCAACTACCTAAGACTCGTACGATGATGATCCTCCAATAAGAGCCACCAATTAAGTCTAAAACATGGTAAATCTACAAAATAATCATAACTACCCAAACCCCTATAAGTCATCTTAGAACAAAAATCTAGTAGAACGTCTCTCGAGAAATCAATGCCTTACCGAGGGGGTTATAAAGAATTAGATGGTGTTCAAATTGGGTCTCAGACAATGAAACGAAAGGGGATTGAATTCCCAGCTGGCTCTCCCCGCTCAACCAACGAAATATTGAGGTTTTGCCTCAATAAGAGGCTACTGCCCATTTTAGCAAAAATAAGATACTACACGACATTTACATTAAGACTACATGGCATATGTGTAATTTAAATATTCTTATAGCGGCCAATTTTGTCCCGAGAACTTGCCGACTGACTACACGACGTGTACTAGGTAGCACAGGGCATGTACTAAGTAGAACACGATGTGTAGTTGATTTTACTTCTCTCCCTCGACCGACTTACCAACATGCCTTGCATATCCCTCATACGTTGCTAGACTACATGGCATGTCCACAGAGGACAGAACTTGTACATGGTTTAACGATTCCACCCTGCCAACATGCCCACTCGCCGTGTATGGCCTCCACATGATTAAGGTTACATTGCATGTCGAGTAACCCTACATGCCCTATAGTAGGAAATTCGTACACAGTTATCACACGGAATGTACTCGGTGAGTACGTGGACGACACTCACCTAACCCATAAATGGTGTGTAATTCAGAGTACATGGCATGTAGTTTGGAAATTTCTAGGAACTGTCCAGTTTTCTCTAGATTCCTCAAAAATAACCAAAAATTCAAAGCGTTTCAGGATTTTGACTTTTTTTTAATACCTGAATTATTATAATCTCCCCACCTTAACATAGCTCATCCCATAGATATCAAATGAAACCTGTAGAGGGCACCGAACACACCACCCCACTCAAAGTAACCCGAACTCCCCTGGTCTCAAAGGTTCTGGATAAATATCTCAAGGGGATCCCCACCTTAGGAATTGCCTAACCCAGTCTCAACCCGACAAAACTCAAAACATGCAAAGGTTTACTAACCTGTTTCCAGACTCATGGTACTCTCATGACACATCGTCACCCATGCGCCTCATTGGTGCTCTCATGTTTCTCCGGACCACCAATGTATTTCGCATCGTATCGGTGTCCGCCTCCATGAGGTCTTGCATCCCATGGATACTGAAAACAAACCTGGTGCCTAGAACCTCAATTAACCTGCATCATCAATCCCCTGATGCCAACGAAAAATCAAGTAACCTGCATCCTTGATGCCCTTATGCCCACAACAACTCATGTAACCCGCATCCTCAATGCTCTGATGCCCACAACACCTCAATTAACCCGCATACTTGATGCTTCTGATTCTACACATCTCTCTCTCTCTCACACACACACACACACACACACACACACACACACACACATATATATATATATATATAACACCCGATATGGCACCAATCCCATTGATCAGCATCTAGTCAGTCCACAAGAATCCTATGCATCAGGTAGTCTCACAACAGACAGGCCTCAACAGTCCATGCCAAAATAAGAACAAAGAAATCACGACCACACTCGCGGTGTACCTCTAATCGTCATCAGATCACTAGCTTGCTCAACCTCTGGCAGCTCCACGGCATGCACCTAGCCTGATGCACGACTACCTGAAGCCTAACCTCCCTGCGGTGCTACTCTAGTCACCTGCCACTGACCCCTCAGCTGGGTCCCACTATCTCTGTCACGACCTCCATGAGCTCCTGAACCTCATCTACTCTCTCATAGTACTGAACCTAAACCATCTTCAAATGCCACCGTCTGTACTAGTCCCTGTCTGCCAGCTGCCTGGGGAGGCTTCCTGCAGAACCTCTCTAGATCCCCGACCTGTCCACATGCTCGACACTACTTTGGAGGCCTATCATAATGATTCTGAACATGTCCTGGTAGATCACACTGAAGAAAACCACTGTTGAACAGCCCTGAGGTGGTATAGTTGAGTCTTTGGCCTGACTGCCCTACTAAAACTCAGCTCGCCCTCACTTTTAGCTGTCTGAACCATCACATGAAGCTGCCGCCCGACTAACCTAGGTCCTATCCCTCTGGTTACCCTTCGATATGAGTGCCTGATTCACCGCCTCTGAGAAGGAACCTTTCTTGAAGATTCCTACCGTGATCCTAGTGGTGTGTCTTAATCCATCCTTGAAGTGCCTCAACTACTGCATTATCTTTTACCATACCAGGTGCAAAGTGATCCAGCTCAGTGAAAGTAGCTACATAGTCCATGACAGACATGTCTCCTTACCGAAGGCTCAAGAAATCTTGATCTCTCTCTTCCCTAAATGTATCCGGGTAAACGTACTCGAAGAACCTATCCTCAAAGTATTTCCATGCTATTCCCTCGTGCCTAATATCCTGAACAAGAACATCCCACCATTGCTTTGCCAGTCCTCTCAGCATGCACGTCACCTGCTTGACCCTCCACCCTGGAGGCATCTCGAGCTGCTTGAAGATCATCTACATGCTCTCTATCCAGTTCTCAGCCGCTTGTGAAGCACCCTCACCCTAGAAAATCAGTGGGTGCTAATACTGGAACTCCTATTTTAGATAAGCCATAGATGGATCTGTACCCTGTGCACCTCTATCGATTCCCTGCAAGACACGTATCAGGCTAGCTCGGAGCTGCTCGTCGAGCCATGGTGTGAATGCTGTCAAACCCGGCTGTTGTCTTGCCGAAACTGGATCTGGAACCTGTTCTTGTACCTATGCTTGTACCTGCATACCATGCTCTGCCTGTATTTAATCTTGAACCTGATCATGTACTAGCGACAATATATCCTCATTTTCCTGACGCTCCATCGAGGTGTATAGGAGGAACCTACTGAATACCATAAATGGTCAGACATCCCATATATATAACAATACATATTCAATGCAGATAAGGAAAGCAGTAAAGAGTAGCATAAAACAACTACCCTTACTCTCCCCTATCGTCACTCATGACCACAACATCCTGGACTCATGGCCTTCTAACCCACCCTCAATTGAGCCATGTATCATAAGTACCTCAGGCCATGCCCGTCCTAACAAATAACGTTGCCTCAACCCGACGACTGAGTTTCCCAATCCCAATGATCAAAATCACATCAACCATAATACCTGTATGGTCGTACATGATCCAGACACAATTACCCTTCCACATGAAATTCCACAATTATACATAGCATGACATAACACATTGCAATAACAAGGAATTCTATCAGGAAGTTCACCTATTCACATTTCAAAAGAATATGAAGCATGGAAATTGACTTTTTTTCCCATGTAATTATAACTTCAAAAATCATACGTGCAATTATGAAATTGAAATACCCTAAACTATACCTATCAAAATCCCAAAAAACATGCCTTTCCATACCGTACCAAGGTCCAATTCTTCATTACCACACCGGGTCAAGGGTCACATATCACAATCAATAACATCACATGCTAAGTGAGCCACTAAGGTGAAAATAATATAAAATTTAATCTAAGAAAAATCAAAACAATAATTTCCACCTAAGAAAACATAGTCCATCCCTCGTACTTGGGGCTGCAGGAACCCAAGCATAAGCTAGAAACCCAGTTCTAGTAATAACCTATTTCTAGTCTACAATATACAAATAGTACAACCAGCAGAAATAAAAAAATATCAACCTAATTAGTATCCAGCAAGACACTTCTACTAAATCTCTATAAAGAACTCCTATGATACCACTTTGTAATGACCCGAACCCGAACTGCCTCTCGAACAGTGCCAAACAGGTCAGGTGTCACTACCTTAGGTGCACCTACCCAAAATCCAAAGGCTTCCGACTAGCAGTGAGGGTCTTATAGGTATAGTGGGGAGGCTATACCCTCCCAGAGGATGATATTGGTACTAGTAAGATGGTAATATAGAACACATGCAACTGAAATAAACGACTCAGTAGACTTGAACCAGACCCTCAGAGCGGAACTACAATCAATATCGATAAACACTTGAAGCAACAAAATATAAAATTGTCAATGGAAAGTAAACACAACATCATTATAAACACTTGTAACTACTATTGAACAATAAACATGCATCCAATGAAAGTCATACATATCCAAAATTTAATGGCGCCAATGGATAACCAAGTGAAGATTCAAATGTAGCGTGCTGATACAGGAAAGAAAGTAAAACAAAGTAACACCAGCTAGGTAAGACATCAAGGTCCCTACCATCTCAATGCAATAGCTAATGCAATCCATCTTCTGATGCTGACCTATTTTCTGCATGCAAATCCATAAAGTCTACACGCGTCTCGAAGGGAAAGTGCAGGGTGTGAGAAGAATCTTAGTAGAATAAAATCCAACGGTGCGTACCTAAGGTAAGTGTTTAAGAAGGAATGCATTTATAAAGAAAACAGTAAATTGTACAATGGACACACCCAAACACAAACTCCACTGGTGCTTAGCATCCACCACGGAGTGTCACCTGCTTAGGCCAACGCTGGAATATATGTCTCGTAACCCGGCACCACGTTCCCCCTGACACCGCACGTCTCAAGTACCGACGTCTTGAAGGAAATCCCAAGAATAGTTACTCAGAGTAATAGTGATGTTTATCCTGAAATAAATACCCGGAAGGATGAAGATGTATTCCCTAAAAACAATGTAACTAGAGGGACAATGATGTCTTCCCTCAAATAACGGCAAGCCTCTGCCCCCAACCTAATAGCCTAAACACTATCCCCTGAAGGCTCATCACCTTCCACGTGGCTTCCTACGACACGAAACCCAAAACCAAAAGTACCTAAACCGTAACTAATGGGGGATTCTACCCACATGAGGGGCCAATACCTCCTCATCATAGAGTATCTCTGTGTGCACACTATTCATAGTTCTAGGTGAGCAGTAATCACCGAAATATTACCCAAGCTACAACACCTCTGACACATCGTGTCCCTGCGACCATGCCGCTCAGAGTCTGATGGCCTCTCCATCCAAGTAACCCAGGCCATGCCCAACCTGACAGTCATCCTACCTCAAGACGATGTCCATGACTCCCAATCTCATGGTCAGAACCACCCAAAGTAACCTGGGCCAAGCCCAACCTGTGACCAGCACCACTCAATAATACCCAGGCCATGCCCAGTAATACTAGAAAGTTCAAAAATATGAAATTCAGTAATTACATATATATCACATTTAAACAAAACCCATTAATAGGAAAACAACAATACTGAGGTCTTGGATGACTCAAACAATTTCATATCAATCATAATGAATTAAACTCAGCAGTTTAATCAAATAAAAACAATTCATACCATTTTGTCACCCCGACCAAAATTACCCATATGTACGACGACCCCTCGCCCAGCCCCGCTCAAGCCAAACAGGTATCAGGGCATGCCAAAAGGCATACCACAGGTTTAATAAACAATTTACAATGTAATATCAGATAAAAGTGGGTCCCACTCAAAATACCCGAAAACACGCCATAGGCCACATGACCCAAAGTCTACGAAAACAAAAAATATATATATACTGCCTACCTGAGACTCGTACGATGATGATCCTCCGATAACAACCTCAAATGAGGTCTAAAAAGTGGTAAATCTACAAAAAAAATCACAACCGCTCAAACCCCTATAACTCATCCTAGAACAAAATTCAGGAAGAAAAACTCAAGTGGAATCAAGGCCTAATAGAGGGGGTTCCAATGAATCAGACAGTGTTTGAATCAGGTCCAGATGAAGGAACGAGAGGGGATTGAAATCCCGGTTGGCTCTCCCCGCTCAACCGATGAAATATTGAGGTTCTGCCACAATATGAGGCTACTGCCCATTTTAGAAAAAAAAGAAACCAAACTACATGTATTTAGGACTACACGCCATGTGTATCATTTAACTGTTCATATGGAGGCCACTTTTCCACTAAGAACTTTCCAACTGACTACACGGCGTGTACTAGGTAGTACACGAAATGTGCTAGGTAGCACACGACATGTACTTTATTTTACTTATCTCCCTCGCTGACTTACCCACACAACATGTATATCCCTCACACGCGGCTATACTGCACGGCGTGTCCAAGGAGGACACAGCATGTACATGTTTTAACGTTAACACCTGGCCAACATGCCCACTCGCCATGTATTCCCTCCACACAATCAAGGTTACACGGCATGTCGCGTAACCCAACACGTTGTGTAGTAGGAAATTCCTACATAGTAATCACACAGAATGTACTCGGTGAGTACACGGCTGGCACTCGCCTAACCCATACACAACATGTACTTCATATTACACGGCGTGTAGTCAGGAATGTTCCAAAAACTGCCCAGTTTTCTCCAGTTTCCTTAGAAACAACCAAAAATTCAAACAGGTTCAGGATTTTGACCCATTCTAAAAAACCGAGTTCTAAAAATGCAGGTGAGGATGCACTGTTCCATGATGTTTCATTGTGTATGATGTAGACTTTTCAGAGAGCACCGCATCCTACCCCAACTATGGTGGAGTTTACGAGGGTGTTCCAGCAGTAGCCTCTAACAAATTTTTCTGGAGATGGAGGACTATAGGCTGTAGAGTCATAGTTGGAGGCCATGCATTATTCCATTGAGAATTTGGAGACACCTCTGGAGTGAGGGTGAAGCATGTGATGTACATTCTACATGATTCCACCAAGATATAGAGGGAAGATGTCTCATAGGTGGGACATCATCTAGACATGTCTTGGGAAGAGTTTCAGAAGACCTTCTATGACTATTTCTACCCTGAGATATTGAGGTCTGACCGAGCCCAAGAGTTTATGCACTTGGAGCAGGGATATCATTCAGTGATGGATCATTCTTCTCACTTTACAGATCTTCAATGCATCACACCGATTTTGGGAGGTGATGAGTTATCTTTGGCTAAGCGATTTGAGGATGGTCTCTGATATGAAATATGATTGCAGGTGAATGTTCTTAGGCTTACATTAGTGACTACAATATTAAACCTGACAAAAAATTTTGAGCACAATCAAAGAGAGTTGGGATCTGTGAGCTAGGGTGGTCTAACAAAAAGGGCCGGTACACTTTTGTTTGATAGAAGGATGTTCTACTGGGAGACTTCGCATGATCATTATTGTAGCAGTTATGTATCTTTAGGTATTAGGGTTATGTGATACTAGTGCGGGATGAGTGCTCACAAGAGACTCTGGTGACTGAGAGACCCAATTGTGTGTCAATCTTATGGCAAGATGGTCCAACTTCATCATTTTGCTTGTTTTTATCACTAAAAGATAGTGGGAGGAGATCCATTATGACTCGAAATTAAGTAAAATTACCACTAGTTTCTCCTCATAAATGGAACATGGGATCGTCAAGCCGTTCCAACCAAGGAGGTGGTCGTGGCCGTTGTAGGGAGACATCAGGTTTTTAGTGACATCAGGGTGGATCAGCTCAAGGTAGCCAGGTAGTGTTTCATGGTCGTAGTAAAGGTCCGAATATTGCGGTGGAATAGACCAAGTATAAGCTAGATCCTGGTCCCTCTACAGTTAGAGATACAAATCGAGATGCCTAGGTTTTAGCTTCTTATCTTTTTTATACAGGGCCTCCCATAGTGTTATATTTGTTGATCTTGTAGAGATCATTGAGCTCTGTATATTTATGTATGAGTATATTATGATGCTAGACACTTTTATGTTGATTAGTACAGCTAGTGTATGTCAGTTCAAGGAGTTCCCTCTTGAGGATGGTGGGTTTCACTTACTGTGGGATGTATATGTCATAGAGATGAATGTCTTCAATTACATTCTTGGAATGGACTGGTTGGTCTCATTTTTTTCCATTGGTGAATTCTATTGTTGTATGGTGTGTTTCACATCATAAGAGGGAGGATATTTTTTTATAAGGGTGAATTGGATGTCCAGGTGAGCAGAGTTGGACCCAAGCGTCATGGTTTGGGAGGAATTACAACCAAGATTTCAAGTTTATACATAGACGACAACAGTAATTCATAGATTGACTTTCCTCTAGTGGTGGAACCTTTCAGATATGTCTTTCTAGATGTATTTTTAGGTTTAACTTTGGACCGAGAGGTAGATTTATTTATTGAGTGTGTTCCAAGAGTTGCATAGGTGGTTATTCCTCCTTATAGGGTGGCTACACCATAAATACAGGAGCTCAAGAAGCAGTTAGAGGAGTTGCAAGAAAAGGGCATAATCTGACCGAGTACATCTCCATGGGGTTTTCCATTTATTTTCGAAGAAGGCATACTATACCCTCAGACTGTGCATAGATTATCGGAAGCTGAACCAGTTAATGGTCAAGAACCGATATCCCTTACCGAGGATTAATGATCTCTTTTATCATCTTTGAGGATCTTGGGTGTTCTTGAATATTGACTTGGGACCTGGTTATCATCAGTTGTGAGTTAGATCATCATGTATACCTCTTATATCATTTTGGAGTGAGTATGGTCTATACAAGTATTTGGTTATGTCATTAGGTCTCAAGAATTGGATGATAGTGTTCATGAAATTGATGAACTGATTTTCCATCCTTATTTGGATTTCTTAACAGTGTACTCTCAAACTTGAAACGACCATGCCCCCCATATTGAAATCTTATTGAGAACACTGAGAGATAATCATTTATATTCTATGCTCTCAAAATTCAACTTTTTGATGGACCATATTAAATTCTTGGGTCCTGTTGTCTCATAGGCAGGAGTACCAGTAGACAGAGAGAAAGTGAGAGTATAAGTTTCATGGGAGTAGCCGAATAATTTCCTTGAGGAATGGAGCTTTTTGGGGATTTATAGTTATTACAGTAACAATATACAAGAATTTTACAGCTTAGAAGTTCCAATGACATGACTAACTATGATTTTTTCAAAGTACATACTGACAGATTCCAAAGATTCAGCCTTTCAGAAGCTAAAGGGGAGGTTAACATCAGCACTGATACTAATATCTTCATAGCAAGGAAAGAGTTAAACTATTTACTATGATTCATCAAGTATTGGGATGAGAGCAGTGATTATTCATGGGGAATGATTCATTGCATATGGTTCTTAGCAGCTGAGGCCACAATATAGAAATTACCTAACACGAGATCTCATGTTAGCTATAGTTCTGTATGATTTACATTGTTGGAGGAATAATCTTCTGGGAGAGCATTTTATGGAATACACTGACCAAAAAAGTTTCAATTATTTATTTACATAGCGATATCTGAATTTGATATAGTAGAGGTGGGTTGATTACCTTTAGTATTTTGACATTGAGCTTGCCTACATGCCTGGGAATTTCAATGCAGTGGCTAATTCGTTGAGAAGGAGAACTCAGAAATTGAAGTTGAGGAGGCTAATAGTGAGTGGAAACTTATGGATCTGTTCTCTGATATGCATTTGCAGGTGTCTGAAAAACAGGGGAATGTGTTTCAATCATCTATAGATTTTACCTATACTCTACTGGACTGATTGTGAATGAGGTAGCTATCAAATTTCAAAGGCCTAGTCCTATGGGAGACTACGTCAGGAAAGGACGCTACTCCTAGGTAGACCATAGGCAAGGATGAGTTTTTTTCATATTCCATGGAACCTATGGGTTTTAGTGGACATAAATGTAGAGTTTTTGGTAGATTTTCATTCTCCCATTTGGGCAGCACATCTTGTTGTCACCAAGATATATCGAGATTTTAATTATTAGTATTGTTGGCTAGATGTGAAGAGATATGTAGCTAGTTTTGTTATGCGATTCTCCACCTATAAGTAGATGAAGGCGAAGCATCAGTGACCAACAAGGATTTTAAAATAGTTACCCTTTCCCGAGTTGAAGTGGAATGATATCATGATGGATTTTGTGATATGTTTACCATGGTCAACTCGTGGGAATGATGTAATTTGGGTTGTTATTGAAATGCTCATGAAGTTTGTACACATCCAACTAATTAATGAATACTTTTGTGTTGATGATCTACGAAGGTTGTTCATATGAAGGATTGTACTTTTGCATGGTGTTTCACACTCTATCATTTCAAACAGGGACACCCGGTTTACATCCTGGGTGTGGTAGGGACTACAGAGGGATTTGTGTACAAAGATACATCTTAGTAAAACTTACCATCCCCAAACATATGGCCAGTCTGAGCACACGATTTTCGTTTTGGAGGATATGCTACGAGCATGAGTTTTAGATTTTAGGGGCTCTTGGGAGAGACACATACCTGTAGTTGATTTTTCCTAAAATAACAGTTTTCCGAAAATTATTCATATGGAACATTATGAGGTTTTTATGGTATTCCATATCGATAACCCCTTTAATAGATGGAGTTAGGATAGATAATTATGATGGAACCTCAACTTTTCAAGGAGACCATTGAGATAGTGCAGTTAATTCTGAAGAGAATGGATACTACACAATCTTTCCAGAAATATTATGTTGATCGATGGAGAAAAGCTCTGGAGTTTGATGATGGAGATGATGTTTTATTACGTGTCACACTGATGTTTGGACATAAAAGGATTGGGAGACTGGGGATGATTTCACCAAGATTTGTCTGGTCGTTTGAGGTTTTGCAGAGAGTAATTCTGTTTTCCGATTATTTTCATTAAACATAGAGGTATCGGGCTATGCATGACTCCATTCATGTTTCTCAGCTACGACGTTTCTTTTCAAACCCGCTACAAGGTTTTCAAACTAAGGAGGTGGAGTTGGAGATGGATGCATCCTTCAAGAAGCACCCTATAAAGATTGTGTATTGAAGCACTAAGTTTCTCTATGGTTGGATTTTTCCTCTTTTAGAGGATCTATGGCAGCATGGGAAAGTACAACATGATACCTGGGAGAGGGAGGCTGATGTGCGATCATAGTGTCTAGAGTTTTTTGACGAATCTTCTTAACCACCAATGGAAGGGAGATTTGGGGACAAATTGCTTTAAGGGGGGATGTTTGTAAGAACATAGATCATTATTTTATGTATGGGTCTTAAATTTGGACTGTTTTTTTGGAAAAACAATGAAATATGAATTTTCTAAGTACATGATGTGTACTTATGAGTACACGCCGTGTACTCCGGAACCACGTACATCCGCGTATTGGCCATGGAACAGCCGAGTACATGGGTGTGTTGTGACCTGGATGACCGCTTAAGGTAGGGGATGGTCAAGGTCACTACATGGAATGTACATTTAATAAATACTCCATGCAGTGTTCTTTGTATTTGATATATCAGAGCAGGGTTGCATCTCATTTCCCAAACCAATATCATCTTCTCGTATTTTGTATAGGAGTTCTCGAGAACAATGAACAAATATCAGAGCCTCGTTTCTCTGTATGAACTCCGAATTGAGACATATTTAGTTGAGTTGGAATCCCGCTTGTGATTTATAAATTCCCCAAGGGCCCTTCTTCCTGATTATTCATTTATCATGAGTTATTCAAGGTTGAACAGTTTTCACCTTTTTTTAATATCTACATCATTCTATTTCGATTCAAGGACCTATGTTCAAGGGTATTGATCGTACAACATCAAGGTAGCTGGTTTGTTCCTTTTTTTGTTAGTCTTTGGATTATACGTTCTAAAAGTTTTACATAAAAAAGTTTGGGGTATTATGTGTTTTTGAATTTCACCCTATTTAATACCAGTTATGGTTTGATTGATTAAAAAGGGGTGTTTTCTTATACGTAATTTTATGTACTTTGTCTTCCATGCCAAGGTTTATTATGATGAAGTTTGATTAATTATATGAAATGTTGGTGATATTCTTTGTGATTGTTTAGCCATGTAGTAGCTATAGATTACTTGTGCTTCTTGATCTGATATGTGCACTGTTGTTTGCAATGGACCGTGACAGCATTGGACAAGGAAGATTGTGGGGGTTTCCATGGTTATTAACATAGGATCATGAGATCCTTGATTTAGATATTTACATAGGTGTATTGACCATGATAACTACCCAGGTTGTCATTTATAATTTGTTTATTCTATGTTGACCCAGGGGTATTGATCGTGAGATCTACCCAAGAGGTTGATTATAAGTTTATTTACTACTATGTGGGACCAAATTTTCTTTCCCGTGGGTGATTTTCCAAAGGGTCATTCTATAATGTTTTTATGCTATGTTTAATCATAGGGGTTAGTCTGTGAGGGTTGTCCCAGAGGGTTGTCTATGAATGATTGAATGATTATGACGAGTCTACCAAGACAATGAACAAACTTGGACGCAAACTTACGGTTTGTTTAGTTGGTATTCTGAGATGTATATTGTTACTATTTCATAGGGGATACAAAGCCTAAGCTAGATCCCATGTTTTACATGATTCAAAGAATTGAATAATAATTGTAAATGAGTGTAATTGAGAAATGTAGGATTGTTTACTTTTTAATATTTCTTAGTTTATTGCTTAATTTTTGTATATTACCATCTATATATATTCACTGATAGTTAGGCATAGATTTTTTTGTGGCTGCCTACTGGGATATGTCTCACACTTTATTTTCTTTTGGACCCAAACAGATTATACAGTTTTAGTTATAGATAAGGGAATTTCCCATTCATTATCAGGTTCTTGATTATTGTTGGAGATAGAGAGCATGTGACCAAGATGAGGCGTGTGATGCTGTTGGATTTTACTGCATTTCTATACATTGGTTTCAGTATATTATTTCTAATATTTTGACTTGTTTGGATAATTTCATAGACACATGTAACATGCAACATTTATATATCATCTAGTAGTTATATTGCTATCAGTATTCCAATGTTTACTTTTGTTGTATGGGATTACTACTTCTACTATTGGTTACTAATTGATTTCCATTGTGTATACTCTACCAAGGAGGACACAGTTTCTACATTATCACACTATGGCCCTCACCGCTAGTCGATATGCTCTTGAATTTAGGGAAATGCATTTGAGGTCATGTGACCAACCGGGTTTGGGGCACCATCAGGTGGGACCCAGAACAAGAACGTTACAAATACCTTCAATGTTAAATGGATTTTTTGATCCCTTAATCACAATATAAAGGATCATTTCCACTAATATAATCTTTAGCATTCATGAATGTTATGACGAATAAACAGATTAAATTTATTCTTAACGTAATGTGGACGAATCTATAAAATTTTGTAAATTGATCGAGAATGTTTATCTTAAGGAAGCGATTATGTGTAAGAATCATTTCTATAAAAAATGATAAATATTTTCCTCTTACTCTATGACATAAAATGGAAAAGGGCATCCATTCCCTCATGAAAAATGATAATGAATCTTCCAAGGTGTATGAGGAAAAATTCACAATAGGCAGATGATAGGCCTCTAGGATTGTTCTTATCACTAAATTCAAGGTTGACCACTTCATTGGTGGGAGAAAACCCCGTTTATGAAAATACATTGCAATCCATGAATTTTATAGGTATGTGGATTTTTTCTAATATGATCCCAATATCGAAATGGAGAATGGTGAGTATAGAGGGTAAAATAGGGATAATGAGTGGAAAGTGGAGTTTAATTCTAAAGGTCCAATGGAGAAATCTAAATGTGATAATAAATTTACATATCCCACCTTTCAATAGTGTGGAAAGAATCATCACACAAATTGAATAAGGTGGGCGATGAAATGATTTAGGTAGAGAAATAAAGGGCACATTGATTGAAATTGCTGACTAAAGAAACATGCTAATGTGATAGAGGAATGGATCTCTTTTGTAAACAATAAATGCATTTTACATTCTACAACTAAAATGAACTAGGTCCCTTTCAAAATAAACGAACAAAGACAAAGGTATTTAAAGACAATTGACAAACTCCTTAGAACAAGGGAGATATTTTTCCTTCACAATTATTGAGGTGGATCTCCCGAATGATGTGATGATAGGTATTATATTTATTCATTATATTACTCCACATATATCCATGGATGACATTTTTATGTTTTTTTATGATGGGAAATCTTATTCCAAGATAGATAATCACCTGTGAGATCATTGATCACATCAGAGTGGTGTCCTATTGAAATTTTCTCCCACCTAACATATCTAAAGTTCATGATGTATTTCAATTTATCTCTCTTGATAATGTACATATCATACTCCTCTAATTTACTTAATCTAAATGTTGTACCATTTTATAATTTTCCATTCCTATAATGAGGAACCTGTGAAAATCATATATTATAGAGAAAATGTTCTCTGAAATAATAAATTCACATTACCAAAGTGTTGTGGAGATAAAAAAATTTGATGAAGCAATGTGGAAACCAAAGGAACTAATGAATCCAATTGACAAAAATACATGAAATGATGGTCTTCACTAGTATGATCATAATCTTTGAAAACCATTTATCGGAGATTAAAATGGATATAGAATCAGATGGATTTTCCCTTCACTAAACAAAATATGGGATCCATAAACTTATGATTGGGAAACACCATTTACCAAAGAAGAACAAGCTCATCATGATCATGGTCCAAACCATATACATTGAACCACCCCATGCAAATTTTATCATTATCCACCGTGACCATGAGGAGGTTTATTTGTATTGAAGGGATATATATCAAGAACCTATCTATATGAGTATAAACTATATATTTTAAAGAATAATGAATATTTTTTTGATTATTATTGTCACATTATAAATGATTTTTATTTTTGATACAGTAAAACTCAAACTATATTTTTTTGGTAATATTAAAATCCAATTAAGAATTTTATTTTGATGAATTATTAGATATTTGGAAATTTGATATTTTCATATAATATTAATATTAAATAATTTTTATTAAATATTCCGGATCACTTAGTTTTTATGAAGTCAAATGTAATTTTTATAAGGGTCCAAAAATACTGATTTTCAAAAAATCCATCATTTTTCAATAAATTTCAATTATAATAATAAAAGTTGAAATAAAAATATTTAGAATATATATATATATAATTTATATTATTTTTTATTCAGAAGATCAAAACTATCCATTATCAAATTTGACATAATTTTCTGAGACATTCAATTTTTCAGGTTAAAATTAAATATTTTATAAATATACATTGGTTATTATTACATAATAATGACACAAACATGATGTAATAAATATCTGAAATGGTATACATGCCCAAATAAATCATTTATATTTTAAATAATGTGATTTTATGTTTATTTCATTAATTTTTAAACACTATTATGAGTTCCCCAAAATAGATAATATATTTTACATTTTTAAATCATTTCTTTGAGAGTGTGACTCACTTTCAGATAATTATGGATATTATTTTATTACGTTAGTCCACTTTCCATTAAAAAATAAAATATACTACCTTTTAGAATAAACCATGGTAAGGTTTGTGTTTTATCATTATTTTATTATATAGGGTGAAAACCCTATGTCTTAGAAATGACAAAATAATTCCCCAATCATTTCCTTTAAAAGCACACACAGGATCCCATTTCTCTTTACTAACACTTGTTTTAGGAATTTATTAATATTCCCTCTCCTCCCTTGAGTCCTCCCAAGGTGACCTGAGCCCTTAAGAATCTCCTACCCACTATTTGTAGTCACACACTCAAGTAAGGGATCCTTAAATCCTATTCATTATTAATTATTAATTATTATATTATGCTTTTGATTTTCAATTCCTAATGTTGGGATATTCCAATACTTTTCCCTATTAATGAAAATCTGATTTCAAAATGGTAAAATACCCATTTCAATCTCATTTTTTGATTTGTTGAATTTTTTTATGATGTTGTTTTGCTGATGAAATATCACCATGATTTCCCCGGGAAAATCTATTATGTAGTGAATACCATATCCATATCCTATTAAGGTTTTTCACCTATATACACATATAATTAATTTAATTGTGAATTTTATTCATTTATTCCACACTCCTTCATCGCTTAATACTATATGATGTTGAATGAATCCATATTTTATGAACTACGTGGCACACATAATAATGAGAATGAAATGAATGTGACAGGTGAACCCAAAATTATATAGGGACCCATTGCATTTTGAAATATATTTTCTTCAAAGATGTCATGTTGGGGCGTGGAATAAACATAATTCCCTTATTGTACTTTTTACATCCTGAATTATTTTTAGTTATCCTTGACCTATGTTTATGATGAAGTGTTTTTTGTTGTTTCCAAATTTCTCATGTTTAGATTTTCATTCTATATCATGAATTATTATTCAATATTTTTTATTACCCATTTATATTCCTATTTTCTAACTCATGTTACCTTATTTAATACTTATTACTTTATGATATATAGAGATCATCCATTTCATATATATTTCCCCATGTTATCTCAAGAATTATTATGTGCGAGCATGTTAGGGAAGATTTCAATAAAGATGTTGTCTTTATAGTCTTAAATTTTTACATAATGTATCTAATAACCTAATAAGATATTCTTATAAATATTTTTGGGTTTAATTATGATTAATTTTATTTAAGAATCATGTATTAATGAAAAATAATGATCCGTGTTTTTATAATGATCATAATCAACCAGGGATTTTGAATAAATAGTACATTAAGGATCTTTGTATAGTGAGAAGAAATATCATACCATCCATCATAAAATGGTTATTGTTTAAAAACATTATTATAGAAAAATTTAGTAGTATATTTTTAGAATATATATAGTTTATATAATATGAAAATAAACAACTTTTAGGGAATTAGCATGATTTCAGTAGAGATGTTTTGCAATTATTGGGTTTTTAGTTTATTGGATCATGCAAGAGTAAATTTAAAATAGTGATGAATTTTTAGAATTTTAAATTGAATGTAAATGACGATACCTTAAAGCATAATCAAATTTGGAGATATATTACTGTTTTAATCTATGTGAAATGTAATAGTAATATAATGAATCATGAAATATTACCTCAAATGAAGAATAACCCATATAATTTTTTTGAATAACTTATTTTCATTCATCTCTAATGTTCATTATGTAAGGTTGTGTGTAATTATTTTAGTGGGATAATTTTATTTAAACTATGTAGTGAAGATAATTTTTTGTTTCCCAAAAAATAAGACGGTATGCGACCCTGAATCAGACACCTCTCAATATATTTAATCATCCCACTCATAATAAAATGTTGTTTCAAATATGATGGTTCCCTCTATTGGATTCTCCGTTTGTTTATAATGAAGGATAATGTTATTATTTTCATAGAATAGGAGTTCTGTAATTTTACAAAATGAATATATGTGGGAAAGAAAACCAAATGATTTGAAAATATTAATTGTTTCATGATTTTACTATTGTATATTATATGGTATTTTCACATAATAAATGTTATAAAATAATTTCATTTATAGATAATATAATTAATTAAGGGTATTTTATTAATTCAATGTCTATTCTAGTATATCATTCAACTAATTTTTTTAAAAATGTTATGAGCCAATGGATATATAAATACGAACGGGATAAACATGAAATAAGTTATGAAGTATATTTTTAATCCAAAGATTAAATGATTTTTATATTTCAAATAATGTTTTAAAAAATAATAGTTAAAATGATGAATCCATTAATTGATTCAAAACAAGATTCAATGATACTGTAAAAAAATACAAGTCTTTAGTGAAATATTAATTAGTTTTTTATATCGAATAATATAATTACGAACATCCTAGATTTATTTGATAAAAAATTTCTTCATTAGGTGATATGTGTGTTATTTTACTTGATGAACTATATATTATCTTCAATTCTTTTGAAAAAAATAAAAATACAATTATTTATAATTATTTTTTGAATGGTATTTTTGCTGAAGAAATGTGGAAAATCATGATAAATGATGAAGAACCAAATGAATATATTGAATATAAAAATTATGATATGGTTAATGAATATATAGAAATTTTTCAGAATTTGAATCATATGAAAATAAATAAATCAGCATACACCTATAGAGATAGAAAGAGGACATTCCAAAAATGGAGAAGAAAATATTGTGTAACTAAATTGGAAGAATAATATATAACTAATAGAATCAAACAATAGGATAATTTTCATGATAAAATAACTAAAATATAGATGATTTAGTGAACAAAGAAACATCCTTATAAGGTGATTTTGAATATGGTGAAGAAACATACTTAGAACATAACATCAATGTTAAATTTTAGGCCTGTATTTTAAGAAAAAAATGTAAAAAAATATATTAATGTTATGATGATATTTTATTGGTGGAATTAAAAAGAAAATTATTAATTTCATAAATGAGATACTAAAATCATTAATAAATTGATAAAATTATAGTTCAAGGAAACATGGAATAAAAAGAAATTCAATGTTCTAGAATAAATTCGTATATAAAAAGTTGATGAAAGAATGAATATTCAATAAAAAAAATTCTTATTTAACTATTGTAAAAAATGGTGAATGAAGACTACAAGAAAACTGTTAAGGTAATGATTGAATAATCATTCATTTTTTATATTTCATGAACCTAAAATAATTTTACCACTATAAATAACATTTAATAAAAAAATCTCTTCTAATAATGTATTACCAAAATAAAAATAAATACATATATCAGGTAGATAACATAGTGATAAAAACGATTAATTTTTTTGGAGAAATGGGTATTAAATGTAACCCATAATAAAGAAAATGATAAATTAGGGAATATCATGATAACTAATTCATGTATATAGAATGAAATGTTTCTGAAAACTCAATAGATAAAATGGATTATTATGATTTTGTGTTTATTATTGGTTCTATGAGATATTCATCATCAGTTATTAAATATTTTTGTAAAAATTTTTACTATACATTATAATAAATAAATCAAGGTGTATATATTGTGATGTGAAAATAAAAAATGTTCAAATAAATGGATGGATGTGAATTAAAATATGTCAAGTATTACTACCCAAAACTCATTTGAAATCATGAATGATGTTGGTTGATGAATTGAAAAACTAGTGTTCAATGTGTTATATTGTATGAAATATCTCACTAGATTGTTATGTAATAGATAGAAGAGTAATGCAGTTTACAAGAAGGACCATTAAGGGAAGTTATTCATAAATGAAGTATCGTTCATGGTATGAAATAATGGGTAATTTTCTATTATTCATAGTGGTTGTTCATCAAACGTGAATTTATAGATATAAATTATCATTAATTTGTGACATCATGATGGTTGAGTACATACATTGGTAAATGAATGTTCACTTATAATCATGTGGGTTGGAATAGCTGATGTTTAATTGAGAGGAATGAAGTCCAGAAAAGTAATATTGTTTGAAATGATGAAACATAATTTTATAGTGATTAAAAATTTTGTGATGAATGAAATAGATATTTAATTAAAAATAACATGTGGATAAAAAAATACATTTAATGGAAGAACCATTATAATTAATGAAAGATCAAATAGAATCTTATTTCAAATTTAATATCTAACTCATTCATAGTACATGGATACTATGTTGCAGAATGTTTTATGGCTTGGTAAAATTTCACCCCATCCCAAAAGAAATAAGAAAATTATTTAAAATATTAATTGGGGGAGAAATAATCCCTTACTATAAAAGGAATGAATATATTTTTGAAACATTATGAAATATAAGAATTGTGAATGATATACAAAAAAATGTGGATATTTAGTACACTAGAACACTGGAAGTTATATATTTATAATACTATATTATTATGAGAGATAATAAACTAGGGTTGATCATTATTTCCATATATTCATTTATTACTAGGCTAGAATGTATAATATTCCATTTATGAAGAATTAATTAGAGAATATTCAACTGTTTAAAACAACTACAAGAATATTTCAGAATGTGATAGGTGTTAAGATAAAGAATGTGAGGTCTAATAGTGGAATTGGAAAATTTAAAATTATTTAGAATGATTTATGAAAAACAATGTGATAAAATATCAATATACTATTACATACCTTTCATAAAAAAAATTTTGGTTGAAAGGAAAAAAAATATAATCATTTTAGAGATGGGATGAAACATTGTATCTGAAAAAAATTCATTTGGAGAGTTTTTACTTTCACAATTTTGTTCTGTCAAAATACATTATTGTTGATACCAAAAACTCACAAGCCTTTTAATGAGTTTTAGTATAACTAAAATTCAATATTCAAATAATGTAAATTTTTTGAAGAACATGTTACATGTATCTTAAAAGTAAAAAAACTGGATATCTTATGAAAATTTACAATGATGGATAGTCATGGGATAATATTCTCATTGTATTGGATAAAAATTACATAAAAAATAATCATGAAAAGATATTATAATATTTAGATGTCAAAATTATTATAAATCACTACCAGATAGAGGCATTTATCGAGCCTCGGTATGAAACAACTATAGCTAGACACATATAGATTTCTAAAACATGTATTTCTAAGAAAGAATTAATTGATTATGGATTACTTTATTTTGATTCAGATGAAAAATTTAATGATGTAAATATTAAAAATATGTTTCATATGTATATGGATCCATGATTTTCATTCATATTAGTTACATAATTTATTTTTGAACACTCATTACTTTACAAAAATAGATAAATGAAAATCATAATGTTATTTTACATTTCGAATATTTGAAGCATAAACAACTAATTAATTGGTGAAATTCATAAACACACACAATATTTGTAACTAAAATAACACTTCCTAGACATATCATACAGAATAAATGTCATCATAACCTAAGGAAATGAAACATAATAAATGGGGATCTCAGATGCTGATTAATGGTAAAAAAGGGAGATCTATGAGCATAATCTAAACATAAGGGTATGAAATCAAGAGCACAACATTTAAAAACCATACCAGGGATATAAAAGACAATAATACTAATTCATGGAATAAATATTGGTATTTCATTAAACATGAATAATAATGGAGTCAAATAAGGTACCATCCCAACCCGACAGCCCATTAAACTAGTTGCTTTACCATTCCCCACATGGACTCCTGCACGCCTCCCCATATGCCAGAGGTCGTTGTCTAAAAGAGACAGCCTATTTGTGGTATGGTGGGGATATTTTACCCTCTAGATCAGAGTATCACAATTATATATCATGTAAAAATCAATAGAAAAGATCATAAGAAGTTTTAATATATAAGGTAATGTATCGGAAGTTATTCATAATAACTATATAAAAGATTCCCAGTCTAATATAAAACTAAAATTAATGTTTAGGATTTGAAAAAAGAATAATGAATAAAACACATAGTAGAAAATATCCTACAATAAAATAGAATAAATAAAAGACAGATCAAAAATCCTGAGGGATGTCTCCACATGCATCCTACGTACCAACTCAGTCATGAGATACTAACTCATAGTTAAAATTCATAACATAAGAAAAACATCAAGGACTGATGAATAAGTGTATCATCTCAAGTACACTAGTGAAATAGAAGCCTAAGAAGGGTGTGAGATATAATCAGTTGGCCACCACCAATGATGTCAAATGAATAATCCATTTCATGAATATAAATTATTTTGTGTTCTATGAATCCAAATTAAAGCAATGATACATAATAAAAAACCAACCACGTCAGGATCAGGTTCCACAATGAAACCTTGCCCAACCATATATACATCAGCCTAAATTGGAGATGTCCAAACCATGAGAAACTTGTACAAGGAGGTAAGGATGATGTTATAATGAAATATACATAAAACTACTGTGGTGAGTTATATTGATCCCAAGTATGTGATATTTTCATGGACGACATGTCCCTTGGATAATATATATGTTTCCTATCCTTGTATATAAAAGTAATTACCATTATATAATATGCATCTTGGTCCCGTCTGAGGTGAACCCCAAAAAGGAACCCTTATATTGCACCCGGATCTTGATAACACTCACTCATGTAATATTCCATCCAATAAGATCCCATATTGGCCTCATAATTATCACTCGAGGCAGATTGTGAGACAATGACCTCTGACCTCATACCTAGTATCTCACATATGGGACCAAGCCTCACTCGCTGCCAGCTGAAACCATCTATACAATGAACTTATCCATGTTTTCTCCCCTAGGTAACTAGTATCACTCATATGAGGGTAAGATGAATGAAAAATGATCTTTTCATGGCTTACAATTCATTCCCAAAGTGTAAGCATAATCAATTAGAGAAACTAATCATTGGAACAATCAGCATGTCCTTAGAATTCCTTGAATGGAATTCCCAAGAATCACTCACAAATATTGAAACTTATCTAATAATATTAATTAAACAATATAAAAATATAATAATTGTTCATCCCATAACACAAAGTAAAAACATTTATAGGCTCTCACCAATTTTCCATTTCAATGAATAATTTAAAATGGGGAACAAATGTAAGTAAGACACATCACTTTTAAGAAAAATTAGTTGACATGGACACCAAATTCAACCATAATCACCATGAAGAATACAAAATATATCCTTTTCTAACTAAATTCAATCCACCTCATTGAGGGGTTTTATTAGAAAACAAGACATTATTATTTAAACAATTAATATCATTCAATTTAAATAATAAAATTTCATCAAAACAGAAAATTGAAACCATTTAATTATTCTTTAACATATGAAACACTATAATTAAATATATAACTAAAATAATACCCAAATGGGTGGCTCTAAAAAAATAAGAAAATATTTATAAGGGAATCCATACGGAACCACCCGAGGGGTGGTTTAGAGTGAGATCATTATATCCGAAAATATGAAGAGGAGTCTGTTGAATTAATAAGTTGAATTTTTTTGTCAAAATAATTTATGAATTTGGAGCTGACAATGGGTATGTATAGAGAATAGACTAGAAAAAATATATATGAAAATGATGAATCTTGAGGTAAAAGCTTTAGATTATCTACCTTAATCTTATATCTACCCACCCAATATCAAGTCTTCATTTTTTCTATTTCGAGAAAAATTAAGAAATGATCATCGACCATTATAATAAGGAAAATGACCATGCACCAATGCCAATTACTGATATGGATGATAATTGATTAATTAAATATAGGGGAATTAGGATCTTATAAAGGTGAATATATAGGTACCTATATTTCTTGATTTTGTTAATGTATAGAGGAGATACCACCATGTATAGTGGAGGATAAAATGGTGGACCTCAATCAAGATAGTGGGGATGCATGTGGATGCGAATAATTTAGGAGAAAAAAGATAGGCTTTTAAATTTTATAAAGGGTGAAATCATATTTTCCCTATAATAGAATTTGAAATATGGTATGACCACATGTTTGGAAAATCTATGCACCAAATGTGAACTATGGATCTACCCATGGAGAACCACACATGGTTAAGGTGGACAGTTTCCTTAATCGTGGACAGTCCATACTAAAACCCTCTATCCAAAACCCATAGTTGGTCACACATATGGTTAGATCATCTATCACGGTCTGACCAATCATTGGGGAATATCCCAGTCATTTGTATCATGTTGCATGGTTTTCCCTCGGGGTCTCACGGTTATAGAATAACCTTGCTCCCAAGATAGTTCCATCCAAATTCAGGTTTTCATGGTATGTAACTCCATTAACATGATTCACTACCAATGGAATCCCTCATTCCTTTATCTAAATATATATATAATACAATTAAGTGTTACATCTATTGGAATTCCATTCCAAATCTTGGATTATCAAATGGATCATTCAAAAAATGAAAATTTCAAAATCCCATTGAATTTCATCCATTTCAAAAACATGGGACTCTGCAGTCTCCCCTCATTTAAACATCTCTTCTCCGAGAAAGACTTCATGAAATGAATATAACATCACTCAACCTTATCGATTCTGGAAGTATTATTCAAACTACCATGTTGTACATCCAAATGACCAATTCTCCTTCAGGTGTCACCTAATCATGTTTTACACGAGCCATACAATATCATTCCCTCACATTATTTTTTTTCCAAATTGCAGCATTTAGATGACAATAACCCTAGCCCATGGAACTAGAGATAGGATTACAGTGTTGTCTAATTTACCCCCTATCATATAGTGCTTGAACCATAGGTTCTATAATTTAAAATCCAATTTCAAAACAAGGAATATCTACCTTTGGAATTTACATTCAAAACATGCTCATATCATTCCACCATTGATCACAATATGTAACATGATTTGATCCAATGGTTTACTCTAAACCACAATTATCTAAAAATATAGAGGAAGACAGTTAAAGACATTTTCGTCTGACCATTCATGAAACACTAGGCCTAGTCAACCATTGTACATAAAATGCGAAGCCTAAAAAATTTAAAGAAAGGTATCTATGAATTTTCTCAGAGCATGATATCTGAAGCTAGTAAACAACATCCAATGATATCTCTATGGAAAATCCCCACATTAAGCCATTGTGTCTTATCAAGAACATAGGTTCATGCTTGATCCAGCACACATGGATGTCCGCTATTTTTAACGTCATATCAAATTACAAATAATGTTTGAGAAACATTGAGAGAAACAATAAGAGTCCAAGGAACTCGTCCAATGTGATCCATAATTGGTTCATTCAAGGTAGACATCGGTACAAAGTCAAAAATTCACACATCTAAAATGATAACTAAACCTAACGCCTCACCCACCAAGTTCTCATGTCAGGGAGAATACTGCTCGTGTCCATGAGCCCATCCATTGGGTTCCATTACTGGAAACTAGGTATCACTCTAGACTATCCCTGTTTCTATGGAAAATCATGCCTTTAAGAGTTCATTTGACAAAACCCCCCCAATAAAGACCATATACATTTAAAACATTAGTGTGGAATAAGAACAATGATCTATCAGTGTGCACGGATGATAAAAATATAGGTATTGTGGTTTTATTTAAGCTAGAATGTCACTATAATGATTTAAAAGTACTTTAGAGTGGACATGAGACATTTCTTCTGAAACACAGATGATGTTCCTTGAAAGTTTCCTAACCATTGATATCTCATAACATAAGGAAATGGACAGTCAATCCCCTACTATCTGACCTCCTTTAGAGAGTTCTGGATTTTACTTGATGACACAACCACACTACTCGACCATAATAAATTCATCACTTAAGGCATCCCATTGTCACTCAAGAACAACCAGAAATGTCCTTCACTAAGTTATTGTGTTACCAATGTTTCATTATCATCCCACCATTCTTCATCTTTCTTTATCACAAGCGCTGATATAAAAACAAGTGACCACCAGACAAAAAAATCATGTTTCACAATTTCAAAATCGTCTTTCCATGATGGATCTCCCTCTTATTATAGGAAACAACAAGACACATCCAACATGATTCTTCAAACCATAAGAGGGCTCTGGTCATAATATCTTCCAACATTGGTAATTCATCCCATGAAACAAACCCTATTAACCACTGATGGTTTGTCATATAAGTGGAAATCATTCTTTACAATTAATTCTACCAAATATAACGATATACTAGCATCTTAGAATCGTATGATTACATTCTCATCTAGAAAAACATGCAAATCTCCTCCGGAGTTATGTCCATGTTCACTATAGCATTAGGCATAAAATCCAAAAAGACTAACCAAATTTTCAAACCCATAATCCCCTTCGAAAAATCATCCCAAATAGTTGTATGAGTAATTTTACTTGCTAATGATGAGGTCACAATACTTTACAGATGACTGATATGCAAATAAAAATAGATCAATGCTTGAACGAGTACTGTTTTCCAAAAAAATTTCATTACATTATTTAAAAATATGATGATTACCAAATATATCGACACATACTAACCTGATATTACACGACAAAATGACACATCCCAGATACTATCCATAAGTTTATCAACCATATCCATTATGGTATTTCATTTCACACATGATGACCTAACTATGAGATGCCTTACTATTTAATTCTATAGATTTATTAGTTGACCTCCCAAAACACCCAATACATAAAATGAATAAAATTAAGGGTTACATAATGTAATAAGAAGCTAACCATTCCCTTGGATGTTTTTTACCACTAGAACCGAGAAACTGAAAATTATCTTAATTGTAGCATGTTTCAAAACAAAACTTGACAATCATAAAAACAAGGTGTTGTTTATGGAACTAAGAGTCATACATGGGACTATGTTACTCAAATAGTACCACATCAGAGGAACTTCTTGTATGAAAAAACAAAGGATTCTAATGATATGAGGGATATACCTATAATGTGTTATCCCCTAAACGAAAAAAATAGAATTTTCAAAAAACAAGGTCATGCCAAGAAAGGTCACTAAGATTAAAGGCTGATCATTTAGATTTTGACATTGGAAGGAGGAATCCTATAGAAATGATCATATTCAGTTTCATTGAAAAATGTCAAGATGTGTTTCAACTACCCATAATCGGGTGTTATGGATAAGTACACCAATTATGATTTCACATTAAGTCACTAAACCAAAAATAATTTACTCTGTTAAACATTTTATTGTTCATCATTACACAAAAAAACTAATACCAAACATAAGGAAAAAGTATCAGGTACCTTTTTGGGATAATCTAAATAAAACAACATGAAAATCATATTTACATACACTTTATAGAATTGTATTAATCAACAAAAATCAGGACATAATAAATTTATTGATTACATAATATCATATTTAAACAATATTCATTAATTTAAAATGATTCACAATTGGCTTAGTACAAGAATGTGTGAATTACTATCTATAGTGGAAAACACTATTTAGGCTGGAATTCACATTTCATTAAACTAATCCCTCATTTAAACAGAACCGAAATGCAATTCAATGTATCATATTAATAAAATATTCATCTTCATGTAAGATTCTACCATATATATATAATAACCATATATATATATATAATAAACATAAAATTGTGGAGTTTTAGGATCTATGGTCTACCGATAGGAAAAGGAGACCTATGAGGTTCCAATTAAACCAATTTTTGGTTAAACTAATTGAATCCCACACATTTTAAAAAGTAAAAAAATTAAATCACCCTTCGGTGGTTGAATTCATATGGAAGAAGCCCCAAATTAGCTACTCGGTTCCAGTTGTGCATTTAGATATTTTTTACATACTATTCATAAAGTTCAATATAAAATAGGTACAAGAATTATATAGAAACCAACAAAAATAATATTGAAAATTTAACCACATTAAAATTTACACTAGTTTATCGGAAGTGGGATCAATAAAAAATCAATCAGTTTTATGGGTTTCCAACTTTCACTATATAGAGTGCCCATATACGTTACACGTTGTAGGAGGCTCCCATATTACTATAAAAATTTAATCCAGTATTATAATAAAATCTATTATCCTTTACACATGTGGAAATGAAATTAATAATAAAAAGTTCATATACATTGGTTCGATTATACGGGTCACCTAGTTCCAATTCTTAAAGTTCACATACCCATTACCAATGTAAATTGGTTCCCATATGATCACAAACAATGGATTTATGATAATAGAAAAATTTAACACTTTAAATATTAATACAATATTTTTTATGTATATAAAGTTCATAAATAGTGTTTTATATGGGTCCCCAGTTTCCAATTTTTAAATCACTCATACACAATACAAATTTAAAATTGACAAGCATATAACAGAAACCAGGGTGCTTTAGCCAATGATAAATAGGAATATATTAATTAAAACTAAAAAATGGAATTATTTAGTCACCTATCATGGTAAGAATGTAGACATTCTAAAATAATCACTGGGCATTCCAAAAAATCACAATGATGTAATCTAATAATGGAATGACACTATGTAACCATGAGACACTCAAACATGGTATTTAATATGGGAATTTTAATTACATCATGAAATCATTCTAATCAATACCTATTAATGTGAAAACTATACATGTTATTGATATTTTTAACATGGAATATAAAAGACAAGAAATTAACACACATGGAACTTTATAAAAAAATTCAACAACATAGAAATGCAATCTATATGGCACTGCACATGCATGTAATGGAACATTCATGGCATGGGACATGAATGGCATGTGAATTCCTAGGTTCCTATCATAATGCATGACATGATAATTCCATTCCATACAGTATGTGGGTAAAATCTATTAATCTCATAAATTAGTAGGAAGAAAAAAAATCCAATCACTCAAGGAAAAATTATAATCAACTATAAGAGAAAACAATCATGAATGAAAATCCCACTCCTAGATAGTTATACATTTCCACATGCATGGATTGGTCACTCCCCAGATTACTATTTACCAAGCACCAACACATTTCTATTAAACTTTATACTAGCCCCAAATAGTAATAATATGTAAAATTAAGAGTTGTTAACACATTCTAACATCCCACATGAAAGACCATTAAACTGGTAACTGGACCAGTCACCACATGACCTCAAGCATGCCTCCCCATATCCCAAAGGCTTTCGACTAGTAGTGAGGGTTCAATGGATGTATGGTGGGGAGACTATACCCTTGAGATCGAGTAGAATAGTGTTATATTAGGTGTAAATAAAATGAAAGCATCAGAAGAAATGTAAATACCTTAGGTAATGCAATAGAAATAATCTTAATAAATAATTACAAGTCTCCCATATTCATATACAACTAATTTTTATTTCTATGAGATGCTAAAAATAATGAAAGAAACAAACATCAGACAGTACCATACAATACAGGAAAAAAATATATGTTAGAAAGAAATACCCAGGGGTTATCTCCATGCATATCCGGAGTACCATCTCTCTCATGTTCTTCTAACTTCCTGGTAAAATTTATAACACAAGAAAAAATAACATGGACCTTTAAAAAGAGTATCTGCATGTGTACAACAATGAAAGAGAGGCCTGTGAAGGGTATGAGATATACTCTATGTTCTACCATCAATAGTTTCAAAAGTGGAATCTATTTAATTCTTATAAATTAGTTGGATTGTAGTATTTAAAAAGTAATGTAATGATTCATAATAAATAAACTATCAACTCGGGGTTCGGTTCCCCATGGAAACCTAACCTACCCATACCTCCTTCGGCTTAAGCTAGAGATTTTTATATAATAGAGAACTATCATAAGGAGGTATTAAAAAAATAGTTAATGAAAGAATCATTAAAATTGCAGAGAAATATATACCAAACTAAAGCATGTGATTTATCATGGTGGATGCGTCCCTTAGAAATAAAATATATGTTATAGACTTTTCGAAAAAAATTGCCATAATTAATTAAAATTCTTACAAGTCCTATCTGAGGGTAACCTCATCATTAAACCCATGTGTCATACCAGGAGGACAGTAATGCTCACTATCATCGCAGTTCGTCCAATGAAATCTCAAAATGGCCTCACAATTATAAATCTTAGTCCAATTTGAGACAATAACCATAAAGTGGGTTCCTATAATCTGATATTGAGTACCTAGTCTTCATTCTGGGATTTTAAGTGGATCAACCCAAGCTTCCACGGTAATTTTCACTTTGAATAATGAAATAGCTTGCATTGTATGCAACTTCGAGGTTCTAACACACCACAACCAATCAAACTAGCCATTATGAATAGTAACACCATATTTTTGAAATTTTATAAATTTTATTATTCATATTGGAGTTCATTTTTTTATTTGGAATATCAAAATTTACTTAGGGTGATGTTTTGGTATTTTTTTGAATACATTGAGTTTTTTATGAATAATGAAAAATTATGAATTTTAATTAAAAACAAATTCTTTATTGCAAATAATTTACAGTGATAAATTATACTATTTAGTGGTTTTAATGTAAAATTAGATTATATTTTTACCATTTAATCCAATTTTGGTCATTGGATGTAATATAACGCTAAAACTAGACGTAAACAAATGTCAATCTTTTGATAGTTATTATTCCTTAGAAACATGTATTTTTTGACAACATGAATTAATTTTAAATTAATTTCTGCCACTTCTATGTTTTGAATTTGGAAAAATGGATTCCATATTTGGAATCAGGAGGTCTAAATTGTGTAAATAGGTAACTTTTATTTTTAGACATTTTGAATAATTACTTTGGTAAATATTTTATTTTCCATGGTGAAAGGGTAAATCCGGTAAATAAGGGTAAAAAATAATATTATAATAATATTATATTACCCTAACACGTTTCCTAACCCTATTGGATTATTCATGTCCGATAATGGTCATCCTTGGGTCGATTTTGGGACCCCATGGAGCCACTTGTATGTGATAATGACACTTTATAATAATTACGTTAAAATAAATACAAAAATGACATAAACATATATCTTTTAGTAAAAAATATTTTATATAGAGTTATATATGTTATCTCTTCGGCTATAAATGTTAATCAGAAATATAAAGGTATTTCCTACACAATTTTATTTTATTTATAATTTTTAGACATTGAATAATTAAATTTATTTATGACACAATAATGTTGTAGTATTTTCCTTATTAATGAAAGAATAAAATAAATGGTATTAAAAATGATAAAATAAATATAATTAGAAAGTTTTGATTCCATACACGAATTTTATAGGTTAATATGCCATGTTAGTATTGATTAAAGAAACTTATTTATAATTAATAAAGTTGTTGTGATTTTAACAAAAATGAATTATTAAATAGTGTCAAACTAGACATAAATGATTTTTTGAAACAAATATTATATTATTAAATGATTTAATATTCCCAAAAATCTACAGTTCATCCAAATGACTTACATAAGGTTATATATATTAATAATTAACTACATGGGGTTTGTTTTTCTTGTTATAGTATGTTTATTAACCATATAATATAAAAATACAAAGAGATATGGTAAATGTCAAACTAATTAACTAAGAGTTAAATCTAAAAGATATGGTTAATATAGTGACCCAAACTTGTAAAAAACCTATTGGTTGAGTGGTTTTTGACTCATCCCCACCTTATCCTCAAAATAAGTCAGTTTTGAGACATTATAAACCGAATATTATTTTATTATAAAATAATATTTCACTCTTTTCCTAAGGTGCCCCTCACCCCTCATATAAAAGGGCACTTCCCCTTATATCAAATTCACACCATCAAAGACTTTTGGATTGGCCAAACTCTGCCCATATATCCTCTAAAAATCCCTCATTTCAACCTAGAGGAATTATTTTGATCATAAATCCATCCTAAAGATCCCTTTGGAACAAATCAAAAGGAAGAACCCGAAGAAGAGGTAATGATTTCACCACCCTCTTTCAAGTTCCTTTCTTCTTCCACTTCTTCTTTCATTGTTTTTTCCATTAGAAAATAATAAATCCAATATATTCTATATACTATGATGTTTTTATAAATATGGTACAACCATATTCATTATTATATTTATCCTTTGAATGTTATGTCACCATACGTGCGTAAGTACGGCTTACCGTCTCCACGTTATAGTGTAATTGTTATTCGATACATTATTATTTGGATGGGTATAATAATGATGTGTCATTGATTCAAATAATAAATATAACATGATAATGATTCTTTATATATGATATACCATACAATTATATGTTATTTTAATATCAAACGAATGATATTGTCGCACGTACGTACGTACAGATTACAGTCTCCACGAACACAGTGAGGTTCATTCCCCATCGTATCCATTCAAGAATAATTTTCATTTGATGATTAAAAGTAATGTTTAATGACATGATATAATTGTGGATATGAATAATATACAACCTACCCATAACAAAAAAGTCTTATATAACAAAGAATATAAAGTAAAACGAGTAAGTTAACACCCGAAACGTCGATAATACTAAAATATTATAAACAAATCATTATTAGAAGATAATATATGATATCATAATTATGTATATGGTTATTTTATAATTTAATAACAATGTTTTAACTATTATAAATGGTGTTAACATACAATCGACTAAGGAAAAGTACAAGTTAAGGGCTAATTTCCCAATCTCTTCATTATCCGAGGTTGTTTATATGTAATTATCTACTAGGACCTCTTTGTCATCCACATCCATGTTTCTTATAAATTTCTTTTAAAACATTTTTAATATTAAAATGAACATGGGTTAATGTAATTTATACCCTTATTTGACCTTATACATTTGTGAAAGGAATCTTTCCATCATTTTCCAAACAAGGTACTTTTTGACCTTTTCAAAAAAATTAAGGTAAGAATGTTTTTTTAACTTATACGGAGGGTGCGGCTATTTTCCACCGTTATAACATCGTAAAAGCTTCCCTTATGTGCTTATAAGAATATTTTCAAAGTAAAGGTTTTCTTTTATAATTATGTGGATTTTAAATGATTTTAAAAATAGATATGTCTCTCAAATGGTTTTGATTTCATCTATGTCAACATCATTTGACTTATTTTAAGCTTATTTTATGTTGATTTATGATGACAAAAAACTTCTATATTATATAGAAGGTTTTGTGATATTTTTGACTTTGATTGTTTTTTTATACCATTCATGGTTTATGGATAAAGTATTGATATTTCTTATTATAGTTTTAATACGAATGATTTTGTTATGTTTAAACCATTTTGTATGAGGAATGCATTGGTCTTAGTAAGTGACGGATGGAGCCCGCTATAGCTCCTCGATGCATCAGTAGGTCTCATGAGACAAACTAGTGTCCTGGAACAAGGACTTGACAACATCTTATTTGTAGTCATGGCACACGACCTTCACTATGTGGTTATGAAAGTATGGCATTATGCATTTCATTATTATGAAAGCGGTTATGGAAATTGCATGTGATTATTTGACTAGTATAATATCCATGTGAATAATTAAATTGAATTACTTAATTTTACTTTTTTCCAAATTATGATTCAGTTCAAGTTTAAAATCATTTTTTTAGTTATACATTTCCTTAAATGATTATACTTATTATTAAAGTTTATGCTATATTGTTATCCTTACTGAGCATCTGAGCTCAACCATTTCTATGTTTTATTTTTGCTAGGATGTGAAGAAGTATTTTATGACTGAGTTGTAGGGATAGTCTGAGGGATGTGTGGTCTATGGAAAATGTTGTTGTAGTTTTTCAATTTGTAATGTAATGTAATTATTATGAATGAATCTAGTGTTTCTAAGGCTATTAAACTAATCGGTCTTTCAAGACATGATATTTTGTGATCATGCCAATGATAAGTAACAATGCACCGACTCTAGGCTTCTGGGTTTCAGGGCGTTACAATTGGTATCAGAGGAAGTTTAGTAAAAACCTTAGAAACTAGATGTAGATAAATTCTGATTAGAGAACATAGTTCTAAGATAGAATTTGAGAAATAGTATAGAAGAACTTCCTAGAATTTTGGTATTGTAGAGATTTTGTTAGTTTTTCAAGCACTACATCCCTATCTAGATACGAGCAGGTAGAGGCTGCTCAGGAACAGATGTACCTAGGGGTAAAACCTGAAAACACCGCTTTGAGCTAGACTTGAATGGGAACTGGTGCACGACAACAGGCCTTGCTGCTATCTTGGTTACGACACTCCCATGGGATATGCTTAGGATAATTCTAATTTTATTTACAAAACATTATGGAGTGTTTATTAGTATATACATCCTCAAAGAAATCATTTTTATGATTATGGATTGTATCCATAAACTGTTCAATTTATGTTAAGTGTTTTACAAGTTTGGAATTATGAATTACAATTCATAAACATACCTAGTGTATGCCATTTTTTAGAAATAGAGACCAGTAGAAGGAATGAGAATTCTAGAAATACAGAAGATCAAAAGATTCATAAGGATAATATATTTCATGGTATTAAGCCAACATTTAGAAGGGAAATAGTCTCCCACGTATTCTCATCATATGAAGAAATAGTATCATGTGTTAATAAGATAGGTAAAGAATTCTATGATTCCTATGGCTTTGAAGGGAAGCAAGGGATGCAAAGGATGGAAGTGTGAATGATGGATAAAAGGAAAAGGGGAAACAAGAATTTTTACATAGGTGATAACTGTGGGAAGAAACACACTGAATCTTGCCTGAAGGGAATGAGAGTTTGTTATAAGTGCAGAGAAAAAGGACACCAAGTATGTGACTACAAGGGTAAGAAAAAAAGTTTCAAATGTACAATGCTTCATCTCCAAGAAGTTGGGACACAACATGAACCAATGTACAAATCATCTGAGTATGCCCCAAATGATGCTATTGGATAATAATCAAGTCATGATACTACCACCGATGAAGATGAATGATTACTATTCTTATGTTGTTATTAAAGAATTATGTCGCTGTATCTATGATGTACCGGTTATATAAATTATGGAAATAAATAAGGATTGTACTGCAATACTATTTCATTAAGGATTTGAGTTTATATAGTACTATTAAAAGTGACTCAACAACATGTTAAAGTTTTTTGGAAAATACATGGTTGGAGGAATGATAATCCTTAATATGGTTCTGATAGTAATTTTGGAATAATAGATTGTTGATTTGGATAAATTATATTAGATATTCTTAACTACTTTGAAACTAATTAATTTCTTGTTTATTCCATTTTTGTTGGACTATACAACATTTTTGGATATAAGGAGTATATCCAGTATTCTATATGGAATAAGGGAGCATGAATGTAATCAATAAGGTTGTATGGTAATTCAGGGTATTACCGAGTTTTTTAGAAAATATACATGATGAAGGTATTCACATGTTATTACGTGGAAAAAATGATCTTCATTGTGTTTACATTCCTTATAAATTTTAGACTCTGAGTTTGGATAGAATTATTTTGGATAAGTCTAATGGTTGGAATTAATTAAGTATGAAATTGGATGATATTGTTAAGTTTAAATCATTTATTAAGATTATTTTTGGATTGTTATAAAAAGGACATACCGGAGGTTGGGCGACAACCTATCACGTCCAACAAGGCCACAAGACTTGAACCCGCAACCGAAGGGCGACAAGGGTGTATCACCTACCACTAGCCTCTGTGATGTCCTGGTTTGTGTAATGTAGTTTTTTTTAAATATCATGAAAAATGAATAATAAATTCATTATTTTTTAAACCCTATATGATTAGGATAAATATAATATTTTAGAATTCTATTATCTTTTGAAGTGAAAGATGAGTTTGTGGTAGAAATTAGTTGAAGGATGAAGCTATACTTGTCATGTATATATATATATATATATTCCTCTTATTCTATTAATAAATTAATTCTTAAACTTTAGAGAAGGGATCATAAAACCTAAATTGTTTTATCCTAATACCTTTTGTTAAACTGATGATATTTTAAATCATCATAGATTGATGGCTTTGAGGCCCTCAATTTTACATTTGTTTGGGATTTATAACCTCAATCACTCTATATAAATATTTACGTTTTTCTTCCAATTATGTGTCTCTAATTTCCACCAATGTTCTTCTAAACGAATTCATAATTTGGTGGGAACTTTTTCATTTTTCTTCTCCTCTTATTAAAACTAAATTTTATTAACCCTATTTCCGATGTGGGTTTTCCACAAAGGTATTTTCTATTTTCAACCTTTTATTTTCATATAAAAATTTCAAATTACGAGGACACAATTATTTTAAGGAGGGTAGAATGTAACACCCCAATCTTCCATGGTACGTTTCACTTTGAATAATGCAATAGCTTGCATTGTACGCAACTTCGAGATTCTAACACACCACAACCAATCAAACTAGCCGTAATGAATTGTAATACCAACTTTTAATTTTTTTTTTAATTTTATTATTCAAATTGGACTTCATTTTTGGATTTTTAATATCAAAAATATCTTCGGGTGAATTTTGGATATTTTTCTGAAAACATTCATTTTTTGATGAATAGTGAAAATACTAAATTTTAATTAAAAACAACTTTTTTTAATAAAAATAAGTTATAGTGCTAAATTATACTATTGATTGGTTTTAAAGTATAATTATATTATAATTTTACCATTTAATCTATTGTTGGTCCTTGGACATAATTTCACTTTTAAACTAGACATAAAAAACTGTCAATTTTTTGACAGTTATTATTCCTTAAAAACACGATTTTTTTTGACAGCGGGAATTAACTTCAAATTAATTTCTAAAACTTCAATTTTTTTAATTTGAAAAAATAGATTCCATCTTTGTAATCAGGAGGTCTAAATTTTGTAAATAGGTAACTTTTATCTTTAGACATTTTGAATAATTACTTCGGTAAATATTTTATTTTCCATGGTTAAAGGGTAAATAAGGTAAATAATGGTAAAAAATAATATTATAATAATATTAAATTACCTTTACACATGTCCTTATCATATTGGATGATTAATTTCCGACCATGGGCATCCTTGGGTCGATTTGGGGACCCCATGGAGCCACTTTTATGTGATAATGACAGTTTATAATAATTAAGATAAAATAAATAAAAAAATGACATAAGCATATATCTTTTAGTAAAACAATTTTTACATACGTTTACATATGTTATCTCTTAGACTATAAATATTAATTAGAAAGATAAAAGATTCACTAAATAATAGTATTTTATTTATAATTTTTAGACCTTTAATAATTAAATTTATTTATGACACAATAATGATGTAATATTTTCCTTATTAATAAAATAATCAAATAAATAGTATTAAAAATGATAAAATAAATATAATTAGAAAGTTTTGATGCCATAAAAAAAATTTATTGGTTTATATGACATGTTAGTATTGATTAAATTAATTTATTTCTAATTAATAAAATATTTATGACTTTAACAAAAATAAATTATTAAATATTGTCAAAATTGATATAATAGAGTTTTTAAAACACATATTATATTACTAATTGATATAATATTCCTAAAAATATTAGGTTCATCCAAATGACTTAAATAAGATTATATATATTAATAATGAACCACTTGGGGTTTTCATGGCTTGTTATAGTTATTTTATTAACCATATAATATAAAAATACAAAGAGACATGGTAAATGTCAAACTAATTAACTAAGAGTTAAATCTAAAATATAATGATTTGTAATTGACATAAATAATAAATATAACATGATAATGATTCTTTATATATGATATACCATCAAATTATATATTATTTTAATATCAAAAGAATGATATTGTCACTCGTGCGTACGTACGGATTACCGTCTCCACGAACGTGGTGAGATTCATTCTCCATCGTATCCATTGAAGACTAATTTTCATTTGATGATTAAAAATAATGTTTAAGGACTTGATATCATTATGAGAATAAATAATATACAACCTACCCATAACAAATAAGTCTTACGTAACCAAACATATAAAATAAAATGAGTAAGTTAACACCCAAAACAGCGATAATACTAAAATATTATTAACAAAGCATTATTAGAAGATCATATATGATATCATAATTATATATATGGTTGTTGTATAATTTAATAACAATTTTTTAAATATTATACAAGAGGTTAACATACCATCATCTATGGAAAAGTACAAGGTAAGGGTTAATTTCACAATCTCTTCATTATCTAAGGTTGTTTATTTGTAATTATCTACTAGGACCTCTTTATCATCCATATCCATGTTTCTTAAAAGTGACTTTCGAAACATTTTTACTATTTAATATAAAATGGTTTAAATTCATTTATAACCTTATTTGACCTTATACGTTTTTTAAAGGAATCTTTTCATTGTTTTCCAAACATGGTACTTTTTGACCTTTTTGACAAATATATGGTAAGAATGTTTTTTTAAACGTATACAGTGGGTGCATCAATTTTCCGCTGTTATAACATCGTTGAATCTTCCCTTATAACCTTATAAGAATATTTTCAAAGTGAAGGGTTTCTTTTATAATTATGTGGTTATAAAATTATTTCAAAAAGAGATATTTCTCTCAAAAAGTTTTGATTTCATCTATGTCAACATCCTTTGATGGATTTTATGTTTATTTGATGTTTATTTATGATGATACAAAACTTCCATATTGTATTGAAGATTTTGTGATATGTTTGACTGTGGATGTGTTTATTTATATCATTAATAGTTTATAGAAAATGTATTGACATTTCATATGCTAGTTTCAATAAAAATGTTTATGTTATGTTTAAACATTTTCATATGAGGAATGCATTGGACTTAGTAAGTGACAGGTGGAGCCCACTATAGATCCTCGATGCATCTGTAGGTCTCATGAGACAAACTAGTGTCTTGGAACAAGGCCTTGAAAAAATCTTATATGTAGTGATGGCACAAGGCCTTGATTATGTGGTTATAAAGGTCCAACATTATTCATTCCATTATTATGAAAGTGGTTATTGATATTTCATGTGATTATTCGACTAGTAGAATATTTATGCGAATAAGTAAATGGCATTACTTGATTTTATTTTTTCCATATTATGCTTCAGTTCAAGTTTAAAAGGCTTTTGTTTTAGTTATACATTTCCTTAAATGTTTATACTTATTTAATAACATTTCCGCTATATTGTTATCCTTACTAAGCATCTGATCTCACCCATTTCAATAATTTATTTTTCCCAGGATGTGAAGAACTATTTTATGTCAAAATTTTAGGGATAGTCTGAGGGGATATGAGTGTGGTCTATGGACAATGTTGTTGTAGTTTTTCATTTTGTAATGTAATGTAAAACTTATGAATGTATCTAGATTTTCCAAGGCTACTAAACTAATCTGTCTTTAGAGACTTCATCTTTTGTGATCATGACAATGATACGTAATAATGCACCATCTATGGGCTTATGGGGTCGGGGAGTTAGAGTAAAATTATCCCTCCAATGTTCATATGCAACATGTCCCCCCAATGGAACTGGTATCACTCATATTGAGGTAATAGGGACATAATGTGATCCTGTCCTTACATACCAGTCTCACCCCCATCATATGCATAATCTATCAGTGAAAATAATCGTAATTATTATTAGATCATACATTTCTTTACGTGAATGGAATTCTCAAGTACTACTCAAGATAGTTGGCACTCATATTAGAATTTTAATTAAATAAAAACAAATTCCACATAGAGGAAATTCCATAACAGAAGACAAATAATAATTTACGCAGCAATGCCCATTTTAATTTTCATTATTGAATTTTAAAATAGAAATATACCTAATTATTACACATCACTTGTATAGACATTTAGTTGAGATGACCATCAGATTCAACCATAAATTAAAACATGGCATAACTGATATATCACTTCGCAATTGAAGAACATGTACCTCATCAAGGTGTTTTATTAGAACACATTACCAGGTAATTTAAAATATTAATTTCATTCAATTTATATAATCGAATTTCATCCTAAGGATAAATAGATTCCATTCAGTGGTATTTTAATTTATAAAGCAATAAAATTAAATTTAAAATTATAATGCACTTCCAAAGTTGTAGCTCTTAAAAAGGTATAAAATATTTAGAAGGGGAATCTATACAGACCCACACTAAGGGGTGGTTCTAAATGAAGCCAAAGAATAAAAACATATGCAGATGAGTCTAAAATAATCACAAGGAAATAAAATAAATTCGCTTAAAATGTTAATAATTTTAATGTCACACGGGGAATAACCGACGTTCGGCACATAAAAAAAATTTATAAAAAAATTGAGGGAAAATATATAGTATCCATACCTCTTGTGTATTAGGACCTACTCATCCAATATCAAGGATTGATGTTTTTCTATTTGAGAGAAATCAATGAAATATGTGTCCACCCATAAAATAGGGAAAATGTGATCACACAGCAAAAAAAACTTTGTGAAATGTATCATAAAAAATAATGAAAGAGGAATAAAAATATTACTAAGAAAAATACATAAGGACCACGGATGTTTGAATATGAAGAAAGAGGAATGTTATAAGGTCATTCCTCAAGGAGGAGAAAATGGCGGAAATGAGTGGGAGTTGGGTGCTGCACATAGTTAGGAATAAATGAGGAGGAGGAAGATATTTTTCATTATAATTGAGGTAAAACTTTTAATTTAACCCAATCATAACATGGAAGAAGGTTTGTCCACATATTTGGAAAAAACATGTGTGATCTGTAACACCCCAAGGATTAAAAAATAAATTGAAATGCATGAAACAAAGAATCACTACATACCAAATTTTTTTTAAGGAGATAATTATCTTTTATCTGTAAAACATAATTTTTTCAATTCTATCATTTGAATTTCACAAAAGGACATATATGGTTGTGATTTGTAACTTATTTGGAGTCAGATATAACCGATTTTATTTTATGAATAGTAACATACCCATATGAATAGTAATATGAATAGAAATATGACCCTTATGAATAGTAAATCATATGGTTATTTTATTTTCATAAGGTTATAATATAATGATATATTGATTAATTTTTGAAGGTGATAAAAAATGAGTTTTTGTTTTAAAATTTTTATTTTTTTGAATAAATTATGATTTTATTTAAAAAATAAATTTATTCATACTTATAAAACAAATTTTCAAAAAATGGAGTTCATTATTGAATTCTACAAATCAAAAAAATTTAGGGTTGTTTTCTGGGATTATTTTTTAATTCATGAGTGTATGATGAATAGTAAAATATGGTACTATACATTATATATAAATTATCACTAAAATACACTATTCCTAGAATCATGGATAACGTAAGCACTCTTGTTTCGAACTCACATGTTCTTATTACTATTTAGGGTTTCATGAATTAGGTCAATTCATAGTCTTGAGAAAAAGTATTAAACTAATGATTAAAATAATGGTAAATCCCTCCTCTCCTCCACTATTAATACCACCCTCAGCCCTCTCTTCCTCTCACACCACTCAATTATTGTGAATTTCATAAATTATTCTTAATATCTTTCCCAAGGCTCTTTCCCACCTCAATGGATTATTTTTATCACCAAAATGGCAAAACTATTGGCGTTATGAAGGATCTCATGGAGAAGAGATCAAGAGGTAAATATCCTCTTTCATTTTCTTATGTTTTCTTTTCAATTATTTTCTTATACTCTCATCTCCTCCAATTATACAAGATTAATGAAAGGTCTATTATTATATATATTCTGTATTTTTATAATGTTTATGAAAAAATTCATCATCATTATTCCACTCACCATCCTCTTTTTCATAAAATAAAAACATCATCCGTGATGATTCAATTAAGCGATATTGTGGACAACCTGTCTTCAATTTACTATTCTTCCTTAAAATATATATTTAAAACCATTTAAATGGAATAAAATATTTCTAAATTGTATGTTATGACCAACCTAATGTTCTATAATTATCTTATATACATAATATTATTGTTATATGATGAAACAAGTTCGTGATAATCGATGAACTACTAAAATGATTTAAAGGAGTATCACTAATGATCTATGTAATGATTCATCCTCATAACATATAAAAATGATTTATGGAATATATTAATATTATAGAGACATTAACACCATTTAATTCCACTTTTATTGTTTTCATTCCATTTAACACAGAAATTATTTACGAAACAACCTTGGAAATCATGTAAAGAACGCACCCAAAACAATAGAAATAACAAATTATTAATAATTAATGGGTGTAATCATGGTATAAAATGATTATATAGGGTGTAATAAAAATGAATATTAGTATTTAAATTATTAATAACATTATAATAGCAATTTTACATTAGGTTTAATCAAAATGTAAGTAAGATGAACCCAAGGTAAGGGAATTCATAACCTAATTTTCATTTCATGGGTTATCCTTCCACTTGATTGATTAGATGGTACTAAGTATATTTTTGTAATGAATTTCGGTTTATATTATGTTTATCATTTTTATTTATAGTGTATACACATAATAATTTCATTCTATTAATTCTCAATTCAATCATATGATATTTCTAAGTGACTTTACTTCAAACAATCCTCTTTTAAAATTATAATTTTCAAAATTCAAAATCAATTATTTTGAAATTATTCATGTATTATGATAATGTTATGGATCTTGGTCATTTTTTATAATTAAGGGTGGGACATACATCTCAATCTAATTATTTGGGTATGTTTATGTTTGACATTGCACATATGGTTATTATAAGTGTAACTATGTTGGTTCCACCATAAGGTATCCATGAGGGAAACATTGTAAAGTAGTCATGAGGGTTAAAAATAAAATGGTAGCTTCAAGGGATACACATTTAAGTAAGTAATTCCCTAAGATACCCTTATAGTTTCATATATGTTCTTTAATTTTTTTTAAAAATATCATTTATCAAAAATTAAGTATATATGGGTTAGAAGTATGTATTTGTGAAAATAATTTCATACGTTTATAAGTATTCATGGAATAATGGTTTCTGTCCTTATTTTTATGTCACATAACAAGCATTTTATGTTGATCCCATGTGTTTAAATATTGATCATAGGTTATAAGGTTGTATAAGATAAATATGTATGTCAACTTCAATTTTATAATTTTTTCTCCAAAAAAATCATGTTTCTTTTTTGTGTTAGAAAAATTATGTTTTGGAATAAATGGATACTATATTAATGGTATCCTCTTTGTATTATTGTGGGATGATATGTATGATATATCTACTAAATTTCTGAAACACTAAACCAAAAATATCATTGGGAATGTAATGAACCAATATCTAGTTTAAACAGGTATATTATGAAATGCTTCAGGTCAGGTCCTTATAGTTGGTATCAGAGCATAATTTGTATAACATTATGAGTTAGTATAATGTTAATAGAAAACCATAATTGATTTTTACCTTATGTTTATTTTGAAATGGTATATAATTTAAATATTACAATTTTTCTTCATATATCATATTTTTTTCATAATGGTTTTACATAGATGAAATAGGGAAGCTCAAGTTGGAAGGAACCGAGAGAATGATATCTTTACAAAATCACAACAAAAAATATTGGGAATTGAAAACCTAGCAGTTTGTGATAGTAATGGCTCAAATAAAATAGGAAATAAATAGTGGTGGCATCCATGAAAGAGAATAACTATATCTACAACAATGGAACGTGATGGTAGTGGAATATTTTAAGAGGCAACACCCTCCTACTTTTAATGGATCTTCTGACCACGTAGTGGCTGATGAATGGATTAATGAACATGAAAATATATTTGATTTCATAGGATGTTCATATAATCAAAAGATTATCCATTTATCATTTTGAAGTTTTATCTTATTCGTGGTAGAAAATGGTAAAGAATATTAGGGAAAGAGGGAAGATTGAAGCCTTAGAGTGGATTAATTTAATGGTCTTTTCCTTGAAAAATATTTTCCTATTGTGGTTTGACATAAAATGGATAAGAAATTCCTTGAATTTAGGAAAAAGTATAATTATTTAGTGGTTGTGTATAAAAAAAATTCACACAACTAGAAAGGTATTCTCTAAATCATATTCTGGATCATGATAGAAAAATGAACTATTTTCACTCATGATTGAAACCATGATATTGAAGAGAATTAGCATCCCACGATTTAAAAAGTTATGCGAAACATGTATGATGTGTTGAGAGGGTATAAATTTATTTTTCTGATGATCACATGTAGTTTTATAATAAAGAGAATAATAAAACCTTATGGAAAGTGATGGGTAAGAAATAATCCATGAAATCTAATTGTACGAAAGCCCTATTTCAAGTTTCTGAGAAGTGTTGTAAAAATAACCATGGGGAATGGCTTACCAAAATAGTTATGTTTTTTATGTTGTATGTTTAGACATATGGCTACGATTTTAAGGAAAATGATCTAAAATCATTCTGGAAAAGAAAACTATAAAGTGTTTCAAATGTGGTGAGATGGGTCATTATGTAAATGCCTACCCAATTAAAGATCAAAGTCATGGAATGAAGTCAGGCCATATGTAGTATGGTGTATTGAGATCCATTGTGACTACATCAACATATGTCAACCCATCCAATGAAGGGTTATTTGGTACATTTTTTATTTACCAATATTTGTCAATTGTCTTGTCTGATACGGGTTATACACATTCTTTTATTTCTAGGAAACCTTCTCATAAATTGGAAATATCACCTCAACCAATTAGACATGAACTTATTGTTAAAACATCAGGGGGAATTTTATAGCAAAAAGGAATTTTAATAATCATCATATTGTTATCTATGGAAATATATTTCTAAAAAACCTTGTTGTTTTTACCTTATAAGTGTTTTATGTCATTATAGGTATGGAATATATTTCTGTTTATCATGATATGATTGATTGTAGATATAGAGAAGTTTTTTTCAGAATGAGTTTTACTTTGTATACCAAAATAAACCCATACAATAGATAACATATCAGGAATCTGAGAAATATTGTAAATATAGAAATTGAAGTGTTCTTTCTCATATAGTTGAAATCATGGGAACTATTCATATTAATGATCTTCAATGGTAAATGAATTCCTTGATGTCTTTTCAAAAGATTTACCTGGTGTTATGCCTAATTGGGAGGATGAATTCAAAATCGACTTAGTTCCGGATGCTATGAAAATTTCAAATCCCCCTTATATAATAGATCAAATTGAACTTCATGAATTGAAAAATTAGTTGCAGACGTTTCGTAATAAATTATTCATTCATCCTAGCACATCACAATAGAGAGTTCATGTTTTGTTGGTTGAAAATAAATATGGTTCCATGAAGCATTTCATTGATTATATAGCTTCAAATAAAAGTAATGTTAAGAATAAGTATCATTTTCATCACATCCATGACTTGTTTGATCAGCTCCGGGGAGCTTTGTATTTTTCCAAGATTTAATCGATATCCAGGAACCATATGTTGAAGGTGAAGGTGGATGACATTGCGAAAACAGCTTTTTGAACAAGATATGGTTAATATAATTTTTTTGTTATGATGTTTGGGTTATCTAATTCACCAGTTGTATTCATGGATCTTATGAATAAAGTATTCCATGAGTTTGATGACATGTTTTTGGTTGTATTTATTTATGAAATGATGGTATATTCTAGATTTAAAGAGGATCATAAAAAACTTATAAGGGTTGTTTTTCTAAGATTAAAAGAAATGAAACTGTATGGAAAATTCAGAATGTGTGAATTTTGTTTACAAAAAATTTATATCCTTTTTCACGTTATTTAAAATGATGGAATAACTATTGATCATACTAAAACTAATGATATTGAAGAATGGAAAAGGCCGATAAATATAATTGAGATTCATATTTTTCTTGGTTTTGAAGGGTATTACCATAGGATTGATGAAAACATGGCACATTTATCTGTTCCGCTAACGAAGATAACTCAAAAAGTGTAAAATTCATCTCGACAAAATAATGTGATGATTGTTTTCATGAATTGAAAAGAATATTGGTGAATTATGTAGTTAGGACCCTACCTTCCATAAATGGGATGTTTTTCAAATATATAGATGCGTAGTTAGAGGGACATGGTTGAGTTATAATGTAGAATGATTAGTTAACTGTGTATGCTTCATGAAAACTAAAAACTCACGAGTTAAATTATCCCACATAATATTTGGAATTAATATATGTGGTTTTTTGTTTTGAAAATTTGGAAACTTCATTTATACAGAGGTAAATGTGAAATAAATACTGACCAAAAAAGTTTGAAGTATATATTCACTGAAAATTAATTAAACATAAGTCATAGAATATGGATTTAATTGATAAAGGATTCAGATTTCACTATCAGTTACCATCTTGGAAAATAAAACAATGTGGAAGATTCTTTGAGTTAAAAACATCTTGAATCATTAACTGTGTTACTACTTGAACAAGACCCCTTGACTAATGATTTGTTGAATTTCGGATGGGATATTGTTGGTGAAATGAATTTACTCTTTTAGGTTTCCAGTTTTAGTTCAGTTATCTCTGTTAGAAAGAATTAAGAAAGTGTAGAAGGAAAAGTAGGAGTAACAGAAAAAGGTAGAATTTGTTAAATTGGGTATGTTTATAGAATTTTACAATGATAAAGATTGTGTTTTGAGATTTACAGAATGATTGTGTATTCATTGTGATTCTTAGATGAGGAATTAATTTTTGTGAAAAGCTCATATTTTTTCACTTTCAATTCATCTTGGAAGCAAAAAGTTGTATATATACCTTTTGGAGTATTACTGGTGGGATGGAATGAATGTTAAATTGGGTATGTTTCAATAATTTATAAATAATAAATATTTTATTTTGAGATATAGAAAAATATTGTGTCTTCCTAGTGATTCTTAGATTATGAATGAATTGTTGTGAAAAGATAATATTTTTTCATTTTCAATTCATCATGATAGCACAAAGATGTACAGATACATTTGGGAGTATTACTGTTGGGATGGAATCAAAAGTGATATTGTTGATTTTACCGTGAAATGCTTGACATGTCAAAACATTAAAGAAGTGTGGTAGTTAAAAATTGGGATGGTTCATACTTTACCAGTTCTAGAGTGGAAATTGGAAAATATATCCATTGACATTGTTGTGGTACTACCAAAGACTTCTCGAGGTATCAGTGCAGTCTGAGTTTTTGTTGATCGACTGACTAAATCTTCTCATTTCATTCCTATTATAGATACTATGTAATTTTATCATAATTATCAACTATACCTCAATGTTATTGTGAGGTTACATGGTGTGAATATTTCCATTGTATTTGACCGTGATCACAGGTTCACTTCTAACTTTTGGAAAGGCATTCAAATGAAGTTGGGAATAGAATTAAATTTCAGTATGACTTTTCATCCTCAATCTGATGGGTAAAAAAAATGGACAATTTAGACATTTTTGGATATTCTTAGAGATTGTTCAATGGATTAATAGGGAAGTTGGGATCAACATATTTCTTTAGTTTAAATTTCTTATAATAAAAGTTTTCATTCTAGTATACAGATTATAACTTTTGGGGCATTATATGGGAGGCGGAGTCAAACTCCAACATTTTGGTGTGATGTTTGGTAAAGGAAGATGATGCGACTAAAATTAGTATATGAAGTGGATAATAATGTGAAGGTGATACAACAACACCTGAGGACAGCTCAAAGCAGGCATAACAGTTATGAAGTTAATAGGAGAAAAGAATTTTCTTTCGAGGTAGGTGATCATATTTTTCTTATAATCTAACTATGTAAAAGTGTTATCTGTTTTGTTAAGAAAGGAAATCTATGTCCATGGTTAAATAGTACTTATAAAATCCTAGAGAATGTTTCATCATTTTCCTATATAACATCTTTTCCTCTGAACTTATCTCAGGTACACAACGCTTTTCACGTTTCAATGTTGTGAATGTATGTGCATATTCATCTCAGGTTTTGATCCCAGAAGCAATTTAGGTGGTAGAGAACCTTTCTTATGAAGAGAAACATATTAAAATTCTTTTTCAAAGTGAACATTTATTGTGGAATAAGGTAACCCACCAGGTAAATATTTTTTTAAGAAACCACGTGGTTGAAGAAGAAACATGGGAATCTGAAAATGCAAATTTGGAAAGGTACCCTCACTTGAATATTAAGTAAATAAAATTGTGAGGATGCAATTTCCTGAAGCTGGGGAGAATGTGACACCCCAAGGTTTTAAAAAAAATGAATTTTTTTGAATTAATGAACCTATAAATAATGAATTTTATATTAAGGATATAGTAATAAACAATCCATTAAACTTAATTTTTCACTTCTATGATTTGAATTTTGAAAAATTGACATCTACTGTTGTGATCATTAACACATTTTGAGTATGATAGAACTAATATTTTTCAATTAATTACATACCCATAAAAATAATAATATAAAGAGTAATATGGCCCTTATTAATAGTAAAAAATATTATTATTTTATGATCTTATGGTTATAAGATAATGACATCTGGATTAATTTTTCAAGGAAATATAAAATGAGTTATTGTTTTAAATTTTTTATTTTTTAAATAAAATATGACTTTATTTAAAAATTAAATTAACCATATTTATAATTATATTTTCAAAAGGTGGACTTTATTTTTTAATTCTACTTGTCAAAAAATGGATATGTTGAGATTTTTGTATTTTGTTGAAATTCCTGATTTTTTATGAATAGTAAAATACGATAATATAACATATATATACATTATCTGTTAAATACAATATTCCTAGATTAATTTCTAATGTAATCACCCTTGGTTAGAACTCATATACTGTAATAACTATTTTGGTTCACATGAATCAGTAATATTCATAGTCTTGAGAAAAAATATTTAACAAATGATTAAAATAATAGTAAACCCCTCCTCTCCTCCACTATAAATACCACCCTCGTCCTTTTCTTCCTCTCACACCACTCATGATTTGATAATTGTCTAAATTATTCTAAATACCATTCCCAAGGATCTTCCCCATGTCCATGACCTGATTGTAACAATTAAAGGAATAAACGGAGGGCTTAATGGGGGATCACAAGGAGAAGTGATCAAGAGATGAAGATCCTCTTTCATTTTCTTAGGTTTTCTTATAAATTATTTTCTTATAATCTATTCACCAAACCTTGTCCAATAGTAATGAAAGATCCAGTATTATAAGTATTATAATATATTATCATGATTATGAAAATATTAATCATCATTATTCCTCTCTTATTCCACTTATTCTAAAGAAAGACAATCTGTGATGTATCGATTTACCGACATCATGGATGATATGTCTTCAATTTCTTTTAATTACTTCAAATATAGTTTTAAAACCATTTAAATGGTTAATGTAGTTTGTAATGTGTATTTTATGTCTTCTATAATGTTATTTTAGTAACTTATATGCATAATATTAATGGTATATGATGAAACAAGTTCATGATAATGGAAGAACCACCAAAATGATTAAAACGAGTATTAGTAATGATTTATCTAAATATTCAACCTCATGCCATATAACCAAAATGATTTATGGAATAATTTAATATTATGGAATCATATTAAACCATTTCATTCTACTTCTGGTGTTTCTTGTCCATTCGATAAGGAAATCCTTTATGAACTAACCGTTGAAATCCAGTAATGAATGCACCCGAAACAATAGAAAGAACAAAATTTTATTAATTAATTGGTTGAATTATGTTATAAAATTATCATATAATCTATTATAAACATGAATATGTTTCTATAAAATATCAATAACACTCTATTAACGATTATAAAGGATGTTTATACATGTTTTACCTAATAAAAACATGAGGTAATGGAATTATTAACCAAATTTCCACTCCTTGGGTTATCCTTTGACTTCATTGATTATATGGTACTAATTATATTTGTGTCACTAATTTTTTTTACATTATGTTATATTATGTTTATTTACAGTGTATACAAAAAATAATTTCATTCTGTTAATTCTCACTTCAATTATATAATATTTGTAAGGGACTTTCCTTTAAAAATACTCTTTTAATAATCTATTTTACAAAATTCGAAAGAAATGTTTTTATGAAATTTTTCATGTAATATGATTAGGTTATGGATAATGGAAATTTTTAAGAAGATATATGGGACATATATCTCACTCAAATTAATTGGGTATGCGTATGATGGTGGTCGGTTGTATGGTTACTCCATGTGTAACTTTGATAGTTAACCTACAAGGTAGCCATGAGGGTTACATTGTAAAGTTACCGTGAGGAATAAAAATAATAACATAGCCATGAGGGTTACAAAATTAATTATTTAATTCCAAAAGATACCCTTATGTGTTTATATATATATATTTGTTTTATGGAAATTTAATGTTTAACAAAGTATGTATTTTTGGGTGAGATGTATGTCATTGTTAAAATGATTTCATATGATTATATGTATTAATGGATTAATGGTTCATTTCATTATTTGTATATACCGTACTAAGAATTTTATGCTCATCACTTATTTTAAAATATATTTCAATGGTTTTATGGATGGGTACGGGATATAAAGGATTCATGTTAAATTTTATAATGATTTTTCAATGAAATCATGCTGTTATTTCGTGTTAAATTTTTTTGTTTTGGAAGAAATGGATACTATTTTAATGTCACCCAATTTGAATGCTTGGGGGTTGATAGGTATGAATTATGTCCTAAATTTCTAAAACTCTAAACTAAAAAACATTGGGAATGTGAAGAAGTGAAATCTAGCTGAAATACCTGAATTATGTATTGTTTATTGTCAGTTCATTATACAAACCATGATTTAGGGAACATACCATGGAGAACCACACACAGTTAAGGAACAATATTTCCCTAAACATTTGAAAACTATTTAAAACCCCAATATAAGTAACCAGTTATTCATCACAAGGTTCTACGGATTATTCGGAACAGTTTTTCTAGACTGTGTGGCACTACATACTTATTTCAATTAAGTTACATGGTTTTACCAAGAGGTTTTACAGTTTATGGAAAATCATTCACCCTAATAGATCCCTCGATTCGGAGGTTTTTAGGGTATGGAAATCATGAAACATGATTGAAAACATGAACAGCCCATAGAAACTTAAAAAACAACAAATAATACAATGATGTGTTTAAATCCTCATAATTATATTATGATACTCAGTACACAAAACAGACTGTCCACTAAAATAAAAATTTTAAAATCCCTTGAAATTTCATATTTTCCAATGACATGAGAAGCTAAAAATAATATGATCCATAATAAAATGTCATTTTGAAAAATAAACTCATAAAATTCATATATAATAGAAAATAATTTCCATATTAGTCAATGATAATTGAACAAATATCATAATGAAAAGGTATCACTCCTCAAACCATCCTTATTTTCAAGGTTCATTCCCAAGGCCATCATATTGGGAATAACCCCTTACTAAACTGGGTTAACAGCATGATATAGTGTAGTCTATCTCATAATAATGAAATAATTACCTAACAAATTATATGGATATATGCATCTCATTCGTCATAAAATTATCATCATAAATTTGGGTTCCATAATATCATAAAACTATCATCATATCAGAACACTGCAAATACATGAGTTTTATTAATAATTAATCATAGCATAACCTAGGGAAAAGGTTCCAGATTCATAATCATTCCAAAAATTCATCAATTAATTTCCCATGGAAAAACAAGTCGATTTTATCAAAATTTACTTGTGGTATAATATATGGAAGAGAAACAGGTTTCATTAACATCATTCATTAATAACCAAAAATGATTAAGAGAAATAATATTAATGCTATCCTTTGATAAAATCCCTAGTAATGAATACGTAACATCAATATCTGTCATCTAGGATTAAAAACTATCTTCAAAATAAACATTAAACGTTCTATGACGAAAATAATTTTTTCATATCTACTTTTAAATATATATATTCCTAAACCATTTATGAAATCCAATTTATTGAAAATAATCTAGGAAACATTTAAATGATAATTTAAAATTCATATAAATATTACTTTAGGAACATAACCATTAAAATTTGAAAACAATATTTTAAAATAAAATATATTTTTAAAATAATGTTATTAAAAATAACCTTGGAATATAATAATGTATCATTTGGTCAAATTATTAATTAGTATAGAATGAAATTATATTCATGTTGTACACTTTAAAATGAATATTAATTTCACATTTTTATTATAATCCAAAGCTTCGTTCTTTGTAAAATAACTTGAAGAATATCTTAATTTTTTTTAAAGTATTCAAATTTAGGTAAATATTTTCTTAATAAATCATTTTTATAATGTAAAATTCATTTTTTAGAAATAATTGAAAAGTATTATTTGGAAGAAAAAACATTTTTCAACCGAAGATTGAAATATTAAAGATTTTTATAAAATACATTATTTTGAAATTTGAGTAACTAAAGAGAGAAAAATATAGGGAAAGTATGTTTTCTCTTGTAATAACCATATTATAAGAATATTATTTTTTTTAGGTAAGTATCATAGTATATTATCATTAGAAGAATAATTATAAAAAATGCTGATAAATAATGATATTATAACAAACAATATTTATCTCTTTGGTAACATTAAATTATAATCCCCAAATAGAATATCATTGAATGAAATTTATAATATAATTTGAATAAATAAATTTCTAATATTAAATGAATATGGGGTTTTATAAACATATCAACAACGATGATTTCTGCAGAATATATCATATATGTCAATGAAGGAAAACTATGACAAAAAACTCTTTCCTTATGTCTTGACATGTTTTATACACATTTAGATCTCCTATAAAAATATATATGCCTTTTATAAATATAATGTATAAACATAATTACATGTGTCTTACCATGTATTTTTTACCTTTTATTACATGTCTATTAATACTTTCTTGTGATAATCACATTTTAGGAAATAACAACATTATTCATGTGGTACTTGATTTGTTATTTTTTGTACTCTTAAATTGATCATGGATACATCATATGATTATTGTGAAAAATTATATATATATATATATTTCATATATATTTAGTATACATGTTTTTATATTAATAAAAAATATTTGTACATACAATATAAAATACATCATGCATAGAGATGTGAGGTAGTACATACACATGAATGGTTTTTATATATTCTTGACAGATTTAATGAATGGGAAAAAAAATATGTTAACATTATAGAATCGTTTTTAGGTAATATATATCACATAATTTCTTTAAAATCATTCTTATTATCTTCCATAAAATTTGTGAAATAACGATATCACATCACGATGTGGTGGTATTCTATTCACAAGAGCGATGTTATTGTATTCCCACAGAAAGGAAGGTTTGAATGTATATGTGATATTATGATTAAACATGTTTAATAATATTATAAATATCATATATAAATATTTAATTTATAATTATATCCAACTGTGAGAGGTGGTGATAGAAGAAAAAATCATTTCGTGTGCCAGTAGTGCACCCTATAAAGTAATGATGATATTGTAATCCATTTTATTAAATTAGATATGGTCATACGTAATAACCATAACATAACAAAATATAAATATATAGAGGATATTGAGGTTATTATATCATCACGTTTTATTAAAAATTTAAGGGCAATGAGGTAGAAATAAAATAAAATTATCATTTAGAGGTGTTATATATTTTTCAGATAACATCTTTTGGTTTTCACCAATTTGATTCTTAAGATTGATTTAAAATCAAAATATGTGTCCTATGATAAGAGGTGGTTCATGTAAGTGATATGGGTGATATTGTATTGTCCAATGGTTTTTTTAATTATGAACATTAGAGGAGAATACGTTTCCTTTTATAAGTGGGACGAGTGGAAAATTTTTTATTTTTTGAAAAGAGAAATTTCTACACACGTTTTTCCAAATTCGAAAGGCAAAAAATGGATTATTTGTGAACATAGTTTAGACAAAGAGAAAATATGTCGAAAAAATTAGTATTGAAAATATTTTGGATGATTTTTAACACTTATAATCTTATTTTAACCACCCAATAACCCAATTTTATCATACCTAAGGTAAATAAAAAATTCACATTATCATCAAAAAAATTACCATGGTGTTTCATTCCAAAGTTATCATTTTTGGGAAAATCAGTTTTTCCATTATTTACTTTTTCCATATTTTTCTATATCATCCACTTTTCTATTGCATCCCTTTGAAGCCATTGGAAATAGAGAATTATGTCTCTATGATGTTAAAATATAAACTAATTTCATTGAATGAAGAAAATATTTATGAGCCCATTACCCTTCTAATTTTGGGATTAAACCCTTATAAGAAATATTTTAGCATTCACTTCATGTTTTATATATAATCAGTTACATAGATGGATAAACTTGTAAAGGTAGCTTCATACTCATCAAAACATACTATTTCATTTTTTATTGAACTATGTAACATTCACTTCATGTAAATTGATTCTTCCTAAAGGAAATATTTGTAGGAAAATTCAATCTAAAATGTTTTCCATTAAATGTGTTTTATCTCCTCTTCCCCCATATTATTCATAATCAATTACAACAATTTTTCGGAATCATCTTAGATACAATACAAAAAAAATGTAACCATTTTATTTTCACCACATCCCAATTCCATGAATATATTCTCTAAATAGTTAAACCATTTCTTAACCAACCTTCGATCAGTAGTATAACAAAATAAGGTGTTCATTTGTCTTATAATGTGATCCAATGACATAGAGACTCATTGTGGGACATGTCTCTCCATCTAGGTAAGGTTATTTTTCAAAACATGATTAATCTTTTCAAATATATCCACATGTATCTCAGTCATAAAACCAGCTATATCAACTTCCTCAACAGGGAAACCTCTTCAATAGCTTCAAGTATCGAATCCCCTATAATTTCATGGTGAAATTTCTAAACAATTATACACAATACATTATATCATAACATTATGTAACATAATGTTTAATCACATAACTAGTGAAATACTTTTCGAATATTTAATATTTTATCCACAACTAATCTCATAACATTGTTTTTTTGTGATATCATTAGATGAAAATACATTATATTGGTTTATAATGAAATTTTTAATTATCTTATGAATATCCCACATTAGTATCAAAAAATGTGCATAGTAATCACCATTTTCAAGCACCAAGTGATGATTAGGTCTAGGCAATTTTTTTTTGTAAAAAATAACCCTAGGTATATCTTTTCTAGAACCATGTCCCCTTTTAGTATATACACATGGATATATTTTCTAGGAAGACCCAAATAATCTGAAAATTATCAAATCATTTGCATGTTATTGAATACTTATCCTCAGAATCTATCATATTGTTAAGTTTCATAATTAATGTTTTCCCAAAATTAAATTACCAATGATTATATTAAACATCCTATGATACCAATAGCAATGCCCCAATCATAGAAGATGAGATCCAGTTCCACAATTCATTACATTATCATGGATACATGGAATCTAATCCCTAATGACAGTATAGTTTAGTAGTTTTTAAAAATATGATATATAAATGTCACCCATTATACAATTGGAATAGAAAATTAAGCATAATACATAATAGAAGACAATAAACGACATCATAGAAAATTAATTCCATGATTTATTCTACGTAGTCTAGAAAATCGAATCAAAATAAGTGTGAGAAAAAAATTACATATAATGTTATTTGTAATATTTTATCTTTCACAAATCAATAATAAAAATAAATATAGAATGGTAAATATATAAAAACACAATATATTTAATCAACAAAATGAGAATGAAATGAATCAATAGATTTTATCATTGTAAAAATCCTCCAAATGATTATAAATTATTAAAAAATGATGGTAATTATTAATTATTGGACACCATTTTTCTATGTTATTTAAAGCCTTTACATTCAATATTTATTTCGAAGACAACCTAAACTATAATGATTTGGAATACTGATTCATCTCATGAGACTACCGATACATCGAGGGGTTTACATTATATGGTCTCCAACCCAAGTCACACTATTCTAAATTATTTTTCATATATACAATAATTTATTGTAATTATTTATAATGTGCCTTATCAAATATCATTATTTAGTAATGGATAAAAATTTATCAATATTTACACAATTAATCAAATAACTATCAATGTAAACAAAAAATGTAAAAATGGAACATTATTTTGAAATAATCATATAAATTATACAAAAATATATATAGGTAAGATAATTTTAACATCCAATAAAAAATATTACAATAAATTGGTTGTTTTAGGAGAAATTTAACAATAAAAAAAGAATGCTATATTGAAAAGATTACATTTATCACTTCTTATTTTTCCTGTCAACCCCCATGGGTGAGATAATTTAAATTAAAGATTATAATTAAATAAAGAATAATTTATTCATTATTATACATGTAAATGGAATTATATACACTATGTGAAAGTGAATTTGTGAATACAGTAAAATTAATCCGAATGTAATTAAAATTGAGATGAAATCTCTTTATATAATTATACTTTAGATGAACATATATTAACATCATGTAAAACAGTTTTACAGATTTTATTAAATTTTTATGGAACGATATTAATATTACGTAGATCGAATATTATTATTTTTTAATATCATAGTACCTATTTATTTATAATATTACATTATTGTTATCGTTGTTGTTGTTTGTAGCCTGATTTTTTGAATTACATTTGGAATTGTTATATTTATTCTTCTTACATAAATCATATTTTGATAATAACAATAATATAAACCATTATATAAATATCATATATATTTTTTATATATGTTTTAGGAGTAAATCATAAAATTTATTGAAAGGAAATGGAATGCAATACCAATGTAGATGGTAAGTCGTACCTATGTATGAACACTACATCTATTGTTGGTTGTATTGAAAGAATGAAAATGATATTAAATGTTATATTAATTTATATAATCAATATACCATCATATTTATGTCATATATATCAAAAATAATAACTAAAAACATCCATAATACAATCTATTTTAAATGTGAAATAATCATAACACTTTGAGGAGGCGATAATTAATATATCAACGAAAGATATTTTCGTATTGATAGAAAATGGAATATATAAATATATGTTCTATATTATAATTATAGAACAATAAATTTATCATAAATATCCTAAAATATATATAAACTACAAATCAGTTGTTGTAAACCATGAAAGGTGGTAATGGATGAACAAATGACATCGGTTCGCGATGTGGTAGTTCGACATACACATGAATGATGATTGTTTATCTCATTAGACAGAAGTGTGTGATATTTTATTTCATAAATATAAAATTAATAGAAATATTTATCTTAAGTATAAATAGGTTATACGAACATTATTAAAAAGGGATTAAAAAATGAATAAGGAAATAAAACAAAAATGAATTTGAAAAACATTGCAACTTTTTCATGTATCTTCCTTATAATTCCCATAATAGTTTCTTTTTTTTGTATTTATTCCCTTAAAATGTCAAATAGGTTGACCATAGTGGTTCTTGGTAGTGAATTAGGTAGTTATATTCCAAAACATGATGGATTTAATGGTGTGAATTTGGGGGGAGAAGGTGTCCTTTTATATGTGGGGGAGGACACATTTAGAATTTTTTTAGAAGTTAGGTGTAAGGTTGTTTTACCTAATAATTGGAATAACTATCATAATAAGAATGTAATAGAGGATTAATGAAATAAATAATTCCATCCAATGGTTATTAAACATGTGTAGGCTCGTTTTTACATGTTGTATTGTAATTTTAATCACAGGTAAGCTCATTTTTACCTTAATCAGTATAATTAATTTTATTGGAATTCACTAATCACATAGGTAATAAATTACCATGACCATATTTTAAATTTCGAAATTTTATTATTCCAAATATAGAATTAATTTTTAAAATCTAAATTCAAATATATGGATAAAATTAATTTAAAATTTATACTGTATTTATAACAAGAATGTTTTGTTTTATTTTGAAATTGTACAAATGTTTACTGTGTTTTTATATTATAATTCAAAATGAAAATTATTCATACAAAGTAGATTTTAATAAATGATATGAAATTGATCTAATTATACTTTAAAATAAATTTATCATACAATTCATCCTTAATAATTTTTGAAATGAAAACATAGTTTTTAATTAAAATTCAGTATTTTTTACTATTTATCAAGAAATGAATCTTCTTAGAAAAATAATAAAAAATTAGGTTAAGATAATATTTAAAATATTATTTAATAAATATTATTTATTTTTAAAAATTAAAATTTTAATGTTTTAAAATTTAGTTTCCAAACATGTGATATACTGAAATTTGGTAAAAGTGACTTTACAAAACTACATCATTGTTTAGAAAAATTAGATTTTTTTTCTTAAGCCTTTTCAATCAAATATATTGGATGATTATAAAAAAAATACTGAATATAATATATAAATTTAATTAATATAATATAATTATATTAATTAATGTAATTTATTTACACAATACTCCGTTGTTTCATATAAAATTGTTTTTATAAAAAAAAAATTCTTTATATTCAATTGGGTTTTATTTTTATTGATAATTAATTTGTAACAAATGAATATAACTATATACATTCATATGTTATTCAATAATTTTTATAACCACCAATTTATATGCTCTTATATTATTTTTATTTTAAATAATAATTTTAAGTGTATTCGGTAAAAATAGTCTTTCTTGTATTTCACGCCATCAAAAACTCATTGTTGTGTATAACGAATTCTATCATCGGTGTTCCTTGTAGATAAATATAATCATGGTGTAACATTTATGTAAAGATAATAAAGAAATTTATTATATACTTAAAATAAAATATATTAAAATTTTGGGTTGTTAAACATATGATTAACCCCTGGAAAAGAAACTACTTCCACAACAATCACCTCGTAACATGGTTATCCAGTGAAAAACGAACAAGTTCTATATAAATATATTTGAAATATAGTTAACAAATTAAGAAAAAATGTTTCATAATAATCTATTCAAAATAATATTAGCCCATAAAAAATAAGTGGGTTCAATAAAAATCATTGTGGAACATGGTTAACTTGTTGAAAAGAAACGGGTTCCCTAACATATAATTTGACACATGATTAAAATGTGACAAATAATCGGGTTACGTAAAAATATATTTTAAATCGGGTTAACCAATGGAAAATAATCACATTCTATACCAATATCATTTAATAATTTCTAACACATGTAAAAAAATTGGGTTCCATAAAATTCATATTGAAACTTGGTTAACTGGTTAAGATAAATGTGTTCCATAATAATCTCATTTAAACAAGGTTAACCCATGGAGAAGAAATGGATTATATAATAATCTATTTGAAACCTGATTAACCCATGGAAAATAATCATGTCCCATAAAAATCTTATTGAATCATGGTTTACATGTGGAAGGTAAATGTTTTAAATTAAAATCTATTTGAGAAATGATTTTCCTATTGAAAAGAAATAGTTTCCATAAGATTATCTTCGAAACATGGTTATTAAAGAAGGTAGATTTCTGAAAAAAGAGAGAAGTGAAGTGGGAATTTAATAAAAGGCCTTTATCAAAAAAATTAAATACCAAAACCTGTAAAATGTTGAAATTTCCATAAACATTAATTAATAAAAAGATGATGAAAATTTAATGATAATTTTAAAATTTAAATATCACAGACTTGACCATATAATATCTCGATAAAAAATGAGATTGTAAAGGAATACTATTTCTACTTCTGTAACACTGAATAATAATCCCCAGAATGAGATAACATTAAATTAAACATATAATATCATTACAATAAGTATAATCTTGATATAACATGTCAATGGAGCATAACATACACATCATTAAATAATGTAGTTGTATAACATGACAAATGTCTCAATGAAGGAAAATTGAAACAAAAATACCTTACCAATTTAATTCATTTTAAACTGTAAACCACATGCAACAGAGATCCTAAAATGGATATGTAATTCCCCATGAATTTATGTATATAAATCATAAAATACACCAATTTAAGTTATATACACCACAAAAAAATATTAGTGGTGAATATAAAAATATCTCACATAAATATATGTTAGACAAGAAAGACTTTTACCTCATGTTAGATTTGTCACATATGTCTTATCATATAGAATAATAATATTATTTTAATAATTAACTTTATTGATAATTTATTTTTATTTTAATTATTAATTTAATTACACTTATAAAAATATTATATATAATTATGTAATCAATTTTGTTTACGTTAGACATTATGGCCATATTCATCTTATGTGTCATAAATAACTTTTTTAGGTTGAAAAAGAATAATGAGGTCAGTATTTAATCATCATGAGAACAATATTAATGAAATAAATTTTATTTTTATTGAAAATAGTTTATTAAAAACAATTTGTAAATTATTTTTACAAAAAAAAATGAAATATCATTATGATCATGGAGACGGTAGGTTGTACGTACAATTGGGCAACGTTTCCTTTATTCAATGATCACTGTGTAAAATTGTATGTAAGATTTTATCTTCCCAGAATTATAATTATATCATAAATACTATATTTTTAACTATATATAATTATATATGTCCTTATTATGACATTGTGATGAATAAGAAGAATCAGATCGCTTCAAAGAGTTGGTACTCCATGCGTCCACAAACAACATTATCACTTTTTCGGTGTGTGAAATGGTAAGAAAAATTGATATATTACTTTTATAGGAAAATAATTAATTCATTAATATCATAATTTTTTTAATTTATATCACTTATTTTTATTAAACCCATCCTTAATACATTACCTTAAAACAAGAATGAATCAAGTTGCATTCAGGAGGATGTAGTCCACATGTCTACAAGTGATGTTATGGTATTCAAACAAAATACAAATCTGGAACGTAAGTGTTATATAATACTTGTATAATAATAAATAAATCATAAATATCTCATATATCATATTAAAAATAATTACATCATAATTTCTACCCCGAGAGGTGGTAATGTATGGTCGAATGACAACAGCTTGTGAGGCGACATTCCCCCATACTCAAAAATGATGTTTTCATATCCCATATGACTGAAGTGTGTTAAATTTTAGGTAGAAACCATAACATAAAAAATATAATTGAATTTAAGAAACTTATTTCATAATATAATAATGATATAAAAACAAATGTAGGGGTTTGATAAATAATGAATTCAATAATGCTAATTGATAAACATTTCCTCCTCTTCAGGTAACACTGTTTGGTTTGGAATCAAATCCAAATGTCGATTGATTTCTACTAAAAATATTCTTGGATTCGGGGTGGGATTATGGGATTATATATTTTCATGGGTTGGATCAGCCAAATTTCTTGAGTTTATTGAAGAAAATGTGAATGTTTGTGGAAATTTATAATTGGGGAGAACAAAACACATTGATTTTTTTAAATGAAGTTAGGGTAAAAAATATTTTCAAGAAAAAAGTTTCTTTTATTACACATAAAATTATATTATCTAGGATAAAGTGTTTAAACATGTCAAAAAAATGGATTTTTGGAATCTTTCAATTTAATACAGCCCATTAAAGTTAAATTTTAACCACTATGTAATCATATTTTTATCCTTATTAAAAAAATAACTTTTAACTTTTTTCATGATGATTTTTGGTAAAAACTATTTTAATCATATTATAAATTATAAATTATTATAAATTAAAATTTATAATACATTTTTCATAATTTTAAAGTCATGGGTAAAATTAATTAATTTAAAGTTAATCCCGCAGACAAGACGAGATGACGTGGTTTTAATGTAAAAGTATTAAAATTTTGAAATGTTTTTATATACAATTTGAAGGTGAAATTGATTCAAATTACCTAAATTGGATTAATTAATTCATAATTGATCTAATAAAACCATAAAATAAAAATAAAATAAAACTTAACTATCAAGATAATTTGAATGAAAATGTGGTTTTCAAATAAAATTCAATATGTTCTTTCTATTCAACAAAAATGAAACTTCTCAGAAAAATATCAAATATTCACCCTAAAAAAATTTTGGTATTCCAATTACATAATTGATTTTTATTTATTGAAATAAAAAATGGAAAAATCAAAAAATTTAGTTTCAATATATTTCTTCTATAAAAATGAGGCAAACAATATTTTAAAAAAACACATCTTGTTATAGTGAAAATTGGATTTCTTATAATTTTAAACCTTTTAATATTTTTAAATTAATTCCTCAAAGTATGATTAAATATTTAACATAATAATTTAATTTAAATTATTTAATACTAGTGATTAGTTTTATATGATATAATAATATGAAATTCTTTATTTAGAAATAGTTTTTTTATAAAAACATTTACTATATATCCTTATTGTTTAATTTTAATTTCTAATCATTTGGCATCCAATAAATTAATTCCATAAACTTGTGTAAATAATATTTTAATAGTTTATTTATTACTATTCACTCCCTGCATTCCAACAAATTTTTTATAAAAATAACATAAAATAATAATGATATTAATAACATATTGTTGTCTGGTATGACTCAGCATTGCATGTAATGCATATTTTAAAGAAACATTTTTATCTGAAACATTATTTGAAAATGGTGTTTCATATAACAATGGATATAGGTAAATAAAATGTAACAAAATCTATCAAATAATTTTTATTAAATTGAAATAAGATATCACCAAAAAAACTGTAGATGTAACATCCTTCCCCCATTAAAATGATCTTTCCATTAAAATTCTTCTTCTTTATCAAAGGATTATATTTTTTTACTTCATTATTTAATATGAAATCAAAAAAATAAATAATAAAAACATCAATTAATAAAATATGAAACATAAAGGTAACCCAGAGATATGAATAACTAGGATTCCACATTGTGAGAATATTAGTGAAAATTAAAAGATTGTTTTGGAAGGGAAAACAAATTCTCATGGATTAATAGAGACTAAAAGAGAACATGGTTAAGAGGTAGTCAATAACAATAAAACCACCATCCATGGAGGTGTTAAAATGGTCAATGATATCATCATAAAATTTGATAATAGGATGACATTATATTTTAATATCATTTTATTAAATTTGATGATTTCTTTCATCATATATACTAAAAATAGAAATAAATATACTTACTTGGGAAGAAATTGTTTTTCATTGGACCAATTTCCACCACAATATCATCTTTTTATCTATAATATGTGTCTTCAAGTTGAATTTTGTACAATTGAATCACTAAAACAATGTTTTAAAGAACATATAACCATAAATTTGATAACAATACATTATTTATGTATTTAAACATTATCCAAATCCAAAATGGACAAACATCATATGACACAATAATTCACAAAATTAAACCTTAAAACACAAATATGAAACTAAAAAATTCCATGAATAACTATAATTATAATACATTAAACATTATATTAATATGTTTGAAACCTAATGATTCGATGTGCTTCATCATATATTCATTGAAGTTAAATAATCCTTTAATACTAAAATAAAATCTCATAATTTTCTAAAATAAGACTAATCTCATCCCACAAAATGTCATACTATCCAAGACATTTAATGGAAAGTGACAGGAGCTACACCCTTTCGACCATTGTTTGAGGGTTTAAGCCTTGTGACATTGCTAGTTGAAATGGGTTATAACACTGAAATTTGGTTATCCATTTATTAGATTTAAAAATGAAAAATAATTCATCCCGAATTAAAACATCATGCTAATCCTAGGGGTTACAATTACCCTAACCTGAAAAACACTTCAAAAAATTCCATTTATCACATTATGATTAATATCATAAAACTTCAAAGGGGAATCGGAGACTATTAACATATGTTCATACTTAATCTAAATACCTATTATGGTGTCTATAATAATTAAGTATACCTAACATTAAAAAAATTGAAATATAAAAATCTATGTAAATTGAGTATTCATACCAACTATAATATCCCAAAAACCATACTCTTAGATCCTATGTTGAATTCATAAAAATTATATGTGTGGATTTTATTTTGACAATTTTGAACTAAAATTTCCAATTAAATCCTTGATACATAAATAGAAAAACATTGATCAGTTACATTATCATGGACCTTTAAGGTTTTTCGTTTTAGATATTTTGGATAAACTCATATATAAACAATTAACATGACATTAAAAGATAATTTCTCCCACATAACTCAACTTCTATTTTTATCATTGATACATCATCATCATCCTTTAATAATATATTCAATACATAATTCATTCAACCAAATTCATCATAAACTAGGGAAAAGGAAACAAAATAAGGGTTAGGTCAAATTCTTAGTTTGGGAAAATATAATTATTAAAAAATAAACATCATCAGTGAGCATAATAAAAGAATAAGGGTATAATGGTATAATAAAAGTGAATGAATATAACACACAGGGATTCATATACATCAATAACTACATCATAAAACATATAAATATGTAATAATGAAATAAAAAAGAAAAAATCATAAGAAGATATAATCCTGGTCCATGTGAAATCAATCCTTATAAAATGAAACATCATAAACCCATAGAAAGGATGCATAAAACATATTGGTATCTTGGTAATTCATCTCATAGAACACTTATATATCACTTACATATTCAACTAACTATATAGATGATGTTTATTATTATTCTCTATATAACATAATCATTAACCAATTCATTGTATTTTTATCTGGGTGCATTAATCTTATAATCTATAACGGTCTCACCCGGTTCTATTTTGGTGCACCCATTATTTATAATGTCCAAGAACATAATCACGAATAAATAAAATAGATAATTTATCATAAATCATTGAATCAACCAATATTATTTTCAAAACAAGATTAACCCATTGAAAGTAAAAATGTCCCATAACGTGCTCATTGATACATGGTTAAAGAATAAGAAATGAACATGTTCCATAACAATATCTTTGAAACATGGTTAACCACTGGAAAATAAAAAGGTTCTATAACATTCTATTTGAAACAAGGTGAACCCATGGAATGAAAACTGTTCCATTAAAATATCTTTAAAAAATTGTTAAACATTGAAAATAAAACAGCTTCTATAACAACCACATTGAAAGATTATTAACCCATGGAAAATAATTGGGTTCCAAAACAATCTCTTTGAAACATGGATAACCCATGGAAAATAAAAACGTTCCATAAATGTCTATTTTAAAAAGGTTATCCTATTGAAAATAAATGGGTTCAATAAAAATATATTTGAATCTAGGATATCTTGTGGAAAATAATGTCTTCCATAACAAAATTGGGTAAACATTTTTATCCCATGGAAAAGAAATGGGTTCCATAACAATCACATTGAAAAATGACTAACCCATGGAAAAGGAATGGTTCCCATAAAAATCTATTTAATTCATGTATAAACCATTTAAATGAAATGGGTTACAAAAAAATTATCCTTTTAACAAAGTTAAATCATGGAAAAAAAGGGTTCCATAACAATCTCTCTGTAACATGGTGTTGAAAATAACCAATTTTTGATCGAAGAGAGAAATGATGTCAGATTTTCATAATAATATATTATCAATACATTTAGGTACCAATGTTTAAGAAAGTGGTATAACTAAATGAATAAAAATTAATAAATATATGATAAAATATTTCATGATAATTATAAGAAGTCAACATAAGATACTTAAACATGCACAATCTCGACAAATGATGAGATTGTAACAATTGATTATTACTAATTCTGTAACATTGAATCATAATCCCCATGGAGGAATAAAATTAAATAAAAAATATAACAACATTTGAATAAAAATATTTATGATATAAATTTTCATTGGAGTAGTATATACAACTCATAAAATAAATTAGGAGTACAACATAAAAAACAAATCAAAGAAGACATATTTAAGAAAACCCCCCTTATCGCATTGGTAAATTTGAATAAAATAAACCCAATGAATTTGAGAATATGAAATGGATATTTAAATGAACATGAATTTATGAATTATAATCATACAATACATTCATGGTATGTATATACAATAAATGAAAAAAGTGGTGATTATAGAATATATATCACAGAAATAATTGTTGGAAGGGAAAACCCCTTACATCAAGTCTGACATTTCAAATCTATCAATAAATTCCAAAATAATAATCATATGTTAATAATTTACATTCATGGTTACCATTTTCATGTTTTCTATTTCTATTTTTTTATTTATTAATATTTTATATATAATTACATAACCCATAATGTTAAATTCGCATGTTTTGACTATTTTATGGATTATGTGTCAAAAATGACTTTGGGAAGTCAGCTATAGTCAATGATGTCATTATGTAGAAATTTACAAAGTAATAATCACAAAATTAATTCATATTAAAAGATCAGTTATAATTTTAAAACCAATAATGGGATACAACTATGAAAATAATTTACCACTCTTATAACCATGGAGATCGTAGGTTGTACATATACAAGAATAACGTTTCAATTATTCATTGTTCAGTAAGGAAAGATGATAAGTATCATTTTATCTTTCCAAAAATTTAATTATTTCAGAAATACAATATAATTTAATTATTTATACATATATATATCATTCTTATGATGTGGTGATGATAAAAAAAAGAATGACATCGCTTCAAGGATGCGGTAATTAGCACGTCCACAAACGATGTTATCAAATTTTTAGTATTGGAAATGATGAGAATAAAAAAATTACAGATAGATAATTATGCCATGAATATAATAATTATTTAATTTATATTATGTATTTCAATAAAACCCATCCATAATAACATCCATATAAAGCATGAACGAATCACATTGCTTTGAGGAGGTGGAAGTCCACACTTACACGAATGATGTGACCTCAATTGGAAAGCATGAAGAATTGTGTTATTTAACAATTCCAGAAGCACAAAAAATCATAAATATCATTTATTTCATATAAAAATTAGCATTTACATAATCACTCCCAACTGTGAGATGTTGTAATTGAAGAATAAATGACATCAGTTTGAGAGGCGGTAGTTCTCCAAAGACACCAATTTTGATTGTTTATCCCATTTGATGGTAGTTTGTGATGTTTTAGGTAATATCCATAATTTAAAAAATATCATTATATTTATTATATTAATTTAATGATATAATAATGTTATAAAAATAAATTAATGGGAAATATAGAAGAAGAAAACAATAGTTCTTGTCGATGAATGACACATATTATTTATATAACATCCATTTCTTTGTACCAAAATCCTTCCATTATTTTTATTATATAAAAACAGATCATCTTTATTGATGTGTGCGATTTTGGTATTTTATTTAGGTAGGGTTTGGATGATCCAAAATGATTGATTGGTTTTAAGGTAGGGGAAGAGTTGGTGGCCTTATATAAGTTGGGAAAAGGAAACACGTCACATTTTTTAAAATAAGTTACATAAACCCATGTTTTTACCGCACTAGATTATTCCAAAATAGAAAAAACCTGATAAAATAGGTTTAATTGTCAATATATTTTGATCCAATGTTTTTTGACACGTTTCTATGTCATTTCACACCTAATGATTAATATTTAACCACATAGTAAACTTGTTTTGACCATCATAACTATAATTAATTTTATTTTAGTTGGATGCTATTTTTTGTGAAAAATCACAGTTAATAATATTATATATTATAAATTATAATAACTAAAAATATGAATATATTATTAAAAATTATAACCATTGATTTTGTAGAAATTAAATTCAAATTAATCCTCTAGATTGTATGAGACAACAAGTATTTAGAGTGAACATATTGGGAAGATTGAAATGTTTTTATATCTGATATCAAGGTTAAATAGACTCTAAAGAACAAAATTTTATTAATTGATGTATAATTGAACTATTATAGTGTTAAAAATAACATATGTTATATTTGATAATATAAATAATTTTAACAGAAATGAATTTTTCAAATAATCTTTTTCATATTTTTTCTATTCCTCAGAAAAAGAAAAATCTCAGAAAAATAACAAAAATTCATCGCATAATTTTTTTTTGATTCTGATATCAGATAATTAGTTATTTTCTAAAATAAAATTGTTAAAATTTTGAAAATTTATTTCAAAAACAAGTATTCTATTATAGGGTGGAAAAACTACCGTTTAGAAAAATACTTTTTTATGCTTATAAATAAATATTTTCTTATTTATTTCTTATATTTTTTAATGTCATTAAAATCACTTTATAGAATATATAACATATAAATACCCATTAATATTATTTATTAATTTTGATATGTCATGACCCATCCTCGGGGCCCGTGCCGTGACTAACCCAAGCCCGCCTTCCATAGGCGAGGGGCTGGCGACTAGCACCAAGGCGTAATTCTTGGTATAAAGGGAAGGCATTGCCTTTAAAAGTAAAAAAACACCACAGAGCAAACAATGAGAAGTAAACAATAAGTAAAAATTGGGTATAATAGTAAGTGCGGTAAAGTAAGTGGGCCAGAATACAAATCTAAACTAAAAGTAAAGTACAACTGAAAAAGGGAGTACAACAACTGAAAAGTAAAGCCGCTACCTCGAGCCGTCCACTGGAAGCCCCACCTGAAGGGTGGGTACAGATAGCCTCCACAGCTCGACGGGTCCAGTCGTCCGCTCCGTGTGCGTCCCACCTAGTGGTCCACCTCCAGGTAACATCTCCCTCCACAAGCCTCAACCACGATCAGCGTTGTCCGTCATCTGCAACCAACACAACATAGTGCAGGCATAGCCCATGCAAGGGTGAGTATAAGCTACCCAGTACAGACCTTGAGACCCCCGAAGGTCTCCCGGAATCTACAGAGGATAATCCACAAGGAAATATACAATCACTAACTAACATCCGACACTACTTTGGTATATGCCCATGCATATACCAAAGTCATCAATTTAGTTCCAACATATGACCCTATGTACAACCCAGTCCAAACAGGAAACATAACCCGTTCCACATAGGAATTCACAAACCAATCCACACATGAATGCATAACGTAATCCACACAGGATATCAAGTCAATCTTATCGAAGATAAGATTGGATGTCAACACTCATCTCACAAGGTATACATCTTCGTAAGACGATAGAGATGATCCGGTGTAGCCACTGATTCATCTAAGTCGTCGGACCCACACAGGATCGATAGATACTAACCCCCGCAATGACCCACAAAGGATCGATAGGTAACTAACCCCCGCAATGACCCACACAGGATCAGACCCACACATGATCTGTAGGTGTTGGCCCACATAGGACCGTTGAACGCTGATCCACACAGGATCTGACCCACACAGAATCAGTAGCACTGATCCACGTAGGATCGTTGAGTGCTGTAGTCGTCGCCGTCGAATCCATGAATGATTTCTGTACAGTCGTCATCGTCATCGCAGTCGCAGCCAGCTATAGGGTTCCTGCACACAGCAAGCTCGTTTGGGAGAGTCCGCTCCACGAGTCAAGGGGATGATACATCAACTAACACATAGTCCAGATTTGATGTATCCAAAAGTTCCGTATTGTCAACAGGAACTCAACGCGACAGACGGCGCGTCGATCGAACGCCCGGTCTGAAAGTTATTGGCCTTTTCGTCTCAGGGGCCCAGTTGGTTTTTAAGTCAAAAGCATCTCGAAAACACTCCAACTACATCCAAACCTCGAGCGGAGTAAGCCAAAAGGTTTTTCTCACTAATAGGAATCCAACAATGTCGACGGCGCGTCAATCGGACGTCCGGAGCTCAAGTTATAAGCGTTTCTCCTCCGAGGTCCCGGTTGGTTTTGTGTTCGAGCCAACCCGGACGAAACCAAAGTACTCCGAAACGTTGAGTGTAATATATCGAAACGGCCGTATCGATCCAAGGATTGCATCGCCACTGACGGTGCGTCGATCAAAGGTCTTTATCCCATGTTATGGGAAAATGACCAAAAGAGGTCCGGAAGTGGGGGTTTCGGGCTCGGATCGATCCGGCCCGAGACACGCTGGGTCGGCCCGAACCGGGTCGACCCGACCTGGGTCAGGGTCCGGCCCGCTTGGACGCGGCCCGGCCCGGCTGGCTTAGCGCGGCCCGGCGGGCTGGTGCTGGCCAGGTGGATCGGCCGTTTTGGCCGAGCATATGGGGGTGCGGGGGGGGGGGGGGGGGGGGCTGCCCCCTACCTATTCCGCACTGCGACCCCCATGTGGGGGGCCGCTCTTGTCCAGCCAGCCGGGGGTCGTAACCCCCAGCTCCTCCTCTGACCGTTCGGCCCGCTCCGGTCGGCCGGTTGCTGCCGCTATGTGACCGGCATGGGCCGGTCCCCCAGCTCTGACGCCGGCGGCCCGAAACCAGCCACCGGTCCCTGCTTCGCCGCGGCCTCAGCTGCGACCTTGGTCCATCTGGTGCGGTACGACGACGCCGTGATTCTCCACCATTTCTTTAATATTTCCCCGCGTGGTTCTTCGGCACCGCGCAGCCTTACACGTGCCGCAAAAAAAAATCAAACAACAAGGGGGAGGAGGGTTGGCCGTGTTCGTGCGGTCCGACCACCTCCCGTTATTGCGATATCAGGTGGCTCAAATTTAAAAGAAGAAAGAGACGGAAGTAATCAGGAACAAACAATTAAAATAAAGCCCTACCTCGAGTGTAATCGTCGTACGAGGTTGTCGCGGAAAGGGACATCGCAGAATTGATCGCCGTGGAAAAAGGTGGATCGTCGCATCGCGGAGGAATGATGTCTCTCTTTTTTTGACGTGGAAAGAAAGAACGAGGTGATGCGCGTCGGGTCATCGATCTCTGAGGAAGGCATCACTCACTGTCGTCCGTCGTCAGAGGTCAGCGTTCTTCACATTCTTCGTCGAGGAGTAAGAACATTAAGAACATGAACAAATTCTCCCAATCCCCTCACAACCCAACCACTCTAATAAAATAAGAGTGTGTCTTATTTTATTTCTCAATCCATGTATTTTGAAATTCAAAAAACAACAAATCAATTAAGTGAATCAATTGCAACGTTTAAACCGCCAAATTAATTGAGGCGTTTCATAAACTGAAAAACGCAATGGTTGACTTACACGTAATAGGGGTGCAGGTGCGTTACCTTATTAAAGGAGGGGGTTTAGGAAGAAAATAAATGGTGGGCATCGTGTGGGTCCCACCTCAAAATTATCCTACCTAATGGGTAGGATATTGTGGGTCCCACTTCATCTACATAGCTTAGGTTAAACAAAAATAAAATAAAATTGGTTGCACCACTTTTATTTTATTCTTTTACTTAACCCCAAAATTTAAAAACCACACCCAAGCAAATGCAACTCCGGAAAAAGTGTTTCTAACCAATTACCGGTGCTGCGATTCCATTGGTGTCCTCAGATTTCGATTCTGAGCACCAGTTCAAAAGTTAGGAAAACCCGCTCGTTCGTTCACTGAACGTACCCGAGATAAACTTTGGAAAAATGATTCTGGGCACACCGGGCCTCAGAATCAGGTGCTGTTAGAAACTGCATTCTTTTAAAATTCCCAAGAAAATTAAGAAAAAAATTTCCTTGAATTTTACGAGTCTTTACATCACTCCCACCTTAGGTCTTTATGACCCCGTAAAGATACATCATAACTAGGGAAACAAAAATGGGTGCTGAGCATGCATCTGAGCCTCTCGCTCCCAAGTCCTCTCTTGAAGGTTTCTGTGCTGCCATCTGATGCGCACTAGAGGAATCGACCATCCACATAGGACCTTCTCCTGTCGATCCTCGATCTCCACTGGGACCTCCTCAAAAGTCGCCCCATCATCAATGTCCAGCTCCCCATGGTCAATGATATGCGTCAGGTCATGCACATATCTCCTCACCTGGGATACGTGGAAAACGTCGTGCACCTGGTGCAACTGAGCTGGTAGAGCCATGCAATAAGCCACCTCACCAATCCTGTTGAGGACCTGGAATGGTCCGATGAAGCGTAGAGATAACTTGCTGCCTCGGCCAAATATCTGTAATCCACATCGAGGTGAGACCCACAAGAAGACGTGGTCTCCATCCCCGAACTCCAGTGGCCTCCGCCTCCTGTCAGCATAAGACTTCTATTGGATATGAGTTGTCCTCATCCTCTCCTGGATGACCTGGACCTTCTCTGTCATGGCCTGGACCATCTTCGGTCCCACAAGTGCTGACTCCCCAGGGTCTGTCCCACATAGAGGAGATCTGCAAGGTCGGCCGTACAACGCCTCGTATGGTGCCACCCCGATGGTGGAGTGGTGGCTGTTTTTGTACGCGAACTCCACCAAGGGTAGGTGGTCCTCCCAACTATGACCAAAGTTGAGGACACATGCGCAGAGAATTTCCTTGAGTGTCTGAATGGTCCTCTCCATCTGACCATTTGTATGAGGGTGAAAGGTGGTACTCAGACGTAGCTACGTCCCGAATGCCTCCTCCTACCCCTTCCAAAGCTGAGCAGTAAAGCAAGAATCTCGATCAGAGACGATAGATGATGACACAACATGAAGCCGTACAATCTCCTGAACGTAGAGGCGTCCCAAGCTCTCCACTGAGCCCTGCTCTCTGATTGGTACAAAGTGAGCTGATTTGGTGAGTCAGTCAAAAATCACCCAAATGGAGTCGTGGCCTCTTGAAGTGCGTGGAAGTCCATTCACGAAGTCCATAGATATCCCATCCCACTTAACTCTGGGACCTCCAAGGGCAGTACTAGTCCTACTTGTACCTACTGCTCCACCTTCACCTGCTGACAGGTGAGGCATCGAGAAACGAACTCTGCCACATCCTTCTACATGCCCGGCCACCAGTGCTGTCGTCTGAGATCTTGGTACATCTTCGCCACTCCAGGATGTACTGCCAAATGGGATGTGTGAAACTCTCTCAGCACCTCCTCCCGTAAAGCAACTAGTACCAAGGTACACCCTCTGAAAATGATGTCGTACTCCCCTCCTAATGATAAATCATCAGGTGACTGTCTTGAGGATATCTACGCACTCCGCGCCTCACAGTCGGCGTCCCCACGCTGTGCCTATCTGACACACTGCAGCAGTGGAGAAGTGAATGTGAGTGACTGAAGAAAGGCTGCTCCATCGCTATCCACAATGGATATCTGAAAAGCGGATAGCTGCTCTATCACCTCCCCATGTAGCTGAATGCCTATCCTCATACTGAGAGCATCGTTTACTACATTCCCTTTTCCAAGAGTATAGACTATAAATCACTCGCCCATCAGATAGTGTCGCCACATCTTCATAGTGAAGACCACTGCTCCTAACTCCAGGTCATGGGTAGCGTATTTCTGCTCATGCTGCCTCACCTAACATGATCCAAAGGCGATCACGGCCCGCTCCTGCATCAGGACACATCCGATTCCAGTCCCTGATGCATCGCAGTAAACTACGTACCCAACTCCCTCCTTCGGTAGCCTCATGATAGGCGTGCTGGTCAACCTCTGTCTCAGCTCCTGGAAGCCCTGCTGACATCTTTCTGACCACACGAAAGGTTTCCCCTTCTTCCTCAACGTTCTTCAAATATGCAAATATTTCTCCCTTTCCGAAAAGAGAAATCTGGTCTCATCCCCTCGATGAACCACGTTCATTGCCTAATACTATCAATCTCGTCATTATCAGTTAAATCATGCCATGGATGACGTCGTAAGGCCTCGAAGCTGCTACCAAGAGACCCAATCATTACTCTTGCCTACATGGTTGAGTTACACTGTCGGCATCAGTGTGTGGTCACTGGGTCTCCTCTAGCAGGAATCTCGTATGTGAGGGTCAAGTCAACAGTTTTTAACCAGAACCTCTTAGTATTAACATAAAAAAGACACAAAAGAAAACGTCACTATTGCAATAGTCTTATATTACTTAAACCCAATGTACAAGGAAGCAAAGAAGCACAAACAACGAAGCTTGAGGCATTAGGGGAAAAGGCCTCCATGCCTGGAGCAAGTCTGGCACTTGTCCACCCGCTTCCGGAGCTCCATGATCCTAAGCTTCAGCTACCTGAAGTTGTGCTCTCACCTGTGGTCGGGGTGGACCTCTTGGTGGTGGTGGTGGTAGAGCCTCAAAATGTCGTCCACCACCTTCTGCTCGACCAACTCCTCGACCTCGTCCGCCTACTCCCTACGGACCGCCACGGTCGAAGCTCTGCCTCTACCTGAGTGGTTCCTCAACCGTCTGTTACCCCTCTGCATGGTGGGTCAGGCAGTCACGAGCCAAGTGGCTCTGCCCGCCGCAAGCATAGCACTGTCATCCACTCGTAAGACTGGTTCTGATGCATGTTCCCCACCCCACCGAGCCAGTATCCTGTAGTTGTCCGCCTGATGGCTTGGTCCACTTGGACCTCTGCGACATCTATCTACTGCCGGCTGGAGAAGACTCTGCTATGTGCTGCCCTGCGGTAGGTCTCGCCACTGGTGTAGACTCAGCAAGAAATCTCTCAATGAGAAGGGCTCGCTCCAGTACCCCTTCCTGTATCAGAATGCTGAGGGAGATCAACGACGCCCTGATCTCAGGCCTTAATCCCTGCTCGAAGGTCCAGGCCCAGAAGAATGGGTCCCCTACCATGTCTGTCGAGTAGCGCGAGAGATCGGAAAATCTCGTCGAGTACTGGGCAACTGTCAAGCTGCCCTGCCGCAGCTATAGTGGCTTCTGGATGCGCACCGCATGAAGGGTGGCCAGGACGAACTCCGAGCAGAAGAGGCTCTCATAGTCCGTCCAGAAGAGATATGCCTCGTCGTGCACCTAGAGCATCAAGCTCCACCATCTGCCTTCTGCCACGTGCATGAGACTCACTGTAAGGATCACCATGACGTCTGCTAGTGTCCCTACCAAACGGAAAATTCATACAACTGCCTCCAGCCAATCCTCGGCTGCCTGAGGGTCCGTCTCCTCGCGGAACCTGGGTGGTCGCTGATGCTGAAACTCGTGCAGTGCACTAAGGTGACGTGCATCGTCAGCGGCATGGGCTGGAAGCATTGGTGGCTCGGTGGGTAGAGGTACTGCCGGTGCCCCTGATGTTAAAGGGCCCTGTACCGATGCCTCGTCGCTCGGTGGGCTGTCGTCCCGCACAATGCTCGAAACCCTAGCTGGCTGCCATCGTGGGGCCATCCTGAAAAGAGACAGGTGCGCCACGATCATAACAATATACCTGGTGAACTGACACAAAGTAATCACAAAGAAAACATGAAACACACATGCAATCAATGTTTTCGTGAATTATGTCAGAAATCAGAAGTCAGGGTCCTAGTATACAGATACGTCGGTAGCAGCACCAACACTGGACTCCCTAGGCTGATATCCACACCCAATACCCTTAACACTATTGCTTCACATAGAAGAAAGATCAGAGTCCAATGTTATGCGGTAGAACCGAACTCCTTTGATACCAATTTGTCACGACCCGTCCTCGGGGCCCGTGTTGTGACTACCCCAAGCCCGCCTTCTATAGGTCGGGGGCTGGCAACTAGCACCAAGGTGTAATTACCGGTAAAAAGGGAAGGCATTGCCTTTGTAAAGTAAACAAACACCACAGAGCAAGCAAGCAGAAGTAAAGAATAAGTAAAAACTAGGTACAACAGTAAGTGTGGTAAATTAAGTGAGCCAGAATACAAACCCAAACTGAAAGTAAAGTACAACTAAAAAAGGGAGTACATCAACTGAAAAGTAAAGTAACTACCTCGATCTGTCCAATGGAAGTCCCACCTGAAGGGTGGGTAAAGATAGCCTTCATAGCTCCACAGGTCCAGTCGTCCGCTCCGTGTATGTCACGTCCAGTGGTCCACCTCTGGGTATCGTCTCTCTCCACAAGCCTCAACCACGATCAGCGTTGTCCATCGTCTTCAATCAACACAACGTAGTGCGGGCATAGCCCGTGCAGAGGTGAGTATAAGATACTCAGTAGGGACCTCGAGACCCCCGAAGGTCTCCCAGAATCCACAGAGGATAATCCACAAGGAAAGATACAATCACTAAGTAACATCTGACACTACTTAGGTATATAACCATACATATACCTAAGTCATCAATTTAGTTCCAACATCCGAGCCCAGGTACAACCCAGTCAACATAGGAAACATAACCCGTTCCACATAAGAATTCACAACCCAATCCACACCGGAAATTATAACGTAATCCACAGAGGATATCAAGTCAATCTTATCAAAGACAAGATTGGAAGTAAAGAGTCAGCTCACAAGGTATACTTCTTCCTAAGATGATAGAGATGATCAGGTGTATCCACTGATTAATCTAAGCCATCAGACCCACACAGGATCGATAGGTACTAACCCCCAAGATGACCCACAAAGGATCAATAGGTAACTAACCCCCGCAATGACCCACACAGGATCGGATCCACAGAGGATCTGTAGGTGCTGGCCCACACAGGACCGCTGAGCGTTGACCCACACACGATCTGACCCACACAATATCGGTAGCACTGATCCACATAGGATCATTGAGTGATGTAGTTGTCGCCGTCGAATCCACGAAGGATTTTTGTACAGTCGTCATCATCATCGCAGTCGCAGCCAGCTCTAGGGTTCCCGAACACAGGAAGCTCGTTCGAGAGGGTCCGCTCCACGAGCCGAGGGGTTGATACATCAACTAACACATAGTCTGGAGATGATGTTTCCAAAAGTTTTGTATCGTCTACAGGAACTCAACGCGACAGACGGCGCATCGATCGGACGCCCGGTCTGAGAGTTATTGGCTTTTTCGTCCTAGGGGCCCGGTTGGGTTTTAAGTCAAAACCAACCCAAACATACTCCAACTACTTCCAAACCTCGAGCAGAGTAAGCCAAAAGGTCCGTGTCACTAAGAGGAATCCAACAATGTCGACGGCACGTCAATCGGACGTCTGGAGCTCAAGTTATAAGTGTTTCTGCTCCGAGGGCACGGTTGGTTTCGTGTTCGAACCGACCCGGTAGAACTCAAAGTACTTTGAAACCCTGAGTGTAATATACCAAAAAGACCATCTTGATCCAAGGATCTCATCGCCACTGACGGTGCGTCGATCGGAGGTTCGTAGCCCATGTTATGGTAAATGGACCGAAAGAGGTCCGGATGTTGGGGTTTCGGGCACGGACCGATCCGGCCCGAGACCCCCCTGGGTCAGCCCGAACCGGGTCGACCCAGCTCGGGTGCGGCCCGGCCTGGCGGTCTGGCTGGGCGGCTCAGCCCGGTGTGCTGGCGCTAGCCAGGTGGGTCAGCCGTTTCGGTCGAGCGGATGGGGGTGCGGGGCAGGGGGGGGCGCTGCCCCCCTGCCTGTTCGTAACCGCAGCCCCCATCTGGTGGGCCGCTCTTGTCCAGCCAGCCATCGGTTGTAACCCCCGGCTCCTCCTCTGACCGGTCGGACTGCTCCGGCTGGCCGACTGCTGCTGCCACGGGACTGGCATGGTCCGGTACCCCTGCTCCGACGCCGTCAGCCCGGATCCGGCCGCCGGTCCCTGCTTCGTCGTGGCCTAAGCCGCGACCTTGGTTCGTCCGGCATGGCGCGAAGGTGTTGTGCCCCTCCGCCGTGACCCCTCTCCAGCCGCGGTTCCTTTGTGATTCTCCGGCATGATTCGATGGTGTCGTGGTTTAGTTCGTCTTCAATGGCGTGGTGCGACGGCGGTGCGCTTTTTCGCCTTTTCATTAATATTTCCCCGCATGGTGCTTCGGCACCGCCCACCTTACACGTGCCGAAACAAAATCAAACCAACAAGGGGGGGAGGGACGACCATGTTCGTGCGGTCCGACCTCCTCCTGTTATTGCGATATCAGGTGGCTCAAATTGAAAAGAAGAAAGCAACTGAAGTAATCACGAACAAACAATTAAAATAAACCCCTACCTCGAGCGTAATCGTCGAACGAGGTTGTCGCGGAAAGGGACATCGTAGAATTGATCGCCACGGAAGAAGGCAGATCATCACGTCGCGGAGGAATGGTGTCTCCCTTCCTTTGACGCGGAAAGAAAGAACGAGGTGATGCGTGTCGGGTCGTCGATCTCCGAGAAAGGCGTCTCTCACCGTCTTCTGTCGTCGGAGGTCGGCGTTCTTCGCGTTCTTCATCGAGGAGGAAGTACTTCAAGAACTTGAGCAAATTCTCCCAAGCCTCTAACAACCCAACCACTCTAATAAAATAAGAGTTTGTCTTATTTTATTTCTCAAGCCATGCATTTTGAAATTCAAAAACAAAACAATCAATTAAGTGAATTAATTGCAACGTTTATACTGCCAAATTAATTGAGGTGTTTCATAAATAGAAAAACACAAGGGTTGACTTCCACTTAATAGGGGTGCTGGTGCGTTACCTTATTAAAGGATGGCGTTTAGGAAGAAAAGAAATGGTGGGGCTCGTGTGGGTCCGACCTCACAATTATCCTACCTAATGGGTACGATATTGTGGGTCCCACTTCATCCACTTAGCTTAGGTTAAACAAAAATAAAATAAACTTACTTACACCACTTTTATTTTATTCTTTTACTTAACCCCAAAATTTAAAAACCACACCCGAGCAAACGCAACTCCAGAAAAGGTGTTTCTAGCCAATTACCGGTGCTGCAATTCCATCGGTGTCCTCAAATTTCGATTCCAAGCACCGGTTCAGAAGTTAGGAAAACCCGCTCGTTTGTTCACTGAACGTACCCAAGCTAAACTTTGGAAAAATGATTCCGGGCACACCGGGCCTCGGGATCAGGTGCGGTCAGAAACTGTGTTCTTGTAAAAATCCCAAGATAATTAAGAAAAAAATTTCCTTGAATTTTATGGGTCTTTACATGATACATTTAATTTTTCTGAATATAACACATTTTGTTAAATAAAATTTTTTTATTATAAAACCACTTATATTGTATTAAATTTCTTTTTATTTCCAATTATAATTAATATGTAACCAATTAATTCATTCTGTTAAATTTTTTAAAAAAATTCAATAAATTAGTTAATATTATTTATTTACTCAATTCTAATTGTTAGAAAATAACTATCATGTTAAATAATAATATTAATAAAGTATTATTGGCCAGAAAGACCGAGCATTTCCTGTAACACATGTCATTAAAGGAAAATGATGTTACATGAAACACATGATATACATGGTGATGTGTACAACACATGACAAAATGTGAATAGTGTGTAACATAACATATCAGTGAATTTAAATTAATTTGAATAATTCTAGTTCATTAAATCTCGGGATGTTACACATTTTTTCATTTCAATTATAGTACAAGTAATGCATGTAACGTCCCCATAGACTTTTTATCTCTCATAATTAACGTTGTATTATAAAAAGTACTGAGATATAAACTATGTGATCTCTCTCTTCATTAAATACAATCAGAAACAATATTTCAAATATCAATGCATATTCTTACTTCCTAGATAAATATATAACAGAGAAATGTGATCATCCTCTATGTACTCCATCTCCAAATCTAGTATGTATGGAACACATACATGGTTTATGAACCATAATATTATATAATGACCAATGTTAAACACAGGAACATTTCTAAATATATTTTAAAACTCAAAATCTAATTTATACTCTTATTTAATCCTTACATTGTTAGATGAGGGAAGATTTAATTTAGATAAATAGTATTTCTCCCCTAACTTCATGATTTCATGATGCATCCATTGAAAATAAAAAAAATATTGGATCATTTGTGATATTATCATGGCTATACTTCTATAATCTTTTTTATTCAAATCATCATAAAACATCTTCTCTTTTCTAGGGTGTTAGTGTATTGAACATTCATAATCCTTATTCATATCTAACAAAATTCTCTGGCACATACTCAAGTCCAGTTTTTAATATATAAAATAATATTTTTATCATTATATATATCACAATTTTCCCCTATATACAATTCATCGATGTCATTAATAAAACAATTACTATAGATAACTCTAAATCATTTTTCAGTAGTTTTTCCCAATAACCATCAATTAACACTAGGCATAAGTTGTAATCATATCATTCAAAATAAATACAAACTCCAATCCCAGTTTAGTTGCATCACTATTGATTTTAAACACTTCTTCAATGTAGGGTAATTTTAGAACATTTGAGCTATCTAAACTTCTCTTCAGCTCTATATAATTTTCCATAAATTCATCTTTTTAGAGGAAGTTATTTTCCATTTAATATATCACGGTGACTAGATTATATTTTCATAAGGAATTATCCACAATACAACAGTAATAACCATCTAAACCAAGAAATATATTGTACTTATCTACCATAGTTATTTTTGGGAAAAATTAAATAGCCTCTCTCATTGATGGATCTACTAATATACCATATCTTGAGATTATGTGATCCAATAATGTCTCCTTTTGAATCCAAAATCCATATATCATAAATTTATCAAATAGTTTCACCTTCCTTAGGTTATTTAGTAAATTTATTAGGCTATATTCATGTTATCCTTTTCTTTTTGGAATAATAATAATATCATCATTAAAGTCTACAACAACATGATCAAGGTAATCTCTACATAATCTATACATTAAATCCATGATGATAGTTTGGTTATTTTGAATACCAAATGGAATCACTATATATTCATAATTTACATGTTTTTTATAGAATGTTTTATTGGATGAATCCTCTTTATTTAAACTATGTTGATTATATACAAAATGAATTCCAATAGTGGAATATTATTGAGAACAATGTATTTGATCAAATAGTTCAGGAATATGGGGTAGATGATACTTGTTCTTGAGGATTATCTTCATTATCCCACCAAAATTAACATAATGTCTCATTTACATATATATATATATATATATCCAAATGAATAGGTACCCCCCAATGTGACACACTTATCAAAATAAATCCCATATATAGGTTCTCTTAGATTTTCAAATTCATTTCATGTAACTCAATCGAGGCCATTCAATAGGGAGACATCCATTTTTTTGGCAGTAAGTTATGTGTTCTACTAATGAATAAACATTAATTTTTTCTAAAGGCAAGGAAACTCTTTTATAAAGTCATCAAAAACCTCCTTCAAAATATGAATATCATTGATTTTGAGTTTCATTCAAATTGTCTGAGATAAAATCCCATCATGAATATGAATGAAACCACATACAATGGTTTTTATTTACATCTAAAGTTCATATTTATTGTCACAATGATAGAAAAGAATAGATTATGTGGGAATATCAAATTTGACTTCCCTTCCTAATGAATTTATGTGGGATTTAATTGGAGAAATATTATATATAACTATAATAAAATCAATATCAACTAATGGAAAAAATGAAATGATTTATATGCAAAACATTTTCACAGTCTTCAACTAGATAATAATCATAATCATGAGATGATATCACTGTACCATTATATGTATTTTCTATTAATTCTATATCTAATAATTTGTGTTGAATCATGATATAATTATAAAATTATTCAGATATGAAATAATGGGTAGATCAGTAGTAAAATAAGACATTATTAGTTATATGTTTAATGATATATGAACCTTTGACAATGTCATTATTACACAACACATCAAAAATATTTATTCCATGATATATACATTTTTCTCTCAATTTAAGAGGTTTCTGATGTCTATTATAGTCATTAACATTCATATATGGGAATTGGTTACCACAATTCCCATACTCCTTGTATTTGGGTCAATGGAGTGTGGGTGGTTCAAACAATGGTGAATTCTCATTTTTTTTCTTCATTCCATTGCTTCATCATATCGAAACAGCATTAAATTTCTATATTACCTTCCCTTCCCATTATAAATCATTTACTAGTACTCTTAAGACAATTTCCACCACATTTCATCCAAAAAATTAGAAGAAAGGAAATATTATCTTATTCTTTAAATAATTTTTATATTTTCCTTATATTTCCACATTATCATCATATAATAACCATATGATGTATATGAAACTAAAACCTTTATTTCCATCATGACCTACTAATTACTATTTATTTCTCTTGTGTATAACACCCACAACAGAATTGGTTTTGTTATACGTAGGAATCAATCAACCCTACATCTTGGTCAGATGATAATTATAAAATCGTTCCTCAAAGGTCTGGTAAAAATTTCCTCGTTGGTATCAATGTATTCTTTATCCTTTTTACATAGTCGAAGGAACTTATTCTCCATTTTCATATAAATAAAATGGGGAATAAAATTATTGAAATATGTGATCTTGATCTTATCCTAATCCAAGGAGTAAATTTCATCATGTTACCTCATATTCATGACACGACTCAAACAATTTTCTCCCCTTATAATTCTAAATTATATAAATAAAAAATGATATTCTCATGTTCTAAACACTAGAGAATGGGGAAAAACTAAGGTTACTAATTATTTTTTTGGATATTAGAATAACAAAATACCCACAAAGGGAATTTGGGAATTTCCATATGAAGGATCAAATAAAACATTTTCTCCTCATTTTCTCATTTTGAAGTTCAAAATGATTCTTGACTTGAAAAAAAAATCAGAATAAAAAAGATATTTTTTTTCCAAATCCCATAATATTTTTCTACTCATGAGGAAAATCAAGGAATTATTTTTCGCACATAGCATTTACTTGGTTCCCATGGGTTTTATCCATTGACTAGACCCAATATATTTTATGTAAGAAACCATAATCACAGTGGGGGACCACATAATTATGAAAAATTAGTTATAAAATATCTAAATAGTGACCCACTATAATTATTCAATGATTCCTTCATATTATCATAGGTTATTCATATTCACTATCTCATTCATCATGGTTCTTATAGAGTTAATAATCTTCAAAACAATATCCCCTCATAGTGTCTAACTAGTTGTGTAGGAAGGGATTTTTTGTGCACCATGTGATGATCATATTTACATAAATGATCCCTTTGTAGTGTTATTACCTCTAAGAACCTCTATGATTTATCCACATCCACATGTAATTTCTTGATAGGGATGTAATATCATAGAAATCACTCCCTCTATCCTTTATAAAAATTCCAGGACATTTTCCTATACATTGACTAAAACTTTAATTTTTTATACACATGTTCAAATGTATCCAACTAATGTTTTCTCTTCCTAGTATATAGTGGTTAAATAAAAACATACACTAAAAGAATAATTAAAAATCCAATACATTCAAACATATACACTACATCATTGTTTATGAATATGGATTACATTACAATAACATGCACCTAAGAATCGTAAGGTTATAACAATTTTGGACACATGGAAACATAAACAACTAGTTCATAGGATAACTACTTCATCTCCCATTATGTTCATCATAACAAAAACCCTATATAGACATATCATAGACAATACATTTCTTCATAACACGGGGATAGTGAAATTATGAAAGGGTGAACTCCGTTGTTCAGTAAGGGTATGTTAGGGATACACACGAGCATAACCTGAATATAAGGGTATGAGAACATAATAATAAAATTATAAAATGAAAACATAAATATAAAATATCGTAATATTTGATTTTGGCCTCAATATTGGTAGTTAATTAGTCATGAATCATATGGGAATGAAATAACATTAGTTAAGATATCATAAAATTGTCATAAAATATATTTTTGTGGAATACCCATAAAAATAGAAAATCAATCAATTATATGTTAATCATTGAAGTAAATAATATAAAATTGTAATGGGTTTACTCCCTAAACCATCATAGTAGGCAAGGTTTACTCCAATGACCATCATAGTAGATAATATTACTTATTGATCCATGGTCACTCCCCATTCCAATCCTCTCTATATTATGGGATATAAATTATTATCCAATGCATTGGAGGGAAATATAGGTCCTACCAATTAAAAAATAAAAATCAAACATATGTGGTCCAAAATACCATAAAATAACATTCATATAACAACACATGAAAAAATGGGTCTTATAATAACTTCATAATAATAGTGGTGGGGGAATAGAAATTTGTTTTTAAACCATTTCACTATTTCATGAAAGCATAACCCATGAATAAACAAGCTAGATTCATTAAAATGTATATATGAAAATACTGTGGAAGATAAATAGGTTTTATAAACATAATTTAATCATAAACATAAAAAATACATAGAAATAATAAGAATTGTATAATTTGACCATACCCGTAGTAAGGCTTATGTATCATTAACAGATTCCTTCATAAATGAGAATTATTTTTTATACACACATGGAAGCGTTATTGATGAAATTTTATTTTTCATTTAAAATCACTTTTTAAAAATAAAAATTTAGAAAATGTTTAATAAATAAATTTATTTAAAAATATATTTTGAATCTATTTAAGGGAGAATTATAAATATCTCAAAATTTTCATGTGAAATTTAACCTTTACGCTATGAAAATTCTTTTTAAAAATATAATATTTTCAAACAAATATAATTGAAATTAACTTGTAATATTATAATGTAAGTGTAACCAATATTATTGGCTATGATTTTGCAAATTTCTTTCACAGACTACACATTATAACAATGTATAATTTCAAATTATTAATTAAATACAAATGGTAAGTTTCTGGAATGATAAATGGAAATTCCATTAAAATCATTTTTTAGAAAAGATAAAATTGGGTAAAAATTAATTTAATAAATCATTTATGAAATGTTTTTGAAAAAAGACAAATAAAAATGTTTTTTTTGAAAAAAACAAGATTTCAATTGGTGAAATAAATAATAATGATTTTACTTAAAATAATATTTAAATAATGAGTACATAAGATAAGAAAATTGAAAGGAAAACATATATTTTCCTAAAATAACAAGAGGATAATAAATGACATGATTTTATCGAGTGAAAAATTATAATATTTTATCTTCAGAGACATAATATTGAACAATCCTCATAGACAGTCAGATTGTAAGATAAAATCCTTACCACTTTGTAAAATTAGGTAATAGTCACCATAAAGTAATAAATAATAATTGTAATATAAAATATTAGTAGAATAAAAAAATTCATGATATTAAATGTCAACGGGGATATATATACACCTCATAAAAGAATATAGAAGCATGACAAAACATTTTTCTCAATGAAGGAAAATTGTGAAAAAACATTAATTTATGAATTTAATTTAATATTACACATTAAAACCACATTTATAATAATTATATGTTTATTATATATCAGTTAAGGAACCAATATTATATATATCATACCATATATTATTTTCTTATGAAATTTATTACTCGTTTTTAAACAATTAAATGATAAAGTCACGTGTGAGGAAAAAACTAAATATTTTTTGTTTTGATTTATGGTAGTTGGTCATCTTAATAGGATCATGGTTAAATAATATCTATATTTTTACCAATTATATAAATATAATATATATTTAGTATATTTTTGTTCAGAGTAATCACTAATATTTAGAAATAGAAAATGGGATTTTTCATTCATTGAGATGATAGAGTATGTATGCATGAATGTTGATTGAATATTCATGAAAGTTTGATGGAAATAATGGTAAATAATACATTTTCATTCCATAATAATTTTTATTTCTTATATAACACATATTTTTATTTAACTCATCATTATTACCTTCAATTAAAATCGTAAACAAATAATATCACTAATTGATGTGGTAATCCATCGTGCATGGGAGAGACATTATCATTTTCCCACATAATGGAATATATGATTGTATATTTGATATTTTAATTATATAAGAATATGAAAATAATAAATATAATATATAAAAATTTCACCTATCAGTATATTCTTCTTTAATATGAGGTTATAAAAAAATATAAAATAGTTTGGTGAAGAAATAGTCTATTGTAAACATAAATGAGGATTTAATAATCATTTTTAGGGATATCAAACAGTTTTACATAATTCAAATTACATTAAAACATATTATTATATATATTATATTGATTTTATTAGCTCATTGTGGTTTAATGACAAATAAATGAAGTGGAGGAAGAAATTAAATTAAACTCTCATTTAGAGGTGTTACCACTTGTTTGGACACATTCATTATTTTTCAAAAAAAAGAAAAATAGGATGGATTTATGAGAAAAAATGTACTCTCTGTTGGGAGTGGGAATTTATGGAAGTGATTTTGGATTTTCAGTTATGAACCAATGTTTTATGGAAGTGTGAGGAAGATATTATAAGGGTTGTAGTTTTATAAGTGAGGTGAATGGGACACTTTTAATTTTGTGATATAAAAAATAAGTTACAAATGATTTTATCATGAAAAAAGTATTAAAAAATTACTATTCTTTATACTAGAGTATATATGGTCAAAATATTTCTACAAAATATTTTGAGACATGTTTAGGGCCATTTTTAACCATAATAATGTTTAAACCCTATTAAACCCATTTTTACCTTAATCACATTGAATAATTTTTACTGTTTTTATTATTAATTATGATAGAAATTTATTATGGACATATTAAATAATATATTTTTTTTATTCAAATATGGAATCAAGTTTTTTAAATTAAATTTATATAAGTGTAACACATTAATTTAAAATCAATCCATTAGATGGAAACAGAAATTTAATGACCCTAACCCTAATATCCTAGAGTTTGTGGATACATAATAACATTGGTACTAAGTTCATGATATAATATAGCAAAGGTACTAAAAGATTATATTTTATTAAATAATAGATATATACTTTAATATTTCATTATGAAGTAAAATATAAAATACAACATAAAAACTTCATTGGAAACACCATTTTTATCATAGCATTACCCTACATATCAGTAATTATATATATTTTTTAATCTTCAGAAAATAAAAAATAAGAAATGGGTGAGATAATATGGTCATTAATGGTATATATATATATATGAAGCTAATAAATAACCATTATATAATGTTAACTAATAGAAACATGTGAAATTTAATAAATAACCTCAAAATAATATGAATGGTATAAAAATGATCAAATAATTGCATATAAAAATTCCATGTGCCACAAAACATATCCATGGAGATTCTAATAACTGAATAATCAAATTTCAATAAATAAATAATCTTATATTGGCATATTTCATAATTTTGTACCTCTTAAATATACTATAAAAACCTCATCAAAGTCATCTTGAAAATAATGGTTATGCCATATGCCAAATCCCAATATGGTTTGTCTCAAAGGACCCATCGATGCATTGAGGGTCCAGAGTAGGACTTTACCATCACATAATAAGTATAATTAATTCCTAATATTAATGGGGTGAAACATAAAAAATATAAAAATGTAAATAATCTTACCCATTCAGGAAACATTATCACAAAAAATTCTGAGTAATATTGTTAATAGTACCAAAATAGTATATTTATATTCATACTGATCATAATACAATTAATAAAATATATTTAATGATATAATAATATATAAACCTCAATTATTCATAATATTAATCAATGGATATTCACATAGATGAATGTAATCTATTAAAATCATTGGAAATTCTTGAGAGAAAGAAGCATTTTGATTACTTGGAAACCATTTATTTAATAGGGTTTGAAATTTTTAAAAAAATTAATTAAAAATAATCTTTTAAAAATTTAGAGTAATATTAAATACATTTGGGTGTCATAGAGGCGTAATAATATTCTCATTTCTCATTTGAAAAAAAATATTTCTTTTGTATTTTGGTCGAAAAAATTCATAAAGTTCCTCATTTTGAAAACATCAAAAATATTTCATTCACACTGTTTAATAAAAAATAAAACATGTTTAAAACGGAATTAATATTTTTAAGTAAAAAAGTTTATTTTTTGGAAGAATTTGTAGAATACAGGGATATGGAAGGAAAATGTTCCTTAGAAGACACTTAAACATAAACACTCTCAAATATTAATGAAATTATTAAATAACTATTACATTAAGGTATAATTATATATATATGTATATAAAACCTATATATAATAGTAAAAATAATGATATTAATTTATTACATAACTGTATTCATATATTTATGATATCATTTATGACCCTCTTATATTATCTTATCACCTATTTGATAAAAATAGGTCATTATTATTGTTGTTTCTAGTGTCAACTATTTCATCTTACAATACATGTTTCGTTATATATTTCATGATTCTTGTGAATACGATATATTTGAGCCATATATAGAATTATATTAAATTCATAAATAAACATTTTTATAAATTTTTATAATCATTCTATAATGTGGAATATGGAAAACAAATGACATTGTGTTGTGGAGATGCTAGGTCGTACGTACACACAACTGGCGATCCCATTCCATCAATTATGAAACGGTAAAAAAGTTCACAATTTATTTATTATTATATAATAAATATCATTTCATATTTTTTATTTATATCCATTATTTATGTTATTATTCCCATCCATATAAAGTGGTGATGAAAAGAAATTACACCACGATGTGGATATGGAAAGGCGTATCTACCCACACAGGATGATTTAATTTTTCATAGGAAATATAAAAATATGAATATGGTTGTACCATAATGATAATAAAATATCATTATATAGATTATACTATATTAATTAATTTTGAAGTGAAAAAATACATGAATGGGAAGTAGAAGAAGAAATGAACATGGATGAGTTTCTAAAAACAATAACCTCAATGGTTAGTTTTTGTAAGATAAGGGACGAAAAAACATGTATAAGGATGTTTGGATGATAAATGGGTAGGTTTTGGGAAATAAAAAAGTCGCAGTAGGTGTATAAGTGTGAGGGATGAGGTTTTCTTTTATAATTTAGGTGAGGGGATCTTTTGGAAACGGAAAAACTATTAAATCAATATAAATTAATATTCATTTAAAAAAAGATCCAGAGTGAGATATTTGGAATATAATATGATTATAGGTCTTAATTTTTTCTACCAGTAATTTATAGGGAATTTTGGATCATATTCATTCCCTTAACATTTGGATTTAAACATAAGGGAATATTTATAACTCTTAAAGTGAAAAAAATCTGTTTTTACTCTTTAAGGGTTTATATAGTTAATATTAAAGGAAAAAAGTCACATAAATGGATCATTGATAAAATTTTCAACCTTATCACAATCATTTGAAAAAATATATGATTTTAATAAAACTTATATCATTTAATAAAAATTTATTTATTTTAATAAAACATTAATGTCTCTTTTGACACTATTCATAACATTGACTTTTACAAAAAAATAAACAAAACATGTTATATTAAATACAACTATTTTAAGACATCACAAACATTTCCATGAGGTATATAAAATTTATGTATGATATTAATTATATTAAATTATATATATTTTAATATTTATTATATAATTTATTTCATATTTCCATTAGTTAAATAATTACTGCATTTTCATAGGGAAATCGGGTAAGATAATTTTTTATTTAATATAAATTAAAAATACGTTTCCATTACTAATATAAAAATTTTCATTTAAAAAAACTATTTATAGTCGAATATATCCCATATGTAACCTAATATAAAAACCATATCTTGTTAAAAACTAAAGTATTACATCATTATCATTTCATTAAAATAATATAATATAAATGGATTATTGTCATCTTAGTTTATAAAAGAGGTCTCAAGATCTTCCCAAGAATATTATTGGTTGAAAATCACTCATCTAATAAATTAATGACAAGTGTTAGGGTAATTTTGAAATATTTATAATATTATATTTACCATTAATTGAAACATTTATCCTAAACCAAGATAATATTAATTACTAACTTTAAAATTTATATTGTCAAAAAAATTAAAGGAGACTACTTAATAAATTTGGACCATATGATTCAAATACAGAATCATTTTTTAAAATTTAAAACATATAATTTCTAATTATTAATTTAAAATTAATCTCAATGACGAGGTGAGAGAATTGACTATTAAAATGAAAAAATTAAAAATATTGTAATGTTTTGTATCCAAATTCAATGTTAAATTGATTCCCGTGACCCAAATTGGGTTAAATGATATAAAATTTATCAAAATATAATATAAAACCAATAATGAATATAATTTTACCCAATAAATTATTTATATATATATAATGTTTTAAAATAAAATTCAGTATTTTTTAGTATACATACAAATATAAATCTTATCAGAAAATATAAAATTTTGAACCTAACTAAATTCTGATATTCATATTTCTAAAAATTTATTTATTTACGAAAATATATTTTATTAAAGTGAAAAAATTTAGGTTTATATTAATTTTACTATCAAAATGTGGTTAAAATTACTTTTTAAAGATATAACTTTTATTGATAAAGGTTGTTATTTTTATATAATGTATAGGAAACAAATATCATGGACATTAAAAAATAGATTGATAATAAAATATATAAGTTTCATAAATTGGTTAATTAAATTCATTCCTTGTTATTTAATGAATCTATCATAATGTTATCTTATTGTGTTTTCATGATGGGTGTTGTGTTCCATGTAAGCTGTTGAAGAAATTTTAATTTATTTAAGAAGATACACACCATAAAATACTGGAGTGTTTTATTCTCCCCTCTTTTGAAAAATCTCATTTTCTAAATTTTCCGGAATATTACCTTTTAAATAGATTAGGGTGGTTATTCATTATAACATACTCATGATCCCTCATTAATTATTCCATTTTATGGTTTCTCCTAAAATCCCTTATCATTTGTGTAATCTGATCCCTCAATACTTTCCCTATAATTTCAAGAAACTCAATAGGCTCTTCGCAGTAAAACATATTAGATTCCATCTCAATTTCATAATAGGTGACTACATGTGATAGGTCTAGCATGTATTTCCATAAAAATTATATTTGGAATGCATCATTAAATTTTGAGTTACTTCATGGAATATCAAATCGTCAATGTATACACCAAATTATTTCCATAATTTCGAATGGTCTGAGGTACATGGTGCTTTATTTTCCTTTATTACCGAACCATATGACACACTACAATTGAGATAATTTTTTAAAGATAGGTTCTCACACTCGAAATTCAAAATCCTTTCATCTATTGTCATTATAACTCTTTTTCAGACATTCAAATACTATAAAATGAGATGGAATAGTCATTACATTTATCATAGTCTCCTAAATATGTTTTGGGTCTATACATTTCCCTTCACTATCTTCATCCCAAAATTTTTGAGTATGACATCTATTGCTATATAGTGCTTCATACCACACCATTTTTATATTTAAAATGCAAACTATAATTGGAGTAATACTATAGCAAAGGTAAATAATGACCCCACAAACCATGAATGTCTAGTGATCATGATATCAATATGTGTTCTAATATTTTGACATTTCTTCCAGGCTATCAATCTATTTTCATATGGTAGGTGGTGATCAAATTAAGCTCAATATCTATTGATTTAGAATTTATTTTCCATATGTTTGATGTATATAAAGGATCACAATATGATTAAATTAAAATAGGTTCACCATAAACTCTTAAAATTACATTGATATAGACATGTGGAAGTTTATGCAGTTGAAAATAATACCTTATATAGGGAAACATTAATATTTGGTATGTTTATAAAAAATTAACCCATATTTCATTTTTTCTAGGATTCATTAGAAATCTATTGGAAATTCTCATAAAAACGTCACACCATTTCAATTTAGTGATATGTAGAGGTTTCATGAAAACTATTTGGTGTTTTTATTAATCCTTCACTTGATGTAAAACCAAACATCTTTACACATATTTTGAAATTTACCATTTCATATTGTCCCACAAAAAAATGTTCCATCATACCTCTATAATCATAGAGCTGCCAGGGTGTATAGTGAAATTCAAGCTATGAGCATCGTCTAATAATTCCCATTTTTGATTAGGTATATAGGGAATGCAAATCCAATTTCAAAATGTCAAAAAACCTTCTTCATATAAGATTTCTGGATATTTTCCATCATTCACAGCTTTAATTTCCATTTTTAAATTGTCATCATCAGACTAGGAACACATTATCTTTTCCAATAAATATGGGGTTCCTATCATTTTATAAAAAAGTTGTGTTTATTTTTCCTTAATAATTTCCATATTCATATCTACTAGATCCATGAACATGATCCATGTGGATCCCCATTTTTTGAAAACACAATGATCTTTTTGGCTCAATGAATATACTAATTTATTCTCCTTCCATGGGTGGTAGTGTGTTGAAAAATCACAATAATTTATCAGATTGATCAATATAATTTGACTCAGGTTGAGTTATTTTTTCATGACCCCCTCCCTACAAGGTGTACCACTCTTGGGTCGGTAATGTGAGAAGAGAGATAATGAACCCCAAGTCCTACCTCCAGTAGGCCTGGGGTTAGTGACTAGCACCGAGGGTATAGTAAACAAAAAAATGGGAGGCATTACCCTTTAAGAGAACTCAAGAAAAAGAGAGATATAAGATAGAAACCAAAAAACCCCAACATAGATCACAATATAAAAGAAAATCCCAAGTAAAATTATGTAACGTTATACAAAATTACTACAAATGAAAGGGGAAAACTGAAAATACCCAAAAGAAAGTAAAAAAAGTAGTAACCAAGAAGCCCAAATAGCTTTTGCAAGACCAAGCTTGTAGAAACTAGGCTGATCTCCAACCTTCTACAAGTGTCCAAATTTTTTTTATAGACATAGGGTGAGTATAACAGTATACTTTGTAGGATTCTCCCCAGAGCCTCTCATGATAAAGTAAATAATCATGTTAAAGCATAGTGAGCGACAAGTGAAACTAACTCGTCACCTAAATATGTATACAATTTTTCCATCATCACCATGGCTACTCTCACCAAGTATCAAATACAAGAGTACATAATATAATAAAGAATATAAAGGGTACCTCACTACTACTTCCCAACTAGTTTTCAACATTTCCCCAATGTCGTACGTCCTAAGCCATCTCTCTCCAAAGAGGCTTTCCCACAGACACCTTAGCGAAGCACCACAACATGCACCTTGTGCAAAAAAACAACACTTCCATGTAAGCAAGGTAACCAGGTAGTTTTCGCGAGCCACCACATCACGTATAATGTGTATCATACGTTGGCCAATACACCCCAAGCCATTACAACCCACACACCGAGTAAGGATCCTCAAGCCATCACAACCCATACACGTTACACCTGTAGTATTCCATAGAAAACTATATCCAGAATATATGTGTGTGAATAACCATAATACATTATAGCCCTCTACACACATATATGGGGAAAACTAACCATTGTGCCTACCAGTACAAGTAACAACCAAGAGAAGAGAGTGGGGCCAAACGGGGTAGTCATCCATCCATCCTCCCACTAGAATGATGGAGAAAACACACCTCCTAGGGCTCAGAATCTCCAGGGTGTCTCTTTCTCTAACTGACTGGGTGGAGTAGCATATAGAGACACAAAAAGTAAAGAATATACTATAGATCAAAACCACAATAAGGGAATAACCTATTATTAGACTCATGTATATCTAACGTCTCTCAGACTCCCAGTTGCCACTTCCAAGACTAGTTATGCTATAAGAACACAACCGTTTAAAGAGCTAGATTACATTCCTTCATTCCCTTTTTATACGTTGAAGTTTACGTTTATTAATTATTTAAACACTAATTAAAAATTAACAATTTCCACATTATATTTCATTAGTATCACACCCATGGTCTATTATTCCTTCAAAAATTGCAACATCAGCATTGCGTCCCAGCAAGCTCCAACCCCATAGGATAACATCAATTATTCAATCATTTAACAAATACATTTCTACTTTCCCATATTTTCAGGTATTCTAGAAAAAACATTATATGATACTAAACACAAGTGGATTAACATGGTGGGTAGTTGAACTACCCATCAAGTCTTTACCACATATTGAAAAAACGTAGACCCATCCTCCCTTGAGACGCTAAATAGGAAAATCATGTGACATAACCCGCACATCTTTGCCCCTATTGGAATGAGTGTATGCAAGACCATCTGCCTTGAGAAGTGGGTAAAGTAAAGCAGATATACAACAATCAAGATTCATCGATCATCCAAACATTCGCACCCAACATGATTCATCATCCCGAGTGTCCTCCTTGACAACCACATGCATAAATCGATGCATCTATCCACTCTAGGAGTCCATTTATGCCACAACCAATGAGAATTCCTTCCCCACATATCAAAACAGTCATCTAGACTCACATCACAACACAAGAAGTAGGACAAAAACATTATATCAACTGGGCTCTTGGCCCTTAAACAAGGCATTCTGCCTTCATACATAATGAGCTCTCACAGCTCCAAGCATAAGACTCTAAGCCTTTACAAGCAAGAGGGGAACTCAAAACCCTATGAGAAATTATCTATTGATCAAAAAACCAGTTCTTTAATCCATCTAGAATTAACCGATTTATTATTTTTAGCTTTCAAATATGGGTAACCTAAACACCAAGTAATCATAGCTATCAAAATTTGATTAAATATGCTTACCGTATCAATTTGATAAACATAAAATTACAAAAAAACCATATTCAGTTATATGACTTTTTATCTTTAGCCAAACAATTATCAATTAATTCCAGCTTTACATTCATTACCAATTTTCATCATGAAAGAAAAGCTAAACAAAGAAAGCATATATGACACACTATCTAGAAAATGAAGAGGCAATAACATTTGATCGATGTCAATTTATTTATCTGATTCAAATATATATTTTGTCAATTTAATTATGATCTAGTGGGTAAACCATTATAACTCTATAGTTCCACGTAAAAAAAAGAGAAGCAATGAATACCCTACCTAAAATGTTTTATGATGCTCTTGGAACATACTTACAAAACATATCATGATCAGCTCTCTTGGAAAAATGCATCCACTCGAGGATATAGAGACACCACCACACTGGACAAAACCAAAGAAAATTTCATTATGAACATGGAGATGGAATTTTATAAAAGTATAAACAGATACAGAAGTAGATGGACCCAAAAAAATGATGATAGATCATACCTTATATCAAAGATTGATCGATACTACTTGGTTACACCAAAAATAGAGGGCTCACGTGCATCAAGAAAAAATTCAAGGGGAACCAATCCAAGGAGGAATGTTTGATTGAATAACTCCGATGGTAAGGAAATAATGGTTTAAGCATCTCACACTAGAGAACATGGAAGACGAACAAGGGAGGAAGATATCTCATCCCTTTAGAAGATCTAATAGAGTAGAAGTTTAAGATATGAAAGATTTTCCATTAAAAGTGGATTGCATTAAACCACATGGTTTGACCAAGTAAATGAATCCCAAGACTTATAAAATTTAATATAGGAGTTATGGGATTTGAATTGGACTTAAATCCCTTAAAACAATGATTTTAATGATTTTTTTCAAAGAAAGTATCAAATTGGTGAATGTGGAAAAAAATATGGAAATTTGGAAAAGGAAATATGAAACAGTTTTTAAACCACTGTACACTCACCGTTTTGGAAATATTGTAGACTCACTGGTTGGATGCATTGTAGACTCACCAATTCTGTGACATCATGACACTGTAGCCACTCCATTTATATAACACTGTGTCACTGTAGACTCACTGTTTCTGTGACACTGTGACATCGTAGATCTTCCGTGACACTGTAGATCTTCCATTTCTATGACACCGTGACACTGTAGACTCACCGTTTATGTGACACCGTGACATTGTAGACTGTCCTTTTCTGTGACACAATGACACTATAGGATCACCATTTCTATGATATCATTACACTGTAGAATCACGATTTCTGTGACATCATGGCACAGTTCTTAAAACTGGAAACACTATTCAGAGAACTAGAGATTTTGTAAAGTGTTGGGGATGAGTCTCCTTGACCTCTAAGAACACCTCAACCACTAGATTTCAGCATAGGAATGGACTATAGAGGTCTCATCCATTAAATCAAATACCTCTCAAACATTCTAATCCTCAAGAATCCAAAACTATCCCCAAAGGAAATAGAAAAGTGGTCCGAACAACCACTTATAGAGATACCTCTCAAAAGAGATAAATCCATAAGAAGCAACAAAATAAATACATCTTATAAACATGAAAGGTCTGTAACCACAAAGATAACATCATTACATGAAATGTGACAAACATCAAACAACTCTTGGTACTGAGCATGTATCTGCAACTCATGTTCTTAGGTACTCCCCTCCACACCACAATATCACCATGAGACACGAAGCAAGAGGATAGAATGCCTGCGAAGCACCTTCTCCTTGCAATTGTGGATCTCCATAAGTAACACCTTGACGATCGAATCATCATAAACATCGATCTCTCCCCAGTCAATGATGTGAATATTATCATGAAGATAACTACAGAGTTGTGACACATTAAAAACACTGTGTATCCGGCTCATCTACGGGGGAAGTGCTACTCGATACGTCACAGCTCCAATACGAGCCAACAACTCGAAAGGCCCAACAAACCAAGTAGAAATATTACTCCCATGACAAAACCTTCACACTCCCAATGGTGGGGAGTCACCTTTAGAAACATCCGAGAATCGCTAACTCTACGACCCCAGTCCAGCACAACAAAGAACGAAATGTTCATCCATACAAGCCTTAAAACATCACTATACTGATGGTGGAGTCAAAACTATTTTTTTAAGTGGACTCCATCAAGGGTAGGTTCCTCATCCACAAAACTCTAAAATCCTGGACACAATTGCGTAACATTTATTCCAGAGTCTAGATGGTATTCCATATCTGACCATCCATCTGCAGATGAAAACCAGTGCAAAGGCATAATTGAGAACCAAAATTATGCTAGAGAACTCTCCACACCGTAGAGGTAAAACGAGGATCTCGATCAGAAATGATCGTCCTTTGGACAATATGAAGTCTCACCACCTCCTCCAGATACTACATCGACAAAACATACACTAAGATTGACTCCTTGATCACTATGAAGTGGGATTCTTTTGTAAAACATTCAACTAACACCCAAATAAAGTCATGTCCCCCCTGAGCTCGAGGTAAACCAATAATAAAGTCCATTGAGATTTCCAACCACTTCCACGGAGGAACATCTAATGGTTGGAGCAAACCACTAGGGACATGGTGTTTTGCCTTCACCTTATGGAAGACCAAACATAGAGATACAAACTCCGCAACAGCACGCTTCATCATAGGAAACCAAAACTGACTCCTCAAGGCTTGGTACATCATTTTCATGGCAGTATAAACCACAAATAGTGAACAGTGGAACTATATAAGAACCATCTCATGCATTGGAAAAGGAAAAAAGCCTTCCATGATACAACACCTAGTGTTTTTATCCTCAGACCAACTCTCAGGGGCCTCGTCACAAACAACTCGGTCTCTCTAGACCTCCACCTCAGGATCCCCCAACTGGGACTCTTCCACCTGCAATAGTAGATATGATTCCACTATCATCTGAAAATGACAAAATATGAACCCATCTTCTCCCATATCGAGATGTAATACTGAATGTTCTTCCATTACTCTCCATGAATCACCAGATTCACGTAGTGCATCTCTACATGACTTATGGCTTAGCGCCTCAGCTATAACATTCCCTATTCTAGGGGTATAAGATATTTTGAATCCATAATCCTATAATATCTCAATCCATTGACACTATCACAAGTTTATTTCTTGTAGGGAGAAAACATACCCAAAATATTATGATTGGGGAAAACAATAAAGTGCTCAACAATGAGGTAATTTCTCGAAAACATCAGATAAAATACCAAGGTGTCCAACTCCAGATTGTGGGTGGAATAGTTACTTTCATGGGAATGCAACTGCCGAGACCCATAAGAAAAAACTGATCTATGCTTCATTAAAACACATCATAACCCCAGGAGTGAGGCATCGCATAAAAAATCAAACTGAACTCTCTCTACAGGAAGAAAAAGAACTGGAGCACTTAATAACATATCATTTAGATACTCAAAAGCTGCCTGACACTAATCAGTCCACATAAACACCTAATCCTTCCGGGTCAATGTTGTTAGAGGAGTCACAACCCAAGAGAAATTGGCTACGAACATCCTGTAGTAGCTATCCAAACCATGGAAACTTCACACCTCTGACACTGTATTTGGGACATCCCAAGACACAACTACTTCTATCTTCAATGGATACACAACTACTCCATGATGGGACACAACATGCCCCATGAAACGGACTTCTTGAGCCCAAAACTGACACTTTGAAAACATCTTGAACATCTATTTTTGAAAAATAACTTCCAAAACGGTGTGTAGATACTAGATATGCTCCTCCTAAAACATGGAGTACACAAGGATGTTGTCGATGAAAACCACCACGAACTTATCCAGAAACTCACGGAACACAGTGTTCATCAATCCCATGATGACAACTGGAGCATTCTTCACACCAAATGGCATTACAACGTACTCATAATAGACACGATGACAACATAAAGTAGTATTCAGGATATTCTCATTCTTCACATGCATTTGATGATATCTTGGATATAAGTTGACCTTTGAGAACCAACTTGCATCATTAAGTTGATCGAATAAATCATCAATCTGTGGAACAGGTTAACAATTCTCCCCTGTCACTTTTTTTAAATGGTGATAATTGGTACACAACCGCAAACTTCCATCAACCTTCTTCACAAACAAAACGAGAGTTCCCCACGGAAACACACTTGGCCGAACAATATCGCACTATAACAGACCATCAAGCTGTATAAACAGCTCTTCTAACTCATAAGGGGCCATCCTATATAGAGTAATAGATATAGGAGATACTCCTAGTTGTAACTCGATCCCAAACTTGATCTCTCATTAAGGGGGTAATGCTACAACCTTTTCTGGAAAGACATCAGGGTACTCTTATATGACCATAGGAAATGCCAACTGCTGAACCTCTGAAGAACTCAGCATCATCTCAGTCATCAAGGATGATAAGGACATAACACGCCTCTGACCCATATGAAGGACTTGCTCACCAACAAACACCATTGGCTCTCCATCCTCATCAAAGAACACAACCTTCCTCCTGAAGCAATCCACAATAGCTTGCACTGAATACATGCAATCCATGGTGAGGATGACATCATATGGTTGTATCCATAAACATAGGAAATCTTCCCAAGAGAGGTACTACCCCAGCAGTATCTCACAGTCTTTAAATACTTCAAACAAGTCAGCTCAACCTCTAATTGGCGTATTCAATGCAAAGGGCACTGGAAACCTCTCTACCTCAGGTCCCAAAGGATGTAAAATGGTAGGTGATATAAAACAGTGTTTCACTATTGAATCAAAAAAGCCATACACCAAGGTAGAAAACAAGAAAAGGGTTCCTCGGACGACGTGTGGTTTTCCAAGAGCTGGCAACGCTAGATCATGAAACTAACCACGACCTCTTACACTACCTCTATGAACCTGATGAAGACCACCACCAACGACGCAATCTGCTATCTAAGAACGGGGAGTATCATAGGGATTTCCTTGGCCTGCCCCATCTAGGTTCTACTGATCCAAAGCTAGTGTAACTTATTGTTGTTGCCTCAGCTGGAAATACCTCAACAGAGGAACCTGGAGTGGAACTGATGGTGCACGATCACAGCATTGAATGGTCAAGCCCTCTCAGTAAAGATAACCTCAACCACCACATAAAAAAGTTCATCATCCCTTGGTAGAGGCCTAAGAGATACTACACCCAGGGAAACGAGATCCTAAGGGATAGGACCTACCCTTAGCCAAACAGAAACTCTTCTGCCCTAAAAATTGAGAACCCCGGACCACAGATCTGCTTTGTAAGGAATAATGATGACTTTCCTATCGTGACGATAAGGTTCTATCCAATATCCTCTCAAAAACCGATGCCCTCGCCATCACCTCATTATATTTCTACATCATAAATGGGGGGACTTGGAACTAGATCTCTGTATGGAAATCCTCCTCGAAATGCCTCTTCATGGCCTACTCATCTGGAAACAGATCAGAAGAATACCGTAAAAGGTTCTGAAAACAGATTCCAAATTCTCACACAATGGATCTCCACTGTCGAATGGAAAGAAGCTCCTCGCAACTGGACGCCTTCGCGGTCGATGAAAGAAACTCAACTCTAAACTTGTCTCGGAACTCCTCCCATGAGATCGTCAATTCCTCACAATCCCCCATGAACATAAACCACCACTTCCTCACTGCTTCATATAGCATCGTCACAACAAAAGACACCTAGTGCTCCTTTGGAGCACAGATCAAACTAAATCCTATCCTAACCTCCTCCAACCAATCTTCTGTGACTCTATCTCAAACAGATCCCTCATATTTCTACAGACTTTGGCACTGAAACTCTCAGAGTGTCTTCCTCCAAGTGACCTGATCATAATCCTCTACCCTACGGCGATCTGATGGCACAACCTTCTGGATATCTTCTATGTGATCTTGATGAGTATGTCGACCTGGATTCATACCTATAAAACCAAACAGTTAGAGCTCCTAACCATGTAATATGGAAGATTCAGAATTAATTAATTAATTGTTTTATCATATTCATTTTAGGTTAACCTATCCCAAGGTCTACCCATTCAGACAAAAAAACAAAGAAGAATGATGCATGACCCTTTCCTACGTATCTACCATGAAACTAGTACCACCATGTTTAGTAGCCATTGTAAACAAAAAAGGTTTGTGCATCAGATCACTGGGGGCCCTAAATGCCTATGTCTCAGCTAGTCTCTAGTGTTTACATCACTTGCTAAACTTCACTGAAACTATTCCCCAACCAACCCATATAACCTGAAATGTGCCTAAAACCAATCTCAATCCTATCCCTAAATCGGAGCCTCTCATACCACTCTATCCTGACCCCCCTCCCCACAAGGTGTATCCCTCTTGAGATGGAAATGTGAGAAGATAGATAATGTCCCCTAAGTCCATCCTCTATCATACCCCAGGTTGGTGACTAGAACCATGGGTATAGTAAGCGCAAAAATGGGAGGCATTACCCTCTAAGAGAACACACGTGAAAGAGAGAGAGAGGCAAGACAAACACTAACCAAGAACAATATATAAGAAAATACCATGTACACAAATGTAATGTCATGAAAAACTACTACAACTAAAAGGGGTAAACTACAAATACCCAATAAATGTAAAATCGCAGCAACCACAAAGCCCAAACAGCTCCTGCAACCCCAAGATAATAGACCACAACCTAATCTCCAACCTACTCCAAGTGACATGAAAATTGTTTATATAGAAATAGGGTGAGTATAACAGTATACTCAGCAGTATCCTCCCCAGATCCTCTGATAAAAAAGTAAAGAAGGCTTGATAATGCACAATGAACAACAATTGAAACTAACTTATCACCTAAACAGGAATACTATGTTCCCAGCCTCACCATGGAGACTCTCACAAAGTATCTCAAAAAAGAGTATATAATATAATAAAGAATATCAAGGGTACCCCGCTATAACTTCCCCTCTGGTTTGCTTCTTTTCTCCAATGTCTCAAATCCTAATCCATCTCTATCCAAAAATGCTAGCCCGCAGACACTTGAGAAAAGCCCCATAACATGCACCTAATGCAACAAAACCACCAGATCCACATAATCAATGTAACCAGGTAGTTTCCGGGAGCCAGCACAGATCGCATAACGTGTATCATACGTCAGGTATTATACATCAAGCCATTACAACCTACAAACCAGGTAAGGAACCTCATGCCATCATAGCCTATACACGTTACACCTATAGTAGTCCATAAGAAACTATATCCAGAATATATGTGTGTGAATAACTAAAATCCATTATAGCCCTCTACACACATATATGGAGAAAAAAAAACCTTTTTTCCTACCAGCACAAGTAAATTCCAAGAGAAGAGAGCGAGCCCAAAGGGGGAAGTCAACCATCCATCCTCCTACCTGAATATTGGAGAAACACACAGACCCCCCCAGGGCTCAGAATCCATGGGGTGTCAGTTTCCCTAACTGATAGGGTAGAGTAGCATATAGAAACAAAAAAGGTACAAAATATACTATAGCTCACAACCACACTATGGGCATAACCTAGTCATAGACTCAACTATAGCTAACGTCTATCAGACTCCCGCCTGTCACTTATAAGACTAGGTTTCCTATAAGAACACATCCATTTAAAGAGCTTGATTACATTATTTAATTCCATTTTTATTCATTTAACTTTATGATCATTAATTCTTTAAACACTAATTAACTATTAACATTTTCCACATTATATTTCATTATTATCACACCCAAGGTCCACTGTTCCTTTAAAAATTGAAACCACAGCATTGCGTCCTAGTAAGAACCAACCCCGTGGGTTAATATCATTTATTCAATCATTAATTTAAAACATTATAACTTTCCCATATTCCGAATAATTTGAGAAAAACATTCTAAACTACTAAACACAAGGGGCTCAACATGGTGGGTAGTTGAACTATCTATCAAATCTTTTCCACCTATAGCAAGAGCGTTGACCCATACTCCCTTGAGAATCTAAACATAGAAATATTGTGGAAGACCTCGTGCCTCCTCGCTCCTTTTGGAAGGAGGGTAAGCAAGACCAACAACCTTTAGTAGTGGGGAAAGTAAAGCAGATTTTCAACCAACAAGATTCATCAATCATCCAAAAATTGAAATACAACCTGTTTTTATCATCCCCAGTGTCCTCCCTGACACCCACATGCATAAACTAATGTATCTGGCCACTCTAGGCATCAACTACTACCACAAACAATGGACATCCCTACCCTCACATATCACAACAGTCATCCAGACTCACATCACAACCCAAGATACAGGAAAACAATATTATATCGACTAGTCTCTTGACCCTTAAACAAGGAATTCGTCCTTCATACATAATGAGCTCTCACAGCTCAAATCATAAGACTATTGGCCTTTACAAGCAAGTGGGTAACTCAGAACCCTATGAGGCATTATCTTTTTTATCAAAAAACCAGTTATTTAATCCATTTGGAATTAACCGGTTTATTATTTTTAGGTTCCAACTATGGGTAACCTAAACACCAAGATATCATAGCTATCAAAAATTGATTAAACTTTCTTACTACACCATTTTGATTAACATAAAATAAAAAAATTACCGGATTCATTTATATGCCTCATTATCTTTAGCCAAATAATTATCAATTAATTCCAGCATTACATTCATTTCCAATTTCCATCATGGATGAAAAGCTAAACAAAGCAAGCATAGATATCACACTATCTAGAAAAAAAGAGGCAATAACATATGATAGATATCAATTTATTTATCCGGATCAAATATTTATTATGTCAATTACATTGTGATCTAGTGGCATAAAACAAGATTACTCTATAGTGGCATGAAAAATAAAAGAGAAGCAACGAATACCCTGCCTCAAAAGTTTATGTTTCTAATTTAATAGACTAACAAAACAGATCACGATCACCTCTCTTGGATGACTACATCCCCCTGAGGATTCAAAGACACCACCATAACAGTCAACACCCAAGAAAAGTCCATTAAGAACATGGAGAAAAACTTCCATAAAAGGTCAAGGAAGAAAAGAAGGAGATGGCCCCAATAGAACAACGATAGATCATACGTTATATCGAATATTGATCGACACTGCTTGGTTGCACCAAAAAATAAGGGTGCACTTGCAGCAAGAAGGTATTCAATGGGAACTAATCCAAGGAGGAAAGTATGATCACACAACTCCTACAAGAAGAAATGAAAGGTTCGAGTGTCTCACACCAAAGAACATGGAGGAATAACAAAGGAGGAAGATATCTTGTCCCTTTAGACACACCATTTCTATGACACCGTGGCACTGTAGACTCACCGTTTTTGTGACACCGTGACACTGTAGACTCACTGTTTCCCTGCCATCGTGACACTGTAGAATCATTGTTTCTGTGACACCGTGACACTGTAGACTCATCATTTCTGTGACACCAGGACACTATTCATAAAATTGGAAACACTGCTCACATAACTAGAAATTTGGTAAAGTGTTGCTAATGAGTCTCCATGACCTTCCAAAACACCTCAACCACCAGATTTCATCAAAGGAATGGACCAGAGAGGTCCGAGTAATTACATATTTCTATGAGAATATATATTTTAGTCTCTTGTGATCATTATATATATCAAATATTTCATTACACTGATAGTGTATCTGTATCTTCAGAGCGATGACTATAGATTCAAACAAAAGATCATTAGATTGATAGTGATTTTCATGAGTTTTCAAGATCTTTGATGCATATTCAACAACTCTATCATTATGAATAATGCATATGGATACAACCCCGTATATAAATTGATAAATAACTATAAATAAAAAATATTTCATTTAACAATGGTAATGTCAAGACTGAATCATTAGAGAATATTTTCATAAATTTTGAAATAAAATTATTCACATTCATTTGTCCATTGGAACTTTATATCATTACTTTTGATCCTGGTTAATGGATTCTCCAATCATGAAAATTATGAATGAAATTCCAAGATTAACTAGCTAAACCAATGAAACTACGTACATCAGTTACACTTATTGGTGCATTATATTCTTGGATTTCCTTTTTCGTTATAGGGTTAATATATATTTCATCCATAAAGACAATATATAGATGAAAATAAACTTCTTGAATCCCGAATTCAAAATTTCTAAAATTACTACATAATTCCTTCTAAGAGTTTGAAAAATTCTCTACAAGTGGTTATCGTGGTATTTGAGGCTTTTAGAATAAACCATAATCTTAATAGTGAATACCATGACAAAATCGTCAAGGTATTCCTTTAATTAAATATATCAATTAAAAATTAGGGTGAATTAGACTATACAAATGGCATTACTATAAACTCACAATGTCCATAACTCTACTAAAAATTTATCTTTTGAATATATTCATTGTTTACATGAAAATGATGATATTAGGAGTGAAGGTCATTTTTCAAAAAAAAATTGATATTGGAAAAGTTGATCAATTAAATCAGCAATATGGGGAAAATGATACTTTTTAATTATTGTAATAGCATTGATTTCCCTATAATTAGTACATATCCTCATGAATCCATATTTATTCTTATAAAAGAGAACATATCATCCCCATAGAGAAGCAATAGGGGTGAATAAATCCCTTTTAATCAACTCCTCAAGTTTTTTATTCAGATCCAATAATCCTATTATGGACATTCTATATAGACTCTTGATATTTTCCATGCTTCATAGATTAAATTAATATAAAAATCAACATTATTCCCTATGAGGTGTCTATGTAACACCTAGGTAAATGCATCAATATATCCTTTTACAATTGGTAACTCATCATAAATTACCTCATTCATATATAGATATTATTTTCTCTTCCTATCCAATATTTTAATTAGGTAGATCTACTGGGGGTGGATCTAGATTAGAATCATATGATGAAATTCCTACACTAAATATGGGGAATTCTAAATCCTCCTCACAAATCTCTATTTCTTTATTGTAATACATTTTTTCTTCATATTTTGAATGCTAGTCCATAATGAGAACAATATCAAATTAAACAATAGGTATGATGATAAGGTTATAAATTAAAGCACTTTTTATGTCATAAAGGGGATAAACCAACACATTTTTATTGCAACAACAATTCCCTTGTGAGTTTTTACTGACTACACCTTTATTAAATAAAAATGAAAATGACTAATGTTTTTATATATATTTGATGATATAAAAATATTCTCTGAAAATGAATCTAATAATTCCTTAGATAAGTTTGAGGATATGATGAAAGTGCCTTCAACCACATCATTTGGAACTTCGACCTCAGCTTTTGTGATCACATAGTCTTGGCATTTCTACTATGTCATTTTCTAGGGAAATTTTCTTTGATGATTGTGAAAATAATATTAATTGTTTCTAATCTCCATAAAATTTTATCATTGAACATTGTTACTATATTTTATTCCCATTCAATCATGATCATTAAGGCCTTTCTCACCACAAATGATGAAATTTCATTTTACTATTATGCATGTACTTGGGTATTTCCTTCCATAAGTATATAATGTTGTAGAATTACATTTTCATATTCTACTTATCTATTCTCTACACTTCCACCACCTTCATATGACTTTTTTAAATACTTATCTTTCAGGAAACCAAATTAAACTATATCTTTGTATGATGATAATTTTTGTGATAATAGTTATGTTCTTAGGAATGGCTTTAACTTATCAAATAACTGAACAATTTTTATCTTGGGATTGTGTATGTAATAACCATCATGAATTTATATACATTTAAATTTGGATTCAGACATATAATAATTCCCATCCACATTTTTAATTATACTCATAAACTTCCTAACAATATCATCTCCATGTTTTTGCGGAAAATTATTTTTCTAAGAAAATATCTATTAAATCTATCCTTTATGTGTTTATTTTTTATTTATAATCATTCATGTTTAAAATATTTGTACATGATTGATCCTCATATCCAATGATATGATAAATTATCATGAAAACATTACCTATTTAATTACATCCAAAAGAATGAAATATCATCTCTAATGAACATTCCCATTGCTCATCTACAAAGGGATTTGTTGTCTCGCTGTATGATGGAGGTTTTTGTCCCATAAAGAAGTCAAACATTGTTCCTCCACGTTGTGGATCAAGATTATCTATATGTGAGAGTTTTTTGTTCATACAATGATTCTGTTGTTCCAATTTCGATCAAATTTTATTAGAACTAGTTGTATACACATATACAAAAATAATTATTTTAAATTAGTGTTAAATCATCACATGGATTGCGTGCATTGATACAGTTCTCATTCATTCCACTAGGAACCATTTCCAAACAATGAAATAGACAACTTTATGTCATAAATCCTAATTCCTAATTTATAACTATAAAATACATAACATAAATTGAAATTTTATCTATAAATAATCTCCAAATTATAATATCGGTTACAGTGGGAATATTCTCAAAGTCTATTTTAGGTGAACATTTCCATAATTTATATTTTTCTAAATCTAGTATCCAAAGATCCTATGAAATATTCTATGATACCAACTATAATGACCCCAACACGAGTATCCTAGATTTGGTGGTTACAATATTAAATTTGTACAATGTATAATCAATCATATCCCAATGGACCGAATAGTTTAGTAGTTTTGGAAAAATAGATACATTCTTGAATCTTACATTATGATAGAAAATATAAAATACAACACAAAATCTTTATTGGAACTATGATTAGTCACATAGATTTACCATTCATATTAGTAATAATATATATTATCTTCCTTAAAAAATAAGATTGGGGTGAGATTAGATGCTCTATAAGGAAATATATAAAAAGGATTCTAAGCATTAACAATTATGGGCCAATAAGTATCTAAAATACATTCTATTTATTAAATCACTTGTTCATAATATGGATGATATTAAAAACGATCAAATAATTCCATATAAATAATTACATGATAATGGAACCCTATACATTGGAGTTTCACTATCATATTAATCATGTGGTAATCAATAAATAATATCACAATGATGGAATACTTAATGTTAGACATCATAAATATATTTTCGAGGTATCATCCAATAAATATGAAAATAAATTGGAAAGTGCCCAACCAAATCCCAATCTGGTTTGTCTAATGAGATATATTCATACATCAAGGGGTTATAGAGGGTCCCTAAAATAACATACTATGTCCAATTCATTCCTCATTTGAAATAAGTGAATCCTAAATAATAGATACATATGAAATGGAAATAACTTTCCCCAATAAGTAATCATAATCACGAACCATTCCGAGTAATATGGTATTCATTATGAGATGGTTGATACCTATATATCTCTCCAAAGAATAGGGTAAAAAATTTATCCAATGAGATAGATAGGAGTAGAACTAGTTTCAAAATTAGTTTAATATTTCTTGTTTTCAACTATTATGGTCATTAGAGTGAACCTTGACTACTATGATGGCTTTGGGACGGATCCCATTCCATTACTATTGCCTTGCAAATGAGCCTTGACTACTGTGGAAATGATTTTTAGTGTTAATATGTATTCTACAAGACTATGTCTTATGATATTGTTATGCACTCATGGATCATTTTTATTGATTAACTTATGATTAATTCCTTATTTACTTCTAATATTTAGGAAATGACTCATGATTATGATCTTTGATATAAAGGGTATGGTATTAATATGTTATTATCAAGTTATCATTCCATTATTTATTTATGGTTATTTATCTCCCATGTTTACCCTTACCGAGAATCTCAATCACCCTTCCTTATACTAACATTCACCAGGTTATGGATTAAGTTGTACGTATGGAAGGTTTGTGAAGTTTACTAATGGGGTTGATCAATTTTTGAGACATTTAAAATCATTATACAAATTAAGAAGATTATGTTCTATGTTTCCAAAGGCACTAAGCTATTATAGTCCTCAGGTGTCTTGTTGTACAATTTATTGAATATTCCTTTAAAAATATGTAATATACATTTATTAAAATCTTGGGTTGTTATAGTTGGAATCAAATTAATGTTTTAGTCAACCATTACAAACATGGATGAGAAAATGATAGTGATATCCTTCAGTATGTTTCAAAGGACATGTCTAGGGATATCATTAAAAATATGTCTATGGATTATTGAATGTGAAGGAAAATGTCCAATAATATTGGTAAAGGATATATAAAGATATTTTCTAAAATAAGATGTTTCTCTGGAATAAAGGTAACTAGTGGTAATAATTCTGAAAATGAAAAATTTTGGTGGACTCGATTGTTACCCATTGAATGAATATATGCCTTTCTACACACCTAGATTATCACTCCCTAGTGTTATTATTTGTAAATTAAAAATCTCATTATGATCCATCATGAAGTATTTAAATTTATTATGATTTTGGGTAACCTAGGATAAACCTATATAATCGTAGATCATGAAAAGTGTGTCATGAATTAGAAATCCAATAAGAGATTTTCATGATTATTTGGATTCCCATTATGATTAGTGTTTCATACAATATTATTTCTTGTTTTTGTTAATGTATGGAACAATAAGTAAATAGGAAAATAATAAATGTGACAGATAATTTTCTGATGATAAACGAAACATAATCATGACTAGAGTTCCATTTGTTGGGATTTCATCAAATTTGATATCATCATACGTGACTAAAAAAGTAAACCATAATGATCTATTATACAGAAAAAATAAGACAAGGATAGAGTTTACTATGATTTTGGGTATTTCAGTCTATGGATGAATGCTGATTATGTTTTTTATATATTAATAATGTGGGAGTAAGAACTAAAGGGAATTTCGAAGAGGCATGAGATGGTGTTTTGAGCTTGGAAAAGGACACAATACAAGTAATTATTGATAAAAAATAAAATGTTAGGTTAAATACATGGATTTAAAAGATGTTCTTCTTATGATATCATCGATGGATGGGTTTTTAAAATGTATAATGTATGTAAATTATGAAAATCTTTGACCAAAGGGGAAATAACATGAAGAGAATCATCATTGATGTATGAGTAATAGGTTTTCTATTGAGGATAACAAGACTATAAAGGTTATATGAAAGGAAATAGGATTCGTTGAATATGATTATGAATCATAGTAAATTGTTTGAGATGTATGTGGGTTAATTGAAGTATTAATGTTTTGGAATTAATGTATTATGCTATAAAAATAGTGAAATACATATGGATTAATTAGAATAAGTTTCTCTGTAAGAATTTTATAGAAAATGTTTAATTTTATTTATAATCTATAAAAGATATTTAACATAGGTGTCATATTTTATATAAAACACATGACTAATGGAATATAAACCTTAATATTTTTCTGAGGTTGAGAAAATGGTCTTTATTTTGTAAAAGATATTATTTATATGGAAAATTAAATTAGATAGTATTGATGTCCTAAAAAGTGATTTTTATTTGAAAAAGTAGTTTTTCTTATCATTTATGGAATTTTCACTATTATTGTGGAATATGTTGAATAATAAATGGGTATATTCATGGAATAATGAAGTATGCATTTTTTATTAAGGTATTATAGTTATTTTGGTTGTCACCCTACATCAAGAAAATATGTGGCCAAGGAATTCAAATATTTGGCATGTGACCACTAGGATGTCCTTAAGGTTATTTGGGGGATAAATGGTAATTATAATTAGATAAAAATATTCACATTATTTATAATTTTTTTATTTTGGAATGGTTATAAGGATAACCATTTATGGAACGGTTTATGTTTAACAATGTATGACATTTTGTAGATTAATGTATTACATCACTATCTGAATATTTATCCATATTGGATAACCACTATTAAATTTTCTTCAAAATGGGATATATGTAATGTATTTTCCTTATTTTAAATATCTTTTGATCCTTTAGTGATTTAATAATAAAAAAATACATCTTCATTTCAAGGATTTATAGATAATGTATAAATTAAATAAATAATTGACAATGGATGAAGTTTTTATTTTTGTACTAAGTAAATATATGAAAATGGTATATCATTCAATTTGAAATTATAGATCAACCCGGATAGTTACCAATATATTTTCACTTCCACATAACCTCTATCATGTTTATGATGTGTTCCATGCATCTATTCAGAAATTGTATATAACTGATTAATCACATCTACGAAACTCCAAGGTCATACCATTGGAGAATGATAATCCATATGAGAAGAAAATTAAAAAAAATCTATATCAAATAAAGAGGGTTTTTAGAAAGAATAATATTTACCCAGTATATTTTTTGTGGAGAAACCACCAACTTGAGGAAGCTATGTGGGAACCTACGATGCAATGAGGTAGAAATATACTCAATTATTTTTACTAATGTGATGAATTTGAGGAGGATTATTTTTAATGGGGTAGAATGTAATGACTATATATTTTATGAAATATTAGTTTAGTAAAATTTAATATATATTTTTTATTAATATGAACACATAGTTTATCTTATTTTAGAAGCAACACTATGTTTCTATTTCATTTCATGCAATATTATATTTATAAGAAACATGTCAATAAATAATTATATAATAATTATCACCAAGCCATTGGAATGGTTTTTATTAATTGGATAAAATAATGTAATAATTTTTTTAATATGTATATAAATTGAATTATTTTGTGTCTAAATAATTATAAATGAAAAGGAATACTATTTGAAAATAATGGAATTATTTTTCTGTAGAACTATTTATATAGAAACAAAAAGGTCTTCTCAATATATTAAAATACACCCATTTATTGAATCATTTTAATGAAATTTAAATATTATATATTAAAAAAATAGTTATCATTCAAATTTAATGTTATCATGTTATGAGATAATAAAAAAATTCTAGTTTTTCACATCAAAATGTATTTTACTAAAAACCATTTTTCACTTTTACAAAATTAAATTAAAAAAATGTATTTAAAATATATATAAACATTATATTGAAAAAGAGTCTTATTTATGTAAATAATCATTAAAAAATATCATATGGTATATTTATAAGAATTTTATGAAAAGATTAATATATTAATGAATAGTGAAAATACATATTTTTAATTGAAAACTATCTTTTAGATTAAATTACTTATAATGTTAATATACATTTTAAATAGATTTTAAGTAACATTATTTCAATTAAATGTCTATTAATTAAATTTTATTAATTTCAATAAATTTTATACTTAAATTTGATATATGATATTTGTAAAAAAAATATAATGTTTTCTCATTTAAAAACTAATTTATCGTTGCATATGTGGGATTAATTTTAACACCCCAAGCTTATATGGTACGCTTATCTTTGAATAATGCGATAACATGTGTTGTACGCAACATCGAGTTCTAACACACACCACAACCGATCAAACTAGCCATTATGAATAGTAATACCTACTTTATGAAATTATATATATTTTATATTTCAAAATGGACTTCATTTTTTGATTCAGAATATCGAAATTGTCCAAATATGAATTTTTGGTATTTTTCTGAGAACTTCCAATTTTTATGAATAGTGAAAAATACTTAAAAAAACTTTTTTAACCAAAATAATTTATAATGATAAATTATATTATTGAGTGGTTTTTAAGTATAATTAGAATATATTTTTACCATTTTATCCAATGGTGTTCATTAGAATTAATTTCACTTTGAAATTGGACCGAAACAATTGTCAATCTTTTGGTATATATTGTTTCTAAAAAAACGCTATTTGTTGTGAAAACGGGAATTAATTATAAAATTAATTAATGCACCTTATATGTTTGAAATTTTGTAAAATAGACACCATATTTGAATTTGGGATATCAATTATAGCTTAGGGTGAAATTTTGGCATTGTTCTGAAAAACTTCAATTTTTGATGAATAGTGAAACTACTAAGTGGTAGTTTAAAAAACTGAATTTTTCATAAAACATAATTTTACCACTTCTGTGAATGGGATTTTGAAAATCCGGGAGACACGGTTATTATGAAGAAGTAAAATGTGGTTTAATGAGATGAAAATAATTTTTGGTGAATACTAACTTTTTACTTTTATTTACCACAATTAAAAGTAAATAGGGTAATTAAGGGTAAAAATGATATTAATATTACCCTAACACATGTTCTAATTCTATTAGACAAGTTTATCTCGACCAAAAACAACCTTAGGAATAAAATATTATCATTCAGTTCCACTTGTATTAGATTAAGACATTTATTATTATTTAATTCAAAGAAGAGTTAAAAGAGTTAAAATCAATGTTTATTTACTAAAACATTTTTAATATAGGGTTATACATAAGATAAATTCGATTGTAAATATTCATTAGAAATATAATATGATGTCCTACATAATTAAATCTTATTTATAATTTTTAGACTTTAAATAATTTAATTTATTTATGACACAATGATGATGCAGTAATTACCATAATAGTGACAAATTAAAATAATTGATATTATAAATACCCAAATAAATATAATTTGAGACTTTTTATGAATTATACAAATTATCTAAGTCAATATTACATGTTAACATGATTTAATTAAATTTTTTAGAAGTAATCATTCTGTTATGAGTTTCAAAAAAATCAATTATTGAATAGTTTCAAAATTTACATAAAAGAGTTTTTAAAACAAATATTATATTATTAATTGATATTAAATTTATAAAAACCTAAGGTCCGGCCAAGAGACTTATATCATTACAGGTGTATCATTAATAGACCACTTGGGGGTCGGTTGGATGTATATAGTAAGTTAATTAACTATATAATATAAAAATACAAAGTGACATGGTAAATGTCAAACTAATTAACTTTGAGTTAAAACTAAAAGATAAGGTTAAGATAGTTACCCAAACCAGTCTAAATTCTATTGGTTGAATGGTTTTATACCTATCCCCACCTTAAAATTTGAATAATCAACTTTGGATCCATTAGAGACCGAATATGAATTTATTATAAATTAATATTTCTAGCTTTTCCAAAGGAGTCCCTCACCCCTCTTATAAAAGGGAACTCCCCCTTCTAATTACTTCACACCTTCAAAGCCTTTTGGTTCGGCCAAACTCTGCCAAAAAACTCTCCCAACTTCCCTCACTACAACCTAGAGTCCTTATTTTGATCAGAAAGCCAACCTAAGGTGCCCTTTTGATCAAATCAAAAGGAAGAACCCGAAGAAGAGGTAATGATTTCACCACCCTTTTCCAAGTTCCTTTCTTCTTCCACTTCTTCTTCCTTTGTTATTACCATTCTAAAATAATAACTCCAGTATCATATATATACTTTGATTTTATTATAAAAATGGTACAACCATATTCAGTATTCTATCCATCCTTTGAATAACATGTCACCATACGTGCGTACGTACGACTTACCGTCTCCGCGTCATGGTGTAATTGTTATTCAACAAATTAGTAATTGGATGGGTATAATAATGATGTGTAATTCATTTAAATTATAAATGTAACATGATAATTATTCTTTATATAAGATATACCATTCAATTATATATTATTTTAATATCAAAAGAATTATATTGTCGCTCGTGCGTACGTACGGACTACCGTCTCCACGAACGTGATGAGATTCATTCTCCATCATATCCATTCAAGTATAATTCTCATTTGATGATTAATAATAGTATCTAAGAACTTGATATCATTCTGGATATGATTAAGATACAACCTATCCATGACAAACATGTATTACGTAACAAAAGATATATAAGAAAATGAGTAAGTTAACACCTGAAACAATAATAATACTAAGATATTACTAACAAATCAATGTCAAATGATCATATATGATATCATATTAATGTATATGATTATTGTATAATCTAATAAAAATTATTTCACCATTATACAGGAGGTTAACCTACCCCAATCAAGGAAAAGTACAAGGTAATGGTTATTTCACAATCTCTTCATTATTCGAGGTTGTTTATATGAAATAATCTAATCGGATCTCTTTATCATCCACATCCATGTTTCTTAAAAATGTATTTCAGAACATTTTTACAATTTAAAAAAATATGGGTTAAAGTCATTTATACACTTGTTTGACTTTTTATAATAGTTTTATAATTGAATCTTTCCGTCATTTTCCAAACAAGGTGCTTTTTAACCTTTTTGACAGAATTAAGGTAAAATGTTTTTTTAACTTATACGGAAGGTGCAGTTATTTTTCACCGTTATAAAATCATCGAAGCTTCCCTTAAAAGATTAGAGAAATATTTTCAAATAATGTTTTTTATTTTATAAATATAGGAATCTTAAATAGAAAGAGATATTTCTCTAAAAAGAGTTTTGATTTCATCTATGTCAACATCCTTTGAAGGATTTTACGCTTATTTGAAGTTGATTTATTATGATACAAAACTTCTATATTATATTGAAGGTTTTGTGATATGTTTGACTGTGGATGTGCTATTTTTATACCATTCATAGTTTATGGTGAAAGTATTGACATTTTGTATGCTAGTTTTAATACGAATGTTTATTTTATGTTTAAACCTTTTCTTATGGGAATACCTTGGACTTAATATGTGACGGGTGGAGCCCGCTATAGCTCCTCGATGCATCGGTAGGTCTCATGAGACAAACTAGTGTCTTGGCACAAGGCCTTAGAAAAATCTTATTTGTAGTCTTGGCACGAGGCCTTGGATATGTGGTTATGATAGTCTGGAATTATGCATTCCATCATTATGAAAGTGGTTATTGATATTGCATGTGATTATTCAATTAGTAGAATATCCATGTGAATAAGTAAATGTAATTATTTCATTTTACTATTGTCATACTATGTTGAAGTTCAAGTTTAAAAGGATTTTGATTTAGTTATAATTTCCTTAAATGATTATTCTTATTTTTGAAAGTTTCCGCTATATTGTTATCCTTACTTGGCATTTGAGCTCACCCCTTTTCTATGTTTTATTTTTCCTAGGATGTGAAGAAGTAAGTTATGAATGACTTGCAGGGATAGTATATGGGGATATGAGTGTGGAATATGGATACTATGTTGTTGTTTTAGTTTTTCACATTATGATGTAATGTAAAACTTTATAAATATATCTAGTGTTTCCAAGGATACTAAACCAATCGGTCTTCCGAGATTTGATCTTTCTTGTGATCATGCCAATGTAATGTAATGATGCACCGACTCTGGGTAACTGGGGTCGGGGCGTTACAGTTAGTATCAGAGGAAGTTTAGTACAAACCATGGAAGCTATGATTTAGATAAACTCTGATTAGAACACGTAGACCTAAGATGAACTTTTAGGATTAGTATATAAGATCTTCCTAGAATTTTGGTATTGTGGAGATTTTGTGAGTTTTCCGAGCAATACATCCCTGTCTTGATACGAGAAGGTAGAGGCGGTTCTGGCACAGATGTACCTAGGGGTAAAACCCGAAAACACCGCTTTGAGCTAGACTCAAACGGGAACTGGTGCACGACAACGGGCCTTGCTGCACTCTTGGTTACGACACTCCCGGGGGATATGCTTAGGATAACTCTCATTTTCTTTACAAATCATTATGAATGGTTTATGAGTATATACTTCCTCAAGTAAAACATTTTTATGATTATGAATTATATCCATAAATAGTTCAATTTATGTTAAGTGTTTGGGATTATGTATTTTGATTCATAAACTGATCTAGTTTATGCCATTGTTTAGAAATGACGCCTAGTGGAAGAAATGGAAACCTTGTCAATGCACGCACTCCATTTAAGGATTCCCCTCCTACTCAAGATAATTATAGTGGAGATGGTGATGCAACTGGTGCCGATCAGCTAATCACCATACTAGGACAACTCACTCAGGTTATGAATAATAACCTTACCCTTATGGAGTACCCTGATCTGCAGCGTGGAGGATCAATGTTAGATCGATTCATGTGTAAACAACCACAAACATTCAATGGAAGTACAAATCCCTTAGTAGCTGAGCAATGAATAAATTCCCTAGAGAAAATATTTCAGGATTTGGGGAGTAGTGAAAAGGAAAAAGTTATCATGGCAGTTTACCGCCTCACTGGAGATGCTGATCAATGGTGGTCATTGATTCAAAATACGAAGGAAGATTATGAAGTATCAAATATGTAATGGAGGGATTTCAAAGATATATTTTTATAAAAATACTTTCCTCGAGACCATCGAGCAGATATGGAAATGCAATTTCTGAGTCTGAGAAAAAAGGAGGATGAGAATGTCGCAAACTAGGAGGATAACTTTACAAGGATATCAAGGTATGCTGGAGATTATATACGTAACCCAAGAAGTAAGATTGATCGTTTCATTGATGGGTTAAAACCATTTATCCGACGAGCATTAGTCTCATAATCCTTCTCGTCGTACGAAGACATTGTCTCATGTGCTATCAAGACAGAAAAGGAATTCTCTAAGTCTTATGACTTTAATGAAAAGAAAGAGAAGAAGAGATATACTGATAAATCTGGGAATGGAAATAAGGGGAAGAAGGGAAAGGTTGAATATCCATCCTGTGGTAAATGTGGAAAGAAACACCCCGGTACTTTCTTGAAGGGAATGAGAGTCTGTTACATGTGTGGTGAAAAAGGATACCAAGTTCGTGAATGCAAAAGGAATAAGAATTCTACCAATGTTCAATGCTACAATTGCAGGGAGATGGGACATTATGCAAATGAATGTCCTAAGAATCAGGGGAACTTACCTCAGAATAGGCCAAGGGATCAAGGCCAAGCTTATGCTATCACTACTGCTGAGGTAGAAGCTCCGAAAGACGTGGTGGCAGGTAATTTAATGGTTTCCTCAAGTTTAGCAAATGCATTATTTGATTCTGGATCATCGCATTGTTTCATATTTTCTCAGTTTGCTATGAAAATTAGATATTTCCAATTTTATTTAACAAGGGAGTTGTCAGTTAAAACTCCTAAGGGAAGTATCATTTCCACAATGTTTTGTGAATCAGTCCCCATTAGAGCACATAAATGTTCTTTATCTGCTGATCTCATCGTCATACCTATGATTGAGTTTGATATAATCCTCCGTATGGACTGGATTTCAAATTATGATGAGAAGATTTATTGTAAGAAGAAAGAGGTTACGATTTTTGATGATGATGATAAGGAACACCTTATATTTAGAGCAGAATCATCACCACCTAATTCTTATCTAGATCCACCCCCAGTAGCGCAACTAAATTCAATTATTGGGGAGGAAGAAAATCAAATGACTATGGGTGAGGAAAGGAATGTTCAAATAGAAGATGTACCTACTGTGAAAGAATATGTAGATGTATTTCTGAAAGATTTACCAGGACATCCTCCAGAACGAGAAGTTGAGTTTTCCAGTAATTTAATTCCTGGATCAAGGTCTATATCGAAGACCCCTTATAGAATGGCCACTGTAGAATTAGTTGAACTAAAGAAACAACTAGAGGAATTGAGTAATAAGGGATTTATTCACCCTAGTGTTTCTCCATGGGGATCCCCTGTTCTTTTAGTTAAAAAGAAAGATGGATCTATGAGGTTATGTATTGACTACAGGGAGATCAATGCTATAACGATAAAGAACAAGTATCCCCTACCTCGCATTGATGATTTATTTGACCAACTGCATGGAGCTCAATACTTTTCAAAGATTGACCTTCGATCTGGATACCATCAGTTGTGTGTGAATAAGGAATACATTCCGAAGACAGCATTTCGAACCAGGTACAGGCATTACGAGTTTACTGTAATGCCTTTTGGATTGACTAATACACCCTCTGTATTCATGGATATGATGAATAGAGTTTTCAAGGAATATCTCGATGAATTTGTGGTGGTATTTATTGATGATATATTGGTATACTCCAAAATCTACAATGATCATGAAAATCATTTGCGCATTATCCTGAAGACTATGAGAAGACATTAATTATATGGGAAGTTTAGCAAGTGTGAATTCTGGCTTCAGGAGATTTCATTTCTTGGCCATATTGTCTCTAAAGATGGAATCTATGTTGATCCTTCTAAGACCAAGGTAATCCAATAATGGCAAGAACCTACGAGTATAATTGAGGTACATAGTTTTATTGGTTTGGCAGGTTATTATCGACGTTTCGTCCAGAATTTTGCCCGATTGGCTATCCCATTAACGAAGCTCACACATAAAGGGGTTAAATTTGTTTGAAAAAAAGAGTGTGAAGAATGTTTTGAAGAAATGAAGAGAAGATTAGTCAATTCTCATATATTGAATCTACCATAAGGGAATGATGGGTTCGTTATTTATAGTGATGAATCGAAGAAAGGACATGGTTGTGTCCTTATGCATAATGATAGAGTTATTTCCTATGCATCACGACAGTTGAAAATTAATGAACAAAACTATCCTACTCATGATCATGAGTTTGCAAATGTGATCTTTGCTTTGAAGATATGGAGGCACTACCTCTATGGTGAAAAATGTGAGATTTATACTGATCACAAGAGTTTGAAGTATATTTTCTCACAAAAAGAACTCAACATGAGGAAAAAGAGATGGCTTGAATTACTCAAGGATTATGATTGTACGATACACTACCACTCGGGGAAAGCAAACAAGGTGGAAGATGCTTTGAGCAGAAAAGACCATGGAGTTTTGAACGTGATGAGAATTTAAAGGGATCCAATTTTTATGGATCTAGTGAAGATGGACATGGGAATAACCAGGGAAGGTAAAACATCAATTCTTTTTTAAATCGTTGCAAACCCATATTTACTAGAAAGGATTAAGAGTTCTCAGACCGATGATGAAGAATTTCAAAAGAAGATTAAAGCTATGAATGATGGGAGATTGAGAGACTTTGTGTATGAAGATGGAATTTTGAAATTCGGGAAGACACTTTGTCTTCCCGATATACCTGATCTAAAAAGGGAATTGCTGGATGATGCTAATAGTTAGAATTTCTCTATACACCCTGGGAGCACCAAAATGTATAGAGATTTGAAGGAACATTTTTGGTGGGACAATATGAAGAGGGAGATTGCTGATTTTGTGTCAAGATGTATGGTTTGTCAACAAGTGAATGCTGGAAGGCAACACCCTGGAGGAGTCCTGTAACCTCTTCCCATACCAGAGTTGAAATGGGACAATATTACGATGGACTTTGTCAAGGGGCTACCAAAGACTCCAAGAAGGAATGATGCAATATGAGTTTTTTTATAGTCTTACCATGTCAGCACATTTTCTTGCTATAAGAGAAGATCTACCACTGAAATGTCTAGAAAGACTATATATTGATGAAGTTGTGAGACTTCATGGAGTACCCCTATCAATTATTTCTGATCGTGATCCCCGTTTTACTTCAAGATTTTGGAAGAGTCTTCAGAAATCCCTGGATACTGAACTTCATTTGAGCACTGCCTACCACCCTCAGATAGACGGACAATCAGAACGGACTATTCAAACCGTAGAAGACATGTTGAGATCCTACTCACTTGATTTTCAGGGTATGCGGGATCAATTTTTACCTTTGGTAGAATTTTCATATAAAAATCGCTTCCATTCGAGTATTCAGATGGCACCATATGGAGCATTATATGGATAGAGATGTCGTCCACCAACCTGTTGGGATGACGTTGGTGAAAGAAAACTTGTAGGTCCAGAACTCGTGGAGGAAACGATGGAAAAGGTGAAGGTAATCCAAAATCACATCAAAAGAGCTCAAAGTAGGCAAAAGAGGTATGCCGATAATCGAAGGAAGGATTTGGAATTTCAAGTCGGGGATCATGTTTTTCTGAAGGTATCTCCATGGAAGGAATTCATACGTTTTGGTAAGAAAGGTAAATAGAGTCCCAGGTACATCAGACCTTTCAAAATTCTAGATCGAATTGGGGTTGTAGCTTACCGATTGGCAATGCCGCCAAGTCTCTACAAAGATCACGATGTGTTCCATGTATCTCTGTTGAGGAAATACATGACTGACCCAATGCATGTACTCACCTATGATGAATTGGAACTGGAACCCGATCTGTCTTATTGTGAAGATCCCGTCAGGATTATTGAACGAGAGAACAACTACTGAGAAACCGGACGACGCGTCTGGTAAAAGTTTTGTGGAGAAACCATAAGATGGAAGAGTCAACGTGGGAACCTGAGGAACTTATGATGAAGAACCACCCGAGTATTTTCATAGGGTAGTATTCTACAAATTTCGAGGACGAAATTATTTGAAGGAGGGTAGAATGTAACACCCCAAGCTTCTATGGTATGCTTCTCTTTGAATAATGCGATAGCGTGTGTTGTACGCAACATCGAGTTCTAACACACACCACAACTGATCAAACTAGCCGTTATGAGTAGTAATACATACATTTTGAAATTATATATATTTTATATTTCAAAATGTACTTCATTTTTGGATTCGGAATATCGAAATTGTCCTAAGATAAATTTTTGGTATTTTTCTGAGAACTTCCAATTTTTATGAATAGTGAAAAATACTTAAAAACAACATTTTTAATCAAAATAATTTATAGTGATAAATTATATTATTTAGTGGTTTTTAAGTATAATTAGAATATATTTTTACCATTTTATCCAGTGGTGTCCATTAGAATTAATTTCACATTGAAATTGGACCTAAACAATTGTCAATCTTTTGGTATGTATTGTTTCTTAAAAAACGCTATTTTTTGTGACAATGGGAATTAATTATAAAATTAATTAATGAAACTTATATGTTTGAAATTTTGTAAAGTAGACATCATTTTTGAATTCGGGATATCAATTATTGCTTAGGGTGAAATTTTGGCATTGTTCTGAAACACATCAATTTTTGATTAATAGTGAAACTACTAAGTGGTATATTAAAAAACTGAATTTTTCATAAAACTTAATTTTACCGATTCTGTGAATGGAATTTGAAAAATCCGAGAGACATGATTAATATCAAGAAATAAAATGTGGTTCAATGAGATGAAAATAATTTTTGGTGAATAGTAACTTTTTACTTTTATTTACCACGATTAAAAGTAAATAGGGTAATTAATGGTAAAAATGATATTAATATTACCCTAAAACATGTCCTAATTCTATTGGACCAGTTTATCTCGACCAAAAAAAACCTTAGGAATAAAATATCATCATTCAGGTCCACTTGGATTAGATTAGGACATTTATTATTATTTAATTCAAAGAAGAGTTAAAAGAGTTAAAATCAATGTTTATTTACTAAAACATTTTTAATATAGGGTTATACATAAGAAAAATTCAATTGTGAATATTCATTAGAAAGAAATACTATTCCCTACATAATGATATTTTATTTATAATTTTTAGACTTCAAATAATTTAATTTATTTATGAGACAATAATGATGCAGTAATTACCATAATATTGACAAATTAAAATAATTGATATTATAAATACCCAAATAAATATATTTTTAGACTTTTTTTGAATTAGAATAATTTTATAAGTTAATATTACATGTTAGGAATTATTTAATTAAATTTTTTCGAAGTAATCATTTTGTTATGAGTTTGACAAAAATCAACTATTGAATAGTGTCAAAATTGACATAAAAGAGTTTTTTAAAAAATATTATATTATTAATTGATATTAAATTCCTAAAAATATAAGATCGGCCAAGAGACTTATATCATGATAGGTGTATCATTAATGGACCACTTGGGGGTCGTTCGGATGTATATAGTAAGTTTATTAACAATATAATATAAAAATACAATGTGACAAGGTAAATGTCAAACTAATTATCTAACAGTTAAAACTAAAAGATAAGGTTAATATAGTAACCCAAACCTGTCTAAATTCAATTTTTTGAATGGTTTTCGACCTCTCCCCACCATAAAATTTGAATAATCAACTTTGGAGGCATTATAAACTGAATATGTATTTATTATAAATTAATATTTCTAGCTTTTCCAAAGGTACCCCTCACCCCTCTTATAAAAGGGCACTCACCCTTCTCATTACTTCACACCTTCAAAGCCTTTTGGTTCGTCTAAACTCTGCCAAAAAACTCTCCCAACTTCCCTCACTAAAACCTATAGGCCTTAGTTTGATCAGAAAGCCAACCTAATGTGCCATTTTGATCAAATCAAAAGGAAGAACCCGAAGAAGAGGTAATGATTTCACCACCCTTTTCCAAGTTCCTTTCTTCTTCCACTTATTCTTCCTTTGTTATTACCATTCTAAAATAATAACTCTAGTATCATATATATACTGTGATGTTATTATAAAAATGGTACAACCATATTCATTATTCTATCCATCCTTTTAATAACATGTCACCATACGTGCGTACGTACGGCTTACAATCTCCACGTCGTGGTGTAATTGTTATTCAATAAATTGTTATTTGGATGGGTATAATAATGATGTGTAATTCATGTAAATAATAAATTTAACATGATAATTATTCTTTATATATGATATATCATCCAATTATATATTATTTTAATATCAAAATAATGGTACTTTCGCTCGTGCATACGTACGGACTACCGTCTCCACAAATGCGATGAGATTCATTCTCCATCATATCCATTCAAGTATAAATATCATTTGATGATTAATAATAGTATCTAAGGACTTGATATCATTCTGTATATGATTAAGATACAACCAATCCATGACAAACATGGCTTACGTAACAAAACATATAAAAGAAAATGAGTAAGCTAACACCTGAAACAATAATAATACTAAGATATTATTAACAAATCAATGTTAAAAGATCATATATGATATCATTTTAATGTATATTATTATTGTAAAATCTAATTACAATTATTTCACCATTATAAAGGAGGTTAACCTACCCCAACCAAGTAAAAGTACAATGTAAGGGTTATTTCACAATCTCTTCATTATCTGAGGTTATTTATACGAAATAATCTAATGAGATCTCTTTATTATCCACATCTATGTTTCTTAAAAATGTATTTCAGAACATTTTTACGATTTAAAAGAATATGGGTTAAAGTCATTTATACCCTTGTTTTACTTTTTATAATAGTTTGATAAAGTAATATTTCCATCGTTTTCAAAACAAGGTGCTTTTTAACCTTTTCGATAGAATTAAGGTAAGAATGTTTTTTAACTTATACTGTGGGTGCGGTTATTTTCCGCCGTTATAAAATCGTCGAAGCTTCCCTTACAAGCTTATAAAAATATTTTAAAAGAAAATGTTTTATTTTATAAATATATGACTCTTAAATAGAAAGATATATTTATCTAAAAAGAGTTTTGATTTCATCTATGTCAACATCCTTTGATGGATTTTAAGCTTATTTAAAGTTGACTTATTATGATACAAAACTTCGATATTGTATTGAAGGTTTTGTGATATGTTTGACAATGGATGTGCTATTTTTATACCATTCATAGTTTATGGTGAAAGTATTGACATTTCGTATGCTAGTTTTAATACGAATGTTTATGTTATGTTTAAAACTTTTCATATGGGAATGCATTGGACTTAATATGTGACGGGTGGAGCCCGCTATAGCTCTTCGATGCATCGGTAGGTCTCATGAGACAAACTAGTGTCTTGGCATAAGGCCTTGGAAAAATCATATTTGTAGTCTTGGCACGAGGCCTTGGCTATGTGGTTATGATAGTCTGACATTATGCATTCCATCATTATGAAAGTGGTTATTGATATCGCATGTGATTATTCGATTAGTAGAATATCCATGTGAATAAGTAAATGGAATTATTTCATTTTACATTTTCCATACTATGTTGAAGTTCAAGTTTAAAAGGCTTTTGTTTTAGTTATACATTGCCTTAAATGTTTATGCTTATTTTTAAAAGTTCCTGCTATATTGTTATCCTTACTGGGCATTTGAGCTCACCCCTTTTCTATGTTTTATTTTTCCCAGGATGTGAAGAAGTAAGTTATGAATGACCTGCAGGGATAGTATATGGGGATATGAGTGTGGAATATGGAGACTATGTTGTTGTAGTAGTTTTTCACTTTATGATGTAATGTAAATATTTATGAATATATCTAGTTTTTCCAAGGCTACTAAACCAATCGGTTCTCGAGATTTGATCTTTCTTGTGATCATGCCAATGTAATGTAATGATACACCGACTCTAGGTAACTGGGGCTGGGGCGTTACATTAATTTTAAATTAAATATTTTCACTCATGCAAACTTAAATTGGAAAACTTTATTCCATATTTACAATCATAATATGATATATTGTCTAATAATTTATATTGAATTTTTATCTATTTTAATTATGAAAACAATATAAAATTATTTATTTTGATTAAGGTAATAATGGGTTTATCGATGGCTGAACTAAAAAATTAGGATTAAAACATCATATAAACATGATGAAATTTGATTTTATATATAAATATCGAACACATAATTTATTATTATCAATAAAAATATAGTTTTATCCTAGTTTCCTGAAAAAAAATGAGGGCGCACCTTTTTATTTTAATAAAATTATAATTATGTCACTCACTTCACTTATAAAAGCACACCCACTCCCCAATATATGTCACACCATAAAAAAATTTTTGATTATAAAAAACCTTATAAAATTACTTAAAAATTCCCACATCTCACCCTATATGCATCATTTTGATAAATTATGAATCCTATTAAGGAAGTAAGGGGAAACCTAACGAGATTACCAAAAGAAGAGGGAACATTCTTCCAAAAAGAGTTTTTATTTTATTTATTCCATGTGATACATAAATTCTTATTAAAACATTTTTATATAATAAAAAAAATTTAATCCATATAAGGAGTTATTTTTATGTTATTTTTATGATTTAAAACCTTGTACAATTCAATAAAATGGTTTCTAAATTCATCATTCATGTCTACTGTGGATTACCTTCTCATATATTGATGTCATTCATTTTATCATTACCACCTCCAAAAAATGGTTATGATAATGGATAAGTATTATATATAATATACATATGTAATTAGATCCGATATAAATTTTTAGTTTCAATTTCATAGGGGATTCAATAATGTTGCTCGTGTGAATGGAAAACTATGGCCTCGAGAAGTGGATTGATTGGTTTTCAAAAACACTTGGGATGGTATAAAATCAAAAAAATATTCATTATTATATGTTATATAATTATATAAAGAGTATTTTATTTGAATATATATCATTATTAAATGATAATATATCATTTTATTTCTTACCGTTTTTCTCACTGAATGATTATAAATATTTTCGTGTATGTGTTTACTACTACCTTAAAAAATATACGTGACCCTCTTTACAAACCAAAAAACATGGATCATATTTATACAAATACATTGAGAAATAATATGTCATTTATGATATAATGAACATTATTTAATTATAAAGTTTTACCTGCCACATTTCCATAATAATTGGTGAAAGTTGAAAGTGTTACATATGCGTAGGTATGACACTATATCTCCATGATCGTAACATACATCATTTTGCAAAACCATAGTTCCTGATTTTTATTAATAGTATAATTTTTACAAGAATATGATAATAATTTCATTGTTATTATTCTCTAGTTAATAGAACCATGATCAATGTATGCAAAAATAAATAAAAAATTGTATGAAAAACATAGTGGTTATTATTGGATTCATGAATATCTCAAGGACTTTTTAATAAAATGGTAAAAAAAGGACATAAGTAAATCATATATGGTATCCTATATATAAATATTTCTCTAAAATTTATTTATATTATAATTATATTTATTATTCTAAATCTTTTACCATTTGTAAAGGAATTCAAGACTTAAGGTCAGGGATTTGTAGTTTCTTATTCATTTCTGAGAGTCATATAAAAATTCACAACTTTTATATATTATATAGTGTATATTGTAAGTACCTTGATTTATAAATTACATATGTTGTTATTTTTTAACTATAATTCACAATCTAAGTTCTTTTTCCGTATAGAGATTTATAGAAAAATTAGAAACTCTTTCAAATTAATCCCATACATGACGGTGGTACACAGATACACAATATCTATTTTCTCCACCAAAGAAAACTCATTAAAATATATAAGTATAACCCTCCATGAATCTCAACATGAATTTAACATTTCACTTAAATATAATGTGAAAAACAATTAAACATTTCTGATGATCACAAAAGGCTATATAAGGGATATAAATCTAGTGAAAAAGATTGTCTAGTGAAAATCCATAAAAACATTTCCACTTGGAAAAAACAAATAAATTTTTATGAAATTAAATAATTAAAAATAATATCATGAAATAAAAAAACTACTTATATTATTTATTTTATAAAACCATTTGATGACCAATTTAATTGTAATAACCATATAGGCGAATACCAATATTTTTGTTTCCCAATTAAGCTACTATGGTCATACATGGGGATATCACATACACACCATGATAACTTGAAAATATATTACCTAATATTATATTTTCCACACCATGTGAATCTATATGTAGATTTCACATAGCTATCTATACCACCCAATGATAAGTGGTAATGGGCTTTCCTGGCGCTTTCTTAGCCACAACATGTCACGTTGTTTTGGCCTTTCTTGAAAAAATATGTACCACCCCGTGTTTAATGCTATAGTAACATATAATGAATAAAATATTTCAATGATTTTAATTTTTTTTATCTTAATTTATTTTGAAACCCATTTTCAAATCTTATGAGAATCAAAATACCATTTCCTTTAAAAAACATCTTTAAAATACGAATTATTATTCACATTATAAAGAAATTATTTTCTCTAAAAATAACCTTTAAAAATTTTAAAGGATGAACCATATAATTAAGGAGTTAATATTTGTAAAAACACTATCGATGTATAAGTAAGAAATTCATGTTTGGATTATTTAAATAGAAACATTAAAATTCGACTTTTCCAATAGGATATCCCTTGAAAATATCATACCATTTAAGGAAGAGTTAAAAAATTAGAACTATTATGAGTATTAAATGTAAATACATATAAATAAAAATGAAAATATAACTTATTATAATCATAAGTGATTCCTTACAAAATCTTAACATGAAATAACAAGTGAATTAGGAGTTTAACTCAATAAAAGGGAATTTAGTTACTAATTCCCTTATCTATAGTCTATTCTGAAATATATGTTCTTTAAATTCATGAATAATAACCATATGGTAAATATTTAATTTATTTTGGGTATTTTTATTGTTTATTATTAATTTTATATCACTTATTATAATTTTATATTAAATAATAATTTATGTTTACGTTAGATGTTTTGTCGATATTCGGTACATGATCCCAAAATGAAGATGGTATGATGTCAATAGTCAATGTGGTCATAAGTAAATCATTTAAAAAATAATAATCATGTTGTAATTATCATTTTAAACTAAAATTATCCTTTTAAATCCATGAATTTAGTATGGATATGAAAAAGTAAATACATTACAATCATCTCGAGGGTGGGTCGTATGTATGAATGAGTAACATTTTTTTCAATGATCATTATTGAAAGAAGGTAACTATCGTTTTATCTTTAAATAATTATAATAATATTATTAATATCATATTAATCATTTTAATATACTTATATATATATATCATCCATTTGATGTGTTGATGGAAAAAAATCACATCGCTTCGAAGAGGTGAATGTTCACACGTACACATGAATGTCGTTATCATTTTTTTATGCATGGAAAGTTAAGAAATAAAATAATATATCATGTTTTCAAAATTATATAAATTTATTCAATATAACATATAAAAATTAATTCCATCATTAAAAAGTGTCTTGATAAACGGTGATAAAAAATGAATTTCATGGGTTCATGATGTGATCATCCGCGATACACACAAACTATAACGTCTATTGCATTTTGATCGAAGAGGAGATTTTTTAACATGATGATATTAATATAATAACATATAATTATATTTGGTATACTGAATTTATAATTTTATCATTATTTATTTTTATATGAAGGATATGGAAGAAGAAATAAAATATAATTACTTGATTAAAAATAGTACTTTTTTCAAAGACAATATACTTTTTTATCATCATAAGACCACTAAGGGTGGTGGTTTTTCTAATGTAAGAACTCTAGAACATGGGATGGGTATCTTGGAAGGTTTTAATAGGTATTATTTAAACTATATAGGTTTTTAATTATGAACAAATTAGAATATGAGTAGTCTGTTCATGTGAGAGGGGAGGCGTACTCTTTTAATTAAAAAAATAATATAATATAAATTAATTTTCTATTAAAAATGAATCCAAATTGATTTATTTCAAATATATAATGATCATGGGTTGACATAATCTCATTGAATAATTTTTTTTCAGTCTAAGGTCACATTATTAACATTATAATTTAGTTTTATCATTTATTTATCCACATTAATTATTACCGTGACAATTCTGATTTTTACTCATTGAGGGTTAATCTAATTACTATAAAATGAAAAACAGATTATAAATGAATCTACGATGTGATATTAACTACTATAGAAATAATTTGGTCTAATTTTATATATTTATTAATTTATATAATTTACTAGATATATTTTTTAAATATCATTAATGTCCATTTTGACACTATTTATTATTTTGTCTTTAAAAAAACAGTACAAATTTTAACTAATACATATAAAAAACTAACATGTCAAATTAATCTATAAAGTTTTTTAATGAATTTTACTATTTTAAATTATATTTATTTCAATATTTTTAATATCGTTTATTTTATATTTTTTTTAATTAAACAGTTACTACATTGTAAATGTGTCATTATTTAAGGTAATTATTTTATAACTTAAGAATTGTAATTACAATTACATTATGTAAATAAATATTTAATATTTAAAATGAATATTAATTATTCATGATATCATATAATTAAATGTATATTAAAAGTATTATGGTTATTAAAACATAATATGAAATCATTCAAATTTTAAAAAATAAAATACTAAAATGATTATAAATTCTTCAAAGGGCCATCCATAGGTTATAAAACCAGCCCAAATATGGGTTTTCTTTTACTATAACTCATCTAATAAAATTTTAAAAATGGGTTAGGTTAATTTTATAATATTTAAAATATTATATTTACCCTTAAATACCTGATTCTCCCTTAGCTTTTGAAATAAATTAAATTACTATGTTTACAATCCATATTGTCCAAAAATAAAAAATATATATTTATTAACATATTAATATTTTATTCCAAATATGGACTCAAATTTTCAAAATTTTAGACACATAATTGGATGAAATGAATTTAAATATTATCATGATGATGGAATGCGAAAACATGTTTTTCAAGTGACAACACTCAATAGATTGAAATATTTCTATACCCAAATTCAATGTGCAATTTACTATATGAACTAAATTAGATTAAACTGTATATAATGAAACTAATTATTTTTAAAAAATTAAAAAAAATATATAACTTAAGAGTATAAATTATTTAGATGAAGAATTTGTTTTCAATTAATATTCAGCATTTTCCACTAATCATCAGAAAATGAAACTTATTTGAAAAATAAAAAATCTCAACCAAGGGAATAATTTATATTAATTTTTAAAATATTAAATTTTCTTTAAAACATAATTAATAAAAGTGTCAAAATTTATTTTTAAGTTTTGCGCACCATCAGAAAGCGAAAAAATAGTCTTTTTAGAAAAATATATCTTTTCTACATGAAATAGTATTTTCTCATATATAATCCATAAAAAACACATAATATGAATGTTAAATATTAAATGTAATATTTTATATAAAAATATCATTAATATAATAAAAAAATAATGATTTGATTATTTATTTGTATAAAACACACTTGTTCATATTTAAATAGTCATTCTTAAAATGATTTACTCTTATCATATAGGGATTGATTTTCAATTTGAAATATTTGGTCACCAAATAATTAAATAAATAAACATCTTTAAACCATGTTTTCATTATTCAGTTAATATTGATCAAACATTTCATTCTAATATCTATCTTATAATCTTATCATTTAATTAAAAATATTTGGTTGTTTATTTAATAATGATGTGGAATATCATATACTCTATCGAACGTAGTAGTTATTTTATAAAATCTTGGGATGTGACATTATATGACCCATTAATATGTTTTTTAATTGCAATTTACCCAGAGGTAGGGTGACCAGGATTCAACTATTCATATTACCTTCTTTGAAATCATAGATCATATCATGGATTAGTTAAACATCCACTTTAAAAAATTGAAAGCGATGTATGATTTTCACTTCAGATAACATATATTAGGAATCCATATATGAAAAGGGAGAAATGGTATTGAAAAATAACTATAATGTTCTAATGGAGTGTTATAGAAAAATTTTCAATATGAAGATATCCATCACAAAATTGTAAATCCATGTAGGGTTAAAAGGTCATTGATTTCGTAGATAGAAAATTAAATAGATATTATTTTTATTTTAAGATCATTTTCATATAATTGAAGAATTATTTTACTACATGGAATAAGAAAATAAGTTAATAGGTTCACCTAATAGGTAGAGTTTTATCCTGTAATAAAATTCCACCAAAACACATCTTTTCTCTAAAAGATGTGTTTTTAATATGAATTATTCAAGCCCAAATTATCATAATAAACATTTAAAGATTAATAAATATACAGACATCTAACTATCTATTAATCCTCTCTTTAGACTTTTATAGAAGCAAAATTTGTTATGATATGATAATATAATTCTACAATAATAATAATCCTTTTTATGATAAATAAATAACTTTAATATCAAGAAATAAAAATAGATCATTCAACTATCCATAAAATTAAAACAAAATATATAGATTAATAATGAAATACCATAATTAGAATTATATTATCACATAGTATTCTAAGATATATTTTAACATATATCTCATCACAATATCTAAGAATCTAAAAGTCTCATAACCAAAACTAATTACTCTAAATATATTCAAGTATTGTATTCATTTTCTAAAATAACCTAAATAACCATAAAATAATATTTTTCTCTAAAATATCATTCAACCTTTATTTCGATAAAAAAATCCCCCAATATTAATTTTACACTAATATTATCGGATTCCAAAAATAATGAATTTCTTCCCCAAAAACATAATCACTCAATAACCAAATCATATTTCAATTCCATGGTTATGTGTTTGATAAAAAACATATTTCCAAAATTAATGTATTATTCATCCATAAAATAGTTTAGCTAAAGAGTAAAAGTGATGTTAACTACGAAATCATTTAGGCTAGTGGATGGTGATACACCCTTTTCATCTATTAGTTGTGGGTTCAATTCCCAAGGCCTTGATCGATGTGATGGGTTGTCACCAGACCTACGAGATATACTTTTAAAAAAATGATAATACATTAAACATTTATAGAAATCTAATAAAATTAATAAAAAAAACTTGAACATGTTCTAACCACAAATTTTATCTCATACCTCACATTTTTCATCCTAAAATTTAATATCACATATTTTACTCAAAAATAAATATCTTTAAAAATACCATTAGTCAACATAACATTTATAACATAAATATGCAAAAAGGTTTCTAATACATTAAATATATGATCAATCATTATATTATAATCCCATTATGATAGCTATAACTATTATGAAAACATAGTAATCTAAAAAGTAGTCTAATCAATCATATGATACAATATATAAGGATTCAACCTCAAACATTACATAAAATAGTGTTTTTGAAATAAATTTAACATTTCACAATATTTTCATATAATAGTTTTAGTGAACTTGAAGAAACTCTTAAAAACTAAACACATAAATTATAAGTGGAAACTTACATCCAGAAACATTATTTTTCCATCAATATAAACTCTTTAATATAAAACACTATTTCATTCATGAGATCTTTTCATGAATCTCAACATGAAATCATCTTTTCCTTTAAACATCCTTTGAAATATATTTAAAAATGGGGGATGATCACAAAAATATCAATAAGGAATATAAAGGAAGGGAATATGTTAGTGAAATGAAAATACAGAAACATATTTTATCTTGATACACAAATATACACTTTTTTTAATGAAAATCCTTAAAAAACATTTCCAAAAATTAAAACCTATTTTGATGAAATATATCATCATTTTTATAAATCCATTTTAAAAAATATTTTATAGGAATAACCATATTACTGTAATCACAAATATTCATTTCCCAATTATGATTTTATTGTATTACTATGTGTTATCAATGCCACCACATGTGAATCTATAATTATATTACATTGAGCTATTTTGGCACCACGTGTAATGTTTTAATTTTCATTCCAAGAACTATTTGAGACACTATATGTTGAGCTCTAACGGGCTTTCCCATTGCTATCTGGGACACCACATGTTAATATTTATTAGGATTTGTCAATGATATTTGGGCCTCCCATTGTTTAATTCTAAATTAACATATATCGAATAAGTAATTTTTATGATTGTAATTTTTATTATCATAAATTATATCAATAAAATATTTTCAACTCGTACCCGAATCAAAATACACATTCCTTTTAAAAAAATTCTTTAAAATAAAATCATTGGGTACATTATAAATAAATCTATTTAATTGAAAACTACAATTAAAAAATATAAAATAAGAATAATATAATTAAGGAATCACGGTGTAGGAAAAGATTTCCATTCCTTATATGTTAAAATACTTTTTTTTTATTTTGTAAAAGGAAACATTAAAAGTATATTTTCCACAGGAACGTCCTTTGAATTTATCGTACCATTGAAGTGAGCATTACACTAATGAATATATTATGTTCATTTACAAAACAAAACATAAATAAAGTGTAAATATAATATATAACACTAAAAATTAATTTCAAAGATAATCATTTCATTATATAACCATTGAAGTCTAAGTTTTCCTCAATAAAAGGAAATATATTTAAGAATTATCTTACATCAATTATGTTTTGTCCATTATGTCCTGTATCTTCCTAAATTATAAACATAGGTTAATTATTTACTTGATTTAGAAAATTTTTATGTAATATTATTCATTTTATATAACTTATTATCATGAAATTTTAATTTTTGAATTATTTGTGTTCATGTCAGTCATTTTTTCGATATTCAGTACTTGTGTCCAACATGAAATTGGTATAATGTAAATAGTCCATGTTTTATAATTCCATAATTTATATAATAATGATAATAAATATTTATCATTTTAAAAATAATTTATACATTTAAATATATCATTTAAATATGGACAAGAAAAATGAACTATGTTACAATCATGGAGATGCTTGGGCGTACATACCCATGAGTAATGTTTTTTCAATGATCATTATGGATATATGATTATTTAAATATCACTAATATCATTTTAATCATTTATATATAATTAAATATATCATCCATGTGATGTGGTGATGAAAAGATAATCATTTCGCTTCATGGAGGTGATAGTCCACATTTACACAGAGATGATGTTATCATTAGTCAATGCATGGAAATGTAAGAAAAAAAATGATATATAAAAATTTAATAATTATAAAAATTTCATTAATAAAATATATAAAAATTAATTCCATCATTAAAACTATTATTAAGAGACAGGGACAAATAGATTTCATCATTTCATGAGGCGGTAGTCTTCTGTAGACACAAATGATAAATTTTTTCCATTTATTGGAAGTGGATAAGTATTTAGCTGATAATATTAACACTATAACATATATTTATATATATTATTATGGATTTATTATTTCATCATGCTTTATGAAAATATTAAGGAATTTGAAATGAAATAAAACATAAATACGTGATTAAAAATGATAACTTTTCCTCAATTAAGCACCATTTTTATCACCGAAAGATCACTAAGGCTGGTGTTATTCAAATAATAAGTCCTCTAAATGTGAAGAGTTATTCTATTATAATTTTTGGACAATTATTTTTATAAGAAAATATGTTATTATGTTTTATGAAAGGAGAATAAGAGGATTCCTTTTGTATGATTAGTGAGGGGCACTCTTCAAATTTTTTAAAATATTAAATTAATATACATTAATTTTATAATATAAATGGATAAAAACATATTTATTTATAATATACTATGATTATTGGTTTTAATATTTTCATTAATTTTTTTTGGATAATTTCATGTCAAATTATTACCCTTATCGTTTAGTTTTAAAATTTATTTAACCCTTTAATTTTTACCACTACAAAATGGATATGTACTCTTTAAGGGTTCATATAGAATCTATAAAATTTATAAATGAACTTAAATTAATAATTTATGACCTATTAACTAATATACCAAATAATTGGCCAAATTTAGGTTTTTTTTAAATTTTATATCATCTAATAATGTTTTTGAAAATACCATTAATATAAATTTTAACACCATTCATTATTTGGACATTTAAAAGAAACATAAATTCAAATAAAGTATTATAAAAAATTACGAACATGTACAATTATTCTATTAAATTCATTAATTACATTAATTTTTTCAAATTATATTTATTTTAATATTTTTAAAATCATTTATTTGATATTTTCATTAATTAAACAAGTATTTCATCATCATTGTGTCATCATTTATGTTAAATATTTTATACCTTAAAAATAATAAATTAATTCCCATGAATTAGATGAATATTTTACTTTTAAATTACCATTAATAGTCAAATATATATTCTAATTAAGCCTATATTTAATATGTTATACTTATTAAAAAATTAGTATGAATTCTTTGACTTTTCATTAAAATGAAACACTATGAAGGTATTAATCCCATCCATGTAAATCCAAGAGTTCATAAAATCAGAAAATATAATATTTTGGTCTAAAATGAATCCACCCATAATACTAGGACACGTGTAAGATTATTTTTATAATATTTATAATATCATTTTTACAATAAATTACCTGATTTACTCTTTACTATGGTAAAAACCATTATTATGCTTACTATTTAGATTACCCCAAATAATAGGTGACTATTTACCCTATTTATAATATATTGTTTAAAATATTTATTCCATTTTTCAAAATAATAATCACACAATTGGATATAGTTAATTAAAAATTAATTCGTTTAATGGAATGGGGGAAAATATTTTTAGAGATAAAACGTTCAAAACATTGAAAAGTTTTTACATAAAAATTTAATATAAACTTTATTAAAATGAAAAAAAGATTAAAATATAAAAAATTGATATAATTTTAATTTAAAACCATTCCAAAATATATTTGGACATTATTAATTATATAGATGAAAAATATGTTTACAGTTAAAATGTAATATTTTTTAGTATTCATCAAAGCAATAAAAATATCCTAAAAATTAAAAAAATCAAACAAAAGTGAATTAATACATTCTAAATTAATGTAAGTAGTTTTTAAATATAAATAATTTATTTGTAAAAATTTATTATTAATTGAAGTCCTCCATCAAAAGGAGGAAAATGAATTTTTCAAAAAATACATCTTTTGTGGGTAAAAAGATATTTTATCTTACATTATGAGTAGAAAACATATAAGATTAATGTTATAAAAAACATGAATATATTATATATAAATAAAATAAATATAATTCAAATATATTGATTAGTTTAATTATTATTATAAAACACATTTTTCTATATTTTAATTGTTTTTCAAAGAATATTTTAATTTATTTTCAAAGAGGATTTTATTTTCATTTATAATTAATTAGTCACAAAAATAATTCATTATATATAAATATTTATTCCATAAATTCATAATTAATTTTAAATTAATCATCCCTTCACTTCTAACCACTAGGTTAAAATAGTAAAATTTAATTAATATTATTTAGTTTGTCATTTATGTTTGATGTTGCGTATCTTGTACTTTATCGACTGTAGTGATTAATTAATAAAAATACTTGACAATACTTATAAATATCCCATGATTATTTTTATGATTATTACCAATAAAATTATTTGAAATTACATATCCATTTGAGTATATATCTTTCAAGGGGATTACACTTCAAATGTGACCACAACACTAAGATATTTTTTAGACTCAAATTGCATTATTTGGGATATATGTTTTTTATGCACAGATCATATTTTATGAGATGTATATAAATCACATTGACATTATATATCATGAAAATACATATTCTCATGATATTAAATGTTTCATTTAGTTTTTTCCTTCATAGGTTTTATGATTGGGCGTTATTGAAATGGTAATGATTTAATGTTACAATCTCATTGTTTATTTGGATTATTTATGATAATATTTCTAATAATAAATTCATATGATCCATCTCTCAAGGAACTAAATAATTTTATAATAGTATTTTGATTTAATGAGAATTCAGTTTTTCCCATTATTGTCTTCTCTCTATTTATCGAAGTGTTTCAAAGAAAAAAAATTTAAATCATTATATTACAGTCATCGGTCGAAAAATATTCATATTCCAAAACAATTTTTCCTATAAATGATTTTAAAAAATTAAAAATTTTGATTCCAATATTATATGTCTTTATTTTTACCCATGTTTAAATTTTATAAAAAAAAATTGAATGGAATCATCATGTTTTTTTCCCAAAAATGACATTTTTTTACTAAAAATGTGAAAAGATTATTTGTTTTTTACATTCATGACGTTAAAAGTATTTATCAATGTTATAACAACTCAAGGATATGAAGAATCCATTATAATTTTTCAATTTATTTTTAATGAAAATCTTTTACCTAATATTTGAAAAATATTTATATTTAACAAAAATGTCTTCAAAATGATATTTATTTTCAAAATGATTAATGTTTTCAATAATGTTTTTGAAATTGGGAATGAAATTTTTCTCAATTGGATATTTAAATGATTTATAAATCAATATTCATAATATTTAAAATAAAATTTTCAATGAAAATGATTTCTAAATTTAGTTATAATGATTAGTTATAAATATTTATTTTCAAAGAATAATTATTTTTAACTTGTAATGTTCGATGTGGTAAAACTTTGAAAATAATCCTCCATATATAATGAAATCCATTGTGGTTTCATATTTATTATAGGAGATATAAACTAAGAATAAAATTATTATTCGTTCAATGAGTGTTTTTTATAAGTATATTATTACGAATCCCATTTTTATGTCATGGGTTATACTTTGATAATACTAGTTTGAAACCTTCTTAATTTCATGGTCTATTCTATGATAAAATTTTTAAATTATCATGAAACCCATCTATTATCCATAGGTAATTATATGATTAAACTATTAGGAAATTGATTTCATTTCATGCTTTACAATATGATGATTTTTTAGGATCTTATTTCAGAAATAAATATGCATTTAATTATGAGATGTGTGGGACCTATATATATCTACAATGCATTAGTTAATGATTTATATCTTATGACATATAAATGAATTGAATGGGGCAATGAACACAGTTTCATAAGGGAATGTTTCTATTACAAGGTTCATGTGAGTCAACATTGACTACAATAATTCTTTGGAGAGTGAACCCATTACACTATGATAGTATTAGAAATAATCCTTCACTAAATTTTAAAGGATTTTCTATGATAATATGTATTCCAATATATTTTGTTTAATTCCAATGTTATGATCTCATGGCTCATGTTCTTGGATTCAATTATTATTCATGTTTTATGAAATGATAATTTTTATGCCATGACACTGGATTCTAATATTTAATATACATGATGTAGATTTTATGTATTTTGGTCATTTTCCATCACTCTTATGTTCATGTTATAATTATATATCTCACTTTTTTACCCAACTTGATCATATGAGATAACACATTATTTTAATCATTTCTATGGTTATGTTTAAATGTTTAAATGGTGAAGGTTTATTATTGTTACAAAGGGGGGATATTATTGTGGGTGACATTGATGATTTTTAACCAAATTATAAAGCATATACTATATGTTTCCAAAAGAACCATGATATTAAAATTTCCTAGAAGATTTTTTTAAGAATTGAGTAATCATTAAAAAGGACATAATATATATGAAAGGCATGTGTCATTACAATTTAAAAATTATAGAAATTATTTTGCATCTAAAAATTTCCAAAAATATTAAGGAAATTTTTTTAATTTAATAGAAAATTTAAATCTACTAAAATAAGAATAAAAGAAATCGGTATTCATGATGGTAGATAATTTTTTCCATGCATTTAATGTTAGAATAAATGTATAATTAACATTTTCTGTAAAAAGGTAGAACTTCCATTTTTTGTATAATGATTAGAATTTTCCTTTTAAAACATTATATAAATAGTAAAAAAATACTTATAAGGAATTTAAATAATCATTTTATAATAATATAAAATACATAAATTTTTTTAAAGAAATACATGTACATATAAGAAAATATTCATGATCGAATGGAAAGTTTTTTGATTTTCATTAATATAATATTTTCAGAATCCTCATTTCATAAACTGTAGAAAATTATAGAAAATAAATAAATATAAAAAATTACTAGATGATATTAAAAATAATCATATTTAGTGGTGTCATATTTTATATTATAATCATCATAAAAATAAATAATAATCAATCCGTTTAAAAATTAGATTGCATCAAAAAACCCTTTATCAACTTCATATTTCTCCATAAGCAATCTATCCTACATAATATTAATTTTAAATTCATTTATATTCAAAAAAAACTATAATTTTACATATAATGCCATATATGGTTATCCTGTAACTTTTTATCACCCATTAATTGATAAACATTCATTAGAAACATCATTTATGGTTTTAAATTATCTTATGAAAGGACAATGATGGAAGAGGAATCATGATTCTTGAGATCATGATATCTTATAACTATGAATTTCCCTCTTTAATAATTTATTTATTATTATCCATGAGTTTTTTGCAATTATTTTATATTTGGATACATTTCTTTCTCAGTTTATTGACTAAATGGAATGTCATGTTAGTTGTTTTCCTTTTAATATTTATTATTCCTTATCTATTCATCCTAGTGATATTATTGAAAAGGAATGTGTACTCAATTATTTATATTTCCATATTGATTATTCTCTGTCTATTCATGACTGAAATGTTATTAAATAGAAAGTGCCTTCAATAATTTCCCATTCACTAATAATTATTCCTTATATGTTAATGATAAACAAGTTGTTTAAATCGAATATGTGTTTATTTATATACCATGTAAGATTAATTATTACATATCTAATCATGATATTAATGTTATTAACAAAATGGAATTTGTTTTGAAATATTTACCTTGTGTTAAATATTATGAATTGTTGATTGTTCTTAATTTGCTCATGATAACTTCTTATTTACATAACTCATACAAAACATTTTAGGTATGCCTTATTTTTTCCTTTCATATAAATTAGGAAGTGCATTGTGTATTATTTTCAAGAATATGATAGATGGAATAATGATAATATTGAAGATTTTATTAGTTTTATATTCAAATGTAATATGTGAATAACATATGTATCTATTTTACAAAGACTACTGTACTATTTTTTCCTTTGGGATGTGGTTCCTTGTATCTTATGCCTATTGAATATGGAATACATAAACTCTGGTATTCTGTGGCTGATGTCATTATAATTGGTATCAAAGGGATGCATATTAGAATCCCTGGAAACATAATTTAGGAAAACTAGTTTATGGAATATAACCTTATGATGTAATTTTAGGATTAATTTATAGGAACATCCAATATTTTTGGTTCTCTTGAGATTATGTGGTTTTCCACTAAAAAAATACATTTATGGACACTATAATTGGGTGTTTTCCTAAAATAGACGAACCTATGGGTAATATCGCTGCCAAAGGTGTGTCATAATTGACTCGAGCATTACTTGTTACATGAAAATGGGTATCAATATGCACATAGTTTGATAGTCTTAGGGTATATTAATTAGATTATTAACATTTTCATTTTAATCCACTATGAAGGATTTTAAAATATGATAACAGATAATGGAAAAATATAAACCCATGGCATCCCATAAGAATGGTAAAATCATTTATGTGTGTAAGTGAATGACATAAATAAATAATTGATGAGAAAACATAAATAGTATCTTGGAATGAAATAAATATCATCACTGGGATCCATTTTTAGTTCATTTTATGAAGAGTTTGGAACATGGGAATTAACTTAATCAATTCCCTTTGCTAAACGTTAACCCTTAGAATCATGAAGGACATATGATGAAATATAATTGTTCAAGTATATATATTTAGTGATTTGTGAATTAAAATGTAGAAGTAATTATAATAGAGTTATATATTTTATAAGAATTATGAAACAACGAAGGGTTGTGCTGCTTTTTGAAGAATATATATCTTATTTAAGATAATATTACAAATATCATCATCCATTTATGATTTTAGGATTGATAACAAATTCATAGCCTGGAAAACCCATTTGAGGTATTATTTGATTGGTGTCTACAATGATTAATTCCACATCTGGATAGATTTATAAAAATACAACCCACTGCTTCAGAATAGGGTTTAGTAAAAAAATGTTATTTAAGGAAGAATTCTCTTTAATTTTGTGGGCATAAGTTTAAATAAATTTCAATCCTTTACATATTTTAATATATTTTCGGTTTAGGGATATATGGATTATTAAACATTGGGAGTTTTATAGGAATTATATTAAAATGGAATTACAAAATAAAAATCTATATGTTGGATGGGACCATATCACATCCAGTAATTTTATAGAGCATAAACCGAAAACTGAAGAAAGAAAATTTTTTTTCTCCTCAAACAGTCCAATGTGATTTTATGTAAATATGTCATTGTTTTTACTTAAATTATATTATCATGAAATTTTAATGATGAGCCATTGGTGTTCATGTTACGGTTTATATATGAATATATTTTATTAGAGAACTTTGTCTTACCGTATCAGTTTTGGAAAATAGTTAGAGATAGACATAAGGAAATGTCACTCTTTTATAGATATTAGGGACCATTTTATGGGAATTCAACAACTTCAAATTTAACAAATGAATTTGTGAATGTTAATTTCTTGAAGTAAGTGATGAATGGGAAATTTATCAAGGAAAAAGAATATGATGATATTGTTCTTATAAAATAAAAATATATCATGTAAAAATGATTCATCATATTTAAGGACTATAAAATATTATCTCAACATTAGTAGTGTGATCTTGAATAAAATGATATCCTCTAACATTCATATATGATGAATACAATGGTATTATATGTTGTCAAATATTTAGAGTTTCAAAGCCCTAATATTACTATAGATCATTCACATTTTTTTGATCAATTACCATTATCGATCTCTACAATAATTTATGTTATTGATCAATGCCTTTATATTCACTATCAATCGATGTTCCCCTGTTTAGAAACCCAATTATGTGTTACTTTGTATGAATATTTTTACATTAATTTATTTCATATTAATATTATCTTTTCATATATATTTTTTTGAATTTTTCAACATTGTGATTTATATGTTTTAGACCACTAATTACTAAGATAAAGATTAAGTTTTGAGGATACAATTTATTGAAGGTGGGGAGATTTTAACAACAAACAATTTTAAATGAAAAAAATTTTAATTGATAGAATATATGAAACAAAAAAAATAATCATATATGATAATTCCATCCCAATAAATATTATGATACCATTTCTAAATAAAGGTGTCCCTTTCGATAGATTGTGGAACACGCAACCCCAAATCTAAATGAACAGTAGTATATTAATCCATTATAACCTATCAGTTAATTTAGATAATATGAATGGTAGTAGTGAAATTATGTATCATATTTTTTTAAACTTTTATAATAAAATTAATTGGTTATCTATTCATTAATAATAAAGTATGAATCATTTGAAAGAAACAGAAATATTTTTAGAAGAACATTTATTTCTCTACAAGATTGTTTTGTAATTTATTGAACACATAATATAAAATAAATTTTAACCAATTTTATAAAATTTATTAGACAATATTTACAATATTTTTGAAAACATCATTTGAACATAATCTTATGTTCAATTTGTTAATTTTTCAAAAAATACATATTAATCGATGAATGTTAAAAAATAGTTATTTCTTTCAAAATGCCCATCCTTTTAAATTTTTTTACAAATATATTATAAATTTAAATTTTATTAATGTAATAATGTACCAATTTTATTTTAATTTATCTAATTTATATCATTGGGATCAATTTCATTTTCATTTCCAATAGAAAAACATTTATATATTATTATAATTTTCTCCTTAGAAACCCTTTTTTTTCATTTGGTGTGTGGGTATAATTTTAAATTATATTATGAAACATAAATGATTTGAATTTGAAAAAATTGATAACTTTGATTAACTAAAATAATGATTATCATCTAATAATTTGAATATAATATATTAAAATTAATAATATTAAAAGAAGTAAAATTTATTTACCACTATTAGGGTAAAAAATGATTTTCCATGAGTTAAACAAAGATATTAAGGTTCAAAATATCCATATGTCATGCATAAAACCCATTTAATTTACATATTTGGACGTTAACACCTATAATTTTTGGTAGTGTAAAATATTTAGGCATTTTCATGATAAAACCAAGAGTGTTATTGAATCCATTCAAAACATCTATTTCGGTCATCTACCCCACTTATAAAAGTCTACCACTCTCATATCATAGTTACCATTAAAAATCATTTCGGTTTTGTTAACACATTACCTAATAACACCCTTACTCTCCTAATTAAATCATCTACCCTTTGTTTGATCATAAATCAAACACATCAATAATTTTTATGAAATCATATTGAGGTCATCCAAATAATTTCTAACATTGTTAAACGATCATTTTTATTTTATTTCATCCTCTAACTATAGAAATGCCACTAAATATTTCTTGGTTAATAAAAATTTTATATAACATATTGTGATTTATTATTATTTTTATTTCATGAACTATATCAATATTATCTTCCGTTAAATGGGAAACCAAACTGCCGATTGTCTGTATGACAGAATACCCCCTCCCGAATCCATTTAATTTTTTTCTATCACCACCATTCATGGTGGGATATAATAATGGCTTTAAAAACATTATATTATATTTATGAAATTATTATAAATTTGGAATTATAATATCATTAATGAATTATTAATTTTTATATAATTTATATTAGATAATGTTTCCCAAATTAATAGCGGACTATCGCCTCACGAAGTGATGTGATTCAATTTTCACTTTTGATATAAATGGAAACTAATTAGGATAACTTTACAAAATATATGTGATATATGTGACCTGATATTGATTTATTATGATTAATATATCAACTAATTCATATATATCTAGTAAATATAAATAGTATTATTAGTGTTAATATTTATCTTTTATATATTAATAGTATTACTAAAACAATGATATAAGATGTTAAATAACGTTCAAAAAAATAGAATCGTGATATATGGGACTACGTCTAAATTTTCATTCACTGAGGAATAATTAAATATTATCCACCATATATCATTAATATAGTGTATATACAGATATTTTTAAATGTAATATCATGATTCATTATTTACTCATGGTATTATATGTTATATTTTTATTATTTCATTTAAGGGGATTTGACATTATATTCACTAAGTGCTATGGAATTCTATAACCTAATTTCCGTTCATTGGGTTACATTACATTCTAATGGAATTTTTTATAATAAGATAATGTGTGTAATGAATATAGATTATATTATACAGTATTTCTACTTGTAAAAATTGGATATTTATTTGATACACCTAATATATTCATTGACTGATTTTCATATTAAAATTATTATCATTGTGATAGTTTATTTCATATTCTCATTAAAATAGGGAGTTTTTATGTTTGAATTTACATTGAATGACATTATTTGATCATTAGATAATAGACCCCATTTACATTATTATTTTATTTTCATTCATGAATTTTTCATGTAACTATTATTATTTTTCTACATATTTGTACTTATACTTGTTCAAAAATTGTTTTAATAAAATACAACTTCATTTCTTACTTTGTTCGTAAATAATTTTTTTTTAAGACCATGTTTTAAAAAATATTTTCAAAAATACTTTTAACATCTCTAATTATATTTATTAAATTCTTTTTTAGAAATTATAACTTTTTATAAAAAAAAATTTAATATTCATGCCATTTTCAAAACAAGGCCTCTTTCTCTATTACTAAAAAAGTGAATATAATCTTTTTTTTAACATATAGGATAGGAAAAAAATTTCAAAATATCATGAAAAATAAATGTTTTAAGATTATATTATATGATTCATTGGATATTTTTAAGAAGGTTATTCAAAAAATATTCTTTGATCTTTTAGTCTTAAGATATTATAATTTTAATGTGAAAATGATATTTTTTCTCAAGAATGGTTTTAATGGTATTTTAATGGTATTTCAATTATTCAACAATAACAACCCTTTATTTATTTACACGACACTAGGCATATATATTATTGGTTCTATTCTTATTCATTATGTGGGTTGTTTCTGAAGATTTTAACCATGGGAAGTCATCACATTCCAATCAATGATTAATTTTTGTATTCATTAACATTCTATTTAAATATTAACTTTTCTATGAGAATTGGGAGGTATATTTATCCTAAATATCCACATCATTAGTCATCAATATGTTTATTTTTTAAACCATGTATCATTTCATAGTATGTTTTTCTATATAGAATTGTTTTTATATAGGGGCATATTGATAAATTCGTATTCTTGATACAATATGATTATTTGATGAGAGGTAACGTTGTTCATGAATTATGATTTTTATTTGATATTGGATGAATTACTTGGGCCTAAATTCAGAGGTGGTGGCCAAAATTATATTAACCCCTAATTCATAAATTATCTCATTATTTGAATGTATAATGTATAATTAAATGAGTTTCTTCACGTAATTTTAAACCGTTTTTTCAAAGGTCCTAAAAGTAGAGGTATCATGACGCATGAGATCATGATGAAAAATAATTAATCATTTTCACTGTTAACATTTCAGTTATAATTATCTACGTTATTTTCTTAGTGATATTATCCCTTGATCAATTGCATTCTTAATTAATTTATTAAATAAAATTTTCTTTCAGTTGTTTACCATTCCATACTAATTATGAATTATTTATTCAGGATACAATCTTTTTTAAATAGAATTTGTGTTATGATATTTATAATTAGATATTTATTATTCTTTATATATTCATGATATTTATGTAACTGAAATGGAATGTTTGTTAAATTAATTACCTTTCAATATTTATTTTTACTTATACATTCTTGGTAGTAATGTTTTTTAAATGAAATTTATGATCAATTATATAAATTTCCATATTTATTATTACTTATAAAATTATGATAGTAATTTTATTCATTAAATGAAATATGATTTATCATATTTACCATTAAATATTGATTATTTCTTATTGAATATTATTCATTTAGTCATGATATATTCCACATTACATAACTCTTACTAAGTATTTGAGAACACCCATAGTGTGTACTTTCCAGGGAATCTAGGATGTGTATTATGAATGATATTGAATGATTTCTTAGTGGGAGTAATTGTATTATTTAATATAAATTATCTATTATTTTTAATATTGGAATGTAATATGAGAATCATTTATATACTTAGTTTACCAATACTACTAAACTATCTGGACATTCGGGATGTAATTACATGTATCTTAAGAAAATCTAATAATGTAGAAACCATTTCTGAGCTAGTGGGGCATGGATCGTTACAATATTTTCCATATTAAATGAATTATATTATTGATCCATACTTCTTATTAAAAATAATAGCTTCACAAATTGAAATATTCTATGTTGAATGGATCTCCATTATATATTCTCATAGAGATAATTCTTCATTTCCTACAACTCAAGTGTGACTATTTTATAAAGAGTATTTGGAAACTATGTGGCACTATGAATAAGTTATATTGAATAGTATACATCATACTATAGGGGAATACTGTCAAAACACTTGAGGAAATGCCTTATTATATTCCAAAAAAAATAGAAATATCATAACTTTTCATTTTATCCCCATCCATTTGAGTGAAATGACTCTCATGAAAATGTTGTCAAACCTATACAATTAGATCAATTTATATTATAAGATTATGTTATTCCTCACACCGATATATGAACATTGGATTAATTGCCATGAAAATGTTACATCCCTTCCAATAAAATTATTATTGGATCTATAAAAATAGTGATAATAAATGAATATAAATCATAATTAATTCAACTAAATAGAAATAAAAAATATTAGGTAGCACAATATAAATACCATATTTCAAATTTGAGAAAAATTTATGCGATGAAATCATCATACCATTAGGTAATTTCGTAAAGAAATAAATATCAATCCATTATTCTACTAACATGATACACATAAAAATATTACATATATAAAAGAGTACATACAACATAAATTAAATATATGTTTTCTAAAATATATTATTAGTGTACATTTAACCACTTCATTCTCGTCGCTCAGTTTAATAGTTTTGATATCATAATTCCTCCCATTTTCCTTTTCATTAGGAGGTTGTTTTTGTTGATTTTCATTCTAAACCCTTGTATTCATGCATTGTTTGGTGAAATAACTGTACTCGATTGAATTATTACAATGAAATGTGGTGGGAATATTCAATTTAGATTTCTCTATATTCGTTTCATTTTCTGACATCTTTACATTACATTAGAATTCATGTCCAGGATGATGTTATCTTCTAGTCATGGACCATTTTACTTTACCTTAGAGACAATTTTGGTAAATCACCAATATTTTTGATCCATTATTATTGTTTTTATTTAATTTTATAATTTTAGACCTTGTTTGTTATTTTTTTTAAATGTATTGAATCATTATTATAAAATGTTCCCTATATGATATAAACCAAACTAAAGAAACAATATTTTTTCATAAGTGGGGAAATAAAAAAATAAAATATATAAATATGTGTACTACAAATAATGGATTATTAATCATCATGAAAAAAGTAAATCCATTAAAAGTACATAAGTTAATCTTAGACAATAGATTGAAAATAACAAAACCATAAAAAATTGGGAATCTATTAAACAGTCATTAACCCTAAAGATCACCAATAAGAAAATAAACATAATGAGAAAGGGAACCATGAGTGGTGATGGAATGTTTCAAATTATATAATATAAAATAAGATCTTATCCATACAATGTGACTGTGTAAGTAATGATTTTTTAGTATATATATAAAGAGGTATGAAATATAGTCATTATACATATTAATGTTGGAAATATGGAAATTGGAAATATGATCAGTTTAAATATTTTTGTTATATATATGATTGTTAGAAATATATACAATAGGCATATCAAGTTCATTTTTTGGTGAGTATTAAAAGTAAAACAAATAAATCATAATGAAATAATAATATGAATATAAAAAAATTAATATTTAACTATTTATTTGTTATATATAAATATTAATAATATTATTAAATCTACGTAACATGTTTAAATGAATTTCGAATACTTTTTGAATATCAACGGATTAGTAGAAATAAATTTTAGAATATAAATAATTATTTGCCTTGATATTTATGAAATTATATTTTATATAAAGTAAATAATGTTCTCAAAGAACCATTTTTTTATGATGTTAATATGTTTTAGTAATGGATTAAATTACACATACTTAAATTATTATTAAATATAAACTAATATATGAATATATATTTAATTATTAATTCATTTTAAATACTATTATTAACACTTAATATTAAAAATATTTATTTTTCAACAAATGACTTGTTTCTATTTTGATATTCATATTGATTTAAAAACAGAAATTATAAATTAATGAATCTGAATTAGGTAAAAATAATATATTTTTAATGTTTATATTGTCCATAATATGTTAAATGAATTATTTATATTTTTATAAAAACTTATATTTTAGTGAATAGTGCATAATACTGATATAGTGATTTTAAGCAATAATTAGTCTATAATTATGTCATATAAATTTATCCCACCTTTTTCAAGATAAAATATGATTGTTTCCATTAAAAGTAAAAATGAAAAAATATTGAATTTAGTTTACTAACATATTATTGATATTTTAGAGATCAAATTACATTTTTCTCAAAAAAATATTTTATTTCATTATAGGAATGATATATTAGAATTATGTTTTTATTTTATAAAAATTAAATATGAATAACGAATTTCATATTTAGAATCATTGGATACAAATTATCTAATAAGGAACGGTTTATTTTTATGCCTAAAAATTATATTGTGTTAGTAATGTATAGTTATTAACGTAAAATATTAAATGTAACAAATAATAATTCATGTGGTAAATGTAATTACCCATGATTATATATATATATGTTATTAAGTAACCATTATGTGTTTGTTAGCTTGATTTACATAAACCATCGTTTTGAAATGAACTACGATATATTGAACGGTATTAACTGTAACGCCCCGACCCCAGTTGCCCAGAGTCGGTGCGTTACTTCATAACATTGGCATGATCACAAAAGATCAAGTCTCGAAAGACTGATTAGTTTAGTAGCCTTGAAAACACTAGATACATTCATAAATGTTACATTACATCATAAAGTGAAAATATACAATAACAAAGTCTCCATAGTCCACACTCATATCCTCTTATGACTATCCCTGCAGGTCATTCATAAAATACTTCTTCACATCCTGGCAAATATTAAAACATTGAAAGGGGTGAGATCAGATGCTTAGTAAGGATAACAATATTGCAGAAGCTTTCATAAATAAATATTAGCATTTAAGGCAATGTATAACTAAAACAAAAGCCTTTTAAACATGAACTTCAACATAATATGGCAAAAGTAAAATGAGATAATGCCGTTTACTTATTCACATGGATATTCTACTAGTCGAATAATCACATGCAATATCAATAACCACTTTCATAATGATGGAATGCATAATGCCAGACTATCATAACCACGTAGTCAAGGCCTCGTGCCAAGACCACAAATAAGATTTTGTCAAGGCATCGTGCCAAGACACTAGTTTGTCTCATGAGACCTACCGATGCATCAAGGAGCTATAACGGGCTCCACCTGTCACTTATTAAGTCCAATTCATTCCTCATGTGAACAGGTTTAAACATATCATAAACCATAACATAACCGTATAACATAAAACATGAATAAAGTAAACATAACATTTCCACATTTCAATAAACACATTGATATAATAAAAACACTTTCAATACCATTTTCAATACCAAAATAAAATAATGTTAAAACATTGTAATTATTTTTCATTAAAAAAGTGTTGGCATGTAGAGGAAGCCGAAACTCAAATAATGGTCACGACGGCGGAGAAGTCGTTGTCGCCGCATATGTACGGAAAGAAAAACATTCCCTTTTTTTCGTTTAGTAAAACACTTTGTATAAAAAAGATTCCTTTTGAATAAATGTAAAAGTCAAAGGAGTTTATACAATGTATAAAAGAAAGTTGTGTATAAAACCAAATATGCCTCAATGAAAGGAGATTGAGACGAAGTCCTTAAAAAGATCATTTTTAAAATAAAATAGATTTATTATGTGTATTCACTATAGGTAAACATAAATAATGTAAAAATACAAAATAGGACATAATAATATCATGACATAATTTGAAAGTAGGAGATTAACCCAAAGAATGGAAATTAGGTTAAGAAATTCCCTTACCTCATGTCCGACTTGACTTGATCATTCTTTAACCTCCGGAATAATAAACTAAAGTTAATTTCTATTTACATAAGAACCTTTTTCATGTTCATTATTCCTTTTATATCACTTATTACTATGTCATTAACATTATGTAATTATTTAAGTTTATAATGGTCGTTTTGTCGATCTTAGGTACTTGAGTCAAAAATAAACTTCTTATAATTACTAGTTGTTCATGTGGTGAAATATACATTATATCCAGAATTATATTCATGATGTAGATATCATATAAATCATATATATCCAGTATATACATTCATTTATAATATTACATAACATTTAGAGGTAAGAAATGAAATGCACCGTTCATGGAGACGATAAGCCGTACGTACACATGAACGCTACTTTCATTTCTATTTCGTATTTAACGGAATGAAATCATAATAGTATAAAGGTGTATTATAATCCCAGTATAATCTCATATATAATATCATTTACTCCATTCTTTATACATCCCACATATGGCATTAACGATTCAAATTACTTTGAGGGTGCGGTAGTCCGCACTTCCTAAAATGAAAATATCGCATTTACCCATAATGGAAATCAAGAAGTATGCCACAAATGAAAAATACAGAAGCATAAGGAAAACATAAACATAATATATATATCATATATGAAAATATTTTCCTCAAAATGGCCACCATTAGAGGTGTTATATTAGTGTTGAACAATCATCGTTTCGTGAGGCAGAAATTCTCCATCCACAGAAACAGTATGTTCTTTAACCATTAGATGTAGGTGTGTGTAAGTGTAGCTAGAATAATTCTTATAAAAACATTCTAGTATATTAAGGAAACTGGTTTTGTTACAAATTAAATGAATAAAAAGAGTTTAGGGGGTTGGATAAGAAAAATAAAATAAAATAACATAAGAGAAGACATTACCTTAAAATCGGGTAACTCTTTTGATTTGAGCCAAAGGATTCTTTGGTAAGAAGTATGCCCAAAGTGAGGCTTATAGAAGTAAGGCAGGGAAGTTGGGAGAGTATTTGGGCAGAGGTTGGCCGATCCAAAAGGCTTTTAATGTGCGAGTAAGGTGGTAGTTGTGGGGGCCTTTTATAAGTGGAGAGGAGGGGCACTCTTGGAAAGTAATGAAATGTTACTTTATTATATAATGAGTTTCGGATTTTAAAGGTCCCAAACATATATAATTCTAGGATAAGGTGATAAGGGTTCGAAATCTACACATACAATAGGTTTTTGACAAGTGTATGCCTTGTATTTTACATTATCTTTTCATTTTATTTAAATCGTTAATTAATGAGGTAATCGCTGCATCATCATGGTGTCATAAATAATTTAATTTACTTAATGTCTAAAAATTATAAAAAAAATATCATGATGTAGGAAATATTTTTATCTTTCTAATGAATATTTATAGTCAAAAATATGACTTGTATATCCCATTTAAAAATTGTTTTAGTAAAACAACTTATGTTTGTGACAATTTTATTTTAACTTTAAATAAAAGTAATTTATGTCATTTTCCTACCAAAGTGGATCCATGGGGTCCCCAAGTTGACCCATGGATTGTCTTGGTCGTCCATGACACATCCAATAAGGGTAGGAAAAGTGTAAAGTTATTTTCATATTTTTTATAATATCATTTTTACCTTAAATTTCACTAATTACCATTAATCGCGATTAATTAAACTTAAAAGTTACTATTCACCAAAAAATTATTTTAATCCCATTGAACCAAATTTTACATCATAATCACAACCATGTATTTCATATTTTTGAAAATCAAATCACAGAAGTGGTAATATTTCATTTAAATGAAAAATCAGTTATTTAACTACCACTTAGTGGTTTCACTATTCATCAAAAATTGCAGTTTTTTCAGAACAATGCCAAAATTTCACCCTAAGCTATAATTGATGATCCAAATTCAAAAAATGATGCATTTTTTACAAAATTCCAAATGTATAAGTTTCATTAATTAATTTTATAATTAATTCCCGCTGTGACAACAAATAGCGTGTTTTTTAAGAAACAATATATATCAAAAGATTGACAATTGTTAATGTCCAATTTCAAAGTGAAATTAATTCTAATGACCACCATTGGATAAAATAGTAAAAATATATTATAATTATACTTTAAAACCACTCAATAGTATAATTTATCACTATAAAAAACTTTGATTAAAGACGTTGTTTTTAAGTATTTTTCACTATTCATAAAAATTGGAAGTTCTCAGAAAATTACAAAAAAATCAACTTTGGATAATTTCGATATTACGAATACAAAAATGAAGTCCATTTTGAAATATAAAATTTCTATAATTTTAAAAAGTGTCTATTACTATTCATAACGGCTACTTTGATTAGTTGTGGTGTGTTAGATCTCGAAGTTGCGTACAATGCAAGCTATTGCATTATTGAATGAGAAGCGTATCGTGGAAGCTCGGGGTGTTACATTAACAAAGTAATTAAATTGTTATGTATGAATTTTAATAACATCCTTACTAAAATTATATATTAGTTTACTAAATAGTGGAAATGTATTAATCAATTAATAATAAATAATAAATCAAATGTTAGAAATGGATTTTAATTAATTAATGATATGTTTTCTTAATGATTGTTTTACCCATTTTATATGTGGAAAAAATTATTAATATTTACCAAAATTTTAATATATTTTTTGTGGAAATGGATATCATTTTTGAAATAATCTTATCAATATTATCATAGGGTTATTTTTTATGATTTTTCCAAAAAACATATATATGTTTTGGTAAATGTTGAATGATAACATTTTATGTAAGAAACTATCATTTCATTTCATGTAAAAGTATAACTGTGACGACCCGTCCCCCTGGGCCCATGCCCTGACTACCCCAAGACTGTCTTCCATAGGCCAGGGGCTGGCGACTAGCACCAAAGGCATAATTATCTAAAACTGGGAAGGTATTGCCTTTATAACAATAAACAAACAAAACAGATCACATAGGTGGATACAAATCACTATGTAAAACTGTATAAAAAAGCGGAGTACAATAAGTAAAAGGGTCCAGAATATAGGCCCATCAAGAAAGTACAAGTACAACTGAAATGTAATACAACTGAAGAAAGAGAAAGTCAGATACCTAATCGTTCTCCTGGGATCCTACCTCAAGGGTAGATATGGATGGACTCCTTAGCACTTCATGTCCAAAAGACTCCTCTGTGTACTGACTCGTTGTAAGGTTCACCTCCAGGTACTGTCTAGTCCTGGCACTCTCAGCCTCTTCCAGTGCTGTTCGTTGTTTGCATCCAACACAATGAGGTGCGGGCATAGCCCGTGTAGGGGTGAGTATAATGATACTCAGTAGGGACCCCTAGACCACCAAGGACTTTCAAGATACACAAAGGATAAACCACAGAGTATTAAAACAATGGATATCCATTTCTTAGGTATATACCCATACATATACCTAAGTTATCAAGTAAACCATCTCAATCATGAGGAAAACACAGAAGCCACTCACTCAGCTCAAACCATGATTTTATTCTAGGGGTAGTATCAAGTAACATCCCCAGTCACACTGTTGAAACCTTGGAAGCTGGATAACCCCTTCTCTATTAAGTACAGTGGGCCCGATGCGTCACCAAGGTGCTTCCCACTATCCTTGGACTGCTGAGGTACTCTTCTTGTCGAGTACCGTGGGTATACTGTGTCACCAAGGCGCCCCCCACTGTGGGTCTTCCACGTCACCAAGGCGATCCTCATCTTAGCCTACTGAGGTACTCCTCATGTCAAGTATCGTGGGTCTACCATGACCCCAAGGTCCTCCCCACTGAGAGTCTTCCGCGACACCATAACGCTCCCCACTGGGCTATTAGAGTCACTCTGAGTAAAAACGGTCAGCAGTCATCAGGTCTCAGTCAGCTACTAGGTCTCTTCACTACCCACGTGCATCTCATGGAGGATCCGCTCCACAAGATACTGGTCGATACTTCTACTTTCAAGAAGTTATTCGAACAAGTATCTCAACGGTATAACACGTCATAGTGGTCTCAACGCAACAGACGACGCATCGATTGGACGACCGGTCTATGAGTTATTAGCCTTTTAGTCCCGGGGGCCCGGTTGGATTCGTGTGCGATCCAACCTGACAGTATCTCAACTTTACGCCGAACTCTAGTAGGGTATACTCAATGTGACCTTCGTGTTCCAAGGAAACAAGTGTCGCTGACGGTTCGTCAAACGGTCCTCCAGTGCCAAAGATGTGGCCAAAAAAAGTAAAGGTTCAGCAATGGGCCCGGGTCCGATCCGACCCAGTCAGACCGACTCGGCACAACCCAGTCTGGGACGACCCGGTCAGACCTGTTGGGTCTGACCCCGCCCATTAGGCGGGTCAGCCTCCTAGATTTGTCCAGGTCCGCTGGGGCCGGCCGAGCGGACTGCGGGGGCAGTTTGGCCCGAATGTCAATGTGTATGCGGCTTGGCCCGAAGGTCGGGGCCGATTCTGCTAGCTCCGTGAGGGGGGCACCTTGGGCAGCTCGGCCTGGCAGGCCTATCCTATTCAGCCAGCGATGCCATGAGGGAAGATATGGGCCAGCCCATGTGGTTGGGAGGCCTAGAGGCCGGTGGGTAGCCGGGCATGGCACCAGGCGGGCCGGCGGGAAAGTCAGGGGGGCGCGGGCAGGCCGTAGGCAGGCGCTGCGTGGTGCGAGCAGGCCGCGGGGAAGCCTGCAGGGTGCGGGCAGGCCGCGGGGAAGCCTGCAGGGTGCGGGCAGACCACGGGTAGGCCGGTGGGGCACGGGTAGGCCGCGAGACGCTGGAGGGGGGAGGCCTAGCCGTGGGTATGCCGGGCAGGCGCGGTTCTGCACGGGTCGGGCCGGTGAGGGTCGACAGGGTTCAGCTGAGGCGCGCGAGAGGCCAGTGGTGGTTCGCGGAGGCCACCAGAAGCGCGGACAATACCTATTCCTTCATCACCTTCAACACCTCTTCGTCAGCATGCCGAGAAGAAACACAAACAAGAACGACAGAGGGGTCGGGCCATGTTTGATTGGCCTACACTCTCCGCATTTAGGGTGGTATCAGTTGGTTCATCAAGGAATGAAGATGAAAAACGACTCAGCACCAACAATCCCTTTACAACCATTGAAGAAGATAAGAAAAGGAATAACATCAACATGTAATAAACCCCCTACCTTTGTTTGTCGTTCCTCATTCGTTGATGTAGTCATAGAAAGTAGATAAATAAGTTCGTTGTTCATCGTGTCCGCCGAACGCTTCCAATCCCAAGCTGTGTCGGCTCATAGAAGATGCTCCACATCAGTAGGTGACTGAGGAAGAAGTTCGATGAGGATCAGAATTCTTCATCAGTGGAGCATTCCTCATTCTTCTTTTGGAGCATTTCTCCCTAACTCTCATCTTCCCATGTTCCTCCAAATGAACAATTCGAACCAAATGAAATAATAGATTGTGATAATCCATTATTTAATTTGTTGACACAAAATTCAAAATGGTGAATTAATAACATGGATCCTCCTTAATTAATGTGGAGGATTGGCACAATTTAATTTTAGGGGAGTTGGCTCCATTATGGTGGAGAGGTGGTGGCACCATTAAGGTGGAGAGGTGGTGGCTCCATTAAGTGGGGAGTTCAAGAGGTTTCTCCCCACTTAATGGGGAGTTCAAGAGGTTTCAACCTCAGGTGATCCCCACCATATCAAACTTGAAGAAGAGGTTAGGTTTGGGTGGGCCCCACCACCATAACCTCTCATTGGAGGTTAGGGTGTGGCGGTCCCACCTCCAACTTCCAAGTGAAGGTTTTAACCATCAAATAAAAATAATTCCACAACCTTATTTTTATTTAATTTATTCATTAAAACCCAAAAACTAACTTTTAATCTCGACCATAAGCCGTCAAGGTGAAAGACTTATTATGAGAATACCGGCGCTGAGTGTTCAACAGTGTCCTCATATTTAAATTCCAACACCGGTTCAAATGTTTTTAAAAACCCGCTCATACATTTACAAACTTCAGAAATTGATTCCGGGCACATCGGGCAACGGAATCACGCACCGTCAGTTTTTGCAGACGCGTAAAATTCCCATGTATTTAAAAAAAATCCACAGAATTACCATGTCTTTACAATAACTTTGATTTAAATTTCACAATAAAGTTAAATAATATTTATTTAATTATATTTAATCTAATAAATTACTAAGGAATCTTTATTATACATAATTTAATTATAATAAAAAAATTTCCCTTAAAATAAAAAAAATTCTGTGAGAAATGTGTTTTTTCTTAATAAAAATAAATAAATATCTACTTACTGATTATTATAATCATTTTTTTAGATTATCAAGTCATTTAATTATTTTAACATAAATTTTAATTTTTTTCAAGAAACATAATATAAGTAAATTGTTTTGTATGCTTCAAAATGAATTTTTCGAAAATGGGTTTCTATCATTGATCTTTTTAAAATTATATACTGCCACATATTTAAATTTATTCATTGAATATGTATGTTATATTACGAATACTAAAAAATTATATAATTTAATAGGTCAAACTTATTATTTAGTCATACTGAATCGTAAAATAAATAAAATTTTGTTACCACTGTTATGGTTAAAATATGTTTATCTAGGTTTAAACTATGATATAAGGGTTTTATTACCACCCAACCTAGTATAGTTATTATTTTTTAAATATGTTTAAAAATTATCTTATAATACATTTTAATCCTTTTCCGTTTGTAGCCACCTTCCTAGAGAGGTTACCTTACACCATTTAAATATTTTAGAAAATTCAATGTGTGTTCCTCCATACACTAAAAAAATGATCCTATCCTTCTTCCTTATTGAAATTTTTTTGAAATTATATACCATGAAAAAAATACAACAAAAAACTTCTTAGAAACCATCCGTTTATCCCAGATCATATAATTTTCCATTATGACCAATAATTCAAGGCATAAGGTGTTAGGAAAGGGAGGTCTCTCATAGAACAGGTATATATCACTACCATGCTCTTTCAATTTTATTTTTCATGATCATACAATAAATTTCTGTTATCCAAATTTTTTTACCCAATTCACATAAATATAATTATATGTTATTATTATTATGTTCCAACTGTTGACCACATCTTTTCAATCAAATTAGATATGAAATAATCTCTATTTCTTATTTTTGGACTACAACCTTAATAATGCGATACGATCCATTTTCCAAAACAATCATTCATGGTTCTATATTATTATATATTTAATATTTTAATATTATATTAATTTTAAAATAGTTTTTATTGAAATATTAATTAATATTTACCATTATTTTGTTTCACCAATTTAAAAATGAAAATTTCACTCATGCGTATGCTGGACTACCATTAACACATTTTGATAAAATTTATTTTTCATAAATGATTTATATGAATGGTTATAAATATGTACAAAATAAATATATATGTTATTTATATAATTAATAAAAAAATTATATAATTAAATTTTGATGAAATTGAAAGGACTACAACTGTAAAAGCAAAAGAAACAGGAAAACTGATGTAGTTAAAAACAAAAATGATGAAGATGATGAATGATTAATAATGAATGTGAGATAAGACATTATAATTAAACCATGTATGGTATTTTATTTTTTAATGTAGTTATGTAATAAAAATATAACAACATTAAAATTTTTAAACTGGATTCTAGAGTTCATATTATGAAAGAAGAGCATGAGGTAAGGGTTATGAGGTTCAATTTGATTTTTATGGGAACTGTTTATGCTTAAATTTTATTATGATGAGATTATATGATATATATATATCCCTAATTTTTATCTATTTTTTTATCCTTATGTTATTTCTATACATGAAATGTTTTAATTTCATTTTTTATCTTCAATTACTCAATAAACATAAATAATGACTATAATCGGGAGTGAATTTAGATCAATTAGTGACTTCTTCCAATATTATAGTCTCAAGAGTGAAAATTGACTATGGAAATGAGAGAATATAGGGTGAACCCAATCCACTATGTTAGTCTTACCAGTGTTACTTGAATATAGAAATTATTTTTATGTAATGTTTTATTACAAAAACTTATGTATTTTTCTTATGTTAGGTTATCTTGGTTCATTATTAAATGTTGATGATTACAAAATTTTATGTCTCATGTTTTTAACTAAAAAAAAAATTATTCCATGATTCCAAATTATATATCAATGACCGTTTTTATGTTAAATTAAATCTTTACAATTTTCTCATACCCTTATAAATTAAATATTCTCACTATTCATTATTGATTTTTATCTTTTATGATTTCCAATATAATTAACTTGAGACCACCCTTTCTTATGTTCTCCTTCAACAGGTTAAAAATACTATTATTAAGGAAAATATGTGTAACACATGTTCTAATTTTGAAGAAAATATAGTTAAATTATGTAGATAATTTATGCACTTATTATTCATTTATCCATGTTTCGGAAGATAATAAACCATTACAATTGTAGTGTGTATTGTTCTGTCATGTAATGAATATTAAATAATTAATATGTACTATGGAATTTTGAAATTTTGGGGTCGTTACAGTTTTATTTATATAATGTAATAGTTACCATTTGAACTATTATAAGATAACATAATTTAGAATTCATATGATACTACTAAGTATTGGATAATATCCTAAAATTTGATCAATAGTAGAGTTTGGATTACCTAGGATGTACAAACCTGGCCGGAAAAATGTAAATTAATACAGTTGTGGCAGATATTCACCTAGTGTTAATAACTCTAAATGGGAGGAATGTGTATGAAATCATTAATCTTTATTGAATGAGGAGTGGGACTAATACTAGAGACCTATCTATACTCTCCTATGGATATGACTAGGTTAATTAATATATTTTTTATTAACCATTATGATATCTTTGAATTCATGATAACATAGGTTAATATAGGTTAACCCTATGTATTCAATGATTGAAATGATGCTTTCATGATTTTCACATCATATAAATTATTTTAATTATTACATGATTTCTTATAATGATTATTTTTCCACATACTAGAATTTTTAATTTCAATCATTGGCTAGAAAAATTAAAATTTATTTTAACGTTGAATATGATGTACAATGAAATTAATGTCTTATTATGAAACAGAATGTCTATAAATCAAGAATGAAAAATAATTTATTTCATTATTTCAAAACATTCTCAATCCATGAATTGTATTTATCGTCAATATTAGAAAATTGGGGAACAATTCATTGTTGACTACTTTAGTCAGAAACTCCCACAATAATAATTTTGTTCTTTAGATTCATAAATTATTGAAAAATATATCAGTACCAATAAAATTATATGTTTCATTCTCGGTTAATTAAAAAAAGAAAACATTATAACCATTTTTTTTGTTTGGAAGGAAATTAAGAAAAATGGTGGGATCGTTTTATGTAAAATAGTCAAAAATAATATATTAAATATATAAAGTGGGATGAGTTTAGGAAATTAATCTTCAATAAGAACTATCCATATATCTATTGTATGAAAATATATAAGAAATTCCTTATTATAATGATAAATGATGACCAATCTTAAGGAACATAAGACGAAAATTTTATTAGAATTATGATGTATAATTATTGTATTATCATTTAACCAGAATGTAATATTGTTAATTTCCTCTGTGTCATAAAAACAAGTCTCAAATGGAATCATACATAAGAGACATCGATATCTATGAATAAATTTTTTGATATGATTCCAATGTGTAAATGAAGATTTGTTTCACCCATACATTTCTTGAAATTTATAACAAAACATTGATGAAAATACAAGGAAATTTTAATAAAAATAACTTGTAGTGAAGAAGGTTGGTTTTTCATTATTGAAAAAGTGTATAAATAATCATGGGGTAAATTAACTTAAGCGAATTGGTAGATTATTATTTTTGGAAACAATATCATTGAGAAATTGAATTTATATGTAATATAATAATGTCAGGTAATGATTAAAATATTGAAATGTATCCATATATTCCACTACCCACACTTTAATTAAATAATTTCAATGAGTGTAGACATTATATCAAATGGTTCCTGAAACATATGTATAATGTTGATAATTGATGTCATAAAACTCTTAACCATAGTGTAAAATAGAAATATCATTTTATCACAATTTTGGATGTGGGGTTTGAAAATTAATTATTGAAAGGAACACTTACCATCTAATCTAGAAATAAAAATTCCCTATTTCATTACCAGATTGCTGTAAGTTTATAAACTAATGATTTTTGAGGGTATCATATTACCACATAAATGATTAAATATTGAAATATTATAAACAATATAAATTGAATGATGATAATATATAACATATTTTATTATTGTATAATTTTTGTATGTGGGAATCTATGTCATTTAAATATATTTACTATTCCTCTAGTGGAATTTTATTTTATTTTTTGTGTGACTTGAATTTTTTTATAAAGATGAAATATAAACTTATGACTAAAGGATGTCACATTTTATATTCCAAGCCATCCAATTATTTTATATCTATGAAATAATAAATTTTAACATCCAATGGAAATTAAATTCATATCTTTCCTTTTTTTATTAAATGATATATTTATGAGAAATGGGTGGGGGTAAAATCATTATCAATTATATAACTATTGTACAAGAGTTGTTTAATATATTTCATGAATATGGTCTTAATCATCATACAAAATAATAATAATAATTTTTCAATAAAACTCATTCACAATGATAAATCTATATCAAAGACTACATATAAAATGGACCCATTTGATTTATTGGAATTGAATAGGAAAATATTTGACATTTATAAGAAGGGATTAATTTAGAAGTTTTTGGTCGCTTTTTGATAAACTGATTAATTTTTCAAAGAATGAATATATATCAACGGGAGTATTTATTTATTAGTATGAACATAACAAGATCACTATCAAGAGTAAGTATCATATTCCTCATATAGTGATTTGTTTAATATTTATATGGAGGTGAATATTTTACATGATTGATCTTAGACTGTGACTCTATCTGTTGATTTTCAAATTTGAATGTGTACTAACTGCATCTTATCATTCACGGAATGTGCACTATGAGTTTATATTGGTTCTATTGGGGCTTAATAATATCCATGTTATCTTGATGGATTTATTGAATAGTTTCTTTTGAGATTAAATTGGTCAGTTGGTAATTGATTATATAAATTATTTTTTTATATTTTCTTAGAGTAATAATGATCCTGAGATGACATTGGGGTTGTAGGAATGACCCTATGGAAAATGAAGTTTCATAAAAAAAATCAATTTATTAATTTTGTATAAAAAATGTTTTATTTTTAGTTATATAATCTCAAGAGTGTATATATGGGAGGATCTATCAAAGATATGAGTTTTTGAAAATTGTCGCAGACTAGCCAATATTACTAAGATCTATAATTTTCAAGAATTTAAGATTTAATCTATTAGTTTTGATAGAATTATCACATATATTATCAACATACAATATTATCTTGAATGTGATTTATTTTCTATTATATTAATGAATATAATCAAAATGTCTTCTAACAGAAGAGAATGTTGGTCATTGTGCATTTTCCCATAGTACGCTATAGGGAAGAGGGATTTTTGATTTGTAGTGATTCACTATAGATGGGGGTTGGTTGTGTTCTTATTGAAAATAATATGGTTATAGGTAATGCCTCATTACAATTGATTAAATATGAGAAAAATTATCTGACCAATAATTCGATGTTAGAAGTGTCAATCTTTTCATTACTGATTTGGATGCATAACTAGAATGGATAATGTTGTGATGTATATATTGATCAAATAATATCAATTTCATTATGTAATAAGAAAATGTGGAATATTTTCCATATATGATGGTTGGAGTTTTCTAATGACTATGAATTCTCCACACATTACCATCCTAGGATACTGAACAATGTTTCATTCGATTTTTGTCAAATTGATCATTCAAGTTTATTAATGATAAGGATAAAAAAGAACAATTATTTGTGGATTTCGAATGCATGGACATTGAGATCACTACAGAAGGGGATAATTATTATCTTTCTCAAATTAATTTTCAATAATATATATAAATATATATAATGTTAATGAGGAAAAAAACATGTTGACCTGGAAAAAATGTGAGACAGGTTTATAAGTTCACTAATAGATTTGGTAAATTTCTATGTTTTAGAAATGGGTCATATTTTATTTCATCACGAGATATCAAGAAGTAACTACTAGAAAAAGATCATTGATTATCTTTTTATATTCATAATATATGTATGATTATGGATAACTATCTAAAAGAGTATTTCTACTCGGATAACATGAATGTAGAAATTTTATTGTTTGTATCTCATTTGTTGTTTTGCACGTAACTTATGGTTGAGATAAAGAAGTATAAGGAGATGTTATAAACATTACCCCTACGAAAAATGGATATTGGAAAAAATCACCAAGAATTATTTTTGTTGGAATCCTCAAAAATTCTATTTCCTATAATTCTATTCTGGTTATAGTTGACCACATTATGAAGGAAACATTACACATTTCCTTAACAAAAATATTTCTCTCTTGGTCGGCTCTAAATGGTATAGATTGATGATGTGGTAGGGTTTTCTAGTGTTCCATAATATGTTTTATCTATCCATGATATCAGGTATATATCTTTATTATATCTAACTCTTCAATAATATGTAGATATGATGTTATGTTTTATAACTACTTATCATCCTTATATAGATGGTACGTCTCATAGGACAACTCAAACCATGGAGGATATATTGATATCATATTCTCTATATTTCAAATATTTTTGGGATCAAAACCCTCCTCTCATCATCTTTTCATAAAATAATAGATTTTAGTAAACGAATTTATATAGATCCTCATAAATCTATATAAGCTAATTCATATATAATTGTTACATATTATCATAATGTTTGAGATAAAAATACAATGAGAACTTATCTTGCTGAGGAAAATAGATGAAAAATATGATCTATTGATCATACATCCTAGAGTCGAAATATGATTTTTGTTAAAAATCATTACTGAGAGGGTATGGAACCTGCCATCGGGACAAGCATGTGCATGCATGGGAATACCTAGCCGAACAACCATGTAGAGGTGGTGACCTGATTTCACGATGAAGATGCTGGGGAAGGAGCAGTTCCAAGTAGTTAGTCTCGGTTATATGTAATGTTTGAATCCAATAGGCAAATGAATTCCTATAAGGCCTACGGGCCATGTAATACTTACGCCTACGAGGCTTGTAAGGGTTCCACATTACCCCTTGAAAGGTGGATTATAAAAAATCAATAAAAAAATGAAGGCCTTAAGGCCATTGGAGTGGAGATGAGAGTCTGAATATTTTTTAGTGAACTTATTCTTTGATGAATCTTATGATATTAAGAAAAATGTGAAATTAATACCCTTTCTATATTGATAATATTGATACTCTTGATCACATTGGGACTATTTCTTATGTCACTGAACTCCCACCAAACCTCTCTCAATTTCATGATGTCTTCCATGTTTCTCCATAGATGAATTTGATGCCTGTTCAAATACATTTACTAAAATATGAGGTTGTACCATTGGATCATGATCTATCCAATCAAGGGAAATCAGTATAAATCTTGTATTTTAGAGATAATGTTCACTGTAACAAGACTACACACCTAATTAATGATATTTAGAGGAATAATAAATTCGATGAATTCTTCATGGAAACCCAAGAATGAGATAATATAGATATATCCTAATTAGTTAATATAATAGTTGTATAATGTAGTGGGATAAATTAATTTAATGGGTGGTAGAATGTTACACCTCATTATTTTTAATATATTCCATTTCAAATATATTTGATGTATTTTATATCACACTTCACACAGAAATAAGTGTATAAAAGAACCACGATATTGTAAAATGATATAACCTAATCATTAAATAGGTAGGTATAAATAGTAATAAAAAAATCAAGAATATTTTTTTATAATGATATGAAATAGTTTGATTATTATATTAATTTATAATTTATATGTACTCAATTTTAAGTAATTTTATATTATTACTTACATATATGATTAATTAAATAATGTTTTTATCAAAAACAATCTCATCAACATTATAATAATTTTTCTGCATTTTTATTAATATTATTTTAGGAATTATATATCAATTAATAAATAAAATTTTTTATTACTTTTTTATGATGGTTTAGTATTTTAAAATATTATTTTTGGAATGTATAAAATATTGATTTATGTATATAATTTTATTTAGTTATACGAATTTCTTCCATTATTTTTTCAATTTTTTATTAAGGTAAAATAATAATCCTATATTTATAAATAATATAATAAATTACCTATGATTCATCATTAATACTGGTTGTGGTATATCGTAATTTTTAGGCTTAATAATGAATTTTAAAAAATCATCTTATGTAAGAAATTATTTTTTTATTATTAAAATAAATTATTATATTTTTGTTTACTATTATAATAATTTTATAGACTATTTATTCAATAAGATATTTTAACAAATAATAGAATGTATTTACTATGATTTGAATGAATTTAAATTATGTTTTATGAATGGAATTTTTTTTCCGAAATAGGGTTTTCAGTGTGGTTTACGTACTAAATTACAATTAATTTTATTAAATTTAAGAAAATAAATGATTAAAATAGATTTCATACTTTTAATAATAATAATAAATAAAATTTCATAGGAAGAAATTAAATTTTTATCATGATTAATATTAAAACATTAAAACTTTGTTACCATGGTTATGTTTAAAACAAGCTTTCAGTGTTTAGTGTTATGCCAAACAATATTGATAAGATTAATACCCACACATGTATAATTATTTTTTAATTAAGATATTTCAACTATATGTTTTCATAATATTGAATCAAAATCTATTTGGGGCCACCTTTTCTTGAGATATTCAATATATTGTTGAAATACATTAAGAAATTTAATGGCTATCTCTCCCCTAACATATAATTGGTCACATCACCTAAAAAACAATTCACACAATTTTATCCTTCTACATCATGAAATCACTACACTAATCAAATCAATGATATCATCCCTTCTTCTTATATCTTTTATCCTTATCTTAAGAACAATTATTACATGTTTATTGTGTAAACAAAAGAAGGACTCTCAAAGAACATGTAAAGCTCTTGACCAAGATATTTCAATTACATTAATTATTTTACCTCATATAAACCTATTGTATCCAAAATTATATGATGAATGTAATACCAAAAATAAGCTTAAATTTCATTATTAAGATGGATCAACAATTTACAACATATTCTAAATCACATTAAAGATGAAATTATCACTCGAACATATTTGTGAACTACACCATCCACATAGTTATAAGATTTATTTTCAACCACCATAATTCACGGGTAGTATTTATGATTGAAGTAATGAATATATATTATAATTATGTTATAATAGTTAATTCTTTACATTTGAATTAATATTTACCATTCTATCATTATATCAAACAAAATATTGTAATGTCATTCGTCTGTACGTACGAACTACCGCCTATACAAAGATTAAAAAAATTCATCATCACATTATTTGTATTGTAATAAATAAGAATAAACATAATATATATGATATTAATATCAATATTAATATTCCATAGTTTATGAAATTTAACACACCCAAGTTTCAATAAAAGAATTAATTTCATTAATAAATGAATATATCAATAAATTATTATAACTCTCTTATTATTTCAGAATTTTTATAAATATTATCACTAGTTTTAAATAAATAAAATAATTTCATTTATGAGTTTTTCTTATAAAATGTTAAAAATATAAATATATGAAACAAATTCATAATAATTAATATATTAATAATATTTTAATAAAATCGTATATATAGATATTTTTTTCACTAAATAAATTCCATTAATATAATGAGAACATATTATTAGGAAATTTTTATTATCATGTTTTTTGTTTTTAAATTATAAATTTATATTATTGTATTATTATAAAATATAAATATTTTAATTGAATGATAAAATTATTCATATATTATTATATGAATGTTTTTTTTTATAAAATCAGAGTATAATTTGTTTTCTAAAAATAATGATTTATAAATTGTAAAAAAATAAATTCTTTTTGGAAGACATTAAATAAATATAATTAGTTTGGTTTTATAAAATAAAATTTTCAAAAGACATGACATATATATATATTAGTTATGAATTATAGAGAGTGATTAAATTATATTTATAAAATTATTACATTTTAAAAGATTTGTTTTATAAGATAAAATAGATTTCTTTTATATATATAATAAAAAGTAATAATGATATTAGATTAAATATAAAATAAAAAAGGGAAATAGGGTTTGGGGTAGTGGTCTATGATGAAGGGATTAACGGCTGAGAAATTGGGATTAGGGTTTGAGAAGAAATTGAGCCATGGGTTCATCCCAGGAGAAGAAGTTGTGCTAAGTGGAGCTCTTCGGGGGAGATAAAGTATACAAATGGATTTAATTGAAGTAGGAGGACCACTGGTGAGGGATTCCATAAGCCACAACATCATCGGTTCTTGGCCGCAGACTAGAGTTTGGTCGCAAAAGGGATAAATTGAACCAGTTATAGGTTGCGTTGTTCTTCGTTAATGTCTACTAGTTCACATTTATACCATCGTGAGTAGGATTTTGATTCCTAATATTCTCCAACCTAAATATGTAAGGATTTTATTTCATTCAAGATCTAAACTATTTCGGATATATTTTTTGAATTATAACTATTTCATATTTTTCTATATTATCTTCATTGATTGAGAGTATACCTTTTTCATATGTCTCTTTCTTTTGTCCACGTTGAAGTTATTTTAATCTTCTCTTTCAATTTTTTTTGTTGGTTTCTTCGTTCGAATGAAAATATTTCAGTGAATGTTTTCATATTCAGTGTTATATTATTTTCAAATTACTGCTTGAAACTGTATAACAGCTTTCACTGCAAGCTTACATATATGGATATTGTCTTTATAAACGCCATTTCAACCAGCCTATAAATTGAATTTTGGGGAAATTAATTTTTATTCTCAAAAGGGGAGTCTACAGAAATAGTATTCCACTGACTTTTTCCCTAAAAATCAAGTAAGGGATTTAGTATTTTGTTATATATTTTGTAAACATTGACTTTTTTATATTAGTTTCTTTTAATAACATCTATTATATATATTTCAATACGTATGATCTAATTCTTCTCCCCTTTTTTACAATGAAATTTATGTATGTAAATTCACTAATAAGAGGCAGAATGATTATTTTGGTAAAATATAACAATATAGTTTTATTTTGTGAATCATTTTTTGTGTAAGGGTTTTCATTATTTATAAAATTTCTATATTAAGATTTTATTTTTATCTGTAAACATATTTTTAAGGGTAAAATTTATTTGAGTTTAAGATTTTGGTTCTTGATAATTTTTCTAAATACTATAAGGGCCGATTTTTTCTAATTATTTATTTTCATTAAGGTAAATAATTGTAGTTTATGTTGTGATGTTCAAGACGTACTCACATGACGAAAATATTTATTAACCTATTCAATAATTTTTTTTTCAAATTCCACTTCCACGTCCTAATTTATGTTTATAATTTTTTGTATATATGTAGGTTTTATGTATATTATCAATATAAATATATATATTATTCATACTCAATATTCTATAACATAAAAGACATTTAAGAATTATTTTTAGGGGTATAATATATTTATTATTCCAACATACATATATACATGTATATCATGAATATATATATATATATATATATATATATATATATATATTTGTGTGAATTGTATAATGGTTAAGATCACTTGACAACTAGTTTTATGTTTTTGATTATGTATATTTGGATATATGAATGTATATATATATGTAAAGTATTTACTAAATGTTGAGATTATATATATCTCTACATTTCAAATTATTTTTAGCATATGTATATAATAAATTTTATTATTATTTAAAATATTGGTTATGACTATACAAGAATTATTCATTTTATGAAATAGTGGTTAAGAATATAAAAAATTAATCATGTCATATATATGTCATACATGGCCATATATCAATGATTCTTTCATGGAACTTCATACATTAAACTTTGTATATATATATATATGAATATGAATATATTCATAAGAATTGGATAAAATTATCTTTATAGGAACCACCTTTTGAAATTTATTCTTACAAAGGTATGATTGAAATTTATAAGCCCATGAATACTAATAATCCTTCCTTATGAATATTAAAATTCAAGTATAAGATATTTGGTTATGCTATTTCTGTCAAGTGAAATTCTAGGTAGGTTTTCATTTATACATTTAAACTAAATACAATTGTATTGGTTTTAATGATTGATCTGATTTTAAAATAAAAAATCTAGTGGAAAACATAAAAATAAGTAAATAAAGTTTAAATTGTTTTTAGAAAATATGAAACATTAAAGATGTAAATTTGGAGGGAGACTGGTTAATGAACCCTCCAGTGCTAATTAGGTAGGCCCAACATATCCTTCAATGTTTCGAGTGGCCTCATAATAGTGTTTTATTTTTAGAAGCTTCTTTAATGTTTTAAGAAAACACTTGAATATGTTTAAAACAATTTTTTATTGTAAGTATTTTATAAAGTGATATAGTATTTTTAAGCCGTAATTAATTTCAATTCATGTCATGAAAATTATATTTGTAGTATTATTTTTTTATGTATTTTCAAAAGAATATTTCTAATGGATTTATCAATGATTTTAAAAACCCCTTACTGATATTTTTCATAAGGACCCCTCTTTAAAACATTACGTAATCATGAATTAAATAAATAATTAACATTGAGGATCTTTTCAGGTTTAGAGTTTTAGAGAATTAGGCCATAACTATTACATCTTAAAAATATTACAAAGTAGACACTCATACATAGTTTCCATTTTTTCATAGAAAACAAACACGTGAAAAAAAGACTCATGTCCAATTCTATGTTTTAGAGAGTATTACTTTCCCTTGATCACATCCTTGACCCTATTCATCATTATGTCATGTGAAAAACATTTCAAAAACATGTGATGAGCATAAAAATCTCAGTAAGGGTTATATATTAAAAAATGAATCATTAGTCAATAAAAACATAAGCCTTTTAACATACCTCGTGAATTCATAAGATTTATGAATAACATATAGAAACCATAAATCAAAAAAGGTAACTTGTGGCATCCATATCATACTTAAATTGTAGATATCATAGCTACATAAGGAGTTACGTTGGGGTACCCATCATAGTAAATTCCCTAAATCTCTTAGAAGAAACATTAATGTTTACCTCCGTCATGTTACCCAATTCATTGAGGAGCTATCTTGGGCTCACCTGCCCTAGATTTACCTCGGAACCACCCATATACATAAACAATGCCCAATAACCATAATATATTCATAACACATAAAACAAACATAAAGGAAATATAACATTTAAACATTTAAATCATAATATATAATTTAAATATATTGACATAACAAGTCCATTATCAAAACTATTTTCAATACAAACATACGTAAAAGAGTATATGGTATTAATTTTCCTTTTAAAAACATTACGGCTTGTTAAGGAAGCCAAAGATCAAATAATATTCGTGACTGCAGAAATGCCTTTGTCACCGCATAATTTAAAAAGATACATTATTTTTTCATTTAATAAAACACTTCGTAGAAAAAGAATCCCATTGAATGAAACGAAATCTCAAAGGGATTTATACACCATATAAATGAATGTCATGTATAAAACAAAATAAGCCTCAATGAAAAGAGATTGAGACAAAGTCCCTTACCTCATGTCCGACATGACACATTCGTTCTTTAATCTCTTGAATAATAAACTAAATTTAATTTATACTTGCATAAGAACCGTTTCATGTATTTTATTCCTCTTATATCAGTTATTACCATGTTATAAACATTATGTAATCTTTTATGTTAATAATGGTCATTTTGTCGATATTTGGTACTTGAGTCAAAAAATGAACTTCTTATAATTACAAGTTGATCATGTGGTAAAAATTACATTATCTCCAAAATTATATTCAGGATTTAGATATCATATATATTATATATATCTAGTATAAATATATATGAATTTATAATAGTACATAACATTTGTAAATAAGAAATGAAATGCTCCGTTCATAGAGACTGTAATCCATACGTACGCATGAATGCAAAATTTATTTCTATTTCATATTTTAATGGGATGAAAACATAATGATACATAGTTATATTATAATTCCAGTATAGTATCATATATAATTTCAGTATGTTTATCCTTTATACATTCCACATATGGCATAAATGAGTCATATCACTTTGAGGGGGCTGTAGTCCGCACCTTCTCAAATGAAATTATCACATTTACCAATAATGGAAACCATAAAGGTATTCAATAAAAGAAAAATACTGAATCATAGAAACTGTATAAATAAAATTTATATCACATATAAATACAGTGTCATCATAATGGCCACCAAGGCAGGCGGTAGGAGATAAATGCACAATCATTGTTTCGTGAGGTAGTAGTTCGTCGTCCACAGAAACAATATGTTCTTTACCCATTAGATTTTGGTGTGTGTAAGTCTAGTTAGAACACTTCCCATAAAACAACCAATTATATTTAGGAAACTTTTTTTAATAAATGAAATTAATAAAAATAGTTTAGGGGGTTTTAGAAGTAAAATAAAAGATATGAACTTAAGATAAGACATTACCTTTAAATAGGGTAACTCTCTTTGGTTTGAACCAAAAGGATTCTTGGAGTGAATTTTACCTAAGGTAAGGCTTATAGGTGAAAGAGAGGATTGTAGGGAGATTAATTTGGTAAATTTTGGAGGAGACAAGGGGCTTGAGAGGTGTGAGTAATGGGTTAGAGATGAGTGCTTTTTATAAGGGGGAGGGGATCTTTAGGAATGTTTGAAAATATTATTTTATTATATAATGATTTTCGGTTTCTAAAGGTCCAAAATTTTTTAAAGTCGATAATAATATTACTCATGTTCTAAATAAAATCATCCAATAAGAATTGGACTGTTTTTGGAGATTTTTTAATGTTTATAATCTTATTTATTTAAATCATTCATTACTGAGCTAAAAACCGTATCATTATTGTTTCATAAATAAATTTATTTATTTGATGTCTAAAAATTATGTCAAATAAAAATTATTATGTAGGATATATTTTTATCATTAAAATTATTTTTTACAGTGGAAAAGATTACTTACATTACCCCATGTAAAAATTGATTTACTAAAAGATATATGTTTATGTCATTTTTGTCATTAATTTAAATTAATTAATATAAAGTGTCATTATCACTCTTAAGTGGCATAATGGGGTCCCAAAATCAACCCAAAGATTCCCATGGTCAGACATGTATCAACCAATAATATTAGAACACATGTTAGGGTAATTTTATATTATTATAATTTTATTTTTACCATGGATTATCGTATTTGCCTTTAACCGTAGTAAATAAAAGTCAAAATTTACTAATCACCAAAAATAAATTTCATCTTATTGAACCACAATTTACATACTGATAATAACCATGTATGTCGGATTTTTGAAATTCAATTCATTGAAGCGGTAAAATTTCATTTAAATGAAAAAAGTCAGTTTTTAACTACTACTCAATGTTTTCACTATTCATAAAAAATTCAAGGTTTTAAAAAAAATACAAAAAATTCATCCTAAGCTATACTTGATATTCCATATTCAAAAATGATGTATATATTACAAAATTAAAAATATATAAGTCACATTAATTAATATAAAATTAATTATAGTTGTCAAAACAAAAAGCGGGTGTCTAAGAAATAATAATTATGAATAGATTGACACTTGTTTATGTCCAATTTCAAAGTGAAATTACTTCCAATGAACTACATTGGATTAAATGCTAATAATATAATCTAATTACACTTTAAAACCAATTAAAAATATAATCTATTCATATATATATATATTAGATTAAAATTCAATTTTGAATTAAAATAGAGTATCTTTCACTATTCATTAAAAAGGAACTTTATCGGAAAAATAACAAAAATTTACCCCAACTAAATTTTGATGCTTCAATTAAAAATAAGAATTTTATTTTTTCAAATAGAACATATAAAACTGGAAACAAATAGATTTAAAAATGGTACGCCATCAAAAGATGATAAATCTACCTTTTAAAGATTATTAGACTATTTGTGCTTAAAATTGAATTCATTCACATTTGAACTCTCGAAATTTTATTAGATAATTGAAAAAAAATTAACAAACATGTGTAATTATATTGTAGTAAGTTTTGTTCATTCTTTCCAATACAACTTCTAGGCATTAACTACCGTTTAAATTAAAGTTATATTATTATTATTATTATTTTTATAACTCAAAATTGTGTAGAACAATAGATTTTCAAAGAGACCCAATAATGAGTATCAGGTTCTCCATCTAACAAGGAATACCCTTTAAAGTAAAATTTATATTTAATTCACAAATATTAATAAATATGGAGATATCATATTCAATATTTACCTGGGATCTTACATCCTTCTCCCCATTTGGAAATTTCATCCTTTTAGTTTTTATTCACTTATCAAATAAGTGTGGGTATTTATCCGTCATATCATTTTCAGATTCCCATGTTGGCTCTTCAACCATATGGTTATTCCATAAACCATTAAATGATGAATTACCTTATTCTGCTACACTTTCACTCTTTGTTCTATAATATAGACTAGTTCCTCCTCATAAGAGAGATTCTCTTCCAACAGAACTACCTCTAGGCTCAAAACATGATATAGATCCAGCATATACTTCCTGAACATTAAAAAATGAAAAACATTGTGTACATGGGATATAATTGGAGATAAATCCACTCTATAGGCAACTGATCTAACATTATCTAGGATTTAATAGGGTCCAATGAACCTCGGATTCAACATTCCCTTCTTGAAAAAACACAACACACTTTTCCATGGAGAAACTTTGAGAATGGCATGATCACCTACCTCAAAAGAATTATCCTTCCTCATGTTATCCGGATAGCTTTTCTGCATGCTCTGAGCTATTCTCTTGTGCTTTTTAATCAACTGGCCTTTTTTTCCTTCTCTTCTACCAATTCTGATCCCATCAGTTTCCTTTCACCTACTTTCTCCCATAAAACATCAATTCGATACCGCTTTCCGTATAATGCCTCAAATGGAGTCATTTGTATACTTGAATGAAAATTATTATTATATGAAAAATCCACCAATGAAATATTTTGTTCCCAAATTCCCCAGTAATCCAGTGAACAAGCAGGTAGCATATCCTCTGAGTTCTGAAAATATCATTCGGACTTCCCATCTGATAGAGGTTGAAACGTTGTAAAAAAATATAATTTAGTACCCAATGACTTCTAAAGGCCTTTCCAAAAGTTAGAAGTAAATATATGATCACGATAAGATGTATTGGAGAGGGTACCTCCATTTAACTTGAATATCTCTTTAACATACAGCCGAGAAAGATGATCTAGAGACAATGTATCTCAAATAATAATGAAATGAGAATATTTTGTAAATCGATCAACAATAACCCAGATTGCTTTATTACCTCAAGATGTATTTGGTAATCCTATAATGAAGTCCATTGATATATTTTCCCATTTCTACTCTAGCACTGGTAAAGGCTGATGCATCCCTTTTAGTAATATTCACTCTACTTTAACCAATTGAAAAGTCAAACACTTCACAGTAAAATAAGCAATATCTCTTTTCATTTCATCCCACCAGTAATACTCCCGAAGATCTATGTACATATTAGTACTTCCAAGATGAACTGAAAATGGAGAACTATGAGCTTCAGTTTATAACTCTTTCTTCAACTGTGAATTACAATTCACACATATTCTCTTCCCAAATCTCAAAATACAATCATTATCAATGTTAAATCTAGGAAACCTAACCTTATGAACCAATTCTACCTTTTTATAAAACTCACTGTCTTCCTTCTACGCTTGCATAATTTTGTCTAAAAGAGATGATATCACTAACACTTGAAACAAAACAGACTAATTTCCTACACCAAAAACCTCTATGCCAATGATCATCAAATCAAAAACCAAAGGATCTTGTTCCTAACACATCATGGTTAATGAAGCATTAATTTTTCAACTCAAATCATCAACCACTTTTTTTTTACATTCTTGGATGGTAATAAATTGTGAAATCTTAATCCTTGATTAATTCCAACCATATCCTCTGTCCCTTGTTTATTCATTCTGAGTGAATATATAATTCAAACTTTTGTGATTAGTATATATTTCACACTTTACTCCATACAAATGAATTTTCCAAATTTTTAAAGCAATAACAGCAGCAGCTAATTCCATATCATGTGTAGGTTAATTTCAACTCATGATGTTACAACTGATGTGAAGCATAATCAATTACATAATCATTCTGCATTAGGACACAACTATGTCCTTTCAACGAAGCATCACTATATATAACAAACTCACCATTTCTGGAAGGCAGTGCCAAAACTGAAGCATTCACAAATATTATTTTCAATTCCTGAAAACAATCATCACATTATTTTGTACAGATGAACATAACACATTTTCGAGTTAACTTAGTCATTGGACTGGACAACCGTGAAAAATTTTCAACAAAACTCCAGTAATATCCTTCAAGACCAAGAAAACTACGAATCTTTGTGATATTGGTAGGTCTTGTCAATTCTTCAATAACTTTTTTAGCAGGGTCAATAGTTATTCCATCCCTAGAAACAATGTTACCAAGTAGAGAAATTTGTTGCAACAAAAATTCACTCTTACTAAACATTCCATATAGTTCTATTTCACTAGAGGTTTTCAAAAAAATACTACGTGACTTTAATGATCCTCTTGACTTTTAGAATATACAGAAATATCATCAATAAACACAACTAACATTTTTCACTTGAGTCAACTGAGCCATCACTATAACAAACTGTTTAATTCTGATTCTGACCATCTCAGGTTGCTGATTTTGGGAGGTTGTCTTTCTCTTGATGTTTCCGAATCATAGCTGCCCTGTTTCCTCTGTGGAAAACCATTTTGAACACAGAAATATATTAGGTGAAGAAACGTGGTAATCTATAAATTCTATATCATTTCAATTTTACCATAAAGTAATAACAATTTATTGATATTAATTTAACAATATCCTAAATCTTAATGTTATCTAAAATGACCTCTAAAACCATCTATAAGGACCCAACCTTAAACCATTACATAATCTTGAATCAAATGAATAATTTACATTTAAGATCTGTTTATGTTTAGAGTTTTAGAGAATTAGGCCATAACTATTATATCTTAATAAAATTACAAAGTAGACACTTATATTTCATTTCCATTTTTTTCATAAAATAAAATCTCTTAATAAAAGATTTATGTTCACCTCTATGTTTTATACGACATGAATTTCCCTTGATCCCATTGTTGACCCTATTCATCTTTATATCCTAGGAAAAGAATTTCAAAACATGGGATGAGCACAAAAAGCTCAGTAAGGGTTATAAATTGAATAAAGAAAACATTAGTCAATCAGAACATTAGATTTTAAACATACCTCGTGAATTCAAATGTTTTATGAATAACACATAAAACCATAAATAAAAAAGGTAACTTTTTTCATCCATATCATACTTACATTATAGCTATCACAACTACATAGAGAGTTACGTTGGAATATCCATCACAGTATATTCCCTAAATGTCTTTGGATAAACATTAACAATATCCTCCGTCATATTACCCAATGCATTGGAGAGCTATCTCGGGCTTACCCACCCTAGGTTTATCATAGAACCACCCGTATACGTAAATAATTCCCAATAACCATAACATATTCATAACAAATAAAAAAACATAAAGGAAGGATAAAATTTCAACATTTCAATCATAATATATCATTTAAATATACTGACATAACATGTCCATTATCCAGACAATTTTCAATACCAAAATACATAAAAGACTATATGGTATTTATTATTCTTTTAAAAACATTATAGCTTTTTAAGGAATCCAATGGTCAAATAATACTCGTAGTGGCAGTAAGGTCATTTTCACTGTGTACATTAAAAAGAAACATTTGTTATTTTCAATTAGTAAAATGCTTCATAGAAAAATATTCCCTTTGCTTGAAATGAAAATTCAAATAGGTTTATACACTGTATAATAGAATGTCATGTATTAAAAAAATAAGCCTCAATGAAAGGAGATTGAGACGAAGTCCCTTACCTCGTGTCTGACCTGACCCATTCATTCTTTAATCTCTTGAATAATAAATTAAAGTTAATTTATAATTTCTTAAGAATCTTTTACAAGTTTTTGATTCCTTGAATATCACATATTACCATGTTATAAACATTATGTAATCATTTAAGTTAATAATGGTTTTTTATCTATATTTTGTACTTGAGTCAAAAAATGAACTCTTCATAATTAAAAGTTGTTCATATGGTCAAAATTCTATTATCTCCATATTTATATACATATTTTAGATATCATATAAATAATATATATCCATTATATATATATATTTATAACAGTACATAACATTTGGAGATAAGAAATGAAATGCACCGTTCATGGAGACGGTAAGCCGTACATACGCATGAACACTTCATTCATTTCTATTTCATATTTTTATGGGATGAAAACGTAATGATACATAGTTATATTATAATTCGTGTATAATATAATATATAATTTCAGTAACTCCATCTTTTATACGTTCCACGTGTGACATGAACGAGTCATATCACTTTGAGGGGTGGTAGTCCACACTTCCTCAAATGAAATTATCGAGTTTACCTATAACAGAAACCAGAAAGTTATGTTATAAATGAAAAAATACAGAAGAATATAAACAATATAAATATAAAATATATCACATATATATGCAGTGCCATCATAATCGCCACCATGAGAGGTTTCTTGAGGCAGTAGTTCGCCATCCACAGAAATAGTATGTTCTTTACCCATTAGAGGGAGGTGTGTGTATGTGTAGTTTGAATCCATATTATTACAACAACCTAGAATATTGAGGATAATTTTTTTGTTATAAAATGAATTATTAAAAATATTTAAGGGGTTGGAAAAGTAAAATAATTTAAAAGAACATAAGAGAAGACGTTACCTTTAAATCGGGTAACTCCCTTTGGTTTGAACAAAAAAGATTTCTTGAAGTGCCTTCTACCTAAGGTAAGTCTTCTAGGTAGAATATAGGGATGCTGGGAGCTTAATTGGGTAGTGGTTGGACGAGCCAAGGGGCTTGAGAGTTGTTTGTAATGGGTTATATGTGAGCGATTTTTTAAGGGGGAGGAGGGGCTCTTTAAGAAATTTTAAAAATATTATATTATTATACAATGATTTTCAGTTTTTTAAAGGTCCAAAAAATATTGAGGTTGAAGATAAGATGACTCATGATCTAAATAAAATTGTCCAATAAGAATTGGATAGGTTTTGGATATTGTGTTAATCTTTATAATCTTATTTATTTAAATCACTCATTAATGTGGTAAACACTACATCATTATTATGTTGAAAATTTTATTTATTTATTTGATTTCTAAATATTATAAAAAAATACTATTATGTAGGAAATATTTTTAGATTTCTTATGAATATTTATAGTCTAAGAGATAACTTACATTACCCCATGTAAAAATATATCTAATAAAAGATATATATTTAAGTTATTTTGGTCATTAATTTAAATTAATTAATATGATTGTCATTAACACTATTAAGTGGCTACATGGGGTCCCAAAATCGACCCATGGATGCCAATGGTCAGAAATGTATCAACCAATAAGATTATAATACATGTTTGGGTAATTTCATATTATAATAATATTATTTTTACCTTGGATTACCCTATTTACCTTTAACCATGGTAAATAAGTCAAAAGTTATTATTCACTAAAAATAAATTTCATGTTATTGAACTACATTTTAATAACAGTTAACAACAATGTATGCCATATTTTCGAAATCACAGAAGTGGTAAAATTTCATTTAAATGAAAAAGTCGGTTTTTAACTACTACTTAGTGTTTTCACTATTCATCAAAAATCGATGGTTTTCAAAAAAAATACAAAAAATTCATCCTAAGCTATATTTGATATTACAAATTCAAAAATGATTTCTATTTTACCAAATTCAAAACATAGAAGTTGCATTAATTAATTCAAAATTAAATCTTGTTGTCAAAACAAAAAAGTGTGTTTTTATGAAATAATAACTATCAAAAGTTTGATGCTTGTTTATTTCCACTTTCAATATGAAATTACTTCCAATGACCTAAATTTGATTAAATAGTAAAAATATAATATAATTACAATTTAAAACCAATTAAAAATATAATATATCCATATAAATAAATTATATTACAATTCAGTTTTGAATTAAAATAGAGTATTTTTCACTATTCATTAAAAATGAACATTATTAAAAAAATACGAAAAAATTACCCAAAGTAAATTTTCATGTTCTGATTCTAAAAAAAGAATTTTATTTTTTAAAATAGAACATATAAAAGTGTCAAAAAATAGATTTAAAAACGATTCGCCATCAAAATGTGATAAATCAACCTTTTAAAGAATATTAGACTATTTTTTCTTAAAATTGAATTCATTCAGATTTTAACCATCAAACTTTTATTAGTAATTGTAAAATCATTTAACAAACATGTGTAATCATATTTCAGTTTGTTTTTTTTATTCCTGCTAATACAACGGTTGGGCATTAACAACAATTTAAAATAATATTACATTATTATTATTATTATCAGTATGAATCACCATTGTGTGGAACATGAGATTTTCAGAGAAACCCAATGTTGGGTATCAGGTACGCCATCAAACATGGAATCACGTTTAAAGTAAAATTTATATTTAATTCAAAAATATTAGTAAATATGAAAATATCTTATTCTTTATTTACCTGTGATGTTACATCCTTCAGTCCTTTTGTAAATTGCATCCTCACAATTTTTTTTCAGTTATCAAATAAGTTGGATGTATTTATCCCTCGTAGCATTTTCAGATTCCCACACTACCTCTTAAACCATATGGTTATTCCAAAAAAACAATTACTGAATTAATTACCTTATTTCACAACACTTTCTGTCTTTGGTCTAGAATCTGGACTGGTTGTTCCTCATAAGGTAGATTCTCTTTCAACCGAACTAACTCTAGGCTCAAAACATGATATAGATCCAGCATATACTTTCTGAACATTGAAACATGAAAAACATTGTATACCTGGGATATAATTGGAGGTAAAGACAATATGTACACAACTGATCCAACATTCCCTAGTATTTCATAGGGTCCAATGCACCTCAGACTCAAATTTCCCTTCATTCCAAAACACATCACACTTTTCCATAGTGAACTTTGAGAAAGACATGATCACCAACCTCAAAAAAAAGATCCTTCCACTTGTTATCCAAATAACGTTTCTGCCTGATCTGAGTTTTTCTCATGTGCTTTTGAATCAACTGGACTTTTTCTTCCATCTCTTCTACCAATTGTAGTCCCATCAGTTTCATTTCACCTACTCCATCCCAAAAAGCTGCCATTCAACAGTGATTTCCATATTATACCTCAAATGGAGCCATTTGTATACTGGAATGAAAACTGTTATTATAACAAAACTCAACCAAAGAAATATATTTGTCCCAACTTCCCTAGTAATCCATTGATAAAGCACGTAGAATATCCTCCATGTTCTAATTTGTTCATTCTGACTGCCCATCTGATTGAGGATTAAAAGTTGTAATAAAATTTAATTCAGTACCCAATGACATCTGGAGGCCTTTCCAAAAGTTATTAGTGAACCTCAGATCATGATCAGATACCATGGAGAGGGGAACTCCATGAAACATGACTATCTATATAACATATAATTGAGAAAGTTGATCTAGAGGCAACGTCTCTCGAATAGGAAGGAAATGAGCAGATTTAGTCAATCAATCAACATTAACCTTGATTGTATTATTAACCCGTGATGTCTTTGGTAATCCCACAACAAATTCCATTGATATATTTTCCAATTTCCACTCTGACACTCATAAAGGCTGATGCATCCCTTTTAGTAGCTTCCTCTCTACTTTAACCTGTTGGCAAGGCAAACACATCACAATAAAATCAGTAATATCCTCTTTCATTCCATCCCACCAGTAATACTTATGAATATCTATGTACATATTAGTACATCCACGATGAACTGAAAATAGAGAACTTTGAACTTCACATAATAACACTTTCTTCAACTATGAATCACAAGTCACTCATAATCTCTTCCCAAATCTCAATATACAATCATTATAACTGTTAAATTCAGGATACTTACCCTTCTGAACCAATTATAGCATTTTCTACAACTCACTGTGTTCCTTCTACGCTTGCTTAATTCTGTCTAATAGAGATGATCTCATTGACACCTGAAAAAAAAAGATACTAATTTCATGAACCAAAAACATATATTAAAATGTTCATTAAATAAAAAACAAAGGATCTTGTTCCAAACGTAGCATGGTTAATGAAGCATTACTATTTCGACTCAAGGCATCAACCACATTATTTTCCTTTCCTAGACGGTAATAAATTTTGAAATCATAATCCTTGATTAATTTCAACCATATCCTCTATCTCATGTTTAATTCTTTCTGATTGAATATATACTTCAAACTTTTTTGATCAGTATATACTTTACACTTTACTCCATAAAAATGATGCATCCAAATTTTTAAATAAAAAACAATAGAATCTAATTCCAAATCATGTGTCGGGAAATTTTTACACATGGGAATTCAACTAACATGAAGCATAAGCAATTACCTGATCATTCTACATTTAGACACAACCAGGTCCTTTCAACGAAACATCATTGTAGATAGGAAACTCACCATTTCTGGAATGCAGTGCCAAAACTAGAGCATTCACCAATCTTCTTTTCAATTCTTGAAATCATTCATCACATTCTTTTGTCTAGATGAACATAACACTTTTTTGAGTTAACATAGTCATTAGACTAGATAAACATACAAAATTTTCAAAAAACCTCCAGTAATAACCTTATAGACCATGAAAATTACGAATCTATGTTATATTGCTAGGTCTTGGACATTCTTCAACTCGTTTTTTTAGATGGATCAATAGTTATGCCATCCTTAGAAACAATATTACCATGTAATGAAATTTTTTTCAACCAAAAGTCACTCTTACTAAACATTCAATATAGTTTTCTTTCTCTAAAGGTTTTCAAAACAATTATTAAGTGACTTTAATGGTCCTCTTGAATTTTAGGATATAAAATAATATCATCAATAAACACAACTAGAATTTTTCACCTGAGTCAACTGAGCCATCACTATAACAAACTGTTCAATTCTGATTCTGACCATCTCAGGGTGCTGATTTTGGAAGGTTTTCTTCCTCTTGATGTCATTGAATCATAGATGTCATGTTTCCTCAGCAGAACAACATTCTGAACACAGAAATATCATAGTCAAAGCAACATGGTAATATGTAAATGCTATATTATTTCAATCTTATTATAAAGTTAAAATAATTTGTTGATATTAATTTAACACTATCATAACTCCTAATGTTATCTAAAATGACCATATATACAAACTATAAGGACCCAGCCTAAAAACATTGCATAATCCTGAATTAAATGAATAATTAACATTTAGGGTCATTTTAGGAATATAGGTTTAAAAAATTAAGCCATAACTATTACATATTAATAAAATTAAAAAGTATACACTTCTACTCCATTTTCGTTTTTTCATAAAATAAAAACTCTTGAAAAAACAGTCATGTCCAGTTCCATGTTTTTGATAGCAGGACTTTCTCTTGATACCATCTTTGACCCTATTCATCTTTATGTCCTGTGAGAAACATTTAAAAACATAGGACGGGCATAAAAATCTTGGTAAGGGTTATAAAATAGATAAAGGAGACAGTCGTCCATCAAAACATAATCTTTTTAACTTACCTCATGAATTCATATGAAATATGAATAACACATAGAAACCATAAATCAAAAAGGTAACTTGTGTCATTCCTATCATACTTACATTATAGTTATCACAACTACATATGGAGTTATGTTGGAATACCCATCATAGTATATTACCTAAATCTCTTAGGAAAAACATTAACGTTTTCCTCCATCATGTTACCCATTGGAGAGCTATCTCGGTCTCACTAACCCATGGCTTATCATTGAACCACCCGTATACGTAACAATGCCCAAGAAAAATTACATTTTCATAACACATAAAAAAACATAAAGGAAAGATAACATTTCCACATTTCAATCCTAATATATAATTTAAATATATTACCATAACAAGTCCATTATAAAATAAATTTTCAATACCAAAATATGTAAAAGAGTATATGGTATTTATTTTCCTTTTAAAAACATTACAGCTTTTTAAGGAAACCAAAGATCAAATAATACTCATGGAAGAGGAATGGCCATTGTCACAACATATGTTAAAAAGAACAATCCTTTGTGGTCACTTAGTAAAAAAATTCATAGAAAAAGGTTCCCTTTGAAAGAAATGAAATTTCAATGGGGTTTGTACACTGTAAAAAATAATATCATGTATAAAACAAAACAAGCCTCAATGAAAAGAGATTGAGAAAAAGTCCCTTACCTCGTGTCCGACATGACCGATTCGTTCTTTAATCTCCTAAATAATAAAGTGATGGCAATTTATACTTTCATAAGAATATTTTAAGGTTTATTATTCATTTTATTTCACTTATTACCATGTTATAATCATTATGTAATCATTTAAGTTAATAATGGTCATTTTATCGATATTTGGTACTTGAGTCAAAAAATGAAATTCTTATAATTACAATTTGTTCATGTGGTAAAAATTACATTATCATCATAATTATATAAATGATTTAGATTTCATATATATCATATATATCCATTATATATATGTATTTATAACAGTACATAATATTTGGTGATAAGAAATTAAATGAAACGTTCATGGAGACAATAAGCCGTACGTACGCATGAACGCTACATTCATTTCTATTTCATATTTTAATGGGATGAAAAATTAATGAAAAATAGTTTTATTATAATTCCAGTAAAATATCATATATAATTTCAGTAACTTTATCCTTTACACATTCCATGTGTGACATGAACGAGTCATATCACTTTGAGGGGACGGTAGTCCACACTTCCTCAAATGAAATTATCAGGTTTACCCATAATGGAAACCATAAAGGTATTATATAAAAAAAATATAGAAGCATAGAAACAATATAAATATAATTTATATCGTATATAAATATAGTTCCATCATAATCTCAACAATGAGAGGCTATAGGAGATAAATGAACAATCATCATTCTGTGAGGCAGTATTTCGCCATCCACAGAGACAGTATGTTCTTTACCCATTAGATGGAGGTGAGTGTAAGTTTAGTTCGAATAATTTTTATAAAATACCTAATATATTTAGGATAAATTTTTTTTTTATAAAATAAATGAATAAAAGCGTTTATTGGGTTGGAGAAGTAAAATAAAATAAAATAACTTAAGAGAAGTCGTTACCTTTAAATGGGGTAACTCCCATTGGTTTGAACCAAAAGGATTTATTGAAATGTCTTATGCCTAAGGTAAAGCTTTTAGTTAGAATAGAGGGATGTAAGGAGCTTAATTGGGTAGAGTTTGGATGATCCAAGGGGCATGAGAGGTGTCTGTAATGGGTTTTAGGTGAGGGATGTTTTTAAGGGGGAGGAGGGGCTATTTTGGAATGTTTAAAAATATTATTTTTTTATATAATAATTTTCTGTTTCTAATGGTCCAAAACTTATTAAAGTTGAAGATAATATGACTCATGCTCGAAATAAAATCTTACAAAAAGAATTGGACAGGTTTTGGATATTGTGTAATTCTTTATAATTTTATTTATTTAAATCATTCATTAATGTGGTAAACACTGCATCATTATTGTGTCATAAATAATTTTATTTATTTGATGTCTAAAAATTATAAAACAAATACTATGATGTAGGAAATATTTTTAGCTTATATATTAATATTTATAGTTAAAGGGATAACTTACATAAACCCATGTAAAAATTGATTTACTAAAAGATATATGTTTAAGTTATTTGGTCATTAAATTAAATTAATTAAATTATAGCTTCATTATCACTCTTAAGTGGCTCCATGGGGTCCCAAAATCGAGCCAAGGATGCCCATGGTTGGACATCTATCAACCAATAGGATTATAACATGTGTTAGAGTAATTTTATAGTGTTATATTATTATTTTTACCTTGAATTAACCTATCTAAATTTAACCACGGTAAATAAAATTCAAATGTTACTATTCACCAAAAAAAATTCATCTTATTGAACAACATTATACTTACTGATAAAAACCATGTATGTCAGATTTTTTATGTTCAATTCATAGAAGCAGTAAAATTTCATTTTATTGAAAAAGTAGGTTTTTAAAAAACTAATTAGCATTTTCACTATTAATAAAAAATGGATGGTTTTCAGAAAAATAAAAAAATTATCCTATGATATATTTGATATTTCAAATTAAAAAATTATGTCTATTTTACCAAATTCAAAACAAATAAGTTTCATTAATTAATTTAAAATTAATTCTCATCCAAAAAAGCTTGTTTTTAAGAAATAATAACTATCAAAAGATTGATGCTTGTTTACGTCCAATTTAAAAGTGAAGTTACATCCAATGACCTACATTGGATTAAATGTTAAACTATAATCTAAGAATATCACACCCACTATTTCAAAATTTATTTATTTTATTAATTTTATTTGCGCTAGTTAGTTCAGGTCGAAACCTGACTTTAGATTTCGAGTTCTTTGTGTTTGGGTCTTGTTGCGTCCAGCGCAACGCGACCGAAGCTGTGTGGCCTCACCTGGGTCACCGCGCGGCCCCGCCCGTTTCACCGCACGCCCTGCTTAATGGTTAATTAATAAAATGAAATGGATCAGTATAATAAAACAATAATATTAATGGTGTTAAGAATATAATTTGTCTTGTGTCGTTATTAATATTACTCTTAATAATAATAATAATAATAACAACAACAATAATAATAAAACTAATAAGGATTAATAGTTTGTTTTAATGATAACAATAAATATATTATAATTTGAGGTGTTATTATTATTATTATTAATACTAAATTTAGGTTTTATTTCGTTTTATTTTATTTATTTTTATTTTATTTTAATTGCTTTTTATTTTAATTTCTTTTTTATTTATTTTATTTTAATTTCTTTTTATTTTATTTTACTTATTTATTTATTTATTTTTCTTCTCCTTTTTCTTTTTTTCTCCTTCCTTTCCTTTCCTCCCAACGCTTTAGGTTTTTTTTGCCGGTGGCTGCTACCCCTGGATCCCGTAGCCCCCCCCCCTTCCTTTTTCTTTCTTCTGTTTTCCACAAACCGTCGGGACCTCTTCCTTTCTGCAGCCCCGATCGCCGCTCTGCCCTCCCCTCCTGCAAGTACCGCCGTCGCGGCCCCTCCACTCACCAAACCGGCCGCACCCTCGCACCTCCTTGACCAGTCGCGCCCTCCTCTCCCTACATGCACCTCTTCGGCTATCCCCGACTCCGGCGTCCCGCACACTTTCGGTGCAGCGAACCGCCAACGCCTTCTCCATCCGGTGACACACCATCTCCTTCGGCCATCCTGACCAGTTTCCCTTCTCCCTCTCGGTAGCCAGCTCGCACCGCACCTCCCCCTTGGCCGGCAGTCCCTACTTCCCCCTTCGGATGAGTATTCCCCTTTAGAATTTGAGTGTTATTTTATTTTTTTCACTATTAATTGTTCCAGCGGGTTTAAGTATATATTTTAGGGTGTGATCTTAATTTGTGTTGGTTCAAATTCTTATTTATGGTTCACCTTTGGTTCTTTTTTGGTGCGCATTGGGTGCGGTTGAAGAGTTCAATAAATTTCTGGGTTAATTCTTGATGTTTTGGTTCAATTGTTTGTTTAGGGTCGATTTGGTTTTGTTGAGTTGCGGTTGATGTGCGACGGATGTTGCGCATAGCAGTTGTGAAGTCTGCAATGACAAGGTAGGTGGTTCTATGCCACACCATCTCTAGATAATTTTATTGCTCATTAATTAAATTATAATGTTTTCTAGTGATAAATTGCATGATGCAAATTTTATTTTTTTGACGTGCTTTGATATGCATATTGGTGAATTTGAGTTGCTGTTAAGTAAATGCCAATGTTTTCATGTGCGTTGTGTCGTCAAAATGTTCAGACCCGTTATAGTTAATTGTTTAGGTTGTGCAAATTGTGTTTTCAAGTTCTTTGAGGTGTCTGTGTCATTAAATGTAGATTTTCAACCAAAATGAGTCTCTTTGGGTGTGTTTTCCATGTGGCGTACTTTTGGAACTAAATTGAAAAATTGTTTGAAAAATGGGAAAACATGTTTTAGTTTGTATAAGCTGCACTTTGGTTTTAAAGTGACGTTCGTATATGAAATTGAGTTTGTCGTTCTGGTGAAAACCTTTTCTTTCTAATTTTAAGTGTTTAATAAATTGTTAATTGCACTTATTAAATTATATGTGGAGCGCGAGAGTTGTTTTTAACAGAATTATGTGTGCGTTAAGTTTTAAGGGTATTGTTACTTGTGAAATTGGACATGTCTCATGTGAAAACTCCTATTGTGCTATTTTGAAATGTTATTCTAATTGTTTAAATAGTTTATCAAGTCACACAAGTGATCTGGACTATGTGATAAAATGGTTTTGGTGTGCGTGTGTTTTTTTATGGTGTTTGGGTATGAAAATGGTGACGTGTATGTGTAATGTTTTTCTTGGTTCGAGATATGTGGAAGCAATATACATTATGTGAATGTGAAACTTATTTGGGCACAAGGGAAACCCTGGGTATCTAGGTGGGCAGACGAGAACTAGTGTGCTAGTGAACCGGATGGGTATCGTCCTTGTTTCACTTAGTTGGATTGACGATTGCAACACTAACTAAACATATGATATCTGGGGGTCATGGCCTTCTAATCCACGTGTTCTGAGGGCCGTGGCCTTCTAAGACACGTTTTCTGAGGGTCGTGGCCTTCTAAGCCACGTTTCACCGAGACACGAGGTTCTAGGGTCCCACTTGAGCTAGATGAACCTTAGGGGATTTACCCGTAGTGCTCTACCATCTTTGGCGTGGTGCCTTCCGTCGGCATATGGAAGACCACTTGAGTGTGTGTGTGTGTGTGTGTGTGTGTGTGTGTGAGCATGTGTGTGTGTGTGTGAGTATGTGTGTGTGTGTGAGTGTGTGTGTGTGTGTGAGCATGTGTGTGTGTGTGTGTGAGTATGTGTGTGTGTTCCCATATTGAACATTTCTCTTCCCCTTTAAAAATTGTGTTTGTTAAATGAGTTCTTTTTAATGTTTTTCTTTTAGCATTTAGCTTGTAAATGTTTTCTTTAAAAGAATTTTTAAATTAAAATTTTGAATAAGCACTTTAAATTGTCTTTTGATGTTGTGGCATGGAACCATTTCTCGGTGGCGTCCTACTGGGCTTTTAGCTCACACCCTGCATACACCCTTGGGTGTATGTAGTTTCTGTTTCTTCTGTCTTCCAGGTTGCGAATTCGTGCTCAGTGATGGTGGTTCAGGTTGCAGTTGGTCTTCTCATGCAGAATGGTGTTTATGTGGTCTCACTTCTTCCGGGAGGTTGGGTATGAGTTTTAGTTTCCACTGTCGTCTTTTCTTTTTAGTTATTGCTTCAAGTTGTAGACTTTAAACTTGTTCATAGTTTAAAGGCACGTTTTGTTGTCTATTTCTAATTTCAGTTTATCTGTCTGGTTAGTTGGTTTTTCTATCTTGTATTTCGGGTAAAACCATTCCCACCTGTTAAACTTGATACCTGGGCACTTGTGGCAGCCCGTGGGGATTGGGAACGCCCTTCGGGCCTTGCCGCGGACCGGGTCGGCGCCGGGTTGGATAGCGACCCGGCCTGGTTCGTGAAAAAATGGTATCAGAGGGAGGTTTGCTCTCTTGGGTCTTTCTCTTTTGAGATAGAGTCAGACTGGACCAAAATTAAGGTTGTCGGAACTCGGCGTTCTAGCTACGAGCAATGTGCCTGGCCAGCACACCTCGTGGTGGAACTCGAGTAACCAAAGTGTGTTGAGGTTTTTCTGTGTTTTTGGTCATTGCGGTTAATCTTGTCCATGGGAAATGAAAAAGGGGTAAGGTCAGTGGTCCTAGTGAGCTCGCAGGGTCTGGCAAGCCATGTGGAGCTGGGGACGTTGTCCTAGAATGCCCTCCGTTGCAGTGGCATGACTGGCATATGGCTGCCAACCATACGTTCCAGTCACCCTCTGACACAAGTTTTCTCTTGCATCATTTCTCGTCTCTTTGTTTTGGATTTGTGAGAATTTGGTTTTTAGGTAAATATGTTTTGGTCTTGGAAAATCTTTTCAAATGAAAGAATTTAAAAATAAAATGACGCGAAAGGTTTGGAAAGTGTGGGTTGGATATTTTGGTTTTGAAAAAAAAAATGGAATGGTTTGTTTTTGACCCTTGGTGTTCTCGTGGGAAACCACATGCATGAGTGTATATGCAAAAAATGGTTAATGGCACGAGTGGATGAGTGCTCTGATGGATATGAGGTGGGAGCCAGTGCGACACAAGAACATGCACGTGCGAGGTCCATGAGACACCATTGGTGTTTGTGCAACCCACTGGCTTTGCTTATTTTTAAAATGTCTTGTTAAAGAAAATGTTTGGTGTTTTAGTAAACAGTGTTTGTGTTGTGTGTCCTTGTGTTTTTGAGATGTTGGATGTGTGGAATTTTGAACTGAGTATTATTTCTAAATGGTTTATGTACCGAGTTAGAGTTCTTATTTGTAAGTTGGTATATAAGCGTGTGGTTAGTAAATTCCTTTGAAAAGTACATCGGGGATCACTTGCAGTGGTTTCCCCTGCACGTTTGGTGTTTTCTTGTGGTATGTCTTGACTGTTGGACCAGTTTGGTTGGGTCCATAGTTTTCTTTCTTGACTAGTCTATGCCCCCATAAAGCATTGACATGTGATTGAAGTACGACTACGGGGAATTCCCCGTTGGCCGACACTCCACTTGATCGAAGGATTCTCTTTTTGAATTCTAGAATTAAACCCACCTTTACTTTTTACAACTAAGTGGATCCTCTCGCACTGGGATGATAGATGCGAGGGGAGTTGAACAGAGTTTTGGTTTCATTGAGTTTCCTGAGTCATCGAGTATGAAATTTGACGTCTTTACGCTTGAAGGATTCCCCTAGAAACGGAGAAAGAAATTCTAGTGGGGAAGGGTGAAGGCGATTGAGAGATGTCAGTTCTTATCGATGTTTTGAATGGTTGGTAGTGTTTACAATAGCCGCAAGGGTCATGTTCGGTGACGTCTTGCAGCGTGAGACCTCTTTGATAATCAACAGTGGTTTGGAAGCACCCCTAAGTAGTCGGTGTAGCCTATCGTTCTCAATGACCTCTGATCTTTGGTTTGACTTGTTTAAGAAAGAGGTTTACGTTAGGCCACTAGTGTGGCAGACCCAGTCACATGGGGATGCTACGGTCAATTGCACGAATCATGTGTTGTTTAAGACCTAGTTTGAAGTCCTTCTCCGTATAATGTTCCTCTCAACTGTAATGGTCATGTTCGGTGATGATTTGCGGTGTCGTGTTCTCATCCAGTGTGACAAAGGGTGATGCGCATGCACCATTGCAGCTCTTATGTTGGTTAATGTTTTGTGTATGATCAGTTGGATGTCATGGTGTGTTGTGTCTGATGGTGTATCCTCAGGTGCAATAGGATTTCGTGTGACACCAAAAAGGAGAAGCTCTGTTCGGGAGTTTTCCATGCCTGACTACGAGGCAGAAGATGCTTCAAACATCAGGGCTCCAGCCATAGGCCTCGGAGTGAAGCTGGCGCGTGGTCAGGAACCCCGAGGGGGTATGAGACCCCGACTTTATTTCTGTCATCGGTGTTGAAAGTGAATGCAGCTCAAATTGATTTCTACGGTTGTTCTGCTCCAAACGAACCATCTGGTTGCAGAAGGTTTTCATGATCATGTGGAGGCTTGTTCGTCTCGTTGACTTAAAGTCTTTGGGGTTGCGTCCCATTGGATGCAATCACCTTTAGTGGTCCTTGAGAGACTGTTGGGGAAATATCAGTCCCAAAATTTTATAATGCTCATCCCGGGATGTGGATGTGTTGGTCAGGTCTTAGGTCATGGTTCTGACGCCCGGGTGGTTAGGCCCCTCCCTCCCCGCCCCTTATGGTGGGGTGTTTGGTCACCATTGAGACGTTTTTCAAAGTTCTATGCATTTTGTTAGTTCTAATGGTGGGGAGCCCTCATGGACCTCCCCATGCTGGTTTTCTAGTCTCGCCTTTGGCGTTGGCAGGTTCTTAATGGTGGGGAGACCCACATTGGGTCTCGCACGAATGTCTCTAGGATGAATCAGTGATGTACTTTTCTTTAATGGCTGGGAGTCCGCTCGAACCTCCCCCTGTCAGTTGTCCACTCTCATTTCGAGCATCAGTGACTTCTTAATGGTGGGGAGCCCCTCGAGCTTCCCCATGTTGATCTATAGCTTCTGTTGTCAAAGATAGTTTGTTGATAAGTGATAGGAGTGTTCCGAGGACGTGGATTGACCTCTTTTGTTCATATTAGCCAAGTGGTGTGGTTTCGGTTTCAGAGTGCTTGAGGTGTTTTGGCGTGTGAAGTTGGCTCTTGTGAGTTCAAGAGTTCGTTTTCTAAAACAATTGGCTGGAGGTGTTCTAGCTTTTTGGGGTGGGCGACACATATCGAAAAGTCTTTTTATTCATTTCTTGATGTTGTCTTTCAGTCACTTTCTCTTAGCATGATGTTTCTCTCTCTCTTTTGTTGATGTTTGTGTGGATCCTATTTGATCCTTAGTGGGGTGCCATTTCCTACTTTGGGTCTCAGCCTTAGTTGCGGCTTTCCGGGGGCGGAAAGCTTTATGGTGGGGAGAATTGTCGCACCCACTATTTCAAAATTTATTTATTTTATTAATTTTATTTGCGCTAGTTAGTTCAGGTCGAACCCCGACTTTAGATTTCGAGTTCTTTGTGTTTTGGTCTAGTTGCGTCCAGCGCAACGCGACCGAAGCTGCGTGGCCTCACCTGGGTCGCCGCGCGGCCCCGCCCATTTCACCGCACGCCATGCTTAATGGTTAATTAATTAAATGAAATGGATCAGTATAATAAAACAATAATATTAATGGTGTTAATAATATAATTTGTCTTGTGTCGTTATTAATATTACTCTTAATAATAATAATAATAATAATAATAACAACAATAATAATAAAACTAATAAGGATTAATAGTTTGTTTTAATGATAACAATAAATATATTATAATTTGAGGTGTTATTATTATTATTATTAATACTAAATTTAAGTTTTATTTCGTTTTATTTTATTTATTTTTATTTTATTTTTATTTCTTTTTATTTTAATTTCTTTTTTATTTATTTTTTTAATTTCTTTTTATTTTATTTTACTTATTTATTTATTTATTTTTCTTCTCCTTTTTCTTTTTTTCTCCTTCCTTTCCTTTCCTCCCAACGCTTTAGGTTTTTTTTCCCGGCGGCTGCTACCCCTGGATCCCGTAGCCCCCCCCCCTTCCTTTTTTGTTCTTCTGTTTTCCACAAACCGCCGGGACCTCTTCCTTTCTACAGCCCCGATCACTGCTCTGCCCTCCCCTCCTGCAAGGACCGCCGTTGTGCCCCCTCCACTCGCCAAACCGGCCGCACCCTCGCACCTCTTTGACCAGCCCCTCCCTCCTCTCCCTGCATGCACCTCTTCGGCTATCCCCAACTCCGGCGTCCCGCACTCTTTCGGCGCAGCGAACCGCCACCGACTTCTCCATCCGATGACACACCATCTCCTTCGGCCATCCCGACCAGTTTCCCTTCTCCCTCTCGGCAGCCAGCTCGCACCTCACCTCCCCCTTGGCCGGCGGTCCCTACTTCCCCCTTTGGATGAGTATTCCCCTTTAGAATTTGAGTGTTATTTTATTTATTTTCACTATTAATTGTTCCAGTGGGTTTAAGTATATATTTTAGGGTGTGATCTTAATTTGTCTTGGTTCAAATTCTTATTTATGGTTCACCTTTGGTTCTTTTATGGTGCGCATTGGGTGGGGTTGAAGAGTTCAATAAATTTCTGGGTTAATTCTTGATGTTTTGGTTCAATTGTTTGTTTAGGGTCGATTTGGTTTTGTTGAGTTGCGGTTGATGTGCGACGGACGTTGCGCACAACAGTTGTGAAGTCTGCGATGACAAGGTAGGTGGTTCCATGCCATACCATCTCTAGATAATTTAATTTCTCATTAATTAAATTATAATGTGTTCTAGTGATAAATTGCATGATGCAAATTTTATTTTTTTGACGTGCTTCGATATGCATATTGGTGAATTTGAGTTGTTGTTAAGTAAATGCCAACGTTTTCATGTGCGTTGTGTCGTCGAAATGTTCAGACCCGTTATAGTTAATTGTTTAGGTTGTGCAAATTGTGTTTTCAAGTTCTTTGAGGTGTCTGTGTCATTAAATGTAGATTTTCAACCAAAATGAGTCACTTTGGGTGTGTTTGCCATGTGGCGTACTTTTGGAACTAAATTGAAAAATTGTTTGAACAATGGGAAAACATGTTTTAGTTTGTATAAGCTGCACTTTGGTTTTAAAGTGACGTTCGTATATGAAATTGAGTTTGTCGTTCTGGTGCAAACCTTTTCTTTCTAATTTTAAGTGTTTAATAAATTGTTAATTTCACTTATTAAATTATATGTGGAGCGCGAGAGTTTTTTTTTGACAGAATTACATGTGCGTTAAGTTTTAAAGGTATTCTTACTTGTGAAATTGGACATGTCTCATGTGAAAACTCTTATTGTGCTATTTTTAAATGTTCTTCTAATTGTTTAAATAGTTTATCAAGTCACGCAAGTGATCTGGACTATGTGATAAAATGGTTTTGGTGTGCGTGTGTTTTTTATGGTGTTTGGGTATGCAAATGGTGACGTGTATGTGTAATGTTTTGTTTGGTTTGAGATATGTGGAAGCGATATACATTATGTGAATGTGAAACTTATTTGAGCACAAGGGAAACCCTGGGTATCTAGGTGGGCAGACTAGAACTAGTGTGCTAGTGAACCGGATGGGTATCGTCCCTGTTTCACTTAGCTGGATTGACGATTGCAACACTAACTAAACATATGATATCTGAGGGTCGTGGCCTTCTAAGCCACGTTTCACCGAGACACGAGGCTCTAGGGTCCCACTTGAGCTAGATGAACCTTAGGGGATTTACCCATAGTGCTCTACCATCTTTGGCCTGGTGCCTTCCGTCGGCATATGGAAGACCACTTGAGTATGTGTGTGTGTGTGTGAGCATGTGTGTGTGTGTGTGAGTATGTGTGTGTGTGTGAGTGTGTGTGTGTGTGTGAGCATGTGTGTGTGTGTGTGTGAGTATGTGTGTGTGTTCCCATATTGAACATTTCTCTTCCCCTTTAAAAATCGTGTTTGTTAAATGAGTTTTTTTTAATGTTTTTCTTTTAGTGTTTAGCTTGTAAATGTTTTCTTTAAAAGAATTTCTAAATTAAAATTTTGAATAAGAACTTTAAATTGTCTTTTGATGTTGTGGCATGGAACCATTTCTAGGTGGCGTCCTACTGGGCTTTTAGCTCACACCCTGCATATACCCTTGGGTGTATGTAGTTTCTGTTTCTTCTGTCTTCCAGGTTGCGAGTTCGTGCTCAGTGATGGTGGTTCAGGTTGCAGTTGGTCTTCTCATGTAGAATGGTGTTGATGTGGTCTCACTTCTGCCGGGAGGTTGGGTATGAGTTTTAGTTTCCGCTGTCGTCTTTTATTTTTAGTTATTGCTTCAAGTTGTAGACTTTAAACTTGTTCATAGTTTAAAGGCACGTTTTGTTTTATATTTCTAATTTCAGTTTATCTATCTAGTTAGTTGGTTTTTATGTCTTGTATTTTGGGTAAAACCGTTCCCACCTGATAAACTTGATACCCGGGCACTTGTGCCAGCCCGTGGGGATTGGGAACGCCCTTCGGGCCTTGCCGCGGACCGGGTCGGTGCCGGGTCGGATGGCGACCCGGCCTGGTTCGTGACAAATAACACTTTAAAAAACATAATATAACCTTATTAATAAATAAGATTAAAATTCAGTTTTCAATTAAAATATAGTATTCTTCAATATTTACTAAAAAATGAACTTTATCGAAAAAATACCAAAAATTTACCGAAAGATAATTTTGATGTACCCATTCTAAAGAAGAATTTTATTTTTTAAAGCAGAACATATAAATGTGAAAAAAACAAGATTTAAAACAGATCACCATCAAAAGGCGGTAAATCGACATTTTAAAGAATATTAGACTATTTGTGCTTAAAATTGGATTCATTAACATTTTAAACCTATAATATGAATTAGATAAATGAAAGAACATTTAACAAACATGTGTAATCATATTGTAGTTAGTTTTTTTGATTCCCACCAATACAACGACTAGGCATTAACTACCATTTAAAATAATATTTTATTATTATTATTTTCAGTATGACATAGCATTGTGTGGAACATGATATTTTCAGAAAAACCCAATGTTGCGTATCAGGCATGCCATCAAACCTGGAATCCTATTTAAATTAAATTTAATATTTAATTCAAAAATATTAATAAATATAAAAATATCATATTCTTTCTTTACTTGGGATGTTACGTCCTTCCCCCCTTTGGAAATTGTTTTCTCCCAATTTTTATTCACTTATCAAATAAGTGGGGGTATTTATCCCTCATAGAATTATAATATTCCTATGCTACCTCTTCAACCATATGGTTATTCCAAAAAACCATTACCTAATTAATTACCTTATTCTGCTACAGTTTCTCACTTTGGTCTAGATATGGAATAATTGTTCCTCATAAGAGAGATTCTCTTCCAACTAAACTAACTCTAGGATCAAAACCTGATATAGATCTAACAAGTACCTCCTCAACTTAGAAACATGAAAAAAAATTGTTTACCTGGGATAGACTTGGAGGTAATTCTACTCTTTACAAAACTGATCCAACATTCTCCACGATTTCATATGGTCCAATGAACCTCAAACTCAACATTCCCTTCGTGACAAAACGCATCACACTTTTCCATGGAGAAACTTCGAGGAAGACTTGATCACCTACCTCAAAAGAAAAATCCTTCCTCCTATTATCTGCATAAAGTTTCTGCCTTCTCTGAGCTGTTCTCATGTGATTTTGAATCAAATGAACTTTTTTTGTTGTCTCTTCTACCAATTCTGGTCCAATCAGTTTCCCTTCACCTACTTCATCCAAAAAAGATGCAATTCGACACCGATTTCCATATAATGACTCAAATGGAGCCATTTGTATACTGGAATGGAAACTATTATTATAAAAAAAACTCAACCAAAGAAAATGTTTGACCCAACTTCCCTGGTAATTCAGTGAACAAGCACGTAGCATGTCATCCAAGGTCTAAATTGTTCATTCTAACTGCCCATCTGATTGAGGATGAAAAGTTGTACTATAATTTAATTCAGTACCCAACTACTTCCTAAGGCCTTTCCAAAAGTTATAAGTGAACGTCAGATCATGATCCGATACAATGGATAGGGGAACTCCATGCAACATTACTATCTCTTTAACATACAATCGAGAAAGTTGATCTAGAGGAAAAGTATCTCGAATAGGAAGGAAATGAGAAGATTTAGTCAATCGAACAACAATAACCCAGATTGCATTATTATCTCGAGATGTCTTTGGTAATCCCACAACAAATTCCATTGATATATTTTCCCATTTTCACTCTGGAACTGGTAAAAGATGATGCATCCATTTCAGTAACTTCTGCTCTACTTTATCCTTTTAACAAGTCAAACACTTCACAGTAAAATCAACAATATCTCTTTTCATTCCATCCCACCAGTAATACTCTCGAAGATCTCTATACATATTAGTACTTCTAGGATGAACTTAAAATGGAGAACTATGACCTTCACATAATAAATCATTCTTCATCTGTGAATCAAAAGTCACACAAAATATCTTTCCAAATCTCAAAATACAATCATTATCAATGTTAAATTCAAGAAACTTACCCATCTGAACCAATTCTACCTTTTCTGCAACTCACTGTTTTCTTTCTATGCTTGCTTAATTCTGTCTGATAGAGATGATCTTACTAACACCTGAAACAAAATAGAGAAATTTCCTGCACCAACAACTTCTATGCCAAAGTTTATCAAATCAAAAACCAAAGGATCTTGTTCCAAAAGTTGCATTGTTAGTGAAGCATTACTTTTTCGACTCAAAGCATCAGCCACTTTATTTGCCTTTCCTGGATTGTAATAAATTGTATAATCACAATCCTTGATTAATTTAAATCATCTATTATGTCTCATGTTTAATTATTTCTAAGTGAATATATACTTCAAACTTTTGTGATCAGTATATATTTCACACTTTTCTCCATACAAATGATGCCTCTAAATTTTTAAAGGAAAAATAACAGCAGCTAATTACCAATTATCTATGGGGTAATTTTAACCCATGAGGTTTCAAATGACATGATGCATAAGCAATTACCTGATCATTATGCATTAGGACACAACTAGGTCCTTTCCACGAATAATCATTGTAGATAACAAACTCACCATTTCTGGAAAGTAGTGCCAAAACTAGAGAATTCACCATCTTTTTTTCACTTTCTGAAAACAATCATCACATTCTGTTGTCCAGATGAACTTAACACCTTTTCGAGTTAACATAGTCATTGGAATGGATAACTATGAGAAATTTTCAACAATCATCCAGTAATAACCTGCCAGACCAAGAAATCTATGAATCTCTGTGATATTAGTAGGTCTCAGCCATTCTTCAACAACTTTTTTAGTAGGATCAATAGTTATGGAATCCATAGAAACAATGTGACCAAGTAAATAAATTTTGTGGCAACCAAAATTCACTCTTACAAAAGATTCCATATAGTTTCCTTTCTATTGATGTTTTCAAAACAATCCTTAAGTGACTTTCTTGCTCCACCTGACAATTATAATATACCAAAATATCATCAATAAATACCACTAACATTTTTTACCTGAGTCAACTAAGCCATTGTTGTAACAAACTGTTCAATTCTGATTCTGACCATCACAAGTTGCTGATTATGGATGGTTTTCTTCCTCTTGATGTCATCTAATCATAGTTTCCATGTTACCTCTGTGGAAAACCATTCTAAACAAAGAAATATCTTAGGCGAAGAAACATGCTAATCTGTAAATTCTATATCATTTCCATCATACCATAAAGTAAAAATAATTTATTTATATTAATTTAACAATATACTAACTCCTAATGTTATATAAACCGACCTCGGATACCAACTATAAGCACCTGGCCTCAAAACATTGTATAATCTTTAATTAAATGAATAATTAGAATTGATGATCTTTTCAGGTATAGAGTTTTATAGAATTAGGCCATAACTATTACATCTTAAAAAATTACAAAGTAGACACTTGGACTCCATTTCCATTTTTTTTCATAAAATAAAAACTCTTGAAAAAAAGATTCATGTCTAGTTCCATGTTTTAGACAACATGAATTTCCCTTGATCCCATCCTTGACCCTATTCATCATTATGTCCTGTGAAAAACATATCAAAACATGGGATGCACATAAAAAGATTACTAAGGGTTATAAAATAACGAAAGGAAACATTAGTCCATCAAATAATAAGCTTTTTAACATATCTCATGAAATTATATGATTTTTTAATAACACATATAAATCATAAATCAAAAAGGTAACTTTTTGCATCCATATAAAACATACATTATAGCTATCATAGCTACATAGGTAGTTATGTTGGAATACCCATCACAGTATATTCCCTAAATCTATTAGGAGAAAAATTAACGTTTTCCTCCATCACGTTACCCAATGAATTATAGAGCTATCTCAGGCTCACCCGTCCTAGTTTTATCATAGAACCACCCGTATACGTAAACAATTCCCAAGAACCATAACATATTCATAACACATAGAAAATCATAAAGGAAAGATAACATTTACACATTTCAATCATAATATATCATCTAAATATATTAACATAACAAGTCCATTATCAAAACCATTTTCAATAGAAAAATATTTAAAAGAGTATATACTATTTATTTTCCTTTTAAAAACATTATGGCTTGTTATGGATGCCAAAGATCAAATAATACTCGCGGCAGTGGAAAGGTCATTGTCACCACGTATGTTAAAAAGAAACATTATTTTTTATCATTTAGTAAAACACTTCATAGAAAATGATTCCCTTAGAATGAAAAGAAAAATAAAAGGGTTTTATACACCATATAAAAGAATGTTGTGTATAAAACAAAATAAGCCTCAATGAAAGGAGATTACGATGAAGTCCCTTATCTCATGCTCGTCTTAACCCGTTCGTTCTTTAATATCCTGAATAATAAACTAAAGATAATTTATACTTGGTTAATAACCATTTTAAAGTCTATTAATCCTTTTATATCACTTATTACCAAGTTTTAAACATTATGTGATCATTCAATTTAATAATGGTCATTTTATCGGTATTTGGTACTTGAGTCAAAAAATGAACTTCTTGTAATTACAAGTTGTTCATATGGTAAAAATTATCTTATCTCTAGAATGATATTAATTATTTAGATATAATATATATCATATATATTCTGTATATATATTTATTTAAAACAGAACATAACATTTGGAGATAAGAAATGAAATGCAATGTTACTGGAGATGGTAAGTCGTACATATGAATGAATGCTACATTCATTTCTAATTCATATTTTAATGGGATGAAAACATAATGATATATATTTATATTATAATTCTAGTATAATATCACTTATAATTTCAGTAACTCCATCCTTTATGCGTTCCACGTGTGACATGAACGAGTCATTTCACTTTCAGGGGGTGGTAGTCTGCACTTCCTCAAATGGAATTATTACGTTTACCCATAATGTCAACCATAATGGTATGCTATAAAAGAAAAATATAGAAGCATATAAACAATATAAATATAATTTATATCACAAATAAATATAGTTCCATCATAATTACCACCATGAGAGGTGGTAGGAGATAAATGAACAATCATCGTTTCGTGAGGCAGTAGTTCACCATCGATAGAAACAGTATGTTTTTACCAATTAGATAGAGGTGTGTGTATGTGTAGTTCGAATAATTCTAATAAAAACAAACTATTATATTGATTATACTTTTTTTATTATAAAATAAATGAATAAAAAGAGTTTAAGGGGTTGGATATGTTAAATAAATTAAAAGAACTTAAGAGAATACATTACCTTTAAATCGGGAAACTACCTTTGTTTTGTCCAAAAGGATTTCTTGAAGTGCCTTATGCCTATGGTAATGATTATATGAAGAAGAGATGTATGTAGGGATATTAATTGGTAATATTTTGTATGATCCATGGGGCTTTAGAGGTGTGTGTAATGGGTTAGAGTTGAGGGCTTTTTTAAGGGGGAGGAGGGTCTTTTTAGGAAAGTTTGAAAATATTATTTTATTATATAATGATTTTTGGGTTCTAAATGTCCAAAACGTTTTAAAGTCGAAGATAAGATGACTCATGCTCAAAATAAAATCATCAAATAAAAATGGGACAGGTTTTGGATATTGTGTTAATCTTTATAATCTTATTTATTTAAATCATTCATTAATGTGGAAAAAACCACATCATTATTGTGTCAAAAATATTTTATTTATTTGATGTCTAAAAATTATAATAATATACTATGATGTAGGAAATATTATTATCTTTAATATTAATATTTATATTCTAAGAGATAACTTACATAAACCCATTTAAAAATTTATTTACCAAAACATATATGTTTAAGTCATTTTTGTCATTACTTTAAATCAATTAATATAATGTGTCATTATCACTCTTAAATGGCTCTGTGGGTTTTCAAAATCAACCCATGGATTCCCATGGTCGGACATTTAACAACCAATAATATTAGGACACATGGTGGTGTAATTTTATATTATTATAATATTATTTTTACCTTAGTTTACCCTATTTACCTTTAACTGTGGTAAAGGAAAATCAAATGTTACTATTCACCAAAAATTATTTTCATATTATTGAACCAAATTTTATATACTGATAACAACCATGTATGTCGGATTTCCAAAGTTTAATTCATAGAATCAGTACAATTTCATTTCATTGAAAAAGTCGGATTTTAAACTAATACATATTGTTTTCACTATTCATAAAAAATTTAATGTTTTCCGAAAAATAACAAAAATTCATCCTAATATATATTTGATAATTTGAATTCATAAATTATTTCTATTTTAACAAATTTAAAACATAGATGTTTCAATATTTAATTTAAAAATAATTCTCATTGTCAAAACAAAAAGTTTGTTTTCAAGAAATAATAATTATCGAAAGATTGACACTTGTTTATGTCCAATTTTAAATTCAAATTAATTCCAATGAACAACATTGGATTAAATGGTAAAAATAAAATCTAATTACACTTTAAAACCAATTAAAAAGATAATCTGAAAATATAAATAAATTATATTAAAAGGCAGTTTTGAATTAAAATACAGTATTTTTCACTATTCATTAAAAAATGAACTTTATATGAAAAATACCAAAAATTTACCAAAAGAAAATTTTTATGTTCCCATTGTACAGAAGAATTTTATTTTTTCAAATATAACATATAAAATTTACAAAAACTATATTTAAAAACAGTTTTCCATCAAAAGGCATTAAATTGACCTTTTAAAGAATATTAGTCTATTTGTGCTTAAAATTTGATTCATTCACATTTTAACCCTATATCTTTTATTAGTTAAGTGAAAACAAATTTTTTAAATATGAGTAATCATATTGTAGTTAGTTCTTTTCAATCCCTCCAATACAAAAATTATCCGTTAACTACCATTTAAAATAATATAATAATATAATTATTATTTTCAGTATGACTCAGCATTGTGTGGAACATGAGATTTTCGGAGAAACCCAATATTGTGTATCGGGTACGTCATCAAGCATAGCATCACCTTTAATGTAATTTTAATATTTAATCATAAATACTAGTAAATATGAAAATATCATATTCTTTATTTACCGGGGATGTTACACCCTTACCCCCTTTTGTAAATTGCGTCCTCACAATTTTTATTCACTTATCAAATAAGTGGGGGTATTTATCCCTCATAGAATTTTTAGATTCCCACGTTACCTATTCAAACATATGGTTTCTACACCAAACCATTTCCTGATTAATTATTTTATTCCGAAACACTTGATTTCTTGGGTCTACAATCTAGACTGGTTGTTCCTCATTGGAGAGATTCTCTTCAACTTAACTACATCTGGGCTCAAAACATGAGATAGATCTGGAATATACTTCCACAACATTGAATCATTAAAAACATTATGTACTAGAGAAAACATGGAGATAAATCCACTCTATACAAAACTGATCCAACTTTTCCAGGATTTCACAGGGTCAATGAACCTTGGGCTAAATATTCCCTCCTTGACAAAATGCATCACACTTTTCCATAGAGAAACTTTGAGAAATACATGATCACCTACCTCAAAAGAAAGATCCTTCCTCATATTATTCGCGTAACTTTTCTAACTTCTCTAAGATATTCTCATGTACTTATGAATCATCTAAACTTTTTCTGCCATCTCTTATACCAATTCTGATTCAATCAGTTTCCTTTCCCCTACTTCATCCAAAAAAGCTGGAGTTTGAAGCCGCTTTCCATATAATACCTCAAATGAAGCCATCTTTATACTGGAATGGAAACTGTTATTATATGAAAAATCAACCAAAGAAATATTTTGGTCCCAACATCCCTGTAATCCAGTGAAGAAGCACATTACATATCCTCCATGGTCTGAATTGTTCATTCTGACTGCCCATCTGATTGAGAATGAAAAGTTGTACTAAAATTTAATTCAGTACCCAATGACTTTTGAAGGCCTTTCCAATAGATACAAGTGATCCTTGGATCATGATCGAATACAATGGAGAGGAGAACTCCATGAAACCTGACTATCTATTGAACATACAACTGAAAAAGTTGATATAGAGACAAATTATCTCAAATATAAAGGAAATGAGAATATTTATTCAATCGATCAACAATAACCCAGATTGCATTATTACCTCAAGATGTCTTTGGTAATCCAATAACGAAGTCAACTGATATATTTCCCATTTCGACTCTGGCACTGATAAAGGCTGATGCATCCCTTTCGGTAACTACCACTCTTCTTTAATCTTTTAAAAGTCAAACACTTTATAGTAAAATCAGCAATATCTCATTTCATTCTATCCCAACATTAATAAATCTGATGATATTTGTACATATTAGTACTGCTAGGATGAACTGAAAACAGGGAATTATGAGCTTCACACAATAACTATTTCTTCAAATTTGAATCAAAAGTTACACATAATATCTTTCCAAATCTCAAAATAGGATCATTATAAATGTTAAATTCAGGTAACTTACCCTTCTGAACCAATTCGACCTTTTTCAACAAATCATTGTCTTCCTTTTGCAGTTTCTTAATTCTGTTTGATAGAGATGATCACACTGACACATGAAACAAAATAGTGGAATTTCCTACACCAACAACTTCTACTCCAAAGTTTATCAAATAAAAAAAGGATCTCGTTCCAAACGTAGCATGGTTAATGAAACATTATTTTTTCGACTCAAAGAAACTGCCACTTTATTATCCATTCCTAGATGGTAATAAATTATGAAATCATAATCCTTGACTAATTCAAACCATCTCCTCTATCTCTTGTTTAATTAATTCTGAGTCAATATATACTTCAAACATTTGTGATCAGTATATATTTCACACTATACTCTAAACAAATGATGCCTCCAAATTTTTAAAGCAGAAAACAACAACAGCTAATTCCAAATCTTGTGTATAGTAATTTTTACTCATGAGGTTTAAACTGACATGAAGCATACACAATTACTTGATCATTATTTATTAATACACAACTATATCCTTTCAACAATGCATCACTGCAGAAAACAAACTCAACATTTCTAGAAGGAAGTACCAAAACTGGAGCATTCACCAATCTTATTTTCAATTCATGAAAACAATCATCACATTATTTTGTCCAGATAAACTGAACACCTTTTTGAGTTAACATATTCATTGGACTAGATAACCGTGAAAAATTTTCAACAAACCTCCAGTAATAACATACCAAACCAAGAAAACTTAGAATCTCTGTGATATTGGTAGGTCTTGGCCATTCTTCAACAACTTTTTTTAGTAGAAAAATATTTATTCCATCCTTAGAATCAATGTGACCATGTAAAAAAATTTTTCGCAACAAAAATTCACTCTTACTAAACATTCTATATAATTTACTTTCTCTTAAGGTTTTCAAAACAATACTTTAGTGACATTCATGATCCTCTTGACTTTTAGAATATATTGAAATATCATAAACAAACACAACTAACATTTTTAACCAAATTCAACTGAGCCATCACTGTAACAAACTATTCAATTTAGATTCAGACCATCTCAGGTTACTAATTTTGGAATGTTGTCTTCCTCTTGATGTCATCCAATCAATGCTGCCATGTTTCCTCTCTTGAAACCCATTATGAACACAAAAATATCATAGGCAAAGAAACATGGTAATCTCTAAATTCTATATCATTTCAATCTTACCGTAAATTAAAAATAATTTATTGATATTAATTAAACAATATTCTAACTCCTAAAGATATCTAAACTGACCTCTGATGCCAAATATAAGGGCCCGACCTTAAAACATTACATAATAATGAATTAAATGAATAATTAACAGTGATCATCATTTCATGTTTAGCGTTTTATAGAATTAGTCCATAAATATTACATCTTTAAAAAATTATAATGTAGAAACTTCTACTCTGTTTCCATTTGTTTATAAAATAAAAACTTTTGAAAAAATTTCATGTCTAGTTCCATGTTTTAGAGAGAATGACTTTCCCTTGATCCCATCTTTGACCCAATTCATCTTTATGTCCTGTGAAAAACAATTCAAAACTTGGGATGAGCATAAAAAGATTAGTAAGGTTTTTAAAATAAAGAAAGGAAACATTAGTCCATAAAAACATAATCCTTTTAACATACTTCTTGAATCCATACGATTTATGAATAACACACAGAAACCATAAATAAAAAAGGTAACTTATGGCATCATTATCATACTTATATTGCAGCTATCACAACTAGATAGGGAGTTAAGTTGGAATTCACATTCTAATATAGTATCTAAATCTATTATGATAAACATCAACTTTTACCTATTCACGTTACCCAATGCATTGAAGAGATATCTCGGGCTCACCCTCCCTATGTTTATCATAGAACCACCTATATACGTAAAAAATTCCCAAGAACCATAACATATTCATAACACATAAAACAAACATAAAGGAAAGATAACACTTCCACATTTCAATCATAATATATCATTTAAATATATATATATATAACAGGTCCATTAGCAAAACCCTTTTCAATACCAAAATATGTTAAAGAATTCAAGGTATTTATTTTCCTTTTAAAAACATTATGGCTTGTTATGGATTCCAAAGATCAAATAATGCTCGTGACGATGGAAAAATCATTGTCACCACGTACATTAAAAAGATAAATTCTTTTTTTTAGTAAAATACTTCATAAAAAGATTACATTTGAATGAAATGAAAACCCAAATGGGTTTATTCACCGGTTAAAATAATTTCTTGTATAAAACAAATCATGAATCAATGAAAGGATATTGAGATGGAGTCCCTTACCTCGGGTCCGACATAAACCGTTAATTCTTTCAAATCCTGAATAATAAACTAAATTTAATTTGTAATTTCTTAAGAAATTTTTTCATGTTTATTATTCCTTTTATATCACTTATTACCATGTTATAAACATTATGTAATAATTTTTGTTAATAATTGCCGTTTTGTCGATATTTGGTACTTGAGTCAAAAAATGAACTTCTTATAATTTCAAGTTGTAAATCTGGAACAAATTATATTATCTCCAAAATGATATTAATGATTTAGATATTGTATATATCATATATATATATATAGTATATATATATATATATGTATTTATAACAATATATAACATTTGGAGATATGAAATTAAATGCAACGTTCTTAGAGACTGTAAGTCGTACATACGCGTGGACGCTACATTCATTTCTATTTCGTATTTTAATGGGATGAAAACATAATGATACATATTTATATAATAATTATAGTATAATTTAATATACAATATTAGTAACTACATCCTTTATATGTTCTACATGTGGCATGAACGAGTCATATAAATTTGAGGGGGCAGTAGTCTGCACTTCCTCAAATGAAATTTGAGTGTTTACCCATAATGGAAAACATAAAGGTATGATAAAAAATATAGAAGAATAGAAACAATATAAATATAATTTATATCACATATAAATAAAGTGCCATCCAAATGGCCACCATGAGAGGCGGTATGAGATAATTGAACAATCGTCATTTTGTGAGGCAGTAGTTTGTCATCCATAGAAACTGTGTGTTCTTTACCCATTATATAGAGAAGTGTGTAAGAGTAGTTTAAATACATCTCCTAAAAAAATGTATTATATTTAGGATACTGGTGTTGTTATAAAATAAATGAATAAAAATAATTTAGGGGGTTGGAGAAGTAAAATAAAATAAAAGAACTTAAGAGAAGATGTTACCTTTAAATCAGGTAACTCCATTTGGTTTGAACCAAAAATATTTCTTGATGTGACTTATTCTTAAGGTAAGGATTCTAGGTAGAATAGAGGGATGTAGGGAGATTATCTACGTAGATTTTGTATGAGACTAGGGGCATTAGAGGTGTGAGTAATGGGTTAGAGGTGATGGCTTTTTATAAGGGGGAGGAGGTTCTCTTTAAGAAAGTTTGAAAATATTATTTCATTATATATCGGTTTTCAGTTTCTAAATGTCCAAAACTTATTAAAGTATATTATAAGATAACTCATGTTCTAAATATAATCGCCTAATAATAATTGTAATGTTTTTTGATATTGTTTTAATCTTTATATTTTTATTAATTTAAATCATTCATTAATAAGGAAAATAATGCATCATTATTGTGACATAAATAATTTTGTTTATTTGATGTCAAAAAATTATAAAAAAATACATTTATCTTGGATTTCTTTTTATCTTTCATATGAATATTTATAGTCGAATATATAACTTATATAACCTTATGTAAAAATTGATTTACTAAAGGATATATGTTTAAATCATTTTTTTTCATTACTTTAGATTCATTAATATAAAGTGTCATTGTCACTCTTATGTGGCCCCATGGGGTCTCAATACTGACCCAATGATGCCCATGGTTGGACATGTATCAGAAAATTGGATTAAGACACATTATAGGGTAATTTTATATTATTATAAGATTTTTTTCCCTAGGATTACCCTATTTACCTTTAGCCGCGGTAAATAAATGTCAAAAGTTAATATTCACCAAAAATTATTTTCATCTTATTGAACAAAATTTTACTTACTGAAAACAACCATGTATGTATTATTTTTAAAATTCAATTCACATAAGTGTTAAAATTTCATTGAAAAGAAAAATTCGGTTATTTAACTACTACTCAGTGTTTTCACTATTCATCAAAAATTGATGGTTTTCAGAAAAATACCAAAAAATTATCCGAAGATATATTTGATATTCTGAACTCAAAAATTATATCTATTTTACCAAATTCAATACAATTAATTTTCATTAATTAATTTAAAATTAATTCACGTTGTTAAAACGAAGGGGTGTTTTTTTAAATCTTAACTATCAAAATATTGAAACTTGTTCATGTCCATTTTCAATGTGAAATTACTTCCAATGACCAAAATTGGATTAAATGGTAAATATAAAATCGAATTAGACTTTATAACCTTTTAAAAAGTTAATCTAATCATAAAAAAAATTAGATTAAATTTCAATTTTGAATTAGAATAGAGTATTTTTCACTATTCATTATAAAATGAAATTTATTATAAAAATACTAAAAATTCACCCAAAGTAAATTTTCATGTTCCGATTCTAAATATGAATTATATTTTAAAAAATATAACATATAAAGGTGACAAAACCTAGATTTAAAAACTTTTCTCCATCAACAGGTCATAAATTGACCTTTTAATGAATATTTGACTATTTGTGATTAAAATTGGATTCATTTAGATTTTAAGCCTCTAAATCTTATTATATAATTAATAAAAAAATTAGCAAACAAGGGTAATCATATTTTAGTTAGTTTTATTTATTCCCTCCAATACAACTGCTCAATATTAACTACCATTTAAATTAATATTATATTATTATTATTAATTCCATTATGACTCAACAATGTGTGCCACATGAGATTTTAGGAGAAACCAAATGTTTCATATCAGGTACGCCATCGAACATAGAATCTCCTTTAAAGTACAATTGATATTTAATTAAAAAATATTAATAAATATGAAAATATCATATTCTTTATTTACCTGGGATGTTACATTTTATCTCTCAACCCATGTTTTTAAAATTTTTAACTTTAATTTTAGTAGAGTATCTGATGAAATCAACTTTGATTAAGGATTTAGTGCACATGATGTCTTTTTTATTTTACTTTATATATTTATATACATTTTTTAAGGTTTTAATGTCAATCTAATCCTACAAAATCCTAATGGGTAAAAGTTCCTTTTATGTAATTAATTATTGTGTATTGTTTCATTTTTTTTTTAAAAAAAAACATAACATTTGTAAGGGGTGAGTGTAGAATATTAGGCTTGGTGCATTATTGTTGGTATTAGAGCATGATTCTGGACATCATTAAAGATTAGATGTAATCGAGTATAGAAGATTAGTGGTCATAGTGTTTTATAATTGTAAATATAGAAATTAAGAATTTTTTAGATTCCGATTAACAAATAGTAAGGGTACAGTTATTTTTTTGGCGGAAGAATGTAACACCCCTAGTTTCAATAAAATAATTATTTTGTTTAATAATTTAAAATATAAAGAAATAATGATAACCATATTTTTATTCCCTAATTTTTATAAATAATATCATTATATTTAAATCAACAAATTATTTTCAATTATGAGTTTGTTTTATAAAATGTTAACAATACAAATATATGAAAAAAATTCATAATTATGAATGCATTAATATTATTTTAAAAAAAATTTAAATATATGAATACTTTTTTTACTAAATACATTCAATTTGATTAATGAGGATATATTTTGAGGAAATTATTATTTTCATGATTTTTGTTTTGAAATTACAAATAGATATAATTGTATTATTCTATAGTATAACTATTTTAATATAATGTTAAATTGTTAATGTATTATTATATAAATGTGATTTTTATATAAAATAGGATTATAATTTTTTCATAAAACATTAATTATTTATAAATTATGAAAATTTTAATTCTTTTATGAAGAAAATAAATAAATATAATTATGTTGGTTCTATAAAATATAATTCTCCAAATATATGATATATATATATATATATTAGTATTGCATTATATAGAGTGAAGAAATTATTTTTATTAAATTATTACTTTTTAAGTGATTTAACTTATAATTAAAAATTTATTTCATATATATATATATATAATAAAAATAAAAAATAATATTTGATTAAAAAAGAAATGAAAAAAGGGAAATTGGGTTTGCGGGTAGTGGTTCGTGATGACGTTGTCGCACTTGAGAAATCAGGGTTTGGGGTGGCATCAAGCCATAGGTTTGTCTAGGGAGAAGAAGTGGTGCTGAACAGAGCTCTTTGGGGGAGATGAGTCATGGAGACAGCTTGTGGTGAGGAAGGAGGACCACTAGCTAGGGATTCTAAAAGTTGTGGCATCATTTGGTCTCGACTTCGATCTAGTGTTCGTCCGCAAAGATGGAAAATCGAACCAGATATTGGTTATATTGTTCTTCATAAACATCTACTGGTTCAAATTTTTCCAGTTGCGGATATGATCTTGATTGTTGATCTTCTCCAACCTAAATAGGTAGTGTTTTTATTTTGTTCTAAACTGGGTCTATTTCAGATGTCTTTATGGGAGTATTTTATTTTTTGATTTATCTATAGATTATTTAATGACTGATATTATGTGGTCCACATATTTATCCTTCATTTTTCTATGTTTACATTATTTTAATCTGCTCAATCAATTTTATATATTGGTTTCTTCATTCGAGTGAATATAATGATGTAAAATATTACAAATGTAATGTTATTTTATTATCAAATTTCCTCTTGAGACTGTATACTATCTTCCAATGAAATCTTACATCTGTGTAAAATATCTCAATAAAATCTATTTGAACTAGTCTGAAAATTTCATATTTGGGGAAATCAACATTGAGTCTGGAAAGGGGATTCTGTAGCAGCAGAAGTCATTCTGTTTGTTCTAAAAGAATAATATAGTAAGGGATATAGTATTTTCATAGATATTTTGGAAACATTTAATTTGTAATATTAATTTATTTAAATAAAATATGGTATATATTAATCAATACTTATGATAAGATTATTCTCCCCTTTTTTACAGAACAATTGAAGTATGGTAGATCACTAATATGAAGAAGAACTATTATTTTGGAAAAATATAACAATAAGTTTTTATTTTCGAAACCTAGTTTTGAGTAAGGGATTTATTTATTTAAATCCTTTAAAAATTATGATTTTATTATTATGTTCAAACGTATTTTGTAAGGGTTAAATTAATTTGATTTTCAGATTTTGGTTCATGATACTTTTACTAAATTCTATACAGGATGAGTTTGTCAAGTTATTTATTTTTATTAAGGTAAATAATTTTATTTTATACTAAGATGTTTATGTTTTACTCACAAAAGGAATTTAAATATGAAACTATTATATAAAATTATTTTCAAATCGCACCTCCGTGTCCTAATTTATGTTTATGATTAATGTATTTATGCAGTTATTAAGATTATTCTCAACATAAATATATGTATTATTCCTACCCATCTACTATTTATTTCAATGTCATGAATGAATTATTTTTATGGGTATAATATATTTAGTATGCCAACATACATATATACATGTATTTCATGAATATTGTAGGGTCCTAAAAATTCTTCTAAGGGAAGAAAATACCCATGTAATTTCATTGTAGAAGGAACTAAGGACTTTTATAGGCATAGGAAGGCGAATGTAATCAAATGGAGTTACATTTATATTAGGGAACATGATGGAATTCAATTTTTCAAGTGTCCCACGTACCATTTACATGGAAAGGTACATAGAGGAGATGAGGGACCGCGAACATCCATGAAGGTGGGACAGTCCTGGATCCGCTAGCCCACGAAACAATGGCCAGAAAGTAGGCCAAACTGCCAACTTCCCCAACCGAAGGAATTCTGCGTGGAAGATAATCTTCCAACCGTACTGTGAACCCCTCATTTCATGAATTAGCAGAAAATGATGGTTCTGTGAACCAATATTGCCTTCCAAAATCCCCACCGGCCCCGGTTGACCGAGTCGACCGTGGGTCAAAATACTGCTTCAATGGGCGTCCACAAACAGTGCCACGTGCCCAGTAGATATGATCATTCCAATACACTATAAAAGGAGAACAATAGAATGGAGAAGAGGAGAGGGATAGAAGAAAGGTGATGAAAGCTTGAGGGAGACTCAAAAGTTGCACTATGGCTTCCATCTTGTTCATCGTTGAAGCATTAACCATGAACCACTTCCTCCGTAGGTACAGCTGGTCGCGAACCATAAAATGGGGGAAATGAGTAAATATTATAAAACCATAAACCTAACATGTAAAACGCAAACCTAACTCGTAAAACACAAACCTAACTGGTAAACCATGAACCAAAGACTACTCTCTGATGAATTTCCCATGAACAGTAGTCCCCCGGACCCCCTTTCAGTATAGTGCAACGTGTAGTATACCGTTACGCAGATTGAACCCAGCACCACTTACCCAATCGGTAGACAGATACAACCCAAAGAGGAAAAATGTGTCGCTTACCCCATTGGTACATAGTTGGAAATACCCATGCCCGCGTACCACACTGGTACATTGAAGGTCCCTCTGCCCACAAACAACTATGGTACATAGGGCTTTCCCCATCCGGCATACGAAACCAGTTGGTGGAACAGGGTATTTTTGGGTATTGTTACCTCCCGTTATAACCTCACCCCTCCATTACCGTCTAGTCCTCCAAAACCCTTCCATTGACCAGTCCCCCAACACTAGTCTGATGCCTCCTTCGAAACCACCAGACCCATATGATCAGACCATTAGGTGCATTAGCGCGCCCCATTGAGTGTACAAACCCACAGAAAGAGAATTCGTGAAGTCCCTCCCAACAAAGGTGTGTAATTTGGGACTACCTATAATGATACATTCCCAAGGTAACCTGAATCCCAAACATGGGTTGCCAACCCCAACATCCCCATTCTTGGGGTTAAGGGTGATCACTTGCATTTCAATCCAATGAGGAATAGTGATCAGTCGAAGGGGTTATGTTCACTCCCCCCTTTGGCAGGGAAGAAACTCCTCCCCTTCCCAGAACATGTTTTGGGGCCCTTCTACTTAGGTAAGACCCCTATATTCCAAGTCAGGGTTCTGGGACCTTCAATGTCATTTCACGTTGAAGGGTTTATTGCTCCACGCCCTCTACCACCATCACCCTGACCTCTTCCATTGTAGGCTCTCCCTCCCCCACCAACAGTAGGGAAGGCATGTGAATTGTTTAATCATTAACATACTCTTGTCTCTCACACCAAGCATGACTCATGTGGGATTATAGGATTGTAAAAATTACTATATATAAACCTTATGAACTATGATAACTCCAATTCTTGACAAAATCAAGATATGTTGGATGCCTTTTAGAAGTAATGTTCTCAAAATAGAGCCCATCCATAAAGGGTCCACCCAATCATGATTCTAAAATGGGAAGATTCAACGCATAATACCCACACCTATTGAACTACTAGAATTATGATTCCTGAGAAATCAAGATACGTAGGACGCCTGTTAGAAGGCCTGAGCCCAAAAGGGTGCCCGTCCATAAAGGCTCCATCGAATCATGATTCTCAAATGGGTAGCTTTCATGCGTAAGCCCAAAACCTTCTGAGAGAACACTTATTGTGGACCAAATCAGGATACGTAGGATGCCTTCCAGAATGCCCGAGCTCAAAAGGGTTCCCATCCATAATGGGTCCACCCAATCATGTTTCTCAAATGGGAAGCTCCCACGCTTAATCCGCACACCTCTGAACTATGTGGATTCTGATTCCTCTCCCGAGGATATGTAGGAGGCCCTCCTTGTGGGCCAGATCCCAACATACATTCACCTTCTATCCCCCTTTTATGACGATAAACACCAGAGAACCTCATAATATGGCTATGTTAGCATCCCTTATGTGGCATTGAACATATGCATGCTCGCGATGATCTTGGAATCCTAGGGTAGCCTGTGGAAACACTCTTTGATATAAACCAAGGATTCATGGACATATGAACATGACTTAAATATATAAGAGACTCCTGGAACAGGAAAAAATCCTCCACCGGAATGGTGCGGTGAGCTTGACCTCTCATCATCTCGACCAATGGATTCCTTAAGTATCATTGCCAAATTGTCAGTTGAATAGCGTCGACCATTGAAAAGTAGGACTATGAATTATGGATACCAGGGCCGTTGGGAATTCTTGGATCCATCGATAAACCTGTTGGAGACCATCCAAGGAAGTTATATTTCAGAAGGATGGATTTCATGATTACTTGACCCCCTTGAAATCACCTGTTTTGACTAACATTTCCCATGGGGTAAATTCAACCTTATTTAAAGGATAATTACGATTCAAAACATGCAACCTCGGAGGCGGAACAAAAATGGTTAACCCAACGTCAATCCTTAAACGAGGTGGCGATTTTACCCAAATGATAAATGAAAAGAGGATAATGCAAGTCAGAATATTATGTTCACCTCGATACATGGAAAACTCACCACCTTAGAGGTAGAATAAAAATGGTGAACTTGATGAGAATCCTAAATCAAGGTGGCAGGCTTAAGCAACCTAGGCCCGTTCACCCCGTAGAAAAAAAAGGAAGGGGGCCAAGTTGAATCCCCAGATATGGATCTCTTCAAAGGAATGCTACATTGACGAAGTTTTGTGGTTTTCATGTCATATATATATATTGCAGGTTCTTGTAGAGTGGCCATTGGTCCACATGGCATCCCCATGTTCCATGAAGACGCATGCACCAATGATCTTGCGGGCGGTTGAGGCCTCAATGAAGAGCAGGACCCCTTCGCCTACCCAACGTCTTCAAAGCTGGGTGTCTAATACATTGATCAAAGACTACAACCAAATTGGTACTCTCCCCATGTGGGAGAATTCAAGATGACCCCTCTAGTTTGCAAAGGTCCACCAGTCACATCTTCAGCCGCTGCCGTCACCCCATCAATAGTCATCCCTGGTGGTCATCTTGAAACGTTTCGGGATCTTGTCCCTAGAACGTGACAATGTGTACCTCCAATATCACAGGGAGGAAGATGAAGTAAATGCTGATGACTTCATCCCAACCGCACATGGGTCCTACCCAAGGTCCCCTTTTAGAGAGCGTTGTCGCCGACACCAGATGACCAGACCTCCTCCCACCGAGGAGGATCTTATAACGAGGGAACCATCCAAATTCCATGAGACTCAGGCCCCTCGGGCTACTTACCAAGGAAGGAAAACATATAACTAGGAACACACTATCACCCTAGTTCCTGAGGAGAAGCTCCACCATACTAACGTGATGGAGTTATACGAGAAGACACAAAACTCCAAACTCTCCACTCAAGCCCACCATGGAAATAGGAGTGAATGGTAAGATCACACACACGTATTTGCTAGTACTCGTTGGTCACACTGTTCAGATAGAGCGACAAGCTATAGGCAAATGCATATATCTGCCGACACACAACAAGCCCGCTATCAAAATAGGGCAACAACTAGCTATACGCTGGAAAAAATACTTGTTGATGCACAAGAAGCTCTCCATTCAAATAGGGAAGCACTCAGCTATACGCAAACCCAAACAGCTACTAATGCACTACATGTCGGCAAACAAAATAGGTTGGAAAGAAAATTTGAGTAGAGTTAAATTTATACATATGCATACAAAGACCGTGAGACAAATACAGTGGTAAGAGGGTGGATGAAAATCCCCCCATGAATATGAAGACCACCAGTCAAATACGATGGCGACCAGAGATGACAGCTAGGGACAGAATCGTTCCTCTATCTCGGCACAGTAGAACTACCAGTATCTACTGGCGACTCATGGAATACTGAATAAGGCACAAACTTATGCTCTGAAATCATAATGGGCCTTCATACTTGTTCTTGCTAAGGATGTATTGTAGCACATCCTTGAAATGATGGAAGATCATATGTCGATCCCAGACTATATCCTCCAAACATGCCCTGATATCATTGCATCGGTGGAAAAGCCATGAATTCGGTCCCACGGCCTGATTTCCTTGAACGGAAGGGATCACTCACAAAATGAGTCAGTCACTCCGGAGTAGTTTTTCATCCCTGCTCTAGTCCATGAGGGTCGATGACAATAGCATGTGATATACAGAAAACTGGATCAAGGAAAAACACATATTCCAACTAGGGGTCATCAGTCCAACATGGTGGATGCTCCAGAGCCGGAATATATCCCTGCCAAAACTCAAGATGCTCGTCGGCATATCCCAATGACACCACGGGACCCAACAAGATGAAGAAACATATACAAAGTCCATTACCAACAACAAATGGCTCTGGTCACCCATAATAAAGTTCCTAAAATCATAAACCTAACTGGTATACTGCGAACCAAAGACGACTTGCAGATGATTTTCCTGTGAATGGTAGTCCCCAAGACCCTCCTACAGTATGGTGCTCCACATTGAATATAACTACGCGGATTGAACCTAGTGTAGCATACCCAAATGGTACACAGATATAACTGAAAGCAGCAATATCAGCCGAATACCACTTTGGTATGCTGTTGGTGATACCCATGCCTGCGTACCACACTGGTACATGGACGGTCTCTCTTCTGGCATACCACTATGGTATGTGATTATTTCCCTATCCCGCGTAAGAATCTAGTAGGTAGAATGGGGTGTTTTAGGGTATTGTTCCCTTTGCATCCAACCTCACCCCCCATTAACGTCCATGCCTCCAAAATCATTCTGATTACCAGTCGCCAAACACTTATACAAAGCCTCCTACAAAGCCACCAGACCTGTATGATCATACTATCAGGTGAATCAGCATGCCCCATTGAGTCTACATACCCATGGTATGCGAAGTCACAAAGGTCCTCCCAATATAGGTGTGGGCTTCGGGAATTCCTATAAGGATACATTCCCATGGTAACCTAGAACCCAACCTTGGGATGCCGACGTGGACCTCCCTATTCTCGGCATTAAGGGTGAAAAATTTCAGTCCTATCCAATGCGGAATATTGATCAGTCAAGGGGGTTATGTTCTCTCCCCCATTCTAATGAACAAAACTCCCCCTTCATAGAACATGCTCCGGGGACCTCCCACTAGGGTAACTCCCCAATCATCCAAGGTAGGGTTTTGTGATATTCAATGTCATTTCATGTTGAAGGGTTCATTGCTCTATGCCCTCACCCACCATCACCCTGACCTATTCTGTTGTATGTTCTCCCTCCCCCACCAACAGTAGGGGAGGCATGTGCATTGTTGAAGCTTTCGCATACTCTAGTTTCTCATACCGAAAATGACTCACATGGGCTTAGAGGATTGTATGAATTACAATATGCACACTTTCTGAACTTTGAGAACTCTGATTCATGGTTAAATCACGATACGAAGGATGCCTCTCAGAAGGCTCGAGCACAAAACGGTTCCCATCCATAAAGGGTCCAACTAATCCTGATTCTAGAATGTGCATCTTCCATGCATAAGACCCACATTTTCTGAACTACAAGATCTCTGATTCCTGCCCAAATTAGGATACGTAGGACACCTGTCAGAAGGCCTATACTAAAAAGGGCTCTTATCCATAAAGGGTCCTCCCAATCATGATTATCATATGGGAAGCATCCATGAGTAAACCTCACACCTTATAAATTACGATAACTCTGATTTCTGACGAAATCAGGAAACATAGGAAGCCTGTCAGAAGGACTGATCTCAAAAGGGTGCCCATCCATAAAGGGTCCACCCAATCATAATTCTCAAATGGGATGCTTCCATGCGTAAGACCCATACCACTGAACTACGTGGGTTCTGATTCCTCTCTCGGGGATACTTAGGAAGCCCTTCTTTGTGGGAGCGATCCCAAAATTAGGCCACCTTCCGCCCCCCTGGATGATGATAAACTACAGAGTGCTTCATAATAAGGCTAATTCAGCATCGCCACTGTGGTATAGAACATATACATGCTCGTGAAGATCATGAAAACCCAAGGTATCCTCTGGACACACTCTTTATGAATAAAAAAAGGATTCATTAATATATGAACATGACCTAAATATATAAAAGAGTCCTGGAATAGGCAACAATCCTCCCCCGGAAGGGCGCAGTGAGCCTGATATCCCATCCTCTCGACCAATTGAGTCCTTAAGTATCATTGGCTAAATTGCCAGCTGATGAGCGCCTGCCTTTGGGAATCTGGTCCATGAATCATGGATACTGAGGCCATTGGGAGTTCATGGCTCAATGAATAAACCCGTTGGAGACCATCTTAGGAAGTTATATCGGAGAAGGAAAGATTTCATGAGCACTTGACCCCCACATAATCACGTGTTTGGACTAATAGTTCCCATGGTATTAATTCAATATTATTTAAAGGATAATGATGCTTCAAAACTCACTACCTCGGAGGTGGAAAAAAATATATAAATATATGTGTATTATTGAATGTTCAATATCACTTGACACGTAATTTTTGGTTTATGATTAAGTATATTTTGTTACATAAGTACTTATATACATATATATATTACAATATATATACATACATATATATACACTATTTATAAAATGTCGATATTAAACTTATTCCCAAGTTTTAAATTATTTTGGGCAGAAGTATATAGGAAATATTTCATATTTTTAATTAAATTGATTATGACTATCCATTAGTTATTCTATTAATGAAATTGAAGTTATGAATATTGAAATTTCATCATGTCATATATATTTTATACATGGACATATATTGATGATTATTTAATGACACTTATTACAATTAAGTATGTATACATATATATATATATATGGATATATGAATAAGCATTGGATTAAATTATCAGTTATCAGAACCACCTTCATAAATTCATTCATATGAAGTTATGAATGAAATTTATAATTGAATGAATGCAAATAAAACATCTATGTTAATATACAAATTCAGGTATAAGAGATTTCATTTTTCAAAGTATATCAAATAAATTTATAGTAAGGTTTTCATCTATATAATTAAAAATGAATACAAGTGTATGTGTTTTAATTATTGTTCTCATATTAAAATAAAAACTCTAGTTGAAAACATATATATATCTGTAATTAAAGCATAACATGTTTTCCGAAAATCCGGCACATGAACATTGTATATATGGTGGTAGATTGGGGGCTGAACCCATCCTTCACTATGTAGGTAGGCCCAATAAAACCATTAATGTTTCAATTGGCCCCATAATAGTGTTTTGTTTTAGAAGCTTTTATAATGTTTTCAAAAAACACTAGAATATGTTTAAAACAATCATTGAAAAGAATTATTTCATAATATGATATAGTATTTTTTATTTCGTATGTATTTTCAGTTAAAATCAAAAATGTATATTTCTATTTTTAATTTTTTTGAATGTATTTTCAAATGAATATATTAAAAAATGTTTTCGAAGGTCTTAAAACCCCATTACTTAGATTTTTTCTCTCACCACATGTTTTAAAATGTTTTTCTAAAGTTTGTATTGAGTTTCCGGTGGTGTCCTCTGCGATTAAGGAGTTATCTCACATGAAGTAATTTACTTTTATTTTATATTTTTCAATATAGTTTGGTTAAGTTGTATGGTTTTTATAATCCTCCAAAATTTAGACCGGTAAGTGTTTATTGTATGTAATTAAATGTTGTGTATTTTTTTAGTTTATTTTTATTAAACAAATATACACAACATTTATAAGGGCTTAATCTGGTAGCTCAGAAACGGGGTGTTATAAGAAACCATTATCAATGTGAATGGACTATAAATAATTAACTGATGCATATATTAATATACAATGTAGTTTACAAAAAAATACTGTTAATAATGATGAAAATCAATGAATGTTAAATATGAATTTATATTTAAACCATTCATGGTTTTATATTTATGAGTATGGTTCTATTATAAAATTATAATAAAAATAAATTTATTATATTGGCTGTGAGAATTACAAATAAGAAATCTCGACTTTGCAAAAGTGTTTTACGTTATAATATCATTTTATCAAGATTTTTTGTAATTATGTTTTATAATGACAAAATTATATGAACTATATATAAAAATTATTATTTATTTTATTCTATAAATGTTATGATTTCATATTATATTTTCCCTTACATTTACCACTCATTAAGTACTCAATAGTCCAGATGAATGTTTTTAAGAAAAACTCCTTCCATTTCTCTTTTTTCATAATATTTTCTACCTTTTAAATATTTTAAATTTTGTTTTCTGAATAATGTTTTCAAAATTATATACTGATTCAGTAAATATATTTCTACCCCTTATTGAATTTGAATTATTTTTAGGGTAATCTTCTACTCATTTTCAAAATGAAATTCTTCTATCTTTTTACTAAAAATGTAAAAGGAATTGTTCGATTAAATATACATGGAATGAACACCATTCCAAATCATCAATATTACTAATTTCATGGAATAATTCTTTAAAAATATACATGGTTCTTAAAATTATCAATATTTTCTCTATATTTAGGTTATTCATAGATAATAAAAACATATTTTGAAAATGAACTATTAATTTTCCCCAATAATTATTGTACTATTATATAAAACAAATTCATTTAAAAAATATATTTTCATCTTTCTTATCATTTACTGGGAGTATAATACACTATTAAAATTTTTACAGATCCTTTAGATTTTTTATATTATGGTGACTAAATTTTTATGAATTAAAATTTAATTCTATGGGTTGTAATATGATGATATGGTGAATTAATAATGATCTTGTGGCATATATATAGGGTTTTCATTATGTTTTGGGTGAGACTGAAATTATATTGGCTTCCATTTCATTTAGGGAAAAATTATATAACATTAGATAATAAGGAGTATAATTGGAGTTATCTTATTTTTGTAAGATAATTTTTCCAACATCATAGAAATTGGTCTGATCCTTGAATAAGAAAATAAATTAATGAATGGTGAACCGATTCAAATATAATTGTCTTGGTAGTCATACTAGACTAAGGATGTTATTTTTTATACCTATTATTTAAATACTTATGACTTAACCATTGGTTATATTCTCAATACACACGATTTAATATTTAGGATTACAAAATTTTATTTCCTGTTTATTTTGATTGACAAATCCTTTTTCAATTATTCATTTTTATAGATCATTGACCATTAGGTATGATTAATAAAAGTTTGATCATGTTATTATAACATTATTGTAATCCTATTACCAATTATCATCATTGGATGACATGTATTATGTTTACCAATACTATGTATCTAATCCCACACATTTTTATGTTTTTCATCCCTTTGTAAAAAAGAATTTTTTTAGTATATATGTGTAAGATGGTTTCTAGTTGAGAAGAAGATATTGGGAAAAAATGCATAGATTTTATATAGAAATTGTTTATGTATTATTGTTTTAAAATACACTAATACTTTTTATTTCTCTAATGGATCATATTGTTATAAAATTAATATTTATGTATTAATATGTAATATTAATGTATGACTTTTTTGGGTCCCTATAGTAAAGGGCTTGAAAAAATCTAAAAACTTGATCCATGGAGACTGATTGGGTGATTAAAGACGTTATATAAACATTCACACAATTATTGTCTTTTTTTAGATCCACCTAACTTGTTTAACATGTGATTCCATTATATTATGAAGAAATATTAAAGAAAAATTCATTCTCACTGTTATTAATAGGGATTTTCACCACCTCATTAAGGAAATCCTAAAACTTTGGTTTCCTAAATCAACAAAGAACTTTTTCCTTCCCTTGAAATTCATTTTCAATCTATTTATCTTCGAGTAAAAAAGAGATAAACCTATTCCATCAATCTTCATGGAAGATATTAAAGAAATATATAATAACCCAACATGAGAGTACTTTTTAATTAAATTATTTTTATTTTATTTCTATATTCCAATTATAATTATAAGATTAAAATTTAATTAAATATGTTTCACATATATAATGAAGTATATTATTCTCTGTTTATAGATATTATTCGGCTTTATAATTTTCTAATATGAAATTAAAAATTATTGTTTGTTTGTCTGTGTGTGAGGAAAATATCCTATACAAAGAATATTGTTTCATTTACCTTACGAAACATACATGGAAGGTCACAAATGTTAATTTAATTGATATTTTTGATAATAATATAATATTATATATTCAAAAATAATAAAACATATCATATATCTTTTTTGTTCTATAGAGAACAAACTGGGAAACAATAAAAACATGGGGACTACCACCCCTATTGAATGACTAATTTATTATTTTCTTTTCACCACCACCATACAAGGATAATAATTATAATAATTTTAATGCATTAACATATTTCATATGATATCAATATTCTTATATTTTGATTAAATTGGGAATATATTAAGGATTAGATAAAAACTGATCATTGTTAAATCAATTATTTAAAATATATGCTCTACGGGGAATTTTTTTATTAAAATAATGTAATATTTTCATATCCTTTAAAAATTTATATACATACATTATAAAAATAACATAACAATCCAATAAACACTAAATGGTATCATGATTCTACTATTTTAATGATTTTTTAACAACATTACTTTATAATCATCAATTAATCATTGTATTTTCATGTTCGTATTAGTTTGATAACATAAAAGAACAATGCCATGAAATTATATCATATATGAATAGTTAGAATATTTATTGATATAATATAAAATTAAAACATAACTAATTATATGGATTTGGAATTTTATATGATACATCAGTTGTTGCATAATAATTATGTAACCGATCATTTGTTAAGAATTAATGAAATAATGTTATTAATTATTTAATATTCTAGAATAATGAATGAAACACTCAAAAAAAGGAATCTAAATAACAATAGTATCAATATAAATCATAAAATATAGTCACATTAATGATTTTTTAAACATGTAAATTTTATGAAAAATGAATACTAACATCACTCCCTTGAATATTGTATAATGTGTTAATGTTATAAACACCCGATGTAGGAAAATTGATAAAAAATAGAAAATCTATATGTGAAATTTTTATCAATGAGGATAATAAAGTGTTCTAAATATATATATATATATATATATATATTGTTATTCAGAATTTAATTAATTAATATAGTTTTATTATTAAGGATATTTAGAGCATGTGAAAAACTAATGATGACCAATGTAATTGTTTGGTCTAAAAGTATCATTATTTGGGGTATATTTTAATATCCAACTACCTCACATTAAATTACTTTTATACATCCTATTGAATATATAACAGTATGAATTATATTTATTCATTGAATTTGAACAAAAAATATTGTCTCTCTCTATTTCAATGCAATTTTTGTAGTATTTTTTTTAAAATCGTAAGGTGTTTTCACTGAAATATTTTTCATGGGCCCTAGTCACTCCAAATTGAAAATAATAATTCATTATTAATATATTATACCATATGATGGTGTTATTTAATATTTAAACTTCCATTTAATCGTAAATCATGTTTCAAACTGAATTCTTCTTTCCTTGATGATTATTTTGTTTAATGAAAATGTATTTTGGTTTAGAATATTTCCCATTTAATTTAATGGATTTTCCTTATACCCATTATTTTATTCCCTCTAATATTTTCCATTCCCACGTCAAAACTCAAATTATATTTACCAAAAATGAAAATTATATTTCCCATTAATAATTTTAAATAAAAATATGGTTTAGTTAATCTTTCCCTATGTGGGTTTTCAGAAAATGTATTTCCAAATGTTTAAATAGTTTTTTATCCTTTCAAAATAATATATTTTACCATCCACTCCACATTATTTATTGATTAACTTTATCTGATTTAAATGTTACTAAATTAATGATTCTTTTTTAAAAGTAAGTTTTTGAAAAAATAAATCAAAATTCCTCTCAAAAATTAAATTTCTTGGTTTCCATAACATCATAGTTCAAGATAATGATAAACTTTATTTGTAAAACCCCTTTTATGATTTAATTACCAAATAATTTTTTATCTCAAAATGCGTACATTCAGAAAATGATATATTTAATGAATCACCCTCAAAATTCTCTAATGAAATATATTTTTTGGTTTTTGAGTTTTTCCTATCATCCTTTTAAATGTTTGATGTAAATTTGGTGATTCATTCGTGAAGTGTTATGATAAAAAAAATTAGTTCCTTGGGTTCTTTATTATGTGATGAATGAAAACCTTTTTAATTCCATTTGATTTTCATTCTATATTTTGTAATTCATGAAATATGGAGAGAATATTTTTGGGTAATGATGTGTGGTGTCTTATATAACCCTCAAATTCAACAGATATCGTTTTATACTTCATTTAGAAAATAAGATGAGTTTAGACATGAAGAATATTAGCAACGATCATAATATTGATCATGGAAAATATTTATAATGGATAATTCCAGAAGAATATTCATTGAAATGATATATATTTTACATTTTCATAATATTGATCATGAACATAATGATGATTGTCACTATTGACAAGAGTTTGAGTGAGCATTATGGGGATTAGCTACATTCACAAGAATGATCATGAAATCGATGTGGTTATCAATGTTCACACTGTTATGAATGACTTGTTTATGTGTAGTCCAAAGTTCTATGTTATATATACTATGCCTTAGAAAATGATTATTATATAATATATTATAAATCATTAACCATGTCATATTTTGTTATTTTGACAACACATTCCCCTCAATCATGACATATGGAGAACTCTTAATTTTCCACGTATATTTTAATATGATATTTCATCCATGGTCATGTTTTCAGTCATTATTGTGATATAAACATTGATTAAATTTAAATTATATTTTCCCATAATTACAATTTGAGTTCACCACATTCATATATTTATATTACCTGGTTTTTGAATATGGGTAAAAATTAGTAGAATTATAGAAAGAGTATAGTGTTTCTCAGTTATGGGGTAATATTCACAATCTCTATAAAATATTATTATTATGATTCTAGTCTCCAAGATACTATTCATACTAGTGCTTGACCTAGGATACAATTTTTAACTTTTATTAATTTTATCATTAAATTATTGTAATAATAATTTATGTTTATCTTGGGTCACTATAATTTTTGTTAGAGTAAATGATTAGTTTTTTATAGAAGATATTTTAGTTACATTTGTGATCATTTTTTAGACAATCATATTGAAAACCCTAGAAAAGATTCTATTTATGTATTAGTTTTCATAAATATTAGTAATGTATTAGGAATCTGTTTTCCCTATATAATATCCATGTGCTGATACTAGCATGTGTATCTAGCATTGGAATATATGCACCTAGGGTTAATCTAACTAAATTGGCATTTTTTTCATTAACTCGATCTCCACCCTAATGCATAGTGACAGGCTCAAAGATAGCACGTCGGGATAGACACTCAAAAAGGATAGATTATATTGATGAAATTATCATTACTAAACACTATTATGTATTGAATTCATTTATATTTTTTGTTATTAGTTGGTTAAAAATAAAAGTCCCCACATTAATTTGACATAGAATAAACTAAGTGTTATAAATGAACAACAAGTGAAAAAAAATTAGAATTTGGTTTCATAGTTTTAAATGAATGTTTACTAAGAGAATGCATCATATGGTTAATATTTATTATTCATGTGATCATTTTATCTAATTTTTTAGGATATTATCATAGTCAAATTGGTTTTAATAATTGGTTTTATTAAAGATCTCCAAAATGATGTTGTGGATAGTTTGACTCTTGATAGTACCAATTCATACCTATAGAGGAATATTTAGAATAAATTGATAGGAATATTAATATATATATATATATAGGTAAATGTTATGTTACCAGGTCATACTTATGATAGAGTGGTATGTATATCAATGATTCTGTATCTTTTACCATGATTATTAATTGGTGACCTTTATTAATGTTATTAATATGTAATAATTAAAATAATGGGGATACCATTTATTAAACTGGTAAAATGTGAAACCATTTGTTTTAGGAACCATTGATAATAATGCTATCATTATTATTATAAATGTTGTTGTTGTCATTATTATTATTATTTATCTCTAAAATTTAATTACCCGTTCACTTTTCTTTCAATTGGAATTAAATAAGATAAGAAGTTGTACCCTGCAATATATAAACTGCACTGTAGACACATCGCTCATTCATAAATGGGACATTACAAAAGCATCATATGAAACTATAGAACAAAACTATATATAATTACTCATCATGGATGAATCATATCAAATAAGACTTCAAAAACCAATAGGGTACAATAGATAGAGAAGAATAAAATTAGCATGGCTATGAAATGACATGTATCTTCTTCAGCCCTACAGAGCACTGATAGCCAAAAAAACGAATTTGTAGAAAGTGTATCATTAGAGGATAAACCGTTATGAAAATTCCATAATATGAAATCAGAATAGTGCCTTATGAAATGAGAGTGGATTGAAAAAATTATTTAGTTAGTCTAAATACAAGCATGATACTTAAGTATTATAAATATTGATGTTGCAAACATGGTCATTAAAAATATGGCCATCTCCAATATTATCATCAAATAACTCATTATCTATCATATATTCAAAAGGAAAACATAGGTCGTGTATTTTAAGGTTGTAAAATTAAAATAATATAAATAAAAATGAAAGAATATATGACATTAGAAACATATATTTACTTTTATATTAACTTTAAATATTAATATTATTATAATTATATAATAATATTTATATAAACAATTAATGTTCATATTTCAATATAAATGGGGATGTAAAATGAATGTTTTCAATATAATTAAATAATTTTAATAGTATTTGTTAAATTATAATTTAAATAAAAATAATAGTTTTTTATTTGTAGAAAAATATTTTTATTTATTTTACATTTTAACCTAATATAATAAATTTTATAATTTTAAAATAATACCATATGTTAACTATTATATTAACCTCTTATAAACTAGTAATTGATATGAAATAATATTTGCAACACTTAATGTTTAAAAGCATCATTCTCAATAAAATGAATTTTTATTATATTTTTTATTTTCATATAATAAGTAAAATTAAAATTGGGAGTAAGTAAATTAAATTAAATTACGATATTTTTTATTTATAATTTCATAATTAGATTATCATTATTTTTGGATATTATTATAATAAAATTGACATTCAGGTTAATTGATAAATATACAAAAAATGTGAATTCTATTACAATATTTGTATATATGTATGAATTAGAAATCTATAAAAAATCATGGAAAGAATAATTATTTCATAATATATAATATATTTCACAATACTGATAATTTTATATAGTCTTATGATTGATGATTTATTACTAAAGTTACATTATTCTCATAAATTATTTTAATACATTATACAATTATTATATTAAAATTAATCCTCCATAATTTTATAAATTGACGAAGAATGAATGGATTTCAAAAATAAACTAATCTTATCCAAATAATAAAAAATGGATCACTTTATTTTCGGGGATTTATATTTTGTATTTTTTTTGGAAAAAACCAGATATCATAATAAAATATTAATTTTAAAAAGTAATAAATCCAAGGGTAAAGAGCATGAAACATGTAAGAAACTTGTTTTTCATTTTTTAATTGATAGATTTTAGACCTCTTATAATACAATAGTAAATAATAATCTATTTTTGTGGCCTTATGATATGGATTACTTGTCCTTAATTTCCATGAAGTTGAAATATTTACAAAAATGTAATTCGTAACACATTTAAAAGAGACCTCGCACTACCCAATCAAGGTACACATTATAATATGGTTTCCTCATAACACCATATACATTTTGTATCCCCAATAATTCCTTATAACCCAATTGATAATATTTTCAAATTATATTATTCTATCCCATAAATTTCAAGGGGATCTTCTATGGAAATCTTCAATTTATCGATATGAATTATATTTTTTCCAGGAATTATTTTCTTTAAAATTTTATTTTACAATAATACTTTTCAATTAAATATTTTATTATATCAATATTGTATATATAATAATATTTACAATTCTATGATAATAACTATAAATGACCACCACATAGAGAATGGCTAAAATGGTATGCATGTTTCTATGTTTGTGTCAGCATACTACCGCTTACACCAAAAAATATATTTTATTCTCCTTAACCACCATATATGGATTGTTCTAATGATTAATATAGTAGATAATTATGATATTTATAAAATATTTTACATTATAAACTGATAAACCATATTATATATTTCAAATGTTATATTGAAAATGAAATAATCAACCATGAATATGTTTATCCTACTACCACCAGGGAATGATTCATATATATTTTTCTTTTCAACCATTCCATAAATGGATTGTGACAGGAATGGGTTTAGAAGAAACCATATCTATTTTCCACTTTATTTAATGATTTATTATACAATGATAGAAATAATACAATCCTAAAAGATGAAGAGGCCTTGTAACTTTATAAAATTAGAAATATATCTTAGTAACATGGAACATGGATACAAATAAATTATTTGAAAAATCATGAACATGTTATTAAAATACATTGACAATTTAAAACTCCATGGTATAACCTATGGATATACATTAGAAAGGGGTGGGATATGAAACCCACTATTTGAATAATAAATTAATAAGAATAAGAATAGTGGTAAATTAATGTTAATGGGAATGAAATAATGTCATTAAATGATTATAATAATAAAAATTTATTAAATGAAGACATCATAAGAATGTTTCAACAACATAAAACATACCCTTATAAGCATAAGTCTAGGATAACAACCAGAACATCATAAAAAAATTTCTTTGTGTAATTGCACATAAACCAAATATGGTATCTCATGAGATTAAAACATTACCCCTTTCATTATATGGATATATAATTCTAGGCGTACCCATAACATACATAACTTTTACATGAATTTTTGTTTCACATAGATCATAAAACATGATGTCATCAATCATCACATTTAATATGATGATGAAGAAGTATGGGTTGAATAAATTTAATTCCCAATGAAATATAGATAGAAAAAAATTGTGAATACCCATGATAGGAAATTAGGATTAGAATTGAAAAAAAATCGTTTATCATGAAAAAATACAATATAATTTTGACTGCATATCATGTGTACATAATTGTCCATGGATGGGAACAATGGGAGTGAAAAGTGATCCCTCATTTATTATGAATCACAATGATGAAAATTTGATTATTGAGAACACATTAAAACATGATAAATTCAAATAAAAGAGGCCACATATAAAGGAATTACTTGAATGAATATAAAACGTAATAGAATCCCTTACATTGAGAATGTGATTCAAAATTATTCGATAGAGTAGAATAAAAGTTTCATAACTTGATGGGAAGGATTTATATAGGGATATGGAGTATAGATTAATTCTCAATGGCTACTGTGTCATGTGGAAATACTGGTTCAATAGTATTTATATCAAAATGGAGGATAATTAGTTATTAATTTATATATAAATTGTTCTATAAATCATGTTGTTAAAAAAAACCAAAAAATTTAGAAAGATTATAAAAAATAAAAGTGAATTCTAATATTTTATCATGTTAAGTACACAATTAATTAATAAAATACCATTAATGATGTTCATCATGAAGTATCCTAGGTACCATTGTGAACAAATAACTAAGCCGATATTTACATAGCTCGAAGGGAATTACCGATCCCCACATGTTGGAAAATAGCACCAAGAATTATACAAAATTAATGTGGGAATGAATTTTCCACACACATTGAAGAAGGAATAAAAAAATATATGAGTAAAAAAACTCAAAATTTCTATGTGTACCATAAGTAAAAATCCTTAAATTAAAAAAAGTACGACATCAAAGAACTATATAAACATGATAAAACTACTCAGGTCCCATCATATGCAAATCACCATGTCTATGGATGAACAATTATAACTACCACAATGTTGTAATTTATCCCTGTTCGAACATGGAATGAGAGAATCTACAAACACCCAAAGGAATAGGTAGGGTGTGAGCTAAATGTGTAGTAGGGTCTCCCCAAGTATATCATAATAAGATTCCAAATTTACCAAACAAATCATTTAATTTTATATAAAAAGTCTATAAATTCTAAATCATACTGAAAAAATCATGAATTATGTTTTATATGATAGAAATAATTTAAAAAAATGGATAAAATAAACATTTTATACAAAATAGTTTATTTAAACTTCCAAGGTCATTAAATAGTTTACAAACATTGTAATTCATTTATATCTAAAATATATACATGTGATAAACTTGTTCTTCATCCAAATGGTATGATTGTTTTTTATGTGATCCTTACCAGCTCATGTGACAATACAGCTATGTGTACACACATCCCGTAGAACTAGAACAAGTGGACTCCTCACCATGATAATAAGGGATTCTATGTGATAAATTATATTGATGTTATAGTTGTATAATGTCAATTTGGTCGTAGGACAATCCCATCATAGTGTGTTTGTACCAATAACTCACTAAATACCTAGGCTTGCATGTTCTCTAGTAAAAACAATTATTAAATTTTTTTTCCAATACAATTCATCCCATTCACCCATTTGAAAAATTTCCATCATTCTATTTGAAAATTAATGGATTTTTTAATAAAGCTAATTATATTTCGATGAGAAAACCCAAATGTAATCTATCAAAACTATATCATTCCATTTTTTCTTATATAAAAATGTAAAATCAATTCCCAATTCCATTTCAAAATTAACATTCAAAATTTGAACTGAATAATTTATATTTTAAAAAACATATATTAATTTCACAATAAACCACAAATTTATTAGAATTGGGGGTTTTTCAAATTTTACGCCTAAAACAAAATTCCAACTCCAATTCCACCAATTATGTGGAATTGGTACTTTAATAAAATTTAATTTCATATGAATAAAATCCCACACTTTCAACTGAATGAAATTTAGTAAAATCAAGCTATTTAAATTTAATTAAATTGGTGGACATAAACAGAACCACTTAACTTGGGATCAATGGATCTCAAAACACCAAACCCTAAACAGGATTCTCCAACACTGAATAAATGTAATAAGGATCCAAGAAATAAAAATATGTTAAAGATCTAATACAAAGATAATGATAACTACTAACAACATAGTGATCCACGAAACATTAGGGAGGAAAAGGGATTGAGTTGGTGATAGAAAACTCAAAAGGGAAACTAATTGGGAGAGGGTTGAAGGTCATTCTCCAAGCTTCAATATGCATGTATGAGGGTTTATAATGGCCAAAAAACTCATATTTGGAGCCCTTGGGGATAGAGAAATCATAATTGTGTTATATAGATCCATAAAGAGTCTACAAATTAGGTTTCATGTATTTTGAAAATTAAATTTTATATAAGAAAACACATACACATGGTTTTCTCTGGATGAGCTTCAATGTTTTGAAAACCTGGGTGGCCTTGTCATGTGTCCCTTCATCCAAAATTTAGTTTCTACTAAGTGGGAGAACAGTTTTTCAAACTGTGTTTAATCAATCAAAAAACCCCACTCTATGGGTATTCACTGTTTTCTTTATGATGGAGCATTGTAATGACCTAGACATTTATCAATTCAATTTATCCATTCTTGTAGTAATGTCATAATTGACCACATAAGGAAATAAAATTCCACATCATTCTTAAATAAGCTAGTATGTGGCATATAAACAAAAATTCCGCACTTTTGTTTAGAATTTTGAAAGTTATTCATACACAGTTGTGATCAGTAATATGTTTGGAGTGCGATACGAAAAAATAATTTTTGGTGAATAGTAACTTACCCTTATGAATAGTAACCTACCTTTTGAATAGTAATATGGCCCTTGTGAATAGTAAATCATCCAAAATAATAGTAACCTCAACCATGAATGATTAAATAAAATTTATGCATCATATAAGTCAAAATATGACCATAGTATAAGTATTTATATTTATATAAGTCATAAGTCATAAATTATTGTTAATTAATTAATTTAATATAAAATTTATTTTCCAAAAATGTGATCATAAATTAAAAATTCTATGTCTTCTTGTTTTAAGATTATTTTATAATACATTATGTAATTTTTGAATGAATTATAAGATTAGTTTTATTTTCATAATCTATATTTTTCAAGTAAATTATTATTTTCATTGAAAATTAAATTAATCGTATTTATGAAATTGTTTTTGAATAATGGAGTTCATGTTAGATTATACACATCAAAATATGGTTTTGGTTATTTATTTGGGATTTTTTTGAAATACTTGAATTTTTTATGAATAGTGAAAATCTATATTTTACAAAATAAGAAAAATACATTAATTATAGAGTCATGGATGATGTTCTGCTGATGTAAGTGCAATTTTTTTTTCGAACTCACATGCACTTATTACTATTCTAAGTCATTTAATCATCATTATTTCTTATCTTGTGGAGAAATAATAAATTAATGATTATAATATTGAGAAAACCCATCTCCCTTCTACTATAAATACGACCCTGTAGAGCCTCAATTCACAACACCTCTCAAACTTCAATACTTGCCTAAATTCTTTCCAAAGCTCTTAACAAGCCCCTTCCCCATATTTATAAGCTTATGGATTGAAAAAAAACCCAAAACTGTTTCCCTAATGTGGTTCTCGAACAATATATATTCAAGAGATAATTTTTCTCTATTTTCATTCAATTTCAATTCAAATTTCATTAATTTTGTTCTCATAACAACAAATTCTCTTATCCAATTTTCATGATGACACTATTATGTCTGATATAATAGTATTATATCTTGTTAATGGAAGATAATTCATTATAATCCCCCCTCCCTCTTTTTTTTATAAAAATGGAATCGTTGCTCGTGATGTGTTAATTTACTTACATCATGGAAAACCACTTTAATTTTCCATCAAATCCTTCAAGGATGACAATGAAACAATTAAATTCTTGAAAAGGTTTTTGTTATGTATTTTTTATCCTTTTTTATGTTCTATAAACAACTTTTATTCATAATTCGAATTTATAAAAAAAGACATGTTTGTTGTGATCCAAAAACCGCCCAAATTAACCTCAAATGATCATCATTAAATTTTAACTAATGATTCATCCACATTGTATATTACATAATTATTTATAAGAATAATCAATTTCCATTATGATCATTAATAACATGTAATATGAATTTTGTGTGTTTATCCATGTCATACACGAACTTCTATTCATGTATACAAGTGAATCGTTCATGGGAACTATGAAAAAGAATAGTTCCGAGAAATTGATTTAAACTCTAAAACCCATTAAAAGGACCATAAAAGAACCCAATGAAACCATAATAAACCATATTCATGTATTAATGGTTCTGTGACTTCTAATTAATTAATATAATATAATTATACTGGACAATAAAGTGAATAAAGTGTTCAGATACAAAGTAAGGAAAAAATCTCAAACCCAACTTTATTTCTTCGGGTTATCCCTCCTTCACATCATATTCAGTGTTGTTACTCATTAAAAATCATTTTTTCATAATCATATTACCTTTTTAGGGATATTAATGTTTTTCACTATCGTTTATGTCAGACAAAATGTTTTAAAAATATCTCCTCTTTCAAAAACACACATTTTACCTCGCACTCAAGGTTGATGGTTCCTGTATCAAGTATGTTATTCCCTCTTTATTTTGGGAACCCATTGTTAATGAATGTGTTATTATGAGATTAAACCCATTAAATTACATGGGTTATTTATCTTTATTACTTATATATGTTATAGGTGTCATGAATGATAATTAAATATTTATGATGTGACAGGTGCACCCAGAATTATATAGAGGAATATGAATGTTTGAATGTGATGGGTGCACCCAGAATTATATAGAGCTCCAAAACATTGGGTAAAGTGATGAACCTCATGATTTATAGTTAAATGATGTGTGAACTCAATTCTAGTTTTGTTCACAACTATGTGTGGTAGTCAACCACTAAGACATGATGTTTCATTTTTTATGCATTACCACATTATAAGTATTTTCCTAATGTTTCCTCTCGTGATTATGATTCTATGCATATGTTATGCTGATGGTGATTATTATTATCCCATGTTATCATGTTTCATGTTCATATATATTCTCTAATCGGGATTTTAGCTCACCCCTTGTTTGTTGTATATCATTTGTGACGGCATATACTAAGGAGAGGTCATTAGCCAATAAAAAGGTAAATAATAAGGAATTAAATAAATGATTATTATTGTAAATGTTATGTATTGTATTAATTTTCCCATGAAACTAAACCTTTGGATCGTCAATGTGTAATGTTTTTATTTTGTTTTCACTAAAATGGTGTATATGTAATATAATACAAGCTGGGACTCTATAGTTGGTATCTAAGGAATGGTTTAATTAATTTGGGAATTAGGATTAGTGAACCATAGAGAAATCCTAGAGTATGATACTATGTAAAAATATAAACACAAAAATCTTTTTTATACAATGGTATCCCAAAAGATATTATTTTATTATAAATTTTACATATGAATAAGTTAGTTATTCCTCACACATTGACTTCTGTTTTGTTCAAAACTTTTCTAATTTATAAAATGGTGGGAACTAGGAGAAACCATGCCATAACCCATGTGAGGGCCAATGCAATGATTTCCTGAATGACATCCTTAATGCTTTGGGAGGTGTAGTTCAAAACATCATGGAAATGCTTACCCAACTATCTTAGGTTATGAATAATAACCAGAATAACGAGAAACTTCCTCCTTCAACATAGAGGGATATCCTAACTATCGAATGGTTTATACAACAACGACCACCGATGTTTAATTGATCTTTCAATCCAGTAGTTATGGAACAGTGGGTGAACTCCATGGAGATATTTTCTATGCATTACTATTATGAGATGAAGAAGGTGACACTATTCATTTATCGTTTAGATGTAGAGGCCGATAAATGGGGGATTTGATTAAGAACACCAAGCCAAGAGATGAAAATGAGGAGATGGAATGAGAAGACTTTAATATCATGTTTCTTATCTAGTATTTCCCAAAAAATCTTCATACAAACAGGAAGATATAGTTTGTAGAGTTCATGAAAAAGAAAGGATAATCTTTCATGCCCTTCGAAGAGAATTTCAGAAGGCTTTCACAGTATGCATCAGGTTTTGTTTTCATCAATGATAGAAAAATTGATATATTCTTTAGTTGGTTAAAACCACACCTTCGAAAGGCTCTTGGAATTCCAGACATTAAGAGTTATGAATATGTTGTTTGATTTTCCTTCAAAGGGGAGATGAACTTTGGAAATTGGTCTCATGGCTATGTCTATAAGAAAAAGAACATGAAGTTTCACGAAAGAGGAATAATTGATAAAGGTGGGAAGAGAAGTCAACAACCCACATGAAAATAATATGGGAAGATACGTCATGGGAACTTCCTCAATGGGACTGGGAAATGCTTCATGTGTGAGAAAGAATGGCACCATGCTCATGATTGTTGAAGAGACATGAAAAGTAAGGAGAATGTAGTAGAATAAAGGAGAGAACTACCCATGGTCCAGTGCTACAACTGTATAGAGAAAGGCACTATACAAGCAAGTGCACTAAACCTCGAATCCTTGAGGGTCATCCGCATCAGCATCCTCCAAATACAAAGGAATAAGGGAAGTATTATGCCATCACTACTATGGAAGTGTAAAAAGATAATAAAGTCGTAAAGGGTATAATTTCAATTCATTAAATAATGGAATAAGTCTTATTTGATTCTAGATCTATGTATTCCTTTATATCTTGCAGGTTTTTTGAACTATATAATCAAAATCCTGAAATATTGATATAGATATATCTTTAAAAACTCTAAGTGGTGCAGCCATTTCAACCCAAGCATTTGACTCTTCTTCTATTGGGATATGTGGTAATATTCTTCTAGTGAATCTCATAATAATTCCCTTGGTAGAATTTAATGCTATAATGGGAATGGATTTTCTCTCATTATATAGAGCGCAAATCAACTACTAGGAATTGAATATATCTTTCCATATTCCAAACCATCCCATGATCCTCTACAAATTAAAGTAATACCATGAGTCTCCTTTGAAAAATCCTTCATCTGTGTGGGTGTTGATTCCCTATGAAGAGATGTACCTCGCTCGAATGGTTGAGTCAAAGGAAAGAGTCAACCTAGAGGAAATGACCATCATGAGGGAATAAAGTGATCTATTTCTTGAAGAGTTACCTGAACTTTCCCCATATTGTGAGGTAGTTTTATCCATAGACCTCAAAACTGGAGCAACTCCTATCTCAAAGTGTCCATATAGGATTGATCCTATTGAACTGGAGGGGTTAATGAATCAAATTAATGTGAATTTGGACTAAGGGTTCGTACATCCTAGTGCATCACTAGGGGTTGCACTAGTGGTCTTTATGAAGATGAAGGATGGATCAATTCATTTGTGTATCGATTATCATGAACTCCACAAGATCACCATAAAGAAAAAGTATCCTCTTCCATGGATTCAAGACTTATTCAATCAGTTAAGTGGAGCTCAATACTTCTCAAAGGAGGATATTCTTTCTAGATGTCACCATATAATGGTGATGATGGAAGATATTCAAAAGACTTACTTCCATAAAATTTATGGGAACTATGAGTTTATGGTGATTCCCTTCGGACTTACTAATGCCCCTGTAATCTTTATGCATTTGATTAATAGTGTATTCAGTCATTACCTTGAAATATTTCTGGTAGTGTTTATTGATTCTATTCTTATATACTCCTAGATAATGAAGGAACATGAATAACATGTACGAATTGTGCTTATGACATTGATAAAGGAGATTTTTTGCACCAGGATTCGCAAGTGTGACTTTTTGATGAAGCAAGTCACGTTATTGGGAAATGTGATCATAGGTGAGGGTTGTTTTCTAGACCTTTCAAAAACAAAGGTGATTTAGGAATGGCCTATACCCTCTAGTGTCACCTAAATCCATAGTTTTCATGGATTATAAGGTTAATACCATTGTTTTTCGAGAACATTTTCACGGTTTTCACTAAGTAAGTTAACAAGGAATGGGGTATAGTATATCTGGATGAATGAATCTGAGGGAAGATTCAAGGAGCGCAAGAGAAGGCTCATCACTACGCCTATACTCACATTACTTGAAAGTAGAAAATGTATTATGATATATAGGGATGCATTAAATAAAGGCATTGGTTAAGTACTAATGTAAAACAATAATGTGATAGCATACGCCTCATGGAAGTTGAAGATTCATGAGAAGAACTACACAACACATGATCTAGAGCTAGAAGGTGTCATTTTTGGCTTGAAAATCTTGCGGAACAACCTTTATGGTTAGAAGTGTGACATATAATTTGACCAAAAAATCCTAAAATATATATTCACAAAAAAGGAGATCAACATGATTCAAAGGAGATTTTTAGAGAAAATCAAGAGCTATGATTTTTCTATTCACTATCATGTAAGAATGTAGAACAAAGTAACTGATTCTCTAAGTAGAAAAGAACATGTTAATTTGTCTATGTTACAGATTGAGAAATAGACTATCCTCCTAGATATACAAAGTATCGGTTTGGAAATCATATGTTCATGGGATACATCCTATCTTTCCCAAATTATTTCACAAGCATCAATCCAATAGATGATTAAGTAGGAACCAAGGGATGATCTGTGGTTATAAAAGAATGTTAATGCAGTAAAGGAAGATAATATGCAAGAGTTTCATATAGATGATGATGGTGTGATTTGGTTTTGATCATGACTTTGTGTGCCTTCATAATCCAAGATAAATAAGGATCTATTGGACAATTCCCATATCTAACAACTTTCTATCCATCCAAGTAGCACCAAGATAGATCGAGATCTATGAGAACAATTTTAATGGGATAACTTGAAAAAAGAGAATGAGGAATATATCTCAAGGTTCTTGTTATGTCATAATGTTAAAGAAAAGTGAAAAAAGTCCAAAGGGGATATAAAACCATTGTCTATACCCATGTGGGAAAAAGAGAATTTCACTCTGGACATTTTCATGGGTCTCCTGAAGACGTCGACAGAAAATAATGCGATATGGGTTGTGGTTGACCGAATAACCATGACTTCCCAGTTTATCGCAATTCAAGAAAATATCTTGCTTCAAAAACATGATAAGTTGTATTTGAAGGAAGTGGTGTGACTTTATGGTTATCCACTCTGGATTATCTCTAATCGTAATCCATGTATCACATATAAATTTTAGGGGAGTCTTCAACATGCATTGAGTACTAAATTGAATTTCATCATGGCCTATAACCCCCAAACTGATGGAAAATATTTAATGACTATTTATAAGCATAAAGGCATGCTATGATCCTACTCTTTATAATTTAATGTTGGATGGGATCAGCATATCCAATCAGTTGAGTTATTGTATAACAATATCTTCCGCTTGAGTATTCATATTGCTCCATATGAAGCACTATATAGAAAGAGTTTTAGAACACCAACATGTTGAGCTAAACTAGGATGAAGAAAGATACATGAACATGATCTTTTGAAAGAGATGAATGAGAAGGATCAAGTCATCTAAAAGCATATCAACGATGCTCAGAGTTGGAAAAAGAGTTATGCTGACAACCGTTGAAGGGACTTGGAGTTTCACATTGTAGATAATGTCTTCCTTTGAATATAACCATAGAAAAGAGTCATGCAGTTTAGAAGGATAGGTAAGCTAAGCACAAGGTACATTAGTCCCTTTGAGATTACTGATTGTATAGGAGCCATGGCTTCTCAGCTTGCACTTACATCGAATATGGCTCAAGTTCATGAGGTGTTTCATGTATCACCCATGAAGATGTACATACCAGATCACTCGCATGTACTGAACTCAGTAGTGGTATAGCTTGAAGATGATCTATCTTATGAGGAGCAGCCAGTAAAGATTCTGGATCAATGATATATGTTTTTACTCCACAAGACAACCCACCTTGTCAAATTTTTTTTGGATGAAATATATGTATGAACAAGAATCTTGGGAACCCATGGATGAAATGAAGGATAATTACCCTTACCTATTTATGTAAAATTAAATTTCGTGTGTGAAATCTAAAAAGGGGGGAAGATTGTAATGAAGCAAACTATGGTCAATAAAATTTATCTTTTAAGGTAGTAATATTATAAAAGATCACATTAGGAAACACAATGCCACATCATACTTAAAAAAACTACTATGTGACATTTAAACATAAATTTTCCACTTCTTTTTTATTGAATTTCAAAAATCCAACATCCACGGTTGCGATCAATAATATTTTTGGAGTCCAATATGAAAAAAATAATTTTTGTTGAATAGTAACATACCTATATAAATAGTAATATGAATTTTATGAGTATTAAATAGTCCAAAATAATAGGAGAGGTGTTTTCTCAATACATGAATTTTTTATGAATACTGAAATACTATGTTTTTAGAAAATAAGCTAAATACATTAACTATAGAGTCATGAATGATGTTATGCTAATGTAATCTTAGCTGGACTTAAATCACCTACACTTATAACTATTTATGGTCATGGAATCATCACTATTTCATATATTGTGTAGAAATAATAAATCAATGGTTATAATATTGAGAAAACCCCTCTCTTCTCCACAATAAATACCATGCCTCACACCCACATTTCTTTACACCTCTCAAACATCATGCCTTACCCAAATTCTTCCCAAAGATTATCCCTAAACCCACCACCGTGTCTAAAACCCCTTGGTCTAATAAAAATAACAAAACCACTTCCCAAAAGAGTCTCTCAACAAAGATATATTCATGAGGTAATTTCTCCCTATTTTCATCCAATTTCCTTGAAAAATATCATTTCTTTTATTCTCTTATCCTAAATGTGTCTTATGAAAATTCCATGATAACTCTAGTATGAGTGAAATAAAAGTATGATATCATGTTAATGAGTAGTTATTAATTATACATCTCCCTCTCTATTTTGTTTATAAAAATGGAATCATTGCCCGTGATGTGTTAATTTACCTACATCTTGGGAGAAGCACTTTAATTTTCCATCAAATCCTTGAAAAATGTAAATGAATAAATTAAATGGTTTAAATAATAATTTATTATATATTTTGTAACCATTTTTATGTTCTATAAACAACTTTTATTCATTATACTAATTGATAAAACAAAACATGTTTGTTGTGATCCAGAAAACCGCCCAAATTATCCTAAAAAATCATCCTTAATTTTTGACTAATGAATCATCCAAATGGTATATAAAATAATTCATTATAAGATCATTTAATATACAATAGGATCATTAATAAAAAGAAATGTTAGTTCTCTATGTTTATCCATGTTCTACAAGAACTTCAATTCACGTGTAGAAGTGAACCGTTCATGGTAAATTAGAAAAAGAACACTCCCAAACAATGGATTTAAACACAATAACTCATCCAAAATCCCATAAAAGAACATAATGAAACCATAATGAACCATATTCATGTATAAAAGGTTATGATATTTCTAATTAGTGAATATAATTTCCTTATATAGGAAAATAAAGTGATGAAAGTGTTCAGAAACAATGTAATAGAACATTCTCGAACCCATCTTTCATTCTTTGGGTTCTCCCTTTTCATTAAAATTTTAGTATGGTTACTCCATAAACACCATTTTGTCATCATTGTATAACCCTTTATATTATATAATTTTATTCCACAAGATTTTATGTCAAACAATGTGTTTTCCAAAAGAACCATTCTTTCAAAAACACACCTTTTACATATCACTCAAGTTTAATGGTTCTTGTATCAAATATGATTTTCCCTATTTTTTTGGTAAGACAATGTTTGTGAATGTGTTTTTATGAGATGAAACGAATTCCTTTACATGGGTTATTTTTCTTCATTATTGATATATGTTCTATGTGGCATGCATGATAATTAAAATGTTATTGTGTGATAGGTGTTCCTCTAATTATATAGTGCTTCAATGCAATTGGTAAAATGATTAACCTCATGAGTTATAGTTATATGATGTGTGAAGATGATGCTAGATTTGTTCACAACAATTTATGATTGTTAAAAACTAAAACATGATGTTTTATTTTTTATGCATTCCAAAATTACAAGTCTTTTATTAATTTTTCCTCTATTGATTATGATCATATGACTATATTATGATGATAATGGTTAGGATTATCCCATGATATGATGTTTCATGTTCACATCTATCTTCTTACTATAATTTTAGCTCACCCATTTTTTTATGTATATCCTCAGGATACTACATGTACTAAGGAGAGGTGTAACACCCCAAGATTTTATGAAAAGTATTATTTTTAATTAATGTCTTGTGTTGTACGCTACACCAAAAGGAGCTTTCACAACATGCATCCCTGACATGCCTTTCATTACACACAATTGCGACCTTCCTTGATAGCGTGTGTTGTACGCAATACCGGGTTTTACTAAACAACGATATATTATTATAATATTATTATGAAATAGCCGTTATGAATAGTATTAACTAAATTTTGAATTTTATAACATTACTATTCATCTTACACATTTTCTACAATATGGTATAAGAACAAAATAATTTTTTTGGGTAAAATAAGTATTTTTAAAAAAATGCAGTTTTTCCGCCTTTTGATGGCGCACCCACTTTAAATCTAGCTTTTGACATGTTTATAAGTTCAATTTGACAAAATAAAATTCTTCTTTGGAATCACGAAATAAAAATTTACTTTGGATAAATTTTTAATATTATTCTGGTAACTTTCATATTTTGATGAATAGTAAAAACACGATATATTTTAATTAAAAACAACTTTTTCATCGCAATAATTTATATGGTTAAATTATAATATTGAATGGTTTTAAAGTATAAAAAGAAATATTTTTACCATTTAAAATAATGTATTTCATTAGCATCTACTTTACATTAAATTCGTAGGTTAAATTAATTCAATCTTTTGCAATGTTTTAAAAAAAACCCGTTTTCTTTCGACAACGAGATTAATTTTGATTTAATTTCTGCAACTTTTGTGTATTGAATTTAGAAAAATTGATTCCATATTTGGAATCAGTGGGTCCAAATTATGTTAATAAGATACTTTTTATTTTTTGGAATTATGAATAGTAACTACGGTAAATTTTATTTACCATAGTTAAAAGTAAATCGGGTAATGAAGGGTAAATATAATAATATAAAATTACCCTAACACATGAAAAAATTCTATTGGATGGATAAAAGTATACCCATATAACCTAAGGGTCGGATTATATTCATTTTATGGACTTTTGCACATGAAAATAATTTAATTGTTATTAAAACCAAAAAAAGTGACAACATGTCACTCTCTTAAATCTTTTAAGTATAATAATTTTAATTAAGTGATAAACATCATAAAACATCGAACATGAATAGTCTCCAGAAATATAATAAAATTATCTACATCATGATAATTTATTAATAATTTTTAGGGATTAAATATTTGTCATTAATGGTGATACATTAATTATACAGAAATTATTTATTAAGTGGGAAATAAGTAATATAGTTTTTATTGAAATAATAATACCCATTAAAAGGCCCAAAAACCTGACCAAAACTTATTTTTAGTGTATATCTACACCTTAATCATCCAATTACCTAATATATAACCGTTTGGAGCCTTATAAAATTTATTATGACACTTATATTATTTTATTTTAAATGATGCCAAAGTTGTCACCTTCATAATTTAATAAATATAACAATTTAAATATTGTGATTTTAAGATGATAAATTCGAGTAAAAGTATTATTGTGAAAGGGAATAGATTTATCTTAATCATAGGATTTTATTTTTAATTTTTATGCAACAAATAGGTATATTAAATAATTATACAAAAATGTTGTCGTAATTATTGTATTAAGAGATAAACCAAATGAAGGGTTTTACAAATAATAAAATAATTATTATATGAACTATTTAATGTGATAAACTAATTTTATAGATACATATGACCTTTTATGAATCTATTAAATCTTTTATTTTGAACATATCTTCTGTATATATTTTATTTAAGTTCAAATAAATCAATAGTGTCAAAATTGACACTATTGTTATTTTATAAAAATAACATATTATAAAATTGTTTAAAAATTACAAAAATATTTAAAAATTATAAATTTAAATTTATATGGTCTATAATGTCATAAAGTAGCCAATTATGGAATATTCACAACAAATAAGTAATTACTTGTTATAATTTAAAATTAATAATTTTATTACCACAAATAAACTTAAATAGATTAAATAAGGTAAAATCAATATGATAAGGTTTAAAATAAGATCCAAACTTGTATAAATTTAATTTTTTGATTATATTAAAACCCTATATCATCTAATATTCTAATATGAGTCATTTTTGTTGGTTTTTAAGTGGGGTTAAATTTATTATAAAATAATATTTTTAAGAATTCCAAAGGTGCCCCTCTCCTCCCTTATAAATGGACACCTCCTCCCTCTCTTCCACACACCACTTTGAGCCTTCCAGCTCGGCCAACCCCTGCCCAATTATCTTCTCCACTTCCCTACAAACATCATAGAGGTCCTGATCTTCTTCAAAGACCAATTTTAGTGATCTAAGAGGAGGTCTCAAAGAGGCTCTTCAAAGAAAAGGTAATTTCCGTTACCGATTCTTTCACCTTTATTTATTCTTCCACTTCTTCTTCTTAGGTTGTTTCATTATGAAGTAAAAACATCAGTATCACTCATATAATGATATGTTATTATAAGTATGAAACAACCCTATTTCACCATCTATCCATCCTACGGAAAACAAAATCACCGCACGTGCGTACGTACAGAATACCGTCTCCACGTCGTGGTGTAATCTATTTTCCACCACCACCTTACTTGGATGGGTATAATGGTGTAAATAATAACTATAGATGATTATTGTAAAGTTATATTGATTCTTTAATAGTATACATACACTCCAATAAAATTCCACGATCATGGGAACGATATCATCGCTCGTGCGTACGTACGGAATACCGTCTCCACGACGCGATGAGATTCATTCTCAATGATTAACCATTCATAAATGATTATAAAGTATATATAATAAGTAATCATGAAATATATGACATAATAATGATACTGGATTTATGTATATATGTATATGTATGTCATGCAATTAATTCCATTCAATTCAATGAGGAAACGAAAACAACGTTCATGCTTACGTACGGCCTACCGTCTCCATGAACGGTGTATTTCATTCCATTGATCGATCTATTATATATATTTATATTCTGAATATATATTATATATAAATAATATTTTACATTCTGTATGTAAGTAATCATGATATAAGTAATCATATGAATAATTACAAGTCAAAACATGGACCACAAATGAAACGATTTTACCTAAAACGCTCTTTAACATGGAATTTACAAAAGTACGGGTAATATAAAGTCATAAGTGAACCCTATATGATATTATGACAATTAATATGATTCTGTGATAAGTCAATAACATTATTTAAATCATTATACAGGAGGTTCGGATACCTACAAAGCATATCAGACCTAAGGTAAGGGATAATTTTGTAAATCTCATTTTTATCCGAGATTGCTTGTTCGTAAGTATTTACTGGGGTTATCATCCATGTCCATGTTTTATAAAAGTGTTTTCATGTATGTATAAAGTCCTTTTTACCCATTTTTGACTTTTACTACATGGTATGTAAGGAATATTTCTTTTGTTTACGTTACGAGGTACTTTTTCACTTTTCCGACAAATGTACGAGGAGAATGCTATTTTTAACTTATACGGCGTGAACGGATTTTTACAGTTTCATAATGCCTCATTTTCAAGAAGCTTCCTCTACAATATTGCATGATTATTTTCAAAAAAACCCTCTTCTTTTGAAATTACATGGAATTTTGTGAAAAGAAAATGATTTTAAAGAAGAAAGGATATTTTACTCAAGAATTCTTTTCAAGTGTTCTACCAAAACTATTTTCCATCTAAGATGACATTATTTCCTATGTGTATGTTTCAAGTAATATGCCTCTATGATTTTAATGATTTTAATTTTCTTATGATGAAATGATATCAAACTTTTATGGATTATGTTATGATGGAATGATGTTTAAGAATGCCATTTTATTACATGGGTTATGCTATGATGTATGATTTATGATTTTGTGGCACACGAAAGAATGATTTCATTGTGAGATGGGTGGGACCTATATCTCCCTCCAATGCATTGGGTAATGATTTATATCTCATGATATAGACATGGCTGGAACGGCAAGTTAAACCGGTTCAGTAATATAGGACTGGAACGAGGAGTGAACTCGATTCAAAAAGGGACTTTGTCCACTAACATGGTCTTGGCGTCAATGCCTTGGCTACTATGGAAATCATATCATGTTCTTAATGGTATCCACAATTACATGTTTTATTCCCATTCTCTTTTATCATTATTAATGTTTATTTATGATCTATGCCTTACGTACTTCCATGTTTTATGTCATTCCTCAAGCTTTTTATGTTTAAACATTACGTTCATGTTTTTATGTTCAAATGTATATGGTATGTTTTATTTTATCCATGCTTACCCTTACTGAGCATTTGAGCTCACCCTTTTTATGTTTTCTTTTCCCCAGGATAAAAAAGAAAGGTTTTAGGTAAGGAAAAAAAGGGGAAGATCTTTATGGGAGATGTTGAAGATCTTTCACCAGGATTAGAACATTACGTTCCAAGTTTCCAAAGACACTAAACTATTACGGTCCTTGTGTGTCTGTTTTTGTTATGTATTAAGTATTCCGCTAAAGTAATGTAATGTCCATGTACGTCAAGCTTCGGGTCTCTAGAATAGGTCAAGAGACAATAATAAGCTAATGAAGAATGAATTAAATAAAGGTTTTGTGATGTAAATGTTATGTATGGTCCTATTTTTCCAAATATATTAATCCTTTGGATCCTAAATGTGTAATGTTTTTATGATGTTTATCACAAAATTTATGTAAATTTAATTTAATAAAAGAAGGTTCCCTATACTCATGGGTTAGGAAAATAGTCTTCCAACCGTTCACAGTGCATGAATTTTAACTATTTCCAAAACATTCACCCGAAACAACCAAAAATGAAACCGAACCAACTCATAATCAAAAGAGTTTTACTAATACCTAAAAAATGTAAAAAAAGATACTAACTCACCTCCCAAGGAACATTATATCACTAAAATGATTATAAAGAGGCCTCCATGCCAAAAAAAATTTGGCCACTACTCTGTCATAAGTTCCTCCCTCTACCCTGACTCATGCTTATGAGAACTATGATTCCATAGAACATTAACTAAAGGTATAATGGTCCCAAAATTCATCATGTCTTTAGAATTTTACTATCTCGAATGAATGTTTAGTCATGGATAAATTAGGTTCTACATCAAGAACACCCCATCTCAAAATCTTATATAGATCAGATAGATACTTTCTATCCTAAGATATATGGATCAAAAAATGTATCCACATCATATACAGTGGAAGTTATAAACAATAATCCACTTTTCCCAACTGATTAACAACCGTAAAAGGCCCAAAAAAATATAGGGTAAGTTTCCAGTTCCTCTCAAATCTTCAATGACCCATCTGAGGTGAACCAATCAAGAAGTCATGGTCACTAAATGAAAATTTCAAAGGTTTTTGATGAATATTAGAAAAATACCCGTACAACCTCTATTATGTCAACATTCTATGACAAATAAACAAAATATTTTTCATCCTCTCTTGAACATAGCTCAGTCTAACCAATAATCTTCCACAAACCTCTGACCAACACAACCGAGATATGAAAGGTCATACATACAAGGCCTAAGAAAGAACTAATCAGATCATGGAATGGTAAATATTATTGATTGAAACCTCATAGATCCCCAATATATCATCCTAATCCAAAAAAAATTCAATCCCACAAGCAGAGAGTCTATTCACAATAATATGTATAGATTTTTCTGACTGGAAACCTCACTATGAATAGTATACCTTTATAAAATGGATCTGAGATCCCAGGGCCTCCTGAAGGCATCTCAAAAAACAATAAGTGAATTGAGGATCTCTATCATAAACTATAGAATATGGAACTACGTGCAACCAAATAATCTCTTTCTCATAGAGATTTTCCAACTCCACAACTTTGGTTGTATCTTGAATTCATATAAAGTGTGATAATTTCATTGTCGGATCGATCGAAAACCATATATCCCTCTTCATTCACTGGGTATGATGCAACCTAACCACAAATTTCATTGAGATATCATGACAAATCAAGGTTGGCATTGGATGTGCCTGAATAAAACCTGAATGTTTCTAGTGCTGGGCCATGACCTAATAGAACACACAAAAATGATAGAAAAAATTATAAATTCTATATATCATACATATACCCCAATATTTAACCCACATAACGTAGTGAATCATTATTTATTCCATTATACATAGCCTATTAGAAGCAGCTAAAATCCCCTATAACATATTTCCATAGTGCTACCAACATAAAAAAATGCTCCAGATAGAATAGAATGTCCTCAGTGGAGAATGACCAATCAGGAATTGTCTCCCCACCATTAATAGAGTCTCTAATTCTATAAAACTCATCATTAATATAGTGATCCTATAACATCAATTTGATAAGAGTTTATGTAATCTGAACACTGGATAAGTAAACACTGGCCCCTGATTCCTTAACTCTAACATGCAACAGTGAAAAGCGATCCCTCAAGTTGTACTCTTATAATGATTAATTAACGGCTTCGGTTAGATGATTCATTACCAAAGCATCTACAATGACATTCCCTTTCCCCTAGTTATAGGCGATATCGAAATCGAAGGACTCTAGGTATTCAACCCAATGACTCTGGAGGACATTCAAATCACTTTTAGAGAAGGTATCTCTCAAGATCCAGTGGTATGAAATGATGGTAAAACATTATCTATAAAGGAAATACCACAAAATCTTAAACATGTTCATCATAGATTAATGTTCATGGTCATGGGTTAGATAATTATTCTCATGTGGAAAAATATAATAAGATAAAAAAGTAATGACATGATCACCATGAATAAGAACACAACCCAAACCTGAACCGGATGCATTACATTAGATCACAAGGCCCTTCTCAGTCACTGGAAGTGTCATCACTGGAGTAGTCTTCACAAGACATTTTACCTCAAAAAATAATTCTTACAGTAATCATCCCAAGAAAACATTACTCCCTTCTTAGTTAGAGTATTCATTGTAGATGCTAACATTGATAGGTCTTTTACAAATCCGTGATAATACCTAGCTAAACCCAAAATCAACAAACCTCAAAAACATTTCTTGGTATCTCCATTTTCATAAAATCTGTCACCTTCTCAGTATCAACTAATATTTAAAGTCCCAAAACCATGTCTCCCCTGAACATCAAATCATGAATCCATAAATAACATTTTTAAAGAATGTCATACAGTTTGTGATTTCTCATCATACTCGTAACTGTAATCATATGATACACATGATCCTCCTTGAAACATAGAGTAAATGAGTATTTCAGCCACAATGACTACCAAAAATGTATCAAGAGAATCATGGAATATCATGTTCATTTAGTCCATGAAAAATATAATATCATTGGATAGACCAACCATAATGATAAAGCACTCATAGTGGACATACCTTCTCCAAATGTTGGTTTTATGAATGTTAGATTCCATTATCCTCAACTAATAATGACCATATCAAAGGTCAATCTTTGAGAACAAATTTTCAGCATTAAAAAGATAAAATGGATCATAAATCCATGGTAAAAGATATTTGTTCTTTATTATAACATGGTTGAGTTTTTTATAATAAACACAGTGATTAATTGAACCATTATCTTTCTTTTAAAATGGAACTGGAGCTGCCCATGGCGACACACTGAGGCATATAAAGTATTTCTCTAGAATATCATCAATCTGAGTCTTTAGCTCATTCATTTAAAATGGTGACATGTTATAAGAGGTAATAATAATAGGTTGAGTATATGGAACTAGAAAAATATAAAAATCTACCTCCCTTACTAGTGAAAACCCATACAATTAAAAAGAAAATACATCACAAACTCTATAAAAAGTACAGGGACATCAAAACTCAACAATTCTCACTACAACTTAAAGGAAATCACTAATATTTCTTTCCACAACTATGGATAAGAGAGTTAGTCTCTACTTGTCCTCTGGTGGTATTTTCATTAAATGATTTGAAGAAACCCATCAGTTGAAATAAAGGAGACTCGTCGAAGATAACAATCAATATGGGATTTATTTTCAATGAGCCAATCCATCCAAAAAATAATGTCAAGTGGTTATATTTTTTGAATTAGAAAAATCCATGAAATCTCTGCATTTGATAGAGAGAAAATATTAGTGGGCCTACTGAGACCCTTCTATTTGTTCGCACCAAGGGTTTTTTTTAATATCCACTATATAATAGAAAATTACCATACTCAAATTTAGCATATTAGCAATATGGGATGAAATAAATTAATTCGAGGCACCAGAATAAAAAATAATTTATTAATGATAAAGATATAGTGATGGTACCTCTCACGGCCATCAGACCCGTATCCACTTCCTTTGAAGATTGTTCCACATTGTCATGAAGATTCGTTCTAGATTCTAATGTCTTTATCTCTATTATACGAGAAGAATCTTATTTTGTATTATTTTTACAAGGTGATGAAGATCTCAATCCATAAGCCTTTGTGGTATAAACAATGAAGAAATTATATAAGTTACCTTAGTGTCTAAAATATCGACATACATTCGGTGCCTTAGTGAAACCCTTCCATGGGTACATTGGCTATCCACACTGGTAATAAATAAAAGGGACTATACTTGGGACTGCATTTTTATTCGAAAAAACCCAGATTTTGAGGTCCACTATAAGAATGTTCACACATCCTCTTTCCATTAGAGTATCAAACACTACCACATGGTGTGAAAAAACTCTCGATAACCCTGATATTATAGCCAAGTCTATTTAGACAATCAAATATCTATTTATAACATCAGGATAAGATTGAGACTTTAGTTTGAAAACATGAGAGGCAATATAATATCGAAGTCCCAAATAGAACCATAGATTCTTAATCTTTTCATTAGATACAATCTCCAGTGAAAACTGTACAAGATTAGTAAAAATTCTTGCATTATCTGCAACAGTCTAGTCACCAGGATCATGTTTGAAAAACTCAGTGACCTTATTTAACAACATTGATTCTGAATAGGATATTTTTTTAATTGGAACATAATGTCCTTACACTCTAATCCATTATGGTTCTTCACTGTTACCATATTTTCTAACAATATACATTTCATCCATTCCTGCACAATGTTGGAATACATTGCCATGATTTCATCTAGTGTCTCCATGAACCCAAAAAAATTCTCCATTTTTCTCAACCAGTCCTCGCCATCAAGATGATCATATTATAATTTGAATGATGGTGGATTATGGGGAAGGAATTCATGATAAAAAAATTCAGAGAGCATCCCTATTAGGATACACAACTAGTTCTTGACTAGGAACTGGTGGTTGTGAATGCCACAAATATTGGTGAGAATTCCCAATCACCTCAACCAAACTCGAGTGCATGATAAGATTTTCTCACTTTGGTTTAGTAGTAGTTTCTTATGGGATATGATTTTCTCGACTTCTTGGTGGAAAGATTGTATAAATTATTAGCAGATAACATTTGAGACAATATAATTACACTCAAATAGCGAACAAAGGAAAATTAATCCCAAAATATACACAGAAATGTAATTATTTCGATATATCCAATTCAAATTTAGAGAGTGGGCTTGAACTAGACCTCATTATGACATTCCCAAACCATCCTTGATGACTTATGTCTCATTGATGTGATAGATAACAATAATATCATTCACAATGACTGTAACACCCAAATCTTCCACGGTACATTTCCCTTTTAATAATGCAATGACGTGCATTGTACGCAACTTCGAGATTCTAACACACCACAACCAATCAAACTAGCTGTTATGAATAGTAATACATAATTTTTGAAATTTTATAAATTTTATCTTTCAAAGTGGACTTCAGTTTTGGATTTGTAATATCGAAATTAGATTAGGGTGAAATTTTGATACTTTTTGGATAACTTTCATATTTTGATGAATAGTGAAAATTACTAAATTTTATTTAAAAACAACTTTTTTAATAAAAATAATTAATAGTGATAAATTATTAATTTGAGTGGTTTTAAAGTATATTTAGAATATATTTTTACAATTTAATACAATGTTGGTCATTGTATGAGATTTCACATATAAACCAGACATAAACAAGTGTCAATCTTTTGATAGTTATTATCTTATAAAAATACGCTATTTGTTTTGACGATGGGAATTAATTTTTAAATTAATTAATGAAACTGATATGTTTTGAATTTGGTAAAATAGACATCATTTTTTGAATTCATAATATCAAATATATAGTAGGCCTATTTTTTGGTATTTTTCTGGAAAATTTCATTTTTTGATGAATAGTGAAACCACTAAGTGGTAGTAAAAAAACTGACTTTTTCATAAAACTTAATTTTACCGCTTCTATGAGTGAAATTTCTAAAATCCGAGAGATATGGTTAATATCAAGGAGTAAAATTTGGTTCAATGAGATGAAAATGATTTTTGGTGAATAGTAACTTTTACTTTTATTTACCATGGTTAAATGTAAATTTGGTAATTAAGGGTAAAAATGATATTAATATTACCCTAACACATGTCATAATTCTATTGGACAAGTTTATGTGGACCAAAAACAACTTTAGGAGTAAAATATTATCATTTAGGTCCACTTGGATTAGATGAGGACATTTATTATTATTTAATTCAAAAAAGAGTTAAAAGAGTTAAAATCAAAGTTTATTTACTAAAACATTTTTAATATATGGTTACACATAAGATAAATTCGATTATAAATATTCATTAGAAAGATAAAAATATTTCCTACATAATGATATTTTATTAATAATTTTTAGATATTAAATAATTTAATTTAATTATGAAAAAATGATGATTCAGTAATTACCATAATAGTGAAAAATTAAAATAATTGATATTATAAATACCCAAATAAATATAATTGGATATTTTTATTATATTAAACTAATTTTATAGGTTAATATGACATATTTGGATTGATTTAATTGAATTTTCTCTAAGTAATAATTCTGTTATGAGCTTCACAAAAATCAATTATTGAATAATGTCAAAATTGACACAAAAGAGTTTTTAAAACAAATATTATATTATTAATTGATATTAAATTCTTAAAAAACTGAGGTTTGGCCAAGAGACTTATATCATGATAGTTGTATCATTAATGAACCACTTGGGGGGTCTTTTGGATGTATATAGTATGTTTATTAACCGTATAATATAAAAATACAAAAACACATTGTAAAAGTGAAACTAATTAACTAAGAGTTAATACTTAAAGATAAGGTTAATATAATGATCGAAACCTGTCTAAATTCTATTGGTTGATTGGTCTTAGACCTCTCCCCACCTTAACCTTTAAATAATCCAATTTAGAGCCATTAGAAACCGAATATGAAATTATTATAAAATAATATTTCTAGCTTTTCCAAAGGTGCCCCTCACCCCTCTTATAAAAGGGAACCCCCACTTCTCATTACATCACACCTTAAAAGCCTTTTGGTTCGGAAAACCCCTACCCAAATACTCTCTTAAATTACCTCAATAAAACCTAGAGGCCTTATTTTGATCATAAATCCATCCTAAGGAGCCCTTTTGATCAAATCAAAAGGAAGAACCCGAAGAAGACGTAATGTTTTTACCACCCTTTTTCAAATTCTTTTCTTCTTCAACTTCTTCTATCTTTGTTATTCCCATTCTAAAATAATTAATCCAGAATATCTTATATACTATAATATTATTATAAATATGGTACAACTATATTCAGTATTCTATCCATCCTTGGAATGACATGTCACCATATATGTGTACGTATGGCTTACCGTCTCCACGTCGTGGTGTAATTGTCATTCAATAAATAATTATTTTGATGGGTATAATAATGATGATTAATTCATTTAAACAACAAATATAACATAATAATTATTCTGTCTATATGATGTACCATCCAATTATATATTATTTTAACATCAAAAGAATGATATTGTCGCTCGTGCGTACGTACGGACTACCGTCTCCATGAAAGCGATGAGATTCATTCTCCATCGTATCCATTTAAGTATAATTATCATTTGATGATTTAAAAATAATGTTTAAGGACTTTATATAATTCTGGATATGAATAAGATACAACCTATCCATAACAAACACGTCTTACGTAATAAAGAATATAAAGGAAAACGAGTAAGTTAACACACGAAATGACGATAATACTAAGATATTATTAACAAATCAATGTTAAAAGATCATATATGATATCATATTAATGTAAATTATTCTTGTATAATTAAATAACAATTATTTCACCATTATAAAAGAGGTTATCCTACCATCGACCAAGGAAAAAGTACAAAGTAAGGGGTTTCTTATCTCACTTTTAATTCAGTGAGATTTCCATTGTTCACCACTTATTTATTGCATGTAGTGTGTGTACTGCAAATGATTGTATTAATTGTCTAATATACTTCAAATTTATGGGTATTTACATCATCATTGTATGATCCTTATTTCATGGGTGCATGTTTCATAAGTTACCAAATCGATAAGGGAATTTTAAATTTCAATTTCCACTCATTCGGCTTTACGCATACTTCATTGATTATTTTACTCCAAGATTATGTGTGGAATCACTATTCATTTTCTTATGTCAAAATTTCCACTCCCTTTTCTGTGGATATAATTTTGATACACATAATAACTCCATTGATAAATTCTCACGTGATCGGTATTAACTTGATAAGAGTAATTTTTAACTCAATCTCTATTTGTTGAGTTAAATATCCAATTCATTGGTGTTGCTTTTACAAGAATATGTGTGAATTTCCTCTGATTGAATTACACTAAATATCCAATCATATTGAGTGTGTTTATATTTTTCACACATAATTATGTCTTTGATTTATCCTTAACCTAAGGATATGGTCATTATAAGAAATTTAATCTCAATTTACATTCCATTGAGATTCCTTTATTGTCATACACAAAATCACATTTATATGGTGTATATAATGTACATTGACATAATATATCATGAATCCCTTTATTCTCATGATATTACAACGTTTTTATTCCCTCAATTATTTTTATTCAAGTGTCTCTCTTTTGGTTAGGAACTCTAACTAAAATGACATTTTAAAATGTTTTAAAGATTGATTATTCTAAATCTTTCTCATTAATGTCCAGGTTTTAAAAATGGTTTTAAGGATTTATTTATATGGAAATTAAAGTTTTAAAATCAAAATTCCTTTTACAAGTTTCAAAGTGGTATGGGACACTTTTATTCAAAAATATATTTTAAATGGATTCTTGATAGATAGTGTGACTTTTAAATGTTTTCAAGAAAAAGAGGGATATTTCTATCAATAGTTTTGATGATTATTTTCATCTATGTCAATATCCTTCATCATTCTCGATTGAGGTTAATCTGATACAATACACTCTTCCATATTTTATCAAATGAGTTATGTTTGACTGTGGATGCGCTATTTTTATACCATTCATTGTTTGTGGATAATGTATTGACATTTCGTATGCTAGTTTTAATACGAATGTTTATGTTATGTTTCAAACTTTTCATATGAGGAATGCATTAGACTTAGTAAGTGACGGGTGGAGCCCGGTGTTGCTCCTCGATGCATCGGTAGGTCTCATGAGACAAACTAGTGTCTTGGCACAAGTCCTTGGCAAAATCTTATTTGCAGTCTTGGAATGTGGTCGTGGCTATGTGGTTATGATATTCTGGCATTATGCATTCTATCATTATGAAAGTGGTTATTGATATTGCATATGATTTTTCGACTAGTATAATATCCATGTCAATAAGTTAATGGCATTATTTCATTTTATCTTTGCCATATTATGCTGAATTTGAAGTTTAAAAGGCTTTTGTTTTAGTTATAAATTTCTTTAAGTGTTTATGCTTATCTATGAATGCTTCTTCTATATTGTTATCCTTACTGAGCATCTGAGCTCACCCCTTTCAATGTTTTATTTTTCCCAAGATGTGAAGAAGTAATTTATGAATGACCTGTAGGGATAGTATGAGGGGATATGAAGACAAGATGTTGTTGTAGTTTTTTTAACTTATGATGTAATGTAAGACTTATGAATATATCTAGTGTTTCCAAGACTACTAAACTAATTGGTCTTTTGAGACTTGATCCTTTGTGATCATGCCAATGTTATGTAATAATGCACCGAATCTAGGTATCTAGGGTCAGGGCATTACAACGACCTCTTAAATCCCAACAATATTAATCAATGCATACTAACTTCATGTCAATAATTTAAAACTAGATCACTAATACCACATTGTCATTAATTGGCCCACGTACCCTAGTAAATCAATAACTATGTTGATGTCAACATACCTTGATGTGAATTTGCTATCCCCACAGGTTTGAAACGAGAACCTAGAACCACCCAATATGAATGTAGGATTGAATTTTCCAAAAACAATGTAGAAGAAAGATAAAAATATTGTATTAATAGAGAAGAAATATTATAGGGAGATATGTAACAGAAGTCAACATGCATAAATATAAAAAAGTATCGTAATAGTTAACTTGAAAAACATAATAAAATTTACTATGTCCCAATGGACAGAAATCTCTAATTCCATGGATCATTAGCTAGAACCACATCTAAGTGGTGGATTACCCATGATAAAACATAGAAGGAGATAAACTAAAAACACATGAAGGAACAGGTAAGGTGTGAGAAAAAATGCTAGTAGCGTGTCAGCAAGGATTCCAAAATAAGATTCTGCATTTAATTAATAAAATAACAATTTCAATTTTATGTAAATCGGATTTCCATTTTATAAAAATTTAAAAAAATTCATTATTTACATTTCAAATGATTCAAATAATTTAATAAAAATTGATTAAAAACAAATTATATAAAACATTGTATATAATTTCCAAATTCATGTAAAACTATTTTAAAGAATTAACATAATTTAATATCTCAAATATTAACATGTGACCAACATAGTCATCTGCTAAATGGTATGATTGTTCAAGGTTATGGGATCCTCACACACTCTTTTGATAATAACCTTAATCTATACACACATCCCTCAACACTAGTAATAGAGGAACCACCAAAATCCTATTGAGTTATTTTATATTCTAAATAATGTTCTTTTGAGTGTATTAAAACTTGTAATATGGTGGTAGGGAATTACCATATTAACGTGTTTGCCCCAATAAGTCCCTAACTACCTAGGCTAACATGTGGTCTCATAACAATAATGGTGGGAAAATAATTTTAAAAAGAATTTAAAATTAAAATCTTCCTATTATGCAATTTTAAAATGTTCCAACATTCCATTTAAAAACCTAATTGATTTTATTAAAAAAAACATCCCTTTTCTATTATAAAACCCAATGGATTTTATCAAAACCATTTCAAGCCTTTTTTTCTCTTATAATATTTTTAAATCAATTCACAATTCAATTTCACAATTCACATTCACAATTTAAATTCAACTATTTAAATTGTGACCAAATTGCATCTATTTTAAAATAAACCACCAAATATTTTGAATTGGGGTTTCCCCCTATTTTTGGCCAAAAATACAATTTTAATCCCAAATATTACTATTTATTAGAATTGTGTTTTTAAAAAAAATTAATTGCATATGAATTAAAACCCACACACTCAGTTGAGTGAAATTTAATCAAATCAAGAACGTTATGTTTAATAGAAATGGAAAACATAAAACAAAGCACCTACCTTGGGATCAATAGATCTCAAATCACTAAACCCTAAATGGGATTTGACAATGAATAATGATGACCACAAGGATACTTGAATTAAACATATGTTTAATATCCAAAATGAATGTTCTAAGATCTTAAAAAAAATTATGATCCACAAAATACTAATGATTAAAATAGATATATATTGGTATATTGAGAAGGGAAAGAGATAACTAATCCAGAGGGGATTGGACATCATTTAGATTTATTTGATCCACATCTGAGAGAGTTCTGAAGGGAAAAAATTACTGTTGTGAGACCTTGGGGAAGAAGAAAATTTTTATAGGTTTGATAGGTCCACCAGGGGTCTGAAAATCTAGTTTCAAGTATTTTGAAAAATATTTTAGGATTAAAAAAACATACAAATGGTTTCCTAATTAGAGCCACAACGCTTATGTCTAAATTTTATAACGTTCAAAACCAAAAAATAAATATAGTGCATATGTTTTTTATAAATACATTAATTAATAATTCATTTATTAATTTAGTAATAAATTTCATTTATTAATGTCTAAGTCATTATAGTCTTCCTCCATTAACAAATTTCACCCTCAAAATTAAATTTCTTACACTAAGTTATAGGAGGGATATTTTAATTAATAACATGTTTGGTTCCCCAAGATTCTTCCTCAAACATGTGGTTCTTGTACAATCTTTCCACATGGTGACTTTTATTATTTTATATCAAATTGAATCTACTATCTATAATATCCTTTGGGATCTTCACATAAGAAATCTCATTATCCATGTTTACAACCTCTTAATTCAGTACATGTGAGGTGTGTGGTATGTACCGCCTCAAGAGGAATATATGGAAGACACCATGTTCATAAGATGCATTATATGTGTACACTATTTGATATTCTAGATATCGAATTTGATCAATGATATAGAGGGTATCATGAATCTTGGAATAATCATTCCATTCATCTAAAAAAATCAAGAATTCATTCCACAATGATATATAATGGAACACATTACCCTCTACATCAAACTCTACGTCTCGTCAAGATATGTTTTGGTATATTTTCAAATAAATATTCACAAGATTCATAATGAAGCAAAATTTTTTAAACCATGTATATAATATATTGGATAATATTATGTCTGGTCATATAATACACTTTAACTATTTCCAAACATGTTGTCATCTGGAACCTCTTCCCATATCGAGCAACAAAATGTTATATTTTAATACATTAATGGAAAATTTTGTTTTATAATATTTCTATTGGGAGAATTTGTTGATCCAAATATCCATGGAAATCCATCAATGATGATCTGAATATATCCTATAGAGTTTTAATGGGTAATTCAGACTAACCATCTGTAGAGGGGTGACTAGTATTACTGAAAGAACGCTCCAAATCCAATGCATGTGGAAGGCTACCCAGAATATAATGGTAAACCGTTGATCTTGATCAGATACTACAGAGAGTGGTAATCCATGTTGTATTACAAATTCTATAGGTATATCATTATGGAATTTCAATAGTGAATTCAATCATGATATATATTAAATAATACGTTTTTTAAGGTGATCTACTATATCCCAAATAGAATTATGGCCTTTAGATGTCACTGTGAGTCATACTTAATAATACATGATTAAATATTCACATGTATATATAGGTATATGAAATTATTTTACCATACCCTTACACTTATTTTTATTATCCTTCACGTATTTTTATACCACGAATTGATATATAAATTCATTAATCTCTCACTTCATGTTACCCACAAGTTGACTTTCAAATGTACTCTATAAATTATATTTAACATTACATCATAATAGAAATATTATATATGAAAATCATCTAGAAGTTCTCTCTTTAGTTCATTCTTTATTGGGACATATATCTATGTTTGAAATTATATATATTCATCAAATGAAAAGGTTAATTCCAAAATATTCTATACATTTCTTTATTGTTCTTAAAAGAAATTGGTTTCCTTTATCATCTTTTGAATGTATAGTTAACCTATTATCAGAGAATGTTTTTATGGTTTTCTATTTATGATTTCTATTCCCATCCATTTCAGTTCCAAGATAATTGTATCCCATTAAATCCTCATAATGTATAGGTTTATGAGATCATTTTTACTAAGTGTGTTTTTCTTTTTATTCTCATTCCCAAGGTAAAAATAGATTAAACATTCACAGTCCAGTATAAGATCAAACCACCATCATTGGAATATATTGAGATCCCTTTCAATGATTATATAAATGGATCTCTTATGATATTTATTTGTGTAACTCTTATCCTCATAGAGATAATTTCACCAAATCAAAAATGTGATGTTCACTATAACAAATTCAATATCATGTTTCTTATAGTTCTCCTCATCGATCATTAATTTTTTGAAGAATATGCTATCAAATATCATTTTTCATGAATAAAAACCTGAAGAATTTTGTGGATTCGTATATTTAGATCATAAATACATCACCTCTTAGAAAAATGAGTTCACATTCACTGTTATTATCATATTTCTTAACTCTTTAAATCAATCCCCACCTTCATTTTTCAAGATAAACATTACACCCTTCTGATTAAGATAAATTATTGAGGGTGTTTATTCTGTGAAATTTCTCACAAATCAATGATAATTTACAGATAGTCCATGGAATATATGGATCTCTATCAAATATTTTGGTCTCATACATCCTTTAATTATCTCATTCATTGAATGTTCTATATATATCTCCTTCCTAGTGATAATATTCTCCATGAATGACACACTCTCCAACAAAAAATCACATTAATATTCTTTATATATAACTTTTACATTGAGAAGGACATTTGAAAAACATCAATATAATCATCATGTTTCTCTTTTAATTTAGAGTTGACAATAATATCATCGATATATTCTACAGATAAGTTAAAAGGGTAATAACTAATGAAACTATTCATTTTCTCTATGAAAATTTTATTAACATTTTTAGTCTAAATTACATCACTATAAAGTCATAGATCCTATACCATGTACCAAAATTTATCATTGGGATATCTCTATCTCTAAAATTATAGGATATTATTCTAAACAATAATCTACCATAGAAAAGTACTATATTCTTATGGATGATTGATCAAGTCATCAATAAATGGAAGAGGATAGTTTGTCTTTCTCATGGTCTTATTGAGCTCATGATAACTAATGTTAATGAAAATTGATTAATATGTATTAAAGAATGTTATTTTCACCCCATGGTGATGACCATGGTTTTATAAAACATTTATATAAAATATATGGTAGTTACTTCATTAACTCTTCAATTTCAATAGTGTCTATTCAATATGGACTATTGGATATTGGCAACTCATTGGTTATAATAACAATACATAACATAGCCTATTTAATAGGATGAAGACATGAAAATTATTTTGGAATCATGTTACCATATTCTCATTCAATTTTCTTATCATCACAAATGATCTCTTCCTTTTCCTAAATAATTTTTTATAGATATTCATTTTTCATAATGAAATAATATCAATTCTTGAGAGGATTATTCACAATAAAATTCAATATCCTTATTATATATTTATATAATAGGAGGGTGACTGATGATATAGTGTGACTTCCTTCTCTAAAAATCTTATTATGAATCTATAAATTAAAATCAAATTCATACCTAGTAAAGAATCTACTTCTACTAATAACAGTATCATAGAGTTCACATGGAAATTATACCAATAAATATTAAAAGAGGATAATTTATATAATTTATATTAAATATTTTCACATTTTTTGTATCATTTATAACTCAATTTATATGTTATGAGTTAGTATATAATTTGTTTTACTAAAAATAATTGCTATTAAATAAATATTAGAACTAGCTTAAAATAGTTTTTCTCTCTTCTTGAATGAATAACCAAGATTCATATAAGCACATCAAGTTTAGGATCCAACTTATTAGTTGAGATGACCTATGCTCACCATTTCTCGCTTTATCATGGAGGTTTTTTAGGTCAAATAACTTTTTCATCAAATATCTTTGTGAATTATATTTTATAAGTTCCCTTTCCATAAAATTTAAAATTCTAATAAGATGTTTACAATTCAGTAGATAATTTATTTACCCTATCATAGTGGAGGGTTTCAATAATCAAAAATATAAATCATGGTTCCCCCCATCCCACACATATAATCATTTTGTGTCTCAATTAGGAAGTTTTCATGATGATCCATCCCATAATTTTGAGATGTTTGATGTTGGTATTTCTTACCAATATGATATTTCTCCATCACTTTTCCACAATTAAATTCCTTTATGGGATTCCAGTCTCCAGTCATGTGATACCCTTGAGATTCTCATATATCCATTTCATTATTAAGGGAACCTTATAAAATTTCTTTATTTCTATCAATTTTTTTTAATCTGTATGGCATTTCATACATTTTTCATTATCCCATAAAAAAGGTGGTCAATATCACTTCTTGTTTCAATGATAGTTTCTTGTGTCAATCATGTAATACACATGATGTTTTCCCTATTTTTCTTGATGGATTCATACATAATTGTCTTAAGGTTAAGGAACTACCTCTCAATTTTATTTAATATAGTTCATTAATAATATTTATTGAAAAAAATTTACTTATTTCTATCCACTCCATCAAAAAGTTATAATTATCATGATTTATATTATTTATTAGTGTACAAAATTGATAATGTTCACTATATATTTTATAAACTTCTATTACAACATTCACTTTCTCAGAGAATTGAAGGAAGTTATAGAACTTCTCAATGGAGTTAATATTTTTTAGTGATTATAGGATCATATGATCAACTGAAATTGAAATTCCTTAGTCACATAAAAGACATAATTGGAACATTCTAATTCTAGTCGAGGTTGTCCCTTAAAATTAATGATTAATTTATAAACATGACATAATTAATAAATTATTGTAATAATGTTCTCAACTCAAACTCCCATTTGGCTGGATATCTCATTTTGGAATTCATCGCACTGATAACTGGATCAGTTTCCATTACTTAAAACCCTAACCCAAAATGAATTAAAAATATGGAGGCCAAATTTTAAATTATTAAAAATGTAAGAGAGAGACAATTAACAATGAAGTGATACAAATAATGTACATGTATTCTATACTTTACAAATTTTATATGTTTCAATCTATCATAATAGTAGTCTATTTCCAAATATTATTTTTCATTGGAATTCTTGTCCCCTCCATAATGGTTTCTAAAAATCCCATGACTAAAGATAGAATATCCCATGGTAGTTTTTGTCCAAATTTGATAGCATAAGAATCTATTTAATGAACCAAATACAGTTATATTAAATACAAATCGAGTGTTTTGAAAGATGATACCCCTAGGTTGATTTGTTCCACAACCACATCAACATTCCACTATATAGAAAAAAACATTAATAAAATAATGAACATTGTACATTAGAAAAAATTAGGATGGTTTACAATAATGGTCCTTATTCCATGGGGATTTTACTATAGTTTTCTAATCCTAATCTCCAAAAATAACTACAAATTACATTGATACTAACTATAAAACTGCATATTAATTTTACAATTAATATAATTACATAGTGTACAAAGATACACACAATTAAATCCACGTAGAATAAGAGTTCTTGTAATGTTGAGAAATTATGTACATATTACAATAACATGAAATATGTATTCCATGAAATTATTTAAATTCTCTTTTATAATTTAAAAAATTCCCTTGAATTTGTAATTTTTCAAGAGATAACCTGAGGTCATACATAATAAATGGGTGATCTATAAACCCACTAAAGGTATAATCAAACAACATAATGAATTATAGAAAAACATGTGAGTCAAGAGTCATAACTCTATTACATAAAAGGTTGAAAATCATAATCATTTTAATCCAATAAAAAAGGATTATAACAATAGGGCATAAATGGAATTCATAGACCACATAAAACATAACATCATATGAATAATTCATGTATAACCACTAATAAATTATAAAATTGTGTCTGTAATCTAACAAACCATATATGAAACAAGACATCTCATGAGGTAATAACATCACCCAATGGATTGGATGGCTATATAACTATGGGACCACCAATAACATTCGTATCATGTACCTGTATTTTTGATCAACCTATATCATGAAACATAAGTACACGTTTTATAACATATAATACAATTATTAAGGATTGTGGGATTAATAAATAGAATTACCCAATAAATCGATTATTTTTACATCTAGGTGTATACCATTGAGTAGATATGGGAACATGTATTGAAAACAAAAAAACATTGAATGGAAATTGAAGGAAAATTTCAGCCACATAATGGGTGAACACAAATGTTCATGGAATGGATTATTGACTGTAAAATGTAGTATATTATTACTTTGGAATCGTATATAGAATAGATTTATATGTAAAGTAATTAGAAAATGATAAATTTCACATTAATAGGGAAAATATAAATGATGTGTTTGAATTCTGATGAAAAGAAATAGAATCCCATACATTGAGGTGGTTCTTCTAGAAGCATGAGTGGAGATTATTAAGGGCACAGGAACCCCATGCAATGTATTTAGAGATTTATATGGAGATTAAATTATTTCTTAGTAAGGTATTACTGAATAAGAAAGAGATTATGGGTGGTTATTTATAGAAAAAAATTTGTATTATTTAAAATATTTAAACATCGGTTTTTGGCTCAAAATAATAAAACTATAAATAACTAAAAAACACTGTTTTTTCTACTAATGTTATATTGAAAAAGTGGATTTGATTCAAATATTCCATTAGGACATGAACCATACACTCTATAATAAAAAAAATGATGATTTGGAAGTGAGTTGTGTTCATAATGAATTGTTGTTTAAACCACTAAAATGTAATATTGTTGTTGAATGATTAACTATTAGTAAGTAAAATTAATAAAATAACATTAAAAATAAAAAAATATAATGGTAAATTATATTTATAGTCATGGATTCAATTAATATTATTTATTACATTACTTTTTCCAATTAGGATGTCAAAATTCAAATCTTATACCAAAACGATATAAAAATTAATACCAAAAAATTCTATAGCATCAAAAATTTATTAGAAATTTACAATTTTGAAATTTTGTTTTTTTATTTTAAAAGTCATAATTATTTAACAAACAATTATATATAACTAGAATTCATCTATTTAATTATAATCCATCTTTATTGAGAACTCATATTGTTTATGTTAATTGAAACATTACGAGACTTAATAAAATCATAGTGGAAATCATTAAATTAAATTATATTTTAAATTTAATTAAATATTATTTACATAGAATAATTCCTAACATTATTATATTTTAACAAATCATTGATTTTATACATAATGGTGTTTTAAATAAATCTAGTTATTTCCCAAAAATACAATTTTAGTTTCTTTGTTTCAAAATATATGTTATATAAAAATTATTATAACTAAGGTATATATATATTAATAATGAAATGGGATAAATATATTCATTAATAAATTTAAAAAACTACTAAGATTCATCCTTTTGGTGACTATACGTAACCCCTTATTACACTAGAAAATGCCTTAATAGTTTGGTGTGTGATGGTGGAATTTTTTCAGGTAGTTCATCGAACATTGTTTGGGAGGTGATAACTATTATATTAAACATCCCCCAAAAATAGTATCACTCATTCTTGAAGAGTTTACTTTATTATTGGAAATAATTATGGTAAATTTCTTCTAATTATATATCCCACATAGACTATGAGTAATGGTATTCATTGTCTATGATCCTACGGGTCAGGGACCCCTCTTCTTCATTCTGTGACAATTATAATTTATCATAACCCTTATCATATAATAATATTATCAAAACTATATAAAAACGATTTTAAATGTGGTTATATTTATTAATGAATTTTTATGCATGGTTGTTTTTTTTGAAAAATTTTACAATGGTAAAAAAATAAATTTTAGTGCATGGGTTTTCTATAACTACATTACATAATCTGAAACATATTCACCTAGAAATAAATTTCTATTATATAAGTATTGGTCACTATTTTTTTAATATATAATATGGTTTTCTGATATCAAAATGGTTTTGGTATGAAATTTTGTATAACTAATTAATTATATGATGAAAAATTGGTCATTATTAATTTAAACTTTTAAAAAGTATTATTATGAGGAAAATCATTTATTCAAATTTTATAAAATTTTCATATACCTTACTTCATCTTCTACCTCATTTATAATTCTAATATATCAATTTAATAAACCCTATATTATATATTTATTCTAGTATTTTATTCATATTGAAAATAAATTACCACATATTCAACAATGACTCATGGTATATTCATGTTTGGGTAGGTTTGACCATTTTAATTAACAATGTTATGCAATTTTCTTCTAGATGACTCTGAAAACATAATTACTACCCTAATTTTATATAAATTATTAAATAATTATTAATTTTATTTAATCGATACATCAATATTAAATTAAATTATTATGAAAACCCCATTGTTGGACATGTATCAACATAATACACTAATTACAGATTTCATATATTTGCAAAATAATGAACAACTATTGAAAGAAAATTGTAACATAAAATTACATTGTAAATATTGTTGTATGTATAAATTATGATTTTAGAAAGATCATATTTTGAGGAATAACTTATACAAACATTTCTCATATTAAAATTGTATAAACAACAAATATTATAAACATCTTATATGGGAGAATATAAAAAAACTAAAAAATATATAAATTTATGTAAAAATTATCAATGAGGAGTTTAAATGGATATATTTATGAATATAGTTATTCTTTATGTAATTATTAAAAATAATTGAATTATTCAAGATGTTTTTTGAAATTTCATAATGATTCAGGACCAAGATACTGGTTTCATCGAAAATTACAATCTTAGAGAAACTTTTTATTTTATTCACATAATTTAAATTATGTGGTGTGCATAATGAATATTTGATATATAATATCATAAATTATACTTATTGATTTAATTTCAACATAAATTTCAATGTATCTCTTTAATGGTGTTTTATTAGATCATTTCATTATCCTTAATAGGTTTTTTAGGACTCAATATTTTCCTTCGTTAATAATCACTCCTATTTTATTATATTCATTCAATGATTGTATATTATATCATATAATGATTTTAAGTGGTATTTATAGAATCTTTCTAAGGGAAATAATGTTTAAACTCAAATTCATAATCCATAATAACTCTATTTTCTCATGAAAAGGAATATCTCTCAATAATAATTACAATTTCATTCAATAGATTTACATTTATATATATGTTTCTACTTCCCACCATTATATTCCATTCCAAGGTGAAAATTTTATTTACCCCAAATTATCCTTATAGTAACTTTTTTATTTTTTAATAATTTATGTTGAGGATTCACTTTTATGTTGTGGTGTTGTTATAATTTTTATCTAAACTGTTCAAAATGTTTTTATATTTTCAAAATTAGTTGTTTTGAATTCCACTACACATTCATTTATGGTAATCTTTAATTTCTTTTAATGATACATTATGGAATATAATTCATTAAAATAAATTTTTTATTCAAACATTTTTTGATGTAGCTTTACTAAAATGACATTTTATAGTGACCATAACTTCTCTTGTATGAAAATGAAAAAATCTATTTCAAAAAATGATTTTAAAATTTCACAATTAATTTCATATTTATCTCAAAATTCCTAACATATTTTGATGTTATTTTCCATAAAACCTTTTTATGTTATTATGGAATATATATTTTTGGGTTCATTGAGTTGTTATTATTATTCATTTATAAACGTGATTTCCATTTTTTTTGATCCAAACCTAAAGTGTGGTGAACCAATTTTTCATTTTGATGGGTTCTAAGAGACATGATGAGTGAAACTCATTTATCATCCTATAAATTTTACTTTTTAGTTGAGTGATTGATTTCAGGATGAAGACATATGTTTGGATTATAAAAGGTGCGGTCCTTTACCTCCATCCAATGTATTGGTTGTGGTTTTATAACTCATTTGGTAAAGTTGTTGAGTACAAACATTATGTACATTAGTAGGATTCATAACAATTACTGTGAAAAAAACTATCTTTATATAATATCAAAATATTAATATTGAAAAATACCTTAATTATAAATGTTCAAATGAATGGTTATGATCATGATTTAGAGAATGTATGATCACATGATTGTGCGTAAACATCATGTAGGTTAGCTACATTCGTGTGAATGATCATGAAAATGATGTAAGTGGCTATATTCAAATTTTACGTTTACTTATTCATTTTCATATTCCATAATTTTTCATATAATACTCCTAATGGTACATATTTATTATATCATGTATTTTTACTCTTTTTCCACGGTATATGTTGTTATCTTTGGATTACATTGTCATCCATGTAGACAAATGGACATAGGTAATTTACCCATATTCATTATAATTTGATATTTATTCCTTGTTTATTTTTTCTCTCATATTTATGATATAACCAATGATGGCAAGTTGATATTTTTTCACTTATGGAGAATTAAATCTCATATGTTTCATATGATTCTCTTACTCATATTATGAATATGAATATACCCTATTATAAGTCTATAATGTGTCTAGTTTTTTTCAATTACGTATAAAGGATCACGTGTTATATAAAATATTTTCATCATGTGCATAGTATATAAGAAATTAGATTTATGTTCTCAACCCTGGAACCACTAAACTGTTCCCCGATATGTTGGGTTACCTAGCCTCAAGCACTCCTCCCCATACAACAGAGATAGATGACTAGAAGAGAGGGTTTAAAAGGGGTTATAGTTGGGAGACTATAACCTCATAACAAAGTGTTGTATGAGATATAAATACACAAAAAAGAAATATTGGAAGCATATAAAAACTAAATATTACAATGGAAACATACCTATAGACTACTGTACATGTAAATAATCATAGAGAAGGAAAAAAAGAAATAAGTAATGATTTAAAAACTAAATAAATAAATTCCAATAGTCTGAATTATATGAAATTATTTAATGTCAAGTATATACAGTAATGGGAACATCAGGAATAAATGTACATCATGTAATAAAAAACTACAAAAAATAATAAAGTCACCTCTACCAGTATCACAAGAATATTATCAGTAGTATACTCCCATGATCTTAGTATATGTAGATAAAAAAATATAAGTAGAAGGTCTCTTTTCCATATCCATTACTACAAAGAACAATCTATTATATAGCAAACACATCCCAGTTTTTCTGTGAGCTAAAATCAATGTAGGGAACTACCAATGATGTCTTGAAATAGTCCAAGGAGTGTACATTGAAATAGGAGTTTTCATGTAGTAATAATAATAACCAATGTGGAATAAATAAGTACCATTCAGTTAGGGTTCTAATGGGAATCTAGATGACCATACCTACTTCGACATAGGTCAGAATGAGTCTGATCAGATAACCTTATATATAAGTAATAATATATATATAGTTATATAATCATTCCACCTATGTGATCTATGTACATGAGGATATATATAGTCATATTACTCTATACTCTCTGCTAGATGGATGTGGGGAGTAACATAAGCATCCATCAACTTGTTTAGTAAGATATAGGCTCAGTCAAGGGTACACGAACTACAACTCATAATAGATTGGAGACAAGATGCTCATCACTTGATATGGTGTTTGATTGATCATGTCAACACCTAATACAAAGGAAGTTGTCTATGATTCCCATAATCCAAACAATGTTAATGGTGTGAGATGTCATGCCCAACACCCCATGTAATGGAGGGTAAGACATCATGTAAAACAATTCCATTAACCAACATCCATATCCAATATCAATGGAGTAATCAAAACAATAGTAATATCATATGGGACCCCCAATTTATTTAATTTTCAATCCCATTATATCCAAGAATCGCAATTCATATAAAGAATATAATAAAGAAATAATAACATGGAGAGTCCATTCTAACCATTGTCATTCATTTATAATTTAATCCATTTAAATAATATATGTTAAAAAAACAATCATGAAGCTAACACATAAAATTATAATTCATGGAAATTCTATTTCATAAAATTCCCAGTATACATGGGTTTATTTATTCAACATGAAAACAATATAAGATAAGTAAAATTATTTTCAATCCAAGAAAAACAATTACGTGCTATTCGATCAACTTACCAATTATTTAACAATATAAAATTAAATTAGCACACTGAAAGGGGTATAAAATAGAGAGATCAAAATACTATAAAGTAAACATAAATCATTTTATGTATAGTTTCATGAATAAATTAACTTATATGGAATTGAACATGTAAATGGAATTTTGTGGAAATTTCCAGCATTTGTAATGATGGAAGTGCATTGAAAACATATTGGTTTCGGTGAAAAAACTATACCTCCCACCATAAGGAAATATATGAATTATCCTCTAATACAGGGCATTCAAATATGATACATCCAAATATAAATTATTTGGAGTCTCGATGGGTGATTAATTGAAATAACTACCTTTGGTGGAGTAGGAGGAACACATGGTATAAAATCCCAGGCTCCCCAATTTTGAGAAATGATGGGTCAATACAACCTCCCCTCCATAAAGAATATCATCCAAATGTCGGCCTTATTAGGGTAAAGAGTTATTGTATAAAAAGTGTTTCGGTGACTATTCTTTTATATCTGCCTCCCACTATCACATCTTGTCTTATATGTGGTGGTGCTTCCATAGAACCCATAAAAAAGGAACTGATCTGACTGTGAGTGTCTTCACGCTCCGATCCACAACATGCACATGATACTCCTCAAAGGAGGAACACATCACCAACTGAACATCATCAGGATGAAAAACATATGAAAATATAGGTAATAATAGAGTGGATGTGATATAGGAAAGACAACATGTACATACTGGTATCTCTGAAGAAGAAATATCTATTAATCCACTATCCCAATTTCTCTCCAAACCATTAAGGGTCTATAAAATCGAGGTGATAACCTAACCTGCCTCTAAATATTTTTATAGCCCAATCTGAGTGAAACATGCAAGAATACATAATCACCAACCTCGTACTCATGAATTCCTCATCAGAAATTGGCATCAAACAGACATCTATACTAGGATATCAACATGTTCTTTCTAATCAAATAGATATACTATGGAGTCTCTTAGATGATATCAGTCCATGAAAATCTACTTCTACTACCTCTAACCAACATAGAATAGATTTACATGGTCTACCATATATAAAATCATACAGAGTCAACACAATGGTATCATGAAATATTTTTTTATATGACAAATCAAATTAGGTATTTTCCATCATCGATGAACCTCTAATGTCATGGAAGCATGCCCAGAGAATTTAATCTAACAGCTGAACTATTTTATATTTTCGTACATCTGTCTAAGCATGATAGGTTGGGCTTAGAATGAATTATATACTACGGGCCTTATGAAAACCCTTAAAAAACCATGATTATATGCAAGAATATTTATCTTAAATGATAAACCAATGAGATCCTTGAAGATGTACAACCTACATTATGTAAATCCTCTAAAGCTAATGAACTGAAAAGGTATCTCGAATAAGAAAAAAGAGAGGGACCTTTATAAATTATATTCCAAAATCCACTCTACTTTTTCTGATTAGGTATTCGGTGAAACACCATCGTGATATCCATATAAAAATAATCTTGTTTCCACTCGACAATGGAGAATGGATATAAAATCATAATCAGGCTTTGATAATCCACCTTCAACTATAGACATTTAACTTCCCATTACCGACATGATATTTATAACTCTATAATTTCCATTGTTTTTCCTTTTTCTGTTTGGGTATAGTTGATAACTAATTCTTTGTATAACTATATTGGTGATCTTATGTATTTTTTTGGACTCTTAGTTTTAACCGTGCATTTTTGTAGGCGTAAGGAGGGTGACACGCCATTTAACTGGGTAATATGACATTTAAAGGTCACTGGGTGTATACCCAGAATGGTTTACACCATAAATGACTCATTTTGTGATAATCCATTACATTTTGTGAGTTAATTATTAATTTGTTACTAATTTTTAGCAGAACTTCTTTTAGTGGTTATGGAAATTAACTAATTTACAATGTTTAAAGGGGTTACATGTCATGTAACACCCTAACAATGTTTTTTTAATCGGAAGCATGACTGAGATCTTCCATTCTCCTCTCCTATATTTTGTTTTCTCTCAACCAAAGTCCTTCCGTTGGTAAAATTGGAGCCCTCCAACCCTATTGGCATCATTCATTCAGTGTTCTATTATCATTGTGTTGAAATCGTAATTCTCCTATAAGTTTATCCCTCATTCTTCGTTAGACTCTCTTCCCCCTCTACTGGTATTTCAATAGATCATCCAAGAATTGATGGATCTATACTCTTTGATGTTAAATATCATTTCTATGATGAGTTTCTAGGTCTTTTATTCTGTCATTCTCAATGTCATGTTTCGTTGCGAGTGTTCAGTTTTGGGAAAATGGTAGGCTGTTTCATCCCATTTGGCCAAATTGATTATCCTTGAATCTATGATTTGTTTTAATTTTTGAAAAAATTTAAATTTTTCAAAAATACTTTCAATTTACATAATAAAACAAAATTAGAGTTAATTTTAGAAATTTGAAATGGTTTTGGCATTAAAATGGGTAAAACACCCAATTTCATTGAATAGGGGTGTGTTTATTGAAATTATTTTATTTAAGTTGTTCAATTTAAGATTGTATATTTGATGGAAGCTATTCCGATTAAATTATTTAATTAAATTGCAGAAATTAATTGTGAAATTGATGGAATTTGTTTTGGATTGATTTAAAACTTTTTAAGAAGGATTTATATGTTTTGATAGATACAATGTGGTTTATCTTGTTAGAAAGACTTATTTTTTATTAAAACGTTTTTGGTTTTAAATGGAAAATTTGAATCTGAAAAAGGGGAATTGTATTTAATTAAATTTTAAGTAGTATTAAAATAAATTTCCCATCATTCATTGTTGATGATCACATGTATGCCTTTGGTATATTGTGAGTTATTTGTGAACACACTATGATTATACAAAGTTCAAAATTGTAAATGTGGAAGGTCACGTCCTTGATTGGATGGTGATGAGTGACCTTTGGAAAGATTCAGAGGGACATGTGCAGACACAAATTTTCATTATCACATTAAGAGTGTGGATTCCTATATCTTGGAACATTCATACCTCTTTGGAAGATATCAATTTTTCTTTTTTGTTTTATATTTGAGATATATATGTATTCTGAAATTATTGAACTACATTACAAGCCTTTTGAATTTATATAAAGTATCTTATATAAAAAAAATATTTAATCTATTTTTTAAGAAACATTCCATAACTTGTAATCATATTCTTAAAGTATTTTCCATAATTTTAACTGTATAGAATAATTTTTTAAAAAATTATCCCAAATGATAAATGTTATTTATTCAAAATTGAATGCATTCCTTTTGTAAATATACTATTAGAATCTATTATGGAATATGTGGTGAGACCCTACTTGAATTTTTAGCTCACATTATACTTGTTCATTCTGGTGATTATAGATTATATCCTTCCTAGTTCGAGCAAGGGGAAATGATCACTTATAAGATGAGCCAACTGTTAATCCTTGAACATGATGAGTTGTGTATGTTGGGACAGGGGATGATCTACCATGTCACTATACTTCAGTTGTATTACATTAGGCATTAATGGCTTGTAGACTTCTAGTAAATTACTTCTAGTGGAGTTTCTTTTGTATGTATATTAACATTCTTTTCATGCTTCCAATATGTTTTTCGGAAAAAACATTCCCACATAATGATTTTATGATGCCAGTTGTTAGTCATTGACCCATGGGGATTAGGAAATCCCTTTAGGCTATTTTAGGGTTGGCTCAGTTATCAGTTTACCAAGGAACATTGGCTAGTTGGTGAAAAAGTTGTATCAAAGGGAGGATGTTGAGATTATTGTCTTGATGTTAGTATGTATTGTGAAATCTTTTCATGATATAGGAGGTAGTATAAATTGAGTTCCTAGTCAAATATCCTCACAATGATCCTTAAGTATCTAGGGGTGTTTATGAAAATATTTCTTGTGGATTAGTTCTATTATTTTCCATATTATGAATAAAATACATTAAAATCAAAATCCGTTCTTTTCTACCATTCGAAAATATGTTCCCCTCACTGCTTTGTTTGATCATTATATGATGTCTTCATTATTTTTTGCAGATGTTTTGTAGCATAATTCCTTCGATAAGACATCTTAATTAGATCTAGGAGGAAGCTACGCCAAAATATAATGATTGAATCTTCCAGTTGACCCAAATATAGTTGATGTGATTGTGTGCACTATCCATACTCTAGGATAAGATCCACCTGATGTTATTGTCATGCCTCTAGCTATGGAACCTCATGGAGACACTTCCAATGTTGGTTCTCAAGTGTTCCCTCAAAACTAGATAGCAGTTTTCAATGGAATCACTGATCGTAAAAATTTTGAGGAATGGTTGCACTATATAGAACATATGATTGAGTTTTTTGGGGCATGGGGTGTGATCTAGGTGAAGTATTCCACCTTCGTACTAAATGGACCAATATGGAGACGGTGGGACATGATGGTGAAGGAAAGGAAACAAGGGTATTGTAGTTTAAAGACTTCAATATTATTTTTTTACTAACCAGTTCTATCCAAATTCAACAGTGTTGGCCAATGCTGTTGAGTTTCTCAATATTATTCAGGCATATTAAACTGTGATTGATTATTAGAACACATTGTTCAACTCTTTCATTTTGCAACTGAGATTGTATGTAATGTGAAGATGAAGCCTCAACAGTTGGAGTTGGGAATTCGATCTGATATCCATTCTTGGGGTCTCTTCCTAAATATACCCAATAATTTTGATGTTATGGATATGGAAATTATGGTTGTGATGGACCTCTATATAGAGTCATAGATGATGGGATATTTTTCCCTCATAGTTGTAGCATCTGTTCCATCAAGATAAATGAATAGAATGATGATTTTAAGGTATATCTCGATTGAAGGGAAATTACAAACCTTCTATAGTGTCTAGAATGTGTACTTTTATTTTCTATCATTGTGAAGATAAATAGAGTTCCAAGATGGTTTTCACTTGGGAACCTAGGAACTATACATCCTACTAAATTTTGGGGAACATATAATTTGATAACTCTTCTACTCTGTGTAGTGGAATTGGATCATCATTTCCTCTAAAAAATATGGGGAAATCGGATGCTTCATGGATAAAAGGGTTTTAACCACATAAATCCAAGTGAATCTACTTGAAGTAGTGGAAGATTCTTAAGAGGAAGCAGATATGGGTCCAATGATTGTGAGTGGTACCATAACTACAACTTCATCCTTAGTGACATCCCCATTTGATACTAGGGAATCTTGTTCCTTTGTTTCAACCCGCATTATTATGTTTCTAATTATTCATATTTAGATTTTATCTTGTACAATGGATAATACTAGACCCCTTTGAATGATGTGAGAAAAGGGTATCCATTGTTCCACATGTGTCTTCTATCAATCAGATGTCAAGCTGGCATGGAGTTTTATTGTCCTTAACATGGATCCTATAGATGTCTTGTTCGAAATTGATTAGCTCTCTTCTAATAAATCCCAAATTCATTGTTATCTTCGATGGGCCAACCTTGATACACCTAGTGGTTTATCTCCTTTTATTGAAGGATAATTTTAATGATGATTAAGAAAGTAATAAACATATTATCTGGATCTAGGGAAGGTATTATCAGTGTTTTTATTTGACCTGGAGTGGGATTATTTGAGTTTTGATCTCTCTATTGATGTTTTCATGTTTCCTAACATGTTCCTTTTTGATTTCTCTTATTTTCCACCAGTAAGGGAGGTCGTTTTTTCCATTGACATAATTCCTTGTACTCAACCAGTTTAGATTCCATATTACTCTATTGATATGGATGAAATGATGGATCTGATGTCCCAGTTAGATAATCTTCTTAAAAAAGCTTTATACACCCTAGTGTGTTACCATGGGTTGCATCAGTTCTATTCGCTAAAAATGTTGATGGTTTCCCTTTATTATGTGTTGATTATTGAAATCTTAATCAAGTGATAGTAAATAAAAAATATTTGTGGTCTTCAATTGAATATATGATAGATCAGTTAAAAGGGGAGAAGTGGTTCTCAAATATAGATCTTCGTTCTGTTAAAAATCAACTAAGAATAAAATAATTGTTCCATCATAAAACATTCTTTCAGTGAAGGTATAGCCTTATTAAGTTCCTTGTTATGACCTTTTTTTGAAAAAATTCTCTTTTCATTTTCATGATATTTATAAACTTGATTTTCCATGAGTATATTGATAAATCTATGGTAGTCTTTGTAGATGAAATCATTGTTTACTCCATGTTCAAGGCGGATTATGTACTTCATCATAGAATAAATATAATTATAACTAGAAATCATTGAATTTTTCTATTCTTATGATGTGTGATTTCTTGATTCCTGAAGTAAAATTATTAGTACACGTGTTGTATTAAAAGGGAATAAATGTTGATCCCGAGAAGGTGAAGTTTGTTAAAACATTGGGGTAACCATGCAATTTCTTCATGATTCAAAGCTTCCGGCACTGGATGGATACTATTGTTGGCTCATGAAAGAGACCTCAATGATGGATTCTCTATTGAATTCAATAACGTTTATGGGATTGATGTTTTATTGTGATGAAATATTTTATAATTATTTTGTTGATCTAAAATTATTTTTGAATAATATGTCAGTGTTGACTATTCCAGATGTTAGGAATGGATATATGGTCTTTTTTGATTAATCAAGATTAGGATTTGATTGCATTATTTTGTAGGGAGATCATGTAGTTTCTTGTAGCTCTCATCAACTTATTCCACATGAGAATAATTATACAACTTTAACATTTAGTTGTAATGGAAGCACTTATTATTTCAAAAAATTACATTTATAGAGAAAAGTGTACAATGTTTCAAACCACAATAGACAAATATATATTTTATCTCATAAATATTTGAACCATCTCCAGAGGAATTGGTTGGAGTACCTGTAATCTTTCAATATTTCATTACTTACACCCTAAAGAAATGGAATGTCATTGCAAATTCTTTGATTAAGAAAATTCTTTACTTGTATAGTGGAAAAATCACTAGAAGAGTGGAATATGATGGCCATCTTGTTATAGTGGAATATTTTAGTCCAGGAATAACGGTATTAGTTTCATTATCTATCATTAAATTATCATCTAATCTTCTCAAGATAATTGTTTTAGGATCATCATATTTATGTTGAATTTCATAGAACTACAAAATCTATTTTTGTTGGGGAGATAGTTTCTTAGTCGTTGTTCTCTAAAGAGGGTGTTCTATGTTATTATAAATAAATTATTGTTCTATTATCATAGAAGAAGACTATGACGATGGATTAGCATAATTACCAATGGGAAAATCCCCTAGAGACCACTAATATGTTCTATGATATGAAACAACAATTCAGGTGGACACGTATGAGATTGGGAATTACGGAGTTTTCTCCCTACTGTTATATGTGCCAACAAGTTAAGGTCAAGGACCACAAACATCCGAGTTTACATCAGAGACTACCAATTCCTACATTGATGTTGGATGAAATTTATATGGACATTGTGGTTGTATTTCATCATACCCGAATAAATAATAATGGGATATTGGTTTTGACCGATTGATTAACCATGTCAGCTCACTTCATACCTATTCATTATACAACAATGGTTGAGGAGTTAGGAAATATCTACATGAAGAAGATTTTCTATTTTCATAGATTTCCTTATATAACACTTTATTATAGGGATCATCGGTTCACTTCTCTATTATGGAGACACTTTTTTAATGCACTAGGATCTCAGGTCCATTTGAGCATCCCAGACCACCAGTAGTCAAAAGGACAGATAGAGGGGGATATATTGAATCGTGATGAAATGATTCACAGTTGTGTTCTTGAATTTTTTGGGGGATTGGGATGATCATTTTGGACTATTTGAGTTTTTTTATAACAATAGTTAGAAGTCTGTGTTTAGAATGGATTCTTGGTTGGACCATGTTTGGTGCAAGATAAAACGTTAATGATGAAGTTAATTCATCAGAAAATGTTAATGGATAGGGAAAAATAAGTTGTATGTTGATCCTCAGCAAAGACCATTGAGTTATCAGTTTGTTACTATGTGTTCTTGAATGTTTCACCATGGTAGGGCCATCGATATCTTGGGAGGCAAGGGATGGTTTCTCCGCATTTTGTGGGAACCTTTGAGGTTATTGAGAAGGTGGGGAAAGATTTATATTATCTTTACGTTCCCCTACATATGAAAGTGATACATAAAATATTCCATGCATCGTGGCTATGAAAATATCTCTCTGATCCATCTTATGTTTTGAGCTTCAGTGATCTTGAGTTTGAACCTGATTTATCTATGACTGGGAGAAAAATTAGGATAGTTTATTCTGAGGCCATGGTACTTCATGAGAGGATGATACATTTGATTTTTTGGTATATCACTATGGTTCAAAAAATCATGAGATATCTGAATGTGAGGAACTGATGTGCGAGAAAGGGCCTCATCTTTTTTTCATAAAAACTTCTTCATAGGATTTCTAGAGATTCTTTTTTGTCTTCGATGGGGAGGTTGTAACATCACATTACTGACCTAATAGGAACATCTTTAAAATTGTCTTTTATGTTTCTTTTTCTTTACTCGGTAGGGTTCAGAATTAATTTGGAGGTTACCTATAATGGTAAATTCTATGATATTTTGGTCTCTCGTTTTTACCTGACCTTTTCTGTAGGTGGAAGAAGGGTTACATACTTTGTAACTAGGTTACACGATATGTAATGGTCATTGGGTGCATACCATGAATGGTTTAAAATGTGAAAGTGTCATGACATTACAATTCAATACACTTCATGAGATAATTAATGATTTGTTTTTATTTCAATTTATAATGTTTCTTTAGAAGTTACTTAATTTAAGTATTTTATGAGATGTAAAGGGGTTAAGTGTTGTCTAATAACCCAAATACAGTTTTTAAATAGGAAACACTACTAAGATCTCAATTGGTCATCCACTCTAGTTTTATCCATTGACCTAAATCATTCCCCTGGGGATGGTTCTCTCTAACCCTTCTAGGTCCCTTCATTAGGTGTTTTATCATCATTGCATTGGCAGTGTGATTTCCGAGTATGTTTCTCCCTCATTCATCATATTTATCTCTTCATCGTCCTTTGAGAATTCAATATATCATCCATAAATTGAATGATATGTGCTACATGATGATGGATATCATTTCTAGTATTATTTTCAAGGTCTTCTGCACCTTTTTATTATAGGCGGGTTTTATTATTTTTTATGAGTGTCAAGAAAAATTTAGGTGGTTCTGTCCCATTTTTTTCCAAACTGATTAACCTTGAAGTGATCAATCTGTTTCAATTGATGAATTAGAATAAATTTCTCAAACTTAATTCAATTTATTTAATAAGATCAAATTTAATTGAATTTGGTGATTTGAAATTGTTTTAGCATGAAAATTGGGAAAACCCTCCAATTCTATTCCATTGGGTTGTGTTTAGGGAAATTGGATTATTTAAATTTGTTAATTTATTATTGTATATTTGATGGAATTTTTTTTTAATTAAATTGTTGAATTAAATTGTGGAAGTGACTTTATAAAGTGAAGGAATTGTGTTTTATTTGATTTTAAATGTGTGATGATGGGTTAAATTTTTTTTATAGAAACCCAGTGGTTTATCTTTTTGAAAGGCATGTTTTTTTTAAAATCTATTTTGGTTTTAAATAGAAAATTGGAAGTTGAAATTGGGGAATGAGGTTTATTCATAATTTATAAGACTTAAAAAAATTCCCATCATTGAATTTTTAAGAGAACATGTAATCCTTGTGTAGAATGTCAGTTATTTCACCTCACTCTATGATTATACAAATCTCTAAATCATAAATTCAGCAGATCACATCCCCAATGGGAAGGTTATGAGTCACCATTTTCTAGTGTCAGAGAGACCTATGTATACATATATTATTAATATATCATAGAGTGTTTGGATTCCCCTATCTTGGGTTTTTATACCTATTTGTTAGAAGACAATGTCACTCGTTTGTTTAATAATTTAGATATAAATGTTAGACAATGTTATTTAAATTAATTACAAGACTTATAAATTTATTAAAATTTTTTTATTTAAAATGTTATATTTTAGAAAAAAAAATTAGAAATATTCAAACACTTGTAATCCTTTTCATAATGTATTTTAAACAATATTAACTTTATAAAATGATTTGATTAAATATTTGTGAAAATTATAAGCTTGTATATTTTAAAATTGAAAACATGTGTATAGTTAATATATTATTGGCATCTGTTATGGAATCCATGGTGAGACCATAGAAGGACTTTTATCTGACACCCTACATGTGCCATCGGTTGTTGGTAGACTTTATCCTTCAAAGTTTGAAGAAGGGGAAGGGATCTCATAGAGGTGGTCCAAAATATTGATCCATGAACATGATGAGTGGTTTCCTTAGAAAATTGGGTCATTCATCCCAATTTTGGTACTTGGATTGTAGTACATTTTCTATTAATACCTTTTTGACTTCATGTACATTACTCCTAGTGGAGTTCCATTTGTATGCATATTCACTTTCTTGTCCGGAATATGATATTTTTTGTGGAATTTTTTACCCACATTCATTTATTACAATACAAAGTTTTCGTCAGTGAACCATGAGGATATGGAACAACCTTTGGTTTATGTCAGGGTTAGCTCAGTTATTGGGTGACTATGGTACTTGGGTTTGTTCCTGACATGACTGGTGAAACAGTAAATGATAATACTTCTAATATTATAATGACCCATACTTTTCATACATATATATTATAACACAATAAAAAAATATACATTACATAAAATTACTAAACAATAATAGAACCGTATATGTTAAGTTTCTTTGGAATCTTGGAATATCAAACAACATATTCCTATAACATATACATCGTATCCCTCTTATTCATTCATAACAACAACACTTTATGTCGCGTCACAATTACTAACATTATTCATATCCTGGGGAAAATAAATATAATTATGTGTGGGATAATAACCACAATTAGAATAAAAAGATAGATATCAATCATATAAGAATAATAAGAAATTAGAAAGAAAAAAACATTTAAAAATTATATCCTGCATACCAGATATCATGATATCGTGTCATGGGATAAATCATAGATGTTCATAAATATTCAAAGATCATATTCCACGAGATTATTCATCATACATGGAACTTTGGAATACAACTAATAATAAAAAATAATTAAAATATTATTGAAGGATAAATACCATAATCATCATGGCTGAAAAATTCCTTTATGAGACCGAGTTCACTACATGTTATATCCATGTATTATATAACTTAGTTCACTCCTCATTCAAGTCCGATCTATCTCATGATATATAAATAAGTACCTTATGAATTTTATGGATATATAGGTCTCTTCCATCGAATAATGAAAACCATATATTTGGGAACAACAGGAACATAAATTATTTATTATATAAAAAACAATGGAACGGAATGGGATTCATAAAAATCATTCAAGCATTAAATAACACATGGAAAAGAAATGGGTTTCATAAAAATCACTACATCATTAAAATAGACAAAACATAGAAAAAATAAGTATAGTATCCTTGAAAAATAAACCTAGTAAATAATAAGTAACATTAAATAATGTTATTTTAGATCGAAAATAATTTTGAGAGATTACTTGGAAAAACGTATTGAGGAAGAAATCATTTCTATTTTGAAAACATATACTTTTCCTAAAATGATACAAAATTTTACAAGAAAAAAATTTTATTTTAAAATAGATTTTAATGATTTTATTTGGGCCATTATTTTAATCTTTAATTGTTAAATAAGAAAAATATTTTCATGTCATATATGTTAAAAAAACATTCCTTTCATATATTTATAGGAAAATTCCCAAAAAACACTGTTTGGAAAACAATAAAAAATCTTTTTATATAGTATAATAAAAATTCAAAATTGTATTAAAATGACATTAAACAATTTTAGAAGAATAGTAAATTATTTTTAAATATTTTTTATGAAACATATATATGGAAGATAAATACTCCCTAAAAGATACTTAAATAAAAAAATATTGAATTATGAGGAGACTGTGAAATTAACCATTGTAGAAGACCTAATTACATTCATACCTGTCTAAAACTATTGTATAATGGTTTAAATAATTTAAATAATTTAGAAAAAACATATTATTATTTATTATATCATATATAATCCTATAATATCATATTATAACCCCTTTGTTAATAACATTTCATTATTACACTTCTTTCGTGTGTAAACTGGTTCATTTTTATATGCTTGTTTTATATTATAACGCCTTATTATTGTAAATAGGATATAGTTACATAATTTAAATAATTTTATTAAGGAAATATATATAATATTTATTTATTATACTCATTTATATGATCATGCATTAATTTTTATAATGGAAGATGAATAGAATCTAGTTGTAGATAATATAAGCCGTACGTACACATGGGTGATGTTATCATTCACTTAATGTTGAAATGGTATCAAATTAGATGGTATATTAATTTCCAAAATAAATATAATGTTATTATTATCACACACACACATATATATATTATTTCCACTACTATACACATCCATATAAAGTGAAGATAAAAAAATAAAATTACACCTCAGCATGGAGACAGTAAGTCATACAAACACAGATGTTGTTCTTTTGTTTTTTATGGGACGGATAAAAGGATGGATAATTTTTTTCCATAATAGAAATAACATACCCATATATTGTTGATTCTATATTCAAAACATTATAATGTGAAAAACTGGAAGAGGAATAAGAGGGTGAAGTAATCTGGAAATAGTTGGTAAAGATGATTATGTCTCCTTTAGAGAACATCTTTTACATCTCCTTTCAGGGAGATTAGGGTTAGTATTTTGAGAATACCAAAATTTCATTAATGTGGATAATTAGTATGATGAGAGAAATTATTAGGGTATGGTCGATATTTAAGGCTCAATGTGGTGTGAATAAATGGAAGATTAGTTTCTTTTTTATAATTGAGGTGAGGGGAACAATTGGATTTTTCTCTTTATAATCATTTCTAAAAGCTTCAATATCAATAAAAATACATCTAAAAGTATATATATTTGAACATAAATGTATTTAAAGTTTTAATCCCACATAACAATAAATTTTATACATTTTTGGTATAATTTTTGGCCTTATCATTTTGATTAACTCACAATTATTCTATTTTAATTTTAACAATGGAAACAAACATTTCAATATTAAAAGGTTGATAATTTTACATATGTTATATAAATAAAAAAATAAATTAACAATTTATAAAATTTTACATTGTATAATATTTTTTTAAAAATTCTTAATGATGTTTCATGATTTTTAAATAATTTTATTAGATATTATTTTGTTAGAATATCATTATTGTTAATTTTGACAGTATTCATTAATTGAACTTTTACAAAATCAAGAAAATAAGTTAACTTATAAACAATTATTTTATTACATCACTATGAGTTCAAGGTTATATATATAATTATTTTATCAAATTAACTATGTAAAATTATTTTTAGTTTAATATTCTTAGTAACATGTTTTAAAAATTTACATTAATAAAAACATTATTACATTTGTGTTGTATAATTATTTGATATACTGATTTGTACAATAAAAATTAAATATTAAATATATTTATTAAGATAAATATTATATACTTGGGAATATGTTTTCTAAAATAATATATAATTTGGGTAACCCTATATTAATAATGTTAAATTATTGAAAAAATAAATCTGAAATCATCAAATATTTATTAAATAAAATATTATAAATATCGTAATAACATCAAAGTGTCACAAAAATAATAGTTTAAACTTTAATCATTAAAATATGTGTATTAAGATTAAAAATTACATTTATATTCATCCATAACATACATTTTTTCCCATGTTGACACATATGGGTTATTTAAGACAAAGAATGTGGCATTATTTGGCTTCCATTGATTTAAATATTATATATGTTATATTCATTGGAATTTTCCAATAATATATCTTAATTTACCTCCATATGTGTTAATGATAAAATTATATTTATCCAATACAATTTTTTCTTTTGTTATGTTCTTTTTATATTACATATTATTTTATTTTAAACCAAAATTACTCAATTTTCATGTTACTATGGTAGAAAAATTTACCGAGGATATCCAGTCACATTGGGAAAAAATAAAAGGTAATTATTAATAAATTTGAAACATACGATTTTATTTTTTATATCCATTTTTAAAAATTAAAGGCATAAATGTTTTATAATCTAATATAATGTAAAAGTGGTAAAAAACATGAAAATAGTTTTTTGGAAATATTCACTTTTAAAACATAAAATGTTTTCATAACAAAATTAATTTATAAAATACTATTAAAATGGATTATATTAAACCATAATAAACTAATTTAATATTAAAACTATTCATTATTGGACCTTGTAAGGAATATTAATAACATATTGTTTTAAAAAATTCAGAATATATTTTTATTCTTCAAATACTAAATGTTTTCAGAATTTTATGTAATATTCAAAAATAAAAAATAAAATTAATTTTTTCAAACAAATTTCATATAAAAACGTTAAATTTATTAACATTCATAAAATAAAAATTTTAATTATTTTAGAAAACAAATTGTTGTATATTAAAGTGGTTTTACTAATTTTTTGTGATTTTTTTCTATGCACTTATCAATACATCCATAATCAGTTAGATATTTATATAGAGTTAATGAATTATTAATTAATATATATTCATTCTAATTTATTGTCTATGTTATAATAATATTTTCTCATATTTTGTTTTAGCAGATGATTGTGTGCAATATAGGCTATTGAGGAATTAAATTAATTTTAAGAAAAATATTTATTAGAAAAACAGGGTGTCACATTCTACCCACCATAAAATGGATTTCACCCTCTAAGTTCGTCACTTAGATATAAATTATGAGCATACCTATGCCTCATCACGTCATCTTGTTCTCCTGTAGCTTCCATAAATTATTGGCTTCACGATAAAACATTAACCAAATGAGAGGTCTTGTTTCGTTGAACTTTTTCTATATATTTTAGAATTCCTATTGATTGTCCTTAATAAGAAATCACATACTCCAATACTATGGATTTTTATCTTAGTAGATATGATGGATTGAGTATAAAATTTTTTCAGAGAGATACACAGAACACATCATGAGCTTTATTTGGATTTGATGGGACCTCCAAGCTATAAACTACCTTCCAGACATGACAAAAAATTTCAAAATTAATGATATACCTAGTGCTTTTATTAACCTTCATTCCAAATCTCATTAATCTTATCCAATGAGTGTTTCATAGAAATAATTTTTCACCCTCCAAGTTCATCACTTAGAGGGAAATTAATGAGGATACATCTTCCTCATCACGTCATATTGTTATCGTGTAGATTTTTTAAATTAATGGTTTCACCATAAAAATTAACCAAATGAGGAGTCATGTTTCATTGAACTTTTTCTATATAATTATGAATACCTATTTATTTTTCTTAATAAGAAATAAATTACTCCAACATTATGAATTCATAGTTTAGTAGATGTGATGGATTGATTATATACATTATCAGGAGAGATACATAGAACACATCATGAGATTTATTGGGATTTGGTGGGATCTCCAAGCTATAAACTACATTCTCCAAAATGATAAATTTTTTTTAAATGAATGATATAAATATGGCTTGGATTATCCTTCATTCCAAATCTTATTAATCTCATCCAGGGAGAGATTCCTAGAAATACTTTTTTACCCATTACAATCTCTAGGCATTTTTATGCATTATCAAAATTATTTTTTTCTCGACTCTAAGATTATTTTATGTCATGTTGAGTATATTTAACCATCTCTTCCATTTCCACATAGATATGACAGACCGATAACTTTTCCTTCACAATTTAATTCCATCATGTTGGAGTTTCACAAATCATAACATAGAGGGATTTATAAGGATAAATCTAAATACTAGAGTGAAACATACTATTGTATGAAAATTTTACCAATGGTAGTTGTTGATACCAACCACTATTTAAATCCATAGATAAAACACTAAACATGTCTTCTTCAGTGTAAATTTTACTCTCATATAGATCATATATATGAGGATGATAAATAGTGGTGAAACCTAACAACGTATCTTGTGCCTAAAAGATACTTCTCTCGAATATTGATTTTAATCAAAAATCCTGATCAGATATAATTTTATGTTATACTATATACAATCTTACCACATCCATAATATATATTATGGAATATAATCAAGTTATATGTCTTCCATGATATCAATGAATTGTCCTGACTATGTAATGAAATCAACTACAACCCTTATAGCATTATGGCCTCTTCCTGATTTGGTAATTATGATAAAAAAAATCCATGGTGATGTTTTTGCATTTCCATTGTATTATAGCTAATGGATATGACATCACCATAGACTTTTATATCTTATTATTAACTAGAATATATACAAAACCTTAAAAAATAGACTGTAAAATATCTATCTTTATTCCATACCACTTGAAATACTCACTAAGATCACTATAAATCATGGAGCTTCTGAGATTAATAGAGTGATGAAAAAATATCCTCATCAATCTTCTCCATTATTAAATATTTTATGGTATGGTCACAAACAATAGTATTCAAACTTATTATTCCATCACAATGAATGTTTAAATCACGATCATTTCTCACCTTCTTTGGTATCTCCTCATCATCTTTCAAGGATTCCATAATACTCACTTCTATAGATGCTTGAATATTCATTTCATAACAAAATAATTCTCCACACACTTTAAAATCTCAATATCCACCCTTTGAAAATCATGAAATATTGGATCACTTTTGATGGGGAGGATAATGTCACACAAGGGCATCGCAGGGTTGGCGGCGGACCTGAGGAGGAAGGCGGAATGCACACAAGTGGAAAATACCCATTGTGTGGAATCGGAGGCCCAATGACAGGGGAGCGGACCAAGAGAATGAAAGATGCCCTAAATGGATTAATCATGGAATTCCAAGAGGAGTCCCAAGACCCTTTCTTGGGGTATGCTTCTAGGACTATAATTACGTTAATTAAGGCCCAAAATGATTTTAAAAATCTAACCCAAGTGGTGATATGAATTTTCAAGCCCATCCCACCATGGAATCGTAAAATTCAAATGGTGGTGTGCTACTTGTCTTTAATTTTCCAAAAGGGTGTGATATGAGTCTCTAAATGTCATTGTCAAGTGCTAAGGTTGTCAAAGAAATCATTTAGGCTTTTAGACTTGTGGAAACATGGTGTTAGACTAATGTAAAGCCACCCCATGGTGTAATTTGAACTTCTCTTGTCACTTTGGCTATAAATATCCACCCCCTTGTATTCTTGAATGATAACGAATGAAGGTAATGTTATTATGGTGATATTTTCTTGAAAAATTTGTGTTCTTTCTTAATTCCTGACTTATCAAAGGATTGGTCATCCTTTGTGGCATATTCTGGCTAGTGTTCTTAGAGACTAGTTCTCTTTGGGTTCTTCCTTGATCATTTCCCCCTTCCTTCTCATTTTCACTATCCTTACACCATTATTCACATGTTTTCTTGCAGAGATCTAGGTGCTCAAGGTGCGAACATTATACAACATTCCTAGGAAACTTCCTAGTGGGACTTGCATTACATATCATTTTGTATCAGATCTCACCTGCATGAAATATGGTTCTTTCTTACTTACTTATTCTTTCTTCTTCAAATCTCTTCGAATCGGGCCGATATCAATTCTATTCATTTTTCTTCTTCACCAACAAGCATCATTTGTTCACTATTTTGGATGTACAGTATATCATTCTTATAGTTGAGATGTTAAACTTTATTCTCCATTTGGAATCATCTAAATCAAAGCTATAAATCGTGAGATACAACAGGGTCCAATTTTGAAATGAATTCTACAATTAAAAAACCACGCAAATCTCATGATTGATTATATTTGTTGTTAGAAATAATTTCTTCTCCTACATTTAAATATTGAAAAAAAATTCATCTCGTTGCTGCTGCATTTTCTGAAAAAAGGGAGCCAAAAAAATTAAAACCTCCAAAAAGTGCAACATTTTGAATTCTACGTCCCATTTTCATTCTTCTTTATCCATTATCTTTCCCTTCCCACACATTCCACCTTCAATCCATTTTTTAATTTTATCTTTGAATTCTAGTTCGGGATTACCAAATTCCAACCATCCTTTAGATTTGTTGGAATTGAGTAAGAACGCAATTGGAAGCAAGATAATAGGTATAAGGAAAGAGTATTATAATTTGATAAATGCCAAAATTTAGTGAAACTCAAGTGAACAAATTTTTATTGAGTGTAAACACGTGAGGGAGTGTGTGAGGTACATTTTCCTTTATTTTAAATTTTTCTCATAGGATTCCAAAATGGCGGAGGTGAGTAACACCAATGAAGGAGACATTAAGTTGTTCATGTTGGATTTACAAGAAAAATTCCAACCGTTGAATGTGGAGATGGATGAAGTTAAATCCCCTTCCAATTATAGAGCACAACTAAGGAGGCTGGTTGTTGAAGAAGAAGTCGAGTTCTCTGATTTACCTGAGTCACCAATTCAGAGAAATCAACCACCATAGAGGCAATACAACAATCTTGGAAGAGTAAAGCTGAGGATCCATTCATTCCAAGGTAAAAATGATTCCGAAACTTACTTGGAATGGGAAAGAAAGTAAGAACATGTTTTTTGTTGTCACACCTATTCGGAGGAAAACAAAGTGAAATTGTCAGTCGTGGAATTCACCGACTATGCTAGTATTTGGTGCGACCAACTACAAGTGAGTTGACGATGATTTGGAGAAAGACCCATCCACACTTGGGATGAGATGAAGGTGTTAATGACTAAGCGGTTCATTTCTAGCCATTACTATCGTGACATGTTCTTCATGTTGTAGGGTTTGAAATAGGGGGTCATGGGTATTTAGGAGTATAAAAAAAATAGAGATCATCATGATTTGGGAAAATATTGATGAGGAGCGAGAGTCCACCATGGAATGATTTTTGAATGGCCATAGCTGTGACATTCATGACATAGTGGACATGCACCACTACTTGCACATGGAGAATCTATTTCACTTGGCTACCAAATCGGAGAGGCAATTAAAGGAATGAAGGTTGTTTCCTACATCTTATGGTAAGGATTATAGAACTTCATTCAAGTTTAAGGATTCCAAACCACAAGATCATGTAAGGGAACACAAAACTAATCCAAAGGAGTTTCCCAAACCAAAACTGTTATTTCCATAATCCAAGGGTAAAATGGAGGGTATGGTTGTTTCCACATCATGAGATGTCAAATATTTTAAATGTCAAGGATGTGGACATATTTCCTTACAATTCCCAACCAAAAATACAATGATTATTTTTGATGATGGAGATGTTCTTAGTCCAAGCTCAAGAGAAGATGAAATTACATCACTTGACGATGATTTAGATGTGGAAGTAGAAAGCTCTGTACATGGAGAAATGCTTGTGGCACAACGTGTGTTGAGTGCTCAACCTACAGTAGAACATAATAAAGTGAAAAGGGAGCACATTTTTTATAATAGATGCCTCGTCCAAGAAAAGGCATGTTGTAGGATTATTGATGGGGGTAGTTGTACAAACGTAGAAAGTGGTTTGATGGCTGATAAATTGGGATTACCTATTACTACACATCATATGCCTTATAGACATATGTGGTTAAATAATAGTGGGGATGTAAAAGTGACTATACATGAACAAGTTCCATTTCCTATTAATATGTATGAATACAAGGTGATGTGTGATGTTGTTCCAATGCATGGTAATTACATTTTGTTGGTAAGACCTGGGAAATTAGATAGAAGGGTCACACATGATGGATACACCAAATAGTATTCTTTTGATAATAATTGGAGGATGTTTATTCTTACAACATTGAGTCATTTTCAAGCATATTAAGACCAAGTGAGGATAGTGAGTGATTGTGAGAAGAGAAAAAAAAAATAGAGAGAATGAGAAGATTGGAAAAATAAAGCATTAAATAAGAGTGTTGGGTGAAAGAAAAAAATGAGGGAAATAAAAAAGTTGAAAACAAGAGTGAAAATAGGGGTGAAAATAAAAGTGTTGAAGGAAAAATGATATTATTTTTAGGAAAAAAGAGATAGAGAGATATTTAGATGGGGAGGAAACACTCATTCTTCTATGCAAGGGATAATGTTTTACTACTAACTCTCCTAACCCTTAAATTCCTTCTAGTGTTATGTCACTTTTATTGGAATTTTGTGATGTGTTTCTGGAGGAAATTCCCAATGGCTTACCTCCCATGCGGGGTATCAAGCACCACACCAACTACCTCCCTTGATAATCGCTTCCCAATCGACCGGGTTATCGGGCTAACCTGGAGAATACTTGAGAAGTCCAATGAAAAGTTGAATAATTGCTAAGGAAGGGATTTTTTTGAGAGAGCTTGAGTCTGTGTGCTGTACATGTAATTCTTGTCCCAAAAAAGATGGTAAGTAAAGAATTTGTGTTGATTGTCGAGCTATAAACATAATGATGGTAAATTATTACTATCCCATACCTCATTTGGATGATATATTTTATGAACTCCATGGTGAATGCTTGTTTACTAAAATTCACCTAAGGAGTGGATACCATAAAATTAGAATGAAACAGGGAGATGAATGTGAAACTGCATTTAAAACATCATTTGGATTTTATGAATGTCTAGTCATACATTATGGACTAAATAATTCCCCTAGTACATTCATGAACTTAATTAATCATGTTTTCCGTCCATTCATTGGGAAATTTGTGGTTGTGTATTTTTCTGACATCCTGGTTTATTATAAGAGCCTTGAATAACATCATGAACATTTAAAACATGTTTTTGAGACTTTAGGAAAAATAAGTTTTTTGAAAACTGAAAAATTTTACATTTTGTTTAAATTCAGTTGTATTCCTTGGTTTTGTGGCAGGAGATGATGGCATGATGGTTTATGAAGAGAAAGTGAAGGCGATTCGGGACTGGGAAACTCCAAAGAATTTCAACGAGGTGTGGAGATTCCATAGACTTGTGAGTTTCTACCGAAGGATCATTAGGGACTTTTCGACGATTGTGGCACCATTGAATGAGTTTTTCAATAAAGGGGTGAGATTCAAGTGGGAAAAAACACAAGAATATTATTTCTCCATACTCAATGGTATGTTTACCAATTCACCTCTCTAAAGTCTGCCATGCTTTTCTAATATTTTTGAGGTGGAGTGTGATGCCTCTGGAATATGAAATTGGGCTATTTTAATGAAAGAATATAAGCCTATCATATTCTTTAGTGAGAATCTTAATGGTTTTTCATTGAACTAATCTACCTATGACATGTAATTATATGCTCTCAAAATAAATTTATAAAATTGGAAACATTACTTGTGGACATGAGAATTTGTGATTCATTCAGATCATGAAAGCCTAAAATTTCTTAAGTCACAAGGAATGTTGAATTGGTGGCATGCATGATGGCTTGAATTCATTGAAACATTTCTTTACATCATTAAGCATAAACAAGGAAATTAAAATGTTGTCACCAGTGCTTTGTCTAGGAGATACTTTCTTATCACTACTATACATGCTAAAATACTTGGTTTTGAGATTTTGAAAAGCATGAATGAGAATGATGTCCATTTTTCTGAAATCTGGAAGTTATGAAAAAATCATAGGAAAAGTGATTTTTACAGACATGATGGATTTCTTTTTTGGAAAAATAAATTGTGTGTTCCATCTTGTTCCATGTGTGAATTTCTTTTTAGTGAAAATCATGGTGGTGGATTAATGGGGCATTTTGGGGTTTAAAAAACATTGTCCTCATTGAGTGAAAATTTTAATTAGACTCACATGTGTAGGGTTGTGGTTAGTGTTTGTGAAAATTGTAATATATGTAAACATGAAAAGTCAAAAGTGCTTCCACATGTCTTAAAAACCTATTTTCTAGTTGCTTCTCATCCTTGGGATGAAATTTTAATAGATTTTTTTTCTCAGATTTCCATGTTCACAATCAGGCAAGGATATCATCTTTGTGGTGGTGGACAGGTTTAGTAAAATTGCTGATTATATTTCTTGTTCTAAAACGAATAATTCAACTCATATCGTTGATTTGTTTTGTAGGGAAATTGTTAGGTTACATGGCTTGCCCAAGAGAATTATGTGTGATAGGGATGTCAAATTCTTTAGTCACTTCTGGATGAAATTTTGGAACAAACGTGGAATGAAACATTTGTTCTCCACCACTATACACCCAAAAATAGATGGTAAACTGAGGTGGTCAATATAACAATTTCCACATTTTTGTGTGCCATCATTAGAAAAAATCTGAAACATTGGGAGTGATGCCTATCTCAAATTGATTTTTCTTATAATCGAGTGGCTCACTCCACTACTAAAGCATCACTATTTGAAGTTGTGTGTGGTTTTAACCCATAAACTCCACTCAATATTTTACCTTCTCCTACTAATAAATTTTTAAATATTGAAGGTAAAAAGGTGGAAAAGATTTTTTAGGAGTTCCATGAAAAGGTAAAGGCCAACATTGAGTGTAAGAATGAACAAGTAGAGTATTACGCCAACAAAGGTCGGAAGAAAATGGTGTTTCAACCTAGAGATTGTGTGTGGGTACACACGAGGAAGGAAAGGTTCTCGGAGCAATGAAAATCATAACTTTATTCATGAAGAGATGGTCATTTCCATGTCTTATAGGTGATCAATGATAATGCCTAGAATATTTCATTACCCGACAGGTATGGAAATGTTAGTACCACCTTTAATGTATCTGATCTTTCTCCCTTTGAAAATTCATATTCGAGGGAAAATTATTTTGAGGAGGGAGGAGAGGATGAGGATCATAGAACACAAGGGCATCACGGGGTTTGATGTGAACTTGATGAGTATGGTGCAATACACACAAGTGGATAAGAACCATTGCATGGAATCAGAGGCCCAATGAAAAGGGAGGGGACGAAGAGAATAAAGGAGGCCTTAAATGGATTAATCATTGAATTCCAAGAGGATACCCAACACCCTTGAATGGGGGAAGCATCCAGGCCTATAATTACATTAATTAAGGCCTAAACATGCTATTAAAAATCAATCCTAAGTGGTGATACGAACATTCATGCCCACCCCCACCATGAAATCTTCAAATTCAAAAGGTGGTGGGCTACTTGTCTTTTCATTCCGAAAAGGGTGTGCTACTTGTCTCCTAAAGTCATGGGAAAGTTCCAATATTATAAAATTAATCAGCTCAGATTTTTGACTTGTGGAAACTAGGAGTTAGACTAATATAAAAGCCACCCCTTGTTGTGATTTGAATATCATTGCCTCTTTGGATATAAATAGCCACCCCCTTGTACTCTTGAATGATCATGAATGAATGTAATGTTATTATGGTGAGTTTTTCATGCAACCTTTGTTTTCTTGCTTAATTCTTGACTTATCAAAGGATTGGTCATCCTTTGTTTCATCTTGTGGATAGAGTTCTAAAAGAAAAGTTTTCTTTCGGTTCTAAATTGACCATTTCTCCCTTCCATCTCATTTTAACTATTCGCACACCATCATTCAATTGTTTTCTTGCGGCGATCTGGGTGCTCAAGGTGCGAATATTATACAAGGTTCTTAGGACACTTCCTAGTGGGTCTAGAATCACATATCATGTGATCCTCATCATATATAAGGTAACATAGTCCTTCTGAATCAATGAATCATAGTACTTATTCTCCTTCATAGGGTGGTAATTCATCGAGAATTCATAGTCAATTTTCAATTCAAAGTATCTACTTTAGAGCATATTAATCTTCTATTGAGTAAAAATATACTATAAAATTGTATTATTAGTACATATGTCCCACATTTATACATAATTATTATTCATCCATATCTTTAATTAAAAAATTATGATAACTAACTCCAAATCATGAGTTTGGTAATTTTTCTCACATATTTTCAATTTTCATGACGCATAAGCTATCACTATATTTTTTTTCATGTTAACACATCCCAAACCCTTCTTCGATGAATCACTATTGATCACAACCCTTTATATAATATAGGTTAGTGTTAGAATATGTTCACTAATTATCCTTCATTTTAGATCCATTAATATTTCTTGACAATCCTCCATCCATATGAATATAAAATTTTTCATATTCTTCTTGGTGAGTTTATTGGAGAATCATGATAAATATTTAGAAACATAAATTATATCCCTCCAAAGCTAAAAAAATTGGATATTAGTTATTTTTTCAGTCTAGTCCAACATTCAATAACATCCTTCTTTTATAGTTATACAGATATATCCTCTATTGAGATTATGTGACATCAATATGAATCTTTTGAAGACTAAATTAAAACTTGGTAGGATTTTTATAAATTTTGAACATTCATAGGGTCATTAGTACTATCCTCAAGTGATCATCATTTTATTCCATTCCCATGGAATATATAATAATATTTTCTATAAATTATTTCACAAACATATCAAAATAGGCTACAATCACTACATTTTCTATATCGATTGATATAAAAGGGGAGGCAAGAACACCAAAAGCCATTACAATAAGTTCTTACTGTCCCTTACTTTTACAGAATTTTGTATCTATTATATCCTTTTTCATGACCCCAAATTTATGATAGCAAGAATGAACGTTAATTTTTGAAATGCATTGAACTCTATATAGTTGATCAAATAAGTCATTAATACAGGGAAGAGGATATATTTTTTTTGTAGTAATCTATTTAATTTCTCTATAATCAATGTAGAGTCTCATTGATACATCATTATTATTCATAAATAGAATAATTTTACCCAATTTTGAAGCACTAGGGAATATAAATCGTTTCTCTGGATTCTTTTGGAGTTGCTTCTTTAATTTATGAAACTTTATTTGGGCTATTCTATAAAAAGTTTTGTAAAAGGAATAACACCTAACATGAACTCTATTGAGAGATCAACATCATGATATACTAAAATACTGATAAATTCTTATGGAATGACATAAAAAATATTATATAAAATATATTAATCCTTAATGTTGAGTTTCATCCCAACCATCTAAGATATATAACCTTCATCTTTAGTAATTAAGACCCATAATATGGAAGTAAATTCCACTTGAAGTACATATTCATCCTTGAATCTGTATATTATCAAGGATTCATTGAACTAATGAAATGTGACTTCTCATCCATGGTATTGGATAACAAATCCCTATAGTGAAAATTAATCAATTCAAAGAATCACATTGAATTCAACTAAATGAATGATCTCAATATTTATAGGAAAAAATTCCCACAAACATTAATATGAAAATAATTATAAGCATTTTCTATGACCATTGATCCATTTTAATTTTTCACATCTAACTCAATATTTAAATTTTGAGGTATTATGGACATATCATTAGAAAATTCATTTGAAATATAATATTGGGTTGTTCTATAATTAAATAAAAAATTATCCCTATTAGATTGTATTATAATTATACCTTTCCCAGATTTTTTATTGTATTTGAAATTGCTATTAAATATCACATGTGATTTTTCTTTTACTTTGACATTAAGTTATTAATGAAGTCAATATTCCTTGATAACCCATGGTTTTTTCCTTTGGTAAGCATAATTCCCATATTCCTTCCACATGATCTTGGTAGTATGGTGGGATCATTATATGTATCCTTATCTCTATTCACATCATTAGTTATATTTTTTCCATCACTTTGGCAGTCAATTTTTTGATGAGATTATATCCTACACATAACCCATTTAATGGACCCATTAAGATGTTTTCATTAATGTTTTTCCACACATTGAGCATAAATGAAAATTTCATCTTCTTTTCACTATGGATTTTATATTTTCCTTTACATTCCAATATTCACATCTTATAAAAACCATAATATTTATTAGTGACTCAAATGTCCATGTAAAAATTAAGAGCACATCGAATGATTTCCTCATCGCTACCAATTTCCCTTATGGTAAATTCCCTTTGGAGACTTGTTTTTACGAAAATAAAGAGACAATAAACCTAAATCTCATATTAGATGTTAACTCCAAAATAATACCTAGAATGTATTATAAAAGTTGCCTCATAGTTACCAAAATATTAATCATATATTTTTCTATGTTCCAGAGTATCCTTACCCATCTTCGTTTGATGAATATTAAGAATTTATTTTTTGAAAAATTACTTCTTGAGATCAACCCATTCGATGGATTCAATTAAATATTATCTCTATGTATTCATTATGGGATTAAACCATAGATATTCTTCACATACTAAATTATAGAGTGAAAAAATTAATTTCTCATGTACTAATGATTAGAGAACCAAAAATAAGTTTTTAGTGGTACTGGTTTGTTGTTCATCCTCATATTGATTAGAAGAACCACTGAATGATGATGGATGATTCCTCATAAATTTCACAATAGAATTTCGTTTCAAAATTGGATCATTTGGAATTACTTCATGATTCATAACTTGATAATGGTTTAAGATCGTTGGAACTTATTTTGGATTATAAATCCCATAATATTCTATTACTCTAGAGAAAAAAAAATTTCTTCTAATCGCATTCAGCATTAATTATTTTCCGTTGGGTTCCAACCATTAACTAAAAAAATAATATTGTGAGAAACACTAATTACAGTGGTATTACCACAGAATTAAGTGAAATAACATATAAAATTTTAAGTTATGACATCTTAGATTTTATACTGGGTTATATATGATTGACACCCAAACTCTTGGATTGTATCATAAACATAGAATTATTTGTATGGTTATTACTCTGTTTTCTCATCCTAATTTACAAAGGATAACTAAAAATATATCTAATTCAAACAATAATGGCCCAAACATTTCATACATACATATTACATATAAATATTAGAATATTCATTACATACCATAAAAAACATGTTATAACTGTATATGTTTTGTTTCATTGGAATCATGTAATCATAAAAAACTAATTTAAGAAACATTTACACCCCCTCCCTATTATTCCTTCATAAATTCTGCGCTTTTTTGACAAACATTACTTAATTCTTTTCCTTATATCCTTGGAAAAATAATCATAATAAAGGATGATCTCAGATGATCAATAAGGTTAAATATTGGATATATCAATAATATCACATGTATAAGTCATAAGAACATAAACAAAACCTTTTAAAATTATAAAATACATATCAAAGACAACGATATAATTTCATTTTATAATCCATAGAAGTTCATAAATAATCATAGAACATATTCCATGAGGTCATATCATGAGGAATGAAATTGTGGAATACGTATATGAGGATAAAATAATTTCCACAATAGTAATGGCTCACTTCTAAGAGCAACATAGTTGACTAATTCCTTTAAAAAACTGGATCCACTCTTCATTCCAAGGTTGTATTATTGATATGCGTTAAATCCTTATTCTAACCTTCAATTTATCACTATACATAAATTTTTACTCAATGTATTGTATAGAAATATAGTTCTCATCCATCATGTAATAAAAAACATAAATATTTGTTCCACAAGAACATAATTCGTTCATTATATTACAACCCAAGTAATGAAATGAGTTTCATAAACATCATTTAATCGTGAAATAACCAATTTAATAGAAAAGGGTTTCATAAATATAATTCGATCATAAAAATATACCAAAAATAGACAGAATAGACACAATATCCTTGAAAAATATCACTATTATATAATTAATAATAAGAAATAATGTCATCTTAGATGGGAAATAATTTTGAGACATTACTTGAAAATATTTTTAAGGAAAATAAAATTTAATATTTAATAAAATTTCCTTTTCAAAAAACTCCATACAATTTTAAGAGAAAACGTTTTATTGTATCAGAAGCTTGTATGATTTTAAGGGACTTTTTTTAGAACTAAGGTATCACAAAACTGAAAAAAATCATTATTTCTATAAATGTTTTAAAATATTACATTCATGCTTTTTCAAGAATCGTCACAAAGAACTTCATTTGGAAAATGAAAAAAATATTTCTTTCACATAGTTTAGAAAAAATTCACAGTTATATAAAAATGAATTTACAATTTTTTAGAATATTAGAAAAGATATTTTGTAATACATTTTTTAAAACATGTACATGGAAGATAAATATTCCATGTTAGATATATATGTACTAAAAATCCTAAATAATAATGTGTTTGTCAAATTAACCCTTACCTTAGGCCTAATTTCCTTCATACGTTTCTGAAACTCACAAATAGTTGTTTAAATAATGTTATTATTTTATAAAATAACCATATTGAGATTAATTATATCATATACGATCCTCTTATATCATCTTATCACTCATCTTATAATAATATTTCATTATTACCCTTCTTTCTGGTGTTATATTTTTCATTTTCCTATGCCGGAAATATCATATATGTCCCATATATTATAAATAAGAGGTAGTTTCATCATATCCAGAAATATATTAATGTAATATATATCATATTTATTTATTATATAAATTTTTATAATAATGAATTAATGGTGAACATAGAAACTAAATAAAATCATGTCATGGAGAATGTAGGTCGTGTCTACGAATGATCGATGGTATCATTTCCATAATGGTGAAATGGTAAATAAGTGGATGGTATATTAATATCAAGAATCAATATAATGTTAAAATTATCATGTATATATATATTTATTCTACATCATTATACCCATACAAACAATGTAGTGATCAAAAAATATATTAGACCACAATATATAGATAGTAAACCATAGGTATGCACGCATGGTGCATTTGTTTCTCCTTGGATGGATAAAAGATACAATATTGTTTTTTCATAATAATTATAATATATCGTTATATAGGTGATACTGGATTTATTTTTTGTAAGGGTAACACCACATGAAGAGTAAGTCTAGGAAAAAATAGTATTAAATGATCCAGGAAAGGGGATTACTACTTTATTAGAAAACATCGATCAGATCTCCACTTAGGGGAAGTCGGGTTTGTCTTATGACAAAATTATAACATCTAGGACATGTATACAGATTTTTATAATATAATATTTCTACTGATGGTCAACCATGATGGATAAATGTGAGGTAAATTAGTGAGGGAGGAGATTCCCTTTTCTAATTGAGGGGATAGATATTTTTATGGATTTTTTCAGAATATTAATTTATAACAAATAAAATATCAATAAAAATACCACAAAAACTGTGTATTAAAATCTATGATATGGTACGATTCTAATTTCATCAAAAAATATATTTTAGTCATGTTTTGGTATTATTTTAAACTTATAATTTTGATTAATCCTTAGTTAACCTACTTTTATTCTAACTATAGTAACAACTTCTTAAATAATAAATAGTAGTAAATTGTTCATTGATGATTTAAATTAATTAATAAGTGAATGAATAATAACATTTCATAACATATTATATTTTTTAAAATTTATAATTAAGTATTATGATTTTTAAATAATTTAATAAAACATAATTTTGATAAATTCTAATTAGTATCATTTATACACTATTAATTGCATGGACTTTCAAAATATTAAGATAAAATGTAATAATAAGAAAAAAATATTTTAATAAATATTTAAAAATACAAGTTAATCATGAAAATTTTTTGGTAACATTAATTGTTGAAAATATATTTATATTAATATTTTTAGTAACTTTTTTTGGATATTTCCATTAATTTATGTATTACTATACGAGTGCTATGTGATTATTTATTATACATATTTCTTCACTAAAATTTCATAATAAAACAGCATGATGACGATAAATATTACAAATATAATTAATATACTTATAGTTGAATATACCTATTGGGAAAACCTATATTGAAAATGATATAATATTTAAAACATGAATGTGATATCTTGAAATATTTTTAAATAAGATATTATAAATATCATAATCCCAAGTATGTGGCCCCAGAAGTAAAAAAAATATTTTTATCATGAAAATTTGTTTATTAAGTTAAAAATTTACCTTTATATTATTTCATAACATATCTTTTTCCCCAAGTGTACATATAAAGGATATTCAAGGAAAAGAAATTGACATATTGTAACTTTATTTGATTTATATATTAAATAAGTTATTCTCAATTACATGTGTCCATTAAACAACTTAATTTAGATACATATGTATTATAGGATGATATATATTCACATAATAATATTTGGTCATGTTTGATGTTCATTTAATAAACCTTATTATTATATTTTTAACCAAAATTACCCAATTTACCCTTTACCCTAGAATTAATACTTACCAAGGTTAGAATTCATGTTGTCCAAAAATAAAATCTACCTTTTCAATAAATATATAAATTCTGAATCAAAATTATTCATCTAATTATCACATTTCCCAAAAAATTATTTGAAGAAATAAATTTAAAATAAAATATGTAAAATTCCATAAAAACCATTTTTCAAAAAAAAAACAGTTTAAACGTAAATTTTTTTTTCATAATAAAATTGAAAATAAAATAATTCTCAAAAACAATAATTTACAAATAGTAAATTTGTAACACCCCAAGCTTCCACGGTACGCTTCTCTTTGAATAATATAGTAGCATGTGTTGTACGCAACATCGAGTTCTAACACATACCAAAACCATTCAAAGTAGCTGTTATGAATAGTAATACCTACTTTTTGAAATTTAATAAATTTTATCTTTCAAAATAGACTTCATTTTTGGATTCGGAATATTGAATTTAGCCTAGGGTGAAATTTTGGAACTTTTCGGTTAACTTTTATATTTGGATGAATAGTGAAAATTACTAAATTTTAATTACAAACAATTTTTTTAATCAAAATAATTAGTAGTGATAAATTATTATATTGAGTGGTTTTCAAGTATAATTAGAATATAATTTTACCATTTTATCCAATGGTGGTCATTACAATTTAATTCACTTTGAAATTGGACATAAACAATTGTCAATCTATTGATTGATATTGTTTCTTAAAAACACGTTATTTGTTTTGACAACGCGAATTAATTATAAAATTAATTAATGAAACTTATATGTTTGGAATTTTTTAAAATAGACACCATTTTTGAATTCAGAATATCTATTATAGCTTAGGGTGAATTTTTGGTATTTTTCTGAAAAACTTCAATTTGTTGATGAATAGTGAAACCCCTAAGTGATAGTTTAAAAACTAATTTTTCATGTAAATGAAACATTACCACTTCTGTGACTAGATTTTCAAAAATCCGACATACATGGTTGTCATTAATAAGTAAAATGTTGTTCAATGGGATTAAAATAATGTTTTGCTGAATAGTAACTTTTAAGTTTTATTAATCGCGATTATAGATAATTAGTGCAATTTAAGGTAAAAATGATATTATAAAAATATGAAAATATCTTGAAACTTGTCCTACAATTATTGGTTGAGTCATGGCCGACCAAGACAATCCATGGGACAACTTGGGGACCACATGGAGCCACATGGGTATGAAAATGACATTAATAACTTTTTATTTAAAGTAAAAATAGAATGGTCACAAACATGTGTTGTTTTACTAAAACAATTATTACATGGGGTTATATAAGTTAACTTTTCAACTATAATTATTCATTGGAAATATAAAAAGATTTCCTACATCATTATATTTTTTTAATAATTTTTAGACATTAAATAAATTAAATTTTTTATGACTCCATGATGATGCAGCGATTACATCATTAATTAACGATTTAAATAAAATGAAAAGATAATGTAAAATATAAGTCTTAAACATGTCAAAAACATATTGGATGAGTATATTTTGAACCCTTATAACCTTATAATCGAAATATATCATTTTGGGACCTTTAAAATCCAAATATCAATTCATAATAATGTAACATTTCATGACTTTCCAAGAGTGCCCCTCCCCTCCTCTTATAAAAGGCCCCCACCTCTACCACCGTCTTCACACCATCAATGCCATTTTTCTCAGCCAAACTCTACCCAAATACTCTCTCAGCTTCCCTCTCTTACTCCTAGAAGCCTCACTTTGGGCAGAAGTCTTCCCAAGGAATCCTTTGGCTCAAATCAAAATGAGTTACCTGATTTTAAGGTAATGTCTTCTCTAATGTTCTTTTGTTTTATTTTGCTTCTCCAACCCCTTAAAATCTTTTTATTACTTTATTTTGTAACAAAAAAAGTATGTAAAATATACTAGTATGTTGTTATGATAAGTATTTTATTTACACTTACACACACCTCCGTCTAATGGTTAAAGAACATATTGTTTCTATGGGTGGCGAAATACTACCTCACGAAACGATGATTGTTCAATATTCTTTTTACACTTCTAATAGTGGCCATTAAGATGAAACAATTTCATTATATGATATATATTATGTTTTTCTTATGCTTCTGTATTTCTCATTTATGGAATACCTTTATGATTTCCATTATGGGTAAACGCGTTAATTTCATTTTAGGAAGTGCGGATTACCGCCACCTCAAAGTGATTTGAATCGTTAATGCCATATATGGGACGTATAAAGGATGGAGTAAATAATATTATATATTATATTATACTGAAATAATAATACACCTTTACATCATTATGATTTCATTCCAATAAATACGAAATAGAAATGAATGTATCATTTATGTGTACGTACGGCTTACCGTCTCCATGAACGGTGCATTTCATTTTTTACCACTAAATGTTACGTAATATTATGAATGAATGTATATACTGGATATATATGATATATATGATACCTAATTCATGAATATAATTCTGTACATAATGGATATTTTACCACATGAACAACTTTTAATTATAAGAAGTTTATTTTTGTCTCATGTACCAAAGATCGACAAAATGACTGTTATTAACATAAATAATTACATAATGTTCATAACATGGTAATTAGTGATATAAAAGGAATAATAAACTTGAAAAATTTTCTTAAGAAATTATAAATTAACTCTATTTTGTTATTCAGGAGGATAAATAACGGTCGAGTGAAGTCAGACAAGAGGTAAGGGAGTTCATCTCAATCTCCATTCATTGAGGCATTTTTTGTTTTATACAAAAATTTATTCTATACGGTGTATAAACCCCTTTAACTTTTTTTTTATTCAGAAGGAATCTTCTTATACGATGTGTTTTACTAAATGACAAAAAGGAATGTTTTTCTTGTCATATGTATGCGGTGACAATGACTTGTCCGCCACCATGACCATTATTTGTGTTTTGACTTCCTCTATAAGCCATAACATTTTTTAAATGAAAAATAATTAAAATATTTTAATTTTATTTTATTTTGTTATTGAAAATGGTTTTGAAATTGTTTTTTTATATAAATGTGTTGTATTGATATCTTGTGATTGAAATGTGGAAATGTCATGTTTCCTTTATGCATGTTTTATGTGATATGATTATGTTAAGGATTATGATATGTTTAAACATGTTCATATGAGGAGTGAATTGGACTTAATATGTGATGGGTGGAGCCCGCTATAGCTCCTCGATGCATCGGTAGGTCTCATGAGACAAAGTAGTGTCTTGGCACGAGGCCTTGACAAAATCTTATTTGTAGTCTTGGCACGAGGCCTTGGCTACGTGGTTGTGATAGTCGGGCATTATGCATTCCATCATTATGAAAGTGGTTATTGATATTACATGTGATTATTCGACTAGTATAATATCCATGTGAATAAGTAAATGGCATTATTTCATTTTATTTTTTCCATATGTTGCTGAATTTAAAGTTTAAAAGGCTTTTGTTTTAGTTACACATTGCCTTAAATGTTAATGTTTATTTATGAAAGCTTCTGCTATATTATTATCCTTACAGAGCATCTAAGATCACCCCTTCCGATGTTTTAATTTTTCTAGGATGTGAAGAAGTATATTTTGAATGTCCTACAGGGATAGTATGAACAGATATGAAGACAAGATGTTGTTATAGTTTTGTTATACTTTATGATGTAATGTAAGACTTATGAATGTATCTAGTGTTTCCAAGGCTACTAAACTAATTGTTCTTTCGAGACTTGATCTTTTGTGATCATGCCAATGTTACGCAATAATGCACCGACTCTGGGTAACTCAGGTCGGGGCGTTACAGTTGGTATCAGAGGTAGTTTAGTACTAACCTTGGAAGCTAGATTTTGATAAATTCGGATTAGAGAACGTATCCCAAAGATATACTTTGAAGATTAGTATATAATAACTTCCTAAAATTTTGGTATTATTGAGATTTTTTGAGGTTTCCGAGAAATACATCCCTGTCTGGAAACGAGCAGGTAGAGGCGGCTCTGGCACAGATGTACCTAGGGGTAAAACTCGAAAACACCGCTTTGAGCTAGACTCGAATGAGATCTGGTGCACGAAAATGGGACTTGCTGCACTCTTGGTTACGACACTCCTGGGGGATATGCTTAGGATAATTATCATTTTATTTACAAAAAATTATGAAGGATTTATGAGTATATACTTCCTCAAAGAAAACATTTTTATGATTATAGTTCAATTTATGTTAAGTATTTTACAAGTATGGAATTATGTCTTTTGATTCATAAACTAATCTAGTTTATGACATTGTTTAAGAAATGGCGCCTAGTGAGAGGAATGGAAACTGTATCAATGCACGCACTTCGTGTAGGGATTGCCCTCCTGCTCAAGATAATTATTGTGGAGTTGGAGATAAAACTGGTGCTGATCAACTTATTACCATACTGGGACAACTCACTCATGTTATGAATAATAACCTTACTCGTATGGAGCACCCTGATCCACAACATGGATTATCAATGTTAGACCTCTTCATGAGGAAACAACCACCAACATTTAATGGGGGTACAAATCCATTAGTAGCTGAGCAATGGATAAACTCCTTAAAAAAATATTCCACTCCTTGGGGTGTAGTGAAAGGGAGAAGGTTGTCATGGCAGTTTACCGCCTCACTGGAGATGTTGATCAATGGTGGTCACTGATTCCAAACACAAAGGAAGATGAAGAATTATCAAGTATGGAATGGAGGGAGTTTAAGGATATTTTCTTAGAAAAATACATTCCACATGACCATCGAGAAGATATGGAAAGGAAATTTCTGAGTCTGAGGCAGAAGGAGGATGAGAATGTCACAAATTATGAGGCTAACTTTACAAGGTTAGTGAGGAATGCTCCAGATTACATACATAACCCAAGAAGTAAGATTGATCGTTTCATTCATGGGTTAAAACCATTTCTCTATCGAGCATTAGTCTCAAAATCCTTCTCGTCATATGAAGATATTGTCCAGTGTGTTATCAAGATGGAAAAGGAATTCTCTATGTATTATGACTTTAAAGAAAAGAAAGAAAAGAAGATATCTTCTGATCAATCTAGAAATGGAAATAAGGGGATGAAGGGAAAAGTTGAATATTAGTCCTGTAGTAAATGTGGGAAGAAACACCCCGGTACTTGCATGAAAGTAATGTGAGTCTGTTACAAGTGTGGTGAAAAATGCCACCAAGCTCATCATTGCAAGGGAAAGAAAGTTACTGTCAATGTGGAATGCTATAATTGTAGAGATATGGGACATTATTCAAATTAATTTCCTAAGCATCAGGGGAACTTACCTACGAAGAGGCCATGGGATCAAGGCCAAGCTTATGATATCACTACTGCTGAGGTTGAAGCTCCGAAAGACGTGGTGGCAGGTAATTTAATGGTTTCCTCAAGTTTAGAACATGAATTATTTGATTCTGGATCATCATGTTATTTCATAACTTCCCAGTTTTCTAAGAAAATTAGATATTTCCAATTTTATTTAACAAGATAATTGTCAGTCAAAACTCCTAAGGGAAGTATCGTTGCAAAAAAGTTTTGTGAATCAGTCCCCACTAGAGCACATAAATGTTCTTTATCCACTGATCTCATTGTCATACCTATGATTGAGTTTGATATAATCCTTGGTATGGATTGGATTTCGGACTATGATGCAAATATTTATTGTACGAAGAAGGAGGTCATGATTTTTGATGATGATGATAAGGAACACCTTATTTTTAGAGCAGAATCGTCACCACCAAATTCTTATTTAGATCCACCCCCAGTAGCTCAACTAAATTCAATTATTGGGGAGGAAGAGAAAGAAATGACTAAGGGTGAGGAATGGAATGTTCAAATAGAAGATGTACCTATTGTGAAATAATATGTATATGTGTTTCCGGAAGATTTACCTGGACATCCTCCAGAACGAGAAGTTGAGTTTTCTATTGATTTAATTTCTGGATCATGGCCTATATCATAGACCCCTTATATAATGGCCACCATGGAATTAGTTTAACTAAAAAACAACTAGAGGAATTGAGTAATATGGGATTTATTCTCCCTAGTGTTTCTCCATGGGGAGCCTCTGTCCTTTTTGATAAGAAGAAATATGGATCTATGAGGTTGTGCATTGACTACAGGGATATCAATGTTATAACAATAAAGAACAAGTACCCCTACCTCGCATTGACGATTTATTTGACCAACTGCATGGATCTCAATACTTTTCAATGATTGACCTTCGATCTGGATACCATAAGTTGTGTGTGAAGAAGGAAGACATTCCGAAGATAGCATTTCGAACAAGTTACGGGCATTACGAGTTTACAGTAACGCCTTTTGGATTGACTATTGCACCCTCTATATTCATGGATCTAATGAATAGAGTTTTCAAGGAATATTTTGATGATTTTTTGGTGGTATTTATTAATGATATCTTGGTATACTCAAAAAGCTATGAAGATCATTAAAATCACTTGCGCATTATCTTGAAGACTCTTGGAAGGCATGAATTATATGGGAAGTTTAGAAATTGTGAATTCTGGCTTCAGGAGATTTCATTTCTTGGCCATATTTTCTCTAAGGATTGAATTTCCGTTGATCCTTCTAAGACCAAGGTAATCCAAGAATGGCCAGCACCGACGAGTATAACTGAGGTACGTAGCTTTATTGGTTTGGAAGGTTATTATCGACGTTTAATCCAAAATTTTTCCCGATTGCCTAACCCATTAACGAAGCTCACACGTAAAGGGGTTAAATCTATATGAAAAGAATAGTGTGAAGAATGTTTTGAAGAACTGAAGAGAAGATTAGTGAATGCTCCTATATTGACTATACCATTAGGGAATGATGGGTTTGTTATTTAGAGTGATGCATCAATGAAAGGACTTGTTTGTGTCCTTATGCAGAATGATAGGGTTATTGACTATGCATCACGACAGCTAAAAATTCATGAGCATAACTATCCTAATCATGATCTCGAGTTAGCTGCGGTAATCTTTTCCTTGAATATATGGAGACATTATCTCTATGGTGAAAAATGTGAGATATATACTAATCACAAAAGTTTGAAATATATTTTCTCCCAAAAAGAAATCAACATGAGGCAACGACGATGGATTGAACTACTCAAGGATTATGATTTCATGATACACTACCACCCGGGGAAGGCAAATAAGGTTGCAGATTCTTTGAGCAGAAAAGATCATCGAGTTTTGAACATGATGAGAGTGGAAAGGGATCCTATTTTCATGGATCTAGTAAAGATGGATTTGGGAGTCACCGTGGAGGGTGAAACATCAAAACTTTTTCAAATGGTTGCCAAAACATATTTACTAGAAAGGATAAAGTGTTCTCAGGCCGATGATGATGAGTTGAAAAAGAAGATTAATGCTTTGAATGATGGGTTATTGAGTGACTTTGTGTATGAAGATGGAATTTTGAAATTTGGGAGGAGACTTTGTGTTCCCGATATACTTGATTTAAAGAGGGAATTTTTGGATGATTATCATAGTTCTAATATCTCTATACACCCTGGGAGCACCAAAATGTATAGAGATTTAAAGGGAAATTTTTTGTGGGACAACATGAAGAGGGAGATTGCTGATTTTTTGTCAAGATGTATGGTTTGTCAATAAGTGAAAGCTGGAAGGCAACTGCCTGGTGGAGTATTGCAACCTCTTCCCATACCTGAGTGGAAATGGGATAATATTTCAATGAACTATGTCATGGGACTACCAAAGACTCCTAGAAAGAATGACGCAATATGGGTCATTGTTGATCGTCTCATGAAGTCAGCAAATTTTCTTGCTATAAGATGTGATCTACCACATGAACGTCTAGAAAGACTATATATTAATGAAGTTGTGAGACTTCATGGAGTACCGCTGTCGATTATCTCGGATCGTGATCCCCGTTTTACATCAAGATTCTAGAAAATTCTTTAGAAGGCCCTGGATACTGAACTTAGTTTGAGCACTTCTTACCACCCTCAAACAGATGGACAATCAGAACGAACTACTCAAACCTTTGAAGACATGTTGTGATCATGATCACTTGACATTCATGGTATGTGGGATCAATATTTACCTATGGTAGAATTTTTCTATAACAATAGCTTCCATTCATGTATTTGGATGGAACCATATGAAGCGTCATACGGAAAGAGATGTTGCACACCAACCTGTTGGGATGATGTTGGTGAAAGAAAACTTGTTGCCCCAGAACTGGTGGAGGAAATGATGGAAAAGGTGAAGGTAATCAAAAACCACATTAAAGTAGCTCAAAGTATGCAGAAGAGCTATGCTGACAACCGAAGGAAGGAGTTGGAATTTCAGGTAGGAGATCATGTTTTCTTGAAGGTATCTCCATGGAAGGGAGTTATACATTTCGGTAAGAAGGGTAAATTGAGTCCCAGGTACATCGGACGCTTCGAAATTATAGGACGAATTGGGGCTGTAGCTTACCGTTTGGAAATGCCACCAAGTCTCTCTAATGTTCACAATGTATTCCACATATCACTGTTGAGAAAATACATGCCTGACCCAATGCATGTACTCACCTATGAGGAATTAGAACTGGAACCCGATCTTTCTTGTTGCGAAGATCCCGTCAGGATTCTTGATACAAGAGAACAAGTTCTAATAAACTGAACGACTTGTCTGGTGAATGTTCTATGGAGAAACCATAAGATGGAGGAGGCAATGTGGGAACCCGAGGAACTTATGATGAAGAATCACCCGAGCCTTTTTATACAGTGATATTATATGAAATTTTAAGGATAAAATTATTTGATGGAGGGGAGGATGTAACACCTCAAGCTTCCACGATACACTTCTTTTTGAATAATACAGTAGCATGTGTCGTATGCAACATCGAGTTCTAACACACACCACAACCATTCAATGTAGCCGTTATGAATAGTAATACCTACTTTTTGAAATTTTATAAATTTTATCTTTCAAACTGGACTTCATTTTTGGATTCGGAATATCGAATTTAGCTTAGGGTGAAATTTTGGAACTTTTCAGATAACTTTTATATTTTGATGAATAGTGAAAATTACTAAATTTTATTTAAAAACAACTTTTTTAATCAAAATAATTAATTGTGATAAATTATTATATTGAGTGGTTTAAAAGTATAATTAGAATATAATTTTACCATTTTATCCAATGGTGGTCATTAGAATTAAATTCACTTTTAAAGTGAACATAAACAATTGTCAATATTTTGATAGATATTGTTTCTTAAAAACACGCTATTTGATTTGACAATGGGAATTAATTATAAAATTAATTAATGCAACTTATATGTTTCGAATTTTCTAAAATAGACACCATTTTTGAATTCAAAATACCAATTATAGCTTAGGGTGAATTTTTGGTATTTTTCGGAAAAACTTCAATTTTTTATGAATAGTGAAACCACTAAGTGGTAGTTTAGAAACTAATTATTCATTTAAATGAAACATTACCACTTCTGTGATTTGATTTTCAAAAATCCAACATACATGGTTGTCATTAGGAATTAAAATTTGGTTCAATTGGATTAAAATAATTTTTTGATGAATAGTAACTTTTAAGTTTTATTAATTGCGATTAAAGGTAATTAGTGAAATTTAAGGTAAAAATGATATTATAAAAATATGAAAATATCTTGAAACATGTTCTACACTTATTGGATGAGTCATGGCCAACCAATACAATCCATGGGTCAACATGGGGACTCCATGGAGCCACTTGGGTAAGAAAATGACATTAATAACTTTTTATTTAAAGTAAAAATAGAATTGTCACAAACATGTGTTGTTTTACTAAAACAATTATTACATGGGGTTATATAAGTTAACTTTTTGACTATAAATATTCATTGGAAATATAAATAGATTTCCTACATCATTATAGTTTTTTTGATAATTTTTATACATTAAATAAATTAAATTTTTTATGACACCATGATGATTCAGTGATTACGTCATTAATTAACGATTTAAATAAAATGAAAAGATAATGAAATATATAAGACTTACAAATGTAAAAAACCAATTGGATGAGTAGATTTCAAACCCTTATCTCCTTATCCTTAAAATATATCATTGTGGGTTCTTTAAAATCCGAAAAGCATTTCATAATAATGTAACATTTCATGACTTTCCAAGAGTGCCCTTCCTCTCCTCTTATAAAAGGCCCCCACCTCTACCACCTTATTCACACCATCAAAGCCATTTATCTCGGACTACCTCTACCCAAATACTCTCTCAATTTCCCTCTCTTACTCCTAGAAGCCTCACTTTGGGCAGAAGTCTTCCCAAGCAATCCATTGGCTCAAATCAAAAAGAGTTACTGATTTTAAGGTAATGTCTTCTCTTATGTTGTTTTGTTTTATTTTGTTTCTCCAACCCCTCAAAATATTTTTATTACGTTATTTTGTAACAACACCAGTATCTAAAATATACCAGGATTTTGTTATGATAAGGATATGATTTACACTTACACACACCTCCGTCTAATGGTTAAAGAACATTCTGTTTCTGTGGGTGGCGAAATACTGCCTCACGAAATGATGATTGTTCAATATTCTTTTAACACCAATAATGTTGGCCATTAATATGACACTATTTTAATATATGATATATATATTATGTTTATGTTTTCATTATGCTTCTGTATTTAAAATTTCTGTCATACCTTTATGATTTCCATTATGGGTAAACACGATAATTTCATTTTAGGAAATGCGAACTACCGTCCCCTCAATGTGATTTGAATCGTTAATGCCATATGTGGGAAGTATAAATGATGGAGTAAATGATATTATATATGATATTATACTAGAATTATAATACACCTTTATATCAACATGATTTTATTCTATTAAATACAAAATATAAATGAAATTAGCGTTCATGCGTACGTACGACTTACCATCTCCATGAACGGTGCATTTCATTTCTTACCTCAAAATGTTACATAATATTATGAATGAATGTATATACTGGATATATATGATATCTACATCATGAATATAATTATGTATAAAATGTATATTTTACCACATTAACAACCTGTAATTATAAGAAGTTTATTTTTGACTCAAGTACCAAAGATCGACAAAACGACCGTTATTAAAAAAAATAATTACATAATGTTCATAACATGGTAATAAGTTATATAAAAAGAATAATATACTTGAAAAAGGGTCTTAATAAATTATAAATGAACTCTAGTTTATTATTCATGAGGTTAATGAATGGTCGAGTCAAGTCAGACACGAGGTAAGGGACTTCGTCTCAATCTCCATTCATTGAGGCATATTTTGTTTTATACACAAATTTCTTCTATACAGTGTATAAACCCCTTTGACTTTTATTTTTATTCAAAAGGAATCTTTTTATACGATGCATTTTACAAAACTACACAAATGAATGTTTTTCATGTCATACGTATGCGGCGACAACGACTTCTCCGCCGCCACTACCATTATTTGAGTTTCGGCTTCCTCTACAAACCATAACTTTTTTTAAATGAAAAAAATTACAATGTTTTAATTTTCTTTTATTTTGGTATTTAAAATGGTTTTGAAAGTGTTTTTTATATCAATGTGTTGTATTGATATCTTGTGATTGAAATGTGAAAATGACATGTTTTCTTTTATGCATGTTGATATCTTGGCACGAGGCCTTGACAAAATCTTATTTGTAGTATTGGCAGGAGGCCTTGGCTACGTGGTTATGATAGTCTGGAATTATGAATTCCATCATTATGAAAGCGGTTATTAATATTGCATGTGATTATTCGACTAGTAGAATATCCATGTGAATAAGTAAATGGCATTATTTCATTTTATTATTTCCATATTATGCTGAAGTTCAAGTTTAAAGAGATTTTGTTTTAGTTATACATTGCCTAAAATGTTAATGTTTATTTATGAAAGCTTCCGCTATATTGTTATCCTTACTGAGCATCTAAGCTCACCCCTTCCAATTTTTTAATTTTTACAGGATGTGAAGAAGTATATTCTGAATGACCTGCAGGGATAGTATGATGGGATATGAAGACAAGATGTTGTTGTAGTTATGTTTTAATTTATGATGTAATGTAAGACTTATGAATGTATCTTGTGTTTCCAAGGTTATTAAACTAATCGGTCTTTCGAGTCATGATCTTTTGTGATCATGCCAATGTTATGCAATAATGCACCGACTCTGGGTAACTGGGGTCGAGGCGTTACAAAATTAAATTAAATAATTAAAATTTATAACTACTCATTAATTGACCTTGTAAAAACATTAAATGAAAATATTGTTTTCCGTAAAAAGAAGTTTTTTTCAATATTCCTTAAAAAATAAATGACTTCAGAAAAATATAATTTTCAAATTATAAACTCAAGAATGAAATTAATATTTTTTATATCATTTAAATATATAATTTTATTCAAAAAAATATGGAAAACCCATTTATAAAGAAAATGTATTTTTTCAATATTTGAGTGGTTTTACTTTTCCCATCATTTTCTATGAAAATATAAATACATTTGTATTAATTTAGAGAATTATCTTTATTTAAAAATTATCTTCTCATATTTATTCTATAATATTTAATGGATATGTTAAACTAATAATGTATCATGTTTCATTTGAACTCATCGTTGTGTGCAACTTAATGTATTGAAGAAAGAAAAATACTTATGGAGAAATATTTATTAAAATATTTATGTGTTACAAGTATCATATTTCATAACAGGCCACCAATACTAGAAACATTAGTCTGGATACATCTTGTTGACATAGTGGTTCACTTCCCATGCTGAACTATGATGTTCCCGCATCAACCCCTATATGATTTCAGCTAGGACCCAAACACAACCATTAAAGTATAAATTTTTATCCTCACCCACGACCCAACAATAAGATGAATTTTCATATGAGATACGAACCCTCAGGAATAATACATCAGGATCAGATAACTGCCTATTTCTCACCCATTCCATAAGGGTAGATTCCACCACTAAAGGTGAGAGGATATCCTGACCAGTATCATCTTAAATCTCAACAAGCATCTCAGAAAACATGTCCATGAGCTGGCACTCACTAATGGACTCTTGAACTCCTCATGTTTGAGTCTTCTAGATCAGAATATAGGTTACTACAATACAGTTCCTAGGTGTGCATGAATGATGCAAATCAAATGATCCATGGTACGCAAAACATCTACATTGCATAATAATCAGGTCACACTTTGTAAATTGGTAATTAAGGATTTATTGATCAATGAATACGACAAAACAATCTACAAGAAAAGATTGTGTCCAATAATGTAATGAATGTACAATAGCATAAAGATCGATGTAATGATTCCGATAATTTATTACATGAGGTCTCAACTAATGATACATTTATGCAATAACCCCCTCATCAATTAAGAAAACCCCTCTAAGTCCAATACATGATGTGTCATAGTAAACTATAAGGATCCTTATTGGATATGGTAGAATTAGTACCAATGATGAAGTGAATCTTCATTTAAATTCCTAGAATGTACTATCAAAAGATTATGACTAGAAAAACTTCACACCACCCTTTTTGAATCCCGCATGTAGCTCTGCATGGTTTGAGAAATTTTATATAATGATTCAATAATACCCATGTATCTTAATGAAGCTCATGATATCAAAGAAATTCATGGGATTCTCCCATTAAGATAAAAAACTGACTTTCCCTATTTTTATTGAAACCCATGACTGAGATATGATATTACATATGTCGTGGACTTTGTCGATCCAGAAGTGACATTTTTTTGAGATTACTGTAATTATTGTTCTCCATTACTGTATTCTGAAAAATATGGTGATGAATGCAATGGTAATATCATTAAATAGAATATACTATGGTATCATCCACAATGACAACCATGAATGAATCTAAATATTGATGAGAAACCTTATTAATAAGAGACATAAATTTCCTCGACGCTTTCCTACGACCTAACATAATTACAATGTAATCATAAACACCAAAAATTCTTCGAAAGGATGTGTGAGGTATATATAAATAACTAACATGTACCTGATGATGGAACAAACTCAGAAAAATTATTGAAAACATTATCAATCATGATATCTGATCCAATATTTGATCTAATCAATATAGTAGAAATTAATTATTGAATATATGTTGGTTAAACCATTTTTAATCCATGAAATGTAGATGGTTACCATCTGAATTCATTGAAAAATACAGGTAAACCCTTTGAGAAGTATGTGGTCAAGTAAAACCATTAGCTTCAAGATCATCAAACTACATCTTTAGATCCCTATACACCATAAATTTCATCCTATAAGGAGGAATAGATACTAGTTTATCTCCTAGAACTAGAAATATATTGAATTCTACCTCTTTCAAATAAGTTAGACCATAAAATTCATCCGGGAAGAAATCCCAAAAATTATCCACTATAGGAGTAAAATTTGTATGTTGAACTCCCTACTAATCTATGAAGAGACTAGTGAACCAAGCTATCACAAAACACAACCTCTACTATTTGGGTCCATTCCATGTCATAATAACATCCCATTCTCCTTAGTAAAAATGTATACAACCATCTATCAATGAAAACAAAACCCTTCTATTATAATAGTCAATGTGAGCCAACAGGGGACTGACAAATCAATTCATTGAATTATATGAAATCATGTAATGTGATCGGTGAAATGATCTCAATGAACATGTAACCACCTATGAAAGGGGGGAATTCTCTACCTCAACATACTCTCTCTGACCAGATACATAAAAGGGTATCAAAATCATCATTCCATAGAACTTGTCTATCTCGAAGAAGAAACTCTCCATAATAGTCTCTGATATAAGCAAGTGATATATGAATTTTTCAAACAAATAAAAACATAATGCGTATGCTGCTATAATACTACCTTGAAATTTATAAGTGTTGAAAATCTACTCCACTGACATAGGATGCAAATAAAGTAAAGGGCATGTACCATTTCCTAGAGTCATATCGTTACATCCCTGATATAACCTATTTGCTGGGGCTAAGAAACATAATTCTTATTTCCACTACCATTGAATCTACCATTGCATGTGCAAACTATGGTATTACAGCCTGTTACATGGCATTATGTTATTGGCCCTTCTAGGTAGAATGGGGTTGGTGTAGATCAATACTCGCTAGGAAATATTGTAAAGGTCCAAAAAAACTTTTCATATGCATGATCCTGATGTAGCCTCTATATTCCAATGGATTATATAAAGATTATGGTTTTATATGTCCTCCCTTCCCAAACATGTGACATATCATGAAGCTATAATAAGATTTGGGTGACTGCTACTACCCCTATGGAAACATTCAAAGAGACAGATCCATATACAATAATAGAAACAAATTGATCTAGCTGATGATGTTTTCTGGCATACTAAATCTACTTCCATATAATTCCTCTTAGTAATGAGGTTCTAGATGATGATCTCTGAAATAGTCATCCTAAATAACATTAAAATGGGATCAGTTGGATATAACACCACATCCTCGAATCACCTCATGGTCATAAGTTCACCATTAGATAAATTATTAGAGAATGTGTTATAGATAAGTGAAATTTAAAAAATATTCTATATAAGTCATGTTGCCCTATTGGAAGTTCATGAATTCACCTGCTTAGTATGCCCTTAGTGTCTATTTATACTACCCTTTTAAGGATTCATATGATTACAATATTAGTTTTACATTTATTTATATCTGATTCCTCACAATTATATAGTGTTAAATCTCCCCAAAATCCTCCATTTCACAACCTCTATGTTTCTCTATAGACTCTAGTGTGCAAGGAGGTGAACTTGAGGCCATGACACCTAGCAGCTCGGGGAAAATTTCAGTAGTTCCTGGATTGAGAAGTTAAGAAAAGAATTTTACTCAGTGGGTTGTGAATATATATATTTTTTATTAATTTATCTAAAGAATTAATGTAATATTTATTCATTTACATCTTCAACAACTATAATTTTCCCAATGATTGTTTTAATTATTTGGAAGAATACATAATTTATTTTATTACTCATCAAGTTATTTTACTATCCATGATAGTACTTTTTTCATTATTTCACCAACACTAATGGAAAAAATTAGAGTATATACACATTATTTAACCATTATGATCAAATGGAACGATTTATTAATATCTTTAAAGTCTCTTATATCCATTTTTTCAGATATATTGTTTTAAACCACAACAGAATTGCACAATTTTTCTTTACTAGACAATAAAAAAATAGAAGTGTGCCATAAATATACCTAAAACGTTCCTTATGGGTGTACCAATGGAGTAATAATCTACTGAAATCGGTTTTATAATTCCCTAAAAATTTTAGCAAGATGAGTTATAGAAGAATACTAATTGAAAAATATATTCCAAAACATTTCCCATGTAATGTAGTCATATTATTCCAATAGCCCAATATTCTCAATAAGAGTTCCCTATTAGTATCATTAACCTTCAAATATATATATATATATATATATATAATAGCCTTAAAATTGTTTGAGCATTGGATAATGGGAAATATTTCATCTATATCATTGGTTCATTTCTCAGTATTATATGGATCAGATCACCCACTTGATAAGAGTTGATTTTTTCATATGAATGACTCAATGGTATGTTGTTTCTTCCATTATTGACTTGTAATGATATACATGATTCATGTTGAAGTTCATATCATGATAATGTTGGGTGATAATTTCAACAAGATTTCTGATCGCAATTCCATTCCATTAGGATTATCAGGAGGATAGTAATTTCATTATCCATCACATTCAACATTAACATGATTCCTCATGTTTTTATCAACCTAATAAAAACTAAAAAATTAGTTTCAATACAAAGAATAAATAATAAAATAGGGTAATAATATTATATATAAAATAAGTCCAAAGATATCCCCAATTTTGAAACCTTCTTACCAACCTGTAACACTTTATGTTCATTATTTTGCTTATTTTTTTATTATAGGTTTTTAGATTTTTTACACTCCCATTTAACATAACTTGATCTAAAAAATTACCTAAAACCTAATTTGTTACAAACTAAGGAATCATGAAAACTAAATACATACATATTACATCATTTTAGTTTAATATTCAATATTACATATAGTAATACATAGATTGGAACCTTGAAGGATTAACAGGGTTTGATAATAGACACAAAATCAATTTATTTTGCAAAATATGATAAGTATCTCCCACAATGATCTCCTAACATAGTACTTTTATAACACATTACCTACTTAAAACCATTCTTCATAACCAATGAAAATTGGGATAATAATAAAGGATGATATCATATATAAAGTAAGGGAAAACCTGGGAGATATATATAGATGAAGATAATTGTGAATAAGATAAGATTTTGGGTTTAATAACGTGATCTTAACTAATGAGATTATACACAAAAAGTCCTAAACCATAATACATGAGTCATGTCATAAGGATTTGTTATAAAAAAAAGGCATAAGACTTATTAGAGCTGAATAATCAATACTCATTCATTATTCGTGAGACAATATCATATGAATACGACATACATTATGGGAATGAAGGTTTATGATAAACATAAAAAAATAAATCTTATATCATGGCCTCTCACTATGAAATATATCAAAATGTAGGATTGGGATGACCAAATGTGTATCATATTAATATTGAAAAAACATCATTTTCCCTATAAGGATTGGGAGAATTACACATGTACAACCTTGGGATTGGGAAAACATTATTTGTACCCTCCAAGGATCATGGAAACAACCATTGTACCCTCATGGTCTTGGTAAATATTCTTATGTACCCTCCAATTTTAAAACTAATATTATATATTACCCATGATCTCATGAGATATAAAATATTTACCAAATAATTATATTGATATAATAGTCCCACAAGCTAAATAATAATAAAACATTTAGATATATTTTTAGGAACATAATAACATTCATGATTACTTTATAGTTTAATTAACTCTGGATAATGAAATAGGTTTCATGAAACATCATTACAAAATCATCACCATAAGTCATCAATGATAAAATATGATTATGGTATCATAGGGTCATATCCTTATTGAAGATTAAAAATCCTTCTAGGATGTTTACATAGAAGAAAAGTACATTTATAAAATCATTAATAATATTCTTATAATGTTAGTAGAAAATATCATTTTGTAAATGTAAAAATAAAAAATTATATATTCCCCAAAAAATGAAATAAAATTTTCTTTGAAACCTCATGAAAACATTTAATATAATACTAATGATGAATAAAATTCAATTTGGATGTAAAAATATACAAATCGATTAATAATAAAATTCATTCTTTTTATAATTTAGTATAAATATAAAAATGAGACATATGAAAAATGTTTGAAAACAATAATTTTATTTTTCATTAAATAAAGTATTTTTTAGTAGAAAAATAATTTTATCAACAATTTAAATGTGTATAATAAAATTCATTATTTTATTATGATCATGCATATAGATAAAAATGATTCTTGACCAAATGTAAGAAATAAGGTCTCCATTTCTAATTAACACTAATTTAGTCTTTTCGAATAAAAAATAGATTAAAATTGGAAAAATAATTTCATTCCATTGAATTAAATATTGAAGAAGAAAATATATGGGGTATAAGAGGCATAAAATATATAATTTCGTGCAATATAATTCTAAAAAAAATATATCCTGATAAAATGTGAGATTTTAATATATACAATTTCATGAAGTAATGAATTATTTCTTACACACTCTAAATTCCTAATATATAAATTTATAATTATTATATATTCATATAAATATATAATATAACCACATAAATATTTATCATATTATATATCATTCCATTATGATTTCCATCTTCTTATTTTATATCAATTGTTCGTTAAAATCAATATTATAGTGTCAATTGTTCTATATTCCACATATGTTTTGGTTGAGTGTTACAAGTATTTACACCATGAAATTTTTTTAATCATCTCAAGAATATTAATCATGGTATTAATAATATATTTATTCATTATAAAAAACTTTCATACCATCCATGAAATGTAATGATTAAAATTGATTAACATCATTTTGTGGAGATGGTAGTATGCAAGTACGCACGAGGTGATGATTCCAATTATCGGTGGATGGGAAAGAATAAATTTAAACCATAATTTTGGTTTATCTAATCAAACAATAATGTATATGTTCACTAAATAGATATATATTTCCATATATTACTTATGAAAATGAAGAATATATGTTCATGGAGGCTACAATCTGCACGTTCACAAAAGAGAAGTTTATCGTAGAATAGGGACACAATTTCATTCATTATAGAGCCCTTCATGAATTATTATGGCTTTCGTATAGATGGGAAATTTAGAAAATCAATGTTCTGTGAACCATACATACGGTACGTGAAGGATACTGTTAAAGATACAGATGAATGAGGAATTACATGAATTTATGTTCTTGATTCTTTAATTTTACTATGTGAAGGATACTGCCACACATGAATGATTTATTTTTTTTGGACAATGTATCAACAAATTATTTATTTTATTCAAGATTCACCCTCTCTCAATGTTTTACAACAGTTCAACTTCAGATTACTATAACACATCATTAGTCAATCTTGTTCGGCCACGATGTCTAGTAAAATCAATGACTGTGAAATGTTCTATGATTCCAGATAAAGGTTTTAAGCTTTTTCCCATAATTTGATTCCTTTTTCATAGTTCACAATTTATCCTCCTCAAAATGGGTTCCACAGAGGAAGATGAGGGAGTGGTAGGTTGGATTCTAAAGAAAGACTAAAAGAATATTCCATACATTTAGGCCCATTATATATATATATCAAATTTATGAAAAAACCCCAAATAAATCTATTAGACCACATGATTTATTCTCTGTGTGAGAAACAAGAGAAAATCGAAGACCATTCAGTTAAAAAATATTGCTAAATTGGGGAAATTGTAGTTGGATTGAAATGGGACATAGATAATATTTGTGACTTTCCTGACCTATAATTACATGGTTGGTTAGAGTAACACAATGGTAATTGAGTTATACAATAAAAAAGTGGTGATGAAGAGAATGAACTGTGATGCCTATGATTTGGAACACAAAGTGGGTGTTGTGGTGATAGAGGATAACTGTATATCTTGTTTGAAATAGAGAATATATTGTTGTTTTCCGTAGATGTGCATAAACAATTGAGGCCTCATGACAGACCATGTTTGAAATGGGAGAAACTATCTCAAAATGTCTTCAAAATTCTTCTAGTTTGTGTACCTATGCCTGTAAATGAACCATTATAACTAGACCACATGAGATCAAGGGGGAATTCAGAAATAGAGGAGGTTAGGGATCCATGTCAATGAGATGTGACGCACTAGGATGGATTGTTGGAATTTTCGAACCAAATTCAAAACTCATATAATTATGACACTATATATTTTTGAATAATAAGTAGGTGTATCATTATGAACAAAGTTCAGAATCTACATTCATGGAGAGAATCATCTCAAATTCCATGCAATGGGAAAATATTATAAATGATGATGTAGATGACAGGGATCAATAGGGGATGGGGAATCATAGGAAAGAGACTAAGATGATTCATAGTTTAATGTCCTGGAATGTGGATAATGGAAAGACAATTTATTTTTAAATATTGGGGACTATTTATAAGAAAATTTTCATCATACGGTGAGGTTGACATATCCTATAGTTAAAAATAATGAGACCAATCGATTTGAAATTATGTGAAAACAAATTATCTAGTAAAGGTTGTAGGGTGGAAAAGGTAATATATTAGAATAATTCCCTAGAGTGGCACATGATTCAACATGATAATAATATTTTTCTATAACATTTTATTGAAATGATTGGTTCAACGACGATAACAAGATTTTTTCAAGTTCCATTGTGGTTCCTAACTTACTTTATTCCAATTTTTTTCATCTTATTTAATCCCATGTCATGGAGGTGACCATTCTGGGGGAATTAAACTATTTTATAGGTATCCCATATGTATTTTCACCATATAATCAATTTTTACCTATTTCTATTGGTCTATTTAGTCCATACCAATCATACTGTGATGTTATAAATAGTTTATGTTAATATTGACCAGGAAATAGATCCATGATTATGGTAATAGATATTGGGCCATGAATCCTAGTTTAAGGAAGTAGATCTTGGACCATTGTGATGGAAACATTTTATGGTAAAAATGATTTGACCTAATGGAAATCACTCCTAAAAAGGATATTATTATTCCAAAGGGGTTACAATTGATTTGAATGGAATGATTATGAGGAAATCCACCATGAAAATGAATCTTGGATGAGTCACACACAGTTTAAGGCCATAATCCATGGAACATAGCGTTTTTAATATCAAAGGGGATATGTGTGGAATATGGGAGTGGTATCCAATCATGAATGGGGCCCATAAGATTCCCTACATTATATAACATCTTAGATACATCCTTCACATTGTTTAATTCTAAAATTCATACAAATGTTCTCTTTGTTTAAGGGCGTATATATTATGACATTGGGTGAAAATCCCAAAGGAATATTTATAGCCCGAAAAGGTGTCAAGATGACTTGAATTGAGAGCCATGATATCCTTAATCCATACAAAAAATTCACAGGGTGACTTGAACTACATTTCAGGCCATGTTTCAAAGAAATTTCCTCTTAGTTTATGGTGGTACAGCTCAAACTATAGGGAACATGTCCATATCATCCTTACATTAGGAAAAATCAACCAAATTATTAATCATATGTGATCCATTCTCATTGATAGAAACAAGGTGTGGTAGGGAGATCATGTTGTTTGTAGTGGAGAATAAAAAAATGGAAAAAATGGATCAAATATTACCATGAGGGTCTATTATGATATTAAATACCTGGATAGTAAAATTGGATTGACCAAATAATGGGTAATCTTTTTGATAGTGTTCAAAAAAGAATTTATACCTCTGTATCATATTTCGATGGGGTGAACAAATGTAGGATCAATTTTTTAATGAGTTTGACGTATGGGAACCTCTATTTTTTTCCAAATATCATTTTAGGCATGAGATAAGGATAGTAGATCAACCAATGTCTCCAGGAACCATTATTATTTAGGAGTGTATTAATTCCGAGAAGATGATGATGATTCAAATCAAGGGAAGTGTGAAGCATGTATGTCGAAGTGGTTAATGTCCCATCATATATTTTATATATCCTATGAGATGTTCTCTCATGATCTTGATCACAAAATATTTCTATGTAAGTTTATGAGTGTCATGTTCATTCAACGAGGGGAGAGACCCTGAAATTGTTTATGGTAGGGCTGGAGTAAGGATATGTGATTCGGTAATCACTTCATATCCTATATGAATAGGAATTAGGCCACATTTAGTTATAAAATGCTTCTTGGAATAAGGAAAACATTGAAAAGAGTAATCCCTCTTGAGCGAGGAAACTGAATCTAATCCTGTTATAAAGCATCCTAGTCTTATACTGGGTAAGAATATAGATTATCATCATGTGTTGTTGATGATTTGTTTGTTAATCCAACACATGATATGTGATGCATCATTTAAAATATGGGTTAAAATGTTTTCATCATCACATACATTAAATTTGATGAATCCTCTCCATATCACATAGGGTGAGACTATAGTTTAACATCATTCACTTAGGATGTAATGATTTTTAGTTTAATTCCATATAACATGGACAATGGTCTCTACTAGTTCATGGTCATCGATCTCAGACCATAGGGGGTTTTACTATTTTATGGTTCTGTAGCTTTGATCAAAGTGATAAATATAATTTTATTATCATGAGCATGTAACAGTGGGAGTACTAGTGTCCTAAAGATAATCATGTGGCATGAAAGAGAGATTACCTTATATGAATGGATATCCAAGAGACCCTTCTCCACATAAAACATGACACCAATTACCTAGGTCGATATCATGTTATTGGGGAAGGAAAGAACCCTTAATGTGTCGATGAAGAGGGACAGACCCAAGAAAGGAGAAATGGATTTCACTACGTATCCCATGGGAATTGGAGTCAAGACACACATATTTCTAGAATGAGGAATGCTAGAAGACTGACACTGGAATGGAGAAATCCTATTGAGCGATGATATGATGAAAAATAGAAGGGGGTCTTGGTTTGATTAAAGGAATAGTGTGAGTAATTATATGTGAAGAATGGATCACACAGAGGCCTGATGCACATATTTTAAGGTCATAATGCCTGGTCTAAGACTCCTTTTTTATATTCATGGATCATTGATAATGTGTAGGTACATCAATGATGTTCGTGTGGTTCCAAATTTCTTAATATGATCTCAAAGGAGACTGTGAGGCTCTTCAAAAAAAAATCAGAAGATAGTCACACACATTTTATGGTCATACTATTTTTTGAAGGGTGATACCCAAAAATGGTTTTGTGCAGAGGTTGGTCTGGACGAAAAGAGATTTAGGTGTTGCTACATATCCAATGGAAATGGGAATAATGAAACACATAGTATTGGGACTAGTCATGGTAGAATAAAGACACTAGATGGTTAGTGTCCTCTATAGAGAAAATATAGTATCATCCCACACATGTTATATGATGTATCATGATTTTATATGGGGTGAGGATACAATTTTAGTTTTTTTTGTTAGGAAGTTGTTTTTTGGTCATCTCAATCATAATATATAGGGTATACCAGTATCATATGGTGTAAGGATATAGTTTATCATCATGTGATGATGATGTTGGTAAGGATTATTCTTTGAGTTTCCCACACTTTTTCCTCATGTCATCCATTAGGGAATATCAACCTTATAAGGGGTCAAGTAATATGATTGGGGGCTTACACTTGTGGTGGAGTCCCACGTAAATTTTGGAGTGATGGTGACATAGGGAATGGAATTTTTTTTTATGTTTAGGGATGAACCCAAAGACAAGAAGTCTAAGATTTAGTGTTTATCCAATGGAAGTAGAAATCATGTAACACACAGTTCTGGAGATGCGGTATGGTACAAGAGCATGATTGAAAATAGGAGGGTCCATTCTCCCTATTGGGGACAGGTCATGAGTTCTAGTAGATTAAACATCATACAGAAAGACAGTATCTATGTAGTATAAGGACATGAGGCTCGGAACAAGGGTACTGTGGAAATGATTTTAATGTCTTTATGTTTTTACTAGTGGATGTGATTATTTTGGGGATATTTATATTGAACTAAAAAGGTAAAATCCAATGTTAGATGAAGGTAACATAATTCCATGTGACACATAAATAACATGAAATATATTATACAAATTTTATGTTTGTAATGTATAGACAATGTGTGAGGCCCAATCCAAAAATGTTAGTGACAATAATCCTCCCCTCCATTGGGGAAAGGGTGTATAGTTCACCACTAGATGGGCCAGAAGATAATGGGTGTGTGTGAAACTATGTATCCTATAGGAATGTGAAACTAGGCCGACAAGGTGTTCTTATGCAGTGATGTTTGTTTTCTCTATCAAATGTGTGGGTTATCCTCTCTTACGAGGTACTTGAGGAATCCCATGGTTTCCATGGGGAATACAAAATTTATGACATCGATTATGGATTATAGTTTACTGCTATTTTGTGAGGAAATTGGTTTTTGGGGCTTCCCGAACATTTAATTCTTTGCATCGTATGTTTATTGAATAGGGTCAGACATTGATTTTACTTCATTTTCCATGTATGTATGAATATGAACATTAATTTTATACAACTCGACTATGGTTTATACTAGTACATGGTCATAGAGATCGGACCAATGATTATTAAAACAGTTTGTGTTAATAATGATTTTTCCAAAGGGGACAATATTAGTATAAGTTCATGCATCATGGAACCCTTGGTTCCTATAATTTAATGTCGTGTAGATTTGGTCATTACTAATAGTATATAGTCATAAAATATGGACCAGTTGTAAATATACAAATGCCCTAATTCTTGGACCAATTATTTTAATGTATAATCATATATCTTATAACTTCTTTGCTACGGTTTTATATCATGTCACTTTGATGCAAATTTTGTTTTTGAGTAGTTCTTATAATATGTGAGAGAGAAAGAAATAGACATTTATAGAGGACAAGGGGACTTTCTTCATATGGAACATCCTTAGATAAAGGTTCAAATAGTTTAAGGCAATGTTGGTTGGCCCGGGATTTTGTGTGTCTTGGCTACATGGGTACACATCATACCATGACTCATAAGCCCATGTGTTTCATGATCTATGTGGGAAAAATTGCGTTTTGAGAATATTTTCATGACCCTTTGAAGCACACAATAAGGGTATGGTTATGTTGGATTCAGAAAGTCCAAACTATAGTAATCTAATTACTCAATTGGAATAAATTCATGGAGGGGTAACACAATGAGTGTGTTAAATCCACCAAAAAATTGGGAGGAGGAATGGATGTAAATCATGTCATTTGATATCTAGACCAAGAAATGGGAGACCGATTACAAGGGACCACTATTAATAAATTTTAAAATAGAGGATCATCAACCACACCAATAATGGATGTCCGGGAAAAATGTGGGATCAAATTTTGACCATGTTCAAAACACAATAACTTCATCTGTCACCAAGGATCCTTCAGGGCATTTTCTCAGTATAGGATGTGAGCCAATTTGGTTGAGAAACATCACCATTGTTGTCCTCATTCAGATTAAATAGATTATGATAATCCGAATCAAGGATTAATATTATTTTAATATGAATCATGGGAACATCACTATTGAAATCAATATATTATGCTATACACAACAACACATTTGATCACACCATTGGGGTGTATCAAAATGTTGGAGTCAACCCCGTTCTCATTGATGGGTTCTTGAGGTTAGTCGAGGACCAAGTGGTACATAGGGTATAAGACATAGGTTTTATTATGTATCAAAAAAAAATATAATAAAATCATACATATTTTATGAATGTGGAATGGTATTTCGTATTCACCAAATGTAGAATTCTCTATCATGTGTGGCCTCATAAAATTATGTAGGTTACATCATGGGATTGGGATGTGGAATCATCTCATGCTTACCGTAAAAGAAATCTTTTGTTTTCCACATATGGTACAAGTAGAGTTTAATGTCACGTGTTAAAGAAATTAGGATTTTTTTCACATTTATACAACTCAGACTATATAAATGATTCTATTCTAAGGACATAATGCTTCGAAAAAATTCAAAATGATTAAGGGCTTGATTCTCAAACTATGTATGTTCTGTTTAATTTCATACTATTAGGACCAATGATGCTACTCTATATAACTACATGTTTCTTGTATAATGGATGGGACTTTTATTGTCTTTCATACAATGACAATGATGGTATTTATTTTAACATTGTGAAGAATGAATGATAGTGAATGTACCTTTAACGTTCATGAATATATGGCCAGTGATGATATGTAGTTATAACATTGTGTAACAAGGACGATGGGGGATGTTCTATTTGAGGTTATGAAAATACGGAAAATGATTCTTTGTATTTTTAACATCTTGAAAAAGGATGATGGTGGATGAAACTTTTAATTTCATGAAAATAAGAAAAATGATGCCAAACAATTTTAGTTTCACACAGAATGGATAAAGTATGTACCTTTTTGGTTCACATAACATGACCAATGATTCTTCATAGTTTAATGTAATGTATAATAGAAGAATTATGTTCCATTTATGCTCTTTTAACATGACCAATTTTGCTACATGGATTAATTTCCTCGAATAAGGATATTGTGTTTTCCATTTAATGTCATAAAAGATGACCATTAATTCTATGTAGTTTAACCTCATGCATCAAGAAAGAATTATGTTCATTTTATGGTTATGAAATACACAATTTAACATCATGTATTAAGGATATGTACACATATATTAACATCATATGGTTAGGATGATTAGTGGATATCGATTATCGTCACTTAGGTTTGACCATAGGGATATGGTGTAAGGTCTTTTGGATGTGACTTTTATTTCAACGATTTAATAGCTGCTAAATTTGACCATGGTATTTCATTCTATGGTTATATAGCATTCACTAGTATTTCTATGGTTTATGTTTATAATGATTTTACTATAACAAAATATAATTTAATATCATGTGAAGAAGACATTTCCTTTTTTTGTAATGTATGAAAATTGAGAAGAGGGTAGTTGTGGAAGTGGACATAATGAAACAAAAAATATTTGAGAATTTTTACACACATAGTTCCTACAATTAGGATTATGAAACACTATGGATACCTTGTCCTCTATAAGAATTTAATATTTGATCTTTTACAATGATATCTATTGACTCATCCTGAGATCATACCCCAAGGATGGTGGTGGAAGAGCCAGGGTCATATATTCCTCATCCCAATGTTTTGGGATCCACGAGGATCATGAAGATCCTAACATTATATTACCCTTAAACTCAACCAACTTACCCATGGAAGATCTCTATGTGTGAGTAGGACTATGTCATAGGGGACAATCCATGCAACAATGTTGGGGATGCATGAAGTACCTTTGTGGTTTCTATTTACCATGAGGTGGACATCCATGATGTTTTCCGATGGAACCAGTAGTATGGATAGTCAGCTTGAAAGTAATGACAAATGGTTGGGGTCTTGATCCCATTAAAATTAACACACTTCATCATGTCGCGGTCGAGATGACATTGAGTTCCCCAAGGGTGGAAGGGCCACTAGAGCTATAAGTGGAAGCTCGACTGGGGAGAGGATGATAGTTTGTCATAGGTATATTTCTCATAGTTGTTTTTTGATAATGATAGACTAACATTGGTTCCTCCCTATTTGTATTGGTGGGATGATGATGCTTGGGAGGCTTGGAAGCCTAACTCTCTGGAAGGATGAGGTGATGGTTCCCAATAGGCATGGAAGCCCGACTCTATGGATGAAGGGGGTTATGGTTCTTGGCAAGAATGGAATCCTATCTTACTAGAATTTGAGGACAAGGGAACCCATGAGCTACTGATTCATATATTTGAAAAATGTTTGGGCAGTGGATCTATGGAGCTATGGATCCATATATCACTAAAATTTATCAGATATGTTGTTCCGGAGCATTAGATGAGACTTTTGATGAAATGTTGGGGCGAGGGTTCCAAATATTTGTGGAATCCTATATCTCTAAAACATTAGCGAGAGGTCTCCCATGAGTTGTGTATTCATATCTCACCGAAATGTCAGTGTGATGGTGCCCAAAAGCTATGGATTCTTACATCAGAAAAATTTTGAGGCTATATCACCCAAGACTTGTTGATTCATACCTCTTTGAAATTTAAGGGCATGGGATCCCATGATATTTGGATTCATGTCTCGTAAAAATTATTTTAAGATGGTGCCTATGTATTGTGGATTCCTATCTTTCTAAAATATTATTTTCATGATAGTTATGTGTTGTGGATTCCTATCTTGTTAAAATGTTGGGGTGAGGGTGCCAAGAAGATTTGGTTTCCTGTCTTAAAAAAATAACAGGTTATGGGAACACATGTGATGTGGATTCCTACCTTTGTTAAATATCAAGGTTAATGAATCAAGAAGATAATTATACATATATCTCTAGAATATTGGGTTGAGGGAACCCATGTGATGTGGATTAATATCTCACAAAATTTTTATGTTTACGATTACTAGTAATTGTGGATGGAAGTATCAATTTATTTTATTGTTGAGGATTCTAAGGAGATGTGGATTCCTATGTCACAAAAATTGATGGGATAGGAAACTTAGGAGACGTGGATTCCAATCTCATCAAAATATTGGGTCAAGGGTTCCCCAGATTATTTATTTGTATCTCACTAAAATGTTTGGGAAGGGGAACATAGATGTTGTTCATACCTATCTTGTAGAAATTTCTATGAGAGGTCTCTCTGGAGCTCTAGATGCCTACTACACTAAAACATTAGGATGAGGGGGCCCATCATTTGTGGATTCTAATACATTACAAATATGGGTTTGAGGGTACCATAAGAGCTATGGATGACTATATCTATGAATTAATGGGGTGAGGGTTCCCAAGCCCTATGGATGCCTATCTCACTAAAAGGTTTTGGCTAGGGAACTCAGGAGTGGTGTATGCGTACCATGACCGAATTTTTTTGCAATGGAATGGAGGTTATTTTGATTAATATCTCACTGAAATGTCGGGGTAAGGATACCCACATGTTATGTATACTTATCTAAAAAAATCAGATTTAGGGCTTCTATGAGATTTCAATTCCTATATCACTATAATGTTAGGGTGAGGGAATTCAGTACATTTTGATTCTTATATCACTAAAAGTTGATGTGGGTGTGATCGGGTGAGGTGGATGGCTGTCGGAGTGGAATCTAACAGTGTATATAAATCAGATTAGAGATATGATCAACTTGCATTTGGTACTGGCCTTGAGGATCCTAGACTAGAAAAACAAGAGTATGCATATGATCTACATGGTCTGGGTGATGACACTGAGGATCCCATACCAGGGAAACCGAAATCATGATGTGATTGACATGACATTGGTGAAAGTGTTGTGGAGATTGAACTAGATAAATCGAAGAATGGATATTATCAACCTTACCCCTAATCCCGCAATTGAAAAGGTCTTATTGGGATCCCTCCTAAGAATCTCTTATACAATGGATAATAAAGTCATGACTGTAACATCCTATACCTATGCATAGGTAAGTGAGAATTCAAAGCATTATAGAGAGAGGATCATGAGTTTTTTGTCTGTTGGAATAGAATGTGGTTTCCCCTTGTCCAACCCCTAAGGGTGGAAACATTAGAATAGTGCGACAAACTCTAGGTTTTTATGTAACCAAGGTTACTCATCCTCACACAAATTATAGACCGGGGATTGAAATTAGTGATTCCTTTATTTTTAAACACCCATCAATGTTCTAATACTCGTAATTCAATGTGAATATATTCATGTTGAGTTCACAATTATGTTTCTAATGATTGCATAGATGAAGTGTTAACCATCATAGAAACACATACATGATACCATGAATTCTCTATTTCCAATGGTGGGAAGCCTCTTCAACTATGGATTGTGATGTTGGATCATGATCATAATGGTATGTTGGGATGTATGTTCCTACTTCCAGTGATTCATCTTGGTGAAAATCTCTTATTCCATGTCTCCCTTGTATATTTTAGTGTTTTTCATGAAACTCATTCCCAGTTCTACCAAAGGAGGACATTGGTTAATTACATTACTTTAATCATAGTAGGTAAATGAACATCAGTTGGAGTGGATGGTTACTTCAAGCATGTCTAGAAATCTCTAGTTGTTAGGTGTGTTCGGAAGTAATAATGTATTCTCATAATAATGTTAGTGGAATCTCACATGAGGAAACTTATGTGTATAACCTAAGGCAGGTGGTATCTACATGGGGTATTTGACAATAGGGGAGTATGTACATTGAGTATTTTTACCTTCGACATCCCATGTTTATAATATAGGGTGGTGATTCTTGGATGGGTCACGAGTTTAATGTCTTGTGGGGATATATTGGTGTAATTTTCAATATCTTCTGTGGACAAGTGGGCCCCACGTTTAACATCATATGAGGATAGTTTGGGTGTAGGATAGGCATATTTTTGGTATTGGTTGGGTGCTTTACAAATATCTGGAACAAATAGGTTCAGTTGCGGGTTTAAACCCTTGTGGGGATAGTTTGGGATAAGGTTTAATGTTATAACAACCCTTCTCTTTTTTAAACACATAAACATGATTTATTACATAAAAATGCACATAAGAAAAATATTAAGATCGAGAGGTCCAGTTTATTGGTAAATTAGGAACATTGCATAACAACTTAGAACATAAACCCCAACATCTTTATTGGAAACTTCTTTTACATGATTACAACATTCCTTCATACTTACCATTGCATGGGAGAGCCTGAGGACATGCATAATAAAAAGATGAGCTGTAAATCCCAAAAATTGAGTAAAAATGGAATAACATGAAGAATATAGTAAATTTTAAGAAATTGGAATATCAATGGAGCATAAGATAAACAAGAACATAAAGGCATGATATAACTCGATTATCATAACAAGGAAATGTGGCAACAACATTTAACAAGATATTAGAATCAACCAAGGCTCATTGCACATGGAGTATGACTAAACCCTTATTGAACATGAATTATAATGATTAATCCCTAAACTCACTTAATGTATGATTGTACTTATCTTTAACCAATGCATTGGAGTGCTACCAAGGTGCACCTTTCTTAATCATTCATTCCATTCATAAGTGTTCCACATGGATCTTACAACATGGAATCATTCAACACCATCATTTATTACATGATAAAAGAATGTTGAATACATAAATGAAACTATATAATCAAAAAGTAAATGTGTGTAATCATTAATACCCTTTATAGATGAATGTGCATGGTATTCACTACACAATGACTTTGTCATGGAAAACGTGTTGCAATTTCGGCACCATAACAGCATGACATAAGAATTCATAAAAATGGTTGATGAGAGAGAAGGGGGTATCTCATAATATGTACATAAAATGGAAAGTAAGGGGTTCTATATATACAATTCCCCACATATGTAATGGAATTTAGATTCATAACATAAAAATAATTTTTTGAATATAAATGAGGAGAGAGAAATCACTTATAGAATTTTGACATGGTAACAAGTGTACATAAGAGCCAATAATTAGAGAGAAAGGGGTATCTCATCATTAAAATAATATGAGGTAGTTACAGGAGATGATGTAAATCAAACCCCATCATTTTTAATATAAAATAAATTGGCAATACAACATAATGAAATTTGGACAAAAATGAGAAAGGAAAAATCCCTTACATGGATGTGTGATCCCAAAGGCCTAGGAAAGGCTTGAGATAAGATAGTTAGGAGCTTGGGGAACCTTTTGAGGATTATAAATATTCTAGGGAAGGGGTTGGTCGACCTTTAAATGGTTTGAGTGAAGATAAATTTGAGATTCAGTGGGTTTATATAGGAAATGAGAGGGAATTCTTTGTTATTTAGGTTTTGGACCCTACACATTAAACTAATCAAAAACCCAAACCATACCATGGGTTTTTCCCTTAATTTTTTCTAATGTGTAGTGGAATAAAATATTTTATAAGGAAAGTGTACAATATTATTAAAATATTAGTCTTGCTTATATGGAGGTGAGTCACACTGTCATGGAAATTATTTTAAAATATTAAAATGTTTTATAAGTATTGTAGGGTCCACTAAGGCTTTGTAAAATAAATCAAACAAACATAAAATAACATTATTTTAAAGTTAACCCATATATTTTTCAAAAATACCATTTATATTATTTTATTACATCTCTCTTCGGTCATTATGATGTCATAAAACACATTATATGCTTAAATAGTATTAAATTTATGCACAAAAATTCGACTCTCTTGGGAAAATTTGAAGAAATCACCATTGGATAACTTTGATGTCTTGATTACAAATAAAATATTAATTTTATCTAAATAATTTTCTAAATATGTGATTTTTTAGTTTTAAAATAAAAACTAACATTTATCAAAAATTCATGTGTTTTGTCAAAAGTAGCTATCAAACCTTACTAAAAATTAAAATTTTATTCATAAAAATTATATGAACATTTATATATAATGAAAAGTAATTTAGTAATAATATTTAATTAAAATCATATTTAATTTAAAAATACATTAATTTAACAAAATATATTTTTTAATTGAATATTAACTGAAAAAAATATTTGTGCTTTAAAAACTATTTTCAAAGTAACAACAATAAAATGAATGTATATTATTTATTATTTACAAAAATAATGAACATAATCATATATATAGGGTCCTGTTACAAAGAACCATTATAACGCCAGCATAATACCTAAGGGTAAGGTGTGCAATGATGACAGACCCTTGGGGTGGCTCGTATAACATCATTAAGGGGGAAATCTCAATAAACTTCCACTTATCATGTAGGAGGTTCCGTTCAAGTATAACATGTTGAAGACCAGCTTCAGATTGGTCAAGAACAAATCCCACTGATGCTACCTCCTTTCCATGATCCGACAAATGGTCTTCGTATGGAGCAAGTCTACTGAAAGAGGCCATCTCTTCCTTTTGTCTAAGTGAATTGGATTTGATAAAGACCTATTTTATACTAATGTTGTTATCACAGTTTAATGACTATAATAGCGTATGTAATAATTCATAATGTTGTTCTAAAATTGAAAAACCTAAAACAAAAGAAGTTAATATGTATTATATAACCATTTTACATAATAAGACATTCAATTAGATCAAGATGAATTTTCATTAGTAAATGTTTGCGTCATTACAAAATCCCCCCATAATAAATTTTCCCTCAGAAATTTTATTTTCGCACACTAAAACAGATGAGGGTAAATCTGCATCATTAGTTCCTCTGATTCCCACATTTCTTCTTCAAACATGTGGTTTTTACAGAACACCTTGATGAGGGGAATTGTCTTAATTTTTAAAAAAATTTCCTTACGATCTAAGGTCATCACCAGATTCTGTTTATATGAGAGGTCATTCTATGATGGTACCACCTCTGGAATGAGTACATGTGATGGGTCATGTATTCACTTCCCCAAGAGAGATACATAGAATACATCATGTACTTGAAATAGGTTCATTGGGAGTCCTAGTTGATTGAACACTTATCTAGTGTGATCAAGGATCTCAAAAGGGTTGATGTACCTTGGACCGAGCTTTCACTTCACCCCAAATCTCATTACTCTCATCCATGGTGATATATAGAGGAATAATATTTTTCCAACATCACACAGTAGATCTCATTGATGATTATCATCATAGCTCTTTTGTCAACACTATTTAGCATTAATGTACTGATAGATGGTCTTAACCTTCTCCACCATTTCATTGACCATTTCTTGACCTAGGAGTTTTCGCTCTCAAACATCATCCCAACATGTCGCCATTATGCACCTCCAACCATAATTATCTCCTATACCATAATAAAAATACGAAATTTATTTTATATTAATGCAGTGAATATCATAAAAATACCCGACATTAACATAATTTATTATAAAATTAAATTTAATATAAAAATAAAAAATACAACTTATATTATAAAATTTAAAAGTTTATTATGAAAGAAAATTATCAATAGATATACATTATTCATGATTATAAATAATTTATGTGATGATTATTACTTGTGGTAAGAGACGCATTACCTAAAAAACTCATTTTAAATGTTTTTGAATATCCATGTCAATAATTTTAAAATTAATTTCTGTGTATTTATTTGGAAACTAATCATTTTTGAAACACTTTTTATACCTCCACTACCATTACATCAATGTTTTATAAAAAACAATATTTATGTAATTTATAATGAAGGTTTTGACATTCATTACACAATCGAAGAGGAATGTTCAATTTTAACTTATACAGTGCCGATAGACTTTCCCACAATGAGAACCATTATTTGATATTCGAAATGAGTTATAATCTTCAATGATTTAATCATTAAATACCCTATATCTATTTGTACTAAGTCTTTTATCCCTAAAAATTAGTTTTAATGGAAATGGATATATTAATATCTGAATATATTTTTATATGGGTTCAAATGGTATTTTTATGAGAATGAAAATGGAAATTGGGGATTTTATGTGTTTAATGCATGTAATGGTCCTTGTAATTTATTTATTATGATAAGTGAGACCAATATATCCCATGATTATGGGTTTCCCTAATATAGAAGTGATGACGATTATGATTCTTATTTCCCACCAACGTATTAGATAATGATTATGTTTTCCAATGAATAATATTGGAGGTTAAAAATATTGGTCATCTAGTTTGTACGGGTTCTTATAAGGGTTATATAAATATGATGAACCAATGGGAATATATTACCTTTATATTATTTATAATTTATATTCAAGGAAATAATAAGATTTCAAAATGATAAAAAATGAAGTTTTTTTAATGGATTGACTATGAGGTTTTTGGTTAAAAAAGTATATTTATAAGAACTTTTTTTTCATGGGGACTCATGATTAAATTTAGAAACACTTGTGAATAGTATTTTTATTTTATATTTACTTATAATTTTTTTGAACATAATTGGATAAAAAATCTAATTTCTTGAGTATGTAAATGATTATTTGAGATCCATTTATATGGTCAATGGATAATTATCTTTTATAAACTCATTGTTTTAAAATAGACTGAAATGTTTTTCTATATGTTCCATAGGTAGATTTTTTGGCTCATCCACCATTTTTATATTTTTTCAAAATTTTTATGTTTTATTTGGACCAATGAAAATGTCTATATGAAAATAAAACAGGGTTTTAGTGAAAGAAAGCATTATTTATTTTTAATGTGTTTTATTATTGAAAATACGTATACCCTAAAGAATTTTCAAATATGATATGTATTTGTTCATTTTTTTAGAGTTATGACATTATTATCTAAAACATTATACCTAAAATGATTATAGTAAATTCTAAAATGTCATGTCCTATTTAAAAATGAATGTACATACTTAATTATTATTGGGGCCTTATTGTTGGTATTAGAGAAATGGTTTCAAATACATTAGATCTTATGATGTTATTTGATCATAAAATAGTATTACTATATAACCAAAATTTTCATCATGTTATTGATAAATACAATAATATATAGTATTAGATAATAAGGTAAATCAACGGATATGTAATGTACAATAAAATAAGGAGTACAATAAATTTTTATGGTATTGTCTTGCCCATTATGGGTTGTTTTCTATTTACTAATTCATTACATGTTTAAATTATTTTATTTTTTTTATATTAATTATCATCTGTCAACATGTTAGTAAATAGTTATTTCATAAAAAATTTATCCATTCCATATTATTTTATCATCCTTGTTATTGAGAAAAAAATATTAAAATGATTTTGAATGATTTTTGAGTATTCAAATAACATGTAATTAATTGTGTGGATAATAAAATATATTTTCTTTTTCAAAAAACGTAATGGGAAATTATATCATTTTTTATTTTATTATGACCTAACTTTTCTTTCTCTCTTAAAAATAGATGTACCACAATGGACTTGACCATTTATTTTCTAGATGTCGGGAATCATACAGAATGATAAAGAGAATATCATGAAAAAAAATTTCATTTGAGGTTTGAATTATTTTCCTCTTTTTAATTACTGAAATAATAATGTTTTTATGTTAATGAATCTAGGGGACATAATATATATCATTTATTTTTGGGAGTGGAGTATTAAGGAATAAGACATCATAAAGTGGTTAATTATTTATGAAGGAAGTCGGATTAATGATTTGATTATTAATTGTGTTTTCAGAAATAAGATGTAGTGTTATTTTATCAATTTTTTTGGATATACTCTAAATTTTATTAGAATAATTAAAAAATTATTTATTATTCTGTAGATAATACATTAAAATCTAATAACATATGTTATGGGGAATTGATAACATTGAAAAGTGGTGTAGTGAAGAGGTGATATATTTTATAGACATTAATTGATGGGAATATAATTGAGGGATAAATAACCCATTGGTGTAATAAGTTAATAATATATGGGAAATAATCTTCAACTAATTTTATTTGGTTTTATGAGAAAAAAGATATCAATAGTAAGAATTAGATAAAATAAATTTATATGATGATTAATGATATTTTTCATGATGTTTGTTATATTTTTCTAGAATGTAATAGGACCATTGTTAATTATGAATAATATTATCACATACTTTTTTCAATTTAAATGAAATTATATTAATATTATTTTTTAAAATTTAATACTCATATGATGTTAGGAAACTCATCCCATCTAGGATGGATGTGGGGATTGAACCTAGAAATGATTGGATTGAAAGGATAAATGCCTACCCTGGGATTAGGTGATGTATTTGTTAATATAATCTTATAACATAAATTCTTTTATTGATAAATATTAAAATAATTTTGGGAATCAAATTAGGATAGCATTTATTAATTTATTTATGGATTTTGACGTTATTAAAGATACTTTGGGGGAAATTTTTTGAGTTTATAAAGACGTTTTTTGGTATATATAATTTATAAATTTTACATGTAATATGATTATTTCATGAAGAAATACTTTAAATTTAGCAGACATATAATTAAAGGTACATAAACATTTTTTTCATATTTTCTTTAATGTTGATGTAATTATATATTATTACGATTTCAGTATATATGTTTTATCATATGGTTATCCATGGGATTGAAATGTTTTTTGGTGATTAAATGATTAATGTTTTTTCAGAAATATGGTCACTATTTTTTATGGAACACTATATGATTAAGAAAAAGAGAAATAATTTATGTCTCATGAGATTTTATTTGAGGAATAAATATTGAATTATCTTTTTGAATAATATAAGATTTTAATTTGTCATTATGGTGATTTTTATAATTTATAGAACTGAGTAGCATATTTTTTATATTATATGACTACGAGACATACTTTTTTAGTATATGAAATTACTAGTGACTGATGTTGATTAAAGATAAATGATAAATTAATCATAGAAGAATATTTGATCAAATCCTTATGATTGTTGTGTTTAAATCTTTGTCCAAAACAATTTGATTAATTTTAGGGTTATGTTTTTATCGAATGATGAATGTCAAGAATTGGGTTTTATTGTTGAGGATTTAGAGATAAATGTTTTCTGTAGCTTTGTTAGTTTTTTCTATTATCTTACCTTATGCCATTCATTTAGGTTTTTATTAATTTATAATAATATGAATAATATGTTATTACTATTTTATGGATTATGTGACCCATTAGAATAATAATTTAGTGTTTTTGGAATGGGAAATTCAACTTGAATACACATAATTTTTGAAAATTATGATATTGTGATTGAAATTTATTTAATGATGAAATTATTTTTTTTTCATATATTCAATAGTGTAATGGAATTACTCAAAACTAGTAAAAGTATATTAAAAAAATTATTTTATCATCATTCCTTTATTTATGATTAATTAATGTCCCTATTCATATATCATTAATTTATGGTTTTGTGGCCATTAGAAATATCATTATCATTGACTTTATTATGGTCAATTTATTCTATCACTCATGATAATTTTTTACAAATTATGTTTTCCTCTATAATTTTATTTCCCTCTAACATTCTTCTATTTATAATACAAGTATGTGTTATTCTATATGAAATTCCAATTTCCCATTCCCTCATTTTGAGATGAATTTTTATTAACCCGTTGTATTACATTTGATTTTATGGAAGTTATTCTCAAATGTCAAAGCCTTTATTACCAATCTTAGGCTCAAATTTTGAGTATTCAATTTATTAGTGAGTGTGGTAATGTAATATTTTTATTATTTAATAGAAAATTATTTTTTAGAGTATACACATACAAAATATCAATAATGTTAATCATAAATTCGAAACCCATATATTTATCAATTATTTGTTATTTACTATATAAAAAATAATTGATCTATTATAAATCATTGTCATGTACAACTAATTACCCCTATAAGATACTATTTTAGAAATTTCATTATATTAATATCTTTATAACCTGGGAAAATGAATAAAATAAGAAATATAAGAGCGTAGATACTCAGTACGTGTAAACACAAGTGAAAAAAGTTTAGGACTTAAAGTGAGCATAAGATGATTATATAGTTATAGTCAAAATATTGATGAATTTTATACCAAATAAATCAGAGATTTCAAATCATGGAATGACGAATGAGATAACATAAAAGTCTATCTTATCATAGAAAATAGCTAAAAATGTGTATCATAACATAGCATAAAAATAATTTTCACCTAGTCGGGTGGTATAACATATAAAAACATATATAAATTCTACAATAATATGTATAGATAATATTGAAACAAAACAAATTATTCTAACACATAAGTGACCAAATAGATTATGTATACACCTAACAATCTCTTGAGATGTAAATATAAAACAATTAAATAAATTGTGATATAGAACCATGTATGTAATTATCCATACATATCTGTGTAATAATAAATCAATTATTCTACATAATGAATCCATATAATGAAATTGGGTTTCTATTAATGTGTGAAGGAAATAATATTAAAAACCATAATTCCATCAAACAAATTTATATGATATACCCATGTAAAATAATGGTGTATCAAATTAAATTCATTATCATTATACTTAAGTAACATTAAATAAAGACATTGGAACATATTATATTTACAGAAAATGGATAAAAAAAATTAGTTAATAATTTCTGACATCAATGGATATTTATTTAGCTAGCTGAACATCATTTAATAAATGGAATTAAAATATTTTAGTCATAGGTTATGACTATGAGTAAAAATTAAAATATAATTGATTGGTCATTTCATATATAGAAAACAACATTAAACATGTTAGAAAAAGAAATAAAGTGGATGGTATCATTTGGCAAATATCCCTGATCAGGTATAAGAAATACTAATATAGATTTACATAAATGTAAAATTAATTTTAAGAGATTTTCAAAAAATATCACTTTTTAAATAAGAAATATCATTTACCATTTTAAATAATTTTATCATAAATATTTTATGAAGGGAAAATTTTTCTCCATAATCCATTGAAATGTGTGGGGAAATATTCATATAAAATAAAAATTAATGTAGAAATAGAAATTTACATTAATCAATAAAAGAATATTTTTTTAAATGAACCTGATGAAAAATATAATATTGATTTTATTTAAAAAAAATAAATTTAATATAAGGTAGTAGGAAATGATGTTTTTAATTTTTTAAAATAATTATATCGATGTTTTTTTATGCCCACAAAAAGAACATTAGTATAATTTCAGCAAAAAAATAAACTAGGAAAAAACTTCTATATTTGGTTTAATGGAAAATAAGTGAAATAATTACAACTAGAAGGTCATACAAACATTTTTTGGATTACATATCTCATAAAGGGAAAATTTAATTGATAAATCCAAAAAAATTGCATGGATAATCAAAAATAATTGAAGAGGAGTTCATGATATGGTACACACTAAATTGAGTGACCAACAATTATTCATGTGATGACCAAAATATGTATTTTCACCAAGTTAAAAAGGAATTTGTGTAAAATGATATATAATATTGGACCATCTCAAGGTCAATGTTTGTTAAATGTTTCTAGGGGTTTCAATAAATAGTGTGATTATATGATAATAACACATGTCATATAAAAATATTTTTCCATGGTGTGGGATCATGTATTTGTTATTTTCAACATATAACCGCTCAATTTCATGTGATGAGCCTAATGAAATCAGATCCTGAAAAAAATGAGGATAATTTTGTCCAGGAAGAGCTTTTCTCGTGCTAACTATTAATCATACAATGAATCAGGGATACATCAATGATAGTGTGTGACATAGTAATGTGAGGTACACAAGACATCACACAATTATGTGGACAATATTTCCAATATATTTTTACTATGTTTATGGATTTTCCTTGATGAAAATTTTCATATATATAGGGTTTGCTCTAATATAAATAGAATGTTGTCTATTATAGAATGATGATAGAGACATATAAAGAGGGATGAGAATTATAAGGATTTGTTTGGAGTAGCGGAATCAGATGATCTCAATCCATTCTAATTAATGAACCTTGGAGATTAATATAGAAAAAAAATATGGATAATTAATGATCTTTTCATTAAATATATTCATATAATGATCTATATTTAGGAGATCACAAGTTGAATTCCTAGTAATTTTATTATGAGATAATGGTATGATTATGGAATTGCCTCTTGGTCATGGAAAAGGACAACACATTCAAACATATCCAAATCTGTTATATTACCACAAGTCCCTCATCCATCTAAGAAATCATCTATCTCTACATCATTCACGTGAATTAGATGTCCTCAACTTCTTTGGAGGGTGATCAAGACCTTATGACATTCATGTAACCTCTTATCCATCATGGGTAAACTCCCAAATGAGCCATCCTTATCTCATAGGGATATATACCTTAATGTGATCCAATATTCCCTTTCTCATGGTGATATAATACTTATTTTTTGTTCCATACCCCATTATCATCCATGGTAAAGGGAAAATATTTAATAAGAGGACTACAATTCATAGTATAAACATGATATGGATGGCACCTTCCTATGTCCTGATCCCCAATCTCTAGTAAATATATTCATAATCAGTATTTCTACGAGAGAGTTTCCCCTATAAAACAATGATTTCTAATATAGCTACAACATTTTCACACGATGATATAGCATAGGTCAACCTAATATGAATAAGTACTACAAAAATATGTATTTTCACTCCAATTTTGAAATTTATTCTCATACCATATGAATATTTTTTACTAAGATACAAATCATAGTTAATATGAATATGTATCCTTTCTATGCAAAATGCTTAATTCCTTAATACCATTATGTATATCAGTCATTCCATGAGGAATTATTCTTCATGAGAACTAACAGATCATCAGATAAACATTCATATTGAAATACTCCTTTCAATATATCATCTCTTATCTTCGGGTATCATATCCAGCATAATGGTCAAAATCATACTTCTCTAAAGGAATACACAGTTTGTATGACTTGAATATATTCGACTTGTAACTCAAATTTAATGTGAGTAATCTATTTTTCTCTTATTTCACATATCAATCATGAAAAATTTGGGCCTATAGATAAAAATTATAACATAATTTCCATAACGAAATATAATCCAACCTGGTAATCCTCTTATGGTGTTATTATATACTATATTTTCCTAAGTTTCAAATGGAAGTATTCCCAATTAAATGATGCAGATTCACAGACTCCAATTCCTTCCTTCACATGATATGTAATATACATATCTATGGATTTATCCTCTTTATATAAAATGGAAATCGACCTATATACGTTATTATTGCATGACATTAAACAATATTTTATGTTCATGTCATACGACCATAAATTCTGTCACATTAAGTACATGGAAATTGATTCATATATTAGAGAGATATGTAGAACACCTCCATGAGGTTGAAACAAATATTATTAACATTTCATCATCATTACCATCATTTCAAGTCACCAATGAGATAATTACACCAGCACCAAACCATTTCATATTTATATGAGTTTTGATGTATTTTCTATGATGTCCACATCACTTAAACACCATTATTTATGGGGAAATACTCCTGATAGCATCATGTTCCCACTTGGAAAAAATATTACTTTCGGGTTCCGTGATTTCTTCCTCATATGTCCCAATTTTTTGGGGATTATCTGCATGAGGTCATTTTCCCTGTAACACCAATACATCCTCATTGGGAGATATTCATGGTTCAGATTGTCTCAACATGGTCATAATCCAAGTAACACCAATTAATAATTGTACAATGATATTCAATTTTATATTATAAAGAATTTGAATCCCATGCATGATTCCAATACCAACGATATAGGGGAACCTTACACCAATAAATTATTATTATATGACATTAATTCACTTAGAGCATTCATTGTCACATGACCCTATATGGAATCATGTCTCCCAAACAATGTGAAATTATATTACATTCAAGAAGAATATACTTGGTTTCCCATTTATATTACTGGTCCTGATACATGAAATTATAAACATCGTCTATGTTTGTGATACCCTCATTAGTTCCCAACATTACATCATTAAAAAAATATCAAACTATGGACCAAATTTCCGAGTAGTAATGTGAAACAATACAGATATCATATGATACGTACATATGGTTACACTAATTAAATACGTCTATGATGTATAGATTCGCACATAGGTGGTCAATCACTAGTTCTAAAATGGTTGTCTAACAATTCCAATATCATGATCTTGGAATGATTAAAAAAATAAGTCAACCCATATGGGAGTTCCATAGAAGGATGTAATTCCACCCAATATGATATTTTGAGCCCGAAATCCCATCCATTCGACCAATGAGTGTTCCTAGGTATCACGGGTATTAATCCAAAATTACTACCTACCTTTTGAAATCATGTTTGTAACATGTTATAGATGCAGAATCTGTTAAGTGTTTCTATTAGTGATAAAGTTGTAAATCAGATGAGAATGGTTATAAAACATTACTCAATCCCCCATAATAAAGAATTATCCTACATGAATCATGTGTTAAATTATAATTGTGATATTGATTTTAATATCTTTGTAATGAAAAATTTAATGTGGGTTTACCACATTCCAAATGAATTTTTTTCTCACCTCCTACACAATAATTTTTTTCCATTTCATAATGAATTATGCATTATTATTACATGGGATATTTCACTGATCCTTGACCTTTTTTATTATTATTTAATGATCACATATACCTTTATCACATAGTTGAAATTGAATGAATGAAATGGAATCATTTTCAATCATTTAGATACTATTGATAAAACTTTTACACCCCCTGAACTATAGAATAATTTCACATTCATAAAGCCTTTAGGATTATGTGTTGATCATGATAGAAAAAATTACAATAGACAAAGTACTATTTAGACCCTTGGGGATTCATGTAAGGGTATTATGGATCTAAATCTCACATTCCCTCTTCATTCATGGAATTATATGATTATACTGATGAAATATTTTTCTACAACCAACTAAATTCAAAGACTATAATTATATCAAGACAATAGGAACCATCATTGTCTTGTGATTATTTATCATGGAGTTGATTGGGACTCAATAATAAATTAGGATTATCCATGGAGTGATCTTGTCTTCCACAATCAGCATCATACGATAACCTCCCCTTAGTCATATGTTGAGGGTGCCACATAGGGGGAATCCTTCATGGATACTCAGATTATGACATAAAGTGATCTCATCCTGTAAATTCTATGATAGATCAATGGGATAAGTCATGTCGTTCATCTTTCACCAATGTTTTCTATCAGTATATTTCATTGGAAACAAATATTTAGTCTAAGGACTCTGCTCAACCATACTACATCCACCAACACATAATGGTACCACCCATTAAGGTGGATCATATCACAACTTTTTTATACCAAGTATCCCCATATATTTTTATTGAAAAAGGGGGAGATTCATATTCCTACATTGGCAAGGATATCTCATTAGTATGTTATAGTGGGAAATAGAGGGAATGATTGAAGCATATCCCAACCACAATAGAATATGTATCTTGGTGTGTCCATGAAACCAATAATATTTAGGCTTATATACCTACACCTTCCCTTATGGAGTGCCAATATATTATTCTAGTGATGAATAAGTTTCATTTTCATATTTCAATGATGATATAGGGAAACGATAATGTTATTACCTCATCCTATTTAGCATAATATGATCTATGTAAATATGATCATATGGATGCATCAGAGAAAGAATATATTGTTTCACACAACCTGAATGATAATTGATATATTCTAGTAAATTTATAGGAACATTAATATTACTCTATTCCCGTTATAACTGTTGTTCCTCATTCTGGTTTGATAATCACATCAAGACATAAACATATTCCTATCTGAAAAGTGATATGAGGTATTCCAATGGCCAACTCAGATTGGGACCACACCCACGCTAAAAATGAAGTTCACCGACATATTTTGTATGTCACCTCATAAAAGGATAATATATCTTCCAAATAATATACCCATCATATTCCAAAATATTATTGTATATAGTCATATATTTCTAATACATCTAAATAAAATTCACTAACAACCTTTAGTGGTGATACACTAGGATTTACATATACTATGGATCATTCTAACGTTCATTCATAATATTCTTATAGGAAATTAACAAGTAAATCATGATTATATTATACCTTCATCTATGATTGATTAATATATTGATATTACCACCCAATGGTAGGATCATATTCCCACCAGCGTAACTAAAGCTAACATGAAAATTCCAATATGTTATTAGTCGTGGGTTTATATTACCGGAATAATAGATAGTCTTTGGAATTCTGTAACATCTATCACACTATAGGCTCATATTAATGCACAATCCCAACTAAAATGTCAACATATTTTAAGGATTATGTAAGAGGATGGTAATATTCCAACATTACTCAATTATTGGAAAATCGAGGACATACAATGTAAATATGAAGTGTCTTAAAGATTTCCCAACTCTATATATAACTTAAATGGAAAAAACTACCAGGAAACCCCTCTAGAAAAAATTATATATATATATATATGGACTATGTAGATATTACCCATGAAATCCACCTTTGAAAACATCTGTATGGTAAAATGTCATCCAGTAGAGGACATACTCTCTTTGTTAGGGATTTATTGTAATGAAAGGTTCTTAAAACATTGTGTATAACTATATATTATTTCCTCATCTTATAAAACCTAAAATCCACCATAGTTAGAACTTAACCCTAATTGTACACCATTGTCCCTAATGTTTATTGTATGTGAGTCATCGTTATTAGAGATGTACCTTTTTGTTATGACCCAGTAGAGGAATAATAATCTATTGTGTAAGAATAATGCATAGACATTTAGAGATAGTTTTTCATGAATAACCTTCTGAATAAGTATTTTACTATCTCTACATTCAGTTATGATTTCCAACATAAGATAAATTATTAATGTGTACATTTCATATTCTGATACATCTAGAAAAAATTTCAATTGATAAATGTTGATTAACTCCCATATATAGGCTATGAAGATCATATTAAATCCATAAACATGATATACTTCTAAAAAGACCATTCCTCCTTCCCACTGGCCTAAGATAAATGGCCACAAAGACACTATAATATATTATAAAATGAATTCATACACGGCCTACTCACCATTCATAAAATAATCATTAAAGCCTCATTGTAAGTATATATTTGAGGGTGGGTAAAGTATAGAGAATTTCACTTGAACACATCCCTAGTAAAGTAGATCCCTCTAACCATAACATCTTGTAATATCATACAAGTAATAGAGATCACTATGACATTATATTCAAATTCTTGTTCTCCATTTAATACAAATTACATTGAATCATGTCCACGTGACCATGGTTATGCAAGCAGAAACAATCCCATCAAACTAATGTAAGACTAATTCTTTATCTAAGCCATAAAATTTCCATTCCCTATAAAAAAATATAATACCCCTAGTAAATTTCTTACCCGATATGTTCATATATCTCCCACCACAAAATAATGAAGAGAGAAAAGAAATGATCTTTAAAATAGAGATGTGATATCCTTTTCAGTTTAGGATGTCAATGTTTCTTCTTGTATACTTCCATCCAGTTTAGAGACAGAGATGCCCCACTGTTTTCTATAAAACGCAAGGATACTTGAATCAAATAAAAATAGGAAGGGTAAGTGGTTGTCCTTTGGGAGGATCCTCTAGAATTATTGGTAGGCATATCTATAGGCATAGATGATATATGGTTGGTAAATATAGTTATAGAAGTTGACTAATGTCCCTCATTTATTTTTGTTTCCAATATCAAGGAGGAAATAGTGATGTAAATCTCATTCTCATAGAATCATAATTATATATTTTCATGAAATTATATAGATATGAATGTGTTGGATAATGATATATCAACTCATCCCATGGGATTGCTATTTGACCATCATGATTTTATATAGGAATCAAATAGAGTGAACCCCTCTCAGTCTACCAAGATATGATCTCTTGCTTACAAGAAGATCAAATCCAGATTTACACAATAAGAGAAGTAACTCAATTTACATCATATCATCATTACCATAATGGAAATAATTGGTAGAATAATGTCTATATTTTTTTAATTTATCGTAATAAGAATTATTAAAAAATTTATTTCTAATTTCTAATAATGGAAATTATAATTTATATGATGACCTAATCAAGGGAAATTTCAATTATGGATGGGTACTCATGTTAAAACCAAATAAAATGGCCCCTAAAGCTAGCAATGTTACCAAATTTTAAGCAACTCAAGTGACATTCTATTGACATATATTTCATTTTATCAAAATAAATTCTATCTCCAATTATCAATGAACTATTCAACTTGTATTCAATTCCAATATTAGAAGAATTACAAAATTTGATTCAATCACATGGTTGTAAAAACACAATAGGGTTTTGATCATCTCACCAACCATGAGAAAATAATTGGAATATTATAACAACGTAGTTGGAAGATAAACCAAGTAAATTTTGATTTTGATGTAACATGGGTGAAATTTCTTTCAACCATAGAATTTAGATCAACCTTAAATGGAGTAGTTTTATTCATGAAATGTCAACTCCTTGAATTCTCAATGAGTTATGATGTCTCTAGGGACATTCCATATACATATGAAGCTACATTTACAGCCAAACAAGAAAATTACCTCCCCCCATTCACCTTGTCAATGAAGAGAGAGTCTCCTTTCAATTGTTTGAAGACTTCCAAAAATCATTTGGATACCTCAAGAAGTATTTTCCGCATCCATGAGTCTTAATACCACAAGTGGGTGGAAGCCAATCATCATCTATGAAGATTACCTGAATTTATTTTTGGATTCCCTTCTCATATATATGAATGATATAGTAAATGAAATCTTCTATAATATCTAATTTATAGAATTCTAAATTGTAATATTCGAAATTGTGATATCATGATGAATGGTCTTGTAGAAATCTTCATAGTAAAAATGGTGAGGAACTAATTATATCATTATGAAACATAGTTGGTATCCTATATAAAACAACTCACGAATATTCCTAGACAACATATGCTAACCGCGATTCTGACCAAATGTGAATTCTTCCTATATTAGCAAGGAATTTGATTCATTTCCTAGAAATTATTCATGTAGAAGGTTTTATTATAACATCATAACATAACCCAGAAATAACATCAATAAGAACTATGATACTAGAGAAATATGTTTTCCATAAACATGAAACTCTTCAATCCAAGGATATTAATTTTGATAGAGCATCTATATTTTCAACCGGTAAGATAATTGGATCACCGAAGTGAAATAAGGGTCATCAATTGGTATCATTTACTTCACATGAAAATAAAATTCATCTATACACCTTTAAATATAAAGGAAACTCCATTGATTGGGTGGAATAGAAATCCATTATTATAATCATGGATCAATCCCTATAGCTCTAGCCAAACAATATAACTATAAATTATGATTTAGAACTAGTGATAAATCAAATGAAATGTGAATACACAATCAGGAAGGAAGAATTAACACCCCTCATGGACTATGTGAGGGGATTTATTCTGTAATTCTCATTTGAACCAATGTTATATCACATTCATTGATCACATTATGCTCATGTATTTTCTTTTTATTGAATAGAAATAATACTTCCCAATAATTACTTGGACGATACAATCATCTACATCGGGTAGGGTAGTCTTTCCACTCTGCATCCCTGGGTGGAGGAAATTAGTTAGATCTATAGCACCATAGGTAAATATGAACAAGACACCGTTATCATATGTATGGGCCCAATAATGGACTACTTTTGAAAAGGGACCCATCATTAAGACTATGCCATAACGGAAAAAAAACCATAATTTGGTATAAGGCACCACCCATCATGATGGGACAACGGAATAGAATACTCTATATTAATGGATAATTGATATAATCCTATATAGAGATAACATAAAAGGATAGACCATCAGGGTACGATATGATCCCATACATGAACTTGTGGTTCTCATTAATAAGGAACCCCAGTCTCCAATTAAAATAAATGGATGGTTTATTTTTACTGATGATTTCTCAGTTTTACATAATGTTCACCAAGAATATTCACACATTTCAAATACATGAAAACATCATCAATTAACTTATTTAACTTTATTACACTACCATGTACTCCTCATTTTCTTTATATTGAATGGATTTAATGGGAATATATCCCCAAACTATGACCAAGTAGTTAAAGTAAATCCTTACTACTACAAGCACTGTCTCCAAATATGTTAGATCTATAAATTTCTTGGATGAAAGGTGAAATATCATCTTCATCTTCAGGATGTGTAATATAATTATTTTCCTGGATTTCCATCCACAATATTAATGAAAATAGACCCAATCAATATTTTTTGATTTGAAGAGGCTATATTAGGTGTACAATAAATATTCCAACCATTCATCCCAGTATCACCTTGTGAAAAAGGGTACATAAATTACATCAAATAAAAATCTGTCAAATAAACTATAGAAAATTCTGGAAAATGAAAAGAAATCAGGGCCAGAAAAACACCAACAATCCTTGTGGGTCTATAATACCAACAGTAAAACTATCAAAAAAGATACAAAATATTAAATATTCTCTGGAGAAATGGTAGTGGTAACTATTATAAAATAGTTTCAACCAATCAAGTTTAGTATCTGTGGTCATCTCATGTAAGGTGAATAATCAAAAAAGTGACTTGTAGTGTTGGAATTAGTCGATTATAATGTTTTTTTTATAAACTTCATGATAAATAATTCCATCAAAATCATATAGTGTCATACTTAAATGTAATGTTCCACCTCCACTTGTTTCATTAAATATAATTGTTGTCGGTTCTCCAAACCCTAAAGATACTTGGGAATAAACCTCTAATGATTGAACTAATGTGGGATGGAACATAGGTAATAAACAACATCCATTCCAAAATTTTATAATCCATATTCATAATCAATGGGTAACATGTTAGATCCCATAATAATCGAATTATTATCAATAAATAATTCTCCTAATTATGTCTCTTGAGTCCATTTCCTAGTAGAAATACATTAAGATGCACATATTTATATGGTCCTTGACACATGAAATTAAACTGTATATAATCTATATATTAATTACCTGAAGATAAATTTCACAATAATGTCCTTACCAAATTACATCAAACTACGTTGATCACGACCTTACTTCCTAAAATTATACAACACAGAACACCTTTTGGTCACACATTGTTGAACTTTACAACATCAGAGTCCTCACTACTTGACTTTAAATCAAAATAGTCATATGTCATTATTTCATGAAATAAAACTATTTGACACAAAGTTCATAGATGTAAGACCCTAATCTACATATCAATGTTTTCCCTTTCCACATGATGTGAAACTACCTTAAATGTGTTCAATTTTATATTATACACCTTTTTGTATGCATGAGTTGGAAATTCATTAGAAGATTCCATTGTATGAGTTTTCCATAAAATTTGGATTTCACTCAATCAACATAACTCTATAACCAAGTAATATCACCTCACCATGTCACTAAGACCCCATCCATATATGTTTTCATTCCTTCTCAATCTGGAATAGTTGTTCATTAGCAGTTTGATATACATGATCATGAACCATGCTTAAAATAAAATTCTCCAATCTATATGTATGATTTATATTACCATAGTTAAATTATATTACAACTTCCGAAGGTATTATTCATGAGTTAATGTACTAAATAGTGATTTTTAGATCATCCATTTCAACCCCAACCATGAATTTTCATCTCTTTTAACCATTCCCCAGCTTGATATCAAAATATATATATGGATTATTGTTCACATAAAAAGGTGAGGTCCCCCACTTTTTCTATATTCTACACTATCATGTATGTAACACCCCAAGATTTCATAGTGTGTTATTTCTTCAAAATAATTCAATAACTTGCACTACACGCAACACCGAGTTCAATCACACCATGAATTAACAAAGGAAAAAGCCATTCAAAAGAGGTTATGAATATTATTAACTAAATTTTAAACTTTATATAATCCTTATAATTTTAGAATCCATATTATGAGTTTCTTAGTCATAATGCAAGAACAGATTCATTTTCAGTATTACACTTTTATCAACTTTTAATAGTGAAACCTTTTTAAATACAATTTTTTATACTTTTTGACTAAATGGGGACATCAAAAAATTTAAAATGAAACATCCCAAGCTTATACGGTACGCTTTCCTTTGAATAAAACAGTAGCGTGTGTTGTACGCAACTTCGAGTTTTAACACACACCACAACCGATCAAACTAGCCGTTATGAATAGTAATACCTAATTTTTGAAATTATATATATTTTATATTTCAAAATGGACTTCATTTTTGGATTCGGAATATCGAATTTAGCCTAAGGTGAAATTTTGGTACTTTTCGGATAACTTTCATATTTTGATGAATAGTGAAAATTCCTAATTTTAATTAAAAACAACTTTTTTAATCAAAATAATTAATAGTGATAAATTGTGAATTTGAGTGGTTTTAAAGTATATTTAGAATATATTTTTACAATTTAATATAATGTTGGTCATTGGACATAATTTTACAATTAAACCGAACATAAACAAATGTCAATCTTTTGATAGTTATTATCTCTTAAAAACACGCTTTTTGTTTTGACAGCAGGAATTAATTTTAAATTAATTTCTGCCACTTCTGTGTTTTGAATTTAGAAAAATGTATTCCATATTTGGAATCAGGATGTTCAAATTTTGTAAATAGGTAACTTTTATTTTTAGACATTTTGAATAATTACTGCGGTAAATATTTTATTTACCATGGTTAAGGGTAAATCCGGTAAATAAGGGTTAAACAAATAATATTATAATAATACTAAATTACCATAAAACGTGTCTTAACCCTATTGGTTGATACATGGTCGACCATGGGAATCTTTGGGTCTATTTTGGGACCCCATGGATCCACTTGTAAGTGATAATGACACTTTATTTTAATTAAGTTAAAATGAATCCAAAAATGACACAAGCATATATCTTTTAGAAAAACAATTGTTACATAGGGTTATATATGTTGGATTTTAGATTATAAATATTCATTAGAAATATAAAAAGATTTCCTACATAATGATATTTTATTTATAATTTTTAGACATTAAATAATGTATTTTATTTATGACACATTGATGATGCAGTAATTACTATAATAGTGAAAAATTAAAATAATTGATATTATAAATATCCAAATAAATATAATATGAAACTTTTAATGAATTAAACTAATTTTCTAGGATAATATGATATATTAGGATTGATTTAATTGACTTTGTTCGAAGTAATCAATCTGTTATGAGTTTCAAAAAAATCAACTATTGAATAGTGTCAAAATTGACATAAAAGAGTTCTTAAAACAAATATTATATTATTAATTGATATTAAATTCCTAAAAATCTAAGGTTCGGCCAAGAGACTTATTTCATGATAGGTTCATCATTAATGGACCACTTGGGGGTCTCTTGGATGTATTTAGTAAGTTTATTAACCATATTATATAAAAATACAAAGAGACATTGTAAAAGTGAAACTAATTAACTTAGAGTTAATACTTAAAGATAAGGTTAATATAAGTACCCAAACCTGTCTAAATTATATTGGTTGAGTGTTTTTCGACCTATCCCCACCTTAACCTTTGAATAATCAACTTTGGAGCCATTAGAATCCGAATATGAATTTATTATAAATTAATATTTCTAGCTTTTCCAAAGGTGCCCCTCACCCCTCTTATAAAAGGGAACTCCTCCTTCTCATTCCTCACACCTCTCAAGCCACTTGGCTAGTCCAAACTCTGCCCAACTAAGCTCCCCACATCCCTCTCCTACTCCTTGAAGCTTCCCCTTAGGCAGAAAGCATTTCAAGAAGTCCTTTGGTTCCAACCAAAGTGAGTTACCTAAATTAAAGGTAACGATTTCTCTTAAATTATTTTCATTTATTTTGCTTCTTCAACCCCCAAACTCTTTTTATTTCCTTTCTTTTGTAACAAAACCAGTATCCTCAGGATGTTGTTATAAGAAGGATTCAAACTACACATACACACAACTCCATCTAATGGATGATGAACATAATGTTTCTGTGGATGGCAAACTAACGCCTCACGAAACGATGATTGTTCAAATACATCTTACCGCCTCTCATGGTGGTCATTATGATGGAACTGTAATTAAATATGAAATTAATGATATATATTTTATATATAAGCTTCTTTAATTCCATTTTATTTCATACCATTATTCGTTTCATGTTGTATATACATACGATAATTTCATTTGAGGAAGTGCGGACTACCGCCCCCTTAAAATGATATGACTCGTTCATACCACACATGGAACGTATAAAGGATGGTGTTAATGAACATAAGTAACATGTATAAAATATTATATTATACTGGAATAGTAATATACATATGTATCATTTGTATTCGATTCTTTTAAAATAAAAATTAAATGGAAGTAGCGTTCGTGCGTACGTACGGACTACCGTCTCCACGAACGCGATGAGATTCATTCTCCATCGTATCCATTCAAGTATAATTATCATTTGATGATTTAAAAATGATTTTTAAGGACTTGATACCATTATGGATTTGAATAATATACAACTTATCCTTTACAAACATGTCTTACGTAACAAAACATACAAAAGCAAACAAGTAAGTTCACACCCGAAACAGCGATAATACTAAGATATTATTATCAAATCAATATTAAAAGATCATATATGATATCATATTAATGTATATGATTCTTGTATAATTTAATAACAATTATTTCACCATTATACAGGAGTTTAACCTACCCCAACCAAGGAAAAGTACATGGTAAGGGTTATTTCACAATCTCTTCATTATCCGAGGTTGTTTATACGTAATAATCTACTGGGATCTCTTTATCATCCACATCCATGTTTCTTAAAAATGTATTTCAAAACATTTTTACTATTTACTAAAATATGAGTTAAATTCATTTATACCCTTTTTGACTTTTATAAGTGGTTTATAAAGGAATCTTTCCGTCATTTTCAAAACAAGGTCCTTTTTAACCTTTTCGACAGAATTGAGGTAAGAATGTTTTTTTTAACTTATACGGCGGGTGCGGTTATTTTACGCCGTTATAAAATCTTTAAAGCTTTCCTTACAAGCTTATAAGAATATTTTCAAAGAAAATGTTTTATTTTATATGGATTTTAAATGATTTCAAAATAAAAGGAGATATTTCTTTAAAAAGAATTTTGATTTCATCTATGTCAACATCCTTTGATGGATTTTAAGATTATTTGAAGTTGATTTATTATGATACAAAACTTCTATATTGTATTGAAGGTTTTGTGATATGTTTGACTATGGATGTGCTATTTTTATACCATTCATAGTTTATGGTGAAATTATTGACATTTCGTATGCTAGTTTTAATACGAATGTTTATGTTATGTTTAAACCTTTTCATATGGGAATGCATTGGACTTAATAAGTGACGGGTGGAGCCCGCTATAGCTCCTCGACGCATCGGTAGGTCTCATGAGACAAACTAGTGTCTTGGCACAAGGCCTTGACCAAATCTTATTTGTAGTCTTGGCACGAGGCCTTGGCTATGTGGTTATGATAGTCTGGCAATATGCATTCCAAATTATGAAAGTGGTTAGTGATTTTTGCATGTGATTATTCGATTAGTAGAATATCCATATGAATGAGTAAATGGCATTATTTCATTTTACTTTTTCCATATTATGTTGATGTTCAAGTTTAAAAGGCTTTTGTTTTAGTTATACATTGCCTTAAATGTTTATTCTTATTTATGAAAGTTTCTTCTATATTGTTATCCTTACTGGGCATTTGAGCTCACCCCTTTTCTATGTTTTATTTTTCCCAGGAAGTGAAGGAGTAAATTATGAATGACCTGTAGGGATTTTATGAGGGGATAATAGTGTGGTCTATTGAGACATTATGTTGTTGTAGTAGTTTTTCATTTTATAATGTAATGTAAAACTTATGAATATATCTGGCATTTTCCAAGGCTACTAAACCAATCGGTCTTTCGAGATTTGATCTTTCTTGTGATCATGCCAATGTTATGTAATAATGCACCGACTCTAGGCAACTACGTTCGGGGCGTTACAGTTGGTATCAGAGGAAGTTTAGTACAAACCTTGGAAGCTAGATTTAGATAAACTCTGATTAGAGCATGTAGACCTAAGATGAACTTTGAGGATTAGTATAGAAGAACTTCCTAGAATTTTGGTATTGTAGAGATTTTGTGAGTTTTCCGAGCAATACATCCCTGTCTGGATACGAGCAGGTAGAGGCGGCTCTGGAACAGATGTACCTAGGGGTAAAACCCGAAAACACCGCTTTGAGCTAGACTCGAACGGGAACTGGTGCACGACAACGGGCCTTGCTGCACTCTTGGTTACGACACTCCCGGGGGATATGCTTAGGATAACTCTCATTTTCTTTACAAATCATTATGAAGGGTTTATGAGTATATACATCCTCAAAGGAAACATTCTTATGATTATGGATTATATCCATAAATAGTTCAATTTATGTTAAGTGTTTTATAAGTATGGGATTATGTATTTTGATTCATAAACTGATCTAGTGTATGCCATTGTTTAGAAATGGTGCCCAGTAGAAGGAATGAGAACTCCAGCAATGCACATGATCCAAAGAGAAAGAAGGATCATATCTTTCATGGTCTTAAGCCAGAATTTATAAGAGAAATAGTCTCCCATGTATTATCATTATATGAAGAAATAATATCATGTGTTGATAAGATAAGTAAAGATTTTACTGAGTCCTATGGATTTGAAGGGAAGCAAGAGGAGAAAAGGATGGAAGAGAGAAAGATGGATAAAGGGAAGAGGGAAAAGAAGAATTTTCCCATATGTGGTAACTGTGGAAAGAAACACCCTGGAACTTGCCTGAAAGGAATGGGAGTTTGTTATAAGTGTGGAGAAAAAGGGCACAAAGTACGTGACTGCAAGGGTAAGAAAATGGTTTCAAATGTACAATGCTTCATTTGCAAGGAGTTTGGACACTACGCGAACCTATGTCCCAGTCATCAAACTATGCCGCAAATGATGTTAGTGGATAATAATCAAGTTATGATACTACCACAGATGAAGAGGAATGATTAGAGTTCTTATGTTGACTATGTCAATTGAGTGTGTATCAACAATTTACTTGTTATAATAATTATGGAGTATGTAAGGATTGTACTGTAGTACTATTTCATTAAGGACTTGAGAATGTGTGGAGCAAAGAAAAGTGACTCAATAGCAGGATAAATTTTTGGAAAATATATGGTTGAGAGAATGATAAATCATAATATAGTTCAGATACTGAGGTAGTGATTTTGGAATAATATGTGATTGTTTTGGATAAATTATATTGGATATTCTTGACTACCCTGGAACTTATTAATGATTTGTATATTCCATCATTGTTGGGGTTTAAAACATTTTTGGATTAATGAAGTATATCCAGCATTCTATATGGAATAAGGGAGCATGAATGTAATCAATAAGGAATATGGTAATTCAGGATGTTTCAGTGTATCAAAAGAATACATGATGAAGGTATTCATATGCTATTACGGGGTAAAAAGAATCTACATTATGCTTACCTTCCTTATAAATGTTGGACTATGAGTTTGGACAGAAGTATTTTGGATAGTTCTAGTTTGGATTATTTTGGATTGCCATAAAAGGACAACCCGAAGGTCGGGCGGCAACCCGTCGCGTCCGGCAATGCTGCGAGACTTGAACCCGCAACCGAAGGGCGACAAGGGTGTATCACCTACCACTGGCCCAAGAGATGTCCTGGATTAAATAATTTAGTTTTTATTAAAAGATCTTGTAGATGAATTATAAATTTGTTTATTTTGGAACCCTAGTATGTGTTATTTTCGGTAATCTTCATACTTTCCACTCTTTATTTTAAATAGAGGCCTCATTAACTCATTCTTCGATGTGGGATTTCAACTAAGATTTTTTGAAATGTCAAAAATGTGTTATCCCAATCCCCTATATTTTGTTGAACCGATGGTACTTCAAATCATTATAGATTGATGAGTTTAAGGACCTCAATTTTATACTTGTTTGTGATTGATGACCTCAATCACTACCTATAAATATTTACGTTTTTCCTCCAATTATATGTCTCTAATTGCCACCAATGTTCTCCTAATCGAGATCATAATTTGGTGGTGACCCTTTCATTTCTCTTTTCCACATATTAAGACTAAATTTTAGTAACCCAATTTCCGATGTGGGTTTTCCCACAAATATATTTTATATTTTCAACCTTTTATTTTCGAAGAACAATTTCAAATTGCGAGGACGCAATTTATTGAAGGAGGGGAGAATGTAACACCCCAAGATTTCATAGTGTGTTATTTCTTCAAAATAATTCCATAACTTGCACTACACGCAACACCGAGTTCAATCACACCATGAATTAACAAAGGAAAAAGCCATTCAAAAGTGGTTATGAATATTATTAACTAAATTTTAAACTTTATATAATCCTTATAATTTTAGAATCCATATTATGAGTTTCTTAGTCATAATGCAAGAACAGATTCATTTTCAGTATTACACTTTTATCAACTTTTAATAGTGAAACCTTTTTAAATACAATATTTTATACTTTTTGACTAAATGGGGACATCAAAAAATTTAAAATGAAACATCCCAAGCTTATACGGTACGCTTTCCTTTGAATAAAACAGTAGCGTGTGTTGTACGCAACTTCGAGTTTTAACACACACCACAACCGATCAAACTAGCCGTTATGAATAGTAATACCTAATTTTTGAAATTATATATATTTTATATTTTAAAATGGACGTCATTTTTGGATTCGGAATATCGAATTTAGCCTAAGGTGAAATTTTGGTACTTTTCGGATAACTTTCATATTTTGATGAATAGTGAAAATTACTAAATTTTAATTAAAAACAACTTTTTTAATCAAAATAATTAATAGTAATAAATTGTGAATTTGAGTGGTTTTAAAGTATATTTAGAATATATTTTTACAATTTAATATAATGTTGGTCATTGGACATAATTTTACAATTAAACCGAACATAAACAAGTGTCAATCTTTTGATAGTTATTATCTCTTAAAAACACGCTTTTTGTTTTGACAGCGGGAATTAATTTTAAATTAATTTCTGCCACTTCTGTGTTTTGAATTTAGAAAAATGGATTCCATATTTGGAATCAGGATGTTCAAATTGTGTAAATAGGTAACTTTTATTTTTAGACATTTTGAATAATTACTACGGTAAATATTTTATTTACCATGGTTAAGGGTAAATCCGGTAAATAAGGGTTAAAAAAATAATATTATAATAATACTAAATTACCCTAAAACGTGTATTAACCCTATTGGTTGATACATGGTCGACCATGGGAATCTTTGGGTCTATTTTGGGACCCCATGGATCCACTTGTAAGTGATAATGACACTTTATTTTAATTAAGTTAAAATGAATCCAAAAATGACACAAGCATATATCTTTTAGCAAAACAATTGTAACATAGGGTTATATATGTTGGATTTTAGATTATAAATATTCATTAGAAAGATAAAACGATTTCCTACATAATGATATTTTATTTATAATTTTTAGACATTAAATAATGTATTTTATTTATGACACAATTATGATGCAGTAATTACTATAATAGTGAAAAATTAAAATAATTGATATTATAAATATCCAAATAAATATAATATGAATCTTTTAATGAATTAAACTAATTTTCTAGGATAATATGATATATTAGTATTGATTTAATTGACTTTGTTCGAAGTAATCAATCTGTTATGAGTTTCAAAAAAATCAACTATTGAATAGTGTCAAAATTGACATAAAAGAGTTCTTAAAACAAATATTATATTATTAATTGATATTAAATTCATAAAAATCTAATTTTCGGCCAAGAGACTTATTTCATGATAGGTTCATCATTAATGGACCACCTGGGGGTCTCTTGGATGTATGTAGTAAGTTTATTAACCATATTATATAAAAATACAAAGAGACATTGTAAAAGTGAAACTAATTAACTTAGAGTTAATACTTAAAGATAAGGTTAATATAAGTACCCAAACCTATCTAAATTCTATTGGTTGAGTGTTTTTCGACATATCCCCACCTTAACCTTTGAATAATTAACTTTGGAGCCATTAGAATCCGAATATGAATTTATTATAAATTAATATTTCTAGCTTTTCCAAAGGTGCCCCTCACCCCTCTTATAAAAGGGAACTCCTCCTTCTCATTCCTCACACCTCTCAAGCCACTTGGCTAGTCCAAACTCTGCCCAAATAAGCTCCCCACATCCCTATCCTAATCCTTGAATCTTCCCCTTAGGCAGAAAGCATTTCAAGAAGTCCTTTGGTTCCAACCAAAGTGAGTTACCTAAATTAAAGGTAACGATTTCTCTTAAATTATTTTCATTTATTTTGCTTCTTCAACCCCCAAACTCTTTTTATTTCCTTTATTTTGTAACAACACCAGTATCCTCAGGATGTTGTTATAAGAAGGATTCAAACTACACATACACACAACTCCATCTAATGGATGATGAACATAATGTTTCTGTGGATGGCAAACTAACACCTCACGAAACGATGATTGTTCAAATACATCTTACCGCCTCTCATGGTGGTCATTATGATGGCACTGTAATTAAATATGAAATTAATGATATATATTTTATATATAAGCTTCTGTAATTCCATTTTATTTCATACCATTATTCGTTTCATGTTCTATATACATACGATAATTTCATTTGAGGAAGTGCGGACTACCGCCCCCTTAAAATGATATGACTCGTTCATACCACACATGGAACGTATAAAGGATGGTGTTAATGAACATAAGTAACATGTATAAAATATTATATTATACTGGAATAGTAATATACCTATGTATCATTTGTATTCGATTCTTTTAAAATAAAAATTAAATGGAAGTAGCGTTCGTGCGTACGTACGGACTACCGTCTCCACGAACGCGATGAGATTCATTCTCCATCGTATCCATTCAAGTATAATTATCATTTGATGATTTAAAAATGATGTTTAAGGACTTGATACCATTATGGATTTGAATAATATACAACTTATCCTTTACAAACATGTCTTACATAACAAAACATACAAAAGCAAACAAGTAAGTTCACACCCGAAACAGCGATAATACTAAGATATTATTATCAAATCAATATTAAAAGATCATATATGATATCATATTAATGTATATGATTCTTGTATAATTTAATAACAATTATTTCACCATTATACAGGAGGTTAACCTACCCCAACCAAGGAAAAGTACATGGTAAGGGTTATTTCACAATCTCTTCATTATCCGAGGTTGTTTATACGTAATAATCTACTGGAATCTCTTTATCATCCACATCAATGTTTCTTAAAAATGTATTTCAAAACATTTTTACTATTTAATAAAATATGAGTTAAATTCATTTATACCCTTTTTGACTTTTATAAGTGGTTTATAAAGGAATCTTTCCGTCATTTTCAAAACAAGGTCCTTTTTAACCTTTTCGACAGAATTGAGGTAAGAATGTTTTTTTTAACTTATACGGCGGGTGCGGTTATTTTACGCCGTTATAAAATCTTCAATTCTTTCATTACAAGCTTATAAGAATATTTTCAAAGAAAATGTTTTATTTTATATGGATTTTAAATGATTTCAAAATAAAAGGAGATATTTCTTTAAAAAGAATTTTGATTTCATCTATGTCAACATCCTTTGATGGATTTTAAGATTATTTGAAGTTGATTTATTATGATACAAAACTTCTATATTGTATTGAAGGTTTTGTGATATGTTTGACTATGGATGTGCTATTTTTATACCATTCATAGTTTATGGTGAAATTATTGACATTTCGTATGCTAGTTTTAATACGAATGTTTATGTTATGTTTAATCCTTTTCATATGGGAATGCATTGGAATTAATAAGTGACGGGTGGAGCCCGCTATAGCTCCTCGATGCATCGGTAGGTCTCATGAGACAAAATAGTGTCTTGGCACAAGGCCTTGACAAAATCTTATTTGTAGTCTTGGCATGAGGCCTTGGCTATGTGGTTATGATAGTCTGGCATTATGCATTCCAACATTATGAAAGTGGTTAGTGATTTTTGCATGTGATTATTCGATTAGTAGAATATCCATGTGAATGAGTAAATGGCATTATTTCATTTTACTTTTGCTGTATTATGTTGATGTTCAAGTTTAAAAGGCTTTTGTTTTAGTTATACATTGCCTTAAATGTTTATTCTTATTTATGAAAGTTTCTGCTATATTGTTATCCTTACTGGGCATTTGAGCTCACCCCTTTTCTATGTTTTATTTTTCCCAGGAAGTGAAGGAGTAAATTATGAATGACCTGCAGGGATTTTATGAGGGGATAATAGTGTGGTCTATTGAGACATTATGTTGTTGTAGTAGTTTTTCATTTTATAATGTAATGTAAAACTTATGAATATATCTGGCATTTTCCAAGGCTACTAAACCAATCGGTCTTTCGAGATTTGATCTTTCTTGTGATCATGCCAATGTTATGTAATAATGCACCGACTCTAGGCAACTAGGGTCGGGGCGTTACAATGTAGATAAATAAATTTCCCATTTTTCATTTTCTTCTCTCATTTCGAATAACTCATTGAGCTTAGAGAATCTAGAAAATCAATATGAATAGTGTGATTCCGATGATTTTTATTTAATTTCAGGGAACCATATCATATGCTTTTTATGATATAGTAGGAATCCTAAGGCCATCAAATTGAGAATATTTTCCATTTTATTGATTCAATACAAAAATATTTTGTTCATTATACCTTCACCATAAAAATGTTTTCAATATAAGAAAGATAACATTTATGGTTCACAAATCCTTATTTAATATTTTGTATACCATTAACCAACAACATTCATCCAATATTTGATTTAATACCAACCAATTACATAATATTATATAGTTCGGTTGGAATCCTATATAATTAATTCATTCTCTTGGTTCTTCCCTATAAAATATTAGTATCACGGACTGGCCAATTTTAAAGGAGCCAGCTATGATTTTATGTTGACTAACATAATGCCTTTGAAAAATTAACCTAGGTGATGTTTCAGTTATAGAATAATGACCCCCCCAAAAACCCATAATATATTTTATAAACACTGTGAGATACTATTTTCCACCATTAGGAATTGTTGACCTACACTCAATGTTCCCAAATTCCCAGTAACTCATATATTCTTGGGTTATGATTTACAATTCACATGACCAAACTAATCACATGGATTCTACTACCACTGATGTTACACATATGTGAATCATATCCATTATCAAAAAATTATTATAAGACCATATTCTTGTATCATTTATTTTTTGGGTATAATTACACCTTAAAATACTAAATTCCCATTGAAAACTCATAGTCAATGTTGTACAACCATTAAACATCATCACTCACTTGTTATTTTTATATAAAATTAAATTATAATATACATGGTCTATAATGGAAGAACATAAAATATATAGGGAATGAATCCTGATTGGATCAATTACAGAAATGGGGGAAAAAATTTCAATGGTATTGGGAATATGATCCATATTAATCATCATATTACAGGGTTGAATGTTCTATACCCATACCATGATGGGACAAGGAAATTCACCACCTTTATGAAATAGTGTTATATGTATAGGACTCCCATAGGTGAATAATAATTCTGAGGTTCACTGATAAAATGATAATAATTGTTACACCAACATATGATCTAGATATATGAAGGATAAATATATCATATATAAATGAATGATTAAATATCATCCACCTAGAATAAATATTTTGTCATGGAACCTTAACCCATTATGGGTTCAATATTATGTATATAAATATTTCTGTTATATTTTAAGATGATTAATATTGGAATTAAATTACATCAAAGAACTAAAAATGGCTACATTAATCTTAATTTTGGATACATTTGGAAGTCTAGATCCATTACCATATTACCATCCACAAATTCTAAAAAGGAAACGTTACCCCATTTTCAAATCATAAATTAAAATTCACATAAGGATACTTCAGTAAGTGACCATTCATTCATTGATGTTGGGTCTCTCCCTTCCCCAAAATAGAGAAAATTTTGTTACACATCACATATGTGTCAAACCCATGTGAAACATTCCATAATTCCATGAGGTAATATGCTAAAATGCATGGAATCTATGTTCTCATAGTATAATGTTAAAATACATGGTCACTATACCTACCCTATGATATTAATCCTTTGGGTGTAATTCCACCAGTAATGACATTAAACTCCTTGGAGTGGAATACTCTTATTGGCCTCTATCATTCCAACATGAGTGAAAAATCAATGTAGATGTCTTCCGTAGAAGGATATCATGTTCCTTAGGTAATTAATTCCCCTATCCCATTTATATGATCTAGATATATGATAATTATTTACCATTAAAATAACTATAGCAAGGATTGATTCCCTATAACATGGGAAATATAGTGATTTTTGGGATATTAATTATGAAATGAGATCACATTATTATCATCAAAATAAGAACTTCTCTCCCTCCACAGTATGGACCGATATGACTAGGGGATTTCAGAATAAGTTCCCTTGAATATAGACCCCAGATTGAAGATAAATACCCATTTACCTACATATGATCTGGATCCATATATCGAATTTTCTTAACAAGAACTATGTGTTCCTTGAATCCCATCTACCCAATAAAACTAGTGACACATTTCTACTCTAACACAGGACAACCAACAATGATTTACTCAATTTTGGACCTTATTTATATCCATATAAAATAAGAATTTTTTCAAGAACATTCTAATTTCAAAAAATATGTGGTACATTATTCATATCCCTATTGGATAAATAGTGATTCTTGAACCCCCTATCATGGGACCAACAACAACATAAAAATAAAAGCATATAACACTGTCTTCTTTTATAGGAGTCCAATATATATAGGAATCCACTTATATAATAATTATTATTATTACGAATAATAAAAAGTGATAGATATTTAAAAATTCATGGATATGATATCCTCATATAAGTGATCAGATAATCACTATTACAGAATAACCGTGTTCCTATTCTATATCAAGTGCATTTGACCTCATTTGGATGAAATATGATGATTTTTATCTCATCATGGAATGAACCTCAAAATATGAGAGTCCTTATTGTTTATAATATTGTTAGTAATAAGAAATCATCAAACCAATTGTTAGGGGATAAATCCACTATTGAGAATAGGTATACCCAATTCCCCTATATTCTATTTCAATATTTAATAGGAAACCTTTTTCAATGAAGTGCATTTTCTATGATTTGTATACATAAATGATATATAGTGATGCACATTTCATCTATAAAAATCCAATCATCAATCCATGAAATAGATAAACAACCCTATTATCTATGTTTAAAAGTCGTATCTATGAGGGGAAGAATGGATCAATTATTCTAGATACTTTTGTAATTATTATAAAAAATAATAAAATCTGATAATTACCCCTATCCACCTCAACTCAGAATCCTCCATCACTTTACTGAAGGATAATGTTATTAGTTTAAAAACCTTTTCACCCTCCTTTAATATGATCCATATCTATATTGCAGACATATATCATCACAAAATATGTATGGATTGATTAATTTCACAAGGGGATATGATGTGGAACTGAACAATATAACCTAGAATGACAAAAAATCACTTTCCATTATATGAGATTGACATATGTGGTGATCCATACAAGAATAGTATTTTTATTAATTCATTCCATGATAGGATATGAAGTTACCTTGGGGTTATCATTCCTTATCCCACCTGAAATATTTTAGAAAAATATTTCCACACACTATGTATATATTATAATTACAATGAGTTTATTCTTTTAATTTTATATCAATTTCTTATTTCCTACCACCATGAGATTTATAGTAATAACCAAGGGTTTAAGTAAATATAAATTTAACATTTTCCCACATAGTATTGTTTATTCACTACCAACCATTAATTTCTCTCACTGAGGAGGAATCACATAATCCTAGATAATAATGATGACTCATCTGACATGATAAGAAGTATCATTACAAAAGGATAAAATTGTGCAGTAAAAATGACCAAATAATAATTATGGATGATTGATTAATATAGACTCCATATCTTTTTATCATCTAGAATTATGACTTTTTGGTGAATGAGGTAGATCATTGCTAAGGGGACCCAACAGAAGGTTATATACTAATACTCTTATATGATGATGATAACGTGTACCAAATTTGAATGTTCCTTATTATGTGAAAGGTGTATCTAATTAAAAATTTCATAATATTAATGTGGGTTCAAAATTCTTCATGACATGTCATTAAATGTTAGATTATTTATCCTAGTGGTATTATATTAAACCATATAGAATATGGTATTCAACACATGACCCCAAACTAACGATCAACTATGTCTTCATCTCATGATATTGAACATCTTTGAATTAATGTCCTCTTCACAAAAGGACAAATTTCAAAGACCTATATACGTCATCAATACTTTTCAAAGGACCCAAAGCACTTGATCATGGTTCACCAATGATGAAGGTACCATCATCATCATTGTGATAAATATAATACATAAATCATGATTCCTGACCTGAGTTTCTAAGGATATCTTAAATGACACATAGATCATGGAATGGAATGGGCATATGTCTTTTTTAAAATGAATTTAAACCCATATTTGAACAAGAATATGATATCTAGACACATAAACAATAACTTTATTTCCCTTATGAAAAGGATAAACGATATAATTGAGCCAAGATATCATGGTAACTAAGACCATATCCTAAGGGTGGTTTATAGTCAACTGGAATTTTTCATTCCTATTCAATTACACATGATCTGAGAACCTTGAGGTATAATTTATATTAGTTTTATCCCCCATTTTAAAGGATGGTGGAATAATATTCACCAAGGGAATCATGTGTGGGATACTATGTAACACCCCATTTTTCATATTCCAACATACCATGATTATTTATAATGTGAAAATTGGTTAAATATATATACCACTAAAAATTTTCCTTGACGGTTAAAATTATAAGTCCTTAAACTCCTAGTTGAAGGGATATAAAACCTGTCATACTAAAATCATAAAAATTTTTACCTAAGAGAACATTGAGTCTTCACTCGATAATCTCTCCACCTATACAGATTATAAAGAATATTGATTGAAGATCAAATTAATTACAATTCCCCTGAAATATTTTTTATGACCCTATTAAAATATAATCATGATATATAGACCTTTATATTATAGGGAAATTTTGGATAAATTATTTAACATATCCATTTTCACAAAAAAATTACTCTATTCATGTAGTCATAATTTTTATGGTGCTTATACCCTCCTTAAATATTAGTTTTTCAACTATCCAAATTCATGGTTTCAAGTATCTGAGTTAATACATAATAAGTACATGAATCAATGAACTTATATTTGAATATCATAACCTTAATTCATTCTTGGTTCTCCCCTATAGCATGTTAGAATTTTGGATTGACTAATCTAATGGTACCCCACTCAGATTCAATACTAAAAAACACAATGCCTTTGAAAATGTAAACTCTGGGATATTTCTGCCAGGGTGGAAAGTTCACCCCTAATAACATAATCTATTTTCAGGGATGTATGTGATACTTGACTCTAATATTATAAATAGACCCACCTAATATCAATATTATCCAGTTCTCACTATCTTAGATATTCCTTGATCAGGATTTTCATGTCCTGTAATCTACGAAAAAATATGGATTAAGCAAACTCAACATTATGTAACCATTTTCTATATAAATTATCAATGAAATATTATATTACCACATTATTAGACATTTAGTTTGTTATTGTCTCATTACCCCAAAACATTATGAAATATGGGTCTTAGCTTCACAACCATAAACTAAAAACCCCCTTCATTGAGGTAGACTATACTGATAGATGGACCTTCATTCATGGATTGATCTTCCAGTACCTTATCTTATTGACTATCTCAATGGTTTCAAAACCTCACATGGATATCCATTTATCCATTACATACATCATTGATCTAGTGATCGAACCTCAACAATTCTTCCATGTCTATGTGAAAGGATATTTTCTAGACTCAGGAGAAACCTGTTCTTGATGGTTCATGTAATACCATATTGTAACCCATATGAATACTCTTGAACAATCTCCTAGAGAAATATGTTTCCTCTTGTAAGGACATCAAATCCATTTTATCGCTTGAAACATCATAGTGGAACATAGCGCCATGATGTATTTTCTTTTCATCTATGTCATGTTTTCCCCATGACATCATCCATGGTAAAAACACTTTGGTAATGACATATACAACTGAAATATAACTATCATATTAGATTTCATATCCTTTATTTCTTTTTAACATCAATCAAAATATTTTAGGAAAAAACAACATGGGGTTATAGAACCACTCTTGAATACATATTCTCAATAACATAAGAAATTATTTAGGGTTTTAGAACACATATTTAATATTTGTCCTTCAATAAATAAGAAAATATTCATGGTGCTATGACACATATTCAATATTCATATCCATGACCTACATCATGCCTTAACTGTCAGAATCCCTATAAAATCATCCATTTCTCATGAAATGGAGATTATCAAATCTCTTGGGAAACATTTTATGGACTATGCATAAAATCCCATATTCTATTATGCATGAGGGAACATTAACAATCAACCAATGTATTATTTGCCTTTTTAAAATTGACATCTTATCTTTGTGATCCCTGAAAAAATTGTACCATAACATCGTGGCTTGGTGTGTTTGGTAATAATCACAGCATGTTATCCACTTCCCCTTTGCCCTGATTTGTGCTACATATAGAATTATTTACCTCTTCCAAGAGATTGAAAACAAATATGTAGTAATTTGTTTCCATCATGGGGTCTAAGATAGAAGATCATAAACTATAGAAACAAATGGTAAAATCAATATGACCCTAATCTATAACAATATTTGGTCAATTATCTATGGTCATAAACTATAGTATTATAAAATATATGATATATGAACATAAAATACATAAAAATATGGTCCAAGCATTATAACTAAAAATATAACCATTGTTTGGTCAATGATGTTCAAATTTAAGCATCAGTTATATTGATTTATTTTTCAATACCACAAATATCTAATTTATAGAGAAACAACACTTGATGGGTTGAAAACCCACAAAGGGAACCTTTAGAAAATGTTTAGCTTCTTCTCCTGAGAATTGAATTTTTTATTATATATCTATAATATGGTTCTTAATGAAAAAACATATATAACATGTTCGTACAACAATAATAAAGGGAGGAATTGAAATTTATAAAGTTTCTACAATATAAGAAATTTTATTAGGTGTTTTAGGAATATGTAAGGGAAATAAAGATAAATATATAATTCTTTATGATTCAATTATATGGTGCCAAAAATTGTTAATATATACTATCTAGGAAGTTATCCTTGTAAAATGTTAGAGCTATCCCTCCCTCTCTTTGTGACACATCCACCCAAGTCATATCATTGAAAAAAAATTTCAAAAGAAGTGTCACTAATATCTCAACGATTGTGTTTGTACTGATGAGGATCTATGATCCTTTATAATGAGAAATTCATTATGATATTAAGACACTATAGTAAAATTTTCTCTATACCCAGGTTTTCAAACCGTGGGTAAAGGATATACCCATGGTTTCATAAACTATGGGCTTCTGCGACATCAGGATTTCCCTATACCCATGCTTTTCTTGAAACTGTGGGGATAGAATGCTATAAATTTAATTATACAAATGTTTTACTTAATCTGTGGGTATATATATATTCCCATGGATTTTCAAACCATGGGAAAATATTTTTAATAAAATATAGCATACCCACAGTTCACTAAATCGTGGGTATAGTTAATTTTGGGAATAGCATAATGCCCACAGTTGTATTGAAATATGGTTATATATTTTTACCTAAATATATGTATTCCCACGGTTCAATGAACCATGGGTATAGGAAATTCACATTGGCATCAGTAGATACCAGCAAGTTTCTTTCTTCCTACTTCAAGCTACTTCCCGACTTCCCTCTTCCTTCTTTCAGCCATCTTTCAGAACACAAAATAGAAATAGGTGCAGACAATATAAGCTAGCAATAAATGATAATATATCAATTTTTTGCAATAACTAGTCACAATACTCCATTTTTATTCCTTACAAATAGCCATCCACTCACTTCTCATCTACACCTAAATCAAACATTCTCCCCATTGTCAATGGTTTGGGGGAGGGGGCAGTCTAGACATTAAACCATGAAGCACTATGGTCTAACAAACCCAATGTTATGTCAAGAAACATTTAATGGTGAATCGCTTGAACTACTACTTTACTAAATAATTATTATTAAACAACGAAGACAATTAAATTACCTGATTAATAAAGAGTAATTGTGATCTATAAAAATAACAGTGACCAAAATATGATGATTTTAAGCTAAACTAGTAGATAAGTTAAACTGGTTCTTAATTCACAATAAAGGAAATAGCTAATAACATGCTTACAACACATAGAGAAATCATGGGATTTATTTATGGTGGAAAAATGTAATCACTATATATAACCACTATAGTTTATACAAATTATTAATAGTTAGAGATGAATCAACATAGCAGGTTAACCAAGGCAACACTGTTATCCACCATGATCTAAAACTAAATGTAGTGCTGTTGAGATGTTTTGGGAACTCCAATAAAATTAAAAGAAAATATGTAACCCTACAGTAAAAAAAATTAATTTACATAAAAATTTATGTTAAATTGAAAACATGGGGTTGTCATTTTCATGTCCAAGAACCAAAGGAACAAATAATAGAATCGGTTTCAACATAATTTGACCTTTCGAAAACTCAAAACAGCATCGAGTGTCATTTTTAGTACACAAAACCGGTGCTCCACCACGTTCCCCATCTTTATTTCTCAAAGGAATAGAAATATCCATGGACAGTAACTGATCATCATGATTATATTCGACATTACGAAATCAAGCTAAATTTTCCCATGAGCAACACATTGTGTATGGACATACCCAGGATCATGGATCAAGACCATATGTTTTCTCTTCCTGTATTAAATTGTGGATTGAGAAATATGATGTCTTGGAATCACTAAGATGGTACAAGATTTCAACATATTCTGGATCTAATGGTTATACAATTAGAAGGTAGATAAGCTGTTTAAGAGGGTGAAAAATAAATGATCTTAGTTTATTTTTCTCTTCTAATATTTCCTTTACCTTATCCACTAGTTTTTTTAGATAATCCTAATTGATTGAAAATAAATTCATAACAATAAAATTATAATTACCACATGATCCTGAAAAGAAAAAATTGGCAATTAAATCAATATGTCCCTGAAATTAGTTAATTACCTATAGGACACACACTTGAGAAATAAGAATATGGATGCTCCTAAGCATGAAACCCCAACTAACATCACTGGTGTATGTTGAATCATTAATAGCATCGAATTCTAGGGTAAATAAAATAGTAAATACTATACATCCATATATCTTTGTCTAAATTCCAAGAATTCTGTAATAAAACTAACATTTTTGATATGTTGTCAACATTATTGACAACAAATCGATTTCAAATGCATGTTATCTGGTCCTATTAGTTGCATCTACAGGTTACTCTGTTGGGGAAACATTATAGAATTAAACAAGAAGCCAAATTTATCTATTTGAATTGGAAATTCTACTCTTGTAGGGACCTAACATTGGTCATGTATCTTCCTCATCATGCTACCAGAAACCAAACAATTTCATAGTATATTTCCTCCCAGTGTGCCTATCATAATTTTTATTCATTTCACAAGCAGCAGTATGGATTTCAAAAACATAGATGGCAGATGAAAATATTCCCCTCCAAAACGAAGTCCTAGAATATTTGATTTCACTAGCTTCTAAATATGAAGGACAAATGGACAAATATTTGAAATCAATGGACCACTCTCAGAAGCCCTATATTACCTAATAAAAATAATTACAGTTTGATTCACTGAGAAGAATCTCTATAAGGAAATGTAGATCAAAACACTAGATAAAAGAACATATGGAACATCAACGAATAACCTAAATAAACATGACACAATCAGGGTGCTGAAAAAATCATTTAAAAGTTATCCATTCCTTCTCTTACAAAAAAAATACTATGTAACTAGGGAAACTAAATTCATGATGGTGGAGGTCTTTGATTCAGTGCTATAAGGGGGGATGAATTCATTAATCACTAACAAATTAACAAGGATGTTCCTACTGGTTTCCATGAATGAACTTGAAGCTTTATGACAACAAGAACAACAAATGAACACTGAATATCCGTAAAAAATTCATTTGTAATGGGGCATGTTCATTTGAATATTTCAACAAGTTGTAGGAGGATAGAAGTGTAAGAAGTTGTTAGATAATAATTGAGATGTCAAGGTTTCCAATGGGAGGCTCGTGAGGTTTAAGCAAAATGATTTTTTGTTAGTGTTTCATAGTAACAACATTACAATAGTTTGAATGTTGTGATTAATTTTGAGATCATAAGTTGTATGTTTATGAAATTATCATATCGAGCTAGTTGAAAAGATGGAGGTCAAAGCCATGATGAAAACAAGCTAAAGAAGCTCAGTTGATTAGAGATTGAGTTGAATTCACAAATGTTGGAACAACATAAGTTATGGGTTCTCTTGGAGAATCATGCGTTGTGGATACCCAAGATGTGAAGAATGCATCAAATATTTGGAATACCATTCTTTAGTGTCCTGAATATAAAGACAGGTTGAAATCAATGGATGTTCAGAAGGTCAGAGCAAGTTCCAAAACCATATGTTCAAACAAAGTGTGAGTGCAACCAAAAACTGAAGATGGAAGTAAGGATATTTCTAATTTAGAAGATTGTGGTAAACATTGTGGAAAAATAATGGTTTTCACAATTTTGAGAAAAATATTACAAAATTCAAGCACTATAGAACTTATTTTTGGGTTGACCTTATCAAATTTGCAAACAGAAGGTGGTGTATTTTTCAGAAAAAAAATATCTAAGAATAAGATTTATTATGCTTATAAATAGGGATTAATCTCATCATGGTCTAAAATGAGACCTTATGAGCCGATCCGTACGGTGGGGAGCACCAAAAGCCAAAAGATGAATCATTTCATGTCACTTAGGAATCTCTAGATATATGATAACAATTATGGATTTTCAAATATATTATTTGATGATGATGAGAAATTTTATTATTTTTTATGAATAACATACCTAGTGGATGTATTTGTGCAGAGGATTCTCATTCTACATTCCATAGTAGAAATCAATGAATTGAAAATGAAATGGTGATTAGGATAGGTCGGGTTTAGTGGATGAAATTACACTATGGATTCATAGTCATGATAAGTTCTATGGTGGGGACGTTTTAGAACCATACATATTTGAGATTTTATAATTCAATAAAGAATTTGAAATTTTGGAATGATTGCATGAGAATGTTTTTTGAAAATTGAGATTTGGAATTGAATTCAAGAGTTGGGGAAATTTTAGTTTATTTTTTTCTATGGTTTGATTCTAAGAGGGTCCATGACTTCTTTGTTGTGTCTCAAAATCATTGGAATTAGTTTTAGATACATTGGAATATTTTTTACTAGTGCACGTCGAATATCATGCTTAGGGTAATTCATGTAGATATCTTTCCACATTGGAGTTTTTAGTTAATTTTCTAATTTTTGTGGTCGTTCCTCATGGTCATTACATAATGAAATCATAATCATGGATATTTTAATAAAATGCATCCAACATGGAATGGTTCTTGGGCATGATGCTGGGTCACCACCTAATTTTAAAAAAACCAAATAATTTATAGGTATACACTATCTTCATTACTAATATTTTTCCCCTATAAATAATAACAACAATTCACTGTTAGAGGATTAGATCATCTTCATATTATCTAATCCCTCTACCATGTATAGGTATACAATTTCTTCAATAAATTTTATAGCATATTTATAATTTTTTCAGGTCCCTTGAAAAATATATTAATGTTATCATTGAATTGAACTAATATTTTCTTCACTGAATCACTTTCCCATTACTTTCACTACGATATACCAAACCAAATCATTTATTTTTGGAAATATGTATCTTTTCATTATATTCCCTTCTGAAAATATATGAAATTGTATATAATTCCATCAGATATAATGGATAAGGGAACTAACTAACTTTTTATGGCATATAATACAGTGTAATTGAATTAGATTAGTTCTATGAGACATCTTGATCAATAAATCCACCTCAAACATAAGACGAAACCCAAAAAAATTGTGGGAAAGACATTATGGAAGAACCCTACAAATTTCGGTAATACTTAAAGTCACCTATATAAACTACTTGGAGAAATAGAAATTTAATTTAGATTAAAGAGTTCAATATTTCTAATGATCCCACCCAACTTCACATTAAAGATAATCCCATTCTCCCATAAGATCATACCGGGTTACATGAAGAGAAGATAATGGGATATTTTTTATATTACTCAATAAAGCCTGTGAATTTGTTTAACATATCCATGCCCATGATATGATCAAATATCCTCACATCTAATGTATAAATGTCTAAAAGGTGTCAAAAAATCTTATACAAATATTAATTGAGTGACATTTTTTTACTTCTTTATAATAACTTACCAAAAAAGAATATATACTCATGATACTCTGAGTAAATTCAAATTTTACTCACATGTGAGACACTAGTAGCCTAGAAATAAAATAATGGGAATCTATAATATCAAATAAAACATAGATGGCGGTAAAATATTTTTGGAAAACACCTCTCACCATCTAAGGATCATATTCATCATCCTCCATCATCTACTAAAGCATAAAAACAAGCTAGATCTATAATGATGACCTTATTCCAAAGATACCTACCTTGGTGGTGGTCTAGTTGACTATTGTATTTTCCCTTATTACATGTCTCCCCACTTGGACATATCAAGGGGTGGATAAGTTCATGCATTAACTTTCCCATTATCCTGAACCAATGATGTATGACTCTACTGAGGTCATTTTCTCAAACTCGTATACTTTAGATGTGAAGATCCTCAAGATATTACCATATTTTCCTCATCGGTGGCAATACATTAGCATAGAATGACATTTAATCCTAGTGTGTCCTTATCAACCACATTGGAAGAATTAAACCTGGGAGACATTACACCAATGTGTAATGGAACACCCACCCAGACATATATGTCAGGATCCATCAAAAAATATATCATCATAGCATCGTTTATAACCAATAGAATAACCATTCACTCACATAACACTATGGGAACCAATTTCAACAAACACTTCCTTTTTCACCACCTAATTGAAGGAAAAGAGATTGACCATCTCCAAAGCTACCTATAAACCCAAAAAAAAAAAGAATCTATATCCTATACCACATCATTCAAGGACTTGTGATCTCAAAAAAACTAACATCTTCAATCAGTAGAACAACTTCAGATTTCACAAAATGAAAATTTTAGAAAAAAATTAAAAATGTATTCCTTTCTTACATTTATTAATTTAGACCGATGAATTCAATAATTTATGAAATATAAATTGATATTAAAAAGAATCTAATATCACTATATGGGGTATCATTTAGAGCTATGTATTGTATGGTTGGAAGTTCATCACTTACCCATATACAAGACTAAAGATTATAATTATTGATTTATGTAAATGCATGTGAAACGTTTTGTAGAATGTTTCAAAAGAAAATAAATTGACCATTATCATCCATACAAGAATTCAATTCATGTTCTTAAAGTAAATACTTATGTCTCACTACAATGTCAAAAATGGAGGGTATTAATATCCCCCCATCACCAACATCCTCATCCCCATGTTCGTGCCCATCATCATCATCATCATTAGCATCAACATCATTGCCTGGAGCCTCATCACCAACAGTATCATTAGCAATATCCTCACCACCAATAGTTATATCGCCAACACATTCATCGCCACAACAAACCTCATTTTCATCACTCGATTCATCATTTATTATGCCTTATATGATTCAAAAGTAGAAATCGCCTCTGATGGAAGTGACTGACTCTAAACTGACATATATTTCATGAAATTCTCGATCATCATCTTACTTCTTTCACACTCCTCTAAAGCTATTTTCATTGACTCAGCTGCTTCCGCAAAAGAGATTTCTAGATCAGAGGTTTAGGAGGCTTTAGAGGAGCCCTATGACACCCAAATTTTTGAGGGGAATATATTTTTTCTAGTTGACATCATACTATCCCTTGGTGCTCCTCACCTAATACCTGACATGAATGATCATGTGTCCTGATGTTGTCAACTTCCTTACAATCGAGGGCCTCCAAGGAAGACAGTTTAAATTATAAACATATTATATTATGAATTTCATATATATCTTTATAATATAAATAAAAAACTATACAATTTTATCTTGTGTCTTTGCATTTACTTCACATCCATAATTTTTATTTCTACTAGAAAAAAATAATTTGGCACATGGTAGATGACTTTTAATGTCCAATGCAGCTTTTTGCAGATGATAAATGCACAAATCTAGATTAGAACCATATTTGAGAAATGTACAAATATGGCCTATGTATATTCAATAATATTTTCAGTTGAATACCCTGTATAACATCACAATACCCAGTTAAAGTCCCTAGTGATTTTCATGATCAAGAATTGTATTACGCCTCAATGTGTGAAAATATGTCATTGAATCCTTATTATTTATGTTTTTCTTTAACACATCCTAATAAAATTCCAATTGAATTAATAAGATTTTAATTTTATATGAAACCCATTAAATATTGATATTACCTTAAACTTAGGAGTCTTCCAATGTGCAATCATTTTTTCATATTGACTTTTTGTAATGTTGGGGAATATGGGAACCCCCTCTAATTTAGTACCATCCTTACTCCTCCAACCAACATACAAATCATCTTTGTATGAGCACCATAAATCCCCAATTTCAATCAACCATACAGTCTTAGAATCTACTCTTTTGAGAAAGATAAACCAAATATGGAATGAACATGTTATTTCATTTAAATACACCAATAATATATATATGGATTTTGAAAAATTACTTACCCATATTTTCTCCCATGCATTTTCCTTGATCCTTTTACCGATATGAATTCTTGACACTGGTTCCACTATAATGATATCGTGATACTTGGCCAATGTGTCCATGAATCTTCTAAAATTCAATGCATTTGGGCCTACCATCTGAATTTTTCTACTGTAATATGTCATTAGCTACGTTTGGTGATTCAAATCATCCTTCAACTGAGTGTGCTCACGTCTGCTAGAAGAAGATACCAATAAATAAGAAAAAGAGGGGGAAATAAGAATTATGTCATGGTACAACATGAAAATAATAAAGTGATATAATTTAAAATAGTTATAATCAAAAACCTTTATGCAGGATACTCAATAGACTGTGATGGATTTGTCGGTTGTCCTAACTCAGGAACCTCTGAAGGAAGTGTCTATTCTAATGCATTCTCTAGGTTGACTTAATGTGCTAGAGTGGAAGCTAATGGAACAGACTCATTATATTCTAGTAAGACGTTTGGAATTGGAGGCTGTGTAGACATGGTGGAATATGGGTAGTAGGATTGGGGATACATCATAAAATATGGATATGGTAAATGTGGAAATATCTGTGGAGGCAGTGTAGTCATCATATGGGAAGAAGAGGAAAAATGATATGATAGACACATCAGTGGGATCATCCCTAAAGGTGGTAAAGACATTGAATGTTAATATAAGGGTAGCTGATATGATGATGGTGGAATGTATAAAAACATCCCCGATGACTCGGGAGGAGGATGGAAAGGTGTGGTGGAAGGGGTGTCCTATAGTGGGTAAGTGTGGAAATGGGTATGACAGGTGCTCCGTCTAGGTCTAAGAGTATCCCCACTCATACCCGTGCTAACAGAATTAGGAGTCAAATCTGGTGGAACATAATTTCCCTATGAAACTGATAAATAATATTAACATGAAATTAAAAGTAATGAGAAGAAAAAAATTACAATTGTAATACTCACTGATGGAATAGAAGGCAACGTACGCTCATGCCCTGTTCTATCGGGATCAAATAGTCCCTTCCTTCAAACTTCTATAGTATTTGGAATATGCACCTAATAATGAAATGTAATGTTTTTCAAAATGATACATACAAATAATGCATACAACATACTTCTATTAGAAATTCATGAGAGGAACCAATTTGACTTCCATTAATTACTAATTGTACAAATGATTACAAGGAAATGGATAACAAAGATTTTAAAATTACATTACCTAGTTATAAATTATTTTTGAAAAATATTTAAACTAAGTATTATACATTGAAATCAATCTGATTTAATGAAACAAAAACAGAAAATACAAACAACAAACATTTCATTCCAAAATAAAACATAATTAATGTAATTTCAATAATACTAACATGAGAAACTCATGTCAATGTAAACTAAATGAATAGTAAAAATTTGTGGTTTCTTATATATATTACCAACCACTACATCAGGTTCAACATCAACTCTCATAATGGGACAATTTGATTCATCAAATTCAATATTCTGGTCAATACAAATGGAAGCGTCAATGGTGGCAATTTCATCATGAGCATCCTGAAAAATATATCTAGGGATTACATCATTAATGAAACCATAATCGAGTCTCAGATGATCATTCACATTAAACATTTGTTTTCTTACGTTGATTCTAAAATGTATGGTTCATTTGTACACCGTAATAGACTCATATTAATAACATTGAATCCACAATCCTCAATAAATTTAAACTATCACCTCATTGAATCAAATCATTTACATTTCATCATAGTGACTCTACCCTGAGAGTAGTAATAATACACATCTTCATATCGAGTCCTAATATTTGATACACTGGCAGAACAATCCTTTGTAGTGGTTAACATAACACCATCATGTTGTGTTATCAATTTCACTACTCGATCTGTTGTAACAAATTTATAACCATTGATTATTAAGAATTTTCATTCACGGACCAATGAATTGGGACCAAAACCAATGAACATAATTCTTTAGAAAGAGAGTCAACAGGTAAACTCAAAATCTGCAATATATATGAATAATAGAATTAAAGTGATATATAAATTTATAATGATTTAATTTATTGGTAATACGTTTTATTTTTACAAAGAAAAAAACTCTAGGATATGAAAAGTCTTTCTCCTTCTCAAAGGAAATGATCAGTGAACTCTAATTATAATTTTTTTTATGTTCCCTACAAAAAATGATAATAAATGTGTAGGTATATATGAAATTTCATAATATGTGATGACATATAAATAACCAAATTACATACTTGATATAGTCATTGTAAAAATCATAGTTAAACAATACTGTGTGATGTGCCATCTCCCTCTCTTCAAAACTCAATGTAGCCAATGTATCACACCCAAAAATTCCACCTATTTGTGTAATAGGTGGAAACGGGGGCTCAATTATCCCATACAAGTCATCTTCCTTTCTCATTGGCTGGTTATGTCTTGTTGTGACTTCAAAAAATTACATTGAAAAAATTTCCATACATTCTTGATCCAAATAACCCCAAAAAATAAAACCTTCAGGATAACTATTGATTCAAATATATGATTTCATTGTGAAAATATTTCTTTCAGTAGGATATATCCACAAAAAGCTACAGGTCCCCCAAGAATTTTTTCAGTTGGAAGATTAACTGTTAAATGCATCATGAATGTGACAAAGTATAGATGACAATGATTTTTCATATCACAAAAAATTAATGGTTCCTCTGGCTTCATTTTTATCAAGAATTACTTGGATAACCTTTTAGCATAATGGTCTCTAAAAAAATGGAACAAGTGAATCACTATCACCCTTAAATTATTGGATAGAAAATTCCGAATTGATATTGGAATCAATTCATGAAGAAGGATGTGATAATCATGAGTTTTTATAAATTTTAGTTTCATATATCGTCTGTTTACTAGTTTAGATATGTTACAGGAATAGACATATGGAACCTTAATATTTATCAATACTCCAAGAAATTTATCTTTCTGTGACAGTATCATCACATAAAAAATAGAAGGAACATTCCATTTGTTCTCACTGATACACACATGATGCCATTCTAGCTGAATACCCCAATCCAACAAGTCTCGACGAGATCAGAAGTCCTCATTAGTCTTCCCATTGACATCTAGAAAAATTGAAAGCAACATTTCACTTATATTTTTATCAATATGAATTTTGTCTAAAAATGACATAAAAATTGGTAGACCAATATGGAAACTCAAAAAAATTACTTCTTTTGTTCCAATGGTATGTGGTTTTAGTGTTCAAATTCTTCCTATTTTTATATTTCAACTATCCTTTACCTAATGAAAAACTAAAATATTTCATTTCATTATTCACATAACTTCCTCACATACGTTGAGGTAGTTGTTTAATCTCAACAGTATTATGAAACCTCTAAAAATTCGTTATGTATTGATGATCCATTTGAAAGAATCTTCGATGACCCATGAAACTGAAACTATGATGATATTTAGGCCTTTTACATCATGTATTATTTATACAAATGGGACACGATAGTTTTCCCTTTATGCTCCAACGAGACATCATTGCATAAGCAGGGAAATCGTTAAGGGTCTATAGATGGGTAGCATGCATATGAAACATAATCATCAAAGAAGCATTGAATGCCCACACACCCAAATACCAAAGTTGTTTCAACTACCTTATTAAAGGATGTAGGAAGACACCTATATCATTACTAGGATAAAAAGTTCCATATATTATTATACACATGAATGTGAAAGGGTTTTTCATAAATATCCATGGAGGAAGATTATAATCATGAATAAAGACTGGTCACGTGCCGTGAGAACTATGCATCTGAACAAATGGATTAAAACCATAAAAAGATAGACCCAACATAACATAATGCACCTCAGCTTCAAAATTTGGATGTTGTGCATAAAATTCCAACCATGCTAATCCATCTGTAGGACAAACAACTAATTGTTTCCTTTAATATTCTCAACATAATTCCATTGCATATTGGATGAGATTTCTGCAGCTGTGAATTGATTTTGATGTATGGGAATCAATGGAAAGTGCCACATGACTCTCTGTGCCACATAATATGGTTTTCTATCTGCATTTTTCTTCAATCGAGATGTACCACATTCTTTACAGTCATTACGATCTATTGTTTCCTCCCAAAATAAATTGAAATCTTTCGGAAAATAATGGACTTTATTAGTATCAAATCCATCCTGCTTAATTAATTCCCATTACGTATAATAACTTGAGAGAATATCTACACCATCAGGAAGCAAGTCCTTCAAAAATTTAAGAATATAATCAATAGGAGTATTAGAAATTACATACATGATTTTTCCCATGAAATAATCTCATAAAAATTCCAACTTAGTCATTTTAGTACATTCCAAATATACAGTAGTTTGGGAATCATCCATTAAAATTGTCACTCTCATTACTATCTTCATTATTTTCCCCATGTGTATTGATAACATTGTCTTCTTTCACTGATATACTATGTATCACGGGATGATGGAAAAATGGAAACTGATCAAGTATCAAATTCTTCATTCCACTTCATTCATTTTGTTCAGGACTAGTATATCATTGACTCGTCTCTCCAAGGTGATACCAAACATAATAGTTTTTTTGAAATCCAAATTTTTTATATGGTAGCTATCTTCTTCCATGCTTAACCATGGTCTTCAAACACATTTATAGCATGGACATAATAAACAACCTCCATCTGAAGCATTGGAAAATAAAAAATATAAATAATTCTACAAATAAATTTGAAATGTGGTTGAAATCCTATCATTATGATACATATAGCCTCTATCCATTCTATAACAAGAAAAAAATATCATCCAATAAAAAATGTAAAACATAATTATAAAAGGAAAATTCACTATATAAAATAAAATTATTAGAACATAAAAACATAATAGTTAATTCAAATTTGTATTGTAAGTGACTTATTTTTTATAACCAATTTCATCATTTTCAGTATGAGAGATAAAATTCCTACCTCAATCTAATAACTTGATGATAAACAAGTTAAAATGTAATTGGCCAAGAAATGATTCATGTCTATTATAGAGTGGTATGTGTAATTATAGTTGAACTACTGGAGGGATTATAATGTTTTCCTCCCTTAGGTGTAACATAAAAAACCAACATTTAACATTAAAACACAGCCTTAAACATGTGTTATTTCATTTAAAAAGAAAAGGAGAGATAAAAACATTCTCCTATCATGAAAAATATTTCAAATGAGACCCATATTCATTTAACTTAATATTTTCCATGGGTAATATTTTAATTCAAAGAGGGAAAAGAACTTTAATGAAAACCACATCATCTACAAGAATAAAAATCATGTAGATAATTTTTATAAAAAATTCATTTGAATTAGATATTTGTATAAATATTCTAGGAGATTAATTTAATAAACTAAATCAGGTCATGATTTTTTTTAAAAAAATTACCTAGAAACACCTACTTCATACAAAGTTGAAAAAGTCACAATATGGCTATTAATAAGTAAAAGGTCATTTTAGTTAAATAAATGAATTTAAAATCATTTTAATGGTCAAATTCAAATTATTAGATTAATATAGAACACTAAATATTACACACACCATGGTTAGGGTTATCATAAAAAATAAAAATGATGGAAATTGAAGTGAATTGACCTGGGGAATCTCCCCTGGGATTTACGTAATGTCTTAGTTATCAAATTTCAACGATTACTATTTAGGATTCTTATGGAGTACCCTCATTTAATTTTGAATGATGAGTTAACTGGATTTGATATGATCTATTTGGTTGGAATAGCTCCATCTTAAGCTATGGGTTATAATACTACCATTCCTCTAAATGTCAAGGATGGTTCATTGAGTTTAGACTGGCAGAATGGATTTAGAAGAATGGAAAGGCTCACCCATTTGTATTTTGTATGATATTTATTTAGAGAGAATGATATATTGAGCCATCTAAATTATCTCGAATTATTATTCCCTTGGTTTCCTTAGTTTTTTAAATTTTTACCATTTATGATTTGACATGTAGCATGACTATAAACTAACCAATAATAGAAAAAGTAGATACAAAATCATATTGAGTATCATTTTAGATATCAAGCATCAATATTATTTCTATTACACTTTACATAAATCATAGATTCATCAAATATTAATATGATAATCAATAATTTATTATTAAATCACATCTCAATGAAAAAACCAATTGAATTTCAATTTTAGGGACACTATTTTCTGTGTCTTACCGTGCTATAATAAAACCCTGCACTATCTACCATGGAAGTTGGACATCTAAGTTGTTATCATTATTATATTGTATATTTAGATTTGGGAAAGAACCTGATGTTTTTGATTGCTTGGTTTCTAGGACTAAGTAAGGGTGTTGCGTCTGGGTTGATACTCCAGACCATTTTTCATAGTTTTTACTATTTTATCTTCTGATATTCTTGTTATATTATGACTACTTGAATGTATTGCATAAAAGAAATTTTTTATTTCATGGATTCTTTTTATTATTATTGAAACATTTCATTATTTCATTAATTGTATTATTTACATAGTTTTATATTAGTATGTTTATTTATACAATCTTTTAATCGAATATGGAGGTATAGTCTCCCCACTATTGTTTTTAATACCCTCATTGCTAGTCAGAAAATCCCCTCACATGTACATGAATTCATGGGGTATTATATCTATTAATTTTCCAAGCACAAACTGGTGGTATGTGGTGGTAGGACCTATTAAAATGTTGATAGAGGTATTTTTAGTCATACTATTTTGGAAAGGTACAAAATATAATAAGAATGTGTCCATGCATGGTATTGAGCTTTTCCCTAGAACTAGACAACCCATGTATGAGGAATGTACATGTTATCTTGGACTAAATTTATATTTTTACAATTCAATTATATAATTGTTATAATTTAATCATAGGTCATACACTTGATTTTGAGGTGAAAGATTTATAGAATTCATATAATGGAATAATATGACAATAGGGGGTGTGTTTAGGAATCTTATCTAGCATGTAGCGTCCTTGAGCATGATGGAATTTTTTTTCTTACGTGAAATATGACTTGAGTCGGTAATTTCCTATTTTTGAGAAAATTTATATATTTTTTCCATATAAGTGTATGGTTTCATCTTATATATCCAATCCAATAAATTATAAAAGACGTTTTCTAGGACTACATGGAGAGATTATCAAAAGGTTCTAACTAAAAAATGCCAATTATTACATAATTATTGTTTTCCTATATAAAATTTGATTGAAATCTTATTTAACTGAGTCATAACTATGGATATTTGGGTAAAATTAAATGGTTAAAGTATATTATTATTTTCCTTGTAAATATTATTATGAGGCACCATCTAGAAAAATTGAATTTAAAAAATAATGAGTGTTTTTATCGATAATATTTCATTGAAATGTCATAAATCTAAGACCTTATTATAGAATTTTTGTGTTAATAATAAAATTTAATGTTTAATGAATATAACTTTGACTTATATACATATATATGTATTGGTGACATGGTGGGTAGTATATGTGGACGCTATGTTTGGGTGGTTGGGGATATTTAGAGTGAAAAAGTTACGTGGTATCCCTTTGATAAGGAGGCTCTAAAATTGTATTGAATTCTTATGTAGGTCATAGTGTGAGTGAGATTGTTTTGAGATGTGCTGTGATTAGTTTTGAAATGGTTGGTTAATTCGTGACATGTGAGTGGGTAGGTCGAAATTATTTTTAATTGGTGGTTGAAATATAAAAGAATTTGGAATTTTAAATTCCTTGTTACCTTGAGATAGGGATAAGTGAAACCCATAGTTATGACCACTCATGGGCATAATCTATGGAGTAATGTAAGAGACCAGACCCTCCTGGTCCAGTACTTTTCCAAAACACAGTTCCACCAGACGGCTCCACCGAAACGGTGGCACTGGTCATGGTGGCACTGTGACAGAGGCACCATGATGGTCGCACACTAGTCACGGTGGCACCGTGATGGCCACACACTGGTCATGGTGGCACCGGTTACGGGGGCACGGTGATGGCCACACACCGGTCACTATGGCACTATTTATAGTGGCACTGTGATGGTTGCACAATAGTCACGGTGGCACTAGATACAATTGAACTATGATGGTGGCACTGTGATGGTCGCACACCAAAACGGTGGCACCGTGACCGTGGCACCATTACGGTGGCACAATGTCCTTCCTTTTTGTCATTGCTCCAGTTTCTCATGTTTTCTTAGTTTCGTCCCCGCAACATATCTTTTGACGTGAAAATGATTTCATATCCCATTTAAAATCCATTTAAAGCCCATAAATGATTTCTAAAATTCCCCAAATCCATGAAAACTTTATCTTACCAAAACATGTTGTTTTCCCTCGGTGTCACACCCTTTCCCAGTAGCTTCTAGTTCCTCCAATGTTGTGCATTTTCTTCTGATTAAAGAAATCAGTTTAATGCACATCCGTTATGGCCACCCTCTAATGGTAATTATTAAATGGAAATTAATTCCATCGTGCGTAACCACCCAAATGCGTGGAAAACCAATATCCTACATTAATGTCGTTCAAAATTCCACATCCCGTAACAATGGGATCTCATCTTTATATCGTGATATAATTTCTTCCTTCTTCTTATTGGATGGGTTCTTTCTTCCCCATGGTGCATTTGAAGCCCATATTCCAAGGTGAGTGGTGCGCCTGTGACAGAACCTTCCCTACTCATCCTTGAAGTCCTCGGAGTTCATCCCCTACAACTCGTGTGTCCCCAGATCTTGGCCACGGAGTTAAAACATCGATCTATGAGCATCCATGTAGGGTTTCCCTTCATCTATCTTTATTGTGTATCATACGTGGTAGGTATGCTAATGTTTCTATGGGGACGGACAAAAAAACCATAAATTAGATAATAAACGAACATTTAAAGAATCAAGGGGGGGTGATCGATGTTCTGCTACTCCTTATCCTTGATTATGTGTTGTGAATTGTATGGGATTATGCCCAATGAAAATCAAGGTTGTTGGTGGTCTTTCTTTGGGTACTAATGAACCCCGTTATTTTGTATTGATTGAATGGATTAACATCGAAAATGGTTAATCATGTAAACTCAGAAGATTAAATGGATGCCCAGTAAACAATAATCCTTTTGTGATCACCCCGGCTATCCAAATAGAAAGTAGGAACCTAATGAATGGTGTGCTTGAATATGGAAACTCCCTTACTCGGTCTTGGTGGTATTAATGGTTATTCTTCTTGAAACTTATGGGGTGATATGAATGGGGATGGGATTGTATGTTGTTTTGAAGTTGTTGGTTTGTGGTTTTGGGGCCATGTGGGGATGTATATTGAGGCATGGTTTGGTTCCAATACTTCGAGGGATCTCAAGGATCCCTTTTGTTGATGTGAATTTACAAGGGAACTAGGTGTGAATGCTATATTTATTTTTGGCTATTTTCCTTTTGTTAGCTTGTGGATATGCCTGTTAATTTCCTAGTAGTGCAGAATTTACATAAATGTAATCACTTGAATATTAAAACAAGAATGGGTTCAATGGGGAATTTTTTTTCGGGAATTAGTTTTGACATGGTTGTGGACGTGGTATTCTTATGAATGAATTCTAATAAGGTGTTTTTGTTGGGATGGTTTTTGGAACCCTAGGATGGGTTGAGTGCTTGTTACCTATATATATAAATGTAGTTCTTATGTTTCATATTCACGCCCCACCAACGTTGAGCACTTTGTGCCGAACACCCCCATTTTATGGGGGATGGTGTTTTTTCCAACACTTTTATGAGTTTCTGGTTGTTAGATCCTTTTTTGATCCCATTCCCATGTACCCCAAGATCCTTCGGGCAGGTTGTGATGGACTGAGGTCCATTAGAGCCCACAATTCTTCAGGCAAGGTAGTTGTGCTGGTTGGCCTAGGTGTGTGCGGGCAGGTTGTTTCCCATGCGTCTTCGGGATTAGTCCCAAGTGGCTTTGGGAATGGCGGTGGTTGTTCTGGCCCTGGTGTTTGCGAGCATGGTTACATGTTGTTTTTATGGCCCAGGTGTTTGCTGGTGGGATGTGTGGTAGTGATAGCCCAGTTGTTTGCGGGCGGGATGTGTGGTTGTGGTAGCCCAAGTGTGTGAGGTTATGGGATGGCAGTTGGACTGCGGTATGAATGGCGGGAGAGGTTTGACATGTAGGATGTCTTTAATAACTGGTGTAAAATTGGTGCGGGGTACCCAAACATAGATGTGTTATTACTATTACAATACTTGACATACATTATTTGGGGAGTGTGCCTTGGTGGGGATTGGGTGGATAGTTTTCCTTGCTGGGTGTTTTGGTTATCTATTTTCTCACGGGGCAATAGAATGCCTCCCCACTTGTTCACGAGATCCTTTGGTTTTCCCTATTGAGTATACTTGTATGCTCACCCTACGAATATAAAACTGCTTTCAGGTTTCCAGGAGAGTTTTAGGGATTGTGCGGGGCCATATTAGATCGGAGTTCGGGATAGTTGTAGTTTTGGATTTTATTTTTTTCTTTGGTAATTTCCTTTGGGGTTTCCCTATACTTTTGTAGCATTTACTTTTGGAACATTCATATGGGAATGGTTTGTTTTGGGTTTACTTGTACTTCCAGTATTGGTGTTGTTTGAGATTTAATATCTTATCTCCCAATCCTACTAAATAAAAAGGGTAATTCCTTCTATTTTTTGTGATTATATACCCTTGGTGCTAGTTTCCACTTCGGGGGCCTATTGAAGGTGGGTCTCAGAGGTCATTATATCAATTTTAACATGAGGAAGGAAGGGTTTGGCAGTTTTCTATCTCTTTCCTCATCTTGGTGAAGGCAGGTCATGGCCGAATGGTATCATTGGTGTGAGGTTGAGAGATAGGATGGAGTTCGGAGTTAGGCACAGTGAGGATTCCATGATATGGTAGGGAAAATTGTTAGGCAATCTTGGTGTCTGAAATAGGCCCGGGAAGACCATCAAGGAAAAGGGATTTTAGGGCCCCTATGATCTGATGCAAGGACTATTGGCCTACCGAACGACCCAGTGAGGTCACACTGACTGCAGGGTAGAGACCATAGGAAATGTAAATGCATAATAATGACTTGTGTTCTTGTGTTTCATGGGTATTTTGGGAATTTCAAATGAATAATAAGTCTAAGAAAATTTAAAATCAATCTTCTACACTACATGGGCTTAGGCATTCCTTTTTACATTGTAGCTACGACACCTGGATGACGACCACGAGTGGTACAGGCGATAGAGGCCCAAGCGTTTGACTTGGATGATCGGTAGAGGAATGACTGAGTGGAGGAGGATTATCAGTGGAAGATGAAGCGTTGTGCCTTTTAGTGACAGAACCTTTGGAAGTACGAGGGCAGTACCTTGGACATAGAGACAGAGAGTTGGCTAGAGGAGCTGGTGATAGATTTCAGCTTGATCTGGGCTCCAATAGAGTATTGGGTTCCTCTGGCTACAATCCAGATGCAGGGAGCAGTGCGTTAGTGGTGGACGCTCTACCTCGGAGAGAAGAGGGAGGATGCGGTTACGTGGGATGACCTCTATAAAAAGTCCCAAGCAGAATTCCTATCTTCCACGATGAAGGATTAGAAGAGGCAGGAGATGCTCTCCCTCCAGCATGGGAGCATGTCCATGTGAGAGTTGGGAATCAAGTTCAAGGATCTCTTTTACTTTGCTCTGGACCTCATTCCGGATGAGGATTCTTGGGCGAGACGTTCGAAGGAGGCACTTCGACCTTCTCTTCAGTATGTTGTTACTCCCATCACATTACTAACGTACATGGATGTCTAGAAGAAGGCTGAAGTGGTTGAAAGGATGCACACATTTGGAGGTGTGCCGCTTGAGGGAGTCTGGTTGGACTCGTCAAAGGGGAAATCCATCAGTAGCAGGCCTCCAACATCAAGGCCCTGTAGGTATTGACCAGTGGGAAGTAGGCCCCAGCAGTTCCAGTTCCGGTCTCCCGGTCCTTGGCCATTCCTTCCGGGCCCATGACCGAGATACTTCATCTATGGAAGCTGTGGGTACCTTTGGAACCAGTGTGCGGACCGAGTGTAGGACAGTGGGGGTGGCCCGGTGTAGCACTAACCTCAACAGCAGCAGGGGAAGTGAGCTCCTGCTCCTTTGAGGGCAGATGATACAGGAGGAGGCCGACCTCAGGGTTCTTTTCAGGGAACTCGACCAAGGCGTGGTTTGGGAGGTGGCCGACAGCCGAGGGGGAGAAGAGCTGGGCGTGGGTAGTTAAATGTTTCAGAGGCAGCAGTTCCAGTAGAGGAAAAAGTCGTTCTAGTTACAATCAACTTGTTTAGTACTCTTTCCTATGCCTTGTTTGATACAAGAGCTTCACACTCCTTTTTTCACAATGTTTGGCCCGTACTCTGGGTCTAGATGCTGAGAGGTTTCCAGTGCCCCTAGTGTTGATTATGCCAGTCGGAGGTCAGACCAAATTTTTTTATGATTGCCGAGGGTGTAGACTGATTAGAGGGCCACATTAGTCTATTAGGGATCTTCTACTGTTGTAGATACGACCATATGATGTCATCCTGGTCATTGACTGGTTGTTCACTGTATGTGATGTTATTCACTACTTCCGAGGAAGGATCTTGTTTTTGGATTTTGGCTGCCGACGTGTAACTTTCATCGGTGAGAGGGGTTGTCAGGAGGACAGTGGGTGAGTGGAGCCCCTCCTTTCATTGTTAGCTAAGCTTTCAGTGGAGTTGGTAGATACAGAGACAGCGAAAGTACTGGGGATTGTCAATGAGTTCATTGATTTCATCCCCGAAAAGGTGGTGACTTTACTCCCTCAACATGATGTTGAGTTTGGGATACACTTGAAACCCAGTGCTCGTCTGATTTTGATGGATCCCTATCAGATGGTGCCTTATGAGTTGCGGGAGTTGCAGATTTAGATTGACGATCGGATGAAGAAGGGTTTTGTTCGACCAAGTGTGTCACCATGGGGTGCTCCGGTCATGTTGGCGAAGAAGGCATATGGTGGTCTGAGGCTGTGCGTAGACTACCGGAGACAGAACCAGGTAACGGTTAAGAACCGTTACCCTCTCATGAGGATAGAAAAAATTTTCAACCAGTTAAAAGGGGTAGGATGGTTCTCTAAGATTGACCTGCATTATTTATATCACCAATTGAGGGTGAAGAAGTGTGAAATCTCAAAGACTGCCTTCAGGTGTAGAAATGGGCACTTTGAGTTTTTATTCATGTCGTTCGTCGTTACCAATGCACCAGTTGTGTTCATGGGGCTCATGAACTCCATCTTCCAGGAATATCTAGACCATTCTGTTTTCGTGTTTATTGATGACATCCAGATCTACTGAAGGTCAAAGGATGATCATGATGAGCATCAAAGAACATTCTTAGAGGTCCTCTGATAGCACCAACTCTATGGTAAATTGTCCAAGTGCATGTTCTGGATATGAGAAGTACACTTCCTTGGACACGTGGTGTCCGAAAAGGGAATAGTGGTGGACCTATCAAAGGTCGAGGCAGTTATTTCATGGTCAGCACCCAAGAACGTGGGAGAAGTTCGTAGTTTCCTTTGGTCTAGCAGGTTACTATTAAAGGTTCGTGCCCAACTTCTTCCAAGTTGTAGAACCTTTGATAGCCTTGACCAAGAAGGACCAGGCCTTCATGTGGAATGGGCAGTGTGAGGAAGCCTTCAGTTATTTGAAGGGGAATATGGTTAGTGCCCATGTGCTGAGGTTTCTAGAAGAAGGGGTGGCATATGATGTTTTCTACGATGCTTTAGGGAAAGGCCTGTGGTGTGTTCTGTTGCAACAACAAGGAGTGATCTCTTATGGGTCTAGGTAGTTATCTCCCCATGAGAGTAACTATGCCACCCACGATCTAGAGCTTGCAGTGTTCTTGTTCGCACTAAATTTCTAGAAGTATTACCTTGTTGGGGTGTGCTTCGTGGTCTTCACGGATCACAAGAACGTGAAGTATATCATCTCCCAGTGGGACCTGAACTTGAGGCAGTGAAGGTGGATAGAATTCCTTCAGGAATATGACTTATAAATCTCCTATAACTCATGAAAGGGGAATGTGGTGGCCGATTCCTTGAGAATGAAGTCGCAAAAGGATGTGGTTGGAGAGTCAACAGATGATTGGAAGGCGATAGAGGAGTTAGTTTCCCTGCACCTGGATGTGAGGGTGGATGGTGGTAGTGGTTTCCTGTTTCAGATGACAGTGCAATCCTCTCTATTGCGGTAGGTATAGGAGTCTCAGTGGGGAGACATAGAGACTGAAGTAACATGTGATCACATTAGCTGGAGAAATACTCCATAAGGATGGACAAGTGATGGTCAAAATCAAATGTTGTTTCAAGGAATGTTGTTCTTCCTAGTGGTAATGCGTAAGAGAGTTCTTGGTGAGTTCCACAACTCACCCCTGGAAGTGCACCCAATAGTCTCCTAGACGTAACGAGGTTTGAGGTGTCAGTTTTGGTGGCCTGGGGTGAAGAGGGTAGTGGTAGAGTTCATAGAAAAGTGCCTCATGTGTTAAGGCTGAACATTGTGTCCCATGAGGCCTGTTACAACATTTAGATGTCCCCGAGTGGAAGTGGGATGCCATATCAATGGATTTCTTCATGGGACAACCCAGATACCAAGGAGGTTGGGATGTTATCTGGGTATTAGTGGACCGACTGACGAAATAAGCTCACTTCCTATCAATCTAGGAGTTGGGTATTGTGGATTCCCTAGAATAGAGGTACGAGGATTAGGTGGTGCAGTTGCATAGGGTTCTGAGGTCCATAATATCTGATCAGGATACCCGGTTTACCTCATGGATCTGGAATGGATTGCAACACGCTTTTAGCAACCAGCAATTCCTCAGCACTGCTTTCAACCCCTAGACAGATGGACAGATACAACGCACCATCTAGATGATGGAGGATATGATACGGGAATGTATTTTGGACTTTTGGGGATCATGGGTGCGGAACATGCCTCTGGTAGTGTTTTCATAGAACAATTTCAATCAATCTACCATTTGCATGGCACCGTTCGATGATTTGTATGGGAGGTCATGTCACTCACCCATATTTTGACAGAGTTTGGGGAAGTAGGTGTTCTTGTCCCAGATGTGGTGTAGAGCATGACGGAAAAGGTCCAGCTTATACGGGAGAGGATGGAGGTGACGCAGGACCAATAGAAGTCATATGCCGATAATAGGAGGAGACCCTTGGAGTTCGGGTCGGGGACTATGTGTTCTTGGAGGTCTCCCATCGACATGGTCAACAGAGGTTTGGAAGGGGGAGTAAGCTTTCTCCCAGGTTCGTCGGACCATTCGAAGTGTTGTGGCGGGTTGGTGGGTTGGCTTATCAGCAGGCGCTACCACTGCCACTTCTGAGAATGCACGATGTCATGCATGTGTCTTATCTCTGACGGTATCTGCATGAATATTCACACGTCCTCGACTGGGGAATGTTGGATATCGAGGCGGAAGTGACGTTTGTAGAAAGGACTATGAGAATCGAGGATCGTGAGGAGTAGGTGCTCCATGGACGAACCATTCCTTTTGTTTCATGTGTTGTGGAGGCACAATGGCCTCGAAGAGAGTACCTAGGAATGGGAGGCACAGATGTGCGCCCAGTACCCAGAGTTGTTTTGAGTTTTGTTTAGTTTTATTTTATATACTTGTTTGTGATGGAGTGATTTACCTTGTTAACTATGAAATGTGTTGTTTTCCTTGTTCTCTGAATGTGTGTGAATAGTCATGAATATGGTATGGAGAGGACCTGATCCTTAGTCAATATGCATTAAAGTGTATGCGGTTAAACTCTTGCGGGTGAGTCAGTGCCACCAAAAGTGGATAGTATCTTGACATGGTGGAAGGAACTCCCTAACCCATCTCATAGGATGGTGTGACCCTTGAATTTTTGTGTGCTTAATTGGGGGGAGAGAAGCGGTAGTGTATCCATAGTCATCCAAAATATGTATGAGGTTTAATACTAAGAGGTATCTTTCTAGGTGGTTGTTCGGACCCCTCTCTCTTCTTCTGGTCTAGTTTTAATTCTCGAGGATGAGATTACTTTGAGAGGTATCTGATGTATTAGCTTGGACACTCCTTGTATAGTACTTTTCAAAAACACAATTCCAACACATGGCTCCACCAAAATGGTGGCACCATGATGGTTGCACACCGGTCATGGTGGCACAATTTATGGTGGCACTGTGATGGTCGCACACCGAAACGGTGGCACCGTGACCGTGGAACCTTGTCCATCCTTTTTGTCTTTGCTCCAATTTCCCGAGTTTTCCTAGTTTTTCCCCTTCAATGTATATTTTTACAGGTAAATGATTTAAAACAACTTTCAGAAAAATTTAATGCCCATAAATGATATCTAAAATTACCCAAATCCGGGAAACCTTTAACTTACCAAAACATGTGGTTTTCCTTAGTGTCACACCATTTCCCCGTACCGTCGATTTCCTCCCCTGTTGCATGTTTTCATCTGATTAAAGAAACCTGTTTAATGCACATCCATTATGGCCACCACTCCAATGGGATTTATTAAATGATAATTAATTCCATCATGCGTAACCGCCCAACTACGTGGAAAATAATGATCTTACTTTAAAGCCATTCAAAATTCCATATCCCGTAAAACGGGATCTCATATTTATATCATGCTAGAATTTCTTCCTTCTTCTTCTTAGCTGGGTTCGTTCTTTTCCTTGGTGCATTTGGAGCCCATTTTCTGAGGCAAGTGGTGAGCCTGTGACAGAACCTTCCATATTTGTCCTTGATGTCCCCGGAGATCCTCCCTAACAAGTTGTGCATCCCCATCTCTTGGAGCGCGGAGTTAAAATTTTGATCTTTGATCATCCAGGTAGTGTTTCTCTTTGTCTCTCTTTACTGTGTATCATGATGAGGGGTATGCTAATGTTTCTATGGAGATGAAAAAAAACCTTAAAGAAGATAAAAAACGGACTTTTAAAGAATGAAGGGGGGTGTGCTCAACGTTCTACTACTCTTTATCCTTGACTATGTGTTGTGAATTGTATGGGCTTATTCCCACTCGAAATCAATGTTGTTGGTGGTATTTCCTTGCGCACTAATTAACCCCTTTCTTCTGTGATGATTGAATGGATTAACATTGAAAATAGTTAATCACATAAACTCGGCCGATTAAATGGATTCCCAGTAAACAAGAATCCTTTTATGATCACCCCAGCTAACCAAATAGAAAGAAAGAACCTAATGAATGGTGAGCATGAATCTGGAAACTCCCTTGCTCTTTCTTGGAGGTATGAATGGTTGTTCTGCATGAGGCTTATGCAGTGATATGAATGGGGATGGGATCCTCTGTTGTTGTGAAGTTGTTGGTTCGTGGTTTTTGGGTCATGTGGGGCTGTATGTTGAGGATTGGTTTGGTTCCAATACTTCGAGGGATCTCATAGATCCCTTTTTTTGATGTGAATTTACAAGAGAACAGAGTATGAATGCTTAGTTGTTGTTTGGATGTTTTCCTTTTCTTAGCTTGTGGCTATGCATGTTATTTTCCTTGTAGTGTAGAATTTACATAAATGGAATCACTTGAATATGAAAACCAGAGTGGGTTCAATGGGGAATTGTTTTCCGGGAATGAGTTTTGACATGGTTGTGGTTGTGGTGTTCTTATGAATGAATAGTAACAAGGTGTTTGTGTTTGGCTAGTTTCAGGAACCCAAGGATTTGATGAGTGCTTGTTACCTAAATATATAATTTTCGTTATTATGTTTCTTATTCTCAACCCACCCATGTTGAGCACTTTCTGTGGAACACCCACATTTTATGGGGGAGGGTGTTTTACCTACACTTTTATGAGTGACTGGTTATTAGCCCCTTTTCGTCTCCCTTTCCCAAGTAGCCCAAGATCCTTCGGGAAGGCTGTGACGGCCTGAGGTCCATTATAGCCCAAGATTCTTCGGGAAGGGTAGTTTTGGTGGTTGTCGTAGGTGTGTGTGGGAAGGTTGTTTCCCAAGCGTCTTCGGGATGAGGCCCAGGTGTCTTCGGGCATGGAGGTTGTTGTTCTGGCCCAGGTTTTTGCGGGTGTGGTTACGTGTGGTTGTTGTGGCCTAGGTGTTTGTAGGCGGGATGTGTGGTAGTGATATCCCAGGTGTTTGCAGGCGGGATGTGTGGTTGTGGTAGCCCAGGTGTGTGCGGGTGGTGGATGGTAGTGGGACTACGGTGAGAATGGCTGGAGTGGTTTCACGCATAGGATGTGATTAATAACTAGTGGAAAAGTTGATCGGGGAACCCAAACATTGATATGTTATTACTATTACATTACATAACTTGTGTTATTTGGGGAGTGTGCCTTGGTGAGGCTTCGGTGGATAGCTTTCCTTACTGGGTGTTTTGGTTATCTATTTTCTCATGGGGCATTAGAATGCCTCCCCACTTGTGCATGACAGTCGTTGTATTTCCCTACTGATTATACTTGTATGCTCACCCTATGTATATAAAACTACTTTTAGGTTTCCAAGAGAATTTCAATGATTGTGCGGGACCATATTAGATCGAACGTCGGGATAGTTGAAGTTATTGATTTTAATTTTTTCATTGGTACTTTACTTTGGGGTTTCCCTATACTTTTGTAGAATTTACTTTTGGGACATTCATATGGGAATGGTTTGTTTTGTATTTACTGGTACTTCCAGTTTTGGTGTTGTTTGGAATTTACTATCTTATCTCTCGATCCAACTAAAAAAATGGCAATGCCTTCCATTTTGTGTGATTCTATACCCTTGGTGCTAGTCGCCACTCTGGGGCTATTGAAGGCGGGTCTCTGAGGTCATTATATCTCCTTCAACTTGATAAAGGAAGGGTTTGACAGTTTGTTGTCCCTTTCCTCATCATAGTGAAGGTGGGCCGTGACAAGTGGGTTTGAGAGACTGGTTACCTTATTTAACGTGATTCAAGGTTTTGAATTTAGTACTTTTTGACCTTTGAGGGTAACCCATCAGATTGATTGGACATTTTCTAGGAACAGTTCGGTGATTCAAGCATATGTAAAAACCTCGGTTTATTATATCAATTCACTCAGATTTTATAATGTATTTTCAATAGGCGTGTTAGGGAACTTGGGTTCTATGATATAAGTACTTATGTCCTAGTGCAGTCATCCTTATGGATGGATTCAATAAGGGAAGTCACATTCAAATTTATAGCTTAGGTGAAATCAGTACATGGTAAGTAAGAACAATAGTATTCATGGTGGATAGAATATCTTGTTCACATGGGTAACAACACTCTTGGAGTAGTTTGGGTTCATTAATATGGGGATACCTGGTGATCTTGATATTAATACACTCTGTGAGTTAGTGTTTCAATAGAATTTACAGTTTTCAATGGAAAAGTGATTATGCACATGGCACTATAAACTATGGATAAGATTTTTGAATTTACATGGTTTGACATGGTGAGATTCCTATGGTTTCAAGAAATAATAAGGGTGTTCTATGCTTGGTGATATTGGAAAATAGAATATAAATGTATAGTTTCTTGGATGTTTGGGGATAGTATAGATTAAATTTGGGTTATTAGTTCTTGGATATAGTCTTCTTGATATGTTTGTGCATGAGCATGTAGCTGCTAAGTGTTGATTTAATCCTGGAGCCACCCATGTGTGGAGATAAAATATATTGTTTGGATTGTGGAGAAGACTTACACTACATCGTGAAAACTAGAACATGGAACTAGATTGATCATGAATCAACCTGAAAGTTCAAGATTTCACGGGTTTTATTGGTGTGGTGGAAGGTATGGATGCAAATATTTTTCTTTATAGTATAATATATCCTATATAGTGAAAAGGAAAGAACCAAAAGGGAGTTTTAGGGATCAATTAAGTGGTGAAACTCAATAAAATATATATGAGTACTGATTTCTATCTTGGGGGGGGGATTGGAGTCCTTCATAGACTATGCTGTAACAGTTCTAGAAGAATTAAATGTCTCGGAAAATAATATGGCCTATGTGGTGGAGAACATCATGCATCGACACTAGCACTGGATAAAATATGTGAAAGAGATGGTGTAATTTTATATGTGTTTCAATGGAGCTTCTCAGTTCTTGGAGAATAAACTGCAACTCAACAATAAATTGAAATACTTGATTATAACACAATCTCATGAGTGATTACGTGCAGTTGATGACTACAAGATTCTTGAGTTAAATTCAGAATTAGAAACGAATATGGTTGAAATTTGGTGAGAAAAAGTTTAAAACAAGAATAGAAGGTGATCTAGATATATAATACTTCTACCAGTGGTAAATAAAAAATCAGTCTCTTAATTACATGTATTCAATAATAGGGGATGAAGAAGATAGGAAATACATGAAAAATATTACATCCACTAATATTAATAATCAATTACAATGAAATAACTTATGGATCATAAAATATTGTGGAATACATGGGAGACTTCATAGAATCTTTATTTTGGGAAAGGTATATTATAAAGGACCTCAACAACATGATCTTGAATTAGTAGTTTTTTCCGTTATATCCAAATAAAAAAATACAGTGGTATAAAACATTGTAAATGAAAAAGGATGTTGTAATAAAAATGTGAGGAAGTTAAATATACCTATAATATGAATTATTATTTATTAAATAAACAAAAAAAATATAAATTATGTAGTAAACTTTTTGTGGAAATTAACATGATCCTAAATTAGTAGTGTTTTAGTTATATCCAAAAAACAAAATGTGGTTGTATAAAAAATTGAAAATGAAAAAGTATTTTGAAATAACAATGAGAGGAATTAGAATTTACCTCTATGATGATTACTTATTGATTAAATAAACAAAGAAAACACGAAATTTTGTAGTCAACTTGTTGATGCTATTGATATAAGAATAAGTGATTGATTTAAAAATAATAAAAAAAGAAAGCATAAGAAATTCCAATCCTAGATGCAATGAATCGGAAGGGACGATGCCGGAGGAGAGGGAGCCAAGATGGGGGAGTGGGATGTCACTGGAGATGGGGGAAGGGAGGTGGAGACTAGGATGTTGAGGTGAAGGAGAAGGCCTGATGGTTGAGGTTGAGAGTGTAGGTGGAGCCGAGATGCATAGATGGGAGGCATAGGTTTGGGAGGGTATGAGATACTCGGGAAGCAGTGGTCGGATGGCCGGGAGGCAGAGGTTGGAGAAGGGAGGAGAGGGTCTGGAGGAACATGTCGGATGGCCGGGAGGCAGTGGTCAGAGAGGGGAGGGGGGGGGGGGGATGGGAGGTATAGGTCAGGGAAGTGAAGGTTCAAGTAGGGGAGAGAGATGGAAGAGTGAGGTGGAGAATCCCGATGGTGGAGTGAAATTGGGGATTGGATACCCATGGTTTTTATAAAACCGTGGGTATAGATAATAAGAAAATACCTCTCCCCATGGTTTTTCTAAAATGTGGGTATAGATACATGGGGATTGACCCCCCCTTTCCAGTAGTGAATTTTTTTCGAGATTCGAGTTCCTTGAAAACTATGAGAAATCTACTTATGTTTAACAATAATTATGATAGTGATTTTTCAAGATACTATTAATATAGTGAATAAAGGATTGGAAAATAGCCACACATGAAGATGACCATATTTTTTTCCTGACAAGTCAATAAAATGATAGGATTAGAATCTATACATCCTAGAGTCTCTCCCATGAATAAAAAAGAAATGAAAAATTTTCTTAGTAAAAAAAATTCGATTAAGATTTCTAGATTATTCAAAGCTTGGTGGGATTAATAAATAGGATGATTAATTTTTTCCTTCCCTTTTTTCATTATCATCTCCAGAAGACAATGATCCTCAATCTAGGAAGTTGACTCCAGAGACTCTTTCCAAGTGTCCACAAGTAATGATATTTCCTCTGAATGATCATCATTCACTTGATCTATGATAAAATATTATTTTCCAACATGTATGGCAAGACTGGTCTTATGATCATGAATTTTGGAATCTATAGGATTTAGTTTCTCTAACTCTACAAAGGATTCTGACATTTATTTGAATATAAATCGTCTCTCATCAATTTTTTGCATATCCCTCTCATGTGAAGACAGTTTTTTTTGTCTATGAATTTCGTTTACTTTATTATTATTAATAAAAGAATTAATTTGTTTCTAGAATCATCACCATGATATACTTTTTCTAATAGGAATTATAGAGGGTGTAAATACATGGAGAATAATGGCTAAGATATATTCATGTATCAGTAAATCTAGTAGCTTATCTAGTGTAACCTGTGAAGAAGTAAATGAAGAGGCATTTTTTTCGCTCCCTTCTGAAATAGTGTTCTCTAAACCTCCGAAAATCCTAGAATTGTCATCTATGAGTTTATATGGGTGAGTTTCCAAAATGAAATCTACCATGTAATCTGATGAAACTTATAAATAATGGGGGATCATTCATATAGGGCTTATAGAGTATTGATTTATTTCCATTATAGAAATTTACAAGGGTCTTATAGAGGCATAGGGTTTTACTAGAAGAATAAATAGTATGTTCAGTGTACTATCATGGTAAGATTCCACCCAATATTAGGAATAGTGTATAGATTTATAAATAAACAAACTGGTAGGTGGAAAGGAAATCATAACAGTTGTTTCACCCTATATCAGTATCATCCAAATTGATCATTATGTTTAGGATATCATTCTCCTCACTTTACCACAATAGGTGTGAAGAAACCCTTTGGATGTAATGAAACTGAAGGATTAATTATATATGGTGAATATAGTTTTGAAATAAACAAATTTTCCCCGATAGATATAAAAACCCAATCCCCATGTGATATTTTTCCTCACCATTTAGCTGATCCACTTAAATTCTCAATGATTAGGACCAATGGTGAATTATATGGAGAGGAAAATATTTTTTTGTTGTTTCTAAACATATAAAAACACATAAATTTTCGGATACAATCCACCAACACTGGAGACAACTACTAAAATTATTGAAATATGGAGTTAATAATATCAATGGTGTTATGATAATTATCATCATAAATTTATTTCCAGTTAATCTTAATAATACTAGGGTGGTCCAATAATACTTTAAAGGGTGTTACCCAATACAATTAAACAATGGTTTTAATATTAATGAGTAAGGATTAGTGCAAATAGTTTGATATGTATCACTTTTTACAATCAATTCATCATCCCCACTATGCTAACTCAGAAACCAAATGTGCATCACTGGTTCGGTTATCCATGCATTTAGAAACATGGATAGATATAGTTCCAAGTGAAAATTGTGGATACAATAAAATTCACCATTTATCCCCGTGTTGTGTAATCCATATCTCCTTTTATGGCCCAATAAGAGAGCTCACTATAACAATATTTTTGGGAGGGGTAGTGATGAGGTAATACCATAATTGTTAAATACCCATTCAAAAAAGGAAATTGATTATATAGTGTTTGGGGAAAATTATTATTTTATGCATTTCTCCTTAATCACATCATCCATTATGATTTTGATCATATCATGAGCATAAAATAGAGTCTATTTTATGTCATCTCAATTTTTCATAGAAGGTAAGAACTCATTGTAAGACCCAACCCCATGAAGAGGTATTTAATTTATATGGTTGATTCCATATTTAATGATACCAACCTCACCATGGGAAGTAGAAAAGGGTTTATACCATGAAACTAGTGACTGATCAGTTCTCAAAGATGTACTATTTGATGGTACATGCTGTTATTTTAGACCCATGATAATTAATGAAGATTAATTTATTGAATCTTATTAGTAAGTTATAAAAGTCAAAAATTAACCTAGAATTTAGATTCACATTCATAATTGAAATTATTAGAAGGGAACATGTCCCACATTAAAATCCATGCTCCCATAATAATATTCAATAAATAAGAATGTAAACTTTTATATATCTAGGTGATATATAGATGAGTGATATTACAACCATTTGGAATTATAGGGGACTTATTCATTGGATGGTAAAATGGATTGATAAACTTCAGCAAAAAATTCCATATTTTATAAATTTTCAAATGAATATATCCATAATATGACAAGAAATAGGATGATGAGAGATTTTAATGGGTAATGTAATGGAATAATTATCTATATATATGATAATATATTTGGATAGTCTATGTGATAGAGGATAGTCTCAAATATTTATTATAAGAAGTTATTAATAAAATAACATTCTTAGAGAAAACAATACTAGTATTAGGGATCGACTTAGTAATTCCCTATAATCATAGCTCTCTATCCGACTGTGATGGAAGAGGTACGTGACCTCATATCCATCAAGATCCAATAGTGAAAATCAAACTTCATGAAAAGCGATTATTTAAAAAGGGTTAAAGGTTCATATCCCATATGTGAAGTCTTACTATTTCATATATATGGACGTGATATGGAATTGTGTGGCCACATAAGGATCTTATGATCCCATAACCACTTGAGGGTCTGGAGAACAACATCCCTATTAGACACCCATAAACTGATCACTGAAATAACTTCATAAGATATATTAAATTACTTGATCACTTTTAAAACATGAAATTCAAGTGATTTATCACATTTATAAAATAAGTAATTCATATAAGAAATATGTATTATGCAATTTGTTATGATCATGCGGTGTGATGACATTATCTGATCATGTGAATTAGTCACACAAAGTGCTCTTATAAATCCATCATGTAGGATGAAAAAATCTAGATAGACCTGGATGATTAAAATAAGTGAATTTTATTCCCCTCTACATACTATTTATAGGATATTTTCCTATAATACCACTATTCTATTGAAAGAAAAAAAACCAACTATAAGACTACCATGTGGGATCACAAGTTTCTTAGTCAGGAATTTACCTCATCAAAACTGGGTCCTTACTCATTATTGTGGACATCACATTTGATGAGGGGTGAATTTTCATCTCCCACTAAATGAACATTGAAATAATTTATTGAGGAAAATATATAAGTATATAAGTTCCATCATTGTAACGAGGAACATGATATCAAGCACAAATACATTACAGTCATAAAATTAGGTAACACAATCATATAACCCTTAATGGGAAACATGATCACATTACACAACATTGACTCTTGTGGTATATAAATGATAGGGGAGGAGGAAATCTAATATTTTTTTTAATTAAAATTGAACAAACTAGGCCAACTCATTTGATGTCATAATGAAATATGATCATCAATGGATAATGGCCTTGGGAGACCAAATATATCTAAGATAGGACCTCACATTGTCTCAACTATTTATGTGATACCCAAGGATTTCAGTGATCACCTAATGAAAATCCAGTCACATGACTCTTCTCAGAAAATATTTCATGGATGGGGGTTGTATATTGATTGTTATTTATTTAAAGCCTATCGAGGTAATTGGATAGTCCCTTGAAAATTAGTCTATATGAACAAATACTAGATTAGGACTTCCATGATAGGTCATTATCATGATTTATATTCATCATCAAATTCTCAAAGACTCATTACTAATGTTGTGTGACATAGACACATGAGGTGTAGAAGAAACTATTTACCTATGTAAATAATCCTTTTGTTGAGGTAAGATAATATTAGTGGCTTTCCAACTATGTCAAGAAGTATATATATTGAGGGGTGATCCCTATAACACACCAATAGAACATGAGAAAATAATACTGCAATAGAGGAGGGGGGAGAGAGAAGAAGTAGAGGAATATTCTGAAGTGGATGAATCACAAGATGACATGGAATTCATCTTAATAAAATTTCGTGAGTAACATATAAAAACATAAGAATATTTTTAATAATTATGAAAGTGATGATCAGATAATTTCCCTAAATCACATGATCACATGAAGAATTATTGGCTACATAATCATGAGATGGCCATATGATCACAAGATGGTCACTTGGTTATGTGGCTACACCATGTGATTTTCCAACCACAAGCTTGTTACATTAAAACATGGCCCACATTCCTTTGGAAACTCTCTTGAATCCATAGGAAATTTTCAAAGAAAAAACATCATCTCTATAGTGAATAGTGAATAGACCAATGGAATTCAGGTGACTACATAGTCTTTTGGAGCATCGCTCATACTCCCATGAGTCCTACATCTCCTAGAGGGATATATAAATTAATGTCCTACAATACTCACAAACTCAGTATTCTAATATCCCAAAAAGTTCATTCCATCCTCTTCCCATTTGATCTCATGGTAAAATATGATCTACATATTCTCTGATTCCTTTTACAAAGATGATATATAGGACACCTTCAACTGCCTAAGCCCAATATATCAAATTAATACATTCATATCTGTTCATTCTAAGAGTACATATCGCTTTTAAATACTATGATTACCCATATAGCATCAACATTTCAAATATTTTTTATAAAATATAATCTCATTCATCACGAATCCATATTATTGATGGGGATCGTAATCAAATTTCCTAACAGAACCCTCATTGTGTACACCCCATAACCATATCAAACATGTCTGATTTCTTAGTATCAATTCATTCTTAGGTCAAGCATTACGTAGTTTGGAATAAGGAATTGAAATGTTCATGTTGTTTGAATAATAAAAATCATCAATTTCTGGAATCCCCTTTAGGTGAAATCTTTGGCCACATATTACTTTCCTTCAAGGATCCATATGTTTAGTAAATAATCTCAATAGGGCCTTATACACCTAATTCTTACTCAACCCAGTATTTATGAACCTCTTATGACATAGAATCATAAAAATATGATCAAAAGGGACTCTGATTCCAATCATTGTTAGGATAAGTAGGATTCCAATCTATGGCACTAGTTCTATACCTTAAAACCCCCACATATATTGGTCTTTATAATGGATATATTCCATATAAGAACAAGTAAATATTCATATAGCCATTCATGTTTTATTATACCTTGTGAGAACTCATGTCCCATCTCAAGGAATATTTTCCTCCATGAGACTCATAATCACACTCCTCATTGTGCATAATAAGTTTGTACTCCCAGTTTAGATTCAATGGTATACTTTTATTCAATAAATCTGATTTTTTTATCTGGTTCACCACATTGATAACAAAACATGTAATGATAGAGATTGAAATTTATCTTTATTTTAGTATGATACAAGTTCCTCAAATATATTTATCCTCCCTTGGTGTATGTATTGAATATATTCTACTCATTTTCAATGGTTTATATTCCGAATGAAAATACTAAGCAATGTGGACTCTAATTCCTTCATTAATAGGATGTGTAGGTTGCCTCCATATGGTTGGATCCCTTATATCTCTTATTGAATTAACCCTTATATGTCCTTGCCACATAAAATTCATATATATAGTGTGGTCCTTCGATATGACCCTAATTGTGTCATGAAATCTATGTGGAAATAAATTCCTTGCTCGATATAATATGTAAGATTCCTACCTGAGGGTTAAACACATAATTATTATGTTTTTTCATCATTATCATTTGGACATTTCCCTTGTAATAAAAATCAAATCCTCCCCCATGTGGGCATATTTCAATAAGTCTGGATATCTTTTCCACATCTGGAATATCCTTTGCTAAGAATTTTATATCATGACATATTCTAGATAACACTATGCCCCCACATTGAGGGATATATTCCTGTTGGGTCCCATTATTTCTTCCTCAATTTTCTATATTACCGATGAGGATAATATTAATGATTCTATATAATTGGGACACCAATAGATCCTCATTGTTCCATATTCACAGTCCCAATCATCATCACAAGGCCAAACTCCCTTTAATGCCAATTCGTACTGATTAGGCCATTTTATCTTCAAGATAAATTTAATATAGCCTATCATGTATAATCCCCATACCATTCATTATTGGGAAACATTTCCCGAGAGGTCTACATAACATGATGTTAAACTCTATGGATTATTCATTGTCAGATTGCCATAAATGGGGAAACATGTCCCATATTACAAGGGATATAGATTTTGAAAATATAAATTGAGGAATCCACCCTTACAAAATTAATCCCAGTACCACAAATCACTACCACCCTCTCAAATAATGACACACATCTGGTCAAACAATTGTATTTATGTTCAATCATATAAATGCTCTTAACAAACATGATGAAGTAATAGTGGGTAAAACATGAGTATCATAATATACAAAAAATTATATAGGACTGTGGGATACCTCTGAAATATTCATACACAAACATCAATGATAAATAACTGGTTCAAAATATTTAGGGTTACCAACACCATATCAGGATCTGGGATATAATCATGATTAAATATGAAATAAATAACATACCTCTATGTTACAAAATTACTCCTCTAATAGGTTCTAATGAATCAAAACTCCCATCCTCTAAAATAATTTGACATCAAATTTTTTGATTTATGGAATCCCCATTAACCCCCAATGTTGGAATAATATCCCATAACAAGTTACAGATGTGGAATCTCTTTGTAATTTCTATTAAAGAAAATGTTGTGAACCAAATAAAAAGTCATTTGAAAAAATACTAAATCACCCACAATACATTTGTGGTACAAAATTATCTTTAAGGAATTTTATATCATAATTATTTTTATTTGATGATAAAATATTTGATTAAAATATAAATGACTGTTTTTATATTTCTTTAGTATAATTTTGTTTAAATTATCAACACCTTAAAAGATTAAAATATAATGATTTTAAATCAATGAAACCAAAATAATAGCCACACAGGTAACCAAATGGCAAGGAAATGTATATTTTATTATAAATTGATGTTATACAAACTCCCCATTTGGGCTATCAAGTATGATAAATATCAATTTTAAAAGGTGTATAGGAAAATACACTATATATATTGAGAAACATTTATAAAAAAACAATGAAGGGTAAAGATCATGAAATTGAACATCGAATACAATGAAATAAAGATAATTCATGATAATATATTAAATTATCATACTATATATGACATATGAAAGTAAACTGGTGCGTATAAAGATTAATGTCCAATGAAATGGTAATTGAGACTATGAAACCATTTAATGTAACGTAATCATTAAGGTAAGAATAATTTGATAATATGTAAAGTTATATGAGTTATAGAACCCCCAGGATAAAAGTATTAAATTCAACATAAATATTTATAACATATAATACATCAAATATGGAACCTTATATTTCAATTAGAAACATTGTAACTCAATTGAAGAAATCATAATGCATAAAAACATTATATTTGTCCTAATTTGTTTTAGGAATGTTTTTAAAAGGCTAAATACTAAAATTAATTTTATGAGATAATTTATTAATAATCCTATTCATATATATTTAAATTACTAATTATAATTTACTATAATATTATATTTATAGACAATATAGTTTTTGTTTATAAAACTAACACAGAAAGGGAAAGGTGACTAGATATCTACATTTTAGGTGGTAAAGTTTACTATGAATACTTATTATTAATACCACTTAGCAAATATAAAATATTATATATATATATACTATTAATTGATTAATAAGAATGTTTTTTGTTCCTAAAATTGTTTTTTAATTTAATCAATGTAATGTGGTTGCGGAAAAAAATAATGTCACTTCATCAATAAAATAGTCAACAATAATACATGGTAATTGTTCATCTGTTTTTCAATGTTATATGGGAAGGAATAAATAAAAAAATTTTGTAATGTCTCGAAGCTCTCTAGTCTATTAATTATTGGAAATTTAGTCACTAATGTATTCTCGGAGGAAATAGTGACTCATTTCAAGAGCTTTCCAAGATTTTAGTTTTTTCCAAGGTAAGTCATCCTAATGGTGAGTCACGTCTATGACTCACAATGGTGGGTCAGGAAAAGTGAGTATGGAATGGTATGTCATGATAGTAGGTTGTGATATTGAGTTGAAATGGTGACTCACACAAGTATGTCACTAGTGGTAGCTCACGATGGTGAGTGGAAAATGTGACTCACACTGATGGGTCGCCAATTGTGACTCATTCAATGGAGAGTCATCTAATTTTGAGTCACCCAAAGGTGACTCATCCAATGGTGACTCACCCAATAGCGACTCATCAACTATTATCTAGTCCAACGGTGAGTTACCCAATGATGAATCATGCACCAGTGTCTTGCGATAGTGACTCACCAAACGTCATTTCATTTTCAATAGTTTTAAAAAAATTCATTTTCATCTAGTTTTTATAGTTTCATCCCTCCAATGTTTACTTTCACATAAAATGAGTTTAAAATCCTATTTATGTTGTTTTGAAGACATTTAAAAAGTTCCTATGTAATATCTTTGACTCCTTTAAAATGAAAAGGCTTTTAAATGGCCAAACTACATGGCCTTGGTCAATATATGAGTTTAAATGGTTTTAAAACTATTCTTCCATTGATATCAGATGTGTCCTTTATTAATCATATATCCTTTATTCTTTCAAAATTTCCCAATGTATTTATAAAATGGATCCTTGAAACATTATTCCTTAAGGGGTTTTTCATTTGTGGTGTGGCCAGGGATTGTGTTTCCTTGGAGTTTTCTTCCAGCTACATGTTCACCCTATAATTCGGATCAATATAGAATTGATTATCGTCTGTCCTTCCAAGTAAGAACCCCTATATCTTTCATTAATTTTTGTATCATGCTAGGTGGGTATACAAGGTTTTACTTCATACAGATAGAATAATTCCATATAAATAAAGATAATTGAATCGGTAAAATATCAATATTTAGGGGTTGATAAAAAGTGACTCATGATTTTGTTTTATTATTTTTTTGATATTTTGAATCTGTGTTAGATTTATGCCAACAGTAAATTATGTCCATTAGTGGTCATTGTTTTCTCACCCATGATAGATTTTTTTTATCATGTGTTGAATGGTTGTATATATGCAACGGATTGACCATGTATTTTTGTTTTAATTAATGGATTCTTTAGAATTGAACTAATTCTATAATCTCCCCTGAATTAATAAGTGGAAATAAATAATAAGATTCTTTTTAAATATGGAAAATGTACGTTGTGTGGTTTCATATTACCACTGTTGATGGTACGACTATGTGTGGGCTGGGTTCATTGGTGTAATGAAATCTCATGTTGAGAGATTGATTATGGAATGGATGAGCAGTGTTCGGTAGTGGGAATACAATAGGGTTGTGATGAAAGGTGTTTCTAGATGTTATGAGTGTGGTGTTTTTATGAAATATGGATTCCAAGATGGTTGTGAGGAGTTGTGTTATGTGAGGCTAATAGTCGAGGGTTTCTAATGTTTGAATTGATTGATTTGGCGGAATGACTTTTAGGAATAACGATGGAAGTGGTTGGTATGGGTAGTTCACCCAGAGTTTCTCCATGACCATCTTCACTCTATGTCAAATTTGAAATTTTCTAAACTAGAACACTCTTCCCATTATAGAATGACTATGGTGTTGTCGATTTTTTTCCTATGTTGCATGTTTCCAATTGATCTTGGTAGTTTCCAAGGTGGTGATAGAATGAACAAATGAATTGTTTAATAACTAATTAGAATTGGTTAAATGAATTTTTTGTGTTATGCATTGGGTTTGTGTTTAGTTTCATGGTTGTGAATTTAGAGGTAGCAGAAAAGGAGTTTTTGTGGACTATCGATTTCTTTTGAAAATCCATCGGTTGGGATAAGTTCTTTATATTATATACATACATGTATTTCCTTGTTATTTCTATATGAACCCCACCCTAGTTGAGATTTATGTGTTGAAAACCTCCAATCTCATGGGTGAGGGTGTCTTTCCCAAACATCCTGGTGGGAGGATGGATGACTGCCACCCATTATTTCCTACAGCTACTCCTATGGATGAAAGCCTGAGATTCATTAGGAAGTTTTTGGTTTGTGGGACAATGGTGTGTGTGGGTGAGTTATGATTTCCCAAGTTTCTTTAGTATGATATCCGTTTTGGTTTCTCAAGATTCTTTAGGATGAGTTTTCTTGTTCTTTCCAATGTGTTTTTGGAATGTGATGTGGTATGTGGTTGAGGAGTCTGTGGGCGGGACACGGTTATGAGGCCTAGGTGTGTGCAGGGGATATGTGATGAGATTCTTTTTCCACAGTTGTGGGACTATATGTGAGGCCCAAGTGTGTGTGGGTGGTTTGTGACATGGTATTTTTAGAAGAGGTGGGAGTTCCAGGATGTTTGTTGTTAGGATGTGGGACCGTCTAATTAGCGTGAAAGTAGTGCAAGGTACCATGTTATCGATGTCAATATACTATTACATTAAATGAAATTCGTTACATGATGAGAGTTCCTTAGTGTGGTGGGGATGGATTGAATACCTTAATAGGTTTTGTTGGTTCCTCTGGTTTTTAGAAGGAAGATTAGTATGCTTCTCCCACTTGTAGATAAGAGACATTGGTTTTCCTACTAAGTATACATTAACACTCAACCAATCTAATAAAACTAATTTTTGGTTTCTAGGAGAACAATGAGTTCATGTTGGGCATAACTATCTTGGACTTTGGGATTGTTTATGTGCGACTGCATAGGTTAAATTTTGGTAATTACTTTGGATATTTTCATTGTATTTGTATCAATTTTACATTAAACATGAATGTGGGATTGATTGGTATTTCATTATTATATGTGATGGAGTTTTTTTGAGGATGATACATCTTATATACTGATATTGTTTACAATAAAAGGGTAATACCATCAATTTTTGTGACATTTTTTTACCACTAGTGATGGATTCCACCCATGGCCCTACAGGAGGTGGGATTGGGGTCATTATCTCGTATTCACCATTTCAACTGAGTATGGGAAACTTTTGAAGGAGGTGGTGAAGACAAAAGGGTATCATAGGTGATGGTTGAATGTTAGGATGGGTTTTAGGTCTTATAAAAGTGTGGATTGAATGGATTGGGAGGGAAACAATGTTAGGTGATCGTGGTGTGTGATATAGGCCATGCCGGACTGGTGAGGACACAGAATTTTAGGGACCCCATGATACAATTCAATGACTTTGAGCCAAACAAACGACCATGTGAGGCTACAAAATAAATAGGGTAGAGACCCCAGGAATGTTACTTGAATCATAATGAGTTGTGTTCCTATTTTAATTGGGTTTTTTGGGGATATTGAAAAATGAAATGTGTTGAAATTATTCTTCAATAAAATTCCATAATACTTGGGCTTAGGAATTCCATGTTTATCCTTTTCATCTATGGAACCTAACCCTCGTCTGCATATTCCTCGAGTAGTTTTAGCTTAGTAGGCTAATCTAGTATAACAATGAAGGGTTGATCAAATGGAGTAGGAGGGAAAGTGGAAGATAATGTTACATTATTTCTAGAGGAAGACTATGGGGAAGTATGAAGGTTGTGTCTTAGACATAGAGATGGAGAGCTGGATCATGGAGCTTGTGGTCACCTTCAGCTTGATCTGGGCTCTGAAGGAGTATTGTGTTCTATTGGTTGTGAGCTAGATGTGGGGAGCTATAGGTTAGAGGTGGGAGTTTTACCTAAGAGAGAGGATGGAGGAAAACGTTTTGTGGGACGAGTTTAGGATGGAGTTCCGAGTAGAATCCCTTTCATCGATCATGAAGGTGGAGAAGGGGCATGATTTTGTCTCCCTATATAGGAGAATTATATTGGTATGGGATATGAAGATCATTTTCAGGGACCTCCTTAATTTTTCTCCAAATCTCTTTATGAATTAGGATTCTCATGTGAGACTCATAGAGGGGTCTCTTCATCCTTATCTCTAGTATGTGGTTACTCCCTTTAACTTGCTGACATACATGGAGGCCCAAAATATGGTGTAGTTATTTGAGTGGATGTACTCGAAAATAGTTCAACCAAGAGAGGGAAACTAGTGGTGTTTTCCAATATGTAGGGTTACCAGTAGTAGCTCTTAGGTTCCATTGCCTTAGAGGTTTTGACCTATAGGGAGTCAACCTCAGTAGTTTCCATTTCGACCTTATGGTCCTCATGTATCATCCCATATAAATATAGAAATATGACATTTTCATATTTATCATATTTTTGAATTAATTGTTAATATTACTTTAAAATGGATGCTATGTTCGATGGCGTACCTGATACACAACAACTGGTTTCATTTAAACCTTACGCTGCACACTAATAATATAATAATATTATTTTAAATGGTAGTTAACACCTATCCGTTTTATTGAAGGGAATAAATATAACTAACTAAAATATGAATATACATTTTTTAGATGTTTTTACATTTATCCAATAATATTTAGAGGCATAAAAAGTGAATGAATCCAATTTTAAGCACATATTCTATCATTTACTTTAAAAGGTCGATTTACCGCCTTTTAATGGAGAACCCTCTTTAATTATATTTTTGGTCACTTTTATATGTTCTTTTTGACAAAATAAAATTCTTCTTCAGAATTGAGTCATCAAAATTTACATTGGGTAAAATTTTGGTATTTTTCTGATAAAATTCATTTTTAATGAATAGTGAAAAATATTGTATTTTAATTCAAATGTTGCTTTTAATATAATTTATTTATGTGGTTAGATTATCTATTTAATTTGTTTCAAAGTGGAAGTAGATTATATTTTTATAATTTAAGCCAATGTTGGTCATTGGAAGCAATTTCACTTTGAAATTGGACATAATCAACTGTCAATCTTTTGGTTGTTAATATTTCTTAAAAACATGCTTTTTTGTTTTGACAACGGAAATTAATTTTAATTTAATTAATTCAACTTCTATGTATTGAATTTGGTAAAATAGACATTTTTTCTGAATTTGGAATATCAAATATAGCTTAGGCTGTATTTTAGGTATTTTTCTAAAAAACATCAATTTTTGATGAATACTGAATCCACTAAGTAATAGTTAAAAATATGATATTTTCAATTAAATGAAATTTTACCACTTATGTGAATTGAATTTCGAAAATCCGACATACATGGTAGTTATTATTAAGTAAAATGTGCTCCAATAAGATGAAAATAATTTTTGGTGAATAGTAACTTTTAACTTCTATTTACCGCGGTTAAAGGTAAATAGGGTAATTCAAGGTAAAAAGAATATTATAATAATAAAAAATTACCTTAAAACTTTTCCTAACCTTATTGGATGAGTCATGGTCGTCCATGGGCATCCTTGGGTCGATTTTGTGGCCCCATGATGCCACTTAAGAGTGATCATGACACTATATTTTAATTAACTTAAAGTAAAGACAAAAAATGACATAAAAATATCTTTTTTTAAATTAATTTTGACATAAGGTTATATAAGTTATCTCTTCGACTTTAATTATTTTTTGACCATTATAAACTTAAAATCATTATATAATATAATAATATTTGCACATTTTTCTAAAGAGCCCCCCCTTTATAAAAAGCCCTCACTTCTAACCAATTCCTCAGACCTCTCAAGACCATTGGCCCATCCATCCTCTACTCCAATAAGCTCCCAAGATCCCTATCTTCATCTTATAAGCCTTACCTTAGTCATAAATTACTTCTAGAAATCCTTTTGGTTCAACCCAAGGGGTGTTACTCGATTTAAATGTAATGTCCTCTCTTAAGTTCTTTTGTTTCATTTTAATTTTCCAACCCACTAAACTCTTTTTATTTCATTTTTTAACAACACCAGTATCCTCAATATAATAGAAAGTTGTTATGATAATTATTAGAACTACACTAACCCACACCTCTATCTAATGGGTAAAGAACATACTGTTTCTGTAGATGACAAACTAATGCCTCACGAAACGATGATTGTTCAATTATCTCCTACTGCCTCTCATGGTGGCCATTAAGATGGAATGGTATTTATACATGATATATATTATTTTTATGTTTTATTTATGCTTATTTATTTTACATTTATAGAAATCCTTTATGGTTTCCATTATGGGTAAATGCGATAATTTCATTTGAGGAAGTGCGGACTACCACCCCCTCAAAGTGATATGACTCGTTCATACCATACGAGGTACGTATAAAGGATGGAGTTAATTATATTATATATTATACATTACTGGAATTATAATATAATTATTTATCATTATGTCTTCATTCCATTAAATACGAAATAGAAATGAAAGTCGGGTTCATGTGTACGAACGACTTACGATCTCTATAAATGGTGAATTTCATTTCTTACCTCCAAATGTTATGTACTATTTATAATACATTTATATAATGGATATATATGATATATATGATATCTAAATCATGAATATCATTCTGTATATAATGAAATTTTGACCACATGAACAACTTTTAATTATAAGAAGTTCATTTTTGACTCCAGTACCAAATACCGACAAAACGACCCTTATTAACTTAAACGATTACATAATGTTTATAACATGGTAATAAGTGATATAAAATGAATAATGACCTTGAAAAAGGTTCTTAAGAAAGTAGAAATTAACATTAGTTTATTATTAAGGAAATTAAATAACGAACGGGTTAAGTCTGACATGAGGTAAGGGATCTTCTTAACCCAATTCCCATTCTTTGGGTTGATCATATCTTTTGTATTTATATCATTATTTGATTTATACAATAATTTATTATATACTGTGCATAAACCCCTTTTTTACTTTTACTTTTATTCAAAAGGAATCTTTTCTCAATGAAGTTTTTTACTAAATGACAAAAAGTATGTTTCCTTTTAACTTACGCAGTGACAACGACCTTTCCGACACCGCGAGTATTATTTGATCTTTGGCTTCATTAACAAGCCATAATGATTTTAAAAAGAAAATAAATATCATATACTATTTTACATATTTTGTTATTGAAAATGGTTTTTGAAATGGACTGATTATTTCAATATCATGAAAGTATTTCTTGTGATTGAAAATGAAATGTTATTAGTGAAATGTTTGTATTTTCAATACTTATGTTTTATGATTTTATTATGGTACTTAGACATTTGATGAGTGGTTATGTGATAAACCAATTGACAGGTGGTGCAGTGATTAGCTATGATGGGTGGTTATGTTATAACCTCCAATGCATTGGGTATGGAAGTCGGCCGTATGACTATTCCATTTAGTGATATGTGTGGAAGTCGACCGTATGGTTATTATATTTAAGTATGTTTATGTGTCAAGTTACCTCTATATGTTATGAGTTTTTTATATGGGTTTATGGTAATATTTTGGTTACAAAATGCTATGTAATGATCTTTTATTCAGTGATGAGTATTTACTAATTCATAAAGGTTAAAAGTATTACTTCTGATAAACTATTCCTGGTTTACTTGTTATTTTAAAAAAACTAATAGTTTTCCGTCTTTGTGTATCCCTTACTGATCTTTTTATGCTCATCCCAGGTTTTGGAAATGTTTTTCACAAGACATAAAGTAGAATAAGGTCAAGTATGAGATCAAGGAAACATCATGATGTCTAAAACGTGGAAGTAGACATGACTCTTTTTTTCAATGATTTTTTATTTTATGAAAAAAATAGGTACTGAGTAGATGTATCTATATGTAATATTAAAGTTGTTATATATATGTTATGAAATAATTCTCCAAAACTCTAAACCTGAAAAGATCATCAATGTGAATTATTCATTTAATTCAAAATGATGTAATTTTTTAAGGCCGAGTCTTTATACCTCATGCCATCTTAATGGCATTGGAGCTGATGTGATTCATCTATTCAGTATGATTTCAACTTAAGATTAATTTTCTAGTGGGTGTTTGAGATTAGTTTGGTGGAGTCGGGAAGGATTAGCTCTTTCCTTTGTAGCAGTTTCTATCAAGGCCATATTAGAACTAGGGAAAGTAGGCTCATGCTCCACTTAGGGGAGAAAAAGAAGGTAGAGGATAACCTCAACATGTTTTTTGGGACCTAGACAAGGGCTTGGTTATGGAGGAAATCTCTAGAAGATGGTTAGTGGAGATGGGCATAGTTAGTTTCATGCCATAGAGGCACCTGTTCCAGAAAGGTTAGACTAGTTTGTTTAGTAATCGCTTTTGTTCCTTGTTTTATTTGAGAGCTTCACACTCTTTCATTGCACCCACTCTAGCCCAATGATCTAGGACTAGATATAGAGGGTTTTATTATTCCCTTGGTGTTCAGTATACTAGTTGAAGGTTAGACCTGCGTGTTTGTTTTATTCCGGGGATGTAGACTGATGATCGGGCCACGTTAATCATATGGTTATATCTTCATTCTATGTATACCATAATAGGATTTTAGTCTTAGAATCAACTAGTTTCATTATGTACATTCCTTTGTTGAATTCTTCTAGAGATGATTAATGTTTTCATACATGGATGGCTGGTGAAAGGTTTTCATCGGCAACCAGTGCTGTCAGTTGGGCAGTTAACATGTAGAGTCCCTACATTCCTTATTGGTTGATCTGTCAGTGCGGTCATCAATAGTTGAGATTATGGAAGTACCCATCATCGCTATAGAGTTATTGTTTTTTCCCATGGATATTGCGACTCTACCCCTTTTTGTGACATCGAGTTCGGGATAGAAATATGGTCTGATTCATGTCCAATTTTGATGGCTTCTTATCAGATGGATCTTTCTAAGTTAAAGGTGTTGAGGACTATGATAGATGATCTGCTTAAGAAGGGGTTTATCTGGCATAGAGTTTCTCTATGGTGTGCTCTGTTGTTGTTCAAAATGAAGGTGTTTGGTGTCCTATAGTAGTGTGTAAACTACCAAAAGTTGAATCAGGTAACATTCAAGAACTGTTACCCTCTTTAGAGGATTAATGATATTTTCAATAAGCTGATTGGGGTGCAGTGGTTCTCTAGATCGATCAGGGGTCTGGATATGACCAATTGTGGTGAATGAGGGTTATATCCCAAATACTGTTATTAGTTGTAGTTATGGCCACAAATATTTCATATTAAATCCTTTTAGTTCTAAAGAATCACCATCCATGTTTGAGGGGTAATTAAAATTCATCATCTTTGAGTTCCTAGACTGGTTTGTCATCGTATTCATTGATGACCTTTTGATCTACTCATATTCAGAGTAAGAGCATACCGAGCATCATAGGACTAACCTGAATGTCATTCAACACCACCAAATCTATGTAAATCTATCAATGTTCAAATTCTAGGCATGATAAGTATATTTACATGGGCATGTGGTGTCCCAAAAGGGTGTAGAAATGGACCCATAAAATATTTAAGTAGTTGTTTCTTGGGTAGCACCCATGAATGATGTAGATGTATATAGATCTCTTTATCTTGCAATCTATTATTGGAGTGTTTTAACTGAATAATCTCATGTTTCATCTCCATTGACATCTATGAATAGTAAATACAATGATTTTGTGTGGAGAGAGAAGTTATAGATAGCATTCAGCTATCTGAAGGGGAAGTTGGTCAGTACTCTTGTGCATTGGATTCTATAGGAAGGGATGATGTTCGAGGCATTTTGTGATGATTATTGTAAGGAATTTAGATTAATGATAAAATTGTAGTATGGAGTAATCTATTATGGTTATATGTAGTCATTTCATAACCAATGTATTTGATCCACCCATGATACATATTTGACAGTGGTTGTGTTTTCCCTAAATCATTGGCGGCCTTAAATCATTAGGGAGCACTTTTTTTCACTGATTAGGGGAGTTTGAGGTATATGTTTTCCTAATGAGATTTGAACTTATGATAGTGGATGTGGATGGATATTTTCTAGGACTATGATTCTGAGGTCACCTAGACCTCGTGAAATGGGAATTTTAGGGCCATTTACAAAAGAAGGATTTCAGAGAAGGAGGATGTTTTGAAATCTGCAGATGCTTGGAAGGTGATGGAGGAGTTGGTATCCATGCACCTAAATAAAAGAATTGACGGTGGGAGAGGATATTTGTTTCAGATGAAACTACAGTCATCTCCAATTGAGTAGGTGGGAGAGTCTCAGTGGGAGGACTCATAGGCAAAGGGGATACACGATCGTTTTGAACATGGTGACCATCTAGAGGGATGGTTGTGGGTTGGACATAATCAGATGATCTTCAATGGAAGGCTATTTTATCCAGTGGTGATAAAAAATAGATTCCTCCATGAGTTTGATATATCAACCATAGTAGTACAACCTAGATTTTTGAAGATGTACTACGGCTTTATGATGAATTTATGGTTTCCCAAGAAGAAATGGGTAGTGTAAGAGTTTGTGAAATTGTGCTTAGTGTGACTATAGGTGAAGGTTTCACATTGTGTTCTTGGTGTTTTTTACATCCAATAGATTTCCTAGATTTTATTTGGAATAAAATCTCTATGGATATCGTCACATGGTTACCTAGATCCCTCATAGGCTAAAATGCTATCTGGGTAGTAGTGGGTCAGTTGAAGAAATTGGCCCTTTCATTAGCGATTATAGAGTTCGGCGTAGTGAATTACTTGTCAAATTGTATGTGGATGAGGTGGTTCGGCTTCATTGAGTTATAATATCTATTTTCTTGGATTGGGATACACATTTTACATACTGATTATAGAGGGTGTTGAAGCATGCTTTTGGCACCCACCTATTCCCCTGCACTACCTTCCACCCTCAAGCACATGGACGAATAGATAGGAATATCCAGAATCTAAAAGACATGTTTCATGAAAGCATCATAGAAATTATTGGATCATGGTTGTGATAATTACCCTTGGTTGAGTTTTCTTATAGTAATATCTATCAATCTTCTAATGGAATTTTCCCATTTGAAACTTTGTACGGAAGTCCATCTCTTTCAACTTTTTATTGGACAGAAGTTGGGGCGACACCTATTCTTGACCATGAGGTTGTGCCGAGAAAAAAGGGGAAAGTTAAACATGTTTAGGAGAGGATGAATGTAGCACCAGAAATAAGTAAGTCTTATGTAGGCCATAGGATGATACCCTTGGATTTTGAGGTTGGGTACAACATGTTATTGATGGTTTCCAGTCGATGAGGGTAGTGCAGGTTTGGTAGAGGGACAGGCTTTCTCCTAGTTTCAAGAAGACCTTCAAAGCATTGGGGTGAGTTGGCCAGGAGGAAAACCGGTTATCACTACCACCATAGTTGGATAGGATCCACAAAGCGATTCATGTCTCTTATATTTTCAGGTATCTTTATGATGACTCCCATGTCATCAAAAGTGAAGATTTTTATATTGAAGAAAACACGATGTACGTGGAGCATATTGTTGAGATCTAGGACCACCAGGATAAGGTGATGTGTGGATGGAACATTCATTTAGTTGGTGTGTTGTGGAGGCATGGTGGCCTGGGGGAGTCTACTTGGGAGCAGGAAGTGCATATGTGTGACTAGCACCTATGGTTGTTTTTAATTTTTCCTTGTTCTGTTTTACATTTTAAGGTAATGTTTGAACCTTTTTTGTTATTATATGAGTTGTTTCCTTATTTTTTAGTCTGTGATAATGTCCTGAAATTTGAAAAGGTGAAGACCATATTACTAATTGAAATGCATTAATTATGATGAAATCAAACCCGTGTGTGTGAGTTAGTGTTGCCCAGAGTAGATAGTATCTTTACATGGGTGATGGATTCTCTATTTCGTGTGTTCAGATAGTGTGGATTTTGTGATCGTGTGGTGTGTCTTCTATTTTTTTGGTTTAGAAGATTATAGATGAGGTGTACTTGGATGTTGAGGTTTCATTCCATCTTTCAAACAACCCATGGTTGTTTATTGTTTATCCTTGATGTCTGTAGTAGTTCATTATGTGTAGCATGATCTTTGGGAGTTATCTCATAGAGTGGTTATTTGGACCCCAATTTCTTATAGGTATGGTTTGAATACTCGAATGTGAAAATATATTGAGATGATTCCGATGTAATGGTCCATACCACTACAGTCCATTACTTTGAAAAAATATGGTAATTAAGGTGTTCTAGTAGGTAATGTTGACTCATTTTGGGAGTTTTCCAAAATTCAAAATTTTCCAATGGTAGGTCATCCAAATGGTGAGTCACGTCAGTGTCTCCTAATGGAGACATGGAATGGTGTGTACAGAATCAAGAGTTAGGAACGATATGTCTTTATGGAATGTTCTGATGGTGAGTCACAACATTGAATCTTCTCGATAGGTCTCTAGTGGTGGCTCACAATGATGAGTCCCAACAGTGACTCACACCAGTAGGCCGCCAAAGATGAATTGTTCGACAGTGAGTTTCCCAATGATGACTCATCCACTGGTAGATCATCCCACACCAACTCATCCATTAGCAGCACATCCAACAGTGAGTCACCCAATGGTGACTCATCCAACACTGACTCGCGACGGCGACTCACCAAATGATGAGTCATTTTTAATAGTTTGTCAAAATTCCAATTTCCCATTCATTTTTATAGTTTATCCCTTATAACATATCATTTAATGTAAAATTAATTTAAAACCATATTTATGTGGTTTTGAATACATTTCAATTTTCCCAAATGATATAATTTAATTCTTTAAAATCCCTAAGCTTTTAAATGGCCGAACCACATTATCTTGGTCAATATCTGAATGTAATGGATTTTAAATTCATTCATCCATTGATATAGGATCTAGACTTTATATAGATGAGATACTTTATTTTTTGTACATTTCCCATTATCTTGATACTGAGGTTCCCCAAAAAATTCTTCCATGAGGATCCTTACATTATCATTGTGGCATTCGATCATGTTTTCCAAGTGGCTTCTTCCAGTTTCATGAACACCCCTTGCTTTGGTCCAATAAGAAATTAGTGTTTTTCTATTATTCTAAGTAGTGATCCCTTCATCTTCCATTAATTGTTTTATCATAAAGGGTGGGTGTACGATTGTTTCCTTTGTAAATATTGAAGTATCCTAAATAAATAATGATAATTGAATCTGTGAATTATAAATATACATGGGCTAAGAAAATTTGATTGAATATTGTATTTTATTATTATTATGATATAGTAGATTTTTATAGGCAATTTTCCAACTCAAAATCATGGCCTTTGTGGTCTTTTTTCTCACACCAATGATGCCTATGTTTTTATCATGTGTTAAATGGATGTATATATGTAACTAATTAACCACATATAATTGGTATATTTAATGGATTCACTAGGATCTAACTTTTTATGTGATCACCAATGAATTAAAAAGTGAAATTACAGAATATGAGCATTCTCAAATTTGAAAATTGTGCCCTATATGGTTTTACACTGCTGCTTTTGAGGGTAGGTTGTGTGTAGGGTTCATTAGGTGGTGTAACAGAATCTCAGGTTGAGAGATTGATTAATTGTGGAATGGATGAGTAGTTATTTGTAGTGGAAATACAATTGGGTTGCGTAAAAATGTGTTTTTGGATGTAATGAGTGTGTTGTTTTTTGGCTGGGGGCATCTAAGAAGGTTGTGGTGAATTGTGTTATGTGGTTCTATGATTTTGGGGGTTTTTTCGTTGAAATGATGGTCTAGGTGGAATGAATTTGAATAATGATGATGGAAGTGTTTTACATGGGTAGTTCACCCAATGTTTCTCCATGAGGAGATTCACTCCATGTATCATTATTGGTAATTTTTTATAGCATGAATGGGTGGTTAACATAGAGTAAATTTGAAGTGTACTAAAATAGGAGGCTCTTCACTTTCTGAAATGACTATGGTGGTGTTAAATTTTTTCAAATGTTTCTTATTTCCAACCATGATTGGTAGTTACTCAAGTGTTGATGGAATGAACAAATTAATTTTTTAATAATGAATAATAATTGGTTAAATGAATTGGTTTTGTTATGAACTAGGTTTGTGGTCGGATGTGTGGTTGTTCATCTAGAGGAAGCATAAATGGTGGTTTTATGCAATGGTTGATAGTTTCTGAAAACCCATATGTTAGTATTAGTTCGTGGAATTATATATATAAACATTTATTTCTTCATGATTTCTCTACGCACCCCATCCAAGATGAGAACTATGTTCCCATCACCCCCATTGTCATAGGTGGGGGTGTCTTTCCAAAACACCCCAGTTAGAGGATATATGTTTGCACAACTGCTCTTTCCATCTCCCTATACTAGGTGGGGATGACCCAATATTCTTCAAACATGTTGTGGTTTATGGGGGACAGGTGTGTATAGGTGATTTGTGTCTTCCCAAGTGTCTTGAGGATGAGATTAGTTGTTGTTTCCTATGTGTATTTAGGATGAAACGTTTTGTGCATTCCCATGTGTTTTTAGGATGTGAGCTATTATGTGGCATATGTGACTGGGGAGGGATGTGGTCATGAGTCCTAGATGTGTGTAGGTGAGATGTGATAAGCTTCCTTTTCCTAGACTATAGGACAAGCTATTTGGCACATGTGTGTGCGAGAAAGTTGTGACGAGGTACTTTTGGAAGAGGCAGGAGAACTAGGATATTTTTCGTTAGGGTGTGCTATCATATAATCAGCGGTAAAGTGGTGGGAGGTACCCTATTATCAATGATCATACTCTATTACTTTACTTGACTTGTGATAGTTGGTGAGCTTTCCTTAGTGATGTAGGGAAGGCTATAATTCCATTCTGGTGTTCTTGGTTCTTCAGTTTTCTGAAGGAGACATTAGTATGTTTTTATCACTTCTAAATAAGAGACTTTGGTTTTCCTAAAAAGTATACATGAATTCTCAGTCTAAATATTAAAAATTCTTTTACGTTTTTAGGAGGACTACAAGGATCATGTCAGGCGTTATTAGCTCGAACATTGGGATAGTTGTTGTGTCACTACTTAGCTTTACATTTAGTATTTTCTTTGGATATTTTCATTTTAGTTGTAATAGTATTATTTTAAACATTCATGTGGGATATATTTTGATTTCATTCATATATGTTATGGATTTTTCTTCTGTTTTAAACATCTTATCTCCCAATATTGGTTACTATAAATGAGTAATTCCTTCCATTTTCTAAGTCTTGTATACCCTTTGTATTTATTTCCACATGAGGGCCTACTAGAGACAGGATGTGGGGTCATATTCTCCCTTTCTTTATTTCTAGTCGATGATGGCAATATTTGGAAGAAGGGGGTCTTGTCTTTGTTATATTATTTTAATATCACATTATTATTTTAATTATTCAACGTTTATTATATTACTATGTCTAGTGTAGTTTTAGAAGTGAATGATTATGGAGTAAATGATAAGGTTAATGTAATACTCATGTTGGGACCTTGAAATATCACTGGAATGTGCCCTTTAATTTGAAGGTATTCTTCTATCTTATTGGGACAGAAGTATTTAGGTCATGAAAATTGACTCTAGGATTAAAAAATGTAACTTACACTCTTAAATTTTTACAAAGGTAACTAGTTTATACCTAAGCTTTTATGTTATAAAAAAATATAAAATAACCTCTCATTGAAAATTAAGATGTTGGGATTCTATATTAAATCTAATCAAAATTATAAATAATGGAATAAAATTATCAAAATTAGAAAAAAAATCATATATAGAAAAACCATTTTTTATTTAATTGATTTTTGACATTATGTGTTCAAAAATATATTTCACACTCATTAGTAATTAAATTAATGTAAATATTATTTTATATGTGTTCATAAATAATAATATAGTCATTATTTTTAAATTTTAAATTAGTTTATATAAAAATTATACAACAACATCAAAAAAAATTATGTGAAAATAATAGTTTCACTATTACCACATTAATTTTCATTAATCAAAATAATCCAATTTTTTTAATTATAATTAATGTGAAATTATAAAGTAATATTAAATTTATAATCTAAAATATTAAGTTTCATTTTTATAATTTTTATTTCTATATGTCCTGTGAAAGAATTTTTAAATTAATAAATAAAAATAAATTGTAGAGTAGATTACTACTCACGTTTTCAAAATATTAATGATTTATTTTATAAAATAAATTTTTAAATGATTAATATTTCTTATTATGTATATATATACCCCTTAAAATGTTACATATTCATTTATGGAAATATAATATGAAGATAATTTCATAAATTTGATAGTCTCTAGAAAAATCAGTATATTCTCTATTATCATAAAAATAAATTATTGTATATATCTCTCTAAACGGTTCACCCTGAGGTAGTATTTTCATTCATAAATTAAAAATGAAGCTCATTTCAACAAATTACAATTATAAAAATAATAAAAGTTTCATTTTAATATGAAATATAATGAAAGCTATTTTTTATAGAAAAAGAACATTCAATTCCTTTTAAAATCATAAAATGAAATGTGAAAAAAAATGTTCTAACTAACTTGTTAAATTAATAATTAAATGATTATATCATCCAAATTTATAGATTCATATCCCCAAAATATCAATTTATAGGACATTATCATAAGATATGGTGTGGTGGTAGTCCATGTTAGTGATTCTGCTAGCATATATCGTGTGTAAATTTCCTCATGTACGTGTTTCCCTAGAATAAAAATTCAACCATATCAAAAAAATTAATATCCATAAATTAAATATATAAAATATTAAGGACATAATATTATTCCTATAAATATAATATAATTCTTTATTTATTACCCTTTTCACACTCTAACAATTGATAACTTCTGCTATTGACATGTGAACCATCGCCTCTTCGACATTAAGTGATTACTTTTACAGCAAAATAATTATATATATATATAAGTATATTGGATTAAATAAGATGGTATTTATGATATAATGATAATTATGGAAGGATATAATGTCATATGACTTCTCTCCATAAAGTTCATTGAGAAATGGGAATGTTACTCATTGATATGTACGACCTACCATCTCCTTGATTGTATTTTTTGTTAATTCTTCATAACCATCATTCATGATTTGTTTCAAAAGTACTATTTATTTATCAATATGATAAATAATTAATTAGTATGATACTATATCTTTTTATAAAATTATCCCTACAACAGTATTTTTCCTACCAAACTAACTTTTGACACATAAACCGAATATTGTCAAAACACCTGACATAAACATAATTGTTTAATTAGTTTTTTACAACATTGTAATATATTAAATAATAATAATGATATACATGGAAAATATATAATTCATGATAATAATTAACATATTTTTATTATTTAGTATGATAAACACAGACATGAAATGTTAGACTCAACATAAGTGATTTCATATCAATTTACATTCCATTGAGAATTATTTGTTGTTGTATAAAAATTCACATTTACAGGCTGTATATAATTATAGTTGACCTGTTTTATCATGAATCTTTATGTTCTCATGATATTTTATGTTTCATTTAATGTTATTCCATCATGGGTATTGTGATTTAAATGATTCAAAGTAGTAAAAACACATTGGTATATTTAAATATTATATTCCTTAATAATGTTTTAATGATATTTTAATGCTATTTCCATTCATCAACATCAAAAAAACATTATTGTTACTTATGAAAAACTGAGGAAATATGGATAATTCTTTATTATTTATTAAATATGGATATTTTATAAGGCGTGTTATGTATTTATATTATTTTATATAAGGAATGTTTTGGATATGAATTTACATGTGGGGAATATATTTTATATTTCCCCATGTGTGTCGCTAGGGTATCATGAGAAAAATAAATTGGCCAATTTATATGAGGTTTGAATTATAGTTTTAATCAATTTTGTGAACGGTCATGAGGTTAAAGGTTTTCAGGTTCCTTATACATGATATACATTAATTATGTATTTATTCATCGATATTTCAGAAATTATTGTTATTATCCATGATATTTTTATATGATAAAATCTATGGATTCATTTCATTCATAGTTTGATGATTAAATTATTATTTTTTTTAAAATTTATTACTTTTTGATGTTTTTTATTCCATATCATGTTTTTAATGGCATGGGTTATTAGTTATTTTCCTTTCCATGTTAATTTATTCTCTCCAATTCATTCTTGGTTCAATTATACTAACCATTACTGAGAATTTGAGTCTATAAATTTTATGTTTCCATTACCTATATTATTATGAATATTCAATTGAAAGAGTATAGAGGATTAATTTTATTTAATTTTATTATGTATACTATTTTTATTTTATTTCATCAATGTATTGTGGGTTTCATCTGTGTAATCTAATTTTTCTATACTATTAAAATATTCAGTCTCTTGGGATTTTATGAAAATGTTATAAATTAATGCACCAGATTTGGGATTCTAAGGATGAGGTATTATAGTTGGTATTAGAGTAGGTTTAGTAGCATCCATGGACTCTAGATTTATATATAATGTATTAGAGAAGATTCCCTTAAGATAAAAAATACGGATTAGTACATAAGAACACCCCAAGAATTTTGGTAAGGTATATATTTATTAGTTTTCTATAGAAATACATGTTTATTTGGATACAATAAGTTGATGTGGTTCTAACATAAAAGTAACTAGGGGTAACAACTCTGACAATGTGGGTTGTTCATGACTCGGTGTAACATGTTTCGCGACAATGGTCCATATTGTGAATATAGTTTGACACTCTCATGAGATATTCTTAGGGTAATTTAAATTTTCATTAAAAATAATTTGGGTGAATTAAAAATAATAAATATCTCTAAGGAAAACACTTTTATAATTACTGGATTGGCTACGAATAAAATTTTCAATATATATTGTATACATTATTAGTTTTGGGATATATATACATAATTTTTTATAATTATATGAACAAATTTATTGTTTTTCTTATTTTATAAATGGTTTCTAAAAATGGGAACATGGCCCAAACCCATTTACCTAATCCAAATAATAATAAGGATCATATATATTATGACGTTAGGCTAATATTTCAACATGAAATAACATCATATGAATTATCTTCATATGACGACATAAAATCATGTGATAATGATATTGTAATGGAATTTTACAAGTCCTTTGGATTCAATGTGATGAATAAAATTTTGAGGATGTAATTTCAATGATGTATAAAGGGATTATGGGAAATAATTTTTTCCCTATATATGATAATTTTTGAAAGAAAGAGCTCCATACTTTCTTTAAGTGAATTAGAATTTGTTATAACTTTTGAGAAAGAGGCCACAATGTTCTTGATTTTAATGGAAAGAATGAAAATTCTAAATTGATATTATTTCACTTCTTGGAGATGATAAAAATAGTATATCAATGTCTCATGTGTTAAAGGAATGTATCCCGATTGGGACTAATGGATCATGATTATGATTGTGCTACTACTACAGACTAAGAGGAATAGTTAATGTGATTATATTTGGAGTCAAGGATTATGAGATTTCAGTATTTTATCAATGATGTAATCGTTTAAAAAAATAATGGAATATATGACTATTGTACTATAATAGAGTATTATTAGGGAGTAAAGATCACATGTGGAATACTACCAAGAAAATAGATTCCATAAAAAGTTATTCTTTCTGGGAAAACAAGTTTAAATGAAAGATAACCATAAATTGTTCATGATACTAAGATAATGATGTTGGAATAATGAGTGTAGAGACCCGAAGCTTGACGTACATAGACATTACATTACATTTGTGGAATACTTAATACATAACAAAAACAGACACACAAGGACCGTTATAGTTTAGTGTCTTTGGAAACTTGGAATATAATCTTCTAATCATGGTGAAAGATATTCAACATCTCCCATTAATATCTTCCCCTTCTTTTTTACCTAAAACCTTTCTTTAGATCCTGGGGAAAAGAAAACATAAAAAGGGTGAGCTCAAATTATCAGTAAGGGTAAGCATGGAGAATATAAAACAAACCATATACATTTGAACATAAAAACATGAACATAATGTTTAGACATAAAAATCTTGAGCAATGACATAAAACATGGCAGTACATAATGCATAGATCAAAATAGAACGTCAATCATGATAAAATAGCTTGTAAATAAAACTTGTAATTTTGGAAAAACATTAAACACATGATATGATTTCTATAGTAGCCAAGACATTGCTTCCAAGACCATCTTAGTGGACAAAGTCCCTTTCTGAATCAAGTTCACTCCTCGTTCCAGTCCTATATTACTGAACCAGATTAACTTACTATTCTAGCCATGCCTATCTCATGAGATATAAATCTTTACCCAATGCATTGGAGGGAGATATATGTCCCACCAATCTCATAATGAAATCATTCTTACTTGTGCCACAACATGAACATAAATCATTCATCATTACCTAAAGTATAAAATGGGTTTCATAGACATCATCCCATCATAACATAATCCATACAAAAAATGGATATCATTTCATCATAATAAAATTGAAACCATGTAAATAATATAGACATTATACTAGAAACATACACATATGAAATAATGTCATCTTATATGGAAAATGGTTTTGATAAAGCACTTGAAATGAATTCTTGAGAAAAATATACTTTCTTCTTGAATATAATTTTATTTTCACAAAATTACATTCAATTTTAAAAGAAAAGGATTTTGTTGAAAATATTCATGAAATCTTGTAGAGTAAGCTATATGAAAATGAGGCGTTATAAAACCGTAAAAATCCGTCATGCCGTTTAAGTTTAAAAAAAAATTCTCCTCGTACTTTTGTTGGAAAAGTCAAAAAGTTCCTCGTATGGAAAAAAAAGAAAGATTATTTACATACCATGAAGTAAAAGTCAAAAATGGGTAAAAATGACTTCAAAAATACATAAAACACTTTTAGAAAACATGTACATGGATGATAACAATATCCCCAGTAAATACTTACGTATAAACAATCTCGGATAAGAACGAGATTGGAAAGGTTATCCCTTACCTTAGGTCCGATATGCTTCGTACGTATCCAAAACTCCTTTATAATGATTTAAATAATGTCATTGACTTATTAAAGAATCATATCCATTATTATTATATCATATATGGTTTACTTATGACTTTATATTACCCGTACTTATGTAAGTTCAATGTTAAAACAACGTTTTGGGTAAAATCATTTTATTTATCATACATGTTTGGACTTGTTGTTCTTGATATTATTACTTATATCCTGATTTAATTAATTCCAAAATGTAAAACATGATTTATATGTAATATATATTCAGCATATACATATATATATATGATAGATTGATAAATGGAATGAAATACACCGTTCATGAAGATGGTAGGTCGTACGTACGCATGAACGCTGGTTTCGTTTCCTTGTTGAATTGAATGGAATTAAGTAGATGACATAAATATATATATACATAAATCCAGTATCATTATTATGTCATATATTTCATGATTACGTATTATATATACTTTATAATCATTAATGAATTGTTATAATGGAGAATGAATCTCATCTCATCGTGGAGATGGTAGTCCGTACGTATGCACGAGCGATGATATCATTCCCATGATTGTGGAATTGTATTGAAGTGTATGTATAATATTTTAGAATCAATATCACTTTATAATAATCATATGTAGTTATTTATTTACACAATTATACCCATCCATGTAAGGTGGTGGCCGAAAACAGATTACACCACGGCGTGGTGATGGTATTCTGTACGTACGCACGCGCGGTGATTTCGTTTTCCATAGGATGGATAGATGGTGAAATAGAGTTGTTTCATACATATAATAACATATCAGTATATGAGTTATACTGATGTTATTACTTCATAATGAAACAACTAAATAAGAAGAAGTAGAAGAAGAAATAAATTTGAAAGAATCAGTAATGGACATTACCTCTTCTTTGAAGCGTCTCTTCTTAACCTCCTCTTAGGGCACTAAATATGGTCTTTGAAGAAGACCACGACCTATAGGATGTTTCTAGGGAATTGGAGAAGTGAAACTGGCAGGGTTTGGCCGATCTTTAAGATTCAAAGTGGTGTGAGAAAGAGAGGGAGGAGGTGCCCTTTTATACGGGAGGAGAGGGGCACCTTAGGAAAACCTAAAGTATTATTTTATTATATAGTCATATTTGGTTTTTAATAGCTCCAAATTGATTTATTTCGAAGATCGGGTGGGGATGGGTCGAAATCCTTTCATCCAATGGAATTTAGACAAGTTTAGGTTTCCATTTTAACCTTATCATTTAGATTTAACTTTAAGTTAAATAATTTTACTTTTACTGTGTCTTCTTGTTTTCTTACACTATAAGGTTAATAAACATACTATAACAAGACAAACGAACCCCAAGTTGTTTATTAATAATATATATAACCTTATCTAAGTCATTTGTCCGATCCTTATATTTTTAGGAATAAAATAACAATTAATAACATAATATTTGTTTTAAAAACTATTTTATGTCAATTTTGACAGTATTTGGTAATTTATTTTTGTGAAAATAATAACAGAATTATTAGTTCCCAAAAAGTTAATTAAATCAATAATAACATGTCGCATTAAACTAAAAAATTATTAGAATTCATAAAAAGTCTCAAATTACATTTATTTGGGTATTTATAACATCAATTATGTCAACATTTCATTAATGTGATAATTACTACATCTTCGTTGTGTCATAAATAAATTAAATTATATAATGTCTAAAAATTATAAATAAAATACCATTATGTAAGAAATATTTTCAGCGTTCTAATGAATATTTATTATTGAATTTATCTTATGTATAACACTATATTAAAAATGTTTTAGTTATTAAACATTCATTTTAACTATTTTAACTATTCTTTAAATAAAATAATATTAAATGCCCTAATCTAATCCATGTGAGCCTAAATGGTCATATTTTATTCCTAAGGCTGTTTTTGGTTCAATTACACTTATCCAATTAATTAGGACACATGTTAGGGTAATAATAATATCATTTGTACCCATAATTACCCAATTTACTTTTAACCGTGGTAAAAAAAGTAAAAAGATACTATTCCCCAAAAATTATTTTCATCTCATTGAACCAAATTTTAGTCCTTGATATTAACTATGTATCTCGGATTTGCGAAATTCAATACAAAGAAGTGGTAAAATTTCATTTAAATGAAAAAGTCAGTTTTTTAACTACCACAAAGTGGTTTCACTATTCATCAAAAATTGAAGTTTTTCAAAAAAATATCAAAAATTTATCCTAAGCATTATTTGATATTCCGAATTCAAAAATGATGTATATTTTTAAAAATTCAAAACATAGAAGTGGCATTAATTAATTTTAAATGTAATTCCCGTCATCAACACAAATAATGTGTTTTTAAGAAACAATAACTATCAAAAGATTGATACTTTTTTATGTCCAATTTCAAAGTGAAATTAATTCCAATGACCAACATTGGATTAAATGGAAAAATATATTCTAATTACACTATAAAACCAATTAAAAATATGATCTAGCCATATAAATTATTGCGATGAAAAAAAATCATTTTTAATTAAAATATAGCGTGTTTTTACAACTCATTAAAATATCAAAGTAATCATAATAATATGAAAAATTTATCCAAAATAAATTTTTATGTCTTGATTCCAAAGAATAATTTTATTTTTTTAAATTGAACTTATAGATATTTCAAAAACAAGATTTAAAGTGGTTGCGCCTTCAAAAGGCGACAAAACAACATTTTTTGAAAAATACTTACTTTACTGGAAATATTGATTTTGTTCTCATACTATGTTCTAGAAAAAGTTTAAGATTAATAATAATGTTATAAAAATAAAAATCTACTTGATACTATTCATAACGTCTAGTTCATAATAATATTATAACCATATATCGTTGTTTAGTGAAACCTGGTATTGCGTACAACACATGTATCGAGGAAGGTCTCGATTGCATGTAATGTAAGCCAAGTGAGGGTTGTGTGTTGTGCAAGACTCCTTTTTTGTTGCGTATAACAAAATCCAACCATCTTTTATTTATACATTGAATATATATATAGACACTCAATGTTGCATAGAATAACTACTATCAAACCAACATGAAATTATGTGTAACACGATCCAAGAATAGTGTTGCGTATACTACAAGCTAATACTGTGTTGCGTATAGCGCAAGGTAATCTTGGTGTAGCGTACAACACAAGATACCAATGAAATTAAAAGAATATTTTTCATAAAATCTTGTGGTGTTACATTCTACCCCCCTTAAAATGAATTTCTCCCTCGAAATTTGTCTGGGATATAAATGGTTTAATACTGGAAAGTTTCGTTAATAGAAACCCACATCATAAAAAAGGAATACCAAAACATATATTTAAAAACTAATGTATGAAATGTAACTGTTACCCAAATTAACTAATCACTGGGTTTCCACATAGGAGAACTTAGGTGAAAATATGGATATGGAAGGAAAATCTAACCATCATGTTCTGATGGAGAGCGGTAGCGAACATGGCTATAAAAAATCCAACAACCACAAAGCCATAGATTTGTGATGATCTAAGGTACCATTTGATTCATCGTATATAAGGGCACTAGGAAAACATTTTTGGTTTTCAAGATCATTTCCCTAAAGTTGAAGAAATTGGAATTAGAAGAAATACGTTCTTGATTTTGGTAGAGTCTCACTCTTGGTCGTTCCTTGGACAATTTCCACTTAAGCTCTTAAAGAAATGAAGTTGAATTTGTCATTCGTGAAGTTTTAGCAGATCATCTCATAGAATGATGGTTCATTCCATCTGTTTGAAACAAAAGGTTAGTAAAAGTTATCAAATATACATAAATCCATTTATGATGAGGATAATCATATACGATTCCAAAAATAGACTTATACTTCATCTATCATACCACTTAATAAAATAAAACTGGTTTCTACTAACCAGGGACTTCCTGTAGGCCAGTGGTATGCCATAAAGGCCAGTCACACTTCAGTTTTGGGTTCGATTCCTACAACCTTATCTGACGCGATGAGTTTTCACCCGTCGTGCAGGTTGTCTTTTTTCTAAAATTATATTATTATGACATTCCATCAATAATATAGATAAAAGTTATAGCCTTAAACAATACTAACTTGTGTATAACATAATCCCTTGCAATCTTTAGGCTTATCCAAAATACATATGTCCAATCTCATAGTACAAAGAAAACAATTACTAGAAATTCCATCTACTGAGCATGTGAATACCATCATTTATCCCCGATATATATTGTTGATCACATTCCAATCATGTGAATACATTAATCATGTATTCTCTTGAAAAATGAATGCCCATTTAACCTTAGTTAAAACATGAATACTGCCAGAAGATAACTATTTCCATATACCAAAATCACAAAATTTCTATATACTCAAACCATGATATCACTTTGTCCTTATTTTAGTCATGATCACATGATTACTATCATATTATTTTCTCCTTATCTCTTCATTATGCTCATTTCATCTGCTTTCCTAAAATATTTCAATCACTTTTTCATGGTTACCAGTACCATATAATTATTGAAAACCAATACATAGATATTCCAAAATTCCACAATACCATAAATGAGATTCCATGATACTATTTTGAAATCCCATTACATAAAAACTTAATCATTACACAACATCATTTTAATACTCAACATCACAAATAGTGATCACATGAGGCTTCCCTTTATCCTTTTCCTTAAGAGGTTTCTCACGTTGATCATCATTAACCTGTTGATTTGGGAATTTATTAGCATAATGCCCCATTTCCTCGCACTTGAAGCATTAAAGTTTTGGTGGAGAGTTCTCTGTAGTCTTTTCTCTATTCAAATCATTAGAAAACTTTTTCCCATTACTTCGATAATCAACTGCTCAATGACATTCTTTTCCACACTTAAAAACATTTTCTAGCACCTTTTAGGAAATCTCCACCATACTTCTTTCAACACTTTGCGCATAAAGATACATTCATCTTCTTTTGACCATTGTTCTGAGATTTCTCCATAGAATCCATCTTTTGTTTCTTGTCAAAACCATGATATGGATATGTTACACCAACTTCCAGTTCTACCTTGATAACACAATGCACAATTTCTCCATAGCTACTGAAGTCTGTTATAGCTAATGCCCTTCGAAGACTTGGTTTTAAGCCACTGAAAAATCGATCAACTTTACTTTCAGGTTGGATAATAAATCCAAATGCATACCTTGCAAGTCTTTTAAAATTGGATTCTTATATACCAACAGATTAATCATCCTTCTTCTTAAGCTCAATCAACCTATTTTCCATCTTTTTTCGAAGAATACAAGGGAAATAATTACTAAAAAACCAGTTCGTGAACTCGTCCCATTCCATGGACTCAATTTCAACTCATTGCCTCATATTCTTGATAAGATTCCACCATTGATCAGCATCACCTTCCAAAAGATATACCGCTAAGATGACATTATCATGCTCAGAACATTGTAGAACTGAAAATATCTTTTCAGTGGTACTGATCCATTGTTCAGCCACTAAGGGATCAGAAGACCCACTGAATGAAGGTGGGTGCTGCCTCATGAAGGATTCAACAAAATGTTGCTCCTTTTTCTGCTCATTTTGAAGTCCAGACTGATTCATATCTTGTGTAATTATAGAAATAAGATTGTACACTCCATCTCCCATGACATTGGTTTGGCCAGGAGGATAATCATTGCATTGTCCATTACATTGATCAACACGGTTCCTTCGGGTTCCATCCATCGTCTAAAACCCAAAAATAATAGTGTGAGAGGAAAATACTATGCTAGGGAAAACAATATAATAAATGGTGTGTACCTTAAATATATAACATCTTAGGTTTAATTCTAAGATCGTTAGTGCAATTCTAGGACTATAACCTACACATATACTTAACCTTAGGGACATCCCTAGACATACCGTAGAAATATCTCTAGGTATTTCACTAAAGTTTTCGCATCCTAGTTTCCAATGTTTAACTAAACCTTTCCTCTAATACCAACTGTAGAGACCCGAAGATTGACATGCATAGACATTACATTACTTTTGCAGAATACTTAATACATAACAAAAATAGACAGACAAGGACCGTAATAGTGTAGTGTCTTTGGAAACATGGAACATAATCTTCTAATCGTGGTGAAAGATCTTCAACATGTCCAATAAGGATCTTCCCCTTTTTTTCTTACCTAAAACCTTTCATTATATCTTGGGGAAAAGAAAACATAAAAAGGGTGTTCTCAAATGCTCAGTAAGGGTAAGCATGGGGAAAATAAAACACACCATATACATTTGAACATAAAAACATGAACATAATGTTTAAACATCGAAATCTTGAGCAGTGACATAAAACATGGAAGTAATTAAGGCATAGATCAAAATAGAACATCAATCATGATAAAATAGCTTGTAAATAAAACATGTAATTTTGGAAAAACATTAATCACACGATATGATTTCCATAGTAGCCAAGGCATTGCTGCCAAGACCATCTTAGTGGAAAAAGTCCCTTTCTGAATTGAGTTCACTTCTCGTTCCAGTCCTGTATTACTGAACCGGATTAACTTACCATTCCAGCCATGTCTATCTCATGAGATATAAATCTTTACCGAATACATTGGAGGGAGATATAGGTCCCACACATCTCATAATGAAATCATTCTTACTTGTGCCACAACATTAACATAAATCATTCATCATTACCCAATGTATAAAATGGGTTACATAAACATCATCCCATCATAACATAATCCATACAAAAAAATCGATATCATTTCATCATAAGAAAAGTGAAACCATGTAAAAAATAGAGACATTATAATTGAAACATACACATATGAAATAATGTCATCTTAGATAGAAAATGGTTTTGATAAAGCCCTTGAAATGAATTCTTGAGGAAAATATCCTTTCTTCTTGAAAATAATTTTATTTCCACAAAATTTCATTCAATTTTAAATGAAAAAGATTTTGTTGAAAATAGTCATGAAATATTATAGAGTAATATTCATGAAAATGAGGCGTTATAAAACCGTAAAAATCCGTTCATGCCGTATAAGTTAAAAAAACATTATCCTCGTACTTTTGTCAAAAAAGTCAAAAAGTTCCTCGTATGGTAAAAAAAGAAAGATTCCTTACATACCATGCATTAAAAGTCAAAAATGGGTAAAAAGGACCTCAAAAATACATAAAAACACTTTTATAAAACATGTACATGGTTGATAACAATAGCCCCATTAAATACTTACGAATAAACAATCTCGGATAAGAACGAGATTGGAAAGGTTATCCCTTACCTTAGGTCAGATATGCTTCATATGTATTCAAAAATCCTTTATAATGATTTAAATAATGTCATTGACTTATTACAGAATCATATTCATTGTTATGATATTATATATGGTTTACTTATTACTTTATATGACCCGTTATTTTCTAAGTTCCATGTTAAAACAACATTTTGGGTAAAATCATTTTATTTATGGTACATGTTTGGACTTGTTGTTCTTGATATTATTACTTATATCCTGATTTACATAATTCCAGAATGTAAAACATGATCTATATGTAATATATATTCAACATATACATATATATATATGATAGATCGATAAATGGAATGAAATACAATGTTCATGGAGACAGTAGGCCGTACGTACGCATGAATGCTTTTTTCGTTTCCCTGTTGAATTAAATGGAATTATGTAGATGAAATACATATATATATACATAAATCCAGTATCATTATTATGTCATATATTTCATGATTACGTATTATATATACTTTATAATCATTAATGAATTATTATAATGGAGAATGAATCTCGTCGCGTTGTGGAGACGGTAGTCCGTACGTATGCACGAGCGATGATATCATTCCCATGATCGTGGAATTGTATTGAAGTGTATGTATAATATTTCAGAATCAATATCACTTTAGAATAATCATATATAGTTATTTATTTACACAATTATACCCATCCAAGTATGGTGTTGGTCGAAAACAGATTACACCACAGCGTGGAGATGGTATTCCGTATGTACGCACGCGTGGTGATTTCGTTTTCCATAGGATGGATAGATGGTGAAATAGGGTTGCTTCATACATATAATAATATATCAGTATATGAGTGATACTTATGTTATTACTTCATAATGAAAAAACTAAAGAAGAAGAAGTAGACGAAAAATAATGTTGAAAGAATCGGTAACGGACATTACCTCTTCTTGGAAGCGCCTCTTCTTAACCTCCTCTTAGGGCACTAAATATGGTCTTTGAAGAAAACCAAGACCAATAGGATGATTCTAGGGAAGTGAAGAAGATAAAATGGTAGGGTTTGGCCGATCTTTAAGGTTCAAAGTGGTGTGAGGAATAGAGGGAGGATGTGCCCTTTTATAAGGGAGGAGAGGGGCACATTAGGAAAACTTAAAGTATTATTTTATTATAAATCCATATTTGGTATTTAATAGCTCTAAATTGATTTATTTCGAAGCTCAGGTGGGGATGGGTCGAAATACTTTCATCCAATAGAATTTAGTCAAGTTTAGGTTTCTATTTTAACTTTATCATTTAGATTTAACTTTAAGTTAAATAATTTTACTTTTACTGTGTCTTCTGGTTTTCTTACACTATAAGGTTAATAAACATACTATAACAAGACAAACGAACCCCAAGTTTTTTATTAATAATATATATAACCTTATATATGTTATTTTTTCGAACCGTATATTTTTAGGAATAAAATAAAAATTAATAATATAATATTTGTTTTAAAAACTATTTTATGTCAATTTTGACACGTTTTGGTAATTGATTTTTTTGAAAATCATAACAGAATTATTAGTTAGAAAGAATTTAACTATATAAATACTAACATGTCATATTAATCTAGAAAATTTTTAGAATTCATAAAAAGTCTCAAATTACATTTATTGGGGTATTTATATAATCAATTATGTCAACATTTCATTAATGAGATAATTACTGCATCATCATTGTGTAATAAATAAATTAAATTATTTAATGTCTAAAAATTATAGATAAAATACCATTATGTAGGAAATATCTTTATCTTTCTAATTAATATTTATAGTCGAATTTAACTTATGTATATCTCTATATTAAAAATTTTTTAGTTATTAAACTTTGATTTTAAGTATTTTAACTATTCTTTAAATAAAATAATATTAAATGTCCTAATCTAATCCAAGTGGGCCTAAATGGTCATATTTTATTCCTAAGTTTGTTTTTGGTCTAATTAAACTTATTCAATAGAATTAGGACATGTGGTAGGGTAATAATAATATCATTTTTACCCTTAATTACCCTATTTACTTTTAACCGTGGTTAAAAAAAGTAAAAAGGTACTATTCACAAAAAAATTATTTTCATCTCATTGAACCACATTTTATTCCTTGATATTAACCGTGTCTCTTGGATTTTTAAAATTCAATTCACATATGTGATAAAATTTCATTTAAATGCAAAATTCAGTTTTTTAACTACCACGAAGTGGTTTCACTATTCATCGAAAATTGACGTTTTTGAGAAAAAACCAAAAATTCAACCTAAGAATTATTTGATATTCTGAATTCAAAAATGATGCCTATTTTTAAAAAATCAAAACATATAAGTGGCATTAATTAATTTTAAAATTAATTCCTGTTATCAAAAAAAAATAATGTTTTTTTAAGAAACAATAACTATCATAAGATTGATACTTGTTAATGCCCAATTTCAAAGTGAAATTAATTCCAATGACCAACATTGGATTAAATGGTAAAAATATATTATAATTAAACTTTAAAACCAATTAAAAAGATGATCTATCCATATAAATTATTGTGATGAAAAAAGTTTTTTTAATTAAAATATAGCGTGTTTTTACTATTCATTAAAATATGAATGTTATCATAATAATATGAAAAATTTATCCAAAGTAAATTTTTATATCCTGATTCCAAATAAAAATTTTATTTTATCAAATTGAACTTATAGACATGTGAAAAACAAGATTTAAAGTGGATGCACCATCAAAAGGCGGCAAAACTACATTTTATGAAAAATACTTATTTTACTCGAAAAATTGATTTTGTTCTCATACCATGTTCTAGAAAATCTGTATGATAAATAATAATGTTATAAAATTCAAAATGAATTTGATACTATTCATAACGTCTAGTTCATAATAATATTATAACCATATGTCGTTGTTTAGTGAAACCTGGTATTGCGTACAACACGCGCTATCGAGGAATGTCGTGATTGCGTGTAATGTAAGCCAAGTCAGGGTTGCGTGATGTTCAAGAATCCTTTCTTGTTGCATATAACAAAATCCAACCATATTTCATTTATACATTGAATATATATATATATATATACACTGAATGTTGCGTAGAATAACTACTATCAAACAAACTTAAAATTGTGTGTAACACGATCCAAGAATAGTGTTGCATATACTGCAAGCTAATACGGTGTTGTGTATAGCGCAAGGTAGTCTTGGTGTAGCGTACAACACAAGAAATCAATGAAATTAAAAAAATATTTTTCATAAAATCTCGTGGTATTACAATGAGATTATTAATTTAAATAACGTATATTGGGTAGTACAAACTAACTAGGAAATGATTAATTATTTTTCATAAAAATTGGATTATGTCATCATTTATGGAGTTTATAACACTTTTGGATATAATTAATATTTTGAATAACATGTGTATTACTTATGGAATATGGAATAATTCATGTTTCCAATTATGTTTTATGGTAATTCATGTTAATATCATATTTCACGAGAATTAATGGTGATTGTTTTTACATTTCTGATTTGTGATGATTAAAGTGATATTTTATGTTGATTGAAGGATAATGATATGTTCATTTTGGATATTCGGTTCCCTTCCTTTTTAGGTTTATGACCATAATCATTTAAAAAGGAATACATTTATTATATTTTTATTGTTGATCTTTGGAAGTGGTTTTAGATGTTAATGTCTTATGTCACCATAGGATGCATCATATTTTATGAAATGAAGTAGAAATAGTTCAAGGCACAAACAATGGATAAAATTGTTTTTGTGAAATAGAAAAAAATATTTACATTAATTCATAGAGAGTGAATGAATTAAAAAAATATAGTAATAGTGGTATTCAAATAAAATGTTTTCATATTAGCATCAGTTTTTATATCAATAAAATTTTACACTAAATTTGTTTTAGAATTTTATGTCATTAACTTGTTGCAGAACCTGTTATCTTTCACTCTCTATCAGAACAGGATTGTAAAGTCCTAGGCCCTAGTTTCCCAAATCCAATTACTTATTTTAATAAATTTTCATATAAACAAGGAGGTTTATCCCAAAGGAATGAATAGATTAGTTGCCCATAAAAACTAGATACATACATAGTTTTTACATTAAAACATGAAATGACATAAAATAAATCAAATTCACAAAATCCTCAAGATTATCAGTATAAGTCAGTAATAATATACAACTTCTCATCCTGGGAAAAAATAAAAAATAAAAAGGGGTGATCATAGATTCTCTGTAAGGGTATGTAATAAATCATAAGAATAAGTAAAAGGAATGAATAAATAAAAGTACATATTCCATTAAACCACAAACATGAGCACAATAAGATAAGAATAAAAGATGAATAAATAATGTCATAAGAAAACAAAACCATGTATATGTTACAAGTCAAATAATAACATGAAATATGAATTACTAGTTTCATAGTGATGGAATTCATAATTTTGGACATCTTAATCATACCATCAAGCCCTCGTCCAAGACACCATATATATGGGGTAAAAACCCAGCTCAGTTTTTCTCATGATACCTAGTGATGCATCAAGGGGATATAGAGTGCCCCGCCCATAACTTACTAATTCAAATTCAATACACATAGTATAGAGGATAAAAATAATCATCATATATATTTATATTGAAAGTAACATTTTAAATGTATATTACCTTCCCCAACTAGTAAACATAAACACTAACCATTTTGAGTAATATGGTGAATTGTATCCAGACATCACATTCATAGTAAAACTAATAATAAACCATATAATAATATATGGTAGCTGATATTATATAATATTAATCAAAATTGATCATAATAATAAATGGGAGTGTGGAAATAGATGAAAATACTCTTATATAATCATATTGTAACTCTTGATTGAAATATTATTTTACTTGAAAAGATGTGTTCTTTCAAAAAAATTATTTGTTTAAAATATGAAGTGAACTAAGATAGTTTTCAATAATAAAATGTGTTATTGTAAAACAATAATTTTCTCTTAAATTAGATTATAGTGTTCCCTTGAAATCTGGTAGAATTCGAGAAGCCCCCCTTGAATCTGGTGTGTTTATCGGGAATCATTTAAGATATATCCTTTTTAAAATAGTAAATCCCCATAAAATAAAGAAGGATTATGAATGGTAAACATATATAAAACTTTCACCCAAAATTTAATATGAGTATATAAGAATAATTAATAATCCCATTTTTTTTAATGATTGAAAAACTGAATACTGAAATAATATGGAGGTTTGGATAGAAAACCCTTACATTAGGTTCTAATGGGTCATACACATGAACTTAACATCATGGATAATACAATTAAATAGAATAATTAATTAATATGGAACTTCATATACATGTACTTTATTTATTATAGTTTTTATGTTCATTTATGGCCTTTTTAATGAGGTAACACACAATTTTATCGATCGGAAGCGTTTGTTTCCTTAGTTTTCCCCATCAGTATAATTGTATATGAGTATAGAAGTTCTTTTGGAATGGGTATAATTCTATAGAATTGAATATATATGATATTAATGAACATAAATAAGTTTAAATATTCATATATATCACTTGGTGACATGGAATGAGAGTTAATAATTAAATAAAACATTTAGTGATAATCGTTTAGATTTTTATGGAGGTTTTCGATCATAGAAAAATAGTTTTGTTCTATTTTATAAAATCATTATATATTATGGTTACAGAATCATTAAATAAGATATAATAAATATTTTATAATCTATTTCTACCATAAAAATAGTTTCATGTCTAGACATTAAGGATAAATTGATGAATGAAGGTTCTTTTTCCATTAATGTTGTAAATAGGCACCCCTTGGGCATTGATTTCATTTTTAAAATAAAAGAGAGATAGAGATTGTAGTTAGAGGAAGAATATTAGATTAACATAATATAATAATAATATATATATGTTAAGGTAATATTAGGATCTTTTTTATAGTGGAGTAATGGTGACGATAAGAAAATAAAATAAATTTAAGATGAAACTAAATGAAAATGGAAGAGGGTTTACCTATTGAAATGTCCTCATTGAGAACATCCGTAAGAGAATGGGTTTTGAAATTATTGAAATTCTAATAGCATATAGATGTGGGTAGAGTCTAGGGAAGAGGATGTGAGTATAACATTGACAAGATTAAAGGTATAGAGGTGTGTGGAGAAGAGGGATGCAAGGGTGGTTGTTATAGTGGATGAGAGGGGTTATTTCTCATTATTCTATTCATTATTTTTTTTCTCAAGGTAAAAAACTAGTGTTGATTCATGTGACTAAATATAGTTATAAGTTCATGTGAGTTCAATCCAAGGGTGCTTATATAATCCATGACTCATGGAATATTGTATTTATCGTATAATGTATTTATACTGTAAATTAGAGTATTTTATTATTCACTAAAAAATCATGTATTCCCGAAAAATACCAATAATTCACCATAAACATTTTTTTTCATTTATAATTCAATAATGGACCCCATTTTATCAAAATAAGTTTCTATATATTTTAGATTTATTTTTAAATAAAATCATTATGTACATGAAAAATACATATTCCAAAATAAAATTGATTATTTAACACTTCCAAAAATTATTTAATCCCTAATAAAATTATCCTAAAATCATAATGCAAAATATTATTTATCTATGAAATAACTTCAAAAAATGAATTTTATTTTGAATAATATTTTTAATTATAAAATTACAATTAAATATTTATGACTTATAAAATACCAATACTTAAATATTAATTTTTAAAATATTCACTTACTTTTATTATAATATAATTATATCATATTTTCACCAATGAGATGCCTAATTTTATTTATACTTACATGGGTGATTTTACTATTCATTAGGCTGATTTACTATTCATAAGGGTCATACCACCATTGGTTTGTGAAAGTTATCATTTTATCAGTATATGTTTCTTAACATCTATAAACATCTCTAATTTATTTTATTATTCATTTATAATGGTTTTATTTTCTTCACTAAGTTAATTTATATAATTAATTCTATATAAATTAAACATAAGATGGGAAATTTATTGATAAAATTCTGGGTCGTTACATTCTCTCCACCTATAAAAAGTTCCTACATGAAATTTTTTAAATTGTCACATCACAAAATGATTTTGGTAGTTCTTTATCATAATCTCATCAAGCTCTCACATCTCATGTTCAATTTTATGATTCTTCCAAAGTACCATTACCAGCCAAGTCATCCGATTTTTCAACACCTTCTCTTTAGTGTCTAGAATCTAGATAGGATCTTCCCTATAAGATAAGTCAGGTTCCAATTAAATGCCTTCATAAGTGAGTAAATGTGTTGGGTATGACATTTACATTATCAAAAATGAGACATGGAACACATTATTAAATTTAGAAACTCTCTGTGGCATCTCCAAATGATAACCTGCAGATCCAAAATTACCAAAATTTCAAATGGACTAAGGTACCTGGGGCTCAATTTCTATTTCTTCTGAAATTTTATAACAAATTACCATAGAGATAATTTCTTTAAAATTTGAAGTCCCACTTGAAATTCCGAACACATCTTTTGATTATTATCATAGATATTTTTCTTCCCTTGAGATACATTTATATGGTTTAGATTTACTTTTCGTTGGTTGTTGTTTCCCACACATGCTCTAGGCCCACAAGCTCTATTTCACTAACATCATCCCAACATGATGGTGTACAACAACAATTTCCATACAATGCTTCATATGGTTTCATTTGAATAATCGAATGGAAAATATTATTATATTAACACTCCACCAAAGGTAAATGTAGATCCCATGTACCATGAATATCATGTGATCATGATCTCAACATGTATTCTAATGTTTGGATTGTCCTTTTTGACTACCCATCAATTTGAGTGTGATAACCGATACTCAAATAAATCTCAGTTTCAAAATTGTTCTGACGTCTCTAATAGAATTTTGATGTAAATCATGGAACATGATCAGACACAATTGAGAGAGCTACACCAAGATGACTTGAAAATACATTAATATAGATTTGGGTAATGCGATATAGTGTAAAAAACTCCCTTATAGTGAGGAAATGTGCAGAATTGGTATGTCTATCAACAATTACCCATATTCAATCATTATTTCTGAGAGTTTTGGGTAATCCCATGAAAAAATCATTTGTAATGTTATCCCATTTCCATGTAGAAATAAGAAGAGGTTGCCTTAATTTCCTAGGATGTTATCATTCATCCTTCACTATTTTAAATACTAAACATCCTGATATATTATTCGAAATTTCTTGCTTAATGTTTTCCTTGCGAGAACATTCCTTCAAATATCTATACATCGTAGTACTACTAGGGTGTATTGGGAAATTCTAACTATGATAATCATAAAATAACTCCCTCTTTAGCTCGGGGATAGTGTGAAGACATATCCTCCTCACAAATTTCATAATTCTTTCCTCCAACATGATGTCTTCCGACATCCCATCATTCACATCATTGATTTTTTTTGGATGATTCTCATCATCAGACTAAGAACATTTAATCTTTTCCAGTAAATATTTATTGGAACCCATTTGAAAAGCTAGTCATTCTTCCCATCCCTTGATAATTTTCATATCTATCTTTACTAGAAACATTTACACTGAGTCCTTTTCAATTTTCAATTTGTTATGAATTCCATGATCCTTCATACTCAAGGCATCATCTTCCTTATTCACCTATCCCGACTGGTAGTGTATTTAACAATCACAATCCTTGAGTAGATTGAGAAATATACTTTACTTCATGTCGAGTTTTTTTCTGTGAGATGATATATTTCAGGATATTTTGATCATTATATATCTCACACATTTCTCCATATAGGTATCATATACATATCATCAGAAAAAATATTACAGCTACTAACTCACGATCATGTGTTGGATTGTTTTTTTCATGTGTTTTTAACAGCCTTGATGCATAAGAAAAAACTATATCATTCAGCATAAGGACACAACCATGTACTTTTTTTATCCATCAATATAAATAAAAAATTCAAAATTTTTAGATGGTAGAGACATGAATAGATACATTCACTATCATTTTCTTAAATTCTTCAAAATATTCATCAAATTATTTTGTATATATGAACAAACCCCATTTACATGTAAGCTTGGATAACAAGTAAGATATTTGGGAGAAGGTCTAAAATAACTATTGATAATAACCTTCTAAACCATGAAAACTACATACCATGGTTATGTTTGTTGGTTTATGCCATTACTGAACTACCTTTTTCTTTGTCAGATCAACTAAGATTCCATATTTAGAAAATATATGGACATGAAAAGAAACTATTTGAATAAAAAATTCACATTTTCTAAACTTCCCATATAAATAATTACTTCTAAGAGTCTCCATAATAATTTTAATGTGATTCTCATCATCTTTTTAGATTTCGAATAATACCAATATTTCATCAATAAATACCAGAACAATGTCATAATGATATTCCATGAAAACATTATTAGTTATATCAATTTAAAAAATGGTTGAATTAGTCAATACAAATGTAATTACTGTAATTTCTCAATTCTTATACCTCTTCCAAAATGTTGTCTTATGGTGGTGGACCCTATGCTGGTGGGTCTAGTGGAATCTGCTTCCCAATAGATGGCGGTGCTCCAGGTACTCCACCTGAAGGTGCAAACACTATAAGAGTGCCCTGTACTGAGGCATCTTCGCTCGGTTTTCCATTGTCGTGTACTCTCTCGGGAATCCTGGCGGGCCATCTACGTGGTGGCATCCTGAAATAAAACAGGTGCTCCACGGTAAATATGTTATACCTAGTGAGATGACTCAAATAAATAAATAAAAACTTTTCAAAAAACAGGAAACCGGTGTTTTGGTGCACTTAGTCAGAAATAAGAATTTAGGTCCTGATGTATGGATACGTTATCCGCCGCACCAACACTTGATTCCCTAAACCAAAATCAACACTCATAACACTTAACACTATTTACTCATAGAAAATATCAGATCCCTAGAGCTTTGGTGGAACTGACACCTCTGATACAAATTTGTCACGGCCCGTGTTGTGACTACCCCAAGCCCGCCTTTCATAGGCCAGGGGCTGGTGACTAGCTCCAGAAAGGCGTATACCTTAAAGGGATGACATTTCCTTTAAACCTGTACAAAGACACAATTCAATAACACAATTAGAAGCAACCAAGAAGTAAACTACTGTAGTAAAAAATTGTACTGAATGTAAAGGGGCCGGAATTCAAGAACAATTGAAAAGTACAAGTACATGTGAAAAGAGAAAACAACTCCTAGATCACCCATTGGGGATCCTACCTATAGGTAGGTACAACTCACAATCATTAGTGTTGCGTCATGTCATGTAAAATGGTCCACCACTAAGCATCGTCCTGTCCTGGCTCCCTCAGCCTTGATCAACGTTGTCCGTCATCTGCACAAGACACAACAAGGTGCGGGTGATTCCCATGCAGGGGTGAGTATAACAACACTCAGTTGGGACCCCGAGACCCCTGAAGTTCTCCCAAAGTTACACAAAGGAAAGACCACAAATGAAGACATCAATCACAGAGCACAAAGTATCCAACAACTCTACTTAGGTACGTTCCCATACTTATATCTAATTTATCAAAATATACTCATCTCATATATGAGGGATGAATACCACAAAGGTAACACCACAAAGGTAAAAGTACCACACATGTATCACCATGAATATAACACCACGAAGACTGAAGTACCACACTGGTAATACCACGAAGATATCACCACAAAGGTGAAGATACCACAATGGTATCACCACGAAGGTAAAATTACCACAAAGGTATCACCAAGAAGATAGCACCATGAAGGTAAAAGTACCACATATGTAACACCATGAAGACAACACCACAAAGGTGAAGGTACCACAAATGTATCACCATGAAGGTAAAAGACTCATCTCACACTAATTATATAAGTATGGCACAAAAGTACATATGATTAGTCGAGAACCTAGATCATCTTATTCTGTCTAGAGGCACTACTAATGACTATGTGGAGTCTGGCCCACACAGGATCGATAAGTACTAAATCCTGCTGACCCACACCGGATCTGACCCACACAGGATCGGTATGCGATGAACCACACAGGATCGTTGACCGCTGACCCACACAGGATCGGTATGCGCTGGCCCACACTGGATCACTTAGCACTGACCCACATAGGATCAGACACACACAAGGCCAATGCTGACCCACACAAGATGCATTGGTACTATGTTCTGTAGGATTTGTCTCCAACCTCCGCCTCACAGTCAGCCACTGGATTCCCGCTCATATCACGCTTGATTATGGGAGAACCGCTCTTCAAGCCTTCATTCATATTTCAACCAGTAGGAATTCCCATTAAGATGTTACCTGATGATCGGTCACATCATGAGGTTCCCAATGCAAAAGATGGCGTGTGAATCAGACGCCACATCTATATGTTATTTGCATTTTAGTGCCGAGGGCCCAATTGTATTTGGAGTCCATCTAACCTGTCCATTCTCCATATTTTTTCAAATCTCTCTTGGATTATTTCAAAAGGAATGCCTTTTCACTAGGGTCCTTATTACATAGACGGGGCTTCAAACGGACGCTCGGTCTGTCAGTTACACCCCTTTCCGTGAAACGGGGGTGATCATAACCAGGTCTGGTCTGGCTCAGTCACGCCCATCGGAATATTCCAAATGGATCGCTTCCCAAAAGGGATCCCAATGCCACTTACAGTGTGTTGATCAGACACATGGTTTTTCTGTTACGAGCATTTCTTTATTCAGGGACTAGTTGGGTCTAGGCCTGGTCTGACTCGGTCATGCCGGCCTGACGCAACGGGTCTCTGGGTCCACCAGACCCCGCTTGGGTCCATACTGCTAAGAGTTGTCTATGTTTGGTTCGTGGTCTCGGGCCACGGTTGGCCCACCCCGTTGGGTGGGGTTTGGCCCATCCACCATGGCCCACTAGACCGTGAGTTCATCCCGACCTGCTGGAAGGTTCGATCCACTAGGCAGGTCTGGCCCGCTTGGTCGGCCCGTGTCGGGCCTGATCTTCCAGAAGGAGGTCTAATCTTCCCAGCTTGCCACGTGGGTGTGGGGTGGTTTCAGCCAACTGGTGGGGCACTGCCCCACCGTGTAACAGACGCCCGTTTTTGCCGACCAGGGGGTCCACCAACATGGCGCGGTGCGGGGGCGCGCCGCTCTCCACATGTCATGGCTTTCATATGCGACCTCATCCAGCTGCACATGATTACACGCTGCTCCGACTCCACCTTCTGCGGCCGGCTCGAGTCGGCCCCCTTCTTCACCCACCGCGGCTTCGGCCGCAGCCCCTGCCCACTGATGGCGTGCGACGGTGCACCGCATGACCTCTACAGCTGACCGGTGCCGGCTTTTCTTGAAGCCACTACGGCATAGCGCCACGACCTCCTCTTGCGGCATGCAACAGCACGCCGACTCCATCGTGGTCGGTCCGTGCCGCCACGCTTATGGTATTTCACAAAGAAAGCAAGGGGTAATCAAGGTAGTGGAGTGTCTGTTCCATCTTTGTTTAGTCTGTGCCCTCCGTGTTATCTTAAAAAAATGAGGGATGAAAAAGGATTCAATAATCAATTGAAATTATACAAAAATAAAATCCCTACCTCAAGATCATTGGGGAATTCCCGCAATTGATGAAGACTCATTGTTCATCGTTTTGTGGTGCTCGTCACCACCTGTGGGAACCGACTCCATCCTCCAAGTGATTGGCATCACAAAAATTTTCATAACTTCATCTCTTGGTGAAGTCGTATCAATACCTCTCTCTAATCTGAATATAAATAGAAGAGGGAAAGGGTGAGTTACTCCCATGGAATTAATGGGGGTTTATTTAATAGGAACCTTCATAATTCCAACGGCATTGTTACAAAGGATTTGAGGAGTCAAAACATTTAATGGCTTGACACATAATTGGTATAGCCACTTCTACTTGTCCTTTAGAGTAAATGAATGAAATAAATAAAATAACAATGTTATTTTATTATTATTTTAAAAAGGTCCAAAATCTACACTTTTCTCTAGACATACTGCAGTGTAAGTCAAGCCTCCTTTAAGTAAACTCTGGCACTACCTATTCCACGGTGCTCTCATATTTTTAATCCGTGAACCGGTTCAAAAGATTAAAAATGCTACCCGCGCGTTTACTGAACGTACCTTAAAAAAAGTTCCAAAATTCATTCTCAGCACACCGGGCCTCATAATCACATGCCTTCAATTTCGGAAAACTCATAATAATTCCATATAATTAAACAAAATTACATGGAAATTCCAGATCTTTACACAACTGATGATATCCAGATTGTGGGTGTATCTTCAAAAAATACTGAGCTCCCTAAATTTGATAGAATAAATCATAAATGCGAGGAATAATATATAGGTTCATTATTATAACATCAGTGATCTCCCTATAGTCATGAAAACCTGTATAGATCTATCTTTCTTCTTATAAAGAGGAACATGATATCCCCATATAGAAACACTAGGGATAATAAAACCCTTACTACTCGAATCCTCTAGTTGTTTCATTATCTCCACTATTCCCACTATGACCATTCTATAAGGATTCATTGATATAATCCTTGTAGCTATTATTATATTAGTAGAAAACTCAATTTCCCATTCCGTGGGATTTCTAGGTAAATCTTTTGGAAATACATCAATGTATTCTTGGAAAATATATATATCCTTAATTTTAACATTTCATTCCTCAACCATAGATATTTCATTATCTTCCTCCCCAATACTTGAATTCTGTATAGCTACTAGGGGTCGACCTAGATAAGAATAAAATGAAAAGTTTTCATCTCTATTGATAAGGGACTCTAAATCATTCTTATCAATTTTAACTTCCTTCTTCTTACAATATATTTTCCCATCATAACATGAAATATAGTTCATACCAAGAATTATGTCAAAGTAAATCATGGGTATGATGATATGGTCATTGACTAAAGAATGTTTATGTGTCATAAGGGAAATGATCACCAAATTATTGTTTCACTGATTCTTCTATTAGGATATTTTACGGACAACTTCATTATTAAATGAAATTTGAAATGTTAAATATTCTTGGAATAGTTGGAAGATATAAAAGAGTTAAATAATATACCACCAAATAAGTAATTGTATATATTTGAGGAATTTATTAAATTTCATGCCACCACATAATTAGGAACATCAACTTCAGCATTTGTGAGTGTATAAGAATTCACCTGTAACATTTTCCTTCTTTGGAAAATATTTCCTTGGTGATTAGGACAATCATTTGGATAATTTTCAATATCATTGTTATTGTAAAATTGAATGTAAGTAGATTATATCATTCCCTTAAAATAAAGTGCTTGGTTTCCATTTCCACCCCACTATTAACAAACACCCATACCCTTCAAGAACGTGTCATGGTGTTTCTTCCAACATCTATCACACGATGGTAAATATACTCTTCCCCTCTTCATTTTTTTATATTCATTTCCGAAGTTCTCAGTAGGCCTCTTCTTATCATTCATTCCATTAAGATAATAAGTAATAGAGAATTGTTTTTCTATCATGATTTCACATTATACTATGTCTTTGTATGATGAAAATTTTGTGAACCATTTTCCCTTTGGAGGAATGGATTTAAACCATCAATGAATCAATCAATCCTTCTCCCTGAATTACATATTTTGTCTGCGACATGCCTTGTAAGACTTTTAAGGTTGGATTCATACATGAAAACATTATAATCTTCCTTCTGTCTCAGATTTAATAACTTCCATTCCATATCCTCTCATTTTTCATGAGGAAAATATTTTTCGATAAAGAGTTCCTTTAAATATCTCCATTCCATTTTTTCAATATATTCCTCCACCTTTTTGTTTTGAATTAGTAACCACAATTAATACTCATTTACCAATAAATAATAAACATCCACGAAATCCTTTTCCTTTCATTACCTCCCAAAGTGAGAAATATCTTCTCTAGGGAACTTTTCTACTACTCATATTCAAATTGGGTTGTAGTCCCATTGAATGATGGAGGTTGTTTTCGCCTAAATAGTTTTATCATTCCTCCTCCACATTTTTATTTAGGATTCTCTATACGAGTAAGTTTATTGTTCATAATCTGAGTTAGATATCCGAATATAGTTATTAGTTGCTCAGAACCAGTCGGAGCTCCAAGACCAAAATCATTATCATGCATAGGATGTAAATTAATACATAGGATATATGATATCATGTGGTTTATATTTCATCCACTAGCTTCAATTTCTAAATAATGGAATAAAAAATTAGGTTAAAAATCATTATGTATAATGTCGAGCCCATAAAATACAAAACATAAATTTAAATTTTATGAATATATTATCTCTTTATAATAATAAAGGTTACATTGGAGAAATATTTACAAATAAATACTTATGATAGGTTGTAAAAAATTTGAATTATCCTAAAAATATCCCCAGGAGTGTTAAAATTATTGTACAGTAATGCACATTTTCATGTACAAAGTTACCTTGAGTCCGCCCCGAAACACCTTGTCAGAGTTGTTATTCCTAGTTACACCTATTTAATAACTACGTCCACTTGTAATATCCTGACAGGGATGTATTTTTTTGGAAGATATACATAATTTATAAAATAAAAAAATTCAAAGAAGTTATTATATAATTATCTGGAAATTATATCATAGGGTTTTGTTCCCTAACCTATATTTTCTAAATCTAGTTTCCAGAGATTCTACTAAGCTTCCTCTAATACAAAATGTAAAGACCTAGACCCTAGATTCCAAGATCCAATGGCTTATTTTATTTCATTTTCATAGTATCATGGAGGTATAATCCCAGGGGAACAAATATTTTATTAACATTAGATGACCATATACATACATAATTGTTACATTAAAACATTAAATGAAGTACAACATATTAACTTCATATAATCTTCTATATAATTACTTCATCTCATTTATAATATACTTCTTAGAATCTTGGAAAAAATAAAACATATGAAACAGGTTATCTCAGACACTGAGTAAAGGTAAGTAATAATGTGGAATTAAAAATAATAATCCTTCAATAAATAATATTATAGATGACATTAAAATAAAAACATGATCATAATATGGCTGGAATAAAAGTGGAATAAATAATAAAATATTAAAAAACACATTGGATGTTATACGAGTTGAATAGTAACATTGACTATCAATTACTAGTTTCATAGTGAGGTAATTTATAATGTCATACACCATACATGTACAGTCAAGGCCTCTGCCAAGACCCCATATATAATGGGTAAAAACCATGCTAGATTATCACAAGAGACCTACCAATGCATTGAGGGGCTACAGGGATCCGCAACCATTACATTATAAGTCCAATTAATTACTCATAAGAAAAGGGATAAACATAATCAACATATAAATAAATATCGAAACTATCATATGAAATGTAAATAACCCTTCCCAATCCATAAACATAAACACTAACCATTAAGAGTAATATGGTGAATGAAAATTAGATATCACATCAACAATAAGTCTAATAATAACCCAATCTATAAAATATGGTAGAAAGTATCCAAAAAATAATAAATTCTAAATTAAAATAAGTATCAACAATAGTGTTGAAATATTTGAAAATACTATTATAAATTAATAGTGTAATTTTTGATAGAAATATTATTTTACTTTAAAAAGAAGTGTTCTTTTAGAAATTTACTTTTATAAAACAAGAAGTTAACAAAGGTAATTTTTTCAAAATAAATTGAGTTATTATATAAACATAATTTTTTCTTAAAATAGATTAGATAGTGACATTGAAAATAGGAAATAATTCGAGAATTTCCCATGAATCAGGCGTGTTTATCAAGAATAATTTAAGAAATATCATTCTAAAACATGTACCTTCCCATAAAATAAAAAAGGATAATGATTGGAAAACATATATATAACATTAAAATATAATTTAAGAAGATTAAATAAGAATAATTAAAAATATCATTGGTGTAAATCGAGGTGTAACCTATATGAAAATGGAGGTTCTGGTAGAAAAATCGTACCTTATGTCTGAATGTTTTCTACACATGACCATAACATACAATATAATAAAATTAATTAATTAATTAATTAAGAAAGAAAGTAATATATATTTATTTTATTTATTATAATTTTATGAAGTTCATTTATGTCATTTTTAATGAGTTACATGATACAATTTTATCACTCGAGAGCATTCGTTACCTCAGTTTTCACAATCGGTATACTTGTATATGAGTAAAGAAGTTCATGTGGAGTGGGTATAATATTATTGAATTGAATTTATATGATATTAAGTAAAATAAATAAATATAAAATGTTATATATTTTATTTTGTGAATTGGTATGAGGATGAATAATTACATAAGGCATTTATTGATAATTGCTTAGATTTTTACGGTGGTTTCCTATCACAACGAAATAGTTTAATTCCATTATTTAATATCCTGTATATATGAAGGTTACAAAATTATTATATAAGATATAATTCAATAAAAATGGTTTCATGACCATCATTGAAGTTAAAATTTATGAAAGAAGGTTTGTTGTTCACAAGGTTTATAAATCAGCACCACCCGGAAAATGATTTCATTTTTAAAATAAAATAGAGGGAGATACTATATTGATGATGGATATAATATTAAAATGATATAATACTAGTATAAAGATGATACAAGAGTTATCATGATAATTTTGATAGAGTAAGTGAGGAGGTTATATGAAAGGAATATAAATCAAAATTGAAATTAAAAGAAAAAGGAATAGGATTTACATCTTGGTGTATCGTATTTGAGAACTTCCTTAAGTAAAAGGGATTGGAAAATTTGGAAATACCAAGATATCCTAGATATCGGGAGAGACTAGGGAATATTATTTGGGATGAACATTGAAATGCTTTATGGCTTAGAGGAGTGAAGATAATAGGGCGGTGAGGGTTATTTTTATAGAGGAAGAGAAAGGTAATTTCACATTATTCAATTCATTTATTTATTATTTTTCTCGAAAAAAGAATGAATTTTTATTATTGAGAGTAAATATAGAAATACGTTCTTCTGATTTCAAACCAAGGGTGGTTACATCATCTATGACTCAAGAAATAGTGTAATTAGAATAAAATTTACTTATATAATAAATTGTCGTATTTCACTATTCCCTAAAATTCTTGTATTTTAGGAAAATACCAAAAATTCACCCTAACCATATTTCGATGGGTAGAATTTAAAAACGTGCTCCAATTTATCACAATAATTTTCTTAATATGTGATATATAATATCTAAATAAAATTTTTATTTATTGAAAATGCAGATTATAAATATAAATCAAATTTTACAACACTTTCAAAAATTAACTAAGGTCTCATAAAATTATTCTCAAATCATAAGACACTAAAATATTTATTTCGAAATACGTATTATGAAAATTAATTTTCTTTGGAATTATTTTATTAATTTTAAAATTGTAATTAAATATTTATGACTTATTAAAATACAAACACTTAAGTATTAATTTTAATAATATTCACTCCCTTTTATTATAATATAATTATACCATACATTAAGTTAAAATATTAATATGTTTTATTTAAACGTTCATGGGTGAGTTCATTATTCATTAAGTTGGTTTACTATTCATAACGATCATATCACTATTCCTATAAGAATGTCACTATAGTATCGGTATAGGTTCTTTAACGTCTAGAAATACCCATTATTTCATTTTTTTCACCATTTATAATGATTTGATTCTATCCTATTTTTCATTTTAAATGATTTATAATACCTAAAGTAAATATAATTATTAAAATTCCATTGATTGAATTTTCCTAAGTTATATTGATTGTTATATTTTTCTTCTGTATTCATGTTTAAATTCCCCACATAATTTCTCCTATACAAAAGACTTGTTTTTTTGGCCTTTTTATTTCATTTTCCAGACTAATAATAATATTTGTTACTAACCATATTTAAAATGTCGGTTTTCAGAAAAATAATATTTTAAAATAAAATACCTTGATTTCTGATATTTTGTTAAATTTCATGAGGAGGAAATTTATTGAAGGTGGGGATAATGTATCACCTTGTGACTATATAATATTTATCTTTTATAATAAAGATAATTGTTGTTCGTAGATTGATTTATAAGAAAACCCTAGTGAATATTTTTTTGTATGATACATATATATTATCTTTCTCCACAAGGAAAATTGAGGTAAGCATCCTTTACATGCAAGACTAACTTTTATTAATGGCTTCCATAAAACAAAAGTACTATTTGTACAAAAAATTAATATATTATTAAAAATATAATTATTTAATATAATAGGATACAAACAAGACATTAAATTGATGGTTGTGAATATTATTAACTAAATTATTAAAATATTTAATTGGATTAATTTTTTAAAAAAAATGTAGTAATGAATATAAGATCCAATTAAATATTAATTTGATGTTTTTATAAATACTTATTTTTATGCTCAAAATGTTGTTTGATATTATTAAATAAAATCAACTAAAATTATTGGGGTGATATTAAGGTAATATATATATATTATTTATTTAGTAAATATTTTTTACATTCACCCAATATATTTGAGAAGAATAAGATTGAAACAACCCCATTATTAGGCATAAGAACCTTTATTTTTATAAAGGAATATTTCTTACCATTTAACGAATCAACTATTTTAAAATATGAATTTTTAATATTTCAAAAAAATAATATCAAAAAATAAAAATTATTTTTTAAATTTATACCTAAAAATTAGGTTAGGCTTATGTTTTTTTATTTTTCTATGATGTTTCATTTTTTTTGATTAATTGGGAAAAAATAATGAAATTTACTTCAAAATTTATTTTTTATCTACATTATTTATATGGTTTAATTAATTTCAAATTTTTCTATAAAGTTTAATTATATTATTTTTTTATTTATTAATCCAAAATACGGTATTGTAATTAATATAACTTTGAAATTGGATATAAAAACATATAAAAATTTGTACTTTTTTCGTTAAAAACAACCGATGTCATTCCATATGTAAAATTAAATTTAAATTAATTGTTTCCACATCAATTATTTGAATTTGTAAAAATGGATTCCATATTTAGAGAAATAATAGTTTTTAATTTATACTATGTTCAAAATAGTTTTTGAACAATAGTAATAGTGAATGTAATTACAATCATTTATAATGATTAAGAAGAAAAATAGAATAATAAGGGACTAGACCTTAAACCAAAGGCTAAAATGAGATTTAAACTTGTTCGAAAGCCAAAACATTGATATATTTATATCCTTTCCTCCATTTTATAGAATTTTGATTATTATCGGATCCACATTACATGGAAAAAATGTATATGTAATTCCCATTCAAAAATATAAATATATGTAACTCCTTCTCCACTAAAAAATTGAACACACCCCTCCCACTTACTTCCACATATGAAGCCCTTTTATTAACGAAAACATTTCTAAATGATGCTCCTAAAATACCTCCACACATTCTATAATACTCCCTTTGTGTGAAATACATACAATGTATCTCTTAGAAGAAAACCAAAAGGCATTACCCAAGAAGAGATAATATTACTCCTCATGCTATTTAGTTTAATTTTCATTCTCCACCCAAAAAATCTTAATTTTACATGATTATATAATGAATACACTATCTTGAAAATATTTATTTGGATTTTTATCATTGTTTATACGTACACTGACACAAAATTATATCAAATGGGTAACAAACATACCGTTGGTGCACAGAAAACCTCTACCTCACGAAACGATGTCAGTCTTTTTTCCTTTACCGTATTTCATTGAAGGGAATTATGATGGAAAATATGTTTATATATGATATATATAATATTAATGTTCTGATAATATTTATTTAATTTTTATATTAAACAAAATTTCATTCCTTCTATTTTTTGTAAATACGATCACATTGTTTGTGAAAGTGTTGACTACCTCATTCTCAAAGCGATGCGATTTGTTCACATAATACATGGAATGTATAAATGATTGTTCAAATTAAGAATATGTAACAAATATTTTATATATATGATAATAATTAAATAATTACATCTATGGAAATATAATATATCATTTTATTTATTAAATTATTCAAACACTAAAAAGTGATAACGTTGGTCATGGACATATGAATTACGCCCACCTCGACATGACGTGATTAAGTTAACATGATAAGAATTATATATACGTATATATGACTAAATAACACGGTATTTATGATATATTAATCATTCTGGAAATATTTAATGTTACTTACCTTTTGTCCATAATGATCATTGGAAAATGAGAATGTTACTCGTGAGTATGCGTGACCTACGTTATCCATGATTGAAATGTTGGTTAATTTTTCATAATCGCCATTCATGATTAGTTTTAAAAATAAAAATATTTCAAATAATATGATAATTATTTTAGGCTTATTATTCTGGATATGTTTATATAAGGACCCCATTGACCATCGTTTACCCACCAAAATCATTTTGCACACATTAACTGAATATAGTCAAAACAACCAACAAAAATATAATTGTTGAAGTAGTTGTTTACAGCATTATTACAATGAAAATAAATGTAATAATAAATATGAAAATATTTTGATGAAATTAAATAATTAATCTTTGTTTATTATTCCGGATGATAAATACACGTTTGATAAACCATACTCAAGTTATGTGATTTCATATCAATTTTTATTAATTTGAGACCTATTTGTTGTTATGAAAAAATTTACTTTCATATGGTGTATATATTACCGATTGACTTGTAATATCATGAATCAATGTATTACATTGCAATTTTATGATTCAAAAATTTTATTCCATCATAAGGATTATGATTCAAATATATCAATGTGGTATGAGACAATCATGGGTGTTTAATGATTATTTTCCACAATGATGTTTTAATAATTTTTCAGTGGTATTTCCAATCATTAAATCCAAAACAACATTATTATTACTTATCCTACACAAATAAAATATTGAAAAATATGTATTATTTATTAAATATGAATATTTGATAAGTCATATTATTTATTTCTTTTATTTGATGTATTGAATGGGTTATACTGGGAATGATTAGTGGGTCCCAGAAATAATATATCCCTTTGATAAATTGACAGGTTCTCACAAGACAAATAAGTTTTTAAAATTAAATAAGATTCTACCTATAGTTTTAAACCATCTTATGGAATGTAATTATGGTATATGTTTTCATGTTCTTCAGACATGACATCCAATTATTATGAATTTCCTTCATAGATATTTCTGTTTTTTTATTATCCATGAGATTTTAATATGATAAAATATATGGATGGATTATGTTCATAGTATATTGATTAAATGGAATGTGTTTCAATTACATAAATTTATATATTGATTATTCCTTGTCATGTTATTTTAATGGCACATGTTATTAGTTATTTACCACGTCGGGTTAATTTATTCTCATAATTTCATAAATGATTCCGTTTTACTGACCCTTACTGAGAATTTGATATCACCTTTATTATGTTTCCATTTCCCAGGTTATGATTAATTTTCAATTTAATGGGTTACATAGATGAAGTTTGTTTCATTTTTTTATGTATAATGTTTCTATTTTAATATCCCAATGAATAATGCTTATCATATATGTAATTTAGTTCTAAAAAATGGCTAAAATATTCAGTCCCTTTGGATTTGAATATTTTATCTATTCCAATGTAATAATGTAATGCACTGACTCTATGATTCTGGGCTCGGGGAATTAAGTTATGTTAAATATGATACTGTATCCAAGTCTTAAAATACACTAAAATTTCATGGTTCTTTCCTGGATTCTACTCATATGTACTGAATATTAATGTAATGAAATTTAATATTTCTGTATGTAAATTCTGAATCACGATTTTTGGTATGAGATTAAGGTTTAGATATTTTTCGAGTCATGGAAGAGATAAATATGGTGAGAAATGTTTTGATAAGACTATGTATAAGAGAACATCCTATGTTATGGAAAATAATTGATTATGTTTTTCTTACCAAATACATACATTTAAGGATAATAGTATCTTAATTTAGTTATCGAATAGATTCAAATAGGGGTAATAACTCCAAATATGGTGTATTTTAATTTAACAAGAACATCACAAGATAATGATGAGTGGTCAAAAGAATGAAAAACCAGATAGGCACTCATGGGGGATATTCTTGGATTAATTCAAATTTTCTCTATAAACCATTATGATTTATTTGAATGGATTATATCTTTGGGTCACAAAGGCTAAACCTAAGAATTTATATATTTAAAATGGTTGTCATTATATTGAATCTTATAAATTATTTTCATGATTATAGGATTTCCATAAATTATTACTATTTATCATTCAATGCTTTCTAGTTTTAATCATCAGTTGGAACTAGACAGAACATGTTAACACTGAATGTGATGGAAAAAACAGTGAATATCCATCTATGAAACTAAATTTTATAGGATTTATAAGGAAAATACTATTATTTTTTAAAAAAAATTCTCAATCCATGAATCATATATAGAATCCAAACAGTCAATGGTGGGATCAAATTACTATTAAATCTTCCCTTCATGATGTGAAATGACCTATTTATTAATGGGTGAAATGATGTAATAATTAATATGGAATAGGTCATTACTGATAAAATGATATTTCTCATCCTCTATTGGTAAGAGAATTAAATTTTTATCCTGAAAAGTTATTATTTTGTTGGAGAAAAAGATCAATGGTGGGATCTTATCAAGAATACAAGACAACTAGACAGAATGGTGTCCACTAAGTGGTATGAGGTTTGGATCTTATTATTTTATAAGTACATTCATATATTATTTTTATGAAAATGATGAATAAATTTCATGATATAATGTAAAGGGATTATGAATCAATTAATACATACAATGTATATTTTACATGATTTCACAGCGACACTTCTTGTATTACCATTGAAAAATAAATTAAGATTGATCAATTATTTAGTTTTATATATTCAAGTCCCATAATGGAGTAATCCACAAGATACTATAATATTAATGAATGAAAAGATTAATATGCTATCTGGAAATAAATGGTGGTTGAACTCACCCATCAATCACATAGAAAGGTTATGAAATAGAGGATGTAATTCAAAGGAAAATATGAAAAAAAAACCCATGGATGGAAGAAGGTAAGTTTTCATTTTTTTCTAAATCCATGAATGATTCCTCAAGGACATTATCTCATGGTGCTAGTAAATTATTTTTTTTAAATGATGAATATCAATAAATTTAATGTTTATGTAACGGAAAAAAGTTATCTAATGAAGTGAGTAAAGGAAAATATCCACATTTTAACCACCCTACCTAATGTGTTTAAAATTCCATAAATATGAGAATAATGATTGTTATTGATAAATTCTATAGGATAATGGTGACGATCGTAATTAGAAACCTATATAACCCAGTGTAAAATAAAAATATTATACAATCACTACTGTCATTTTGTTGTATAATAATGGAGTGGTGAATTGTATAATTTCCATCCACTCAAGATCTACTATATTATAATTTTATTAGGTTTCTACCAAGTATGTTATATCTAATGAATTTTATAAGCGTATAATATTTCAAGCATAATGATTATATAGTTAATTAATACTAAATAATCCAACTGGTATGATTATTTTATCTCTTATTTTTTACTCTTCTTTAATTGATATTTGTGGGAATGTTTTTCCTGAAAATATCACTTTTCACCCTTATTAGAATTTTAGGGTTTTTAAAGTATTTATGGGAATTCCATATATATAATATATAAAAATTAATTAGTAAGGGAAGTCACATTTAATATTCCACACCATTCCTTGACCACTTATGAAGGTGAGGATAAATATTAAATTACAATAGAGGTTTCATCTGTTGAATGGGTTTGATTAGTATTTAAAGTTTTTCTTACCTCAGATGGTTGGGGAAAAAATAAACATTGATAATATTGAAATTATTCAAGAGTTTCATGACGTATTTATAGAAAAGATTTATAGTTATCTTTTGATTCATGAAGATTAATTTTCAATAGAACATAAACATGGTGATATACCCATTTTAATGAATTCGTACTAAAAGTCCCCTACTGAGTTACGTGAGTTGAAGAAGAAACTCAAATAAAATCCTTCTAAGTGAATCAATTGTCTATGGAGTTCAACTTGGGGTGAACCTATTCTATTTTTCAATGCCAATGATGAATCAAAAGGACTTTGAATTTGTTATCATGAACATAACAAGATCATGATATTGAATCTGTATCCACTATCATGTATTAATTATTTATTTTGTATAGAGATAGGACTCTATTAAGAGATTCATTTAATATATGGGGGTGATGATGGGTATGAATGTAATTTTTTTCCCATGTGACTTTCAAATTATCAGTCTTTGAAACAATCATGGAATTAATTATTAGTAAATTGAATCCTATATACCCCATTTATGGGATGATCCTATTAACTGATGTTCTTATCTTAGCATTGTTTAGATAATAAAGATTATTAGTCAATCCAAAAAAATTGATTATTATCCCTTATAATAAATGAAATGAAATAGAACAAGCCACAAAAAGGTTAATTATTTCACTCATAATGGACTACGTCCAGGGAGCACACTGAAACATTGATTCATTATTCCCAAATAAACTAATATTAACTTTTATAGTGGTTAAAATGTTTCTTCTATGGTTACTCCATTCTTGGATCACTACGTCTACATGATTTTGATTTCTACTCACTGCCAAATAAGGGTCACTCCATTTTTCCTCTACAAAATATCACTAATTAAGGATGTAATTCTATTAGCATAGAGGCCAATGATGGTATTTATGATAAAAATGGTCTTTAAATAATGAATTATCAAGGATATCCACATTTCTATATATCTACATGGTTGTAAATGGAACCATGTGGTTTCATAACATTCCATGTTGAAATAGTATTTAGGGAATATAAACTTCTTTTATCAAGACTACTATGAGTAACAATAATTTTAGTAATAGTCCCTTTTTGAGAATTCCAAATACATAATTTATTAGTTGTTTTTAATAGTTCAATAAACAATACACAGTATTCAAATCTGCATATTTTCTCCAAGATTAAAAGGTTTTTCTAAAATGTAATTGGTCAAACTAACCCATGTCTTTTATTTATAGAACTCATGTTCTTTTGAATTATTCACAAATGAAAAATAAGTAAAAAAATATTTAGAAATTTTATATCCTTGTGATCTTCAAAGATCTAAAACTACACATTGTCTTCATAACATTAAATTATCATAAATAATCCATGAAGAATTGTCATTCTCTTGAAAACCTTTATCCATGAAATATCTAGAAAAATCATCTTTACATGTATTATTTCTAAAAAATAGAGTACTTACATATATTTTGTACTTTACAAAACATACCACCTTTATCAAACATAGTTTCAGGAATAACATATCATTTATTAAATAATCATTTATTCATTAATTCGATTTAATTTACACAGATTGTAGAGCCAGTATCAAAAAAATGTTTTCCTACAATTTCAAGAGAAGTCTTCTACATTTAATTATTTTTAATATTGTAGGAAATAATATTCTTTTTCATTTTTTATGAGATGAATTGGAATCGAAATGTTTATTCAATAACTGATATGTGCAAATATTATTCATTTTTTTATATTTTTCAATATTATTTTCCAAAACATAAATAAACACTACCAAAACCAATTATATAATAATAAGTAATCACCATGATAGTCCAAGGGATTCACACAAAACTTTTAATGATGCAACCATATATGGGTACACCACTTCTTTTTATGGATACAACCCATCTCACAGTATTACCATGATTAACATTCTTTGATTGTATAGTATTTCTTGCAATTACTCACATTAACTTTATTAGAAACTCTATCTTGTCCTGCAACATACACCTCATTTCCATTATCAATATTGGTTAATGCAATCCGCCAATATCCCTATACTGGTCATCTCATGAAACTGTTTATGTGCTGAACATCAAATACAGCATGCTCCACCGCACAATGAAAATGGAAACAAAACGTCTATAAAAACAAAGATATGTTGATAGTTAGTTGGTTGAAAACAAACCAACACACAACACATGGAAACAACATTTCCCTTCAGATTCTAAAAATAACCTATTTGTATTTTTTTAAACACTTTTAAGAATACTTTTCCTCTACCTAGATTGAGGTGGTAATCCTTTTTGGATACCAACTCTCTATAAATAATAATACCAATTATTGATTATTTTTGGAGATAAATATTATCTCATATATAATGTGTGGCACACAAGATATCAAAATTCCTAAAACCCATGGGAATCATATTTCATCATGAACTCCTTCCATTATTTATAAACATAAATGAATATGTTATTAATTTCTATGAATTATTAAACTCATATACTACTCCCCTTATGAGGGTTAGGATATGAACACACATATATTAATGTTCATATCTATGAATAACATAAACAACACATGGATTCATGATCCCTTATTTTCACCCATTGATATCAAATCCAATTTAAGAATTGTACCATATAAACTAGATATAGAATATAGAGAATACATGTACCATTTCAAAAAAAGATATCATTATTAGTTTCATATCATTCTACCCATTTTTTCTTAATGTCAGAAATCAAAAGCTTCCATTATTTTAAAAACACCGAGACAATGAATTACATCAAAAATCACTATATCTTTTATCATTTAGGCGTATAGGGGTATCCTCTCCCCCATTGTAAACATGGAATTTTTTTCAACAAGAATTTACATTTCTTCTAATACGTTATAGAACTCGTCCTTTTGATAGGGTATCTTATTAGACCCAAGAAATCACTTCTTTTCCAATATCCATTCATCATATTTGAATTACTTTTCGAAAAAACATTCCAGCTCAAAAAATCATTCTTTTGTATCTGTATTTAGAAATTAATTTAGAGGATGGAAATTTCACCTATAAAATATCCTTAAAACAATGTAAACTAGTTATGTTGATATTTTTTGTTGGAAAAGAAGGTAAATTTTATAAAATAATTAATTTACATTCTAATAACTTATATCCATACATCTAATGTACGTAATGAAAATTAGCTTCATTCAAGGAATTATTTTTGATATCTTCTTCAATAATAAACACTTACTGATAAAAATTATTTAAATGGATACCAAAACACACATATTACAAAAATATGGATGATATTATTTATATAATCTTTCTCTATATCAAATAATGAAATAATGATTCATTTATTCAGATTTTGAGATTACTTCCTTAACTAGACATGGTAAAAAATTTAACCTCACATTCATAAGGTGTCAATACCTGTGTACTTTTGATACCATATATTATTTTTTTGATCATAATGGTCCCTACATAATTCCCACATTTATCATAGAATATATATTAGAAATTATTCATGAGAGTTATCTAAAAATATTATCCTATCATATCCTAAGAATAGTAACATTATATCATGTTTTAGATCAAAAAATTAAAATATGGGTTATTGTTTTTTTAATATTCAACATTTTTTTATATTTAATATCAGAAGGTAAATAGATAATTTTCTATTAGAATTATATATTCATGGATCTTAATTCCAAAATACATCAATTTAAATATCTTCTATCAACTCAATAATTCATTCCTTTTGACTCCTAATTACACAAATTTTTTTTGTTTCCTCATTGATAATGAATTTTGATATTGCAAAAAATCCTTCTTATTCTGATTTAAATCATTTGAAGCAAATAGAGAATGTCAAAAAAGACTAATTTTACATTTTTCTTCAACTTCTTCATGGATATAAGCTATAATAAAACACTATTCACTTCAATAATAATAAATATCATTAAAAACAATAGGTAGAGTGTACTCTCCACCTAAATTGGGTGAGGAATGGAGTTTTTCATGATAACAAATCCATTCATGTTCAAACTATCATATCCCATTTTTATAATAGACTAATGGAATTAGAAAACGTCATCCACCTCTTCTACATAAAGATCATTCTTCAAAATATGCTTCATATTTTCATATCTTGAAACTATCCATTGAGTGATTCCACTAATGAAGACAAATTATTTACTGATTGATTTTGATTTCTTCTTTCTAGTATAGGAAATTTACTTTTCTTCATAGAAAAAATCACAAAATACACTTTCTTTGGGATCACTAACCAATAAGAATCTATTAAAATGTTACCAGTGGGATCCTTCTAAAAACATATTCTTGAATCTCTATTTATTTACTTGATTTATCAGCATTCCTGGAGCTTGTCTTATTCTAGTATGTCTCATTAATATTCATGAGTTATGGTGTAATTTAATTTTTCCAATTCTTTTTCTTTTCTATCTATGAAAATTTATATTTGACACTTGATTTTGATTATCTATATAATATACAAATTCTCCATTTCATATAAACTACCACAGTACCCATATTTTCATTCATTATGGTGAATTTTGAAATGAACCTAAGGCTTTCCATATATATTTCTTAAATTATAAGAAATAAAGGAACCTAAAATGTTTTATTCCATGGTGGATCGTTCTATTAATGCTCATTTGAATTTCCCATAACTAGTGATCTCAAATTTTTTCCTATATTTTTTTCATTAATTCCTTGAGGGTTACAGTGAGTGGATTGTTGTTGGTGTTTCATGAAACATTCATTAAAATCGATTATTTTACTCCAAACTGTTAAATCTATTTTTCCAATGTAACATATTTTTAATCAGTGAAAACTGTATTACTATTATTTTTAGGAATTAACAAATAGATTGACATTTGTTTTCAGTTTCATCAATATTTCTTTCCCATATAACCCTGATTATAAAATATAGATTTTATAATGAATAACATAACATGTATAGTAATTCCATGGTTGATAAATTATTGTAGTTTATTTCTATCTACCATTGGCCCCATGGGATTTTAGAATAACCATCATGGTATGTTCAATGATTCCAATGTATTATAACATAGTGGAAATATTTTTATAAGGGTCGTCTCATTCATGTTTTCCAAGATTAATCCACTTACATTATGACTCTAGATTTATATATTTAGTTTATAATCTTTTCGATGCTCCCATAAAATGGGACATTGTATTCATGTTTGAGGTTTTTATCCTCCCTTCAAACACATTTTTAATCATACCCCTCTCTTTTAGTTGGGTAGTCAACTTCATCAAAAAATGACTTTTCTTATTTTACATATTTTATAATCTCCTCCAATTTTATTATATGATCAATAATGTTATATTTCATCTCAATTTATGTTTTAAATTTCGTTTCTACATAATTTAAAGTTTATTCATTTCATGTTTACTCTTCCATTTTAAACCCATAATATAAAATTCATCATTCTTGGACACCTTTACATGACTTGTCATTCTGTTCTCCATGACCAATAATTCCATGGGTTAATGAAATTAGTCATTCTTGGGAATTAGATATTGAACCTCATTTGAGTCAATGGTCTCTTTATTTGATCCAGATTTAAATTGTTGTACTGTGGAAGAAATTTCTGTCAAATCCATGGAATGAGTATCAGTGTTCACCCTTTTATATTTAGAGATATTAATTAGTCATTAAGCGAATCATTAATATTTATTAACCTCAATTATTAGCAATTAATAATGGATTGCATTAGAATTATTCTAAATTTTCAGCTCTATGATTTCTTCCTTAAGTAACCAATCAATATTCCCTTATATGTTGACAAAATACATCATTTAATCTCTTGATATCATATCAGAGACAATAGTTATGACATAACATGATATATCATGATCCATATATAATTTTAGAGTTTTTTTATAATTAAGTAGACATATAGTTAGATTGATATATACCACTTATTTTGAGGTGTTTCTATACTTTAGCTCAATCACACACTTCTCAAAATCATTTTTAATATATTGAATTACATTGGATTTATAAATATTTATCATATTCTACTATACTCAAATGTTATATGGTTAAAATTTATTTAAACAATAAAACTATTCTAGAAAATTATTATTAGAAAAAACACAATAAGTGAATCTTTTCTCTGATACTAATTATTAAACCACATGGTCCATAGTGAGAAAAATATTTGGAGGGTTATAGAGTTTAATCAGGGTATAAAACGCGTTGATGTTTCCCCATAATCCCATGAAACAATAACTATACCAAGGTATCTTGAAATATCATTTTTGTAGATTCAGGATTTTTTTCACCTATTAAATAATGTTTGGATTAATTAATTGATTTTTAGATTAACTGGGGTTATTATATAATCCTTATTCCATATATATCAATAATTTTAATATCTATGTGAACCAATTATCATCCCATAGAATATATGAAATGAAATCACATATGATCAAATAAATAAAATTGGTTCACCAACAATGGGATACCTATAAGGAGTGGACACTAAGGTTGTTCAAATGAGAATAAATATAGTAATTCTCACTCATCTTGTTGATATAATTTTCTGGATATGGAAACTCCATGCAAGTCAAACATCTGTTACAAAATTTAGGGTTTTGGTCACTACCACCCAAGAGTCTCTCCCTTTATCCTATACCTTTTCTCACTATATATAAAGGGAATTATTTTATGGGATAATTCCCAATGGTGAACTTCATATGAATGTATATAAGAGTCAATATTAAAGTTAGTTTTTTCAATCACTAGCGAGATATACACATAAAATTGTGTAAGAAGACATTCATAAAAATTTCTCCATGGAATATGATAATGATCTATATGAATTAATGAAAATAGTTTCATAGATATTTCAACCATTTTTATATTCTTGAGTGAGCATGGACTGTATCATATCAATGGGATCTTTCACTAAAAATATACCAATCTCACATATTGTCATATGCATCTCATTTCATGAATTACATAGAATATACATCACATGTAAATAATTGGAAGGAAGAAATGTTAGTTCATAATCATTATTATAATTAAAAATATGTATAATTCATTTATTATAGATATATGTTTCCTCATAAGAACACTACTATCCTAGTTATAGATCATTAGAGGAATCTGAAATTTTAGGAAGATACATGGGATCTAGATGATGTGATGATGTATAGATATACTATTTAGTTTATAGAGGATTAACATATTTTAATTAGAGAAATTCAGTTTAGATGGGGTAGAATGTAACACCAAAATATTTTATATTTTTTTAATTTTGTGAAAAATATGATGTATTAGATATATTTATTTACATGAATCCCTGAGACTAAATAAACCATGATGTATATTCCTTTATAACTTAGTCATTACATTTTTAGCAATGAATATAAATAAAAAATTTATGGAAAATATAAAAAATTAATTTAAATAATGAAAATAAAATGACCAATTCATAATAATGAAGTACTCAATTTTCCAGGATATCATTTTATGCCTTAAAAATAGGTTTTATTATCAATAAAGTTCTTTAATAATTTTATTTGTAAAAAAATTATAATAAATTTAATCTATTTTATGAATTTTTTTACATAGTGATTATAATTATTACACCATCATTTAAATATTTACATAAGGTAAATCTTTTATATTATTCTAAACAAATATATTTTAAATTAAATAGCGACAAATATAAATTAGAATGATATCTTAATTTCTATTTATTAAAAATAAATATTTCAAATTTCAATTATAATTATAATTTAATATAAATTTAACGTAATTATCCTTTAATATTAAATAAACTATTTAATTAAATTTGAATCATTTTCTTATTTTATATTTTAACAAATTAATTATTGCACTTGAAAAAACAATTTTCTATAAAATGTTGTCATGCGTGAAATTTTTATTTCCCTTAATAAAAAAATATCTTCAATATTTATTTAATATTTTAATGAAATTTTACATTATATATTAAATACTAAATTTTAATATTCATTTTATGGTTTTTAGAATCAAAATAATAGAAGTTAATGATTTTTTATGCTTTAAAATTCAACTTTTTTGTTGAAATAAGTTTCCATTACATTTTATATGATCATATGAAATTAAAATCTTCCATTGGTAGAAATTGAATTAGGTAAAATGTATACCTTATTATAAATCTATGTAATTAGTCTTACATAACTGGTTCATAATAATTTTTTTATAATTAATATTAAAAACGATAAAAAAAATTTACAGCTGTTACAGTTTAAATGAGTTTACACGGGGTTAAAAAATGTGATAAGGATGGGAATGGAAAATATACATGTATAATTATTACTGTATAAATATATTTTAAATATATATTATAATTCCATCAATTTCATGTCCATTTGGTGTCATATTAACATGAAATTCACCATATAATACAATTGTTTTAAGATATTCCATGTGTGTCCCTCCCGCCCCACATGTAAAAGGGATAATATTCCCCTCTATTATTTTCAAAATTTGAGGCATCTATAAAATCCATGAACTACTCAAAAATTGTCCTATATTCCTTCCTTTTATTATAGAGTTTTCATATTCATCTAATAATAATCATTTAAGGCCTATGTTTTAAGGTAATATAGGTACCTTAAAGTGAAGGTATAAATCATATCTAAGATCTTTCATTTTTATTTGTTCTACCACCTTCTCTAAACCTATTAAATCCATCAAAAAAATTAAATTATCATAAATTTACTTATATGTTATTATGAAGATTAAACAACCATTTTCCTTATGTTCTCCATTAAATCGGAGAAGAAAGTATTTCTCATGTGTACGTGTGGACCACCTCCTCCACGTATCGGTATGGCTGATTTTCAACCACCATATTTCATGAATGGTTATTATAGTAGATATATATATTTATTTATTTATGATATTTATGATATAATAACTTTTCTCTAATGTTAAATTAACATTCATATTTCATTAATCCAATCTAATGAAAAACTGAAAAAACACTCTTGTATACATATAACTACTATATCCACATAGTGATGCAAATAATTTTACAGCCCCACATAATAGAAATTGTAATAAATATGTATATAATTAATATATATGATACTATATAATGATTTTAATTTTTTTATTATTATATAATTATCATCGTGAAATGACCATACTATCAAACAAAAAATTCATAGAAAAACAAGCAGATAATAACTAAAATGGTGATAATAATGCAGGATTACTAATGAATGACTGATAATATTTTATAAGTAAAAAATATATTTCATAATAGTATTGAATATTGTTATATTATAATATCATATTAAATTTAAATTTATAATATTGGATTTCATATCATAAATTATTGAAGACAATCTCGACATAAGAAATTTATTTTATTATCCATTCTTCCGTATTTTTTTGATTAATTTTATAACGATAAAATTATATGGTCTATATCTTCACAATATAAATTATTTTATCTTATTATGGTTACTTCTAGATATTATATTTTTTAGTTCCTTATATCCTATTTAATTACTGAAGATATATATCTAATTTTTAAGGCAAGTCTGACTATATTTCTCTCTTTAGTCGAAATTATTTTTATCAATGCCAATATATTACTTATTACGATTAAAAAATGTTATTAGTATTCCAAAAAGATTTATTATCATTAATTTTTAAATTATTTAATTTTTATTAAGAAAATTGAATGAATCATATTATCATTATTTAATATGGTAATTTTTAATTTTACCAAAATTTAGAATATAATCATTGTTTTAACAGGCACACATGAATGTATTCATTTACCAGCATGAATTTTATTTTCAATAAATACACATTAAAATGTTTTATGGTAAATTTTAGTGAAATGTTTTCCTTAATATTTTATATATTTTTCCATTCTTAATACTACATTTTAAATGCAAATAGCTATTTTCTTCAAGAAATTTTTAAGTGATATTTTAAAGGGATTTTAATCTATAATTAAATAATTTTATTTTTATTATGGTTTACATGGGTCATAATCCAAATTTTACATATTTATTCTTTCTCATAATGGTTTATTATAATTATTATTTTAAAATAATGATGAAGCATGTTTTCCATTCCTTGGGTTTATCTTTGATTTAATTAGAAATGTTATTATGATATTCAAGAACATAATATATGACCCAAAAATTATATTAAATGTATTATATCTTAATAGATAAATGTTAAATAAAATTTTCAAAAAATAACATCATAGGACAATAACATTTTAGTGTATTCTGATACATGGTTATATAAATAATTGGTTTAAATAATTCTATATCATCTCCCACAATGTTTATCATATATTGCATCCTTCTTATCCATAACACAATTAAACACATTATTTATATCATGGATAATTATACCATAATAAATGGTGACATTATATTATTAGTATAGATAAACATGAGTGATGTTAGCCAATAATTATTTTTAACCATAACATGAGAATAAGGTTATGAGAAGAAGATATTAACAATAAAAAATCATAAGAAACAATTAATATAACATAATTGTGAGTGATGGAATACAACATGGAATTATCTAATACATAAATAACAAGAATTTCAAAATATATTATCCAGGAGAACATAACATATTCATATGGTCCTACCATAAAATTGATGAATAATTCATAGTATAATTATAAACATATAAATCATTTATCATTGATAAATTTTAATTAAATCATAGTAGTTTGGACATGATCTGGATAGGAAAATGCCTAACTAGTCAAATAGAACATTGTTATATGAGTAACTTCCAAATAGGTTGAGTACATCATATCTTATGAGTTTACTAACAATTTCATATCTAATTAGTTTCTTATAATAATATTCCTTTATAATTTTAAGAACTCCAACATCATTACCCAAGTCAATAGATAGATATATAATTCTGGCACAAAAGCTCACATTATCACAATCCATTCATATTCATTCTTAATGATCATAAAAAATTATTCATATCCTCGTAGCATAAACCATAGAAGATAAAAATGTTTCCTAAACAAATTATATCATAATTATAGGTCTTTAATATAAATAGTATAGATTGTATCAGTGGATCATATCCTCCATAAATCATAATTAACAGAATTATTTTATCATAAAGAAAAAATCATTTTAAATAACCTTGTAATATTTCATGATTACAAATTATTTTTTGAAATCAATTTTGTAAAATATAAATATTTTCAACAAAATTGGAATTTTTTTTCAACTAGAACATGGAAAATATTAATTTATTCATAAAATAATTCATAGGTCAAGGTAGAAGGAAATTTTTTTCATTTCAAAATTGATTAGAAAAATAATTCAATTGTAATCTTAGATAAAAATGCATCTCTAGGAAAATTTCTAGATAATTATTGTTAATCCTTCTTATGTAAAGTCAAATATGTGTAAAAAATAATCTAAAAATAATTACATCATATTAAAACCCCTCATGAAATGTTTTTTGGGTACATGTATATAGAGGAGAATTATATATTAAAAAATAGGTGAAATAAGGCATTATTATCATAAAAACATTTTTTAAACCATTTTCAAAACCAAATAGAGGAAAATGGTACAAAAAAATAAAAAGTATATAAATAAATATAAAATAAGAAAATTAATGACGGTTTATCTGATATATATCATATAGTTTCCCTCAATGGAATTTTAATCATAATAAATTATGATTAAAAATGAAATTCCAACATAAAACCCATAAATCATGTATCATATATATTTCCTTGTCTTGGAACTAATATTTATTACATGTATATTACATATTTATAATCATATATATCATAAGACGGATTTATAACTTCTTATCACTTATTTATTTAAAATTCATTAATAATATCATTTTTAGTGTGAAAACATCTTCATTTTCCATGCATGTTTGGATTTGACAATCCACACCCTTAAAAATTTCCCCTGGTTCCATCATAAAAAATGGTGTAATCATGTCAATTATATCATACTTATTATATGTTTTATCTATTAAGACTTGTCTTTTATATAGGTGATAATAAATGAATTACATCACTTCATGAAGATGGTTGTATAAACATACACACAAGTGATGTTTCCACTATTCAATAGAAGGAATAAAAGAAAATAAACTTATAGTTTTTGTTAAATAAGTAATATTATATCACAAATATGATACATTTCAAGTGAATCCATCAATATAACCAATATTGTGATGTAGTAATAAAAAATGAAACGTATCTCTTTGCAGCGGTAGTGGTGCACATGTATGCCCAAGCGATATATTCTTTTCCAATAGTATGGAAATGAGGTGGAGAATGCTTATTCGATAATAATAATAGTAATTACATATACTGGATACATTGAATTCATTGATTTAGTATGGATACCATACATTTATAAGAGTTATATAATAAAATAAATTTATAGTACACTATAAGAGTTATAAAAATTCATAGAGAAACTTCCATACACTTAAACCAAATGCCTTGAAAAGATGGAATTTTTGAATGAAATGAATCACTAAGACACTAGTATGGAATATGAGATGGTGTTAATTTTGGTATTTTTGATCTATAGTAATGAAGAAGTATGAATAATGAAGGATATGATGTAATATATTATAAGTGAGGGGAGGGTCAGCATTAGAATTACAAGAAGTGTTAAATAAGTATATAATTATTCTCCTTGTTCATTTTCATAACCCAGACCAACAAGGCCCAAAACACGAGTACCCCAAGAAATCATTGAATATGACAATATTTGGTGACTATCACTGAGTAGGTATATCACACACATCAGAGGCATTAGCTTATCATAATTGGACACACACACACACATTTCCGGACACATACAATGATGACATATAAAACAATTGAATCCATTGCACACATACATCAATCATCATAAATCAGAGTATGAAAAAAAATGTTTTGAAAGAAATCACGGGGTCAAATAAAAGTCCAACAAAAAATTGTAGAGAGTGACACCTGATTCAATGGAAATGTCTACTATCAAATTAAACCACTTGGAAAACATCAATGTCTTTCTAGATCATTCTAGGATCCATCATCTCTCTATCCTCCCAGACACCATCAAAAGTCTCTTCATCTATATTAGATAGGGCATGTGAGGTTTGATCCCTTTCATGGGTGTGTCTAAAAATACATATTATACTCCCAAAAACACTAAACGTAACGAATAAATAATAGCTAGCTCATATAAAATATATTGAAATAATTTCATAAAAAAATAAATAACTCATATATACTCAAGAAGGAAACTGTGCATCAACGAGGTCACTACCAAACTACCAACCACAAGATTGTTCCAGAAGAAATTTTTATTCCAATTGTATTCAAAAATCAAACCATGATATAAATGAAACACTAATCCAAGGGGTCATGCTCATTGGGCCCATCTCATGAATTCTCACTGGTCACAAAAGACCCCGATACACAATTAGGGGTTCACACCCAAGACCATTGGGGGACTCAGAAATTCCAATATGGGTCAACCCATTATGTAGGGGGTTTTATACCCATGATAATGATGAACCTACGGAAATATATTTCCTGATAGAGTATCAAATATATACTTATAGAGGAAGCACCGATTTCCTAATCCCAAATTAGGTTATACAATGATAGAGGATCATACTTCAGTCTCAATGAGGGACACCAGAAACTATACTTGTGATTTATAATTTATAGAGGATCACAATCCATAGATATATATGTAATTTCACACTGTACATTCATGGATATGGAGTAAGGGAACAAAATAAACTAATAGTGGTCTATGCTAAAGACATGATGGGCTATAAACGCCCAAAAAGGGGGGACATGATGTGTTTAGTCAACCCCTTGTCATCCTGTGGGGTGCTACCTCACCTAAAATGTAAATGATTGTATACATAGAATATAGTAATAATACATGGTGTGTTGAGATTATCTGACACTCTCCCCATGCCCTCTAGTCGTGCTTGTGTACACCAGACCATGTTTGTGTACTCTAGTTGTGTCTATGTTCTTCGACCTAACCATTCCAATGTAACCACTAAGTTATATGTTGATCTCTATAGATGATGTAAAATGGAATGTGATAGGGATCCACAATGTTTTATATTTAACAATTAATTGAATTCCTAGCATCACAATTGGGTTTTCACATGGAGTTAAATGCAAGATTACACTCTATGTTACTTAGAAATTTATATACCCATTAGGTTCTTCCCTAGTAATCCATTCACACGAAATCCTATATGATTCTTACCGGTAATCTCATATCTAAATTTTCCAAGCCTCAGCATCTCTATTTTACATGATTCTTTCATTCAATCCCTAATGAAATCACCTCCTTCACGACACCCATCATTAACATGAGTTAGAACTATGATTAATTGTAATCATCAATCTGATTTTGAATCCTTAATACTTATATCATCCAATATAATATTCAACTATTAACTCGCATCCACAATTTCATGTCGTACTAGTGGTAATGATCCATTTCCCCAAATAATGTTTACACAATGATCAAATACAATGTATTCCATCGAACCACCAGCCATAATGAATTATGATATTGAACATGTGATGAATAGTAGTGGAAAATGAAAAAACCAAAAATGATTGGAATGAACCAAATCCTTCTTACATATGGGCTAAATTAGTTTTTTTAGAAATATGTGGATGAAGATGAAAAAAATAATCAACAAAAAAAATTAATTCATCGCATATAAATCTACCATCGATATGTGATTCAATTATTGGTTGTGGAATTAATATGTGTTTGAAATGGAAAAAAATTATTTAATTAAACCAAAAAAATTCCATCCAGGCTTATGGATCAACAATTGGTGAAGAATAGTTCTGTGTGTTCTTTATTTGTGAGATCAATGAAATATGTTGGCACACAATTTCTTATATAAGTTAGTCCAAAATCACCTGCCAATGACCCTTCAATGGCACCATTATATATATTTCTCTCAATCCATAGGTTAAATGGGTAACCATTTGGTTGAGGGGTAGGCATTTTGAAATAGTGGAATTTCGTTTCAATATGAAATAAACTTAAATAATATAAATTTCCTTTATTTATTTTATTATTTCCACCCAATTTTTTTTTGAGAAATACCTAATTATGACAATGATTATGTCCCTTATAGTATAAAAACTATATTCTAAAATCATCAGTATTAATAGATTTATAATTTTCTCCCCCATTAAAGAGTTATTACACATTCTCATGGAAACAACACATGAATTATATTTAAATTATTTAATATATTTGAAAACAAATTCCAAGCATAACAGGACACTGAATATTAGTTCATCTATTTTTGTGGCTCAATAAATAATCCACATAATAGCCAAAATTAATACATGTAAAAATCATAGTTGGTATATTCTCCCAACCTTAGCTATTTTGGTCCATAATAGAGAAAAATCTACTAAAAATGATTAGGGTAAAAGTTTTTGATCAGGGTATCTCACTCCTAGTTTCTCTGATGATGGTTCATATACATCAATTGATCAATAACTAGGGGAATAAATAATCTATGAAGGATTGTCTAATGTCGATCCCCTATCAACATTGGTTACTGAGAAATGGTAGCTCTAGTCATGATGTATAGATCGACCCTGTCAATAACATGTGATGATTCATGCACATATTTACTCACCTATGACACATGGATGGTATCATGTACCCGTTCCAACTATTATAGTAGAGATAAAGAGTATGAAACCTTACCAAATATACGTAGTGTCTAGAATGTTCCAATGAATATCGAAGATAGCATTCCATCTCTTACAAATTCCTCAATCCACATCGAGGTGAGACCCTCTTGAAGACATGGTCTCCCTCCTAGAATCCATAGATCACTATCCTTAGTAATCATAAGAATTATCGTAGTTTTGTACCGTACTCATCCACTTTGGAAAAATCTACACATTTCTTAACATATCCCACAAAGACAATTGTAAAAATGGTGATGACGTACCTAGATCTATCCAATAATGTGGTGACTTGAAAGTTCACCCATACAAGTCCTATAATGGTTCCATACCAATTATACAATGGTAGATGTTATTGTACAGATGCTCCACCAATGGTATATGATACTCCAAACTAAATGAAATTACTACATGCTTCTTGTAACATATCCTCCATGACATGAATGATTGCTCATTCTGGTCATCATTCTAGTAGTGAAACGCCATTCTCAAATGTAACTAAGTCCCAAATGCCTCTTGTAATCCACTCCCTAATAATGATGTTATGTGTGAATCTTAGTCTGAAGAATTCATTAAGGGAACTTAGTAGAGGTGCCCTACCTTCCTGCTAATACAGAAATTCCAATCTCTATACTGATCACATCACTTGAATGGCTATAAAGATGGCCGACTTGGTGATTCATTCTATCATATCCTATATAGAATTCCTTCCCCGAGATTTACCTGGTAACCCTAACTAGAAACCCCATATATATCCAATCCCACCACCACTCTAGCACATCAAGTGGATAAGCTAGACCATCTTGAACTAGGTTCTCAGCATTCAATTTCTATAAACTAAGGCATCAATAGACAAACTTTGAAACACAAATATTCATAAATGGGAAAAATTGATAATTGGAGGTCCTTGTGCATATTTTACAAACTAGGATGTACTAAAAATGGGAATTAATGAAAATATGACATCACCTACTATAGAAACATCACTAATATTTCATATGTCCTCTTAAAATGATAAAATTATCCCCACCTTCTGAATACCCCTCTGTATCACATCTAATTGAAATCTGAATACAAAATGTGTCAATGTCGGTGTCTCTAACCTGAGAATCCTTAACACTTTATAAATATTGTGTGATAAAAAAAATATAATATAGGTAATCTGATATATTACCATCCACAATGAATGAAAATAATGTGGCTAACTATTTTGACACCTCTTCCATTAATTGAGAACAGGATATCCCACTAAGATTGTGTGCCATCACATTCCCCATCCAAGAAGAGTAGAAAGTATCAAGGTCATAGAACTAGAGTAACTCAATCCATTGAATCTGTTTTAACGGAATAACTTTATGAGATAAGATATACATTATCAATGTGAGGTCAAAGTAGATGATAAAGTGGTCAACTACAAGGCAGTGTATCCATAGCATTAGGTAGTAGACCCCCACTACTAGCTCAAGATCATTTGTCCCATAGATCACATCATGGGGTTTCAACTCCCTCAACCCATTTCCAATCCATTACTGCCTATTCATATGAACACAACTAGGTTTGTTACCCTAGAACTCACAAAATAGTACATACATAAAACTATTCTCTATAAATATATAAATGGGAGTGCTTGCCAACATAATCATGAATTGTTGAAATTACTACTAGAATCATTTATTCCACACAAAAGGCTCCCCCATTTAGGTCAATTCTATCAAGGGTGCTTTATAGTAGAGAAATCAGTTACAAACCACTAATAATAACCTTCAGACACAAATAAACTACACACCTCAGTAACACTCTTGGAGGGGATTAAATTATTGCACAGCCTCAACCAACGTAGGGTCCACTTCCACTCCTACCTCTTCGGTAGAGTGTCCCTAGAAGCAAACACAAAAACCAAAACAAAAAATTCATGAACTTTCTATAAACATTGTTCTCTTGGAAAATGCCTAGGACTATTCTCAAGGGAATCATATTATCTTCCTCGTATGCTGAATACACTTGGATATAATTGATGAAGAACAACATGAACTACTATGTGAAAGGATGAATGATATGTTTCATGAGTCCTAAGAACAATTCCCGGTATTTCATCTTGTTGACGGTAATGTGTAAGTATTAATTATATATATAGTGACATCTGAATGATGTTTTCAGTATATCTTCCTACAATACACGCAACTGGTTATACGATAAAATTAAATTAATATTCGAGAACAGTCACTCCCCTCTCAACTGATCCAAGAGGACATCTGTCATCAGTGGTGGATAAATTGTTATTACATTCTTGTATTTTAGTTGGAATTAACCCTCAAATAACACCAATATCACATTCTCATTCTTGGAGAACTAAATTGGGTCTTCTCATTGAAAAATAGTAGATCTCAAAAATCTATTATCTTTCAAATAATACATCTGCACCATATAATCATGATGTTCTATGGGAACCCTCTAATATTCTGGTGAAGATATTAATTCCTTACTGGGATGTATATTAATTACTAAGTATAGATCTTAGTTGTAAGTCTTTGCTGACACGTCTTTATGAAATACTATATCACACTATGTTACTACCACATGGATATGATAGCATAAAAAATTCATTGCTCTATAATTCACGCTAGCCATATTCTGAGAAATCTGCAACACTATATTATTTAAGAGCCTTTTTTGCTTCATAATGTTTTATTTTTCACCCATAATGTTAAACTAAATCCCATCACTATAGACTCACAACATCCTCTACCTAAAAAAGTCAATATTGGCATTTACTATGGATTAATTTTCCACACATAAGATGGATTCATAAGGATTCATTTCTGATATAGGGAGATCCTATACAATTCTCTTTCATCAAAGAATTAGGATTCACTTCTATACGAAATGTGAAATCACCAAGCCACCTACATTTGGAGTCTCTAAGCACAAGGCTTGAACCAGAGGCTCAACCAGAATCTCTATGTCACAAACTAGAAATATGAAATAATGGAATGACTCATACATGTGTATATGAGTACAAGATACATGGTAAAAAAAGACATAGATCATACCTTATATCATTCCTAGAGCCTCTAGGTCATTGGCCTCCATATACATAGTTGTCCTAATCCCTAACCACCATCTCTCTAGTCCTGGAATGGATAATATGGGGGTGGTGGTGTTAATATATATCATTTATGTTCACTAACATCAACTTTACCAAACCCTCTTTCACATCTTCCACCATATGGAACACCCTTCCCATACTTTTGTATCATCCATTAAAATCCCTTGAATATTTCATGATCAGTTAAAGGCTCAAAAAATATTGATACCGATGTTCACAACCATCATAGGAGTAACAATACCTATCCCTTAGATGTTTCTATCCATTCTAAGAGCCTTTCACTATTGATCCTCTATCATGTGGTCATCTATAAATGTTTTTGATATTCCTAGATCTATTCAACCATCATCAGATACAATTTACTAAAGTATCATCTCTTGGGTTCCCACTACAAGCATTAATATCATCTCTTGTTCATCCTTGAAGCTCTCCATGACTAAGGCCTACTCCAGTTCTTACTTACTTGGTAATGTAGAGACGTATAACTAAAGAAATGATATCCTAGTAAAATCCCTGCCCAAAATTTTGATATTTTAGGAATGGATGTTACATCATACCCATGTACTATCATGAGGGATCAATAAAACCCATAGAATACTCAACCATCATCAAATTTCCCTGATACATATGTAGAATCTCCTAGATACATACTGATAGAAACATCATCGGATAAATCGACCCCTGAATATACTCTCAATGTATGACTATGATATCATTTTCTCATAGTCATAATAAGTCACTAAACTCCCCCATCTCCTAGAATATCCCTAATGTAGACATGTTTTGAGGACCACCATCTGATCTATAGGTTTCCTCACTAGGTTTAAAACTTTATTGAATACCTCTATCCAATCCACTGTGACTTGGTGGAAAAAATCTCCAATATACATGGGAGGTATCTACCTCTAGACCTAATTAATTTCACTCAGTATGTGTGAATCCTTGAATGGAAGAACTAGGGAAATCTACTACTCAATGGGTAGTGGTATAGTTGTTAAACCTCCCAGAGGTGGTATTTCCGGTACATGCCCCTTTACAAAAACCTTGTCACTTGGAGGATCATCCTCATAATCCCACAGTGGAATATGGGTTAGTTTTATTCTTAGAAGAATCCATTAATAAACATGATGTACCATTTTCAATGAGTATATTTGGGAATATGACATAAGAATGACGTGGATTCCACAACACATTCCTATTTGATTAATGTACCCATGATTCCCTTTCAAACAATTTCTACATTTTCTAAGTCTATTAAAAGGATATCAGTGCCCCAATGTATGTGTATATTGGGCATCATAGTGACACTGGAGTCTCTGGCCTGAAATCCTAACTCAAAATAATTAACATTATTTACCAAAAATAATCTCACATATTATGGTCCTAATGATGAACTATATCCTCCAATACCATTCTATCACAACCAATTTTAGCATGGACTGAACGACAACCCGAAGCCCACCTCTAATATGCAAGGGGATGGAGAACAACAGTGTGTAGGTACTTCACACACAAGGGAGACATTAGCCAATTTTACCTATACATACCAACACATATCGAAGACCATAAAATTATTAAATATAAAAAACTGAGACTAATTAATGAAGGGATCTAATATAACATAGTAAGAGTACACAAATAATGTACTGAAAGTGATAATTGGTCCAAATAGATTCCCAACCAAAAACTATAGAGAACCTAACATGCTCCAAGGGAATATACTACTATTAAATGAAACCGCTGGGAAAAAACCTAGGTATTTCTAGCTCAATATATTTTCCACTATGTCTCATTACTCTCATGAAACCATAAAAATATTCTTCATCCACATATTTTGTGACCATTACGGTAGATCAATTTAGGTTTGAGTATACCAATACCCATAAAACACCCCAAAAAACACTAATCCAATATAATCATGAATACTAAACTCATAAAAATATATAAAAATCAATTCATAAACAAATAATTAACCCATATATTCCCAAGAAGGACGCCGCCTCTCCAATTGGTCATTACAAAAATACAAAAAATGGGTATCATCATGAAGAAATAATAATTCATAGGGAATACACTCATTGGTCTATTGTATCAATCCAGAAACTAATATAAAATTACATGATCATTGGGCCCCACCCAAAAAATACCAAGTCTCATAATTCCTCGATACTCAGATAGGGGATAACATGTAGGACCATTCAAGAACACCACAAGAAAAAATGGGTCAAACTCCTATGTAGATAATTTTATAGCACTAGTAATGTCAAGCCTACTAAATATTCCTTTGATACGTAGGATTAATGCCATGAAAAAGGAGTTCACCCTGATTCCACAACCCTATCCCATGGTATAATATGATAGAGGATCATCATCTAGTATTAATGCATGACACAAAATGTCTATATGAGGATCATACTCTATAAAAGACCATAATCCTGATATATGGACATAATTACTCATTATAGCCATGAGAGAATGTATAATGGGAAGACACTCAACTGATACTCGTTGAATCTCGAGGAATTAGGGGCTACAAATAGACTAAAGGGGGGTACATAGTGTGTCCAAGCAACCCCCTCTCTACCTCTGGGGTGCATCCTCACATGGCATCAAAATATCCATATACATGGCTTATAGTAATAGTAAAGTTTGTGTATTGATCTCAAAACATTATACATATGATGTCTGGATGTTCCCATGTAACCCTAACAATGTTCATATACTTTGGTAATATCATAGTACATCATTATGCATGTTCCCATGTATCCTATGAGTTAAATGTCGATACAACTAGCATGAGACAGACAACGTGTGACAAGGTCACAGAAAACGCGATAATTAACTCTTCACCAAAACTGTATCATCACACAGAACGGTCCCATAGGGAATGTAATCCCACAGTACATGTCATCTTACCTAAAAATTTACAAGAAACTGCGGATAATTCCATGCCATCCACACACACCACCACCACTATGATTCCATTTGGGAATCATGGATTTGAGGTCACTCAACCTCCCCATCTCCATCTTTCAAATCACAGCCTTCAATAAACTCCAAAATAACCTCTATCATGGAATATTACACCATTGTGAATTAAAACTATAAAGAAAAGGAAACATAGGTCTAATCTAATCTCATTCCAAATTAAATTTTCCAACTTCATCTTTTATTTTCATATCGTATACTTAATCTCATGTTGTACCTACGGTAATTATTGGATTTTCCAAAAATATTCGCACAATAATCAAATAACATGTATTTTGTTCAACCACCATCCAAAATTATTTTCAATGGTTTTCATTTAATGAATGGTGGTTTTATATGCCGAAACCATAAATTTTTGGAATGAATCAATGCTTTTTTTCTTCCTAAATTTGTTTTAATAAAAATATAGGGACTAAGAGTAAAAAAATAACCAATAAAAGAAAAATCATTCAGAAATAAATCTATCATAGATGATAGAATATATTCTTGATCATAGAATTGATCTATGTTTGATTATGACAAAAACATGGGCCATAATTACACAAATTAGACACCCTACCTACAGTATTGTTCGATAACTGCTTAATAATGGTTATAATTTTCTGCCATTGGTGAGATCCCGAAAATTCATTGGCACACGATCGTCTATATTTTATTTTATAAAGTTTCCTACCAAAAATACTCTTATAGATCCTCTCCAGTGGTTCTATTTAATAACTAGGTTATGAGACAAACCCATTGGGTAGATGTATAACCTTATTTTAATAGAGTAATCATATCAATCCATCAATTAAAATCAATTTAATAAATTTATTATTATATATTCCTCCATGAAAACAATTTCATAAAAGTTTGACGTCGACAAATTTTATGTCATACCTAGTGTAAAACCCATGTTATCAACTCAATGGTTCCCTATAATTTTTGATTCAGAGCACCATACATGATTTATTCTATTTTTTTTGGAAACATATTGGTGCTTGATATATATTATATTTAATATATTTTAAAAATGTATTTCAGCATCATTAGTCCTTGAAAAATTAAGTTGACTCAACACATGGCACTTAAAATAATCTATTTTATATCCAAAAGTAACAGATGGAAAATAAGAATAATTTCATTGAATTTGATCAAAATTAATAAATTCAGAAACATGAATGTGTTGTGTCAAAATATCATCCTAAAATAAAATTTTGAAGATTTTATTTGATATTTTAAACATTAGAGCTTAGATTTAACCCCACATTACCACTTTAGATGATTATTGTCAAATAATTTTTAAAAAAATATGGTCATGTATGATAATATAAAAGTAAACGTTACCCATAAGTGGAATTTTTTTTAAAATATAAAATATTTATTATTCACTTGACAAATGATAACATTTTTTGAGTTTTATATAATTTAATAAAATATTATTTAACATAAAATAATGTTGACATCGTTTTATGAGCAATTGATATATTTTTACCTTAATAATATTAAGAATGATATGTAATTATAATTTATATATTTAAAAAATAAGTTCTCTATTATATGTATCTATAAAATTTGTGTAACACCATAAGTCACCCATGAAATATTACATTGTAGGTTTTTTAAGTTTTGTTCTTGATTTTTTGACTACATTCACAAGAATTGTTCCATCATTTTCTTCGAATTTATGACAATTATTCCATCTATAAGAATTAATTATAAATATCCATGATAAAAATAATCATTAATTTTTAAAATATAATTTTAAAAAATAATTTATCTTTCTTGAATCCTATGAAAAAATATTAGAGATTTTAAAATAAATAGTGTGGAATTTTTTCATTACATAATATAATATAAATGTCATTGTGAAAGTGAAATGGTTCAATATTTCCATATCATCGAATATTGGAAGATCATAGTAAAAAATCTCATCAAATTTTAATAAGGAGGTTGTTAGATATATTTCAATTATTACATTACTTTTAACATTAATTACTCGATTTACCTTTACAATGGTGAATAATATTTACCACCATTATTATTCACAATGACAACAAAATGTTGACCAAGTTACCAAATCTGTACATGTTGATAACAAATCGGGAATCTATTTTATCAAATTCAATTCCCATATTTCACATCAATTTCATTTAAAATAAACATTTAAAATGAATTGGAAGACATTTTTTTAGAAAAATGCATTTGTAGGTGTAGAATTATTTTAATACAATGATTAATAGCAATGTCGATTCAAATCAAATTAGTTGGATTATATTTATTCAAAAAATAAGTATTGATATTTTAAAATAAATTCATTTAAAATGATAATTTTGAAAATACGTTTTTCAATGTAATTATTATTTTCCCTATGCAATGAATAATTAATCATTTTAAAAAATTCATAAAATTTCAGTATAAGATAATTATAATATACTAATTTAAAACATGATTACTTTTTTTATGAATATAATTTCTTCATAATTTTGTAGTTATTATTAATTTTTAATCACTAAGAACAATAAAAAATATTCTTTTAATCGAAATTTATTTTTGTAGCATAAACTAACTTCACTGAATTTTGTGTGCTATAAATTCTGAATTAATAAATAAATTTATTTTTTGTAGGACCATTGTAATCGTAATTAATAATGTTGTTACTAATATTAATACCCAATAATTTAATGGATATGTTAAAATTATCATATTTTAATAATAATATATTAGTATTATTTCATAATTCTCCTAAATCTTATTGTTTTGTCTTTAAAAACCGATCGATCTTATTGTTCATTTAAATTAAAATATTTGGTGTTACAGTATACATGTTTTCCCATTTTAATAAATTAAATACACTTTGTTTTTTATTCTTATCAAATTTTCAATAATTAAAAATGACTTTTTTGAAAAACCAAGTTATAATATGAGATAATAAATCATTATTTTAGAAGGGGAAGTGTGAAACATTATTTATTCATGAAAGTAAAAATTATTGGGTTCCACTATAAATATAATTCTTTTGATATGTTAAAATATTTATACTGAGGAAGATAATAATGTCTGTGGACTAATAGAGAGTGATAGAGTACATGGTCATTATAATGTTAATACACACAAAACCATAAATCATTGAGGGGAGAAAATTCCATAAATTCATCAGAATGAATGCAAGAAGAAAAAAATTCATTTTCTTGATCCTATTTCTACGATTAATGATTTCATTTATTATGGACCCTGATACAATATATATACATGATTTAATCATGTATATAAATGTAATTCTATCATTTGGTTTCATGTTTCAATCAGTTTCCATCAGTTGTCATCCTATATTGAAAATATTAATGATCAATATGATTTTATAGTGCTTGATGCACTATAATTTTAAAAAATATATCCTAGGGTCTATAAAAGTATTAAAAGATATTATTATTGTGGCAGTTTAGTTTCTAAATTTAAGTTGGCGTAACAAGATACTATAAGAAATACTAATAAACTATCATTATAAGTATTATCACCAAATATTCTAATAGTATTACCCAATGATCTACTTAATTATTTTAACAAATTGAAAATTTACAAAACTCTTCAAAATATGTTTTATTGTTATTCAAAACCAAAATATTTAAATAAAGGGATATAATTTTAATTAAATTAACATATCAACTATTCTTAAAAAACATAAAATATATATTATTTTGAGACATCAAACAAATCAATACCATGATCATATATTATCTTAAAAGATTAAAATAGTTTTCCAACATATCCTTTACACCATAAAACTTCAATGAAAAAAAGATTATTCTAAAATGCAACTATATCGTTATTCCTTAAATAAAATTACAAACTATTAGTTATCTTAATGAAATCCAAAATTGTAGTATACTTCATCCAAGATAACATAAACAACATAGTCATCAAATAAATAACCATTTAAATGTGTATCAATATTATTCAATTTATTTTTTCAATATTAATCATCGATTTATCGCAATGAAACATTATTTTCTCAACACTAGAAACAACTTAATGGTTATATACCCCTCAATTATGTTATTTTCATAAAATATTACCATACCACTAATTGTTTCTAGGTTATGTGTAATATTCAACATATTCTCTCAATTTGTTATTCCAACACTACTATAAAACAAACTTTTGATATTTCATGATTTTAATAACCAGAATATCATTGATAATAAATGTCTATAACATAATTATTGTATCCCAAACATTGAATATTTTTTATTTCACGTCAATGACTTATATAGTGTAGGACAATCAATATTCTATGTCATTTACACTGGATTTGAAAAATCACTCAGATATTTATTAGTTATTCAAAGATATAAAAATATAATATAAAATATACCTTAGAAAGAAATTAAAATTCCTCCACGTTACTCTCTATTTTCATTGGAACATACAGTCTCTTGTCCAATTTTTTAGAAATGATAAAACTTTATGTTCCATTTACAATTTTAAACAGGTGTATCTCTCCACATTATCTCAATGCAAAAATATGAATCTCTTTCCCCCTTGGTATTCATAAACTAAACTGTAATGAAACATTATTTTTTAATTTTTTCTAGGAATATTATCAAGGTTGGGGTTATTAATCAATTAATTTTATAGTAGATTAGTAATAATCATCAGTTTTTTATTATATAAATTATTTTATTTTCGGGTTCATTAGGAAAATAATTCTATTGTAGATCACATTTAGTTTTAACACGATTACTCCATTTTATAGATGTTGAATAAAAACCATAATTTGATCATGAATAATAATAGAGAGTAATCATGTCATACTGAAACATTATTCATATGTTTTCAAAATCATGAATCCTTCATAGAAATTTGTGACACCATATGTATAACAAAGGCCATTTAAGGTAATTCTATGTTTAAATTGATTATAATGTCCTAAAATAAATATGTTTATTAACCCAATAATATGTGACATGAGTCTTAATCTAAATGTGTTGTCTTAGTCCCACTCATCATGCACTAGTGATGATCGATTTAATAGAAAATATAACACATTTAATGATATTATCCTCATGATAATATCTTCCATGTAAAAATGTACTTTGAAAAAATATTCTTGGATTTAATTTCAAGTAAAACCATACTACATTATTTATCATAACTAATAATGTTTTCTTATACCTTTACTTATCCCTATAGTTTTCAAAAATGTTTTCAAACCATATTATTAAAAAATTACGTAACCACATTTGATTCCAACTATATAATCCCAAAATTACATAAAAAATTATTCATTATATTTATAATTGAATTCAATACATTTGATAATAAAAATTTCCCATGGACGACTACTGTATTTTTCCTTTAAAATTTGATAAATAAAGAAATGGTTCTTTAAAATATACATAATATCTTTCTAATTTCATCACACCTAGTATAATTTTAAATAGTAATATAATTAGAACCTCTATATTTATTATAGGGATAAAAAACATGAAAAAGGGTTATCATAAATTCTTAATAAGCGTAAAATGTGAGTTTCTTATAAATTATCTGTTTTGCACATAACATGATATTAGGGTAAAAAATAATAATAAAATTATAAAATAATACCCATAAATTTATAGATCATAATCAAGATTAATGGTAAAAATAAGTTATTCTATAATAGATAATTCTTCAGAGAGTCAAAATTCATGATCTATTAGAATATATCATAAGAATATTAGTATTTCAGAAAATAGTGGCATAAAATGTTGATTAATAATAATTTTAAAAGTCATAATAAAAGGCTCAGTATCAATACTATCATTTCATAGTGGACATAAACTCCTAAAGGAAATTCATAGATGATAAATTTAAATAATTCTAATGAGTAACATTAACATAGTTTTATCCAAAATCTCTTATATGTTTATTAACTCCATATTATTTTTTGAGTATCTTAACTTAGTGGGTACTTAATAGTTTATTATCATCATCATCATCACCCAGTTTATTTTAGTGATATATAATTCTATAAAGGCCTATCAAAAAATCAAAACCCATTCATATGTATTCCACTAGATCATAAACCAATCAATATGTCCTCACACAATAACACGTTGAAAATAAAGTGGTTTCAAAACAATCTCAAAATCATAATTATAAAACCACTGGGTGTAAATTTTGTATGAATCTTATGTACAATCAAAGTATATATATATGTGTGTAAATAATTCATTTCAAATATCATTGGAATATCTTTTATGAAATATTTTGGTCATATTTTAAATAACTAATATAAAATATGAAAATATCAACCAAAAGTATGAAAAACATTTCATTACAGATAAAATTTTGAAAATTTAATTAAATAATTAAATCAATGATATTTCATGATGACTTGAAATTACAGTCATGGAATAATCCATAAAATTAAATAATATATTCTAACCATTAGTGAAAAATGAAAACTTTTTGAGAAAAACAATGTCATTGAATTTAATTGTATTTATAAATACTAAAAAATTGTAACAAAAAATTAGATATCATTAGATTCTTATGAAAACAACCTTGAAAACATTTTATATAACTTTCAAATGGATGAGAATTATTTTTGAACAAAAGAGGAGAAAAATCATCAATTTTTCATAATATCTTTTCTGAAATAATTATTAATTCAAAGAATCAAAAATGGTTCTATGATATCAAAATTCAATAAATATAAATTTTATAAGAAAAGAAATGGTTTTATCATTTCTGAAAAATATAATTTCCATTAATATATATCCATGCATAAACAATCTCGAATAAAATTATTTTGAAACCTACATACATTACCTAAATTTTAATCATTTCGTATCTATCTATAACTGATATATAAGAAATATATATACATTTTAAATATATTATAAAACCATATAAATATATATAAAATATAACATAAAATCTAATTTTGGCATCATATCTTCTTTTTAATCACTGTTCTTTATTGAAACTTATTTTCTATTCATCAATCATTCGGTTCGGAAGCCCCAATCATTGTACATTTATCATGGTTGCATAATATATAGAATATTAACCATGTAATTATAATAAATTTATTCATTATGTAATGTTGTAGATATTTTAATATAAATTCTTGATAAAATATAAATTTCTTCACCCTATGGAGAGGGAAGTCGGTTTTTACGCATCAGTGGTGTTTCAAAAATTTTATGGATGTAATGAGTGAAAATTAAATAATAATTCACCAATAAAAAAATAATAGTATGATAAATATCATATATATTTATTAAATATTTCATTATAAACAAAAATTTGAATTGATGATGAAACCAGAAACGAATCACTTCATAGTGGTGGTAGTCCACGTGTATACATGAGGGTTAATTTCTCATTATGATGGAAAAGAGGTTGATAATGGTTGTTTAGAAATAATGATAAAATTTTTGTATATTTAATATACTTATATAAATGTTTTATAATAGATACCATATATTTAGAGGAGGTAGAAGAAAACTAATATTAAATGTAATCATTTATGAGTTACACCACTTCATTGAGAATCCTCCTTTGGATTACACAATATGCCTTGAATTGTTGTTTTCCTAAAAGAAAAAAAATCAATAATATATGGATATGGAAGATAATTTGGAATTAGATAGGTTCATTTTTTAGAAATAGTGCACAAAAATTTTTTATAAGGGAGTTGAGGAGGTTCCCTTTTTTATGGGAAGTGTGGTTTTCATTTTAATTTGGAATCATGTTGATATATTTTGAATCTAAATAGTAGATAAGTCAACATAATATTTTAAAAAATATTTATAAGAGTTTAGGTGAATTTTTAACCAATAACTCTTAGTTTCTACAACACATTTACCATTCGATGATTGTTTTTTCATCAATGTTTTATACTCTTCAGGGGTCACAAATATTAATATAGAAGAATAAGTGACCCAAAAGAGTAAAATGGTTTATATTTGGGACAATATTACATTCACTAGGTCAAGGATAATATTTTTATGGATTCCAAATCATATAATAAAATATTATTTATCACAATATACCATTAATGTCATTTACATGACTATTCAAATCCCATGACATGGGAGACAACCATATTACAATGGAAAGAGAATATAAATGTTTAAATCATTAATAGTATGATATATTTATCTAAACAATTCTGTTAATTACATACATAATAAATAGAAGTTACTTTGTATTTTTTTAATAATTTTCTTTAACAATCAATCTATTTCACAAGAACTTTATTGATGTTCCATAAACATTTAATGTAATTATTTCATAATTAGAAATTAAAAATTATTCACCATAAAAATTCAAACATTAATATTTCAATAATATTTATAGATCTGAACATAACAACTTTTTTTTCATAAGAAAAATTATTAGAGATATAAAAACAATTGGAGTGACATATTGTATTTGGTATTTACTTAAAATAATATTATGGTCATTATTAAAGAAATATGGAACCTGAATATCATATAATTTAATAGTGGATTAAATTTTATTAGATATGCTCAAAAAATATAAATATAAATTTATTATGTATATTTTTAAATCCTTGTCACATTATTTTTATTCATATTTATCTGATTTACCCTTACTAAGATGATAAATATTTTCTATATTGAAAATTTATAATGGAAAAAATTAACTAATTTTAAATAATTAGAATATATGATTCCAATTTTGTTATCCTTTTAATAAAATTCATTCCCAATAAGTGATATCATATACATATAAAATACTTCTATAAAACAAAATGAAAATCTATTTTCTAAAAGAATATATTTTTAAGTATGAAAATCTTTTAATATCAAAATTAATCATAATTCTGATTCCAATAAAATAAATTGGACTATGATTAAAAAACTATTGAAATATTAATATAAATTTAAAGTAAAATACGAATATGGAAGTATATTTTTATATAAATTTAATATTCTATAAATTATCATTGCAAAATTAATCATTTTTGAAAATTCAAAAAACATCACATGATGAAAATTTTGATATGCTTATTTTAATATTGGTATCATTTTATAAAATATAATTTGTATTAAATTCAGTAACTATTAAAAATATTTTCTCATCAATAGAAATGGAATCCATTATTTTAAAGAAAATGTATTTTTCTTGTGCAAAATGTCTTCATTAAATATTAAATGTTTATTTAGAAAAAATCCTTCAATACATTTATATTGAATTAGAGAATTATTTATATATTTTATAATTTAGTTACTAATATTCATGCCCAAATATACAATGATTATTTTATAATGGTCGTATTTAAATTATATCATTAGTATAGTATTTCAAAATCCTCTTAAATATAAGGGATGAGTGTTTAGAAAGATTTAGAGATTATTATTCATTTAGACTACATTTTTAGGGTGTTATATAGATGAAATCATTATAAATATGTGATGGGTGGGCCTGTTATATACCTCCATTTTAGTTTTTAAATATTAATATCTTTTGAAATCCATGGTTAAAAGTAGGTATCCCATGACTAAATTATGGTACACGATAGGTTACCAAGTACCTAAGAATATGGTACATGAGAGTATAACTCATGACTTAAAACGTTATGTGGGTGGTTATCTTAATCCTAATATATTATGAATGAATTTCATGGTAGACATAATGTAACAACCCCGACCCTAGTAGCTAAGAGTTAGTGGTCAGTTATTTACATTGCCATAGATATAATAGATCACCTCACCAAAAACTGATCTATTTAGAATTCTTGAAGAAAATAGATACAGTCATGGTTCCATTATTAAATTGGTAATAAAATATAGAACAAATCAAAACAAAATAAACTGATTCTTATCACTTATTTAAATATTTCATCTTTGCAACCTATGGAAGGAAAAAAATAAAAGGGTGAAATCAAACACTTATTAAGGGTTATATAAAACAATAATAAGTGACATAATTAGAATAAGGAATGGAAATTGTGGACATGTATGAAATCTGGAAAACACATTATATCAATACAATGAGAATGATAATTTATCCATAGATTTTTTAAAGTAAAAACCTCATAGAATGTAATAAGTGAATACTTAATAACTAAAATTAATATAATTTTGACATTATGTATCCATATCATGAAGCATAATACCATGAAGATGGTTTATGTCTATGGGTAGACACCCATTTGATTCTTTTTGGAAACAAACACGGAGGGTTTGTTGCCAACATTTTCATCTAAGAGGACCTGTCCATACATCGAGGGTCTATAACAAGACCCGCCCATCACTCCAAGTCCAAATAATTTTCCACAAATATTATTTATTTAAGATCCACATTCATTTTAAATATCTGTATTTAGAATAGAATAAAGCTTCATCAATATTTCCACTGTTAAAACAACATTCAAAATAAACACTATATGCAAAATGTTATATGACTAAGACAATATTCATATCCATAATACGAGAATATGTATATTTAATAAAAATATAACATCACGTGAAAAACTTTCTCAATGTGGAATTAGGAACACCACATAAGAATTATTATCTTCCTGCTATCAAGTAAGTCTTAATGAAGTGGAAATTGAGACAAAGTCCCTTACCTTATGTTTGAATTTATTCATCACATTATCTTATTATACTAGATTATTAGATTAAATTAATTAATTAATTAATTAATATCCTTATCTTACTGTATTTTATTTGATATAATTTTATTATTTTCAATTATGGTTATTTGTATTAATTATAAGATAATGTTTTATCATTTGAGGGCGTTCATTTTCTTGGGTTTCATGATCAGTTTACTTAAATATTTGTGTGGAAAATCAATTAAAATGAGAATAGCTATAAAGAATTAAAATTATATGTTATTAATGAAATTATAGGATAAATAATTTTTATATATTTCACTTGGTTATATGGTATAATTTTGAATTGTTATATAAAATGAAAGTGCAAATCATATAGATTATTTTAGGGTTTTTCTAGATCAACAAGAAATAGTTTTCTATTTTGAATTCATATTATGTATATATAATATCTACATAATATTAAATAAATTTTGACAAATTTATTTTAGTATATATTAACCATAAAATAGTTTTATGACCACCCTTAACGGATTAATTTAATAGAAAAAACACATCATCTGTGAAGGCTCTAAATCAGAACCTCACATCGATGTTTTCATTTTTTAACAAAAAAATATGAGAATAAGAATCATGATGAATATTCATTTATCATAATAAAATTATAGTATATATAAGATATTGGAATAATCATTAAATTATGGAAAAAAATCATAAGGGTATAATAAGAAGAAAAGAAATTAAACGAAAGTGAAAGAGAATGAAAATGGATTTACCTCTTAAATTCATATCTTTGAGAACCTCCTTAAGGGAATTTATTGTGGTATTTTGTTGAGACAAAGGGATACTAGAAGTGAGGGAGAGGTTTGGGAAGATTATTGGTCTGAAAATGGATAATATCAAAGGAATTGGTGGTCTGGAGAGAAGTGGTGGTGTGTGGTGGTATTTTTAGTGGAGGAGATGGGTATTTTTTTGAATATTTTAATCATTATTTTTTGATTTCGAGTCAATATAATAATTAGTGATGATTATTGTGTTTAAATACTATAATTGGTTTATTTTGATTCAATCATATGGTTCTTATATCATTTATGACTCATGGAGTACTATATTTTACTTATAATGTCTATATGATGTAAATTACTATATTTCATTATTCACCAAGAATTCTAGTATTTTAAAAAAATATCAAAAATTACCCATAATATTTTTTTCCATGGTGAATTAAATATTGATATTCATCTTAATAAAATTATATTATAAATATGATAATTTTTTTTAATTAAAATCATCATTTATTCAAAAAAATACAAATTTTATAGTTATAACAGATTTTATAAGACTTTGAAAAATTAACTACTATCTTATAAAATTATTTTATAATCATAAGATATAATGTTATTAATTTATGATTCTATTTTACAAAAATAACTTTTTAATATAAATATATTAATTAAAATATTGAAATTTATAATTTATGTTTTACAAAAATATCAATAATTAATTAATAAATTATAAAAAAATTATTTACAGATTTAATGATATAATTATATCATATTACCATTTATAAGATTCCTAATTTTTATCTGTAATTCCATAGGTGATGTTAATAATTTATTAGATGAATTACTATTCCTAATGGTCACATTACTATTCCAATGATCAAGTTACTATTTTATTATTATATCTTCCTTATATTCTAAAAAAACCTATTATTTCATTAATTATTTATTTATAAATATTTGTTTCGTGTTTTATATGTGATTTTATATGATTTATACTGTATGAAATAAATTTCTCAGAATTTTAATCTGTCAAATGAATTGAAATTATTTGAAAGACACATACCATAAAATATTGGGGTCTTATATTCTTCCCTCCTTTAGAAATTTGAAACTCCAAATTTTCATGAATATTACCTTCTAAACAGATGAGGGTGGTTATTCTTTTTAAAATCCTCAAGTTCCCTCATTGAATCTTAAATTTTATTGTTTCTCCAAATAACCATTACTAGTCAAGTCATCTGTTTTCTCAATACTTACTCTATTATGTTTATAATCTTGATAGGTTGTTCATAGTAAGACAAATCAGGTTATTGTTATATTTCATCGTGGACGAGTACATGTGTTGTATTTGGAATGTATATCTCTTAATGAAAATTATTATTATTTTGACATCAGGTATCTGGAACATGAACCATCCTATCATCCATATAATTTTAATGTGTTCGAAGATACCCATATGATTCTATTTGGAAACAAACACGAACTGTTTTTCGTTAACTATTTTGTCTCATGAGACATGTCAATTCATCGAGAGTATAATAACATGAATTGTACCAGGACCTTCCTTTTTGAAAACCCAGTTCATATGGTGTACTTAGGGGCCTCAGTGGATTGTTGTGGGGTTTGGAAAAAATATCATTCCACCAAATGGTTTCACTGAAAAGGAATCCCACTGAAATGGTGGAACACCATAAAGGTGGAATTATAATGGTTCCACGAAATAATGATGGCACCTTAATGGTGTCATTGAGAATGTGTCACTCCGAAATAGTGGCACAAAAAACGGTGTCTCACACTTTTTCAAATTTATAGTTTCTCGAGTTTTTCCGTTTTCAACCCTCATAAGTCTTTTTTAACTTAAACTGAGTTCCAAGAATTTTTAGGTGTTTTAATTGATTTTCTAAGAATATTAATTATATCTATATAATTGTAAATTCTTGAGGGATTTGAGATAATTCAATTGAGTAATTTTGTCCACAATCCCACATTAATGACTTTTGGAAACTGTTCTTCCTTTAATATAGGATCATGTTCTTTAATGTTGGGATCATCACTTCATAGTGTGTTTTCCCCCTTGGTGCATTTAGAGTCTTTCTCCCTAGAAGAGACATGTTCTTGGGCTAGAGCCCCTCTTGATTAGTTTCCTTGGAGTTTCTTGCTGCTCACACGATCCCCTATTCATGGCGTATAGTGAAAATTTGATCCCTTGATCATCCAAGTAGGGATTTATTCTACCACTCTTTATTTTTGAATTATGTGGTATGGGTGTACTAATGATTCCAGGTGAAGAATGTCTGAATCCTTCTTCACTAAAAAGTAATAAATAAAAAAAATGGGACATTGATGATAACATGATAACATGATCTATCCTAATAATGTGTAGGAAATTGAAGATTGGTTGACGTTGATCACTTGTTTTATTTGTTATATTTTGTTCTTTTATGATTTTTATGGATTTATACCTTATAGAAGTCATGGTTTTTTTGGTGTTTGTCTATTCATGGGTGACCCATTATTACTATTTTGGTTTCCTTATGAATAATTTGTGTAAATCCTAATATGTCTAATCACATATACCCGTTTAAATGGTATGAATGCTCTGGGATAAAATAACCACGTATTGTCAACCCAATTTATCATATGGACATAAAGAATAGTGTTTAACAAATATGAATATATCATGATGATTGGTGTGGATGAGTGCTGTGTTTTATTTGGTTTTGTTTCTTTGTGTAAGTTGTGTGGTGCTACAGTTTGGAACAAAGTTGTGGGTACAAGGGTGGGCTAGAGAGTTGGATCTGTGAGAAGGGAGTGATTTGTGTTTATAGTAGCGTTTTGGATTAACAGTAGTTTTTGTGGGCTTTGTGTGTGGGGAAGTACATGGGGTTCATTGGTATCCTAGTTTGAGAAACTGATTGATTATGGAATGGATGGACTTGTAGGTAGTGAAACTTACATTGTGGTGTTATAGCTTTCAAATGAGGTTTTCGCAGTGCGACTGCATATGGGAAGGATGGTAGCATCAATCTGTATTCAATTAGGGATGATAAGTTATCTAGTTTGAATGTGTTTCAAGTTACCAAAATATCAATGTTCCTATACTACTACTTTACCTAACTTGGGTTATTTGTTGGGTGTTCCTTGGTGAGGCTGGGCTAGTTTGTACTCCTTGGCTGGTGCTTTTAAGTTATATAATTTTATTATAGGGGAAATTGTATGTTCCCCCACAAGTGCACTTGTGGATTTTAGTTTTCCTATTGGGTATACTGGTATTCTCACCGTAAGTCTATAAAACCATTTTCAGGTTTCTAGGGGGACTTCAAGGACCATTCTAGGATTTACTAGCTCATGCATCATGATTATGTGTTTTTTTGGCTTTGTTGTTTTCTTTTGGTACTTTACATTGGAGTTTTTTGTACACTGAATCAACATTACTTTTGAACATGCTTGTGGGAAGGTATATTGGGTTTCCTTTTACTTTTAGTATTTGGATTTTCTTGGGATTTAACATCTTATCACCCAATCGTGTTCTATAAAAAGGGTAATTCCTTCAATATAATGTGATATTTTATACCATTGATACTAGTCGCCACTCCAGGGCCTATTGAAGTCGAGACTCGGGGTAATTATCTATCCTTGATTTTGAGGAAAGAATGGTGTGTCACTTCGTTATCCCTTCCCCCATCATGAAGAAGGTGGGTCGTAACAAGGTTGTATAAAAGGATGAGGTTTGGGAGTTGAGGGATAAGATGGAGTTTGGAGTTAGTCATAGTGATAATTTCATGAGATGGTTGGTAAATAGTGTTAGGTGACCTTGGTGTGTGAAATTGGACAGGGAAGTCTGTCCTGGACATGTGAATATAAGGCTCCTCGTGAACCGATTCAATGAATCTGGACCTACTGAACTACCAAGTGAGGCTACACTAATTGTAGTGTAGTGACCCTTGGAAAGGTACATGCATTTTAATGACTTCTATTTTTGTTTAAATTGGGAGTTTTAGGAAATTTAATAAAAATGAAGAGGTAAAATGAATTTAAAATAAATGTTCAATACTACTCGGGTGTAGGATCTCCTTAATCCATTTTATGTTATGGAACTAGGACGTCATCCACTTATGGTATGAGACGTTTAGGCCCAACAGGTTTACCCAATCGATCAACATAGGGCTGATTGAGAGGAGGAGGATGACCAGTGGTAGATGATGCATTGTTCCTTCCAGCGGTAGACTCTGGGAATGTACGAGGGAAGAATCTAGGACATGGAGATAAAGAGTTGTATTGATGAGGTGGTAATCACTTTATTCTTTATCCAGGCTCCAACAGAGTATTGGGTTCTTCTAGTAGAGAGATAGATTAGAGGAATGGTGATTCAGTGGTGGAAACATTACCTTAGGGAGAGGAAGAAGACTAATGTCTTCTGGGATACATTTGATATGGAGTTCCCGGGAGATTTCCTTTCTTCCATGGGGAATGTCGAGAAAAGATAAGATTTTCTCTCCGTCATGTATAAAAGTATGTCGTTAAGGGAACTAGGGATCACATTCAAGGATCTCATACGCTTCACACCAGATCTTTTTCTGGATGAGGAGTCCGAGAGAGACGTTTAGAGTAGGCAAGCTAACTTTATCATTAGTATGTCATCACTCCCATTACTCCACCAACACACATAGAGGATCAAAAGAAGGTTGAGGTAGTGGAAACGATGCACTCACTGGGAGGTCTTCCACGATAGGGGATCTAGCTATGTTCATCAAAGGGGAAGGTCGTAAGTAGTAGGTTTCCATCATCAAGGACTTCTAGTTTTCGAATAGTGGTAAGTGAGCCCCACTAGTTTTAGATACGATATCCTAGTTCTCTATCTTTCCCCATGGGTCCGGGACATATGGGAATTGTTTAAGGAGGTCATGTACATCTTCAAAACCAGTTCCTAGTTCAAGTTTTGTACAGTGGGGTGAGCATGTTCAGCACCCACCTCAGTAGCAACAGTTGTTAGTTAGGCCATCCCACCAGTAAGGGAAGAAATATTGTGCTCCACCTATGGTAGATGGTGATGTGGGTGGCCGAACTTAGGATTATCCTTAGGTACCTAGACCATGGAGTGGTCTGGGAGGTAGTTGATAGCTATGTGGAAGAGAAGAAGGGTGTGGGCAGTTTCACGCTCTAGTGGTAGTAGTTCCAGCAGGGCCATAGGTTGTTCGAGGTATGATCAGTTGGTTTATTACCCTTTCATGTTCCTTGTATTATTCATCTACTTCACACTTCTTTGGATCACCCATTCCACCCCATGCCATGGGTATTGACATAGAATTACTTTTCATTCTCCTAGTGTTGAGTATGCCAGTTGAAGGTCAGACGATTTTGTATGATGTTCGTTGGGGATGTATAAAGATGTTGGGCTCACATAAATCATTTGTATATTTTCATCTAGTATATATATATATCCATTTTATGTCATCCTAGGCATATAGTGGTTGAATTATGTGAAAGCTATTATCGACTGTTGGAGGAGTAGATTTTTGTTTTCAGTTATGGATGGCCAGCGTGTAGTTTTCATTGGTGAGTGGAGCTTTCAGTTGGGCAGTTGGTGTGTGGAGCCTCTTCTATCCTTGTTAGTAGAGTTTTTAGTGGAAATAGTAGACATAGAGCTGATGGATGTTATGGGTGTTGTTAGTGAGTTTCTATATGTATTCTCTGAATAGGTTTTGGTACGACCCCCTTGACATGATGTTGAGTTCGGGATAGACTATCAACCTAGTGCTCGTCTGATTTTGATGGATCCCTACTATAGGGAACCTTATATGTTGTAGGAGTTGCGGATTCAGGTTTATTACATGATGAATAAGGGTTTTATCAGGCCATGTGTGTTGTCGTGGGGTGCTTCGGTCCTGTTTCCGAAGAAGGCATATGGTGGCCTAAGACTCTACAGAGACTACCATTGACTGATCTAGGTGAAGATCATGAACGGTTACCCACTTCTAAGGATCAATGATCTTTTCAACTAGTTGAAGGAAGCACAGTGGTTCCCTAAGTCTGATATGTGTTGTCGGTATCACTAGTTGATGGTGAAGGAGGCAGACATCCCGAAGACTACTTTCGGGTGAAGGTATGGGCAGTTTGAGTTTGTGGTCTTCCCTTTTGGCATTAAAAATGCGTCAGTGGTGTTCATGGGGCTCATGAACTCTATTTTTTAAGAGTACCTAGACCAGTAAGTTTCTATGTTCACTGATGATATAATGGTCTACTTAATATCATAGGGGTAGTACGCCGATCATTTGAGGAGTGTCGTCAAGGACCTGTTACACCACTAGCTCTATGAAACATTTTTCATGTGAAAGTTCTGTACATGATATGTGAACTTCCTTAGAAACGTGGTGTCCCTACATTGGATTTTAGTGGACCCATCAACCGTCGAAGAAGTTGTTTCTTGGGAAATACCCAAGAATGTGGTGGTGGTTCATAGTTTCCTAGGTCTCGTAGGATACTATTGGAGGTTAGTACAAAACTTCCATCGAGTTACAGCTCCATTGATAGTGTTGAATGAAAAGGTCTAGGATTTTGAGTAGTGTGTACAGTTTCGGCCAGCTTTTTGCTACCTGAAGGGGAAGCTACTCAGTTCCCCAGTGATTTGGTTTCCAGAGAAAGGGGTGATGTTCAAGGTGTTCTTCGATGGTTCCAGTCAAGTATTGGGATGTGTTCTAAGGAATATGAGGGGAGTAATATCTTATGTTTCTATGTAGTTATGTTTTTGTGAATTTAACTATGTCACCCAAAACCTAGAGATTGAAATTTCCATGTTCAAGCTGAAATTGTGGCGATATTACCTCATCAGATAATGCTTTGTGGTTTTCACAGAACATAAGAGCTTGAGGTATATCTTCTCCTAGCGAGACTAGAACTTGATACATCAAAGGTGGATAGAGTATATCTAGGACTACGACATTGAGATCTCTTAAAACTCTGAGAAATGGAATTTTGTGTCTGATGCTTTGAGAATAAATTATTAGAAGTTAGTTCGAGAATCCATGGATTTTTGGAAGGCAATGGAGGAGTTCTCTTCTTTACACCTAGATGTTGGGGTGATAGTGGAAGATGTTATCTTCTACAGATGACATTGTAGTCTTCCTTGGTGAGGTAGGTGAAGGAGTCTTATTGGGGGGGTCTTAGAGGCTGAGGTGATGTGTGATCGTGTTGGCTAGGGTAATTATCCAGAAGTATGGTTGGAGGATAGTCAGAATCAGATGTTGTTTCATGGGAAAATATTTTTTCCAGTAATAATTCACAAAGGATGACTACATGTGTTCCATATCTCACCTATGGTGGTTTACCGAGGAGATTCCATGATGTACTATAGCTCGAGGGAACAATTTTGGTGGCATGGGGGGAAGCAGGCAGTGGCAGATATTGTGTCAAGGTTCCTAGTTTGTTAGTAGGTGATGGATGAGCACCATGTTCCCAGTAGTATTTTACAGCCCTTAAACATTATTGAGTGGATATAGGATGAAATAGAGATGTATTTTGTTACAAGACTACCCCAGTCTCAGGGAGGTCGTGATTTCATCTTGGTAGTGGTGGATCTACTGATGAAATCATCCCAATTCCAAGCGATCAAGAAGTCGAGGAAAATGGATTCCTTAGCATAGAGGTACATAGGTGAAGTGGGGTTTTAGCATGGAGTTCCAAGATCCATCATCTCAGATTGAGACTCACAGTTTACCTCATGAGTCTAGAGAGTATTAAATCATTTTTTTCACCCAATTACACATTATCATTTCTTTCCACCCTCAAAAAGATAATTACACAGAGAGGACCATCCATACATTGGTGGATTTGTTGCGAGTGTGTGTTTTTGGACTTGAAAGGATTGTGGGTACGACACATTCCTCTAGTATAGTTTCCTTACAATAATAGCTATCACTCTACCATTGGCATGGAAACATTCTAAGTATCGTATGTAAGACAGTGTCATTCACCCATATACTAGACATAGGTTCGAAAATAATCCCTTCTTGGACCATAGGTAGTGCCAATCACAATAAAGAAGAATTATCTTGTGCATGATTGGATGAAGGCTTCTCAGGAAAAATAGAATTTGAATTCTTATCATAGGAGGATGACCTTGGAGTTTGAGGTAGGGTACCATGTTTTGTTGAAGGTTTCCCCTCAGTGGGTGGTGAAGTGGTTTGAAAGAGTAAGTAAGCTTTCTCCCAGGTCAATCGGAAGTTTTGAGGTGTTGTGATGAGTTGGAGAGTTGGTATATTCGCTGGCACTGACACCACAGTTGGAGAGGACCCATTACATATTCCATGTATCTTAGCTCCACCGGTATCTACACAATGACTCCCATATCATTGATTGGGGATGGTTGGATATTGAGAATGAAATGACATTCATGGAGTTGATAATAACAATCGATGGTCATGAGGAGAAGGTGCTTCCTGGATAATCCATTCCTTCGGTTTGTGTATAATGGAGGTATGGTGGCCTCATAGAGAATACATGGGGGTAGGAGGCACAAATGTGTGCCTGGTACCTAGAACTGTTTTGTGTTTTTTCTCTTATTTTCTTCTTTGTGCATTGGTTATGATGTAATGTTTGATCTCATTTGCTGTAAGATAATGTTATTTCCCTATAATCTAAATATGTTAGGAATTTCCTAACTATGGGGAGGGGACGACCTGATTTCTAATCAAGATGATTTAATGTGTATGAGATTAAACAAATTTGGGTGAGTCAGTACCACCCAATGCAGATAATATCTTTACTTGAAGGAAAGAGCTCCCTAATCCATGTGTCTAGACAGTGTAACCTTGGTGTTTGTGTCATTGTTTGAGGAAGCGGGCCTTAGTGTTTCTATAGTTGTTCATGATATAGAATTAGTGAAGTTTCTCCTTGATTCCAAAAATTTTACTACTATTTTCAATCAATGTAGGTTAGTTTTTCTTTGAGAGGTATCTTATAGGGTGGTTGTTCAGACCCATCTTCCTTCTGATTTGGTTTTAAATTATGAGGGAAAAGAATGGTGTGAGAGGTATATAATTGAATAAATAGGATTTTACTAGGCCTTTACTCATTAAAAATCTAGTTCTTATTATGTTATTGGGGGACATAGTGGTATGTTGCGGGGGTTTTCCAAAAATCTCATTTCACCAAATAGTTTGACTGAAAGGGTGGCACCGAAATAGCTGCACATGGAAAATATAGTGCCATAATGGTAGCACACTGAAACTGTGGCCCACCATAATGGGGTCCCACCATAACGGTGCCACACTGAAATAGTGGAACTGCAATGGTGGCATCATGACCGTTCCACACTGAAAGAGGGGCACACCAAATAGTGACTCACCCATTGCGGAATTTCTAGTTTCCTGAGTTTTCCCTGTTTCACCCCTCTTATTACTTATTTTCCATAAACTAAGTTTAAATACTTTCTTGTGTGTTTTTAATGATGTTTTGAAGGATATTATTTAAATATATTTTATTCTAACATCTAGTATAATTTGAGATGCTAAAACTGAATGATCATGACCATGATCCCATGTTAATGACTTTGTGATACTGTTATTCCATTAAAAAAGGATCTGGCTCTTCAAAGTTGGGATCATCCCTTCTTATCATGTTTTATGTTTCCCCTTTGTGTATCTAGAGCCTTTCTCCCTAATCAATTAGTGCACCTATGTTTGAGCCCCTCCTGCTCATTTTTCTTTGAGTTTCTTATTTCTTTCATGATCCCTTGTTCATAGTGAGAAGAGGAACTTCGATCCTTGGATCTTCCATGTAGGGATTTCTTCTTCCTATCTTTATTTTTGCATCAGTGTGGTGGGTGGACTAATGATTCCTTGTGATGAATATATGAATACTTTTTTATTAACATGTAATAAATAAGGTATAGGGATGTTGATGATAAAAATATAACAATACCCATTACAATAAAGGGTAGGAAGTTCAATATGGGTTGATGTTGATCACTTATTTTATTTGTTATATTTGGTTGTTTTATGATTTTTATGAATATATAAATTCTGAAAATCCTAGACTTCGGTTCTCATTATCTATGCTGGGGTGACCCTTTATAACAATTGTTTTTTTCTTATAAGTAATTGGTGTAAATCCTAATCTAGATAATTATGTATACTCTGCTAAATGAAATTAATGGCCCATGATGATAAATCCTCGTATGATCACCCATATTTATCATGTTGACTTAAAAATAAATGTGTTTACCAAATCATAGTATAGCATGTGGATAGATATGGATGATTGTTCTATTATATTGGGTTTTTTGAATTTGTGTGAGATGTGTGGTCTTGCTGTTAGGAGCACGGTTGTGGGTAAATGGGTGGGAAGGAGATGTGGATCTGTGAGAATGGAGTGGTGTGTGTGTGCAGTGGGGTTGTGTATTAATGGTAGTTGTTTTGGGCATTGTGTGTGGGGAATTACCTGGGGTGTGTTGGTATCCCAGTTTGAGAGACTAATTGATTGTGGAATGGATTTACTTATAGCTAGTGAAAATGCCATTATTGTGTTATGGCCATTGAATAAGGATGTTGCAATGGGACTACATATGGGAAGAGTTTTTGTGTCAAGACATTAGACTTTAGGGATGAGTAATTAACCTTTGGGAATGTGGTTTGGGGTACCCAAATATCGATGATCTTATACTACTACATTACTGGACTTGTATTATTTGGTGAGTGTGCCTTGGTGATTTTGGGCTAGTTAGTACTCCATGGTAGCTTTTTGATGATCTACTTTTTTCTCATAGGGGAATTAGTAGATTCTCCTAATTTTTCAAGTGTGACATTAGTTTTCCTACTGGGTATACTTGGATACTCACCCTACGTCTATAAAACTATTTTCACGTCTCTAGGGGGACTTCAAGTACTGTGTTGGACTTTAATTTCTTGGGCATCGTGATTATATATTTTTTATTCATAGTTTTTTTTTATTTTGGTACTTTAAATTGGTTTTTTTACCCTATACCATCTTATCTTTTGATCATGTATGTAGGAAGGGATTTTTCTCTACTTTTACTTTTAGTATTTGGAGTTTCTTGGGAATTTCCATCATATCTCCCAATAATGTTCTATAAAAATGGTAATGCCTTCCATCTTATGTTAGATTCAATACCCTTGGTTAAAGTTGATGCTTTGGGGCCTATTGAAGGAATGAATATGGGGTCATTATCTCTCCTTCATCTTGAGGAAGGTAGGGCACGAAAATTTGTTGTCCCTTCCCTCATCTTGAAGAATGTAGGTCATAATGGATGGTATATAACGGGCCCTGAACATCACTGAAACTATAAATAACTCATAATAAATAGATTTTATTCAAGAAAAATATTCCTTTTCAATATTGGTTTTGAGTATAGGATATAGATCCATTAAAATATCTTGATTTAAAATAACTCTTAAAATAAACACCGCATGTAAAATGTTATATGATTAAGGAAATAATTATATACATGAAACACGAGTAAGGATATTTAATAGAAATATAATTTAAAATAAAAAATATCCCAATAGCGTAGTAGATACACCACATAATAATGAATAGTTGAACAATACAATGTATGTGTCAATGAAATGGAAATTCAGACAAAGTACCGTACCTTATGTCCGAATGTGTTCATCACTTGATCATAATGGCATGGTTACATAGATTAAATCTAGTAATTAATTAATTTAGAACCTTTAAAACATATATTTGATTTACTATAATTTTATTATGTTCATTTGTGGTCTTTTTATGAGTTATAAGATATATTTTTATCATTCGTGGATGTTTGTTTCCTTGGTTATCATGACTGGTAAACTTATATATATGTATGGAAATTAATGTAAAATGAGAATAGTTTCCCATAATTAAAATTATATGAAATTAATGAATTTATAGAATATTTAATGGTTTTATATTTCTTTAAATAATATTATATGAGGCTGAATATTTAGATAAAACATAAGTGATAATCTTATAGATTATTTGGGCATTCTTTTGATCATTAGGAACTATTTTTGTCTTATGAATTCGTATTATGTATATATACTTATTCCAGAATCATAAATAAGTTGTAATAAATATATTATTGGATTTTTTAAACATAAAATTTTCATCTGACCAGACTCGAGGGAGCAATTTAATGATGAAATGATTTTTTCCAGAAAAGTGATAAATCAACACCTCATAAACGGTTTTTTATTTTATAGAATATATGGGAGATGATAAATGGATTGATGATGAATATTCCATTAATATAATAAAATTACATTATATATAAAACATGGTATTTATCATTCATGTTATTACTTAATGGGTAAATAAATAATAATATAAAAAAATTAAATTAAATCGTAGGAGAATGAAAAAGGATTTACCTGTTGAATCACTCTCCTTGAGAACTTCATTGATGTATTTGATTTTGGTATCATGTTGAGACCAGTGGTTTATAGACTTGGGGAAGAGGTATAATAATAGGATTGGGTTGAAATACGATAAGAATCACGGATTTGGTGGTGTGAGGAGAAGAGGTGGTAATGGGTGGTATTTATGGTGGGGGAGAGGTGTTTTTTTGAATATTATATTCATTATTTTATTTGTTTGAATCATGATAAGAAATATTGATTATTCTAGTGACTCAATACAGTAATTGGTGCATGTGAGTTCAAAATAATATTTCATACCTCACTCATCACTCAATAAAAAGTGTATTTAGCTTATAATATATATATATATATATGGTTTTTCAAATTATCATCTTTTATTATTCACAAAAAATTCAAGTATTTTAGACAAATCCGAAAAATTCACCATAAAAATTTATAGAATAGTATAATTATAAAATAAACTCCATTGTATGTAAATAAGATTCTTAATATGAGAAATTTAATAATTAATTAAAATCATGTTTTACTTAAAATATTCCGATTCAACAAATACCACTGATTTGTGAAGACTTAGAAAATCTAACTAAGGTCTCATAAAGTTATCATATAATAATGAGACATAATATTATTAAATTATGGTTATATTTTTTTAAAATATTTTTTGAATCATTATATTAATTAACAAATTGAAAATAAACTTGTTAATTTTATGAAAATATCAATACTTAATTAATAATTTCTAAAATAGTTATTTACATTAACAATGACATAATTATATCATATTACCATTTATAAGATGCCTAATTTTTATTTATACACCCATAGGTGATATTAATATTCTATTTTCTGAATTATTATTCATAAGGGTCACCTTACTATTCCATAGGTCATGTTACTATTCCATCTGTATATGATCCTTAATTTCTAGAAAAAAGTTTCTTATTTCATTCATTATATATTTATAAAGGATGGTTTGTGATCTCTATGTGATTTTATTTGATTTATAATATATGATATAATTTGGGTTCAATGTATGAAATTAAATGAATTGAATCTATTTTAGAATATACATACCATAAAATATTGGGTTGTTATACATTATATATGACTTTTGTGATTGTGATTATGTCACAAATTATGCCACAAATTTATGACATGATCCAATGATGATGTTATAATCACATAAATCATATTATTTGATTAATTTAATATTCTTCTTTCATCAACATCCATAATATATTTCATGGATAAATATTCACTAAATTGTAAAGAATGAATTATAAATTATAAGATCATGTTCTCATTATATTATGATTATTATATTCTAACATGTTATCATTGATATAAATATCCCTTATTTACCCTTACCTAGAATCGGAAGTCATGATTTACTATATTTCATTTCCAAAAAATTATTAAAGAAATGTTTTATGGAAGATATGTTTAAAAATATAACTATTTTTGTGTAACTATATAATATATGATATAGATATTGTATGTAAATGTTTTTATATATCCATGTTTCTAAAGACTCTAGACATTTATGGTTCTAGGAAGGATCATAATGATATGTAATGAATATTAATATAATAATATGTAATAAATAATTATATAACATTTGGGCTTTTATATTAAAAGTTATAATAATTTGATATGTAAAGAGAGAAACATAATATGGTTATAAATTTAGAGATTAGATGGATTAAATTAATAAATTATGGATTCATTTATTTATTATACCAATTAATTTAAATAATTAATTCACATGAAATATAAAATTCCTTAAAAAATACTGTGAATAGAACAATCATAACGCCTATGGAAAAAATATGCAAAAAATTCAATAGTGGATCCAGTTACAAACTCAATAATCCCTTTTATGATATATTGTCAATTGGAAATAATTTCATGTGCGGGGACATAAAATATTATTTCTATAACAAAAATATTTCTTGAGGCTCTATCATATCTAAAATCTCATATCCTTTATTTCCAATGATGAAAATTGACCTAGATTCAATCAAACCATTAGATAAATTTTTTTGAGTTTGTCTACTTGTATAAATTTTTCATTTTAACAAAGGGAAGTTCCTAATACAATTAAATTCAAAATTAAAGTGTTATATACTAGGAAAAAGATGAATCATTACAAAAATGATCATTCCTAACTACTTAATTTATACATAGCATTAAATTTAGCGGTCAATATTTTCAATACATGGTTGATATATACATTTTCCTCAGTTTTAGTTGTTGTATATCAATATTTACAATATTCAGGTTATAATATAACCCATACTCATTGCACAAAATTTCCCCAATGCATTCCCAGAGTTCTATATGACAGCGTAAGACATGAAGGATCCCATTTTTTCACAAAAAAATATATCAACATAAAAATATATAATATATAATTAATTATTGGAAGGTTTACAAATCCACTATAACTCTTAATAAATCATTAACCCCAACCACCATATCAAGACCTATCAGGTTTAATTTAATTCCCTATAATGAATAAAATCAAAAAAATCTTCTTCATAATTTATATAAATTAGATTTTTACAAGGTGTATATTTTATATGATTCTAAAAATAAGAATTTTATTTCATATTTGATAGGGAATTATCATGTGGCCGAGTATTTCATATATGAATTTTTAAAAAAATGACACTCTTTTTAGAGGTAATTATTCCAGATTAGGTAGGGTAAAATGAATGCTCATAATCCAATCCCAACGACTAAATGTTGGATGAAATGTCACTGATTTTTATTTTTTGTAAAAACCTAACTCATTGAATATTATAGGAATGTCAAGTTGTATTAGATGTTCCCAAGTAACATCATATGTCGTTTTCATATCCCACCATACCTAATATATTTTTATAGTGGAATAATCTTCCATACTATATTTGAAATATGTTTATGAACGGATAATATACAGGCCTTTAATAATTCCAATCAAATCATCAATGCAAGGATCAATCAACTTGATATGACCCCATCTAGAATTGAAATTTACGTAGTAAAATTTATATTTTATAGAAACCATATAACAAAAGAAATTATTATTAAGTATTAGGATAAAAAGAAATTGGATTCCCCATGATACCCACAACTATCATAAATGGTAGGGACTTCATGCCTATATCATATAATGATTTCCCAAAACTTTCAAAAAATAATTCACATCCTATAAGGAACTATAATATGACATTAAATTGTTATATTATTACTAATATATCATGTTGGTTAGGATGAATCTTATGAATAAGACACTCCCACTAACAATCATGGTGGCCACCGGTGAAGAAGAAGAAATTTTTATGTCCATCCATGATGTTTGAGTGGAATCTATAATAAAATTATACATGTTTGATGATATTTTTGAAAGAAACCAAAATGTGACCTATAATTATACAATTCCAATTATAAACAATATGGGATATATATTTCATCAATGTATTTTGATGAATAATTATCTAAAAGAAATACATAAATTTATTTATATAATCTATATAAAATAAATTCAAATTAGCACCATTTTAAATTTCCACTTCTTAATTTATTGATCTTTTTCAAAATCATCATTAATTCAATGCCACTAAATTAGAGACATTGGTAAATGATTCAATTTCTAGACACATCATTTTAAAATTATGTAAAAAACATAGAAAAATAAATGTCACTAAATTAGTGATGTTATACACTACACTATTTATAGATACCTTAGTTACTGATGTTTTTCAAAAACTGGAATAATTTTTTTAATTAATTATTTTTAGTTTTCTAATTCATTATGGTTATTTTATATTTATATAGAATCTACGATAAATTATAACCCATACTCATTCCACAAAATTACCCTAGTGGATTCTCATAGTTCCCTATGATAGATTAATTTTTATAGGATTCCATGTTCTGCACTAAAACAATATATTAATGAAAACAACCAAAATATTAAATGAATAATATGAAGAAGAATATATCAAATATAAATTATAAGATATCATTGTCCCCAACTCAAGTGCCATGATCCATTTTATTTAATGTGGTTCCCTTTATTGGAAAACAATAGCAATATCTATATCCTAAAATAAATAAAAAATATATATTAATAAGGAGTATAGTTTTATGGATATTAAAAATTATAAGAATATGTTTTATTTCATTTGAAATGATCATGTCGCTACACATTTCATCTATGCATTGGGAAATTTTTTAACCATATTTTAGAGATCATGATTCTAGATGTGGTAGGGTTAAATGAACTCTCAAAATTACCATCCCAATAAACTGATATTGGAATTAATGATCTAGTATTTGATTTTTTCTAAAATAAACTGCCTCATTGAAGAGTGAACAAGGTTAAAGTGGTACCGTTTGGTCCCAAGGAACATCATACACAAGATTTATATTCAAACCTTCCTAATATTGTGGAATAGTGTAAGATGCTTCCAAACTATAATGAATGTGTTTTTACAAACTAATGGGATGGAAGCCTCTAAAAATTTCCCATCAAATAACCATAGATTGGATGAATCAAATAAAAATGAATGAAATTGAAAATAGAATTTATGTAATAGAATATTATATTTTAGAGAATCCTAGAGATAAATGAAAATAAAATTAAAAATAAGGAATAAGAGAAATAAGATTCTGTATTAGTACATAAAACTATAAAAATTGGAATAGAATTCATACCACATTCATATAATTATTGTATTATACCTTTCAAAATATAATTCACCTTCTCTAATGAACTATAATATAGAAGATCCAATGTTATATTTTTTGTTAAAACGTTATGTTGGATAGGAATAATTTTATGAAATAGACTTTCCAAATGATAATCAAGGAGGCCCCAGAGTGAGAGGAGAAATCATTTTTATAGCCAGCTTTAAAGATTGGGTTTTATCCATTGTAAAAATATATATGATAGGAAATATTTATAAAAGAAACAATAATGGACCTATAAGTGTATAGTTCCAATCAGTGACTTATAGGATACATCCCACTTCAATGTGGATGGAATTTTTAATATATTAATGAAATACATTTTTTACAATGGAATCACTATTAATTAAATTGTAATTGGTTCCATTTTAAAATATTTCTAATTCATTTACTGAAATTTATAAAATACATAAGTAAATAAACATATCTACATGAGATACAATTATAAATGTCTCTATATAGAGTCACTTTTTTTACTCGTGTTTCTTAGAAATGTTATTTTTCTTGAAATTTATATTTTTAGAATTCCTCACCATTCAACACACTCCACGCACTCCATGGCTCATCCCCACAACCATGGATATAAGCCTCTAGTAAACTCATTATTCCACGTTGTGTAACACTCAAGAGGCATACATGAACAAGGAAATCCAAAATTACCCCCCCACACATGGATTTGACCTTCTGATGTCCCAGTTCATAGTCATAGACCAATGCAACTCACCCATTAATATTAAGTATATTTTATCAAATTTTATTTTATTTATATATTTAATTACTTTTTAGTATTTAAAAAATTAATTTTATATTTATAATAATATACATATATTAATATATGTATGTATATATGTATGTTAATATTTTACGTTTAAAAATTTAAATTTTATATTTATATTTTATGCTAATATTATATTATATATATTTTCTTATATTTTATATTTAACATAGATATAAATATTAATAATATATATATGTGTTTTTTACAATATATATATATATTATTTATATGTTTATAATTTTAGTTTATTTATATGTTTATATTATACATATATGTGAGTATATTTATATATATTATAGATATATATTATATGTTCATATTTATATATGTTTATATATGTGTGTGTGTGTGTGTATGTAAAAATAAAAATAAAAATATATTTATCCAAAATTAATAACACTGATTAAAATTTCAATAAATTTTTAATATTTTTTTAAAAACATCACTAAATTTTTAATCTATATTTATATATATATAATTACATATATATATATATGTATATGAATTTATATATGTGTGTGTGTGGGTGTGTGTGTGTGTATATATTTTTCTATACATGTTTATATATAATTTTCTTATGGGTAACGTTAATATATATATATGTGTGTGTGTGTTTGTGTTTATATATTTATATATATGTGAGTTAATATTTGAAAAAAGAAGATTATATATTTATAATATTATATATTAATATAAATATATATATATGATGAAATTTTATGTGTTTTATTTTGTATTTATTTATATAAATATAAGTTTAATATATATGTGCTTATATTTTACGTATATGTTTATATTTTATAAATTACAACATATATTTACATATGTTTATATTTTATATTATATATATATATTCTTATATTTTTTGTTCATATATATGTTCATATTATGTATATATAATGTATGTTTATATATATGTTCACATTATATATATATATATTATATTTTTATATATGTGTGGGTGTTTATACATATATATGTGAATATATTTATATTTATATTATTTTTTGTGTCTGTAAATATATATATATATGTATGTATACATATATATATATATATATATATATAATTATCCTTGTTTTATAACACTAGTAAAAATGTCACTAGAAAATCCACATTTTCCTAAAACTGTGACTAACTTTAAATGATATATGTGTTTTATATGAATATATATATATATATATATCTGTGTGTGGGTGTGTTTCTCATATATTTATTTATATATTTATTTTTCTATATCTGTATTTATTAATATATATATATATATATACATCTCTAAAAATTTATTTTCATCGATGTACGTAAATGGGATATATATATATATATATATTGATGTTTCTTGAAAAGAAATACTTCATTTGTGAAGTTTCCTTAAAAAGTATCTAAATTAGTAACCATTCCTGAAATCATCACAAAATTAACCATGTTTATATGAAATATCATGAAATTGTCCATTTTTTTCATGAAATTTTGTTAAATTTGTGACGTTTTCAGGAAACACCCGTATATTATAATGATTTTTATAAAACATTTGTTATTTAGTGACATTTTCATGAAACATTTATAAAATAGTAAACTATTTATGAAACACATCTATAAATGTATCTAATTTATTATTTTTAGTTAATACTAAAACACTTTCTCATCTAAATTTATAATTTAATAATATATCATCTAATCCTAATATTTCGATCAGGGAATCATGATCACAATTATTTAATCCTTCAAAAACATAATCTTAGGAACATGAATGTTATAGATATTTTTTCCCAAACTTGTATGTATGATGTTTTGAGGAACCTTTTTATTATTCTAGAATTACTGTCAATATTAGATTCCATTTATCTCTTAAAAGAGATCAAACAATGCGTCCTTAGAGATTAGTAAATTCCTCATAAATATGAGAGAAATGTGTACATTTCTAAGGCATATTTGGTTTCCACTAAATCTATCTAATGACATATAATATTTTCTATTATTGAAATTTATCAGGAAACAACCAATTATGGTCACATAAAACGTTCTATATATGCGTAAAACAAAATGACAAATAACATTCATTGAAAACATGTGGGGATGTTTTCAAGAATTTGTTTAATTCATCCAAAAATCGTTAAACGTTTTGGATATAAAGAAGACATTATATAACTTTCTAATATTATGATATAATAGTATGATACATGTGTGAAGAAGCCACTTTATAAGAAAAAAAGGGAATATTTAAAGAATGTATGTTTAATTATATTTTAATGGTGGTTTGTCTTGAAACTGCTTTTAATGCATTAATATGAAGACTATAAATTCACTTACATTTGTAAAAACCATTCTCATGCCATTATTTATTGAAATAAACCATTGATAGGTATTTTTGGTTTATTTATGGTTAAAAAATATTTTTCGACTCAAATGATGCACACCACATTGATGAAGGTTACTATAAGAGAGAAAGTATACAACCTCTATTATAGAATTCCCATAAATATTTCTGCTCCTAAAGGGCTAGAGGACACTCCCATCAAACACTTGAATGATTTTTTATGAACATTATATATTCTTATTCAATACATTTTTTTTGAAAATGTATATATTTTGGAAACCCCAATGTTTTATAATCTAGTAATAATAATCCAAAAATTAATCCCTTAAATTTTGATGGAATATTTAATTCATTTATTAATTAAAACATTCCCATTGATGTAAACACCTTTATGTAACCCGAAACATTTTCCTATAGTTATGTATCCTAATTTTATTACAAAACTATATCACATCTAGTAAATGATGAGATTAATTTTTAATATAATGGATAATGAAAATGATATAGGCTATAAGGATTGTGTTCCTTTTCCCCCATTTATATATTTTCTACTAAAATGTTTGTAATTTTACATACAATGGTCCAATAGAGCCTTATATGGGGTTAAATTATCTTTGTGAATTCATTAAAGAATAATAAAATCGAGGCATCATATGCCTATAATAACATAAAAATTATTCATACTCAGTATAGGATAGAAGTTCACCATTTGTTAATGAACCCAATCATGTGATTATAGTAATAGAAGATGATATAAGACCCACACTGATTAATACCACCATGAACCTTAAAGAGAAAGATTAGTTTATCATATTCTTCAAACAAAATTTGAATTATATTTAATGAGTCCTTATAAAATAAATTTGGTTTAGACCCATACGTGTCTTTTCATCACATAATCCTAAAAAACAATAAATGCAGCTATATGAAAAATGTGGTATATCTCTAATTACATTATTTTGTTCATTTCAAAATCCTCAATAGGCTTAAGTGGTATCCTCAAATATAAAGGATACAAAAACCCCTACTATATTTCAAAGTTCACCTGAATGATATCAATGATCAAAACCACATACCAAAATTGAAATTTAAAAAGATCCCCTCATTACCACCAAACAACATATGGAGATTAAAATCTTAATAGGCGATTTGCCTTCATCCACACTACCTATGAAATGTCCTGCAATTCATTATCTCCACAACACTTGAAAAAGATATCAACCATTAATCAATCACACCTTCACTAATGACATGAGTAAGAGTCAATAAAAATACTATAAACCAGAAACATCTACGTTTTGGTTTCTATTTCCACCTTTGAATGACCCCATCATCAATGTAGTAGAGAACCTACTAATATATAGAGGATAAACCTGATTTAGGTCCCGAAAAAAACACTATGGTATGTTAAACCCCTTATCCTAAAAATATTTGTTACCACGAATCCAGATTTGACTAATATTGGAGAAGTAGAACATGAGGTCAGAGCATGGATTTGAGCGGTTGAGGACTCTGAACATCATCATCATCAATGTGACTAAAAATAATTTCCAAAAAAATAAGGAAATTCATCCCAGTTAGTGCCTAGAAAGCCATCAAACACCGAACCACATTTCCAAAAACACTATGTTACTAAATCTCCAGATCTGACATGGAGAGGTGCATAGGAATGTTAGGTGAGTACAGGGATATATCAATCAGGTGATTTAGTATAAAAAAATCATTTTCGGGTCTATCAAATCCTCCCTATAGAACATTCACTAATAAAAATAGTACCACCATGAATTTCAAAATTGAATTCATCAACGAAGCACCAGGGAGATAGGGAAACAAATCTTAAACATCCTAGAATCAAAAATATTCAAGATAATAGGGAAATGAAAGGAGGAGACCAAGTGAAAAGAGGGATATGAGATGTACAAAACTATATAGGACCCATGAAATCCACCACCTATAGATTTTCAATGATGCGAACCATAGGGAAAGAAGTATAGGATATCGATACCACTTAGAAAAGGTTCTGAAGAATAAACCCATATAATGAATCTATATTGGAAGATGAGAAGGAAAAATTGATCACCAAAAATTTGTTATGGAATTACCAATTTTGAAAATGGAATACCAATATTGACAACATTATGTAAAATAATGAAAAACTGTGGAATATAATGAATTCATGGATTAAAATATTCATTTCCAAGAGGATTCCTTTCAAGTACTATGCAATGAAAAATTTATTGACATAAAATGTAGATTTCAACCCTTACCATTCATGGAATGATATTTAACTTATCTTCAAATGAAAATAATGTTGGATATTAAGATTTCACTACTAAAGTGTGAATTCTATAAGATATCAAAAAAACAAAGGACTAGTTGGGTTTTCACGTTTTAGATCATGATGAACGTTAGAAAAACATTAAAATAAATTAAAATAACCGTTTGTGTAATTATTTAATGATATGAAGAAATAATTAGCGAATTATCACCAATCCAATATATTTAAAAAAACTCACATTGATGTAATTTCCAATTATAAAACATCAAAATAATTCCGAAACTAGTTTATGGGATGAATATTATGAAAATTATTTTGAAAAAATCCGGGAATATCATTTTCACCCCCAGTATTTATGTAACACTTTGGAGAAAAAACTGTTACCCAAAATGTGGAAGTTATTAAATGAACACTTAGTGCACTATATAATAAAATGAATCATGTGACAAATGTAAATCAAATTTAATACCACTACCCAAAAAAATTTATGGTGAGAGTCATTAAACCAATATTAGGAACAATTGCCTCACCTTGATATTTATAGTATATTAAATCTATTTTTATATACAGTAAAATGAGACTCACTTTATTTCCATTATTAAAATAAAAAAATGTCATCATTGTTATCCTTTGTTAAATTGGAGAATAAAAATGATTTCTATAATAATTTTTTAATTCAAAAAACATTTTGGTCCATGATATTTAATAAATGGATTTCATTTTTTAGGTTTTATTTTCAAACAATATCCTCTATAGGTATCCACTTTGATATAGAGATCCCTGATATGGAAGTTTTCATTTTCCATGAAAAATCTAAAACATGGGGAAACGTACATTGTCTGTTATTATTAATGTCAAATTTTGAAATGGATGGAAGAATGAAAATTCAACCTAGTGGGCATAAGAATCATGTTTATATCCTTTGAAAATGTTCTCGGTCTATAAAAATTATCCATCTTAGTGGGGTTCACCCATAATGAGGATGAATATGATGGCCTCAATACAAGTTTACAATAATCATTGAAGATACTAAATTTCTAGTATAATATCATGGGAAACTCAAAGTTAGTAATAAAGGTGATAAATGGAATTATCATATCAAAGAGTAATTGAGAGTATTTACAGACAACACAAAAAAGTTAATTGAACTATTTCTTTTAGAATATGTAATTTCATATCATTAATTTCATGAAATAGTTGAGTCAATTAAGTATATATCGTAGTCATACCTCTATCATATCATTAACCAGATGATTCAATATTCCACATCATACATTGGATACTTTTCCATCAATTTTTTAATAAAATGATATAAAATTTCAATGAGGTTGATACCACTCTAGTAGAAATTTTATCCCCATCATTATCAAATAATGTATAATATTAATAGATTTAATTATTTTTTGAATTTAAATAAAATAGAATTCAACCACATGAGTTGCTAAAAAGGATGAAAATATTCAGTGCGATTCATTTTTTTGTTAATAGTGAAAATTTTTAAAATCATAATTATAAATTTAATATTTTATTGTGTCATCCTCATGTTAATTAAAGGAGATGATACCATTTTTATTATATTGGATGTTTAGGATAGAGCATATGGTGTACATCAAACTAGAGATATCTTTTCTCAAAAACATTACTGAGATTTTTTACATTCATCCCTCTGAGATAAATTACTCCAAAAAATTAATATATAATTTAACAACACTATAATTTATATTATATATTTCATGTAAAATAATTTTATTTCTTTGATGGGTTTTTTTAACACAACTATGTGTTTAGACTAAGCACATAACATTATTAAAATGTGATGAGTCTGTTATCACATAGCCATTATATTAGTGGTTATAAATAGTAATAACTATATAATGAAAAATGTATGGTTTACAAAATTATAAAATTAAATAATTACTTATTAAATGAATAAATTTAAAAACAATACTACTATATGGAAATTAAGGTGATGTTTTTCTATAAATTTTTTTTCACATGTGTGATATATTTTTTATTAATAAATATAGATTTTCACAATTAGAGAATAATTTTAACGAATTAAATTTATTATTTACTTGATCATACATTTTAAAAATTCAGAAAATATTTTTTTGATAATAGTATAAGGGTAAATTTAAATTTATGATTAAAAATATATTTTATTATTGGAAAAGAAATTTTGTCACATTTTTAAAAATTAAATTAAAATTAATATCTCTAATATATAAGTATTTAATTTGTTACATTGATTTTCAAATTTTCAATCAAGTGTATCAATAAAATTTAACATTACGTTTTTATTTTTTATCAATATGAATAGTAACCATAATAAAATTTAACACCTCAGTAAAGGATAAATCATTTAAGTCTATATTAAAATAATGTGACATGACCATAATTGTTCATTGAAGTTAATATTGGATGGTTTTAATGCTACACACACAATATAATATTCAAATTTTACTATCATAGTGGAATATTTTCCAGAAAAAATAATATTTTATATAATTTAATCTAAATGAATTCAAAGTGTTACTCTCTATTTTTTGTATATCCTATTTGATTTCACAAAAGGAAAATTTTTTGAAAGAAAATTAATATCAATTTTGGATAAATAAATTTATATTCATTTTCGTAATTTTTTAATTAGTTTTTTGTTTTAAATAATTATTTAAAATTCTTACATAATGAAAAAAAACATATAAATTCAATTATTTTAAGAATAAAATAAATGATTTTAGAAATAAAAAATGTTTTATAATTTGGGTATGTTATAGTGTTAAAAAAAATTATAGGTGAATATGAAATAGTAGTGTTATGTTAAAAGATTATATTCTAATTCAATCATTTTAATTATGACTCTTAAGTCAAATTAAATGAATAATCTCAAAACTAATTGTAATCATATTTTATGAAAATAATATATTGATAGATATTTTTTAAAAAATTTAAAATATGTAAAGGTTGATATTATTTAATCCAAGACATATATATTAGACACTTATGTTCCAATTTTATCTGATTATGTAGACATTACAACCCCTTAATATTGAAAATGTTGTTACCATAGTTAAAATTAACACATGTTAACTAAGGGTTAATCAAAACAATAACGATCAAAATGAAACCAAACCATATCTGGGTGATATTGGTTTGGGGGACTACTGAAATATAAAACATTATATGTAAATCCATAGATATTATGATACATATTTAATGAAAATGAAATTATTATAATTTAATCTTTTGAGAAATTCTAAAAGATACCCTAACTTCGAATATAAAAGGTGCACTCATCGATCACTACTTTACAAAACATTGAGGCTTATATCTCCACCATACTCTTCCAACATATCATTTAAGCATCACTAGACACATTATATTAGTTCTTATGTTCCCCTATGACTGACCCTAGATTTCGTTATAGGATATCATACAGAATTGTTTCAGTGAAGAAGTAATCACCTAAACTAACCAATCACTTTCTTATCTACTCTTCTCTATAGTTAATATATTTTATTTTTAATAAAATGAAAAATTAATAATATTAAATATGATTAAATTTGATTATTATTATTAAAACATCATTATAAACTCTCTTACCCATCAAATTTAAATGAAATTATTAGTCGTGCGTATGTATGACACAACTTCAACACATAGAGATACAAATCATTTTTCATCATGACATTTTATTTATGGGAATTATGAAGGTATTAATATTAATATTTTTTTTCTTTTTGAAATAATTTTTCTTATATATTTATAATATCATTTCTACCTTCATACCATCCAATCCATTGGGGAATGTTATTGGTGTACATGCATATGGGTGGATAACAACCACCACAAAGCGATGCGATTCATTTTTCATTTATATTGTCCATAGATTATAATTGAGATGAATTTTATGAATATATATGATATATATTATAACATAATTATCATATAATTTAGAATTAATATTTATCTTTATATCCTTTCAACTGTCAAAATATAAAAAATATCATTTATGAGTACATATAGCCTACCATCTCCATGAACTATTTAACTCTATTTTCTATACCTATACTTTATTAATGACTATAAAAATATATATAATTCATATATATGAAATTTATATCATCATAAATATAATATTAATTATTAAATAAATATAAATATACACGGACCATAACTATTTAGATAAAATAAAAATGATAAATAAAATAGTTAACACCTAGAAATGATGATTTTGAAATGAAATTATCAGTAAAAGGGGGTGATAAAATGTTATAAAGGGATAATATATGATATATTAATTATTAAAATTACCTTTTAATAAATTATAACATTTTTATATTTATTATAGAAGGGTTTATAGAAATTTTATATAAATTCTATTTTGTGGTATGTGTTTTATATTAAAATCACATTATTTGTAAAAATTATTTAAGATTGTGTTTTCAATGATGAAATATTATGATCTATCTCTTGAAAAACATATGAATTTTCCAATCCTCTCGTTATTTCATGGAAATAATTTTTTTTCTTTTATTTCACTCATATTTAACACTCTAGAGACAAAATATATGTTTCTAATGAGAATTTATTTTATTTCATGGTTTGGTCAAAACCCGTTTTCATTTCATATTTATATTATTTTAAAATGATTTAAATGTTGTTTTATAATAATATCCTATGATTTTTTAAATCCATTTTCACCCATTTTTATCTTTGAAAACATTTTTTGAATGTTATATTTTTGTATGTTTTTATTAAAAATATATTTCTTTTATTTTGTGAGATACGTTTTGAAGGAATATTTTTATAAATTTGTATGGAATGATCATGTTTTCCTGGAATCATGAATAATTTTTTAATTGAATCACCCTTTAAATATTTACATCATTATTTTAAATTAAATAATTTTCTAAATATATTCGTAGTATTTTTATTGATATGTGGTTTTAAAATATAAATTTTGTTTTTCTAAATAATGTTTAATGAACTTTTATTGGTATTTATATTCACTAAAGATGAAAACCCATTATTTTAGTTTTTTTACCGATATTATCCAATTAGAACATCATTGTTATTTATCTACATGGTTTATCGTTATGATATAAATTTATTTTCCATATGGTATACTATGATTAAATTTCATTGAAACCCATTTCATTTCCATGGGTTACTATATGATGTAATGTTGTCAAAACCAATTTTTTTCATTGATTTTGATATGCTAAATAGTTTATGATCTTTTGGAATATATATTTATTATTTTCATACTATGATGAGTTGTTACTATATCATCCTTAAATGAATTGGGTAAATATTGATATGTTTTGAAGTAAATAGGACAGGAATGTGGAGGGAACACAATTTTGTAAGGGATATTGACTACTCTGATAGTCTTGGGAGTGAACCTTAACTAATATGATTGTTTCGTGAGTTATACCTTTCCTCTATTATAGTATTTTAAAATATCCTTGATTACAATGGAAATTATTTTCTATGATTATGTGCCTAACACAATTCCATGTTTCATTTCAATGTTATCTTCCCATTGATTGTTTTAATTTTTTATGTTCTGATTAATTTCATATGAACTACCATGATTCATATAATGAATCAATATTTTGATCAATGAAATCGCGGGTATGGTTTTAAATTTCTATGATAATGTTCTCATACACATTTTCTTATATTATTCATGTGTAATTATTGATATCTCACTTTTCACTTTATTAGCATATGAGGTATCCCGTTCATTATGTTTCCTTTAAAAATTTATGATGAATAATATTAAATATGATATCTCAATGAAGGGTTATTGTCATGAAAAAATATGTGGGTCATGAAGTACATATTTTATGAACCCTTTGTTTATGTTTCTAAATTTACAATGGAACATGTCTTATATTATTCTAGTGTGGATCATTATGTCATGGAATTAATATTAATTAGTTAATATGTGATATCTATATATGAAAATTACTATTCCCTATAGTTAGTATTAGAGAATTGTTTAGTTAGCCACTGAAAATTTTGGTGAGATATATTTAGTAGAACCCATAGAAGAAATCTACATATTGGATAAAATAATAATGTTATGGTTATTATTTTGAATGCATTCGGATAAACATAACATTTCATATAAGAATGTATCATGATTTAGACATCCTATAAATGATTTTGATGATTGTATGGTTTAGTACTATGATTATTATTAATCATAATGTTCTTATGGTTTTATATAAAGAAAGGAACCTAAAGGAATCATGTTTATAATGAATAATATGGATAAATTATTGACTGTAATTATGTTAAAACAATTTTTATGGATCTATAATGAAAAATATAATTTTAATATCCACACAAAATTATACACATGTGAGTCAATATGTGTATAAATATAAGAAAAGTAGGTAACAATGTTACCTTGAGTCCTTATTGAGGAAACTTCCACCTTATTTTACTGGATCCACTAAGACACTAATTTATGGGAAATGGATCCGAATCATGTAAATGAAATTTTCATTGCTTTAGTATTTAGTATAAGATAATGTTATTTTGGTTGTTTATCATTTGGATGGTGAATCTTATCAGTGATTGAATATTATCAAGAACACAATAGATTAATAATAAATTTATTCCATTGAGTGGGGTGATTTTAAATAGTCATTTTTCTATAAGTACCTTATTCTTATTATTATTTTGAAAATAAATAATTCCTTCAATTTAGACAGTAGGATGATGATTCTTTTTGTACTAATTAGGAAATTTTCATTAGACTTATGTGGATCTCTTTATATAATTTCATCCAACCTGATAGATAGTTTGTTCAATTCTTTTGTGACATAAAACGATGACTCCAAAATAACTATTCCATAAGGGACATCAATTTCTATGATGAAATTTTTTCTATGTGCATTGAAGATTTAGATGGAGAATGAAGTTACCAATAAATCTCAGGGTTTTGGTATGAATAATATGGAATTCAATGGTAATTATAAACACTATAGAGAGGAGAATAAGAGGAATCCTTTATTCTCAATGCGTGTAACGAAAATCTTGGTAAATTTTATTTAGGGAACTATTAAATGATTAAAATATGGAACGGAAAGTCATTAAGAAATAAGATTCTGATGTAATGGGAAGAAGTTGTCTAATGGTGATAATTAGGAGAAATCCCCCTATAATCCTCCACACAAACTCTACTCCTTTAAATACAAATGTAATGGAATTATCATAACAAGTTCTAAAGTATGAGGGGTAATTATTAGGATCTATTAAAATAATCTCTTAATCTAGGAAACAAAGGGAAATATCATACATTCACTATTTCGTAAGAGAGGTATAATACCTGTGTGGTGAATGGTACATGTACCGTCGTCAATAAAACTGCTAATGTTTTATCTGATTTAAGAACTACCCCTTATTATATATCTATTTACATTCCTAAGGGTGAATATTAACACATATAAAATTGTATGTTTATTTAGAAGTAAAAAAACCCTAATAGTAAGATGATCACATCTAAATCCTATGATTCTTCTCCAGTTGATGTTGATGGGAATATGCTTCTAGAAAAATCATTATTCTTATTGTATAATGTTTTTTATTTATGGATTGGATTTCATTACATTAATTCCACATCGGTTTCTAAAGAGGGATTTTTATTCTTCATTATTTAAAAAAACCTATGATATCCAATAACTGTGATGATGAAAATAAACAACCAATGGAAATCACATACATCATAAATTTCATGATTCATATTAAAATGGGAAATTTATCTCATATTATTGTGGGTCATTAGGACATAAAATATATTTTTAATGGCCCGAACCTCTCCATCCCATTCCTTTGTCAAAATGAAGGTCACGAAGTGTGCTGGAGGGTAAAATGGACTTTTCCCACACCTTCCAGAATTTTGAAACTACACGCCGTGTAGTTTGAGTACACGTCGTGTACCCCCTTTCCGGGTATACCCCGTGTTCAAGGCCGTCTCCTTTCCGTGTGAAATAAATGGGTACATGCTGTGTATCTAATAATACATGTCGTGTAGTCTCTCCCCGCATACGCATTACTGTGTGTTGACGAGTCAACGGTCGTGTGCCATGTTGGAGTCATGTCCTTGCCGTGTGAAATAAATGGGTACGTGCCGTGTATCCAATACTACACGCCGAGTAGTCTCTCCCCGCATACGCGTTACAGTGTGTTGACCAGTCAATAGACGTGTGTCATGTTGGAGTCGTGTCCTTGCTGTGTTAAATAAATGGGTACACGCCGTGTATCAAATAATACACACCGTGTAGTCCCTCCCCGTGTATTCATTACCTTCAAGCTGTATGTTGACCAGTCAACAGCTGCGTTCCGCGTTGAAGGCCGTGTTGGAAGCTACGTGGTGACCGTGTGAAACGGCCGAGTACACACCGCGTACCATAAAGTACACGTCGTGTACTTTTTCTTTTCTCGCCTATAAAAGGAGGGATCCCCTACTCCTTTTCAACTCACCCCTCTCCTCCCCATTCCTCTGAGCAGAGCTCTCCCAAGAGACTCGAAGGCTCATTTTCTACCATCACTTCTTCGTCTAAGCTCCGATTTACGATCCGTCAGTGGCCACGGGATCGTAACGACGAGGAGGAACTTCTGAGCTTGGATCTATTGTCTTTCCTTTGGTCTTTACATTCCAACTTCCACCCGAGGTGTTTTTTATGGGACTCGAATGAAGTGACAGACACTGACGGACGTCTTCTAATGTTGATCCGGGGGAGGGTTGTGATCAGAACCTATTGAGGTAGAGATCTTACCTTTGTCTCTCTAAATTGTGCATCATGCGGGGTGGGTATCCACTTGATTTCATGAGAAACATTTGAACCATTAAATAAAGATAATAACTGCTTAATGAACGGGGATGGGGGAGTTGTTATGTTTATCTTATATCCTGTGATATTATGTTGTGAATTGAATAGGATTCTGCCTACTGAAAATCATGGTCGTTGGGGGCCATTGCTTGCGCAATTAAATATTTCCCTATATTTCTAGACCGTTTTGTGGGTGGAAACTTTGTGGAATGTGGAAATTGATTAATCACGTAAAGTTGGCTGATTAAAATCTGGAACCCTTGTGTGATCACCCCGGTTAAACAAAATGGAATAATGAACATGTGGGTTTTGGCTTGGTTATTGGTGTGTGAAAGGGAGGGGTGAATCCTAGGTTGTTACGAATAGAACGGGCAGCGGGGCTGCGGTTGACTTCGTTGTGGGTTTGTGTGAATGCTATGTTGGTGATGGGCAGCGGGGCTGTGATAAATGGTATTAAAGGGATAATGATGTAAGGGTTTCAGTGTGTTTGTGGTTATGGTGTTTAGCAGCGGGGCTGCAGGGATGGTTTGGAATGTGAACAGACTGTGGGTTGTGAATAATAAATAAAATGTGGAAGAGTTAATGAATGGTGGGGCATGGTAATGGAACTGGATTAATAATCAATGGGTTGGTTGGTTAATAAGAAGGGACTTTCTTTGTTGCTTGTGTTTTCCTAACTTGATTTGTGGATGGCAGGGATATGTTTCATGAACTATTTATGTGGTTCAGTGTGGATAGTTTCCCAGTACTTAAGTAACTACTAAACTAATTCTTCTGAAACGTGAATACCTAAATGGGGTTGGGGTTGTTTGTTGTATGCATGCTTCATAGTAGCAGTGTCGAGGCACGTGCTCAGTTCGCTTATTTGAAGCCATAGGTTGGGCTGAGTTTTAGTATATATATATATATATCTGTATCTTTTGTGTTTTATCGCACCCCACCCATGTTGAGCACTTAGTGCCGAACACTCCCATTTCATGGGAGAGGGTGTTTTCCCCTTAGTTACTAGCTCCTTCATGCTCATTCTCCCCTAGGATGTGATGACTTGAGGTGACCTTACACCTAAGACTCTTCAGGTAGGTTTCTATTGGGGTGGTTCTAGCCCAAGAATCTTCGGGCAGGTTTTACTGTTTCCCAAGAATCTTCGGGATGAGGCCCAGGTGTGTGCGGGCGAGATACGTGGTTGTGAGGCCCAGGTGTGTGCGGGCGGGATACGTGGTTCTGAGGGCCAGGTGTGTGCAGGCGGGATACGTGGTTTTGAAGCCCAGTTGTGTGCAGGCAGGATACGTGGTTCTGAGGACCATGTGTGTGTGGGTGAGATGTGTGGTTTGTGAGGCCCATGTGTGTGCGGGTAGGGAGAGTGTGGCAGCGTCAGGACGTTCCCCGTTAGGAAGAGCAGCTAACTAATGGGAATTGGTGCAGGGTACCCAATACTCTTGATCTTATATACTACTACCTGTTGTGATTGTGTTTTTTGTGAGTGTGGATGGTGAGTTTGGGTGGATAGAATTCTTTTCTAGGTTTCTTCTGTTGTTCTCACGAGACATTAGGATGTCTCCCCACTTGTGCACGAGATCTTTAGGTTTCCCTACTGAGTATACTTGTATGCTCACCCTACGTTTAATTTTAGGTTTCCAGGAGGACTACCAGGGCCGTGTGGGACCCTACTAGTCGGACAGTTGGAGTTGTTGTAGTTGTTGTACTCTTGTTTTCTTTTGGTATTGTACTTTGAGCTTTCTTGTGCTTGCACCTTGTTATAAAATTGTTTAAACATGCTTGTGGGATTGGTTTGGGTTTATTTCTATACACTTGTTCTTTTCCTTTTTGGTGCTTGACTTGTCCTATTTCCTGATCTTAAATAATAAAAAGGGTAATTCTTCCCATATTTGTGATAACTCATACCCTTGGTGCGAGTCGCCACACCGGGGCCTACTGGAGGCGGGACTCGGGGGTCATTATCTCCCTTCACCATTGCCAGCTCCGGAGGGGCATCTTTGGTGGGAGGGGGTCGGGACAGAATGGTATCAGATCTGATGGTTGAGAGATAGGATGGAGTCTGGAGTTGGGCATAGTGAGGATTTCATGGGATGGTAGAGCAACAATGTTGGTTAATCTTGGTGCGTGACATAGTCCAGGGAATACCGGCTAGGACACAGGTTTTTAGGGCTCCCCGTGATCCGATGTAAGGACACTGAGCCTACCAAACGACCAAGTTATACTACATTGATTGCATGGAAGAGACCCTAGGGATGGTACATGAATCATCATGATTGTGTTTTACTTGATTTGGGTGTTCTGGGAATGAAACTGAAATAAAAATGATAAAATAAAACCTTGATAGTTTTTCCTTACTACTTGGGCTTAGGAGATCTCTGCTTACCGTACGTCTATGGCACCTGGACGTCGTCCCCGGGTGGCTCAGACGGCCAAGGCCCAACATATTTATGCGGTCGATCAGTTGAGGATTGACCAAGAGGAGGAAATTAGCCAGTGGCAAAAGACTCTCCATTCTTTCCCGCGGAAAACCCTCAAGAAGTATGTGGGTAGTACTTCAGATACGGGGACGGAGGGGTGGATTGAAGAGATCGGGATCGCTTTTACCTTGATCCGTGCTCCGAGGGAGTACTGGGTTCACCTAGCAGTCAGTCAGCTAAGAGGTGTTGCACAACAGTGGTGGATGCTCTTCCTCGGAGAGAGGATAGAGGCAGAGGTTCCATGGGCTAACTTTGCGAAGGAATTCCGAGAGGAATTCCTTTCTTCTATGATCAAGGCAGAGAAGCGGCAGGAGTTACTCTCCCTTCAGAAGAGGAGTATGTCAGTATGAGAGTTGGGGATCAAGTTCAAGGATCTCATACGCTTTTCTCCAGACCTCTTTCTGGATGAGGAGTCTCGGGCGAGATGTTTGGAGGAGGTGCTTCGTCCATTGCTCCAGTATGTTTTCACCCCCTTCACCCTTCCGACGTACTTGGCAGTACAGAAGAAGGCAGATGTTGTAGAGAGGATGCACTCACATGGAGGGGCACCATGTGAGAGGATCCATCCAGGTTCATCGAAGGGGAAGGCAGTCAGCAGCAGGTCTCCTGCGATGGGACCTTCTAGGTTCAGGCCAGTGGGGAGCTGGCCCTAGTAGTTCCAGTTCAGATCTGCAGGTCCTTGTCCCTTCTTCACGAGCCCAGGACCAAAGTATTTCTCTTGGGGAGGTTTCGGGCCCATTAAGAGTCAGTGCCCAACCCAAGCTCAGTATGGTGGAGGTGGGAAGGTTCAGTGCCCACCTCAGCAGCACCAGTTGCCAGCGAGTCCCTTCCAGTAGTAGTCGGACCATGCCCCTATGAGGGCAGACTTTGCAGGAGGAGGCTGACCTCAGGGTGCTCCTCAAGGACCTCGACCAGGGCGTGGTCGGGGAGGTTAATGACATCAGAAAGGCAGAGGAGCTAGGTGTGGATAGTTTCACATAGCAGAGTTGACAGCTCTAGCCAGACCAGAGGTGGTGCGAGGTATGATTTGTTTGTTCAGCACTCTTGTTTCTTCTTTTTTCGATTCGGGTCCTTCGCAATCCTTTGTTTCACCTGGTCTAGCCCACGCTTTGGGACTAGACGTAGAGAGAATTTTCATACAACTAGTGCTGAGTACACTAGTTGGAGGCCAGACCAGCGTATCTTGTGTTTTCCGAGGATGTGGGCTGACTTTTGGACCACATTGATCTAGTGGGGACCTTCTTCTGTTACAGATGTAGCTATAAGATTTCATCCAAGACATCGACTGGTTGTTTTCTGTTAGTGCCGTTATTGACTACTTCTGGAGAAGAGTCAGGTTCTCTGACTTGGATGGGCAGTGCATATCTTTTGTTGGAGAGAGGAGCTATCAGGTAGGAAGCCGGAATGTGAACCATCTTCTTTCCTTGTTAGGCTGGTTATCAGTGGTTCTAGATGATATAGAGATGATGGATGTCCCATAGGTTGTTGGTAGTTCCTCGATGTTTTTCCTGAGGAGGTTGTGACTCTACCCCCCCCCCCCCCGGCTTGAGGTTGAGTTCGGGATAGACATACAGCCCGGTGCCCATCCGATTTCAATGGCCCCTTATCGGATGGAACCTTCAGAGTTGCGGGAGTTGCGGATTCAGATTGACGATCTGATGGAGAAGGTTTTTGTTCGACCCAGCGTATCTCCATGGGGTGCTCCGGTTTTGTTTTTAAAGAAGGTAGATGGAGGTCTCAGGCTATGCATAGACTACCGAAGGTTTAACCAAGTAACGGTCAAGAACCATTACCTTCTTCTAAAGATAGATGATCTCTTCGACCAACTAAGGGTAGAAGGATGGTTTTCCAAGATTGATCTACGATCTGGATATCATCAGCTAAGGGTAAAGGAAAGTGACATATCGTAGATGGCTTTCAGGTGAAGGTATGGGAACTTCGAGTTTGTAGTGATGCCATTTGGAGTTACAAATGCACCAGCTATGTTCATGGGACTTATGAACTTTGTCTTCCGAGAGTTTCTGGACCGGTTCATCATTGTGTTTATCGATGACATCCTGATCTACTCAATATCAAAGCAGGATCACGTTGAGCACCTCAGGGCAGTCTTGGAAGTCCTACGACACCACCAGCTTTATGAGAAATTGTCGAAGTGTAAGTTCTTGAAACAAGAAGTACATTCTCTTTGGCATGTGGTGTCTCTGCATGGAGTGTCAGTGGACCCGTCGAATGTGGAGGCATTTGTTTCTTGGGCGGCACCCAAGAGCATGGAAGAAGTTCGTAGATTCATGGGGTTGGCAGGTTACTATCGGAGGTTCGTTTTGGACTTCTCTCGAGTTGCTTCTCCATTGACAACTTTGAATAGGAAGAACCAAGTCTTCCTTTGGAGCGAGCAGTGCCAGAAATCTTTCGACTACCTGAAGGAGAAGTTGGTTTGTGCTCCCGTACTCAGGTTTCCAGATGAAGGGTTGTTGTATGAGGTGTTTTTTGATGCTTCTGGCCTTGGTCTGGGGTGCGTGATGATGCAGAAGAAGGGAGTGATCGATTATGGGTCTAGGTAGTTATTCCCTCATGAGCGTAACTATTCCACCCATGACCTAGAGCTTGCGGCAGTAGTGTTCGCACTGATGTTGTGGAGACATTACCTCTTTGGGGAGCACTTTGTGGTCTTCTATGATCATAAGAGCCTGTGTTATATCTTCTCCCTGCGTGACCTGAACCTGCGACAGCGGAGATGGGTCGATTTTCCCCAAGACTATGACTTTGAGATATCTTACACTAAATGTAAGGGCAACATTGTGGATGATGCCCTGAGAAGGAAGTCACATCAGGAAGTGGTTCAGGAATCCACTGATGCTAGGAAGGCGATTAGAGAGTTGGCTGCCTTTCACTTGGATGCAAGGGTAGAAGGTGTTAGAGGCTGTTTGATTCAGATGACGGTGCAGTCCTCCTTGTTGCAGCAGGTGGAAGAGTCTCAGTGGGGGGACACTGAGGTGGAAGTGAGGTGGGATCGTGTCGATCAGGGTAACACTCCAGAAGGATGTTCAAAGGACAGCCGACATCAGATGTTTTTCCATGGAAGGTTGTTTGTCCCAGAGACAATGCATGAGGGAGTTCTCCGTGAGTTACATAGCTCAGCCTTGGCGGTACATCCAGGAGTTTCAAAAATGTATCGAGGCCTGAGGGAACAGTTTTGCTGGCTCGGGGTGAAATGGGTAGTGGAAGAGTTTGTGGCTAAATCTCTATAATGTCAGCATGTAAAGGCTGAACACCGTGTTCCCAATGGTTTGTTGCATCCTTTAGATGTCCCCGAGTGGAAGTGGGATGACATCTCAATGGACTTCATCACAGGACTACCCAAATCTCAGGGTGGTTATGATGTTATCTGGTTATTGGTGGACCGACTGACAAAATCAGCTCACTTCTTAGTAATTAAGGAATCGGGCCCGGTGAGTACCTTAGCATAGAGGTACGTAAACGAGGTGGTACATTTTCATGGAGTTCCAAATACTATCGTCTCAGATCGGGATACTCGGTTTACCTCACGAGTATGGTGGGGGTTACAAAATACTTTTGGCACCCAGCTACACCTTAGCACTGCTTTCCTCCCCCAGACCGATGGGCAGGCAGAGCGGACTATCTAGACGTTGGAGGACATGCTGCGAGCATGCGTTATGGATTTCGTAGGATCATGGGTACGACACTTTTCTTTAGTAGAGTTTGCCTACAACAATAGCTTCCACTCTACTATTTGCACGACACCATTTAAGGATTTGTATGGAAGACCATGTCGTTCACCCATTTGCTGGGTAGAGGTTGGTGAGGTAGGTGCTCTTGGGCCAGAGGTAGTGCAGAGCACCACGGAGAAAGTACAACTTGTACGTGAGAGGATGAAAGTGGCTCAGGACCGACAAAAGTCTTATTCTGATCGTCGGAGGAGGCCCTTGGAGCTCGAGGTGGGAGATCATGTGTTCTCGAAGGGTTCCCCTAGACGGGGGCAGTGGAGGTTTGGGAAAGGGAGCAAGCTCTCATCTAGGTTCATCGGAACTTCTGAGGTGGTGAGGCGAGTCAGCGAGGTGGAATATCAGCTGGCCCTGCCACCTTAGTTGGAGAAGGTACATAACACCTTCCATGTCTTCCAGCTACGTCGACACTTACATGAAGACTCTCACGTTGTTGACTGGGGAGAGTTAGATATGGGAGACGACGTGACCTTCAAGGAATGACCAGTCAAAATCGAGGATCGTAACGAGAAGGTGCTCCGTGGATGAACCATTCCCTTGGTTCATGTGTTGTGGAGGAATGGCGGCCTCAAGGAGAGCACTAGGGAGCGGGAGGCCCAGATGCACGCTCAGTACCCGGAGTTGTTTTGACTAGTGTTTTCCCTTGTTCATTTGAGATTTGTGTTGATGTTATACTATGTACCTTTGATATATGGAATGCATGGCTTGTCGGTTGTGAGACATTTTGTTTCCTTGTTCCCTGGAAATGTGTAACATGTTTGGATGTGTGGGGAAAGGAGAAAACCTAACCCTTAATTGAGACGCATTAATGTGGATGCGACTGAACCCATGCGGGAGATTCAGTACCGCCTAAAACAGAAAATATCTCGATATAGGAGAAGGAATTTTTCCCCAACCCACATGTTCAGGCAGTGTGTGGGTTTTACGGTGTTGGGGGAAGTGTAAGTTGGAAAATCCTAATATATGGAAAGGGGAAGGCCCAATCCTTAATCGAGATGCATTAATGCGGATGCGATTAAACCCATACAGGCAAGTGAGTGCCGCCTAAATCAGATAATATCTCGACATAGAAGAGGGAATTCCTAACACCTATGATTAGGGTTGTTGGTTGGGATCCTGTTATAACAAGAACCCTAAGAGGTATCTTGTTGGGTTCCTCTGGGTTGGTTTTTGAATTATCGGTGACGATAATGTTTTAAGAGGTATCTGATGTAATGGCCCAGACCTCTCTGGCCCATTCCTTTGTCAAAAAGAAGGACATGAAGTGTTCTGGAGGGTAAAATGGGCTTTTCCCACCCCGCGTATGCATTACCTTCAAGCCGTATGTTGACCAGTCAACAACCGCATTCCTCGTTGAAGGCCGTGTTGGAAGCCGCGTGGTGACCGTGTGAAATGGATGAGTACACGCCGTATACCATAAAGTACATGCCATGTACTTTTGATTCTCTCACCTATAAAAGGAGGGGCCCCCTCCTCCTTTTCAACTCACCCCTCTCCTCCCCATTCCTCTGAGCAGAGCTCTGTCAAGACACTCGAAGGCTCGTTTTCTTCCATAACTTCTTCCTCTGAGCTCTGATTTACGATCCGTCAGCGGCCACAGGATCGTAACGATGAGGAAAAACTTCTAAGATTGGATCAGTTGTCTTTTCATAGGCCTTTACATTATAACTTCCACCCGAGGAGGTTTTTCCGGGACTCGACAAAAGTGATGGACACCGACGGACGTCTTCTAAAGTTGATCTGAGGGAGCATTGTGATCAAAACCTGTTGAGGTATGGATCTTACCTTTGTCTCTCTAAATTGTGCATCATGTGGGGTGGGTATCCTATAGTTTTCATGAGAAATAGTTTAACCATTAAATAAAGATAATAACTGGTTAAAGAACGGGGATGGGGAAGTTTTTATGTTTATCTTATATCCTATGATATTATGTTGTGAATTTAACAGGCTTCTGCCTACTGAAAATCACGGTTGTTGGTGGCCTTTTCTTGCGCAATTAAATGTTTCCCTATCTTTCTAGACCGTTTTGTGGGTGGAAACTTTGTGGAATGTAAAAATTTATTAATCACGTAAATTTGGATGATTAAAATATGGAACCCTTGTGTGATCACCTCGGTTAAAGAAAATGGAATAATGAACATGTGGGTTTTGGCTTGGTTACTGGTGTGTGAATGGGAGGGGTGAATCTTGGGTTGTTACGAATAGAACGGGCAGCGGGGCTGCGGTTGACTTGGTTGTGGGTTGGTGTGAATGTTATGTTGGTGATGGGAAATGGGGCTGTGATAAATGGTATTAAAGGGATAATGATGTACGGGTTTCGATGTGTTTGTGGTTATGGTGGTTGGCAGTGGGGCTGTAGGGATGGGTTGGAATGTGAACGGACTGTGGGTTGTGAATAATAAATAAAATTTTGAAGTGTTAATGAATGGTGGGGCATGGTAATGGAACAAGATTAATAATCAATGGGTTGGTGGGTTAACAAGAAGGGACTTGCTGTGATTCTTATGTTTTCCTAACTTGATTTGTGGATGGAAGGGATATGTTTCAGGAACGATTGATGTGGTTGGTTGTGGATAGTTTCCCAGTATTTAAGGAACTAATAAACTAATTCTACTGAAATGTGAAAACCTAAATGGGGTTGGGGTTGTTGGTTGTATGCATTCTTCATAGTAGTTGTTCCGAGGCAGATGCTCAATTCTCTGATTTTAATCCATATGATGGGCTAAGTGTTTGGTATATATATATATGTATCTCTATATTTTGTGTTTTATCGCACCCCACCCATGTTGAGCACTTAGTGTCGAACACTCCCATTTCATGGGAGAGGGTGTTTTCATCTTAGTTACTAGCTTCTTCCTGCTCCTTCTCCCCTAGGATGTGATGGCACGAGGTGACCTTACACCTAAGACTCGTCAGGTAGGTTATTATTAGGGTGGTTCTAGCCCAAGACTCTTTGGGCAAGTTTTACTATTTCCCAAGAATCTTCGGGATGAGGCCCAGGTGTGTGCGGGAGGGATACATGGTTGGGAAGCCCAGGTGTGTGCGGGCGGGATATGTGGTTGTGAGGCCCATGTGTGTGCGGGAAGGATACGTGGTTGTGAGGCTGAGGTGTGTGCAGGTGGGATACATGGTTGTGATGCCCAAGTGTGTGTGGGCAGGATGTGTTGTTTGTGAGGCCTAGGTGTGTGCGGGCGGGGAGAGTGTGGCAGCGTCAGGACGTTCGCTGTTAGGAAGAGCATCTAACTATTGGGAAATGGTGCGGGGTACCCTATACTCTTGTTCTTATATACTACTACCTGTAGTGATTGCATTTATCGTGAGTGTGGCTGGTGAGGATGGGTGGATAGAATTCCTTGCTAGGTTTCTTCTGTTGTTCTCACGGGACATTAGGATGTCTCCCCACTTGTGCACGAGTGCTTTAGGTTTCCCTCAAGAGTATACTTGTATGCTCACCATACGTTTAATTTCAGGTTTCCCGGAGGAATACCAGGGCCATGTGGAACCCTACTAGTCAGACAGTTGGAGTTGTTACAGTTGTTGTACTCTTGTTTTCTTTTGGTATTGTACTTTGAGCATTCTTGTACTTTCACCTTGTTATAAAATTGTTTAAACATGCATGTGGGATTGGTTTGGGTTTATTTTTGTACACTAGTTCTTTTCCTTTTTGGTGGTTGACTTGTCCTATTTCATGATTTTAAATAATAAATAGGGTAATGCCTGCTATATTTGTGAAAATTCATACCCTTGGTGCTAGTCGCCACCCCGAGGCCTACTAGAGGCGGGACTCGGGGGTCATTATCTCCCTTTCACCATTGCCAGCTCAAGAGGGGCATCTTTGGTGGGAGGGGGTCATGACAATATTCCAACATTTCATATGTTTTTTTATGTATTCTTTGATTTTTTATAGTCTAATACTAGATAGTTAAGTTGAGTTCTCAATAGAACTCATACTGGGTGATACACGTAATTCCATTTCTCCATATACAATGGCAATGATTGAGTTATAATGTAATATACCAGATATTTATGAAATACTACGTTTTCATATCTATTAATATTTATAAAGAAGTTATTAATTTTAGGTTAAGGAATACAATTATTCTGATACCGTACTCGACATGCAACAATGTGTTTCTTCGAAATCTTACATCACACATAACATTGAGTTATTATGAAAAATAATACAACAATATTATTATTATTTTCAATAATTGTTAACGCCTAGCCATTGTATAAGTAATAATGAAAAGAACTATGTTCAATATTATTATACATGTTTCTAATTTTTTTTACTTTTATCCAATAAATTTTAGATTTTTAAAATGAGAATGAATCCAATTTTAAGCATAAAATACTCTAGTATTTTTAAAAGATCATTATGATGCCATTTGATGGATAATCATTTTTAATTATCGTTATTGTTACGTTTGTATGTTCTATTTTACGAAATATAATTCTTCTTTAGAATCATAAAATAAAAAAATTTAGTTTGGTTGAATTTTTGATATTTTTATGATGAAATTGATATTTTAATGAATAGCGAAAAATACTACATTTTAATTCAAAACTGCTTTTTCATCTAATTTATTTATTTGATTATGTTTTATTTTTATTTTGTTTTAATGTTTATTTGGATTATGTAATTATAATTTAATATAGTGTTTTTTATTGGAAGTAATTTAACATTTAAATTGGATATAACACATGTCAATCTTTTGATAGTTTTTAGTTTTCAAAAACACACTTTCTGGTTTTGACAACGAGAATTAATTTTAATTAAATTACTAAAATTAATATTTGTTTAATTATTAAATAATGGATTCCATATTTTCATTTAGAACATACACATTATTTAAATAAGACCACATTATTTTTTGACATAATGAATAGTAACTTCAGTAATTATTTTTTATTTACCATGCTTAACTGTTAAATCATGTAAATAAGTGTAAAAATTAAATTATAATAACATAAAGAGACACTAAAACATGTTATAATCATATTGGATTGGATTTTACATACCATGATCATCCTTGTGTAGATTTTATGACCCCATGGAGCCAGATGGATGTGAAAATGACATGTTATTAGAATTAATTTAATGTAAATAAAAATATAACATAAACACGTATATTTTTCTAAAAAAAAAATTAATATAGAGATATATAATTTATTTATATGACTATAAATAGAAATTATAAATCTAAAACGATTTCCTACATCATGGTGTTTCATCTATAATTTTTAGACATCAAATAAATAAATTTATTAATGACACAATGATGATGCAATGATAACCTTATTAATGAAATATTAAAATAAATGGAACTATAAATATTAAAATAAATCTAATTTGAAACTTTGGATTCCATAGAAAAATTTAGTTGATAATTATGATATATTATCTTTTTTTAATGCTTTTGGTTTAATGTAATCATGTTGTTATGACTTTAAAAAAAATCAATTACTAAGTAGTCTCAAAATTGAATTAAATGAGTTCTTAAAACAAATACAATTTTATTAAATGTTATAATAGTCCAAAAAAGTAATATTTGGAAAATTGACATATATAATATTATAAATTTCATTAATGATCCACTTGTGGTTCTATTTTCGTTTTATAGTAACTATAGTAACCATATTTTATGAAAATACAAGAATACGTGGTAAGAGTTATTATTTTTAAATATGGGTTAAATCCAAAAGATAAGGTTAAATTTGGGACCTAAACTTGTCTAAAACCAATTAATTGAGAGGATTTATACAAATCCTCATATTATCCACGAAATATATCACTTTATAACTATTATAATTTGATAATGAATTTGTAATAAAATAATATTTCAAGATATTCCTAAAGTGACCATCCTCCCTCTAATAAAAGGCCACCACCTCTACCCACTTACTCACACCAATAAACACATTTGTTCTTCCAAAATCTATTAAAACAATCTCTTAACATACCTAATTTTCTCATAGAAGCCTTATCTTATGAGGAAAAACAATTAAGAAAATCTTTTGGCTCAAATCAAAAGATGTTACCCGATTTAAAGGTAACGCCGTCTATGAAGTTCTATTCCATTATTTTCCTTCATCTCAATTTCTGGTCAATGAGGAATATTTTTATTTTATACAACATATTCTTTTATATGGTTTATAATAGTTCCCTTTGACTTTTAATTTTATTCAAATGGAATATTTTTTCAACCATGTGTATTACGAAACGATATAAAGGAATGATTTTAATGTATGCGGTGGAAAAAACTAATATAACATCATAACCACTATTTGATATTTGGATTCCTCTTTAAACATTAATGTTTTAATATGAAAATAAACCACTTATTACCTTTTTTTGTTTTGGTATTGAAAAGTCGTCTGAAAGTAGATTTACTAGTTCAATATCTTGAAATGATTTCTTGTGATTGCAAATGAAATTTTTTGAGTTAGATGTTGATAATTGCAATCCTTTACATTTTATGATTATATAATGGTACATGGAAATTTGATAGGTGGTTATGAGATAGATCAATGAAGGGTGGTTACATGATAAAACAACGAAGGGTCGTTCCATGATAAACCAAGGATGGGTGATTAAATTATTACCTCCAATGCATTGGGTATAGAAGTCCTCCATATGGCCACTCTGTTTAGTGACCTGTGTGGAAGTCAATAGTATGCTTATTCCATTTAATTATGTTTATGTCCCAAGATTCCTTTATATGTCATATTCTGGCATGTTTGGGAATTATGTTAATCTCTTGGTTAAAAAAAGGGTATGTAGGGATCTTATATTTAGTGATGTATATTTACTACTTATTAAAGGTGAAAACAACTAATTTATGATAAAGTATTCATGGCTTTCATTTTTTCCAAAGAATAACAAGTTTATTTATTTTTGTGTCTTTTAATGATATTTTCATGCATATCCCAAGTTTTGTAATGTTCATCACATGACGTAATGAACAATAGAGTCATGGATGGGATAAAAGAAAATTCATTCTGTTTAAACGTGAAACGAACCATGTTTCTTTATAAAATGTTTTTTTTTATTAAAAAAATTCGATATTGATTATAATTTTCTACTTGTAATATTTAAGTTTTTATGTATAAGTTATGAAAAAATTCTCTAAATCTGAAAACCAAAAAATATCCTCAAAGTGAATTATAGTAAAATTGTTGACATTTCTCAATATTAAGTAACGTTTAAGTCAGGGGTCTTATAGATGGAATTAGAGGTCAATTTAGATAACTTTAGGCATTATAATATTTTTAATAGAATATCTATAAAATATTTTCACTTTATGGTCAAAATGATATAGCATTTGAAGTTTTCCACGGTGCTTCATCTAAGATATGTTTGTTCAGAATGGTATTCATTAGAAGAAACATGGAAGTTGTGTTGGGAAAGCATAAATAGGGAAATAACCTACCAAATAAACATCCTGAGATGGTTGGAATCTAAAATAATAGTTTTTTGTAATGATGGTGCAATTGATGCTGAAAATAAATGGTGGTGGTTTCCATGCAAGAAATCAGCCTGACCAACCACATAGGAATATGTATATCATAGAGAATTTTATGAGGCAATATCTTCCATCATTTAGAGGATCATCTGAACGTATGAAATCTAAAGTAAGGATTAAATCACTGGATAATATTTTTGATGTAATGCTGTCATTAGACAATCATTTGGTTAGTCTTGCTGTTTATTATTTTGAAGGTGAAGTCAATCAATGATAGAAAATGATTATAAATATCAAAGGAAGTAAAGAGATTGGTTCCTTTGAATGCAAGGATTTTAAGAATATATTCTTTGTGACATATTTTCTTAAGGTTTTTCAACTTAGGATAGAAAACAAATTCTTGGAATTGAGGAAAAATGAGGTAGATTTGGTTGCTACATATAATGAAAAATTCACCTATTTGTAAAGGTACATCCTAAATTTAATTTTGGATATTGATAGTAAGATAAATCGATTTCACTCAGGATTGATTCTGAAATGTATAAGGGAGTATGAATTATGTGACTTCAAAATCTTTGAGAAACATATGTGATGTGATGAGAAGGTATAAATATAGTCTTTAGTCAGTTTTTGGATACATTTCTGGTTGTGTTTATAGATGAAATTTTTCTATATTCTAAATTTCAGGAGGAACATGAAAGTCACATAAGAACTTTTTTGAAAACCCTAAAAGAAAATAACTTATATGGATAGTTCAGTAAGAGTGAATTTTAGTTGTAACAAATTTTATTCCATGGAAATACTGATTATAAATATGGAATAATTGTTGACCCTTTTAAAACAAATATTGTTCAAGAGTGTCCAAGACATAACAATATCGCATAGATTTGTAGTTTTCATATATTATCAGGTTATTACTAAATGTTTTTTTAAAACATTTATTTGTTTTCTAGCACCCTAACTAAGATAACACTTAAGGTTGTTAAATTCATTTAGAGAAAATAATATGATGCTTGTCTTCAAGAACTGAAAATATGATTTGTAAATGCTCCAGTTTTGGACCTGCCTTCTAGGAATGGTGAATTTATTTTCTACAGTGATGCAACATTGAAAGGGCATGGTTTTATCCAAATGACGAATGATCAGGTAATATCTTAATCTTCAAATCAGTTAAAATATAATGAGTCAAATTACCTTACACATGATTTGGAATTATATTTTGTTCCTTTTGCATTAAAAACTTGTACGAATCATTTTATGGCATAAAGTGTGAAATATATACTAGTCACAAAAATTTGAAGTATATGTTCACTAAGAAAGAATTAAACATAAGATAGATAAGATGACTAAAATTAATCAAGGATTATAAATGCATGATTCAATACTATCTAGGAATGGAAAATAAAGTGGAAATTCCATGAGTCAAAAGAGTAATTCTACATTAAAAATGCTAAATTTGGAACGAGATCCTTTGGTTTCTAAGTTAATGAATTTTGGATTGGATGTTGTTTTTGTATTGAATTACTATTTTTTATCTGGTGGTAGTGAAATCATCTATATCAAATAGATTTAAGAAAGTGCAGAAAAGAGATGGTGAGTTGTAGAAAATAGAATAATTGGTTTAGAATGGTATGTTACCTGAATTTAACATTTATATAGATTGTATTTTGAGGCATGGAAAGAGATTATGTGTGTCTTGTGATTCATAGTTCATAAATGTGTTGTTATGTGAATCTGATTGTTCTCCATGTTCAATTCATCCGGGTAGTACAAAGATGTATAGAGATCATCATGAGAATTAACGGTGTGATTGAATGAAAATAGATATTGCTAACATTACTCTAAAGTGTTTTACTTGTCAACAGGTTGAAGTAGAATAACAATTATAGAAAGGGATTCTTGAGCCTTTTAAAATTCCGGGGTGAAAATGGGAATATATATATGGATTTAGTAGTGGTATTACCAAAAACCACTCAAGTTAATAATGAAATTTCGTTTATTATCTACTGATTGACTAAATCTACTCATTTTCATCCTTTTCAAAATACTCTATTTCTAGATCATCTTTCTCGACTATATATTAATGGGATAGTCATGTTACATGGAGTTCCCCTATAAATTGTACTTGATATTGATCCAAAGATCACTTATAACTTTTGGAAAAGGATTCAGAAGTCATTAGGGACTCAATTAAATTTTAGAACAGCTTTTCAACCTCAATCAGATGGGCAGCCAAAACGAACAATTCAAACCACTGAGGATATTCTACTTGCATGATAAATGGATTATCAAGAAATTTATGATCAAAATATTTATTTGGTTAAGATTTCTTATTTAAACATTTTTTATTCTAGTATACAGATGGCACCATTTGAAGCATATATGGAATGTAGTGTCGATATCCATCTTTTTGAGATAAAGTAAGTGAATGGAAGTTGATGGGACCAAAATTGGTAAAAGATATGTCAGAAAAAGTTTTGTTCATTCAAAAGCACATGAGGATAGCATAGAGAAAGAAGATAAGTTATGCCGACAAATGAAACGAGGATCTTTCTTTTTGGGGGTTTGATCATGTATTTATCAATGTTTCTCGATGGAAAAGTGGTATACGTTCTTGTAAGAATAGAATATTGAGTCCAATGATCATTGGACCCTATAAATTCATAGATAAATTTTCATCAGTTGCCTTCAGGGTTTCATTAACTCTATGTTTATCCCAGGTACAAAATATTTTTCATGTTTCAATGTTGAGGAAGTATATACCGAATCCATCTCATGTTTTGAGTCCAGATGTAGTCCAATTGTAAGAGAATATTTCTTATGAGGAATAAGCAGTACCAATTCTTTAACGAAGAGAGAATGTGTTGTAGAATAAGTGGTTCATTGGAATGGGAATGAAAGGGGATCTTCTTCTTATGGAGATCTGGTAGTACAGTAGATGTCCCACCATTGCTTGCATACATAAATAAAGGATGATTCAATCCTTTTATGATTTTCTCTGTTCTCTCGAATGAAAACAAGTCTGAAGGGTTTCCCCTGATTCATAAGAAGATAATTTTGATTCAAAGAGTCTTTAGAAAAGGCCCTCTACTCTTCCATTGGTTATATACCAAATCACCTACATGTATCAGTGGATTCTCATGATTCTTAGAAAGTGAGGCCACGTACAGATTGCTCTCATAAAAAATTAATGTCCTTTTTTCAAAATTATCCTTCTTCCTTCCTTATTAGAGGATTCAGCCCTGGTTGATAGTTTGTTTCAGTTGAATGGAAGAGATGAAGTTTGTAAATAAACCAATTCTTTTTTCATGTATTCCCGATTAATACAGCCTTAGATGCTTCAATTATCTATTTTAGTATTTAGAAAAAGGTTACACCTATGGATTATTTATTTTAGGCCAACTCTACTCCACTAGTACCAATAGGCGGAATAGGGGAAAAAGCACTATCCCTAGGAAACAAAAACTTTGTTATAAATTACCCCCTTTTCGTATCGGGATCGGGATGAAAATGCTTTCCAATGGACAGGGAAATCCGTCAAAAATAAAAAAGGATTGAAGTGGATCCAATACCAAGCCGCCTTTAGAGGAAATGGTCTGTGAGTTTAGTAAATAATTCGAATGTGAAGAAGGTAGTAAAGCAGTTTCTGCTCAATAGTCATTTTGGAGCGGATAGCCAGCTCCATCAAGGCTGAAGGGGAAGGCCTTCTAGTAGTGAAAGAGAGACCACCGATGATGAAAACTTGAAGACAAAAGAAAGTATTTATTGAAATCTTATATCGAGAGAAGATTTCTAATTTAATCAGCCCTAGAAGGATTTTGGAACCCATGAAGAAGTGAGACCCTTGATTGAGAACTATGAAAGGGCTACTTTGAGAGAAAAGGAAAATAGTTTCCTTGTCTCTGTTGTTGACCCAAGCAATCCATGAATCAAATAAGTGGAAGGAGCATCCATTCTTCTTCGGTTAGAAGATAGAGAGGAAATAAGAGAAGCCTGAAAAGAATATCAAAGGACCTTTTTTAGTTGGACTAGTGTGTTCCACCACACCCACAGTGTAGTTAAAAGGAAAACTGATTCCTCGGGATTTAACATTGCGTGACCGAACCAGAAAGGGTATGTAATGACATATCACAGTTCGAGCAAAAGATCTATAAGCAGTACCTATATCAATGTCTCAATCCATCATGATAACCTATACTGTTTGCTAAATGTTTGGGAAGCTCTCGCAACTCACCTGGAACTATTATACGTATATCATTCCAAAGAAGGCTTTGCTAATAAAAAATACTGAAATGAAATAAAAACCACTCCTCTTCTGAGTTAACGACTGGTCGATAGAGATGCATTCATAAGTTGCGGTAAGAGTGATTCATCTAATTATGGTTGATACAACCTGGCATTTTCGTTTTAGAGGTTTAGGGGCGCATAGCTTGAGACCTAAAAAACCTCATGATAGACGTCAGTCAAGCGGATCGATCAACATTAATGTTAAGATAAGGGTAGCGAGTTTTGTTCCTCCCTTCGTGTCGGGGTTTTCCCCCTTCTATTTGCGGAAACGGCAGTAGAGGATGAAGTGGCCAATCAAGGTGGGATAGAAGACCTCTTTTTATCTGCCTTCTCCAGGTTCGTGAAGAAATGTCTGATTTGGGAGATGGGTCGAGAACCTTATTATAAGCAAATGCTGGATCAACTACTTTACCCCTAAGGAAATACGATGCCAACATCATGAAAAGAACAAAGTAGTGATAATTACCGGGTCTGGCTTGGTGGTTTGACCCCTACTGGATCTCACTAAGCCTCTTCCAGGTCTACTCCCAACACATCGTACTCAGCTAAGTTGCAGGGTTCGAACACTTTGTGTTGATCGATGCCTAAGCTTGGGGTAAGTCCATTCTTTTCATCCAATCTCCTCGTCTCTGGCCTTACCTATATTCATTCTCTTCACCTGGTCTAGACCTTTGATTCACTATAATTTTCATGCCTAAGAACCACCAAGTGAGATCCCAACTAAACCCAATAAATTCAGCAAGATTCCAGCTAAATGATTGACTTCAGGCGCACTTCTCAGATATGGTAATTGATGGACTGTGGATACATTCTTCACATATGGTAAGGGACCACTCCGAGTGACATACAGGTTCACTTCTCCGATTGACGAAAGGCGCCCTATGATTGACTACATAAAACCACTACGCATGGCTACTTTTTCAATGATGACAGGATCACTCCACATTCGATTCGCGCTTTTAGTGTTCAACCAATTTGAAGACTACCAAATCTGACCTCTAGTTTTGGTGCTTTGGACCCCATTTCTTTTCTCCATCAGTATTTGGAATCTGTGGAATGCATCCTTTATTGACTCTTTCTATACATACTCGTAAGAGAAGAAAGATCAATCAAAGGTCAGTATCAATAAAAAATTAGACCCTTCACTCATGGTGAACTTGGCCAACGGTTGGATTGATTGAGGAGTCTGATAAGATGGTTGAATCAAGAAGATTGGAAATTACTATTGGACGGACATGTGATATGAGGGGAGCCTAATCTAGATCCTAAAGTGAGTAGCTGGTCCGCTCTCTGGCACTTTAGTTCAAGTTAACCCACCCACTGAATCTTTGCTATAGCCGTACTGCCTAAAACATATAGTATTAGTTGGGATGCCCTTTTCATTTCATATTTCTTAAGCTTTAGAGCAGATTGGCTGGTGCACTATCGTACTTCTTCTTATTCTTAGAAGAGAATAAGAGGAATAGTGTCAATACCGCTCTAAATCGAACATCTTGGGTAGGTCATAGAGACTTCAATTCTTCCATAATAGACTCCTTACTTATCCTTGGAGGTCTAGATAAGATCTACCACCTCGCTACTATATCATATTTCTTCACAAACATGCTAGAGAAGGACCCTGAAGCTACATCAACAGGGCCGAAGACCTAAAAAGTTGGCAACCAAGACTAGATTTAGGCCATGAGGCCATAGGAGAGATGATAGCATCGAGCGAAACCAAATGCCAAGGGTGAAAACCAACACAAACCCACGAAGAAAGAAAGAATGTACCTCTCTCAGAAGGAAATGGAAAGGGGATCCTAATGAATAAAATGAAAAACCTCAGCAGTTAGATACACTATACCAGAGTCCTCACACAGGATGCGACCCTTCTCAGCCCATCAGGCACTCCGGTTCACTTTCCCTTTCAGGAGGGAGATGACAAGACGAAATTCTATATGATCAGCCAAATTACTATTCATGCCTCAAGATAGAATAGGAATTTTAGGCGCAACCTAAGGAAACTTAAAATGAGCTCCAGTTAGAAGAGGTATGAGAGTTCAAGCCCAAGAAGAAGGAAATCACTCTGCAAACATTGCAGGAAATGGACCAGCTCGATGATGGTGAAGACTTGCTTCTCAAAGACCCCTCGGGAAATTTTGATTATCATGTCCTTTACCTGAGAAGAAACATGGAATCTCCAGCTCCACCTCCAATGATTTCTCATCCACAGTGGTCCACTGACCCTCCCACTGGGTCAGGACCCGTGATCTTTCTACTCACAGAAGTTACCATAGCTTCAATATAGAACTCTATACCTTGGAAGTTAGTGGAAGAATCACCTCTAGAAGACCCTGACCAAAGCTATCGCATGATCGAAATGCAAGAGTATATGGTGCGGAAATGCATGAAGCATAGAAGGGAATACATTCGGGATTTCATCATTTCACATGAGCGCAAAGCTGATGAAGCAGCATCCCCTGATAATAGATCCCGAAGTAGGAAAGGAAAGTTCAATCCATCCCAACTCATTACACCTTCATGAACTCCTGCTCAGCTAAAGATTAAGGAGGAATAGTATTTTCCTTAAATCTCCATGATAACCTCAGCAAAGCCAAAGGCAACAAAACCATGGGAATGGGTTCTAGTGGACAACATATGTCCCTTAAACTCCTCAAGAGACAGAGAAGCACTTTCCATTGAAAAAGAGACCTGGAATGCTCATTCTCCAACCATATATGTCACATGCTCAAATGGAACATCATCCTCTCCCATATTGGCGAGGTAAGGGGACCCTAAGCAAGAGGAAATGTCACTCTAATCCTCCTCATAAAACCATTTCCTTAAACACCTAGCTTCAGAAACAGGATCGTAAAGGGCAGGAAATAACTCAAAAGCTAGTTCATGAGAATGATTTCCCAGATGTTTCCATGATATCTTCAGGAATTCCAAAAAACAATCCCACCATAGAAGAGCTAGTTGCTGATATTGAACAGCTGAAGCGTAAATTGAAAGTGGTAATGCAAGTAACCTCACCCTCAGCATGCATGAAAGTAGAAGGAATACAGACGACGACCATAAAGATTATAAGTGGCAGAATCTGTGCGTGAGAAGAGATGGGGAAGGTCAAAAGTGGATCAGGAAGCCTCTTCCCGCTATGCTCTTTATCAAGAAGGTATTCATTCATTGAATAATCAGGCAGAGGCTGAAAGAGAACCTACAAGATCGCTAAACAAGCCACCACCCAGAGACCTACCCACTTAGTGTGACTGAAATAAAAAAAGAAGCTCCTCAATTAGAGGATGCGGTAATGCGCGCTCAATTCATTGCATGTTGAGTCATGATGCTTCAGTTCGAAGGGTTAGGATCCGGGATAAGTAGTAACTCGTTTGTATCTATTGCTCAAGAAAAATCCATTCAATCATGTCCCGAGTTATCATACCTATAGAAAGAGTTGTTTCATGCAGAAGGTATAGTATAAGCACCTATGTTTCGGACAAGTATGTAGTTTTTAGCCCTCTGTTTCAGTTCGATGATCTATATCAAGTAATAAGCTAAGAGTATTTAGTAGCTGAAGTTATTTTTCAAGTATTAAGTTGTTCTCTGCGGAAAGACCTCAGGTATCTATGGTATATGTGTTAGCTCCGATCTATGAACTATTTTCTATTAGCTCGAAAATATAGTAAGCTATTTAGCTATTAGTTAGAATTATTGGAAGCTATGATCTTGCAGTTGTTCAGCTAGGTTTTAAGAGCTATGATCTGTAAGCTCTGAGCTCTGTTGTGTTCTTTTAGGTTAGCTGGTAGCTCCTAGTCAATCTGTAGCTATCCGGTAAGAGAGCTATTCAGGTTGTTGTAGCTTTGGCCCTTTAGGTATTTACTCTCTTATCTAGAGTAGCTATCAGTCTATTATCTATGGTATCTATGAGTTTGGGCTAAGATCTGTAAGTGGTTTTCTCTAGTATCTAGGTTCGGTATGAGCTTTACCTTTAATCCCCTTTTGAGGTCCTCTTTTATTTAAAGATCCATCATCAATGGGGTTCTCCTCAAAGCATCATTACGTCACTAGTTGTATCGTCCTTCCCTCCCCTATGGTGAAGCTGCTAAATGAAATGCCTAAGTAGGGGCTTGAGAAATTAACTAAGACAATAATGTATCTAGACGTTAAGGAAGCTATGGAATGTAGTAGAGAAGGTAGCTAGGAGTTTGTATCAGCTAATGGCTCAGTACAGAGGATAGGCTGGTTTTTTCTAGCATCAAACTGGAAGAATGAATGTGGTGCCTTCTATAATGTGGTGGAAATCCATAATAACATATTCTTCAACTGCCCATACTCTTCAATGATATGGGTGGCTATACTGAAAAAGATTACTGTCGATTGTCCAGAAAAACCTTGATGAGAATACCAACCCTCTCTATCATCACGACGTGGATTCAAACCAAGACCTTCGGTACCCCAACTCAGTAAACAAGGGAACTCCCTTTCTCGTGATTTTTGGTAACGCGGTTCCGCCAATCATTCTATATGGCCTAGTCGGCGGGAAGAATCGGATTCTATCCGGGGGATCAGTCCTCACCCATCCAAATTACTTCTTCCTATACCCCCTTACCCAACAAGAAATGAATTGAGCGTGCGTTAGTGAAATCCGTTTCACGTTAGCGCATCTGTTTTCTTGCTGGGGCTGCAGATGGATCCTTTGCCTCCTAAACTTACGCGCGACCTTGCCACTCCCTGCGGAGTTGCATCTCAGTCCCACCCGAATTCCTAAGAGTTTAAAAAAAGCACTTGGATTTCTCTAAAGCAGGGAGTTTGAGCCCTGTTCATTTTGAGACTCTAACGGATTTGGGTCATTTGGAGAGGATGATGGTCTTCCTCCAACATTTCTGTGAGACTCTCTACTTGGAACCCACAAGGAACAGTTGTGCGCATATCGTGGTGAATCTGTTGCAACAGATCGGCTATTGCGGCATGATCCTGAAGAACTCGTGCATACCATTGAATAGGATTTTCTGTAGTAGGTGTAGTAGGGTGGGCTACAGTGTGGCCTGAGGCCTCAGCCTTTACCCCGATCTCATTGAGGTGGGGTGAAGAAAAAGGCAAAAACAAAATCCCCAGAGGGTCCCGAGGGTGTACTGGACCCCCAGACATTCCTCCTGATGAAGAGGGGTATAATTGAGAAACAGAACGACTAAGGTGTTCCATAAAGACATACACTAGTACAAAGGCGACCTTTGACAGAACAAGAACACAGATGACTTTTGCAATATGAATGAAAAGGATTTGTACTCTTCTTTTCACCTTCTTCACAAGTGATAGAGAACAAAAGAAAAGGAGGAGTCATATATCATCGCATAAATACAAGACTAAAATCCAATTGATACACATAAGAATTTCTCCAATCAATGATAATTTAGTCAAACTAACTACTTTTCGCCACATGGGGGCTATGGGAATCGAACCATATTTGGCCACGACCCCCATTTTTGTCTTGCCAAGTCACATATCGCGAATTATCATTTCTATTAGAAAAAAATGAAAGGTCGACCTTTCTTTAAAAATCATAGATTTCCCTGAAAATCATGTTTGACTTGCATATGTTAAGAATATGGCATGTGACACACATTTCTCTATTGCCTGGGTTTCCGCCTTGCTGTACTGAGGGAATAACTTCAACCACCTCATCTATATTATTTATTATATGGTGATTGGTTGATTTTGATTGATTATATCATTATACAAAAATTCTATGAGAGAAATTGGACCTCCGCCCGAAGAGCGCTTCCCTGGATTAAAGAATGGAACTCCAGCGCACTGATTGAGCCAGAAAACTCATATTTATGTAAGTCCAGCTGTAAACAAAGAAAACAATAGATTCTTGGTTGATACTAGTTGACAGGAATTGGCTAGTTTCCAATAGTTTACAGATACATCTCGACCGATTGATCCATAATAGTGGTAAGAGAAGATATTTAGAAGGAGGGTCAGCGGTATCGAACAAGAAGAGCTGGAAGGGAAGATCACTCTATAGCGGTAGGACTATCTTGCTCAAGGGAATGATATTTATTTACAGGAAAGAAGACAGGGATAAGCACCCTATCCACCAACCAGTAACTTCATAGAAAAAGTGAGATGATCCATCATAATGAGAATTTCTATTTGCATTACTATAAGAAAGAAAGATGCACTAGATTTTGAGGATATAGACTAGGAAACTACTATTGGCTAATGGAACCAATGTGTCTAGATCTATTATATATTCTGAAAGAAAGCAGCATAGAAAATGATTCTTTATCTAATGAGATTCACACTCAAAAAACCAGGAAACACCAATCACCAATACCAGTTAAAGCGGAAAAGATATGGCATGGGGGAGAGAGGTGAGAAGTAATTTCTCGAAAGGTTTTCTTGTTCGAGTGGCTCAATTGACTATGAAGATTGACAGTGAATCGTCAACGATGGAATAGATTCGATTTGGACAAGACAATAACTATCCTATATTAAGAGAAGGCAATCTAGGCAACATGCTATGAGACAGGAAGGGGATAAGACTAGCTAAGGGTAGTTTGACTTCAAATGTGAACAATGGTTCTGTTCTATTTCCTATGATAAGATAAGAATGTGGCTCAATTTTGTATGAAGATCCCCATTTAGTATGGAGGACGCATAAGGAAGCATGGAATTGCATCCACTCCTGGTACAAGGTGTCAAAGGCCCAGGGATTCAATAAGAGTGATATCCAGGTCCAGGTGCTGACAATCCTCTCTTTGACACATAAAATAACTAGATAATAAAGTTATCCGAGGCTAAGTGGGAGGCAAATCCCCTCTTTCTCGTACCGCTCTTCTTGTTCAAGAATCAAGTTCACATGAAGTGAAGCAGCCCTTGCAGCGAATAACTTCTTACTATGCATAAGGGAATACCACTTGGTCAAATAAATCAACTTACATAGTTGATGCATTGAATACCATAGTTCAATTTTTTTCATGAGATAGGGCAGAACTGAGAGCAATTAAATCAGAATCAATCCCTTGTAGAATTCAATTATTCCCTCTCTCTAGACTTCAAACGATGATCTTCTATTGATACAGAAGAAGATAATACTATAATGATCTTTCTCAAAGGAGGATGAGGCGATTCACATGAGGAGGAAGAACAGATAAAGAATGAAAGAATTCAAGTTGCTTCCTTCTCTCCTTGCAGTCGAACCTATAGCTTATTACTAACCTTGTTAATCCTTAGAGAATGAATTCAATGTTTACCCTTTAGTATTCGGTAGGAGGAGAAGTGGATTCATTTCCAAAGAACAAGGAATCCTAGATGCTTCTCGAATGTCTTGAGGAATTATCTCCTTGTTGTGAGGTAAATGTGAGGGAAAGAAATAAGTGAAGGGATAAGTCAGTTCACTGTTAAACTATGAGAGGGGAGTCTTAATTCCACTCTGATCCTAGTTATCCGGGTAGATTTAAAGCAATCTACCTTTAGCTAATAGTTATATTAGTTCACCCCAATACTGATTAGTTGCTCGAGAACCTTGTCCCCAATTCCTTCGATAAAAACTGGAAACTTTACGTCTTCCCCCTAGCAAGAGGATGTGCGTTATCCAGCAAGCGGATGCGTGTGCTAATGCTTGTTAAAATTAGCGCGGCTGCTCGTGTACCCCGTCTAATAAGCGAGAAAACGTCTGCGTGTGCTAACCCTTGTTAGAAGCCTTACCTAACGTGCACCAACATTCATATATAAGCATCAAACAATCATCTATAAGAAATGTTGGATTTCGAGCCCCTTACCGTATCAACCAATCATATATAAGCGACGTTGGATTTCATGCTAATAATGTGCGCTCAGTCCATTTCTTGTTCTCTTCATAAGGGATTTTACGCCAGCGCGCCTTGTCTATAATGTCGTTTCTTGTTTAGTAGGGAAAAGAAGAAGCTTTCAAAGAAGCCCTTGGAATTCCCTGAATTGGAAGGGGGCTCTTTTCGACTGTATCGCAAATCGGCTTCGTCACGGGCAACTCATTCAATATTCCAATCTTTGTCCATTGTGAAAGTGAAAGCAGTACAAGATGATATAGGAAGCGCCAGATCCACGTCTCATAGGAGGGCTCAATCCATAGCATAGTGAACTAGGAGGTAGAAAGAGTGTATCCAGAATAGAGTAAATCTAAAGGCAGAAAAGTCTTCTTAGATCAGCCTTTACTATAGGGAGGGACTCAGCAAGGAGACGATACTCAAATTCAAGCCCAAAGCATGACTACAACTCTTGATGAATTAAATAATGAAGAAAGCCTTTAGTTGCCGAATCTCAGTCTTTTGACTCCTATTGGAAAGAATGAAACCCATTTTTTAGGCCACTGATCAAGCTATCATCAACCCCTCGCAAGGCTTACGAGAAATCAAGAATGAATAAGATGAGCTAAGTCCCGAACAAGGATTCAAATCCCTTATCCACTAACTTCACAGATGGGTTGAAACAGACAAAAGGGACGAAGGAGCTACGTACAATTGGGTAGGTTTGGTAGGTTAGTCACCAAGTGAGTAGTAAAGTTAACAGGCAGCGGGTCTTTACATCCATTTTGTTTTCTTTCTTCAGTATAAGGATGTGAGTGAGGAACTTTACTTGGAGGAAAAAAGGGATTTCACCTAGACTATATTGATCCAGTGCTTTAAAAGGCATTATATAGAGGTTTACGACTTCATAATGTTAAGCACTTCATGGTTTAACCCTAGCCTCTCAAATGAGCCCCTAGTAAAAAATGAACTATTAAAGCTATGCCCCATCATAAGTTGGGCCTTGAGGATCTCCACTAAAATAAAAGCTGTTTAACCCATGGAGAACTCTCTTCTGGCACTATCAGGATAACTAAACTCATGTTTCTCTACCTTAAAGACTTCCTTAGAGATGGATTGTTAATCTCGTAGCACGTTCGAGATAGGAAGGTCGGCCGGGCATCGCATACGAATTGCCAACACATCCCATAGTTTTGAAGGGGGAGATGCCCGGTTCATACCAACTGAACAAAAAAAATATTTATTGAAAAGGAACTCTGAAAGCAATGGTCCGTCTTCTCCATTCTTTAGTGAAGGCAGGCATCCCTCTTATTAGATGTGATCAGAACTCTATGTTCCTCTAGGAAGCGGGGATGCGATTAGAGAGCCCTTTTTACTTATATGGGTAGATTAAAGTACGGTTTAGATTGTAATCATTATCAAACGAGTTGTTTTGATTCGATTTCATGAAATGCCGGGATACCCGGTTCCGGTACCATACCAACCATACATATATAGGATACCACTACCACCATGCTTGAATCCCGTTTGATACGATAGAATGTGCTCCTCCAACAGCGTAACGAACAGACAGATCTCATATCTTTACTTAATACGCCTTTCGAGTGGTTTTGGCTTCTCACTCAGGAGATATGAATTGAGAGCTAAGCTAGCTTCGACTGATGGACGTAACTATTTTACACACTAGACTTTACTTCTTGTCATTTCAATTCACCTTCTTAAAATTCCCCATTTAGCTACTCCTCTTCGACTAGGAGACGGAATGACAGAGCTACAGGTATACTCGTGAACGAGAGGGGGAATCTCTTTACATCGTAACCTTTCCTCCTACTACTTGAACTCTAACAGGATATGGAAAAGGAACACCTATAGGTGATGGATTTGGATCTAGAACTGTATAGGCGCAGATCTGTTTCCGTAGAACACGATATCCCTTCTAGTCTTCTATCCCCTATAGGGAAGAGGAGTCAAAGGTATTTCACTCTTTTTCCGGCATTTGAAAAAATCCACTCTTACTTATTTTATAGACTTTCAATTTACAAGGAATGGTTAGGACAGAGCATAGCCCCTTCCCCTTGGATGGAGGAGTCGAGTTTAAGGAATCAATATTTGTCTTCTCCGTAACCCATCTCATCATAGTGTATAACACACTAAAAGATCTATTAGGGCCGAGATGAGAAGAATCAATTTGCCTCGCCTATCTATTATCAGAGAAGGTCCTGACCCCCGCACCGAGCCTTCCCAAAGGCTATGTGAAACTATATAGAGGGAATATCTCCCCCTAACTGATTCAGAATGTCGATAATGAATGGCCGAGTCATATTTGGGGATCTAGACCAGAACATGAGTTCGAAGGATCTTTATGAGTTCTCGATTAGTTTCCCAACTAGACGAGATTTGTTGAATAACCAAAGCAGAAGAAGGCATAGTGATCACTGACCCCAACATAGAGATTTCTTTCCAAGAATAAAGAAGAGAGGCTTGATACTCTCATAATAACGAGTTGATCCATTAGATATTAATGTTGGTTAAGCCCTCTCCAATGCTCCTGTTTACCAGCCAGGTTTGGGCGGTGGTACGTCCACCAGGTTCCAGAGGTCTCCACTTGAAACACATAACTTTACTAATGCCCCACGCTCAGGGGTCAGCGTTCCCAACCAAGTCTTTCCCTAAAAATGACAAACACACTAAGGCTTGCATCCGAAAGTTATAAAGAAGTAATGTAACGGGGATAACCGGTACCTCCTGTTAAGGATAACGGTGGACGGTAATAGGTGGCGAGTCTATATACCGGATTCCATTGTCATCCCTATCGAGAGCTCGAAGTGGGGGGTTAATGGTCTTTTTATGGTCTAGCTCTGTGCAATCTCTGTTTGAAGGGAGTGGACTCGGAGGAGACCAAAGTCCAAGTAGATGCAACCTTAGGATACCGCGTGTTCAGGAGAGGAGAAACATCCAAGGGAAGAGAGAAGGGGGCAGAAAGACCTTCTACTTCTATTGCATGAACAGGTGATTCAATTGCTATATGTTATAATCCTTAGTCATCTATTCGATCAATGCATCCTTACGACAGTTCTTTAATCCATTATTTTATTTGCCACACAGTTCAGGGAAGGTTTCTACTCTACCAGTTTTATGAAATATCGAGTTACCTACTTATTCATCTTCACAACGCTTATTCACCATCAGGAAAGACCAGAAATCCAGTAAGAAGGTTCAAGTAAGAGGCAACTAACATTCTAACATCAGCCTATTATGATTCACCTGGCAAATATACTATTCTCATAGTCCCACAGCTCCTTACAGAACACTTACTACCATGACCTAAATGCTACTCACCTTCTATGAGGATATCCAGGAACACACTACTTTAAAAAACACAGGGATTTTGGGAAAAGGAGTAAATACACTTGTCCCCTTTTTTATGTGTGATTGGCTTCGCCCAATTCTATAAGGCAGCCTCTTCTGTGATGGAGAGATCGAAGTCCTAGCTTGAATATGAAATTCTATTCCCGACATCTTTCTTTTGTTACTGGAGAAAGAAAGCGTAGGGTTAGGTCTCTCAAACGACTCAATTAGGTAGTCTCCTTTTTAGGGCCTCTTATCCGAGCTCTTTTATTAATATATCCAGCCCCAAAAAACATAGGGGGTACCTTTATCTGAACTTTCAATACTGGGAAAATATCCATAGCCTACATAACAACAACCCGAACCACCCCTATTTATTAGTGTGAATAAAAATAGCAGAGCCCCATATTCTAAGGGATCTGAGAGAGCTACTAATAACAGCTGCAAGTGAAAAAGAGCCAGAAGAGTTAGTCGCCTGAGTCTTGATTGGGACTTTTACCCTAGCTGGGCTGATCAGCAACCGACACCACTTATGGAGTGGTAAGAAATGAAGGGAAATATTTACCCCTCTAGTTAGGGTTTAAAAAAAGGGAATGAATGATCCTTAAGAAAATATCTAATTATATAAATGAATTCGCGAGCACCGACACAAAAGCGAAAGAACCCTTAAACAAGCAATAGATTGAGTGCACGTTATTAGCACGAAAGCCAACAAGCAATGGTAAGGGGTTCGAAAGCCGTTTCACGTTAGGAGCTGACACGCTACCGTTTTCTCGCTAGGGGTGTGTTATGGTGAATAAAGAAACTGTTTTCTTGCTTGCAAGCCTTAGCGCAGCCGTTTTCTTGCTAGACAGGAACCAGGACGATGTGCTTAAAGGGATGAAATCCCCCTCAACCCTTAATGAAGATCGATTCCCTTTCCCTGACCTTACCTATATTGATGGAGATAGTGACTCTCTCCCTCCATGCTTGAATTTATTACCTTACTTACCTTATGGATGGTAGATAGATACTAAGGGGCCTACCCGAGATCTCGTTACAGGACCATTGTGACAGGAGTGAACTTTATCCCAAGATTGGACACTCTTTCTCTTATTCTTCATTCCTTTTCGAGTAGAGCTAATGTTTTCTTCCTTTGATTTAATATAGCCTCATAGCTTGGTTTCTTTTTAGTTTTCTCTTTCTTTGGTTATATCATGTAAAGACAGATAATAATGGTATTATATCCCTCATTTGTTGCTAGGCGAAGAAAGAATCACTCTTAGGGGTAGGACTTCCTTAGAGTGCTGGTAGTTGAGTAAGGGTAGTGCAGCGAAGTTCCTCCTATCTATAGATAGGGACACGCATAAGGTCTAAGGGTTGCCTTTGGTTTCTATTTCCTATAGGATGTAGCTCCTATTTCTAGGGTTAGAGGACGATGGATTGAATTAGAACCCATTATATCGAGCGCCTATTTCTTTGTTAGCTATTAGCTCATAGCTCTCTTCTTGTAGCTAGGTAGATAGTGGTTAGGTTTTTATAGAGGAGAAGATGAGAAGACCCTTATATCTTATGGGCGAGGTCTTATCCTCTTTCGTCTTTGAAAATTCCTCTTATTTAAGATAGAAGAGCCAGGATTAGCTAGCGATAAGAATAAAAACCTTTCTTAGTAAGTAGTATAGTGAGTCATTCCATCTATGTAGTTGGATGTAAGTCTGGTGGGTTTGGTAATTAACTACCTGAGACAATCTCCTTCTATTTCAGTGACCTTCCCCTTATTGGTTATCCAATTGCTTCCCCCGATTATATACAGACTAGGTTGGGCTCCTGATTTTTTTACCTAGTAATAGGAGATCCCATAAGGATAAGGCTTTGTCTCCCCCTTGTATGGAATCTCATACCCAGCGACTCTATTGATGACACCTTCTGGGTTATGGAATGAGGCATTTATTTTATATTATAAAATTGATAAGGGCTCAGTTTTATCAAGAGGAAAGCTGAGGCCATATTAGGAGTACCTTTGAGACTACAACGTCACCATGACAAATGGGTATGTCATTATGAGTCGAAAGGTTGCAATATTGGAGGTTGGTTCTGGTTCGAATTCTCAAAAAGTATGAAGAATCACTAGAAGAGATATATATGGGCTATGTCGATTCCATCCAAGATGAAGATTCTATTGTGGCGTGCTTAGCATGAGGTTCTTCCATGCAAAGAAAATCTATATCGACGTAAAGTCCCTGCAGATTCTATGTTTCCTAGGTGTGGTAAGGCTGCTGGGACTACCATTCATGTGTTTTTTGAATGTGAACACACTATGAAAATGAGGGCTCTCACCCCGCATTGTTCAGTTCTTACAACGTGGATGGAGCCTAGTTGTTGTGACTTCATCGAACATGCCAGTTAGATACTATCCAAAACAGAAATGGATCCATTTTGGTACGTTGTTTGGGAATGATCGCAATTGAATAGTTCATGATAATATTTCTCAAGATGTGGTAACCTCCTTTTAGTGTACTGTGTGGCTGCATTAAGAGTTCTATAAAGCTAATAAGCCAAATGGAAAGTATCCTAGAGTGGTGCAGCAACAATGGATTCCTCCACCTAGTGGCCTCATTAGTAATGGGGTCTTTATGGTGATTTTTTCAACCGAAATTATAGTTGGTGGCGCTTGAGTTGTGTTATGCAATTACAAAAGGGAATTTGTGGTGGTCAAATCCATTCCTCTACCCGGTGCTTCCTCTCCAAGACAGGTTGAGATTTTAGCAATCTCGTGCGAGATGAAGCAAGCATTAGATATGGTTAGGTACCTCAGTGGAGTGGAATCTCGCTCTCTACCCTTTTATTCGTGGGAAGTTGGGTGATAAGTTGAGTTAAACATGACTATTGAGAGGAAAAATCCATATCATAGGGACAGGGGTGAGATTCCCCCAGGCTAGACTCTTTCTGATGAACCTTAACCACTTGCTACCTTTTACGGAAATTCAAGTAAATCGATAGCAGAAAAAGTGCGTCATTTGCGCTCCGTTCCGATTTTGATATTGATTCGGATCTCAATCTGCTCTTTGTTTGGCAGCTTCGTAAGATGAAACAAACATATTAAAAATGAAATACAATAATTCCTAGGCTAACTGATTGTACTCTTTCTTAATTAGGCCAACCTGAACATAATATGACAGGGGTGGGGCTTAAAATTGGGCCCTTACGAGAAAATAGATAAGGAACTTATTGAATAGAAGATAAGGGCAACCAATCCCACATTCGACTTGTGATAGCTTAATTGGTAAAGCCCAGGTCCTCTCGTCCGGAAGATCTACTAGTTGATGGTTCGACTCAAATAAACACTAGAAATAGTTGAGCCCAAAGAATGACTTATTTGAAGAAGGATCACGAGGCCAAAACAGAACAACAACTGCTATTATATAGGAGGGTCTAACCAGCCTCGACGAAACTAGAGTTAGTAGAGTCGGCCCAATATCCCACGAACGATGTTGAATTTGGCTCTCATCAAGTATTTTGTTCAGTTGCTTTACTGCATTCAGCTAGCATATTGTGACCCCAAAACATGGGACTTTTATATCAATTCATGTTGAAAATCCCCATCACCTTCCATTCCCGTAGCAGGCGTGAATGATTCACCAATGCATCTTTTGGAACCTTCTCCAATGTTTAAGATTCATCCAGTGGGAATTTATTCCACCCTTAAACCCTATTTGGGCCTCTCGATGATGCATTCAGACTGAGAACAGAGCTTTAAATGAGGTGGTTAGACTCCTTATTTCGTCATCCGACTCGACTCGTGTAAGCTTTGAAAGAAGAGTCTTGATTACCTTTTCTAGCATTGTAACTAGTCAGGGAATAGAATGTTTTCCCCGAGATCGAGCACCTCTCTCATTGGCCACTCTTCTTTTATTTATGGGTCCCCCAAAAGAAGCTCAACCACTAGACTAAAGAGACAACTACTTTGCGCCAATAGCAAGGAATGTAGGGTATCCCCTCGCACTAAACTAATATAAAAGAGGAGTAATCGCAACATGTGTGACTCTTTGAATCCCTTATGTAGGTATAACCCAGATCATTCATAAAAAAGGAAATCCACCTCTCATAGTGGTTGCCACTTCCCTAGAAGCTAGTACTGACGGCGTAGATCCGAACCCCTTTAGATCCAGGTTCATCTGGCTGCACTATATAAAAAGAGTTCCTGTCCCAAATACCGGATCTGGATGAGGGAAGACTCATTGCCACCTTGTGGGGCTGCGTCAGAAGGCGAGTCTATGATTCCCCCCACACCTTCTTTAGCACGACACCCAAGGATCTTTGCCTTGACTATCGGAATTATGAAGGATACTTCATTCCAAACGACCTAGATCCAGAAAAACGAAGCTTTCAAAAAATGTGCATGGATCGTGCGCCCTGAGCGCTGGAGAAACTCTTTTTACTTACAAGTCCTTAAAAGGGATTTAGTACACAAAGAAAAGGATGTGCCTATAGTACAAGGCTGTTCTCTTAGAAAAAGTGATCAGAGATATAAATTTCTATCAATCCACAATCTTATTGAACATGTGCGGAGAGTGGCAAAGCTACTGCTTCATAGAATTCAACGAAAACCCAACAAGAAAACAGATGCGCTAATGCCACTAGAAAGAAAATGGATGCTTTACCTAACTCTTGCAAGTGAGAAAACAGCAGCCTTCCCATCTAATGAGTCATTACTTTTTGGATTTCGCACCGTTTCTTGTTCTATCTAGGCTTCTGTGCCTTGTTGTCAGGGTGTTGAAGTCGAGCTAGTGTGTTGTTATGAATATTCTTCAAACAATGAAACACCATCGTTTCTTGCTTAAAAAAGAGTGTCTTTCGCTAACGCACTCTAGATCTGTTGCTTGTTCTAATTGGGATAGGCTTTTCTCGAGCGGGAAAAAACCTTTAGGAGGGAATGCTAAAGGTTTTTTCCCGTACAGGTTCTTTCACTGTCCCTCCTTGTATCCCTCGGGGGTGTTTATATAATTCCAGAGTGACTGGTGGTAAGTTCAATCAAGTGATATTTGAGAGATAAGAAAGCAATTGGTCCAACCAGTACAAGTTGACCATCAAAGAGGCTTCAGCGCAATGTTCGTACATACAGAAGGGGGGGATCAGACTATAAAATAGCCAACCCCACTCCGATCCGAGAGGCAGACTTCCACTACGGAAACTTTCTTTACGAAGAGTTCATTCAAAGCAAGCATTTTCTTCTCCCTCAACATGAATTTGAGGCTAGAGATGGAATGGAGTCCGGGTCAACAACTCCGGCCCAAAAGAACGATTCTCTTAATTTACATCCTTAGTAATGTTCTACCTCTGCCTATTGGTCGGTAGATCCATCTTCAAACCTTAAACCTGCCTTTCGGAACTACATTCAGTAAGCATATGATTAAGGATTGGACAAGAGCACCCGCTAAGATAGAGTTCACTACTCCACATGAAAGTCCAAATTGAGCAGCCAACTAACAACTTGAGTGACCCGCAAAGGTAGTTACCCTCCCAGTATTCCCCCTCTGATCTTATAAAAGGAAATGCCCCAGAAATAAAGCCAACAGATGAGCGAGCCTGCTTTTTCTATTGGATGGAAAGATACATTTCCCACATTCCACCAACCAGTTTGATACTTTGACTCTCGGAGGGGTGATATACACTCTCGAGGTGAATAATAAAGGCAATATGGTTGTACCACGTGCAGAAGTAGCAAGAAACTATCACCTCTCGGCATACCATAGCTTAATAAGAAGGCATCAAAGGCAGGAAGAGGCTTCATTGTGGGCCTGAAGACTGTTTCTTCTTTTCCTTTGAGATTGTATCATCAGGAGGAAGTCTTCCCATACACCCTGGTGACCCAATCACATATGAAGTAGATCCAAAACTATACCCCTCCCTTCCCCTTCTTTTTTTTGGGATAGTGGGTAGACATGTGTTTTCTCAATTAAGAATGCAACTGAGAAGCCTAACTCACATTAACGTAGTCATCTCCTGTGCTGCCTATTACTATGAGTTGGGTCTCGTAGAGTGAAAGGTTGGGTGTAAATAGCGCATGTAGACCAAGTATAACATCGGGCTTTTACCCTTTAAATGAATGTCTTCTCGTTGGATGACGATTATTTTTCTTGAACGCCTGAAGCTGATTCAATCTCATAGCAGCTATTGATTTTGATTGTTTTGTAGCTGATGAAGCTTGAATTTGAAGCCTAGAGCTATGGAGTGGTGTGTGGGACTCATGTAGTAGTATCTATACTCCATGTTCCAGCAATTCTCCTCTCCCATGTGTAAAACAATATCATGTGGTAGACTTAAGCTCTTCTAGGTCTCCTGCTTACATTTTTTCTAAAAGTTTGGTATGGGCTGCGAAGATTGACTAATCTAATAAGAGTATCCGCATAAGGAGAATGCCCGTCACGTGCCACCGTGGAAGCAAAAACAAAGGTCATGTGTACCAGCTATGTATGAATCATATTCAACATCTTTACTAAATTTCTTAGTTGCAAGGGTACATTTCTTTAATGTTTTTTCTTACAGTATATTAGAAAGTAAAAGTCTTATTCATATTACAATAGTTGACTATGAATATTCCTACCCTTGAAGTGCTAATAACTTAATTAGTCGGAGTCTTAGTCTACTAAAAGCATAGGAACAATTAACTCTTATGTTTCAAGGTTCCACCCCAACCAGTAATAATCACTAAACTAAACTCTATAAGGATAGACTGGGTGATTACTCACTCACTAATAGAATCGATGGTTGTTTATGATATGAAAACAACCTTCCCTTTGTGCCCGGACCATTGAGTAAATAGAATGATAATTGTAAATTTTTTATATTAGGACATGGGGCGGTATATTTTTGTGTACTCATTAACTTCTTGTTAAGACCTGACTAACTAAATAGAATTGAATCTCCTTCTTCTAGGCAACCAGGTCTGAGTCCTTGTCCCTAGTCCGAGTGTTAGTAATTTCATTAGAGACAACTCATTAGTGTTAGGGTTTTTATTTTCTTTATTACCTTGTTGTTAGGTGGGAAAAGACACAGTTTCATAGTATAATTCCCAACCCAGTGAGTTGATAGAGACAACCCTGCCAACCAGTAGTCCGCAGTCAATTCCAAATCATAGGAATAGGTAGAGTAGATTACTCACTTTTATTTCAACACAAACAAGAAAGCATTTGGATCAGTCTTAAAATAAAAAAATAGTAGGTAGAGTATTCAAAAACAAACATAGGAAATGGTGCTTACAAGTAATATGGAAGAAACCTCACTTAAGAAGAAGGACACATGGTGATTAACCAATACAAACAAAACAAATGGAGGATTTGAAATAGATAGAAAGGAGTCCAATATACGCAAGCGTAGTGCAAGGATAAACAATCCTATAAGTAAGAAAGTAGTTTCATGCGAGGAATTAGTCCCTGCACTGCTAGTATTTGTTGGTGTTACCTTATCATACAAAGGATTGTAGTATGAAAGAGAAACTAAAGTGAGTTTTAGGGTGCAGCGTGAAGTCCCCATAGAATGTACCTTGAGTTGGCGTCACTGGGAAATCTACCACGAGGATCTTCTTCAGCAAGTCTTCTCCCAAAGGCTGATATTCATTAACTCCTTTCTATTCGCTTTTGTCTGTGGTTCCTCTTGCTATCGCAGGCTCAGATGAAATTATATTTTTTCATGAACCAATAAGTTCAATCATGTTGCGTCACGAGTCTACAAGCCTGTGTAGGTCCTCTCTGATCAACTCGTGAGGCCTCTATAGCAGCCTATTGAGATCTGATGTGGTTTCGTTGTTGCTGATCGTGGCTTCCATTGTGAGACCCAAAAGCTTATTTCTTCTTAGATCTAACGAGATGACACAATCAAATGGGCCAAGTTGCAAGATTGCCTCGATGCAAAAATGTTACAGATAAAAAGGATAATGAGCTCAACCAACCTATTTAAAAGATAAAAAGTAGATGTGAAAACCCCACCGTTTGGTAAACTATTGGCCATACAGAGAGGAGGGGTAGAAGAACTCATTTCATTCTAGTGGGACTGAGTGGAGCTTAAAAGGTACGAAGTGACTTTCTTCATTTCTTTATTATTTATTATTTTTCTTCTTGACTTACTTTCTTATGTTCTTCCTTTCTGGATTACCTTGCTTTATGCATTTCTAAATTTCTAGTAGTAGTTGGAGTTGTATTATGTAACACCCCAAGCTTCCACGGCACGTTTCCCATTTAATAATGCAATGACGTGCATTGTACACAACTTCGAGATTCTAACACACCACAACCAATCAAACTAGCCGTTATGAATAGTAATACAAACTTTTAGAAATTTTATAAATTTTATCTTTCAAAATGGACTTCAGTTTTGGATTCGTAATATCGAAATTAGCTTACGGTGAAATTTTGGTACCTTTCGGATAACATTCATATTTTGATGAATAGTGAAAATTACTAAATTTTAATTAAAAACAACTTTTTTAATCGAAATAAATAATAGTGATAATTTATTAATTTGAGTCGTTTTAAAGTATATTTAGAATATATTTTTACAATTTAATACAATGTTGGTCATTGGATGAGATTTCACATATAAACCAGACATAAACAAGTGTCAATCTTTTGATAGTTATTATCTCTTAAAAACACGCTATTTGTTTTGACGATGAGAATTAATTTTTAAATTAATAAATGCAACTGATATGTTTTGAATTTGGTAAAATAGAAATCATTTTTTAATTCATAATATCAAATATATATTAGGCCTAATTTATGGTATTTTTATGGAAACTTTCATTTTTTTGATGAATAGTGAAACCACTAAGTGGTAGTTAGAAAACTGAATTTTTCATAAAACTTAATTTTACCACTTCTGTGAGTGGAATTTCGAAAATCCGAGAGACACGGTTAATATCAAGGAGTAAAATGTGGTTCAATGAGATGAAAATTATTTTTTTGAATAGTAACTTTTACTTTAATTTACCACGGTTAAAAGTAAATAGGAAAATTAAGGGTAAAAATGATATTAATATTACCCTAACACATGTCCTAATTCTATTGGACAAGTGTATCTCGACCAAAAACAACCTTAGGAGTAAAATATTATCATTTAGGTCCACTTTTATTAGATTAGGAAATTTATTATTATTTAATTCAAAGAAGAGTTAAAAGAGTTAAAATCAAAGTTTATTTAATAAAACATATTTAATATAGGGTTACACATAAGATAAATTCGATTATAAATAGTCATTAGAAATATAAAAAGCTTTCCTACATAAAGATATTTTATTTATAATTTTTAGACATTAAATAATTTAATTTATTTATGACACAATGATGATGCACTAATTACCATAACAGTGAAAAATTAAACTAATTTATATTATAAAGACCCAAATAAATATAATTGGAGATTTTTATTGAATTACACTAATTTTATAGGTTAATATGAAATATTAGGATTTATTTAATTGACTTTTTTCGAAGTAATCATTCAGTTATGAGTTTCACAAAAATCAATTATTGAATAGTGTCAAAATTGACATAAAAGAGTTTTTAAAACAAATATTATATTATTAATTGATATTAAATTCTTAAAAATATAATGTTCGTACAAGAGACTTATATCATGATAGGTGTATCATTAATGGACCACTTTGGGGTCTTTTGGATATATATTAAGTTTATTAACCATATAATATAAAAATACAAAGAGACATTGTAAAAGTGAAACTAATTAACTAAGAGTTAATACTGAAAGATAAGGTTAATATAATGACCCAAACATGTCTAAATTCTATTGGTTGAGTGGTTTTCGACCTATACCCACCTTAAACATGAAATAATCTACTTTTAAGCCATTAGAAACCGAATATGAATTTATTATAAAATAATATTTCTATCTTTTCCAAAGGTTCCCCTCACCCCTCTTATAAAAGGGCACTCTCCCTTCTCATTTATTCACACCTTCAAAGCCTTTTGGTTCGGCCAAACCCTACCCAAATAATCTCTCATCTTCCCTAAATACAACCTAGATGACTTAGTTTGATCATAAATCCATCCTAAGGAGCCCTTTTAATCAAATAAAAAGGAAGAACCCGAAGAAGAGGTAATGTTTTTACCACCATTTTTCAAATTCTTTTCTTCTTCAACTTCTTCTTTATTTGTTATTACCATTCTAAAATAATGAATCCAGTATCTCTTGTATACTATAATATTATTATAGTTATGGTACAACCATATTCAGTATTCTATCCATCCGTTGAATGACATGTCACCATACGTGTGTACGTACGACTTACCATCTCCACGTCGTGGTGTAATTGTCATTCAATAAATTATTATTTTGATGGGTATAATAATGATGTTTAAATCTTTTAAATAATAAATATAACATGATAATTATTCTTTCTATATGATATACCATCCAATTATATATTATTTTTACATCAAAGGAATGATATTGCCGCTCGTGCGTACGTACAGACTACCGTCTCCACGAAAGCGAGGAGATTCATTCTCCATCGTATCCATTCAAGTATAATTATAATTTTATGATTTAAAAATAATGTTTAATTACTTGATATAATTATGGATATGAATAAGATACAACGTATCCATAACAAACACGTCTTACGTAACAAAGAATATAAAGGAAAATGAGTAAGTTAACACCCGAAATGACGATAATACTAAGATATTATTAACAAATCAATGTTAAAAGATCATATATGATATCATATTAATGTAAATGATTCTTTTATAGTTCAATAAAAATTATTTCACCATTATACAGGAGGTTAATCTTCCGTCGACCAATGAAAAAGTACAAAGTAAGGGGTTTCTTATCTCACTTTTAATTCAGTGAGATTTCCATTGTTCACCACTTATTTATTGCATGTGGTGTGTGTACTTCCCATGATTATATTCATTGTGTAATATAATTCAAATTTATGGGTATTTAAATCATCATTGTATGATCCTTCTTTCATGGGTGCATGTTTCATAAGTTACCAAATCGATAAGGGAATTTGAAATTTCAATTTCCACTCATTCGGCTTTATGCATACTTCATTGATTATTTTACTCCATGATTATGTGTGGAATCACTATTCATTTTCTTATGTCAAAATTCCACTCCCCATTTTGTGGATATAATTTTGATACACATAATCACTCCATCTATAAATTCTCAAGTGATCGGTATGAACTTGATAAGAGTAATTTTTAACTCAATCTCTATTTGTTGAGTTAAATATCTAATTCATTGGTGTTGTTTTTACAAGAATATTTGTGAATGTCCTCTGATTGAATTACACTAAATATCCAATCATATTGACTGTATTTATATTTGTCACACATAATTATGTCTTTGATTTGTCCTTAACCTAAGGATATGGTCTTTATAAGAAATTTCTTTTCAATTTACATTCCATTGAGACTCCTTTATTATTATACACCAAATCACTTTTATATGGTGTATATAATGTACTTTGACATAATATATCATGAATCCCTTTATTCTCATGATATTAAAAAGTTATTATTTCTTCAATTATTTTTATTCAAGTGTCTCTCTTTTGGTTAGGAACTCTAACAAAAATGACATTTTAAAATGTTTTAATGATTGATTATTCTAAATCTTTCTCATTAATGTATATGTTTTAAAAATGGTTTTAAGGATTTATTAATATGGACATTAAGGTTTTAAAATAAAAATTCCTTTTACAAGTTTCAAATTGGTATGGGACACTTTGATTCAAAAATATATTTTAAATGGATTCTTGACAGATAGTGTGACTTTTAAATGTTTTCATGAAAAAGTGGGATATTTCTATCAATAGTTCTGATGATTATTTTCATCTATATCAATATCATTCATCATTATCGATTGAGGTTAATCTGATACAATACAATCTTCTATATTGTATCGAATGAGTTATGTTTGACTGTGGATGTGCTATTTTTATACCATTCATGGTTTGTGGATAAAGTATTGACATTTCGTATGCTATTTTTAATACGAATGTTTATGTTATGTTTCAAAATTTTCATATGAGGAATGCATTGGAATTAGTAAGTGACGGGTGGAGGCCTCTATAGCTCCTCGATGCATTGGTAGGTTTCATGAGACAAACTAGTGTCTTGGCACAATTCCTTGGGAAAATCTTATTTGTAGTCTTGGAACGAGGCCTTGGCTATGTGGTTATGATAGTCTGGCATTATGCATTCCATCATTATTAAAGTGGTTATTGATATTGCATGTGATTGTTTGAATAGTAGAATATCCATGTGAATAAGTAAATGGAATTATTTCATTTTATCTTTGCCATATTATGCTGAAGTTCAAGTTTAAAAGGCTTTTCTTTTAGTTATAAATTGCTTTAAGTGTTTATGCTTATCTATGAAAGCTTCTGCTATATTGTTATCCTTACCGAGCATCTGAGCTCACCCCTTCCAATGTTTTATTTTTTAAAGGATGTGAAGAAGTAATTTATGAATGACCTGTAGGGATAGTATGAGGGGATATGAAGACAAGATGTTGTTGTAGTTTTTTTACCTTATGATGTAATGTAAGACTTATGAATATATCTAGTGTTTCCAAGACTACTAAACTAATCTGTCTTTCGAGACATGATCTTTTGTGATCATGCCAATGTTATGTAATAATTAACCGACTCTGGGTATCTAGGGTTGGGGCGTTACAGTTGGTATCAGAGGAAGTTTAGTACAAACCTTGGAATCTAGATTTAGATAAACTCTGATTAGAGGATGTAGACCTAAGATGAATTTTGGGGATTAGTATATAAGAAATTCCTAGAATTTTGGTATTGTAGAGATTTTGTGAGATTTCTGAGCAATAAATCCCTGTCTGGATACGAGCAGGTAGAGGAGGCTCTGGCACAGATGTACCTAGGGGTAAAACCCGAAAACACCACTTTGAGCTAGACTCAAACAGGAACTAGTGCACGACAACGGGCCTTGCTGCACTCTTGGTTACGACACTCCCGGGGGATATGCTTAGGATAATTTACATTTTATTTACTAACAGATTTGAAGTATTAAATATATAATATGAGAGTAAATTATCATGGTTAATCCTAATGTGTTTCAAATTGAAAATATGATGACATGTTAATCTCTAAATGATTTTATGACTAATGTTACTCACACAATGCTTTCTGTTTTTAGTCAATGGCTGGATTCCAAGGAAGTTATAGTGACATTGAGAATGTTGTGCAAGGTGGGAACGATGGTGGAAATGAGTAACAAAATGGAATGTTGATAGGCGTAAAAGATATTGTCTTTATGCCAAATCAATTTCCCAAAAATATGATCGAAAATATATATATTAACCAATTATCAGACTCATCAAAGAAGAGAAAGGTGATGAATGATAAGAGCTCCAGTAGTGGAGACCATGGAGAAAAGAATCCTCAATTTCCATCATGCTAGAAATGTGGAAGGAGACACCCTAGAAAGTGTCTCAATGGGACAAGGAAATGCTTTACATGTGGGAAGGAAGGACATAAAGTCAAGAATTGTCGAAGAAAAATGAAGAGTACTATGGAAGAAGATAAAAATGGTACCAAGAGTCCATTTACAGTCATTTGTCATAAATGTAGGGGACCTGGCCATTACCCGAGTGAATTACCTATTCTATAGGATATTTTGTTGGTCAAAGAAGAAGATATGTGGAAATAAATGGTTGGAGAAATGTTTAAAAAGTATTAGTACTCCTTGTTGATGGGTTTACTTTGGAATAATTTTCTCTTGTATTTTTAACCCTGGAGTATTCCATGTGAGAATGATATTTGAGGAATAATTATCTTTTCTCTTGTGGATATAGTTATAAATAAACATTTGGATTTATATGATCATTGGGTTTGAGGCAATTATAAGTTATTATAATTTGGGATGAAAATGCAAGGTATGAGATAAAATTTGTGGTTAAATTAAGTTATGGTTATTTTGAGGAATTTATCCCATTTTGGTAATGTTATAAAATATAGTTTTTGAAAAAGGAGAACACACAGACTGTGTGACAACCCTTCGTGTCGGACAAAGATGTGGGAATCAAACCCACAACCAAAGTGCGATTGGGATTTATCACCTACCACTTGACTACTTGAAGTCCCTGGTTAGAGTGACAATTATTTTAAGTTAAATGATTTTATTGATCAATAGTAATTTGATTTGGGATCTTTTCTATTATCAAATGAATACCCTTAGTATAGGAAAATGATTTGGTAATTAAGTGATAAATGTTATTTTGGAAGTTGTTCACATTATTGTATGGAAAATAGAATAGTATGGGATTTCATTTGAGGTGTAATGGTGGATTTTTATCTATGTTTTTATTGTGGATTTATAGTTATTTGGGTTATTTATGGAAATGATTAGGTTAATTACTTTTAAGTATGTGACGTTAAGTGTAATTACTGTCATTTTGAGATACAATTTAACGTGGAAGACTACATTCTTATATGTTTTGAGTTTCAATATTAGTTTGGATTATATTAAAGGATTTTAAGGATAATTGATTATTGAATGGTATTTATTTAACTTTGGGGTATTGATGGTTTAATTTTAGAAAATTAAGATTAGTGTTTTTTTTCTCTCTAATGAAATATCCATTTTGGGGATCATCAGATATTATACTAACCATTTTGGTTTTGATTAATCTCTAAAGACAAGGTAAATATATAGTTTATCTTACGTGGATCACGTATTTATATAGAAGTTTATTCTAGCTCTCCCATTGTGACCAAGCCTTCTTGAATACTCATTATTCAAAAAAATGAGTTTGTGGTAATATTTTATTAAAGAATGAAAGTCGAATTAAAAAGTAAGTATATCTCTTTATGATCTAAGTCAATATCATAAATGAATTCCTCATCCTTATGTAATGTAACTTAAACCAAAAAAATGTTGTCTGTTTACTTTTCCTACTGGGAGACTAAGGACCGTTTGTCCCAACACAAGTTTGTGATTTTCTTATTGTTAACTTTCTCCTGATCATTATTTCTATCCCTCTCCATCAGAACTGAACACTTAGTTTATCGTCCATATCCATGATTTCCTACATGGAATCCTAGTATGGGTTATCTTGGGTGACCTTTATACCTCTCTTCTTTTCTTTTAGAGTGATAGTTTTATTGACTCTTTTTCTAATGTGGGACATTCCATTATATTTTCAAGCCCAATTTTAAAAAAATAGAGAGGACACAATTTATTGAAGGAGGGGAGAATGTAACACCTCAAGCTTCCACGGTACGTTTCCCATTGAATAATTCAATGACGTGCATTGTATGCAACTTCGAGATTCTAACACACCACAACCAATCAAAATAGCCGTTATGAATAGTAATATATAATTTTTGAAATTTTATAAATTTTATCTTTCAAAATGGACTTCAGTTTTTGATTCGTAATATTGAAATTAGCTTAGGGTGAAATTTTGGTACTTTTCGGATAACTTTCATATTTTGATGAATAGTGAAAATTTCTAAATTTTAATTAAAAACAACTTTTTTAATAGAAATAATTAAGAGTGATAAATTATTAATTTGAGTGGTTTTAAAGTATATTTAGAATATATTTTTACAATTTAATAAAATATTGGTCATTGGATGAGATTTCACAAATAAACCAGACATAAACAAGTGGCAATCTTTTGAAAGTTATTATCTCTTAAAAACATGCTATTTGTTTTGACGCCGGGAATTTATTTTTAAATTAATTAATGCAACTGATTTGTTTTGAATTTGGTAAAATAGACATCATTTTTTGAATTCATAATATCAAATATAGCTTAGGCCTAATTTTTGGTATTTTTCTAGAAACTTTCATTTTTCGATGAATAGTGAAACCACTAAGTGGTAGTTAAAAAACTAAATTTTTCATAAAACATAATTTTACTGCTTCTGTGAGTGGAATTTTGAAAATCCGAGAGACATAGTTAATATCAAGGAGTAAAATGTGGTTCAATGAGATGAAAATGATTTTTGGTGAATAGTAACTTTTACTTTTATTTACCACGGTTAAAAGTAAATAGGGTAATTAAGGGTAAAAATGATATTAATATTACCCTAACACATGTCCTAATTCTATTGGACAAGTGTATCTCGACCAAAAACAATCTTAGGAGTAAAATATTATCATTTACGTCCACTTGGATTAGATTAGGACATTTATTATTATTTAATTCAAAGAAGAGTCAAAAGAGTTAAAATCAACATTTATTTACTAAAACATTTTTAATATAGGGTTACACATAAGATAAATTCGATAATAAATATTCATTAGAAATATAAAACGATTTCCTACATAATGATATTTTATTTATAATTTTTATAAATTAAATAATTTAATTTATTTATGACACAATGATGATGCAGTAATTACCATAATAGTGAAAAATGAAAATAATTGATATTATAAATACCCAAATAAATTTAATTGGAATTTTTTATTGAATTAAATTAATTTTATAGGTTAATATGACATATTAGGATTTATTAAATTGACTTTGTTCGAAGTAATAATTCTGTTATGAGTTTCAAAAAAAATCAATTATTGAATAGTGTCAAAATTGACATAAAAGAGTTTTTAAAACAAATATTATATTATTAATTGATATTAAATTCCTAAAAATCTAAGGATCGGTCAAGAGACTTATATCATGATATTTTTATCATTAATGGACCACTTGGGGGGTCTCTTGGGTGTATATAGTATGTTTATTAACTATATAATAAAAAAATTCAAAGAGACATTGTAAAAGTGAAACTAATTAACTAAGAGTTAATACTTAAAGATAAGGTTAATATAATGACCCAAACCAGTCTAAATTCAATCGGTTGAGTGGTTTTACACCTATAACCACATTAAACTTTAAATAATCCCCTTCGTAGCCATTAGAAACCTAATATGTATTTATTATAAAATAGTATTTCTAGCTTTTCCAAAGATGCCCCTCACCCCTCTTATAAAAGGGAACTCCCCCTTCTCATTACTTCACACCTTCAAAGCCTTTTGGATCGGCCACCCCCTGACCAAATACTCTCTCAACATACCTCACTACAAACTTGAGGCCTTATTTTGATCAGAAATCCAACCTATGGAGCCCTTTTGATCAAATCAAAAGGAAGAACCCGAAGAAGAGGTAATGTTTTTACCACCCTTTTTCAAATTCTTTTATTCTTCAACTTCTTCTTTCATTGTTATTCCCATTATAAAATAATGAATCCAATATCTCCTATACACTAAATTATTATTATAAATATGGTAAAACCATATTCAGTATTCTATCCATCCTTTGAATGACATGTCACCATACGTGTGTACGTACGGCTTACCATCTCCACGTCGTGGTGTAGTTGTCATTCAATAAATTATTATTTTGATGGGTATAATAATGATGTGTAATTCATGTAAATAATAAATATAACATGATAATTATTCTTTATATATGATATCCCTTCCAATTATATATTATTTTAATATCAAAATAATGATATTGTCACTCGTGCGTACGTACAGACAACGGTCTCCATGAAAGCGATGAGATTTTTTATCCATCGTATCCATTCAAGTATAATTATCATTTGATGATTTAAAAATAATGTTTCAGGACCTTATATAATTCTGGATATGAATAAGATACAACCTATCCATAACAAACACGGCTTATGTAACAAAGAATATAAAGGAAAACGAGTAAGTTAACACCTGAAATGACGATAATACTAATATATTATTAACAAATCAATGTTAAAAGATCTTATATGATATCATATTAATGTAAATGATTATTTTATAATTAAATAACAATTATTTCACCGTTATACAGGAGGTTAACCTACCGTCGACCAAGGAAAAAGTACAAAGTAAGGGGTTTCTTATCTCACTTTTAATTCAGTGAGATTTCCATTGTTCACCACTTATTTATTGCATGTGGTGTGTGTACTACCCATGATTGTATTAATTGTGTAATATACCTAAAATTTATGGGTATTTAAATCATCATTTTATGATCCTTCTTTCATGGTTTCATGTTTCATAAGTTACCAAATCGATAAGGGAATTTGAAATTTCAATTTCCACTCATTCGGCTTTACGCATACTTCATTGATTATTTTACTCCAAGATTATGTGTGGAATCACTATTCATTTAATTATGTCAAAATTTCCACTCCCCTTTCTATGGATATATGTTTTATACACATAATCACTCCATTTATAAATTCTCAAGTGATCGGTATGAACTTGATAAGAGTAATTTTTAACTCAACCTCTATTTGTTGATTTAAATATCCAATTCATGGGTGTTGTTTTTACAAGAATATGTGTCAATGTCCTCTGATTGAGTTACACTAAATATCCAATCATATTGAGTGTATTTATATTTTTTACACATAATTATGTCTTTGATTTATCCATAACCTAAGGATATAGTCTTTTTAAGAAATTTCATCTCAATTTACATTCCATTGAGACTCCTTTATTGTTATACACCAAATCACTTTTATATGGTGTATATAATGTACTTTGACATAATATATCATGAATCCCTTTATTCTCATGATATTACAAAGTTTTTATTTCCTCAATTATTTTTATTCAAGTGTCTCTCTTTTGGTTAGGATCTCTAACTAAAATGACATTTTAAAATGTTTTAATGATTGATTATTATAAATATTTCTCATTAATGTCCATGATTTAAAAATGGTTTTAAGGATTTATTTATATGGACATTAAAGTATTAAAATCAAAATTCCTTTTAAATGTTTTAATGTGGTATGGGACACTTTGATTAAAAAATATATTTTAAATGGATTCTTGACAGATGGTGTGACTTTTAAATGTTTTCAAGAAAAAGAGGGATTTTTCTATCAATAGTTCTGATGATTATTTACATCTATGTCAATATCCTTCATCATTCTCTATTGAGGTTAATATGATACAATACAATCTTACATATTGTATCAAATGAGTTATGTTTGACTGTGGATGTGCTATTTTTATCCCATTCATGGTTTGTGGATAAATTATTGACATTTTGTATGCTAGTTTTAATACGAATGATTATGTTATGTTTCAAACTTTTCATATGAGGAATGCATTGGACTTAGTAAGTGATGTGTGGAGCCTGCTATAACTCCTCGATGCATCGGTAGGTCTAATGAGACAAACTAGTGTCTTGGCACAAGGCCTTGGAAAAATATTATTTGTAGTCTTGGCACGAGTCCTTGGCTATGTGGTTATGATAGTCTGGAATTATGCATTACATCATTATGAAAGTGGTTGTTGATATTTCATGTGATTGTTCGACTAGTAGAATATCCATTTGAATAAGTAAATGGAATTATTTCATTTTATCTTTTCAATATTATTCTGATGATCAAGTTTAAAAGGCTTTTGTTTTAGTTATAAATTGCTTTAAGTGTTTATTCTTATCTATGAAAGCTTCTGCTATATTGTTATCCTTACAGAGCATCTGAACTCACCCCTTTCAATGTTTTATTTTTCCCAGGATGTGAAGAAGTAATTTATGAATGACCTGCAGGGATAGTATGAGGGAATATGAAGACAAGATGTTGTTGTAGTTTTATTACCTTATGATGTAATGTAAGACTAATGAATATATCTAGTGTTTCAAAGACTACTAAACTAATCGGTCTTTCAAGACTTGATACTTTGTGATCATGCCAATGTTATGTAATAATGCACCGACTCTGGGTATCTAGGGTCGGGGCGTTACATATTACGCCTGACTTTTCTACCTAGGAAGAAATACCTCTTGCTTCTTCCTCCCCTACCCTAGTCTTAGATATAGGAAATGGGAAAGAGTAAGCGATAGCCTTACTACTCCTAGTGACTGGCTACTTGACTACGCTATTCAATGCATCGAAGACAGTGTTGTACAAGCACACTCTCTCAGGGCTTTCTATGTTGCAGCAGGGATTTTCTTTCTGAATATATGGGATGGGTGTGATCATCTTTGTTTGAGGAATAGGCATAAGTGCAATTCTATTAAATAGAGTAAGCAAAGGGCAAGGCCTACCATTAGTGGAAAGAGAATAAGGCAGAGTGAAATAAGATGAGAGAAGTTGGAACTAGTGAAAGTGAGGGAATCTGCTCTACTTGGTCGAAGCAAAGAAGGAAGAGAGATTATTCCACTCTAATGGTAGCTCTTTCTTTGAGGAAATGAAATTTAGGAGTGACAGGTCGGATACTATATCGGCGCTCATAGATAAAACCAATCTTTGTGTCTAGTTTCTTGCTCAGAAGACAGATTCCTTCCCTTTACGATTACAATATAATTTTTTTAATATTAAAGCCTTAAGAATGGATCCACATCATCCATAAGGTTAGATTCCCAGCCCCATGCCCTGAGTGGAGAAATAGATAGTAGAGAAGGGGAAGTGGATACCGATTCATCAGCATAAGGTTGAACCTCCTGACTCTCATTCTCCACTTCTCCAACCGCAAAGGCTACTATTGGAAAACCTAAAAGAGATAAGAATAAGAAAATAATAATTGGAAAAGAATAAGAAAGACATTCTAGTTTCAACTGGATTCGTTTCGAACTATGAAAGTGTGAAACTTGGCGACGATAGAAGAACACAACTGTTGCAAAAACCAGGATTTTAGTAGTAGCTGCACCCCCTCAATCCCTCGTAATGAGGAGACAAGATTCTTCTCGAAATACTCTAGGGTCAAAGGAAGCACTGAAATCGGGTATGCCCGGGTTGGAATGAATCAGGAACGGAATTGAACTAGGAAAGAACAGAACTTAAACCACCTAAAGAGGAACCCTCAAGTATTCTAAGTCTTTCCATCGTCGTACTTGTGTTGTGAAGCTGTTTCTGAACCTCAAGAGTTAGGAAAGACAACCTGCACTAGAAATTACACCTCAAGCTGAACCTTCACTCTGAGCTGGGGAAGGAAATCAAGTAAGTTAAAGAGGGACTTTAAGGCAAGCCAGAAAGAAGGGAGTTGGCAAGGAAAGGTATGGAAGGAAGCTAGCAGGAGCCAGAATCAGACCTATAAGCCATACTAGTTTACGAAGGCAATCCGATCTGTTGAATCTGTCTTGAAGTAAACTCCCACAAACATGCCTACCCGCACCTGATCCAGTAACAGAACCAGAACTGAAAGCTAGTGAAGGGCATATGTCTTTTGAAGATGACGGGGTTTCATGACATGTGCAGATTCCAATATAGTTTTTTTACGAATTGATAAAGCCCGCCCTTATCTCGTACCACAAGCTATACCTGAACCAGTACCAGTACCAGAACTTCCAGCTTTTGAAGCCCACTAGAAAGACACATTCATACTTGAGGTAAATCCCTCACTCGCTGCTACCATCTCACCCCAAGAAAGATAGAAAGATAGGAACATGAAGTGGAAAGCATAAGAACTTAACCTTAACTGAACCTCAACCTGAACCTCCTAGGCAGGGAACCAGAACTGTAAGCTCATGAAGAGAAAGCGAAGCCAGTAACAGCCAGAACTGAAAGTAGAATGTAATAGCTCGACCTTAAGGTGGGAATAACTTGACTTAAAAGTAGAGGAGGAGGAGAATAAGGGACACCGGAACTGAAAGCTCGGGCTCGTGAAGTCAATCAGATTGTAGAAGGAACATGTCCAGCTAGTGAAGCCAATTATAAAAAACTAGGCCCTTATTTCATGAATTCATTTAGTAGCATCCATAAAGTCATCTCGTACTGCTGATCATGCTGCTTCACGCTAGGGAGCTGACAAGGATAGGAATTATTCCCCTCCTCATATCTATCTCTCCCCATAGAAAACATGGTCACACCATGGGCACCAAGAGAAAAAGAACCCTCAGTAAATTAAAGTGCATCTAAGAATGTCATGAACAGAGTTCCAAGTCTCTAAGACCCTCCCTACTCAAATTAATCTAATTCTACCTTCACAGCTTCTTCTTAAAGATATCTATTTATGGAACTAAAAAAGCTAGGTACTTGACCCTATATAGTTTTGCACCGGGTGTGGGAGATCCCATCTACCATTCATCTGAGAGTGGTTATGCCAATTCTTGAAAAATCCATTATCTTCCCTACCTTTCTTTCCCCTCATGCTTCACTCTCCCTTTTGTTTTTCTTCAAGAGTCAGATATGAAAGGGCTAACTTAGCCTACCAGCTAATAGGGATTTTCTCACTCGGAGTTCTTTCATCAAGAACTTGAGGTGGTGAATGTAATGGAATTTCCACAGATTCAGATTAGTGAAAATTTCCCTAGTTTGATCTTCATCCATATAAGACATTGTAATTCAATCGATTCCTGACAGGATTGGCAATGGGCTTATTAAGCCTCCTTCATTACATCTTCTCAGTGAAGGAAGCCTATGTTCACATCTAATCGTTCTTGTGATTTAAACATCAGACTGGTACTTATATATATTGGGCATTCGAACTTGAGAGATGCCTTCTTCACCGGCCAGTCATAGTGGTCTGGTCCCTGCTTTCTCGAGAAGAGATGGTGAGGTTAAAGGTATTTTCTTTTCTCTTCAGAACCTAGAACAATAGATATTAAGTACTTGATCCCTCTAAGTAGGAAGTATAGTGCTTTCAGAGGGCTTTCCCGATGCCGATCTATATAGGTAGAGTACTGAGGCCTTTGGCCTGAACATCATAGGAACTGAGATTCTATCTAGTAGGGTACTATCCAAGACTAGTTTCGTTCCTTTCTCTACCTTCCTTTCCTCACTAGGAAATGAAGGGTTTCACTTTCTCTTGCTTATCCTTTAACGTTTCTTTGTCTGGCACCAGCTCTCATTTCTTTCTTTCTTCTTTCTACCATAGATTTCGGGTACTCTTATATATATTTCCAGCTCAGTCCAATCTCTTTATAGTTGGATACAGGTCTCTTTTTGGTTCTATTGCTTTTCCTGAACCAAATTCAAGTAATGGTTGTCATCCAGACCCACTTTGTCTTTCCTATACTTCTTTTTTTTTCTTTTTTGGTAGTGTGATGCCCGCTCATTGGGATTCTTGGCTTCAACTATTAAGATTCAACGTTTTTGCAGAGTTTCTTGAGTAACATTCTTGTAATAAATTACGTCATCTCGACTTGATAAAGCATATGTGGAAATCAACCTTGATCAGTCTAGTTCATCAGAGGGCAGGAACCTCAGGAATCCTCCAACTCCGAACACACACATCCTTTCTTCATGCATCCGTATCTTCCTCTTTTGTAGAATTCTTCTATTATCCCCTGTATTCATCTTATCCATTCACCTTATTTATAAGTCGGTATATATAATATAGTAGACCATACCCAACAATCTCAAGAGCCTGTCCCGCGAGATAGCTCTAAGGTCAATAGGTATTTTCACTTCTGATCGAACAAAGTATCTTGACTTGTAAGGAAAGGTACCCGAACGATTGTACTCGGAATCCCAATTTTTCTTGACCTAAAGCTTGAGAGATAGACCAACCACTCGTAAACCTGGGGCGTGAGAAACATAGAAAAACTAAGAATCTCTAAATACTATATCTTTTTGAGCTCCAACCTGTAATTTCAACATCAAGCACACCACTATAAACCTATTCTAATGAAACTATCAATAACATTTGTTGGGGTCAGGTTCTGACCACACGATGTACCAAGAAGACATCACCTAGAGACTTATTCCTCTCCATTTATAAGTATAGGGGCATTCACAAAAAATCATTCCTTATGTTCATTCTATATTTAAACAAATTCAATCCAAAAAAAACCCACCCCTAGGGATTTCAAATTCTTATTCATCATAGTAGTCATCACCAGCTTCGACCCTTTCCCTTTCTCGGATTTCCTAAGATCTCGCCTTTCGCAAGGAAATGGCTCTAAGTCTTTTTCGAGGCTTTCACCCGCACTAGCACCGGTATATGGACTTGAAATCCTGAACACAAGAAAGTTGACCTTATTATTATGAAAAGGGGAAAGGGGATAAAACCAAAGCTAAGGCTGCGAAACTAGGAGAATAGGAAACACTTGGTATATAATCTGTGCATTCGTTCCGGCTATAGTCCATTAGCAAGCGAGAAGGGGACCATGATTTTCCTGTTGGAAAAGGTTCTCTATGTTTCTTTCCCATTTCAGAGACTTCATTATGTTTATGTTGGCATGGAATCTTGATTGCTTCTTGCTTTTCTTGAAACACAGAATGATTAGAGTACTTGTGCTCTATGGTTGAGCGGCTGGACACTCCTTTCTTTTCCTGTCCATTAACCCGAAATCCATACTGTTGAAGACATGAGGAGATGTAGCTTCTGTTCAAACTTCCTCTCTTTTTCCATTCCACACTTCAATGCGCTACACTAGCAAAAGGGATGTTAGAAACCGATGAGAGTTCATGCGTTAAAATTCTTTGTTGAATGAAGGTGAGTTCAAGGATCAGGACGAGTATTCTTCCTATATAGTCACTTCTTTTGTTGTCGATAACCCCCATGAGTTCAAGATGTCCCATTCTGCTTCTCTTTTAGAAACTTCCCTCATTGTAATTAGTCAAGCTCCTTCACTTATTGCTCTATCAAATACCACCTTTTCTTTCTATTATTAGGTCTTCATGCCCGTTCAGTGGTAGTGTAGTTGTAGTTTTGACCGGGCTTTCGAAGCCAATATTCCATCTTTCCTCGCTAGTTATGAAATTCCCTGGCTACTCATTATGAGGGACCCATTCTTACCCTACTATCCGTATAGTATTTCCATGACTTATTAAAGAAAGAAGCCCTATTTATTCTATCTTAGTCGATCGAACTTTCTCAACCCGGTAGAGGGTGACCACATTTCCACAATCCTGATTTCTTCTGATTATCTTTCTTCTCATTCTGATTCCTCTGCTGCTCATATTTCTTTGAAGATTTTAGCAACTCATCTTATCAAAATTTTTAGATTCTAAATATCCATTGGTCTAGTCGCTTCACCCCTATCCCTATTAGATTAGTGGATCATCTTTTCCCCTTCTTCTCCCCAGCTTTGGTCGAGGTTGATCTAAAACGTCCCACTTCGTTCGACCAGGGATAAGTCACCTCACCCTATATTCTCGGATTCACCTCCCTCTCTTTCATCGAGTAATTGTTCCCCACTTCTTTGAAGGTCACCTCAAATATTTCTTATAAGAAAATTATTCTTCTGCCTTTGGGCCTATCATAGAATAAAAGAATGTAGTTTCTTTCTTACCTGAGTGGTCTAATAGACTATATAGAAAGAGTACCGGCTAGGAGATGAATTTTTTTCCTCCTCGAAAGTATCCTTTCAGCACTATATATATATAATATCGAATGTTAGAGGTTTGATGAGCATTTCATTGGGGGTTGTGAACTCATACCTATTCTTAGGGTAATCAAATCTCCTCTTTGTTAGTAGATAGAGTTCCTTTCTGGCATTCATAGCCTTGATTGAGAAAATCCACTTTTATTTCCAAACCATCCTAGTCTCTCTTGTCCCCGCTCCCCCTATTTTTTTGGAAAGAAAATACTAATACAAAAGAAATCCTTTAGGCGGTCGAGTAGCTTCCGCTTATTCATTAGATTAGTCAAGGAACTATAATCTCTCTCCTGATCCTGCATAGGTAGCTAATTACCTTTCATTCCTAATCTATTGTTTCTCTCCTCCCCCATCTACTCTACAAGAACGAGGTGTCCGACCTTGACAACCTTGGGACCTTACTTTCAAGTATATCTTCAACCTAAAGGGTACTATGTTTTTGGTACCTACTCTCCTCTATTAGATTTGAGGAGTGATGCATGCCCATGATTCTGTAACAAATATGAAGAATTCAAGCTTCTATTCTGAAACACTTTCCACTTCTGGTTCTTGAAAGTTCAGAACATTCTATTCCTCTGTGACTTCCACCTCTTCCGGACGATTAGAGTTTCTCTCCCTTTAGTCTCGCTCGAGCATCTATGATTGACTATCCCATAAATTCACTCATAAAATCCGATCCTAGCTAATCTAAGTGCTAAGAGATTGTCAGTCGAACACCCATATCAGAGTCTAGCTAACTTTATTTCCTCGCCCACTATTAAAAAATATAGGGTCAAGTGAAACAATGAAATACATAAAGTAAAATTAGAATATATTCCTCTCCCCCTCCTATCATTGAGCTTGTCCCTCTGTTTCTTGGGTTCACTCCTCCCTCCATTATTATTATTAGTAGGACTTCTGAACTTCTAAGTGTTAAGCTCCACTAAAAAGGAGAGAGTTCCTTTAGTTTATTTAGGAAATTGGTTCAACGTGGGATTCTGGGTAGGTGCCTTCGTAGGTCTCTTACTACTAGGTTATATAGGCGCCTTCCTGGCTTGAAAATCCTTCCTATCTTGGATCTATTAGGTAAAAGAGATCCCTTAAACCTTTACTACATTTGTAGTAAGGGTGGTAGGATTAAGATTATGAGATTTATTGAGTGAAGGTGAAGTATGAAATAGAATTAGGACATCCTTTCTAAAGTGACGTATGCCAGAACTCGTAGCATTATTGAACCACTTTCTTGCCCCTAAGAGGAAGGTCTCGACAAGTACTCTTCAATAACTATATACATAGAGTACATGTATTACTCTGATTGAATATGACTTATTATATGACTGGACTCCTTTCCAGGAAGAGATAGACCTGGTTTCTCTCTTTCGCCATATCGATGCATTTCTTTGGTCTTCATTGGGCACTAGTTGCGCACTAGATCTTCGGTGTGAATAAGAAAGTGTCAAGTGATTGAGTCTTTCAGAGGTGTGACGGTCAGCTGTAAACTCTTGTTCGTGTTAATGAATTCAGCATGACAAAGGCGAAAGAACACACATTCACAAAGGAAATCACTACTTCATGACTTTAGCCTCTCCATAATGAGAATAAAAGAAATAAGAACATACCTTGTCCTTTGTTCTCTGTCTTGGAGCCGAGGTTTCATCTTCAGGTTGTGTTGTCGTAACATTTCGAAGGAGGTCTTGTAGGTGATCATCTTAGTCTTGGCTCTTGATTGCAAGGTCATCCATATAACATTCGACCGTCTTATGAAACATGTCCTTGAAGATCATGTCCATGGCCCTCTGGCCCTATCACGTAAGGCGCACCAACATTCTTGAGTCCAAACGGCATTACTGTTTAGAAGTAAACACGTACGGAATGAAGCGTACATGTTGTAAGCACATAACCAGAAGTCTTTTTTATCATTATTTCTGTGATGGGTGGACATGAATAATTTAGGTTACTGAAGTCTATTCAAACAAAAACGTTATTGTTATTCATAGTGACTAGGACTATGTTTTCCAACTAGTCTCCCACTCTCTATATTATACCCATCTTCACGGATGAATCCTACATCCTGTAGCTTCTGGACTTCCTTCTTGATCTTCTCCATGATCGCCAGGTGGCTTCACTGGATTTTTATCTTCCCTGATATTCAGAAGATGCATCGTGACCTCCTCCAGGCATTTCTTCATATCTCCATGGGAATACATCAGAAAACTCTTGTAACAGGCACATGAAAATATAGAAAGAGTACCGTCTTTCTTCCTGGTTGTGTTCCCAGAACTTCATATTCAGTTGGAGGGATAGGGTTCGAATCTTGTTCTGTCTCTTCTTCGACGAACTCATACACTTCATCTTCCTCATCGAGGGTTCGTCTACCGTTCACTATACACCATTTTAAGAACTTAAGGCTTGACCTTTCGCTATGATTGTACTTCATCATATTCTTCTCCACTCGGCTGTCTCAGGAAGCTTGGCAGGGTAATAGCCGACCTCCAACTCATGGTAGTGGATGAAGGGAAAGCTTCCCCAACCTCACTGACTTCGCTGTCACTTTTTGAGGTAGCATTATAGGTAATTGATACCCCAAGCCATACGGGTAAAGGTCAATGTATCCTCCAGATGCCATCTCCTCCTCTTGGTCTTTTCTTAGGTAAGGCTTCAGGGGTGTAGTTATTCCTTTTCCCCCCATTCAATCCCCTGGGGTGCACAAAGTCATATCCCATGATTTTCATGATTCTCCAAAGGGAAGTATGTGAGTTAGGGTTTTGCCTGAGGTGCCACACCAACCCTCCTTGATCTGACCTGAAGGTTGTGTCAGTCCCTCTAAAGAATATGATTTTTTTTCACCTATAATAAACACATTGAAATCTATCGACTCTGGAGATAGTGGGGGCACTATTCTTATTCGTCCACTCCATCTTTCCTTCTCCATCCTCCACCGTAGGTATATGAGCTTCAAGGGGAATTACATTAAAAACGAACTTCTTCATAGGTTGGGACCTACGGACTTCGATAACATCATTTATATGGATGACATATTTCCCTTTTGGACCTGACCACTCCTCAAGGGCTTCGTTTTTCTTCGTCTTCCATGACACTGGCGTACATCTTTGCCATAGGCTTCAACCCACTTAGCCTTCCTCTCCGCTAAGACTCTTTTTACTTTACAATTCTTGTCAACGTTCTTGAAATATTGGTGAAAAGTTTAAGGTACAATGCGATCCACGGCCTTCCCATCAGCTGTTGGATGTCTCATTCTCGATCACGTAGCAAGTGACTTCTGTCTTAAGATCTGTAATCAGGCCTCTTAGCTTTCTGAGACTCAGCGTTGTACCACGGGTCTTTGTGATACTTAGCTTCTTCATGGGGATCCTGATATTTTTTACCGTTTTTATTGGTAGGGGTATAACATTTAGGGTTGCACTTGGCGGATTCTGAATTCAACAATATATCCTGAAAGGTAGAGTTGATGATTATGGTGAAGGTCCCCTAACAACAAGTCTTCTCGAGAAAATGTGAGGTCCGACTCCTCTGCCTTCGTCTTCTCTTCTATGCATCAGTTCTCTTCTTGAGGTAGATCATTCACTTGTATCTGGTGTACATGGGGTGCATACTGATCGACTTCTGATAGAGCCTTGACAACAGCTTGTCGGATGTCAGGTGACAACCTCGACAAGTCATAGATGGTCAATCTAGCTAGGACATTAGCTAGTTGTTCTAAGAAAGAATAACCAAAAGGCACATCTAAGCTGGGTCTTTTCCATGGGGTCTACCTTCTCAGGGGTGGTAATCAAGCCTTCCATCTACATCATTTACTCTGACTAGCGTTGGTGTTTCTTCAGAATCAGACTTTGAAGCGTCCTTAACCCCAGGATAAGGAACACTTACCATGTTACAGGACTGTACAAGTGACATAGGCAAGAAATATCCTAGAGTAATAGGGGTTCTAGTAGTGCCCCCGGTACTGTTTCCTTATCCGATCTGTCAGTCAGTTATTGTTATCCTACGACCATCCAGCTGTAACCAAAATCTTATTGGTATTCATGATCGAGATCTTTCAAAGGGCCCCTCATGGGCCTAGCTAGCTCCTTGTCAGGATGCTACTATTTTTGCAGTATTTAGAACGATCAGATCCATAAAATGTGGTGTATTCCGCCATTCCTGATGGAACATCCTTATGGATCCCCATTTCAAATAACGAGTGAACGGTCTTGAAGCAAGTGCCTCATCCTTCCCTCTACCTACCCTTCTTCCATATTTAGGGACTTATCCCTTCTTCATCTGAAAAAGAGTCATAAGAGATTGTTTTTTCATGGTTTGGGTATATGAGGAGCACCCATTTCACCAAGCATGAGACTTAGATCAGCCTTTTCTATCCTTTGGTCTTCCAAGTGGCTGCTAAAAAGTCAAATCAAATGATATCTCATTTCTAACTCTGAGTAATTTCCACCAGCTAGCTAATAATGCTACACACATCCTCCATAGTTCAAGTAAAGGAGATCCATTAAGCGGAAGTCTTCTACCACATTTGAGATATTGACTTATTTCTTCTTTAAGTATTTCCCTCATGGTTAGGTGAACGTATGTTCTCACCACTCTTCTAACAAAATGGTCCATTTGTTGCATTCAGAAGGTGACTATCTGATTATTTGGTATTTTTTAGAAAAATGAAACCAATTAAAGAATAGATCTTTACCAAATTACCAAAATACATTAAATTTTGAACCACATCTATCTTCCGCTGGTAGTTGAACTCGTTTCCTCTCCCTTATATATTGTTGAGCTAGACCCTAGTGGATTTTCCCTCTCATTCAAACTTCAAATGGATTCTATATCTACTATGATAACTGATAACTCGAAAGCACGAAATGGAGCATAACTCATCATGATCTGATCAACATAAAATAGAGTATGCACTATACTATATTCAAGGGAACATCAGGTGATAGTTCGTAAGGCTGGTATTACTCATTTTTACCAGCTAAATATTTGACTTTTGGGACAATCATCATGTTCTCCTAACACATGTTTTGCATCTACATCAGATATAAAGGATCTATCCCTTAAATGAGAATTGGTTATTAGCTCCTGTCCCATTTATTCAGCTAGTCTGAAAGCCTTAGTGGATCCCACCGCCTCCTATATCCAACACTCTGCGTACATGTCAGTTGGTCAATAGTGGAAATGATCTATGCATGTTATGAGTGCATAAAGGCATAAACAACTTCGATAGGAGCAATAGCAGAATCCGGATTGTGAAGGACCCCCACTATTAGAATATAATAGGTATGTTAAGGTGGGGCATTGGATGTCCTATAAAGAAGGAAGCTCTTACAAGGATAGGAAGGGTCTGTTGTAGTGTATCCATATTCATTTCTACTTGAATTAAGGAATGAAATTTATTTGCGCTTCTTGAACACCAGGTTCTCATAGATCTGTCCCGAATAGGGTCAGGATGGGAGACTGTAAAAAAACATATCTCTAGCTTGCACTTTCACTAAGATGGATCATATTTATTTCCATTGGATTTAGACTTTGGGCGTTGTAAGCCTAATAGACCTTAGAGCTAGGAACCAAGTCATTATTGATTATAATCTTATTAAGGTTGAAAGATGATTACCATTGGCAATACGTTAGGATCACCTCATCTAGTCCCAGGTGCCAATTCCTCTTCCATAAGATATCCCATTAATGCTCAACTATTATAATATAATAGGCCCCTCGAGAGTTGGGCTAGGATGTTATCCTATATCCAAGATATGCTATTAAAATATAATAGTATGCATACGACACTGAAAATGAAACCGAATGGGAACTAGTCTTATGGGATTTTTCATAAAACACAATAATATTCTTGGTGAACAAGAAAGCGGCACTTCAAAAATTCTGCTGATATTAGAAAAGTTCCGTTAGGTTCTTCGCCACAACTACTGAATTAAAATAAGAATAATCGGATGTCTTCCAAAGTCAGCAAATAGGGAAATGAAATAGGGGCATAACTAAACTATTAGACTACTATTCTAATAATTGAGTCTCTTCTTTCTTTTTATTTTCGATTGATATTGGTTCAAATCCGATTTGTGAGATGGGAGTGATCTTTAGCTAGTCATGGCCATAATGTGCTCTTTTCCTCGGATTCATTGGAACCTTCTTTTTCAGAGCAGTAAAGAATTTGTTTAAATAGTTCCACATCAGCAGTTCATGGCTACACTGATTTTGCGTAAATTCCTCCCTCGATCCGCTCACTTGTTACTACTTATGTAATATCACGATCCTTCATTCATAAGGTTGCCTCCCTTGGTTACAGGTAACATGATATTTCACATCGCTTTGCAGCCCTGTCTGGCATCGATTTTTAGGTTCCTCAATCGATATTGATGCCAAAATGGAATCATGTTTGGATACAACTCTAATTAGTTTTCATAAACCTACCAGCTATGTGTTGATGAATCTTCTTGATGCTGCTTTTGACCTAAAGGGTCACTGTATTCTATAATTATTACCATCCTGAATAGAAAAAGCAGAAGTTGTTTAGTCGACATCCACTAGATCGAATCAAATAAGTGTTTGGGTCCGACCCAAAAGAGAAAAAGTTTTTCCAGAGTAGGATACTCATGATAATCGGATGGATGTCAAGGCTTTCACTAACCAGGGAAAATGACTACATATCTATAACTATATAACATTTTGATCAACTAATTCTTTTGAAATGGCTGGATATGGGCGGAACCAGGCTAAGGCACTAATTAAGAAGGTCTCCCTCTTCTTATCCCTCTTCTAATGTGGTCCCATTGCAAGGTAGGCCCGTGTCAAACAAATAAACAAATCAATTGGAAGCGGAACTACTAGTCGAGGAGCTAGAGGCAAGGTTCCTTAGAGAGTACTTTCATTTGATCTGATCGCCGGTAAAGAGGAAGTATCGGAGCCAGGTAGAGTTGATATTAAGTCAATAGATGGAAGGATAGAAGGGACAGGGATTTCAAAGTGACTGATTGAATCTATATTATTTTATTTATTTCTTTCTTCCCTATGTTCCGTAGGCTTAACCAGAGGATCTATATCGAAACAGAAAACTATGGATAGAGATCCGGTCATTCATCTCCCCTTCAAAATTTTGAAAGCAAGCCCTTGCTCACTGAACTATCCTTTGGAAGGGAAGGTGAACTCTTAAGAATGACCAATGGGAGACACACAAACACGAATAGTTTCCCTAATAGCAAGCGGCCAGCACAAAGGACTCTGCTTTTAACAGTCACCCTTGTACCCCCACTTCGATTGAGAGTGAAGGATGTCGATTCTTGTAAGATATTTTTGTTGAAATAGTATTGCAGACAACTCTATTTGTTGGAGAAGCCCTTGAAATGCTCCACCTATTCCCCTCTCCCAACTTCCCCCGCCCATTCTTCCTCGTAGGTACAAAAGTAGGAAAATAAGCAGAATTAGCATTGATCCGAGAAGAGGACTTTATAACCAGAAGGAAGCTAGAACTTGGAAAGAAACAAGTGAATGAACAGATTCTTGCTCACTCAAAGGATTTTTATTACCCGAAACACACCACAAGTTGGAAGCATTGAACCTCTAGGAACCACTCCTTGAAAAGCTAACAACGAACTGAGATAAATCGGAGTGCTTCCGGATTGACGAGATGACTTCCATTCAAAAGGAGAGTGTCTAAATTCCCAATATCAGTTAGCGAAAGACCCTGGTTCTCATCGTTGATTTGGATGTTTTGCCAATGGAGGGTGGGAAGTAGATAGACACAGGTGCGGCTGAACTGAACTCGTGCTAAAAATATGGTCCTTCAGATCAAGATTGCATGAAAAGGAGTATATAGAATGATCTGACCCTTTCTAAAGGGTGAGGACTAGCTATCGAATTGTTAAGGGGCCAACCAGTTTGCTACATTTGTTCGTTTTAGATAGGGGCTGATCATTGACCATATTCTAATGATCGAAATAATAGACTAATAGAAGTGAATGAGATGCCTGATGCCTTAGTGGAAAGGAGTTCGTTCCTGTTGTAACTAACAAGGTTTCATTAGAAAGCATGCAATGTCATAATCTCCTGCTTTCTGTACTCTTTGAATATTTCCTATATGAAGAGTACTGACATTGATAATCATCAAAGAAAGTGACTGAGTGGGCTAAGACCTACCGCTTGACGAGAAAATTGACGTTGAGGCTGTCGCATTCTAACTACTGATTGAGGATCACTTCATCTCCATGTTTTTTAGAGTCTGACTTGTTTCTGCTGAACTCCTATGCATCCTTGGTCTTTTGTTCTATCCGGAGAGTACTTTCTACTCCGAAGGATTCAACCTTGTTTTCATTTTTCTCGCGAGAGGTCCAAACCATTTAGAAAGGGTCAGATTTTTTAGAACCTAGTTTTGTTTTTAAAAAGTGGATTTCATATAGCCGAATAGAAGACATGGTGCTCTTTTACTTGTGGATAGTCCTGTATGCTCTGCACCTAGTTGTGCTTGCTTCCTTTGGACTATATATATTATTCACCTCCCGCCGCATGGGAACAGCAAGAATACACGACCTTCTAGTGTACTTCCACGAAGGATTCAATCTATTATTCTTTCTTTTACCTTAACCGAGATATAGTTTCAGTCCCATTATCACTGCGGACGAGGTTTCTAAGCTCTATTTTAGGATTTTATGAATAGAAAAAAAAAACACTCAAGTGTGAGTTCAACTTTTTTGAATGGTTTAATGAGAGAGTACTCAGGTTTGTTTGGTTTGGCTCACCCTACCTAGAGTGGTCGTTACCCAATGACCATAATAGTAATAGCTTCTTAATGATAGTGCCAAATCCTGAAGAATTCCCCCCTTACTAGCCATGGTGTCTCATCCCTAAGCGGATGGGAAATAAATTCTTTTATCCCTTCTTCGAATCTCACATGCACCTTCTGCTGTCTCTACTATTCTAGTCCGATTGGAAGTATATTGTTAGTGACCTAAACCATTGTTTTGTGTTGATAAGACATGCGGATAATCTTTCTCTGTCTCATATCCTAGATGGGAACTAGTTGTTTTCTAGGAGGAGGAGGATCGAAAGCCTCTTCACCGCAGGTGAAGGAGTGAATGCTGCTTTACCGCAGGTGAAGGAGCGTAAGATGCTTTACTGCAGGTGAAAGAGCGAAAGCCTCATAGGTCTTATTCCTACCTTTTCAATATATTGTGCCTTCTTTAGAGCAATTCCCTTCATAACTGGACTAGGAGCCCTTCTATCTCTTGCATTCATCTTATTCTTGCCCCTAGCAGGTTAAGAAAGCTCATTATCGCGCCACAAAAAACGAACGAGCTCAGCACAAAACAAATCATAGGCTAAGAGACTCACCCGAGCAAGGAGCCAAACAAGCTAAGGGGATTTCTCGAAGTTGACTCAGTTTTTCTATTTTTTCTTTATCCAGTCAAAGAAACAAATTCACCACCGGCAGTTCCAGCTTGTTACCCTGGTGATGAAATTTTAGTAGCACATCTGTAGTTTACTTTGTTGGTCCACCAGCATCTAAGATAGAGGTATAGATACAAGCGGCGAGCGAAAGCGGATCGGGAAAAAAAATACTAAGCAAGGTTTTGATCTTGGTCTAATTTTCCAAGAATTTCCTTCTATATGTGATTCATTTATGTTCATTGGATGATGGAAGAACCAAGCATGCCAATCTTTTCCCATTTAGGCGGCGTGGATGAAAAGGTTGGATGATCTGGCCAAAGAAGGTGAGGGACCTGTAGAGAGTCCCATGCTTTGATTCTGTAAGTAAAAGGTTGAATTACGATCGTTTTAATGCGTCTTGTTGAAAATACCTGAGCATAGCCCAGGTTTGGGATTAACTGAATGCACCCTAATGTTGTACCTTTTTCATAATGGTCCAGCGAGTAAGTAAATGGGAAGAGCATCCTATTATGTTCCTAGCTTTCCAGGATCGCAGACGGCTGAAGAGACCTCCAACAGGCCATGAGGCCAAGGAAATCAAAAACCCACCGTGGATGACTCCAGGATGAAAGAACAATGAAGATCAGATATGGCCTATTTTGATAAATAATCTTTTATTTCAGTGGAGTATGCGTAAAGAGCGTGCATATAATATGGCCTGAGATAGATCAATGGCACCGAAAATGGTTCGTGGCTGAAATGATATACCGGAGCTTAGAGAGATTCGTTAAGCGGGGGGTGAGGTGTGATCAGAATCTTCTATACCCGCAGTATCCTGGATCTGGATGCAGAGTGAATTTGAATTCTCTGGGTATTTATTTATTTATGGAACCCCTCAATAAAATGGAAAAGGTCTCACCCTAAACTAAATAGACCCCCTTCTGTGTCGAACATCTGCCAAAGAGAGGGCTACCTTCTTTCTTATGCTTACAGGCCTAACATCCCTTGTGCTTCAACTAGGGCTCTGACCTCTCAGAAGATCCAAAGTCCAATTTTTTGATATAGTAGAAAAATTACTGAATGTGATTTTCCCATATAAGAGGGAAATCCAACTGATCAAAGTTTTTCACACCTAGCAGTAAAATGACTGATTTTTAGGGAGTTCAGGTCATCTCCTATGAGTGGAATTTGTGTTGAATCAAAATTCACGGGGTGGACAAACTCAGTTATGGAAAATTAGGCTCCTCTTAAGGGAATCGAGGGTGTGAGACAAAAACATATGACAACTATGATCATAAGAAAATGTTATATTCAAGGAGTGCGATGGCTGTATAGCTGAAGCGCTTTGGTTTTATTGCTAGGCAATTAACTAGATTGAGTCCCATTTCGATCGAAGCTACTTGCTTATTCACTAGGTTCCCCGTCCCCAGAAGCAAGGAAAAGGTAGAAGATGTAGGAACCTTATTCCCCGAAGTCGTACAAAATGGAGCAAGGAATTCTAGGAAGACATGTACTCTTTTAATAATAGTCCCCACTATTAGAAGAGTACCTGAAGTTCTATTGAATATCCAAAACAGTTTTTCGGGCACTAATTGTTTTGTTAGAAAGAAGAAAGGAGGGAAGGTATTAACTATTTGTAGGGATTTTTTGTCTCTAAATCCAATTACATCTATTTCGGTATCTGATTGAACTTAGAATATGATGCAAGAATGAAATATGTTTAAAGATGACCTAGTTCACAAGCCTGTATCTAGCCCTGCTTCTATTCAGCTTCATCTTCAAAAACCGAAGATCAGAGTAAGAGATTGGTCAACATCCGGGTGAGTCCTGGCAGAGCATTCCTTTTATCCATCACGGTAAACCTGTGAGAGTGAATTAGTGACCCATTCCATACCCTTTAGAACCCTTAGATATATGTATATGATACTTATATATAAGGGTTTAGAACCATAACCGAAAGCAGGCGAAAAAAGCGGTCTATGTTGAACAATCCTATGGTGTTTTTCATAGCAGTCTAAGGGTTACTTGTATAGGTAAAGAACCGCTGGACATACTTCATTTCATTTTCTTATTTGGACACATTTGGAATGGTCTAGATCAGAGATGTTTTTGCTGGTAGTGACCGATGCTCAAGTAGAATTTATTTCAAAAGATTGAAAAGATTCAAAGACGCCTGTAGTTATTTTTTTTTCAAATGAATTATTCATTACTACTACATAAAGCACTAAATTACATAAACAACCATTACTAGAGATTTAAAAGCATTATGATAACTACAAGATATTAGAAACTGGAAAAAGTCAAAGGGTAGGCCTGAAATTGGAAAAACCAGTAGACAAAAGAGACTGTAACTACTTTATTCTTTCATCTAGTCCCTCCTGTCACTGAGGATGGACACCCACACAATGAGGGATTTCTGTTCATTTCGCAACATTTGTAGCCTCCTCTCAAGCCCCCTTATTCTCTGGTCTGTCATGGGCATGCGGTCTCCTACGACGGTAGGGTTCGCCGGGCGCTGGTGTCTTCAAAAGGCTGTTAAGTGTCTCCCGCATTCACGCATGTCGTTCTCTACGTGATGTATTTCCTCTCCAACATGAGCGAGCCTTTATGCAATAGCCATAGTTCATCAACTCATAGAGTGGAGGTTCTAAAATATCTGACCCTTTCTAAAGGTGTAGGAATACCATAAAAAATGCATTTATTTTAGAGCATGAAGGCTTATCGAGCATCTATTTATAGAGTGCAGAGTCATCCCACCTTGCGGCACGAATTGGATGGCAAGAACAATACTGACTAGTTTTCCACAGTTGAGTACTGTCATGCCAGTGTGATGAACAAACAAAAAACCTTGCGATGCAACATGCCCCCCAATCACGCTGCCTGTGTGAACAAATAGACTTTGCACAACCAACATAAGTAGTTCTGCTTAATCGATCACTGTGAAGTAATTATTTCCGATGGCAGACCGTTTTGTGTTTTTTTTATAATGGTAGTATGGGACTTATTTATTCTCATAATATCACAGGACAAGAGCAACAGATGGAATGAGATAGTATCTCTTTCAGATAATGTGATAGTCCCTTGATCGAGCCACGAGGCGAAGGTTAGTACGGTTGAGTACACTTATTCCAGATAATGACTAAACCATAGAATAGTCATAGTAGTTGGAATAGTCTACCCCTCCCTCAACAGCTAGGAATAGTTCAAATAGGCGTATCTAAGATAGGCCTTCTTCTCTTCTGGAAATATCAACATGGCATCTCAGGCAGGCTGTCAGTCCTTTCAGATGCAAGATGAGATAAAGGGTTGTTTGGTAAATCAATGATGATGGATAGTGCGATTGAGAGTGAAATAACCATAATTAGAGGCTATGTCCTTTAATTGAAGAGATAGGGGGTGGATAGGATGATGTTGGACTATCGGGGAAGGGGCTTCACTTAGGATTATAGAGTAAGCGTCCATTCAAGGATATTCCTTCCCTCCCATGCCGAGCTACCTAGGCTTCTGGACCTATGCAATTATATTGAATAACTATGGATAAGTATGATTCCCCCAATTTATCTAAAATGGGGGAGACCGAGATAGTCTCATTCGGTCTAGCTCTGGCTTTAGCAGCTAAAGAAACTCTAGTAGCTTCAGAAAGAGTAGTTACTTCGGAATAGGAGATTGGAACCCGAATGGGGATTGAGTTTAGTTCCTCTTGATCTATGTTAGTGGTTAGGAGCTCTTATTTTTAAAGAAATAAAAAACTCTTATTTATATATACACACAGTTTTCAGTCTAGTTCTCCACAAGGAATTCAAGTGCCTAGTAAAGAAGCACCCAATCAACAAACAACAGATAATAACCAATCGCAGAACATACACTGAAACCTAGCACTTTATTTTTCGGTAATTGAATTGAGCCCAGAGGTTTTGAGGAATCTAATCTAAGATAGTCAGATGAATAACAACAAACGTGTTCATCCATCACTTAAGATAATATAATAAAGAGAAGTGGCACTCAAAAGAGAAATTTGAGTTACTACTTCAGTTCCAGATAGCTAATTCAAAGCATTCTAAAGACCTTCTTTAAAAAGGTCATAAAAGAGTAAAGCGCAATAGTGATTCAGACAAATTGGAGCTTCAAGCATGCATTTGGTAATAGAGAAAGAGAGAGATACATTTGAATAGAAAGAAATTAAGCTTCTAAAGCAAAATCAATGCGAAACTACCTAAAGGGAAAGAACCGAATATGGTGAAGTAGCAGAGTTCTTTTCCTATAGTGAGCAACCAAGTGACAGAGTCTTCCTCGCTAAATCTGTCTGATAGAAGAATCGGACCCGCTGCGGTGGTCCAGAGCTAAGAAACAGATGTACTGGTTAGCATGCTATCAGCATTCCAAGTTCGGGCATTACGCGCTATGAGCTGAAGTTTGCTTTGAAATAAACCTTTGAAGGTGAAGCCCATTTGAAGGCAAGTCATGGTATTCGGGAGAAAGGGAAAGCGAGGTTTCAATGTATATTAGGGATGTGGTCCCCTACGGGTAGTGATACCCGGATGAAGGCTAACATTTTCTATTGGACTAGTCGATAGAAGAAGAGTACCCGAGCAGATCAATTCAACTTTTCACCAGGTACTATTCCTATATAGTCTAGAGATAGTTTTCCATGATTTAAGATACAGAGTTGGAATGTACTTTACTCTAATAGTCCAGTATATCAGTTCATCTTCATCAAAGGATCAGGGGTGCTCAATCGAAAAGAAAAACAGTTCTTCTATTGACTGTTTAGTCAGTAGAGATCAAAAAATGAAGCCCTTCACTCAAACTATATAGAGTCAACCATATAGATCAAGTACTGAATTTGACTTTATACCAATATAGAGTCAAATAATGTCTATACCTCAAATACTTCCTAATATTGCGGATTCACCTATCTTTTATATGATATTGATTGAAGTTTCCAGAATCATTACACTAATCTAATAGTATTGAAAGAGACCATTAGAAGAGTACCGGTGACCAAACATGATTGTGAGAAAGCCGTTCCCCTAACTGTACTCCACTATGGTACACTTATAATAGTTAGTACTGTAGTGAGTACTATAATCTAATAGTTCCATTAGCGAAAAAAAAGACTAAACATTTCCATATGGTACTCTTATAATAGTGTGTACCTGGCTCTACTCTATTAGTGCAGGAGTTCACACTATGACTGGGAGGGAGGATCAGTACTCTTCTACAGGTACTCTTATATATAGTGATCGAGATGATATCAAATGAAGTCTGGTTATTATATATATCCATATAGGAATCTCTACTCTAATAGAGGCCCTGTTTAAGGTCATTGCACACTACGGTACTCTTATAATAATGTGTACCGTAGTGAGTACTCTACTCTAATAGTCAGGTATGGTGGATGTGCACCTTCATCAGTATAATATAGGTAGTAGACACAATGAGTGAACCCGATGGAACCCAAAATTCTTCATATCGTAAGAATGTAGTCTCTGAGTACTATTCTATGTAGTCCTGATATTCTTATAATATAAGGGCCAAATAAATTTCGATTACGGGTAGTCAGAACATTCGGTCCGGGCCAGTTGACATAAACAGAAAGAGACTCGGTATAATATATGTAGTAGACACTCTGACAGCACTTTTCCCATCGTAGACAGAGGGAGTTGAATCAGAAGAATAGACGAGGGTGGTCGAAGAGTAGTCGTCGAAATATTTGAAGTAGTAGCTTTGCCACTCTGTCTATATAGTATTATTAGAGTAGAGTACTCACTACGTCACTACAGTACTCTTATAATACTGTGTATCGTAGTTGAGTAATGACAGATCGATAGAAACATTTCTAAGCGAACAGCCATGTACTGTCGGTATAATATATGACTATATAGGGTCATGTACCGTACTATATTAATACCAATGCATTGTGTACAAAATCCATTTTAAGGACTCGTAATTATTAAAAAGAGATTCTCCATTTCGCAGGGATTGTGAAAGCTTTGTTTTTTTAGAGTCTGGAACCTTCGGAATCCCTATAGTCGCAGGTACTCGTCCTATATGGACACTATTAGAAGAGTATTGAGGGTGTCGTACTAAAGAAGGCATAGGGGGAATAAGAGAATCGCCTTCTGACGCATCCCGACAAGGTGGAAATGAGTCTTCCCTCTTCCACATCCGGTATCTGGGACATGTACTCTTCCTATATAGTGCAGCCGGACAAGCACTGGCTTTTGGCAGATTAGCTCGCTTCTCCAGATAACTAATACAAAGAAATAAGAATAAGAATTAATGTCACGTATGGCACTACCGAATGAGATCTTGAAAGATCCCACCTCGGATACTAAATAAAGGAGTGGCTAGAAAGGAAACTTCACTCCATGCTTCCTTTGGTTGTGAGCCCCGCCTAGACTGAGGCTCTAAGGGAAGGGCGTAGCATTAAATCTGCCTCGCATCTCGTAGAGGACCTTCAGTGATCGCGCAATCACACTGTCTCATGCAGTGTTCCCGCAATCTTAGTCCTGTTCAGTCTTCCACTTGGTGGAAAAAGATCGTCAATATGATGACTACTACCGAGATGACTACTAATGGGCAGGGGCAGATATGATTTCATTTCTAAAATATAAACAATCAATACTATACTAGGCCCTATCAACATAGAGACCTCATGGTATGCAGAAAAAATTGGAGGAGAGGTTAGGAATATGGGTGCGGGAGGCTGAGGGACGACCACGTTGAGTACGCAGGTCCAGGCTATATAGGATCAAACAACTGCTTTTGTTTGATCAAGGAGAAAATATAGATAGATATGAGCTGATAGTTTATATTTCTTGGTATTTTGGGTGATATTTACACTGAAAGGAATTGACTCTACAAACAATTTTAACCTGATCAAATGTGAGCTCGACTCAAAGCAAGTCGATAAGCGAGAGACAAGGTTGGGTGAGGGTACAAGGCGTGAGATCTACGATCGACTATGCCCGTTGATGTCATTGCAGATGCTTTAAAATAATATTGTAGTTTATTCCATTTATTGTATATATCTTCGTGTCATTGACATCATTCAATCGAATGGTTTGACATAAGAGATGTTCTAGTCTATTTGAAGTAGTTCTGTTTGTTTATATTATATTCTAGTGTTACATGAGGGTGGTGACTCACAAGGGGAGCATAGAACAGAGAAAGAGGGTGCCAAGCCAGCTACTATGGTTATTCCATTTGGTGGGAAAAAGTAGTATAGCGATGGTGAAGAGACGAAAGTAGATCAGACGGGGACACCACCAGAACACCCGAACAAGGATCTATTTTCTTTTACAGATATAGTACATAAACTTTATACGTTTGTCTTACTAATAATATTCCTTAGAGTACATCAGTACTATAAACCTCTCCTCTATGTGGTTTTTTCAAGGGAAAGGCGGGTACGCTCAAAAGTGTAGTCAGTTAGTGGAGGTCGTTAATGTTAGTCAAGTGATTCAGTCAGTAAACAAAAAAGGAAAATCCCAATATAGCATGTATTTGATCAAGCAGGCTCAGACAAATCAATCCAATAAAGTTCTTTTCTCCCTTGTTCTAGGTAGCACGATGTAGTCAGGTTGTAAGAAAGAGATGGACTAAAGCCACCTCTACTAGAGCGGAGAGTTTTAATGCTTTCAAGCAGTCGAAGTCTGAGGACGCAAGAAGTGGAATCAGAATATATTTAATGTACAAGGGGAATCCTGTCCATCCTAAGTGGGGAATTCGGCATTTACAAGAGGGAATCCACATTCAGGGTCTAGGAGGAAATAGAGGGAAATGGATGACCTTCACTGGAGTTTAGCAAGCAACCAATCCAACGCAACGTAACAAAGTTGTATGAGTTCCAGCCAATCCATCTGCATTCAAGCAGTTATATCATTATTTCAAGTGGAGAAAAGGTATGATAGCTAGAGCTTGGGAGTATAGGGATTCGCGTGAAATAAAACCGTGTATGTATATCACTTTTGGGAGTAGATCACGAGTTTTTTGGTCGAAAAAACTGTAAGAATCTCACACATAGTCCAAGGTTCCCGCGATTTCAATTTCAATTTCTAGGTCTCTTCATTCCCTCCCACCGGCTAGCAAGAATCCACAGTTCAACAAGGGCAGCATCCGCTAATAGGATTTTTTTGGATAAACCCTTCGGAAAAGACCAATAGAATAAAGTACACACATATGGTAAAATATTCCTAACCTTAGAATAGAGAGTATCTAATCAGTAGCCGACATGAAGCCGACACAAGCTAGAACCAACAAAATAATAGAAACAATCTCCCTTTTGTTTGATGATGAATTTCCTACTACAAAAAAGATTCGCATATTCATGAATTGGGATTTCATTCAGATGCTGGAAGTGTAATGAAAGACTCAATAGAATATGTGTGTGATCTTTTGATCGTCTGAATTTCCCACCTCATATCTGCTTTCTATTTGATTGCCCTCAATCCTCATCGCTTTCAATCTTGATGGCAGACAGTTTTTATGCGTCCTCTGGGAGATCCTTCCTAGTGTAGCAGGAGATCTTAGTGCCATTCCTTTGGTCCCAGTAACCATTACAGGATGTGTTCTGAGTGCTTATGAATATTTCTTTCCCCTTCCTTACTTCTTACCGTTCATGTCATTACCTTCTCTAGTTAGGAGTGATCTTTCCTTATATTTTATAAATATATAGAAGTGTTCTCGATGGACTGATTTCCATTGAGAAGAGGTTTAAATCCTATCTAACTAAGAGATAAAGATTCGGTCTTGGCTAGAATAGCTAATATGATAGCTTCCTTTGTTTGGCACCCTTTCTTAAGGGCTTATCCGATTCCATTGTTATGATTCCATTCTTCTTGTAAACCAATCCATTAGACCTGTCTGCGGATTCGATTCTTACCCCTCATATTCAGCTTCAGCTTAGTTAAAAAAGTAGCCCAAGCTTAGAACCAACCATGCCCTACCGACCAACCCCATAGTATGACTTATGCTAGTCATAATGAGCTTAATGATGGATCTGATATATTGGCCTCACTTCATGGAGAAAGAGAGGTCAGTGACCTGGGGGTAGGTGACTCAATCAATAGGAATTCTCTCTATAATTCTTAGGCCAATTATCTTTTTCGAAATTTGTGGTATGGCTTTGAAGCCCAAGGAATGATCCAGTCCTCTAGACGGGCATGAACCTTTCCTGGAAGCTATCCCTCTCAATTCCTTCATAAGAGGACCCTTACCCCAAGTGATAGACCATGGAATTTTTCATGAAAGTGCCTTCCCTTTTAAGGACCATTCGGAAACTGAGAAAAGAGGCTGAGAGTACTCTACTCTCTGCTCAGGGCGATCAGGGGTTTCCAGGCATTCGTCCAAGCTTTGAGAAATCCTCACAAGGCTTGGGAGTAGAGATTCTTCAATATAACATATTGGTATGATGTTTCTGTGATTACTTATGACACTAGATTCAATGGAATCCCTTACAATCCTTCAAAGATTGGATTCTGACCCTCTTTCTAATCTAGCCCTTGAAAGAAGTCCACTAGTAACGGAGTCACAAAAAGTGCTTATATTCCGAGTTACAACTTCTTCCTTTATTTTTTAGGCTTTCTAGCCAAGTCCACTAGAAAAGGATTCGTGAACAAGAGCAACGGAAATGAAATAGATTTCAATATAAATTTTTTTTTGTTCTCCTGACCTTTCTTCTTTTTCTTTAAAGAGTGGGGTCAGGGACTCGATGGTTATTGCGCTTATTCCTCCCACTTGGGATACCGTACCATTTGAGATTCTTAACTTAATAAGGATTTCATGTAAAGAGCTCCATCCCAGGAATAGAGGAAAGTCACACCGCTCACTAATCCAATGCTACCCATGTTTAGGATTTCAAAGCGCTGGGTCTTTTACAGGAAAAGTACTGGCTTCTTCCCTTTCCCTATGCTTGTGTCTCTTCTGAAGAAAATGATTATCAACAAGGAATGAGTGCATAACCGGTTAGCCCTTGCTCCTCTTTGATAGAAGGAGTGGAAAATTCTCCGAGAAGAAAAAGGAAGTGAGAGAACCAGGTGATCAAAGAGCAGATAGGTTGTTTAACTGAAGAAGAATAGGCTCTTTGTCCAACTATTCTATTAGCCTTATCACAAGCTACTAAAAGAACTGCCATAGTTTTTGTACGAGTAAGGTATATAATATTAATAGGAATATGCCCACAATTTGATGTTAGTATCTAAGTCTCTTGCATCGGATGAATTCCTAGAGGGAGCGTCCGATCCTTGAATTCTAATCATTGATGTACATTGAACTGAAACTGCTAATACTCAATTTATCAATTACAGTTTTCATGACACACCATGGTAGCTAAAGGAGCGGTGTAAGAATGACTATCTCACAGATCTGTGTACACCCCCTAGAGTAGAGGGATGGTTTTAGGTAGGCATGGAATAGATAAAGAAAGAAGGCTGGCTCACAATACAAGAATAGGAATAATTTCCAGCGGTTCAATTCATTTATTCATCTATCTATCGGATTATTAGCTCAAGCCCTTTCATACGCTTTCGAAATTTATTTTTCATTAAAACTTTTTAGAGTCAGAAAACCATGAAGGAGTCCCCTATTTTCCCTTTGGCTGGTAATAACATCGACCATAACGTGGTCTATCACCTCGGTTGGGGAGAAAGTTTGAATCCTTTATTTTATATTTTTATATTTTAAGGGCTTGGTTGGTCATACAATAACAAGTATTATAGTAGATTGTATTCTATGAAAGAAGAAGAAAAAAAAATATAATGGGAAGAATTAATATTTTCAATGCAAGAATTTCTAGATCCAAAGGTATTTTATTAACCTAACTACAAGGATGGGACTCTATAATATAGAAAGAAAAAAATGTAAAACATAAAAAAAGGAAAAGAACATTTCTCGATGTATCTGAAGAAAGAAAATTACCTTTACCAAACCGAAAATCCAACGACATATAAGCACTTAGAATTCACCCCTACCCCTGCCTGAAAGCTCCTACCACATTCTTAAATAGACACCTTGATAATGTTAGCTCTCTAGTAAAGTGAGGAATGCTCGGAATTTGAGTCCTTTCTTTCGATAGTTTTGAAATCTAACCTTGGGACCCTTATCTTTGTCTTATCCATGCCATGGAGGAACTTCATCAATGCTTCTTACCCTCTACATAAGATACACCTTAGCACTCGAAATGCATTATATTAGGACTAATGAACTAAATCCCCTCCAAACTGCACTGCACCCTTACTGGCAGCTTAAATCGAGACTAACACTAGGTACACTGCAACTGCAGCAAGATTAGAAAATATATTCTTTTCACTGGAAAGATTCTAGGTGAAAAGAAAATCCCTATCTGTATCCTTCAAGCATGAGATTTTAGAAAAAGTCAAATTATAGCCTCCAATCTAATAGAAAACATGGAAAAAGTCAAATATTTTAGATCACAAGTTATCTTAAAGGATGCCTAGATTCAGACATTTTTTGTTAAGCTCCATGCCTTCTCATAATTCTCATCCATCATCTTACGGATTAAGCAAGACCATAATTCCATGTTAATTGCAATTAAAAGAAATAAAATGGCTGTTATGTGAGTATTATTATAGGCAGTCAACAATTTATCGATTCAAAAGACATTGGAAATGGCTTGAGGAAGTGAATGAGAAAGAAGAAAGAATAAAAAGGGGAAGACCTCCTATTGGATATTGGATTGTACGAATTGATTGAGAACTACCAAGACGAAGGAAGATCGATAAGTACATGTGGAAGGGGCATGCGATAGATAAAGGAAAGCTCAATATCTCACTATTTCAGAAGGTAGGTCAAATCAATGTAAATACAGAAATCTAAATTTAGGGAGAGACATGAAGAAATAGAATTGGTCAAATCAATCCATTCTAGTGTTCATCCATGGAGAATACAAATGGAAATAAAATCAAGGGATTCAATCTCACTCAAATCGATAAGAAGAAGTTATAGTAGTGGAATAGGAGTCGGTGCTTAACTAGTCCGGAGACTATAGCTCAGTCGAACTTCTAATCTAGTCACGAAATTGAAGATAGAACTCAAATAGATGGTACATTCATGTGGGAAAGGTAAGCTCAGTCTCATGCGAGGGAAGCTTTTAGGATGTTAGTCTTTCTTTTCATCGATGTGAGTTAGCGAAGAATCAATGAAGTTGGTCGGTGAAGAAGGTTTCTAAAAAAAGGAATGCAAATCCAATAAGTCCAGTTCTGGAGGCCGAATCTAATAAGGTAGGCGAACCCGACAAGTTGTCAACAGGATCATTTTTCGTTCTATGCATGTTCTCGATTCTAACCACGATCATTCAATGAGCTACAAGAGAGGGTCTATTTGGTCACTATTCCTATGGGTGGAAAAACCCTCCTGATTCAATCCCGGTGGATACACCTTTTGTTTCATGTCATACCAGACTAGTCGAACTTGGGAAAAAAAGTAAGCTTGGATTAGATAATAAATATGTCTTTCTTCCATTACGGTAAGAGGGTTCTTTCTAGGACTGATAGTTCAGTTCAAGCGTATCATAAATCAAACTATTTCAATTTAAGTCAAGCTTATTGTAAGGCTAAAACCCCTTTACTAGTAGAGGCAGAATGAAAAATCGGAAAGCAGTCAATCTTTTCAGTAAGTCAGTGTTGCAAGTCTTATGGACCGAAAATAGTAAAGAGCTGGTACTATTGGAAGCTCTAGGGAAGTCGGAATATGAGAGCACTCATCTTGGGGTGGGATTTCTACTTAGATTCTTTTAGCAATTATCTTCTCCGAACATGGAAACCCAGCGTTTACCGTGAGCACCATTACTGGTACACCAGAGGTGCATCCTTACCGGTCCTCTTGTACTAGGGAAAGGTCCTCTCAATGCTCTAACGCCAACACCAGATATGGACTGAACTGTCTCATGACGTTCTAAACCCAACTCACGTACCGCTTTAATGGGAGAACAACCCAACCCTTGGAACATACTACAACCCCGGGTGGTTAAGAGCCAACATCGAGGTGCCAAACCTTCCCGTCGATATGAGCTCTTGGGAAAGATCAGCCTATTATCCCTAGAGTAAGATTGATCTATTGAGCGACGAACCTTACACTCGGAACCATTGGATCACTAAGGCAAACATTCGTCCCTACTCGACGGGTGAGTCTTGCATTCAAGCTCCCTTCTACCTTTGCACTCGAGGGCCATTCTCCGTCCGGCCCGAGGAAACCTTTGCATGCCTCCATTACCTTTAGGGAGGCCTACGACCCATAGAAACTGTCTACCTGAGAAGCCCGTAGGACCTGACACAATGTTAGAATTCTAGCTCTTCCAGAGTGGTATCTCACTAATGGACTAGGCCCCCCCGAAAGGAGGCCTTCTTCACCTTCCACCTAAGGTAGGAAAGGCCCAAACCCAATCCCAGGGAATAGTGAAACATCATAGTGTCTTTCTGTCCAGGTTCAGGTAGTCCACATCTTCACAGACATGTCTATTTCACCAATCCTCTCTCTGAGACAGTGCCCAGATCGTTACGCCTTTCATGCGGGTCGAAACTTACCTGACAAGGAATTTCTCTACCTTAGGACCGTTAGAGTTACGGCTGCCGTTCACCGGGGCTTCGGTCGCCGACTCCCCTATCATCAGGTCACCAACTTCCTTGACCTTCCGGAACTGGGTAGGCATCAGCCCCCATACATGGTCTTAAAACTTTGTGGAGACCTGTGTTTTTGGTAAACATTCGCCCGAGCCTAGTCACTACGACCCCCTTTGTGAGGAGGAACCCCTTCTCCCGATGTTATGAGGCTATTTTTCCGAGTTACTTAGAGAGAGTTGTCTCGCACCCCTAGGTATTCTCTACCTACCCACCTGTGTCAGTTTCGGGTATAGGTACCTTTTTCTTTATGGGTCATTCGAGCTTTTCATGGGAGTATGTCATGGGTTACTTCAGCTCCTGGAGCTCGAACATTGGCTCGAGGCATTTTCTCTACCCCTTATTACCCTAAAAAAGTAGGGGCACCTTACGTTCTTTAACCGATAACCAGCTTTCGGCTAACCTAGCCTCCTCCATCCCTCAGGACCAACAAAAGGTAGTACAAGAATATTCACCTGTTGTCCATCGACTATTCCTTTCAGACTGATCTTAGGCCCTAACGTACCCTCCGTGGATGAACCTTGTGGAAGAGCCCTTAGGTTTTCGAGGAATTGGATTCTCACCAATGTTTTTGTTACTCAAGCAGACATTCTCGATTCCACTTCATCCACCACTCCTCGCATGAGGGTTTCCTTCTAGGGTCCGCTACTGATGTATTTTTACACCCCACAGCTTCGGTAGATCGCTTATCCCAATTCATCTTCGGCGTAAGAGCGCTCGATCAGTGAGCTATTATCCTCTCTTTCAAGGGTGGTTGCTTCTAGGCAAACCTCCTGGCTATCTTTGCACCCCTACCTCCTTTATCACTGAGCGCTCATTTAGGGGCCTTAGCTGATGATTTGGGCTGTTTCCCTCTCGATGATGAAGCTTATCCCCCATCGTCTCACTGGCCGACATTGACCCCTATTATTTTGAGGTCATATCTAGTATTCAGAGTTTTCCTCGATTTGGTACCGCTCTCGCGGCCCACACCAAAATAGTGCTTTACCCCTAGATGTCTAGTCAACTGCTGCTCCTCAACCCATTTCAGGGAGAACCAGCTAGCTCTGGGTTCGAGTGGCATTTCACCCCTAACAACAACTCATCCGCTGATTCTTTAACATAAATCGGTTCGGACCTCCACTTAGTTTCACCCAAGCTTCATCCTGGTCATGGATAGATCATTCAGGTTCAGGTCCATAAGCAGTGACAATTGCCCCATGAAGACTCGATTTCGCTACGACTCTGGTGGGTTCCCTTAACCATGCCACTGTCTATGAGTCACCAGATCATTCTTCAACAAGAACGCGGTCAGAGACCTGGATCCTCGCACTTCTTGGGAGCTTACGGTTTCATGTTCTATTTCACTCCACGATGGGGGTTCATTTCACCCTTCCCTCATGGCAGTACTTCGCTATCGGTCACCCAGGAGTATTTATCCTTCCAAGGTGGTCTGTACTGATTCAAATGGTATTCCAAGTGTCCCATGCTACTCAGGTCAGAGCGTAAGATAGTGATGCTTTCGGCTACTGGACATTTTCCATCTAGGGTGCAACATTAGTGCTACTTCGCCTAGCAGCACGACACTTGTATTGTTCTCCCACAACGCCATTTTCACAGTTTAGGCTGCTCCCATTTCGCTAGCTGCTACTATGGGAATCTATTTTGCTTTATTTTCCTCTAGCTACTAAGATGTTTCAGTTCGCCAGGTTGTCTCTTCCCTTCCCATGGATTTAGCAGCAGTTCTAAAGGTTTCCCTATTCGAGAATCACTAGATCTACGCTTATTTTCAACTCCCCCATGCATTTCGCCGATTACTATGGCCTTCCTCGTCTCTAGGTTCCTAGGTATCCACCGTAAGCCTTTCCTCTTTTCCCTTCTAATGCTATGCCATCCTAAGGTGCTGATAAATGGATGGATCTTATCAACGTTCATGAATGATAAATCATAGATCGAACCACCGAATCAGAAAAATGTGGTGCTATCATATAGCTTTGTATCGGCTAAGTTCATGAGTTGGAGATAAGAGGACTCGAACCGCTAACATCCGCCGCAGGGTAAACTACCGCCTCTCAGGCCCCCCGACTGATTCTACCATAGAGGCTGATGATAGACAATAACTCCTCTCTGAACACAGCTTATAACTGTCATCGTATTATGCTCTCCAAAGAGATACTCCTCTCAAAATCTTACTCAAAAGGTGCTGAGTTGGAATCCCAATGTAACTAAGTATTCTTGTGGTTTCTAAGGTTCCAGATATAGGTGAACCAGGAATAGAGAGCTTTCCCCCCTTTCCTCCCTGACTCTTTGTTCTTAAGAATGCTGGTTTTAAGAATGAGTGATTTCCCTTCTCCGACCCTTACTGCCCAACATGAGAACAGACAGCTAATGCATTCCACTTATTGAACAGGACTCTATGGCCGATCTGTGACCCCTGGATTCCAAAGGTGCCCTTGGGTTGATCTCGTAGTTCATACGGGGTGGAGATAATAGGGTCATTCCATGGATTTTCCTTCCTTTTCTTTTGCCGCATTTCGCTCAAAGGGTTGAAGGGAGATAGCGCATCAAGCTATTCGCAAGGGCCAACTTGATCCTCTTCCCCAGGGATCTCAGACGAGGGACCCCTGGGAGAGCCGCTAACTCCAACTACTGTCAATGTATGATCCTTACTAGATCAAACCAACTACCCATCCTACCTCCTCTATGTTCTTGACATCCCATCTTTGTCTCAGTAGAGTCTTTAAGTGGCATGTTTTGGTCCTCTTCCCCATTACATAGAAAAAGTGAGCCACCGGTTCAGGTACAAGAAACTATCATTACCTCCTCGAAAATTAGGCATCCAACCCATAATCGCAACGACCCAATTGCAAGAGAAGAGCTCTACCAACTGAGCTATATCCCCCCGAGCCAAGTGGAGCATGCATGAAGTAGTCAGATCCATCTTCTATTCTTTTCCTTGGCGCAGTTGGGCCATCCTGGACTTGAACCATAGACCTCGCCTGAGAAGTAAATCATCGCACCTACGGTCGGGAGAAAATCAATAGATTCCTTTTTAGGAGCGATTCATCCTTCCCGAACGCAGCATACACCACTCTGTTGTACTGTGCACTCCAAGTGTGCTTGTTCCCCCCTTCTTCCCTACCCTGTGAGTCTTTGTAAAATAACTCCGATGAGAAGAACAAATAATGCGTTAAGAGAACCTCCTAGCCCAACCATAGATACTATAAGATAATTTTTCAAACATTCTCCCATTTCGAGTTTAGAAATAGATAAATAGAAACGTCTCATTGCACTGATCGGAGGTGTTCGTAGTTACTGAGGGGGTCGAAGACCAAGAAGTGAGTGATTTATACCAAGCATTCTTCTTACGGCTAGATCCAATCTCCTGGTCCCTGTGGAAAGGAAAAAGAATTTTATGCTCTTCTTTTCAGTAAGGTCTTGATTTAAGCTTTATCTAGACCTATGAGAAAAGAATGAAAAAAACACGGCTCGAATGGTACGATCTCTCCGTCACCCCAGAATGAAAGGGGTGATCTCATAGTTCTAGGTCTGTGAAGATGCATTGTTAGGTGCTCCATTTTCATTTCCCATTGAGGCCGAACCTAAACCTGTGCTCAAGAGATAGTTGTCCATAAACATATAAGGGATGTATGGAATCTCATGAAGAGAGGAGACATGGTGGTCCCCCCCCAGACCTCCCGGATCCCACGAGTGAATCGAAAGCTCTATCTACATTGGATCTCACCTGAATCGCCCCAACTATCCTCCTGAGGTTTCAAAACCTAGTTCGAACAAGACCATGCTAATGTGCCTTGGATGATCCACATCTCAGGGTCAGGAGTCGATGAACACATTGAACTATCCATGTGACTGAGAGACCTCATAGCCTAGGCACAACGACACAATTATCAGGGGCGCGCTCTAACACTGAGCTAATAGCCCTTCGTGCGAGCCTCCCACTGGGGGCCCGCTATGCCAAAAGTGATAGAAACCCCATCCCTCTCTTTCCTTTTTTTCTCCCCCATGTCGCCACACGGGGGGACATGGGGACATAAAAAAGGGGATCCTATCAACTTGTTCTGACCTTGGATAATAAGCTCATGAACTTGGTCTTACTTCAACGTCGAGAAACGAAAGAAGACTTCCATCTCCAAGTTTAGCTCAGATGTAGCTCCAATTTTTTTTGTTTTGGGTGTGAAGTAGTGACGAATAGAAATACCAAAAAATCATTAGCTATCCCTAAAAAGGAGGTGATCCAGCCGCACCTTCCAGTACGACTACCTTGTTATGACTTCACTCCAGTCAGTAGCCCTGCCTTCGGTATCCCCCTCATTGCAGTTAAGGTAAAGACTTCGGGCATGGCCAACTTGCATAGTGTGACGGGCGATGTGTACAAGGCCCGGGAACGAATTCACCACCGTATGGCTGACCGGAGATTACTAGCGATTCCACCTTCATGCAGGGGAGTTGCAGCCTGCAATCCAAACTGAGGACGGGTTTTTGGGGTTTTCTCACCCTCGCTGGATCACGACCCTTTTTCCCGACCATTGTATCACCTCTGTCACCTAGGGCATACGGGGCATGATGACTTGAAATCATCCTCACCTTCCTCCAGCTTATCACCGGAACTCTGTTCAGGGTTCCAAACTCAACGATGGAAACTAAACACGAGGGTTGCACTCGTTGTGGGACTTAACCCAACACCTTACGGAACGAGCTGACGACATCCATGCACCACATGTGTCCGCGTTCCCGAAGGTTTTAAGAGGATTCACAGCATGTAAAGCCCTAGTATGTTTCTTTTCTTTGCATCATACTAAACCACATGCTCCACCACTTGTGCGGGCCACCGTCAATTCCTTTGAGTTTCAGTCTTGATCCCCAGGCGGGATACTTAACATGTTAGCTCCAGCATGACACGAGTCGATACACACAATGCTTAGTATCCATCGTTTATGACATGGACTACTAGGGTATCTAATCACATTTTCTCTCCTAGATTTCATCTTTCAGTGTCAATGTCGGCCTAGCTGAGTGCTTTCCCCATTGGTGTTTTTTCCGATCTCTATGCATTTCACCACTCCACCGGAAACCCCTACCGTACTCCAGCTTGGTAGTTTCCACCGCCTATCCATGGTTGAGACCTGGGATTTGACGGCGGACTTAAAAAATCCACATATAGACTCTTTACGCCCAATCATTCCGGATAACGCTTGAATTCCTTGTCTTACCGCGGCTGCTGGCACAGAGTTAGCTGATGCTTATTCCCCAGATAATGTTATTGCTTCTTCTCCGGTAAAAGAAGTTCACGACCTATGGGCCTTCTACTGCCACGCGGAAATGCTCCATTAGGATTTTTACCACTGCAAAAAATTCCCCACTGCAGCCTTCTATAGGAGTCTAGGCCATGTCTCAGTCCCAATGTGGCTGATCATACTCTCGGACCATGTACTGATCATTTCCTTGGTAAGCTATAGCCTCACCAACTAGCTAATCAGACGCAACCCCCTCCTAAGGTGGATTCCTCCTTTTGCTCCTTAGCCTACTAGGTATTAGTAGCTGTTTCCAGCTGTTGTACCCCTCCCAAGGGAAAGTTCTTACGTGTTACTCACCCGTCCACCACTGGAAACACCACTTCCCGTCCGACTTTCTTGTGTTAAGTAGGCCATGGATGAGTTCAATCCATTAGGTTCTTTGATTTTTTCAGAAAAGACACAAGATGATATTAAAACCTATAGTTTATTAAATCTATAAAATGAAAAAGATCCTGGAAAAACCAACTAGTTTCTCCCCATAACAAAATATCATAATAGATATGTTGGAGATACCCTGGGATTTGAACAGCTTCGTTTCCCATTAGAGCCTGAATAAGCTCGGGTATGCTCCACTCTGGTGGAAATTTTTTATTTGAGAGTAGAACCAACTCTGCGCATTTATCGTGGATTTCATGAAATAATAGGTCTAATTCAGGTGGAGCGCTTTTTGCATCTGAAACAGTTGAAGAAAGTGTCAGAGAAGCTTTGGATACAGGGAACGATAAAAGATCACCCTCCCTAAAGAGTAAATCACTAGGCGTTGGATTACCATAAACCAATATTTATTGAATTTCCATTTTTTTGTCAAGAAATAAAAATTATTCTTTCCAGACAACTTAACACCATCAAGAATGTACGAGTAGTGAATAATTATAGGGAACTTTTTTTGGTTGTTCACTAAAGAATAAAATCATGGGACTTTTGGGGTGTAAAATTTGCTTACTTATCTTATTATATTTCTTGCGGGATGGTAGAATGACCATTTCATCCTCAGTCAATTCCCTTATCCTCCAGCGCACTATGCTATCCTTTTCTACATCATTCTTTCTTTCCGGGAGGTCGGTCTCCCAAATCTTTTCACTCAGTTACTTCTCTTACTCACCCGAGGCACACTTGTTATATCTCCTTCATAACGCCTGACTTCTAAGCCATCACTGTTTTGAAGCTTCCGTCTTGTTTTCCTGGCTCTCCTCATGGATTGAAAGCTTCTTACCGCTTCATTCTTTCTCGTGGGTTCAGGCTTCAAGTACTTTCAAATATTCTAATCACTGAATCACATTTTAGTTTTTTTATCAAAATCTCTCTCTTAGTATAAGATAAAAAAATCTTTCTTTCTTTCAACACCTATCCTGAGCCGGAGGTTACTCTTTCATGGAATTGAATGAGACTTGATTTCCCATTTCTTTAGTCACTCTAAATGCTTCAGGGGAAGAGGGGCGTAGAGAATATCTAGTTCGAAAGTTGGGGCTATTCCGATTCAAGATATGAGCCAGAGCTGCTAATGGCTCACTAAACTCTCTTTATCCTAGGAACATGCCTCTTTCTAATGCCCAACCCACCAAGAGAAAAAAAATAGACCAGTGGCATGAGAAAAATTGACTATTTCTCAGTCCTAGAGATGGTGAAATTACACCTGATATACCAACCAGACAATTCGTTTTTTGAATTCCTTTTCTTCCCAAGAACTAGAGGGTATACGGGTAAGTGCTAGTGCTTTTTCTCAGATAGCCTTTACTACTGAGGTGAGTAAGCTAGATCTCCCTCCTTTATTCCATTCTTCGTTCCTTCCTACTGGTAGGGGTATTTCCCTCAAATCAATCCTAAACTGCTATTGTATTGATAGTACGAGCATAAATAGCTGTTTCCGCCCATTGGTTTAGCTGATAGAGAACATTAATTTAACTCATTTCTTAGTTCTTTCCGCAAGAAGAACGAAGACGCTATTTACTACACCAGCGCTTGTATGGAGAAAGAAAGTCCCATATTACCGAGTAGGACTTCTCTTCGATCTTTGTCTGGCCATGGTTAATAAAATTCAAAATCATCTATTATAAATAAGGTTACTTATTTCTTCATTTACTCCTTGGATAATTTTATTCCTAAAACGATTACTGCAAACTTTATTTTAATAGAAATAAGGCCAAGGGATTCAAGATTTCTGTTTATAGAAGGAAGCCTTCAAAAGGAAGGAAAGAGCAGTTACCAGCCTCTCTGACTCCGCTCCGATAGTATTGGGTCTGTATTAGGGCCTATATTGCTAAGTAAGGTTTTTTCTTTCTCTTAGGGACACAGCATAGTAGTCTTTAGTCAAGTGTTCTCAGTCCAAGGGTTTAGAAGAAAATCTTTTAAGCTATCCATTCTCCCTACCTTTCAAGGGATTCCACATCATTCCTCTTCTAAAATTCTACGCTCAGCCTATTGGTAGGTCAGATTGGTCTCGGAAAGCCCGCTACCCATAAAGGGGAAGTGGATACAAAACCTCCTTATAATATTTCTTTTATGTAGTTCCATCTTCACATGGAAAGAATAAGTTGAGATAAAGAATGAATTCGGTTCCCCGAGGAAGAGGGCATTTAATCAATGTTTAGCTAGTCCCTTGAAATCGTTACAGAGATTCCCCACAAGCGGATAAATGAAGAAGAAAGAAACCTCACATCTATTATCCCACGCATTAATTCTTTTAATGACTTCAGTTACGGGGTTCATATGGACTCTTCTGGACTCTTTTTTCCTTCTACGAGGCTATCCTAGTTCTGCCAACACAGGGAATTACTATGATATGAGAGAGAAATACCCGCAATTATTTGATAGGTAAATAAAAATGAGGGGATGCAATTTCCAAATGGGGGAGTGATGTAACATTTGAGGTATTTATAGAATAATAAATTTTCATATCCATTAATATTTAGGAATAAGATATTAATTTTATGTTAAATAGGAAACATTGTTTTATAGTGTAATTGACATGCAACAACTGGTTTATCTAAAATCATACCCACCACACAACTTTGACATCTACAGAAAAATTAAACAATAATATTATTGTAATTTTAAATGGTAGTTAATGCATAACCATTGTATTGGGGGGAATGAATAGAACTTAATAAAATATTATTATATATGTTTTTTAATGTTAATAATTTTATCCAATAATTTTTAGAGGCTTAAAATGAGAGTGAATCCAATTTTAAACATAAAATACTATATATTATTTAAAAGCCTATTTTACCATCTTTTGATACAGGACCCATATTTTAATATGGTTTTTTTCATATTTATATGTTATATTTGACAAAATAAACTTTTTAATTATAAGTGGAAGATAAAAAATTTTATTTGGTTGAAATTTTGGTATTTTTTTGAAAAATTAATATTTTAATGAATAGTAAAAAATACAACATTTTAATTTAAAACTGCATTTTCGTCTAATTTATTTTTTAGTAATTTAATCCTTTTGATTGATTTTAAAGTGTAATTGGAATATGTTTTTATAATTTAATCAAATTTTGGTCAATGAAAGTAATTTTACATTTAAATTGTATATAATCATACGTCAATCTTTTGATATTTTTGATTTCTTAAAAACCAACTTTTTGATTTTGAAAACAATAACTAATTTTAAATTAATTATTTCAATTTCCATGTTTTGAATTTTGAAAATTTGATTCCATATTTTATGTCAGAAGGTCAAAATTATTTAAATATGAAACCTTTATTTTTGGTCATTATGAAAAGTAAATTCAATAATTATTTTTTATTTACCATGGTTAAAGGGGAAATCTGGTAAATACGGGTAAATAAATTACATTATAATAATATAAAATTACCCTATAACGTGGTCTAATACTATTGGATGAGATATTTCTAACGATGATAATCCTTGTGTATATTTTAGGAACCCATGGATCCACATGGATGTGATAATGGCATGTTATAATAATTAATTAAAATTCAATTGAAATATAACATAAACTTGTATCTTTTACTAATACAATTTTAATATCGGGTTATATAACTAATATATTTGACTCTAAATAGTAATTATAAAGCTAAAAATATTTCCTATATCATGGTAATTTATTTATAAATTTTATACATTAAATAAAAAAATATATTTTTGAAATAATGACGATGTAATGATTATGTTATTAATGAAATACTCAAATAATGGATATTATAAATACTAAAATAAGTGTAATTTGAAACATTGGATGAAATACAAGAATTTTATTGATGTCTATGACATATTATATTTTTGTTATTATTTTTCGTTTGAAAGAATCAATTTTTTACGACTTTATCATAAATCAATTACTAAATAGTGACAAATTTGACCTAAATGAGTTTTTTTAAAAAAAAATACTCTTATATTAATTGATATAATAGTCCAAAAAATATAATATTTGACGAATATAATTATATAATGTCAAAAATGTCATTAATGATCTACTTTTGGTTATATTTTTATTTTATATTAACTATACTAACTATATTTTATTAAAATAGAAGAAGACATCGTAAGAGTTAATGTTTTTAACTAAGAGTTAAATCCAAAAGATAAGGTTTAATTTTTGACCTACGATTTTCGAAAACCTATTTTTTTTTGACTATTACGACCCATACTCAAATTAACATCGAAATATATCACTTTGAAACAATTTATAATAAAATAATACTTCATGGTTTTCCTAAAGTGCCCCTCCTTCCACTAATAAAAGGCCACCACCTCTACCCACATACTCACAACTCTAAATCTACTTGTCTCATCCAAAATCTACTAAAATAAACTCCCAAAATCCCTCCACTCCTTCTAGAAGCCTTAGCTTGGGTATACGAAAATTCAAGAAATCATTTTGGGTCAAATAAAAAAACTTACCTGATTTAGACATAATGTCTTCTCTCAAGTTCCTTATCTTTATTTTCCTTCTCCACTCTATATGCTCTTATTATTATACGATTAAATAAAAACAATAGTATAATAAATATAAGATGATTTTTTATGATAATTATTCTAACTACACATAGAAACACCACCATCTAATGGATATGAACATACTGTTTCTATGTAAGACGATCTACTGTCTCACAAAACAATGATTATACAATTTCTTCTTACCCCCTATCATGGAAGCCATTATGAAGGAAAAATATTTATATATGATATATATTATATTTTTATTTTCTCTATACTTCTGTAATTCATACTTAAAACATACCTTTATGATTTCCATGATGTGTAAATATGATAATTTCATTTGAGGAAGTGTCCACTACCACCCACTCAATGTGATGTGACTCGTTCATGCTATACATGGAACATATAAAGGATGGTTTTATTAAACATATGGTACATAAATGACATAAATATAATTATGGTATTATAATATAAATTTATATAATTTTATTATTATTCTTTTAATATGGCAATGAAATGATTGTCACATTCATGCGTATGTACGGCCTATCATCTCCATGAACGATGCTTTTCATTTCCTATCTCCAAATAGTATGGATATTACAAATACATATATACTGGATATATATGAAATCTAAATCATGAATAATATTATAGAGATTATGGACTTTGACCACATGGACAAATTATAACAAAACATGTCCATTTTCGATTCAAGTTCCAAATACCGACTAAACAACCAATATGAACTTAAATAACTTTGTAATTTTTATTGCATGGTAATAAGTGATATAGAATGAATGATAAAAATTAAAAATTATTACACCATACGATTTAAATAAATGATTTGAAATTCATGAAACCTTGATCTATGTATATTGTTATATCTAGCCTTTAAACATAATTTATCAGCTTCTATGATTTGAATTTAAAAAAATGGTCATCTACAGTTGTGATCAGTAGGTTATATAGAGTTGGATAGAACTAACTTGTTTTTTGGAGAATAGTAACATACCCTTATGAATAGTAATATTACCCTATGAATAGTAAATCATGTTATTATATTATTTTATTTAGGTTATAAGATAATGAGAATTTGATTAATTTTTCAAGGTGATAAAAAATGAGTTATAAATATAATTTTTCTTAAATTTGGACAAATTATGAATTTATTTAAAAATTAAATTAGAAATATTTAGATATTTATTTTCATGAAATGGAGTTCATTTTTGAATTATATGCGTCGAAAAATGCATAGGGTGAATTTCTAGGACATTTCTAAATTTTCTGAATTTTTGGTGAATAATAGAATACGATAAATTACAATAAATGAAAAATACTTGTTTTACTGCCTCATAAAGAGATTCAAGGCTTTGTAAGCCCATTTTTTTTTGAACTCACGTGAAATTATTACTATTTTGGGTAACATGAATTATTAATATTCATAGACTTGAGAAAAAAATATTATAATGATGATTAAAATAATTTACTATCCCTTCTCTCCACCACTATAAATACCACCCTCATTCCCCTCTTCCCATAACACCACTAAAGGCTTTAGAATTTTTTAAGTTCTACCATACTCCTTCACCAAGGTTCTTTACCACGTCCAATACCTTCTGGTATCACCAAAAGGCTAAAACCAATGTTCTTAAGGATGATCTCCAGGAGAAGAGATCAAGAGGTACGAATCCTCTTCCTTTTCCACGTGTTTTCATTTCAATACCTTTCTTTTCCTATACTCTCTTCCCCGCCAATTATCTTGGATTAATGAAACATCCATAATTTTATATATTTTATATTTTATCATGTTAAAGTAAAAGATTCATCATCTTTCTTTCCCTCCCCTCCACCTTATTCTAAAAATGAAAACATCATCCGTGACATGCCGATTTACCAAAATTGTGTATGATGTGGTTCCAATTTACATTACATACATCAAAGATGATCATAAATCCCTATTTAGGGGGAAATAGAATTTAATTTTATCATATCACCTATTCCATTTTCTGTAATGAACTTCTATACATGATGTTAAATTATATAATGAATCAAGTTCATGATTATCGAGGAACCACCAAAAAATGATCTAAAAAACATCCTTAATGTTTTAGGTAAGGATCCATAATAATATATGGTAAAAAAAATATTTTTGGTATCATTATATTTTCCAAAAACATATTAATACCATTTCATCCCACTTATGTAATTTCATTTTTATATGACAAGATAATCAAATACAAACCATCCATGGAAATCATGTAAAGAATTCACCCAAAAACAAGAAATGAACAAAATAATAACAATATATGGGTGAAATGAAATAATAAAATGATCTTATAAGGTATTATAAACATTAATTCACTTCTTTAAGATATTAAAAACATTATTTTATCCATTATATAATAGTTTTAAACATGTTTTATGTAATGAAAAACTGAGTTAAGTGAATTCTTAACCTGATTTCCATTCATTGGGTTAACCTTCAACTTCATTATTTTTGTGGTATTAATTTTTTTGTGTGGTTAATTTTTTATATTTTGTTGAATTAAGAGTATTAATAGATTATATACATAATATATCTAGTCTATTAAGTCTCAATTCAATTATATGTTATTTTTAAGGGACTTTTCTTTTAAAATCTTCTTTTAGAATTCACTTTTATGAAATTCAAAAGGAATGTTTTTATGAAATTATTCATGTTGTATGATTTTTTTCTTGTTCTTGGGAATTTTTTGTGATTAATGTTGGGACCAATATTTCCCTCCAATGTAATGGGTATGTGTGTGCTGGAGGTCAGACGTATGGTTACTCCAAGTTTAACAGTGATGGTTACACAATAAGAAGCCGTCTGTGTTACATTGTAAGGTAGCCATGAGGCTTTCAAATCATAAAGTATCCATGATGTTTAAAAAACTAAGTATGTAATTCCCCAAGATACCTTTATGGTTATATTTTATGTTCTCTATGTTATTTTGAAATCTCATTGAAATCTCAAGTTTCACAATGTATTTTTATATGGGTGATGTGTATGCATTTTTTAATATGATTTAATGTGTTGCATGTATTCATGGACTATTTTCTCATTTCTTTATTTTTATATCCCTTACTGAGATATTTGTTCTCACCCCATGTTTTTAAATGATTTTCGCAAGTTATAAGGGTGTTTAAGGCAATGAAGGAATCCATGGTAAATGTTATGATGATTTGTAAATGAAAAAATGTTTTATTTGAAATGTTTTATATGATAGAAGAAATGGATACTATTTATGTGGTATCTCTTATTTAGGAATATGTAATGTTATGTGTGAATTATATAGAAATTCATTAAAAATATAAACCTGGAAAGACCATCAATTTTAATGGAAGTGAGTTATTGACTAAAATTTCAAGATTATGTAATGTAATATGGCCAGGTTCTCATAGTTGGTAACATAGGATGGTTTAGATTACTTTAGGGATTTGGATGATTTTAGTAGAATTACATAAATGTTTTTTTACATTATGGTAAATTTGAAATGATATATCATTTAATTATTACCATGTTTCTTCAACTAATATATGTTTTCTCGGAATGGTTTTCCATAGACGAAAAATAGAAGATGTAGAGGAGAGGCATTAAAAAACGACATCCTTTCGAATATATAGCCCATAATGGTAGGGATTAGAACTAATAAGTTTTTTATAGTAATGGATCAACTAAAAAAGAATATAAATGGTGGATGAATCCATGAAAATGAACAACCAGAGGTACCAAAAAATAAAATGACAATAGTGGAACATTTATTGAGACAACACCCTCCTAATTTTAATGGATATTCTGACATAGTAGCAGTTGAAGGATGGATTAAGGCCCTTGAAAAGATATTTGATGTTATGGGATATTCAGATAATCAAATGTAATGTCATTCCATATATCTTTTTGAAGGTGAAGCTAATCAGTGATGGTCAATGGTCAAATATATCAGGGATAGTGAGGAGATTAATTCCTTGGAGTGGGATGATTTTAAAAGTGTTTTCATTGAAAAATATTTTCTTAAGGTGGTGAAACATATGATGGAGAATAAATTCCATGAAATGAAGGGAATTAAGGAATATTTAGTGTATTTGATTGAAGAAAACATCACATGACTGAAGAGGTATGGCTCACATTTTATTCTGGATCATGATAGCCAAATCAACCACTTTTACTCCAGATTAAAGCCAATGTATCAAAGGGCATTGGCCTCCCATGAATTCAATAGTTATAAGAAACTTTTATAATGGGATGAGAGGTTAGATATGGATTTTTAAATCAATCATGTTCACTTTGAAAATAAGTAGAAGAATAGGTCCAGATGGTGAGTAATCAACCATAGAAATGTAATTGTATGAAATTCCAGTTTCTTTTTTTGTGAAATGTTTAGCAAAAAGCACCTTGGGAAGTGCCTTACCAAAACTAGGAGTTCTTTTCAATATGGTAGTATTGGACATATTTTCCACGATTGTAATGATAGTGATCCTAAGACTAATCCAGATAGGTAAATTGTCATGTGTTTTACATGGGAAGAGATGGGTCATTATGAAAATACCTGCACAAAGAGGGGTCTGAATGATGTAAAGAAGCCATAATATAAGTAAAAAGGTGTAGTTAGATCCTTTGCAACTACGATAGTAGACATCGGGCATTCTAATGATGTTTTATCAGGTACATTGTTTTTTTACTCATATATTTCTAATGTTTTGTTTGATACGGTGCCTACAAATTCTATTATTTCTAATCAATTATCTGATAAATTGTAAATATCACCACATCAAATGAGACTATAACGTATTGTTAAAACACTAGGGGGAAATATCATAGAAAAGAAGAATAATAAGAATCTTTCTATTGTGGTATGTGGAAATAATTTACCTAGAAAACATGTTATTTTTTTACATAGTAGAGTTTGTTTTCATTCTTTGAATGGATTGGGTTTCTGTTTATCAAGTTAAGATTGACTTTAGTACTAAAGAAGTTGTTTTTCAGAAAGAGTTTCAGTTTTTTTACAAAAAAACCCATACAATTGATAACATATTAGGAAGCTATGAAACTATTAAAATATGGAAATGAATGTTATATTTCTCATATTTTTGAAAATAGGGGAAAATCTAAGAATAATAATGTTCAATGGGTATATGAAAACCATGATGTTTTTTCTGATGAGTTACCCAATTTCATACATGATTGGTAAGTCAAATCCAAAATTGAAATTTTTCCTGAAGCTAAGCCAATTTCAAAACCCCTATATTAAATGGGTCAAATAGAACTTATTGAATTGAAAATTTAGTTACATGCATTTATTGATAAAGGATTCATTCATCCTATCACATTATTATGGGGTGCTCCTATATTTTTCATTAAAAAAAGATGTTTTTATGAGACATCATTGATTATAAATCCTTGAATAACATCACTATTAAAAACAAGTATCCTTTGCCTCATATTAATGAATTGTTCGACCAACATTAGGGAGGTCAGTACTTTTCCATGATTGAATTTTGATCAGTATACCATCTGCTGAAGGTGAATGAGGATGACATCAATAAAATGGATTTTTGAACTATAAACAAGAATTATGAATTTTTTGTTGTGATATATGGGTTAACTAATGCACCTGATGTATTCATGGAACTTATGAATATAATATTTCATGATTTCTTTCATATGTTTGTGGTTGTTTTTATTGATGATAATCTAGTATTTTATAAGAGTAAAGAGGATCATGAAAATAATTTAAGGGTAGTTTTACAAAAATTGAAGGAAAATAAATATTATAGAAAATTCAACAAGTGTTATTTTTGGTTACTATAGATTTATATTTTTTGGAAACATTGTAAATTGGGATGGAATAATAGTTCATCTTGCCTATAGAAAAGTGGTTGATGAATGGAAAAGACATAAAAATGTTACACAGATTCATAGTTTCCATGGATTAGTATAATATTATAGATGGTTTGTTAAAATATTTTCATGGTTATCTATCCTACTAACTATGCTACCACGAAAAGGGGAGAAATTTATTTAGACAGAATAATGTGATGTTTGTTTTGAGGAACTAAAGAAGATATTTGTGAAGGCTCATGTTTTGGTCGTACCTTCCCGAAATGGTGAGTTTTTCATCTATAGCGATACTTCATTGAAGAGACTTGGTTGTGTTTGATTCATAATGATCATGTAATTGAATATTCTTCAAGAAAACTAAAACATCATGAGTTAAATTATCCCAAACACGATATGAAATTGGCAGCTATGGTTTTTTTTGAAAATTTGGATGCATCAGTTATATAGAGCCAAATGTCAAATATATAATGACCATTAAATTTTGGTGTATATGTTCACTCAAAAGGAATCAAACATGATGCAGATAAGATGTGTTGAAATGATAATGGATAATTTTTGCACGATAAATTACCATCTGGGAAAAGAAAAAAAGTGGATGATTCCTTGAGAAGAAAATATCATTCATCATTAACCATGTAACATTTGGAACATGATACCTTAATTTATGATTTGATGAATTATGGATTTGAAGTTGTTGGTGAAAGAAATTCCTCTATTTTTTTAGGTTTTAGTGTAATAATCATTGTCAGAGATAATTAACCAATTACAGAAGTAAGACTGTTAGCTACAGAAAAATATAGAAGTGGCAAAAATGGGTATGTTTCCAAAATTTAACCTTGATAATGTCTTTTTTTTATAAAATGGTAAAAGGTTGTGTGTGCCCTGTGAATAATAGTTGAATAAATAGTAGTTGTGTGAAGCTCATAGTTCTTCATTTTATGTTCATCCTGGCAGTACTAAGACGTACAGAGACCCTCAGGAGTATTATTGGTGGAATAGAATGAAAAGAGATATTTCAGATTGTACCATGAAATTTTTTTCATGTCAATAGGTTAAAGTAGAGAAGTAGTTACTAAAGGGGTTGCTTCAGCCACTTCCAGTTCAAGAGTGTAAGTGGGATAATATATCCATGGACTTAGTGGTGGGGCTACCTCATAATTCTCAATGTAACAACGCAATTTGGGTTATTGTTGCTCGGTAGACAAAATCTACACATTTTATTACTATTCGAGATACAATGTATTTGGATCAACTTTCTCGATTGTACATCAAAGTGATTTTCGGGTTACATGGAGTTCCTCTTTACATTGTATATGACCAAGATCACAGGTTAACTTATAATTTTGGAAGGGACTTCAAAAGTCATTGGGCATGGAATTAAATTTCAGTACAGTTCTTCAGCATCCATCAGATGGCCAGTCAGAACGAACGATTCAGACATTAGAGGATATGCTTCGATCTTATTCAATGGAATACTATGGAAGTTGGGAACAATATATTTCATTAGTTGAGTATTCTTATAATATCAATTTTCATTCTATTATACTGATGGAACCATTATAAGAATTTTATGTTAAGTGGTATAGAACTCCAGCATTATGGGATGATGTCATGGAAAGAAGTTGATGGGACCAATATTAGTTGAGGAAGTGGCATCAAAAGTGAAGATGATCCAACAACACATGAGGACAACTCAATGTAGGAATAAGAGTAATGAAGAAAACTAGAGGAAAGACTTTTATTTGCAGGTATGTGATCATGTTTTTCTTAGAATCTCTCCAGGGAAAAGTGTCCTGCATTTTTTTAATAAAGGAAAGCTAAGTCAACGGTTCATAGGACCTTATGAAATATTGGATAAAGTTGGAGCAGTCACCTACCGAATATCTTTACCTCTGATTTTATTGTAGGTACCCAATATTTTTTTCATGTTTTGATATTTAGAAAGTATGTTCTAGATACATATCATGTTTTGTTCGAAGAAGTAGTTCTGCTGGAAGAGATCCTTTCTTATGAAGAGAAACCAGATGAGATTATTGATCAAAAGTGAAGAAGTATTGATGAATAAGATAATCCCATAGGTAAAGTATTTTTGGAGAGACCACATGGTTGAATACGAAACATGGGAATCTGAAATTTATTTTAGGGAAATCTACCCTTACTTATGTAATAAGTAAATAAAATTTCAAGGTTGTAATTTCCAGAAGAAAGGGATAATGTGACACATCTTGTTTATAAAAAATAATTTGAAATTAACAAAACTATTTTTATGTAGATAGATATAAATATAATTTAATCATAATTTTTTTACTTATATTATTTGAATTTTATAAATGGTCATCTATGGTTGTGATCAGTAAGTTATTTGGAGTCTCATAGAACGAACTTGTTTTTTTGGTGAATAGTAACATACCATTATGAATAGTAATATGAATTGTAATATGAACCTTATGAATATTAAATCATATTATTATTTTACTTTCATATGGTTATAAGATAATGATATTTTGATAAATTTTTCATGGTGATAAAAAATGAGTTATATATTTTAGATTTTTTTTGAATAAATTATTATTTTAATTAAAAATTAAATTAATAATATTTAGAATATTCTATTCATGAAATGGAGTTCATTTCTTAATTCTACACATCGAAAAACTATTAGGGTGATTTATTGGGATTTTTCTAAAATTCGTGAATTTGGGATGAATAGTAAAGTACGATAAATTACGATAAATGCTAAATACTTGTTTTACTACATAATAAGGTGATACAAGGCTGATGTAAGCCCAATTTTTTATATATTACATGAAATTATTACTATTTGGGATCACATGAATGAATAATATTTGTAGTATTGAGCTCAAATATTATAATAATGATATAAATAATGTATAATCCCTCCACTCCTCAACTATAAACACCACCCGCATTCCCCTATTCTTCTCACACCTCTCAATACTTAGGAATCTTCTATGTTCTTCCAAATTACCTCCACAAGGATATTACCTACATAAAGGGCCTTATTATATTACCAAAATCACCAAACCAAAGACCCTAAGGAGGATCTCAACTAGAAGATATCAAGAGGTAAGAATCATCTACTTTTTTCATGTGTTTTATTTCCAATTCTGTTTATTTCTTATAAAATATTTCCTACTCCAAATCATGGAGGTATGAAATCTCAAGAATAAGGTATATTTTTTATGTTATCATGTTCATGTAAATGATTCATAATCTTTGTTCCTCCCCTCCCCCTCTTCTTCTAAAAATAAAAACACCATCTATGATGTGATGATTTACCAAAATCATGGACGATGTGTTTCCAATTTCCATTACATCCTTCCATGATGACCATGGAACTATTTTAATGGGTAAAACTGAATTTAAGTGTTTGATATAACCTATTTCATGTTCTATAATGAACTTATATGAATAAAATTCAACTATATAATGAAACAAGTTCATGATTATCGAGGAACCGCCAGAATTGATCTAAACCAAGATCATTAATGTTTTATCTAATGATCCAAAATAATATATGATAAAAAATGATATATGGTATCATTATATATTTTGGAAACATATGAGTACCACTTAATTACACTTCTTTAATGTCATTTCCATAAAAAAAGATAATCAAATACAAACCGGCCATGGAAATCTTGTAAAGAATACACCCAAAACAACGGAAGGAAAACATACTGATAATTAAATGGTGAAATGATGTAATGAAATGATCATATAAGGTATTGTAAACATAAATATTTTTATTTAATATATTAAAATCACACTTTTATTCATTATACATCATATTTATACATGTGTGAAGTAATAAAAACCCGACGTAAGGGAATTCTTTACCCGATTTCCATTCATTGGGTTAACCTTCTACTTCATTATTTATGTGTTATTAAATTTTTTTTGTGATGTATTTTACATATATGATTTTGAATTATGTTTATTTATTGAGTTTATGAACATTACTTCCACTCTATTAAGTCTCAATTCAATTATATGATGTTTGTAAGGGACTTTTCTTTTATTATACTCATTTAAAATTCTTGTTTAAGATATATGAAATCAATGTTTTTATGTAATTATTCATGTTGTATGACTGTGTTATACTTCTTGGGAATTGGTTATGAGGAAGTGTGGGACATATATCACCCTAAAATTCATTTTCTATGTGTAATTTTTAGGTCAACCATATGGTTACTCTATGTGTAACTACGATGGTTACATAATAAGGTATTTGTGAGTGTTAAATTATAAGGTAGCCATTGGGGTTAAAAATAATTAGGTATCCATGATGGTTAAAAAAACTAAGTAAATAATTCCCCAAGATATATTTATGGTTATATTTTATGTTTTATATGTTTTTTGTAAATGTAAATTGAATCTCATGTTTCTCAAAGTATGATTATATGGGTGACAAGGATATCTTTTTGAAAATGATTTCATACTATACAAGTATTTATGGAAAAATGTGTTCTTTCCTTCTTTTCATATCCTCTACTGAGAATTTTTTTCTCAAATTTTTTTTATGATTTTCATAGGTTATAAAAAGGTGTTGGACAAATATAGACTCTGTGTTGAATGTTATGATGATTTGACAAATAAAATATATTTTTTTGAAATGTTTTATATTTTGGTTGAAATGGATATGGTTCTTGTGTTATTTTCTCTATATGAATGTGGAATGTTACTATGTTTTATATACTGATTCTCTAAAACTATATACATTAAAATACCCTCAATATTAGAGGAAGTGATTTCTTGGCTAAAATTTTAAGAAAATGTAATGTAGAAAGGTGAAGTCCTTATTAGAATGTTCATAACAAGTAAAAATTAACAAAAGTATATTATTCAGGATTATAAAAATGAACAAGAGAAGTCAGATTCGAGGTAAGTGACATTAATTCAATATCCTTTAATTGAAGAATATTTTGATTTTATACGTCACCTTCTTTTATACAGTGCATAGTAAACCCTTGTGACTTTTAATTTCATTCAAAGGGAATAATTTTTCTACAAAACATTTTACTAAACGAAATAAGGACTTTTTTTAATGTATAATGCAAATATGAATCCTCAGCCTCCATAACTGTTATTTGATATGTTTCTTCCTCTATAAGTCATAATTTTTTTAAAAATGAAATGTATTCTATCATTCCATTTTTTATGTTTTTTTTATTGAAAATTATTTTGAATGTGGATTTACAATTTCAATATATTGAAATGATTTTTTTGTGGTTGCAAATGAAATTTTATTAGTGAAATGTAGATATTATAAATATTTTAAGTTTCATGATTATATAATAGTACTTGTAAATTTTAAGGGTGGTTATGTGATATACCAATGAATGGTTGTTTCGAAATAATCCAAAAATGGGTGGTTCGTGATAAACTAAGAATGAGTGGTTAAGTTATTACATCCAATGCATTTGGTATAGAAGTAATCCTTATGGATATTCAATATAGTGATATGTGTGGAAGTATACGATCCGGTTATTCATTTATATATTCTTGTTTCCCAATATACCTTTATCTGTTATATGTTTTTTCCTATTGGATATATGGAAATCATTTACTTATAAAAAGGGTAAGTAGTGAGCTTATTTTCAATGAAGTATATTTACTAATTCTAAAAGGTGATGATTATTTCTTTATGATAAAGTAATTATGGTTTTAAATTTTTCCCAAGAATAGTAGTTTTCCTTCCTTGTGTATCCATTACTGAGATTTTTCTGCCCATCCCATGTTTGGAAATTTTCTTCAAATGACATAAAGAAGAATACAGTGAAGGATGGGATTAAGGAAAAAACCTGATGTTTAAACAAGAATCCAACCATGTATATTTTTAAAATAATATATTTTATCAAAAAATTGGATAGGGAGTAGATGTGTCTACTTGTAATATTTAAGTTGTTTTGTATAAGTTATGACTTAATTATCTAATGTTATCAACCTGAAAAGATCCCCAATGTGAATTAAATCCAAATTAATGAGTAATATCAAGATTAATTAATATTTAAGGTTGGGGCCTTAACTATTATTTTTTAATTAAAAAAAATATCAATGATAATCTATTGTTATTATTGAAAATTTAATGTGATCACTGTAAAGAACATGTATCTAGTACCCCATATTGATGACTTGTTCAATAAACTATGTAGAGATCAATAAATTTTTATGATTTATCTATATTTTATATATCATTAATTTAATGTTAATATTGAAATTATACCTAATAAAATATTCTGTATTCTTTTTGGAAAATAAGGATTTATAGTGATGCATTTTGCTCATACTAATTACACCACCATTTTCTTGGATTTAATGAATATAGTATTTTGATATTACCTTTATTATCTTGTTGTAATCTTTATAGAAGATATTCTTATTTTTTTAAAAGGGAATATAATAAGAATTCTAGGAACCCATATTCACATATCTTATAATGAAATTATAAACAAGACAATTCTAGCTACGTTACTGAAAGATGTGACCCGATTTTCACCATAAAAAATAATATATAAAAATGAAATACTCGATCACAAATATTATAAATGAAATTTTATGATTATATATTTATGAAATAAGCAAAATTTCTTTGATAAATGCTATCCATGTCATTAAATGAGAACATCCCTAATTTAACTGACATATTCTTAGTTCACATGATGTCATCACCAATGTCCAGTGAATAACTTAGAGACATAATTAATTCAAAAAAATTATTCAAACCCAAGGACAAATAAAACCTAATAAGGGTGAGATAAAATTCATATTAAGTATAAGAATAAAAATTACAATTTAATTTCATCAATGAGAATATTTAGTTAATATAGTCATGACGACATTATTAGAGTGCAAGAGATAATCATAAAATAACTGTACACATCAATACCAAGATCATCAAATATGAATACATTGAAAAGGAAATAGTCATAAGAATAATTAATCATGACCTTTGTGATATAAATTTTAATTTTAATAAACATTATAAAACCATAACAAGTATAACAAAATTATTTCTCATCTCAGAATATTTCTCTTCATAACTCTTATTTTTTCCATTGTAGAAAATTACTAGAGGCTAGTTTAATCCATTAGAAAAACCCTCATGTGACAACCTATTTCTTTCCTATCAAGACATGGTAAATTAAATGGTCGATTAGATAGATATATAATAAAAACTATTATTAAATATATAATAGATTTACCATATACTGTTTAGGTTACCCCATCTTATGAGCTATAAAATGATCCCACAATGTTCTCTGGTAACAACCATTATATATAAATTCTAATACCAAAAATAATGTACATAAATAGATTTTCATCATGAAAAATTAATCCTTTTGTAAATTGATTAACCCATTTGAAAGAAATTATTACCATTTCAAACTCATTGAAACAAGACTTACTCATGGAAAAAAATTGTGTTCTATAACAATATCTATGAGACATTAGTAACCCATTGAAAAGAAATCAGTTTCATAAAATTATATTTTATTCCTGGTTAACCCCTGTAAATGAAATGTGTTCCATAAAAATGCCTTTGAAACAATAATAAACCATTGAAAATAAATGGTTTCTATAAAAATACCATTGTAAAATGATTAACTGCATGAAAAGAAATGGGAAGAAAAAAATATCATTGAATCATTTGTAACCCATGTAAATGAAATGTGTTCTATAAAAATATCATTGAAACATGATTAACCCATGCAAAAATGGGTTACATAACAAATTATTTGAAACATTTATAGACCATGGATAAAATGTGTTTCATACACATCTTGTCATGATAAAAAACTAATAAAAAATTAATAAACACATTGTTTGTTCATTTTCATAGTAAAGCATATGTTACATAAAATGATATCCTCATAGATGGAGAATGGTTTTAAAATACGACATGAAATATGTCATATGGAAAATAACTATTTTGGAAAATAAATTTTCAAAAAATAAATCATTTTACTTTAAAATAAAATTAAAAAGATTCATAAGAATATTTAAAAATCATTTAAATCATTTCATCAAGAAAATAACTATTCAAATATAATTTTTTTTGAAGAATATAAATATATTAAATTACTCATCATTGATATTAAAAATTAAAAATTATAAATGAATTCTCAATAATGAAATTGGTCATGATATAATGATTTTTTTTTATTTTGTACACATTTAAATAATAATTTCGTTTGCATTTTTGGTAAAAGACAAACATTAAAAGTTTTTTAAAATTAAATAAATATTCATTTTAATTAAAATAAATATAAAACATGGTATAAATTTATTTGTTAAACCACCTTTTTAATAGTAAAAACAATTTTGAATTTTTATAAAAAATTGGTTTTGGAATTAAAAATATTTCCTACCATGGAGAGAAATTTTGTAAGAGATTACGAAAATATGTTCACAATTATTTTATTTACAATAGTTTGTAATAAATGGTAATATTACATTATAATATTATTAATAAAATAAGTGTAATAAAAGTTAGAAGTTTCTTGATATTTGTACCCATTAATATATCATCTAAATCATAAACATAAAATATCATGATAAATGATGAGATTGTGATAGAAATCTTCACCACTATGGTAAAATTAAATCGTAAGCCTCATGAAAGAATAAAATTAAATTAAAACAAATATTATGTTTATAAATAAATGATGATATTACATATAAAATGGGATTTTTATACACCACACAAAAGAATATAGGTTCATAATAAAACATATGTCTCAAAAAATTAAAAATGAGGACAACAATCCCTTACTGATTTGGAAACATTTAAACTTTATACCCATTGAAATAGGGATATATAATTTATATGTTATCCCAAATAGTTTTCAGTCAAATAATAATGATATACATTCAAGAGATGTATACAGTCCGCATAAAATAAATTGTTCATGAATATTCCAAGTTTCTCAAGGAAGTAAAATATTTAAAGGGAAACCCATTACTTCATGCCTCATTTTGGCAGAACGTGCATTGACATCATGTATAGTGGTTTTAAACATGAATTAACACATAATATAATAAAATTAATATTTATAATATCTTATTTGACCATTATAAAACATATTATCATCTATTCATTAATAATATTTCATTATTTTCATTATTTTGGGTGTTAATTGCCATGTTTTCTAATGTATGTTTTGTCATTAATGATTTGGTTATTGAACATACTAAATTGTTCTTTCATATATTGATTAATATTAATGAAATATTTATTAGATTTGTAAATAAATTATAATTTTTAAAACCAATCATCAAATGTGGTTATAGAAAATGGGCTATGTTACAAACATGGAGATGGTAAGTCTTATCTATGCATATGTAAAGTTTCCATTTGTCAGTGATCATTATGAATTGGAGATAAGAAATATTTTTTATTTCCAAAATGATAATAATACAATATATAAAATAATAAATATTTAAAAATTCATATATATATATATCAATATTGTTTTGTACTGTAGAAAAGAGATTCACATTGCTTTGTGATGGCGGTAGTCCACACATACATGAGTGACACTATATTTAAATGATTATATTATCATTTTGAAATGATTTATATGAAATTAATGTAAAAATTATTTCATGTATATGACATATATTAATTAATATTATCCTCTTCATATTCAATGTAATGTAATATTGAAATAAGAATCACATAGCCTCACATTGAGGTACTCCGCCACACACATAAGAGACGTTATCGTATCCCCCAAATAATTGATATTAAAAAAATATAAATGATATAATGACTCTTTAGGTATAATTTTTTTTAATATCCTGTTTATACTTTATATACAATATCATACCAAACCTTGAGAGTTGATATTGTGAAAACTATTGACATCATTTCATGAGGGCGTAGTCCATTTTACAAACAGAAAACGATTTCGTAACCCATATAATGGGAGTGGAGAAATTGGAAGGTAATTAAAATCATATAATAACATAACAATATATTTAATATATTTACTTCATATAATCATCATGTTTTAATTTGATTTTATGGAATTATAGGATGAAATAAATTTAAAACACCCATTGAAGAATGTTACATATTCTTTGGGTATCCTCCTTAGCTTTGCACCAAGTCCTTACAAGGTCATATTTCATCACAAACTAATGATTATAAGAACATGTGAGGGATTTTATTTGGGTTGTTATTGGATTAATTAAACATGTCTTAATTTTTGAATAATATCGGAGATTGGGTGTCCTTTTATAAGTTAGGTGAGTGGAACATTTATTATTTTTTCAAAATATTCACTCATACCAATGTTTTTATAATACCAAAATCCACCATAATTAAAAAATATATAAAACAAAAGTGATATGGTAGAGATATCATGAAAAATGGGTGAATTATTAGTTGTAGTCCATTTATTGACAGTTATCTTCTATCGTGAAACCCCTACTAAATCTATTATTTACCTTAAATACGATAATTAATTTTTATTTATTTCACTAATAATATTTTTAGAAAATTAATCTACACTTCTTGATATTTATAAATTACTATGAATAATAATATGGGATCCATTTTTTCAAATTGAATAAACATAACATGAAAATTTTAAGTTAAAAAAATCCCATTGACGTGACTTGAAAATGGGGCTTCATGTAGAAAATTTTCAAAAGTTTACCATTTTTTAATATCATAATTAAAATTGAAATAACTTGCAAGAAAAATAAATTTGAATAAATATTATATAATTGATAAAATTTTATATGTAAACCCATTTCAAATATTTTTTTTCATTTTTAATTTGTTTAATGAATATGCAATTTTTTAATAAATTTTTTTATTTTCACTATTCATAAAAAAAGAAACATTCCATAAAAATCAAACAAAAAATCACCTTAGAATAAATTAAATATTATAATTTAAAAAACAATATTGAATTTTTCAATTTTTTCTAAATATAGTAAAAATAAATTTCAAATTACTTTCCTAATGTAAGACAAAACTGTCTTTTATAAAAATATTGTATAAATAATCATTTATATATGTCATTTTTTTATTTATAATCACTAGATAACTATAATTTTACTAGTATAATTTTATTCATATATTAAATTCAAAAGGAATTGCAATAATTATTATATGAAATTTTAGTAATATTTATCTTTTTATTTAATCTTGGGGTTCCGTGTAACACAAGCTAAACTAAGTGTTGTGTGTAATTCATTTTGAACATAGAGGCTTGTGTCATTTATGATATCGAAAAGAATTTTCATCTTCTAAAATATCATGGTATCTTATGGAATAAAATTTAGTTCATTTGATAATAGTGATGAGGACCCTATGGAAGGATAACCATTATTAAAAAATTCCCATGTGTTGAATTTGGATTAAAAAATATTCATTTTTGGATCACATAATCTCATGTTAGGGTATGACATTAGATTCTTCAATGATATAAGTTATTGATCATTGGCTAAGAACGACTAATATGACTAAGATCTGAGGTTTTTTTATCTAAGTCCGTGTATTATTTTAACTTTATGGATACATTTTTTTAACAATCAAATCCACTAAACATGTTAACTCATAACAAGGACAATTCCTTTTGATAAATGAATATTAATAATGTTTTATGTAATCGAATAAAAAGTACGTTTTCACTCATGATCTTACACAATCATGAAATGGATAAGGGTATATAATATTTTTTGATGCATCAATTAATTTATTGGGATGAATCCACGTGCCAAATGATACGATTATATCTTATGCATTATTACAATTGTATGTCCATGAGAAAATTCACCCAACTCAACAATTAGAGTTAAATATAAATTTTTTTAATTAATGATATGTAGAATTACCCCTATAGAGAAATACATGGCGTATATAATTATCACAACAGTTTAAATTATTTTTTCAATCAAACAAAGATACACATGAACAAAAGAATATGGTTGGAGGTGAAAAAAGATTTTTAAATCTCAGTACATTTCCCTCTTGGGATATCAAACAAGGTGGAAGATGTTATATGTTGAAATGATCATACTAGAGTGTCTATGATGAAGATAATAAAAGATAAAATATTTATTTACTTTCAATGGATGGATATAGAAATATTAAAATAAGGTGAGAAATATTATCTAACTCAAATGAGTGTTTAAATTTATATTCAAGAGATGATTTAAGATGCACAAAATAATGATATATAACTATAAAATATTATGTAAAATATTATGGAATTCAACCTTGATTGTGAATGATTAATAAGGTTCTTGAATATTGTATATGTACCTTTGGTAAAAAATGTGAAGGATCAGATTGATGAATATCATTATTCAAAATTCTTTACTCATCATGGAAGTAAAAATATGTCTAAATGTTTTTGAGGAATATTTTATCTAGGGTGTCATAAAGATAGATATTGGAGAGTATACATCTCAGTGATTGTCATATCATCATGTGAAGGAAATGATATTGAATTCTATGGGGATGTTACAACCATTAACTATACCCATATGGAAATAGAAAAACATCCATGTAGACTTTTTTATCAAACATGCCATAACATCTATAAGGAATAAAGCGATTTGAGTTGTAGTTGATTTGCATACGATTGCAGAAAATATAATTTACATTAGAGAATAATTATATATTGATCAAAATAATATGTTATACATTAAGGAAGTTTTAATATTTAATAATTTACCACTATCAATTGTATCTGATTGGGATCAGAGGATCACTTCAACATTTTGTAGAAGCCTTCTATAGTCTCTCGATAATGTGTTGAGTTTTTACACCACCTATCATCTTCAAAATGATTCATAGTCTGAGGAGATAATTTAAAATATAGAATACATATCTATATATTTATCTTTGGATTTCAATGGTTTTTGGGATAAACAACTACTCTGGATGAATTTTAGTACAAAAATAGATTTCACTCCAATATTCAGATGGATCCTTATGAGGTCATATACAATAATAAGTGATAAAATCCAACATTATAGAATGAATATGTAGAAATATATCAATTAATACCTTATCTAGAAGATAATATAGAATATAATATTATATCCTTTGAAAAAAAACATAAGATACACTCAATTTCGATATATATACTATACATACAATCATCGAAAAATATATAGGTTGATTATAGTGACAAGGTATTCCTATGAATATCACCCAGGACATGGGTGATGTGATTTGGATTGAAGGTTATTATATACCATGTGTATATTATATCATTTAATTTTTTTGATTATGTCAAAATAGTTGTTTACCGATTTTTCCTTCCATTGAATTTCTCTCAATTTAATGATGTTTTCCCTATATATACCTCATGATGAAGTATAATCATGATCATTCACATAAAATAACCACATATTTCATATGGATAGGGAAATAACATTCTTATGAAGAAAAACTACTAGATATTTTGAATCATCTAGATAATTTTTTACAAAAAAAGACTAATCTACCTGTAAATATTTTTTGGTGAAACCACCAATTTCAAGATGTTATGTGGGAACCTGATCAGGTGATGTGGAAGAAGTATACTCAATATTTTGAATTTTAGTGTCAGATTTAAAGACAAAAATTCATTTTAAGGTCTTTATAATATAACACCACTAAAATAATTATGAAACATTTCTCATTAAATAATTTGATTTTTTTGATAGTCTTTGTTAAATAGAACTTCATGTCTAGGTCAATTATGTAACATTATTAAAATATTATTTTTCTTTTAACAATAATCCATTGGATTGGTGGTTATTACTAATACAAAATTATTAAAAACAAATGTTCTCAAAATTAATTAAATTAATTCATTAGTTATCAAATAATTAAAATTAATAAAAACTGAAATTAAAAGTGGTGTTTTTATGAAATTTATTTTTGGAAAATAATGTACTTTTTATTAATAAATTTATTTACTTACTATCAGTTTATTATTTTCATGAAATTAATATATTATATAATTATAAATATATTTGAAACATTCAAAAAATATTTTACTAGGATTATGATAAGATGGAATTTTATATTATGCTTAAAATATATTGTTTACAAATAGTTATTTTGTTTCTTATTTCACACGTACATTACGATTAATTGATTCTATTCACAAGTATTGAATTATATGAAATTAATTACATATTTAGAATTAATTGCATCAAAATTGGTAAATATGATCCTTCTATTTTGGATCAATATGAATTCTAACTACTGTGAAATATGTCACAATGATAAAGTGTAAATCTAGTAAATATAGATTAAAAATAAGTAAAAATGTTATTATTTTTAATCCTATTTATTATTTGATAAATTTATTTTTACCCTTACTACCTTTGGAAAAAATTCATTATTTTAATCGAATATTCAGCATTGTCATGATTTATATGTTATTTAAATTCAATAAAGTTAAAAAATCTCACTCTCTTAGTTTTAAATACCATTTATGTCTTTATATGGGGAAAATAATAAGTTATGAATGAATACGATATTTAATTTTTTTAATAATAAAATTATTTTTAATTTTTTTATTTATTTTCAATTTTCATGTATAATATAATTACCTTAAATTCTTACACTTCATTAAACATTATTAATTCAATTAATGAAAAAATATAATAAATTATTCTGAAAAATTAGTATTTATATAATTCTAGTATGTTATAGTGTTACATGAATTTTATAGGTCAATATGACATATTATTGTTCTCTTATTAGATTATATTCAAATTTTAACTTTTTATTTATGTATTCTAATTCAAATTATTCAATAGTACAAAATTTGACATTGATGATATTTTACCAGAATAATATGTTGTTAATTATTTAGAAAACAAAAAAAAATCATAATATACGACATAGATGATATGAAATGGTATAAAACTTCAATTATTGATTATTTATGGTCCAAATATTTACCTTATATTTAAAAATTACAACCATTATATATTTAAAATTGTGTTACCATAATTAAAATAAGAAATCGGTTAATTAAGGGTTAATAAAAATTATATGGTTTAAAATGACACCAAAGGATGTCCAAATGAAATTGGTTTATGTGATTAAAACCCTATATTACCATATCTTATAGTACCTATCCATTTGGATCCATTTATTATTAATAATAAATTTTTTATAATGTAATCTTTATTTAAATTTCAAATGTTCCCCTCACCAAAATTATAAAATGACACTTCTTTCCACACTCTCCTACACAATATTGGGCCTTATATATGAGAAAAAAATATACGAAATTATTTTATCAAATTACCAATCCAAATTATATTTATTTTTATTTTCTAAAAATACCGAACCATGTACGCATTAGAGAAAAATAAAAGGATTCTTTTTATAGATGGCATAATCACATTAACAAATAATTCTCTTTTCTACCATTCATTACCTTCCCTAAATCTATGGTATTCATAATTAAATAATATCTTCAATGTCTCAAATATTATTAAATAATATTATTATTTTGAAATATCCATCATAAATCCTTCATCACATCAAATGAGAAGCAAAAGTATCACTTGGCCATATGTACGGCATACCATCTCTATGTAGTGATACATTTTATTTTCCATCTCCATCTATTATGGAGTTCTATTATGACTGGTTTAATATTTATATAAGATATTTATGACACCAATATACTTATTAAATCATAATTTCATATCTACCATCATATTTCCTAGTCATTTGGGAATAAATAACATCATTCGTGAATATATGTACACAACCACTTCCATGGAGTGATGTGATTAGTTTTTCTATTATATTTTAATTCGGTGGTAATGATGATGAATTTTATGAACTTATAAAATATATATGATATAATAACGATCCTATAAATTTTAATTTTATATTTACCATTCTTTCAATCCATCCGTCGAAAAATTAAAATGGAATTCAAGAATACGTACGTCCTACTATCTCCATGAATTATGTAATTCTTTTTTCTATCACTATATTTTATATAAAGATATATATATATATATAACGAATATTTTTTATTTTTATGTCATTATTAATATTTTGGAGATGATGGAATCAGGTTAAATTAACACTGATAGGATCTACTGAGCCAAAATACTCATGATAAATTAAATAGTTAACCCTGGAGAATGAGGATTTAATAAGGATTTATTGATAATAGGTTCTCTTAAAATGTTATCAAGTGATAATAAATGAAATTATATGTATATATAAGAATCCTTTATAAAACCTTAATAAATTTAAATTTATTATATTGGTTATTGGAGTGATTTCAAAGTAATGAGAATATGATATAAGGGTTTTAAGAAAAAATTATATTCCTTGTTGGGCTTAACAATAATTAAGCTTCCAAAGATAAAATATTAGGATATATCTCTAAAAAATTATATTATATTTTTTATACTCCATTTATCTATCGTAATTAAATTATTTTATTTCATCTTCCTCACATTCTATAATTAAGAGATACAAAATTGGGTTTTATGGATAATATATTTGATTTTTTATCTTCAATCAAAAAACGTTTTAAATCCATATCTCAGTTTAAAAAAAATTAAAGATGGTTTTCAATATTTAACTAAATTTTAATGTAAAAATTTCGCATTTTTAATTTCTTACCAAAATTTTTGGAATAAATCTTCTTATTGTTTTCAAAATGCGACACATTATGGATTTTTTAGAAAATGTAATAAAGGAATCTTTTTTTCTATTATACTACATGAATGAATTTTACTTCCGTAATGAAAAATTTGGTAACTAAACATTCCAATATAAACATTTTCATATATTTAATTATTCATTTATATTTTAATTTTTTCATTTAATATGTTATTTCATAATGTAAAGGTTAATTTCATCAGGATTATTTTAATAATCTTTTAATTGAATTTCAACTAATCAAACACCCCAACCCGTAAAATCACTTATACTATAATAGAGATATGATTAAATGATAGCGTGATTTTTCATTCTCTATATTTTTTATGTTTATGAAATTAATTTCTTTTAGATTAATTATATTATAATTAATTAATGAAATTTAAATCAAACCAATTTATTTTCCATGTGCAATTTTTTGATGAAATTTTTTTGGAATATATTTATTTTCATCGGTTCTAATATATTGAATTTCTTATTATCTCACTGAAAACATAAGCATGGTTTCCATTATAGGATTGGTGGGACCTACATATCACTCCAATTTATATCTTAAGGATTGATATATCATGACATAAATATGAAATCAATGGGGCGGGGGTGAACCTGGTTCAGAAATAGACATTGTAAACTATGATAGTCATGGGAGTAAAGCATGAATACTATCACGGTTATTGGAGTGAACTTGGTCCACTATGATATTTTTTAAAATATTCCCTGATTTCTATTGAAATGATTTCATGTTATTTTTTGTATACCATGTTTCAATGTTTTCTTACTATGTTATTATCTCATGGTTCATTTTATTTTATTACTTTATTATTCAGGTCTTCTTATATTCCAAGATATATTTGATTAGACAAGATTATGATCTATGATATGAAGGGTATAATTTTCATATTTTAATCTAGATTTTTTATAACCTTTTTATTCTCTTATAATTAGAATATCATTTATATATTATTTTTTTACTCATAAAGAGGATTAGACATCATATTTTTCTCAATTTTCTTTTACCCATTTTATTAAGAAATAGATTAAGAATTATTTTTCTAAGATGGTTTCTTTTTATGAAAAAATAAGTGGGATATGTTTTATATATTTTGTGAATTGGTAGTTTATGTTTCAGAACCTCCAAAACCACTAGAAAAATTTGATTCTGGTGTTAATCACTATGTTACCAAATGAATATTAATTACATAAGATGTAATAAATGTATATGAAATGAATTTAACACTATATGAAATTTCATCTGTATTTGGGGGTGGTCAATTAACTAAACTAAAAATTATATTTGATTTCAAAATATAATGAATTTTAGTCCATTTTCTATTTGGATAATAGATAACATGTATTCATAAACATTAGTACCTATAATTGGGTTCAAAATTTTCATCATTTCCAAAAATTTCCATTCCTAATGGTTTGAAGATTTAGCACTCAGGAGTTTTAGAATATTGTATCTACAAATCTTTGTAAAATTTAATATCATCAACATATTCTGAGTTCTCTATACAATACATATGAAAAATGGTGCTATCATATGAATGTATATGAGAATGATTCAATATAAATATTATAAAATTTAGTATAATAAATTATCCCCCAATTACATGGATGAAAATAGGTAATTAGATTATATCAAAAAGGATAAATCAGATATCCTTCTCTTGATGTGGGATAAATATAAAAATTCAAAGATTAATAAACTCCTCGATGCTTTATGTGCATATATCCCCACCTCTCACACTTCTATAAATGTATCATCATACTATTTAGTTAATTAAACCTAAGAATATACAACCATAATGGATTATATAACATCACTATAAAAATTTATATCACACATAACAAACATAGAGTTAATTTATATATATTTTAGTTGAAAAATAAGAATAATACAATGAAAATAAATTTTAGGTGAATAATAAACATGATGTTTATCATAATCGTCTCTTTGAAGTATTCAATAACAATTTTCATGTATATTGATTTTTTCATGGTTATTTTTTTTGGAACTCGGAACTGTAATGAAACTAGGTAGGAAACATCTAATGGTATAATAGAAAGTTGATGTAATTGATATTATACAAACGACCTCCTCTAATGGAACCTAAAACCTAAGTACCCCTAATTGAGTTTAACAAAACAATATTTTGGAATTTTTTAATTAAATTTAGTATTTATTACATTTTCCATTTTGTGAGTGACTCATTTTTTCTTTCATGAAAAACAACATAGAGTTTACCATGTGTTATATGCAACATTATGTTAAAATGAAAATTGAATTATTATTAAAATAATTTTTTTTTAATTTCATAGTTATCACCTATCCGATGGAATTTTGGGTATGAATAGGTTTTAAAAAATAAGGATATTGTATAGTTTACACATGAATATAAAATTAATTCTATAAGGACCAATTAATTGAATATAAATATTCAAACTATTAGAAAATAAACGAAATATTTTTTTACAAAAATATTTATCTACAAACAAAAAATTTCTATCACCAAAAATTTCAAAAAACATATTTATTGAATAGTTTTATTTAAATAATTAAATTATATAATCTTTAAATTTAAAAAAATTAATCTTACATTTTTTTTGTGTTAAACGTGTTAATATATCCAACAGTATTTTTAAAAATTTATTTTTCGAAAAGCTAGTTATTCCACATATACTAAAAGTTTTTTAATAGTATTTTTTATACATTGAGAAAATATTATTTGAAAATGTAGAGACCCATAATTTATGTGTAATATTTTTTATATATGGGAATTTTACGAGTCCATTAAACTTGACGGTGCGCGATTCCAAGGCCCGGAGTACCCGCAATGATCCGTCGAAGTTTTGTTAAGCTTAAATTAACTGGTATAAGCAGTTTTCTTGAAAAAGAGGAGTAACTCTTAAATGGTTACTCAGATCAGAAATCCGAGGTCTCCGCTGTGCTTAGGATGGAGGGTTTTCCATATGAGTGACTTAAGTTTAGTCGGTGCGGGCCTCCTGTTAGAAAACCTAAAAATGGTATAACCGTAAATGAAATAATTAAATAAAATTATTTTATTTTTCAATTTCTTATTACTCACAATCAGTAAATTGTTTTAAAAATATGAGACCACCGCTGAAATCGTGAGGGTTTTCTTTCTTTATGCAGATACTAACTTTGGCCGCCGCAGGCCACTTGAGAATGTTAGTTTTTGGCCGTAAATAAAATACTTAAGTGAAATTGATTTTATTGTAAAATTCATATAATCTAAATGGTAACTCGGATTGAAAATATGAGTGTACCGTTGGGTTTTTTGGGATGTGTTTTACCTAGGCAGAGCCTAACCTTGACCTCAGTGGGTTGAGGTGACTTATAATAATTTTCCGAATTTTTTTTCGGGTACTTTTGGTAAACGTGCGAGCGGTGTTTTATAACTTTTGAACCAATATTCAGAATTCAAATCTGAGGGCACCGTTGAAATCAAAATTCTGGTATTCACTTAAGAAGATTTCCACCTCGACAGCAGTTGGTCAAGAATAATAGTTAGTTTTTGGGTTTTTATAAAAAAGTTATAAAATAAAGTGAGCTGACACTTTATTTTATTTTATCCTCCATGTCGAGGTTGGGTGGTTAAATTCTCATCATAGAGGTTGGTGGTGGGGCCACCAATCCTTAACCTCACATGAGAGGTTATAGTGGTGGGGTCCACCCAAACATAACCTCCCATGTGAGGATTAAAGTGGTTGGGACCACCTGAGGATGAAATCCCTTGAACTCCCCATTAAGTGGGGAGAAACCTCTTGAACTCCCCACTTAATAGTTTCACCACTCTTAGAGCCTTTTGAACTCCCTTAATTAATTTTGTGCCTACAAGCATGATTTAATTAGGTGGGGACCCCTTTAATTAATTACATTTTGAATTGTTGTGCCAAAAAAATAATAGACAAACAATTCCTCTATTATTTTCATTGGGCATTTGGTGGAGCTTGGGAGGAAGAAAGTTAGGGAGAAAAGCTCCCAATGAAGAATGCAAAGAATGCCAATGACATTTTCTTCTTCATCTTCTACATGGACACCTACTGACGTTTAACTCCTTCCACAGCTGATGCAACTCAAGATTCGGGAGTGTGGCAGACACGACGAATGAAGACCTTCCTCATCTTCTTCTGCAATGCCGTCAACGTACGATGAACAACCGATAAATAAATGGTAGGGGGTTTACTTTGAGTATTATTTCTTCTTTCTTCTCATCTTCGTTTAAAGAAGTAAATGATGTGATGTATTGTATACAAATATTGTTCAACCTTCTCCCTCATTTTGAACCAATTGTTATCATCCCTAAACGTGGAAGGTACGGGCCAAACTAACGTGGCCCGACTCCCTCCGCCGATTTCTTGGAGAAGTTTCGAAGCAGCAATGATCCGGCGAAGGTAGCAATGACAAGGGCCGCGCTACCCATGACCTTCATGAACCGTTCCGCCCCCGCGTGCCCCGGCAGAACCAGCGGCATGCTCGGCCCCGCCGACGCCCTCCCAACGCCCAGACCCGCGCCTTGCTCGCGTGCCACCGCGCCCTACCCGCACACCCCATTTCCTGTTGTACCGCCAGCCCGACCAGAACGGCGCCCCCGCGCACTGCCCGATGCCCCCGCATGCTTCCCGACACCCCCACGGCCTTCCCTCGTCCTTTTGGCGCCCTACCGTGGCTTGCCGACCACCCCCGAGCTGGACTCAGTGCATGCCCCCAAGCTGGCCTCCGCGAGACCCGCGTGCTCCTGGCCGAGCCGTTGTCCCGACCCCTCGCGGCGCCCTGGCCGAACCGGCCGGACCGCGCCCTAACAATGCTCTGGGCTGAACGCTAGCTTGGGCCGAACCGCCCCCAGAGTCCGCTAGGCTGGGCCCAACGGACCGGGTCCAGGGGACCGGTCCGAACCTAGCGGGCTGACCCGGCCAACGAGAAGGGCCAAAAAAAGTGGGCGGACCCAGCCAATGGGCTGGGTCAACCCAGACTGGGTCGGATGGGACCCGGGCCCACTACAGACCCTTTACCTTATGTTGGCCATATCTTTGGCACCTGACGTCCGTTTGACGAACCATCAGTGGAGTTTGTAATCTCGATAAGAGACAGTCCCTTTGAGTATACCCCACTAGAGTTAGGGGTATAGTTGAGTTACGTTCAAGTTGGATCGTACACAAATCCAATTGGGCCCCCGGGACTAAAAGGATAATAACTAACAGGATGAGTGTCTGATTGACGAACCGTCTATTACGTTGAGACCCCTATGACGTGGCAGACCTTTGAGATACTTCTTCGTGTAAATTCATGACAGTTGGAGTATCGAACAATTTCTCCTAGAGCAGATCCTTCCATAGGCGAGTGGACAGAGTACGGAGACCTAGTAGCTGACTGAGTCCTGATAACTGTTAGACCGATTCGACTCGGAGTGACTCGACTAGCCCAGTGGGGAGCGCCTCTGTGTGTGCGTGAAAAAACCACGGTAATCAACAGGAGGAGTACCTCAGCAGGCAATGAGGGGGAGCACCTCGGTGTGAGAACGGTATACCTGTGGTTGGGAGCGCCTCTGTGTGACACAACAGACCCATGGTACTCGACATGAGGAGTACCTCAACAGTCCAAGGATTGTGGGAAGCACCTATGTGTGACGAGACATGCCCACTATACTTGATAGAGGAGGAGCACTCCATCAGCTGTGGTTTCGATAATAAAAATCCTGGTTTGAGCTGAGTCAATGACCTTTGTGTTTTCCTCACGATTGAGATGGGTTATTTGATAACATAGGTATATGTATGGGAATATACCTAAGTAATGGTTATCCATTGATTTCATACTTTGTGGTTATCCTTGTTGTTTTTTGTGATACCTTGAGGGTCTCGGGGTCCCTACTAAGTATCGTTATACTCACCCCTGCACAGGCTATTCCCGCACCTCATTATGTTGGATGCAGATGACAGACAACGCTGATGGAGGCTAAGAGCACCAGGACTGGATGGTACCCGGAGGTGGACCTTACGACGAGTCGGTACACAGAGGATTCTGATAGATGTTGAGTGTGGAAGAGGCTATATGTACCTACCCTTCAGGAAGGAACCCTGAAGGATGATCCAGGAGATGCTCTTACCTTTCAGCTATTTTTTCCCTTTTTAGTTATACTTGTACATTATAGATGGGCTTGAATTTCCGGACCCTTTTACTTTTCATTACTCTTTTGTATACAATTTTACTTAGTGTTTTTCTTCCACCTTATACTCTGTTGTGTTTGTTTACAGTTATAAAGGAAATACCTTCCCGGTTTTAGGTATTTACGCCTTTGGTGCTAGTCGCCAGCCCCTGGCCTATGGAAGGCAGGCTCGGGGTAGTTACGACATGGACCCCTGGGGACAGGTCGTGACAAATTGGAATTAGAGGAGTCAGTTCTACTGCAGAACATAGGACTCTGATATTTCTATTCTGTGAAGCAATAATGTTATGATTACTTAGTGTAGTTTTTAGTTCAGGGATTCCAGTGTTGGTGTGGCAGCCGACATGTCCATACATCAAGACCCTGACTTCAGATTTCCTACTCGGTGCACGAAAAAACTGATTGCGTGGGTGTTTTCAAAAGTTTTTCTTTATGTCAGCTCAACCAGGACAGCTCACCACATATATTCTTTTGATCGTGTCACATCTGTTTCTTCAGGATTCCAACCCGCCGATGACCAGCTTGAGTCCCGAGAGTTTTATGCACAGATGGCCGACCGAGCGACAAGGCTCCAGTGCAGGGCCCTCTTACTATGTTGGCACCTTTGGGTGCTGTACCAGCAGAACCACCACCCATTGGGAAGCAGATACCACCATCTACACTGGCGTATGGTGTACGCCGACTAAACGCGTTGCACGAGTCCCAACGGCAGAGGCCTCCGAGGTTTTGAAGCGAGACAGATTCCCACCCAGTTGAGGGCTGGCTGGAGGTGATTGTGAGATTTTTCCTGCCTAGTTGAGACACCAGCAGAGCAGATGGTGATCTTACCTACTAGTTTTTTCTAATGAGTTTCCATGATGATGTTCTGTATAGTGATTAGGTCTCGGTATGTGAACCGTTTACTGAGATAGTACCTTTGGGTAGTGTGTCAGCTATATCACTTCCTGTTGGTCAGTAGTTACAACCGGCGGTACCGGTAAAGGACACATATAGGCTTAATTCCTTACACATGTTTCAGCATTAGATACCCCTCAGGTTCTGAGGCGAGCCCGACTCATAGGAGGATGAGAACTATCTTGAAGAGGTGGCCAGAAGTACTCTATAGCTTCTACAGCTTCAGTAGGATGACTTGTTGGTAGCTGAGTATTCATCGAGGCGTACCAACATTTTCCCGTACTCGATGAATACGATACGATCACTGATTCAGGGCTCGGACCTCCGAGAAAGGGGTTTTTAGGAACATATGATCCATCACTTTTCCTCTATTCATTCTTACTTCAACTAGGGTGTTAGAGAGAACCTTTGTGTTTGAGTGTTCTTTGGCTGAGCGGATACATCCAGTGAATATTAGCAGTAGAAAAGAAGGAAACTGGCACCAGTATCAGAGACTTGGGTGTGTAAAATGTTTCACGAATATGGAATGAAAGGGATAGTTGAATATTCAAGGAAACAGACATGGAAGTGGAGCTAGGAGAGCAGCAAGAGGTGGTGTACTTTTCGACATTTTACAACCACCCCCTTTGTGGTCCTCGCTAGGCTCAGGGAGCTGGAGGACATGAGAATGGAATAGCTGCATGTGGTCAAGGAGTGCAACCCAAGGGATCTAAGGATGATTCGAGGTATGATCTGTGTCTACTAGTATCTACCGTATCAATAGACATAGGTACCAATAATTCCTTCCACGAATATTGTTCAAAACCTAGAGTTTCCGGTTAAGCCGTTGACACGACCCTTACATCTGGAGATACCTTTGGAGGTGACTCGATAATCTAACTTATGCTGACAGTATGATATGACCCTAGAGGAGATAGTTTTGGTTGGAACCTCTTGGTGGCAGCATCGAGGCCATATGATGTTAGTTTGGGTATGGACTGGGTAATCACAGTTCATACTCAGATTGACTGTTTTAGGCAAAAAGGGTTGTGGTTTATCTACAACGTTGGAATGGGTTTTCCTTTGTTAGAGAAAAAGGAAACCCATGAAGCACAGGAGAAACTCATGCATAGGTGGGTGGAGCTACCCACTCTTGAGTTGGCCCGACTTACCCTTGTGGCAACAGAAGTTTTGTGTTTTTGGTTCCAAACAGGAGTGGCAGAGCATGGGACCATCTTTTCAAAAGATGCTTCCAGGAATACCTCCCTGAATGGAGTGGGGTGTCTGCTATGGCTAAGTACTACCAGAGGATCGTTCCAAACTTCTCCAGAGTTGAAGCACCACTATCATCCTTGACAATGAAGGGGAAACCCTTTGTGTGGTCCGATAGATGCCAGCAGAGATTTTAAGAGCTGAGGTATAGGCTGGCTAGTGCCCTCATCTTGAGGCTTCCAGAGGAAGGTGTAGAGTACATAGTCTACTATGACACATCAGGGACCAAACTCAGGTGTTTCCTAATGCAGGAGCGAGCAGTGATCACATATGGTTCACAGTAGCTGAGATAACATGAGCAGAACTATGCTACCCATGACCTAGATTTAGCAGCAGTGGTCTTTGCCTTGAGGATGTGGTGACACTATCTGATAGGAGAACATTTTAACATGTACTATGATCACAAGAGTCTCTGGAATATCTTCCCACAGATGAACCTGAACCTGAGACAACGGGAGTGGCGAGAGTTCTTCTAGGATAATGAATTCATGATAGTCTATACTCTTAGGAAGGGGAACGAAGTATCAGACGCACTCAGCAGGATATCTAGTTTTCAACTACTGAGTGAGGCGGTAGAGCATCTAACCACATGACAGATATCCTGCATGGATAAGGATGGAGCATCTTAGCTCTAGTCTATGACTTTCACTCCCACGATTCTTCAATGAATTTTGGAGGCACATCTTGAGACGTTGACAGCGAGGCCCGATGTTCACAGATATCCTTAGGACTATCTCTTGAAGGATATTCTAATGGTGGGGAGCACATCATCCTCTTCAGAGGATGTAACATGGTACCCGTGTCACTTCAGGAGTAAGTGTTTAGGGAGTTCCACATCCCCTCTTACGGTACATCTAGGAGCGGATGAAGACTACACAGAGTAGACATAAGTCGTATGCCGACAAGAGACGGAGACCTCTCGAGTCCGAGGATGGTGACCACGTCTTTCTATGGTTCTCACCTTGTTGAGGTTTATAGAGATTAGGCCGAGGAAACATGTAATCTCCGAGGTTAATCGGACCTTTTTATTTCCCTAGAAGAGTTGGCGAGGTGGCTTACTTTTTAGCTCATTCACCTCAGTTGCACCGAGTGCACGACATCTTCCACGTATCTCAGCTGAGGAGATACATGCACGAACCTTCTCACATTGTCGACCATGGAGAGCTAGAAATCGGTGATGGGGAAACTTTCACGGAGGTTCCAGTGTAGATTGGGGATCGACAAGATCAGGTCCTACGTGGATGGTCTATACCTCTGGTGTGCATTCGTTGGTAGCATGGGAACCTCCAAAAGAACACATGGGAGCGGGAGGCTCAGATGCGTGCTCAGTACCCCCACTTGTTTACTTAGTTTTGAGTTGTGGATTATGTGGAAGTAGAGCCCTGAGGTTGATAGAATGTAAAGACCCATAATTTCAATGTAATATATATATATATATATGGGAATTTTATGAGTCCGCAGAATCTGACGGCGCGTGATTCCGAGGCCCGGAGTGCTCGGAATGATACGTCGATGTTTTGTTATGCATAAATTAATGTCGTAAGCACTTTTTATTGAAAAAGTAGAATAACTCTTAACAGGTTACTCGGATCAGAAATCTGAGGGAACAGTTGGGCTCAGGGTGGCGGGTTTACCCTAGCCGTGAGTTAAGTTTAGTCGGCGTGGGCATCCTGTGGGAAAACCCAAAAATGGAAAAACCATAAATAAAATAATTAAATAAAGTTATTTTATTTTTGAAATGCTTATAACTCACAAACGGAAACTTGGATTAATATTCATAGACCACCACTGAACTCGTGAGGGTATGATTTTTTTATGAAGATACTAATGTTGGCCGGCACGGGCCACATGAGAATGTTAGTTTTTGGCTGTAAATAAAATAATTAAGTGAAAAATATTTTATTGTAAAATTCAAAACATCTAAACGGTAACTCAGATTAAAACTCTGAGAGTATGGTTTGTTTCGTTAGGACTTGTTTCACCTAGTAAATTCCTAACCATGATCATAGTGGGTCGAGGGTGACTGATAATAATTTTCCGAACTTTGTTTCGGTTATGTTCAGTAAACGCGTGAGAGGCGTTTATATATTTTGAACTGGTGCTCAGAATTGAAATCTAACGGCACTATTGAACTCAAAATGCCGACATTCGCTTAAGAAGACTTTCACCACGACAACAGTTGGTCGAGAATAAAAGTAAGTTTTTGGGTTTTCATAAAAATGTAATAAAATAAAGTGAGGTAACACTTTATTTTATTTTATCCGCCACTAGAAGGTTGGGTGGATAAATTATCCTCATGGAGGTCGATGGTGGGGCCACCAAACCTTAACCTCCCATGAGATGTTATGGTGGTGGGGCCCACCTGAACATAACTTCCCATGTGAGCATTAAATTGGTGGGGACCATTCGAAGATGAAACCCCTTGAACTCCCCATTAAGTGGGGAGAAACCTCTTGAACTCCCCACTTAATGGTGTCACCACCCTTTGAGCCTCTTGGACTCCCCTAATTAATTTTGTGCTTACACACATGAATTAATTAGGTGGGTCCCCCTTTAATTAATTCCATTTTGAATTGTTGTGAAAACATAAATAATACACAATCCATTCCTCTATTATTTTAATTGGTCATTTGGTGGAGCTGGGGTGGAGGAAAGCTTGGGAGAAAAGCTCCCAACGAAGAACGCGAAAAACACCGACAACAATTCCTTCTTCCTATTCTACACGGACACCTACCGTTGTGGAATGCCATCCACGACCAATGAAACTCAGAATTTGGGAGTGTGGAGGACGTGAAGAATGAGGACCTTCCACGTATTCTTTCGTAACACCATCAACGAATGACGAATGACCGATAAATAAAAGGTTGCGGGTTTACTTTGAGTATTATTCCTTCTTTTTATCATCTTCATTTAAAGAAGGAATCAATGCGATGTATTTTAACCAATTGTTGTTAAAAATTCTCCCTCATTTTGAATCAATTGTTATCATCCCTAAATGCAGAGGGTGTGGGCCAAACTAACATGGCCCGACTCCCTCGGCCGATTTCTTGGGGAAGTTCCGAAGCGGAAATGAGGCGACGAAGGCGACAATGACAAAGGCCGCTCTACCCACGACCTTCATGAACCGCACTGCCCCCACCTCTCCTGGCGTGCCCCGGACGAACCCGTGGCCTGCCCCGGGGCCTGTCCAGCCCCGCCGGCGTGCTCCCAGCGCCCTGCCCGGTGCCCTGCGCGCTGCTTGCGCACTGCTGCTCCCTACTTGTGTGCCCCGAGGCCTACCCATCTGCCGACACGACCTGTTAGGCACCCCCGTGTGCAGCCTGGCTCCCCTATGTGCTGCCCGATACCCCCAGAGGCCTGCCCAACCCCTACCATGGCCTACCCGATGCCCCCGTGCGCCGCCCGGTGCCCCCACGGCCTGCATGCGGCCTTGAGGTGCCCTGCCACGAACTATCTGGCCACCCCCGAGCTGGCCTCCCCCCACCCCCTGAGCCAGCCTCCGCACGACCCGTGGACTCTCGATGAAGCCAGCGTCCCAACCCCTCGCGTCACCCTGGCCGAACCACCCGGAACGCACCCTCGCAACACTCCATGCCGAACTAGCCCCAAGCCCGGGCTGAACCGCCCCCACAGTCCGCTGGGCCGGACAAATTGGACCGGGAAAAACCTAGCAGGTTGACCCATCCAAAGGGTTTGGTCAGTCCCAATGGGTATGACCGGGTCGGCCCAGACTGGGTGGGCCGAGTCGGTCCAACCGGGTCGGACCGGACCCATACCCACTACCGACCCATTACTTTCTATTGGCCATATCTTTGGCACCGAACATCCATTTGATGAACCATCAGCGGCGCTGGTATTATTGATGAGATACGGTCCCTTTGAGTATACCCCACTTGATTACGGGGTATAGTTGAGTTATAGTCAGGTTGGATCGTACACAAATCGAACTGGTCCCCCAGGACTAAAAGGCTAAAAACTAATAGACCGAGTGTTCGATTGACGTGTTGTCTATTGCGTTGAGACCCCTATGACGTTGCAGACCTTTGAGATACTTCTTCGTTGAACATTGTAATAGTTGGAGTATCAATTAGTACCTCATGATGCGGATCCTTCCAGATGTGAGCAGACATAGTACATAGACCTAGTAACTGACTGAGTCCTGAAGACTGATTGACCGATTCGACTCGGAGTGACTCGACTCGCCCAGTGGGGAGCACCTCTGTGTGACGCGGCAGACCCGCGGTGGGGAGGGCCTCTGTATGAGGACAGAAGACCCACGATACTCGACAGGAGGAGTACCTCAGTAGGCTATGAGGGAGAGCACCTCTATGTGAGCACGACCGGCTCGTGGTGGGGAGTGCCTCTATGTGACATAGCAGACCCATGGTACTGGACAAGAGGAGTACCTCAGAAGTCCAAGGATAGTGGGAAGCGCCTATGTGTGACACGGAAGCCCACTGAACTCGATAAAGGTGGAGTACCCCATTATTCGTCGTTTCGATAATAAAAATCCTAGTTTGAGATGAGTCAATGACTTTGTGTTTTCCTCATGATTGAGATGGGTTACTTGATAACATAGGTATATGTATGGGCATATAACTTGGTAATGGTTATCCGTTTATTTCATACTTTGTGGTTATCCTTGTTGGATTTTGCGAGAACTTGAGGGTATCAGGTTCCCTAATGAGTATCATTATACTCACCCCTGCACGGGCTATTCCCGCACCACAATGTGTTGGATGCAGATGAGAGACAATGCTGATGGAGGCTGAGAGCGCCAGGACTAGATGGTACCCGGAGGTGGACCTTATGATGTGTCGGTACACGTAGGATTCTGATGGACGTGGAGTGAGGAGGAGGGTATCTGTACCTACCCTTCAGGATGGAACCCCGGAAGACAATCCAAGAGCTGCTCTTACCTTTCACCTATTTTGTACCCTTTTAGTTGTACTTTTACTTTACAGATGGGCTGCTATTTTTTTCCCCTTTTACTTTTTAGTTTTGTTTTTTATACAGTTCTACTTAGTGTTTTGCTTCCATATTGTACTCTGTTGTGTTATTTTATAGTTATAAAGGCAATGCCTTCCCGATTTTAGGGATTTACACCTTTGGTGCTAGTCGCTAACACCTGGAATATTGAAGGCGGGCTTGGGATAGTTACGACACGGGCCCCGAGGGATGGGTCGTGATAGAAAAAATAGATTTATATTTTCTATTAATCATATAAAAATTATCTTATATTGAATATTTTGTAATTTTCTAAACGGATTAATTTTTTTATTAATAGTTATAATGAATATCTTTTTATAGAAAACATCATTTTATTTTAGATTATTTATAAAGATAAACAATAAATTAAAATTATTTTAAATTAAATTTTGTTCAATTAATTATTTATTAATAAAATTTGGGTCATTAGAATCAATTTGATATTTATGTTTGATATAAATTTACTGTAATCTTGTAAACATTTTCTATTTGAAAAATCACTTTCTCATGGAGTATGTGGGATTAATTTTAAATTGAAATTTTATAATTTTATAAATTTTATTTGAAATATTTCAATCCTTATTTTGAATATCAATAATTTATATTTTCTAGCATATAAAAATTAAATTCTCACAAAAAATAATGAACAAATAGATATTAATTAACATGGTTACGGTAGAAATGTGTTTATAATCAGATAAACTAAAAAGATAATGGATAAAAAGACCTAAAAATTTGTATAAAATCTATTTTATAGACGTATTTAGACCCAATAATCTCTAATTCGTGTGAATATTATATTTCATTTTCTTTTATTATGAGAAAAATATGGGTTCACCTTCTTCATTTGAAACATTTACCTGTATTACACTCACCTAACATATAATAGGCCACCCCTCCCCTCCCTTCCCCACACACTAAACCCATTTTGGATTGGACTATTCCATAAAAATTAACTTTTAAAATTCCACCGTATCATCTTAGAATACTTATTTTTGGAATAATTTCAACCTATGAATTATTTTGTGGCAATCCTAATGAGGTTACCCAACTAAGAGGTAATGTTAATCAACGAGGATTTTTATTTTATTTATTCCTCTAGCAATGTCAATTTTTATTAAAAAATAACGTTATAATAACTATAGAATCATAAATATACGTATCTATTTTTATTTTAAGGTAATTACATGAGACTATACCCACTAAAGTAATATGGGTTAGTAAATCATCAATTGTTTGTATAAAAGTGTATCTCCTTGCGAAGTGATATCATCAATTTTTCCATTACCACATACCATTGTTTAGTAAGAAGATGGATAAAAATTATATATATGATATTTATAAAATAATTATTCTTGTATATTAATAATAACATATATATCATTTTTAATATACATTCCTTTTTGGAATTATAATGTCTTTCATGAGTTTAGTGGACCACCTCCCCATGAAGTGATGTGATTAATTTCGAATAATGCTATATATAAATGAAATAATTATAATACTAATGAATAAAATCTCTATTGATGACTCTATAATTATAGTTATGACATGCCTATATTTCATATTATATAACATATAATTATCATCATTACATTTCATCTCACTGAATGAAAATAACACCATTCATTTAGCAGTGGTCTATTGCCTTCATGTAGCGATATGAATCCCCTTTCCTCACAAAACTTCTTAGATGATATATATAAGTATATTTAGAGACAAAATATTATATTTATGATATTATAATATCTATTTTTATATAATATATTAATTACCTTCATTCCATAATATTCATTGAAAAATTGAAATGGTACTCATGCATATGTATGAACTACCGTCTTCAGGATCGTAACATACATAATTTTTCAAAACCATATATAACGAACTGTAATAAATGTATAAATGACTTATAAATATTATAATTATTTCATTATTATTATTATTTATCTTATTGAACCATTATCAATTTATGAGAACCAAAAATAATAAAACAAAACATATAATAAAAACAAAGCAGTTATTACCTAATACATGACTTTAACATGGAATTATTAATAAACAGGTAATTTAAGAATATATTTAATTAATATATGATATTATATATGTAATTAGTTTCATAAAATATATTTAAAATAAACATATATTTATTATACAGAATGTTCAAATGAGTAAGATGGAATTTGAGACATTCGGCATGTGATTTTCATTTAACATTGATTTTTCTGTGAGACACATTCCATATTCACCATGTGTTTATTCAATATGAATTATACACATACCAAGAATTTATTTTATGTTTATTTAATATTATACTATTATTATTTCCATACCCATTTTAATATCTCTATTTAAAAAGGCTTATAGTTAAGTTAATATAATATCGACAATATTGTTTTGTTCCATTTTCCCATATTTCAAACATATGATTGTGTTATAAAAGATTCATCTTATATGAGGTGTATATACATTCACATTTATAATTAATATCATGTTTTTATTTATTAACATGATATTCAATGTTTCATTTATTGTTATCCTTTCATGGGTTTTATAATTTAATTCTACCAAAGTGGTATGGAATTTATATTATAATCTCATCATTTATTGAGATTGGTCATGCTTTTTATTACTATAATAAATATTATGATATACCTCACTAGAAATAAAAACATATTATTCTAATATGATTAATTATGGAAAATACATGACTTCTCATCATTTTTCACTTTTTATGAAATCATTATTTCAAAATATTGATTTTAATGTAAATGCTTTTATTTCACTTTTCAATTGGAAACCCTTTTTCATCAAAATATATTAAAAAATGATTAAAAAAATTTATCCCAATTAGAATTATTTTTTTCATAAATTATTTACTAGTTATAATTTTCTTGATATATGTTTTGGAAATAACCATTCTTGTCTTTTTTAGACAATGCCCTTTTTACATTTACGAAAAATGTTAAGGGAATATTTATCTTTGATATGGATTAAATTTCACACTAAAATAAACATTATTTTACGTACATATTCCCTTATAATTTATCAATTATATTTTCAATGCAATGAATTATTAATATTTTTTTATTTTTTAGGATGTGTTTTCAATGTGGGAAGGATATTTTAAGAATGAAATTTTTTAAAATATTTTTAAAGATTCCTTTATATGTTTTAATGTTAATTTTCAATGAAATTAATTTACAAGATGTATTATGTTTTAAAATGTCATTAGAAAATAAAATTTTATTCCATAAGAAACATTCATATTGATTTACCTTTCAAATCACATTTTCATATAATATGACATCTTTTGACATAACATCTGCTTTAGTAGGGTTATCAAAAAATAATTCAATTATTATTCATTATCATAATGGATTATGAGGAAAATATGTTCTTGAACCCAATTTATCTTCAATAGGTTATACCATAACAACGTTATTATGAATCCGATTTCTTTATCCATGGTTTATTCATTGATGAGATGATAAAATGAAATTGAAACCTGTTTCTTTTCCATGCTTCAAGATATGGTAAAATGTATTGTAATATCATATCATATCCATGGGTTTTGTTATGATTAAATGTTCAAATAACTGTGAAGCCTATATATTTACCAGGGGTTATTCTATGATAATTTTTTTATCAACAACATTTCTGTACATGGGTTCTGAAATGATAAATGTTTTATGATCATGTGGAGCATAAATGGTAGATTATATGAAATTTGAGTCGAATATATCTTGGAAATGAATTGTATGATTATTAATGATATATGAGCATAAAGGGTTCATGAGAGGTTATCCGAATCCTGAAATATGGTACACATGAGGAAATCCCTATCCCAAAAGAGGGTACACAGTTGTTTATTCCAAGATAAAATGAGGGTACATGGGAGGTCATCTAATCCCCAAACTAGGTATAATAGTGGTTATCCTTATCCTAAAATGTTATAAAACATATAGAGGGTTACATTGACATATGATTTTATTTTATTATATGTACACCACAAAATTATTTATCATGATAGTGTTATGCTGTCATGGTTAATGTTATTTTTTATTATGATTCATTTGTTATAAACTGAAATTTTTTATACCATGACTCATGATTATGATATTTGATATGCAGGGTAAGGTTTAAAAATGTTATTTCAATGTTCTCATAAATTTATGATCATGTTATGTTTATGTATTTCCCTTTTTACCATTACTGATCATTTATTATCACCCATTCTTATGTTTCATTTCCCAAGGTTATAAAGAATTGTTTTTGTTGGGTATGTTTATAAAGATTACAAAATGGGGATTCATTATGAGATATGTAGAAGATCATCCACTAAATTATAAGAATGGGTATATTTTTTTGTAAAAACCTTAAAATATTAGAGTCCTTAGGAACTTGTTGTTTAATTTTTTCAATATTCATATAAAAACATGTAATATATATGTATTATAAACATAGTTCAGTATATGTTGTTTCAAAGATATTTTTTATTTACAAATTGGATACTATTATGAGAATAAATTAATGATACACCTATGGATATTTATAAGGATATGTTTTGGGATAATTCTAAGGATAATTACAAGGATTAGTCATAGTATAAGAAAAATTCCATGAATTATGATAATGGATAGAGAACGAATTTTATATGGTTTTAAATTCATTTTAGGATAATACATGTGTAAGTGGATCTAGAACAGAGTCACTTAAGATTATTACCTCTTAAAATTAAAAATTGGGATGGAATTATTTTTCACCAGGTGCATGATAATAGGGCATATGGCATACTGGTTTTGAAAAATCAGGAGGAAATGATTTGAAAATTTAAAAACTCATTATGACCTATTATGAATGAATTTAAAATATGATGACAATGAATGAACTATAATAAAACTATGATTTCATATATTAAATTGAAGGAGTAATGATTTAGATATATTATAAATTATTATTCATGATTTTGTGATTTGTTAATATGATTATTTTTTATCACTCTCTTGTTTTGGACTTATTAAATAGGTTAAACTAGAAGGGTTGATGTCAACACTGAATGTTATGGTATATTAATTCATTAAAAGAAACTAAATTGGATGATTACTATAGAGAATTATATTTTTAATATGTCTAATCATTTATCACACTATATGATTCATAATTGGAACTTTAGTGATAATTATAATACATAAAATAAGTGGAAGAATATTTTTTTTGAAATTTCATGTGGCAATGAACATAAATGATATCATATTTGGATTCTTATATGTCAAGAATGTGTGGTTAAGAACCTAGAGTAACATATCAAATTTATGGGAATATTAATTCTTTGTGGAATGTAAGGTCATAGTGTGACATATTTTTTAGGATTTAAATGAATTATATCTTCAGAACAATAGAATTATCAAATTGAATTCCATGACAGAGTAATTAAAATTCAGACCAAGTAAAGACATATTCTATACCAATCAATTAAGTTGAAGTAATGATGTATTATTGTCTTTGGATTGATGAATAATATTTTATAAGTAATTACCAATGGATTTGTAATTATAAAAACAATGAAACTACTAAGGGTATTTTGATTTATGGAAGAATATACTTCTCCAAATAATATTACCATAAGTGTTATGGATTACATAATTGGTTTATTATTTTATGATGGATTATATTTTTGATTTCAATTACACCCCTAAATAAATTTATGTGATTAGATATTATCATGATTAAGGATATTTTAGGTAAAATGTATTGTAACATAAGCCTTTGAATTTGTATCTATTTTACTGACATTTCTATTTGAGAAGGAATTATTTTTCACATTTGTACATATGATTAAAGGTACTAGAAAACTATAGAGTTTAGCTTAAAATTAATATTGAGGAAATTATTTATGGTAGTTTTTCCCCTTATGAAGTCATAAAAAATCATTTTTATCATATAAAATATCTTTGTAGTTCCTCTTCCTAGAATATACATTAATGAAGTGGTAATGAATCAAGGGGTATGAAATTCAATTTTCTCTAATAAGGATCCAAAATTTATATTTATGTTTTGGTGATGTATTTTATTAGATATTGATTCAGAGTTGATTTTCAGCAATGTATGTGGTTAGTATTAGGGAATAATTCAAACCGTATATTATATGGTATTGCCTTTATATATGGATTTCAAAGGTGGTTAGGATAAAATCCATCCCAATGTTCAGTTTTCTTTCTACAATAGATTTATATAATTCATTGATATGGATCCATATGAATTGAAATTTGGAAGGGTATAAATCCAACATAATGGATTGATGTTTTAGAAATAAATCAATTAGGACCTTGGAAAACTGATGATATCGAATAAAATGTTAGATCTGTTTAAAATAATTTATTTAAAATACAAAGATGAATAATTTTTTTTGCTTTTAATCTCCAATGAAATATAAAATTTGATGTTGGTTTGAATTTCATTCTACGAATTTATCTATGGAAGAATGAAGGGTACCGTAAGACCCTGTTTTATTGGTCCCTTTGAAATATTGGATCATATAGGAACAATAACTTATCATTTAATTCATATAATACACCTCTCTTAGGTTTATGATGTGTGAAATATATGTTTTCCAAGGTAGTAAATATATGATCCTCCACATCTACTGACCATAGAGGATGTACCATCAGAGAAGGAGATTTCATATAAGGAACAATGAATACATATTGTGGATAATACAATGAAATTAATGTTGAACAATACCACTCACATGTTTGATCTTTTTTATAAACCACTAACTTTATTAATACAAGGTTGAATTTTGGAATGTAATGAACTACTAGTATCAATATTTTTTAGTACCAAAGTGAAAATAATTTAGGGAAAAACTCATTTTAAAGGTGGTATAATTTAACTCCCAAGGATTATGAGATTTTAGTTGAAATAAATTTATTCATTTAAAAGATTTTAATTAAATTAATTTCCTATTTAAGGTTTCCCAACATTCATCCTTTTGATTATATTGTTTTACATGCAACATTTATTGTTTACAAAACATGACTTAATATTAAAATATTATTATTTAATGTGATAGATATCACATACCCATTAAAATAGTGGTTATGAATAGCATTAATGATATTTTAAAAATATATAGTTTTCAAATGTATATATAATTAATATTTGGCCACCAATTAGTTAAAATTAAAAATAAAATCTATTTTAAAATAAAGAACAACTATTTCTAGAAACACTATTTTCATAAAAACATAGACACATTACATAAATAAACTAAACATTCTTTTGGGAAGTAATTTTAATTGAAAATATATATTTTATATTAATTCAAAAAATTATCATTCATCTAATTTCATTCTATAAAAAGGATAAAAATAAATCCAATTTTATGATTAATATCAATATTTTTCTAAAGAGAAAATTTGACTCCATTTTTTGCAATTATTATATAACAATTTTTTATGAATTTATAAAAATTTTCTGATAAAACAAAATTCATTTTTTTAAATCAGAATATCATATATACCTTATGGTTATTTATTTATAATTCTCTAAGAAGATCAATTTTTTGATTAATAGTATACAATTATGAACATTAATTAAATGCGTTTTTTCATTTTAATTAATTATAAAGAGAAATTATTATATATATATTAATATTTTTGTAAAAATATATAAAAATATATATATTAATATAGTTTATGTCATTAGAATCAATTAAATCAGGAATTTATGTATTAAAACACTGTAAACTTTTAAACATTTTATCTTTAAAAACCCCTTTCTCATTGCGTCTATGGGATTATTTTTAAATCAAAAATTTTCACTTCAATAAATTAAATTTTTAAAAAAGGATTAAGATTTTTCAAAATGACTAATATTTATTGTATAAGAAGGTAAAATAAAATTTATTCCTAATTTTATAGTGAAAATAGTAAAACCTAATTTCTGTAATTCAGGTAAAAGTTTGTTCACTCGGTGTTAAACTAAAATGATAAGAATTAAAATAAACAAAAAAGTATTTATAAAAAATATTTTATGAATTTATTTACACTCAATAATATCATATTACTTGGAAAACATATTTTTTTTCTTTTGGTATATGAAAAAAATTGCTACACCATTTTTTCAAAATATTACAAGTGTTCTACACAACTCACATATAAAATGCCACCACCTCCCATTATTCATTACACCACCAATCAATTTTTTTCTGCCACTACCTATAAAACAATATATATAATTCCTTCACCTCATAATAATATCCAATTTTTTTCGTAGGATTCCATCCTAGTAAGGATTTTGTTGGAACCATAAGGAGGTTACATGAAGTCGAGCTAATGTTTTTCAGTGAGCATTTTTGTTTAATTTACAAATCCACCTATTTCAAAAATTATTAAATTAATTTGATATAATATCTTCATTATATTCAATATATGGGGATTATTTTATTTTATCTTAATGACCTAAAAAAACCTAAGCATCCATAAAATGGTTTCTGAACAAATTATTCATCTGTGTAGTGGATTGCCTCTTTGTGAACAAGTTTAATTTGTTTTTCCATTACCACCTCTCATCGATGGGTATGAGGATGGATATAAAATAGATATTTGATTTTGAAAACATAATTATTTATTTTTAGTCATAATATAGTATATAAAGTTCTTATTTATGTTATTTAGGGAATATGATAACGTCATTCATGTATATAGAGTACTACCTCAAGGAAAAGGGATGTGATTGATTTTCACTAACTCTATATATAAGTTAAAAAATATATTTTTAAGGAGTATATTTGATATTAATTAAAATATTAATATATTAATTACATATTTATCATTATTCATTTATAATATGACATTTTATTCCTCACATTTTCAATTACTGAGAGATGATAACCCATTTTGTTAATGTTTGGACTAATGCCTTCACAAAGTGATGTGTCTCTATTTTCATCACCAAACAAAACAGATGATTTGTATAATAATATTTAAATAAATAAAATGGTATTTATGATATTAAGATAATTCATTAATGATAATTTATTACTTACCTCTATTCCATAATGATGGTTGAAAAATGTAAATTCCACCCATGCATAGGTATGACCCAACGTCTCCACCATCGTAATGTACATCATTTATCGAAAAAATATTTCATTAATGGTAATAAAAGTATAATTTAATTAAAAATAGGATAAATATTTCACTATTATTATTTTATTATATGATGAAACCTTTATCAATGTAAGAGTAATGAAAATAAAATGAAAACACATATGAGAATAAATGAAATAATTACCGAAAATGTGACGTTAACATTGAATTGTTATTAAAAGTGTTATAAAACACATTAGTAAGTAATATATGGTATATATAAAAATTTAAGTTCAATAATAGATGTATAATAATGATATATTTATTATAAAATATGTACAAACTTGTCAAAAAGAATTTTAGACTTATTGTGTGTGATTTCCATCTCACTTATATTTTTTTATGAGACAGATGGAATATTCACCAAATTTTTATTGTTTAGGTGTATATAGTTCCCATGGACATATTCATTTTACATAAAAATATTTTTATTTCAATATTCATATGTAGATATCTCTCTCATGGGTTTTACAGTTCAAATGTAACCATATCAGTAAGGGATTTTTGTCTCAATTTTTCTTTATTGATACATAAGATTATTAATGAACCCATCTTCATGTTGAACGTGTTTATATATCCCAAATGAATTTTAATATAATGATATTTTTTATTATTAAAAATTTTAATGTCTCATTACATTTCATTATGTTAAGGGAATTATGATTCAAAGTTTCCAATGTGGTACAGTTTTTATGTTACAATCTTACCTCTTATCATGATTTCTCATGATTATGATTCAAATAATAAAATATAATGAAATAATTCTCCTAAAAAACATTATCATTATTCTCATCAGGTTATTTCTCTAAAAATAAAATTTTGTAGCCATTTTCACTCATTATGAACTGATTATATTAAAATAATGTTTTTAAAAAAAATTTCATTTTTTCTCTCTCCAGTTGATGACACTTATCTTCAAAAATCATGTTATTAAAAATGTTTTCAATTTTTTAACATTTATTTAATGATTTATCTAAGAAAATTTTACCCATTTTTAAAATTTTTTAAAATATTTATGGACAAATTCATTTCATTTACTAAAAATCCCCAATTTTATTTTTCTAAAAATGTGAAATGAATCATTGTGTACCACATGAACAAAACTTCCAATATTAATTACCTTTATTTTCATTGATGATTCCATTAAAAAATTTCAGCTTTATTTTCAATGGAAATGAATAAAAAAATTATCTTTTAAAAAGTTTTTTTAATGATGAAATATATTTTCCTCAAGAAATTCTTTAAATATTTTTGTAATGTTAATTTATACGTCTTCATGTTTTTAATGGAAAAGGATTTAAAAAATGTTTTTTATTTTAAAATTTTAATTTCCAGATAAAAATTATATTCCTCAAGAAATATTCAAAGTGTTTTATTATTAAATATCATTTTCCATTTTAGAGGAAATCCTTTGATATAACTTATGCTATACAAGTTATATTAACCAAGAATATCATTCTTATTATTTATCTGAATGGATTATTATGACAATATGTTTATGAATCCATGTTCCCATCCATGGGTTATAACATGAAAAAATTATTATGAAACCCATTTCAATTTCCAAGGGCTATAAATTAAATAGGTGATCAAGTGATTATGAAGCATGTCACTTTTCCATAGGTTATGATATGAAGAAATGTTTTTAATACCCAAAAAATTTATATTGGTTAGGTTATGATGAAATGGGGAAATTATTATGAATCCCATTTGTTTTCCACATGTAATGATATGATGAAATGTTTTATACAACCCATTTATATTCCTATTTCTGATATGATAATGTTCTAGGATCATCCTACACAATAATTAATTGTTTATGTGTTGGGTGGGAATTATATCTACCACCAATGCATTGGGAAATGATTAATGTTATATGAGATCATAGATTACATGGTAGGTTATTCGATGATCGAAAAAGTGTACAAGGGATTCTTTCTAAGCCTGAAAGAGATTACTTAGAAGGTTATTCCAAGCCCAAAGGTTGGTACAAATGAGGTTATCACAATCTAAAAAAGGAACACAATTGGTTAAACCAATATTACATGGTGTGTAGTCCTAACATTATATTTTCTATTATTATATGTATGTTGTAAATTTATGTCTTATGCAAAAGTTATGCTCTAATGGATCATTTTTCTGATTTTCTTATGATTAATGTCTTCTGAACTATAAATAATTATTACATGGATAATTATTATAAACATTTACATTCATGGTATGGTTGTTAAATTTTATTCTCATGTCCTCATATCCTTGTGCTCACATTGTGTTTTCATATTTTCCATATCTACCCTATTGAGAACCTAAGATCTCCCATTTTTATGTTTCATTTCCTAATTTTTTGTAGAATGGTTGAATGTAGGGAATGTTTGTGAAGAGTAATAAAGGGGGATATCCTTTTGGTAAAATATTATAACACATTAAAAAATAAGATGATATTTTAAATAGTATCCAAAGTCACTAAACTATTACAGTCCTCAGGGGTGTGTTGTTTAATTTATTTAATATTTATCTAAAAAATAAATATATATGTATAAATATTTGGTTCTCAATATTGAGTGTGTATCACTTGTCCCTCAAATTTAATGTCTTTCAAGAAGTAAATCATATTTATTATCACCCATAATATATTTTTTGTTTCGCAAGAATTTGAATTTCATAACATATGGCCAATAATAGATGACTTTGAAACAATATTTTCTATAATCCTCATTATTTATCCTTAATTTTCAATATTCATGCCACTTCATTCCTTAATATAAACTAAATTCAGTGTTCCATTAAATATTACCTAATCAGACTACATAAATTTTAATCTATGTATCAGTCCCAAGCATATGGAATAATCTATAATGTTGGGTTTCATTCAATAATTATTCCCTAAGATAAAAAAAACATAATTTCTAAATATTTCTTGATTATTCATCCCATAAGATTAATTGTGATATTTATACCACTTATCACATACCCAACCACAAAACTCCTCTTGAATCAATTTCCATTTTATCCCACTATAATTGAATAATAATTAATAGTATTATTTCTCAATTTTCCCTTCAAGAATACATGGTTATCCCAAAATTATGAACTATATGATTCTTAATTCATGTCAATATAAGGTATGTATAAACACATGTATATCCTATTTAAGGCACATATATAACTTATTACTCCTTTAATTTCCCTCCTCATCACTTCGAGTTAATCTAACCCCGTCAACCATGACTGTGAATAGTATATCTCTATTTAATACACTATTTTCATAAATGAAAATTTGTTTCTTACTGATTTTTAATAAATACATCAATATATGTGAAACCAATATTGCCATGGTGACTTCACATTCAATATATATAAATACCTCATTGAATAATATAATGGATTATAATATTGTTATGTTGAAACCTCTGAAACTATATGTAGATCTTATAAAAATATTTTGAAATCATGCATTCAAACATGGTTAGAATCCATCTTCGATGTGTCTATCCAATGGTACTATAATGGATATATAATTGCTTTATAGTAATTGGATATCACTACTTATCAATTATAATCACATAATTCCCAATTTATTTAACTTAAAAAATAAATATTAATTATCCAAAATGCTTTTATATGAATTGGAGAATAATTCTTATTCTTAAGAATCTAATTGAATCATAAAATTTCTCCCCCTTTTTTTATTCATCCAAGAATAATTTCAATTCATTTTGGGTCAATCACTAAATTATATTTTAATGGATTATATAACTATCCATCAATGAAATATGACCAACTAAAGAATATATCTTTATCATATGTTGTATTATTAAAAACAATATTCACTAAAAAATCTCTATCTTGTATTATCATACACTAAAAAAGTGAGAGGCAAACATTCATGTTCAAAAACCAAACAAAAAAACATGGGAAACATATCAGATCTAACCTTTATTCTCTTAAATTAAATAATTAATACACAATTAGATAAAGAAATAATGTGAAAACAATTAATTTTAAATTCAAAAATAGAGAACTAATAAAAATCCAAATACCACTTGATAATATACTAATTTTACTATCAGTGGAAACAGTTTGACCAGGAATAAAAAATCCATAAATTAAGTAAATATCTTCTCTTATACAGGGAAACAACTATTTTTTTCTTGTTATATATATATACCTACTATCAATATAGAGATATATTTATTCAACCCATAAATTAATAATTTATTTCTCAAGCAATATAATATCATGAATTTATTGGATTAGGGACCTTTATGAACATTTCAATGTTACTAATAGACCCCCAGAAGGATTTTTCATCATTTAGTATTTAATAAACTTGTATTTAGTTAGGATAAACATGAGCTTGTGATAACATATATATTACATATATAAACAACTTCTTACCTTCTATGATTATATATCATGGTTTATATTAATAAAATTATTTATATTATCCATTCAGTTTCCAATATCATGAATATGTTATATTCACTATATATACAACCCAAACATACCCATTTAAAGACATATATCATGAAATTAAGTAGAATAATAAAATAGTTATCTATTAATTCCTAATATGTTTATAATCATGATAATAGAAAAATCACATAATAATTAGATATTATGCAGGTTTCATAGATATTAATATTAATTTTATTTTACATTATTTGGTAATTAAGTGTATGTATAAAGTGATAGAAATTGAATTACTATACCAAAATCTAAGAATCAATTAAATTTCATTGTTTTGAGAATCAGTTATAATTTAAAATCAACTGTATCTATGGAGAATGATTTAATTTGGTCAATATAAAGGGAAGGAATAACTCCACAGGTTAAATACATCATTTTATAAAATAGCATGAATTTCCAAAAAATATGAAATCATCATAGGATTTTTTTAATAATAATGGAATTCATCCAATTACATGTGGTAAAGATCAAAAATTCGCTAAATAATAAATATTCTAGAATCTTGAAAATTAACATATGGACATAATCTCACAATAGTAATAGTTTATTTCTAATATCTTATTTGAATATATTATTTTATTAAACCCACATATAATAGATTCACACCCATAGTACCCCATTGTTTCCATTGATGCTCTATATCAAATACTAAAATAATTAACTAACTCCGATGTTATCATTGTTTCACCTTTTTCTAAGTCATATCTCAAGCGAATAGAGCCAAAAAATATGTTTATTAATGGATTTTGGAGGCATGACTATATATTTAATTAGATGGCAGTTATACCTTTACAGTTAAAGTTTATATTATTTTTATGTATATTATTTTTTATTTAAGGAAACCTACTACATTTTAATAATATAGTTTATTAATATTATCTTTCTCTAACCAATTTTATCTACATTTTTTCTGAGAAGTCATATAATGGATTTTTTTTCTATGTCATCTCATTTATTACACAGTTCAAAAATCTATTCTAGAACTAAAACATGATTCAACCCCTATGATCATGAGATACAATAGAATAAGACACCCAATAAGAGAGTAAATAAATCCATAGATGATAATGTGATGGGTATGTGATCAAGGGCCCCCGTAATAATAGAATCATTTACCTATGTGGTATTAATTTTTTCAAGTGACAAAGTGGTTATGGATTATAGGGATTCATGGTTATGTAGTATGAAGTCCAACTACTAATAATTTAAAATCTATATAACTATAGTAAACCAGTTAGGAAGAAAATTTCTTGAATTAAATCTTTTATCATGGAAAGATAATGATATAGTCTAATACATAACACATGTCCGATAGTTTGTTGATATGACACTATAGTTTGAACCCCATCTCCATCATTTGAGTAATCTAAATCGATATATTCATTATATTATATTTTCATCCACTCATTATTACATTATATGAAACATCAACTTATATAAGATATTTATCAAGATGATTTTATGTAATGGTATATTTATAAACATAATATCATCATTTTTTTTGAAATGTATCCCTAGTGTCTGGGTAACTACCCTTCAAATTTTGAAATGTTATAACAACAATCGAGGGTGTTGCCATATTCTTGGTAGATTATCGATTATAGGGGTTTTAGTAAGTTTAACCTAGTCAATATTTTAATTATCTAAGAACGAGCCATAGTGGCACACCATTGGGTCGATCACAAGGAGGCCACCAACACACACTGATTTATCTATTTTCACTATTATAAATTAACTAATATAAAATTGACATATATAATAATAAATATATGGGGTTTGAAATTATGAAATATCTATATATATAATGAAAAAAATATAATTATAATAAATGAATGAAAATGTTCTTGGGAGAATCATATGATATATATCATTGTTCGGAATGAATCTTAATATTCAACTCAATGAGGTGATCAAGGATTGTCACACCTCACCTACGCGTTATATTATCATCACCCCATTTCGATACCTCCTCATAAGGGGAATTTTTTTCCTTAACTCATCTAGGACACCTCATTTCTGACAACCACTAATGCTACTATACTCCACCGTATACACGCCATAGATACTGAAGGGAATGATGATTTATAAACAAGAAGAAAAACCCTTTCGTAGGGAAAATAGGGTGACTAACCACCATAATCAATTTAATAATCCCCCAAATTATTTTAATCAAATTAAGATATTATAAATTAGAGAATAAGAAACTCTATAAAAGCATCATTCCCTCCCTCAAACTAGTGTTGAGGTTAGTTCTCCAAATTTAATATAGTAGATAATGGAACAAGGTGGGAAAACACATAAAAATTAAAATGGAAGAATAGATATATGAAGAATAAGAAAAATAAATTGAAATAAAATCGAAATTATAGATCTTAAATAAATAGATAACAACATAAAATTCCCACATAAAATTTTCATCCTCTTGAGATGGAGAGTGGGAATACATGTATAGGTAAACGATATGAAATCTTGGCTCCAGAATCACATATATAAAAGGTTTCACATATTTGACCCACTAAGTGGATGAATATTCAAGGGTGTTATACTATAATGTTGTTCCAAATTATCTTCTTCTATGGACCCCAAAATTTCATCTTCACTCACCTTTCCTAGAAAAATATATGGTGCATTAACTCAAAACATTAATTATAACCGAATCCTTCTTAATATTTCCCTCAATTCCAATCCTCCAATGGCCACATTAATGATATAATTTCTCCATGATATTTATTTTAGTAATTAACCATATTAATATCATTAAAATATATTAATAATTTCAATAATTGGACGTGTGGATCTTGAGTTATAATACAATTAATGTGGTGTGGTCCACGATATCGTCTAGAATGATTCCTCAACTTCACTTTTTTACTTCTATATCATTCAGTCAGATCATGTTATAGAAGAAAAAGTTTTAACCCATAAACAAATGAATATTAAAAAAAGGATCATTTTATTTGGATTAATTTATTATAATATTTGAAAAATATACATAAGTGATTAAATATAGTTAAAATTCCAAAATTAGGCCATTTTTAAAGCTTACAATTAAAAAATAACCTAAAACCTGACAATTCAAGTTTAAATAAAAAAAATTAGGGATTAATATAATTTAATTATAGAATAAAATACAATTAAAAGTTAGCTTCATCATTCCACACACATAATAATTACATTATCAAGAATTCATCACATATTAAATCAAATTTCATACAATAATCGAAAATGGGAAAAAAATCAATGATCTTATCCAAAATTGAATTACAACAACTCTCTTACATAGAAAAAAATTTATTATATTCTTCCTTCTAATGATTAAAATTTTTTTTCATAAAAAATCCATCCATGGACCAATGACAACCTACGTCACAATTAATTTGATGTCACTATTAAATCTAGAGAAATTCAATCTAGAGTTGTGGTCATACTTGGAAAGCGCATGTATCATATTTGGATTATGAAAAATTCCATCTATACACATCATGAAACATGAAAATATTTTTAATCATTAGATATTTTTTCAGTTGATTTTTGAGGCTTTAGGGTTGGGGGAAAATTGATTTTTAAAATTTCAGAATAGAGATAGGAGGTTTGACGCTTGAGTATAAATCATGATTAATTAAGTGAAAACAATAAGGATCCTCACAAAAACCCCTATATATTCGAAATAATATAACGCAATTCTGATTTTTTGTGACATGGGACATGAGAAAATATGTGATTACAAATAATTATATCATCCATCTTCTCCCCTATTTTTCAATTTTTTAAATTCACCAAAATGGAATTATTTTATTTTATTTATTTTGTTTATTTTTTTAATGGAAGATGAAATGAAAAGTCAATAAAATTAATGAATAAAAATAATAACCATTATTTATGTGATGTAAATGATTCAAAAACTAATATAAAATGAGTAATTCAGGCTCATCTCTTTTTTTAATTTTTTATTGATGGAGAACCAGATGAAAAAATAATGCTTAATGAAATGATAACTCAAGCCCAAATAACTCATTATCCACAAAAAATGATTAAATATCGCTCATATTACCCACAATTGAATCAAATTACAAATAACACACACAAAATTACATTTCTCCATACTCAAACATGAAATATCAATGAAATAATATCTAGACTATCGGTAGATAAGAAAAATTCATATTGTAATGTGGCTTAAATATTTAATGAAAATAATTGAATCCAAGGTATAAATAAAGATATATATAAGGGTGGGTATCACGATAAATTGTGTATACCCAAATATATGACTTAATCACAACAAAAACATTCCATGAAATCCAATTCTTCATGGGAGAAAAGTCACAAATTCTGGTTCTCACTCAAAATCTATGTTTCCCTCAAGAAAGTGTTTGTACTTGAAGAATATATCAAAGTGGTTTAGAATATCTATCAAAATTGTAGAAATATTCTGAGTCAATATTTCATGGGAATGGATTTTAAAAAATTATCCAAACTCAAAAAAAATCTTAAAAATCAAAATTTATTAAAAAAAATCACAACAACAATTATTTAAAATCCATTATTTCAAAAATCACCTAAATTTCCTAAAAAGAAATCGATGTATAAAAAGTGATAGAAATATAAATTAATGATCAATGATTATAAATATGAAAAAAAAATATATTTACAACACAAGAATTTCTAATAGCTTGACCCTCCCAACACTTAAATTAACTACCCTCCATTTCACTGCAACAAAATAATAATAATGGAAAAAAATTAAGGGGAAGGACAAATAAAAATTAGAATTCTTTTCCATTGAAAACTTGATTTATGATCTTAGCTATGGAAAATATACCTATAAAGAATGAAATAAAACCAAAAATGAGAAAAATAAAGAAATAAGTGAATGAAAATGGAAAATTATTGGTTTTACCCCCATGTGGGATCATAGTTTTTTACAACCCCTAGTCCGGTAGATGTAGTGGTTTAACCCAAATAAGGGTTTGGATGATTATTCTTTATTAGAAAAAATCATATTTAATTTTTCCCACCATCAATTAGAATATGAATGGAGTGATAACTTCCAATTAAAAAAAATTAATCCCAAAGCCCAGAAGAGATGACATAGATAATTTGTGATCAATAGATGGATGAGAAAAAAATAAAGGAGTGCTCCCTATTTACCTCAATAAGAGGTGCTATGTAAAATGTTAGTGGAGAAAGAAGAATATGATGTGTATTATCATCTATTTCAGGTTCATCAAAATATTTTTCAGGGATTTAATCTTGCATGTCATCATCCTCATTTTCACTAGTGTACAAATCGACATGCTACTACATTCTCTTCTTAGCCCAAAGAACGTCTACAACTTCTTCATCCTGAGAATGAAATACTAGTGAAAAATCTCTAGAGTCATATTATGGGATATTTTTTCAATTAAATATTAATAATATTTTAATTAAAACAATTCTTATAAATTAAATCTCCCTCAAAATATTTTCCATCAAAATACTTTTCCTTATGAAAGGCTGTTATGAAATCATTTATTAGATATAGAAGTGGGTCTTAACGTTTATCTTAAGCCAAACCAATGTATTGTTTAAATGTACAATAAAAATCATTTCATTCTCCTAACATTTTATTACATGACGTTCCAACAATAATAATTTATCTTTTTCATATTCAGTGGCCAGCAATGCAACCATCCTGCATACTTTTTCGAGATCATTGACATTATCTGAAGAATCAAGGAATTTTGTTCCTTTTTCATCTTCAAAGTATCTTCTCTGGTAGGATCACCATAAAATTTATAAATAGTTCAATAATTATAATATTCACCATAATAATATATATAGGGTTATGAAAAGAATGATATGCAATGAAGAATTTTTTCAGTTTTTGTAAAAATTTTGATGTTTTTTTCATGAAAAATAGTTTGTGAAAGCACATTGCCTCCGTGGAAATGGATCAGAATTATTGATAGGGGTTTTAGTCATTTTACCCAAGAAAATATATTTATTTACCTATGAATGATAAACTATGGACCACCCTAGGGTTGATGTCATGTAGGCAACCGACACACAAAAATTTCACTATTGTTACTGTTATAAACTATCTAATATAAAAATAACATATATACTAATTAAAAATATGGGTTTTAAATGATGCGTAAATAGAATGATAATATATAATAATTAAATTAAAAACATAATGTTATTAGAAACTAAAATGAATGAAATTTTTCTTCATAAGTTTATGTGATTGATATCATTGTTCCAAATAAATCATAATATTCACCTCAATGATGTGATCATGACTTGTCACACCTCAACATCTCATTTTAATTTTCATCACTCCATACCTAGACCTCAACATATGGGGAAATTCTCTCTATTAAGTCAGATATGAGTCCTCTTTTCCAACCATCACTTCTGAATTCGTACTCCATTGTATGAATTATTTAGATATTGAAGGGAAGTATGATTGATAAACAAGAAGAAAAAATTAGTAGTAGAGAAAATGGGACGAATGAACATGATAATCAATTTAACCACCACAAAAATTCATATAATTTAATAATGATATTATAAATAAATGGATAATAAACTGATTAAAAACACCATTCCATCCCATGAGCCTGTGTTGAGGGTAGTTATCTATTTTGATGGAGTTAAGAATAGAAAATGGTGGGAGAATAAATAATAAAAAAACTGGAATAAGAGACGTATGAAGAATAAGAATAATATATAAAATGAAAAAAATTATATATATATATAATCAAAACAAAACTACTGAAAATTTCCACATAAATTTTTTATCCATTTGAGATGGATAGGGGAATAATTTTTTTTTAAAAGCATTCAAATCTTGGTTCCAAAATATCTTATCCAGAAAATTGATCATCATTGACACCATTAATGGATGAATATTAAAGATTGGTATTCTAAATGTTGTTCAAATTTTTCATGTATGTTTTAACCCAAAATCTCAACTTTATTCCCATTTTATATAAAAATATATGGTTCATTAACAAAGAAACATTAATTCTGGCCAAATGTTTCCTAAAATTTCTTCTAATTTAGAGCATGTAAAGGCGATCAAAATCATTTAAAATCTCCATGGTTTATATTATAAGAATTCACCATTTAAATATCATTAAATTAAATTTTTAATCAAAATTATTGGAGTTGTGGATCCTTAGTTATGCTCTAATGAATGAGGTGGGGTCCACCATGTTATCCAAAATGTTTTCCAACATTATTTATTTTTTAGAGATTCTATATGGTCAAATATGATCCTATTAATAAGACCAAGTATTATCCCATAAATAAAGTAATATTACAAAAAATTATTAATTCGATTTGGATTAGTATTGTAAAAGCTAGGGCCAAAATACAAAAGATATTAAATTTAGTTAAATTTCTAGAATTATGTTATTTTTGAATTTATTATCAAAATACTTCAAATACCTAAAAAAAATTTAATTGAATATTAAATATCATTATTTTTGTATTAAAAATATGTAATTATAAAATAAAATATTTTAAAATGTTAGCTTCATCAATTATATTTTTAGTATTATTTGGATGGAGATTGATATGATTATGATTATACATATTAGAAAAACAAAAATATAATTTTCTCATAATCAATGGGTTTAGTATTTCACACACATCATTATAGTGATATGACTTAACTCTCTAAATAAATATAAATTTAAATTCAAATATATATGGTGTATAAGGTTGAGATACTAAATTCCCACCAACTCATCATGGGAGGAAACTATTTAGAAAGAGAAATTATATGGATGTGTATCTACCACCTTAATGTGGTCATTTTTACCACTACATTGAAAATCTTATAGAAATTAGTCCTAAATTATTTTTTATATCCATGTGAAGCTTATATATATTTGGTGTTAAATGTAATTGTATGTCGACCAAAAATAAAAAATATTATTTTACTCAACATATAACATAGAGTAGAAATAATTTTAAATTAATTGTATTATATGTAGACTTTAATTAGCATAACTATGGATGAAATAGATTTTTATATGTTTCTATTGTAGGTCCTCACAAAATTTTCTTTTCTCTAAAAATTTATATTATCTTATCATGATAAATATTAAATGTATAAATCCCAAATAAAGTTTTCTTTCTTAAGTCCCTTGGATGTATATTTGGTGTGTAATATCCATATGGTGGGATAAATATAAAAAAATGACAATAATGAATGACCTAGGAATAATTAAAATATGAATATATAGTATCATGTCATACGTTAACCTTTACCTAAAAATATAAAATATATTATTTTTGTCCCATAGGAATGTGGGGTCTAATAAATCCACTGTATTATTTCGTTGTTCCTTAAATAATATATCCATGAATAGATATTGACCAATTTTCATTTTTTATTATTCAAATTTATATGAACATTATTCCTTAATTTATTTCTAACCAATTCTAGAAACACAGTTTTAAAATATATATTTCTCTTATAATGAATTATAGTAGATTTAATCATGAATATAAAGTTAAAAAATAAAGGTAGAAGAATGTTGGGAGTAGTATTAAAATAATTATTAATTCATAACATGTTTTTGGATATATATGTGGGTTTATCCAAAAATTTTAATCTAATGAAATGATGTTTATATATCATCAGTCATTATACTTGGAAACTCATGTAGATAGGTCCCACAAACAACTAGTTGGATGATTTGATTAAAAATCATCAATGTATGTTCGTATGGATGAATTTGAAGGACAAAGAATACCTTGAAGTATGATAAAACATCCCAATAGAATGAATAATCTATTAGTATTGTTTATAAAGGTAAATATAATAGTATTCTTAGTGATTTGGTAGTGGTATTTAAGGACAACAAGAGTAGATAACATTCAAATAAAAACTTGTTAGTGTAAGGGTAGCTCGTTAATAGAAATGTTACACGGGAAAATAATCCTTAGTATATATATATGAATGAGAAAATAATTTAATATAATGGGGAAAAACCTCATGATGTTTTACCACAAAATAAAAAATGATTATATTATCTGTCAGAAATTATGATTGTAATAAGAAATAATCTCAAACATTAAATAAATGCATACATAAAATGTAGAGTTTAATTAATTTCTTCTAGAGTCATATGTAGTTCTATTAAAGGACATAGTGTGTACGTTATTATTTATTAGAAATTATGGTGAAATTTCATATAAAATTTGGTTTCCAAAACATAAAGTAGTTGATCATTTTATAGATTCAATTATGTTTTTTAGGAATATGGATTTATAATATTCTTCACCATTATAGGATGTGGATATGTAGACATATATTTAATAAATATTAGAGTGGAAACACTATTATATTTTTATGTCTAAAATTATATAGTAAAATAGACTATAAGATATTTCACAAGTGGTGGATGATAGTGAAACAATATGGGGGATAAAAAAACACTTTTTACTGTAGGATGGTATTTCCAAAAAATCTATATATAATAAATATTTGGTAGAAAATATTGTGACCACAATTCATAAAACTATTCAAATATGGAACCATATTAAAAAATCATATTCAAATTTGGGTAAATATGTTGGATGCATTATAGATTCCCTCGTTTGAATGTATTTTTTACATTATCTTAATTATATATGATATAGTTGTTAAAATTTAATTAATATTTCATATATAGTATTGAAATACAATTTATTTGAGATTTGATCTATTTATTTTGATAAATATGAAGGGAAATAATTATGAATTGATGGAATATAAGGAATTATGGGCAATTTCTTTTCATTCACTATTTAATATGATTATCTATTAATTATATTTCATGTTTATGAACATTGAATAATTACATTGTTAATTTTTATATCATATTAAAAATGGTGAATTTATTTTTATGTATGATAAAATAATTTATATTTTTATAAGAACAATTATCCTTAATTTAATATAACTTCCTGATATATTCTATGATAAGTTATTATATATATTTTTTAGCTTATATAAAAGGTTAAGCCTCTATTGGGATTTAGGAAACTCTAGGATGAATGATGATATTATATAGTACCCAACACATCATACATTGGATATTAATACTACGATTTTGTCTCACAATAATTGATATAAATAACCATATCTTATGTATTTTTTTTAAATTTTCATATCTTAATTAATTTAAATATAATTATCAAAAAAAATTCCAAATATAATTTTTTATTTTGTCAAATAATTTTTTTTGAGATTATTTTAAGAGTTTCTAAATTTTATATCTAGAATGTAATTTGAGTAGTAATATTTTATAGGGAATTATGTAATATGATTCCTTATTTTGTCATAATGTAGGATAATATCATTTATACAATGATACCTCAAGACCATATACCCAAACATTGTTGAATCATTGTTTTTTTCAATTCATTGTACTAGTCTATTTCAACTGAACATCATAATATCATTATTTGGTACATAGAACATTGCTGAAAAATATACTATCATGTTATAACAAATATTTATTTTATTACTGATGCATTAATATTATTATCTATACAAAAAAAGCATTGAAACAATTTATTATTAGTCAATGATGGTGGAAATTAATGAATAAATGATTCTTGCACATTTTAGACAACATGATCAATTAATAAATTTTTTTATGGAAACTGTACATTTGAATGACCATTAAATATCATCCTATAATAATATAATAAAAGGAAATATAGAAATAACATTTTATAACTAAATTAAGGACATATAATACATTTATATATAAATATATTTTCAGCTAAATAATTTTTGACCCTCATCGATAAAAGTGATCTCGTTACATCCCTTGTTCAAAGAAACATATGATTTGGATAGATCTCCCTTATTGTATATTGTTTCAATTTTGTTTTTACTCTTATTTATCAATGAAATAATTCTTGAAAATAATTTTAAAAAGTACATTGGTTGATAGGAATAATTCCAAAAAAGGTACATGTTTGTGATAAGTTCTACCACTAGATCAAAATGAACCTTATATGATTGTTTTGCCTCCATTGAAAAAATATGGTTATACATGTATTTTGAGTCCCCTAGAATATTAAGAATTAAAATTATATCCATAAAACTAGAGGATTTATGTGATGTGAAGAGGATTTATAAGAACTATTAATCATAATAACTATAAAAATATGGTGTTCCTATTTACTTCATTATCCTTTTTTAATTATTTTCAATTTAGCAACCCCTTGACATTATTTTTTCCATATATTAAAAAAATATTGAGCTATGAGAAGTTTGATATTTCCCAAATAGGGAAAATATATGATTTATTGGATGTTTTATTATAGAAAGATTCCCAAAATAATGTGTTTTGTATTTCATAAAATTTTGAATAATTCCTTACCAACCAATATATTTGTTTTGTATAATGTCATCACATGTTACTTGAAATTACATTTTTGTTTACATTATATGGAAGAATCTATTATTATTATTATTTATGTGGGTTGGTATTATTTTATCAAAAATATTATATTATATAATCATTAGTCTCCACTAAGTACTGGTACAATCAATATATGTGTACTTTTATTTATATAGATATTATGGAAAACCATTATAATTTATGGGAGGAAAATGATAACACTTATCATGGTACGAATCTTCATTGTTTGGATACATTAAAAATTAGTTGGTTTTATTACTTTATGGATATAAATATCTCAATGATTATTTGAGGAATAATTTTTTTTTGAAATATTTATGATTAGATAAACATTATGTTCGATTACAAAAGTGTTATAAATTGAAAGGTAAGTAGGTCCCTTGGATTTCATAATGTACTAGATTAAAATTTAATTATGATGGTTCTTATATAGATGTGGATATTAATTATAGTATATCTGGATATGAATTTTTGTATTGATTATTTTTGAATATATAGTTTATCTTGGATCTAGTAACTCACTACATAGTGGGGCACTACATATTTTACATATTCATTATATTTATATGAAATATAGTGTTTATCTATGGTATGATCAACTGTATTATGATGACATGGTTATTTTTGGAATATAATCCTTTATTCAATTTTATAAACACAACTATATTATATATAAATTCATGCATTTTATTATTCCACACTCAATGATTCCTCCCACATGAAATGAGGAATATACTATGGAAAATGATTTTGTATTAAAATGTTTTTTATAGAGGTTTTCCAACTTTTTTATTCTTTTTATTTCACATAATTTTATTTATTAAAGAGTGACTTATGTAAATTATTTAGATTGTGACTATATCATGCCTATAAGAATATAATTTTTCATTTAGTTAGGTTTTTAATGTCTTAGAATAAAAAATTAGTTCTACTAGTGAATAGATTTATATTTAAAATTAATTTATTATTTACGTTAGATATGGAAAATTACATTGTTTAAAAAAATAAAAGTGTGTTATATTTAAGAGGATGGGATGTCAAATCTTCTCAATAGGATATGTTCATTCAGTTCAAGACAAACTACTGAAATTAATAATATTAATGAATGTCATACCTATAATAATACAATATACAATTTTCTAAAAAAGGAATCAATTAGAACTAATTAATTTCACATACCATTTCATCATTGAATTATAATATATTATATTTAATGAAATTTTTTAGTTACCATGTTACATAAATTATAACAAGAAGGATCTCTAGAGTGTATAATTATCTAAGAAGGTATAAGTTATTATGTACTCATTAAAGATGTTTTTTATTTATTTTTAGGAATGGAATACAAATATATATACATATTTTATATGTTAATAGTAACATTATACCATTTATAGTAACATTTGAAGGACCAAAGTGACTCTATTTAAGGTTATTCTTCCATGATAATTTTTTTTCTCTTTTTTCATCATGAAAATAGGCCCAATGTTTCTTCCTTTTAAATGCATGAAACATAGACAATTTATTTTATTTTTGATGTCAATATTCCATGGAAAACTAAAATTTCATTTATATTCATATAACCAAACCACTTCAATTATACTTAAATTCATGCATAGTGGACAATTAGGTAAAATTTGCCTAGAATTATTTTTGTGTATGAATTATGAATGAGATACCCCTTCTGGTTTAAATTGATAGATGAGGAGTGTGATTTATTAATGGGAAATAAACTATAATGGTATCCAATTAATAATCCCAGAACACTAATTGGACCTAAAGTGAGTGATTTTGTACTTGAGACTATGTCAAATCCTCACTGGGTGGAATCCATTTTTTCAAAACAATACATGACTCAAATGAAATCTAGTATCCATTTTCATGGAGAAAAACCATTGTAATATCATTAATATTATTTGATATTCCCATTTTATAAAATACTACATTATTTTAAAGGATACAATAATATAAAAATAACAATGTTCTTGTATAATTGGAGGTCATTTATTAGGACTTATTGAAGTGAGATATTTGATGGATATACAAGGAAAAATATAACCAATGTGGTCTATGAATACAATAATGAATAAAAATACATATCTTCATATTTTTTGACCTTGGTGGTTAGGGAAACAATATAATAACTTAATAGATTATTTGAACCAATAAATGGGTGGCTAATGGGATTAGTATTGGTTCACACCTACTCAATGAAGACTGTTTCTAAATGGTTTATTCACCCTATCCTATTTGTGGTATTTTTAAAAGTAGTATTTGTTGATAATTCTATGTATAAGTCACTTGTTAAACACAAATACCCTCATCTTATATCATGTATCATAAATTTGATTGGAAATTATCCAGAGAGAGACTTGTGTATGTCATATATTCATAGATTGGGGAATTGTGTGCTCAATTTCAAGGGGTATTCCACTACATGATCCTATAGAATTATTGGGAGGTTTTTTTCCTTTTAGAGAAGAAATATGTATAAGAACGTGAAATTTTGAGATATCCACTCAAGGAACTATGATTACATTCATGAATTCATATGAGACTCGATCATGGAGGATGATCTTGTTTGTATCATGTAATTAACATAGGATTCACTAAGGCATGTGCGAGGATTCTCTAGGTCACACGATAATGTTCCACCAAAGCTCATGTGTATGTTTTTTTCGGGATAGTAGTTGGATTTTAATTTTGAAATTATATCATGTCACTCCCATTCAATATTTTTTATTTTTTCTTGAGACATTACATTACAATATGATAATATTTTGAATGCTAAAGAATGTAGACTATTATGAATGGATTATTTAAAAACTAGAATTATAAAATTTTATGATAATAACTCATGGGATTGAATTTCAACTTCATGATGGATATACACCATTATTTAGTGAAACATCACATGTTATACAGTGAACATTGGGTGTGAGTGATTAAGATGTCTGGGGGAATGAGTGCATAAAGAATGGCATGTGTTAATATGTGATAATGGGAACACAAACACATGATTTATAAATAAGTTGGACCACACCTATAATGAGTACCATCCTTGGATATTCCCAAATAATTTGGGTCACTGATTTTTCATATGTTTTACATGGTTCATTCTCCTCATACACAATTTTGGAGGAGACACTACTTCATTATAACCATGTGAATGTAGATCTTGCATAAAAAAAACCATGTTATGTCGGATATATGTAGCTAGGTTTTATAGATCTAGGAAAAGTTTATATTTCATTTAGACCTTTATGATTATGATTAAGTCATTTCTCTAGTGTTTTTTATCTTAATAATTGAAATGAATTGTAATTAATTTCACTATGATGTTTGAAAAAAAACTAAGTTGAACTTACTAGAACATATAAATGATTATGCATACAAATATAAAATCCATTATTATAGATTAAAATCATAGAATTGGAAAATATTAGTTTAAAATTAATCTTACATATAGGATCATAAAGTGTGTTTTCAATGTAAAAATGTTTAAACTTTTGAGATGATTCCATATCGACAATCGAAGTGAAATTGATTCCAATAAACTAAATCTGATTAATTTATGTATACATTATCTAATTTGTAAATAAAAAAAATAAAAAAATAGTTTATCCTTGAAGATAAATTATATGAAAATGATTTTTTCAACTAAAAAATAATATGTTTCACAGTTCATCACAAAATGAACTCTCTCAAGAAAATAAAAAAAAATCACCATAAACTAATTTTGACATTACAAATTCCGAAATGATATTTATTTTAACATATAAAAATTATAAAAGATTCACAATTTAGATTTAAAATAGGCATGTCATTAAAAGGAGGAAAAATTACCTTCTTAGATAAATATAATCTTTAAGTGTAAAATTATATATATTCATATCCTATACACATAAAATCTATTTTATGAAAATAAAAAATAATTAATTGAATATAAAAAATATATATTTCTTTAATATCATTCTATAATGGTAATTAGTTTAATTTATTATGATAAAAAACATTGGAAAATGAAAATAGTTTTTTTATAAAATCATTTTCTTATATTAATTTGGTTTTTATAATCATTTAAAATAAAATGGTAACAAATGGATTCAACTATATATTTTCATAATTTATTTAATCATATTCATAATTTCTAATTTAATTTCCAGTATATATCTTATTATATTAAATAATAACTTTTTTAATAATATATTATTTTGTATTATAACTTGGGCATGCATGTTACACAATCCATAGAATAAAGTAATTGGTACATATAATGTAAGATCGATAGAGTGTTTCTTATAGTTAACTATAAATATAATTTTTCATTTAACATATGATTAACATGTTTTTTCTTATAAATAAATCTTGGGAAAAAAATTAAATCTATTCGAAAAGGAAAATCATATAATGTATTTGGGTGTTACATTACGAGTCTATCCTTGTTTCCCATAATATTACATGATTCATAAAAATATACATAATAATACATTTATCTCATTCATCATGTTAATATTTCATTAAATCAAATAATTCTCTTACATATTTCCCTGTAAAATGAATAACTTTTTCTTATATTTCTATAATTTAACTTGGTCCTTTCAAATAATCATGAACTGAATTTTGGATAAACTCATAGATGTATGTAAAATTCATATAAATATTTTTTTACATAATTCCATAATTTTAAACATGATTAAATATCTCAATTCACATTTTCTTGGGCATAATCTACAATTATATTCAATGAATTCGATTGATTGGGTTGATACCCCCCACTGAGAACAAAACATTATTATTATTTTATTTTGAAGATGTAAACACTATATGAATTATATTCATCATAATAACACTGTGAAATTCCATTATCATAATTCAGATCAACATAATTTAAATTTACCATGATTTGAATATATACACAATTCCTCCACACATATTAAATTATCCAAAAAAATCATACCCTTCTATAATTAATTGAGGGTTGTAACACTGGGTCTCGAATCACATTGTCCATGAAAGAGAGTATTATGGCCTCATGTGTGCAACATCATACACAACAGGATACAAACTATAAGTAATGGCCTATGGGGAATTGAAGGGAGGTTATTCCCTCAATAACTGACATCTATAATAGTATACAATATTAAATATATGAGTAATGGTAGAATAAAATTTGGATCAAAAAATAATTATCACTGAAACCCATTATATAAATACTTGATATAAAATACAATAGATAAGTTTTCATGACATTCCCACATGTGTTATCTCTATATACAATAATAATGAAAAAGTGGAATCTATGAAATTAACCCAAAAATCTGTCCCAACATCTGCTCAACCAACCGACCACTTACTGCTTAGCTTCCCTAGGCAGGGACCTTGATATTCACTAAATCCATACCCATAAGGTCTACACACCTAGTAGGATACCAACAATGCCAACAAAGTAGAAGTTCATATATATATACCTAGATATACCTATATAGACACCATGTTAGATAGAAGCAAAGAATCAGTCATCGAATGACTAGATCATGCAAATTATCCACACACCAGCTTAATAGATTCATCTTACAACCCTATATCAATGTTTTACTATTATTTATCATTTCAATACAATCATTTATGGGAATGTCCCGCTACACCATTTACGTGGTGTTATTTACCTTTTCCATCCAATCATAAGCTCATAGTTCTTCACATTATCATGATGGTATGTGAACCTCATATATGAATCATTAAAACACTACTAATGTAAATTGTTCCTACACATAGGTAAACTTTACTAAATGTTAATAGTTATAATCCTCAAAAAACATCACATGGTATTTACCACAACTGTAATAATTTCCATGTTCTATCACTGACTATCATCCAAAAATATACAGAGACTAAAATAAATTCCTTCCATGTTCCCCCTATATATATCTATGTAGACAAAATAGTTTCACATGGTCATAATGAAAAATGAAGCAATGTTTTGATATGAAATACAAAAATCACCATACAATGAAATAATTATAGTGGAAAAGGTGTCTCATATCATGAAAGGTCTTATGGTCTATAAAAACACACCAAATATGAGTAAGATAATGAAATTGGATCATGGGATATACATACACCCACATTCATTTCATGAAATACAATTTCATACATAATCCATAAATTATATTAACTTCATACCATAAGTACAATGAGGACCAATGTTAGTAATATCCACCCAGATGATTCATGTACACCAATGACACATAGATCCATCACCATTTAGTACATGATAATTTTAGAATTATAAACCCTCAAGAATAAAATAAAAAATGAGATAATTTTATTAGAAATAACCAATGAGATCCACAGTCAATGATGTATAAATAATAGAAATCATGTGAGTGAGAATAATTAATAATAGATTTGATCTCCAATCATTCATGCTCCACCAAAAATCCATTTGATCGTATTGTAATCTATATACCTAAGCAATAAATCTAAGAATTATGTTTCATTACATAGAAAAATTTGTGTTTTGGGATAGATGTTGTTAAAAATAAAATATTGTAGCCACAAGATCAATCATTTCATCATTTTGAGAAGAGACAAGGATAAGAGAGGAAAATTCCCATTAAAGGATCGACTATGTTCATTAGGATTGATTTGGGGATGAGAGATGCAATGGAGAAATAATATAATGTTTAATATGTGAAAATAAATTGTATATCTATTTAAATATCCTCCTTTGAACCACCAGATGGCTGATGGATCAAGAATCTCACCATTAGAGAATGGATGGTGGTTTTTTCAATCAATGTACAGTCTTGTATACTTCCCCTTATCACTAATATACCATTCATTCTTTACTAGAAATACTGTGAACCACACAAGGCTTTAGAGCCTCTATTTTGGCCTCCATTTATCCTATGGTACAATGTTGGGTTTCTGGTAGGCCACCATTATCTCCCAATATGGTGGTTCATGTTGTTTTCCCTAAAATTGCAAACATCAGTCCACATAGTACCCATAACATGTCACAAAAGATGAAAAATTTAAACCAATATATTAAAAATCCAAATCATGACATTCAATGAAATTTTAATACATTAAAAACCAATCCCTTTAATGTATTCCATCCATTATTATATCACTGTAGGTATCACTTCAAAATTTAGAGACACTGTGAAAAAATTTCAATTTCAAATTCAAAATTTTAACATTTCAAATTTCTAGGAAACTACTCTCTTGAGTGAGAGGTTATACCTAATCCCATGGTAAATTTTTAATTTCGTTTAATAGATCATACAGAAAACTACATAGAAAATACAAATTCCTTTAACTTATCTTTTTATAACGATTTATACATGATAACCTACTCAGTCCTCTGATCCACACTATAAAATATTCATTCTTCGCTATTATATATGTCCAAAATGAAACATCACAATGTTTTTTACAAGAATAAGTTCATGCATTAAATCAAAATCAGTAATAGATCCCAATTACAAGCTCTCCCTATGATCCATTAATCACTCCTTAGGTTAGTGTCAAATGATTTTTTTATCGCCTTCCTCTAATACTCTTACATAGAAACCTATATACTACAGATGGAACATCATTTAATAAAAATATATAATAACCCAAGTAAATCATCAAATGGGATAGGTTTTTTATATGCAAGTCTATATGTGTGATTAAAAACACCATCATAACAAAAACACAAAACCAAACATATCTCATTGTCATCCGAACACTCACACTCAAAAGCTTTTCTAACAACATTCGATTATTCTAACAAAACTAAACATATAAAACCTCAAGGATACCAAATTCCCAAAGGTATTTTATTGTGAACCTGTATTATTTTACCTCTTATCACATACATGATCCACTATACACCACATTCTTTCTACTAGTTCAATGAACATACAATATTCTTATATTTATCCCAGAAATAGCCTTGTTTTTCAAGCTAAAATAACCATATAATTCATCCATAATACTTGTTCCACACCATTTTAAGAACCTCTCTGGGAGAACTATCATAGTTTGAACACACAGTTTATATAATTAACAACTTTTATAAGAAACACCTGAGCTATTTTTTTTCTAATACATCCCAAACTCTTCTCTAAACTTCACATAAGGTCTTGAGACTAGAACTTAGGCCATGAATTATATCACTGAAATTACCCTAAATATCCAATTGGTTTTCAATGAAATGATTGAGAATCAATTTTTAATTCCTATACTATATAGCATAAGTATCACTAATATCCTATCTTCAGAATTTAAAAATACAAAAAATTATATATTTTTAACATTTTACTACAATTTTAAAAAAATTAACGGCGGACCCTACACACAACCATGAAATAAGAATTGTATATAAGCTACCTATCCTCATCCTCGTGACAATGAAATATATAAAAAATTCAATGGACAAATAATGTAAGCCTACATACACATGAAAATGAAATAGGGAACCCCACATGCCTTTCACTCACAGAAAGGAGAACTACCCACTTACATGAATCACAAATCCTTTGTGACTTATTCATCCCAGAGATCAACATAAAACCAATGGTCTTTGATTGAATCAATAGTCCATATGGTTATTTTATACTATATCTGAGATGCATTATCACTTCTCAAATATTTAGGATGACAACATACATGAACCAATCTGACCAAAGGGGTTATCCTCAAAATAACACCACAATAGATTAAACATTGATGGGGTTCAAATATCACACATGGTTGAAATATCAACCTGTATCCCATTATTGCACTCTATACACATTATTTAGGATCATACAATAATTAAATGACAACATCCTAATACAACATTCCCATTTTGAGGGTCCACCACTAGGGAAATCCCAAAGCCATACTGGTGAACCAATTATATGATTGTCCCATAATGGCTATCTATTAGAAGAACCACACATATAATTGAACACCACTAAATCATGGAATATACAATAAAAAACATTCCATTAAGAAAAAATACACATCAAGAACATTAAAAACATCAACTCATGTGTGTATTAGTATATCATCAAAAAAGTGTAAATTAATTTTGAATAATCGGCCTATTAAAATAACACCTTTTTACATAGACACATTTCCACCTCTTGGAATCCCATTTCACAACAATTTTATCATCCAAAAAATTTTGGAATCCAATATCAAACCTTTTAAATGAAACTCGTATAAAAATCCTCTTTCTCTAAACTACATTGAGAATAAATCCAATTAGACACATTTTATAAAAATCATAAGAATCACTACTCAACTAATTACATAGACTAATTGACGTGTAATACAATTTCAATTACTAATTACATTTAATCAGAATATTTGAAGAATTCATATATTATTTAGATCCAAAAATTCTATTTTGTAATCACATTTATTTAAAAACACACTTATGAAATTTACATTGTAAAAAATTCATATTATTTTAGTTAATGTTTATTTCCATTAAAAATTTAAATGGTGTATCATCTAATAACATACAAGGGATGGAGAAACCAAAAAAACAATACCTACCTATATACTCAAGGATAAGGTCTATAAAATCAATACCAACAATTTAGTGATAGTCATGGAAAATAATTAAGGAGATACTCAATAAATATTCAATAAATATCAGGAAAACTACATTCTGAATAAAACAATACATATAATTACATGAATTTGAAACTTTTATACCAATATCATCAAGAATATGTAGGATCAATAAATGTGATCCAATGTGCCTATTGTGGACTTATAAACAAACCCATATCCGATAAAAATTAACATTAAATTATTTATAATCCATCAATGAAAAATAGATTATATGAAATAGTGAAAAAAAGTAATCCCAAACCTAGAAACATACACTTTTATTACACATGGGTTAGCTACTCCCTGTATTAATTTCAATACCAAATATCAGTAGAATTGTGTTTTAAATCTTCCATTCTAATAAAATAATACAAAAGAACAAAACAATAAAATACCCTTTTAAAATACACCATCTTAAATAAATAGTTCTAGACCACATGTTATGTGACCTCAAGTGCACCTCCTTACATAAAAGGGTCTACTCACAAGGGATGCGGTACTAGTTTGTACTGTAGGTGCACTGATCCCTTTATAAAAGAATATAATCTAATTATACAATAGTGTAAACATTAACTAGAGTACAAAAGAAAAAAATGGAGACTTAATAACAATAATATCATTAACCCATTCAATTAAATTTTTTAATATAATTCCCAAAATATAATGTCATTCACCTCCACATGTATAAGATATATATAAAATAGCCAAGAAAAAATAAATGTGGATTTCAAATAACATATCACTTAACCTATCTCGACATCTCTTTTATCACCCATTATAAAGACCCATACATTTCATATATAGACATCACATCTTAATATATAAATTTTCATTACATAACATAAATATCAATCCTATACTCATATATATCTTGTATCATTTGAAACTTCAAAACATACAAAAATAGTTTATAATTATAATACATTATCTTCCAATCAGTTCTACATAACTCACCACCATTTTGGATATCACATATTTAATACATTTCTTCATATCTTAGGTATAAGAAACATATGTATTGGTGAGCTTAGTTGATCAAAAAGTATATAATATGGAGATATCATGATCAAATAACAATAAAATGATCATAAGGGTAAGATAACATGATATTAACATTTGAAATATATTCCCTTCAGGTCATAGAACATAATCTTGACTCACAAAATAAGTCATGGAAGTTCATATTACATGAATCATAAAGGAAACAAAAAAGATGGACCATAAGAGAATAACATTAGAATAAGAAATTGAAATACAGAATACACATTTAATATAAATTCATCTCCATTATAGTCATGGATCATTAGTAAGAATATAATAGTGTATTTATTTCTATTCGAAAATCATTATAGAAGTTAAGGTTCACTCCCCTAAAAATCGTAGTTAATAGAGTATCTTAGTGAACTGAGTTCACTCCCCATTCCAATTTTTTATCCCATGAGATACCTATCATTACCCAACAAATTGGAGGGGGATAGATGTAGCACCCAATAAAAAATGAAAGCAATACATGTGAGTTTAATATGACCATATGAAATTCATCATATCATAATGTAATAAAATAATTAGCTTTTATGATAATTTTATCATATCATAACACGTGAAAAATAAACGAGTTTCTTCAACATTTTACCATTTTACCAAATAAAAAACCCATGGAATGGAAAAAGGATTCAAAAATATGTTTTCATCATAAACATACACCATACAAATAACAAATATGTATGGTATCCCAGGATATTATCACAATAAATGAATAATTAAAATCAAGGGGTGTGTATTTGATGAATAAGAATACCATTTAATCATTCTGGAAGAAGACAAACATTCTTTTTTCAAATTAATTCATTAAAATGTAAAAAGATCAAATAATATTAAGTAAAAATATATTTTAAAATAAACATTGAAACTTGTAAATTAATATTTAAATCATTGAGTAGTAATGATGGTGGAAATTCTATTCATTCCTTATAAATTAAATGAAAACATTTTTTTACACTTGTATAAATAGCCAAATAGTTGCTAATTTTGAAAATAAGGAAAATGATTAATTTTATACAATTTTAAAATTTTAAATCATTGGAAAAATTATAAAAAAAAACTCACTGTAGAATAGTAAATACATTCTCTGAAATAATATTTAGAAATCATGGTTATGGAAGAAAATGACTTGGTGGCCGAAGAGGGAAATAAAGTTGATTTACCTTAAATACATATTATTTGTCTCTTCAATACTTAAAGCCAAAAATATGATGTGAAGAAATTTATTTTCAAGATATAATAATAGGAAAATAAATTTAATGATTACGTAGACGTGTATAAAATTATATTCCATAATCATAAATCAATCATAAAAAATCCAGATAAATAATGATATTTTGACATAAACTCTCTGACCTCATGTTCGAATTACTTCATACATTTCCAACCAAAAAAAATATAATAAGATAGGATTATTATAAATATTTTCTAGAAATATTATCCTATATAATAAAAAATATATTATTTACATATATTCTTTTATCATCCATTTGTTAACAATTATTTATTAAAATCACAATTTTGATATATAATTGGTTTGTTTTTCTTTTATGTTGTTGTTTGGTAGTATCATTTCTTATACATTTATCATAGATCCATATTATTTATATTTTTAATCCTGGTATTAAAATGATTTTTATTAATTATATATTTATTTATATTCATCCTAATGTTATTGATAGAAAAAATTATTACACCATTCATGGAGATGGTTGGCCATACGCCACATGAGCAATGTTTTTATTTTTCTTAGTATAGAAAGACTAAAATAGAAATAATAAATCACATTTTCAAAATTAATATTATATCATATATATCATGTATGATCATTAAATCCACCCATATTTCAATCTTAGTAAAATGGTAATGTTAAACAATTCATATAGCTTCATGGAGGTGCTAGTCCACATGTACACATGAACGAAATTATTGATATCCATCGGTTTTGTACATAATAAGATAGTTGTTATAAAATAAATAATGATGTTTATTTATTTAATAATTGTTAAATATAAATTTTAAACCCATCATATACCCATCCATAAAATATGGTGATGATAAAAGGATTTTATCACTACATAGAAATGGTAAGTCATAAGTACGCACGAGTGATACTTTCACTTATCAATTTGATGGAATTAGGGGTAATACATTTTCATTCCTTATCAAAATGAAATAGTATTATATAATGTATCTTTATGAGATTATTTTACGATAAAATTAACATATTTAGATGATTTAAAGGATGTATTAATAATAATGTGATCGGTTAAGGATATTTCCTCTTGATTGAAACAACTCCATTAGATTTCCACTTAAGGATCATAGGGATGGCCTTTTGGGGAGACCAATACCACTAGAATGTGTATGGGGGAGATTATAAGATAAATTTTCATATTATTGTTGTTCTAAATGGCGCAATTTAGAGTTTATATGTGGAATGAGGTGTCCCCTGTTAATATAAATGGGAGCTGATGTTTTTTAATTTTTTAAAATAATAAATTAATTTAATTTAATTTTAATGTTTAAATGGATTAAAATTGGTAATATTCAAATATAATATGATTTTGAGATGAAATTATGCACTCCAATAAAATTTATAAAAATTTTAACAACATATTTATCCTTATGTTTTTATTTTAACCCTTTCTTAACCCTTCTGACTAATACCATAATATTAATGCTTTATTCTATTTACATGATAGTGTTACAAACGACACATAAAGGGGACTTGGATTATTTTTCTATCAATATACCATTAATTGGGATGAATAAACTACATTGAGTAATTTTATTTCATTTAATAAAATATTTGTTATTATAAAATAACAGTAATGACAATTTTAGAATTATTTATTTATTCTAATTTTATAAAATATTGGAAAAATGAAATTCAAAAAAAATATTTTAATTCATCTATTAAATGATATATTATTCACGAAATTTTTTATCACATTAAATTATTCAAATAATATTACTTTTATTATTTTTTTACTATTAATTAAATGATTATTCCATTAATTTGATAATTATTTTTCCATTGTTATGTGTGATTTTGATGTAATTATTTATTAACATAAAATTTATATTAAATGAAATTGTATAAGAGAAATTAATTTTCTTTACAATAGATATTACTAACTGAACATATTCTCTATATTTCCTTATGTTCCAAACATTATAGTTATTAAAACGAGATTGTAACATTTTGGACCTTTTATATCATAAAATATTAGAAATTCCATAATAACAACTATATGGAAACTGTATGCCTTATAAATGAATTATTAATTAGTATAGATGAAATATTATCATAAAATAATGTGAAGAAAATTTTTATAATCATTTTTTAGTCTTTAACAATAATATTTTTACCAATTAATTATCAGATTTTCCTTTTATAATGGCAACAAAATTTCTTTGGTTATTATTAATATTGAACAAAATAAATGTTAATTCATTAAGAAATTGGATTCCCCAGATTCAAAATATTAAAATAATTTTATCAAATTAAATTTATAAAAGTGTAAAAATTTATTTTTAAAATAGGTGCATGATGAATCCCATCTTATAAAATATACAATTATATTCCTCAAATAACATTTTTCTTGACTAGTGCATAGAAAAAAATATAAAAAGAACAAATAAATTTTTTTAATGAATAATTAAAAAATTTCATTTAAATAAGTTTGAAGTACTTATATTTTATTTTATTATGGTTAATAAATTCACACAATAAGAATTTTTTCAAAAAAATATTTCATTGTATTTCAAATAATTTGTCTTTAAAATAAATTGATAATGAAGGATTTAATTATTTATATAAGTATATATAAATATTTCATAATTTAGTTATTCTTATTAATAACATAAAATCCAATAACTTGGTCATTACTATAAATTTAAATAATAATATTTTCATAGTATATTTTTGTTCATTTAAGATTTTCGTGGTGTGCAAAGCAATATATCAATGAAATTAAATTTATTTGAAAAAAATATCTAAATAAATCAAGGGGAGTAACATTATCCACCCCATAAAAATTTATACCTTTTAATTTGTTTATACCACCACTAGATTAATATAATATATTTAATTTATCAAAAACAACATTGTTCCAAATAATAATATATGTTCCCTAAAAAATGCAATGTGGAAAACAAGTCACCAGAAATAAAATAATATTGAGTTCCTATATAAGGAAAACATTTATAGGAAGATAAAATACAGGAATGGAATAGAAAACGAACTCTCAATGACTGAAAGTGGTTTATAGAGAATATGGTTGGTATAACAATAATTATAAAAAAACCATTAATCTGTGATGGGTTAAAATATAATCAATTAATCGAAATCAAAGGTTATATGACAACTATTTTTCTTAAGAAACATTTCAAATTGTTCTGGAATTATAAAAAATTATAAAATAAGAACATGAGGATATAAACATACTTTACATATAGAATTAATTCCTTTATTAATTATCCAGCACTATCTTATATGTTACTCTGAACAATGAGTATTCAATGATAAATTTTCATGTCTTATGTACTAGTATCATCTTCCAATGGATTGAATAATTATGTCAAGACCTTCCTCGTGTATTTGCAGATTAACCAGGACCAATAAATGTTATCACAATATAATTATGAAAATTAATATAACACTACATGAATAAATACAACATCAATATCCTAAACCATAAAAACCTAAATATCCTCAACAAAAAATAATGTTTTAAAATAAATTTGTGTTCCCTTAAGCAGAAATTTTTGAAAATAAATTATATAGTTCGTAAATAATATATAATTTCAAATCACATGTTATACCTATGTGCTACATTTTCCTAAAAAAAATTAATCATATTCTAAAATAACATTAATTACCATGATAAATAACTATATAATATTGAAATTTAATGAAATTCAAAAAAATATCATTAGTCTAATTTAGATACTAACATAAAAGGTAATCCATAACATGACTTTCAATATATCTAAAATTGTCACATTTTCAATAAATATCTTTTCAACCATCTGTTTCACAGTATCTAGTAGCACATAGATAACATAATATCAATTTATATATCAACTACGATGGTTTTATAAATCTCAACATATTAGTCCTCTTAAAACCCATTAAAATTATAATTTCAAAATCCAATCTCATAAATCATGAATATTAGATATTTATTCCATTTAAAAAATGATAAATCGAAAAATTATAAACCTATGATGGTATCAAAACTATTATTATAAAATTAAATTAAAACATTTATACTTCCAAAACATAATTCAACCTTAATTACTTGCATAAGATCATATACTAATTATAAATATTCACATAGGATGTATGGGTTCGTCCTCACATCAAATGATGATTATATGTTTATTCAAAATATCAAAATTGGTTTACATCATCCATAATATATGTAAATACAGTTATCCAAAGCTCATAATCATATTATATTTCAATGAATGATTATTAATAACATTTTCATATGGATCATTTATAAAAAAAATTAACATGAACTCACCACCCCAATTGTGGATGATAATTGTGTTTTAATTATCACAATACACATCAAATGTTGTTATTGAATAATAATTCCCTTAATAAATAGACTTAAAAGGTTTTTATGTATTATTTTCCTTATTAGCCATTAGATTAGGGAATTTATTTAAATAAATCTAGAAATCCATTATTTTATAGAACTTGAGTGTGTGTGGTGCATTTTTTTGTTTATTTTTTTGCATTCACATGATTTTCTATGTTCTTACCAACACATCTCCATTTGATTTTACAATTACCATCCTTTCCCCAAATAAAATACTTATAAGTTCCCTTAACAAAAAATTCTCCTTGTTTCCTCCCTCACACTGAGAATAATGGAGAAATCATCTTCATTACTCAATGGTTTTATAATTACAATTGAATTACATCTCTTTTAATATAAAAAGAAAAATATTTATGGATGAATTTAATATCCATTTATTCTTACATAGTACATAAAATGATTTCTTCCAATTTAAAAAAGTCTCTTATGGATAACTATCTCTAGACACGTAGTTTTAAGTCACATAATAATTAATCAAACTAAAATTCTGGTTGGATAATAATACATAAACTATACCTCATGAGTCTTATAAAATATTCCTTATAGGTACTAATGGATTCTTCACCGTTCTTGTTCATCTCATAAACTTCCTTCTAAATATTCACATGACGACATCAATGAATGTAATTACTTAAATATAAGATCATCAACTCAGCCCACTACATGGATTCATTTTCTTTCTTTTTCCTGGGTTTCATTATAATATTTCACAATTGTTATACTTTTCATTGAAATGGTAAACAAGATAAATTACATTCTTTTGTTCTGAATAATATAGAGTGGAAATTTTATTTTCAGTGGTACTGATAAATTTCTTATCAACTAGTAGATTAGTGGGCCCACTAATATAAGGTGGAAATTTCCTTATGGAAAACTCAACCGAATGTTTATCCATCCATTTATAACTAATTAATTTATTAAATATATTTTAAAAGTTGTGTGAGCATAGAAACAATATTTTTCATTCAATCTCTAACAAAAATAGGTGTATAGATTGTTAAATCATTGAACTTGTGTTGTATTATGAATTAAAATGATTCCTTCATGTTCTTTCGACTAACTAAAAATGAAAATCCTCGCATAAAAATAGTAATTTTTCTGGGGAACCGCATATTCTTGAGAAATCATAAAAGTATGTCCAAAATAGTACAACATCATCTGTGATAGTAAATGTTCAACATAGTTAATTTCTAGTCATTACCAAAACAAATACATTTTATTCTATACAAAGACTCATGTACATTTTTCTCCATAAAGTAATCACATCCAATTTTTAAAGGGTTTTCTATACCATATAATGAGATGAACTGGATTGACCAATGATTATCATACATATATATCACATTATAATATATTAATCATCAATAAATAACCTATCAATAAATGGTAAAATTATATAAGTCAGTTATCTTTTGAAAGGTCGAAACATAAAAAAAATTAATCTTGAAAGAAAACAATTTTCTTTATTTTAGTTCTTCATAACACGAACCCATCATATAGAAATCATAATTAATTACATTTTTCAAATCATGGGAAAAGGAATCATACGAATAAGAAAGTGCAGATTCCCAGTAAGCATAAAAATTGTAGATATCATGATCACATAAGAATAACATGACAACAAGGGTATGAAAACAAGGGGAAAATAATTTTAAACAATACCATTCATTTCAATTATTAGAATATAGATTCACTACATAACAAATGGTAGTTCAAAAGATATTATTCATAAGGGAATGAAATTATATGAACCAAGAGAGAATCACATTGTTATTCCACATGAAATTATGGAATACACATAAGAATAAATAATCATTTCCATAGTAATCCACGATTACTTCCAAGATAATCATTATAGATTATGACCACTAAGGAAAAATAGAAATTGTTAATAATTACTCTGAAGACTCTCATATTGGTAATAGTACATTACTAAATAGGGTTAACTCCCCATTCCGTTCCTTTTTATCTCATAAAATATCTACCTTTAAAAAACTCATTGTAGGATGACTATATTGGCCCTATCATTTTACATATTTAATTACATGTATTTAGGCTTAATTAACCATGTAATACAAACAAATGATAATAAATTCTAGTTTCATTGGATTATTAGGGAAATAAAACTATAAACATCGAAATATTATAATATATATTTTTATTAATCTTCTATAATGAGTTCTAAACATGCACTGATATCTTACATCTTAATAGGATATCCTAGGGAGTCAATATAAATATGGGATTACCTAAAAATCCTTGTAAGGGAATAAACAAAAGAAAAAAGCACAACACATCGGTTAGAAGGAATAAAACAGTTACATAAAAATTCATGGATTATGAAAATAAAATTAATGAATAAAATATAGTACATGGGATCATGTAATCTTGAAAATAGAATAATGTGGGAGAAAAATAAAAAATGAACTATACATGATCCAAGGCTAACTGTGAAGACTAGATCACATAGTGGGAAAATTCCCTTAAATGAATCTAGGTTACTCCTGGTCCCAACATGATATACCATGAGACTAAACATTACCTAATGAATTTGAGGGATATCTGTTAAAAAACATCATATGATGTTTAAGAATATGTCTCCCAGATGAAGAATCAATCATGTGGGGAAAAAATTATGGTTACACATTGAATGAATTGGTTATAATTTCATAACGTATAACCAAATTGTGTACAATAATGAATGGTATTAAATAATAAGTGTACATACATAATGGAAAATATGAATATATAATGATAACATATGCTCAATTGATGTGAAAACATATAAAAATTTTGCTAAAAAACTTTTGAAATGGACCATATTTGTGTTGTTTAAGGGAAAATATTAAAGGCTCTTTAAAATAGAAAAGGGAATATTTTTTTATAATGATAGAAATTTAAATATATAGTTTTACCTGTTAAAATGAGTTTGTTTATAAATATAATGGTCACATCAGACATATTATCGATGGTACTTAAAAATAAGAATTAAAATTTTAATTTCCCTTTAATTGGGTTTCCTTATTAGAAGGAATTGATTAGGGAACCCTATAAAACATTCATCTACCCATAATTGAAAGAATTATTAAACTAGGAAAATATTTTTGTAACATAAACAATGAATATAAGAGGAATAAAATGGTTACGTAACTATTCTATTGGTATGTGTTCTTAATTTCGCTAAATAACACATATTTCATTCTTAAATTTTGAAAATAATGATTTTATTAGGTTCTCTATATAATTTATATGGTTTATAATCCCTAAAATTATTATAATAATTTAAATATTATTGATAAAATTTTCTTTTTATATTCAACCCCTTTATAAAATTTCTCCCTTGAAATTTTATTATACATAGTAAGATAAAAAGAGGTGGGGGTACTTCTCCTTTATTTACTCCTCTAGTTCCCAGGTCACCTCTTAATACATAGGATTCCACAACAATAATATAAGGAGGTGAGTAATATTATTTCATTGAAAATTTTCTAAATGTCTTAAGAATATCATTGACTTATCTTCATATGATTAATCACTCTCAAATGGTACCAACTTCAGATTCAATTAATGTGAGTAATCTGGTATGTAAATACTCAAGAGGGATACATGGAATACATTGTGTAATTGATACATGGTAGGTGGAAGTGCTATTCGATATGATACAACTTTGACATGATAAATAATCTCAATGTGTTTGATGTACCTAGGACTCAACTTTCATTTTTTTTCATAATCTCATGATCCTCTTCTATAGAGATATGAATAATAATACCATGTATTTTACTTCAAACTCTAGGTCACAAAAATGATTTTATTCATATATCTTATGTCGATATTGTGTATCTTGGATTTTTTGTTGATTGTTTCTCACCTTTTTTATCATTACATCAGCCATTTCTAGTCCTATTAACTATTTATCACTAGATTTATCATAGTGTGCGATGTTCCACATCTTATATAATAATTGGATTCATATGGATCCATTTATATTATTTAGTTGAAACTATTATTTTATGATAACTAGAATAAAGGTATGTCTTGGCCTCATCCTCCCTTGAAGTCCATATATCATGATCACAACTTGTATTGTAGCGAATGAGTACTCTACATATATTGTACACTGGTTTGTGGATGATTAGTCATACTGATGTTCAACTCGAGGTTTAGATCATTTTGCAGACATTTTGTAAACAATGGTGGAAAATTTCATATCTAGTTTGATTTCAATATATAGTGGTACTCAATGTAGCCTCACCACTTCTATAACTTATATCCATTTATTTTGAACTTGTGAGAAGTCATATTGAATTTTGATAAAGTGAAATGTCATTGAATGACGATCCATAATGACCCATATAGTATTATTTGTTGTGTATTTATTTTGAAGACTAGTGACAACGTATGCGGTGATGAATTAACATTTACAAGTTAGTATGGGTAATTTCTAAACATTCCCTTTGTCTTTTTACCTTTCACCATCCACTTTTTGACATACCATGAATTTTGATGTAAATTCAACGATATCCTTCTTAATATTGTCACACAAATATTCCTCTCATAGAATGAAATGTATATTTTTAATTCCTGGGTCAATATAAATTGTATAGATATGTGAATCATCTAGAAGAACATTCTTTAACTCTTTATTGGTTGATACACAAAGTTATTCTGCAAATATTAAAACTCTTCAATCATCAATTTTGAACTATGAGGGTTTCCGATTTTAGATATCATGCACCATTGTCTAAATTACTCATTATTTCACATAGAAACCTATATTATATCTATAAGGGATGGTTTAGAAATAAATTGAAAAGGATTGATGATGATCCCTCCTTAATGATTTGCATGACCATCTAACACAGTTTTAAGAAGAATTTATCCACCTAATTTCTCATCATTTATAAAGGTGCATGATCATTTCTAATTAGAGAATCCAACAAATTTTTTTAACAAGAAAGATGGTAGTGGATTGAGAAATCATAATTTTTTATTATATATAACCATATTCACTAGAATATATTATTTCTATTCTATATGGAAATATATTTTAGGCTCCTATGATCAATATATATCTCACACTTCTCCCCACAGAGATCATGAAACATGATTTTCAATGTAGAGATCATTGATTCCAACTCCATATCATGAATGAAATAGTTTCTTCTCAATATTTTTCACCTTTCATGAGGAATATGATATCACCTTACAATTTTTTATCTATTCACATACTATGAACTTCTTTCAACCATAAATTCATTCCAACGTTTTTCCCACTTGAGATAAGTTTGTGAAATGGTGTAATGATAATTATATTTTTTGACTCATTGATGTAGTATTCGCATTCACTGTTAAAGATAATATTTACTCCCTTCTTAGGTGGAATGGACAGTGGGTCTGAAAATCATAAACAATTGTTCAATAATCATAAATACCCACCTAGATAAATGAAGCTTTGGATCTCTATCACAGATGCAAGTTTAGGAAACTCATCAATATCATTTGATTTGTAAGGGTCGACAAATATCCATTTGTAGGGGATTATGATCCCAAATAATGTCACATCATCCAACCATTACTCACATTTTTAGTACTTTTCACAATGATTATCCCTTCTCAATGTCTATATTATAGCACTCAAATTCACCTCTTTCTCCACTTTGTTGTTGGAGTATATCATAATATCATCAATAACGACTACCATGATGTTTTCAAGTTAATATACATAGTTTATACATGATTACCATGATAATTGATGTAGAAATATTTAGTTCAAAGGTAATCAATGTGAACTCATAGTGTTAATACCTTATTCGAAAGGAAGCCTTGGGAATTTCTACCTTAATCACCTAAATTGGGGATATCCTCAATTAATTTCCACCTTTGATAATTTTTTAACCATATATTTTATCGAAGATGTCATATATCCATGGAAGTGGATAATTTTTATTTATTGTGATATTTTTGATCTCATTATAATCAATGAATATGTACATAGATCCATCATTATTCTTGATGAAGTCGACTTACACACTACACAGTGATGAACTCATTCACAAGAAATTCTTTTCCAGATTCTCCTATAAAAGATTCCTCAATTCATCCAAATAAATGGTGTCAATTATATAAGGTGTCTTTGATATCCTCAATGATTTTAAATTAAGAACAATTGATAAATCAAACTCTCACTTTGGATAAATACTTTGATATACATAAGTGAATACATCTATTTAGTCCCTTACAATGGGAATGTATTTGATCATTATTTGCTCCGTTCTGTCTTTCTTTTTGGATATATATAATTAAAAATAAGGAAATAAAAATTGAGTTGATTATACAAAAGTATATTCGGCCTCATCCTTCTACTTATAAAAAATTAGAGGAATCTTGAAGATGGGAAGAGTGATCTCCCATTCATTACAATTATTATTGGATTTGTATAAATGTATCCAATCCATGTATAATATAGCACAACACTAAATAAATGGAATTAGAAAATAAATTATGGCATGATTAGTCAAAAAATATCAATCAAGCATGTTTTATATACTGTAATGCAATTATTTCCCCATTTGATGGTCTCACAGCTAACACAACCTCAATATATTGATACGGTTTTTGAATTGTTATACAAAACATTCATGATATTAATGAATGTGTAGACCCTAAATCTAAAAGTATGATTCTATTCTTGAATGAATAATTACTGTACTTGTAAAAAATCAGTATAGAGATCCACATTAGTAGTAGTGATAACTTATTCCCTTCCTTTCTTCCTCGGAGGTTGTTGTTGATTTCCTCTGACAATCCATGTCTTTTGGAATTGGCTCACATAATTCTCTTGATCCTTTAGGATGAAAAAAATACACTACATAGTGATTATTTATCTTAAATTTCCATTATTATTCCACATTATTGGGATTCTCTATATACATTTGGTAGTTATTATCTAGATTCACATATTCTACACATTTGAAGTATCCTTTAGTCCTCCTTAGGACGTTACCAATATGCTAATTCACATATCTTTGACATAAGGGATGTTGGATTTCAATTCCCACAGGAATTTATCTGTTGATCCTCCCTTATAAAACTATATTTTCACAATTTAGCTCAAGGAACCTAATCCCACAGAGAATTTTTTATTTCAATTTCACCCATATGGCCATAGTGTACAACATTCTCATATCTATTCATTCCTTCAATCATAAATGATTATCATAGATTCATATTTAGTCTTCTATTAAAGAGATCCGCCATTCCTTCATTATTCATGAAAAAGACATAGTTTAGTCATCTATGCCTTGTAATGTTTTCCTCATACACCCTTATAAACTCTACATTGTTTTTTATCAGCCCAATGAACTCCCTTTCCATCTTATGATGGATAGTTCTATGGAAATATTTATTGAAAAATATTTTACTGAAATATTCCCATTCCATGGAATCAGTTTTCTTTGTCAGACATTGTATTATTGATTAGTGTATACCACTAAACAGCTTCCCAATAAAGATGATAGACCACTATTACAACATTTTCTTCTTCTATGAAATGTAATACATATAATATCTTGAAAAAAGAGTTAATCAATTATCTTATGATGAGGTGATCAAAAGATCCAATTGTGATAGGATGTATTTTTTCATATAGGATTCAGTTAACACTTATTCTTTCTTATTATAATATGGGTGTTCCATGGGATTCATGTTATCATTCATAACTTATTTCAATTTTTCTCATACTTTAATGATGTTTTAGTGCCCATTCTGATCAAAAATTTCTTTTCATTAGGGAAATCATCATATTACCTATCAGATTGATTAATTACATGAGTTATCCTAAATCCATCAATATAATATAAAATTACATTGGGGGGGGGGGTTGAATTTATATCAAATAAGAATATAAAATGGAAAATTTTAACAAATAATCATAAACGTGCAAACGAAATTAATTTCATAACATGTGATTCCCTAAGATTCAATTAAGGATATCCATGATGATAGAATTTTCCAAAGGGATATCAATAATATTTTATATTCCTAATACCGAAAAAATAACTAAACTATTTTCTAATAGAAAATATAGATTCTAAAGCCTATCATTGATATTATTACATTATTTTAAGCATAATTAACAATAAAATACAACACAATCATTATAAAGTCTAGTATAAATTTATTATTAGGTACATAAATCCAAAAATATGGAAATATAGTCCCGATTCACTATATTAATCATCCTTAATGACATACTAACATCTTTTGAAATCATAAATATACATATAATAACCTAGGGTGTACAAATATGAATAGCATGACATATAATTTATAATAAGGGAATAAAAAGGAATGAAACATTGAACATGGGATACAAGGCATAACCTGATTACAAAAAAAAGGCATGGAACATGAAGAAACTTATGGATGAATAACATAAAGGTCATGAGATCAAATAATAATGAAGAAATAAGAATTTTGAAAGAACATATAACATAACATAAATGTGATATATGGCTAACTGTCGAGACTGTATCACATGGTGTACAAAGTCCCATAACGGAATCAGGTTTACTCTCTATCCCAACATGGTGATTCATGAGTGTAGAAATTACCCAATGCATTGGATCTCTATCTAAGAGAATCCATCATTAAATATTCATTAATATTATTTACACATGAAGAATCAAACATAGGGGATGAGAATTTGGGTTAACCATTTAATGAAATGGGTATCATGTAAATAGGAATAACTAAATGGATTATTATAATATTACACAAGAAAGAATGGGTTTTAATATAATTATACATTCATCATTGTTAATAGTCATATATAATGATAAATAATATCTTACTGATGTAATGATTTAAAAATTGTATTTAAAAAACATTAGAAATATTCCACCTTAACATTGGTTTTGGGAAAATAATAGTTATTAAAACAGAAAATGGAATAATTATTTATATAAATGCATAAATGAAAAAAATATATTTTTTTGAATAAAATGTGTGGTTATGTATGAAAAATGTTATCTTAAATCAATTTTTTTGGTAGATGAAAATGTGTATGGAATTGGGAAGTTCCCATAAATGGTGCATTCTTATTGGGAGGTCTTGAGAAGGGAATCATATAAAAAATGTATTTTCCCATAAATGTAAGTATAATTAAGATATGAAAATATATTTTTTAACATAGACACATAATTTATGAGAAGTATATATGAAAAATTAAGACTTACATTTGGGTGAATAGAGGGAAAGTGTAACATTGAAGAAAAAGCTATGGTTATGAGAGAATCCCTTACATTATCTACAAATGTTTTATGTATTCTTAGTTCAGGTCCTATATATTAAATTAAATCCATTAATTAATTATCTTAAAACCACTAATAAATGATTTTAATTTATTATAATTTTATTATGTTCATTTATTCCATATTCATTGACTTATGTTGTTTCATTTCAACAATTTGGAACAGTTCGTTTCATGATTTCATGGTCAGTTCATTTCTGTATAATTATGTAAGGTCATCTCAAATGAAAAAAAATCCCTAACTAGAATTATATTTATTAATTTATTTTCATATATTTAAATATACCCATATATAATTTTTTAACCTGGGGATAATTCATTTGATAAAAATTTGATGAAGAAAATGAATAGTTTATTTTGGCAGGTTTTTGGACCATCACAAATTTGGGTCATATTATTTAATAATATGTTTATAAACATACTATATAACATTAAATAAGTTATAATACACTTATTAAAATATTTTTAACCAATAAAATATATTTTAGTACATGCATTCAAGGTGGAAATGATAAATAAAAACGCGTCATCCTAGAATGTGGGGAATCGATGCCTCAATAATGAGGTTTTCCTTCTTATTCTAAAAGTGTGGGACAATAGATTTAATGATGTATATTTCATTAAAATAATAAAATAAAATTATATATTTTATACCAGAGCTATCAGGTAACTTTGGATTGGGGAGGTGAGGGATTTATAGTAAAAGAAAAAAATTAAAAGAGAAAGAGGGAGGATTTTACCTCTTTAGTGTCGACTCCTAAAGAAACTCATTATAAAACATGGTAATGGTATTTTTGCGATACCAGCAACGTTTAAACATGGGTAAGTGTTTTAATAGAGCAATTGATAAGAATATAATAAATTTTCATGGATTTGAAGGTGTGAAGAAAAGAGGTGTGGGGGGGGGGTTGTATTTACAGTCGGAGGAGAGGTGTTATTTTTGATTATTTTAATTATTTGTATATAATTTTAGCTCAAAAAAATAGGTAGTGTTGATTAATATGAATATAAAAATTAATGGTTCCCATATATATTTAACCAATGGGTTTTTTTACACATCCATAAACCATCCATGACAAAAAAAAACATGTATTTGGATTAAAATGATAAATATCATAAATTTCCATATTTCAATATCCACCAAAAAGTCATCTATATTAGAAGAAATGCAAACCTTTTCCAAAATATTTTTTCATTTATAGATAATAAAAATAGAAACCATTTTATCATAATTATTTTCTAAATATGAGAAATTTAATTTTTAATTAAAATCATTATTTTATAAAAAATTACATATTTTAATATGATAACCAATATTATGACACTTCACGAAATTACTTATACTCTAATAAAATTATCTTATAATTATAAAAAAAATTACGAATATATTTTATGAAAATATATTTTTTGTTTAATTATTTTTTTAATTTCAAAATTTAAAATAAATGTGTATGACAAACAAAAAATATAACAATTGGTTTATAAATTATAAAAAAATTATTTACTTGTTCAATTATATAACTATATTTTATTTTCCCTTAGAGGATTCCTAAATATTATTCATAGTATCATGGATGAGGTTAATATTTTAATATTTGGTTTGCATTTCCTAATAGCAAAATTACTATTCCAATAGTGAAGATACTATTCCATTGGTATAGGTTCCTTTATTTGTATAAATAACACAAATTTTATGATTAATTTATGAAAATATTTATTTATTAGCTTGTCTATGTGATGTATGTTTTTATACTTTGTAACAAAATTATTTAAACGTATGTTTCAATGATTAAATTATTATTCATTACAATGATAATTTTCCCACCTATTACATAATATAAATTATACATCTTTATTCCAAAATATGATAAAACATTCATTATACCAATACCCATTAACAGAAATTAGTTTCATAAAAATATCATCCTATAAGATCCCATTAAAATGAAGTGGGTTTGATAAAAATTTCATAATACATCATATCATAATATGTGGAAAATAAAAAGTTGTCTTAATCATCATATCAAAATAAAATTAAACAACCGGTATAAATAATTAGGGAAATACCCATAGATCATATCCTTAATGACTCGAACTATTTTGAAAAAAATTCACTTTTTTATTTAATTAAATGAATTATTGTTATGGAAAACAGATGAAATTATTTTGTTTTATTATATCCAATTTGATCAAAATGATTGTTATGTATCATTACCATTGATAATATATTAGTTGAATAGTGATCACATGACTATTATAAATATAGGGATTTAACAAATCCATTTTTCAGAGACAAAGGGTATCTTTGACTCAACCAGTAGGATCATACCCTGTGAAGCACATATATTGGAGCTTCTGATGGAGGTTATCATTTCTAGGGATCCCCCTAGACCAAACCCAATTTGAGATACAATATCTTATGCATGAGAGAAACCGTTTACGGGAGAAGTTTAAGCTCATCAAGATCATGATCCAGACTATGTTTTCCGAACGATCCAGTGAAAGATCAACCATCATAGACTATAAACTTATGGTGTCTTTTGGTTCATTAAAGATATATATCAAGACCCTAGAAATATTACTAAATATTTTTTTTGTAAATTAATGAATATATTTTCATCTTATTATTGTTACTTTGTAAATGATTTTTAATAGACAAACTGTATTTTTTGGTTAATATTAAAATTCAATTAATAAATTTATTAATTAATTAATTTTTGATTTAATTTATATTTTAATAAAATATTATTATTAAGTAACATGTATTAAATATAAATATTCATAAAATTTTTATGAATTCAAATATAATTATTAATAGGGTTAAATAATTTTATTATGAAAAACCAATAAAATTTTAATAAATGATTTTTCTATTTTAAAAATACAAATTCATGTATTTTGAAAATTAGTTAGATAATATAAAAATTATTTTTGGAATCACATTTTTGAAATTATCCAACGATAATTGTTTTGTTATTTTCTGAGATAGTCAACATTTTCTGTAAAAAATAGATACTGTATATATACACTAAGAGTTTTAGGACATAAAAATATCCCAATTGTGATGTTTTAAGTAAAATAAATGGATTCAACGAACAAATATATGTTTTCCTTTAATATAATTATAATTTAAGATTATTTTATTAATTTTCCAATCTCTTATGAATCCTCTAAGACTCATGTTAGATTTTTTTAACATAAATAGAGAATTTCTGAAAAGTAAATTTGAAAAATTAAGACATACATTTGGGTGAATAGAGAGAAAGCGTAACATGAAAGAAAATACAATAGTTATGAGAAAATCTCTTACATTATGTACAATTGTTATCTGAAGTCTTAGTTCAGGTCCTAGATAATAAAATAAAATCCATTAATTTATTATCATAAAAACACTAATAAATGATTTTAATTTATTATAATTTTATTATGTTCATTTATTCCATGTTCATTAACTTATATTGTTTCATTTCATCATTTTGGAACTTTTCGTTTCATGGTTTCATGGTCAGTTCGTTTCTCTATAATTATGAAAGGTCATCTCAAATTGATGAAAAACTATATAACTGGAATTATATTTATTAATTTATTTACATATATTTAAATGGACCCATATATAATTTTTTAATAAGGGGATGATTCATTTGATAAAAATTTGATGAAAAAATGAATAGTTTATTTTGGAGAGTTTTTGGACCATCACAAATTAGGGTCATATTATTTAATAATAAGTTTATAAACATACTATAGAACTTTAAATAAGTTATAATACACTTATTAAAATATTTTTATCCAATAAAATATATTTTATGACCAACATTCAAGGTGAAAATGATAAATAAAAACACGTCATCCCAGAAGGTGGGGAATCGACGCCACAATAATGATGTTTTCTTTCTTACTATAAATGTAGGGGACAATAGATTTAATGATGTATATTATATTAAAATAATATAATTATATTATATTTTTCATACTAGAGTTATCATGTTACTTTGAATAGGGGAGGTGAGAGAAGTATCGTAAAGGAAAAAAATTAAAAGAGAAAGAGGGAGGATTTTACCTCTTCAGTGTCGACTTCTACAACACCTCCTTATGGATCATGGTAATGGTATTTTGGTGATACCAACAGGGTTAAAATATAAGTAAGAGGTTTAAGATAGTAATTGATAAGAATATAATATATTTTCATGGATATGAAGGTGTGAAGAGAAGAGGTCTGCGTGGGGGGGGGGTCGTATTTACAGTCGGAGGAGAGGTGTTATTTTTGATTATTTTAATTTTTCTTATATAATATTTCCTCAAAACAATAAGTAGTGTTGATTAATATGAATATATAAATTAATTGTTCCCATATATTTATGACTAATAGGTTAATTACACATCCATAAACCATCCATGACCAAAAAAAATCATGTATTTGGATTAAAATGATAAATACCGTAAATTTCCATATTTCAATGTCCATGAAAATGTCAACTATATTAGAAGAAATAATAAAATTGTCTTAAATATTTTTTAATTTATAAATTATAATAATAGAAACAATTTTATGAAAATTATTTTCTAAATATGAGAAATTTAATTTTTATTTAAATTCATTATTTTATAAAAAAATTACCTATTTTAATATGACCACAATCCATATTTTTGTATTTTCTAATAAAAATTTTAAAGGGTAAGTGTAGACCCTAAAAAAACCACCAGATTCAACCCATCACGAGAATTACATGGGAATTATAGCATTCAACATTCAAATTTCAAACAAAACACTGCAACCAACCCCTATCAGTACCGGCAAATGCAGCCTTCAAAAAAACACAACATTCAAAAATCAAAACCCTTCAATCATTCACTCTCATACATCAAGATCACAAATGAGACACCTTGAGTTGCATAAACATTGATTCGGTCACCTACCTTGATTCGTTCAGACTTCTCCGACACAACCCAGATCGCTGGTGAGCACACTGACGACAACCGTCGCCGTCAAGAAACTTCGTCAACAACCGAGATTCTCCACTGACCGCACTGGCGTCCTTCTCAACTGGTTTCATCTCCCGAACCATTCTGTAAAACCTTGATACTTGCAAAAATAGAACCAAAAACCTCTGTTGATACCAACATGCCCAACCGAAATAGAAGGGGAGTGGATCTGAAAGCCAGAGAAAAGTGGGAATGGCAGAACCTCTATAGCAAAAAAATAGATGAAACCAACGAGGATAGATCCCAGAACCAAGCAGAAAAACGAAAATAAAATCCATCACCACAAACATAGATCCATTCCAGAATATGACCATTGCAAAAGCACCGAACCGCAGCCCATCGCCACCATCGCTCGAGGAGCCTACAGATCCACCCAAGCACACAGATGAGATGTGGCTACAACCTCAAACTACAGCAAACTGGCTCTCTACCAAAGAATTCACCATGCCACCATGGAATCCGAACCCATTGAAGACCATGAGTCTTCAACGCCGTAGAATCTCGTTGTTGGATACAACCCACGATGCCGCCAGAGTACCCTCAATCCCTAAAAAACAAAGAGCCTGATCCTACAACGACGCTGAAATCTGTAATCGAGCCTCTTCGTCACTACAGCAGCAGAAGCACGTCATGAACGCGTTGCGAACTGAGAATTCAAGCCACGACCAACAGAGAATGGAACGGTAGCGACAGGGAAACCCTAGCACCACAAAGGAGCCCCTTACGGGCACATCTCGAATTGTGATTGTGCTTCAACCTATTTTAAAATGATAACCAATATTATGACACATCACAAAATTAGTTATGGTCTCATAAAATTAACTTATAATTATAAAAAATTTATGAATCTATTTAATGAAAATATATTTTCTTTTAAATTATTTGATAAATTTAAAAATTTAAATTAAATGTTTATGATATACAAAAAATCTAACACTAGATTTATAAATTTTAAAAAAAAATATTTACTTGTTTAATGATATAACTATATTTTATTTTATCTTAGAAGATTCCTAAATATTATTCACAATTTCATAGATGAGGTTAATATTATAGTATCCGGTTTTCATTTCCTAATAATTGAATTACTATTCCAATAGGGATGATTCTATTCCATTGGTATAGGTTCCTTAATTTCTATAAATAACACTTATTTAATAAATAATTTATGAAAATATTTATTTATTAGCTTCTCTATGTGAGGTATGTTTTTTATACTTTGAAACATAATTATTTAAATGTATGTTTCAATGGATAATTATTATTCATTACAATGATAATTTCCCCACCTATTAAATAATATAAATTATCCATATTTATTCCAAAATATCATAAAACATTCATCATATCGATACCCATTAACAGAAATTAGTTTCATAAAAATATCATCTTATAAGATAACATTTAAATTAAGTGGGTTTGATAAAATTTTCATAATACATCATATCATAATCCGTGGAAAATAAACAGTTTTTTTAATCATCATATCATCATAAAAATAAACTATCCGTATAAATAATAAGGACAATACCCATAGATCATATAACTAATGACCCAAACTATTTTGAATAAAATCCCATGTTTTGATTAAATTAAATTAATTATTGTTATGGAAAACACATGAAATTATTTTGTTTTCTTAAATCCAAATGGCTTTAAATGATTTTTATTTATCATTATCGTTGATAATATATTAATTGAATAGTGATCACATGACTAGTATAAATATAGGGATTTAACAAATCCATTTCTCAGAGACAAAGGATATCTTGGACTCAACTAGTAGGATCATACCCTGTGAAGCCCATATATTGGAGATTCTAATGGAGGTTATCATTTCTAGGGTTCCCCCTAGACCAAACCCTAGTTGAGATACAATATCTTACGTATGAGAGATACTATTTACTGGAGAAGTTTAATCTCATCAAGATCATGGTCCAGACCATGTTTTCCGAACGATCCAATGAAGGATGCACCATCACAAACCATATTATTATGGTGTATTCTGGTTCATTAAAGATATATGTATCAAGACCCTATAAATAGGAATAAATATATGTTTTTTGAAATTAATGAATATATTTTCATCTTATTATTATTACTTTTTAAATGATTTTTAATGCACGAACTGTATTTTTTGGTTAATATTAAAATTCAATTAATAAATTTATTAATTAATGGATTTTTAAAATAATTTATATTTTAATAAAATATTAATATTTAGTAAAATTTATTAAATATAAATTACCATAAAATTTTTAGGAATTCAAATGTAATTATTAATAGTGTTAAGGAATTTTATTATGAAAAACCAATAAAATTTTATTAAATGTTTTTTTATTTTAAAATTATAAATTCATGTATTTTGAAAATTTGTTAGATAATATAAAAATTATTTTTGGAATCTCTTTTTTTAAATTATCCAATGAAACGTTTTTCATTATTTTCTGAGACTGTCAAAATTTTGGGTAAAAATTAAATACTATATATATATACTAAGATTTTTAGGACATAAAAATATCCCAATTGTGTTTTTAAGTAAAATAAAAGGATTCAATGACCAAATATATGTTTTTTCTTTAATATAATTATAATTTAAGTTCATTTTATTTATTTTCCAATCCCTTATGAATCCTATATCACTTAAGTTATATTTTTTGATTTTGAAATCATATCTTTAAGAGTGAGACTCACATAAACATCCGCAAGTGTAATAAATTAATAAGATTGTAATTTATTATTAAAAATAATTTTAACCACTACTATTTTTCATAAACCATTGGAAAACCATGGGTTGGTTTGTGGTTTTGAATATCTTATTATATAGAGTCCAAACCCAAAATAATAATGCATTCACCCTCCTTTCCTATATAAACGCACACATTCAAATATTTAGCTTCACTAAAAATCCTAGAGAACACATAATCTATTCCCTATACTCCCTAGAGTCCTCACAATTCTCCCCCAAGATCTCTAGAATCATCTCCCAAGCCTTTGGAGTGACACATTCAAATTATGGATCTTCTACTCTGCTCTTTTATGAATAACACCATTTATGTTATGTCTTTAAATTACAATTTTATTATGATGGTACATGTTATTAAATATCCCCCTTACATTACATTTTATGTTTAAATGTTTATATCCCCTTTATTTATCCTTTATTCCTCTTATTAACCCACATGTAGAGTCATTTCTATGCCACAATAATGTAAGGGTTTTTTCCTTTCTCCTCATTCGTCAAGTTTCATTATTATAATATGCATTATTTTTTAAATACATTAGGTCAAGTCATTTATTTACAGTTACATATTATATTAAATTAAATTTATAAATTATTGATTCCCCTTGTCTCTCAAAACCCCATTTTATGAATTTTTATGTTACATTGTTATGCTTTCGAAATTGCACAACAATTTTTTATTCAAATGTTTTTTCTGTAGTGGATTCCATGCCAATTTACTAACATGGTTATTTTCCATTATACAAATATACATACTTGATTGGGTAATTTCATTTATTTATTACAAACACTTTTATCTTAGGATAAATTATTTTGAGTAATGAATCAATGTTGATTGATCTATGCCGAACACTTCAGCATGAGAAAGAACAATACGTGAAGGGCGCAGAAAAAATTTTATAGTGCTTAAAAGAATTTGGTACTAGAAAGTATCATGATAAGTCATGCTGGGACATGGGGTCTAACTGATTCAATTATTAGACTTTTTCATCCAAGATGTATTGGAATATTTATCCTTGACCTAGGATTATTATGTTGTTTTTTAAGTTGTTGCCACATTTCCAATGTTATGATTATCAAGCTATATCATTCCTTATTATTCATATTCTCCATTGATATTACTATTGTCTAACATATATTTTCTTATTCTTGTTATGCCTTATTTACTCCTTTATTGGTATTTATATCCCACCCCTTTCCTATGTATGTCCCCACGTTATCCCATTCACTGTTAAGTATCATGGAATTTTTTTTTTCATGTTTAAGAAGTTTTAAATAAATATGTTTCCTTTAATGTTTTAAGTTGTTAAGTAATTTATCTAATTTCCCAAATACAATAGACATCTTGATTTTATAGGTTTTATTATGTATAATATTATGAAATATATCATTTTAAATGTGAAATAAAGTACATGGTTGTTATAATATTCCTAGTAATGAATATCAGAAGTCAAGGTTTTTTTCCTTAAGGAATATAAGCACCATTAAATCATTATTGAGGAAAATTTAATTTATATTTTTAAATCCATTTATAAAAATTTTAAAAATTAAATATATTATGGCTAATAAATCATGGAAAATAACCGTGGAATTTTTTCATTAAATATTTGAAGCGTCGAGGTGTTATGACAGTAGGAAATTTCATTCATACCGAATAAGGTAAAATATAACATTCCTTTAAACATTTGAAAAATGAATAAAAATACCTCTTTTAGAAAACAATGAAAAAATACATTCATTTTTTTTTCAAATTTAGTAAATGGGTAAAAAAATTCATTAAAAATAAATTTAGAATAGTAAAAAGATTCTTTATAACATATTTATAAAAAATGGATATGGAAGAAAATGTTTTTTTAACAGAAGATTAAAATAATGTCAATTTTCCTTTAGATGCATATTTTTAGTCTCCTTATTAATAAATGTGAGGAAATGAATTGGAAACATGTATTTTAAATAAATAATCATTGGATAATAATTTTCATTCATATCTTAAGAATTATATAATAATATTTAATCATTAAAACATAATTATAATCAAACAATTCAAATAATAAGATTATAACATTAAATCCCTTACTAGAGGTCAGACTTATTTTCACATGATCAATCCTCATTTATGATAATCCATATTTATTAATAAATCTATTTTAGAAAATAATAAGATATATCAACCAATGAATTATCTGTTTTATAATATTTTATCACTTATTTATTAAAAAATATTTATGAATATAACTATTCATGGTGATAATTTAGTTTCTTGTCATTTATATTATGGTTTGGTTATTTTAATACATGAATTTTGAAAATTATTCCACAATATCTAGAATCTTAATCATCATATAATTAAAATATATATTTATTATATATATATATATATACAATTTCTTCCATTAAATTTATCAATAAATAAGTAATTACCATTTAAAATGGGATGGTAGGACATACAAACACATGAACACTAATTTCAGTTTTAGATGGATAGAAGGAAATAATGGTTAATAAAAATAAAATTTACAATTTCAATAATATATAATAAATATCATTTATGTTAGTTAAATACATTCTTATTACTATCCAAGTAAAACAAAAACTAATAACAAATCACTTCACTTTTTGGAGGTGATAATCCACACATACATATGAATGATAATATTATTCGCCAATGGTTTGGATGGGAAGAAGATACATGTTATATTATATTTTTAGAATAATAGTTATTTTATATGAATTATTTATTGAAATTAAACACACCATTATACAGATCCATAAAATACGGTGATTAGAAATGAATTATATCACTATGGAGAGATGGTAGGTCATATATATGCATGATCTATTCTTTCACCTATCATTTCACGGTAATAGATTCAATAAAGGCTATATCTTAATCATAATAAATTTTTAGTATATTGATGACATAATTGTAATTATTTCATGAAAAATATAATATATTTATTATATGTTAAGAGATAATTTAAAATAAAGTGACCGGTTCAGGTGATTACCACTTCATTAATACGACTCATTTGGATCTCCAATTGATATTTCTAAAGATATTATTTTGGGGAGACCAGAACACCAAGAATGTATATAGAGAATTTGATAATAAGAAAATTTATATATTGATTGAGCTATAATGGTCAATGTGTTCTGTAGAATATGATGAAGGATTTCCATTTTATAATTGAGTGGATAGAAACTCTAGGAATTTCATAAAATATTAAATTAATATTAATTATTTTTCACAAAGCAATCGATCCAATTTCATAATAGTAAAATATCATATGAGTATGAGTCTAAATAATAACATCCAATAAAATTGGGAAAATTTTGGATCACATTTTTACCCTTATCAATTTTTTAACCCTCCATTTCCCTTCAATCAATTAACATAATATAAATTCATTATACCTTTTAATGGTTAATGATTTTACTTGAGAAAGTAAAAATATCCATAAATGGAAAATGGTGGATGTTTAAAACCATATCCCATTAATTTTTCATAATATAATATTATATTAATATTATATAATTATGTATAATATTATTTATCATAAAATATCGTTAATGTCAATTTTAAAACTACTTATTATTATCACATAATAACATAGTGATGACAAATTAATCTAGAAATAAATTTAATACATACAGACGTGTAATAATCATCTATTAAAATAATTTATCTAATTAATTCTTCAAAATTACATGACATATAAAATTTTTATCATCATTAAATTGATTCTTCTATTAATTAAATAATTATTTCATCAGTGTTGTGTAAGAATTTAGGGAAGTTATAATGACATGGAAAATTAATATTAAATTACAAAGAGTTTTAGAAATAATTTATATTTTAAATTACTATTTATAAAATAACATATCCTCTATTTGTAATAATGTTACAAATATTATATCTATTAAATATAAGAGTGTGAAATTTTATTACTTTTCTATACTTAATTTTTTTTATTGTCATAATAACAAAATAAATTATTAAAAAGGGGATTATAACTGACATTTAACGAATATGGACTTTATTTACTCATATAATAAAATTAAAGTAAGTATTTGATTCATTTTATAGTCATTATAAAATTATTTTTTAAGATTAATTATATTTTTTACACTTTATAATGGTACTAAAAAATACTAAGGTTCTTATTCCTATTGAAAAAAATGAACATATTTATAAACATTAATCCCCATAATTTCATATATAATAGAAAAAATATAAAAATATGTTACTTAGTTTAGAAAAAATTAATTTTAAAATAACAACGCATTGATTTTTAAAAAAATACATTTTTAATCATAAAAAAAAGTTATTTCTTGTTCCACAATTAGAACTAATATATTAAATTTATATTAAAGATTTTTTTGGTATATAATATATAAATTTCATAAAAATTATTACCCAAATATTATTAATTTAATCTCTTAAGATAAAAAATTATTTGGCGCATAAAAATAGTTTTTATTAGAAATATTATTTTCTATAAATTATATTTATTTATAATTAATTGATTAGTAATGAATTAATTTTATACATAAATACATATAAATTTTACATTATATAGATATTTTTACTCAAACCTTATAATCAAACTGTTATAACATACCAATAACAATGAATAGAATATCACTCTTTGTTTAAACTAAGTGTATCATTCAAAACAATCACTCATGGGAAATAAATTTGTAAAAAAAATATTTCATAAAATCTAATGGTTTTACACCCATGCACATCATAGCCATTTTCCTAACAGAATATAATTTCCATTAACGTGACTGGTGTAAACACTGTCTATACACACATCGTGTATCCCATAGAGGGTGTGAGTATAAACTCATTAGGATGATACCAAGATGTCATGAACATAAGTGAACCAATATATATAAGTAAGATCCATTTAAATAGATAAAATATATAAATACAAATTAATATTTTGGGTTAGTTGGCACTAAACATGCTTCCTTGAATAGTGTATCTAATATGTTGGTCACATTTCAAGAAGGATGTTCAAAATTAATCATTTCATGACTAAATCATTCATATATTCCATACATGGGATATAATGTTTCATATGATTGTCCTATAACTATATTTCTCTTTCAAGGAACAATTCCACTCCCAATTTTAATGGAAAGTCACATTCCAACTTTTTATAGACATTATCTAGACCATCAAACATATTGCCACCTCATGATTATTCCATTTCATGTGATGGTATGAACAAAAGAAATATATAAATCAATAGAAAACTACATAATGACCCAGAGATTCCTTGTTAGTATAATGTACTAGATTTCATTAATCATGGACATCTTTCAACATACCATGGTAACTCATAAATTTCATAAACCTGAATTATTATAATATTAGTGGTCATGACATCCATATCCATAAACTATAAATCACACCACACACTATACCCATATATAGATCCAACTGTACAAAACATAATACGATTTTAATTTTGATATATTAATCAATTTTTTCATTGTAAATCCCCAAATATACATACAAGGAAAATCATATAGAGGATAAAACATTTCATATCGAGCAATTCCACATGGATAACAAACAAACCCACATGTTAATCATATCAATATAGGGTCTTACAAGAAACACATGGAGAAACATGAATTCCATAAAAAAAAATTCATACAAATTCCATAAATGATCATGGATTCATACATTAAGTGAAATGGTAACCAATGTCAAAAATTTAATCCCATATTAAACATATACAACAATAAACTCAAAATCCATCCCTAAATAATAACATGATTGTTCTAGTTTTAATAAAAAAATGAATAGATTATTAACAAGTCATGAATCCAATTAAACAGACAAAATTATGTCTCCCATCACTAATATATTTAGATACAATAAATAGAATTTGAACAATATTAAATAGATCTAGTAAAAAACTTTTAAATGATATAATAATTAACTTGTATATTGTATAGAAATCAATTTTCCATGTAATTATATCATATATTTATGACACATTCAATTTTGAAAATGGAGTTCTAAGGTAGTTTAGTTTAAAATTTAAATATATAATACATCTTATTGATTGAATCATGAACATGATATGTGATGTCAGTAATTGATAAAAATTCACAAATGGGATACTCACCATTATTTCATGGAAAATAATTCTTGGTATATGTTTGGAATATACCAAATAGGTTATATATGGTGAAAATAAATTATATCCCATTTTAAAAATTTCTTATCCCCCTCTGGTTGGCCATTTAATCCATGATGAGTTTGGTATATTTAACGTTTCCATTAGAAATTTTTTGACCACCCACTTACAATATGATGAGCATCATTGGGATTCATAAGAACTATTTTATACGCTATCTCACTAGATGTGATGTGTTTACTAACCAATAAGAATCCAGTATCTCATAAGATGTGGGATCATTACTTCTTCCATCGAACTCTGATCTATGAACACCTTAACACCCCTGTGATGTATCAAATTATGATAAAGTCAATAATGAAACACCAAAACTAAATAACATTATACCTTGATTTTTTTTTTGATTTTACAAGGGTCCTCTTTTGAATCGTTCTTGTTAAAAACAAATTTAATTTGTAAATTTGTTGTCAATTGACTTTACCCAAAAATACATTAGTAATTCACACTATCATAGCATAATCTATCGAATTTCTTTATGTGAATTATTATTTATATCCAATAGGAAATTTTTTTATAGTGAATATAGTGTTGATAAATTATTAGAAAATCCATCCATTTAAACAATATTCTTATAATCATGATTCGAGAATTATTTTTCATCAGTACTTTTGACTTGGTTGATTATATTAAATTTTTGTTTGTAAAACATTTAATTGATTTGAGGAAACTGTGTTAAACTTTTGATTTTTTTTTAAATAATAAAATATAACCATGTGTATCTACCATTGTAATTTATAATTGATAATAAATAAATATTTCCTCTAAGGATATATATTTGAGTATGACAAAAAAGGACATAATGGAAAAAATTATGGTTATTGATAATGTTTACCTTTTTAATTATCATAAATATCTATTTATTTTGTTTTCCCAATATGTATGAATCAACTTCCTAATCCTTAAACACATTTTCTTAGGAATATACATTACGCTTTGATGATTTGAAATATTTTGGTGCTTTAAGAATCTAGCATTCTCAAGGCTCAGATGAAAAATCACTATTTCGATGCATTCTATTAAAAAAAATTACATGTTACGCATTTAGGTCATTGTTTTTTTTCATAATCATTGTACTTGTATTTAGAATTAAAAAAAATTGAATCGCCTTTAATTATATGAAATTTACTATTACAAAATATATCATTCATTACCTCATCATGTAATTATGAAATATTATTCATGTTATGCTTTTATACATTTACATATATATTTTTTATAGTTCTAGTATTTAATATACAAAAATCATTGAATTCCTTTTAATTTCCTTTGAAATTTTCTATTATAAAGACTATTCCTCCATCACATATATTGAATAAAATAAAGTTTGATATCTCTCCTTCAATATTCATTTCGAATAAGAAATCAATATATTGGATATCCTTCTCAAACTATCTAAGGAATAATTAACATGGGTAAAATTACTCATTGATACCCACAACCATTTTAAAGAAGTATTTTTAGGGGTCTTATTATAAAGGTATTTATATATACATTCATTTTTATATCCCAAAGTAATTGTATTTCATAGAGAACATTCACATTTATAATCTATCTATATTAAAAATAAAAAAATCAATTGAGGAGATTCTACTTATCTTTTAAAAAATAAATTCTGGTATATCCTAAGAAAATTGACATGTAAACCATGTACATCCTTTTTATTGTTTAAATTATTCATTTACAACAACTTATAATAATGAACCCTTCCTTGAATCTAAGATTCCCAAGGATCATTAAAACATTAAATCACACCATTAATCTTTTTTTCACATTCTAAATGGATCCAAATCAACCATATCTTTTATTTCTATTTTGAAGTTTTGTTGTTTTATTTCTCATTCTCTTGAAATAGAAAACTATTTTAATCATTTTATATATTTTTACGATCCTAATTAATTTTATATAAATATGAAGGTTCAATGATAAATAAGTATATATTTACAAAAAATTTATTTATCATCATCAAAAATAGGTTTATGATAATCAAATTCAATATTATAATTATAGTCATAATTAAAATTGGAATCACAATACTCATTCATGATGTTTACTAGAAAATAGCCTATGTAATCCATATCAGTTCTAGATTCATCACTTGATTATGAATTATTAGTAAATTTCCATACAATATCTATTTCTTATCACATTTTATTCATATAAAAAATCTTTATGTTCATTTATTTATCATTAGATATGATTTATTATGTATAAATTCTCTAAATAATCGAAAAATATTATATTCGTTGTATCAATATTAAAATTTAATCTAACTTACTTGTTCCATATTCAATCATCCATTAGTTATAAAATCATAATTTCTTATATATCATATTATATTATTAATATCCATTTATAATCTGTTCACACGTTGAGATACATCATACCATCCAATTTCTGGTATCTCAAAATCATAAGATTCACTTGTAACAACACATTGATTAAAATGAAAAAATTAATTTTGATGTATCCTTTTTGTATTTTTTCATACCTATAATTCATATTCTAATATAGAACTATTTATCTCATAATGGTTATATTCCTTGATGTTTCTACATTCATCAATGTCAATCATCTTTTCCTATCATTTATTTTGTTATTATCTAAGAACACTCCTAGTCATAATTATGTTATCCAATATTTCACCAATTATCCTAAACCAATATTAAATACTTATGGAACTATGGAATAGTTAATTTATAGATACATTCCCTCCCATTTATATGTCATAATAATCTTCTCATAGAATTCTATATTTTTCTCTCATAAATATATAATTAATATATCAAGTATCTTGTAAAATTCTTTTAATATAATAAGTAATCTAACAAGTAGAATTTTGAATAAAAATATTTTAGCTAATTTCATTATAACGAATAACCATGGTTTTAATTATTAAAATTTTCAAAGGTACATCATTACCTCTAATTGAATAAGGATCTACAATATAAATTTGATAGGTTTTACAATGGTTCCCCAATTTAAAAATCATAGACCATTACTAGTCCATGATATGGTTATAATTACAAGAATATCTAATGTTGTCATAGATTTAATAACAAATATTTACCTAGACATGAAGATGCATAAAAATAAAACTTTGATAGAATTAAAACTAATTAATAATACATTTAAAATGAATAAAAGAAGACCATATTTTTTTGTCATTTTGTTTCAATTCATCATCTGTATATTCCAAACACCCCTCTAATGCTCAAAATTCTTTGCTGAAACGATAATACTAAAATTCCAGTGTATTTAAAAACCCATATACAAAAATCATTTTCTGATAGAGTCCCAAGAAATATTCAATATTCCTCTTGTATAAATATTCGATCTTGAGTACTTATTTTGATGTAGTCTTGTGATATTTCATGCAGTATCAACCATACCTTCATTGGATCAACATAGTACCTTAAAATAATTGAGGATATACATGATCCTGAATCAAATAATAATATTGGCTCAATTTTAGGAGGAAAAAATATTAGTGTAATGGAAAGGTGTCTACAAAAAATTATTTCTTTCAAATATAAGAAAATTTATAGTTAAAGGTATAACATAAATAACAGTATTACACATAAATTCTAAGATGTAAAATTAAACAAACATGTGGTTAGATACAACCATGCATGGCACCCTTCAAAAAAGTGTCAATCTCCTTTCACATGGCTCCTGAAAAGAAAAACAATGTAAACACAAAAACCAGCCTATATACCATGTATATCATATCAATCAAAGACACATATTACAAAAAATGTGTAAAAAAATTAAATTGGTCAGGATTTATAACCATATATTTTAGACCCCACAAGGTAGGCACCAAAGAATAGAATGCGAAGGAATCCTCAGCAAATTCCAAGATAAACTCCATGGAGACTCAATAATGACAATGGTAGAGTCCACGAATCCTAAAAATAAAGCATTCTTAATGTGATCCTAGAAAGCTAGATCTAGTGGGATGAAATTAACTTAGAATCCTATAGAATAAGGATCCATAGAACATACAGGTCCAATGTATATACATACATAAGTCAACACACATGGGTGAAATATCCATCGAATTTAAATGTAATCACGATCCATGGTAAAATGATGAAGTAATCCACTACCATTTCAATTCAAATACCATTCCATTCATCATCTCACATGAATTTAATTCCATTAGTATACCCAATCATATAAAAATTCTCATTCAACTACATTCACTAAGTTTTCCCAGTATTATTACAGTTCCATATAAACCATTTAGTCAATAAATCAGTAAAAAAGGGAGGAAAAGAATCTCATTGTCAAGAAAATAAATTCAATTCATTTATACATGGGATTCCTCTATCTAGGAATGCGCGATCGCATAACCCTTGTGTGTCTTTATTCATTTTTATTGGTATCAACAACACTTTCTATCTGAAAAAAATATTACCTATTTTTAGTTTATTCATATGTTCATTGTTTTTCACATGATATGAGTTGAATTAAGAGTTGATACTAGATGATCATTGCACAACAGACCTAGAGTAGTTGTTTTATAGTGTTCTCGAAGGGTTTGGTGCCTTATAGGGATAGTTTTCATTATGTGTCATGTAGTCCATTAATGTCACAATCTAAAAATTATTTGAATGCTTGAATGAAATGAAAAAGTACATGCTATATATTCCTTTAAATTTATTGAATCTTCAAGAAATGTTTTGATTTAGAGCTTTATAGGAGGAAAAAATAGTATTTTAATCGAAATAACATGTCAGATTCACTTTTTACGGAGTTGGATGTGACCTACGCAAGATTTAGTTACAAGGATAGGAAAAAAATGCACTAACCAAGTGTTAGAAACCACCTCAAGGATGACCACCCACACTGTGTCCAAAATAGTGCACCAAATATGATAACGCTACTTCCTCAAGCTTGCCAAACCACATGGTTTTTCTTAGGTCGTGTCATAGTTTGTAAAAACCAAGTGTCACCCATGCGCCTTTTCTATAGCCTAAAAAACCATAAAAGTTCTCCAAACAATCCAAAATTTTACCATAATAAATTTAAAACATCATAATAATAATGAATGGGTAATATAATAGAAACTAGGGATGATAAAATCCCTAAACTCAAACTCTATAGGTCATCAATGAAAATTAACATTATATTTATATTGAGGTTGTGCAGTATCCATATGATTCACGATCCAGTAGACATGATCAGAAGTCTCTTTCATGAGAATAGTTCCAAGTAAATATTCATTTCCAAAAATTAACCAGCTAATAGGTTATCGAAATGGAATACCTCACAAATAATCATAATGTTCCATCAATATCATCACCTGGAAGATTTATTATGAGAACTCATCATGGTTTCTATGCCTCTCCCCAAAGCCCCCAAAATCCAAGACGCTTGCTCATAAAATTTACTCATGGTCATGTATCGTAAACTCAGACTCCCCATCACTCTTAGGGTGGTATTTCATTCTCAAAATATCAGTATACCCAATGAACTCCACAAACTCTTCCAAAAACTAGGCAGAAACAAGGTATACCTATCATAAATGATATTATCAGGGACCTTGTGAAGTCATACTATCTCACTTTTATCCAATATCACAAGATCCTCTGTACTAATGGTATCCTTGATCAAAAGGACATTTCCATCATTCATGAGCTTTTGAAAACAACCCATATAACGGCCGTATCATGAGGGGTCATTGGTAAACAAGTCATTATGTTTATCAAAAAATAATCCAATTTCCACCCGAGAATAAGATACCACTTTAAATGCATGGTCGATTTATAATGTTCCTCCTTCACATGATTACAGGTGGAACACCTCATAACAAAACCAACTACATTACATTTCGTAGCTTTCCACAAGTACTAATGGTGTAAGTCAGGATATATCTATTTAATTCTTGGATGTATCTCCCAAATTGAGGGATGAAAATCCACCATATAATCCTCATGTATATCCCTTGAATCTTAAATCTAACTATGAATATGAAGGATCTCATCTACTCTTACCATCAAAACAAGATTTGTGTGCTTACATTCGACACTCTCCTGTAAGACTAGGCCCTCAAAATCTAATAGATGCATCATCCTTACATTATATATTAGGGTAGAGAACACAACTAATGATGAATAATTTTTTTTTACCCTGACTATCCTAACCCTCCTTGTTTATCTTTGATAAAAAATCTACAATCTTTCACTAGTTATTGGTCTCCAGAACTGCCTATGTCTGAGTCCTTTTGATCAGTTTATCAACCACAGAATTTTATTTTCCTATTATATTTGAATGATCAATGTCAAAAGACTATAGGTACTCAACCCACCATTGGTTCTATAGATTTAGATCACACTATGTAAATATTTAATTCAGGATTTTGTAGTTCACATTAAAAAAAATTGTCTCAAGATAAATAATGTCTCCAACATGAAATGCTTTAATAGTTGCATCTATGTCAAGATTGTGCTTCAGGTAATTCCTCTTGTGTGGAATCAAATTCTGAGATAAGTATAAAATGAATCTATTTCCATGTTTCGAGATTGATCATAGTATAATTACAAATTTATCATAGTATACATGGTATCTTTTCCCCTCCTTTCAAAATAAATATTGGTGTTGAAGTAAATATCCCTTTAAACTCTTGAACGACTATCTCATGGGTATCTGGCTATAAAAACAGCACACCCTTCATATTAAACCATGTAAATGGAGATTCTAAACATGAAATTTCATGTATTAAATTCTAATAACATCCATATTCATTAAAAAACTCCATATATAAAAGAAGTTGTTTGTATTCTCCTTGTAAACTATTGTTATCACTTTCTTTGGGTAAACCAATAATCATATCTCAAGGATAATATAACCCAAGAAGAGAATCTTATCCACCAAGAAGTGGATCATTGTGAGATTATCATAGAATTGATTCTCTCTTAGTGTATCCAAAATGATATTAATATTATATTCATGGCCATTATGATTATTAGAATAGATAATGTTATCATCTAAGAAAACCACCAAAAACAAATCCAAATAAGGATTGAAAAATCTGTAATTTTGTGCCATGAAAAGTACAGGTGTGTTTTGGAGACTGAACAAAAAAACCCAATTGTCATATATACCATACATACTATGAAAATATATTTGTGGTATATCTCTTGGTCTAACACTCACAAGGTGATATCCATACATCAAATTACTTTTTGGGAACACCAGAGCTCCTAAGAGATAATCAAAAAGGCCATCTATTCATAGTAATGGATATCTTTTCGTATCTTTTAGTTGGTTTAATTTTTGATAATGAACATATTTCCTAAGGTCACCATCCTACTTTTTCAAAAAAGGACCATTGATCACCATGGATAAGTACTAGGTCCTATAAATCCCTTTTACACTAATTCATCAATCTTCCATATGAGCTCATGTAACTCCATAGTTTTAATCCTTAACGAGGATTGGATATTGGACAACCTCCTAGAAATTGATTAATGGAGAACTCCACCTCTCAGTGTGGAGTTAGACTAGAAATGTATTATAGGAAAACATCCATGAAATATTTATCCACTGGTATTAACTCTTCATCACACTATCCGTGATCATGAATATATAAACATGCAGTATGGGATGTCATCCCACCAGCCCAGGATATTATTGTCTTTCATGGATTTTATAGACATCCCATTCCACCTTGTGAATAAAAACTCTTTCATCCAGTTATGTGAATGCCTCCCTAAAGTGATATAAATCAATGAAGGATAGATAAACCTATATATATTCTATCCCATGTCTAATAGAAAACCCAATCATCTGGAAAAATACAGTAAGAAGTGAACCCTAGAAGCCTCAATGGGGATCTCCCTTCATTGATGTGAATCCTCAAAATTGATCACCAATAGACTGTCTAGATTCAAAAATGCCTCCCAAAACAATATTATAATCATAACCCTATAAAAAACTAGTACAAATATGAAAATATGTGATGCACCATCGACAAAAATAGTAGATGAATGGGTAGAGGCTACTAAAATATCCAATCATACCATATATGATACAGAAACACTCCCCTTGGGTTCAGGATGTATATAATAAATCATTCCTAATGAAAAACTATGTCATAGAACATCCTACATAGAGTAGGCCCACTCTGTTGTCTCAGTGCATCCAGTTACTAGATTCATTATCCATGACCATCACATATTTTACTTGATTGATCAGTATTGCTCTACATTCCAACCAAACGTGGAGCTGTGAAACCCGCCCTTAGACATGATATCAGATATGAACCCATACCACTCACTATTGGAGAGAAGGTTATATAGAAACGTAGTAGGTGGCCCATCATTTCGTAGGCTCGACAATGGACTAGATCATGATTGCACTAAATTCTCACATGGACCAATATTCGACACTAATGACAGACGACCAAACTACCAGTACTTATAGCCCGAATGGTACTCATATCATGGGAATCCTCAAAGTGGTTATTTCAGCATGAATATGTTGAACCGATGGGATGATAGGCTATACTACTCTTCTATAAACCCCCACATTCCCTCATGTTGAATATTTCAATTAGATCCTTTTTATTATATCATTAATGATATTCAACATTAACACATTAACACGATATCAAACAACATTTCAGAGACCTTCCTTAATGTTTATCTCCATCGATGTCTCATACGAAAGATATATCAGCGCAAAACATTATAGTACTTTGATGAATACTAAATACTCTATAATTTTCCTGGAGACCATCTCTAGACCCATGAAATCAGTAGATCACTCATCTCTCAGAATATTGGGGAAAATTAATCATATATTTTTTATTTTAAATCACTCCAAACTATAACATGTAGCTATAACCTAGTTTTATACTTCCCAAAAATACTTTTCTTCCCCTCAAAACATATATGTCCTGAGCCTCCACCTCTTTTCTTATGGTGTATCCTGATGCTTGAAGGTCGAAAACATATTCTGAAGCAATATCTCAATAACCTATGGAAAAAAATCCCCCAAACACAAGTGAGGGTGTTTCAACACATGGAACACATGTATCAGATATCCCAAAGACAATAGAAACTGGTTTTGTCATTGAAAAGTGTGAATGAAATTAACCAAACTCATAGGAAACTATTACTCATGACCATTGTCTGATAAAATAATTGGTTCCTCAGCTGGCACTATAAGATGGTACACTAGTATCTCTTAGTCCACCACCTAGAGAGCATGGCTAAGACCACCTACCTAGAATACAATTGAAATTCTTTCTGGTGGGATGTATCTACAATTCCAAACAAATGATTAAAAAAAGAATGATATAAAATTTCACAACTAAAAACATAAGAAATTTCAAACCCTTCTAATAAATTCATTGTACAACATAGCCTTATCCTAAATTAGGGAATGTGTAAATATAAACAGTCATAAAATTCACAGGAGACATAGCCTACTACCCACTCAAAATATAGATTTTAAATTTTACTTTATTTCATATTTGTTTAAAATTTAATTATAAATGGTTGAATGAAATGTTTCACCACCTCCAATCTAGATGGTCACATACTCTTCACGAACCAAAATATTGTGTTCACCATTCTCACACCATAATAGAATATATTCCATGAGACTATTGGTTCATAACTCAACATGTATATATTGTATTTAGGTTGTATGCTATTTTCTAATAAGGAAAAAACTTCATACGTTATATAAAGAACTCTATGTACAAACCATGTTTCTCAAAACACTAGACACATCATATATCAAATCAGTTGGTATAATTTTTATGAAACATATAATAACATTATGAAAATAATCAATTCATCATATACGGAATGGCATAATGCCTGGAATGTAAATCCTATAAGTGCCTAAAACAATTCATGAGTTGGAATAACCACATCTAATTGGCCCAATTGTGGAACCAAGTATACAGGAACGTTCATACCATAAAACACAAATTTCCATTTGAGGTAATTTGTTTTTTCCCATACATGGGTCTGGTACCACCCAAGAAAAATTCATAACAAAATTCAAACTATTTTTTAACCCTTTTATATTTTATAAAATTGGTAAATCAGTCCAAAAAAAGGAATGCTCTGATACCACTTTGTAATGTCTCACACACAAATAATACTGAATGGTGCCCCAAGAACAGTTGTCCACATAGAATCAATTGAATCTCCCCAAACACTATTGGCCATCAACTATCATTTAGGGACTAGGTTGCATCTATGGGAATCATATTCCCTCTTACTATAGAATAATTGTAACATCCCATGTTTTTAAAAGGAGGTAATATATTCGATAGTGTACATAATACGCAACATAGAACATAAGAAAAAAACTAAATAATATTATGTTACCATAATGACTAGATGTTAAAATGGTGGGAATGAATACTATTTAATAATTTATAAAAATATTATTAACAAGTGTATATAATTAATTTTTTTAACAATCTTTTGTAAATGAAAGTAAAACCATTTTTAATTAATAGGAAATTTTTTTCCTGTAAAACTATTTAAATACAAATAAGTGAGTTTATAAGATAATGAAATTACTAATTATGGATTTTCATGATGAAATATATAAATAATATATTCTACATAATAGTTAAAAATAAACATATATTTTTTCTAGACATAATATAAGAACAAATTCAATTTTTCAGATAAAAGAAGTAGTTTTAAAAAAAATATAGTTTTACCACATTTTGAGGGTGAACCCATTTAAAATATATTTTTGACACATTTATATGTTATATATGAAAAATTAAACTTCTTCCTTGGTATAGGGACATAAAAATTTAATTTTTTCCATATTTTGATATTTTTCAGATACAATTCATATTTTAATGAATAGTGAAAAATACTACATTTTACTTCAAAACATATTTTTTCCTATGTTATTTATATTTTTTGATTAAAATTTATTTTTTTTAAATTATAATTATATTATGTTTAAATAATTTAATCCAAGTTTGGTCATTCGATTAAATTTTACATTTAAATTAAATAATAAAGGACAAAAATATTTTGATGGTTTCTACTTTTTAAAAACCCGATTTCTCATTTTGACAATGAGGATTATTTATAAATTAATTACTGAAAATTATGGATTTTGAATTTGGGAAAATGGATTCCATATTTGGAATCATTATTTCAAAATTATGTAAATTATATTTTTTTTGGACATTGTGAATAGAAACATTAAATAAAAATGTTATTACCATGGTTAAAGGTAAATCATGTGATTAGAGGTAAAAATTATATTATAACAATAAAAAAATAACATAACTCTTTAAATAATTTAATTTTATGAGTTTATTCGGATCATTATCATCCTTGGGTCTATTTTAGGACCATTTGGAGCCACATGGATTACTTTAATGCATTTATAATATTTTATTCAATGAATAGTTATTGTTGTAACACTTTTGTTTTTAAAAATTATTGTTTTTTAATATGGAGTCATATATGGGATATATTCTTCTATAAAAAATTATTAGAATTAAAAAAAATTACCTACATATTCTTCATTTGTTTATAGTTTTTTTGAAATTAAAAAATTCAATTTAATTATGACACAATGATGATGTAGTAATTTCTCAATTAATAAAACAATCAAATATTTGATTTTATAAATATTGAAATAAATATTATATGAAATAATTTATGCCATAAACTATTTTTTTGGATATATTTGGCATGTTTTTTATGATTTGAATAATTTATTTGAACTTATTTAGATGTCATGATATTTGATAAAAGTCGACTAATGAATAGAGTAAAATTGACACTGTTGGTATTTTAAAATATAAAATTGTTTATGAAATGTTATATAATTTATAAAAAACTAATATTTGGACAAATAGTTATTATGAGTCTTAATATGTCATAAATAAAACTTTTTATGGTCGTTTGACGTGTTTTTTAATTAAATTAACCCACAATGTGTAAATAGCATGATATCACAGTGAGATTAAAAATGGTAAAATAAGTGTTAAAAATACGATAAGAATTAAATATATATATATATATATAATGTATAGTTATAATTTGATTCTTTTTATTCGAGCCAAAATCATCTTATCTTCAAGATATATGAGTTTGGGACCATTTGGAACCAGAATTCAATTTATATGAATTTAATATTTTTAGAGTTCTCAAGTGTTCCCTTCCCCTATCCTATAAAAAGGTACCCACTCATCTCTAATACTCACACTTCCAAATCATTTTGGATCAGCCATTATCTACCCAAACCCCCTCATAGAATTTCTCCCCATATTCTTGAATACTTATTTTAACCATAACTCCCTCCTTATAGGTGTTGTGGTTTTCTTCAAAGGTGATTAACTGAAGAAGAGTTATTGTTTTCTTTAAGTATTTATATTTTAGTTCTTCTTACACTACAGTAAAATATTATTCACCCATGAAAAAATAATAACTCTTGTACCCTCAATATAATTAGTTGTTATATTGATAATATCATCACCTAAATATATCTCCACTTCCAGTAAATGGGAATGGAAGTAATTGTTATTGTGTATGTGTGTACTATCACCTCCACAAACCGATGTAAATATTTTTTCATTACCATATCTAAATACTGACAATAATGATTAAATTAATGTTTATATATGATATTAATTACAGATATATCATTATAATAGAATAATATATCAATTATTTCCTTACTTTTCAATCACATAAAAATGATAACGTTGTTTGTGCGTAGGTGTGAACTATCACCTCCATGAAGCAATGTGAAACGTTTTTATTCAGCCCATCACTTTTAGGATATATATAAGTATATTTAAATTTTTATTACTATGTTTCTAATCATATGATCATTCTGTAAAAATAAAATAAATACCTTATTTCCATAATGATCAATTATATGTGGAAACGTTTCTCTTGTATATGTATGGATTACCATCTCAACGATTATAATGTTGTTCATTTTTATAACAATAAATTATTGGTTTTATTTACAATTTTTAATTTATGTATTAAATTGATTATTGTGTCCAAAATGTTTTTTGGAGATTATGTAATTATGATCAAATGGACTATTGACATCATACAAAGTTCATTTTTGACTCAAATATTGAATAACACCAAAACATTCGATATGAACATAAATAAATATGTAATTTGTTATAACATTTTAATTACTGATATAAAAGAAATAATAAACATTAATAAGGTTCTCAATAATGTATAAATTAACCTATGTTTATTAACAAAGATTATAAAGATTGTACGTTATGATTTTGACTCAAGTTAAGGTATTTTGTGTCAATCTCTTTTCATTGAGACATTTATTAATGATATATATCTTTATTCTTTTATAATATGTATATACATACCCTTTGAATTTATATATCAATATTTTATCTATACTCAGGTTATTTAACGTTTTTTTTATAATTTTATACTTTCTTGTGGCTTACAATTTTATTTTTCACAGTTCTATTGGACTCTCTAACAAAAACATTATATTATGTTTTTCCATAATTTTTTCATCTAAATATTTTCTATTATTTTCTATATATTTAGAATTATTTTTATAATTTATTTACATTTAAATAAATTTTTTAAAATTATATTTCTCAAATACCCTTTTTAAAACTATCAATGTGGTCTGGGACCCATTGAATCACATATATTCTTTATAATCATTTTAATTTGGATTTTGAAAATGGATTAGTAATCTTATGAATGAAACTGAACTTTTATTAGTGACATGGTGAAAATTTAATGTATATATGTGTTGGTAGATGGCCATTTAAGGGGTGTGCCTAATATAGATTATATGAAGGGTTGAGCCCCATTATAGCTCCTAGGTGAGCCCAATATAGCGTATAATAAGGGTTCATCCGCATTATAGCTCATGAAATATAGGTGAGCTCGATATAGATTATAAGAAGGTTGTAACCAATTATATATCTCCAATGCATTAGGTATTCCAGAGATGGATGTCGGCTGTATGTTTATATCATTGGTAATGGTGAATTTATGAATGATGTCCCAAGGCACCTATGTGATTTTTTATGCTTTCTAAAGAGTTTTTTTTAAAAATGACTATATTTCATATTCTCACTAGACTGATGATTTACTTTATTTATGTCCCATACTCAGCTTCCTTGCTCATCCTATGTTTTAAAATGTATTTCACATGTCATAAGATGATCAAAGAAAAAGAATGTTCCTGGATTAATGTGTTGAATAATTTCATGAAATGAAATCATGTATCATTTCAAAAGGGTTTCCTTTGGTGGAAAAATTGGATACATTTTATAAATTTCCACTTTTAATGTACAAGTTTACAGTATAATGGTTTTCTCAAAATTCTCTAAAATTCTAAACTAAAAAGATCCTTTAATTCGAATTCCTGTAAAAAAACACAAGAATATGCAATGCTTGTGGATATGTCTGTCTAGTTGGTATGAGTGGATGGTTTAGACAACTTTAGAGATTATGATGTATTTTTAAGATATAGGGATATCATATGATTTTATAATTTCTAGGATGATCATATGTTCAATTTCTTAGAAATCCATTTTTATGATTTATGTTCCAAAAACGTAATGTGATTAACTGTATTTTTGGAGACAATTATTTTTGAGTTAATTATGGGTTATTACTTTTTGGGATGAAAAATTAATGGAATGAGATAAAATATGAGGTTAAAATATTTTATTGGTATTTTTAGGATTTCTTTTATTTTATGAAATTTTTTGAAATTATAATATTATTTAAAAATTATAAGACATAGACTATGTGACAAACCATCACGCCGGACAAGGCTGCAAGAATCGAACCAAAATATGATATGTGACCAAGAATTATCACCTACCACTACCCTACATGAATTCCCTTGTTAGTATAATTTTTTTAGTTAAATGAGCTGATGAATTAAGAATAAGTTTATTTCAGGAACAAAAGTTTTATCAAATGGATATCCTTGGTATTGGAAACTGATTTGGTGATTACGTGATAAATATTATTTTAGAAGACATTCACAATTATGGGAACATTATATTATTAGGTTAAATAGATTAATATGTGATTTTATTTAAGGAGTAGTATTTCAATTACATTTTGTAATAATCTATGATATCATTTTTGGAGTTATCGTGAATTAGGTTATTTATGAAAATTATTAACCTATGGTGTATATTATGTGATTACGATAATTAATTTTTTATGAGATATTTAGAGTGGTTGAATTTATTTGGAGTAAAATCCTAGAACTTATCATGTAATATTATTTTATTAAATGCATTATACTATTGGGATTTAATCTTAGTTGTTTTATTTTGAGGAATTTTAAGGATTGATATTTTTTAAGGGTCTTTGTTTACCTTTTTGTATTACAGTTGAATTTTTGAGATTAAAAGTCATTTTCATAATCCAATAGCTTATTTTTTATATGATTATAACCATATCCGTTTTGTTTAATGATTCAATATATGATGAATAAATAGTTAATATTTTGTGGAATATGCGATTTTATAGAGGTTGACTCTAGTGCATCAGGTGAAAAAAAATATTTCATCTTAAATATTTATCGTTTGGAGAAAAATATTGGTTTTTGTTGAATTTTATTAATGGATGAAACTCAAATTGTAATTTATGTGTATTTACATATGTTATTATTCTATGTTTTTAAATAATTCTACAACTCTATGAAAAGGATCTTAAAACAAAATACATTTTCTGTTTAATTTTCCTACCACAATATCAAATAATATATAACCAATCATATTTTTATGGTTTTTTGATTGATAACATTCTCATGATCATGTTTTATATGACTCTACATCAAGTCTAGATAGTTATTTTTTCTTCCATATCCATGTTTTCCAAAATGGAATCTAACACTACAAAAAAAACCCAGGTTTAGTGGCGGTTTTGTGGCGGCGGTTCACAAAACCGCCGCTAAACGTTATCCGGGAAAGGTTTCGTGGCGGTTTATTAAAAACCACTGTGAAACCCATTTTTTCTAGAAAAATCGTGATGCTTTCCCCTCATGTCGTCTCCCCTCTTCCCCGATCCGGCGACCCCCGACCTCTCCTCACAAACCCTCCCCGATCCCCGGCGACAGCTTCTCCCTCCGGCGACACCAGCTCCCTCCGGTGACAGCCGCACCCTCCGGCGACCCCCGGTCCCCTGGCGAACCCCGCACACCCCGGTGCCCCCTTCGACTGCCGGCGACCCCCACGCCCCCCGTGCCCCCCACGCCCTCCAGCGACCACCACGCCCCCCGCGGCCTCTGGCGACCCCCGCACCCCCCCGGCGACCACCGCACCCCCTGCGGCCTTCGATTTTGGTAATTAGAGGTTCCATTTTCAGATAATCATCTTCATTTACGGTAATATTTTATACCAAATCCCCTCATTCTATCATATATGTGTATGTTGTGAAATATTTGAATAGTTTAATGGATCTGAAACACTATGTAATTGGTATTTCTGGTCCTACAAGAAAAATAAGAGACAAGGATTTGTTATTACCTATCTATACTTTATTTATTTCATATTTAAATCTTGTATGATATTTATTGATTCTCTATATGAAATCTCTAAATGTCATTGTTATAATGGATTGGTTGATTTCCCATAATGGTCTTATTAATTATTACATTCATTTGATTTCCATTGCTGGACCTAATGGGTTTTTATGTATTTCAAGTATAATGGAACCATATGTTGATTTGTGTTAGATATTCTCTTCTAGAGTTACATAGGATGATATACATGATTACAATTTTTCCTGAAAAGTGATCATCGTGTAGTGATCTTCCTCCCATATGTTTTGAGTTTCCAATGTGTTTTATTATAATATTTTGGTTTACATCTATTGAGAAGGGGTGGAGTTTTATAATAACATGATTTGTAAAATGTATCCTATTTTTTCACTTTTTTCAAATCACACCATCTAAAATGAAGGATTTTAAAACATAGTTTGATGGTTTTTTTTCTAAAGGTTTTATCCAACCCATTTAATATGTTCTTGTAGGTTAAATAAGGTACTATATTGGTTATATAATCTATTTGATCATGATATTAAAATCTTTAATTTTTTTAATCTTTTTGAATTTTTGAAAAAAAGTATAAAGTAACCTCTACCCTGCCTCCGCCCTGCCTCCGCCCTGCCTCTGCCCTGCCTCCGCGCTGCCGCCGGTGCCTCCGGTGCCTCCTCCTCCACCACGGCCTCCTCCTCCTCCGACGATGCCTCCTCCTCCTCCGTCGGTGCCGCCAGGGCCTCCACGTCTCCTCCTCCTCCGCGGTCACGCCGCGGCCACGCCGCGGTCACGCCGTGGTCACGTCGGTGCCTCTGCGGCCGCCGCCTCCTCCTCCGCCGCCGCCGCCTCCTCTGCTCCTGCTCCTCCTCCTCCTCCTCCACCGGCCTCATCCTCCTCCTCCTTCGCTGCCTCCGCTGCCTCCACCCTGCCTCTGCGCTGCCGCCGGTGCCTCCTCCTCCTCCACCGATGCCTCCTCCTCCTCCGCCGGTGCCTCCGCGACCGCCTCCTCCTCCGCGGTCACGCCGCGGTCACGCCGCGGTCACGCCGGTGCCTCCGCGGCCGCCGCCTCCTCCTCCTCCGCCGCGGCCGCCGCCTCCTCCTCTGCTCCAGCTCCTCCTCCTCCTCCACCGGCCTCATCCTCCTCCTCCTCCGCTGCCTCCGCTGCCTCCGCTGCCTCCGCTGCCTCCGCCCTGCCTCTGCGCTGCCGCTGGTGCCTCCTCCTCCACCGCGGCCTCCTCCTCCTCCTCCGCTGCCTCCGCTACCTCCTCCTCCTCCGCTGCGGCCGCCACCACCTCCTCTTCTCTAGCTCTTCCTCCCCTCCACCGGCCTCATCCTCCTCCTCCGCTGCCTCCGCTGCCTCCGCCCTGCCTCCGCCCTGCCTCCGCGCTGCCGCCGGTGCCTCCGGTGCCTCCTCCTCCACCGCGGCCTCCTCCTCCTCCGCCGATGCCTCCTCCTCCTCCGCCGGTGCCACTAGTGCCTCCTCGTCTCCTCCTGGGTAACGGTCATCATCACCCTCATGGAATATGATGTGAGGATGTCATGGTGGTATAACTCTACAGTTTCTAAGAAGATTCCTTAGATAATATTTATAGTAGATAGGAATCTAGTAAGGTAGGAAATGGTAGGTACAAAGCCTTACTATAATGGGCCACACATATATACCTACTCCTAAGCTAGATCTAGGTGTTAAAAGCTATCATATAAATCATAGAAGATTATTGTCTAACAATTAAAGAAAGAGACCATGCAGCCCGATCTAGTAGAATTTAAAATCAGCATCAATACTGAGCCAGTTAAATTTGATTCATTCTCCAACTATGTGATAGAAAGGTAAATGTTCTAGCTTAGTTACCATAATTAAATAAAATCTAGTAAGAAAACTGAGTTTTTATTTAACTTCTAGGAAATGATTTTTTTTAAATTAGAGAAATAGGTTGACATTTTTAAAATTCACAATCTTACATCTATTTGAAGTTTCCTAAAAATGATCATCAATGTGATTTCTTATTCTTGATGTTGATTCATGATTACATTCATCAAGTAAAGTGATTATTGATATTCATGAAATGACCCAATTGACCAATTTCAATTTTCCTATTCCTGAGATAGTTCTTAGCCTATTTTGAAACATTATTTATCATTCACTATTTCTTGAAATAACTATGTGTATGAAAAAATATTATAACATTATTTTATGTCTTATTAACGCATGATTATTTTATGCCATATTAAAATGAATGAAACTAAAGATTGATTTTAATTGTTCTCATTTGAAAGTGAGGCCCATCTAACATTTGAACATTTGTTAAACCAGTAGAAACCCCTATATCCCATGATAGGTTACCACATTTCATTATTCTGTTTCTTTACAACCCTTGTTCTTCGAGGTTAATTACATGAAATCACTTCATATTTAAAGAGTAAGAAGGGTGTTTCAGGGTGCCATTCAATGTGGGTTCCATAAATAAGTGTGGTGTTGTGAGTGAGTACCCTAGACCTAACTCATGTATTTATATTGAATACCATTACATGCATACAGTTTGATATATACATGTTTATATCTTACCAAAAATAGTGTTTGTTCTTCTGCATTGACTATATTTATATAGTGACATCCTAAGATTACATGTCATATAAAAAGACTATAGATGTTCCTAGGATATAATGAGAACCAATAGACCCCATGATAGTAATCTTAAATATATGTAATATGGCCCTGATACGTTAGGGTGATAGGGAAAAGATTATGTGTGACTATCATGAGTTAGTGCCTCCACCCTGCCTCCGCCCTGCATCTGCGCTGCCGCCGGTGCCTCCTCCTCCACCGCGGCCTCCTCCTCCTCCATCGCGGCCTCCTCCTCCTCCTCTGCTGCCTCCGCTGCCTCCTCCTCCTCCGCCGCGGCCGCCTCCTCCTCCTCTGCTCCTGCTCCTCCTCCCCTCCACCGCGGCCTCCTCCTCCTCCTCCTCCGCCGCGGCCGCCGCCTCCTCCTCTGCGGCCGCCGCCTCCTCCTCCTCCTCCGCGGCCGACTCCTATTGTAATATTGTACTATTTTTTATTCTCTAAAGTAAATAACATGATAGAATGTTAATATTTAGTTTATTTTCTCTTATTTTTATTATTATGAACATATTCATATATATGGTTGGGTGCATGCCTACATGTACATTATGAAGAGGCCTACCATTATAATTATTCATTCTCGTCACTTATCTTTAAAAAATGGCTTATGGTGGAAAGAATTGGGTTTTGGTGGCCTAGTATTCCACCGTGAGGAGGTCATTACTGCGTCGAGTCTCAAAAAACCATAATGGGAAATTAAAACACATGGGTCATCAAAATAATGAAATATCTAAAAAATAATTTCAATTATGACAAATATTCATGCCACCTTATCAACAACTACATGCTAATGTCAAATAGGACATCATTTGATTATAAACTACATGCATCAACCTTGGATAAATTCCTCTACAACATCATCCATGGCCATGGTTTGGGTCAAACATGTAGTATTATTTCCATTATGTATGACTACATTTGATGTTACCTTTACATTGTTCTTCATTTATTTTTGGATTTTTTGGTTAGATTTTGGAGATTATTGACTTGGTTCAACTTCATAGGTAATTTTTTTGGGATAAAGGTTGGAGTTCACCACAAAAAATACATAAGTGGTTGGTTATTATATAGGTGTGATGAGGTGGGCTGGTGATTTTTAGGCAATTATTCCTTGTTGGTTTTAATTGAAATAAATTATAATTTTTATAATAAAATTATATAATTAAATATAAATTGTATATAATTATGTATTTGGTGTTGTGCCTTGAGATAGGTACTAAAGAACCGGTTGGCCGGTGCCCATACCGGCTGGCCGGTGCACTAGCACCGGCTGACCGGTGTCTCTGGCAGAAAGAAATGCTTTTTCCAGAGACCACCGGCTGGCCGGTGGGCAAGAACCGGTTGGCCGATGCCCATACCGGCTGGCCGGTGGGAATCCACCGGTTCGCCGGTGGACTCAGAGAGTCCACTATCAGCCTTCTTGGGCCAACTCCTGGGAAAACTTTTTCCTAGCATCAAAACACTTGAAAACAAGTTAGAACACGATGAGAGTGATTGTGATCATTAAAATCCAAGGGTACAACAGTGAACATAGTGGCCCTCTTTATAGTTGGTTGTGTATGAAACCATTGAGAAACATCATTCCTCTTGGAGGACATCTAAGGTCAAGCCTAAAAAATCACATAATGTCTCAGGTTTAAAATGCATTATGATCAGTTTCGATCACACATCAATGGGGTGTTGTTTGAGGCAACATAAATGTGTGATAGATAGTGTTATGATAAGTGTGTAGGCCGATATTCTTATTGCTCCTCAATGAGTTGTTGAAGTTGTCTCCTATGGACCAGATTTGTTCTGTTGGTCTGAAGTGGTAAATGTGATCACTGAATCATCTTTATTATATTATGCATACTTTATGATCAATGGTTCATCTTTATTATATTATGTTTCTGTAATCTTACACTATCGTATATTTTTTTGTAGGCACATTGTGATATACATGGATAAAAGCTGGATCACATTACCGAGGAACACACCTCAATATGTTAAGGGTTTGAATGAGTTTTTAGATTTTGCAATTTCTAATCAATCCGTTGAAGGGAGAATAAGATGTCCATGTCCTAAATGTAAATTTAGAACATGGTTGAAGAGGGATGAAGTTTATGAACATTTAATACTAAAGCAATTCCCTGATCAATATTTGTGTTGGATTTGGCATGGAGAATCAAACATTACAGAAAGATTGAGGACTGATGTTAATCCACAGAATGGGGTCCCAAGTTTGTCGCCAATGGAAAATGAAATGCAAAACCTCATAAATGATGCATTCGGCACTACAAGACACCACTATGAGCATCAAAACATATCATAACAACCAGAAGATGATGCTACAAATTGAAACGTGACAAGTGATGTTTTTGAGACTGTAACAAAAGCAGATAAAGATTGTAACATATCATTGGATCCTCCTCTTGATTCTGTGGAGCCAAATGTAAGGGAAAATGTCAGTGTGAAAAATGCGTTTCATGATTTAGTTGATGATGGAAATCACGAGTTGTATAGTGGGTGTTTGAAATATTCAAAGCCTTCATTTATGCTGAAGTTATACCATATCAAATGTCTTTGTGGAATTACAAATAAGGAAATGTCTATGTTATTGGAATTGATTCGTGATTCATTTCCTGAAGCAAAAATCCCAGAATCGTTTTATGAGATGAAAAAAGTTGTAAACAAGCTTGGTCTGAATTATACAAAAATACATGCGTGTCCCAATGATTGTATGCTTTACTGGGGAGAAGATTCAAGTAGACAGAATTGTAAGAAATGTTCTTCTTCTAGATGGCAGTCAAAGGGTAATGTTGGAAGTATGACTGAACATAATTTCATGGAGAAGAAGAAAAGGAACACACCTGCAAAAGTTTTGCGTTACTTTCCTTTGAAGCCTCGATTGCAAAGATTATTCATGTCATCAAAAACCGCCGAACACATGAAGTGGCATGCTGTAGATAATAACAATGATGGGTTAATGAGACATCCACGAGATTCCCAATCGTGGAAGACATTTGATGCATTACATCCAGATTTCTCAGCTGATCCTAGGAATGTTTGATTGGGATTGGATGCCGATGGATTCAAACCATTTGGGACTTTGAGTACGAGTTATAGCATTTGTCCAGTTGTTTTGATCCCTTATAATCTGCCTCTGTGGATGTGTATACAAAAAACATCTTTTATCATTTCGATGATTATTCCTGGAAAACAAATTCCTGGAAATGATATTGATGTATACCTGTAACCTTTGATTGAATAATTGCAGGAGTTATGGACCAACGGTATTGAGACATTTGATGTTTCTTCTAAAACAATGTTCAAAATGCATGCTACTTTAATGTGGACCATTAGTGACTTCCCTGGGCTTGGGAATTTATCTGGTTGGAACACTTATACGGGTTTGGCTTGTCCCGTTTGTAACTTTGATTTCGAGCCCAAACGGCTACCTCACAGTAGAAAATGGTGCTTCTTGTTCCATCAAAGATTTCTTGATGCATCTCATAGATTTCGGATGAACAAATCAAAATTTAATGGTTCTATTGATCATAGACCACCTCCAAAGTTGTTAACCGGTTCTGAAATATTGACACAGCTTGAAAATGTTAAAATAGAATTTGGGAAGGTTCAGAAATTGAATGATAGCGGAAAACGAGTGCGAAGTGCATCGTCAAGTGAAATCAGAACGCAACAATGGAAGAAAAAAAGTATATTCTTCAAACTTCCGTATTGGGAATTTAATTATTTGCGCCACAATCTTGATGTGATGCATATTGAGAAGAATGTAGGTGATAATTTGATTTTCACATTACTTAATGAGCATGGAAAGTCGAAGGATCATCTCAATGCTCGCAAAGACTTACAAGTAATGAACATAAAACGTGATCTCTGGCCAGATGAGAATGAAAAGTATGCTCCGACCATTTTTTCAATGAAAAATAGGGATACAGATACGTTCCTTCAAATTTTAAAGAATGTTAATGTATCTGATGGGTATTCGAGTAACATCTCGAGGTGTGTTGACTTGAAGAATCGTAAGTTATATGGATTGAAAAGTCACGATTCACATATCTTGTTACAACAGTTACTACCATTGGCATTGCGTACATTATTACCTGAAAAAGTTACTGCTGTTGTACTCCAATTCTACACATTTTTCAGGCAATTATGTGAGAAAGATCTACATCCATTTCATCTTGACAACCTACAGGAGAGGTTTGTATTGACCCTTTGTGCAATGGAGATGATCTTTCCTCCATCGTTTTTTACTGTCATGATGCATTTAACTGTGCATTTGGTTGACGAAGCTAAATTAGGAGGCCCCGTTCATTATCGATGGATGTATCCAATTGAGAGGTATTTTATTTATATGTTTCCAGTTAAGTAAACAATTTCTGGCATTTAAATAAATGCATAATATTATTTTTTTTCACAGATATCTTGGGCATTTGAAAGCATACGTGAGAAATAAAGCTCAACCAGAAGGCTCTATTGCTGAAGGCTATTTGGCCGAGGAGTGTCTCACATTTTGTTCCAGATATTTAGATGACATTGAGACAAGATTTAATCGAGTTGGACATGTTTATGACACATCAAATCATTCTCAAATGCATCAGAAATCAAAAATATTTCCTGCTATTGGCCGATCAGTTGGGAGGACCTCATACGCAACACTAACCGAATTGGAATTATTACAGGCACATAGATATGTGCTGCTGAATAGTGAAATTGCAGATCCATTTATTGAAGAGTTGAGGATACAAACAAAGAGACGAATGAGAGGCCAAACACGAAATGAAAAAGATATAATGAAAGCTGTGAATAAAGAGCTGGTAGAATGGTTTGCACGACGTGTAAGATTATAAATATTGCAATAAATACGAATATTAGTTTGACACATACAATTTGCAAATCTATTAATTTTTTTTTCAGATCATGAATACTGATACTCGAGCAGACTTGTCAGAAGATTTGAAGTTTCTTGCTAGATGTCCTATAAAACAAGTTAGAAAGTTCGGTGCTTATAATGTGAATGGTTTTAGATTTCGTACAGTCGATCGAGAAGTGGGTTTGAAAACACAGAATAGTGGTATATTTACATTTGCTGAAGTGGAATACTATGGAAAGCTGCATGATATTATTGAATTAAACTACCACTGGCATTTTTCTGTTGTTTTATTCAAATTCAAATGGGTCGATATTATCAGAGGTGTTAAAAGAGATTCCGTGCAATTTACTTCTGTGAACTTCTCTCGCTTGATGGATGTTGGTGATCGTGAACTGCATGATCCTTATATCTTAGCATCACAGGCAAAAATGGTATATTATGTGAATGATGTTGTGGATGAAGGGTGGAGTGTAGTTACTCACGTAATACAAAGATATTTGTATGATATGGGTGATGAAGTGGAGATTTGACCTCTACAATTGAATTTCATCAACAACAGGAAGCAGAATTATTTGTCCATCATGATATTGAAAATATTTGTCTAGAAAGGATGAATGAAGTGGATGAAGCAATTGAGCAGGAAACCGACATGATTGAAGGGGAAAATGATTGTATGTACAATTATATATATATTCAGCAACCACTTGTTTCATTTCTGTAGTCATTCATTATCATTGTTATATATATTTTGTTTGTTAGTACTGGGCATCTATTATCATTTTTAATTTTTTTTCTGCATAATTTTTTTGAAATATATATTCTGAACTTAATTTTATTTGATTAAAGGAAAGGAATACCAAGGAAGAAGCGGTACACCATTCCTTCTACTTCTGCAACAGATGACGATACGTCTGTCCCCACGACATCTGAGGCAGCAGCTGCCTACATCCCTACATCATCTCCCCCTGCACCATCTCTGACACCATCAGTGGATGCCTCATTAGAGGATGAGTCATCGCCTCCCCCTACAGGAGCCTCAACAGTGGGGCAGCGACACGCCCCTTCCAGTTCATCACAGACATTCTGGAGGGTCACAGTCATAGGTACAAATTTTAATTAAATAAATTTATTGCATTTTGTTTATAGTAATTGTTTGCTCATTGCAGATGAAAACAATGCAACCGTGGAAAAACACATAAAAAGTTATGATGTTTGGAACATGCATGGCGATAAGATAGTGGTGCCATTTGATTCTTATGGGGTCCCGACGGATGACGCTGCAGGTTTACTTGGTCAGATTATAGGTCAACTGGCAGAGGAGCCCATTTCCCTGCCTATTTCATATGATGATTGGAGGCATATGCCTCCAAACTGGAAATATGAAGTTTATGATTCTCAGATAAAGGTAATTTTATTACTTTATGGTTTAATTGAATGTCATGTTACTAATATATTCAAAATGAATTTCTGTATACAGATGTTCTTCCACTTTACCGTTGCAGATGTGATAGCACGGAAGTGGACATTGAAACATCTTGGAAAAAAATGGAAAGATTTCAAATGGAGGTTGTTGTGTGATGTCAACGATACTTCGTTGACCTTGCAGCAGATGTATGAAAAGCTACCCAGTGGGGTACCGAAAGAACAGTGGAAGGTTTTTGTCGATAGACATCATGATGAGAAGCGGATGGTATTGAAATATATATTATTATATTATCCTCATTTTACATTTATACATGTACATGAAGAGGAGATAGACATTGAATACAATACTGTTAAATTGAATTTTATTTATTTCAGGATCTCTCAAGACAGAATGCTTCAAACAGGGCAAAGCAGGTCATCCCGCACACTGCGGGTTCAAAAAGCTTTTCAAGAAGCCGAATGTCATTGGTAATCTTTTAATTAGTTTAAATATTTATAAGATAATATTATCTATTTAACATATTTAATTGTTGATTTATCTTTGTTTAATGCAGTCACAGAGTTTAGGGCATGACGCATCCCGAACAGAACTGTGGCTGGATGTTTATAAAAAAAATATGGAAGTTTTGTTAATGAACCTGTCAGAGAAGTTGGGGTATGAAGTCAATTATTTGTTATAATAACTTATTATCAGTTTTTACTGTGTTAATATATATTGATATTTGATTTATAGGTAAAAATTAAAGAAATATGGGACGTCAATCCTGGGCAATCCTACTCAGTCTCCCAGGATGACCCGGTTGGTAAAGTCCTTGGGAAGGAGCATCCTGGTAGAGTGCGCGGGATGGGTTTCGGACCTGTACCGTCTGAGGTCTTTCGCATGCCATCAAGGATTTCAGCTACATCTACTCCTTCTTATAGTCATTTCATACCTGAAGATGCTCAGAGGGAGATGTCTTCTCTACGAAACACAGTTCACCAGCAGGGGGATCAGATATCTGGTTTGCAGAAAGAGTTGCTTGAAATACGTCAGTATATGAGCAGATATGCCCCCGGTGGTAGTGCATCGGGTAGTGGTGAGCAGGTAAATCACAAAAAAAATCAAAATCATTTAGTTTGAAAACATTTATTGGTTTTATGTTTTATTATAAATATGCAACAATATTTAATTTTCAATATAATGTTCTTACAGGTGGCAGCAGGTGGTGGAGATGAAGTTGGAGAGGGTGACGATGTAGCATCAGATGATGAGTAGTAGTATTATTGATGTGTTGAACAAGTATGATAACGGTTGGTTTGTATATGTAACATTTATGGCACATAGTTGATGATATTATTTTATCCCAAACTTATCATCGAACTCAAAGGTGATGTTTAAAGGGTAATGATTATAGTGGGAAGGATCTAGGTTCCACCCTTGTTCATGCTGGGGAACAATGTATTAAATGGTTAGGTGATGGAATGACTAAGAAATTTCATTGAAAGTCCGGTATGGGCTTATGTGAATGTGCTTGTGGTGAACATGGGATATCATAGAGGAAGGAATTGTGGTTCAGGTTGTGATATGTGAGTCATCTAAGCTGAGTATCTTGGGAATGGTTAGCTGAAAGTGGATTGAATTATTATAGTTCTTCTTAGATGTATATAGGTGAAAGTATCCAATTAAATCATGTCACTAGGCTAATGTGGGTGTCACGAAAGGGTCGAAAATATCTTCTGAGAAAGATTGCATGACTAGTTTCAGTTAGGCTGATTGGCATTTGACTGTTTCTTTATAATAAGGTCCCTATTATGGCCTCAGAAGTATTTAGGATTTCCCAATTAGAGGAAAAATTCCAATATTATCATTGGAAATCTTTGGATATTCTTTATAGGAAATTACAATGGTGGAGAATACTATGGTTCATAATTTTCTGTTAATGTTAAAACCGTGGGGAGCACGATCAGTTGGATGCTTAAAGGGATGACGATGTGATCATTTATCTATATTCTGGTTTGATTTATTTTTCAGGGCAGTGGTGTAGTACAACCAAATTTTTTTTTCCCAGTTCAGCATTTAGCGGCGGTTTTAACCGCCGCTAAATGCCTTGCTGGGCAGCATTTAGCGGCTGTCAAAACCGCCGCTAGATATATTACGTTTATATTTAGCGGCGGTTTTTACCACCGCAAAATAGGCGCATCAAACGGCATAATTTTGTGGCGGTTAAAACCGCTGTGCATAAAAAGGTGTGGCATACCCATAAAACTGCCGCTAAATGGAGAGAAACCACCGGGAAATGAGGCATCTACGACACATATTTTAAACCGCCGCGAAATAGAAAAAACCGCCGCTAAAAGATTGCCGACACCAAGTTTAGCGGCGGTTTAAACCGCCGCTAAATGGTAAAAAAAATGCCACTAAGGGCTGATTTTGTTGTAGTGTAAGTATGTTTTATATCTGGTGACCTTCATGCTATCCCGTCTTTCATTTAAAGTGGACGTTTTATTAATCATTTTTCCATCATGGGAATGCAATAAATGTATTTTTAAGAGTCATACCTATGTTAACAATACAAAATTAAAATTTAGAGGATGAACTTTCAAAAATGGGTGGTGGAATGTAACATCCTATGTTTTTAAAAGGATCCAATATATTTGATAGCATACATGATACGCCACATTGAACTTAAGTGAACAACAAAACATTATAACGTAACCTTATAACCTAGTTGTTAAAATAGAGGTAATTCACAATATTAATTGATTTATGAAAATATTTATTACACTTTTATATAATTATTTCATTTTTTTAAAATTATTTATAAATTAAATGAAAACCCTTTTCAATTAAAAGGAAATGTTTTTCTAAAAAACAATTTAAATGAAAATAATCAAGTTTAAACAATAATAAAATCACTCTATATTAATTTTATTAATGATATATATATATATATATATTATATTAATTTAAAATTTTAAAATTCATCTATTATGTTTTTTAAATATTATATAAGAACAAATTAAATTTTTTAGATAAAATAAGTATTTTTCAAGAAAAATACAGTTTTACCACATTTTTATGAAGAACCCATTTTAAAATTGTTTTGAATCTTTTATGATTATATTTGACAAAATAAACTTATTCATTGGAATAGAGATATAAAAATTTACATTGTTTTAAATTTTGGTATTTTCTGGATAAAATCCACATTTTAATTAATACTGAAAAATAATACATTTTAATTCAAAACTACTTCTTCGTATAATTTATTTATATTTTTTTATTATCATTTTAATTAGTTTTAAATTATAATTAGTTTATGTTTTTGTCATTTAATAATTTTTTTTTCGTTGGAGGTAATTTCAAATTGATATTAGATATAAACAAACAAAAATATTTTGAGTGTTTTTACTTTTAAAAAACATGTTTTTTAATTTTGAAAACGGTGATTATTTTTAATTTAATTACATAAAATTATGTGCTTTGAATTATAAAAATGGATTCTATATTTCGACATAGTAGGTAAAAATTATATAAATAGGACCCTTTTATTTAGGGATATTATGAATAGTTACAATAGTAATATATTTTATTGCCATGGTTAATGGTAAATTGGGCGATTAAAGGTAAATATAATATAATAATAGAGATAAAAAAACCTAAAAATTATATTAATTTAATTTGATTAGTTTATTCCGACCATGATCATCCTTGGGTCTATTTTAGGACACCTTGGAGCCACATGTTTGACATTAATTCATTTAAAATATTATATTCAATGAATAGTATGTTTTATTACTCTTTTGTTTTTAAAAAGTAATGTATTTTAATATGGAGTCATACAATGGATACCTTCAACTATAAATATTCATTAGAAATTTTATAATATTTACTACATTGTATTAATTTATTTATAATTTTTATAAATTAAATAATTTTGCTTAATTATGACATAATGATGATGTAGTAATTTCTTAATTACTGAAAGAGTCAAATAAATTATATTAAAAATAATAAAATAAAAATTATATGAGATAATTTATGAAATCCAAAAAATTTATGGATATATATTACATGTTTATGATGATTTAATGGTGTTTTTTGAACATATATTTCTTTTATGATATTTGATAAAATTCAAGTAATGAATAGTGTCAAAATGGACAATATTGGAGTTTAAAAATATAAAATAGTTTACTGAGTGTTATAAAATTCCTAAAAAAGTGATATTTGGTAAAAATTTTAGTATAAGACCTAATATGTCATAAATTTCACTTTTTATGTCGTTTCAATTGTTATGGAAATTAAATTAACCCACAAAATGTAAATTACATGATATCATGGTAAGACTAAAAATGGTAAAATAAGGGTTAAATTAAAAACATAAGGATTAAAAAAATTCTAAACATGTATATTTTTAATGGAATGATTTTTAATATACAAAAAATCATATTATATTTGAATTAAATGAGTTGGGGACCATTTGAAAACGAAATTGATTTTATATTATTTTAATAATTTAAGAGTTTCCAAGGGTGTCCCTCCCCTCTCCTATAAAAAGGCACCCACCCTTCTCTAATAATGACACTTACAAAGCCTTTTTGATCAGCCTGGATATACCCAAAAACCTTCTTATAATCAACCCCCTACATTCTTGATGCCTTTTTATGCATAAAACCCACCTTATTGGTTTTAAGGTATTGTTCATAGGTGATCAACCCAAGAAAAGGTAACGTTTTATTTAAGTATTTATATTTTAGTTATTCTTACACTAACTTCAAATATAATCCCCCCATGGTGATATAATAACTCAATTATAAAAAATATACCGATAATTTATTATTATAATATCATCACCTAAATCTATCTCCACTTCCATTCCATTGGAATGGAATTAATTTTGCGTGTGTACATGCAAACTATCACCTCCACCAACTGATATAATTCGTTTTTATCATCATCTCCCATGACTAATCATAATGATGGAATTAGGGTTTATATATGATGATAATGACATATATATCAACAAAATATAATAATATATCAATTACGTACTAATTTTCCCTGAACATAAAAATGATAATGTCATTTGTGCGTACCTATGAACTATGACCTCCACGAAGCGATGTGACTGTTTTTATTCACCACATCACATTTATGATACATGTATGTATATTTAAATTATTATTATGTTGTTAATTATTTTTTTATATTTCTCTAAAGATAAAATAATAATTTCCATATTTCCTTAATGGTGAATGAATAGTAGAAATGTTACTCATGCATACGTAGGGCCTACCATCTCCATGATTATAACACCGTACAGTTTTCATATCATAAATTATTATTTTGATTTTAAAAGTATAATTTATGTATTAATTTGGTATTTATTTCAAGAATTTATTTTTTTAGATTACAGACATATGACCACATGGACTATTGACATTGTACCGTGTTCATTTTTGACTCAAGTACTGAATAATGCCAAAACGTCTGGTATGAAGTTAAATAAATATGTAATTTTTATAACATGATAATAATTGATATATAATTAATAATAACATTGAAAAGGGTTTTAAGTAATTTTTAAATTAACATATCTTAATTATTTGGGAATATAAATAGTGAATGTGATGAGTCAGACTCAGGGTAAGTGATTTCATCTCAATATCCTTTCATTAAGACGTTTCTTGATGATATTCACCTATATTATTTTATAAAATGTATATACAACCCCTCTAACTTTTTGTATCAATATTTTATCCATAATATTATTATTTTATGTTTTTTAAAATGTATTACTTTCATGTGGATTATAATTTTAATCATCAAAGTGGTTTGAGACTCTTTAACGAAAACATTACTTTATGTGTTTTTAAGATTTATTCTTCCGAATATTTCTCATTTATGTCTGTATTTTCCAAATGATTTTATAAATTTATTTATATTAAAAGAAATTTTTTATAATTTTAATTATCGAATATTATTTCTAAAGGGTTGAAAGTGGTATGGGACACTTTTGAATTAGAAATCACTATTATAATCATTCTAAATTGGTTTTTTTAAAAATGGATAGGTTATCTTATGAATAAAAGTGATATTTTATGAGTGAAATGATAAAAATTGAAATATTATTTATATTGGTACTTGGAAATTTAATTTTTGAGCCATATATAGCTTATATGAAGGGCTATTCCCTATTGTATCTCATGGGTGATCCCTATATAGATTATAAGAATGTTTGATCGCCGTTATAGATCATTAATGAAGGGTATTCCTGATATAGCTTATATGAAGGGTAATCCCCATTATAGCTATCTAATTCATTGGGTATTTTGAGATGGAAGTTGACCATATGGTTTTTATATTTATAAGTATGAATGTAATAATGATGTCCCACGAAATCTATGTGATTTTTCTAGGCTTGGAAATGTGTTTTTTAGAAAAAATTTTGATTGGTTTTCATGTTTTCATTGGACTAATGATTTACTTTATTTATGTCCCTTACTGAGCTTTTATGCTCATCCAATGTCATAAAATGTTATTTATAGGTCTTAAAATTGGAAAGGGAAAAAATACTCCTTGATTAATGTATTGAATATTTTTTTTTTGTGAAAAAAATAATGTTTTTTAAAAGGGTTTCCTTTGTTGGAAAAAGTGGATATTGAGTATAAATATCGAATTATAATGTATGAGTTAACAATGTAAGGGTTTTTTTTCATAATTCTCTAAAACTCAAAACTAAAAAGATCCTCTAATGTTAATTCTGGATAAATACACTAGAATATTTAATGTTCAAGGACATGACCTTATTATAACATATAAGAATAATACTAATAGGTAGAATAATGGAAATAGTAAATCATCAACATAGATTATAATAACTAGGATATGTATATGTAAAAATAATTACTGAAGTAATCTCATTTACAATTCAGATCATGTCAGGTATCTAAAAAGCATCCAAAATATGTATACATGCATCAGTACTATACATTTATCGAAAGTCCAAAATGAAAAAACATCACAATCTCCAGATTGTATCCTGAGCCTCAACTCGGTAACATTCATCCCTACTCCTATGAATGGAACAAATTCAAGATTTATATCATGGTCACATTCCATGGTCCATATCTGTATTAATAATGTCTATCCGGATACCCAATAGTGGTCTGAAAAGGGGGTAAAATAGATTTCTCTTAGTTCACCAACCAATGTGTCTATAAATAATAATCTATGAGAAATATAAGCTAATAAAGAGTTAATAGTATAACATTTATGACAACATTACAGGCCATATTCCAATGGGAAATATAAAAAAACAATATAGACGTGTACAACAATAGTTGGATCTTTACAGAAAAAGAATCAAGATTCTATCAAATTGAATCTAATAGGAATAAGGAAGTAACCACAATGATAATGATGTATACCATGTATATCATATCCATCATGGACACACTATTTAATAAAAAATATTCACATATTATTATATCCATGATATATAATAAGATATGTCAAACCTCGCATGGCTGGATCCAAGGTATATAATTCCATGTAATCTTCATCATGTCCCATGATCATCTCAATGGAATGTCAATAATGGAATTGGTGGATTACAAGGATCATGTTGATATATCATATCCCATATGAGTCCCACAAGTTTGATCAAAGGGGTATAAATTTCATTGGAATCCTATGAAATTATAATCCAAGGAGATAAAAGGTCCTAGTTTTATACTACAATAAATCTATGACCACGTTTGAAACATATAAGGAATCGAAATGGAATTAAGACCCATGGCAATCAAACCAAAGAATCCACTACTATTTCAATTCACATTCCATTCCATTCACCAAATCAAAAGTATTTAATTCTATGTGTTTACCCATTGATATACCAATTCTCATTTAATTAAATTTAATGAGTTTACCCCTATATAAATCAATTCTATATAACCCATTTAATCTAATAATAAACATTTAAGGGAGGAAAATCATCCCCTAATAAATCAAATCATTTCAGTACATTTATAAATTGTCTTCCTCTAACTAGTAAAGCACAATCACTTCTACAGTGTTGTGGTTCAACATTGGGGAATGCCAAGTGAACACCCCATGGAGGGCCTAGGTTGTGGAAAAAACATCTAACTAGTCTTGAGGGAACCAAAGGGCATCCCTAACATGTTATGTTTCATTTAATTCAAGAATTAAATTATTTATCCAGGTGCCTCCAAAAACACTGGTGCAATGAAAAATATGTAATATCTCTACATAGACCCATATAGTTGGGGAAGTATATAAACCAGATACAGTTGGTCTTTAGAGGAGGGCTCATCCAGTATCAGCTCCCTATTAGAATCAAATTTAGAGATAATAAATGAAAAATTGATTAATAACATAGAAGATGGAACTTTTGGTTTCACCTATATGAAACAACTGATATGAAGGAAAACAATGAATCGGGAGAAAGTAATTGAGTTCTCACCAGTCTGAGTCAAATGGGACTGAAAATTCTTGATTCTAATTTGATATTGAGGAACATGATCAAATTCAATGAATTTTAATTAAAAATGGCTCTCCAAGGTCCCCTACTATAAAACTAAATAAATAAAAATTAGATTTTATGTTAAATATATTTTTAAGCTTAACATTTTCATTTAACCCCACAAGTATGTGTCACATAGTTTTTCCACATGGTAGACTAAATCATGCAATAATTTTATAAGTGATCATCATTTTAATCTTATAAATGTAAGGATGGTAAAAGTATAATCCTCTAGTCTTTAATATATAATCCAATTCATGTATTTAGTGATTATAGATAATGTCTAGTACAAATTATTTCCAGGGTTTGGAATAAGATCATACTCCTTTCCATAGTTTTTTTGATACACCTACCTTGTGATTATCCACAATAATCATTCTGACAATTATAGTAGATGAATATACTAGAAAAACATTGATTGGTAATGCATACTAATAAAATTAATTCACTTTGGTTTATACACCATATTTTCCTGTTCTCTAGATTTTTTTTGGTTACACACCATAGAGAGAAACTATTCTACCATAGTTATTTATAAGACCCAACCACTTATTCTAATGAAATAATTATAAAACAAATAATTAATTTCATCTAATGATATTTAAATTGTTAATCATTTACTTACATATCTTGGTAGCATCTATAGAACACCTAAAATATATTCCTCTACTAGCATATAAAATCTGGTTCACTAATATAATTTTCATCAAGATCTTCAAAAACATCATGGAATATATATTTGAATTTAAAATCCGTTCAGACTATTAGATATATGGTATAACCTTAGAAGATCGAGTAGTCGATTATGATGACACATTTCATGATGTTTGATTTCCTCAAACTCTTTATAGAACCCCAATACGTATATGTATTAGACTCCTCAAAATAACTTGAGCATGGTATATGTGATATCGTAGTTTTTTTAGTGCTATCATAATTTTATTTTTTGGTTATATATATGAATATACATTCACATTTTGAAATAAATAGTATTGGAATTTATTTTTAGATACGGTTTCGTATTTAATATTCTATGAATATCAGCATGATCTATATCTTCTTAATATTTTTATTAAATTCCCAAGTCATTACTATATAAGATAACATAAATAATCATAATTAATTCTCATATGGTATTTTAATAACTATATTATCATCGTCTCCTCAAATCACGGTTAACTAAATCCATTTCAATCTTCCCCCAATCATGCATGAGTAATGTAGAACCATGGTATAACATCAACAATATTACTCCCAATGATGTGATTTCAGTGATCAGAACAAATGAAAACCATGAAGATATTTCCATTAAATTATCCATTCCTTAATTATTTTTACTCATTATTAGATCATTTGGGACACCATGGGAAAATCCACTATTTTGTCAACTATCCATTTCTTAATTGTGATTTAAAAACTCACCAATGTCATCAAAATTATCATTACTAATACACTAAGATGTGTAGAATCTTAAATTAAAATATTTATTTTATTTGGTCTCCATCACTTCTACATGGAGATCATCACATTCATAAAAGGTTTATCATAGGTTGGTTTATCAATAATTCATGGATTTTATCATGAACAATCAAGATGATCATGATATGTTAATCCTTGAATCTTAACATAATCCTTGTCTACTTAAGTCTCTAATTATCAAAATATTAAAATCATAGAAATCTCAAAATACTTTTTCTTAACCAAAAATTAACAATTTGATATACATGGACTACCTTTACATTGGATGTGGAAACTCTAGGTCGCCAATGTGAGTCTCTGAGATAACAGTTATTCAAGTTATATCACCTTTATACAGGTGTCAGTTTTTATATATATCTTTATGATTGAAATTTTTTCATTACAAATCAACCTATTTCACCTAATTACTATTACATTTTTAAGGATATTACTTGTATGCATGTAACAGATTTACATTCATTAGTAATAAAATTTCATTCTAACTTATTCACAACTTTATCACAAAATAACTCTTATTAAATTTCGTTTCTTGATTTTCACTTCTACTCACCTCACATGTATACATAATTGGTTTCACACATACATAATGAGAAAACAATTATATGTATAAGAAGCACACACATTCATGTAAAAATGAAAAATATTTCATTAGAGTCTATAAAATATCTATGATATATCCATTCTAAATTTAATTAATTTTAATTTTTAGTACCCTTAGATAATATTGAAATGTCAAAATTGAATAAAATCCAATTATAAAATTTTCTAGATAGTTATTCTAAACCAATATATAACATTCCACTGTTTTTGTGAAGATCAGTGAAATAATCATCATTATTAATTTTCAACATTTCATTGAACATGTCCACTTGATTTATTTAACATGTTTCTCAAAATATGTGGCATACATTGAAATACTAGAAATAAAAAAATATCATATATTTGGAACATAAATATCCCCCTTATGATTTTACTATCAATGAAGCAACACACAATCACATGGTAATATGTGTGTACCCTTTTCTCCCACTTGTTGATAAGAAATACAATGATAATTCATGGGTATTCCATATGTCCTTTTACTTTTTTCAAATATAGGTAATATTATTTATCTTCATTATAAATGGATGGAAAATCATGAATCTCATAGTGAAGAGACTTATTTTAATAAATTTTATGTCCATTTGGCCCATCCCAGTGTAATATATAAGAGATATAAAACCACAGTAATCTATGTTATATATATAGAGTTGGTAAACATTGATATCATGTTATAAAACTCACCCATTGTGATTATCATACATACCCATTAATAAATACATTTAAGACCATAGAAATATCATAAAACACTTCAAAACATCAACTGTAAAGCTTACAATAGACCCTTTATTTCATATTCTGATCAACAAAAATTTCCCCATTTAAAAATAATCAAGACAATCACAACTATGTGTAATAATATTTACTGGAAAAGAAAATTATCTATCCTTCATGTGGATGGATATTAATCGTACATTCACACAACTTGTGTGTTTTTTAAAAATCGACAAAATTTTAATCCCCTTGAGGGATTCACACAATTTATAATCTCTATTGATTTTATTAAACAATATGTAGATTATTTTTATTATATTGAAAATGTGTGATAGTCAATACTTCTCCTTAAATTTCATTAATTTTAGAATAAAATATAACATGAATAGTAATTACGAACAGGAATTTAGTAATCTGTGAAAAACACTGAGGTTTTGATTTTTATCTAAATCTTGATATCTCATTCTATATTATCCTCTCCTTTGGATGACTAAAAATTGTACTTTTTTATATTAATTTCTTTACTAGCTTCATTCTCTAGATCTTTACTATCATTACATATAACTATGGAGTAGCTTTATATAGCTTAGTATCAAATGTATCTTCTTTGACTTGTTATTTCATCTTCCTTGTCAAAAACACAACATGATTATTTATGGTTCTATACCATATTTTCAGGTATTACTAAGTAGTCTAGAACTATAAAATAGTTTTAAATTAATTTTCATATCACCTCTTCTAGATAGCTTCTCATTAATTTTCATGTAACTAGAAATATATCACCTAATATCAGAGAAAAAATAATTTCATTTTTTCTCAAAATGCACTTACACATTCTCCATTTTAAGTATTGTCAATTTATAAATTCCAAATAGTCAGAAAGTCTTAAATTGGATTCTCTAAATCATTAGGAATCTCACATATATTCTAGAAATACATAATGTTGAATATATATTGCTTTTTTTAATTTTGAGTTTTCATCACATTGATATCATAGGAAGCCTTTCTGAGTAGTTTCTTATGCACATATAATCCATGTTGTCATATTTTCTATATCTCTAACATTCTTATTTTAAACATCCAAATCAAATTTTTTAGAAATATTTGGAGTATACCAGGTCATTAATATTTTCACCTAATTTTAAGTCTATTTTTTTTAGAAACTACACCTTTGATCCTAAATCATCACTAATAGATATATATTATACAATAAAGATTAATATTTTTTTCCATGAAATCCCCAAAATTAGTGAAATACTTATCATGTTAATCATTTAAGATGACTTTAGATCTTTTAAATCTTATATTGACGTTGTCCTACTAAAAAGAGCCTTCAGTTTCCATGGGGGAATTTGTTCCCTTGATATTTTCCTCAATCCCTTTAATATCGATCATGGCCCCTCATTTTTCATCGTATTCCATGTGTGATCGGCCTTAGGTATGAACAATATGTTATTATGTAATGTGAAAACTAATTTAAGACTTATTACATTTTTTTAACGAACTATTGGATACTATCCTCATCCTTCTTTAGAATATTCATATTTTACCCCTAATGTATTTGATAAATTCGTATTTAAAATTAATTTAGTCATTAACTATTAATTTAATAATACATTGTTTCTTGGACCAATCATCCACATTCTAATTCATCACTTTTTCCAAATCACAATTCATATTTTCATACACAATCACCTTCAATCTGTTGTTATTATTTTCATCTTGAAAACCTCATTCATTTTTATCAGACTCAACATTCTTAGAATCCATATTAATTTTATCTTTATCATGATTTAATTTCATTATCTTGTGAATTGAATTTTTATTAATAGATTCATCAAAAGTTTATTTATAAATTTATAACAGTTTATTTCATTCATCAATATTATCACCACTTCAGGGAGATGATGAACCTTCATTCCCCCATTCCACAATAAATCCATATTCTTTTTACAAAATTTCAATTTCTTATTCATCCACATATCTGAGAAAAAATATCATATTTTCATTGGGTATCAATTCCTTGATACAACACAATGACCTGAAGTCCTAATGGATCTTTTATAGCGGAGGGGGAATCATTAGAATCTTTTTATTTTTATATATTATCAATATTTTGACTACATCCTCTATTAATGGTTAATGATTTTATCCAACCACTATTATAATATTTTCTGTACCTAATTATTAGTAAAAAATATGAGAGTTCAGTACATAGAATATACATGATTTGATATAAAACCATACCCTTTATCCCAGTTGGTTAAAAACCGTAACCAACATATTCTTTAATATAATATTGTTATTTTTTATCATGTATCATAAGACCAATATTAGTGTTATTACTCATACACCCCAAATGAATTTTCTTATCTATATCAGTAACTTTTTACACATCTGAGTCATCAGTATTCTTGTTGTGTCTAGTTATGCACCCTCACAACCAAATATTTTATAATGGTTGTTTATACACCCCAATCACATATCCTATATGAATTTTTATACACTAAAACCAAAAATATATCTAATGTTTATCCAGTTGTAAAATTATTAAAAACTCACTCTTGAAACCTTTCACACCACAATGAAAAATTCTTCCTCCACAATAGAACATAAACTACTCTAATCATGTAATTTTCTTTATCATCATTGACACTTATTTTGAATAGTTTTGTTTAACATGAAATAATTTATATATATATAATTATATTGTTCTAAATTAATCCTTTGATAGATTTACATGACGACAACCTTCTTCAAATTTAAAATATTGAAACTCTTTCTCCTTCATTGATACGTATATGTATCTGGATCATAGAAATCTCTAGCACTCAATGTATCTGAGTTCATAATATTCATCAATATTCATGTCAACTTATATTTCATCAGTACCTAAATAAATATATATTAATTTTTATTCATGAATATTTTTTTAATTTATTTGGAATTTTTTTTCAAATATAAATTCATTAAACCACATTAACGTATTTTTCATCTTAGTTACTCTAAAAATATCTATGTTATACCTATATTAAATCACAAAATGTCTTTAGATTTATTCTCATGTTGGATTTGACTAACTATGACATCATCATATCCTCAACTCATGCTTTATTAAATAAATTTCAATATTCCTCATTGTATAAACGAATAATAAATAATCGTGACATATCCTAAAGTATAGTACTCACTATGGTGGGATTAAAATTTCAAGGACTTTCCTTATTTTACAAAGAGTGTATAAAATAGAGTTAATAAATATATTTTTGTCCTTAGTCCTTTATCATTAATTTAAGACCCCATTAGTTCCTCAATGAATTGTTTTAGATCATCAGAATTTGTATGTTATTTAATAACTCATTAATGTTACAAGAATTACCAATACTAAATAATATATTTTGGGGGAGACTCCATTTAAATCTACCTATACCGTGGTTTCCATCAAATTGGTACGGAGATAATAATTTACATGTTATATACATCATCATCTTTCAAATATTTCATTATTAATTATATAAGTATTAATGAAAGTGACAATGAAATTTTAATCCAGCAGTCATATTATTAGAATTATCTAAATAAATATCTTATTATATAGAATATATAAATGATAAATCTCTAAATATACCATTTTGAAACCCCAAATTTACCATTATGTAACAATTTACTACCATTAAGCATGTACTGAAACCTAAAATTGATTATTTCATATATTTTGGTTGTCCTTTAAAAAAGTGATGTCACTTTTATGTAGGTCTTAGAATGATGGAAATACATTCACATTACTCGCTAGTACTAGTACATATCCTCTATTTTTTTCTCATTACATTTGTATAACATACTGGACTACCTTTATGTAGGTAGTGGATTGCATTTATGTAGACTTAATAAATTTATGGTGATCATTAGGAAGGTCTATGATAGTTTTTATGCTTATCAATTACATTCCATTTTTTCATTTCAGCCAGACATCACATATATGAGGATTGATTTTCACACATAAGAAGATGGGAAAACGAAAATATTTAGTAAGAAAACACATATCTATTAAAAAATGACATATATGTTCATGTATGTGGACAAATATCACGTATAATTATGTAAGTTCAAGAATTTAATCACATAAACTCCGACCCTCCACAATAAAAAATGGTGTCTTATAAAAAAACCAATCTTCCAAAATGTTATAGTCAATTTTTCCTCATCTGTCAAAACTTGAAATTGATTTTCATCAATTTCATCAAGATAATCAACATAATTTATATTATTTTTTGTCTTGTGCATCACCAATTTTTTTTCAATATGGAAATAAAATACCAAGAACATATTTATTATTTTACATAAATATAATTCATCCAACCATGAAGGGTTGAAAATGAATAATAAAAAAATACACATCTAATGAGTCATGTTAATAAAATGATGATGAAAATTTATTATAATATGCCAATTGGACTAAGAGAAACCAAAGTATTTAGTAAATAATTAATTTTTCAAGAATCTCAGATAGTAAACAATTTTTTTTCATCAATCAATGTATTTTGTAGACCTAGAAATATTGAGCGTATCCAAATTATATTTTGAAAAAATATGGAATTCATAAATTTACAAAATATCCTTAAAACATTATATTTAAATTTTTCTTCCACTGTGAATATTAATCATATAATTAGTAATTGTAATATTTGAAATAACTGGTATTCCATGATAAACCATTCAAATCCCACATTCCAGGCCTTTATTGTTGTATTATGGGACCTGAAAAAAGAGTCCTGGTCCAATGAAAATTCTTTGATATAGTGGATCACCTCTCCCCATACGATGGGTTTATTTGATGAAACTAGCATTCCTTCCCATGAAATAAATAATAAAAATTGGAAAATTGAAATAGTTAATTAATGTATCATATGCCCTTTTCAAAAATCTAAAATGATTCCAAACATTTAGTGAGATGAACTATTAAAAATTTTGGTAATCTATCTCTATATCAACATACCAGATCAAGTTAGAATTATGGATTTACCGATATAATTTCATGATCTATTATAATGGATACCAAAAAATTTATCCCTTTAGAGAACCATATCATTATAATTCAAATAAATCATTTAGAAATTAAGGGAAACAGTCATTATTTATTTCAAAATGGATTTTTTAAGACATTATATACCATAATAATATTAATAACCTATAAATAAAATATCATTGAATAATTTTTCAATGATAACCATTGATGAATATTTAGTCGGTTTTGGTAATGCCCCCGTAGAAAAAATAATGCACATATTCAACTTGGTCTTCAGTAACAATACCATGATCTATGATAAAAAAAATTATCCCATATACTATCTAAAACAAAAAAAACTATCATTTACTAACCATTTTGAGTTATAAAAACACAACACTCACATAAGAATAATTTTAATACCATTAACATCAAATGATTTAATAATTAACAAAATGATTCTAAAAATTACATTGTTTCTACAATCACTAGGATAACCAATTTTTCATATGAAATCTATATTTCTATTAATAAAGTAGGAAAAAAATCATTTAACAATATTGGAATAAATTTTTTTAGTAAAACCCCCCAAGTTATTATTGAATTCATTTCTCTGGAGTCAAATTTACATATGGAAATTAGGGAATCTTGTATTATTCTTATTACCACTATTAAGCCACAAGGCCCTAGATCACTCATTCATTATTTGTCCATCATTGACTGAATCCTTTAAAATTTTTATTTTTCTATCATTAATGTTTTTAAATATATATTCATCCAAAATACATTGAATGGAATCAACACTTAACTACGTCTCTATTTAATGATCCTCATTCATGAAACTGATATTACATTTTTTAACTTTTCTTATTTAGGTTGTTTCATTCAATGTGATTGATTTTTTATAAATATATGAATGTATTTTACTTATATTTTCATTTTCTATTATTCAAAATACACTTTTAAAACTTCAAACACGATTATCCTCTAATTAGTGAATCTAAAAAAAGTCATGTTTATTTATTATTCCTAACATTAATATAATAGGATAACGGTTTGAAGAACCCAAACTATGTTGAAAATAGATTGACATAGGTACGATTACATACACTAGAGATTTGGAAAACATATATCCAACAAGTTTCTTTTTTTTCGGTTTATATTGATTCACTATAAAAATTGGAAATCGTTAAACATACTAAAAATAATTTTGTTATTCACTATAATGTTTTTTAAATAGTTCATATCCTTTCATCAAAAAATAAAACATATATTATTTGTTGAAGAATCATGTATGGTATTAATATACCCACCACACAACAATGTAAGATAAAATAGAATAAAATATAATGTATCCTTCCAAAGACCCTCTACAACACTATTATAAAATCATGTTAAATAAAAATCATAGAGTATATACATTTTTATAATAAAATTATGAATAATATGTTATTTAAAAATTATTTCAAAAATATGATTTAAAAATTGAAAATAAACTTTAAATAGGGAAAATTACAGTGAATATACAATATCATTTTAGAGTAAAATTAAAAATAAATATAACTCATTTAACATATATTATTTCACATTAGTGAATAAATCTAATTATTATATATTATATTTTTTATTACAAATAAATATATCAAAATTAATTATTTGTTAAAGGTTGTGAATATTTGATTCATTGAAAATAATATTTTATTATTAACAATAAATATGTTCACTTTTTATTACATTTTAAATATATTTTTTCATTGAATGTACAAATATGTTATAAATTAATCTTTTAAATTATATATATATATAAATTATTCTCATTATCCTATACATAAATTATATAAATGATAAATATTTAATTATTTCGATTTAAAAATACTAAATGTCATATGAAATGTGAATTGCAATTTGTTTCTATTTTTGCAAACACCATATATTAATTATTTTATTCCATACAAATATGACAGGTAAATATAAATTCTAATTATTTTTTTGAATTAAAAAATATATGCCTTACATAATAAACATGTATATAATATATACATACACGCATACATATATGTATAAATATTTATTCATTATGAATTTTATGTTTAAAATTAAAAAATCATATATCATTTAGTATGTTTTAATTTTAAATCCACAATGTTTAGCCCAAAACATTTGAAATAAAAATAAAATATTATTTATATCATTAAATTATAAATTATAGTTGTTTTTTATACGTAATGATTATTATTTGAAAAATTTTATTTCCATTATAAATTTTATTTAAATAATTTATCTATTGATTCTAAACTAACATAAATATAGATATATAATTTCTATTATATATAAATTATTCTTCAATTACGGTTAAATGTTTTACCAATCAGACATAATTTATAACTGTTATTTTCATTTAATATGTATTAATAATTTTATAAAAATTTATTTATTTAAAAATAATATTGATTCTTATTAAAAAATCTTTTTATGTAGATTTTCCTAGAATAATGGTAAATATCAAGACCCATTCCACCCAATACAAAATCCATAAAACCTAAAAATAATAAAATAAAATAATACATATTTATATATGTGGGAATTTTATTATACTAATATCTGCACCATGTAATTAACTTTTTTTAGATGGACTCCTTTCATATAAAAATTCTCTACATAATTTTTAAAATCCCTAAATGAATAAACCAAAATCATTAATTGGAATCATAATGGGTGAGTTATGAAGACCTCATTTATGAATTCATAAATATAGTATTTATTTTTTCAGAAAGGGTTGGATAACTATCAAAAGAAATACATTATATTGTAATGTGGAGTTTAAATATCTCTCATTTTAAGAGCATCTTATTACTAATTTTTTAATATGATCACTCCTTAGTTATTATATATATTTTATAATATTTATTATACTAAACATGATCTTGAATTAATGGGATATTATTTGTAAATGAATAGGATTTGATAGTGTCAATAAAATTAACTGACGGAAGAAACCACATTATGGTGTTCAACAAAACACATCAAAATTAGTGTCCCCAAAAATGGATCATTTAGAGTTTGATGAAGAAATGATTATTACATAATAAATAATTTTTGTAGTAATGGGAATGCAATCCATGATATAATAAACTCCATTACATTGTTTTCTAGTGTCACTATATAGAATTAAGGGGAAATAATTTTTTTGGGTGATATTTGAGTTGTAGTTGAGGAACCACATTATAATTTATATATACCAAATCATGTTCTTGGTCATATTTATAAATTATTGAGTAATATTTACATATAAATTTTATGATGATAATGGTTTAAATTCATGGTTGTTGGATCTACCACATACTAAACAGATCATGTTGTGGTATATTGCCATATGATATGGATTTATAAGTGAAAAAAATTCATAGAAATCTACAACGAGACTTGTGAAAAAAACATTTCCAATAGTATAATTATAATAGTATTCAAGGGATAATGAATTCTATGATACAAAGAAAAATATGGTACAAACATCATCAAATCATTAGGGGAATTGAAGTATTGAATACACTAATAATTCAATATATTTTATTCTTATTGTTGATTATATTACATAGCAATTTCATCATTATACATCTAATAATCCATGTTCACTTTCTTATTTCAACCAAAATGTTATTAATTTATAATAAAATATAATGATTTAAATCATGATTACAACCACAATGCACCATTAACAGATCAACTTGATAAAATGAGGGTGTTTATCTTGTATGAATAACTAGTTTTCAATTAATAATATTTATATCACTATCTATTATTATGATCATTATATTTTTTTATTAATATATTTTCATAATTACAAATATTTTTACTATGAAATGTTTTTGCAATATTTTTATTGATACATTGATTTATCAATCCCCACTATTTGTATTTATAAATTATTCTAGGGTGAATCATTCTATATTTGATCATAAGGTTTTATCGTGGAGTAATCATAAATTAGTTATAAAGTGTAATTTTCAAAATTTCTTCTAAGTATCATCATATATATCCTTATTTATTTTTTAAAAGTGATTAATGTTATAAATAGAATGAATTTCATCATCCATAATGGGGTTAAAAAGTTTTATTGAAATGAATTTCATTTATTAAAATAGGTTGTGGTTTCGTATCATATTACATATGGACCAGAAACACATTATATCATAGATAATGATTTCAGTCTATATATATTTATAGTACCATATACATTTAGGATTATAAGAATATTAAAAAATATTTTTATGTGTATAATGTTTCACGGTCATCCATTTCCATGAAATAACTCATTCAATATATGGAATCCAAAATATTGAATTCGATATAGAGAAAATATCATGATATTAATGAAATGCCCAGACTGTTATAGAATAATTGCTTCAAATATATCATTTTAAATTAATTTTTTTTTTCTAATGAACAATATATAGATAAATTCATTAATAATTTATTTTAAAAAAATAGCTCCATTTAGGGAAATGGATACTTTTATGAATAAATAACATGGAAAATAAAATGATACATATTTTCTTGGATAAGTGTTATTTTAAAAAATTTACTATAGAGGATCAAAATTTGGATGAGTTTTTCTTTAATGATATGAAAAATATTATGATAGGCTATTGGATGAATGAGGAACAACGGTGATGAAAAATGACAAATATGAAAAGTTGATAATAATCTAATCCCCAAAAGATAAATATTAAATTCTTCTATATTATTTATATTGATAAATAATTTGATGAAGTTAATGGAATGGACATACATAATCACATATTGTTAAATAAAATTTAATTTTAAATTAAAAAACCCATTTCTATTTTTCATTTAATTAAATTATTGGTTACCTTTCATCCCATTTTCTTGAATATAACTAGGAAAAAACAATGAATGATCAAAAATTTCATTGTGTAATAAAAATTTATAGTGTAGATGATTTCTAAGAACTTTCCCTAAATTAAATATAAAAATAATCATTAAAAAAAATTGAAATTTTATATAAAATTATTATAAATATTTTTTATAGACATTATAAGAGATTTAATTCTATTGGTATTATGTTCGTAAAGCTTTCATGGAATAACCGTAACATTGTAATGAATCCTCTAGTAAAGAATAAAGAAGTAGAAAATAGGACAAGGAATAATAATATAAACCAATTTGGTTGCAATTTATGACATGATTTCATAGTATACGCGAAATATATTATTAAATTTAATATTCAATAGTTATTTTTTATGTGTGAGAATAAATCATTATATAATTCCAATGATACATCAAATTTCAAGGTTAATAAAAAAATTAATTTTGATACTATTTTAGAACATGTAATCTCTATATAATTAATTTGCAAGGAGACATGATTCTTGAAATCCAAATAGTAAATTAAGTTATATCATAAAGATGGAGAGTCATCAAAATTGATAAATAATATTGATGATTAAAAAAAGTTAATTATTTAAATATGAATGATCTTAAAAATATTTTATAATCTCAATTTTATTAGTTTTATTCATGTTAGAAATGATATTATGTTTAAGAATGTTTCAATTTCCTTGAAGATACCTATTACACATATTTATATATCAAATATTTATGACAGAATTTATAAAAATATTGTGCTATAGAAAATGAAGGAGGCTGGGTGTAATCCTAATGTAAATTATAAGGATATGCAATGAATGTAAATGTATACAATTGATGATGAAAATAATTTGGTCACTATATATAATGAAAAAAATAATTATATTTTTAGAACCAAAATTCATACAAATGAATATTTGTTTGAATGGATATAATTATATTTTTGTGTACATTAATACAATTCCTACTTGTGTTGTTACAAAATTATATTTCCTTAATCAATGAGTGATCATATTTCAAGGGGGTGAATAGAAAATTACACTATAAGAAGAAATATATAGAATCAAAAAGAGAAAGTGAAGTTCTACAATTACGTCGAGTCTATTGAAAAACCATATGTTTGGTGTGATAAATTATAAAATACTTCCTACATGTGTCTTCTATTACTAAATGGGATTCTATTGTAGATTAAAAACACTAAATTTGTTACTATTAGTATTTATCAAGAGTAAAAAATCATTATTTTTGTGGACTATAATGTATTAAATGGTAAATTACTAATGATAATATAGAATGATGTCTAATATAACATGTATATTGGAAAACATCACCAATAGGATATTCAAATACATGATAAAGGATTGGATAAACTTTAAAATAACAATTATGTAAATGTCCAATACATTGTATGTTCGTAAACTGGTGAAAAAATGATTCAATATAATGATGTTCCATTTTTTTAAGTGTTGACACAATGTACCTTGACTATATATCATGATTATGACAATTATAATGAAGTTATTATTCAATTAAATACATATTTATTTAAGATATTGAACTATGAAATAATCAATAACAACTAATAGTGAATAAGTAACAATCTTCTTCAAATTATCAATGAATGAGAAAAATATTTCATTCATATGAAGTGTTAAAAAATGGGTTTGGATTAAATGTTATGTGTCTCCAACTAAAAATAACCTAGAAAAAATTCAAGTATGTTGTTTTATTAAGGTTAGAAAATATAAAACCTCAAACAAGTAACCCTTTAGATACATTCCATATATGAAAGATAATATTGAAGATATTAAAATTAATTGGCTACTTGAACTTAATCATTCAAATGTGTGTGACCTAATAAACCTAAAGTAAACCAAATGTGGTAAATATATTAACATTAGATTAATTGATTTTACTTATATGGATTATATTTATTACATATTGTGTAAATAATAGTCTCCTTATTGGATTAATTTTTTTTATAGAATTAGTGAAAATCACTCAGTGTATGTTTTCAAAGGGTTTTGGCAACATCCCTTATAGGAAACCACATTTCGGTCCCATAATCCTATCTATTATGTGACCTTAGGTGCTCCTCCCCATATGCTATAGGATTCTGACTAGTAGTGAGGGTCTAATAAAAATTGTGGGGATACTATACCCTAATTATCAATGTAGAACAATGGATAAAATAAATAATAATCAATTTCCAAGGGATAATATCAATAACCAAAACAATATTTAACCAATAAAGTCCAATATCACATGCTAATCCAGAATCATGGATAAATGAATGTGAACCAAGGATATTGAAATGTCATTCAATATAAGTGACATGTGTAAAATGAAAAACAAAATGTAAAGGCACGCATAAAATTACCAGAGAGGGTCCCTACATCACCTATGGTTCCCTCATCCATGAAACATCCCAACTCATCCATCTAACTGTTGGTTCATTCCATAATACAATCATGTAAACAATAATTCTATTCAGGTATCAATCTGGTAGCCTGATTAGGGTCTCACTACAACTTAGTAGGGCACTTCCAATGATATCTAAAAAAATATTTAATGTATACTAGAATATGTAGTTGATTAAAGCATAAATTATAAATAATAAGTAAATAGTATTCGAATTTAATATTCTTTAATTAACCACATATGTCCAGGGGTCACGGTGACACATGATACAAAATACCTTTTTAGTCTATTCTAGAGCCTATACCATCCACCATGGGATATCACGTTTCATTCCATCATGAATTTCCATTAATTATGTAATAGTCAAATAACAGGGGCCTATAATAGATGATTGTTACAGCAATTTTATTTGGATCAGTCATCCTCACCCAAAATCTCAGTGATTAAATGAAATATAACAATATACATTGGGACTAGAGTATCATTAGGTCACATTTTGGGTATATTGATAAGTATACCCTATCTAAAAAAGAAGTCATATATATCATGACTCATGGTTTCAGCATTTTCAACCATTTATTAATCATATCCACAATTAATTAATAAAAACTATTAATAAATTCATTTGTAAACCATTTATATTTTATAAATCATAATTTTATTTATATTGGCACAAACCATGGGAAGCCAACAATTTAATAATCCCAATAGTCAATAAATTTGATAAACCCATTATTTATTCAAGTTTGTAATGCCATGTTAATCCAATTTATGAAGTCAATTTAGAATTAAATTTCCAAACATGGCTCTTTCAATTTCACAAACAAATAAACCGTATAATAATAATGTCCGTGGGAAGTTAATATTAGACCACCTCCCAAATGGTCATTGACAAACACTGTTAAACTTGAAATCCCTGTATTTGATATGGAAATATTGAAATCGCAATGACATGGAAGATTTAGGATAAATACCAAAGATAATGATCCTATTGAATAATATGAATTAACTCATATATCTACCCATCACAAATCGAGGAATACATATCCCTCTATATTGGTGAAGAGATATGAGAGAGATAGAAAATGAAACAGGGAAAATATTACAATCAATCTAGGTGACAACACTTCAATTGGATCTTCATTCCATCAAAAAATGGCTTCAAGGAACAAGGAATCCTATTGAGAAACTACATGATCTATGAAATTCATGTTAGGCTGCGCTATGTAATTATGAATTTAAACCAGGTGTTTGGGAATTTTTAATTAAAATTACATGGCATTAAATAACAATACGCTTCATTTCCTGGAAGGGACACATAATTTGAAAAACCATTCCCCCTATATGTGTGCTCCTACTATCCCAGGGGTTCACAGATTCTCATTGAGGAATGAATTTTGTTAAAATTTCACAAACCATGAAAATCCCACTATCATAATAGTTCACAATTTGATGTGGTGGGAACGTGGTTTGGAAAAACCATGCGCCCACCATTATCTTCCCAATAACCCGTCAAAAGCATCGCAAACTCACCTGAATGCACCATGCTTCCCCATTAATATGTCTATGGTTCTACAATACTCGAATAGTTGGATGGTATTCTACTAGAAAACATTATCATAGTGATGCTAACACAAATCATATTCTCCTCAAATGACACATCTGGAAAAGTCATTATATAATCAACATTGATCAAATGAGAAGGGTTGGGGTAATACTATTGAATCTATGACATATGAAAGACACTGTCTGAATTACTATCCCTCAATGGAATAGATTATTAGTATACCACCATCCTGATTCTCTACACAATTGGAAAAGGTATTACAACCCTTTGTTCCAAAATCCCCTTTCACTGAATCTATGGTTACCCAATATAGGACACACATGATGAAACATGCTATCACCAAATATAAACTCAAGGGGTCGACGATGTTAATCATTATATGAATTATACCTACTCTGAACCAGATCCATATTATTTAGAATCAACTAGACCAACTATAATGGTTCTTCATGAGACTTAGTCCCAATAATTTAATCACTCATTCCTCCATCTAACATGGAGATGATCTTCAAGACTGCCATAAAGATCCACATATGGTTAAGTATGAATAGACACATGATAAATATTTTTATATGTGAAGTTAAAAGTCTCTTTTTGATTATACCAATATACCCCATAGTTTAGGTTGCATGCCTAATGCTTCTCCTCCTACACCTGAATATTACATTCAAATTCCCATTTGTATATAGTTAGACTGAATTTCTCATCAATACTGGGGTACCCAATTCTATATAAAATATCTGTTATAAACATGATGTAATTCACATATCTCAATATGAAACCATACTCCATGTCACCCCATGAAAACAAACAATCTCCAGTACCCAAATCTCACCCAACTGGACCACCGTAAAAGTCTATCATATCAAAAAAAAGGTGACACATTAATCAACCTATCCACAATTATGAACATATCATCATTTTTACAAGGTTTAATTGGAAATCCACCTCAATGGACATGGTAACATCATCACACTTTCATTATAGAATTGTAAAAAACTGTAATAAATCTCAATGCCCATGATTCTCATCCATCACCAATTTACATGTGTAGAAACATTTTACAAAACCTATAATATCCCTTTTCAATTCCAGCCACAAATACTCATAATAACAACTACACATACCAAAACATAAATGATTTATTACTCATCATGGTCTAGTCAGAATGTGACTCCCACCATCAAGGCATTTTTTCCAGGAAAAACACTAAAATTCCCCATAATACAGATCAATAATCTTTTTTATAATAGTGTACTCAATAAATAATGATATTAGGGTTATATAATCATGGCACTATAAAACCTCAATATGCATCTCATTGAGTAATTCCTTTATCATCCACTCAGAAATAGACTCATAAACAACCCAAGTCAATGAAATCATGCTAATTGTATCAGAAAAACTATTTACCTTCATGGAATGATATTACAGGATGAAATCAAAAGATTACACATACTGAACCTATCACAGATGTCATATATTTAAATCTCAATGTGAAAATATTTACATAACTATTTTATATTCATTATATAGAACAAAAAATTTTCCATAATAGATAATTAAACTAATAATTTAAGTAATAAACCACCCCAGCTAATATGAGAACATATATATGATAATTCAATTCATGTGGCCTCAATAGTTCTGACCCATATGACAAAATTCAATCACCTTACCTAAACAATTCTCTATGTTTTACCCTGGATGCATCACAAAACATATTATAATCCTTAGCAATTCGCGTGGGATAAAAATCATTGATGTATTAAAAAATTTATTTAACTCTTGGAAACAATTCTCACACTCTAGAACATTGAATCTGGATCCATTTCATGTCAGTCTAGAAAGTACTTCTTCCAAATGGAAAAAGTCAAAGATAATCCTTTAATAGTAACCATTAAACCAGAAAATTATATGAATATCAAAAATATTATTAGAGTACTCCTATGAAGCATCTACATTAAAATTCTTTTTTACATCTAATAAAACATTATATAATAATATGTGACCAATTAAACGTACCCTATAGATCCAAAATTAAAAATTAGAGAGATTTTTATATATATCCAATTCTCTCTTTGTGTACTCATTATGATGTCAATATGTTTGGAATAATTTTCATGTGTCTTAGAGTACATCAATATGCCATCCACAGAATTTACCATAAACTGATCCTGGTACTAGTTACCGATTCTATTCATTATGTTAATAATTCCTTTAAGAGAAAATTTCATCCAAAATGGTATCATAACGAACTCATATTGGAAATAACATATATTGAATGTAGTGTTTTTATATCATAAAGTCTATCTATCAACTAATGATACCCCCATATCAAGTCGATCGAGGATCAATCAAAAGATCCTCTCAGATGATTGAAGAGATCATCCAGATATGGATGAGGATTCTCATCATTCATTACATTCCTTTGGTTCGTCAACTTTTATTCCACACACAAGCATAAAGTCATTTTATCCTTATTAGGAAACCAAATGAGATAATGCCAAGGCAATATCCTTGGATGTATAAATATATTGCATGTCAAAAATCTAATATAATTATTGATCTCTTTATGGTCTATTGGTGTCATTATGCAAGGTTGAATAGAATATTTTTCAACCCTCTACACGAGATCTATTATAAGGTTAACCACTCTCTCAGGTGGATTTCCTAGTATATCCTCAGAAAACACATAATAAAACATGCCCACTAAGGGTTAAAAGACAGTATACCTTACATACCAATTATCTAGAAAAAGAGATGCAACTTAGGTGGGGAGCTCCCATAGTTGTTGATGAATTGGCCCTATAAGGCCTTCCTAGTTATCCCACACTCCATAATGAACATAAATGTTGCCCTCATATGATGTAAAGGTTATTCACCTATGGTAAAAATCAATGTCAGCTTGATATGATACCAACATGTCTATAAACAAATACAAGTCAAATCCTATAATGTCAAGTATGTAAATATCCTAGAGAAAAGAATACTCCCAAACCTGGACAAAGCAAACCTTACATAAATAGACGTCCCCTGACAACACTCCCAATGGTTTGTTGATTTTCATAACACCACTCACAAGATCCAATATTAGACTCAAAATGATAACATGTTTAGAATATATATATGGGTGATAGGTTCTTTAATAAAATAATTAACTAGAAAGAATACATCGTATAATAATAGTTACTATATGTATGAATGGTCTAGCCTCACTATCCACAAGTGTAGTCCGAACGACATGCAACTATCCTTCTGTTATTCCATGTTATATTGTTTATTTCTCTTGAGCTACAAAACTCTTGCGATACTAGGGATATTTCTCTAAACAGCCTCATCCCCTACCTCAACTGATATAAACCATAATAATCTTACTATAATTTTGTATTGAGGAAGAAAAGCCATATCCCATAACATACTTCAGTCTAGTCACTCAATCTCTACCCATCTGTCATGGGATCTTAGAGATGATCAATAAAACGTATACCTCATGTCCACCATCTTCCCTGAATGTAGAAGCATGCTATAAAAAATGTATTTTCACCTAAACATATCATCACCAGGGGTTTACCTCCATTAACTGTGAACATCGTGAAAATTTCTTATGGAACTACTCTCTTGGCCCTTCACCTAGAACCATCAGGGCATTAGGTTCTACTACCAGAGCCACACATCAAACCATATCCTAATTTTATCCATTAAACAATTGGATTCATGTAATGACTACTACAAAAAAATGGCCTCTAACATTTCTATAATAAGATTTTATCAGCGCTATAAAATCTTTAATCATTTGAGAATGGTTAAATTCCCAAACCTTTTTTCAGCACTAAAAAGGAGTTATTAAAGGTCTCCTCTAACAACAAAAAAATCATTTTTAAAAGGGTACTTTAATAGATTTTTTAGCACTATTAAAGACACTTTTATTAGAGATTTTTATCACTATTACAGGGAAATTTAATAGTATTAAAAAAGTACTGATAATGTCCCCACTAATAAAGGGTGTATAATTTTTTTCGTTACCCAACCCACCCCCTTCATCAGTGCTTCCCTCACCCACCCCTTTATCAGCACTTCCCCAAGCACTTTATCCCCACTTTATATAATCCCACCCTCCCGCACTCTACCCTACCTTTAGTGAGTTCTAAATCCTATACCTCAATCATATACATCGATTCCATTTCAACTCCCCTATACAATTTTGTTTAACATTTTCTGTTATATCTTTATATTTATATATATATTATTACATTTTTTCCATATATTTATATTTATATTTATATATTACTGAATATATTATATATGTAAATATGATTGATTATTTATTTATAAAATCAAATTTTTATGTGTGAATATATAAAAATATGTATATATTGTTATATATCTAATTATAAATAACAGTATAGTGTGAAATATGATAAAAGCTTAAAACCATAATATCTATATAAATGTATGTCCTATTAATAAATTCATCCCCCACCAAAAAACTAGAAATAAAACCCCCATTAATGAGCCTGAATTTCCATCAAATTTAAAATAAATTGGGGTATTCCGAATAAAAAATCAGTATAGAGGCCTTCTTGGCCTTTTTTGTCCTCAAAACATGTGAAAAAGGTTTACCTGTGTCACTGAGGGTGTGGATATTATTCGGGGCATCGATTTGATATGTGGTAGAGCTCAAATGTACACCCGGATCAAATGATCTATTTGTTTGATGTTTGAGTTAAGTTTTTAATATATTTTAGATATTTTATTAATTTTTTTCCTAAATTATTTATTACAGGATTATTAATCGATAATAAATAGAATTTTATTAGTTAAATTTATTTTTTAAAATACATTTTAAGATATTTCCACTTAATATCTTATATATTAAGTGTAAATGCATATTTACCTTATGTAAAACATGTTTTTAAACATATTTATTAAATGTATATAAATGTATTAATTTTTATATACTAATATATAATTTTTAATAAAATATTTTTTTTTTGAAGTATACTTTTATCATATCTTGTAGAAATGTGTTCATAAATGGGGGTCTTTATCAATGCTTCTAAATAAGCACTGATAATCCCCTCCCCCATATCAGTGGTGCTTTTTAAAAGAAGTGGTAAAGGCCCCCTATTAATAGTTCTTTTTAATCACTATTAATGACACTCTTTAGCAATATTTTTATATAGCACTATTAAAGCCCTAGCAGTGGATAAACCTGGTTTAGTAGTAGTGAATCATGTATCTTCAATTAAAATAACATGTATTAGTTCACATAATAATTCATTACCCACTGTAAATATGTAAGATTTACAAAATCCAAAGTCATCCATGATACACCACAACATGGTCAAAACTAATGACTATCATTACCCTAAATCATCCATAACTTTTTTCCTGACAAACATCGTGTAAAAAAATTCTACATGTCAAAAAAATTCAGACAACCATTTTATCCACATAAAATATTGACATATAACATCATTTTTTATTATAATTTCCTTACTATACACTATTTAATTTTATATTACTCGATCAATTAACAAAATTTCATTTCTACAGATTACCCGAAATGTTATTTTCCAGGAATTTTGAAAATAATGCATTTCACATAAATCTCATAGTTTCAGAAATGATGCATGTATACTCCCCTAACAATCAATCCCCTTACACTAAGAAAATCACAGAAAAATAATAACATCAAATAACAAGTGTATCAACCAAGGTTAAATGGCATTCAACAATAAGAACAGAATAAAAATTAATAATCTCGCACTATGTACATGGTTTTCTCTTAGTAAATGTCCCTACTCATCATATTCTTCTATATACCCTTTCCAAATAGTAATACAAAAGAAGAGAAATCTAAACCTTTGATACCTATTTGTATCTTCCCGTCCCCAATACCACTTTTTTCCACCACAATCTAATTAGTTACATCACCTTAGGCATGCCTCCCGATTTGCAAGAGGCTATCGACTAGTAGTGAGGGTCTAGTGTGAAATTTGGGGAGACTATTCCCTATTTTCCAAATTATCAAAATTATGGAAATAAAAAATAAAAAATAGATAAATGATAACAATAATAATAACAAAAATAATTCAAAAACCAATAAATTCTAATATCACATAATAGTCCAAATACAAGGTTAAATTACTAAGACCCAAGGTTGTAGACATGTCAGTCCATAAATGTGTCATATTTCTATTGCAATTCAAAAACTAAAGACACACCAACAACTCCCTCGTATAGACCTAACATCACGTCTGGTTCCTTCATCCATGATCCATCTAACACATAGCTCTTTCCCTTATCATATCCTAAAATTATGAATTCTATTTGGGAAATGATTAAGAAACCCAAGAAGGGTGTGAGAACCACTTAGTAGGCCACATCCTATATTGTATAAAACCATATTTAGTATCTAAAAGTGTATGAAATTGATTAATGAATAATGTAATAATACTAATAATAATAGATTTCAAATATAATATTCCTTAATTAACAACATATGTCCCCTGATTCACGGTTAAATCCAAATTGAATTCTATTCTTCTGCCAATGTCAGATTCTCAACCATCAACCACGGGATATCAGATTTCCTTGCATCATTAGTTTCCATTAATCATTTAAGATTCATACAATGGGGGCCTATATAAGAATTATGGAATCCTTTGGTTATGTGGAATTGTATTCACTGGCCCAAAACGTAGTGATCACATGAAATATATATATATATATATATTATGTGAATAGAGTGGTAATTTTTCACCAATGAGTACTTGGAGCGATAGTCCCTACCCCAAAAATCAGTCAAAAATATCAAATCTCATGGTTTAATATTATCAACCACAAATCAACCATTTCCATAATTTATTATTCAACTTATTTTAAAATCTTAATTATCAAAGATGAGTAATTTATAAATCATAATTTCATTTACATTAGCACACCCTATGGGTCACCATTAATTTCATACTCCCCTTAATTAATAAATTTCAAAAACCTATTTTTCCTTCAAATTTATATTCCCTGGTTGAAAAAATATATAATTTCACTTTTAATTTAAAATACCCATCCTGTCAGTTACAACATCTCAATCACATACATGAAATTATACTAAAGGCATTGGGAATTGAAAATTATGTAACCTACATCATGGTTGTCGATGAAAATTCACCCAACCATAATCCCCCAATTCGATGAGGAAAGATCAAAATAATAATGACAAAGTTGATTTTGATCAATAACTAAGAACATAATCCAAATAATTAACATAAATTAAATGTTACATGTATTCCATCACCAATATGGGAAACATATCCCTCTTTGTTAGGAAGGATATTTTGGAGAAAGAGATCAGACCAAATAGGGAAATGATTATATACCATCTAGGAGATGATCCTTCAATTGGATATTAGATTTATCAATAAAAGGGTTGTAGGAGACTTAGAATCTTTTCGAGAGACACCAATATTGGATGAATTCAAAGAAGGATAATCCAAGGTTATTAAGGATATAAATAGGTGTTCCATGAAGTATTAATAAAATATTTATTTATTTAAATAACCACACAAACGGTGTCATGGAATGGAAACAAATTTTGATAAATAGTTCACCCTAACCATATGCCACTATTTTCTATGGGGTACTTGGTTTCTCTGTGATGGGCATAGTTTTTATAAAAATTCACGAATCATAAAAGCCCCACTTTCTCAAAGGAACAACGGTTTTTTTATGTTGGGATCACTATTTGGGAAAACTATGCATGAATTATGAAGTGACCACCCCACCACTTCGAAAACTCACCCAAATGTAAATAATGAAAGCCTTATCAGTGGAATTACTAAAACAAGGGTAAGAATATTAACTAAAAACAAGTATGATCCATCTCTGTAAAGGGTGAGATCATAATGTTTTAGTCCAATATTGAATTAAAGTACAAAAATGAATAAATTTGAGCATAATAGATAAACATACTATAAATAATGATTATAATATTTTATGCACACCACTTAAATATTAATTTTCATTGAGTATAAAAAAATGTTTCGTTTACATTGGGGAAATATATTATCAAAACATGTGTCTTTAAAAAATATTTTCTTACATATAAATAAAAAAGAATTCTATATAAGGAATTTGTGATTAATTAATCCCAATTTAAAGAAAATTATATATAATATAGGGATTTTTATATATTAAAATATAAATTCATTGATGTTGTTTTTCAGTAATTGTATCATACAAATTAATATATTCTATTTTAAAATATTCTATGATTATAAAAAAATAATATTTTATTGATCTAGACTAGAAATAAGATGTTAGTATTTTTGTGACAACAATATCCAATGTATAGTTGATTTCTATGATGATATATTCTTGGTGGGTCACAGTAAATCAGGAAAAGTATTCATTTTTTATGACGACATAATGGTGTTACTTGGATAACATTATGACTAATTAGGTACATCAATTGTTATAGTAATATTATAAAACTACCATGATAATTAATACATTCCAGGTATGAGGAATTCATGTAATAATGTGGAAATGTATTCTAATGACATACAATACATGAAGAGGGATATAAAATTATGGGAGAATACAAAAAAGTTATATGATGTCAAATAATTTTGAGGAATTCATATCACAAAATATTGATTTCAAATTTTGATACCATTATAGTTAATGATGTATTAGAACAATATAAATAGATTTTTTTATAGAATATGTGTTAGAAGAAATAGATAAGAATTGAATCTGGGTAAAACCTCTACATGTTATTATTTGAGACATCAAAGGGATTTTGAATTTTTCAAGGTTAGTGGACTATTCATTTTGATATTTGGGATTTAAATAAAAAATCTGAGAGTTCTATCATCTCATGATGATATTTTAAGATATTATTAATGCCTAAGAGGTTCCTCTAGTGTATGTGTCTATCTGAATAGCTTTTGGTAATGGTTTTTTCATTTTGTGGAGATCATGTTTTGGGAATGTTGTTTGGTGTGATTTTTTTGGACAAATTATCTAATGCCTTCTATTTTGTGAGGTTTCAATTTATTTTTATATTCTAAATGATTTCAAATCATAGATTGAGAATTTTTCTAAGGATAAAATGAGAAATAAAGAATAAATTTTGTGTGATAAGATGGATCAAGGGATTTATCAATGGTTTTTATGAAACCCTTTAGATTTTAGAGTAAACCATGTCAGTTTGGTAATATGCGGTTTAGTATAATTACACATAATTCTATAATAGAATGTCCCTTAATATTGAAAAAATTTCATATTTAGTAATGAATATTAAAAACATTATCAATCCAAAAATACATAATTATATAAAAGTAAATATTACATTTATTAAATAAATATGGAATTCAAAATTAAAACTAGTGTGGCGGGACAAAATATGGAAAATAATACATTAATCATACGAAAATTTGAATATGTTTCATCCCTTGGAATAATAGCCTTGTCAAACCACGTTGTATAAATGAATACCAAAATTATTAATGAAATTTGAATTTTGAAAATTAAAATATTCATAATAATGACAAAAAATATAATTGAATAAATAATGAATGAAATTTAGGGTATTTATAGAATGTATGTACACCATATGATTATTGAAAATCTAATGGTATGAATTCTAATGTGATATTTTGGAAAATTAATCATACCATTACAATTGGAAAACATACTATAAGAATTATATACCCACTGAAGGAAGATTAAAATGATATTTATTTATATTAAAAAATTAAGTATTTTTTAAATTTTACAATGGTACATGTAAATAATTATTTTTATAAATATAAATTTTGTGTTTACATTTTTTTAAACATAATTTTAATAATATCATACTATTGATAAATATTTTAATTTAAAAACTATTTTATTTTCATAAAATACATTTATAAAATAATGGTATGTAATAATACAATAAAAATATAATTTTTTGTGACCTTAATTATTATTCCAATGGGATTGAAAAAAAAATTTATCAATAAAATTTTTATTTTTCAAATAAATTAGGACTATATTTAAAACATAAATATCTCATATTTATAAAATTATTTTCATAAAAAAGATTTAATTTTTGGAATATAATATTATTTGAATGGTTAAGAATAGTATTTTTTAAAATAGTTTATTTTTTTGATGAGTAGTGAAATACATTAAAAGATGGTATATAACATTACATGTAATGTACATGAATTCTATAATCATTGATGATGTATAAACCAATTATTTCGAACTCACATAAAGGTACTAATATATATAGTAACATTAATAAATTCTACTAGAGGTGTTTAGTTAAATTAATTAACTACTGAATATAAAAATACAAAACACCACTCACCTCCTCTTTTGAAAACCACCTGTCACAACCCATTAACATCACAAATTATTTTCCTCTTTGCTTCTATATTTTTACAGAATTTCATTCAAAATCCTCTCCTCCGCATATTAGATCTAGTAGACATATAAAAACTGAAATCAAATGTTCCTCATGTTTAATCCCTTGAGGATACATGTTGAAGAGAAGGTAATTCCCTCAATCATTTCTTTTAATATTTCTTCCTCATCATACTCTAGAAAAATCTATCGAATATGGAATAATTACTATAGTATTGTAAAGACCTGAACTTTTACAAATAAAATTCCCCATTTTATTTAAAAAGAAAAATATATAGTTTTATTAAACATATGAACATAATTTTTTTAATTATTCAGTTTTAAAATATCATTAGATCAACATTACCATTGATAATATGTCCATTTGTACAATGATCAAGTGATTAGTATAAATATAGGTTTTTAACAAATCAAATTCATACAAGAAAAATATTTGATGACCTCAACATGTAGGATCATTGCATATTAATCCCATTAATTAGAGCATTCAATTGAGATTGTGTCATATTAAATTTCCCTTGGACAAGACCATGCTAAGATCCAAAAAACATTAAATTTAGTGAAACTGTTTATAGGAGATGTTCAAAGTTACCAGGAACATGGCCCAGACCATGTATGTTGAACGACCCCATGAAAGTACTATTATCACACACCCTACTCATAGAGAATTTCTAGGTGTATTTAAGGAATATATATCAAGTCCCTAAAATTATGTGTATTTAAATATTTTTTATAGAAAAATGGATAAAATTTCATCCTATTATTTTTAGTTCATAAATTAATTTTATTATGATAAAATAATAAAACTGATTTTTTTGCATAAAATTTAATTTCAATTAAAGAACATATTTCAATAATTCATTGATATTTGAAATAAAAAATATTTTATTATTATTAAATATTATTTATTAAATATAAATGATTATAATAGTTTTATATGGTCAAATTACATTATTATAAGGGTTTGAATACTGATATTGTAAAAAAACGCATCATTTCTTAATAAATATACATATGATTTTAAAATTGATATTTTATTTATATAGAAAAATATTTCTGTAAAATAAATATTAATTTTGGAATGAGTATATCAAAATTATCCAAAGGTGAATTTTTTATTACTTTTTGACATAGTCAATTTTTTGGGTAAAAATTAAATACCATATAAATAAAAATTGTGTATTATGACATCATAATGACTCAAAAGTGATGTAAAAAATTCTATAAAAGTTATAAAAACCCAAATACGTATTTTCTCTTTATAATAATGAAAATTTAGGCTTATTTGAATAATTTTATAAAACCATTATGGATCCTACAAAACATTTAATATATTTCATGGTTATTAAATCATATATTTATGCGTATGAACCACCCCCGCCCCCTAAAGTAAGGTAATTATTTTACTATTCTCAGCCCATGGCCTTATAAAATAATGAAAAACAAACCCATTTGGTAGAAACTATGGGAAAACCACGCTAAGGATTATGTTTTTTGTTCATTAATTCTATGGAGTCCAAAACCTATGTTTTACAAATAATAATGAAATCCCAAATAATTTCTTGTATTACCCCACCCATGATCCAATTTGTCAACACTAAAACTCTATGGAGTACTTAATTACTCTACCATCCTTTCTCTAGAGTCATTCCAAGGGTCCCTCGAGCTATCAAGAATTTCCCCTAAGAATTTGGTGTCACACATTCAAGTAAGGGATCCTAACATTCTCTTGTTTATTCATATTTATTTATTATATTATTCCTTAAATTTCCAATTCCATATTTGGGATATGACTTTCAATGTATCAATTACTGTTAGTTTTATGTCTAAATGATGAGAAACCATATTTAGTATCATGAACCCATTTTATGAATTTATATGTGACATCATTATACTATCAAAATTTCATTGTGATTTTCCATGATGAAATAATTATGTAGGTAATACCGTACCCATTTCTTATCAAGGTTATTCACCTTTTAACAAATATAATTCATTGAAATGGGATATAAATATATTTATTCCACAATCATTAATCATTGAAACAATAATTATGTTGAATTAATCCATGTTTTATTATCTACATGGAACACATAAGCATGAGAATGAAATTAAAATGATGGGTGCACATAGAATTAGATATTTCTCTAATGCATTGGTTAATTTTTATCTCCATGAGATGTCACATTGAGATATAGACTGATTCATGTCACTTAATGGTATATTTTATATCATGATGTATTGGTAGTTTTCCTTGACCTCTGCTTATGATGTAGTGTTTTAAGATTCATACACATTTCCCAAATTCCATTATTATTATCATGCTATATCATTATTTTTTATTAATATTCCTTTTTGGCCCCATTGATATGCCTTTTTTCAAACATGTATTATATTATTGATGTTATTCCTTGTTTATTCCCTTATTGGGATTTATAGCTCACCCATTTTGTATATATGTCCCTAGGTTATCCCATTTGGTTTTTAAGTATGAAGGAAAATTATGAACATGTTATGAAGGTTTTCAATAAATTTCATGTATCTCTTGATTTAGGTTATTTTTAATATAGCCAAATTTATAAGTTAACTATAGTTATCAATAAAATATGTTTTAATGAGTGTAATGTTCTGGAATAAATCTTTAAATAATATGTAATAATGATTTGGGTTGTTATAGTTGCATCAAAGAAAAAGGATGGTTTTTTTCATTATGATTAAAAACACTAGAGAAATGATTTGGGATAAGACTGGATGTTAGAAAAAATCCCTCAATTTTGGTACGTATAGTGTAAATGGGTTATCAATAAAATACATCCCTCTCTGGATACTACAATTGTGCTTGGTTCTAGCACAGATGTACCTAGGGTAACAACTCCAACATGTTGGGCCGAGATTGATTTAGTGTAACCTTGTTCATGAAAACTGGACATAGACCGCACATGTATTGACACTACACATGGATATTCTTGGGTAAATTCATATCATCACTAGGAAAAATTAGTGTGGGGAAAAAATTCTCATAAGAGTATATCTTAGTAAATAAATAATGGATAACAGATATTTAATAATAAAAATTATTATATTAATAAATAAATGTAATTTATAGGATAACCATTTAAGGAAATTGGATTCCCCCATGATGTGCTTAATAGTTTTAAATAATATACTCATCTAGAATTTTCCATTTATTAAATCCAATGAGAGGATATAAGATGAATCGTGTAAAAATCAATGAGTTAGGCAATGTAATGAATCTCCCAATTCCAGGCATGGATATTAATTCCCTATATAGATACTCATAAATTTAAATGTGAAGGAATTAAATATATTTAATTCGAATCATACCTCTCTTTTCTACAAGTTAATGGAAGAGGAGGAATCTTATATAGAACCAATATCTCAAGATAGAAATTCATTCACTATGAGAATTTGTATCTAGCTCAAATGTCTTTCTATAAGGAAAATATCATCCATGATGATACACCCATTGTGATAGAATACGTTGACCTATTAATAAAGGAATATAAAATTGTTCCTCATATATTAGTGGTTTAATTTTTAATAAATATTATACCTAGGGTGTTACAATTATCCAAGACTCCATATAAAAGGGTTTTTGTAGAACATGAGGATATGGAGAAAAAATGAGAAACTATATAATGGTTTGATACACCCAAGTGATTTTCTATGGGGTGAACCAGTCCTCTTAATCAAAAAGATGAATGGGTCAATGCACCATTGCATTGATTATCATGTTCTCAACAAGATCATGATAAAAAAGTTTCATATTCCACTAATTGATGACTTTTTCAATCAGCTACGTTGATCACAATACTTCTAAAAGGTGGATATGTGGTTAGGATATTGTCATGTTAGAGTGAAGATGGATGATATCCCCAAGACTAATTTTTGTACAATTTATGTCAACTATGTGTTCATAATGATTCATTTCTAACACCCAAATTCTCCAGAAATCATCCTGGACATGATGAATATAATTTCTAGAGATTACCATGATAAATTATTGGTAGACGTTTTAGTTGATATTTTAATATTCTCCAAAACCATGGAGGTATACAAGGGACATGTAATTAATATTCTAAAGTCCTTGTGAAAGGATTTTCATTATGAAATTTAGAGACAATGTGGGTTTTGTATGAATGAAGTATCCTTTTTAGAGTATATCATCATTAGAAATGGGATATATATAGACCCTACAAATATAAAAAAACAAGGGTGGATTAGTCCATAATCTGCGACAAATATTCAATGTTTCCATAGATTATCTATGTATTATCATCGATTTGTGAGAAATTTATCATGATTTTCAATATTTATAATCAAGCTAAATTAGAAGGGAATCATGTCTTCATATAATGATGAATGCGAAGTTAGATTAAAGGAGTTGAAAAAGAGGCCTATCAGTTCCCCAATTCTCAAACAACCAACCATTATGGAACATTTCCTAGTATTCATCGATGCATTAATGAAGGGATTGGGTTTTTTGCAAATTCAAAATTAAAAAGAGATAACATATTTATCAATATAGTTGAAGGTTCATGAATAGAACTACCCAATGCATGATCTTGAGCCCCCGGGAGTGATCTACTCATTGACAATGTAGTGTACATATATCATTGTTCAGAAGTATGAAATATATATGGATAAAAAAATTCTCATGTATTTATTCACACAAAAATAGTTGAATATAGACCAAAAACAACATGTTTAGAGACGATTGTGAACTATGGTTAGTCAATTCACTACCATCATGGGAAATAAAATAATGTGGAAGATGAAATAAATAGAAATGTACCAATAATTCTATCATTAATGAAAATTGAGATGGATTCGATCATTTTAGATTTAAAAATGATGGGCATGGTAATCCAATGGGAGGAACATTGTCAATCCTTTCATAATTGATTGAGAAACCATCCATTATGGAGAGGTTAATGAATTAATGAAGAGATTAAGTGGGAATTTAGAAGAAATTGGTAGTCAAAAGGAAAAATAAATCCTCAATGTTCAATGTTAATAAAGAAGGAGTTGTGACGTTTGAGTCAAGACTATGTGTACCATCAAATCATATGTTATAAGAGGTTATTTTGGATGGTTCACATAGCTCAGCCTTCTCCTTCCAACCAAGAAGCACAATTATTTTTTTGGATCTCTAAGAGAACTATTTTTTGGAAAATATGATGAAGAAGATCATATAATATACATAATGATGCCTGTTATATTAGAATGTGAAGGCAGAAAGGAAAAGATATAAGGAGGTGATGCAACCATTACCCATACATACATGGAAAGGGGGAAACATCACCATGGAATTTTTCATTGGAAATCTAAATAAATCCATAGTAAAAATGATATTTTGGTTATTGAGGATCATCTTAAAAATACTGAACACTTCATTGATATTAAAGAGGACTCCATTGTGGATCAAATTGCACAAATATACATCATTGAAGTGGTGAAGCTTCATGGAGTACCACCATCCATTATATCCAACCAAGATCGTAGAATTACCTCCATGTTCTACGAAATTATTCAACGAGATTTAAAAAATGAGATGAAGAAATAAATTCCATAACCCCCTCAAACTAATAAATAATCTGAGTGGATTTTCTAGGAACTTTTGGAAATGTTGGGAGCATGTTCAATTGACTTCAAAGGAATATGGGACCAACATCTTCCTATGTTTGAGTTATTTTACAACAACATGTTCCACTTGATCATCCAAATCAATCCCTACGAAGCCCTTTTATGGGGAGTGTATTAGAAAACGTAATGTTTGGGATGAATTAGTGTAAATAAATCTTCTAGGTCCTAAAATACTCTTCAAAATGGGGGAGAAGGATCATAAAATTTATAAGAACATAAAAGATGCACAGAATTGATTGAATATCTATGCAAACAATCATTTATGAGTCTTTGAGTGTGACTTGGAGACATTGTATTCCACCTAATAATTACATGTAATAATTTGATGATATTTGGGACCAAAGGAAAGATTATTCCAAGATACATCATATCCATTGAGATCCATGATAACATCATAGATGTGGATTATCAACTTTCACTCCCACCAAACGTTACTCAAGTACATAATGAATTATGTATATCCCTATTGAGAATCTATACACCAGACCCCTCACAAGTACTCAATCTTTATGTGGTACCATTGGTGAATGACATTTCTTATGAGGATAATCTGGTGAAGTTCTTGGATCATTGAGATAATTTCCTACGAAATACAAAAATGCACCCAGTCAATATTCAAGGTAGAGACTAAGGGTTTTAAAAAGTGATGTGTTAACCAGAACAACTGATGAAACATAGATACCCTAATGTATTTTTGTGTGGTAAATGAAAATTTCGAATGATAAATTTCTTAAATGGGGGAATACTATAATGACCCAAACTCTTATAAATAAAATTCCACATTTTTTATTAGAATAAAATTTCTATCATTATAGAAAACAAATAAACATAGTTAGTATTATTTTAACTCTTTTAAAATACCTTTAATGTATCATTACCATAGATAATATATCCTATAAATAGTGATCGTGTGATTATTATAAATAATGTTTTTAACAAATCAAATTGAAACAGAAAAAACAATGTGATTCCTTCAACTAGTAGGATCATACCATATGAAACCCATCTATTACAGATTCTAATAGAGACAAAATCATTGGGATTTTCCCTAGAAAAATCCCAAGATAATATCCAATGTCTTAGGAATGAGATAAATCATTTACGGTAAAATATTGAGCTCCCCAAGATAATGGTCCAAACCATGTTTGTGGAACCACCGCAAAAAAATCTCACCATCCTGCAACTTACTCATAGGGTGTTTGTGAGTGTATTTAAAGGATATGTGTCAAGAACCAAGTGATATTATTATTTAAAATATTTTTATATAATTACATATATATTTTTATCCTATTATTTTATATTTAAAAAAGTTTTTTATTTTTATATACTAAATCACATATAGATTTTTGGGTAATATTCTCATCCAATCAAGGATTTTATTTCTAGGAATTAATGTATTGTTTAACAAAATTTTTTTAATAAAATTTTTTTATTAATGAAATTTTATTAAATATATATATGATTATGTTATTTTTATGAAGTGAAAGGTAATTTTTATTAGGGTTCAAAAACAATTATTTAAAAAAACCCAATAATTTCTAACTAAGTATAAATTTAATTTTAAAATTGAGAATTCAAATATTTAGGAACTTATTTTGATAAAATTAATAAAATTTAGGGAATGAAAATGTCCAAATTATATAATGGTGATTTTTTCATAATTTTCTATGACTGTTGAATTTACGGGTAAAAATTAAATACCTGATAAATATATTTTTGTATTAGGGTATCATAATGAGGAAAAAGTGATGTAATTAGTACTATAGAAGGAATTCATCATGAAATTTGTTTTTTCCCTTAAAAATAATAGAATATTAATTTTATTTGAATAAATTTTCAAATACCTTATGAATCCTCCAAAACCATTAATATATTTTATGGTTTCTAAATCATTTGTATAAGAGTATGACTCAGATACACATAAGAAAGGGAATTATTTTATTATGTCTGTACATCGGAATTATAAAATAATCATAGCCACAAACCTTTTTTAGAAAAAAAGGTAATATAACATAGGAATGATTTTTTTTTATTATTATATAGAGTCTTAAACCTATGTTTGAGAAGTCATAATGAAATCACAACTCCTTTTCTATTTAAACACAACCAATATACCATTTTTTGCCACTAAAACACCTTGGAGGACATAGTTACTCTTCCATCCCCTCCCTAGATCCCACTCAAGGTTTTTCATTCTCTCAATAATCTCCTCCAAAATATTTTGCATCACACACTCAAGTAATGGATCCTCACCTTCTATTCCTTATTCACATTTCCTTATTATGAATTAATGTATGTTTTTAGATCTATAAGGCATACATAAGCATTATAATGAAATTAAAATGATGGGTGAAACCAAAATTATATTGCACTATAATATATTGGAAATTTTTTATCCTCATGAGATGTAATATTATGATATGGATTGATCCAGATTCATTTATGGAACTTTTTCCATCATGAGGCCTTAGTTGCTAGACTTGGAATATGACTATGATTCATTGTTTTATGTTATTTCCACATTTTCCATGACTACATCAGGATTATCCGGTTATATCATGCCTTTTTATTCATGTTCCTTTTATGCCACATTGATATTCCAATTGTCTATAATGTGTTTTCTTCTTCATGGTATTCCTTGTTTATTTAGATACAATGTTTTATAGCTTACACCATTTTTATGTATGTCCACAAGTTATCTCAGACAATTTTAATTATGATGGAATATTATGAACACGTAATAGAAGCTTTCAATAAAGATGATGCATTCCTTGTTTTATGTTGTAATGCAATGAATCTAATTCCTAATGACATTAGACCGATCAATCTTCCTAGTTTTATTTAGTGTAATTTTATGTAATAAATCAATAATAAAAATGTAATAAATAAATGGATTGTTATAAGAATCATATATAAATATATATTAGAATATTAATAATTTAATTAATTATTTATCATTCAATCTCTTCTCATTCTATAAATTGATTCTAAAATAATAAATTTATTTTAAATATGGATGGTTCACTGCCTACATGAAAAAATTTATTTTTCCACCATTGAATCAAAGGATATACATAAATATTAATTATTGTGAAATATGATTATAATTTTTATGTTAAATCATAATTAGGGTATGTAATTTTTTCATAATAGTTTATTTAAATAATATTAATCTAGTTAATGAAGGTCAGTAAAATTAATTAAATGAACTAATGTATAACATTATGTTTTTACAAAATGAATATTCCCTATGTTTTAGAACATATTCATATTTGGAACCATTTATATCTAATCTAATACATCATTACTAATTCATTTCACTTATGTACATGTGCTCCCAATTTAGTGAACATAAATAATTATCCACAGTTGATCCTACATTGGAACCATGAAGTGAAAAATAAAAAAATGAAATAGAACATTATATCTCATTTAAATATCTATAAATAGATATAAGAAAGTTTTTATGAATCAAATATAGATTTAATAGGTTCATAATTAATTAGTTAATGATTTAAATTGGATTATTTGAGATGTTGAGATAATTTTCATAAAGATTCAAGAACAAAAAGGTTGGGATCCCTCTAAGAAATCCTTCTTTTATGGGTTTTTAAATTTCCCTCTTAAACTCATGTTACCCATATATTTTATGTAATGAATTTCTTATAAATTAAATATATATTTTTCTTATATATATTATTCTTATTATCCATTCTATTTAATTGGTGATACATGAATTATGTATTTTCTCAATTGCCTTACGACTGATTCCATTTTGTGTTAGACATCTATATGTAAATGATATGATGGATTCAAACAACAATCACTTCAATGCATTGGTTAATTTATTTTTCTCATGAGATATTTTGTATGGAATTATGGAGTAAACCTAATCAATGATGGGCCACTGTCAATAATGAGGTATCACATTGGTGATTAATGTTGATTTAGACATATGTCAAGTTATTCATTTCTAAAACTATCCTATGTTTCATTATGTGATGATACCATAATATTTCATTATTCTACTATGGTATTATTAATTATTATTCTATTTTTGTTATCATGTAATTCATTTTGACTCACATGTTATGCCTCATTTCCTTGTGTATTCTCTTAATAGGATTTACAGTATGCCCATTTTAAATATGTATTCAAAATGTTATCCTATTATATTATAGATCCTCAAACATATTTAAGAGCTCATTAGAGAGGATAAATTAAAATTTTAATGTTTTAGTTTCATTTTTATGTATTATGAACGGTTTCTTTGAAAAAAATTATGCCTCATGATCGTTGGGATTTATTTAGTAGATATTTATGCAAAAAATAATGTAATAAAATTGGTAAAGGGATTGGGTTACTATTAATATCAAATAATGGTCTAGTTATTTTTTGGTAATAATACTACAAAACATTATCGATGACCATAAGGTGAAGTCTAAGTGTAGGAAAATATATTGAATTATTATTTTTATTTATAGACTGAGGTAATTCAAAACAATTCCAATAATATCTAGATACTACAAGTTGATGTAGATCTGTAAACACTGTTCTTATGGGTAATATCCCTAGAATGAGTGCATTGATAAACAACTCAATAATCTCCTAAAGTATAAAAGAGATGAATTCATACACACATTCTTTTACATCGACATGTGATATTCTATTAAAAATTCACAAACTCTTTATGAACAATTTTTCAAGACATGAGTAGAATTTTGAGTTACAAAACATAATAGGGAAATTGCAATGTATGTACAATATTAAGACATAGAGACATATAGGTTAGGGTTTATTTATTATTTATAATTTACTCCACCCTCATTCATTATTTCCCTTTTAATATTAATTTAAAATTGACTGATTTCATTTTACTTATTTATATATTAGATAATAGGGTGAAATACGAGGAATCACACCAATAAAAAATGTGACATGAAATGTGATGATTTCTCTAAAGAGGTTATTACATTATAGGAGTGTGGGAATGTAACATCATGATAATAATATCTCATCATACTCGTGCAATGAAAAATAACATGAATATTATATAACTAAGTCTATATCATATGAAAAATAATGTTGTGGTCAAGTCCTTTTTGAGAAAAAGGAATCGAACATTTAGTTTATCTTGTATTCCCCTTGTCATGGAAAAATTTGTAACTCCATTTATAAATCATGTTCTTTCCTCTAATGATAAGAATAAGATATTGTCGTCCTGGATATCTATATTAATGAAGGGATGATGGTGAATGGTGGGAACTGATCAAGAACATTACATCCAAAGAGTAAATTTATTCAATGGAGTAGGGAGGAATCAAGATTTTTCTTTTCCAATATATATATTCCTTAAAATCTCTATATTAAAATAGTGGGGGATTTCTTCATATCGAAGAAATCGGAAAATCAATATATCAAGGGATATGTGGGAAATGATAATGTCATTCGTGGTATGGAACCAACATTTTAATAAAAATTTAATGTAGGTTTGGAAATATATATTGTGGGTTAAGGTTTACTCTAAGAGAATAATAAGGGTTTTAATATCTTTTACTCTATGAATCATTAATTCAGGATACCATAATGGTCACGATATTGATAGGTGACATTAAGTGATCATGAGGACCTATAGATAAATAAAATGAAAAATGGGTTCAGTTCAAGAGGGTATATAGTCTCTTGGTGAAATTGAAAACAAACTTCTCATGTGTCAAAAATGTGGGAATAAGAATCCTGCAAAGTGTCTCCAAGGAACTATGATATGATTCTAGTTTTGAAAATAGGGTCACTAGGCTAGTGAATACTTGAGTGCTACGATGAACCCCATTGATGTGAAAAAGTATAATAATGTTAATTTTAACACTTAGCCCATTTTATAGTGATTCAACTACAAGTAACATGGGATTTATGTTAAATAATTCCCTACTAAAATGGTTTTTGGAGACAAACAATAATGAAAACCTCTATGGTCTATGGAGAATGTAAGGGAATATCTAAAAAATTCTATTGAGCTTGATCCCCAAAATTAAATGTGAATATGTACTATAGTTATCCATTCAATAATTTATAAAATAATTAATTATTATGGTTCTATAAATTCATTCAAACCATTATAGGTTTGGGGAACTATTCATACTAGTCTGCAAAACATAGGGGTTCTGCTAAATATGAAAATAAAAAAATAGGATATTATTTCATCCCCAGATACAACTCCTCCATAATAAATGTGTTTTTACTAATCCTAAATGATAATATTATCATAATTAATTTATTTGAGTTCTATTATATATTTAAAATGGATTGGAAATACTTATATGAATAAAATGTCAATATTCCGGATAGGGAGATCACTCTTCACATCCCGAGTCATCCTCCATTTTTTTGTAATTTTTTGGTGTAGGATGAATCACATGTGGAATATTATACCCAATAGTGGACATTATATGTTATTAATAAATATTATATTTATAAAATAACATAAATAATGGAGTGAATAAATCTCGAATACAAGCCTACTGTGATAGAATGTAAACATTTTTTCCATGAAACATTTCATGGACATACACATAAAAGAGTGGTTGGTCTATAAATCAATATTATATCTACACCATTACACATATTGAATAACACCTATAAAATAGAAACCATTGAGTTTGAAGAACTAAATTAATAGTAACATGTGGATTAATTAAAGGGATTTATACACTTGATAACTTCACAGTGGGTTGTCCCATTTCACATAATCGAGAAGATGGATTGGTCAATATACTTCTACATTGAATAATGTGCACACAAAAAAAGTATGTCTATGAACATGTATCCCCTTCCATGGATATCTGACATGTTCATTCAACTATGTGGTCACTAGTATTTCTCTATAGGGGAACTTATGTTAGGATATTATTAATTAATTGTGAATAAGGATGCCATTCTGCAAACTTTCTTTCAGACATGGTATGAACACTATGTGTTCATTGTGATTACTTATAGACACACTACTAGTCATGTAATACATATATTATTATTGAAAACAGTAATTTAAGATTACATAATTGTTTTATAGATTTTATAGATGATATTATGATCTAATTTAGACACATAGAGGATCATGGAGACCATTTGAATACAATTAAAATGTCTTTGTGAATGTAAAAGCAATCAAAAACCAACCCAGACACAATATTACATTGATACCTATGCATCCCCAAAGATAACCCAAGGTTAATTCGGTATCACCACATATTGAAGACTAAAACCAATAATCATAAGAACATTATATAGAATGGTATTTTTCCTAGAACAGTTCAATGACACATGATAACAGAAGAAAAAAAATAAACTAGTCTATATGAAAAACACTCCTCATAGAGAAAAGTATCATAATATGATTGGTAAATATTCCATATCAAACCATAATCATGTGGATAACATTGAATCCATCAAGAAATGTTCTCACAATCCATATTTAATAGGTGGACCATTACGTTACAGGACACCACCATCACTACAGTGTCCTGTGATTCAGTCACAACCGCCACCTCCATGTTTTCCATTCACTTTTTGTCAACCAAGAATAAAAAATCTCTACAATATCTTGATGGAAAATTTAGGATGTGAGATAAGAATATCAACACAACGTCACCAAGTGTTCCACATTAAATTCTATAATAATAAACCATTAATGGTTTCAATTTCAAAAAATCAATGAATCGAATCACATTTATATATGTTAATCAAAAACATTATTCTAAATAAAAAGATGTATTTTTGTCAAAATAATATTTAACTAACATATTATATATATCATTTATATAAAACATATTGGATGAATAAACCATTTTCAAAAAAAATGTTATAAATATTCAAGACAAAACAATTCATTGTGGCCATATTTCCTATTTTAGGTTAGTTCTAGGTTCTTGGATCCACACAATAATAAATCCTATTACATGGATCAAGTATGTGTGCACAATCCCTAATTCTCAAGAAATTAAGATAATAAATGAACACCTCATTTGGGTACCCATTGGGGGAAGTCATATAGAACATTTTTTACTTAGTTTTTTCACCATCAATCAATATTTTATGAGATTGATTCCTCACTTTATTATCCTAATCAACCACTAACTACACCATCTCACATGTATTTCAAATAATAATATATTATATCATGATAAAATTAGTCAATTAAATCCAAATCATACTTCAATGTTTAATTTCTCAATTTCAGTTTCAACACTCCATTATCATTAAAAAATAAACCATAAGACTTCATTAGATTCACTCCATATCAAATCATCGTTAATTTAATTATATTTCTCTCATTTTCAACATAAAATCATTTCATCAATTAAACATTCAATTAATGAAATATATTTTTTCCAAATCCATTGAACAATTTCAATGGAATTGAAATGGTGGGGTCATAATTTTCATTACCATTGAAAATAAAACATCAACTGTACTCAAATAATGGTTATATAACTAAATTGAAAACTTTTATTAATTAAAAAAATGAAAATCATAGTTTAAATTTTAACTTAATGATCTTTTGAACTAACTAAATTTAATCATGTGATTTAATGATCAACACCCAAAACCGGAATCACCAAGGAAGTATGGAGGTGAATAATATCAAAGATTTTATCCTTCAATAAAGACCCATCAATTAAATGATATAATAAATCAAAAATTAGATCACGTACTAGATAAGTTTCATAATCATCCACTATAACATCGATTAACATCATATGAGATTCATGGAGATAAGTAATCCTCTCAGGAGCCTCCAGAATCATAAGGATAAATTTAGGGTTGAATGGGGGTTTTAGAATATTTAATTTTGGTGACATAATTTTTAATTCAATTTTATGGGGAATAAAAATAAATGCCCATATATTTGTTAGTATTATGAAAGTTTAGTAATAACAATACCCCAAAACCGTGGACCCTCATTAGGATTCTAGAATGGGTATGTGGTTTTTCTATAAGGTTGAAATAACCATGTGGAAACCATGAATATATCTATGTACATAATTTTCATTGTATGGGTAGTTTAGATGTATTGTTAAGAAAACCCATATTCCTTATTCTACTGGCCCAACTTTAGGTGCACTGTTTCTATGAAAAACCACATGGTTTCCCCTAACCATGCGACAAACATTCATCGACCCATCAAAATACAACTTTTTTTTGAAAAATTCTTAAAAATAACAAATTAAAATACAAAAAATGAATGATCAGAATTAGATTTTATATATAATTAAAACAATATAAATTTATTTTACAACATCCCTACTAGATAACATTCTATCCCAGAAAAAACCCATCAAGAGAAATCAACATAAAACAGATGAGGCCACAACTCTATAACCAGTGCTTCATTCTCCCAAGTATCATTGTAAAAGAATTCATGTTTTCATACAAAACTATCCAAATGTATGCTCTTCCTATGAAGATAAAATCTCTTAGAATAAACAATCCAGATTAAAAACTCAGTCAAAGATAACTCATGTTTCACATCAAGTTAATTTTGCATCAATACATTTGAAGGGTCAGAATTATAATTCATGATATGTGATCTATAAAACAAATTTTAATTTTTTTTAGCTCTTATGGAATGTAAAAATGGATAGCCAAATATATTACCCTCTCACCAATCTCAATTCGACATGCTAATTTTGATGCGTGATTATGCTATTTTACAAAACCCTAGTGAACCAACTGATGAGAATCATTAAAAAAATTGAACATTTATAAAATCCAATATATTATGTTGATGATAATTATAGGATTTATAAAAACTATGCACCATCACTATTTCGTGATAAATCTTCTAAATCATCATTTTCATCTCTTAGAAAAACTCAAGAGAACCAAGGATGTTTCACCAATATCCGACCAACATAACAGACTATTAAAGGGATACCCATAAAAGGATTCAAATGGATCCTTCATGATTTTTGAAAATTAATTTTTTTATACACAAATCGAACGTGAACTGTTTTCAAATAGAAAACCACACAAAAGTTATGGACCCAATAACCTATAATGTGCTAAATAATTTGTATAGATTGTTTTATCGGACCATCTACTAATCAATGATACACCATGCTCAAACTCCCATGGGAGCCAATTACCTATTGGAGGACACTCCAAAAAATGGATGTAAAATAAGAATCCCTACTTTATACTACTGAATATGGAACACCATGCATTCTAATAATCCCTTTCATATATATACTTCTGAAATCCTCAGTATTGGTTATATCATAAATAGGTATATTATCAGATTATTTTTTCATACGATTGATAAAAATCCATATATCAATCTTCCATTGACGTGTATGATGAATCCCAACCTCTAATTCCATATAAATCTCACCCCACCACTATGTTTTCATATAAATGTGATAAAGCAAACCAAATGTTTCTGGTTCTAGACCATTACATAATAAAGTGTATAATAATGGTAAAAAATCCAATGATATATTTCCTAATTCTGGATTCTAGAATTATATTCCCAATTCATATATTATCTTCATAGTATAAGAGGGAACCATCCATTGGTAATTATTTTCAATCAAAAAATATATATTTTCTCACCAGAAACACTATAATGTAACAGTTCTACAAGAATAGTGTACCATTGTATGAGAAAAAAAACCACTAATAGACTCCCCTCCATAAATATATTCCTTAATTTCATAGAATTTACCATCAAACTACTAATCCTGAGGAATAATTTATATTATATTGGACTACTAAAAATTGTTCACGAAAAACTTGGTTTCATCCTCCATGAAAACAAAATGAAAATATGAAAAGAGATCCCTTAGATTCAACTCTTCTGAAGATTCCTTAATTGGTTGGGTTTTTAATTTTCATTATTAAAGCATCAATAATGACATTACCCATGACGTAGGTGTAAATAATATTGAAATAAAAAAATATAGGAACTCAATCAGAAACCTCTCTTGTAGGTTAAAATATTATTGAGAGCATATATAAATTATCATTTCATGGTCGTAATGAATAATAAACCTTTACACAAAAGTTAATTCAAAAAAAAATTAAGTGAATTAATCAATATAGTGATCTCGATATAATTGGTTTGATAGTTCTTATCATATGAACTAAGAAGTATTGAATTGTAGGCCACTACATGATCATGCAGAAAGAGAACACCACCCAAATCTGAATAAGACGCATCATAGAAGACCAATTATCCTTGTCCACCATCTCAAAGATTCCACATTAGCACATAATTTATAATATTCCTCAATTCATCAAATGAACCATAAAATTTTTTTCCCACAATAAATTCACAACCTTCTAGGTATGCGATGCTACTATATAAGAAAATTGAGATAATTCTTTAATAAACTGATGTTAACTCATTTCTATACCCCTGATGCTATGATTCCGAAAAACATTACCTCATTTCTCTGATTTCATAACATGCATCACCTTTTCCATTTTGTTTGAAATTAAAATTTATATGAACATGTGTTTCAAGAACATATTATCCAGAATCTGAAAACTATATTTCTATATCATAGAATAAATTTAGTGATTTATTAAATTTACCATAACTACTCTAAAATGATGTACATGGCCTTACAAGGTTGTGGATTACCCTAATATGTCACCAAAAAATACCATTATAATTTAATTGAGTTAATCATGTCATATAAAATTCATTATTTCCACAAAATCAACAAGAAAATTTGATAAACCAAAATATATATCAATGTACTCATACTTACCATACTTATTGTGGAAGGTATTTTTCAGAATTCTAGATTCCTTACTTCCCAACTGGTGATACCCATATCAATGAACAATCATTAGGAAAAATGTATCCCCTTTCAACCAGTTAAATGGATTATCAATATCTCAAAATAGTTAAATTTTCATTATTATAGCTAGATTGATCTTTCAAAGATCTGTACAAATATGAAGTGTCTTGTAAAATTTATTCACAAAACGAAATAGTTCAACAAGGTTACACACTCATGAATATAAATCCATTATCCAAAATATCATCAATCAATTTATTCAACTCATTTAGATTATTTAGAACAATATGATAAGAATTAAAAGACACATGAATGATACTTGGTAAAAAATCATTTGAAAACTCCACCTCCATTTCTAGTAGTAGACAATAAAAATCAGATGGAAACACTTCAGTAATCTCGAAAACAACACGAATGAGATAACCACTCAATGACTCACAATCAAGGTAAAATTCAAAAATTGATATTACCTTAACATTTTCTTTAAATAATATTCTAGATCTATCTGACCTTTGGTCTTTTTTTATGAACCTGAGTTTTTAAAACGGGTCAAAATCTTGACCCTATTTGAAATTTTGACATGTTTTGGAGAAAAATGGGAAAATCGAGAAGTTCTGGAAATTTGCAGATTACATATCGTGTACTTCTAATTACATGGAAAGTATGGGTTAGGTGTGCACTGACTGCGTGCTCAATGAGTACATTCCATGTGATGACCATGTATGAATTTCCTACTACATGGCATGTGGTGTTGATTGGCACATCATGTATTCTTATTTCCACGTACCGGATGAGTTTAACCTATGTGTTGAACCGTGTGGTGTGTCCAAGACATGTGTCTACCTCCTCTTAAGTCAGAGTACGGGCAAGGCTACTAAAAAGTGTGTATTCTTTTATACATGCCATGTAGTTTTATTTTTATTTTCTTAAATGAAAGAGAATTGTGTCTTTTTTCTTGAAATACCTTCTTCTTCCATGTTTCAGGACCTTGATGCCCCAAAAAGCCAAAACATTTATTCTCCTATATTCTCACCCACCTTACATTCATAAATCTGTTGGATGTTGTGGGATCACAATAGTGAGGCTAAACATATGCACCATGTTCTGTTCTTGATCATTTTCCTCAAACATTTTAGATTTCATCTGAGTAGAATTGCGAGGATTTGATGGAAACATAGATCTTCGATGACCAGCTTCAAATTAGAGCTCTATATCGTACATTCCTATGTCTACAAGTCTTAGTTATATGGTTCAACCATTTTCTTGTTTTTTCTTGGTCATTTGGGTGGTGCAAACTTTAGATTGTATTTTGGTATTTTTTGCGTGACTCTGTTTTACATACTATTTCATATTAAATTTTTTATTGGACCTATGGGATGCCTTTGGGTATGCCCTTTTCATGTTTTTCATGAGCAAGGCTGGGTGAGGGGTCGTTTCTCTTTTAGTGCATTTTGTCCAGGGGTTTCAAGACGGTATAGGTTGTTTTTGTTTGATTATAATTTTTAGTTTAATTTTTTATGTGATGATATGAATTGTTAGAGGCTTCCAAAACCTTGGTACAGGTATGGGACAACACATTCCTAGTGAAATTCATCTATTTAGTTTGTTTTTCCTATTAATTTATTTATTTTGATTATATATATAGGTGATGTGTGATATTTCATATGCTGGAACTTTTGGGTTGTGTTAGGCATGGACTAGGTATTGTTGAGTGATGTTGATCATAGGTTGGGCTTGTCTCAGGTTACATTGGGTGGTTCTGACCATGGGATTGGGCATCATGGATGTCAGCTTGAGGCAGTGTGAGTGTCATGTAGGGTATGGCCAGATTATACATGGATGGTGTGGCCATCATACATCAGTGACATGGTCACAGTGACATGAGGTGTTAGAGGCATTGTTTCTTGGGTACTATTTTAGTGATTACCACTCACCCGGAACAATGATTAGTGTGCACATAGAGAGACACTGTGATATGGTGGTTTTGACCACTCATGTGGGTAGAGGCCCCCAATAGATGCAGTTTATGTTCTATTGGTTTGGGGGTACATGTCATAGTAATCCATGTGAAAGGTGAGGAGCCTTCATTGGATAGCAGGGAGGCTATCATGTTGGGGTCATAGTCTCACCATTATTTGAGGGCATACATTGTTGACCCCTAGTTACTTTATTTGAGGGAAGACATTGATTTCCCTCTGGTTACTTATTTGAGGACAAACATTACTATTCCTATAGGTTTCTACTCTTTGGGCATGAATTTGGGATGTCAGTACTTGAGACACAAGGTGTAAGGAGGCACATGGTTCCGGGTTACATGACAGATATTTTGGCGTTGGCCAAAGCATGTGACACTTCATGGTGGATACTGAGAACCAGTGGAGTTTATGTTTATTTTTGCATCGTACTGGTTACATTTTTCCTTATAACTGCATGCCTTCTTAAACACTTCTATTTCGTATGCACAACTGGGTGGTATCCTACTGATATTCGTCTCACACCCTACACAGGCCTTTCGGGACGCGTGTAGACATTATGGATTTGTGTGGAGGAAGGAGATAAACTTCATGAGATGGACTGTATTAGATTTCACATGGAGATAGTATGTACGTCGAGGTCTTTCCTAACTGAAGTTTAATTTGTTTTTCTTTCTTTCCTATATCAGCATGATATCCTTGTTTATGGTAGATATTGTTGGTTAGCTATTAGTGACCTTTTATGTATTGAATTTCTATGGACACATGCTTGGTTTTTATTGGTAGTTTCAATTGGTGTTCAGCATGTTGTTCTATTTTCTTCCACTGGGCATGTTTATATATTGCTTCCACTGTTTATTGATATCAGATATGCTTTTGCTCTGCAAGTCTGGTTCGAGTCGGTGGAGTTGTTTATCTCCGCAACATGTTACATATTATTACTTTGACCAGTACCATTATTATCATCCAAGAGATTATATCCTCCCCACTATACCTATACAAACCCTTGGTATTAGTCGGCAGCCTTTGGCTTTTTGAGAGGTGCGCCTAAGGTAGTAACACCTGACCTGTTTAGAAATGTTTGGTTAGTTATTCGGGTCCAGGTATTTACAATGTGGTATTAGAGGAGTTCGTGATAGGTATATAGTAGCAGTTTTTTTGGCTAAAAATGGGATTGATACTTATATTTTAATTTTTGATAGTTTTACTATTTGGGATATGGTAGACTAGGGATAGGTTGTTATTGGAACTCAGTTTCTAGCTCGTGTTTGGGTGCCTGCATCCCCAGGTACAAGGGATGGACCGAGTTTCCATGGGTGGGAATTTTTGTTTTCTTTTTTTCAGATTATATTCTATATGATTTCTACCTCATTGGATCACTTGGTGTGTGACGTTATTGATTGTGATATGTAGCCCATGACCCAGGAGGGATGTGAAGAATTGGACCTTGTCTCGGTATAGAAAGGCTTGTTCCCTTTGCTTTTGATAGGTATATTTTATGGTATTTCAATTTAATAACTATAAGTGTACTTTTTGATGTGATAATACCATGTAAAAAATGTCAATTTCTATGCTTTTTATTATTTTGAAATGTGAACAGGTGAAATTCCTAATTTAATTTCTTCTTTATTGCAATGTGTTATGTCATGCATTTTATATTTGAAAATGTGCATGTCGCATGGTATTTGGGCCTGGATCTTGTAGAAGCAGGAAAGTACTATGGTTGCGGTGATTTTGGTCACTAGGATTGGGAAAATAGTTCATCAGATTGAGGCAATGTTGGTTGTCAAGATGGACATGGCCCGATGTACTTTTGATACTTGGATCTATTTAGGGTGGGGTTATGAGGCCATGAGGTCGGGATACCATGGGTATGGGTTATGGTGGGGGAGAATAAGGGTTGTAGTTTTGGGTTTTCTTGTACTTATTTCATTATATGCATTGAATATATATTATATAAATATATATATATATATTAGTAGTCTGAAAAATTCTGGAAATTAGCGTGTTCCTGATAGAAAACTCAGATGGAGCGTTAGGCGGGAGATGGTACAATTCTGTAGTAGTAGGATCAGGTTCCGGATCCAGTGTAGGAAGAGGAAGAGCTACAGGTATAGGCTCAGGGATAGGATCAGGTCCAGGATCCAGTGTGAATAGGATAGTAGCCGGGTTTGGAAGTGTTTGGACCATGGCTCGACGACCATCTCCGGACTAACCTGGTATGTGTCTTGCAGGGGATCAACATTGGTGTACAAGGAACATATCCATCATTGGCGTATTTGATACAGGAGTTCCAGTCGCAGCACCCACCAGTCTTTCCGGGTGATGGTGGTTTGCAGGTAGCTGAGAACTACATAGAGAGCATGAATATGATCTTTGAGATGCTCAATAATCATCCAGGGCGGAGGGTAAAGCTATTGACATACATGCTGTGAGTACCGGTGAAGCGCTGGTGGGATGTACAACGTCAGGCTCGCAAACATGAGGTATTATCATGGAAAGAATTCAAGGAAAGGTTCTCTAATCCCTTTTACCCAGAGACATTGAGGGCAGAGGGATATTTGGAGTTCTTCAGCCTTCAGCATGGAGACATGTCCGTCATGGACTTTGCTGCTACTTTCAATGAGTTGTCTTACTTTTCACCTGGTATGGTAAGAAATGACATGACAAGGGTGATGAGATTCAAGGATGGATTACAACATGCCATTCAGACAAAGGTGAATATCTTTAGGAAGGGTTCATTCTTAGAGGCGGTGAATCAGGCACACATAGTGGAGGGTAACCAGATGAATAGGCCCCTGGTTGGTTGGGCGACAACTTTAGGTGATGGTTCATTTAGTAGGAAGCAAGGATGAGATGTGTTCTAGAAGGCTAGTCAGGCCAAGGACTCAACTAGACCACATTGAATCTATTCTTTAGTGGTATTCTTTCAGTGTGGACAGCCATGGCATTTTCGAACTCAGTGTGATAGGCCTCCAAAGGAGTGTTAGGAGTCTTGATAGGTTTTACAGAAAGATTTGTCAGACAGCCGGTAGGAAGGGACCAGACCAGATGGTGGAATCTGGAGTTGTTTCAGGTTCAGTACTAGGAGAGGGTAGTCGAGTTTCAGCTGCATGTGGAGGACGTGATAGAGAATGTGGGACCCAGCTGAGGGGTCAGTGGTCGGTGACTAGAGCAGCACCGTAGGGAGGTCAGGCATCATGAAGTTGTACATCAGGCCATGTGCATTTTGTGGAGATTCCAGAGGCTGAGTAGGTTGGCCATCCAACAACGGTTAAAGGTACACCTCGGTTGTGGCCGTGATCTATTTTGTTTTTAATTGTTTTGACATGGCCTACTGGGGAATGTCTCCTTTGAGTGAACAAGATGCACATGATTAATTTGAACTTCCAAGATCCTAGTCGGTGGTGTTGACCCCATATCGGGTGTGTGATGTACTTATATATGTAAGAGATTCCTAACATAAAGGGCATCAAGGATTCACATCATATGAGGTGCTAGGCACCAGGTTTGTTTTGAGAATCCATGGGATGCATGACCTCGTGGAGGCGGACACCGATGCGGTGTGGGATAATTTTGGGTGTCGGAAACGACACGGGTACACCAATGAGGTGTAGGGGTGATGATGCATCATGAGAGAACCATAAGTCCAGAAAAAATGTTAGTGTAATTTTGCTTGATTTGAGTTTTATTAGGATGAGACCGTGTTATCAAATTTCTAAGGTGGGGAGCACCTAGAGAAAATTAGCCAAAATCCTTTTTGACCAGGGTAGTTCTGGTCACTTTGATCAAGGTGGTATGTTCGGTTCCATCACTGAGTTTTTTTTGATATCTCAATGAGGAGCTATGTTAAGGTGGAGAGATTTTAAGAACCCTGGTTTTTTGAGCGGGTCCAAATCGTGACCCTGTTTAAAATTTTGACTTGTTTCTGGGAAAATTTGGAAAATAGGGATGTTTTGTAAATTTCCAGATTACAGGCCATGTACTCTAATTTACACACCATGTATGAGTTAGGTGTGTACCAGCCACGTGATCACTATGTACATGTCATGTGGTGACTATGTATGAATTTCCTACTACATTGCGTGTAGTGTTGATTGGCATGTCGTGTATTCTCCTTTCCACGTACCAGCTGAGTTCAAGTTGTGTGTCGAACCGTGTTGTGTGTCCAAGCCGTGTGGTTACCTCTACTTATGTTCGAGTATATTAAAGCTGACAGCATGGCTTGTAGTTCTTTATATACTCTCTGTAGTTTTATTTTTTATTCTCTTACATGAAATAGCGTCACATCACTTTTCCAAAAATACCTTCTTTTTCCTCGTTTTCAGACATTGACGCTCCAGAAGGCCAAAAATGTTTATTCTCATAGATTCTTCATTCGATGTTAGTTCTTAAATCGGTTGGTGGCTGCGGGATTGTAACACAGAGGCTAAACCCATGCACAATGTTCTGTTCTTGATCATTTTCCTCACCTGATGTAGATTCCATCTGAATAGAATTTCCAGGATTTGAAAAAAACGTAGATCTACAAAGACCATCTTAGAATTAGAGCTCGATATCAGACATTCCAATGTCTAAGAGTCTCATGTATATGGTGCATATCTCATTTTGTTTTTTCTTGGACATTTGGGTGGTGCCTCCTTTAGCGCGTATTTCAATATTTTGAGCAGGACTTTGATTTACCTACTATTGAATACAAAATTGTTGATTTGACCGATGGGATGCCTTTGGGTATGCCCTGTTTCATGTTTTTCTTAAGCGGGGTTGGGTGAGGGCCTGTTTGTCATTTGGGGAATTTTGGCCCAGGGTGGCAAGATGGTATAAGTTGTTTTTTATTAGACTCGTGAGTTTTATTTAATAGGTGATGATATGAATTTTTAGTGGCATCCAAGACCTTAGTGCTGGTATGATACATCACATATTTAGTATAATTCAACTGTTTAGTTTTTTTCCTCTTTAAGATTTTTTTGATTATATATATATATATATATGTCATATGTAAAATTTAGTTTGTTGGAACCTTCAGGTTGTGATGGGATTGGCTTGGGTATTGTTGAGTGATGTTGATCACATGTTGGGATTATCCCAGGATACATTAGGTGGTTATGACCATGGGATTGGGTGTCATGACATCATCTTGAGGCAGTGTGACGGTCAGGTTGGGTATGGATCGAGTTACTTGGATGGTGTGGCCATTATACTTGAGTGACATGGTTGCAGTGACACGAGATGTCAAAGACGTTGTGGCTTTGGTACTATTATGGTGATTATCACTCGCCCAGAACTTTGAGTAGTGTTCAAATAGAGAGACTTCGTGATGAGGTGATTTTGACCACTCATGTGGGTAGAGGCCCCTGTTAGTTGTAGTTTAGGTTCTATTGGATAAGCGGTGATTTCCGTAGGAATCCACGTGGAAGGTGAGCAGCCTTCAGAGCATAGTGTTGAGGATATCGGGTTGGGGGTAGAGGATTTCTATTATTTAAGGGCAGACATCGAGGTCCCTCCATTTACATTATTTGAGGGAAGACATCATTCTCACTACAGTTACTTATTTGAGTACAAACATCATCATTCCTCCATGTTATTATTATTGGGGCATGCCTCAGGACATCGGTACTTGAGACACGATGTTTCAGGAGGCACATGGTTCTAGGTTACATGGTAGTGATTCTGGTGTTGGTTGAAGTAGGTGAAACATCATGGTGGAAACAGAGCAGTACTAGAGTTTATGTTTATATTTGCATCGTACTATTTACAGTTTCCCTTATAACTACATGCCTTCTTAAACACTTATATTATGTACGTATCTTTGGGTGGTAAACGACTGAAATTCATCTCACACCATGCACGGGACCTCCAGTACATGTGTAGACATTATGGATTTTCGTGCAGGAATGAGATTAGCGTCAAGAGTTGGAATGTATTAGCTATCGCATGGAGATGGTATGGACCTCGAGGTCTTTCCTAATTATAGTTAACTTTGTTTTTATTTATTTCGTATATCAGCATGATTTCCTAGTTTATGGTAGCCACTATGGGTTAGCTACTAGTGCCCTTTCATGTTTTTAATTGCTATGGATGTAGGCATGGTTTGGTTTAGTAGTTGCAAGAGGTTGTTCATCATGTTTTTCAACTTACATCCGCTCCACTTGTTTTAAAAATGTATTCTGCTATTTATTGATATTGGATATGCTTCAGCATTGCGGGTCTGGTTCGAGTCTGCTGAGTCATTTATCTGTGCTACCTTTTAGATATTTTTACTCAGACCGGTACTATTATTATCATCTGAGAGGGTATAACCTCCCCGCTATTTTTATACATACCCTCTCTACTATTCGGAAGCCTTTAGCATTCGGGGTGGTGCGCCTAAGGTAGTAACACCCGACCCATTTAGTACTATTTAGGTAGTTGTTCGGGTCCTTGTCGTTACACTTGTTCTCCATAAAAAACGTCACATAACATATTGGGAATAGTAAAGGAGGCCTTTCAAAGGAAAAAACATGTTTGATACAAATGAGAAATAATCCAATCCATATTGACAATTACATCAATAGGTTTCATGATGTGAAGTAGAAAATTTCAAGTTAACTCAATCATAGATAGACAAAAGAGGTAAGATGGAAATCAAAGACCATGCCCTCTCTTTATTCATAGGGGAATTGTAAAATCAAACACATATGAAAGAATAACAGAAGGAATATTTATTAAATATTAAACCTAAGATGATATGAATAAAGGACACGACAAATTATAAATTAAAAAATTCACTAAATATGTTCCTAAAGTGATGGTATCTCTCACCATCACTAGATCTACATTAGTTTCCATTGGCTCCACATTACTGTTAGAACCCCATGGTTCATGGGGAATGTGAATATAGTAAAGTAACTTTTGGTGTTGTTTATTCCATTCTAATGTATAGAGTAGATAATAAATTCCATTACATCATCAGGTGACCTAATCATCCACATAATCCATTGAACACAGGTTCCATAGTGTAAATCTATATCCAAATCCCAACCATGTCACACTGAATAAATTACATGGGTCATATTTTATTCACAATAGGAGTTCTAGTTGACTCAGTCTATTTAGAACCACCATGAGACACTTCATTCTTCCTATATCCATTAATGTAACTTTTAGAAAGACCACTATACGAAAAAGGGACTCCAATGAACCATGACTTATTGACAAGTCAATATCCACCACCAACACACTCTCTACAAAATCCATATAAATATATAGACTGATAAAGAAATCTTATGATCGTATATCATATAGAATACCCATATTGAATCATCATTCCATCATTTTCTCATTGGTCTCCGCCTAATGAAAAAAAAAAAATCATGTTTAGTTAATTAATTTTAATATTGATTATGGTCTTACCACTTATCTAGAAGATGGGAAACTCAAAAAACATCACCAGGACCATATATTATGGTAACAACATCATAGTGAGATTTAAAATGAAGGCCTTTCACTCAAATATCTCATGTTCCTTCACCTTCACCATCAAATACCACTATCTACATCTATGACCTTGAATAATAAGGGTATCAAACATCATCATTATAGATATATTAATTTAAATGAACTCAGAATATATATCTATATTTTTTCTACAATTTTTGGACTCTTGAGGATCATTTGATCCTTGTAATGGTTGTTTCTACTTAATTAGATCTAGAGTTTTATTTCGATATTCCACCCTTTCGGGATCCACTACCGGGAACTGAATTTCAAAAGGTGTAGGTACATTCCAAAAATAATGAAAGATTAAACCACAATATCAATATGGCTATGATAAACATGACGGTTCACTTATCACAATTCATTGTATGCTCCATCCTTAGGTATGTTAAGATGTATTTTAAGTGTAATGAAACTACATAACATCAACATAAATCATTAAACAATCAGTAATGAAACTCATATCATCAAATGAATCTATAGGTAAATTGATATCAGACTTATGGGTTTTTAAAAACACTCAAATATACAGGGAAACATATATAATCATATATAATTATTCCTCAGTGTAACTTTTGTAAAAAAACCAATGTGGACATAAGAATCACTATAATGGAAATCAGCAAGGAACTAACTCAAAAATACCTTTTATGCCATGAAAATCCTACTACATGACTACCAGGACATTCCAGACTGTATATTGAAATCAAGGTAATATACTTAACGTGTCCTTTGATATAAATTTTTTGGGAACCTAAATAGATACCATGGTACACTAATACAAAAAACATCTCTGAAAATAGATTATAAGGCATTAAAAATACCCAATGGTTGTAAACTGGAATATGTAATCATTTGAACATCAATGGGAATTTTTTTTATATAAAAAACCCATATATACAAATGGAAGAAGACAATTTATAACAAGTCTGTTTGTAATATAGTAAAAAATTATAATAGTACCATATGACAATAGTTAAATATACCATTGAAATTCATAAACCAGATGACACATTATAATCCATCCAAATAAAGAATCAAAATCCATTTCTAAAAGGTTGAACTTAGATCCCACCATTAGTCTTGAATCCCACAGATCAAGCATGATGACCACCAACAAGTAGAACCTTCGCTTTCCCTGGAACAGGAAGAAAAAAATATAGAAATTCCCGAATGAAATGGTAAGGTTTTAGATACACAGCCCATTATGGTCTCACTATGTGTTCCATAATAAATTCCATAAAAATAACCCATTTATCCATTCAATTTAAATAAAATAAGGTATGGAATAAAAATTAAATATATTATTCTAAAATGTCCTTTCAAGTAAAAATATAGATGATATATAAAAATAGTCCAAGAATAACTTTCGGTAAGTCATTTATATAAAAAAACATGAATAAAATAGTTCAACATAAAATGGAATGCATATTCAAGTAAAAAAAGCACCATAATCATATAGCTTTATTAAACTAGTCACAAGATCTCAGATAAATATATAATTCAATAATAAATTATAGATTATGTATGTGTGAACACTCCCTATGGTTTAATGCATCCTGATAATATATCAACAACCCATTAGGAGACCCATCATGGGATATCATGTGAAACATTTATTAGTCAGTGTTTTCATCATTAATCTATTGTAATGGATTTAGAGTCATAATGTGATTTTCCTAATGTCCCACTACTACATAGTATCACACGTTCTTCAATAAATCAATAAATTAATAATGAAAAAAAACAATTTTATATTCAATTTATCATTCAGAGTGCAATTTACAAATCACTTTTTCAACATTCCTTTTTTATTTGAAAATTAATTCATATGATAAAGTAAAATTAATTCCCTTTAAAAGCATTATTAATATAAATTAAATTTTACAAGATCAACACGAATTCGTTTAATCAAATCAAATTTCAATGAAATACATTATTTTTATAAAATTTTACCCAACAATTAAATGTCATAAAAATTGAATTTTTTTCAAAATTTCCATCAATATTTAAAATAAGAAATAAAAAAACATCAAATAATGGATTTGTAAATAAATTTATATCTAATTTCAATTTAATTATAAAAATAAATTTTCATATTAAAGGGTAAGGAATTATGGTTCAAACTACCATTAATTACAAGATCAAAAAATCAGCACTTAAAATGGGAAATGGAACTGAAGAATAGAGGTGAGGATGATCAAGGAATAAAATCCAAATTTTAGATCCATAAAATATAATATATAATCCTTCAATGAAATTTTTATTCAACCCACTCAAAAGGGAATGTGATAAGTCATATGTAAAATCCATTTCAATTAAGAGATCACATAAAGTACAGGAGACATTATATTCTACTGGAACATCGATTCACATGAACAGAGGTTTGAGGGGCCAAATAATCCTCTCAGATGCCTGAAAAAACCAAAGGATCATATAAGGGTAAAATGGGGGTGTTTAAATTTTTTAAAAGGGGTCTCAATAATTTTAATTATTTTTTAAGGGGATTAAAAAGATACACACATTATATGATGGGGATGCCACATTATTAGAATTAATTGTGTTCAGTAACTATGTTCTATCATGGGTATTCTAGAAAGGGTTATTATTTTCGTTTCATGGTAAGAAAAACCATGCAATAACCTTATATATCCATCATTCCAAGGGTTCATGGAATGGGAAGGTAGCTTTATTGTTTTGAAAAATCATTCACTCCCAAATAAATTCTCAAAATAGTGTTCACAGTGTACTATGTGAAACTACACAACATTAAATAATCTTGCACCAAACATGCACAACTCCTTGGGTTTTGATGTTTTTAAAAACTATCCATGAAACCCCAAAGCATGACCCCACAAATATTGATAAAATAAAATCAATAAATACCTTAAATAATTTAAGGTGATCTTACACAAGGTATATGAAATGAATAGTAAATGTGAGTCCTAGATGGATGAACTATCATTCTTGGGGAATGATATTAGAAACAATGTTATATCTATGGACCCTTCAAAGAAACTAATTCTGGAAGTTTCTATTTCTACTATATATAATGGGGATCCATAGTTTCCTTGGACAATATCTGTATTACAATTTCTTCATAAAAATATTTCACTATTATAATCCCCCAAAACCAATATTACTCTGAAGGGATTATTGTTATTGTATGCTGGTTAAATTCAAGAGAGCATTATAGAATTGAAAATGAGGACTATTATTGTATAGTTCATCAGACCGCACTCGAATATGGAAATATTTGGGGTATATAGTGACTCTTAAATGAGCGTATTGAGTTCTATACTACTATAAAATGATAAAGTGATACATTATTCCACAATTCAGATGGAAATACATGATTATAACATCCCAATTTGTGATTTGGAGTTGTTTGTATTGATTTATGTATAAATGATATGGTGTAGCTATATCTATGCTGAGAAATGTGAAATATACACATATTATATGAGCAAAAAATATATATTCAGACAGAAGGGTCTTAATATTGACCAACAAATATAGTGAGTGATGATATAAGACTATGAATACTCAATCCACTATAATTAAAGGAATGCATATAATGTTGAATATTATCCAATTAGAAGGTATCTCGAATCTATATCAATTATGTAAATTAAATATGGCATAATTTTTATTGACTTTATTATTATGGAGACATGGATCATAATTGAAGGAACATTGTAATTATTTACTCAAATTATTTCTCAACAACCCCTTTTAGAGGAAATAAAATATTATCAAATATATGATGTGGAAATAATGAAGGGTGTGGATGTTAGAAAAAGGGGATATCCAATGTTTATAAAATTTATTATGTATTAGAAGTGGGATTTGGATCATGAATAAATGTACCATAAAATCCTTGGATACAAGTGGAGTTTTTTATTAACACACATAGCTTGACCTTCTCTATCTAACCATGGAGTATGAATATATATTGAGACCTACATGAGAAGTATTTCTAGGACATTATGAAGAAGTGGATCACAAAATATATATCAAAATTCTTTGTCTATCATTTTTCATTGCACAGAATGAAATTTACCAAGGGGGTGATTCTACCGTTACACATAACTGTATAAAAATTGGAAAAATAATCATGGTATTTTTCACTAGTATTTTGCAGGCATCAAGTTGAAATAAAGCTATAATGGTTATGATGGAACATCTTATAAATAATAGTCATTTAATTAAAAATGGAAACTAATTATCAATAAATCAATATATAAGTATATCAATATAGAAAGTGGAAAGGCTATATATAATTCCACCATAAATTATTCATGACTGAGGTCTATGATTTACAGTTATGTTTTTCAGTTTCTCTAAAAACTAATAAAAACTGATTTGTACTTCTATGTATATTATTACACCCATGCTAATGGACAATTTGATCAGACTGTCTATACTCTAGAAGAAGTGTTGAGGGAATGATCTATGAACATAAAAGGAGGATTTAATAATCATATTTATCTGGTTGAGTTCTCATACAATAGTATTATACACTAAGTAACCCAAATTTCTCCATCTGATACCCATTATGTTAAAAGATGTAGATCAAATATGTGTTGGACAGAAGTTACAGAACACAAGTTACTAGTTTTTGAAATGATCAATTAAATGGTTTAAATGTTCAAAAACATTCAATAGAACATTAAAGACTTTATTAATTGATAGAATACATGTTTTAACAATATTCAATTTTACATGGAGATTGATATTATATATAAAATGTTCCTTCACATATCTCTATGTAGGGAAGTGATGATATTATGGATGAAGTCTATTCTAGGACCTCAGTACATTGTCACAGTTTAGATTATTGATTGCGTCAGAGATGTAGCCTATCGACTAAAACTCCCACAATATCCTTCTAATGTACATGTCTAATTCCACCTATCCCTCTTGAGAAATTACAAACCAGACCCTATACATGTACTGAATTTTGAGGTGTAAAAATAAGAAAATGATATCTCTTGTGAGAAGCATCCATTCATGAACATTCACTATATATGTAAAGATTTATGAAATAATAAAATGTACATAGTCAATCTACTATGGAAACCCATAAATATGAGGAGGAGAAATGGGAACCGGAGGAAGCGATGAAGTATATGTACCCTCACGTGTTCTCACATTTGTATATAAAATTAAACATTCAGGTTGAAATTTTTGGAGGGTGGAATAATTAAATGACATAGTATTTTAACAATTTAATATTCAATCATAATATATTATGTTGACTTATTAAGAAAAGAAAATACACAACATGATAAAACCATCAGATTTTCCTTATATTAATTTAAACATTAGACATCGAAAATTAATATGTCCACTGTGATTAAATAAATTAAAAGTTTGTAAATAATATCAAGTAAGATAATAACAATTGGAAATTAAAGAACTGTATGATCCATTTGATTAATCACACTCATAAGAAACACTATTGAAATGATGTATAATATTAATAATGCAATATAATCATCAAAAAATGATAAATTATATAACCTTTAGGGAAAATATATGTTAATGAATAATTAATAAAATTTGAGGTATTTATAGAATATAGGGATCCCAAATGATAGTTACAAATCTAGGAATTGTAATAGTAATATGAAATATAGGAATAATATTCTGACATTTATGAATAGTAACCTAAACATTATAATAGTACCATCAATAAGGAAATTGCTAAATAATTTTTAGATATTATATAAAATAAAATAATATATATTAATACCATGTTATAGGTAAATACTGTTTTTAATAATGATAAATTTAAAAAAAAAATTGTAATATATATAATTTTTAATTCCACTCTTATTATATTTAAAATAATTTATTAGAAGTTTTATTATCATAAAATGGTTTTTTAAATTTATATTTATGTTTACTTTAGTGAGAGGAACATTTTATAAGAACATGATTAATTTCATAAAGTGTTAGAAAATTGTTCATAATATTAAAATTTGTATTTTCTAAAAAAATTGGTATTTTATTTTACATTAAAAGGTCACATATTTTGAAAATTATTCATTAAAAATGTATTATATTATTTTTAGGAAAATATAAAAAGGTTATCATATTTTTTTTGTATTTATCAAAAATAGTTAAATTATTTAGTCATAAATGATTCTAGAAACTACTATTTCTAAATAAAATGATTATCCTACTATATATAGTCACAAGATGAATTACTATTATAATTATTTAGGTAAAATAATAAAATAATTTATATAATAATCAAGAACACATGTTTCCTCTTATAAATACCACACCAATCAGCCCCTTATCTTGACTTATTAAATGGATCTCATCTTTATCAATTTCAATATAATTCCACCTCTGATCTTCTACACATAGTTTTAGTGCTTTTAGACTAATAAAAAGTCCAATTCAAAGTTCATTGCCTAGATTTTTAAGAGTAAACATCTAATGGAAAAGGTGATTCCCTCATCCAATTCATTCAACATTTCTTCCTACTCATCTTCAAAAAATATCCCTCATATGAATCCTAATTAATATAGGAGAATATATATACTGATATTTTATTTTACTCATGTAATATTTACCAATCATCCTCATGTATTTCACTCAACTGATTTTTTCATGAAAACTGTGTTTATAATATGGTCAATTTAATCCCTCCATGAATAGAATATTTCATTTTTATCCACAAACATCATGGATTGATGTAAAAATATTATTATGGATAAATATGATTTTTATATGTAAATTATTATATATTTTATATTTCTTAATATTTTATTAATCATTTAATTAAATTAATCAATTCTAGATTGTGATGGTTAGTAAGATAATCTAAATGAACTAACCCTATAACATTAATTATTTTAGTACAAAAAATATCCCTATATTAGAACACATATAGGTATCTGATACACTATAAATTTATTGAATTACTTGAATAGTATTTAATTTCATTTTTGTAGGTATAGACTTATTTTACATTAACATCGCTAATTTTCCATAATTTATCTGCCTATGGAACCATGATACCAAGAAACTCGAATCAAGGAAATAATTCATTATATATCATTGAAATTGTTATAAATGTACAAAGAAAATTATAATAATTAAAATATAGATGTAAAAGTTATTGAATTAAATATTTAATGAATTTAGTTGGATTATTCATGAAGATAGGCTTCTGTTCAAAATGATTCTATAACATAAGGATTATGATCTATCTAAACCTCACATTTATTTGGAATATATATTTTCTATCTCAGAATCACATTTTTCTCTCTCCCTCATTGATGATATTAATTTCATTTAACTTATTTATATATTAATATATAATATAAATGTAGATTATTATTCCTTCCATTTACAGGGTGATACATGATTTAATACCATTTTTCAAATTCCTTATGTTTATTCCTTGTGATTTATTCCCTTTTATGGCACACATAAGCATGTGAAATATATGATGGGAGTAGCTTGAAAGAACACTAATGTATTGCGTATTGTTTATATCTAATGAAAATTTATATATTGTGTTAGGTTGTAATAATAATTAATTATTGGACTCTATCCACCACATGGTATTGTTTTTTCGATTATCTTTGAGTTATGATTTTTTCATGGTATATATTGTGGAGACCTTCTTGTATTGACAAGATAAAAAAATACAATGTTATAGATTATTTTATCCCATTGTATTTATCAGAAGCCTTTTACTTTTAGATATAATGGTATGTCATTTAAGACACATGTTATACCTAATTTCCCTATTTATTCCCCTACTGAGCTTTATTTCTCACCCTTTGGTTTATTCATTCCCAAAGTTACCCTATGCACTTTTCAGAGAAAAAAACAAACTTATGGGATCATTAAGGAAGATAAATAAAAAAATTCATGTTTCCATTTCATATTAATAAATTTTTATCCTTTTATTTAAAATACATTGATCCCCATGATCAATAGGTTATATTTATAGAATATTTATGTAAAAAACTTGTAATAATACGTTTATAGGTCTTATGACATTATACATAGTCCATGATTTGAATATGGTTGTAGAAAAATCATGTTTACTGTTTTGTACTATGGAAATTCCAATTTTCATAGTTGGAACACACCTTTTTAACCATGTATCTCAATCATACAATGGTGGGAATGCATGATAGTGAATACCACACCTTTGGGACATAGTTTGGGAAGCTATGTGGTGAAAACGTGTGGTACGTTATATACATATAATTAAATTGGGTCCATTTATAATTTTATGATGTGGACCCCTTTTTCATCTCTACCACCTTATACATGACTAATCCTACGCCCCTCATCATCTTTAGTTCTTCCTATAATGTGAGGTTTAAGGGTTTTAGTTTCAGAGAAATTAAGGGGAGATTAATCCCACTATTTCAACCTTTTCACATTACCAATTGTTTCTTAGGATTTTGGTTTCCATGATTTACTATTTTGGGTACTATTACGCCAAATAATGGTTGAATAACCTATTACATATGTAAAATTTTCTCCATATATGTAGTGGTCGTAGGGATAGGGTATCTACAAGGAGTCACACAATGATTTTATATGGGTATATCCCCATATGATATTTTTAATGTGTTTCAATGAAATTAAATGAATTTTCTTGTGTATTTATTTCCCTTTTTTAGTTTTTTGTCTATAAATGGTGTTTTCGATACATTGTGGACTTCTTAGATACATTTTTTCATGGTTTTGATGCATTTGGAGAATCTCATGAGATTTAATGAATTATTCCTAATTGGAAAAATATTTTAAATTATTTATAAATTGTTAAATAGAAATAAATCATAGAGTATTAATGATTTATAATTAATAATTTATTGTGTTCTATTGGTTTAGTGTCTTGGGTAGTCTAAAAAGGACATTGAACTTGTATGGGTATTATTTATAATAGTAAACTAATGAATAATGGGAAATAAATTTTATTTGACGTAGTTGGTCCATCATACATACCATTATGGTATTTATGAATTTTATTTATGAATGTGATACTTAAAATATTTTCATCGTGGGAGTCTAAATATTTTTATTAAATATAACATTTTAAATTTAAATTAAAATCTGTTAATTTAATAATGTTACATGGTCCATATTAGGCCTCTTTTCACTAACTAGTATTCCTCAGACCCTGATGGCTATGAAATTGATTATAATTTTATGAGCTACATGTAACCCCTTGGGGTAATATTTTAATATTTAAAAATTGTGTAACTTATTATATGATACTTTTTATCTATTAGTGGAATAATAATATGGGATACTAATTTGGGGTCCAAATTGGACTTGGTGGACCCTTGACGTACCCTCAAGAAATATAGATAATGTGATTATTGTGGGGTGACTATTTCTCCCACACTGAGATTGATATTATCTAGATGTGTAGACATTATGTACTTGGATCGATAGGTTTGGTGACTGGATCTCCCTAAGGATTAATTGTGATTTGATATGAGCCTTTAGTTATCTCATGAGAATTATACTAATTAGGTTTTAAATAATATGCTAGTGAAACCACATGATGACCTTGATAAGGATGAGGGGTATGTAACCCCTGGATGATGGGGTTCTACCTAAGAGGGGTAAATGGTATCATGGAACCCATGAGGGGTGTTTGAGTTTTATTAGTCAAAAGGGACCCTAATGTGTTCTCTAATAAAATGAATATCATGTCAAGAATGTTTTCTTATGAAATGGGTAGTGAATATTATGGGTGTGACCATAGAACATGAATAAATTATTTGACACTAGTAAGGACATGATAAATACAGGTCACATACTTGAGAGGATAACCTTCTTAATTATATATGAGACTTACCAAATTACAACACATAATGTTATGTTATGGGACAATGTGCTTCCCTCTTAGATATATTAACATACATGAGATTCCTTAGACACATTTATTGAATTCATTTGAACAGGACGAAGAACCCAATATTAATTTAGATATTATGGAATACCCAAATTGGGATTCATCCATTGAGAATGTATAGAAGGTGGTTCATCAATCATTTAATATTCTCATCTAAACACTATGCATCCTCAATCATGCGTTTTCTCATGTACAATTTGTTGGGTCATCCCTAAGTGTTTACCTCTTGTATATCGGTTGGGTCATCCCTAAAGTGTTTGACTAATGTATTACTTATGTGATAGTCCCCCGGGATTATCTATACTATAACTAGGATATTATCTAAGAGTTTTTATAACATGTATATAGTTGGGTGAGCCCCTGGGTCATAATCTATTATATATGGGGTGGTTCTGGATGCTTTGTATTTCTTTTATATATACTGGAGGTGAATCAGGTCACTAGAGTGATAACAATGGTTGTCATAAATAAAATAGATTTCTTGAGACAAGTCAACTCTCTCCAAAGTATGTATGTTAACCAATCCGAATTTTAGGGTAGGACATAGTCCCTCAATGTTGATTCTAATTGTTTGAATGATTATCTAGAATGATCAATGACACTCCATCAACTGCGAAAGTAATCCTGGGTTGATTGGGGTTCCATGGTGAACCTGAAGGAGATATAGTGGCGATTTATTTATTCACATGTATGATGTTTGTTTTCAAAATAATAGGAAATTATTTTTTAAAACATTAAGTTATATGTTAAAAATGATACATGTTTGGTGGTTACCTAATTTTTTTTAATAAAACACAACATAAGAAAACTTTTTCATTGGGTACCCAAGTAGTCTTCACTCTCTTTTAGGTTTAGGTTGGGTAGAGGCTCAAGATTACGTCATTCAATAAGATATCATGGATTGTATTGTTAATTGGGATAAAGTGATCCATAAGGTTTATACTGTATCCCCCTAAAAAATTATTTTATTATTGTATTATTTTTAGGTATTTGATTAACCTGGTGAGTGTAATTTTTTTGTAAAAACTTATATATTCATATTTGATATATTATTAACAATTAGTGTTTTTTTTATCCATACTCAAATAATTTATATAATAGATGCTTATTTGTTTATTTATCTAATATTATTCCCTCTGATTTTCAATAACAGTCTACAAAATTTATCAGTAAATACCCCCATTGCAATTTTTTTACCAAAGGAATCTATTGAAGAGAACCTATGGTCACAATAGCCTTCAAACCAGTTAATGTAGTTTTATTTATGCTAGGGTGTTATAAATTGATTTCAATGTAATTTATCTAAATTATGTTACACATTTATTATAGTATTTGCATAATGTATTACTATTTTAGGAGATAGTTTAGTAGAGAAATAGAAATGTGTTGGACCTTCTGATGGATCCTAGAGTGACATTTCACAAACACCTTCTGTAGTAGAAATCCATACTTCCATGGATATAGATTAAATTTTCATTGTAATTTTTTTAATATTGTATGATATAACATTATGTAATAAACATGGGGGTTTGAGATTTATGGTTGATTGTAGATATGTATTTTGGACTATAGTAAAAATAGAAATCCCATGTATAAAATTTTGTTTATAGGATTCACCTGAGATATTTGATCATGTGTGATTCATATTGCATATGATGAACATCAATATTTTTAAAATGTATGAGAATACATATTTAGTGATTTATTTTATACATTGTAATGTAATTTTACACATATTCATCGTGGTACAGGTTGTTCTACATTTATGTCATGTGGATGTATGGAGATATTTTTTATGATGCTAACTATTTTTTCCATTGTAGTGGGTATATTGTTACCCTAATAGCTTTGTATAAAAACACGATTCCATATAAATAAACCCCTCATGTTCTACAATTAGATGGAATTTTGGAAAAATATATGCTTGGTAACATTATTTGTAATATACTCTCTATATGCTGTTTCAACAGATAAGTTATTAGTGTAATTAAAATTAAACAAACTAATTGGATATGATTCACATGATATGGGTCATCATCAAATGATTCCACATTGTATTTGTAGATGTTTCCTGATCCTAAAAATATTACTATGATGTATAGGTACTTAGAGGGGTTGGGTTCTATATGAGTGGTTGTTATTTTGTAATTTAATGGTGTTTTTATATGGGAGAATCCATGAAGGGTGTGTTTAAAATATAATTCCACGTATTATTTTATATGTGAGTTGGATGAAGCCAATGTGATTTTATTAATGTGAGTTGTGATCTTGTGATATATGAATTAATAATTTGGTGGGGGAGCCTTCTGTTTTGGTTTGAGCCTGATGATATTAGTTATCCAAGTATTACAGATGAATTGAGATGTTTTACTTGTTATAGTAATCCATAGGAGGGGGTACCCTTGTTTTATTATTGCAAAAGAGGTTTAAAGCATGGTTATACTCATTCATTTTTATTTCTTATTTGGATGGGAAATGAGGTATATGGTACAACAATGGATATATTCTCTTAAGATAAATGTGGAAGGTTAGGTAAGATATGGAATGTGATGTATATTGGGGAATGTGTTTGCTGAGTATATGAAATAACGATGGAGGAGTTTTTTTAATGGAATTTTGGATAACTTTTTATTTTAATATATAATGTAACATAATTGTTTATTACTATATATTGAGGTAGTTTTTAATGATTTAGACCGGTCAAGATCCTAGACTCATTACCCATTGATTCACTTTCTGCAGACTAGTGAGGGTGTGAATGGGTTATCATTGAATTGAAACAATGTTATATGGTGGATAAGAATATGGATTTCCCATATTTGTGAGAGAAAATAGGATTTTTGATGAAACCATTTGACGTGTTTTTTCATGGTGATACTATAATGAGATATAAGAAAGATAAGTTCATTATGAAATTGATCCTAGATTCAAAGTTATGAAAATCACTGATTTTGTGTTAGATTTCATTATCAGGATTCATGGGATTGTGAAACAGTTGACATTTTAATGTGTTGGAGGTCGAATTTAATGATGGGGATGTGTTGGGTCATTTTGTTTTGAATTATTGGGTGATAGTATCTTTTAAAATAATCTATGTGAATTGTATGGAATGGTTGATCAGGGTGGAATAATACAATTGATTCAAGTGCTAGTAGGATGGGCGAGTATGCAATAGGGACACCCACATGCTTGTATTGATGGAAAGGAACGTTTGGGTTGGTGCTCGATGAGTGGGATTTGTAAAAAAATGGTACTGAAACAATATCAATAGGATGGTTTGTTCCTCAATCTGGATGAAATTTCAATATATTTTGGGGGTTAAGATTCTAGGATCAAGAAACAAGCATGGGATCAATGTTGTATCTTTACACTCTTTTATGGTTGAAACACCCATGATTGGATTTTATGATCGGAAAATAAGGGTGCATTGGTTTTGGAAATTTGAAATTTGATTCAATGGGGAGATAATGGATGTATTCTCATATAGGGAAGAATCATATCAGTCATGGGTTTATAAACCACGTATTGGGACTATAGTGCATGTGTGAGACCAGTTAGTGGATGGTTGAAATGGATTTTAGATCATAGTACATTGGATAATCATGATTTATATGATCATAGTTTTAACACTTCTTTGATATTTAAATGATATTGTAGATGAAATTTTTGAATTGGAATTTATCTTAAAAAGGAACTAATCTTATCATCATTTTTGTTGGATCGATGATTCACTAGGACTTTTGAGGGAGGATGATAGGAATGATGGTTGGTGAAGGATTATTATAATCCCGCCATTGAATCCACTAAGAGGATCCTTCTAGAATGTTTCCAAATTACTTCAAGTGTTACTCCCCTTATTCTAGAGTGTTCAAACAATTAGGGATGGAAAAAGGATTGTCCATTGGGATACTCCTCCTACACGAGTAAGTGTGTAGTACAACGGTGAAAAAATTATTAGAAGAAGAGAACACAACAATAAATATGGAGTAGTTGAATAAGAATAATAATTGTAAAATAACTAGTATAACCAAAAAGATATGCATAATTATAAATATTTACACAACTTTTAATTCTAATGTCATGTAGGTAGACAAAAAATTCTACATGTGATACTAGGAAAACATTTAGAAATAACATTCTAAACATAAACAAAAAAAGGAAAAAAAATATTCAAATAGAATCACAAGAATAGTCTTAATATTATACTACTATACTCCATCATAGTATTGAAAATAAAACATCTGATGTTGGAAGCTTCTACTTTTTTTACACCTACAAACATGAATTAATCTTGGGTACCATGTGCAGGTCGAGTATGTTGTGATGTATACTCAGTATCCCACCACTAATGGTGTAATGAACTCGAATTCTATACTTATTATTCCCCTTCTTATGTTTATTTCATATAGTATAGATCACATAAAATCACTTATAGAACACAATAATACATTATAAATAAATTATCAATGAAATAATAGGTAATTCTAAAGGTTAAGGAACATATACTGATGACATAATAACATGACCTAAGAAATAGTAATGAATCTTATGAATAGAAAATCATCTCAATGAATAGAAACCCAACCCATTTTCTTATAAACAAAATTTAGGAATATTATAAATGAATTTATGGTATAATTAGACAATTGTATATGTAAATGAGTATTTTAAAAATTATCAATTAAATGATTGTATTTTTGTTAGTTATAATTATCTAATTATAATTTTATAAATAATATAATTATTTATCTGAAAATTAATTTTAATAAAATGAATTCATAAATAAATATATTATTTTCATATTATTATAGGATGATTTTATGAGGTCTCAGTAAATTTTGGAGAGTGTTATAAAATTAGCTATAAATACAAAAAAATGTATCTTTCGAGTAAATTATGATTATAAAAAAATAATAACTTTCTTATATTTAGAAAAAATATTATCATAAAATCGATTTAATTTTTTAGTTTTAAACATAGAAAATGTTTATGGATAGTTTTTCATAAATTTTTTAAAATACGTGAATGTTTGGTGAATAGTAAAATAAGGAAATTTAAAATAAATGTTAAATACATGGATTGTTTTATAAAAGATGATGAATGGATGATGTAATCCAAAAATATTAAATTATAATTCATTATTTAAATATATTTGGTTATAATTTTCAATATTTGCATAGTCTTGGGCCAAAATAATAATCAAATGAATAAAATATTCAAAAATCACCCCTCTCCTCTACTATAAATACCATATCTCACCTCCCCTTCTCTGCACACATTCTATGATTTGAGCCTTGTCATATTTCTACCCAATCCTCTACCCAAGACACTCATAACTTCTAGGTGTAATTTTTCTAGTCAAATGTCCATAATCAGTCCCATTAAAAAGGTTCTCAAGGAGGATAATACAATAGGTAAAAATCATATTTTTTTCCGTCAATTTTCTTTTAAAGTTCATTTATTTTATTGTTGTCTCATCACATCCCCTTATAACAATGTAATGAAAAGTACAGTGACATACATGTACCAGAATATTATTATGCTAATGAAATAATCCATCATCAATCCCCTTATCCTCTCCCTTTTATTCTAAAAAAATAGAAGTGTCGTTCATGAGTTTTTGTTTTTTCATCTTCAAAGATGAAAAGTTTTCATTTTCCTTCACCGTCTTGAAGAATGTTCCTGAAACAATTTTTATGGTTGAAAAATATCTCTAAAATTAATATTACATCCCTTTTTTTCTGGATGTAACATATTTACACAATACTAAATAATAAAACAAATTTTCTTCATTGTGATCAATAATTGCGGTAGTAATATAAATGATTATCAATAAATTTCATATCTAATAATTCATATTCATACCACATTACTATATGATATAAATAACAATTTACAATTATTTATGTTCATAAATAACATAATATTCTAATTCTGGACAATTTTACCCATTTCAAATGGACACCATTACTTATAAACAACGGAACGAATAATGAAACCCAAGAAAAAAAGTACTCTCAAATGATGAAATTAAACACTATAAATCTTCAATAAGGATATGAATAGAATTAATAAATCTATAATGAGACATAATGTTCTGAATTATATATTTATTTGATTTAACTTGATTGTCTAGGACTTTATGGTTAAGTGTAGAACACATTCATACATAAGGTAAGAGTATACATCCCGAACCACCATTTTAATTTGAGTTGTACATTCTTCCTATTTACACCAATGTAATTATATTTTATATTCATATATTTATTCCAATATATATATATATATATATATATATATATATTTCAATATAGCATATCTATATCACTTCATCATTATTTAATGTTATAATAAATGTTGTTCAAGGTTTTCTTCTCATTTCTTCTCGATATGCAAGCCCAATTAAAGCGAACATCTCTATATCCTAACCAATATTACAATTCATAACCTATTTTAAGAAACAATTATTTTTATAAATAACTAATTTTGTCATGAAAATTTTTATTTTTTCATTCCATGTTTTATACAAACAATAATGATGATTCGAAATGATTTTTCAAAATAAGTATTCCTTCAAAAATAAAAAGGGTATTTCTATGAAGAATTTCTTGATGATTTTACTAGAGTATTTTCATATATTCCAAGACCAATATTCGATATAATTCATTGATTAGGATAATCTCTTATGTTTATCATCCACTAGCTATTATTAAATGGTTTGTTATCAGTTTGATTATGGTTGTGCATTAACAATTCCATTCACTATACAACTCAGAATGGTTAGAGATTATGATAATATGTTGGGGAGAGATATTTACATTTCTTATGTATATGTTGTTTATTATTATCCCAATTAATATTAGGAACTCATTGGACATTGAATGTAATTTATGGGGCCTACTATAACCCCTCGATGCATCGATGGATCTCATGAGACAAACTAGACTTGATTGTTTCCCATTATGTATAGTGTCTTAGACAAGGATTTGACTGTATGATTATGATTTATGGAATTATGCATTCCATAATTATGAAACTATTAATTGATATTTCATGTGATTATTAGACTAGTATAATATCCATGGTTATGTGTTATTATGGCATTATTATATCATCTATAATTCATTCCAATTTATGCTGAAGATTATGTTTTAATGACATGTGTTTTTAGTTATTGACCATTCCTATTTAATTATGTTTTTTATAGATTCCAATCTCTTTTTACCCATATTGTGCATCTTAGGTCACCCATTTCCTATGTATTATTTTTTCCTAGGATGAAAATAATTATACTAAAAATTAAATTCATGGATAATCATTCAATAATGGGAGTTTATAACGTATTTTCTATGTTTTCTTTCATTTAAACATGTAATGAAAAATCTATGTATGTATTCTAGGTTCCAAAAAAACTAAACGAATTGTTCATTTTGTATCCAAGTCTAGTATCTATGCTAACACAATAGGTAAAGAGACCATATCTGGAAACATGGGTTTGAGGTCTCTAAAAATAGTGTTGATTGAAATCCATCATGTTAATGTAAAATTAGAATTGTGATGGTGCATAATAAAAGTAATAAAATAAATGAGTAAAAATCTAGTTTGAGTTCTCCATGGAAACATGGAAATCACTATATACATTGTCTAATGTTCAATGTCTCTAAACTATGATAAATCTGTACTGATATGATATGGGAGTAATAATAATTCATCAAAAAACCAGTATCATGAATGGACCGAGCCTAAGAATGTGATTTTTCTAGGAGGATACGCCTTGGGAATAACAGTGACACATATATAGATTGAAATAAATAACCCCTAGAATTTATTAAATAGAATCCTAATCCCCTATGAGGTTATCCAAAAAATAATCCCAAGTATCATTCAATGATCTCTATAAATTACCATCACCATATAGTCTTTCAAAGGAAATCCCTTAATGGGATCCCAAGTATAACCCTCAGTAAAGAGGAATCATGATAATTGTATCCCTTCCATGATATATCATATTGAAGAATAAGTATCACATTGAGCAAGATATAGTCGTCTTACAATTGATCCAATCTGTGGTGACACTCCTAGGGAACATTTGTCACTCATTAGTAGGTATTTCATCAACTTAAGGAGCCCGACCAAGGAATTCAACAGTGTATCCATGTATCACTCCTAGAATATTTATAATATATAAAAAGTATTTATTTTAAGAAAATTTGAGACCATCAAAGGAATCCTTATATCAGGATCCTAAATATCATTATTCTTTTTATGAGGATTGAATTATCTATAGAGATCTCAAAACATTTCAATAAGTCACTCTAGTAATAATAATAATAATAATTTTATCATGTTGGAAAATTTAAGTAATTCAAGCATATTATGATATGGAATTATTTATAAGGGACTATCTCTGATCAAAACATTATCCTTAAAACGTTTCAAATGATAAATGTATTTATTAAAAGGGAAACACATACCTCAAAATGTGGTACAAAAATTTAATGACAATGGATTTTAGATCTTTGAGGAGGGTCAAAAAATAGAGGGGTGGATCAAAACAAGGTTATCAACAAACAATATTGATTAAACATTAGCTAGGACCATATTAAAAATGAGAAAAAATTAAATTAATTAAAAAGTATTTTTGGATATGATACCAAAGGAGTCCCTCACATGGAACAATAGTGAATAATATATATATATATAGTGAGTATTGATGGAAAAGATCTAGGCCCCATTACTTATTCCATTAATAATGTCTTCATTTAGTGTCGACCTTTGAATATAGCTAAAACTAGATATATAATAAGAATTGATGAAAACTATGAAAATAGGGAATTTTATCTTAGAAAAAATTTGTTGATAATAATAGAAGATAAACAAATAACATATAGAAGATGATTGAGGAACGTAACGGTGAAAATCATATTAACTCTATAGAAAAGAAAACTATGCTCGAATGGATGTGATCTTGTGGAACCTCAGTGAGGTGTGAGGAGGTACTCTTGTTCTCTAGACTAATGCTTGGGAGAAAAAAATGATCCACATTAAAAATAAGTTACGTTACCTTTTTCTTAAAATACACCTATAAATTTACATGGGATATAAATGCATTACACATCATGTAATGATTGGGTTTTTTCCCTATGAAAAAAATCATTGCACATCGTGTACAGGGTCTGGCCGAAAAAAATGACATTTTTTAGTTAAATTCATGATTTGTATTTATATACATTTCATTTATTTAGTCAAAATCTTGGTTTAATCCATCATGCTAAATTCCCATCGGTAGCTAACAGACCATCCTAATGGATTTCACTAAGTTCAATGCCCAAAAGATGAACTCAAAAAAGGTTTAACTATAATTAAATGAAACTGCACCCAATAAAATTTTAGGATGTTACAACCCCCACTCATTAATGAAAATCATCATATAGTTTCCCTTATAAGGGTGGAAAAGAAATATTAGTGAAATTTTTCAGACACTGAGCACATATATTGTCATCTCTCTTCCTAGTATTATCCTTCATAAGGTCATGTTGTCATGGCTCCTAGTCTAATGGAATGGAACTTCCATGGGAATCCTGGATGCTCTGATCAATAATGTGTATTAGAAAATCCTCAGTGGAGGAATCCACCACAATCATAATATCATTCGAATTAAAAAAATGAGAATGCTCCAGATGTTAATGGTGTAGCTGCAATATATTAAATACATATTGCATGGAACGATACTTATGAGGTAACAAAAAATTGTAGGCTACTAGAATTACATTCTCCATCGTCTAGAAATATAAAACATAACAAAGTGGTATATTTCATAGTCTCTGAATCCATATATGACCAAATAAAATAAAAACAAAAAAGAATAAATGTGCCACCAAAAACTTTATAGGTATGTGGGGATGATCATTAGAAGACATTTTTCATGAATGAGTGATATCCATAAACATATAAATCTATTTTACTGGCTCTGATGTTTCCAAAATTAGAGGAGGACCTAGTAGTTCTATGTTATGGGTCTTTAATCATCACAAGGGTGAAAGGTATGTGCTACTATAATGGTCCCCATAGAGGGGAATCTGAATCATTTCTAAAAAATATTATTATAGGAAAAAACCATGATAGGTAACTATTTATCCCATGATCTTACAAAGTCAAGGGAATATTTTTAGATCATGTACTCTAGTGAAAATATCATCCTCCTAGAATTCCCATCATTCTGATGGTGATATGATACACATAAAAGAACCTTAAAACCCATTCATTTCTACAACCATGGAAAAACTATGGAATAAAATGAGCATACCTGCATGATATGGTAAAATGTAGAACACTATAATAGTGTAGATTTACTCGAATATAAAGTATCCCAATATCATCAACTAATAATGTCACTATGATAGGTAGGAAGTGTGAGACCATGGTCAACTTGTCGATGATCACCCATTCCACATCACTGCCTCATGTTGATATTATAAAACCCATTCCCAAATCCGTAATAACGTCATCCCATTTCAAATAAGGAATTTACATGGGTTTAGAAGTCTATTGGGTCATATGTGCTCAATCATCACCTGCTGACATGTGGAGCACCGAGTGACAAATCATTTTCTGTTCCTCTTCATACCTAGATATGAATAATGAGGAAATATATCTTGATACAACTTGGTAATACCTAGGTAAACTACCCAAACAAATTAATGATACTCCCACATCAATTCTTCAAATATGCATGAAGGAACCCAGATATGTCATTGAATGATTATAATATCACCATCATCGATAACTCAACCAAACTGTATGGCCTCAATTGATGCACTCTCCCTTAGGAAAAATCGTTCAGGATATTAAACTTATCACATACATAACCATTCCATAAGGGAGTATTTGACTAGAAAATATAATAAAATAGGTTTTCCATGATATTCTTTAACCTCTAGGTGCATATTTTGAAATTTTGTCCCCAAAACTAATACCCACTACTGGTCTCCTAGATAACATATGTCTTATTCATCTAACTCAGGGAATCAGTGACTCAATTCCCCTCACCATGTGTATAAGACTGCTAAAAATCAGATGACTTTAGGTACTCTACCCACCTAAGCTATGTAGTATTCATCTCCTTATGTGTGGAGATTTATTTGATTCTTATATTATCTGTGTAAAAAATGAACCTATATCCCATTATCTAATGCCATCAATATTGAAAACTATGAACCACATCTATTAGATTGAGGACATATGTTGGGTAATTCTTCTCATGAGGTCTTAGATAGAGGGACCCATATGCTAAAATCTAATCACTATACCTCTAAACTACTCCATGTCTGATTAGCGATGAATCAAAATAAACTATGTATCATCTAACCATATATAGAATAATCCATATTAGCATGACAGTCAGTCACCAATTCAATTACCTGGAAACTTTTTCACTTCTGTTTGACCATAAAAACATTACACCCTTCTTATTCAATATGTACTTCTAGTCATGTGATGTCTTGAATAAAATTACTATAATTTCTAGACAGACACAAGAAATAATATATGTCAAAGACATTCATAGGATATTCCATGGAATCAATGACTCTAATTATTTATGGAACAATAGATACTCCATCCTCATAAATTATATAACCCAAGAAATGAACATTATAAATCCAAAAGATTAATTTTTTTAGCATAGAATATAGCTGGTCATAGCTCAATGTATTTAGAAAAATATCAAGATATTTGGCATTGTTGTGTTGAGTGGAAGAACACACCATTATAGATTCCATGAAGAATACCAAAAATGATTCCAAATATAGGTATATAACTCAATTCCTTATATCCATGAATATTTCTAGCACATTAGTAATACCAATTGCCACAACCAAATACTCTTATAATCCTTACCTACATCAGAATATTGTATATGGTATGTCTAAATGCCTCTCATGCACATGACGGTTGTCCTAACCTCAAATCAATCATTAATAAAACTATATCTCCTCAATGATGGTTGAAGATATCATCTATTCATGGAAGTTGATACATTTTCCTAACATCAAAGATGGTTAAAAATATCTAATACATTAAAAACATGAGGGTAACATCAACAATCTTGAAATATATGAAAGGTTAAACCCATAGACATGTAACTGTCCCTACAAAACCCTTTGCTTATATGTATTTCAACTCATTATTGAGGTCCATAAGAAATGTAGGTGTCACTCAGTATGAAAAAAATGGGAAGTGGTTTCACACATGATTGTTTCCCAATATTTAACTCCACCACTCTCTTAAGAGGCTATCTAAAGAAGTACTCATGGATGATATCCCAAAAACAATCCACCATAGTAGCTAATTCAAAATGCAACATTCCCCGATAAATCAAAATGTGACAACCAAAATAGGAATTCACTCTACCATGCACATGATGCTTAGGTCAACTCGAATCTCATGGAAATACCATACTCCCTCATGAACATTATCACTACCATCAGGTAATGTAAAAGGAACCCTTATGTGATAAAAATCAACATTGGTTTTGTAAGGAACTAGCTAGTCCATTTTGAACATGACATCAAAACATGTCATCTCATGGACATTAAAATTCCACAAGAATAAGTTCCAACCTTTTTTGAGGGGATATAATAGAATTGGAATATACAATCTGAACAATAATAGGAACAACCAATAACATCAATATCACATCCTAATTACAAGGAGGTACCCCATGTTGTAGTACAAGAGGAAAAACATGTGGATTTGGGCCCACCACCTCTGAGTCATGGTCTTCATAACCCTCATAGTGCATGAATAAAGGAAATCATGGACACATATTTCTACAATATCATAATTCATTCCACAAATAATATATATCACCAGATAAGATTAATGATAGTTGGAAAGAATAGGCACACAACCTTCATATAAATGAGTCACACATCTCAGCTAGCTCTTAAATTCATATCACAGTTATATTATATATCACATTATATTACAATAGTCATTTCCTAATACCAAATAGTATAGTTATTCTAGGGTCATGTTATCATATAACACTACAGTGGTTCTGGTAAATGGAGTGTCAATTGAAATGTATAGAGGAAATCACCAGTTACATTAAAATTATCATACCTATTTAGTTATAACCATTTAATTTAAATTTTTAAATTTATTTTTGATCATACTCATTTATGTAATCATATATATATCATTGTATCGTTAAATTTGTCATCATTCCCAACTTATAAAGGCTCATACACTTTATAAATTGCATTTGATACAACATTTAACTATGACCTAACATTTTTTTCTAGTATCATGATGTATCTTGTCATGTGAAATAATTTGAAATATTGAATCATCAAATAAATTTTATAGAAGTACATGATTTATAAATTACATTTGTATTTCATTTAACAAAAACAATCTAATTGTCATATCATCGAACCATTGTTCTAAGGCTCAAACATGAAATAATTGGTTAATTATGATGACAACATCATTTTATATTGGATTACACTTCTTAGGATGACACACACACTTTAATTAATCTAATTTTGATGTTCTTAAAATATTCCTTAGTACATTTATATATATTATAATATTGGGACTAATAACAATCATGGGAAATATAGGCAATGCACATAATAATATAAATATGGAATTGCATAATTCATGACATATAAATCCTTATATTCCTAGTATGATGAATTAAATGATATTCCATAATCCTATTTGTCAAAGGTAAAATAAATTAAAACATAATAAAAACAAAAATAACATCACAAAACATGTGTTTCACCAAATAGTGTCATCTGTGAACATTAATAGGCAGAACCAATAATAATAATAACCCATCCTAGATAATTTTGGTACCCCACTATGTAGGACATATACTCCAAAGGATTGGATTTGTGACATATTATGATAAGTACTGATATCCTATCTGAAACCCAAATAGTATCTCAAAGTAAAAAAATAACCTTTATGTCACATTTTAGAATACCACCATAGAATCCAAAATACAGTTCTCTGAGAAAATTGGCCACATGACCAGATGCATTCCTCCTTGTATGCCAAAGGCTACCAACTATTAGTGATGGCCTATGATGTATCCTTTGGGTGATTATTAACTTATGATTCCTTTTTTACATAGTAGAATATAAAAATTGCAAGCAATAAATATAGTAAAAAATAAGCAGTAGCTGAATAAGAGTAAGAATAAATAACCATACAATCTAAACAATATGAGGAACTGAATTTTAAATATATAAAACAATAATTATTCTCATGTCCTGTATCTATACAATAAATATGTAAATAGGATTCTTGGAAAATAGGAATATACCAATTTCTAAAAAATAAAAAAATAACAAATGTTATCTCAACTTGAATCACAATATTAGATTAGTCCTCTACATCAGTACTCCATCCTAGAAGTGAAAATATATCATTGGAAGATGTATGATTTTATTTATATACACATAAAATAATGAATCCTTTTTGGGTGCCATAGGTTTCCCAATAAAGGTGTAAGATGTATTCATTTAGCCACAACCAATTGTTCATATATCATACAAGTCTATGTATATAAAATGAGTACTGTGAATGGGAATGGTATGCCTCTGGGACTTTGGGTCATGTATTGCGGGTCATGTCGGGCCTTGTGCCTTGGGACTAGAGGTCATGTACGGGTTCCCCTTAAACAATTAAAAAAGGGATTATCTATAATAAAAGAAAAAGAAGGCCTTCGGGTCATTCGAGCAATGTAATGAAATAAATAAATATAACATTTCTATATGACTTCCTCGTGGATAAATGGCTGACACTACATGATTTAACCTATGTTGGTTGTCCCTAAACCTAGGTGAATATATGAATATATGATATGGGTATAATAATTGGTCATCATATACGTGGTATAAAAAATTGATAATCTCTATGCATGTTATTGGATGGGGGGACGCGTCCTTGGAATAACAATGATACATATATAGATTTAAATAAATGTCCTCTTAGAATATACTAAATGACATTTTCAGCCCATAGATGGTGATCGATAGAAGGAATCCCATGTATCTCAACAATAGCTATATAAATAACCATTAAAAAATAGTCTACCAAATATGATCTATAAAATAAATCCCAAGTATAATCCTTGGCATGGTTCAAGAATTATCCACTGGTCCTACCCCATATACCTCACATAGGATCCCAATTGTCTCTCATGGAATTATATTACCATGATCAATTTGGTCCCATATATAGTGGCTCCCCTAGGGAACCAGTACCACTCATAGGTTGGTATGTCATCCATCCCATTACCCCATCCAACACATTCTACAAAAAAAAACCATCACCCCCAGTGTATTTACATTATGTAATAATTCCTTATTATATAGAATGATGAGACCTTCCAGTGAGTCCTTTAATCAGGACCCTTATATCACACTCATCTTAGTATGAGGTATTTAATAGCTAAGGGAATCTCATAACATTTAAACAAGGAACTACAACCATAATACATTAATCATGTTGTAAGATTCATTTAATTAAATCACAAAAAGGTGTTCCATAATTCAAAATGGTCTAACTCATGGACCACCATTATCCATATATCATTTCACAAACTATATATAATTATTAATAAGTAAGACACATATGTAAAAATGTATATTAGAAATGTATGGAAAAGGGAATTTAGGCCATTGAGGAAGGGAACATTCATGAGGGTGTCTCACAATGATGAGATCATCTATCTAAGTTGATTCACCATTATCTAAAAACATATTAGACATTTAAAGACATTAAATATAGTCAAAAAATGTCATGGAGGTGAGAGTATAAGAATCTAGTGTGCAATACAACAGTGTATAATATAAATAAAAATATAATTTTGATAAAATATATACACTAATTAAAAAATTATTTTAGAACTACTCTCTTCTACTATCACCCCATGTATCAAGATATAATGGGAGAAATCAAAATAAAATATAAAAACACAAAAAAAATTTAATATAATCTCACAAAAAAATAGAACTAGTGAGAAGAAAATAAATAGTGGAAAGAAGGAAGATGATGGAAGATGTCACTAATTCGGATCCAATGCACCTAATAGTGACATAAACTGAGCTTAGACAGAGGAAATCAAATAGAACCTTGATGAGGAATGAGGAGTAGATATTTTATGTTTTCTCTCTACAAAAGAGAGTAAAATGGGCCTCTATAAAAATAATAGTCCTTTTAGTTTTAAAAAAATAGGCCCCAAAATTTACACACCATGTAAATGCATTTCACATTGTATAATAATTTGGTCCCCCACCCCCATAGAAAAAAATTAAACATTCTAAATCGACTCTAGATATCCATGTTCATATTGTGTATTTAAATAAATTTTGTGCATTTATATACATGCTCTTTATTTGGTTTGTAGCCAAGTTCCTCCCCTCATGGTACCTTCTCATGGTATTCTAATCGATTGACTAAAAGGCCATGCCACCATGATTTTAGACAAAAGATGAACTAAAAAATGCTTAAACTCACAGTAAATGAAAAATAAATATCATATTTTTTGATATTTTTTAGGATAAAACTATAATTTTTCTTTAGATTATGAATTTTACATTGGTATGGGTGATTGGATAGTAACAAGATGTCTTTAGTAGTTATGTTATTTTGAACATGTGTTTTATAAGTTCATCTACCACTAGAGATGGGAGTAATTTAATAGGTTGAATAAAGGATTTTGGAGCATTAGTCTTTATAGTAATTATATGTGGTGGGTTGGAAACTATTCTTTTCTCATCTTGCATAGTATGACCATTCTATTTCTATGATTGTTTATGGATTTCTGAGGAGAGGCCAATGTATTCTGTCTATGTGCATGGGGGATGGAGTCTCAAGTTATATAGCTCAAAAAAAGGTATAAGGATGTGTGTTGGTATTAAACCACCATTCATGTGTGTTTTTTCTATGTTGATTCGCAAAATGAAATAATCAATTCATTTGATAGATAACAAATCATTTTAGTAGGTAGATATGGTGGTGGGAAGCACCATATATCATAATAGGATGTTATGATCATGGTGATAAGGTGGGGTGATTGATGAAGCTAATTATGAATCATTTTGTGATGTTTTCATGATTTAGGATGGATTTGTGATGTTGGGAATCAAATTATAAATTTTTTTATAGTGGTATGTGGTAGATCAACTTTTGATGAATTATGATTTCTGTTATTGGAGCTACACTACAAATCACATTTGATGTTCAAAGATATAATGTTATGCCTTGATGGTGAATTGACATTCAATATCAATTAAGATTGTTGGTTGAAAGGAATATGATGAATCTTGAGGATGAAATTTGTTATGGTGAGAATGTTTTAATACCCCTGCCATTATTAAATTATAATTTATATGGTATTTAAATTTTTTGGATGTGGGTGGATGGATCATTTCATGAACATGGACTAATATTTTCCATATTGTAGTTTAATTATCCCAAAATATTGTTTTTGATGTAGTTTGAGTGCTAATATGTGTCTTAGGATCTCATGCATGTAATTGGACATTTATAGTAATATAATATTGAATTTGTAGAGTTATATAAATGGATTAGGTATTAGTGGGCCATGTTTTATAGAATCCATGTAACACCCTTTTTCTGAGGTTGTTTACCTTTATTTTTATAAATATCATAGTTATTTTTGAATAGGTAGTGAATGGTTGTTGGGAAATAATGTTTATTGTACACTAAATCATCTGTGCTACATTGGATATGGATTTGTTATTCTAGTTTTTACATGGTTTTAGAAAAACTATGTGAAATATTGTTGACTAATGTTGTACCAAATCAAAATCTTGGTATATGGTTTTGTAATATATGTAGATCAATAACTCGAAGGGGGGTATACATGTATAATTACTACTACATGGCTTCCATATGGTATAAAAAATTGGGTTTAAGAACATCCCATATTATTATAAGTTAATAATTCGGAATTTTCAATTTGATATTTGTCGAGGGTCTACCCCTATTTCTTCTCCCGCTCCACATGTGTGGCCTAGCTGACGCCCACAGTCCTACCTCTATTATTATTACATGAATTTGACGATTCTTATTGAAAATTTATTGGTGTTTAATGTGATATTCAACCCCATGTGTATTTATTTTTTATTTATCCGTTATTTATTTTTATTGTGGGTTCCCTAGATTAGTTTTTTGGTTTAGATTTTAGAACAATTTGATGAATCGTCAGTTTTTTATTTATATTTTTATTAAAATAGTGGTCATAAACTCAAGACAATAACTGCACATTGTTAAATATTTTCTTGATTGAGTTTTGTATCTATATGAATTTTTCTGGAGTATTGGGAAAAATTCAATAGAATTACTTATATTATTGCCTTTGATTATTAAGGGTTTTCCTCAGTTACTATTGAATGTACATTGTGTACTTCACATGTGATTTTGTTTGTGGGTTTATTGAAATGGGAACATCTACTTAGATTTTGATTGTTTTTCTAATTTATCATTTCTAAAAAATAATAAATAAATTGTTAAAATTAATTTAATAAATAATTAATAATATTTTATAATTAAATATTTGATTTTTTTCCATGGGATAGGGCCTATAGTGGTTTGAATATCGTCATTGGACTAGGTTGGGTCTCAATGAGGATGATCTGGTGACAATCTAAGTGAAATGGATAAAAATGACTTTGTTGGTTTATTTTACATACCCATATGGTATTTAGGAAATAAAATAATTCATGTGTTATGTCTGATCTTGAAACTGTGTTTCTTCAACCTTTTTGAATAAGAACATTTTTTAATTTAATTTAGTACATGGAATTTTATAATGTTGTAAAGTTCACATTTGACCATATTCACTAGATATCATTCCTCAATCCCCAATGGTCAAGTCCAATATTTCATTTTTGTTCTTTGATCAATAAAACCCCCTTTGGTGGTGTAATTCGATTATGTAAGAAATGTTACCCTAAGTATAGGTTTCTTGTTAATGTTCGCCTAGAGAAATATGATGTGATGAAAATGAGGAGTCCCATTATTCCTTAGTAGACCCATGAAGAACCTCAAATATATTTATTTAGCTTGATGAAAATGAGGATACTATTCGCCCACTGTAAATATTGATATTATATTGGTGTGTAGAACTCATAGAGATAGAGTTATTTGTTTGGTGAGTATACCAAACTAATGGAGACTTGAAAATATGATTGGTACATTTCTATATATGGATAGTTATGCTAATTGGGCTTGTATTACAAGGTTAAATAGGTAGTATGTCAACCACGATAATGTTTTAGGGGGCTTCTCCACTATGGGATAGATCTTAAACTAATATTTTTGAATGATAAGATAGATTCGATGAGGATTTTCTAGGAATAATGAGTCCAATGGCCCCCATGTGGCTTCCCAAGTGACATGATAACCCTATTTAGATGGTGTTATTATGAAATTGATAGTTATTATTCTAGGTTCCATCATAGAACCCCAATAATTTATTTTGTCGGTTATGAACATGATGATTTCATTTTGTAAAACTGAGAGGTTGGACATTTCTATGTAGGATAGGCCTAGGTATATATCCATCACTGATGATATATGATAAGAGAAAGAGGTATGATCTAAGATATATTCCTGAAAATTGGAAGAATTTAACATTATCCATGTATAAACTGGTAGGGTATAGGGAACTACACATAGATTATGGTACTATTTAATTCCATTATTGGGAGTCCTGTACTATTCATATATACTTAGTGGGTAAACCATAATGTTTTTAGCTTAAGTATAATTTTCGGGTCAAATACCAGGTGTTTATATCATGTAGATAATGTAGTTCCTCCCCCATGTGATTATCTCATGTATACTATGTGGGTTATCTTCTAAGGAGTTTATTATGTATATACTGGGTGGTTTTATTTCTAGGTATTTATCACATGAATAATCCATGGGTTAACACCCTAGTGTTTATCTCATCGTCCCTACGTGGTTATTTAAAAAATTATCTCATATATACCAATAAGTTCAAACCCCATGTTCTTATCTCATCTATATATAGTACTCATATATTATGTACTTATCTCATATATATCGAGTGGAACAGACGACGAGTGTTTATCTAAAATATACTGGGGTGATATAGATCCAAGGATGGTTACATAGGTTGGAATGGTTACACAATATTCATAAAGATACTCTAACACCACCCAAATATTGTATGGAATCAGATACTAGTTCTAGGCTCAGAGATGACCCCAAATTATGGTTATATATAGTTGGAATGATTATGCTACATTCTTATAAACACACTAGAACTTGTTGAACCGAGGTTTGGTTATCAAGATTCTATGAAAGAACATGAGGATCAATGATATATTATTTTATTCTCCCACAAAAATTTATATTTATATTATGTGTATATCACATGTTTACCCATTTTTTAACTAATTATGTATGATACTCCATTTTTAGTGCCCTACCGAGTTTTTCTGACATCCTTCCTGGGAAACCATGGAAAATGTGTACCTAGGCACACATCACTCCCTTAATTGTTCTTGTTGGGAAGACTGATGAGAATGGATTTTTCATCTAGATAACAGGGAAAATATTGGATACCATTATGAGGTATAAAAGATATTTATAGTGGGAACTATTGTACAATTATTTTACTCTTGCAATCTATTTTACTCTAGTAATCTATTTACAGTAATCATAACTTGATATACCTAGTGAAAATAAATGTGTCTCAAAAGATATTCAGTATTACAACCTCATCCCCAAAAGTGTACCCCTCCTAGGATGGAAATGAGAGAATGAGGATGGGGACTACACATTTTCTACCATCATTAGGCCCCGTGTTGGTGACTTACACAGAGGGTATATAAAATATAAAATGGGAGGCAATACCTTATATGAATACATGCATAAAAGGGATGTAAGAAAGATACAACAATAAACTCCTACTCATAATAATAAATTATATCCCAAGAAAATTCAGGTAATTACATATAGTACTCAAAAAAAATGAATACAAATAGTCCAAAAAAGGTAAACTCGCAAGAAACCATGAAACTAAAACACCTCTGAAAAATCATGATCTGGTACTATCCAATACGATGTGAAACAACCCTCCTTTTGATCTGAAAGATGTATATATAAATTGGGTGGCTATATTAGAATACTCAGAGAATAATCCCTAGTGCCTCTCATACAGAAGTTAAATAAAGCATACTAATACAAAATGAGCGATAAATTATGATAAATCATAATGTTAATATGAATACTACATTCCAAGACATAGTATATCTATCTCTGACCATGTTATTCATTCACGATATCATAAAATATAATTCCCCAGCAAGGGTACCCTACTACCGCTTCCCCAGTAGATTTCCTCCCTACACCACTATCGAACATCCTTATCCATATATATATATCTAAATGTAAGATAGCATGTAGAATCATGTGTTATGTATTACAGCATGCATCACATTATCACATCATCCCATTAAATATCTCTATATATTAACATTGAATTGTCTTTGATCCATTATAGTGTCAATGATGTGTATCATATATATGGTATTATTCCACAAGTTACCACATCGCATACATTGAGTAAGGTACCACAAACCATAATATCCTATGAATTTCATACATAAAATAATCATTTGGATACTATATCCAGATATACATGTCTCAAATATAACCACAATCTGTTATATCAATCTAAAAAAATATATTGGAAAACTAATCATTGTGCATACTGACGTATAATACTACCAAGAGAAGAGAGTTGGGTCTGAGGCGGTTGTTATCCATCCATCATCATGTTAGAAATGCTGGGAAAACACCCCCCACATTCCACTAGGTATTAGTCACCCTACCAATATTGGTGGGGAAATGATTAATATAAAAAAATGTACAAAATATAATTTAACACACAGCCAAGCTATTGTCCAAAAATATACACCATCTATCATCAGTCATACATGTGTCTACCACTACTAGGTATTGTATATTCTATAAGAACACATGAAATTAATAATAATTACATTAAATTATATATTTTGTTTTAAAAAATTCACATGATGTTAATTATTTCATTGATCGTTAATTAGTAACCATGTTCTGATTTTCACATTTCATTAAAAACCACTGTGGATTCCATTCCCTCCTAGAATAATCCAAATCAATTACATAGTTTATCAAGATAATGAAAATTAAATTCTATAAAAAACAATCCCATTGGTTAATAATTTTGTGAATATTTATTAAATTTCCATAATTCCATATACTATAGTAAAACATCCTACAGTAAAATTAAAGAGATTCATGACCAAGAACATCCAAATACCTTATGAATTTGTGAAAGGAATGCAGATATAAAGGAAATTTGAAAATCATTCCCTTTATATATATTCATAGACATAATGTATAATTTTTTACCACCTAGGTGGTGAATCCAATCTTCAAGCCATCATGATTCCATCCCCAAAACCACAATGTATATCTCCATGCATCTACACATCATTGTCATCAACTGTTTCCACACCCTCGGGCCTCCCAACCCAAATATCCACAGACATCCTATGATAAAATTTCACTATAAGGATCATATCAAGATCACATTGAAGGTAGAAAATAAAAAATCATATTCATGATTGAATTATCACACCAAAAAATAAATTAACATTCACTGAAAATAAGTTCTCACATCCTTAAACCCATGTAATCCATCCATTATAAAAAATTGGAATTATGGGACCCACTAATTTTTCCCCAAAAAAATAATTGGTTTTTATTCCATCATTATTTATCCGAATAATTATTCAAAAGTTAAAAATAAGGTCAAACTAAGGAAACATTTAAAAAATTATATCAAATTATATTAACATTCTCTATAGAATAAATAAGTTTCCTCAAATGGTGAGAAGAAAAATACTCAATTTACAAACCTTTTTTTATCAACATCAACAATTAACAGGATTCAATGACTTTATAAACACCATTATCACATTTAGTAACATCATAAAAAAAGTCATACTTCCAAAAAAATTTATTACCATAATTTTATGAGATGCAATGGATTTGGATACATGTGACTTCATTATTTCATTATCAAAAAATAATAATTTATCACCTTTCCATTTTTACTAATTAATTTTTATCAGTATGATAATCCATGAGAACCCATCATTCTAAACACACCATAACATATATAAAACAACATCTAGGAAAACAAGGGGAGAAGTGTTATCATAGTAAAAACCATCATCTTGTTATCATTATACATATACCAGTTCCATTTCTAACCAGGTTTATTTTATAACTGGGTTAATTTCATCACCATATAAATGGATAAAACATGGTCAAGATATTATTTCATGTATGAAAATTAACATAAGATGAAAGAAATCCCCTACATCGAACAACTGATGTTATTTAAATAGAAATGGAACACGAATGTAGATATCTAGTCACCTACCCCTTGAAAAAAAATGACCTCAGAAGGATTTCAGGCCATGATAACATTAGAAACCAACCATGAACACTCTATTATAATTATATAGGAGAGACACAAAAACATGAAATGAATTAATGGAGTTAAACGAGATCAATCAAAGAAGAACCACTAGTGAAAGAAGGAATAACCTACAATGTATTACCATGGATTAATCATGGGAATTCAAAGATTAATCCCAACTTAAATAGACATAAAAGTCCTTTGAAAAACACTATAGGGTGTATTGGGGTTGAGTGTGATAGTTGGGAGAAAACTATGTTCAAATGGACTTAGTGGTATTTATAGATGCACTAAAAAATAGTTCAATGGAGTAATCCCATAGACCACTTGGAAAACAATGGATGACATAAGGAATTATATGGTTCAGCATGATGGAGCACAATGTATACCCCCTTGGTAAATGTCATTTCTTAGTTTCATGGAATGATCCTAGAAAGGGGGGTTGAGGTCTACAGAGCACTTTTAATCACCTTGTCATAGAACCCCTTTACAAACATGGAAGGTAAACATATCCCAACCACAATGACACATCTACCCCTTGATTTGGTAATAGACTCAACACACATTATAATATAGGCACCTAAATCCATGAAATAGTTATCTACAATATGTAATGGCCTATGCTTCAGCTTTCTAGTATGGTGTAGCCATACCTAAAAAGATAGTATAAATGATTACCTCCATGATCCCCCAGGTGTTTCAAACAAGATCTTCTATACTAAAACCAAAACCCATATAGTGTATCATACATCTAACCTCCATAGCCATTTAATTTTTGGTAGGTTCACCCTCCGTTCCTTCAAAACCCCTAGAAACATCATGAACCCACCTTTGAGTGCCTCTGACACCCAAAAAATAAAAAATAGAATGACTAATGGGATTTATAACCATATATAATATATCTCTCAACCATTATAATCCATTCAAATTAAAAAAACTATAGGGACCAAAATTGAAATGGGTCATCAGAATAAAAACCCCACGAGACACCTCTCATGTTCCTCATCATCAGAAGAGCTCAATCAACTCATCATGGGTAAAAAATGTACCATGAAACAGTAAATAAGTACTCTTAAAACACACTATTTGATAGATACCTCTCAAACAATACTATGGAAAAAAATAAGGAAACTGGTGAAAACTATCCCATAAACCAAAAATGGTTTGACATCCAAAAATGAGCAATACCATAGTGGAAGATCTAAGAAACAAATAGCTTAGGGTAATAAGAACATATTAGGGAATCACCTTCTTAATAATACCCATACATTCCATAATTCTACCATAATCTATATTCCAAGAGTATAGAATAACCTTACAACACCTACTCCCAGTAGGCCAATATATCCAAAGGTCTTTCATTGAAGTACACATCATTTTCCACATCGCTCTTACCCATATAGATGGCATGTGTGTCTTCATGAATATAATGATGATTCTTTACTACAATAAAAAACCATGTGTCAGGATCACATATGGGGGAAGTTCTATCTGATATTGCACAATTTTGACATGAAAAACAATGGAAAATGATAGAAAATCATTGAGGTAGCTTACACCAATTATAAAATATTCAATGCCCATAAGGATGAGTCATTGTCTGGAACATTTTATCTCTAACATCAAATTTCAATTGTAACCTAATATGATTTGAATAGGGGTTTTAATGGTCCTTTACATCTATCATCCTCTCATGAATTACTTCAAAAATATATTTCATATTATATAAATGTTCATTATTGAGAATTATAGACTCCCCAACCATAGTACAACAACTCAATTAATAGAATGGTTGACCATATGAAGATTAAAATTATTCTATGGAAATGGTGGAGTCGATGAAAACATTATCAGAAACCACATCTAAATGAAGGTTCCTCATCAACAAACCCCCAAAATCCTAGATGAAGAAATGTAACATGAGATCAAGAGTCTCAATAGTTCACTCTATCTGAACATCCATATATTGATAAAATGTGGCGATAAGAAATAATCAAGTGGCAATATCATTATAAGGACCTCAACACACCCTTTGTATAAAACTAACATCATTACCAAATATTATCATCTTCAAAAGTCTTTGGTTTCTCACCAGCACATCCAGTTATTGCCTCATCAAATTATCCACTATGATAGACTCTATGATCACTATAACTTTGGATTATTTCATAAAACAACCCACTATAACCCATATGGAATCTTAGACTCCTATATCTCAATTCCATCATAATGTATTACCACATCCATGAAGGAACATATAATGGAAAGCAAAACAACCTGTAAAATAGCTATCATCCTTCACATTTTGGAAAAAAATATAGAGAAACAAACTCTACAACTACATTATTCATCTTAATCCATAAAAACTACCCTCTTAGGGCATAGAAAATATTTTTCCATGACATGATTCACCTCCTATAATGATATATAGAAGTCAAAGAGAACCATATCATGCATCACCAAAGGAAAAAATAAATTCAAATAGAAATAAATACTATTTTTCATCTTAGAACAACCTTTTGAGGATCGCCAATGTAAAATAATTCCATAGAGAATCACGCCTTAGAATTCCATAATAGGGACTCCTCCACCAACTACACCATTAAGACTACACTATCATCTGGAATATACAAAAACTTCCTCTAACCTATCCTGTATCAAGAAGCATACTATGAGTTATTCTATTACTCTCCAAGAATCTTCATATTTTTACACAAACTTAGTTCATGTATTAAGTGTTGGTGTGTCATCTGATGTATATAAAATCTCAATTTCCTATTACTAAAAAAATTCCGCCCACTTTTATTGTAAAAGTATCATGTAACGTAAGGAGAATCTGTACCTTCAGATTATATGATCGGTAAAAATCAAAAAAATCACTAAAGAATTAATGTCACCATAGTTTCTAGAGAAAAATGACAACCACTAACACAAGATCATTGGTGTCATATTTATAGTCATAGTTATGTAACTATAAATATTTATAATAAATCATTGATATCTATTTCATTATAACAAAACCATACCCAACAGGTGAATAATTACAAAAAAAACTGAAAATGAACACCTTCTTCTTGTAGACAATGAACTAGAGAACTAACCACCTATCTTATAGGGACTTCAAATCTACCTATCACATGTTAGTGATCATGAAATATAGATAAATTAATTGTAAATTTTTTATTGGGGTCTAAAATAATATGAAACTAGTTATGAACCTTCTATATTAGCATTCCAGATGATGAACCCCTTGCGCAACTGTCTTAGTGGTTTCCCAAGAAATGAATTATACTATTTTCAAAGAATAAAAAACTACTCCCTGCAGGTAAATTACATTCCAAATGAAACATACACCTGGATACAAGAATTCAACCTAAAAAAAATTCATGAATAGGTATTGATGATGATGAAATCCCAAAATGGTGTGTAGATTCTCTGCCCCACCCCCCTCAGATGTGGAGTAAACAAGGATTCCCTAGATGAATAACACCATGCACTGATCGTGGATCAATCTAAACACTACATTATTCAAACCAATTAACACATCTGAAGTGTTCATTATACCAAATAAATTACAACTAACTCATAAGTTACACAATTTCATCATAAAGTAGTCTGCGAAATAACCTCATCATTCACCCACATCTATTTATGTTCAAATCGCAAATCCATCACCAAGAACCAATTTTCTCCCTTCAAATGATTAAATAAAACAGTAATCATTGGAAGAGTACAAAATTGCATAAATTTTACTTTCTCCTAGAATTGATAATCTATAAAATTTATAAAATTTAAAGTATCCCTTTTCATGAAAAAATGGTGCACTTATGGGTGACACACTCAGCTGAACAAAACCCTACTTCAAAAGATCATCTTGTTTTACCCATATCTCCGATAAATCAAAAGGCTCCACCAAATATAGTGACATCATGATATGATAAAATCATATTTGTAACTTTATCCCAATAGTGAACACTTCTCAAGGGGGTAATGATACATAATCCTCAAAAAATGTAATTAGGGTACAATTCTATGATCATGGAAAACACCATTTGTTGAACCTTCGACAAACTCCCTATCAAATCGTCTATCAAGGAAGGAAAGGATGGAACATGCCTTAGATTTATATGATGGTCTCTCTCACTATGATAATCTAATGGATCTCCATCAACATTATAGATATATCATATGTCCTGAAGAAATTAAAAATAACTTAAATGAAATATAGCAAATACATACCAATGATTTTATTTTAGGTATTTTTCTATATATATAGGATGTCAACCCAATAGTAGTTCTACCCAAACAATATATTAGAGATTCCACATACAATAAAGAGATAATATCAACCTCCAATAGGGGTGGTTAGTGATAAGGTATCATTATAACACTCTACCACTATACCAAATAATTAAATAGGGAATGTGATATGATGAACTGTGTGACTCCAAAATCAAATAAATAATACACTAATGTAGAAAAAAATGAACTACGAACCACCAATGATGTTCGACTAGCTTAGCACTAGAAGATTTAGATCATGAATCATACCATGAACTTCTTGACATCCTCTCTACACATGATAATTACCACCTCCATAGCATCATTATGTTCTCAGAGGATTAGTATCATATGAGTCTTTCCTCAACCTACCTCATATCCTCTCTCTAGATCAGAAGAAGATGAAATCCATAACATCCTCCTTGGATGAAACTAACAAAACAAAAGAACATAACGTGGACCACCACAACACATTGATATTATAAAAACAATATTCCCCTCAAAAAAGGGGACCTAGGCCTCCATAATTAAAAAATTAATCTTTTCCTACGGATTAGGATTGAGATACACCATAACAGGAAAAGCGTGATGATGAATCATGGAAGCTATGCCCGGTTGACCAAAAAAAACTTCTATCCGAGTAACAGGGAAAACTGGACCACATATCTTATTAATATGGGATTCAATTGAACCCCCACTCATGAATATCTAGTTCTAGTAAACATCCCTTAAATGACATAATCTCTCTCCATCACCACTGGGCACGTCGACCAAATGAATGTGGTGACCTGGCGCTGGACCTCTAGATGAAAATACTCATCAAAAAATATTGAAATGGACTCCTAATATATAAATAGATATAAATTAACATATATATGTATCTTGAAATGGATTGCATGATCTTTACATCTAGAACATCTTTATTGAAGGGTAATATGCTCTTGGTGAATAGTAACCATTGGAGAGAAAAAAAATAAACTCTCCAAAAAATGGCGAATCAACCTAAGATTTATTTAAAATAAATTTGAAATTAAATATATTATTTTTGATTTATTTTATTGCACAAAAAAAATATTTTTTCCGTTGTTACATGAAATACCATGTGTATCAATCATTATACCCAAAAAAATTAAATGATACGTGACATTCTATTAAAATTTAATTATTTAATATAAATGTAATATCCAAGGAATTGTAATGGAGGGTATGAAAATGATTATATAATTTATGATCATATATTATTTAAACATATTTATTAAATGAATTTAACAATGACACATTAATAAAAATTGAAAATAAAAAAAATTTGGAAATATTAAAATGTTTTTTCTAGAAAACTATTTTTATGCAAATAAAGGATCATTACAAGAATAAATTAAAAAATGAAAATTAGGTAAAATATTATGAATAAACTTATATATTATATATTAAATTAAATATGTAACAATATTATTATTATTTTTATAGTCAATAGATAAGAATGAATCCATTTGATACTTAAAATTGTATTATTTTAAAAAGAATGGTTGTCACCTTTTTTTCCCACTTAATTTATTAAATAATTTTGAAAATTTTCTAATACTCATTTTAAAAATTAATTTTTATTTTCTAAATATTATTTTAAAATTTATATTAGGTTTTTTTAGAAATATCATAAAAGATTAATTTTTTGATGAATAGTAAAAATGTTGAATTTCAATTGAAAACTGTCTTCCCATTTAAATTATTTATTAATATAAATTAAATTTTAAATAAGATTAAAATTAAAATTAAATTAAATATAAGTAAATTAATCCATTATAGGTCATTTATATAATATTTGTTTTAAAATTTTATATAAAACCTTGTATACATTTGATCATTTTCGCTTTGAATTCCAACATTATCATCGTGTTAGAAAGATTAATTTTAAATTAAATGTTTCAATACATGTGAATTTTATTTTTAGAAATATACTTTATAGTTGTAAAAAAATAATTTATATCATCTAATGCTTTTTTTAATTTTTTTGAGAAAAAATATTAATGAAAATTATAAAATTTAATTAGAGTTGTTATGGTAATAATCGTTTTACCAGGGTGATAAAATAAAGATATTACGATTAAAATAATATGAAAACGTGTCTAAAATATAATTTATAGCCATATTTATATCCAATGATTTATTATTATTGATAATAATTCATCTTCGGAGCATTTTGGAATGAGATAAACATTGGTACATGTTCTTCATTTCAAAACATTAATAGTGCACCACTCACATAGAAAATATTAGGCCACCCACACTCCTTTCCCCTTCACACCATAAACCCCTTTTTCATTGGAAAATAATAGAACAAATAAAATTCTAACATCCTTTATATCTTCATATGATAATTCTTTTGGATATAATTACAAATTTTTAAGGATATTATTGCAACCCTATAGTGGTTACATGACGAATATGTAACATTATTAAATGATATTTATTATTTTATTACTTCTTCCACCCACATAATTAAATATTAAAAAATAAATTATAATAACATAAGAATATTGAATATACTTAGATGTTTTATTTTAAATAAATTACCTTCAAAAATTCCCACTTCTATCAAATTTTTTATGAAAATCATCATTCTAGTGTGCCACAAACTACTGCCTTGCAAACTAATGTCATTTTTTCCATTACCACCTCTCATTGTTGTGTATGAATATGGATATAATGTAAATATATACAATATTTATTACAACATTGTACATATTTTTTATTAATATCATATATATATCTTTTTTACATTCAATTATGTAGGGGATACAATTATGTTATTCATGTGTGCAGTGGATTACTGCCTCGTGATTCCATGTGATTCATTTTCACTATCAATTTTTATAGAAGATAATAAGAATACAATTAATGAACATATGTTGTATAAATGAAATAATTATGAAATTTAATATATTTTAATCATTACTAAAATAAAATATATCATTATATTTTTCACCTTTTCACTCATTTAATGTGATAATGTCATTTGTGTGCATGTGTACTATCGCCTTCAAGAAGAAATATTACTCTCCCTTTTCATAACCGCACTATATGGATGATATGTATAAGTATATTTAATGAAATAATATGTTATTTTGTATATATTATGATTTTTTTTTAAAAAACATATTACTTACCACTTTTCCACATGTTAATATTCTCCAACATGAGTTTTTATTTTATTCTATCATCTGTATCCTAAAATTATTATTATACAATTATTAGATAATGAGAATAAAATTATTAAACATCTGTTATATAAATTAAATATTTATGAAATTTAATATATTTTAATCAATATTAAAATAGAATTTATAATCTTATTTCCCACCTTTTCAGTCGTTGAATTTGATAATGTCGTTTGTGTGCATGTGTACTATCACCTTCATGGAGAAATATTACTCTCCCTTTTCAAAACCACACTACATAGATGATATGTATAAGTAAATTTAATGAAATAATATGTTATTTTTTATATATTACCATTTTTTAAATAGAACATATTACTTACCACTTTTCCACAATGATCGTTTAAAAATGGAAACACAACTTAATCGTACATATGTCCTACCGTCTCTATGACTAAAAACACAACAGTTAACATTCTCTAACATGAGTTATTATTTTATTCTATCATCCTCATCCTAAAATTATTATTATACAAATATTAGATAATAAGAATAAAGTTATTGAACATATGTAATATAAATGAAATAATAATGAAATTTAACATATTTTAATCATTATTAGAATAGAATATATCATCTTATTTCTCATATTCTCACTCATTTAATGTGATAAGTGATTAAAGTAGTAAAACATACTTATTGAGTAATTTTATAATATATACCTTTTTTATTATCATTTCCTAGGGTATGTGATAATGTAGTCATTCTGTACGATGGACTACCACTTCTTGAAGAAAGGTTATTCATTTTTACAAATTCAATACATGAAAGATAATAAAAATAAAATTAATAATTATATGTATTATAAATGATATAATAATTATATTAATTAAATATTTATCATTCTTAATAGTTAATATATTATTTTATTTCTATCATTTTCATAAAATAATGATGATAACGTCGTCAATTTACGTGTGGACTATCTCCTTCACGAAGAGAAGATACTCCCTCTATTCATGACTACATAATATGGATGAATTATAAATTATATTAATCGAAATAATGTGTTATTTATTATATCTTTAAAATAATTCAATGATAAACTATTACTTATCTCTTTTCTACAATGACTATTGAAAAATGGAGATGTTATCGATGTGTGTGTATGGACTACCATTTGGATGATCATAAAAAAGGTATATATTATAACATTTACATAGTGATTAAAATAATACAACATTTAATGAGTGCAGTGGATTACTGCCTCGTGATGCCATGTGATTCATTTTCACTATCAATTTTATAGAAGGTAATAAGAATAAAATTAATGAACATATGTTGTATAAATGTAATAATTATGAAATTTAATATATTTTAATCATTATTAAAATAAAATATATCAATATATATTTCACCATTTCACTCTTTCAAGCGCTTTGTTTTTGAAGCTTGGAATCTGCAGGACCGAGCGGTGATTGGTCTTATTGATCGGAAGGATATCATGATTCGATTTGGATCTTTGGAGGATCTCATCACTGCTTGGGCGAAAGCCCCTCGACGATGTGGAGGTATGCCCTTCTTCCTACTTCGGTGGAATTTCGAATTTCATATGCATCGGGATAATCCCACTTTGGCGATTTGGGTACGTCTACCAGGACTCCCACTCTAATTTCAAAACCCTTCCATTTTGGCCATGATCGGGAACATGGTTGGAAGATAATTGTGTTCTGATTCTAAAACGGATGCTGTTTGTCATCCCATTTGTCCGCGAATCTATCTGGAGATTGACGTATCTAAGCCTCCTGTGAATTGGATATGGATCACTGATGGGCATGAATTCCGGTGGAGGCAAGATGTAAGGTTTGAGTCGTGGACTGATCACTACATTTTGTGTCATCGGCTGGGACACAGTGCCTTGGCTTGCAGAAAGGGTTCTTTGAGCAGAAGGGTGCGCAGTCGGGTGAGAGAGGGTTCGGTTGCTCAGGATGGGGATGCTACGGAGAGTCTTCACTTGCAGGGGATGGATCGGCTGGATGGGGGGTTGCATCTTCAGCATGAGGTACTGAATTTAGTGGGCAATAGAGCTACTGGCATAGGGGATGAGGTGCAGAGACCAGGACTGGAGCCTCCTGGGCCGATGGTCAGTGATATCTTCGCCAGGTTGAAGCAGGACTTAGGGCTGGTCGGTTCTTTAAAGGGTATTGGTGACCCTTCTGCTGTTATCCAGGAACCGGGAGACTCTTGTGGCTCTTTAGCTACTGCACTTGATGCTGTCCAGGTTGAGCAGCCTCTGCGCATGGAGCATGCGTTTGTGAAGATTGATGGCAAGAAGACTTCTCAATCGGATGGAGTGTCAAAAGGTCAAGATTTAATGCCAGTGAGGAGGACAGAGGATGGGGAAGGACCTGATTTGGCCCCTAAGGCATGGACTTCGGTGGAGGAGGATGATGGATGGGTAAGGGCTTCTCCTGGACTGAAGTCACAGCCTGTGCAGAAGGCTGTTAATGTTGAAACCAGCAATTGCTTCTCTGGTCTGATAAATGAAGAGGTGGATGAGGGGCGGGGCCAGCTTGAAGGAGAGGTTCCTACTTGGACTGATGGAGAGAAGCTGCCGGGTGAATTGCATATGCAAGATGCAGATTCTGGGCAGTCACAGTGCATGGAAACACTTGATAATTCTAGTCATACTGGGCAGGAGAAGGGTGAGAATAGCAGTCTTCAGAATGTGATTCTTCCTGGAAAATGGGGGGATATTTATGACAGTGAAAAAGAAAATGGTGATCGAAGCCGTGCTTCCTTTAGTGACGTGGTGCAGCATGGGAAGAAGACAGTAGCAGGAAATGGGGATGTTGTGTCTGCCTCACCAAGAAGAAGGCAGCGGAAGGATTACTCCTCCATGCCAAAGCCAATGTCCACCAGGTCCTCGTTAAGTAAAAGCAAAGGTATGATTTCTTCTGAGGAGTTGGTGTGTTTAGAGAAGTTAAATCTCAGAATAAAGTACGCGAAGATACTAAAGCAGTATGAAAGTTCGGAATGGGAATCGGCTACCACGGATGAGGCGTTTGACCCGGGTGATGGCGATGGATTTGGTGATGCATATGGCTTCTGATTTGTAACTGTTTTCGCTTCTTTCTTGTGTTCGTTTCCTGTACTTTTTGGTTATTTTAATAAATGGCCAGAGACTTTGTCTCTGGCTGGACCTTTTTCGTTATTATTATATAATTATTAAATAATGAGAATAAAATTATTAAACATATGTTATATAAATGAAATAATTATGAAATTTAATATATTTTAGTCATTATTAAAATAGAATGTATAATATTATTTCTCACCTTTTCACTCATTGAATGTGATAAAATCGTTTGTGTGCATGTGTACTATCACCTTCAAGAAGAAATATTACTCTCCCTATTGGAGGGGCGGCGGGACCTTGCTCGTGAAGACGTAGTCGGGATCTTGTTGTAGCGGTGGTGGACGCCTCTACACCGGCTCCTCCCCCTCTAATGGGGGGGGGGAGATGTACTCGTACCCAGCAAATGGAGGTCTCCCCCATTCGTCCCCTTCACAAAGCCCGGTTTACTTATTTCTTTTCCACATGTCCCTCTTGGACCGAATGTTTCGGATTTTCTCGAGGGTTACCCTAACCTCCAGTTATTAGGAGAGGCGTTCTCATAAACCTCATTTCTTCTGAAGAACACATTAATTTCTAGGTTTTTTCAGTGGCAACCATCGGTGGATGCATTCTATCGGCATTTCATCGATGCTTGGGATTTGCAGGATAGGGCGAAAGTGGGTTTGTTGGATAATCGACACTTTATGATACGCTTATTCTTAGAGGATGATCTCTTCAAGGAGTGGCCAAGTGCTTCTCGTAACATCAACGACTTCCGATTTTTTCTCATTCCATGGACCTCTGATTGGAATATAAAGCACGATCCTTCAACTATAGCGACTTGGGTAAGTTTCCCAAATCTTCCCCTACCATTTCAAAATCCTTCAGTTATGTGCATTCTAGGAAATTTTCTTGATATGTATATGAGATTTCCAAACATATGCTCTATATCATCTGATAAATCCCTGAGCCTGCGTTGAAGTAGTTTCTACAAGGGTACCTTTTGATTATGTCTGGGTCACTGTGGGTGAGGAATATTGCTGGAAAAAAAGGTGGTATACAAAAACTAGAATGATTTTGGTTCTAGATGCAATCGTTTGGGTCACTCTCTAGAAGTTTTCCATAGGGGGTCTCAGTGCATTCGGAGGAGGGGCCTCTACCGTAGGAAATAATATGGGGGACAGATAATGGGAGAGACCTTCAACCAGAAGTCTACCGTGGAGGAGGGAAGTATGGGCGGGGGAGAGCCTGCTGTATGTTTGCAATTAGAGGAGACTGCTCTTATCAGTGCAGATACGTGTGAGGGGGTGTTTGTGGTAGGGTCCTGTCGATATTCTCATGTGCGGACTCTTTTGAATAAGACTTTGGTACCTCAGGCCAATCCATCGGTCGCTAAGGTGTTCAACAGATGGAGACAGGACCTGGATCGCTCTTCAACTGAACTTTGTGTGGAGAAGTGTTGTCCGGTGCAGCAAGACTTGGTTAGTGTGGAAGTTTAAGAGTCTGGAATCTTGGAGGCTATGGTACAGATGGGGGACAGGGGGGAGGATGATCGGGCCATGACAATGGGGCCAGCCAGTGTATTTTTGCAGCAGGGGTTGCAAGGGCCTTCTTCGGAAGAGGACTGGTGATCAGGTAAGGCGAAGACATGGGAACCTGCTCCCAGTTCTCAGCTCTTAATTACCCTAAACAACAAATTTGGGAGGCTTGATGAAACAAAACCGAGTGCTTCCCTCAACTACTCACCGGAGGCAGTTCGGGGATGTGAGCATGAGTGCAAGGAAGATGAACACTACTATTAGGCAGATGAAACCCCAAACCAGAAAACCAGGGGGAGGAAGGAGAGGAAGGACTACTCCTATCTACCTCCTCCTATGATGACTCGATCGACAAAGAGGATGAGTGACATGAGAACAACTACAGAGTCTCTGAACCACCTGAGGACTGGGGAGCAGAATTACCAGTTCTTGGTTACCCTTTTATGCTTTGATGAAGAGGTGATAGAACAGGTCCTATTGCTCAATGCTAATGATCAGGAGGATGCTAGAATGATGGGATGGCCTATAGAGGTGTCCCTTAATTAGGTGAAATATTATTGGATAGATAAACAAGACTCTATTTTGGTAGGGGGTTCAATCACAGGAAGATCAGTGTTGAGGAGTACATTCAGACATGGGATCATCTTGTGTCTGTTTTTGAGAAGCGGATTTTGGAAGATGTAGGCTTAAATTTATCTTCCTTAATAGGGAAATTATTTAGGGAAGAAGTCTCGAGAAATATTAAGTTTCTAGATTAGGACTTAGTTTAAGCTGGTGGTCGTGGTTGGCTAGTGTGAGTGTTTGGGTTGTGTGAGCTAGAGTTGTTTCGGGCCACTTACCTTTGAAGTTCTGTTTTTTCTTGTTTTTTCACAATTAGTGTACCAACCCTGGAAGGGGTTTTGAGCATCAAGTGTTCATTATTGCAGGTCTCTTGGAATTGGTTGTTTGAGAGGGTATGGCTTCGCCATCAGTTCCGTGCCAGTGCTTCTATGCGAGACTGCTTGCCGAGGGGCCTGTGTCGATGAAGGTTTGTTTTTTTTGGTTTACATGCTGGGATGGGGTGGTCCGATCGTTTTTCTCTAGTTGTATGTGCTTCTCACTTTTCCCTTCAAATGTGTTTTATAATAAAAAAGTAATTTTCAGTTAGTCCTAAAATTATTACTATACAATTATTAGATAATGAAAATAGTATATTAATAATAATTATTTGTTTTTATTTTATTTTACTAACCTATAAACACCCCCACTTCCATCTAATGGGTTATAAACTCATCATTAATGTGTAAGGCATTCTACCGCCTCATGAACTAATGTCATTCGTTTTCTCCATTACTCCCAATCAACATTGGGTATTATGATGTATATATAGTAAATATATGATGAATATAATTTAATTATACTTATTGAGTAATTTTATAATATATACCTTTTTTATTTTCATTTCCTAGGGTATGTGATAATGTAGTTATTCTGTACGATGGACTACCACCTCTTGCAGAAATGTTATTCATTTCCACTAATTCAATACGTAAAAGATAATAAAAATAAATTAATCAAAATACATATTATAAATGACATAATAATTATATTAATTAAATATTTTTCATTCTTAATAGTTAATGTATAATTTTTTTCTAACATTTTCATTAAATAATGATGATAACATCATCAATTTACATGTGGACTACCTCCTTCACAAAGAGAAGATACTCCCTCTATTCATCACCACATAATATGGATGAATTGTAAATTATATTAAAGGAAATAATGTTTTATTTATGATATCTTTAAAATAATTCAATTATAAACTATTACTTATCTCTTTTCTACAATGAATATTGAAAAATGGAGATGTTAACTATGTGTGTGTGTGGCCTACGGTCTGGATGATCGTAAAAATATTCTTTTCAAAAAAAAGATCATTAATGATGGTATTAAAATTATAATTAAATTATATGATAATAATTTCATTATTATTCCTATTATTATGGAACCACAATCAAATTAAGTGGAACGAAAATAACAAATCAAAAATATATATAACAAACAAAGTAGTTATTACGTGAAATTTTATTTTGAGAAATAATTGTTAAAAAAGGTTAATGAGTGCTAATATTTGAAGCACATATAGTAATATATATAATTATTATTATATAATACATTTATAATAATCATAATTTTATTATACAATAGGTAACAATGTAAAAAATGGAATTCAAGACTTATTGTATGTGATTTCTAATCTCTCTTTTATTTCTATGAAACATTTCAAAATTCAGTACTCAATTATTTTGGGTGGTTTATATACACCCAATTGACTTGATATATCTTTAATATCATAATTTTAATATTATCACTTTTTTCATTTTATTTTACTTTTTATTGGGGTTTATGATTCAAAATAATACTAAAGATGTAAAGGAGTTTTTTGTCACATAATACCTCTATGAGACACATTCCATATTCACCACCCATATCATTTATATGGTATGAATACTTAATATGAATTCATTTTAGGATTATTCTCCTGAAAAGTAATTTTATTTCAATATCCCTTTTAGGTTCTCTATCCCAATGGGTTTACAATTAAAATGTAACCAAAGTGGTAATATTTTGTTTTTAGTTTTCCTTGATAGATATATTTGTTAAATAATGAAAATGTCTTATTTTATAAAGTTTACATACTTGATAATTGAAATATTTATGATAAAAAATTTATTTATTCTCATGATATTATTTGATTCATTTAATTTTACTGTTTCATGGGTCATACAATTCAAAGATACCAATGTGGAAATGGTTTTGTGATATAATATCTTCATATATCTGGATTGTTTATGATTATGATTCAAATCACATGAGACACATGAATTTTATTGTCCTCAATTTCTTTCATGATGATACACTTTTACCTTCATCTTCCTCTCATTTTGTACTCAAGAGTTCAAAATAATTTTTTTTTAAGAAAACTCATCTTTCATTATCTTGTTAGTCAAAAACTCATTTATCTTACAAAACCATGTTTTCATAAAACTATTTCAATAATTAATTTTAACACAATAAACATTATTTATTAATGATATTTTAAACAAATGTTTACATTTAAAAGTAAATATAAAGTAATAATATTAATTTCTAAACAAAATCCCATTAGATTTTTTAGAAAATGGGACTGTATTATAATTTTTCACATCTAAAACATAAATATAATTCTACTCTATCATGACCATTATTTTCATTACAGATTCCATTATATGTTTTCTTTCATATTTTGAATGAAAAAAGTTTTCCAAACATTTAATGAATTTTTTTTAAAAAAAAAATATTTTCAATTAAATGTTATTTTCCTCAATAAATATTTCAGTTCATCTTTCAAAGTAATTTTCCATCTATATTAATTTAATTTAATTTAACTTCTGATTTGCTAAAAATATAAACCAAGGATACCATTATAATTCATTCCTAGAATGGTTTATCGTTATATGATGTTTATAAATACCATTTTATTTCCACTGGTTATAACATGAAAAATTTCATATGTAACCCACTAATTTTACCATGGGTTTTACTAGGATGAAACTATGAAATTATTATCAAAACTTTCTATTTTAGATAGGTTATGAATTGATGAAATGTTTTTGAAAACGATTATATTTCATGTGTTTTGATATGATAAATCATTTATATTCTTTTGGAATATGTATATATTATTTTCTTTATGTGACTAGTGGTACCTATATTATTCTCTTATGGATTTGGTAATGATGGATAACCCTTGAGTAAAATACCATCCATAGTTTTTATTAGGTGTTAAGAAAAGAATTTTTTTTGGATAAGTGGTATCATTTTTAATAGACACATTATATTTTTTACATATACCACATAATACAAAATATTATATAATAACTATTATATAATAAAAAATAAATATTTTCATGTATTGAGTTGTTTATGTGTTAATGGAAAAACCTATTTTCTTTTCTACTACAATGGAGTGTGATACCAAACAATCATTCGTGTGAATTGGAGACTACCACCTCGTGAATCGATATGATGTTTTTCCATTACCGCCTCTCATAGATGGATTATAATTGTGTAATTAATGCTTATATATGATGTTCATTAAATATTAATCATTATTAATGGGTAATATGTCATTTACAATCTTAACATCGTGTTCAATAAAAAATATGTGGTCGATCCTGTTTAGATTCGTACTACCACCTCTATGAAGTGATTTGATTCATTTTTAATCACCACATGACATGTAAGATATATATAATTAAATTTAAAGGATTACACTAATATTTTTGATATTTTTATGATTATATAATGATTTAATAATATATACCCTTTTCCTATAATTACCATTAAAAAATATAAATGTTTCTCATTCCTACAAACGAACAACTCTTTCTAATATTATTGTGTAGGCCATTTTTCAAAACCATCATTTATGATTGGTTTTATGTATTATCACATATTTTTCCATGGGTGATATATGAAAAAGGGAATTATTGTTTAAGTCTATGTGATGTTAATTCATGTACAGAATTATATCCAAATTATGAAAATTTACACCCTTATAGATGTTTTTCACCACATAATGACATGAAACGAAAGTAGTTTTCGCCATGTGTTGACATGTCACGAATGTAGATTGCACCCAATGTAACTATCTTTCACCGCGTTTCTACATTCCATGAAATAATTTTTCACCACAATTAATACTTCACCATATGTAATTAGATTTCCCCAGATGTAATCTTTGATTAATGTTTTTTAATGGTTTGACATATTTCATTTGGAAAAGGGTATATCTGTTTGAAAACATTACAAAATGTGAAATGAGGATTCTCAATAGGTAATTATCATTCCCAGATTATTAAAAATGTCTCCAATGTCGCATAACCCTATGAACCCCTTTTTATTTTCTTTAGATTCCCCACACACCTTTGCCATGGACCAAAACTCTTCAGTGTGCCTCCCCCTTAGATCAGACCTCTTCAATGCACATTTTTCTTGGAGATAAACTCCTCATATAACATCTATCATAGTCCTAGTCTCATCCACACACCAGTATCATCGACTGATGACCATCTACATACCTCATGGGAATGGGTGTTCTTCTTGATTAGATCTATAATTCTCTTTCACTCCTCTTCCTAGATAAATGAATGATATTTACTTGGGATTATTAGATCTATATCTAAACTTGTTTAATATATATCTATGATTAATATTATTTAGTTCTAGATTTAAGAGATCTTGTTTCATTAATTGTAAATGTAGGTTTTAGATCATGACTTTTCTCTTCATCACGTTCTTGCTGGGGCCACTTCAAATTGGGGATTTTTGTTGCTGACTGTTCATCATTGTTCTTAACATAGATGGTATATATTTCAAATCACAAATCCATAATTACATTTGTGTGTATGTAATTGTATAATTTATATTAGTTTTTTATAAATTCGATTCTTGGCTAAATTAATTACATTAGTGAATTAATTAATTAAGAAAATGTGAATTTGGGATACTAGGATTTTAGATCTTGAATAATTATTTGTTAAATTAATTATGGAGTTATTGTGAATATTGAAGTTGATTAATTAATTGTAGAAAAAATTAATGTGAATAGGTGTGATTATGATATTGTGATTTTGGACAATTAATTATTGAATTAATTATGTTGAGGTAGTGCTTTTTGAAATTGAATAATTAATTGATGAATGGATTATTGTTATATTGAAGTTTTTTGAACATGGATAATTAATTTTAGAATTAATTTTTATATATTGTTATGATTATTAGATTGATTTTGATGGACTAATTAATTGTGGAATAAATATTGCGGTTGAATTAATGGCGAGAGAACAATTATTTGATGAATTAATTGGTAAAATATATATTTTTGGAATAGAATTAATTAATTGATTAATAATTTAATGGGTGTATTGTTATTATTTAATTGTTGTTATAAATAATGTGATTATTTAATTAGATAATTAATTAATGTGAATAATGTGATTTTTTAATTATTGGATTAAATAATATGATCAATTAATTTCCAATTTAATTAATGTGAGAAATTTTATTATTGAATTATTGAATTAAATAATGGGTTTAATTAATTAATTAATTAATATGGGTGAGATTATTTAATTATTGTAATTAAATAAATGAATTAATTAATTGAATAATTAATTAATGAGAGTTATGTGATTATTTAGTCATTCAGTCAATCAAATGTGTTAATTATCTTATAGAATAATTAAGGAGTGTTTTGTGATTATTTAATTGATGATTCAAATAAAAAGATTAATTAATTAATGAATTAATTAATGACAATTATGTTATTATTTAAATATTGAGTTATATAAATGGATTAATTAATTGAAAAATTAAATAATGGGAGTTCTGTGATTATCTAATTAATTAATTAAATAATAGGATTGATGAGATTAATTTATTATTGAATTACCAAATGAGATTGAAAGGATTAATTAATTAGAGAATTAATTAATGGATATTTTTTTGTTGAAGCAATTTAATGAGTTAGATTAATTAATTGTAGAATTAATTGATGCTGATTGTTTTTTTGAAGTAATTAAAAGAGTTAGATTAATGAATTGGATAATTAATTAATACAGATTATTATGGTGATTTAATTGAATGAGATTGATTAATTAATTGGAAAAAAAATTAATGGATATTCTTGTGTTGAAACAATTGAGTTACGTAGAATAATTATTTGGTGAATTAATTAGTGGATATTTTTATAACAAATTGAATGAATTAGATTTATTAATTTTTAAATTAATTAATTGAGACTGTGGGGATGGTTCAATCGAATGAATTGGATTAATTAATTTTTGAATCAATTAATGTAGATTATTATTATATTGAGTTGATATAATTGGATAATTAATTGATTAATTAAATATGAGAGACTGAAATTTCAGAATTTATATAATTAATTGTTGAATTAATTATGAAGTATTAATATTTTGAAGGAGGTAAATATTTATAACCATAATTATGGGATTTTGAGATTATGGATTTTGATTAATTAATTGATCAAATAATGAATGGTATTTTTTCCATAATTATTTGGTGAATTAATTATAAGTAGTTACGTGAAAATCTAATTATTGAATTAGTAATGGAATAGGGGATAATTAATTATTGAGTTAATTTTCAAATTTTGTAATTATAAATTGTGAGAAATTAAATGGCGAATTATTTATCGGATGTCGAGTTGTGAAATGATAAGTTAATTTATGAATTATCTAAATGACTTGATTAATTATTTTAAGAAATAATTATTGGGTGTGATTTTGGGTGTTAGACATTGCATTCTTCACTATTGGGATTTTTGGTGTTAGACATGGCATTCTCCACCAATGAAATAATTAAATGAACATGAATTCGATTTTTATACATGGTATTCTGAACTGATGGAATATTAATTGTTAGACATAGTGTTATTCACCATTGGGATTTGCGGTGTTAGTCATGGTGTCTTTTAACAATAATATAAATAAAAGAATGGTATTTCAGGTGTTAGAAATGGTCTTCAACATGAATGTGCTATGGTTCTAGTATACTTGGTGTTCTACACTAATGAATAATCTAGCTATATTTTTTATAATTGGGGTGTTAGAAATAGATTTATACACTAATGATAAATAATAAAAATTAGGATTTTAGGTGTTACACATGGCATTCTAAAACTATGAGATTTTAGGTGTTAGACATGGAATTATACACTGATGATATTTTGGGTGTTATACATAGTGTTCTACACTTATGGGATCTTCAGTGTTAGAGAGGGTGTTCTACACTAAGGATAAAAATGTATAAAAAATAATAATTGAATATGTGAAATGATTCAAACTCGATAGTCTGTGTGGTTAATAAAAATTATTTGATAAATTGATAACTATTCAATTATGTATAATATTTTATTCGTTATTCTACTGAATACAGTATTATATACTGGAGTATTTTTTGATACACTTGGTTGTGGCCTACTAAGTTGTACTTACACCTTACCTGGGCAGCCTGAATGACACCCTAATAGACATTGTGCTTTCTACACTGGTTATAGGAAATGGACCCGTGTTAGATGGATGAGTTGGGATAGATCATGGATTATGGAAGAATTAATGGTTTGGGACCTGCTTGGGTGTTGGCAGCGTATTTACCTTTTTGTTTGCACTTCACTTTTGGAATGTACTTATCATGACATATCTATTATTCAGTTTTAAATTTTATTTACAATTTTTTCATCTTGTGATATTGTTATCTTCTAGGGTTATATGTATCCTTCCTCTATAATGTATTTATTGCTGCTGGTGTATTACCCTGATAAATGAAAATAATGAAGGTATAGTCTCCCCATAATCAACATTAGACTCTCACTGCTAGTCGATAGCCTCTAGCATATGTGGAGGCCCGCCTGAGGAAATGTGACTGTCTGGCTCAGGGAATAAGTTTGTGGTAGTTGGCCCGGGACATTACAATGTGGTATAAAATGAGGTTTTATTTTCTTCTTCTTTTTGTCTTACTATTTGGGAATGGTAGACACAATACTAGTAATATTTCGGTCTTTGTTATGATCTTGTGCATGAGTGTAGTTATTCAATGTATGGAGGAGAACCCAATTTTCTAGTGTGGGGTTTTTTTATTTATATTTGATGTTACAGTTGAATATTAGTTCACCGTATGCTACACTCTTGTTGTACGGCATGATTATTGTTGATATTTTATTTGTTTTGACTAGTGGCCATGAATGGAATGAGAGTTTAGTACGCATTGATCATTCAAGGAACTCATGATTATTATATGAAATTCATCACTATAGGCATGCATTGGAAAACAAGTTTTGGGTATATTATTGAACTTCAACTATTTATCCTTATTTGTGAAACTGATGTAAAAATAGTGAGTCACAAGAATGTGACAAATGTTTTAAAATGATGTAATATGAGAATAAATGGGTGTATAAATGATAAAAATTGAATAATTTTTTTACCCTTGTTAAATAATACCTACATGTTGGATGGTTAACTATAGGGATAGTGCCTCGATTTTGATTGTGTGGCTTGATAATGTAGGGATGAATTTATATGGATTTGTGTAAATCCATCTTGTCAAATATGATAATGTTATGAATTGAGAATCCCATTTTTTTATCTGGGCCTTCATATGGGTGCTCTTCATTGTGATAATTACCAAGATTGATAACTCGATTATAGGATGTGTGAGGAACCATCTGGTTTTGGATTAATGTGGTGGTATATTTTTTGGAATGTAAGAATGAGAGTTTTTAATGATTAAGGTGTTTCTATTGTTGGAGTTAACATTAATAATAAAGGATTTATTGTGGTATTCATTGATGACTTCTTAGTGTACTTTTAATTAGTAATTTTCATGTCGCATACCATGAGATATTCCAAGGAATGCTAAGAAATATCTAGCTCTATACCTAGCTACCAAATTGTATTTTTGTGGGATATGTAGTCCCTTGGATGTTTTTCTTATGAAATGGTATATATGGGGAGCTGGATGGTGTTACATTCACCATCTGTAGATTACTGATGATTTTCTATAGAGGGACCGATGGTTGATAAATATTGTGGACCCTGGGAAATTTTGGTTCAGTTTTTTAACAAGTGGTGTAATCAATGCTCTAATAATTGTATGTGATTAACATGTAATAGATAAGTGGAGAAAGACCACAGATCCAAATTATGGCACCAAATGAAAATTAGTAACCTATAAGGTGCATGTTTTAATTCATTGGGGAAAGAATAGGTGAGCCTTGGAGGTGGTGGATGTGTGTCCTTTCAATACATTTTTTGATGGTAAGGAAAACTACTAATGTTGGGTGGCATATTGTTATTGTTTGAAATAGTGAGTTAGGAAACATATCAGGATTGTAATGATAATCGATATTGAGACCAATATATCCTTTTAGGATTATCTTAATGGCATGGTTTATCATAATGAAATGGTGTTGCGGGGAATGATTATATTTTTATTTCATATATTTTGGAGACATTGATGGGTTCAGAAGGGAATGTTGGAGATATAATTTCATGTGTGGGTCTAGGTTATGATCCTTTTCACCCATGGTATTATTAATTAATGAGAATATAACTTGGGGAAGATCTATTTTAATGTGGGGATATTGTAAGAACCCGACATTTCATAATGCTTCTTTGGATTACAGCTTGAGGATGATCTTTTAAATGGTTGGGAGATTGTAATATACAATCATATTACAGGGGTGCAATAGGAATTAGGGAATGTTTGTGGTGGACTGTGTGGATATAATTTTCCACTTTAATTAATTCACTAACTAAAAAATTTACACCCCCTCTAAATGATTATCACCACCTAAAATTTTTTTATGATGTATGTTTTAACCGCATGTTTACATGTCACAAAAGTATATTACACCCCTATAACTACTTTTCATCACATGTTGACATGCCTCAAAATAATATTTTAGCTTATATAATTAGATTTTATCATGTATAATTAGATTTCACAACAAGTAATATTTGATAAATGTTTTTAACTGTTTGACTGGATTTCCTTCAGAAAAAGTGGAAAATCAGTAACAAATCATTACACAATGTGAAATGAGGATTCATATCATGTAATTATAATGAACAAATTATTAAAAATATGTATCTAGTGCCATGTAACCCTCCTAACCCCTTATTTCCATAGATTCCATAAACACCTCCTTCTTGCACCAAAAAATCATTGCCACACCTCTATATTGGTCAAGAACACTTCTGCATACCTCTTCCTTGGACCAAAACTCCTTAGCGCACCTTTGCCTTGGACTAGAGCTCCTTTGCACACCAACTTCATTGAATAAAGACCATCTGTGAACCTCCCACATGTGGGTGTTCTTTTCATTTACATTTATATTTATCTTCTACTCCCCTACCTGGATAAAATAATAATGTTTATCTTAGGTTTTAGATCTAGATCTAGAATGTTTAAATCTAGATCTAGGATTATTGGATTTAGATCTAGATTTAGAGATCATTTTTCATTAAACTATGGATTTAGTTTTGAGACCAAGACCTTATTCTTCATCCTATTCTTGATCGATCCACTTTAAATTGGGTATTTCCATTAGTGAGAATTCATCACCATTCTTGATTTAGGTGTTATAAAATTCTAATATGAAAGTCTTAATTACATTTATATGTATGTAATTATAGAATTTCTATTATTTCGTTGTCAATTATTTCAAAATTAAATTAATTAATTTGGTGAATTACTTAATTATGTGAAATGTAAACTTAGGATATTGAAATTTTATCTCTTGAATAAATAATTGATAAATTACATATATTGTTACTGGGATTATTGAACGTGATTAATTAACTATATAATTAAGAAATGAAAATTTTTGGGATTATGAAATTGTGATTCGAGATAATTTAATGTTGAATTAATTATGGTGAGGTTGTGATTGTTGATATTGAATTATTAATTGTTGAAATAATTATTGATATATTGAAGTTGTTGAATATGGGTAATTAATTATAGATTTGATTATTAAAGATTGTTATGATCATTAGATTGATTGTGATGGAACAATTAATTATGGAATTAATTGGGATGGCTGATTTAATAGATGCAGGATAATTAACTGATAACATAATTGGTGGTATTTAATTGTTTGAGTTATAATTTTTTAATTGATGAATTAATTAATGAGTGTATTGTGATTATTTAATAATTGAATTAAGTAATGGTATTAATTAAATATATAATTAATTAAAGTAACTAATGTAGTTATTTAACTATTGAATAAAATAAATGGATTAATGAATTGCTGAATTAATTAATTTGAGAAATATGATTATTTAATTATAGAATTAAATAATTTCATTAATCATTTGGATAATTAATTTATATGGAAAATCTGAATATTTAACTATTGAATTATGTACGGTGACTATGTAATTGATAAATTAATTAATGTGATTAATTGGATTATTTAATTTTTTAAATTAATTAAGTGTATTAATTAAATGATGAATAAATTATTTAGAGTTATATGATTATGAATTTGTTGAATTATACAAATTGATTAGTTTTTTGAAATATTAATTAAATGAGAGTTATATGATTATTTAATTATTTAATTAATAATGTGATTAATTAATTGAAAAATTAATTAACGAGAGTTGTGTGATTATTAAATTATTGAATTAAATAAAAATATTAATTTATTTACGAATTAATTAATGAGTGTTATGTGATTATTTAATTTATGAATTAAATAATAGGAATGAAGAGAATAATTAATTGTTGAAGTAATTAATAGGATTGATGAGAATAATTAACTGGAAAATTAACTAATGGATATTATTGTGTTAATGTAATTGAATTTGTTTTTTTAATTAATGGGAAATATAATTAATGTAGATTTTTGTGTGGAGGTAATTTAATTACTTAGTTTAATTAATTGGACAATTAATTAATGAAGATTATTGTGTTTAACCAATTAAATGTGTTAGATTAATTATTTGGTGAATTAATTAATGGATACTGCTTTGTTAAAGTAATGGAATTAGTTATATTAATTAATTTAAAATATAATTAATGGAGATTATTGTGTTGAAGAAATCAAATGAATTGGATTAATTAATTAGTAAACTTATTCATGGTGATTGTTGGGATGCTGCAATCAAATGAATTGGATTAATTAATTTTTTAATCAATTAACATGTATTATTAGGATACATAGTTCATATAATTGGATAATTAATTGGTGAAATAATAATGAGATATTGATATTTAATATCTAATATAATTAATTGTTGAATTAAATATAAAGTATTTATATTTAGAATGATATGGTTAATTGCAGAATGAATTATTAGATACTGAGTTTGTGGAATTTGACTAATTAATTTATGAATTAATTAGTGGGATTTCATCCATAATTAGTTGTTAAATTAATTTATGGTATTTATATGGAATTTTTGTTTTGAAATTAGTATTGGAATTTGGGGATAACTAATTACTGAGTTAATTATCCAATTATTGAATTATATATTGTGAATAAACAATTGGTGAAGTAATTATTGGATGTTAAGTTCTGTAATGATTAATTAATTGTCAAATTAATTAAATGACATGATTAATTATGTTTTAAATTAAATAATGGATCGGATTTTGGGTGTTGGACATGGTGTTTTCACCAATTGGATTTTGGGTTTTAAACGTGGCATTCTGCAACAATAATTTAAATAAATTAATGTCATTCTATGTGTTACACATGGCCTTTTACCCTTATGGGTTTTTCGGTGTTAGACATAGTGTTATATACCATTGAGATTTTGGGTGTTATACATGGAATTATAAGACAATAATATAAATAAACGAATGATATTTGAGGTGTTAGACTTGGCGTTCTACACCGATGGGATTTGGGGGTTCCGGATATGAAGTTTTACCCCGATGATTGATCTATTTGTATTTTTTAGAATTGGGTTGTTATACATGGAGTTATATACCAATGATAAATAATAACAAATTGTATTTAAGCTTTTGGACATGGCATTTTCCACCGATGATATTTTAGGTGTTAGAAATGGTGTTCTACACCGATGAGATTTTGGGTGTTATAAATGGAGTTGTACACCAATGAGAATTTCAATTTTAGAAATGGAGTTCTATTCTAAGTATAAATTTTTATAAAAATTTAGGAATTGAATATGTGCCATGATTCAAACCAGATATTTTATGTTTTTAATAAATATTAATTAATACTTTGATTACATTTTGATTATTCATTTTATTATATTCCTTATACAATTTCATCCACTATTTTAGACTGTATTTTTTTAGACACCATTGTTGGTGGCCTAATGATTTGTACTCACACCATACTCGAGATGCATGATATGTACTCGAATAAACTTTGTGTTTTTTGGATAGGTTATGATAAAGTTACTATGTTTGATGAATGAGTTTCCATAGAGCATGGATAATTGAACCATATGTTGTTTAGTACCCCCTTGGGAGTTGTCAGTGTTATTACATTTTGGTTTTCATTAGACAATGGGCATGTACTTAACATGAAATATCTATTGTTCAATTTAGATGTTTTATTTCCATTTTTGATCAAACTATCATATTGTTATTTTCTATGTTTACATATGTCCTTACACTATTGTTTATGTATTTATTCTGGTCTATTACTTTGATAAAAAAACAATTGTATAGTCTCCCTGTGATTGATATTAGACCCTCACTCTAAGATGATAGCCCCTGGCATACAGGGATGTGCACCTGAGGTCATTTAGTTGTCCAACATGGGGCACCAGAGTGTGGAACCCATGCCTGGATCTTACAAAGTGATTATGGAAATCCCACAAAAAAGGAGTGGCAAGAAGAACCCCTTTATAGGGTCAACTGGACCTCTCTACCATCGTGAGTCCTATTCCTAGGGAATGCATGAGGCCCAGATCCTGATGAATACAAAACCATGTGTTCTAGGCCCTAAGTTGAAAATATCATGATCGGGGCCTGGACTGGGCCATCAAAAATGGTATTAGATCCAATGTCCTTCTGATGTTCTATAGAGGATGGTAGTCCCTTCTAGGGAGGGTGGATTAGGGTAATCCCACATCGAAGGAGGAGTATCACTAAGAACCCCTCTATATGGTGGAGTGGATACCTCTCCCATCATGAGGCCCTTTCCTAGGGAATTCATGGGGGCCAGATCCCAAGGAATGTAAAACTATATAGGCTAGGACTAAAGCGGACAATATCATGATCGTTGGACGGTCTAGGTCGTTTCATTTTAAAACTATTATTTATGTATGAAAATGATAATCATTTTTTTGTAATCATTTAAGAAATGGTTGAATAATGGACTCCTTGACCATACTCAACCTAACATATTTATGTTGGACATATGAGCCCAATATCTCCAAAATGCATAATGTGAATTTAATTGAATATGTATTTATATATAAACTATTATAAAAAGAAATAATTAATATTTAAATAAAAAATGATCTAAATATAGTGGAAAATTACCATATGTTTGTTATTCTGGATGAAAACTAGTGTACGTGACGTTCCAAACTCAATGTAAGGGGCCTTCTTTTAAAATAATCATTTATTATTTCCCAAACAAATCATTTACTCTTCCATATCAATACTTTCAAATTGATTTTATGGTTTTTTTATATGGATAAAAAAATTAAAAAAGATATTGTATATCTTTACTGACTATCTTTAAACAAGTTTCATGGGGAATCACATTGGGGAATGTATGGATCTTATATACAGAATTCATTAGTAATGTTCTTTTTTAACCCATATGGTGGAATTTACATTCCATCAACCTTAATTGTGACTTGATGTATGGATTTCTATAAATTTTTTGAATATTTCTTAAATGATAAACATTATTTCCGATTTTGTACGTATTTTGGTATTGGAAATTTATTTATAAGGAGGGAATTTTTGTATCTAAATATTTTTTCACATGGGTTAAAATTATTTTTTGAAGTGATTAGTCAAGATATTGTCCATTGAAATTTGTAATTATTAGTTGGGCCCCAATATAGCCCATGAGTGATCCTAATATATCATATATTATTAGTATACATAGATAGAATCGAGAGAGCCCATTGTAGATTAAATGATGTCTGTACCTAGATCGTTCTCTAATGAATTTGGTAATGATTATGTGCTTCAGAGAATTATATTGGATATCGGCCATCTGTTTATTCCATTTTTTAGGTTTTCTATCTATTTTAATATGATTATGTAGCAAGGAAACTACTTGTCTTTTTGATTCCTTATATTTAGTTTTCATGGAACAAATTTGATTTCACAAGTCATGATATTGATCTTTTAAAAGGAATAATCCATCATTTTGGATACAAGGTATGTATTTATTAAATGGATTTTCATTATTTTTTATGTTTTAAATTCAATTAAGATATTTTTTATTCTTATGTCCCTTACTGTGGTTTTTATACACATCAAAAATATTATAAAAATTTACACATTGTTAAAATATGTGAAAGGTAAAAAATGATTCTGAGTTTAGTGTCACGATTATTTTTCATTAAAAAATAAATATTTTTTATAGGTATAAACAATAGGAAAATAGATACTGATTGGAAGTTTTCTCTTTTTCTACATATGGGTTATTTATGTAAGAGTTATGTCATTACACTAAAAATATAAGAAAATTAAATATATTGTTGAATGAAGGAATGTGGATTCATATTTAAAGTCACAAGAATAGGTAATTTTTACGGTTGAGTCCATCGAGTTTGTTTTAATGCATTATTTTTATTACATTAGTTTCAATTATTTTAGTAATAAGTTACCCATTGAATTTTTAACCAAATTCTTATGTTGAAAAAATATTTCAGTTGATGATTCCTAGGTTACAACATCAATACTATGTTTATTTATAGTGGTTTTTCATATATTAAATAGGGAAACACTTGTATGAATTCACTATGAGGATAATATCTTTCAAAATCAACATTATGGGTTGATTGGAATTGGAACTATGTTGTTAATTGCAGTGATTGATCAAATGATGAATGATATAAATGGTGTTACAGTCTATTCTAATGGGTATCCAAGTCTACCACAGTGGAACATCATGATATTAGAGAATTTTATGATACAATATCCTCCACTTTTTAGTGAGTATTCTAGCCTTGTGGTATCTATATGGTAGATCGATTACCTTGGAAAACTATTAGATTTCATAGGTAGTTTGGTATATTAAAATATAATCCTTTCCATTTATCATTTAGAAAGTCAAAATGGTTGTTTTTGGTCTTTGGTTAAGAACATCATAGAGTTATATGTGTGTGATTCCATGGAATTGGAGACATTTACGAATCTCTTTCTTGTGAAATATTTCTCTATAATTGTTCAAAATAGTATTGAGAAACAATTAACGGAATAAAACTAAAGTGATAAATATTTTTTAGCACCACATGAAGAAAATATTACATGAATGACTAGGTATGTATGAGATTTTATCTGTGATCTTGATATCCATATTAATCTATTGTACTCATAATTCAACCCATGATTTCAAATTCCATTAGCTTTCCATGAATTTAAAAGTTATGATAATGTTTTTTGGTATGCTAAGAAGGACGAAATAATGCTTACTGATGATCATTTCTTCCATGACACAAAGATGAATAAGATCATGAAGAAAGGAAATTGAGAAGAAATCATGAATCAAATCTGGACGTAATAAAACAATGTACTTTTTTTAGGATATCGGTGGTAATATTCATCTTGGGGAATGTATGGTAAATTCTGTAATGTGATACTAGTGAGTTATTTTTGTTCTTAGACCTTGTCACTACAAATAAAATAGTAATGAACCTTAAAATAATGTGGTAAATGATGCCCCATGCATTGGTGATTTGTTTTAGTCCTAAATATTTGGATTATTATACTAACATGTGTATGAAGTTAGTAATTTGGTATGGAAATAGTCAAGACCAAAAGTAGAATGGTGTGAGAAAATATTTTTCCATTAATATAGTTATCGTAGGGCTATCTAATTACATGGTGAAATTTTTATTACTTATTTATTCTATTTTTTTTTCTAATTCACTATTTTACTCTATATTATCCTTGTTAATCATTTCTATGAAATTTTTAAAACTACCAGGAATAAATAATCTGGAATTTATGATATAACTTTTCCTGACTACTCAATGTTAAAATATTAAATCCACTGTTATTCTTAAGAATATTCCCACTATTATCAGTGGAATGGTATTTCCTATAAATCATGTTGAATAAACCATGGTATTGTTTGATAATATTTTTCTAAGGATTAGATTTCATTTTATAAAGCTATGTTATATTGTAGATCCCAGAATGTTTTCTTCAATAAATTCATTCCTTCGATAACCTTCAAACATGTTATGAAATTGAATAAAGATTGTAGTGAATGATACTTATCACTTATCGATAAAAATAATGAAACTGTATAGATTAGTGATATCCCCATAATAAATGAATATATAGATTATTTTCATGATGATTTTGTAGATTTAATTATTACACATGATGTTGAGGTTACTATTGACTTAATAATTGATGTATTCCAAATTTCAAAGTAGCCATATCAAGTAGCTCAAGTAGAACATTTGGAACATAAAGGTATATTGTTGGGGTTCTAAGACTATGGTTTCATTCATCCATGTACTTTACCTTTGGGTGATCCTATTTATTAAATTAGATATTCTTGCATGTGAATTTTGATTAATTATATATCATTGAATAACACCACTATTATAAAAACGTATCGCTTGCAGAATATTAATTATTAGTTTGTTCAGATCTAAATAGTGGATTATTTTTCAAATATTTATATAATATTAAGAGAAAATAATTTTATTGTGAATAAATTTTATATTCCAAAAACAACATTTCAGACTAGATATGGGTACTATTTGTTTGTAGTAATTCTAATTTTCTTGACTAATACACAATCTGCACTTATGGATCTAATGAATAGAGACCTCATTGAATATTTAGGTGTGTTTTTGGCTGGGTTTATTGTTGATAAATTTTTGTGACATAAGATTCACGAGTATTATGAAAGTCACTTACGGATTGTAAAAAAACCATAAAATACAATAAAATATATGGATTTCTTAATAAGTTTAAAATTTGGATGAAGAAGTTTTATTTTCATTGGAATATTGTTTCTAAATATGGTATAATTGTTAATCTTTCTAAAAAAATGTTTCTTATGAGTGGTTGAGACATACCAATTTCATTGATAATCATAGTTTTCTTGGTTTCATAGGTTATGAGTAATAGTTTTTTTCAATAATTGATTAGATACCATTTTCTCTGAATAAGTAAACATAAACAGGAGTTAAAATCTTTTGTATTGAATAATGTGATTATTATTTTTAGGAAATAAAATGAAGATGACTAAATACTCTAGATATAGATATTTTTTCATCTAATGTGATGCTTAATTGAAGGGGAGTGGTTGTGTTCAAATGAAAACTAATCAGGTAATTGATTAAGCTTCATGGAAACTAATACCTCATGATTAAAATTTTCTCAAAAATGATCTATAATTAGTTATTGTGGTTTTTTTCATTAAAAATATAGAATCATATTTTATACGGTGCTAGGTTTTAAATAATACTGATCATAAACTTTTTGTGTATATATTTTCTAAAAAGGAGTTAAAAATGAAACATCTAATTTGGGTATAACTGATTAAAGATTATGATTTCATGAATCTTTATCATCGTGGAAAATAATACAATATATTCCTTGATTTGTGTAAGAAAAACAATGAAAAATTAATATTGTTAGACTTATAACATGGCCCTTTGGTTAAAGGATTGAAGAATTGTGTCGAATTTTGTTTTTTTGGAACATCATATTTTCATGGTATTCATTGCATTTGACATTGTAAAATATAATTAAACATGATTATAATGAATACCATGGATTATAGGAAAGAGTGGAATTGATTTGGATGGGTATTATTACTGATTATAATGTTGAGGAAGAAGGTTTTTTGAGATTTGAAAAGAGATTATATGTTCCTTGTGACTCTTAATTATGGAATTAATTTTTGAGTGATGATCATTATTCCTCATTTTTGGTTCATATTGTATATAGAAAAACATTCCATGAATTTGCAGAGTATTATGGGTGGGATATAAATAAAAGAGATATTGAAAAATTTATAATGAAATCGTTATCTCTTCAATATGTTAAAGTATCACGATAATTATCAATGATTATGAATCATTCTATTCCGTCACCAATGTTGTAAAGCATATCCTTGGAAGTCATAGTGAGTGTTCAAAATAAATTTTGAATTAGTAATGTGATTGGGGTTATTATTCATCAATTGACTAAATATACTCATTTTCATACCATTCAATATACAATTTCTAGGGATCAATTTTTTCAAATTTATTTTAATGATTTTTCTGGTTACATAGAGTTCCCATATGCATCCTTTCTAAAAATGATCCTTTGACGACTACAAATTTTTGGAATGTCCATAAAAATTCATTGTGTACTGAATTAAATTACATTACATATACTCATCCTAAATATTATGGACAACATAAATAGAAAATTCTGACCTAGGAATACATGATTCATGATTCACACATGTTTAACGGATTTCTAGCGATTTGGGGATCCACATCTTCCTATGTTTTATTTTTATTAAAATTATAGCATTCAATCCACTAATGAGATGTCACCATTATAGGATTTATAAATTAAGTGATGTTGGACTCCTGTAATGAAGGATAAAGTAGGGGAAATAAAGATGATGGGACTAGAATTGGTAGGGGAAATTCCTAAGATGGTGAAGGTAATTTAGCAACATATGAGGACAGCACAATTCATGGAAAAAATTTATGTAGACAACTGGAGGAGAAAATTATTTTTTTAGGTAGGTAATCATGTTTTTCTTAAAAAAATATTCTATGGAAACCTGTTATTCATTTTAGAAAAATGAATGTTATCTAAATTTTTAATTTGACCATAATAAATCATTAGAGAATATTGGATCTGTTTCTTAGGGTTTTTATTCACCTGTGTGTTTATATAAGGTACAACACATTTTTCATCTTTTGATGTTATGAATTTATTTTCTAGATTCATCTCAAATTTGGAGCCCTGAAGTTGTTCAGTTGAAAGATATCCTTTGTTATGAGGAATATGTAATTCAGACTCTTGACCAATATGATCAGGTATTATAGAATATGTTATTTCAACAGGTTAATGTTTTTTGAAAAAAGGTATGGCTGAAGAAGCAGCATCATGTATGATAATTCTTTGAGGGAAATGTATTCCCACACGTTTGATTAGAGATTAAAATTTTCCAGAGCCAATTTCAAAAATGGGTAACTATTTAAAAATCAAGGTAATGTATGTATAAAAAAATTCATGTTTTAAAAATATTCATTAGTGTGATATTATAGTGTTATATCCATTATAAAAAATTTCTATTAATTTTTAAAGCAAATGGGAAATATAATCCTTAAAATGTTTTATTATAAGTTTTTAAATAAATTAATTATAAAATAATATATTATTAATTTTAAAAAATGAGTTTATTTTTGAATTCATCATCTAAAAATTATCTTAAGACTATGTTATGAGAAATATTTAAAAAGATAAACTTTTTCATGAATAGTTAAGCATATTTATCCGGTTAGTAAAATTTTTATTTATTTTAATGAGATTTAAAAGTAAATTATAATTTTTATTTAGTTTTAAAGTTTAATTAGTTACATTAGATTTAGAATAATTTAATTATTGGTTTTTGAAATTAAATATATATGTGAATTTTGTATAAAAATATTTTACATTAAAATATATATTTTTTGATATATTAATTTTCACTTTGTTGTTTGATTTATTTTTAAATTAAATTCCATCAAATCTAAATTTTTAATTTATTAAAATATCTTCCATATATTTAAATAGTTGTTCCATAGTTTTTAAAAAAGTTTTCTATTTTTTTTTTTCATTATAAATTATTACCTTAGTAATTTTTGTAACTATGGTAAATGTTGTATTAGGCATTTAAAGTATAAAATATAATTATAATTATTATAAAATGAACCTAACTCATGAATTAATTTTATTAGATATATAAATTTCATCCATCCTCTTCCAATATTCAGTTACATGGAGAATTTTCAATTTTTCTGTGATTATAAAATTTATAATATTTAATTTAACGAAATGTAAAGGATTCCACACTATTGATTTTAAATAATTTAATATTTTTAAAATATCTTTAAAAAGATTCTATGATTTTTCATAAATATTATAATGAAAAAAAAATATTTATCTTTCACATGGTAACTTATTTTTAATTATCAGGGAGTAAATAATTTCCTTAAAAATTAACTCAACGCTGATGTCCAACATACTCAATTAATGGAAAAATAAAATAAATGATATTAAAAATATTAATAGTAATATAATTTGAGAAACATAACATGATTAAATAATTTTATAGATGAAAATTAAATTTTAGTAATTTATTAAAAAAATAATTTCGAATGGAACTTTTTTCTTGATGTTATCAAAAATAAATGTATTGACTAAATCAAAATATTATCATTAATGAAATATTATATTAAATAATATTTTGTTTAATGATAATAATTACGTAAAAATATTATCCTAATAAAATATATACTGGTATATGCTTTACAATATTATCAGTGGTCCATTAATTTGACATTTTTAAATTTATTGTAACTATATTGACACTGATATATTAAAAATGCATGATGTAATGGTAAGTGTAAAAGTGGTTAACAAGGGGTTTAAAACAACATTATAAGGGTGAAATGTGTCTAAAACATGTCTAATTTATTTTTGTTGAAATTTTTGTTATTAATAATAATTATATATTCAAATTAAATTAGTTGTGAGTTATTTAAAATTGAAAATTAATTTTTTTAAAATAATAATTTGAAAATTTTCTAGTGTTCCCCTTCACTTTCATATGAATGGGAATCTCTTTTCCCCTTTATTTCACACACATAAACACATTTTTTTGAAAATATACTCCAAAATCCCTTCTTAACATTAGTATATTTTTCTAGATACCTTATTTAGATGGAAATCATTTTTATGACCACATAACATTGATGATATATATATATATTTTTATATAGATTTAATGTAGTAATATTATATTTATAATATAATCACACTACTATAAGTATAAAAAAGTATTTACCTTCTTTCCATAATGATCACTGAAAAGTAGAAATGTTACTCGGGTGTACATAGAGACTACCATCTCCATGATTGAAACATAGTTCAGTTTTTTTAATGATAATGAATGAATGGATTTAAAAGTATGATTTAAGTATAAAGATAATAATTATTTATTTTTTATTATTCGATAAAAGGTGGAATAATGACGGTTTTTAACATAATAAACCTACAAAACTCATTTTGGATATAACTGCTGAATATCGTCAAGAAACCCTATCTGAATTTAATTGATGAATTAATTACATAAAACATTATATTAAATTAACTACATGAAAAAATAACATCAATATTGTTCATAAAAATTTACAAAACTAATAGACAATCATTATTTGAAATGATAAAGAACATATGTGGTGATTCATACTTAAGAAAAGAGACTCTCTTTTATTTTTTTTATTATTTCCCTTAAAATAAAATTTTATTCCATGTCCATACAATTAATGATATTTATTTAATGTTTAATTATAGAAATAAAAAGTTTTATGTATATTTTGGGTAAATTTGGAATTTTATTCATCGGGATTCAATAGAAATATTTGTGTGGAATGATTTATCATTCTTTAGAAAAGACAAATGGAATGATATATATTAATATATAGAGAGAAATTGACTTTTAGGATTTAGAAACTATTTTTTCATGATTGGATCCCATTACATGAAATATTTTTTTCAATAAAAAATAATTCACTTATTATGGGTATTTTGGTATTAAAAATGGGTTATTATGAATAAATGTTATTTTAATATGTCCCATATTTTTCACATGAGTTTAAATTAATTTTTAGGAATTTATTCATGATATTATCCTTGGTCATTTCTTATAGAGGGTTGAGCCCCATTATAACTCATGGGTGACAAAGATATATCTTATATTATAGTTTCACGTAGATATAACTTAGTAATACAATCTTAAATTATATTATGGGTGAAACTAGATAGCGCTCCCATGTATTGGGTAATGATTTTGTTGTCTAGATAATTATTTTGGATGATTGAAATATGGTTACAACAATATATTAGGATTTTGTAAGTTATTTAAGATAAAGATGTCTCAAAGAACAAACATGAGTTTTATATTCTATCTAATAATATTTTATGGTTATATTTTGATTGAATTGTGTTTTAGAATGATAAATTTAATTGAAAAATTATATTCTTTTTTGATGAAAATGAAGTTATTTAATAAATGGGTTTTCATGGGTTTTTCATATTGTTCTCTAAACAAAAATATTTCATCATATTATTCAACTTAGTAATTTTTTGTACTCTCATTCCTCATTTTATGAAAATTTCACATGGTTTAAGGATGGGTATGAGAAATAAATAAGTAATACTAAAATTGATGAATACATTTCTTAAAATTAAATCATTTTCTATTTTAATTATTTTATATTGTTGGAAAAATGGGTACTGAATAGAAGCTTCCAATTTTTCAATATATAGGTTTTTATATACAATTTACGACCAAAATCACTAAATATCTAAACAAAAATCATATTTTGTAATATAATATAGGTAATTATTGTTTATTTTGATTAAAATATGTAATGTTTAAGGATTTTTCATTACAATACAAATGAGTTTGAGGATAATATTTTAATATAAAATTTTCAATACAAAAATTATGTTAATAATATATTATTCGCATCATTTATAGTACTTAATAAGATTAAATATGATAGGATATTATTAGAGGAGTTGATTTTGAAATGGATTTTATAGGACACTAATCAAGAGGTGTTTGTTGGAGATGATAGAGCACAATTTATTTTTATAGATGAGTTGTAATTGAAAATTTTTAAATACACCTCCATTAATGGTTAAGGAATTTTCTATCTGCATTAATTATGGCATATTAGTTGATAAAATAAAAGAGTTTTGATAATATCTCTGAAACATAAATTTATATTTATATTTATAAGGCGATAAATCATTTATTTTTTAAATAAAATTTTATAATTTTATCAATTTATCGACATGATTCACTTTTTACCTTATTTAATTATTTTTTCACCAAAAATGAAAATGGACCACTTAAAAGAAATTTTGTTATGATTAAAAATATCTCATCCAATTTCTCAAATTATGTCTCATGATATATAAAATTTCACATTAATTTAAAAATATTTATTACTATAGAAAAAAATCATGAATAAATATAATTTCTGAAAACATAAGGGATTGTATTATTATTATCATCATTAATTAGTTATTTTAGTGATATTATATATTTATCATATATATTGAATATATGATTTATTATCCATTATTATTTCTAAAAAAGGGTAAAATTTAAATTATCACAGTTTCAATATTCCCACTAGCGGTATGCTCTATTCATATGTACAATAATCACATATCCAACAACATATATATAATGACTATATAAGGTTAATACCTCTATATTCCACTCCAATACATGAACTATAACCCATATAAATTATTCATTCACTATAATCCTTTATTTATACATAAAATGTAAACTATATTTCTAATGATTTAAATTCTCTATATAATTATACTTGGTTATTTAATTAACATTAGAGACCATGATAATGCAAATTTTATGTTCACAATTAAATTATTTACTTGTAATTTCTTTCATCATTAAATTTTCATATATTGGTTTCATTTCACATTCTAGTAAAATTATTTTTCATTTATTTTCATGTAGTAATAGAATATCATAATTAGTTGATGTGTTATTTATATTAGTTAAGTATTGTAGTTTATACATGATGTTTAATATTCTAAAGGAAAATTAAAATAAATAACATGGGGTGTTACAATTAATACTAATGAATGTATTGTAAAATTCAATATTAACTGTATCAAAATGTTGATCGCAATATCATGGTTGGAAATTTGGTTTCTATTGAATATTTAAATAATGAAAAATGACATTGTAAATTAGTATAGATAGAGATACAAATGATGAATGTGTTGTTGTTTTTCATATAAATATAAATTGAAAATTAACATGGAATAAAATATTAAGAAAACATAATAATTGATTCTTAATCCATGAAACACATAAATATAAATATTAAATATCAATTAGAGGGGTCCAACTGAATGTTAATCATGTTTCATAGATGTTACTTATTATCATTTTCACTTATTATGATCCATTTTGAATGTATATAATCTCATATAACATAATAAATGGATCACTATTGAATTACATGGTTGATATATTTTATCACAGTATAAAAATGAAAACATGTTTATTAAAATATTAATATTTCATGGTTCGTTTAAGCTCAAAGTAGATTATTTTATACACTATAAAATAGACTGTTCATTGAAAATCACAGGGTGATTCATATTATGGAAGTAAAACATCAAACAGAGTCATTATGAGATTGTGTTTGGGAGATGAAGTTTTTGAAATGTAAATTTTCTTATATGATGGTTGAAAATGATTCAACATCATATGAGGGTAACCCAATATAGGAGAAATAGTTATGATGATATTTAGAGGGTAAATTATAGCAATATGAAAATAGATCATGTTTTTTCATAAAATATATCAATGAAAAGTAATGACATGTCTTTATAAAATGAAAAATTCATCCCATGATTTTTTAGACAGTACGTGATTATGGATAATGTTGGATCAGTGGATCATCATGTAGCATTGCATCCATGTTTATTCTCGGTACATAATTACAAGAACCATCCTGGGTCACCACTAAACTGAGATCCTATGCTGGTCTGTGTAAATTCATGAAGGGTATTCTTGAATTCCATGGTTTGGAAACTAGTAATTAGGAATTATGAACATACCTTGGGAATATCACCCTCACAAAGTCTATCAAAAATAAATAAAGATATCAAAACGGGGAAAATATAATATCCAATATATGATATAATCATCCCATTCTGAAAATATCAATTAAATATACATATAAGAAGGTATAGTATGGGTAACCAAGAGACAACACAATAGAGGGTTAAGGTGAGAATATTGAGACTCAAAATAAAATGAAGAAATATTCCTATATCTACAAGGCACAAGGGTCAACCTATATCCAAGTCACCTCATTCACCCAAACTACAATAACAAAAGTCATGGAAACTCTGAATGACGTATTTCATTCACCTATGTCTAAAACGATTTCTACCGACAGCAATGTAGTGTATGACTCATGAGATCATGACTATAAATGATGTATCACTCTATGTGTTACTATAATATCCATTGTTAAATATAAATAATAATTATAGCTTGAAAATAGTTTTATGAAATCGTGATTTATTCATTTTAAGTAAATAGGTAAATAATAAATCATATACAAGTTATGATCCCTGGGATAAATTTATCAAACCAAATATAAAGTCATTATCAAATAATTTTTTTTTCTCTAAGCTTTCAATCATTTCAAAATTATCCTCATTCATGAGTCTCCTTGGAAGATTGTTCCAAATTCTTAGTAGTAACCACATCCTTATCATCAATTTTTTGGGTTAGTATTGTGTTTTAGATCAATGAATTGGGATTTAGATTTATACATCAGAATAATTTTCCTAGTAATCCAATTTATGTTATTTGGGTTCCCCTTTATTATCATATTTCAAATCATTTCCCATTCCACTTTTAATTCACCCTATATATAAATTTCCTTTTCAACCCATTTAAAACTCAATTAAAATGGAAATTTTATTGTAATCAACAAAACACAAAAAATATTTATTTATGATAAACATTTATAATTTAAAACAATATAAAATTATTTATAAACATATTAAAAAGCATTTACATTGTCATGAGATGATATACAATGAAAACACCTACCATTAATCAATACAATCATTGAAAATTTGATGGAATCCACTATAAAAACAGGTGAAAGACCACATGGTATCATAATCATACACTATCCTGCAAAACACAAACCATTCAATTTAGATTACATATACGATACGTTTTCATTGACATAGGAATGTGGAAAAACAAAAAATGGAATGAATGATGTTCCAAGATAAAGAAGGGGATGGACTGACATTATGTTTTCTTAATGTACCAATGAGTATGTCCCATAAAATTATAAGTTGATAGTGATGGGGATTGGGTGATCACAAGTTAAGGGATCTATGATTAATCTTGAGTATATAAAAGTAGAGAATATGTGTAAATTAGGATACTTCAATTAAGTAATTTCAAAATTATATTTTTTTGGGGAGAAATCATAGTTTTTATACACTCTTTTCTGAATCATGCTCCAACCCTATGAGTCACTAATTGTTCACATGGTAAATTAATTTTTGGTCCCTATGGTTTAATAAAATATGAAGAAACCATTAAAAGTATCACTAAAAAAAATTCTAATTGGTAACTGCTGCTGCATGAATACTCATAACCATGTGTTACCTTTTTAGTATCCATATTCTTTAAAATTTTCAGCATTTTGAGGGAATCCAAATCTGGGAAGATAGAAAAATAATAAAATACAATAAATTGGAAATTAATATATAAAAAGGATAGTTTGGTTGTGCAAATTATCCCCACTAGTTCAATTTAATCCCCTATACTATTAACTAAAAGAATGATTATGGAATAGATGAGGCTACAACTCCTTTATTAATGACCCCCACATCCAAGTCTAATGAGATTAACACTAATTTTTTCCTGAAACAAAATATAATATGATATATTTCCCACATAAAAAATTCTATTGATGGTGAAAACACATATCATTTTCTTACTCAAAAATATTATAGGTTTTAATATAATCTATTACCAAATAAAAATATGAAGAGGTCCAAATTATACATTTTCAATTGAGAACCTTAAAATTAATCATGAATTGAAATTTTTTATGGAGTAAAATACCATTCATATTCAACTTTACCAATCCTCTCATAAATTATGAATGGATCTCCAAACAATGGTGCATGTTTTCCTTATGTCCCTTGGTTAAGGTTACCAAGATGAAGTGAATCCATTAAAAAGGAATGGTCCCCAAAAATTAATTTCAGATGATTTAAATCGGTATAAGACATATAATGAACATAATCAATTTCCACTAATTTATAAAATATTTTTAAACATTATATGCATCTTAAAGATTACACTTAACCCTATTTAAATGGTCTCACCTCCCTAAATCATGAAAATAGGGGATGTAATGGTCAGTCATATAGAGCCTTGAATAAATAAATATTTATCGATGAGTTTTAGTGTTATTATAAAGAATCTCATCCTGAGAAAGTTGGTTCTTATATTACACTCCAAATTCCAGGACACATTCATGGATCATATCCTCCATGATATGGATTTTTCATTTTATTTGGACATCTATCATTGGATTATAGGTTTTTTAAACTTTATTAGAGATATCATCTCATCCTTAAATAATTTAGATAATTAGAAGGTACATCATATATCTCCATCATAGAGAATAATTGATGGTACCCCATGTAACCCCAAAAATATCTTACACAATAGATTATCATGATTTTATATATTAGTGGTGGTCTTAATATGATTGAAATCGGTGTACCTGGTTAGTTGAACAATCCCAACCAATATATAATTCCACCCTCAAGGGAAAAGAGATACAAAAAGGTTTGAGTCCATAAACAACTTGTCTTAATTCCAATTGGGAATATTAGCAAGATATACTAATCATATCAGAATATAATTCTCATCAATTATCATTTCATATGTATAAAAACATACAAAAAATTCATCAATATAGAATCTCATACCTTGAAACTAGAATAATCACCTTAGATCATAATATATTTTAGTATATCCAAGGAGAACTAACCACCGAGAATGGTCACAATGTTTCATCTCCACCTTCTTCAATGATATAGAACCAAAAAAAATCCATGAAGGGAAAAGATACCATACATAGTCTGATACTACTCCTTAGTGGTCTCCCTACCATTTATAACACTCTTGGTATGATAGAAATTCATAACACATATTTTATGTTGAAGAATACAATAATGAATATAAGGATACAATAGATTCACTAGTGTAGAAAACTTTATTTACGTCTGTTATTTTTCATTTTTTACGTCGGGTTTTAGACGACGTTAATACGGAAGCCGTTATAAGTAATGTTTTTTACATCAGTTATTTAAAAACTGACGTAACATACATAACATCGCGGTGTTTATCACGTCGGTTAATTAATAACCAACGTGAAAAAACACAGGGGGTCGTGTTTATAACATCAGTTATTATATAACCGCCGTGACAAACTGGGGGGCTTTATCATGTTGGTTATACAATAACTGACGTCATAAACACATGCGAGGGGAGTTTATCACGTCGTTTATTTAATAACTGACGTGATAAATTCTTGGGATATTGTTTATCACGTCGGTTATTAAATAACCGACGTGCTAAACCTGCCCTAGGAGGGGTTTATCACGTCTGTTAATCAATAACCGACGTGATAAAGCATTTCCCAGGTCCTTTATCACGTCGGTTATTACATAACCGACCTGATAAACCATTCCACAGGTGATTATCACGTCAGTTATGACAAAAACAGACGTGATAAAAGCTTCTCGATTTCTTTATCACGTCGGTTATTTTATAACGGACGTGAAAGAGAAAAATTTGTTTTTTAAAAAAATCTACTACAGTCCACGACTCTCCCCCTAAAATCAACCAGAAACCAAATCAATAATTCATACCACAAAAACAGAAGATAAAAACATGAACTAAAGAAAATTTAAGCATTAACATTGATAACAGATAAAACTTACCCACTTGATAGCCCCCACCCTCATGTATACCCCCTATACAGCCCCCAGCCCCCCCCCCCCCCATTGGAGCTTCCACCACACCCCTAGACTGCCCCCCGACCCCCTGGACAGCCCCAAACACCCCTTGACAACCCCCGCACCCTCTTGAACAGCACCCCCTCACCACCTCACCCCACTTGACATCCCCCACCACACCCCTGGACTGCCCCGACCCCCTGGACAGCTCCAAACACCCCGGGACAACCCCCCCACCCTCATGTATACCCCCACACCCTGGACAGCCCTCCCCCACCCCATTAGAGCTCCCACCACACCCCTGGACTGCCCCCAACCCCCTAGACAGCCCCAAACACCCCTCGACAACCCCCCCACCCTCATGTATACCCCCTCACCCCACCGGACATCCCTCCCAGACCCCTCGACACCCCCAACCCCACTGAACACCCCCAAGACCCTTGAAACCCCTCCCCCTAGTCCAGAATCCATACCAGAAAAACCATCATAAGTAGACCAAAACAAGAATTAGAGCAAAATTAAACATTCACATATATAACATTAAATACATACACTGTGAACTTCAAAAAAAAACTAAATCCAACCTAAACGACTACCAAATACACAATTACAATGACAATATTCAAAATTACATTTTACATTACAATCAACTAAAATTTAATCAAACCGGTAAAATAATTTGACCACTCCACTTTTAAGTGTTTGATGTCTTCAGCATTATAGGGTTGAGGGTCATCAAAAAGCTACAAATAAAAAGGATAGTAGTTAACATGTATAATGAGTAAATCAAATTGAAATATTAAGGCAATGTTTAAGACAAAATCTTACCAGGTCAAAATTCACAACTGTCCTAGTTGTTATTATTTCATACATAAATCTTAACATATAATATCCACATTCGATGACGCCTTGTCATTCATGACAATTCTGTTTTGATGAGTGTAAATTCAATATATTATTTTAATGTAATAAATCAAAAAGTACAAATTATAAATGGATATTTACCTTCACATTTACATATTTTATCTTTTCATTCCTTTTCATTGCGTTTTTTGGAAAGTAGACCCATGCCCTGTTAGAAAATAATATTAATGGGGTAAATTTAAAATTCATTATTATATATAAAACTATTGAGAAATTGAAACTTAATTTTCCAATATATTCTTAAAACTTTCCTGCACATCATCATGGACAGAGAATATCCAATAAAGTGCTTTCTCCCTTGGGCAAAAAACCCCTAACATCCAATGATCACTGATAAAAGGAAATTTAACGTTAGTGGTTTTTTATGTTAAAAGATAATTAACTCTTTGAGAGAGATGTGTTTCATACCTCTCACAAATAGGCATCATCCAACATTGTGTGACTATATTCTTTTCAAGTCTTTCAGCAATATAAAGCATTATTTGTTCCTCATCCAATGCACATGCTTCAGGGGAAATCAATTGTGGGTCCATGAATCCATATACATCTATCAACTCGTTCCTCTCACAAATTTTATAAAGATAACTAATACAAAACAGACATAAGTATACATTTTTAAAAAATATAATGCAGGGAAAAGGTGTTAAGACTTACATGGAAAAAATTTGCACTAGGTTGATGCCCAACTTATCTCCAGTAAAAAGCTCCATGATATCAGTTTTCATAATCCCCACATTTATTTCACGTCCACAAACATGATATTTCATTGGAAACTCATAATGATCCGCCAACAAATTTGAATATCTTGACAATCCGTCAAGACTACTAGATTCTGTATCTGATTTCATAGCTATTTGTATTTGTTGTTGTCTATATAGTATTTCTTTACCTTTGAAGTATTCTTGTAAAAATAAATTGAAAAATATATTAGTTTTAAAATGATAAAACAACTTTAATATAAAATAAAATAAAAGATATAACATTCATACCTCTATGGTAATGAGTCGAAGAAGTCTGGATGGACAAATTAAAAAATGGTCGATACAATGTCCAACTGTCGCCACCTCATCTGTAGGTAATGGTACCCGAGCTCATCTATCTATAATATCCTGTATATTGACCCTCCGATTATATACATCTAATTATTGATGATGAATTGTATCTCCAATACAATATACCAACCCATATGCTCCTATATGCTATTGAGAATCATCAGCATTCTACTCACAATAAGTAGGAAGCTACGGTGGAGGAGTAGGATAAAAATGGGGTCAGCAGGCTGAGGTGGGGGAGTGGGAGCTACTGGCGGAGGTGGAGGATAAATAATGGGGTCTTTAGGGGGAGGTGGAGGAGTGGGAGCTGCAGTCTGAAATTATCTTTGCATGTCTGCAAACATAGACTGCACCGTCGCCCTAATATTTTCCTCCATCGTCGCATTAATATTATGAATTTCAGCCTCCAAGGAGTCAATTTTTTTTCTATAAACCCCCTCTATGTTTGAAGTTGAAGAACGTGGCAACACTTTTCTTACCGACACACCTGCCAGATATCCTCTTACACGGCCAGGATGTTCGGGCCTTCCCAATGCTATAGATAAAATATCTTCCCTCCCAGTAGCTGTATATGTCCCCTGTGAACCCTGCTCCTCAAGAGAGTCCTGTATTAATTAATTGAACATTTCTATAATGATTGAAATTATATGAAGAAAATGGTTAACTTAAATAAATAAAATATATATCTTACAATCTTCTCAGCTACGATTATCGATTCATCCGAAAGATATTGCCCTTTTTTTCCCTTCTGAGCTCTCTTCCATTTTTCATGTCTAGATGGAGGGGATGGAGGGGCCACCTTTCCAGAGCTTGAAGACTCTGCTCTTAGTTGTTGAAATTTTTCCGCCATCATTTGTTCTTCCAATAATGCATACCCTCCCCGAGATAAACTATGAGGGTATTCATTTTTAGATTGGATCTCCTAATAATTTTTCCTTGTTTGCTGTAAATTAAGAATAAGAAATCATTAACAAAACGTTAATAAGATCATTTATATAAGAAATCTTATAAAAGTTTACACTGCCCTTATAAAAAATGACTCTTTTTGACTACTTTCAAAAAACTGTCTCCATGTGTCTTCATCTATAAAAGGATATATACGACATGGATTGTCATGACTTCTATGACCATGAATGAAATCAGATGAGAGGGTTGATTTGAAATCCCTCCATCTCTTGGAAGCCAACGATAAGCATTTCTTCCTGACTCCTCGAGTGTCAAGAATATCAAATGTCATCTGATAAGAAGAGGTTAAACATATTATATATACTAGAAACATTTAAAGAATATTCAAACAATAGAAAAAGATCTTACCAAAATCGTCTCCCATAACTGAGAGATTATCGCTTTATCCACACTTCTCCAGTCATCATATAGAATGCTTACTTTTCTCTTAGCCTGAGTTGCTACAAAACTCTTAAAATATTTTCCATTTGGACCTCTAGGAATATCATCATCATCGAACTCAACGAATATCATCTGATCCTGCGTACGGGCAACTGATAATTTTGGCAAATGTGTGCACCCACGTTTACCAACCTTTGAACTCTTCGTTCTAATAGGAGCATGTGAATGTTCCTCCCTAGAGGTATGACCAATATGATCATCTCCAGAATCATGTGTTTGATCAACTGAATGATCTGTCATTATCCTTCAAATCAAAAAAACAAATGTTAGTTCAAAAATATACAAATTCAAATATTTTAATACTACTGTAATCAGAAAATATAAAAGTGTACTATGTTACGTAATAGTAAACATTGGTAATATGGTAAGAATGTTAAACAATGGTAAAGATGGTAAAGATGGTAAAGATGGTAAAGATAGTAAACATGGTAAACATGATAAACCTGGTAAACATGGTAAATTAATTGTCACTGAACAAAAATAATAGATATAAAATTCATGTAACGGTAAACATGATAAAGTAAACTAAAAAACTTAAAACAAACAAAAAACATATACTTATTTTGTTTTAAAACATGTTTTAATAAATAAAAAACATACAACATCTAAAATTTATGAAAAAAATATAAACAAGAAATAAACATATGTTATGTGTAATTTTAGGAATTTAGAAATGGATTTCTTTCCCAAATTCCTTCGTCGTGATCGTTCCTTATGGAACAAACCATGTCTTCAACATGCTCATCATTATGTTCTGTTAATCTTTCCATGGAAGTAGGGATCTCACATAAATCAACATCTTCATCAACTTCATCCTCACCAACATATTGTTTTTTCCCTTTTAAAACAACATACCACTGCATATCTGATTGATCTACTACATAGAAAATTTGTTTTTCAAGTGTTTCCATTATAAAAGAATCAGCTGTGTCTTCCAATCTATTCGGATTAACATGTGTCATTCCAAATACATCGTGTCTGACACTGTTTTTACCGATAAATCATTTACAGTTAAAAACATGAACATTAATTTTAAATTAATCAACCTCCCATACATCTTCAATCACTCCATAATATGCACTTGATGCATAAATTGGGTTTTTGTCCTTAGCACTCGAAAAATGCATTTCTTCTGCAAACACCAATACACCACTATTCTGAACTGCACTTCTTTTGTCCTGAGCTTTTGTATGAAATGGATAGCCATTAATGTCATAACCGGACCATGTTATCACATTTAAACATGGACCACCCACTATCCATTTTAATGCCTCTGATACATCTGATCTACCAAGAAAATTATTTTTAATCCATGACAAAAAAGTTTTGTTGTGCTTATTGAAAATCCACATTTCTTTATTCTTTGGATGACATTTTTTCAACTCATTAATATGTAATGTGATATATGGTTGAGCATCAGCTATGTTATTCAAGATATATGACTCTAAATTCTTCATCTGTTCAGATGACAATGATTTGACTTTCAAGCCATGAAACCCCTTTCCCTCATTATTAACTCGTTCATGGTGAGATGGAGGAAAACCAATGTGTTGCGTCACAGCCAAGTAGCTCGTACAAAACTCTGCTACCTCCTCAGAAATATACTTTTCAATAATGGAGGCTTCAGGTTGATATGGATTTTTATCATACCCCTTTAATATTTTCATATACCTTTCAAAATAATACATCCAATGAAGATATACAGGTCCAAAAAGCTTTATTTCTCGAACCAGATGGATCATTAAATGCACCGTTATATCAAAAAAAGATGGAGGAAAATACATTCCAATTGACAAAGTATAAAAATTGAATCCTTTTCCAAAATTTTCAAAGCATTCACATCAATCGCCTTGTTACAAATTGAATTGAAAAAATAAAACAACTTCATCATAGTATTTCTGACACGAATGGAAAGTATTCCATGCAATGAAACTGGTAGAATTTGTTGCATCAGGACATGACAATCATGTGATTTTCTACCTATCAACTTCAAGTCCTTCAATGAGAAAAAATTCTTTACATTTGAAGAATATCCTTGAGGCACTTTGATATCATTAAGACACTAAAAAAGCTAATTTTCTACCTCTTAGATAATGTATGAAAAGCCGAGGGAAGAAATGTTCATCTTCCATTAGGAGTGGGAGCTAACTCTAAATGTACTCCCATTGATAGTAAGTCTAATCTTGCATTCAACCCATCTTTAGTCTTTCCTTAATATCTAACAATGTTCCAATCAAACAATCACATATATTCTTCTCCACGTGCATGACATAAATATTAGGTTTAACTTCATGATACCTCCAATATGGTAGCTCAAAAAATATTGACCTTTTCTTCCAAATATGTCTATCATTCCCAGATTTCTGTGTCTTTCCCAATGTCAAATCAAGGTTTTTCACCCTCTCAAAATACAGATCCGGGGATAAAGTTTTTGGAGCAGTATCAAATTCTTGTGAGCCATTGAATGCCTTTTTTAGTCTTCTATAAGGGTGATCCATAGGCAAAAACATTCGATGACCCATGTACAATGTTTTCCTCCCATGATGAAATTGACAATATGACGTCTGTTGTTCGCAAATTGGACCTGCTTTATACCCTTTAACATTGTATCCAGACAAATTTCCATACACTGGGAAGTCATTTATAGTGAACAGAAGCACTGAATGAAGTTGAAAATATTCCATTTTATAAGAATCATACACCCTAATACCATCAGCCAATAACAATTTCAAATCATCAATCAGTGGTGACAAGTAAACATCAATATCATTGTCGGGTTGCTTTGGACCAGAGATCATTATACTCAACATGACATACTTACACTTCATACAAACTTCAAGAGAGAGGTTTCAAATTACCAATAAAACAGGCCATGAACTATGTGTGCTACTGAGGGTTTGCTATGGATTCATTCCATCTGTGCACAACCCTAATATGAGATTTCTTATTTCATTTCCCAATGTATAATACTGCACCTCAATTTTCTTTTATTGTGGACAATCAGCTGGATGACGAATTTTTCCATCATATACCCGCTCATCAGCATGCCATCATAACCTTTTTGCATCATGTGAATTAGAAAATAAACATTGGAAACGATGAATTATAGGAAGATACCAAAATACCATTAAAGAGAGCTTTGTAATCTCTACATGAGCCTGTGATTTCTATTTCACCTTATACCGTGATGTCCCACATTTAGGACACTCTGACAGAAATTCATATTCCTTCCTATATATAATGCAGTCATTCGGACATGCATGTATTTTCTTGTATCCCAATCCCATCGGGCATAATATTTTCTTGGCCTTGTAATGTGAATCTGGAAGATCGTTATCTTTTGGAAGAATGTCTATCATCAATTGTAGCAGCTCAGTAAAACTGATGTCACTCCATCCATGTTTTTCCTTCAGGTTAATCAATCTTAACACCACCGAAAAAACCGTAAAATCTGTACAACCAGGATATAATGGATTTTAAGCATCACCATATAGACGCACGACTGTCGGTTCTATCTCAATTTGTTCTGCTACAATATCATGAATCATCTCTTCAATTCCATCGGAGTTACCATCTTGTGAATCATCATCATCAGTGACATTTCGTCAAGTTTCACCATGCCAAATCCAAGGGCTGTAACTCGGATTAAAACCAAGACATATCAGATGATCTTTTATCTCTCTACTTTTCAACTTCTTCATATTCAAACATTTCAGACATGGACAGAAAAAAATGTCACTACTCGGATCATTTCTTTTAGCAAATTCCAAAAAGGCATCCACACCTTCCTCATATTCATTGCTCATTCGATGTGCCGTAATCCATCTTCGAATCATTATTACCTATAACAAATATCAATAATATATTTATTTTTAAGATAAGACAAATATAAGATTATATGAAAAAAATCATAATTTGAATGTAAAACAATTTTGAAATATAAAACAAATCTATGCATATTTTAAAAAATATTCTTGAATATTATTATTAAAAGAAAATATAGGTAGATATAATAGTTTTAAATTCCATTGAATAAAAGAAAACCATGGAGCCTACATGGTTGATAGAAAATTGGAGAGAATGAAGTAAAGGTGGGAATCAAATCATATTTAAAATAAAAATTCAGATGGAGAAAATCACCCCTCCTGGACACCACCCCCACCCCCTACCCCCTTGGACACCCCCTAGACACCACCCAACCCTCTGGACAGCCCCCACCCCCCGAACAACCCCCAAAACCTTCTGGACAGGCCCTTACCCCCTTGGACAGTGCCCCCCACACACCCACCCCCCTGGACACCCCCTGGACACCCCCAACCCTCTGGACAGCCCCCACCCCCCGTCCAACCCCCAAAACCCACTGGACAGGCCCCCACCCCCTTGGACAGCCCCCCACACCCACACACCCCCTTGGACACCCCCCTGACACCCCCCAACCATCTGCACAGCCCCCCAACCCCCTGGACAGCCCCCACCCCTCTAGAAAACACCCCCACCCCTCCTGGACACCACCCCCACCCTCTACCCCCTTGGACACCCCGCTGGACACCGCCCAACCCTTTGGACAGCCCCCACCCCCTGGACAGTACCCCACCCCTCCATACAGCACCCCCACCCCTCCTGGACACCACTCCCACCCCCCGACCCCCTTAGACACCCCCTTGGACACCCCCTAACCTCTGGACAGCCCCCACCCCCCAGACAACCCCCAAAACCCTCTGGACAGGCCTCCACCCCCTTGGACAGCCCCCCACACCAACCCACCCCCTTGGACACCCCCCTAGACACCCCCAACCCTTTGGACAACCCCCACCCCCCGGACAACCCCCCAAACAATGGTTTACATATAAAAACTAGGCATGGTGAACAACTAAAAACACATGAATTTAATATATACTTCAGCATGAAATAGATGGAATTAAATATTATTAAATATGTCTACTTAAAAGATCATATAATAATTAAAAATATCCATTGATATTCAACTAGTAAAATGATCACAAGTTTTCTCGATAACTAATATCATAATGAGGTAATGGATAATTCTAGAAATATTAAACATATTGTCGAGGCCTTGGCCAAGGCCTCAGAAAATACTAGGGTAAGCCCTCAGCAGAACCCATTTTTATTTGGAATCATGATACATAGTGATGCATCGAAGGGCCATATAGGTCAACAACCATTACATTATATGTCTAATAGTATTCATATAAAAGAGGATAAACATAATCAGCAACAACACATGAAATATCATTTCTGAATTCGTACATTTAATCAATAACCATTCTATGCAGTAATATAGGTGAATGAGATCATTAGTTGTCAATGACAACAAAAATTACCATCAATGTCGGGCATTTGCGAAACAAAAACAAACTAAATAAAAGTAGTTGAGGCTTACATGAAAATTGCGAGTCGATCTAATAGATCTAGGGATGATAAATAGGATGATGATGGAAAAAAGAGGTAAGAGGGTTTGAAATTAAAGAATCTTACCTAGTTTAAACACAAAAATCCCAAAACATAAATATAGACTATCCGGGAAAAAAATGAACGAAATAAATTCGTGGAAGGCTTACTTGAGTGATGCGAGTTGTGGTGATATATCCAAGGAGAGTAAATATGATAAACAATGAAGGCAAAATGAGTTTAACATAGTGAGATCGACGAGTTGATTAGGGTTTACCGTGCGAGAGATACGAGCTGTCGGACTGTCAATCGAAAAATTGTAAATGACAATCCACGGGGCTTGTTAAATTTTTAAATGTTTTATAAAGTTGGTTATGTAATAACTGACGTTATAAATGGTTTTTTTACATTTATAATGTCAGTTATTATAATAACTGACCTTATAAATGCTTCAGATACAGCTTTTTTTACATCGGTTATTTTATAACCGACGTAAAAAAGACATCAAAAATCACAGTTTTTGACGTTGGGTATTGTATAACCAATGTAAAAAACGTTATGTGGGTTGTTTTGTTACATCAGTTATAAAATAACTGATGTCAAAAAGGCCTCAAAAGCTGCATTTTTTATGTTGGCTATAAAATAACTGACGTAAAAAACCCCTGCTCTTTGGTTTGTTACGTCGGTTATAAAATAACCGACGTAAAAAACCCCCACTCTTTGCTTTGTTACGTCAGTTATCAAATAACTGACGTAAAAAACCCCCGCACTTTTGTTTTTTGCGTCGGTTAATTTATAACCGACATAAAAACTGAACACGCGCGATTTGTAATGTCGGTTATTAAAATAACCGATGTTAAAAAGATATTGACCGCATTTGTTACTTCGGTTATAAAATAATCGACGCAAAAAACCATGTTTCAGAGATTCTCACATCGGTTATATATAACCGATGTAAAAAATGGTGACGTAAATAACGTTTTCTACACTAGTGATTACTTGAATGAAACATTATATCCTTTTCTTCCATTACATAAATTTTTTCTCATAAATTTTCACAATGAAATTCAATTCATCCCCATAATCCTTGATTTCCATAGATGTAATCTTATTATTGAGGGAATAAGTAACCATAATTCCAACAGTTTTTGTGTATGAGATGTCAAAATCGTATTCAAATGGATAGTCCACCCGTGTAATCGTATTCTTAAGGACAAAATATTTCATTGAATATGTATATATGTCAATATCTTCTTGTCAATTTTAACAGTGAATATCTCCAATAATATATAATGGAACCCAAATATAAAGTAATGAATCATATCATTGAATTTGAGTTTAGGGGATGGGTAGTTGTTTTCTATTGGTCAAATGTGACAAGAGATATATGACACCAAATGATTTTCCTATTTTAGAACACAACATAGAATCTGAATAGATGATTCATAATTAGCATATAACATTTTTTAATCAAACATAATAATTGAATTTAATATTAATTTAACCATTTCTTTAAAATATCAATGGATTTATGACACATTGAAAATTATTAAAGCATCATCTATTTTCAGATGAGTTATTTAAGGGAGATCCATATCTCTAGAAGTATTTTTTGAAATACATATAGTATCACATGATACAAAAAAAATAACATAATCTCAAAAGTATTCATGGGTTCCATTAATGAAATCACTGACCATTCCATCTCTAGATCAACTGATATACGCTTTTTTGATAAAAAAAATACCAATGAAACATGATATATTAGAACTAAAACTACAGTTGGATAATTTATAAAAAAACTGTTGATTGATGTTTTGAGATGGATAGGATGTTACTAGTTGGAGAATGAAAATGATTTTTTTATTGGTTATGATGTATCATTGAAAATTTTTGTAAAAAATAAATTTCATGACCAATGTAATTTTTCAACTGAATAATTACCTAGAATACTAAGAACATATATATGACCAAGTTCATGTTAATTTTATAATTTATTTTAATAATAATTTGAGAAATAATACTTCATATTAGGATGATTCGTTGATGATTTTGTTGATCAAATCAAAATTATATTTTGAATTATATTCATTGGAAATGGAAGAACGAAGACAAATTGATAGTATTCGTGATCCCCACATATTTATTTTATCTCTAAACAACATCCATATATTATCCAGTGAAAGTGTAGATAATTTTTTATATTAAATTATTCCTTTTGATCTGTTCAACATCCATTAGTATTGAATGAGCTTTCCTCATTCCTGATAAGTGTAAAGAAATAGGAATCTAGAGAGATTTTTTTTGTGCCCAATGATTCAGAATTATTAATTAAACCAACTCAATAAACATAACCATATATTTATAGATTATGGTTTTTGGTTTACAATATATATTAATTTCTCAATGACCCTTACATAATATAATAATTCTTATCTAACACAATTCTCTATAATAATAATAATTTTATAATTTTATAGAATGAACTATCTCGTGAAATTATAAATATTACATAAGAGTCATGAAATTAGTATTTGTTGATAAACTTGATATTTTTCTTCTCATCCTCTTAAGCATTTATCAGATATAATAATAAATATTTATCAAAAATTTAATCATAAATAAATATATCATTCATAGTTTTACAAATTGAAACATGTTAAATATTTGAAGAATAAAATATGTATTATATTCAAAATCTGGTTAATAAATATTTATTAATAATTTTGATCAATAAAATTTGACAAAAAGTATTCCCTGGGTAAGATAATAATATTTATTCTAATTATTAAAATCAAATATAATTTTATTATGATCCAAAGAAACACATAATGTATGACCCTCTTGGATTATTTCACATTTTCATTAGTCGAATGTTCCTAATGACCGAAATTACTATCTAACATCGGGTCACAAAAGCCAATATGAAAAATAAAAAATTGAAACCTTGACAAGAACAAAGAAATTAATAATACCCAATACAATCCTTTTGTAGAAATATCTTTTTAAGAACGTTTCCCTTATGTGTTATAAAATTATATTGTTGATACATCTTTCTTTTACTATCAGTGATTAAATGTTCGTTACTCCATGGACATAGAATCTAATGTGATGGTTAAATTTCAATCACAAGTTTGAGATAGCACATTCCACAATGATGGATATATAACATCCCTTCTCGAATTAATAGTTAATAGCACATCACTCGTGATTCTCCCAATATATCGAACTACTCCGTGAACCCTGTCATCAAGGATTGTGAAATATTTCTTTGTGGGTGAGTCATTACATGACAAAATGGAAATCATAATTTATGGAAACCTTTACAGACACTCAAAGACACAAATATTTGATGAAACATAAACATGGTGACTTAAATTAGATCTGTATGTTCCCATAGTCATATGTCCTATAGATTACAAAATGAAAACACTAGGATAAGGTATCTCATTTTCTTAAATATACTTGTACCTTATGAAAAACATTGAATTTTCCCAATCATAGTATGTTATCTGATAATAGAATTATATTTAAGAATCTTTTCTTATAATTTCAAGGTTCTAATCAGAGTGGAGACCTATTATAACCTTATAAATGTAATAGTTATTAAAAGACAACATTATATGTAATTTATGAAGAAAAAATGATCATTATGTCATAAGATATTAGTTTATTATTTAATTAATTGAATAGTCATGTAGTCCAAATAACAAATAGATGTATATTGAATTACAACACCAATAGACTACCATTTGGATAATATCCCACTCTTTATGAATTTCAGTCCACCATACCTCACTTGATGACCATGTTTCTATTGAGTTAAGTCATCAGTCAAGGGGTCTACCACACTAATATCCATGTATATTCTATTCATTGTGACATCAAACCTTATAAAAACCCCCTTAATAGATGATACTTATGAATTATGTACATCATCAGTGGATGTTCCCATGGCTCTATTACTATAGTGTCGTCAAAAATAAGGGATATGATCTTTACTACTCAGTACCACATCATGATACTAGAAAATTTTGCTCAATGAAAATACATCATTGACTGCCTGAAAACTACAACATACTCATACTCTCTTATAGAATCATCCATAATAGATATATTGGTGCTCTTCAACATCGTAACACCTCCATTAAGGGTAAATTTGTATCTTGCCTATTGTTTCAGATCATCTTGATCTATTTAGAAAATATCATCTATAGATCCTATAATAATATGTTCCACATCTCATCCATATTTTAAGATTGTATTCATAGTATTCCTTAGATACTTAAATATAGACATGACGTTCATCCAATGGAGGTCAACTGGGTCAATTGGATATCATCCTATAGAACACATGGAATATGTGAAACCAATCGTAGTACATAGAATAACATAAATTATTATCCCAATCACAGGCATGTATGGAATCTATGGAATCATATTCCATTAATCATGTGATTGTTAATTCTCTTGTTTTTTGAAATGGTTAACTTAATGCGACATTAGAAATAATTCCCTCTTGGATTTTTCTATACAGATTCTCTTCTGTATTATTTCAATGTCTGTACATTGACATTTATTGAGTAGCCTCTTAGACCTATCAAGAGGGTTCTTGATCCAAATAATATATATTCTATCACCCATGTCCTCCATGGATAAATGTAACATCCTGTAATTCTTTTTGGGTCCTCCTATTTCAATTATTTGTTTATTAACCATGATTGGGTGGATTTTCAGGCTTCTCAGGAGTGGAGAGCCATTATGGGAAAAAACATAATAATATTTGGGTAGATATGACTATTTTAATTAATGGATCCCAGGATTAAATGTTTCAAAGGTCTTACATGGTTATTTCTATGATTGTAAAATTCCAAAGGTGATTTTGGGGATTTTTGGAGAAAATGGTCATAATACTATCATTTGGTAATATAAATTTCATGTAACGGGATTGCACATATTGTAATGGTCACATAGAAGATTCCATGAAACTAGTTTTTGGTGTGAAAGGTTTATGTTCCATATATCTATAATTCATGTTGTGTAATTAAAAAGGTAATTATTTATAAAAAGTTGACTAATTGTTTTTCTGATTTTATATTTTTTGTTTTTCACAACATCTAATAGGATTACAAACCATGTAAATATCACGCGTTCTAGTTTTTTGATAACTTCACATCTTATTTTTATTTCATTACTCCTAAAACACATCCTATATCAATCCAAATACATCCCCATGAGATTTGGGGATCATTTCTCCTCAAATAACACTCATTCAAAGATCGATCTTCCGGGTTTTGAGATGCTCATATCCTACTAAGCATTGCTTCTTTCATTATATTCTATCAGTCACTAGAGCAGCATTGGGAATTGTTAGGTTTCATATAAATGATCATATTGTGTTTTTATTAATCCATTTTAGTTTTTTTATTTGACTTCTCCTTCAAAGGATGATATCATGATGTCCAATAACCATTGTCAATGGTAGAAAATATTATTCCATTTTTAGGTAGGTGTTTTATACAATGGGTTAATTTGATGAAATTAATTTTTTATTAAGAAATTATTTTGTGATAATCATTGAATTGAAGTGATTTGTGGATTTAAAGAATTAAATAGGGTGATAAATGATTTGAAAGAATAATTATTTAAAATGGATTTGATTTGATTTGGAAATTGGTTTTAAAATAACGAGGTGGATTTGATTGGATTTGAAAATTTATTATAAATTGATAGCATGGTTTTGATATGCATTTTTTGAAAATTAGAACATTTGGAACCTTTACTGTGTTGGGAAATAGACATGTGTAGACTTTGTGAGTGTGGAACCAAAAATAGGTAACCATTGGGGTATTGATGAACTTTTCAACGACTCGATATTGGTTACATACAAAAAAATTATTATTTTTATTATTTTATGTCAATTAGATACTCCCATATGCTATGTCACATAATGAGGTTATTTTTCATTTATGATTTATTTATCACACTGTGGGTTTTATAATGAATTTATACACATTTATTTTTGTATGAGGTTTTATCACATGAAATTGCATGATGTTATTTCATGGATTTGTGTTTAATTTAAATCCTTTTGAAGCATGGATTTGATTTCCTATTTTATGACATATTATTTTCATTTTAATGGATGAATCATATGAATGGATTTTGTGAAAAACCAATGGTACAATTATTTACAAATAGATTGGATTTATTAATTTACTTTGCAATTTTTGAAATCTGGAACTATTTCATTATTGTTATTAGACCTTGCATAGACACTATAGTGGTATCCAACTGGGGATTATGATCACACCTAAATTTTTACTTTCACGAGGTTGTAGATGTTTCATTGCATGATTCATTGAATTTGAAGAGCATATTGTAACATTATGGATTCTATAGTAGTTGATGCCTTTAGTTTGTGATTGTTTTATGTTGAAAACTGGTCACATGGATACTTGTTGGTCTTGTTTATTCATTCTTTATAGTTTAACAAGTTATTATTTGATTGTATGGACTCAGTTTCTTCTTTTTCGTACAATTTTTCTATGTTTATATAAAGTTTTACAATAATAAAAATGTTGTTTCAACATTCATGTTTCCCCCTTTTTTTGATATACAATGTGGTGGTTCAGATTGGGTGGACTTTCTAAATGAATTTGGTTGGTCTATTAACATTTGATATCTGAGGGATGCTTAGCCGAAATAGTGTTAACACTTTCTAAGCTTCATTCTGTGTCATGAGTACGCAGGAGTTTGGACTATCATAATACAAATATTACATGTGAAAAAATGGGCTAGATATCTTACTTCCCTATCTTAAAATGAGACACTGAGGGTGGTCATGGATATTTACCAGGTTTGAGATTTATATTTTATGTTATTCGAATGTAATTTTTGAGATTATTATTTAAATTGAAAAATTCCTTTTTATGTAAGTTATTTTGTTGGAATAATTCTTAATTATATTAAATTTATATTTCTATATAGAACTACATAAAATTCTAGAGGTGGTCTTATGTTTTTTTAATTTGACAATCATATAATTTGTTATTGTCTATTTTTTTGAAAACTGGTCCAAGAATAGATCTTCCAAAATTGTGAGAGGAAGCAACAAGACAGGTTCTTCAGGAATATTATCTAGTGTACCCTTACTAGGTTGAACCATTTTTCAACTCTATTTATACTCTAGATCATGTGGGTATTGGGAACCCATGACACAATGTCGATCATGGATCTATGTTCACTAAGCAGCAACCACCCATATTCCTTGGTGATAAAGTACCCCAAGAAACTGGGGAGCATCTTGAGAAGATCTTCAACATTTTGAAGATTCTTGATGATTAAATGGTTGTTTTTTTATAAACATGATTGAGGATCTATGATAGAGATGGTTGAAACATATTGCACACAATACATTTCAAAATAATCATATATATAAATCTTTCAAAAAAATACATATTCAGTAGTGTTTTGTTGATAAATTACTTGTGATGAAGACCCGAGAGATTCTGATGTTAGAGCTGTGGGAGCATACTATTTAAGAGTATTCTCCAAATATTATTGAGTTAGTGAACATTAAACTAGAGCTTGTCACAAATGAGAACCTAAGGCCTCAGATGTTTGATTAATAAATGAGGCCAGATATTCAATCTAAATTTATTATCATGTTCCTTCTAGCAATTTTGGTGGTAGTTTAAAAAGATGCTTTAGCTAAGGGAGTCTTATCTGAGAGGATTGGTTTGTGTGGAAATTTCGGTATTTAATTTGTTATCTATGGTGTATCATCTAGCTAGTGAAGAAAACATAAGAATAATTAGTTCTCTTTAAGAATAGTTTCTAATGATTTTTCAGAGAACTAAAAGGTTTTATTGTAATATTGCGGAATACAAGGTCATTCCAATACTAAAATTATGGTGGATCCAAATACAAGTTTTATCTGTGGTAAATCATTCAATATGAAATGTTTTTTTCTAGATTATACCAGGGTAGTAAGTCAAGAATCATACTTACAAAGGGATCCTCAGTTCTAGCGTATTTTCTCATCAGTGTTGGTTCTTATCCTTAGTCTAATGGGGATACTCATGTGGTAAAGAAATCTCAAGGATGCGTTCAGACTCGTTTTCTTTATGTAGTGGAGTATACACCACAAGAATCTAAAGCACCAACAACTGAAATTAGAGGTACAATGTTTATTTCTTCATCTATGTATTTAGATTTGATTGAAACTTGTGCTCATAATTATTTTATCTCTTCAATTGTAGTTGTAATTCTTAGATTACTTTCAGAAATTATACCATAATTGTTATATCTTTCTATGTATTTAGGAAATAGGTTTGAATAATTTTTCAAATGATCTGAATTTCTAGTTATGATAGTCGAAATTTAGGTGGAGTGGGACATCTTAGTGCTCGACCATGAAATATTTGACTTGGTTATAGGAATGGATTGGATGATCAGAGTTTTTTCCCACATAGACTACTATCACCAACATGATCAGCTCTTTTATTCCAATGGGTCCTCTCATGGTTTTTAGGGTGACTAAGACACTAGATAGGGGATGAAAAGGCCTCTGGTTTCCAATTATAGGGTAATATCATGTGAGATGGATGTGATGTTTTTTGATGCATATGAACAATATTCTGGTGGTCAACTTCCTATTGCGGTGTGTGTGTACCCAAAGTTCATTATAAATTATTTTTCTGGTTGGCCACCTCAGAGAGGGTTTGAGTTTACTATAGACCTCATTCTAATTATGATTCCCATTTCCATTCAATCTTATTGAATTTAAAATTCTATGAGGGTGGAACTGAAATTCATGATTTCAGGCATGGAGGCTATAGGATTTATTCAGAAAATAATGTGAACTTATACTTGACTTGTCCTTTTTTATATGGAGGATTGGAGTCATAGATACATCCTTGATTATCTAAAGTTTAATTGGGTGACTCTTATGACCAAATATCATTTTCCATGAATTTAGTATCCATTTGAGCATTATATAAGATATTGTTGGTTTTTAAAGAATGAAATTCAATTATAGAACCATCAGTTGAGAGCTTGAGAAAAGGGTATACCCAATACTGTATTTAGGAGTTGACATCGGCTTTTAATTTTTTTTGTTATTTCATTTTTTTTCTCATAAAAACAAATATGGTATTCTTGGAATTGGTGAACCTAATATTTCTTATAATTGTGGAATGATTTTTTGTTTCTGTTCATGGATGATATATTGGTGTACTCCAAGTCCGAGGATGATCATATGGACAATTTCGATATCATTCTTCTAACATTGAAAGAAGATTATCAATGTATTAAGTTTTCCAAATATGAGTTTTGAAACTAAGAATTTTTGGTTTTATGACCTGTGATATCATAGTTGGGTGTCTAAGTGGATTTATAAAAGGTAGAGGTAGTTATGTTCTATCGAAATCATAGAATTTTTATTGAAATCTATATATTCTTTAGATTAACTTTTTTACTATTGATGGCTTGTTCATAATTTGTAAATGCATGATTATTTTATGAATTACTTTTCTCATAAGGGTGTATAATTTAAATATAATTTAAATTTCAGATATCTTTTGAGGTTCTAATGGTGTGGTGTACTTCGCCTACAATTTGTATTCTTCCCATAGCAGGTTCTGGCTATAAATTATTCTATGATAATTTTGGTCTAGTTTTGGGATGTGTCTATATACAGGGGAAATGGGTGGTGGAATTTGTATCTCTATAGTTATAAGCTCATGATAATAACATTCATATGCCAAATAATGTTAAGGAAGTGGGTATATATGAACTCAAAATATGTAATCACGATCTATATGGGGAGTTGTGTATATTGTATTCTGATCAGAAGAGCCTAAAATATATTTTAACTCAGATGGATTTAAACTTGTTAAAGAGATTATAGGTAAATTTCCTTTAAAATATTTATTTTAATATTATTCACCCTCTTAAGAATAGAAATTTGGTTACCCATGAATTTATAAGAAAAATATAGGGACAATACATGGTGAATTGGTTGTTGAGTGGTCTATAATGAGTTTGTTTTCTAAAAATACATTGGGAGTAGAAGTGGATAGTGGAAAGGTTTTCTTTTCTATGATTAAAGATGACTAGGAATTTATTGAATGAATTCTGATTGAATATACAACTAAATTTGAGTTCCATGGTCTTAATAAAATCCATTATAGTAGGGAGACCAATTGTTAGGGGCATCGATCTCCCAATGGAGATCTGATCATTCTTTGCAGGTTGGTTATTTTGTTTCCCCAAGGTGATGAGTTGATGGAATGTTGAAACTGTTTTGTTGGTCTGTGCACCCAAGGGATACCAAGATATATGATGACATAAAATATTAGTATTGGTGGCTTGGGAATGAGACAGTCTCTAGTGAATTTTTTATCGTACTATCTTTCTTTCTAGAGAATAGATATAGGCACCAGACACATAAGGGTTTGTGGAATCCATTACCTATTATGGTGTGGAAGTGGAATGTCATTTTCATGGATTTCATCATTGGAATGACATGGAATCCAAGTGGTAATGATGTGATTTCAGTGATCATTGATCAACACATCATATCAGTGTATTTCATCCCTATCAAGGAGAAGATGAATGTGAAATAGCTTGGGGACTTTTTCATATATCAAATTTTGAGAATTTTAGGGTTTCCCTCTATGTTTATTCTTGACAGTCGGTCAATGAAAACATTGTAGTTCTGGAATGGTTTGATGGAGCTGATGGGTTTTTAGATTAAATTTGTCATAGATTATCATCAATGATGAATTTAAAGATATAGTGGCCTATCCTGGTTTATGAGGATACAATCTAGGATTGTGTTCTTTATTTTGGTGGGTCTTGTACAATAATTTTCTTCTTATTGTGTTTTACTAATAGAATAGTTATTATGCCATGATAATGATGCCTACCTTTGAGGCATTCTATGGGAGTCCATGTAGATTTACCTATTACTAGGAAGATTTGGGATATGGGTACTTGGTTTGGCTGATTCTTGTTATGAATTTGATTGATCCGTTATAGTTGATTCCTATGATATTGATAATGGTATATAGTCATAAAAAATATTATTAAGACTATCATAATTGGTTACTGGAGTTCAATGATTGTGATCAGGTCTTTATCATATTTTCTCCTCACAACAAAAATCATTAGTTGGCTAGGTAGGGTAAGATGTCACCATGGTTTGTGGTCCTCTTTGAAATATTTTCCTGACATTGGAAGGTGGAATCTAGGTTGAACTTGTATTAGTTTTTGAATTCTATCGACAATATGTTTCTTATTTCATATTTTAAGAGATATACAATAGATCCTTACCATGTGATTGAAAGGAAGGATTTTTATCTTCATCCTAATACTACCATTCTTGAGCTATGAATTCATATTATGGATCACCAGGATAATGTAACATTAGGTAAAATGATTCCAATTGTCTGGGTATTATGGTGGTTAATATGGAATTCCCAAGAGTTGTGGGATCATGATTCATTGATGAGGTATTAGTGACTTTTATTTTTTCATAACCATTACATTGTGTCCTTTCTTGTGAAACATAGAGTTTATGATGCAGTTTTGTAGCATCCCAAAAATAATTTTCAGGTACACCGTTGACCTTGGTTTTTTTATCATCCTCATTTTGGGAGTGTTTGTGTCACACACATGTTCTTCATTATAGGTATTTATATATCATATATTTTTATCAAAACATTCCCCCCTAAGTCCCCCCTATTCTCCCACAAATCATGCGCCAATGTCCATATGATAAAAAATGACAAAATTACTTCTTTGGACTCCTGGGATTTATCTTAATTCTCCCCTCTTTTCCCCACTTCAAACCTAACATCCATGGAATCATTCCAAGTCCCCCATACCCTCATTGGAACCCAATTTTGAAGGGGGGTTTGTTGGAGGAACTTCAAACAATATCAAGTAAGTGTCTCTACCTCTTAGGTCCTCCCCTTTCTATGATCTTTCTTACATGTTTCTTGAAGTCCCAAATCACCAGAGGGTAGGGTATCAAACCTAGGGTTTATCGTTGGGTTTTAATTTTCCAATATTTTATTTATATGTTTGATGTACCTTTCATAAGGTGATGCGGCGATGCGATTGAGTTTTCGCACAAAAGATTTTAGGTTTCAACAAATTTGGTTGGTGAAGCCATTTTGAATGAAATCATTATGACTGTGGTCTTTTGTTTATAGTATTTTCATGTTTATAAAATTTTCTTATTACTGTAAAGAAATGTAGTGTTGTTTGTAATGCAAATATATTTTAAGTGACATTTTTGTGTGAAATTGGCGGGTTTTCATAGAAATATATTGTGGGTTAATTTGGGGCTTTCCAATAACTACTTATTTGGTTTTATTAGGATGTATTATGGATAAAAATACTGTATTGAATTTTTATCTCTTTTGGTAGTTGCTGCGAAAGTCTTTTTTAATGGTGTTTGTGAAGCATATGATCTTTAAGTGCCATGTTTGTGTGAAAATGGAGGTTTTACAATGATATCACCTCTTAAATAATATGGGTATGCCCTGAAATTAATTTTGTTGTTTCATTGTAAGGTTTTGGGCTTAAATTTTTATTTTGGTGACTTTTAAGTATGGAAATGGTGTGAAAAGTGTGGATTTCAAAGAGTTTTTGGTGGAAAACAATTTGAGATTTGAGAATTTGTTTTATTGAAGATAAAAATGTTTTGTTGTGTGTTTTAAGTGGTATAAAGTGTGTATATCTACTATATTATTTTTCTGTGACCAATAGTGGTGTTTTATAAGAAAATAGATTTGTTTTTCATGCTGTAATTGTTTTATCACAATAGGGGAATCTTGGGTACCTAGGTGGGCCGATGTGTACTAGTATGGCTAATGATCTTGATGGGATATCTCCATGTTTCACTGTGAAAATGGATAAATAAAACTCAAAATAAACTATATTTATTATGATGGGGGACCACTAGGTAATGGTTATGATCCATACTAGTGGCTCATGCACAAGACCACATTTTTCTACGATTACTTTACACCGTGGTACGAGGTACATAGGGCCCAAGACTATCTAGTGCCTATGGGTCTTCCCGATTGTGGTAATCATTGGATTTGTGGTATTTTACCTTGTATTAAAGTGTGTATGGATATAAATTATAGTGTCTTAAATTTATTATTCATATGTTTAAACATTCTGAATGTCTTGGTTTGAAATATATTTTCAATTGAAAGTTTCATTTCTTTGAATTTTTCACCTCTTTTTGTAACATATTTAAAACTAATTTATTTTTCACCATGTATTAAAAACTATTTTGGAATCTTAGGGGTGGTATCCTATTTTTATTAGGATCAAACCCAACTTAAACCTATTGGGTTTAAGAGGACTTGGTTATGTTTGACTTAGGAAAGGGAAATGCCTTAGGTGAAGGTAGTTTGGGTTCTTAGTCACCTACTACGGTACGCTGCTGTGGAGACGGCTCAGGGATGATGAACCATTTTCATGTGGATTATTTGTGGATGAATTTCTGCGGTTTATTTATGTTTGTACCTTTTGTACCTTATTTAAAACCATGTATTACGTTCTTGATTTTTCTTAGGTCTTGTTGGTCCTAGAAATTTCATATTCTTATTATTGATTGTTTTAATGTTTTATGATTACATAATCAGGTAAATCGTTCATAAAACAAACTTATTGATACTGAGGCACTTGTTCTAGCCTATGAGCATAGGGAAAACCCTTCTAGACTTGTCATGTGATGCATATTGTGCCGGTATTACTGGTGACCAAATCCGGTTCGTGACAAAATGATATAAGAGGAGGCCATGGTTTTTGAGTTATATTACTATTTTGGGATGAGTCAGGACAGACAGAAGGTAGGAATGTCAGGGCTTCGGGTTTTGGTCATGAGTAGGGTTCCTGGACAACACCTCTCATGGAGGACCTTGAGTCCCTAAGGGACTTGGTAATTGACTGATTTACTTCCCTTCCAGGTGATATGTGTGGGCTGTAGACCACACGTGGAAATCGGGTGGGGTAGAGTAGTTGTTTCTTTTATTATCATAATGTGTTTAGATTATATATATTTGATGCATTTGATTAAAATTTTCAGAATTATGGTAATGAATATTTTGTGACTGTTTCATTTTGTAGAAACATGCCTCCCCATAATCCTCCCATGCACCAAAGGGAGGAAGCCAGAGAGAGTTCTCCCACACCAGTTTATCAAAGGCTAGTCGAGGTCGTTGTCTGGGCTGTCCAGGATCTAGGATTGGGATTGGATACTATTCCAGCTTTGTTATAGAGGATGAGACTTTTCGTAGAAGTGAAAGGCCAGTGAGTTCCTACAAAATAAGCCCCCCTCCATCTGAGGTAGCATAGAAACCTAGAATATAGTGGAATGGCTCATGATGATCGAGCACATGTTCGAGTTCCTTGATACACTAGAGAAGCTCAGGGTAAAATGTGCCTCTTTTATATTAGAGGGTACCAACTGCAAGTGGTGGGAATCGGTTCTTTATATTGGGATGAATGATAATATGCGTTGAGGAGATTTCAAGGTTTTCTTCAATGAGTAGTACTACCCTGAGGACTTCGAATAGGCCAGGTCCCGAGAGTTCGAGAACCTTATTTAGGGGAATCAATATATGACGGAGTATGCAAATAGTTTTGTAGGGTTGGATAGATATTCCACTGAAATCTTCTCCAATGAGCAAGCGAAGGCCATGAGGTTCGAGAAAGGCTTGTGACCAGAGATATACTCACATGTGTTCTTGTTTAAGCTGAGGACCTAAGCTGAGGTGGTTGATTGGGCATGCATGGTGGGGATTAATAGGAAAGGAAGGGCTGGTTTCTCTGGGTCATTATCAGTAGTGGGTAGTGGAAGCTCTTCCGAGAAGAAAAGGGAATGGATGGATCATGTGAAGAATATAGGTGGAAGTTCAGGCCACTCTTCTAGGCAGTTTTTGTCTTTGGATTTTGATGAGAGATCGTTCATGTACCATTAGTGTGGGAATCCTGGGAACATCTGACCAACATTCCCACTTCCTCTGATGCCTTGTTACCATCGTGGAGATATGTGGCATTTTCAGTTCTTATGTGGGGTGGCACGTCCACTTCCGAGTGGTGTAGGGTCAGCAACAGCAAGAGGAGTGCCAGCATAGTCCGAGTCGTCAAAGGTGGGGGGACCTCAATTTGGTGGTCGTAGTGGTAGAGATGGTTCATCTTCTTGGTAGATCTAGTTCAGGGTAAAACTATAATCTAGCAGTCATCCTCAGGTAGAGACCAGACAACTCCATGCGGTGGAACATGCACCAGTATGATCAGAGTCGGTACCGTTGACAGTTCGAGGTACCATCTTGATCACATATTCTATAGATGATTCTATTTTTGTTACATATGCCTCAATTTAATTCATTTCTGCATGTTTTGTGGACATGCTTAATTTTCCAAATGATTTATTGTCTTTTGCGATAGAGATGGTGACGCTACTAGTAAAGAAGAAGGAGCACGGTCTCAGGTTCAAATCATGTGCGGTCTCCATGTCCGGGATTGATATGTAGTGGGGCCTCTTGGTCTTAGATATGGAAATATTTGATATAATACATGGCATGTATTGTCTTTTACACTTCCAGGAACACATCAATTGCTACAGGAGGTGAGTAAGTTTTATGGAACCTGATGGGAGTCTTCAGGTTTTTCGTGGATAATGGGATCCTCAGTCGGGTCACATAGGACCTCCACTCCCAGATTTGGGAAGCCACATCATCCAGTTATCGTCGATCGCACTAGATGATGATGGTATTTCCCGAAGAGGTGCACTACCTCATTTAGTGAATGAATTTTCAGAGGTATTCCGATATGATTTTTTAGGTTTTCCCCCAGAACATGATATGGAGTTCTCGATTGATCTAGCACCGGGAACACAACCGGTATCTCTTTCCTTATATCGCATTGGCCCATACTGATCTGAGGGAATTAATGATATAGACGAACAACTAGGAATCCAACGGATTGATTCACCCGAGTTTCTCTCCTTGGGTTTCTAACAGCCCGAGATTTTATAAAAAGATATTCTTTTTAATTTCATTAATGTCTTGTGTTGTACACTACACCAAAAGGAGCTTTCACAACACGCATCCTTGACTTTCCGTTCATTACACGCAATCGCCACCTTCCTTGATAGCGTGTGTAGTACGCAATACCGAGTTTCACTAAACAACGATACGCTATTAAAATATTATTAAAAATAGCCGTTATGAATAGTAATAACCACTTTTTTGAAATTTTGTAAATTTTATTTTTCAAAATGGACTTCATTTTTGGATTCGGAATATCGAAATTAGCTTAGGGTGAAATTTTCGAAATTTTCGGATAACTTTCATATTTTGATGAATAGTGGAAATTACTAAATTTTAATTAAAAACAACTTTTTCAATCGAAATAATTAATAGTGATAAACTATTAATTTTAGTGGTTTTAAAGTATATTTAGAATATATTTTTACAATTTAATACAATTTTGGTCATTGGATGTGATTTCACAATTAAACCAGACATAAACAAGTGTCAATCTTTTGATAGTTATTATCTCTTAAAAACACGCTATTTGTTTTGACGACGTGAATTAATTTTTAAATTAATTAATGTAACTAATATGTTTTGAATTTGATAAAATAGACATCATTTTTGAATTCATAATATCAAATATAGCTTAGGCCTAATTTTTGGTATTTTTCTGGAAACTTTCATTTTTTGATGAATAGTGAAACCACTAAGTGGTAGTTAAAAAAACTGAATTTTTCATAAAACGTAATTTTCCCGCTTCTGTGAGTGGAATTTCGAAAATCTGAGAGACACGGTTAATATTAAGGACTAAAATGTGGTTCAGTGAGATGAAAATAATTTTTGGTGAATAGTAACTTTTGACTTTTTTTACCACGGTTAAAAGTAAATAGGGTAATTAAGGGTAAAGATGATATTATTATTACCTTAACACATGTCTTAATTCTATTGGATAAGTGTAATTTGACCAAAAACAAACTTAGGAATAAAATATGACCATTTAGTCCCACTTGTATTAGATTAGGACATTTATTATTAATTTATTTAAAGAAGGGTTAAAAGAGTTAAAATCAAAGTTTATTTACTAAAACATTTTTAATATGGGGTTATACATAAGATAAATTAGACTATAAATATTCATTAGAAAGTTAAAAATATTTCCTACATAATGGTATTTTATTTTTAATTTTTAGACATTATATAATTTAATTTATTTATGACACAACGATGATGCAGTAATTATCTTATTAATGAAATATTGACATAATTGATGTTATAAATACCCAAATAAATATAATTTGAAACTTTTTATGAATTCCAATAATTTTCTAGGTTAACATGACATGTTATTATTGATTTAATTAACTTTTTTCGAACTTATCATTCTGTTATGAGTTTCAAAAAAATCAATTACTAAATAGTGTCAAAATTGACATAAAATAGTTTTTTAAAAAAATATTATATTATTAATTTTTATTTTATTCCTAAAAATCTAAGGTTCGGCCAAATGACTTAGATAAGGTTATATATATTAATAATAAACAATTTGGGGTTCGTTTGTCTTCTTATAGAAAGTTTATTAACCATATAGTGTAAGAACACAAGAAGGCACGGTAAAAGTAAAATTATTTAACTTAATGTTAAATCTAAATGATACGGTTAAAATAGGAACCTAAACTTGTCTAAATTCTATTGGATGAGAGTATTTCGACCCATCCCCACCTTAGCCTCGAAATAAATCAATTTGGAGCTACTTAAAACCGAACTTGACTTTATAATAAAATAATATTTTTGGTTATTCTAAAGGTGCCCCTCTCCTCCCTTATAAAAGGACACCTCCTCCGTCTCTTCCTCACACAACTTTGAGCCTTCAAGCTAAGGAAACCCCTGCCAAATTCTCTTCTCCACTTCCCTAGAAACAACTTAGAAGTTCTGGTCTTCCTCAAAGACCAATTTTAGTGCCCTAAGATGAGGTCTCAAAGAGGCGCTTCAAAGAAGAGGTAATTTCTGTTACCAATTCTTTCACCTTTATTTCTTCTTCCACTTCTTCTTCTTAGGTTGTTTCATTATGAAGTAGTAACATCAGTATCACTCATATAATGATTTGTTATTATAAGTATGAAACAATCCTATTTCACCATCTATCCATCCTACGGAAAACGAAATCACTGCGCGTGCGTACGTACGGAATACTGTCTCTACGCCGTGGTGTAATCTATTTTCCGCCACCACCTTAATTTGATGTCTATAATGGTGTAATGAGTAACTATATATTATTATTATAAAGTGATTTTGATACTTTAATAGTATACATACACTTCAACACAATTTCATGATCATGAGAACGATATCATCGCTCGTGCGTACGTACGGAATACGGTCTCCACGACGCGATGAGATTCATTCTCCACATTAACCATTCATGAATGATTATAAAGTATATATAATGATTAATAATGAAATATATGACATGTTAAATCTACTGGATTTATGTATATATATATATATGTATGTATGTATGTCATCTACTTACTTCCATTCAAGACAATAAGGAAAGTAAAACAGCGTTCATGCGTATGTACGGACTACCGTCTCCATGAACGGTGTGTTTCATTTCATTTATCTATCTATTATATATATATATATACTGAATATATATGATATTTAAATCATGCTTTATATTCTGGAAGTATGTATATCATGATATAAGTAATAATAATGTCAAGAACAACAAGTCCAAACAGCTACGACAAATGAATCGATTTTACCCAAAACACTCTTTAACATGAAATTTACAAAAGAACGGGTAAAATAAAGTAATAAGTGAACCATATATGATATAATAACAATGAATATGATTCTGGAATAAGTCAATGACATTATTTAAATCATTATACAGGAGGTTCGGACACTTACGAAGAAAATCAGACCTAAGGTAAGGGAAATATCACAATCTCATTTTTATTCGAGATTGTTTATACTTTGGTATTTACTGGGGTGTATTTTATCATCCACATCAATGTTCCCTCAATATTCAATACTGTTTCCATCAACTTACAATAGTTTAAATCCAATTTTACCATTCGGTGAGTTTTTAGTAAAGGATATGAAAGGAATCTTTAGTCGTTTTTCGTACGAGGTACTTTTTGAATTTTCTGACAAAAGTATGAGAAGAATGTTTTTTTTAACTTATGCGGCATGAATGGATTTTTAAAAAATTACTTCCCAGAAGCTTTATTTACAATTTTTCAAGTTTATTTTTAATCAACTTCTTTTAGTTTAAAATTGTATGACATGTTAAGTAAGGAAAAGTGTTTTTGAAGTAGAAAGGATATTTTCCTCAAGAATGAAGTTCAAGTGTTTTATCAAAATTATTTTCCATATAAGATAATAAAGGGTTCTGTTTTTATCCCTATTATTACATTGATTTGAATATGTTGTGATGGAATTATTTTTATGAATTCCTTTATCGTATATGAATTGTTTTATGATGTCATGATGTTTAAGATTTCCATTTTTATTAAATGGGTTACGCAATGATGTATGATTTATGATTTTGTGGAACACATACGAATGGTATCATTATAAGATGGGTGGGACCTATATATCCCTAAAATGAATTGGGAAAAGAATTCATATCTCATGAGATAGACATGGCTGGAATGGTAGGTTATACCGGTTTAGTGAAACAGGACTGAAACGAGGGTGACTCGGTTCAGAAAGGGACTTTGTCCACTAAGATATTCTTGGCAATGAGTCTTGACTAATAAGAAATGATTCTCTATGATTATGTGTGTATGCCACAAAGTTTCATGTTTTAAGTTATGATTATTGAGATTTCATTTCACTACTATGATTTATCCCATGTTATGAAATTATGCTCTCTTTTGCAGGTTAAGATTTCCAAAATGTTATGTTCTTATGAATATGATGTGATTGATATTTATTTTGTTTACCCTTACTGAGAATTTGAGCTCCCCCTTTTATGTTTTCTTTTCCCCAGGATATAAAGAAAGGTTTTAATTAAAAAAAGGGAAGGTCTTTATGGGAGATGTTGAAGATCTTTCACCACGATTAGAAGATTATATTCTGAGATTCCAAAGATGATAAACTATTACGATCCTTGTGTGTGTGTTTTTGTTATGTACTAAGTATTCCGCAAAAGTAATGTAATGTCCATGTACGTCAAGCTTCGGGTCTCTACAGTTGGTATCAGAGGAAAGGTTTAGTCAACCATTGGAAACAAGGATGCGAAAACGTTAGTGAGATCCCTAGAGATATTTCTAAGGTATGTGTAGGGATGTCCCTAAGGATAAGTATACGTATACGATATAGTCCTAGAAATATGGTAACAATATTAGACTAAATCAAAGATGTTAGATATTGAAGGTACTCCCCCTTTATTATGTTGTTTTCCCTAGCATGATTTTTTCCTCTCACACTATTCTTTTTGGGTTTTAGACGATGGTTGTAACCCGAAGGAACCGTGTTGATCAATGCAATGGACAATGCAATGATTTCCCTCCTGAACAAACAAATGTTATGGGAGATGGAGTGAAAAATCTTATTGTTATACTTACACAAGCTATGAATCATTCTGGACTTCCAAATGAGCAGAGAAGGGAACAATATTCTATTGAGTCATTCATGAGGCAACGTCCACCTTCTTTGAGTGGAACTTCTGATCCACTTGTTGCTGAACAATGGATCAGTACCACTGAAATGATATTTTCAGTTCTTCAATGTTCTGAACATGATAAATTCATCTTAGCAGTATACCGTTTGGAAGGTGAAGCTGATCAATGGTGGAATCTTATCAAGAATACGAGGCCAAGAGATGAAATTGAGTCCATGGAATGGGACGAGTTCAAGAACTTTTTTTTCAGTAAATACTTCCCTCGTATTCTTCGAACAAAGATGGAAAAGGAGTTTCTTGAGATGAAGCAGAAGGATGATGAATCTGTTGGTATATACGAAGCGAATTTTACAAGACTTGCAAGGTATGCATCTGGCATTATCATCCAACCTGAAAGTAAAGTTGATCGATTTTTCAGTGGATTAAAACCAAGTCTTCTAAGGGCATTAGCTATAAGAGACTTCAGTAGCTATGAAGAAATTGTGTGTTGTGATATCAAGGTAGAAATGGAAGTTGTTGTTACATATCTATCTCATGGTTTTGACAAGAAACGAAAGATGGACTTCAAGGAGAAATCTCAGAATAATGGTGAAAAGAATATGAATGTTTCCTTAAGCACAAAGTGTGGAAAGAAGCATGGTGGAGATTGTCTTAAAGGGACTAGAAAATGTTTTAAGTGTGGAAAAGAAGGTCATCGAGCAGCTGAGTGTCGAAGTAATGGAAAAAGGGTTTCTAATGATGTGAATAAAGCAAACAATGCAGAGAATGCACCACCAACACTTCAATGCTTCAAGTGCAAGGAAATGGGGCATTATGCTAATAAATTCCCTAATCCAAGGGTTAGTGATGATCGACATGAGCAACCGCTTAAGGCAAAGGACAAAGGGAAGTCACATGCGATCACTATTGGCGATGTTGAATATGATAACGATGTGGTGGAATGATTAAGTGTTTATGTAATGGGATTCCAGAATAATGTTGTATATAGTATCGTGGAATATTGGAGTATTTATGTTTTGGTCTATTGTGGTTTTCAATAATTTTATGGCATCGGTAACCATGAAAAGTGAATGAAATATTTTTGGAAAACAGATGATATGCACATAATGATGGGAAAACGAGAAAATGAAAATATTTTACAGTATTCATGAGCTCATGATTGATATAAGGACTAAGTGATATCATGGTTTGAGTATATAGAATTTTGAGGATTTTGGTATGTGGAAAGTGTTAACTTTTAACTGCATTCATGTTTTCACTAAGGTTCAATGGGTATTCATTCTTCAAGAGAATACATGATTAAGGTATTCACATGTTTGTAATTTGACCAGCAAGATATATCTTATGATATATGGGGGATAAATGATGGCATTCACGTGATTGTTCTGTGACATTTCATGTAACCATTTTATTTATACTATGAGCTTGGACCGAAGTATTTTAGATAAGCTTTGAATGGATTATGTTGGACATAAGTTAGGATAAAACGTTTTTCGATATTATTGATGGGATGTTATAGTAATATAGCTTTAGAAAAAGGACAACCTACAGGACGGGCAACAGCCCATCGCGTCGGACAAGGCTGTGGGAATCGAACCCACAACCGAAGTGCGACTGGCCTTTATCGCCTACCACTAGCCTACAGAAAGTCCATGTTTAGTAGAAACTAGTTTTATTATATTAAGCAGTATGATATATGAAGTATAAGTCCATTTTAGGAACCATATATGATTAATCTCACTATAGAATTACTTATGTATATTTAATAACTTTTGCTAACCTTTTGTTTGAGACAGATGGAATGACCCGTCATTCTATCACATGATCTGCTAACACTTCACAAATAACAAATTCAACTTCATTTATTTAAGAGATGAAGTGGAAATTTTTCAATGCACGAACAACAGTGAGATTGTACCAAAATAAAGTAAGCATTTATTCTAATTCAAATTCTTCCACTTTAGGGAAACGATATTGAAAAGAAAAAATGTTGTCCTAGTGCTCTTATATCTGATTAATCAGATGGTACCTTAGATCATCACAAATATATGGATTTGTGATTGTTGGATTTTCCATAGCCATGTTCTCTACCACTCTCCATCAGAACATGATGGTTAGATTTCTCTTCCATATCCATATTGTCACCTATGTGGAAACCCACTGATTAGTTTATTTGGGTAACCGTTACGTTTCAAACTTTTGTTTTTAAAGATTGGTTTTGGTATTCCTTTTTACAATGTGGTGTTCGATTAAAGAAACATTCGAATAGTAAACCATTTATAACCTCGACGAATTTCGAGGGCGAAATTCATTTTAAGGGGGGTAGAATGTAACAGCCCGAGATTTTATAAAAAAATATTCTTTTTAATTTCATTAATGTCTTGTGTTAAACGCTACACCAAAAGGAGCTTGCACAACACGCATCCTTGAGTTTCCTTTCATTACAAGCAATCGCGACCTTCCATGATAGCGTGTGTAGTACGCAATACCGAGTTTCACTAAACAACGATATGCTATTAAAATATTATTAAAACTATCCGTTATGAATAGTAATAACCACTTTTCTGAAATTTTGTAAATTTTATTTTTCAAAATGGACTTCATTTTTGGATTTGGATTATCAAAATTAGCTTAGGGTGAAATTTTTGTAATTTTCGAATAACTTTCATATTTTGATGAATAGTGGAAATTACTAAATTTTAATTAAAAACTACTTTTTCAATCGAAATAATTAATAGTGATAAATTATTAATTTTAGTGGTTTTAATGTATATTTAGAATATATTTTTACAATTTAATATAATTCTGGTCATTGGATGTGATTTCACATTTAAACCAGACATAAACAAGTGTCAATCTTTTGATAGTTATTATCTCTTAAAAACATGCTATTTGTTTTGACGACGGGAATTAATTTTTAAATTAATTAATGTAACTGATATGTTTTGAATTTGATAAAATAGACATCATTTTTGAATTCATAATATCAAATATAGCTTAGGCATAATTTTTGGTATTTTTCTGGAAACTTTCATTTTTTGATGAATAGTGAAACCACTAAGTGGTAGTTAAAAAAACTGAATTTTTCATAAAACTTAATTTTCCCGCTTCTGTGAGTGGAATTTCGAAAATCCGAGAGACACGGTTAATATCAAGGACTAAAATGTGGTTCAATGAGATGAAAATAATTTTTGGTGAATAGTAACTTTTGACTTTTGTTTACCACGGTTAAAAGTAAATAGGGTAATTAAGGGTAAATATGATATTATTATTACCCTAACACATGTCCTGATTCTATTGGATAAGTGTAATTCGACCAAAAACAAACTTAGGAATAAAATATGACCATTTAGGCCCACTTGGATTAGATTAGGACATTTATTATTAATTTATTTAAAGAAGGGTTAAAAGAGTTAAAATAAAAGTTTATTTACTAAAACATTTTTAATATGGGGTTATACATAAGATAAATTCGACTATAAATATTCATTAGAAAGATAAAAAGAGTTCCTACATAATGGTATTTTATTTGTAATTTTTAGACATTAAATAATTTAATTTATTTATGACACAACGATGATGCAGTAATTATCTTATTAATGAAATATTGACATAATTGATGTTATAAATACCCAAATAAATATAATTTGAGACTTTTTATGAATTAAACTAATTTTCTAGGTTAATATGACATGTTATTATTTATTTAATTATCTTTGTTTGAACTTATCATTCTGTTATGAGTTTTACAAAAATCAATTACTAAATAGTGTCAAAATGGACATAAAATAGTTTTTAAAACAAATATTATATTATTAATTGTTATGTTAATCCTAAAAATCTAAGGTTCGGCCAAATGACTTATATAAGGTTATTTATATTAATAATAAACAATTTGGGGTTCGTTTGGCTTCTTATAGTATGTTTATTAACCTTATAGTGTAAGAACACAAGAAGGCACGGTAAAAGTAAAATTATTTAACTTAACGTTAAATCTAAATGATAAGGTTAAAATAGGAACCTAAACTTGTCTAAATTCTATTGGATGAGAGGATTTCGACTCATCGCCACATTATCCTCGAAATAAATCAATTTAGAGCTACTTAAAACCGAACTTGACTTTATAATAAAATAATATTTTTGGTTATTCCAAAGGTGCCCCTCTCCTCCCTTATAAAAGGACACCTCCTCCCTCTCTTCCTCACACATCTTTGAGCCTTCAAGCTCGGCCAAACCCTGCCAAATTCTCTTCTCCACTTCCCTAGAAACATCCTAGAGGTTCTGGTCTTCCTCAAAGACCAATTTCAGGGCCCTAAGAGGAGGTCTCAAAGAGGCGCTTCAAAGAAGAGGTAATTTCTGTTACCGATTCTTTCACCTTTATTTCTTCTTCCACTTCTTCTTCTTAGGTTGTTTCATTATGAAGTAATAACATCAGTATCACTCATATATTTATATGTTATTATAAGTATGAAACAATCCTATTTCACCATCCATCCATCCTACGGAAAACGAAATCACCGCGTGTGCGTACGTACGGAATACCGTCTCCACGCCGTGGTGTAATCTATTTTCCGCCACCACCTTAATTGGATGGGTATAATGGTGTAATGAGTAACTATATATAATTATTATAAAGTGATATTGATACTGTAATAGTATACATACACTTCAACACAAGTTCACGATCATGAGAACGATATCATCGCTCGTGCGTACGTACGGAATACCGTCTCCACGACGCGATGAGATTTATTCTCCACATTAACCATTCATGAATGATTATAAAGTATATATAATGAATAATAATTAAATATATGACATGTTAAATCTACTGTATTTATATATATATATATATATGTCATCTACTTACTTCCATTCAAGACAATAAGGAAAGGAAATCAGCGTTCATGCGTACGTACGGACTACCGTCTCCATGAACGGTGTGTTTAATTTAATATATCTATATTATATATATATATATATATATTTACTGAATATATATGATATATAAATCATGTTTTATATTCTGGAAGTAAGTAAATCATGATATAAGTAATAATAATGTCAAGAACAACAAGTCCAAACACCTACGACAAATGAATCGATTTTACCCAAAACACTCTTTAAAATGAAATTTACAAAAGAACGGGTAAAATAAAGTCATAAGTGAACTATATATGATATAATAACAATGAATATGATTCTGTAATAAGTCAATGACATTATTTAAATCATTATACAGGAGGTTCGGACACTTACGAAGAAAATCGGACATAAGGTAAGGGAACTATCACAATCTCATTTTTATCCGAGATTGTTTATACTTTGGTATTTACTGGGGTGTATTTTATCATCCACATCCATGTTCCCTCAATATGCAATATTGTTTCCATCAACTTACAATAGTTTAAATCCAATTTTACCCTTCAATGAGTTTTTAGTAAAGGATATGAAAGGAATCTTTTGTCGTTTTTCGTACGAGGTACTTTTTTACTTTTTCGACAAAAGTATGAGAAGAATGTTTTTTTAACTTATTCGGAATGAATGGATTTTTAAAACATTACTTACAAGAAGCTTCATTTACAATTTTTCAAGTTTATTTTTAATCAACTTCTTTTAGTTTAAAATTGTATGACATGTTAAGAAAGGAAAAGTGTTTTTGAAGTAGAAAGGATATTTTCTTCAAGAATGAAGTTCAAGTGTTTTATCAAAATTATTTTCCATCTAAGATAATAAAGGGTTATATTTTTATCCCTATTATTACATTGATTTGATTATGTTGTGATGGAATTATTTTTATGAATTCCTTTATCGTATATGAATTTTTTTATGATGTCATGATGTTTAAGATTCCCATTTTTATTACATGGCTTATGCAATGATGTATGATTTATGATTTTGTGGCACACATAAGAATGGTATCATTATGAGAAAGGTGGGACCTATATATCCCTCCAATGCATTGGGTAAAGATTTTATATCTCGTGAGATAGACATGGCTAGAATGGTTGGTTATACCGGTTCAGTGAAACAGGACTGAAACGAGGGTGACTCGGTTCAGAAAGGGACTTTGTCCACTAAGATAGTCTTGGCAATGAGTCTTGACTAATAAGAAATGATTCTCTATGATTATGTGTGTATGCCACAAAGTTTCATGTTTTATGTTATGATTATTGGGATTTCATTTCACTACTATGATTTATCCCATGTAATGAAATTATGCTCTCTTTTGCAGGTTAAGATTTACAATATGTTATGTTCTTATGAATATGATGTGATTGATATTTATTTTGTTTACCCTTACTGAGCATTTGAGCTCACCCTTTTATGTTTTCTTTTCCCCAGGATATAAAGAAAGGTTTTAGGTAAAAAAAGGGAAGACCTTTATGGGAGATGTTGAATATCTTTCACCACGATTAGAAGATTATATTCCGAGTTTCCAAAGACACTAAAATATTACGATCCTTGTGTGTGTGTTTTTGTTATGTACTAAGTATTCCGGAAAAGTAATGTAATGTCCATGTACGTCAAGCTTCGGGTATCTACAGGGTTTCTCTTGTGTTGTTCCCGAAAAAGGATGATGGATCCAACCAGTTGTACATTGACTAACGGAAGCTGAATAAGTTAAAAATAAAAAAAATACCCTTTTGCAATAATATATTATTTGTTCAATCAGATGAAGGGAGAAAAGTCATTCTCAAAAATATACTTGCATTCTGGATAACATTAACTTAGGTTGAGAGAGGGAGATATCCCTAAGACATCCATCCAAAGAAGGTACAACCATTTGAGTATTATGTCATGCCCTTCGGATTGACCAATGCATCAGTGGTCTTTATGGAACTCAAGAATAGGGTGTTAAACTAGTGTCTTGATTCCTTCATTGTGGTGTTCGTGTATGACATTCTAATATAATTTGGCTCTGAGTAGGAACATAGACATATCTTGACGACCATCTTGGGCACTTTTCGGGATCACCGTATCTATGGTTTGTTGTCAAAGTGAACTTTCTTTTTTCGGGATGTGAAATTTCAATGACATGTGATCTAGGAGAAGGGGGTTTCAGTGGACCTTGAGAAGATCAGTGCAGTTATTTCATCAGAGGAGTAGAATAATATGTTCGATATCATGACATTCCTTGGGATGGATGGTTATTATAGGGGATTAATTAAGTATTTCTCTCGGATTGATTAACTGATGACCATGATCACCTGGAAAGGGGTAAAGTTTGTATGGGCCCTAGAATTTAAGGAATCCTTTGAGGAGCTGAAGCGGATGTTGACTACCACCACCGTAATGATTTTGACAGAGGAAGAGAAGGGGTGTGTCGTCTATTGTAATGCTTCTGCTATGGGTCTTGGGAGCGTGCTTATACCAGATGATCACATGGTGGCATATGGCTCTCTCCAACTCTGACCACACGAAATGAATTACCAGACCCATGATTTGGAGTTAGCAGCTGTGATGCATGCTTTGAAGACTTGGAGTCACTATCTCTTTAGGGAGATGTTTGTAGTCTACTCTAATCACAAAAGCGTGTCCTATATCTTCTTGCAGGAAGACCTCAACTTGAGGTAGCATCATTAGATCGACTGCATGAAGGGGTTCGACATTGAAATTGTCTATACCCTAGGAAAGTGTAATGTGGTGGCCGACACCTTGAGCATAAGAGTTCAAGTATAGGATTTGAGGAAGTCCAGTGATGAGTGGACTCTGATTTGGCTTTTTTCTCATAGCATGTGAAGAACATGGAGCACTGTGGAGGTGTGTTATTGGAGAGATTTCAATTGAATCCTTCTATATTGGAGTTTATTCAGAGGGAACAGACTAGTGATGGGATTTGTCAGCAGTCGAGGCAGTTTCTTCATGGTGGGGAGACGTCCTCTTATTGATCATCGTCTCCCGAGGGCATCATCTGCTTCAAGGTCCGCTCAGTAGTGTCGTTATCTATGCGGAAGGTGGGGATGGAGGACAGCCACCAGTCTTAGTGGTCTATCCATCAATGTGCTACCAAGATGTATTATGATGTTCGTATGTAGTTTTGGTGTCTAGGTATGTGGCAGGACATAGAAAATATTGTGTTGAGATGCTACACATGTCAACAGGTGAAGGCTGAGCAACAAAGGCCCTCCGGTTTTCTCCAACCACTGCCCATTCTAACCTAGATGTGGGATGAGGTTTCCATGGACTTAATTTTTGTATTACCATGTACGCCTCAAGGTAATAATTCCATTGGGTGGTGACTGATCCTCTGACCAAATCTGCCCACTTCATTTTGATCATAGATACAGCTAAATAGGATGAGTTGGTCCTTTTTTATCTTTAGGAGGTGGTGAGACTTAATGGTGTTCCATTAGCAGTTGTCATAGATAGAGACCCCCATTTAACTTCTCAGTTTAGGTAATTCCTTCAAAAGGACTTGGGGTCTCAATTTTAGATGAGCACGACATACCACCCACAGAGGGACGGTTAGATAGTGCGGGCAGATCATATTTTTGAGGACATGATCTATGCATGTGTTCTGGACTTTGAAATTTCCTATGATAGCCATTGGGGATTGGTTGAGTTTTTTTTATAAAAAACAGTTACCAATCCTCGATTTGAATGGTTCCTTTTTAGGCGCTCTAAGGTGGGCCATGTCAGTCCCCCCTATGATGGGCTGAGGTAGGTGAAACTTCACTATTGGAGCCGAGCATTGTGTAGGAGACTTCTGAGAAGGTCAAATTAATCCCGAAGTGCTTGTTGATTGCTTAGAGTTGTTATAAATATTATTCTGACCAAAGGCATTGAGACTTACATTTTTATATGGGATACATGGTATTATTGAAGGTGCCCCCTCGTCTCAGCCGTCGTTGATTGGCAAAGCAAGGGAAGCTGACGTTGTGATATGACGACCCTTTTAAGATTGCCAATCATATTGAAAAGGCAGATTATAGGTTTTCCATACCTTCTCTTTTTACATCCATCCTTGATGTCTTCCATGTATCCAAGTTGATAAAATTCCAGCCATATCCATCACATGTGCTGAGTTGGGAAGAACTAGAGATAGAGCCTGACTTGTCCATTTTTGAGCAGTTAGTGGAAATAGTGGACTCCCAAGAAATCGTTATTCTAGGGAAGTCTATTATGCTAGTATGGGTTCATTGGTAGCATGGTAGTGATAAACATGAGCCCTAGGAGACGAATTCATGGGTTGAGGAAAAATACCCATTCTTGTTTTCTCATCAAGCCTCTAGTCAACTTTCTGGGACGGAAAGTTTTCATGGTGGGGAGAATTGTCACACACATGTTATTCATTAAAGTTAATTATATTTCATATATTTTTTTCTTAACATTACCACCCTCTATCTTCCATAATCCCCCACACATTTTCGTGGATTTTAATGATGTTTTGAGGGGTTAAATGAGGGTGCATGTTTTAGGAGCACAGTTTTCCAAATCATGCAAACAAACCGTGCAACTATGTCCAGGTCATAAAAATGTTAAAATTACTTATTTTTTCTCATAAGATTTACCCTAATTATCCCCTATCTTCTCCAATTCGAAACTACCATCCATGAAATCCCTCCAAGTCACCCAAACCCGCATTAGAACCCCATTTTGATGGGGGATTTGGTGGAGGAACTTCAAATAATATCAAGTAAATGTATCTCCCTCTTAGTTCCTCACATTACCATAAAGTTTCATCATTTTTTCATGATGTACCAAACGACCAAAGGGTAGGGTTTCAATCCTCGGGTTTATCCTTGGGTTTTTATGGTCTAATATTCTATTTTTAGGCTTGATCAACATTTCTTGAGGCGCGGGTGTGGTGAGATTCAGTTTTCACACAAAGAATTCACAGTTTTAACAAATTTAGAAGGTGATTCCATTGTGTATGAAATCCTTCTAAACTATCTATAGTGTTTAAATTATTTTAATTTTTATATAATTTGATTATTGCTGCAAAAATTGGTTTTAGTGGTGTTTTTAATCAAAATGACTTTTTAGTGCCATTTTTAGGTGAAATTGGCGGGTTTTCATAGAAACCTATTGTGGGTTCATTTGGGATTCCATATAATGACTTATTTTATTTTATTAAGATGTATTAAGGATTAAAATAATTTTTTTAATGTTTATATTCTTTCATTTTTTCTGAGAAAATATTTTTTAATGGTGTTTGTGAAGCATATGGACTTTAAGTGCCATGCTTTTGTGAAAATGGAGGCTTTACTAAGATATCACTTCTTAAGACATATGGGGCTGCCTAGAAATTGTTTTCTCATTTCATTGAAAGGTTTTTGGACTCCATTTATGTTTTGGTGACTTGTAAGTATGCACTAGGTGTGTAAAGATGGGATTTCAAATAGTATTGGGTGCAAAAGAATTTGAGAGTTAAGAAGTTGTTTTATTGAAAATCAAAACGTTTTGTTGTGAGTTGTAAGTGGTATAAAGTGTATATAGCTACTATATTTTTTTTTGTGACCAGTAGTGGTGTTATATATGAAATTGGATGTGTCTTGTATGATGAAATTGTTTGAGCACAACGGGGGAATCCAGGGTACCTAGGTGGGTTGGTATGTACTAGTACAGCTAGTGATCTAGATGGGTTTTGTCCCTGTTTTACAGAGAAAATGGATAACGAACACTCTAACTAAACTATATTGATTATGATGGGGGTCACTAGGTTATGGGTATGTTTCCTACTACTGGATCATGCATGATAATGGATATTTCTATGGTTACTTTACACTGAGGTATGAGGTATATAGGGTTTGAGACTCTCTAGTGCCTAGTGGTATTCCTGGTTTTGGTGCTCATTAGATTTTTGATATTTTCCCTTTTCATAGGGTGTGATTGGATTTAAATTAAATTATCTAACATTTCTTATTCAAATGTGTAAAATTCATAATGTTTTGGTTCGAAAACTACTATCAATTGAATGTTTCATTTCTGGGAATATGTCACTGCTTTTTATATATATTAAAAATGATTTCTTTTTCACCTTGTATTGCATAGTATTTGGAATATTTGGGTTGTATCCAATATTTATTAGGCTCACACACTACTTACACCACATGGTTGTATGTAGAATTTGTTATGTTTGACTCGGGTAAGGGAAAGGCCTGAGGTGATGGCAGTTCGTGTTGTTAGTCCCCTCATAAGCTGTGGTGTTGTAGAGACGGATCAGGGGTGATGAACCCTTGTCGCGTGGAGTATTTATGGCTTACATGATTATATTTTTATTTATGTAGGGACCTATTTTACATTACATAAAACCATGTATTCAGTTATTCATTTTTCTTAAGTCTTGTTTGTTATGGAAATTTCAGATTCTTTTTACTAATTGTTATAATTTTTTCTGCTTATATACTCAGGTAAATCAATACTAAACCAAACATATTGATACCCAGGAACTTGTTCCAGCCTGTGGGGATAGATAATTCCCTTCATGCCTTGTCATGGGTTGAATATGGTTCTGGTATTAGTGGTGACCAGATTAAGTTCATGAAAATTTGCAGGATTATCATTTTTGGATAGCCCTTTTGAAAATAATGGACTACAATTCAAGGATTTATATTTATTTGAATGAATGGAGTCTAGGTTTTAATTTGGGAAACTCCTTACAGGGTTCTTCTTGATTTCAGAGAATTTTGAATGTTTTTTTTGTAAATTTTTTTACGTAATTTGGTGACTCACTATCTTCGTCGAATATTATACACCATGAAACAGGATTACACTTCATGTAATGGTCACCTGAAAGATTCTATTAACCTAGTTTAGGGTGTGAAAGGATTACACACTGTGTCTTTCGAATTCAAATTGATTAGTAGTAATAATAAGGTTCTTATCAAAATGTGATGGAATTTTTTGGAATTTTCAGGTTTCATGGACTAAAATATATGTACTAAGATTAAATTCCATGTAAATATCACAAGTTGTTGTTTTCATATAAATTCATGGATCATTTTCATTTGATTAAATCAAAAAATATTATATCTTGATTGATATCTCTCTTGAAGAGATTTCAGAGACCGTCTATCCTTATGGATTTCTAGTTTGATGATCAATCATAATGGTTGTTGGGGTGTGGCACTCCAGGTAGGAGTTCCTTATATATTTCATTTCTAATTCTCATGGTAGTAGAGTTGGACAGAATTATTTTTTATACTTATCCTCAGATAGTTTCTTCTAGAAATCCATTGTAGCTTCATGATGTCCCTCTAATTTTGAAGGTTGACCCCTTGGATTCTAATCACCATTGTTGAAATAGTAATGTTTCATACCATTATGAGGTTCATGTTTCTATTCACTAGGTTAATTTGATTAATGGATTTTTGTTCTTGATAAATTAAACCGGGTTGTTCACTTAATAAAAGTGATTTTTTGGTTTTAGAGGATTTCATGGAATGATAATATTTTTTAAATAAGAATAATTTACAAACAGATTGGTTTTTATTTGGAAATGTGATTTCAAGCAAAGAAGTCGATTATTATATATTTGAAAATTTTTCATAAATAGTGATTATGGTTTTAAACTGTATTGTTTGTCAATTGGATTGTTAAGAAAATTGGGTTTGATGTTAAATATACATGGGTATCCATAGTGAGTCTGGTGCCACTTGGAGGAAACCATTAGGATATCAATGGACTGTGGAAGAAGCTGATATTAGTTCGATACAAGCTTATTACTATTAAGGATCTTTTATATTGAGTACATATTACCATTGATTAGGGATAAATAGAAGTTGCATTAACATTTATGATTTATTTATCTCATGATGGATTTTTTAAATTTATTTCTATTCACATGTTTTTAAAAGAGGGTTTATCACATGAAATCACATAATGGTATTTCATTGAGTGTGTTTACTTTATTTCCTTATAATCCATGGATATGATTTCCTAAATTATAACATATTCTTGTCATATTTATGGCCAAATAATGCAGAATGATTTTAAAAAACCTCAATTTAATATGATTTACAAATTGATTGGATGTTTGAAAATTATTTGTAAAACTATTTTTTCACTAACTAGAACTATTTAAATAATCATATTTGAACTTGTATTGACTCCTTATTTTTATCCTACATGTACTTTTTCTCATAAATTATCTTCTTCTAGGTAGTTCTATATGTTTTATTGTTGGATTATTGTAAGGGGTGAACATACAATAGCATGTTGGATTCTCTTCTGGTTCTTGCCTTTAGTTATGGTTGGTTTTGTGGTGACTGTTGGGAACACGGAGAATTTTTTGTCTTTTTTATTCTAACATTCATGTTTAGCTGGGATATCTTTGATTTTAATGATATGGTTTTATATTTTTATTTTTCCTATGTTAATTTTTATCTCTTTTTTGTTTATATTCATGAATTGGGTTCTTCTTTCATTTTTCCATCTTTGTTATACTTTACCATTTCATGGGTCAACTTGGGTGGCATGTCTAGTTGACATGGGTTGTTTTATTAGAATAAAATTCATTCATCTATGATTTATCATATTGTAAGATTGGGATTTCATTTCTAATAAACATTATGTCATTGATATATACAGATATGAAAATTATGGAACTCACACTAAACTGGTTATAGATAGAAGGCTCACATATATTGTTTTTAAAAAAAAATTATTATGGATTCATCAAATAGAACATTTCATGAGATATAAGATATAATTAGTAAGTAAACGGTTATTTGAAATTGTCATACTATTTTTTTATCCATTGGAGTCCCAAACCCTTTAGGTTGTTTGATATAGACATATTCTATAATATTTCCACTATGTACTAAATTATCAATATCAATTTTACAAATGCCAAAGTCATGATGTTACATAATGGAATTTAGTGTTATGATTTATTTCAGTATAGAAAATGGTGAATTCTATTTTCATAATATATGAATTGATGTATCATAAAATCTATTGCAACTAGTATGTCCCTTTATATACTAACTTGTGTGACAATGTACATCTTATTCATGAATACCCATTTAAATCAAATGAAATTTACATCTACTAGAGGTTATACGAAATCTTAGAAATGGATTTGGTAAATAGACTCTATTATTTAATGCATAGCCTCTTTATACATGGAGACATCAGTGCCTATTACATCTTATTTATAGGATACATGATCATTATTAACTAAAATTAATTATTTTCCATCCTTAGTGGCTAAGAAACCATACTATTCTATTTATATAATCTCTCATCTAGTTTTGTGCAGTACTTGTGTCTCTGAAAACATCGTAAACCATGGGGATTTCTATAATTTGGTATTATGCTGAATCTTGTGTATCTTGAGCCTAGAAGTCATCAAACTCCATCTCTATCCCACTATCTCTTTTAGAGTTATTATCTTTATAATTGAATGTGGGACATATATCGACCAAAAAATATCATTTTATGGATCATATAGGTAGTTTCCTTTGTATTTCTCAGGATATATTATAAAGATACACATTCTTCCTTGGGTTGCAAGTTTGTTACAAGAAGAGGCCATAAAAATGCATTGCATGTGAACACATGTAAACATTATAGGAATTCTTTTGTAACTCCCCAATTTATATGGAATGCCTTATTCAAATTTATATGTTCATTGGTTTAGTATGTATCATATTTTTTATAATTAATATAACCAAAATGATAAAGGAAGATTCACATGACTCATCATTGATCTCACTATGTCCATCAATGTGTGGTTCCTCTATTCGATTACACCATTCCATTATGGTGTATGAGGAGGATTTAGGTGAGATATAATCTGATTCTCCCAAAAGATATAATTGAACATTTAATTGTGTTATTTCCCACCAAATTCTAATCATAGATATTTATTCATCTTACGATTAATCTTTACAACTTCATTATTTTTATTCCCTGAATCAATTAAAGGAATCTATCTTATAACTCCTTAAGTAGAAATATCCCTATCTACATAAATTATCATAAAACGTTATCATTTAGGAGTACCTAGCCATTATTTCATTTAAAAATTGAGCACATAGATTAGTGTAAACTAATTAAATAATATCTTTGTCCCTTTAACCTTTTCCACTAATTAATGATTTTTTTTATTTTTCCCTATATTCATGATTGAAATACACCAAGTCATTTTTTTAAAAAGAATATAAATATAATACTTGATATAATTTACTCAAGAAATATTCATTTACAATTCCTTACAGGTGACACCATAGTTGGGTGGGGTGTGAGTCATTATAACTAGTTTTTTATAGATTATCATTACATATTTCGTGTATTCCAACACATAAAGTATATTATTCCAATGTTCATAACCATTACCAATTCTACTATTATAAATAAAGCGCCATTAATTTTTTGATTTGGATAAAAATATATTCTTATCATGTATAGATTCATAAATAATGTTTTTGGTAATATCTGCATCATAATAAATATCTTTTAAATCTAGGATGAAACTCGTTGTCCATGTTAGGTAGTAATCTCTAATGGCCACAACAACAATTTTGGCTCTATTGGTTAATCTAAAATATAACTCTATTTTATAAATCTTATTGATTCTACTTATTCAACACATTTCAATAAATATTTTACTGCTACACATTCTATTTGATAACCTATTTTCAGAAAACAATTGTAGTTGATAGTATTTGAACCTAATGATTTCCCTTTCTTCTATATGAAGATGAATTTTTTTGTCCAGTGTTTCCATTAATTACACATCTGAAATAGACAACATCTTCTTCACTTTCTTTTCCATTGATCATTCTCTTCTTGGATGGGAATTATGAATAAAATATTCCCTTAGAGATCTTCATTGAGACTTTCTTTTTATTCAATATAAGGGAGGATTTTAGTTCTTCATCTTCTTCTCGTATTGGTGAATAATTTTGAGATGGTATGGTATATATTTAAATAGGTTTTTGAAATTTAAATTAACAGAAATTATAGATAATATATGAGGGAGGCGTATCATAATGTCATCAATTCATAGTTTTTCAATAATTATAAACTATATAACATATAGTAACTAAATTTGGCCAATGTTTTTGAATAAATGAGGCATATATGGTGGAAAATATCTAAGATTAGTATAAAATATTTACTTGGATATCTAAAAAATTTCTAGTTTACTGCTCTCTTCATATGGGCCACTGAGATGCTCAAGCCTAATATAATGATCCATGTCCTCATGAGCCTGCTTGAGTTTAGTAAACATGGATGAACCATGTAAAAACTGAAAATAATTCATGTCTCTCATGTGTTTGTAATAGACGTAAAACCCCTCACAAGTCACATAATATTCATGTGGACTAGGCAGTGTTGATTCTTAGATAAAATATTTTCATTCCGTGAATAACAAATATTAAAGGAAACATAACCTTTCCTGGATATTAATATCATTAGGGAAATGTTGTTTCACCAATTTGGATCTCAGGTATAATGGGGATGATGAAAATTACACAATTATACAATTATAATAGAGAATATTATTACAATTTAAATTTATTATAATATATTTAAAGAATCATAATTATAATTTTAATAGGTATCACACTATTTTGTCATTTCTCAACAAACCTCACCATAAAAATCGGAATGTACCCTCATTCACAAAATTCTAGTGGAAAATTCCATATTTAGAGTCTTATAATCTAAATGTATTCCATGAAAATATACAATTATGTATTTATTTAGGATGTCATTCCAAATACAAACTATGAGATCCATGACCCATAGAGTGAACACCCCAATAAATATATCCTAACTAGATTATCATTAATGCATGCATGAAAATTTATATTGGATAGATATAGGTTATTAAACCCAGTACAGATATCATTATGTCAACAAACTATATTTGATAAGAGTTTTTGAAAATTTAAAGTTCCACCAACATAGTTCAAATAAAAAAATTAACTATGTGGTCATTATACTTCGTACAATCCTACGCTTAATGAATTAATATAATATTTAGTTATTTTTAACTATTTATAAATATTTATTTCTTTATCCACTATATGTAATGTTAATATTATGTGGTTTTTACTTATGTTATTAACAATGTTTTTATTAAAAATATATGAAAAATTCATGAAGTTAAATTCCATATTTTTATAGTAGTTCATTTATTTATGTGATCACATTCTTGCATGCATCAAACAAATAATGAATAAGTCTGAATGAAATAAATAAATAAGTAACTCAATCATGAGATTATCTAAGTGTTGATTTATTGAGTGGACAATAAATAAATCATATGACTATAGGGAAGAATCATTATGTTAGTATTGGAATGAGTTTCTCCATTTCACTTATCCACCTGTGTATCGCCTAGGCTGGAATCATCTCAGTTCCTTCTTGAATCACCTCCACATTCCTTGGATACTATTTTTATTAAATTTATATTTAACTAAAACACTTGTGATGGGATAAAATGATTCATTAAAGTAAATTACATAAATAACCTTAGAAAAGTATTTACTATATAATAAATGAAGGACGGATGATTTTTAGTCCAAAATATTTAATTTATAATTTTATAATTGTAAAAAAATGAAATAAAATTAATTATATTACTATAGGACATACACATGTCTCGTTAAGGCTCTTTATCAATCATACACATGCATTGAATACATAAAATTACACTGGTTAATACTCACTTATACTCATTATTTATTATAAAAATAATTTTTTTATGTGTTACTTAATTGATTTACTAATTAATTAATTAATTAACTAATCCCATTTTCTCTTGTTGACCATCTATTCTGTCCTAGAAATACCCAACATCTATTCATTCATTAAAAATAAAATGGCATGAAAAATAGATACATTTAATTAAAATAAATGAATTAAGTGTTTTTAATTCTTTAAAACCATTATAAACATTTCAAACACATATGGTGATACCAATGTATTTAGTTATTCACAAAATAATTTATTATATTTTAATATAAATTAATTCATTAAACTAACGGGACACTACATGTAATTTACTTATGAGATATACTATGTGATCCTCGATTACCATGTACACATGATAAGTGTCTAGGGATTTATCGTGTACCATGGTCAAAATACACATTATTTACTAACAAGCTACATATTGTGTGTCCCACTTGTTTGGTGTATACATATCCTTCTAAAGGACTTGGAATGTTCCTTGGAAATGGGACCACATGAGGTGTACTACAACAATACATAGTTTCTTCCTCTAGCTGTGTGACTGCATAACCCAGAGAATGTCTTGATTTTTTTAAATGTTGGGAATAATTTGTTACAGTCAATATATATCATCTACAAACCATTTATCCCATTAGTTTTTTCAAGCCTTCAGTCTCTTATAGTAAGTTAGTGTGTATTTGAACACTTGAACATTATAATACACCATGTTTTTTAACCCATTATTTTCAAGAATATCACCACTAAACCGTATAGATTACACATTGTTTGTTCCAGCAAAGCGTTGAGTAGTCTCACAAGGCATGTACTAGTATAGACTGTTCAACAAGCAATTTACCATAAATGTGCCATGTGTTATTACATCACTGAACAATGTGTATCTCATGACATGTCCATTTGAATAACACATGGGTATATGGTGTGTACTCCACTTACATATCATTTTATCAATTCTAATAGGCATAATTTTTTACCCTTCTTGATGGTATCTATGATAATTCCTTACAAATTGTTAGATTTTATGGAATTTTGGTATATGAAGGATAGAAATTTTGTTTGAATTAAAGTTAAATAAATATTGGATTAATCGACAAATAATCTGAAATTTAATATATAACCAGTATTGTAGAAAATAAATAAATAATAAAATAAGAAATTATAAATTTAAAACATGACTGCAATGATACAAGACGAAGGTTCCAAACAAAATGGAATCTCCTTGAGGGAGAATATCAATTAAAATTTATTGAAAAAATTTATGGATCATTCGAAAATTATGAAACACGTAAAAAAATTATGTGCAAAAGTTATGGAAAGAAAAATAATATTATTATTCCATTCCAAATCACAGAAAATAACTAATTTCTTATTCCTCATTAATAGAAAAAATTATTACGGATCATTTGGATTAATGATCAAATTTTATGGTCAATTTTAAAATTATTCAACTCATATACATCTATTTATAGAGTTAGGGTTTTTGTTAAAAAAACTATTATTTAATTTCTAAATAGATGTAAAATATTATAATGAACCATATCTCTCCCATTGATATATCGTAATAATATTATAACTATCATTTATATTCTTTCACAATTCAGATTAATGATAAATATTATTTTCCTATCTTTTAAATTAGTATTTATCACAAGAAACAATATTGGTCTAATATTCCACTCCATCATTGGTCAAATACCTAAATCAGTATTTATCAAATATTTTTTCAAAAATAAATACTCTATTAACAATCAGTAAAATAATTATTTTTAATATATTCAGTAAATAAAATAAAATCAATTCAAAATATTGTGAATAGATTTTAATGACATTTGTGATCAATAAATCGTGAAATATTATTGCATTTTAATGACAAATAAGATTTATTATATTAATTAAATTTAAATATAATTTAACTTAAATAAATGAAGATAGTTAGTGTATGACCCTCTAGGGTTATTTATCGTCAAAATTAGAAAACATTCCTAAATTTCAATACCACTATCTAGAAGTAGTTGAACACACCGAAGAGTAATAATTTAAGTTCACAACCTTGAAAACCACACATGAATTTTTACCATGTAATATAATCCCTCTTTCTAAATGTCCCATCAAGAGGCTAACAAATATATATCATCACTTTATATTCTTGATACATCATTATCTATAATAAAATCATTTTTACACCACATACATAAAATTAAATGTGATAGTTCTATTTTAACCAATGGTTAATTACATTATCATCTATGAATATGGAATGGAAAATTCCTTCCTCAACATATTAATTAATAAGACATCACTTTTTATTCACCCAATATATCCAACTCTTTCAAATACCTTATCATCATAATTTTTGAATCACTTAAAAGTGTGTGATTAGTAATGTGAATTAATATAAATAATGTTGTTTAAGAACTATTACAGATTCTTATCGATAGAATATCTGAGGTTATATAAAAATTTAGAATTATTATAGTTGTGTATTTTCTCATAATCTCTAATTTTGAAATTTTCTGGTTGAAAACACTATTAGAAGAAGTGACATCAACTTATGACAACTCACACCTAGTAGTCAACATTCCATGTGTCCCATTATATTATATTATCCAAACATAGAACTATTTTTAAGAATATTGTCATAAAATTTCATGGTTATCATCATGGTGGTGAAAAACAATGACGTTATCAATGTGACAGATAATGTCGATCAATACTATATAAAAGTCAAGAAGTAAAATCTAAAAGATGTAATATGATGTCTAATTAATATTCAAATATTAGAATATACATGTAAAAAAAATAGAAATAGTTTTTTCATGAAATAAAACTACAAAAGTTATCACAAAAGGTTCCAATAGAAATTCTCAAATGACCTCCATGCTCAAAGTTCATCATAGAGTAAATATGATTTCCTTCCACAAAGACAACTATGAATTTTTCAATACACGAATAAAATATATAGTTCTTGAGTTCCATAAAAATTCATAGAATAATTAGTCAAACTGAATTGAATCCCTATGTATGTGACATAGTTATACATTCCTTGAAATGAAGTATTATGATCATAATGCTCAGTCACACTAATCTATTAATATCCAAAACAAATATCGATCAATTAAAACCACATTTAACCCATTATATAATCAATGTGTTTATAATATAATGAACTGGTTATTGATTGATGATTGCATCCTGGTTCAACTTTTCGTTTTGATACATAAATTGAGGTTTGCTTCTACATTTTTGGGAAATGACACTATATTGGCCAACTAGAACACTCTAGGGAGAATAATACATTTACATTAAAAGTCATCAAATATAAAATTAATAATTTTAAAATTTTAAGAGACATAAGATATTAGTAGAGTTATATCAATTGATTCACCGAAAAAGATCAATGGAGAACTCCACTTCCCTCTCCAGGGTTATGTTTGCGAAGTTGTCAAGGAACACCATAGGGAATTACCAGACCAAAATAGGAATCTCACTCCTAGAACTACCCCATCAGCTCACATAGGGATATCATATACTTGAAATATGGATCTGTACAATTCCAAAATAGGATTTTATACATGAATAAACTCGAGTTACCACTTCCCTTTTAAGTATTGAGTGATCCCCTCGAGGATGGAGAAATTCACTCTATAATGGTGAAAATTGATATGATCTTGTATGGTCTTTATCTAATCCATACCAAGTATTATGTTGAATAGATTAATTTTAATGACATGAAATACCCATGCTAGCTAAAATTTCAATAACAATATAGAAAATAGAGAGAACATGAATCATTTATCTTTCTTTCGCCCAAGGGGTGTGGCTATTTTTAGATCCTATGGCTGGAAATAGGTTGAGATTTTGAATAAATTAATTTTATGGGAAGATGTAAAAGAGTGGTAGGAACCTATATCAAAAAAAGGCTCCCAAGATTGACTAATAAGCATAATATCTCTTACTGTCACATGAAATTTATCTAATTCAACATCTGTTTGATCCACTTCTTGAAACTGATTCACCAATAAATGAGAATGAGGTTCTTCACTATCTTGATGCTCAACCCAAAAAACAACTATATCTGAATAAACAACCAATACTACCACCAAGAACATATGTATAGTGTCCCACTAATTGGGTGGCATTCGAAGACATCATGGAGCACATTAGGGATAAATATCCTACACTACTCTATTGATTATGGGAAACAAATAAATGTCTCCAAACATTGATTTGAAGTCTAAATTAAAGGAATTACAAGGAAGCCACTGAGAAAATATTTTACATATGATTCACTTTACCATATTGGTGGAGGATAAGGGACCCAACACCTATAGCTAAACATTATAATGATTCAAACATATTTTTGGAATTTTATCCACTTATTTCCCCAATTATTCATACTTCAACGTCCTATATGAGGAACTAGGCCGACCATTACTTTGTTAGGAAGGAATTAAAATTTCTCTGTACATCCTATGTTTATTTATAACTACCATTAATTATCGATAAGAAACCTCAATATATGAATTAATAATTAAAAACAATAACTAGGATGAAATATTGATTCCCATAAACATATTTAAGTAATGGTATTTCATCACATAATACATAATGATTTCATGCAAAAATTTGACCAATTTTGTAAATTAGTAATCACAATCTATGAATGATAGTTTTCATTATTTGAGGAACCCGATTTCCAAAAATTTATTATTTTACATGGTGATAGATAAAACATATTCAGTGAATACCACCTTTAAATCCTTCAACTATAAATTCCCAACCTAATTTTTAGAGAAAATTGATTCACACCACTTCGGAATAGGGCCCTCAACCATGAAGGTAAATCACATTCCATTAATTTAATCATGGGTATAAAAAAATATGAATATCTAGTCAGTATTCTCTAACCAATTCTCATTTTCTTAACATTATTTTTATCACCAAAATAGGGGAGGATTATTTTTGGGGAATTACAAATCTAAATATTTCTTAGGGCCAAAATCAGTATCTCTAACATGACTGTCATTGAATCCCTCCCCATGTTGCACAGATCAAATGTCCTAGACTACTTACTCAATATTGTTCTAATAAACTAATGTATTTTCTCATCATAGGTGATCCATATCTGAATTTAGTGGGAGTACTAGGGGTATTATAGGAGTAATAGAAAAATAAAAAATAAATAAAAGTGAAAATAATATTCAGAAAAATCCCAAAAATGAAACGAAATTTTAATATTTATAAAGAATTTATGTAAATCCCAGAAAGTAGCACAATAATAAAAATTTTATTTCATACTAAGATAGAATTCACAATCTATAGCATGTGAACAATACCCCACAGAAAAACCAAAAAAACATAAAATTTAAAAACATTCCATCACATTAGGAATATTCATTGCTTGTCGCGATGAGTGTAGGCTAGGCAGCCCCCCCCCCCTGCACGCAAAAAAAACCCTATGTCCCCATAATACAATCATTAGTCTATATTGAATTCCAAAATATTTTTAAAAAATAAAATTTGTCCCTAATACAATTTATTCATAATCAATCCTTGGACAACCCTAGACTGGTCTTCTAATAAGCACTGTGGGGAGGCCTGAAGGGCATTAATGATCACCATGGGAAAAAATAGTGCTTATATATGAAAAAATTACTTTGGGGTTGGTTTAAAATACAATTTCCATCAATATAAAATGAAAAAACCATTAATCAGAAAAAAATCACCCATATATGATAAAAAAATCCAATCATTGAAAATGAAAGTCGATATCATATACAAATTATATGAAATTGAGATCCAGGAGACAATAAAAGATATGATTAAAGTAAAATAAATTATACTCAAATTAAATCAAATAATTCTATCCATATTAACATGGCATGAAGAATGACCTCCCACCATGTCACCTCTATCACAGAAAGTCCACTATCATGAGTAACTGACACATCTATTTGAAGTATTTATTTTACCTCTTCCATGAAAAAATATTCTACACATACACAATTGGAGTATATACGGTTTGACTGAATCTCAACCAGTAGGATCTCACCATGTAATCCATAAATAACAATTTTTATTAAAAAATTAACATTATAATGTGAAAATATATTATTAAGAAATCTATTATAAAATTTCATATATGTATGTAATGAATAATAAATATATAAATAATGAAACATGGAAATACCTAGAGTTAAAAATTTATGACATCATCCTTTGATCCTCATACTCTTAATAATTTATCCATTAAGTATCATTATCAAGAAAAATACTATATGGAGGACCATTCAAATATTTTAGAGGTAACCACATCAATATAATATATTTTTATTTAGTTTTGTTTCATTTTCTATGGACTTAGATGGGAGAGAGAATCCTTGTGGTACTTGTATTAGTATTCTAACCAAGGTACCTAGGAAAACCATGTAAAATAACTATTCCATTAAATTCCAATTCCACATTTAATTCACTCCATAACAAAAACATTCTATTTTAACCCATTTCTTCTTCAATAATAAATAGAACCCATTTTTAAATAAACCGAACATCAAAAATATTTTCTCAAATATACATATTTTCAACAAAATAAAATAAAAAATAATTTTAAAACATACATGAGAATGATTATTTCATCATGAAATTGTATATAATGAATACACCTACCTTTAATCAATGAATAAATAAAAAAAAGAATGGAATCTACTAGAAAATGAAAAATAAAGGCTTTCACAAAGAGAGTGAAACCCCTAATCACCGAATCACACATCATTAAATTTTATTTACCAAAATCCTAGTTCCTTATAATCATATGTTTGTGGAAGTCCCAATAGAGGAAGGAATTTGGATATGAGAGAATGAATATATAGACCTTAATTTATTCTTTCTTGATGGTCTAATGACAAATTCCACAAAAATATAATCAAATTCTGATGTTGGGGAGGATAACATGAGCCAAATGATAAATAACATGAGTGGGTGAAGGATGAGGGGAATTATGGTTAACCCAAGGGATAGATATTATAGAATTTTATAAATTAATATTTATAGGTGGAGTACAATTTTTGGTCACATATTCTTCAAAATTATGCACCATCGGTGAAAATCATTACTACTTCACCTAGTCACCTACATGGTTCATCTACAATATCTAGTAAATTGGGAACCAACCAAAAAATATACACTTTCACAAACTAAAAAACTATTTCATGGCTCCTATATGGTTACACAAGACCATGTTCTACTCGTATAATAGAAAACCTTTACTAAATTATAATCATTTCATTAGAAAAAAACCCCATAAATAAAGAATAATAAGAAAATACATTCATCAAAAATCAATCCACAAAAATTATATCATGGTTGTGACACATAATGACTTTCATATTTCTATATTATGAAAATATATAGAAGATAAATCTATTAAATTAGTGACTAATTTTGCACAGTTGGAGGATAATCCTTAATAATATGATAAATGAATTTTTTTAGAGAACATTTGTTTAAAAATAAGCTAAATTATTTAGTTAATGATTCATCAATAAGTAATATTGTTAAAGAATAAATATGAGTAGTATAATATGATTGTAAAGAAAAATTCCCACACCTATATAACAACATGTAATAATTGTGAGGTGAAAATTTATTTATGGGTGTAGAATACATTATCAAAATATTTTTAATACTCTAGTCTATTTTCAGTTTACTAATATATAACATATGGACTCATATTTGTTATAATTTTAATTAAAATAGTTATTTTATAAAATTATATCTTATTTAATTAATGGTTTGATAATATATCTAATTTTATCTAATTTATTATAAGATTCTTATGTATGATGAATTATATGAATTATATTAATTTTATAATTATATCTACTTTTTTAATATCATAAAAAACATTATGGCATAATATGAAACCAGAATACCTTTTTTTGGTTTAAAATAAAATATCATATATTATTAATATATATATATATATTAAGTGATTTATTTGAAAATAAATTATTTAATAGTTATATATTTATTATAATAAGATTACTTAAATAAATTGAATCATCATGTCAATAATAGATGAAATTCAATTTGTTAAAAAGTTATAATAAGAACTTATGATACTAAGTAATAAATGTTATGTATAACCATTATCTCTAGGAAAATTTATCTAAATCATAATATATGATATTTGATTTCAATTTATGTTTTTATGAGTCTTATCAGATTGATTTTGAAAGTAAATATTAAAATACATCATTTATATAAGTTGAGTGATATATTTTAATTAACATTGCCTTTAAATATTAGTGTTCAAATTAAAAATTATTTCTATAACTATTTAATTTAATAAAATATAAATATAATATTACAATTGATAAATATGTGGAATGTATTAGAATTTCCTAGATAATAAAAATATTTATATAAAGGATCAATATTAAAATTCCACTACATTGAATGTTTTCTAATATATATGAATTCGATTTAAAATAAATTAGTGAAAACTCCAAATCAAACCCTAGAATCCAATATCAAAGGTATGTTTATAATTTCATGGAAAAATGTGGATTTATTTTTTCTATTATAAATTCATAAAAACTTAATTTATAATGACTCTATATGAATTAAAAATTTTCATTATAGAAGTAATAAATTTAATTTTCTTCTAAAATAAGAATTTTAAATACAATAGTATTATATTTTTTGTTGTGATATTAAAATTTCTAAGTATATGGGTCATTAAAGAAAAATTTAAAACATCTCAAAATACCAAAATTATAATAAATATTAATTTTAAAATTAAAATTGTACATCTATATTGGTTAGATATTTATTAATGGTTATTAAATACTTTTTAAAATAACAGTTTTGGTTCAAAATAAATATAACTTCTTATTATTATATTTTTATCTAAAATTATGTAATGAATTTTATATATTAATGATATCTCCTAAATCCTTACAAAAATGATGTGTACTTGGCCATATCTATTATGAAAAATGAAAAATATAATCATATGATATCCCTTCATATGACATGTTGTTTGGTATATAATTCAAGGTGATATAGATATATGATTAGGCTATATCACCATGAACTTGTTGAAGAGAATAACCTATTATTGATTGGAAGTTAAATGAGAAGAATTATAATTCAAACATATAACACTTTTATTCTATAATTATTTGATTCATTTGACATAAAAATATCAGAGTTTTTGTGATATAAAGGTTCAATATTAAAATTCCACTTCAATGAATGTTTTGTAATATATATGAATTCAATTTAAAATAAATTAGTGAAAAACTCCAAATCAATCTCTTGAATCCAATATCAAATGTATGTTTATAATTTCTTGGAAAACCTAATAAAAGTTGGATTGATTTTAACTATTATAAATCCCTATAAATTTAATTTATAATGACAATATATGAATTCAAAATTTTCATTATAGAAGTAATAAATTTAATTTTCTTCTAAAATAAGAATTTTACTTACAGTAGAATTATATTTATTATTGTGTTATTTAAATTTTAATGATATGGGTCATTATAGAAACATTTTAAACATCTCAAAATACAAAATTATAATTGAAATATAAAGGGGACCACTACTATGATATGAGAAATGGGTGATCCTAACAGATTATCTCAATTTCTGAAATCTCTATTTTCTCTCCTTCCTCTACCATGATAAGGCACCAACATGTTTTGGGTGTTATGATTTATCCTACATGAGCATTGGGTGACTCGAAAAAACCATTGGATACACCATTATGGATGGATTATAATGATATTCTCTCTATAATATTTATCATTCAAAAAGATCTTTTTAATGACAATATCAACCAATAGTGAAATATACACATCATTCATGGTTTTAGCTATACAAGGATTCAGAGATCATACATGATAGATCATGGGATTAGAGGTTTTGAATTTCATTTGATAAGTGTATTGAGTGTTTATCAGTCATTACCTACACAACATTGGTATCAAATCTCCATCATGGAAATCCATTCAATAAATCAGGATTAAAATGAAGATAATATGGTATCTTATTGAATATCATTTTTCATATTATAAAACAAGATATATATTTTTCCCACAAACTAGCCATACTATATAGGATATCTTTAGTAATAACTAGATTATAACATATGTTATATGATATTATATATAGTGAAATAGAAAATTATTATATTTTATTATCAACTCAAAACATATGATATGGCCGTTTGAAATTCAATGATACTGTTTTTCGTCATCAAAAAAATAGAGAGTTGTATCATTAATATGATATATTGTTTATTGTAATACATGATATGAGGAAAATGGTTATTACTACAAGGGACCTCACACACTATTTTGGCAATATAAATGACCTCTATCATAGGCCATGGAATCTAACAAAGAAAATGTTATCCTATGTAGACCTCATTATATGTAGATGATCGTGATAGTCAATTATAAATTATGATTAATAGTGCTAAACTATTTTAAGCAACACAACCTCTCTACCACTAATTATGTTATTCATGTATCATTAATTCTGACATAATTGAACAATTATATTTTATGAATTTAAAATAATTATAGAGTTAAATAATATTTTTTTTATAAAATTGGGGAAATGGTATTTTTGGATATATAAATAATTTATAAAAAAATTATAAATTAATCTATTATATTATGATTAAAATTTAAAAAATATTTAAAAATTTTATTTAATAAATATTCATAATATTAAATGTTAATAAAAAATATTTTTTAAAGTTGTAAAAAATAACTTATAATATGAATAATATTAAATATTTTTTATGTAAAATTTATTCGGGAAAATATTTATTTAACTTCAATAGTTCAATGTAGGGGAATTATAATATTAAATTGAATAAACAATGCTAGAATATGTGTTTATAATTTATATATTCATGGACTAATTTACATAAAATATGTTATAATTTTATTATTAATTTAATTATACTTTTTAGAATTTTAATATAGCATATTTATAATTCATTAAATAATATATATTTCATATAAATTTCAAATAATTAATAACATGATGAGTTAATAGTTATAATAAATATATTGTTTATAATTATTTAATTATGGAATATCAATAATTAAATTCTAAATTAAAATGTATTTATTATTAGATTTATGCATGAATTGTTTATAAATCCTATTACTCATGTATAAATTGTTGAATTGTTATTTGTGTTGGTTTCTTCCCAACTTTGTTCATTGATATATATTTTTTATATTTTAAATGAAAGAATAACTTAATTTAATATAATTCATATTTTCATCAAATGATCATACATTTAAATAAGTATTTACATTATATTTTTTTAATTTATTTATTTTTCATCTACATTCTTAATAAATTATACTTAGTTATGAACATGAATTATCTAGTTAATTTCAATTTATATATATATTAGGTGGTAAAATTATGATGTAATTGAGGTCTCCATTGTGTAATGTTTATTTTTAGAGGGGATTTAGGTTAGAGTGCTCACAACCCATGAGATGTGTGCCCTGTCTAGAAAAGGCATTTTTTTATTTGTCTCTCCATGATTACTCTTCTAGGTATTTTTTATTTCATGTAATTCTATTTTTTTATATGAAAGGGTTTTATAATCATTTGAAAAGGACTTCGATTTCATATATATAAATAAAGTTGTATATTTCTTTGGTCTAGTAACAAAAATGATGAGTTGTGTAAAGAGTTACACATCAATATGTTATGAACATATATATTTGGTGGATGTAATATTATTACAAACTAAATAATTATCAACAAACATACATAGAGTCAATCCTTAGATAATATGGTGAAGCTAAATCTATTTTAAAATACTATATGTTAGATTGCATCCTCAATTTAAACCTATAATGAACTCGATCACTCATTATGGGTGATCCTTATTGTCAGGTTCCCATAGATTATATTGTATAGGGAAATCATGTGATAAGGGGGCCTAACCTTTTTGTGCCTTGTTCAGATTGTATTAATTATATTAAACAAAGTTTGTAAACCATAACCAACATAGTACCATAGGAATATTATTGAGTGTATACTTATGATAAATTAGGGAAAAGGATTATCCACTCAAATATCCAATAGTCTTATATGATATTCATAATAATATTTTCTCCCAAATATAGTAACTACTTATTTATATTAATAAAAAGGGTGTATCATTTTATATGAAGAGAAACAAAAAGTCCTTATTCATTATATTAAAACATGATAAAAATCTGTTAAAAAATTAGTTATAGATTAATGACATTATAATTATAAAACAAACACTTTAAAATATATCTAATGAAATGAGATTATTAACTTATGGATATTATTATACTAATATGGTGAATTATAATAGTTCAAATGTAATATGGAATTTTTTTCTTGGGAAAAAATATTCTCAATTAACCAAATATTGAATTATTTCAACAACTGAATGAAAATTATTATGTGGATCATATAATATTACTATAATGGTTTTCTTATGTATTTTTATAGATATAAAATTCATTTTATTATCACTGTTATAAATATTTTGAAAATTTTAATGAAATTAAGAAATATTTAACCAAATTTATAATTTGGGAAAGGTGAATATTTAATTTGATTTCATTATTCTGTTGTATATATTCTAAAACAAGTGAGTAAAAGGTCAAACCAGAAGAAGGAACATCAGTTAGAGAGTCAAAAATATGATTCTTCAAATATATATCCTAGGACATTAAAACCAAAATGTAATATATAGAAGGAAGTTAATTATTTCAATATAATGGAATTTTATGGAATTATATATGGGTATTCCAGAAACATATTTGACTATACATGTTAGGTATTGACTTAAATATATCAGACTTTGTAAAGAAATTATACATATATCTCATTTATATTTTGTGATAAAGAATGTTGTGTTTTAATAATTGTTTTTCGTAAACAAAGTGATATGATATATTTGAAACACTTTTTCATGATTCATCAAATTCAATATTTTGTTTTGATATGAATAAGAGGGTAAAAAAATTTATCCAGGATACAGGTGTTTATCCATATGTTTGTTGAAATATGAGGGAAAATAACTCATCAGCGTGAATGGAAAATCATCAAAAATAATTTTTCCTTTTCATTATTATGTTTCAAAAAAGAAAACAGAATATTATATGTACAAAATTGTTTTATTGGTAAATATCCCCCATTGAATAAATAAGAGTTATTTTTAAACACAGTAGAGTTTTTTTTCTTTATATGAAATTTTGAAGGTAATAAAAAATCGATGAGGATAGTGGGTGTGTGTGTAGAATTTTTGATTTTCAATGTTAACCAATAATGTATTATATAAGTGAAAATTCAATTTTAATTTATTTTAATATCCTAAAGTAGTGTATGAGGAATTGGTAATGAATAATTTAAATGTTCTAAATTGCAACCAAAATAACTAAAGGAAAAATGTTGATGTACTAGCTTCTTATATGTTGATGTTGTTAAACACATGGTGATTTCTAATTAGATATTAATATTCATTGACATCGTATAATTTTATCTAGTTCACCGAGGATTTTGAATACATTTTCAAGGAGATGATCATTTTTAATATGATTACAAAATATCAACATTATTTAATCCTATTTTAGTATTATATTTTACTCAGTTTAGAATTTAATCTGTTGGGTTTTTATGTGGTCACATTAATATAAGGGAATAATTATATAGTGATGCAAAGAATTAAAAAAGTCTTAATAGTGAATAAATATTAGGCTTATATGGAATAATATCATATTTTTTTGAGGGGATATAATGATTCAAACCAACCCGAGATTCCTTAAACATAGTACACAAGTTAGTCAAAAATAGGGTGTCACTAAAATTATAGATCCAAATGGACTAGAAACTACTACATGTGTATTGTTGAATCACACTTGGGAATAGTTTTTTCCAATAAATGAATATACTATAAAGATTGTTCTTACCATGAAAAAGACATGATATCACTTTATATTGGGGAATCATTCATTCATATATAAAAAATCATAACATAAAAAAATTATACAATAAAACTCAAAATAATATATAAAATATATATATTATGAGGACCATCCATATAATAAAAAAACATAAAATAAAATAATTTAATGTGTTAAAATTATATTGAAAATTTGTAAATGAAATGAATGTCGACCTAGATATAAAATAATATTATTATACAACTAGACTAAACAAAAAAAATAATCAAAACAACCACTTCCCATAGAAGGGTTACATGAGGGATCACACCCACCTTGTTACCACCTCCAACCCATATGAAGCTGGAATGAAAATAAACTACCACAAAGTAGTTCATTTCTTTAACTTGGATCAGTGATAAATTTTCTCCACACCCTTGAATGATTTATATCATGTGTGACTAGAAATAACCTAGTTTAATCCCTCTAAGTGTTATATGACAAAACATTTTTAGATAATAAAAGCATGAAAATTTGAAAATAAACCATATAAAACAATGGTTTCAATATTTTAAAGGAAAATTTACATGTAAAAATATTTATAACACTAAAATCATGAAAGTGGTAGCCATGTAAGAAAAAAATTTCCATGTCTGAATCATGAGATATGGCCTATAGTAGCTATATTGATGGTAAACAAAGATCCTCACATTATGTTTTATTCAAAACCAATCATATCCCCTTTTGGGTAGTCCACTAGAAAATGTGGCATCCCAAAGCAGGGGATAAAGTAACATCCTAGTCCAAGTGGTATCATATCTAGTAGTGTGATCAAATTCTATGAACAATGTCATTAATGCAGAGTAGGAATTTTTCTAATGTCTATGCCCACGAACCCTAGGTTTCCCTAAGGCCCAACTATTCCTTAATTATCATAAAACTATTTTAATTCAATGAGAACTTTCTTCAACTAATTGACAAAAAATATTGACCACTATATATTAGAAACCCCTTTCAAACCACTTTGATTACTCATCTTAAAAGCAGAAGAATATAATATTCAATAACATATAGTGGAAAGATATATCCAAAAACATTATATTTTTTCTATGATATTGATAATTGTGTCTCAATTTGTGCCAAAAATAATCTTACAATTTCATAATTACATATTTGATCACTTACATACCAAGGATCATTCAGGTTTGGAGTTTTAGACTGTTAGGAAAAGAACTAACATAAACAACAGTCATGGAAACATGAGAGTATTTTTTTCCCTTATAACAATAGTTTCATATTCCATATTAATTATTTAATATCACCTATATATTTCTAACATAAGAACATTTTCTACACTGAAAACATTAATCATAATTCTGCATAACCTTTGGGAATGAACACATCAAATGTGTGAGCTCAATTTTTGAGTAAGGGTAAACATAAGCATTGACAATTTCTTGTCATGAGTTGGGGTAAGATATTAATGAGGGTATAGTGACATAATCAAAGTGCATATTCATGAAAAAAGACAATTCTTAGATGACAATACACGAATAATCAATAATTATAACAAGAATAATGATTTTCAATAAAAACCGAGATATTAGAATAAATATTCATGATCAATGTGAAGTCATCTATCATCAAAATAAATGTTTATAACCCATATAAAGAATATAGAAAAAATGATTCTGCCTAGGTATATCATCATCATAGAAGCCTTATAGAACCATTAAAATTTTAATTACTATAAAAATGACATCTGGTATATATATTTTGAGAATATAATCCTTACCCAATGGTTTGAAGCACTATCTAGGCATATCCATTGTATACGATATGTTATCCTCATACATGAGATATAAGTGGTAAAAAACTATTTAAAACAATTTCCAAGGACCATATCATAAATTAAACTATTGAAAATGTCATTTTTACACATGTGCAGAGCACTTTCTGAAATAAAAATACACTTCTATTTTAGGAACACTTATTGAAAACATAAATTACCAGAACATGATGAGGAATTTTTTTCATTGAAGAAAACATGAAATCATTTAAGATAATCCATGAACCAAATATATATTTTAGTGGTGGGAAAGTAAATTTACGTTATATTCATTAAAATATGGAATTTATTTCAAAATATGATTAACCCATGGATAAGAAATGAGTTACATTGGAAATATCATTTAGATAATATTAATCCATCAATAAAAATAATTAGGTTGACGCTATTACAAAATATCCCCAATGGAATGTATGTAACACAAACTATTGTTATGGTTGATGAACGGAAACCCCATTAAATGATCATTTAAAACATTTTTGAGGAAAATACTATTTTCCTCGTAAAAAAATGGAAAATGAAAAATATCACATAATAAAGAAATAGTTATAATTGAAAATAACATTTTAAAGATATAATGGATGAGAAAATTCATTTAAGAATTATAATGGAGGTAAAATCGTATCATGTCCTTGTAATTAGAAATAATCATTCTTTTCAAACATTTTTTAAAAGGCAGTCAGTAGCGAAAAATCTGGAAAACATTATGAAATTTCATTTTTAAAACCATTTTAAAAGAATGTCACATATCATGTAAATTAAATTCACTTATTCAATTATTTTTCTGAAAATATAAATTTTAAAACATGTATGCAATTATGTATATAAAAATAGTATGTATCAAAATATAAAATAAGGTAAAAGATGGGTGCCACTTACAAAAAAAATTCTTGATGTACATTTTATAATGGTGGAAAATAAAATTAATCATAAATAAAACATTCATGACCATAGGAGAATAAAGAGTTATGTTTTAATAAAAACAAAACCTGAATACCCCCCAACAAACCTTGTATGTAATCATTTTTGAAAATAAAAAAAATTGTAATGAAAATCATCTACCGCATTGTTAACATTTCAATTGTAAGACCATGACTGAATAAACATAAATGAGACATTAAATATTACAGAAAAATTTATTCATGATATATTAGGTCAAAATATAAGTATATAAAATTCATGAATGAAATTAGCTTTACAATAATAAAATATTTCACAATAAAGGAAAATTGAGACAAAATCTATTAGCTTGAGTCCAGAGTTGTTCTATATGTCTTTCAACACCTATATAATAAAATCATATGAATTATATTATTTTATAATTCCATTATAAATGAATAATAACTTATCACCAATCCATTCATTTTATTTATTTTAATTACATATATAATTAATTAACTAATTACTTCTATATTGGGTGTTTTGAGGACGTTTGGTCCATAATTTCAAAATAGCTTCATTGTGATGACCATGGTCAAATGGAGAACTATTCCATAATATACAGTATAACAAATAAGAAATAAATATCACATAATTATATCAATTATAATTTTAAATCTATCCATTAAATATTATTATGTAAAATTTTCTATGATAAAATCATTGAGATGGTAGGTCATATGTACACATGAGTAATCTTTCTATTTTTCAATGATCAGTATAGAAAGATGGTAAATGTCATTTTATCATTTAATATTGATAAAATTATAATAAATATAAAAAATTTATTTAATTATAGTTATATATATAATCTATTTTATGTGTTGATTAAATATAAATCTCATCATTTCGGGGAGTTGGTAGTCCACATGTATGCACGAACGATGTTATCAATTTTTATTCAATGGAAGGGTATGAAAGTAAATATTTTATTATCATTTAATAATGTTAAATATTTAGTTAATATAATATGTACAAATTAGATAAATAACTATTAACATATGTGAGATGTGGTGATGGTAGAAAAATTACATAAGTTTGTGAGGTAGTAGTCTCCCATATACACAAATGATTAATTCCATTCCCATTTGATAGAGGATAGATATAGATGAAGGTTATTAAATAATCATTAAAAAATAAATATTTTTGTTAGATAAATAGTTTAATATATAATCATGTTTAATGAATACTATAAGAAGTTGGAAGAATAATAAAATCAAAATGATCTGTTAAGAATGATACATCTTATTCAGACAAACTCATTTTCATAAAACCTTTATAAAACTATGGTTTTAATTATTACTTATATATGGCCTATATAATGTGGCTTTGGATTTTGTTATGGAATTTCATCATATATTTTCTCCATAGAATTAGTTTTGGAGTGTGATTTAATGTGAATAATCATTTCCCTTTTAAAAGAGAGGGTAGCAGCACTCTCGAATTCCTCGAAAAATTAAATTTATATAAATAAATTTTCATTTAAAAATGTATCAAAACTAATATATTTTTAAAGTAATATTATAATTGATCTAAATATTCTATCCCAACAAATTAGAAATGTTTTCAACACATTTCTAGGCATATATTTTTGTACCCCTCATTAACCCATTTCACACTAACCATGAGGATGCAAATTTTTACTCTTTGATGGTCAATACATTTACTATAAATGGGTAAAAGGCCCATAATTTTATCATGGTTGATATTATCAATAATTTCCATCTATATTATATAATTATAATATTTCTAAATATTTATTTTATTTAATAAAATATTATTAATTATAATATATAATTAATGTCAAATTATAAAACTATTCATTACTGTAGTTTTAATTACATTATGAAAAAATTTAAAATTAGAACAAAATATTTATTTAGAAATATAAAATTACACATTAATCTATAAAAATAATTGATTATTTAAATTACCTCAAATTATATTTCTTGTAATATTTTTAATATCATTTATTTCATATTTCCATTAATTGAATAATTAATACGTCATCATTATTTAATAAACATAGGTAACTATATTCTATAAAAATTTGTGAAGTCCCTGAATTTGAATTTAATTCTTTTATATATATGGGAATTTTACTAGTCCACAAAATTTGACAGTGCACGATTTCGAGGCCCGGAGTGCCCGGAATGATCCATCGAAGTTTCCTAAAGCTAAAATTAACGTGTGTAAGTAGTTTTCTTGAAAAAGTTGAATAAACATTAAACGGTAACTCAGATCAGAAATCCAAGGGCACCTTTGTGCTCAGGATGGCAGATTTTCCCTAGGCGTGACTTATGTTTAGTCAACACGGGCCTCCTGTAAGAAAACCTGAACATGGCGTAACCGTAAATAAGATAATCAAATAAAGTTATTTTATTTTTCAAATGCTTATAACTCAAGAACTGTAACTCGGATTAAAAATCCAAAACCACTTCTGAACTCATGCGAGAGTGCTTTCTTTAAGAAGATACTAACTTTGGCTAGCGCGGGTCACCAGAGAAAGTTAGTTTCTGTCCATAAATAAAATAATTAAGTGAAAATTATTTTATTTTAAAATTCATAACGTCAAAACGATAAACTCAGATTGAAAATATAAGAGTGCATTTGGGTTCGTTGGGAAGTGTTTCACCTAAGCAGATCCTAACATCAACTGTAGTGGGTTGAGGGAGACTGATACAAATTTTCCGAACTTCTTTTCGGGTACGTTCAGTAAACGTGTGAGCATCGATTTGTAACTTTTGAACCAGTTCATGGAATTGAAATCTGAGGGCACCGTTGACCTCGTAGCGTCGGTATTTACATAAGAAAACTTTCACCTCAATGGTAGATGGTCGAGAAAAGAAGTTAGTTTTTGGGTTTTAATGAATAAGTTAAGTAAGAATAAATTTTGTTCTATATTTTTATTTGATGGTTAAAACCTCCACATGGAAGTTGGATGTGGGACCGCCACACCCTAACCTCCCATGAGAGGTTATGGTGGTGGGGCCCACCCAAACCTAACCTTCTCATCAGGTTTAGTGTCGTGGGGACCACACAGGGCTAGCCCCATATTGATGGAGGAGGTTAAAAACCTCTCAAATAACCGTCATTAATAAGGGAGAGCCTCTTGACCTCCTCAACCTTAATTGTGCCAACGCACATACCATTAATCTTGCCAATGCACTATATCATTTCGCCAGCGTAAATTAATTGGCTTGCCCCCTATTAAATTAAGTAACAGTGTCGTTAGAATTTAGGAAGGTTCCTAATAAATGAACCGTCATAAATTCCACGATCATTACTTGGATCCTCCCCTATCCTCTACATATGGAGCTTTGGAAGAGGATTTGGGAAAACTTCACAAAGTGACGAAGCACTTGTAATGTGACGTGACGCCCAACACTTGTAGGTTGATGTTCTCCCAACGAAGAATGAATAACTAAGAATGTCGACCTTCTTCGACTTCTTCCTCAAAGCTTCAACCATTGTGAGATATCTACGACGAATGACTTCTGCATCATCGTCAACAAGCCAACGCAGCTCGGGATTGGAAGCGTGAGGCGGATGCGATGAATGAAGACTAAGGATTCATCCCGCGACTTCATCTTCAACTCCCAACAATCCAGGTAGGGGGTTTATTACCTGTTGATAATCCTTTTTCTCGTCTCCTTCAATGGTTGCAAAAGAATTGTTGCATGTGAATTGTTGACCATCTTCTCTCTTGATGAGCCAATTGTTATCACCCCTAAATGCAGAGGGTGTGGGCCATCTATCATGGCCAGACTCCCTCGGCCAATCTCTTGTGATGTTTCTTCGGCATGGCGATGTAACAATGACAAGGGGATAAAGGAGACAATGACAAAGGTCGTGCTACCCACGACCTCTGTGAACCGTGCTGCCCCCGCGGCATCTCGCACTGCCTCCAGCCAATCCTGCGCCAACCCGGACTCCCGTCCGCCTGCGCCTCCCACATGCCCCGAAAAAACTGAAGCAGTCCAGCTGCCCGCACTACCCACACACCCCTACTAAACCCCACGCCGGACCGCCTGGTCGCGCGCCTCCTGACCGCTAGCCTGCGCTCACCACGCCCTGCCAAATCATCTGCTGCCTGGCTGCCCGCCTGCCCGCCCGCCTGGCCACCCTCTTGCCCACGCACTTGGCCTACGGCCAGGCTTCCCGCCTCGTCGGCCTCCACGCGGGCCTGATTTCCCCCTAAACCGGTCACCCTCACTGGTCGCGCCCGTCGAACCGGCCGCCCGCGTTGGTCGCACCATACCGAACCCACCAACTCCCATTGCGGCCTCCGGGCTGAGCCAGCGTCCCGGACCCCCTCGCAGCGCCCTGGTCGAACCAGCCTGACCTCTCCCTCTGAGTCGGGCCGCACTGAGCCAAGCCACTCCGAGCCCTGCCCTCGCAATGCTTTGGGCCGAACTGGCCTCGAACTCGAGCCGAACCGCCCCCGCAGTCCGTTGAGCCGGGCCCAACGGACTAGGCCAAACATAGCGGGCTGACCCGCCCAACGGGCTCGGTCAGACCCAATGGGTTTGACTGTGTTGACACAGACCGGGTCGGCCCAAACTGGGTTCGGCCGAGTCGGTCCGACCAGGTGGGACCGGACCCAGGCCCATTACCGACCCTTTACATTCTGTTGGCAATATCTTTGGCACCAGATGTCCGTTTGACGAAACGTCAGCAGCACTGGTAATCTTGATGAGAGATGGTCTATTTGAGTATACCCCACTAGAGCTCAGGGTATCGTTGATATATGGTTAGGTTGGGTCGTACATGAATCCAACTGGGCCCCCTGGACTAAAATGCTAATAACTCACAGACCAGGCGTCTGATTGATGCATTGTTTGTTGCGTTGAGACCCCTATGACATGACAGATCTTTGAGATACTTCTTCGTGGTAATTCTTGACAGTTGGTGTATCTTCCAGTTGCTCATGGAGTGGATCCTCTCGGAGACGAGCGTGTGTAGTACGAAGACCTAGTAGCTGGCAGAGACCTGAAGAATGTTTGACCGATTCGACTCGAACTGATTCGGCTGGCCTAGTGGGGAGCGCCACGTAGTTGGAGGTAGACCCACGGCAGAGAAGCGCCAAATATTTGGAGTCAGACCCATGGTACTCGATAGGGGGAGTACCTCTCTAGGATATTAGGGGGAGTGTGTGGTAGTTGGCGGTAGACCCACAACGGAGGAGCACCTGGTAGTTGGCGGCAGACCCGCGGTACTCGATATGAGAGTGGCTCAGTAGTCTAAGGTTAGTGGGATGAGCCTTGGTGTCGCGGCATGCCCACTGTACTCGATAGAGGAGGAGTTATCTAGTAGCCATGGTTTCGATAATAATAATCCTGGTTGAGCTGAGTCCGTAACTTTTGTGTTTACCTCATGATTGAGATGGATTACTTGATAACTTAGTTATACGTATGGGCATATACCTAAGTGGGGTTATCTGTTAATTTCATAATTTGTAATTTATCCTTGTTGGATTTTTTGAGACCATGATGGTCTCGGGGTCCCTACTGAGTATCGTTATACTCACACCTTCACGGGCTATGCCCACACCTCGTTGTGTTGGATGCAGACAACGAACAGCGTTGACAGAGGCTCAGAACGACAGGAATGGACGGTACCCAAAGATGGACCTTACGACGAGTAGGTACACGGAGGAGTCTAATGGATGTGGATTGTTGTGGAGGCCATATGTACCTACCCTTCTGGTAGGAACCCCAGAGGATGATCCAATAGCTGTCTAACTTTTCTTTCAGTTATACTTGTACATTACAGTTGGGATATTATTTGCATCCCCGTTTTACTTTCTAGAACTCTTTTTATATAGTTCTACTTAGTGTTTCGCTTCTAGCAATTACTCAGTTGTGTGTGTTTACTCTTTATAAAGGAATCACCTTCCCAATTTTGGGTATTTACGCCTTTGGTGCTAGTCGCCAACCCCTGGCCTATGGAAGGCATTCTTGGGGTAGTTAGCACTCGTCCCTTGGGGGACGGTTCGTGAAAAATTGGTATCAAAGGAGTCGGTTCAATCGTAGAACATAGGACTCTTATATTTCGTTTCTTTGAGGCAATAGTGTTAAGGCTACTGAGTGTGGTTTTTAGTTCAGGGAGTCTAGTGTTGGTACAACGTTCGACGTATCCATACACACAGACCCTGACTTCTGATTTCCAACTCAGTGCATGAAAACACTGATTGCGTGTGTATTTTCAAAGTTTACTTTATGTCAGCTCAACCAGGTCAGCTCACCAGGTATAATTTTTTTGACCATGTCGCATCTGTTCAGGATGCCTCCATGCAGATGACCGGTTAGATCCTGGAGAGTTGTACGCACATGTAGACCACCGAGCAATGAGGCCTCGGTGCAGGGCCCTTTCCCAATAGAGGCACCAGTGGAGGCACCCGGGGTACCATTACACATTGGGCCACTGATGCCACCATCCCCAGCAGCAGAGAGTGCACGCCACTTGAGCACATTGCATGATCGCCAGAGGCCACCCCGGTTAAATGGAGAAATGGACCCACAGGCAGCTGAGGATTAACTACAGGCTGCGGTGAGAGTTTTCTGAATGGTAGGGACATCGACCGACATCATGGTGATTCTTTCTGCCAGCATTCTATAGGATGTAGCAGGCAGATGGTGGAGCCTGATGCTCCATGTGCATGACGAGGCGGCCCTACTCTGGGCAGACTTCGAGAGCCTGTTCTGGGCGGAGCTTGTCCCAGCCACCCTACGTGCACTGTGAATATAGGAGCTACTTCATCTACAGTAGGGCAGAATGACAGTAGCACAATACACAGTGAGGTTCACTGACCTCTCACGCTACTTTACAGATATGGTACGAGACCCATTCTTTAGGGCTCGAACCTTCGAGTAGGGGATCATATGGGATATCAGTGCTCTGATGATCTCACTCAGCATCCCGATGTAGGCGGGAGTGCTAGAGAGATCTTTCATAGTGAAGAGTTTCCTTGAAGAGTAGTCTCCAGTAGCGAGACCCACCACTAATCGACATGCAGCAGAGTCTTCTACAGCTGGCAGTAGAGAGATGTCGCAGAGGTCCAAGTGGACTAGACCTATGGGTGGAAGACCGAATGACTCAAAATCAGTTGTGTGGGGAACCTGGGGAAGAGACACACATACCAGAAGTGGAAAATGTTTCTCATACGGTGGGCATCGTCACATGGCTCATGACTGTCTGACCCGTCGTTCAGATGATCAACAGATGGTTGAAGGACCACCCATGCAGAGCCAGAGATTTGATCAAGGCGGACATGGCAGAGGAGTTGTCCATGCAGCTGGCAGTGGACGACGATTCTAGGTGTTACCACCACCACCCCTAGGCGGTCCACCCCGGCCACAGGGAGCGGGTGGACATAGGAGAGCTCAACTTCGGGTAGCTAAGGCCTACAATCACGGTGCTCTAGAGATGATATGAGGTGTGATCTGTGTCTATTTCACCTTAGTTGTAGTTCTTATAGACACATGTTCGAGTCACTTTTTCATTTCCACTTCCATCGTTCAGAGCTTAGAGATTACGAAGGAGCCGTTAGTTAGATCATTACATCTAAAGAATTCTACAAGAGATGATTCAATGATTACACACTGGTGCCGGCTGTGTGAGCTTACTCTAGGAGGTGATAGATTCTGATGGGATCTCCTAGTAGCGGCGTCGAGGCCTTACGACGTCATCTTGGGTATGGACTGGTTATCTACTCTCTATTCTTAGATATACTGTATTAGGTGAAAAGTGAAGTGTGTCTGCATGGATGGGACCAGTTTTACCTTCACCAACGAGAAGGGAGCCTTTTTAGCACTGGACGGATTTACTCGGAGGAGGTTCCATACGATCACTCATCAGCTGGCTTTCCTTACCCTCAGATTAGTAGATCTGAAGAGTCTAAGTTATCCTATATTGGTGGACCAGTACGTGGATTTTTCCTTAATGATATCCCTGATCTACCTCCTCATAGAGTGGTGGACTTTTATATTGATTTTTACCCCGAGACGGCACCGATATCTACACTAACATATTGGATGGCTCCTGCGGAGCTTCGTGAGCTGCAGGTATAGCTAGAAGACTTTTAGGGGAAGGGAGTAGCTTCTTGTGGTCAAGGAGTTCGACCCAAAGGCTCTCGGAATGGTTTGACGTATGGTATGTGTCTACTACTAGCTTCGGTATCAATAGGCATAGGTACCAATAATTTCTTACTTCCACGAATCTTGTCTAAGACATAGAGTTTCTAGTTAAACCATTAACCTGACCCTCACACCTAGAGATACCTTTCGGAGAAGACACGATAATCACACTTACGCTGACAATGTGATCTAACCCTTGAGGTGAGAGTTTCGGTTGGAACCACTTGGTTGTAGCATCAAGGCCTTACGATGTTAGTTTGGGTTTAGATTTGACATCAACAGTTAACACTCAGATTAAATGTATTAAAAAAATGGGTTGTGGTTTATCTAAAATGTTGGGATGAGGTTTTCTTTAGTCGGCGAAAATGGAAACACATGATGCACAATTTAAACTAACAGGAGGGTGCAGCCGATCACTCTTGAGTCGGCCAGCCTTACCCTCAGGGAAGTAAGAGTTTGAGGTTTTAGTTCCCAACTAGAGTGGAAAGAGTTCCTCCAAGAATATGACTTCGAGATAGTCTATACTCCTGGGAAGGGGAATGTAGTAGCAGACACACTCAGTAGGATATCTGGTTTACAGCAGCTGAGTGAGGCAGCAGATCAGTTCCCCTCATCACAAATATTTTTTGGGGATAAGGATGGAGTATCTTACCTCTAGTATATGACTATCACTCCCCCAATTATTCAGCGAATTCAAGAGGAACAACTTGAGACCTTGACTACGAGGCTCAACATACTCATATACCCACAGGTCAGCCACCTAATAGATTTTTTTTCGGAAGGTGGGGAGCACGTCATCCTCTTCATATGATGTATCTTGGTACCAGTGTCACTTTAGGAGGAAGTGTTGAGAGAGTTCCACACTTATCCTCTTATAGTACATCCAGGAAATGATGAAGACCGCACAGAGCAGACAGAAGTCGTATGCCAACAGGAGATAGAGACCTCTGGAGTTCGAGAATGGTGACCACGTCTTCCTACGGGTCTCACCTCGACGAGGTTTACGGAGATTAGGTCGAGGTGGAAAGTTATCTCCGAGGTTCATCGGACCTTTTCAGGTCCTCAGTAGAGATTGCGAGGTGGCTTACCGCTTAGCTCATCCACCACAGTTGAACCAGGTGCATGATGTCTTCCAAGTATCCCAGCTAAGGAGATACGTGCATGACCAATCTCACATCATCGACCATGGAGAGCTGGACATCGACAGTGGGGTGAATTTCATGGAGGTCTAGTGGAAATTGAGGATCAACAAGAGCGGGTCATTCATGGATGGTCAATACCTCTAGTGCGCGTTCTCTAGTAGCACGTGAACCTCCAGGAGATCATATGGGAGAGGGAGGCTCAGTGGCGTGCTCAGTACCCCCACTTTTTTACCTAGATTTGAGTTCTGGCTTACGTGGATGTAGAGCCCTGAGGTGGGGAGAATGTAAAGAACCAGAATTTCCATGTAATTTTTTTTATATGTGGGAATTTTACGTGTCTGCGAAACCTGACAGCATGCGACTTTGAGGCCCGGAGTGCCCGGATTGATCTGTCAAATTTTTTTAAGCTTAAATTAATGTGTGTAAGCAGTTTTCCTGAAAAATTGGAATAACTCTTAAAAGGTTATTCGGATCATAAATACAAGGGCATCGTTGTGCTCAGGACGGCGGGTTTACCCTAAGTGTGACTTATGTTTAGTCGGCACGAGCCTCTTGTGAGAAAACCCGAAAATGGAATAACCGTAAAGAAGATAATTAAATAAAGTTATTTTATTTTTCAAATTCTTATAACTCACCAATGGTAACTCGGATTAAAAATATGATACCACCGCTGAAATCGTGAGGGTGTGCTTTCTTTACGCTGGTACTAACTTTGGCTGGCGCGGGTAACCAGAGATAGTTAGTTTTTGGCCGTAAATAAAATAATTAAGTGACAATTATTTTATTGTAAAATATATAAATTCTAAATGGTAACTGAGATTGAAAATATAAAAAGAACCGTTAGGTTCCATGGGGCGTGTCTCACATAGGCAGAACCTAACCTCGACCGCAGTGGGTCGAGGGTGACTGATAATAATTTTCCGAATTTTTTTTGGAAATATTCAGTAAACTTGCAAGCGGTGTTTTGTAACTTTTGAACCGGTGCTCGGAATTGAAATTTTAGGTCACTGTTTAACTCACATCGGTATTCTCTTAAGAATACATTCACCTCAATGACAGATGGTCGAGAATGAAAGTTAGTTTTTGGTTTTTAATGAATAAATAATTAAAAATAAAGTTATGGCTTTATTTTTATTTGATGGTTAAAACCTCCACTTGGAAGTTAGAGGTGGGACTGCCACCCCCTACCCTCTCATGAGAGATTATAGTGGTGGGGAACACCCAATCCTAACCTCCTCATCGGGTTTAATGTCCTGGGGACCACATGGGGCTAACCACCCTATTGACGGAGGACATTAAAAACCTCTCAACTCTCCCTCATTAATGAGGGAGAGCCTCTTGACCCCCTCCACCTTAATTGTGCCAACACACATACCATTAATCTTGCCAACACACCACATCATTGTTCTAGCGTAAATTAATTGGCCTGCCCCTATTAAATTAACTAACAGTGTCGTTGGAATTTAGGTAGTTTTCTAATAAATGAACCATTATAAATTCCACGATCGTTACTTGTCTCCTCCCCTATCTTATATATATGGAGCTTTGGAAGAGGATTTGGGACAGCTTCACCAAGAGACGAAGTGCTGGTAAAGTGAGGCGACACCCAACACTTGGAGGTTTACGTTCTCCCAACGAAGAATGAAGAACGAAGAACACCAACCTTCTTCGACTTCTTCCTAGAAGCTTCAACCATCGTGAGACGTCTTCGACGAATGACTTCCACATCGTCGTCAACGAGCCGACATTGCTCGGGATTGGAAGCGTGTGGTAGACGCGACGAACGACTACTTCTTCTTCGCGTGACTTCACCGTTGAAACCCGACAGTCTAGGTAGGGGGTTTATTATATGTTGATAATTATTTTTCATGTCTCCTTCTATGGTTGGAAAAGATTTGTTGTCGGTGAATTGTTGACCATTTTCTCTATTGATGAACCAATCGTTATCACCCATAAACGTGGAGGGTGCGGGCCATATAACGTTTCCCAAATCCCTTCTCTGATCTCTTGTGATGTTTATTCGACATGGCATCATAACAACGATGAGGCAACTAAGGCGGCAACGACAAAGGTTGCGCTACCCACGACCTCCGTGAACTGTGCCGCCCCCGTGGCGTCCTTCACTGCTTCTGGCCGAGCCTGCGCCGGCCCGGCCTCCTGGTCGCCCGCGCCTCCCGCGCGCCCTGGTTGAACTCGTGCCATCCCGGCCTTCCGGCCGTCTGGCCGCCCACGCCGCCCATGCGCCCCGGCGAAACCCTTCACCGACCACGCCCTACCCGGCCACCGACCCGCCAGGTCGTGCGCCTCCCGACCACCGGCCCGCACTGAACGCACCATGCCGAACTGGCCGCCACCTGGCGACGTGCATGGCCTCCCACATGGACACCATTTTGGCCGCCTGCCTGGCCACCCTCTTGGTCGGCCTCCGTGTGCGCCCCACTGGCCACCCCGAACCGGCCGCCCGCGCTGGCCGCACCCAGCCGAACCTGCTGTCTGCGTTCGCCGCGCCCTGCCGAACCCGTCGCCCCCCTTGTGGCCTCCCGGCCAAGCTGGCATCCCATCCCCCCTCGCGGCACCCTGGATGAACCGGCCAAGCCGCTCCCTCTAGGCCAAGCCACGTCGGGCCACACCCTTGCGACGGTTCGGGCCGAACTGGCCCTGAGCCCGGGCCGAACTGCCCCCGCATTCTGCTAGGTCGGGCCTAGCGGACCAGGCCAAACATAGCGGGCTAACCCACCCAATGGGCCGGGTCAGACCCAATAGGTGTGAACTAGTCGACCCAGATCGGGTCGGCCCAGACTGGGTTGGGCCGAGTCGGTCCGACCCGGTCGGCCCGGACCCATGCCCATTACCAACCCTTTACTTTATGTTGGCCCTATCTATGGCACCGGATGTCCGTTTGAAGAACTGTTGATGGCGCTGGTAATCTCGATGAGAGAAGGTCCCTTTGAGTATACCCCACTAGAGTTAGAGGTATAGTTGAGATACGGTCATGTTGGTTCGTACACGAATCCAACTGGGCCCCCGGGACTAAAAGGCTAATAACTCACGGACTGGGCTTCTGATTGACGCATCTTCTTTTGCGTTGAGACCCCTATTACTTGGAGATACTTTGAGATACTTCATAGTGGTACTTCGTGATAGTTGGAGTATCTCCCAGAAACTCATGGTGTGGATCCTCCCGGAGACGAGCGTGCGTAGTACGAAGACCTAGTAGCCTGTTGAGACCTAACGAGTGCTTGACCGATTCGACTCGGAGTGATTCGACTAGCCCAGTGAGGAGCACCTGGTAGTTGGAGGCAAACCCATGGCAGAGGATCGCCTGGTAGTTAGCGGCAGACCCGCGGTACTCGACAGGAGGAGTACCTATGTAGGCTATTAGGGGGAGCGCCTTGTAGTTGGCGGTAGACCCACATCGGTGGAGGGCCTGGTAGTTGGCGGTAGACCCGCGGTACTCGACATGAGGAGTGCCTTAGCAGTCCAAGGTTAGTGGGAAGCACCTTGGTGTTGTGGTAGACCCACTGTACTCGACAGAGGAGGAATCCACCAGTAGTCGTGGTTTTGATAAAAAAAATATTGGTTGAGCTGAGTCAGTAACTTTTGTGTTTACATCATGATTGAGATGGATTACTTGATAACATAGGTATATGTATGGGCATATACCTAAGTGGGGTTATCTGTTAATTTTTTACTTCTTGGTTTATCCTTGTTTGATTAAGTGAGACCTTGAGGGTCTCGGGGTCCCTAGTGAGTATCGTTATAGTCACCCCTGCATGGGCTATGCCCGCACCTCGTTGTGTTGGATGCAGGCGACGGACAACGTTGATGGAGGCTGAGAGCGCCAAGACTGGACGGTACCCGGAGGTGGACCTTACGACGAGTCGGTACACGGAGGAGTCTAACATAAGTGGATTGGTGTGGAGGCCATTTGTACCTACCCTTCAGGTAGGAACCCCGGATGACGATCCAATTGCTGTCTTTCTTTTCTTTCAGTTGTACTTGTACTTTATAGTTGGTCTTGTATTTCCGGCCCATTTTTACTTTCCAGCACACTTTCTATACAGTTCTACTTAGTTTTTTGCTTCCAGCTAGTACTTTATTGTGTGTTTTTACTCTCTATAAAGGCAATGACTTCCTAGTTTTGGGGATTTACGCCTTTGGTTCTAGTCGCTAGCCCCTAGCCTGTGGAAGGTGGGATTGGGGTAGTTACGACATGGGCCCCATGGGATGGGTTGTGAAAAAATTAATAATAAATTAGCATGATTAAGATAAATAATTTATATTTAAAAAAAATATTTATAAAATAACATACCCTTTAGATATCACTATGTAAAAAATCGAATGGTTATTAAAAACAACATTGTATAATTTTTTACTTTTCTTTTTATATAATATTATAAAGTATATAATTACATACAAAGTGAAATATAAATTATTATAACCAAATATTAAATTGGGATATATACAATGAACTCAAAAAAAATAATTTCATGTTTTAGGGTCATTTCATAATCCTTATGATTTTATTTTTATCTTTAATTTGCAGACTAACCCTTTTCATGGTAATAATAAATTACTAGGGGTATTATTCATATTTAATGAAAATAAAAGGTCCCCTTTTAAAAAACAATGGAGTCATGATTCCAAATATGGAATGAAGTTTTTAAAATTCTAAAAAAATTAGTTTCATCATTTAATTTAAAATCATAGAAGAAGATTGCGATAAAAACAAATTTAAAAAAAAATACCTTACAAAATATAAAATTTTGTTATTCTAAATTCATGTATAAAATTTATTTAAAAAATAATAATATCATTTTTTATATCAAAATGAACTAATTAAATTTCTAAACTAAAACAAAATATTATTTCACTTTTAAAAAATATTAAATGAAAAGAAAATTTCATATAAAAATAAGTCTTTTCACAATTCAATAAAAAAGCATTCTTCTAAAAAAATTCAATTTTCACCAAAATATAATATTGGTATTATGATTTAAAAAATGATATTATTTTTATAAATAAAATTTATTAAATTTCCAAAATAAAATTATAATATTAAATCCGAATAAATAAATAATTTTTTTTAAAAAAAAGAAATTTTAAATTACAAAATGACCGCACAAAATAATGTTCTTAGTTTCTAATGAGTAATCAATACATTTTTGATTACTGAAAATAGTGTATATATTTAAAAAAAATATTTAATACTATTCATATCTCCCCATTTAATGGCTTGGTTATAGTAGTAATATTTAAAAAAATAACATTTTCTGATTCGATTACGCTCGTTAATGGGTATTTTGTACTATATCTTACATAATCATTCATATTAAAATATTGTGAAAATAAATTCTCCACCCATTTAAAAAATATATAGTAAAATTCTTGAACATCATCTCAATAATGAACGATTCTAATTTTAAAATATTTTTTTTGAAATCACACATCGTAAAGAGGGTTTGTAATACATCCACTTGAAAATAAAGAAATGGAAATATAGAGGTCATCTAAAATGACACATAATTAGGGTTCCGTATTGGAAAACATTATTTGGACTTGAAAACGTTGACATCATGGAAAAAATATCTCCCAATGAGTAATATATATTGATAGGTAACATGGTTAAAGGAATGTTAAACATCACATAACCCAAAATTTGAGATGGGGGAAAATACTATTGATTTATCATAATGAAAATTAAACTGGTAATGTTATTATTTCAAAATAGAAATCAAAATGATGAGGAACTATTTTACAATATATAAGAAAAACATATGGAAATATACATACTTGATATAATGAATTTATTCATTTAATCATTTTCCAGCACAAACTCATCAATTTCTCCAAATGATTAGTATTAAAGATGAATTTTTTGTATGACTAAGGAACTATTATTAAAATTAAATGAATAAAATTATCAATTATAGAATAAACATACCTTCATAGTGTCCTTATAAAAAAACTAAACTAATATTTTTATAATAAGACAATATAATTCACAAATTGAATAAAGCATAAAATGAAGAAAAGATAAATTATTTCTCCGAATTTGTATAGAAATAAAAAAAATTTAACATAGATCATTCAATAAATAAATTTCCTTAAATTTACACAAAATATCCCATGAATATTATTTAATCCTAAAAATAAGAATGATTTTATGACATTATCTTTCAAGGTAAATTTAGGAATTTTCTTGAAATCGTAGAAATGACTCTTGAATTTCCATACCAAACCATACATTCTGTTATCATATAATATCTTATATATGTTAAAATTTTATAAAAATAAAACGAATCACCACTAATCCACCATATTATCATTTGAATTTCAAAAATATAAATAATCCTTTATTCCTAAATTAATAATTCATGTTAACCTAAGGATTACATATACCTCAACGAAATAAAACATCTCCAAAAATATCATTAATCACATTAAAATTACATCAATTAATACCTCAAAGGGTGTGTCTATATATTTTAACACATAGTAAACCGAAAAAATTTAAAACATTATTGATACTATAACTATTTGTAGAACATCACACGAAATCATCATAATCTCCACATTTTTCTCAATACAGATCTGATAAAAACTACAATGATGATGCATTATATATTACATTTATTGATTTTATAATTATATTTGCGACTCTATGTATTCCAACCATATCATACAATGTCAAAATGAAAATATTGGATCACTTACACACCCATGGAACCTCTATGGTTATAGTTTTAAAAAATTAGGACAAAATCTCATATAAACAATACTCGTGACTTTATGAAAGTATTATTCTCTTATGCATTGATTTTTCCAATCCATAATAATGATTAATTATATCCCATTAATTTATTCACATATGAATCCTTTATAGACTGAAATTATTTATCATAATAATTCATATCATAGGGGAAAAGGAAAAAATATTGTTAAGATCAAATTCCCAATAATGGAAAACATAAGCATTAAAAATTTGAAGTCATTAATTCGGGTAATATAATCATAAGTATAAGATGAAATAATAAATGTTCATGAGTATACCATGATATAATTCATACCCATCAATACATGGATCATCAATAATTAAAAATGAAACAATGATCTAAAAAAGGAGAAAATTCCAAAGAATCAATAATCATGACAAATTTCATGCTAACATTGATAAAAGGAAAATTTTATAACGCATATCAATAAAAATGAAAAAAATTGGTACCATGGGGAAAAAATCATTGAACCCTTATTGGGGACTTACAATTAGAAGAACAATATGCATAACATGAAATATAATTCTCTAGAGAATATAATAATTACCCAATGCATTTGAATGCTATATGGGTTCCCCTATTGTATAAGACATATCAATCTCACCAATGATATATAACAGGGATCAAGCTTTCATAATCAATTTCCAAATACTATATAATGACTGAAACCCTTGAATATATCTTCTAACCCTATTTGAAAAAAACATTCAGATATCAAAATAACCATCACTTTAAAAAACCATTCCATCACAAATAACATAATATGATATGATGATGGGTTTTAGTTATATAAAATTGGAAATAATGAATTTTAATACAAACAGCAAATATTTATTATTTTAGTGGGAAAATTCAGTGTATCGAATAGAATAAAATTCAGAATTTCTTTTATAAATTGATTAAACCATGAAAAATGTGGATTCCATGAAAAAGAACATTTAAAAATTAATAATACATAGAGAGAAATTATCATTATGTTATAATCAAAACATATAAATAGTGTAGAATATGTAAGGTCATGGGGTTTCGTTGTTAATGAATGGGAATATAATTCAAAAATAACTAAAAACATTGTAGATAAAAAGAGCATTCGCTCTTTGGAAATCACTATTAATAACTGAAAAAACCCATTGAAAAATATTAATGGAATCATTAATTCAATGAAAAGTTATAAAGTGGGAAAATTCCATCATGTTTTAAATGTTAATAAAACCATTATTTTGAAACTTTTTTTAATGGGAGTCAATAGTGTCCCATTTGGAAAACCATAAGTAATTTCAAATTTAAATCTATTTTAAAATATGGTCAATGATCATATAATTTATGTTTAATAAATAAATTATTCATAGAAATGAAATTTTTTCTAAACATTTCCTAAAACATGGATGTGGAAGAAAAATATTCCCAATATAAAATCTGATAAAAGATTAGTACCACTTAAGAATAGTATTCTTGATGTATTTTTAATAAATTTTCGAAGAAATTGTTATTATATAATAGAAACACATTCAAAACTAGTGGAAAATAAATATATGTGGTCCTATAAAATAATATTATATGATCCCCCCTAGGGTAACTTTAACATAAATAATCCATAAATGAAAAAAAAATTGTAACAAAATTCTTTTTCCACATTGGTTTCGTATCAATTATAAGAACATGAATGAATAACATCTAATAAAACTTTAAATATTATGAAAATAAAAAGATTCATTATATACTATTTGAAAAGGATAGTATATACACATAATGAAATAAATTTATGGCACACCAATAAAATATGAATCAATGAAGGAAAATTGAGATTAAATCCTATACCACGTGCCCATACAAGGGAAGGAATAGTTATTATACAAGGGAAACACATTCAAAACTAGTGAGAAATAAATTGTGTAAGAAATGGTTATTATACATGGGAAAAACATTCAAAAATAGTGGGAAATAAATATATCTGGTACTATAAAATAATATTATATGATCCCCCTAGGGAACCATTAACATAAATAATCCCTAAATGAAAAACAATTGTAGGAAAATTATTTTCCCACATTGGTTTCGTATCAATTGTAACAACATTAATGAATGACATCTAATGAAACCTTAAATATTATGAACATAAAAAGATTCCTTATATACTATTGGAAGGGATTGTATATACACCTAATGAAATAAATTTGTTGCACACCAATAAAATATGAATCAATGAAGGAATATTGAGATGAAATCCCATACCACAAGCCCAAACAAGCTATATATGTCCTTTAACACCATTATAATAACTCATATAATGTATTTTATTTATTAATATAATTTTCCATAATTAAAATTATATATTTAGTCTGTTTATTTCATTTATATTCGTGACATATTTAATTACATAATTAATTATTTCTATGTTGGGTGTTCTAAGGATGTTTGGTCCATAATTTCAAAAAACATTTTGTTGAATTTACCATGGTCAAATGGGTAATTATTAGATAATATAATGAATAATAATCAGGAAATAATTGTCACACTGTTACATCAATTACACTTTAAAATCCCAAAATTAAATATTGTTATGAAAAATTAATTATGTTATAATCTGGACGACGGTAGGTCATATGTACGCATGAGAAGTGATTCATATTTTCAATGATAATTATAGAAATAAGGAAAGTTTCAACGTATCTTTATATGATTATTATAATATCAAAAAATTATTATTATTTCTCTAATTAAACATATATATATATCACCTATTTGATGAGGTAATGAAAAAAAATAACATCATTTCATGGATATGGTAGTCTACATGTACGGACGAAGGACATAATCTTTTTTTATAAATGGAAGGATTAGACAGTAAATTATATATCATCATTTAATAATTATATATATGTAAAAAATATTATATATTAAAATTAAATCCATCATTATTACTATCCATGAAAGGTGGTGGTGGAAAAATAATTACATCGTTCTATGAGGTAGTAGTTTTCTGTACACATGAATTATGAATTCCTTTTCCATTTTATGGGGGTTGTAGATGGATATTGGTTATTTAATTAACCAAATAAAGTGTCATTATATAGAGATATATAATTTATTATATAATCATGATTAAGGATTATTTTATGAGGTGTAAGAAGAAATAAAACTAAAATTCTTGGTTAGGAATGATACTTCTTCTTCAGACAACCTTCTTTTCATAACATCTCAAGACCGCTATAATTGGTATTATGCAATCAATAATTCATATATAATTTCTTTATGAATGTTATAAGTGGATTTTGGTATATTTTGGAAAAATATATGGGGTTTGGAGTGTAAATTAATGGGAATAAGATATTCCCTTTTACCAGACAAGGGACAATCACTCTTAGAATTTGAATAAATATTAAATTTATATAAATTAATATTCACTTAAAATTTTCCCAAAATTTATTAATTATCAATATATTATGATTATATATCTAAATAATCTAAAAAATAAAAATTATACATGTTTTTGTCAAATCATTACCCTTGTCATTTTGATTTAACTCATCATTAACCCCTTTCACACTTACTATGACAACAAGGATTTTTACTCTTTAAGGGTTATTATATTTACTATAAATGGGAAAAAATATCATAAATAGAAAATGGATTATATTATAAACCATATCCTAATAAATTGGATTTATATAATAATATTATGATTTTTAGATAATTTAATAAAATATTATTTATTATAAAATATCACAAATGTCAATGTTTAGAACTATTAATGACAATCATTTTAATAACATAATGATAAAAATGAAAATTTGAGAAATAATATTCAAATAAATATATAAAATTTCATATTCATATTTTAAATTCCTATATATCTTTAATTATCTCATATTATCTTACTTTTAAATATATTAATATGATTTATTCAATTTTTTCGTTACATAAATAATTACTACATCAGTGTTCTGTAATCATTTATGGTAACTTTTTGTTAAATAACAATTGAAAATTAATTTCCATTTTTAATATGCATAATTAAATTTAAAATTAACTTTTATAATTGAACATAGAATCTGTGTATCCTTATGTTAAAAATGATATAGTTATTAAAAACAAGAGAGTGATATTGTTTACTTTTCGTTGAATAAAACAATATAAATGTAAAAATCACCTAAAATGGAATAAATAGACATATAACAAAATAATACATTTTTATGTAAGAATTGGACTCACAAAATAAAATTAGTTAATGTTTATGGTTCAGTTCAAAAAATTTATCATTTTATTTTTATTATTAATTTCTTAATTTACCCTTTATCGTGGTAGTAAAATATACTAAGGTAACTATTTATATTGAATAAAATATATTGTAAATATTATACAAATTTTAAAATTTTGATTTTAAATATGGAATCCATTTTAAAAAGTAAAAAAAATTCATTTTCATAATTAAATTTAAAATCAAACTGAAAAAATGTGATGAAAAACAATTTTTAAGGAAAATGATCTTTCATAATATATATTTTTTACCATAATAAAATTATAAAATTCATTTAAAAAGTAATAATTGTACTATTTTGAATAAAAGTAAAATAATTATAATTATAAACTAACAAAAATTATAATATTATATCCTAAATACTTTAATATAAAATACAGTTTTAAATAGAACAAAGTATTTTAATTATTCACTAAAAAGTCCATATTTTCTGAAAAATAACAAAATATCACCCAATGATAATATTGTTTTGATCATTCAGAAAATTATATTTTTTTAGTTAAATAAATCATCAAAATGTTCCAGAAAGTTTTTATAATATTCCCGCCCAAAAAAATTAAAAACAATTATTTGGGAAATGTTTTTAAGAAGAATAAAATGTCCTTACTAAAAATTGAGTTCTTATATACTAAGAATTAATAAAGAAATTTTTATCTATTATAATTTGTGTATATATATATATAAAAATTTATTTACTCATATTCATAACCACCAATTTAATAACTTTGTTATTACTATTATGTTTTAAGTATAGTATTTCACAATTCAATTGTGCTCATTGTTGTTTATTTTATTTTCTATCGAACTTAGTTTTTATTTATAAAATCTTAGGATATTACATATATATTAGTCATAATGATGGTATAAAAACTCTAATTAATATTAATGAATCTTTTATTAATGTTATTCACATAAGATTCCAAAAAATGTGAAGTGTAAGGAATAACCTAACTAAAACTATTGAAATCTAAAAAAAATATGAATCCACCAAAAGAGGATGAGTGGGATCACATGAGGATATATAGGGGATTAAAAACAAAATACCATATAATTAAAATCATTTAATATGAATCTCAGTCCCCCATGGTCCAAGGGGTTTATTAAAAAAATGAAAAAAAGTGGAAATCCAAGGAGAATGATGTAACCCACATATATGATCTTTTATAGAGGAATGTTATTTAAAATTCACATCAACTATAGTGGTACAGTAAGAGATATAAGAATCAAAATGAAAACTCCTTAATAGGTTTTAATTGGTGGATATTGGGGGATAAAATGTGTTCAATAGATCAGTTCTAGGGATTTAATGTTACATTTTTAATTAATTTGGTTAGGTCTCATTGTTCTGTAATTTGATTTAGGAAAATTTATACAAGAAATTTGGTCACCAATAATATGGAAATCCCCATATTTATGGATATATACATGGCATGTATTAATTTTATTGTAATCATTATGCCAACGGGGTGGTATATATTTTATGTCAAACAACCATACCAAATAATTGAAGCATTATTTTCCCAAACATATAGTATTTTCCTCATAGTCTAGAGAACAGTGTTCCAAATGAACAGTCTAAAAATCCCCCACCCTTATCTTATGGTTTGGGTGTATTGTAAGTGCTAACCATATGCTAAACCATGTTCCTTATCCTGCTTCACCATTTTTTTTAAAATGAAATGAAAAAAATTCCCTTGAATATATAAAAATCGTAACAATAAATAAATATAGGTTATTATACTAGAAAATTACATAGTGGTAGTGACACATGATCCCATGTATTCTTTTTTCAAATTTCATAAAATAGATTTGTATTAAAAAATGTATCATGAAATACTAAAATTTATTTTCTCATTTACCATTATTTCATGTTTACGGCATATAAACATGTAGTGAAAAGACAAATAACCTATTAAAATTTTGTCATTGATTTATCCATATCTTATTTTCATACTAAATTATTATAGTTTTTGACTACATGTTAAGGTTAGTATGAGTATGATTCCTGTATGAGGATGTCAACTATTCTCTTGAGGTTTGGAATATGTCTTATGAACTAGATTACCCATAAATTATAAAAAATAGAGTGTCATTAAATTTTTTATATATATACGTGGGATAAAAGGTTCATATTTAAATTTCCGCATACCTTATATTTTTTCATATTTCCAACATGAGAACATTTATCCTTTGAATCATTTATTTTTAAATATTTGAGGATTAGTTAATTTGGAGGTAGCTTCATATATTACAGATAAAGGTATCTATTGAAGCTTATCCACATTTTGATTTCTCATCTCATATGATGAGCAATGATGTTGATTGGGGTTGAGTGATAATCTATGTTGAAATACCACGATAACACATATTATGTTCTTATTTATCAAATTTGGATAAAGATATGCCCCCATCATTATGGGTGAATGACATATTATGTATTCATCAACCAATGCTCAGGGATATATATTCTTTGAGTTACTTATATTGGATTTTCATGCATTTTATTCCATGTAACATGATGACTAATTCAAATGAATCATATGAAAATGTATTCGTATATATGAAAAAACAGGTGGGCATCAGTCTAGAGATAGAAGTGTTTTATGGAGGTAAGGAAGATCCATTTATTGATTTATTATCAATTTTATAGAATGAGGGACAACACTTTTCATGCATTTATGTGTTCATAAATTAATATTTATTATCAAAACAATTATTGTCTATTGTGGTCACACATTTTGGTTGATTGGATTCAAATTTATTATTACTCATATATTGAGACTGAAATTATTTTACATTTTTTTCATAACGAAATTTGGATGAGTGTTCGCAAGGTAAAGTGTGTGATGTTATACAAGGTGAAATTGATTATAATTTTCTATAAAAATTATGATTTTCAAAATAGTTATTTGGATATCTAAATAAATTTTTGGATATTATTTCATGACATATTATATATGATACAATACAATGTGAAATTGAATTTTTTTATTAGGCTTTAGTGTTAGTGAGAGACTATTTTCTATAGTACATAAAACATTTAATGTAATCATTGTTATTCATTATAAAAAATATTATTGTATCATTAATATGTTATAATGTATATCATAATAAATAATACCTTATAATTATTTTTACAGATATGGGATCTCACACACCTGTTTGAATATTAGACACACCCTATAGCATATGTTGTGATAGTTGACCATACTATGATTTTCATAAAAAGGCAACATGGTATATCGTTCTACATTATTATTAATCATAAATTAAGATTTATAGAACTCAAATGTTTCCAGAAACATGGAATATCTATTATTTATTACAATATATATATATATATATATATTTTTAAAATGATATAAAAGAAAATTTATAATTTTCAAATTTTAAATCATAATTGAATTATTTTTTAAATATGTTTATATATTATAGAAAAGGTAATTTCTGAAAACATATTTCTTTTATGACATGTTCATAAATTAAATAATTATAATGGATTAATAATTATTTACATAACTGATTATGAAAAATTTAATAAATAAATATCTATAATATATAATATTAGTATTAAATACATTTAAATGTTAAATGGAATGTCCTATAATTTTAATATAAATTGTTTATGAATACATTATAATGGAAACTTGAATAGTTCTTATAAATTATAATACATTAAGAAAATATAAAAGTGTTTATATTTAAAACTATAAATTTTTCATAGATATTTTATTTGATATTTTCAAATCAAAATCAGTTTTTAAAGAAATTTTTTAAACTATAAATTTTTTTATGATTTATATTACCAAGGTTTCAATTTTTTTAGATATGTTAAATATAGATTATGTATTTTCTATAGATAATTGTTATGGAATATAAAATTTATATATTTTATTTATTACCATAAATTTCAAGGATATTCCATAAAATGAATAATATGAACATTTCATGTCGATAATAAATTTATATTTTTTATATTATTATAATTTTTAAATAACCATAAGCTATGAATATATTACAATATTTATATAAGAATTATTTATGATTTTTCCCAATTTTATTATCTTCAGTTTTAATATATATATTTTCATTTATTTATTGTATTACCTTTTTCATGGATATTAATTAATTTTATTATAACTGGTTTTGTTACATAGTATAAAGTGTTAAAACGTTTCTATAAATTAGCAAACATGCATAAAATGAGTTACATTATATGAATGGAAATTGATTTACTATTTGTTTATCCCACATTTTGTGTCTTTTATTTTTATTCTACGGTTTTCAATGTATTAAAGAGACTTCATTTATGTCAATATGTGGAAGAGGTTGCAAAAAAGATTTTTTATATAGGTTTGGTTGATTTATTGAGGCCTATTGTTCATGATAATATGATGGTGTATTAAAGTTTATTTTTTAATAATGTTTGGTAGATGTTTCTAATCCTGTAAAATAACAACTTGTAGTTTTTGTATTGATTATAAATGGTGATGATGGTGTCTTGACTATGAAGGATGAAAAGTCCAAGGTTGTTGAATAAAACAATATTTTTACATGTTTTTTATCTTGGAAGATGAAAAACCAATGAATTTTTATTGTATGATTTTTGATTTATTCATTACCTTGAGGAAACAAATTATTTTATTAATTTTAATTACTTATGATGATCAGTGACCAGATCTTTTGTTCATAAACATGATCTATGTTTTTAGAGAATCACATTTCTTAACGTCATAATAAAATAAAATCCAGTATTTGAAGAGCCTTGATAGAATATTTTTGATAGAATAATACCTTCCCACATACCTGATAGGGAACAATGAAATTATAATAATGAGATGGGGAGAATTAAAGCTTCCGAAAAGTAATTAAATATGAATCTTAATTTGAATTTTTTGTGTAGAAGTATCTCTTTGAGGGAGGATCACAAGTGATTCTATATTACTGATTGAATGATTAGTCAGCTTAAATAAGGAATAGATATTTCATGATCACACCAAACATAGTCACTCAATATGTATACTGAATGATGGAATTCTATGAGTACACCGAATGAAGCATCTCTATGATATTTCTAGATATGGTTATATTTTTATGACTACTAAAAATTATATTTTTTTAGTTCATAATATTCTGAAATATTGAAGAAAATTTGTGATTTAATGAGATAAAATTATTTATTCCAGATGAATATTGTGAACCTATTGGATGGAGAAATTGAAGTTGAATAATTAGAAGGATATGTTGATCCAAAGATTTAGATGTTTGTTTTTACAAAGAAAAAAAACTCTGATGTCAAAATAAGGGAATCATTTTGATTAATTCAGAGATATATTATTTGGAAGAATATATTTCATCTCAACCAAGAGGGAAAGTGTATAAATTATTGATAGAGAATCAATGAGGTTATTAAAAAAGAATCACAAAATATTCAATATTGTAAAAAATATATATTGAGCACATATGAAGAATACTTGTACAAAGGAGATCCAGACAATGAATTACCAAATGAAAAGTACCCTTAAGAATGAATACCATATTAATAAATACCATATAAGGGTATTTTATTAAGATAAACAAAATAAGGGTTTAGGTTTGTTATGAATAATTTTCAATGTTATTCAGTATACTGTCGCTGAGATTTACACATAAGTCATCAATAATACCAATATAATAATCATGATTCTAGAAGTCATTTTTAGATGAATTAAATATTTTTGTTCCAGAGATTTGATAAGTTTTCATAAAAATTTTTATGAATCAAATTTATTCAAATGATTTTATGGTGTTTAACAAAATAATTAATCGGGTAGAGAATATAAATTTAGAGGTCAAAAACCACCCTTTTTCAAGAATCTATGCATATATAAAGGGGATATATATTTTTTGAATTTGTTGCGGAATATGTGAGGTATTGACCATAAAGAATCATTGTGTTTTTTTAGGTCCGATAATCATACATATGATAATGGTTATAAAAGAACCAAACATAGGGTTCCAGAAAGAGGAGAACCATACATTAGCTTCCAAATAAGTTGTTTTAGAGGAATCTATTATAGAGTAATAAGTGCAGGATGAATTAGTGAGAATATTGATTAATTATTTCATGATAGACGTGGTCGTGTAATAATTTTTAATGGTGGTTTAACTCTTTTATTCAAAAGATCATACTTTACTACTGAGACATAGGATACCTGAAATAAATATTATAAATCATACACACATGTTGGGATTATAATCACCTGGTATGATAACTAGTTTAGAACACATGAACATAAGAAGAAGTATATATGAAGAAGAAGAACATATAATAAAGATTATAGGAGTGATAATATGAATTGAATAAGATAAAGAAAATGAAGAATTCGGAAAGAATATGTATTAAACATGTGAATTAAAATTGGAATTCTATTTTGATGTTGTGAATTGGAATACCAATGTGTTGATAACATTTTATATAAGAGAAGATGTGTAGTTGTTTCTTACTGGCTGTTGTATAAGTAAAAATTGAGGAGGAAGTCAAAGAATCACTATGACATTCAACAATGGTATAAAATATTGAAGGAATTTCTTGTTCTTCCAAATAAATAAATGAATTTTAGGATTGAAAACACATGAATTATAAAGATTTAAAAGGATTTTTATATGGAATAGAACATCAAAAATATATGTAATCATGTTTATTTTATATCCCGATCCTAAAGTGCAGGTAACAACAATTGGGTTCATGATTGTTTCTAGTACAACCCAGTTTAATTGATATGTCATTGTAGAGGAGATTTTTTATATTTTTCACCACCATACATATTATGGAAAAGCTACTATTATTATTTATTTGACCCTGTTAAAACATCATGTTTTACCCATTGCTCTCTTTCAAAAATTTGAATAAAAATGAAGGGAAAACTAGGGAAAAAATATCCTAACATGTATAAGAGGTAAGAGGATAATAATATTTATTCTTTTTAAAATTTAACTAGTATTAATTCAACCCCATTTGTATTTAGAATATATTTAATTAGTCATTTAAATTCTTATCAGAAGATGGTTTACCTATAAATTTCTATTTATACAATGAAGTGTAGTTTTGGTGACGACTAATTTACCTCAATGAAGAATTTTATTTACACAATTACCAAGATTATTAGTAATAAATAATGAGAAAATAATGTTCTATAATATGTAGCAGTTATCTCAAGAAGAGGAAATATTATTATCTATAATATATAATAATATAATAGGTGTAGATTTTAAATAATAACAATGATATGTGGTTCAAACTAAAACTAAGGGGAAGGACAACACTCCTAACTCATGTGTATAAAATATTTCAAGGAATCATTCATTATGAGAAATTTATATCAAAATATTTGAAAAGAATATGAACAAAGTACATGAGATCATATATTTTCTGATTCAAAAAAAATTATTACTGTGACCATTAAAATATATGACACATTATTTTGACCATGAAACTGTTCTTTTTATTTGGGTGGATTCTAAAATTCATCAAAATTTATCACCCATCGAGAAATTAATATAGATAACATGTAAAATTATTTATAAGATAATTTTATAGACTGCATGAATCTCTCTAAATAAGTTGGAGTTTTAATAATTTGGATCATAGAACATGAAATATGATCATATTTCTTTCTAAATAATTAGGTCAATGAAGTTATAGGGATAAAATAATTCATCAATACTCTTGAATAGAGGACACATTCACTAGAAGATAAATCGTAAAATAAAATAGATGTCAAGGGTGCTCATGTGGTGGTAAAATCAAATATAATTAAGAAAAATTACAACATTCATCAACAAAGAACTATGTTTCATGTTAAAGGAGTAAATAGAATGAAAAACTATTCTATAGATAAGGTTATTAGGATTTAATCACATTGAAATTAATTCAATATAAGCTATTAATAATTCATTGTTTTGCTTTAAAATTTCTAAAATACAACTATTGATTCTTCACAGAAGAAGGAAAACTTTTTTGATATCACAAATTGTTATAACAAAATTATAATAAAAAATTTCCTCCATAATATATACAAAATAACACTAATTTATATGATTATATCTCACAAGTTTTTGTGAAGAGAGGTGTATCATAAATTCTTTCTTATAATAGCTTAAATATATGTGTTTTCAAGAATAGTGCATGTTGAAAAAAAACTGTACGCGTATAGATTATGAATAATGAAAATAATACTTTCAAAACCACCATAGTTGATATAATATTTATTGTTAAAGAAAGTTCTCCATGAGTATACCGTAATGTTGTGACGAACACACAAAAAAATCATGCCAATTTTTTCAAAAATTTTGGTCTAGCTGCGATTGATATAAGATTTTTTTGGGTAAATATTAGTGCTCCAACAAGATTAGAAATTTTTCATATTTTTTTGGTGCACTACTATAAATGTAAAACCATAATGGAATAAAATTTCCAGGGAGAGTAATACATATATAACTATTAAACATCAATTAATTATGAAAAAATTGTATACTTAAAACTTTTTTTAAATAATTGTTATTATCAATTATGCTTAACGCAACAGTGATCATGTGAGTAATGCATACTCATATATATGTGTGTCGAAGTATAATAAAACTAATATAACCTAACAAGAGTTCAATATTAAAGTTTTCTCCATGAAAAAGATGTTTAATATTGATTCAAAATTTAAAACATTAAAAGAAAATATCCTAATTGGTTGACGGTTCATCTTCGGTTAACAAGTCCATAAAGAATCGGATGAGTGTCACATCTAAAATGTCTTATGTGAAGAAGAACAATCATAAGTTCACATGTTAAGAATTCATGAATGGTTCCACTTATCCTAATGATTATCTAACAATATGAAAGGAATATTATGAGAAAAAAATTTCATTGTATGAAGAAAGACATGGGTTTAATGAAAAGGAAAAGAGGTGATCCAAGATGAATATTCAAAAATTTTAAAGTGGTTTTCGAAAAAAATGAAAATTTTTATTGAATATATTTTATCTATGAATTGAAATATTTATATGAAAACTAATATTAAATTATTTTTCATATTTCTATCATAAATAGAGTTTTTATAGAACATAAATGTTACACTTTGTGATACATGGATATTAAATGATATTGGGAGGGAAAAATTCACACAAATATAAATTGTTAAGCGATGATATCTATGTTTCCTCAAAATAAATAAGAATTTATGTTCATATGTGAATGTATTAAAATTTAGGGAATTATAGAATATATATTGAAATTTTTCTCTCAAACCAATAGTTCACATTGTGAAATATGATGATACACATTAGTCCTTTGTCAGTTTTCATTTTATTTTTATATTCACTATTAGTAATTGAAGGTGGTGTATAATTTCTGGGAGAGAACCTGAGTGGGAGAGTTGGATTCAAATTTTAAACATTCCAAAGACAATATGCTATCAAAAATGGATATCTATAAAGAATTCACTATATGAAAATTCTTTCCAATTGGTATTGAAATGGAAATATGGGGAAGTAACATTGTTGATGATGTTGAATTTTGTACTTTTTCATCCTTGATAGTAAAATGAAGAATATACCTTATTGTTTTGATCTTATGTTTTATAATCTAAAAAATATACATAGAATAAGGTCATACATGGGGAGGATATCAATATTTTGAACTAAACACATCTACTAGAAGAATAACCATGTAGTGTAATATTATCATGAATAATCATGTTATTATTCATTATAATAGATCAACAATTATGAATATCATGCTAAATAAATGATTCCCTTTTCCAAATTACTCTTTATTTCTTTTCAATAATGGGCAGATAAATTTAAATGAATGATTTAATGGAATGGTGGAGTGATAGAATAAGAAATAAAATATTGATATATTAATTTTGAAGGTATTTCCAATAAATAAAAAGGAAGATGTTTTTATACCACATTAATTTAATTTTTTTATATTGTTGTGTATGAACTATATGGACATCATTGATTCGAATATGGTGAACATACTTTAAGGAAAAATTATTATGGAATGTTTGTCGAAGTATACAAGCATATTTTTTATGAAAATATTTTTTTGTGTAGTGATGAAGTTATTTCCTAGAATTATTGTTGAAGTATCCAAGCCAGATAATGAAAATATGTAGCATGGATCTTGAATAAATAAGGTAATGGTTATGGAAAAGTTCTTATTGCGACTGATTAAAAATATAAGTGTATCTCCAAAGAGACGAATACCTAATTTCATGATATCTAGGATGGTGATAAATTGTATTCTATACTTTGGATGATTTGTAATATATTCACTTCTTAAAGGAATAATATTATTTGATGATGTCAAATCACATAATACAATTAGTGTTTTTTATCAATAAAATTATTTGATATTTGGATAAGAACATTTGTTAACAACATAATGAATTTGAATCAAACATATGTCATTTCTCAACAAACTATATTACAAAGAAGATTACATGATAATGTATTAGAAGGAGGATAATTAATATATCAAATTGAGATGTTTAGAAAACATTGTTTAGGAAAAGAAAGACATCTGATTCATGACCTATTCAGTGGAGGAATAAATATCACCTTAATGCAAGATAAATATTAATTATAGATGATTAGTTGAATGATGAGTCCACCTAAAGAAATAGGAAAAATTTTATTATCCTATTGGATGGAGTGACTTTGAAATTTTATAGAATGGATGAATTCTATAAATACACTAGACATTTTACTTTTTTTGAACATATAGTACAAGGGAACTCTCATGACTCTTCAATATGGAAAAAGCTTATAAATTCACCATCTATAGAAATATGAATCAAAATTTGTGAGATCATTAGAGGAAGTGAATCTAGAAAATATAATATTTAAAAATTCAATATAGAGAAATTAATGTAAAATATTTGTAAGGCTATATAGATTATGAAATGGATTATTTTTTTTGAAGAATATAAACTGTGAAGTAGATAAAAATGAATGGATGATACTAAGAACCTAAATAATTATGAAGAAAATATCATGATTATACTAGATACTAAAAATACATTGAATATAATTTATTATATGATTTTAGGAAATATTATACACTATGTTTTTACCTAAACTTATTCAAAGTCTTTGAAGGAATTCGACCGATGGTTGAATTAAGAGGGAAATTCAAATTTTAAGATCCCATTATTCCCATATTTTTGGGGGAAATTAATTTTAGAAAATTGGGATAGGTTTATTTGAGATAATTTTTTAATATGTAGGTTTTCAACCACAGGAATTTAATTTTTTTGGTCAATGTATCAAACATATGGTTATATATATAGAAAAGCCAGATGTACGGTTCTAAATGGAAAAGAACATGGTATTGGATTCCAGATGGAGATAACTATACATGGGGATATGAAAATTTGGATTTACAGGAAGTAGATATGGACGAATGGTAACATTCAAAAATTATAGGATTTATATGATGTAGTTTTGAAAAAATAATATTAATTAAGAAGGTGTATTATGGGTTCATTACTATTATTCAAAAGGGGGTATTTTAATTTAATGGATAGGGATACGTAACTCAGTTATTATAATTCATATACACATTCTACGATTTGATTCAAATGAGAAGAGGAAAATTGAATGACATAAAAACTATAGTATGATATGAATAGTTTAAGGAGATTAATAATAGATTAAAAATATGTCTTTCACCACATCTATAAAAGCATCATTCTAGTTTATTGTTGTGACGAGTAATAAGGTTGTGTACGCTAACTTTCATAACTGAGATAAAGAAGAAGAGTATATTTCATGTTTTTATATAAACAATATAAGACGAAGAATTAAAAAAATCATTGTTAAATTCAATAGATTTCCCAACTATGTGAGGGTATTCATAGTGTTATAATGAAATTGAATATTTTGATTATTGTTTTCACATACTATTTAATGATCTAATATAAGTTACATATGGAAAATTCTACCAATAATAAAGTAAATTTGGAATATTTTTATACCCCTACTAAAGTATATGGAAATAAACTAGGGTTCATAAATATTTATAAACAAATCCTATATAAATGATAACTCATAAAAATGATTTATTTTTCTGTTCAGTTCACCACCATACACAATAAAGACAAGATAATGATATTGGGAAGTGAACCATGTAAAAAAATAATGTGTCATACTTTACTATATTTCATCTACATGTATATGAAATTAAAGGGAGACTAAGAGGACCAAGATCCTGACATGTCTAGGAGGTAAGTGGACAAAAAGTAATAATTAGTTTAAAAGTACACAAAGCTTATTCAGACCTCCTCCTCTCGGTGTTGAGCTATACCCGGGTGGTCCATATAGATTTATTCTAAAATTAATTTCTCTTGTATTATATTCTGATTATGAATAATGATTTTTATTATCATATATAAATATTAGGTATGTGAGTTTTTAGTGTAAGTGGGATAATATTAGATATATTCTCTAAATCCTTTCCCATTTGATGTGTAGTCATCTATATCATATATGATGGTGATATATTTTATGGTATGATATTATTATATAAAATAGTTGATATGTTATATCATTCCTTACAATATATATATATATATATATATTTTAAAATGATATATTGGAAAAGAAATATCATATTTATTTTCAAATAATTGATTGGAATTTGAAATATAAGTATTATAATTTGAATCTCTTCCACAAATAATCATTCATTATTAGGGAGGTTTCATAGGTTGAAACAAATTGGTGGTTTCATGGACTCATATTTTGAATGTAAGAATGGTTAAATAATTGTCCTCATATTTTATGTAACATATGAATTAATTATTGATGATTATATAATGGGGAATTTATATTGAAATAGGTTTATTAAAATAAAATTTGAGTACCTCCTATTTAACCCCTCCATATCTCTCCTATTATCCTCCCTTATCCACCATGAGGAATTAGAATGTCATGGGAATTATTAAGGATACTTCATGATTGTCGAGAGATTCACATCAAACCTAGGAAACCCATGTTAGGGTGATGTTGATAACTACATCTATATGATAATTTTTTATCATATAGACCAAAGAATAAAGCAAAAGTGATATATGGTTGAAGGTACATATTATTATTCATTTATATTATATATGGTTTTAGATATCATGCATGTCATGACCCCCCATATCTACCCCTTCTGGGATGGCAATGAGGTATGAGAGATGATCATTTACCATGTCCCACCTCAAGTAGGTCATGTCATGTAAATTAGCCTAAAGGATATAATAGACATACATATTAGAGGAATTAATCTATAAGATATAATGTGGAAGAGAACAATAATAAGGATTAAAAATCAAAACATCCTCATAAATATAAATAATAAAATCACAAGTAGAAACATAAAATTCCATAAAATACTAAAACAATTCAAAATGACTATATGATCCAAAAGGTAGTGATGATAGTGGCCATGAATCCCAATCATATCCAAAATACCACATGCTAGTGATATCAAGATCATTATCCAACCTTGTATGGTATAATGGTCAAATAGTTTCAATATATACTTGTGGAGATCATAATAGAATACTCAGTAGGATCATCCATGAAGTGTCTCTTGAAAAAGATAAATTTGTAATGTTAAAGCACAGTGAAAAATAGGGAAACTCAATCATCATTTAAACATTTATACAATGTTCCCATAATCTGAATTGATTTCTCTCAAAAAGTATTCAATAGATCATATAATATAATAAATAAGAATCAAGGGTACCACACGACTGTATCCCCACTAGTATTATGATCTTCACCATCACCGCATGTCTTGAACCATCTATCTCAAAAATATGCCAGCCTAATGATAGGTTGGAAAAGGCATCACAACATTTGCATCATGAATTAAATCATCACATCATCTGATCCAAATATATTTATATGGTAACTAAGTAGTTCTTCAGACCCACCGCATCCTGTATGATGTGTATCATACATCAAGTATTATATCTCAAGCAAGCAAAAACCCATAAAACGTGAAAGAAACATCAAGCCATCACAGAGTATACACAATATTAACTATAATAATCTTCTGTATAGTATATATGGGGATACATTTGTTTTAATAACCACAATTGATCATTTCCTTTTACGTATATATATGGGAAAATTGACCACTATGCATACCAGTATAACTATATACCATGTGTTGAGATTGGGGACATAGGGGTAATCGACCATCCATCAACTCACTAGGATGTTGGGGAAAACATCCTTCTATACTCAATTTGTGTCAGTCTCTGAAACCATCATGGGTATTGTAGAATATGAATTCATAAAATATATAATATATAATTTTTCTCCAAACCTCACTACGGACATAACCTAGTCCTATGGTAAAATACAGCAATCATCGCTCAAATACCCTGACATCCACTATTAGGGACTAGATATCCTATATGAAAAATGTATATAAAGATATACATTAATTAATTATTTTATTTTCATCATTACCTTTCATTAATTAATTTATTATCCATTTAATTAATTATTAACATTATTCTTGATGCATTCATTAACCATAACTGAGTAGTCCATGCCCTCAAGGCGTATTAAAAAACAATTACATTATTTATAAATATTTAAATCATTCAACATTTTCACTCAATAAATAATGACCCCAAGGGTATGTCATTTATTAAACACTATTATCATAATTTGATAATATAGTTACTCTAGGAAAACCATCCTAAGCTACCACAAAGATGAAAAATGAAACAAAACACATGCAGTTGACTCATAATAAATTCAAAGGAAGATAGATAAATCTTGAAACCCATCCATTTTCCATTAATAAAATTAATTTCAAGCAAGAATTCAACATTATTGCATCAAGGGATACATCTATCCTTTATAGGAATTAATATATTCCACATTGTCTGGGACTCCCCACCTCATATCACATCAGCCATCCTAGACTCAACCATCCCATGATCATCCATCCCCAGATCATATCACATCGTAAAATGAATATCACATCCAAAGGACATCTCAGAAGTAGTAGGAAAAAAACACTCACAACGAAAATGTCAATATATTCCCTAATACAATCAATCCAACCATCACACATAAATGATCTCTCACAGATCCAACAAAAGGATCTCGACTGTCCCATGAATATGTGAAACATAAAAACATGAAACTATCTTTAATAAGAAAAAGGATTCCTTTATTATTGAATTAAATGGTTCAATATGGATAGGTTCCACCTATGGGAAACTTATGTTATCGGGATATAACTAGATAATAAATTATTTAAAAAAATAATTCTATCATACATCATTTACTAAATTCTTGTTTCTAAATAACCTGTATAATTATAATTTATTATCCCAACATTAATTATTTTTATCAAAAAATAATAACATGATTCACACAATTTATCAAATTCCATAAACACATGGAATTAAATATTAAATAAAAAGGAATACTCACGTCATTTTGAACATTATCAAATTACATCAAACACATGATTCATTAAAAATTCCTCTCCATTCTCATACTAATTAATTGCAAATTAATTTTTGGTTTACATTATTTAACATGTTACATTATGAGAAATATGATAAAATTATAATAACATATTGCTACATCATTCTATCATAGAGGATAATATATAATCCAAATTAAGAGGCAAACTATTACCATCGTAGAAGGAAACAATAGAAGATCACAATCAAATTATTTATTTTTATGGTTTAATCGATATTTTTTATTTATATTTCCAATCATGGGGATAAAAATGATATCATTACAATTTAATGTAAAGAAATATGAGACTAAATGAATCCCCTACATAGGGTAATGCTTCCAAATGCAACTCACTAAACCAAAAATAGGGTTTGGAACAAGATAGAATCACCACCAGATGATACATGAGAAAACCGTAGTATGGTTTGAGAACTCCAAGGGAAGGATTTGAAACATATGATTTCTAGAGTCTATAAATATAAAGGAAATAAGGTAAGTAAATTCATTTTCACGTCAATTAATTTGGTAAAATCATACTTTTTTGGATCATAAAAAATTTAATTCCAACTATTTTTGGTCTCATTAAAATCAACATACTTGGATGTGTTCACAACCTTTTATATCATAAAAAAATCATGGATACAATTTTTTTTATGAATCAGACTTGAAAATCACTTTATTTTTTCCGTTTAAATGTTTAAATGTTCATTTTTTATGAAATTAGAAAAAAAATTAATGAAGGTTATTTCACATAGCTAGAAGAACCATGTATCCAAATGATTTACATATATATTTTCACATAATTGATCAATGTATCTGATCGTATACATAAATGATTGCTCACATATCCAATCCAAATTACTAATCTACATAGTTTATTGTTTGCGTAGATGATGTATCACATTCATGAATCATATAGTGGATCATATCATATTGTCGATTCAGATAGTTGACCCATCCACATAGCACATTCATATAGAAGATCAATCCTTTACATTAAATGATAAAATGAGGCTCCATCCCCAACCTTTAAAAAATATAGATGATCAATCCCCATAGATGATCATGGAACATAAATGATGGATCCACATAGCCAATTTGACTCACTAAGAATTAGGACCTTTCATAAGTGATGAACCACACATTCACAATGTGAAACCCTCAAACCCCATAAATCATACAAACTTCCATCCTATAGAAGATAATTAACTCTAGACCTTCTCTAGGCCTCCTAGAAAAACCATGTGATTCAGAATCATTGAAAGGGTTATACAAGATGGATATGTACCATTTTATCTTATTCCACTCAAAACATTCTCATCCTTGATAATACAAAACCAAACATAGAGTGAAAATAAAAAGTGAACCTCCATACATTAACCCAACAAGACACCTAAGAAGGATCTCATCATGACAGGAGCTCAACCACCTCATAATAGGAACATTACTAACCTACTAAACAACAAGAACTCTATCCTAAAAAACATGGGGGTGATACCTATCATACGGGTGTAAGGACACCATTATGACACTGGAGTGATGCATCTGCTAAACCATAATGGTCAAAATCCACAAAAACAATGCTAAAAGAGGAGAACCAAACATAAAATAGCTCTAGTTACTATGTGTGACTTTATGAATCACTATAAGGCCGCAACCATAAATCAATCATAATCATTAGTTTTGATCAGGAATTTAATTTCCTTCACATTCATGAAATTTTCAGTTTTATATTTTTATAAAATTAGGCAATAACTATTACATTACATCACAAAATTTTCAATGTAGTCACTTGTACTCACTATCCATTTTTTCATAAAACAAAAACTCTTTAAAAATAAACAAGGTATCATTTCATATTTAAAAAAACAAGTCCTTTCCTTAATCCCATCCATGACTTATTCATCTTTATGTCCTGTGAAACACATTTCAAAACATGGGATGAGAATAAAAAAGATTAGTAAGGAATATAAAATAAGGAATATAAAAGTTTGTACATGAATATTTAAATCCCATGAAATCATTTTCATAGAATCATATTTTTCACCTATAAAACATAAACTTCATAGCTTACATCATGTAATCATAATATTCCTACAAAACATCATTAAAATCATAAAAACCTAACTTGCCGAATCCATATCTTACATACATTGTTTCTTTCATAACTACATAGGGAGTAACCTTCATGGTTACATTTCGAATACATATCATAGTATATTCCCTAAATCAATAAGGAGAAACTTTTTTTACCTCAGTCATGTTACCCAATGCATTGGAGAGCTATCATGTGATCACCCACCCTTTTTTAATCATGGAACCACCCATATACATAAGAAATGCCAAAGAACGATAACATAATAAAAATACACAAACCATGCATAAAAGAAACACAACATTTCTACTTTGAAATCACATTTGATCTTTATAATTCGCACACTAATCAGTGAAAACATATTATTTTAAAATAAAATGCTAAAAATGTAAACTAAACATCATTACATAATAGTGACATAAGGTATATAAATCCCATTCATGATGTAAATGTAAAAAACACATTCGAAGTTATTGAAATAATCAATCCAATTTTAAAACATATAAAACGAATATTTTTGAATAGATGTGTCCCATACAACACTGAAATATTTGAAAAGAATTAACATTTTAAAACACTAATGTCTATATATATAAATCATTAAAATAATTTTGAAAACATGGTAATTAATTATAATGATTTATAATAGTAAATCATTAAAACATATAAAACGATGTTTTAGTTAATTATTCCCTTACCAATTGAGAAAATACATGTAGTGACCCACTCAATCTCATTGGATTGAGAGAATAACGAGTCATTACATTCCCTTAAGTGACATCCATAAGGTGCCAAAGACTAGAAATAAATGCTGAAGGGTTTGAAATAAAAGTGGGGGATGATTTACCCTTTAGGAAATAAACCAATACACTTACAAACCATAACCAACCCATTTACTAAATGATGCGTGAACAAATGAAATACAACTCAAGAACCTCATGTATCTCAAAATAATATCAATGTTTGAAACAAAATAAGACCAAAATAGGGTCAAAGTAAATAGTGGATAAATAACTCAAGACTCTCTATAGGCCACAATACTCCATTCTCCACAAGCTACGAGCTCTACAATCATCGGATAATCGAAATATCATGAGGTAGTGCTAAAAACGTGGGAAACATTACCTTTTCCATTGTCCCAGAAGATAGAATCTGTAAGAGCACCAAAGTGCTAAAGTAGGGGTGAGTATAAAACATAGTAGGATTTCCCCAATGACTTCCCTACTCACACCAATATAACAGAATAGTTATCAACATTTATATAAAATTGTTTACATAAAAACATTTACCAAAACAGTTTATAATGAAATATAAAGAAGTTCCAAAAACTTTTTTCAACCAAATGAAAACAAGACTAAACAAAACCAATTTCTAAAAAATTATTTTTCCAAAAATAACCAATAAATTCTTAAAAAAATTCTTCTTATCATTTGACATTCAAATTACATAGTTCAAAACACAACCACACATGCATGCTTCGTTTGAAACTTCCAAACTCATGAGCAGCCACTCATCCAATCACCTTATGTCCCAATGATATAGACATCTAATCTAGGGTTACATCCCTTGTACCCTAATGGTACTCATCCCTTATTAAGAGCCCATTAAGAATGAAATCACACTAACAACAGTTTTGCCATATATTTCCATTTCCAAAACAAACCAATTAAATAAAAATGAACTTTTATTGAAAACCAAAGCACAACCAATTTCAATGAAACATTTCATTTAAATAAAACCTTCCTTTTTATTGAAAACATCCAATCTAATTCATGTTCCAAAAATCTAGAAAAATCCCCTTTTTAAAATTCATATTTGAAAACCAAGAGCAAAATCACTTTACTCAAACACCCCATTTTCTAGATTTCACAACCATCAATAAAAAAGGTTTCCAAAAAGTGTTAAAAAAACACAATCAATTCAACACAAAATATTAAATTTTAAATATTTATAATCAGTTATACTAAGTGGAGTCGAGAAAGAAGACTCATACGTCAATGTTTTTTACAAAAACCACAATGAACGACTAACGGAAAATATAACTGGGTCGATTCTCTATGAATATTCCTTAGATCTCTTCTCCTAGAAAGATAAAGCCCAAATATCCTCATACATGGAATCCAAAAACCTTGATCTATAAGAGAAAATTATAATAAATAGAGAGAATAGAAGATGTAGCTCTATGTATATCTATGAACATGATCAATAATGATGAAGAATGATCACATGCCTCAAAAATCAAACTTAAATTCACCAATGAAAGCCTTCAGATCACCTCTGGATCGATGCAAGACCCTTCTTTCAGCTATACGAGAAGAAAAATCCCAATTTATGGCCTATTAGGAGAAAAAAAATCCACATATAGGAAAAAATGTGTGAGATCCACTTATGTAGGATCTCACTTAAACTACCTGTGTGGTTAGTTCACATGGTTAGACAAACCATGTGCATACCATGCATTTTCTACTACCTATCCAGAACCTTAGATGGCTTTTTTGCACGATCTCCCTAACCATGATCCAACCATTCTAGATGTAATGTCCCGACCCGGCTCACCTCTAAGATGGTGGCTGGACCGGTTGGTCACATAACCTAAAGCGCATCTCCCCAAACGCCAGAGGCTGCCAACTAGCAGTGAGGGCCCTTTTTGTGTCTGTGGGGAGACTATGCCCTCATAGGTAATAGATAACATCACTGTGGATGTAAACATCAACAAATAATAAATAGAAGAATAATATGAATAAAAAAATTAAAATGTAGCAGAAGTAATGTAAATAATCCAACTAAATAATAGTAATCAAATGCGAAAGCTCACAAAAGATGACATTACATGATGTAGGTATAAACTCAAAGTCCATGAAAACAGAACCCAAACACACAGTCATCTAAAAGATAAGACACAAGCAACAAATGCATCATGAGCAATGCCTGGTCCTCTACCCAGTCTCCATCCTAAGTGGTAATGAATAGTTAAACATCGGAAGCAGCACGCTTCTACATGTCAATACATGTGACCATGAAATCCACTTTGGTGTCGATGACTCCTGAGGAGGGGGTGAGATAAATATCCCAGTAGGCAGACACCCATGGTGTCTAAACCTTTCCATTTTGTGAAATGATAAAAATGCAGTGTATGACTATATTACAATTCCAGATAATCAATTTAAGTGCAATGAAATAAATATGTCAGCCCAGGTCCCAATGGTACCAATGCCAAATCACCTGCTTCAGCCTAAGATGGTAGTCATAAAGAGTACCTGTCAGCAGAATGCATGAACATGTATATAGATATAACCTAGAAAAGCAAGGTAAACAAGAAAGAGGTATACCCCAAGCTTGTGCTTTGGCTTGGGGTCTAAGTCAAGTGTCAACCAGGTGCACTACCACATATCATAAGGATGTCTCAATTATCAAGAAATTCATATGGCAGTAATATAGACATTAAGTGCATCATTATTAAGATTCAAGTTGAAAGTTTGAGTCTGATACCGTTTCGAATGTATCACTATAGAACATCCGTCAATTTATCCAATACCACCGAGCCCGTCCAAGGAAATCTTTTAAAGGACAAGTATCGCTCAGAGCATGGCTTTACCCGGACTCCATCCCGATCTCACAAAAAGAGGTCAGGTGTCATCCGAGGCTGGCTTAGCCACATTGCTAAAAAATCTTTTCCAATGGGCCCTTTTGGAACCGGTATCACTCATAAGTATTAAAATGTCCGGGAAAGTCTCGGTCTGGTAAAACCAATGACACTACCACCGGGACATAATAGTAATAATGAGGAACAAAGGGTCTAAGCATGGCCCTTAATACGAAACCCTCTTCATTTCCCCGCCCTAAATTTAATTAAAGTTTTTACATCAGTAGATATGACATAATCAGTATATAAACTCACATCTTGAAAACTAACAAGAAACACCCATGCATCACAGTGTATAATTTAATAGCACATCATAACAAATTCCAAGGAAATATACATATCGTATCAACATCATAATATAATGAACTTTTTAAATAATAAACATTTTAGAAAAACAAGTTCCAATAATCTAATAGTTCAAGTTCATGTTCAAAGCAACAATTTAATTAATTTAATTACAATAAAAAGGGGCTTCACAACACATGCATTTAATCAAACAATAAACTCCGCTAATGGTATAATAAACCAATCATGTCGGCATGCCCAAAGGGGTTTCCTACTTTGTTTCAATAATTCAAAAAACTATTCATTTAATTTAAAAACAATAAAAATGTGTTGCACAATACCCACAGATAATTAAAATAATAACTCAGCTAACAGAAAAATAGGCCAACATTCTCAGCACACACAAAAGGGTGTCTAATCTTGTTGCAACCATTCAAACAAATTAGTTAAAGACAATTAAGACTGCAACAATTAAATAGAACCATTAAAGTAATTAAAATGGGTGAAATTTCACAAAGCCGGTAGGCACCGACTAACGGCACAACGGTGCGTTTTTTATAAATCGTAACAAAATAGAGTGAAACCGAGTAGGAACCCAATATTGTAGTCGTAAGTGACTCTATGATCCATGGTAGACTTTGATTTGACCAAAAAAAAGAAAATGATGGATTTTAGAAAATCCCAAAATAGGGTAAAAATATTCCACGACGAACTGTATGCAGATTACTCAATGAAATCACATGATTCTGATTTCTCAATGTTATCCATTCCCAAAGGTTTACTTCTCCCTTGACAGCGAAGGAATAAGATGTTAGACGGAGGAGGAACGACCTTTGGAAGGGGCTACGAGTTGGTGTGACGGGAATGAGGGGTGCGATTTGATAAGTGGGAGAGGGAGAGAAGAGAGGGAAAAAAGAAAATAGAGAATAGAAAGAAAAAGAAAAGAAAAGAAAAATAAGAGAAAAATAAAAGATAAGGAAAAAAGGAAATAAAATATAAAGATAAAATAAAACAAAATAATGAAAATAAAAATAAAAAAAATAATTAAAAATTGAAATTATCTATTTGAATTATTTTTATTTTTCTCGTAACCCCCTCTTTATTTAATTATAGAATTTATTTTTTTCCTTTCTTTCTTTATTTTAAATCTTTTTTAAATATCTTATTACTCTTTTACAGTCCATAATTAATTATTTATAACCCGAACACCACGCCAAAATGCGACGTAACATTTTTCATGAAACTTCTGCAATTATTTAAATTAAATAAAAAGTTTCTCGGGACCTGCAGCGAGGTGCACAGGAACGCGCCCTGGGTCACTTAATTAATTATAATGCAATAAAGTAAAAATGTTTCGTACCCGATTTGGGTCGATATGTTACAACCTCCCCTCCTTAAGACAACTCGCCCCAGAGTTTCCCTTCCGAGGGTAGTGGAACGTCGCCAGAGAAGAGTTCCGGTCACTGTACACGTACATCTATCTCTCACTCCTAGGTCTCATCCTAAATGGGTCTGTGTTGCCACAACACCTGGACCAATGGGACTGACTTTCCTCTGAATACTTTCATGCTATGGTCGACGATACAGATCAGATTCTCCACAAAGGATGCATCATCATCAAGCTCAATGTCATCTGGGTCAAAATAATGAGATGGGTTTGGATGATATTGTCGAAGCTAAGATACATGGAAAACACCGTTCATGGAATGGTACCTCTGAGGTAGTAGTAACTGATAGGCTACTAGCCCAACTATGTCCACTATCTTGAATGGCACAACGTATCTCGGTGATAACTTCCCATGTCTCCTAATATGCCTATGACCCATCCTCAGAGAAACACACAAAAATACTCGATGTCCCACCTCGAACTCTAGAGGTCTGCGGTGATGATTGGTATAAGTATTTTTTCTGGACTGAGTTGTAGTCATATGCTTCGGAATCAGTTGAACTTGATCAGATGTCTCCTTAATGAGATAAGGACCCAACAGAGCTACCTCACCTACTTCGAGTCAACACAAAGGTGAATGACACGGTCTACAATAGAGAGCCTCATACGGATCAATTTGAATTGTTTCCTGGAAGCTGTTATTATCGGAAAACTCAATAAGAGGTAAATTATTCTCCCAAGAACCACCAAAATCAAGGATACATGCCCAAAACATACCCTCTAACACTCATATAGTTCTCTCGGATTACCCATCAGTATGAGGGTGATAAGCAATACTCAAAAGTACATGTTAACACATTGCCTTATGAATCCCTTACGAGAACAGTGAAGTAAAGTTGGCATCCCTATCTGAGACAATAGAACTATTTACACCATGAAGTCTCAAAATCTCCAAGATATACAGTATTCCCAACTCATCAACCGTAAAGGTCTCTCGGAAAGGAAAGAAGTGCACAACCTTGGTTAACCTATCGAAAACCACCCATACTACATCGCTGGCTTGAGGATATCTAGGAAGGCCTGTAACAAAATACACGGTGATGTCATTCCATTTCCATTCAGGAATGGATAGAGGCTTTAGGAGTCCAGCAATTCGTTGGTGCCCTGCCTTAAAATTTTGGTAGGTGGAGCACCGAGTGATGAAACCTACTATCTGTTTTTTCAAACCAGGCAACCAATATTGTCGACACATGTCTATATACATCTTGGTCATCCTAGGGTGAATTGCCCAAACGGAGGTGTGAGATTCCTTCATCGGCTCTTTCTGCATACCTGAAGGTACCCATACATGGCCACAGTAAAGGAGAGTTTCACTGCCATCAGCAACCCTACCAGGAGGTGGGTTCTATCCAGTAACACTTTCACTCAAAACTATACCCATAGGGTCAGTCAACTATTGCCTGTGGACTTTCTCTAGAATAGAGTATGTCACTGTAAGAGCTACTAGAACCAGTTGTCTGCTCTGCTTCTGAACCTCTAGATGCATCTATGAAAACAAGTCCATCATCTACCACTCACTATTGGCTACCTACATGGCCCGTGTGTGTGTATTGCGACATAAAGTGTCTGCCACAACATTTCCCTTCCTAGAGGTATAAGAAAGAACAAAATCGAATGAATACAAGTATTCGACCCACCTGTGTTTCCTAACGTTCAAATCTCATTGAGTGAAGATATATTTCAGCTTTTATGATCTGTGTAAACAACAAATCTCCCACCCAACAAATAGTTTATCCAACAACGTAGAGCATGAAACACAGTTGTCAACTCAAGGTCATGGGTAGGATAGTTACGCTCATGAGGTCTCAGTCGGTGGGATCCATAATCCACAACTCAATCACCCTGCTTCAAAACTACACCCAGCCCAATTCCCGAATCATCATAATAAATAGTATATCTCTTACTAGGTTCAGGTAGAATTAGGATCGGGACTGAGGTCAGTCTTCCATTCAACTCCTGAAAAGACTTTTCACAAGCTTCTTACCAGATTAACTATACAACATTCTTCGTCAAGGCAGAGAGAGGCACTGCTAAACGGGAGGAATTCTGGGATGAAATGCTTGTAAGAGCTAGCAAGATCCAATAAACTAAGAATGTCAAAGAAACTCTTGGGATGCTCCCATGAAACCACGACACTCACCTTTTCTAGGTCAACTGATACCCCTTCTTCAGATATAATATAACCCAAGAAGTGTACCTTATCAACCCAGAAGTGGAATTTACTAATCTTAAAGTATATCCGGTGCTCTCACAGCATACTTATCATGATCTTATTATTGGTTGCATGGTATTTTCGGGAACGCGAATACACTAAGACGTCATCCACGAAGACTACCACAATGGAATTAAGATACGGATGAAAAACCTAGTTCATCAGATCCATGAAGACATCTAGCACATGTGTGAGGCCGAATGGCATAACCAGATACTTGTACAAGCTGTACCTACTACAGAAATCCATACATGGTATATCAAATGGTTGCGCATGCACATGGTGATATCCCGACCTCATATCAATCATTGTGAAAATGGGTTCTCCTTGGAGCTAGTCAAGGAGATCATCTATAAGAGGTATTGGATATCGTTTCTTTACTGTGAGTTGCTTGAGTTCAGTATAATCCACGCATAACCTGAGGGTATCGTCTACCTTCTTGGAAAAAAGGACAGGTGAACCCCATGGAGATGTGGTAGTTCTAATGAAACCGTTGTCCCCAATGACTTCAAGATGCTTTTTGAGTTCCTTCAGTTCTGTTGGTGCCATCCAATAAGTAGGAATAGACACTAGTGTCACACCTGGAACGATCTCGATAGTGAACTCCACGTCTCTCATGGGAGGTAAGCCAGGAAAATCGTCCGAGAAAACATCCCTAAAAAGATCCACCACTTGAGGGAATTAAACTAGCTACATCCTCTGGTGGCTCATGAAGAGACATTCCAACTAAGCTGTCACTCTGCCCAACCCTATGTATTTAGGCTTATCTTGTTTTTCCTGAATATCCCATTCTCTTTTATGAATATATCTGTCACCCTTGTGGGATGTAAAAGACACCCGACGGTGATATAAATCTACTTGGGCACGGTAAGGAGAAATCCAGTTCATACCATGAATGACTTCGATGCCAGAAATATCTAAGATATAGAAATTCCAAACAAAGCAGTACCCACCTATCTCGAGGGGGCACTCATGGCACTAGAGTATTCCCTCTATTCTGACCCCCGGAGATGTTTCGAGAGACATGACACTACAAAGGTACTCAATTGGAAAACCAAGACGTTCAATAACAACAGCAGATATAAAGGAGTGTGATGCACAAGTATCAAAAAGATAAGAAACTAAGGTAGAGGAAACTAGAATAGTACCTCTCACTGTTGATGTTCCTGCACCTTTCTCCTATGGTGCTGATTTCACTATGTAAATGGGACTTGAGCCACGACCCTGATACGCTGCCTGGTTGGCCTGAGCAGGTCCACTCTGCTGACGCTAATAATTAGGGACTTGATTTCCTCGACCACGACCTCTACCATTACCTCGGTCTGATCAATCATTGGAAAAATAACTTTCCTGCTGTGGAACATAGATCCAATACCTAAAGGAGTTGCAGGTGCAGATCCTCTACCACTGGAAGCTGAAGAGAAGTAATGGCAGAAACACCGAAGGTGACCCATCCTGCCACAATCTCGGCACTCCTTCGTATCCCTCGTGCACTGCGGCTTCTTGTGACCATCCCTACCGCACTGATAACAAGTGACATAGTTATCAATTCATGCTGTTTGGTTAGGATTTCCCCCCATGTGAACTTTCAAAATGGAGATTCCTACTGCTCGAAGAGACATCACCTTTTCTCGGAACTAAACCACACTGGCTCACTGGTTTAGCTTCCCTGACATTTCGCAATGAGATCAATCCTGATTCACGATCTCTGTAACAATGGTCAAATGGATGATTTTCACCTATGAGAAGATAGTGTACTCAAGTTCATCCTCAAAACGCCTCGTAGTAGTCTACGTGTCGCCAGTCATAGATGGGGAAAATCACTGAAGTTATGTGAATCAATTAGAATAATCTAACACCATCATAGAGCCCTGATGAAGATGTAGAAACACCCGCTCACGATAATCTCTCCGAGTTTATAGGAAAACATGTTTATAGAAAGAAACGTAGAAGTCGGCCAAAGCCATGTCACTGACCTGATCACCCTAAGAATCAACATCCTACCAGCGCTTGGCGGAGTCACAGAGCATATAGACTACAAGCTTGACCCTTCACTCTGGAAGCGTCTTAAGGTGGTCGAAGATAGACCTTATAGCTTCTATCCATTACTCTACAACATGAGGGCCGCCACTCCCCGAGAAGGTGGGAGGGTGTTGCTGCCGGAACTCCCACATGAGGTCTTCCATAAAAGAGGAAAGTCTGGGGATATTATAAACCAACTGCATAAATCTGAGGAGACTATCCTTGAACTGAGCATCAGGGTCCCTCTAAAGATCAACAGGATGTAGTGACACAGAAGTCTCTATGAGAGGTACCACTTGTGGTTCAGGACCCACCATCTCTGGAATATACTCATTGCCACTCTCCTAAGGCACAACACAAAGACGTCACTGCAGCATTTGTCTACAACATTCAAACACACACCATTATACAAGGATTAAAGAAGGTGAGAAAACAAGCAAGGCACAATGAGAGGTTATGTACATAACCTTCATCTGAGCACTAAAAAAAAGACAACCCACCTCAAGATATGGGTTTCAGTATGGAAGAGACAACAAAAAAGGATTACTAAATAGGTTCTACAGCTCACTCCACGGTAATTTCAGGCTAACATCTAATAGACTATCACAACATTATATTCAACAAACCAGCATTTAAAAAAAATTACCACTAGGAACAACAACACTCACATGGAAACAGGAAGATGCACGCTGAAAGTAGACATGGAATGGAAATATGCATGGAATTTAAATCTTATAGTGCCTATTAAGATGCATGTAATTCATTTCCCTCATATCATTGGGATGAAATGGTAAGCCATTATCTCAAAAATTCCAATACGGTAACAATGCAATACAAGTGAGTCACACAACAGTGAAATCACAGCGGAAATAAACAACAACAAATAATAAATAGAGGAAGCATGTCAATAAACAAACCGAAATACACTAGAAGCAATGTTAATAATCTAACTAAATAATGGTAATAAAATTTGAAAACTCACAAAATATGACATTCCATGATGTAGGTCTAAAATGAAAGTGCAGGAAAACAGAACCCAAACACACAGTTAACTATAAGAAAAGACACAAGAAACAACTACATCATGAGCAAGGCCCAGTCCTCTGCCCCAGTCTTCATCCTATGTAGTAATGAATAGTCAAACATTGGAAGAAACACACTTCCCCTTGTCAATACATACTATCATGTAATCTACTCGGGTGTCGATGACGCCCGAGCATGGTGTGAGATAAAAATCCCAGTAGACTGGAACCCATGGTGTCTAAACCTTTCCATTTCGTGTAATGACAATAATTGACTTTACGATTATATAACAATTCTAGATAATCAATTTCTTTGTAATGAAATAAATATGTCGGCCCGGGTCCCAATGGTACCCATGCCAAATCACCTACTTCAGCCTAAGCTGATAGTCTCAAAGGGTACCCGTCAATAGAATGAATGAACACGTATATAGATATAACCCTGAAAAGCAAGGTAAACAAGAAAGAGGTATACCCCAAGCTTGTGATTCGGCTTCAAGTCTTCGTCAATTGTCAACCATGTGCACTACCACATATCAGAAGGATATCTCAATTATCAAGAAACACATATGGCAGTAATATAAACCCTAAGTGTATCATTATTAATATTCATGTTGAGAGTTGGTGTCCAAGCCCGTCCCAAAGGTATCGCTATGGAAAATCCGTCAATTTATCCAATACCATCGAGCCCATCCAAGGTAATATTTCGAAAAAAAATATCGCTCAGGGCATGTCTTTACCCTTAGTCCATCCCGATCTCACAAGAAGGGGTCGAGTGTCATCTGAGGCTGGCTAAGCCTCATTTCCAATGGATCCATTCCGATGGTCCCTTTTGGAACCAGTATCACTCATACGTATTAGAAAGTCTGGGGAAGTCTCGGTACGATAAAACCAATAACACCGCACCCCAGCACGTAATAGTAACAGTCAGGAACGGAGGGTCTATGCCTGGACCTTAATACGGGACCCGCCTCCTTTCCTCTCCCGGAATTTAATTAATGTTTTCACAACATCAGATATGACATAATCTACATATAAACTCACAGCTTGAAAACTAACCAGATACACCCGCGCGTCACAAGGTATAATTTAACAGCACAAACTAACAACTTGCAAGGAAATATACATATCGTATCAACATCAGTGTATAATGCACTTTTTAAATAACAAACAGTTCTGCAAAACAAATTCCAATAATCCAACAATTCACGTTCATGTTCAAAGAAACTATTTATTTAATTTAATTACAAATAAAAGGGGCTTCAAACCACATGAAATTAATCAAACAATAAACTCGGCTAATGGAAGAATACACCAATCATACCATCACACCCAAAGGGGTGTCCAACTTTGTTTCAATAATTCAAACAACTATTTTTTTAATTTAAAAACAATAAAAAGGGGTTGTGAAATACCGGTAACTAATTAAATTAATAACCGACTATTGAAAAAATACACCGACTATGTCAGCACACCCAATGAGGTGTCTTATCTTGTTGGATCCATTCAAAGAAAATTATTTAAGACTATTATGGTTGAAACAATTAAAAAGAACCATTAAAGTAATTAAAATGGGTGAAATTGCACAAACTCGGTAGGCACCGACCAACGACACAAAGAGAAATTTTTTATAAATCACAACGAAAAGAAGGGAAAGAGAGTAGTCTCCCTACATTTTATTCATAGATGACTTTAAGATCCATGTTAGACATTGATTTGACCTAAAACGAATGAAAATGAAGGATTTTAGACAAACCCAAAAATAGGGTAAAAATCTTCTTCGATGAACTGCGTGTATATTACTGCACAAAAATGCAGGATTCCAATTGATCAATGTTAGCCTTTCCCTAAGTTTTTCTGCACCCCTAACCGCGCTAGAATCAGACATCAGACGGAGGAGCAGCGGCCTTCTGAAGGGGCTGCTGGTTGGTGCGACGGGAATGAGGGGTGCGACGTGATGAGGGACAGAGGGAGAGAGGAGAGGGAAAAAAGAAAAGAGAGAAAAGAAATAAAAAAGAAAATAAAATAAAAATAAGATAAAAATAAAAGATAAGTAAATAAGTAATAAAATAAAAAGATAAAATAATACAAAATAATGGAAAGTAAAATAATAAAATTAATTAAAAACATGAATTACCCATTTTAATTATTTTCATTTTTCCCGTAACCCCCTCTTTAATTTATTTCAGATTTTTTTATCCTTTCTTGATTTGTTTTATATCTTTTTTAAATCTATTATTACTCTTTTCCAATTCTTAATTAATTTTTTAAAACTCAAACACCACGCCAAAGCGCGACATGACATTTTTCATGAAACTTCTGCAATTATTTAAATTAAATAAAATGATACGTGGGACCCATAGTGAGGTGCACAGGAGTGCTCCCTAGGTCTCTTAATTAATTAGACTATGATTAAGGCCAGGACATTACACTGGAGCCACTGCCTCAAAAGGAACAATAACACACGGTTTATATGCACAGTTAGTCAAACTGTGCGGCGCCCATGAGACTTCCATTTTGCCTCAAAACTACATCCAAAGTTATTCCAAATATCCCATTCATCACCCTTAAACATTATTACAATGAATATAATTTTGATTGGGTTACATACTAGAATCCAAGGGTACTACATTCTCCCCACTATTGGTCTTTCTTTCCATAGAAAGTAGAAGACCTTTACTACCTTGAAAGAGTTCAAGACAATAGTGTTTCGTTTCCTTCTGACATTCCCGAGTCTATTCCTAAATCTGAACATGCTTCCGTAAAACTAGAACTAGACTGATTCTTTTTACATGAAAGAAATTCTCTTTCCTATCCACAGTCCTCTTCAGGATATGTATCAACGAAGCATCCGGTTCTAGGTCAATGTGATTCCATCAGATCACATAGAAAGGATTAGGCAGATACATTTTCAACTGAGATACATGGAACACATTATGCACTGAACTGTACCAAGGTGGTAATGCCAACATATATGCCACCTCTCTAATCTTATAGAGTTTCTCGAAAGGTCCAATGTATCTAGGAGACAACTTTACTTATTTCAAGAAATGATGATGTCCATGTCTAGGATAGATCATCAAGAACACATTTTCATTCCAGAGAAATGACAACGGCCTTCAGTGGTGATCCACATAAAATTTCTTATGAAATTGAGCCATCTCCATCCTCTTTCTAATTAACTAGATCTTCACCATTTTTTTGTGGACAAGGCTTGGCCCAGCCAGTGAAGTTTCACATGTTTCCACCCATCATAGTAGAGAATGACAAGGATGACGATACATTGCTTCAAATGGAGCATTGTGTATCGAGTACTGATAGAAGTTATTGTATGGTGAATTCACCACGGTTATATGCTCTTCCCATGAGCCACCAAAATCCATTCCATATGCCCAAAACATGTCTTCGAACGTCTGTATCGTCAGCCCAAACTGCACATCCGTTTGAGGATGATATGATGTGCTCATAGTCGACTATGTCCCAAGATCTTACTGTATGGATTTCCAGAAACGAGACCTTAACTGAATATCTCTATCTGAGATGATTGACAATGGTACTCAATATAAATTTACCTCTTCTCAAATATTGATTTTAGAAAGATCATCCACCATATGAGTTTCATGAATCAGAATCAAATGGGCTGGCTTGCTAAGCCAATCCACTATTACCCATATGGAATAATGTTTCCAGACCGTTCTTGGAAGACCTATAACAAAATCCATTTCAATCTGCTTTAATTTCTAGAGTGATATAGGTAATGACTGCAACATTCCTGCTGGTCTCTAATGCTCTGCTTTAACCTGCTCACAGGTCAGGCACTGCAAGATGAACTCGGCCAACCTCCTTTTCATGTCACTCCACCAAAACTATTCCTTTAACACCTTATATGTCTTATGTGTACCTAGATATACTTCCCATCTCGAATGGTGGTAAGTATGAAGTAGTTTTTCATGAAAAGACATTGGTACAACCATCAGATCTCTAAATCACAAAACTGAATAATGTGTTGGGTAATTATTCTCATGCATTCTCAACTTCCTGGAACCATAAACAACCACATAGTCTCCTTGTATTAGAACAAAGCCCAACCTTGATCTTGAATCATCACAATATAGGATATAACCTATCCTGATTCTGAATAAATCAACATAGGTTCCGATGTAAGATAAACATTCAGCTATTTGATAGAATTTTGGAATTCCTCTGTCCATTGGAATGGAGAATTATTCTTTTTCAGAGCTCTCATTGGCGAATATAGTCATTAAAAGTCACTCAAAAATCATCAGTAGTAATTATATAGGCCATGAAATCATCGTATCTCGAAGGAATTCTTTGGTGGTTTCCACGAGATAAAAACTTCTATCTTTTTTGGATAAACATAAAGGCCTTTTTTCAGAAATTAAATATCCCAGAAAACATAATTCATGCATCCAAAATTCACACTATGATAATTTGGTATACAAATAGTTATCTCTTAGGATTTGTAAGACTGTTTCCAGGTGTTTTTCATTGTCAGCCCTCGTCTTCGAGTACAACAAGATGCCATCCACAAATACGAACACAATGAATCATGATATTGCTAAAATATCAGATTCCTCAAATCCAGGAATTTTTCTGGTGCATTCTTTAGACTGAAATGCATGACTACATGTTCTTATTGGTCATATTTGCTTTTGAACGCTGTCTTTGGAATATCCTTCTTCCGAACTATCAATTGATGATATCTAGATCACATCTCAATTTTAGAGAAACACTAAGCTCCCCTTATTTTATCAAACAGGTCATCAATGCTTGCAAGTTGATATATGTTCTTAATCGTAACATAGTTAATCTTACCATAATTCACACACAGCCAAAGTGTTTCATCTGCTCTCTTCACGAACAAGAATGGTGATTCCCATAGATACATACATGGTTGAATGAAACCCTTGCTTTCCAGATTCTCTAACTTCATGTTAAATTCCCTTTAATCTATTGGTGACATCCTATAATATGGAAGGGAAATAAGACTGGTCCCCCAAAGGAGATGAATCATATACTCCACTTCCCTTATAGGTGTTAACCCTGAGATGTTATCAGGAAATACGTCTAGAAATTGATCGAAAAATGCTAGAAAATTAATTTCTCGATATCTTCCATTGATGCCAAATTCAACGCTGCCAACTGATAAGATAGCATTCCCATCACTGGTTCCAAAAATCTCTTTTCCCCATTCTTTACCATCCTCTCTCCTCTAAAGAGATACTCTATGTCGTCCTCAGTTGTGGAACTGACTGTTCTCGTATAACAGTCGATGTGATCCTTAATCATTTTCAACCAATCTATACCCAATATTACATCATAGACATCCATATCCATCATTGTAACACCCCAAGCTTCCATGGTACGATTCCCTTTGAATAATGCAATGACGTGCATTGTACACAACTTCGAGATTCTAACACACCACAACCAATCAAACAAGCTGTTATGAATAGTAATACATACTTTTTGAAATTTTATAAATTTTATCATTCAAAATGGACTTCAGTTTTGGATTCGTAATATCGAAATTAGCTTAGGGTGAAATTTTGGTACTTTTCGGATAACTTTCATTTTTTGATGAATAGAAAAAATTACTAAATTTTAATTAAAAATAACTTTTTAAATCGAAATAATTAATATTGATAAATTATTAATATGAGTGGTTTTAAAGTATATTTAGAATATATTTTTACAATTTAATACAATGTTGGTCATTGGATGAGATTTCACATATAAACTAGACATAACCAAGTGTCAATCTTTTGATAGTTATTATCTCTTAAAAACACGCTATTTGTTTTGACGATGTAAATTAATTATTAAATTAATTAATGCAACTGATATTTGTTGAATTTGGTAAAATAGACATCATTTTTTTAATTCATAATATTAAATATAGCTTAGGCCTAATTTTTTGTATTTTTCTGGAAACTTTCATTTATTGATAAATAGTGAAACCACTAAGTGGTAGTTAAAAAACTGAATTTTTCATAAAACGTAATTTTACCGCTTCTGTGAGTGGAATTTCTAAAATCCAAGAGAAACGGTTAATATCAAGGAGTAAAATATGGTTCAATGAGATGAAAATGATTTTTGGTGAATAGTAACTTTTACTTTTAATTACCACGGTTAAAAGTAAATAGGGTAATTAAGGGTAAAATTGATATTAATATTACCCTAAAACATGTCCTAATTCTATTGGACAAGTGTATCTCGACCAAAAACAACCTTATGAGTAAAATATTATCATTTAGGTCCACTTGGATTAGATTATGACATTTATTATTATTTAATTCAAAGAATAGTTAAAAGAGTTAAAATCAATGTTTATTTACTAAAATATTTTTAATATAGGGTTACACATAAGATAATTTCGATTATAAATATTAATTATAAATATAAAAGGATTTCCTACATAATTATATTTTATTTATAATTTTTAGACATTAAATAATTTAATTTATTTATGACACAATGATGATGCAGTAATTACCATAATAGTGAAAAATTAAACTAATTGATATTATAAATACCCAAATAAATATAATTGGATATTTTTATTGAATTAAAATAATTTTCTAAGTTAATATGACATATTAGCATTGATTTAATTGACTTTTTTCGAAGTAATAATTCTGTTATGAGTTTAAGAAAAATCAATTATTGAATAGAGTCAAAATTGACATAAAAGAGTTTTTAAAACAAATATTATATTATTAATTGATATTAAATTCCTACAAATCTAAGGTTCGTCCAAGAGACTTATATAATGATAGTTGTATCATTAATGGACCACTTGGGGGTCTCTTAGATGTATACAGTAAGTTTATTGACCATATAATATAAAAATACAAAGAGACATTGTAAAAATGAGATTAATTAACTAAGAGTTAATACTTAAAGATAAGGTTAATATAATGACCCAAACCTGTCTAAATTATATTGATTGAGTGTTTTTCGACCTATACCCACCTTAAACGTTAAATAATACACTTTGGATACATTATAAACCGAATAGGAATTTATTATAAAATAATATTTCTAGCTTTTCCAAAGGTGCCCCTCACCCCTCTTATAAAAGGGCACTCCCCTTCTCATTACATCACACCTTCAAAGCCTTTTGGTTCGACAAAACCTGCCCAAATACTCTCTAAACTTCCCTCAATACAACCTAGAGGCCTTATATTGATCATAAATCCATCCTATGGAGCCCTTCTGATCAAATCAAAAGGAAGAACCCGAAGAAGAGGTAATGTTTTTACAACCCTTTTTCAAATTCTTTTCTTCTTCAACTTCTTCTTTCTTTGTTATTCCCATTCTAAAATTATGAATCTAGTATCTCATATATACTATAATATTATTATAAATATGGTACAACAATATTCAGTATTCTATCCATCCTTTGAATGACATGTCACCATATGTGTGTACGTACGGCTTACCGTATTCACGTCGTGGTGTAATTGTCATTAAATAAATTATTATTTTGATGGGTATAATAATGATGTGTAGTTCATGTAAATAATAATTATAACATGATAATTATTCTTTATATATGATATACCATCAAATTATATATTATTTTAACATCAAAAGAATGATATTTTCACTTGTGCGTACGTACGGACTACCGTCTCCATGAAAGCGATGAGATTCATTCCCCATCGTATCCATTCAAGTATAATTATCATTTGATGATTTAAAAACTAATGTTTAATGACTTGATATAATTATGGATATGAATAATATACAACCTATCCATAAAAAACACGGCTTACGTAACAAAGAATATAAAGGAAAACGAGTAAGTTAACACCCGAAATGACGATAATACTAAGATATTATTAACAAATCAATGTTAAAAGACCATATATGATATCATATTAATGTAAATTATTCTTGTATAATTCAATAACAATTATTTAAACATTATATAGGATTTCAACCTACCGTCGACCATGGAAAAAGTACAAAGTAAAGGGGTTTCTTATCTCACTTTTAATTTAGTGAGATTTCCATTGTTCACCACTTATTTATTGCATGTGGTGTGTGTACTGCCCATTATTGTATTCATTGTGTAATATAATTCAAATTTATGGGTATTTACATCATCATTGTATGATCTTTATTTCATGGGTGCATGTTTCATAAGTTACCAAATCGATAAGGGAATTTGAAATTTCAATTTCCACTCATTCGGATTTACGCATACTTCATTGATTATTTTACTCCAAGGTTATGTGTGGAATCACTATTCATTTGATTATGTCAAAATTTACACTCCCCTTTATATGGATATAATTTTTATACACATAATCACTCCATTGATAAATTCTCAAGTGATCGGTATGAACTTGATAAGAGTAATTTTTAACTCAATCTCTATTTGTTGAGTTAAATATCGAATTCATTAGTGTTGTTTTTACAAGAATATGTGTGAATGTCCTCTGATTGAATTACACTAAATATCCAATTATATTGAGTGTATTTATATTTGTCACACATAATTATGTCTTTTATTTATCCTTAACCTAAATATATGGTCTTTATAAGAAATTTCATCTCAATTTACATTCCATTGAGACTCTTTTATTGTTATACACCAAATCACTTTTATAGGGTGTGTATAATGTACTTTGACATAATATATCAAGAGTCCCTTTATTCTCATGATATTAAAAAGTTTTTATTTCCTCAATTATTTTTATTCAAGTGTCTCTCTTTTGGTTAGGAACTCTAACTAAAATGGCATTTTAAAATGATTTAAATATTGATTATTCTAAATCTTTCTCATTAATGTTCATGTTTTAAAAATGGTATTAAGGATAAATTTATATTTACATTAAAGTTTTAAAATAAAAATTCCTTTTACAAGTTTCAAATTGGTATGGGACACTTTTATTCAAAAATATATTTTAAATGGATTCTTGACAGATAGTGTGACTTTTAAATATTTTCAAGAAAAAGAGGGATATTTCTATCAATAGTTTTGATGATTATTTTCATCTATGTCAATATCCTTCATCATTATCGATTGAGGTTAATCTGATACAATACAATCTTCCATATTGTATCGAATGAGTTATGGTTGACTGTGGATGTTCTATTTTTATACCATTCATGTTTTGTGGATAAAGTATTGACATTTCGTATGCTAGTTTTAATATGTATGTTTGTTATGTTTCAAACTTTTCATATAAGGAATGAATTGGACTTAGTAAGTGACGGGTGGAGCCCGCTATAGCTCCTCGATGCATCGGTAGGTCTCATGAGACAAACAAGTGTCTTGGCACAAGGCCTTAGAAAAATCTTATTTGTAGTCTTGGCACGAGGCCTTGGCTATGTGGTTATGATAGTCTGGAATTATGCATTCCATCATTATAAAAGCAGTTATAGATATTTCATGTGATCATTCGACTAGTAGAATATCCATGTGAATAAGTAAATGACATTATTTCATTTTATCTTTTCCATATTATGCTGAAGTTCAAGTTTAAAAGGCTTTTGTTTTATTTATAAATTTCTTTAAGTGTTTATGCTTATCTATGAAAGCTTCTGCTATATTGTTATCCTTAGTGAGCATCTGAGCTCACCCCTTTCAATGTTTTATTTTTCCCAGGATGTGAAGAAGTAATTTATGAATGACCTGCAGGGATAGTATGAGGGGATATGAAGACAATATGTTGTTGTGGTTTTTTTACCTTATGATGTAATGTAAGACTTATGAATATATCTAGTGTTTCCAAGACTACTTAACTAATCGGTCTTTCGAGACTTGATCCTTTGTGATCATGCCAATGTTATGTAATAATGCACCGACTCTGGGTATCTAGGGTCGGGGCGTTACAGTTGGTATCAGAGGAAGTTTAGTACAAACCATGGAAGCTAGATTTAGATAAACTCTGATTAGAGCATGTAGACCTAAGATGAACTTTGAGGATAGTATAGAAGAACTTCCTAGAATTTTGGTATTGTAGAGATTTTGTGAGTTTTCCAAGCAATACATCCCTGTATGGATACGAGCAGGTAGAGGCGGCTCTGGCATAAATGTACCTAGGGGTAAAACCCGAAAACACCGCTTTGAGCTAGACTCAAACGGGAACCGGTGCATGACAACGGGCCTTGCTGCACTCTTGGTTACGACACTCCCGGGGGATATTCTTAGGATAATTTACATTTTATTTACTAACCAATTTGATGTATTAAATATATAAGATGATAGTAAATGACCTTGGTTAATCCTAATGTGTTTCAAATTGAGAATATGGTGACATGTTAATCTCTAAATGATTTTATGACTACTGTTACTCACACAATGCTTTCTGGTTTTAGTCAATGACTGGATTTCAAGGAATTCATAGTGACTTTGAGAATGATGTACAAGGTGGTAACTGTGGTGGAAATGAGCAACAAAATGGAATGTCGATAGGTGTAAAAGATATCGTCTTTATGCCAAATCGATTTTCCAAAAATATGATCAACAATATATATATTAATAAATTATCAGACTCAACAAAGAAGAGAAAGGTGATGAATGATAAGAGCTCCAGTAGTGGAGACCATGGAGAAAAGAATCCTCAATTTCCATCATGCAGGAAATGTGGAAGGAGACACCCAGGAAAGTGTCTCAATGGGACAAAGAAATGCTTTGCATGCGGGAAGGAATGACATAAAGTGAAGAATTGTCGAAGAAAAATTAAGAGTATTATAGAAGAAGATAAAAATGGTCCCAAGAGTCCATTTACAGTCATTTTCCGTAAATGTAGGGGACCTGGCCATTACCCGAGTGAATGCCCTATTCTATAGGATATTTTTTTGGTCAAAGAAGAAGCTATGTGGAAATAAATGGTTGGAGAAATGTTTAAAAAGTATTAGTGCTCCTTGTTGATGGGTTTACTTTGGAATAACTATCTCTTGTATTTTTAACCCTGGAGTTTTCCATGTGAGAATGATATTTGAGGAAGAATTATCTTTTCTCTTATGGATATAGTTTTAAATAACCATTTGGTTTTATATGATCTTTGTGTTCGAGGAAATTATAGGTTATTATAATTTGGGATGAAAATGCAAGGTATGAGATAAGATTTGTGGTTAAATTATGTTATGGTTATTTTGAGGAATTTATCTCATTTTGGTAATTTTATAAAATATAGTTTTTGGAAAAGGACAACACGCAGACCGTGTGACAACCCTTCCCGTCGGACAAAGCTGTGGGAATCGAACCCACAACCAATGTGCGATTGGGATTTATCGCCTACCACTGGACTACGTGAAGTCCCTAGTTAGTGTGACTATTATTTTTAGTTAAATTATTTTATTGATCAATAATGATTTGATTTGGGATCTTATGTCTTATCAAATGAATACCCTTAGTATAAGAAAAGGTTTTGGTAATTAAGTGATAAATGTTATTTTGGATGTTGTTCGCTTTGTTGTATGGAAAATAGAATAGTATGGGATTTAATTTGAGGAGTAATGGTGGATTTTTATCTATGTTTTTATTTTGGATTTATAGTGATTTGGGTTGTTTATGGAAATGATTAGGTTAATTACTTTTAGTATGTGACGTTAAGAGTAATTAATGTCATTTGGATATACAATTTAACATGGAAGACTACATTCTTATATGCTTTGAGTTTCAATATTAGTTTGGATTATATTAATGGATTTTAAGGACAATTGATTATTGAATGGTATTTATTTAACTTTGGGGTATTGATGGTCTAATTTTAGAAAATTAAGATTGGTGTTTTTTTCTCTCTAATGGAATATCCATTTTGGGGATCATCAGATATTATACTAACCATTTTGGTTTTGATTAATCTCTAAAGACAAGGTAAATATATAGTTTATCCTACGTGGATCAAGTATTTATATAGAAGTTTATTCTAGCTCATCCATTCTGACCAAGTCTTCTTGAATACTCATTGTTCAAAAAAATGAGTTAGTGGTAAAAATTTAATAAAGAATGAAACTCTACTTAAAAAGTAAGTATATATCTTTATGTTCATAGTCAATATCATAAATGAATTCCTCATCCTTATGTAATGTAACTTAAAACAAAAAAAATGTTGTCCGTTTACTTTTCCTACTGGGTGACTAAGGACCATTTGTCCCAACACAAGTTTGTGATTTTCTTATTGTTAACTTTCTCCTGATCATGTTTTCTATCCCTCTCCATCAGAACTGAACACTTAGTTTATCGTCCATATCCATGTTTTCATACATGGAATCCTAGTATGGGTTATCATGGGTGACCTTTATACCTCTCTTCCATTCTTTTAATGTGATGGTTTTATTGACTTTTTTTTCCGATGTGGGACATTACATTATATTCTCAAGCCCAATTTTAAAAAAAATTGTGAGGATTCAATTTATTGAAGGAGGGTAGAATGTACCACCCCAATCTTCCACAGTACATTTCCCTTTGAATAATGCAATGACGTGCATTTTACGCAACTTCGAGATTCTAACACACCACAACCAATCAAACTAGCCGTTATGAATAGTAATACATACTTTTTGAAATTTTATCTTTCAAAATGGACTTCCGTTTTGGATTTTTAATATCTAAATTAGCTTAGGGTGAAATTTTGGTACTTTTCGGATAACTTTCATATTTTGATGAATAGTGAAAATTACTAAATTTTAATTAAAAACAACTTTTTTAATCGGAATAATTAATAGTGATAAATAATTTATTTGAGAGTTTTTAAATTATATTTAGAATATATTTTTATAATTTAATACAATTTTGGTCATTGGATGAGATTTCACATATAAACCAGACATAAACAAGTGTCAATCTTTTGATAGTTATTATCTCTTAAAAACACACTATTTGTTTTGACGATAGGAATTAATTTTTAAATTAATTAATGCAACTGATATGTTTTGAATTTGGTAAAATAGACATCACTTTTTGAATTCATAATATCAAATATAGCTTAGGCCTAATTTTTTGTAGTTTTCTAGAAACATTCATTTTTTGATGAATAGTGAAACCACTAAGTGGTAGTTAAAAAAATGATTTTTTCATAAAAATTAATTTTACAGCTTCTGTGAGTGGAATTTCAAAGATCTGAGATACACGGTTAATTTCAAGGAGTAAAATGTGGTTCAATGAGAAGAAAATGATTTTTGGTGAATAGTAACTTTTACTTTTATTTACCACGGTTAAAAGTAAATAGGGTAATTTAGGATAAAAATGATATTAATATTACCCTAACACATGTCAGAATTCTAATGGACAAGGGTATCTCGACCAAAAACAACCTTAGGAGTAAATTATTATCATTTAGGTCTACTTGGAATAGATTAGGACATTTATTATTATTTAATTCAAAGAAGAGTTAAAAGAGTTAAAATCGAAGTTTATTTACTATAACATTTTTAATATAAGTATAAACAAAAGATAAATTAGATTATAAATATTCATTAGAAAGATAAAAAGAGTTCCTACATAATAAAATTTTATTTATAATTTTTAGACATTACATAATTTAATTTATTTATGACACAATGATGATGCAGTAATTACCATAATAGTGAATAATTAAAATAATTGATATTATAAATACCCAAATAAATATAATTGGAGATTTTTATTGAATTAAACTTATTTTATAGGTTAATATGACATATTATAATTTATTTAATTGACTTTTTTCTAAGTAATCATTCTGTTATGAGTTTCACAAAAATTAATTATTGAATAGTGTCAAAATTGACAAAAAAGAATTTTTTAAAAAAAATATTATATTATTAATTGATATTAAATTCATAAAAATATAAGGTTCATCAAGGAGTCTTATATCATGATAGTTGTATCATTAATGGACCACTTGGGTGTCTCTTGGATGTATATAGTAAGATTATTAACCATATAATATAAAAATACAAAGAGACATTATAAAAGTGAAACTAATAAACTAAGAGTTAATACTTAAAGATAAGGTTAATATAATGATCCAAACCTATCTAAATTCAATTTGTTGAGTGTTTTTCTACCTATCCCCACATTAAATTTAAATAATCCACTTTGGAGACATTAGAAACCGAATATGAATTTATTATAAAATAATATTTCCAGCTTTTCCAAAGGTGCCCCTCACCCCTCTTATAAAAGGGAACTCCCCCTTCTCTTTACTTCACACATTCAAAGACTTTTGGTTCGGCCAACCCTGGCCCAAATACTCTCTCAAATTCACTCACTACAACCTATAGGACATAGTTTGATCATAAATCCATCCTAAGGATCCCTTTTGATGAAATCAAAAGGAAGAACCCGAAGAAGAGGTAATGTTTTTACCACCCTTTTTCAAATTCTTTTCTTCTTCGACTTCTTCATTATTTGTTATTAACATTATAAAATAATGAATCCAGTATCTCATATATACTATAATATTATTATAAATATGTTACAACCATATTCATTATTCTATCCATCGTTTGAATGACATGTCACCATACGTGTGTAGGTACGGCTTACCGTCTCCACGTCGTGGTGTAATTGTCATTCAATAAATTATTATTTTGATGGGTATAATAATGATGTGTAATTCATGTAAATAATAAATATAACATGATAACTATTCTGTCTTTATGATATACCATCCAAATATATATTATTTTAACATTAAAAGAATGATATTGTCGCTCGTGCATACGTACGGACTACCGTCTCCACGAAAGCGATGCGATTCATTCTCCATCTTATCCATTCAAGTATAATTATCATTTGATGATTTTAAAAATAATGTTTATGGAGTTGATATAATTATAGATATGAATAAGATACAACCTATCCATAACAAACACAGATTACATAACAAAGAATATAAAGGAAAATGAGTAAGTTAACACCCGAAATGACGATAATACAAAGATATTATTAACAAATCAATGTTAAAAGATCATATATCATATCATATTAATGTAAATGATTATTTCATAATTCAATAAAAATTATTTCACCATTATATAGGAGGTTAATATACTATCTACCAAAGAAAATAGTACAAAGTAAGGGGTTTCTTATCTCACATTTAATTCAGTGAGATTTCCATTGTTCACCACTTATTTATTGCATGTGGTGTGTGTACTACCCATGATTGAATTCATTGTGTAATATACTTTGAATTTATGGGTATTTAAATCATCATTGTATGATCCTTCTTTCATGGGTGCATGTTTCATAAGTTACAAAATCGATAAGGGAATCTGAAATTTCAATTTCCACTCATTCGGCTTTACGCATAATTCATTGATTATTTTACTCCAAGATTATGTGTGGAATAACTATTAATTGGTTATATCAAAATTTCCACCCCCCCTTTCTATGGATATAATTTTGATACACATAATCACTGCACTGATAAATTCTCAAGTGATCGTTATGAACTTTATAAGAGTAATTTTTAACTCAATCTCTATTTGTTGAGTTAAATATCCAATTCATTGGTGTTGTTTTTACAAGAATATGTGTGAATGTCCTCTGATTTAATTACACTAAATATCCAATCATATTGACTATATTTATATTTTTCACACATAATTATGTCTTTGATTTATCCTTAACCTAAGGATATGGTCTTTATAATAAATTTCATCTCAATTTACATTCCATTGAGACTCCTTTATTATTATACACCAAATCACTTTTATATGTTGTATATAATGTACATTGACATTATATATCATGAATCCCTTTATTCTCATGATATTTCAAAGTTTTTATTTCCTCAATTATTTTTATTCAACTGTCTCTCTTTTGGTTATGAACTCTAACTAAAATGACATTTTAAAATGTTTTAAATATTGATTATTCTAAATCTTTCTCATTAATGTCCATATTTTAAAAATGGTTTTAAGGATTTATTTATATGGAAATTAAAGTTTTAAAATCAAAATTCCTTTTAATAGTTTCAATGTTGTACTGGACACTTTGATTCAAAAATATATTTTAAAGGGATTCTTAACAGATAGTGTTACTTTTAAATGTTTTCAAGAAAAAGAGGGATATTTCTATCAATAGTTTTGATGATTATTTTCATCTATGTCAATATCCTTCATCATTATTGATTGAGGTTAATCTGATACAATAAAATCATCCATATTGTATCTAATGAGTTATGTTTGACTGTGGATGTGCTGTTTTTATACCATTCATGGTTTGTGGATAAAGTATTGACATTTTGTATGTTAGTTTTAATACGAATGTTTATGTTATGTTTCAAACTTTTCATATGAGGAATGAATTGGACTTATTAAGTGATGGGTGGAGCCTGTTATATCTCCTCAATGCATCAGTAGGTCTCATGAGACAAACTAGTGTCTTGGCACAAGGCCTTGGAAAATCATATTTGTAGTCTTGGCACGAGGCCTTGGCTATGTGGTTATGATAGTCTGGAATTATGAATTCCATCATTATGAAAGTGGTTATTGATATTTCATGTGATTGTTCGACTAGTAGAATATCAATGTGAATAAGTAAATGGAATTATTTCATTTTAGCTTTGCCATATTATGCTGAAGTTCATGTTTAAAAGTCTTTTGTTTTAGTTATAAATTGCATTAATTGTTTATGCTTATCTATGAAAGTTTCTGCTATATTGTTATCCTTACTGAGCATCTAAGCTCACCCCTTTCAATGTTTTATTTTTCCCAGGATGTGAAGAAGTAATTTATGAATGACCTGTAGGGATAGTATGAGGGGATATGAAGACAAGATGTTGTTGTAGTTTTTTTACCTTATGATTTAATGTAAGACTTATGAATATATCTAGTGTTTCCAAGACTACTAAACTAATCGGTCTTTCGAGACTTGATCCTTTGTGATCATGCTAATGTTATGTAATAATGCACCGAATCTGGGTATCTAAGGTCGGGGCATTACAATCATCGAGATGTTACACTTCAGTTCATCTTCATTAATAGTTATAACACGTGTTATACAAACAAAGGGTTGACATTCTCTTTCACTAAGAGGGGTTTTCAGTTTTAAAATAGAAGGCGTCATTTCCTACTTTAAACATATCAAATCAACAACATGGGAAGCAATGAAAGAATGAAATGCACCAGTATCAAAGAACACTTGAACAAGGGTGAAATTCAAATGAATTATACCTCTCACAATAGATGGTCTCGCTTAATCATCGAAAATTTTATGCTTAACTCCAAGAAAGTTCTTCATCTCTGCATAGTTATCATTATTTCCTTACTGATATTTCCCTGGTTGAGGATTTATTGTATTCCTATAATCACGATTTCTAGATATGATCTGTTGAGAGAGACTGGTTCTGCTTTCCTCGCCCTGGAGAAGCATACAATGCTTGCGACACGTGAGAAGTGTCTGAGAACCAGACCTTGGAGCATTGCGACAATAGTGCTAAAGATGACCCATCATGATTAAATTATGATGTGCTCTAGTTTGTTCTCTACATTATCTCTTTATGTGGTCAACCTATCCACATAGAGAGAAACCTTCTTTTTTCTGGGTTCATGGAGGAAGGTTCACTGATCCAGCCATCAGATTATGTTTTCTACATCCACCATGGAAATAGGTGCCCCTTTTCCACTTGATCCCAGGGGTTGACTTCCCACTATTTCATGTAGGTATCATCATACCTCCACCCATAGATCCCGAGATGTCACGTTCAACCACAATCTCTCTGTTCACTATCTTTGTATAATCTATAATATAGTGTACTGCAATCCTCAATTGAATCTCCTACCATAGCCCCGATTCTAATTGGGTGTCTTCAAAGACACACTTCCCACAACCTCTGGTGAGAATGCACTAAATTCATTAATTTAGCCACATAATCTATGAGAGAGATACTATCTTGTTTCAGGCTGAACAAATCAATCATTTTTTAGATCTTGAACGTGTGAGGATAGAATTTTTTATTGTACAATTCCTCAAAATCCTCCCATGGAAGGCCTTCATCCAATTTTTTCTGCACCGCTAAATCCCACTGCTTACGTGCATGATCCTTGAGAATATACATCACCATATTGACCTATAGATCTACTGGTGTGCTGATGAAGTCGAAGATACGATACATCCTACTCAGCCACACCTGCACCTTCTCGGGTTCAGAATCACCACAGAAGTGAGGTAGATTCTGCTTCATGAACTGGATGGTATGATCCACATGCCTTGGCTCATTCCTCCAGTTCCCCGTATCTACAACTTGAAAAGCATGGATAATACTTTCAACCAAATTTTGTTTCACTCGTGGTTCAGGTGAAACCACATTATCCACAGCTTCATCGGGTTCGTTTTGAAGATTCCTACTGGGGTCCATTTTCTAAACCAACAACGAGCCCGTTAATCTCACTCTCTAGCAATTGATGACTTAACGTTTCAAATTATGTCACATCACTATCACAAAATTGTTTTCCAATAAACCCCTTATTTTTTCAATCATTTTTGAAACATTCATTTGTGATTTTTAAAACCAAACCATTTTCTAAATAAACATAATGTCCTTGTTTCAAAATCTTTTATTTGAAAATAAATTCTGTATTTTTCATAAATTTACACCTTGCACAAAATCATAAATCCTTACTTGAGATGAAATGTGAAAACCTAGTGGTATGTAATTCCATTAAAATAAATTTCATGCTCGTATCATTGGATAAATCCCCGGAAATGAGATTTCTAAATATTGAATGTGTCTCCAAACACTTATGTACCCAACTACCTAGTAACTTGATGTTCATCATAAAAGGGTTAGCTACATCCTTTTATGAAATACATTTCAAGTTCCAAAAAACCTATTCCTTTATAATAATCTTACCCTATGAGTTGACAAGAAGGAATTTAAACTTCAATACCAAAAAAACATTTATAAATACTTGTTAGGTAGTGACCAAACAAGCTGATAACAGTTATAACACAAAGGAAGGACCAGACTGATACCATTTGTAATGACCCGCTCAATATCATTGTCTTGAGATAACAACAAGTCATTGCTTGGCCTTAAGCGACATCTAAAATATGACGAAGGATGAAAATAAATGCATAAGGGTTTCAAATCAAAATTGGGGATGATTTGACATTTAGGAAATAAAGCAATAAACTAACAAACCATAAACAATCAATTTAATAAATGATGCATGAACAAAATAAAGACAACTCAACAACTTCATGTATCTCAAAACCATATCAAAGTGTGCAACAGCAGAAGACCAAACCATTATCAATGTAAACAAAGGAAAAATTCGCAAGGCTCTCAAGAGGCCACATGTCCACATGATCCACCAGATCCGAACTCCACAATCACCGAACAGTCCAAATATCACAAGGTAGTGCTAAAAACATGGGAAACATTACCTTTTCCCCAGTTCGGGAAGATAGAAACTGGAAGAGAACAAAATTTCCATTGAAGGGGTGAGTATTAATCTAAAAAGGTTTTCCCCCAATGACATCCCTACTTATTCCACTATGATAGAAAAGTCCACCACCTTTATAAAAAATATTTTATATAAAACAATTTACCAAAATAGTTTATAACCAAATATAAACAAGTTCCAAAAACAGTTTGGAACCAACTAAAAACAATAATAAAAGAAGAAAATTTCTAGAATGTTATTTTTCAAGAAAAATAACTAATCAATGCTTAAAAAAATTCTTCTTATTATTTTTCATAACCATTCCATAATTCACAACCCACCCACAAATGCACTCTTCGTTTGCGAGTTCTATACTCATGGGCGGTCTCTAGTCAAATAACCTTTTTCCCAATGACACACGCCCCCTATATTGGGTCATGTCACATTTACCCCAATTATAATCATCCCTTATTATGATCCCATTATTTATAAACTCACATCAACACCATTTTTTCAAATTATTCCATTTTCAAAACAAACCACTTCAATAAAACTGAAATTTTATTGTAAGGGGAAGCACAATCAATTTCAAAGTGACATTTTATTTTACTAAAACCTAACCTTTTATTGAAAACATCCAATCCATTTCATGTACCAACAATTCAAGAAAATACCTTTATTAAAATCCATATTTTAATACAAAGAGCAAAACCACTTTACTCAAACACCCAATTTTCCATATTTCACAATCACCACTCAAAAAGGATTCCAACAAGAGTTCAACAACCAAATCACAATCAATTTAACTCCACACATTAAATTTGAAAGCATGAAAATTAGTTCTACTATGTGGAGTAAAAAAATAATCCTCCTACCTCAAAGGTTTTGACGGACACCACAATGAATGAAGAATGCACCAGAAAATTGGGTCGATTCTCCATGAATCCTCCTTAGATCTCTTCTCCTAGCAATATCTAGACCAAATCACAACATAATTGGTATCTACACACCTAGATATTCCCATAAAGGGTATAGATATAATAAAACAAGAGAATAGTATAATTTCATCTATGTAGATCTACAAAAAAAGATCAAGAATGATGAAGAATGATCACATACCCCAAGAATCATGATTTGATTCATCAAGGAAATACTTCAGATCCCCTCTAGATAGATGGGATAACTTTGTTTGGCCTTAGTAGAAGAAAAATCCCAATTTGTGACCACATAGGATAAAAAAGGAGCCACATAGAAGAAAACGTGTGAGATCCACTTTTTTAGGATCTGATATAAACCATTTGCACGGTGAGTTTGCACAGTTAGACACACTATGCACTAACCATGCATTAGCTACTGCCTAGGAATACCCTCCGACGGCTTCCTCGCACAATCTCCCTAACCATGCACAAACCATGTAGGAGCCACTTCTTTAAGAGGAACAATTAGGCATGGTTTGTCTGCACGGTTAAACAAACTATGCGCCACCCGTGTGAGTTTCACTTTGCCTCAATACTACTTCTAATTTTCTCCCAACTCTCTGATTCATATCCCTTACACATTATAACCTTTAAAATCATCAAGTAAGGGTTACATACCCGAAACCGAGGGTACTAAAATATATGAATAAAAATAATTAAAGAATAACATTAAACGAAACTTATAATTTTATGAGAATAAGGAGATTCACTATATAATATAACAAAGGGTAGTATATACACCATATAAATGGAAATTGATTCATAAAAAAATATAAGTATCAATGGAACATAAATTGAGACAAAATCCCTTGAAAATATCGTATCCTTAGATTAAGGGAAAATATATGACATATTTATATGTGAAAAATACTAATAAAACCATTATAATGAGATATTCAATATAAAAAATCACAGATCATTCAAACATTTTCTTGGAAAAATAAAACAAATGACATGGATATTAAAGTCAAAAAATGTAAATTTAGTTAAGATTTCCCTTACAAAGTTCACATAAATGAAGAAATAATTCATTAACGGCGTGATTATTTGTAGAAAAAGTATATCCACACAATGTATAGATTAAATCTCAACATAAATAAATAAACAGTGATTCCACATAGAAACTTGGCATAATATAATCAAAAAAGTATGTGTCAAATCCAATGAGTGGAAATTGAGTTTAGAAATTCCCTAACCTTGAATCAAAATTGTCCCATTCATTCTTTAATTTCATGAATTATAAAAAAAGATAATTCATACTTGCATTAGAAAATTTTTAAGTTTTATTATTTATTTTATATCACATAATAACATGTTATAGAAATTAGTTAATTATTTGAGTTCATATGGGATGTTTGATCGATGTTTGGTACTTTAGTCCAAAATGACCATGTTTTGATGAAAATTATCCATGTGGTCATTAGTAAATTATATCCAGAATATTTTTGATGATTTAAATATCATATATATCTATTATATACATATTTATAATAGTCCAATACATTTGGAGAAAAAAATGAAATGCATCATTCATGGAGATGGTAGGTTGTACATATGCATTAATACTACTTTCATTTCTTTGGCATATTAAAGAAATAAAAACTAAATGATAAATATGTATATTATTATTATATTATAATATTTATGTAATATATGTTACATTATTTCATTTAAGTCATACTTTATATGTTCCATGTATTACATGAACGAGTCATATCACTTTGATGGGGCGGCAGTCCAGACTTCCTCTAATGAAATTATCGTACTTAAACATTATGGAATGTATTAACGTTTTTTTAAATAAAAAGTATAAAATAATAGAGAAAAAATAAATATAATATATATCATATATAAGTATAGTTCCAAAATAATGGCCACTAGGATAGGTGGTATGAGAAAATTGAACAATCATCATATCGTGAGGTTGTAGTTCACCGTATACAGAAACAGTATGTTCGTATCCATTAAATAAAGATTGTGCAAGTGTAGTTCAAATTCAAATCATAAAAACATAATAGTATATTTATGATACTGGTTTTGTTATGTATAAATAGAATAATAATATCATAGGGATTGAAGAAGGAAAATACAGTAAATGAACATTAAAAATTATACTACCCCTAAAATAGGTAAACCGTTTTGATTTGTTCCAAAAGGATTTCTTAAATTACCTTCGACACAAGTTATGTCATCTAGTATGAATTTAGGTGTTTTGGGTGATTATTTTAGGAGAACATGCGCAAGGCAAGGGGCTTCAGAGGTGTGTGTAAGTGCGTAGAGGTGGTGGGCTTTTATAAGAGGGAGGAGGGGCACATTAGGAATGTCTTTAAATATTATTTTAACATAAATTATTTTTCATTATATAATGTTCTAAAACTAATTTATTTCAATGATAAGATAATTTTGGGTCATATAAAGATCATCCAATATAAATTAAGGAAGTTAAGAATATTTTTTAACCCATAATTTCTTTGTTTGACCTTTATTTTACCCGTTTTAATCTTACCGTGATATTTTATTATTTACACTTTGTGGGTTGATTTAATAACCATAACATGTCAAATGATTCAAAAATTGACATTTATGAAATATTTGGGATTATCATAAAAAATTGCTTGAATCATATATTTTTTGGAATTTTAAAACATTAAGTAAACTATTTTATATTTTAAGTTATGAATTATGTCAAATTTGTCGCTATTTATAATTGACTTTTTAAAAAATTAATAAAAACTTTATTACTTATAAAAAATACATTACCTAAATCCCAACATGTCATAGTCATCCATAAAATTTAAAATGTAACATAAATTATGTTATTTAATACTTATTTTAATATTTATAATATCAATTTTTTCAATCCTTCATTAATAATATATTCATTGCAGCATTATTGGGTAATAAATATATATATTTATATAATGTCTAAAAATTAAAAATAAAATACCATGATATAGGAAATGTTTTTGTCTTTATAATTTCTATTTATAATCTAATAGATCATTTATATAATCCTATATTAAAATTGTTTTAGTAAAAGATCATGTTTTTGTTATATTTCACATTACTTTAAATTAATTCTTATAACATGTCTTATCACACCCATGTGGCTCCATGGGGTATTAAAATCTACTCATGTATTAAAATGGTCGTAAATATCTCATAACATATGATTAAGAAATTTTTTAGTGAAATTTATTATTATTATAATATTATTTTTTACCCTTATTTTCCAGATTTACCCTTTAACCATGGAAAATAAAAATAATAACTGAGGTTTCTATTCATATTGTCCAAAAATAAAAGACACTCATTTAAAAAATTTGGAACCTATTATTCCAAATTTGGAATCCATTGTTACAAATTCAAATCACATAATTTTCAAAATTTAATTTCCATTGTTAAAAAGTGGGGTTTTAAAAAGTAAAAACAATAAAAAAATGACATGTGCTTAGTCCGATTTAAATTTAAAATTACTTCCAATGACCAGAATTGCATTAAATTATGAAAACATAATCCAATTAAACACTAAAAACAATTAAAAAGATAATGTAACCAAATAAATAAATTATATGAAAAGGATGTTTGGAATTAAAATGCAGCCTTTTTCAGTATTCATTAAAATATGAATTTAATCAGAAAAATACCCAAATTTCAACCAAGGTAAATATCGATGTCCCAATTTTAAATAAGAAGTTTATTTTCTATAATATAACATATAAAAGATATCAACACTATTTTTTAAAATGCTTTTCCATCAAAAGTTAGTAAACAAACTTTTTAAAAATATTATCGTATTTTATGCATAAAATTAGATTCATTCACATTTTAAACCCAAAAAAAAATCGTTGGATAAATGTGAAGATATTTAATAATAAGTAAAATTATAATATAGTTAATTATATTCATTCTCACCGATACAATGTATAGGTGTTAACTACCATTTTGAAAAATAATACTATTGTTGTATTATTTTTCGGTATAACTCAATATTGTGTGAAACGCAAGATTTTGAAGACAACCATTGTGTCGAGTACGCTATCGTACACAGATTCCAATTTAATGACAAATTTATATTTATTCGTAAATATTAATTGATATGAAAATTAATTATTCAACCAATTATTTGTTCGTTACGTCGTTCCACCATTTTGGAAATTACATCGTCACAATTTTAAAATTGGGCTCGGAAACCTTATTGAAAACCCCTAATCAGAAAAAGATTAAATAAAACAATCACCTTAAAAAAGAATGAGAAGTACAAAAGTCACATTAGATAACAAAAACTAAGATTCAATGTATGAAAATATGGATATGGATGAAAAACTTACCATCTTGTTTGGTTGGAGAGTGATTGAAAACATGATCAGGAGAGGGTTAAGAACTATCAAACCATAAACTTGTGATGGGTTAAAGGTTTTTGATTTCCCAATAAGAAAAGTAAATGATTTTTTTGTTTTAATATTCTTTTCTTAAAGGTGATGAATTTATTTATGAGCTTAACTAAGAACATGAGGAAACATACATACATATCATGTAGAGTTTTATCCTTTAATAAATATCTACCATAAACTTATGTTTCTACAAACCATGAGTATTCAAGATGAATTGGTCACACCTGAAATAATAAAATCATCTTCTAGAAAAACATATAATCCGAAAATTTTGAACAATATATTTCCCTTTTCATTAGACATTATCCAAAACCAAAATGGTAGTACAAGATTAGATAATCTTCTGAAAAGAATAATACTTTATAAAATGAAATGTTAATCTTAAACTCTAAATTTCAATAATCAATAAAAAATTACCCAAATGTTCAACAAATACCATTCAACAAAAACTTTTACATATAATTCTTTCAAAAGATTAATCTAAACTAAAATTGAAAGCCAATATTCAGAAGGATTTGGTCACATAGTCTTCCATGATAAATCATAACATTTATCTCCCAATAACATTGATTAATATAAAAGTCTCATTATGAAAAGTAATTAACCAAATCAAATTTTCTCCATGATAGGTTAATCATTACCATAAATAAACCAAATCACCATATGTCAACAATAAAAACAAGGATTCTTCCAAAATAAAATTCATCCATTACTCCTCAAATAAAATCCCATAGTATTCTATTTTCATTAGGCATATAGGGTTCCAAAAATAGCGAATGTCTTCCAAAATAAAAATTTTAACTTAACTGCCATATCATTTTCCTATAATAAGGATATCCATTTGATAAAACATAAGTTTTCTAAATCAACTTATTCTTGATCCATAGAATCATTTAACTAAAAAGAATATGTAATACTAACCAGGGATTTCATGTAGGCTAGTGGTAGGTTATTCACCCTTCTCACCCTTCGGTTGTGGGTTCAATTCATGTGGCCTTGCTAGATGAGACCAATTTTCACCCATCTTGCAGTTGTCCCTTTTTATAAAACTCAAAAAATACAAAAACTTGTTTTAACCTCAATTTTTGTTTTATACTTCTCATTTTCTTCAAAACTCATAATGACCTCAACATATTAATTAATGAATAATTGTATAAATTTACATTTTTTCACATCTATATGATAAAATAAAACTATTCTAAATAGAATCAACATCATACCTTGATCATGGTGTCCACATGGATTCATCATTATATTTCTCATGTAAATATATGGTCCACACCTTACAACAATGATTTAGAGATCCTTAAAAATAATTTTCATCGTTTATCCAAATATAACTTTTAAAACTTCATTAATATGGGTGTTCATATAAAAATAGTATCTGAACATAATCATTTATGACATATAATTTTAAAACATCTAACAAAACATGATTTTTATAAAATATTAAGACCGATTTTGAGTTGAAAATTTCAATCAATGGTTCTTTTAAAATAGCAAAGTATGTGCAAAACGACTATATTTTGAAAGAAAATATATATTGGTTTCACAAGGGTATCCTTCTTCAGGACCTTTTTCAAAATTAGAATATTCTTAAAAATCTTGTGATAAGGTAAAATATTTGAAAATACCTTGATACTATTCTTCTTTCTTGAAAATATGATAATATTGAGAAAATAGGATTTGATTAAATAAAACCCATAATACACAATTGAATATAGTTATAGTGTAGGTGTATGATATCTCAAACAACTTCTTGGGAGTGAGTTTTATGTTAAAAACGTTTCACAATCATCCAAACATGAATTTTCAATAATTAACGCAAGCATGTCATCTGGAAAAGATAGTAATGTTGTTTGAGCTCCTCCTCCATCCATTTGTAACTGAATTCCTTTGATTTGAAAAAGTTATAAAAGAGTGATGTAACTAAATGAATAGACATGGATAATTACCATGTGGTAATCCAAAACATATAATCCTGAATGTTATCCAAACTGGACTTTGATACCAACTATAAGTCCCCAAACTTAAACCTTACATAATCTTGAGTTTTCATCAAGAATTTACTTTATTTCACATTGAAGATATTTTCAGGTTTATTGTTTTAGATTATTATTCCATAACTATCACATTACATTGAAAAAATTGAAAAGTAGACACTTGAAATTACTATCATTTTTTCATACAACCACAACACTTTAAAAAAGAAACATGGTATTGCTTCGTATTTAAATAGAATGAATTTTAATTGATCCCATACATGACTCTATTCTTCTTTAAGTCCTGTGAATTTTTTTTCAAAACATGGGATGAGAATAACTACATCACTAAGGAATATAAAATAATGAACAAAACCTTCAGGAAATGAATATTTAAAACCCATGAAAACATATCCACAAAATCATATTTTTCACCCATAAAACATAAACTACATAGCTTACATCATGTAATCATATGATTCCTAAAATAATTCATAGAAATCCCATAACATCAAGGTAACTTGTGGAATCCATATCATATATACTTTTTAGCTTTCATAGCTAGATAGAGAGTAATATTCTTGGTTACGTTTGGAATACCCATCCTAGTATATTCCCTAAATCTCTTACAATAAACATTATCATTTACCTCAGTAACACTACCCAATGAATTGGAGAACTATTAGGGGATCACCCACCCTTGTATTATCATAGAACAAACCATACACTTATACAATTCCCATAAATCATAACATAATCATAACAAACAAACCGAGTATAATTGAAAAAATAACACTTCCACTTTGAAATCACATTTCAACTTTACAAGTCGTGCAATAATAAGTCAAAACACATCATTTTAAAATAATATGGAAAACATGTAAAGTATTCATCAATACATAATATTGACTTAAAAGAGATAAATTCCACTCATGATGTACATGTTAAATAAAACATTACAAGTAATTGAAATAATCATTCCAATTTTAAAAAAGATTTAATAAATATAAAAATGAGATTTTTGAATCAATGTGTCCCATACCACATTGAAACATTTGAAAGGAATTAGAATTTTAAAAAACTCATGTCCATGTAAATAAATCCTTAAAAAATTTACAAACATGTACATTAATGATAATGATTTGTAAAAATACATCTTTAAAACATTTAAAACAATGTTTTAGTCAAATAGTCCCTTACCACAAGAGAAAGTATCTGAATAAAAATAATTAATGAATAACATTAAAAAACATATAATATCATGAGAATAATGAGATTCATGATATAATATGTCAGATGGATGTATTTACACTATATAAATGGGAATTTGTGCATAACAACAAATATGTCTCAATGGAATGTAATTTGAGGAGAAATCCCTTGAAAAGATCCTATCCATAGATTAAATAAAAATCAATTACATAATTATGTTTCAAAAATATTAATAAAAACAATATAAGTGGATAATCTATGTAAAAAAATAAAAGGTCCTTCACACAGATTCTTGGAGAAACAAACCCAATGACATGGATATTTAACTCAAAGAATGGAAATTAAGTTAAGATTTACCTTGTAATGTTCGTATAAATGATGTAAGAATTTATCAATGAGTTGATTATGTGTAGAAACAGTATATACACACAAAGGGAAATTGAAATTTAAAATAAAATAAATAAACAGTTATTCCACACATAATCTTGGCATAATATAATCAATGAACTATGCGTAAAACTCAATGAGTGGAAATTGAGGATAGAAATTCCCTTACCATGAATCTAACTTGTTTTTTTCATTTATTAATTTCATGAATAATAGACTTAAGTAAATAAATACTTTATTTATAACATTTTTATATTTTCTTATTCATTTTATATCACTTATTACCATGTTATATCAATTAGCTAATTATTTGAGTTCAGATCAGACATTTTGTCGTTGTTCTGTACTTGAGTCAAAAATGAACTTGTTTTTAAGAAAATTATCCTTGTGTTCATAAGTACATTATATCGAAAAAATTATTCATGATTTAAATAGAATATATACCCATTATATATGTATTTATAATAGTCCATAACACTTGGGGATAAGAAATGAAATGCACCGTTCATGGATACGGTTGGCCGTATGTACGCATGAACGATACGTTCATTTAATTGTCATATTATTGGAATGAAAACTAAATGATAATTAGGTATATTATTATTACAGTATATTATCTATTTTATATATGATACATATGTTCATTTAAACCATTATTTATTTGTTTCATTTATTGCATGAACGAGTCATATCCCTTTGAGGGGGTGGTAGTCCACATTTCCTGAAATGAAATTATCGTATTGACACGTTATGGAAAGTATAAAGGATTGATGTAAAAAAAATTATAGAAAAATATATACAAGATAAATATAATATATATCATATATTAATATATTTCCAATATGATGGCCACCATGAGATGTAGTATGTAAAAATTGATCATTCATCGTTCAGTGAGGTAGTATTTCTCCATACAAAGAAACAATATTTTTCGTATCCATTAGATGGATATGTCGGTAAGTTTAGTTATAATACTTATCATAAAAATATCATATTATATTTAGAATAATGGAATTGTTATGTAATCATAGAATAATAAGATCATAGTGAATGAATAATGAAAAGAAAGGAAAGGATCATTAAAGAAGGTGTTTCCTATAAAATGGATAACTCCTTTTAATTTGAGCCCAAAGGCTTTCTTGAATAGCCTTATTCCAAAGATAAGGATTTTAGGAGTAATGTAGGGATTTTGGTAGATTATTTGACAATATTTTGGGTGATACAAGGTGCTTGAGTGGTGTGAGTAATTATATAGAAGTGGTGGCCTTTTATAAGTGGGATGAGGGGCACTTTAGGAAAGTCATTAAATATTATTTAAATATAAATTTATTTTTAGTATATAATGGTTCAAAACACATTTATTTCAAATATATGATAATTTTGGGTCATATACCAATCTTCTTATTGACACTATAAATGTTTGGAATATTTTTTAACCCTTATATTTTTGGATTAACCTTTAATCAACCGTTTTTAATCTTACCATGATATATTATTATTTACACATTGTGGGTTAATTAATTTAGCATCACATTTCAAACGTCCCAAAAAAGTAGAATTTATGAAATATATGAAAATATCATAACAATTCGTCCAAATATTAGTTTTTAGGAATTTTAAACAATTTAATAACCTATTTTGTATTTGATGTTATGAATTATGTCAATTTTGACACTATTCATACATGACTTTTTAAAAAATTAATAACCACATGATTACTTATAAAAAATACATTAAATCAATCCTAAAATGTCATATTAATCAATAAAATTCATGGATGACAAAAATTATGTCATATAATAATTATTTTAAAATTTATAATATTATGTATTTGAATCATTCATTAATAAAGTAATCACTACAACATCATTGTGTCATAAATAAATTTATTTATTTAATGTATAAATTTTTTAAATAAAATACCATGATGTGAGAAACCGTTTTAGATCTCTTATCACTATTTATAGTCCAATATATCAGTTATATAATCTTATATTATTGTTTTAGTAAAAGATACAAGTTTATGTTATATTTCCCTTTACATCAAATTAGTTTTTATAAGATGTCTTATCAAACCCATGTGTCTCCAAGGGGTCCTAAACTCCACCCAAGTATTTTCATGTCCGGAAAATATCTCATCAAATCTGATTAGGACATGTTTTAGTGTACATTTATATCATTATAATATTATTTTTAATCCATATTTACCATATTTACCCTTTAACCAAGGTAAATATAAATAACTACTAAAGTTACAATTATTAATGTCAAAAAATAAAATACACTTATTTATAAAATTTGGAAATTATGATTCCATATATAGAAACAATTTTCCCAAATTCAAAACACATAAAGTTTTGAAATTATTTAAATTTAATTCATATTTTCAAAACCAAAAAGTAGTGTTTTAAGATGTAAAATCTATCAAAAGATTGACATGTGTTTATGTCTAATTTAAAAGTTAAATTACTTCAATTTACTAGAAGTAGATTAAACTATAAGAACATAATCCAATTAATCATTAAAACCATTTTTAATATAATCAACATATATAAAAAAATTAGATCAAAAGAAAATTTTGAATTAAAATGTAGTATTTTAAACTATTCATTAAAATATGAACCGCATAAAAAAAATTACCAAAAAATAATCCAAGGTAAATTTTGATGTCCCTCCTATAAATAAGATGTTTAAATTTTCAAATAGATCATATAAAATTATCCAAAACTATTTATCAAAATGTTTCTCCATAAAAAGGTAGTAAACCGTCCTTTTAAAAATAATAGAGTATTTTATGCATTAAATTGGATTCATTCCCATTTTAAGTCACTAAAATTAATTTAAAAAATGTAAAATCATTTAAAAAATTGTATAATCATAATATAAATTTTTATGTTCATTTATTCCAATATAACGGCTATGTGTTACCTACCATTTAAAATAATAAAATTATTATTGTATTAATTGTTGATATAATTAAACATTGTTTGCAATAAAAGATTTCGGAAATTTCGGTCGTTGAGTGTTGGGTACACCATCGTACAAGGTTTCCTCTTTAATGTATTATTAATATCTTATTCGTAAATATTAATATATATGGAAAAAAATTATTCTATAAATACTTGGGTCGTTATGCCCACGTTCTGTGGTTCTCTCCTCTACACCAATATGCCCCACATGACATAATCTAATGGAATATCAATCCCATGAAACACGTTTTCTGGGATATCCTAGATATATATAGGCTAATCCTTAAAGGTTTCATCATCATGAACATCGATCTCACAAGAATTTATTATATGTGATTCATCATGATGATAAAGAAGAATATAAGATATGTAAAAAACATCAGGTCTCTAGCTAATTTGGAGGGGTAGTGTTTTCCGATATAGCACAACTCTACTATGCACTAACACCTTGAAATTCCCAATATACCATGGAGAAATCATACTCCCAAAACAAATCCTTTACTACCCATGATGAGTAGTCACCATTAGGAACATGTGATCTCCAATTTCAGACTCCAAAAGAATCTTCCTATAATCAAAATAGGATTTATGATCATTTTTTTACCTTCATTATTTCAATAATTATCTACACCATATTTGCCATATTTTGTTCTAGTTCCAACATGATAATTAATACCTCTTTGAACACAATGGAGAAAAAAGGGTATGGGATAGGTTTTTTCCACAATAATTTATGTGGAACCATACCAATGTTGGTGTTGAAATAAATATTTTATGAATTCTGGACAAAGGGATACTTCCCCATCTACATACTTCCAAAATTCATGACACATAAGAACAACATATCTTATAGAGTATGTATGGTCTACTCAGTATGATAGTCTATATATATATATATGAAAATAATAAATAAGGAACAACTGAGATCCAAAAGCATGCTGGAGACCTCCCCACACCACTGCAGTAAAATGGATATCTTGTTCAGAGATGATCATCCACTATAATATATCGGGTCACACCGCCTCCTACAGATAATAAATCAATAAAACATACACTATCTTGAGTCTTGAATCTATATAATGTGTTTATATTTCTTAAAAAAAAATATAACCCATATATAATCAAATCCTCCTGAATCATGAGAAAAACAGGCAACTGAGTCCATCGGGATGACCTCCCACTTATAGTGGGGAACATCTACTTTATGGATTGAATCACTGAGAAAAAACTTCTCTACCTTCATCTTATAGAAGACCAAACATCGATAATGAAACACTATAACATTAAATTTCCACCAAGGCCACCAAAACTGACCTTGTAAAACTTATTACATCTTCATCAAACTGAGATTTCCCTCCATGGATGAGCTATGGGACTCACAGAGAACCATATAATACATCATCGAAGGGACATAAATACTTTTTTGGAACAATGCCTGTAGTTTTCTATCCTCATACCATATATCAAGGAAATCAATAAAAATAACCTAGTCCTTCCAAACCATTACATATGAATCATGTAGTTGGGGATCATCTACCTTTCCAATATGAAGAGGTGTCACTGAGAGTTCACCAGTCACACTCCATAAACCTCCATATTCATGAACATCATCACTATGTGAATACCTACTCAATATATCAGCTAAACCTTCATACTAACTTTTCATATAAAATCTATTGAATTTTTAATACTGTAAAAATTACATCCACCTATGATAGCACACGTTTATTTAATGTTGGGAGAAGTCATACCTCATGCTCATATGTTTTCAAAAAACCACAAAATTATATCTAATGAGTTAATGTCATGACAAAATAAAAGTAAACATAAATGTCACTTACTCAATATCAATGGTGGAATAGTTATTATCATTATAGAATAACTACCGAGACGCATAAGAAACAATTGATCTATGTTGCATCAGAAAATAGCTGATAACATGTTTTGAAGTGTCATTAAAAACCTCAAACAAAACTCTCTCTACTGTTAAAAAAGTTCTAGAGTGATGACCAACATATCTTACCAGTACTCAAAACCTTCCTAACACTATTTAATCTAGAAGGATGCATAATCCAAATTGGTCAAGGCTATTAGTTGAGTCAAAACCATAGATATTTCATCTATGAATCTCTAGTAATAGCTTGTTAATGAAAGAAAATTCTACACCTCTACCACTATATTAGATAATTCACATGAAACAACTACCTTTATATTCAGTGGATTCATATCAACTTCCTTCTAGAGAATGACATGCCCCATGAAATAGACATCATAAACGAGAACATAAACAATGAAAACACACCTAATAGTTACTCATGATGAACAACATGAAAAATGGAATATTGCTTCCCTACCATAACCTCCTCATGTGTGGATTACACAAGGATTACATTAATGATAACCCCCATGAAATTATCCATTAAATCACAGAACACTACATCTATCAATCCCATGAACATGGATGGAGAGTTCTTTACACTGAACAACATTAAAATAAACTCATAATTCTTATTATGAAAATAAAAATAAGTATTCGGGATATCCTCATCCATCACATGCATATGATGATATCATCACAAAAAATATATTTTTCAAAACCAACATTCGTTCCATACCTCATCAAATAAATTATCATTCCATAGAAGAGGATTGAAGTTCTTCACAATCTGTTGATTTATGTGATGATAATGTATAAACAATATAGAAACATTCATAATCCTATTTCATAAATAAAACTTCTGCACCACAATATGACACACTCATCCGAACAAAACCTCAATGCAACCTATCATTGAGCAGTAATCACATATATTTGATCTCATAAGGTTCCATCCAATATAAAGACATTAGGATATGAGACATGATTGACTGTATGTTGATGCCAAACTTGATCTCTTGTCACAGGGGAAATGTACAGCCTCTTATAGAAATACATTATGTTAGTATTCTACAACAATATAAAAACCCAATTTTTGAACCTCTATTGATGTTAGAGTCAACTAAAACCTCAATGATGATAATTATGGAAAATGCCTATGACCCATCCAAGGTTATCACTTTCAATGTAACACCATTGTATATCCATCAACATAAAAGAAGACAATGTTCCCCATGGAAAAATACATTATACTCTTTAATATATATATATAATCCATGATTAGGTTGATGTTATATGATTTTATATATGAACATAGGATGTCTCACCAAAGTGAAGTTATTTTCAAGAAGTATCTCAAAGACTCTACATAATTCAATCAGTAATCTTGACATCCAATAGGTGTAGTCCATGCTAAGGGAAATTGATGAAACACTATCTCAAGTCCCAAATCATGTTCAATAGAAGTAGTTATAAAGGAGTGTATAAATACCAATTCAAATTAAGAATACACCCATGTATAAATCAAGAAAAGGGAATCTTGATTGACACCTGGCTCACACAAAACCAGAAACTCTAATGTTTGAAACTAATCACGATCTTCTCCTAGTCCTCACTAACACTGGTGATGAAAACCTCCACGAACGTGAACTCCTCTCTAATGACTAGGGGCATCATGGGGTTTTACTCATGCTACCCCATCTTCATTGTAGTGATCTCAAACTGGATCACCTTGTTGCTACTGCCTGAGATTAATCCCCCTCAACAAAACACTAGGCAAAAACTATGTTATCAGAATTGTTGAGAACTATGGATAATGATGACCTCATCCTCTATAGAATAAATAAATTTCTAATACCATTTAATAGGATTGAGATCTACCATCCCTATAAAATGAGTTGATGTTGGACTAGAGTTGTCCCTAACTAACTAAAATCTCTTCTATCCTAGAGACTGGGAACCTCGAACCACAACTCGACTTCTTGAATAATAATGAAAATACCATATTTTAATTATCCAATTCATACTAGTATCCTTTCAATAGCATTTTCTCTCTCTCAAAAAAGACTCCCCACAATTCCATGACATTTCCTCTTCATCAAAAAGTAGATATGATGAATATCTATAAAGGGTCCTAAATTGGATCCCAAAATCTCTCTAACTATAAATCCCATATTGATGCACAAGTAGCTCATGAAGACTAGAACACATCACATTCCATGAATGAAAACCTACTCAAAGTTATTCTCTAATCATCTCCCATATTACTACAATAACCCTAATAGCCCATAAAAACATGAACCATAACTGCCTCCTTGCTCCACGCACAATTGTAACAACCAATGATACCCAATGCTCCTTCCATGAATTGATCTAAATGAAAGATATCGAAACCTCTTACAACTATTATTCATTGAATTATTCTGAAGTGGATCCCTCATAATTCTTTACACTCTTGAGATAATACTATAAAATTTGCTCCCCTTGTGTTCTAATAGTCGACCACAACATGACAATGATCTTCTAGAACATGATATTAAAAATATTTGATTTGAGCCTGATGAGGACATTGACCTAGATCCATCCCTACAAAAAAACACTCTATTTTATATCCATAACCTAGAATATATAATAAATAACAAAAATTATTTATTTATTTTTCATATAGTTCAGTTTTTAACCTATCCCATGGTTTAACCATTTCAAAAAAAATTAGCAAAGAAGAATGATATAGGATCCTTTTATTGTTCTCTACCCCGCAACTAGTATCACTTTGTTTCCCAAGATGAAATAACATTAGTGTATGTGAATCAGATCATAGGGGGCCCTAAATAACTATGTCTCAGCTAGTATCTATTGTTTATAATTCCCACTAAGAAATTTTGTCATCATTTCCCAATCAACCCATGTGATCTCATTTATTCCCATCTCAAATCTCAATCTTATCACTTGACCCGATCATTTGAAACTAGTATATCATGACCCCTACCCACCATGAGTACCCCTCTTAGGCTATCAATGATTTAAGAGAGAGGGTGGATTCTCGAGTTTGGCTTCTAATAGACCTCGGGTTGGCGGTGAGCACCGATATTATTATAAACACACATATATAAGGCATTACCCTATGAGTACATGAGGAAGATATAGATAAGAATAATAAAATAATAATAATATTCTTACACATGCACAAAATATATATATATATATATATATGAATAAATCCCATGTGAAAACATGAAATTCAATACAATACTGAAACAACAGAAAAAGAACTTGAAGAAACAAAATGTAGTAATGATAGTGGCTACGAAGCCCAAACACCTCCTCCAAAACCTTGATCCAGTAATATACATCCACATATCCATCCTACACTGGATAATCTAAAAAATAGTTAATATATAAAGTTATTGTGACAATTACATTATACTAAGTAGTATCCTACCCAAAGGCTCTCATATAAATGATAAAAATAACATGCCATAGCACACTGATTAACAGTGAAACTTATTCATCACCTAAACATGTACAGAAATTTCAAATTCTCACCATGGATAAATCACTCCAAGTATCACATAAAAGATATCATATAATATAATGATGAATCATCAAGGGTGTATTTCTCCATCTTCCCCACTATCTTTCCATTACGCCCCAACGTCACACTTTCTGAGATGTCTCTCTCCGATAAAATCCATCCCGATTATATATGAGAAAGGTATGACAACATACACCTCACGGATCACATCATCACATCATCCCATCCACATATATATATATAGTGACTATGTAATATTTTATATCCACCATAGTTCATCTGAAATGTATCATACATCAGTTATTATTCCTCAAGAGATCAGATCTCATACACTAAGTATGGAACGTTAATCTAGCATAGCCTATAAACATCATATCTATAATAGACTTTTGGATACAATATCATGGGATATATGTGTGTGAGTAACCACAATCAATAATAAACCTATATATATATTTGAAACCTAACCATTGTGAATACTATAAAATTTAACTACCTAGAGAAGAGAGTGGGGCCATAGGGGGTGAACAAAAGTCCATCCTCCCATCGGGGTGTTGGGGGAAACACATAGAGTCCACATTGTGTCAGTCGCCCTAAACTATATGGGTAGGATATCTTATGAAATCACAGAATAAAGAAGGTTTAACATAGATCACACAATAATTATGGGAATATCCTATTTCAAATCTCACCTACATATATTATCACTCAGACACATGGATTTCAATGTTAGGGAGTAGATATCCTATATGCATAAAATAACTTCATGAGATAAAATAATTATTTCATTTCATTTTTTCATTTCCATTCATTAATTAAATTATTATCCATTAAATTAACCATTTACATTATTTTAGTATACATTCATTAACCACAATAATCATTTCCATTACCTCCCAGAATAATCCAAAATGAGCATACAATTTATCAATATTAACATCTCTTCAGAATTTTCACTCCATCAACACCGAGCCCATAAGTTAAGTCACATATTAAACATTATTAGCATTATCGAGAAATCAATGTACTCTATGAAAACCATACTAAGATACCATAATTAAGAAGCGTGAAATAATTCCGATACATATACCTCAAGATGTGGGCAAGGGAAGGAAGATATAACTAGATAGCCGACCACTAGGCATAAAAAATATTCAATTCAAGCAAGAATTTTCCTCTATCACATCACTCGATAAGACAATATTTCACCCATTCAATAATCCCATATTCAATCCCAAAACCATCCTACATATCTCGATTAATCTCATAATGATAGGAGTTATTTTTTTCCATATCATCTGGGCCTCACTGCCCCATACATGTTAATCCTACTTGGCTTAACCCTCCCATGCTTGTATCACATTGCATATCAAATCTCAAATCCCAATCACATAAAAAAGTTATAAAGTGTAAAATATGAACATAGGATTGTGAAATCTATACCTCAATAAAATATATCTTTCCTTCACACATAAATAATCTCTCACTCTTCCAACAACAATTCTCTCAACCTTCTTGAGAAGACGGGAAACTAAATCCCTAGTAATTATTATTATCGAACAACTATTTTTTTATGACTTATTGACTTAACCAATTCTGTCTTAATTGGTTACAACTATAAAAATACTAAATCATCATTCCATAGCAAGATAAAAAATTAATTAATTAATTAACTTAAACACGCTTCCCAATATACATTCCAGTTCCAAAATTCTTGTAGAAATAAAATTTATTAACATTAAATTAATCTTTTTCATCAAGGATATATAACATGATCCAAATTGTAAATAAAATTATTTCAAAAATGGAAATAAATGTTCATTTAAACATGAATAATCACATCAATTTAATAATTATCAAATTAAAAAGATCACCACATTAATTAAACATTTCTCTTTATTTTCCGTCTAATTAATTATCAACAAATTTCTGATTTATGTTATTTAAGATGTTCCATTTGGAAAAACATGCTAAAATGAGAATAATATAACACTACAGAATCATAGTGTATATCAATTACGATACGTATAATCAAGAGGAAAATCATTATAATGGTAGAAGATAACAATAGACTATTGAAATCTAATTATTTTTTAATCCATTTTAAATTTTTCTTTGGTTAGTTTCAATTTTATACTAGGGGATAATCCTTGTTAACATTATGATTCAATGTATATAAACAGTTGAAGAAATGAATCCCATACATGAAATAAAGAAGCATCATATGACTAACTACACCAAAAATAGGGGGCACGATTATGATGGAATCCATATTGGAGGAAACACATTCTAACAAGAGTATTTTTTCATTACTCTAAGGGAAGGGTGTAGAACCATAAATCTCGAGAGGAAGCAAAATGAAGGAATAATGGGAAATAATATCATTTCCAACTAGACAGATATGGGATGATTATAATTTTTAGGAAATAAATGATTTAATTCCAACTATTGTGGATGTCATTGAACTTTATGTGGAAGGACATGATTACAAACTCAACCATCTCAGAAAAACCAATGATATAATTATCCATGAAAATTTAGAAATTGAAGTCCCTTGATTCATGATAGAGAAAGGAATGCATAGTCATTTTAATGAAACTATAAAATATTCCCACATAGTATATTTCACATAGATGGAAGCACCACATAAAAAACACATATATCTGAAGGCTCCAAGTAGTCATTTTCACATACCCGATCAATGTAGTCGATTACTCAAGCAACTGATCAGTCACGTAGCTGGTCCATTTAGTTGATCAATCCATATAGTCACTTCACAAAATTGAAAAATCCAAATAGAAAATTTGTATATCCTTTCCAACCATGTTTCTAATTCTTAGATTTAGTCCTTTTCTCAATATAGTTTATTTCATTGACTGTGAATTTTGTTGTCACCCAAGCTGTGAACTGCACATTCATGATGTGAAAACCTTACAACTCATGGACACACTCTTCTTCATCAATTTAGTATTTAAACACCTCCATACCCACTCTAACCCTCTTATAAGAAATATGGGCTTTATGAAAATTTAAATGTGTCGGACTAGATGGATTTGAGACCTTAGAATGCATGGAGGATCTTGAGATTTTATGTTTCTATTTTCACTCTCTATGTTAACTATGTGTTACTGTACCCTTAAAAACCACATAGTAGAAACCTATAAGACTTATTTTCCATGAAATGATACAAAAAATATGACTAAAATAATATTTCATTTATATAAATTAATTTTTATGTCAAGGTAAATATAAAAATACTTATATGTTCTAGCGTAGTTCTTATATTACATGAAATAATTTAAATTGGTGACATGTTGATTATATTTTTAAATGAGTAATTTTTTATGAATTTAATGCTGAAATACGACGATAGGTATTTTAAATTAAATTTGTAACATGAAATTCATTATTTTATAGCTTTTTAAATAAATCATTGACAAATAACCCTTAAATCTATATAAATTGGAATTTTCATATATCAAAAACAATTTATAAATTAATGAAAATAAAAAAAATATTCATTCATAACATCATGACAAATACTTTAAAACCCATTCCATTTACCCATTTATGTTACCCTTGACACTTAATAATTAATTTATTCACCCTTAAAGAATGATATTTTTTTAAACATTTCATCGAATATTTTCAATAAAAATGGACTCATTATACCTATTCTAAAACACATATAATATTTAGGTTTCTCTTCATATTTTACTCTAATTTCACTCTAAAACAACTTATAAAAAATATTAAGTCTCTAATTTAGATAAAAATTCCTTCTCCAAAGGTTTTAGACATAATACAAATGACATTAATCAACTAAATAAAGGTGTTAGTTCCCAACTAAATCATTCATTTCATGTTTATGGTTTTTTCTATAAAATATCTTTTAAAATTTGTGGTATTATTCATCAGTGATTCTATACATATATTATTTTTAACATTTTCTTCTATAATTTAGGAAATATATCTCATTACCTTTCAATTATCCATTTCTACATGTAATTACTACATCAAGGCATAGATATCATATTTTATTTATTTTCTAATATATTCATTATATCATTAAATGTTTTATTAATTTTATTAAAATTCATCAATTTTTTATAACAATACTAAATTTTTTAGTTTCTCATTTCATTTAAACTCATATAAATATTTTTTAATAGTGGTGTTTTTTCTCTAACTAATTGAACACTGATGTTTTAATTTTAATATAACTCACTCAATGATATTGTGAAAAATAAATTACATGATTGAATATAAAATTATTAATAATATTTTGATTTTATTTATGTTTTTGAATGGAAAATAATAAAAATAATCATTATATTAAAATTAATCATTCGTAGTAATTTTTATAATCTAAAATAGTCATACTGTGGATGAGTTTATAAATTATAAAAATATACCAGACTAGTTGACTCGTTTTCTTAAAGAAAGACATCAAATAAAATCTGTTATAGTTTTTGAGATTATATAACATTGGGATAAGGTAATTTTATTTATACAATTATATAAAATCTATTTTGAAATTATGAACTTAATAAAAAAAAAGTTATAATTAATTTAATCCTGAGATATGATATAAATAATTTAAATAATTTATCTAATTTTATTATTTAAGAAGTTTAAGGCCTTATGACGGAACTTGAGACTCGATGTAATGGTATTCTTCTAATCCTTTTTATTATTTATATAGTTTCACTCAAATATATCTATCAAAATTTCTATACCAATTTTCTTCCACAAATATTTATTTATATATATAATCAAAAATATTTTACTCTTTTCTTTTATTTTCATCCTAGTAAGGAACTTCATTACCCATTTCATTTAACTTATTAGGTTCATCATTATTTCTTATGGTTATCAGTTAAAATTAATTATTCTACAATACTTATTCATGTTATGGTTCTTGAAAATTATATATGATGATAGGGAAAATATAATATACACCTTCAATATATAATTCAATGATTCATTCTCATGAGAAATTATGTTACAAATTATTGATTAAGTTATTCCATGATAAGTGATTATGATTGATTACGAGTGATATAAATATAATGTAAAACAATCCCTCAAGATCATTGTATTTCCTCCATAATTGTGAGTTTTATTTATAAAAGACTCATATGGAAAATAACAAGACATTATTATTTAATATAATTTTATGATAGCACACATGTTCATATTTTATTTGTAAAATTAAATTATTCTAAATGATATTCATTTTTAATGGAATATCTAGTGTTCATCCATTTGTATACATATGAATAATACTTATACACATTTCATATATTTTAATAAAATATTTAACGGTTTAAGTGTGATTATGAACAATAAGGAAATCAATGTTATAGTTATGGATATTATTCATTAATTATTAATGTATTTTGTTTAAAGAACCTATTTTTATAGAATAATATAATATGAGTGATATTTTGTTTTGTTTTTATGTAATAGATTTCCTAATAATTTAATGAACTAAAACTAATGGTACTTGTAATCCTTTTGTAGTCATATTTTTCGTAATCCATATGATTATGGGATGTTTATATCTGATACATTACCCATTTTCTGTAACTATATGAGTTTTTTTCATTTATTGGCCATGTAGGATAAGGAATGCAAGAAACCAATGAATATAAATGACATAAATAGATTACTTTTTTTAGTTGGATATAATTGGGGATTTATTGAAAATTATTCTTGATTATAAACTGATTAACAAAGTTACTAAATAATGGGGGTAAATTTACATGACTATAGGAATGCGAAGGGAGTTTTTAATAATTGAAGAATATATTGATCGTTGGACCAATATTAACGTTACCATCATAGAAGGGTTTATATTTTATATATATTTATGCATTTTTATAATGGTTGGTGTTGTATCCTTATGAAAAATGATAGGGTTTTTCTTATGCGTTATAGAAATTAAATACCAATAAAAATAATTATTCAAATCATGATCTATATTAGGAATTAGTAATAATTCTACGGTAGAATTGGAGATAATATTTTAATCGTTATATATCAATCATTTATATGTATTAGAATATTTTTATGTATATATTCGTATAAAAATATTTTAATGTGATATAATGGAGTTTGATGGAACTACTCGAAGATAATGTTGGGGTAATAAACTGCCAGTATAAAAAATAAACAAAAGGTAGTAGATTCATTCTGTAAATAGTATCATGGATATATATCAATGATAATGATAGGTAGGTATATAATGATCAATTATTTTTTAAATTTAGAAATGGAAATATTCAAAGAAGGGTAAATATCAATTCATTTGCAATAAATTTACGAACCATATTTTCAATAGAAGATAAATAAATGTCAATAAGATAGAAAGGATATATAATGAGTGATTAAATAACTAGAGTATTGGGATAATGATAAACTGATTTTATAAAGGTAAATAATTGATGTTTAAAAAGTGACTATATATATCCCATTATATGATCTGAATAGAGAATTTACATATGAATCTCATAGCATTAATTTATCTATACACACTTGAATCAACAATATATTTTGGTATGTAAGAGAAAACTATGGGTGGGATCACATTATGTGGGAAAATATTGATTATGTTTCAAGATACGTGGATTTCCAAAAAAATTAATATATATGAGACATGTTCCTCAAACTATCTTGTAATAATTCATGCGGTAAAATTGATATCATGTTCAGAGATGATCATCCTCTGTATTCTGTCGAGTCACACCACCTCTTCCATATACTAACTCAACAAAATTTCCACTATCTTGAGTCTTGGATCTATATAATGTGTATAGATTTCATCAAAAAAATAAAATATAACCCATATAGAATCAAATTCTCCCTAATCATGAGAAAAACAGGTAACTGAGTCCATTGGGATGACCTCCCACTTACACTGGGGAACATTTAATTTATAGATAGAATCACTGAGAAAATGCTTCTCTACCTTCATCTTATAGAAGACCAAACATCAAGAATCAAACACTATAACATCACATTTCCACCCAGGCCACCAAAACTAACCTTGAAAAGCTTAGTACATCTTCATCAAACTGATATTTCCCACCATGGATGAGCTATGAGGCTCACAGAGAACCATATAATATATCATCAAAGGGACATAAATACATTTTTGGAACAAAGCCTATAGTTTTCGATCCTCATACCAGAAATTAAGGGAATAAATAAAAACAACCTAGTCCTTCCAAACCTTTACATACGAATCATGTAGTTGTGGCTCATCTACCTTTCCAATATGAAGAGGTGTCACTGAGAGTTCATCAGTTACACTCCATACACCTCCAGATTTATGAACAACATCACTATATGACTACCTGCTCAATATATCAGTTAAACCATTATACATACTTTTCATATAAAAAATCTTGAATTTTTAATACTATAATAATTACATCCACCTATGATAATACAAGTTCATTTAATGCTGGGAGAAGTCACACCTTATACTCAAATGTTTAAAAAAAACAGAAAATTATATCTGATGAGTTAATGTAATGATAAAATAAAAGTAAACAAAAATTTTACTAACCCAAGATCAATGGTGGAATAGTTATTCTCATTAGAGAATAACTGCTGAGACACATAAGAAACCATTGATATATGTTGCATCAGAAAATAGCATATAACAAGTTTTGAAGTGTCATTACAAACGTAAAACAAAACTCTCCACTGTTAAAAAAGTTCTAGAGTGATGACCAACATCTCATAGAAGTACTCAAAAGCTTCCTAACACTATTTATTCTAGAAGTATGCATAATTCTAATATTTCAAGGCTATTAGGTGATTCAAAACCATAGATATTTCATCTATTAAACTCTTGTAATAGCTTTTCAAAGTAAGAAAATTTTACACCTCTACCACTATATTAGGGAATGCACATGAAACAACTTCCTTTATATTCAAAGGATTAATATCAACTTCCTTCTAGAATAAGACATGCCCCATGAAATAGACATCAAAAACTGAGAACTTAAACTATGAGAACACACCTAATAGTTACTCTTGATTAACAACATGAAAAATGGAATGTAGTTTATCTACCACATCCTCATCATGTATAGATTACACAAGGATTAAATCAATGATAAACACCATGAAATTATCCATTAAATCCCAGAACACTACATCTATCAATCCCATGAACATGGATTGAGAGTTCTTCACACTGAACAACATTAAAATGAACTCGTAATGCTTATTGTGAAAATGAAAATAAGTATTTGGGATATCCTAATTATTCACATGCATCTGATGATATCATCACAACAAATATATTTTTCAAAACCAAAATTTGTTCCATACCTCATCAAATAAATCATCATTCCATAGAAGAGGATTTTAGTTTTTCACAGTCACTTGGTTTATGTGATGATAATGTATAAAAAATATAGAAACATTATTAATACTTTTTCATAAATAAAACTTGTGCACCTCAATGTGACACACTAATCCGAACAAAACCTCAAGGAAACCTATCATTGAGCATTAATCACATATCGTTGTACTCATAAGGTTCCATCCAATAAAAAGACATTTGGATATGAGACATTATTGACTGTATGTTGATGCCAAACATGATCTCTTGTCACATGGGCAATGTACAACCTATTATAGAAATACATTATGGTAGTATTCTAAAACAATAGAAAAAAAATAATTTTTGAACCTCTATTGATGATAGAGTCAACTCAAACCTCAATGACGATAATTATGGAAAATTACTATGACCCATCCATGGGTATCACTCTCCATGTAACACCATTTTATATCCATCAACATTATAGAAGACAATGTTCTCCATGAAAAAATACATTATACTATTTACTATATATAGGGAATCCATGATGAGGTTGATGTTATATGATCTTATCTATGAATATAGGATGTCTCTCCAAAGAGAAGTTATGTCCAAGATGTATCCTAAAGAGTCTACATAATTCATTCAGTAATCCTAACATCCAATAGGTGTAGTCCATGCTAAGGGAAATTGATGAAAAACTATCTCAAGTCCCAAATCATATTCAATAGAAGTAGTTATAAAAGTGTGTAGAACTACAAAATCAAATGAAGCATACACCCTTGTAGAAAACAAGAAATGGGTATCGTGATTGACATCTGGCTCACACAAAACTAGATACTCTAATGTATGAAACTAATCATGATCTTCTTCTAGTCCTCACTGATGTTGGTGATGAAAACCTCCACGAACGTGAACTCCTTTCTCAGGATTAGGGGAATCATGTGGTTTTACTCATGCTACCCCATCTTCATTTTAGTGATCTCAAACTAGATCACCTTGTTCCTGCTTCCTGAGATTAATCCTCCTCAACAAAACACTAGGAACAAACTATGTTATCATAATTGTTGAGAACTATGGATAATGATGACCTCATCCTCTATAGAATAAATATATTTCTAATACCGTGTAATAGAATTTATATCTACCATCCCTAGAAAATGATACGATGCTGGACTAGAGTTTTCCCCAACTTACTAAAATCTCTTATGTCCGGGAGACTGGGAACCTCGAACTACAACTCGACTTCTTGAATAATACTAAAAATCCCATATTTTAATTATCCAATTCATCATAGTCTCCTTTCAATAACATTTTCTATCTCTACACAGAGCCTCCCCTCAATTCCATGACATTTCCTCTTCATCAAGAAGTAGATTTGATGAATATATCTAAAGGGTCATAAATTGGATCCCCAAATATCTCTAACTGTAAATCCCATATTGATGCACAAGTTGCCCATGAAGACGAGAAAACATCACATTCCAAGAAAGAAAACCCACTCAAAACTATTCTCTAAGAATCTCTCATCTGACTAATAAAATCCTAAGAGCCTATAAAAACATGAACCATAACTTCCTCATTGGTCCACGCAAAATTGTCGCAACCAATGATACCCAATGCTGCTTCCAAGAATAGATCGAACTGTAAGATATCTAAACTTCTTACAACTAGTATTCAATGAATAATTCTGAAATGGATCCCTCATATTTCTTTACACTGTTGATATAAAACTATAAAAGTGTGCTCTCGTTGTGTTCTAATAGTCGAAAACAACATGACAATGAACTACTAGAACATGATATAAAAAATAAATTATTTGAGCCTGATGAGGACATTGACCTAGATCTATCCCTACAAAAAGAAGACACTATTTTATCACCTAAACCTAGAATATATAATTAATAACTCTAATTATTTATTTATTTTTCATATAGTTCAGGTTTTAACCTATCCCATGGTCTAACCATTTCAAAAAAAATTATCAAACAAGAATGATATAGGGTCCTTTTATTGGTCTCTACCCCGCAACCAGTATCACTTTGTTTCACATGATGAAATAACATTTGTGTATGTGAATCAGATCATAGGGGGCCCTAAATTACCATGTCTCAGCTAGTATATATTGTTTATAATTCCCACTATGATATGTTTTCATCATTTTCCAATCTACCCATGTGATCTCATTTATTCCCATCTAAAATCTCCATCTTATCACTTGACCCTATCATTTGAAACTAGTCTATCATGACACCTACCCACAAAGAGTACACCTCCTGGGATATCAATTATTTAAGAGAGAGGGAGGATGCTTGAGTCCAACTTCCAATAGACCCCATGTTGGCGGTGAGCACTGATGTTATTATAAACACACAAATATGAGGCATTACCATATGAGAGTACATGAGGAATATATATATAAGAAGGATAAAAAAATTATAATCTTCTTACACATACACAATATATATATATATGAATAAATCCCACGTGAAAACATGAAATTCCATTCAATACTAAAACAATAGAAAAAGAACTAGAAGAAACAAAAGGTAGTAATGATAGTGCCTACGAAGCCCAAACACCTCCTCCAAAACCTTGATCTAGTAATATCCAACCACATATCCATCCTACACTGGCTAAACTTTAAAAATAGTTAATATATAAAGTTATTGTGACAATTAAATTATACTAAGTAGGATCCTACCAAAATGGTCTCATATAAATGATAAAAATAACATTCCATAGAACACTGATTAATGATGAAACTTATTCCCCACCTAAACACGTACACTAATTTCAAATTCTCACCATGGATAAATCTCACCAAGTATCACATAAAAGATATAATATAATATAATAATGAATCATCAAGGGTGCATTTCTCCATATTCCCCACTAGCTTTCTGTTATTCCCCAATGTCACACTTTCTGAGACGTCTCTCTCCAATATAATCATTCATGATGATATATGAGAAAGGTATCACAACATTCATCTCACGTATCACATCATCACATCATCCCATCCACATATACATATATAGTGACTATGTAATTTTTTATATCCACCATAGTGCATATAAAATGTATCATACATAAGTTATTATTCCTCAAGCAATCAGATACCATTCACTGAGTATGGAACTTTAATCCCCCACAGCCTATAAACATCATATCTATAATAGACTTTTGGATACAATATCTTAGGATATATGTGTGTGAGTAACCAAAATCCATAATAAACCTATATATATATATATATATGAAACCTAACCATTGTGCATACTATAAAATGTTACTACCAAGAGAAGAGAGTGGGGCCGTAGGGGGTGAACATAAGTCCATCCCTCCATCGAGATGTTGGGGGAAACACCTAGAGTCTACTTTGTGTCAGTCACCCTAAACTATATCGGTGGGATATCTTATGAAATAATAGAATGAAAAAGGTATAACATAGATCACACAAGAATTATGGGAATATCCTATTTCAAATCTCACCAACATATATTATCACTCGGACACATGGATTCTATTTTTAGGGAGTAGATATCCTGTATGCCCAAAATAATTTAAAGAGATAAAATAATTATTTCATTTCATTTTTTCATTTCCATTCATTAATTAAATTATTCTCCATTAAATTAACCATTAACATTATTGTAATATACATTCATTAACCAAATGAATAATTTCCATTCCCCCCAGTATAATCCAAAATGAGCACACAATTTATCAATATTATCATCTTTTCAGAATTCTCACTCCATCCACACCAAGCCCATATGTTAAGTCACATATTAATCATTGTTAACATTATTGATAAATCCATTTAATCTAATAAAACCATCCTAAGATACCATAATAAATAATCTTGCAATACTTCACATCCATATACCTCAAGATGTGGGAAAGAGAATGCAAATAAAACAAGATACCCGACCACTAGGCATCAAAAATATTCAATTCAAGCAAGAATTCTCCTTTATCACATCACTCGATAAGACAATATTTCACCCATTAAATAATTCCATATTCAATCCCAAAAACCCACCTACATATCTCGATTGATATCATAATGTTAGGAGTTATCTATTTCCATATCATCTGGGCCTCACTGCCCCATACATGTTAATCGTACCTGGCTCAACCCTCCCATGCTTGTATCACATCGCACATCGAATCTCAAATCCTGATCACATAAAAAAGTTATAAAGAGTAAAATATGAACATCAGATTGTGAAATATAGACCCTAATAAAATATATCTATCCTTCAGACATAAAGAATCTATCGCTTCACCAACACAATGCTCTCAACCTTCTTGAGAAGACGGTAAACTAAATCCCTAGTAATTATTATTATCGAACAACTATATTTTATTCCTTATTGACTTAACCAATTCGGTATTGATTGGTTACAAATCTAATAATGCTAAATCATCATTCTAAAACAGGATAAAAATTAATTAATTAATTAACTTAAACATGTTTCCCAATATACATTCCAGTTCTAAAATTCTTGTGGAAATAAAATTTATTAACATCACATTAATCCTTTTCATCAAGGATATGTAACATGATTCAAATTGTTAATAAAATTATATCATCAAATGGAAATAAATGTTCATTTAAACATAAATAATCACATCAATTTAGTAATTATCAAATTAAAAATATCACCATATTAATTAAACATTCCTCTTCTTTTTCCGTCCAATTAATTATAAATAAATATCTTCTTTATGTTATTTAAGATGATCCATTTGGAACAGCATGCTAAAATGAGAATAATATAACACTACATAAGAATAGTGTATATCAATTATAATACATAAAATCAAGAGGAAAATCATTATAATGGTATAAGATAACAATATAAAATTACAATATAATTATGTTTTAATCCATTTTCAATTGTTCTTTGGTTAGTTATAATTTTATACTAGGTGATAATCCTTGTTAACATTATGATTCAATGTATATAAATAGTAGAAGAAACTAATCCCATACATGAAATAATGAAGCAACATGTGACTATATACTCCAAATATAGGGGGCATGATTATGATGGAATCCATGTTGGAGGAAACACATTCCAACTAGAGTATTTTTTTTCATGACTCTATGGGAATGGTGTAGAACCTTAAATCTCGAGCGGAAGAAATATGAAGGTATAAAGGGAAATAATGTGATTTCCAACTCGACAGATATGGGATTATTAGAATTTTTGGAACATAAATGATTTAATTCCAACTATTGTGGATTTCATTGAACTTAATGTGGAATGACATGTTTACAAACTCAACCATCTTAGAGAAATCAATGATATAATTATCCATGAAAATTATGAAATTGAAGTCCCTTGTTTCATGATAGTGAAAGGTATTCATAGTAATTTTCATGAAACTATAAAAGATTCCCACATAGTATATATCACATATATGGAAGCACCACATAAAAAACACATATATCTGAAGGCTCCAAGTAGTCATTTTCACATACCCGATCAACGTAGTAGATTACTCAAGCAGCCAATCAGGCACGTAGATGATCCATTTAGTTGATCCATCCACACAGTCACATCACATAATTGATACATCCAAAGAGAAAATTTGTATATCCTTTCCAACCATGTTTCTAATTATTACATGTAGACCTTATCTCAATATATTTGACTTCACTGACTGTGAATTGGGTTGTCACTCAAGCTGTGATCTGTACATTCACTTTGTGAAAACCTTGCAACTCATGGACACAACCTTCTTCCTCAATTTATTATCTTAACACCTCCATACCCACTCTAACCCTCTTATAAGTAATATGGGATTTAGAAAAAATTTAATGTGTCAGACTATATATGGATTTGAGACCTTAGAATGCATGGAGGATCTTGGGATTTTTTGTTTCTATTTTCTCTATCTATGTTAACTATGTGTTATTGTACCCTTAAAAACCCCATAGTAGAAACCTATAAGACTTATTTTTCTTGATATGATACAAAAAATATGACTAAAATACTATTTAATTTATATAAATTAATTTATATGTCAAGGTAAATATAAAAATACTTTTATGTGATAGTGTAGTTCTTGTATTACATGAAATAATTTAAAATGTTGACATGTTGATTATATTTTTAAATGAGTAATTTTATATGAATTTAATTAGAAAATATTATTATAGGTATTTTAAATTAAATTTATAACATGAAATTCATTATTTTATATCTTTTTAGATCAGTCATTGAAAAATAACCATTAAATCTATATAAATTGGAATTTTTATATATCAAAAATGATTTATAAATTAATGAAAATAAAAAAATATTCATTCATAACATCATGATAAATACTTTAAAACCCATTCCATTTATCCATTTATGTGACCCTTGACACATAAAAAATAAATTATTCACCCTTAATGAATGAATATTTTTTAAAATTTCATCGAATATTGTCAATAAAAATGGACTCATTATACCAATTATAAAACACATAAAATATTTAAGTTTATCTTCATATTTTACTCTATTTTCACTCCAAAACAACTTACACAAATTATTAAGTCTATAATTTAGATAAAAATTCTATGTACAAAGGTTTTAGACTTAATACAGATGACATTAATCAAACAAATAAAGGTGATGGTTCCCAACTAAATCATTCATTTCATGTTTATGGGTTTTTCTATAAAATATATTCTAAAAATTGTTTTATTATTCATCAGTGATTCTATACCTATATTATTAATAAAATTTTCTTCTATAATTTAGGAAATATATCTCATTATCGTTCAATAATCCCTTTCTACATGTATTTACTACATCAAAGCATAGATTTCAGATTTTATTTATTTTCTAATATATTAATTAAATCATTAAATGTTTTATTAATGTTATTAAAATTCATCAATTTTTTTAATAAAAAACTATTTCTTTTATTTTTTCATTCCATTTAAACTCATATAAATCTTTTTCCATAGTGGTGGTTTTTATATACCTAATTGAACATTGATGTTTTAATTTTAACAAAACTCACTCAGTGATTTTTTGAAAAATAAATTCCATAATTCAATATTAAATTATTAATAATATTTTGATTTTATTTATATTTTTGAATGAAAAATAATAAAAATAATTATTATATTAAAATTAATCATTCATAGTTATTTTTATAATCTAAAACAGTCATACTGTGGATGATTTTATAAATTATAAAAATTTACCAAACCAGTTGACTCATTTTCTTGAAGAATGACATCAAATATAATCTCTTATAGTTTGTGAGAATATATAACAATGGGATAAGGTAATTTTATTTATAAAATTATATAACATCTATTTTTAAATTATGAACATAATAAGAAATAAAAATTATAATTAAATTAATCATGAGATATCATATAAATCATTTAAATAATTTATCTAGTTTTAATATTTAAGAAGATTAAGGCCTTATGAGGGAACTTTAGACTCGATGTAATGGTATTATTCTAATCCTTTTAATTATTTATATATTTTCAATCAAATATATCTCTCAAAATTTCTATACCAATTTTCTTCCACAAATATTTATTTTTATATATAATCAAAAATATTTTACACTTCTCTTTTATATTCCTCCCAATAAGAAACTTCATTACCCATTTCATTTAACTTATTGGGGTCATCATTAATTCTTATAGTTATCGGTTAAAATTAATTATTCTACAATATTTATTCATTTTATGGTTCTTGAGAATTATATATGATAATAGGGAACAAATAATATACACCTTTAATATATTCTTCAATGATTCATTCACATGAGAAATTATGTCACAAATTATTGATTATGTTATTCCATTAAAAGTGATTATGATTGATTATGAGTGATATAAATATAATGTAAAACAATCCCTGAAGATAAATATAGTTCTTCAATAATTTTGAGTTTTATTTATAAAACACTCATATGGAAAATAAGAAGATATTATTATTTAATATAATTTTATGATGGCACACAAGTTCATATTTGATTTCTAAAAATAAATTTTTCTCAATGATATTCATTTTTAATGGAATATATAGTGTTTATCATATTGTATACATATGAATAATAATTATACACTTATCATATATTTTAATAAAATATTTAATGGTTTATGTGTGATTATGAAAAATAAGGATATCAATGTTACAGTTATGGATATTTTTCATTAATTATGAATGTATTTCATTTAAAGAACCTATTCCTATAGAATAATATACACTGAGTGATATTTTTTTGTGTTTCTATATAATGTATTTCCTAATAATTTAATGAACTAAAACTAATGGTCTTTGTAATCTTGTTTTAGTCATATTGTTTGTAATACAAATGATTATGGGATGTTTATATCTGATACATTACCCATTTTATGTAACTATATGAGGCTTTTTATCATTTATTGGCCACGTAGGATAAGGAATGTTAGAAACCAATGAATATAAATGATATAAATATATTAATTATTTTAGTTGGATATAATTGGGGAATTATTGAAAATTATTCTTGATTATAATTTGATTAACAAAGTTACTATATAAAGGGGGTAAATTTACATGACTATAGGAATCGAAGGTAGTTTTGAATAATTGAAGAATATATTGAACATTGGACCAAAATTAACTTTACCATAATGAAAGGGTTTATATTTTATATATATTTATGCATTTTTTGAATGTTTGGGGGTGAATCCTTATGAAAAATGATAGGTTTTTTTATGCGTTATAGAAATTAAATACTAATAAAAACAATTATTCAAATCAAGATCTATATGAGGAATCAAGAATAATTCCACGGTAGAATTGGAGATAACATTTTAATAGTTATATATGAATCTTTTATATGTATTAGAATATTTTTATGTATATATTCTTAAAAAATATTTTAACGTGATATAATGGAGTTTGATGGAACTACTAGAAGATAATGTTTTGGTAATAAACTACCAGTATAAAAAATAAACAAAAGGTAGTAGTTGCATTGTGTAAAAAGTATCATGGAGTTATATCAATGATAGTGATAGGTAGGGATATAATGATCATTGATTTTTTAAATTTCAAAATGGAAATATTCAGAGAAGGGTAATTATAAATTAATTTTCAATAAATTTATGAACCATATTTTCAATAGAAGATAAATAAATTTCAATAAGATAGAAAGGTTCTATAATGAGTGATTAAATCACTAGAGTATTGGGTTATTGATAAACTGATTTTATAAAGATAAATAATTTTTGTTTAAAAAGTGACTATATATATCCTCATTATATGATCTGAATAGAGAATTTACTTATGAATCTCATAGCTTTAATTTATCTATACACACTTGAATGAACAATATATTTTGGTATGTTAGAGAACACTATGGGTGGGATAACATGATATGAGAAAATATTGATTATGTTTTAGGGTACTTGGATTTCCAAAATATATATATATATGAGCCATGTTCCTCAAACTGTCTTATAATGTCTCCTTATACCATTATGAAATTTGGATATTATCAAATTAAATTTTTTGTTCGTTTACAAAATGCATACGTGAGGAATGATTACATATGGTTCATATAGATGAGAATACATTTTCAAATAATATACTAATGTTGATAGATCATCTACACCTACAACGATTCTTACTATACCACACTATGATTTTGTGAAATTTTTTATTTCAAATTAAAATATTATATTTTTTCTTTTCACAGAACACTAAATATAACTTTTGTTAAAAGAAATTAGTTTTTTTGATTGCATTACACACAACCCTAAACTAATCTTCCAATACATGAACATTATGATAAAATATTAACACACAAATGACATAGTTAGCCTAAATTACACACAACACTATGTTTATCTTGAGTTAAATACAACAACGAGTTTAAAAGAAATGTTAAATAGTATTAAAATATTATTATCCAATATAGAAATTATAAATTAGAAGTTAGAATGGTGGATGTTAATAGTTATAACTAAATTATAAAATTAGTTTTTACACATATATATTAGATGAATTATTTGGTGAACAATTAAGAATAAGAGAAAATATACCCATTATGCAAATATATAAATTTTTTTCTGGAAAACATATTTTTATGAAATAAAACTCATTTTAGCTCAATAAATAAATTAAACCAATATTTTAGGAACAATTTTAATAAAATTAATATAGTCTATATTCAAATGAATATATAATATATGTTATATGTGTTTCTTGGATAATAGATATTAACATATCCATCATTCATCTTAAAAATGTCTTTTTTTCTAAAAATAGGTGTTCTCTCCTTTTTATGACCGAATAACATTATGAAATATTTTTTTCACTCTTATAAAATTATTTTTATAAAATAGACATCATTTTATAATTCATTTGCTTAATATTATCTTTGGGTGAAGTTTTTTGATTTTTTCTAAAATATTTCCTTTTTGGATGAATAGTGAAATATTGTAAATTTTAAATGAAAAATACCTTTCCATTTAATATATTTAAAAAGATAAATTATAAATTAAATTGGTTTCAATGTATAATTAGTAAATTATAAATAAATTAATCTTATTTATGACATTGAAATCAATTTCACATTCAAATTGTATATAAAAATAATTGAACATTTCTATTTAAAAACAATTATCTCTTATTATGTATGTGGGAATAATTTTAAATAAATTCTTGAATATTATTATATATTAATTTGAAAAAAATTGATTCCATATTTTAAATCAAAATAATTTATATTTTATAATGAGTCCAAATTAATTTTTGGCCAATATTATTAGTGAAACCAATTGAAATTAATCATGATTATTAAGGGAAATATTAGTTTACGAAACGAAAACAATTGTAATTAAAGGAAAAAATGACATTGAAACATGTCTAATACCGGTTTTATAGATATATTTCTACCATATCCATTCATGTATATATTTTTTTGTGTTAGTTAATAATCTTTTAGGTAAAAATATGTGTATAACAAACAGTCATTACAAAAATATCAACCATATCCTCTCCCCTACAAATAAAACACCACCACCTCTCCCCATCTCCTCAAACCATTAAAAAACAATTGTTTCTTATAATAAAATCCTAGAAATGTTCTCCACTTACCTAAAATTTCCCTAGAATCGTTAATATTTTCATAAATTAAACAATAGAATTCTCTTGATGCAAACCAAACGGTGATACCCGAAAAAGAGGTAGCATTCCTCAATGAGAATTTTTTTTACTTATTTGTCAAAAATAATTAATTATATTATAACATTATTACATAATAAAATCAGTATAATAAATAAATATATATTCTTAGGTTTTTTTTTGACCAAAAACAACATTCACTTCCATCAAATGACTTACCAATTCATTGTTCATGCGTATAGTGGACTACTATCTCACGAAACGATGATGTTCATTTTTCCATTACCATATATATCTTTTTAGAATAACGATGAAAATACTATTTATATAATATTTTTATTATATTTATGATTTTTTTATGATTTTTTTAATTTTTATATCACACATACCTTTATTCATTCCATTTTGTGGGAATTTGATAGTGTCGTTCGAGTTTACAGCAGACTACCACCTCGCGAAGTGATGTGAATCATTCCATATATAAATGGAATGTATTACACATGGGTTTAATAAAGAAAATTTTATATATATTACATTGTATTTATACTATAATGATAATATATATATATCATTTACTTTTCATTCTTTTAATATAAAAAGAATACAAAAAAATGTTTGTGTATAGGTTCGACCTACCATCTCCATGAATTTTGTATTTTATTTCCTATTAATAAATTTTATGGGTTAATAAAAAAACTTATTATATAGTATATCTATTTCATGGATTAAATTTTTTAAATGATGAAATCATAATAAATGTATGTGGACTATAAATAACAAGTCGAAACATATATTAAGAACACACTGGTTATTACATGAAACAAAACTTTAACATGGTATTTTTAATAAATAGGAAATATAAATTCATAATGAAAAATATATTGTAGTATATATATGAATATTGTTCTTTTATAGATTAATAGTAAACTTTTATTTTTTATACATGTTTTTTGAATACATACAAAGTATGTCAAGACTAAAGGTAAAATATTTTCATCTCAATTTTCACTTGCATGAGTCACATTCCATATTCCACAAAAATGTATTCTATTTTATGTGTATAATTCATATAGTTTATACATATGAATTTTATTATCTCTCATTCATGCGGTTCAGGGTTTAAAATTAAAAAATATGTAAGGGATTTACGTCTCACTTTTTACTTTCATAACGAACTAACCATATTACACGACTATTTTTTATGTTATATATATATATATATATCATTATGGAATGACATACCATGAATCTACCTCATTTAATTGTAATGAATGTTTCAATTGATTTTAATCTTTCTCAGGGATTATGATTAAAATGTTTCCCAAGCAATAATGTATTTTATCAAAATTTTCCATCTTTTTGACTTATGGATCTTTATGCACCAATATTAATCAATGAGGTATATATATATACCTTTTGAAATTTAATATTTAAATTTATTTACCATCATGATATTTTAGTTTTCATTTAATTTTATTACTTTATGGGGATTTCATTTTTCAAAGATTTTCAATGTTGTAAGAGTTTCATTTTACAATCTAATCATTTATCTAGATTTTTTTTATTGTACTTGAAAAGATGAATTTTTTTTATCTATCTCTCAATTATTCTATTTTATTTTATTATCATATTGTTATTCATGATATCTCCATGTAATGATATATTTCATCCACTCTTTGGTAGTAAATATAATTAATAAAATATTATAATTAAACACTTTCATTATTTCTCTCTAAGATATGAAACTACATCTCTTTCAAAAATATGTTTTATAAAAATTATTTGAAATGTATTTTTAAATGACCTTATATAAAATTTTCATGGGAAATGATATACTTATTTATTAAGACATTTACATTATTTTCAATGATTTATTTATAGGTTTTCACGGTTACATTCAATGATTTTTTTAAAAAAAATTACTTTTTAAAAATCATTTTAAAAATGGAAATGATAATTTATGAAATAATTTTTTCAAATAGTCATTTCAAAATTATATTCTATCTATGATTACATCTATTGGTATTATTTATTCCTTATAGGTGTCATGATCTAGGGATACCATTACTATTTTTTCTCTAAATAGTTTATTTTTTGGTGGAATAATGTTTATGGATCCATTTTCTCTTCCATAGGTCAATCATGTTTCAAAATAATTTTTATAGTACCCATTTCCTTTACCTTGTATAACCATGTTTACCATATATTAAAATGAAACTAATTTCTTTTCCATGGGTTAATCACGTTATAAAGTTAATAATGGTTTTATGTGATTTATAATGAAATGAATTATATTTGAACTAGAATCATGTTTATATTCGTTGACATTACATATATGTTGGGGAGGCCTAGATATCGCCAGGTTAGCCTATTACAACATATACGATGTAGAATCCTAGATAGATCACGGTAATCCAATTACTGCAGATACAATGGGAAATCCTAGATAGTACCAGGTATGTCAATAATATATTACATGATGGGTTTGCCTAGAAATCCCCCCCAATGAATTGTGTAATGATACATGTTATGTGAGATCAAATGGTAAAAAGGTGGTCATACAATTACTGAAGGTATAAAGAATTTACCTTATTCTGAAAACAAGAGGGTATGTGGGAGGTCATCCCATGACTGATAGAATAGGGTATGTGAGAGTTCATCATAATCTCTAATTAATATGGTACAAGGGATTTCATCCCAAACTCTAAGTTACTACAAAGGTGATTTTCTCAATCCTAACAAGATATAAATGTCATTATAGGTAGCCTTTTCAAAAAAAATTATATTCATTTTCATATTCCAATAGTCTATGTCTAATGTTACAGATATTCCCTCATGGATCATGTTCTTTTATTTCTATATGACTCATGAATTATAAATGTCCAATATTTATTCCAACAATAATGTTTCTAATCTAATATAGGTTGGGTATAAAACTCATAAGATATGATCATGAGTTCATATTGTTATGCTTTTCTTATGTTTTTGTATGATCATATATTAATATAAGAATAGTTTACTATTACTAAGAATCCCATATCATCCATTTTTTGTTACCATTCCCTAGGTTATGAATAATGGTATTAATTAGGAATACTAAAGGGGTAATATTTTTTTGGGAGATATTGAATTTCTTTCACCAGTTAAGAAGAATGTGTTCCATGCTTCCAATGGAACTAAACTATTTTGGTCTTTAGGGTATTTTTATTTATTATAATGAATATCCATCAAGATTTATGTAATATCCCTGTATAATAATCCTAGTTCTCTATAGTTGTTATCAAATGAAATTTTTTATCATCCTTTCGAAAATAGAATGATAATGCTTTAGTGATACACCTAAGGATATTTATTAAGATATATTTATCGATGTATCGGAGGACAAGTATTGCGATGAGTAAATGATTATAAAAGTGTCTTGGATATTTGGTAAAGGATTTAAAGAGTGGTTTCCAAGAAATTTCTTCCATATTTGGATTCAATATTTGATATGGATCTGGAACATATGTAAATAGGGGTAACGAACCCAAAAAGGCCCATACTGATCTAGAATCTATCGAGAACCGGTACATGATAATGGGCCTTCATGCACACCTTGTTTCACACTCCTGAGGCTGGTATTCTTTGGAAATTCAAAAACTATTTTCAAACCATCATGATAGATTTTAAAAGAAGATGACATGGAATAACATATGTTAAAACTATGTTGCAATACACTAAAAATAATTTTCATTATTTAGACCTAGGATATGTTATTTTTAATATTTATTTGGTTCCTTGCAATCATTAGTTCATCCCACACCATCGTTTTCATTTTAGTCAATGGATGGATCCCGAAGTAACCTTGGTAATGCTAAATGTTATGGAAAATTACATTATTTTTTCCCGGAGAAAAAATAATAATATTGGAGTTGGAATAAGAAATCATTTTGATATTCTCAATCAACTTTCTCAATATAATAATCTTATTGAAGATCCACATCTGGAAAATAAGAAACAACATTATGGTGAGTCCTTCATGAGGCACCGTCAACCTTCTTTTACTGGTTCTAATGATCCAATAGTTGAGGAGTAATGGATATAAAAAAAAAATGAGAATTTACCTTATCCAGTGTATGGAGAATGAAAAAACAATTTTGGTTGTTTATCATTGGAAAAGTGAATTAGATAAGTGTAAGAATATCATTTTGAACATGATAAAAGAAGAATAAATTGAATCTATGGAATGAGAAGAGAGAAACAATAAATTTTTCAATAGTTAATTCCATTATATTTAATGAAATATGAATAAATAATTCCATGAGATAAAATAGAGGAAGATGAATCATTTGTTACCAATGAAGATAATTTTATGTGTGTTTCACGGTATTATTCAAGTTTAATCATCATCCCTGAATGAAAAATTGATTTATTCATTAGTATCCTAAAACCATGTTTTTAAAAGGCCTCAGATATAAGAGAAATTTGATACTATGAATATTCCATTAAATTTTTATAGAATGTAGAAATAGAAATTGGGTATTCCAAAATTTCAATTGATTATGATAAGAAAAGGAAGATCAAGTATCTTGAAAACAAAAATTGTGGAATGGAATTCTAGGCATATATAAGCTTGAAATGTGGGAATACTCATCCAGAGACTTTCTTGAATGAAAATGGTAGATGATTTAAATATGGGACAGTAGGACATAATGTAAAGACCATGAATTTCTGTGGATTTTTTTTCATAAATACATGGTAATTTAAAGAGTCCATGAAAATTTACGATGCTTCATTCTGAGGTCCGGCGTACCCAGATTCAATTTTTGAAGTTTTTTTTAGGTACGTTCTGTAGACGTATGATTGGGATTTTATAACTTTTGGACCGGTGTTCGAAACTGAAATCCTGGGGCACCGTTGAACTCACAGCGCCAGTATTCTCTTAAGAAGTCTTTCACCTTGACGATTGATGGTCGAAAATGGAAGTTAGATTTTGGTGTTTTTAATTAAATTAAATTAAAATAAATTGTTACTTTATTTTTATTTTTGGTGGTTAAAACCTCTAAGATGTGGTTAGAGGTGGGGGACACCACACCAAAAACACCCAAGAGTTGTTATGGTGGTGGGTCCCACCCACTCATAATCTCCCTTTGGAGGACATCTTTGGTGGGGACCACCTAGGGGTTGTGACCCATGGAACCCCTCTTTTATGAGGGATGAAACCCTTGAACTTCCCACCTTAATGTGACAACCCTCCAAATTAATTAATTGAACATATTCAATTAATTATTTCTAACCATTTGAATTCATTTGAATATTTGGGCCAAAAAATTAAATAATGTGTTTGCATAACCCATTATTATTGGTTGGCAATTCATTTGGTGGAATTCTGGGGGGAGGAGGAACACTTGGATGAACTTAGAGAACTTCATCTTCCAACAAAGAATGCCCCTCACCACCAAAGAGCAACGAACACCATCTTTTTCCATCTTCAACCGGGGAAAGAAAGGGAAGCACCACCGATGAAGAACGATGACGTTGTCTTTGACTTCGTCTTCTAAAAACTCTCCTTCAACTTTAAACGATTGACAAACGAGGTAGGGGTTGTTGTATGGTTGAGTTTTACCTTCCGTTCTTTGTTGTTTGATTCTTTGAGGCTGATTGATATCACCACAACGAGGAGGGTTCAGACCGCGCGAACACGGCCGGACCCTCCCCCTTTATTTTTCTTCCCTTGATGATGACGGCGGCGATGCATCAATACCACTAGAGGAGTGGAACACGGACGACGGATAGCGGTGGAGCAATGCGACCGGTGTCGGGCCGGCCATGAAGAAATTCGTAGCGCAAGGCTGCCGGGTCGCCGAAAGGGCACAGAACTGTCGTTCCGTGCGGTGGAAGGGCAGGGCGTTGTCGCGCTGCGTGGAGGTGTAGAACTGTGGCCAGGTTGGGCCGTGGCGGAGGGGCACGGCACCATTGTGCCGCACTAGTGGTGTAGAGCGGCTGGCTACTTGGCCAACCGGGAGGAGCGGGACCCCGCTGGATCCCGCGTGAGATGGACCGGTGCCACCTGGCGCCGGTTTGGTTCCACCTGAACGGTTCAATCGTTCGGGAGCCATGGGATCGCATGACTCCCCCCAGGGTTCCGATTGGCTGGGCCACAGGACCACCAACCAGCCAGGCCTCGCGGGCCACCAGCCAGCCGTGCCACGCGGGCTGCCAGCCAGCCGGGCCATGCAGGCCGTCGGGCCACGCAGGCCGTCAGGACGGGCCGCCCCCTCAGGTCTGGCCAAGCTGTCCTCAGGCCAGGCCATCCTCCGGTCGGGCCACCCCCTCGGGCCAAGACGGACACTAGGGCAGGGTCGGACCCATGGACCGGGTCGGACCCACGGACCGGGTCGGACCCACGGATCGGGTCGAACCCCGATCCAGACCCGGGTCGGGTCGGGTTAGTCTGACCATGTCGGACCGTACCTGGATCTGTTTGACCGGATTACACCTTTTTGCCCATAACATGGGATAAGGGTGTCTGATCGACGAACTGACTACAACAAAGGAAAGCTTAATGATGGGAGTTCTTTTGGAATACCCCACTTTAGCTTTCGACACAGTTGGAGTACAGTCGGGTTGGTTTGAACCTAAAACCCAACCGGGCCCTTGGAACAGAAATGAAAATAACTCATAGAATGAGCGTCCGCTTGACACGCCGTCGGTTGCATTGAGATCCCTATTATGAGGCGGATCATTGAGATACATTTGCGTGGGACTTCTTAATAGTTGGAGTGTCTACCTATAGCTCGTGGAGCGAATCCTCTCGGAGATGAGTGAATGGACAACATAGACTTAGTAGCTGGCTGAGACCTAACGACTGATGACCTTTAGACTCAGAGTGTTTTGACTAGCCTAGTGGGGAGCACCTCTATGTGATCGTGGTAGACCAAAGGCAGGGAGCGCCTCTGTGTGAGCCCGGAAGACCCACGATACTCGAAAGGAGGAGTACCTCAGTAGGCTATGAGGGGGAGCAGCTCTGTGTGAGCGCGGGAGACCCACAGTGGGGAGCACCTCTGTGTGAGCATAGAAGATCCATGGTACTCGACATGAGGAGTACCACAATAGTCCGGGAAGGTGGGAAGCGCCACTGTGTGATGCAGCATGCCCACTGTACTTGATAGAGGAGTACACCATCAGCTTAGATTCGGATATTTTGACTGTGGATGTTACTTGCTACTAACCCAAGAATAAAATCCTAGTTTGAGCTGAATCAATGATTTTTTTGTTTACCTCGTGATTAAGATGGGTTACTAGATAACATTGGTATTTGTATGTGCACATACCTATTTATGGGATATCCATTGATTCTTTACTTTGTGGTTTATCCTTGTTGGATATAGTTAGACTTATAGGGTCTCAGGGTCCATACTAAGTATCGTTATACTCACCCCTGCACAGGCTATGCCCGCACCTCGTTATGTTAGAAGCAGATGACAGACAACGCTGACTGAGGTAGAGAGTAGCGGGACTAGACAGTACCCAAAGGTGGACCACTCGGTGTGACAGTACTCATAGTAGACAGATGGATGTGGAGTGCTGAGGAGGCCATTTGTACCTACATTCAGGTAGGAATCCTGGAGGACGACCCAATAGCTGCTTTACATTTCTTCAGTTGTACCTGCTTTCAGTTGTACTTTTACTTTTTTGTTGCTCTTCTTTTCCAACCCCTTTTTACATCCTAGCACCCCTTTTTGTATACAGTTTTTACATAGTGTTTTTCTTCTAGTTGTACTCTGATTGTGTGTGTTTACAATTTTATAAAGGCAATGCCTTCCCATCTTAGATATTTATGCCTTCAGTGCTAGTTGCCATCCCTTGGCCTACAGAAGGCAGGCTTGGGGTAATCACGGCCTGGGTCCCAAGGAAGGGTTGTGACAAATTGGTATCATAGGAGTCGGTTCTACCATAGAACATAGGACTCTGATCATTCTTTTATGTGAAGGAATAGTGTTAAGTGTACAAGGTGTGGTTTTCAGTTCAAGGAGTCCAGTGCTGGTGTGGGCAGCTGACGTATCCATACATCAGGACCCTGAATACTGATCTCCGACTTAGTGCACAAAAACACTGATTGCGTGTGTGTATTTAAATGTTTTCTTAAGTCAGCTCAACCAGGTTAGCTAACCAGGTATAATCTTTTGACTAAGTCGCATCTGTTTTTTTTTTCAGGATGCCTCCCCGTAGAGCCCTGAAAATTGTAATCTCTGATAGCCCACCGAGCAATGAGGCCTCATTTTAGGGCACCTTTACAGTTGAGGCACCAATGGAGGCACCAACTGTACCACCACCCATTGGGCCACCGATGCCACCAGCCCCAGCATTAGACGATTCACACTGCTTGAGCACATTTAATGAGTTCTAGTGCCATAGAGCACCCAGGATCCGGGGAGATACAGACCCACAAGAGGATTTGGATTGGGTAGAGGCTATGGTGAGAGTCTTTAGGAATGTAGGGACACTAGCAGACTACATAGTTATCCTTGCCACGATTCTCCTTTAGGCTGTAGCAGGCAGATGGTGGTGCCTGATGCTCCAGGTGCATGATGTGGCGACACTACTCTGGACAGACTTCGAGAGCCTGTTTCGGGAAAAGTTTGTCCCAGCCACCCTTCATGTTGTGTGGATACAAGAGCTACTGCATCTACAGTAGGGTATCATGACTATAGCGCAGTACTCAGTGAGGTTCACCAATCTCTCGTGCTACTCTACAGATATGGTATGAGACCCATTCATCAGGGCCCAGACCTTTGACCAGGGGCTCAGGAAAGAGATCAGGGCATCAATGATCTCCCACAGCATTCCGACGTAGGTGGAAGTGTTGGAGAGAGCCCTCCTAGTAGGGAGTTTCTTGTCTGAGCAGTCACCAGTAGCAAGATCCACTAATAGCCGACATGCAACGGAGCCTTCTGCACCTGGCAGTAGACTGATGACGCAGAGGTCCAAGAGAACCAGACCCACAGGTGGATGACCGCAGGACATAGGATATGTTGTACAGGGTACCCGAGGTAGTAACTAACCTGTCAAGAGCAGACAGTGTTATGCATGTAGCGAGCATGGTCACATGGACCGTGATTGTCTGACCCTCCGTTCAGATGATCAGTAGACAGTTGAGGGACCACCTAGGAAGAGGCATAGATTCGATCGAGGTGGTCCGGCGTAGGTGGACGTGGCAGAGGAGCTGGTCAAGCAGTTGGTGGTGGATGACGTTATGAGGTGTTACCACTACCACCACCAGGAGGTCCACCCTGACTGTAGGGACTAGGTGTACATGGGAGAGATCAGCTTCAGGCAGCTGAGGAATTCGACCGCAGCACTTGAAGATTATTTGAGGTAATATCCTTGTCTACTCCACATTAGCTGCAGTTCTTATAGACACAGGTGTCGGTCATTCTTTCATTTCCACTGCCATTGTTCTGAGCTCGGAGATTCTGAGGGAGCTGTTGGCTCGATCCTTATGGCTTGAGACTCCAACGGGAGTAGACTCGACGATAATGCACTGGTGCCGGTAGTGTGAGCATACTCTAGGATGTGAGAGATTCTGCTGGGATCTCCTCGTAGTGGCGTCGAGGCCTTATGATTTTATCTTGGGCGTGGACTTGTTATCTACAGTACATGCTCAGATTTACTGTATTAGGCACAAAGTGTGGTGTGTCCGCACGGATGGGACAAGGTTCACCATTACCAGTGAGAATGGAACCTTTGCAGCACAGGACGGACTTACTCAGAGGAGGGTGCAGTTGATCACTCATTAGTTGGCTTGCCTTACCCTCGGAGCAGTTGATGTGGAGAGTCAAACTTATCTTGTAGTGGTGGACCAGTACATTGGTGTTTTCCCACACAATGTTCCAGGACTACCTCCTAATAGAGAGGTGGATTTCTACATTGACTTATACCCCGGGATGACACCGATATCTACTCCAGCATATCGGATGGCTCATGCTGAGCTTCGTGAGCTACAGGTATAGCTAGAGGACTTGTAGGGAAAGGGATTCCTTTGGCATAGTCTTTCTCCCTAGGCAGTCTCGATTCTGTTCTCCAAGAAGGCGGATGGGATCTTGAGGCTATGTGTCTACTACCGTCGCCTGAATCAGGTGACCATAAAGAACAAGTACCCACTCATGATGATTGATGACCTCTTTGATCAGCTCGAGGGAGCCAGTGGTTCTCGAAGATAGACCTCATATCAGGATATCACCAGCTCAGAGTTCGAGATGAGGATGTGCATAAAACGGCATTCCGATGTTGGTACGAACACTACGAGTTCTTGGTTATACCCTATGGCGTAACCAACACTCTAGAAGTGTTCATGTGTCTCCTGAACCGGATTTTCTAGCTTTACCTCGATCACTTGGTCATGGTCATTAATGATGAGAATCTGATTTACTCGACCACAGAGGAGGATCATGCCTATCATTTTCAAGTAGTACTTGACAGAATCCGAGAGCACCAACTTTATGGTAAGCTCCCTAATTGCTAGTTTTGTATTATAGAGGTTCACTTCTTGGAACATGTAATCTCAGAGCCTAGAGTTGCAGTAGATCCAACGAATATTGAGGTGATACTTACTTGGGATCCACCCAGGAGTGTGACAGAGGTACGGAGTTTCCTGGGCTTGGATGGGTACTACTGGAGGTTCATTCCAGAATACTCCAGAGTTCCATCACCACTATCAACCTTGACGAAGAAGGGGAAACCCTTCGTGTGGCCAGAGAGATGTCATCAGATCTTTCAGGAGATGAGGCAGAGGTTGACTAGTGCCCCCATCTTGAGGTTTCTAGAGGAAGGCGTAGGGTACGTAGTCTACTGCGACGCATCAGGGATAGGACTCGGGTGTGTCCTGATGCCGGAGCGAGCTGTTATCGCATATAGTTCATGGAAACCGAGACAGCATAAGAAGAACTATGCTACCCATGACCTGGAGTAAGTAGTAGTGGTATTCTCATTGAAGATGCGACAACACTATATTATGGGAAAACGTTTTACCGTATACTCTGATCACAAGATTCATAGGTATATCTTCTCTCAGAAGGACCTGAACCTGAGACAGCGACGATGGCTTGTGCTCTTCCAGGACTATGACTTTGATATATTCTATACTCCTGGGAAGGGGATCATTGCTGCAGATGCTCTCAGTAGGAGGACTGGTATACAGCTGCTAGGCAAGGTGACAGAGTAGCTGGCTACCTTACAGATATCCTTTGTGGATAGAGATGGAGAAGTTTTCCATCAGTATCTTATAATCACTCCTCCACTTCTTCAGTGAGTCAGGGAGACGCAGCATGGAAGCACTGACTGCGAGACACGACGTGCTCAGATATCCACAGGGCAGGCACCTGATTGATTTTATGAAGGTGCGGAGCACGTCATCCTCTTCAGAGGATGTACCATGGTACCAATTACACTTCAGAAGAAAGTGTGGAGGAAGTTCCACACTTCCCCTCTAGGGGTACATCCAGGAGAGGCTAAGATGTACCAGGAACATCGATGACAGCACTGGTGGCCAGGTATGAAGAATGTTGTAGAAGAGTTTGTCTCTTGGTGCCTCACTTGTCAGCAAGTGAAGGCAAAACACTAGGTACCAATAGAATTGGTTCATCTTTTAGAGGTCCCAGAGTGGAAGTGGGATAGGATATCCAAGGATTTTGTGATGGGTCTTCCACGTACATCCATGAGTCATGATTCAATATGGGTGATCGTTGACCGACTCACCATGTAATCCCACTTCCTACCAATCAGAGAGTAGGGCATAGTAGAGATCTTGGGATGCCTCTATGTGCAAGAGATTATGCGTTTTCATGGAGTACCTTCTTCTATTGTCTATGATCGTGACACATGGTTTACTTCCTAGCTATGGAAGGGATTATAACAGGCTATCGGGACGTAGCTATGTCTAAGTACCACCTTCCATCCTCAGACAAATGGACAGATCGAACGGACCATCCAAACCCACAAGGACATGATCCGTGCATGTGTCCTAGACTTTAGTCACAGCTGGGAGGATCAATTACCATTGGTAGAGTTTTCTTACAACATCAGTTATCACTCCACCATCGGTATAGCACTTTTTGAGGCCTTATATGGTCGACCTTGCAGATCGCTACTCTACTGGATAGATCTAGGGGAGTCCACACTTGTGGGACCAGAGATGGTGCGATCTACAACCGATAATGTGTAGATCATCCAGGAGTGGATGAAGACTACATAGAGAAGGCATAAGTCTTATGTTGACAGGAGACGGAGGCCTCTAGAGTTCAAGGATGGTGATCACGTCTTTCTACGTGTCTCACCTTGATGAGGTCTATAGAGATTTGGATGAGGCGGAAAGTTATCTCTGTGATTCATCAGACCTTTCTAGGTCCTCAGTAGAGTAGGCGAGGTGGATTACCGCTTATCCCTTCCACCTCAGTTGCACCGGGTGCACGTCGTCTTCCATGTATCTCAGCTGAGGAGATAAGTGCACAACCCATCCCACATCATCGACCATGTGGATCTGGACATCGATGATGGTGCGACTTTCATGGATGTTCTAGTGGAGATTGAGGATTGACAGGAGCGGGTACTATGTGGGCGGTCGATACCTTTGGTTTGCGTACGTTGGAAGCACGAGAGCCTTCGGGAGAGAACATGGGAGCAGGAGGCTCAGATGTGTGATTAGTACCCCCATTTGTTCCCTTATTTTGATTGGTAGCTTACGGGGATGTAAGGTGGGGAGAATGTAAAGACCCAGAATTTCTATGGAATTTTTTTTCTTAAATACATTGGAATTTTACGAGTCCGCAAAAATTTACAGCGCTTGATTCTGAGGCCTGGTGTGCCCCAAATCAATTTCTGAAGTTTTGTTCAGGTACGTTCAGTAGACGTACAAGCGGGATTTTATAGCTTTTGGTCCGGTGCTCAGAATTTAAATCTGAGGGTACCATTGAACTCATATTGCCAGTAGTCGCTTAAGAAAACTTTTCCTCGACGGCTGATTGTCGAAAATAGAAGTTAGATTTTGGGGTTTTAAATTTATTTAAATAAAAATAAATTGTTACTTTATTTTTATTTGTGGTGGTTAAAACCTCCAAGAGGTGGTTAGAGGTGGGGGCCACCACACCAAAAACTCCCATGAGAGGTTATGGTGGTGGGTCCCACCCGCAAATAACCTCCATTGGGAGGATATCTTTGGTGGGGACCACCCGGGGGTTGTAACCCTTGGAACCCCCCATTTATGTGGGATAAAACCCTTGAACTTCCCACCTTAATGTGTCAACCCTCCAAATTAATTTATTGAACATATTCAATTAATTATTTCTAAACATTTGAATTCTTTTGAATATTTTGGCCAACAAATTAAATAATGGGTTGGATTAACCCATAATTTTTGGTTTGCAATTCCATTTGTGGAATTTTGGGGAGAGGAGGAACACTAGGAAGAACTTGGAGAACTTCATCTTCTAACAAAGAACACCCCTCACCACCGAAGAACAATGAACACCAGCTTATTCCTTCTCCTATTGGGGAAAGAAAGGTAAGTGTCACCCATGAAGAACGCCAACGTCATCTTCTCCAAACTCTCCTTCCACCATCAATGGTCGACAAACGATGTAGGGGTTGTTGTATGGTTGAGTTTTACCCTCCGTTCTTCATCGTTTGATTCTTTGAGGCCGATTGATATCACCATAACAATGAGGGTTCGGACTGCATGAACATGGAATGAACCCTCCCCCCCTCACTTTTCTTCCCTTGATGATGACGGAGGAGGCACAAATATACTGCCGGAGGTGTGGACCATGACCGACGGACAGCGGCGGAGCAACGCAACCGACATCGGGCCAGCCGCGAAGAAACTGGCGGCGCAAGGACATCTGTTCACCGGATGGGCACGACACTATCGTACCGCGTGGAGTGAATGGCCACGACCAATCCAGGTTGTGGTGGAAGGGTGGGACGCAATCACGCCACACGGAGGAGAGCCATGACCATGGCGGGCTACAATGGATGGGCGCGGCGGAGGGGCGTAGATTCGGCATGCCACGCTGGTGGGGCATCGGGGCTGGCTGCTCGGCCAGCCTGGAGAAGCAGGACCCCGCTGGGTCCTGCATGAGCTGGACCGATGCCACCTATCACTGGTTTGGTTACACTCTAATGGTTCAACCCTTCGAGAGCCAGGGGCACGCGCCTCCCCCTGGGCGCGGCGAGGCCAAGCCACCGGGCCGCCAGCCAGCCGGACCATGTGGGCAGTCGGGCAACTGGGCCACGCCGGCCGCCAGCTAGCCGGGCCACGTGGGCCGCTAGGTTGGGTGGCCCTCTCGGGTCAGTCCGCCCCCTCGGGCCAGGTTGGACACTCGGGCCGGGTCGGTTCGACTAGGTCGGACCGGACCCGGACCCGTTTGACCCGATTACACCTTTTTTCCCATAGCATGGGTTACGGGTGTCCGATCGAAGAATCGATTGTGGAAACGGAAAGCTTAGAGTGAGATAGTTCTTTTGGAATACCCCCACTTGAGCTTTGGACATAGCTGGAGTATAGTCAGGTTGGTTTGAACCTAAAATCCACCCGGGCCCCTAGAACAGAAATATCAATAAATCACAGACCATGCGTCCGATTGAAGCACCCTCTGTTGCGTTGAGATCCCTATGATGAGGCAGATCTTCGGGATACTTTTCCATGGTACTTCATGACAGTTGGAGTTTCGACCTATAGATCGTGGAGAAGATCCTCCCGGAGGCGAGCGAGCAGAGTACGGAGACACAGTAGCTAGCTGAGACCTGACGACTACTGACCTTTCGACTCGGAGTGTTTCGACTAGCCCAGTGGGGAGCACCTCTGTGTGAGCATGGGAGACCCACAGTGGGGAGCATCTCTGTGTGAGCGCATCATACCCATGGTACTCCACAGGAGGAGTACCTCAGCAGGCTATGAGGGGGAGCGCCTCTGTGTGAGTGTGGCAGACCCACAGTGGGGAGCGCCTCTGTGTGAGTGCAGCAAATCCACGGTACTCGATAGGAGGAGTACCACAGCAGTCCAGGAATGTGGGAAGCATCTCTTTGTGACGCGGTAGGCCCACTATACTCGATATAGGAGGAGTACACCATCATCCATGATTCTTACTGTTTGACCATGGATGTTACTTGCAACTACACCAAGAATAAAATGTTGGTTTGAGCTGAGTTAGTGAAATTTAAGTTTACTTCATGATCGATATGGGTTACTAGATAACTTAGGTATGTGTATGGGAATATACCTAATAAAGGGTTATCCATTAATTCTTTAATTTGTGGTTTATCCTTGTTTTATATAGTGAGACCTTGAGGGTCTCGGGGTCCCTACTGTGTATCGTTATACTCACCCCTGCAGAGGCTATGCCCACACCTCGTTGTGTGGGATGCAGATGACAGACATCACTGATTGAGGCAGAGTGTAGCGGGACTAGATGGTACCTGGAGGTGGACCACTCGGTGTGACAGTACTCGGAGCAGACGGACGAACGTGGAGTACTGAGGAGGCCATATGTACCTACCCATTATGTAGGAACCCCAGAGGATGACCTAGTATCTACTTTACTTTTCTTCAGTTGTACCTGCATTCAGTTGTACATGTACTTTCTTGTTGTTCCTGTATTTCTGTCCCCTTTTTTCTGTCTAGCACCCCTTTTTGTATATAGTTTTATATAGTTTTTTTCTTCTAGTTGTACTCTGATTGTGTGTGTTGACAATTTTATAAAGGCAATGCTTTCCCCGAATAGAGATTTACGCCTTTGGTTCTAGTGGCCAGCCCCTGGCCTATGGATGGTGGACATGGGTTAGTCACGGCATGGGCCCCGAGGGCGGGTAATGACACATACATTTCGTGAATGTTTGAAAATTTTTAATGGTCTGGTTAATGCAACGGATAACAATAAGACATCAACTAATTCCCCACTCAAAATTCATTGATTTAATTTCACAGATTATGGACATTTTTATAATCCATCTTATAATGTGGTTGATAGGACACAAATAACTATGAAGACAGAGAAAAATTTGAATGATTATTCTATCATAATGGATGAATTTATCCCTTATAATTAATGAAATCATATTCTCCCCTACATTGATGGGAATTTCATTTCTGATTTTATTTGAATGAGACATGTGAAGATATTATTTTTCATCCATTAGTGAAATTTCATGTGATTATCTCCTTCTATATGGGTTCAATATTAAGGAAGTAATATTTGATATTTTAAATCAACTTGTGTGTGTCTATCTTTATAGGGATGAACCTAGTTTTCCAAAGGAATAATTTTTTGTTAATCTATGAACTTATTTAATGAATAAAATGTCCATTATATATTGGAATATTATATGAATTTATTAAGAATTTATTGAATTTTATTTTGTTATGAGACTGTAGAGAAGATTAAGATTGTTGTTAAGATCAAGAAAGGATATGGGAAAAAATATTCCATTCTTTGGGATTCACTTTTGGTCTGACAAATCATGAATGAATCATAAGAATAACCATTTATCTAATGCTTTAACAAAAAATTTGGATGTTGTTTTAAACATTAACATATGAATTCACCATTTAAATAATTATCCATATTGGAATTAACAATGTTATGATTTTTTAAGATGGACTAACTTATCATTCTATTTTGTATCTTATAATATGTTATTGCTCCAAATATAAAAAATCCAACTTATTTTCGCGGAGGAAGAGATGAAATAGAAATTGGTCATGGAAAAACCAAATAGTGAGATTGGACTTATAAAATGAATTGAAATTTGGTAAATATATTAAAAAATTTCAACAATATGAAAAGGATTTTGATGTAAAATTTTTAATGATATAATAATATTTGAAAATATTAGTAACCTATTTTATTCATATATGGTTTATGGGGTTGTGTTTTCATTATAATTCTCTTGATCGCCCAATTTCTTATGATTAATGTTCTATAAAGCTATATATTTTTATTCCGGTGTAATTTTTCTTTTTTTCCATGTTTTGACTTGACAACTACGTTCTCCTAGTTGCAAATGTTGTATGTGTTATTCTAGATGAAATGCACACATCAATTTTAATTTTTCCAGAGGATGTTCTCTTAATCCTCTTTGTGATATGGGATTCGATGAATGTTTTTTCAAATGTTATACCATTTTTTAGTGGGAATAATTTAGAGGAGACATTTATTTTATGTGGGATAGATTCATACACCCTAATATTTTGTGAAATATCTTTCCAAATTAATTTTTTTATATTTTTCATTTCAAACAACAAAGAGTATAGCATGGGTTACATGAAAGGAATATTTTTAGATGGTTTAACATGAAACGCCATCTTAATATTTTTTACTACATTAGACACCTCCTTTTTCGTATTTTCATGCCACACTATGTTTATCATGTGTTATATGCAACATGGAGTTTTCATGAAACATGATAGATAATTAACATATTATTAACTAATATGGTAATTTTCATCTACCATTAGAATAGATAACATAAATAGGATTTAATATATTATGAAAATATTTATTAGAATTTTATATGAGATTAAATATTTGGTTAAAATTTAACAATATATGAATATAAAACCCTATTGAAAATATCGAAAATCATTTGCTAGAAAACAGTTTTTTCTAAATAAAATGCAATTTAACTAGATAATTTAATTAATCTACATTTGGTGGAATCATTTATTATAAAATAGGTTTTTCTTGTTTAATATGATATTTAATATTTATACTATGTGTTTTCTTTACAAGATATAATAATAAATCAAATAATACACTTAAAACATGATTTTTTTCTAAAAAATAGTTTTGTCTCTTTTTTATGCAGGACCCATATAAAAACATAATGTTGAAACTTTTCGAAAATTATTTTAATAAAATAAAAATAATTTTATATTTCATTGAGTAAAAAATAGAATACATTTTGTTTTTTTAATTTTAATGAAATAATTCATTTTTTGGATGAATAGTGAAAATACTAAATTTTAAATGAAAAATGTGTTTTTGTTTAATTTATTTAAATATTTAAATTATATTTTCAATTAGGTTTTACTAATAAATAGTTAAATTAAAAATAAATTAATCATATTGATATCATTTTATATAATATCACAATGAAATTTGAGATAAATACATTTCAAATAGTTGAACGTTTCTCTTTAAAAAACGACTTTCTCAACATGAATAGGGGAATAATTATAAATTAATTTCATAAAAATATAGTTTTGAAAATTTGATTACATATCTATAATCATAATAATTTATAATTTATAATATGGAAAACTTAAATTTCTAGCAAAATTATAGTCATAAACAGTTCAAATTAATCAGGTTATTAAGTGATAAAAGTGTTTACTAAGGGACCAAACATTTAACATAAGGGAAAAATGACCAATAAAATTTTCAATAACAATTATATAGAAATAATTATACCTTAAAACATTATTTAACAAATTTTTCATAGGTTTTCTGCATTTATTTCTAAAAAACCATGGGTACCAATTCCATTCTTTTCAATAACCCCATTTGTGTCCTCTCCCCAACATATAAAAGTCAACCATCTCCCCCATCCTCTTCACAACTAAATAATAATTTTTTCTATAAATAAATTCCCATTTCAATTCTAAAAATCACTAAACATATACTACAATAATTAATTTTAATACAAATACAATTCATAATAACCTTTGGTGGAAACCAAAAAGAGAGTCATGAAGAAGATGTAACAATCATCAATGAACATTTTTATCTTATTTCTTTCCCAAATGCGTAAATTATTTTATATAATTATTATATAAAACCATATTAAATTATAAATACCTATTTGTATTTATATTATTATTGAAACCTACGATCACACACCCATCCAACAAATGGGTTAGGAAATCATCATTCTTGTGAATGGCGTACTACCGACATGTGATATGTTGTGGTTCGTTTCTCCATTATCACTATTAATAGATGGGGATAATGATGGAAATAATGCATATATATATATATTATTTAAATTTATGAAGTTATTTTTATTCTTTAATTTCAATATCACACATACCTTGATTTTTTCAATTTTGCATGAATACGATAACATCGTTCGTGTGTACGGTGAACTACTCCCTCACAAAGAAATGGGATTCACTCACACATTACATGGAATGTATTAATGAAGGATTTAATAAAAAAATGTGATATATCATAAATATTATTTATAATATAATATATATATATATCATTTACTTATTTTCATTCCAAATGACAAGAAATCATAAACAACTTTTATGTGTACATATGGCCTACCATAAAAATGAACAGTGTATTTCATTTCCTATCAATAAATTTTATGGGTAACTATAAATAAATAATTGATGAATATATATTTTATTAATATCATTTTTTTTATTCTTTAAATTAGTAAATTCTGATCAATTTATTCCAACCCGAAATGACAATTCAAAACATATATGGAAAACAAAGCAGTTATTACCAAAGACGTAACATTAATATGAGATTGAAAATAAAAGGCTAATATAAATTCCTTATGAAAATACTATATGGTAGGATATAAATTAATATTTTTATGTTATGTATGTATAATATACATATTTATTATACATGATTCTTTAACTTTTATGATTGATGTCAAGACTGATCATAAGGGATTTCCATCTCAAATTTTAATTTCATGAGACACATTCCATATTCACCTTCAATTTTTTTGTATACATAAAATGAAGGTATATTATAATAAAACTATAGTAAAATATTGTGGTATATGTATTAATTTGTTTATATATCTTTCATGGGGTTTACTGTTCAAAATTTATCATATCTGTATGGGTTTTCCATCTTGCTTTTAATATTAGTGAGACAAATTCGATATTCATCGACTATTTCTTTAAGGTGGTGTATATACATACCTATTAAATGATATATCATTATAATACCTAATTTAATGGTAATAAATGTTTACATATATGTTACTCTTTCACATTGATTATGAATCAAAATTTACTAATGTAATAAGATATTTTGTCTCAATTTTCCTTCATTGAGATGTTAGTTATGTTATGCACCTATATTTTTTTACAAATTGTATATAAAACCCATATGATAGGTATTATCATTAATTTATTTATTATTATTAAATTTAATGTTTCATTTTATTTTATTCTATCACGGGTCTTCTGTTTCTAATATTACCAAAGTAATATAAATTTCATGTTACAATCTCAACGTTTATCCGAATTGTTTATGATTATGCTTCCAAAGATGGATTCATGTGATATAAATATCATTAATTGTAATGAGTTTTATTATATAATATTTAATAATTATATATCCAAGTAATGTTATGATTTATCTAATATTTTTTAATTCATGTAATTAAGGAGTTTTTTATGAAAATTTAAATTCATTTCTCTCTTAGGTCAGAAATCACTAATCCTTCAAAACCATATTATTTAAAAAAAATTACGAAATAGTTTTAGTATTTATTTTAAGATAATTCTCAAGGGATTTTTTTTTACATTTTTCTAATACTTTTAAAAGCTTTTCAATGATTAGTTTATATGTTTTCATGGTCATTTTCCAAGAAAATGTTATTCAAATTGATTTATGTTTTAAATGGAGTTTTCAAATATGACAGGTTAATTTCACCATGGAATATTTTAAAAAATACTTTAAGAACTATTTCTTATATAATATTACATATTTTGGTGTTACCTATTCCTTATAGGTGATATCATTTAAGGATGAAATTCATATTCTATATATCAATTGTTTTTTTTTGGTGGCATGATGTTTTTGGAACATATTTCTATTTAATGAGTGATTCATGTTTAAAATTGATTATTATGGAACCAATATTTTTACATGGGTTAATGATTTATTAAATATATTGAAATGATTACCATTCATTTTATTGGATAATCAAGTTTAAAAAAATAATTTATATTTTTATGAGTTTTATGATGAAATGCATTATATTTGCCCCTTATTCATTTCATCAATCATTGAAATTAATTATATTATGGGGAGGCCTAGATAGTGAATAGTAATTATTTTATTTCTTATGTGATGGGGTGTCCCATATAGAATTGGGTAATCCCCTTATAGCTTATATGAAGGGGTAGTCGAGATTACGTCGGGTAAGCCTGTTTTAGAATATATAATGGGTGTTCCAAAATAGTGATCAATTGCATTAGCTAATGATAAATGCTATGTTATCTCAAAGTGTATATGGAGTTCCATAACAACCCCAAAACAAAAGGGTATACAAGATTTCATCCTATTCCTAAAACAAGAGGGTATATAAGAAGTCATCCCAAGCCTGATGTAGGTCCACATGTGATTAGATCCATGAAAATATGTTATAAATTTATTTTTTAAGTTTCATTGACATATGATTATCTAGGCTAACGTGTATAGAAAAATACTGTGTAATTATTTACTATTTTTCTCCCATGTCTCAAGATCTTGGATTACATTGTGATTCATGTATTATGATGTGTCAATAATTATTTCATTACTCACATTTATAATCTATGACTGGTTGGGTATGGAACTCTTATGTTATGTTCATGATCACATACACATATTTTTACCTAAATCATTCATAAAATTATATATTCATATCTCTTATATTTACCCTTAATAAGAATCTATGCTCACATGTTCTTTTGTCCCCATTCCCCATGTTATTATTAACAATTTTAATTATTAATACTAAAATTGGATGATTTTTATGGATGATATTGAAGAAAAATTCAACAATTAATAAAAATATGTTACATGTCTATAAAGTAAATATACAATTATGGTACTCAGGTGAATGTTTATGAATTTTAATGAATATTAATAAAAAAACTTATTATCCATGTATGATATTCCTAGGTTTCTATATAAATGTATCCGTATTAATAAATTTGTGTGGCTTAATTATGCACCGATATCAATTATATATAATTGTGACCATAATTGCACAAAATGATTTTATAAGATCCTTAAAAAGTATCTAAACACAAATATATAATTTATATTCATCTATCAACATTATAACTATTTGTATTTTGAAAGTAAAATCATATAATCAGAGTTCATTTCAATGTGTTATTCATTTGAATTAAAATGACCTATAGACTAGTATTTAACTCTAGTATAATCTTTATACATAAATAGTGTTCATTTAAATACAAAATTGATATTACATGAGGCTTCACATGAGGAATGATATAATACTCCAACCTACTTGGTTAAATTCAGATAAAAATTGATAGTTGATCCTAAACTCATTCAAAATCCAATTGAAAAAAAAATTAGTTATTGAGAGACATTTCAAGAAATATCAGTGAAAATAGAATATCTATCCACAAAACTAGAGGAAATAAATGAAACTTAAACTATGATATCTTTTCACCATGATGTTATCTCCATGGAATGTTGTTACATAGTTTGGAATGAAAGGGGATTTAAGTTCATGTTTTACTTTACCTTTTGATATATTAGAGAGAATTTGAGCTATGAATTATCGTTTACCTAAGCCACCCAACCTATTTAAAGTGAATAACATATTCCATGCCTCTCTCTTAATGAAGTACATACAATAATTTTTGAATGTAGGAAAAACAAATGAATTTGATCTAATGTGTGAATGTCATTATTCATATGATCATTCCAGTACACCTGTTGACAGAGAGAATGTTTTATGGTAGAAAAAAAAAGAAAGACGATAGTGGTAATTTGTATGAATGAAAAGTCAGAGGATATAAAATGGGAGTTTTATGGGGGTTGTGATGAATAATTAAAAATATATTTCCATGGATAAATGTATACCCGACCCTTTTAGCACCAAATTATACATGAATGGGAAATAAAATACTAGTTATCATACAATAATAAGTAATAACATCATTACAATATCCATACAAAAATAAACATTCATTTATTTTATCATAATATTATAAAAAATTATAAAAATTACATTCATTATAAATGATTCTACTAGTTTTATAGAAAACACAATAATATATGTTTTCTTTATAATCAAGAACTTCAAAGGATGAAATTTTGAAAAGAATAAAATTTAAAAAAATATACATTTAAATTATGAAGAAAAAAAATAAAAGATACAAAAATATTTAGAGACTAAAAGAACCACTTGAGTGATTTTAGAGGTAATATTGATATGAAATTTTCTGAAGATAAATATATTCATTAGAATATTACCAGCATCAATCACATACTTGGAACAATAAGATAACTATTGTATTAGTGATCTAGAAATTATCTGTAACAAAAGATTCTCCAATAAAATTCCAAAAAAATAAGGTTCCAATATAATAAACAATTAATAATAATTTATTTTCATCCAGTTTATAGAAATGTTACTACATTCCTATGTTTTATAATAAGAATAATATTGAACAAAAAACTACATTTTATGTAATTGGTTCTAAATCCTTGATTTTAAATAAACCCAATGATTTATTTAGTATTTAAATCTCTCAAATATACATTTTTATTTTCATAAAATAAATATTTAAGTTAGAATTATTACGATGAAAATTAACTAGAGGTAATTTTATTGATATTATTTCCATTTAGTTGATTTTCATTTTGAGTAATAAATTATAGAATTCATATGTTGTATGTATTATGGAATAAATCATTGGTAATAAATATGTAATAACAGATATTATTTAATCCATTTCATAAAACATGTTATTTAACTAAATTATGTATTTTAAAGTATTGAAATAAAATTTCAATAATATAACTGACATTCCAATGCATAATATTGAAATTAAGGATACAAAAAATTCTTCATGAAATAATTATAATAGAACTTCTAATGTCTGAATAAAAGTAGATTTCAATTATAAAATGAAATAATTTGAAAATACTTGAATAAAATGTTCAAGAACATGAATCAAATATATTTAAATGATAATAGTTTCTAAATTTTAACAAATTAAATTTCCAAATCATATGTTCCAAAATTTATAATAAATTCTCCAACATTTTCTAAAAATAACCACCACCCTCACATTAATCTTCACTAGAAACTACCATGCATAGTTTTTGTAAAACATATCCCTTTTTGAAATTTGGATCTACTAAAAAACTTTTGTAACACATATAATTTTGTATGTTTTGAATGATTAGGGTGTATAGGGTGGTCGTAGATAGAATTTAGGGAGAGAAGGTGATCATTCAATTCAAAAAAATAATGTAGGATACAATCAGGATATGAATGATTCATTCATGTTGTCAATGGTCTATATAGTGGCAAGAAAATCCTTCCATGAATTTTTTTTTGTGACCATGTTTTTTACCCCATGATTTTATAAATATTCATTTTTTAAAGTTTTTAATTATTTATAATTATGGGTAGGATTCCATTAAGAATAATTCTTCACACACAACCTTTCCTCGTTGGTTTCATCTTCCCTTCAAGAGGTGTTATCTTTGGTTGTCAATGGAATATCCCATTGTTCTTTGTGTTGAAAATATAGATGAAAGACCTGTATTTGGTCACTTTTATTTTCATTTTTTTGTCATAATTGGGTTTTGATCATAGTTAAGGTATGTATTACCCTATTTCATGGGTATTCATCATCATTTAAAATTTCTACTAGATTTGGAAAAATCAACGGCCGATATTTTTTGTGTGGACTCCCCTAAAAATTACATTGGTGTTACCTTGAATTTAATCCATATTATGACTATTTTTCAAATTAATAAAAAATGTAGTAATGATAGACATGAAATTAATTGTAACTATTTAATTAAATATTTTAAATTATGTTTAGCTTGGTTTCCCCATTTATAGTGCATAGAATATTTGGTAGAATGTAATTCCATAAATAATTACTTACAGTGGAGTTACCCATAAAGTGGATTCAAGATGTTAAAATCCTTTAATGATGAAATAGTTGTAATTTTTTTTACTACCAATCGATCGTTTCCAAATGGAATTTCATAATAATAATTTGTTTTAAATGATTTTTATCATTGAGGTAACACTTATGAGATCGTAAGTAGTGATTTTAAATTGTTATAAAATATTTTTATATGATGTTCATAAAATTGAAAATGTAAATCCCATGTAAAAATTTAAATGAATATATAAATATTGGTATTTTTTATAACTATAGATGGCCATTTAATTAAAAATTATGTAATCTTATGTTAACTCATGAATTATACATTCTTACTCATTGATGATCTTTTTAGGTTTAGATTTTTTTTGGTAATTAGGCCATAACTAATACATAAAAAAAACATAAAAATACAAAGTGGACACCTCAAAATAGTAACAACTTTTCCATAATATAAATCATTTAAAATAATTCATGATCACTTTTATGAAAACTCTTCATGAAATTCAACCTGAATTAATCAAATCCCTTGCTCGCCCGTAAGTCTTGTGGAAAACATTAATAAAATTGTTGATCATAAAAATAATAATAAGGGATATAAAAATAAGGAAACAAGTTATTCCATTGGTAAAAATTAAAACCCATGAAAAATCCATTTCATGAAAAAAATTATTTTTTACTTAGAGAGGTAAAAATATTCCATTACTAAATATCATTTATTATATATTTTGAAAAATTAAATTTCCATAAATCCTCAATATCATGAATAGAAATTTCATGTATGTTACTTGGTACATCATCACATTTAACCCATACCAATCCCTTACATAACCCTTACAAATTGGAAAAGAATACTTTAAACATCAAATATAATTATCTGGAGAATATAAACCTTACCCAATGCATTGAAGCACCCATAATTTAAGCTATAACAAGCTCACCCGACACTATATGGGAACAACCATCATTAATAATGTCCCTAGAAACAACATGAAATAAAAAATTTCATCATTTGAAGACCTATTTTAAACTCATATGAAATTCACTTTCAGATATAAAAACTGATTTTCTTTCAAATTTTCAATTTTATTTATAAAATACATATTTATATTAGAAAAAAATTTCAATACCAATGTACCCCAATAAAATAATTTATTTTAATTTATTAAAAACATAAATCTAAAAATTGGATCCAAATATAAAATAATTTCCATGATTGTGGAAAATTCACTATTACCTTGTACGTTAAGAATAGAATATTCCTATTTTCATTCGTCAAAATGTTCCACATAGAACAAGAAAAATTTTACTTTATGAATACATTTAAATGAAATTAAAAATTTATATAAATTTAATTTTATAATCCTTTAATATCCAAATAAATAAATATTTAAAATAATATCAACCATATTGAACTTGAATGATAAAATTGTTAAAAATTCAAAGCATCTCATACAACTTTAAACCTTACATTCATAATCCCCATTGAAGTATACCATTTAAAAATTCATTAAATTATATGAGAAGAGATAAAATAATTATATGTAACTTTAAAAGGTCTATATATACACTTTATAAAATAATAAAGGATTTTATCATTAATAAATGTCTCAATGAAATAAGATTTTGTCAAAATCCCATACCGTCAGTATGAAATTTCACATAGGATTTAATAGTTATGAATAATGAACTAATGTTAATTACTTACATTCATAAAAAAATCATGTTTATCAGTAATCCTATTTCAATTATTACAATTTTGTAAACAACTACTTAAATAATTTTGTTTATGATGAGTGTTTTGACCGTATTCAATATATGTTCCAAATACATATTTGGTTGGTCAACTCTGGTAAAAAAATCATTATATAATGAATTATATAATAATAATCAATAAATAAGTATCATATTTATAAATAAATTATACTTTTTAAAAGAATCGTTATAGTTGGATTGAGATAATGAACCAACATTACAGTCATGGAAATGGTAGGTCGTACATATTCATGAGTAACATTCCCCTTTTTTAATAATTGTTATATAATGAAGGTATGTGAAATTTATCTTCTCATAAAGACAATTATATAATATATACCATATTATTTAATCATGCATACTTATAAAAATAATTCCTATCATGTAAATGAAATCACATCACGTCGAGGAGGAAGTAGTCCACATGTTCATGAATAACAACATGACATTTCTAGGGAGTGAAGTGGATAAAATAAAAATGATATATTATATTTAAATAATTTTAATTATTTCATTAATATCATATTTATTTAATTTAGATCAGATATTTTTAAGTAAAATTACCCTTAACAAAATACATGTAATGTTTGAATGTATCACATCACTTTAAGGAGTCGGTAATCCTTGTATCCACAAATGATGTCATCGTATTTAAACAAAATGGATAGCATGAAGGTGTGTTGATATAAAAATTATAGAAGTATTAATGCATAAAAAATCTCATATATATATATATATATCAAATAATAATATTTTTTTACATAATAATTCCCATCCATGAGAGGTGGTAATGAAATAAAATGAATGAAATCGTTGGTGAGGTTGTAGTTTGCGGTACACGAACAATAATTTATCTTACCATTTTATAACAGTGTGTGTAGGTTTTGGTTGAAACATTAATATTTTAAAACATAAGTATATTTTTAACCATAATATTTTTAAATTATAATTTAATAATGTTACATTTAGGGATTGGAGAAGGGAACAGTGTAAATATTCATGTTGATGAAAGCTAAATCTTTTTCGGGTAACTGCTTTAGGATTTCACAAAAATATTTCTAAGATGGAATTATGCCCAAATATAGGCCTATAGGATGAGGGTGTAACATCCCAAGTAAGTAATGAATAATAGATATTTTTTTATCTATGCCTATTAATGAATTAGATAGTGTTTTAGAGGCTTAAAATGAAAATAAATCCAATCTTAAGCATGGAACACACTAATATTTTTAAAAGATTTGTTTACTGCCTTTTGATGGCAAACCATTTTTAAATCTATCATTGGACAATTTTATAAGCTATTTTTTTCAAAATAAACATATTCTTTACGATTGGGACATCAAAATTTACTTTGTGTGAATTTTTGGTATTTTTCTGACAATGTTCATTTTTTAATGAATAGTGAAAAATACTGCATTTTACAACAAAACTGCTTCTTAATATAATTTATTTATATGATTAGATTATATTTTAAATTGGTCTTAATGTGTAATCTGAATATATTTTTACCATTTAATCCAATGGTGGCCATTGGAATCAATTTCACTTTGAAATTAGACTTAAACTGGTGTCAATCTTTTGATACTTATTATTTTATAAGAACACGCTATTTGCTCTGACAACGGGAATTAATTATTAAATAAATTAATGTGACTTATATTTTTTGAATTTTTTAAAATAGACTTCATTTTTGAATTCGGAATATCAAATATAGCTTAGGGTGAATTTTTGCTAATTTTCTGAAAAACGTCAATTTTTGATGAATAGTGAAACCACTAAGTGGTACTTATAAAAACTGATTTTTCCGTTTAAATGAAATGTTTCCATCATTGTGTTTTGAATTTTAAAAATCCGACATACATGGTTGTCATTAAGAAGTAAAATGTGGTTCAATGAGATTAAAATAATTTTTTGGTGAATAGTAACTTATTAAGTTTTTAATCGCGATTAGTGGTAATTAGTGTAGTTTAAGGTAAAAATAATGCTTTAATAAAATGATATGATCTTGACACATGTCCTACCCTCATTGGTTGTGTCATGGACGACCAAGACATGCCATGGGTCCACTTGGGGACCCCATGGATCCTCTTTGGTTGGGAAATGACATAAATAACTTTTTATTTAATGTAAAAGTAAAAATGACACAAACATAATATGTTTTACGAAAACAATTTTTACATAGGGTTATAAAGATCATGTTTTTGATTATAAATAGTCATTCGAAATCTAAAAAGATTTCCTACATCATAGTATTTTTTTTATAATTTTTAGACTTTAAATAAATTAAATTATTTATGACATCATGATGATGCAGCGATGACCTCATCATTTAACGACTTAAATAAAATGGAAAGATAATGTAAAATATAAAACCTACACATGGCCAAATAGAATTGGATGAGTGGATTTAGAAGCCTTATCACCTTATCCTCGAATTATATCAATGTGGGACCTTTTGAATCCGAAACTCATTTTAAAATAAAGTAACTTATCTTTATTTTCCAAGAGTGCCCCTCCTCTCCTCTTATAAAGGCCCCCACCTCTACCTCATTACCCACACTCTCAAAGCCTTTGGCTCGGCCAACACCTGACCATTTTGTCTCTGCACATCCCTCTCCTCATCCTAGAGGATTACCTTTGGGAAGAATCCTTTCAAAGGAAGCCTTTAGGCTCAAATAAAAAGGAGTTACACTTTTAAAGGTAATTCATTCTCTCATGTTAATTTGTTTTATTTTGCTTCTCCAACCCCCTAAACTCATTTTATTTACTTATTTTGTAAAAACACCAGTATCTTCAATATACTAGCATGTTGTTATAAGATTTATTATAGCTACACTCTCACACAACTACATCAAATGGTTAAAGAACATACGGTTTCCGTGGATGGCGAAATTCTGCCTCCCGAAACGATGATTGTTCAATACTCATTTAACACCTTCAAAGGTGGCCATTAGGATGTCACTATTTTTATATATGATATATAATATGTTACTTCTTTCCTTAAGCTTCTGTATTTTTCATTTATGGCATACCGTTATTGTTTCCATTATGGGTGAACACGATATCTTCATTTTAGAAAGTACAGACTACCGCCCCCTGAAAGTGATTTGATTCGTTAATACCATATGTGGGATGTGTAAAGGAGAAATTTAATGATATTATAAATGTTATTATACTGGAATTATAATATACTCTTATATCATTATGACTCCATTCCAGAAAATACGAAACAGAAATGGAAGTAGCATTCATGTGTACGTACAGCTTACCGTCTCCATGAACGGTGCATTTCATTTCTTACCTCTAAATGTGATGTAATATTATAAATACATGTATATGCTGAATATATATGATTTATATGGTATCCAAATCATTAATATCATTCTGGATATAACAAACCTTTGACCAAATTAATAACATGTAAGTGTAAGAAGTCTATTTTTGACTTAAAAACCAAATACCGACAAAATGAACATTATTAACTTAAATGATTACATGATGTTCATAACATGGTATAAAAGTAATAATGAACTTGAAAAAGGTTCTTAAGAAAGTAGAGATTAACTCAAGTTTATTATTCCGGAGATTAAAGAACGACCGAGTCAAGTCGGACCCGAGGTATGGGACTTCGTCTCAATCTCCTTTCATTGAGGCATATTTTATTTTATACACAACTTTCTTTTATACGGTGTATAAACCCCTTTGACTTTTATGTTTATTCAAAAGGAATATTTTTTATACGAAGCATTTACTAAATGAAAAAAGGGAATGTTTTTGTCGTACGTATGTGGCGACAACGACTTCTCCGCCGTCGTGACCGTTATTTGAGTTTCGGCTTCCTCTATAAGCCAAACCTTCTTTTTAAAAGAAAAATAAATACCATGTTTTACATTTCTTTTATTTTGGTATCAAAAATGGTTTTCATAATGTTTTTATATCAATGTGTTGTATTGATATCTTGTGATTGAAAGGTGGGAATGTTATGTTTCCTTTATGCATGTTTTATGTGATATGATTATGTTGAGGTTCTTGGGCATTATTATGAAAATGGGTGGTTCTGTGATAAACTAAGGGCGGGTGAGCCCGATATAGCTCTCCAATGCATTGGGTAACGTGAAGGAGTGAAACGTTAAGGTTTCTCCGAAGAGATTTAGGGAATATACTGTGATGGGTATTCCAAATGTAACCAAGTGGGTTTCTCCCTACGTAAGAATGTTATGAATGCCTCAAGTTACCTTTATGTCTTATGATTTCTATGATTTATTCATGATTTTTTGAGGTATGTTAAAGTTCTTATGTTTTATGGGTAAAGTATGATCTCATCCTTATGTATATATGTACCCATGTTTCCTTTCCATATTTTTAAATCCCTTACTGAACTTTTTATGCTCATCCCAAGTTTTTTTGAAATGTTTTTCACAGGTCAAGGGAAAGGTAAATGATATGATGATAGAGTTAAGGAAGTGTCAAGGAAAAATCCATGTTTATTTTAAATATGTTTCCATTGATGGGAATGAAGAATACTATCTTTATGTAACCACTTTGTTTATATGTGGAATGTAATGCAAGTTTTATGATCTAATTCTCCAAAACTCTAAACCTGAAAAGATCCTCAACGTGTAATCTTGTGATAACTCAATATTATGTAAGGTTTAAGGCAGGGGCCTTATAGTTGGTATCAGAGGTCAGTTTAGATAACATTAGGAGTTAGAATTCTATTAAATGAATATCCAAAAATATTTTTTTATGGTCAAATTGAAGTGATATAGTATTTGAAGATTACCATGTTGCTTCATCTAAGACATTTTTGTTCAGAATGGTTTTCCACAGAGGAAACAGGGAAGCATTGCTAGGAAGGCATGTAGAAGGAAATAACCTTCCGAATCAGCATCCTAAGATGGTCGGAATTAGAACTGAATAGTTTGTTGCAGTAATGGCGTAGTTGACTTAGGCTATAAATGGTGGTGGTATCCATGCATGAGATCAGCCAGATCAACCGCAAAGGAACATGTCAGTGGTGGAACATTTCATGAGGCAACATCCCCCATCATTTAGAGGATCATCTGACCCTGTGCAAGATGAAGGGTGGATTAAAGAATTGGAGAAGATTTTTTATGTCAATTGGTGTTCAGACAATCAAAAGGATAGTCTTGCTATTTACAGTTTTGAGGGTGAGGCAGATCAGTGGTGGTCTATGGTTAAAAATATCAGGGACGCTGATATGATTTATGCTCTTGACTGGGACAAATTCAAAGGTATGTTTCTTGAGAAGTATTTTCCTTAGGCTGTTCGACTTAGGATGGAAAAGAAATTCTTGGAATTGAGGCAAGAGGAAGACTCAGTGGCTACCTATGAATAAAGGTTCACTCGATTGGCAAGGTATGCTCCAAATTTTATCCGAGACCTTGATAGTAAAATCAATCATTTTTACTCAGGATTAAAGCCAAAATATCGAAGGGAATTACCTACTCGTGAGTTTAAATGTTATGAAAATCTTGTTCGATGTGCTGAGAAGGTGGAAATGGAGTTTTCCGATGATCAAGTGTTCTATAACAACCAACAGAGTAAGAGACCGAGGTGGCAGGAGAAAGGTAAGAATTCTTCAAAAAAGACTGATGGTAAGAAAACTAAGTTTCCAGTTTGTGATAAATGTGGCAAAAGGCATGCTGGGGAATGTCTTCTGAATTCTGGAAAGTGCTACCAATGTGGTAAGATGGGACAAAAGGCTCGTGATTGCACTGAGAAGGATCAAGGTGAAGGTAAGACCAAATTTGATTTACAGTTAGTGAAATGTTTTAAGTGCAATGAGATGGGTCACTATGAAAATGAGTGTCCGACAAAGAGCTTGAGTGATGGGAAGCAGTTAGACTACAAGCAGAAAGGGGTGGTGAAATCCTTTAGAACTACTTCAGCAGATGTCGGGCCATAAAATGAAGTTGTATCAGGTACTTTGTTTGTTTTTTCAGATTATGCCAGTGTGTTGTTTGATTCGGGGTCTACACATTCTTTCATCTCTGAAACCTTTTCTATTAAAATGGGAATACCATCTCAAGAAATGACTCCTAAACTTGTGGTAAAGACACCTGGGGGAAATGTTGAGGCAAAAAAATTTTATAAGAATCTTCCTATCCTTATCTGTGGAAAGAACCTACTTGCAAACCTTATTGTTCTACCTCTAGTAGAGTTTGATGTTATCCTGGGTATGGATTGGATCTCTATTTACCTTTCTAAGATTGACTGTAGAGCTAAAGAAGTTTCTTTTCAGAATGACTTTCAGTTTGTGTACAAGAATGAACCCTTACTGTTGATAACTTATCAAGAGGCCGAGAAACATGTAAAAGATGGAAATGAATGTTACCTTGCACACATCATTGAAAATAAATGAACTATTCAGATTAATGATGTGACAGTGGTAAATGAGTATCCTGATGTTTTTTCTGATGAGTTTCCTGGAATAATACCAGATCGGGAAGTTGAGTTTACTGTTGACTTAGTTCCTGATGCTAAGCCAATTTCAAAACCCCCTTATCGAATGGCTCAAATTGAACTTTTAGAGTTAAAGGAGCAATCAAAGATTTATTAGAGAAAGGTTTCATTCGACCTAGCACATCACCTTGGGGTGCTCCTGTTTTATTTGTTAAAAATAAAGATGGTTCTATGAGACTTTGCATTGATTATAGAGCCTTGAATAACATCACTGTTAAGAACAAATGTCCTTTGCCTCATATCGATGATTTGTTTGATCAGCTCCAGGGAGCTCAGTTTTTTTCAAAGATTGACTTGAGATCGGGGTACCATCAGCTAAAGGAAAAGGAGGCAGATATTCCGAAGACCGCGTTCCATACGAGATATGGCCATTATGAATTTGTAGTAATGCATTTTTGGCTAACCAATGCACCTTCTGTATTCATGGACTTAATGAATAGAATTTTCCATGAGTTCTTAGATAAGTTTGTGGTGGTTTTCATTGATGATATTTTGGTGTTTTCAAAAAGTAAAGAGGAGCATGAAAGAAATTTAAAGTTTTTCTTGCAAACCTTAAAAGAAAAGAAATTGTATGGGAAATTCAGCAAGTGTGAGTTTTGGTTGCAACAAATTTCCTTCCTTGGTCACATTGTTTCTAAAGATGGTATAACTGTTGATCCTGCAAAAACAAAAGTTGTGGAAGACTGGCCAAGACCCACAAATGTAACGGTGATTCGTAGCTTCCTTGGTTTGGAAGGCTATTACCGAAGGTTTGTTAGAAATTTTTCACGTTTATCTAGTCCAATGACTAAGCTAACTCGGAAGGGTGTAAAGTTTATCTGGACAAAACAATGTGATGATTGTTTTCAGGAATTGAAAAGAAGATTGGTGAATGCTCCAGTTTTGGCACTATCTTCCAGGAATGGTGAGTTTGTTATCTACAGTGGTGCTTCATTGAAAGGACTTTGTTGCGTCCTAATGCAGAATGATCAGGTAATTACTTATGCTTCACGACAGTTGAAAACTCATGAGGTAAATTACCCTACATATGATTTGGAATTAGATGCTGTTGTTTTTGCTTTAAAAATTTGGTGGTATCATTTGTATGGAGTAAAGTGTGAAATATATACTGATCACAAAAGTTTAAAGTATATATTCACTCAGAAAGAATTGAACATGAGACAAAGGTGATGGCTAGAATTAATCACGGATTATGATTGTAAAATTCATTACCATCCGGGAAAAGAAAATAAAGTGGCTGATGCTTTGAGTCAAAAAAGTAATGATTCATTTGCAATGTTGCGTTTGGAACGTGATCCTTTGGTTAATGATTTGATGAGCTTTGGCATAGAAGTTGTTGGTGCAGGAAGTTATTCTGTTTTGTTTCAGGTATCAGTGAGATCATATCTATCAGATAGAATCAAGCAAGCACAGGAGCAAGATAGTGAGTTGCAGAAAAAGGTAGAGCTGGTTCAGAAAGGTAAGTTTCCTGAATTCAACATTGATAATGATTGCTTTTTGAGATTTGGGAAGAGATTGTGTGTGCCTTGTGATTCACAGTTGAAGAGAGAGTTGTTATGTGAAGCTCATAGTTCTCCGTTTTCAGTTCATCCTGGCAGTACGAAGATGTATAGAGATCTGCAGGAGTATTATTGGTGGGATAGAATGAAAAGAGATATTGCTGATTTTACTGTGAAGTGTTTGACATGTCAGCAGGTTAAAGTAGAGCGGAATTTACCGAAAGGGATGCTTCAGACTTTACCAGTGCCAGAGTGGAAATGGGAGAATATATCCATTGACTTTGTTGTGGGATTATCGAAGACATCTCGAGGTAATAACGCAATATGGGTTATTGTTGATCGCTTGACTAAATCTGCTCATTTCCTTGCTATATGAGATACTTTTTCCCTAGATCAACTTTCCTGTTTGTATATTAAAGAGATAGTCAGGTTACATGGAGTTCCCCTCTCCATTGTATCTGATCGTGATCCCAGGTTCACTTCTAACTTTTGGAAAGGCCTTCAGAAGTCATTGGGTACTGAATTAAATTTTAGTACAGCTTTTCATCCTCAATCAGATGGGCAGTCAGAACGAACAATTCAGACATTGGAGGATATGCTACGAGATTATTCTATGGATTATCAGGGAATTTGGGACCAACATCTTTATTTGGTTGAATTTTCATATAATAACAGTTTTCATTCCAGTATATAGATGGAACCATTTCAGGCATTATATGGGAAGCGGTGTCGAACTCCAGCTTCCTGGGATGAAGTGGGTGAAAGAAAGCTGATGGGACCAGAATTGGTATAAGAGTTGGCAGAAAAAGTTCAGCTGATACAGAATCACATTAGAACAGCTCAGAGTAGGCAGAACAGTTACGCAGACAACAGGAGGAAGGATCTAACTTTTGAGGTAGGTGATCATGTTTTTCTCAAAGTCTCAACATGGAAAAGTGTGATGCGATTTGGTAAGAAAGGAAAGCTGAGTCCAAGGTTTATTGGACCATATGAAATTCTGGAGAGTGTTGGATCAGTTGCATACCGGGTGGCTTTACCTCCGAGTCTATCTCAGGTACACAATGTTTTTGACATTTCGATGTTGAGAAAGTATATGCCAGATCCATCTCATGTTTTGAGTCCAGAGGTAGTTCAGCTGGAAGAGAACCTATCTTATGAGGAACAACCGGTCCAGATTCTTAACCATAGGGAGAAAGTGTTACAGAATTATGTGATTCACCAGGTAAAGGTTTTGTGGAAAAACTACATGATGGAATAGGCAACATGGGAATCTGAAAATGCAGTGAGGGATAAGTACCCCCATTTATTCGATAAGTAAATAAATTGCGGGGATGCAATTTTCTAAAGGGGGGAAGGATGTAACATCCCAAGTAAGTAATGAATAATATATATTTTTTATCTATGCCTATTAATGAATTAGATAGTGTTTTAGAGGTTTAAAATGAAAATAAATCCAATCTTAAGCATGGAATACACTAATATTTTTAAAAGATTGTTTTACTGCCTTGTGATGGAAAACCATTTATAAATCTATCTTTTGACAATTTTATAAGCTATTTTTGTCAAAATATATTCATTCTTTATGATTGGGACATCAGAATTTACTTTGTTTGAATTTTTGGTATTTTTCTGACAATGTTCATTTTTTAATGAATAGTGAAAAATACTGCATTTTACATCAAAACTGCTTCTTAATCTAATTTATTTATATGATTAGATTATCTTTTGAATTGGTCTTAATGTGTAATATGAATATATTTTTACCATTTAATCCCATGGAGGTCATTGTAATCAATTTCACTTTGAAATTAGACTTAAACTAGTGTCAATCTTTTGATTCTTATTGTTTTATAAAAACACGCTATTTGCTCTGACAACGGGAATTAATTATTAAATTAATTAATGTGACTTATATGTTTTGAATTATGTAAAATAGACTTCATTTTTGAATTCAGAATATCAAATATAGCTTATGGTGAATTTTTGGTAATTTTCTGAAAAACGTCAATTTTTGATGAATAGTGAAACCACTAAGTGGTACTTATAAAAACTGATTTTTCCGTTTAAATGAAATTTTTCCATCATTGTGTTTTGAATTTAAAAAATCCGACATACATGGTTGTCATTAAGAAGTAAAATGTGGTTCAATGAGATTAAAATAATTTTTTGGTGAATAGTAACTTATTAAGTTTTTAATCACGATTAGTGGTAATTAGTGTAGTTTAAGGAAAAAATAATGCTTTAATAAAATGAGATGAGCTTGACACATGTTTTACCCTCATTGGTTGTGTCATGGACGACCAAGAAAAGCCATGGGTCAACTTGGGGACCCCATTTATCCACTTTGGTTGTGAAATGACATAAATAACTTTTTATTTAATGTAAAAGTAAAAATGACACAAACATAATATGTTTTACGAAAACAATTTTTACATAGAATTATAAAGATAATATTTTTGCTTATAAATAGTCATTGGAAATATAAAAAGATTTCCTACATCATAGGATTTTTTTTATAATTTTTAGACTTTAAATAAATTAAATTATTTATGACATCATGATAATGCAGCGATGGCCTCATTATTTAACGATTTAAATAAAATTGAAAGATAATGTAAAATCTAAAACCTACACATGTCCAAAACCAATTGGATGAGTGTATTTCGACGCCTTATCACCTTATTCTCGAATTATATCAATGTGGGACCTTTTTAATCCGAAACTCATTTTAAAATAAAGTAACTTATCTTTATTTTTCAAGAGTGCCCCTCCTCTCCTCTTATAAAAGGCCCCCACCTCTACCTCCTTACCCACACTCTCAAAGACTTTGGCTCGGCCAAACCCTGCCCATTTTGTCTCTACACATCCCTCTCCTCATCCTAGAGGATTCTCTTTGGGCAGAATCCTTTCAAAGGATGCCTTTAGGCTCAAATAAAAAGGAGTTACACTTTTAAAGGTAATTCATTCTCTCATGTTCATTTGTTTTATTTTTCTTCTCCAACCCCCTAAACTCTTTTTATTTACTTATTTTGTAACAACACCAGTATTTTCAATATACTAGGATGTTGTTATAATATTTATTCGAGCTACACTCTCACACAACTACATCAAATGGTTAAAGAACATACGGTTTCCGTGGATGGAGAAATTCTGCCTCCCGAAACGATGATTGTTCAATACTCATTTAACACCTTCAAAGGTGGCCATTAGGATGTCACTATTTTTATATATGATATATAATATGTTTATTATTTCCTTAAGCTTCTGTATTTTTCATTTATGGCATACCATTATTTTTTCCATTATGGGTGAACACGATATCTTCATTTTAGGATGTGCGGACCACCGCCCCCTGAAAGTGATTTGATTCGTTAATACCATATGTGGGATGTGTAAAGGATAAAGTTAATGATATTATAAATTTTATTATACTGGAATTATAATATACTCTTATATCATTATGACTCTATTCTAGAAAATATGAAATAGAAATGGATGTAGCGTTCATACGTACGTACGGATTACCGTCTCCATGAACGGTGCATTTCATTTCTTACCTCTAAATGTGATGTAATATTATAAATACATGTATATTCTGAATATATATGATGTATATGTTATCCAAATCATTAATATCATTCTGGATATAACGAACCTTTGACCAAATTAACAACATGTAAGTGTAAGAAGTCTATTTTTGACTTAAGAACCAAATACCGACAAAATGAACATTATTACCTAAAATGATTACATGATGTTAATAACATGGTATAAAAGGAATAATGAACTTGAAAAAGGTTCTTAAGCAAGTATAGATTAACTCAAGTTTATTATTCAGGAGATTAAAGAACGACCGAGTCAAGTCGGGCCCGAGGTATGGGACTTCGTCTCAATCTCCTTTCATTGAGGCATATTTTATTTTATATACAACTTTATTTTATACGGTCTATAAACCCCTTTGACTTTTAAATTTATTCAAAAGGAATCTTTTTTATACGAAGCATTTACTAAACGACAAAAGGGAATATTTTTGTCGTACGTATGCGGCGACAACGACTTCTCCGCCGTCGTGACCGTTATTTGAGTTTCGGCTTCCTCTACAAGATATACCTTCTTTTTAAAAGAAAAAAAAATACCATGTTTTACATTTCTTTTATTTTGGTATCGAAAATGGTTTTCATAATGTTTTTATATCAATGTTTTGTATTGATATCTTGTGATTGAAAGGTGGGAATGTTATGTTTCCTTTATGCATGTTTTATGTGATATGATTATGTTGAGGTTCTTGGGCATTATTATGAAAACGAGTGGTTCCGTGATAAACTAAGGGCGGGTGAGCCCGATATAGATCTACAATGCATTGGGTAACGCGAAAGAGTGAAACGTTAAGATTTCTCCAAAGAGATTTAGGGAATATACTGTGATGGGTATTCCAAACGTAACCAAGAGGGTTACTCCCTACGTAAAAATTTTATGAATGCCTCATGTTACCTTTATGTCTTATGATTTCTATGATTTATTCATGATTTGATGAGGTATGTTAAAGTGCTTATGTTTTATGGGTAATGTATGATCTCATCCTTATGTATATATGTACCCATGTTTCCTTTCCATATTTTTATATCCCTTACTGAGCTTTTTATGCTCATCCCAAGTTTTTTTGAACTGTTTTTCACAGGTCAAGGGAAAGGTACAAGATATGATGATAGAGTCAAGGAAGTGTCAAGAAAGAATCCATGTTTATTTTAAATATGTTTCCATTGATGGGAATGAATAATAATATATTTATGTAACCACTTTGTTTATATGTGGAATGTAATGCAAGTTTTATAATCTAATTCTCTAAAACTATAAACCTGAAAAGATCCTCAACGTGCAATCTTGTGATAACTCAAGATTATGTAAGGTTTAAGGCAGGGGCCTTATAGTTGGTATCCGAGGTCGGTTTAGATAACTTTAGGAGTTATAATTCTATTAAATGAATATCCAAAAATATTTTTTTTATGGTCAAATTGAAGTGATATAGTATTTGAAGATTACCATGTTGCTTCATCTAAGACATGTTTGTTCAGAATGGTTTTCCGCAGAGGAAACAGGGAAGCAATGCTTGGAAGGCATGCAGAAGGAAATAACCTTCCGAATCAGCTTCCTGAGATGGTCGGAATTGGAACTGAACAGTTTGTTGCAGCAATGGCGCAGTTGACTCAGGCTATAAATGGTGGTGGTATCCATGCACGAGATCAGCCAGATCAACCGCAGAGGAACATGTCAGTGGTGGAACATTTCATGAGGCAACATCCCCCATCATTCAGAGGATCATCTAACCCTGTGCTAGCTGAAGGGTGGATTAAAGCACTGGAGAAGATTTTTGATGTCATGGGGTGTTCAGACAATCAAAAGGTTAGTCTTGTTATTTACCGTTTGGAGGGTGAGGCAGATCAGTGGTGGTCTATGGTTAAAAATATTAGTGATGCTAATGAGATTGATGCTCTTGATTGGGATGAATTCAAAGGTATGTTTCTTGAGAAGTATTTTCCTAAGGCTGTTCAACTTAGGATGGAAAAGAAATTCTTGGAATTGAGGCAAGAGGAAGACTAAGTGGCTACCTATGAAGAAAGTTTCACTCGATTGGCAAGGTATGCTCCAAATTTTATCTGAGACCTTGATAGTAAAATCAATCGTTTTTACTCAGGATTAATGCCAAACTATCGAAGGGCATTAGCTTCTCGTGAGTTTAAAAGTTTTGAAAAGCTTGTTCGATGTGCTGAGAAGGTGGAAATGGAGTTTTATGATGATCAAGTGTTCTATAAAAACCAATAGAAGAAGAGACCGAGGTGGCAGGAGAAAGGTAAGAATTCTTCAAAAAAGTCTGATGGTAAGAAAACTAAGTTTCTAGTTTGTGATAAATGTGGCAAAAGGCATGCTGGGGAATGTCTTCTGAATTCTGGAAAGTGCTACAGATGTGGTAAGATGGGACATAAGCCTCCTTATTGCACTGAAAAGGATCAAGGTGAAGGTAAGACGAAATTTGATTTACAGTTAGTGAAATGTTTTAAGTGCAATGAGATGGGTCACTATGAAAATGAGTATCCGACAAAGAGCTTGAGTGATGGGAATAAGTTATACTACAAGCAGAAAGGGGTGGTGAAATCCTTTGCAACTACTTCAGAAGATGTCGGGCCATCAAATGAAGTTGTATCAGGTACTTTGTTTGTTTTTTCAGATTATGCCAGTGTGTTGTTTGATTCGCGGTCTACACATTCTTTCATCTCTGAAACCTTTTCTAGTAAAATGGGAATACCATCTCAATAAATGACTCATGAACTTGTGGTAAAGACACCTGGGAGAAATGTTGAGGCAAAAAGAATTTATAAGAATCTTCATATCCTTATCTGTGGAAGGAACCATCTTGCAAACCTTATTGTTCTACCTCTAGTAGAGTTTGATGTTATCCTGGGTATGGATTCGCTCTCTATTTACCATGCTAAGATTGACTGTAGAGCTAAAGAAGTTTCTTTTCAGAAAGACATTCAGTTTGTGTACAAGAATGAACCCTTACTGTTGATAACTTATCAGGAGGCCGAGAAACTTGTAAAAGATGGAAATGAATGTTACCTTTCACACATCGTTGAAAATAAAGGAACTATTCAGATTAATGATGTGCCAGTGGTAAATGAGTTTCCTGATGTTTTTTCTGATGAGTTGCCTGGAATAATACCAGATCGGGAAGTTGAGTTTACTGTTGACTTTGTTCCTGATGCAAAGCCAATTTCAAAACCCCCTTATTGAATGGCTCAAATTGAACTTTTAGAGTTAAAGGAGAAATTGCAAGATTTATTAGAGAAAGGTTTCATTCGACCTAGCACATCACCTTGGGGTGCTCCTGTTTTATTTGTTAAAAAGAAAGATGGTTCTATGAGACTTTTCATTGATTATAGAGCCTTGAATAACATCACTGTTAAGAAAAAATATCCTTTGCCTCATATCGATGATTTGTTTGATCAGCTCCAGTGAGCTCAGTTTTTTTTCAAAGATTGACTTGAGATCGGGGTACCATCAGCTGAAGGTAAAGGAGGCAGATATTCCGAAGACCGCGTCCCATACGAGATCTAGCCATTATGAATTTGTAGTAATGCCTTTTGGTCTAACCAATGCACCTGTTATATTCATGGACTTAATGAATATAATTTTTCATGAGTTCTTGGATAATTTTGTGGTGGTTTTCATTGATGATATTTTTGTGTTTTCAAAAAGTAAATAGGAGCATGAAAGACATTTAAGGATTAACTTGCAAACCTTAAAAGAAGAGAAATTGTATGGTAAATTCAGCAAGTGTGAGTTTTGGTTGTAACAAATTTCCTTCCTTGGTCACATTGTTTCTAAAGATGGTATAACTGTTGATCCTGCAAAAACAAAAGTTGTGGAAGACTGGCCAAGACCCACAAATGTAACGGAGATTCGTAGCTTCCTTGGTTTGGAAGGCTATTACCGAAGGTTTGTTAGAAATTTTTCACGGTTATCTAGTCCAATGACTAAGCTAACTCGGAAGGGTGTTAAGTTTATCTGGACAAAAAATGTGATGATTGTTTTCAGGAATTGAAAAGAATATTGGTGAATGCTCCAGTTTTGGCACTACCTTCCAGGAATGGTGAGTTTGTTATCTACAGTGATGCTTCATTGAAAGGACTTGGTTGCGTCCTAATGCAGAATGATCAGGTAATTGCTTATGCTTCACGACTGTTGAAAACTCGTGAGGTAAATTACCCTACACATGATTTGGAATTAGCTGCTATTGTTTTTGCTTTAAAAATTTGGAGGCATCATTTGTATGGAGTAAAGTGTGAAATATATACCGATCATAAAAGTTTAAAGTATATATTCACTCAGAAAGAATTGAACATGAGACAAAGGAGATTGCTATAATTAATCAAGGATTATGATTGTACAATTCATTACCATCCGGGAAAAGAAAATAAAGTGGCTGATTCTTTGAGTCAAAAAAGTAATGCTTCATTTGCAATGTTGCGTTTGGAACGTGATCCTTTGGTTAAGGATTTGATGAACTTTGGCATAGAAGTTGTTGGTGCAGGAATTTCTTCTGTTTTGTTTCTGGTATCAGTGAGATCATCTCTATCAGATAGAATCAAGCAAGCACAGAAGCAAGACAGTGAGTTGCATAAAAAGGTAGAGCTGGTTCAGAAAGGTAAGTTGCCTGAATTCAACATTGATAATGATTGTGTTTTGAGATTTGGGAAGAGATTGTGTGTGCCTTGTGATTCACAGTTGAAGAGAGAGTTGTTATGTGAAGCTCATAGTTCTCTGTTTTCAGTTCATCCTGGCAGTACTAAGATGTATAGAGATCTGCGGGAGTATTACTGGTGGGATGGAATGAAAAGAGATATTTCTGATTTTACTATGAAGTGTTTGACATGTCAGCAAGTTAAAGCAGAGCGTCAGTTACCGAAAGGGAAGCTTCAGCCTTTACCAGTTCCAGAGTGGAAATGGGAGAATCTATCCATGAACTTTATTGTGGGATTACCGAAGACATCTTGAGGTAATAATGCAATATGGGTTATTGTTGATCGCTTGACTAAATCTGCTCATTTACTTGCTATACGAGATACTTTTTCCTGAGATCAACTTTCCCGTTTGTATATTAAAGAGATAGTCACGTTACATGGAGTTCCCCTCTCCATTGTATCTGATCGTGATCCCAGGTTCACTTCTAACTTTTGGAAAGGTCTTCAGAAGTCGTTGGGTACTGAATTAAATTTTAGTACAGCTTTTCATCCTCAATCAGATGGGCAGTCAGAACGAACAATTCTGACATTGGAGGATATGCTACGAGCTTGTTCTATGGATTATCAGCGAAGTTGGGACCAACATCTTTCTTTGGTTGAATTTTCATATAATAACAGTTTTCATTCCAGTATATAGATGGCACCATTTCAGGCATTATATGGGAAGCGGTGTCGAACTCCAGCTTTCTGGGATGAAGTGGGTGAAAGAAAGCTGATGGGACCATAATTGGTAGAAGAGTTGGCAGAAAAGGTTCATCTGATACAGAAACACATGAGAACAGCTCAGAGTAAGCAGAAGAGTTATGCAGACAACAGGAGGAAGGATCTAACTTTTGAGGTAGGTGATCATGTTTTTCACAAACTCTCACCATGGAAAAGTGTGATGCGATTTGGTAAGAAAGGAAAGCTGAGTCCAAGGTTTATTGGACCATATGATATTCTGGAGAGAGTTGGATCAGTTGCATACCGGGTGGCTTTACCTCCGAGTCTATCTTAGGTACACAATGTTTTTCACGTTTCGATGTTGAGAAAGTATATGCTAGATCCATCTCATGTTTTGAGTCCAGAGGCAGTTTAGCTGGAAGAGAACCTATCTTATAAGGAACAACCGGTCCAAATTCTTGACCACGGGGAGCAAGTGTTACGGAATAAGGTGATTCACCAGGTAAAGGTTTTGTGGAAAAACCACATGATGGAAGAGGCAACATGGTAATCTGAAAATGCAATGAGGGATAAGTACCCCCATTTATTCGATAAGTAAATAAATTACGGGGACGCAATTTTCTAAAGGGGGAAGGATGTAACTTCCCAAGTAAGTAATGAATAATATATATTTTTTTATCTATGCCTATTAATGAATTAGATATTGTTTTAGAGGCTTAAAATGAAAATAAATCCAATCTTAAGCATGGAATACACTAATATTTTTAAAAGATTGTTTTACTGCCTTTTGATGGAAAACCATTTTTAAATCTATCTTTTGACAATTTTATAAGCTATGTTTGTCAAAATAAACTTATTCTTTATGATTGGGACATCAAAATTTACTTTGTGTGAATTTTTGGTAATTTTCTGACAATGTTCATTTTTTAATGAATAGTGAAAAATACTGCATTTTACATCAAAACTGCTTCTTAATCTAATTTATTTATATGATTGGATTATCTTTTGAATTGGTCTTAATGTGTAATCTGAATATATTTTTACCATTTAATCCAATGGTGGTCATTGGAATCAATTTCACTTTGAAATTAGACTTAAACTGGTGTCAATCTTTTGAAACTTATTGTTTTATAAAAACACGCTATTTGCTCTGACAATGGGAATTAATTATTAAATTAATTAATGTGACATATATGTTTTGAATTTTGTAAAATAGACTTCATTTTTGAATTCGTAATATCAAATATAGCTTAGGGGGAATTTTTGGTAATTTTCTGAAAAACATCAATTTTTGATGAATAGTGAAACCACTAAGTGGTACTTATAAAAACAGATTTTTCCATTTAAATGAAATTTTTCCATCATTGTGTTTTGAATTTCAAAAATCCGACATACATGGCTTTCATTAAGAAGTAAAATTTGGTTCAATGGGATTAAAATAATTTTTTGGTGAATAGTAACTTATTATGTTTTTAATCACGATTAGTGGTAATTAATGTAGTTTAAGGTAAAAATAATGCTTTAATAAAATGAGATGAGCTTGACCCATATCCTACCCTCATTTTTTGTGTCATGGCCGACCAAGACAAGCCATGGGTCAACTTGGGGACCCCATGGATCCACTTTGGTTGGGAAATGACATAAATAACTTTTTATTTAATGTAAAATTAAAAATGACACAAACATAATATGTTTTACGAAAAAGCATTTTACATAGGGTAATAAAGATCAAATTTTTTATTATAAATAGTCATTGGAAATCTAAAAAGATTTCCTACATCATAGTATATTTTTATAATTTTTAGACTTTAAATAAATTAAATTATTTATGACATCATGATGATGCAGCGATGACCTCATTATTTAACGATTTAAATAAAATGGAAAGATAATGTAAAATCTAAAACCTACACATGGCCAAAACCAATTGGATGAGTGTATTTCGAAGCCTTAAAACCTTATACTCAAATTATTTCAATGTGGGACCTTTTGAATCCGAAACTCATTTTAAAATAATGTAACTTATCTTTATTTTCCAAGAGTGCCCCTCCTCTCCTCTTATAAAAGGCCCCCACCTCTACCTCCTTACCCACACTCCCAAAGCCTTTGGCTCGGCCAACCCCTGCCCATTTTGTCTCTCCACATCCCTATCCTCATCCTATAGGATTCCCTTTGGGCATAATCCTTTCAAAGGAATCCTTTAGGCTCAAATAAAAAGGAGTTACACTTTTAAAGGTAATTCATTCTCTCATGTTCATTTGTTTTATTTTGCATCTCCATCCCCCTAAACTTTTTTTATTTACTTCTTTTGTAACAACACCAGTATATTAAATCTACTAGTATGTTTTTATAAGATTTATTCGAGCTTCACTCTCACACAACTACATCAAATGGTTAAAGAACATATGATTTCCGTGGATGGTGAAATTCTGCCTCTCGAAATGATGATGGTTCAATACTCATTTAACACCTTCAAAGGTGGCCATTAGGATTTCACTATTTTTATATATGATATATAATATGTTTATTCTTTCCCTAAGCTTCTGTATTTTTCATTTATGGCATATCATTATTGTTTCCATTATGGGTGAACACGAAATCTTCATTTTAGGAAGTGCAGACTACCGCCCCCTGAAAGTGATTTGATTCATTAATACCATATGTGGGATGTGTAAAGGATAAAGTTAATGATATTATAAATGTTACTATACTGGAATTATAATATACTCTTATATCATTATGACTCCATTCCAGAAAATACGAAATAGAAATGGAAGTAGCGTTCATGCGTACGTACGGCTTACCGTCTCCATGAACGGTGCATTTCATTTCTTACCTCTAAATGTGATGTAATATTATAAATACATGTATATGCTGAATATATATGATTTATATGTCATCCAAATAATTAATATCATTCTGGATATAATGAACCTTTGACCAAATTAACAACATGTTAGTGTAAGAAGTCTATTTTTGACTTAAGAACCAAATACCGACAAAATGAACATTATTAACTTAAATGATTACATGATGTTCATAACATGGTATAAAAGGAATAATGAACTTTAAAAAGGTTCTTAAGAAAGTAGAGATTAACTCAAGTTTATTATTCAGGATATTAAAGAACGATCGAGTCATGTCGGACCCGAGGTATGGGACTTCGTCTCAATCTCCTTTCATTGAGGCATATTTTATTTTATACACAACATTCTTTTATATGGTGTATAAACCCCTTTGACTTTTAAGTTTATTCAAAAGGAATCTTTTTTATATGATGCGTTTACTAAACGACAAAAGGGAATGTTTTTGTCGTACGTATGCGGCGACAACGACTTCTCCGCCGTCGTGACTGTTATTTGAGTTTTGTCTTCCTCTACAAGCCATACCTTCTTTTTAAAAGAAAAATAAATACCATGTTTTACTTTTCTTTTATTTTGGTATCAAAAATGGTTTTCATAATGTTTTTATATCAATGTGTTATATTAATATCTTGTGATTGAAAGGTGGGAATGTTATGTTTTCTTTTATGCATGTTTTATGTGATATGATTATGTTGAGGTTCTTGGGAATTATTATGAAAACGGGTGGCTCCGTGATAAACTAAGGGCGGGTGAGCCCGATATAGCTCTCCAATGCATTGGGTAACGCGAAGGAGTGAAACGTTAAGGTTTCTCTGAAGAGATTTAGGGAATATACTGTGATGGGTATTCCAAACGTAACCAAGAGGCTTACTCCCTATGTAAGAATGTTATGAATGCATCAAGTTACCTTTATGTCTTATGATTTCTATGATTTATTCATGATTTTATGAGGTATGTTAATGTGCTTATGTTTTATGGGTAAAGTATGATCTCATCCTTATGTATATATGTCCCCATGTTTCCTATCCATATTTTTATATCCCTTAATGAGCTTTTTATGCTCATCCCATGTTTTTTTGAAATGTTTTTCACAGGTCAAGGAAAAGGTACATGATATGATGATAGAGTCAAGGAAGTGTCAAGAAAGAATCCATTTTTATTTTAAATATGTTTCCATTGATGGGAATGAAGAATACTATCTTTATGTAACCACTTTGTTTATATGTGGAATATAATGCAAGTTTTATGATCTAATTCTCTAAAACTCTAAACCTGAAAAGATCCTCAACGTGTAATCTTGTGATAACTCAAGATTATGTAAGGTTTATGGCAGAGGCCTTATAGTTGGTATCAGAGGTCGGTTTAGATAACTTTAGGAGTTGGAATTCTATTAAATGAATATCCAAATATATTTTTTTTGGGTCAAATTGAAGTGATATAGTATTTGAAGATTACCATGTTGCTTCATCTAAGACATGTTTGTTCAGAATGGTTTTCCGCAGAGGAAACAGGGAAGCAGTGCTAGGAAGGCATGCAAAAGGAAATAACCTTCTGAATCAGCATCCTGAGATGGTCGGAATTGGAACTGAACACTTTTTTGTAGAAATGACGCAGTTGACTCAGGCTATAAATGGTGGTGGTATCCATGCACGAGATCAGCCAGATCAACCGCAGAGGAACATGTCAGTGGTGGAACATTTCATGAGGCAACATCCCCCATCATTCAGAGGATCATCTGACCATGTGCTAGCTGAAGGGTGGATTAAAGCACTGGATAATATTTTTGATGTCATGTGGTGTTCAGACAATCAAAAGGTTAGTCTTTCTATTTACCGTTTGGAGGGTGAGGCAGATCAGTGGTGGTCTATGGTTAAAAATATCAGGGACGCTGATGAGATTGATGCTCTTGACTGGGACGAATTCAAAGGTATGTTTCTTGAGAAGTATTTTCCTAAGGCTGTTCGACTTAGGATGGAAAATCAATTCTTGGAATTGAGGCAAGAGGAAGACTCAGTGGTGACCTATGAAGAAAGGTTCACTCGATTGGCAAGGTATGCTCCAAATTTTATCCGAGAACTTGATAGTAAAATCAATCAATTTTACTCAGGATTAAATCCAAAATATCGAAGGGCATTAGCTTCTCGTGAGTTTAAAAGATATGAAAAACTTGTTCGATGTGCTGAGAAGGTGGAAATGGAGTTTTCCGATGATCAAGTGTTCTATAAAAACCAACAGAAGAAGAGACTGAGGTGGCAGGAGAAAGGTAAGAATTTTTCAAAAAAGTATGATGGTAAGAAAACTAAGTTTCCAGTATGTGATAAATGTGGCAAAAGGCATGCTGGGGAATGTCTTCTGAATTCTGGAAAGTGCTACTGATGTGGTAAGATGGGACATAAGACTCGTGATTGCACTGAAAAGGATCAAGGTGAAGGTAAGACCAAATTCGATTTACAGTTAGTGAAATGTATTAAGTGAAATGAGATGGTTCACTATGCAAATGAGTGTCCGACAAAGAGCTTGAGTGATTGGAAGCAGTTAGACTACAAGCAGAATGGGGTGGTGAAATCCTTTGCAACTACTTCAGCAGATGTCGGGCCATCAAATGAAGTTGTATCAGGTACTTTGTTTGTTTTTTCAGATTATGCCAGTGTGTTGTTTGATTCGGGGTCTACACATTCTTTCATCTCTGAATCCTTTTCTAGTAAAATGGGAATACCATCTCAAGAAATGACTCCTGAACTTGTGGTAAAGACACATGGGGGAAATGTTGAGGCAAAAAGAATTTATAAGAATCTTCCTATCCTTATCTGTGGAATGAACCTACTTTCAAACCTTATTGTTCTACCTCTATTAGAGTTTGATATTTTCCTGGGTATGGATTGGATCTCTATTTACCATGCTAAGATTGACTGTAGAGCTAAAGAAGTTTTTATTCAGAAAGACTTTCAGTTTGTGTACAGGAATGAACCCTTACTGTTGATAACTTATCAAGAGGCCGAGAAACTTGTAAAAGATGGAAATGAATGTTACCTTGCACACATCATTGAAAATAAAGGAACTATTCAGATTAATGATGTGCTAGTGGTAAATGAGTATCCTGATGTTTTTTCGGATGAGTTGCCTGGAATAATACTAGATCGGGAAGTTGAGTTTACTATTGACTTAGTTCCTGATGCTAAGCCAATTTCAAAACCCCCTTATCGAATGGCTCAAATTTAACTTTTGGAGTTAAAGGAGCAATTGCAAGATTTATTAGAGAAAGGTTTCATTCGACCTAGCACATCACCTTGGGGTGCTCCTGTTTTATTTGTTAAAAAGAAAGATGGTTCTATGAGACTTTGCATTGATTATAGATCCTTGAATAACATCACTGTTAATAACAAATAAAATTTGCCTCATATCGATGATTTGTTTGATCAGCTCTAGGGAGCTCAGTTTTTTTCAAAGATTGACTTGAGATCGGGGTACCATCAGTTGAAGGTAAAGGAGGCAGATATTCCGAAGACCACGTTCCGTACGAGATATGGCCATTATGAATTTGTAGTTATGCCTTTTGGGCTAACCAATGCACCTGCTGTATTCATGGACTTAATTAATAGAATTTTCCATGAGTTGTTGGATAAGTTTGTGGTGGTTTTCATTGATGATATTTTGGTGTTTTCAAAAAGTAAAGAGGATCATGAAATACATTTAAGGGTTATCTTGAAAACCTTAGAAGAAAATAAATTGTATGGGAAATTCAGAAAGTGTGAGTTTTGGTTGGAAAAAATTTCCTTTCTTGGTCACATTGTTTCTAAAGATGGTATAACTGTTGATCCTGCAAAAACAAAAGTTGTGGAAGACTAGCCAAGACCCACAAATGTAACGGAGATTCATAGCTTCCTTGGTTTGGCAGGCTATTACCGAAGATTTGTTAGAAATTTTTCACGGTTATCTAGTCCAATGACTAAGCTAACTCGGAAGGGTGTTAAGTTTATCTGGACAAAAGAATGTGATGATTGTTTTCAGGAATTGAAAAGAAGATTGGTGAATGCTCCAGTTTTGGCACTACCTTCCAAGAATGGTGAGTTTGTTATCTACAGTGATGCTTCATTGAAAGGACTTGGTTGCGTCCTAATGCAGAATGATCAGGTAATTGCTTATGCTTCATGACAGTTGAAAACTCGTGAGGTAAATTACCCTACACATGATTTGGAATTAGCTGCTGTTATTTTTGCTTTAAAAATTTGGAGGCATCATTTGTATGGAGTAAAGTGTGAAATATATACCGATCATAAAAGTTTAAAGTATATATTCACTTAGAAAGAATTGAACATGAGACAAAGGAGATGGCTAGAATTAATCAAGGATTATGATTGTACAATTAATTACCATCCGGGAAAAGAAAATAAAGTGGCTGATGCTTTGAGTCGAAAAAGTAATGCTTCATTTGAAATGTTTCATTTTAAACGTGATCCTTTGGTTAAGGATTTGATGAAATTTGGCATAGAAGTTGTTGGTGCAGGAAGTTCTTCTGTTTTGTTTCAGGTATCAGTGAGATCATCTCTATCAGATAGAATCAAGCAAGCACAGAAGAAAGACAGTGAGTTGCAGAAAAAGGTAGAGCTGGTTCAGAAAGGTAAGTTGCCTGAATTCAACATTGATAATGATTGCATTTTGAGATTTGGGAAGAGATTGTGTGTGCCTTGTGATTCACAGTTGAAGAGAGAGTTGTTATGTGAAGCTCATAGTTCTCCGTTTTCAGTTCATCCTGGAAGTACTAAGATGTATAGAGATCTGCGGGAGTATTACTGGTGGGATGGAATGAAAAGAGATATTGCTGATTTTACTATGAAGTGTTTGACATGTTAGCAGGTTAAAGCAGAGTGGCAGTTATTGAAATGGATGCTTCATCCTTTACCAGTGCCAGAGTGGAAATGGTAGAATATATCCATGGACTTTGTTGTGGGATTACCGAAGAAATTTCGAGGTAACAATGCAATCTGGGTTATTGTTGATCGCTTGACTAAATCTTCTCATTTCCTTGCTATACGGGATACTTTTTCCCTAGATCAACTTTCCCGTTTGGATATTAAAGAGTTAGTCAGGATACATGGAGTTCCCCTCTCCATTGTATCTGATCGTGATCCCAGGTTCACTTATAACTTTTGGAAAGGCGTTCAGAAGTCGTTGGGTACTGAATTAAATTTTAGTACAGCTTTTCATCCTCAATCAGATGGGCAGTCAGAACGAACAATTCAGACATTGGAGGATATGCTACAAGCTTGTTCTATGGATTATCAGGGAAGTTGGGACCAACATCTTTCTTTGGTTGAATTTTCATATAATAACAGTATTCATTCCAGTATACAGATGGAACCATTTCTGGAATTATATGGGAAGTGGTGTCGAACTCCAGCTTTCTGGGATGAAGTGGGTGAAAGAAAGATGATGGGACCAGAATTGGTAGAAGAGTTGGCAGAAAAACTTCAGCTGATACAGAAACACATGAGAACAGCTCAGAGTAGGCAGAAGAGTTATGCAGACAACAGGAAGAAGGATCTATCTTTTGAGGTAGGTGATCATGTTTTTCTCAAAGTCTCACCATGGAAAAGTGTGATGCGGTTTGGTAAGAAAGGAAAGCTGATTCCAAGGATTATTGGACCATATGAAATTCTAGAGAGAGTTGGATCAGTTGCATACCGGGTGGCTTTACCTCCGAGTCTATCTCAGGTACACAATGTTTTTCACGTTTCGATGTTGAGAAAGTATATGCCAGATCCATCTCATGTTTTGAGTCCAGAGGTAGTTCAGCTAGAAGAGAACCTATTTTATGAGGAACAACCGGTCCAGATTCTTGACCACAGGGAGCAAGTGTTATGGAATAAGGTGATTCACCAGGTAATGGTTTTGTGGAAAAACCACATGATGGAAGAGGCAACATGGGAATCTGAAAATGCAATGAGGGATAAGTACCCCCATTTATTCGATAAGTAAATAAATTGAGAGGACACAATTTTCTAAAGGGGGAAGGATGTAACATACCAAGTAAGTAATGAATAATTGATATTTTTTTATCTATGCCTATTAATGAATTAGATTGTGTTTTAGGGGCTTAAAATGAAAATAAATCCAATCTTAAGCATGGAATACACTAATATTTTTAAAAGATTGTTTTACTGCCTTTTGATGGAAAACCATTTTTAAATCTATATTTTGACAATTTTATAAGCTATGTTTGTCAAAATAAACTTATTCTTTATGATTGAGACATCAAAATTTACTTTGTGTGAATTTTTGGTATTTTTCTGACAATGTTCATTTTTTAATGAATAGTGAAAAATACTGCATTTTACATCAAAACTGCTTCTTAATATAATTTATTTATATGATTAGATTATCTTTTGAATTGGTATTAATGTGTAATATGAATATATTTTTACCATTTAATCCAATGGTGGTCATTGGAATCAATTTCACTTTGAAATTAGACTTAAACTGGTGTCAATCTTTTGATACTTATTGTTTTATAAAAACACGCTATTTGCTTTGACAACGGGAATTAATTATTAAATTATTTAATGTGACTTATATGTTTTTAATTTTGTAAAATAGACTTCATTTTTGAATTCGGAATATCAAATATATCTTAGGGTGAATTTTTGGTAATTTTCTGAAAAACTTCAATTTTTGATGAATAGTGAAACCACTAAGTGGTACTTATAAAAACTGATTTATCCGTTTAAATGAAATTTTGCCATCATTGTGTTTTGAATTTCAAAAATCTGAAATAAATGGTTATCATTAAGAAGTAAAATGTGGTTCAATGAGATTAAAATAATTTTTTGGTGAATAATAACTTATTAAGTTTTTAATCGTGATTAGTGGTAATTAGTGTAGTTTAAGGTAAAAATAATGTTTTAATAAAATGAGATGAGCTTGACACATGTCCTACCCTCATTGGTTGTGTCATGGCCGACCAATACAAGCCATGGGTCAACTTGGGGACCCCATGGATCCACTTTGGTTGGGAAATGACATAAATAACTTTTTATTTAATGTAAAAGTAAAAATGACACAAACATAATATGTTTTACGAAATCAATTTGTACATAGGGTTATAAAGATCATATTTTTGATTATAAATAGTCATTGGAAATATAAAAAGATTTACTACATCATAGTTTTTTTTATAATTTTTAGACTTTAAATAAATTAAATTATTTATGACATCATGATGATGCAGCGATGACCTCATTATTTAACGATTTAAATAAAATGGAAAGATAATGTAAAATCTAAAACCTACATATGGCCAAAAACAATTGGATGAGTGAATTTCGAAGCCTTATCACCTTATCCTCGAATTATATCAATGTGGGACTTTTTGAATCCGAAACTCATTTTAAAATAAAGTAACATATCTTTATTTTCCAAGAGTGCCCCTCCTCTCCTCTTATAAAAGGCCCCCACCTCTACCTCCTTACCCACACTTTCAAAGACTTTGGCTCGGCCAACCCCTGCCCATTTTGTCTCTCCACATCCCTATCCTCATCCTAGAGGATTCCCTTTGGGCAGAATCCTTTCAAAGGAAGCCTTTAGGCTCAAATAAAAAGGAGTTACACTTTTAAAGGTAATTCATTCTCTCATGTTCATTTGTTTTATTTTGCTTCTCCAACCCCCTAAACTCTTTTTATTTACTTCTTCTGTAACAAAACCAGTATCTTCAATATACTAGGATGTTGTTATAATATTTATTCGAGCTACACTCTCACACAACTACATCAAATGGTTAAAGAACATACGGTTTCCGTGGATGGTGAAATTCTGCCTCCCGAAACGATGATTGTTCAATACTCATTTAACACCTTCAAAGGTGGCCATTAGGATGTCACTATTTTTATATATGATATATAATATGTTTATTATTTCCTTAAGCTTCTGTATTTTTCATTTATGGCATACCATTATTGTTTCTATTATGGGTGAACACGATATCTTCATTTTAGGAAGTGCGGACTACCGCCCCCTGAAAGTGATTTGATTCGTTAATACCATATGTGGGATGTGTAAAGGATAAAGTTAATGATATTATAAATGTTATTATACTGGAATTATAATATACTCTTATATCATTATCAATCCATTCCAGAAAATACGAAATAGAAATGGAAGTAGCGTTAATGCGTACGTACGGCTTATTGTCTCCATGAACAGTGCATTTCATTTCTTACCTCTAAATGTGATGTAATATTATAAATACATGTATATGCTGAATATATATGATGTATATGTTATCCAAATCATTAATATCATTCTGTATATAACGAACCTTTGACCAAATTAACAACATGTAAGTGTAAGAAGTCTATTTTTGACTTAAGAACCAAATACCGACAAAATGAATATTATTATCTTAAATGATTACATGATGTTCATAACATGGTAAAAAAGGAATAATGAACTTGAAAAAGGTTCTTAAGAAAGTAGAGATTAACTCATGTTTATTATTCAGGATATTAAAGAACGACCGAGTCAAGTCGGACCCGAGGTATGGGACTTCGTCCCAATCTCCTTTCATTGAGGCATATTTTATTTTATACACGTCTTTCTTTTATACGGTGTATAAACCCCTTTGACTTTTACGTTTATTCAAAAGGAATATTTTTTATACGAAGCGTTTACTAAACGAAAAAAGGGAATGTTTTTTTCGTACGTATGCGGCGACAACGACTTCTCCGTCGTCATGACCGTTATTTGAGTTTCGGCTTCCTCTACAAGCCATACCTTCTATTTAAAAGAAAAATAAATACCATGTTTTAATTTTCTTTTATTTTAGTATCAAAAATGGTTTTCATAATGTTTTTATATCAATGTGTTGAATTGATATCTTGTGATTGAAAGGTGGGAATGTTATGTTTCCTTTATGTATGTTTTATGTGATATGATTATGTTGAGGTTCTTGGGCATTATTATGAAAATGGGTGGTTCCGTGATAAACTAAGGGCGGGTGATCCCGATATAGCTCTCAAATGCATTGGGTAACGCGAAGGAGTGAAACGTTAAGGTTTCTCCGAAGAGATTTAGGGAATATACTATGATGGGTATTCCAAACGTAACCAAGAGGGTTACTCCCTACGTAAGAATGTTATGAATGCCTCATGTTACCTTTATGTCTTATGATTTCTATGATTTATTAATGATTTGATGAGGTATGTTAAAGTGCTTATGTTTTATCTGTAATGTATGATCTCATCCTTATGTATATATGTACCCATGTTTCCTTTCCATATTTTTATATCCCTTACTGAGCTTTTTAAGCTCATCCCATGTTTTTTTGAAATGTTTTTCACAGGTCAAGGCAAAGGTACACGATATGATGATAGAGTCAAGGAAGTGTCAAGAAAGAATCCATGTTTATTTTAAATATGTTTCCATTGATGGGAATGAAGAATACTATCTTTATGTAACCACTTTGTTTATATGTGGAATGTAATGCAAGTTTTATGATCCAATTCTCTAAAACTCTAAACCCAAGAAGATCCTCAATGTGTAATCTTGTAATAACTCAAGATTAAGTAAGGTTTAAGGCAGGGGCCTTATAGAGGGGATTGATTTTTTCATCTTATTTTGGATGGTTATGGATGATCCAAATGGGCTTGATATGTGTAATGAGATGTGGAGGAGAGGATTCCATTTTTTAAAGGGGAAAAGTACACATTGGGTATTCATGAAAAGAATTATGTGCCCTCGACATTTTAATTATCCATCAGGATTAATCCCATAGTCGGGATGTGACCGTATTTTTTTAGAGTGAATAGTTCAAAAATGTGCTATGTTTTTATATCTAAATTCAATGTCAAATTGTTCCATATGACCTTAGTTAGTTAAGTAATATAAAATTGATATAAATATATTTTAAGTCTAAATTAAACAATAATTTAAATATATAAATAAATTCTATGAAAATACATTTTTGAAATAAAATTCATTATTAATCATTATTAAGAAAAATATATATGTTTTCAAAATAATTCAAAAAATAAACCCAATGTAAATTATGATATACCAATTTCAAAAAAGAAATTAAAAATTTCATATAATAATTATAAATTTTTTTATCAAAGTATATTTAAAATTGGGTTTCTATTAAAATTCGTCAAAACAACCATTTTAACCATATATAGTTTTATATGCATAAAACTAGATCTATTTAAATTTGAATCATAATAAATTTATATGATGAAAGTGAAAAAATATTATAAATGTATAAACATGATACTATTATTCATTTTCATTTTTTCAAATACAATGTCTAGGTGATAACTACCACTTAAAATAATAATATTAACAATATATAATTCTTTATATGACTCAGTCTAGTGTGAAACACAAGGTTCCAGAGAAACTCATTGTTTTGTGTCCAGTACACCATTAGACAAAACATCCCATTAAAGTTTAAATTTATATATTATTCATATATAATTATATAAAATGAAATAAATTTTTTATAATTACATGGTATCCAATTTTATTCAAATTATATTAAAATTTCATCCTAATAATTTTAATCACCTATAAATTAAGTGGGAATATTTTTCCAACATAACTTTTTTAGATTCCCATGTTTCCTATTCAACCATATTGTTTTCTCATAAAACCATAAATTGATGAACTACCTTATTATGCAACACATTGTTTATTTGTTTTTCAACCTGAAATGGTTTTTCCTCATATGAAAAATTATCTTCAAGATGAACTACATCTAGATTATCAATATTAGATGAAACTGGAATGTACTTTCTTAAATGTGAAACATGAAATATATTTTTTACCTAGGATAAACATAGATCTAAGGAAAGATAATAGGAAACTGATCTTACCATCTATAAGATTTCATATGGTCCAATAAAATGTGGAATAATCTTCCCTTTCATTCTAAAATACATCAATGATTTCCATGGAAAAACTTTTATGAAAATATGATCACATACCTAAAAGGAAAGATCTCTCCTCAAGTTATCAACATAACACATATGCCTACACTAAGCTACCCTTTCTTCTACCAAATCATTCCCGCATCAAATTCCTTTATCCAACATTATCCCAAAAAGATAGTGTTTGATATATTTTTCCATAAAATGTTTCAAATAGTGCCATTTGTATACTAGAATGAAAACTATAATTATTTGGAAAATAAACCAAAGAATGATGTCGATTGGAACTTCATGGGTAATCCATTTAGGAATAATGAAGAATATTATCTATGGTATGAATCATATTATCTAACATTCCATCATATTGATGATGAAATGTTTTAATGACATTTAATTCAAAATATAATGACTTATGAATTTCTTTTAAAAAATTTGATGTGAACCTGGGATCACAATATGATACAATAGAGAAAGGAAATCCATGTATCCTAAAAATATCTTTTGAATACGATATAGAAATATGATCCAATGATTATGTATCATAAATCAAAAGAAAATGGTCAGCTATTTTTTATCAATCAATGATTACACAAATCACATCATCACATGGAGAATTATTTGGAAATTACACCTCAAAATCTATTGATATATCTTTCCATTTACACTCAAAAACTAGAAATTGTTGAATTAAAAACATACATGACTATCTATCGTCATTAACTTTTTGAAAATTCATACAAATCACAATTAATTATAAAATATACACTTCCTTCCATCATGCCAGTGGTACTCTTGATGGTCTTTGTTCATCATAGTGATGTCAACCTGAATGGAAAATCGAGAACCATGAACTTTGGTCTATAAAAATCTCTTCAACTATAAATCATAAGTCACAAATAATATTTTTAAAAATCACAATACTCCTTCAATAATATTAAAATCATTCAACTTACCATTCATAATGAATTCTTCCTTTTCTTACAAATATTGATCCACCTTATAATCCATTTTAATTTTTTCTAAGAAATATAGTTGTACTAAAACCTATAATAAAACAAAGGACGTCACTTCATCAAAAAAATTTAGGAAAAAAACATAAAATCATTAACTAGAGAATCATGTTCCTAGTGTGACATTTTTAATATAGAATTACTTTTTCAACTCAAAGCATCGGCCACCATGTATAATTTTATAGGATGATAACGAATCCAAAAATCATAATCCCAGATTAGTTTTTGGCAACCTCTATGACCCATGTTCAATTTTTTTGCAAGTGAATATATACGTAAATATTTTATGATCATTATATATTTCAAAACTTACTCCCTTAAAATGGTCCCATGATATTTTTGATGAAAAAATTACAACGTACTTCCAAATAATGCATTGGGTAATTCAACTACTGATTTCTCAACTAACATTACCTGATTATTAATCATTACTACACAAACAATTCATTGAAACAATGAATACCTATAATTGAATAATTAACAGATCATTATTTAATTCTTGAAAACTATCATAAATTTTTTTAATACAAATGAACATAACTCTTTTTCTTTTTAACTTAATCACTAGGAAGGATAACCAAGAAATGATTTCAACCAACTACTTGTACTGAACCACAAATTCATAACAATTTATAAATATTAGTGACATTTTTGTGTTTTTTTTATTCTTCAACATCTTTAATTGTATTAGGTGAAATAGTTATGTAGTATTTAGAAAAATTATAACCAAATAATTTAATTTTTTTAACAAAAATTTACACTCTCTAAAAATTCCATATAATTGTTTTCTTTTAAGGTTTGCTAAATATATCCTCACATTCCCTTTCATGTTCATACTGACATTTAGAAAATAGTAAAATGTAATTAATAAACACAACCACAAACATATCCAAGAAATCATGAAAATTTTTACTCAGAATATTTATGAATACTATAGGTCTATTATACAACCCAAAAAATTAAAAAAAATTAATAGTGGCCATATCGAGATTAAAACACAACCATCAGAATGTCAGCATCCTTCAAATTCAATAGATGGTACCCCAACCACATGTCAACCTTCATAAAATATTTTTCTCCCTATATCAAATCAAATAATGCTTCGACAGGATTCATGATATACTTGTTCTTGATATCAATGTTATTCAAGGACATATAGTCAATACAAATTCCTATTGAGATATCTATATTTTTTATAAACAATGTTGGAGCACCTAATATTGAATTTCTAGGTCGGATGAATACTTTATCTAATAACTAATGACATTTCCTTTAAAATTATAAAATTTCAACTTCATCCATTTGATCAGGCTATTTAGAAATATTCTTGCCGTGGTATAATATGTAAAATGTAAACTCAACCTCTTGATTAGGAATAACACAAAGTGAATCATCCAGAAAAATATCCATGTATTCATTTAATACTAGAACATCACCAATATTAATAGTTTGGTTATTTTCAATAATATGATAAATGTAACATTAATTTCCATCTCTAATAATGTTATATTATTCAAGGTAATTTATCAATGGAATGAACAACATAAACACAACATTATTTAAAATGTCATCTATCTTAGCGTGATCAACTTGGAGCTAATCTATACAAAGAATGATATCAAATGCTAATATGGATAATTCAATAGGAATTACCAGAAATACTATCCCACTAATGACAATATGTAGATTCCAAAAAATCATGGTTTCTTAAATACATCCACTCATAGTTTTTACCAAATTTTTATATTTAATTCATGAGGTAATATTCTGAATTTTCTATAAAATTTCTCATAAATAAACTAATGTGAAGATCTAGAGTCAAACAAGGAACTTGAATAATTAAAAAATACAAGTAAAATACATGTCACCATTTCATTTGATGGAAAAATATCAATTTTAGTATTCGAAAATGGTATCGCTACACTTTCTAATTTCTGATCATGAATATTTACATCATATGCGACTATAATTGGACATTAATTAGCATCACAACCCATCTCATTACACATAAAACATATTATCATTGGATGGAAATCAGTTACCACATACTTTGATTCCACGGGATTCTTTTCCTTGACTTCATGGGCCATGTTTCCAAACATTCCACATTTATAACACGTCCATGTATTAATAAATCATTCTCATGGGATCATTTTACCACAATTACTATATGATTGGAACATCATTTTCATAGCACCATGTTTCTTTGTTTCAAGTTTCTTCATTAGCTTCCATCCAAAAAACCTATTATTTTCATTATCAAATGTCACATAATAGTTAGAAAACGCTATCTCAATCTTTTCAGCAGAATGGACAAATTTTCATAGGTTTTAAATTCGCACTTGTCCAAATAACCTCATATATATGGTTTTATTTATGAGTAAAATCGATTAATTTTTCTATCAGTGTCCCGAATAAAATTCTGCATATCATGTATAGTTTCCATAAAATAAAGCAACAAAATCATTATTATTTTTCTTAAATTCATTAAATTTTTACCCATTTAGGGGTGAACAACCTTAAAGAAATATTCCTCAATGAAAATGTAATTTAATTTTTCTCATTCCATGAAATTATGAATATATTTCTCTCTATTATAATTTAACATATACCAACCTCGATCAATTTCACATTAAAAATGATAAACGGAAACGGTTATATTTTTATGTTCTAAAAACTTCATGAGAAAATAAATTTTATCTATATAATTAATCTATAATAAGAGAAAAAATGGGCTAGATAGTCCTTCAAATTATGGGGGATGTTGACTGATAAAATGATCCCCAAAATACATGTTCTATTGATTTGGATCGAGTTCCTATCTAGCATGGATACCTCCACTATTTATCACCTTATTTAGTTGTGCCATCACTATAAAAAAACTACTCAGTTCAGATTATGACCATCTATGGATGATGATTTGGATGGATATCTTCAACATGGATCCTCCAACTATCACTTCCAAATTTCCTTACTAGAAAACCATTCTAGATAGATATATTTTATAAAAACGAACATGGTAATCTTAAGAAGCAATAACATTTTAACTTGACGATAAGATTAAATAATTAAAGGGAATGTTATTAATACTAACCTAACATCTAAAGTTTTCTAAACCAACCTTTGATATCAAATATAAAGCCTCGAAGATAAATATTACTTATTTTTGGGTTTTTTCACCAATTTTAATTTATTATAAAATGATGATATTTTCAAATTCAGTGTTTTATAGAATTAGTTCAGAACTCATATATAAAAAAACCATTAAAATAATCTTTAAACTTATAAATAACAGTCTTTTTTTAATATATCAATATTATAAAATAATTAATTACAAATTTTATGAAAACTATTCATGACATTCATCATGAATTCTTCCAAAACCATACACATTTGTAATTCATGTGAAGAACTATAAAAAAGTGAAATGAGTATTAAAAATACAGAAAGGGATACATAAAAATAGTGAAATAATTATTCCATTTGTAAACATTAAAACTCATCAAAAGTCCTTTCTTGAGAATGATATGTTTTAATCATGGAGTAAAATTTCATTATTTAATAAATATCATCTATTTTACCTTTTGAAAACAAATTATTTCAATAATAACTTAGTAACACAGATGTAAAATTATTGTAGGTACCATGAGACATCATCACATTGAACCCTTATAGAACCCTTACAGATTTTAGTAACCATATAACCAACTTCCAATATAATTATCCAATGAATATGATCATTACCCATGGAATTGTAGTGTCATCTAGGTGAAATCATCATTTATGCTATAATGGAATCATCCAGCATGATCTGGGTGAACCCATCATTTATAATTTCCAAAAACCAAAACATGAAATTAAATATCTCATCATTTGAAATACTCTTTTAAAATCATATGAAGGTCACTTTCATATATAAAAAATTAACTTTTCTTTGAAAAAATAAATTTTCAATACAAAATTTTAATTTTAATTTAAAACCCGCTTTTAAGAAAAAAATACTCAAAAAATGAAATACAATATTTACTTTATGAAAACATTTAATCATACAAAGGGATATTGAAATAAAATAACGTCCATGATGGCAGAAAAGTCATTATCCCTATGTATATTAAGAATAATAAATTCCTTTTATTATTTGTCAAAATGATCCGTATAAAACACTTAAAATGTTACTTTTAGAAAAAATTAATGAAATTACATATAGAAATAAAATTACCATTGTAATTATTTTATATCCATACAAATAAATAATTAATATAATATCTATAAAATTAAAAAGAATTGACTAAATCGTTAAATATTAAAAGTGTCCCATTCCACGTTGAATAATTAAATCATAATCCCTTTGAAAGTAAAACATTTAAAAATACATTAAATAACTATAGAAGATATAAAATATTGATCTGGTATTTCAAATGGTCTTTATATACGCCTTATAAAAGAATAATGACTAATATAATCAAGAAATGTCTCAATGAATGAAGATTGAGAAGAAATCCCATACCCTGATTTTGACGTTTCATGTGTGCTTTATATTTCAGAATAATGAAATAATATTAATTGGTTAATTTCTTCCAAAAGAATTAATGATTATCATTAGTTTTATTTTAGTTATTACTATTTTGTAAACAAAAACGTACACAATTATGTTTGAGTTGGGGGTTTTTATCATATTCGGTTTAGGTGTCTACTATGTCTTTCTTAGGACATCTATGGTCAAAGGGGTAATTATACAAACATATCTAGAGTAATTATAATGATATAATATTCGTTATTTTAATTCAACTACACTTTTAAATACCATCATAAAAAATGGTTATTGAAAATAAACCAATGCTACAATAATAGAGACGGTAGGTCGTACACACACATGAGTAAAATTACTATTTATAAATGATCATTATAGAAAGAATGTAAGTGAAATTTATCATACCATAATTATAATTATATCATATATACCATATTACATAATCATACATTCTTATATATTTAATTCTTTTGTTCTAAAATTAATCACATCACAACGAGGAGGCGGTATTCCACACCACCACAATTGACATTATGAATTTTTTGTGATTGAAAGGTTAATAAAAAAATGATAGATTATATATAAATAAATGTAATTATTTAATTAATATAATATTGATTTTATTTATTTCATTTATATTTAATTAAACTCATCTTTAAAACATTACATGCATTATTGGAACATATCACATTGCTTTGAGGAGGTAGTAGTCCACAAGTCTATTAACAATGTTAGTGTAATTAAAAAAATGGAAAGAAAAAAGGTGTTTGTGTATTAAAAAAATATAATTATTAATAATATATATATATATCATTTAAAAATATTTCTTCCACCATAATTCCAACCCATGAGTGGTTGTAATGGAAAAAACCAATGATATATTTTCCTGAGGAGGCAACTCACTCTACATGAATGGTAATTTAATTACCCATATGATTGGAGTTTCTGTAGTTGGAGTTAATACAACTAAAATGATATCATATCCATATATTGATTATAATTATTTTATTATATAACAATGTAAAAATTATAAATGAATATATTGGATAATGAAAAAATAAAAAATACACGCTGATGAAACATACATCTTTTCGACTAACTATATTTGGTTTGCCACCAAGGACTTATTGGTTGACATTTTTCACATGTTTTAGCTTATAGTTTTATGGGATAGATATTGGGATATTATTTGGCTTGGTTTTTGATGATCCAAAAGGGATATAAATTTGTAAATAGGGGGAGGAGAGAGGCCTTCATAAGAGGGGAAAGGGACACATTGGGCATTCTTGAAAATAATTATGTGCACTGTTTGTTTTACATGACCTCCATGGGTTAAAAATAGACCATTATAGATCCTTAGAGCTGGAATGGTCCAAATATGGCCATAAAGTAATTTTTAGAGAATTAAAGAATCATTTTTACCCCTTATATTCCAATATTAGAACTTAATTAAGCTCATTTTTCCTTATTCGTTGTACTTAGATTGAATTACATTCCATAGTCAGTTTTTTTCAAAAAATCAGATGACTTTATTAGAGAATAAATATTATATTGATTCTGAATATGGTATCCATTTTCCCAAATTCCAAACAAAAAATATGAAGAAATTATTTTGAACGTATTTCTGTAGAAGAGATGTGGCGAATCGTTTTTCAAAATTTATAAGTTTAAACATTTTCACAGTTTTTATATCTAAATTAAATCTGAAATTATTTATAATTATCTAAATTAGTTTATAAGATAAAATATTTAACTAATTATTTATTGAAACAACATAAAAACACAATTTAACTATATAAATAAATTCAATGAAAATATTTTTTTGAACTAAAATTAACTATTAATCATTATTCAACATAATATGAATTTCCTTAGAAAAATATAATAATTAAACCCAAATTAAATATTCTTATCACTTTTTTTAAAATTAATTTTATTTTTAAATAAAAAACCTATAAAATTTTCATAATATATATTCCAAACAGTTTCTCCATTTAAATGCGATAAAACTACATTTTTAAAAGTATTGAACATATTTATGATTAAAACTAGATTTATAATTATTTCATGCCTATTAATTTTAATGGATGAATAAAAAAACATTTTATAAACATGTTTAAACCTAATATAGTTATTCTAATTTATTCTTACCCAAACAATTTCTAGCTGAGACCTACGACATAAAATAATAAAATTAAAAATATATTATTATTGGATATAACTTAGTATTGCATGTAATGGAGGATTTTAGAGGGAATCATTATTTTGTGTCATGTATTCTTTTAGAAATAGAATATACTTATGGTAAAATTACTATATAATACATAATTATTAATAAATATGATAAATCTTATTCTATTATTATATGGGATGTTACGTAGAGTTATAATAATAAAACAATAATGATCATTCCATTATATCATATGAATAATAAAATATGTAATCAATCCAACAGAAAAGGATATAGATTTTTTGATAGGCCTCATTTGTATGGTCCCTTTAAATGATGTTAATGCATCCTTGGTAAAATTTAAATGAGTTTTATCATATAAATGGTTGGTATGGTTAGAATGCTTTGGGTTCTATTCTATGGATTCAATTTCTGATGTAAAATCCCTGTAATTCCTTATTTGGGTGATTTTGATATTATGGGAATCACTAGAATTCAATGTGATAATGTATCATTGGAGTATAAGAAATCTAATGAAAAGAAATTCCATGAGCTACCTAGGATTCCTCATTGATTCGTCCATGTTAGTTCCTCAGCATGGCACCCCAATGGATTTAGTTGATGTATTATGTATTGAATTCCATGGATTAATGTCATGTATTACCATATGGTACATGTGACAATCATAAGATGAGACCCCTATATTCATCTAGATTTAATGAGTCATAACATTGTGGTTTTTGACATTTATTCTTTCTAATTTTGAAATTCTAAATACCATAAACACATGGTCCCATACATGTAGTGTTGGGTTCCTTGGATCCATTAGTATGAAACTATGAATTAATACATGGATTTCTTCCATGTATCCATGATGGGTTGGTTAGGTGGGAATTCAAGATGGGGCTCATATGGATTCTCGTGTTCTTTCCGGAAAATGGTTTCCATAGTTTTATTCACCAGAACCTATTGTGATATGAAATATATCATCATTATAGACTCACAATCAATGAAAAAATATATATAAATAACTGTGTACAGTTTCATCATAAACCCTCATCATAAATTGTTGTTTTTTGTGGTTTTTATTTAAATTTATAAACTAAAAACTGTTAACAATCTAAATGTTTCTTTTTATTTATTAAACTTATTCATGAACTGAGATATTGATCTGTTAATTGAGGTACATCATTTGTGGGGGTCTACAGAGTTTTACTCACACCCTTATCTAGAATCCATGGAACATGGGTACATTATCATCTATTAAAATTAAATCTCGGTGATAGGTTTGAGAAAGTTCCCACTATGGTGAATTGAGTGGATTTTAGTATATATCATATGATTTGGTACTGGGTTAGGAATTGGGTCAATTTTAGAAGATTGTTAAGTCTTTTATAATTTTGTTTTATCAAATATCATATTAAATCTATAATTGATATATTACTTTCCTAATATATAATATTTGTAATTCTTTTTTTCTATCATGGTGACTTCTTATATTGGAAAAATTTCTTGGATGTCCTTCGACAACATCTATTATCTTGTTGATTTATAGTATTGCTGTTATTTTCATTGATATTGATAATATGATATGTGGGAACAGTTACCCCAATATTATACCTTAGTCCCTCATTTCTTGTGAACATAACCTGACATATGGGGAGGCACACCCGGGGCCCATAGGACACTGTCCTGGAGAATTGGTTCATTGGATCCCATGTAGATGTGTTTAAAAATATCTTATAATAGTTTTTCTTATAAAATAATATTTGGGAATGGTAGTAAGGATAATATAAATTAATTAGAATATGTTATGGAGCTTTTACCTATGACATTTCACTACACATATAGTGAATGACCATGTTTTTAGGGATGGGATTGTTGTTCATGATATTTTCATTTAAGGTTGATCTTATTTCACCTCATGTGATAAACATGGTTATGAGTTAAATGTTTTACGTTATTTTTCATGTGGCCTAGTATTGAATGATGTGGTGTGAGCATGCATCATATCAGGAATGTATGATTGACATGTCATTTTCATGATTTTTTAAGACTGGTTACTTTTTTATCATATTGTTATATGGTTTGGAAATTTAAAGTCAATGTGGTTATTTATATGGTGATTACATATAAGTTTATTGTGTAATAATGCTTAATTGATCCCTAAAAAGGTATAAATACATGGTGTGTGATTATTTTGTCTTTACTTTTATGAGTAATCCATTATTGAAAATTCCATCTACCACTAAAAGGGTTTATTCATATATGACGTATAATTTATATCATCTTTAGGTGAGCCTTATTAGTAGAATTTTTTAGATATTTTAAATAGATAAAGCTATATTATATGGATAATTACCTTTATTAGTATGAAATTCATGAAAAAAAAAAATTCAAAGTAAATGTTATAATGCAATTTCCACTATTACTTGTACCAAACATTTCATTTAACTACACCCGTAATATGGAAATTCAATTAAAGATAAATGTGTAAAAGTTTAATTATGTGTGACTTATGTACGTTTATGAGTTGGTCCTAATGGGTTACTAATATTGACCATATTTTTTGGTTGTTGGGGATGTGACGGTTCATAAGATATGTGATACCCTTGAGTTAATAGGTTATGACTACATGATACTCATGTGGTTTATGGTTGACCCAGAAATGGGTAGGATGGGTAAGATACTATGAAATGTTTGAGACACTATAATGGGTGTTTTTCTTGGAGGTGTATTATGAACTAGGAATGGGGTTAGTGTCCTCCCTAAAATTTGGTAGGATTGGATTTGTATCCTAGTGAACATATTTAGTATTCCTCTAATTATGGGCGTGGAGTTTCATGACACAAAAAAATAGACCTAAGAGAGTGGTTATCCTGTTATTGTGAGTTTCTCTAGGTGAATGAATCATATGTAGATGATTCATCTCATAACACTGATTCATAATAGGTGTAACATATTATGTGGTGAAGGTTAGTTAGATGAATTAAAAACATCATCATTGATGTAATAGGCTTGATGGTTTTGAGATGGATTGAGAAAGATATTCTCAATGAATGGAATGAATAATAAGTTCGTCTTCCATAGAAATTATGAAAATTCATGGATGTTTTGTGATGTAAATAACCTTATGTGTTGATGATTTGGGAGTTAATGTGGGTTTCAATGGTATGAAATTTGGGGTATTGTACCTATCGAATCATGTTGTTCTTTATAAACATTGTAAATGAATAAATGAACCACATTGGGACATCATAATGATTCGATCGTTTGAGTGATTGTGTAGATATTTTTTGTATGGAGAGATTCATATGGTTTTTAAAATATTGATGGTTGATCATTTCTTTGTGGACTAGATGGTGCTAATGACATGGAAATTTTCATGGATAAATGAACTTATTTTTAGAGGAATGTGTCTCTCAAGAGTTTGAGGTGGTTTCTCCTGACCATGATATGTTGGACCATGGATCCATAGAGATTATTTAGAGTCACATGGGGAAAGAATTCATTGGTGTTGCACTGTTATTTTTTTATTTAGATTTAGATGGTATGTAATTATAGGAATGTAACTATTATATGAGAAGGAAACCATCTATGGGGATGAAGACTATGTGGCTTTGATAAGAGGCTTGAAGGATTGGTTTCATCAGGATTTTGATTAAGAGTTGTAGTGTTATAGAATTTGGAATGAGAATGTGGATGGAATTTTTATTATGACACATCAAATATGGGTTCAAACATCAGTGAGAGATTCATTGGATAGGGTTCTAGATAAGATAGTGTGGCTCATTAAGAGTGATCCCTATTTGGTTCTGATGAGTTCTATTTGGGTAAGTGCTCTGTGAGTGGTAAAGGATAAGTTAGATGGGTTGGAATACATTTTTGGTTGTTCAATGGTGAGAACATAATTTTATATAGTTTTTATGGTGTTAATTGTGATTGGTGTCCTCTTGATCCAAGAATAGGTGACGAATTTATTTTTATAGTGATTCCTAGGGATGAGTTTCTTCTTATCATCTAAACATCATCCCCATTGATAGATGGTGTGTGGGACGTGGAAACATGAAAATGGATTAGTGATGTGATGAAATTGATGCTTCACTATAGGGGACCAGGATTTCAGTTATAGTGATGCAAAAATATCAAGATATATGTGAAAGATGAATCAAACTCGATGTTTGATGGATGCATGAAGAAAAATGCATTTTGAAATGGTTAGATGATATACCATAAATGTAATGGTTTATGGCTTCCGAGTATATTAAATTTATAATTTTGGTTGTTGAAAGTGTTCATTGGAAGTTATTAGGTTTTTATTTGTGGGATTGTTGTGCAGTATAGCTTCTATAGGGAACACATTTCATGTTAGTATTTACACTACATTAAATGGTGTTTCACAGCTTATACAACTGGAGAGATCAGGGATTGTAAATCATTATAGGGGGAATTGATGAGATGGAATGAGATCTCATAATTTAAATACATTATTTGGATTAATTAAATTCTATGGTCATTAAATATAATTTAAAAGTATTAAATTTTTAGAAACCTGATTATTACATGCCTTTTAATGGTTACATGGTGTAAAAATGATAGCATTTCATGTTTTAATTCCATTTCATAGAAAAATTACATTTTATTTAGCTATTCCATACCACTCATGATTTGGAAGAGCCCTAGGCTCTCTAATAAGATCATCTATCCCTTTTCATTTCACTTTTATTTTTTCCCATTGATCCTTATTGGAAATCTGTTAAAAGTTCCTATCCAATATTGGTTAGTTTCCTATTGTAATTATCCTTGGTATTTTATATAGTGGTGTTTTTTATTGCGATGGGGAGTCATTTGGGCTATTTATGGATTATTCTATGATGTGTCTTAGGATTTTCCATGATCTAATCATGTGGTTTTTTTGTTTCTGTGTAGTTCTTATTCACCTTGCATTGGGCATGAAGTCGGTAATGCTCTTTGACATATGAAATACATCATTATTATTTATTGTGTATCATATATGATGACATTTATTTTCTGTATGAATGAGATATTGTTTCACTATAATAATTGAAGGTAAATAATTGGTAAATTTAAATTGAATGGGAATGATGATTATTTTTCTTGCTTTTAGAGCTTTGATATTATTTTCATATGATTTATTATATGGGCTTGATGAGCATCTTAAAGTTATGGTTGGTTGTAAATTTTTTCTAAAGGATCATATGTGTTGTGACATAACTGTTTTTTGTGATTATTTTGATATCACACTAAAATGGTAATTGGTTAATCACATATATTTGGGTAATGAAATGATTTCACATAGATTATAGATTATATAATAACACCCCATGATAAAGTGGAATGTGATTAAACACCCTGTGTAAATCAATAAAATGATCCCTGATGTGTTGTAATGTCATGTCGATCTTGTGGGTGATGGTTTGTTGTTGATTTTTGGTTGGTTCATATCGGGTCAATGGTTGATGGCCATGAATTTTGGGAACTTTTATTCTTGTTTTTTGGATGTGATTTTGGGCTGCTAAAGCTCTTTTGGTTTTGTCATGGTTTTGGGGTGGTGAGGTGGTGGTTTTTTTGGAAATTCATTTTTTAGTGTGGTGGTGGTTTGTTTGGCCTTGATTTTGGTGAGGTAAGGTGATAGTATTATTGGATAACAAGCTACTAGTAATCTATGGTTATGTTGTGCTAGATTCCAACGAAGTGATGGAATAAATTATTATTTAATAATGATTTAAAAGGTTGGGGTGTAGTTTGGATAATTGGATGTAAATTGATAATAAATTAATAAATGATGGGTTTTGTGGTTTATTATTAAAAATGAAATGAATGGGGTGGGTAATAGAAATTGGTTGGTGTGTGATGTGTATTTTGGTTTGTGTGGTGTTATTCATTTAGAGGTGGAAACGATGTGGGAATGTCCAATTATTGATATTGTTTTTTTGTCAACCCATTGGAAGATATTGTGTGGGGATATATACATATATTATTGTATATTATTGATATTTATATACACATCATGCCTACATCAGGAAAATTGTGATGAAACCCACACAGTCATGTGGGATATGTTGATTCAATCATCCGTTGAGGAGGAAGGGTGGTGAGGTACCCACTCTTCATCTCTCCCTCTCTCAACAAAGTGAGGTAGTTATTACATAGGGGATGATGGATGGAGGTTGTATGGATTTCTGATAGTGTACTTTATGGAGGTTGTGATATCCCATGTTTCTTCGTGATATATGTGATGTTGTCGTCCTTATTGGACAGTGATCCTAGGGGTCTTCTGATGAGACTTGATATAACCCAGGTGTCCTAGGGTGGTATTAAATGGGATAAGGTGGATTACAGTGGGGATTGTTTATGGTAGGATGAGGAAAAAATGTTAATGTCTTCATGTTTATGATACCTTACTAACCTGTATATAGTATTGGTTCTGTTGTGTACCATGTATTTTTTGGGTGATATGTGATATGGTTGTGCCTATAGCGCAATGAGCCCATGTGTCTAGGGGAATGATGTGAAGTGACTGGTCTTGTGGGGAGGTGTGGTATTCAGGATATATGGATTTTCAAGACAAACAACAATGGGGTGTGAGAGTTTCATACTAGTAATAAGGCAGTGTGAGGTATCCATTATCGATGTGACCTATGTTATATTATATTAAATGCATTTCATTATTTGGTGATAATTCTTTAGTGAGGTTGGGATAGATAGTTTCCATCTTTCGGTGATGTTGGATCTTCTATTTAATCATGTGTGAATTAGAATTATTCTTTCACATGTGCAAGAGATAATATGGTTTTTATACCATGTATAATTGTATGCTAACCCTACATATACAAAATTATTTTCTGGTTTCCTTGAAGATTTTTCTGACCACGTTGGACATTAACATCCTGTATCATCGGATAGATGTTATTTCGTTTCATTGGCATTACTTTTCCATATTTATTTTGAACGGTTTTATCTATACTCTTTTTTATTTATACAAACATGTGGGGGGGTTTTCAGATTTATTTTCTATTATGTTATGTATTTTTTTTGGATGATGCATCTTATCTCCTAGAATTATATTATTAAAGAGGGTAAAAAAACCAATTTTATGGTATTTTTCGTCACTCACTTCTAGCTGCATGATTAAGGACTATTGGTGGTGGCACAGAGGGGTAATTATCTCTCTCTGAAATTAACATATCTTTTATGAGGGAGGGTCTTGAAAAGGAATATTGGAATTTTTGTCTGATAGACTAGTGATGAGGTTATACCTAAGGTTACCATTGTCGAGTCAGTCATGGGAACATTCTTCTATGTGGATAATACCATGGATGGAGTGAGACTAGTTTGTGGAATTTCTGGGTAACTCTAGATTTTTAGTATTCAATTGAATTTGGATTATCTAGTCTTTCAGAATGTCTGAGTGTTAAAAATTATTTTTTTATAGTTTCAAGAAAACCTCAAGAGAGATAATCTAATTTTCCTAACATGAATGTCGTTTTGGTTTAGTAATGTCGCTTTGGGTGTGAGAGGCTATGTGAGGTGTTGAATGATGAAGTCACCCATGTATCAGGATCAGTATGTAAATATTCACAAGTAGGGGGTTCAAATCATAGAACACATAGTGAGGGCATGCATCCATGGTATTACTATTTCTTGGGAGAACCACAATGATTTAATTTCCCTTATATTTTTATTTTTTTGGTGAATGTGTGTGCATTGATAAGTATGAGTCATATATACGAGACATCGAAGAATATTGTATTGACCCAAAAATGGTTTTCTACTGTTGGAGTAGTTTATGAAATCAATTTTGTGGTGAAAAGCTACTTCATGGAATGATTTATTAGGGGAATAAGTTTTGTCACTTTTTAGAGTGGTTAATACTCTTTTCGTTTCCTGATTCAATGGTAAAATCTGAGATGAAATCCATATATAAATTGTTCATTTCTATTACCATGTATGAGAATTATAGAAAATTGGATTCTTGGCTTGTTATTATGAGAAGGAACTAGGTAATTGGTAATCGATGAAATGTTGAGATTGAGGATGACATTTTCATTTAAGATTATCATACTGGTTGGTTGATCATAGTGAATGAAAATCCCATGATATGATAATTTATCTAGTGTGTGTGTTTTTGTTGTCGTATTATGAATGTGTCTAGGTGGTTTAATGAAAGTTATATTTGGGAATTCGGGCTCAATGTCTTGTGTTTTTGGTTGAGGTTGCCTGATATTTCATAATATAGGGAGATCAATGATTAACTTCCTCAAAGTGAGGAGGTCATAAAACCCTAAACCATTCAAGGATTTGGATCCATCAAAAAAATTATAGAACATGTGTGTTTTTGTTGGTATTGAAGATATTGTGGGTTGGGGATCCCTAATAGAACTTTCTAGAATAATGGGAAATATTTTTTTTGGAAATCATTTGGAATTATCCATTCAAGGCCTGAATGATTTATTCATAGAGTTAGAAGGATAGTTTTGTAAAACCACAGTATTTTGTTTAATAATTTTAAATACTTTAAAATATACTATTTTAATTAATAATTATAATTATAAATAATTATAATTTATATCATTAAAATTAATTAATTTTCTAAAAAAATATTATTTTACAATATTATTTTAATATTTAAATTTGATTATTTCTACAAAATTCATTTTTATTAATAGATTATTTAACTAAATATAATATATATTGATTGTTATAATTTTATTTATAAATTAAAAATTATGTTACGAATATGTTAACTATTAATATGACACCACATGATTTTATGGTAAATTTCATCATTAATAAATTCAATTCATTATATAGCTTATATCCACATAACACTGTGTCTCGGGGAAAGAACAATTTATTTAGATAAAACCTAGCCATGAAAAAAAAAATTTCCACATCTATGATTTGAATTTTGAATCATGGATACAAAACTTTGTGATGAGAATGTTTTTTAGATTCTAATAGGATCAACTAAATTTTTTGGTTAATAGTAACTTGAAAATTATGAATATTAATTTACCCTTATGAATAGAAATGTTACCATTTTGAATAGTAAATTTATTGTTATCAATAGTAACTTTACTATTATTAATTTAAACCTCACCCATGAATCTATAAATAAAATTTAGGCACCTTATAAATCAGAGTGACTATTATTAAAGTAAATAATTATGTGTTGATATGTTTTTGAGTAAAAAATATTTATTTTAAATTTTAAATTAATAAATTTATTTAATTTAAAACTAATTTTCATTAAATGTTTTCCTAAATAAGTATTTTTTTCTATGAGTTTAGTAAAATTTTATGTTTCCTCAGTTAATTTTTGAATAAATTATAAAAGATGTTTTAAAATTAGAAATATTTAATTTTTCTGTAAATAATGCTTTTATTTAAAAATTAAATATAAATTATTTAGAAAATTATTTTTGTAAATTTGAGTCAATTTTTAAATTCTACATGTTGAAAAAGGGTTAGGGTGATTTTGTGTGATGTTTCTAAAATAATTGATTTTTTTGTGAATAGTGTATTTCGATAATTTGTGAAATATGCTAAATAAATGAATTTTATCATCATGCTTGAGTCATGGCTGATTTAAATGGCCATTAGTTCGAACTCACATGTATATATTATTATTTTAGTCACAATATTCATGACTATTTATAGTCATGGGTTAAAATAATAATATAATTATTAAAATAATGGAAATCCCCTCCTCTCCTCCAATATAAAAACCACCCATCTCTCCCTATTCTATGCACAAATATAGACTGTTGTGATTCACAATGTTCTAACCAAATAATATTTCTTAGTCCATCCCAACATCCAAGAGACCTTGGCATTTCTAAATGACTAAAACCCCATCTCTTAAGGAGGTTCTAAAGAAGTCTATTTCAAAAGGTAACCCCTCTCCCTTTTTATTTTAATTTTATTTTCAATTTGTTTTATATTATTCTCTTCTCCTCACCATATTTGTCAAAATTACCACAATAACTATAGTTTCATATATATACTATAATTATATCATGTTAATGGAATATACATCATCAATCTCCCTTCTCTCTCTCTCTTTTATTTTAAAAAATAAATCATCATCTGGGAGGTTCCAATTTACAACCTTCATATACTACAAATCGTCATTCTTTACATTCTCTTTCAGGACTGGTAATGAAAAGAATTTTATGGTTGAACCAGATTCTAAAATATTTATTATATATTATATAATGATTCTGGAACTATCATTTTTACATGATACTTTGTAATATAACAAAACTTGTTCGTTGTGATTGAAAAACATCCATAAAATATAAACAATTATCACTAAATGATATATCTAATTACTCACCCTCATACCATGTAAAAAATGAAATATATATATATATATATAACCATTAACACATCCGTATGTTCATTAATAACATATAAATTCATCCCTAGAAAATTATATCTTTTCCACATGAACTTACAATGTTATAATCGAATGAACTAATCATGAATATCAAGAAATGAACTCTCCAAAACGACGTAAGTCAACCATATAACTTATAAAAAGGCCATAAATGAAAATAATAAAATAATAATAAATTTTTTTACCATCTAATAGGTTCCAAATTAATTTATTAATGGGTCTAATTACTTATTCAATGAACCTAATGTCAAGTGTAGAACACATTCATAAATATGGTAAGAGTTTCCTCATCTCACATCCATTATTGGGACATATCTTTATCCACCACTATTTATTTTGTATATTGTATGAATAAATCCCATTGATGTATCATATCATGAATCTATTTATTTTTTTGTTATTAAATGTATAATTTTATGATTATTAATTTTCGGGCATATGATTCAATAGATTACAAAGTGGTATGGGGTTTCAATTGAACCTTCATTATTCCTTGGGGTTATTCCGTCATTATCCTGAACCAAATTTAATGATTATTTATTTTTGGGTACATCTTAAATATTCTATTTTAATGTTACAAAATAATATATTCAGCTCATTCATCTATCCTTTATGGGTATCATTTCATCTTATTTCATCTTTCATCTTTCATTTCATAATTCTTCCCGATAAACAGGCTTGATTCAAAAGAACTTCTCAAATTCTTATCTCATTTTAAAGTGTACTATATAATCAATTGTAAACCATCAGTACTTTCTTAAAATAAAACATTTTATAATGAGAAATTTTTGTGCTTAATTTTTGGTTTTATGAATAAAACATTCCATTCTGCTTTAAAATATCCTTAATATTATCAATAAACTGCACTAAAATGTTTTATTTCTAAAGATTTGTTAAAAACTCTTTTTTAGGATTTCATTTCAGTGGTAAAAAATTTATTCCTAAAATATAATTTCAATTTCTTTCCAATTTTTTTTGGTATAAACATGTTTACAATCTTATGACCCAAAAAAGGTTTTCCAAAAGAACTCTTCCGTCCAAAATAAAAATAGATTTCTAATCTCACCATTAATTCAACGAGATTAATGAATTATTATACACTTATTAATTGAATGTTTTGTATTTAATTACCTTCTATATATCAAATAACAAGTCTTAATAATTTTATGATATTATTTGGAATTAATAACCAAATGTTTCAATGTGTTATGGGACACGTTGGATTGTTTAATGATCATTTTCCTTAAGAGTTTATCAATGATTTAAATAGATTGTATTCATCTGTGATTATGATTAAAATATTTAAATGTTTTATGGGACACATTGATCTAAATATGTCATTTTATTACACATATGATGAGTTAATTGGACTTAGCATGTGAGCAGTGGGGTCCTCTATATCCCCTCACTACATTGGTTGGTCTCGTGAGACAAAATAGAAATGGGTTTCAGCTGAGGCCTTTCACTATTAATTTTAGCAGTCTTAGATGTGACCTCGAAGACATGTTTATGATGTCTAGACTATGAATTCCCTCATTATGATATTATTAATAGATAAATCATGTGACTATTAGACTAGTAGAATATCTATGTTGATTTTTCATGTGATTATTTACTTCTTGACAAGTGGTCTATTCTATCATCAATAGAGTTTACAACACCATTGGATTTAATGAATATAACCAATAACTTGTATCTTACCAATGGAATGCAGAATAATTCAGGTTTCAAATAAGGTTTTATAGTAATTATTATTATTACCAAATTTCAATTGGATACACGATAATGTTATTCACTTGTTTGTAATGTGAAAATTTAGAGTTGCTTCATGGCTAATTTAATCATGGAAATTCAGTGACCTTCTTTTTAAAGTGTTGAATCATTATATTATAGAACATTCAACCATTTAAAAATGGTTTATGATGATCATTGTATGAGGTTTTAGAAGATAATTTATTAATTCACCACATGACTGAACAGGTGCTACGAGATTAAGTATAGATAGTGTAAGGAACAATATAATGATACGATCGTCTTTATGAAATAGGAATGTATATTTACAATCTAATATAGTGGAATAATTTCTTATACTCAAAGAAAAGATTCTTAAATACAATTATGTCCTACTATTATAATATTTGATAATTTCAATAAATTTTTATAGTAGTTTATAGTTTTGTAGTAATCAACAGTCATCTGAACATGTTCTTTATCACCTTCTATTTGAACTTCATAGTTTGATTTTTCATCCATATCCATGTTTTTACTTTTACCTAATGACGCCCCATTCAAAGTCATAATTTTTTTGGGGACCACCTCAATACCTTAAACCTCTCTTTAAGGGGATATTTTTTCAACCATGATTCTGGTGTGGGTTTCCCAGAAGGTAATTATTAAGCATCGACCTTTATCATTGGATGTGTAGTTTTGAATAGTGAGGATGCAATTCTGTTGAGGGGGAAATAATGTAACACCACATTAATTTTTTTGATAATTTCAAATAATTTAAAATTAAGTCTTTTAATTAATAATAATAATTACAAATAATTATAATTTATAGTATTAAAATTAATTAATTTTCTTAAAAACAAATATATTTTTTGAGTATTATTTTAATATAAATATTTGATTACTTTTACAACAATTCATTTTTATCAATAGATTATTCAATTAAATATAATATATATTGAGTACTATAATTATTTTGAGAAATACTAACGTATGTTATTAATATATTAAATACTAATATGACACCCCAAGATTTTATAGTATATTTCTTGATAAATAATTTCAATTTTTTATATATATTATATGCACATAACATTGAGTCTCTATAAAACAAAATTTTTTTATAGTTATAATGTAGCCATGAAACATAATTTTTCCACTTTTTTGATTTCAATATCGAAAAATGAACATACACTATTACGATAAGTATGTTTTTTAGTGTGTAATAGGATCAACTTAAATTATTGGTGAATAGTATCTTAAATGTTATGAAAAGTAATGTACCATTATGGATTGTAATGATACCCTTATAAATAGTAACATGACCCTTATAAATATTAACGTGACCCTTATGAATATTAACAAAACCCATGAATGTATAAATAAAATTTAGGCACTTTATAAATGAGACCGAATGTTTTAAAAATAAATAATTATGTTTTTGTATTTTTGTGCATAATAAGAATTTATTTACAATTTTAAATTAATAAATTTATTTAAAATAAAATTAATTTTCTTAAAATGTATTCATAAATTGATATTTTTTCCTATTGTTTTAGTATAATTTTATGTGACCTCAGTTAATATTTTAAAGTATTATATAATATGTTTCTAAATTAAAATATGTATTTTTTAAGTAAATAATGATTTTGCTTAAAAATTAAATTTCAAATATTTAGGAATTTTTTGGTAAAATCGAGTCCATTTTTGAATTCTAGGTGTTGAAAATTAGTTTTGGTGAATTTTTGGTATTTCTCTAAAATACATGAATTTGTGGTGAACAGTGATATTCGAAAATTTAAAAAATATGTAAAATAAATGAATTTATAAATCATTCTTGAGTCATGTATAATGAAAATGGCCATGATTTCAATATCACATGCACTTATTACATTTTTTTATTCACATGAATCAAGAATATTCATAGTCTTGAGATAAAATAATAAAATAATGATTAAAAAAATGGGAAACCCTTCCTCCCCTCCACTGTAAAAACCACCCCTCACTCCCTATTCTATTCACTCCTCTGAGCCTTTAAGATTATCAAAGTTATACACAAATAATATTTAATAGTATTCCTCCACATCCAGTATCCCTTGTTCTTCCCAAAAGACCATAACCCCTTCTCATAATGAGGTTCACAAGGAGGATATTTCAAGAGGTAAACCCTCTCCCTTTTTCTTTGAATTGAATTTTCAATTATTTTTATACTCATATCTTCTCATCACCTCCTCTTTCCATGTGATCATAATAACTCCAGTATCATAAATATAATTAAATTATATCATTCTAAAGGTATTTACATCATCAATCTTTTTTTTCTCTCTCTCTCTCTCTCTCTTATTTTAAAAATGAAATGATGGTCCGAGAGGAGCCAATTTACAACCTTCATGGAGGAATAACCTATATTCTTCATTTTCTCCTTGAAGGATGGCCATGAAACAATTTTTATGGTATAAAAATATTTTTATATATGTATTATATCTTATTTAATTATTCTGGATCCATCATTGGTACATTTTACTATGCAATATAACAAAACTAGTTTGTTGTGATTGAAAAACAGCCATTAAAATATAAACGATTTTCACTAAATGACTTTTCCAATAATTCATCCTTATTCCATGTAAAAAATGCTATAAATACCAATATAAAATTTGGAGTGTTCATTAATAATATATGAATTAAACACTCAATAATCATATACATTTCACTTGAACTTTCGTACTTATAATCAAGAGAACCGATCATGAATATCAAGAAATGAACACTCTAGAATGATGTAATTATTTCTTATAACATATCAAAAGGCCATAAATGAACATAATAAAACTATAATAAATTATATAAATATATAATATGATTTTAATTAAAATATTAATGGGTCTAATTTCATATTCCATGACCATAAGGTTATGTCGAGAACACATTTAGACATAAGGTAAGGGTTTTCTCATCTCACTTTTATTTTTTTGAGATATTCTATATTCACCACAATTTCATATGTATGGTGTATGCATACTGCACATTGATTTACCATGTCATGAATATAATTATTTTCCAGGTATTCAATATGTCATTTCATTTTTATTAATTATGGGGCATATGATATGATTGATTACAAAGAGGTAAGGGGTTCCACCCAAACCTTCATTATTCCTTTGGGTTATTCATTCACCACCGTTACTCAAATGTAATGATTATTAAATTTTGTGTAAATCATATATATTCTTTTTGTATATTCCTGAATCATATATTCATATTATTAAATCTTTTTTATTATGGAGATCATTGAAAATTATTTCATATTTCATCCTTCCTTTCCTAATTATTCCCGATAAAGAGTCCTGATTTAATGAACATCTCGAATTCATACTCATTTTCAAGTGAAATATATAATATGTATTAAGCCATAATTATTTTTTTAAAATCACAGATTTTATCATGAAAAACAATCATTTTTCATTTCTATTTCTATGAAAACAAACATCCCATTCCACCTTAAAATCTATTTAATATTTTTCATTAAGCCCCACTAAAATGTTTTATTTCTAATTCTTCATTTAAAAATATTTTTAGAAAATTTCACTTTAGTGAGAAAACATTTCTTCCTCAAATACAATTTAAATGTATTAAATTGTTTCTTTTTCTAGGATAAACATATCTATAATATGATTTTATGGAAAATAAAAATTATTTTACAAAAGAACTCTTCCTTTCAAAATAATAGGGTTTTTCATGTCTCAGTTTTAATTACATGAGATTTTACACCTTCTTTACCTCTTATTCCTTGAATGTGGTGTTTGTAAATCCCATTTATATATGAATTAATTATTCTTATTATTATAATGATATTATATGGAGTTAATAAATAAATGTTAAAATGTGTTATGGGAAACATTGTAACACCCCGACCCTAGTTACCCAGAGTCGGTGCATTATTACATAACATTGGCATGATCATAAGAAAGATCAAATCTCGAAAGACCGATTGGTTTAGTAGCCTTAGAAACACTAGATATATTCATAAAGTTTTACATTACATCATAAAGTGAAAAACTAGTACAACAATATATTGTCTCCATAATCCACACTATTATCCCCTCATATTATCCCTGCAGGTCATTCATAATTTACTTGAATGGATACGATGGAGAATGAATCTCATCGCGTTCGTGGAGACGGTAGTCTGTACATACGCACGAGCGACAATATCAATCTTTTGATATTAAAATAATATATAATCGGATGGTATATCATATATACAGAATTATTATCATGTTATATTTACTATTTTCATTAATTATAAATCATTATTATACCCATCCAAATAATAATTTATTGAATTACAATTACACCACGACGTGTAGACGGTAAGCCGTACATACGCACGTATGGTGACATGTTATTCAAAAGATGGATAGAATAATGAATATTGTTGTACCATATTTATAATAAAATCACAGTGTATATAAGATATTGGAGTTATTATTTTATAATGGTAATAACCAAGGAAGAAGAAGTGGAAGAAGAAAGGAACTTGGAAAAAGGTGGTGAAATCATTATCTCTTCTTCGGGTTCTTCCTTTTTGATTTGATAAAAAGGGCTCTTAGGTTTTCTTTATGACTAATGTAAGGCCTCTAGAATTAAGTGAGGGAATTTTAGTGAGTATTTGGGAATTGTTTGGCCGAACCAAAAGGCTTTGAAGGTTTTAATTAAAGAGAAGGGGGAGTGCCCTTTTATAAGAGGGGTGAGGGGCACCTTTGGAAAAGTTAGAAATATTATTTTATAATAAATTCAAATTCGGTTTCTAATAGCTCCAAAGTGTATTATTTAAATTTTAAGGTGGGGATAGGTCGAAAACCACTAAACCAATAGAATTTAGACAGGTTTGGGTCATTATAATAACCTTATCTTTAAGTATTAACTCTTAGTTAATTAGTTTCACTTTCAAAATGTCTCTTTGTATTTTTATATTATATGGTTAATAAACATACTATATACATCCAAGCGACCCCAAAGTGGTCCATTAATGATTTAAATATCATTATATAAGTCTTTTGGCCGAACCTTAGATTTTTAGGTATTTAATATCAATTAATAATAAAATATTTATTTTAAAAACTCTTTAATGTCAAATTTTACACTATTCAATAATTCATTTTTGTAAAAATCATAACAGAATGATTACTTCCAAAAAAGTTAATTAAATCATTAATATCATGTCATATTAACCTAGAAAATTATTTTAATTCATAAAAAGTCTCAAATTATATTTATTTGGGTATTTACAATATCAATCATTTTAATTTTTCAATATTATGGTAATTACTGCATCACCATTGTGTCATAAATAAATAAAATTATTTAATGTCTAAAAATTATAAATAAAATACCATTATGTATGAGATCTTGTTATATTTATAATGAATATTTATATTAGAAAATACAACATATATAACCCTATGTAAAAATTATTTTTTAAAAAGCTATATGCTTGTGTCATTTTTGTATTCATTTTAACTTAATTAAAATAAAGTGTCCCTATCACTTACAAGTGGCACCATGGGGTCACAAAATAGACCCAAATATGCCCATGGTCGGACATGTATCAACCAATAAGGTTAGATCATGTTTTAGGGTAATTTTTTATTATTATAATATTATGTTTTAACCCTTATTTACAGGATTTACCCTTTAACCATGGTAAATAAAATATTTACCGAAGTAATTATTCAAAATGTATAAAAATAAAAGTTACCTATTTACAAAATTTGGAACTCCTGATTCCAAATATGGAATCCATTTTTCCAAATTCAAAACACAGAAGTGGTAGAAATTAATTTAAAATTAATTACCGCTGTCAAAACAAAAAGCTTGTTTTTAAGATATAATAACTATCAAAAGATTGATACTTGTTTATGTCCGGTTTAATTGTGAAATTTTGTTCAATGACCAAAATTGTATTAAATGGTAAAAATATATTCTAAATATACTTTAAAACCACTCAAATTAATAATTTATCACTATTAATTATTTTGATTAAAAATTTGGTTTTTAATTAAAATTTAGTAATTTTCTGTATTCATCAAAATATTAAAGTTATCCGAAAAGTACCAAAATTTTACCTTAGGCTAAATTTGATACTCCAAATCCAAAAATGAAGTCCATTTTGAGAGGTAAAATTTCCAAACTTTTAAAAAGTAGGTATTACTATTCATAATGGCTAGTTTGATCGGTTGTGGTGTGTGTTAGAACTCAATGTTGCGTACAACACACGCTATTGCATTATTCAAAGAGAAGCGTACCGTAGAAGCTTGGGGTGTTACATCCTCTCCTCCTTCAAATAATTTCATCCTCAAAATTTCTATAATACTACCAAATTAAAATACTCGGGTGGTTCTTCATCATAAGATCCTCAGGTTCCCATGTTGCCTCTTCCATCTTATGGTTTCTCCAAAAAACTTTCACCAGACGCGTTGTCCGGTTTCTCAGTACTTGCTCTCTCGTATCAAAAATAATTACGGGCTCTTCGCAATAAGATAGATCGGGTTCCAGAACCAATTCCTCATAGTTGAGTACATGCATTCGGTTAGGCATGTATTTCCTCAATAGAGATACGTGGAACACATCGTGAACTTTGGAGAGACTTGGTGACATTGCCAATCGGTAAGCTACAACCCCAATTCGTTCTAGAATTTCGAAAGGTCCGATGTACCTGGGACTCAATTTACCTTTCTTACCAAAATGTATGACTCCCTTCCATGGAGATACCTTCAGGAAAGCATGATCATCGACTTGAAATTCAAATCCTTCCTTCGATTATCAGAATAGCTCTTATGCCTACATTGAGCTGCTTTGATGTGATTTTGGATTACCTTCACCTTTTCCATCGTTTCCTCCACCAGTTCTGGGCCTACATGTTTTCTTTCACCAACGTCATCCCAACAGGTTGGTGTACGACATCTCTTTCTGAATAACGCTTCATATGGTGCCATCTGAATACTCGAATGAAAGCTATTATTATAGGAAAATTCAACCAGTGGTAAATATTGATCCCACATACCCTGAAATTAAAGAGAGAAGGATCTCAACATGTCTTCTAAGGATTTAATAGTTCGTTCTAATTGTCCATCTGTTTGAGGGTGGTAGGAAGTGCTCAAATGAAGTTCAGTATCCAAGGCTTTTTGAAGACTTTTCCAGAATCTTGAAGTAAAACAGGGATCACGATCAGAAACAATCGATAGGGGTACTCCATGAAGTCTCACAACTTCATCAATATATAGTCTTTCTAGAAGTTCTAGTCGTATATCTTCTCTTATAGAAAGAAAATGTGCTGACTTGGTAAGATGATCAACAATGACCCATATTGCATCGTTCCTTCTAGGATTCATTGGTATCCCCATGACAAATTCCATCGTAATATTGTCCCATTTCCACTCCGGTATGGGAAGAGGTTGCATGACTCCTCCAGGCTGTTGCCTTCCAGCTTTCAATTGTTGACAAACCATACATCTTGACACAAAATCAGCAATCTCTCTCTCCACGATGTCCCACCAAAAAAGTTCCTTCAAATCTCTATACATTTTGGTGCTCCCAGGGTGTATAGGGAAATTGGAACTATGAGCATCATCCAGAAATTACCTTTTTAGATCAGGTATATCGGGAACACAAAGTCTCTTCCCGAATTTCAAAATTCCATCTTCATACACAAAGTCTCTCAATCTCCCATCATTCACAGCTTTAATCTTCTTTTGAAATTATTCATCATCGGTCTGAGAACTTTTAATCCTTTCTAGTAAAGATGTTTTGGCAACCATTTGAAAAAGAATTGATGTTTCACCTTCCCTGGTTATTCCCATGTCCATCTTCACTAGATCCATGAAAATTGGATCCCTTTCAATTCTCATATTGTTCAAAACTCCATGGTCTTTTCTTCTCAAAGAATCTTCCACCTTGTTTTCCTTCCCCAGGAGGTAGTGTATCGTGCAATCATAATCCTTGAGTAATTCAAGCCATCTCATTTGCCTCATGTTGAGTTCTTTTTGTGAGAAAATATACTTCAAACTCTTGTGATTAGTATAAATCTCACATTTTTCACCATAGAGGTAGTGCCTCCATATCTTCAAAGAAAAGATCACAGCTGCTAACTCGAGATCATGAGTAGGATATTTTTTCTCATGAATATTCAACTGTCATGATGCATAGGCAATAACCCTATCATTCTGTATAACGACAAAACCAAGTCCTTTCTTCGATGCATCACTATAAATAACGAACCCATCATTCCCCGATGGTAGAGTCAATATAAGAGCATTGACTAATCTTCTATTTATTTCTTCGAAACATGTTTCACACTCTTTTTTCCAAAGAAAATTAACCCCTTTACATGTGAGCTTCGTTAATGGGTTATCCAATCGGGAAAAATTCAGGACGTAATGTCGATAATAACCTGCCAAACCAATAAAACTGCGTACCTCAGTTATACTCGTAGGTGCTGGCCATTCATGGATTTCCTTTGTCTTAGAAGGATCATCAGAGATTCCATCTTTAGAGACAATATGGCCAAGAAAAGAAATCTCATGAACCCCGAATTCACACTTGCTAAACATCCAATATAATTCATGTCTTCTCAGAGTCTTTAGGGTAATGCGCAAGTGACTTTCACGGTCTTTGTGGCTTTTAGAGTATTCCAAGATATAATCAATAAATACCACCACAAATTCATCGAGATATTCCTTGAAAATTCTATTCATCAGATCCATGAATACAGAGGGTGCATTAGTCAATCTGAAAGCCATTACAGTAAACTCGTAATGCTCGTAACTGGTTCGAAATGCTGTCTTCGGAATGTCTTCCTTCTTTACACACAACTGATTGTATCCAGATCGAAGGTCAATCTTTGAAAATTATTGAGCTCCATGCAGTTGGTCAAATAAGTCATCAATGCGAGGTAGGGGATACTTTTTCTTTATTGTTATAGCATTGATCTCCCTCTAGTCGATACATAGCCTCATAGATCCATATTTCTTTTTAACAAAAAGAACAGGGGATCCCCATGGAGAAACACAAGGGTGAATAAATCCGGTATTAGTCAATTCCTCTAGTTTTTTCTTTAGTTCAACTAATTCTACAGTGGCCATTTTGTAAGGGGTCTGTGATATAGGCCTTGATCTAGAATTAAATCATTGGAAAACTCAACTTCTCATTCTGGAGGATGTCCAGGTAAATCTTCCTGAAATACATCTACATATTCTTTCACAACAGGTACATCCTCTATTTGAACATTCCTTTCCTCACCCATATTCATTTCATTCTCTTCCTCCCCAATAATTTAATTTAGTTGAGCTACTAGGGGTGGATCTAGATAAGAATTAGGTGGTGACAATTCTTCTCTAAAGATAAGGTGTTCCTTATCATCATCATCAAAAATCGTAACCTCCTTCTTCTTACAATAAATCTTCGCATCATAATATGAAAGCCAATCCATACCGAGGATTATATCAAACTCAATCATATGTATGATGATGAGATCAATGGATAAAGAACATTTATGTGCTCTAATAGGGAAGGATTCACAAAACTTTGTCACAATGATACTTCCCTTAGGATTTTAAACTAAAAACTCCCTTATTAAATCAAATTGGAAATATCTAATTTTCTTATCAAACTGGGAAGATATGAAACAATGCGATGATCCAGAATCAAATAATGCATTTTCTAAACTTGAGGAAACCATTAAATTACCTGCCACCACGTCTTTCGGAGCTTCTACCTCAGCAGTAGTGATAGCATAATCTTGGCCATGATCCCTTGGACTTTTCTGAGGTAAGTTCTCTTGATGATTAGGAAATTCATTTGCATAATGTGCCATATACATGCAATTTTATCACTGAACATTGGTATCTTCCTTCTTCCCTTTTCAATCATGAGCTTTGTGGCCTTTTTCACCACACTTGTAACAGACACCCATTCCCTTCAAGAAAGTACTGGGGTGTTTCTTCCAACATTTACCACATGAAGGATAATCAACCATTCCCTTATTACCCTTATTTCCATTCCCAGTTTGATCAGGAGATCTCTTCTTCTCTTTCTTTACTTTAAAGTCATAAGACTTAGAGAATTCATTTTCTATCTTGGTAGCACATGAGACAATGTCTTCGTACGATGAGAAGGATTGTGAGACTAATGCTCGACGGAGAAATGGTTTTAACCCATCAAATAAACGATAAATCTTACTTCTTGGGTTACGTATATAATCTCCAGTATACCTTGCTAGCCTTGTAATGTTAGCCTCATACTTTGCGAAATTCTCATCCTCCTTTTGTCTCAGACTCAGAAATTGCTATTCCATATCTGCTCGATGGTCACGAGGAATGTATTTTTCTAAAAACATATCTTTGAACTCCCCCTATTCCATATTTGATACTTCATCATCTTCCTTCGTGTTTTGAATCAATGACCACCATTTATTAGCATCTCTATTGAGGTGGTAAACTGCCATGATAAATGTTTCCCTTTCACTACTCCCAAAAGCCTGAAATATTTTCTCTAGGGAATTTATCCATTGCTCAGCTACTAAGGGATTTGTACTCCCATTGAACTTTTGTGTTTATTGCCTCATGAATTTATCTAACATTGATCCTCCACACTGCGGATCAGGGTGCTCTATACGGGTAAGGTTATTATTCATAACCTGAGTGAGTTGTCCCAGTATGGTGATTAGATAATCAGCACCAGTTTCATCACTAGCTCCACTATAATTATCTTTAGCAGGAGGGAAATCCCTAGATGGCGTGTGTGCGTTGATACAGTTTCCATTTCTTCCACTAGGTGCCATTTCTAAACAATGGCACAAACTAGATATGTTTATGATTCAAAATACATAATTCCATACTTATAAAACACTTAACATAAATTGAACTATTTACGGATATAATACATAGTCATAAAAATGTTTTCTTTGAGGAAGCATATACTCATAAACCCTTCATAATGATTTGTAAACAAAATTAGAGTTATCCTAAGCATATCCCACAGGAGTGTCGTAACCAAGAGTGCATCAAGGCCCGTTGTCGTGCACCAGTTCCCATTCGAGTCTAGCTCAAAGCGGTGTTTTTGGGTTTTACCCCTAGGTAAATCTGTGCCAGAGCTGCTTCTACCTGCTCGTATCCAGACATGGATGTATTGCTTAGAAAACTCACAAAATATCTACAATACCAAAATTCTAGGAATTTATTCTATACTAATCCTCAAAGTTCATCTTAGGTCTATGGGCTCTAATCAGAGTTTATCTAAACATAGCTTCCAAGGTTTGTACTAAACTTCCTCTGATACCAAATGTAACGCCCCGCCCCAGTTACCCAGAGTCCGTGCATTATTACATAACATTGACATGATGACAAGAAAGATCAAATCTCGAACGACCGATTGGTTTAGTATCCTTGGAAACAATAGATATATTCATAAAGTTTTACATTACATCATAAAGTGAAAAACCACTACAACAACATATTGTCTCCGTAGTCCACACTCTTATCCCCTCATAATATCTCTGCAGGTCATTCATAATTTACTTCTTCACATCCTGGGAAAAATAAAACATAGAAAAGGGGTGATCTCAAATGCCCAGTAAGGATAACAATATAGCGAAAACTTTCATAAATAAGAATTAACATTTAAGGTAGTGTATAACTAAAACAAAAGCCTTTTAAACTTGAACTTCAACGTAGTATGGAAAAAATAAAATGAAATAATTCCATTTACTTATTCACATGGATATTCTACTAATCGAATAATCACATGCAATATCAATAACCACTTTCATAATGATGGAATGAATAATGCTAGACTATCATAGCCACATAGCCAAGGCCTCGTGCCAAGGCCTTGCGCCAAGACACTAGTTTGTCTCATGAGACCTACCAATGCATCGAGGAGCTATAGCGGGCTCCACCCGTCACATATTAAGTCCAATTAATTCCCATATGAAAAGGTTTAAACATAACATAAACATTCGTATTAAAATTAGCATACAAAATGTAAATACTTCATCCATAATCTATAAATGGTATAAAAATTACACATCCACAGTAAAACATATAACAAAATCTTGAATACAATACAGAAGTTTTGTATCATAATAAATCAACTTCAAATAAGTGTAAAATTCATCAAAGGATGTTGACATAGATGAAATCAAAACTCTTTTTAGAGAAATATATATTTCTATTTTGAAATCATTTAAGAGTCATATATTTATAAAATAAAACATTTTCATTGAAAATATTCTTATAAGCTTGTAAGGGAAGCTTCGACGATTTTATAACGGCGGAAAATAGTCTCACCCGCTGTATAAGTTAAATAAAAATTCTTACCTTAATTATGTCGAAAAGGTTAAAAAGCACCTTGTTTGGAAAAAGACGGAAAGATTCCTTTATAAAACTCTTACAAAAATTCAAACAAGGGTATAAATTAATTTAACCCATATTATTGTAAATATTAAAAATGTTTTGAAATACATTTTTAAGAAACATGAATGTGGATGATAAAGAGACCCCAGTAGATTATTACGTATAAACAACCTCGGATAATGAAGAGATTGTGAAATAAACCCTTAAATTGTACTTTTACATGGTTGGGGGTATGTTAACCTCCTATATAATGGTGAAATAATTGTTATTAAATTATACAAGAATCATATACATTAATATGATATCACATATGATCTTTTAACATTTATTTGTTAATAATATCTTAGAATGATCGTTGTTTCGGGTGTTAACTTAGTCATTTTTTTTATATGTTTTATTACGTAAGCCATGTTTGTAATGGATAGGTTGTATCTTATTCATATCCATAATGATATCAAGTCCATAAAAATTATTTTTAAATCTGTAAATGATAATTATACTTGAATTGATATGATGGAGAATGAATCTCATCGCGTTCGTGGAGACGGTAGTCCGTACGTACGTACGAGCGACAATATCATTCTTTTGATATTAAAATAATATACAATTGGATGGTATATCATATATAAAGAATTATTTTCATGTTATATTTACTATTTTCATGAATTATAAATCATTATTATACCCATCCATATAATAATTTATTGAATAACAATTACACCACGACGTGGAGATGGTAAGCCGTACGCACGCAAGTATGGTGACATGTTATTCAAAGGATGGATAGAATACTGAATATGGGTGTACCATATTTATAATAAAATCATAGTATATATATTATATTGGAGTTATTGTTTTAAAATGGTAATAACAAAGGAAGAAGAAGTGGAAGAAGAAAGGAACTTGGAAAAGGGTGGTGAAATCATTACCTCTTCTTCGGGTTCTTCCTTTTGATTTGATCAATAGGGCTCTTATGTTGGATTTCTGACTAAAGGAAGGCCTATAGGATGAATTGAGTTATTTTGAGAGAGTATTTGGGAAGATTTTGGCCGAACCAAAAGGCTTTGAAGGTGTGAATTAAAGAGAAGGTGGAGTGCCCTTTTATAAGAGGGGTGAGGGGCACCTTTGGAGAAGCTAGAAATATTATTTTATAATAAATTCATATTCGGTTTCTAATATCTAAAAAGTGGATTATTTAAATTTTAAGTTGGGGATAGGTCGAAAACTATTTAACCAAACGAATTTAGACAGGTTTGGATCATTATACTAACCTTATCTTTAAGTATTAACTCTTAGTTAATTAGTTTCACTATTACAATGTCTCTTTGTATTATTATATTATATGGTTAATAAACATACTATATACATCCAAGAGACAACCAAGTGGTCCATTAATGATACAACTATCATGATATAAGTCTTTTTGCAGAACCTTAAATTTTTAGAAATTTAATATCAATTAATTATATAATATTTGTTTTAAAAACTCTTTTATGTCAATTTTGACAATATTCAATAATTGATTTTTCTAAAAATAATAACAGAATGATTACTTCGAAAAAAGTTAATTACATCATTCCAAACATATGATATTAACCTAGAAAATTAGTGTAATTCCTAAAAAGTCTCAAATTATATTTATTTGGGTATCTACAATATCAATCATTTTAATTTTTCACTATTATGGTAATTACTGCATCACCATTGTTTCATAAATAAATTAAATTATATAGTGTCTAAAAATTATAAATAAAATACCATTATGTATAAAATCTTGTTATATTTCTAATTAATATTTATATTTGAAAATCTAACATATATAACCCTATGTAAAAATTGTTTTTCTAAAAGATATATGATTGTGTCATTTTTGTATTCATTTTAACTAAATTAAAATAACGTGTCTCTATCACTTACAAGTGGCACCATGGGGTCCCAAAATCGACCCAAAGATGCCCATGGTCGTACATGTATCAACCAATAAGGTTAGGACATATTTTAGGGTAATTTTTTATTATTATAATATTATTTTTAACTATTTTTACCGGATTTACGCTTTAACCATGGTAAATAAAATATTTACATAAGTAATTATTCAAAATGTATAAAAATAAAAGTTAACTATTTACAAAATTTGAACATCCTGATTCCAAATTTGGAATCTATTTTTCCAAATTCAAAACACAGAAGTGGCAGAAATTAATTTAAAATTTATTCCCGCTATCAAAACAAAAAGCGTGTTTTTAAGATATAATAACTATCAAAAGATTGATACTTGTTTATGTTCGGTTTAATTGTGAAATTATTTTCAATGAACAAAATTGTATTAAATTGTAAAAATATATTCTGAATATACTTTAAAAACACTAAAATTAATAATTTATCACTATTAATTATTTTGATTAAAAAATTTGTTTTTAATTAAAATTTAGTAATTTTCACTATTCATCGAAATATTAAAGTTATCTGAAAAGTACCAATATTTCACCTTAGGCTAAATTCAATACTACGAATCCAAAAATGAAGCCCATTTTGAGAGATAAAATTTCTAAAATTTTAAAAAGTAGGTATTAATATTCCTAACGGCTAGATTGATCAGTTGTGGTGTGTGTTAGAACTCGATGTTGCGTACAACACACGCTATTGCATTATTCAAAGAGAAGCGTACCATAGAAGCTTGGGGTGTTACAAACATTGAAATGTTTAATGATAATTTTCCTCATGAGTTTATTAATTATTTAATTATAGTATTCTCATCTATGATTATGATTCAAATATTTCAATGTGGTATGGGACACTTTGATCTAATGATATCTTTTATTTTACATATGAGGAATGCATTGTAAAAAGAATGAGAAGGTTGGAGCCTACTATAGACCTTCGATGCATTAGTAGGTCTCATGAGACACAACGGAATTGTGTTTTGGCCAAGGCCTTAACCAATTAATTTCATAAGTCATGGATGAGGCCTCAATGTATGGTTTATAATGTCCAACATATTAATTCCTTCATTATGATATTATTAATAGATTAATCATGTGATTATTCCACTAGTATAATATCCATGGTTATGTTTCATGTTATTATTTATATGGAATTGTTCATTCAGTTTCTATTCCTACAATATTATTCTCATGATTACATTTTAGTGGCATGAGTTATTCACTTTGAATTAATTTTTATGATATAATTTGTTGTATCAAATACCATTTCTAAGAATATGTGCACATCCCATTCTTATGTTTCCTTTCACTAGGTTATGAAGAAGAAAACCTTTAATAAACTTTCATAGATGGAGTTTATTTCATATTATCTCATGTTTTATCTTCTTTTTCCATTGTCTTATTTTTATTATGGATATAATATGGACATACAAGACTACTAAACCGTTCAGTCCATACGGATTTGATTCCATGTAATCATGGTAATGTATTAAAATAATGCATTGACTCCGAGCATCTAGGGTCTGGGAGTTACAAGTTAGATATTCAGACCCCCAACAAAAAACATTCATAGTATGATTTTTTATTTCACTCCATGAAACTGTAAATATTTGTTATTTTATGTTTTTAAATCAGTAAAATCAAGGGGATATTTTCACTAGGAATTATGCACAACACACACCATTTCACCCTTAGTTTCATCCCCTTTCAAGATGGATCATACTCATTTTTCAACAGATTCACCCACCATTAATTATGATGGAAAGCTAGTGGTAATCCAAAAAATATTTCTCCTTTAATTCTTTTTTTATTTCATTATTTAGTGAGTCCTTGTTCTTTATGTATATATTTTCTTAATATTAGGGTATTCATCTAAATTTATGATTTTTAATAGATTTTCTTGAAATAATGGCCAATATTTTGGTTGAGAACTCTCATATAAATTATATCGGTGGTCCTGCTAATTTAACATATCTTCATAAAATTTATCTGACTATATGATTGATGTGGTCAATCTGGCTATGCCCTGTATTAGACATGGTAAATTAAATAATTTAAATTAATTTTCTATTTATTTTTCCACATTTTTAATGTCTTTAGCCTTAGTAGAATGTAATTTCAAGTGTAATAACTAGAGGTTGAGTTTCCGATAATGTTATATAATGAAATTAAATTCAATTTTATGATCTAAATAGATAAAATGGAATTATGATGTGAACATATTATAATAAAATAGAATTTCAAAAAAAATTCAATAGTTGTTAATGACTTTTATATTTGAGTTAATACATATGGGATGGTAATTATTTATTTTTAATTATTGTTCCAAGTTTTTATATAGAGATTTCAAAAGTGAAATGGAAAGTCCAATGTATACATTGAAATTAATTTTGTAGTGTCTACGATCTGGTTTAGACAAAATTAATCGAACTCAATTTACTTCCTGGACTTAAGAAGGCTTACCCTTATCATGGAGGCTACCGACTAGAAGTTTGGGTCTAAGATGGAATGGTGTGGAGACTATACCCTCATGATAATAGTGTAACATAGAAGTATAATTTGATGAATAAATAAAAAAGAAGTTATAATTTAACAATGAAATAAAACATCCAGATAAGAAGAGAAAACCTATGTAAATTGAAATAACATAAATAATAATTATATTAATATCCACTATCATATATAAAATAATTTACTATCATGGTGATACACATAAAGGGAATAAATGAAATGAAAAATATATATACATCATTCTATACAAAAATAAAATAAAAACCGAAAACTATTTGTAATAGAATCACAAGCATAGGCTCTATCTTATGATTTCATTCACTATCCTAGTACAAAAAATCATGTTTTTAATTTTGGGTGCTTCTATTTATCCCCATCTACATCCATGAAATATATTTATTTACCAATTGGTCACCTGAAAAGGGTGTCAGATACACATATTAGGTCATAACCAATGTTTCTATAATAAATCCAGTCCATGAAGATATGGTATAAAATTATTCTAGTATAATTGGAATAACTCTTTAAATTAAGATGTAATACAATAAAATCTACAAGTACATGTTGTGACAAGAGTTCTATATGTGAAAAACATTAGAAAAGATTATTTAACAATCTACATCATATGTTATACTTATCACCTATCAGACTTATGAGGGTCCATACACAAGACCATTGAAAATGGAATCCTCATTCAGTCCATATAAAAAACCATTAAAATCTCAATATTTGTGAAGCATCAGGGGATAGGACCCAAGAACATTGACTAGAGAATCCTCTTCAAGTCCAATGATCTCGTCCTTAGAAAAAAATGATATAGACATTGGAATAGAATAAGGATAAAATCTATGGTGATTCAAGCATTCCAAAACCAAGGTAATAATCCATGTAATCCAATGCAAGAAACCTATAAGGTATTATTACCTCTTTATGAATGTTAAGATCATACAAATTTTGAAATATTGGTTTTGGTTATATATAGTACCTGTAAACAACCAATAAGGGATCTCCTTTGAAAATTTTTATGGTTACCCTATTTAATCTAGATGTTGGAAAAGTATAAGACTTTTCAAATATTTCCAAATCCAATGGTATATTAAAATAATCATTCACGATAATAATTTTATTCTTTTGGAATAGTAATTTTTTTTTATAAAAATAATAGTTTTAATGGTTGGAATGAATTTTGTATCTACCCTCAGATTCATTAATGGACATATGATTGGTAGACTATCCGGAGTGATCATGGACTTCATTAAGGTACTCAATTAAAGTCCATTTTATGATGGCAAGTTGGATATAATGATATTCATATCTATGAAAATCCATGAGATACACGTGATTCTTCAATGATTCATAACTATTAATGCCTCAGAGAGGATCTCCCAAGGCATTGAGTGATGTACTATTTACAAAATAGCATGGATTAATGACTCGGAATCCCTAAGTGCACCCTTTTGATTTTAATGGGATGAGAACCCTATATATGGATTTATTTTATACAAAAAAATAACATGGTTGTAGACCTAGATTCTACTGAATCATGATACTTAGAATTCCTTGGACACGTGGACCCATAGATATAGATTATAGAAATCTAGCATTTTAGTCCCTATATTTTCCAAGATCATACTAAAAATTCTATGGATTAAATACATGGATTTTTCATGTCTTACTAGGTTAGGATCCCTCATTGGATCCCCCATGGATTCCCATGTTCTTTAATGATTTTGGTTTTCTCAATTGTATGCCCTGGAACCTATTGAGTTTTAATATATATTGTGATCAGTGAGTCGCCAATGATGGAAAAATGTACAAACTGGAATTGTACATAATCAAAGATCCCATGAATTGGTTGTTATTTTTTTCTTTTTTATTAAAATTGATAGTTTTTTTGACATACTACAGGGTAATAATTTAATCATGAAACTTTTTTTGAACTGGTTTACCACCTAATTATTTTAGTGACATTTTTTTGGTGGAATACTATGTTTAACACAATATTCTCTCAGCTTTCCTTTGAACTAGGGTACCCAAGAGACAATTATGGTTGTGTTGTAAGGATTGGTTTTTCCATGAACCCAGTGTGGTTGATTACAATGTTTATAGTATGGATCATAATAATCATGGATAGTTTGTGAAATAGGTTCATTTGGGATAACTATTTAGTCTTTTATCTTTTTATCATTTGGGATGGTCTATATACTCTCTTATTGATGTATTCATTTCCTAAATGTCACTATTAGAATATTTTTTATTATTTAATAGTTATTAATTATTTATCAGGACTTATTTGGATATCATTTCATAACTTCTATTATGTCTCTAATATATTATACATCCTTCTATTCTATCGATTTTTTTACAATGATATTCAGGTACAATCTCCCCATTGTACAACCTTAGACAAACACTATTTGAACCATGGTATTCTATGCATGAATTGAAGTGAGGTTTGTGTTTTTTTGTTAATCCTCAGTGTAAGTTCAGAATGTGTTCCGGAAAAGTGATCATACAGTTCAAGAAGACAACAGTATTGAAGGTGGCGCCGTTTCCCAGGGTCTGCCAAATTTTTGGGCCTGAACATCAGCAAATAGAGAAAAGTGTTTTTGGAAAAGTTTCATGTGAGAAATGTACTTGAAGGAGAGGAAACTTGTGCGCCATATGTTTTTCAAGATCGGAACATGGAAAAATGGAAAAGGGATAAAGGTCACGCAAGTTTTGGGCTGGTCGCGCAAGTGACTTGCGCGCTGAGAAAGGACTTGTGCGCAGATTCCTAAGAGGTTGGAATGTTGCGCACCTATTGTTATTTATCATCAGAACTTCAAAATATGGCAAATGGAAGAGGTTTGTGCAAGTATTGGTTTTGTCACGCAAGTGAGTTACCCGACAGAGGCTAGGGAAGTTGGAGCTGCGCGCTGGGATGTGTGTGCCGTGAGGACACTTGGTGCCACCGCACAGGGAGTCCATTTTGCCTATAAATAGAGGACCACTCCTCATCATTTGTAACGAAGTTCAATAATCATAGATTTTTCAAGCTCTCGTCGTGCAAATGGTTGAGTCGTGAAAGTGTTTGTTGGGTAGCGCAAGTAGAGGCTGTATGCCGGTTGTTGGCTGCGCGACCATGGTGGTTTGGGAGTTGAAGGTGAAGAGTCGCGCAAGTTTGGAGTTGAAGGAGGCAGTGTCGCGCAAGTCTCTTGGTGTCCCCTACGTGCCAATTTTGTACCACACAAGTTACTTGCATGCCATTCTTTTAACTTGCGCACCGGTCTTGGAGAAGTACGCCAGGTGAGGTTGTTGTATGCCAAACCTTTTAGAGCTGCACGAAAACTGGAAGATTGCTTGATACTTTCAGTACAAAGTGGGATTAGTATACAAGTGAAAGTTGGACTTCAACAGAGCGTCTACATTCAATAGAGAATGCATTCTTTGAAATGATGAAGAGACCTTAACGTCTATAAACTGAGTGGGACTTCACCAAGGGCAGTGAGCCAGGGGGAGTCAACGGGAGTGACCTGAGGGAAGTAGTGAGCTATCCCTGAACCTTTGTAAAGGCAGTGAGCCTGTGACAGAGTGATTTTTCCCTAACCTTTGTAATCCACAGCTTGTGATGATTAGTGGAATTTGGTACGACCAACAACTTGTCGGCGTATGCTCCTTAGACGTAGCCCTTAGTGGTGAACCAAGTAAAAAGTTATGTGTCATCTTTCTACATGTGAATATTTTCGTTATGATCCTTTTCATCATATAGTTTTAACAAGTTCCTACCAGTGTTGGAACAAGATCCTTCACATCAAAAGAAAAAAAAATTCACCATGATTCACCCCTCCCCTCTCAGGGTGTCCCGGGGTCCTACAAGTGGTATCAGAGGGTAAAGGTTTCTAGTGCTAGATCTGTCCTTTGTCGTCATGGAGAACACAATCAATGCTAGTGGAATACCACACTTCGATGGAAGTAATTTTCATATTTGGAAGAACAGAATGAAATATAATTTAATATCCCTTGTAATAGAAGTTCTCTTTTCTACTATCCAAGGAATACAGGTTACTGATCCAACAGGGCTTACTATGACTGATACAGACATGAAAGTTCTTGACGGAGATGCTGATGCTCAGAATGCTATCACTACGGCTCTTTCAGATCAGATTTATCTAAATGTGTTGAGTTGAACCTCAGTAATGTCTATGTGGGATAAACTTGAAAACATTAATGATGGAGACAACAAAGTAAAGGAGTCAAAACTTCAGGTTTTACACAACATGTTTGAGGATCTAAAAATGCATCCTAATGATAATGCAGATTCATTTTTCAATCGAATTACTAAAGTAGTGGGAGAAATTCAAGGTCTTGGAGAAGAAATCATAGACATTGATATCGTAAAGCAAATCTTGAGAATACTTCCCTCCATTTACAATGCAAAGGTGTCAGCCCTTGAAGAAAGTAATATTTCTAAACTATCTATATATGATCTGTTAATTTGTTTAGTGGCATATGAGATGAGAGTAAAACATTCAGATTCCACGACTCACATGAGCAAGGAAATGGCATTCAAATCCATAGAAAACTGAAAATTTCAGAAGAAAGTGGTGGTGAAGATGATGAGGAAAAATAAATTCTTTCTCTCATCCCTAAGAAGCTGAAGAAGGGAAAAGGTAAATTTAGAGGTAAGCTACCTCTTTCATGTTTTCATTATGGAAGAGTTGGGCACATTGATTCTTAGTGTCAAAGAAAGTTTTATGATAATGAGAGCGAACTTGAAGACATCGAGAAGCCTCAGATAAGGTTTTTAAAAAAGGGTGACTTTAAATTTGGAAGGAAAATGCAGAGGAAGATTTTTGTCTATGAAGAAGATGATGATCATATTGAATTTCGTGAGGAAGAAGAACCAGAATTTAAAACTGGAAACCATGCTTCCATGATGGCTACCACTGAAATATCAAAATCCTTAATCAATAAGGGTAGAGATAATCAAATTACTGCTATTGGTGATTCAATGATTCAAATTAAGGATTCTTTCTCCAAACATGAGAATAAATTTAAGATATGTAATAAGTGGAAGGAAATGGTGGAAGAATCATCAGAATATGTTGATGAACATGAAGCTGAAATTGAACGATGGAAGAATTTGTGAATGTGCATTCTAAAATCCTTGAAAGCAATGATGATGTAGTGGATCTAAATATGAGAATTTAAGAACAGGGAAAGGTCATAAATGACCTCACATCCAGACTAGAAGAAAAGTCCAAGACTGCTGAGTGTCTTGAGGAGGAAGTTGTTACTCATAGGAGTAAACTTGAGACTGAATCAATTTCAAAAGAATCAAGGAAGAAAATAAAGTTTGAAAGATTCTCAGATGAAAATTTACTGGCAAGAGAAAAGTGTGGTTTATATGGGGTTGCAAAAATCTTGAGGGATAAAAGACCCGCTTCCATAGGAAAGAGTGGAATTGGCTTTGAAGCTGAGACACTAACTGCTGGAAATAAAGAGAGACAAAAGAAAGACAAAATGAAGGTTGGACATGTCAAAACATTGCTTGAAATGATGAAAAATAAACCCTTAATCCAAACTAAAAGGAGAACTGACAATTATCCTCAAACATTCAGAAATGACAGACAGTTCAACTATTCTCTCAAGGATGAAGGTATGAGGAGGAATTCAAGTGAGAAGACATTTCCTTTCATGAAGTGTCAGTTCTGTGGCTATCTGGGCCATACCATGTCATATTGCAAAGAGGCAAGGAGCAACATGAATGGGGAAGATATAGGATGTCAATAAAGGAGGATAACATCATATCATCCATCTTATAGAAGAAATAGTTTCTATGGATACTGTTTTCATTGTTCTATCTTTGGCCATAAAGCAATGCATTGCATGGAGAGGTTCGATAAAAGAGATTCATTCAACTCTAAAAAACGGGTCAATATTTATCCTCCTGATGGTGTGGATCTCACAAATAGGATTTCTCCTCTGGAAGATGATTATAGGTATGAATAATCAGAATATGTGGAAGAAATCATTAAAAGGCCGTAAATGTCTTAAACTCATTCCAATATCTCTTCGAAAGGAAAATGGAAGATCGAGAAATCCAATCTTGTAGAAGTTGCCTTCAAAGCCACAAAGAGCAGCAGCACCTGGATTCTTGATAGTGGATGCTCTTCACATATGACAATAATTTTTGACCTCTTGAAGAACATTTAAAAGAAGGTTGGTGGAATAGTAAGGCATATTAATGATGGTTCGTTGAAGATTAAAGGCAGTGGGAATAGTGCTATCACCAATGGATAGTTGAAGAAGACTGAAGTTCGTTATATGGAAAGTCAACCCCACAATCTCCCCAGTGTAAGTCAACTCTGTGACCCAGGGATCATAGTGACTTTCAATCATAAAGGTTGCACTATAATGGGAAAAATAGGGAATTCTCTTATGAAAGGATATAGAACAGATGGAAATTTATATCAAGTTGATAGTAAGAAAAACTCTTGCTATTTTTCTGTTGAAGAAGAAAACCATATATGGCATCGAAGGTTGGGTCACATTTACCAACAAGACATGGAAAAGATATCTAAACTAAAGATTTTCATGGATATCCCCATTCTGAAACTTGAACCTGAAAAGTCTTGTGATTATTGCATTCGTGGGAAGCTGGTCTGTAATTCTTATAGGACAAAGAAGAAAAGTGCATCACATCATCTTGACCTCATTCATACAGATGTATGTGGCCCGATATGTGTTGATGGAACTCATGGAGAAACATACTTCGTCCTTTTTATTGATGATTATAGTAGAATGGCTTGTGTAATGGTGATTCACAGGAAGTGACAAGTACTTGATTTCATGAAAACTTATCGTGGATTGCCAAAAATGATACTAGACGAACAATAAAAGTACTGCGATCTGAAAATGGAGGTTAATACATGTCTATTGAGTTTGAGAATTATCTATAAAAACAAGTAATACAACATGAGGTAGATGCTGTGAGAACTCTACAACAAAATGGATTTGTTGAGCGCCAGAATCGATAGGTCAACAATATGGCGAGGACTATGATGATTGAGAGTGGTATCTCTCGCCATTACTAGAAGGAAGTTATTGAAGCTTCAGTGCACACTCAGAATCGAATAGAGATTTATATGGGAGAAACAAAGACACCATACGAATTGTGGCATGAAAGGAAGCCTTTGTTGAAATACTTTCATGTTTTCAGAAGAAAATGTTTCATCCGGAATAAAGAAGGAAACCATGGAATGTTTGGTGACCATGCTAATGAAGGAATATTTCATGGGTATCCAATGAATAGAAAAGCTTACATGTGTTTTAATAAACGCTTGGGGAGGATTTTGTAAAGAAACGATGTTAACATCATTGAAGGAAAAACCCCAAATGCTTCAAATATTACCTATGCGAATGAGATAGAAGATGAGAATGAATGTGAACATGGAATACATACAAATACAGAAATAGAGGAAGGTGTTCAAAACACTCAGGGGTCACATCATGATGTTGACTCAGATGAAGAATCTGAAGAGGAAATCTTGGAAGGTGAGAATGAGACTGAACCTCATAGGAGAAATCGAAGAGCATAGATTTATCCATCTAACATTATTGGAGACAATAATGCACCCACACACACAAGGAGGATGAGGAATAACACACCATCTGCATTTCTATTAGTTGTTGAGCTATCCTTATTTGAAGAAGCTGCAAAGGATGAATCATGGGTGAAAGCCATGAATGAAGAGTTAGATCAGATTGACATGAATCAGACATGGGATCTTGTCCAGAGAACCAAAGGACACAAATTGATTGGAACAAAATGGATATTCAATAACAAGTTTGATGAGCATGTAAGTGTTATCAGAAAAAATCCTCGACTGGTATGTAAAGGGTATTCTCAGACTGGAGGGGTTGATGTTAAAGAAACCTTTGCTCTAGTGGCTAGACTGGAGTCAATCATGAAGTTCCTTTCCATGGCTCTCCAAATAGGATATAAATTATATCAAATTGATGTCAAGGCATCATTCTTAAATGGTGTACTCAATGAAGAAGTCTACATTGAACAACCAGTGCGTTTTCATCTTGGTGCTGATGAATCAATGGTATGAAAGCTAAAGAAAGAACTTTATGTCTTGATATAGGCACCATTGTGTGGTACTCCAGACTAGATTCATACCTCAAGAAGCTGGAATTCAAAAGAGGAGGAGTATATCAAAATATCTATGTGAAGAATTCTTTGAAAGACCATTTCATGGTTCTAGTTTATGTCAATGACATTATATTTGGTGGTAGCAGGAAGAATTTAGTGGATGAATTTTCTAATCATATGAAATCATATTTTGAAATGTCAAAGATTGGGGAGCTCACATATTTCTTGGGACTTCAGGAGACTCAATGGAAAGAATACACTTTTATCTCTCAGGAAATGTATGCAAGAGAGCTACTGAAGAAGTTTAATATGCATGACTCCAAACCAATGTCAACTCTGATTTCAGTTAGAACCAAACATGGAAATCACGAGGAAGGGACATCTATAGACTCAACCATGTACAAGAGGATCATTGGGAGCCTACTGTACCTGACAGCAACATGGTCAGATATCATCTTTTCCACATGTCTTGCAGCCCTCTTTCAGAGTAATCCAAAGAAGGAACATATGGAAGAAGTAAAAATAGCCATGAGGTATATTCAAGGTACTCACAATTGTGGCTTATACTTTGCTGCAGGAAGGGACAGTGAATTATCAGCATTTTCTAATGCTGACTGGGCTGGCGATGTTGTGGACAAGAAGTCCACCAGTGGTGGATAATTCATTATTGGGAATAACTGTGTCTGCTAGTTGAGCAAGAAACAAGAAATTACTTCTCTTAGTACTGCTGAAGCTGAATATATATCCGCCACAAAGGCATGCACTCAACTTCTATGGATGAAGAAACAACTTACAAATATTGGTGATGAGGTGAATCAACCAATGGTAATTTTCTGTGATAACAAGAGCGCAATTGATCTTACGAATAATCCTGTTTAGCATTCTCGTACAAAACATATTGAAATTAGATATCACTTTATCAAAGAGAAATTCGAACAATGCATGACTAGAATGGATCATGTGGGAACTAATGAGCAAGTGGCTGATATCCTGACCAAGCCACTGTCAATGGCTATGTTTGAGAAGCATCAGTTGAACCGCGGTGGTCAGCCACCTCCCAGTGCATAAGGAGGTTACGGAAATCCCCTCTCCCCAATTATGATAAATGTTTTTATCTGTTTACTGATGTGATGATGGTTTGTGGGGGAGATACTATCTAGGGGGAGTATGGTTTGAGATGAAATTTGGAAAAATTACCGGTCGTTGGGTTTATTGTCAATGGGGGAGAAAGAAATAAATCCAGGCATGTTCAGGCATGTAATGCTCCTATGACACGATGCAAATTCAGTATCAGTGATAGGATGATAAGGATGAGAAGGAATACATCGGTCATGTAATACTTCTTAGGCGTCATTGAGAATTCCAAAACAATGGATCCCAATAAAATCTTCCTCTCATGTTTTCTACACCGAGCATTTCTCACGTAGACTTAGAGTGTTGGATGAATTGATTCTTGTGTTTTTGGTTTGCACATGAATGGGGATCTATTGAATTTATTTTCTGATTTCCAACAAACCCAAAGGGGGAGATTGTAGGAACCATGGTATTCTATGCATGAATTGATGTGTGTTTTGTGTTTTTTGTCAATCCTCAGTGCAAATTCAGAATGTGTTCCAGAAAAGTGATCATACAGTTCAAGTAGACAACAGTATTGAAGGTGGCGCTGTTTCCCAATGTTTGGAAAATTTTTGGGCCTGAAAACTGACAAATAATGAAAAGTGTTTTTGGAAAAGGTAATTCCGCACCATGTACATGAAGGAGAGGAAACATGCGTTCCATATGATTTTCAAGATCAGAAAATGGAAAAATGAAAAAGGGATAAAGGTCACGCAAGTTTTGGGCTGGTCGCGCAAGTGACATGCACACTGAGAAAGGACTTGCGCATAGATACCTAGGAGGTTGGAAATTTGTGCGCATATTGTTATTTATCATCAGAACATCAAAATATGGAAAAGGGAAGAGGGTCGCACAAGTATTGGTTTGTTCGCGCAAGTGATTTACGTGACAGAGGCTAAGTCAGTTGAAGCTACGCGCCAGGACGTGCCCACCGTGAGGACACTTGCGTGCCACCGCACTGGGGGTCCAGTTTTCCTATAAATAGAGGACCACCCCTCCTCATTTGTAACGATGTTCAAGACTTAGATATTTTTCAATCTCTCATCGCACAAGTGTTTGATTCATGCAAGTGGTTGTTGGGTCGCGCAAGTAGAGGTTGTGTGTCGGTTGTTGGTTGCGCGACCAAGGTGGTTTGGGAGTTGAAGGTGCAGAGTCACGCAATTTTGGAGTTGAAGGAGGCATTGTCGCGCAAGTGTGTTGGTGTCACCTATGCACCGATTGTGTACCATGCCAGTGACTTGCGTGCCATTCTTGTAACATGTGCGCCGGTCTTAGAGAAGTGCGCCATGTGAGGTTGTTGTACGCCGAACCTTTTGGAGCTACATAGAAATAGGAAGATTTCCCGATACATTTGGTGTAATGTGGGATTAGTATACAAGTGAAAGTTAGACTTCAACATAGCATCTACATTCAACAGAGGATGCATTCTTTTGCAATGATGAAGAGACCTTCACGTCTATAAATTTAGTGGGTCTTCACCAAGGGCAGTGAGCTAGGGGGAGTCAACAGGAGTGACCTGAGGGAAGCAGTGAGCTATCCCTGAACATTTGTAAAGGTAGTGATCCTGGGATAGAGTGACTATGCCCAAAAAATTGTAATCTATAGCTAGTGATTATTATTGGAATTTGGTATGACTGACAACTTTTCAGTGTATGCTCTTTGGATGTAGCCCTTAGTGGTGAACCAAGTAAAAAGTGATGTGCCATCTTTCTGCATGTGAATGTTTTCTTTTTGATCCTTTTCATCATACAGGTTTAACAAGTTCCTACCAGTGTGGGAACACAATCCTTCACATCAAAAGAACAATTTGTCCCCTGATTCACCCCTCCCCTCTCAGGGTGTCCCGGGGTCCTACAAACACTACTAGTGGGAAGCCTCTGGCATATGGGGAGGCATGACTTAGGCAATGTTTAACACTTTCTCGGAGCACTATTTTAATGGTTTCTAGGGTGGGGAATTCCAATTCTCCACTTTATTTCCATCTAAATAGTTAGACCAAGGACCTCTTAAGGATATATGGATTTTGTCTTAATAAAAGAAATCTACTTATTAATATATGGTTATATAATATATTCTCTTCCTTTTATGTGTGATATCATTTCAAATCCCATCTAATTTTAATGTCAACTATTATAATTCTTAAATATTATAAAATATATTTTACAAAATAAATTAATCATCGCTTTTACATATCACTATAGCACCTTCATACGTCATTATAGTGAAAACCAATTTTTTTGCTATAATCACCATCATCCATATCATTATCTATTCTATGTATTTGTATAATTATGTATATATTATTTTAATATGAGGTTATTTTTATAAAAAAGGGTGTATAATATGTCATATATTTTTCCTCTATGAGGACCTAAGTGAATTAAACTCAATTTTTAAAAATATCCTCAATTTTTTTCAAAAAAAATTATCTTATATAATTCTTTACAATAATTTTTTTTTCTTAAATAAAAATAAAAAAATATTAAAAAATATTAATTTTTTCATGAGTTTTTTCTATAATTTATTTGGTCTCCTATCACTATACAATATAATATTCATTAACTATTTCTTGTTGACTACATATTTAATGATTTTATCCTATGATACTACAATATAATCCTCAAATTGATAATGTTATGATATTGTAAATTGAGAAAATCATATATATTTTACATTTATTATTCGATATTCACTGAATATATTTATTTTCCATATTACCCGGGTGATGTTGAAAATATTTATAACAATTATTTCTATATAGATAAATATATAATTCATTTACAAAATATAATGTTAGGTGAAATATTGAAAATTATGTGTTTTATTTTTTTATCATTTCTCATTACAAAATGGATGCATTGGAATTGATATGTAATGGGTAGGATTTAAAATTTAATAGACACTTGATTCTTAAGTAGGTTTCATGAGGGAAACTAAATATGACATTTTCTACATGCATGAAATTTTTTATTTCTTGTCATGTTGACTTGATGGTATAGTAATGATGTATTCCATTATGTATTTCATCAATATAGGGTTTTTATTTCTATACATATGATTATTATTTTCCATTCATTGATTATTCATGGATATTTGTGGTCATTTAATTGTTTATATATTATTAATTGATTTATTTTGTCCTTCCATATTATTTATTATATCTGTATTCCTTGTTAGATGTCCATGTATTTCTGAATCGAATATGGTTATATTGGTTTAGATCTACAAGTTATTCAATATATGTGGTCCACTATGGAGGGAACATAAAAATTCAAACATTGGATTTTTTATTATATTTCATAAATTTTCTTTTAGTGTTCCACATGGTTTGTCAACGATGAATTTTCTAGTAATTCGTCACTATATTTCAATTAAATTATGGTTATTGTCCCGTTATTGATATAGGGTGTTTATTGAAACTATGTATTCCATTTTAAATATCAATATTTTATGGATATAATGTTACATCCTAGGTATATGATGGTGATTTATTATGTTTTGATATTGATTGGATCAAGGTCAAGTGTTTGGTAGTATACAAGTTTGAATTAGTATTTTATTGAATCTCTTTTGTATGGTCTCTTCTATTGTCCATGTTTTGCTATCCCCTCTAGAATGTTTGGTTGTTTGATATGTTTTAGATTCAAGGGCTACTTTGTAATTTTATGGTTTTTTACATAGATGGTTGGGTTAGTGGTCCTTTTAGTGTTAATGTATAATTATTTATTTAAATACCTCTATTTGGAAATTAACAAACAGTATTGTGGGACTATTTTAGGAGTATTTTGGTCTTAAAAACATGTATTCTATTTTTGAAAAATTTAATACATTTTTTGGTTGTCTATATAGTGAATTTTATAAAAATACAAAACAAAATCACTGAATTTAATCCAAAAAATTTTACCTCTAAATGTATTTATCATGTATGTATCTAGTCTCCTAAGACTTCCAACTGATTTAATCATCTATGTTGTAATATATTGTATTCTATACAAATGTAATAATTTATCACCAGATCTTGGTTACCTCAGTTTTTATTGTTATAGTAGTAAAACAATTTTGGACATTTACTATTTGGGTAAAATTATTTAATAGTTCACAATTTAACTATGATATGATGATTGATTTCTTATTGACACTATTTTTACATATAACTATTAAATTATTTTACTAAAGAATATGTTTTAAATTTTTCATTATTAGGGATACTTTTGGGGAAATAGTGTGGAATATATTTTACTGTGAAACATGAATGGTTTTCCCAATAGGTTTCTATGTAAGTAGATGATAGTTTAGTGATTATTATCATGAGAAATATAACCATATGACTGTTGTGGTTTTGAATTTTATGAGGATTAAGACTATATAACGATGTCTTATATTAGTTTAATAGTTATGGGTATGATATTTTATTACCTTGTATTTAATTTATTCTTCATTTGTTGAGTTATGGGAGTGTTATTCTCCATGTAACAAATAAATTTAGATGATATTCTTTGTTTATACCCAATAATTAATCTATCAGAATTCCATCTCTATCCCTAACAAAATGGTTATTCAGAGGTTATGGCTATTATAAAAGTTATATTCATTATGGACAATAAATATAACTACTGGAAGTCGATATCTGGGGTCCTTGAATACATTTTGAATAGTTAGTAAGCATGTAGAATACAAGATGGATAACTTACTATTTGTAACATTTATATTTTTTAGCTACCATGTTTCTATTGTTCATCCATTTTTTAAATGTTTTTTTTTTATTATTTTCACAGGTGAAGTCAAGGGTGGCTTCTGATTGGATTAGGATAGATTTGGATTTCTAAATGGGAATTCATGGTTGGAAAATGGTTAGTATAAATCATGTTAGTCTCCCTAAAAACCATGTGACCTCTCTGAAGAATAATAGTTAAAAATTATCTTCTCACATGGTTAACGCTAACCATGTTACTTTTTTATGAAAACTATCTATCTCATGAAATTTATAATAGCATGTTTGGAACAGGGTTTTTTCAAACATTTGACCAAATTATTATTGGTATATTAAATAATCTAGAAATTTTATTTTAATCTAGAACACTATATAAGACCTCAAATAATTCCATATATGCCTATGGCTCTCAATAATTGGTACTCTAGTGACAATTCATAGGTATTCATATCCCTCTATGAACAGAATCTTGTGGATATCATGCATTAGATCAAGTTAATTCAAGATAAGAAGTTTTTTCTTCATCTATTATTCATGTATATCCTAGTTCTCCTCATTCAATAATATGATGAATAATTGATCCAATATTTTTGAAATATCTATTGATTCTATCAGAATGAATTGGATAATTCATGAAAGAATTATGGATAGATACATGATCTAGATATTTTTCATCAATTCTTCGAGTGGATATAGATCTACAATAGATGGAAAACCCAAGTTGTTATATTAATATGGATTTGTAACATTGATATGTTTTTTAGGTACCATGTTTCTAATGTTCATCCATTACTTAAATGTGTTTATTTATTATTTTCACAGGTGAAGTCAAGGGTGGATTCTGATTGGATTAGGATAGATTTGGAGTCCTAAATGGGAATTCATGGTTGGAAAAGGGTTTGTATAAATCAGGTTTGTCTCTCTAAGAAACCATGTGACCTATCTGAAGAATAATATTTAAAAAATTATCTTTTCACGTGGTTAAATCTAACCATGTTACTTTTTTATGAAAACTATCTATCTCATGAAATTTCTAAAAGAATGTTTGGAACAAGGTTTTTTCAAACATTTGACCAAATTATTTTCAGTATATTAAATAATCTAGAAATTTTATTTTAATCTATAACACTATATAAAACCTCTAATAATTCCATATATGCATATGGCTCTCAAACATTGGTACTCTAGTGACAATTCATAGGTATTCATATCCCTCTATGAATAGAATCTTGTGTATATCATGCAATAGATCATGTTAATTCAAGATAAGAAATTATTTCTTCATCAATTATTCATGTATATCCCAGTTCTCCTTATTCCAAAATATGATGAATAATTGATCCATTTCTTTGAAATATCTATTGATTCTATCAGAATGCATTGGATAATTCTTTAAACTTTTATCGATAGATACATGATCTAGATATTTTTCATCAATTCTTCGAGTGGATATAGATCTATAATAGATGAAAAACCCATGTTTGTATATTAATATGGATTTTTTCCTTGGGGTTTATTCCATTTAGGAATTACATTTCATGGCCCTTTTCCTTCTATATTCGAATTGGTTAGGTTTCCTTAACCTGTTGGACTGATCCCATCTGACTAAAGGATTGATTTGAGAATAAACTCTTGAAAAATAATTATATTGACATCGATTCATTTGAGGTAGGAAGATACAAACCATATATATCACATTTCTATGATTTTTTATATATATGGATGTATTTTCATTTTTGATTTCAGATGAATGTGTGATTTCTATTACATGTTTGTTTTATGTATCCCATTAGACCCTTATTTGTATATTGATCACATGTGTCTATTTGTGTGGCCATTGAGGCACGTATTTGATTTTGATCTCTTGTTTGCGTGTGTGTGTCTATGAATAATCATGATTTAGAGTCTTTGTATTACCGATATGTTTTATTCATTATTTTATGTGAATGAATAGATATTTGATTTTTTTTCTTATAGAAAATTATAGGTGGACCATTGTGGCTTACATAACACCTATCAGGGGAGTATGTACGACATGTGACAATGGATATAATGGACCAAGAAATAAGGAATGGTATGATGAAGGTGTGGCATGAACCATGTGTGGGATGGGCTTGAATGCCTTATTTCAATACTTGAGGTAGTGTATCTAATGTCCGAAGATATTAGTATATGTTTTAAATCAAATAAAAACTATTTTCAATGGGTTGAGCAACAGAAAACACTAAACCCAATGAATATTGACCATTTCAAGGTAGCTATATAATTGGATGGTATAAACTGTGGTAATGAGATTATAAATGTATATATATATATATATAAAATTAACTATCACATTAAATTTCTACTAAACTAATGTAGCTAAGAAATGAAAGTTATATGTCACACCCTAACCAGGTTTGATGCGTGACCTGCATGTGACTTATAAAATTGTGCATCAACACGTATTTTGACTTTGTAGGCGGTTAGTGCCGGGTGGCACGGGTTGAGCACAGCTCGCTCGATCGCGCACCTGACGGCACGCGAGTTGTGCGGTTTCCCAACATCCAAAATAAGTATATAAATTAATTAAAGGACAAGTGAAATGAAATTAAGTAAAGTAAAAGTTTTATAAAATAGATTTTTAGAAAAGAATTTTTAAGCATAGAATAATAATATTATTAATGTTTTAATAATATCATTATTATTATTTTGTTTTTATTATTATTATTATAACAATTATTATTATTATTAAGATTATTATTATCATTATTATTTTAATTATTGTAAATATATTATTAGTATAAAAATGAAGGGGGAGAACCCTAACCCACTGCAGCAGCACCCCTGGCCTCCTGCGCGTTGCCCTGGTACACGCACTGCCCTCGCTGAGCTTCCCCCCTTCACGGACGGCTTCCTATATCGCTAACGCCACCCCACTCCAGCTGGACCCCCCTTCTCTACGCGACTCGCCTCCCACGCCGGTGAATCTCCTTTTGGTCGGGCCACCTCTTCTGTGCGACCTCGTTCGGTGGTTCCCTTCCCTGCTGACACGACCTCATCCGGTGACACCCCTGTCCGACACGTAGCTTTGGTTGAACCCCCCTTGTCTTATGCCTCCCTCGCCAACAACAACCTCTTCGGAAATCTCATCTTCGGTGCACGGGTTTCCACCACCGGTGAGTTTCCCTTCTATTTTTTTGGCTTTCTTGACCATGGTTTCATTATAGATTTTAGTGTTATTGGTTGGTATGGGTTACATTGAATATATGATTTTCTCTTTGTTCGCAGACGTCTATTCATCCTCCATTAGTATTTTCACCACAAACACACGCCTTTGAAGTAAGCATTTCTATCCCTTTTATTTCTGGTGAACTCCATTGGTTCTTTGATGGCTTCAAGTAATTTAAAAATGTGTTGTGCACATTGTTTATACTCATTGTTATCTCAATTATGGTATAGTCATGTTAGTAGAATTTGCAATAAAAATAGCTTTTGAGGATTGTTTTTTTGTTTATGTCTATGTTTGTTTTTTCCAATTGTGTTTGGTTTAATGTGATTAGGATTTTAATAGTGAAATTAAATGTTTTTTGTGGTGCGAAATATTTTCCAGACGTGTTTTAACAAGATTATATGGTGAAAGAGTTTTTTCTAAATTACATAGTTATTTTTTCATATGTGCTTCATTTGGGTACTTCGTGGAAGTGTTTTTTGGACTCTGAAAAATGTGTGAAATATGTTTTCAAAGGCACTTGAGATGTGAATGCATTGATATTGGGTTTTTACAAAGGGTTTTTAGGATTTGGATAATTAATGGTAACTGCATTTTAAAAATGGTTTTTGTGTGTCTTGTAATGTTTGTTGTGTCACTAGATGTTGACACACTCATGGGTGCACCATGTGCACACATGGGGGTGTCATCAACAGAAGGTGATGCTTTAAATTGGTGTTTCCTCAAAAAGTTGTTTTCCAAAATGGTTCCTATTTTCCAAATGGTATTGGTTCCTCTACCTTGATTAATTAGTGATTTGGTGGCTTCTTGGTGGTGTGCACACACACACACACAGGTAGGTATGTGTATATGAGTATATATATATATATCATCCTTGCACATATTTCATCAGGGTGGTGGGAATATGTTCAATATATTAATTGTATATGTGTGTGTGTGTGTGTGTCTGATAATGTTTTTGTGTGCTAGTGTGAACGTTTTTCTTCGGAATCTTCAAGAACCAAAGTGTCTCTACATGGTCCGCTTCCTTCCCTAAGTTAGGATATCTATGCATTAACCTTTAAATTTAATAATCATTTATTTATTTCATTTCACACACAGTTTTAATATTAATTATTGATATATAAATCTTAGTAAAAATTGTTTGTCTTGAATTGGAGTGGTTTATTTCTTGTATTGTGTTGCAATAAATGGTTTGATTGTGTTTACACATCAACTGCCTGATGAAATTCCCCCTTTTTTTCTTTTCTTATTTTTTTTGGATTCAAAATGATGGTTTGGGTTTCTTAAATGGGTTTGGAAGTGTATTCCTTGTTTTCAAAGTGGTGTGCGTGTGATTTCATAAGAAATGGTTTGGCTTGCGAAAATTATGTGAGGCCTGCTTGGAACTTTTGTAAAACTAGTTCTCTGAAAAAAAAAACTATCCTTGGATGTGGTCCCCTTGCTTTGGTTGAGTTATATGTTATGGTAGGTCCATTGGGTAGGACTTTCCTGTGATCAAATGGTTGAAAGTAGATGGATGTATTCCTTGGTGTGACTCAAGGGTGAGGTTTTTGTGTGTGTTGACTATGTGAGGATTGTACTTGTGACTAGATACGTGTTTGACATTATTGGCTCACCCCCCTCCTTTTGTATGAACATGGAATCCTAGAAAAGAAAGAAAATTTTGAGTCAATGATTGCTACACTAGATTAGATTATGCACTGGATAGTGGTCCTTAGTACAGAAGTTTCTCTACTAGGGGATTGGGACCCTCGATTTGGCCAGGTATGGTAACACCGAGCATTTGGGCATTATGACATCATCGAGAGTATTCATGAATTCTGGATCAGTCACATATATAGTATTTTCTAGACTATTGATGAGATCTTAGGTTTTCCCATGTCTATTGTCACCTAGTTATTTACGGCAGATGATGGCGTGTTTTGTCTGGTTGGTTACTCTTGTTTGTTATTATCCATAGCCCTTCTGTTATTATTTCTTTTTCCTTCGTGTATGATGCATCCCTTTTTTAAAGGGGATAAAAAAATGATATTCAAATGTTTCTTGAAAAAAAATTCTTTTTAAAAATATTTTATACTTCTCTATACCTCTTTCTCTAAAAAGGATAAGGCTTCATCCTTAGAAAAGAACAATGTTTAAAATATGAAGGGAAATGGATCATTTTTTGCTTTTAAATAAGAAATTTTTTGAAAAACCTAGTTCTATACATTGTATTTCAATGTTGAAATTGATGGATCTTTTATTTAATAGAAATTCAAATTAGAATAGATTTTTTGGGAATGCCTACTGAGTTTTAATACTCATGCCTATAGTTTTATGTTTATTTTTATCTTTGGGGTGTTGCACCTTTCTTTGATTCGGTCACCATAGCGCGACATTGGGTTGAGGTCGGTGGTGACCCATAGGGTCACTTGGAGGTATGTACAACTTTGTTTTCTCTCTACTCCTAGTTTTCATTTTTAATTTTCAATTTCTGTTTATTTATTTTTATTTCATTTATGGGCCAAATTATTCCCACTTGATTAATTTTGATGCCGGACACTATTTTCCCGCCCGTGGGGATTAGGAACACCCCTCAGACCATGTCACGGGTTGGCTCGAGTGATCGGTTTAGGGTCGACCTGAGTTGGTTCATGACAAAATGATTTCAGAGGAGGCCCTTGTTATTTGGGATGTCTGGTAGATGAAGATTAAAACTGTTAGGGCAAAGGAAGTAGGTTGTGGGTCGGTTCATGATCACCACTGCCCATGACAAGAACTAAACTACCAGGGTAGTCCAGAATTTGAGTCTTTTTTCTTTGTTCTGGATTGAGGGATGACAATAGAGGTGACTCAGTGTCACAATGTGACCCTACATAGAGTAGTGACCCATATATAGCCCAGGTTCTCAGTTCCTAGTCCTCTGGTGTTATGTCTTAAATGGGGCATGGCTCACTACCATGTCTTCAGGTTGGTCATAAGAACTAGTTCCTCCTTCCGGTTTTCCATAGTTGGGTGTGCTTTGTCTTGATTTGTTTTGGTTTTAGAGTGTTTTGGGAAATGAAGGTGGTTTTGAATTGAATTATTTTTTCTCTAATGGTTTTAAAACTAGTAAAAAGATGATTTCATTCATGTTGTTTTGAAATTGGTGAAGTGGATTCTTAAAGAGTAAGTATTTTGATTTGGATTTTTTTTTGCTTATGGATGGATTTTCTAATAGAACGAAAACTTCGTCCCTCGGTATTCCTTATGATAGTCCGTGTATGTGTGGGTAGATACGTGAAGTTCACTTTGACACATATGTATGGGTGATTTGAGTGGAAAGGGATGAAGGCTTATATGGTGGTTCATAGGATTCCATTGGTAGGGTTTTGGAATTTATGGTTTGGCTTGTTTTTTCTTTCTAAAATGGACTTGAATGAAAAAAATGAGTTCGGGACATTGTTTTTAATGAAAATGGGTTTTAGTATTTTGAAAAGTGTATTTTTATTGTGTTTGTATATGTTTGATTTATGAGTCTGTTACCTTTGGCTTGTGGTGTTTCTTTTGGTTGTGTTTGTGCCTCTTCGGGATTTTGGGCCAGTTTTCTCGGTTCGGGGTGTTTCTTTTGATTGATTTTTGGATTGATGCCATTTTATATTTTTTTCATGTTGTTCCAATTATTCCACCCAGAAATATCTTCTAAAGTTTTCAATGAGTCTTTCCCAATTCTAGTTTCTATCGAGTGTTTATTGTCATTCGAGGCATTCGGGGTTCATTAGGGAAGTGACGCGGTTTGAGGGGAGTAGAGCATATCTTCGGGTGGTTGGGGACTCCTGAATTTGTTATAGTTAATATTTTCTTGGGTTTAGTGGATGGTCCAGCCTTGGCATAATGGTGGTGTATGTCTCATCATACATGGAGTTGAGATGATGTAGGAGGTGTTAAAGTCTGTCTTCATCTAATGGATTATACCTGAGGAGGTGAAGGCGAAACGAGGTGAAAACTCATCTGTAGTTACCAAGGTCAATGGTTGGGGAATACATGTTTCGGTTGGTTTATGGAGTCAACATCTGGACTATAAGTGATTGTAAAATCTGATGCCTCTCATCATTCGTAAGGGTTCCCCATTTTGCGAGCAGGGAGTACGAGAGGAAGCTACCTCTGATGAAATCCCTTTTGTCAGTGTCGAACTCTGTTTTTTCAGACTACATTCTAATGTGACATCGGTGTTGCTGGTTTGAGCAACCTAATCCATGTTGTCTCATCCCTCCGAAGTCCTACTATTGTGTGACCATTCAGGTCACTGGGAAAGGTTCCGAATAAAGATTCATTTGAAGAAGGAGTTTTGATCGGGGGATGATTGTGTCTCACTGTGACGCAGAAGATGCTTCATCAATCACAACACTAGCCTCAGGTGTTGGGGTGAAGCATACACATAGTCGTTGTGTTATAGGCTTGTAAGACCTTCTCTGGGTTCTTTATCTTTCGTCTTGGAATAGAGACATTCAAGGTTTCCTTTTTCTTGTTTTCCCGCAGTTTTATGTTCATCTTTTGTGGTAATAGTGTGATAAAATTATTATTTTGTGATCATAGTAGTCACACTCTTCTGAATGTCGCTTCTAGATTCATTTTTTAAAGTGTATTTGTCCCTTGTGTGAGTTGGTCCTGGTTTTATTAGTGATCATTTGGATATGTGAGTGTTGGGTTTTTTTGTCTTGTGCTGAGAGTTCCGGGTTTTAGTGAAGCATTGTCTCACTCGTACTAATGTAAGGGAGTTGGATGTGTTGGGTGTTTTAAATCGGTTTGGGGAATTCTTAGTTCCAGTAGGGTTGTTATAGGAAGTTCCTTGTTTTGGTTCCCCGATATATCGAGTGGCCTTGTAGTGGTGTTTCATTTAAGTCTTAGTGGTCCCGCTCAACTCAGGGGGAGAAGTCGGTAAGTTCATGTTGGGAGTTCCCGTGGTAGCCCCACCTCGGGTTGGTGTGCATGGGTTTTAAAGTTTCCATTATTGTTGTGTTATTGTTGTGGGGAGAACCCTCTTGAGTTTTCCCCACGTTTTTTGTCACAGTTTCTTCATGACTGGTCAGGTGTGACTTGTGGGGTGAATCGTCAAGTCGAGGTTCTTGATTTTCCTTTTTGTATCAGTTCGGTCATAGACTCAATCTTTGGATATCTTTTGACCTGGTAACTTTTTGGGGGCAGAAAGTTTCTGTGGTGGGGAGAATTGTTACACCCCAACAAGGTCTGACACGCGACATGCGTTCGATGTATAAAACTGTGCGTCAACACACAGTTTGACTTTGTAGGTGGTTAGTGCTGGGTAGCAAGGTTCATGTGTAGCTCACTCAATCGCACACTTGACGGAAAACAAGCCATGTGGTTGCCCTACATCCAAAATAATTATACAAAATAATTACAGGATAAGTGAAATGAAATGAAGTAAAATAAAAAAAATAAAATAGAGTTTTAGAAAATAATTTTTATGCATAAAATAATAATAACATTACAGTTTTAATAATAATATTATTATTATTTTGGTTATTATTATTATTATTATTAAGAATATTATTATTATTATTATGTTTATTATTATCATTATTATTTTTATTATTCTAATTATCTGATTATTAGTATAAAAAATGAAGGTGAAGAACCTGAACATGCCGCAAGAGCCCCCATGGCCTCCTGCACGTCGCCCTGGTGCGCGACGAGCCCTCACCGAGCTTCCCCCCTTTGTGGCCAGATTCTCCTCTCGCTGACGCCACCCCACTCCGGTCAGACCCCCTTCTCTGCACGTCCCACCTCCCACACCTGCGGCTCTCCTTTCAGACGAGCCTCCTCTTCAGTGCGACCTCGTCCGGCGGTGCCCTTCCCTGCCAACACACCTCCATCCGGCGACACCTCTCTCCAATACACAACTTTGGACGAACCCCCCTTTTCTTACGCCTCCCTCACTAGTAGAAACCTCTTCAGAAATCTCCTCTTTGGCGCACGGTTTCCCCCACCGGTGAGTTTCCATTCTATTTTTTTTGGAATTCTTCACCTTGGTTGCATCATAGATGTGAGTGTTATTGGTTGGTCCAGGTTTTTTTTGAATATATGATTTGAACTTTGTTCACAGAGGTCTATTCATCCTTCTCCAAGATTTTCACCGCAAGTGCATGCCTTTGAGGTAAGTGTTTCCATCCCTTTTATTTCCGGTGAAAACCATTGGTTCTTAGATGTCTTCAACTAATTTATAAATTTGTTGTGCACCGTGTTTATACACATAGTTATCTCAAATATGGTATTGTCATATTAGTTGAATTTTCAAAAAATATCTTTTGAGGTTGTTTTTTTGTTTATGTCTATGTTTTTTTTTCAATTATGTTTGGTTAAATGTTATTTGGATTTTAATAGTGAAATTAGATGTTTTATGTGGTGCGAAATATATTTTGGAAGTGTTTCGAGATGATTATATGGTGAAAGAGGATTTTCTAAATGACGTGGTTAGGTTTTCATGTGTGCTTCATTAGGGTACTTCTTGGAAGTGTTTTAGGACTATGAAAAATGTGCTAAATGTGTTCTCAATGGAACTTGAGATTCGAATGCATTGACAGTGGGTTATTATAAAGGGGATTCATGATTTGCCTAGTTAATGGTAAATGCATTATAAAAATGGTTTTGGTGTGTCTTGTAATGTTATGGTGTGTCACTAGATGTTGACACACCCATGGGTTCACTAAGTGCACACATCAGGGTGTCATCAACAAAACGTGATGCTTTAAATTGTTGTTTCCCTGAAAACTTGTTTTCCTAAATGTTTCCTATTTTCCAAATGGTGTCGGTACTTATAGGTAAATTAGTTAGAGATTTGGTGGCTTCTTGGTGGTTCTCAAACACACATACCTAGGTACGTATGTATCTATGTGTATATATATATCTTCCTTGATCATATTACCCCATGGCATGGGGAATATATTAAATGAATTAAGGGTATATATATGTATGAGAATGTATGTGTGTGATAGTTTGACTATTTTTCGTCTGATGCTTTCAGATCCAAAGTGTCTCAGCTTTGTCTACTTCTTTCTCTAAGGTAGGATCTCTATGCATTAACCTTTAAATTTAAGAATCATTTATTTCTTACAATTCACACCTAGTTTTAATATTAATTATTGATATAGAAATATTAGTAAAAATTGTCTGTCTTGAATTGGAGTGGTTTATTTATTATATTGTGTTGCAATAAATGGTTTGATTATGTTTTGACATCAATTGCAAGATGAAATAAACATTTGGCCTTTGTGAATGTTTTTTTGATTTAGAATGATATGTTCGGTTTCTTAAATGGTTTTTGAAGTGTATTTCTAGTTTTCAATGTGGTGTTCATGTGATTCTTTCAGAATTTGTTTGGCTTGCGAAAATTATGTGAGGCTCAGTTGGCACTTTTGTAAAACTAGTTATCTTAAGAAAACTCTCATTGGACGTGGTTCCCTTACTTTGGTTGAGTTATATATTATGGGAAGTCCATCATGTAGGACTTTCCTGTGATCAAATGGTTCAAAGGTGAGGGTTTTTTTCCTTGTGGTGACTTGGGGGTGGGTGACTTTGTTGTGTGTGTTGTCTATGTAAGGAACGTATACGTGACTGGATACTTTTTTTACATTTTTGACTCACCCCCATTTTTGTCTGAACATGGGATCCTAGAATAGCAAGTGAATTTTCAGTGATTGGTTGATAAACTAGTTTAGATTACGAACTGGACAGGGGCCCTTAGTACTATCTTTTATCTGCTAGGGGATTGTGCCCCTTAGTTAAGCTAGGTAGGGAAACACCGAGCGTTTGGTCATTATGAGGTCATAGAGAGTAGGCATGCCTTCGGGATGAGTCACACGTATAGTACGTTAAAGACTATTCAAGATCTCCTAGGGTTTCCCGTGTCTATAGACACATAGTTATCTGCGGCATATGATTGAGGTGCTTTTTTTGGTTGGTTACTCTTGTTTGTTATTTTCCATTTCCCTTGTGTGGTTATTTCTTTTTTCTATTTGTATGATGTGTCTCCTTGTTAAGGGGGATAAAAAATTATCTTCAAAAGTTGGTGGGAGAAAAAAAGGTTTTTAAAATGTTTTACACTTCTCTATCCCTCTTTCTCTAAAAACATTAAATATTTATCCTTAGAAAAGAGCATAGTTTAAAATATAAAGGGAAATGAATCGTGTTTTACTTTTAAATAACAAAATGTGTAAAAAACCTTGTTCTATACAATGTATTTCAAACTTTAAATTGATGGATATTTTATTTAAAGGAAATGAATATGGGAATAGACTATTTGAGAATTACTACTGGGTTTTAAAACTCACACATATAGTTATATCATTTTTTTAGATTTGGGAGTGTTGCGCCTTTCATGGATTCGGTTGCCATAGCGCGATGTTGGTTTGAGGTCAGTGGTGACCCAAACAGTCACATAGAGGTATTTACAACATTGTTTTCTCACCATTCCTAGTTTTCATTTTATCTTTTCAGTTTTTTAATTTAATTTTCTTTCATTTATGGGAAAAATAATTCCCACTTATTTAGTTTTGATGCTATACACTAGTGCTAGCCCATGGGGAACGGGAATGCCCCTCGGGCCATGTCGTAGGCCGGTTCGGGTGACTGGTTCAGGGTCAACCCAGGTTGGTTCGGGACAATATATATATTTTAAATTTAATTATTTTGAAGAATAAAATATTATTATAAGAATAATGGATTAAAAATAGATTAAATTGTTATTTTAATGAAATTAAATGTATAATATACAATATAGACAGTGATATTTTTTGATAAAAAAAGTTTTCACAATAATTTTTATTAAAAATATAACTAGTAAATTTTAGTATGTGAATTTGGAAAAATTAACAAAATTGTTTGACATATCATTATCATATTTATGAATGTTGAATTTTTGGAATATTTTTTAAAAACATAATTTCCATGTGAATTATAAAAATAACAATTTTATTAATGACTTATTTTTATAAAAATATTTATTTATATGAATAAATTAATTTTTTAAACCATATTACTATGAAAATATATTCTATTTCTAATTTAGAATCCAATGGTCTACATTTTCGTTATTTTTGCATTTCTTTAAATGAAATCTTTTTTCAACTTTTTTTATTAATTAATTTTGACAATACAAAATAAATTTTTTTATTTATAATATATCTAAATAAAAAAATTTAATGGCAATAATTTTTGAAATTTATATTAATCAATTTAATTGATTACTCAATCCTAATCATAAATATTTTTTCTAAAAAATTAGCATTTTTAAAAAATTAGGTTTTTTTCATGTTACATGCGCTGGTGATAAAATTAATTTTCAATAAAAATAGAATTTTAATTTTATAAATATTTTAATATTTGTAGAAATTTATTTTCACGTTATTTAATATTTGGAATATCATTTTTGTTATGAAATTAAACTATTATTATTAATATTATTTACTTCCATAATGGTTAAACAATTATTCTTATATTGTTCCCTTATTAATTTTGATGAATTTATATAGAATATAATAAATTTATATAACATAAATAATGAATATAATATGATTTTTTATCACATAAATAAATCTATGAACACTAGTTTATTATGACAATTGTAACACCCCCGAATGATAAAGGGTTAATTGACGATAGGATATGACTCATGTCAACAAGGTGCACCTTCCTTTTCAGGAGCCAACCTGATTAGAACTCCATAGTAAATTGTGCTTGGCCTATAGTAGTGATCCGGATGGGTGGCCTTCTTGGATGTTTTCCATGGTGCATTTGAGTGAGGAAAAATCACACTGGAAAGGACATGTGTTTGACTATGTGAACATTCATCAGTCAGATGACATGTTCAAGCACGTGGGTGGGCCCCAGGGTGGGGGCTGCGGGACTACTCGGGTATCTGGTAGGCCAGAACCCGACGACCATGTTAAGGTGGGGTATATGTGCTGTCACTATGGCCCAATTTTTACATTTGGAATCAGAGGTGGTACCCATCCTTAAGTGTGGTGCACTTCCTAGGTTGGTATGTAGGGCCTACAACGAAGACGTTGTGCTCTAAAGGGGGGTGATTGTAACACTCTCGAATGATAAAGTATTAAATGACTAAATTATTTGACTCATGTCAATAAGGTGAACCTTTCCTTATGGGAGCCTACCTGATTAGAAGTCCAAAGTTAAGTGGGGGATGTCATTAGTCAGATGAATCGTTCAAGCACGTCGGTGGGGGCCACGTGTTAGCGGGGCAACTATTAGTACCTTGGGGGCCAGAACCTGAGGACCATGTTAATGTGGGGTGTCTATGTGGTCATAGAGGCCCAGTTTTTACATTTCTTATCAGAGCTGGTATACAGCCTTAAGTGCAGTACACTGCCTGGGTTGAGATGTGGGGCCCACAATGAGGACTTTGTTCTCTAGGGGTCGGGGTGATTGTAACACCCCCAAATGATAAAAGGATAAATGAAAAAATTATATGACTTCTTTCAACAAGGTGCCCCTTCCTTTTTAGGAGCCTACCTGATTAGAACTCCACAACAAAGCATGCTTGGCCTGGAGTAGTGATCCGGATGGGTGACGTTCTGAGATGTTTTTCAGGGTGTGTGTGAGTGAGGAAAAGGAACACTGGAAATGAAATTTGTTGGCATGTGGGGAGTATCATTAGTCAGATGACCCATTTGGGAAAATGGGTGGGCCCTATGATAGGGACCACGTGTCTGTGGGGCAACTAGTTATACTTGGTTGGCCAGGACCCGACGACCATGTTAATGTGGGGTGTCTGTATGGTCATCAGGGCCCAGTTTTTACATTTCTTATCAGAGGTGGTACACAAACTTAAGTGTGGTGCACTGCCTAAGTTGAGGTTTAGGGCCCACAACTTGGACTTTGTGCTCTAGGGGGGGGGGGATTGTAACACCCCCGGATGATAAAGGGTTAAATGACTAAATGATATGACTCATGTCAACAATGTGCACCTTCCTTTTCAGAAGCCTACCTGATTAAAACTCCACACCTAAGCATGCTTTGGCCTAGAGTAGTGATCATGATGGGTGACCTTTTAGGAAGTTTCCCAGGGTGTGTGTGATTGAGGAACAATCACACTGGAAAGGACATGTGTTGGCATGTGCGAATTGTCATTAGTCAGATGACTCGTTCGGGCACGTGGGTGGGCCCCCTGGTGGGGACCATGAGTCTGTGGGGCAACAAGTTATACCTGGTGGGCCAAGACTCAATGGTCATGTTATGGTGGGGTATCTTTTCTGTCATCAGGGCCCGGTTGTTACATCCATATGAAATATTATTAAAAATACATAGTGGCCAAAATTTCATTCTACTACAAAAATGGGTTTTCTACATATTATCTATTTAAATATAAAATATATTTTAATAAAATTTAGATATTTAATTGAATAAAATAGATGCTATATTTAGTTCCATAATATCAAAAAAATTATATTGGTAATTATATATTCTTAATAAAAAACAAAAACAAAATTTAAAAAGTACCCTTACTAGTTTAAATATAAAAGAGTAAAATGTATTCAAATAATGGTAAGAAAAATTTGAATGTTTATAATATGTAGTGAAATTCATGGATAAAAAACACCATCTCCTAAATGTACCCCACACCATATAAATAGCTATTTAACACTATGTTTTCCTATTCCATTTTTTTCCAATGTTTTTTCCACAAATACATCAAGTCTCCTACATTATTATATTCTACTTCTTCTATTTTTATTATTAATATTAATAATAAAAATAAATTATATCCCTAATAATATAATGATATATCATTCTCCATTATATAGATATCTAATTATATTTATGATATAACCATAATTTATTATATCCCATCAGCTAATAAAATCAAAAGCATCATTTGTGTGTTGCATGGAATACCATCTATGCAAAGCGAAGACTTCCATTTTTCATCACCAACATTTTTGAATGATCAAAAATATATATTTATTAAATTAATATTATATCTAAAATATAATTATTATTCATTAATTTCAACTTTATATCCACATTCACCCCGTCTCATGCTTTGAGAAACAAGAATTCCAATCAAGTGTACATGCAAACTATAACCTTGATGATGAATGTTTTTTATTTATTCATCTATATTTCAATAAATTATCTAATAATATTTCAATATGGTTCAAATTACTCAAATAAATAAATATTAATGTAAAGACCCGTAAAATTGAAAGGAAATTTTTTCTTAATTTTCTTTGTAAATTTACAAGAACGCAGTTTTTGACGGCACCTGATTCCAAGGCCCGGGGTGCCCAGAATCAATTTCTGAAGTTTAGCTCGGGTACGTTCAGTGAACGAACGAGCGGGTTGTCCTATCTTTTGAACCGGTGCTCTGAATCAAAATTTGGGGGTACCAATGACACTGCAGTTGTAACGCCCCGACCCCAGTTGCCCAGAGTCGGTGCATTATTGCGTAACATTGGCATGATCACAAAATATCAAGTCTCGAAAGGCCGATTAGTTTAGTAGCCTTGGAAACAATAGATACATTCATAAGTCTTATATTACATCATAAAGTGAAAATCTACAATAACAAAGTCTCCATAGTCCACACTCATATCCTCTTCTGACTATCCCTACAGGTCATTCATAAAATACTTCTTCACATCCTGGAAAATATTAGAACATTGAAAGGGGTGAGTTTAGATGCTCAGTAAGGATAATAATATTGCAGAAGTTTTCATAAATAAACATAAACATTTAAGGCAATGTATAACTAAAACAAAAGCCTTTTGAACATGATCTTCAACATAATATGGCAAAAGTAAAATGAGAAAATGCCATTTACTTATTCACATGGATATTCTTCTGGTCGAATAATCACATGCAATATCAATAACCACTTTCATAATGACGGAATGCATAGTTTTAGAATATCATAACCATGTAGCCAAGACCTCGTGCCAAGACCACAAATAAGATTTTGTCAAGGGCTCGTGCCAAGACACTAGTTTGTTTCATGAGACCTACCGATGAAATTTTTTAGAAGATACATACGTTTAAAATTGCTCAAATATACTCCAGTGTTTTTCTAAAAATATTACGCAAGCTTCTAAAAACAAAATAACTATTTCCGAGACTTCTCGACTAATTACAGGCCATGATGGGTTCACTCCCAATCCCTTCCTGTCTACCGCACTCGAGAGTCGGGTTTTCTGAAAACATTTTTAAGCTTGCGTTAAATACGTATACATTTGCACTGGATTTTCATATAATTGAGAGAAATATCTCTTTTCTGAAATCATTTAAAAATCACATAATTATAAAAGAAAACCTTTTGAATAACCATAAACGTCAAAGGGGTTTATACATCGTATAAGAGAAAGTTGTGTATAAAACAAAATATGCCTCAATGAAAGGAGATTGAGACGACGTCCTTACAAAGATCATTTTTAAAATAAAATAGATATATTATGCGTATTAACTATAATTACACATAATGAAAGTACAAATACAAGATAGGACATAATAATATCATTACATAATTTGAAAGTAGGAGATTAACCCAAAGAATGGAAATTGGGTTAAGAAGTTCCCTTACCTCGTGTCCGACTTGACCCGATCATTCTTTAACCTCCTGAATAATAAAATAGAGTTAATTTCTATTTACATAAGAACCTTTTTCATGTTAATTATTCCTTTTATATCACTTATTACCATGTCATGAACATTATGTAATTATTTAAGTTTATAACGGTCGTTTTGTCGATTTTAGGTACTTGAGTCAAAAATAAACTTCTTATAATTACACTTTGTTCATGTGGAAAAATATCCATTATATCCATAATTATATTCATGATTTATATATCATATACATCATATATATCCATTATATACATTTATTTATAATATTACACAACATTTAGAGGTAAGAAATGAAATGCACCGTTCATGGAGACGGTAAGCCATACGTACGCATGAACGCTACTTTCATTTCCATTTCATATTTAATGAAATGAATTTATAATTATATAAAGGTATAATATAATTCCAGTATAATATAATGTATAATACCATTTACTCCATCCTTTATACATCTCACATATGGGATTAGCGATTCAAATCACTTTGAGTGGGCGGTAGTCCGCACTTCCTAAAATGAAAATTATTGCGTTTACCCATTATGAAAATCATAAAGTATTCCATAAATTATAAATAAAGAAGCAAAAGGAAAACATAAACATAATATTTTTATCATAAATGAAAATAGTGTCATCAAAATGGCCACCATTAGAGGTGTCAAAAGAATATTGAACAATCATCGTTTCGTGAGGCAGTATTTCGCCACCCACATAAACAGTATGTTCTTTAACCATTAGACGAAGTTGTGTGTAAGTTTAAACCAAATAATTATCATAACAACATCCTAGTATATTGTAGATACTGGTTTTGTTACAAAATAAAGGAATAAAAATAGTTTAAGGGGTTGGAGAAGCAAAATTAAACAAAACAACATTAGAGAAGACATTGCCTTAAAATCGGGTAACTCTTTTTGATTTGAGCCAAAGGCTTTCTTGGGAAGACTTCTGACCAAGGTTAGGCTTCTAGGAGTAAGGGAGGGAAGTTTGGAGAGTATTTGGGCAGAGGTTTGCCGAGCCAAATGGCTTGAATGTGTGAATAAGGTGGTAGTGGTGGGGGCCTTTTATAAGTGGAGAGGAGGGGCACTCTTGGAAAGTAATGAAATGTTACTTTATTATACAATGCTTTTCAGATTCTAAAGGTCCCACACTTATATAATTCGAGGATAAGGTGATAAGGTTTCGAAATAGTCTCATACAATAGGCTTTGGACAAGTTTAATGCTTAGATTTTACATTATCCTTCCATTTTATCAAAATCGTTAATTAATGAGGTAATCACTGCATCATCATGGTGTCATAAATAATTTAATTTATTTAATGTCTAAAAATTATAAAAAAAATATCATGACGTAGGAAATATTTTTATATTTCTAATGAATATTTATAGTCAAATATATGACTTGTATAAACGCATTTAATATTTTTTTAGTAAAACAACTCTTGTTTGTGCCATTTTTATTTTAACTTTAAATAAAATGTTATTAATGTCATTTTCCAATCAAAGTGGCTCCATGGGGTCCCCAAGTTGACCCATGTATTGTCATGGTCAGCCATGACTCATACAATAGGGGTAGGACAAGTGTAAAGGTATTTTCATATTTTAATAATATCATTTTTACCTTAAATTTCACTAATTACCTTTAATCGTGATTAATTAAACTTAAAAGTTACTATTCTCCAAAAATTATTTTCAAACCATTGATCCAAATTTTACTTCCTTATGACAACCATGTATGTCGGATTTTTGAAAATCAAATCACAGAAGTGGTAATGTTTCATTTAAATGAAAAATCAGTTTTTTAACTCCCACTTAGTAGTTTCACTATTCATCAAAAATTGAAGTTTTTCAGAACAATGCCAAAATTTCACCCTAAGATAGAATTGATATTCCGAATTCAAAAATGATTTATATTTTATGAAATTCCAAACATATAAGTTTCATTAATTAATTTCATAATTAATTCCCTTTGTCACAACAAATAGCGTGTTTTTAAGAAACAATATATATCAAAAGATTGACAATTGTTTATGTCCAATTTCAAAGTGAAATTAATTATAATGACCACCATTGGATAAAATGGTAAAAGTATATTCTAATTATACTTTAAAACCACTCAATAGTATGATTTGTCACTATTAATTATTTTGATTAAAAAAGTTGTTTTTAAGTAATTTTCACTATTCAAGGAAAATTGGAAGTTCTCAGAAAAATACCAAAAATTCAACATAGGATAATTTCAATATTACGAAAAAAATGAAGTCCATATTGAAATATAAGATTTCCATAATTTTAAAAAGTGGGTAATACTATTCGTAACGGGTACTTTGATTAGTTTTGGTGTGTGTTAGAACTCGAAGTTGCGTTCAACACACGCTACTGTATTATTCAAAGAGAAGTGTACCGTGGAAGCTTGGGGTGTTACATTCCCTCCTCCTTCAATAAATTGTGTCCTCGCAATTTGAAAATGTTCTTTGAAAATAAAAGGTAGAAAATAGAAAATACCTTTGTGGAAAACCCACATCAGAAATAGGGTTAATAAGAATATAACATTAAAAGAAGGAAAGAGAAGTACAAAAGTCACCCGAGATAGCCCATACTAGGATTCTATGAAAATATGGATATGGAGGAGAAACAAACCATCATGGTCTAATGGAGATTTGGGGAAAATAGGATTAGGAGAAAGTTAACCATAAGAAAATCCCAAACTTGTGATTGGTTAAACGGTCATTGAATCCCCAGTTGGAAAAGTTAACCGACAACGTTTTTATTTTAAGTTACCGTTTATAAAGTTGAGGAATTTATTTAGGATATTTACTAAGAATGCAAGGGAATATACATACTTGTTATGTAGACTTTCATTCTTTAATAAATTTTTACCACAAACCCATCTTTCACTCTAAAAGGTAATAGAACTCAAAAATATTCGATTTATCCTAATTGTATAAGGTTCCAAATATTAACATATACCATTTAGATTAGTAAAACTATTTTGTAATAACTAGGGACTTCCTATAGGCTAGTGGTAGGTAATAATGGCCTGTCACACTATGGTTGTTGGTTCTATTCCTGCAGCTTTGTCTGACGCGACGGGTTATGCCCCACCATGCAGGTTGTCATTTTCCTAAAACTATAGTATTATAATATTACAAAAATAATCTTCAGAGATGTTTTAACTTTAAACAATACTATCCAATGTTCAAATTACTTCATTCCAACCCTTCTAGTTATCCAAAATACCTCTGTCCAGAATTTCTCTAAAAGGTCTCTAAATTCTAAAATCAATTGTATCATCAGATTCATCAAACAAAGTAAAGTTCCTCTTACTATCACATACTAAAATATGATGACCTTCATCATATTAAATCCTTAATGAAAACAACAATTACTGCAGTACAATCCTTATATATCACATTATTCTTATAACCAGAATATAATCCTTGATTCCAAAAACACAAATATATTAATTATTCAACTTCATCTGTAGCAACAACATATGCTTGGCGTTGATCCCTTGTCCTTTTCTGAGGTAAGTTTCCCTGACGCTTAGGACATTCATTTTCATAATGCCTCATTTCTCTACAATTGTAGCATTCAACATTGATAGCCTCTTTCTTTCCCTTGCAATCACGTGCCTGGTGACCTTTTTCTCCACATTTGTAACAAACTCCCATTCCTTTTAGGTAAGTACCAGGGTGATTCATCCCACAATTATCACATAATGGAAAATCCTTCTTTCCCTTTTTCCCTTTATCTGTCTCTTGTTACACCGTTCTCTTCTTCTCTTGATTTACTTTGTTGTCATAAGACTTAGAGAATTCCTTTTCTGTCTTGATAGCCCACGAGACTATATCCTCGTATGTTGAGAAAGATTGTGATACTAAAGATCGAAGGAGAAATGGTTTTAACCCATCAAAGAAATGATCAATCTTACTTCTTGGGTTACGTATATAATCTGCTGCATGCCTCGCTAACCTTGTAAAGTTATCCTCATACTTTGCGACATTCTCATCCTTCTTTTGTCTCAGACTCAGAAATTGCCTTTCCATATCTGCTCGATGGTCATGTGGAAAGTATTTTTCTAAGAAAATATCTTTGAACTCTCTCCATTCCATACTTGATACTTCTCCAACTTCCTTTTTATTTTGAATCATTGACCACCCTTGATCGGCATCTCCAGTGAGGCGGTAAACTGCCATGATAAACTTCTCCCTTTCGCTACTCTCCAAGGCGTGTGATATTTTCTCTAAGGAGTTTATCCATTGCTCAGCTACTAATGGATTTTTACCCCCATTAAATGTTGGTGGTTGTTGCCTCATGAAACAGTCTAACATTGATCTTCCACGTTGCGGATCAGGGTGCTCCATACGAGTAAGGTTATTATTCATAACCTGAGTGTGTTGTCCCAGTATGGTAATAAGTTGATCAGCACTAGTTGTATCTCCAGCTCCAAAATAATTATCTTGAGCAGGAGGGCAATCCCTACACGGAGTGCGTGCATTGATACGGTTTCCATTCCATCCACTAGGTGCCATTTCTAAACAATGGCATAAACTAGATTAGTTTATGAATCAAAATACATAATTCCATACTTATAAAATATTTAACATAAAATGAACTATTTATGGATATAATCCATAATCATAAAAAGAAATTTTTTCCTTTGAAGAAGTATATATTCATAACCCTTCATAGTGGTTTGTAATGAAAATGAGAATTATCCTAAGCATATCCCCCGGGAGTGTCATAACCAAGAGTGCAGCAAGGCCCGTTGTCGTGCACCAGTTCCTGTTCGAGTCTAGCTCAAAGCGGTGTTTTCGGGTTTTACCCCTAGGTACATCTGTGCCAGAGCCACCTCTACCTGCTCGTATCCAGACAGGGATGTATTGCTCAGAAAACTCACAAAATCTCTATAATACCAAAATTCTAGGAAGTTCTTCTATACTAATACTCAATGTCTATCTTTGGGCTATGTGCTCTAATCATAGTTTATCTAAATCTAGCTTTCAAGGTTAGTACTAAACTGCCTCTAATACAAATTGTAGCGCCCCGACCCTAGTTGCCCAGAGTCGGTGCAATATTGCGTAACATTGGCATGATCACAAAAGATCAAGTCTCGAATGACCGATTAGTTTAGTAGCCTTGGAAACACTAGATACATTCATAAGTCTTATATTACATCATAAAGTGAAAATCTACAATAACAAAGTCTCCATAGTCCACACCCATATCCTCTTCTGACTATCCCTGCAGGTCATTCATAAAATACTTCTTCACATCCTGGAAAATATTAAAGCATTGAATGGGGTGAGATCAGATGTTCAGTAAGGATAACAATATTGCGGAAGAATTCATAAATAAAAATAAACATTTAAGGAAATGTATAACTAAAACAAAATCCTTTTAAACATGATCTTCAACATAATATGGCAAAAGTAAAATGAGAAAATGCCATTTACTTATTCACATGGATATTCTACAGGTCGAATAATCACATGCAATATCAATAACCACTTTCATAATGACGGAATGCATAATGACAAACTATCATAACCACGTAGCCAAGGCCTCGTTCCAAGACCACAAATAATATTTTGTCAAGGCCTCGTGCCAAGACACTAGTTTGTCTCATGAGACCTACCGATGAAATTTTTTAGAAGATACTTATGTTTAAAATTGATCAAATATACTCCAGTGTTTTTCTAAAAATATTATGCAAGCTTCTGAAAACAAAATAACTATTTCTGAGACTTCTCGACTAATAACAGGCCATGATGGGTTCACTCCCAATCCCTTCCTGTCTACCGCACTCGAGAGTCGGGTTTTCTGAAAACATTTTTAAGCTTGCGTTAAATACGTATACATCTGCACTGGATTTTCATATATTTGAGTGAAATATCTCTTTTTTGAAATCATTTAAAAATAACATAATTATAAATGAAAACCTTTTGAATAACCATAAATGTCAAAGGGGTTTATACATCGTATAAGTGAAAGTTTTGTATAAAACAAAATATGCCCCAATGAAAGGAGATTGAGACGACGTCCTTACAAAGAGAATTTTTAAAATAAAATAGATCTATTATGTGTATTAAATATAAGTACACATAAAGAAAGCAAAAATACAATATACGACATAATAATATCATTACATAATTTGAAAGTAGGAGATTAACCCAAAGAATGGAAATTGGGTTAAGAAGTTCCCTTACCTCGTGTCCGACTTGACCCGATCGTTCTTTAACCTCCTGAATAATAAACTAGAGTTAATTTATATTTACATAAGAACCTTTTTCATGTTAATTATTCCTTTTATATCACTTATTACCATGTCATGAACATTATGTAATTATTTAAGTTTATAACGGTCGTTTTGTCGATCTTAGGTACTTGAGTCAAAAATAAACTTCTTATAATTAAACTTTGTTCATGTGGTAAAATATCCATTATATCCATAATTATATTCATGATTTATATATCATATACATCATATATATCCATTATATACATTCATTTATAATATTACATAACATTTAGAGGTAAGAAATGAAATGCACCGTTCATGGAGACAGTAAGCCGTACGTACGCATGAACTCTACATTCATTTCCATTTCATATTTAATGGAATGAAGTTATAATTATATAAAGTTATAATATAATTACAGTAAAATATAATGTATAATACCATTTACTCCAACATTTATACATCCCACATATGGAATTAACGATTCAAATCACTTTGAGGGGGCAGTAGTCTGCACTTCCTAAAATGAAGTTATCGCGTTTACCCATAATGGAAATCATAAAGTATTCCATAAATGAGGAATAAAGAAGCATAAGGAAAACATAAACATAATATGTATATCATATATGAAAATAGTGTTATAAAAATGACCACCATTGGAGGTGTTAAAATAATATTGAACAATCATTGTTTCGTGAGGTAGTATTTCGCCACCCACAGAAACAGTATGTTCTTTAACCATAAGACGAAGGTGTGTGTAAGTGTAAACCAAATAATTATCATAAAAAGATCCTAGTATATTGTAGATACTGGTGTTGTTACAAAAGAAAGGAATAAAAATATTTTAAGGGGTTGGATAAGCAAAATAAAACAAAACAACATTAGAGAAACATTACCTTAAATCGGGTAACTCTTTTTGATTTGAGCCAAAGGCTTCCTTGGGAAGACTTCTGCCCAAGGAGAGGCTTCTAGGAGTAAGGGAGGGAAGTTGGGAGAGTATTTTGGCAGAGGTTGGCCGAGCCAAATGGTTTGAATGTGTGAATAAGGTGGTAGTGGTGGGGGCCTTTTATAAGTGGAGAGGAGGGGCACTCTTGGAAAGTAATGAAATGTTACTTTATTATACAATGCTTTTCGGATTATAAAGGTCCCACACTTATATAATTCGAGGATAAGGTGATAAGAGTTATAAATATTCTCATACAATAGGCTTTGGACAAGTTTAATGCTTAGATTTTACATTATCCTTCCATTTTATTAAAATCGTTAATTAATGAGGTAATCGCTGCATCATCATTGTGTCATAAATAATTTAATTTATTTAATGTCTAATAATTATAAAAAAAATATCCTGATGTAGGAAATCTTTTTAGATTTATAATTAATATTTATAGTCAAATATATGACTTTTATAAACCCACTTAAATTTTTATTTAGTAAAAAAACTCTTGTTTGTGAAAATTTTATTTTAACTTTAAATAAAAAGTTATTTATGTCATTTTCCTATCAAAGTGGCACCATGGGGTCCCCAAGTTGACCCATGGATTGTCTTGGTTGGCCATGACTCATCAAATAGCGGTAGGACAAGTGTAATGGTATTTTCATTTTTTTATAATATCATTTTTACCTTAAATTTCACTAATTACCTTTAATCGTGATTAATTAAACTTAAAAGTTACTATTCACCAAAATTTATTTTCATCCCATTGAACAAAATTTTACTTCCTAATGACAACCATGTATGTAGGATTTTTGAAAATAAAATCACAGAAGTGGTAATGTTTCATTTAAATGAAAAATCAGTTTTTTAACTACCACTTAGTAGTTTCACTATTCATCAAAAATTGATGTTTTTCAGAACAATGCCAAAATTTCACCCTAAGCTATAATTGATATTCCGAATTAAAAAATGATGTCTATTTTATGAAATTCCAAACATATAAGTTTCATTAATTAATTTCATAATTAATTCCCACTGTCACAAGAAATAGCGTGTTTTTAAGAAACAATATATATCAAAAGATTGACAATTGTTTATGTCCAATTTCAAAGTGAAATTAATTCTAATGACCACCATTGGATAAAATAGTAAAAATATATTCTAATTATACTTTAAAACCACTCAATAGTATAATTTGTCAATATTATTTATTTTGATTAAAATAGTTGTTTTTATGTAATTTTCACTATTCAAGGCAAATTGGAAGTTCTCAGAAAAATACCAAAAATTAAACATAAGCTAATTTCGATATTATGAATAAAAAAATGAAGTCCATATTGAAATATAAGATTTTCATAATTTTAAAAAGTGGGTAATACTATTCGTAACGACTACTTTGATTAGTTGTGGTGCGTGTTAGAACTCGAAGTTGCGTACAACACACGCTACTGTATTATTCAAAGAGATGTGTACCGTGGAAGCATGGGGTGTTTCAGCAGTGCCGGTAATTGCTTAAGAACACCTTTTCCGGAGTTGTGTTTGCTCAGGTGAGGTTATTAATTAAATGGGTTAACGAAAGAATAAAATAAAATATTGTGCTACAAATTTTATTTTTATTCAAGGTAGTTTAAACCTATGCTTAGTTGTTGGAGTGGGACCCACTAATATCTTAACTCCACTAGGTAGGTTTTTAGTGAAGTGGGCCCCACACGAGCCCCACCCCTTCAAATCCCTTTGAGCCTCCCTCTCGTGCATTTAATATGTAACTCACCCGCACCCCTATTAAATTCCAAGTCAACTCTATTAATAAAATAATTGAATTAAGTTATTCAATGTAATAAATTGTTGAATTCATTTTGAACATCGAATTGAATGTTGGATTGTGGAGTTAATTAAATAAGACAATGTATTATTTCTTTAAGGGTTATTACGTTGAGCGGGATGGTTGGAGAGGAATTGCTCAAGCTTGGGAATCTCCATCTTCCTCCTTGAAGAACGCGGAGAACACACCGTCACCTGACGAAGAACGCCGACCTCCGACGAAGGACGACGAATAATGTTGATTCCTCGGAGATCGACGACGCGACGCTATGTACCGCGATGCCGACGGTCCACTTCTCCACGACGCCGTGTACCGCGACGCCGTGTACCACGACGCTGACAATCCTCCTTCCGCGACGCCGTCTTCCGCGACGTCCCTTTCCCGCGACAAACCTCGTTCGACGACTTCATCAAGGTAGGGGTTAACTTGATGTTCATGGATTTTTCTTTTCCGTTCTTGGTCTTTATTTTATGCCCGCTTGTTATCATCATAACGGGAGGAGGTCGGACCGCATGAACATAGCCGACCCTCATCACCCTTTTTGATGTTGTACTTATTGCGGCACAAGCAATGGCAGCGCGGTGCAACGGCACCGCGCGAAAGCAAGAGGAATGAGCGAAGAAGCGTAGAACCGCCACTCCACGCCATTGAGGCCGAACGAAGCCGCGGCTGGAGTCGGGTTGTGGTGAAGGGGCGCAGTGTCGTCACGCCGTGCCGGAAAACCACGATGGGCTGCGGCCGGGGCGTGCTGCGACGGAGGGGCACAGTGCCATCCCGCCATGCCAGTCAGACCAAGGCCGAGGCTTTTGGCCATGGAGGAGCAGGGAGCGGCGGCCGAAACCACCAGCTGTCGGCGCGTCGGAAGGGGTGGGACCGTAGGGTCCTGCGGTGGCATCACGGCCGGCTAGATGAGCCGGCCAATCGAGGAAGGCCGGGGGTCGTAACCCCCGGCTAGCCAAAGGAGCCCCCCCCATGGGGGCCGCGGTTTCTCAATCAGGGGGGAAGCCCCCCCCCCCCCCCCGCCTTTCTGCAACAGCTCGGCCGAGCCGAGCTGTCTGGCCACGCGGGCCGCGCCCGCGCCAGGCCAACCGGCCGCCCAGGCCGAGCCAGGCTACATAGGTCAGGATGGGCCGCGCCGGCTGGGCCGGGCCACGCCCTAATGGGACGGAACGGGACCCGGTTCGGGTCGACCCGGTTTGGGCCAACCCATGGGGTCTTGGGCGGGGTCGATCCGGGCCCAAAACCCCCTATTTACGGACAATTTCGTTCAAACGCATGTATCTTGGGCTACGGACCTCCGATCAACGTACCGTCAGTTGCGAACCGATCCTTGGATCGAGTCATTTTTTTTGGTATATTACTCTCAAGGTTTCAGTGAACTTTGGGTATGGCTGGGTTTGTTTGAACACTAAACCAACTGGGCCCTCGGAGCGGAAACACTTATAACATCAGCTCCGGACGTCCGATTGACATGCCGTCGACTATGTTGGATTGCTCTATGTGATAAAGACCTTTAGGATTACTCCGATCGAGGTTTGGATGAAGTTAGAGTGTGGTCAGGTTGTTTATGACTTAAAAACCAACCGTGCCCCTGGAATGAAAAATCCAACAACTCTCAGATCGGGCGTCCGATTGACGCACCGTCTGTCGCGTTGAGTTCCTTTTGTTGAGACGGATCTTTGGGATACATCAACTCCGGACTACGTGTCAGTTGATGTATCGACCCCCTTTGGCTCGTGGAGTAGACCCTCCCAAAAACGAGCATGCTGTGTGCGAGAACCCTAGAGTTGGCTACGACTGCGACGACGATGATGACTGCACTAAAATCCTCCGTGGGTTCGGCAGCAACGACGACTGCACTGAAATCCTCCATGGGTTCTTCAGTGATGGAGACCGTACTGAAATCCTCCGTGGGTTCAACGGTGATGAATACTGCACTAAAATCCTCCGTGGATTTGGTAGCGATGAAGACCGTACGGAAATCCTCCGTGGGTTCGATGGTGATGAAGACTACACTGAAATCCTCCGTGGGTTCGGCAGCGATGAAGACCGTACTAAAAACCCCCGTGGGTTCGACGACGATGACTAATGTTCTTGTATCCTATGTGGGTCTGGCATTGTTTGACTCTATTCTTGCTATCCTATGTGGTTCTGGCAAAGTAGTTGGTCTGTATCCTATGTGGGTCCGACAGCTTAGCTGGTTTAGTATCCTACGTGGGTCCCAGCCTAGATGAATCAGTGTCTATATCTGATCATATCTATCACCTTACGAAGAAGTATTCTTGTTTGAGATGAGTCTTGACATTCAATAAATATCTTTGATATGATTGACTTGCTTTCCTATATGGATTGGGTTGTGTTATCCTGTATGGATTGGGTTGTACTATCCTGTGTGGACGTGATTGAACATGGGCTCGGATGTTGGAGCCGAAATGGAATTGATGACTTAGTTATATGTATGGGAATTTATATAAGTACAGTTGGTTTTTACTTTGTGATTGTATATTTCCTTTGTGGATTATCCTTTGTGGATTCTGGGAGATCTTCGGGGGTCCCGGGATCCCTACTGAGTAGCGTATACTCACCCCTGCATGGGCTATTCCCGAACTATGTTGTGTTGGATGCAGACGACGGACAATGCTGATCATGGTTGAGGTTTGTGGAGCAAGTCGGTACCTGGAGGTGGACCATTGGGCGGGACGTACACGGAGCGGGCGGCTGGACCAGAGGAGCTGAGGAGGCTATCTGTACCCACCATTCAGGTGGGACTTCTAGTGGACGTCTCGATGTCGCTTCTCTACTTTCAGTTGTTGTACTTCTTTCCAGTTGTACCTTACTTTCAGTTTGGGTTTGTATTCTGGCCCATTTATTTTCCGCACTGACTATTGTACCCATTTTTACATAGTGATTACTTCTGCTTGCTTACTCTGTGGTGTTTTTTTACTTTATAAAGGAAATGAAATCCCCTTTTGTCGGGATTTATGCCTTGGTGCTAGTCGCCAGCCCCTGGCCTATGGGAGGTGGGCTTGGGGTAGTCACGGCACGGGTCCCTAGGACGGGTCGTGACAAATTAGTATCAGAGGAGTTCAGTTCTACCACAGAACTCAAGACTCTGATCTTTCTTCTATGTGAAGAAATAGTGTTAAGGGTATTGAGTGTGGTTATCAGTCCAGGGAGTCCAGTGTTGGTGCGGCGACCGACTTATCTGTACACCAGGACCCTGAATTCTGATTTCCAACTCAATGCACGAAAACATTGATTTCATGTGTGTTTCAAAAGTCACTTTTGTGATTACTTTGTGTCAGCTCACCAGGTATACTGTTTGACCATGGCACACCTGTTTCATTTCAAGATGGCCCCATGACGGCAGCTGGCTAGGGTTCCGAGCATTGTGTGAGACGACAGCCCACCGAGCGACGAGGCCTCGGTGTAGGGCCCTTTTTTAGTGGAGGCACCGACAGTACCTCAACCCGCCGAGCCACCGATGCTACCAGCCCCAGCCGCTGATAGTGCATGTTACCTTAATTCACTACATGAGTTTCAGTGTCATAGACCACCCAGGTTCTGTGGGGAGACAGAACCTCAGGCAGTCAAGGATTGGCTGGAGGCTGTAGTTCAAGTTCTTAGGTTAGTGGGGACACCAGCTGACTTCATGGTGATCCTTGCAGCAAACCTCCTACACGCGGTAGTACGAAGATGGTGGAGCTTGATGCTCCAGGTGCACGATGAGGCATCTCTCCTCTGGACGGAATTTGAGAGCCTCTTTCGCTCGGAGTTCGTCCCAGCCACCCTCCGTGCGGTGCACATCCAGAAGATTCTACAGCCGCGGCAGGGCAGCATGATGGTCACCCAGTACTCGGCGAGATTTACCGATCTCTGGTGCTATTCAACAGACATGGTACGGGACCCATTCTTTCGGGCCAGGACCTTCGAGCAGGTACTGATGCATGAGATTAAGGCATCGATGGTCTCCCTCAGCATTCAGACATACACATGAGTACTGGAGAGAGTCCTTCTCCTAGAGACCTTTCTTTCTGAGCCTACGCTAGCAGCGAGACCTACCGCAGGGCGTCACGTCGCAGATTCATTTGCAGCTGGAAGACGACGGATTTCATAGGGGTCCAGGAGGACCGGACCATTAGGCTGACGACCCCAGGACACTGGCTTAGAGGTGCAGGGCACACGGCAGAGAGCTAGCCTTCCGAGGAGTAGGCAGTGCTATGCATGAGGTGGGTAGGGCCACATGGCTCGTGACTGCCCGACCCGCCGTGCAGAGGAGAAAAAGACGGTTGTGGGGCCACCCAGATAGATGTAGAGAGTCGACCATAGCGGTCTGCCGAGAGAAGTCAGAAGAGGCAGGGGAGATGGCCGAGCAGTAGGTGGTGGGTGACGCTTTGAGGCTTTACCACCACCACCACTAGGAGGTCCACCCCAACCATAGGGAGCTGGAGGGCAGAGACAGGACCAGCTTCAGGCAGCGGAGGCCTACGACCACGGCGAGCTAGAGATGATTCAAGGAACTATCTGTATCTACTCCACCCTTGTTGCAGTTCTTATAGACATAGAAGCGAGTCATTCTTTTATTGCTGCTTCCCTTTTTCAGAGCTCAAAGATTCTGACGGAGCCGTTGGCTCGATCCTTACAGCTAGAGATTCTGACGAAAGTAGACTCGACGATTATGCACTGGTGCCGGTAGTGTGAGCTTACTCTAGGAGGTGAGAGCTTTGGCTGGGATCTTCTTGTAGTGGAATCGATTCCTTACGACATCATCTTTTGCATGGATTGGTTATCCACAGTCCATGCTCAGATCGATTGTATTAGGCGCAAGGTGCGGTGTGTTCGCACCGATGGAGGCAGGTTCAGCTTCACCGGCGAGAAGGGAGACTTAGGAGTGCAGGATGGACTCACGCAGAGGAGAGGACAGCCGATCACTCATTAGTTGGCTAGCCTCATCCTAGGAGCAGTTGACCTGCGGAGTCCTAGTTTTCCTGCAGTCGTGGATCAGTATGCAGACGTTTTCCCTGACGATGTTCTTGGACTACATCCTCGTAGATAGGTAGACTTTTATATTGACATGTACCCCGGTATAGCCCTGATATCCACTCTAGCATATCATATGGACCCTGTTGAGCTTCGAGATCTACAAGTACAGTTGGAGGACTTGCAGGGAAAGGGATTCATCCGACCCAGTGTTTCACCCTGGGCTTCCCCCATTTTGTTCACCAAGAAGGCGGACGAGAGCTTGCGACTGTGTGTCGACTATCATCTCCTGAACTAGGTGAATGTGAGGAACAAGTATCCGCTACCAAGGATTGATGACCTCCTTTATCAGCTCAAGGGATCACGGTGGTTCTCAAAGATAGACCTTAGATCAGGCTATCATCAGCTCAGAGTTCGAGACGAAGACGTGCAGAAGACGACCTTCAGATGTCGGTATAGCCACTATGAGTTCTTGGTTATGTCATTTGGCATAACCAATGCTCCAGCAGTGTTCATGAGGCTCATGAATAGGATCTTTTAGCCATACCTCGATCAATTTTTCATGGTCTTCATTGATGACATATTTAAATACTCGACCACTGAGGAGGAGCACTTCTACCACTTTCGGGTTGTACTGGACACATTCCGAGAGCACCATCTTTATGGAAAGCTCTTGATGTGTTAGTTCTGGTAACGTGAGGTCCAATTCTTGGGACACGTCATCTCTGAGGTGGGATTTGTGGTCGATCCTATGAAGATCGAGGCAGTGCTAGCTTGGGAGCCACCTAGGAGCGTGACGGAGGTGCGGAGTTTCTTGGATCTAGCTTGGTACTACCGGAGATTTGTGCCAGACTTTTCCCGAGTTACAGCGCCACTATCATCTTTGACGAAGAAGGGGAACCCTTCGTGTGGTCAGACAGATATCAGCAGAGCTTCCAAGAGATGATACAGAGATTGACCAGTGCACCTATCTTGAGGCTACCGGAGGAGAGAGTACAGTACCTAGTCTACTGTGATGCACCATGGACTGGGCTCAGATGTGTCCTGATGTAGGAGCGGGCCGTGATTGTCTATGTATCAAGTCAGTTGAGTTAGCATGCGCAGAACTACGCTACCCATGACCTGGAGTTAGCAGCGGTGGTCTTCGCTCTGAAGATGTGGCAACACTATCTGATGGGAGGGCGCTTTACAGTCTACTCTGACCACCAGAGTCTCAGGTACATCCTCTCACAGAAGGAACTGAATCTGAGACAACGACGATGGATTGAGTTCCTCCAAGATAATGACTTTGAGATAGTCTATACACCTGGAAAGGGGAACGTAGTAGCCGATGCTCTTAGTAGGAGGATAGGCATTCTCGGGGAGGCGACAGATCAGCTAGCTGCTTTGCAGATATCCTTCATGGATAGAGATGGTGCATCCATTCTTCAGTCACTCACAGTTACTCCTCCACTACTACAGAGGGTCAGAGAGGCACAGTGTGGGGACACTGACTATGAGATGCGGTGTGCGCAAATATCCTCAGGACAGACACCTGATGGATTCTTTGTAGGAGGAGAGCACGCCGTCCTTTTTAGAGGACATACCATGTTACCAGTTTCATTACTGGAGGAGGTGATAAGAGAGTTTTTCACTTCCCCTTTAGCGGTACATCCAGGAGTGGCGAAGATGTATCAGGATCTTAGACGACAGCACTGGTGGCCGGTTATGAAGAAGGCTCTGGAAGAGTTTGCTTCTCGATGCCTCTCCTACCAGCAGGTGAAGGCGGAGCACCAGGTACTAGCAGGCTTCGTGCAGCCCTTGGAGGTCCCGGAGTGGAAGTGGGACGGGATATCTATGGATTTTGTGACTGGACTTCCACGCACTTCCATAGGTCACGACTCCATTTGGGTGATTGTCGACTATCTCACCAAGTCGGCCCACTTCTTACCCATCCGAGAGTAGGGCTCAGCGGAGAGGTTGGTACGCCTCTACTTTCAGGAGATTATACGACTTCATGGTGTGACATCATCTATCGTCTCTGATCGAGATTCTCACTTTACTTCCGGGCTTTTGAAGGGGTTGCAGGAGGCATTCGGGACACATCTACATCTGATCACCGCCTTTCACCCTCATACGGATGGTCAGGCGGAGAGGACCATTCAGACTCTTGAGGACATGCTCCGTGCATGTGTCCTCGACTTTGGTCACAGCTGGGAGGACCACCTACCCTTGGTGGAGTTCGTGTACAACAACAACTACCACTCCACCATCGGTATGGCACCATACTAGGCATTGTACGACCGACCTTGAAGATCGCCTCTATGCTGGACAGACCCTGGGGACTCAGCACTTGTGGGACCAGAGAAGGTCCAAAACACGACAGAGAAGGTCCAGGTCATCCAAGAGTGGATGAAGACAGCTCAGAACCGGCAAAAGTCTTATGCTGACAGGAGGCAGAGACCACTAGTGTTCGAGGATGGCGACCACGTTTTCTTGCGGGTCTCACCTCAACGAGGATTATGGAGATTTGGCTGGGGCGGCAAGTTATCTTTGTGCTTTATCGGACCATTACAGGTCCTCAGTAGGATAGGCGAGGTAGCTTATCACCTGGATCTACCACCTGAGTTGCACTGGGTACACGACGTCTTCCACGTATCTCAGGTGAGGAGATACGTGCACGACCCGACACATATCATCGACCATGGGGAGCTGGACATTGACGATGGGGTGACTTTTGCAGAGGTCCCGATGGAGATCGAGGATCAACAAGATCGTGTCCTACGTGGGCGGTTTATTCCTTTAGTGCGCATCAGATGGCAGCACGGGAACCTCCAGCAGAGCACTTGGGAGTAGGATGCTCAGATGCATGCACAATACCCACATTTGTTTCCCTAGTTTATGATGTATCATTACGGGGACGTAAAGCCCTGAGGTGGGAGTAATGTTAAGACCTGTAAAATTCATGGGAAATTTTTTCTTAATTTTCTTTGGGATTTTAGAAGAACACAATTTCTGACAGCACTTGATTCTGAGGCCCGGTGTGCCCGGAATCAATTTCCGAAGTTTAGCTCGGGTACCTTCAGTGAATGAACGAGCGGGTTTTCCTAACTTTTGAACCGGTGCTCGGAATCTAAATCCGAGGGCACCAATGAAACCACAACACCATTAATTGCTTAACACCTTTTCTGGAGTTGGGTTTTCTAGGGTGAGGTTATTAATTAAATGGGTTAACTAAAGAATAAAATAAAATATTGTGCTACAAATTTTATTTCTATTCTTGGTAGTTTAATCCTATGCTTGTTGGTTGGAGTGGGACCCACTAATATCCTAATTCCACTAGGTAGGATATTAGTGAAGTGGGGACCACACGATCCCCACCCCTTCAAATCCCTTTGAACCTCCCTCTCGTGCATTTAATATGTCACTCACCTGCACCCTTATTAAATTCCAAGTCAACTCTCTTAATAAATGAATTTAATTATGTTATTCAATGAAATCAATTATTGAATTCATTTTGACTTTCTAAATGAATGTTGGCTTGTGGTGTTAATTAATAAGACAAAGTTTTATTTATTTAAGGGTTATTACATTGTGCAGGAAGGTTGGAGAGGAATTGCTCAAGCCTGGGAATCTTCATCTTCTTCTTTGAAGAATGCGAAGAACACACCGTCACCGACGAAGAATGCCGACCTCCGATGAAGGATGACGAATAATGATGATTCCTCAGAGATCGACGCCATGTAACGCGACGCCGGTGGTCCTCTTCTCCACGACACTGTGTAGCGCGACGCCGTGTACGGCGACGCCAACGATCCTCCTTCTGCAACGCCGTCTTCTGCGACATCCCTTTCCCGCGACAAACCTCGTTCGACGACTTCATCGATGTAGGGGTTAACTTGATGTTTGTGGATTTTTCTTTTCCATTCTTCATCTTTATTTTATGGCCGCCTGTTATCATCATAATTGGAGGAGGTCAGACCGCATGAACATAGCTGAACCTCCTCCCCCATTTTGATGTTGTACTTATTGCAGCACGAGCAAAGGCAGCGCGGTGCAACGTCACCGTGTGGAAGCAAGAGGAATAGGCGAAGAAGTGTGGCGCCGTCGCGCTGCGCTGTTGAGGCCGAACGAAGCCACTGCCAGAGTCGGGCTGCGGCGAAGGGGCGTAGTGTCATCGCGTTGTGCCAGAAAACCACGAAGGGCCGTAGCGGAGGAGCGCGGCACCATCACGCCGCACCTGTCGGACCAAGGCCGCGACCTTTGGCCGCAGCGGAGCAGGGAGCGGCGGCCGGAACCACCGGCTGTCGGCGCGTCGGAGGGGCGGGACCGCGGGGTCCCGCAACGGTAGCATGGCCGGCCAGCCGGGCCAGCCAATCAAGGATGGCCGGGGGTCGTAACCCATAGATGGCCAATGGAGTGGCCCCCCCACGTGGGGGCAGCGGTTTCTTAATGAGGGGGGCAGCGTGCTCCCCCTTTCCGCGACAGCTTGGCCAAGCTGAGCTCTCTGGCCACGCGGGCCGCGCCAGCTGGGCCGGGCCACACCCTAATGGGCCGGACCCGGACCCGGTTCAGGTCGACCCGGTTCGGGCCGACCCAGGGGGTCTTGGGCCAGGTCCGTCCGGGCCAAAAACCCCCTATTTCCAGACAGTTCCGTTCAAATGCCCGTATCTTGGGCTATAGACCTCTGATCGACGCACTGTCACTTGAGAAGCGATCCTTGGATCGAGAAGGTTGTCTCGGTATATTACACTCAAGGTTTCAGAGAAATTTCGGTATGCTTGGGTTGTTTCGAACACGAAACAAACTGGGCCTTCAGAGCGGAAATGCTTATAACTTGAGCTCCAGAAATCTGATTGACGTGTCGTCTACTTTGTTGGATTTTCCATAGTAAGACAGACCTTTTGGATTACTCCGCTCATGGTTTGGATGCATTTGGAGTGCGTTCGGGTTAGTTTCGACTTAAAAACCAACCGGGCCCCTGGAACGAAAAAGCCAATAACTCTCAGACCGGGCGTCCGATTGACGCGCCGTCTGTCGTGTTGAGTTCCTTTTGTTGAGACAGAACATTGGGATACATCAACTCCAGACTACGTGTCAGTTGATGTATCGACCCCCTTTGGATCATGGAGCGGACCCTACTAGAAACGACTATGCTGTGTGCGGGAACCCTGGAGTTGGCTGCGACTGTGACGACGCTGATGAATTCCCTGAAATCATCCATGGGTTTGGCAGTGACGAAGACTGCACTGAAATCTTTTGTGGGTTTGGCAGTGATGGAGACCGTACTAAAATCCTCCTTGGGTTCGACAGTGATGAATACTGCACTGAAATCCTCCATTGGTTCGAAAGGCGATGAAGACCGTACTGAAATACTCCGTGGGTTCGATGGCGATGAAGACTGCACTGAAATCCTCCGTGGGTTCGGCAGCGATGAAGTCCTTAATGAAATCATCCGTGGTTTCGACGGTAATGACTACTATTCGTGTATCCTACGTGGTTCTGGAAGTGTTTGACTCTGTTCTTGCTATCCTACGTGGGTCTGGCAGAGTAGCTGGTCTATATCCTATGAGGGTCCGACAACTTAGCTGGTTCAGTATCCTACATGGGTCTCGTCCTAGATGAATCAGTGTCTATATCTGATCATCACTATCACCTTACTAAGAAGTATACCTGTGTGAGATGAGTCTTGACATTCAATCAATATCTTCGATATGATTGACTTCCTTTCCTATGTGGATTGGGTTGTGTTATCCTGTGTGGATTGGGTTGTACTATCCTATGTGGACGTGATCATACTTGGGCTCAGATGTTGGAGCCGAACTGAAGTTCATGACTTAGGTATATGTATGGTCATTTACCTAAGTAGTGTTGGTTTTTTACTTTGTGATTGTATTTTTCCTTTGTGAATTATCCTTTGTGGATTCTGGGAGACATTCGAGGGTCTCGGGGTCCCTAATGAGTATCATATACTCACCCCTTCACGGGCTATGCCTGTACTACGTTGTGTTGGATGTAGACGACGGATAGCACTGATTGTAGTTGAGGTTCATGGAGCAAGTCAGTACCTGGAGGTGGACCACTCGGCGGTACGTACACGGAGCGGACGGCTGGACCCGAGGAGCTGAGGAGGCTATCTGTACCCACCCTTCAGGTGGGACTTCCAGTGGACGGCTCGGCGTTGCTGCTTTACTTTTAGTTGTTGTACTTCTTTCCATTTGTACCTTACTTTTAGTTTGGGTTTGTATTCTGGCCCATTTACTTTCCGCACTTACGATTGTACCATGTTTTTCATAGTGATTACTTCTTCTTTCTTACTCTGTGGTGTTTGTTTACTTTATAAAGGCAATGCCTTCCCCTTTTTGTCGGGATTTATGCCTTGGTGCTAGTCGCCAGCCCCTGGCCTATGAGAGGCGGGTTTGGGGTAGTCATGACACGGGTCCTGAGGACGTGTCGTGACAATTAAATAATTTTTCATCTATTATAATGATATAATTTCTAAAGAAACACCATATTAACCTTACACACCAATCAAGTTGAAGCGTGTTCATGTTCAGGTTGGTTGAACCACATACAAGAATGATGCTATAAAACATTATTATAGATAAAAGGGGAATGACATAAATAATAATTTTGGTATAAAATAATTGAATATTTACTGTTATATGGTTCTAGAGATATTATAATTTTTATTTATCTTATTGTTAAGGTATCATTTTTATCATTAAAATCATTTAAATAAGCCAAAACTGATTCTATTTACACACAACATAAATAAAGCCCTTATAGAATGATTTGAGATATTTATTAATCAATATATGCTATATAATAAAATATATAAATTGATATATTATTAATTAAATTGGTTAACAATAATGGGAAATGGAATTAGTTGTATAAAATGTGAGCAAACATTTAATGTTACTAACACACGATAGTCATAATACGCTATGACTAACCATTGAACCAACTATGAAAATTAATGATTAGTATTAAAAATTTTAATATTTTTGAGTTATATTATTAAATAAAATAAAATATTATTATGTGTATTATAAATTAGCTTACTGTGAATTTTATTTAGTAGTGAAACAAGGTATGTGTTTTATATAAGTCACTTTCCATTATTTAAGAAATAATGGTTTTTCTTCAACCCCATTCTTCTAAGTTAAAATATTTTGTCATATGATTTTATAAAATTGAATTTTACATTATTTTATTTGGATAAACAATTCATTCCTAGAATTCCATTCCAATGTATTAATACTTCAAATATTGTAATATTCTTAATTGTTTTTTGTCTATAATTGGAATATTCTGACACATGTTTAATATATACACCATATTTCCATTTCAGTGGTGTAAAATATTCCATAATATCATTTGGTATCATTATAATATTATATTTTATGACATTAAAAGTTAAACTTATGGTTATATCACTTATACAGTTTTGAATCCAATGTTACATTAGTTGTAAGGGGTTCTCATGACTCAAATATTTTCCTTGGGTCCTAATAACTCTTCATTGTATAGAATCATTTGATAATGATCTATAATAACCTATTATGATATTTTTTTTATATTTCAATCTTCCATTGTAGGGAAATAATTATCCTCACCACACTATTCTTCCATGATGATTTTATTATTTCATTGAAATATATATTTGGTAATAATAATTTCCCTTTCATTTAATATATTTTAATTCCATTTGAATATTTTAACATCCAACCAATGAACGCCTTTCCGTACTGGAAACTTAAAAAATTTATATACATTGTTAATTTTATTCCACTTTATTCATTCTAAATTATTTTCATCACCATCTTTTTAATGATATGGGTTTTAAATAACATTATTTAGAAATTCTCAAATGTTTACCATATCGATTATAAAAAAATTATAATCGAATCCACATTTTTTTATTATATTTTATGGATTTTTTATGGATCCATTTTTAGTGATTCATTTTAAATATAAAATATGTCAATTTATTTTTACTTTTATTTTTGATAACTTTTTTATTTTTTCATTCTCTACTATTAATGGTTGTTTTAAAAGTAAAAGTTATCAATGTATTTTCACATCACATTTTTATGAATTTAGGTCATTTTAAATAGTCCATTCTTGAATATTATTCTAAAATTAGAAGTTTAATAGTATTATCACTTATCATTTTTTATATCCTCTATTTATTTTAATGGATATTTTATTTTGGAAACCAATAAAAAGGGTTTCCAAAATTCATCACTTTCCCTTCCGAAAAATTCTTGTGAATGAAATTTTTTAGAAATTTTTTAAATGTTTTTGTGAAAAATATTATATTTTTATAAATATTTACCTTCCAATGTTTATCGTTAATGATGTGATGTTTTGATCACCGTAATATATGATATTATGATATGATTCTATTTAGGAAATGAGATTTCTGATAAATTATGATTTCTTATGTTCATAATATACGATGTTCTAGAATGTTTTAAGAATCCTATAACATTTCAAGTGTTATTTCTGAGATGATTAAACATTAATGTTCATGTGCCCCAAAAAGTGGGAATTATGAGATGGTTGTGACCTATATCTCACACTAATTCATTGGGTAATGAATTATCTCTCATGAGATAAAGATGTTTTTAAAAAATGCTATTAAGTAGTAAGGATCACAAAGGTTGATTGTGATGTCAGTAAGATATACTTTCAATTTTATGTGTGAATACGTTAGTTGGTCACTAGGGTCAAAATGTTTAGGTATTATGCCATTTAGTTGTAATCATAACATTATGTATGAATAGTCTTGAGATAATAATGGTTCACAATAGGGTGACTGTGATTTCACTAATCTATACTGACAATTTTACATGGGAATATGTTCGTTGGAAGAAAGTTTTGAAATGTTAAGAACCCTTTTGTCTATAATTGTGCAGCATTTCCTTTTATGTTCTCATGATAGTCATTGTTTTCATTATTACATCATACTTGAACTATGGTTTTTGGTTTTGATATGTTTTTAGTGCCAGGTCATATCTTTTATTATTCCATCATAATCCATTTATGATATTGTGTTTCATTATCATATTTTATGTGTATTATACTTGGTATTATGTTCTTATATAAATATATATAATCATTTCTCTCATTCCCACAAATTTTTATGATTTAATAATTTATGATATTGGTTTTCCCTTGCCGATAATCTGATCTCACCCCTTTCTTATATTCCCATTCCCTATGTTATAAAGAAGGTTGTATTATGTGAGATGTATAATAAATGGTTAGAGGTTCATGATCATATAAGAATTTTTTCAAGTGTGGTAATTTTTTATATTTAATAAGGTAATCAGGAAATTTTAATTGTTTTTGGATTTTTGGATTGTAATAATTTATTTGATTTATTTTTTTTAAAAAATCATTATATTAAGGTATTAATTTTTTCATGTTATGATTTGGTCCCTATATTTTGTATCAGAGAATGGATTAATTATTTTATAAATTAGTATAGTTATTTTTGGATATTATAGTATTTACCTTTTGTGTTAGGGTAAGAGAAACTTTTAAAACCCCTATAAATCAGTATATGTATATAATAATAAAAAAATAGCGAGAAGGTCTCCATTAGATGGTTTTCCTAACAATTCATCAATGTCCTGTTACTGCAGGACAATGTGGTTTTGGAACATATGAATCTATGTGTAATAACCCATACAAGATATAGTCATGTATACCTCATCTATAAATTGAGTGCATAGATAATGGGCCATAACTACCCACTTAGTGTGACACTCATGATGGATTATATTTGTTTAACTGAATTCTTTTTGTGAACCTCTATTATGGATTTATTTATTTTTTACATTTACAAATAATTTTTAGGATCATAATAGAACACAACATAATATAAACTATGTCAATCTATGATTAATATAATTTGAAATAAGTTAACAAAAAGAAAACCTGCATATGTAAATAAAGAAGAATTTTTTATTTTGAATTTATTTTACGATTATAATAAATATGCTATATTGTTATTTTTTCACTCATGTAAACTCTTTTTGTTTTAGTAATAGATGAAACTGGAAGGAACCATGGGTTCAAGGGATAATTAAAATGTTGTCTCAATGAACAACCCATTATAATTATAGATTGAATAACAAACCTTATAATTATAAACAACCATCTAATATGACATTTGATTAATAATTTAAACATTTTTAGTGTTATAAGTGCATAATATTCTAGGGATATGGATTCATGGAAAAATAAATTGGTGAAGATGATATAAGGAATGTTTTTTATTATCTTATATGTCATAAATATTAGAAGAATCATCAATGTAATTTCCTTAAATGGAATATGAAATTCTTTAATTGTTTATTAATGGGTCATTGAGCATCATACTATGATAGGAAAATGAAGTGTTCAGTTAACATTAGGATATATGATAGAACAAATCATTGGAAACTATTATAAATTCAATGTATTTTGTATAGGGAACCAGGGAATTAGCCTAGAAATTCCCTAATCCATGGATTACTATAGATTTCTGGAATACACACCCACATTGACCTAGGTAGTAATGAAGAACCTTTGCAATTACTATATATGAAGATGATTATGGGAATTAGGTTTTCATTACCCTATAACCTGAATAAGTAGATGTATTCTATTTTTATAAGCCCTATAGTAACATGGATTTTTTATAATAACATCAACTCATTACCCTTAGTAATTTTTTTAATGATTACATTTAGTGGTATGGTTGTTATTTATATTGAAATAATAATTTTTTAAATAATAATATCCTCCAAAAAATGATTTTATTTTCTAAATATAATTTAATTCATCACATTGATGTTATAATATTTTATATAATAGGAAAAACTGTATTCTATATCAATAGTGACCATCTATTAGTGTAATTGAAAGTAATAATTATTTAAGAATAAAATAAAATCCATCACATGGGCCTTATTACTTAGTTATGAGATACATTTCACTAAATTGGTTTGGGAACAAAAATGTTTTCTTATCTTCCATGTGATATATTGAATCAAATATCAGTAGGGAGAATATTTTGTGCCATGTTAATCATTTCTCCACATTTATTTATCCCCAAAAGTAAATGATCATTAACATTAAAGTACATGATTTATTTAATATGATAGAATGTAATGACATGAGATTTCACTATATATTTTTCTCATCAAATAAATATTGTTTTGGATGGATTTCTCAAGATACAATACTAAAACCAAATAAATATTGATCATTTTAAGGTAGCCATATAATTGGATTTTATAATCTATTGTAACAATATTATGAAAATACATAAATATATAAACATATATATTCATAATAAATTACAGTTTAAATATCAACTCAATTATTTTACCAAAGATACATAAAAATTGTATGTTCTAAAATTTACTTTTTTAAATGTATAATATATTTTAATATTAATTAAGGATTAATAGTATTTTATTTAGTGATTTATATGAAATATAAAAAAGAATAAAAAATATATAGATCCATTTTCTAACAAAATATTTCAATAATATTTTTAATTAAACATAAAACTGATAATGGTTTTTATCTGACTTTTTAAAAAGTGACAACTTTTTTCTTGATTTATCTTGATCATATTTACTTAAGATGTGTTTTTGGAATTTTCCTATAACACTTGGTTTTTAACTGAATAGTTAAGAAACCAATTTAAATAATGACATCAATTTTATGAAATTATTTATATATATATATATATATATTTATATATATATATATATCGAGAGTTTTTTAAACCATAATCCTATAAAATTATCTACCATTTTATTTTATAATCTCATGGTCAACATTTATAAAATGTATGTAGCCTTCTAAAGGAAAGCTAATTTTTTATTTTTGTATTTAATTATTTATATTGTGATAAAATAAAGATTTTAGATTTAGTTTAATATAAAATAAGTAGTATTTTAAAAATAATATTAATTTCTAAATTAATTGAAATAATTCTCTTTGATACCCCAATCATAATCATTGATCATTTTTATGAAAAATAATTTCATTCAAATAATGGGTTTTTTTAACGTTACTTGGACTTGAGTTAAAATAATTATTCCATACACATAAAATTATAATATTCATAAATTATTCTCATAGTTTAGAAAATAATTTCTATATTATTTAATGTGTCCAGTTTTATTTTTGGTAAGAAATTAGATTGTTAGAATTTTTTCTATTTATCCTAATAACGGAAAAAATAATTATTTTCAAATTGTTCTTTTATTAATATTAAGGAATTTATATTGAATATATTATATTTTAATACTTTATATAATGAATATAATATTATTTATAAAAACAAAAAAATATATATTAACATCGTGTTATTTGAAAATAATAAATAATTATTATTTTGAATTCATGATACTCAAAATGGAATGTTTCTACTAAAATAGTTATTCTACACATTATCCATTTTAATTTAAATGAATTTTATGATTATTTATAGTTTTAAATACACCCCATATTGTATTAGTTTTGGATAATTGTTTCCATTGACCATGGAATAGTGTATTGGAATTATGAAAATATAAATGTTGTTTTCAAAGGTTCCTTTTTTCTCTCTTATAAAAGTGTTCCCCTTACACCCTTTCAAACAAGGAGAAATAATTATAAATTTCATTGAAATTATACCGTAATATACTCTTTATAAGTCCCCCACTCAAATTAAACAATATTTTCACTCAATGTTATCTTATTCCCTTCAATTACAAGGATTTATTTAAGGAAAGATCAAGTCTCTAGTGTATGTATTATATACTCAATGTTTTCTATTAATAATATTAAACATGGAAATATATAACATATATAAAAGTATAAGGAAATTAGTATCATTATTATACACAAATTTTATTTTATAAATGTAATATCCACTATTTATTTCTTCTCATCTACTATGAAAAACAAAAGCCTTGTTCGTGTGTTGCGTGGTTTACCACCACCATGAGGAGACATCATCCATTTTTCATCACTTACACCCTTGTATTATATGAAGGATATAATGAATGAATGAATATGAAATATATAATATACTATTTATTATTAGATTTAAATTTAATATCCACCTTCAACCCCTCTCATGCATTCAGAAATAAGAATGCTAATCGTACATACACGTGGGTTATCGCCTTCAAGATGAAAATTTATTATTTTTTCATATACATATTAATAAATTATCAAAACATATTTGAATATAGTTAACCATACTAAAAAATATCATTATTATTCTATTATAAATAAATTTTGTTAAATGAAAATCCCATTAACTACACTCAAAAATCATGTTAAAGCATGTTCATGTTTGGGTCAGTTTAACAACCTATATGAATGATGTTTTAAAAAAAATTATAGATAAATATGGTATCTTGGAAAAAATTATTTTAATATTAAATAAAAAAATATTTATTCATATATGGTTATTGAAATTTAATTTTAATTAGTCAACATTTTGTAAATGTATCATTATTGTTCTCCAAAATCATTGAAATATGCCAACACTAATTCAATTTTCATAAAACATAACTATATAACATATGGAATGATATGAGAGATATATAAATGAATATATGTTATCAATTATAGTATATTACCTTATAAATTAATAATTAATTTTCATTCATTTAATGGTTAATGAAATAAATATTATAAAATGTGTGAAAATGGATAACATTACTGAAAGCCTCTGGTCATAATACACTATAACTAAAAAATGTACTCATGATAAAAATTTATATTAAAAATTATATTAGATTAATTTTTTTTATTAATTTTTATAAATATTATTTTTATTAAATATTTTTCATATAGGATCATAGAGTGTGTCCGACTAAGCAGGGAAACAAGGTAAGGGTATTTCATAACTCATTTTCCATTCCATATGATACAATTGAAATTATAGAACCCCATTTTTATAAGATGAATTATTGTATCCTATGATTATATGAAATTTTATTTCCACTAATATTTATTTTTATTTACAATGAATTAGAATGAATTCATTTCAAAAGGATCCATAATTCAATGATTTTGATATTCATAATGTCATCTTTGTCTCAAATTTGAATCCCTTCAGATATGATTAACATATAAAATCTATTATTGTTTAAGCAGTTTAAATAATACCCTATTATAAATTTTTATCACTAATATATTTTATAACATGATATTTAATGTTCTATTTATGTTAATACCTCTCATTTGGTTTTCATTTGAAGGTTACAAAAGTTATAAGGGGTTTTCAGGACTCAAATCTCTTCCTTGGGTCATAATCACCATTATATTACTATTATAATTTCATATTTATCTTATATAACTTATGATGATATTATGTTGTATTTCTCCAATATATTATAGTGAAATCATGATCCACACAAAATCCTTGCTCCATGCTGATTCTGTTTTTTCATTGAAGGGCATTTTGGTTAAAAATAATTCCAATTACTTTTAATGGATTTTTCATTTATGTCCATGATTCTACTTCCTACCAATTTTCTTCTTTTCCTAGTGGAAATAAAAAAATATCACCAATTATCGATTTATCCCTATTTATTAATTGTTTAGAAAAGGATTCTTGTATTTTTAATGATGTGGTTTTTCAATAATGTTATTTCAAAATATCAAAACTTTTTCAATCCTAACAAGAAAAAGTATCATCCACTACACATTTAATCATCATAACGTTTGTCTATTTATCTGGGAGCTATTAGTAATATATATTTTTAATATTAAAAGACATAAATTTATTTTCACATTAATTTTTAAAACAACATTTCTCCATTTTTGATGATTCTTTGGAATGTAAAAGTTTTAAAATTATTTTTGAGTCCCTATTTATGAATTTATGTCATTTAAAACTCTATGTTATTAAATATTCTATTTATAATTAATTCTTTCTTATTATTAACACTATTACATATTGAAAAAAACTACGTATTTTCAAATATGTTTTATTTGAAACTGTTTATATTAAATATTTAATAATTATTCATTTTCCTATTATAAAAATGTTTTTGAATGTAATTTTCACCTAAATGTGATAAATGGTTTAGTGAGGACTCTTTCCATTACACATTAATTTATCATTCAAGGATTATCTTTGATGATGTTGGTATTTTATCACCCTGTATATATGTTATTATAATTTTATTGACTTTGTAAAATGGTAACATTAATATCTTATAATTTATTATGTTCATGATATGTTATTTTTTTCGGGATTAAGAAACACATTATTTTTTCATTGGTTATTTAGGTTATTATAAATGTTTTTTTTGTTTAATAAAAATATATAGATTATGAAATGGGTGGGACCTATTTTAACAAAAAAATGTTTGGATTCTATCCATCTCAACACACGACCCAACCCATGATAAGGCTGAAGAGGCGATCTCGATCCCCCTGAAATGGTAGTTTGTGCCAGTCACCAATGATCAAACACTTTGGAACAATTTATCCTCAAAATTAACCAACACAATCCCACAAAAATTGAAACCAATATAACATAGGATTATCCATAAACACTATTGTGAAAAAACGTTTAGAAAATAATTTTTTTTTCTTTTAATGAAATAAAAAAAATTATAAAATCCCATTTAAAAAAATCAAAAACATTTATTTTTAAAAGATTTTTCTATTTGAAGACCCATTTAAAATCCCAAATAATTTTAAATAATTAATTATTTGTGAACAAAAAGATCTAGGATATGAATAAAGTAAATAGTATATATATATATTAACTCTAAAACAAAAAGAACTAGAAACCAAAGTGTAGCCAAAATAAAATAAGAATATACAAATATGTAATGATGTACATTTATAATACAGTTTTATAACAAATCATGGGACATACCAGGTTCATAAAAACCTTACATTGTATTGTTATTCTCTATAGACAATTACCATCCTGGATTTTCTATACTATCCTCACTAGTGGAATAGCGCACCCGGACAATCCTTTATCCTGGGGGTACCAATCTATCTACTCCAGATCAACATGAAACCATCACTGAACCCTCTATAGGAAACTCATGAGTCCCATGATGGTAGTAAAATGCATAATGAGGTTTTTATCTCAAATTAGGCACCAAACATAGATTACTATTCCACCTAGCATGCCTTTCCCAAAATTTGACACCACCTATGAAAAGATGCTCTCATTAGTAGGACAACAATTGGGATAACATGACATATATAACCTCATAAAGTTCCAATTATGACAATAAGTCAAATGAGTTTTAAAAAAATTACAAATTTGAAAAAAATTATTGATAGTGCCTTTGTAATTTACCAAACAAATAAATTCCTATTCTTTAAAAAAAATAATAGATAACATTAATGACGAAGATCAGCAGACATACATATGCAAAGCCAGGAAGGGAAATTGTCCAGCCAAAGCTGGTTTTCATTGAAGGGGCCTGAAGCTGCCAGTTAATGGGCCGTATTATTTCTTTCTCTTTTGGTAAAGGAGAAGGTGCAGCAAGAGAAGCCTTGACGAATAGAGAAAATTCTCCTGATAATGAAGCCAAATTAATTGAGCCCGCCATCGTTGTGGATAATATCATCGATTTAGGTGATACAGTCAGACTCAATGATGATATCAACCCATCCGAATTCCACAGCGAGAATCATACCTGCAAGTATGGCAGAGGCCTCAGCTACCGCAGTTTCCCAGAAGGCATGATGTGATTCATTTTTTGCAGTAATGATTTTCCCTAGATGATTTCAGGCCAGGAGACCGAGAGCAACAAGCCCATATTTGGGGAGATACGCATCAATGATTAGATTAAGAATCCATTCCGTTGGGGTATTCCAATGAGGGGGACAAGAGGGGGTTACACCTGGAATATAGTGTCCTTTTTGGTCCTTCTAGCTCTCAATCCATGAAATGTCCCGTTCAATCTAGAATTCGGGAGGTTTATGAAGATGGTAAAAAAACGTATCATTACGCCGAACCCAAATGATCCAGGACAGGGTACAATGTGAACCTACATTAGTCGATGAGAGATAGGAGCACCAACACATCAGAAGATCGGGGAGGTTGGAGGCAATGTCTAGTAAAGAATCTTAAGCCAGACCCCATTTATTCCAAATTTCCTTATCTCCTGGGCAGTGAATGATGGTGTGAAAAGGAGTTTCTTGAATATTCAGGCAGAAAGGGTAAGACATATCACTGGCCATATGTCGGGAAAAAAGAAGGCTCATGGTAGGGTGGGTGCCCGTGCACACCTTCCACCAAAATTGGCATATTTTTTGGGGGACTTTGAGCATCCAATGCGATTTCCATGGTCGCTCTTCTCGGTCGACAGAGTGGTTTTCAAGAGCAAGTTTGTAACCAGATCTCACCATGTAGTCGCCCGATATGTCATTGGTCCAGAAAAGATGGTCGGTGCTTGAATCTAGGATCCAGGGGATGCTTAGGATAATTCTTTGGTCTCTTTCGTTAATACATTGATGGATCTTTTCCACACACCACCCTGGTCCCTGGTCTGAAAGGAGGCAACTGACAGTGGCGTCGTCAAGACCTGGTTGGGATGGGGAAGTAGCCCGCATACCATCCTTACATATCAGCCATGGATTGGTCCATATGTTGACAGATGATCCATTCCCAATCCTCTATCCCAACCCTTTTTCCAGGAGATTTTGGGCCTCCCAAATGCTTCTCTAGAGGAAGTTAGGACGGGGGCCAAGAGAGGATGCAGGGAAGTCTGTGTGGGGAAAGTACTTAGCTCGGAGTACCCACGCATAGAGAGATTATGGACGGTTAATAAGGCGCCATCCTTTCTTAGACAAAAGTACGTCATTGAGGAGAATGAGATTCTGGAATCCTATACTTGTTTCTATTGAAAAGCTGAAAACCCTAGTCAAGATTGGAAGATGGAAGATGAGACATTATGTCATTATGTTACCAAACAATATTAGGAGGTCAAAAATGGGTAAATGTTAAAAAAAACATTTTAACCCACATTTTATTCAATTAGAATCCAAAAAATCACTTTTAAGCCATTGAATTTTTTTATAGAACCATTTGCGAGAAACATAAAGAATGGAAGAAGATTGGAGGGAGTGTTTCTGTTAGGTATGGTGATTTAATTGACACATTTATGGAGCTTCCATTTATATTCATGTGTATACCTATATATGGACCCCATTCATATATGGGTATTAACTTATTCATTAGCATACAAATGGAAAATAATTAAAATATCCATTGGTTCAACCAATAAGAACAACGATCCACACATCATAGCACAAGGGTTCACACATAGACACCAACAATGGAGTATATCATAAACCACCCATGTTTTACAATTGTAAATATAAAACGATTTTACCAATGAACAACTAAGACACAACAAATTTTAAAAACACCTAATTCCATTTTGGATATACCTAGACATTTTATAAAACACCTTATATGTTTGTACATATAAGAATAATCATAAAAACCCTTTCAAACCCCAATTTCATAATATTTTCCAATTTGAAAAAACCTCATAAAATTCATTAAATAATGAACACATTTCAATTGAATCTTCCAGATGGGAAAAAATAAAGAATAGCCTACCTCAAGAAGGTGTGTATGTGAAATATGATTCAGAGGATGATGAACAGTGATCAATAAAAAATCAACACACCTAAAAATAAATGGAACAAAAAAATTTATAAACCCTATACGTTATGGTTTTGAGAAGAGAGAACCATGCAAAAAGAAAAAACAAATGAAGGGAATGATGGAAAGAGATTAAGAAAAAGATATGTCCATGGAGGAATCCATCCAAAATTTGAATGGGAACTACCTAGAATACATGGAGCGAGATAGAAGTGGGAGGCTCCCTAGAGTCCCAATGGATAGCATGATGAAGAGGGGAGAGGATTGGATTGTTGTTAAAACATGAGGAGGGAAAAGAGTAATTTCATATTTTTAATGAGACTGGGAAACTCAGAAAGTTTGGCCTCATGATTTACCATACTATAAACTGGCCATGTACACCATACCTAAAGATGAGGATTCCCACATGGGTTGGTCTCATGGTTTTGGAAACCATTAAAAATCCATGAAACATGGTTTTAAAAAAAATTATAGATCCCCCATCATTATTAAAATAATATTTTTACTAATAGTTTCCAATTCATGCACTATACCGCATGCATTAAATTGGGGTCAGACATTATTCCTTGGCCTTGAATGGTTTGAGGAAAAAATTGTCCAATCCATACCAGAGAAATTGTTCCATAAGAAATTGAATTGAAAACACACGCTTCCTTAATTAGTCACATGGTTTAACCATAATACACGAACACTACATATGCACAAGGCCGATAAACCACCAGAAAACTCAAAAACACAAAAAATATCATAGATTAATCTTCCCAGACCATAAACAAGAGAACAAACACCAAGAAAATGATAAAAATAGTTTAAAATTTGGGTCTGTGTGTAAAAATTCTCCCGACCAAAAAATCATTCTGCCCAAGAAATGTCACCTAGCTGAATGAAGTTCAAAAATCAATCTCATACTCAAGGAACGAAAATTAAAATACAAACATCAGTGTGTCCTTTGAAATCATAAAATCACACCCAACCAAATATATAAGAAAATAAAAATAAAAATAACCATAATAAGGGAAATAATAGCGATCTCTACACCACCAGAACCTTCTAGCATGGTGGCTCCGACACCAAAACTCCAAACACATTCCAAATTGTAACTCATAGCATGATCCAAACTGCCAATGCATAGGGGTCCCATCAAAAGGAACCCAAACTAAACAATAAAATGAATAAAATTCAACTCTTGTAAAAAAACCACCATACCCAAAATTTTTATAACCTCAAACCAGGACTGATTCAAAAATGCTAACCATAGAAGTGTCTCAAAACTGAAGACAACCAAAAAACCCAAAATAGTAATAGTCTACTTTTATTTATTTTTTAAAATAAGGATTGTAGAAAACAATAATATTTAAAATATGAAAACATAAAATATTCTTGATCCAATGCTACAAATTATTTCCCATTGTCCCCCACAAACATAAATTCTTGACGATGTGAATAGTTCCACTCTGGGGCCTTTGGATAGAGAATTGGTTCCTTGGAGGAATTAATTCAACAGATTCTAGAACTAAATACCTATTATGGAGACATTTTATTCTAGAAATGATTCTTTTGTATCTTTTCTATGTGACCCAATTGCCCATATATATGATAGACTATTGTAGGATTTTCGAAATATGGCTTCGACTACCCAAACATACCACACTGGAAGAGCATGATTATGTGGTCTGATGAATGTGATGTGGGAACAAAAATAGAGGACTCCTCAAGAATATATTTCTATTTCACACACTTCTCTCCAAATGGGGATCCTTCACGAATACCAAGAGATGCTGGATTTCCAACTACGACAGAAAACTCTCCATGCACCAACTCACCTAGAAACTATTTATCCACCAGATTTTCAAAGTGAACATCCCTAGTGATAGGTGTCTCTTTTTAATCGTAAGAAAAATACCCTAGATGAATATATATTCTTTTAGATGATCCAATAATTTAATATATAGACAAAAATAATAAAATCATTAAACTTTCCAATATCCTTCACCATCGATTTATCTTTCTCGACATCAAAAAAGATCCCCCATATAGTCCACCGTCACCTCATCGAGTATGAACCATTGGATTAAAGTGGTATTATAAGAATCCCTATAAATACCATATTATAATAATTCCGGGATGACCGCCTTCCACCTATCTAAATCGAACCTTCATTCAAACATAGAACAACTATTAGCCCCAAGGCTTTAGAAGTCCCCAAAGAACTAAAAACAATTTCAACATCCCAAAGGCAATCCCTAGCCTCTAATAGATGATGATTATAAAAGAATGATATATATTTGAATAAATACATTCCACCACTCCATCGGGAGCCTGGGTATTGCATAAAACTATATGATACTGGTTATAATACGCTTGAAATTTTTGGGGTAGCATTATAACAACCATTGTTTTTATTACATTACCATTACATCATTCTATTGATAAACAAAATAAAAGAATTACACAACCCTTATACAAATGATTAGGATTTATATACATAGTGTTTTCAAATAAATTAAATTAAATTAAATTTTATAAAATTCCACCAAATTGTTACATTAGGATAAATTTCAACATTTTATGATATTGGTGGTATATTGAGCATAATCGTAAAAATGGCAAGTTTTGGAATTTTAACGGTTTTAAATTATTTCTTTATTATAGCCCTATCATTTTCTAAATTAAACCAAATTGTGAAATTCATTATTTTAGGATTCTACACATCCAAGGATTCAGTTCAACCTGCTTCACAAAAATTTTAATTGACCATATGAAAGCTCCAAAAAGTTAACATATTGAACCATAAAATCTATTTACAGATTAGTTTATTTTTGGTGTTCGGTCCCTAACTCATTCATTGTGGACCCAATTTATATGAAATTTGGTCGGTGAATGAGAACGAAGATTTGGAACATATTTCATTGAGGATAGGATGTATTAATTGTCCATTTTCATAGTCATTTTTCTATTCTAATCTGAACATTTTCAATTTTGATAGTCTAATGGAAAGAAAAAATTTTTAGTGTAAAAAGAAAATAATTCCCAAAATACCTATCCAAATTAAATGGAAACATGAGGTGGTATGACCAAGTTATTTTTGAGAAACATTCATGAAGTGTGAAATGTGTGAATAGATTGTTTATGGGGTCAAAATGGGTCATCTTTTGGAGGATAAATTTTACCTATAAAAGGAGGGGGTATCCTCCCTCTCAAAGCATCTCATTTCATCTCATTCCTTCCTGGACACCATGGAGAGAAAATATCATATTTATCCCTTTTATTTCATTTCTTTTCCATATATTTGGAATTCCTTCTTCTTATCCATTCATCTTGATTACCATTACCATGGTGGGGTAAAACTTTTGAGTGATTGGGGAAGGGGTGGTTTTCAATTTTTTACTGCCTGAGTTCTTGGAAATAATTGAATGGAATTTATTTCTTATTAAAATTTATTTTCAATTTAATATATAGTATTTTATTATCAAAAGTTACCATTTTTGAGTTTTAATTATATTATTGTTTTCTATTCATTTTTAAAAGATCATAATCTTCCTCTGCTAATTTCTGGTTTATATACGATGGAATAGACATGAAATTACTGGTGAAGTATTTAACGATTGTCTATATGTGTTAAATGGGAAGTGGATATTCCTGACTGCTTGGGATAAGAAATAATTTATCAGGTATTTCCCAAAACAATTGAGGATATTTATTGAAAATATTTAGAACATGGAAGGATAGTAGATCGAGTTGAGATCTTGGTATGTTTTCATCCCCCAATTATAATATCACCATGGAAGTGATATGAAACAATAGTGGAATATCACATTAATAAATTCATGATAAGATATTCAAATTAATTTGAATAATGATAGTATTATAATTGGGGAACTGACCCCGAACTATTCAACTATATAATATCCTAGTTTTCAATTATTTTAGTTTCAAATTTAATTTCAATCTTTTTCTTATTAATTTATTCTAAAAACACTACCTTTTACTCTTTTTAAATATGGAAAACTGTATTGTGTGCACTCCACTTTATGATAATTCTTATATTTAATCACCAGACAATACTTATGGAAATTAAAATTTGTTTTTCTATGCCTCATGATGGGTTTGTGGAAAACATGAAATCATTGAAGGGGAGGCAATTCTACTTAACAAAAAAAGAGATCTTCGAAAACTGAATGACCCGTAGTTCAAATGACCATGTAAATCAATTTGATCCTAAAATTTAAAGAACACGATTCAAAATAAAAATAATATTCAATATGATTTTGAGGAAATAAACCTATGGGATTCAAGTGAAATTATTTTTGTTCACTCTAAACATGAAATCATGGTTGGAAATCCCAACCAAATAATGTGTGATCAATGCACACATCAATTCTCTATTCAAAATAACTAACTCGTTGTAGCCACTTCTTGAAAATATTTGAATATCATGTCAATATAATTCTCATCCTTCCAAAATATCATGGTCTTGTAGGAGATCACCCAAATCATCACATGAAAGAATTCATCTTCACATGATCATGAATCAATATAAGAGGGTCACCTGAAGACCAATTCCAATGAAGGGTATTGCCCTTCTCACATAAATGATTACCTAAAACATGGTTATAAAATCTACAAACAAGGAAGATCATTGACTGGTAGGATTTAAAAACCTTCATTATGAAGAGATAGTTTCCTATATATTGGAGCCCTACCATCAAAAAAGGATACTTATGTCATATGACAAACAACTGGAGAGACCCTCTATGAGTAATAGGAGTGTTTCAAAAATCATTGTGTAGGTTACCCGCGCCATGCAATGTAGGAACGCCAATTAATTGTTTTCATATATTAATAAATTCATTAAAATGATCCAAATCTACTAGATTCCTCATCAATAGGATCTATTTTCAAAAAGTAACCTACTAATGTTCAAGGTTTGATTGAGAATATTACGCAAAACTCAGAAAAATTTTGTATAATATGTATGTGAACCAGGGGGAATCATGAGCTAAAAACATTTGATTCATCTACATTGGTTGAAACCAAAGATGGTGACCATGCAAGGTTAGTCTGTCAAATAGTTGTAACTCAACAAAATGGACAAAAGCATCAACTCATTTTTTTGGTTTATATTATTCTTCCACTCATTATTCTGACCAGTGTACTAAGATACATGGGAGAAAATACTGGACTATGGTCATCCATCCAATATAATTCTGGTATAATCAACCTCATCAACCCCAAGACCTGTAAGGATATGGAAACTAACATAACCATATGAGATCATTTAGTCCTATATCGTACCCCAGTCAACCTCCTTACTAGCAACAACAATACGAGAACCCCCTCTATTCCAACAATCCTATAAACATCACTTCAAACAACAAAAACCCTTTCACCCACCACCATTACAGAGAAATATTTATGAGAAAACATCCTCCAACATACAACCATTTATTGAATAGCTACAATCCATGTATGAGGGAATAGCATATAAGATTCATAATCTAGAAGACACGGTAGGAAGTCTTGTTGGAATCATGTCAAAACAGCCCAAGAAAAATCCCATCCCAGACAATCCAAAATAATAAATTTAATGTAAATGGAATCATAATAATAATTTGAAAATAACTCCATCCTCCATCCAACCAATAAACTGAAATAATATCACCTATTATGAGGGATAATTATGTTGAAAACTCTAAAAATCCTATGAAAATCCACAAAGAAGAAGAAAAGAAAGAGGGGGATTAGGTTATGCCATGGGAGAAGAGACACAATATGGAAATGAGAAGGAAACAAAACGAGATGAAAGACCAACCCTTCCATTTCCACCAAGAATGATTGAATCAAATAAATTACATGAAGAAACACTTCAAAAAGAAACCCTAGAAACCATCCAGAAAGTGAAAATCAATATCCCCCCATACATGAAGTAGTAAAAAAAATTCTACGGAATGAATTTTATTGAATGATCATTCCACAAAAAATATATGGCTTCTTGGGAATGAATTAATCAACATGGGGAGAAGTGTCTCAGCCCATATCAAACCACATATGGCAACCAAATGTCAACATCTGGGGACATTTTCCATTCCATGTTACATTAGTTCATTAAATTTATCTAATTGTCTGTGTGATATTGTTTCTTCAATAAATGTATTTCCTCACTCAATTTACACTAATTTGGATAAGGGATACATAAATCCCACAAGAGTGGTGGTCGATCTTGAAAATAGATCCACAGTTTTACCAGCTAGTGTTCTAATGAATGTCCTAGTAAATGTCAATGATTTCTTATTCCCATCTAACTTATATGTTCTGAATATGGAATAATATAAAAGGATGTCACACTCACCCATCATTTTGAGAATATGTTTCTTGATGAAAAACAAAACCTTAACCAATGTCCAGGAAATTCCACTTACCATGGAGTTTCGAGATAGCACAGTAAACATCAAAAATATTGAATACATGAGGCACCCATTAGATGATAACCCCCTCTTTGCACTCTCCCATGATTTTGGTACTAAACCAATTGAATAATTTGGTATGTGCAATGAATTCTTAGACATAGGAGATAATTTTTCCATTAATAAACATGTGAATTCCCAAAAAATAGAGATTATGATTTTTGTGGGATGAAGAGGTACAATCTATTTTCATTAATGATTTATTGACTAATGAAGTGTATGATATGGTTTCTTGTGTATAGGATGTCAAACCATTAGATGTTTTGATTATTAGTTTAATTTCATCTCTTGTTCATCCCACTAAACTAGAATTTAAACCACTCCCCAATGATTTGAAATATGTGTACCGTATAGAGGGAGAGAAATTACTTGTGATAATTGAAAATAATCTATCTAAAACCCAAGAAAAATATTCAATTCCTCTTTTGAGAGTAAATTTACAAGAAATAGGGTGGGGCTAGGTGATATCCCAAGAATAAACACAAAATTATTCTCACATAAAATATTTACGGAGGGAGATTCCAAAAAATTTAGACAGACACAAAGGAGGATAAAACCCACCATGATGGATGATGTAAAGAAGGATATTGAGATGCTCTTGTAATCTAGGATAATCTATCTCATTTCATATTCATAGTGGGTTAGCACCATTTATATTGTTCCAATATATTACATTTGGGATGTTCCATTTATTCGCAAGATTTGAATGGATCTTGTAATAAGAAGAAGTTTTCCTGAACGTGAAGATAAATATATCATTGAATTTTTTCACACATTAGCTTATGGATGGAACTTTGGACCTCAGAGGATGGCAATGAAGGTTTTAGAATCATGAATTTTTTGGATCACCCCTTTTAAATATGCTCATGAAATTTTCAAAATGTGTGAAAAAATTTATGTTTTCCAGAAATATTTCAAAGAGACAAGAAATGCCTCAAGAGCAACAAAATTTTTGTAACATTTTTGAAGTATAAGGTATAGATTTAATGGGACCATTACCAATGTCATTTGGAAATTCGTATATAATTATTGTAGTTGATTGTGATTCCAAATTGGTGGATGAAAAATCCACCATGACTGATGATGCTAAAGATGTTTTTTCTATACTAATATATTTTTTAGGTTTGGAGTGCCTTGTTCCATCATTAGTGATCAGGGAACTAACTTTTTTAATTAGAGAATGTATACATTTCTAATGATGTATGGGGTGCATCATAAAACATCAAATTCCTATCATACAAATATTAATGAGAAATCTGAGATTCCAACAAGGAAATCAAATGAATTTTGGAAATGAATTTTAATCAAAATAGGAAGGATAGAGGCATAGGTTGGAAGGTTACTTATGGGATTATAGTATGGGACGAAAAACCTATATTGGAATGAGTCTATATAGTCCGATATAAGAAAAATTCGTCCACCTACATGTGGAATTAGATCATAAGGCATATTGGGCGGTTAGGAAGATTAATTTCTATCTTGATATTGTTGGGAAAGAAATAATATTGAAGTTACAAGAGATGGAGGAAATTAAAAAGGGAACCATTTGAAAATTTCAATATTTACAATGGAAGAATAGGAGTGGGCCCGGATAAGATTACGCAATTGAAAGACTTTTATCCTGGAGACAAAGTGATATTATTCAACTCAAGACTTAAGAAGATAAGATGTAGACATTGTTCCATATAGGATGGTCCATTTATAGTTACTCATTTATATCCTTTTGGTTCTGTTCATATTATGAATGACTTAGAGAAATATCCATTCACTATTAATGGGTATAGGTTGGGGAAATTATCTGGGACCCTACTATTAGAGTTGTTGGAGGTGATCACACTCCTCCAAACTTTTTATGAATAAAATCTATCTGGTGATACCTCTCCTTTAAATTTTCTTTCTTAATCGGATTCATTTTCAAATCTATAGTCATGTTAAATCAATTTTAATGAACTAAGGCCACTGCATCATTTAGGTGTGGTGGCGGTCCTTTTTAGTTTAGTATTATCATTTGTTTTTGGGATTACTATTTTGATAAAAATATTTTTAGATGTTTTTTAGATATTTATGTGTTTCTTTTTAAAATTTAGTGTGTTTGAAAACATTGTGGTGGGTGTGTCGCGCACAAGGGTGGCTGCAAGCAGGTCCACGGAGTGCTATATATTAGTACCCTACTTAAATTTTGCACCATTTTTTCTTTACTCTTATAGCCTTTAGACCCTCCACTCATATGTTTTCCATCGAGACCATTCACCATATTATTTTTGTAAATCAAGTTGGCCTCGGATCCCGCTCATCTTACATTAAAATAATCACCATAGGTATAGTATATACAACTACACATGGCATTTGAAGAACCCCTTCGGTTCCTTGCACCCAAGCCTCCAATGGACCTCAACAAAGTTCCCCAAGTTTTCCAGCATCTCCTAAACATCTTCCTCCTCGAGATAATGTAAGGGATTTATAATTTTCTGGATTTGTGGTTTTAAATTTTTTGTATATATGTATATACACTTGTAATATTAGATATTGTTCCCTGCGGTTTGAGGTTATTTCTCTCTTCAAGGGTTGTAAGATCTAAATCTATAGGACCATAAGCATGGATGACCCATGCTAAATTATCTATCTTGTTTCCCTTTCCTTAAACACATATACAGTTATATATATATATACGTATGGAATATACGAATATTTATATACTCATACCCACTTATATTCATATGCTTATAGTTTTCCCTCTTAACCCTATTCTGGTTTTCTAAAAGTGTTTTCAATGTTTAACCAACGAAGTAGTACACGTTTTGGTTGTGAAATGAAAAGATCATATACTTAATTCTATATATTTTTTAGTATATGGTTTATAGAAACATTTATCATATATAAGTGAGTTCAAGTTCATTTTCAATGGTAAAATATGGTATGTGTAAATATTTTCTAAGGCCAAGAATTAAACTTGAGTGTGTTTAGTACGAATTGTTAATTATAGAAAAAAACAATAAACACATAGTATATATTTGTACATGTACACATAATTCAATATAGTTTTATTTTATGCTAATAGGGATGATTTACAACTATTAAATACTTTTATGGATGCGAATATAGTTTTGGGTTCAAGTGGATTTATAATATTAAGAAAAATAATTGTTTTTAAATATGTACGTCCTATGTCAAACTCGTTTTTGTTAAGTAAAATTTAATGATATTAGCCTTGTTATAATTTGATATGTAAAACCCTTTTTATCCATTATTTGATATTCTTTGGTAATTATCTCACGTGAAAATAATTTTTAATAACCCGTGAATTCCTTCGATAAACTGAAACGACTACAATTTTCAATGTAATCTATTGTATTAGGTATGTTTGGATTAAATGGTTTCATTATACATTTTATTTATAGTCGTACTTGATGGTTCATGCAAGTGTAAAATTGAAATCTATCTTAATTTAAATCTGTTCATTTTAAATTATAAATATTCATTTATATAAATCATGGATTTTGGTAATTAAAGAATTATCATTTTATGTGGTAACCAAATCCATATATTACATGCTTTCTTTAAATTAATATTACTTTCACAAAGAATGTTTACTATTTTATGCATGCCATTGGAAAATTATTTTTTAAGTAATAACTGACATATTATGATTTAGTCTGTTTCCATTTCCTTTTATCAATGCATGAATTGGGCATGAATAATAAACAAGTATTGTAATGAATTAAAAGTTTATTACTATGGAAGAGTTGTAATGTTATTAATTTATGTGATAAATTGAACTATTTATTATTTATCACTTATGATAATGAATTAAGAATTTAAATATTTGGAGTGGTATGGGACACCCCAAATAATAAAATTAAAGGAATTAGGTATTCAATGTTGTATGGGACACTTTGGATATACGGCCTTATTAAACATAAGAGGAATTTATAGGCTCAGTATAACGAGTTGGGGACCGGTTAATGTAAGCCCCTCAATGCATTGATAGTTCTAATGAGAAAATCAGGCCATGGAACTAGGCCATTAACATATCAGGTCATGGAAATAGTCCATTGACATTTCAGAGTCTTGACACGAGGTCTTGACGGAGTCATACAATATACGTTCCCTCATTATGTATATGATAATTAATTAACCAAATGGATATTCGACTAGTAGAATATCCATGGTTAAGAGACAGTACTAGTGAGTATCAAAAACATAAATGCGTATAGCATGACATATACACTCAGTGAATCCAGGGTTAGAAATTGAAGTTATTACCTTTACGTGTAACTCTAATTATTCATTACTTCGAGCAGTTTAATTTTTTCCCTCATATTATTATTTCATGCATTATTATAATGTCTTTTATTCATTACTCCAAATGAGCATGCCTACATTTGACACATGAATCCTTATAGTTTTGATAGAATGTTTTTATTTAAGATTTTTTGTGATATGTTACATGTGTTATAGATTTTTAAAATGAGTAATGCTTTATGGAATGTTTTAAAGAATTATTTCAAAAGTTTAATTAGGTTATTTCGAAACCCATTACTGGGCATTCACATGCTCACCCTAAGTTTTGGTTAAAAATTTCTAGGTATGGGTTTTTACTAAATAATATTTTAGAAGTAGATGGTTTCTCAGAGCCTAAACTGAATTCGATCCTCTGTATGGCACCGACTCTGGGTACTCAGTAGCTGGGGCGTGATAGTTGAAGGGGTATGATTCTTCACGTAGTTTCAACTCCCACACCATTGAGTATTTTCCAAAGGAGACTCATGATCTTCCATGAATTTGGAGGGGAGCATGGGATAGTTTTGAATTTGAAATGATATTTACTTTTCCTGACAGTTGAGGTGTGTTTTATATAACTATATCCAATCCATACCCATTATAGTGTTGAATTCCACCAAGGGAAGAATCATGATATTCATTGGAAGATTATTCCCACATACTCCACCAAAAGAATTCCCAATAATTGGGTTACAATGGTATCATTACTATGATTTTTTCCTAATATCTCTACTATATGGTTTTGGGGATTTGATTCAATAGTTATAGGAAACGTTCAAGATTTAATGTAATCCCTAGAAGCATAATCCAATAATACTTTTTCTATTCTTGATTTAATATGATGTTTACCTGGTATGAATTCATTTTAATTATCCACTTCATAAGTAGTGATGGAATAATCCTTTCCTTTATCCTCATTATTTTTTGTCTGATTACATTGATTACCCTTGAGGACTAGAGGTTCTGTGAACATTCTTTAATAGTTCACTTACTCCTATATTTGAAGCATTGAAACACATGTGGTTCTCTCCTTTACTCCATAATACTAGAATGCCTCCTTATGTCTCTACACCATTCTTGTGCTTGCTGGAATTTTATCCCACACTTATAGAATTTCCCATTCCCATTGAGGTAGTTCCGATAATGCTTCTTCCCACATTTTTTACATGTGAGTGGTTGGTATTTCATTCAACCTTTACATTAGATCCACTATCTTATAACACCATATTTAATATCTTATCACCAAAGACATGGGACCATTCTCCAAACTCTCTCTCCACATTGAGATCACATCAAACAACTTCATTATAACTAACAATGTCTCAGATATCAATAGCCATTCAAATGTATGCTTTTAAACCACTAAGGAATCCTTTAATTTTTCAATCATTTATTATAACAAAACCTGAGTTGTATCTTGAATGCCAAATGATATTTTCTTCAGAAGCCATAATATATTTAGTTTCCTTTTTTTCTTTCTCAATGAATTCTATCTCAATGTTTGTACAAATATCCCAAGGGAAATAATTGTTATGAAACATTATCATAATGTATTCCAATTCCATCTCTTAAAATTTCTTCCTTCGGCTTCATATTCCTAATCATTCCAAACATTGATCAAAATATATATCTACATGATAGACTGGTAGAGTCACATTATCCATATTAGAACAACAAAGCATGGAAAAGATATTCTCTATTGAGTTGATCCACTATTCACAAATGATTGGGTTCTCGTTCGAGTTATCATGGAATTGTCCGTCACACAGTTTGTTGGACGTGTTTCTCCTAATTCCCACTATTTTCTAAAATTTAAATATTCTAAAAAAATAAGTCATCAATTCATTAAAAAATAATATATTCTATTTTGAAATTAACAATAATGTTTTTTCTTGTGGGATCCGTATGTTTATCATCATTCTAAAACAAATATTCTTGGGAGCTTACATATAAGTAGTCTCATACTAATATTTTTCAATAATTTTTTTAATTCTAATTCCCAAAATAGCTAAAAGTTTCTCTAATACCAACTATCATGATCATACTATTTCTTACATCAATAAAATGTGATTTTAAATATTAAAAACATAAAATCATTTCACAATTTGGATAGAAAGTTTTATTATCTTTATAAAATTTGGACTATAAATATATCTTACATAATAAAACATAAAAAATTTATTAATTCCATTTTTTCTAGATTCATATATGACCATTTGTTCTCAATAGTATGATTAATCACATGACGATATACATCAATGAAAGGGGTGAGATAAAATCCAAATAAGAGGATAGATAAGAACATATATCAATATAAAATGGGGTGATAATAATAATCATCGTAAAATCATAATAATAATCATGATTTGAATAATTAGATAAAGGCATGGATTGTAAAAATGAATTAAAATGAAACTTCATGTCGTAGTGGCTAACTACCACACATAATTGTGAACAGATATAGAATCATGTTCAGATATATTTCACAATATCTCATGATATATATCCCATTAACCAATTTACTACAGCACGATATAATTATGGGTGCACCAATCACATCATAAAATTTGCATGTGAAATATAATTATGGGTGTACTCATCACATCATTACATTTACATTATCTTGCATGCCATAGAGAATCAGTATTAATCATGAACATTAAACAACCCATGGAAAGAAATACATTTCATTTCACAAATAACATATTCATGAATAGACATCGTGGATACCAACAGAAATACAGAATAACATACTTGGTATATGAATCATCAATCTTGAGTGATGAAAAAACAATCTCTTGAGAATTAAAAATTTTATTTTTTTAAAGAAGAGTTATTTTGGGAAAAAAATATTTCAATTCTTCATAAAATCATTTTTAAGAGATTTATATCCCACAAGAGATAATTTAATTATAAAAATTTATATTTAAGTTTCATTTAAGGAACATATACACTGAAAATGGAGTATAAGAGGGAAAACCCAATGGAATGGCGTTGGGTTTGAAATTCACCTAACATTATGTCCGAGTGATTTATTCAAATTAATATACAAGATAAAAATTTAAATTCATTAATTAATATATAATGAACCTTTTATTCTTGTGTTTTATTATTTATAATTTAATTATGTTATTATATGTTCATTATTATGAGTTATAGAGTTCTATTTTTTTTTGTTCTGTGACTGTTCGTTTTCGTGATTTTCATGTTCAGTTCACATATTTTTAAGTATTTAAAATAATTTAATATGATAAATATTATCCATAATTGAAATTATATGATCTATGGAACATAAAATATAGTAATTTTTGTCATATATTATTTTGTTATATGTTATGAGGTTGATTTATTATATTCAATGTTTATGACAATGATTTAATTTATTTTGATGGGTTTTACCACTATAATGATCTTATAACATAATATTTACATATATAGGATCCGTAAAATTATATAATTATAACATGTATAAAAAGTTGTTGTTTTCCAATAATAATGGTTTTATGAGAAGACATGAGGGAGATAGTGAAAATTGAAAACACATCATCCATTTTGGCGGTAAATCGTCACAGAAATGCGATAATTATAATTTTAGAATAAAAGGAAAAGGGAAGGGATTTAATGATGGATTATTCCATGAACACATTAAAATTTATGTATATGGAATATAAATTAGTTACCAGTACACTTGGATATTTTTACATGAGTATAGTATATGAAAATAGATTGAAATGAAATTAAAAAGAAAATATTGTTGATTTTAACCCCTTAATATGTCTTCATTGCGAACCTCCTTAGTGAAAAGGGTTTGATATTTTGATGAGAAATGGATTCTAGAATTGGGGGAGGAACATTGGAAGTGTATTGGGCATATCTTGGATAGGGTTAAAGTCCTAGAAGGTGTGAGGAGAAGAGGTGGTGATGGGTGGTGTATATATGAGATGAGAGGGGTGTTTTCTCATTAATTTATTCATTCCATTATTATTTTGGATGAGGACTAGGAGTAGTTTGAGCCTTATTAGTAAATTTATTAAAATAATGAAATATATTTCTAGATTTTGGGATTAAATATTCCTTACATATAAAATGTGAAAATAATTCATGAATTTATCTTTTATCATAAATTATTGAATTTTACTATTCACAAAAATTATTATATTCTAGAAAAATAAAAAAACTCACTCTAACAATTTTTTGACATGTAGAATTCAAAAATGGACACTATTTTATAAAAATAATGTCCTAAATATGACATTTTGAATTATTAAATAAAATCATCATTTATTTGAGAATACCAATTTTTAAATTATAACCGATTTTATGACACTTTGATAATTCAATTTTGGTCGAATAAAAATATAGTATAATCGAATGAAAAATAATAAATAATTTATAAATCAATTTAATGAAAATAAATTTTATTTTAGATTATAAGATTAATTATAAAATTATAAATGAACATTTTATTTTTTTTAAAACAACACTTAATTTATCATTTAGAAACATTTATTTACATATACTATGTTATAATAGTATCATATTTAGAATTTTATGATGCCCAATTTTTTTTAAACATTCATAGCTGAGTTAGATATTCTACTGTTAGGTTACTATTCATAATGGTCATTTTACTTTTCCATGGGTCATGTTACTATTCCATCAATATAGGTTCCTTAATTTCAATAAATTTGACTTATTTCATTCAATATTTATGAGGGTAATTTCTTAATTTAGATATTTATGCTATGTATGTGTTTTATACGATATATTATAATGATAAAAATGAATTAATTCCATTGAAAAAAGATTGGAATGTTACATTCTTACATCCTTTATAAAATTTCACCCTCAAAATTTCTTTTTTACATAAATAAGTTAGGTTATTTCTCATTAATTTATTCCTATAGTTCCCAAGTCACTTCAGTATAAATTTAGTTCCTCTACTACACATTCAAAAGGTGGGTTGTCTTGTTGCATAGAATCTTTTCTCTCTATTCAAAAATCATTAAAAGTTAATCCTTATAAGAGAGATCATCTTCTAACTATACCACCTTCGAGTTATGTTCATGTGAGGGATCCAGTATGTACATCCTCAATAGATATACATAGAACATTTCATGGATTTTATCCATACATAATGGAAGTGAAAATTTATAGTCCACTGCTCATATGTGTTTGAGGATCTCAATGGGAATAATGTACCTTGGGATAAGATTCCATTTCTTTTCAAACCACACGACTATCTTCAATGGTGATATTTGAAGGTGAACATGTCATCAATGTTTAAATCCATGTACCTTCTATGTTTTTCAGCATAGTACATTTGATAACTATGAAAAAGTTTTATATGTTGTTGGATGTCTTGAACCTTATCTGTTATCTCTTTCAGAAGATCTAGTCCAAGATTCTTCTGTTCACCTACATAATCCCAATTGGTTGGAGTTCTACATTGATTTCCAAAAACAGATTCATATAGAGCAATAAAAATCCTTGATTGGTAGTTATTGATATATGAAATGTCAAAAAATTGAAGATGATGACCCCATCCACCTTTTAATTACATTTAGTAGGCTCTTAGCATGTATTCAAGTGCCTAAATAATTGTTTCAGATTGGCCCTCATTTTAGGGGTGATGGGCCATGCTGAAATTTAATTTACCACTCAATGCATGTTGGAGACATTTCTTAAATTTATAGGTCTACCCTCAATCACAATCATCGATGAACAAAATTGGAAACCCATACAGCCTCATCACATGCTTTACATATATACAGGAAATGTTTCAAGCGATAAATCTTGTTCAGTTGAAATAAAGTGGGAAATGGTGAGTTGGTCCAACAAAACCCATATCACATTGTGTCCTATGGATGTCTTTGGGAGTCCAGTGATGAATTCCATGGTGAAATTCTATCATTTCCTTATGGGTTTAGTAAATGGTTTCATCATCCCATTGAACTTATTTTTCCATTCTTTATCTTTATGACATATCAAACACCTTAAGATATATTCTTTAGTATCCTTCTTATTATTGTCCAATTAGAAGTGCTCTCGAAGATCACAATGAATCATGGTAATTCCAGGATGGATAGAGAAAGAATAGATATGTGTGTTATCTAATTTATCCTTCTTTACCTTAGGTTATGAAGGTGCACAAACCAAGATCCAAACAATAACAAACCTTAGACATCAATATGGAACTCTTGTATCTTATCTTCCCTTTCTAAATTCACTTCCTCTTGTAACTCTGTATTGTTTCTTTTTCTTATTTTTGATATATTCCTGGGAAATAATTTGGTTATGATATGATGTATTCCCTACATTTATTATTTCCAAATCTGTCCTTTGTATATCATTATAGATATGTTCTTTCTCAATATGCATCATGGATGTAGTAGCAGGTTCTTTTTTACTACGAGCATCAGCTAGTTTTTCTTACTTCCCGTGGTGATAGTGAATAGAGAAATCACAGTCCTTGATTAGGTATAACCTTATCCTTTGACCCATGTTTAGTTCCTTCTATGTGAATATATATTTTAGAATGTTCCTATTGGTATATATGTCACACTTCTCTTCATAATGGTATTTTCACCTGATTTACAAGTCGAAAAACATATCTAATAGCTCCAGATCATGCACCGGGTAATTATCCTCATCGATGATCAACAATCATTAGGCTTAGGCTATCACATTATCATTATACAAGATTATGCAACCTAATCCATTATTTGAATAATTAACATACATCACAAATCCTTATCCACATGTTGGAAATGTGAGTACATGTGTCCAAAATTATACTTTCACATTCTTCCATATAGATATAGTTTTCCCCATTCCCTTTTGACTTAGTTTGTAGGATAGAAAATCATGATACATTTCTTAGAAAACATCGTTAGTACCAGATAATCTATGACAAAATTGGATTTCCTTGGAACTACTGGGTCTGGGACATTTCTCAATTGTGTTTGTTTTTGAATGGTCCATAGAAATCCATCACTTGTGATCACATTCACCGAGATTGTGAGTTCCTCCATAAAAAATCACACATGTAGAACTTGGTAGATGATTTTCCATCCATGATGATTCCAACATAATCCATATATGTTTTTCATGTTATTCCTTTCTCTTGAATTAAATTGGTATACCATCTGGAAATACTACAAAAAAATTTCATGGTAGTTTCTAATGACTCTATTCATCAAATCCATTAATATTGTAGGTTCACTAGTAATTACTAATGGAATTACTAATAATTCATAGTACCCATACCTTAAATGGAAGGTAGTCTTCTAGAAATTTTCGTTCTTCACCTTTAGATTATGTTATCCAAAATAATGACACATCATTGAGAAGTATTTATCTTTTTATAGTTGATCGAACAAATCATTAATCCATGGAAGAGGATGCTTGTTCATTATGGTGATCTTGTTGAGTTACCTATAATAGGTACACTATCATATTGATCCATCATTTTTCTTTATAAAGTGTACCAGCACACCCCAAGGTGATGTACTAGGGAATATCAACCCTTTTCCAAATGATCTTCCTACTGCTTATTTAACTACTCCAATTCAACTAATGCCATCCTATAGTGAAATTTTGATAATGAGAGTGACTCAGTGTTTGAGTTTTATTAGGAAATCTACCTCATGATTTGGGGGATTTTTGGAAAAAACTTCAATAAAAAATCATTTTACTCCCTCACAATAGGTGTTTCCTCTAAGTTGATGCCTTCCATTTACTCAACCATTTGAGCGAGGTATGCTTCATCACTTTGCATCCACACTCACACTGTTATATGATTTAAAATGTATATTCATGATCTTCTGTGCATTTTTTTAGTGGAGAATGGGGAGGTTCAGAATATGAAAAAATGTTTAGATTTCCCAATAGTTGATGTTTTGTCAATATAATGAGATACCATCCTTTGAATGTATAGAGTCTAATTCCACCATGTGAAGAATCAAGGGATTCACAAGATGAATCATCCCACATATTCCAACAGGAGGAGCTTCCAATAATTAGGGTAAAATTACATCACCACTAAATGTTTTTATAGATAGCAGTACTTAATTGTTTTAGGCCGTTGATTTAATAGTACAAGAACACTTATATGATATTAAAAAATGTGGAGAAACAGAATCAAATAATACTTTTTCCATTCTTGAGTAAATAAGAAGTGTGAATTATTAGAGTTCATTTTATTGATCCACTTTTGAAGTATTGATGGAATTATCCTTCCTTATCTCCTTTGGATTCAGGGGATAATGTTGCAGATTACCGTCGAGGACTTGAGGTTTAGTGCACTGGATTTCATAGTTACCTTTCTACCTATAGTTTAATCATTGACCCATGGTTGGTTCTCTCATTTTCACCATCATATTGGATGGATTAATTATATCTATATTATATTCATGACCATGGTGGCCTTCTATCCAAAACATATAATAATTCCCTATCCCTTTGTGGCAGTTCCAATTATTCTTCTTTACAAATTTTTGACATGTGATTGGTTGGGGTTTCTTTTCACAAATTTCATTTTATCTTCAAGTTTGAGAATCCATCATTGGTTTTTTATGACATTATTCATTAGAAAATTCTTCAAACACCATCTCCCCTTTGAGATCACATAAAAAACTTCTTCATAACATCTATAGTCTTCAATAGATAGAGGCCTTAGACGATGTGGGTTTAAACCACTAAAGATAATATCAATTTTTATGTCATTTTTGATAAAAAAAAGCATACTTTGATAGCCTCGTGATATTTTCATTGTACTACATGACAAATTCCCCTTCCTTTTTCTTCAGCTCAATGAATATGATCTCTATATTTTTATGAAGAGTCTGATGGAAATACCAATTAAGAAACATTATATTAAAGTCTTCTCACTCCATATAATAAATTTCTTCCTTCATCTTGGTGTTACAAATAAATTCTCACCATTTATCGGACTCTCCATCTAGATGAAAAATAACCAATGTTTCATTCTCCTAATCGATATAGTGAAGTATAGAAAAGATTTCATCCATTAAGCTGACCTACAGTTCAGTGATGAGTGGATCATAAGATAAAATAAATATCAGTGGTCATTACCTCATAGAAGAATCGATGGATAGTTTCCCTCTCTTAGTTGAAGGAGAACATTACACACTGTTTGGCATATTGTTTATAGCCTGAGACAGTTTGGCATACATCACCATGAAATTTTGATGTCATCATCTGAAATCATTGGATATGTTGTTTAGTTAATCATTTTATTTTACCTTATAATGTTTGTTGAACTGGTTTCTCCTAGTTCACACCATTTATTATAATAGAAACGTATTTAATGAAAAATTATTCAACAAGTCACGAATAAATAATTTATTATTTTGTGAAATTACCATTATAAGCATACCTTGTGGGATCCAGATGTTTTGAATTTTTCTAAAACAATTCTTATTGGTTTATTATATATACATCGTCTCTTAAAAATTAGTTTCATTAATGTTCTGAAATACTAATTCCCAAATTAACTAATCCATCCTCTAATACCAACAATAGAGTCCCTACTTTTTCTTACACGACTATTACATCATTTTAAAGATAATAAAAAAGAGTTATATAATAAGGATCTAAGGGATTAATATCTGGTGAAATATAGGACCATACATACCTATTAAATAACAATATAAAAAAATTAGGTAATCCCTTCCTATCTAGATGCTTTGTGGCTCTCGGGCTCTCCTAAGTCCAAGTATTCACCTGAGCACATATAGAAAATAAAGGTGTGATCTGAAAGACTAGTAAGAAGATAGATAAGAAAATGGGGTGAATATAATCATCATCATAACATCACCATAATCATAATAATGAGTGACATAATTAGATAGATATTTGGAATGTTGAAATGCATAAAAAAGAAACATCAGTTCTTAGTGGTTAACTACCATGCATAATTGATAAGAAAGATAGAATCATGTTCATGGAAATTTCACTTAATCTCAAGAGATACATAAAATTACCCAATTAAGGGGAGAAATATAAAATTTGGGCCACACTCATCACATCATATCATTTACATACACTATATAATTTTTGTGGAACCTATCACATTATAACATTTTCATTAAAATGCATGCCACATAGAACATATATCAATCGTGGAAAAAAAATAACCAATTGATTGGAGTGGGATTAATTTAAAAAATAACACATTCACGAATAACATTAGTGGTTCCTAAATGGAATAGTAACAACACACTATATGTAGTAGTCATCAATCTTGAGATAAGAAGAAACAATCTCATGATAAGTAGAAGATTTATTTTTGGAATGATGAATTCTTTTGGAAGAAATTATTGATTTTTTCATAAAATAAGATTTGATACATTTAAATCCCATAAAATTTAATATAAATAAAAAATGTTATTTAGGTAACATTAATGTAACAAAAACTCTGAAAATGAAGTGACAGAGGGGAAAAAGAAGGAAATGGGTTTGGTTTGAGAATCCCCTTACCTTATGTCAGGGTGATTTCTTAACATTAATATCATGGATAATCAAATCAAATTAATTAATTAATTAATTAATAATAATTTATATATTATTTTTATTAATTTTATTAATTTTATATTTATTATGTTATTTTATTGTCATTTTAATGATTTATTGATTTCAGTACTGTCGCTACCAGAGTGTTCATTTTCTTGGGTTTAATGATTAGTTCTCTTATTTTTAAGTGTGGAAGTTCATGTGAAATGAGAAGTACTATCCAGAACTGAAATTATATGTTTTTAATGAGAATAAAAAATTAATTTCTCTCATATATATTTTTCTGGTATAGAATGATGATGATTTATCAAACATAATGTTAATGAAAATAATTTAATTTATTTTGGGGGGTTTTACCACCATTATAAGCACACAATAACATGTTTATATAGAGGTTATAGAACAAAATATAAAATATAATATGTATAATTAAATATTATTTAATCATGATAATTAATTTTCTGACATTTTTTTAACATGGAATTGAAAAGTTAAAATGAAACCTCCATAGTAGCAGCAAATTGACACACCATAGATGATATTTTTGTTTTTAGAAAAGAAAAAATTGGGATGTTATTTGAAGATTAATTATTCCATTAACATAATAGATTCATATTATATAAAATGTACTATATTTATCACCCCACTAGGAAATGTGGTGGTATTTATAAGATGAGAAAAAAAATTGATAAGAATTTAAATGTTAAAGAAAGAGGGTTTTACCTCTTCAAATTATCCTCCTTGAGAACCTCAGAAAAATGGTTTTGGAATTTTTATAATACCAATGGATCTTTGAAGTGAGGAAGGGTCTTGGGAAGATTATTTGGTAGACCTAGTAAAAGAATAATTTCCTAGATGGTTTGAGGAGAAGTGGTGGCGAGGTATGGTATTTTTAGGTGGGGGAGGGGTGTTTCCTCAAAATTTTATTCATTAGTTTATTATATTGGATAAATACAATGAATAGTTTGAACATTATCATTAAATATTGTAAAATAATTAAGTAGAGTTTATGATTTTTTTCATACATCAGGTGTACATCAACAATGAATCGAAAAATCATGTATTTAGCTTTTATTGTAAATTATCAAATATTATTATTCACCAAAAATTAATGCATTTTAGAAAAATATCAAAAAAACCCCTAACCTTTTTTTATTTTTAGAATTCATGAATAGAATCCATTTTATGAAAAAAATTATAAAAATTATAATTTTAAATTATAATTAAAATAATCATTTATGCACAAAAATACCAATTTTAATATTATAACGGATAATATGAAACATTGTATAATTTATTATGTTATCATAAAATTACATTTAATCATAAGATAATAGAAAATTAAATTATGAGTCTATTTTATGAAAATATATTTTCATTAAAATAATTATATTATTTCTAAAATAACAAATAAACATTTATGTTTTACAAAAATACCAATATTTTACATATCATTTTAAAAACATTTATTTACTTATACTATGAAATATATATATTTATATATATATATTATATTTTCAATTGTATGATTCCTAAAATTTGTTTATTTTTTCATAGGTAAGGAAACTATTCCATTGGCCAGATTACTATTACTAATGGTCATGTTACTATTCCAAGGGTCATGATACTCTTCCATCAAAATAGGTTCTTTAATTTCTATATGTATCACTTATTTCATTATTTTTTTATAAGGGTATATTTTTTATTTTTCTATCTACACTATTTATGTGTTTTACAAAATATAAGATAGTTACAATAAAATAAATATTTCCATTGATAAAATATTTAGTTAGAATAGGTATACTCTTAAAAAGATAAGGACACAAACTAATATCAACAACCCATGAAATCTCAAAAAAAAACAACTCAGACAAAACACCACGGCTGAGAACCATGGATCACCAAAAAATATAAGGATTATTTTTCAAAATCCACAATATTCATTTCAATGTCAAAACCAAATTACCTGAAATCTACATTTGGAATACTCAATCATCATCCATATCCAATTTTAACACCCAATACTAATTTTCAAATAAAAAAACCTAAAATAAATATTGTAATTAAAAAAAAATTACAAAAAAGAAATATATAGTCTATTTTCCATTTCAAAATCCACTCATGCATATTTAAACCAAAACATAACATAAATCACAACCAACTTCTGAAATATGGAACAAATTTCCATACATAACCCCACCACATGGTTTAGCGAGATATTCCCAAAGAAAGGATCAACCAATAGAAGTAACTCAAACTCTAAACTCGGTCTCCTCATGGGTCTCTCCTCCATGTTTGTCGGTTGTACACCACTGTCTCAACTCCATTTCTATTCTTTATTCACACAGACAAAACAAACGCCTCAAGCATCAGAAAACTCATTGTTACTCAAGCCTTTGGATAAAAAATAGTTCATGACACACTTCTTGTACATACCTATCAAGCCTAGACAATCTTATATCTAAATAAATGACTCCCCAAATAACAGAGGGACCCCCCTGATACAATTTGTTCATTAACCAGGTTGGGTTTCCTCCCAACCCGACACCCAACCTATCTTGCGACAATGACTAAGAGGTGTTCCCAATCATTGTGAGATGGAATCTAGTTCCATAAATCATATACCAAACACTTTTTTTATGATTTATCCAAAAAACAAACAAAAACTAACTAACCAAACATAGTGTGTAACACATATCAAGATGATCCAAAAACACTAAATGAAATAAATACATAAATCGGATCCAATTTCAATGAAAATTTGAAGAAAACATAAAAATAAATATAGAACAAATACCAAACCACAAACGACTAGATCACCACATGTCCTCTTGGTCACCATCATCTAGAAGACCAGCTTCCACCAAGGGAGAATAGAATAAATATATGAACCTTCAAAAGAGCCTCGGTATACTGACCCTGAGTGTCACAAGTAGGGTATGAAAATAAACAACCCAGTAGGTAGGTACCATTGAATCCAAAAATGACAATTCACAAAAAATTCCATAAAGAATGTTTTGAAATACATTCATAAATTATTATTTTTTATCTTTTAAAGAAACAAACACTACTTTCTAGATAAATCCACTTTTGAAAAAAACTAATAGATTTTATTTTTTAAAATATTTTTCCATTTCAAACCCCAGTTCCAAACCAAACTATGAAGGAACAATCCAATCTAGGTGCTCAAAAATAAATATTTCTGGAATAATGTAAATAGTATAGATATAGGAACCCAATAAATATAAAATCAACAGACCAACATATAGAAGAAATAAAATAATAAAATAAATATTTGTATTCATTGGTTTTTTGTAATCATCTTTAGAAGAAACCATTGTATGTACTCAGTTTAGAGTCACCTATTGGCCTACGATGAAACACTATAGTCAATGATCAAATTGGTTGGTCTAAAATATTCTAACATGTGGAAAATCACACCAAGACTAACCTATATAAAGGGGTACCAATCAATATAAGAGATATCAATAAGAAATCATCACTCTACCCTCAATATAACACCAAAAAAATCCCATAATGATATTAAAATTGAGAATTAGGATGTCATCACATGAAAGTCATTTAACATAGAGTATTATTGAATCATTCATTCCATTCCCAAAATATGAAACCTCTTATATCAAGACCTTCTCATCTGGAGGAAAACCATAGGGGTTCTAAATAGACAAAGAATCTATCAATTTTATATCCCTAATGATGTTTCATATTATTTTTAAATACAATTTCAAATGAACCAAATAATAAAATCAGATCCATTAAAATTTATAAACCAAATCAATTTCGAAATCCATTTTCAATGATAAGTTAGAAACAACACTTATGTTACATGATACCAAATGGTCCATTAAGTAATTTAGTTACCAAACCACATTCCATGATTCCAAATGGTCCATGATTGAGGAAAAAAATTTTAAACAATATTTTAGTCTTTTAAAAACCTTGAATCCATTTTGAAAAAATCAAGGGGTTTGAAAGAACAATTTTAGAGAAAGTTGAAAAGATGGGACTGATATGACAGGAAGATTATCTGAATGGTAACGTCATTACATAGAAACTTTTATGAAGGTTCTATTTATATGCATGTCAATAAATATATGTGATCATGGTGATCATATTTGTATGACCATATTCATCAGAATACAAATGGATTACTATAAAAATGTCAATGGGCTCAATGGAGAAGCACAATGGGTGACACATAATTGAAAAAGGGTTCAGAATTAGAAAAAACCCATAATGGAATTCAAAAACTATCCAACATTTACAATTGTACTTATAAAACAACTTTACCAAAGAAAAACCAAGTCCACACATCTTTTTAAAACACCAAAATTTATATTTCATGCAGATAATCATTTTATCAATCATCTTATATAGGAATAGGTATATCCATAACCATAAAAACCCTCCTATAACCTAAATTTTCCATATTTATCACATTTAAATGAATTAAAAAGTAATTTAATCTCATTATAAACATGAATAAATCAAATTAAAATTCATTATGGTTATATCAATAATCAAATCAATGTTCTATAAATAAATAGAATGGAAACATCTACCTCAATGACATGCAGATGCGATTAAAATCTTGAAGGAGTAAGAATATGGCTCAATAGACAACCCGCACACCCTAATATCCAAGGAACATGAGAAACCAAATCAACACTCTAACCTAGGGTTCATCCATGATAGAACCAATCCAAGAGAATCAACAAAACCAAGGTAATGTAGTATGAAATAAAATATTTCATACACAATAATTAATCCTCCCATGTTTAAAGTAGAGTCACATAGAATCCATTGAGGGAGATAAGAGAGATCCTTACAAGGATCCCAAGTATCCAAACAAACGAGTGGGGAGGAAAGGGTTGAATTGGGGTAAAAACATAAGGATGGGAAAAATATATTTTCAAAATTTTAATTAACATGGTCAACTCTCATGATTTGATGCATGGTTTTCCAAATCATGTGGACCCAACATGATGGAGAGGAAACCTAGAGGGTATGACCAAAAGGATTGGGAGACTGTCTACCAACTATGCATCATGTTTCTGTCAAAAATAGAAAAACCCCTCTCACACATTCACATGGTCTCTAAAAGCCTTGCGCAAGTCATGCCCTTGACCCCAGACACCACAAGAGGGATGTATAGTTACTCCCTGGCCTCACATGGTTTGAGATAAATCATGTGAAAACTAATCCAAAAAAACATAAATGAGGAAATTGAACTGTGAATACCATATTCCTTATCCATCAACATGATTTACCCTTAAACATGGAAATCCAACTATGCACAGTCGAAAAAACAACCCAAAAACACAAACACTACAAAACTCTTGTTGACTACATAACTCGTACATCAATCAAGAGAACCAAAACTAAGAAAATTATTCAAATAAAATGAAACCATGTTTAGGGTCTTACAACTATATCTCCCTCCAAAACATGGGGTTATTGATAATATCTCAAGGGATAGAAATGTTATGTGAAGAGGTTAGAGAGTATCTCACTTCAAAAGGATTGAGTGTAATGGAATTAACCTCTACATAAATGTTTACATGTGAATTGGATAGAGGGCCTCTAGGTAAAAAAAATTTGATTTTGATGGTATTATTAATTACTCACAGTTATTTGTGTGAATGGGTTAATGAGTAGATAGGTTCACAAAAGGGTGAGTGTGATGTTGTTAAGCTCTACTCAAAATTTTACATATCAAAATGATTTTATGTAATTATGTTCATAATGATAAAAATAACTTTGGGTATAATTGTGCCACATTTTAATGTTTTTATCAATATTTTTTATATTTTCATGATTGTGTCATATGTTCTCACATTTTTTTTATTTTTTATGTATTATGAGCTAGGTAATGTCATTTAATAATCATTAGTGATATTTTTAAAATATTAGGTTTATTTTTTATTATTTTTACTATCATTTATGTACATACAATATCATAATAATTTATTAATGTTTTTATCTTTTCCTCTATCATATTTATTTATTTTTATACATTATGATATGTTTTTCCATTATTGATCATCTATTCCCACACCATTCTTTTGATTACATTACCTATGTTGTGAATATCATTACATCAAATGAGATATGATGTAATGGGTATAGTGGATAATTATAATGGAAAAAATTTTAGTGGAGTAATAAATTATGATTTCGATCTAGAGAACTTCCAATAAACTAAATATTTCAGTAATTTTGTTATTTCATTGTTTGTGAGATTAATTTTTTAAGCCATTTGACTATTTTATTCTTTAATTCATGATCATTTTTAGTCACTATTTAGTAGTGGTACAATGGATTTTCATCCTTTCTCGATGTGTACATAGGGGTATAACGACCTTGTTCCCTGACCTGTGATAGAGATTGGGCATGATGGCCTTGTGGAATGGTCGGACATATATTTTCCTTGTAGCTATTTATAGATATGTGAGGGGGAATTATGTTGAACCCAAAATAATTACTTATCTATTTATCATTATTTTGGATTCAATCCAAAGAAGGTATAGTTGTGGTTCAAGACATATTAGTTAACACGTAACTACTCAACACATGATTGATTGTTTCTTGACATTTATTAACCTTATTATGAAGTCATACCCTAATTATGAATTTTAAAATATAATAAACATTGGTTTTTTACAAAAAGGACTATACTATAACATCGCAACCCTAATTCCACTAAATTGGTACTCCGATCTGGTTTTCCACAAGGCCTCAAGTGCACCTCTCCATATTCCAGAGGGAGACGATTAGAATTGAGGGACTGGGGTTTGTCTATTTAGAGACTATTCCCTCATAGTAGAGTATATTAATGAATACATAACTATATTACATCCATTCAGTAATAAATATAGCATGGAAGAACTAAATTAACTGAAGTAGAACATGTTTTTATAATAAATAAAAATTCTAAAAAGCCTCGAAAACTAATTCATACATACATCATCGATCACCCACTTTTCCAACCATACATACACATTCATAAAAAAGAATTCAAATATAGTGATCTATTACTAACACTGAATAGACCACATACCTGGTGTCCATACACTATCGAACCAGATCATCCCGATCATATACAAACCACAGGAGCATCTCATCTGATTATGAAAACATGTTCCTCAGCCCTATGAGTCATGTATATATGATCAAACTGAAAAGACATTATATGAAATGTATGAATATGAAGTAGAATTTATAGAATATATAATTACTATCACCATTCCTCCCTAATAATGAACCTATAATATGTTTATATAAGTGCATGCTCATGTAATATTATTATCCTAGACGATACATAATTGGAATGATAAATAAATAAAATGAGAAGAAGTCCACAACAGATCATTGTATCTATGATATCAAACATCTAAATGTAATTCCATTATATATATATATATATATTCCCATATATATATACATGTTCTCATATATAAACATTTATAAAAAATTTAGAGGATCCATAAACGACTCGATCTATTGTCCATCCCTAAACAAAAATATCATCGACTTGACATCATCTTACTAGTGCAATGACCTTAATGAAATACCACTCATGTTTTGTATAATTAATTTGATATATGGGTCTGTAATCCGAATAAAAAATAAATATTTCCAACAGCAACAGAAATCTCACTGAGCAGGCTACATCACCACAGGGGGATACAAGTCATAACACTAACCTCACCCGTACTTGCTTCCAATATATAAATAATGAAGGTTTACATGATGTAAATCTAGATATATAGAAAATTTCCATTGATCTGGATGGAATACCACTCACTCCATGTTTATTAACGCTAATGCCTAATCCCTATGTCCCAACCTATAAGGCGTCATGAAATTACAACATGGATAACCCCGAAGGATTTGTCCCTTAGGTGAGACATGATAGATCACTTGTGAGAAATAATATCCACCCCTCAAGGACTCTAATTTGGTAGAGCATAATCATCCTCATCACTCCAGAGATCTTAATCGTCCATGATTATCCAAATATGTGAAATCCCATGTTAAATAATGCAGTCAAGTAACAGACCAGAGAAAGATTAATCATCCAGATCACATATAAAATTTGGGAGAGAAAACTTATACACATCACTTGTCAAACACAGGAGTGCAGAATCTTCCCCATCACTCAAGAGAATGTAATCATCCATGATTATTAGTACTAGGGCCTCTATGACTTTATATCATAGAAATATTCCAAAAACTAGATCCTACGAATCACCCATAGAAACCCAAATAATATAATATTAAAACTTAAATGGTTAATATCAAGATATCAGGTAGTACCTATGCACATCCAAATAATAAAAATAATAACATGGCTCTGAAGTTGGATGCTGGGAAATATTTTTGGGCATCCAAAAGGAAAATATTGATTACACACGTCATTTTCATCAACCACCAACCTAGAAACACCCCTGGAAACAATCACTACATCATTAGTAAACATGTAAATGCATAACATATCGTGTGAGGGTGGCCTAAATTATAAACGCATCACTACTGCACATCCACTCAAGATTATAAGTTCAACATGGGTTCTAAGTTGACAACCACCACCATATCTACCTCAACTCAATGTTATATCTCTGGGTTATTCAAACATTTATCCACACTATAGGTCCCTCAAGTCAATACATATATGATGATTCATACTAAAAATTATAATGTCCATTACATAAGTGAAATCATCCTTCTCAGGATCACCACCAACGAAGGTTATAGTAGGAATACTACATGGCCTCCACGAGCGGTAAGTAATAGAGGAATCCTATAAGGGATCCTAAAAATGGTACATATTTTTTTCATTCTATAATGGTCCCTTGATAATTATAAAAATAAGATGCATCCAACAAAGGATCCTCAAAATAGAAACATGGTAGAGGGATCCTACAAGGGATTACCTATACCAACATGTATGAAATGAAATAGCATTAGAGAATCTTTGTAACAACAATCAGATAGTGGAATCCAAAATGAGGCCCACATATTTGAGACATATACAGAGGAATACTACATGGGATCCTCAAAAACAACTAGTCGCATTGCCTCCTAGTCTAGAATGTAACATCTCTCTGTGGATATGTCTATAAAGGAAGAGCCATGATAACATTAGCCCAAATAGATTTCTCTTGTCTCATCTTAGAGAAATGGCCTTAACCAATATTTTCTAAACATCCAACATATCAGTCTCAATCCTGGTCTCTCACTCAGGACATGGCTGGATCTGATAACTTGAAGATGAAACTATGTGGTTATGAAAACACATGAAATTACACATAGGAGTACTTGAATAACCTCAAGTGTTATACCATTGAGATCCACATGGAAGGAGACTTAAAATGGAATAATCATGTTTCTAATTTCCACTCTTGAGATTAATGGAAGAAAAACGCTCAAAATGGGATCAAGGGGTAGTGCATGATGTGGATCCTTGAGTACATGGTGTGCACTCCCAAACCCCACATAGGCATGTACTCTCATCGGACATGTCCTATAAATTCCCAAATATAGGGAATGTTCATAATGTACATAGAGTTTACCCAATGTGGGGTACCAGTAAATATATCTTACATAGCATAGACTTGTATATCTTCTGTTCATGTACATCTAGAGGGTGTTCCACCCACTAGGGATCAGTTAATGTACTCAACAAGGCGATGTTCCCCTACATGGGTATCTGGATGGGCACTCTACTAATTTGTCGACTCCCTATACGTGGTTTGTATAACCCAAACATGGACCATTCCTCATAAAATTCATCGTCTCTGAGAGAATAACATAAGAAATGTTGTTCTTGAACTACACATTGTGTGATCGGGATTCCCTAATGGGAAACCCCTCGAATTGGACTGAAACACTGTTTTCCCCCAAAAGAAAAAGAACAACCCCCAAGGGGTCCCAAGTATTAATAATAGGTGTTTAAAACATTAAGAAGATGAAACTATGTTTATTTATGGAAATACATTAAAATTATTAGCTTTTGGTGGAATATTTTGAATCCTCAGCTGTTTCTATACTCTACAACCACCACACGAGGATCTGGATCATCTCAGGTTCTGTGATAGTACTACTCTTCCTCTACCTATGTTTATCCCTATCCATATCTCTCTACCATCTATGTCATGTTGATGAAGATCCCAATAGAAACTCCATGATAATCTAGGGGATAATAGAATAAATAGAAAATGAAAGAATGAAAATGAAGAAAATTAAATGAAAATGAAAAACAGTGCATGACCCTGTTTCGATGCCCCACATGAGTTTATTCCACACATATGAAAAATTATATATTATATACACAATAGAGGATTAAAAATCTCAATCTAACACTACATTCATAAGATATGGCTGAAAAAACATGGATGAATAAATTAATATTCAATTAATTAAATATTAAATATTAATTATTATGTTAAAATTATAATGGTATAGAATTTTACCAAACTCATGTCCAACAGTAAAAACCCTATTCCAGGACCAATGAATAGTGTAAATAAATTATATGATATCAGATTCTTAGAAAAAATGGCCATTTTACACCTTACATGCATCTCAAAGCATACAATCTCCCCACTATAAACCATCTCATCCCCATGAAGCCTTGGTGGGAGTACCAACATCTATGATATCAACCTAATTATGAGTATAAATCTATATCTTATCCATCGAATTATAATTCATATATAATTCATAACTATTCCATTATGTAAGACATTTAAGTGCAACCAATATGGTTCTCCCCACTACAAGATCACACTTATTTTTGTGTATCATCTAAACTCTAAGCACAAAAGATCATGGAAAATGCCTAATTTAAGCTTAAAATTATGGTAACCACCCTCAAATAACCAATGGAACACACCACGACATATGAATTACCTTACACAGCTCCTCGAGAACAACCTCAATAGGATACACTATAAATATAGTAATTAGATTTTAAATAAAACATGCTCTGTGTATGTACAATTCTCTCTCATCATACCAAAAAAGAATTGAACAAAAAGAATTATCATCTATAATAATGGGTACACTTGGATTTAATTAAAAGGAATATATTTATCCTCTGAGCCATTATCACATTAAACAGTATTAACATTCCTTAGTCCAACATATGACACCATGACTCCCAGCAATGCATGTTTAAGTCTTAACATAGGTCAGCCATCTTGCTACACCCAAATTATATCTGATGTCCCCTCTAACTCTAATAGACCTTCATTATTTAACCAAAACTTTTGGGAAACCATTCTTTTGAAAATACTTTTAAACATCATTCCTCATCTCACACACGACCACCCACTGATTAAGATTTAAATAGTACCACACAAAATAGGTGTGTACAATTATCAGTAGAATTATACTACCATGATTAATTCAACACATTGCTATGTTGACCCTACTATTCATTAATCCAAACTATCCCTAGGATCCTTGGGAAATCCTCTTCAAAATTGATCATCACACCTCTTCTAGTATTTAATCCTTGACATGTGATCTCCTATTTATTTTCCTAGTCATAATCATCTACCCACACACATACTACATTAACAATAATGGAAACACTGGTAAATTGGGTTGGGAAAGTGAACAGTTCAACCCAGAAAGGCTAGTTTGAAAAAACAAGCACGAGATGTTCCTTCACTAAAATTGAAGTCATAAACATTGATGTATTGAAAAACTCAGGAACCTATTATGAATCTGTCTAAGAATGAGGGTATAACCAAGATCACTACCTGTAACAACCTAAACTATTTTAAATAAAGTTTCCATTTGAGATTAAATTAAATATATTATTATTTAATGTTGTTATATAAAAAACCTTAACTTCATTGGTTATATATTTTTATTTATAATAAAATTAAGAATATTACTATTTTTAATATATATGTTTAATAGTGATCACAGGATTAGTATAAATATAGGGCTCTAATGAATTCAATTGACTCGGACAAAGGAAGGGATGTACTTATAGAGTATGATTATACCATATGAAGCCAATTTATTATAATTACCCGACCAAAAAACATTACATAATATTGAATTAAATGAATAATTCACATTGAGGATCTTTTCAGGTTTAGAGTATTAAAGATTTAGACCATGACTATTACATTAAATCTCAAAGATTAAAAAGTATACACTTATTATAAAGTTCCATTTTTTCATAAAATAAAAACTCTTTGAAAAAAAGAGTCATGTCTAGTTTCATGTTTTAGACAACATTAATTTCCCTTGATCCCATCCTTGACCCTATTCTTCTTTAAATCCTGTGAAAAACATTTAAATACATGGGATGAGCATAAAAAGCTCCGTAAGCATTATAAAACAAAGAAGGAAAACATTAGATCATCAATACATACATAACACAAGCTCTTTAACATACCACATGAATTCCAGAGATTTATGAAATACACATAGAAATCATAAATCATAAAGGTAACTTTTGGCATCCATATCATACTTATCCTGTAGCTATCACAGCTACGTAGGGAGTTACATTTGGAATACCCATCACAGTATATTCCCTATATCTCTCAGAAGAAACATTCATGTTTACCTCTGTCATGTTACCCAATGCATTGGAGAGCTATCTCGAGCTCAACTGCCCTAGGTTTATCATGCAACCACCCGTATACGTAACAATGCCCAAGAACCATAACATAGTCAAACATATAAAAAAACATAAAGGAAAGGTAAAATTTCCACATTTCAATCGCGATATACCATTTCACGATATTGAAATAATAAATCAATTCTCAGAACCATTTTCAATACCAAAATATGTAAAAAGAGTATATGGTATTTATTTTCCATTAAAAAAATTATGGCTTGTTACGGAAGCCAAATATCAAATAATACTCGCGTCGGTGGATAGGTTATTGTCACCACTTACATTTGAAAAAACATTCCTTTATTTCGTTTATTAAAACTCATCGTAGAGAAAAGATTAATTTTGAATAAAAGTAAAAGTCAAAGGGTTTTATACACCGTATAAAATAATGTTGTGTATAAAATAAACTATGCCTCAATGAAAGAAGATTGAGATGAAGTCCCTTACCTCATGTCCGACTTGACTAGATCATTCTTTAATCTCATTAATAATAAAATAAAGTTAATTTCTACTTTCTTATGAACCTTTTTCATGTTTATTATTACCTTTATATCACTTATTATCTTTTTATACACATTATGTAATCATTTAAGTAAATAATGTTTTTTTTCGATATTTGGTACTTGAGTCAGAAATGGACTTCTAATAATTACATGTTGTTCATGTGGTAAAAGGATAATTATATCCAGAATGATATTCATGATTTTGATATCATATTTATTATATATATACAACATGTACATGTTTTTATAATAGTACATAACATTTAGAGGTAAGAAATGAAATGCACCATTCATGGAGACGGTAAGCCGTACGTACGCATGAACGCTACTTTCATTTCAATTTATTATTTTAATGGAATTAAAACATAATGATACATAGGTATATTATAATTCCAGTATAATATAATATATAATATCATTAACTCCAAGCTTTATACATCCCACATAAGGCATTAACGAAATACATCACTTTGAGGGGGCGGTAGTCCGCACTTCCTCAAATGAGATTATCGTATTTACCAAGTATAGAAACCAAAAAGGCATGCTATTAATGGGAAGAAAAGAAGCATATGGAAATCTAAAACATAATATATATCATATATAAATACATTTTCATCATAATTTCCACCATGAGATGTGGTTGGAGATATTTGAACAATCATCATTTCGTGAGGCATTAGTTTTCCATCCACATAATCATTATGTTCTTCATCCATTAGATAAAGGTGTGTCTGAGTGTAGTTAGCATCATTATCATAACAAAATCCTAGTATATTTATGATAATGGTGTTGTTACAAATCAATGTAATAAAAAGAGTTTAGGGGTTGGAGAAGTAAAATAAAAGAAAACAATTTAAGAGAAACTGTTACCATTAATTTGGGTTACTCACTTTGGTTTGAACCAAAAGACTTCTTGAAGTGCCTTCTGCTTATGGTAAGGCTTCTAGGAGTAGTAGAGGGATGTATGGAAGTTAATTGGGCAGATTTTGAACGATCCAAGAGGCTTTAGAGGTGTGAGGAATTGGTTAGAAATGATATCATTTTATAAGGGGGAGGAGGGGCTCTTTAAGAAAGTGTAGAAATATAATTTTATTATAAACATATCTTCGGTTTCAAAAGGACCAAAAATATTTAAGTTCAATGATAAGATGACTCATATTCGAAATAAAATCATCCAATCAGAATTGGACATGTTTTGGATGATATTGTAATCATTATATTATTATTTAATTAAATCATTTATTAATGAGGTAAATACTACATCATTATTGTGTCATAAATAATTTAATTTATTTGATGTATAAAAATTATAAAAAAAATACCAAGATGTAGGAAATATTTTTATCTTTATAAGTAATATTTATAGTTGAAAATATAATTTATATAACACCTTATAAAAGATAATTTACTAAAAGATATTTTCTTTTTTCATTTTTGCCTTTACGTTTAGTTAATTAACCTAAATTGTCATTATCACTCCCAAGTGGTTCAATGGGATCCCAAAATCGACCCAAAGATTCCCATGGTGGTTAATGACTCAACCAATAAGGTTTGGGCAAGTTTTAAAGTAATTTAGAATTATTATAATTTTCTTTTTACCTTAAATTATCATATTTACCTTTAATCACGGTAAATAAAAGTCAAAAGTTACTATTCACTAAAAATTATTTTCATCTTATTGAACCACATTTTACTTCTTGATAACAAACATGTATGTTATATTTTTTGAAATTCAATTCATAGAAGTGGTAAAATTTCATTTAAATGAAAAAGTATGTTTTTTTATCTACAACTAAGTGGTTTCACTATTCATCAAAAATTGATGTTTTTTAGAAAAATCACAAAAATTCATCCTAAATTTTATTTGATATTCCGAATTCGAAAATGATTTTTGTTTTTCCAAATTCAAAACATAGAATTGGCATTAATTAATTTTAAAATTAATACCCATTATCAAAAAATAGCGTGTTTTTAAGAAACAATAACTATCAAAAGATTGATACTTGTTTATGTCCAATTTCAAAGTGAAATTAATTCCAATGACCAAAATTCGATTAAATGGTAAAAATATATTTTAATTTCAATTTAAAACCAATTAAAAAGATAATCTAACCATATAAATAAATTATATTAAAAGACACTTTTGAATTAAAATACAATATTTTCACTATTTATTAAAAAATGAACTTTATCAGAAAAATCCCAAAACATTACACAAAGTAAATTTTTATTACCCCATTCTGAATAGGGATTTTATTTTGTCAATTAGAATTTCATAATGTGAACAATACTATATTTAAACAGGGTTCACCATTAAAAGGCGATAAATCGTCCTTTTAATGTAAATTATGCTTAAAATTAGATTCACTCACATTTTAAGCCTCTAACTTTTTATTTTATAATGTAAATACATTTAACAATCATGTATAATCATATTTCAGTTATTTTTGTTCATTCCCACCAATACAACGACTTGGAGTTAACTACCATTTAAAATAATAATATTATATTATTAGTGTGCAATGTAAGATTTCAAAGAAACCTGTTGTTGCTTATCAGGTACTCTAACGAACATAGAAACCCCTTTAAATTGAAATGAATATTTAATTCACAAATATTGATAAATATAAAATATGCCTTATTCTTCATTTACCTGGGATGTTGCATCGTTCCCCCCTTTTGGAAATTGGGTCGTCGCAATTTTTATTTACTTATCAAAATAAGTGGGGGTATTTATCCCTCATAGCATTTTCAGATTCCCACGTTGCCTCTTCAAAACTATGGTTCTTCCAAAAAACCATCACTTGGTGAATTACCTTATTCAGAAAAACATTCTCTCTATGGTCAGGAATATGGAATTTCTATTCTTTATAAGAGATACTCTCTTACAACTGAACTATCTCTAGGCTCAAAACATGATATGGATCTGGCATATACTTTCTCAACATCGAAACCTGAAAAACATTGTGTACCTAGGACATACTTGGAAGTAAATCCACTCTGTACGCAATTGATCCAACTTTCTCCAGGATTTCATAAGGTCTAATGATCCTCGGACTCAACTTTCCTTTTTTACCAAAACACATCACTCTTTTCCATGGAGAAACTTTTAAAAAACTTGATCACCTACCTCAAAAGAAATATCCTTCCTCTGGTTGTCCGCATAACTTTTCTGCCTACTTTGAGCTGTTCTCAAGTGCTTCTAAATCAATTGAACTTTCTCTTCCATCTCTTCTACAAATTATGTTCCCATCTTCTTCCATTCACCTACTTCATCCCAAACAGCTGGAGTTCGACACCACTTCCCATATAATGCCTCAAATGGAGCCATTTGTATACTGGAATAAAAACTGTTATTATAGTAAATTTCAACCAAAAAAAGATGTTGGTCCCAACTTCCCTGGTAATCCATCGAGCTAGCACATAACATATCCTCTAAGGTATGAATAGTTCATTCTGACTACCCATCTGATTGGGGATGAAAAGCTGTACTAATATTTAATTCAGCACCCAACGACTTCTGAAGGCCTTTCGAAAAGATAGAAGTAATCATGGGATCATGATCAAATACCATAGAGAGAGGAACACCATGCAACTTTAATATCTCTTTGACATACAATCTAGAAAGTTGATCTAGAGACAAATTATCCCGAATAGGAAGGAAATGAGCAGATTTAGTAATCGATCAACAATAACCTAGATTGCATTATTACCTCATGATGTTTTTGGTAATCCCACAACGAAGTCCATGGATATATTTTTCAATTTTTACTCTGGAACCGGTAAACATTGAAGCATCCCTTTTGGTAATTTCCGCTCTGCTTTAACATGCTGTCAAGTAAAACACCTCATAGTAAAATCAGCAATATCTTTTTTCATTACATCCCACCAATAATACTCTTATAGATATACGTACACCTTAGTACATCCAGGATGAACTGAAAACGGATAACTATGAGCTTCACACAACAACTCATTATTCAACTATGATTCACAAGGCACACATAATCTCTTTCCAAATATCAAAACACAATCATTTTCAACGTTAAAATCAAGAAACTTACCCTTCTGAACCAACTTTACCTTTTTCTACAACTCACTATCTTCTTTCTATGCTTTCTTTATTCTGTCTGATAGAGATGATTTCACTGACACCTCAAACAAAACAGAATAAATTAATGAAACAAAAAATTCTATTCCAAAGTTCATCAAATCCAAAACCAAAGGATCTCATTCCAAACATATCATGGTTAATGAAGCATTACTTTTTCGACTCAAAGCATCATCCTCATTATTTGCTATTTCTGGATGGTAAAGGATCGTGCAATCATAATCCATGATTAATTCCAACCTTCTCCTTTGTATCATGTTCAATTCTTTCTAAGTGAATATATACTTAAAACATTTTTTATCAGTATATATTTCACACTTCACTCCATACAAATGGTGCCTCCAAATTTTTAAATAAAAACAACAGCAGCTAATTCCAAATCATGTGTAGGGTAATTTAACTCATGAGGTTTTAACTGACGTCAAGCATAATCAATTACTTGATCATTATGCATTAGGACACAACCCATTACATTCAATGAAGCATCACTGTAGATAACAAACTCACCATTTCTGGATGGAAGTGCCAAAACTAGAGCATTCACCAATATCCTTTTCAATTCCTAAAAACAATCATCACATTCTTTTGTCCAGATGAACATAACAACTTTTTTAGTTAACTTAGTCATTGGACTAGATAATCGTGCAAAATTTTTAACAAACCTTTGGTAATAACCATCCAAACCAAGAAAACTACAAATCTCAGTTATATTTTTGGGTCTTGGACATTCTTCAAAAACTTTTGTTTTAGCAGGATCAATAGTTATGCCATTTTTTGAAACAATGTGACCAAGGAATGAAATTTGTTGTAACCAAAACTCACACTTGCTCAATTTTACAAACAATTTATTTTCTTTTAAGGTTTTCAAGACACCCCTTAAATGACTTTCATGTTTCTATTTACATTTGGAATAAACCAAAATATCATCAATGAACACAACCACAGACTTATCCAAGAATTCACGGAAAATTCTATTCATAAGATCCCCGAATACAGCAGGTGCACTGGTTAAACCAAAATTCATAACTACAAATTCATAATGGCCATATCTAGTATGAAACGCCATCTTCAGAATGTCTGCTTCCATTACTTTCAACTGATGGTACCCCGACCTCAAGTCAGTCTTCGAAAAATACTGAGCTCCCTAGAGCTAATCAAACAAATCATCAATATGCGGTAAAGGATAGTTATTCTTAACAGTGATGTTATTCAATGCTCTATAATCAATTAAAAGTGTCATTGAACCATATTTCTTTTTAACAAACAATACAGGATCACCCTAAGGTAATGTTCTAAGTCGAATGAAACCTTTTTCTAATAACTCCTACAATTGCTTCTTTAACTCTAAAAGTTCAATTTGAGCCATTCGATAAGGGGGTTTTGAAATTGGCCTAGCATCAGGAACTAAGTCAACAGTAAATTCATCTTTTTGATCATGTATAATACTAGGAAAATCATCAGGAAAAACATCATGGTACTCATTTACCACTGGAACATCATTAATCTGAACAGTTCCATTGTTTTCAACAATATGTGCAAGGTAACATTCATTTCTATCATTTACTAGTTTCTCAGCGTCCTAATATGTTATCAAAATAAAAGGTTCATTCTTGTACAAAAAATGTAAATCTTTCTGAAAAGAAAACCCTTTATCTATGAATTAAAACATAGCATGATAAAGAGAAAGCCAATCCAATCACAAAATAACATCAAACTCTACTAGAGGAAAAACAATAAGTTTTGTAGGACAGGAAGGTTCTTATAGTTTCTTTTGGTCTCAACATTTCTTCCATGTGTTTTTACCATAAGTTCAGTATTCATATCATGAGATGGAATACCCAATTTACTAAAAAACTTTTAAAAAATGAATGAGTGTGTAGACCCTGAATCAAACAACACATTGGCATAATCTGAACAAACAAATAGTATACTTGATACTACTTCATTTGATGGACCAACATCTGCTGAAGTAGTTGCAAAGGATTTGACCACCCCCTTTGGCTTGTAGTCTGGAAGTTTTCCCTTATTTGAGTTATTTTTTGGACACTCATTTGCATAATGACCCATTTCATTGAACTTAAAACATTTTAATAACTGTAAATCAGATTTTGTCTTACCATTACCCAGCTCTTTTTCAGTGCAATTATGAGCCTTATGTCCCATTTTACCACATCGGTAGCACTTACCATAATTCAAAAGACATTCCCCAACATACTTTTTACCACAATTTTCACAAAATTTGAACTTAATTTTCTTACCATCAGACTTTTTTGAAGAGTTCTTACATTTTTTCTGCCACTTAGACCTCTTATTATGTTGTTTTTCAAAGAAGACCTGATCATCGGCAAACTGCATTTCCACCTTATCCGCACATCGAACAAATTTTTCATAACTATTGAACTCACGAAAATCTAAAGCCCTTCGATACTTTGTCTTTAATCCTGAGTAAAAATGATTGATTTTACTATCAAGATATCGTATGAAATTCGGAACATACTATGCCATTCTAGTGAATTTTTCTTCAAAAGAATCCATTGAGTCATCCTCCTGCCTCAATTCCAAGAATTGATTTTCCATCATAAAATGAACCACCTTAGGAAAATATTTCTCAAGAAACATACCTTTGAATTCATCCCAGTCAAGAGCATCAATCTCCTCACAATCCCTGATATTTTTCACCATCGACACCCACTGATCACCATCACCTTCAAAACGGTAAACAACAAGACTAACCTTTTGATGTTATGAGAACCCTATAACATTGAAAATAATCTCCAATGCTTTAATACACCCTTCTTCTATATTAGGGTAAGATGATCCTACGAATGATGGGGGATGTTGCCTCATGAAATGCTACACTACCGACATGTACCGCTGTGGTTGGTCTGGCTGACCTCGTGCATGGATACCACCACCATTTATAGCCTGAGTCAACTATGCTATCACTACAACAAACTATTCAGTTCTGATTTCGACCATCTCAGGTTTTTGATTTGGAAGGTTGTCTTCCTCATGATGTCGTCCCAACATAGCTGCCTTGTTTCCTCTGTGGAAAACCATTCTGAACATAGAAATATCTTAGGTGAAGCAACATGGTAATCTGTAAATGCTATATCATTAACATAAATTAAGTTATGAATATTAATTTAACAATACCCTAACACCTAATGTTATCTAAACCAATATATGATACCAACTATAAGAACCTAGCCTTAAAAAATACATATTACTGAATTAAACGAATAACTCACATTGAGGATCTTTTCAGGTTTAGAGTTTTCGAGAATTAGACCATAACTATTACATTACATCTCAAATATTAAAAAGTATACACTTATTCTCAGATTCCATTTTCTCATAAAATAAAAACTCTTTGAAAAAAAGAGTCATTTCTAGTACCATGTTTTAGACATCATGACTTTTCCTTGACCCCATCTTTGACCCTATTCATCTTTAAGTCCTGTGAAAAACATTCTAAAACATGGGATGAGCATAAAAAGCTCATTAAAGGATATAAAACAAAGAAGGAAAACCATAGATCATCAATACATACACAAAATAAGCTCTTTAACATACCTCATGAAATCCTAAGATTTATCAAATACACATAGATATCATAAATCATAAAGGTAACTTATGGCATACATATCATACTTATACTGTAGCTATCACAGCTACATAGGGAGTTCCATTTGGAATACCCATCACATTATATTCCCTAAATATCTTAGGAGAAATATTCACATTAACCTCCGTCATGTTACCCAATGCATTGAAGAGCTATCTCAGGCTCACCCGCCCTAGGTTTATCACAAAACCACTTGTATACGTAACAAGGCCCATGAACCATAACATAGTCATAACACATAAAAAACATAAAGGAAAGATAAAATTTCCACAGTTCAGTCACAATATATCATTTGGAGATATTGAAATAATAAATCCATTCTCAAAACCATTTTCAATACCAAAATACGTAAAAAGAGTATATGGTATTTATTTTCCATTAAAAAAAGTACTGCTTGTTAAGGAAGACAAAGATCAAATAATACGCACGTCAGCGGAAAGGTCATTATCACCGCTTGCGTTAAAAAAAACATACCTTTTTGTCGTTTAGTAAAACGCTTCGTTGTGAAAATATTCCTTTGGAATAAATGAAAAAGTCAAAGGGTTTTATACATTGTATAAAAGAAATTTGTGTATAACATAATCTATGCCTCAATGGAAGGAGATTGGGACGAAGTCCATTACCTCGTGTCTGACTCGACTCGATCATTCTTCAATCTCCTGAATAATAAATTAAATATAATTTCTACTTGATTAAGAACCCCTTTCAAGTTTATTTTTCATTTTATATCTCTTATTATCATGTTATAAACATTATTTAATCATTTATGTTAATAATGTTCGTTTTTTCGATATTTGGTACTTGAGTCAAAAATGGACTTCTTATAATTACATGTTGTTCATGTGGTCAAAGGATCATTATATCCATAATGATATTCATTATTTGGATATAATATATATCATATATATCCATCATGTACATGGTTTAATAATAGTACATAACATTTAGAGTTAAGGAATGAAATGCACCGTTTATGGAGACGATAAGTCGTACGTACGCATGAACGCTATTTCATTTCTATTTCTTATTTTAATTAAATTAAAACATAATGATACATAGGTATATTATAATTCCAGTATAATATAATATATAATATTATTAATTCCATCCTTTATACATCCCACATAATCCATTAACGAATCACATCACTTTGAGGGGGCGGTAGTCTGCACTTCCTTAAATGAGATTATCATATTTACCCAATATATAAACCATAATGGTATGCTGTAAATGGGATGTACAGAAGCATAAGGAAATCATAAACATAATATATATAATATAGAAATATAGTTCCATAATAATGTCCCCCATGAGGGGCGGTTGGAGATATTTGAACAATCATCGTTTCGTGAGGCGTTGGTTTTTCCATCTATAGAAACATTAAGTTCTTCATCCATTAGATGGAGGTGTGTGTAAGTGTAGTTCTAATACTTCTCATAAAAACATCCTAGTGTATTTAGGTTACTGGGTTTGTTAAAAAATAATTGAATAAATAGATTTTAGGGGTTGGAGAAGTAAAATAAAATAAAACAATTTAAGAGAAACTGTTACCTTGAATTTGGGTAACTCAATTTCATTTGAACCAAAGGAATTCTTGAAGTGCCTCTTGCCTAAGGTGAGATTTCTAGGAGGAGAGGGATGTAGGGAGCCTATGTGGGCAGATTTTGAATTAGTCAAAGGTCTTGATATGTGTGAGGAATTGGTTATAAATGATCTCTTTTTATAAGGGGAGGAGAGGCTCTTTAGGAAAGTGTGAAAATATTATTTTATTATAAACATATCTTCTGTTTCAAAAGATCCAAAAATAATTAAGGCCAAAGATAAGATGGATAATATAAAAAATAAATTCATCCAATCAGAATTGTACATGTTTTGGATGATATTTTAATAATTATAATATTATTTATATAAATTATTTATTAATGAGGTAAATACTGCATCATTATTGTGTCATAAATAATTTAATTTATATGATGTCTAAAAATTATAAACAAAATACCATGATATAGGAAAACATTTTAACTTTCTAATTAATATTTATAGTCTAAAATAAATTTTATATAACCCCTTATAAAAATTAAATTTCTAAAAAATATTAGCTTTTATCATTTTTGCCTTTTCTTTAAGTTAATTAACCTAAATTGTCATTATCACTCCAATGTGACTTAATGGGGTACCAAAATCGACCCAAATATTCACATGGTATTTAATGACTCAACCAATAAGGTTTGGAAAATTTTTAAAGTAATTTTAAATTATTATAATACTCCTTTTACCCTAAATTACCATATTTACCTTTAACCACGGGAAATAAAAGTCAAATGTTACTATTAACCAAAAATTATTTCCATATTATTGAACCACATTTTACTTCTTGATAACAACCATGTATGTCAAATTTTCAAAATTCAATTCACAGATGTGGTAAAATTTCATTTAAATGAAAAAATACGTTTTTTTAACTACCACTAAGTGGTTTCACTATTCATCAAAAATTGAAGTTTTTTTGAAAAATATGAAAAATTATGCCTAAAAATTAATTGATATTACAAATTCATAAATGATTTCTATTTTTCCAAATTCAAAACATAGATTTTGAATTAATTATTTTTCAAATTAATTTTTGTTATCAAATCAAATAGCGTGTTTTTAAGAAACAATAACAATCAAAAGATTGATACTTGTTTATGTCCAATTTCAAAGTGAAATTAATTACAATGACCAAAATTGGATTAAATGGTAATAATATAATTTAATTTCACTTTAAAACAAATTAAAAAGATAATCTAACCATATAAAAAATTACATTATAAGGCACTTTTGAATTAAAATACAATATTTTCACTATTCATTAAAAAATGAACTTTATCGGAAAAATCCAAAAAAAATTACACAAAGTAAATTTTTATATCCTCATTCTAAAGAAGGATTTTATTTGGTCAATTATAATTTCTTAAAGTGACCATAAATATATTTTAATAGGTTTCGCCGTTAAAAGGTGATAAATCGTCCTTTTAATGTAAATTATGCTTAAAATTAGATTAATTCCCATTTTAAGCCTCTAACTTTTTATTGGATAATGTAAATACATTTAACAATCATGTATAATCATATTGTAGTTAGTTTTGTTCATTCACACCAATACAACGACTAGGAGTTAACTACCATTTAAAATAATAATATTATATTATTAGTGTGCAATGTAAGATTTCAAAGAAACCCGTTGTTGCGTATCGGGTACGCTATCGAACATAGCAACCACTTTAAAGTAAAATTAATATTTAATTCACAAATATTAATAAATATGAGATATGTCTTATTATTCATTTACTTTGGATGTTATATTTATCATATCTTAAATGGGATATAGCATCACTAGGATTTTCTATTAACCAATACCAAGATGAGAGCCGACAACTTAAGTAAGAGTGTACCATTTACAGGAGAATTTCATGTTAATCATGTTCACGACCCAACCCACGTTTGTTGAATGGCCCCATTAATGTCTCAATGTTGTGCACCTTACACATAGGGTGTAATCCAGTGTAATAAAATGATATGTATCAAGACCTAAATAAAATTAATATTAATATTGTATATAAATATTTTTTTCCCTTTTTATTATTACTTTATAAATGTTTCTGATTTTAATTCAATTAAACACAAATTTTATTTTTACGTAATATTAAAATTTAATTAAAGGATTTATTTTCATTAACTACATTATTTTTTAAAAAAATAGTATTATTAAATAATATTAATTATTTATATATGGTCATGTGTTTTTTATGAAGTGAAACAATTTTTTATAAGGGTTCAATAACTGTTATTACTAGAAATATAAAAAAGTAAATAAATGTATAATTATATATTATAAATGAAAATTAAAATATATTAAAAAATTATTTTGATAAAATGAATATTATTTTGGAATCATCAAATCAAAATTATACATTGGATAATTATTCATAATTTAATGAGAAAGATGAATTTCTAGGTAAAAATTAAATACCGTATTAATATATGGTCTATTTTATGACATCATAATGTCTCAAAAATGTTTTAAAAGATAATTTAAAGGGTATAATTGGACAAGTATATGTTTTCAACATAATATAATTTGATTTTTTTACTTGATTAGTTTTTTTAAGCCTTTATGAATCATCCAAAACATATAATATATTTTATGAATTTAAATTCATTTCTTTAAAAAAATGACTCACCTCCAAAAAATAAAGTGTAATATTTTAATAATTTCTTCCCTTTTCCAAATAAATGTATTAAAACCTCTGAAAATTATAAAAAACCATGGTAAAAAAAATCCTTGGATGGTGTGTGGATTGTAATATTATGTTTTGTAGAGATCAGAACCTAAATATTAAAGAAATACGTCTATTTTCATATACAAACCCACCAAAGCTCCTACTTCTATTAACTAAAAATATGTTTATAAATACCTTAATATTCTATTTAATCTATATAATCCTCAAAATGTTCCCCCAATCTCTCAGGAATCCCATTTCAATCTTTTGGTGCCATACTCTTAAGGTAAGAGATCCTCTATTTCTCACTTTAATTAAAGAATATATTCTATGTTGTGAACTTTTATTTTTAATTTCATAATTATGTAATATGTTTTTAGACCCCCCATAGATACATTATTATTTATAAATGATAAGATTCTCCGTTCTCTTCCATTAATCCCTCCAAGGAACACCTATTACCATGCTGAAATTTCATAAGGGTTCTTTCCTTTCACATTTTTTATCAAAGTTTATTTATCTTATTATTCATTTTTATTTTAAATTAATAGTGATGGGGTATGATTAAAAACATCCTCTATACTACACTTATTATGTATAAATGATGATATAACCCTTTCTATCTCATTAATTCCTTCCATGTACTCCCGTTACCATGCTAGAATTTTATAAGCATCCTTTCCTTTCACTTTTTCTACTTGATTATTAAATATTGTATGATTTTATTACATAAAAATGTGTCCCCAATTCCTTAAATTTCCCCATTACTATCCACTAAATGTAAATTTGATAATATACACATTTCTCTCTCATCAACCCATTTTATGAACATTTATGTGATATTGTTATTGTGTAGAATTTTCACCGTGATTTTCCATTCTTGACCAAATGTGAAGTGAATACCATACCCATTTCCTATAAAAGGTATTCACTTTTATGTGCATATACCATTTTATTGGGTACATAAACTTATTAATTCCATACTCATTAATCATTGAATAAATTATGAAGATGAATGAATGCATGTTTTATGATCTATATTTCACACTTAAGCATGAGAATGAAATGAAATTGATGGGTGAACCCTATATTATATAACACTATAATGAATTAGGTAGTGTTTAGTATCTTGATATGTAATTTTTGGACAAGGTTGTACCTTATTCCTTCATGGGACATTGTCCACCAGGAAGTCTTGTCAATTTAGCCATGACCTATGTTTATGAGGCAGTGTTTTAAGATGCTGCCACATTTCTCATGTTATGATTATCATGATATATCATGTCATATTATTCATGATCCTTTATACACCATTGATATTCCTTGTATAACATATATTATTATCTTTTTTATATTCCATGTTTATTCCCTTAATTGGATTTATGGCTCTCTCATTTCTTATGTATTTCTGTAGGTTATCCAAATCAATTTTAAGCTCATGCATGTTAAATATGATTTTAATAATTATTTTTTAATTCATGTATTAAATTGTAATGCAATGTATCTAATTCCCAAATACAGTAGTCTTATCAATATTTCAAGTTTTGTTAAGTGTAATTAATTTTCATTAAATCGTGTATTAATATTTAATAAAGAGAAGGGTTTTTATATTTGGATTAAAAAAAATGTTTTGTTACTTTTGGGATTATGAATTTAAAACACTAGAAATATACTTTGAATTGTCCCTAAGTATGAGAAAAAATATCTAATATTTTATTGATTATAGAGTAACTGTTTTATTAGTCACATATATTATTTTCTTCATTATACAAGTGGATGTGGTTCTGGCACAGATGTACCAAGGAGTAACAACTCTGAAAACACATTCTAGGCCTGACTCGCGGTATCCTGGTACATTAAAATAGGACATACTGTGAACCTAGTCGCACACTCTCATGGGATATGATTTGGTATTTCATAATCACATTAAAAATCATTTTTAATGGATTAAAAAATGCTTATAATAGTATATTATAGTAAATGTATCATCGATAACAAAGACTGATGCCTAGAAATCCTTAAGATATTGAAATACATGTAAGTTATAAGTTATCCCTTTAATATCATCAAATATCAATTTATGTGCTTATAAGTCAAAAATAGTCATACATAATTTTCATTTTATTCTATCCAATGGCTGAACATATGAGGATTCGTGTAAAAAATCAACGTGAAGTGAAATGTGTTGATTGTCCCAATGAGATTTCCACCCTGATAGGTGCCGGAATCGAACACTTCAGGAAAAAAATCTCTCAACTGACCCATGTTTTGAATAGAAAAAAATTAAGAGGATCATCAAAATTCCCCCCAAAAAGAACAATATACAAATGAGTGCTTCAAGTGAGAAAGGCCTCTAATATTCAATTGATCATTTAATCCCTTGAACATAGAACAATTAATCAACTCCATTGAGAAGATATTTTCTATCTATAAATTCTCTAAACAAGATAATTTTATATTTTTTGGTTATTATAGATATGGTGAAGTTGATCAATGTTGGAATTTGATAATAAAATATGATGCTTGAGGAAGGGATAGAAGCAATGCTGTATATGGTTTCTTATAAAATGTTTTTTGATAAATATTTTCCACACACACACTGACATAAAATAGAAAGGGATTTCCATTCCCTCAATAAAAAAGACAGATAATCAATTCGGGTGTATAAGGAAAACATCACAAGGATTTCACGATACACCTCCTGTATTGTCATTACCCCTGAATAAAAGGTTGAACACATTTTTTTGTCTAAATCCAATCATACAAAAATCCCTTGCAATCTACCACTTTTAAAGATATGATGAAATTGTATGATGTTTCCTCAATGATAAAATAGATATCAATGAATATCAGGGGTATCATGGACACAAGAAGTAGAGAGTGGAGGTAAATTCTGGTAGTCCTATAGAGAGATATAAGGGTGCTATGAAATTCTAACACCCATTTTTTCAAGGTGAAAATATAAGCACCCCATAAATTTTGTGAAGGGGATGAAGAAATGGATTATGTGATGGAAGGAAAGCCACCTAGAAAGTGTTTTTTGGTAAGATAATACTACGACTGTGATATAGGAAAGAAATGTTATGGTCAACCCTTATCATATTTTTCATTACTACAACTCCAATGAACCATGGTATTTTATAAACCAATTCACTAAATACAGGGTTTTATAAGGAAACCAACAACCTCCAAGGAAGAAAAGATGATCATTTGTCATCACTACCACCGAAGTGAATCCTGAAAATGAAGTGGTGATATGTAAGCTAGTTAGTGATTCATGAATAGAGAAAATAATTTTTTTTTCTTGTTCAAAGCCTTCCATAATAACATGAATGTTTAGTATAACTATTAAAACACCACTAAAAAGAATGGATGTAGACATATCAGTGAAAAGAAAAATTATTAAAATTATTACATCCCAAGTATATAACACCTCCCCTGTCAAAATGTTTTTCATAAATTTACCAAAAAAACTTTTTCATACTCCCTTTGGTAGAATTTAATTAAATTATAGGCATGGATTATGTTTCCCTATATAGAGAAAACCAAAATTTCCATGAGGAGGAAATCACTCTTCATATTGTAAATCATCTTTAGAATCTCTAAAAATGAAAGGAGAAGGATGAATCTTTTTTAGCACCATAGTCTCAAGAATTTATATTATTTTCCTATGTTCAAGAATATCTAGATAAAATGATTTAATCTAAGGAAATAATTACATTTGATGACATAACCATTCAAAGGAATATGCTGATGTGTTTCATTAGTAATTGCATAGTATTCCTCCTAGTCAATATTTTGAATTTAAATCAATCTTATACCTGGGGTGATACCATTATCTAATAATCTATATAGAATGTTGTTATATAATTTGAGTATATTAAGAAAAAACTAGAAAAGAATCTAGATAAAGGTTTCATACACCCAAGTGCTTCTTCATTGGGTGAACCAGTCATCTTCATGATGAGGAAGGATTCGTCAATGTGCCCTTGCATTGATTATCGTGCGCTCTACAAGACCACGATAAAAAAAATTATCCTCTTCCTTGGATAGAGGAATTTTTCGATCAAATACATATAGAACAATACATTTCCAAGAAGGATCAAGAGTCAGGATATGACCATGTTGTTGTGAAGGAGGAGGATATCTCCAAGCCTATTTTCTTACAAGGTATGGGAACTATTAATTCATAGTAATTCCTTTCAGACTCACTAATGCTCCAGAAATCATCATGGACATGATGAATAATGTCTTTAGAGATTACCTTAAAAACATTTTGGTAGTATTTATAGATGATATTATAATATACTCCAAGTGTAAAGAAGAGAATGATGACATGTGAGTACTGTGTTAAAGACCTTGAGAAATTAAAATATTTATTCCGATTACGATGAATGTGAGTTATAGTTGAAGGAAGTCTCTTTCATGGGGAAAATCATCACAATAAATGGAATATCTATAGACCCATCAAAAACAGAAGAAATTAATGGATGGAAAAGGCCAACATATATGATATATATCAATAGATTTATTGGGTTTTTTTGTTATTATCACCATAGAATGGGAAATTTCTCGCGATAGTAAAACCCTCTCAACAAACTAACATGGAAGCAAGTCAAATTTTCATCGGTAGAAAGATTCATGGAGTTGAAATGTAGGCTTATCACCACAGTTGTGTTAAAACTAGCCTCAAGTGGATAAATTTTCATGGTATTAAGTGATGCTTCGAGGAAGGTAATGGGTTGTGTGTTATTGTGAAAAGAAAAATTCATTCTCTATGCTTCAAGGAACCCGAATGTTTGTGAACAGAACTTCCCAACACATGATCTAGAATTGTATATAGTTATTTTTGATTTAAAAATTTAGTAGAATTATTTATTTTGGGAGAAGTGTGAGATATATATGGATCACAAAAGGCTCAAGTATATATTCACTCAAAAAGAGATGAATATGAGCCAACAAAAATGGTTAGAGCTAATCAAAGACTATGTCTTCTCCATCCACTAGCTTCCTAGGAATGTAAATAAAGTGGCTAGTGCTCTATGGAGAAACCATCCACCAATTATTTCATTGATGTGAATTGAAAGGGATATGGTCATCAATGATTTCGAATGCCTGGATATGGGAATCATAAAGGAAAGAACATAATCAATTATTTCACAAATGATTTCTCAACCATCTCTTCTAGAGAGGATAAAGGATGAAAAAATAGTTTATGTGGGAAATAAAAATAAATTGGAAACTATATGGAAAGGTAAATCCTAAGAGTTCAATGCTAATGATTATGGTGTTGTAATATTTTGAGTAAGACTGTGTCTACAATCAAATCATGATCTAAAGAAGGGGCTATTGGATGATGCACATAGCTTAACCTTCCCTATCCAGCTAGAGAGCACCACAGTGTTTCAATATCTCTGATAACACTATTTGTGGGACAATATAAGGAAAGAGATCATAGAATATGTCCTGTATTCTAGAAAGAGAATCAATAATGGAAAAAAATTCAAGGGGACGATGAACCATTACCCATACCGACATGTAAATGGGAAAACATCAACAAGGACATTTTCAACGATCTTATAATGACATCGATATGGAATAATTTTATATGTGTTATAGTGGATAATCATACAAATAATTCACACTTAATTGTGATACAATATTAATTATCAATGGATCTACTTTTATAGACATGCCTCTTGGAAGTGGACATGCTATATGGAGTACCACTATTGAGTGTTTATGATCCAGATCCAAGATTCAGATTTATGTTTTTCAAGAGTCTCTAGCATCCTCTGAATACAGATCTGAACTTTTTTATGGCCTATCACCCTCAATATAATTTCCAATATTACTGGACTATCTAGAATCATGAGTAAATATTGAGGGCATTGTCAATGAACATAAAATAAGGATGGGATTAACATCTTTATGTGGACGAGTTTTCATAAAAAAAAATTTCTATGAGAGTATAAGAATGGTAGATTATGAATCCCATTATGAAAAGTGTGGTAAGACACCTGCTTGCTGGGATGAATTTGGAAAATGAAACTCCTAGGTCCTAAAATGGTTGAGGAAATGGTTGAAAAGTATAAGACTATTCATCTTCATGTCAAGGATACTCATAGATGACAAAAGAGATATACCAAAATCATTGATTATACATAGAGTATTATGTTGGAGTCATGGTATTCCACCACATATCTCTATGGAAGAATTGATTTGCGAATAATGGGAATTTTATTCCATGATACATCAACCCTCTTGAGATCCTTGATCACATCAGAGCAGTGACCAAACAGAATGAAATGCCACATAACCTATCTCGAGTTAGCTATCTATTCCATGTATCAATATTTAAAATATATATACCTGACCCATAAGATGTACTCAATCCTGAGGTGTTGCCTCTGGAGAATTAACTTTCCTATGAGGAGAATCCAGTGATGATCATAGATTGTATAGATAATGTACTTCAAAATAAGACAATGCACCTTGTCAAATTGTTGTGGAGAAATAATAAGTTTGAAGAAACAATTTAGAAACTAGAGGAAATGATTATATTTAATCACCCTCATCTATTTTATGGTGGGGTGAAATGAAAATTTTGGGGGAGAAATTTCTCAAGAGGGAATTTTATAATGACCCAAACTATTATAAATAAAGTCTCCATTTGTGATTTAATAAAATGTCTTATTATGTCATTGGGTTATAGAAAACACATGAACATACATGGAAATATATTTTGATTTAAAATAATACTATGAATATTATCATTGTAAATATATATTTTATACAATAATCATGTGATTACTATAAACATATGGCTTTAACGAATCCAGTTGACTTAGAAAATTGAAATGACAGAGTCAGACTATGGTAATGTACCATATAAATCCCATTTATATGAGGATACTAGGTACATATCATCACTATAGATTCCCCTTTACCAATCCCAAGCTAATATCCAACAACATATTCATGAGGGAAACCATCTTCTAGAGATGTTCAAGATCACCAATATCATGACTAAAACCCAATTTTTCGAACAACCCCATGAATGTCTCACCATCACACACCTTATTATTAGGGTTTAACCCAATGTAACAATGGGATATGTATCAAGACCTTAATAATATGAATATGTATATTGTATAGAATAATTAATCTATTTTTATTTTTATTGTAGCTTTATAAATGGATTTGAGTTTGATTCAATTAAACAAAAATTTTATTTTCAACTAATATTCAATTTCATTTAAAGAGTTTATTTTGAATTATTAATTAGTTTATTAAATAAAAACTATTGTTAAATATAATTTATTTATTATAAAAGGCCATATGATTTTTATTATTTTAAATGATCTTGTTATAAGTGTTCAAAAATTTTATTGTCAAAAAACCCCCCATTTTTCAATACAGGTCGAATATTATTATAAATGTAAAAATAAAAACATTTAAAAAATGATTCACATAAAATAAATATTATTTTCTAAATTAAAATTTTAAAGTTACCCAATTTTAAGTTTTTCATAATTTTCATAGAATGTCAAATTTCGGGAAAAAAATAAATACTGTATGTATATACGGTGTTTTTTATAACATCATAATGACCAAAAAATAATGTAATTAATTATATAATGGTTATCCTCAGGCAAAGATATTTTTCTGCTTAAAATATTTTTATTTTATGTTTACTTGATTAATTTTATTAAACCTTTATGAATCCTCCAAAGAATATAATATATTTTATGATTTTAAATTAGTTTCTTTTAAAACGTGACTCATATCCACATAATAAAGGGTAATATTTTAAAAAGTTCAGACATTTTCCTAATAAAATATATAAAAACTCTCTTATTTGGAATAATCTATGGGACAAAACCCATGGGAAGGTTTTTACTTTGAAATATTTTATTTTATAGAGTCCAAACCCTAAATATTAAAGAAATCCCTCTATTTTCCTATAAACACAGACCCAATATCCCACTTTAATTCACTCAAAATAATTTTAACATTACCATAATATTCCCTACACTTTATAGAATCCTCCCAAGGTTCCCCAAGATCTCAATAGCATATTTCATGTTTTGGTTTCATCATCTTAATGATAGGGATCCTCTCTTCGTCACTTTTATTCAAGATTCTCTTCTATTTTATGCCCATTAATTTTTTTTATAATGATGGGGTCTATTTTCTAACCTCCCCCATACTTCTATTAATCTGTCTGATTGTTGAGTTACCCCTTTTTATCTTATTAATTCCTCTTATGAACACCCATTACAATTATGAAATTTCGTAAGGGTTCATGCCTTTCTCATATTTTACCAAAATTTATTTATCTTTTTATCCCATATTATTTTCAATTAAAAATAATGGGGGTATAATTGATCACCTCCCCCATACATCCCTTATTATTTATATATTATGATATCCCACTTTCTCTCCCAATAATACTTTCCATGTACAGCCGTTTCTATGCCAAAATTTGGTAACCCTCCTTTCTATTCCATTTTTCTTCATGATTATTTATTATTGTATGATTTTAAAAAAATTTAAAATGTATGTACTTATATATCCATGAAAATATTATAGTTAAATTCATGTTCAAATTCTGAGAGACCCATTTAACTATCATCAACCCATTTTACATACATTTAACTGATGTCGTTATTGTGATAAATTTTCACCACAATTTTTCATGCCAAACCAATTGAGTAGTGAATACTATACACATTTCCTATCATGATAGTTCAATTTTATAAACATATAACTTTTTATTATTGAAATAAATGTATGTATTCAACACTCATTGATCATGGAATAAATTATGAAGAATAATAAATCCATGTTTTATGATCTATGTGTCACAAATAATAATGAGAATGAAATGAATGTGATGGATGCGTCGAGAATTATATAGAGCTCCAATGATTGGGTAATTTTTGGTATCAGGATACATCATTTTGGGATATGAGTTTACTTTATTTCTTTATAGGAAATTTTCTACCTTGAATTCCGGGTGGGTTTTCCTTGACCTATGTTTATGATGCATTATTTTATTTTTCTCCACATATCCCATGTTATTATTATCATGTTACATCATGACTTATTATTCATATTCCATTATGCCTCATTGATATGACTTTTCTAACAACTATTATTATATTCATGTTATTACATGATTATTCCCTTATATAGATTAATGGCTCAACACATTTTTATGTATTTCTCCATGTTATCCAATGTAGTTTTAATCCCAATCTTGTTAAATATGTTTTCAATAAAGATGTTGTAATTAATGTTTAAATTTGTAATGAAATGTAACTAATTCTCAAAGACACTATGCAAATCAATATTTTCGGTTTTATTAACTATAATATTATTTATTTAAATAATGTATTAATTCTTAATAAATATAAGGATTATTATAATACCTAAATAGTAACCTATAAACTTGGGAAAATCTCTCATCTATGATTCCCTCGATAATAACGAAACAATGACATAGAAGGGTCTGAGTCAAAACAATGGGCTTGTAGTTCTCCTAGATAACCCAAAATTTCATGTCTCACAATAAGGTCACATGGTCTCACCACCTAGAAGTAAATTTAAAACCTATCCATGTATGTTAAATATAACACTGCCCTACGTGGGTAAAAACTGCCTACATGACCTACAATGTAAGGATTCTCTCTTTGATACTGATAAAAAACTACTCCCTGTAGGTTGCGATACCAACAAAGAAGAGATACAAAACCTACAATCATCATGAATCTGAATATGTTAATATCCCCTTTATGTATATTTTTTGATAAATAAACTCATACTTATCGACATCATACTCAGTGATTTGACTATATAAACACAAATTAAGGTTAGTTAAGTAAAATGAATTTGTAATATATGTATGAAAATAGTATATAAATTTTTTCTAACACTTTAAATAAGGAAAATTGAGATTAAATACCCAATAAGGGTTCTTAGACATGGAAGTTGTGTTCTCTATCAAACTACTAGGTTAACAGAACTTCTTATGCATGAGGACAGAGTCATTAGACTCACAACCAAACACCTCAATATAGGTCCACATGGAATAACATCAAAATGATTCATATATAAAAATCCTTTCAATTGATTTAAAATCTATTGAAAACCAAGACAGTAAAACACTATTGATGTCATGTTGACAACTTAAATAATTGGTCTCTATCATCACTGAATTCACACACAAGTTGTCCTATAACATGTGATTCATATGTTCCAAATATGATGGATGAGATGCCTCTTGCCTTTGCTGGCCGAGATTCAAAATCCATCAATGGCCTCTTAATTATGGGAAATAATAAAAAATTCATCATAATCATATCAACCAAACAACATGTGCATTAGGTAATGTGAAAATCATTTATAATAGTAACTTTGAAGATCAAGACAACAATCCCATAACATTGGAAAACATGACTTCTTAATAGAGAAATTGTTCTTGCCCTAACAGTATGATATCCACCGAAGGTTTTAAGAAATTCCTAATACCAATTTCTACCATATCCCAAATAGAAAATAAATTGGATAAAAAATCTCAAACGAAATTGTGATGTCGCAACCCAAATTTCACTATGTCAGTTCTCTAAGAAGGTTCACCATAATTCTTCAAGAGATCATATCCATATACCAGAGGCTACTGACTAGCAGCGATGGCCTAGGGTGTGTTCGTATTGAGACTATGCCCTCATATTAGAGTGAAAAATAGTGAAAAGATCTATATTACATCCAAGGAGTAATAAATAGAGTTTTGAAGCAATACAAGAACAAAAGTAGAGAATTCTTTAATAATAAATGAAAATGTAATAAAATTTCAAACAACCATGTAATATATACAACACCAGTTAGCTGATGATCCGACCAATCATTCAAGGAGAAAAACAAGAACTAAAAATAAAATTACCCGGTAATAATTTTTAGCTATACCACATACCCATTCTTTGTACATTGTTTATCTTCCTCAAATCGGTCATAAGAAGACCACATAAACGACTCTTCTTGGTCATGCATCCGTAGGCCTTAACCATATCCATTTTGTATTTTTTTTCAACCTAAAATTCATACATAAGGTCTTTATTCATATTATGGTGTACATAATTGGATGATAAATTTACATAGTATTCACCCCAAATGATGAACCTATAATATGCTTCCATAAGTCCATGCCCATGAAATATTCACATCCCAGAAGAGACTGAACTATAAGGATAATTTAAATAAAATCAGAAAAATTCCACAGACTATCATTGGGTGAGTGATCCCGATCATCAGGAAGTAATTAAATGAAATATAACTATATATATGAATTTATATATATATTCCCTTACATTTTTATATATACACATGTTCTCATACACATAGATTCGAAATAAAAGAAGAATTATAAAAAATGAATCAATCCAATGTCAATCCTTAGAAAAAAATTTGATCGACTAGATATCCTATGACCAGGGCACTAAGTTGAATGCCATACCATTCAGTCCATGTATAATTACATCAATATATGGGACTATAATCCCATTGGACAATACTTTCTTTGGCCAACACAAAAAATTCCACTAAGAGAGCTACATTACCATAGGGGGGTACTCAACCTAACCCTAGGTTCACCCATACTTTCCTACAATATATATATATATATATAATGAAGGATTCTAGGGTGGGAATCTAGACATTATACAAATGAGAATAGAGATGGACTATATACCATTCCTTCCATGGATATCAAATCTAATTTATGTTCCCTAGGTACCAGACCATAGGTGGTCATGACATTTTGACTCTGATAATATCTAAGTGTCTGGCCCATAAATGACATTAGAGAGATCATAGGTGAGGTGTCATTCCAACCCTTATAGGTATCTAATTAATGAGAGAATAAAAATACCCATCATTTAGGAGAGCATAATCATCCACGAGTATCCAATAATGTGAAATTCTATGTCATACACCACCATCAATTAACCATCCTAGTTGACTGTAATCATCCCCATCATCTATCTATTAGAGGATACAATAATATTCCTCATCACATGTCCAAAAGAGGAGATTGAAATAATACCCATCACTCAAGATACCATAATCATCCATGGGCATCATTACTAGTGATTCCATTCCGATATATCACAATAATATGCTCAAAAGGTGGATCATAGGAATAACCTCTAGAGCCCCAGATAATATAAAAATGAATCATACTAGATCAACTCCCAGATCCTAGGTATTACCACTTGGAATACGAAAATAAAATATAATTACATGTCTTATATGAAGGATCCTAGAAAGTACTTATTGACATCCCAATGGGAATGAATGTTTCCTCAAATCAGGCTAATCAACCACCAAATAGGAAACACCTCTAGTATTCATCATTTCATCAGTTGTAAACATGGCAATGAATAAAATAAATAGTTACATTGTATAAACACATATACCCATCACTATTGCACAACCTCCATATCATAGAAGTTCAAAACTGGTTTTAAGGTGACACTAGCAACAATCTCTACCCAAACCTGGTGTAATAGATTGGGTTTAGTCAAACATTCGAACACCCCATTGGTTCCTCAAGTTAAGACATTGTAGATGCATCCTACATTGGATCCTCAAGGTCTATACATAAGCTAAGGAATCATACACAAGGTACCCATCTATGATGGTAAATGTTACAATCATACATGGTATCCATGAGTTTTAAGTAACAGTAGAATCCTATGTTGGATCCCCATAATGATACATAGGTAAATAAATACTACAGGGGACCCTAGATTACAGTGTATGGAAGAGACATTTTAAACAGTATCCTCAAAATAATAAATAGGTAGAGGGGTCTAATATGGGTTTCCCTTTATCATCATGTAAGAGAAAAACTCCCATTGGGGAATCATGTTAAGGGAAAAAGATAGATTGATCCTATTAGGGATACTATATTTTGAAACATATATATAGGAATCATAGAAGGGATCCTTAGAACTATCTATCCTCACGGCCTCCAGAGTTAGAAGAGATCATCTCGAAAGGGAGACTTCCTTAAAGGGAGATCCATGATGATATAAGTAAGGAGAGATACTATAGAGACCAAGGATCAGCATATATAGACATTACATCATTTTATATGAATATTTAGTACATCAAAAAAATAAATTCACGAGGACCATAATAGTTTAGTGACTTTGGAAAAATTGAAAATAGAATATTTTATCATAGTGAATGGTCATCAACTTCTCCAAAAATGATCTCCACCTTTTTTTATTCTTCCTAGAACATTTATTCATAATATAGGGAAAGGAATCCTTAAAAGGGGTGAGATCAGATGCTAAGTAAGTGTAAAAAATTGAGACATGTAAGCATAAACATGAAAATAGTGGTATGATAATGTGATTGTAACATTAAAAGATCATACCATGCATATCAAAGTTCATAGTCATGTGTTGTGGGATAAATAAAGGAAGTTAATAAGACATTAATAATAAAGAAATAAACATCATGAACCATGAAATTGTAACTGAGTAATAAGGCATTGGATATCTAGCATACATATTACAATAGAATGTCCAATATCAAGCCTACCTACAAAGACCTTTATAACATGTTAGGATTGGGCCACGACCCATGTACCTAATGCAGGGTTGGGATAAAAACCTGTGTACCCTCGTATTTTGATGATCGGGATACAACCCATGTACCTTTGTGTTTTTAGTCTTGGACTACAATCCTTATACCCACATTAATTTAGGGTTAGAATACAACCAGTGTACCTTAGTGTTTTCGGGCAAGGGATACATCTTGTGTAACCACATTCTTTTTGGATTGGGCTACAACCCATGTACCATCTTGTTCTCATTCATAGGCTACAAGCTACATACCCTATTTCTTTTAAGCTTGGTAAAAAACCCATATACTTAATTTTTTTCTTTCATATGATACAACATGTGTATCCTTTTATCTCATATACGACATATAATTACCCAATGCATTGGAGGGTGATATTGGCCCGACCAATCTCATAATAAAATCATTCATACATGTGCCACAAGATAATAAAACTATCTTAATATATTGACACAAAAAAATATTTAGGGTTTATAAACATAAAATCATAATTCATGTAATGAAATGGGAATCAGTAAAATTTCATCACATAATAACCTATTAAATTATATTGGTTTCATAATCATTTCATAAATGTATAACCCATGAAAATACATGGGTTTCAAAAAAAATAAAACCTGTGGAAGTGAAATAGTTCTCTTAAGAATAATTCCATCAAAACATAATCCTTCAATGAAATATCATGAATGGGACCATTGGTTAATTTTTTAAAAGTTAATTAGTGAAATCAATAGATGTTATATTTGATTGAAAATAACATGGAAGGATATTTTGAAAACACTTCATCATGTAAATATCCATTCTAATTTGAAAATGGATATTCAAATCATAAACCCTTTTAGAAAAAAATTTCATAAAAAATCATAAAAATAATCATGAAAAACAGTTGAAAAAACATTCATTGAATATATATTTTGAAAATATTTTCTTAAAAATTATCCTTTGAAAAATAATATGAGGTTTCAATGGATTTATGGTAGATAAAGTCGTACATGTCATACGACATAAAAGACCATTCCTTTTGGACAATAAAATGGTTAGAAGAATTCCACTTTTGGAAAGAGACAGTAATATTCATTTGAATACAATGGAATAAGGAAAAAATGGAAAAAATGTATTTTAATGATAATTGGATAATAGTATAATATTCGTGGAAACCCTTTTTAGAAAACATGCTTTTAAAGGAACAATGATTTCTGACTGAAGAGATGGTAATGTCAGGCGTTACTTAAAAAAACTTCCTTTACTATCTTATGTATCAAAGAGTAAGAAAATGGAAGTAATACAAGGATATGTCTTGAATAAATAGAGAGTAATGAAAATCATGTGTATTCTTGAGATATGAATCCTATGATTTCATGAAACGATCATAATCATTATAAATCTAGAAAATAAATGAGATTGTTTGAATATACTCTTACCACTTGGTTATATGGGATCTTACTCTCTATGTAGGAAAAGAAATTACATGGGGATTAAAAAATTACTATATTCATTATATTCATTATATGACTTGTAAAATAGATTTATATTCATCTATAAAATTAATTAATTTGAATAAAAAACATGAGTCCCAAAGAAGGAATGTCGATACAATAATATTTATTTTATTTGGTATCTTTTGACATGTGAAACAAAGATCATAATATAAATATTTATATATACATATATTTATGTATAAAAATAATTGAATACATCCTTTGGAAGTATACACTCCACCTAAAATGAATGGGTGTAAATATATCATATATCTCATGGAAATAAAAAGTTAGATAAAATTCCATTTCCTTGTGTCTTTCCTCTAATTTGACTAAATAAAACCTCGTGTATAATAAATATAAATTTATTATACATGTTTTACAGAACCATATGATTATATATAATACCATATATGTTTTGACTATGAATTTATATTACCATCTTGTTATCAATTTCATGTTAAGGTTACGCTTCGGGTAATATTAACTTTGTTTTTAACATGTGTATTAATTTGTTATATATTTGGTCCTCATAATTATATCATTATTACAGAAATTTAAACCATGATCTAAATATAATTTATATAAATTATATTTTTATTATGATAATCAATAAAATATATATTTATGAAACATAATACACAATTCATGGACACGGTAGGTTGTATTTACGCAAGAATTTTGTTTGAATTTAGTTTTTGTGTTGAAATAACGAAATTAAAATTCATATATATATATATATATATATCACTATTTTAGTATCTTTATGAAAAAACATATATCATATATATTCATAAAACCATCCTTAATACAATCTCTGTAGTGTCTGAACGAATCATATATCTTTTATGTGGTGGTATTCCACACATCCTCAAACGAAATTATGATATTAACACAAAATGGAAAGTCAGAAGATATGTGTTTTAAAAAGTAATAAGAAATATTAAAGACATAATAAACATAATATATGAAATATATAAGTAAATCTTCCATCATAATGTCCACAATTAGAGGAAGTAAAGGAAAAAATGAACAATCATCATTTAGTTAGGTGGTAACATAATAATATGTTTAATATACTCATGATTTTATAGATTAATAGAATAATGAGTGTGGAGGGGTGTAGAATAAAAAGAAAAGAAAAAATGTTGAGTGAATTGGTCACCTCTTAATTTGGTAACTCCTTTTTTTAACAAAAAGGCTTACATGGATTCCATTTTCCCCTAGGAGAGGCTTCTAAGAAGAAGTTAGGGATCTTTAGAAGTGTATTTGGAATATAATTTCTGAAGCAAATAGGTTTTGGAAGTGTGAATAAGTGGGATATTTGTTGGCCTTTTATTGGAGAGGAAGAGGAATCACTTGAAATTTTAGAAAACAAGTCAGATGTATAGACATTCATACATAAAAAAAGTCATACCAAATCATCATAAATCAACAATGGAAGTATTATGGTGTAACTATTTCCAGTAAATGGGTTTTTAAAATATTCATGGTGATTTTGGAACCAAATATTATGTTTTAGTCCCTAATTAATCTTAATTTGACCTAAATTGCTATGATTAATTTTAATCCCTTTTACTAATCATTTTGGTAAAAAATAAACATGATATAAATAGAATATAAATATTATACTCATTATAATGGTGTATTTATGTTTTAATAAATTCAATTCATAGAATTGAATTAATTAATATTAATATTAATCCGGCAAGTGGGATGAAATAACATGTTTTTAAATTTGAAAAATGTTCAAAAGTTTGCTAAGTTTTTATATTCAATTTTAATTATGATGAACTAAACATTATTAATATTAATATAAATTGACCATAAAACAATTCTAAAATATAATTGAACATTAATAATTATTTAAATTAAAATTAAGTTATTAACTAAAATGATGAATTTTTCAATATTCTTAAAAAAATTTCTTAGAACAATACCAAATATTCACCCTAAAAAAATATCAGTATTCTAAATTCAAAAATGATATTTATTTTATTAAATTCAATTTATATATTTGGATTAAAATTAATTTTATTTTTTTTCATATAAGGACATGAAATGTAGGTCATTTGAGAAAAAAGTATTTTTAAACCTATAATGTATTTTACAAAAATTAAGTGTCTCGTTATCAATATGTTTTATTTCTATAAAACCATTCAAAACAGTATTTTAAAAGTATTTATTTCTATATATATTACTATGTTTAATGAATAAATTATAATTCTCTCATTTAAATAAAATATAACAGTAAGATGATGTTTCAATGAAACATCAGTGTTGTGTGTAACATATGCCAAGTAGGTTTTGCCTATAACATACACTAAGTTTTGGTTTCATGTGATGTATCCTGAGTCTATTTTACCTATACTGTATGATGAGTTGGTATCATCTTCCAAGTCGATTTCATATGAATAGAATGAATGACTTAGTAAAAAAAATTCAAAGTTATGTAAAATAAAAAATATCAATTGTTTAAATTAATTTGAAAAAAAATTCACAATATCTTAGGGTGTTTAATTCTAATCCCCATAAAATGAATTTATCCCTTGAAATTATTCTGATTCATAAAATTTTAATAATTGAATATTTCATTCATAGAAACCCACATCGTAAAAATGATTATGAAAACATCCATTAAAAAGGGAAATTTGGTACCATAACAGTTTCCCAAAGTAACTCATGAAAAGATTCCCACATCGGAGAACCCAAATGGGATGTGAAAACAAGGACATGGAAGATAAATATTACCATGATGTTTTGATATAGATTGATATAGAATAATTTTAGTATAATGTTAACAATCACAAATCCATAAATCATTGATGACATAAGGGACCATCAAATTTTTCAGAAACTTATTTAGTAGGACATAATTTTTTTCTTGAAGATACTTTTTCAAATTATTAAATAATATTAATGAAAATATATACTTTCATGATATCATGATACTGTCACCCTTTGAATCATGTTGATCCCCTACAGCTCTATTTATAAACAAGGAGTTGACTTTTTAATTCCTAAAGTACTTAATAGTCATGAGAGCCATGATATGTCATCGCATCTGTTATCATCAACATGTATTAGTTTGAATAGGCAATACCATATGCATAAATACTTATATGGAGATATATCACTTTTATCATACTTACTTCCTCAATTTATCACTTAAATTTTCTATAAATGGTTAGCATTATAGGACAACTAAAAGATAAAAATTAGTATATTTTGAAAAAATGTCATGCAATCGGCTTAAAAATCACCCCCTATATATCACAATGTACCACTTGGTTTTCACATTCCAAACATGTGAATTACCTCATCACATATTCCCTCTAAACATGGTCATAACCTTAATTTACATTATTCCCTTTGGAAAACATGCATGAATCCTTATTCCCAGGATACTATATATATCAGGTAGATACATGAAGATGTAAAATTCATCCATGATGAAATGGAACACCTTTTAATTATCAATTTTTGGGTAATCCATACCATCCAATTTAATTATCCATATGTAAAATATCTTTATCTGATCATCTGTAACACCCCAAGCTTCTACGGTATGTTTCTCTTTGAATAATGTGATAGCGTGTGTTGTACGCAACATCGAGTTCTAAGACACCAAACCCAATCAAACAAGCCGTTATGAATAGTAATACATACTTTTTGAAATTTTATAAATTTTATCCCTCAAAATGGAGTTCATTTTTGGATTCAGAGTATCGAATTTAGACTAAGGTGAAATTTTGGTACTTTTCGGATAACTTTATTATTTTTATGAATAGTGAAAATTACTAAATTTTAATTAAAAACAACTTTTTTAATCAAAATAATTAATAGTAATAAATTATAAATTTGAGTGGTTTTAAAGTATATTTATAGTATATTTTTACCATTTAATACAATTTTGGTCAGTGGACATAATTTCACAATTAAACTGAACATAAACAAGTATCAATCTTTTGATAGTTATTATATCTTAAAAACACGCTTTTTTGTTTTGACAGCAGGAATTAATTTTAAATTAATTTATTTTATTTCTGTGTTTTGAATTTGGAAAAATGTATTCCATATTTGGAATTATAATTTTCAAATTGTGTAAATAGATAACTTTTATTTTTATAAATTTTGAATAATTACTTCGGTAAATATTTTATTTACCATGGTTAAAGGGTAAATCCGGTAAATAAGGGTTAAAAAATAATATTATAATAATAACAAAGTACCCTAAAACGTGTCCTAACCATATTGTTTGATACATTTCCAACCATGGGTATCTTTGGGTCGATTTTGGGACCCCATGGTGCCACTTGTAAGTGATAGGGACGCTTTATTTTAATTAAGTTAAAATGAATACAAAAATGACACAAGCATATATCTTTCAGAAAAACAATTTTTACATAGGGTTATATATGTTGGATTTTCGACTATAAATATTCCTTATAAATATAACACGATTTAATACATAATTGTATTTTATATATAATTTTTAGACATTATATAATTTAATTTATTTATGACACAATGGTGATGCAGTAATTACCATAATAGTGAAAAATTAAAATGATTGATATTGTAGATACCCAAATAAATATAATTTGAGACTTTTTATGGATTAAACTAATTTTTTAGGTTAATATGACATGTTATGAATACTTTAATTAACTTTGTTCGAAATAATAATTTATTTATGATTTTTACAAATATCAATTATTGAATACTGTCAAAATTGACATAAAAGAGTTTTTAAAATAAATATTATATTATTAATTGATATTAAATTCCTAAAAATATATTTTTTGGCCAAGAGACTTATATAATGATAGTTTTATCATTAATGGACCACTTGGGGGGTCTCTTGGATGTATATAGTATGTTTATTAACCATATAATATAAAAATACAAAGAGACATTGTAAAAGTGAAACTAATTAACTAAGAGTTAATACTTAAAGATAATGTTAGTATAATGACCCAAACCTGTCTAAATTCTATTGGTTGAGTTTTGTTCTACCTATCCCCACCATAGCATTTAAATAATCCACTTTGGAGCTATTAAAAACCGAATATGAATTTATTATAAAATAATATTTCTAGCTTTTCCAAAGGTGCCCCTCACCCCTCTTATAAAAGGGCACTCCCCTTCTCTATAATTCACACCTTCAAAGCCTTTTGGTTCGTCCAAACTCTTCCAAAATACTCTCTAAACTTCCATGACTTCATTTTAGAGGCCTTCCTTTAGTCATCATGCCAACCTAAGATCCCCTTTGATCAAATCAAAATGAAGAACACGAAGAAGAGGTAATGATTTAACCACCCTCTTCCAAGTTCCTTTCTTCTTCCACTTCTTCTTCCTTTGTTATTAACATTCTAAAATAATAGATCCAGTATCTTATATATACTATGATATTATTATAGATATGGTAAAAGAATATTCAGTATTTTATCCATCATTTGAATAAAATGTCACCATACGTGCGTACGGACGGCTTACCGTCTCCACGTTGTGATGTAATTGTTATTCAATAAATTATTATTTGGATGGGTATAATAATGACATATAATTCATGAAAATAGTAAATAGAACATGATAATAATTCTTTATATATGATATACCATCCAATTATATATTATTTTAATATCAAAAGAATGATATTGTTGCTCGTGCGTACGTACGGACTACCGTCTCCACGAACGCGATGAGATTCATTCTCCATCGTATCCATTCTAGTATAATTATCATTTGATGAATTAAAAATAATTTTTAAGGACATGATATCATTATATATATGAATAAGATAGAACCTATCCATTACAAACATGGCTTACATAACAAAACATATAAAAGAAAATGAGTAAGTTAACAACTGAAACAACGATAATACTAAGATATTATTAACAAATCAATGTTGAAAGATAATATGTGATATCATATTAATGTATATGATTATTGTATAATTTAATAACAATTATTTCACCATTATACAAGAGGTTAACATACCCCTAACCCAGGAAAAGTAAAAGGTAAGGGTTTATTTCGCAATCTTTTCATTTTCCGAGGTTGTTTATACATAATAATCTACTGGGATCTCCTTATCATCCACATTCATGTTTCTTAAAAATTTATTTCAAAACATTTTTACTATTTACAAGAATATGGGTTAAAGTCATTTATACCCTTGTTTGACTTTTTATAAGAGTTTTATAAAGGAATCTTTCTATCGTTTTCCAAACAAGGTGCTTTTTAACCTTTTCGACAGAATTAATGTAAGAATGTTTTTTTTAACTTATACGGCGGGTGCGACTATTTTCCACCATTATAAAATCGTCGAAGCTTCCCTTACAGGCTTATAAGAATATTTTCAAAGAAAATGTTTTATTTTATAAATATATGACTCTTAAATGGTTTCAAAATAGAAATATATATTTTTCTAAAAAGAGTTTTGATTTCATCTATGTCAACATCCTTTGATGGATTTTACGCTTATTTGAAGTTGATTTATTATGATACAAAACTTCTGTATTGTATTGAAGGTTTTGTGATATGTTTGACTGTGGGTGTGTTATTTTTCTACCATTCATAGTTTATGGATGATGTATTTACATTTCGTATGCTAATTTTAATATGAATGTTTTTGTTATGTTTAAACCTTTTCATATGGGAATGCATTGGACTTAATATGTGACGGGTGGAGCCTGTTATTGATCCTCGATGTATTGGTAGGTCTCATGAGACAAAATATTGTCTTGGCTCAAGGCCTTGACAAAATCATATTTGTATTCTTGGCACGAGGCCTTGGCTATGTGGTTATGATAGTCTGGAATTATGCATTCCATCATTATGAAAGCGGTTATTGATATTGCATGTGATTATTCGATTAGTAGAATATCCATGTGAATAAGTAAATGGAATTATTTCATTTTATTTTTTCCGTACTATGTAGAAGATCAAGTTTAAAATACTTTTGTTTTAGTTATACACTGCCTTAAATGTTTATTCTTATTTATGAAAGTTTTAGCTATATTGTTATCCTTACTGGGCATTTGAGCTCACCCCTTTTCTATGTTTTATTTTTCCTAGGAAGTGAAGATGTAAATTATGAATGACCTGTAGGGATATTATGAGGGGATAATAGTGTGGACTATGGAGAAAATATGTTATTGTAGTAGTTTTTCACCTTATGATGTAATGTAAAACTTTATGAATATATCTAGTGTTTCCAAGGCTACTAAACCAATCGGTCTTTTGAGATTTGATCTTTCTTATGATCATGCCAATGTTATGTAATAATGCACCGACTCTGGGTAACTGGGGTCGTGGCGTTACAGTTGGTATCAGAGGAATTTTAGTACAAACATTGGAATCTAGATTTAGATAAACTCTGATTAGAGCATGTAGACCTAAGACGAACATTGAGGATTAGTATAGAAGAACTTCCTATAATTTTGGTATTGTAGAGATTTTGTGTGTTTTCCGAGTAATACATCCCTGTTTGGATACGAGCAGGTAGGGGCGGCTCTGTCAGAGATGTACCTAGGGGTAAATCCCAAAAACACCGCTTTGAGCTAGACTCAAACGAGAACTGGTGCATGACAATGGGCCTTGCTGCACTCATGGTTACGACACTCCCGGGGGATATGCTTAGGATAACTCTCATTTTCTTTACAAATCATTATGAAGAGTTTATGAGTATATACTTCATCAAAGAAAAAATATTTATGGCTATGGATTATATCCATAAATATTTCAATTTATGTAAAGTGTTTTATAAGTATGGAATTATGTATTTTGATTCATAAACTGATCTAGTTTATGCCATTGTTTAGAAATGGAACCTAGTGGAAGAAATGGAAATCGTATCAATGTACTCACTCTATGTAGGGATTTAACTCCTTCTCAAGATAGTTATAGTGGAGCTTGTGATGCAACTGGTGCCGATCATCTAATCACCATACTAGGACAACTCACTCAGGTTATGAATAATAACCTTACCTGTATGGAGCACCCTGATCCGCAGCGTGGAGGATCAATGTTAGATCGATTCATGAGGCAACAACCACCAAAGTTAAATGGGAGTACAAATATCTTAGTAGCTGAGCAATGGATAAATTCCCTAGAGAAAATATTTCAGCCTTTGGGGAGTAGTGAAAGGGAAAAAGTTATCATGGCAGTTTACCGCCTCACTGGAGATGCTGATCAATGGTGGTCATTGATTCAAAACATGAAGGAAGATGATGAAGTATAAAATATGGAATGAAGGGAGTTAAAAGATCTGTTTTTAGAGCAATACTTTCCTAGTGACCATCGAGCAGATATGGAAAGGAAATTTCTGAGTCTGAGACAAAAGGAGGATGAGAATTTCGCAAAGTATGAGGCTAACTTTACAAGCTTATAAAGGTATGCTGAATATTATATACGTAACCCAAGAAGTAAGATTGATCGTTTCTTTGATGGGTTAAAACCATTTCTCCGTCAAGCATTCGTCTCACAATCCTTCTCGTCGTACGAAGACATTGTCTCATGTGTTATCAAGAGAGAAAAGGAATTCTCTATGTCTTATGACTTTAAAGAAATGCAAGATAAGAAGAGATCACCTGATCAATCTGGGAATGGAAATAAGGGGAAGAAGGGAAAGGTTGAATATCCATCCTATGGTAAATGTGGGAAGAAACACCCCGGTACTTTCTTGAAGGGAATGGGTGTCTATTACAAGTGTGGTGAAAAAGGCCACCAAACTCATGATTGCAAAGGGAAGAAGGAAGCTACCAATGTTCAGTGCTAAAATTGCAGGGAGATGGGACATTATGCAAATGAATGTCTTAATCGTCAGGGGAAATTACCTCAGAAAATTCCAAGGGATCAAGGCCAAGCTTATGCGGTCACTACTGCTGAGGTAGATGCTCCGAAAGACGTGGTGGCAGGTAATTTAATGCTTTCCTCAAGTTTAGAAAATGCATTATTTGATTCTGGATCATCGCATTGTTTCATATTTTCCCAGTTTTCTAAGAAAATTATATATTTCCAATTTGATTTAACAAGGGAGTTGTCAGTTAAAACACCTATGAGAATTATCATTGCAACAAAGTTTTGTGAATCAGTCCCCATTAGTGCACATCAATGTTCTTTATCCACTGATCTCATCATCATACCTATGATTAAGTTTGATATAATCCTCATTATGGATTGGATTCCGGATTATGATGCGAAGATTTATTGTAAGAAGAATGAGGTTACGGTTTTTTATGATGATGATAAGGAACACCTTATCTTTAGAACAGAATCGTCACCACATAATTCTTATCTAGATCCACCCCCAGTAGCTCATCTAAATTCAATTATTGGGGAGGAAGATAATGAAATGACTGTGGGTGAGTAAAGGCATGTTCAAATAGAGTATGTACCTGTTGTGAAAGAATATGTAGATGTATTTCTGGATGATTTACCTGGACATCCTCCAGAATGAGAAGTTGAGTTTTCCATTGATTTAATTCCTAGATCAAGGCCTATATTGAAGACCCCTTATAGAATGGCCACTGTAGAATTATTTTAACTAATGAAACAACTAGAGGAATTGAGTAATAAGGGATTTATTCACCCTAGTGTTTTCCATGGGGAGCCCCTCTTCTTTTTGTTAAAAAGAAAGTTGGATCTATGAGGTTATGTATCGACTATAGGGAGATCAATGCTATAACAATAAATAACAAGTATCCCCTACCTCACATTGATGATTTGTTTGACCAACTGCATGGAGTTAAATAATTTCAACGATTGAACTTCGATCTGGATACCCTCAGTTGTGTGTAAAAAAGGAATACATTCCGAAGACAGCACTTCAAACCAGGTACGGGCATTACGAGTTTACTGTAATGTCTTTTGGATTGACTAATGCACCCTCTGTATTCAAGGATCTGATGAATAGAGTTTTCAAGGAATATCTCGATGAATTTTTGGTGGTATTTATTGATGATATCTTGGTATACTCTAAAAGCCACGAAGATCATGAAAGTCATTTGCGCATTATCTTGAAGACTCTGAGAAGACAAGAATTATATGGGAATTTTAGCAAGTGTGAATTTTGGATTCATGAGATTTATTTTCTTGGCCATATTGTCTCAAAAGATGGAATCTCTGTTGATCCTTCTAAGACCAAAGAAATCCAAGAATGGCCAGCACCTAAGAGTATAACTGAGGTACATATTTTTATTGGTTTGGAAGGTTATTATCGACGTTTCGTCTAGAATTTTTCCCGATTGGCTAACCCATTAACAAAGCTCACACGTAAAAGGGTTAAATTTGTTTGGAAAACAGAGTGTGAATAATGTTTTGAAGAACTGAAGAGAAGATTAGTCAATGTTGTTGTATTGACTCTACCATTGGGGAATGATGGGTTCGTTATTTATAGTGATGCATCAAAGAAAGGGCTTGATTGTGTCCTTATGCAGAATGATAGACTTATTGCCTATGCATCACGACAGTTGAAAATTCATGAGCAAAACTATCCTACTCATGATCTCGAGTTAGCAGCTGTGATCTTTTCTTTGATGATATGGAGGCACTACCTCTATGGTGAAAAATGTGAGATTTATACTGATCATAAGAGTTTGAAGTATATTTTTCACAAAAAGAACTCAACATGAGGCAAAAGAGATGGCTTGAATAACTCAAGGATTATGATTGTATGATACACTACCACCCGGGGAAGGCAAACAAGGTGACAGATACTTTGAGCAGAAAAGACCATGGAGTTTTGAAAAATATGATAATTGAAAGGGATCCAATTTTCATGGATCTAGTGAAGATGGACATGGGAATAACTAGTGAAGGTGAAACATCAATGCTTTTTCAAATGGTTGTCAAACCATCTTTACTAGAAAGGATTAAAAGTTCTCAGACCGATGATGAGGAATTTCAAAAGAAGATTAAAGCTGTGAATGATGGGAGATTGAGAGACTTTTTCTATGAAGATGGAATTTTGAAATTCAGGAAGAGACTTTGTGGTACCGATATACCTGATCTAAAAAGGGAATTTCTGGAAGATACTCATAGTTCCAATTTCTCTATACACCCTAGGAGCACCAAAATGTATAGAGATTTGAAGGAACATTTTTGGTGGGACAACATGAAGAGGGAGATTTCTGATTTTGTGTCAAGATGTATGGTTTCTCAATAAGTGAAAGCTGGAAGGTAACATCCTGGAGGAGTCATGCAACCTCTTCCCATACCAGAGTAGAAATGGGACAATATTTCGGTGGAATTTGTCATGGGGCTACCAAAGACTCCTAGAAAAAACGATGCAATATGGGTCATTGTTGATCTTCTTACCAAGTAATCACATTTTCATACTATAAGAGAATATCTACCACTGGAATGTCTAGAAAGACTCTATATTGATGAAGTTGTGAGACTTCATAGAGCACCCCTATCGATTGTTTCTGATCGTGATCCCCGTTTTACTTCAAGATTCTGGAAAAGTCTTAAGAAATCCTTAGATACTGAACTTCATTTGAGCACTGCCTACCACCCTCAAACAGATGGAAAATCAGAACGAACTATTCAAACCTTAGAAGACATGTTGAGATGCTGCTCACTTGACTTTCAGGGTATGTGGGATCAATATTTACCTCTAGTAGAATTTTCCTATAACAATAGCTTCCATTCAAGTATTCAAATGAAACCATATGAAGAGTTATATGGAAAGAGATGTCGCACACCAACCTATTGGGATGAAGTTTGTGAAAGAAAACTTGTAGGCCCAGAACTAGTGGAGGAAATGATGGAAAAGGTAAAGGTAATCCAAAATCACATCAAATCAGCTCAAAGTAGGCAGAAGAGCTATGCCGATAATCGAAAGAAGTATTTGGAATTTCAAGTCAGTGATCATGTTTTCCTGAAGGTATATCCATGTAAGGGAGTCATACGTTTTGGTAAGAAAGGTATATTGAGTCCCAGGTACATCGGACCTTTCAAAATTCTAGAACGAATTGGGTTGTAGCTTACCGATTGGCAATGCCTCCAAGTCTCTCCAAAGTTCACGATGTGTTCCACATATCTCTGTTAAGGAAATACATGGCTGACCCAACGCATATACTCACCTATGAGAAATTAGAACTGGAACCCGATCTGTCTTATTGCGAAGAACCCGTCAAGATTATTGATATGAGAGAACAAGTACTGAGAAACTAGACGACGCGTCTGGTACAAGTTCTGTGGAGAAACCATAAGATGGAAGAAGCAACGTCGGAACCCAAGGAACTTATGATGAAGAACCACCTGAGTCTTTTCATGCTGTAGTATTCTAGAATTTTCGAGGATGAAATTATTTGAAGGAGGGGAGAATTTAACACCCCAATCTTCTATGGTATGTTTCTCTTTGAATAATGTGATAGCGTGTGTTGTACGCAACATCGAGTTCTAACACACCACAACCAATCAAACTAGCCGTTATGAATAGTAATACCTAATTTTTGAAATTTTATAAATTTTATCTCTCAAAATTTACTTCATTTTTGGATTCGGAGTATAGAATTTAGCCTAAGGTGAAATTTTGGTACTTTTCGGATAACATTAATATTTTGATGAATAGTGAAAATTACTAAATTTTAATTAAAAACAACATTTTTAATCAAAATAATTATTAGTGATAAATTATGAATTTGAGTGGTTTTAAAGTATATTTATAATATATTTTTACCATTTAATACAATGTTGGTCATTGGACATAATTTCACAATTAAACCAAACATAAACAAGTATCAATCTTTTGATAGTTATTATATCTTAAAAACACGCTTTTTGTTTTGACAATGGGAATTAATTTTAAATTAATCTCTACCACTTATGTGATTTGAATTTGGAAAAATGGATTTCATATTTGGAATCAGGATGTTCAAATTGTTTAAATAGGTAACTTTTATTTTTAGACATTTTGAATAATTACTTCGGTAAATATTTTATTTACCATGGTTAAAGTGTAAATACGGTAAATAAGGGTTAAAAAATATTATAATAATAAAAAATTACCCTAAAACGTGTTCTAACCTTACTATTTGATACATGTACGACCATGGGAATCTTTGGGTTGATTTTGGGACCCCATGGTGCCACTTGTAAGTGATAGAGACACTCTATTTTAATAAAGTTAAAATTAGTACAAAAATGACACAAGCATATATCATTTAGAAAAATAATTTTTACATAGGGTTATATATGTTGGATTTTAGACTATAAATATTAATTATAAATATAAGAAGATATAATACATAATGATATTTTATTTATAATTTTTAGACATTAAATAGTTTAATTTATTTATGACACAATGGTGATGCAGTAATTACCATAATAGTAAAAAACTAAAATTATTGATATTGTAGATACCCAAATAAATATAATTTGAGACTTTTTATGCATTAAACTAATTTTCTAGGTTAATATGACATGTTAGGAATTATGTAATTAACTATTTTAGAAGTAATAATTCTGTTATGATTTTTAAAAAAATCAATTATTGAATAGTGTCAAAATTGACATAAAAGAGTTTTAAAAAAAATTATATTATTAATTTATATTAAATTACTAAATATTTAAGTTTCGGCCAAGATACTTATATCATGATAGGTGTATCATTAATGGACCACTTGGGGGTCACTTGGATGTATATAGTATGTTTATTAACCATATAATATAAAAATACAAAAAGACATTGTAAAAGTGAAACTAATTAACTAAGAGTTAATACTTAAGGATAAGGATAGTATAATGACCCAAACCTGTCTAAATTATATTGGTTGAGTGGTTTCCGACCTATACCCACCTTAAAATTTAAATAATAAAATTTGGAACTATTAGAAACCGAATATGAATTTATTATAAAATAATATTTGTAGTTTTTCCAAAGGTACCCCTCACCCCTCTTATAAAAGGGCACTCCCCCTTCTCTTTAATTCACACCATAAAAGCCTTTTGGTTCTGCCAAAATCTTCCCAAATACTCTATCAACTTCCCTCACTTCATCCTATAGGCCTTCCTTTAGTCAAAAAGCCAACCTAAGAGCCCTTTTGATCAAATCAAAAGGAAGAACCCGAAGAAGAGGTAATGATTTCACCACCCTCTTCCAAGATCCTTTCTTCTTCCATTTCTTTTTCCTTTGTTATTACCATTATAAAACAATAACTCTAGTATATTATATATACTGTGATGTTATTATAAATATGGTACAACCATATTCAGTATTCTATCCATCCTTTGAATAACATGTCACCATACGTGTGTACGTACGGCTTACCGTTTCCACGTCGTGGTGTAATTGTTATTCACTAAATTATTATTTGGATGGGTATAATAATGATTTATCATTCAGGAAAATAGTAAATATAACTTGATAATAATTATGTATATATGATATACCAACCAATTATATATCATTTTAATATCAAAATAATGATATTGTCGCTCGTGCGTACGTACGGACTACTGTCTCCATAAACGCGATGAGATTCATTCTCCATCGTGTCCATTCAAGTATAATTATCATTTGATGATTTAAAAATTATTTTTAAGGACATGATATCATTCTGGATATGAATAAGATACAACCTATCCATTACAAACATGACTTACATAACAAAACATATAAAAGAAAACGAGTAAGTTAACACCCGAAACAACAATAATACTAAGATATTATTAACAAATCAATGTTGAAAGACAATATGTGATATCATATTAATGTATATGATTATTGTATAATTTAATAACAATTATTTCACCATTATACAGGAGTTTAACATACCCCTAACCAAGGAAAAGTAAAAGGTAAGGGTTTATTTCGCAATCTTTTCATTATCCGAGGTTGTTTATACATAATAATCTACTGGGATCTCCTTATCATCCACATTCATGTTTCTTAAAAATTTATTTCAAAACATTTTTACTATTTACAAGAATATGGGTTAAAGTCATTTATACCCTTGTTTGACTTTTTATAAGAGTTTTATAAAGGAATCTTTCTGTCGTTTTCCAAACAAGGTGCTTTTTAACCTTTTCGATAGAATTAAGGTAAGAATGTTTTTTAACTTATACGGCGGGTGCGGCTATTTTCCGCCGTTATAAAATTTTCGAAACTTCCCTTACAAGCTTATAAGAATATTTTCAAAGAAAATGTTTTATTTTATAAATATATGACTTCTAAATTATTTCAAAATAGAAAGAGATATTTCACTAAAAAGAGTTTTGATTTCATCTATGTCAACATCCTTTGATGGATTTTACGCTTATTTGAAGTTGATTTATTATGATCAAATCATCTGTATTGTATTGAAGGTTTTATGATATGTTTGACTGTGGATGTGTTATTTTTATACCATTCATAGTTTATAGATGAAGTATTTACATTTCAATGCTAATTTTAATACGAATGTTTATGTTATGTTTAAACCTTTTCTTGTGGGAATGAATTGGACTTAATATGTGATGGGTGGAGCCCGCTATAGCTCCTCTATGCATTGGTAGGTCTCATGAGACAAACTAGTGTCTTGGAACAAGGCCTTTACAAAATCTTATTTGTAGTCTTGGAACGAGACCTTGGCTATGTGGTTATTATAGTCTTCCATTATGTATTCCATCATTATGAAAGTGGTTATTGATATTGCATGTGATTATTCGATTAGTAGAATATCCATCTGAATAATTAAATGGAATTATTTCATTTTATTTTTTCCATACTATGTTGAAGTTCAAGTTTAAAAGGATTTTGTTTTAGTTATACACTTCCTTAAATGTTTATTCTTATTTATGAAAGTTTCCGCTATATTGTGATCCTTACTGGGAATTTGAGCTCACCCCTTTTCTATGTTTTATTTTTCCCAGGTTGTGAAGAAATAAATTATGAATGACCTGCAAGGATATTATGAGGGGATAATAATGTGGACTATGTAGACAATATGTTGTTTTAGTAGTTTTTCACTTTATGATGTAATGTAAAACTTTATGAATATATCTAGTGTTTCCAAGGCTACTAAACCAATCGGTCTTTCGAGATTTTATCTTTCTTGTGATCATGCCAATGTTATGTAATAATGCACTGACTCTGGGTAACTGGGGTCGGGGCGTTACATCATCATTATCTCAATGCCAAGCAATCATTAATGGTCACAAATCCTTAATCAAAATATGACCATTCTATGAAAAAAACTTCTATATCTTCATCAATATTCAGAATGTTCTTTTCAATTATTAATGAAAAAATATACTAAAAAAACTTATATATTTCCTAATTAATATAACATAATATCTGAATTGCAACACATAAATACATCATTCATCCAAAATTATTCTTAAACCATTACTAAGATTCATCAACTTATTCCTTTAAACCTATTTCCTAGAATATTAAATGGGAATCATTTATTATGGTTCATCAACATCAATATAATCATGCATATTATTTTTAATGTAAATAATATCGGAACAACATGACGTACCATTCACATGTCATGTGTGGTAACTTTATCTTCAGCAAAAAAACCAATAATTATACCACCTTTCTAATTCTATTTATGATCCTTCCATATATGGATTCGATTTTCATAATGTCCACAATTTATACATTTAATGTAGCAGTCAGTTTATAAAATATTAGGGAGGCCAACATTCCCATCCATTACATTAACCATAATATTTATTTTTTCCATGCAGTAACTTGATTTTTTTCATTATATACCAAATTTAAACATCTAATTTTTTCTCTAAGACCTTAATGTAGGTGATTATATAGAAATTATTAACACAAGGGAAACATAATATTCTTTCCTCCTTGGTATCCATCACCCACACTCTCAATGAACTCTTTCTTTCTCTTCCTTAGTGAGTCCAAGAGTTGGTTAACGTACACATTGTAAATCATGTTCTGTAAACACTAATTAGGCATGATAAGAATATCTATCACTCTAGTTATCACCCCCATGACTAATCATTATAAAATCTTCTATAACATTCGACATTAATCAAGTTTCTTTCAGTTCCCACAATTGACTAAAAGCATAAACATAGTGTTAGAAATACTGATCAGAGTAGAAAACCATATAGTCATGATAATAATTACGTGTAGGATGTATAAATCATGAATACATATTTAATCAATGACACCATAGGTTAATACTAGGATATTAAAATAAATCATATATTTTAATAATTCAGGATGGTCTATGAAGAGTTTTTTAATTCCCAAAGCATATTCTATGAGAATTTCAAACCATGAGTGAAGCAAGGACCGGTTTTGTCTACCAGATAACCCCAAGTGAGGCCAAGAACATCTTGTTGGAGTTTTTACCCCTAGGTAAATCTGTTCTTGTGCCATCCCACTTGTAGTATCTATAAAGTGATCTATTCCTAGTAAATAACTCAACATATCCTTTCCCAAAATTCTAGGACATTTTTCTAAACGTTAACCCATCATTACACTTATCCGTAGAGAAATCCCTAGACATATGTTTAGAAATATACCTAGGGGTCTCACTAATGTTTTCTTATCCTTGTTTCTAAATGTTTAATTAACCATTACTTTTATAACATCAATAAAGATATAGGTTTAACATATATGTATATTACATCAATTTATATGAATATTCAGTATATTGCCAAAATAAATTCTAAAGGATAGTAATAGTTTAGTGTATTTTGAAATATGGAAAACAAAATATTCTATCCTAGTGAATGATAATCAAAATCTCCCATAAATATCTCAACCTTTCTTATTTAAACCTAAAAAATTTCATCATAACAGGGGTAATGGAAACATAAAAGGGGTGAGCTCATATTCTCTGTAAGGGTAAACAAGGTAGGCAATTTCGCATAAAAAAGATCATAGGGAATGAGAATTTGGTAATAAAATTAAGAGATCAACCCCTTCATATCAATGATCATAAATATTAGTTATGGTATATTACATGGAAAATCATAAGACATGAATCATAAGGAAATAAACATCATGATACATGAAATCGTAAACGAGGAATAAGACATATGATATGTGTCATACAAATAATAATAAAACAATTTGTGTCCATCATACCTTCCATGATCTTTATAACATGATAGACTTGGTATATGATCCGTGTAATTGCTTCAGGATTGGGCTAACTACCCGTATACCCTCTTACTTTTAGGCTTGTTCTACAACCCATGTACCTTATTTTTTGGGGCAATGAGATAAAACCCAAGTACCCTCTTTCATTTAGTATTATGATACAACCCATGTACCTTGTTATTTTAGGTCTTGGGTTTAAACCTATGTAGACACTTTCTATTTTTTTGGGATACAACCCATGTACCTTTTCATATTCAGGATTGGGATATAACTCATGTACCATGTTTCTTTTAGGTTTATGCTACAACTCATGTACCTTCTTGGTTTTGGGTTGGGTATAAATCTCATGTATCCTTTTATCTCATATAAAACTAATCATTATCCAATGAATTGGATGGACATATAGTTCCTACTTATATCATAATAAAATCATTCATACATGTGACAAAAGATAATAGAACTATTATCATCTCATGACCCATAAAAATAGATAGGTTTTATAACCATAAAATCATAAACCATATAATGAAATGGGTATCATTAAAATTTCATTATATCATAACTTATGAATATATATAGGCATCATAATCACTTAATAAAATCTTATACCATTAAAAGATTCAGGTTTTAAGAGCATAAATCCCGTAAAAGTGAAATGGGTGTCTTAAGAATCATTCCATCAAAACATAAACCACCAAAAAATGAATATGAATGGAACCTTTGTATATTTTCATATAAGGATATAAGTAACATAAATGGATGTTTTATTATATATGAAATAACATTTAATTATATTTTGAAAACATTACATGAGCTAAATATACTGTTTTATATGAAAAAAGATCTTTAAAAGATAAAAAATTTCAAAAACCAATTTCCATAAAGACATAAAAAGAATCTCTAAACCTTTTGAAAATATATTTAATTGAAAATATATTTTTAAAAATAAATAATAATAATTAAACATTAAACCTGAAAATAAACATCAAAGGATTCACAATGGATAAATTTGTACTTGCTATACTAGGTAAAAAGAACATTTCTTTTTCAATGAAAAAATGATAGCAAAATTCCTCATTTGGAAAGTGACAAGTAGATTTTATTGAAAACGTTAGAAAAACAACAAAGGGTAAAAATTTATTATCATGGTCATAGGATATTAGTTGAATATTGTTTCAAACCCTTTTTAGGAAACATTGCTTTAAAAGAACGCATATTTCTGACCGAATAGAGGGTAAAGTCGGGCATTCATAAAAACACATTGTTAACTACTTTTTGTAACCAAGTGTGGAAAAATGGTACTACTAAATGGATATATCTTGAATTATTAGAGGAAATAAAAACTCATGATTTTCTTGAGTTATTGATGATAATATTTCATCAAATAATCATAATCATTGACAATCTCTAAAAATGATTAGATTGTTTGAATAAACACTTTCAACGTAGTTACTTGGAATTTTACCATCCATGTAAGAAATGAAATTAAATGAAGAATAAAATATAATTTAATTAATTATATTCATTATATAACATGTGAAATGTTTGTAAATACAACTAGAAAAAATATTTTAGGTTTATAACAAAAAATGAGTCTCTAATAATTTAAATTGCAATAAAACTATTTTACTGACTTTGTAACATTTGAAATGTAAACCGCATGAAAGAAATATAAAAAAGTGGATTTGTAAATGACCATAAATTTAGGTATAATAATTATTTAATACATCCATTGGAAGTATAAAGAACACACAAAAGGAATGGGTGGTGAATAAATCATTTATCGCATATAAACAATAAGTGAGATGAAATTCCATTACCTTGTGTCATTACTCTCGTCGTACTCAATAAAACCTCTTATTTAATAAATATATATTTATTATTAACCATTTAAATAACCATATTATTATATATAATACCATATATGGATCATTTATGACAGTATAGTATCATCTTTTTAGCAATTTCATGTTATGGTTATGCTTCAGGTAATATTCACATTGTTTTCTGCATGCGTCTTAATTTGTTATATCATTGCTCCTTATACTTATTATGATTTCCAGAATGTAAAAAATGATATTAAAATAATTTATATAAATTATTATTTCCTTATAATATTCTATAGAATATATAAATATGAAATGGAATACATCATTCATGGACATAGTAGGCCGTACGTACTCATGAATGATATTTTTGTTTAATTGTCATGTCGAAAGAAAGAAAGTAAAAGACATATATATATATATATGTATGTATATATCATTATAGTATATTTATGATGCCATATATATCATATATATATATATTTAAACAATCCTTAATACAATTCATGTATTTTATGAACGAATCATATCATTTTGAGGGGGTAGTAGTACACATTTCTTCAAACAAAATTATAAATATTAACTCAAAATAGAAAGTTAGAAATAAGTTATATAAAAATGAATAAATAAGATTAAATACATAATAAATATAATATATGAAATAAATAAACATATTTTATATCATAATGTCTACTATGAGAGGTGGTAAAGGAAAAAATGGACATTCATCGTTTAATAAAGTGGTAGTCTGCTGTAAACATTAAGAATGTGTTTGTTACCCACTAGTTAGATGTGTGTCTATTTTTAGATAAAAATATTATCATAAAAACAACCTAGTATACATAATATTCTTGTTTTGTTATAAAATCATGTAATAATTATAGTGGAGGGGGTGAAGTATGAATATAAATGAAACGTTCTTGAGAGAAGATGTTACCTCTTAATCGGGTAACACCTTTTTTTAACCAAAATGCATCCTTGGTTTGGTTTTAGGAAAAGGAGAAGATTATATGAATAAATAAGTGATTATGGGACGTTTATTTGTATGAATAATTCCTATATTATTATGTTTGAGATGTGTGATGATGTGGGATATGTGGTTGCCTTTTATATGGAAGGAAAATGACTCACTTGGAATTATTTAAAACATGTTAGGTGAACACTTTTTGTTACCTGAAAAAGTCATTTCAAACCAACATAAATCAATAATGGAAGTTTTATGACTCAAATATGTCCATAAAATTGGGGTTTGGATATGTATCTAGATAATTTTGTCCCCTAATATTAGGTTTAGTCCCTAATTAAGCTTAATTTGACATTAATTGCTATGATTAATTTTATGAACTTTTATTAATAATTTTGGTAAAAAAATTAAACTTTATAGAATTATAACATTAATTTTATATTTATTATAGTATATTATGTCCATATTTATAAATTATATTCAAATAATGGAAAATATTAATATTAATACTAATCTCACAGATGAGACGAAATGATTGGGTTTTAATGTAGAAAAATGTTCAAATTTTTGTTATGTTTTATATTCAATTTCAAAGTGAAATTAATTATAATGACCTAAATGGTATAAATTTAGATATAATGTTACATTAAAAATAAATTTAAATTATAATGTACCATTAATAATTTTTTAAATGAAAAGGTAGTTGTTAACTGCAATGCATTATTCTTCACTATTAATCAAAAACTGAAGTTTCCCAGAAAAATACAAAAAAATCACCCTAATCTAATCACAACATTATAAATTCACAAATGAAGATTATTTTTATAAAATAAAATACATATATATGTCTAAAATTAATTTTATTGTTTTTCATAGAAGGACATGAAATCTAGTTCAGTTGATAAAATAGTATATTTAAACATATAATGTCTATACCAAAAATTATATATTTCATTATAAATATATTTTATTTTAATAAAACCATTATAAAAAATAATTTAAAAATGATTACAACTTTTCATTTTACTAATTTAAATAGATAGTTTATAATTATCTCATTTCAATAATTATAACAGTAAAATGATGTTTCGTAGAATCATCAGTGTTTCTTATAATGTATGTCGGGTCGATGTTCTATCTAGCATACACTAAGTCATTTTTTTAATGTATGCCGAGTTGATTTTATATGTATCATAATATGTTTTTTTTTCATACATCAAGTCATTTCCATGTGAATGGAGTGATTTACTTAGTGAGAAACTATTTGTAGAGTTGTGTGAAATGAATGATATGAAAAGATTAAATTAATTTGAAAAAAAATAATTCATACAATATAATGGTGTAAAATATAGATCATGGATCATATCAATTAAATGGTATAAACTATGTTATTTCCAACACCCAAACTATTAGTCTCATTTTAGGTATCACACTCAAGAGACATATGGATTCAATTACCAGAGGAATAACTCCTCCGTTTTAGAAAATGCCTAAAATTCCTCATAGGAGTCCATAAATCCCCTGAAGGAAATTACCATCAGAAAAATGTATATTGATACTCATAATGTACCACCAATGGTTCCAATTTTCACTCCTTGTAATAATGACATAAAAACTCTCAAAAGGGGAGAAAGTGGTTGTATACAAAATGTCTCCTAGAGTATACAACATGTACTTCTAAATCCTTAAAATGACATGTACTATAGCCGGACATGGAATGTAAAGTCCAAAGTACACTGTTTTTTCATCATGTACAGGGTTTATATGATAGACATGTTACCTTCCCATATAATTCATAGGTCATGGACATTATTTCACCTTGATAGGTACAACTACAGGTCATACCACCCATATGGGGTTTGGTTGTGTACAATGCATGACCATGTGCCACTACAAGGGTTGTCTTGCTGGGTACTCAGCTATTGAAATGATTCCTTATACATGTCATGTATTTCTTGTAAGCAAAATTTAATTATGAAAATTTATCTTATCCATATAGGATGAACATAATATGTGTTTTTTCAGAACAATACGTCGTCTGATCAGAATTCCTGAATAGGAAACCCCTCAAATTGGCAGGAAACCCTTCTATTCCAAAAAAAGAAATAGATCAATCCCAATTGGTAATAAGAAGAAATTATAGGGGTTTAAAACATTAAAATACTGAATCTATTGTTATTTAGGAAAAAAATTACAACAACTTTTATTTTTGGGAAATCTATCAGAGCTTCGCCTATTTCCACGCTCCACGACCACTACAGGATGATCCAACTATTCCCGAGCTCCATAGAATTACCAATTTCATCACCATCCCTTTACCTATCTCCCTCTAACTCTTACCTACTATTAAAAATTAAGGAAATACATTTATGGAATTCATGGGAATCCATGTGAAGATGTAATAAAATAATAATAATATAAATAAAAGAAATATAATGAAAAGAAAAAGAAAAAGTGGCCCGACTCAATCAATACATCTATAATAAATTAATGCCTCACATAAGATAAAATACATTTTATATAATCAATAAAGTATACTTAATATCAATATTATTCTATTTTAGAATGATATGGCTGGATGAACCATCTTGAAAAAATAATTAATTAAACATTAAATGATAATTATTCAACTAAAATTTGGACAACTCAAAATTTTTCCAAAATTATTTCAAATGATAAAAATCATATTATGGGACAAAAATAATGATCAAAAAATTATATGAGACCATCTAGGAGGGTAAAATTACTATTTTAAAACATAAAAGCATCAAAAAGAAATAAATTCGAATTAATTCTAAAAATTATAGTTTATAATAACAAGGATCCTCACATATACATACACCTTGATTTACAATTTAGGTTCATTTTTGGTCATCATGTTTTTTGATCATGATAATGGAAATAGTATAGTGGTAGGTCCCTAAGGAGATTGGATTTAGGGGACATATATGTTTCCTGGACAGACACTATATTTCCACCACATGTTCATTAATTGGATCCAGTGATAATATTGTGTTGATTGACCTAAAACATTTGGGGTCCATTGGGATTTTATTTTATGATATGAAAATAATTTACCTCTATAATCATATTGTTGAAATTTTATATTGTGATGTTTAGTTATTTTACATTCATGTTTTTCTATTTTTGTATGTATCTGGTTATATTTTAGTATATGGTTATTTTTACTAAGGGTGGAGTATCCCCATGACATTTCTAGAACCTCACCTATAGTCGGAAGCCCCATTCATGTGGGGATACATACATGAGGGCATGTGACACTTGAAAAAATATTTTATTGTTTGGGTAAGGGTGTTACACATAAGTATAATAGGGTGGGGTTTCATTCCATTTCATTGGGGTTATTTTAGAGTGTATATAAGTTGTTTGTAACATTGGTAGGGATGTTATGATGTGTTTGGATAGGTCATGTGCAATAGGCCTCCGATTTGTGAGTGATGGGATTGCCACTATAGTTTTATCAGATTTTTTTTAGAGTCATGCATCTTGAATATTCTCATATGGTATCATTTTATACATATATATATATATGCTTGTTGTCGGAAAAATTGTTTTTCATTACTATATTACATTTATTTCTATTCGTTTTTGTAGTTATATATATGGGTGAACTCCTTCTATGATATATTTATTAGCCACTTGGTTTGTTGAACATGGATGTAATGATATATATATATTACTAACGTTCATATATAGAGGTATAATATTGATCATATAATAAAATAGGAAGGGTTATACCATCTACATGGGTGTATCCTATGATACATCATCCAATGGAAATCCTAGGTGTTTTCCACATCACTAAAATAGTTATTCTAAAAAAAATTGTTGCATGTGTTATAAATAAGGATTTGGCCTTTTCCAAAATTCCACCTCTGAGTTTTTAGAATTCAACATCTAGGGGAAATCTAGATCAATCAAAAGCTACTGAGGACGATGCACAGGATTGTGCTCCTACACTTGCTCTAGTGTGTCATGATGTAAAAATTCCCAACCCTAATTCTTATCTATTGTGAATACAAATAAAATATTGGTGGAATGTATGATGTTTGATTATGACTGGACATTCAACTCCAATATTCATGTACATTCCAGGTCACTAGTGCTCCACATGATTCGGAGGACTATGTTTATATATAGAGGGAATCATTGATATGTTAGAGACTCCTATGTATAGTAGGGTGATGTTGGATACTATTATTCTTTAGGGATTTGATTGTTTGTGTACATGTGTTATGGGTCTTGTAGGAAAGTGAGGGTTTCATAATTGGGAGGCCTTTAAAGAGGTATTCTTGATTGGGTTCATTATTAACATGTCGATGTAGGACTATTCATAGGATATTATAATGCTTTAGTAGGGAAAAATATTTCATTCTATATACTCTGAATATTTAATGTAGTTCCTCCACTTTTCTAATATTTTTTGTGGATAATAAATTGAAGTCTCTGATATTTCAGATTGACCTTCATCCGAATATTAGACATCATGTTAGGGAATTTCAAAGGATAATATCTAAATAGGTATTAACATAGGACCTAACATTTGGTAATGGGAAGTGATACGCTAGAGATATAGGTCTCCTTCACACTCTGTGTGGATCTATTGTTGGACACTCAAATTCTAATATGGATTCTTCATTTTATAGAAATAATAGGGATGATATTGAGTTGAGAATTATGGAAATATTACATAACAGTATAGTATGGTTTATTCCATCCTTTTTACAGTACGTGATGTTTCCTAGGGTTATAACTATAGATATAATAGGATTTATCATATATTTTGCACAGGAAATTTGATCAACTATCATGGATGTTTAATGGTGGGACATACTCAGTAGTTTTTTTCAATAAATTTTCCAATAGGATCCCGCAATGGTGCATAAATGATGTGGTTCATGAACTATTGATCCATTTGGGTTTCTTAGTAGACAACTCTAAACCCATTGAATTTGGTGGCAGTGCCGATTTAATCCTCATATGGATATTCCCATAGAGATGAGGTAAGAAGAGTGTATGCAGTTGAATAAATTCTTACTAGAGGTGGATAAGGACTTTTATAGTCGAAGTTATGGTATTAATTATCACTATAAAATCTACTTCATTTTTTTTACAGAAGATATTCTCATTCAAATATATCTTATCATGTTGGGGTTGGCCAATATTTTTAGGTTACGTTATCTTTTTTATTTCTATATCTTAGAAAACATTTAGGAATAAATTTAGTCATTCACCAATGTTGTCTTGTGTGAGCCGTAGTTATTTCTAGTTGTTCACTTATGTGGGACATCAATAACATAGATTCGACTAGTTTTGATGTGATATTTTTAATGGATTGGTTGACCAGTTATCATGCTCATATGGAATGCTAATGAATATTTTTTTAAATCCTCACAGCTAAAGGAGAGTGGATAAATTTGATTAGTGAGAGAAATCATGATCTCAAATTATAGTACCTATCCTGATCAAGTTCAAGATATCAAAGCATAAGTAATAGGCTTTGATCATGTATAGAATACATTACTTCCCCATATCATCCCTCAATTGGTGGATCATTATCAGGACACATTCCAAGATGGACTATCATGTCTTTCTCTAGATAGATGAATTGTGCTTGAGATTGAGCTTATACATGGTGTACAGATGGTACAAATATCTATTTATCATATGTCATCAATTGAGTTAATTGATTTGATGGTTTAGTTATAGTATTTATAGGAAAAGAGATTTTTTAGACCAAGCCCGACTTCTTGGGGTGTTCTGATGTACATTTATAATAAGGTGGATGGTAGTCTATGGCTATATTTTGATAATAGGAATATCAATTAGGTAAATGAGAAAAATTGTTAACCTCCACCAAGGATTTATGATACTTTTGATCGGTTAAGGTGATCCTTCTGGTATTCCCATATTGATATTTATTTCAAAAACCATTAGATTTCGGTCAAAGTGGATAATATCTAGAAGAAAATATTTAGTAGTAGTTATGGAATGTATAAGTATCTTATCATTAATTTGGATTGAAAAATATTCTAATATTGTTGATTGGTATCATGAATAATAATTTATATCCACATCATAAAACCTTCATCATTTTAGTCATGAATGATATTATGAAATATTCAAGGACTTCATAAATGAATAATATTCATCAAGAAATTTTAATGACAACACATTGAGAAAATTAGCTTTATTAATAACAATGGAAGTGTAAATTTTATATTTAGGAGGTGTGATTGTCCAACCATACAATTTATGAGATGGGGTTTAATAAGACTCATGTAGAGTAGATACATCCATTATGTTGAAGTAGATATTGATGATGACTCTTTATTTTATTATTATAGAACTTGGGATTCGATATGCATTGCACTGGGGTGCCTCAGGTGTTGGGTTGGGAGCTATGTCAATGTAGAGAGATCATGTGTTCTCTTACAAATCATGTCATCTGTGATCCCATTATAAGAACTACCTAATGCATTACTTATAGTTATAATATGTGGTTTATCATCTAAAATGACCATAAGATCCTAAGATTGTATCTTCTCTCATCATGATATCAATATTAAGTAGTGAATCTAGGATGATTATTTGTAGAAATTTATATTTGATATGGCCTATTATCTTTGAGAAATCAATGTCCTTGTATATTCTCTTAAGAGGAAATAAATTTTAGTTAAACAACATGGATAATTGTTTTTTTTAAAGAATGATGTATGATGAGTATAATGAATGAGTTTCTAGATGATTCATAGTATAATCATGGATATAAGAAATATGTTCCATGATTTATCATGCATTCATTAGTAGATAGGGTAATGACCATCTAGGAGTCAGATCCAAAAATGTATGGTTAAATAGGAGCACGTCAAAAGGAATGATTCTATTCCATGGATGTCTATAGATAACGATGATAATATTCACATTCATGAGTTGTTTTTAGTTGCAACTTCCATGAGAAAAGAGATTATGAGAGACTCTCATTCATCAAAATTGGAAGTGAATCCAGGGTTGATCGAGATGTAAAGTGACATCAAACATCAATTTTAGTGGATAGGTATGAAGAGATACATTGTTGACTTTGATTTGAGATGCCTTACCTACCAGTGGTTAAAGTTTGAGAATTAGTGTCATGGATGATTTATTTAGACAAATCTAATTCCTATGTGAAAGTGGGGTTATTTGTTTATGGAATTCATGATTGGGTTACCCTAGATCCTAAGAATTCTTGACCTCTTTTTTATAGTGGGTCAGTCGATGAAAGTGGATAATTTCATTCTAATTTTAGAGACCCTGTAAATGGATGAGTTATGGAAGTAGTATGTATATGAGCCTATAAAACATCATGGATATCCTTTGAGAATCATATCAAATAATAATAATGCCTCATGTCATGGTTATTGGAGGAATTATATATCAATTTGGGTGCCCTATAAATATTATTATATAGTTTCATTTACACATTGATGTACAATTAGTTAGGATGGTCTAGATATTAGTGGATATAGATGGGGAATGCATTATGGACTTAAATGGATTTTTGGATGACTAGTTGAGTACACATAAAACTAAATATTCCTACATTCATTTAAGATAGAAAAATTTGATTAAATTTATTTTCTATAGTTTATCTCACCACTTTGTTAGACTTGAGGATGGTGATGTGGTAGTTGTCGGTCTGAGCATGGTATAAGAGACCATCAATATTGTTCATCTCATCCAGATGTAGTTAGTCACTACTCAAAGTAGACATGGATCACATGTCAACTAGAGGATATGTCCCCTATGGTTTTTTATGCATGCCCGAGTTATATTGTGGGTGAATCTTAAATTGGGGCATCATCATTTAAGTATTTAAGAAAATATAGTGTTGATCGTTTTTGGACTATTCATTGTTACTGAGTGTTTTGGGGAAGTGGCATGTTATTTGGATCTTCATCCATGGTAACAAGGTTTTCATGATGTGTTATATTTTGTGTAGTGTACAAGGTACATGCCTAGTTCTACACATGTTCTTGACTATAGGGAAATTGAACTGGGTCCGGACTCATCATTTTTAGATTCCCTTGAATGAATCAGCTACTAAAGTGAGAAAGTTCTGTGAGGTAAGATGGTGCGACTTTATAGTATCCCATAGCTACATGAATGTATACAAGAAGGTAGATACAATTAGAAATATGATGTTCAATATCAATAGATTGAGTTATTTGGGAAAGAACTCTAGAGACACTTCTCAATGATGAGAAACCCTAAAAGTGTGCGGTTATAGGGGAAGATAGTTTTCAGGTAATTTAATCCTAACTTTCATCCCTTCTTTAAGTCCATTTTAGTTATTATTTTAATTTTTGGAATCATTGGTGGATTTTAACTTTCATTATATGTTTTTAAAGGCCTAAATGAGTATACACATCTTGCACACAACTAGACAAAATTCGGTGTATCCTGCATGAAATGAAGATAATTTTCTAGATAATGAATGTGGTAAAATAGAGGTTTACACATGGTCTGAGAAAACTAAGAGACTTTTCCATGAAAACTATTTTTATTAGGATAGATTTAAATGGATGGATGATTAATGGATTGATATATTATATTATAAAACCATGCATGCGATCTAAAATAATTTTAATATTGGATTTTAATCCAGAAACCTAATGGGAACAGCTCATTCTTACTAAAAAACCTAAATATTTTAGTCCTAGGTACTCAAGTGGGGATTCATAGAAATTCCCTACCCTTGAAACCCTATATTAGTTTGATCTAGAGTGTTGGATCATGTGTATTCAAGGTAAGGATTTTATTTATCCACTATTATTAATTCTAATAGTAGACATAGTCTATATCTATAGTGATAAAAACTGCTTCAAAATTATTATAGAAATATCTATAAATTTTATCATTATATAATGGGAAATTCCTAGTTGTTTTTTGATAGATTCTTGGTCTAGAGATTTTTCATCACTTTATTAAGAGAATATATATATATATTGTTGATGGAAAACCCTATTTGGCATGTTTATGTGGATTTAATGTCATGGATCTATTACCATCATGAATTTCAATATCGTACTTTTTTCATGTTTTATTGGAATTTTTCCTTGGGAACCTCCATTTACATGTTTGACCTGGTTGGTTCTCAAGCCTAATTTGGGGATCAACTCTCAAAAAGCTTGACTTTTATGGATACATGATTGGTTTTTCAATATCCTTATAATATAACTAACTTGTATATTATTGTTGAACTGAAATTATGTTTTGGAATTGAGTTATTTGAGAACTATGATTATATTTAATCTTATTTCTATGTGTGTGTTTCTAATGAGATCTATATTTGGATGTAGATCACATCTGTGTTTACATGTACCATGTGATCTCATTTTTCATTTTGATCAAATGTGTTTGTGTCTATGTCTACTAATTCACATTTTTAATATTCTATATAATTCCAGCATGTGTTATGACCTATTTTGTTTTGAATGTATAGTGATTGGTAGTTTTTATCTGCTTAGAAAATGATAGGTGGAATTTCATGACATGGCGAGCCCTTAGCGGGGGAGAATGTAAGATATGTGATGATGATCTTTATTGATCTAGAAATATGTTATGGGTTCTGAAGATCCCATAACGTGTGTGAGTTGTATTCTTTGTCAATGGATTCAAATGTTCTATGATATATGAATATTTAATTGAATTAAATATGATGAATAAGATATAAAGAAGAAGCTACTTGGTGGTTTGGATTAACGCTAGCACTAAAGTACTACTCTTTTATGAAATGTATCAATGGATTTATTGGAGGTGAATATTTTTTGAATAATCATTTTTACATATAGTGATGATTGATTTCTAAATGATTCCTAAAAAATTTTCTTCATGATTGTAGAAGCATGTTTTTATCATCCTTATGTTGATTATAATGAAACACCAAAGAGATTACATTGTATGTTTTGGATGCTGAATGAATGGGTGAAAAAAATTCAATCAAACAGAGGCCTATTTACCGAGGTTACTGGATGGATTTAGATTTTTTAATGTAGTTGGATAACGATGATTATACTAAAGTAATTTGATGAGGGTTTCCAAGTAGCACAATCAAACAGAGTTTCCATAGTCCAATCAAGCTAAATAAATTTTGGGATACTAATAATGAATGTTTATAATGGAATCATACTGACGTGAATGGACTGATTTGATTAGACTATAAATAGAGATAAAATTTTGACTTATTACATTCTGGGTCACATCAAATAGATGATGATAAGATTAAACCATATTATAAGATTCAATGTAAAGAATTATTAATTGATAAAAAACAAAATCCATTATGTATATAATTCAGGATGATGATTGGATGAAGAAAAAAATATTCTTCAGTTACAAGTGTATACAGAAAAACATTTATGAAGTCTGTTAATGAGAGGAGAGTGGTTGGATGAAAATGATGGTTCATGAATGAAGTAAAGTGTTATTGAAATTATGTTAATAGAATATCATTATGAATACCATCTAATATAATTATACAAGGATCATGATTTTATGTTTTGAAGTTATGGTGAATGACAAATTGAAATGGTGAAGAGGTTTTAGCAAATGAAAAGGTGTATGAACTCTCTCATATGAGCTTAGGGAGTAATCAGAATATTTATTCCATATATAATTTTCCAAATGATAAAGAACATGATTCCTAACATATTTATCATGTAGAAAAAATTATTAAGGATCATTGAATAAGAATATTATCAAATGATGGGAGTATAGTTTCTGAATCATCAAACAATTATAAAGTTCCCAAAGAAGGTGACTGAAAAAAATAATTATTGTGACTATAGTATTTAAACGATACCAAATGATCAAGATATTTTTTACTAATAATGATAGAGAAAACATATAAAGATCATAGAATATAGGTTTTGTATATTTTTTTAGCTATTTTATTGGAAAAAATTCATTATGATTTTTTTGGAAATGGGTTTTGGACTAATGTTTAGTATTTATATTTTTCTATGAATGGTAATCAGATAGAAGGTGCTGATTTTTTTTAAATAGATTAATTTGTAAAAAATATCTTAGTGATTTCATTAGAAAATGTGTTATAAAGGAATCAAACAGAGTATTACAAAGTCATAATAAAAAGTTTTATGTATCCTTCAGAAAGTAAGAATAGAGAATATCTATGAGATTTCATCAGTTAGGGGAAAATTAAAATGGGAACCTATCAAAATGAGGGAAAAAAATTAAAAAATTATTAACATACATTCAAAGGATTGAATTGACTTAGTTGTCGGGAAATATCTCTCAAGATAACAATGCACTATTTTTTGGATGATTTTTTTGTTGGAAAAGAAGGTTACCAAGGTCATATGTGGGGTTAAATCATGATTTCTAATATGGTATGTTGACAAATATTCCTGAAAAATTAATGAATTCTCAAGAAGTTGTATATAAAATCTGATGTAAAATTTAGAATAATTTCCCATTGGTTGATGAATTTTTTTGGCAAAATGTCAGGATTTCTTATGAAAAATGAAGGATTCCCCAAAAGATACATGGTAGTGCACATACCTCCTAAATTATTTCACAATGATATATAATGTATATGAATTTTTCTATTCTATATGCCCATTGAGTTTGTCGAACCGATATGAAAAATCATGAAAGGAAATATATACACATAATAGTTTTTCTCTGTGAACTACAATAAGGGATCATCATTTGTCATTTAAGGTTGTCGTTTTAAGGGCCCCATAATGGGATTTTTCATTTTTTGATGAATGATAATTTTCAATGGCTACAAAAATGGAATAATGCGCTATGTGAACCGCATAGAGTGAGTAGTATACAGTGATTGATGATCCACACATGTGTTTTTAGAATTTTTTATTAGAAGTTATAATAGATATATTTTCCTATTTAAATTACCCTTATTCACATCTATTGATAAATAGAATTCCATTATATAGTTTTATCACTCTTAGAATTCAACTACATCCAAAAGTGGTTCATGAAGGAGATATTCCATGAAGAAGGTGGTTCATGAATAATTTAATCTAAAATGTCTCATCTCATGAGGGATTACGTCCACAAAGAAAATAATATATTATAGAAAATGAGCAAGAAGAGACATATGAGGTCATGTCATTTTTTCCAAAAAAAAATTGAAAAGTAATGTTCAAAGGGAAATGTAAACCTGAATTCTTTTGATGTGGAAGGGATAAACATCTTGAAGTAAGGTTTCATAAGATGATTCAATATGATGATGAGAGTGATGTAAAAATTCCGATGAAGAATTCTACATCCTATGTGAAAGGTATGAAAAACATAATGGGAAATTTATTCAAATAAAGAATCATATTTCAAAATAAACTGACAGTTTAGTGGAATTTAAGGTTAATGAGATGGAAAATTGAAATGATTATAAAGAATATTCAATAGTGTAAGTTTTTGTAAAATCCAACAAAAGTGGAGAAATTTCGGTTCATGATAAAGAATTCAAAGGAAGAGTTGATCTCAAATCTTAATTTGAGGTCTCTATTTAGGAGATTAATATTTTTTGATCTGAAAAATAATCACAATAGAGTGCTTAAGGATGGTAGACATTATATGAATCAATTTTATTAAGAGATGTATGAGATGAAGGAATAATTTGATAATCCTTAGTCTTCAATTCTAGAAAAAAAAATGAAATCATTTAAATGTTTAAACATTAATAATAGATAGTGTAATCAATGGTTTTACTAACAAAGAAAAAAGATCAAATAAAACATAACAAATAACATTAAAAGGATGTTTCCAAACTGCAAAGAAAATTATAACATCATGATAGAAACTAGACTACTCATATGAAATCAGGATAGAATATTACTCAAGTGATAGTAAAGAAGGATATGGAGCATAGAGGTCAATTAAAACTGATGAAATAGTCATATCAAAATGAAAATATTATTATAGGGATTGATCACAAATAGAAATATTTTTTGATTGATTTCATACAGTATGGGACCACTCCATGGTTGAAAATTTATTTCGGTACAAAGCAGAATAAAAATACTAATTGAATATATTAAATAATCAATCCTACAATAATGTACATGAATACACCTTGTATCAATTTTTATTTTTGGGGAAAGATGTGAAATTGTTAAACTATTTCTTCTATAGCCAAAATGTACCAAAGGGAACAATAGAAACCAATGAGGACACATATATTTCAAGACATTATTTTAATGGTAACTATTTCTTATCTGGGGAATTCCAAAAATTGGCTAGAAAATTCTCATAATCAATTCAGAGGAATGTGATAAAGAAGATACAATGTGTTCATAAGAAGCTGCTCAATGAATTATTGAATGTGTTGAAAAAACAAAATTATATGCGACTCTTCAAGATGATGTTGTTCTATAAATCATTACAGAAGATAATTATTATCAATCTGTAAATGGTATAATGTTAATGATTTGGATCAAAATGAAAAGAGATGAGAAGGTACAGGTTGTGGTTATTTCCCTTAAATCATAATATCATATCCGTTTTTGGATCATTTAATGTGGATGCACATACCATAGGATTGGAAATAAGGATCTTGTTATAGGAATCGAATATGATAAGAAATGTGTTGTAAATATAGAAATTATGAAAAACAAAATATTATTATCTTGGGAAATGATGATTTTGGGGGAAAATAAATGATATCCAATGATGTCTTGGTTTTCAATGTACTCAGTCAAAACATGCTAACTGTTATACAATTGTGTTACTCTGATCAATATTTGATGATTATCAAGAGGTTTTTTATTATCATGGAATTAATATGGAATATTTGTTTTACCCGGAATATTCATAAAGAAAAATCATTACTTTATTTGTGGCGAATAATATACAACCTTTCTATTTAGTGATGAAGATAAAAGGTAGTGGAATTAATAGATTTCCCATCTATACCAACCAACAATTGAAGATATTTCCAAATGAGATGAAGATTGAGATCTCCCCAAAATATATTACGTGATCACACACTCATATGTGATGAAATTCAATAAGGGAATATTAATAGAATGACTTATAAATAAAAAATATAAAATTTCAAGAAGATTGATTGAATAAGTGAATGAAGATGTGTATGGAACTATATCACCATTAGACATTGAAAATTATAGTTATTATGTTATTTTAGTTGATGATTTTATATGTATGGCATGGGTTTTTGTCATTTCCCATAAGATTAATGTGTTTAGCTGTATAAAAAAATTCAAATGGAAACTCAAAGGGTTCATAGATAGAATATTTATACATATCATCATGATAGTAGTATGGAATTAATATAAATTGAATATTGTCTTGAAAAACAACTGATATCACATAATATTTTATTATTGATGACTCCTAAAAAAAATTGAGTGGCTGAGAGGATAAATATGGTCATAAACAATAGGGAAATGATAATTCTTATTTTAAAGGACTGACTAGAAAAATAATATATGGGATTAGTCTTTACATAAGTCTACATATACATTAGGGAATTATTTGGTTTGAAAAAATATAATACATTGTATGAGAATTGGAATGGAAATAAGAAAACATTTAAATAATTTCTAATAATTATAACTATTATTTTTATTGTCAATAATGACAAACATACTAAATACCAATCTTATGTGATGAGGAGATATTACATGGCTATTTAATAAGAATAAAAAAAATATAAACTCATCAAAAATATTCTAGTAAAAGTAGTTAAATGAAATGATTTCACTGAAGTAGATAATAAACAAAATCTTCAACAATATAGTGAATAGTTCCCTGATGTTAGTGAAGAAGACATATGAAACTCATAGTGTATATGAATAGAAAATTATAAGGAATAATATTATAATAATTATGATTATGAGGTAGTAAAATCATTATATACATAGAAGCCTCTGATTCAAGATGAAATTGAAATAAAAAATTATTTTTGATTGGAAATAACCCAGTAAAACATGGATAATGAATTAAATATAGCAGATATCTTTCTTGTATTAGTTTTAGTATAATTTTCTTGTAGATACAACATGAAATGTGATCTGGGATTAGGCTATGAACAAAGTGCTAGTCCAAATTGAGAATAATCATACATGGGAGATTTTAATGAGACCAGATGTTTAGAATGTCATCGGGACAAAGTGGGTCTTCTAGAATAAACAAAAAAATAAAATTGAATAGAAATTTGCAAAAAAAAATAATTACTATTGTGAAGGTGATACTCATAGATCAGGTGAATCACAATTGATGGAACAATCTCACCTATTACTAGGAAGATGTTAAGTTAGTATTTTAGAATGGGGTTCTGGAAAAAAATGTGTATATCAACAAGATTGATTATTTTTTATTCATGAAGATATGAAAAAAATTGGATGAGTAAGGTGTTATATGGGTTGATGTAAATCGTGGTACAATGACATGATTAGTTTATAAAGAAGCACAATTTTCAATGTGTATGAGTTGAATATAACATCTATGATAAAAAAATTATTATAATCAATGGGTGATAGTGATGGTGCATGTTGATGACATAATATTTGGTGGATCTGATCCAGAGTATAGAATATAGTTTATTGACTTCATGAAAAGTGAGTTCAAAATTTCAATGATTGGCAAAAATACCATTTCCATGGTTTATAAGTGATAAAAATAAGTATTCTCACAATCATTTCTCAATAAATATATTACATGGGGGTTTTGACAATATTTGGAATTAATATGTCCATGGGGATGTCTTTGGAGGATACCCAGATAAAACTATCCTAAAATAATGGAGGAAAAATTGTCAACATCATAGAATAAAGATAGATCATTGGAAGTATATTGTACATAACAGTGACATGACTTGATATTGTTTTTTCCACATGGTAAGAAATGTATTATGAAATCAATCATAGTGAAAGACACTTTTATTCAGTGAAAATAATAATTTATAATATCAAGGGCATGGTGGATTTTAGTTTTATATAAAATGGAAAATCACAACAAAACATATTGGGATACATATGTGAATTCATCTAGTTCGTTATATTATTGAATATCAACATCATATGGTGCATTCTATCATCATATATTTTGTATTAGTTGGCTAAGAAAGAGAAAATATTTCATTTTGTTGAGAACCACATAAGATGAATAAATTTTATCCACGAAATATTTCATGAATTTGTTATGGATGATGCAACAAAATGATGATATGGGAGATAAAGTGATGTCTCTGATCAGAATCATTTGTGATAATTCATGTTCAGTAAATAGAATCAACAACCTATTCCATCACTGATAGATGAAGATAGTTGAAATTATGGGTGATTTTATTAAAGATAGTTGGATTATAGGCATTTGGAGTTAGAGTATACAAATAATGAACTACAGGATGAAAATATTCTAACAATGGACATACTCAAAAAATCATTTTAATGACATATATTAGCTCTTAGAGTTCATCCAACTCCCCATATATGAATTAGTGTGGACATGTGACCCTCTTTATAAAACATCCCTTTATTACATATTAATTCATGACATATTAAAGAAACTTAAATTTACTACATCCCAAAATATTGAGAATTCTAGTTTCTTTTAGAATTAAGTACACTATATAACCACTTAAAAAAATACATAAAATTTATAAAATACTTTCTTAACATTGTCATAATATTCCATCAGGATTAAATCTTCATGGGATAACCTGGGGTGAACATAATAAAGTGGTATTCTATAAAGACCAGTAAGGGAATAAACAATAATTACATGAATGATATAATACATGACATATAATAGGAATACCAATGGTCTATAAATAGAACATGAATAATATGTCATGACATGACATGATAATCTTAAACAGAACATGGGAAATGTGGCCACAACATAAAACATTCCATTATAAAAATAGGTAAAGGATAACTACCAATAAATATTGATAGAAAATGTCCCATAAATAAAACAGGTTCACTTCTTATCCCAATAGGACATCTCATGATACTAAACATTACCAAATACATTGTAGTTCTATATAATTGTATGCGAATTCATCACCTTCATTTCATTCTAAGGAATGTGTGTGCCACATAGATCATACCACATGGATTCATCAAAAATAATATTTTATTCTATGATTTAAGAGATTATAATACATAAATATATGACCCAATTCATTATGTATAAGTGTATATAGTTGAATTCCGTTGGTAAGATATGGGTATGGTATTCATTTAACAATTGTTTTGGCATGGAAATTTAGAGGGGAATTTCTGTAGCATAACAACATCACATAAAATTCATAAAAAATGGTTGATGAGAGAGAAAGTGGTTTCTAATAATTTTACAATCAAATGGGCATTAATAAGGACATGGAAACACATATCCCATCATTAGGAATTGGAAATATAAGTCATAAGATAATAAAGAGACATGAATAAAGAAGATAGGTGAGGATCCATTACTTGAGTGTGTGACACCAATTACTTATAAGACTATTATTGAGAGATTGGTGGAACCATCAGATAACTCTAGATAGTGGAGGGAAGATTACATATATGTTATAAGATTTTTGAATGATGATAAATGTGTTCTTTGGTATTTTCATAAAGGAAAAGATTGGGGATTTCTTTACCGTTTCTGAAACATAAGTTTTGGAATCTATAAAATAAAATAACCAATACCACAAAAAATACAATAGGTATTGACCATGGATTCTTATAAATGGGTGTGTTTTTTTTAATTTATAATTCTAAAGGCTGATCATAACAAATTAATACCCATCATTATGGGGAGGTGAGTGATATTCATAAAGATACATTTTTAAAACCTTATATTTTATTAATTGTTTTATAGGATTCATGTAGGATTTATAAAATTAATCAATTAAACATAAAATAACATTATTTTAAAGTTATAACATTTATTTGGGACTGGATACCATTTATATTATTTATTACACCACATTTGGGACATTATGATGTCATAATACACAAAGTATATTTATATGATATTTAGTTTTTACCTGAAAATTAAAATTTGTCATAAAATTATAAAAAATTCACCATTGGATAATTTTGAGAAACTGATTCCAAAAATAGTATTCATTTTATCTAAAAAATTTTATATATATTTATATTTTGACTTTTAGAATAAGAATCTACATTGATTGAGAAATGTTGGGTTTTTTTAACAATAACATTTTTCAAACCCATATAAAAATTACATTTGACTTCTTAAAAATTATATGATCTTTTATATTTAATAAAAAGTAATTGATAACAATAAATTATTGTTTAGGTCATGATCTTGATGAGATTGAACATATCCCATAAACGGTATTACCCATGCTTTAGTTGTTGGATCTCAGCATGGGCTTGGTCGAGGGAAAATTCCGTAGATATTATCTCCCAGGGAATCTCTGATAAATGGGATTCATAGGTTATGATCCTACTAGTTGAAGTTATCACCTCCTTTTTCTATGACAATATGATTTTTTAATGCCATATATTCATTGTAATCGTTTGATAACTATTCAATAGATATATTATCAATGTTAAAGATAAATTATGGTCTTAGAAATCCAATTGGATATAATAAAAAAAATTATGTATTTTCTATAACCATGTTATATATAAATACATTAAACTAAAACCAAAAGGTAATTTTATTTCAAAAAATTCAGGTCGTTAAAATATTTCCTTATAAGAAATTTCACCTTTGAAATTTACGTTTCCTATAAGAAATTAGATAATGGTAACATTGATTCATTACTTTCTCTGGTTCTCATGTTTCTTCTTCAAACTTGTGATTTTTTAACAGGACTTTGACAAGGTGTATCTTCTTATTCAATAGAATAATGTATCTACGATCAAAGATCATCACCAGTTACTTCTCATTGGAAAGTTGGTATTCCACCACCCCAATGTGATCAAGGATCTCAAATTGGCCAATGTATCATAGACTACTATTTCCCTTCATCTAAAATCACATCATAGTTTTCCTTAGAGATATGTGAAAGAATAAATTGTCCCTAGCGTCAAACTCTAGGTATCATCAATTATTATCAACATAGCTTTTTTTGGACTCTAACCACCTTTGACATGTTACTGAATGGTATTAACCTTATCCACTATTTACCTGGCCATTTTTGGACCTATAAGTTTTAGTTACCCAACTTTATCCCAACATGTATGGGTTATGAACCTCTTCCCATAAAGTTATTCATTGGGAGACATTTGGATCCTCAAGTGGAAGTTATTTTTTTAAGATAGCTCTACCAGAAATAGATTTTGACCCTATCCTCTATTGATGTCAATTGAGAATTATATAAAAAATTCCTCATGTTTATGGACAGTCTGATTAGATTAGCCATAAATTTGGGTTTGATAATTTGTATTGAAATGTAGCTTAGTATTTAGATAATGTTGCATGATTTTCTAGAATGTGGAGGTGAATCATTGATCTCAATCGGATACCATCGATAGTGGTACTCAGTAAACCATCACCACTTATATGATGTTTATACATTAATAATGATCTATTGAAAAGTATTCTCAATTTTAAATGTAGTGTGAATTATTTGTAAGATTATCCATCAAAACCCAGATAGCAGTTTTCCCTCTAGATGTCTTCAGAAGACTGGTGAAAAATTATATATTGTTTCTTTCCCATTTCTGTCTAGGTATGGGTAATTTTTTCATCATCCCCTATGGTTTTTTCCTTTTTCCTTCACATGATGATATACCAGAAATATTGATGTGTATTATATTATATCATTATTAATAATGTCCCACCAATAGTTTTCATTTAGATCATGATATATACTTGTTCTTTTATGATTTATAGTGAAGGTTGAGCTATTTGAATCATCCAACAATTACTTCATTAACTCACGATTTGATGGTACACATAATACTGAACCAAATCTTACAAAACCTTCTTCATTAACATTAAACTCTATGGATTTCTCATTTCTTATAGTTTCAAATTTCCTCTGAATTCTAACATCATCCTTTTGAACATCGTTAACCTTGATAGAACAGGCGGTTGAGAAATTTTTTGTGAAAGGATTGATGATGTTCATTTCATTATGATTCCAATGTCCAACCTTTCCAAATATATGGTGAATGAATCCCTCAAATTTTTCATCAATGATAGAATCACTCAGCCCTTTCTACATTGAGTGTCTACCACTTTATTCCCTTTTTCTTTGGAAGTCATTGAATTGAGATGTCATAGTCCTTGATCATATATAACCATAATTGTTGGCTCATATTCATCTCTTTAATTGTGAATATATATTTTGTGTTTTTCTGTTATTTATATATTTCATAATTCTTACAAAATATATGAGGCCTCTATATTTAGAAAGTGAATATCACTACTTCTATCTCTAGATCATGTGTTTAGATGTTTTGTTTGTGAACATTAATCTTCCATGATTCATAGGCTAAGACATTGTCATTTTCCATTAAAAAACAGCCCAATACATTATTCAATGAATAACAGAATACTATGAAGATTTCTCCACTTGTGGGTAGTGTGAGAAAAAGGGTAGTGATATTCTTCTTTGTTTTCCCATCAATCTATTTTCACATTCATCATTCCATGAAAACATAACCGCCTTATGAGTTATCATAGTTATAGGGTTTGAAAATCATGATACGTTTCTAAAATATTGGTTATAATACTCAGATAATACATGGAAACTATAAATATATGTCAAAAATTTAAGCCTCATCCATTCATAAATTTCTTCGGTGTTTGAAGGGTCCGCAAATATCCCATTGCTTGTGATGATATATTCTCAAATAGAGAGACTTCATTCAGCCAAAAATCACATTTTCATTACTTTTCAAAAAGATTCTCCTTTTGTAATTTCCTAAATAAAATGTTTAGATGCATCTCATTATCATCCTCACTTTTAAATCATGTTAGAATATCATCTATAAAAAACCAAAAAATCGTTGAGATAATTTATAAAGACATTATTCATCCATTCCATGTGGTTTTATGGAGAATTAGTGAGTCTGAATGTCCCAACTATGAAATCAAAGTGCTCATACCTTGTATGAAAATTAGTCTTGTAGATATCCTTCTCCCTTACCCTAACATCATAATATTCCAACCACGAATAATCAATGGATAAGTATTGTGATCCATATAACCTATCAAATAAGTTGTCAATCCACGAAAGAGGAAAATTTCTCTTTCACTTTCATCATGTTGATCACAAGATAATCAATGCAAAGGTGCATTGGCCATCGTTATTCTTGAAAAAATAGGATTGGTGAACCCCATGGTATTGTAATTGGTTATATGAACACTTTATCAAAATTCTCATGTAGTTGTTTATTCAACTCATCATGTTAGAAAATATCAATTCTTCACAAAGTATTGGATATTGTGATCTACCAAGGTCTAATCTCGATTGAAAATTTAACATCTAAAGTATGAGGAAGACTGGAAAATTATTCAAGAAACACATCCTTGTAGTCCCTCCCAATTGTCATGTCTCTGAGGATTATTCTTTCCTTCGAATCAATCATTTCATGTTGATATAATTTCACGTATGGAATTAATTTCCATGATAGAAATGTTGGTTCTTAATAAGATTCATCCCCCCTCATTGCACTTGTATATCATCGAGGGACAATTCATAGTATAGATAGTAATTTCCATCTCATTGAAATTTATGTTTTCTATATATAGGGAATGCCAATCCATACCAGAAATTGCATCAAATTCCTCCAGAAATAGTTTGAAAATGTTCAATGGAATTTCCAACCCACAATTTGTGATATGGGAGGAGTCATATACTTGGGATGACATATATATCCCATTTTCCATTTTCAAAACCATCTATAAATATATTCTTTTATTTGGTGATTGAATATATCTACTAAATATTCTTTATATTAAATAATGCATAGAACTATGAACCATAACCATACCTTTCATTAAGTGATTCTGGTTTCACTCATTTACTTAATCCAAAAAGGACAAAGGGAAGACATTTTTTTAATATGTTAAACACATAAATATAAATCCAATGACACTAAAGATACAACATATAACTTACCTTTATTTCTATATATTATTAATTTCTTGGATTTAATCTATATTATCACTGATATATACTAGAAATATATCTTCTTATGGGAATTTTTCTATTCCCTTAATAGTGATTCATAATGAGCTTATGAATTTACCAAACAGTTTCCCTTGGCAATTTCAAACCAGTTGTGCAGTAAGTCCTACTATCGTGTACCATGAAATACTGAGTCAGGTTCAACACACCATGATGGTGTTGTTACCTCTAAGTGTATCTTTTCCTGAACCACATCCAAAGATAGTATCGAAAGAGGGATTTCTGTTCATGATAAACCACTTACTCTATACTTACCAATATTTTGGTATCTTCTCTCACACTTACTCATATTCATATGTCTTTTTCTGGAGTTTTCTAATCCAGATCTAAAAAATATGTACACATATACATTGATCCCAACTATAACAAACTTTCCATTTATTAAATTTTAATTAATGATTTATTACATAAAATTACACATGATACAACAAGGTATATCGATAGGCCTATTATATTTGATAATTATTACATTACATAACCAGATTACAAAGAATATATATATTTTTTTATAGAAAACCACCATAATAAGATCATAATCTTCCATCAAACATAAAATTTACTGGGATAACTTGGGGAAATACACACACAATGGGTGATATATAAAGCACACTAAGAGAATAAACAAGGAAAAACATGAATAAAATAATACATGATATTATATAGGAATATTAATGGGGAAGAAATGTAACCTGGATAATAAGGTATGATATATCATTATAATCATAATTCGAGCATGTAAATTGTGTCAAAATCATAAAACATTGCCTCATAAATAGAGGTCAAGTATAACTGCAAATACATCATGATAGAAAAATTCCAATAATTTAATGGTGTTTAATCACTATATCAATATGAAATCATAAGATATTTTTCATTACCCAATGCCTTGGAGTACTATATAATTTTGGGTGCACCCATCACATTCATTTTACTCTCATTCCTAGATGTGCCACATAGAGGAGACAACATGGATTCAATCATCATCATATAAAATTCAATTATTTTGGAGTGTCAGATAAATACAAGTACATCCCATGTAATATAATTATATGTGTATAAAGGTGAATACAATTAATAAGAAATGGGTATCATGTTCACTAAACATTTTTTTGGCATGGAAAATTGTGGTGGAATTATTGAAGTATAACAACATCATGTAAAAATTCATAAAAAATGGGTTCATGAAAATGAAACGGGCCTCCAATCATTTGGAAATAAAAATGGAAGTACTAGGGACATGGAAACACATATCCAAACAATAGTAATTGGAGGTGGAAGTCATAATATAACAACGAAACATGCATATAGAAGGGCAGGTGATGATCCCTTACGTGAGTGTATTTCTCCAATTGCTTGGTAAAAGATTCTTAAGAGAATGAGTGAACCTTGTGATGAATCTAGAGGTGGGAGGTAAGACTAAGGATATTTTAAACCGTATTTTAGTGAGGAGAAATTGGATCATGGTGGGTTTATATAGGAAAATAGATGAGATTTATTCAATATTTTCATACTTAGGATTGGACTCTCTATAATAAAATAACCAAAACCATAAACCTTAACATGGATTTTCCCATTATCTCTACCTTATTGGATTTTTATAAATTTTTTTGTAAGGCCATGGGACAAAATTAATAAAATAATAGCCTTCATTTTGTGGAGGTTATTTATATTCTTAATGAAAATATTTTAAAACATTAAAATATATTAATGGTTTTGGAGGTTTCATAACGAATTTATAAAAGAAATGAAATCATCATAAATTAACATATTTGAAATATAAGGAATATATTTGGTCTTGGATTCAATTTATAGTGTTTATTACATAACATTTTGGTCATTATTATGTCATAATAGACATAGTATATTTATTCAGCATTTAATTTTTACCCAAAAATTAAACTATCTCAGAATATTATTAAAAATTCACCATAGGTTAATTTTGACGTTATGATTCCAAAAAATAATATTAAGTTTTTCTATATAATTTTGGATATATTTTTATTTTCACTTTTAAATATATGAATCTACATTTGTTGAGAAATTTTGAGTTTTATTGACAATAACTATTTTGAACCCTTATAAAAATTACATTTCACTTCAAAAAACTTATAAGACCATTTATCTTTAATAAAAATTATTTAATAATAACAATTTATTAAAATATTATATATTTAAAAAATCCATTAATACAATAATATAAATACCTCAATTGAATTTGGATATTATCCAAAAATACTATATGTGTGTTATTGTATTAGAATAAAAATCATTTGTAAATTAACAATCATATGCTGAAAATATATACATTATTATATATAAAATAATGTAAATAGTGATATTTATATTGTCTTGATACATATACCTTTAATACACTAGAAAATACACTACATGTAAGGTGGGTGATGGTGATACTTTCATTGGGTGGTTTAGAAAACATGGTTCGGGTCATGATCGTGATGAGCTTGAACTTCCCCCATTGCCAATTTTTCTCATACTTATGTTGTCAGATATCCGCATGGTATTAGTAAAGGGGAAAAGAAAGAGATACAATCTCCCTCTAAATCTATGTTAAATGGGATTCATTAGGTATGATTCTACTTTTTGAGGTCATCCACTCCTTTGTCTCAATAAATTTTATTATTTATAACCCCACGTTATAATAATCATCTGATCATTATTCAATATCTATTTTAGAAATGGTAAAGTTATATAATAGTCTTATAAATAAAATTGGACAGAATAATAAAATATAATTTTTTTATGTTTTCTTCAACCATATTAGATAATAATAGATGTAACTAAAATGAAAGGGGAATTTTATTTGTAATAGCTCAGGTCACTACACTCAATCCTTGATGTATAGAATAATTTTCCTTTATGTGATGATATATCTTCATTACACTATTTCAAAAACAATAGAGTGATAACTGGGTAGGTAGAAAAAGGGTGAGAAAATATTTTGATTAGGGTAGGGGAGAAAGAGATACTAGACAAGTGAAATATTAGAGTTTTAAGTATGAAAATCCAAAATACGATCAATCAAATGTAATATATAACAACATATGGTTTTTTTGATGATATTAGGTGACAGTTACAGGAACAAATTTATTCAAGGATGAAATTTTCAGGATATTCACGCTTCTAATATCAAGAGTGTATCATGTTGTCTTAGAGTGTGTGTTGAGTAAATCATTAACTAGTATCTTGAATCACATGAAGTGAATTTTGGAAGAAGTTGGATGAATATTGAAGGTGATATAAAATGTTTATGAGTTTCAAACAAACACATAGGGGGATATTGATGGGAATAAATCCCTATAGGTAACATTGTTGTGTTTTTTGGTTTATTATGTTTGTTGAAATTGACTATTTCCAAGTATATCTGGGTGTTACATCATGAATATTTCGAAGGAATTTTGAAAAAGTCCAAATATAAGGTAATGTAATCCCTATAAGTCATATAGAAAATTATGTGTACATAGTGGAACTATTTCATAGTGTTTTACAAATTTCTTGAACTCAATATTAGGATTCATTTTATGAAAAAGGAAGGATTCCTACAAAGTCATTGAGTGGACCACATGGATTATAAAGGAGTTAGAGATGATATATAATGTATAATAATTTCTCTATGAAATCCATATAGGGATTTTATAAACCCAAAATAAAAAATAGGTAAACTAATTATTTCTGTATAAAAATTGTGTGATGTGAACCACAAATGAGGTTCATTAATTATTGTCGAATGTGGTGATCTAAAGGGAATAGAAAAGAGAGTTTTCATTTATAGATAATGTTGACATTCCAAATTCTACTACAAAAGAATAATTCCTTATGTTGAAAACATAACAAGATTAGTATGCAATGATGGATTAACCACTAATGGTTTTTTGGTAATTCTGATTTCTTGGTCGTGGGGATGTATTTTCAATATAAATTTCCTTTATTTAAATATTTAGATTGAGAATGTTTCCTTAGAGATAATTCTCTCTAAGTGACTTCAATAATGTTTGAATGTGGTTTGCGAAGGAGAAATTTTTTGAGGGAGTTGGTCACAAAGGAGGTAGCCTATAAAGGATCGGCTCATGAAGGAGGACGTCCACAATATATGATTAGTTTTAAAAAGGTGATTTCAAGGAACTATAGTCCATAATGAAAATGGGGATATATATGAATAGAAACTATGTGATGAAATATTTTTTTTTGGTTCAAATCAGTTCACTGAGGAACAAGACATGTTCTATAATGGTCTCTCTATAAGGAAATCAGCACATAGTGAAGTGTATTTCATCTACCGGGTGAAACATAAACTTCATAGAACAATAACATTTCAAAAAAATATGAGGTGTTTTGGATCAGTAGAATAATAATTGAAATGAGTAGTTCACACAATTCAGTTGTGAGAGAAGTGATCTTTCATATTTTGATTGCTTATAAACTAGAAGGGACAGTGATTCCAGTCCAAATATTGTAACAACAATGTGAAATAGTGAATTTTGTACATAGGATAAATGTATTTGTATTCTCCTTGTATGTATCCTAGTGTGGTTGAACCATGTTAAATTGTTGTGTCTCGTGGATTCTTTCATTTCATCATATAAATTACCATTGTAAATGGAGAGAAGTGTGTTTTATTGAATGAAGAAACAAGATGAAAATTGGAAATTATTTTAATCTATCATATCCAGATTTAGCACCCCCCCACCATATAATGGTATTAAAACTAGTTTAGAAAAAATAGCTTCTTGAAATATATTCTCTCAGGATAAAGGATTTTAAACAAATTTATCAATTTGAGGAAGATTATTGAGAATTACTTACAATAAATTATTATGATATTGTAATGGAACAGAAAATGAAGTTTCCCCAATTTTAAATAGTGTAATGATGCTCTATTATATGGATGGTATGATGAATTTAATGTGTTTTTTCCAACTTATAATTTGAGGCATTGTTTAGGTGGACATTCAACATCATAATAACCAAAATGGTAAATGGTGATTCATGTGATATTTCAAGAGGATTGATGAAGAATGTTTATGTCGATATCTAAGGAACCTAAATATGAATATTTATTGACTCCTATATTTTAGGATGTTTGATGTTGATAAAAGTATATATTTTTTGAGAATGATTTACAATACATTAGTGGGAAGTTTAAATATGGTGTTTTCCTCACCATTTTATTGTTGAGAAACACTAACTATATAGAGTGTTGTTGATATGTTAAAGACTCATTAACTAAAAAATAGATATTTTTTATTCTAAATAATTAAAGAGTCCAAATATTTTTTGTCCGAAATGAATGATATAATTTCCCATTTGGGATAAATATTCAAAGATGATTTACTGGACCGAGAATGAGTTTCTAAATAGATTATAATTACTCAAGTAATAAATAGTTCATCTCTCGATGGAATTAATAATTGATATATCAATCCCCAAATGTATTTTATTTATCAATTGGTGATCAGATCGATTGGAAGATGTATAAGTATCTGATAAACTACAAAAATAAGAATCATCACTTCACTAAAATTATTATATAGTCTTATCTGATAGAAAGATCATATAGAGGACCATACAAACATGTTCTTGATGAATTATGAATAAGATGGAATGGTCAATGGTCACAACTATAAAAGTAAAAAGTGAATATTGAAGATAATTACAATATAATCTATGACATCCCAAAAATAATCAATGGGATTGATAGATTCTTACTCCTACCAAATCCCTTAAGAAGAAGATAAATATTGTCTTCAATTCAAATATAATGAACCAGTAAGGATCTATAACTCGGATAATTCCATCATTAGTCTAGGTATGCATGATTATTTCCATCCCCATTCTAGAGTATAAGGTCTCAAACATAGGATAATTATTTTATTTCTAGGAAGAACATTGTATTTTGTATCTAATTATAGTGTGTAATCGATGTACTAGTCATAATCATACATGAAATGAACTACATACACATATTGGGTAGTAAATATTATAAAAATATCATCTTCCATATTTAACATGTATTTATATACATTCATATGATAAGGAAAAATTTATAGGATAAAAAATATCCTTATAGGACAAATACGTAATTTAAAAAATGTTATAATTAGTAAAAATGTTCCCAAACTGATTCATACCCCCTTGTGTTGAGTATTTTTTAATTGGTCCTCTTATTCAGTTTCACAACCAATAATGGCATCTTTTGGACTCTAAACATGGATTTAATTCCATTATTAGTACTATTCATTTTTTTATCTTTAATTATATGTGATGTTATTTTTGTGACGGTTATGTTATCTTCGAGTTAAAATCTATTTCAACGAATACCATGATGAACATGATAAATTAAGTGAAAAGGAATATGAATATGTAATCCCTTCATATCAAATAATGGGATGTATTTTTTTTCTATTCCATGACAATAATGATTAAAATAATAAATTTAATAGCGATGAGAATGTGCTTCTAGTTTCCACAAAGTGGAAGGAAAAAATTTCATATCCTAAAAAGAATAAGACCCTTAAGTTAGTGTTGATAATGAAAAATCTAAAAACATATAGGGATTTATTAGTTGATATATTAAGAGATATATTTATTTGTGTTCCCAATTAATAAATATATCTTCTTTGTGGAGTATTTCAACATATATATGAATATATCACCCATATAGAAGAATAATTAGATAACATGGAGAAGTATTTTAAAGAAAATATTCCATAATGTGTAATGCTCTCAAAGACTGTGTTATCCTTTAAAGAAAGAATGATGGAGATTGAAATAAGTTCCCAAGAGTTCTAATGAATATTCCTCATATTTTTTTAAGAGAAATATGGATTCCTAGATATTATGGAGGTAATGATTCGTGCACATTATGGATCTTTTTGGAATGATATAATTGAGGTAAAATAAGTGAAATTGAATGTAAAATCAAAAAAAGAAAAAGGGATGTTACTCTTTTTTACAAAAAATAAAATTAAGCTACATGAAGAGTAAGTTAAAATAGTGAATAAGGTTTTTTAAGATATGGTTATTATAATATAATACCAAAAAAATAGCCACAATCTGAAATGTTAATAATTTGAAGTTATTTTTTCTGATCATGAGTAAACAAATATTGAGACTTAATAGACGAAGAAAACAGTCATTACTACCACATAATGATCATTGGATGTATCTAAATTTATAGTACATTAATGAAATTATAATATGATCATGAATTCATAAAATGATATATAATATGTAGCTTTGAAGAAATTGGTACCAAACATTCCATTTTTAGTTGTTTACAAATATACTTTCGTGAAAATTGTATTTTGGAAAAAAATTAATAAATGTATGGATGGTGAAATGTGTAAAGAATAAAACCCCCATTACTAGGGTATTTATATAAGAGAGTGGCTGTTGTATCCACATTAATATCCTAACATTTTTTATAGAAAAAACAAAAACATATTACAGATGAAATAAGATGATCAGGGTTTGTGGGTCAATGATTGTATGTATAAAAATTCAGATATTTTGAATTATATTTCTAGTACAATACCATAAATTCTAAAGCATATAGGATTCACGTTCCATGGGGATAAAACCAAATATGAAGAAGCAACATCTATAGTGTAATAGAAATTTGAAAACCTCCTATAGACCTGAAATTTTTTAAAATACCTATCCTGGTATAAAAGATAGTTTTCATAATAATGGTTTAGTCTAATCATGAAATATATCTAAATATTTTAAGATAATAATTCCATATATGTTGGTTAAGAAAGAAGAATAATAATTGGGAACTAAAAATGATAATATTTCAAATAAAAAAGTTTCAAAAAATAAAAAAAGAAATGTGAGATGATATTATATTCTAAATACAAGAAAGTGGGAAAAAAAGTATCATAAAAAATATCTAATATAAATGATTACAGTAATATTATTCCATGTTTATGATCTAAACATACTTCCAAATTTTTAAATGATATGTTACTAATCTTGCCAAATAATTTCAAGAGAATGAGAAATCTGGAAGATTCCAAATTAAAGAATAATGAAAAGTATAGTGAAAAGATTATACATGAAGGTAATGAAGATTAATGTATGACCTGAAACATCACTAGGTAAACTACAGGGGATTTTTCAACAGTAATTACAGTGAAAGAAGAGTACATAATAAAGAATAAATTTTCCCCATGTTATAAAATATCCCTAAAAGATAATCTAAAAAGAATGTTCATACACAAAGTTATTGAAAAAATTACGGGTATGACCTAGCCCCAATAATAACTGAAGATCAGATGTGTAGGAGTAATGTATGGGGAAATGAAGAAAATAGTTCAAAAAAATATATCATACTTTTTGTTAACATTAGGAACAAAGATTGATAAAACTTATTCCCTTCACCACTTTGTCTTGTGTTTTCTAATTCAAAATAAGTAACTGAATGTGAGGAATGTTCTATGGTGGAGAACATGTTTAAGAGGAATAGATACCATCATTGGTAAAGAAATATAAGTAAGGTCACATCCTTGAATATTTCCTATGTTGGTTCACTAAAAAATCATTAGAAGGGACCATCCATGACGAAGATGTAGAAATTGTCAAATGTCTTGACATACATATAGGACAGATCCATTTTGGGGAACTATCAACATGAATGTCTAAAATAGTATCTGTTTAGTAGTTTTATCATTATAAAGCCCATAGGAAAATTTCCCTAAAAGTAGGGAAATTCATAGAATGATGATGAATCTACAAGAATCTTTATATCATAAAAATATTATTATTCATTAATTTTTTTATATATTGTTTTATTAGAAATTGATTTTTTTAATCTCTAATATATGGTTACAATGTCAAAAAACCAACGGAAAATGTGACCAAATTGAATTAATAAGTTACATAAAAAAGGTGGATGTATTAAAGTGATCCAAGGACACTTATCGTTCTTGTTCAGTTGAATATTTTTCATCTATTTATTGATTTGATTACATGATTTCCAAAATAATTCATCATAAAATTGATTCATATCTCAACCCTAGAATAAAATTTGACAACCGATGAAGATACGTTTGTGATTTCTCATTCAATGTGGGTATCAAAAATATTTTGTATGGAAAAACATTATTATCTAAATCGGATCCTTTTGTTTTCATTACCTATCATGGATCATGTATATATACTGTGAAATGATGGATGGAATATTTTTTAATAGTTAACTAATAACCTTTTCATGTTAAAATTGTATTTATTTTTAATATTGTTCTAAATAATGTGAATGTATTGTTTTTATATTAAAACAAAGAGAATAATGATAAAGAATCACATATTTTCATATTCTTTTGGAGTGAAAATTGAAGGAATTCATAAAGAAATAAAAATGGGGAGGTTGAAGAGCCCACATTGTGTGTTAATTTTTATTGTAAAATATTTCAATGGTCAATAAATCATAACGATTTAATTGATTTCAATATGTTGATGTTGTTATAAAGAGTAATCTATTAAAAAGTACATATTTATGAAAATGTTCATGTCTAATTATCTTTATAAGAATATCTATTATTTTTTAAGGTTAATGTTCTATAAAAACATTAATATTACTTATGATGATTTTTGATCAATTCTAATAGTCTCAAAAAACATCATGATAATTGGTGAACATAATTATTAATAAAATTAAGGTGTTTTTTTCCTTAGGGATTTTCCATGTGATGTTTGTGAAGACGAATGCACGAGGATAGAAAAGACCACCATATCGAGGATAGTGTACTAAGGTGATCATATAGAGTCAATATGACTAAGTTGATCAGACAAATATTGTCAGAAGAAGGTAACCAGATGATAGCTTCTAATTAAATCCATCACATAGAGAAACCCAATCGGACTGAGGAATATTTATGAGACCACAAAATGAACATTCACACTAACAATAGACTAATGTGAATAGATTGAGTTAACCCGACTACATATGGTATTTTTTTAACTAATTAAATTCATAGATTCATCAGATAAATGATGATCATAAAAATATTATCAGTTGATGATAAGTGATTTATTCTTTATTCCACAAATATCAAAAATCCTTATCTATTTGATTCAGTATAGATTTAGTAATGACTAAAAAATCACATGCATCACTAAGAAGTTTCATCAAACATACATGGATGAAGTACACCAATTAGAGGATATATATAGTGGTTGGGGGAATATGAGGTTTCCCAAAAAAATAATTTTTTTTATGTTATTTTGATTGATGAAAAATATGAATTTATGTGGATGGACATATACAAATATCATGTTGTGATGTTAATTTTTTTTGTAAAATTGTAAATTAAAATGGTAAAGAGAAATTTACTAATTAATTGTAGTATAAAGTCTATCAAACGAGCTTGGTGAGTCATCATACACACTCTACTAGAATGATGATATGAAAATATATAGCATGGTTTTTTTAACATAGTAAATAATTATAAATAATGTGTGAAGACCATCGAATAAATATACTAATGAATGACTGTATTAGAGTTTTTAAATCCTAAAAAATAGGATGATTTGAAATCATGGGATTATTCCAGTCTGTTGTATTAGAAGAAAAGATTTTGTATAATGTTATTGGAAAAATGTATTTTAGTAACTTTCATTAGACTAAGGTTTCCATGTAGGATGATAAGATATTGGTTAATGAGGAATTTTTGAAGGAGTATAAGAGATCACTGAGGGATCATTTGATGGGGGGAAACATAAAAAATATATGATAACCCATCAAGTGGAGGAATATACCTATGAATGAATGTTGAATACAATCTATAAGGAATGATCGAACGTACCTATAAGAAAAAGAATCTATCCAAAATATATTTTTCAATGTTTTTACTCATTCTGAGGAAGGGCCATGTAAAATACATCTGATATGTTTCCATGAATCAGTAAAAGAACACTGAAAACTATTTCACCATTCTAAATAAGTGTACAACTTTTTATCAGATGGAATGATCAAATAAATTTACAATGTTCGTAAAAACATAACATATTAGAAATTATTATTTAGAAAATAAACCTTTTAATAATCACAAAGTGAGATTGTTTTTATAGGGATATTTAAAGAGGATTTATGAAGATAATTGATAGAAATATTTGAGGAAGAATTCAATAAATATTGGTTGAATCCAATCTCTTAGGATGTTATAATTTCGTCGAATGAAATATGTTTGGAGAATGATTTGAAAAAAAAATACTATTATATTTTAATTTTAGGTAAGTGAGTCACCCTTAGATAGTGGAGAACTGATTCCTATATAAATGGATGTTGATTATCCACATAGTAATGAATTTATGAGTGGATAGATTTTATGCTGAATTATTAATGGTCCATAAAATAATGACATCCATGAAATGTGAGATTAATTCAAATTTGGTACAATGTTTTTAAGGAAGAGGAACCCAAAAAATAACGGGGTACCATAATGTGTTGAAACATCAGATAGAGAATATTTTCATCACCCAAAAACCTAAGATGGGTCATCGTGTAACCATATGGAGTTTCCTTATCAATTAGTGATTAGATAAACATGAAGAACTAGAATGATAAGATGAACATTAATTGAGATAATCCTTACCAAATGAACATTATTGGATGAAAATTTTAGTTGGATTGATATGATGGATGACCAGACAGACATGTTTTGGATGAATGAAGAAAGGTTCATTCCTTCTATCTTGAATGTTATATGTAAATATGTAATAGAGTAACAAGAATCATGGTGTCATTAATTATAAGGATAAATAGGTAGAAAAGTTTCTTATTGTTACAATGTACATTGAGAAGAAGGGGATGATTGTCTTCAATTAATGTGTAATGGACTAGTAAAGAGCTTCAATCTAGTCAAGTCAATCACCAGTCCATGGATTCTGGATTACTGTTATTCCCCTCATAAAGTGTATAGATTCACACAAAGGGCGTGGATGGGGATTTATGTCCATGTGGACTTACCCAAGGAAGTGTATGTTTAAAAAGCCTTATGGAATGTCCTGATGCTCATATAGGGGGTTATCATTATTATTGTTAGAATTGTGATAGATACAGGTTTTTGCAGCCCTATCTCCTAACCGAAGACTCATTGGTCTTGAGGCTATATATAGATACATGAGTTGACCTTCTTTTAAATCAATAATCTTGACTTTTATTATGACCATTCCTATGGAATACATCTAAAGTAGTTTTTCTGGAATTCATGTCGGATTGGTTTTATTAAAAATACTCAACACATGATTTGTTAAGACCCATAAAATTCAAGGTAAATTTTTTATTAATTTTCTTTGGAATTTTACAAGAACGCGGTTTCAGACGGCACTTGATTCTGAGGTCTAGAGTGCCCAGAATTTCTATCTGATGTTTAGCTCAGGTACGTTCAGTGAATGAACGAGCGGGATATTCTAACTTTTGAACCGGTGCTCGGAATCGAATTCCGAGGGCACCGATGGAACCACAACGTCTGTAATTGCTTTGGAACTCCTGTTCCAGAGTTGCGTTTTCACAAGAGTTAATGATAAAAATTGTGGACGTTTAATTCATAATTATTCTACAAATTTTTATCTTACCCTAAGTGATTTATCCTTTGGATGGAAGTTGGGTAACTACCCAACCTCCCTTGGGAGGTTATGAGGGTGGTGGGGCCGACACGAACCCCACCCCTTCATATCCTCTAAACCCCCTCAACTCCCATTTAAATGATGATAACTTAAGTTTATCAAACTTATGGTATTAATATTGAGTGTTTAATGTATGTTTTTGAAATTCAAACCTTTCAATTTCAAAAGGCTTGTTGTGTTAATAAAATAAGATAGGGGCTTATTTTATTTTTTTGTTAGAGTTTTTTCATTGAGAGGTTTTGGGAAGAATATCTTCTCCTTCGACGAAAACGTAATGAACACCTCGGACTCCGACGAAGAACACCGTTCTTCAACGAAGAACATCTCCGCCGAAGAACGCGGAGAACTTCTTCCATGACGAACTTCTTCCACGACGTTCTTCTTCCACGACGATCTTCTTCCGCGACGTTTCCACTTCGGACGCACCTCGATGACAACAGAATCGACGTTCGTTTCTCCACGACGCTCGACCTATGCGACGCTCATCTTCTGCGGCTCGTTGACGTGCACCGTTCTTGAAACCGCGGTAGGGGTTTTATTTATTTATTTTGTTCGTGAATACCAACTTGACGATCCTCGTGGATTAAAACCAATACTTATAGAATAACGCGAGGGGGCCGGGCCACACAAACACGGTCGAACCTCCTCCTTATTTTTCATGTTGGTTCCTTTATGGATTGGTACGGGAAGGTTTGGTGCCGTAGAACCACGCGGAATCATGCGAATGGAAATGTGTGGCGCCGTCGCGCCGCGCTGTGGAAAGAAGATCAAGGACGCGACGTCGTCGCCCCGCGCCACGAATTAATACAAGGATGCGACGCCATCGCGCCGCGTCGGAGACACCCGAAAATACCGCGGCCAGTACCGGGGCCGCAGTGGAGGGGCGCGGCGCCGTCGCGCCGCGCCAGACGACAAGGGCCGAGGCTGGTTTCGGGCCGCGGTAGAGCAAGGTAACTGGCGGCCGGACCGGGCCGCCGGCATTGGAGCTGGAAGGGGACCGGCCATCGCCAGTCCCGTTGAGCAGAAACCGGCCGGCCAGGTCAGGCCGGCCGGCCAGGGAGGATCCGGGGGAATTAATTCCCCCAGCCGGAAATCAAAGCGGCCCCAATTAAGGGGCCGCGATTATAAGAAAAGGGAGGGGCAGCGCCCCACCCCCCCTCCGCACGAGCCAAAACAGCTTGGCCGTTTTGGCCGAGCACCGAGCAGCGCGCGGGTGACTGGTCCGGGTCGGGCCGGGCCGGGCCGACCCGGACCCGCGGCGGGTCGACCCGGTTCGGGCCGACCATGGGGTCTCGGGCCGGGTCAGTCCGGGCCCCAAACCCCCGTTTTCGGACCGTTTGGGTTCCATTTCCCATAACTCGGGCTACGGACCTCTGATCGACGCGCCGTCAGCGGCGACACGATCCTTGGAACGAGACGGTCGTTTTGGTATATCGCATTCAAGGTTTCAGAATACTTTGAGTTCGGCCAGGTTGGTTCGTACATGAAACCAACCGGGCCCTCGGAGCGGAAACACTCATATCTTGAGCTTCGGACGTCCGATTGACGTGTCGTCGACTTTGTTGAATTCCTCTTAGTGAGACGGATCTTTTGGCTTACTCCACCCGAGGTTTGGACGCAGGTGGAGTACGGTCGGGTTGGTTTTGCCTTAAAAACCAACCGGGCCCCTGGGACGAAAAAGCCAATAACTCTCAGACCGGGAGTCCGATTGACGCGCCGTCTGCGACGTTGAGTTCTTGTTGACGATACGGAACTTTTGGATACATCAACTCTAGACTATGCTTCAGTTGATGTATCAGCCTCTCGGCTCGTGGAGCGGACCCTCTCGAACGAGCTTGCTGTGTGCAGGAACCCTAGTGCTGGCTGCGACTGCTACTGTGACGACGACGACTGTACAGAGATCCACAGTGGAATCGACGGCGATGACTACAGCACTCAGCGATCCTATGTGGATCAGTGCTACCGATCTTGTGTGGGTCAGCGCTCAGCAGTTCTGTGTGAGCCAGCGCCTACAGATCCGGTGTGGGTCCGATCCTGTGTGGGTCTTTCTGTGGGTTAGTTTCCAACCGATCCTTTGTGGGTCTTTGCGGGGGTTAGTACCTATCAATCTTTTATGGGTTCGATGACTTAGATAGATCAGTGATCATCTCTATCGTCTTCGAAGAAGTATACCTGTGCGAGCTGAATCCTGTTTTCTTTCTTGTGTGGATTGTGTTGTGCTATCCTGTGTGGATTACGTTTTTCTTTCCTGCGTGGAATACATATACTTTCCAGTGTGGACTAGGTTGTACTTGGGCTCAGAAGTTAGAGCGTATTGGAATTGATGACTTAGGTATATGTATGGGCATATACCTAAGCAGTGTCGGTTGTTACTTCGTGATTGTATCGTTCCTTTGTGGTTTATCCTTTGTGGATTTTAGGAGACCTTTGGGGGTCTTGGGGTCCCTAATGTGTAGCTTATACTCACCCCTGCACGGGCGATGCCCTCACTACATTGTGTTGGTTGCAAACGACGGACATCATTGATCATGGTTGAGGCTTGCAGAGCAGGACGGTACCTAGAGGTGGACCACTGGGCGGGACATACTCGGAGCGGACGGCAGGACCCGAGGAGCAGTGGAGCTATCTGTACCCACCCTTCAGGTGGAATTTCCAGTGGAAAACTCAGCATTGTGGCTTTACTTTTCTGTTGCTGTTTTCCCTTTTGAGTTTTACTTTACTTTCAGTTTGGGTTTGTATACTGGCCCACTTACTTTTCCGCACTTCACTCTTGTACCAGCTTTTACTTAGTGTTTACTTTTTCCGATTGTTTACTATGTGGTGTTTGTTTACTTTTCAAAGGAAATTCCTTCCCTTTTTACCGGGATTTACGCCTTAGTGCTATTCGCCATCCCCTGAACTATGTAAGGCGGGCTTGGGGTAGTCACGGCACGAGCCCCGAGGTTGGGTCGTGACAAATTGGTATCAAAGGAGTTCGGTTCTACCGCAGAACATGAGACTCTGATCTTTTCTATGTGAAGCAATAATGTATAGCGTATTGGGTGTGGTTATCCGTCCAGGGAGTCCAGTGTTGGTGCGGCGGCCGACGTATCCGTACACCAGGACCCTGACTTCTGATTTCTGACTTAATATACGAAAACATTGATTGCATGTGTGTTTCAAGTTTTCTTTGTGATTACTTTGTGTCAGCTCACCAGGTATATTGTTCTGACCGTGGCGCACCTGTTTCCTTTTTAGGATGGCCCCACGACGGCAGCCAGCTAGGGTTCCGAGAGTCGAGCATGTCGAAAGCCCACCGATCGACGAGGCCTCGGTGCAGGGCCCTTTGTCAGTAGTGGCACCGGCGGTAGCTTTACTCGCCGAGCCACCGCTGCTTCCAGCACCTGCCGCTGACGATGCACGTCACCTCAGTGCACTGCATGAGTTCCAGCGCAAGCGACCACCCAGGTTCCGCGGGGAGACAGACCCCCAGGCAGCTGAGGACTGGCTGGAGGCAGTGGTAATAGTTTTCTGGTTAGTGACGACACCAGAAGACCTCATGGTGATCCTCGCAGCGAGCCTACTGAACGCAGCAGCATGCAGATGGTGGAGCTTGATGCTCCAGGTGCACGATGAGGCATCTCTTCTCTGGACGGACTTTGAGTGCCTCTTCCACTCGGAGTTCGTCCCAGCCACCCTCTGTGCGGTGCGCATCCAGGAGCTTCTTCAGCTGCGGCAGGGCAGCATGACGGTTTCCCAGTACTCGGCGAGATTTAGCGTTATCTCGCGTTACTCAACAGACATGGTACAGGACCCATTCATCCGGGCCCGGACCTTTGAGAAGGGATTGAGACACGAGATCAGGGCATCGCTGATCTCCCTCATCATTCCGACTCAGACAGGAGTACTGGAGCGGGACCTTTTGATCGAGAGCTTTCTTGCTGAGTCTACACCAGCGCCAAGACCCACCGCAGGGCGGCACGTTGCAGAGTCTTCTGCAGCAGGCAGTCGACAGATGACACATGGGTCCAGGCAGACCAGACCTTCAGCCAGATGACCTCAGGACACTGGCTCAGCAGTGTGGGGCATACAACGCGGAGTCAGTCTTTCGAGAGGTAGGCAGTGCTACTCATGCGGCGGACAGGGCCACATGGCTCGTGACTTCCCGACCCTCCGTGCAGAGGAGCAGCAGTCGGTTGAGGGACCACCGAGGCAGAGGCAGAGGGTCGACCGTGGCGGTCCGCAGGGAGCAGGCGGACGAGGCAGAGGAGATGGCCGAGCAGCGGATGGTGGGCGACGCTTTGAGGCTCTACCACCACCACCACCAGGAGGTCCACCCCGACCACAGGGAGCTGGAGGGAAGAGACATGCACAGCTCCAGGCAGCAGAGGCCTACGACCACGGCGCGCCCGAGATGATTCGAGGTACTATCTGTGTCTATTCCACCCTTGCTGCAGTTCTTATAGACACTGGAGCGAGTCACTCTTTCATAGCCGTTGCCCTTGTTCGGAGCTCGGAAATTCCGACAGAGTCGTTGGCTCGATCCTTACGGTTAGAGAATCCTACGGGAGCAGACTCAATGATTATGCACTGGTGCCGGTAGTGTGAGCTTACTCTATGAGGCAAGACCTTCAGGTGGGATCTTCTTGTAGCGGCGTCGAGGCCTTACGAAGTCTTCTTGGGCATGGATTGGTTGTCTACATTCCATGCACAGATTGACTGTATTAGGCACAAGGTGCGATGTGTACGCACCGACGGGAGCAGGTACACCTTCACCGGTGATAAGGGAGCCTTTGTAGCACAAGATGGACTTCCACGGAGGAGAGGAAAACCCATCACTCATCAGTTGGCTAGCCTCATCCTAGGAGCAGTTGAAGTGCGGAGTCCTGGTTTTCCTTGAGTGGTGGATCAGTATGCAAACGTTTTTCTCGATGACGTTCTAGGGCTACCTCCTTGCAGAGAGGTAGAATTTTATATTGACCTGTACCCCGGGACAACCTCGATATCAACTCAAGCATATCGGATGACCCCCACCGAGGTTCGAGAGCTATGAGTACAGTTGGAGGACTTGCAGGGCAAGGGGTTCATCTGACCCAGTGTTTCACCCTGGGCTTCCCCGATATTGTTCGCCAAGAAGGCGGACGGAAGCTTGCGACTTTGTGTCGAATATTGTCACCTGAACCAGGTGATAGTGAAGAAAAAGTATATACTACTGAGTATTGATGACCTCTTCGATCATCTCAAGGGAGCACGGTGGTTCTCGAAGATAGACCTCAGGTCAGGCTATCATCAGCTTAGAGTTCGAGACGAAGACGTGCAGAAGATGGCCTTCAGATGTCGGTATGGCCACTGTGAGTTCTTGGTTATGCCATTCGGTGTAACCAATGCTCCAGTAGTGTTCATGGCCCTCATGAATAGGATCTTTAAGCCATACCTCGATCGATTTGTCATGGTCTTCATCGACAACATTTTGATTTACTCGACGACTGAGGAGGAGCATGCCTACCACTTACGGGTTGTACTAGACACACTCCAAGAGAACCAGCTTTATGGAAAGCTCTCGAAGTACCAGTTCTGGATACGTGGGGTCCACTTCTCGGGACACGTCATCTCTGAGGCGGGAGTTGCAGTGGATCCTGCGAAGATCGAGTTAGTGCTATCTATGGAGACACCCTGGAGCGTGACTGAGGTGTAGAGTTTCTTGGGTCTAGCTGGATACTATCAGAGATTTGTGCCAGATTTCTCTAGAGTTGCGGCCCCACTCTCAGCTTTGACGAAGAAGGGGAAACCCTTTGTGTGGTCAGACAGATATCAGCAGAGCTTCCAGGAGCTGAGACAGAGATTGACCAGCGCACCTATCATGAGGTTGCCTGAGGAGGGAGTAGGGTACGTAGTCTACTGTGATGCATCAGGGATTGTACTCAGATGTTTCCTGATGCAGGAGTGGGTAGTGATAGCCTATGGATCACGTCAGTTGAGGCCGCATGAGCAGAACTACGCTACCCATGACCTGGAGTTAGAAGCAGTGGTCTTCGCCCTGAAGACGTGGCGACACTATCTGATGGGCGAGCATTTTACAGTCTTTTCTAACCATCAGAGTCTCAGATACATCATCCCTCAGAAGTATCTGAATCTGAGACAGCGGCGATGGCTCGAGATCCTCCAGGACGCTGACTATGAGACGCGGCATGTACAGATATCCTCAGGACAGGCACCTGATGGTTTCTCCTTTAGAGAAGAGCACGACATCCTTTTCAACGGATGTACCTTGGTACCAGTTGCTTTACGGGAGGAGGTGCTGAGAGAGTTTCACACTTCTCCTTTGGCGGTACATCCTGGAGTGGTGAAGATGTACCAGGATCGCAGACGACAACACTGGTGGCCGGGCATGAAGTAGGCTATTGCAGAGTTCGTTTCTCGATGCCTCACCTGCCAGCAGGTGAAGGCAGAGCGTCAGGTACCAACAGGCTTGGTACAGCCCTTGGAGGTTTCGGAGTGGAAGTGGGACGTGATATCTATGGACTTCGTGACCGGACTTCCACACACTTCCAGAGGTCACGACTCCATCTGGGTGATTGTCGACCGACTCACCAAGTCGGTGCACTTTATACCCATCAGATAGCAGGGCTCCGTGGAGATCTTAGGACGACTTTACATTCAAGCGATTGTACGGATTCACGGTGTGCCATCTTCAATCGTCTCTGATCGAGATGTTCTCTTTACTTCCTGGCTATGAAGGGATTGCAGGAGTCGTTCGGGACGTAGCTACGTCTGAGCACAGCCTTTCACCCTTAGACGGATTGTCAGATGGAGAGGACCATTCAGACTCTCGAGGACATGCTCCGCGCATGCGTCCTCGACTTTGGTCACAGCTGGGAGGACCACCTACCCTTGGTGGAGTTCGCGTACAACATCATCTACCACTCCACCATCGGGATGGCACCATACGAGGCGTTGTACAACCGACCTTGTAGATCTCCATTGTGCTGGACAGACCCTGGGGAGTCAGCACTTGTGGGACCGGAGATGGTCCAGGCCACGACAGAGAAGGTCCAGGTCATCCAGGAGCGGATGAGGACAACTCAGAGATGGCAGAAATCATATGATGACCGGAGGCGGAGGCCACTAGAGTTCGAGGATGGCGACCACGTATTCTTGTGTGTCTCACCTTGACGTGGATTACGGAGATTTGGCCGAGGCAGAATGTTGTCTCCATGCTTCATCAGACCATTCCAGGTCCTCAGCAAGATAGGCGAGGTGGCTTATTGCCTGGCTCTACCACCTCAGTTGCACCGGGTGCATGACGTCTTCCACGTATCTCAGCTGACGAGATACGTGCACGACCCAACACACATCATTGACCATGGGGAGCTTGACGTTGATGATGGGGTGACTTTTGCAGAGGTCCCAGTGGAGATCGAGGATCGACATGAGCGGGTCCTACATGGACGGTCGATTCCTCTAGTGCGCATCAGATGGCAGCACAGGAACCTCCAGGAGAGCACTTGGGGAGAGAGGCTCAGATGCGTGCTCAGTACCCACATTTGTTTCCCTAATTTTCGAAGTATCTTTATGGGGACGTAAAGCCCTGAGTTAGGAGTAATGTAAAGACCCATAAAATTCAAGGGAAATTTTTTCTTAATTTTCTTTGGAATTTTACAAGAACGCTATTTCAGACGGAACTTGATTCCGAGGTACGGAGTGCCCAGAATTTCTATCCGATGTTTAGCTCGGGTACGTTCAGTGAACGAACGAGTGGGATTTTCTAACTTTTGAACTGGTGCCCGGAATCGAATTCCGAGGGCACCGATGGAACTGCAGCACCAGTAATTTCTTAGTAACTCCTGTTCCAGAGTTGCATTTTCAAAAGAGGTAATGATAAAAATTGTGGAAGTTTAATTCAAAATTATTCTACAAATTTTTATCTTACCCTAAGTGATTTATCCTTTGGATTGAAGTTGGGTAACTACCCAACCTCCCTTGGGAGGTTATGAGGGTGGTGGGGCCCACACGAACCCCACCCCTTCATATCCTCTAAACCCCCTCAACTCCAATTTAAATGTTGATAACTTAAGTTTATCAAACATATGGTTTTAATGTTGAGTGTTTAATGTATGTTTTTGAAATTCAAACCTTTGAATTTCAAAAGGCTTTTTGTGATAATAAAATAAGATAGGATCTTATTTTATTTTGTTGTTAGAGTTTTGTCGTTGAGAGGTTTTGGGAAGAATATCTTCTCCTTTGGCGAAGAAAGTGAAGAACACCCCGGACTCCGACGAAGAACACCGTTCTTCAACGAAGAACATCTCCGCCGAAGAACGCGGAGAACTTCTTCCATGATGAACTTCTTCCACGACGTTCTTCTTCCACAACGTTCTTCTTCCGCGACGTTTCCTCTTCAGATGCACCTCGACGAAGACGGAATCGACGTTCGTTTTTCTGCGATGCCCGACCTCCGTGACGCTCGACTTTCGCGGCTCGTTGACGTGCACTGTTCTTGAAACCAAGGTAGGGGTTTTATTTATTTATTTTTTTTCGTGAATACCAACTTGACGATCCTCTTGGATTAAAACCAATAGTTATCGAATAACACGAGGGGGCCAGGCTATACAAACATGGCCGACCTTCCTCCTTATTTTTCATGTTGGTTCCTTTGTGGTTTGGTACGGGAAGGCGCGGTGCCGTCGCACCACGCGGAATCAGGCGAAAGGAAATGTGCGGCGCCGTCGCGCGACGCCGTGGAAAGAAGATCAAGGACGCGACGCTGTCGCGCCACGCCGCGAATTAGTACAAGGACGCGACGCCATCGCACCGCGTCGGAGACACCCGAATATACCACGGCCGGTACCAGGGTCGGGGCGGAGGGGCGCGTCGCCGTCGCGCCACACCGGACGACAAGGGTCGCGGTCGGTTCCGGGCTGTGGCAGAGCAAGGTGACCGGCGGCCGGACCGGGCCGCCGGTGTCGGAGGTGGAAGGGGACCGGCCATCGCCGGTCCCATTGAGCAGGAACCGGCCGGATAGGGAAGAGCCAGGGGAATTAATTCCCCCAACCGGAAATCAAAGCGGCCCTAATTAAGGGGCCGCGGTTACAAGAAAGGGGAGGGGAAACCCCCCCCCCCCCCCCCCCCCCGCGAGCCAAAATGGCTCGGCCGTTTTGGCCGAGCACCGAACAGCGTGCGGGTCGCCGTTCCGGGCCGACCGGGGGGTCTCGGGCCGGGTCAGTCCGGGCCCGAAACCCCCGTTTTCGGACCATTTGGGTTCAATTGCCTATTACTCGGGCTACGAACCTACAATCGATGCGCCGTCAACGGAGACACGATCCTTGGAACGAGGGGTTCGTTTCGGTATATTGTACTCAAGGTTTCGGAATACTTTGAGTTCGGCCGGGTTGGTTCGTACACGAAACCAACCGGGCCCTCGGAGCAGAAACGCTCATATCTTGTGCTTCGGAGGTCCGATTGACGTGCCATCGACTTTGTTGAATTCCTCTTAGTGAGGCAAATATTTTGGCTTACTCTGCTCGAGGTTTGGACGCAGGTGGAGTATGGTCAGGTTGGTTTTTCCATAAAAACCAACAGGGCCCCTGGGACGAAAAAGCCTATAACTCTCAGACCGGGCGCCCGATTGACTCGCCATCTGCGACGTTGAGTTATTGTTGACGATACAGAACTTTTGGATATATCAACTCTAGACTATGTGTCAGTTGACGTATCAGCCTCTCGGTCCGTGGAGCGGACCCTCCCGAACGAGCTTGCTGTGTGCGGGAACCCTAGTGCTGGCTGCGACTGCTACTGTGACGACGGCGACTGTACAGAGATCCTCAGTGGAATCGACGACGATGACTACAGCACTCAGCGATCCTATGTGGATCAGTGCAACCGATCCTGTGTGGGTCTGATCCTGTGTGGGTCAGCGCTCAGCGGTTCTGTGTGAGCCATCGCCTACAGATCCTGTGTGGGTCTGATCCTGTGTGGGTCTTTGTGGGGGTTAGTTTCCTACCGATTCTGTGTGGGTCTTTGCGGGGGTTAGTACCTATCGATCCTTTGTGGGTCCGACGACTTAGATGGATCAGTGATCATCTCTATCGTCTTCGAAGAAGTATACATGTCCGAGCTGAATCCTGTTTTCTTTCCTGTGTGGATTGTGTTGTGCTGTCATGTGTGGATTACGTTTTTCTTTCCTGTGTGGAATACGTATACTTTCCGGTGTGGACTTGGTTGTACATGGGCTCGGAAGTTGGAGCATATTGGAATTGATGACTTAGGTTTATGTATGGGAATATACCTAAGCAGTGTCGGTTGTTACTTCTTGATTGTATCTTTCCTTTGTGGTTTATCCTTTGTGGATTTTGGGAGACCTTCGGGGGTCTCGGGGTCCCTACTAAGTAGCTTATACTCACCCCTGCACGGGCTATGCCCGCACTACGTTGTGTTGGTTGCAGAAGATGGACAACATTGATCGTGGTTGAGTCTTGCAGAGTAGGACGGTACTTGGAGGTGGACCACTGGGCGGGACATACTCGGAGCGGATGGCGGGACCCGAGGAGCAGTGGACCTATCTGTACCCACCCTTCAGGTGGAATTTCCAGTGGATAGCTCGGCGTTGCGGCTTTACTTTTCTGTTGCTGTTTTCCCATTCGAGTTGTACTTTACTTTCAGTTTGGGTTTGTATACTGGCCCACATACTTTTCCGCACTTCACTCTTGTACCAGCTTTTACTTAGTGTTTACATTTTCCGCTTGTTTACTCTATGGTGTTTGTTTACTTTTCAAAGGCAATGCCTTCCCTTTTTACCGGTATTTATGCCTTGGTGCTAGTCGCCAGCCCCTGGCCTATGGAAGGCGGGCTTGGGGTAGTCACGGCACGATCCCCGAGGACGGGTCGTGACATGATTATTTATTTCATTATTGTTAATGTAGTTATTATCATGTAATAAACCTCTTACGTACATTAAATAATGTTAAAGATGCATTGGTTGTGTCCTAATAAGTGTATACTCGAACACATCCTAAGAAATTTTGTTCTCATGAAGGCTTATTGACCATGGATTCCGAGAAGATATATGAACCAATAGGAGTTTATTGGGGAGCATGGAGATAGGGGATAAACATGGAAATTATATGTACTCCAAATACATACTTTATTTTATTATATTTATTCTACTTATAATGTTGTGCTAAAAAACATCCACATTGGGGGTCTATCTGGTTATTATTTTATGATTTGACATTATATTAATTATATCATCATATTTTAGTTATTTTTCTACAATGATGGCCAGATTTCTTATGTACATGTTTCTCTATTCATGTTTAAAACCATGATTACTTAGGTTATAGTCTCCCCGAATCATCTCTAAATCCTAAATACTAGTTAGGAACTTTCATGCATAGAGGAACATATGTGGTAATTTGATACATTGGATGAGGTCTAGTGATTCATTTTAGGATGTTAAACATGAATTCCTTCCCTCAACCCCACAATATAGATATGTAAAGATTCAAGTTGGATAGGACAGGTGGAAGTATATGGTTGTGTATGGTTTTATAAATACATTATATACATTTTTTGTATGAATTTTTTTGATGTTAATATATTACTACTAGTGTGTGATTCTTGGGTTTTCATTGGAGAACAAATTCTATGATGAGTTTTTCTTATGAACTATGATTGCTGGATTACTCAGATTGAATATACCGGTTCATAGTATATAGTGATCCATTGAGAGTAAGGCACTTCACTATATGATGTGTGTCCATAATTACCTTTGTTGTCTATGATTGTTTATTATTTGACTATATACATGGATTTTCTAGCTTACTTATTATAAATGCATGATAATGACTAGGATTATTATCCATAAGGGATGTCTTACTAATTACATGTATATACTCAACAATAAATTTTCATATTTGTTTGTAGGATTTTTTTGGTGTAGTTATTTGTTGGTATTAACATAGTGACTAGTATTATTAATAATATCATATACATTGGGGACTCATTCATATACAACTATGTTATATAGGATTTTAGGGGTTTTCATCATGTTTTTTTGTTACTGGTTGTTTATTAATAGTGGTATTTATTTAATATGATGTTTTATAAATTCATAAAATATAATCATTATATTATTTGATCATATATTCCATATTTTACATTATTTGGTATTTTAAATTTTAATTTATATTTTTGTACTATTTTCTTATGAAGGAAATGCCTATGATTTTTTATATTTTTTCCTTTTATTCTAGTCCCCAACTTGTGGATGGTTGAATGTGTCATTAGGGGGTCATACCCAGTCTGAATACCACTCCATAGATCGGTTTCAATAGGTTCATGTTATGATATAGTTGTTATAAGGCCCCAGCCTTAAAGATTACTTAATCTTGAGTTATTAAAGAATTCACATTGAAGTTCTTTTTCGGTTTTAGAGTTTTAGAGAATAAGGTCATAAAATCATGCATTACATTCCACACTTAAACAAGGAGATTACAACAAATACAGTATTCAATTTTTTCCATCAAAGGACACATATTTAAAATAAATCATGGATTCTTTCTTGACACTTCCATGACACTATCATCACATCATGTAACTTTCCCTTGACCTGTGAAAAACATTTTAAAAACATGGTATGAGCAGAAAAAGCTCAGTAATGGTTATATAATAATGTAAGGAAACATTAACCCATCAATAAATACAAATCAATGAAACCAAAACTTTTCATTCATAACATACCTTATGAAATCATAAGATTTATGAGTAACACACAGAAATCATAGAGGTAACTTATCATATTCATATAAAACTTTCATTATAGATATCACAGCTACATAGGGAGTCACATTCAGATTACCCATCATAGTGTATTCTCTAAATCTCTTAGGAGAAACATTTACATTTACCTCCGTCTCGTTACCCAATGCATCAGAGAGCTATCTCGGGATAACCCACCCTAAGTTTATCACGAAACCACCCGTATATGTAACAATGGCCATGAACCATAACATTATCATAACACATAACTTAATCATAAAGGAAATATAACATTCCCACATTGAAATAACAATATAAAATTGTAAGATATTGAAAATAAATTAATCCATTCTAAAAATAATTCTCAAAACCATTAAAAAAATTTAATAAAGAGATTTTTTAATCAAAGTGTCCCATAACACTTTCATGATTTTAAAATTTTTAACCATTAATATCCATATAAATAAATCCTTAAAACCCTTTTGAAAGCATGGATATTTATGAGAAATATTTATATGAATAAATCATTAAAACATTTAAAACGATATTTTAGTTAAAGAGTTTTTAACAAAATGAGAGACACTTGAATACAAATAATTGAGGAATAACATTTAATCAGAACATTATAATATCCTGATAATTAAAGGATTCATGATATAATATGCCAAAGGACAGTGTATACACCATATAAGAGTGAATCGGTTCATAACAACAATGAATTCTCAATAGAAATGTAAAATGATATGAAATGTCTTATAAAGAAGGTATCATTTAATTAAGGATAAATCAATCTCATGATTATGTGTGAGAAATATAAATACACCAAATATAAGTGGATATTAAGTGTAAAACAATAATAGGTCATTCAAACATATTAATAGGATGACATATTCAATAACTACAAGTTGAACCCAATGAAATCGAAATTGGGTTAAGAAGTTCCCTAGTAAAAATTTGACAGCCTAACGAGGTCACATTAAAATTCAGAAAATGAGTTGATGAGACAAAAAGGGTATCGAATCACTTGGAAATAAATTTTACATAAATAATAATATATAATAACATATACCAACATAATAAGATGTAATTAAAATACATAATAAAAGAAGTCTTTTAAAAAGAGGGGGGTTAAAGGTTCCCTTACCGATTTGGGTAACTTCTGAAACGTACACCCCATGAAAGAAGGGTCAAACAATGAAGATGTGAATACCCATAAATTAAATTACACAAATAATACAATAAGGGGAATTAAAACACCACACAAATGTAAATAGTGGCAAATTTAGCATGGATCTCACGAGAATAAAAGTGAGATTAAAAATCCATTAAAAAACTCAGCAGCCTAACGACGCCACTTAAAACTTCCAAAAATTGATTGAAGATTTCAATTAGTTTAGATGATCATATTAAAATAAAAATTAAAGTAAGAGGAATATATAATAACATCCCCCAACATAATAAAAAGGATCTTAAAAGAAGTGATGTAAAAGAGATTAATTAAAAAGAAAGAGAGAGTTTAGATCCCTTACCTCATGTTCGACTTGACTCGATCATTCCTTAATCTCCTGAATAATAAACTCAACTCAATTACAACTTTATTAAGAACCATTTTCAAGTTAATTATTCCTTTTATATCACTTATTACCATGTTATAAATATTATGTAATTATTTATGTTAATAACGGTCATTTTTCGATCATTCGTACATTATTCAAAAATAAACTTCTTATAATTAGAAGTTGTTCATGTGATAAAATATCCATTATATCCAGAATTATATTTATGATGTAGATATCATATATATCATATATATCCATTATATACATGCATTTATAATATTAAATAACATTTAGAGGTAATAAATGAAATGCACCGTTCATGGAGACGGTAAGCTGTACGTACGCATGAACGCTACATTCATTTGTGTTTGATTTTTAATGGAATAAAATCATAAGGATATAAAGGTATATTATAATTACAGTATAATATCATATACAATACCATTAACTCCATCCTTTATACTTCCCACATATGGCATTAACGAATCAAATAACTTTGAGGGGGCGGTAGTCCGCACTTCCTAAAATGAAGATATCACGTTTACCCATAATTGAAACCATAATGTTATTACATAAATGAAAAATAAAGGAGAATATGGAATACAAAAACATAATAAATATCATATATAAATATAGTGGCATATTAATGGCCACCATGAAAGGTGTTAGAAGAATATTGAACAATCATCATTTCGTGAGGCAGAAATTCTCCATCCACAGAAATAGTATGTTCCTTAACCATTAGATGGAGGTGTGTGTAAGTGTAGCTAGAATAGTTTTCATAAAAACATCCTAGTATATTGAAGATACAGTTTTTGTTGCAAAATAATTGAATAAAAGGATTTTATGAGGTTGGAGAACCAAATAAAACAGAAGAACATAAGAGAGAACATTACCTTTAAATCGGGTAACTCCACTTGGTTTGAACCAAAAGGGTTTCTGGAAGAGATTTATGCCAAAGGTAAGGATTATATGTTTAATATAGGGATGTAGAGAGATTAAATGAGTAGATTTTGGCTGATACAATGTTTTTAGAGGTGTGTGTAAGGTGGTAGAGGTGGGGGCCTTTTATAAGAGGGAGGAGGGGCACTCTTGGAAAGTTATAAAATGTTACTTTATTGTAAAATGATTTTCAGATTTAAAAGGTCCCAAAAATATATATTTCGAGTATAAGGTGACAAGGGTTAGAAATCCACCCATACAATAGGTTTTTGACAAGTGTAAGTCTTATATTTTACATTATCTTTTCATTTTATTTAAATCGTTCATTAATGAGTTATGCATCATCAAGGTGTCATAAATAAATTAACTTATTTAATGTATAAATATTATAAAAAAAATACTATGATGTAGAAAATATTTTTAGCTTTCTAATTACTATTTATATTTGAAGATATAGTTTACATAGATAAAACTAAAATTGTTTTACTTAGGTGTTACATACTTTTGTGATATTCTCCTTTATTTAAAAATAAAATGATAATGTGTCACTATCACCCAAAAGTGATTCCATGGGGTCTCTAAGTTTAGCACAGGGCATCCCATGGTTGGACGTGACACAAAAATTAGCCTTATGACACATTTAGGGGTCATTTTGTATGTTTATGATATTATTTAATTACCCTTAACTACCTGATTACTAATTAATCACGATAATTAAAGATAATTAACGTAGTTACTATTCATAATGTACAAAAAAAGAGTATCAATTAAATAATTTGGACCTTATTATTGAAAATATGGAATACATTTTATCAAATTCCAAACACAGAAATTTCATAAATTAATTTTAAAAAAATCCTCGTTTTCCAAAACAAAAGACGGGTTTTGAAGAAGTAAAATCTATCAAAAGATTGATTTGATTTTACATTCAATTTTAAAGTGCAATTACATCCAATGACCAAAATTGTATTAAATGATAAAAAAATATTTAAATTTCACCTTAAAACTAATTAAAATGTTAATATAACTATATAAAAAATTGGATGAAAAGGAAATTTTGAATTAAAATGCAGTATTCTCACTATTCATTAAAAATGAACATTTTTCATAAAAATACCAAATATTCACCCTAATCTATATTTTATATTCTTAATTAAAAAATGATATCTATTTTACCAAATTAAAAACATAGAATTTTTATTAATTAATTTTATAATCAATTCCCGCTGTCAAAACAAACAGCGTGTTTTTAAGAACCAATATCTATTAAAAGAGTGACACTTGTTTATGCCCAATTTGAAAGTAAAATTAATTCAAATGACCACCATTGGATTAAATGGAAAAAATATATTTTAATTACACTTTAAAACCAATTAAAATTATAATATATCAATATAAATAAATTAGATTAAAAGGAGGGTTTGAATTAAAATACTGCATTTTTCACTAAAAATGATCTTTATCGGAAAATAACAGAAATTTAGACAAAGTAAATTTTGAGGTCTTGATTCTAAATAAGGATTTTATTTTGTCAAATATAACATATAAATTTGACAAAAAGTATATTTAAAAATGGTTCACCATCAAAATGCGGTTAATCGGCCTTTTAAAGAATATTATAATAATTATTTTTAAAATTGGATTCATTTTCATTTTAAGCCTATAACATTTACTGAATAATGTAAAAACATTTAAAAAACATATATAATCATATTTTAGTTAGTTCTGTTCATTCCCACTATTCCAATGGCAAGAATTTATCTACCATTTAAAATAATATTATTATATTATTAGTGTGCAACGTAAGAATTCAAGGAAACACATTATTGTGTATTGGGTACGCCATCGAACATAGCATCCGCTTTAAAGTAACATTAATATTTTATTCACATATTTTAATAAATATGAAAATGTAACATTCATTATTTACCTGGGATGTTACATCCTTCCCCCTTTTGGGAATTGCGTCCTCGCAATTTTAAAAAAATTGGGCTCGGAAACTTCATTGAAAGCCCCACATCGAAAAAGGAGTCAATTAAACATTCACTTTAAAAGAAAGAAAGGGAAGTACAACGGTCACCCGAGTTAAACCATACTAAAATTACATATAGGAAAAAATGGACATGGAATAAAAACAAAGGGTCATGCTCTAATGGAGAGTGATAGAAAACATGTTTAGGAGAATGTTAACCACCAGAAAATCACAAACATGGGATGGATTAAATAGTATTTGATTCCCCTGTAAGAAAAGTTAGCAGAAAACATTTTGTTTTTAAGATACTTATAATTGAGTAATTTATTTATGAGCTTAACCAATTCATAAGGAAATATACTTACTTGTCATGTAGACTGTCATCTATTACTAGATTTTTAACACAAACTCATATTTTCTCCAAAAAATGTCTATTTAAGAAGACTTGATCTCATTAAGAGCGCTAAAATAAACTTCGAGATAATCACATAATCCACAAAATATGAATAATATATTTCTCATGTCTTTAGACCTTATGAAAAACCAAAAAGTTAGTACAATGTCAGATAATCCCCAAAAGGATAATCTTTTATAAAAAGAAAAACTATTCTTAATCTCCAAAATTTGTCCAAAAAACCCAAAGTTCATCAAATACCATTCAATAAACAGATATCTGTAAATTCTTCAAAGTATTCCAAACTAAGATTTAAACCCAATTCTCTGAAGGATTTAATCACATAGTCTTCTAAGATAAATCTTAACATTTATCTCCAAATAACATCAGTTACTCTTAAAGTCTCATATTAAAACGTAATTAATCTAATAACATATCCTCCCTGATAGGTTAATCATTTACATTTATAACCCAACATAAACTTAATCTTGATTCATAAAATCATCTAAATAAAAATATTTAGTCAAACTAATCAGGGACTTCACGTAGTCCAGTGGTAGGAGAAAAAAAATAGTTGCACTTTGGTTGTGGGTTCGATTCCCACAGCTTCGTCCGATGCGAATGGTCTCTGTGTTTTCCCTTTTTCCAAAACTATAAAATTTTATAACATTCCCCAACAAGATAAATTCATAAAAAATAGCCATATCATATTTTAACCTCAAGTTTATCTCAGGCCTTTAATTTTCCATCATAACATATAGTAACCCATAATTACCTCAAAAGAAAAGATCATATAAACCCTAATGGTTACCATTATAATTATTACCTGAACATCCAAATAAAGTTTTTTATGTTGTACATTATGCATTAGAAAACTCACCAAGGTTCAAGTGGTTAATCAAGACTCCTGATATTTGGTTGACAAAAACCACAAGAGTTCTCGTTGAAGATCCCAAATGATTCAGTTGTTCTTTTAGAAAACTGTCACAGTTTTCTTTACATCCACTGTTACATTGGTGTGTGCTAGATCCATCCATTTACTAAAACCAAAAATGTCAGTGTGAGTATATTAGAAAAATCATCATGTACTAATGAGGAATATAAACACTAAGATATACTTATCCATGTTATCTCAAACTCATTTCAACTTTCATAAATAACAATGAATCCAACTAATATACTATCCGTTGTGGTTATACACAACTTGTCACTTGTGCTAAAAGAATACCATAACCTCTAATGTTATCTAAACCGACCTTTGATACCAATTATAAGGCCCTAGCCTTAAACGGTACTTAATCTTGAGTTATTAAAAAATTCACTTTGAGTATCTTTTCAGGTTTAGAGTTTTAGTGAATTAGGTCATAAAATCATGCATTACTTTCCACACTTAAACAAGGTGGTTACAACAAAGACAATATTCATTTTTTCCATCAATGGAATCATATTTAAAATAAGTAATGGATTCTTTCTTGACACTTCCTTGACACTATCATCACATAATGTACATTTCTATTGACCTATGAAAAACATTTCAAAAACTTGGTATGAGTACAAAAAGCTCACTAAGGGTTATAAAATAAGGTAAGGAAACATTTACCCATCAATAAATACAAATCAATGAAACCAAAACTTTTCATTCGTAACATACCTTACGAAATCATAAGATTTATGTGTAATACATAGAAATCATAAATCATAGACGTAACTTATGGAATCCATATCAAACTTGCATAGTAGATATCACAAATACAACAGGAGTCACATTTGGAATACCCATCATGGTATATTACCTAAATCTCTTAGGAGAAACATTAACATTTACCTCTATCTTGTTATCCAATGAATTGGAGAGGTATCTCGGGCTCACCTGCCCTAGGTTTATAACAGAACCACTTGTATACGCAACAATGGCCAAGAAACATAACATAATCATAACACAAAACTTAATAATAAAGGAAAGATAACATTCCCACATTTCAATAACAATATAGCATTTTAAGATATTGAAAAAAATGAATCCATTCTAAAAACCATTTAAAACATTTAATAAATAGATTTTTGAATAAAAGTGTCCAATACCTCTTTGAAGAGTTTAACATTTTAATCCATTAATATCCATATAAATAATTCCTTAAAAATCCTTTGAAAAAATGTATATTAATGAAAAACATTTATAAGAATAAATCATTAAAACATTTAAAATGATATTTTAGTTAAAGAGTGTTTAACAAAATGAGAGACACTTGAATACAAATAATTGAGGAATGAAATTTAATCAAAATATTATAATATGATGAGAATAAAAGGATTCATGATATAATATTCCAAAGTACAGTATATAGACCATATAATAGTGAATTGGTGCATAACAACAATGAAGTCGCAATAGAAATGAAAAATGATATGAAATCCCTTATAAAGAGGGTATCCTTAAATTAAGGATAAATCAATCTCAAAATTATGTGTGAAAATTATAAATACACACAATATAAGTGGATATTATGTGGAAAACAATAATAGGACATTCACACATATTCATAGGATGACATATTCAATACCTACAAGTTGAACCCAAGGAAATCGAAATTTGATTAAGAAGTTCCCTTGTAAAAATTTGACAGCCTAACGGCGTCACATTAACATTCAGAAAATGATTTGATGAGACAAAAAGGGTATATCATCACTTGGAAATAAATTTTACATCATTAAGGATATATAAGAACATATCCCAACATAATAAGATGTAAATTAAAAGACATAACAAAATAAGTCTTTTAAAAAGAGGAGGGCGAAAGGTTCCCTTACCGATTTGGGTAACTTCCGAAACGTACACCCCATGAAAGAAGAGTCATACAATGAAGATGTGAATACCAATAAATTAAAGTATATTACACAAATAATACAATTAGGGTCAGTAAAACACCACACAAAAGTAAATAGTGGCAAATGTAGCATAGATCTCACGGGAATAAAAGTGAGATGAAAAATCCCTTATGAAAACTCTGCAGCCTAACAGCGCCACTTTAACCTTCCAAAAATGGATTGAAGATATCAATTAGTGTCTCTCATGATATAAAAATAAAATTTACAGTAGGAGTAATATATAATAACATCCCCCAACATAAGAAAGAGGAGCTTAATAGAAGTGACATAAAAGAGAGTACTTAAAAAGAAAGAGAGAGGTTGGATCCCTTACCTCATGTCTGACATGACTCGATCATTCATTAATCTCATGAATTATAAAATCAAGTCAATTACTACTTGATTAAGAACATTTTTGAAGTTAATTATTCCTTTTATATCACTTATTACGACGTTATGAACATTATGTAATTATTTAAGTTAATAACGGTCGTTTTTTCGATAATTGGTACTTGAGAGAAAAATAAACTTCTTATAATTACAAGTTGTTCATGTGGTAAAATATCTATTATATACAGAATTATATTCATGAATTAGATATCATATATATCATATATATCCAGTATATACTTTCATTTATAATATTACATAGCATTTAGAGGTAAAAAATGAAATGCACCATTCATGGAGACGGTAAGCCGTACGTACGCATGAACGCTACTTTCATTTCTATTTAGTATTTAATGGAATGAAATAATAAGGATATAAAGGTATATTATGATTACAGTATAATATCATATATAATATCATTAACTACATCCTTTATATGTCGCACATATGAAATTAACAAATCAAATCACTTTGTGGGGGTGGTAGTCCGCACTTCCTAAAATGAAGATATTCTGATTACCCATAATGGAAATTATAAAGGTATGCCATAAATGAAAAATACAGAAGAATATGGAAATCATAAACATAATATATATCATATATAAATACATTTACATCTTAATGGCCACCATGAATGGTGTTAGAAGAATATTGAACAATCATCGTTTCGTGAGGCCGAAATTCGCCGTCTAGAGAAACATTATGTTCTTTAACCATTAAACAGAGGTGTGTGTATGTCTAGCTCGAATATTTATCATAAAAAAATCCTAGTATATTTAAGATACTATTGATGATACAAATGAAATGAATAAAAAGAGTTTATGGGGTTGGAGAAGCAAAATAAAACAAAAGAACATAAGAGATAACATTACCTTTAAATCGGGTAACTCCTCTTGGATTGAACCAAAAGGGTTTCTGGAAGATATTTATGCCTAATTTAAGGCTTATATGATGAATAGAGGGATGTGGAGAGATGAAATGAGCAGAGTTTGTCCGATCCAATGGCTTGAGAGGTGTTTGTAAGGTGGTAGAGGTGGGGGCCTTTTATAAGAGGGAGGGGGGGCACTCTTGGAATGTTATAAAATGTTAATTTATTATAAAATGAAATTCAAGTTTAAAAGGTCCCAAAAAGATATATTTCGAGGTTAAGGTGATAAGGGTTCTAAATCCACCCATAAAATTGGTTTTTGACAAGTTTATGTCTTAGATTTGACATTATATTTTCATTTTATTTAAATCTTTCATTAATGAGGTAATCGTTGCATCATCATGGTGTCATAAAGAAAGTAATTTATTTAATGTGTAAAAATTATAAAAAAATACTATGATGTAGGTAATATTTTTAGATTTCCAGTGAATATTTATATTCTAAGATATCATTTACACAGACAAAACTCAAATTTTTTTACATAGGTGTTACATACTTTTGTGATATTATCCTTTCATTAAAAATAAAATGATAAAGTGTCACTATCACCCAAAAGTGATTCCATGGGCTCCCTAAGTTAGGCACAAGGAATCCCATGGTCGGCCATGACAAAAACAGTTGCATTAGGACACATTTGGGGTCATTTTTTAATTTGTGATATTATTTTATTACCCTTAAATACATGATTACAAATTAATCACGATAATTAAAATTAATTATCGTCGTTACTATTTATAATGTCCAAAAACAAGAGTCTTAATTACATAATTTTGAACATATGATTCAAAATATGGAATCCATTTTATAAAATTCCAAACACAAAAATTTCAGCAATTAATTTAAAAATAATTCATGTTTTCCAAAACCTAAGTTGGGTTTTGAAAAAGTAAAATCTATCAAAAGATTGATTTGTTTTTACATTCAATTTAAAAGTGAAATTACATCCAATGACCAAAATTGTATTAAATGATAAAAAATAATTAAATTTCACATTAAAACCAAATAAAATGACAATATAACAATATAAAAAAATAGGATCAAAAGGAAATTTTGAATTAAAATGTAGTATTTTTCACTATTCATTAAAAATGAACATTAGTCAGAAAAATACCAAATATTCACCCTAAGATGTATTTGATATTCCAAATTCAAAAATGATATCTATTTTACCAAATTCAAAACATATAAGTCTCATTAATTAATTTTATAATCAATTCCCACTATCAAAACAAATACCGTGTCGTTAAGAAACAATATCTAATAAAAGATTGACACTTTTTTATGTCCAATTTAAAAGTGAAATTAATTCAATTAACACCATTAGATTAAATGGATAAATTTTTTTTTAATTACAATTTAAAACCAATTAAAAAGATAATGTAACAAAATAAATAAATTATATTAAAAGGAGGATTTGAATTAAAATACATCATTTTTCACAAAAAATGATATTTATTGGAAAATAACAAAAATTTACACAAAGTAAATTTTGATGTCTTGATTATAAAGAAGGATTTTATTTTGTGAAATATAAAATATAAAAGTGAAAAAATGTATATTTAAAAAGGGTTCTCCATTAAAAGGCGGTTAATCGGCCATTTAAAGAATATTAGAATATTTATTCTTAAAATTGGATTCATTTTCATTTTAAGCCTATAACATTTATTGAATAATGTAAAAACATTTAACATATATATATAATCATATTTTAGTTTGTTATGTTCATTCCTGCTATTCCAACGGCTAGACGTTATCTACAATTTAAAATAATATTATTATATTATTAGTGTGCAACGTAAGATTTCAAAGAAACTCGTTGTTGCGTATTGGGTATGTCGTCAAACATAGCATCCCCCTTAAAGTAATATTAATATTTTATTCAAAAATATTAATAAATATGAAAATGTAATATTCATTATTTACCAGGGATTTTACAGTTGTATCATAATATTTATTAAAAATATAGGTTTTATTTTATAGTTATGCTATTGTGAGGTTTTAGATTGTTTGGAAAAAATGTTAGGGAAAATATAGTTTAGTATAACAACATATCTACTCATGTAAAGTGTAAGATGGTCAGAAAATTCATAAAAATGTAATTTAATTGTATATTCAATAACTCAAGAACATTGATAAATTATATTAGAATATAATTATGGTTGTTCATGCATCATATAGTGGTTTGGATTTGATATATGTTCATGATAACTTATGATGATGAAACATTCATGGGAAATATATTTAAGGAATTATAATGTTATTTTATAAAATACTCTTTTCATAATGATTTTAAAAAATAAATAAGTGTGTATTCCTTTTTAATATGATATTGTTATCTTTTGGGACACTCTTGTGGAGTAATTCAATGATCACAATGTAGCATTTCAGACCGGAGCTCGACTCAGAGGTCCCAAATCATGGTTGGACACATGGACTCAAGAGTTGCTCCACATACTTTAGGGGATGCTGACTAGTAGTGAGGGCCTAGGGTGTCTTCCATGGGGAGACTATTCCCTCATAAATCTCATTGCAGAACAATGGGTATAGAATAATATATGAAATAGATAAAGAATCACAAAAACCAATATCATAGATGATTAGACACTATTCCAATTAGACTAGTAACTTATTGTATCATAAGATGTATAATAATAACTAATATGATTATAGCCTGATAAAACATTTATGAAACTGATAATAAAATAATAACAAGTATCAAATAAAAATAAAGATAATGTAATGTCATTTATCTACAAAATAGGAAAACTGGTACATATGGAAGCAGAAATAAGTACATCATATTCTATAAAACTACAATAAAACGTATTCCAACAAATATCTAGCATATTTAGTGCTTTCTCATTCATCTACTACCAAGATCTATCCTATGAAAGAATGAAATATTAGGTGCCCAAATTGAAAGCTTCCCCTTATCAACACCTACATAAATATATTCTATTTGGGTACCATGAGTGGTCCATATGGGTTGTGAGATAAATCAAAGTGTCCCACTATGAATAGAGTCTATAAAATCTCGTCAATGAATAAAAATTGAAATAGTGTGTAGGTATATAGGAAATAAAATATAGTTCATTAATATAAATACTCCAAGTACTTTATTTAGCCTCAGTGAGTGTAAAAACGTATATAATTTAATTAATTATGTTATAGTTAATAATAAATTAATCATGAAATCCATGGTATGACCAAGGTATCCTATAATAATAATTATAACATAGGATCCAATGTAATTACCAGGTAATACATCATGATGAAAGTAATGTAAGAGGATCAAAGGTGATAACCATGGAGTCCTTGACCCCAAGGGTTCAGATATCTTATTAATAACATGTAGTCTAGAAAGGGTTCTCAATTTAATCTATGGGGTATCACCCAAGGTATCCCACTATAAATATGTCAAACCACATATACGGATCTCTTCCAAGGTTACCACAGAATAAGAATGATCAGGGCCATTAGTGTGTACCCATGGCCTCACATGTCTGAAGACATTATGCTATATCCATGAAATGTATTTGAGGTATCATGAAATCCATAAAAACATAAGGGATGCGAATTCTATTTTTTGTGAATACTCTAATTGAAAACTGACATGTTCTAATGTGGGTTTGTCCCTTGGAAACTAGCATGTCTAATTTTAATGTCATATTGTTATTGCTCAAGAAATTCCCTATTGAATCCAAGGATATCTCAAGTTTGACCATTTGTATAGTGATGAAAAGGACATATAAAATATGAACCTTATACAAAATTCATTATTAAACTAAAAACAAGTAAGATTAATTCCTTTTAATATGTCCAGTGGTTGATTCCATTACCTTTCATTAGTGTTATAATTTATAACAAATACATGAACCCATTTTATACAATAATTACACAATTAATTATGTGGTTCACTCCATTGCCATTAATAATCATGCAAAGGTGGGATAAAGAGGTGCATCCATTTAAGTTATTTAAATTAATTTAGTGAAAGTGATAAAAACATTATATTTTCCATTTACAATTTATCTTCACTTATTGTATTAAATTATTTCTTTATAAGGTGAAATTTTCAATTACAAATGCAAACTACTTTCGATCCAAATTTTTTTAATTTAATACGGCCTACCATTAGTAGTGTTATAAAACACACTCAAATTGTGTCATAAGAAAACCCACAAGGGTTACCATGTCATAAATGAGAAAGTACTATACTTGGGGTAGAATTCACCTACATCATCATGAATAACATGTATACGACAGGCTATAAAATATGTCCACAATGATTATAATAATGGTGTATGAATTAAATTGGTACCGCTTGATGAAATATGACTGAAAAAAATTATGGAAATTTATAAAATGATGATACATTGACAGATAATCTATTCAACACATAACATACTCTTGTATCACTTTTTAATGCATTATTTGACTTCAGTTTGGCCTGAATTGAGATAAAATAGAATAATGGTTGAGTAGCCTGAAAATTGGGTGTATGAACTATAAAAACCCTTCCCTTTATTACATATTTATTAATTATTTATTACATTAAAGTAAAAATAATAAAACCAAGTAGATCATTATGTTTAAAATATTTTGGAATTAGTTTCATATCGTAACGTATTGAACAATTGATATGAAAAAATTATTGAAAACTTCATAAACATAATTCTAAAATTACATTAAATTTCAAAGAGCACTGGAAAATCATGGGACATATATAAGAAATGAGTGACCTATAAATCCTACTAAGGAAACAAACATGGAATTAAGTAATTAATTTTAGACAATAAGAATATCAATGGGGATTAAATTTTTTGAGATTTATAAACATGAACTATAAGAGATAATATGGAATAATAATCATAAATTATACATGGGAAATGTCTTAATAACATAACAAAATCATCATAAACATCTGTCCAAGACAACTGCAAAGACATACTAATGGAAAATGTACCATAAATTAACCTAGTTCACTCTATATCGGAAAATGATGTCTCATGAGACTACTTATTACCCAATTCATTTTAGTACTGTTAAATTTTTGGTGTAGACATCACTATTACTTCATTCTAATTCTTAAGTGTGCTATATAGATCATAATACATGGATTCATTCATTAGAATATTTTATTATATGATCAACGAATGTGAAATAGATATATATAAGTCCCAATTAAATGATGTATATGTGTATAAATGTGAATATCATTGAAAGGAAATGGGTATGGTTTTCACTACACACTTGTGTTGTCATGAAAAATCATGGTGATATTTCAGTAGCATAACAATGTCAAATAAAATTTAGAAAAACTAGTTAATGAGAAAGAAATCAGACTCTCAGCATTTGAACATAAAAAACTAAAACAATAGAGACATGGTTAGACATATCCAAACATTATGAATTGTATACATAAGGAATAAAATAAAAAATAAACATTAATAAAGAACTTAATGAGAGGATTGATTACTTGAGTGTGTGACTCCAAATGCTTGGCAGGATCATATTGAGATATTAAGGATACATGGGAGGACTCTACATAATGTATGGAAGGGTAATCATGAGCTACATTGATTATAATTCATTATAAATGGGATATTGGGTCGGTTTAAATAGAAAATGAGTGGGGATTTATTTAATATTTCTAAAACATTATATTTCGACTTTATATAACAAATAACCAAAACCATAAACCTTTCAATGTATTTATACCATGTATTCCTATAAATGGGTGTGGTTTTCATTATTTAATATGTCCATGGTCCGAAAATAACAAAATAATAATCTTTCTAATGTGGAGGTGAGTCATACTCTTAATGAAATTATATTAAAACCATGAAATATATTAATTGATTTGGAGGAATAATAATAGTTTTATAAAATTAATAAAATAAACATAAAATAACATTACTATAAAGGTAAGAAATTGATTTGGTTGTGGATACCCTTTATATTTTTTGTTACATTACTTTTGGGTCATTATGATGTCATAATACATGCTTAATATTTAAAAGGTATTTAATTTCTACAAGAAAATTCGACAACCTCAGAAATATACGAAAAATTCACTATTGGATAATTTTGATGTTCAAATTAAAAAAATATTATTCATTTTAAAAATATTTTTATTAATATGTGAACTTTTAGTTTTAATATAAAGATGACATGTGTTATGAAATGATTGGTTTTTTGACAATAACAATTTTTGAACACTTATACTAATTACATTTTAATTCATAAAAACATATATGATTATTTCTATTTAATAAAAATTATTTTATAAAATTATTTTATTAAAATATTACTTATTTCAAAAGTCAATAATTTATAAAAATAAATTCCATTATTGATTTTGACTATTAACCAAAACCATATTTTCTATTTGATTTTATCCAAATTAAAACAATTTATAATGTAACAATAATAGGATGAAAATATATTTAATATACAGAAAATTGTACATACTCATATTTTTAGGGTCTTGATACATATCCCATTAATAAAACAAAAACAATTTCTAAATGTGAGGTGTGAGACTGTAATAATATCATGGGGTGGTTAAGTGAACATGGTTTGGGCCATGGTCTTGATGTGATTTAAATTCACCAGTCAATAGTTTCTCGCATGCTTAAGTTGTTGGATATCAGTGTGAGATTGGTCATGGTAAAATCCTATTGATTATATCTCCCTTGTAAGATCTGATAAATTGGTTTCATAGGGTATGATCCTACTGGTTGAGGTCATCAGTTCCTTTTTCTATGTCAATTGGATTTTTTAAAACCACATATATTTATACTAATCATTAAGTAAATGTTGAATGGCTATATTATCAATTGTAATGATGTGTAATGGTCTTATAAATCAATGAGTATAATACTAAACAGTTTAATGTGTTTTCTATAACCATATTTCATATTAATATGTTTAATTAAAACATGAGTGAAATTTTATTTGAAAAAGTTCAGGTCATTACAATCTTCCCCCATTCAGAAATTACAGCCTCGAATTTTTTTTCGACTCTAAAATAGTTGATGGTAACATTGTTTCATAAAATTCTCTAATACCACATTGTATTTTCAAACAAGTGGTTTCTGAATAGCACTATATTAATGTGTTTTTTTTTCATATTTCAATGAAAGTTTCCTCTATAATCTAATATCTTCATTGGATTATCCTCTTAAGAATGATCAATATGCAATGGTTCCACCTCTAGATTTAGTACATGTGATTGGTCTACTATGCACATCCTCAAGAGTGTTACATGGAACACATCATGTACTTGATATATGATAGGAGGGAGTTCTATTCAATACGACATGACTCCAATGCAATCAATGATATTAAATGGGACTATGTATTAAGGACTAATAATTCCCCTTTTCAAATGTATAAATACCTTCTTCCATGGGGATATGTGGACAAATACATTATCTCAAAAATCAAAATCTAGTTCTCATCAATTATTGTTATAATAACTCATATCTCAAGTATGAGTAACCTTCTTGTTCTGCTAAATTGCCTTATCCTTTTCTGCAAATTTCCTAGACCATTTTAGGACATAGAAGTTTTCCATCCCCAAATGTATCCCATCATTCAAGTGTTCTGAACCTCTTCCCATAAAGAGAATAGTAGGTGCATTTGGATTATTGAGTGGAAAATATTATTGTAATAGAACTATACCAGAGTCCATCCTACAGTAAAGTCTATAGAACAATATCTTAGCATTTCTTCCAATGTATGAATAGTCTGCTCAGATTGGAAGTTATTTTGATGATGGTAATCCGTATTGATGTTCATATTAGTGATTAGATAATTTTTGAGAATTTTTTTGAGCATGGAAATTAATCTCATATCTTGATCAGATAATATAGATTGTGGTACTAAATATTGCCTTATAACTTCTATTATGTATATCAATGCAAGTTGATCTAGTGATAAGTCATCATGAGTTGTGATAAAGTGAGTTATCATTGTAAGAAGATACTCAACAACCAATATACGATTTTTTTCTGGATGTCTTCGAATTTTGAGTGATATTTTCCATTGTGATTCTTCTTATTTCTATATAGGTATGGGTAATGGTTGCATCATCCCATTATACATTTTTCATTTATCCTTCAATTTAAAACATACCAAGAACGTTGATGTATATTTTGTTATATCATTCTTCATAGTGTCCCACTAATAGTTCTGCAATAGATCTCATTACATCGTTCTACTCATTTGGTGAATAGAGAACGTTGAGCAGTGTTCATTATTCATAATCTCTTTCTTTTTTATTTGGATAGGATGGTACACGTTGTCTTTAAAAAAATTTCAAAACACCAATTTCATTAACATTAATCTCTAAGGATATTCCATTTAAGATACCATCCACTTTATTATGAATTCCTATATTTTCTCGATGAGGAACCATTATTCTCTCTAAAAGGTATAGTTTACCAATAATTTTTTAAAAGATTGATGATGTTCCTTCCTTTATAATTCTAATGTCATTACTTTTCAAATATAAGAATAGCATAACCCCACTCAATTATCTTAAATAAGACAATTGGTGGATACTTTATACATAGAGGATCTTGCACATTATTCACTTTCCCATGATGGTATTTTACTGAGCATTCATAGTCCCTGTTCATCTCTGTCCATAATTTTTGGATCACATTCATCAATTTCCGAGTGAATATATACTTTTAATTATGTGATATATATATATATATATTACACTTATCCACAAAGAGATAATGCCTCCATATTTTCAATGTGAAGCTCACTATGGCCAACTCCAGATCAAGCGTTAGGTAGTCATATTCATGAGCATTCATCTTCCTTGAAGCATTGTTTATGAAATTTTCAGTCTTCATTAAAATATAGTGAGAGACCATATTCAAAGAATAAATGAATACTAAAAAATATTCTCCACTTGTGGGTAGTGTGGGTATAGGTGTAGTTATAATTCTCTTTTTTAGATCCATGAAGCTCTGTTCACATTCATTATTCCATGATATCATGAGTCCATTTCGAGTATGATTGGTTAGAGGTTCTGAAAATTCCCAGAAATTTCTAAAAAATGAAGGATAATACCAATATAATCCAAAGAAACTATGGATTTTTGTCAAATATATTTTCCTCTTCCTTCATTAAACAGATTCTATCATTAAAGGGTCTACATATATCCCATTTAGTATGATGATATACCCCATGAAAGAAAAATCCTTCTACCAGAACTCATATTTTATATAAATGTAATAAATCTTCTCCGTTGATAAGATATTCATCAAATTGCTTAAATTCTCCTCAAACTCCTAATTTTTTAGATTATATTATATTTTCATCTATATAGACTAAAAAAATTATAGGTAATCTCTAAAGACTATATTCAGAAATTAGATGAATATTGTTGGAGCATTAGTGAGTCAGAATGGGATTAATATAAACTCATAGTGATCATACCATGTATAAAAAGTAGTCATGGGGATATCCTCATTCTTCACCTTATATTGGTAACATACATATCATATATTCACATTGGAGAGGTATTGTTCTCCACATAGTTGATCAAACAAGTAATCAATTTCTAGAAGAAGATACTTGTTCTTTATCGGGGTATTGTTAGGATCCCGATAGTCGATGAAAAGCCACATTGATGCATCCTTTTTCTTGACGAATATGACACGTGAAGTAGATGGTGAAGACCTAGGGAATATGAATAATTTATCCATATTCTTTTATAATTGATTCTACATATTCTAATGCTCTTGAACATCCATTCAATATGTAGTCTCGATTAATTGAAATTCCCCATGTATATGCTCGATTGAAAACTCAACCACACTAATAGGAGGAAGACAAGGCAATTCCATATAAAATAATCAATTTATCCCTTTTAAAAAGGGAATATCAACTGGGATTATATTTTTATGAGACTCAATAATTTTTGAGAGATACACTTTCTCACTGGGAAGAAATATCCATGCTTTAGATTTTTGTTCTAAAGATGATTCATCCATACATTTGAACTTGTACAAAATCGGGGGACGACTCACAATACGGAGTGGGATTTACTTATTTGGAAATTTATGTTGTCTCTGTCTATGGATTGCCTATAAATACCTATAATTGCATAAAATTCTGTGAGAGGGAGTACTAAAAGGTTCATGGGGAAGTTTATCCAATGAATTTTGACTTGGAAGAAGTTATATATTTGGGATGAAATAATTTACCCGATTTCCATGTACTCTGATAGCACTACATCCATAATTTATTCTGGTGTCCGAATAGTTCTACTAATATTTCAATATAATGGAATGCATAGAAATAAAATGAAAAACTATTATATAAATTATTGAATAAAAAATTAGCGCACCAGTCACCACTTCATTGTCATGATCCACCAATGTGGATGTGAGGGATAAAGATCTCCCTTTATCACTTTCAGGTTTTTTGATGTCCCTAAAAGAACATGGACTAATGAAGTGGTTTTCAATGTCCCATGGTTACTTGAGTTTGATGCAATGAACAATGAAATTAGAGTTGACTGGAGAATTCCATTCCACCATCATATTAGTGGGTTTCTTCTATTAGTAATGGCTAGCTAAGTTTCCTTCTTCTCATACCTAAATCATTTCCTCTTCCCCCTTATGAAATTTATAAGGTTCCACTTTCAACCCCAATTACATGTTTGATGTTGAAATTTTATGGAACCATTATATTTCTCCATTTAAACACCAGAAATAAACTACACTTTCTGCTTATTATCCGCATGATACCCTTTACCTTTTTTATTCTCACTTTTGACTATATGGTAACATCTGTCAATTTCAATAGAGATTTCAAATAATTATAACACCATTTATTTTTGAATATGAGGATTTATCCCTCCAAAGAAGTAGTCAAACCTCAATTTGGGTGTATGGAAAATTTTTAGGCATATTGTACTAACTCATGAAGATTTCCTTATATGACTCGATAGACTCATTATCTTATTTCATGAGGAAATGAAACTCCATTCCAATTTTTTTGGAGAGTTTGAGGATTTTTTTTTTGATTTTTTTATATAATTACTTATACCCCATAGATTTGATGTATTCCATGGGATTTATATTTCTGATCAATTTCCACTTCACATCAGCTTCTCCCTCTATATGGTAAACAACCAGTAGAACCTTCTCTTATTCCTAACACAGGGGGATGGATAAGATCTTCTCAATGGAGATGATTCACTATTATTCAATTAAAGAGTTAGGTAAACCATTGAATGTCAGTGGATTATTCTTCATAAATTAATCAATTCCATCTTATTCTCTCTTAGGATATTTTGGTTGCTCCTCACGATCCAGGTTTCTATTCAAAACCTGATTTATCTGAGATATTATCATCATAAAGTCTATGATTCCTGCTCCCATATATTTTGGAATCTCATTAGGGATAGTAATCACATTTCCCTTTTCATTATTTTTTTACCGGATTCCTTATATTTTCTACCATCGGCTGGAATAAAAGAAAAATTAGGGATGATTATTTTTAAACTATTAAACACATTATTGGGAAATTCATTGAAATTAAAGGGATAATATATAAATTACATTTATTTCATTACATATTTCTTTATATACATAAATCTTTTTTATCCATGATCTAATTCCTTACATATTCTCTTATGGACCTTTTTTGGTTCTATTCATAATAGTTTGTATTGTGCTTAGGTATTTAAAAAACCATTTAACCTACTAGTGTCAATCATGTTGTGAAACAATGCCCCTTATCATGCACCAATTCATCGTCGAGTCTATCCCAATACGTTGTTTCAAGGTTTTACCCTATGTACATTTATGTTAGATCCACATCCACTTGTAATATCCAAAAAGGGATGTAATTTCACTATGAACTGTTGAATCTATAATTACCTAAATTTAGGGATATTTTTTTATACTTATTCTTATCTCTATGTATTTCAGTACATTTTTTTATTCCTACTCCCCAAAATAACTAAACATTTCTTTAAATACAATTTATAACAACCATTCTCATTATTACATATTAATTAACTGTTTATTACATTAAATTATACATAATACAACCTGGAATATTTAAAATTCTAGTATTTATGGGAATTAGGTACATAGAATAACATCATGAACATGGGATAAAAAGCATTATTGAAAATTTCCTTAATGTGATTCTAAACATACATTGGTTTTAAATAGTCACGGGATAACCCGGTGAGAAAACAAAGATCGGGTGATCTATAATTATAGGTAAGGGAATAAAGAAAGAAAAAGGTAAAAAATCATGGAAAATAGAAATATTAATGATGAATAAAAGTTATGAGAATCCAATATATGAACAAAAAAACATGATATAGCTTGAAAATCATAAAGGAGATAAGAGAAATGTGAAAACAAATTAACACAGAACATCATTAACATAGGTCAATGCTTACATCCATGTTATCATGATTGTGTAATTATCATAATGGATTCAGGCTCACTCCATGTCCCATGAATAATCCATATGATACTAATGATTACTCAATTCATTGCAGTGCTATGTAATTTCTATAGCACCCGTCAAATTCATTACATTCTCATGCTTTAGTGTTCCACCTAGATCATAAAACATGGTATAAATCATCATAACATTTTATTCAATGATAAATGAATTTGGAATACATACATGTAAGTCCATTTTTTAAATAATTACATTTGTATAAAGGATAATACCATTGATAGAAATTAGTATGTTATTTACTACACAAATGTTTTGGCATGGAAAATCATGGTGAAAATTCAGCACCATAACGACATTACATAAAAATTCATATTATGGGTTGATGGGAGAGAAATGGGTAACTAATCATTTTGAAAAAAAAAAGAGAAGTACGGGGAATGAAAAATAAATCTATAAAAATTATGAATTTTAAATAGAAGGAATATGATAATAATGAAACTATGATAAAGAGGAGAATGAGATTATCCCATACTTGAGTGTGTGGCTCCAAATTCTTGGGAGGAGCTTCCTGATTGATTTTAGTCACCTTTGGAGGACTCTAAAGATGATAGGGAAGAGTAAGGACATGATAAATTGATTTTTTGTGAAATTAAATTGGATTTTGGGTGGTTTTATATAGGAAATGATTGGAGATTTATTTAATGTTTCTCAAATGTTGGTTTTGGAATCTATATAATAAAATAACCGAAATCACACACCTCACCATGGGTTTTTTTCATGTTTCATCCAAATTGGAGTGGTTTTAATTATTTCATAAGTCTATGGAACATTCTTAGTAAAATAATACATATTATTATATGGCGGTGAGTCATACTCTTAATGAAATCATTTTAAAACCTTCAAATATATTACTAGTTTTGGGGGATTCATAATATTAATAATATAAACATAAAATCACATTATTTTAATTGAAAAAAATTTATTTTGCGGTGGATACCATTTATTGTTTTTATTACATAACTTTTCTTTCATTATGATTTCATAATACAAACTGAATATTTATACAATATTTAATTTGTTCCAAATAAATTGATTTCCTCAAAAAATTAAGAAAAATTCAACAGTGGATAATTTAGATGTTCTTATTACAAAATATATTTATATTTTAACCTAATAGTTTTCAAAATATTTGAATTTTTACTTTAAAAAAATGAAATTCATTAAGAAATGATGGGGTTTTTAAAAAAAATAACAGTTTTCAAACACTTATAAAAATTACATTTAACTTTATAAAAAATTATATGATAATTTATATTTAATAAAAATTATTTATTAATAAAATTTTATTGAATATTTTTTGTTTAAAAATACATTAATTCATAAAGAATCCATTAATTTTATATGAATATTACCCAAAAATATAATTTTGTTTTATTGTATCAAAATTAAAATCATTTTTAAAATTACAATAATAGGATGAAAATATATTCATTATAAAAAAATATTGTACATACTCATATTTCTATGGTATTGATACATATCCATTTAATACATTATGAAATGCCATAAGGTTAAGGTGTGTGACATTGAGACTTTCAGGGGTGGTTTATCAAACAAGTCTTGGGTTGTGATCTCGATATGCTTGAACTTCTCCCATAAATGGTTTCACTCATGATCAGCTTATTGGATCTCATCTTTGGCTTGGTCAAGGTAAAATCACAGTATTGTTATATCCCCTGGAGTATCTGATAAATGGGATTTATATGGTACAATCCAACTCATTGAGGCCATCACTACCTTTGTCTATATTAATTGGATTTGTTAAAACACTATATTCATACTAATTATTGGATCACTAATGAACTGTTATATTGTCAATGGTAATTATGATTTACATTATTTTAATTATGGTACAATAAAATAATGAATTTGTATGTGTTTTCTATAACCATATTACATAATGATACATTTATTTAAATCATAAGGGTAATTTATTGGGTTTTCACATGAACTCAAACCAAAATAGCACATATGATAGAAAGAAAAATCACACACTGATCCAGTGGATCGAATAGATTACTGGAAGTAATTCAACGACACAAATGATTCTATAATTTGAGCATAGATGATGAAACCAGATCAATAGTAATGAAGACAGAACATGGGAGCTCCAACATGATGAAATAGAGACCTCCTCTCCACTATAGGAGAAATAACAGGAAATGGTGTATTTAATAGTTTTTTTGGTAACTGGTCATCTAATAAAAAAATATTTCAGTCTCTAAGTTTTTCCTCATGGTTTGAAAAATCGTGTGCCTCCCACAACCTTATAGAGGGACCCCACAAAGTTAGAATACACAGTTAGGGAAACCTTGTACCAACCATGCCGCACACACTAAAACATTTTTTAGATACATTCATGGTTGTGTGGAATTTGGTCCATGGATAGGGAATAACATGCACCTTGTTAGTGCCACTAAAAATCCCAACATGGTTTCAGGAAACTTTATGTATTGGATCACAAAATTTTTCTTAATTGTGTACCTAAGAATTTTTTCCCACTTGGAATGTTTATGAGCTCCAAATATCCTTGAACACCCTTGAGACCTTCTTGAAGTCATTACTAAGACATAATAGGTTCAAATAAAATAATTAGAGTGAAATATAAAAGATTCATAATTTTTGAGAAACTGAGTTCTTATAGTCTTCCCACTTGAAGAAACTCATCCCTAGTTTCACCTTCCATAGGCACCAACATATCTTCTATGAAATACTCTGAACACTAAGCACATATGTCAGCCTCCGGATTTGGTGTCTCATTCTATACATGGCTATGCTTCCATATAACCCATACTAAAGGGAGATATCAACCCCAGTGATCCTTCAATCTCCAGTCAATGATGAATATAGGATACTCCTACAAATATGAATCGACTTCTATCTCCACAACATCAAGCTCAAAAGTAATAGTTGGGTTTCCATGATAAAAATGATGTTTTGAAACATGGAAAACACCATTAGCGTCCCAATACCATTGTAGTAATTGAAATTGATAGGCTACCATATTGATTCTATATAGAATCTAAAAAGGCCCAACCCAACAAGGTGACATCTTCCTTTTCCTCTGTATCTATCTGAGCCAAAGCCTATGTGATACCTATAACAATAATAAAAAAACCCTGACCTCAAACTCAACATGTACTTGGTGGAATTCAGTAAAATATTTATTTTCAAAATAAGTAGTAGAATTGTGCTTCATGATCAGATAAAGAAGATCTATTGTCTCTTACATGGGATAAGAACATAGTATCACTGCCTCTACTACCACTAACTATCAAAGGGGTGAATGGAACAACCAACTACACATGGACTCCTAAAGAGGAATCTAAATCATAACTTGAAGTTTGTTATTATAGGAGAAATTAATTAGAGAGTGATTTTTCTCAAATTAAATAAAATAATCAAGGATTTGTGGACATATCTTGTCCTCGAAAACTAGATTCTTCTATTATGACTGGTCATTGTCAAGAGGGTGAAATGTTGTAGTCACAGGAAGCTGTGTACCCATAGATTTCTACATCCCTTCCTGACCATTTACATAAAACAAGTGTCCCTATCTGAAATGAAATAATAAGGGGCCTCATGTAACCTTATGATCTCATATACACAAATTATTCTCAACTCATCAATTGAGAAATCATCCTGGATAGGAAGGAAGTGGGAAACCTTCTTCAGTATTTCAGTGACCATGAAGACCACATAACTACATCAATGAGACATCAGTAAGAATACTAAAATATCCATATAAGCATATTCATATTTCTATTTTGAGATTGGTAAGGAGTGTGACAATATTGAAGGTCAGTGGAGCTTCACATTCACATGTTGATAGGTGGTACACCAATTAATAAATCCCACTATCTGACATTTCATCCCAAGACACAAGTAGTAGCATAAAATTTCTCGATGCATCTTGAAGATGATTTTATTAACATCTAATTGGGAAGCATAAGACTCATAAATCAGTTCCTCCCTCATATATTAAGGATTTTATCTCCATAAATAAATCAATTTAGAGATAAATCCTCATCAAAAATACTCTCCCAGATAAATAATCCTTTAAGATATAAAAAAATACCTATTATTACCATATAAATTAGTGAAGAGTTAACTGTTAATGTTTGAAGATAATATTGCTCGTTATTCTCATGAGACTCTTGATTCAACTCAATAAATATGGCCACAAACTTCTATTTATCACCAAATTCATGTGTTTCCTATGACAGAGTTTGTCGAATCAACACCTCCACTATCATATTTCTCTTTCCAGATGTATCGAAATGATAAAAGTCTAATCAGTGGATATATTAGACCCATATTTACTATATGAGAGATAATTTCTGCTTTAAATATATATATTAGTGTCATTTTTGGTCAGTATACATCACAACATAGTAACCCAATAGACAATTTCTCTGAAAATGAAAAGCATTAACCACTATTGCAAGCTCAAGATCACGTGTTAGGTAATTCCACTCATGAGGCCTCAACTACTAAGATCTATACACTATGAGCCTATCCTCCTACATCAACATAGAACAAATTATAATTTTTGATGCATCATAGAATATTGTATAGCCTATGATATAAATTGAACAATAAAAATAGGATCCAATATAAACCTTCAATTCATCTATTGAAAGTATTTCTAAAACGATTCTGAGAAATATATCTTAACACCTTTCTCATTCAATGAAATTAGTGGTAAATGATTCCATGAGAATTCTGGTATAAATTGCTAATAATATTCAGAAAACCCTAAGAAACCCTATATGTCAAAAAAATTATTGGTATCTATTAAGAAACAATGGAAATCACCTTCTCTAAGAAAATAGATACTCTGGATCTCTGGATAATATGAAAGAAGAAAGAACCTTTCCAATCGAGAAGTGGCATTTATCATGTTTAACATGATGATGAAGCTCACATTGTGTACTCAAAATTATATGTCAAGGTATTTGGATTGATAATGAAAAGTATGCGAGAACACCAATACATCATCTAAATATAAAAAAAAGTAAGGAATATAGATAGGGATGACAACCCATATTCATCAAATTCTTGAATATGGTATGCACATTTGTAAGACTGAAAGGGATAACAAGGTACTCATACAATCCATTACTACTAATAAAACCTATAATAAGAATGTCTAGAGGACTTAATTTCACTATATTATAGAAATATATTAGGTTGATCAAGGGTAATACCCTATATCCATAGAGATGATAAAAGATATCAGCTATATGAGGCAGTAGATGTCGATCGTGACTATTCGATGGTTCAACATTCTATAATCCATTGAAGGTATGAGAACACCATCCATATTCTGGGTGAAGAGAATTGGTGGACCCCAATATGATGTACTTGGTCTAATAAATATTTTGGACTCTAGATGTTCTATTAATAGCTCGATCTCCCAACTCTCATGAGGATCCATCATGCGTGGTGGAATGGCCACTATATATGATCTTTGAATGAAGTGAATCGTAAAATATACCTCTCTATAAGGAGGTAATCCATAATTTTTTTGGGAAAATGTCCCTAAGACAATCTACAATAGGAAATAATTTGGTATGATACATTCATTGATCATTTAGAAGAAGGCTCACAATCTGGTCAGTCACTCAACATATCCCATGAATCCCTATTCCTACTCTAGTAGCTTGGACACCCTGCTCACCCTTGTGAAGATAACTGCAACCCTCATGTGATGTAAACAACAACCTATGAAGATTATAATACACAGAGGTGTCATATAGAACCAACCAATCCCTCTAAAAAATGAAATTGAATCCCATAATATTAAGTATGATGATGCCCATAATAGAGGATAACTTCCTACCTTAAGGGAGAAGTCTATACACTGAAATATACCCTCATACCACCATCCATATGGTGTGTCCAGGGTCCTCATACCATAGAAATACTGAATATACATTTAGATACATTCTATGTTAGATGAGGAGATAAAGGAAAGTGAAGAACCTATATCTAATAATGAAGATACAATGGTTGAGGATAATATAATTGAAACTCGTATATTCGATGGTCCTACACTCTGATCCTTAGGTATCAACTGTAAAGAATGTATCTCAATTGATCTATGACCCCAAGCTGTATCTAGACTACAATTAGTGTGGCCACTCCACTAAAGCTGATAATCATATGTCTATAAACCATATCTACAACCTCTCCCATGTCCTGGTCGGTTGGTGCCACACTAACTCCCTATCAGACATGGTGCCATTGACCCTTCTCATAATGGTGAAGCTTTCATGGATCCTATTCCACTAGTTGTATGAGGAATGGTTCAATATAATCTTTATATATTCTCCATATTTCCTCAATAACGACATAAAATAGGATCTCTAACACTCTAAGGCTTCAAATTTCATTACCCTCAACAGTAATGAAATATAGCAGAACATACCATGTGGATTCTCTTTCCTCATATGCTGTAGTGAGAGACCACAATGCTACGTTTCCATCAATTGGATGTACTACATGACTATCTCATAAAAAAACTTTATTCCTTATGCTTTATCCATCCCTTAGGTTGTGCTTAGTGATAAGGGAATAGTTCAAATTTTTTAAAAAAATAAGGTAAGAAAAATACATTGTACTAAGTATTGATGGAATTCCTAAGACCATCCTTGAATCATCTAGAACATTATAGATCATCATCTATCTGATTCAATGAAAATAGATGAAGCTCAGTGAAAAATACTGAATGGTCTACAGTAGAAATAACACTCTTCTCCAAGTGCATGAACTCTCTGGCTCTATCTAATCTCAGTGTACGATGAATGACCTATTCATAGAATGTAGTATAGAAATCACCCCAATCCATTCCCTGAAAATGACCATCCTTGGTGATCATATCCAACACTGGTGATAAGAATCTTGTAGTATGCAGGTTTAACTATTCACCCTCTTCTCTAAAGGCATATTTAGTTGTTCCAAGATATACTGAATAACCTCCATCCAAGACTTAGAAACATGTGGTCCTCCATCCCATGAAAAGATAGTCGAACACAACTTCTATAACTCATGTATAATATCATAGATCCAAGGAGAGGGTCATAGAGAGTCATTCATGTACTGCATTAAATGTAGGAAACCTTCATGAATATGACCTTCATTTCTTAGTTTGGGTATAATTGGAAGTACCTCAAGTGGAACTCCTAGTGATAATACTAGTGTCTCAATTCCCACCATATCTGGAGCATGGTCATCACCACCTTCCTGGCATACAACACGAGTAAATCATGTTTTTTAACTCATAAAATTACAAGAGAATTCCTCAGTACTGTATTTGGTAACAGAAAGAAGTACTATAGGAATATGGAAATTAGAATAAGGTCTCACTAACCATGGCACTTCCCCAACTACCACCATCGAAGGCTGAGATATTGGTAACCATTGAGGTATTATTCACTGGGGGTATATTAGGAAAAGGGTAAAGTATACATGTACTCTTCATTTATAGAAAAACATAAATTTTTGAATTTATCATTTAAAATTATGGTATTTATTTTCATATATATATATATCAATGTTTTATTAACTCGATCGATGTCCTTACTGAATCAGGACACATACACTTATCACCAATATCAATAAACTTTTAATTACATTTAACCCCATTAACATTTGGAATCATAATTTAATGCATAATATGTGGTGTCTTGACTCAGTTAAATATAAATTAAAAACCATGAGGGCCTTTACAACTCATGCATTGAAAATAGAAATCACTCAATCACATCAAATTTGAAGCTCCTATAAACAGTTGTACATAGCTGATATGGGTAGTAACAATCTATTTTAGATGTCACCATCAACCTATATAAGAAAACATTATTTATATTGATGCTAAAATTTTTAATAACTGATTCCCTTACCTTTTATAGGATGTTAACTGTGAAGTAATATATATAAACCATATTCACACAACAATAATAGGAATCCAAAGTAATTAATTTATTGAATTGAATCTATATGGAATGGCATGTCAATTCTACCTACCCATAATGATTCATACCACAATTATCCTTACCCAGATATTATATTCCAAGGAAAATATATCCAATATAAAAATAATTACAACTCATATCACATGAATCTCTAAATACTGACAGGATATTTACTATAATGGAATAAATAAATAAAAAAATTTAATTATTTCTGGAAACCTGGTATTTACCCCGAATTTGAGTTACCTACTCCCAAGAACGGCATATAATCAAGTTCATAATAGTTCCAAATATCGTTTTTATTGTCTTCAAATAGTAAGGAATTAAATGAAAACTCATATAACTCTTTTTAGTTTCATAAAACTAGGTTCCACTTTGAGGATTCCTGAGACCAGTTCTCCACATAACCTCAACCCACCTCCATGTACACCCAAGGAATCTGACTAGGAGTTATGGACTAGGGTTTGTCTTTAGGAATACTATTCCATCATAAATCATAGCGTAGCATAATATATATATAATAACAGATAATATAGTGTATAAAATATAATTACCAAAAACACCGCTGGTCCAACACTATAACAACCAGACCATTGACTCTCCATAGTAAAAGAAAAATAAGAATAACAACTATGAATCATAATGTTGGATTAAACATCAATGAAACTGAAAATTGACTATGAAATGGATTGTAAATCATATTCATAATGATTATAATTTAATTAAATGTCACTATAAATGTAAAACATGTAAACATGTAAGAAGGAAGTAGCACATCCAATGATATACACAATGAATAAAAAAGAATCCAAAAACTATCCAGCATCCTGAGAGTTGTCTTAGTCATCTATTAAAAAGCTCCATCATAATCATTAATTCATGATTAGGTGTCCAAATTAGAACAAATACCCTTATCAAAAGCTTCACACATATAATATGTTATTGTACCATCAACAGCTTGTATATTTTGTGAGATAAATTTTAGAATGCTACCACCAAAAGTGTCTATATAGTATAGTTTTTAAATATAAACTGAAATAGAGTGTTGGTATATATTAAATTAATGGTTCTAATATAATGTAAATACTTTAAGTAAATGATCAAAGCATAGATGGTGTCTGAACAGGTATCATTTAATTAATTATTTTCCATTTTATAATAATTGAATCAATATGATCAAATGTATGAACACTGAACCCTATAATAATAATAATAATATGGGATCCATAGTAATAACCATGGATCCCTGGATGATTATAGTAATGAAATATGATCTAAGGTAATAACCAATTAATCCTTGACCTTAAGGGTTAAGACAACATAGTAATAACATGTATTGTGCCTAGGGGGTCTATGTGTAATCCATGGGGAATCACCTAAGGAATTCCACTAAAATATGCATAACAACATTCTAGGATCACATCCATGGTATACACATGATAATAATGAATGGGACCAATGGTTTCATCCATGGTGCCACAAATTTGATGTCCTCAGGATATATATGAGGAATGTATCTATGGTATCATAATCTCTTTGGAAGGATTGAGATCCAATCGTTTCATTTTTTTCACCAACTGATAGAAAACTCCCATGATTCATGGTGGGTATCTCCAGTAAAAACTATCCCATTAAATTAGAATGGCATAATAATTGTTCACAATGCTTTCCTTTGATAATCCATGGATGGAACATGTTTAACCATTCCTATAGGATTAAAAGGTCCATATTAATTATACACCTTATACATAATTCATTATTTAATTGATGCCATGTAATACTCAATCCTTAATAATTCAATTGGATAATTTCATTACCATTCATTAGTGTAACATGAAATAACAAGGACATGAAATCATTTAATACTTTAATTACATAATCAATTTCATGGTTCACACATTTTCCACTCATAAACATGATTAGGAGGGATAAATATACACAACGAAGGCATTTAATTACTTTCAATAAGACCAAGTGATATATACATTATACATCCCATTTATAATATAGATTCATTAATCCTATTGGAACACTAGAATTAGAAGGGTCATGTTGAAACTACACATTCTATGATTTTTCAATCCATATTTCATTTAATAAAAGAGGGACTACTAATATCAGGTTCAATCCGCAGACTTGAATGATGTCATTGGTAAATCTACCTGGGGTACCAATACATAAATATGGAAACACCCTTTATAGGGATCCAAAATATTTATTTGATGAATATATGCATGGAATATTAATTATGAAGTCTACTCCTGTTGATATCCATGTGTGAAAAACAATGGAAATTTATAAAATGAGAAAACATTGTGGGATGATCTATAAACCACCTAAAAAAATTCTGTAAACCTATCCTCATCCGTTATTAGCATTTGGTTCGGCCAGATTAGAGAGAAAACATTTGAATGATTGTTCACTTTGAATATATGGGGTATGATCTCACACCAAAATATCATAGATGGTAGAATGGAAAATGACAAATAGAACTGAAGGATATAAGAGATTACCAGGATAAATCCAACAAGACCAATGGTTCTTCAATCTATATTCGGATGATGAAACGAGATCAAAATATATTAAGAGGGAAATTGAGACCTCTGTTATGAGAAAATTTCCCCCCTATCCACTAGAGGTGAAATAAGAGGAAGGGGTATGTTTAATATATTTTGAAGGGAAAAATATCAATTTATATAAGTTGGTTAGGGTCTATTAGTTTTTCCACACGGCTGGTCAAACTGTGTACCTACCACTGCCTTAAAGATGAACCATGCATGGTTAGCATGTTTGTTTATGGAAACTGTATGCAAAATAGGATGCATTATTTTTTATATTTTGAAAATATACTAACATGAGAATGCTGCCTATTCTGAACGGTTATAGAAAATGGTGGTCCCCTCTTATCCCACCGAAAAACCCCCACATGGTTTGGGGAATGACTGTAGACTGGGTCGCCCTGTTTCAACAAACCTTGAAGCAAAAATTTTTTCTCCACCACATGGCGTTCCAAGTTTCAAAAAATTCCTTAGAACCCTCCAAAACCTTCTCAGACTGGTTAAGAATCCATAATATCTCCAAAAAAATAATTATAGTGAAATTAAAAGGATCGATACCTCATAGAAAGAACTGGTTCATACACATAACCCATTATATATTTATATAATTTTCACTCATGATTGGTTGTGAGGCTATTAATGACTTCCTCTATAGACATGATTTCAACGGTCATACACCTACATAAAAAAAGACAATTGTACCATCATATGCATGAGTAGAGGATGATAAATACTTTTTTGGTGAGTCATTGTAAATGACTCATAATTTGATGCTAACTTTGTGGTTGAGTGAGCATTATAGCAGACTACATAGTATTGTATTAGTGGGAATGGAATGGTATTTTTTTTCTTGAGTATCTTTTAATAAATTAAGCTTCTTTTCATGATGATATTGTTTCATGGATGAAAATAATTTTCTAGAAAAGGATCATTCGGTCATGTGAGATTAAAATTAGTTTTTAATATATATTTTACATTACTTTGATCAAAATTTATCATTTGTTTTAATGATAATCATATTACATGAGCAATAAAATGTGGGATGTGTCTGTTGAAAGACATAGAGAATTTCTTTTGGAATGAGGTTTTGATGTTTCCCTGATGTTTTATGAGATGAACATACATTTTATTATTATTGGAATGATGGGTTGTAGTAGAATATCCAATGATCATATCATATCATAAATTTATTTTAGATTTCTAAATAGTTGATATAGATTTTGATTAATTCACTGAGGGTTGGGATGAATATTCCACGGAATTTTTTTTACATTATATTTGGGGTTCTTTGGGACATTTATAGGTATCTTTCCTGAGTATACTCAACCCCATTGATATGTATGAAATTTAATATTTGTATTATTCTTTTGGAGGTTTTCAGTGCACTCACTATTTCGTGTGAAGAAAGGATTACTAGCTTGGGATTAGTTCTATTATTTTAAGAAAAAAATAGATTAGTAATGTAATTAGAGAGGTATTACTAATAGAAACAATGATTCACTAGGTAATATAATTATAATTTGTTATTCAGTCATTATTTTTCAACTATCAGGATGATATGTAGAGACTAAAATATATTGGACTATAAATAGATACTCATCGTAGTGTATCCCTAGGAAACAAGCCTATATAGATAATTATAGAAGGTGATAATTTGTCTTGGTAAAGTAAATTAAATAAATGAAAACTACTTGCATGAATGGTTTTGATATACATTTTTTAATTTTTTTTTTCTCCCATGATTTATGAGGTTTTTCTATAATTTTTTGAGGAAAATTTATTGAATAAAGGGTAAATGAAATCATAATATAATTTCGGTCAAATATAAAATTTCGGTAATGAGTGATAACACCAAAAATTATAGTTTTTTCAATAATTCATAGTATCATTTATGAAATTTCCAAATTTACCTCTTATTATTATATTATTAAAAAAATTTATATAAAATTTAGATATAATACATTAGTATGTTGTAAAAATTTAGCTAAGACAAATCATTATACATATATTTATATAATGTTATGAAATTTATTTAATTGAAATGGTATTAGTTTAATGCCACAAAATAGAATTATGTGTTTAAGTGATTCATTCTATATGAATGAATATAAAGATCATCAAAAATTGAAGTAATTTGGAATTTCCATTAATATTATGCTTAATAAAATATATAGATGGGTTGCCCTATATCACACTTTTATGTTATTTATATTGATATGTTTTCTTCTCACTATGATATTGAGGTTCCAAGGAGTACCATTGATGGTTTCATGGGATCATGAAATTTATTTTACTCCAATATTAGAGTCAATGTTTGAAATGAAGGTTATGTTATTATGGGGGTTTATATTACCCATTGAGAACACTGATTAAATTAGAATATAGGTCAATAAAATCTAGTGAGAATATAACATATAAATTTTATTAAAGGTAAATTATTTCATTTTCTAATATTATGATTAATCATGGAATGATAATTTTTTAAGGTGTATATTTTCATGGAATTCATCTATTGGCGTATGGTTTTGGAAGTTTTAAAGGTATATCATTATGAACAATCATGTGATATATTTAGGAAATTTTTTATAGTGGTGGTTTTAAGTTTATAAGGATGGAGTTGGAATTTTGAAGGATGGCTTTTTTAATATATCTCAAAAAATTATATAAAATTATTCTTTTGGGGTTTCTGGATTTCTAAGAGAAATTTTAGTATTTTTTAATGAAATAGAAATAGACACTTTTCACCTATCAAATATAACTATGAATTTTTATATGATTATAGTGATTACATAATTAATTTTTACCCATGGGAGGGTATTTGAATTGAATCAATGGGTTTTTGGAATTCAATAAATATAATAATTACATTAACATCAAATGTGTATCAATTTTTTTTAAAAATGTAGATATATTCTATGATGATTATTAGATTAAGGAAACTTCACTATCATTTTTCAATGGAAATGATGTTCCATTTGGAATTAATTTTATTCAACTATATGGTTTCAATCCTTCAATCCAAATGTTCACATAGATATTAAATGGACAAAAATAGATTTAGAAGATGGCTATAGTGGTCCTTGAAGGTAGGGTCACAATCCAAATGAAAAATATCATAATTTATCATGATTAATGTACTTAAATTGTTGATCACAATTTTGGTATAGGAGAATTATAACATAAATTAAAAAACGAATAAAATTATTATTCTTTTTTCATTATTATAATATATAGTCAGTAGGTTTTTTGGTTCTAACAGCCACAACCATGGTCATTTATTCTAGAAACCTCTAATAATTGGCATGGATTGTTCTACGACAATCATTGATTACCCCAAACAACATCATTAAATATGGAATAAATCGAAATTGTATACAATTGAAAAGCAGTTATTCGAAAGACATGGGTATTTACACAATAATAATTTTGGATTCCATTATTTCTTATGAATAGGATATTAATTTAATGTTAATGAAGAAATTTTTCTGAGAGCGTACTCGACACGCAACAACATGATTATTTAAAATCTTACATTGAACACAACATTGAGTTATACAGAAAAATAATACAATAATATTATTAATATTTTAAATGGTAGTCAATGACTAGTTGTTGGAATGGTGGGAATGAATAGTCTCAATTTATTTTTGAAATTTGGTTTACACATGTTTAAATGATTATTCATTGATTACCAAATTTATTATAAATGGAAATAACAACCAATTGAATATAATAGATGAGTTTTTATGAAAACCAATTTAAAAGAGAATAATCTTGTTTTCATATCACTCTTTATGGATTTTTATTTAATGAAAATTATAAGATATATATTCAATGTAATTTTTTAAATTCATCTTATATGTTTTCTATAAATGAAATAAGAATAAATTCAATTTTTCTGAATAAAATATGTAATTTTTAAAAAAAATGTCGCTTTACCACATTTGGTGGATAATCTCATTTTAATCTAGTTTTCTTTCACTTTAATATGTTCCATTTCACAAAATTAAAATCTCTCATATAAGTGGTACATCAAAATTTACATTGTAAATTTTTGGTTTTTTTCCGATAACGTTCATTTTTTTAATGAAGAGTGAAAAATACTCCATCTTTAGTCAAAACTGTCGTTTAATCTAATCTATTTATACCATTATATTTTAATTTTAATATGTTTTAAAGTTTAATTGGATTATATTTTTACATTTAATCCAATTTTGGTCATTGGAAGTAATTTCACTTTGAAATTATACATAAACAAATTTCAATCTTTTGGTAGTTTTTACTTCTTAAAAACACACTTTTTTGGTTTCGACAACATAAAATAATTTAAAATTAAATTATGAAACTTCTGTCTTTTCAATTAGGATAAATTGATTCCATATTTGGAATAAGTATCCCCAAATTTTTTAAATCTGTATCTATAATTTTTAGACATTATGAATAGTAACTTCAGTAAATATTTGATTTACCATGGTTAAAGGATAAATATGGTAAATAAGGGTAAAAAATAATATTATAATAATATTAAATTATCCTAAAATGTGTCCTATCCCTATGGGATGATACATTTATGACCATGGGAATCCTTGGATCAATTTTGGGACCCCATGGAGCCACTTGTAAGTAAAAATAAAATTTTATGAAAATTAATTTAATGTTATGGAAAATGTAACACAAACATATATATTTTAGTTAAAAAAAAATTATATGTGGTTATATAAGCGATCATTTTGACTATAAATATTAATTATAAATCTAAAAATACTTCCTAAATCATGGTATTTAATTTATAATTTTTATGCATCAAATAAATAAATTTATTTATGACACAATTATGATGTAGTGATTATCTTTTTAATCAATTGTTTGAATAAATGAGTTTATAAAAATTTAAATTAGTTAAATTTGAAACCTTTTATACCATCCACTAATTTTATGGATAACTATGACTTTTTATATTTTAATTGATGATGTTTTTTCTAATTAATCATGTTTTTATAGATTTTATAAATGTCTTGATATGAATAGGTTATAAATTTACATTAATGATTTTTTTAAAATATTAATATTATATTAAATAACACAATAATCCTACAAATCTATGATTCGTCCAAATGACTTATAATATGTTAAAAATGTCATTAATGATCCATTTTTGGGACTCTTGGCATTTTATAGTAACTATAGTAACCATATATTATGATAATACAAGAAGATGTAGTAAGAGTTAATTTATTTAACTAAGATATAATGCTAAAAAAGGTCAATTTTATAACCTAAAGTTCTCTAAAGCCCATCAGATGAGATTAGTTCAAATCATCCTCATCTTATCTTCTAAATATATCACTTTTGTGTTATTATAATTCTAAAATCAATTAATAATAAAATAATACTGTCAAACTTTCATAAAGGGCTCATCCCCCCTATTATAAAAGGACACCACCTCTAACCCTTACTCACACCTCTCAAGCCCCATGGCCCATCCAACCTCTGACCAAATAATCTCCAAACATACATTTATTCATCCTAGAACAAATAATTTGTGAATAAGGCATTTAAAGAAGGAATTTCAGCTTAAATCAAATGGAGGTACCCGATGTGAGGTAATGTCTTCACTCATGATTCTTTCATTTATTTTACGTCTCCAACCCCTAAACTATATTTATTATATTATTTTATAAAAACTATATTATATTCAATAAAATATGTTTTTTTGAGAATTATTCTAACTACACTTACACAAACCTCTATCTAATTGGTTTTTAACATATTGTTTCTGTTGATGGCGAACTACTGCCTCATGAAACAATCATTGTTCAATCTTATCCTACCACCTCTTATGAAGGCCATTATGATGAAAATATAATTATATATGATATTTATGATACTTATTTTATCTCAATGATACTATAATTCTCATTAATAACAAACCATTATGCTTTTCACGTTGTATAAATATGATAATTTCATTTGAGAAAATGCTGACTACAGCCCCCTCAATGTGATATGAATCATTCATGCTATACATGGATCGTATAAAAGATATAATTAATGAAATTATATAACATATATAACATATATATTATACTATAATTATAATATAACTATGTTTCATTTATTTTTCATTCTTTTAAATATGAAAGAAAATGAAAGGAGTGCTCACACGTACGTAAGACTTACCGTCTCCATGAATGATGCATTTCATTTCTTATATCCAAATTTTATGTAATATAATAAATACATATATACTTGATATATATGATATATATTATATATAATTCATGATTATCATTTTGGAGATAATGGACTTTTGACCACCTGGGCAATTTTTAATTATAGCAAGTTCATTTCTCACTAAAGTTCTGATTTTGAAAAAATATCTAATATGAACTCAAATAATTAACTAACTGAATTATCATGGTAATAAGTGATATAAAAGGAATAACAAACATTCAAAAGTTTCTTAATTAATTATAAATTAAATTAAGTTTATTATTCATGATCAACAAGGAACATACAAGACAAGTCAGACTCGAGGTAAGGAACTGCGTCTCACTATTTTTCATTGATGCATATTTTGATAATATACACCAATTTATTTTACATAGGTTATAATAAACCACATTATACTTTACATTCATTCTAATGTAATGTTTTATCTATGAATGATTTCACTAAATTACAAAAGGAATGTTTTTAATGTTTTCGGTGACAATGACCTCTCCGCCACCATAATCATTATTTGTCTTCCTCTATAAGCCTTCATGTTTTTTAAAGAAAAATAAATCCCTTATTTCATTGTTTAGTGTTTTGTTATTGCAAACAGTATTTAGAATGGATTTATTATTTCAATATCTTGAAATGATTTTTTGTTTTTTCAAATGAAATGTTATTTGTGAAATATTGATATTTTCAATATTTTATGTGTTATGATTTTATAATGGTACTTGGACATTTGAAGGGTGGTTATGTGGTAAACCAAATTATGGGTGGTTCTGTGATAAACCAAGGACGAGTGGTTACATTATAACCTCCAATTCATTGGTTATGGAATTCAGTCGTATGGCTATTACATTTACTGATATGTGTGGAAGTCGACCGTACAGTTATTTTCATTTAAGTATTATTATGTCCCAAGTTACCATTATATGATATATGTTTTCTTCAATGGGTTTTATGGTAATCTATTAGTTACAAAATATGGGTAAAAATGAGATTATATTCATTGAGGTGTGTTTTTGACTTCTTTACGAGAAAAGTATTACTTTATGATAAAGTATTCTTGGTTTACATGTTGTTTTGAAAACTAACAGTTTTCTTTCATTATGTATCCCTTGCTGAGATTTTTATGCTCATCGAATGTTTTTAAATTATTTTTACATGAATTAAATTGTAATAGGGTCAAGTATGGGATCATGGAATAGTTATGTTGTTTAAAACATTTAATTAAACATGTTTATTTTCTTTTATGAGTTTTAATTTTATGAAAAATGGATACTAAGTAGAAGTGTCTCCATGAAATATTCAAGTTGTAATATATAATTTATGACCTAATTCTCTAAAAATATAAACCTGAAAAGATCCTCAATGTGATTTATTAACATAAATCAATATTATGTAATGTTTAAGGTTGGTTCCTTATAGTTATGGTGGTAAATAAAGGGATTTTTATGATGTAAAATATTTATGAGAAGGATAAAACAATCGAAAATTTTGTGGAAATATAATGTCTTCCATTGAATAATTAGGGAGGTGACACTAGAACATGTTGGTGTCCAGATATATGATAAATTTATTATGTGATTTCCATGGAGGATTTAAGATCCATTAGTTTCTATTGAGTTATATAGAATTGATAAATTGAAAGATATTTTATTTGGAAAAATAGAGGTTTTCCTCATTTCTTGAAGAGGATGAAAGTATTAGTGGTAGTGTTATCCATAAGCAATCTAGTATAAAAAAGTTACTATAATTTCATCCTTCAACCAATTTAAACCAAATTTTTTTATTTGAAACAAATGTACCACATATCATCTACATGTAACATTAGGATCCATCGAATAAGAATATCCCAAATGGGACTAATTCATTCAAACTAAATCAAGGAGAACCCGTATCCCTAGTTAGGAGTATGAAACACTTATAAAATTAATATTAAAATTTTCAACATAAAAAATATATATTTATGTAGTTAAAGATTTTTAAATTGAGATAATTTTGGCACTAAAATTTTCATATCATTATATATATATATATAATTTTATATTAATATTTGTGATTATTATAATGATAATACTTACAAAGTTATTTTTATTATTTATTTTGATTGTATATATATTCATATTATCATATATATATATAGGAAGAAATATATAAATTCACCTTTTCTTATTTGGTTACTAATTTTGACAAATAAATAGTTTATCATTGATGATTTTCATTATGGATTATGATATTGATGTTTAAAGGAAAAAAGATAGCCTATAAGGAGAGTTTCTGTGTTTTAGATTTTTTTTATGATTAATAATGATATGGCTCACGGAAGATCAAAGAATATATTTTCAAATTTTGTCAAGGTTAGATAAAAAACAACCCTCTTTAAGATATTTGAAGCTCCAAATATTATGACATTACAAAAATTGTAGTTGGAAATGAATGTGTGTATGGGAATTTCTGTGATATATATTTCAATCAGGATGTATATGCTTAAACTAATGAGACATGTGATAATGATTATTATTATAATGAATTTTATTGATCATTGTTTTATCATGATAAAAGGGTTTTATGAGGTTAGGTGTGATGATGTTTCATGAAACCCTTTGTAACATATTTTTTGTTTGAGTATGACCATCTTTGTTTTGAGGTATTAATGTTATTAGACATGAATAATCATGGGAATAATACTTTATTCTGTATATATTCATAATGGGGAAATATGATGATTTTTTATTCATTGAAACATTGAATATGTATTGTTTCAGTTTGAAAAATTTTAGAAAGGTCTCTAATATTGAATATTTCTGGAAGATGTGACAATATATTTTACGAAGTCATACATCTATATCAATCTATAATACTTGAATTTATTATACTAATTATGTGGTTTTCTGATTTGTGAAAAATTATTTAATTATATGTTGTGAAACCATGATAGGAGGATTACATTATGATAGAAATTATTTTAATGTGTTATTATTGTTTTTAGAGGATATTATCCAAAATAATTCTATTATTTGATACACTTTTTATTATGAGGATTTGGACTACATATGATAATGAAAAATGTATTGTTATCTCATGTGGTGTATTTTTAGGTTTATAGTAGTGTCACGATTAATGGAATGAGTCAATTTAAATTTTCATTCGTTCATGTTATTAGATGATTGTGATTTAAATAGTATAAAAATGACTGACATTAATATATTTATTAGGGGTATAAGAATTTATGAGTTATTTATCATTATTTTAATTTACTACAGTTAAATGAGTACCATTTATTACAAAACTAATCAAATGGGTTTATTTTTCATGAAATTCTTAATATATAATAATTCCTTTTCCTTTCGCCCTCTATTAGTACTTGGAAAATTATAGGCTTAGGGTTTTCATAGAGTGTTATTCATCTGGTCTCTTCAAACAAAATAGGTTGATTTTTTTAATCTCTTCTATAAATTCATAACATCTATTTAGCATGTTTCTAATGATATTATAATATCATGTGCCTTTTTGTCCAATTATATTATAGGATTTGGGTGATTGAGGTGTTTCAATGGAGGATTAAAGATGTTTTTTTTGTGTGGTTAGAGGTGCAGCAGAACTAAAAGAGGAAAATCACATCATGAATGGTTTAACAAAAATGAGATGGTGATTCGTGGTATGTATTGGATGTTGTATTCACTCATTGTATGAAATTGGGGGGGGGGCCCACAAAACTGATTCACATCATGAAAGGTGAATTCTTGACCTATAATAAAGTCAACTTGAGGTGACACCATTTTTGGAAGAATTTTTTCTTATGAAATTACTATGGAATTAATACTATGAATGAATTACCCGAAACAAAATTTATGGTATTCTAGGTTTTCAATCCTTTTCCTTGATATTTTTTTTCATTCAGCCTTACCATTATTCCTCTAGTTTTTCGTATTTTACTAGGTGATTTTGAAGGATCTTTTAGCTCTCCTTCCATCACAGTTATCTATTGGTCTTGGTGGATGCCCATTGGTGATTGGTGGTAAGCCCTTGTCTTCTTTTAAGTTGGTTTCTAATGTTATTATCATAGGAATCCACTACAGTGGTGTCATTTAGGTTTTTGTAGTCAACTGGGAAATGTTTTCTATAAGAATTGATGTGCTTTAGATCAATCAATACATTCTATATGTATTTTTAGTTCGAGGGAATTTCTTCTTCACCCTATGGTGCACAGTGAGTTGGAAAAGATTCATTGAGGTATAGAATCCTTCATTTTTTACCTTTGTGTGTCACATGTGAGGGGTTTTCTTATTTTTTTCTATTAGTGATGGTTTGCGCTAGTCTAAATAATAAAAATTAATATGTTAACTTAAATTGATGGTAAAGGTGATTGATTCATATGATTTCACTACTTTTCTATTATGTTGATGTTGTGTTATTAAGGGTTGAATTACCCACTAAAAATCAAGGATATTGAGAGACTTTAGTAGTTATATAGTTATTGTGATGTGGAAACCTTCTTGTATTTTTGAGTGAAATCACTCAAAAATTAAAATTTTCTAACGATTTGTATTTGGAAAATAATATGGTGTCTCCTCAATTTATGGAATGTGTGACAAAACCCATAAAATAAAGTGCATTTTTCTAAAAAAATCTCCTCTATTAAATATAAAAAATGATTCCTTTTTGTTTTGTGATGCATAGTTGCGGTGCGTTGTAGGTGGAGGTACAATGGTTTCGTGGTCCATGCTTTTGGGGTGGAGAAGTGATGTTTTTTGTCACTATGATTCTGGGGTGGTGAGTCCATGGTTATTTTCACATGATTTGGATTGGTGAGGTGATGATTCTTATGGTCATTCATTAGTGGTGGTGGGGAAATTCATTGTTTGGTCATTCTTTTGGAGTGGTGAGGGGATGGTTTTCGTGGGAATTTTTTATGGTGGGGAGGAAATGGTTGTCTGGCCTTTATTTGGTGGAGGCGAGGTGTTGGTTTGTGTCATTGTGCTATCAGGTAGTAAGGGTGATGTTTCTTTGGTCATGTTTGTGGGATGGTGATGAAATGGCATGATGGGAATAATGAACATACTGTGATGTGTTTATTTCTACATTCTCAGGTAGTTATGGAATAATTGTTTAATAATAATTGAAATGGTTGGGGTATGCTATTGTTAATATAATTGAAATAACTAATCAAAAAATATATTATGGTATGTGTGGATAAATTTAGTTGTTGTAAAATAATGAACAGAATATGTTGGATAATGGAATTGGTACGAAATGTGAAAAGTGTCTTCAAGATTGGGTGTTGTTATTCATTTAGAGGTTGATGGATTGTTTAGGATGTTTTCAGTTGGTTTTTGTTTTGTTGTGATTCCGCATGTTGGTATTATGTGTGATTATATTTATAAACCTATATATTAACTATGATTTCTATATGTACCCCACCTTTGTTGAAATCATTGTCCTAAAACATGAGTTTTTCCATGGGAGGTGTTTTCCCAACATCCCAATGAAGGTTATGGATGGATGGATACCCACCCATTCAGTGTCACTCTTCAAGAAGTGTACACATTCATAATATGAAATGGTTGATGGTATTCCAGTGAACTAGTTGATATCCCATGTGTTTTCAAGAGAGATCTTATGGAACAGTAGATTTCTGAAGAGATGTGACTTGTTCGTGCTTTGGGGAGCCTTATGTTGTGGGTTGTTCATGGTAGGAGGAGGACCAATGGTTGATGTACATCATGTTCATGATACCCTATTACTCTTATTAGGTTTTTATGTTATGGAACTAGTGTCTACAGGTGAGATGAGATGTGATTGTGATGTGGGGAGATGGACAAAGTGTCTGTAGACATGATGTGATGAGATCATAATATTGGGTGGTGTTATATTTTTTAGGGAGATATGGGATTTCCATGAAAAATTATTTTGGGGTTTTAAAACCTCAAATCAGTGGGAAATTGGTATGGGTAACAATTTTTTGATATGATTCTTTTTATTTTATTATACATGGCTTGTGTTATTTGGTGAGCATGTCTTGGTGAGTTTGTGATAGATAGTTGATATGTTTAGTTGTTTTTGGTTATTCTTTTTTATCAATTGATAATTAGTAAGATACATTAACATATTCACAAGAGAGTCATATTTTCTCACTGAGTATAGTTGTATTCTCAACCTATGTATATAAACTAATATTCATGTTTCCAAAAACACTATGTGGATCATGCAGGACAATACTAGCACATAACATTTGGATAGATGCAAAGTTTCTAATTTTGATTCATTTTTAGGTATCTACATTTGGATACCATTATCTATACAAGAATTATTTTTCAATGCATTGTGTGGTGATTTTGGTTTCTATTTATATTATTTCATGGATTTTCATATGGTTTATTCGATTTATCTCATGATAATATTTTATTATCAGGGTTAATTCCTCCCATTTCATTATATTATTATAACCTCAATTCAAGTTGTTAACTCAGCGGCTACTGTAGGCGGGGCTTGGGGGGTCATTATCTCACTCCCTCAGTGCGGTATCATTGGAAAGAGGGGGTCGTGACATAGTGTAATTATAGTGGGTTGGAGAGATATGATGGAGTTTGAGTTAGATATAGTGATTATTTCATGGATTAGAATAGAGAATATACCAAATAACCTTGGTGGATGACATAAGTTAGAGAGAGTAGCTAGGAAATGGGATTTTAAGTCCACCCATGATGCATATAACCAACTCTAATCTTATTTATTGACAATGTGAAGTGGACTAGTTTGCAGGGTAGACAATAGAGAGATGTACATGCATCAAAATGAATTTTGTTCCTATTTTAGTTGTCTTGTTTTGGGATAGACTAAATGAATAATGTGAATTGAAATGAATCTCAATAAAATTACATGCAAACAGAATTAAGAAATTCATATTTTCGTTTTAGATATTTCTATTGGACATTGTCAACATGTTGATAATGTAGCTAAGGTTTAGAAAGCATTTCTGGTTGATTATTATATGGTTGATTCAGTAGTAAAGGTTGAGGTTTTTGAAAGCACGATATTCTGTAGAAGTCATTGGGAATTAATGAGTGTAGTGTTCCATATTCGGATACAAATATATGGTTGGATGATAACTGGGTCACTATCCGACTGATCTAGGCCCCAGTGGGAAACTGGACCCTTTATAGTGGTTATTCGGATGTTGGGATATGCGTAATAGATGTGTATACTACATCTGGGTGACCATGAGGAGATAGAAATTTCATGGGATCACTTTTTGAGAGAGTTATTGGAAGAGACCCACTCACTGACCATGATGGAATTGAAGCTGTAATAGATTCACTATCTTCATCATAGGAGTATTTTAGTGCAGGATTTTAGAATCTTATTCAAGGACATTCCAAAATTTTCTCCAATTCTATTTCCCAATGAGGAGGCTCATGTGAGATGGCATTAGAAGGAAATTTTTCATTCTTACCATTATAAAGTTACTCCTTTTCATTTTAAATGCATCTAGAGGATTAGAATATGGTATATTTAATAAATAAAATTCACCAGTGAGGCAGTTTATTGAGAGAGGGTAATTAGAAGCATTCCTTGATGAGAAGGGTTGTTAGTGTCATGTCTCACACACTATAAACATTGAGGTTTCAACCAGTAGGGAGACAACCTCAGCTTCTTCTCATCCGGACATCAAGGGATGGTGGTTTCTATTCTTTTCATGAGGATATCATACTAGTCTATTTTTTCTATTGGATTCATTGAAAACTCCATAATCAGTTTCTTGTGGTTCTCCGATATCAATTTTGTGGATTTGAATAGTTTCTACACCAGCCTCATCAGTAGTTTCTAGTGAGATCATTTCATCTACATGGGTTTCAAGCCTATTTTATAACATGGAGAGATGAAGTGGGTAGTGGTTTATATAAGGATGTTCTTAATGTTTAGGGACCTGAACCCACACATGGTTCTAGAGGAGGCCATTAGTAGAGAGGTAGATGACCGGGGTGTGTTCAGTTGTATGCAGCGAAGGCCGTAGTGCTAGTGGGGTTACATATCATTCGAGGTATGCTAAATTTTTCATAAAACTTTGATTGCGCCTTGTTTGATTTAGGATATTTTCAATCCATTATTTCAAAGGATCTGGTTTGTGCTATGCGACTAGACATATAGAGTCATCCAATTTAAATTTTTTTGACTACACCGGCATGAGTTCAACCTATCATGGTTGATGTGTGTCAGATATATAGACTATTTATGGGGCTATATTAGTCCCATGAGGATAATTTTTTAATATAGATGATGCCATATGATGTTAAACAATTTATTTACTAGTTTTATTTTTTATATTCCATTGTTGACATATCCTATATGAAATTCATGTTCGTATATTTTGATGGATGGCATATGGTTTTCATTAGTGATAGGGGTGTTCAATTGGGGAATATTTTTTTGAATCCCTTCTATCATTGATGGATGGTTTTTTTGTGGAATCATTGGATAATGGGATATTGGGGATCCCCCATGTTTTTAGGGAGTCTCATGGTGTTTTTCCTAAGAAGGTTGTGATAATTCCCCCTTGATGTGATGTTGACTTTGGGATAGACTGGTAGCGTGAAGCTTATCTGATTTCAATGAATCCTTATCATATGAAACAATCAATGTTTTATTATTTGGGGATAAAAATAGTTGATTAAGGGATAATGGTTTTATCAGTCCAATCACGTCATTGTGGGTTACTCCAGTGGTGTTCGCAAAGATGGAGGATGGTAGTTCAATGTATTTTATACTCTATCATTGGTTAATGAAGTTATAGATCATCAAATATTACCTTATTCAAAGTATATATGATCTTTTGACAAGATTAGAGGGGTGATTTGGTTTTCTACGTTCGATCTACGGTTTGGCTATCATGAATTGAGGGTGAATGAGTAAGATATCCTAAATACTAACTTTAGATGAACATATGCTGACATCATGTTTTTAATCATGTCCTTTAGTGTCACAAACGTACTAGATGAATTCATGGGGCTCATGAACTCTGTGTTACATGAATTTCTAGGTCATTTCATCGTATTTTTCATCAATGACATGTTGATATACTCAACGTTAGAGGGGAGAATATCGATCATCTCAAGGATTCCTTACAGGTTCTTAGACACCACCATCATTATAGAATGTTCTATTAGTGTATGTTTTTAAGATGATGGGTGAAATTCCAAATTCATGTGGTGTCTTTGCAGGGTGTGTTAGATGACCTGTCTATGGTTAAAGTAGTTTTTTCATGGGTAACTCCCAAGAACATGGTCGAGTTTCATAGTTTTCTTAGTATTGTAGGCTATTATAAGATTTTTTCTGCCTTATTTCAATCAACTTACATCCTTGTTGATAGTGTTAACTATTAAGTACCATGATTTTTTGTGGATTTATCAGTTTCAATAAGTGTTTAGATACCGGAAGGCAAATTTGGCCAATCCTTGTATCCATCAGTTTCCCAAGGAGTTAATGAGGTTTGATATCTTTTTTTGACACATCCCATCTTGGATTGGGAATCTTGTTGATGTAGAATATTATTGTTATCTTTTATGGGTCTATGAATATACATCCCCATTTTCATTAAAACGTAACCCATTATTTGGATATATTTGTGGTCATGTTTGAGAAGAATTTTTGGAGACATTTCTTCATTGGGTAGGGATTTCTGGAGTCCAAGGATATTTTGAATTTGAGGTATAACTTTTATTAGTGTTACCCATATTTTTTCCTGTGTACAGGTATGGTTTTATTTAGGATCACAATTTTGATTTTTCCGACAACATTGGAATGGGGAAATTTTTGCTGGTGCTTTGAGCACTAATTTGTTGGAAAATGTTGTTTGGGTATCCAGGGATTTTTGGAATGGAATGGGGAGTTGGAATCCTTTCCCTTAGATGAATTGTTTCTTAATGGTAGAGGTTGATTTTTTTCATATGATGGAGAAATGTTCACTAATGTGAATGGTTGTGGAGACTCAGTGGAGAGACACCGAGGTAAATATTATGCATCATCATGTTGACCATAAATATTCCTTGAAGGGATGTTTGGTGGATTGTTAAAAGAAGATGTTGTTTCAGGGGAGACTTCTTTTTATAGTAGTTTTTCACAAGGAATTCCTTCATGATTTTTATATGTCACATTTGAAAATAAACCCTAGATTATCCAAGATGTACCATAGATTTATGATATGGTTCTGTTGGTCAGTGATGAAACATGTGGTTGCCCAGTCCATGGAGAGGTGTTTTCTTTTCTAGTAGTTAATGGTTGATAATTTTTTTCTGAAAATTTGTATCATTATTTGGATGTTTTTGTTTTGAAATATGATTACATATCAATGTATTATTTCATTGGTATATCCCTAACATTGGGTGGTTGTGATTCTATATAGCTGATCATGGATCAGTTGAAAAAATATCCCACCTATCAGAAATCAATTTTTCTTGTAGAGTGGAGGGTTCGGTAATAAAGTATGTTGATGAGTTTTTGCAGTTTTAGGGTGTTATAATGTCTATTTTCTTGTATCAAAACACAAATTTTACCATCATGTGTCTAAAGGCATTTGTAACATACTTTTGGAACTCAATTACACCTCAATATTTCTTTCCACCCTCAGAAAGATGGGAAGATAGAGAATTAAATCTATACATTGAAGGATATGTTTCTGAAGTTTATCATAGACTTCAATGGTTCTTGGGAAGAACACGTTACATTAGATGAGTTTTCATTCAATAACATTTACAACTAATACATTGGGATGGACTTGTTTGAGGCCTTTTCTAGAAGTTTGTGTCGTTATCCTTTATAATGGATAGACGTTAGGGATGAAATATTTCTTGGTAACTATGTGCTGAAGATCACATTAAATATGGTTCAACATATCTTTGAGAGGATAAAAGAGAAATATGGGAGTAATAAATCGTATATCAATTGATATAGTACACCCTTTGAGTTAGAGGTTGGGGACTACATGTTTCTGAAGACTTCCCATGATCATGGGCATTATAGGTTTGGATGGGAGGGTAAAATTTATCCCTGGTGTTCTGGGTCCTTTGATGTGTTGGGGAAAGCTAATGATGTGGTGTATCAGATGGAGTTTCTAACATTATTGGGGAGGATCGATGAAATCTTCCACATGTATTAGATTATTTGATATCTTCTTAATGACTCCCAAAATATGGATTGGGGAGATTTAGATATCTAAGATGGCGTAATTTTCATGGAAAAGTCAGTTGAGATCCACACTCTCCTTGATAAGGCCATACATGGATGAATTCCTCCATTGGTTCATGAGTTCTGTAGGCATGGTGGCAAGGAGGAGATTACATGGGAGTGAGAGACACATATTCTTTCGTAGTACCTAAATATATATTTTTTATAATGTTTTCCTTGTTATGTTGTGTTCATATCTTATTATTTTTTGAGTTCTACTATTTCCTTAATGTATTCTATGTGATTAAGATGAAACATATGAAATGGGGGAGTAAAAGATTCATAATCGATAAAAATTATATTATTATGCGATTAAACTCATGCGGGAGAGTCGGTGCTGCCCATAGTGGATAGTATCTTAGTATAGATGATTGAATTATCTGATTCGGGTGTTCTGAGAGGTGATTATTGTCATTTGTAGTGGTTTTTTGTTTGGGATGTGTGGACATTGTTCCAGTTGTGATGTGGTGTTGTTGTGGTGTGGTTATTTCAAAGGATTTAGTTTTTGGTTGTACATTGTAATTCATGCATGTTTTTGTTTAAGTGTTTTTCCGGTGATAACGGTAAAGAGTAATGATATCCTTGAGAGGTATCTCATAGGGTTTTTTTGTACCTCTTTTATTCTAGGAATGGTTTTGGATTCTCATAGGTGGGAATCATTTTATTTGTATCTAATGTGAAATCTCATTTCTTATCTACCTTTTTCTTTATCACTTTGGGATGTTAGAGATGTTTTAGAGGATTAATGAGAAGTATATTAGTGGTTGGAGGTTTAGAAGAGCTATAGTTATAATTTCATTCCATGAATGGTCTAAATGGAGTGAATTCCTGTTTCATGTCTTATGTAGTTTGATGGATTAATTGATTTTATGCAGCTAAAGGGGAACCCATGAAATAGATTCACATCATTAAAGGGGAACTCAATACATGTAATTAAATTAGTTCATGGTGAAATTATTTTTTCTAGTTGTTTATTGAGGAATTCTAATAGAATTCACACCGTAAATGGTTTACAAAACATTAATGTTCCGGAATTATAGGTTATAAAATAATTTTATTTTCATAACCTTTTTATTCATTTATACCTTTATTCATCTCATTTTTATAATATCCTTATGCTATTTTGAAGGATCTTCCATCTGTCCTTCGCCCATCTTGATCTAATGGGCATGGTGGATGATCATTGGCGATATGTGATAATCTCGTCTCTTCTTCCTCATTTCCTTGTTCGGTTATTCTTTTAGGGATCCATTGTAGTTTTGTGGTTTTCATTTGGGTGGTGATTTTGGATATTTTCTTTATAACCCTTGATGAGCTGTATATTGATTGATGGTGTTTTCATTTGGAATTGGTTTATTGTCTTTTCATCTATTAACTATACCACGTAGTGAATTTTTAAATCTTCTTTGAGGTAGGGAATCTCTCATTTCTCACCTTTATGTATCATGAAAAATATTTATTCTATTCTTAATCTATATTGTATATTTTTTATGGTCTAATCAATATAAAATAATCATTTAATTGAAATTTATTGGGAATGGAAATAATTTGCATTATTTTACAGCATTTATGTTTTTATGATGTCATATTAGTACAGGCTAAATGGATTGCTAAAAATCATGTTTGTTAGGAAAATTTCCTTGTGATAGATTTTATTGATATAGAAACTAGGAATGGAAAATAGTAGTCTTGGGATATATGGATTTGTTATAAAACACATAAATTAAATGAAAATTTTATTAAAACCCCTTTTTTTAAATTTTAAAACGACCCTTGATGTGTTGTGATGTGCTTTTGTGATGAATTGTCGGGAAGTGGGGAAATTGTTTGGTCATCCATTCATTTTGGGTGGCAAGGTCATGGTTTTATGGTTGTTCTTGTAGGTGGTGAGGCGATGGTTTCTTGGATGTTCTTTTTGACATGTTAGTTGATGGTTTGTGTGGCTATACAATTGAGTCATATGGTGATGGTTTGACTGGTCATTCTTTTTAGGGTGAAGATATGATGGTTTTTGTGGCTTTTCTTCTAGGGTAGAGAGGTGATGGTTTCTTTTTCACATTATTAGGGTGGTTAGGTGATGGTTTTGTGGCCACACATTCAGGGTGGTGGGGTGGTGTTTGTTTGGTCATGCTTGTGGAATAGTGAGGTGATGGATCGATGGGAATTATGTGATTATTTTTATGTCTGAAACTGTTTTTCTAGATTACCAGGTAGTAATGGAAAAATTATTTACTAATGATTGAAATGGATGGGATTTTTTTTAGTTAATGATATGGAAATAATTAATGAAAAAATAAATTATGGTTGTGTTGTTAAATGAAATTTTTGGTAAATAATGAAATTAATGTTATAGAAAATGGAATTGATTGGAAATTTGAAATGGGTCTTGTGGCTTCTATGGTGTTATGAATTTAGAAGATGTAGCGAAATATGGTGACATTGTGAGTCAGTTAGTGTATTGTAGAGATCCCACAGGGTTTCCTTGTTTGTGGGTATATTTATAAACTTATATATAACTTTTTATTTCTATATGAACCACATTAGTATTGTGAACTATGTTTTGGAATTTGTATTTTCACACAATGGGGGGTTTTCCACATTTTATTGAGGATGATGGATGGTTAGCTCCCTGTGATTTTCCACTCTCCCTTATATAAGAGTAGATATGCATTATATGTGATGGATGGACTTTTTTTAGTGCCCTATGTGATGGAATATGTGTTTTCAGATGAGATGTGATGGACCAGGTATTTTTAGGTGAGATTTAGTATATTCATGTTGTGGGAAGATTGTGGTGAGGGTTGTTCCTTGTAGGGGAGGGAATGAGGTTTATTTCCTACAAGTTCATAATCCCCTACTGCTATTGTTATGGTTGTGATGTAATGCCCCATGTTTCTACTGAAGATATGAGATGTCACCGCATTTTGGGTTGGTGTCCGAGGTGTCAGTAGGCGTGATGTGATGTGACCATATTTTGGGGTGGAGATATATGTTATTCGGAAGAGATAGGAGCTCTAAAGAATATGACATTACAGTGTGATATTAGAAAAGCAGTGGGAATGCAATGTGGGGTACCCTTTATTGATATGTTTCTTATTATGTTATTATATTTAGATTGAGTTATTAGGTGATTAGGATTTATTAAAGTTGGAATGGATAGATAACCTGTTTATGTGTTATTGGTTATGTTGTTTTCTCATAGGTGTATTAGTATACTTTTTTCACTTGTGCATGAGAGTCTTTGGTTTTCCCAGTGAGTATACATGTACTCTCAAATTATGTACATAAAAAGATTTTCATGTTTTAGGGGGACGATTTGGAAAATTTTGTACAGTACTAGTTTATACCTTTTAGTCATTTGTTATATCGCTACATTAAATTTTCATTTAGCTATTTATATTTGGAGTCGTTTATCTGTACCTATTTTATTTATACGTGCATTTTGGGATGGTTTTATTTGGTTTTACTTATTATTTCATGGACTTAATTGTGGATGATTCATCTTATCTCACAATTCTATATTATTATATATGGTAATGCCTCTTATTTAAAGATATTTTTATACCCAAAACTCTTATCTCCAAACTAGGGTATACACGAGGTGAGACTTGTGGGTAATTATCACTTTCCAATAATTTTTATGTCACTCCCATATGTAACCCACCCTACCCATTCCAAATGGTTCTACCCCTACCTTAGAGGACCCTCCATTGTTGAGTGGATACTTAAAACTCACGCCCCTATGCGTAAAGTAGTTGGGTTAAAAGTCTTTCCAATCTAATTCCAATGTGACCCATCTCAACACCACCAAGTCCTTAAAAACCCTCCACATGTGATATTTAATACAAGGCCAACCATCCTTGACGATTAGTCCTACTGAACATTTTATACTTGATAAACCAATAAAACTACAAATTGTGGAACACAACCGAAACCAATGACAATAGGAATTATTGTCAATTATTCTTCCTTTGCACCCAATTCTAGGATAGATAGAGGTTCAATTTATTTTAGGAGTTATATTAATTATGGTCCCTATGTGTACTTGGATAATGTAAATTTTATATGTAAATTATTTGTTTTTTGGATTTTTTTGTACTATTATTCATATATAAATATTGGAAATAAATCATGTCGTATGTATTGGGGAAGAATTATCTAACGTGTTATGCTTATGAGCCATAATGGATGGATTAAAAAATTTATATAGAACTGTGTGTAGTGTCTTCTGAAACACATAGGGTAATGTAGTACACTAGATGATGTAAAAAATTAATTTTCCATTAATAATTTTGATTCCCTAGAATTCAAATATTAATTATTATTTTATAACAGTAATTATTTTTCACCATCATATCTACTTTGTTATTATTCCATAGGTTTTTCCTTACTGGAAATGTTGATATACTCACCACTACATTCACATATTGGTATGTTTTATTTTATTGGTCTATTTTTTAAAAAACATTAACTTAGTAACCAAGGTTTAAAAAAGGATCATTTCATTTGAGGACATATTCTCATACGACTGGGGTAGAAAATATATATGGTGCTTATTACATGTTGGTGTTATTTGTTGTTCGACCATATGTTGTTTTTTGACATTTTAATGTTGTATAGAACTATAAATTTTACTTTATTTATTATATCAATTTAAACTGGATTATTTTTTTCTTGAATTTAGGGGTTTTTCTATAAAAATGTTTTTTTCATTCTAATGATGGTAATGTATATAATTTGTGATACATGATACCTATATTCTTGTTTTCCACTCTGGGACAGTTGGTGTAGAACTTCAGGGGTCAGAATAAATCTCCCCACATGCCTATGGAGGGGCCTTAAGAGGGTCAATTCTTGACACACACAAAATTATGAGTATCCAAGATGGACATTTTAGTATTTTCAATGATTATGAACTATAAATAAATATTAAAAATTAAATAGTGGTATCTTTTGAAAAATAAAATTTATTCAAACTATAAATGGATTCATGAGACCTTTAACAAAAATATTCAAAATATTATAATCATGTTTCCAATGAAATCAAGTTTATCCCTAAAACATGGTGGATAACACTCTCTTATAGTCTAACTAATGAATTCATGATTTTTAGGTAACATTTTTTATTTAGATAAATATAGAACATGTAACTCATCTTATAAAAACTGTGAATTCATCTCTCCCAAATAATCAATTTTAGAAATATCATAACATATTGTATGGTTGTATACATTTCATATTTCTATACAAGGAAAATTACATGACTTAAATAATATTTATTCATCCTCACATTAAACTATTTTTTAAATTATTTTGGATGAATTCAATATAACTATAGTTTACATGTATGATATTTTCATTTTTTATATGGATGAATAATTATATAGTATAAATTCCATGAAACCCCAATGAAATACAAATATGGAATTCCATGGTGTATCCTCAAATTCTTCTAGTCATGATAAAAAAATTCAATCTTCTTCCATTGAGTGAACTCAAATCTCCATTTATGTTCTTAACTATGGAAATCATTCCATTTAATCAGAAACCATTGTATTTTATAATTTTCATTAAGTGGGAATTTTCAAATTATTTTATATTTAGTTTGTGGTTTTCAATATGAATTTTATTATAAAAAGATATATATATATATATATATATATATATGACTAATGTGTTATATTATCATATATAGAATATATAGATTTATTTTGTATCATAGACATAAGACATGTCAATCATTCCTTGTATGAAGAACCCAAAAAAAGTTTCATGAAGAAGAGTTTTTTGGTAATAAAATGATTAAAAATTTATTAACATAAATCATATAATGATTGGAATACCAAGGAATATATATTTTAATTATAATCACTAAGAATGAAAAAATAGGATCTTTCCTCTTTAATTATTCCACTATCTATGGAAACAAATAAAAACATCATCATTATTTATCTCCTCATCCAAGGTGTGATAAAATATCTTCTATAAAGGAATGAATATTGAGAGTATTTTTTTGAGATGAATTCATATAAACATATTTAATACTATGAATAATTAAAATATTAATATAACCCACATTTAATAGATTAATAATATTATGGGATATTAACTATTCCAATTTATTTGACTGAGTATTTGAAAATAAATAATACGTTTATTCAATAATTGTAAGGGATCAGTTTATCATTTATATAACAAACACTTCAACCATCAATATAATATTTTATAAAATATTATTAAAATCCATCTACTAATATTTTATCATAACATTTGATGGAAAAACTAGAATATATAATACACATTAAAATGTGTTGAGGTATCATATATATTGTAACTATAAAATAATTTATTATTGTATTCAATGATATTTAAAATATGGTACACATATCTTTTAATGTCCAATGTAATATATAACCTCATAGACATTTTCCACATTTCTAATTTTTTTAATTCATATCCAATATCTTATATATAAAAATATATTTTAAATTCTCTCAAATTTTTGGGAAATTTTTTTTACCAAAATAAATATAAATTCACATACCCATATATGAGAACCCTATTTGAATTTTTATTGTTTAAATTTAAATTAATTTTCATCAGTTGTAACCAAAATTAGATACTAGTTTCTAGATAATGTTCCTTGTTACTCATTCAATAAAAATTTTTAACACAATCTTCATCAAACACACCAGTCACCAAATGACCATGTCTACTGAATTTATTCCAATACATAAAATTGATAATAATGTAATCTATTTTTTCATAGTTATCTGGTATAATAAAGATATATAAAATATGCCAATCCTATATAAGACAACTCATATATTCATGATTATCCATAGAGATTTGTAAATGTAATGGAATGTATTATATGTTATTCATCAATGTAAATTGGTACATCAAGGTTACTCAACTGTGAATATACATGTACTCTTATACTATGACTTGATTGAGGAAAAAAGTATCATAATCCTTATATTTGAAGATAATTAACACCATCATTTATAGAACCACACTACATAGTCAACAAGATACTCAACCCATCCATATTAACTCAATCTTTAGGATTGGTCTAAGAAATGTATCAAAGTATAAAGCTTCCCGTATAGGGTAATTTTTTACCCATAGGTAATAGGGAAAACTATGACATTCACATCCCATGTTTATTAATATCATATATATTCATACATGAATCCTAATAGTATTTTTCATTCAACACTATATACTTATATTGGGTGTTTGAGAGCTTGATTATGTCTGTCCATAGCAATTGGAAAGGGTCCACATCACATGGTGACTCTTACAGATTCCTAATCATCCTTCTTGGTATGGATATTGCTAGTTAATGTGGGTTAAAATGAGCCACATATTGTGGAATAATTTATGGATCCTCGAGCATTGATTTGAGGAGTTGACTTATTGTACATTCTAACCTCTACTTTACTTTGGGAGTCATTGTATTCAGTCATTATTGAATAACTTAAGTCATAGTTTATAATGTAATGTTGTCTGTTTGATTATTATTTATTTTAAAAATTACTCTATTTGTTTAATATTTATTATTTATAATTTCTTATTGATGTGTGTATGTGTCCAAGGTCTGATTCCTCATATAGAATTCCCATATGGAGTATTATTTTTAATGTATGCATATTCAAGGGTTAATTAATTTCGAACATTAGTTGATACCACGTGCTATTGTATCCATACCATGGAGATCAAGAAAATTATTTGAGCTCTGTGATGGAATATTATGGATGCAATGTTAGGTTTCCCAAGGAAGATTCCTTACCAAAAAGTAGTCTGAATTCTCATGGATTTCAGAACACAATCATTGTGAGAATGAACACCAAAACAAAATTTGATATATTGGGAATCTAAAAAGTAAATTAGGTAATGGGAACTATCCCACCAAATCAGGCAATATTAAATGGAAAATTGAATACAAAAATTATCCCCATAAACAAATCTAGGATTATAGCCCAACCAAATGTGGTCGTATTTTCATGTAGGGAAGTATTTAACCTTGATTAATGTTATTTGATTGAAATTATTGTATAATACCACACCCTTAAACATTAATTATTAATTATTTATGACTATAATGTTACATTCATCCACATTGAGGATATTTTTATGTTTAGAGTTTTAGAGAATTAAGACATAATAGATTCACAACAAAACCGTAAAAATATTATGTCGACTTATCTGAATAATATTGAATTTTTCCATAAACTAAATAATTGGAAATAAATCATGACCTATTTTATGAAATGTCATAATGAATTTCAATAAGGATTATATCGATACCTTCTCATCCTCATGTCATTTGAAAACCATTAAAACTGTGGGATGATCATAAAAAAACTCAGTAATGGATATAAAAATAAGGAAATCGTTATTCCATTGGTAAATGTTAAAAATCATGAAATCCATTTCTAAAAAAAAATTACTTAAATAGGTATATATCATTCTTTAATCAATATAATTTATTTTACATTTTGAAATCAAATGATTTCCATGGACCATAATAATAAGACATAGAAAATTCATGTAGTTACCTTAGAGAATCATCATATTAAACCTTTACAGAATTCTTACATATTGGATTGACCATACAACCAACTTCTAATATAAATATCCTAATAATATTATCATTTTCCAATGTATTGAATCACTATATTATCACACCCAAAATATAATCAATAAGAGGATCTCTCAGTGCAATATGTTAAAACCGCTAATTTATAATGTACATTATCCAAAACTTAAAATAAAACATTTCATAATTATATAAAAAAATTAAAATAATATGAAAATAACCAACTCATATAAAAATAACATTTTCATTCAAATATTCCATTTTTATTAAAAAAGAATAATTTATTTTGAAAACATATTTTCAATGTTAAAATACTCCCAGAAAATATATTAAGTGTTTTCATTTAAAAAATCATAAAATCATTGAAATGATTCTATAAATAAAATAATGGGAAAATTGGCAAAAAAAATCATTTTCATTGTGTATGTTAATAATATAATATTCCGGTTTTCTTTGGTCAAAATGATTTGTATAAAACTAGTAAAAGGTTTAATTTAGACAAAATTTGAATGAAATTAAAAATATAAATAAAACATCCTTTATAATACATTTATATATATATAAATAAATATGTAATATAATATGAAGAATATTTATTGGAAATGATTAAATCGTTATACATTCAAAGCATCACATACCTATTTGAATATTTAAATCATAATAACCATTGATGTACCACATTTAAAAAGTCCTTGGATAACATGATAAGAGATATAATATAGATGTGGGATGTAAAAGGGGATTTATATAAACATTATTAATGAATAATGTTTCATATCATCATGAAATGTATCCATGAATATTGAATGAGATAAAATCCTATTCCTCGAGTCTGACTTGTCATGTCTGTGTTTATCATACTGAATAAAGAAATAATGATAATTATTTACTTGATTAAGAACCATTTTCATGTTTTCATTAATATTATTTAACTTATTACTATTTTGTAAAAAAAATACGCCGCTAATTAAGTTTACATCGTGTGTTCTGGACATATTAAATTTATATATAAAATATGACTTTAGTATGTCAACTATGGTAAAAGGGGACATTATATAAATATATAAAGATTAATAATCCTGAAATAATTTTTGTACATATATTATACTCTTAAATCTAATAAAACAATATGGTAATTAAAAATGAACCAGCATTATAATCATGGAGATGGTAAGTCCTATGTACGCATTAATAACATTTCAATTTTTCAATGTTCGTTGGGGAGAGAAGTTAAATGGAATTTATATTTTCATAATGATTATTATGTCATATATTCCAAATTATTTAATCATATATACTTATATGTAAAATTAATATATTATAAAATAAATCACATCGCATTGAGGAGGTTGTAGTCCACAAATCCACGAACTACATTCTCACTTTTCAAGTGTGTGAAAGTGTAATAAAGATAATGAAATATTATATTTACAGAAAGGTAGTTATGTCATGAATATAATATTCATGATATTTATTTCACAAATGATTAATTAAACTCATTCTTAGTACATTAATTGTAATGTTTGAATGTATCACATCGCATTGAGGTTGTGGTCGTCAACACATACACAAATGACATTTTAATATTCACCCAAAACTTGAAAGAATGTAGGTGTGATTGTATAAAAAATACATAAGTATGATTAAATAATAAATATAATAAATATATATTTATATCTTGTAAAAATATTTTTCCCATCATAATTCCCAACCATGTAATGTGGTAAAGGAAAAAACGAACAACATCGTCACGTGAGGCTGTGGATCGACGTACAAAAATGATAATTTCGCTACACATTTGTTGGATGTTTCTATAGAATTATTTATATAAAATAAAATAAAAAAATATTATAAAATTGAGGATATTTATATTATTATATAATCTTGTAATAATTACTAATAATTGGATTTTAGAAGGAAAAAATTTAAAAAATTCATGTTGATGAATGTTTCCACTTTTTTTGGTAACCCTAATTGGTTTTCACCAAAGGACTTACCGGATGGATTTATGCATAAGGCGATTCCTATAGGGTATGTTTATACATGTTGGGATCTTATTTGGGTTTGGTTTGGTATATCCAAATTTTCTTGAGAGTTGTAATGAGAGGGGCAGGAAAGGTTTCCTTTAATAAGAAGGGAAAAGGACACAATGTTTCTTCTGGAAAATAATTGTTTGATCCCCACGTTTTTCTTGTCCCCTGATGGTTCAAAATTGACCATTATAGATCCTTATAGGTTTATTGGCAGAAATATGTCTATAAAATAATTTTTTTGCAAGTTTATGTTCATTTTTACTCTATTATTAATTTTTTTCAACTAATTAAATTTATTTTCTCTTAATGATAGTAATAATTTTTAGTTACTTTTAGTAATAATTTTTGTAAAAAAAGTTTAATTAATAGAGATTATAATTATGAATATTTAAAATATGGAATATATTTTCCAAAATTCGAATCACATAATTGGAATAAATTCATTTCAAATTAATCCTCCAAATTGGATGTTATAAAGGTTTTGTAAAGTGAAATGTTCAAATGATTACTATGTTTTTATATCTGAATTCAGTGATAATTTTTTACACTAAACTAAATTATTTTTAATGATATAAAATTTATCTTATAATAATTAAAAACCAAATAAAAAATTAATTTAACTATAAAATACAATTCGACACAAATGAAACTTTGAACTAAAATTCAGTCTTATTCACTATATATCAAAATATGATGTTCCTGTAACAAATAAAAAAAATAAAAAAAATGTAATTTTTAATTTACTCTTTAAAAAAAATTCATTTAAAATTTATAAGAGTGAAAAAAATTAGAATTAATATTATATCTCTATTAAAAAGAGGTAAAACAATGTTTTTAAATATATATTGTTTATTATACTTAAAACATGGTTTATTCTTTTTTTAAGACAAATAAATTTAATGGATAAAAGTGAAAACAATTTATAAACATTTTTTTACATAATATTGTTAGACTTTTTCATTCCTGTTGATATAATGGCTATGTGATAAATACCACCTAAAATAAAAATTTTGAAAATATATTACATTCATATATAACACAGACATGTGTGAGTGAAAGATTTCAGTGAAATTCGTTATTGTGTGTAAGGTACGTTATCAGAAATAGCATCCCATTTAGAGAAAAAAATACTATACAATTAATGGTTATTAATAAATATTAAATGGTGTTATCCTATAATTTCTTGTAATGTAACTAAAAGTGAACTCATTCAGATAAATTTTATGAAATAAGACCCCTTATCTCTATCTACACAGTATCATACTTGGAAGAGCATGTAGATAATTCAAATTTCTTTGAAAAAGGTCATTCCAACATTTTAAATTATATATAATATTACATTCAAAATTCCGTTTTAGTGATTATGCATCCATCAAAAAAATAACACATATAGTAGTGTGTGATGAGGGAGTCTATACGAAATGTTGAAGTTAGATACGACCATTGGGCTATATATCCAGAATCAAATTATTAGACTCTTGATAAAATACATGTAAAAGAATGAAAATTTTCATGCCTATTATCCATCATCTACATTAATCTATCATGAAAATCTCCAATGAATAATTGATCAGTAGTTTATAGTGTTAAAATAAACATACTTATAAAATAATGAGACAATTTCTATTTGAATAAAATCTAATTCATGATGAGTTTCAAGATATAGCACCAATTCACTGGAATGACCTATAGAAAATGTCATGAATCAATGGATCTCCAAACTATTGGTTCATCAACGATGATTCCCCCGTAGTAAAATTTCAAAAACCTGCTACACTGGTCCCCATGTAGTGAAGTACCTTAGAACACAAGGATGTGGTATTGTTATATTATCCCCACACCTCATGAACATTATTTCAAATATTATCAGACCTTAATGATCACAACATATTCCAAAATATAGTCAATGATCTCATGACTAGTGTAACTATCGATTTCCTCTTCATCCATAATGTCAAAATCATCCCATATATTGATCAATATGAAGTCACTACTACCAAAATAATCGATTCAAACATGATACTAGGTTGATCATAGAATATGTGGCATGCATGGGGATTATTATTTTAAAACTAAAATATGTAGATAAAACATGGTATATACTTTCATACTGGAGAAATTTTCACGGAATTTTTTATTTTCCATGGGTAATAATTTTATTGACCTCTAAAGGATCAATATGTTTAATGAAATTGATTTAAAAAATATAGTATAGTTGGAGTAATACTTTTTGATAGTGGTGATCAACATTGTGAAAAAAATGATGATGATTATCATAGTCCTCTATGGTGTTTCCATATAATTTTGTAACTAATGTCGGATTCCATCAAGTTGGTGATGAATATAGGGAACTTGAAAAAGGATCATCATGAACTAATTGAATGTGTGTACTGTAAATGTAGAGTTATTGATCAAAATTTTACAAAATAATATTTTTATCAGTCTCTACATTCATTATAGTATTTTACTATTTGTAGAATTACCGAAAATAGTTTGGTGGATCATTAAAATGAAAATGAAGAGGCCATATCAGATAGACCATCATGGTGTAGGAATTCAATTTAAGCCTGACATGTTCATAGTGGGGGAAACCCTTGAAACATGCTGAATTATTTAATTTGTTTTCCACTATTTGTGGGTTTTCAATTTGGATATTTTTCACATATGGGAGTGATTTTTTCTAATATATATTTTTTCCTTTCATGTATCATATTCACTAAGCATAGAGTTTTTTCACACCATTCTTGAATTCAACATTATTATAAATTCTTGGACAATCTCCCAACATTGACTTGTTCACTACCAAGAACACATTTTTATAGGTTTTTGTTCGAATTCATTAAATAAACTTGGATTTTTATCTTCATAAACATCATTATGATATTATAGAATCTATGGGTATTCCAATTATCTTGGTAATGGAAACTACAATGGAGTTGTTTGGTCATTTTTCAGGAATTTTTTGTAGAAATTGATCTTAGTGAATGTATCATATACAAGGAAATTATTTGCATGAATTATGATAATCTTAATCACTGAATTCAATATACGAAATCATTTCATTTTTTGTGGAGTGAAAATTTGTTGGAAACATGAATTTTCACTGTTGTAGGGTAATTCTTTATATTTATCATGGATTGAATTGACATGTTGACATTGACTATCATAGGAAGAATCTTGTGATGAGTAATCCTTTTATTAAACACATTGTCCCTAAATAAGTTACTTTAGATAGCTATGGGTCAAATAAGTGAAAGGATAATATTGATTCAAGTATTAGGTCCTATTAGAAATTTAAGAACAAAAATCCGGATCTGTATATAATAAAAGGAAAACCGTCTTCTATGAGCAGCATGAGCTCGATTTTTTGGAATTCTTCTCTATTATATATGGGTTATTTTTTATGGATACAATGTTTCCAATGACTCAAAAATGATTTTGGAATTACAAAAATTGACTTCCAAAGTTTTTAAGTCAACAAATATAAATTTTATTGTTGGTTTCTTTTTCCCAGAGATTTAAAAATAATTATTTGAGATTAAAAGGAGATTGTAGCTAATGATATGGTTTTAAGGATCAATAGACACAACTATGATGAACTTATTAAACCAGGAGAAGAAAATATAGTTGATTATGGGGAACTAGGTTAAGATTACATAAGGACTAACCAATGGTAAAATGTAGACCTCTTGGAATATAATATGGGTCATTCATTCATATTGTAAGATTCTCATCATCATGATGATCCATATAAATGCATAAAACATGAATACTACATGTGTGCTCACAAATATGGGTCACGTTTTATGAGTTCTATGAAAAGGTGTGGGTTATAATATGTTATTTTTTAACAAGAAACTATTCTTCATGAGGATTTCAACTATTCAATGAATTCTTCTAGTATCACTACTAACTGAGATGAAAATTCCTTCCACCATGAAGATGATAAGGTTACATGAAATTAAACTACATATATAGATGTGGTGGGTAATGTAATAAATGAATAAAGTGAGGGTATTTTGGTTTCTAATATTAAAATAAATAGACCTATGAATGACTATTCCATGTTGAAACCTCCCATGGCTACCTGATAAACACATTTCATTGATGTTGGTGGATTTAATGATGTAATGTCTCAGAACCATCCAATGCATTAATTTGTGAGAAATGTGGTGTTTGAGGTATCCAGGGAAGTCATTGTTACTCATTTTAACACTTTTTTACAAAAATCATAATTTTCCATGTTTTCTAATTGTATCTCACCAAACGTTGTCTTTTTCCAACGGTGTCTCGTGCCAATAGTGTTTCACCAATGTTGTGTCTCGCAGCAATGGTGTATCACCCTGGAGGTGTCTCAAAATAGAAGTGTCTCATCATGGAAGTCGATCGATGGAGATGTCTCACCCATGTGGTCACCCAAAAGGTGGTGTTTTGTCTGGCGGTGCATGTAACATCCCGAAATGATAAAGGGTTAAATGACTAAATGATATGACTCATGTTGACAAGGTGCACCTTCCTTTTCGGGAGCCTGTCTAATTATAACTCCACAGTTAAGCGTGATTGTCCTGGAGTAGTGATCAGGATGGGTGACCTTCTTGGAAGTTTATCAGGGTGTGTGTGAGTGAGGACAAAGCACACTGGAAAGGACATGTTTTGGCCTTTTGGGACTGTCATTAGTCAGATGACCCGTTCAGGCATGTGGGTGGACCCTGGGGTGGGCCCCACCTGTCTGCGGGGCAACTGGTGGTACCTGGTGGGCCAAGACCCGACGACCATGTTAAGGCGGGGTGGTTGTGCTATCACCGGGACCCGGTTGTCACATTTGGTATCAGAGGAGGAACCCAGCCTTAGTGCGCGGTGCACTACCTGAGTTGAGATGTAGGGCCCACAATGAGGGCGTTGTTCTCTAAAGGGGGGGGGGGGAATTGTAACATCCCCAGATGATAAAGGGTTAAATGGCTAAATGATATTACTCATGTTAACAAGGTGCACCTTCCTTTTCGGGAGCCTGTCTGATTATAACTCCACAGTTAAGCATGCTTGGCCTGGACTAGTGATCAGGATGGGTGACCTTCTGGGATGTTTCTCAGGGTGTGTGTGAGTGAGGACAAAGCACAGAAAGGAAATGTGTTGGCCTGTGGGGACTGTCATTAGTCAGATGACCCGTTCAGGCATGTGGGTGGACCCTAGGGTGGGCCCCACGTGTCTGCGGGGCAACTGGTGGTACCTGGTGGGCCAGGACCCGACGACCATGTTAAGGCGGGGTGGTTGTGCTGTCACCGGGACCCGGTTGTCACAATGCCTCATACGTTGTAGTATGTCAACCTATTAGTGTCTTATTTGGAAGTGTCTTTCATGGTCGTGTCTCGTTTGGTAGTGACACACTAATAGTTTCGGGTGGCTCATCATGATGGATCATCTTCTGGCGGTTCCTCATATAGTAGTGTCTCAACAACTGTGACTAATTCTTTGGTGGCTCATAAAATGGCGTCTTACTATCAGTGCCTTACAGTCTACTCCAAACACTTATCTTAGGTTAAACAACATTAAATAAAATAAAAATTGGTCGCACCATTTTTATTTTATTCCTTTATTTAACCAAAATTTTAATAACCACACCCGAGAAAACGCAACTCCAGAAAAGGTGTTTCTAATCAATTATCGGCACTGCGATTCCATCAGCGTCCTCCGATTTTGATTCCGAGCACCGATTCAAAATTTAGGAAAACTCGCTCGTTCATTCACTGAATGTACCCAAGCTAAACTTCATAAAATTATTTCGGGCACACCGGGCCTCGGAATTAGGTGCCGTCAGAAACTATGATCTTGTAAAATCCCAAAAAAAATTAAGAAAAATATTTCCCTATAATTATAAGGGTCTTTACATTACTCCCACCTCAGGGCTTTATGTCTCCGTAAAGATACATCATAATCTAGAGAATCAAATGTGGTATTGTGCACGCATCTGAGCCTCCCGCTCCCAAGTGCTCTCCTAGAGATTCTTGTGCTGCCATCTAATGTGCACTAGAGGAATTGACCATCCACATAGTACCCACTCATATCGATCCTCAATCTCCACTGGGACCTCCGCAAAATTCACCCCATCATCAATGTCCAGATCCCCATGGTCAATGATATGTGTCAGGTCGTGCACGTATCTCCTCAGCTGAGATATGTGGAAGACATCAGGCACCCGGTGCAACTGAGGTGGTAGAGCCAAGCGGTAAGCCACCTCTCCAATCCTGCTGAGGACCTGGAATGGTCCGATGAAGCGCGGAGACAACGTGATGCCTCGGCCAAATCTCCATAAACCATGTCGAGGTGAGACCCGTAAGAAAACGTGGTCACTATCCTCAAAATCTAGTGGCCTCCACCTCCTGTCAGCATAAGACTTCTGCCGGCTCTGAGCTGTCCTCATCTGCTCCTGGATAACATGGAACTTCTCCGTCGTGGCCTGGACCATCATTGGTCCCACAAGTGCTAACTCCCCAGGGTCTGTCCAACATAGAGGTGATCTGCAAGGTCGGTCGTACAACGCCTCATATGGTGCCATCCCGATGGTGGAGTGGTATTTGTTGTTGTACGTGAACTCCACCAAGGGTAGGTGGTCCTCCCAACTACGACCAAAGATGAGGACACATGCACGGAGCATGTCCTCGAGGGTCTAAATGGTCCTCTCTCTCTGACCATCTGTCTGAGGGTGAAAGGTGGTTCTCAGACGAAGCTGCATCCCGAATGCCTCCTACAACCCCTTCCAAATCCGGGAAGTAAAGCGAGTATCTTGATTGGAGACGATAGATGATGGCACACCATGAATCCATAAAATCTCATGAACATAGATACGTCCCAAGATCTCCACTGATACCTACTCTCTGATGGGTAAGAAGCGAGCTGACTTGGTGAGTCAGTCGAAAATAACCCAAATGGAGTCATGGCCTCTGGAAGTGCATGGAAGTCCAGTCACGAAGCTTATATATATCCCGTCCCACTTCCACTCTAGGACCTCCAAAGGCTATACCAAGCCTGCTGGTACCTGGTGCTCTACTTTCAACTACTGACAGGTGAGGCATCAAGAAATGAACTCTGCCACAACCTTCTTCGTACCTGGCCACCAGTGATGTCGTCTGAGGTCTTGGTACATCTTCGCCACTCCTGGATGTACCGATAAATGGGAATTGTGAAACTCCTCAACACCTCCTCCTATAAAGTAGCTGGTACCATGGTAGGTCCTCTAAAAAGTATGATCTGCTCTCCACCCATAGAGAATCCATCAGGTGCCTGTCCTGAGGATATTTGTGCACGCCGCATCTCACAGTGTGTGTCCCCAAGCAGTGCCTCTCTAACCAGCTGCCATAGTGGAGGAGTGACTGTAAGTGACTGAAGAAAGGCAACTCCATCTTTATCCACGAAGGATATTTGCAAATTGGCTAACTACATTGTCGCCTCCCCGAGTATCTGGATGCGAGTCCTCCTGCTGAGAGCATCAGCTACTACGTTCCCCTTCCCAGGAGTATAGACTATCTCAAAGTCATAGTCCTGGAGGAACTCAAGCCATCGCCGATGTCTCAGGTTCAGGTCCTTCTGTGAGAAGACGTACCTGACACTCTGGTGGTCAGAGTAGACTGTAAAGCGCTCACCCATCAGATAGTGTCTCCATATCTTCAGATGGAAGACCACTGCTGCTAGCTCCAAGTCATGGGTAGCGTAGTTCTGCTCATTCTACCTCAACTGACGTGATCCATAGGTGATCACAGCCGGTTCCTGCATCAGGAAACATCCGAGTTTGATCCCTGATGCATCACAGTAGACGATGTACGCTACTCCCTCCTCCGGTAGCCTCATGATAGGCGTGCTGGTCAATCTCTATCTCAGCTCCTAGAAGCTCAGCTGACATCTGTCTGACCACAAAAAGGGTTTCCCCTTCTTCATCAAAGCTGAGAGTGGTGTCGAAACTCTCGAGAAGTCTGGAACGAATCTCCGGTAGTACCCAGCTAGCCCTAAGAAACTCCGCACCTCCATCACGCTCCTGGGTGGCTCCCAAGCTAGCACTACCTCGATCTTCACAGGAACCACCGCAACTCCCGCCTCCGAGATGACGTGTCCCAAGAAGTGGACCTCACGTATCCATAACTGACACTTCAAGAGCTTACCATAAAGCTGGTGCTCTCGGTGTGTGTCCAGTACAACCCGCAAGTGGTAGGCGTGCTTTTCCTTATTCGTCGAGTATATCAATATGACGTCGATGAAGACCATGACAAATCAATCGAGGTATGGCTGAATGATCCTGTTCATGAGACCCGTGAGCACTGCTGGAGCATTGGTCAAGCCGAAAGGCATAACCAAGAACTCATAGTGGCCATACCGACATCTGAAGGCCATCTTCTGCATGTCCTCGTCTCGAACTCTAAGCTTATGATAACATGATCTAAGGTCTATCTTTGAGAACCACCGTGCTCCCTTGAGCTGATCGAAGAGGCCATCAATCCTTGGTAGTAGATACATGTTCCTCACGATCACCTGGTTTAGGCGACGGTAATTGACACACAGTCGCAAGCTCCCGTCCATCTTCTTGGAAAATAATATCGGGGAAGCCCAGGGTGAAACACTGGGTCGGATATATCCCTTGCCCTGAAAGTCCTCCAACTGTACCCGTAGCTCTCGGAGCTCAGCGGGGGCCATCCGATATGATGGTGTAGATATCGGGGATGTCCCGGGGTACATGTCAATATAAAAGTCTACCCCTCTGCGAGGAGGTAGGCCTGGGACGTCATCGGGGAAAATGTCCGCATACTGATCTACCACTGCAGGAAAACTAGGACTCTACACGTCAACTGCTCCTAGGATGAGGCTAGTCAACTGATGAGTGATGGGATGTCCCCTCCTCTGCATGAGTCCATCCTGTTCTGTAAAGGCTCCCTTCTCGCCGGTGAAGGTGAACCTGATCCCGTCGGTGTCTACACATCGCACCTTGCGCCTAATACAGTCAATCTGAGCATGGACTGTAGATAACCAATACATGCCCATGATGATGTCGTAAGGCCTAGAAGCCACTAAAAGAAGATCACAGCCGAAGCTCTCTCTTCCTAGAGTAAGCTCACACTGCCAGCACCAGTGCGTAATCATCGAGTCTTCTCCCGTAGGAGTCTCTAGCCGTAAGGATCGAGCCAACCGCTCCATTGGAATATTCGAGCATTGAACAAGGGCAGAGACAATGAAATAATGACTCGCTCCTGTGTCTATAAGAACTACAACAAGGGTGGAGTAGATGCAAATAGTACCTCGAATCATCTCGGGCGCGCCGTGGTAATAGGCCTCCGCTGCCTGAAGCTGAGCCTGTCTCTGCCCGTCAGCTCCCTATGGTCGGGGTGGGCCTCCTGGTGGTGGCGGTGGTGGTGGTAGAGCCTCAAAGCATCGCCCACCATCTACTGCTCGACCAGCTCCTCTACCTCGTCCGCCTGCTCCCCGCGGATCACCACATTCGACCCTCTGCTTCTGCCTGGGTGGTCTCTCAACCGTCTTCTACTCCTCCGCACGGTGGGTCGGGCAGTCACGATCCATGTGGCCCTGCCCACCGCATGCGTAGCACTGTTTGCCTCTTGTAAGACTGGCTCTGCACAGTGTGCCACACACCTCTGAGCCAGTGTCCTGATGTCATCCGCCTGAGGGTCTGGTCCTCCTGGACCCATGTGTAATCCGTCGACTGCCAGCTGCAGAAGACTCTGCTATGTGTCGCGCTGCGATAGATCTTGCTGCTGATGAAGGCTCAGCAATGAAGCTCTCGATGAGAAGGGCTCGCTCCAGTAATCATTCCTCTGTCAAAATGATGAGGGGGATCAGTGATGCCCTGATCTAATGCCTCAATCCATGCTCGAAGGTCTGGGCCGGGAAGAATGGGTCTCGTACCATGTCCGTCGAATAGCGTGAGAGATCTGTAAATCTCGCCGAGTACTGGGCGACCGTCATTCTGCCCTGCCGCAGCTGTAGAAGCTCTTGGATGCGCACCACACGGAGGGTGGCTGGGACGAACTCCGAGCAGAAGAGGCTCTCAAAGTACGTCCAGAGGAGTGATGCCACATCGTGCACCTGGAGCATCAATCTACACCATCTTCCTGCTGCTGCGTGCAGGAGACTCGCTGCATGGATCACCATGTGGTCTGCTGGTGTCCCTACCAAAGGGAAAACTCGTACAACTGCCTCCAGCCAATCCTCGGCCGCCTGAGGGTCCGTCTCCCCGCGGAACCTGGGCGGTCGCTGATGCTGAAACTCGTGCAGTGCACCAAGGCGACGTGCACTATCAGCGGCTGGGGCTGGTAGCATCGGTGGCTCGACGGGTAGATGTACTGCCGGTGCCTTTTCTGTCAAAGGGCCCTATACCGAGGCCTCGTTTCTCATTGGGCTGTCATCCCACACAACACTCGGAACCCTAGCTGTCTGCCGTCGTGGGGCTATCCTGAAAATATACAGGTGTTCCATGGTCAAATCGTATACCTGGTGAGCTGACACAAAGTAATCACAAAGAAAACTTGAAACACACATGCAATCAATGTTTTTGTGCACTAAGTCGGAAATCAGAAGTCAGGGTCTTGGTGTACAGATATGTTTGTCGCCGCACCAACACTGGACTCCCTAGACTGATAACCACACTCAATACTCTTAACATTATTTCTCCACATAGAAAAATATTAGAGTCCTAAGTTCTGCGGTAGAACCGAACCTCCCTCTGTTACCAATTTGTCACGACCCGCCCTCGGGGCCCATGCCGTGACTACCCCAAGCCCGCCTCCCATAGGCCAGGGGCTGACATCTAGCACCAAGGTGTAATTCCCAATAAAAAGGGAAGGAATTTCCTTTATAAAGTAAACAAACACACATAGTAAGAAATTAGAAGTAAACACTAAGTAAAACTGGGTACAATAGTAAGTGCGGAAAAGTAAGTATGCCAGAATACAAACCCAAACTGAAAGTAAAGTACAACTGAAAATGGGAGTACAACAACTGAAAAGTAAATCCGCAATATCGATACATCCACTGGAAGTCCCACGTGAAGGGTGGGTACAGATAGCCTCCATAGCTCCTCGGGTCCAACTGTCCGCTCCGAGTACGTCCCGCCTAGTGGTACACCTTCAGGTACTGACCTGCTCGGCAAGCCTCAACCACGATCAGCGTTGTCCATCGTCTGCAACCAACACAATGTAGAGAGGGCATAGCCCATGCAGGGGTGAGTATATGCTACTCAGTAGGGACCCCGAGACCCCCAAAGGTCTCCCAGAATCCACAAGGATAAACCACAAAGGAAATATACAATCATGAAGTAACATCCGACACTACCTAGGTATATGCCCATACATATACCTAAGTCATCAATTCCAGTTCGGCTCCAGCATCCGAGCCCAAGTTCGATCACATCCACAAAGGATAGCATAACACAATCCATATAGGAAATCAAGACAATCATATCGAAGATAATGATTGAAAGTCAAGACTCAGCTCACACAGGATATACTTCTTCGAATGACGATAGAGATGATCAGATTTAGCCACTAAATCATCTAAGCCGTCGGACCCACATAGGATCGATTGGTACTAACCCCCACAATGACCCACAAAGGATAGATAGGTAACTAACCCGCGCAATGACCCACACAGGATGGATAGGTAACTAACCCCCGCAATGACCCACAAAGGATCGATAGGTAACTAACCCCCGCAATGACCCACACAGGATCTGACCCACACAAGATCAAAGTGCGCTGGCCAACACAGGACCGCTGAGAACTGACCCACACAGGATCAGTAGCTCTGATCCACTGAGGATCGCTGAGTGCTGTAGTCATCGTTGTCGAACCCACAGAGGATTCCCGTACTGTCTTCATTGTCGTCACAGTCACAGCCATCTCTAGGGTTCCCGCACATAGCAAGCTCGTTCGGGAGGATCCGCTCCACGATCTGAGGGGCTGATACTTCAACTGACACGAAGTCCGGAGTTGAAGTATCAAAAAGCTCTGTATCGTCAACAGGAACTCAACGTCACAGACAGCACGTCAATCGGACGTCCGGTCTGTGAGTTATTGGCTTTTTCATCCTAAGGGCTCGGTTAGTTTTTAAGTCAAAACCAAACCAACCATACTACAACTGCGTCCAAACCTCAAGCAGAGTAAGACAAAAGGTCCATCTTACTAAGAGGAATCCAACAAAGTCGATGGCACGTCAATCGGAAGTCCGGAGCTCTAGTTATAAATGTTTCCACTCCGAAGGCCCGATTGGTTTCGTGTACGAACCAACCCAGCTGAACCCAAAGTTCTCCAAAACCTTGAGTGTATTATATCGAAACAACTTTCTCGATCCAATGATCGCAACACAGCTGACGGTGCGTCGATCAGAGGTCCACATCCCATGTTATGGGAAAAAGACCGAAAGAGGTCCGGAAATAGGGGGTTCAGGCCTGGTCCGACCCGGCCTGATACCCCATGGGTCGGCCCGAACCGGGTCCACCCGACCCGGGTCCTGGTCCGTCCTGCTTGGGCACGGCCCGGCCCGACTGGCGCGGCCCGGCCTGGCGTGCTCGGCCGGGCGGCTCGGCCGTAACAGCCGAGCGGATGAGGGGGGGGGGGGTGCCCCCCGGATTGTCAAACCGCGACCCCCATGTGGGGGGCCGCTCCTTCGGCCGGCCGGGGGTTACGACCCCCGACCCTTCTCAGAAGCCGGTCGTGCTGCTGCCGCGGGACCCCGCAGTCCCGCCCTCCTACTCAGGCACCGTCGGCCGTCTACCGGCCGCTGCTCCCTGCTCCTCCGAGGCCAAAAGCCACGACCTTGGTCCGTCCGGTGCCGCGCGACGGCGCCGCGCCCCTCTGCCGTGGCCCCGCTCAGACCGCGGTCTCTTCCTGGTTCTCCTGCATGGCATGACGATGTCGCGGTTTGTTCGACTTCAACGGAGTGGCACGACGACATCACGCTTCTTCACCCATTCCCATAGTTTCAGTGCAGTACAACGACACCACGCCACCTTACACACGCCGCAACAAATCAGCAATCAATGGGGGGGGAGGGTCGGTCGTGTTCGTGCGGTCCGACCTCCTCTCGTTATTGCGATATTAGGCGTCTCAAATAAGACAATAATTAGCAATGAAAGTAATTAGGAACAAAAAGAAATAAATCCCCCTACCTTGAGCGTTTGTTGAACGAAGGCTCGTCACAGAATTGAATGTCACGGAAGAAGGCGTCACGGAAGAAGGTTCTGCACACGTTGATGGAGATCGTCTGAGTAGGAACGGTGTCTCCCTTCCTTTGATGCGGGAATAAGGAACTACGGAATGCATGTCAGGTTGTTGATCTCTGAGGAAGGCATCTCTCATCGTCGTTCGTCGTAGGAGGTCAGCGTTCTTCGCGTTCTTCGTCGAGGAAGAAGAACTTCAAGACTTTGAGAAAATTCTCCAAATCCCTTACACACAACGAACCCCTTAATAAAAATAAGACTTGTCTTATTTTATTAACACACAAGCCAAACATTTTTGAAATTCAAAATTGAATCAATCAATTAATTGAATTAATTGAAATGTTTTAACCGCCCAATTAAAAGAGGCGTTTAGTATCTAGATAAACACAAGAGTTGACATCATTTAAAGGAGGTGCGGGTGCGTTACTTAATTAAAGGAGGGGGGTTGAAAAAGGTGGGGCTTGTGTGGGCCCCACACCACAAATATCCTACCTAGTGGAGTATGATATTGTGGGTCCCACTCCAACCACTTAGCTTAGGTTAAACAGCTTTAAATAAAATATAAATTGGTCGCACTATTTTTATTTTATTCCTTTACTTAACCAAAAATTTAATATCCACACCCGAGCAAATGCAACTCTAGAAAATGTGTTTCTAAGCAATTACTGGCACTGCGATTCCATCAATGCCCTCAGATTTCGATTCCGAGCACCAGTTCAAAAGTTATGAAAACCCGCTCATTCATTCAGTGAACGTACCCGACCTAAACTTCGGAAAATGATTCCAGGCACACCGGGCCTCGGAATCAGGTGCCGTCAGAAACTGCGATCTTGTAAAATCCCAAAGAAAATTATGAAAAAAAATTTCCCCCGAATTTTACTAGACCTTACACTAGTTTTGTTTGCATAAAATGCAGATGGTGGTCAGAGATTGTGTATAGACCACTGAAGGTTAAATCAGGTGACAATCAAAAACAATTTCCTGCTTCCGATGACAGAAAATATTTTTGGATTTCTAAGAGGGGAGAGTTTTTTTTATGATTTACCTATTGTTTGGATATTTACAATTGAGGGTGAAGGAGGGTGATATCCCAAATACTACATTAAGATGTAGGTATGTGATCTTTGAGTTTGTAGCCATGTCCACTGGTTTTATGAATATAACAGATGTGTTCATGGGGATTATGAAATCTATGTTCCATGATATCCTAGATCTATTCATAGTCATATTCATCAATGATAACTTAATCTACATGGAGTTAGAGGAGGAGCATGCCAAGAATCTCAAAACATTCTTACATATTCTTCAACACCACCAGCTCTATGGGAATCTTTCTAGGTTTAAGTTATTGAAATGATAGGTACATTTTCATTGTTGTGTGTTGTCTTAGTATTGTGTGGCAGTATACATGTCAATGGTTGAAGCTTTTGTTTCTTAGGAAGCTCCCAAGAATTTAATAGAGGGTGGCAGTTTCCATGGTCTCTTAGGATATTATTTGATGGTTGTGCCTAATTCTTCATCATTTTTATCCCCATTTATAGCGTTGACAATAAATAAACATGAATCTATGTGGATTAATCTATTCTAGGAGGTGTTCAACTTCTTGAAGGGGATACTAGTTATTTATCTAATTCTCTAGGTTCTCAAGGGAGCAGAAATGTTTGAGTTGTTTTATAATGCCCCCCATTTGGCCTTGGGATGTATGTTAACGCAGTAGTGAGTTTTTATATGTTAGTGTTTTATTAATTTACATCAACACAATTGTAACTATGACACCCATGATTTAGATCTATAATTAGTTATGTTTTCAATGAAGTTGTGGAGGCATTTTTTGTTTTGGGAGCGATTTTTGGCCTTCATGCATCACAAGAGCTTGAGATTTATCTTTTCGCAACATTATCTCAACTTGTGGAAATGAAGTAGGATGGATTTCTTTTTTAGGATTGTGTTATTTAGATTTCCTACACCACAGGAAAGTGTAATATTGGGGTTGATTCATTAAGTAGATAGTGAAAAAGGAATTTTGTTCAAGAATATGTAGATACATGGAGAATAAAAGAGGGGATGGTATCCACACACATATAAGTAGGGGTAGATGGAGATAGAGTATGATTGTTTCAGATAATGGTGGAATCTTATCTGATATAGTAGGTGTAGGAGTCTCAGTGGAGAGACTTAGAGGAATAGGTGATGCAAGATCATTTCATCAATGGTGATGATCTAGAGGGACAGTCTGAGGATGTTCAAAACTAGATATTGTTTCGTGGAATGTTGTTTAATTGGTGGCGATTCACAATGGAGTCTTCAATAATTTCATAACTCACCTTTGATAGTACACATGGGAATTTCAACGATCTATCATGACTTGAGGATTTTGTTCTTATGGCCACTGTTATAAAGTAAGGGGTAGAGTTTTTGGAAAAGTTATTGGTTTTTTAGCAAGTAAAGGCCTTGCATCATGTTCCAGGTGGTTTGGTTCAACCCTTGGATCTTCCAAAGAAAAAATAGGTTGAAATCATGATGAATTTAATCATAGGGTTACCCAAAACTCACGGAGGTTATTATTCTATCTAGGTGATCATGGATCGTTTGAAACTATAAACTCACTTATTAGTGATCAAGGAGTCGGGTTTAATAGATTCTTTGACTAAGAAGTACATGGATTAAGTGGTTATTCCCCAAGGAGTTTCTAAGTCTATTTTCTCTGATCGGATAAAACACATTACCTCGCTAGTCTGGAGGGGATCACACTTTTTTTAGGTCTCAATTACATCTTAGTACTCTGTTCCACCCATAGATATATGGGAAGATGGAATGGACTATACATTCATTGAAGGATATGTTGTGATAATTATCCTTGGAATTTGGTGGATTTTGGGTACAAAATGTTCCCTTGGTAGAGTTTGATTATAATAATAGCTATCACTCTTCCAATAACATGGCACCATTTGAGGCTTTAAACAGGAAACAATTTAATTATATGTTTTTTTCTAGACATAGGTTGGGGAGAAAACTATTCTAGGTCATAGTGTGGTCCAGTCCATGAAAAACAAATTCAGTCTGTTCGTGATAGGATGAGGGCATCATAGGACTGAAATAAAACATATTTTGACTATAGAAGGAGGCCTTTAATATTTGAGGTTGGGAACCACTTATTTTTTATGGTTTCACATTAATGTGGGAGGTGGATCATTGGTAGAGGGATAATGATTTGTCCCAGGGTTGTTAGTCCCTTTTAGGTTTTGGGGAAATTTGGTGAGGTGTCATTCTGTTTGTGTTTCCACTATAGTTTTTTAGGATCCATTACATCTTTCACATCTCACAGATTCATCAATATCTTTATGATGAAATACAATGTAATTAACTGGGAAGAACTTTATGTCAACGATGATGAAACATTTTTTGAGGATCCAGCAGTGATCCAAGATCGTCAATAGAAGGAAATGTCGTTATAGACCATTCCTTTGGTTTGTTTTTTTATGGAGGCATGGTGGATGGGAGGAGAAAAAGACACATATGTGTTCCCAGTACCCAGAGTTGTTTTTATATTCTTCCTTATTCTATTTTTCCTTGTGATTTGATGGTTAAAAGTTTTTATTATAAGATGAGTTGTCTTCCCTTGGGTTTTGATGTGTGATAATGTCATGTCATATGAAAAGAGTAGGACCTGATCCGTAATCAATACACATTAAATTTGACGCAATTAAACTCGTGAGAGTGATTCAGTACAACCCAGAGAAGATATTATGTTTACCTGATGGATGGAATTCCCTAATACTTAAGATTGAAAGGTGTGGTTTTTGTTCTTGTGAAATTGGGTTTTTTGTTAATTTGGGGTTCCCTGTTAATAACCATGGTGATAATGGTTGGTTAGTAAATTTTGAATGGGTTTTTATTATGTGTAGAGGTTTCCACACTATATTTTGATCAACATGATGTGGTCTATTATATAACACTGACATGTTTATTCAATGGAAATGTTTCAAGTGTGATGATATCCTTGAAAGGTATCATTAGGGATGGTTGTTCAGAACCTTCATGTCTTTTCCTTTTGGTTGGTTTTGAATTCATGAGGGCGAGAATAGTTTGAGATGTTTCTGATGTAATGAACCAGAACATTACTATGTAATAATTTTTTGGAAATATGATGCTTAAGGTGTCCTAGAATGTCAGGGTGACTTAGTCAACACATTTAAAAATATCATGTTTTCCATGTTATCAAACAGTGTCTTGAGCCAAATGGTTTCTTGCACCAATTGTGTCTCACGCTACCTATTTCTAATGCAAATAGTGTCTCACCCAAGTGGTGTCTCAACCTAGTAGTGTCTCACCCTACCATTGGCTCACTGACAGTGTCTCACCCTAGTGATCCCTAGAATGATGGTGTCTTTTCTAGCAGAGTCTCTCCTGGCAGCGACTCGCATATGGTGGTAGGTGGTCATCCTGACATCCCATCATCCGAAGGTGCCTCATCTGGTGGTGTCTCACTGATGGTGCCTCATGTGGCATTTCATTTTCTGATGGTGTCTTACTAGTTGTGCCTCATTAGTAGTGTTTCCAGTTCTTTGATTTTTTCCGTTTTGACATATTTATTTGACATAAAACGAATTAAATGCCCAATTTAAAAGTATACGAGATAAATTTAATGAAAAAAAATTAAATAATTATTTTCCTATGTTTTCAGAGCCTTATAAATGGTCAAAAAAAATTTATAGGTGAGATCCATCTTTAATAGAAATATTAAATTGCTTTTAATTTCAATAGAATTGGATCTTATCTTTCTAAAGTCGAGATACCATGGACTTCATCCATACTATTTCCTTCCTCTTGATACTAGATATCCCCCACATAATTCATCCATGGAGATTTTTGCAATTTTTTTAATGATTCCCTAAAGAATATCTGGTTGTACGCACACCCTTGTTTTTGGTGTAGCACATAATTGTCGATTGTTCTTCTTACAAGTAGTTTTCTTATTCTTTTTAAATTTTGAATCATGAGGAATAGATATATAGATGATTTCCCTTGACAATTTTTTTGATTATAGATTAATAAAGACAATATAATTTTTTTATGAACAAATATTTAGGTGATGGGGAAAAGGTACTCATGACCATTCTATATCATTGATTTCATAAATTCTGGTGATTTGTATGGGATAACTACCCACTAAAAATCAGATTCGTTTGGGGTCCTTTTTTGTGAACTAGATGGTTGTTTAATTCATTTTGTTTTAATCCTTCCTGAATTCTTATATATAATGGTTGTTTAACAACATATATTTGGTTAACAAATGGATGTTGTATGATCATACAATTTCTGTGATAACCCTAAAAATTTACAAGTAGAATAAAATAAGTAATCCATTTTTAAATGTGAAATTTTTGTTTTCCATGGTTCATGAGGTGATGTGATGTGTTTATTTGTAGTTTATTGTGTGTATGGTGGATGTTTATGAAATGTGGTTGTACAGTGTGGTTGTGAGGGGTGTGGTATTATTATGAAGTAGGACTGCAAAATTGGTTTTTCTATAATAAGTGTATGGTTGAGGTTGTGAGTTGGTGTTTGTTCATTTAATATGATGATAAGGGAAGTTCATATTGAAAAAGGAAAGTAGAGTATTTGTGGGTAATTTGAGATTTTCTATTCATTTATAATGCTCATAAATATTCACCTCAAATCTAGAGGTTGTGTTATGTTGTTTCATTAATGTTAATTGTGTCAATTTACCATGGTTCTTCCCTCTGGAATGACTGCTACTCTGTTTCTCGATATTTTTGGTTTCCAATAGTTTCCTAGGTAGTCATGGAATACATGAATAGTTTTTTAAAAAATATTGGAGTGAATTGGATTGGATTAGTTAATGGTATGAATGTGGTTGATGAAATATTAAATGAAATTGGTTGAAAATGTGATATGGGTTTTGTGTCTTGTTGTGGGATGTTATGAATCTTGAGGTTGCAACAAAAGTGTTGGTGTTGTAAGATGGATTGTTTATTTGTTAATCCATATGTTGGCCTATACAATTTGATACTATACAAATTTTTGTATATTCCTTTGTTTTCTATATGCACCCCACTGATGTTTAACACTATGTTCCGAACACCAATACAATCATGCGAGGGGTGTTTTCCCAACATCAGGTGAGGAGTAAAGATAACTAGGTACCCTCACATTTCCACTCTCTCTTACATGTGTCATCGGTATGGCATAGACTGTTATGAACACATGTATCATTTTTGCTGTAGATAGTGTTTTTGATGGAATGAGTGATTTCATGAAAGACATGATGTCCTTGGTGATTCTGGGAATGGTGGTCTGTGATTTCTCAGTTGTATTTGGGAAGAGATGTGATGAGACATGATGTGATGTGTTGTATTGTGAGTATTGGGTGTGTGCTGTTGGGATGTGTTCTGAGTCCCTTGTGTGTGTGGATGGGATGTTCTATTCGTCCCTAGAGTGTATGACCAAGATTTAATGTGTCATATGGATGGTATGGGAGCTCTGACACCTACGATGTCGGTGGAGAGTTCCATACTAGTGGGTAAGTGGTATGAGGTATACCAATCATCGATGTGCATTATAAAAAATTATATTAAATTACATCTATTAGTTTTTGATAATCACTGGTGAGGTTGGGTTAGGTTAGTATACATTTTAGGTGCTATGTGGTTCTCTTATTTTATCATGGGGGAATTAGTATGCTTCTTTCTCTTGTATAAGGGATACATTGGATTTCCTATTGACTATACTTATATGCTCACCCTAAGCATATAAAACTATTTCTAGTTTTTTAAGAGGATTATATGGACTATTTTTGGAATTAATATCTTTGGCCTTTAGATGGTTGTTCTGTCACTGCTGTATATTACATTTAGGTATATACTTGGGAGATTTTACTGTATTTATATTATTTATACTTTTTCATGCATGTGGGATGGTTTTTGGCTTCCACTTACATTTTTTAGGGAGTTGTTGCGGATGAGTCATCTTATCTCCCAATATTTCTTCTTATATTGGGTACTACCTCCCATATTGTGATATGTATACACCCTTGGTTCTAGTCACCCACCCATGGCCTACTAGAGGTGGGACTCTAGGGGTCATTACCTACCTTTGTTCATTTCTAGCCTAGGAGGGGTATCTTTTGATGTATGGGGTAATGACAATCTAATTGGTTCAACTCTTTGTGAAATGATTTTGATCCAGATAAGGGTGTTATGTTGTGAAATTTTAATTTACACTGTGATTTATATTACAATTATCTTATGTTCTCTTTTTATTTTTTTAGTTTTCATTTTTTGTCGATGTTTATATTGTCTAATGTAATCCCCTATGCCTCTTTGTTTCTTCTTTTTTTTAATAATGGTGTTATGACACTAGAATATTTAGATAAAATTATATACTCAATCTGGATGATATAAGAGTCTATATTAAATAAATCCCTTATAATTTATTGGTAGGGTATAAATTTTAGAGGTGATTTAACATGAAGTATTGGCTTTAGAATAATACACTTTTTAGGATAATGGATTATATGAGAACCAAATTTCGACTTCTACCATGTTTATACCCTAAGAATGATACTAAAATTTTAGGAATTAATTAGGTTTTTAAATATATCAATGTTATAGATTTCAGGGCCATATACCTTTATTCTTGAGTAAGAGGGTACATATTTCAGTTTTTTAATCAGAGAAGAATTTAATATGTTATCTTGAATCATGATACCGAAGGTGATAGGTATAAAAATCTTCTCAAATATTCTTTCCACCACTAACATATGGAACATATAATTGAATAATTATTTTTCATTAATGATTAGATATAGATGTAGATTAAAAATGCTAGATAGTGTTAGATAATATTGAGACTCATACACCACAAAAGTGGGTCTTTTATAATTAAAAAAAATAACAGTTCATGAAAATACACATCAAATACATTTTTTATATTCTAATACTCAAAATTCCACACCATGAGCTCCTTTTTTGAACAGACCAAAATGTATGAAACACAATATTGACCACATTTCACAAAACTATAAGGTTCATGGTTCAACCCTTATAACTGTCAACAGGTTCAAGTGTATTAACATAGAGGGATTAGAACTATGCTCATACCTTTGAGGATGGGTCCATTCGTCATATTTGATTATAATTTTCAAAAAGACTATTGAATGACATCATGAATTTCAAATGATATCTAATAAATTAAATGGTTTCTATAACTAATTACTAGGCTACCCCATTACATTTAGAGAACTGAAGCTATTTCTTTCAGGATTAATTTATCCAAATATTTAATCAAGGTATATTTAACATTCCTAAAAATACTATTATCACATTGTGGTGTAAATGTACAGTATTCTTAACCCTTTTTTGAATATTATCTTCCAACCAACCTACTTATTCCCAATAATTTATGAATTAAAAAAATGCAATGTACATGAGTCATGATTCATCTCTTGTTGAATGGAAAGGCCTAGATTTTAAATTCTCCTTTTTTTGAAGTCAAAATCTATGAGGTAGGAAGCTACTCCCAGTATCCAACAACATTGAGTCTAGATTAGACAATTCATTTACCTTCTAATGGTAATTATTAATGGGATTAATGGATCATCTAACTAATGGTCAATATCATAGTTCCCATTAAGACTCGATGGAATCCCTAGGGAATGTTTTTTACCCTGAAAGAGAGTCACAAAAATAATTCACTATTTTCCTATATTTTGGTAGTGGTTTCACCATTTTAAATATCTAACCAATTACCACTAATCATAATTCTATTCTCTTCTATTACAACATTTTATAAAATTATTAACATTATTATTATCACATATGTTTTGGTGTATCACAAATATATCTAAATATGTATTCTTTATGAAGAAAACATACTATTATGGAGAATCCAAGTGACATGTTCATGAATAGAATGAATACATGTTCAAGGAGTTATAACATTAAATCATAGGCCTCAAATTACCACCTTATATCATGAACTTCTTGGAGTAGTCCACCTCAGAAGACTTAATTTTTAATCCCCTCTATATAAGAACAAATTGTACATATGATTCATCTTTCTAAGGATATTTGATGGCTATGAATAAATTTTCATTCATTTTTGTCAAGGTTTAACTAACCTATAAATAAAATACCCCTTTCATAGAACTATTCCTAAATTGATTCATATTATAAAAATATATATATTAATTCATTGATATCTTATCATGGACTCAACCAAGAAATATCCTTCACATCAAATTCATCACTCCATTATAGTGTTCTGTTTTCTAATTCATTAAGGGTTATTACCTTGGCCAAAAACTAGGATAACCCAATTGAATATGAAGAATTATGATCTTTATAATTATTTTTATCATATGATACATATTGATTCATGGATCACCAATCCTAGACCAATCTCTAAATTCCCATCACATTCAATCCTTATTTATTCCCTGGAATTTTGCTCCTAAAAATTCAAATTGGTTCCATCCTCTTATACCCTCTCTAGTATATATCTTTGTCCCACTCAATCCTCTTATATGTGTGATCCAGACCTCCATAGACGTTCTTGAGTGGACTAACAAGGTTTTAGTTCTCTATGATTAAATAATGAACTATAATTTGGTGTTAGCTGTGTTGGATTTGAATAGATTCACTATTTTTATACCCATGGTTTCTCATATTAGAGTTGGGTTCATCATTATGTGAGGTCAATTATATATTCACATCTTTACATGAAACCTCACTACTATTCAAATAATTATTGATTTTAAAATTTCCCACCATCGACCATGGAAATTTCACCATAAAATACATGAAAATTTCCACTACATTGAGGATACATGCTATTGTGGAGTGTATAATTTATGTAAAATATTTCTTCCCTTTTATTATAAAAGAAACCACATTTTTTGGATAGTTATTTTCACATTAAATATCAACCATTTATTTATATTATATATGATCCTTAATATAATTCACATAATTTTGGTCTATATTTCAATACTATAAAATATAAAAGATAGAGCCAGAAACAATTAGGTCAAAACCCCTCAAAGGGTGACCTATGAAAAATTTGGTACTCGTATCACCTAGCCATTCCATTTTTGTCTTATGGAAATCATATATTCAATGAAATGTCAAAATTAATAAAAACACTTTTTTGGATTGGAATTAACAAAAGGATTCCTTAGTTAAATCCGTGTATATTCATTAAAATCCATTATGATTTTTGGGATTGAGAAAAAAAATATAGTTGTAAAAAAAGTAATGATACACAAACACTTCTTAGGATAAAAACCCATAAAGGTTTTGAAGATAAAAATATATGTCTCAACACTCTATGAAATTCCCTTATATGGTTTATGCAAATTATAGAGGGTAAAAATTTAGATTATAGATACACCATGTATTTTTAGCTCAAAAACTCTTAAATAGTTCATTGATAATGTAAGGAACAGACCTTAACCATTACATAATATTGATTTAAGTCAAGAATTCAACTGGGGATATTTTTAAGTTTAGTGTTTTAGAGAATTATGACATAAGTATTACAAAAAAACTCAATAATTACAGAGTACTCAAATATACTCACTATCAATTTTATTCAAAAAATGGAACTATTAAAAATAAAACATGGCATTTTTCTTGATTAAAATTTTATTGAATTATTCCTTTCTGTTACACATCCTTATTACCTATGTAATACATTTCAAAATCTGTAGTTGAGCATTAAAATATTGGTAAGGAATATAGAATAAGGAATAAAACTGTTAGTCCATGAATATTAAAACCCATGAAAACGTTTTCACAAAATCGTACTTTTCACCAATACAACATAAACTCAATAATATACCTTATGAAATAATAATATTTCTGAGTAACTTATAGAAATCATAAATCATAAAGGTAACATGTGGCATTTATAACATACATACACTGTAGCTTTTATAGCTACATAGGGAGTAACCTTTATGGTAATGTTTGGAATACCCATCACAGTATATTCCCTAAATCTCTTAAGATAAATTTTATCATTTACCTCTATCATATTACCCAATACATTGGAGAGATATCATGTGCTCGCCTACCCTCATTTTATCACATTACCACCCATATACATAAGCAATTTCCCAGAAACATAACATAATCATATCACATGAACAAGAATAAAGGGAAAATAAAATTTCCACATTGTAATCATTTAAAGATACCGATATAATCAATCCATTCTCAAAACCATTTTTAATTCAGAAATACATAAATATGGTATTTAATTTTCCTATTAAAAACGTTATGGCTTGTAGATCAAGCCAAATATCAAATAATTCTCATGGTAACATAATGGTCGTTGTCGTTACATACTTTAAAAAGAAACATTCCTTTTTTCATTTAGTAAAACTCTTCATAAAAAATTTCCCATTTAAAAACCATTGAATGATTATAAAAGTTAAATGTTTTGATAATACACTATATAAAAGATGCTCTTATGTAAACCAAAATATGTCTCAATGAAAAGAGATTGAGACAAAGTACCTTAAAAAGATGATGTCATTAGATTAATGATAAATAAATGAAATAAATATGTGTGACAAATATAAATACATACAATATATGTGGATATTCAGTGTAAAACAATCAAAGGACATTCAATCATATTCATGGAAAAAAACCAATGACATGGATATTTAACTCAATGAAATGAAATTGATTTTAGATTTACCTTACCTTTATTCCAACTTTTCTCATTCATTATTTATATTATTGAAAAATAAAAATAAGATAATTTCTACATGATTGATAAAATTTTTCAATTTTATTATTACATTTATATAACTTATTACAAATTTATAAAATTTACATAATTATTTATGTTCATATTGGATACTTTGTTGATATTTGGTTCTTGAGTCGAAAATGAATTTGATTAATGTAAATTATCCATGTGGTCAAAAGAACATCATATCCAAAATATTATTCATTATTTAAATATCATATATATCTAGTATATATGTATTTTGAATATTCCATAACATTTGGAGATAAGAAATGAATTTCACTATTCATGTATATGGTAGCTTGTACATACGCATGAACGCTTCTTTCATTTCCTTGTCATATTAATGGATTGTAAACTAAATGATACGTAGGTATATCATAATTAAAGTATAATATATATCTTATATATGTTAAATAATTTCATTAAATTGATATTTTATATGTTCCATGTATGGCATGAATGAGTCATATCAATTTGAGGGGCGGTTCTCCACACTTCCTCAAGTAAAATTATCAAATTTACACATTATGGTAAGAATAGAGGTATGTTGTAAATAAAAATTACTAAAGAATAAAGTCAATATAATTATAATATATATCAAATTTTTTCATTCTATTCAGGTATATAATCTTGTTTTAGTGAAGGCTGTGTATAATGAATCACATCACATCATGGAGACAGTAGGTCGTAAATTTCCACATGTGACGATATCATTCACTTAATGGTTAAACTGTATAGAATTGAATGGAATATTAGTTTTATAGAATAATTATCATGTTATATTAATTATTTAAGTCCATTATACTCATAATTTTACACATCAAAATTAATCCTTGTTGAATAAAAAATTACACCATGACGTGGAGACAGTAAGTCGTACACACGCACGTATGGTGATATTGTTACTCATTGGATGGATAAAAAGAGGCATAAGGTCGTACCATAATTATAATAAAATGTCACATGTAGAATATATTATAATTATTACTTTTTTATATAAAATACATAATAAGAGGAAGTATAAGAGGAAATAAATTTTGAAAGAGGTGATAAAACAAAAACAACTTTTTTGAGTATCTCCTTTTGATTTTAACAAAAGGTCTCCATATGATGTATTTCTTCCCAAAGTGTAGCATGTAGAAGGAATTTAGGGATGTTGGGTGTTTATTTTAGCAGAATATTGTTGAGCCAAGGGGAATGGTAGGTGTGAGTAAGTGGGTCGAGGTGGTGGCTTTTTATAAGAGGGAGGAGAGTCAGTTTAGGAATGTGTTGAAATATTGTTTTATTATAAAATAAATTTACAATTATATAAGTTAAAAATTGATAAATTTGTAAGATAATATGAGAATGGGTCGAAATACTCTCAACTAAAATTATTTATAAATTTTTAGGTCAAAAATTAATCTTAACTTTTATCTTTAACTCGTAGTCAAAAACAATAACTCTTACCATTCCTACTTGTGTTTTCATAATAAATGGTTACTATAGTCACTATACAATTCCAATCAAGAAACATGCAGGCCACTGATGATATTTTTAACATTATATAATTCATTTAGATGAATGTATGGTTTTTAGGAAAATTATATCATTTATAAAATAGTAATTTTTTAAAAACCTATTTATGTTAATTTTGACACTATTTAGTAATTTATTTTTGTTAAAGTCATAACAACTTGATTCCATCAAAAAATAAGCATTAAATCAAAGATAATATTCCATAATCATTTAGATAATTAGTGTATAGAATCAAAATGTTCAAATTAAATTTATTTTAATATTTATAATACCATTTGTTTTTCTACTTTCATTAATATGGTAATCATTTCATCATTATTTTGTCATAAATAAATTTATTCATTTAATATCTAAATATTATAAATAAAATACCGTGAAGTAGGAACTTAATTTAGATTTAAAATTATTATTTTTAACAAAAGATATCATTTATAAAATTCATATTAAAAAATATTAGTTAGGATAGACATGTTCATGTTAAATTTAACTTTTCGTTAAAAGAAATATTATAAAATGTCATTTTCAAACACAAGTGGCTCCCAAATTCCAAATTCTCATCCTAAGGATTCTCACGGTTGAACATACCTCATCCAATAATATTAAGAAAAATTTTAGGGTTGTTTTATTTTATTATAATATTATTTTTTCCCTTATTTACCTGATTTACCCTTTCACAATGGTAAATATAAATACTTACTAAAGTTACAATTCATAATTTCCAAAAATGAAATGTAATATTTACACAATTTGGACCATATGATTCCAAAAATGTAATCAATTTTTTATAAATTCGAAATAAAAAAATTCTTATAATTATTTTAAAATAAATTTCCATCGCCAAAACCAGAAAATAGGTTTTTAAAAAAAGTTAAAACATCGGAAAAGTTTGAAATGTTTTTATATATGAATTCAATATAGTTTTAATAAAAATAAAATAAATTATTAAAAAATATAAAAATATATTCCATTTATACATTTAAACCATTAAATAATATTATTAAACCATATTAGTTATCTTGATGGAAAATATTGTTTTCAATTATAATTTAGTGTATTTTTTCCACACATAAAAATAGGATAGTTATTAGAAAAATATCATAAATTCATACAAAGTAAATTTTGATATCCATATTATAAATAATAAGTTTATTTTTTCCAATATAACATATAAAGTTTTCAAAAACTACATTTCAAAAGGATTTTCCATAAAAGGTGGTAAAACTGCATTTTTTGAGATAAAATTCTTTTATCCAAATAATTAGATTTGTTATTATATCATATCTATAAAACATATAAGATGAATTGAAAACATTAAATTGAATGTATAACATACATTTTTTATTTAATTAAAATCCATAAAGGGTGTTATGATTTTATAAACACAATTATTCTCTTTTTAAATAGGCTTTCATAAAAACACATCCTTTATATTCAATTGGTTTTTTTTATTTATAATAAATTTGGTATCCAATGAATTATTGTTTAAAAATTATTAAACCATATTTTCATAAATTAGTTGATACTATGCATTCTAGAAATTCCAGGAATGGTTATAGTGGTAACATTTAAATAAAATTGTTTAGTTGTTTGTTTAATCTCGATGTAGTGTATCATGTATGCTATTAAACATAGTGTTTATTTATTAAAATATAAGATATTAAATCATTTCCCCCTTTTTTAGATTGAATCCTTGAAATTTTAAAATTTGGGTAGGAATATTCATTGAAAACCCCACATCAAAAAAAGATCTAATAAAAAACACACTATAATATAATGGAAGATAAGTATAAAGGTCACCTGAGATAACACCTACTATGATTCCATATATGAAAACATGGATATGGAAGAGAAAAAAATCATTTTCTAATTGATATCAATATAAAACATGATTTGGAGAATCTTAACAACCAAGAAACCATAAACTTGGGATGGGTTAAATGGTCATTGATTTCCTAGTAGGAAAAGTAAATGAAAAACGTATTTTTTTTAAGGGCCTTTTCATAAATTTGAGGAATTTATTTACGATCTTGACTAAGAACATAAGAAACATAATTACTTATCCTGATGAATTTAATACAGTAATAAATTTCTACCTCGAACTCGTCTTTTCTCCAAATGATGATTATTCAAGATTACGTGGTCACCTGTAAAGGACTAGAATAATTTTATATTGAATCTCATAATATAAAGAAGATGAACTATATATTTCCCATGTATTTGTCCATTAAACTAAAACCAAAACAGATAGTAAAAGATCATATAATCCCCTAAAAAATAATAATCCTTTATAATAAGAAAGAATAATTTTAATCTACAAGATTCAATAGTAATACCCAATGTTCAACATAGACAATTCAATATATAATTTTCCATAAAATTACTCATAATAATTTAAAAAAGGAATGAAATAAAAAATCAGAAGGATTTAATCACATAATCTACCAAGATAAATTTTAACAATTATCTCCAAATAACTTAAATCACTCTTAATGTCTCATACCAAAAAATAGTTAACCTAATGACATATTATATAAGATTGTTTAATCATCTCCTTAAAACATATTTCCCCATAAATCCATAATTAAAAACATATATTATTTCTAAAATATAACTCAACCATTATTCCTCAATTAAATCAGTTAGTATTCTATTTTTTGAATTCATAGTGTTCCTAATGGAGAGAACGTCTTCCAAAATAACATTTATCACATAATCACTAAATAATTTTTCTATAATAAGGATATCCATTAGATAAAACATAATTTTACCAAATAAAATTATTATTAATCCATAAAATTATTTTATGAAAGAGAATAAGTCATACATAACAGGGACTTCACATAGGCCAGTGGTAAGCGATAAATCCCAGTCTCAATTCAGTTGAGTGTTTTATTCCCACAGACTTGTCTAACGCAACATGTGGTTACCCTTCTTATAGGTTACCCTTTTTCTTAAACTATATAATTATTAAAAAATTACCAAAATGATCTAAAATCATTAAAATAACTATAACATAATTATACCTGATGTTTATCTTATGCCTTTAATTTTTCATCTCAAAATGTAATAAAACATAATTACCTCAAATTCAAGGATTATATAAACCCTAAATAATCCTTATAATTATACCCAAAAAATAAAATTTAATTCTTCCCCAAATATAAATTTCAAATAAAAAATTTTAGGGTCACTCATACTAGAGAAAATTCTTCCAATGTAATCCCATAAACAATAGAGCTTTACTAATTTTAAACATTTCATCACCAATAGATCTAACAGAACTATAAAATTTATTAAATTTAGAAATCTTAATCATCCAACATTTTTCATGATCCATTAACCATGTTTTTACAAATTATTTTTTAATAACTATTTCTTACAAACAAAATCATCAATCATGACGTGTGATTCAACAATTTATAAAACATAACCTATAAAATAATCCATACCTTTCATTGGTCATATTCAGTTTCCTTATCTTTAATTAGAATGGAATTAGGTATTGGTAAACATATATTTGTTTGTTCCTACTGATATAAATCTCTTAATTTATTCATAGGACATAAATTTTCATAATGACCATACTTCCAACATTTAAAACATTCAATTGATCCTTTGGAAAGAGAATCTTTCCATTTCAATGAGTCAACATAATGTGTCCTTTTTCTGTGGTAGGTAATTTATTTATGACCTTTATTACCACATATATACATCTTCAAATCCCTTTTGAAACATTTTTCTTTGTGATTGATTCCACATACTTGAATCATATGTCACTGAATATAGTTACCATTATGATTATTACCAAAACGTCCACATGGATTCATTTCTCTCATATGTAATGCATTTGAAAAATCACCAAGGATCAAAGGGTTAATCTAACTTTGGATTGATGTTTTAGAATAACCATGATATTTCTCATTACAGATTTTATTTTATTTGGTTTCTTATTCCGGGAACCACCACATTTTCTAGTGCATCCATTGTTACTTTGTATCATGCTAGTTATATCCATTTACTAAAACCAAAAATTTTAGTGTGAATATATCATCATATACTATCTTATGAAGAGGGTAAACACTAAGATATTACTATTCATGTTATCTTAATCTTATTCCACTTATCTAACATAAATACAGCTCTTTCTAACATGCAATCCATTATGGTTATATATAACATCTCTCTAATTCTTAAATAACACCCAGCATTATAATGTTATAAAAACTAACATCTGTTAACAACAATAAGTCCCCAACATTAAAAAGTACTTAATCATGATTTAATTCATTAATTCACACTAAGGATATTTTCAGGTTTACAGTTCTAGAGAATTATTCCATTACTATTTCATAAAAACTCACAAATTACAATGTAGGAAAATCTACTCACTTTCCATTTATTCAAAAAATGTAACTATTTAAAATAAAATAGGACTTCTTTTTCTTATTAAAAACAATCTTTACTTCTTATATTCTCTTAAACATCCTTTTACCTTGGGGGAAACATTTCAAAAACAAGGGATGATCATAAAAAGCTCAGTAAGGAATATAGAATAAGTAGTAAAACTATTAGTCAATGAATATTTAAAACCTATGAAAACATTATCACAAAATCATAATTTTCACCCATAATACATAAAATCTTTAACATACCTTATGAAATCATATGATTTCTAAATAAATCAGAGAAATATTAATTCGTAAACGTAACTTATGGCATTAATAACATTCTTACATTGTAGCTTTCACAACAACATATGGAGTAACCTTCATAGTTATGTTTGGAATACCCATCATAGTATATTCCAAAAATCTCATATGAAAAACATTATCATTTTCCTCCATAAATAACCCAATTAATTACAGGTCTATCATGGGGTCACCCACACTTGGTTTATCATGGAACCATCTATATACACAATTAATTCCCATGATTGATAACATAATCATAACACATGAACAAGCATAAAAGAGAAATAAAATTTACACATTGAAATCATTTCAATATATATATAATAAACCCATTATAAAAAGCATTTTAAAAACCAAAATACATAAATATTCTATTTAATTTTCTTTTAAAAAACATTATGTCCAACAGAGGATGCCAAATATCAAATAATGCTCACGGTGGAGGAAAGGTCGTCGACATCGTGTATGTTAAAAAAACACTCATATAGTCATTTAGTAAAACAATTATTTAAAAAAGATTCCATTTTGAAAATAGTTCAATGAAATTAATATTCAAAGGGGTTTATTATAAATAGTATAAAAGAAGTTCTTGTATAAACCAAAATATGCCTCAATGAAAGAAGATTGAGAAGAAGTCCCCTACAACGATCATGTCATTTGATTAAGGATAAATAAATGAAATAAATATTTGTAAAAAATATATAAATACACCAAATATTAGTTGATATTCAGTGTAAAATAATCATAGGTCATTCACAAATGTTATTGGAAAATGAAATCCAAAGTCATGGATATTTGACTCAATGAAATGAGACTGAGTTAAGATTTCCCTTACCTTGAGTCTAAATTATCTCATTTGTTCATTATATTAATTAATAAGAAACATAGATTAATTTAAACATTCATGAAAACCATTTTAGTGTTTATTATTCCTTTTATATAACTTATTACCATGTTATAAAAATTACAAAATTATTTATGTTCATATTGGTCATTTTGTCGATATTCGGCACTTGAGTTGAAAATTAACTAGTTTGATGTAAATTATCTATGTGGTAAAAAGTCGATCATGTCCAGAATATTAATCATGATTTAAATATCATATATATACAGTATATAATTATTTCGAATAGTCCCTAACATTTGTTGATAATAAATGAAACACACCGCTCAAGGAGACGGTAGGCCATAAGTACGCATGAACACTTCTTTTATTTATTTTTTATATTAAAGGATTTAAAACAAAATGATACACTCCTATATTTTAATTTTAGTATAATATATATGATATATATGATACATAATTTTGTTAACTCTGTTCTTTATATGTTCCATCTATGGCATGAACGAGTCATATCACTTTGAGGGGTGGTAGTCCACACTTTCTCAAATTAAAATTATCGTATTTAGACATTATGGAAAGCATAGAGTTATGTTGTGAATAAAAATTTGAGAATAATAGATTCAATATAAATATAATATATATCATATTTATTTATTCCATTCATGTATATAATCAAGGTTTAATGAAGATCATGTGGAATGAATCACATCGCATTGTAAAGATGGTAGGTCGTACATACACACAAGCGACGATATCATTCACTTAATAGTTAAACCGTATATAATTGGATAGTATATTAATTATGAAGAATATTTATCATGTTATATTCACTATTTACATTCATTATACTCATAATTATACCCATCCAAATTAAGTCTTGTTTAATTACAAATTACACCACGATTTGGACGGGGTAAGTTGTACGTATGCATGAATGGTGACGTTGTTATTCATAGGATGGGTAAAAGGAGTTAAAAGGTTGTCCCATAATTATAATAACATATTATAATGTAGAATATACTGGATTTGTTACATTATTATAGAAATTACATAATAAGTGGAAGTAGGAGATGAAATGAATTTTTAAATATGTGATAAAACAAATACCACTTTTTGAGTATATCCTTTTGGTTTTCACAAAATGTATCCATATGATGGATTTATTCCTAATGAGGGGAATATAAGAGGACATTTAAAATTTATGTAGATTATTTAAGCATATGTTTGACAATACAAGTGGAATTATAGGTTTTATTGTGTGGGTAGAGTCTGTGGCCTTTTATAAGACAGAGGAGGTTCACTTTTTGAAATTCATGAAATATTATTTTATTGTAAAACGATTTTAGAACTATAATAGTTAAAAAGTGATAAATTTAGAGAATAAGATAAGGATTGGTCTAAATACTCTCATAAAATAGGTTTTAGACCTTTTTATGTCACAAAATTATACTTATCTTTTACCATTAACCCTAGTTAAAAACATTTACACATACCTTGTCTTCTTGTGTTATCATAATATATGGTCAATACCGTTACTATAAAATTCCAAATAAAAAAATTGGATCACTAATAACATTTTTAATATTATATAAGTCATTTCTAATAATCATAGATATTTCTGAATATTATATCATTTAATAAAATAGTAGTCATTTTAAAAACTCATTTATGTCAATTTTGACACTATTTAGTAATTGTTTTTTGGTAAATTCATAAATGTGTGATTCCTTCGAACCAAAATTAATAAATCAAATATAATATGTCATAATAATCCAAAAGAATTTTTATAGGATCAAAGTGTTCAAATTACATTTATTTTGACATTTATAATACAGTTTATTTGAATCTTTCATTAATAAGGTAATCATTAAATCATCATTGGGTCATAAATAAATTTATTTATTTAATGTCTAAAAATTATTAATAAAATACCATGATGTTGGAAATAGTTTTATATTTCCAATTAATATTTATATTAAATGAGATAATTTACATAAAACAATTTAAAATTGTTTTAGTTAGGAGATACATGTTTATTTTATATTTCCCTTTTCATTAAAACAAATATTATAAAATGCCATTTTCACACCCAAGTGGCTCCCAAATTCCATAACATCTTCTTAATGATAATATTGGTCAAAATTATCTCATAAAATATGATTGGGACATGTTTTAGGTTAGTATTATATTTTTATAATATTATTTTTTACCCTTATTTACCTGATTTACCCTTTAACCATGGTAAATAAAAATAATTACATAAGTTACTATTCATAATGTCCAAAAATATAATGTTCCTATTTACACAATTTGGATCTTTTGTTTCCAAAAATTTATTCCATTTTTTATAAATTCAAATCATATAAATTGTAGTAATTATTTTAAAATTAATTCCCAATGTCAAAACCAGAAAGCGAGTTTTTTTTCAAAAGTTAAATATTTACAAAAGATATAAATGTTTTCAGATATGAATTAAATATATAATCAATACCAATGAGCTACATTATAATTAATGATAAAAATACATTCCATTTATAATTTAAAACTATTAAATAATATGATTAAACCATATAAATTATCTCGATGGAAAAAAGTTGTTTTAAAATGAAATTTATCGTATTTTTTCTATTCATCATAATAAGATAGATATCAGAAAAATATCAAAAAATAATCCAATGTAAATTTTGATATCCCAATTCTAAATAATACGTTTCTTTTGTCAAATAGATTATATAAAGGTTTAAAAAGTAAATTTTAAAAAGTATTTCCATTAAAAGGCGGAAAAACTGCATTTTTAGAAAATAAGTTCATTTATCCGAAAAAATTGAATTTATCCTAAAATAATATCTATAAACATATATGATGAATTAAAAAAATTTTATTGATTATATAACACATATTTTTAATTAAATATAAATCCACAATGAGTGATATGATTTTATAAACACAATTACTCTCTTTTTAAATAGTTTTTCATAAATACACATCATTTATATTCAATTGGTTTTTATTTCCATTTATAATAAATTTCTTAACCAATAAATCATTATTTAGACATCTTTAAACCATATTTTTAAAATTCAGTTGATACTATTCATTCCCAACATTCTAGGCTAGGTTATAACTAAGACATTTAAATAGTAATATTTAGGTGTTCGTTTAAGCTCAATGCAGTGTATCATGTATGCTATTGAATAAATTATTTATTTATTAAAACTCAGTATGTTAAAAATAATATTATGTCCATATCTCTCTTGTCTTTTCCATTCATATATTTGGTAACATTTTGTGAAAAATTATGGAAAAAATCCATGAGAACCATTACTTAACTCTCAAGAAATATATGAAATTATCATTGGACCCACTAGTCTAGGTTAAAGATAAATAAAATATACATTTCACTAAAAAATGAGAAAAATATTACATGTATAGTTTTTCATTCACTACAAGGAAATCACTTAATATTTAGTAAGCTAACCATTTTGGTGATTTTGTACCCAAGACATGTCACATCATATATCTTCACCTCAAGATTGTTTTTATTATGTGTTGATGTAACCATTAGACTTCTGGAACCATTCTTGGACATCTAATACATTATAAAACCATTTAAAATCATTTATGTTTTAGTATAAGAAAATACATTCCTTTATAAATTATTATCATTTTATTGAAGACAAAATAATTGGTTCAAGATTCACCTCTTAGAAACCTACAACCTCATGTTGAGATTATCTTGTTGGTTTCCCATTTTATATAAATTTATTACAAGTTATGTGATTGATCTAAATTTACACCACTCCACTATAAATGCAGAGTCAAATAGTTTCCTATGTGACATAATATAACCCCTTGGGAGTGTTTTTAGTCCATGGGGAACATACCTTATTTTCCCCATGTTCTATTTTAAATCATAGCGATGGTGGACAAACCATTAACAATGGAAAAAAATTAACACTTTTCATTATCCCACAATGACCATGACATTATTATGTTATGATTTACCCCTTCAATAACCTAATTGTTCAATTTTATTCATGTACCATAAATATAGCATATTCATTCATCTTACACAGTATCAAAGGAAGACTTTAATATTCTATTCTTGATCCCTTTTATATATGGTTATACCATTTTTTATGACCAAAAATACACATGAGTCTGGATTATCCTTGTCAAAACATGAATCTATTGATTAAGGATTCTCATCTTTATAGATCCTCATTTGTATCATGGTCCTTTCTTTATGATACTAAACTCTATAGAATATTTTCAATCATATGTTACCTTAAACTACTTACAGAGTTATATTTTATGAACTAAATCCCTTATATATGTTTTATATCATTGTGATAGATCATAGTGTATGGGTTTTCAAGTTAATGTCACCCATATATCAATGGAATTGCATCATGATGAGAAAATATTACTCTTCTAATGAGTGTAGACTTCATCATTTCATATAAGGTTTCTATTTATCTCACTCCAATTAGTACACCCCCTAAATTTGATTACTATTTCTCTTATATATGGTCCATTAATGCATATATACCTTATATTACCTGAACTACATGTAGCATTATTTCTCCAATTAATGACTATGTAGATATTTCTATATCAATAATTGTAAGACCAATCATATATTTCACTTCAATAAAAACTATCTAGTGTATAGTTTCCTCTAGAATGTTAGTATTTCAACATCATCCAAAGACAGTAACACCAAATAATGACAACCAGATCTTATACCCTGGTAATAACCATAGATATTTCTTCTCAATATAATCATATAAACAATAATAAATGATCCAATTAATAACTTTTTTGTGGATTTATTTCTATTTTCAAAGGAAACAATGTTATTTCTATATCAACTATCCTATAACCCAATAGTATATTAAACTGGGATTATGTCATCCCTATAATAATAAAATATTTTTTCACTAATTCAATTATAGTTATCTTCTATTAATCCTGATCTGGGATTGAAAATTTCCTTGAGTGGTGATTCTTCACAAGGAAACCAAAATTGATTTGTGTTCATATTATCTTCATATAATTCAAAAGGCATTGAGAGTTGATATTATCCTCTTAGGAATCCAAAATTCTAGAGTCAATAGTGTAACAACCATAGATTTTGTATCAGTTAAATTAAATACTATGTTTGATAACATCGTTCACATTCTAAAACCAAAAAATGTATACAACAACATGATATGGAAAATTATTTGTAAATATATATTAAATATTTTAATGGTAGACCATAAAATATTTAGAATCTAAATAATCAATTAGAGTAAACATGGTAGAAGATTATTTTCAAAAAAAAATTTCTCTGCAAAATGTATTTCCGTTTAAAATAATAAATTAAAAATTCCATATTTTAAATTTTAAAAAATAAATTTAGTTTTTTAATTCGCCGCATAAAAATTTACGTAGTATTTTTTTCTGAAATGTTTGAATTTCAATTGAAAAATATAGTGTTTAAGAAAATTATAATTTTTCATGATTTTATCATTATATATGATTAGAAAAAAAAACTAAGAAACGTTTTATGTAATAAAATATTTATTTATGGAAGAACATTTTTCACTTCAAAAAAGTCTATAACTTATTATTCTTTATATAATATTTTTTAAAACTAAATTAAAATGATTCATTAATAAATAAAATTCTTTTTAGTCTTTTCATCAAATAACGGTTTTAGATGGTGAAATTATGTTTTTTTTATTTTAAAACCTAATATCTTTTATTTGTGTAATTATAAATTATTTTATAATATTAATATCAGAATCTAATATTATTAAATCATATATATATATATTTAGTGCTACAAATTTTATATTTATAAAAATATTTTTTACGAGATTTAGTATGTTTTTTATAATAACTTTCCATACATTCAGAAATTTTATGAGTGTAAAATACATAAAAATTTTATTTCATAAATTTATAATTAGGTAAGAGGACTAATATAAAAATAACATTAATGCTAATGAGTAAGAATAAAAATTTATCACTAAGGAAAATATTAATTTCATTAAATGTTTAAATGTAAAAAACCTTAATAAAATTTTGCTTCTAACAAAAAGAATTTACTATAGGATTTTAGACCCTTACTTGTCCAAAAAACCCTATTTTTCCTCTTTTAATAAATTTATCCTTCAATATGGTAATGCAATTATTGAAAGATGATGTTTATTTTCAAAAGCATCCCTTTTCCCCTTTTATAAATGGCACCGCTTTCACCCTTCCTATATAAAATTGTCCTTTGATTGAATCTTTTAATCATTTCCCTTATACATCATCTATACCATGTCCCAAAAAAATAACCCCCCACTAAAATTTAGCATGATACTTTCAATTTTTGGGGATTTTTGTGGAAATATCAAGTCTCCAACATAAGTAAAATTTTCTTTCATATGTTTTTATTCATAATCATAGTCATCCTAATATCTTATAAACATAATAATATGATTACATAATTGTTATTATTATAATTATATTTTATTTATATTCATGTTATAACCCTTATTTATTCATTTCCAACCACATATATAAACCTACGAACAACGTTAGTGTGTTACAGAGACTAGAACTTCCATGAAACAATGTCATTTTATTTTTTATTACAGACTTCATGGATGGTAATAATGGTTGTACTTATTAATAAATATGACATATATCATGTAATTAATATTTTTAAATATCAATTTAATATACACCTTCAATACCTCTCCTTAATTAAGAACATGGAATTCCAAACATGCATACATTAGGACTCCCACCTCCATGCTGAAACAATTTACGTTTTCTATCTAGATTTCCATAAATTATAAAAAATATTAAAATATGTAACGAATTGAATATAGTTACCATTAAAACTGGCACCATACCCAACTAGTGACAATGACCAAAGGGCATTCCTAATCACAATAAGATGGAATAAGTTCATGGGTATAATAAACTGAAAATTGGGAATGATTTACCTGATATTATAAACTTAAAACAACAAACGAGTCCAATAAAATGGATCTGGATTTTTCAAACAAAATCATCCTTTAACAAGTTTCAGAATTAAATTAAAAAATTAAAAAAAAATGTTCAAAGACCATTAAAAAGGTAAAAAACAAAAAATGGTAGCCCAAGAACCTCCACATGCAAAGAGGCACCACCCTCATGTTATATCCAAAACATCACATCACGATGGAACTTTAACAATCTGAACCACTCGCACAAAGTTGTACCCAATCCTAAGAAAAATGTAACCAAGTATACATAAACCCAATGCTGTAAGTAGTGTGTGATCCAATCCCTATTAAGATACCACCACTAATAGATTCCATGTGATAAACATTCAAGAAGCTTTCATGTTTTCAAAAAAATGATGTACTAGTTACAATTTCTAGAAGATGAAATATTGAATAAAAATAGTTTTCAATTTGGATAATATAATGAATCAACACTTTTAAAATAAATTCCAAAGATACTGAATTTTCCATCCAATCATACAGTATTCCAATGGTATGTATAAATCATATAATGAGCACAAGCAACAGGAAATAGTCCCTAGGCACTAGCTCGATGTGGGTCCTTGGTACCTCATATCTCGATGAAAGTAACAATCATAGATATCTTCTCTCATAACATACCCATAACCTATTGGTCCCCCATAATCATCATCATAGTTTATTTAGAGTTTTATGTGTCAATCTTGCTATGTGAAACTGAGTCCCAACCCCACGGGATCACTACCATACTAGTACACATCCACCCACCTACATACCTGGGTTTCCCTATTATGCTCAAACAATTTCAACAAGCCAAGAAATATAATTTCCAAATAAAAATAACACTTCCACATAAAACATTAACCAAACATCCTATACGTGTATCACACTAGTCATATAATCCACTTTTCATTCAAATTCATTTTTAAATCACACTCACACCAAAATAGCCCACAACACATTTTTCTTATCTTTCACAATTAAACAAATCCATTAAAAATTTTGTAAAATCTTTCACAAGTTTCTAAAATTTACATAACATCCCACAAACATTTTACATAATACCCTATTCATAAAAAGAATTCATTTTTCACATCACACTCACACAAAACATCCCAAAAACATGTTTTTCACCCACATCACAATTTCATTAATCACCTCGATGAAGTTCAAAACATTATCAAAATTTTTGACATCAAAACTGACCAATTTATCTTTAAAAACATATATTAGATGAAAAAACCCACAAATACAGTACATATACATCCTTTTTCCACTTTGTTTAACCCAATAGAACATTTACAATTTTTATAAAATGATCCCAACGGGTGTAACAATGTTTTTCACACAAACCCCATTTCAAAACACTCTGTCAAATCCAAAATCACACCAATGCCAATCCAAATCAAAATTGGAATCCATTTAAACATTTATAAAATGAATATCAAGTATTATAAAATCACCTCGAATAATACCATAAAAGATGCACATGAAAACACACATTTTTATAAAACACTTTCAAGAAGAATAACGTGGTTTTATATAAAAAAACATTCAGAACCCCACTTTTAAACCCAAAGGCACACCCATACCCTACCCATGAAAAATCGGAAGCCCATGAACATTTAGTATTCCAATTGAATATGTTATAAAATACACCCAAATACTACCTCAAGAGTTACACATGAAAAACATCCAACTTCAACCTAAAATGATACTATAAAATTAAACACTTAACCAAATACATCAAAAATAATTTATGCACCACATAAAGCATATGAGGAGAATTAAAATTAGTATATAAAGAAATATAACTCATCAAAAAAATTTACACATGGATCCACCTACCTTTTTTTGTCGAAACCCTCAAATCATGGTGCAAAACATCAACCGCACCAATACCGCACCACAATGAAGATAAAACTAACCTAAAACCACAATATTTCACCCAAAATACAAGAAGTTAAAACCTATGTTTGAACACAAGATTCTAGAAATTTTAGAACTCAAGAATGTGTGGATGAAACCCTATGGAGAGGTAATTGATCAAAGAGATAATGACTTACTTTCATAATTTTGATGTTACCCCCATCAAATATCCCTTAAAAATTGTGTCCCAAGGGAGGGGGAGAGGGCTTGTAGTCTATCCATGGAGATAGATAACGAAATGGAGAAGATATTTGTGTATTACGTTTATTTTTGGAAGAGAAAAAGTGTCAAAACACATCAATTTTTAAGGTGTAGGACACCCTTTTACAGTTTGGCAGCACAGTTTGGAACTGTGCGACCAAACCGTATGACCAGTAATTGCCACCCAAAACCATACCATTCTCCTCAAATATCAGGAGTGTCCAAGGGTGAACCCAATGGGTAATTATAGGGCAAGGATAGGAGAAAAAGTTTCCAAAAATAAATCATTATCTTCTCCCCCAAAACTTATCTAACTCAAAAGTAAAAACCACCTGAACAATATACCACATAAGTTGTGCCACTAGGAGTGTCACTAATCCAACTCCAAAACACCACAAACTCGCACCATAAATTTGAAAAAGGATTAGGCCAATTAATATAAAATAACCCCCAAGTCCATGTTCATAGATCAAGAACTTACGAGAAACCAAAAATTCAAACCCGGAGCACCCGGAAACCAAGAGAAATCTAAGAACCAAATGCGGATTTGAACAAAGCAAGGAATTAAAAATCCGGGTGAGAAAACATATGATTCATTATTATAAAGATAAAAAAATTAATTATATTTTTTTTATAATGGTATTATGTCAAAATAAATAGATCATTAATCATACACTCTAATCGAGCTAATGAATGTTCATGTATGGGTTGATTTAACCTCATATGTGCACAATGTTTTAAAATATGATTTTAGATAACTAAAGAAACATGAAAAATAATTCAATTGTAATATTTTTATAAATTCCTTATTATTATATATATATTATATTATATTAAATATATAAAATTTTATTAAAAAAATATTTTGTTTTCTAATATTACCAATATTATTCGTCATAGATTCAATTTTAACACAAACATGAATACACCCAATGTAATTAATAAATAGAATATTATAAAAAATTGTACATATAAAAGTAAATATATAATTATAATGTTCAATATAATTTATATAATAATCTTAAATTGGTTATTTATGATGTAAATCATTTGTGTCGAATGAATCCTGAACAGATTAAGGGATTTCTTTTCAATTTAACTACATTGAGAAACAGTTAAATTTAATACACCAATTCATTATTAAGTGGTGTTTATACTAACTAATTGATATAACAGTTAATAAATAAACATTTAATTCTCATTTTTGAACATTACTTCTTGTATTTCCCTTTTATGTGTTTTTTGATTGAATTTGTACCCATGTCATAAGGATTTCATCTTAAAATTTCGTTCTTTCAGACACTTTTTCTATTATGCACCTAATTATATTAATGTGGATTATATAAATACTATTTTAGATATTATATAATTAATTTTCTTTTATTAATTATAAACTATGTTCTGTTTTTATCTCTACATTCCATAAATATTTTATTTAAATGATCCTCATGTTGTAAGACGTTTTCATTAATCAAATCTTTTCATTGGGTTATAGAAAATCATATTTGACTATTACCATTCATGATTGATCTATTACAACCTATGATTAATTTAGGTGTTATTTTCACCTTCTATTCTTGGAAAATACCATTTCACCCCAAATTATTCTTCCCAGAATATTCTTTGGTTTTTTAAAATCATTTTCTATTTAGAATAGTCATTGTTAATTTTAATGTGTTTTTCATCCACAAAAATGATTTTACATCCCACCAATGTTCTCATATTACTAGTGAAAAGTGAAATTAATTTTTATCTATAATGATTATTTCTTAGTCCCTTAAATAATTTTAAATAAATATTTCACCATACTTTTAAGGATGTTGTTATTCAATATCATTGTTTCAAAATATTGAATTGGGTTTTCCTTTCCTTAAAAATTAAAACATATAGTATCCACCCCATATTTTGTTTAAATGAATTTTATGACTTTTTATAGGTACTCTTATTAAATATTACATTTAAAATTAAATTTTTTATCTTATTTTAAATTTTGTTAATAACGTTATGTTTTTTACATACATACAATATTAAATATTATTTTTAATAGTAAAATTTTTAAAAGTAAATTTCTATTGAATTTTTTATACTTTTATAATATATATTTATAAATTTATTTCTAAAATAAAATTTATTTGAATGTATGTTTAATTATATTTTTTTCAAACCACATTGAATTTTCAAGGATCATTTACTTGGATCATTTTTTATGTTGTTCAAATGTTTTTTCTCTGCCTTTATAAAACTATTTTATGAACGTAACTTGTCCTTAGATGTTATTGAAAGGTTTTTTTGAAATTTTTTATTAGTTACACTTTTTCTCATACTCCAAGGGTTGAATTTTATTATATGATGGTTTGATCACTTCTATAAGTTATCATGGTATGATTTATTTTTGAAAAATTGGGTTTTGATATCCTATGATTTCTTTAGTTTATGATATATGATTATTTTGGGTGATCATTTTTTTTGTGTCAAAAAATTTAATTCATGATGTTATTTTTTAACATTTGTATGTTTTATGATTCCCACTTTATTATGGTTCTTTGTTTAGTAAAATTGAATGATTTATATTGGGATGTTTAATAAACCCATTATATTTACAAGGATTTATGAATATATTTTTATGAATGAAGTAATTTATTTCAAATGTATGTATGGATGATGATATGTGAGGTCATATATTTCACTAAAATTTCTTAGTATATGTTTATGTCTTATGATCTAAAAATGTTACATATATCTATTTATCCCAGGAAAAATTACACATGAGAGGATTTATCTCAAGTCCATGAGGCACACATGAGAATTTATCCTAAGGTAATGATGTACATGAGATGATTTATCCCATGTTAAAGGGTATAGTGGATGATTTATCCCAAGCCAAATGGAACATGGAAGGATTTATCCCTATACAAAATGGGTGCACCAGATGTTTTTTCCTGATCCCAATGGTACATAAGAGGATTATCCCAAGAACATAAATTTTCATAGATTTTTTTTTATTCATAATTTGTTATGCCCATAAGTGTTATATGTCTTCAGGTTTTTCATCATAACAAATTAACTTCTCATCATGCATTTATTTTCTATTAAATTCCATGTTTTCATGATTATGACTTATTTTTAATGTATTCGTAGCCACCACGACTCTAATATCCTAGAGTTGGTTCCTTAGTTAATTATACTGATGTATAATCAAGGAATAAAATATTGAATAATTGATCTGTTTAGATATTGTAGATAACCAGGTATATAAATGAAACCAATTTTAATTTGGGAATAGAATATAAAACATAATAAATAACAAATTTAAACAAACTGCATCCTCAAAAACTCATTCAGTGATTTTTTATTCATATAATGGGGATATGAAACTAAAAAAGGGTGAGCTCAATTGATCCGAAGGGGTTAATTATAGTGGATGATATCATGAAGAAGTAAGAATAATCAACATAGTATGGAAAATAAATGAAAACACATTCCATTTAAATTAAATGATTATAATGGTAAGATAAGGTAGAATCAATGTGGAAGTCTAAATAACATTAAAAATACATTTCATTAAAAAACGAGAATGAAATGAATCCATAGAGAAAATCAAAGAAAAATATCATGGATAATATTTATAAATTAATTGAAAATTAATAAAATTATTCAGTATTTAATTTCATTTTTCCAAGGCACATGATTCCCTTACCATCAAGATCTATCCCCATGATGGTTCAAAACAGTTGGTTAAAAAAATATTATTTGGCCAACTGATTCATATCATGTGACTACCAATGCATTAAGTAGATATATATAACCATTCCACACTTATGTCTTCCATGTCCAAAAAATTATTGTGATATCTAATAATCAAATTAATTCATAAATAATGGGACTTATATATGAATATAGATATTGAGTAATGAATACAGATTTATCAATATTTCCCCAGATAAACAAATTGAATTAAATTTAGAACACCTAATATAGAATTATATATGATTTAATAAATAAATACATCATCAATAGTATTCATATTTTATGGAAATTTATTTTCCAATCATCACAAGAAAATATACATTTCAATGGAAATGTATTGAGTAAATAAATGAACAAAGGAAGTGAATGTTAGCACATTCCTTGAACAAATCCTCATAAAAAATCTATTGGAAAAATAAATATCATTTCAATACAGCATATCCCAAGGGGACTTTATATAAAATAAAGGGGTTTTGTCATTGGATAATATAAATTCCATAAAATATCATTAATAAAATTCTTGAGGAATATATCAATGTTATTTTGAAAATCACATTTTGGAACTATAAATTCACCAAAACTTATGAAATTATTTTTCCTTAAAATAACCTATGAAACATATAAAATATTATTTATTACATTTTATTGGTCATGAAGTCTAAAATTCCATTCATTCTATAATTTTTAATACAAATTTTCCATTAACATTAACAGTAAAAGGAAAATGTATAGAGACCCAGCATTTTCTTACATTACTATTACATCATTTTAAAGATAAAAACATAATATTATTACACATAGAGGATCCAAAGATTTAGTGTCTTGGGAAAACAAGGAACATATATAACAATTACAACATCAAGCATAAATATTTTTTGTAATTTCTTCTTCTCTAACTTCTTTTTGGAACTTGACCCCTCTTTAGTACATGTAGTCACATGAGGATATACATCAAAAGGGGTGAGCTAAAATCCTAGTAAGAGGATAGATAAGAACAACATTGAAACGGGTGAGAATAACATTGGCAATGATTAATGAACATGAGAGAAATCATAACTGAAAGACTTGAAATGTAGAAATGCATAAAAAATGAAACAACATGTATTAGTGGTTAACTACCACACATAATTGTGAACAATGCTAGAATCTTGTTCACACATCATTTCACATTAACTCATCATATTAATCACTTTACACAATGCATTGGAGAGCTGTATAATTTCGGGCGTACCCATCACATTGAAACAGTCATTTTGTGCTATATAATTCCGGGCACACCTATCACATCAAAACATTATCATTTGTCATGCATGACACAATATAAATCTATCAAAAAATGAACATGAATAACCCATGTAAATTAATGGGTTTCATCTCATAAGGAACAATTCATAAACATTTGGTTCCCAAAAGAAGGAGGGAATAATATACATGTTACAAGAACTGTCAATTTTGAGTGGGAAGTAAAAGGTGTGTTCTTATGGGAAGTAAAAGGTGTGTTCTTAAAAGGTGTGTTCTTTTGGGAAAAAAATTTTTTTTACATAAACACTAGTGGTAAAAATGTATATCCCATAAAAGTAAATAAAAATATGAACAAATTATTTTTGAAGAGTAACCATATCAAAAATAAAGTGAAAGAGGGGGAACCCGAAGAAAGAAAGTGTTGTTTGATATTTTTCTTATACCCTGAAACCAAACGCTTCCTTATCTTTAATGTCATGTATAATGAAATTATATTCAGTAATTAGAAATTAAAAAACCTTTTATACATTAATAAGGTACATTTTCGTTTCATTATGTTATTTTATGGGCCTTTTATGAGTTAAAGTGTTTAAAAACATTGTTCGGGAATGTTCATTTTTATTGTTTTCTTGAGTGGTTCACTTGTATTCATAAATGAAAGTTTTTGTGGAAAATGGATAAACCTATAGTCTTGATATTTCATGTTATTAATGATATTATAGAAGTTTAAATGATCTTATAGTAAATTAAATTAGATTCCATGTGAATGAATCAATAGATAATAATTAAAGGATGATTATTTGGGTTAATTTGGTTGGTTTTCGACCACAACGAACTTGTTTTGATTAATGATTTAGTAATATGTACATAATTAGTTAAATAACTTCAAATAGGACATATTATATATAAAATATTCCGATTCGACCATAAAAATGGTTTCATGACCCTATTTGAAGGTATAAATGGAAAAAGAAAACATGTTGTTCTTGAAGGTGATAAATTAACACCTCACGAAAAACATTTTCTCTTATAACATAAAGGAAGATAAGAAGTGGGTTGAATGATATAATATTCGATTAGTATCATAAAATTCCATTATATTTATAATACTAGATTTACAATACCAATTGGATGAATATAGTTGGGGAGAGATTAAGAAATGAACATGAAATTAAAAGGAATTTAATGGAAAGAGAGAGGGGGGATTACCTCTTAAATCTTCCTCTAGAGATCCTCATTAAGGAAGCTAGGATTGGTTTTTTGATGAAACCAGTATCTCTTGGACGTGGGATATGTTTTAGGGACGATACTTGGGTAGAGTTTAGGAAAGTCTTGAATTTTGAGAGGTGTGAGGAAATGAGGGTGTGAAGGGTGGTATTTATAGTGGAGGGGAGAGGGGTTTTCTCAATATAAAATTAATTAGTTTATTATTTCCCCACAATACAAGGAATATTGATCCTTTTATGACCATTAATAGTAATTTAATCATGTGATCCCGAACCAAGTGGTCTTACATCAGCTGAACATCATACCTGACTCTATAACTTTCTTATTTAGTGTATTTTGTAAATTATGGTATTTCACTATTCATAAAAAATTCAAGTATTTCAGAAAAATCCCAAAAACTTCACCCCAACCATTTTCCTATGTGTAGAATCCAAAAATGAAGTCCATTTTTTAATGATAAATTTATATATCTTTTTAATTTAATATTTAATAAAAATCATCATTTACTTGAAAAAAACAGTTCATAAAATTAAAGATGGCTTTATAATGATTTCAAAACTTAAGGTCTTAAAATTATCTTAAATCTAGAATACATGGATTTTTTAATTTATGACCATTTTTTAAGAAACAAAATTTCATTTAAATTAATTAATTATTTATAACTAATTATTTATGACTTATAAAAATACTAATACTTTTACTATGCTCAAATTGTCACTTATAAGATGCCTTAATTTTATTTAATTATTAATGGGAAAGGTTACTATTATTTTGGATGATTTACTATTCATAAGTGTCATATTACTATTCATAATGGTAGGTTACTATTAATAAGGGTATGTTACTATTCAGCAAAAATTATTTTTGTTTTATTAAACTCCAAAAATCATCTTGAACACAATTGTGTATGTTTGATTTTTGAAATTCAAAAAATAGATGTTTCTAAATTATGTTTAAAGTTCACTTAGAACTTAGTAGGATGTTATATTGTGATTTCATGTGATTTTATGACATATTTATAAGATGGTAAATTTTATTGAAAAACTTTGGGTCGTTATATTCTTTCCCCCTTAATAAATTTCACACTTGGAATTTTTTTTACACAAATAGGAGAGGGTACTTTTCCTTCATCGCCTCCTTTGGTTCCCATGTAGCTTCTTTAAACTTATGGTTCCTCTACAACACTTTGATACGGTGGGTTGTATTGTTGTGTAGAACCTTATCTCTCCTGTCTAGAATCCTTATAGGCTACTCCTCATAGGAGAGATCATCATCCAACTGTACCATCTCTAAGTTCAGTACATGTGATTGATCAGGTATGTACTTCCTCAAGAGTGATACATGAAACACATCATGAACATGATCCATATTTGGTGGAAATTAACGTTGATAGGCCACGGATCCTATGAGGTCAAGGATCTCAAAGTGGTCATTGTACCTTGGGGTTAGCTTCCCTTTCTTTCCAAACCGCATGACTCTCTTTGATGGTGGAATTTGAAGGAAAACGTTATCTCCAACATTGAACTCCAAGTCCATTCGATGGTTGTCAACGTAGCTCTTTTACCGACTCTGAGAAGCTTTGCTGTGTTTCTGGATTATTTGAACCTTCTCTGTCATCTATTTCAAAAGATCACATCCAAGTAGCTTTCTTTCTCCAACATCATCCCAACAGGTTGGAGTTCTACATCGCTTTCCATACAAAGCTTCATATAGAGGTATCTAAATACTTGATTGGAAGTTATTGTTGTACGAGAACTCAACCAATGGGTGATATTGATCCCATCCACCATTTAATTCTATAGAACATGCTCTTTGCATATCGTCAAACATTTGGATAGCCCTTTTAGATTGGCCATAATTTTGGGGGAGATAGGCTATGTTGAAATTTAATTCAGTAATTAAACCATGTTGATGACTTCCCCAGAATTTAGATGTGAACCTTGGATCACGATCAGAGACAATCGAGAGTGGAACTCGATGCAGTCTCACCACTCCCTTCACATATATCTTTGCAAGTTGATCAATCTATAGGTCTTCCAAAATAGCTATAAAATGAGAAGTTTTGGTGAGTCAATCAACCACAACACATATTACATTATTTTCCTTTGACATTTTTGAGAGACCCGTGACAAAGTCCATAGTAACATTTTCCCATTTCCACATGGGTATAGGCAATGGATGCATAATCCCTTTGGAGTTTTGTCCTTCTACATTAACTTACTGACATACCAAGAACCTTGATATATATTATGTAACCTCATTCTTCATGTTATCCCACCATAAGTGTTCTCAGAGATTGTGGTACATCTTGGCACTCCCAAGATGGATATAGAATGTTGAGCTATGTGCATTGTCCAATAGCTCTGTCTTTTTCTCGTGTGATGAATGCACACATAGTTGTGTCCCAAACTGAATCACACCATCATCATTGATGTGGAACTCTTGTAACTTCTCTTCCTTTACTGCATTCACATTCTTTTGTAACTCCAAATCATCCCTTTGTGCTTCCTTAATCTTTCCTAGGATGGATGGTTGAGCAATCATTTGGGCAAGGTAGAATTTATACCCTTGCCTTATGATTTATAATTCCATCCTTTTCATATCCAAGAAGATGGGGTATTTCTAAATCCATAACATGGATAGAGCATAAGGTTCTTTTCTACTTAGAGCATCAGCTACCTTATTCCCCTTTCCAGGATGATATTGAATAGAGAAATTGTAATCCTTGATTGGCTCTAACCATCTCCTTTGATGCATGTTGAGCTCCTTTTGTATGAATATGTATTTTAGGCTCTTGTGGTCGATATATATGTCATACTTCTCACCATAAATGTAGTTCCACCAGATTTTCAAGGGAAAAATTACGGCTTCCATCTCTAGATCATGCGTCGTTTATTTCTGCTCATGTATCTTCAACGCCCGTGAGTAATAGGCTTTTAAATTTTAATATTCCATTAGTACACAACCCAATCCTTTCTTTGAAACATAACTATATATCACAAAACATTCCCCACTTTTCGGTAGTGTGAGTACGGGTAAAGTGATACGCCTTCACTTTAGCTCCTTGAATCATCCCGCACATTCTTCTGTCCAGATATACATTACCCATTTCCTTGGTAACTTATTTAGAGAGCTTGAAAATCATGAAAAATTTCTCACAAAACATCTGTAGTACCCAGCTAATCCATGAAAACTACGGATTTATTTGACAGTAGGGGGCCTGGGCCATTCCTAAATCTCCTTAGTTTTTGAAGGGTCCATAAAAATTCCCTCACCTGTGATCACATGTCCCAACAACGTGAATTGATTCATCCAAAAATCACACTTGCTAAACTTGGCATATAACTTCTCCACTGTCAATGTCGCCAAAACAAGTCTTATATGTTCTTCATGTTACTCGTTTCTATTGAAGTAGATGAGAATATCATCAATAAACACGGTCACAAATTTTTCAAGATAATGTCGAAAGACACTATTCATGAAATCCATGAAAATTGTAGGGGCAATAGTAAGTCCTAAGGGAATAACCAAATACTCATTGTGCCCATACCTTGTACGGAAGGCAGTCTTCTAAATATCTTCCTTATTCACCTTTAGCTGATGATATCCTGAACAAAGATCCACATTTGAAATGTATTGATCTCCTATTAACTAATCGAAAATGTCATCAATCCTTGGAAGAGGATACTTGTTCTTTATGGTGATCTTGTTGAGTTCCTGATAATCAATACACAACTGCATTGTTCCATCCTTATTCTTAACAAAGAGCACTGGCGCACCCCAAGGTGATGCACTAGGGTGTATGAACCCTTTGTCCAGATGATCTTGAAGCTGCTTCTTTTTATCCTCCAGTTCGATAGGACCCATCCTATAGGTACATGTTGAGATAGGAGTAGCTCTGGGTATGAGTTATATTGACAAATTTCCCTCACGATCCAAGTGAATTCCAGGTAACTCTTCGAGAAATACATCATTGTATTCCCTCACGACGGGTATTTACACAACGATGGAACTTTCCTTTGACCCAACCATTTGAGAGAGGTATAATTATTCATAGGGTATCAACACCCATAGAGATGAAGGATTTTTCAATGGATATTCATGAACTTCCTTGCATTTTTATAGGAGAATGGTATGGTTTGTAATATGAAAAAATATTTCCTTTTCTCTATTGTTAAAACGTGATCTATATAACGAGAGCCAATCCATTCCCATTATAGGGTCGAATTCCACCAAGGGAAGTATTACGAGATTCACTGGAAGAATCTTCCTAAATATGCCAAGAGGAGAAGATTCAAACACTTGGGTTGCAATGATTGCACCACTTGGTTTTTTATAGATATCTCTACTACAAGGTTTCGGGACTTCGATTCTATAGTTATATCAATCATTCAAGATATAAATGAATGCATAAAACCAAAATAAAATAATAATTTTTCCATTATTGAGTAAATAGGAACTATACCTTACATAAATTCATTATCACGATCCACTTCTGCAGTAGTGAAGGAATATTCCTTCCCTTGTTCCTTTGGCTTTGGTGGTTGCTGACATTGATTACCCTTGATAACTCTAGGTTTAGTGCACTCGCTTGAATAGTTCCCTAGCTCTCTATAGTTGTAGAATTTAACTATGAGTGGTTCTCTCCTTTCTTCGGCTACATTATCCTTCATTTTTGTGTCTTTTAGACACTCTTGATCATGGTGTCCTTCTTTCCCACACTTGAATCACTTCCTCGTCCCCTTGAGGCAGTTCCCATGGTGTAACATCCCAATTTTTTTGCATGTGGGTCGTTGATTTTTCTTCCCACCTTTGTCATTAGATCCACAATCTTGAAACTCCATCTTTAGAATCTTATCACCATATCCATGGGACCATTCTCCAAACTCTATCTCCACTTTAAGATCACATCAAACATCTTCTTCATAAATCCCAGAGTCTCGAATTGCAAGAGCCTTTCAAATGTGTGGTTTTAATCTACTAAAGAATCTATCAATTTTTCTATCATTATTGATAAAAAACCCGATGCATACCTTGAAAGACTTATGAAATTATCTTCGTATGTTGCAACAAATTCTCCTTCTTTTTTCATGAGATCTATAAATTATCTCTCCATATTTTTTTGAAGAGGTCTTCGGAAATACTTTTTAAGAATCATTATCTTAAAATCATCACATTCGATCTCTTCAATTTCCACCCTTTACTTTGTGTTCTTAATAAAATCCCACTATTGATAGGCCTCTCCATCTAGATGATAAAAATCTAGTGTCACCTTCTCTTTCTCTGAAAAATGAATCACAGAAAAGAACTTCTCCATGGAGTTGACCCACTGCTTCGCAACTAGTGCATCAGAAGATCCACTAAACGTCTGTGTTCATTGCAGCATAAACCATTCGATAGCCAGTTTCTCTCTATTTAGTGAAGGAGGATGTTACCCATTATTATAGTTATTGTTCATTACCTGATATAATTGGGTAATCATCACCATTATGTTTTGAACTCCACCTCCCAAATTATTGGGGATATCATTCGGGCAATCATTTCTTGGCCCTTGCACGAGTTGTTGGCCTAGTTTCTCCTAGTTCCCACCATTTTCTAAAACAGAAAAAATGTTATAACAAAACATAATTCAACAATTCATGAATAACCTATTCATTTGTACTAAAATCATAACATATGGGATCCCTATGTAAAGATTATTGTGTGAATATTTGTACTTATTCTCATGCAAGAGGTTTTTTCTAGGGTTCACTAATCCTAATCCCCAAATAAACTAATCCTTTCCTTAGATACCAAATATAGTGACCCAAAATTTTCTTAAATTAATATTACATAATTTCAAATATAAGAAACATAATATTATTACACATCGAGGATCCAATGTTTTAGTGTCTTGGGTAAACTAGGACCACACATAACAATTACAACCTCAAGCATGAACATTTTTTGTATTTTCTTCTTCTCTAGATTCTTATTAGAACTTGAACCCTATTTAGTACATGTAGTAACCTGAGTATATACATAAAAAGGGGTGAGATAAAATCTCAGTAATAGGATATATAATAACAACATATCAATGGGTGAGCATAACATAGGAAAATATTCATGAACATGAGAGGAAGCATAACTAAAATACTAGAAATGTGGCAATGCAAAAAAAATGAAACATCATGTATTTGTGTTTAACTACCCCACATACTGGTGAACAAATCAAGAACCTTATTCACACATCATTTCACATTAACTAATGAGAATAATAACTTTATCCATTTCATTAAAGTGCTGTATAATTCTGGGCTCACCTGTCACATTGAAACATTCATTTTGCGCTATATAATTCCACGTGCACCCGTCACATCATAACATTATAATTTACCAACCATGAAAAAATAAAAATATATAAAAAATGAACATGAATAACCAATGTAAAGGAATGGTTTTCAAATCATAATTAAATATTCATAAACATTGGGTTTCCAAAAGTAGGAGGGAATAACATACATGTTACAAGAACCATCAATTTTGAGTGGGAAGTAAAAGGTGTGTTCTTAAAATAAGAGTTCTTTGGGAAAAAAATTTTGTTTAACATAAACACTAGTAGAAAACATTTTTATCCTGGAAAAAGAAACGCAAAGATGAAAAATCTATTTTTGTGGAGTAACCATATCAAAGATGTAGTGAAAGAGGGAGAACCTGAAGAAAGAAAGTTGGGTTCGAGATTTTCCCCTTACCTTGCATCTGTATGCTTCCTTCTCTATAATGTCCTGTATAATGACAATATATTCATTAATTATAAATTAAATAACCTATTATACATTAATAGGGTTCATTTTGGTTTTATTTTCTAATTTTATGGTCCTTTTGATGAGTTATAGAGTTTAAAAACATTGTTCAGGAATGTACGTTTTTATTGTTTTCATGAGTGGTTCACTTGTATTCATAAATGAAAGTTCGTGTGGAATATGACTAAACATCCAGAACGGATATTTCATGTTATTAATGATATTAAAGAAGTTAAAAATATCTTATAATTAATTATATTAGATACCATATAGGTGAATCATTAGATAATAATTAAATGATGATTGTTGGGGTAGATTTGGGCAGTTTTTCGACCACAACAAACATGTTTTGATTAATCATTTAGTAATATATAAATAATTAGTTACAGAACTCTAAATAAGGAATATTAAATATAAAATATTTTGGTTCAACCATAAAAATGGTTTCATGACTATATCTAAAGGTATAAATGGAAAAGGAAAACATGTCGTTCTTGAAGGTAATAAATTAACACCTCACGAACAACTTTTTCTTTTATAACATAAAGAATGAGGAGAAGGGGGTTGGATGATATAATATTCCATTAGTATGATAAAATTATAGTATATTTATAATACTGGAGTTACAATACCATTTGGATGAAGATAGGTGGGGAGATATTAATACATGAACTTGAAATTAAAAAAGAAATTTAATGGAAAGGAGAGAGAGAGGAGAATTACCTCTTAAATCCTCATCTTGAGATCCTCCATAAGAAAGCTAGGCCTGGTCTTTTTATGAGACCAGTAGCTCCTGGAAATGGTAGAGGGGATAGGGAAGATGATTGGGAAGAGTTTAGGAAAGGCTTGAATCTTGAGAGGTGTGAGGAAATGAGGGTGTGAAGGGTGGTATTTTTTGTGGAAGGGAGTGGGGTTTTCTCAATATAAAATTCATTAGTTTATTATTTCTTCACAAGACAAGGAATAGTGAGTCTTCCATGACCAATAATAGTAATTTTATCATGTGATCCCGAACTATGTTAGATTACATTAGTAGAACATAATACATGACTCTATAATTAGCTTATTTATCTTATTTTGTAAATTATGGTATTTCACTATTCATAAAAAATTCATGTATTTTAGAAAAATCTCAAAAATTCACCCCAACCATTTTCAACAACTATAATTCAAAAATGAAGTCCATTTTTTAAAAATACATTTCTAAATAAGATTAATTTAATATTTAATTAAAATCATAACTTACATGAAAAAAACAATTTTTAAAATTAAAACTGCTTTTATAATGCTTTCAAAAATTATTTAAGGTCTTAAAACTATCTAAAATAGTGAAGAAATAGATTTGGTAATTTATGAACAAATTTTAGTAAAATAAATTTTATTTTAAATTAGTTAATTAAATATAAGTAATTATTTATGACTTACAAAAATACTAATACTTTTACTATGCTCAAATTTTCACTTATAAGATACCTTAATTTTTTTAATTATTAATGGGAAAGGTTACTATTATTTTGGAATAATAACTATTAAAAAGGTTCATATAACTATTCATAAGGGTAGGTTACAATTCATAAGGGTATGTTACTATTAACCAAATATTTTTTTTGTTTTATTAGACTCCAAAAATCATCTTAAACACAACCGTGTGTGTCAGATTTTTGAAATTCAATAATAGAAGTGGCTATATTATGTTTATAGGTCACTTAGAACATAATAGTTCATTATTTTGAGTTTTCATGTGATTTTATGACATATTTATAAGAAAGTAATTTCCATTGAAAAACATTAGGTTATTACGAAATGTGCATTTTTTTGAAAAATATATAAATATTAGATTGAAAACTATTTGTCAAAAGGAAACTGGGTAAACATTTATTTAATAAATCATTCGAAATATGTTTAAAATAATTCCAAAATATATTTAGAAATCATTATTTAAGAATAAAATAAATTTTATACATAAGATAGAAATGATATCAGATCTTCATAAAAACATTTTCTTAGTGAATTTAATCACTAATGAGTAGAAAAAAGGAAATATTACCTAAAAAATATCATAAATTACTATAGAGACAATTTTATATTGTTTTATTAGTAAATGATAACAAACTTTCCTTCAATTGAAATTAAATTATAAATAATATCAATTATAATGATATACTATAATAAACCCATGCAATGATAAAAATATTTAAGTGGGAATTAGCCAATAAATTGATTATGTGTATCAAATGTAAAACCAAATAAATAACATTAAATACCAAAATATTTATTAAAAATTAATTACAAACATAATCATAGGATGTAAAATACAATGAATGAGTAATATAACCCAATGAAAATGAATTACATTATGGAATTTTTTACAACATGGTAACTTTTTATTAGAATCCCCTAATATTAACTAATAATAATTAAAACATAAAATACAGTTAATAATGATTTATTAGTTATATTACATCTCAAATGGTAAGTATGTACAATATATAAAATAAACTTTTTTATAACATTACAATATTCCTCAATGAAATTAAATTGGGAAAAAATATCTTTCAATGATCATAACATTGAAGTGAAAACTAATTAATGAATATACTTTGTGTATAAATTTTTAATAAAAATAATAAAATGGTAAATACAGCATAAAATAATAAAAATTCATTATAAAAAAGTTTTTATCATGACTTAATTATGTAATTACACGTTTACCCCCAATGAATGGGCATTGAGTTAAGAAATCCATCACTCACATTTCCTTTGAGTGGAAGGTGATTCAAACTCTTATATAGTGGTCCTTAATCTGTTACTAACTTATAAAATACCCATATTATTATTTTTATATCATATATGATATTTTTCTAATATCTTATCACCCATATGTTAATAATTAGTCTTTAATTTTGTTGTTTTTACTATTAGTGGCTTTATTTTTCATTCATGTTCGGTAATGTAATTTTTGTTCTTATATATATTATATAGTTTCATCGTCCAAATAGTAATATTTATGGTATAATTTTCATATTTATACAACTATTATAGTTTTAATACCATTGAAAATTAATGATTTTGAGAAAAGAAGTATTTTATAAACATATAGATGGTAGGCTATAAATATGAATCAATAAAGTTTCTTTTTTCCAATTATCATTATTGAATGGAGGTAACTGAATTGTTATGTTTCCTGAATTATAAAAACTAATAAATACACTTTTACTTACATAAAGACTCATATATTTACCTTCCATGATGTGTGTTGATGAAAAGAGAGTAACATCGTTTCATGACGTTTGTTGTCCACAAGTACTTGAACGTCATTTTCATAATTCATTGAGTTATAAAGTAATAAAAATGGTTTATATTACCATTTTAGAATGTTAAATACGTTTTGAATATAATTATTATATCATTTATATCATGAAAATAATTAAATATATCCTAATCACCTTACATGTAAAGTGTTAGTGAAGTAAGAATCACATCACTTTGGGAGGCGGTGATCTGTCATACACACAAATGACATTATCGTGTCCCCCTACATAATGAAATTTAAATTTTTTTGAAATTTATACAATAACTCATATTGTTTAACTATGTTAATAATATAATATATTTATATAAATATATTTGTTCAATCATAACAACCAGCTGGGTGTTCTGTTAGTAAAAAATGAATGACGTCGTTTGGTGAGGTAGTAGTCTTTAATACAGAAGAATGATAATTTTGTAAACCATTTAATTAATGTTGAGGTGGTTGTATGACATGTACATAAAAAATTATTATATTTAATATAATTAGGTTTATATATCATTATTTTTTTTATAATTATTGAATGAGGTGGATGAATAAATAAAATTAAAATGTAAGTCTAAGGATGTTACCTCTTCTTCCGGTATCCTAGTTAGGATTTCTACAAAAGCCATCCTTATTTATATTTAATACCAAAATAAGGAACATAGGATTATATGAGATAATTTTGGATGGTATTTTGTAAGGTATTCCATGATCCTAATGGGTTTTAAGGTGTGAACATGAGAGTATATGGGTGGCCTTTTATAGTTGAAGTGAGTGGCATTCTTGTAATTTCCGAAAAGAATGAATTCGACCAATGCTTCTTTCCTATCAAAAGGCCAAAATAAAAGAAAATTCTTGATAACATAATTTATTATATCTTAAAATGGAAATAAACTATATTTTAGAAAAAATTTAGGTTATTTTAACCATTATCTATTTATTTTGACACCCATAGTAAATCCTTTTTTACCATAACCGCTGTAATTAATTATTTTTATTTTCACTATTCATTTTGTTCAAAAATTTTGTTAATATAAATATATATTATATATAAATAAGAATAAAAATATAAAATTAATTTTTACAAATTAAATTCATAGATATGGAAAAAAAATTATTTCAAATTTGTGCCACAAACACAATAAGAAAGACTGTTTTCAAAGAGAAAATAATAAAATGGCTACACAATTTTGGTTTTAAATTTCCAAATTAAAATTATTAAAATGAAATAAGTTTTATTAAATAATATAATATATATATAATTTTACTTTAAAACCAATTAAAAATTAAATTTAACAATATAACAATTAAAATGATAACATAGTTTAAAATTAAAATTCAGCATTTTCACTATTCATCAAAAAAGAAATCATTTCCAAAAAATATCAAAAATTTACCTTAAGAATATTTCGATATGATGATTTATAAACATAAGTTTATTTTTTCATATAAATTTTCTATTTTTGGTAAAAAAAATAATTTTTAATTTTCTGTACAAAACATGAATAACATCTCTTTTAGAAAAATACAATTTTTTCTAAAAAACTATCATTTTCATCCATGTAATTTTTAATTATATTTAGAATAATTAGATAAAAATGTACATGTGTAAACATTATATTTTTAATAATTTATTTTGTTCTATCCATATTCACTAATTATTGGTTAGTTTATAATTGTCTTATTTAAGGAATATTTTAATAGAGTATCGGGATTAATTAAAACCCATTGTTTCATTCCCCATACAATATTTAAATGATTTAATTAATTCAAAAAATATATATCATAATGTCTCAGTATTTTTTATTTCCTTATACACATGGTGTTTTCTGTCATACACGATATCTAAAAGAATTTCAATATTTTAAATTCTAGGGTGTTACCTTCTCCCCACCTTAAATAAATCGCCTCTTCATAATTTAATATCAATATAAGTAATCAAGGAATTTTCATTTGAAAACATCCTTATTAAAATACTAAAATGTGATAAATGTTAAAAACACATGATAAAGAGAAATGTATATGAAAAATTCAACTGTAATAACACATACTTGGTTTCCCAAATAGGAAAACATGGTGAGAACTTATACATATAAGAGAAAAGTAACACCCAAATACTAATGGGGAGCGATATAGAATGTTGATCAAAATAAAGTGGGTTATCTATAGAATTTTAGAAACAAAAAAATCCGAAATTCAACGGGGTTGAAAAATTTCATTCGTGTCATAAAAAAATATGATAGTAAGAAAAATATTTATTTCGTGAACCTTTTCAAAGTGTTAGGGAATACATTATTATTCTAGACTAAGAACATATGAAAAGTTACATACTTTATATATCCTCATTTAATATTAAAAATTATATTTTTGGTCATTATTCAATAATTTTACACATAATTTATTACTATACGAAATAAATATTAAAGAACGGTTTTTTATGCCCAATGAACAAAAATTCACTTTTGAGGGAACATAACATCTATAATAGAATGATAAGTAATTCATTGGCCTCTTATTATTATTATAAAAAAAGGATAGTATAGGTTTCCATTATGCAAAAATATTCATATGGTGAATTAATACAGTAATCACTAAAACCTTATAAAATGTTCAACATAGATTGTTCAATAAATATATATCCTTTTGACCGTACATAAAGATTAATATCCAATACTTTATAATGAAGGTTAATAAATATCCAAAATGGTCTTATCATTAATATCTAAAAAACATGAATCAACAAATTATCTTCACACACCAAAAATGTGATTGCCTTATTCATTTATTTTCATGAAACATGGTAAAAACCTATGTTTCCATAGATCCTTATTGAAACATAAATTCTTCCTTATTCCTTAGATAAATAAGATATTATTTTATATACTGAATAAATTAAAAAAATTAACTCCATAAATGATAGAATATACTACTTTGTCAATAAATAATGAATCAGTTCTATGGTAGATATTACTACTAATTTTACTTTACCTTTACCAATCGTATCTTTATCACAACATAACATTTTCAATATCAGGATAATATTATGGTTTATCTTTCCATAAAAAATTAGTTTTCAAATATTTTAAACATTCCACTAAATAATTTTTATGGGCCATCAATGTCATTTAATGTAAAATTTAAAATGATTTTTGAAAAATTACTACATCACTATCCCTATACATAAAATAATTCTTATAGTATAGATATCATTGATAAAATACTAAAATAAAATAATTATTGAATATAAACACAATAATGATAATCATTCTACTTATTATGGGGTAATAAAATAATATTGAGCATGATATAGTAGCTACTTTTGAGGTACATTCCTTTGACACGTGGGGAATTAATTTTCGAAGTGGTCCATCTCCTTACTGTTGAAGCATTGAACATTGGAAACCCTTTTATTCCCATAAAATCACGAACATTGGGTAATATGTTCCCACATATGAGGAAAGATCATTTTACATTAAATAATGTGGTAGTGTGAATCCTTAAAAAATTATCACATGTGGAAAAGTCCTTCATTACAATATTTCTTTTATCTATTAATTTTTATTATATCATGGTTTTATATTTATTCAATTTTAATATATTAGACTTGTAGAATTATTTATCCATATTGGTAGCAAATTATAACATTTCCATGTTTGATGAGAATGATTGAGGGACTACTTATTTTCAAATAATTCTCTTATTCCTAGCAAAGAAGATATTAATAATGTTCTTTGGAACATAAATATTTTACATGGAATTCCTTTCAAACAATGTAATGTTAGATTCATAATTAGTTATATTTTCATATTTCTTTTGACTTAGATTTAAGAATTGTCTCTCCATATCTTCTAATTTCTCACAGGTAAAATACTTTTCCCATCAAATTACCTTAAATTTCATCCATTCCATGTTTGAAATTTTCACTTAGACTTTGGTTCTTTAATCAATAAACACTATTAATCTATATATATTGAAAGATGATGAATTTAAATGACAATATTCTCCCTATAATAAATTAAAATACTGATAAATATCTTCACCATGGAACATATCCATTTCTAATCTAAAAATGGATTTGTAGTCCCATTTAATGATGAAGGTTACTAACAAGGAAGTGATACAATAAAAAATAATCACATAGTGGAACATGTTTTTTCTACATTAGGGAAAGATCATTTGTCATAACATGATAAATATTCCCTACTATATCTATAATTTTCTTATTTCCACTACCAGGTATATTGGATTCTTTACTAGGGAAATATCTACATTAGCAATGAGTATTGATGCGGTTCTTCCTTCCAAACACCACTTCAATACAGTGGAATATACTTGATTATCTCAAAAAATTTATTATTTTAAATCATAATTTATAATCCAAAATATGATTTTACACATAAAATAAATTAGAAATTAATGCATCTTTTTAATCAGAGTTATAAATTCTTTTTCTTAGAATTATGTTTATTTTAAATTATATCAATATTGTTTGTAAATAAAATTTTAATTATTCTAAGAATATCGCATGTGAGTGTTAGACTATGTGCCCAATATGGAATGTTTTCGGGCATCCGGTGATGAATGGGTTTATCCCAATGTGCCCTTCTATGAGTTATTACCACTAGGTAACTTTGTACTAAAACCACATCAACTTCTAGTATCCAAACAGAGATGTATTTCTAAAAAAACAACATACTGACATCATCTCAGAAAAAATAGGCTTTTCTTATATACTTATCCCAAATCTTTATAATAGGGTTATATTCCCAAATATATGTTTTCATTAATCTAGTTAACAATTCTTCATCTAGACTTCCTATGATGGAATCTATAACTACAATAAATCCAACATACTAGATCCAATGTCCTAATGTTTTACATTGGAATTGATACAAGGATTCAAATCCCGAAGAAATGATTATATTAGAATGTTTTGATAATGACAGATATATATATATACATGATACCAATATTACATTGGGAAATGAAAATAATAAATAATGAATAACAAAATCAAACAAATTGCATCCTTAAAAACACATTCAATGATTTATTTTTCATATCACGGGGAAAAGGAACAAAAAGAATGTGGAAATCAAATTCCAAATAATGGTTCACTATAGTAGAAGATATCCGGAATCCAGAATCATAATAAACATAGAATGGTAAATAATTCAATACACATTCCATTTAAATAACATTTCTATAATATTAAGATAATGTATGACAAATATATAAAGGAAAATAATAATAAAGACATGTCATTAAATAAATATATAGAGAATGAAATGCATCTATGGATAATATCATATCGAAAAGATAATGGATAATAATAATAATAAAACTCTAAATGATCTAAATTATTTTTTATTCGATATAATTTTTCCTAGGAACATGATTCCCTTACCATCAATATCTATTCCCAAGATAGTTTAAAACTAATTGGTTAAAATACATCTGATCTGGACAACTAATTCATCTCATGAGACTACCAATGCATCGAGGGGATGCCTATAACTGGTCCCCACATATGTCTTACATGTCCAAATCATTCCTCATATGACGAATAACAAATATAAAATATAAAAAAATTCATATATCATTAATTATCTTTATTGATTAACGAATATAAATTTAGCTGTATTTCCCAATATAATCAAATTATTTTTAGTGTATAAAAAATTATGTATAAATGATATATATTTTATGAAATAAACGTATCCACGATAAATAATATGGATACATAATGGAAATTTAAAATCCAATGACCATAGGAATGTGAACATTTCAAGGGAATGTAATTGAATAAAAATGATGTAAGGAAGTGAGTGTCAATATTATCCTTGGAAAACATATTCATACCCCATGAAGAGGATAAATAACGATGGTATCAATACAACATATCCCCAGTATGGTATATCTAAAATAAATTTTTGTTGTCATTGGTGAATATAAATACCATTAAAATACCTTTTAAATATTCTTGGTAGAAATATCATTTTCATTTTTAAAATCACATTTTAATACAAAAATTTTACAAAACATTTTGAAAATAATATTCTCTGAAAATAATCATTGATTAATATAAAATAATCCTTAAATTATTTGAGTGTTCATGATAGCTAATTTTATTTTTCATTCCATCCATGATAAAACAATGATTCCATTAATATTTTTGACAAAATCGAAACCTGCATTTTTTTGAAAATGATGTTAATATTCCATTGAGAACATTTTTGAAAATAAAAATGGGTAAAAAAATATTTATGAAATCATTTGAAAATTATAAATACATTTTTTAAAACATTTTTTAAACCCATTCCATTGAAGAAAATGGATTTTCGACAGATGGTAGAAATGATCTATGGTTTTATTAAAAAATTATCAATTATTTTAAACCCCAAAGAGTGAAAAATGGAACTATTATATAAATTCAACATGAATAACAAGAGTATAATAAAATTAAATGGTTTTATTAGATAATTATCATATAATTTCCTTCCACTAAATTTCAAGAATAAACAATCTCGATTAGAATGAGATTATGAAAAAAACTACTATAAAAATCATAATGATGAAATGAGATATAAAAACTAAATGATTGTTGATAACAAATTAAAATAAAATTAAAAAAATGAAAAAAAAGTTATTAAATCATCATTAAACACATAATATTATGAGATCAAATACAATTATGGAGTAATATCAACCAATTAAAAGTAATTGATTTATGAGATGATTTACCTGTTGGTAACCCTTAATTAAAATCCCAATAGATGAATTAAATAAAAATAAAACATAAAATACTATGATGAATTAAATATTAACTTTATTACTTTTCAATGAGGTTTTATAAAAATAATATAAAAAATAATGTCAATAACATTACAATATGCCTCAATAAAATGTAATTGATCCAAAATCCATGACTATAATCATAATTTTAAATTTTTTTATTAGTAAATGAATATATTATATGTGTCAAATGTAAATACAAATAGAAAATTATAAATAAAAAAATATATTCAAAAATAATTATACACATGATCTTTTTTTGAAATAATCAATGAAGTTGATGATTAACCCAATGAATGGAAATTGAGTTAAGAAATCCCTGACCCCGTGTTTCCATTTGGATGAAAGTGATTTAAACTCATATATAATGGTTTTAAAAATGTTATTAACTTATAATAGAACCATATTAATATTTATGATACTATATATTATTCTTTTAAATATCTTATCACTCGTTCAATAGCAATCCTCCATTATTTTCATTGTTTCATGAGTTAATCTACGTGTTTTTTCTTTTGTTCTTTATCATGAATGTCAAGGTTATTTTGAATATTATATAGTTTTATCTTATCAGGAAAAATGATCATGACAAAAATATTATATTTATACTTCTATTATACTTCTTAGACCATCTATGAAATATAGTTCTATGAAATAAAGTACATGATGATCATGCAGATGGTAGGCTATAAGTACGCTTCAGTGACATTTCCATTTTTCAATGATCAATATGGAAAGGTGGTAAGTAATAAATTATCATTAAATAGTTATCATAATATTTTAAATAAAATTTTATTCTGTTACATATTATTATATATATAATATATGTTGTGTGTTGATGAAAGAGAGTAACATCATTTTGTGATGGGGTAGTTAACACATACACGGAGCACAGATAGAAGACCATTCATGATAATAGAAGATATAATATAAAAATATTTCCATAAAATAAATTTTATAAAAATAATTTGGTTATATTAACCCATATAGTTTTACTTTAAACATAGTAAATATATTTTTACCTAAAATACAATAATAAATCGTTATATTTTTTACAATTCATTTAGTTTGAAAATTAATTGAACATTATTAGTGATTGTAAATTATATAGATAAAAAATATGGAATCAATTTTTAAAAATTAAATTCACATAATTGGAAAATTTTAATTTTAAATAATTCTCATAGACATGTTGATAAAGTGGGTTCTCAAAGATAAAATGGTCAATATTTTACCATGTTTATGTTTAAAAATTTTAATATAAAAATATTCCAATGATATGTATTTTATTAATATATATAATATTTATCTATCGTTCCTTTTAAAAATAATAAAAATATAATTTATCAATATAAATAATAATAAAAAAGGTAGTTTTGAAATAAAATTCCTTATTTTTCACTATTCATCAAAAAAAGTCACACTTCATAAAAATACCAAAAATTCACCATAAGAGAATTTTTGTAATGTGACGTCAAAAATGATTATTTTCAAATAAAATTGAAAAAAACTGAAAAAAATTGTTTTTAATTTATCTGTTCAATGTATGACTAATCCTTCTTCAAAAAAATATAGTTTTTCTAGAAAAAAAATCTTTTCCTTATGTGTTATTCTTATATCAATATCTAATTAGTATACAAAAAATGAATCTGTGTAAACAATATATTTTTTAAAAATTTCTTTATTTATATCTATAGTGGCTAATTTCATGGATATGTTATAATGGTCATGTTTAAATAGTATTTTAATAGTGTATCATGTTTTTTATAAGATTTGTGTTGTATGTATCACAACCTATCAAAAAGTTTGGTTTTATTTGAAAAATAATATAATGAATTCTCATCATGTTATATTACCTTATATGATTTATATTACATGTAACAATTATATCGATTATGATGTTCATAATTTAAAATCATTGAGTGTTACAGTATTCCACAATTTTATGTAATTCACATACATTATATGATAATTGAGATGTGTTTGAGCTATGCTATAACTTTTAAGAATACTTAATGATTTTTATGAACTTATGGTACACTAACTATTATTTATATTTTAAAAAATTTATTTTTATATATTATTATGATATTTAGGTATTATATGAGTTTTCCTCCTTATTTAAAGTCTATTACTCAATGATAATTTTTTCCCTTATTTAGTGTTTGAGCTTACTCTTTTCTAGTGTTCCTAGACCCCATGCCATCAATATGATTATTTCATTTGATATATCTAGAAAATTTTGTATAGGTGAAAAATTGTGGATAAAATTTTACCTAATTTTTAAAATATGATGTTTATGTTTCTAATATCCAAGACACTAAAACAATCAGTCCTTGAGTGGTTAGACATTATTTGTGATGTACTTAATTAATCATGTTATCGTTGAATTATTTATTTATTTTTATCTTCGTAAACTATATTTGGTATCTTGGAAAAGGTGTAGGTATTTTTAAACATTATTTTAGATAGTAATGGAGATTAGTTTAGATAACATTAACGAAATCCCATGGAAAATGTATAAGGGATGTGTGTTAGTATAGGTCGGTATCTTTAAATATTGGTACAATATTTAGTATATAGTATTACCTGGAGATAAATGACTATATGGATACTATAATTGGTTGAAATGTCTATTTTAGATGAACTTAGGGGTATTAATATAATATTTTTCTTGTTAGGTGTTAATTTAATCTACATGTGGTGCAAGAAAAATATGATTAACTATAGATCAGGATTGACACACATGTGGGAAATTCATTGATAAATAACATTCTCATTAAAATTCATGAAGGCTGATTAGTTATGTAAAATAATTTGAATAATATGCATGGATGATTCCAACCTAATGAAATATGGATTTAACTAAGAGTTATTTTTTTTTGAAGTAATGGATAATGTAATGGTTTTATATAGTAACACATTTCAAGGATTATTTTTCCATAACTCTTTTATGATATAAATATTAATCACTCGTGACTAACTATATTAGTTTAATAAATTTATATATAAATGATATAGCATGTTAATAATGGATATGATAGAAAATATATTAATGGGGACCCACATAGGGTAAATAATGTCATTGAAAACCATGTGGTTATATTCACCCAAATATCACATGTTATTACCAATAAGTTGATACCCTCTAACCATCTACACTCATTAAATAATATGAGTATATAGTTTTATATTAGATCATGATTTTATGATAATGATGGAAAAACATTCAAATTTATAATAGTGAAGAGTTTATAAAGATTCTCCCAAGGGATTATCTCATAGGAACAAGAATGTTTATCAAGTATAAAATAACTAACCATATAACTAATTCTTATCGAAATGAGATAAACAAAATGATCAATGAAAAACAGTTGAAGATTTTACAATGAATCAAATGTACACAAATTCATATTTATGAAAAACTACACCATGAGCTAATATATATTAAGGAAAAAAACATAAACAACTTTCTAAACCATGGAAATAATTGAAATCCTATGATATACCTGCTATTGAATGTAGGTGATGAAAAATAAGTTTAAAAGTTACACTCAATCTCTACTCTTTATTTTTGTATATATAATTCATATATAGTTATATAAATGTAATAATGCCTCAAATGTTTTCCATGAACATAAAATAATTACTTTAATGATTTGATATTATCTTCTATTATTTTTGTATCTTGGAATGTGGTGTATGAGAATATTAGTCATGTGAATCTTACTAAATCATCTTTTAGTGGGACTTAACGTGACACATGGAATCTAATAACACATTTTAGATGGTTTCCACATATATTATTATGATACAAAACTCACAATTCATATTTCAATTCATCTTATGATTATCTATCTTTATAAGGATGATTAGAACCAACTTGAAAAAAAGATTCCATTATAGGTCTAATGATACAAAATCCTGAATATTTTTTGCTCAAATTGTTAGAAAGAAACACAATATTATAATATACCTCTTATAAAGAAATAGATAGCTCTCAAAGTCTCATCCATATCATTAATGATGAAATAACATTGAATATTAACACTCGAGTCATATAAATCTTATGGATGCCCATTGCAATCTCCGTTAGTCAATAAATATTTTTTTTCAAAAAAGTATGAGGAACCCCACTCCACCATATACTAAATGGAGGCAACTAATTTGATTTTATTGAATGTGGTATACTATATTGTTATATTTATAGGCCCTAGATCTAGAGACCCAATAATATGACCTGAATACCTTGATTTGAATGTCTAAACAAGGCTCCAAACCATGGACAATCTTACTCGCATGATCTGTGTGGCCACCCCACTAGTAAATTAAATATAAAATATCCTAAAATGAGGGTCATTTCATCCACTAATCTTAATCACAATTCTATGGCTACCAATCCTAATCCGGATCATGTTGTCTACTAATACCTATCACCAACTGTAACAACCTATGTTTTCAGAATAATAAAATAATGTTTGATAGCATGTATAACACACAACACTAATCATATATAAGACTACAACACCCTAAAACATTAAAATCTATTTCTATTTATATAAATGTAATCATTTCAATATCTTCTTGTACATAAAACCCAATGATATATATGCTTGGTAGCATATTAAACATGCAACGACAAGAATAAACGACCTACAACATATATAACTGATATACCATGGCCGTTAAATTGGGGGGCATGAATTGTATTAAATAATTCAATAAATATAATTATTTTTGTTAGACTCAAAACAATAGTTGATAAATATTTATTTAACAATTAATAATTTTTTAGTAAATTAAATTTATTCATGAAAATTATGTTTTCTGAGAAAATATTTTTATTTTTCTTCATTAAAAATAATTTATAATAATATTCTAGAAATTTTAAAAATAATATAGGATAAAATTAACATCAATTTTTTAATATTAATTTTATAAATTTATTTGGTTATTATTTTGGGATTCCTTCAAAAATATTGATTATTTAGTGAATAGTGAAAAATACAGATTTTTTTGGTAAAATGTCATTTTTAAGTAAGATGTGAAATTTTAAAGTACCATTATCTTTATAGGATTTAATGTGACATAAATATTATTTAGTTATATTTTATCTAGTAAATTAATTCTAAATCAACTTTATATTATATTTTCTAATATGTTTGTTTTTTTGGTTTAAAACCATGTTTTTTCAAAAAGACTTCTAAAATTCATAATGTCTATACAATTTAATTAACTAAAATAATTCCAAAGTGAGAATGTCTTAAACGAAAAATATTTATTATATAACATCAAATATTAATTATTTTCATAAAATTATTTTTATTATTCAGAGAGCTGATATAAAATAATATTTTCCTCAAAAAATAATATACATTAATATCCTCATATTCGTCGCACCTACTGGTTTTCTTTTATATTAAAATTATCCAAATATATGATTTTATTTTTTTAAAATGGATTACATATTTTAAATAATAATAATTATTTATTTATAATATGTTTATCTTTATATTTTACTAAAATTGGTATTGAAAACAAGAAAAATTAATTGTCATTATTATGGTGAAAATGCTTTTACCATGTGTTAAGCTAATAATAAAATGGATAAAATTACATAAAATCATTAATTACAACTGTTTTATGGAAATATTTCAACCATATATATTTTAGTGTAAATAATTTTCTATTATTTGATCCTTCTTATATGAAAAAATGTCGATCACACTCACTATTTTCAAAAAATACAAATGGGTCACTCAATTCACATATACAAGGCCCCCACTCTGCTTCATTCATTACACAATGAATGAAAATTGGTCTAGAAATTCCTTACCAAAATAAATTCTATAATTCCCAACTCTCATACAAAAATCCATATTTTATACCTTTTCACTCACTATGAACGTGATATCGTTGTTTATATATGTGTGGACTACCACATTCACAAAGAGATACGACTCTCTTTTCATTACCACACCACATGGATGAAATATATAAGTATATGTAAAAAAATATTAAGTCATAAAAGATATTCTTTAAAAAATTAATGATAAAATATTACTCACCATCATTCCATAATGATTGTTGAAAAATGGAAATGTTACTCAAGTGTGCACACGGTCTACGGTCTCCCTAATCATAACGAACTTCATTTCTCAAAACCAACATCCATCATTGGTATTAAAATTATTATTTATGTATAAATTTGAATTTTATTTTATAATTATTATTCTTAATGTTGTTAAATGATGATTAATGTAAGATCAATGAAAAAATAAGTCAAAACATATATGAAAAATAATGTTGATGTTAAAAAAAACTTGATTTTTACAACGTTTTTTTAATAAACGGGTAATAAATGGCCATAAGAAAAACAGATATGGTATTATATATATAAGTATTCATCTATAATAGTTATATTATAAAATTTTATTTATTATAAAAATATTTTTGAATGTGTATGAAGAAGGATGAGACTTATGGTTAGGGATTTCAGTCTCGCTTTTTTTAATTCATTTAGACACCTACCATATCAACCACCTATTTATTCTATCTATTTTATATACTCCCCATGAGTGTATTTTATGATTATTATCCAGAAAATTATTGGGGATTTTCATATCCATTTTATTATCTCTATTTCATGGGGTTAACAAATCAAAATATGACTAAAGCTGTAAGTGACTCTTGACACAATTTTTAATCTTTGAGATTTATGATATTTCATGCACTTGTATAACTTATTATGTGTATGTACAATATCATTTACATTTAATATCATGAATTTATTTAATCCCATGATATTTTATGTTTAATTTTATATTGTTGTTTCATGGGGATTATTATTCGTAGTCACAATGTAGTAATATTTTTATCTTATCATCTCATCCTTTATTATAATTGTTCATGATTAAGCCTCCAATGATGAAATATTACGATCTACATATTGGAAATTCACAATAATTTTCTTATCATATTGTTAGTAATGATATTATGAACTTATATTATTATTTTACACTCATTGGAAAATAAAATAATTGTGAATATTTTTTAAACAAAAACTTTAGTTATTTATCTCTTCAGTTGAAAACTATTTTTCTTCCAAATCCATGGTTTGTAAAAATGTATTGAAAATATTTATATAATTCATAAAATTTTGTTTGAAATAAATTTTTACCCCATTTCGACTTTTTTTACATTTTATTTTGAAAAGAATATTCATTTTATTTTCAATACAGTTCTTCTATTCCTTTTACCTAAAATGTTAGTGGAATATTTGTTTTAATGTGGACAACATGAATATAATTTTCCATCATTATGAGCGAGATTTTATTTGGATCTTAATATTAAATGTTTCAAGGATATTATCAATAAGGATTTTTAAAATTTTATAAATAGTATTTTTTCAAAATTGAATGTATATATTCATCAAGAAATTATTGTAATGGTTTTTAAAACTTCCTTTTTATGCTCCCAATGTTGTTTTCAAAAAATATAATTTCAAAATATTCTATGACGCTTTTTAAAAAAAAGTGATTTTAAAAATTAAAACTTATTTTCCAAAAAATGTATTTAATTATATTTTCACTATATTTCAATTCATCAAAATCAAAAATAATTATTGTCACTTATTATTAAATGCGGTTTTTTTGTAATTATACCAATCTCATTCGTTATCTAGATGGATTAAGATTTTTTCAAATAGTTAGTTATAGAATATATATTTTTTCAAATTTTAACCATTTATCAAAGGGATTTTTATGGAACATTATTAATTTTGACTGATCAATCATGTTTTAAAGATATGATTATTGAACATGTTTCTTTCCCATGAGTTAACCAAGTTTCAATGAGATTCAAATGAATCCCATTTCTTTTCTATGGGATAATCATGTTATCAAAGCATTAATTTTTTATGAGGTTTATAATGATTTCCAAACATCGTTGTCATTATATTTATTTTCCACAGATTTTATATGATGGTTTTACCTAGATTGAACTATGGGATCCAAATATAGCTTATATTATTGGTGCACCCATATAGCACCAGATGATACCGTTATAGCTTATATAATGGGTTCACTAAGATAACAATAAGTGATCATGGTATATCTTATACGATGGGTTCACCCAGATAGCACCGTGTTATCCACATATTGCTTATATGATGGATCTTCTTAGATATTGATAAAATTAATTTTGAAATGATCCATGTATATTAAGCAATGAATTTGGGAGTTATTTGTGCCTTTCACATTTGGATATAACTAGCCTCCAATGATTTTTAAAATTGGGTAAAAAAGGTTTATGAATATGATTTCCCAATATATCTAACTATTTTATTGGTTATGATAACCCTTACATATATTTTTAGATCACCCATGTTTTGTTTACTCCTCCCAATGTCATAAAGAATGAGTTTTAATGAATTATATAGAAAATTGATTTCATATGGATGAATATAATGATTAATGTGAAATAAAAAATATTTATTTAAGTTGGATATATTCGTATTTATCTACATGGGATTGATTATGTTTTATTTTTTCATTTTTCTATAAAACATTAAAAGAAAAAGGACATCATGAGTGTGAGTGTTATATTTTTTTTCTTTATTTGCTATAAGATTTGGATAGAAAAATAATGGTTCAGTTTTAGATGTGTCAAATCAAAAATATAAAGATTATGATTTCAACACCATATCCTTGAGTACAAGTTATTGGCTGTTATAGTTGATATCAAATTAATTTTTGATATATTTATATATTATAATGTTATCATGCAAGGTTATCATGATTTGTATAGATACCATAATAGGTCAATAAAAGTAAGTATAATCAAAATTTCAAAGTCTTATACACGTAGTTAAGGATTTATGTGATTATATCTTAACGGAATTGATGATATTTTGGGAGGTATTTATTTAGATTGAATTATAAGTAAATATTTTGTTAAACTTGAATTATGAATTTTAATTTCTGGGGAAATATTTTTTGTGGTATTGGTAACCTTTAGGGTTTATATGATTTTGGATATTCATTTACTTATGGGAAACCAAGTTTTATCATATAGATAATGATGGGATTTAAGATTTAATTGGCGCCTAAGTGGTAAATGATAGTTTGTAAGTAGATATCTATATTTTATTCATGTAAACATTAAGGTGTAAGATAACCAATTTTTCTAGAACACTCTTTATTGTTGATGTCATTGGGGTTATTTTAGATATAGGGTTATTCATTCATAAAATGATTGGGTTTCAACATTGCATATTAGTTTTAAATTTTGAAGATTAATATAAAATATCTAGGTTTATCCATTTTGGTAACTATCTTACAATGTGAAAATCATATTTGTTTTTATTATGTTCTAATGATAGTTTCAATAAATTATCATCACTTTTTTTGATTATGTGGTCTCTAATTTTTTTTAGTATTCAGTCATGAAAAATAATCTTTAATTCTCCTAATTTTTTGAAAAAGTTGATATTATGGTTGAAATTGTGTAAAGATGAAATTATACTTTTCAAGTGAGAATATTCTTCTTTTTTTCAATCAATATAGGGAAATAATTCTCCAACATTTCGAAAATTATCTTGAAAAAAAATTACCCATTTACCATAATTTCTGATGATCCATTAGTGTTTTTAGTCATCAGAAATTTTTTTTGTTGAGTTCCATGACATAATATTTATCAATAAGATTCCTATAATGAATTATATCTATCACTATACATAAATATCTTCTCTTTTCTTCAATTTCCAAATCATCAATTCCCACATATGTTCTCCTATTTTGAAACCGAGTATGTGTTATTCTAGATTACTGTTGTAATTCTCATTATCATTTATGAAGAGGATGGTTTAATAACCCTTTTTATTATGTGGGTTTACTACTTTAATAATTTTCAAAAATACAAACTTTTGTTACTAATATAAAGGTCATATTGGGAGTACATGTTTTATAAAATAAGGGAAGATGTAACATTCTTAGCTTTTTAAAGTATGAAATTATATTTCATATCAAGTATGACATGAAACACTGAGTTTATATGATAATGTATCACCATGATTATTTAGGGTATATTTATTTTTAAATTAATTCAATATCTTCGATAGATTGCAGTAAATGAAACCCTGATATTTTTTTGTTTGATAGTGTATTCAACGCACAACATCGATCTTAAACAAACATTGATATATATTAATAATAAAACCAAGCCATTAAATTCATGGTTATGAATATTATTATCTAATTTATGATATACATATATATATTATACTCAAAATAAATTATTGATAAATTTTTATAAATTATAAATAAATTTTATAATGGTAAATTTATTCTTGAAATATAGGGTTTCTTCAAAAAAAATTTATTATTTTCATAAATAATAGATTATAATTTATTTATAAAAAAATTTTAAAAAATTTTTTATAAAAAAACCTCATTTTTTAAATCATCCTATAAAAATTTACATTGGGTAAAATTTTAGTTATTATTCATAAAATATTGATTTTTCTATGTATTAATAAAAATATCAATTTTTATAAAAATACCATTTATTTTCAACAAAATAAAAAAGATATAAATAAAATTGTTTTTGGAATAGTATTTAATTATTTAAAAGTTTTATTTATTTATATTTAATATAAATAATTAATTTTAATTAATCTTGAAATTAGATTCTATTATAATTATGTTTTAGGGTTTAAAAATGGGTGTTTCTGAAAACTGTTTTAAAATAAATAATGTTTCTTATTTTTAATTAAATAAAATAATCCCAAATGTGGAATTTCTCAAATTAAATTTATTTATTATTTATAATTACGTATAAATTTTATTTTATACAATGATTATTATTTTTTGGAGTTAATATAGAATAATATTTTCTCAAAAAAATACATTACTCGAGAACCCTCTATTTTTAGCATTTGTGGGGTTTTTTTTTTAAATAAAGTAATAAACGGAATAAAATTTCTCATTACAAATTATTTATATTTAATAATAATTTCAACTAAATTTTCTATCATAATTAATATTGAAAAAAATAAAAATTAATTATCGTGGTTGAGGTGATAAAATATTTACCAAGGGTTAAACTAAAAAGATATTGGTTTAAATGAAATAAAAACTGTTATAAACACTATTTTATGTCCATATAACAAATTTTACCATTATATTCTCGATATTGGTATATTATTGGTCTCTTTTTCATGAATAAATGTTGGTGGAAATCATTTTTTTTCAAAAATTACAAGTGGCATACTCACCTCACTTATTAAAGGCCACCCCCAACCCTCCACTAGTCCTACCATAAAAACCAAATGGTTAGGCCATTACCTAACAAAATAAATTTTATACATACCAAATAACATACTATAAGATTTATGTTATGTATAAATTCAACCACAGATGGACTTTTTTGTAGTCCAAAACATGTTACCCGAAAAAGAGGTGACATTCTTCAACGAGTGTTTTTATTTCATTTCACCCACCACCCCTTTATATTATTCTAAAACTGTGTTTATTTAAATTTCTCAATACATTTAATAAACATATATTTTATTATGTTTACGGAATTACTTAAATAAATCTCTTACTCTATAAAATGGGTTACCGATTCATCATTCGTGAGTATAGCGCACTTCCACCTTGTGAAACTATGTCATTTGTTTTTACATTTCCACCTCTCACTGTTACATATATTTATGAATATAAAGTATCTATATGATATCTATTACATAATTATAACTATTTTTCCATTATATCATATATAACTTTTAACATTCCACTTCATAGGATATAGAATAATGTCACTCATGTGTACAATGGAGTGTTCCCTCAGGAATCGAGGTGATTTGTTTATCACTAACTCTTAACATGGAATAAAATAAGGGTAATTATAATGAATATATGCGATATAAATGACATAATTATGATATTATTTACATATTTATAATTATTAAAACACAGTACATATTTTTATTTCTTACCTTTTCACTCAGTAAAAAAGTGATAATGTCGTTCATGTACGTGTGGACTACCACCTTCACAAAGCAATGTGAATCACTTTTCATCAACACACCACATTGATGATATATATAAGTATATTGAAATAAATAATATGGAATATATGATATTATTATAATTTTAAAAGATAAAATATTACTCACCTCATTTAAATAATTATTTTTTATCATTGGAAACGTTACTCATGCATATTTACAATTTAGTGTCTCCAAAATTGTAACATACTTTATTACAAAAAACTAACCATAATTATTGATATTAAAAGAATATTGTATCTATAAATTTGATAATTATTTCATTTTTATTATTCTTTAGATTATGAAACCATTATCAATGTAAAATTATGGAAAATAACAAATCAAAACATATACGAAAAATAATGCAGTTGTTTCCCGAAAAGTGATTTTAATAAGGAATTGTTAGTAAACAGGTGATAAATGTCCATAAGTAAATCAAATATCATATGATATATATAATTAAGTATATATATTACATTGATAATAAAATAATTATTATTATAAGTTTGGGATTAATTTGTTTCAAGGGTCTCAGGACTATAGGTATGGGATTTATGTCTCACTTTTTACAACTACGATACATATTATATAGTCATCACCTATTTATTTTATGTGGTGAACATAATTCCAAAGACATTATTTTATGGTTAATATCAATAAAATTATTGTTTTTTTACATATCCATTTTATTATATCTTTTTCATTTGGTTTACAATTAAAAAAATTATTGAAGTAGTAAGTGACTCTTGTCACAAATTTCCTTCACTGAGTCTTTTGTTATGATATGTGCCCCTCTTCTTTTATGAGTTGCATATACTGCCCCTTTTACATGTAATATAATTAATTAATTTATTATCATGTTATTTTTAGTTTCATTTAAGGTTATCCTTTCATGGTGATTACAATTCAATGTCAACAAGTCGTAAGAGTTTTATGTTATAGTCTCAACGTTTATAGGGATTGTTCTTGATTATGTACCCAATAATGAAATTGTAAGATCTACCTCTCCATAATTATAATTAATTTTCTTAGCCTCTATTTAATCATGACATTTTAATGTAATATTAAAATTTATATTTCTTGTTGTTAATTAAAATAATTAAGAAATGTTTTTTAAGTAATATCATCTTTTTTCACTTTTCTACCAAAAAACTATTTTCTTCCAAAACCATATTCTCAAAAATAGTTATAAAAAAAGTTTTCATTTAGATTTTACTAAAAATGTGAAAGTAATATTTTTTATAATGTTTATGGAATGAAAAGAAGCTTCCATCGTCATGACCATGATTTTATTTTAATATTCAATTATAAATTTTTAGTTATATTTTATAAAAATCGTACTCAATTTTTTTTTATTTTTTTCTAAAAAAGTGAAGGATATTTTCTATATGAATTATTATAAATGAATTTTAAATATTATGTTATATATTTATGAGGACGTTTTAAAAGAACATTATTTTCTAAATATTTTTTAAATTTTTAGTTTTAAAATAGTTTATTTTGGAAATGAATGTTTATTTTCCTCAAAATGTATTTTATTTATTTAATGGTATTTACAATAATTGACATTTAAAACCATTGGTGTTACATATTCCTCAATGAATATATTTAGTAATGATACCATCCTTATTATTTTTTAAGATGGATTAATATTATTCCAAATAGATTTCTATGGAACCATTTTTCTATAGTTTAATCCTATTTCAAATAGATTATTATGAATCCTATTTTTTTCAAGGTTAACCATGTTTCAAATTGATTATTGTGGAACCCATTTCTCTTACATGGGTAAATCATATTTCAATGATATTGACATGAAATCCATTTATTTTTCTTTGGTTAATCATGTAACGAAATGAATAATGGTTGTTTTTATGTGTTTTAGGATGGTGTATAATCTATAATTACATTATTTAAGTTTCATAGACATTATATATGATGGGTTCACCTAGATAGTGTCGGGTGTTCCCATTATAGATTATACGATGGGTGCACACATGATTAATTGGGTGATCTCATTATGTTTTTATATAATGGGTGTTCTAATGAAGGGCCAAGTGGTCCCATCATAGGTTATATGATGGGTTCGCCTATATAGCGTCGGGTGAGCCCATAATATAATTTACAATGGTTACTCATAGATAGTGCTCCAACGCATTGGGTTATTTACCTTTTTTCCCATTAGGAAAGAACGATGGTTTTATTAGTGGGTTTCTCTAAATGATTTAAAGTAGTTTCATTTATTTCTGACCTAGGTATAAAATTTGTTATGAATATTATGTCCCTTTTTTCCAATATGTATTTATCTAATCATAATATATGTTGATAATGTAAAAATTGATAAATATTTTTATCATATTCCTTGTGGTTATTTATTTTAGGAATATTTCAGTATTTAAAGACATATTCCATGTTTCATTATTAATGATTTTGGTATTTATGTGTACGAGTTATTTTATGATTCCTTCCTTAAATATAATTGTGTCATCATACCATTGTTCAACTATTATTATCATAGATGTATTTAAATTATTAATGGTTATATATACCCTTAATAAGAATTTGATCTCACCTTTATTATGGTTCCTCTTAATCGAGTCATAAAGAATAAGGTCAAATAAATTATTTAGAGAAGTTATTTCATATGGTGAATATTATGATTTAATGAGAAGTATGTGAAGATGGGTTAAGTATGAGAAATTATCATTTAATAACATGGGTATTTTTATGTAGGAGTTTCTCCTAGTTCTGTTAAACTATAAATGTAAAAGGTCCATAATAATGTAAGTGATCCAATTTTTCCTATTGATGATTTATGGTTTGGATGTAAAATATTTGGGTCACATTTATTAGAATCAAGGATGTAAATTTAATATTTATGATATCATCAACAAATCTGGGAGTGTGGTTTTTGTGTCGTTATGATAATAGTCTCGATAACCAATATCTCCACCCTCTAAAATCCCATATAATCCCCTCTTATAAGCCTCATCGTTTCCGATATCATAAGGAATCAACCATAATCATTTCCTTGGATGTAGATCCCAAGTGGTCACTCCCACCTGTCACACTAATTCTCATCATCAATAGCACACATAAATCAGATTCCATCACTTCCATCATTTCCCTACTAGGGTCAAGACAAAACAGAAACACACCACAAAAAAATTGGGGGTGCTATGGTAGGAATTTAACCCTCAATACCCAACAACTAAATTCAATAGAAGGGTGCAAATCACAATCATACAAAAACAATGTTGTTCATCAGCCAATGATAATAAAATTGTGAGGATGAAATTAATATAAGTGTACAGATAATGAAATGTAAAATTATCTTCGGTCCTATTAAAATACATATAACGTTTTATTACTTCTTTAGCACACATTACAAAATTTAAAAAAAACAAAACATAATATGATAAATATATTAATAAATTTATAATAAAGACTAAGATGGTTTATCATTAAATATCAAAAGGTAAATAAATATTAGTAGTTAATTTTGTAAGTGGTTGTTTACAATAAAAACCAATTTATTTGAATTGGGTATATTCATTTAAAAGGTAAATTTACAAATTTATGAATTTAAATGTTATAAAATATTATTTATTTTTTAATTCAATATATTAAAATTTGCTTTTTTTTTCTAAAACATTTTTATTTTCAGTCAAAAAATATAGTTTTTGTTAGAATTATACATATTATGAATTTATAGTAATCTAATATTATCCTAAAAAATGAAAATAAATTTTAAGTAAAAAAATATTTATTTAACGTATAATTTTTTTTTAATATATTCTATGAACCTATAATTTTATATCCTATATTATTTAAAACAAAATTAAAAAGCTAAATTAAAAGTATTTTTTGTCTTTTTATATAATTGGGTGTTTAGATGATGATATTCTATCTTTTCCTCCCCAGAAATATTCCAAATATTTTTTATATCACATATATTTATTTCATTAAAATAATTATATTTGATAATAATATGTTATATTTAAATTTAACGCTTAAAATGATACTGTTTCTAAAAAATATTTATGTGGTTAAGTGTGTTTATTTTATTATTATATTTTCACAACATTAAAGATTTTATGTACTAAAAAGAACATTTTTTTTCATCATAATTTTCAAATTAGATAAAATGATGTTCTCATAACTTTTTCAATAATGTTAGTTACAATGGTGAAGAATTAATTGCAAAGGCAAAAGATAATTTGGCTAAAAGGGTAAATATAAAAAAATTACTTTTATCTTTTCTCAAATGGAATATATTATAGGGGATTTGACCTTATATTGTCCCACACACACGTTTTTACACTATTGATTCATTTCCCCTAGAATAGTGTCATGCCATAAATAAAAAATGATGGGTATTTACAAAATTATCCATTTTTAATCTTTTAAGAGGGAACAACTAACTATTTTCAAAGAAGAATTACACATTAGATTTATTCCATCACACTAATCCATTTTACTCTCCCTAAAAACATATCCCACAAAATAATACCCCTATCACTCATATGGAGAATAATCCCTTCCATTTCATGGAAACTTCCTATAAAAGATAAATCCCCCAACATAGGTATTATTTTCACCTTAAGTTTATCTTATTAATATTACAAATAATAGTATATTATAAAAATAATATTATAATTAATTAAGTAAAATTATTATATTTATTATTGTTAAATTAATTTTATAATCCTTATTTATTCATTTACATCCTCATCTAAAAACAAAAGAACATTTTTATCACATTTCATGGACTACAATATCCAGGAAGCGACATCGTTTTTTCCATTAGGATAATTCATATATTGTGTTAAGGGTTATAATGATTAATGAATACAATATATAACAATTAGTTATTATTTTTAAATTATAATTTAAAATCTATCTTCATTCCCTCTAATTTTTTGAGTAATGTGAACACTAAACATGCATACTTGAGGACTCTCGCATCCATAACGAAATGATTTTTATTTTCCTTATGGATTACGATACGTTCTATAAAAAATTATAAATATGATTCAATATGATAAATAAATATAAAATATATCTTGTTTATTATTATAAAATTATATTATTTCAAAATAAACACCTCATTAACCATACTCACCAATGGAGTTGAAGCATGAGCTTGTTTTGGTTGATTCAGCCACGTAAATGAAGAATCATTAAAAAATGATTATGGATGAATATACAAATATGAAAACTAATTTTATTACAATATATCATAATTTTATTATAATATCCTTCTCTAAATGATATACTATGTATTTATGTTATTATTAAGTAACATTTTTGTTCGCTATGATTTCCAAAATAAGACGGCAGAAATTCAATTTTTATAAAAACACAAGGATGAGCTATATAATAAGTAAAATTTTTATGATAATAAAAGGTCCATATTAATTTAAATATAAAATCATATGATTCTCAATAATGTATCTAATAAATATAATTTTTTATTCTATTTTTTAATTGTGTTCACCAAATGAATCTGGAAAAGGGTAAGGGATTTCATTTCAATTCAAAATATTTGAGACGTATATCTTATTTCAGAGAAAATTATCATTTAAGTGGTGTGTATTTTTCGTAATTTATGTAAAATTTATTGAATTATTCTTTATTCGTGTTATTTTATGTTTAGTTTCATTCCCTAACATTATGGGTTCATGATCCAAATTTTACCCAGGTCCTAAGGGTTTACTTTCAAACTTTTCATTTCTTAGAAACATTTTTTTATACACATAATTCCATATATGTAGTGTATATAATATATATTTTTGATATTATATCATTTATTATATTTTATTCATGATAAAATAAGTTAATTTTTGCCTCCCTCTTTTTTAAGGATTCGATTTAAGTGGTCCTCAGGTAGTAAGAGTTTTTCCAGACTCAAATCCCTTCCTTTTTCCATAATAACTCTTCATTGAATATTTTAACTAATTATTGATATATTATAAAATATTATGATGTAATTTTATTTTTAATATTTATTTATGTTGAAATATTATTTCGAAATAATTTATTCCTCAATAATTATAAAAAACTCGATTATTTTTAAGAATAATTACTATAACTTTGAATGTATTTTTAATATATATCATTGTTTCGTACTTCCCCCTAGTGTCATCATTTCCCTAGGGGAACTCAATTTTTTTTATCTTAGATAACCATTTTATATCCTAATTATCATTTTAAAATATTTTTTTGATCATACTTTTAAAAATTTGGGATTTCAATAAGGTTATATCAAAATTTCAAGATGTTTTTTAGATCCTTTTCGAATTAAATGTAATATCATCCGCTCCATAAATGACTTGGATCACATCTATGTATATTTATAGGTTCCATTTTTTAACATATTTTTTAAAATAAATTGTTTCAATGTATTTTTACTTTTTTATTGAAAAAAAATGTTTGTTTCATGTTCAGATTACTAATGAAAATATTTAAAGGAAAAAGTTTTCAGAATATTTTCACATCCTTTTCATTGAAATTTATTTCATTTTAAAGTTAACAATTTTATCTATTTTTTAAAAATTGAAAAAATTCACTGGGTTTTCACTTATATTTTTTTCAAACAATATATATTTTTTGAAAAACATTTTTATTAGGACTCCTATAATAATATTTTCACAAGCCTTTTCATTCCATTAAATTTTTTTGAACGTAGTTTTTGCCTCAATGTAATGTTTTTCTTAAATTATTTTTTTTCAAATCTATTTACACTCCATATTTTTACTATTATGAAGTGATTTTATGATCAACATCTATATGTCATTATGATATTATTGATTTCATAAAATGATGGATTTGATACCATATTAATTTTTAGTATATGTTATGCAATTATTTTTGGTGATCATGTTCTTAGTTTTAAATGATGTAATTCATGATGTTATTTTATACCTTTTTTATATTTTATGAAACCCATTTTATGTTGTGGGTTTATTATAAAAAGGTGAATGATTTCCATTTGGATGTTTATGATACCCCTTATTTTTTCATTGGTTCCCAACAATATTTATTTTGAATATGTTTCACTGGAATAGATATGTAGGGATGATGATGGGTGGGGTCATATATATACCTCCAATGAATTTTGTAATTTTGGGTATAATAAGATCAAAAGCGTAAACCAAAGTATTTATCTCAAGCCAAAGGTACATGGGAGGATTTATCTGAAGCCAATGAGGGACACAACATGATTTATCCCAATGAAATGAGGTACATAGATGGATTTATCGAGATCCATACAGTACATGGGGGTGGGTGGGGATTTAACTAAAAAAATGGTATATGGGAGGATATTTTTTCAAAGAGAAAGGGGTAAATGGGATGTTTTATCCCATGAAAAATGTCATATAGGTGGATTATCCCAAGAAGATAGTGATACGTGTATTTTTTTTTATAATTTTCATTTTTTTACTGTTTTTCTACATTTCAATGTTGTCCAAAAAAATGTGTCATATTTTCAAAATTCATTTCCTTTCCATGAAATTCCATTTTTTCATGACATTGAATTTTTTTACAAATGACACTTTTATGTTATCGTAACATGCTATTTGATTAGTAAGTTGTTTTTGAGCCATATAATATCTTTTTGTTCATTCATAATGTTTGTTTACTATTTTTATTTTACTTTAACATTTGTTAATGATTCTCAAATAACGACTTTTGATATTTCACTATGAAATTTATGCATTTCCCATGTTCTCCTCCATATATATGATGAATTACCCTATGATTATTTTTTATCTTATTTAGTATTTGAGCACATCCCATTATTATGGTTCCAATCCCAAGGTTACAAACATGATTATTTTTTATGTGATATTTAGAAAATGATCTAGAGGAGAAAATTTATTCAGAAAAATTTCCCTTATGTAGTAAAATATGATGTTTATGTGAAAAATATCAAATAAAAAAACCAATCAGTATTCGTGTTCTGAGGCTATTTTTGATACATGATAATTAAATCATTGTATTAATGTATTATTAATGTAAATTTATATTGGGTTTCATTAAGTACCCTCTTCTTGGAAAAAAAATTAGTTATGTGGTTCTCCAATTAGTAAACAGAATTAATGGTTTGTAGTCACACACTTCAAGAACATAGAAATGATGTTCTAACTTAATTAACATTATTAGGGTTCAAGGAGTAATGTATGGTTCCTTCTATAAACTCAAAATATATTTCCTCTATTTATTTATAAATCTAATTCTTCAGGGGCATTTTTTGTCATTAAAAAATATAGTGCACCCTTTTCTTTGTAGACCATGATATCTAAGTCACTATGATAACATGAATTTATTTTAATATGAAATATTTTTATACAAGACAAATTATTTAAAAATAAGAAATATGAGTTTTGTAATATTTGTAACACATCTATGGATAGATTTATTTCAAAATTACACTCAATCATTAAATGTAGTGGTGATAACATCCTAGATGTTTTAGTCCATGGTTTCATCTATTTTTGGACAAAATGTTTTAACTAGTATTCATATTAAATTTCAATGAAATTTATAATGTATTTTTTAAATAAATTGAACCATTCACATGGAATCCATATTTATAGTGACATAGTTTTCTTCAATGGCTTCGTTTAAAAACATGCAAGGATAAAATTGACCGATGTATCAAAATTTATGGTCATTTTTAGATGAGATTGTTTTTCATATATTTGAATATTATCTTCCAATTGGGAAATAAAGAAACTGTGAAAGAAAAATAGGGATGGATATCTAGATAAAATAAATGAATTTCAGGATAAAATTACTTAGAGGTACGAATAAATTAGGTGGACTTTGATCCTGAGAAAAGGAATAATTATATAAAAAATTTAAATAGTTAGTTACCTTGAAAAAAAGGTATTTGGTGTAGTAATTACATAGATTCATTAAATAATTACATAGAGTTAAAAAATAATTACATAAATGAATATAAAAATAATATGTCCAAATTCCTTGAACAAATTACATGGATCCATAAAATAATTATATAATGGGTAAGTGAGAGAACTAGAGGGAATTAAATGATATAATTAGATAAATCTATGAATGATTTATGTGAACACATTGTAGTGTGTGAACTGGTGGTGGTATTCTTACACATCCATGAAGGAATCACATAGTGGATGATCTAGAGAAAAAGAAGGATTCTTATAAGAAATTAAGATCCATAAACAAATACATGATGGATTATCCATATAAAAGGAATAAATACGTTATAAGAAATAAACAAAACCCTAAAATAATTACATATATGGTTATCTTGTGAAAAAAGAAATAATTATGAAAAATAAATACAATAAATGTGAATGTTTGACATTAATGTTAAATTGATATGAATTTTTTGTGGGATTATTACACTTTAGTGTGAATTTTATTCGTTTAGAAGTCTTATAAAGTGATAATTTACATCTTTGTCTATAAATAGTCTCATAATATGAATTTAAAGTAGACTCATAATACATGGTAATTTTTAGAGGCATGGAGTTTTAAAAATTATAGTGTTTTTGATAAATTAATTTGCGAGAAAGGTTTTAGAGAAGAATTATCTCAGTCATTCATGATGTCCAAATCTAAGAGGGAGGGAACCTTAAATATAAAAAATATTACTATAATTTCCCATATAAGTAATAAAACCACTGTTTATCCCATATAAGGAATTTTCAAAGGTCATTTCCTCTCTCACCAAAATCATTAACAATGGGATTACCACTTTTCCAATCTTATGTGGGGGGAGAGCATTAAACCCTTATACACCATAGTGTATATCATCTATTCAAATAAAACAAATCTTATGTGATATCAGCTTCATTATAAACTGTGTGGTTCCCCCAATGAAAATTTTCATCATAGAATAATATGTTACATAGGGTGAACTTTTTCGTTAAATAATAATATTATATGTGTCAAATATTAAATTTATCATAAAGCTACCTTTCACATAAACTATATCTTTCTTCGGACTCTAGAATATCCAAAAAATTATTCCACTCCAAATTATTCCACCACCGCATAATATTAGATGTAGGGAAACACCTTTTTTGAAATATTACTCATACAAGCATCCAAACCTCATCTGTAGAAAAAAAATCTTTTAATATGTACATTATATAATGTTGGAACCCAATTTTATAATGAACATTTTCCCTCTTTGAAAGATTCTACCTCTATGTGTGATTGAGTGTAGGGTAGTACCCCACTACAGATGATTTTTCATAAGATCATCCCACATGTTTTCCCTAGGCACAAACCATGAGTTGAGATCTTCCAATTAGTTTCCATACACACATTATTTTAGATTCACCTATTTATCTCACAGAAGTCCTCAAGTCAATATCCTTCGGTTCATTTCCCATTAATACCATCACTAAGACCATATACTAGTATAACCATCAAAATTCCATTTCAGTATAGGCCCCACACTATCCCATTTATAGGTTCATTTCACCTTATAATCCTATATATATGACATTAAACTTTTTGTACGAGGTCCTAGATGCATGAACATAATGGTATATATTTTTCATTGGAGAAAGTCATTAAAACCCCACTTTTCCTCAACACATGGCCTTAAAAGGTATGACGTTCCTTGTTAAATGTCACCAAAAAATATATGTTCTAATTTTTTACATGGTGTTATGGAATCCCTTTTCATGGGCTCAATCCATCCATCAAAACACCTCTTAACAACATTCACTAGAGTTAAATGCTTATGTAGATTCAGATAAATTATAGAGTACCCAACTACATGGATTTAAATAATACAATACCTTGTTATAGAGATGAAATTAGAGACTGTATAATCCCCATGTGTAGGTTCATTATTGAGGCATGTTTTTTGTTAGATAATTTCACCAAAATATCACATATATAGTTACTGGAAGTGATTTAATGAATATGTATTATGTTATGGATTGGGTATTTCTTTAGGAAAAAATGACCCCTGATTGAATGATTTGAACTCACATCCTCCCATCCCTCAAAATTTACAATGATCGCCTACCAAAGTGATCAAGAGGCTTCCCACATTTGGAAAGTGGTAGAGTCATAGGAGACCAGAGACAACACCAATGGTTCTATGAAAAAAATGTATGAATCATATATAAATACAATATAGTAAATTTGTATGTTGATTTAGATCATACAAAATAAGTTTTATTTTCCCATATATTGTTAGATGATATCACAATCCATTATATTAATCATTTTCATGACTGTTATATTAAAAAATAAGGTAGCATAACACCAAAGGATTAATGGGTATTATCTTTCTAATTAATTGATGTTACTATATATTAAAGGAAACATTGATGATTGATCGATGATATTGGAATTTTTTGTAGGTAATATAATAATAAAAACTATAAAATTCAACTGATGGTAGGTGATGTCATATGAACCAACTACACAATACATTACGAGTTAGGTGTATCCTAAATGATCCATAGCCCACTTTTTATGAATATTGGGTATGCATGATTCCTTCTCTAAGATAATTGGATATCGATGGTGGCGATAAAGGTATAATAGATAATCGATGATGAAAATTGGTGATGTCCCTTATTATAATATGTATTGTTTCACATAATTTCGAAATCAATGATAAGATATGATAAATATTCCAGGATTGATTTTATAATAGTGTTATATCACCATATATGATGGATGATAGTGAATGTATGATTTAATGTATCCACTATAATAAGTGGATGTCATTTAAAATTACAATGAGTAATATAATACCATCATTTAGGTTAAGTTAAAATAGTGAGTGTAAAAATTCAAAGCACATTTAAAAATAAATTTTCATGGTCTATGAAATGTTATACCACCAACTACAAATAGTTTTTCTGACCTACATATATCTATATCATTATTTGGATATATCTATATATTAAAACATCATATATGAAATAAAAAACACCACCGTCCAATCATAAATCTACTAAAGTAAAGAATCAATGTTTCTGAAGACCTTTATTTAAAACAATCCATAAGATGATATTATAAATGATTCACTTAAATTGTAGTATTTGGGATTTTCTATTATCCAAACCGATTTATTTCATGCAGTATAATAGTTAGATAAAAGGGTCCAATTAAATTACAATACATTGTGGGGATGAAATAATCAATTTCAATATAAAATTTAGTGAATATTTTGAGTAGGTAAAATTTCCAAGTGATTAAAATTAACAAAGAGATGAAGAAGATGTCAAAAAACTTACTTATCAGTATAAAAGGATTAACATACTAAAAATGGTGTTGTTTAGTTTGGGATATCATGTGTAGATATATAGGGGATAATAATGTCTTCATGGATCAATGGATTTGGAAAGCTTATTCATGTGTTGTCGATTTTATGATGTGAATCTGATTTGACTTCTCTAAGTCACTATAATAAATATTCTTTGTTTTTTATTTTAACCATATTCCAAGAATTTAATTGTTCTTTAATGATAGCGGTGGCCATTTTTTTATTATTGAACAAATTTTTCATCTTAATTTGTTAGCCAATTCTATAAAAATCTTTAATTAGTTAAAAAATGATGGAATGATATTGTATGTGACTAATTTTAGTTTCATTCACATTCATGTGCATGATCTTGGGATTCATAATTCTTAATTATACTATAAATTGAGATTAATGATAGAAACTGATATTTATATCTATATAAATGCATTGGGAATTTCCAATAGAACAATCCCATCATATTAAACAAAAAATGTTCTTTGAGATCATGTTGTATTTCCTCTTGACAATCAAAAAAGTTTTATAAGTCTGTAATTTTGGAACTCTATTACTAATTATATGAATTATAGTAATATATAATTTATAGATAATTAATGGTAAATAATGTTTTAGGAATTACTAAAAAATGGATATATTTTTTTCACATTTGATTACATTTTCTTATATGTACTATATAATTATTTCAGTCTTTAGTTATAATAAAATTATAATTAATTCAAATATAAAACTTATCACCTTTGTTTTCAATCATTTATTTTAAAATATTTGATAATACAAAAAAAATATTATCAATAAACACTAATAAACTCTAATTTTCAAACTATGTGATGCACTGATCCCAGAAGTGTGAAACTTGTGGCTTATATTGTTACATTGGAATGATTATAGGGAAAAAAATCCCAAAGTATCCATTAGTTTAATGGATTTATAAAAATATATATCATATAGGGAAACGATTTTACATTAGGAATAGAAAAACATAATATATAAAAAAATAAAATGATCATAATCCTTCAAAATCATTCCATGAATTCATCATTATACCATGAGAAAATGAAAAAATATAATGGAGAGATAAAATTCTCAAAGTCCGTAGAGTATAGTAGTATATATCAAGAATTAATGATGAAAAATAAATATGAACATAATAAAATATGATTGAATAATTCCATATAAATAATCACATGAGTGTAATGCAATACAAATGATATTCAATCTAATCAAATAATCACATGGAATAATAAAAGTGATGGAATGTAAAATGTTGGATGTCTTTACTAGCTAGATCTATCCTCAATATAGTTACTTCCAAGATCTATCAGAAAAAATTCTACCTCTTTGGGTACAAACCTTTTTTATTTGTGTGAAGATAATTCCTCCTCGTAATTCAAAAAAAAAATTATAAAACAAAGTGAGTGGTTTTTCACCAAATAATTTTGTCCTGTGAGACTACCATTGCATCGAGGGGCATTCATTAACTTTTCCAAAACATGTATACTTGATTTCAAAAAGATTCGTCACCTATTAAAAAATAAATTTAAAACATAATCAATGTTCCTTATTAAATATTTATATTGAGTAAAGGATACAGAATTTTCTAAATTTCCCTAATAAATCATATAACATTCAAAATGAACACCATATGTAAAATTCGTATACTGTTTTTGAAGAACTCATATACATCATATAAGATTGTCTATATTAAATGAAATAAAATTTCCACTGAAAAAAGATTACCAGAAAGTGATTGTTTGAAGTGAATGTTAACACTCACACAAGAAAGTGAGATTTCAAAGATAACATTTAACCCCATGTAAATTTTCAAAACAAACCCCTTAGATGAGATTGGTCCAATTTTTTAATGACAAGGAATTCCATGTAATTTTTTTTATTTATATATGATTATTCTGAGACCATTCACTAAGATGGTGTACAATTATGAGGCATGGGGTGCCTGGAATGGCACATCAAAAAATGTTATGTTTTAAATACCGTGTGCGAGCGGTTTTCCTAAAAAAGTGGAAAACTATTAAACAGGTGACCAGAGCAGAAATTTGAGGGTACCACTACATTCAGGATGGTGGGTTTTCCCTATGTTCGGATTATGTTTAGTTGGTGCGGACCTCCAGTGAGAGAACCTGAAAATGGAATAACCTTATATAAAACAATTTAATAAAATTCTTTACTTTTCCAAATACTTGTAAATCATGAATGGTGACTCATATTGGAAATATGAGACCACTATTGAGCTTGTGAGGGTGTACTTTCCTTAGGAAGATCCTAACTTTGGTCAGTTAAGTAAAATATTGGAAAATAGTTTTTGGTCGTAAATAAAATAATTGAATAATGATTATTTTTTTCAAATCCTTAAAACTCATAGACAGTGACTCATATTGGAAATCAGAGAGTATCGTTGAGCTCGTGAGGGTGTTCTTCCATTAGGTGTAGCATAGCATCAGTTGGAACGTGTGAGTTGTAAATGTTACTTTTTTGGATGTAATTGTAAATAAAATAATTAAAATAAAAATTATTTTGTTTTCCAATCATCACAACTCACAATCATAATCTCAAATTTAAAATTTAAGACCACCATTGAGTTTGTAATGAGTTTTTCTCCTTACGTAGGAATTATCCTCGACCTGTGTGGGTGGAAGGTAAAAGTAAATTTTTGGACTTTTTAAAGGAGAATAAAATAAATAAATAAATAAATTATTTTTATTTCCTTTTAACATTTCATAGCATGGAAATGATGTGACACAGCGATAGAGTAACCCATTCTCCTTTGATAAATGAAGCAGTGTGGCGATGCTATTTCGAAGAGAAATAGTAACACTGAAATGCTATAAAACATTAACACATTTCCTTAATTAATTAGGGATAGGGTTCAGTGTTATAATTCATAACACTGATGAATTTCTCTGGATCTATGGAGTTTCCCTAAGGCAAGGCGGAGGAGGCTCTATCACTAGTGACGACAGATCGAAGGTTGGTGTTCGATCAAGTGCTGAAGAATCAATGAAAACTGGTGGAATAAGGATCGAATTTGTGACACGACATCAATCTAAATATGCAATAAATCCAACTTAGGGCATGGGTTTTTTCTGTATAAATTGGATTCTTAGATCTTTCTTTCTAAAAAACAAACATGAATCAACCCACCAAGTGGTTGATCCATGGAATGTTTGTTATTGGAAGATTTGGGATTTTACATGCGGGGTTAAAGAAAGGTGGATATAACTTGTGATTGTTGATATCTTCTATTTTTCAAATTTGGTGAACGAAGGCCAAAAATGAACAAGCCCAACATTCACTATTGTGGGTGTTTCTTCTAATCTCTTCATCCCCGTGCGTTTTTTGCTGACAGACCCATCTGGTCACGTTGAATTATTTCTGGGAGGTTCTGAACATGGAAAAACCATTGGATTGGTGGAGAGAAAACTTGGGACACTCGGAAGTGAAGGTGGAAAACTGAGGACCATTAGGCACCCTGTTGATCAATGAAAAACCCACCAGAGGAAGTCTGGTGGCCCGTAGAAGAAACTTTCGGGTCGTCGGAGCAGGTGGCAGTCAGTGGTGGCACGTGACAGTGGTCGCGTGTGGGAGGAAGTGTACCGCAGTGAAGGAAGAGTCTGGGATGATGCAGAAGCATGGTGTTATCTAGGTACCACGTCCGGATGGGAGACCCATGCCTGAGCCATGGGTTTGTGACAGTACACGGTCTGCAAGACCGTGTGAGGGGGAGACAGTTGACCACATTCCGGCTGTGTAACGTGAAAGGGATGTGGCCGTCGCCGCATCCGGTAGAGGCCAAACTAGCCTAAATTCAAGAATATGTTTGGAGAAGATGGGATTCACTAGGTGTCCCAGCTGTGCTGGGAAAGGCCCAGGGGCGAGGTCAAATCCGGGTTGAGTCAGGTCGGACCGGACCCGAACCCTGTCAGCCCCTTTTCAGTAAAATGGTCATAACATGTAAACTGTATGTCCGATTGACAAGACGTTTGTGGATTTGGGACCCTTGTAAAGAGGCGGTCCTTTTGAAATACTTTAAATGATATTACATGGAGTTTTATATATGAACGATGTATTAAAGATTATATTCTCCCAAAATCAAGTGCGCAATGAGAGGGAATCAGGTGACTGGTTGGGGGAAGAATTAACTAATGAGTAGAACTCAGTGGACCTGAAAATGAGTAGCCGAGAAGAACTCAGTTTCCCATAAAATGAATTGTTGGGAAGACCTGTATGTCCTATCAGACGAATAGTCATGGAATCCTATGTGTCTTAGTAGAAAAAGTGTCAAGAGAACCTATATGGCCCAACAGACAAGCTATCGTGTCGACCTGTGTGGCCCGAATGACGAATAGTCATGTGGACATCTGTGGACTGGAAAACGAGTTGCTAATTGGACCAGAGTGGCTAGCTATATGAGAGGACCTTAGTGGATTTATTGACTTCAGTGACTCCTTGGGGATGTGTCCCTCAACAGTGCAAGATGTTTAGTAATATGACTGAAGCGGTGTACATCAGGTTGTTCTATGTGTGTTCTCTTTGCACAAGTCCCAAATAAGCGGGACCTCATTGCATATGTCTCTGATGACATGATGGCTCAAGGAGCGTGTCCTCCTAGGATGAGCATGCCTTGAGACGAATCCTGTGATGATGGATTTTCTATGATATCTAGACTTCTTTTCTCAGTGAGACTATACATATCAGGGAAACATCATGATGTATGAAGACTAGATGTTCTCTTAGATAATTTTGGTTAAAATTCTATACCTAGTTACTATCAGATAGTTTAAGAAGTGAGATCTCCCAGAATCAATCATACTACGCACGGAACCATATGGATTGTAGCAGAAGAGTTGTTTCATCTTGAAATCCGTTACGAGTATACCTAGAAGTTTTGGTTATATGTGTTGATGAAATATACATGTGTTGAGATGACTATATATTATTGGTAGTGTTTTCATTTGTGGTATTTTTTTGGTTTTTGGGGTCCCCTACTAGGTATTTTTTTACTAAACCCCTAAATGGTAATTTCCCAACATTTTTGGGTCTTGCACAGACAACTAATGCTATGGTGGAGTCTTAGACTCAGCAGGACCAGAACTAGGTAGTGCCTTGTGAGATCAGAAGAGATGAGGTGTTTCTTGTAGCTTTCTACATTATCATTTGTACCCTTGTTTTCTGGTCAGGCTTTTCTGTTTCCGTTCTTTTAGTGGGCTTGTATTCTGTCCCAGTTTTACTTTACTGCTTTACTTTCCATCATACATAGTTGTAGGATTACAGTGGTTTTCATGATTTTTATTTAATTAGTGTTTCCTTCTACAGCCTTGAGGATTTCAGTTTGATGTATGTGTCTATATTATTAGGAAAGGGCCTCCCATTTTTGGGATATTCCTACTTGGCACTAGTGGCCAACTGCTGGCCTATCAGAGGCGGGCTGGGGTTAGCATGACACAGGCCCTGAGAGATGATTTGGGATAGAGTGGTATCGAAGGGGTCAGTTCTACCTTTATATCCTAGAGTCTATGAGTTTGGTGTGGGGAAATTGTGTTTTTTATTTTGATTTTATCTATCAGGCTAGGGAATCCAGTGTTGGTGTGGAAGCGGACACATTTGTACACTAGGACCCTGAATTATTCTTTTCAACTCGGTATATGAAAACAATTTTTGTAGGACAATACGATGGTACATGCATCGTAGAGGATTGGGTTGAGTTTCACATTTCTATATTTTGTTAGATCACTAGGTAATCTATTGATCGTGGTACATCTTACTTTGTTTCGAGGATCTTCTATGTTGACTGCTTGTAAGAATTCCACTGTGTCATCATGAGGATGATCTACAGGGTGACAAGATGCGTACATGGGTTTGTACCAAAGACAGAACTACTGGGTGCTGTGCCATCTATAACACCAGATATTGATTAGCACACAGTACTCTTAGTAAAAGTGGATGAGATGCGTAGGCTGAGCGTACATCACAAGTTTCAGTGATAGAGTCGCCTCCGTTTCTGAGGAGATCCCAACTCATTGTAAGCTAAGGACTAGATTGTAGAGGGGACCGATTTTTCTGTATAGTCATGGAATTATTTGATCAGATGAATGTCCTGGTAGTGAGTATTTTAAATGGATCTGTTGGGTGATGGTAGGGTTTAGATTACCTGATCTTATGATGAGGGGACTTTTCTGTGGAAAGAGCTTGTGAACCTTTCTCATAGAAGGAGATGTTTCCATATAAGATAAGGTATATGAATTACTAAGAGCATCTACAGCTTCGATAAGATGACATGTCAGTAGTTAAGAATTCATCTAGGCATACTAACCATTCAACATGCATGAGGAATATAATAATACCTGTGCTTCGGGGCTCGGATGTCCGAGCGAGATGTGTTTATGGACATCTGATCCAGCATTATTCATATATACATATCTACTTATGATAGGGTTCTAGGGAGAACCTTTGGGGTTGGAAGTCATTTAGTTGAGCATATATAGCCATTGGATGTTAGCAGTGGGAAAGTAGAATGCCGACGTCAATCTGAAAGACTTGGATGTGTGAGATATTTCAAGAATAGGTCCCAAGATGGGTGATTTACAGCTCATGGTTCATAGGGTGAGTCCAATTGGACTAAAAAGAGGAAATTATTTTCAGAACATAGAAGGGGACAACTCACTATGTATTTTACAGTCCATCATTATGAAAGTGAAATGGTGGATGAGCTAATGGGGTAGATATAGTGACAGAAAGAGATTAATCTGTCGGGCAGTAGATGTGGAGGAGGAGCTGGGAGATTAGTAGGAGGTGGTAAACATTTCAACATGTTACAACCATCACCCTAATTTTTCCCCAGCAAGCTCAGGTAGATGGAGGATAGGTAAATGGGGTATCTTTATGTGATCAAGGAATATGACCTAAGGTATTCAATAAGGATTAAAGGTATGGTTTTTGTCTACTATTACCTTTCGTATTAATTGTCATAGGTTCTAATCATTCCTTCTTGTCATGAATCATGTTCAAGATTAATAGTTTCCTGCTGAACTATTGACTTGACCCTTACATCTGGAGATACCTATGGAAGGTGACTCAATAACCACATGTATAATAATGGTGTGATCAGAACCTTGAGGTGAGACTTTCGATTGGAACCTCTTAGTGGCAGGGTCGAGGCTATATGACATTATTTTGTCTATGTATTGTTCATCCACAGTTAAGGATCACATTGACTATTTTATGATAAAGTATGGGGTATGTACATAGTGTTGGAATCAACTTTTTCTTTGTTCGGTGAAAAAGGTCAGCTAGGAAGCATGGATAAACTCATGCATATGAGGATGCAGCCAATCATGCATGAGTCACCCCGCCATAGCCACGTGGTGGTGGATGTTTTGAGTTTTCATCTCCCTGCATTAGTGTCAATGTATGGGGATTTAATTTTGTAAGATGTTTCCAAGAAATAATTCTATAGGGAGATGGAATCCTGCATCATTCTATAATCGGAGATGGGAACAATATCAATATCAATATATCAAATTCCTTTTGCAATGAATTTCAAGTTGAGGACGTAGTTGGGGAACATTTAGAGGAAGGATTAATGAGACCCACTATTTTAGGATATGTGTGTATTATCAGTAGTATAACCAGGTGGTGAGGAGAATTGGTACACACTAACAAAGCGATAATGAATGCATCGATCAGTTGAAAGGGGAATCCTTTTGTGTGGATATAATGCTTCTCATAGTCTTTTCTATAGATAAGACAGAGATGAAGGCTAGGGTTCCATCAGGACTATTACTTCAAAATATTTTATACTTTAGGAAAGGGAAAACTAGTAGCATATGTTCTCAGAAAGAGATCCAGTTCATAGTTATTGTATGAGAAAACAGAGAAGTTTTAAAATTAAAAATTTAAGACCACCATTGAGTTTGTAATGAGGTTTTCTCCTTACGTAAGAATTATCCTCGACCTCTGTGGGTGGAAGGTAAAAGTAAATTTTTTTACTTTTTAAAGGAGAATAAAATAAATTAAAAAAATGTATTTTTATTTCCTTTTAACATTTCATAGCATGGAAATGCTATGACACAACGATAGAGTAACCCATTCTCCTTTGATAAATGAAGCAGTGTGGCGATGCTATTTCTAAGAGAAATAGTAACACTGAAATGCGTTAAAACGTTAACGCATTTCCTTAATTAATTAAGGATAGGGTTCACTATTATAATTCATAACACTGATGAATTTCTTTGGATATATAGAGTTTCCCTAAGGAAAGGGGGAGGAGGCTCTATCGCTAGTGATGACAAATCGAAGGTTGGGGTTCGATCAAGTGGTGAAGAATCAATGAACACTTGTGGAATAAGGATCGAATTTGTGACACGACATCAATCTACATCTGCAGGAAATCAAACTTAAGGCATGGATTTTTTCTATATAAACTGGATTCATAGATCATTCTTTCTAAAAAACAAACATGAATCAACCCACCAAGTGGTTGATCTATGGAATGTTTGTTATTGGAAGATTTGGGATTTTACATGCGGGGTTAAATAATGGTGGATATAACTTGTGATTGTTGATATCTTCTATTTTTCAAAAGTGGTGAATGAAGGCCAAAAATGAACAAGCCCAACATTCACTGTTGTGGGTGTTTCTTCTAATCTCTTCATCCCCGTGCATTTTTTGCTGACGGACCCATCTGGTCACGTTGAATTATTTCTGGGAGGTTCTGAACATGGGAAAACCATTGGATTGGTGGAGAGAAAACTTGGGACACTTGGAAGTGAATCCGGAAAAATGAGGATCATTAGGCACCCTTTGGATCAATGAAAAACCCACCAGAGGAAGTCTGGTGGCCCGCAGAAGAAACTGTCGGGTCTTCGGAGCAGGTGGCAGTCCGTGGTGGCATGCAACGGTGGCCGCGTGTGGGAGGAAGTGTACCGCAGTGAAGGAAGAGTCTGGGACGATGTAGAAGCATGTTGTTGTCTAGGTACCACGTCTGGATGGGAGACCCACGCCCGATCCATGGGTTTGTGACAGTACACGGTCTGCAAGACCATGTGTGGGGGAGACAGTTGACCACCTGCCGACTGTGTAATGTGAAAGGGATGTGATCATCGCCGCATCCAGTAGAGGCCAAACTAGCCTGCATTCAAGAATCCATTTGGAGAAGATGGGATTCACTAGGTGTCCCAGCTGTGCTGGGAAAGGCCAAGGGGCCAGGTCAAATCTGGGTCGGGTCAGGTCGGACCGGACCCGAACCCTATGAGCCACTTTTCAGTAAAATGGTCATAACATGTAAACTGTATGTCTGATTGACAAGACGTTTGTGGATTTGGGACCCTTGTAAAGAGGCGTTCCTTTTGAAATACTTCAAATGAGATTACATGGAGGTTGATATATGAACGATGTATTAAAGATTATATTCTCCCAAAATCAAGTGCGTAATGAGAGGGAATCATGTGACTGGTTGGGGGAAGAATGAATTAATGAGAAGACCTCAGTGTCCCTGAAAATGAGTAGCCGAGAAGAACTCAGTTTCCCAAAAAATGAATTGATGGGCAGACCTGTATGTCTTGTCAGACGAATAGTCATGGAATCCTATGTGTCTCAGTAGAAAAAGTGTCAAGAGAACCTATATGGCCCAACAGCCGAGCTATCGTGCAGACCTGTGTGGCCCGAATGACGAATAGTCGTGTGGACATCTGTGGACTAGAAAACGAGTTGCTGAATGGACCAGAGTGGCTAGCTATATGAGAGGACCTTAGTGGCTTTATTGACTTCAGTAACTCCTTGGGGATGTGTCCCTCAACAGTGCAAGATGTTTAGTATTATGACTGAAGCGGTGTACATCAGGTTGTTCTATCTGTGTTCTCTTTTCACAAGTCCCAAATAAGCGGGACCTCATTGCATATGTCTCTGATGACATGATGGCTCAAGGAGCGTGTCCTCCTAGGATGAGCATGCCTTGATAAGAATCCTGTGATGATGGATTTTCTATGATATCTAGACTTCTTATCTCAGTGAGACTATACGTCTCAGGGAAACATCATGATGTATGGAGACTAGATGTTCTCTTAGATAATTTTGGTTAAAATTCTATACCTAGTTACTATCAGATAGCTTAAGAAGTGAGATCTCCCAGAATCAATCATACTACGCACGAAACCATATGGATAGTAGCAGAAGAGTTGTTGCATCTTGAAATCCTTTACGAGTATACCTAGTTGTTTTGGTTATATGTGTTGATGAAATATATCTGTGTTGAGATGACAATACATTATTGGTAGTTTTTTCATTTGTGGTATTTTTTTTTGGTTTTTGGGGTCCCCTACTGGATTTTTTTTTACTAAACCCCTACATGGTAATTTCCCAAAGTTATTGGGTCTTACGCAGACAACTGATGATATGGTGGAGTCTTAGACTCAGTAGGAACATAACTATGTAGTTCCTTGTGAGATCAGAAGAGCTGAGGTGTTTCATGTAGCTTTCTACATTATCATTTGTACCCTTGTTTTCTGGTTAGGCTTTTCAGTTGTCGTTCTTTTAGTGGGCTTGTATTCTGTCCCAGTTGTACTTTACTGCTTTACTTTCCATCATACATAGTTGTAGGATTACAGTGGTTTTCATGATTTTTATTTAATTAGTGTTTCCTTCTACAGCCCTGTGGATTTCAGTTTGATGCATGTGTCTATATTATTAGGCAAAGGCCTCCCATTTATGGGATATTCCTTCTTGGCACTAGTGGCCAACTGCTGGCCTATCAGAGGCGGGCTGGGGTTAGCACGACACGGGCCCTGGGGGATGATTTGGGATAGAGTGGTATCAAAGGGGGTCAGTTCTACCTTTATATCCTAGTGTCTATGAGTTTGGTGTGGGGAAATTGTGTTTTTTATTTCAAGTTTATCTATCAGGCTAGGGAATCCAGTGTTGGTGTGGAAGCGGACACATTTGTACACTAGGACCCTGAATTATTCCTTTCAACTCGGTATATGAAAACAATTTTTGTAGGAAAAAATGAAGGTGCATGCATCGTATAGGAATGTATTGAGTTTTACATTTCCATATTGTGTTAGATCACTAGGTAATCTATTGATCGTGGTACATCTTACTTTGTTTCGAGGATCTTCCATGTTGACTGCTAGCAAGAATTACACTGTGTCATCATGAGGATGATCTACAGGGTGACAAGATGGGTACATGGGTTTGTACCAAAGACAGAACTACTGGGTGTTGTGCCATCTATAACACCAGATATTGAGTAGAACACAATACTCGTAGTAATATCGGATGAGATGCGCAGGCTGAGCGTACATCACAAGTTTCAGTGATAGAGTCTCATCCGTTTCTTAGGAGATCCCAACTCATTGTAAGCTAAGGACTAGATTGTAGAGGTGGCCGATTTTCCTGTATAGTCATGGATCTATTTGATCATATGAATGTCCTGGTAGTGAGAATTTTAAATGGATCAGTTGGGTGATGGTGGGGGTTTAGATTACCCGATCTTATGATGAGGTGACTTTTCTGTGGAAAGAGCTTATGAACCTTTCTCATAGAAGGAGATGTTTCCATATAAGACAAGGTATATGAATTACCAAGAGCATCTACAGCTTCAAAAAGATGACATGTCAGTAGTTAAGAATTCATCGAGGCATACTAACCATTCCATATGCATGAGGAATATAATAAGACCTGTGCTTCGGGGCTCGGATGTCCGAGTGGGATGTGTTTATGGACATCTGAGCCAGCACTATTCATATATACATATCTACTTATGATAGGGTTCTAGAGAGAACCTTTGTGGTTGGAAGTCATTTAGTTGAGCATATATAGCCATTGGATGTTAGCAGTGGGAAAGTAGAAAGTCGACATCAATCTGAAAGACTTGGATGTGTGAGATATTCCAAGAATAGGTCCCAAGATGGGTGATTTACAGCTCATGGTTCATAGGGTGAGTCCAATTGGACTAAAAAGAGGAAATTATTTTCAGAACACAGCACGGGACAACTCACTATGTATTTTACAGCCCATCATTATGAAAGTGAAATGGTGGATGAGCTAATGGGGTAGATATAGTGACAGAAACAGATTAATCGGTCGGGCAGTAGATGTGGAGGAGGAGCTGGGAGATTAGTAGGAGGTGGTAAACATTTCAACATGTTACAACCATCACCCTAATTTTTCCCCAACAAGCTCAGGTAGATGGAGGATAGGTAAATGGGGTAGCTGCATGCGATCAAGGAATATGACCTAAGGTATTCAATAATGATTCAAGGTATGGTTTTTGTCTACTATTACCTTCCGTATTAATTTTCATAGGTTCTAATCATTCCTTCTTGTCAAGAATCATGTTCAAGATAAATAGTTTCTTACTGAACTATTGACTTGACCCTTACATCTGGAGATACCTATGGAAGGTGACTCAATAACCACATGTATACTAACGGTGTGATCTGAACCTTGAGGTGAGACTTTCGATTGGAACCTCTTGGTGGCAGGGTCGAGGCTATATGACATTATTTTGTCTATGTATTGTTCATCCACAGTTAATGATCACATTGACTATTTTATGATAAAGGATGGGGTATGTACATAGTGTTGGAATCAACTTTTTCTTTGGTCGGTGAAAAAGGCCACCTAAGAAGCATGGATAAACTCATGCATATAAGGATGCATCCAACCATGCATGAGTCACCCCGCCATAGCCACGTGGTGGTGGATGTTTTGAGTTTTCATCTCCCTGCATTAGTGTCAATGTATGGGGATTTAATTTTGTAAGATGTTTCCAAGATATAATTCTATAGGGAGATGGAATCCGGCATCATTCTACAATCTGAGATGGGAACGATATCAATATCAATATATCAAATTCCTTTTGCAATAATTTTCAAGTTGAGGACGTAGTTGGGGAACATTTAGAGGAAGGATTAATGAGACCAACTATTTTAGGATATGTGTGTATTATCAGTATTATAACTAGGTGGTGAGGAGAATTGGTACACACTACCAATGGGATAATGAATGCATCGATCAGTTGAAAGGGGAATCCTTTTGTGTGGATATAATGCTTCTCATAGTCTTTTCTATAGATAAGACAGAGATGAAGGCTAGGGTTCCTTCAGGACTATTACTTCATAATATTTTATACTCCAGGAATGGGAAAAATAGTAGCATATTCTCTCAGAACGAGATCCAGTTCATAGTTGTTGTGTGAGAAAACAGAGCAGTTTGGCCCCGTTATAGTTACTATTCTTGGATGGAGATAATGAAGCATACCTCCAATCGATAATTGTTACCCCTCCACTATTAAATGATGCAGGAAGGTACAACTAGGTGAAACTGACTATGAGTCTTTACATGCTCAATTATCTATAGAGAATACCTCTGATGGACATTCAAAAGATGGGGAAATAGTTGGTCTTTTTAGAGCATGCGTAGTTGTATTAGTGACGCCTATAGTTGAAAGATGAATTAGGGTATGTGTGTGGGAGTATTGGTAGATACTAGGGATCACCGAACGGCTTGAATCTGGGTGTAACTATTGAGATAAAAAGGTGAATGCTTGTTTGAATCAGTTTAATGGGCTGTTCATTTTTATTCTGAGGGGTACCGAGAAGGAAGTGGGAAGGGATATCGACAGACTTTTTAATGTGTTTACCATATACATCCAAGAGATACGATACCATCTGGGCGATCAATTACCGACTCACTGAGTATACCCCTTCATAACTACCCATGAATTGAGTTTAGTAGAGGTCTCAGGGTGCCTCCACATGATAGAGATTTGACTGGGGAAAGTTAGATGTAGACAAGAGGATGACTTTTCGGATTTTACAATAGAGATCATGGATCGATAGAAGAGGACCCTCCAGGGGTGATTTATTCAAATAATTCATGTTTAGTGGTAGTAAAGGAATCTTTAAGATAGCATGTGAGAGTGGGAGGCTCAGATCTGTGCTCAGTACCACTAATTTTGTTTTTTAGCCCTTGTTTTGGATTATAAGGAAGTAAATTTCTAAAGGTGGTGGTAATTTAATGTCCTAGAATTCCATGTAGATTTTTTCAGTTATATGGGATTATTCCAAGACTAGGTACTAAGATAGTGTGCGATTCCAATGCCCCTTGTACCCGAAATAGTCCGTTGAAAAATGATATGTTTTAAATACCAAGCTTGAGATATTTTTCTAAAAAATAGAATAACTCATAAAGGAGTTTATAGATCAAAAATTTGAGGGAACAACTGCATTTAATATAGAGGTATTACCCTAGGTGTGACTTATGTTTTGTCAGTGTGGTCCTCCAATGAGAAAACCTGAAAATGGAATAAGCATAAATAAAACAATTAAATAAAATTATTTAATTTTTCAAATCCTTATAACTCATGAACAATGAGTCGTATTGAAATTATGATACCACCATTGAGGTTGTGAGGGTGTTCTTTCTTAGGAAAAGCCTTTCATTAGCCGGTGTGGGAGAATAGTGGAAAGTTGTTTTTTGCCATAAATAAAATAATTGAATGAGGATTATTTTATTTTCAAATCCTTATAACTCATAAATTGTAAATTGGTTTTTAAATACAAGAGAAATGTTGAGCTTTTGAGGGTCTGCATCTCTTAGGCAGAGCCTAACATCGGAAGTCTCTAGCCACCTGTCAAAGATGGTTTTTGGCATGTAACCATAAATAAAAAAATTAAATAAAAATTATTTTAGATTCAAATCCTCATAACTCATTAACGGTCACTCAGATAAAAAATCTAAGACCATTGTTCTATTTGAAAAGAGATGTTCTCATTAAGTAGGATGTAACCTCGTCCGGCTCATGTCGATGGTAAATGTTTATTTTTGGTGTTTGTAAAGGAGAATAAGATAAAAAAAAGTAGTTTTTTTATTTCCTTTAAACATATCACAGCATGGTGAAGCTATGACACAATAATAGAGCAACTTGTTCTCCTTTTATAAATGAAGCAGCGTGACGACACTGTTTTAAAGAGAAATAGAAACACGGAATTTCGTAAACTCATTAACGCATTTCCTCCATTAATCAGGGAAAAGGTACAGTGATAGAATTCATAATGCTGAAGAATTATTCTAGAAGTATGGAGTTTTAATAGGGTATGGGAAAGGATTATCTCTCACCGGCGATGAAAGATTGGAGGTCGGGGTTTGATCAAGAGGTGGAGAATCGACAAACACTAGAGGAACATGGATTTAAGTGGAAACGCGACTTCAATATATGTTTCCAAGAGATACAACCTGATGTAAGGGGTTTTTTCTTTATGAATTGGATTCCCCATTCATTCATTCTATACAATTAAAGCTGATCATCCCACAAATAGGTTGATCTGTAGATTGTTCATTCTTATGGGATTTTGGATTTTACATGTGGGGATTAAAAAAAGGGAGATATATCTTGGGATTATTCGATATAATCCCTATTTATAACACTATGAATGAGGGCCAAATGAATAAGGCCAAGATTCTTTATTATGGGTATTTATTGTAATCTCCCCCATGCGTTCTTCACTAACGGACCTCCGTGGTAACCTCAAATTATTTTTGGGAGTATCTGAATGTGGTTGAACCCCTTGATCAACAAATTGATGACTTGGGACACTCTTCATTGAAGGTGGAAACACAAGGATTGTAGTAGACCGTCCAGATCGAAGATGAACCAATAGAGCAATTCTGGTGGCCCGCGGAAAAAACTATTGTCTCCCTAGAGCTAGCAGATGCACGCGGTGGTGGATACGTGTGGGAGGTGGTGCACCACATTAGAGGAGGAGTTAGGGGCCAGTGGGCCATGATGGTGTGGTACTGCGGCACCAGCGGGGCCCTTCCTTAGGTCGGGAGACCTGCGACCGGGATACGGGTCAGTGATACCAGATAGTCCACATGACTACATGTTGGGGACGTGGCCCACCACCTTCCAGTTGTGTGACTGGGAGGGGAAATAGGTGTAGGAACGTCCAGTGGAGGATAAACTAGCTCGAAGTGGGAAAACGGGCGTTAGAAGACGGGCTACCCCGAACGACCGAGCTAGTCTAGGATGGCCCCAGCAGACTAGGTCACATCTGGGTCAGGTCTGACCTGGGTTGGGTTTTACCTAGGTTGGGTCTGACCCAGGTTGGGTCATTTGATCTCGGGCCTGGCCAGGTCGGGATAGTCTAACCGGGTTGGACGGAGCCCAGACCCAGCCCACCCTTTTCCAGGAAAATGGCAATAACATGAAAACTGTAATTCTTATTAATCATCTGATTGTGGCATTGGGAACATAATAATGAGAACATTATTTTAACATAATCCAAGTGAGTTTTCATGGAGGTTGAGATATTACTGATGGATTGAAATTTATATTTTCCCAAAATCAAGTTCTCTACGGGAGGGAATCATAAGACATGTTATGACAAGAAGGAATTGCCGAGAGAAACTCAATGGAATAGAAAATGAGTATCCTAGTAGACCGTCATGGACTAGAATATGATAAGTCATACGAACCTATGTGGATCGACAGATGAATATCTAGGCAGACCTCTGTGGCCTAATAGAAGAAGTCTGGTGCAGACCTGTGTGGCCTGCCAGAGGAGAAGCTCTGCAAAACTATGTGGCCTAGCGTAAGAGAAGCCATGCAGACCTCAGTGGTCTAATAAAAAATTAGTCGGGCAGATCTATGTGTCCCAGATTATGGGTATATGATCAGACATCAATGTCTCAGTAGACGAGTGGACCTCAGTGGCCTGGCAGACTTCAGCGACTCATTGGGGTTAAGTCCCTCAGTAGTGTAAGAAGTTTAGTGTTACAACTAAATCAGTGTACTTTGGGTAGTTATCAGTATGTTCACTTCGGGCTGGGCCTAATGAAGTGGGACCACTATTCATAGGTCTCTGATGATTTAATGTCTCATTGAGAGAGTCATCCTAGGATAGTCGTTCCATTAGCAGAATCCTGTGACGAAGGATTCGTTGTGACATCAGGACTTCTTCTCTTAGTGACAGTAGACGTCTTAGAGAAACATCATGATGTATCAAGACCTGAGGTTCTATCGAATACATTTGGTAGACATTATCTACCTAGTTACTTTCAGATATCTCAAGGATTTTTATCTCTTACAATCGAGCATGCTACGCATGGAACCATATGGATGGCTACAAATGAGATGTTGCGCCTTGGAATCATTTAAAAATATACCTATATTTTCTAGTTATATATATTGATTACATATACCTATGTTGAGATTATTGTACCTTCATGGGGGGGTTTTTTGTTTTGGTATTTTTTTTGTGGTTTTCAAGGTCCCCTACTAAGTATTATCTTACTCGCCCCTACATAGGATTTTCCCACACGTGTTGTGTCTTGTGCCGATGACCGATGTTTTGGTGGACTCTTAGAGGGAGAAGGAATAGGACAAGGACATATTGGTGATTTGTGAGATCAGACGAGTGAAATTATTTCCCACATCTTTCTATAACAACCTCATTACCCTTGTATGTGGGTCGGTATTTTTTGTTGTCTTTCTTTTAGTGGGCTTGTACTCCATCCGAGTTGTATTTTACTACATTACTTTTTATCGTACTATGTTGTTGGGTTGTAGTGGTATGCATACTTTTTATTTACGTAGTGTTTTCACCCTCCCACCCTATGGATTTAAGTTGGGTACATTTTTATAGGTTCATAGTAAAATACCTCCCATTTGTGGGATATTCTCACTCGGCGCTAGTCGCCGGCCCCTGGAGTATCACTGTTAGGATTTGGGTAGTCACGACACAGACCCTATGGGAGAAGTTGTGACAAATTGTAACCTAGAATATTATGAAATATGATTTAATCATGAGAATAAATGTTATAGGGGAATAATATAAATAACATAAAATAAATAATTTTTCATAATGGTTTATGATTCATTGAAGAAAATGTGAGACAAGAATCCCTTACATTGAGTAAGATTTTTCTCGTGTGTCCTTATCATCCTCTTTTTTGGGTAACTTCCTTTGGTTTTCACCAAAGGTATTATATGGATTTATTTCTACCCAAATTTTGGGTTATAGGATTAGGAGTGGGATTCTAGGACATTATTTTGGAAGGGGTTGGATGATCCAATACCGCATTGGAGGAGTGGGAAATGGGATGAATGAATACCTTTTATAGTGGAGGTTAAATGGAATTCTTGTAAATATAAAATGTTAAAGACTATTGAGATATCTCCCTAAACTAATGTTCCATAATAATTGAGAAATTATGGATTAAAGTGAATTTAGGGTTTAGCCAAACCTCCACAACATAAAAATGAGTGATTTTTTATAATTTTGTTCCTTAACTTCTATGTTTCCCCACGTTTATCATTTTGGCTACTATTCAAGTTACAAGTTTTATTTCATAATAAATTTAACCATAGAAAATGAATTAATTTTTAATTAATTATAAAATATAAAAACAATGACTAATAAATATGGAATATAATTTAAAAAATAAAAATCTATTTTTTGTTGGAAATTAATTTTAATAGAATATCATGTAACGTGAAAAAACAAGAAATTAACAAAAACCATAATATAATATATTCAATATGTAGGGGTAAATATATTCATTATAAAATATTAATTGGTACAAGAATAGACCATATTTGATATTTTTTAACATTTACAAATAACTTAGAATAATTTAGGATTTTTAGTAATTTTAATTATTTTAATAAAATATCATTTGTTATAAGATGACATTAATGTAACATTTGACATTTTTAAGTAATTTTTATATTAAAATATCTTGAAAATTATGTAATTACAATATATTATGTTAAAATATTTGTAACATGTCACATTCATATACAAAAAAATTTGACAACAATAATTCATTCAACATTCTTCACTTTTAATATTTTTTATGATTTATTTTAATTTTTTATTAAATAAATATTCATTGTGGTTGAATTAATTAATAATTATAAGTACTTAAAAAATCTCTAAAAATCAATGTTAATTTATCATGTTAAAAATAATTCATTTATGTTTCTTAATAATGTTTATAATTGAAAATTCGTAGCTTCTTCTATACTCTAAATCATAATAGGACTTAAAAGAAAGGAATGAAAAAAAAAATTTGCGTTACTTGACGGATTATATGGGTCAAATTCATAAACATGTGTCCCAATGACACCGAATTTCGAACCCAATAGGGTATAAAATCTAAATATTGTAATAAATTGCTTAGTGGACAAGTGAGTATGTCATTTTCTCATTTAGATTAATGTTAAAACACTAAGTAATTTTTACCTTAATTGTTGTAATTGATTTTAATTAATGTTACTAATATTTTATGTAAAATTATTGGTTGATATTATTATATTATAAATATAATATCGAGTCCAATTATTTATATCTTTTTTTTTAAAAATTCAATCCATTGATCTAATAAAATTAAATTTAAATGTAATTCCAGAGACGTGGCAAGAATGGCAGTTTTCAAAGTGAAAATTTAAAAAATTTCATTAAGTTTGTATTTAAAAAGTCAATATAAAAGTGATTATATTGAAACAATTATGATTAATATATGTATAATTTATCTATTTATACTTTGTAAAAATTTAAATATAAATTGGAATTAATAATTATGTAAATGAAAATGCAGTTTTCAACTAAAATGTAACATGTTTAACTATTAATCGATAAATGAATATTCTTAGAAAATTGACCAAAATTCACCCTATGATATATTTTGACATTATTCATTCAAAAATGTTGTTTATTTTGATTTTTTTTAAATGTTTCATTATATTATATTTTGATATATGTGTCATTAAATAGAGGTAAAACGCGTTCTCGCATGTCACGGATGATATCTCAGTGCTGTGTGTAGTCTATACTAAACATGATGTAGTAAAGAAATAATGATAGAAAAAAAATTATTCTTATTCTAAAATTAGAATATATTAACTTTATAGGGTATTAAATTCATCCCACATTAATTATATTGCATCCTCAAAATTTTTACATAATCTTGGAAATCGAGGGTTTCATATTTGGAAATACTATTGTTAAAAACCCACATCATAAATTGGGTTAGTAAAAGATATTCATTTTAAGAGGGAAAGGAAAATACGAAGGTCACAAGAAAACAAGGCTATTGAATATGATAATTTTAGTAAAAAATTGGACATGGAAGATAATTTTATCTACCATGTTATGATGGAGAGTGATAGAGAACATGTTCATATACAAGTTGATGACTGCAAATCCCTAAGAAATACTTATGAAAATAGGAATTGATATCATAAAAATGGTGATGATAAGATAAAAAAATCATGACCCTTTCCCTGGAGATGATAAATTATTTCACTCTCTACAAAATTTAGTAAATATACTTACTTGAGATATTTCTATTTCATAATCACAATATTATCCATTGGTCATTCCATGAACTATTTATACTACATCTCTTAATAGAACTTTTATTATCTGGTGAAGTAATATGTTAAACATTAAAACCATATCCAATGTTAAATATATTCCATTTCATTGGTCGTTTTCCTTATGACCCTTCCATGTATTATGATCCAAAACATTAGAATTATTTCAAAGGTATTTATTAGCATCAAATTTTCATTATCTATATCAATCATATAATCCTCCAAACATCATTGTCTCACCATTATGAACATATTATGGTTTATCAATCCCACAAAAATGTGTTTTAAAAATATATTAACATACTAATGTATGACTTTTCACTTTATAATTCTACATATACTCTAAATTACTTAAATAAGTATTACAAAAGTGAAATCCTTATATATTTTATAACTCATCTGATGAGTACATCATCAATAAAATACTATTAAAATATATCTCATAGATTCAAAAATAGATGTAAATTAATCATTCCACTCTCACTGTGTTAATAGAATAAGCCTCACATTAATACATTAGCATTCCTTGATGATTGAGGAATTTATTTTCATATTGACCAATTCAAATATAGTTAAAACACATAATATCAGTTTCTAATTTCTTCTCATTGCACACTTTTTCATGGTGAACTATTTCTCTACAATTATAACCATCTCCCAATCCCTTTTTTCATTTCCTATGGTGATTTATTCAATTATTATCACTTGTGGGAAAATTATTCTTTCCCTTATTCCCTTTATTCCTGATTTTTCTACCATAGTTATCTTCCCTTTTATCCATTTTTATTCACAAGGCATGGATAATTGTCTATTTGTCTTGATAAAACATGAAACTATTTCATCATAGAAATATATTTTTTGAGAAACTAGATTCCTTCAAATATTTAATTTAATCTCTTTAATTAAATAATCATTCCTATATTGTGTGTTTCATATGTAATCATTAGCATACATAGTTTACCTTGTAAATATATATTAATACTCTCCAACACTTTCTTAATCATTTTCCATTAATATAAATAATAACCTCTTCATCTCAGTTTGTTTCTCATGGGGAAAATATTTTTTTGAAGAATTTCTCTTTAAAATACTTCCATTCTATGAGTTTTCATTCCCCTTAATCTGCAATATTCAAGATCATTTACCACCATTTATCTTCATCACATTTTAGGCAATACACTACAAATGATACATTTTCTTTTTCACTACATCCTACATCCATAAAGATACTCTATAGATACATAATCTATTTGTCAGACTCCATTAGATTGTTAGTTTCATAATATTATAGTTAAATATATCGCATAATGAAATCCAAAATAAGATAATATCATTGTGGAAATGGTCACTCTATCTAGGTGATGTTATTTTTCATAATAGGATTAATTTTTCCAAATATATCCATAACATGCTCAGTTATGATACCAGCTATATTGGATTTCACAATAGGGAAACATATATAATGGTCCTGATTATTGATACCATAATTCCTTCCATGAGTTATTTTTTTACCGATGTTATATACAAGGTTAGATCATATCATTATGAAGAAAAATTTATAATCACAAAACTAGTGAAATATATAGATAAATTGATGATTTTATGCATGTGTAATCTTGTAATCATTAAAATGGTATATTTCGGATATTCTCCTATAATTTATCTTACGGTTATATTCATTAATATATTCTTTCCTAAATCTTGTTTCCAATTTTTATATTAAACATCTATTGAAAAAAACTGTAACATCCAATCCCTAGAAGATCAGAGAGGGTGAATTACGTTATTACATTGGCATTATTTCATGGAATAAAATTATGAAGGACTACTCATTTTTATAGTTTTGTAAAACATAACTACATACATGGAACCCATTTTACATTTGGAATAATAACAAGTAATACATAAAATAATAAATTTCTAATAATTCTGGATACTAGATCCAATAATTAATCATCATATCCTGGGGAAAGGAGAACAATAAGGGTGATCTCAAATACTCAGTAACTGTACAATATAGTTGAAGTTATCATGAATTAATGATGAGTAATAAATATGTTATTAATAATATATGGTTGAATAATACCATATAAATAATCATATTATCATAAAACACTACCATGAATATTCTAACTAATCAAATAATCACATGGAATAACAATATTGATGGAATACATAATGTTAGATGTCTTCACTACCAAGATTTATACTAAACATAATTACTAAAAAGATATATCCTTGAAAATGTTTATTTCTTTTCATAGTAACCCATATAATTTTTGTCAATATCTATCCTCCCAAAAATTTAAAAACTCATAAAATCAAATCAAAAGAGGTTTTCCACCAAATGATTTCATCCCTTGATAATACTAATGCATTCAGGGGATTTCATTATATGGTCCCCAATCTGTATATTTTCATTCCAAAATATTCCTCAAATATTTAAAAAAAATTAAATCATAAAAAATGTTCCTTATCAAAATCTATTTTTATTAAATGATATGTCTTTATCAATATGTCCCATATAAATAATATAACATTTAATGTGAACATTGTATTTATAAATTGTGTACGGATTTGGAAATAATCAAATCCTTTAGAGAAGAATATGAATATTAAAATAAATATAATATTTAATGAAAAAGGATTACTACAAAGTTGTTTTTTCAATAGAAATTTAACAATCACCAAAGAAAGTGAGACTTCAAATATATCATTTACCACTTTGAAAGTTTAAAATGAAACACCTTGGATGAAATTAATAAAATTGAATCATAGAATATTATGAATTATATGTGAATCGTTATATTAAACAAAAAAATGTTGAGAATATACACTATAAAAAATAAAAACATGGGAAAAATGGTGTATGCATCAAGGAAGGATTATTGATAAAAAAATCCCTTACATTGAGTCTTACTTGTCAGGTGTGTCTTTATCTTCCTCATTTTAGGTTACACTATTTGGTTTTCACCAATATACATCCATGGATTGATTTATTCTCAAATTTAGGCTCCAAGGTTGAGGGGAGGGATGTTGGTATCATATTTGTGTATGGTTTGGATGATCCAAGGTTTCTTTAGTTGTGTGACTAAGGGGAATAGGGAATGCCATTTATAGTGGATGGGAAGTGACATTCTTGAAAATATATAATTTTGAACACAATTGAGAGGTCTCCCTTACCTCATGAGCCAAAAAAATTTAAATTTTATTGATTTAAGTGAATTTATAGTTTCTATAAATCACCACCACACAAACAAAATTTCATTTTTGTGATTTTGTTTTTTAACTTCTATGAATCCCCACATTCAACATTTTGTTATTAAACAAACCAGTTTTTTATCCTAAGTAATTTATCCATTTAAACTAAATTAAAGTGAGATTTAGTATAAAATATAGACCTACTAAATTATTAATATGATGCCTAATTTAAAAAATAATAAAACCATTTGTGTTAGAAATCATTTTTAACATAAGTGCATGTAAAGTGCAAAAACACTACTTTAAGCCAAACCGCGCTAACACTATTTTCACTATTTAGGGGTCAATAAGTTCATTATAAAAGAAAATTTTTCTATTAATAGCCCATATTTTAAATTTCTTAACATTTACATTTAAATTTTAATAGTGTATAATTTTCAATGATTTTAATACTTTCAAAATATCATTTTTTATAAAATAACATTAATGTCAATTTTGACATTATTGACTTAGTTTAAATTTTAAAATATGTACAATGTGATATAATAAAATAATATTATGTTAAAAAATATTTATCATGACTTATCAATCTATGAAAATAATTTAACACGATAAATAATTTAATTTTCTTCACTTTTTCAATTTCTTATTATCATTTGTTTTATTTTATTATTAACAAAAAATCACAACATTGACGTTTATAAAGAATTTTGAGTGACTAAATCAACTCTAAAAATAAATGATAAATTATCATGATAAAAAAACTCATTTACCTTTAAAAATAATTTTTATAACCAAAACTATGTAGCTTCTTCCAAACTCTATACCTTTATAGGACTTAAAATCAAGGAAGGTATATTTTTGTTTTTTTTCTTCACTTAAATTGTTATATGGGACACTTTCATGAAAATGTATCCCAATAACTCATTAAATATGAACCCAAGGGGGGATGTGTTTGAAATACAGGCATCAAATTTCTTTTTGACAATTTTCTATGTTTTATTTCAATTTACATTAACATTAAACAACTAAGTAAATGAATTAAACCCTTGATAGCAATAATAAATTTTAATTAAATTTACTAACATTTTTGGTAATAAACTAAGTGTGTATAATTAAACTATAAATATTTTAAATATTCCAACTATGTAAATACTCTTTTTTTCAAAATTCAATTCCCAAAATTTGAAATATTAAATTTAAAGGTAATCCCACATACATGTACACAAAGTAGTTTTTTAAAGTGAAAATGTTAAAATATTCATTATGTTTTTATATAAAAATTCAAAATATAAACTAATCAAATTATATAAAATGGATTAATATATATAAAATTGATCTATAGTGACATTAAAATAAATGTAAAAACAATTTAAGAGTAATTATTATTTAAATAAATAGCCAGTTTTCAACTAAAATCTAGTATTTTAGCTATTAATCAAAAAATGAAACTCATAGAAAAATACCTCTAATTTTCCCTAATATAATTTTGAAATTCCAAATTCAAAAATTAAATTAAATTTGACAATAGAAAAATATAAATGTTACCAAATTAATTTTTAAAATATATGTGGCATTAAAGGTGGTAAAACCCAGTCTTTTGTGAAATGAAATCTAACTTAGTGTTGTGTATAGAGATAGATTATCATGGGGTTGTGTATAAATAAAGGAAGAAAAAAATTAATTTTATTCTAAACTAAAAATATTTCAAAATTCATGGGTTTTTACAGAATATTTTCAATTTGTACCAATGTTACGTACAATGTGAGGATTTTTAGGAAACATCATTTTCCATACTGGGATGGAACATGTCACAGTTAATGAAACCAAATCAAGGTTCGATAGATGGTATTATATGCACTATAAGATACGGCATGAAAAATACTCTCCCTGTTACTTAAATCTATCATACACAATTTAATAATCTTTTAATTATGAATTGTTGAATTTTAACATCTGTAATGTTTGTTAAAATGTTATCAATCATTATGATAATTTAACTATATATTATAATGAATTGTACAATTTGAGTTTCTAAAATGAGTTTCATTCATATGATTCAATGTTTTAATTCCATTTAAGTGAACTGGATGGTGATATTTATAGGATAAATCCATTTATTATGATTGTGTGAGACTAATATCATAATACTATTAAAACCCCAGGAATCATTGGGTTCTCTGAATATCATTTTCACCCAACCTTTAAAAATGTTTTTACATTCTTTTTTAGTTAAGAAAATACTTCCTATGAATTGAAAAATTCACTCATATCATGTTTTCCTTAGGAGTAAGGATTCAATTCCATGTTTTGTGTTGATCATGATCACGATCATGTGGAATATATTGGAAATGTTTTTTCTATAATGAAATGGTACAACGATCTCAATTTATTTTATTTTGTCAAAATGAATGGGTTCACCCTTTTTAATTATAGTTTTTGTTTAATTTTTTATACTATGCATGGAAAAATTATATCCTCTTCAAAACATATCATTTTTATAATATATAATTCCATCTCATTAGGATTTTTTTACAATTGAAAAAAGATTGTAGAAAAGTGATATTTTGTAAAATTACGACCAATTTTTCATAAAAATGGCCATGGATTTCGTTTTTTTTTTCAAATCCAAAATATAAATATCATTGAAAAAATTTCATATTTTTATAGAGTATACATGTCCATGTCATGGTTTATATAAATGGTAATAATATATATTTGATTTTAAGAGTTGATAAGATATATTATGTGATAATAATATGTTGATGAATTGATGAATATGATAAGATTGAGTGTGTTAGATTTTGTTTTCAATAAATATATCTCATTTTATGTAGAATAAATTGATTAAATATATATATAAGTAAAATTTTATATTCATAACCATATATTTATCTTTATTGTGGGAATTATGATGTTTGAAGGAAGATAGATGGATGATTGAAGGTTCTTGAAGTGATGATGGTTCCTATAAGAATAGAGTGCCAATCCAGTATGATCATGCCCATGTTGGAGGTAATTGTTTATGGAAAGTATATAAAAATATTAAATACCACACTCATGGTAGGTATTTTTGTTGGGAATGGTGTATTGGTGTTCTTCTTATGTGAAAAGATCAAGTACATTATGGTATTGGCAGTTTCCTTAGTGATCTTTTATTGTGCATGTGAGAACTAAAAATGGAAAAAATGGTTGTGGTGGTCATCATGGTGTTCATTGAGTGTAACTATGTGAAATAAGAAATCCCACTCTGATCATGGTGGTGTATTAATGTAGTTATGGACATAGGTGTTGCAATAATCCATAATTGCCTATGGAGATGGACTATTCTAATGGAATGAAAACCTATAGTAAACATGTGCGGTTTTAAGTCAAAATACACAGACCCCAATGACTATGCCCACTGGTAAAGGAATTTTGAAGTAAATATAGCCAAATTTATTCACTATGTCATGGTGAAAGATGTTTCAGGGATATTAACATAGTTATGAGTGGTTTTGATGCTTTGCCTTTACAATTAACTAAAGGGGTCTCTAACTTGACCTATAATGATTTTTTTAAGAAACAACTATATTTATATTATCCAAATACAAATAATTATTCACAATGAAACAAGAAATGTTGGTTTAGTTGTTTTAAGTTATTATTTTGAATTCAAATTTAAAAAAAATTAGATCTTTTGGTTTTCATTTAAAACTGTGAATCAAATGAGATATATGTATGAAGATAAATAAGGAAAAAGAAATAGAATAATATAGGATATGAAGAAGCAAATTTTAAGAAAAAAAATGAACAGAATTAAATGAGATTAGATGTGAGGAGGAGGATATGTAAATTATAATAAGAAGTGGATATTAAAATTTTCACAATTTTAAGAGATCATACATGAGTCTCTAAAATTAAAATAATTAGATGAATAGAAAATCTACATTAATAAATTAAGTCTATGTTTTAACATTTAATTCATTTTGATATCATGATAAGAATCCATGAATCATTCCAACAAACCCTATCATAGTTAAGGGACAATAGATAAGCTTTGGACTAGTATAATACATTCTCATTTTACCAAGATGTTTAATGTAGTGAGTTATATGGTCTCGGTGAAATCAATATAATTAAGATGAATGGAATTTTCATTTTTTGTGTGGAACCTCGTAATTATGTTTTCCCTTGGTTTTTGTGAGTTGGATAGTGATGATATTTAACTTCAATTGGTGATTAGGCTTTTCTCACTAAGCTAACAAAAAAATATTGATTCACAGCTTCACCCTTAAGGATTATTTTCTAATCTATAAGGTTCATTTTCATGTAATATTAGATTAACATTATCCCCTCATTTGTAATTTTTATTTATAGTTTTAATATGGAATTAATCTCTATTCAATGTGTTTTCCCAAAACTTTTCAAGTGTACATCTTATAAAATTATAATTTATTGAATTGTTGGGAAATTCTTTTATTTTATGGAGAAATATTTCAAATATATAAAGACATGATGATTCCATATTTTCTATCATTCAGTTCCGATGTAATGGTGGTCACAACTAGTGTGGTTTTCCATGGTATTGAGTTGTTCCTATGAGGGAATCATGGATAAATATGTTCATGAAATGTTTGACATTATTTCACCACTCTAGACTAGTGAGTTTTTGAGATTAAAATTACTCAGAACTAATGATGGCATCTGAGATAAAATTAAAATTATCTATGATTTGAATATAAAAATTAATAGAGATATTTTTTATTTTTGGAGACTTTTGTATGATGATTTTTGGATTCATTATAAAGAAGCTAATGATAGTCTCTTCATAAGGGAGATTTATGTGGTAAACCCAATCATATAATGTTCTACTAGTTTTCTATTTAATGATATTTTCTAAAATATTTGTTATATCTTACCAGATATGTTTGTTTCTAATGTATCTTTTTTGGTGGAAAAAATTTCTAGTTATATATCTAATAAAAAGTATAATGGTGTTTTAATATTTTATGAATTGAGGAATTATTGTGATATGAATAAGAAACTGAAGTCAAAAAATAAATCTCTTTAAATCCTCCAATCATGAGAATTTTAGAAGGTTTATATTGAAGAAAAATCATTTTATTTAAATTATGATTCTAATTTCGATAGGAAGCTTGATAAGGTGATTTCTCTAATATCATCAAATGTGAGATGATTAAATGGAAGGATTTAAGTTATGATTTCACTAAAATTTTCTTACTGTACATTAGTTTTACATTTTTCTTCAAATTATCTTACGTTAAAATAATATAGACTTATTGATAAATAATAATAAGTACCAAAGGGATTCATCTAAAGGGAAATTAAAAATCATTGTTATCTTCTTAGTTGAAAACAAATAATTTATTAAAATTTAGGAAGAAAAATTTCTTTTCAATGTGTGAATTTAGTGATAGGGTTTATAAAGATGTCCAAATTGTGACTCCAATTGTTTTTTATGAAAAAAGACTCATTATTAATGAGAATGAATAATAATTAAATAGTAAGATTAGTAGTAATTTCAAGTATAATAAATAATCTAACATAAAATTATTTCTAAAAATATAACTCAATTAGTTTTTAACACGTTTATATAATTTTTAATATAGTATAAAGAAGAATAAGATGGAATTCCAATCCACTAGAATAAATAAATTAGTTCATATTGAATATAAATTTAGGTTTCATAATGAATTTGATTTACTGAATAATATTATTATTGAATAAAAGGATTAAAAATCCGTATAGAAGATGGAGTAAAAGATAATATATCAGTAGTTCCAAACAATATTGGTTTGAAAAAGTATATAAGATTAATGTATGGAATAACTATTAAATATAAATTCATATATTTCAAAGAAATTATGGTTTTAGTGTAAATTGAGATTTATATGGTTATTGATATAATAATTATGGCATCAAGAACATGTAAATGATGTGTTAATTTAATTTCCAATAAAATTTTGTGTCCATAAGTTTTATGAGTTAGAAATTGAGGTTTAATCTCATTCAATGAAAAAGTATTTCGAGGCAACCTATGAAATTTATATAGAAAAATTATAATAATTTCAATAATAGGAACATATTTTTAAAGGATTTAAATAGTCATTTTATCACAAAAAGGATTCTTTTTATTATACAATCACAAATTTTCTCTTGATACAGTGTTGGTAATTCATAGAAAATAAAGGATAAATGAAAATAGAAACTATAGTTTTTAAAGATTCATAAAAATCCTCCAAAGGATAGTTCCAGTAGATTATAAATATCCATTTATCCTCACATATGATAAAGGATATTAATATTCTCATGGATTCTAAAAAAAGTAATGAAGGATTAATGCCCTTTTTTAATAATGGGTTACTTCAAATTAAAGGTGATGGGTCAGAATTGGCTTGTAAGATCAAATGAAATCAAGCAAAAAAATAATGTTGAACTAGTGAAAAAAAATTAGTTTGTCTCGGTTATTTGATAAAGGAAATGGAATTAATTTTCAAAATTATGGGTTCATAATGAAGAGATTGAAAAAGGGACATATCTTTATAAGTTAATACAAAACAATTAGAAAGTTGTTTAGATTGGTGATGGTCTAAATTCATATTACTTCAATATGAATGGAAAAAATAAATTTTTTCATCAAATACATTTTTATCATTGAAAAAATAATGTGTGTATTATTTTCAATGGAGATAGTGTTCACGATTTTCTGATTTTGAAAATATATAGGTAATTAATGATTTGTACTTTTCTAATGTAAAATATGGTGAATAGACCACTGATTAATGTAGAAATACATTTTACTCATCCATTGGAGAAAATTAACTCTTACATCTATGAGCCTATGAGGAAGAATGAAATAAATTAAGATAATTTTTTATATCCATTATTGATAATTTTACTCCAATAGAATGTGTTATGTTTATGAAGCATATATAATAGGATCTAAAAATAATTAATAGTTTCATGAGAAGTTATAAGATAGTTTGTGGTTACTCTTTGATGATGATTAGAATATAAAATGGCTTTGTGTATACTATAAGATGATTTTAACCCTTTCATAATGAAAATTAAATTCACCATGAACTCAAAAAATCATTTTCAGAACATAAAAATGTTTTGTCTGAATAGAAAAATATAAGACATGTGGAGATGTCTCAAATTATGTTTTTAGAGCCTGACACATCTCATTAATTCTAGAGACATGATATTGGAGATGATTTTATTATTAATAATAATTTTATTCACATTAAATTTTTGGATATGTCATAATATGAGATGTATTACAAGATGGTTCTATGTTTTATGAATCTAAGTGTGGTTAGAAACCCTTACATTATCAATGTTAATAGTGAAAATACTGAAAAAATTAAATAAATTAGAGTTGATTTTATCTTAAATGCTTATCAAAAAAATGATAAGACTCTTTTTTATAAAAAATAAATTGTAAGTATTGTTGATTATATTTATGTTATTGTAATGGAACATGAAAAAAAGTGAAATCACTCAAAGATTAACGTTGTAGAAGTGATGATGATGAATCTGTTCCTATGAGTCAACAAGGTGATGTTTTAAAATTGGTGATAATTTTTACAATGTTCAAGTTAATGATGTTGACTCTTAATATACAAGTAATAATGAAATATTTTATTCACATCAACCAAGGAATATACGGCATGTTTTTTTATAATATCAACATATATAATAGAAAACAAATTCAAACTTGAAGTGCATTAAGTTAAACATATCATATCTCATTGTAATAAAATTTTGAAAAAAGGGATGTATAATAATAAGTGAATCTTATAGTATGGATTAATGTAATGAATGAATGGATGGATAATATTTTAAGGAATAATGATTGGGAATTGGTGTTGTAGCCTAAATAGAATAACATTATTGGGAAAAAATTGTTGGTCTGAAACAAGGTGAATGAAAAAGGTTAAGTGGTCAAAAATAAATAAATTTGGAATGTATATTTTATTCATAAGTTTATGTGTTTTAATTTGATGAACCCTTTTAAATGGTTTCAATACACTAAACCTTATTAATTTTTCTTCCCAATGTTGCATACAGGTAATGAATGATCAGTCAAATGGTTTCCATGTCATGCTTCCTCAATTTTGAATAGTAAGTGTAAGTTTATATTTTATATCCAAGTTATTTATATCTTGGTAGAGATAAAAATTGTGTTTTTGTTTAAATAAATCTTTGTATATGATAAATTAACCCCAAGAAGCATGATATTAAATAAATAAACCATCTTGAAGAAGTTTCATTTCATAGAAGGAAGAGTTGGAATAAATTTTTACATTAATGATGATAAGGTGGTATTTATAATTTATTTATTTATTGGGATATTATTATTTCTTCTAGAAATTATAAAGAGGATTGTGAAGAGTTCTCATACAAAAAATGAGTTTAGAATATAGGATATTAATTTGTTTTCTATACAATGTTTAGTGGGAATTTGATTCAAATGATAAAAATGTGATTATGTGGATCTAAGGGAAATAATAATGCTTATTGGTAGTCAAATATACATAAGGAATAAAATAATGGATATTATGTATGTTTTAAAACTTTTTACCTGGTGTAAATCTTCCACAAAAGTGTCTTATTTCCTCGATGGAAAGAAATTTCTAGGATACCTAAATATCACATCTAACTATGTATTGAAATATAAATCTATGTATTGTTTGATCTATTAGTTTATTCAGATATAGATTGAATATGATGTATTGATGATAATATTTCTACATATAGTGGATCTATAATTATTAGGGAAATATATATTTTTGGAATTAATTGAAGAAAATTTAATTAACCTTGAGCACTATATAAGGAAATATATTTCTTCCAACCATGACTCGACACAACATATTTGGATGAATACTAAGAGGTAATATTAAGTATTTCTTGTGAAGTGGTCAATATATTGGGATGTTATGATTTAAGTTCTAGTAATCGTTCAATGAATATTGTTTAATATTTAGGACCTAAGAACATTGATATCAGACATCACTTCATCAAATATATTATGGATAATAATGAGTTAGTGTTAGAATTTGTACCTATAAAAAAGAATATTGCAGATGTGTTCACCAAGAGAGTATAAAATATTTATTTCAGAAAAATAATATGATGGTTAGTGTTCATAATAATTAATTACAATGCTAAGGTATGTTGTTTTCTGTCTTCTATCTCATCTTGAATTTGTATATTTTTTTCAATGGTGGAGAAAAATTGGAAACATAAATAATTCCCTTAAGATTATCTTCTAATTGTTTGTTAATGGTAGAGTATATAATGTATGGGTAGTATCCATTGATATGTGTTACCATTGTGGATATTCCCTCTTGAAAATTAGTATATATTTAGAGTGAGTTAATAGAAGGTGTATGTCAAGAATTCATAATGGTTTAAATATTTTAAAAGATTATTGTATGTTGTCGTAGGAAAATATTTTAGCATTGAAATAATTATTGAAGATACAATGAAGTACCAATTAATTATTGTGTGGTTTGTGTTAAATTTGTTGTATATATATTACTAACATATTGAAAATGTAAGAACCCGGTTTTTTCTATAAAAGACTTTTGAATATTCTGGATGTTATTTCAGAGCAGTGCCTTAAGACGGCGTGCAATTCTGAGCCCTGATGTGACCAAAATTAAATTTTCAGTGCATTCACACTGGGCAAGCCAAATAAATGGGAAAAATCAAAAATGGTAATTCAGATCCTAAATCTGAGAGTACGGATGGGTCCGAAATGGGGTGCTTACCCTAGGAACGACATAAAGCAGGTCGGCGCGGGACGTTGGGACCCCATGCCTGTTACCGGAACATTAAATGGATAAATAAATTAATTTATTTATTTGTTTAATGTTTAAACTCAAGTGTCTCTTAAACGATAGCTCAGATTGGAAAACTAATGGCACCGTTAAGTCCGTAACATTCCGTTTACCCTAGGAGGCTTGTAACTTTCGCGGGTGCGGGCCTTCTGTGAAAAATGCCGCCAGATGTGTTTTCGTAATTTAGCGGCCTCAGTCATTGAGTTCTATAACTTTTGAATGGGGGACTCAGATTAAAATTTCGAGATATCCGTTGTGCTCGGGAGGTGGTTTTTACCCTAGGGGAGGCTTATCATCGACCCCATCGAGTGTTTAAGATGCAGGTTAAATTAGGGGTTTAAATTAATTAACTTTTTAATTAATTTGTTTTCTTTATTTAAACATAACCCCCCCTCTCTCCCCATTTTTCATCCCCTGGTGGAAGAGATCATCCATTTAGATACCCTCACCAATCCTCCTCCACCTCCCTCCTCCAATCAAAGCGGCATCGAGCGGAGGGCACGGTAGCGGCACGTGCGGCGAAGCACCGAGCTACGCCTCTGTAGGTAAGTGTTTTGGTTTTGTGTTTTAATTTATAAACCCCCTATTTAGAGTTTAATTATGTTTCAAATTTCCATTTTATCACCGAATGAAGCCCATAAATGCGTAGTACTTTTTTGGAGCTATCCGACGCACTTTTCAGAATTGAAATCCGAGTTCGGGGGGCGATCGTAGTCGTATGTCGAAGATTGTGGGTTTTGGTGTTTTCCGGCAGTCCAGGGAGGTTGGTGGCGGCGCGCGGTGGCTCTAGGTGGCGGAAGAAGGTGGTTCCAGGCGGCAGGGCCCCCTCCACAGTAGAGGTCAGCGCGGGTGGCTTTAGCGGTAGGCGGTAGGGGGCTCCTCCGGGAGAGTAGGGGGCACAGAGTGGAAGGGTCGGCCGGCTGCGCCGGCTGGTTGATGTGGAGGATCAAGGTCGCGGCGCGAGACCCCGTGGGGGACCAACAACCCGTGTCTCACGGGTCTTAATGCGGCAGGATGACCAGCCAAGATGGCTGGTCTGCGGTTGGACCACAGGTCCACGGCCGGCACGGACCAGCCCAGAACGGGCGGACCGGTCGGTCCTGTCCAAGGGGTTCGCCCCCTCCGATTTCGGACACCTATATCTCCCACTATGGGTTTCGGTTATGCATGTCGTCTGCGGAAGTGTGAACCTCAGCTCGATGCGGAGATTATGGGATGGTTTAAGTGGGTTTAACTCCCATGATGGGGGCTTTGGTGGCACGACTCGTACGTTTAGTGGATTGACGTTTTTCCGTGGGTTCGTGTTTTGAGAGGCGCGGACACATCCGACTTCCGATTTGAGCGCCGTCAACGACATTGCGACACTGGCGTCGAGGTGGAGTTTTCTAGGGGTTTTTAAGCATGGATCTCAGAGTTGAGGTGTGGTCCCCATGGGCCATCTTTTAAGCTGTGAGAAGAATTTCACAACTTTTTCATCGAATGACCGTTCGGGGCATGCGAGCAATCGTTTTTGGGTGTTTTCCGAGGGAATTTCAATGGTGCAATCTGCCTGCTTTAATTCTACATGGTGGTGTTGTCCCCACGATGGCCGTTTTGGGCGTTGATGGTGAATTTCAACTACTTCACCGGGTTTCTATTTAGGACAAGCAAATAGTCAATCTTGTGTTCTTTTTCAGGAGGATCGCAATGACACGATCTGTTCGTTGCGCTTCGGGACAGAGATGTGGGTCCCACGAAGCATCGCTCATGATCGGTACAACGAAATGCATATTTTTCTCCGGACATCCGTTCTACAAAAGTAAGCAGTCTTTTTGTCCTGTCTTTCCGAGGAGATCGCAATGGTGCGATGCGCCAGACTATTTTTGTGGTCGAGGCACGGGACAACGGGACACCGTTCGAAAGTAAAGCGGTGTTGGAAACTTTTTCTTCGGATATCCGTTTGAGGCAAGAAAATAGTCTATCTCACATGTTTTTTCATGAGGATTACAACGGTATAAACCATTTAGATGTGAGAAGCCTCATTTGAGACCTCATTTAAATGTGGAAGTATGAAAGCTGTACCGGTGGTGGTTCCTTCCACGGTGTTTGAAGAGAACCCTTGGCGTGTGACAGCGTGCACTCCCATGTTAGTGAAATAAATGTTTGAATGGATGTAGTTGTCCGTGCCTGGGCTGATGAGGTGGCATGTTGGAGTTGTTACGTTTACGCCCTTCTCGTTGACGTTGGATGCCCTGTGCATGATAGCCTTGGTGTTGGAAATGTGGTATACTCTTGGAGTATATGACAATGCTTGGAGGTACATGTGGTTGATTGTACCTGACAACGTTTGTGCGCTCGGTTGGAGTTGACATGGGGTCACACGTCATGTGGGACCCATTTGTGTGATGTGTTATGCTTTACGTTCCCTTTACCTATCACTATGTATATGGTCCCTCTGTTCTCGTTTGTTTGACCAACAAGGATGAGTTTCCCCTTGTTCTGTTCTCATCTGTTCGACTAGCATGGTTGAGTTTCCCCAGGTTCTGTTCTCGTTGTTTGACCAGCAGGGTTGGGTTTTCTCCTGGTTCGGTTCCCGTCTGTTTGACCATCAGGGTTGAGTTTCCCCTGGTTCTGTTCTCGTTTGTTTGACCAGCAGGGTTGAGTTTCCCCTGGTTCTCTTCTCGTTTGTATGACCAGCAGGGTTGAGTGGGTTTTCCCCCTGGTCCTATTCACGATGGTTTCGACCAATAGGGTTGAGTGGTTTTCCCTTGGTTCTGTTCTCAATGGTTTGGTTGGCAGAGTTGCTTCGTGTTCCCTGGTAGAGTTCTTGTGGATTCGGTGTGACCAACACATTACACGGTCACCGATCCTTTACCCCAAGAGTTTGATTCCAGCAGGGCTGGCCAGTGAGGTACCATCCATCAGGGATGGCCAGTGAGGTACCATCGAGCAGGGATGGCCAGTGAGCTACCATCCAGTAGGGATTGCTGGTTGGGTACCATCTAGAAGGGATGACAAGAGTAGTTTCGAGTTTACCTCTAGCGGGGCTGGGAAGTGGTCCCCGATGCCGGGTTTAGCTTCAGTTGGGCTGGGAAGTGGTCCTCGATGATGGTTCTGAACCTCCCTCTAGTGGAGTACCCTTTCACAGGACTGGGCATTGGGACTCGTCGATGAATTTAGCCCGGTCTCCCTCCAGTGGATTACCCTTTTACAGAACTGGGTAGTGTGGCACCCATCGACTCTTGCTGGGTCTCCCTCCATTGGGAACCCGTCGACTTCCATGGATTACCCTCCACTAGGGCTGGGAAGGGGGTCACCTGTCGACTTTGAGGAGACCTCTCGACTACGGGGTAGTGACGAGGTGTGGATTGAAGTTCCCCTGGAACTATTAAGTATAAGGGGCACTTTCCCCACTGAGACACATCCTTGCGACGCAACCTAAAATCGTGCAGGCGAGTCAGTGCCGCCCAAAGCTGATAATGTCAAGGTGCGGTGATTTTGAGCCCCTTTGACTTGCAGTTCGGGGTAGACGTGCTGGATACTTGGCATCGATGCTGTTTACTTTTGGGACTATTGGATACTCACTTTCATGGGCTGGGGTATGGGACGGAGATCCCCTTACGACCTTGTTTGGGTTTCTTTACAGAGCATATATATACGTATACCTTGTTCCAGTACCCACTCCTTGGGTTTTGGGTTACTCTCCTTCCAGGAGAGGCAAAGATGCGCAGGGTATGGCACCTGCTTTTTGTGTCTAGCTTCTCGTGGTTGGACGAGTCTACTCTCCTACTATAAGTAGCGAGGACTCGATGAAAAGTTTATATTCTCACCATTTCTAGCTCCTTTCATTTGGACGAGTCTACTTCCTTCCTCTTGTTGGGTTGAGTTGTGCTCTTTACTGCACTCTTGGTTGTACTCTTTTACGTTTCCCTGTTCGATCTACTGCCCACCTCTTTAGTACCTCCTTTGTTTCTCCCTCGAGCCTTCGGAGCATCCTACTGAGTTTTTTTACACTCACCCCAACTTAGGATTTTCCCGCACTTGGTGTGCCCTTGCAGACAACAGACAGGTTGGTCGTGACTTTAGTGGAGCTTAGGAGTTCGGGAACATGGACCATGTGTGGCGGTCGTAGTCGGGTTCTTGGTGTGGGACTCTCCCAGTTATTTACTTTTGTTTACATGTGGCCGAGTTGTGGCACTTTTCTAGTTGGGTGCGTGTTTTTTCCTTTTTCTTTTCAGTTTACCTTCAGCTTTCACTTTGTATTGTTTAGAGGTCGATGCACATTATTTATTTATTTATATCATTTGGTACTTTACTCTCTCTTTTACTATGCACTATTTCATTGAGTGGGCTGCGTTTGTGTGTACAGGTACTCAGGAAAAGGCCTCCCCAAGTTGTTTAGCCTTCGGCGCTTGCCGCCAGCCCCTAGCATATGGAGGCGGGCTTGGGGTAGTTCCGGATCGAGCATGGGTAGGGTCGGGTCGTGACAGAAAACATGGTATTATTTATTCAATTTTCTTTTTTTTCCAACATCAATTTCACTCAAGTATTCCTATAATAGTTTGATAGCGATCCATTACGTTGATTCTAATATTTCGTAGATAATTATGTACCTTGGTTTAAAAAAATTAATTGGGGAGTTATTTATCCATAATAGTTCAAAATTATTGTTATGATAAGTGAATTTTAATAATTCGTTTAGTCTATATGATAGAGTGTGCTATATTTCGTTGTTAATAAGTAATTTTTTTTCTAAATAAAATCTTCCAATGGCATGTTAAATGATCTTTAGTGTTAATTCCATCATTATTGGTTTTTTATGATTCAAGCTATCATGTAGTTGGATGGAACCAATTGAGATTTCCCACCAATATCAATGCACCATTGAGAGGGGGATTGGTTAATTAGTTCTATGTACTTATTTTAATATTCCCCCTTTTTATACAACCATCACCATATAAGGAATATATGTTACCTTACTGAAAACAAAACCAAGAACACAACCTTTGGAAAAAAGGAATTTTTAAGGTTCACTACTAAATATGAGTATCTATATCCTTGGTATTGTTTATAAATAATCTAGTAACACACAATCCACTAGAAAAACATCCTTTTGTGTGGAATATAATGATTTGGATATTCCCTTACACTCATGTAGCACTATGATAAATAATAATGTTCATGTACTTCAAGTAGAATGAAATTATGTAAGATAACATTTATAACAAAAAAAATTTACTGCTTTTTGATCAACTTTCAAAAATATGTTTTTCAAAAAAATGTTTTCACTATCATAACTAGAAGAAGGTAATAACTTCTTCTAGGCTTTTTAATGTCACGTACTCTAATTCCCAAGTCTAATTTACAAATATTATAATATTTCTCTATTATAATAATACTGAGAAAAATATAAACTTTTTCTTCCATATTCTACATATCTCAAAATGACTTTCCATTCTGATTATTTGGTTTGATATGATTATCATCTGAATTACTTCTTGTATCTTATCATTTCTTCTTTAGTTTTTATAACTTTCTCCTAAATGCTAAATCTAAAAACTTGTTCTCCCTACAATTCTATAGTGCTCCACATTCTCTCTTATTTCTCGGAACATTACTTTTGTTAGTTTAATGTAGAAAGTACATTATCCACATATATTCAACCCAAAATAGTTATGGGAGGGATTCATAACATGTTTACCAATCAAATTTTTTTCCCGAAAATAGAAATTCTTCTTCAATTTTGGGTACTTTTATGACTTCATCAACACATCTCAACTCTTCTATAACCATACTGAATCTTCTCACAACATCATCTCACTCTAGAATATAATTACAATATCATGTTTGATTCCAATTACCTCATTATGATATTCCCCATTAAGATGAAGGAAAATATAAAATAATAGATTATTTAATATGTTGATCCATACCAATTGTTAGAAAAGTATTATTATTCTGATTTTTCCTTATGTTGAAGACATATGGTAACTCTGATTTCTTTGAACCAATTAAGATCAAATCAAAACTAAATGTATTTAATAAAAAAGCTCTATAAAAAATGAGAATATATTCAAAACATATTTCTTTTGATTGAAATTCAATGTTCCAATTGGGGAAAGAAAAAATGTTCTCCAAACATCAAAATCCCATTCACAACATTTTTAAATCTACTTCAAACACTTTTAGCAGCACTTACAAAAAAACATCAAGAAATAAAGTTCTTCTTTCATTCTTCAGGATGATGATCACGAGTCTGATCAATTTTTCAGTGTCATCACGTGTCTGAATAATTGATATATCAGTGTAACTTTACCCAATTTGTATAATAATGACATGTCATCTTTCTCTCTTGACCCACTTGATATTGAAAAAAATGTTCGAATTCAAAAATAATTCAATAATTCATATTCATTTATAGGGTTGAAAATATTGTTGATCACTCTTTGGATTTCATTTCATATCATCCCTATTAAATATTACTTATTTTTGTTTTCATTGTTCCCAAAAATTTTAAAAGAAAAGATTCTTCCTCTAATGATTATGACGTCATACCATATCTGATGTATCATTATCAGCAAATTCGACTTCAACAACTACTTCTCTTCTCAAAATCCAATAACAGTAAATTCATTTCACAGATTATTTAAATATTTGGGCTTATTGGTCGGACATAAAACCAGTATCTTCATATTATCTCATTTAAGTCAACTGTCTTAGAAATCAAACAAATCTATGTCCAGTTTTTTCATACCAATAACATTATAAAAGAAACCTTCAGCAACATTCTTCTTTAAATAATGGCTACTTGTTTGTATGAAATCTTTCATGATTATGAATATAATAAAGATCAATTTTAGCATCATCTAACTTATAATGGATTTTATTGTAACTTCCCATTCATCTAGAATCATATTTCATTCTAACCACACAAATATGATTGGCATCACTTATGTTTTCCTTCATAAAGATAGAATGACATGTTATTCAACATACTTATGTTTTTTTGGAAAAAAATAAACAATGATAGGATTTCCATCAAAGTAATTTAGACACTAAATAAGAAAGACATTATGATCATCTCTTTCATTCTAGTCCCAATGTGAGTCGAATAAGCATTTTCATCTAGAAAACAACTTCTCAATGTGACTGAATTTCATTAACATAATGAGTCTATTTTTTAAAGTATGATAGTTATCCTGATTTTTCTACTTTATAAATTGTATTTATATATTTTCTGTAACACCCCGAGATTTTATGAAAAGTATTCTTTTTAATTAATGTCTTGTGTTGTACGCTACACCAAAAGGAGCTTGCACTACACACATCCCTGACTTGGCTTGCATTACACGCAATTGCGACCTTCCACGATAGCGTGTGTAGTATGCAATACCGAGTTTCACTAAATGAGATATTATTATAATATTATTATGAACTAGCCATTATGAATAGTAATACTCACATTTTGAAATTTTATAAATTTTATCTTTCAAAAAGGACTTCATTTTTGGATTCGGAATATCGAAATTAGCTTAGGGTAAAATTTTGGTACTTTTCGGATAACTTTCATATTCTGATGAATAGTGAAAATTACTAAATTTTAATTAAAAACAACTTTTTTAATTGAAATATTTAATAGTGATAAATTGTTAATTTGGGTGGTTTAAAAGTATATTTAGAATATATTTTTACAATTTAATACAATGTTTGTCATTGGATGTAATTTCACATTTAAACCAGTTATAAACAATTGTCAATCTTTGGATAGTTATTATCTCTTAAAAACACGCTATTTGTTTTGACGATGGGAATTAATTTTTAAATTAGTTAATGTAACTGATATGTTTGGAATTAGATAAAATAGAAACAATTTTTGAATTCATAATATCAAATATATCTTAGGCCTAATTTTTGGTATTTTTCTGGAAACTTTCATTTTTTGATGAATAGTGAAACCACTAAGTGGTAGTTAAAAAAACTGAATTTTTCATAAAACTGAATTTTACCACCTCTGTGAGTGGAATTTCTAAAATCCGAGAGACACGGTTAATATCAAGGACTAATATGTGGTTCAATGAGATGAAAATAATTTTTGTTGAATAGTACCTTTTTACTTTTTTTTACCACGGTTAAAAGTAAATAAGATAATTAAGGGTAAAAATGATATTATTATTACCATAACACATGTACTAACTATATTGGATAAGTGTAATTAAACCATAAACAACCTTAGGAATAAAATATGACTATTTAGGCCCACATGGTTTAGATTAGGACATTTATTATTAATTTATTTAAAGAAGGGTTAAAATAGTTAAAATCAAAGTTTAATAACTAATGCATTTTTAATATAGGGTTATACATAAGATAAATTAGACTATAAATATTCATTAGAAAGCTAAAATGATTTCCTAGATAATGGTATTTTATTTGTAATTTTTAGACTTAAAATAATTTAATTTATTTATGATACAATGATGATGCAGTATTTATCTTATTAATGAAATATTGACATAATTGATGTTATAAATACCTAAATAAATGTAATTTGAGACTTTTTATGAATTAAAATAATTTTATATGTCAATATGACATGTTATTAGTGATTTAATTACATTTTTTCTAACTAATAATTCTGTTATGATTTTCACAAAAATCAATTACCAAATAGTGTCAAAATTGACATAAAATAGTTTTTAAAACAAATACTATATTATTAATTGTTATTTTATTCCTAAAAATCTAAGGTTATGAAAAATGACTTATATAAGGTTATATATATTAAACATAAACAACTTGGGTTCGTTTGGCTTGATATAGTACGTTTATTAACCTTATAGTGTAAGAATACAAGAAGACACGGTAAAAGTTAAATTATCTAACTTAATGTTAAATCTAAATGATAAGGTTAAAATTGATACCTAAACTTGTCTAAATTCTATTTGATGAGATTATTTTTACCCATACCCAACTTAGCTTCGAAATATATTAATTTGGAGCTATTAAAAACAGAATTTGACTTTATAATATAATAATATTTTTGGTTATTCCAAAGGTGCCCATCTCCTCCCTTATTAAAGGGAACTTCCTCCCACTCTTCCTCACACCACTTTGAGCCTTCAAGCTCGGCCAAACCCTGAATAATTATCTTATACACTTCCATAGAAACATCCTAGAGGTCCTGGTCTTCTTCAAAGACCAATTTTAGTGCCTTAAAAGGAGGTCTCAAAGAGGTGCTTCAAAGAAGAGGTAATGTCCGTTACCGATTCTTTCAACTTTATTTCTTCTTCCACTTATTCTTCTTAGGTTGTTTCATTATGAAGTAATAAAATCAGTATCAATCATATACTGATATTTTATTATAAGTATTAAACAACCCTATTTCACCATCTATCCATCCTATGGAAAACGAAATCACCACGCGTGCGTACGTACGAAATACCGTTTCCAAGCCGTGGTGTAATCTATTTTCCACCACCACCTTACTTGGATGGGTATAATGGTGTACATAATTACAATATATGATTATTGTAAAGTGATATTGATTCTGAAATAGTATACATACACTCCAATATAATTCCACGATAATGAGAACGATATCATCGCTCGTGCGTATGTACGGACTACCGTCTCCACGACGCGATGAGATTCATTCTCCACGTTAACCATTCATGAATAATTATAAAGTATATATAATAAGTAATCAGGAAATATATGACATAATAATGATACTGGATTTATGTTTATATATATTTATGTCATCTACTTAATTCCATTCAACTCAATAAGAAAACGAAAACAGTGTTCATGCGTACGTACGACCTACCGTCTCCATGAATGGTGTATTTCTTTCCATTTACGGATTTATTATATATATGTATATTCTGAATATATATTATATATAAATCATGTTTTAGATTATGTAATTAATTAATCGTGATCTATGTAATCATATGAATAATTACAAGTCAAAACACGAACGACAAATGAAACGATTTTACCAAAAACGCTCTTTAACATGGAATTTACAAAAGAACGGGTAATATAAAGTCATAAGTGAACCATATATAATATCATAACAATGACTATGATTCTGTAATAAGTCAATGACATTATTTAAATCATTATACAGAAGGTTCGGACACTTACGAAGCAAATCAGACCTATGGTAACGGAAAATATCACAATCTCATTTTATCCGAGATTGTTTATACTTTGGTTTTTACTGGGGTGTATTTTATCATCCACATCCATGTTTCCTCAATGTGCAATATTGTTTCCATACACCTACAATTGTTTAAATCCAATTTTACCCTTCAGTGAGTTTTTAGTAAAACATATGAAAGGAATATATTTTTTCGTTTTTCGTACGAGGTACTTTTTGACTTTTCCGACAAAAGTACGAGAAGAATGTTTTTTTAACTTATACGGCATGAATGGATTTATAAAACATTATTTCCAAGAATCTTCCTTTAAATGTTTCAAGTTTATTTTTAATCAACTTCTTTTAGTTTAAAATTGTATGACATGTTAAGAAAGTAAAATGTTTTTGAAGTAGAAAGGATATTTTCCTCAAGAATGGAGTTCAAGTGTTTTAACAAAATTATTCACCATCTAAGATAATATAGGGTTCTATTTAAATACCTATTATTACATTTATTTTATTATGTTGTGATAGAATTATTTTTATGAATTATTTTATCTTATATGAATTGTTTTATGATGTCATGTTGTTTATGAATCCCATTTTTATTACATGAGTTATGCAATGATTTATTATTTATGATTTTGTGGCACACATATGAATAGTATCATTATGAGATGGGTGGGACCTATATCTCCCTCCAATGAATATGGTATGGATTTTTTATCCCATGAGATAGACATGGCTGGAACGGCAGGTTAAACCGGTTCAGTGAAACTGGACTGAAATGAGGAGTGAACTCGGTTCAGAAATGGACTTTGTCCACTAAGATAGTCTTGAAAATGAGTCTTGACTAATAAGAAATGATTCTCTATGATTATGTGTATATGCCACAAAGTTTAATGTTTTAAGTTATGATTATTGGGATTACATTTACTATGATTTATCCCATTTTATGATATTATGATATCTTTTGCAGGTTAAGATTTCTAAATTGTTATGTTCTTATGAATATGATGTTATTGATATTTCTTTTGTTTACCCTTACTGAGCATTTGAGCTCACCCTTGTATGTTTTCTTTTCCCCAGGATATAAATAAAGGTTTTAGGTAGAAAAAAAAGGAAGATCTTTATGGGAGATGTTGAAGATCTTTCACCACGATTAGAAGATTACGTTCCGAGTTTCCAAAGACACTAAACTATTACGGTCCTTGTGTGTCTTTTTTTGTTATGTATTAAGTATTCTGAAAAAGTAATGTAATGTCCATGTACGTTAAGCTTCAGGTCTCTACAGTTGGTATCAGAGGAAAGGTTTAGTCAACCTTTGGAAACTAGGATGCGATATCTTTAGTGAGATCCCTAGAGATATTTCTAAGGTATGTCTAGGGATGTCCCTAAGGTTAAGTATAAGTATAGGTTATAGTTCTGGAATTGCGCTAACGATCTTATAATTAAACCTAAGATGTTAGATATTGAAGGTACACCCCCTTTATTATGTTGTTTTCCCTACATGATTTTTTCCTCCCACACTATTCTTTTTGGGTTTTAGACGATGGCTGGAACCCAAAGGAACCGTGTTGATCAATGCAATGGACAATGTAATGATTGTCCTCATGAACAAACAAATGTTATGGGAGATGGAGTGCAAAATCATATTACTATACTTACACAAGCTATGAATCATTTTGGACTTCCAAATGAGCATAGAAGGGAACAATATTCTATTGAGTCCTTCATGAGGCAACGTCCACCTTCTTTTAGTGGGTCTTCTGATCCACTTGTTGCTGAACAATGGATCGGTACCACTTAAAAGATATTTTCAGTTCTTCAATGTTCTGAAAATGATAAAGACATCTTAGAAGTATATCGTTTGGAAGGTGATGCTGATCAATGGTGGAATCTTATCAAGAATACGAGGCCAAGAGATGTAATTGAGTCCATGGAATGGGACGAGTTCAAGAACTTATTTTTCAATAAGTACTTCCCTCATATTCTTCGAACAAAGATGGAGAAGGAGTTTCTTGAACTAAAGAAAAAGGATGATGAATCTGTTGGTATATGAAAAGTGAATTTTACAAGGCTTGCAAGGTATGCATATGGATTTATCATCAAACCTGAAAGTAAAGTTGATCGTTTCTTTAGTGGCTTAAAACCAAATCTTAGAAGGGCATTAGCTATAAGAGACTTCAGTAGCTATGAAGAAATTGTGCGTTGTGCTATCAAGGTAGAAATGGAAGTTGGTGTTACTTATCCATCTCATAGTTTTGACAAGAAATGAAAGATTGAGTTCAAGGAGAAATCTGAGAATAATGGTGAAAAGAATATGAATGTTTCCTTATTCTCAAAGTGTGGAAGGAAGCATGGTGGAGATTGTCTTAAAGGGACTAGAAAATGCTTTAAGTGTGGAAAAGAAGGTCATCGAGCTGCTGAGTGTCGATGTAATGGAAAAAGGGTTTCTAATCATGTGAATAAAGAAAAGACTGTAGAGAACGCACCACCAACACTTCAATGCTTCAAGTGCAAGGAAATGGGGAATTGTGCTAATAAATTCCCTAATGCAAGGGTCATGATGATCGGCATGAGCAACCACTTAATGCAAAAGACAAAGGGAAGTCACATGCAATCACTATTGGCGATGTTGAATATGAAAACAATGTGGTGGAATGATTAAGTGTTTATGTAATGGGATTCCAAAATAATGTTGTAAATAGTATCGTGGAATATTAGAATATTTATGTATTGGATTATTGTGGTTTTCAATATTTGTATGGCACCAGTAACCATGGAAAGTGATTGATATATTTTTGGAAAAAAGATGATATGCGCATAATGAAGGGATAAGGAGAAAATGAAATGTTTAACAGTATTCATGAGCTCATGACTGATATAAGAAAATAGTTATATCCTGGTTTGAGGTTTTGGTATGTGAAAAGAGTTAACTTTTGACAGCATTCATGTTTTCACAAAGGTTTAATGGGTATTCATTTTTCAAGAGAATACATGATTAAGGTATTCACAGGATTGGATTGTGGCCAACAAGATATATGGGGGATAAATGATGGTATTCACATGCTTGGTTGATGAAATTTCAAGTAATCGTTTTCTTTATACTATGAGCTTGGACCGAAGTATTTTGGATAAGCCTAAAGATTGGAATGGATTATGTTGGACATAAGTTAGTATTGTTTAAGGATAGAACTTATTTTTGATGTTATTGATGGGATGTTATTGTAATATAGCTATAGAAAAAGAACAACCTGCAGGATGGGCGACAACCCATCGCGTCGGACAAGGCTGTGGGAATCAAACCCACAACCGAAGTGCGACTGGCCTTTATCGCCTACCACTGGCCTACAGGAAGTCCCTATTTAGTAGAAACTAGTTTTATTATATTAAGCAGTATGATATATGAAGTATAAGTCCATTTTAGGAACCATATATGAATAATCTCACTATAGATGGACTTAAGTATTTTTTTGATAAATTTTCTAACCTTTTGTTTGAAACAGATGGAATGACCCATCATTCTATCACATGTTCTGCTAACACTTAATGAATGACAAATTCAACTTCATTTCTTTAAGAGATGAAGTGAAAATTGTCCAAAGAATGACCAACGGTGAGACTGTACCAAAATCACGAAAGTATTTCTTCTAATTCCAATTTCATCAACTTTAGGGAAATGATCTTGAAAACCAAAAATGTTGTCCTAGTGCTCTTATATCCAATGAATCAGATGGTACCTTATATTGTCACAAATTTACGGCTTTGTGATTGATGGATTTTTCATAGCTGTGTTCTCTACCACTCTCCATCAAAATTTGATGGTTAGATTTGTCTTCCATATCCATATTTTCACCTATGTTCTCCTACGTGGAAACCAAGTGATGAGTTAATTTGGGTAACCGTTACATTTCAGACTTTAGTTTTTAATGCCAAGTATTGGTATTCCTTTTTACGATGTGGGTTTCTATTAAACAAACTTTCGAGTAGTAAACCATTTATAACCCCAACGAATTTCAAGGGCGAAATTCATTTTAAGGGGGGTAGAATGTAACACCCCGAGATTTTTTGAAAAGTACTCTTTCTAATTAATGTCTTGTGTTGTACGCTACACCAAAAGGAGCTTTCACTACACACATCCCAGACTTGGCTTGCATTACACGCAATTGTGACCTTCCACGATAGCGTGTGTAGTACGCAATACCGAGTTTCACTAAATGATATATTATTATAATATTATTATGAACTAGCCGTTATGAATAGTAATACCCACTTTTTGAAATTTTATAAATTTTATCTTTTAAAACGGACTTCATTTTTGTATTTGGAATATCAAAATTAGCTTAGGGTGAAATTTTGGTACTTTTCGGATAACGTTCATATTCTGATGAATAGTGAAAATTACTAAATTTTAATTAAAAACAACTTTTTTAATCAAAATAATTAATAGTGATAAATTATTAATTTGAGTGGTTTAAAGTATATTTAGAATATATTTTTACAATTTAATACAATGTTGTTCATTGGATGTAATTTGACATTTAAACCAGTTATAAATAAGTGTCAATCTTTTGATTGTTATTATCTCTTAAAAACACCTTATTTGTTTTGACGATGGGAATTAATTTTAAAATTAGTTAATATAACTGATATGTTTTGAATTTGATAAAATAGACATCATTTTTGAATTCATAATATCAAATATAGCTTAGGACTAATTTTGGGTATTTTTCTGGAAACTTTCATTTTTTGATGAATAGTGAAACCACTAAGTGGTAGTTAAAAAAAACTGAATTTTTCATAAAACATAATTTTACCGCTTCTGTGAGTGGAATTTAGAAACTTCGAGAGACACGGTTAATATCAAGGACTAAAATGTGGTTCAATGAGATGAAAATAATTTTTGGTGAATAGTAACTGTTTACTTTTTTTACGACAGTTAAAAGTAAATAGGATAATTAAGGGTAAAAATGATATTATTATTAGCCTAACACATGTCCTAATTCTGTTGGATAAGTGTAATTCGACCAAAAACAACCTTAGTAATAAAATATTACCATTTAGACCCACTTGGTTTAGATTAGGACATTTATTATCAATTTATTTAAAGAAGGGTTAAAATAGTTAAAATCAAAGTTTAATAACTAATTCATTTTTAATATAGGGTTATACATAAGATAAATTCAACTATAAATATTAATTAGAAATATAAAAAGATTTAATACATAATGGTTCTTTATTTGTAATTTTTAGACTTAAAATAATTTAATTTATTTATGATACAATGATGATGTAGTAATTTTCTTATTAATGAAATATTGACATAATTGATGTTATAAATACCCAAATAATTGTAATTTGATACTTTTTATGAATTAAAATAATTTTATATGTTAATATGACATGTTAGTATTGATTTAATTAAATGTTTTCGAATTAATAAATCTGTTATGATTTTCACAAAAATCAATTAGAAAATAGTGTCAAAATTGACATAAAATAATTTTTTAAACAAATACTATATTACTAATTGTTATTTTATTCCTAAAAATCTATGGATCAGCGAATTTACTTATATAAGGTTATATATATTAATAATAAAAATCTTGGGGTTCTTTTGGCTTGATATAGTAAGTTTATAAACCTTATAGTGTAAGAAAACAAGAAGACACGGTAAAAGTTAAATTATCTAACTTAAAGTTAAATCTAAATGATAAGGTTAAAATTGATACCTAAACTTGTCTAAATTCTATTGCATGAGAGTATTTAGACCCATCCCAACCTTATATTCGAAATATATCAATTTGCAGCTATTAAAATTCGAATTTGACTTTATAATAATATAATATTTTTAGTTATTCCAAAGGTGGCCCTCTTCTCCCTTATAAAAGCGCACTTCCTCCCGCTCTTCCTAACACCACTTGGAGCATTCAAACTAGGCCAACCCCTGCCAAATTCTCTTCTCCACTTTCCTAGATACATCCTAGAGGTCCGGGTCTTCTTCAAAGACCAATTTTGGTGCCTTAAAAGGAGGTCTCAAAGTGGTTCTTCAAAGAAGAGGTAATGTCTATTACCGATTCTTTCAACTTTATTTCTTCTTCCACTTCTTCTTCTTAGGTTGTTTCATTATGAAGTTATAACATCAATATCACTCATATATGGATATGTTATTTAAGTATGAAACAACCCTATTTCACTATCTATCCATCCTATGGAAACCGAAATCACCATGCGTGTGTACGTACGGAATACCGTCTCAACGCCATGGTGTAATCTATTTTCCACCACCACCTTACTTGGATGGGTATAATGGTGTAAATAATAACTATATATGATTATTGTAAAGTGATATTTATTCTGAAATAGTATACATACACTCCAATACAATTCCACGATCATGAGAACGATATCATCGCTCGGGCGTACGTACGGACTACCGTCTCCACGACGCGATGAGATTCATTCTCCACGTTAACCATTCATGAATAATTATAAAGTTTATATAATAAGTAATAATGAAATATATTACATAATAATGATACTGGATTTATGTGTATATATATGTATGTCATCTACTTAATTCCATTCAACTCAATAAGGAAACGAAAACAGTGTTCATGCGTACGTACGGCCTACTATCTCCATGAACGGTGTATTTCTTTCCATTTACTGATCTATTATATATATGTATATTCTGAATATATATTATTTATAAATCATGTTTTATATTCTGGAATTAAGTAATCATGATCTATGTAATCATATGAATAATTACAAGTCAAAACACAGACGACAAATGATACGATTTTACCCAAAACGCTCTTTAACATGGAATTTACAAAAGAAAAGGTATTATAAAGTCATAAGTGAACCATATATAATATCATAACAATGATTATGATTCTGTAATAAGTCAATGACATTATTTAAATCATTATAGAGGAGGTTCGGACACTTACGATGCAAATCGGACCTAAGGTAAGGGAAAATATCACAATCTCATTTTATCTGAGATTGTTTATACTTTGGTATTTACTGTGGTGTATTTTATCATCCACATCCATGTTTCCTCAATGTTTAATATTGTTTCAATCCACATACAATTTTTTAAATCCAATTTTACCCTTCAGTGAGTTTTTAGTAAAAGATATGAAAGGAACCATTTTTTTCATTTTTCTTAGGAGGTACTTTTTGACTTTTTCGACAAAAGTATGAGAATAATTTTTTTTTAACTTATACGGAATGATTGGATTTTTAAAACATTATTTCCAAGAATCTTCCTTTACAAGTTTTCAAGCTTATTTTTAATCAACTTCTTTTAGTTTAATATTGTATGACATGTTAAGAAAGGAAAAAGTTTTTGAAGTAGAAAGGATATTTTCCTCAAGAATGGAGTTCAAGTGTTTTATCAAAATTATTTTCCATCTAAGATAATATAGGGTTCTGTTTCTATCCATATTATTAAATTGATTTAATTATGTTGTGATGGAATTATTTTTATGAATTCTTTTATCTTATATGAATTGTTTTATGATGTCATGTTGTTTAAGAATCCCATTTTTATTACATGAGTTATTCAATGATGTATGATTTATGATTTTTTGGAACACATAAGAATGGTATCATTATGAGATGGGTGGGACCTATATCTCCCTCCAATGCATTGGGTAAAGATTTTATATCTCATGAGATAGAAATGGCTGGAACGGCAGGTTAACCCAGTTCAGTGAAAGAGGATTGAAACGAGGAGTGAACTCAGTTCAGAAATGGACTTTCTCCACTAATATAGTCTTGACAATGAATCTTGACTAATAATAAATGATTATCTATGATTATGTGTATATGACACAAAGTTTAATGTTTTATGTTATGATTATTGGGATTACATTTCACTATTATGATTTATCCCATGTTATGATATTATGATCTCTTTTGCAGGTTAAGATTTCTAAAATGTTATGTTATTATGAATATGATATAATTGATATTTCTTTTTTTTACCCTTACTGAGCATTTGAGCTCACCCTTCTATGTTTTCTTTTCCCCGGGATATAAATAAAGGTTTTAGGTAGAAAAAAAAGGAAGATCTTTATGGGAGAAGTTGAAGATCTTTCACCACGATTAAAAGATTACGTTACGTGTTTCCAAAGACACTAAACTATTACGGTCCTTGTGTGTTTGTTTTTGTTATTTATTAAGTATTCCGCAGAATTAATGTAATGTCCATGTACGTTAAGCTTCGGGTCTCTACATTTTCTTTGATAAAAAATTCAACACACTTGTAAAAAACATATTATTACTTCAAAAAACATTCTCCAACCAACATGGTTACAAAAATCAACACTTTGGATTTTTTTTAAACCAATATTCATACATCCCTTATCTTTGTAATAACATGCTATGGATTACATATCATCAATTCTTATACAATATGAGCTAACTCATTTTAGGAAATAAGGATTATTGACAGTAGATCCATGATGTCCAAAAGTTTTGAATCTGGAAACATCCTTATCATTTCATCACATCATTATTCATCTTTCAATTTCTTATAAACAAATATTTCTTAAAACCAGTCCAATAAAAAATATAAATATTTCACACACAAACATGTTGGATTCACTACATACCCACAACTTCCCCTTTATGCAAACTTCTATAAGGATTGATTTTTTTTAAATTCCCCCTAAAAACAATATTATAATGTAAGATGAAAGAGGGTAACAACCCATATGTTAACCTTAGTGAGAAAGAGGTTAAACACCCATGTCCAACCACAGTTTCTGAAAAAATTCCTTTGTTATGGGTTTTGTGAGATTTTATGCAATTTTTAACATTATAGGTACATAATCCATATTTTGTTCATTATTCTCCACATGCTCTTTAATGAAATGATATTTTAGATCAATATATTTTGAATGATAATGTTGGATCGAATTCCTCATATGATTCATTTAAGATTTATTATCACAACCTAATAGAAATGTTAACTTTACTTTAACAAGTAAATCATCCATTGAGTCTTCATCCATATAAGTTGGGTTGTATCATTAGTAGAAAAAACACACTCCACTTCATCGATACTAATATTTACTAAATTTTTTAATTTTTATTCTGAATAACACAACTTTTTTCCAGAATGAAGATTCACTATATGGGGATATTCTATAGAAGACATTTCCTTCCCAATCAGAATCTGAATATCTAAACAAGTCATTAATTCTTGATCCATCATAATAGATTTTGAAATTTTTTCTCCCTTTGATATATCTAAAAATTATTTTTCTAGAAATTAAATGTGATAATTTATGAGTACTCCACAATCCTGCAGAGAAGGTAACAACATAAACAACTTCGGGTCATGTGGAATTCAAATACAAACAACAGCCAATCGGCTTTCAAAACTCTTTCTGATTGAATTCCTTTCCTTTCCATATTTATACAACTATGTTCCTTGTGAAATTTGTGTATAAAATGTTTTCAAATATTCCATGCTAGAGATATTATGAAATTCCTTACCATACATTTCTTGAGAATGAAAATTGTGTTTCTTCTTTTGTAGGATTTATAACCTAAGAATGCATTTAATTTCCCCTAGCATGGACGTATCAATTAACAATTTTATCTCTTCTACAAATAATTCACAATTTCTTACATCATTCCCAACAAATACATTTTCATTAATATAATTAATTATGATAATGTAAAACTAATGAATCTATTTAGTGTAATGATTGATATCAACTCTTCTTTTCATGAAACTCATATTTCTTAATAAATTATCCAATATGAAATATCATACCCTTGGAGAATGTTTTTTCTTATACAAGTATTTCTTCAGCTTCCACACATAACATTAATCTTTCCCAACAAAAATATCTTGTGGTTGTTCAATGTAAACATCTTCATCAATATCTCCATTCCAAAATGCATACATCTCCTCCATTTTCATAAATTTATAAATTCAATGTGCAGCAATTGAAAAAAAATTCTAATTATTTCTAATTATTCCTCCATAAAAAAATCTCACAAAAATAAAAACCATCAATATTTGAGTAACTATTGTACACTAATCTATCATTGTTTATTATCACTTAACCTTTTTCATTTATCCTATTATGAAAAACCCATATTATACAGATGATATTTTTTTATCCTTCATGTGTATGAGTTCCCAATTATCATTATTTTCTATATGATCAAGCTCTTCATTAATATCATGAACTCAATTCTAAGGCTCAAAATCTTTGTTGACATATTTTGTCTCAAATTTTGAATAAAAAGAAGAATGTGTAACAACATTTGATTTTCTTTACGTTGGTACCTTCTAATGTGGACGACCAATAATATTTTGAGCCTAAAATTACATCCTCATCCTATTATGATATTTTTGATAATCCTCATCATCACATGAATTAGATACATATGATTATTATTTTTGAGTAGGATTACCATTAATAGAATCCTTATCAGAGTGATCAACATTTCTGTCATTATACTCAGCTCATAATCTCTATGAGTCTGTTTATCTTACGCATCTTATTTAATAAATTTCACATCAATATAGTCAATAATTCATCCTATTTATTTCTTTAATCATGTATATCATCTTCCTTCCAGAGTATAGGAAAAAAAAATTCCATCATCACCTCTCTTATCAAACATCCAAAGGATTCCGGCTTTCTTCATTATGATTCATGGACTCCCAAAAGCTATAAAGTGTTTCAAACTTGGAGTTATTCCATAAAACATTTTATTTGGATTCATCTCTAATCTTGGACTATAGAGAAATTAGTTATAAATATACAAAGTAGTTCTCATGGATTTCTTCCTATAATTAATGAAAAAGTTCATGTTCATGTAACATAGTTCTCACCATCTCCACCAGAATTCTATTCATTGTTTTAGAAATCTAGTTATGTTGATGTCTTAACGGTGAAATGAACTCATGTTGAATTTTATGATTCTCATGATAACATTCAAAATATGTATTATTATACTCACAATCATTGTTAGTTATCATCTTCTTCATTGAATAATCACACATCATCTCAGATTTACTCCTTTAACATTTTTTCATTTTCAAAGTATTTAAGTTATGTTTCAAATAAATAAAACACATAATGTGAGTAATGTAATCAATGAAGGTGATTAAGTACATATCTCTATTAGTAAATGTTTTCTCATTGACCCATATATATAATAATGGATAAATTCTAATAGTCATTTTGAACAGATCTCAACTTTCTTATTCACATAAAATTTTATCTATCCCTTCTGAAAAATAGTGCAACACTAGTGCCTTATTCCTTTAATAATGGATATAAAATAGTCACTTATTTTCTTTGATATCTCTCTCGTGATTCATTGAATCATGTTCCCCAAAATTGTATTCCATGATTAATTCTATTTCACCATACCCAAGTAACAAGAGTTTTGTATTTTTCCAAATGGAACAAGATTCTTTTAGTACATTGTCCTCTTATAATTATCCTTCAATCATTTTCAATTTTAACAAAAAAATTTACTTTATAAAAAAGAATTTATTTCCTACATCCCAATGTTTGGACTATCTTAGCATGTTGTGTTTCATCTCATCAAAAAACAGTACATTATAAGAATCTATCTTTTCTTTCCCAATGATTGTTGATAAAATACCTTTTATTATCCGAGATTAATCACTACCAAATGTCATAATTCTTTATTTTATATATTCCTCATTCTTTATTAATTTTACACATCATGTCATATATGATGAACACCCTCTATCAAGAATCTATGGTCATTACCTTTTGTATATTTCTTATGGGTTTCAACTAAAAGATAATTTTTCTTCCCTTTATCATTTTTCACCTCTATATTCTCATAACTATTAAAAAAATATTTGGTCAGTATGCAAACAATACAATGATTTATTGATGTCCAAGAAGTTCACTTCATTCAAAAATATTTTCAAGATGTTGTAATATATTTTCAATTTTAACCCCAACATTCTTAGACATCTATCATTGAGGAGATTATATACATCTCAATATTTTCCATACATAACTTGTGGAAGAGTTTTAGTGTTGATGATTGAAGCAACACATATTTTCTATGTGTCTAAATCCACTATAATACTAGTAGTATCCATATAAAGAATATTTTCCCCCCAATACTTCTATACTGATTTGATTTGTGAACATGTTTCTAAGCACCCTTCTTATCATTCTCATCAGAACATTGTTGACCACCAACTATTCTTATCCTAAATCGAATATTTGTTCCAACTCGATTTTATTTTAAGCCTTATCTGAAATAAAAGTAATATAAACTCTTTTGGGATCCGAATGTTTATAAACTATTGACATCTAATATTTTTTTGTCTTTCCCTCATACATAAAATTCCCACATTTAAATTTCTCATAAACATTTCTATAATTATTTTCAACATTTCATGGTAAATTTTAATGATATTTCTCAAGTAACTCATTTTGAGAACATACACCAACCTCAAAGATGGGGTATATAAAACTTGAATATGTATGATCAGGTTTGGAATGTTTTTTTGGAAATGTTTCAACACCTGTTATTTTTTAAATCAACTTCACTTCCAGAAGATAATTATGATTATTTTATTTCTCAAGAAATTTCGTCGAATTTTTTATTTATCACCCTAGATTGAAATTCTCATCATCAAAACCATGCTGATGTTTTGATGAATTCTTTTCACTTTTCAGCTTCCTGATTTATTTTTGGAAGCCTCCCAATTTTTCTTAGGAATTTCTATAATTTCATCTTTAATATGAAATTATAATTGGATTTCTTCTTCATTAGAAATAATTATTTTGAACTCTTAATCATTCCATGTTTATATAAATAATTCTCATGATCCTACTGAGTTTATTTCTTAGATTCTTCTTCATGGGCTTCTTCATCATCATCATTAGATAGAAAAATTAACCATTTATATTTTTACAATTTTATATTTTTACCTCTAGAAAACTATTTATCTTTGTCACTCAGTTTCTTCCAAAACCTTATTATCCATCATTACACATTCTCACTATCCTCTTTTGTCTTTCTTTGAGGATTATTTGCTGCAAGGTTATCAATAGCTCCACATTATAAAAATAGAAAGGGGTGATTTTCTTTATCTTTTCATCTACATATTCTCACTTTTTTTGGAAAACAAGGGTAATGTTTTATCATTATTCATATATACCTCATTTTTTTGAGTCGGGGTCAACATCATTATATTACTCAAGAAACATCTTATATTTTTCATTCTTGGTAAATTTGAATGTCATTTTCCTATCATATTTTGTCTTTCCATTCATAGATTTCTTTTTTATAATTTCAAATCAAATAAAGGTTCTACAAAAAACATCCTGTGATAGTGTTTTTGGATATCTATCTTCCTATGAAGAAATTGTATCATCAATCATATTCAGAAGAATTCCCAAGATCATTTCTACAATAGTAGAATATTCTAACTTTTCACCAAAAAATCTGATAGTGATGACAATTTTATTTTCCTTGATAAAGAATTCCCCAGAAATATTCATACTCACCCATCTTCATATCATTATACATCAGCCTCTAAATTTTTGTTTTTGTCCCTTATTCAATTTTTTGCTGCCTTTGAAAATATTTTACAACACAACCAAGATTCCTTTGGTGGTGGAAACACCTTTAAATATTAATAATTATCTTTCTGAAAGTGAATATAGTAATGAATTAATAGATCTCCCATCATTCCAAATTTTATTCCTTTCTGCAGATGTAAGAGGAAATGTATCATCAATTGGAGGAAATACATATGTTGTACATTCAAGAGCATAAATCTAATAGACATTAGTTAAGGAAATATTTTACCTTTCTAGTTATGATAATTATTACCATATAGATCCAAAATAAATTAACTGTTGATATAATTTATATTCTCCATTAAAATCTTCACAAAATATCATTACAGAATAGATGTACGGAACCTTCGATTATGATAACAATTGAGATTTACCACTAGGATCAATGAACCACTGAGTGGGTGATGGGTTGAATTAGTTGCATCATTTTCATTTCAGTTTCCCCATTTTGAAACAACCTTATCATCATGTTAAAGAGTTATTACCATGCTGAAAACAAAACCAAGAACACAAATATAAAAACAGAAAAATTTAAAAGGTTCACAACTCAACAAGAGTAGCTACATCCTGGGAATGGTTTTGAAATATTCCAATACCACAAAATCGACTAGAAAATAATCCTTTTGTGTTTAATACAATGAGTATGACACTCCCTTAAACTCATGTAGCACTATGATCAATACGAAAGGGCATGTTCTTCAATTATCATGAAATTATATATGAAATTTTTTGTAAGAAATATGTCACTATTATTCTTGATCAACTTTCACAAAATATTTTTTTCACAATATTTTTCACTTCCTTACACAAAAGTAAGAGAGAACATCTTCTGGACTTTGTAATGATACTCAATGTAATGTCCTAGTTTGATATATTAGTGATATAATATTTCTCCATCTGAATATTGTTGAGACAAATATGAACTTATTCATCCTCATTCAATAATTCCCAATATGATTTTCCTATTCAGATGATTCTTCCTGATATATAGATTAGTTGAATAATATCTTGTCTCTTCCCCTTTATTTTTCATTCTAGAAAACTTCATCCGGATTAACCAATATGGGAACTTATTCTCTTTGAATTATTCCTCCATCCACCTTGCCTATTTTTTTTGAATAGTACATTTTACTGTAGAATGTTCAATAAACATTCTCCAATTATATTCAGTCCAAAAGAGTTTTGTGGTGGATTCTGAAAATGTTTCTTGTTCAACCAAAACATCCCAAAACATAAATTACCCATTAATTTCGAGTATATTTATAACTTATTAAATTATTCTCAACTAATCTCAAAGGATATCAAATCTTATCACAACATCTGATCGCTTCATACATTCACTACAATCTCCAACCTAATTTTGATTTCCTCATTAATATCTTTCTCATTATGATGAAAGATAATGTAAAACAACAGACTCTTTAATGTGTTTCTCCAAAAATTATTACATTAAGACTTCTTTTTTAAATTTATTGGTTATAATGAATACATATGGTCACTCCAATTTCCATCACCTACTTGTAAACAAATAAAAATTAAATAAATCTCAAAACAATTGTTTGAATAAAATTAGAATAGATACATAACAATTTTTTTCTCATTAAAATGCATCTTACCAACTAAATAATGAAATAAATTTCTTCCTACTACAAAATAAACTAGGCATAATTTTTGATTCTTTTTCAATAAATTTAAGTTTCACATCTAGAAAAACCTCAACAATTATTATACCTCTTCATTTCATCAGATTGATGATCTTGAGTAGGACCAATTTATCATTATCAAACTATACCTGACTAATTTTTCTTTATATCACACTGATAATAAGTGTAATCACTATTTAAATTTATCTTTACCTAATTGATATTAAAAAGCAGTTCAATTATCTCTCCTGGCCCACTTGATAAGGAAAAAATGTCCCCACATGAAAAAAAATCAATAATTCATCATGATGGTAATGGATGACTGCATTACTAGTCGGTCTCTGGATATCATTTCATATCAGCCCCCAACAACATTACTTATTTTCCTCTTTATTGGTTCCCAGAATTCCAAAAAAAATCTACCATGGATGATTATGATGAAATACCATGTTTTATGGATCTACATCATCATATTCGACATTAGAAACGTCTTATCATCTATGAATTCGATACTAATAAACTCTTTTCCTGGATTATTTAAATATTTTGGCTTACTGGTATGACTGAAAACTAACATCTTCCACTTACCTCATACAGATCAACATTCAAATCATTCAAATATATGAATGGTTCATATTCTCACAATGATTATCGAATACCGAACCACATGAGCCACATCCAAGTTGGCGAGGTCTCTCTAAGTGCATCCACAAGACCCATGTTCAAAACCAAGAGGAGGCATAATTCTGGGCACTATAGTAGTATTGTAGTAGGTACTATAGCAGTTTGTGTAGTATTGTAGTAAGTACTATTTAGGTATTATAGCAGTTACTATAGCAGTGATTGTTCAGTATTGTAGCAGCCAGAACTATTCACCTTAGGCCACCAGTTTGAGATTGGAGTCCTTAAGGCCATTGGGTCACCCGGGCCTTCAAGTTAGTAAGGATTTCGGCCCACCTCAAGGAATTTGGGCTACCGCAATGACAGTAAGACCACCTAATATGCAGATATTTGGACATATTCTAAAATATACCAACTCTAGAAGATGATTCAGGAGCATTGCGCATTCAAGAGAAAAGGGCTAATAGATTTGGATGAATGAAGTGGAATGGAATTTCTATGAGTAAAGGGTTTTTGCATCTCTGTAAAGGATAGATAGTCGAACAACCATGCAAAGCTGGAGAGTCGATCACGATGCAGATGTTGGGGAGGGGAGTTTTCATGTAGTCATAGTCTGTATGATTTCCATAATACATATGAGACCTCTAATGTGTCCAAGAATACGGGAAATGTAATCTATAAGCCTATATGAATTTAAAGGGTTTCCCCTCATCCCCTTAAAAAGTTCAATCAAAAATAAATAAAAAATAAGGCCTTCGAGCCATTAAGGAATTATCAGATGCCGAAAAATACTGGAAAAAACCTTCTTTCAAAATATTCTTCTAGTGTGTATGACTTCCTTCATTTCATTTAATCTTTTTAATAAGATCATTAGAATTATCTTAAATATAATGGAAATTATATTTGAATCCCTTTCATATAGAAACATTTTTTTCCAACCACAAGAATATAATTCGAAGCACTCCCCTCTTTACATCACAAAGCTTTCATCACATATTTTTTATCTTACTTGTGATTTATGGGAAATACAAATTAGTAAATCATCATCAGATATTCATTGAACTCCGGTAGAATCCAAAACAACACCTCATTATGATATTCTCTTCCACTTTTGATCCATGGTGAGTATGATGAACCATTTAATCCAAAAACCATATTCTCAATATGTTGGACGTTTATAAGCATTATATGTCCATTTTTTTCAATAGGTGTCAGTCTGACTATCAACTTTTGCATTGTAAATTAATTTATTTTATTGAACAAAAAAAAACTTGTGAAAAAATTCTTCTAACATCAAAAAACCTTCTCCATCCATCATGGTTCAAACACAATGATAGTTGATATAATGTTCTTGTGTTGTTAAATTTTCATAGAGAAATGAAGGGCTATTCTAGGGTGGCCTTAACCATGTTGGAGGCTATTTTAATGAGATGAATGGCCAAAAAAGGAATATGCATGATCCTATTAAGGAGTTTTTTGGCCATGGGGAATTGATAGAATTCCATTGTGAAAAAATAATGGAAAAAATGTCCATGGTTGTTGCAGTTGTCATATACCAGTGTATTTAGTGAAATGGGCAAGGAAAAAATGGTCATGGTTGTCACTGTGGTGTCTGTTGAGTCTATATATGTGAAATAGGGAACCCAAAATGCTTGTGGTGGTTTATATAGGTATGAATTTCAATAGGTAGTGTGGAGTGATAAACCTCCAAATAAGAAGTACCACACATGTTCCGTCAAGATGAGGTCAACATATGTATTTTTAATGAAAAATGACAATCATCTAGTGACAGCACACATGGTGGAATGATTTTTTCATGGAAAATGGAAAAGTATTCTATAGTAGGTTGCGGTGAAATTCATTTCAGGTTGTTTTATATCATTATAATTAGTTATGATGATGTTCATACATTGGAGACATAATGAAAATGTAACTCAATCTATGATATTTTTTGGAAGAATAAATGATTTCTAGAAGATCCAATATTATACAGTTGTTCAAAATGATGTTTGTATAGCTGAGATGGTTGAATTATATTGTTAGTTTGAATTCCATTTTGAAATTTAAAATTGGATATTATGCTTTTTTTGTTTTTAATAATAGGGATTTTTGTAAGAAGGAAGAAATTGGAGAAAATTAACAGAATAAGAGAGGATAAAAATTATTAAATTATCAAAAATAATGGAATACAGTGGATAAAGTGGAGAGGTGTGGAAAAAAAGAAGTGAAGTGGCATAAAATGATTTTGTACTAATTATCACGATGTGAAGAGATTGTACATGACATTGTATTGATTGATGAATTAGAGGAAGAGTTACTATGAATCAAAAAATAAGGGTTATGTTTATAAGGATTTGTTCTTCTTGATTTCATCTTATTAATCATTATATTTTTTTGGGAAGTAGAATTAGAGTTAGGGTATTTTTGGAAACATAGGTATAAGGATAACCCTTTCAAGATGTACCTACATGTTGAAACTATTGTGTTGTTTGATCTCAGAAAAATTGAGATCAATCCAATGGATAAAATTTTTATTTTGGGAGATGAACATTTTAAATACTATTTTTACTTCATGTGCAATTGTTGGAAAGTGATCACGATTTACTATAACTGGTGACTAGGGTATTTCACCAAATAAACATAAAATGAAATTGAATCACAAAATCACACCCTATCGTTTATTCTTCACTGAACAAGTCGGCTATTTTTTGAAAATATATATAAATAATGTAAAGTCATTTTGAAACTTCCACAACATGTTTTCATGAACAATACATCATGATGTATTGTACCATGATGATAAACCATGAAATGATATGTTTTTTCAAGTAATTATGGGTCAATAATAATGTTTTGTAGTGAATATGACTTAATATAACCACCATAACATAGTTGAAGACACCATGATGATTTGACCCCAAAATAGTTGTTGTAGACATAGAAATAAACATGGTTTTCCCATGGAAATGAGTTTAATTTGGGCCCCACTATAACATATTCTATAACAAAATATCCCCGTGGTATAGAATCTAAATGAATTATTATTATTAAAATAGTAAAAAAACATAGTTGGGACTAACAGTCAAGGACTATAAGAAATCCAAAGGGAAATAGACCATACTAATTTTTTAGTAAATATTATATAGTTTTAATGTGCAATAAATTTATAAATTTATTTTAATATATGTAATTTTTAAAATATTTCTAATTATAAAATTATTTATAGTCATTTAAAAAGTATTTACCAATGGAAATATAAAATTTGGCATTAAAATGAATTAATTTTTTGATATTATAGGTCTACATTCTGTAAAGTTGTTATAAATAATAAAAAATGTTTATAATTTCATAAATGTCAAATATTTAGAATATGTAGGAGTCCAAATATAATTTAAAGAAAATTAAAAATATAAACAAGATTCTGTTATTATAAATGTTAAATATTCTTATTTATTTATCATGTAGGATTTGTGTAAAAAAGAAATAAATTATAAAGTTCAAATAAATTCAATACTTATGAATTTTAATAAATATTTATCTTGTGTCTAAATTTATGAATTTTTAATTTATATAATTTATTCCCAGATTCATTGATGAATATAATGTTTCATATTATGATTGGATGTATGATTTATTATAAATCTGTTTCAACCACTTATATAAATTATCATAAAATATTTTAAAGAGTCAAATTCTAAGTTTAATAGTTTAATTATTCATATAAATCCTTGACATATCCATGTTCATGGGTTATCATCTTGAATTTTGTGAGAATTATAGTTTATACATTATGGGTATTAAATTAATTAATGAATTAATATCTCTCTTGGATATGAGTAAATGTAAAGACTAGGCTATAGTTACACATGAATCGGAAATGTGGAAACACCATGTGACCTGAAGTGCACATCCTCAAACTCCAAATGTAACAATCTAATTTATTTGTATTGGGATAGTCATGGGAAGACTATTCCATTTAATATAAGGCATGTGGGGCATACTCGAGTCTACCAAAAATCAACCAAAATTTTCAACACAATGAACTTTCCAAAATACATATAGACATAAATAGGGAGACCATTAGGCCCCCAAAATCCGAAATTAAAAGAAATAAATCTATATAATGAAGACAAGAAAACAAAGAAAAAACAACATAAAATAAATTAAGAAAAAATTAATAAAATATTATAAATGGCACACATTCTCGTACATGGTGATCGATGACTAAAAGAAAACATAAAATTGAACTACCATATTGATGAGCACAGTATATACCACAATTTCATGAACTTGTCTTCTAAAACTCACTATAAATATAAAAATAATTACACTCAAAGAACAACTTATGACTGAATTTAAAAATAGATGATCTACCCACATCAATCGAAAATCATTCCATGTACATGTGTAAGGGTGAGTCAAATAACCCAATAAGAATTCCCAATGCTTCAATAGTACCATGTTTCATTGTGATCAAGTGTATTTTCATGTAATACATATAAATTTAATGTTTCGAGGATCATGTAACACACCCACCAAATAACAAGACATGAACGCACAAAAAATATAAACGACATCTCATTTGGTGTCATACTGACCACAAGAAACCCTGATAATTCATGCTTTTCCCATTATCATATGTCACTTTCCAAATATACCAAATTAGAATAATGAGTTCCTATCCTAAAATTAGTTCCCAATATCAGGAATTCATTTAATAGTGTAGATGTTTCTATATATTCCCCATGAAACTATGTTGACTGTTATTATCAGCCAGGGCAGACTCACCCAAGTATATAGTTATAAAAAATGGGATGAATCACTTGGTATGTAAAATATAATTTTTTTGGGTGAGACCACTACATATAATGATGATAAAACACATAGGAATAACCCATATGTTATATAGAAGATAAACACCATTAGTTTACCCACTCAGTATACAAAAGATAAACACATTCTTCTCACTCATTTATTCTACAGAATATTAACACCTTGGGTCAAACAAACCTAGTGTATATAATATAAACAACCAGGACTCGGGCATCATGTATATAGAAGATAAATACCCATGGGATGACCCACCCAATATCTAGAAGACAAACACCATAGGGATGACCCTCTATGTATTCATAAGATAAACACTACAAGGATGACCAACCCTTGTATGTTGGTTCAACAACCCACTCCAAACCAAGGCACACTATTTTATCTAAATCAATGTGAGGTGTCCCATCACCTACACATGGATCCATGGTGTGCTTTTACATAATCCCATGTATATAAATAAATCATAGTGGTGGTGTTACCCACCCAAGCCTCTCATATAGCACATTTCATTGGGTTCAACAACCTATCAGTACCTATCTCATATATCTGAGATCATCATCCAAAGTTTACAATCTATTATCATCAACATAGTTATATTAATCTCACATAATCAATTTATGTTCTAAGGTGTTTTCCACAATCATAACTACCGTTACAATGTGAACACTCTCTGTAGAGTGAATATATCACTAGGGAACTGACAATGAGTCCCATATGTCACACTACATCTTGGGAACCCAACATAGGGTACTTCTTTAGAATTTCCTCTCTCATCCTCAGCCTTTCAATCTAGTTACAATGTTCCTCAACCCTTGGAAGTGTCTTATAGACACATCTACACCCTTTAAGGGTTTTTTCACATCTATGGTGATCAACCCATCACATTGATAACACACAAATGTTCCCATAATGTTTAAAAAATATTTTTCATTGTCTTTTATTAACAATTTTCCGTGAGAAAGCATAAATATGAATCATAATAGTGGTATCATTAGTCAGAAAAATTTGGTATAATCCATATATGGTAAAAAAACAGAAGAATTCAACCAATATTCTTCTATATTTCATTTGAAAAATTTATACTATGCCAATTTTGAACTATGTTAATGATGAATCATTCCCTTTATTACTTGTGCTTGGGAATTGACTAAAACCCATGCAAGGACAACTCATAAAATCTCATTTCAAAATTTGAAATACCATTTTAAAAAATTTCAAAACCACCGAGTTTCCTTTATAATTCTCATTTATCTTGTACTCAATTTTTAGTATAGATTTCTAAATACAAATCATTTTCTATTAGAAATCATTGAAATCTGTTGGGAAAAAATCCCTCAAGGTATCATTGAAGCATTTTTGAGGTGATTGTGTTTGTTGACAAAGTGGACATCTGAGTAGTGATTGTTGTCAAATAAAAACAATGACATACAAATTTGTTTACAAAGAGGATTTCATGGTTGAATGTCGAGTTCAAGAGCTGAGGTCAACGATCCATGTTTGATTCAAGAATGTCGATAAACGGAATGGATGTTCTGGAGGCGGTACAAAAGAAAAGATACAAGGTGGCACCATTTTCTAGTGTTTTCCAAATTTTAGGGCCTGAAAATTGGCAAATGAAGAAAAGTGTTTTTGGAAAAAGGACATGCGCGTCGAGGACTTGGAGTATAGGAAACTTGTGTTCCATATGTTTTTCAAGATCATAAAATCAAAATATGGAAATGTAAAGAGGTTCACACAAGTTTGGGAGTTGGTCGCCCAAGTGTCTAAAATGATAGGGGACTTGCGCGCCGAAACTGGGTCGCGCAGGTGACTTGCGCGCCGTCGTGCAGGGTGGTCAGATTGCCTATAAATACTGGAACACCCCTCCTCATTTTCAATGGAGTTCAACACTTTGAGATATTAGAGCTCCCATCACGCAGGTGTGGTGGTCGCGCAAGTGGTGAGTGTGGGTCACGCGGGTGAATTTGCGCGCCAGTAGTTGAAGTTGTGCGTCGGTGTTAGAAGTTGCGGGCCGGTTGGTAGTTGCGTGCCAATATTGGTTTGGGCGTAAAAGGAAGAGAGTCGCCCATGTTTGGAGTTGAGGAATCTTGAGTCGTGCCAGTGTCTGAGGAGGACTTGTGCCCCCGTTGTGACTTGTGCGCCGATACTTGCACGCCGAGATTGACTTGCGCGCCAAGTAAGGTTTTGTTCCAGCGGTGCTTCTCGGACTGCGTGGAAGTTGGTACGTTTCCCGATACCTTCGGTGCAAAGAGATATTCATCTACGGGTGAATGTTGTACTTCAACAGAGCATCTACACACAGAGGAAGATGCATTCATTCATGCAAATGAAGATACCTACAGGTCTATAAACTGTGAGTGGATTCCTTCCAAGAGCAGTGAGCTTAGGAAGAGGAAGAAGGTGATCCTCTCCACCAGCAGTGAGCCAGAGAGAGAGAGAAACAGGGAGTGACCCTTGGGAAAGTAGTGAGCTGACTCTAAACTTGTAAAGGCAGTGAGCCTGGGCTTAGAAGTGATCTAGCCCGAACCTTGTAATCCACAGCTAGTGAAGATTAGTGGAATTTGGTACGACCGGCAACTTGTCGGCGTATGCTCCTTGGACGTAGCCCTTTGCGGTGAACCAAGTAAAATTGTTGTGTCTTGTGCATACTTCGCTTTCTATTTAATTTGTGCAACATGAAAAAGAGAGAAGAGAGTTTTACTCAACAGCGAAACAAGATCAGAACGGGCATTAATTTTAAATTTGTCATACCCTGATTCACCCCCCCCCCCCTCTCAGGGTATTCAGCCTTGTGGACCTAACAAAATCCCCTAAACATTACATTATGGGGTCCATTAGAACTCATTTATCCATAGTTCCACTATCGAACATTTTAGAAATCTATACGGTTCATATTGACAAAAATTGATTCTGATGTCTGTTACAAGCTTATGGATATCCACACATATGATGAGAGGTTTAATAAGATATACTAATTATGGTAAAATAACATAAATTTACCAAATTACCATGTGACTTATAAAATTACAAGTGACCGGATCAATTTTATCGTTATTATCCTCTAAACATAGTCCATTAATCATGGACCAATCTCATCCAAGTCTTGGGCATCTATCCCAAACCATGTTATCACAATTAATTAATTATAACACTTTAAATTTAATTATCCCATTTAATTTAATTTAATTAATTATTTCAATAATAATAAATTATACAATTTAAAAAAAATAGTCATAAATCATAAAACCTTAGCTAGAAACCTTGTTGTACTAAAATAGTGACCACCCTCACGTGGAACGACTATTGAATTATATGGAAAACAATTGGGAAAAAATCTGTAATATCCTTAATTGATAGAATTAATAATTTATTTCAATTCAATTTAAAACATTTACTTATTCCACAATAGAACATACCTCATTAGTAATTATGAACCGTGGAGTGATTATGTCCTATCTTAACCTTCTATATGAGCTATACACATAACTCCCATGATTATGGATTATTTCATCCATGATTTGATGGAAATATTCAAGAACAATAAATTGGAGAACCCAAAAATCAAAGAAAATAGATCAGAAATAATAATATAAGTATAGTAATGGGTTTCACACAGTAAATCAATGAATAAATCATTAAGAAACACCCCCTCCCTTTGATGGGGGTGGATGATAAATGAGGGAGGAGGCCCTCCTATCCATCAATCACATTAGGTATCAGAGAATAGGGGTTTAGGGATAATGTATCACAAGGTAACCGGTTAATTTAAAAATTTATAATGAAATTTAGAAGGATGTATGGTTTTCTAAACCATGTAGTAGGAAATATCTTTGATATACACCTTCAGATAGTTGGACTGTATGGTTTCCAAACCATGAAACAAGATTGTAAAGTGACAATGTATCATTTTGTAACATTTTTCATTGTTTTTCTATAGTTGGTAATAAATTATTGACCAATACCCAAGAACATATTCAACCCAAAAGTTTTCCTATGAAATCAACATTCTTTCTCCTTGACCATACACTACATGGGAATTATAACCATGGTCTATGAAAATTGAAATCGAAACCTCCTAATTATTAAGTCTCTTCTTGGTTTTAATTGTGGTCTGGACACTAAATCATTCACCATGGTCAAAAAAACTTCAAACTCACAAAATTTAACTAAAACACCCCGATAATCCCTTGATCACTTTAGTAATTTCCCAAACTTCAAACAATATATATATATATATTCATTTATGATTCTCTAACTCTAAAAAACAAAATATGAATATTAATTTGATAAAATATGCCTATTCCATATTTCTATAAATTTACAATATCCATAAATTGTGAAAATTCTATATGGAAAATGGTTTTACTACCTCCCAACCATCCCATCCATCCTCACAAAGATACCCCATAATCCTTTTAAAGAAAAATTATAACCTAGCTAAGTCATCACTTAACTATCAACTAATAGTTTTCCATCACAAAATTATCATCCGCCTTATATTGTGTAACACCTTGTACAAATCTTGAAAACACAAGGTCATTCTCTAAAAACATGGTTCATCATTTTTTCCACCACATATATTTATAGGAATATGCTCTTGATGAGGTTTATAAATAATCAAATCCAATTTCCAAAAAACACTAGTAGATCCCCTTATCATTGGATTTATATAGAATGCATAGTTGTGTCACTACCATACCACCCAACAATCCATACATGATGAATTAACAATTAAATGAGTCGTGAATCCATTAATGTACACACACTATTGTTGGAACGTGACTCTATGTGAAGTTATAAATTTTCCATCCTCAAACAACATATCAAATTTTCAATATATAGTCATGAGAAACTACATTCCACTAGTCATACTAATTCTTGGATCATATCCCTATAATGATGAGATCATTCAAATCACGTTTCCATCAAACATCTAATTTGACTCCCTGAATTGAATCTATATTCTCACCATAGTCTCACTATTTTCATAGTTGACTGTTAATTTTGGAGACACACCCCATAATTGGATAATCCTCATTATCATCTAAATGAAATGAATCAAATTTTATAATTTCCATGATATTTATCAAACAAAAATATCATTACCAAACACAAAACATCAAACATGAATTCATCTATGGCTTTCTAGGATCCCAACCATAATAATTTCCTATGAAAACTCAAAATCAACTCGTCCTAACATTATACCCAATAAAAAACAACTATCTACTTGATCAAAACAAACAAACACCCATATCAAAAGAATTAAACATGCGAGTCTCTTAGAATTGAAGCATAATATCTACCAAATAAACAAAATAACCACATGTTCACTCCATGCTAACCAAGGGAAACTTAGAAAAACCGTCTACATATGAACCAATTTATATCTACAAAAAATCAACCAAACACACCGTCAAATAAAATTTGGTGTTTTTAATGAAAACATAGAATGAAATCCAAACACAGAACTCTGGAACCTAGCTCACCCTCGATTGAGAACATGAAAAAAAATCCGTACCTAGTCAATCATAATGAATTCAGTGCATAGAATCCTATATAATAATCCCTCACCTACTTTAAAACCCATTCAATTTTTTTAAAAAAATATAAAAAATTAAAAAATTTCTCAAAACAACCCTTGAAACCTCAGGGGTTTTCAACAAAATTAGAATCAACAAAATCCCTATGTTTCTATGTCTTTTTAATCAAAAACCAAAATTCCCTATGAAATCAAATTTTAATACTCTTTTCCTAATATTTTCATAAATACAAAAAATATCATACTAATTTCCAAATCCATTGATCCATGATCCATTTCATGTGAAACCAAATTATCCTAACATTTCATGCACAAGTCATTCAATCGCATCAGTTATATTCTTCAAAACTATGTTTTCCCCAAAAATAACCATCCCAAAATAATTTCCCTATGGAAGCCACGTGAAGACATAAAAATAAACAAAAAATCCAATATATCCATATAAATCTAATCATCTCTTAAAATTTATTTATGAAAGAACCAATTATATTATAAGATACATCAATTCATTTAGATTTTGATGAGGTTCTATTCCAACAAACATATCCCAAGGGAAAATGTTTTTTTACCCTATGCATTCCACTACCATGATTCAGGTATAACTCACTGGCTCCCACCTGATCCCTACGACTCATCACAATTATCCTCTATTACATAATGTAATTATCTACCTAAAATAACATTCCACTCATCATATAATTCATGGTATCAAAACTAGATATCCCCAAGTAACATGGGATTCAACTGATGTCATGCTCACTCGGCATGAACTGTAACGCCCCGACCCCAGTTACCCAGAGTCGGTGCCTTATTGCGAACATTGTCATGATCATAAAATATAATGTCTCGAAAGACTGATTAGTTTAGTATCCTTGGAAACACTAGATACATTCCTAAATGTTACATTACATCATAAAGTGAAAAATCACAATAACATAGTCTCCATAGTCCACACTTCTATCCCCTTCAGACTATCCCTGTAGGTCAGTCATAAAATATTTCTTCACATCCTGGGAAAAATTAAAACATTGAAAGGGGTGAGCTCAGATGCTCAGTAAGGATAACAATATAGCGAAAGCTTTCATAAATAAACATAAACATTTAAGGAAATGTATAACTTAACAAAATCCTTTTAAACATGAACTTCAACATAATTTGGTAAAAGTAAAATGAAATAATGTCATTTACTTATTCACATGGATATTCTACAGGTCGAATAATCACATGCAATATCAATAACCACTTTCATAATGATGGAATGCATAATGCCAGACTATCATAACCACGTAGCCAAGGTCTCATGCCAAGAATACAACTAATATTTTTTCAAGGCCTCGTGCCAAGACACAAGTTTGTGTCATGAGACCTGCCGATGCATCGAGGAGCTATAGTGGGCTCAACCCGTCACTTATTAAGTCCAATGCATTCCCCATATGAACAGGTTTAAACTTATCATAAACCATAACATAATCGTATCACATAAAACATGCATAAAGGAAACATAAAATTTCGACATTTCAATCAAAAGATATTAATACAACAGAATGATATAAAAACACATTCAAAACCATTTTCAATACCAAAATAAAAGAAAATTAAAACTTTGTAATTATTTTTCATTTAAAAAAGTTATGGCTTGTAGAGGAAGCCGAAACCCAAATAATGGTCACGGCGGTGGAGAAGTCATTGTCGCCGCATACGTAAGACAAAGCATTCCTTTTGTCATTTAGTAAAAACGCTTCGTATAAAAAGATTCCTTTTGAATAAAATTAAAAGTCAAAGGGGTTTATACACCATATAAAGGAAAGTTGTGTATAAAACAAAATATGCCTCAATGAATGGAGATTGAGACGAAGTCCTTTACAAAGACCATTTTTTAAAATAAAATGGATGTATTATGTGTATTCACTATAAGTACACATAAATAATGTAAAAATACAATATAAGACATAATAATATCATGACATAATTTGAAAGTAGGATATTAACCCAAAGAATGGAAATTGGGTTAAGAAGTTCCCTTACCTCGTGTCCGACTTGACTCGTCCGCTCTTTAACCTCATGAATAATAAAATATAGTTAATATATACTTGATTAAGAACCTTTTTCAAGTTCATTATCCCTTTTATATCACTTATTACAGTGTTACAAAAATAATGTAGTCATTTAAGTTAATAATGGTCGTTTTTTCGATCTTTGGTACTTGAGTCAACAATAAACTTCTTATAATTACAAGTTGTTTATGTGGTAGAAATATACATTATATAAAGAAATATATTCATGATGTAGATATCATATATATCATATATATCCAGTATATACATGCATTTATAATATTACATAACATTTATAGGTAAGAAATGAAATGCACCGTTCATGGAGACGGTAAGACGTACATACGCATGAACGCTACTTTCATTTCTATTTCACATTTAATGGTATATAAAGGTATAATATAATTACAGTATAATATAATTTATAATACCATTTACTCCATCCTTTATACATCCCACATATGGCATTAACGATTCAAATCACTTTGAGGGGGCGGTAGTCCACACTTCCTAAAAAGAAATTATCGCGTTTACCCATAATGGAAATCATAAAGGAATGCCATAAATGAAAAATAAAAAATCATAAGGAAAACAAAAACTTAATATATATAATATATAAAAATATTGTCATCATAATGGCCACCATGAGAGGAGTTAACAGAAGATTGAACAATCATCGTTTCGCGAGGCAGTAATTCGCCACCCACTGAAACAGTATGTTCTTTAACCATTAGACGAAGGTGTGTGTAAGTGTAAATAAAATCCATCTCATAACAACATCATAGTATATTGAAGATACTGGTGTTGTTACAAAATAAAGGAATAAAAAGATTTTAAGGGGTTGGAGAAGCAAAATAAAACAAAATAACATAAGAGAAGACATTACCTTAAAATCGGGTAACTCTTTTTGATTTGAGCGAAAGGCTTCCTTGGGAAGACTTATGCCCAAAGTGAGGCTTATAGTAGTAAGAGAGGGATGTTTAGAGACACAATGGGCAGGGGTTGGCCGACCCAAAGGCTTGAGAGGTGTGGGTAAGGTGGTAGAGGTGGGGGCCTTTTATAAGAGGAGAGGAGGGAAACTCTTGGAAAGTTATAAAAGGTTACTTTATCATAAAATGCTTTTCGGATTTAAAAGGTCCCAAAATTATATATTTCGAGGATAAGGTGATAAGAGTTTGAAATTAATCCATACAATAGGTTTTTTACATGTGTAGGTCTTATATTTTACATTATCTTTTCATTTTATTTAAATCGTTAAATAATGAGGTAATCGTTGCATCATCATGGTGTCATAAATAATTTAATTTATTTAATGTCTAAAAATTATAAAAAAAATATCATTATGTAGGAAATATTTTTATATTTCTAATGAATATTTATAGTCAAAAATATGACTTGTATAACCCCATTTAAAAATTGTTTTAGTAAAACAACTCATGTTTGTGACATTTTTATTTTATCATTAAATAAAATGTTTTTAATGTCATTTTCCTACCAAAGTGGCTCCATGGGGTCCACATGTTGACCCATGGATTGTATTGGTCTTCCATGACTTATCCAATAGGGGTAGGACACGTTTCAAGATATTTTCATATTTTTATAATATCATTTTTACCTTAAATTTCACTAATTACCTTTAATCGTGATTAATAAAACATAAAAGTTACTATTCACCAAAAAATTATTTTAATCCCATTGAACCACATTTTACTTCCTAATGACAACTATGTATTTATAATTTTTGAAAATCAAATCACAGAAGTTGTAATGTTTCATTTAAATGAAAAATCAGTTTTTTAACTACCACTTAGTGGTTTCACTATTAATCAAAAATTGATGTTTTTCAGAACAATGCCAAAATTTCACCCTAAGCTATAATTGATATTCTGAATTAAAAAATGATGTCTATTTTACAAAATTCCAAACATATATGTTGCATTAATTAATTTTATAATTAATTCCCACTGCCACAACAAATTGCGTGTTTTTAAGAAACAATATATATCAAAAGATTGACAATTGTTTATGTCCAATTTCAAAGTGAAATTAATTATAATGACCACCATTGGATAGAATGGTAAAAATATATTCTAATAACACTTTAAAACCACTAAATAGTATAATTTATCACTATAAATTATTTTGATTAAAAAAGTTGTTTTTACGTATTTTTCACTATTCATAAAAAATAGGAAGTTCTCAGAAAAATACCAAAAATTCAACATAGGCTAATTTCGATATTCAGAATCCAAAAAATGAAGTCCATCTTGAAATATAAAATATATATAATTTCAAAAAGTGGGTATAATATTCATAATGGCTATTTTGATTGGTTGCGATGTGTTAGAATCTCGAACTTGCGTACAACACATGATGCTCTATTAATCAAAGAGTAGTGTACCATGGATGCTTGGGGTGTTACATTCTACCCTAATTGAATAAATTGCATCCTCACAATTTAAATTTTTTTTTGAAAATAAACGGGTGAAAATAGAAAATACCTTTGTGGAAAACCCACATCGGAAATAGGGTTAATAAAAATATAACTTTAAAAGAAAGAAAGAGAAGTACAAAGGTCACCCGAGATATCCCATATTAGGATTCTCTGAAAATATAGATATGTAGGAAAAAAACCATTAAGGATTGATGGAGAGTTGTATAAAACAGGATTAGAAGAAAGTTAACTACAAGAAAATCACAAACTGGTGATTTGTTAAACGGTCATTGATTCCCCAATTGGAAAAGTTAACTGACAACATTTTTGTTTTAAGTTACATTTAATAATGTGGAGGAATTTATTTAGGAGATTTACTAAGAACGTAAGGAAATATACTTACTTGTCATGTAGACTTTCATTTTTTAATGAATTTTTACCACAACCCATCTTTCACTCCAAAAGGTAATAGAACTCAAAAATATTCTATTTATCATAATTGTATAAGGTTCCAAATATTAACACATACCATTTAGATTAGGAAAACTTTTGTGTAATAACTAGGGACATCTTGTAGGCTAGTGGTAGGTAATAAAGGCATGTCGCACTATGGTTGTGGGTTCAATTCCTGCAGCTTTGTCCGACGCGACGTGTTATCCCCCAACCTATAGGTTGTCCTTTTCATATACTATAGTATTATAATATTCCAAAAATAATCTTCATAAATGTTTTAACCTTAAACAATACTATCCAAAGTTCAACATAATCCATTCCAACCATTATAGTTATCCAAAATACCTCCGTCCAGACTTTCTCTAAAAGGTCCTTAAATTCCAAAATCAATTGTAACATTAGATTCCCCAAACAAAGTAAAGTTTCTCTTATTCTCACATACTAAAAATATGATTACTTTCATCATATTTAAAACTTAATGAAAACAACAAGTACTGCAGTACAATCCTTATATATATCACATTATTATTATAACCAGAATATAATCCTTGTTTCCAAAAGCACCAATACATTAGTTATTCCACTTCAACTGTAGTAACAGCATATTATTGTCCTTGATCCCTTGTCCTTTTCTGAGGTAAGGTTCCCTGATTCTTAGGAAATTCATTTCCATAATGCCCCATTTCCTTATAATTGTAGCATTCAACATTGATTGCCTCTTTCTTTCCCTTGCAATCACGAGCCTGGTGACCTTTTTCTCCACATTTATAACAAACTCCCATTCCTTTTAGGCAAGTACCGGGGTGATTCTTCCCACAATTATCGCATAATGGAAAATCCTTCTTTCCCTTATTTCCATTTCCAGATTTATCAGAATCTCTCTTCTTTTCTTACTTTTCATTAAAGTCATAAGACTTAGAGAATTCCTTTTCCATCTTGATAGCACACGAGACAATATCTTCGTACGACGAGAAGGTTTGTGAGACTAATGCTCGATAGAGAATTGGTTTTAACCCATCAAAGAAACGATCAATATTACTTCTTGGGTTACATATATAATCTGCAGCATGCCTTGATAACCATGTAAAGTTAGACTCATACTTTGCGACATTCTCATCTTCATTTTTCCTCAGACTCAGAAATTGTCATTCCATATCTGATCGATGGTCAGGAGGAAAGTATTTTTCTATGAAAATCTATTTTAACTCCCTCCATTCCAAATTTGATACGTCATCATCTTCCATTGTGTTTTGAATCAATGACCACCATTGATTAGCATCTCCAGTGAGGCGGTAAACTGCCATGATATCCTTCTCCCTTTCGCTACTCCCCAAGGCGTGGAATATTTTCTCTAATGAGTTTATCCATTTTTCAGCTACTAATGGATTTGTACCCCCATTAAATGTTGGCGGTTGCTGCCTCATGAAGCATTCTAACATTGATCATCCACATTACAGATCAGGGTGCTCCATACGAGTAAGGTTATTATTCATAACCTGAGTGAGTTGTCCCAGTATGTTAATAGGTTGATCAGCACCAGTTGTATCACCAACTCCATTATAATTATCTTGAGCAGGAGGGAAATCCCTACATGGAGTGCGTGCATTGATACGATTTTCATTCCTCCCACTAGGCGCCATTGCTAATCAATGGCATAAACTCGATTAGTTTATGAATCAAAATACATAATTCCATACTTTTAAAACACTTAACATAAATTGAATAGTTTATGGATATAATCCCTAATCATAAAAATGTTTTCTTTGAGGAAGTATATACTCATAAACCCTTCATAATTGTTTGTAAAGAAAATGAGAATTATCCTAAGCATATCCCCCGGGTGTGTCGTAACCAATAGTGTAACAAGGCCCATTGTCCTGCACTAGTTCTCGTTCGAGTTTAGCTCAAAGCTGTGTTTTCGGGTTTTACCCCTAGGTACATCTGTGCCAGTTCCGCCTCTACCAGATCGTATCCAGATGGGGATGTATTGCTCGGAAAACTCACAAAATCTATATAATACCAAAATTCTAGGATGTTACTCTATACAAATATTTAAATTCTATCTTTGGGCTATGTGCTCTAATCATAGTTTATCTAAATCTTGCTTCCAAAGTTAGTACTAAACTTCCTCTGATACTAACTATAATGCCCCAACCCAAGTTACATAGAGTCGGTGCCTTATTGCGTAACATTGGCATGATCACTTAAGATCAAGTCTCGAAAGACCGATTAGTTTAGTATCCTTGCAAACACTTGATTCATTCATAAATGTTACATTACATCATAAAGTGAAAAAATCACAATAACATAGTCTCCATAGTCCACACTTCTATCCCCTTCAGACTATCCCTGTAGGTCAGTCATAAAATATTTCTTCACATCCTGGGAAAAATTAAAACATTGAAAGGGGTGAGCTTAGATGCTCAGTAAGGATAACAATATAGCGGAAGCTTTAATAAATAAACATAAACATTTAAGGAAAAGTATAACTAAATAAAAGCCTTTTAAACATTAAATTCAACATAATATTGAAATACTAAAATGAAATAATGCCATTTACTTATTCACATGGATATTCTACTGGTCGAATAATCACATGCAATATCAATAACCACTTTCATAATGATGGAATTCATAATGACAGACTATCATAACCACGTAGTCAAGGCCTCGTGCCAAGACTACAAATAATATTTTTTCAAGGCCTCGTGCCAAGACACTAGTTTGTCTCATGAGACCTGCCGATTCATTGAGGAGCTATAGCGGGCTCTACCCATCACTTATTAAGTCCAATTCATTCCTCATGTGAACAGGTTTAAACATATCATAAACCATAACAAAATCGTATCACATAAAACATGCATAAAGGAAACATAACATTTCTACATTTCAATCAAAAGATATTAATAAAACACAATTATATAAAAAAACACTTTCAAAACCATTTTCAATACCAAAATAATAGAAAAGTAAAACTTTGTAATTATTTTTCATTTAAAAAAGTAACGACTTGTAGAGGAAGTCGAAACCCAAATAATGGTCACGGTGGTGGAGAAGTCATTGTGGCTGTATACGTAAGACAAAGAATTAATTTTTTCGTTTAGTAAAAATGCTTCGTATAAAAATATTCCTTTTGAATAAAATTAAAAGTCAAAGGGGTTTATACACCATATAAAGAAAAGTTGTGTATAAAACAAAATATGCCTCAATGAATGGAGATTGAGATGAAGTCCCTTAAAAAACCATTTTTTTAAATAAAATGGATGTATTATGTGTATTCACTATAAGTAAACATAAGTAATGTACAAATACAAGATAACACATAATAATATCATGACAGAATTTGAAAGTAGGAGAATAACCCAAAGAACGGAAATTGGGTTAAGAAGTTCCCTTACCTCGTGTACGACTTGACTCGACCACTCTTTAACCACCTGAATAATAAACTAGAGTTAATCTATACTCTCTTAAGAACCTTTTTCAAGTTCATTACCCCTTTTATATCACTTATTATAATGTTATGAATATTATGTAGTCATTTAAGTTAATAATGGTCGTTTTGTCGATATTTGGTACTTGAGTCAACAATAAACTTCTTATAATTACAAGTTGTTTATGTGGTAGAAATATCCATTATATCCAGAATTATATTCATGATGTAGATATCACATATATCATATATATCTAGTACATACATGCATTTATAATATTACATAACATTTATAGGTAAGAAATGAAATGCACCGTTCATGGAGATGGTAAGCCGTATGTACGCATGAACGCTACTTTCATTTCTATTTTATATTTAATGGAATGAAATTATAATTATATAAAGGTATACTATAATTCCAGTATAATATAATGTATAATACCATTTACTCCATCCTTTATACATCCCACATATGGCATTAACGATTCAAATCACTATGAGGGGGCGGTAGTCCGCAATTCCTAAAATGAAATTATCGTGTTCACCCATAATGGAAATCATAAAGGTATGCCATAAATAAAAAATATAGAATAATAAAGAAAGAACATAATATATGTCATATATAAAAATAGTGTCATCATAATTTCCACCAAGATAGGTGTTAAAAGATGATTGAACAATCATTGTTTCGTGAGGCAGTAATTCGCCACCCACAGAAACAGTATGTTCTTTAACCATTAGACGAAGGTGTGTGTAAGTGTAAATAAAATCCTTCTCATAACAACATCATAGTTTATTAATTATACTGGTTTTTTTACAAAAGAAAGGAATAAAAAGAGTTTAAGGGGGTTGAGAAAAAAAAATAAAACAAAATAACATAAGAAAACACATTACCTTAAAATCGGGTAAATCTTTTTTATTTGAGCCAAAGGCTTCCTGGGGAAGACTTCTTCCCAAAGTGAGGCTTCTAGGAGTAAGATAGGGAATTTGAGAGACAAAATGGTCTGGGGTTAGCCGAGCCAAAGGCTTGAGAGGTGTGGGTAAGGTGGTAGAGGTGGGGGCCTTTTATAAGAGGAGAGGAGAGACACTCTTGGAAAGTTATAAAATGTTACTTTATCATAATATGCTTTTCGGATTTAAAAGGTCCCAAAATTATATATTTTGCGTATAAGGTGATAAGAGTTTGAAATCCACCCATCCAATAGGTTTTTGACATGTGTAGGTCTTAGATTTTACATTATCTTTTCATTTTATTTAAATCGTTAAATAATGAGGTAATCGCTGCATCATCATGGTGTCATAAATAATTTAATTTATTTAATGTCTACAAATTATAAAAAATGTATCATAATGTAGGAAATTTGTTTGTATTTCTAATGAATATTTATATTCTAAAATATTACTTGTATAACCCCATTTAAAAATTGTTTTAGTAAAACAACTCATGTTTGTGACATTTTTATTTTAACATTAAATAAAAAGTTTTTAATGTCATTTTCCTACCAAAGTGGCTCCATGGGGTCCCCAAGCTGACCCATGGATTGTCTTGTTAGGACATGACTCATCCAATAGAGTTAGGACAAGTGTCATGATATTTTCATTTTTTTATAATATAATTTTAACTTAAATTTCACTAATTACCTTTAATCGCGATTAATTAAACTTAAATGTTACTATTCACCAAAAAAATTATTTTAATCCCATTGAACCAAATTTTACTTACTAATGAAAACCATGTATGTCAGATTTTTGAAAATCAAATCACAGAAGTGGTAATGTTTCATTTAAATGAAAAATCATTTTTTTAACTACCACTTAGTGGTTTCACTATTTATCAAAAATTGATGTTTTTCAGAACAATTCCAAAATTTCACCCTAAGCTATAATTGATATTCCGAATTCAAAAATGATGTCTATTTTGAAAAATTCAAAACATATAATTTGCATTAATTAATTTTATAATTAATTCCCGCTGTCACAACAAATAGCGTGTTTTTAAGAAACAATATATATCAAAATATTAACAAATGTTTATATCCAATTTCAAAGAGAAATTAATTCTAATGACCACCATTGGATAAAATGGTAAAAATATATTCTAATTAAACTTTAAAACAAATCAATAGTATAATTTATCACTATAAATTATTTTGATTGAAAAAGTTGTTTTTAAGTATTTTTCACTATTCATAAAAAATTGGAAGTTCTCAGAAAAATACCAAAAATTCAACATAGGCTAATTTCGATATTAAGAATTCAAAAAATTAAGTCCATTATGAAATATAAAATATATATAATTTCAAAATGTTGGTATTAATATTCATAATGGCTATTTTGATTGTTCACGGTGTGTTAGAATCTCAAACTTGCGTACAACACTTGATGCTCTATTATTCAAAGAGGAGAATACCATGGAAGCTTGGAGTGTTACATGAACATGGTATACATCTTATTTCATTAAAATATATCTCTATTGATATATTATAAATTCCACTAAAAATAAATTCTTTGATAAATCATTTTAACCACCTAGATTGAGATGCACGAAAAACACCCATAAAAAAAATACCATGTGACTTATGCCATTTTTCCTCATGCATTAGATGCTTCCATCTAGAAATGATGGCCTAATATAGTTATTAAGATACTATTCCATATAATATGTGGGTATAGGGGTTCTTCAAAAACCTATAAGAAAATTTACATGACCCATCCATACAATGACATCCCAAGATACCTGTAAACATAAACAAGGAGATGATTAGGCCCTAAATGTGCTGATTAGAAATATGTATATATATTTGATGCACCCGATCAAATAAAGAAAAAAAGTAGAAACCATATAAATAAAATATGAGCCATATATTATAAACATAAAATTTCCTAATATATATTGATCAATAAATAAATTAATCTAGAAATTAAAACTAGTGTCTGGTCCAACTCAATGTAAACCACCATTCATTACAGTCGGCCACGAAAACTCGTTAGACCCATACTGACCACCCATATCAAAGAATTAACTATGACTTGGGAGAAAATTTCAAGATCGACCCACATACATTGAAATCCATTCCATATACATATATAGGAAAGATTCTACAGAACCATTCATAATTCAATATGCCTTGAATATAATTAGAAATAGTGTGAATGATTGTATTTTCATGAAATACATATATAAATAATATGTTATTGATGGTATAACACACTGACATCGAAACATAACACACAAGAACATCAAAAATAAATGTTGGGTCTCCATGAGTTAGATGGACCACCCAAACCATGACCATACCTTCTTTAGCTGTTGTCAAATGTGTCTTTCCATATCGAACCACTATGCTAGACCCGATCATAAATTAAAACAACTTCCCAAAATCATACATTATTCATAAAGTTTGAATGTGTCTCTGATCATTTCAAAAGTCAATGTGATCTAATATAATCATTCATGGCTAACTCATCCATGTATAAAAATATAAATAAACTCGTTGCTAACCCATCTAATATTCAAAAGAAAAAAACTTTTTTCTTTCCCACATGGTATATAGAAGATTAAATCTTTTGGATGACCTACTAGAAAAAAAATATAAAATCTTTGTGTGGGTTGAACAATTATAAATAAGATAAAAGATTTGGGTTGACTAACCAAGAATTTAAATGATTAACACATGGGGCTAACCCATTATGAATATAGTAGGTAAACACTTTAGGATTACCTACCTAGTATATTGATGATAAACACTTGAGGGATGACCCACCTGATATAAATAATATAAAAACGTGGGTGATTCTCTAACTAGTATATCAAAGATAAACACTTTGGGTCTAACTGACCCATATAGGTCGGCTCAATGATTGACTCATGACTAAGGAAGCATATAATAATAAGAACTATATGCGGGGTCACATCCCCTAACCATAGATCCATGGATATCATCTAAGGAATCAGATATAAATAAATACATCTTGGTTGTATTGTGTCCCACCCAAACATCTCACATGTCATATCTCATATGGTTTGACCATATTCCAAAATCCATATCAAAAGTCTGTGGTTGGCCCCAAAGTGCACAATCCATTTTTATTATTATTGATATATAAAGGTCACATCACTGTTTTGGGCTCTTTGTTGGAAACCAAAATCATCACTACTCATACCTCATGTTCACCCTCTATAGGGTCAATATATTACCCATGAACCTTCCATGAGTCACCAAGGTCAAACCATATCCTCAGAACCCTTCTTGGGTTTGTCGACCACAATTCCCAATCTATGCCCCATCCAATCAGTTGAGTTACAATGTTCCCCAACACTCAATAAATTTTTATAGACACGACATCTCTATATAAGGGGTTTTCCACATCCATCAGTATCAAATAATCTCCTTGATACTATAAGAATTTTCTCATAGGTGTACAAACACATTATATATCATCATGAATATACATAATCCATAGGATATGACTAAAAGGAAACAAAAAAATTTTGTAATGATTTATAAAAATATTAAATCACCTATATTATGTCAAACAGACCAAAAAAATTCAAAAAATCCCATTACATTTTTCCTTTCATAACTATGTCAAAATACCTATTTTGAAACATTTTAATAAGGAATCACTTTTCATATTACTCATAGTATCTCCATGGAAAAAAAATCCAAATGACCATTAGAAAAATATCACTTCTCATTTTTAAATAACATTTAAAAACACATTTTACCAAAACATTTAGTTTCCCTTTAAATTATTACACATTCCCTACCCACTATTTTAAACCCAATTTTGCAAGGAAATTATTTTCTCTATAAAATAATTTCATGAAACAAAAAAATACATATGGGGTTCTACAAGAACTCATTCAACTATGGCACGGTCATCAAAGCATTTAGAAATCTGGATGGTTCATGTTTTCATATTAGTCAGACATGATCCCATCCCAACCATAAATAGAGATCACATATATCATGAAACATGAACATAGATAAATTAATGACGACATATGAAACATTAAATTACAAATTAACCAAGATACATAGAAAATTCATCTCTAACTAATTCAATCATGGATTTAACATCTGCTAAAATAAGCCCACCTAATCATTCCTAATCTCTCCCAGATCTAGAGAATCTATGTGAACCATAATATCATAATTTATTAATTATAGAACATTGTAAATAATTATCTAATTAAAAATAATATATTATTTAAATTTAAATAAATATTATAGTGTAAAACAAAATGGAATAATTCCTAAAACCTCACTTGATGACAAATTCACATCAAAATGAAAACCAACCTCACATTACCTATCTTCTGCACGCTCCGAGTTATCGCTCGAAAAAAACTGAAAACCATTATTGATTCATTAAAAATATTGATTTAAATTTTCTGAAACCCATTAATTAATTTGTAGTGAAACATTCCTGAAAAATATTGAACTAATGCATGGTTATTACCACTATGGACCTTCACTAATATCCACACACAAAACCTCCATGTTATTGGATGATTTCCACCCTGATATGAGTGAAATCATCAGAAAACCTATATGGATAATTCCCAAATCATGGAAATGTTATGAGAAATAATAACATGAGGAAAGAGAGGATGATCCCACCCCAATTAATTAATGAAACAATCAACAAAATACCCAAATAATGGTTTTTAGAAGAGTATGGAAGGATGATTTCTTACAGACATCATGCATACCAAAGAGAGGAGAAAAGGGGGTTTGGGTTTAAAATTCCATATGGAAAAATGTTTCTCACCAACTTTTTAATTCAATTATTAAATCCTCATGGTTTTTTCACATTGTTCGGTAACCCTACTCTATCCATATAATAGGAAATGTCTAAAAAACCCCATATCATGGTTGTAATGCATGGTTCCCAGATAATGAAAACTATAACTATCGAATTCAGCATCATTTTTCAATTTTTTCATAAGTAGTGTGAAAACCATGGCCTAGGATTCAAGAAAACAATTTTACCCCCATGGATTACCTTGACGTATTCCTAGATTCTCCATGACTTTTTTATTTCTATGTTAGATAACCCTATGATTTCTAGATTAAATGTAAAACCTCATCATGCATAGGGTGTGGCACAATTTCCATTTAACTGTGAACACAAATCTTTTCACCCTAGGTAAAAACATCCAAAATCTTTTAGAATTGAACTTAAATCCTATGATGATCACCCGAACACATGGGGTACTTCCATAAGGAGTAACTATATCAAAATTTATCTGTTCAAGATGCTCTAACTCATGGAATTGAAGTTCAAATCTCGATTAAAAAACAACAAGTACTCTATATTTAAAAAATATAAAAATTTTTCATAAAATTTTCAATTTTTCAAAAAGTTAGTTTTTACAATAATTGATGTTATATTTTAATTTATTTTGATAACATAAACTGTGAGTTATTTAATGATTTTCATGGAAATATGTTTTGAATGAATTTATTTAGTTAGAGTGTAATTTCAAAACTAATTTTTTTGATGCATTAATGAGATAATATAGTGATATTTTATATGCCATAAAAATAATATGTTCCATATTCAGTATTCCAAGATACCAATTTGTGGTGACTTTATTAGATTTTGGGATTAATATTAATTTTATTATTTTCTTATTTATTATTTATTATGTATTATTTATTACTTTTTACTTATTACTCCCACTATTCCATGGACCACCTAGATCCACCATATAAAATCAAGAATATATATATATATATATATATATATATATATATTTGTGTGAGAGAGAGAGATAGATAGAGAGTGAGTGTGTGATGTAAGATTGATATCTTAACCTCTTGGTTATTCTGCAAATTTTTTACCACTACACTGTGTCATTCATGTAGCAACTAATTGATATTTAATATATGTGTTTATATATATAGATATATGTAAGTAAATACATATGTGTGTACATATATATGTGTGTAGAAAAATATTTATTCCCAATTTATAAATACATATAAATATATATATATATACATATGTAATTACAAAAAAATATTCATACATATATGTGGGTATAATAAATATAAATGTATATAAATGTACATAATAAATTTAAATAATGAACTATAAATATATATCAACATAAATATATATACATAAATAGATAATAATACATATAAATATAATAAAATATATAAATATAATTATCGTTATACACACATAATATATATTAATATGTAAATAAAATAAATATAAATAAATAAAAATATATAGATAAAAATATCTAAAAATATAAATAAATCCTAAAATATATATAAATAAAAAATAAAGCACATACAGATAAATATATATATATATATATGAATAATATATATATATAATTAAATATATATATATATATATTTATAAATAGTTTTTCATAAATAAATAAACTTACATTTATATATGTATATCCACACAAGATTAATAAGTTAATAAAATAAATAAATAAATATAAATGCCCACACTCACACATATATATAATTATATTATATTATATATATGTATACAGACATATTATAAATAAATATATATAAATATATGTAATTATATATAATTATATATATATACATATAAATATAATATAAATACAAATATATTTTGATAAAAATGTATAAATATAAATAAATTCACAAATATATATATAAAGAAACACACACACTCACACACATATATATATATTTGTATATAATAACATATAAACCTAAATATACATAAATATACTAAATTATATATATATATATACATATAATTATATATATACACATGGAAATATAGATATATATTTATATGAATACGTATGGATATACCAAAACATAAATAAATCCATATATATTTTTATTAATAAATAATATTATATAAAAATATATATTATTATATAAATACTTATATAAACTGTAATATATAATTTTGTATAACTATAAATATAAATATATCTATACCCAAACACTTATAACAACTATAATGAATCTTAAATAAATAGTCACACATATATATACAATTGTATAATATATATTTACAGATTCAAATATATTTTATGTAATTAAATATATATATTTAATCATATAAAAAATTATATATATTATATATATTTAATTATAATTTTCACTAAAACATGAAAAAATAAAAAAAAATGAATACCATAATATTCATATAAAAGTAACCAGGGGAAAATATTTTGTCTTCACTAAAAAAAGGAAAGAATCCCCACTTAAGAAATGTTGAAATTCCATTGGATTTTTAAAACATACGTTATCCAAAAAAAGATCATAATTTTTTAAGCCTTCTAACAATTTTTAGAGTGAGGTAAAATAAGGATCACGGTTTTACAAAACAAGTTTTTGTAGAGATCATTAGAATAAAATAATTTATAGTTCATGGTGCTCAAAAATGATACCCAAATCAAATTTTATATTCATTTGAAAACCATGAATCATTTTAAACATATCATATGATATTCGTTGATTTATTAATCTTTTCTACCACAAAAATGAAATTAATGTTTGACTACACAATATTATATAATAGAGTATTATTTAATATTAATTATGTGTTATTTTTTACACCATTTTTTATTAAATATATTTTCATGACACAAAATCCTCAAAAGAAACCCATCCTGGGATAGTAAAGAAGTATGGGGGATAATAACCCAAGTGTCCCTCCTTCAATAGGCCCTGAAATGGTGACTTCAACTGATAGTATAAGGAATGTCACACACATGGGAGTCATTAAACATAACATAAGAAGATATAACTTTGGGAGATATGATATCAAAAACCAATCAATTCCAAAGTAGAATGAAAATGAATACCCCAGAAATAACCCAAAATGCTTGTAATATCATATGAATTTGTATAAAGGAGTCTAAATAAATTACCAAAAGTCAATCATATAATAGCATCTCAAAAAATCTAATATCCAAGCTATAAGTGTCATAATCGGACTATAATTCCTTCATTATAACCAGAAAAATAGATTACATTTATATATATATATATATGGGATGTGAATAGCATATATAATAAGTTGGATCGTACCCATAGATTCTCATGAAAATACGAGAAATGAAATCTAATTCCAGAGTTAAAAACAACAAAATCAATAAGCACCCACCACTCATCTAGTTCCTAGGCTAACCAAGGATCAGTCACCAAATAATGCAACAATGTATAATTATATAAGAAGTATCATAATGAAAAATGTTACCCCACACCCCTTCCATGTTGATTTTTTTATCTCACTCCCAAACATTGTATGTCATGGTATTGACATCCATTATATATCTTTCAATCTCATACCATCACGAGCCACATCAAAGTTGGGAAGCCCCAAATGTAAAACCCTTCCACAACCATCATATCCTCGTCATATTTTGACCACTTCGACAACCAAAAATAGTACGGTATCAAGAACAAGAAATACATAAACCGTGTTCCCTCTCCTACCATTAAAAAACCCTAGCATGAACCACCTCATACTCTTTCCAATCATCACCTAGGGTGAACTATGACCAAATTCCATCATATCTTATTTTAAATAACCTTTAATAGAAGATCTAATAGAGAATAAAGGATAGATAACCACCCTTCCTTTCCAAGATACATTTTTATGGAAAAAACAAAACCAAAAACATTGGGTATCACTGTAAACACAAAACCTTGGTGCAGTGAAAATAGAAATAACAAGGGAATACACATAAAATAGTTACAAAAAAGGACACTCCATGGTTCCAAAACACCCAGACATCCAACTATAATAGTATCATCATCACCATGACTACACACCAAATACATTTCTGTAACACTATCCATCTATACACACCAACTTATAAAGAAAACAATAAAAAATAAAATTTATATTTCCATTTAATCACATTAATTATTAACCACCTTAATATTAACTTACATTCTTTCAAAAAGTAAATTTTTTATGAAATGATCCCATTTACCATTCAATAATTTATATAATTATATCCCAAAAATATTTAGTCAAAACTATGTTCATTTATTTAGAATATATCTTCTTTTGATCCTTCCAAAACCTTTAGTTAACAATTATTTCATGGCCAGACACCATCAACCATTCGAACAAATCAACCTCATGTTTTAATAACACACAGTATCAAAAAAATCCAAATCACCACACAATGGCATCATAAAAAATCACCATAGCCTTAGTAGTAAACTAGTAAATCCACCCATAATTCAAATCCATCACACAAACTATTACACCAAATCAGTGTTATAAGAAAATGTGTAATACAACAATTCCTTGTTAACACACATCCTATTAAATTACAAAATTTATGAGATTTTTCCTTTTCATCAGATGTGAATTAAAAAATTATATATCAAAAATAAAAATAGTATTAACATAAGAAAATAATTTCCATAACCAACAATACCTAGAATGAAGTCCTTTAAAATCAATATAATAAAACCATGTAAACCACATATAATGTCTCCCCTTTCCAATCAATTTTATTTTCTTTTCTAAATTATCATCAATAAGAAAAATCATTCTGTCCAACCAAATGTAAAAATTAATCTAATATCACTTATATAGAGAAAGTAATGAACTAACTAGGATCCCCTACCTTGATCATCTATTCAATAAAGACCATGTTCACAACAGATGCTTCTATGTATCAAACTCCACCATGATCAAAGGAAAAAAACCAGTAGAACCGATCCATAGAAGTACACACTCAACAAAAGTAAAAAACTAGATCAAAATATAGGGCTTCAACATAATAAAAATCCAATAAAATGAGATTAATTATATGGGAAAATAAGATAATATGGATCATTGATTCAAGGATACACGATTCTCTATGTTCCAAGAGGTTAGAACCACCAAAGGATATGATCAGTGTGCACTAAGGGAGATTAATTTCTTCCAATATTGAAGGAGGATAATGGAATTATAGATGATTGAGTTTGTTCCCTACATTATTATAGGAATTTTGGATGGACTCTCCATGACATATATATTGATTACTACATCGTGGTATATCCGCCCCAAATGATATTTGATTGTCATGTAGTCATTTCCCCCTTTCAATTAGGTTTTTAAAAACTAATTTAATTGTCACCGAAGCCTCTATCACAGAGTGTTCCAAACCATGTTTTTTCCTATGATTCCTCACACAACTAGATAATATTAAATAGTATAAATTATTTGGATTTTCTCTCCTCACTACTCCACGGACCATGAGAGGGTGACCTCATACTCACTATTTTAAATAGGCACTCCACCAAAAAACCTCACTTAGATCCACACACTCCATTGGGTATTTCATGGATACCCATGTTACACATGGTCACATCATAAAATGAAAAGAAAAATCTATGGGGAATCATTCAATTTCACTCACCATGATGCATCTTAGCACCACACGACCCTCCCCAAGGAAAACCATTAAGTTCTCACAGCAAAAATGTCCATCACCACACCCACCACCTCATGTGGTGGTCTCTTAAATGGATATAACAATCCCTTAGCCTCTAGAAAACATAAAAATTCCCTTTTTAGTACCATCAAGCTCTTAAAATCATAAATGGTGGGTTTTTTTAAGAATCCATGTTCTCACATCTATTGCATTTTAATAGTAAATATGTATTTTATCAATTCAAAACATATACATATATATACGTAAATATATTTAAATGAATATATATATATATAATTATATATTTTTATATAAAAATAATATATCTATATATGTATAAGTCATTGCATTTATATATAAATATATTCATATATATATAATTTCTAGTCTGTTTTTTATAAAAAAGTTATTCATTATTAAGTAATAATTAAATAATTACATTTCAATTTCATTAAAATGTCAATAAATAAATATTTTTAATTAGTCATTAATAATTAATAATTAATAAAATAGTATAAATAATAAATTATTTAAAATATATTTAAAATTTAATTAATTAATTCCAATTGTTGTTACCAATATTTAAATTTGAAAGTGGTTCTTTAAAAATGGATGGTAAATTTTCTTGCAAGGAAATGATTTTTGAGATAGATTAATGCATTGTTATTTATTCATGTTTTATTATTAAAAAAATATAATTAGTATTGATGTTAAAAAACCACTTCTAAAAAATTGAATTAATATTTTTAATTGTGTTTTTGAGTACCAATGTTGAAATACCTTCACTAAATATTGGTTTTTGTGTACTAATTTGATCTAAAGAAGAATCTTTTAAGACCCTGTTCATCGAACCATGTATGGAGTTCCATGACTGTGTCCATCTTGATTATCTTATCAAATGAAAGAAATTTATATTTGACCCTTGTAGGATTAGGTTCCAATAGTTTTTGTATCGTTTGTGTTAAACAATGTTGGGAATCCATAATGGTTATGGTAATGGAGGAATACAAATGAGTTTATCCATATGATGGATTGGAAATGGAGTGGTTATCTTAACTAACGAAGAGTCAAATCTGATGTGATTGGAATGATGTAATTAAAAAATAGATAATAATAACATCATAGAATAATAATTCCATAAATAAATACTGGAATATGTCCGCTAAAGGATGTGATGATTTTGAAAGGGGACACCATTTCCATTGAATAATATTTAACAAAATTAATTCTTAAATTCATATAATACATTATAATCATATAATAAAATCTTATGTTGTAGATTAAATTTCATCATAATTATCAAACATGAATTTAAGATAATTACTAGATAATTATAATCTTAATGGAACACTTTTTTAACTTATTATAGGAATAGAATAGTTATTCTTATGTAGGTGGAAAATTTTAAAGAAAACCCTTCCTAAATAATAAGATGGTCCAACAACGTAGAAAATGGATTTATATGGTTATGAAAAGTTGACTAAGGAGTATTATGAAGTATCCCCTCTTATTCTTATATTAATGGAGTCTATGTTTCAAAAGACACATGCAAACATTGTGAAACATAACTATCGGGAACATAACCAAAATGAGAGGTATAAGGCTTAAAAGACATTTTTAGAGGCAATAAAACTACAGAAACATCAATATCTACTCATTTACTCAATTTTATTACATACATTAATGAACTAGATTAGTTGGGATCCCTTTTAATTCCGGATCTAGTAAATGAATTTATTATATAATCATTTCAAGAAGGGTTTTTATTGTTCATTATTAACTATAAAAGGAATGAAATCAAAAAAAATTTACTCAATCTCCTCATTATGCCCAGGATCATAGTGAATAAAATATAGGACTGCTGTCTAGATCTATGTTGACTACAAAAAAGGGTAATGATTTCAATCAGATGAAAATTATTGGATGTCTAGTTTGTTAGCCTAAATTATTAAAGCCTAAGCGTGGATTCTGAAATGATGGGCTCTTCTTTCACTATAGTGAACCTAATCATTAGAGAATGAATTTCCAAATAGACATTATATCATCCAAGAAGATACAAGAAGAGTATGTATCTGGTGTAAATGTTATAAAATTATATTCATTCATTTTTGACATATATAAATATAATGGTATATTTTTATTGGTGTTCATATATTTTGGGGAAGACCAAAATCATGTTATTTTTCATGAATTATCAGTCATATTTGAAGAGTATACCTTCATGGGAGGGCAAATCTATCTCTAAGGATGGTCTTATTTGTTTGGTGAAATCTTTTATTACTTCCATGTTTCTGTACTCCGTTATGGACTATGATTGGATCATTGATATCATCCAGTGTATTATTATGTCCATCAATAATTTCATTTGGAGTGAAATTATTCTTGAAAGAGAGTTGGAAAATGTTGGTTGGTCTACTGGTTGCATGCCATATGATTTGGGAGGTTTGACCTTGAAAAATATTCAGTTTTTTAATTAATCCTTTCAAGAACACTTTATATAGAGGCTTTTTAACGGCTTGTTCGAATCCCATGACATTATTCATGAAGGAATTTTTCTCAAACTCATAAGTAGAAATATGATTCATATAAACTCTTCAGTTTGGTGTTCTTTTAAAACAATATACTCCTATTTTGATCTCCACTCATGGTGGTTGGTATCTAAAGACTCCTCTCTCATATTTTGGACTACTAATTAGACTAGCACTCCACTGATGGACACCCTCTTATATAAAGATCTAAATCAATATTTCTCAATAATGATTTTAGAGCAGCTGAAAAACATGGATACATTACCTACCTATATTAGATCCTCTATGAACAGTCACTTCTTCTACCCATGTTTGGACATTTGGGCATGGGAACCTATAGTTAGTGACATTCTGACTTCAAGATAGTATTACTCCCATCTTGTTGTAGCGAACCCTAATATGCAATGGATATGAAATTTTCAAATAAATTTCATTCACCCATCCTGCTCTATACTTGATTGAATCAGTCACATGGAAAATTACCAATGGATCTTTATTTTAAGAACTATGGGATCTCTCTTTTCTCCTCATGCGCACTATTTCATCAGCATATGGACGATATCGAAAATATTTTCTTAGATGTTCTAGGGATTCTTCAATGTGGCGTCCTTGGTTTGATTTATTTGAAAATTTCATACCTAAGAATTCCTCCATTCGTGAATTCATCAAGGGTTGGTCAGGTTTTTCCCTTTCCTCTCATATTCTTCATCTTTTACAGGATGTTATAGAGGAAATTATTTAAATTATTTGGTCTTCTCATAATAATTGGATTCATGAACAGATCATGTTTTTACCCCAAGATGCATTGAACAAAATTATTTTGTGATTCGATAATCTTACTCCCTTCAAAATGAGGTTTTTAAGAATTCAGTTCGTGAAAATTTAGTATTTAGGAGACATAGAATATATGTTACTTTTGTCCTCCTTATAGAATGTTTGATGTTATTTGACATTCTCCTTTTTGTTGGCTCGATAGAAATCAACACTGATGTCTCATCAAGAGGTAATTCAGGTCCTTCAGGATATAGTGCAGTCATTCAAGATCATCATGGTGAATCCTTGGGATGTCTCTATGGTTTCTGTGACTCTGCCTCTTATCTTGAGACTGAAATGTTGGGTAACATAAATTCCATTGACCAAGATAGTAGCACTGTTGGTAACAATATTTGGCTTGTATTTGAATCTTCTATCATTGTTCAAGCCATTAGAGTAGGCTCAATCCATATCTTATGAAAGTTAACATCTCGATGGATTACATACAAGGATTATCTTTCATCCATTGATTATATTGTTACTCATGATTATAGAAAGGCTATCTCACTTTTGGATGGTCTTGTCAACAGGGGTGCTAATGTCTATGAGCAAGTGTACTCTAATTAAGTTCTGGATGATCTTCTTACTCTTCTTTGGAGGGAGATGTGTAAATTTCTCTCCTTTAGATTACTGTAATATTAACCTTTTGGATAATATAGTGTCTTTCTCTTCTGGGTAGGATATCATCTTCTTTAAAAAATTGTATATTTTGAATGATTTGTAAATATATTATGATATTTAAATCTTACTTAGTATTTATTAAAAGATCAAAAATTGTGTGTTCTACTAATATTTCAAGGGTTTTTTTCTTTGAGAATATGGATTTATATGATTTATTTAATGATCTTTGTGGACTAGAATAATAAATATGCATTTTATGTACTTTAGAATTATGTGATATTAGAAATTATTTATAAATAATGGTTATAATGAATAATATAATATAATATTTTTTGACAAAAAATGTTCTGATATAACCAATTTAATATGAAGCATTAATATAAGATAACTATATTTTTTTATCAATGATAACATATTGTCCAACATATTTATTTGAGAATGAGGGAGAAGAGTTACAACCACCCTTTAGTGGCTTATTTTAAATAAGAAATGTTTTTCCAAAACATCTCTATGAACACATATAATACAATATATAATATATCAGGGTATATAGTTTATTGGTTGAATAATATTACTATATGAAATATGTGTAATTTCTTAATATAAACTATTTTGTTTCATTTTGAGTTATATTTTGAAAAAATATAGTTTATAAAAATAATTATAAATTTTATTTGGACATAAATATTATCTTAGTGTAATTAATAATATATTAAATGACCAACATAAATTGTCTAAGGAAATTTTCAAGAATATTGAAGAGTTTTATGGTATATAATATTTATTGAAAGAATAAAACTAGGCTTCCTCTAATTTTATAAATTTTGAATCTATTTAAGATACTAAAATGAATTATATTGAATAAAAATTCATTTTGTATAGAAGAAAAAAGAAGACGAATAATGATATGAAAAACCATTAATTTGGAGGTTCTCAACGAGGTGAACCAAATCGGTTCCCAATGTATATCAAAATATAGAACTATAATAGATGTTTGTTGTAAATATAAAGATTCATATTATAAATAAAATGAACGGTTGGAGGTTGAATATAGAAATTTGGGAATCTCATTTTGTATAAAATCATGATATTTTGTACTAAGAAGAAATGGGAGTATTTAATCTTAAAGGATTATTGTATAATTAATTTAGGTTCATTGTGAAAATGACTATGGTTAATAGTATATTTGGTGAAGGAAATGAATTGACAGAAGAATATATGAATTCAATTGTGTCAATTACTATAATGAATAATATAAATAAGGAAAAAATTGATATAATTGATGAACTTATTCCAGTGTTTATTGGATTCATGGAAAATGAGGTTCTTCATGAAACATCAATCTTATCCAAAAATAGATAATTTTAATATTACCAAAAATGAAAATAATTCATACATTTTGAATTTATAAGGACAACTAAAGAATAATAATTTCAATTCAATATTTTTTAAAAAATATTCCAAGGATAATATTGAAGAAGTCATATTTTAGGTGCATCATTGGACTCGTAATAGATGTCTACACAGTGAAATTGAATATGAGAAATAAATGGAATCATATTTATAATTATCATCCAATTAAATATATTGAAATAAAACAATTTAATAGTGTTGGCCATAATAGATACCCCACTCCTATTAAAATAAGGATACATGAATGAAGGCTGAAAAATTTTCCATATAAAAATAGATTCGTGGTGTGAGAATATGGTAACGTGAGATGGAAATAGAAGAATCCCCATATATCATTAATGGATTATGAAAAGAATATATCATGTAGTGAAATTATGAGAGTTAATTAATCATTAATTATAGCTTACTCATGTAAATATTCCTTGAAATAGAAGAAGAAATAATGGATTGAAATTAAAAATGAATAGATTTATCACATGGTTTTCAAGAATGATATGAAAAAAGAATCTCACTTTCCAAAAATGATTAATGTTATTTCAATAAAAAGATGATGGATGTTTATTGAAAAATTCATCAAGGGTAAGAATAAATGAAATAGTTGTTACAGCCATTGATTATGTAAATCATGAGGAATTCTTATGTGGTTTTATGAATACCACAATATGTAATTAGTGGAGGATTTGTAAATTTTTCCTTTTATGGATAAATAATCCATGAAATGATTATATAAATGATGAAATAAATAAAAAAACTTTCATTAAGGAGATAATTATAATAAAGGATATGAATACTAAGTTCTATATGACGATAATTCTATTAAAATCATTTTGAGTGAGGTTAGCACTAGTAGTGTTATAAAATGTAAGACATATAATTATATCAAATGTTAAGATTTATTTTATAGTGACAAAAAAATATCCTCAAAATGAGGATATCATATGTAACCCTCTCCCCATGTGTTGACATAATTATAATTATTGTTTTATGTTATTTATAATTAATTGTGTGATATGATCTAAGTAAAGTGTATAATATTAAATAATATGTGAATTTACTAAAATGATATATAAGTGTTTGTATGAGAAGACAATATATAAATTCAACAGGTGATATTATGCTGATTTTTTATTACAATTAGTATTACGCCTTAAAAAGATCATTTGGTATAGAATAATGATTTGATTCGATAAGTGGTGTTGAGAAGCCGTCTTTTATTTCATTGTGTGATTTGGTATTGGGTACATTGATGAAAAATTTGAAATGAAGATGATACTAATATGTAGTTAAAGTGTAAAAAAAACTTCATCTGAACTATCTAGTGCTGTTATGATAACATTGGAGATAAAAAAAAATGAATCAAGATATATTTCATGTTTTACCATGCCAAAAAAATAAAGACAATAGATCTCAAAGTATGATACCATTACATTTTATTGAAATCTTTTTTCCTTTTTCATAATTGAAAAGACATGGTATTAACTAATTATTTACTAGTGTAAAAACTCTCTGAAAATAAATTATCATTATTAAAAAATAGGTTATATGAATTAAAAAATATTTTAATACCATGGGCAAAGAAATTGTGTCATTAAATATAGTTAGTTATAATAATTTGATTGAATTTTCACCTTATCTTGGAGAGGACAATCCCTATGAATAAATGATCTTGAATATCAAGTTGTGTCACAAGTTTATCCCAAACATGTAATAACATTTGGTTCAATTTGAGATACAAATCACACACTAGGTATATAATTCATTATTTGATTATGGTTTAAGTATGTGTGATTAAGATCATTGGATTTGGTGATGATTATGAATATAATAATCTATACATGATTATGGATGTAAGTGAATGACATTAAAATCTATGATAGCTTTGAATTAAACTCTTCTTTCTTACTCCGAGTTTAGAATCATTGGGATTGGGTAATTTTTTAGCTTCATAATAAAAATTAGTAAATTCCATCACTAAAAATATTCAATTATAATATATGTGAAAATAATATATGGTATTAAGAATGAAAAAAATATTTTGAGTCATTTTATCCAACAATTTGAATCTTGGGTGATGTGAATATTTGAAGGTCCGCTAGTGGTAAATGTTCCTATGGGTTAATCATGTAGTTGTAGAAAGATACAGTAATATTTAATGTAGTCAGTGGAGTAATTTGAAAATGTTTTAATGTATATTTCGAGGCAATAAAAATATACCATTTTTTATGGTAGAATTTAAAAAGTTTAATAGTGCTAGTAGATTTCAGATATCAACTATTTGTATAATATTGGGTGTGAATATGATATTTTTGGGATGAGGATACATGAACCAAATATGAAATAGGGTAGAAAATGATTTCACAGAAATCTGAGAGAGAAAAATATCTAAATTGGTTTGATAAGAGATAAAGAGAATATTATTTCCCAAAATACTATTTTGGAGAACATAGAGAAAATAAGAAGTAGGAAATGTATTGAAAATGGTGGGTATATCTATATAGATACCCTTTATGGAGTTTATATGTATATGTGGATATAACATGAAGGTAGGTCTAATGAAATCCAAATGGGATTAGGTATGGAAATAAGGATTCCATAATAGTTGAACCCTATAAATTTATTTTACAGAGTATATAAACCAAATTCCCTATAAATACTTAAAATTATTTTAATCCATATTGAGTTAGATTATGACATGGGATTTAATAAGTATTATTGACAATATAAAACTATGTTTTCAAATGTATAATAGTTCATAATCATTTTTTAGAGCTTGGTAAAAATAGTATTATTCTAGAAAATATATGATCTATAAATTATATTAAAATATGAAAATTTGATGATTGATCCAAAATTTATGTGCTCTTGATATAAATGTATTGAAGTTAATATTTCACAAGTAATAATTCAATATGGTTTTTTTAGGACAGATATTCTAAAGTTTTCCTTAGAGCTTGAATGTTTGTTTTTGTAAACTTGTAGTCTAGAAGTTTTTTTTTGGAAGGTAGAGGTGAAAATGATTTCAATAATGGCATGGTTAAATCTCTATAATACATAAACAACATTATCTCTTATTTAAATGTAACATTTATAGTATTAAGAAAAATGTAAAAGGAATAAAATGGTCATTATATACGTAAAATAAAATTCTAGTAGAGATATTGGAATTTGAAATTGGAAAAACTTTCCTCCCCATATATATAAAAATATAATTCTTTAAGAGGAAGAAGAATTCGGAAGGTAAAAAATACACATGTATATATAAGAGTCATTCAGGATCATATGCATGTTTTAATTTCAAAATAGGGGAAATCTGTAAAATTCAATTTGAGCAACATAGTAGGATTATATAAGTGTTATTATCTTTACTATTTAATGAATATAGAAATCAACATCATGAATTATATTAAATTCCATTTAGATAAAACATGAAGTATTTTTAATCATATAATATGATTGATATTTTAATTTCTAATATTATGCTAAATATGGACATACTGAAACAAAATCAAATCCATTTCACTCATCATTGTGAACAATGAGGTGATAGTGAAACATGATGATGACGGTCGTAATCTAGTTGAATTCATGATGAATAATAAAATATAGATATGATGAAAGATTCACTATTTGGGATACTGTATTAGGATTAAAATTTCTTTATAAAAAGCCATACAATATCATGGGGGTTTTTAGAAGCTATATTAGATCATCGTCTAAACGTAGATTATGATGTAATTTATGAGTCATAAAATATGATTGATAATTATCATATAGTTGAATTTGATCATGCAAAAAATTCGTGTAATGGGAGAAATAAAAATGGACTATAGGTTGATTTCATGATATGGAACTTTGAAATTCGAACAATGATGACATGTCCAAAGATAACTAGATGAGGGACCTAATTCAGCCTATAACATGATATAGAAAAAACATGATAATAGAAACATGGCTTGTTTAAATGAGAAGCAATACACAAAACCATATTAACAATATGAAACAATGAGATACCAGAAAGATATTAAAAACCATACCAAAATAGGCTAAACCTGACTGTATTTCAAAACCCCAAGTGACCAATATTCACTCCTATACCAACCTGAATTAAAGGCATCAACAACTAGGGAAACCAACATCCAACAAAATTCTCTTCCCTTTACCCAAATCCTCTAATTAAACAGCGAAAAACATAGAAAGTCACAAATAGGGTCTGATCCACATCCCAATAGGATACTATGAAAAATTAATATACAAGGTCTAATATCATGATTTCAATAATTATTATTTTTTGAAAAAAAAAATTTTACAAATAATTTAAATAAATCAAAGACAATTGAAAATCAGTTTCACATTTGTTTTCATAAAAAAAATCATATTCAACAACCAAAAATATGACAAGTATAAATGATGAAATTATATACATAATTCAATAGGTAATCAAGAAACCACATATCCATGAAAAACCTATCATGTAAATCTATGTGAAATAGCCTCATTTAAAATGTTATGAGAAGTAATCCATGACATTTACAATCATTTGATAAATAACCATATAAGAAAAAAACCATGTATTGGTCTATAGCCAATAGTTTATGTGTATTAGACTCCCAAAATCCAAAAGAGTTATTTTTTGGATCCAATAGATATGAAGTCTTTCCTGTCGATATCACAAAAGGAAACCACCTTGTGGGGAAACACACACTATGGTTACTCGTTTCTCTATCCTGACGCACCCAGGGTTTCCCAAGTGAAACTGTGTAATAATTTTTCAAAAACACCCTCGTATTTTTATAAACCTTTAAAAATACAATAAAAAACCTATTATGAGTTTGAAAGACCGTTTCTAAATCGACAAGATCCATTTTTCTTCAGAAACCACTTTGTGGTGTGTAAACCACTCGTTTTTTGTGTCCAGCTCCAAGATTCTATTTGAAAAACATTATATATAGGGTACTCCTATTACATAGTGTTTTATTTCCATTTTAATAGAAAAACAAAACATTATATCTGAAAACCACAAAAAAACCCTATTTCTACCATTACTGTTGTCCTCCCAATTTATTTTACTATGCTAATCGATGCAAAATGAACACCAAAATAAATGTTTAAAACATACCTAACAATAATGTAATGTGGAATTACAAAGTCCCCATAATAAATGAATTATTTCCACAAAAATTTCTCAAAATCATGGATCTATAAAAAATAAGGTCATTATATCCTCATCAATGACTCATGATCCCACAACTCATTGTTTTCTTATTTGAACTACCATAGTAACCATACCAACAAAATTGTTTTACTGTGAAATAACTTTTCCTTGAATTACATACTATGAAATACACGCTCATCGAAAGTAGTATCATTTTCAATATCAACATTGTCCTATCCAATCACATACAAACGATTTGGTATATAAATCCCCATATAGGAAACATGAAGCATTTCATGGATAGATGAATTATTGTATAGAAATTATAGATCATAGTCTACCTTCCCTAGTCCTCCAAGAATCTCAAAGGGTCCTAGAACCCTCCAGGCCAACATACTTGACTTATACAACTAACGATGTCCCAGAAATTAGTAACTATGAGAGGACCCTATCACCAACCTCAAACTCCAACGGCGAACAATGATGGTTCACATAATATTTTTGACAACATTGTGCTAGGAACAATATCCTCTATATCAACTATACTATCCCAATCATCTCCTAAAAGAGACTAAAACCTACCGAGGACTCCTCTCCCAACACATCCCATCACAATGGAGATCTTCAGGGTTATCCATATAATGAATCAAAGGGTGAAATATTTATCAAATATAGATAAATATTTTTATAGGAAAATTAAACATAAGGAAATATCTTTGCAAAATCCTCTAAAATCAAGGACACAAGCCCGTATCATATCCTCTCGAACTTGGATATCCCATGATATTTGCACATATGTCTACTGATGACGTGGTGTGATTAATTTAATATTGGAACCCATCACCTCCTATAAATTCAATTCCTTAAACCGAGAAGATCGAATTCAGTGAATAATTACATTACATTAGCATTTCACAATGAATAAAATCCCAAAGGACAGTTACGTTTATTAGTCTTGGAAAGGAAGAATACATACATGATACCCATAATATATTGGGAAAACAAAAAAACATGCTACGCAATAACTGAAATAAACTACATCCTTGAAAGCTTATTAAAAGTTATCTTCTTCATAACCTAGGGAGAGAGACATAATAAGCGTGATCTAAAATACTCAGTAAGGGAAAGTAAAACAGATGAAATAATGAATAAATATATATTGAAAGGTGAATAAATTATCACACATTCCATAAAAATAACTAGATAAGAAAGAAATAATGTGGTAGGTAAGAAATTGAAACACATTCCATAAATCAATAAACTAAAAATGAACTACATCCCCAGGTATGTCGAGACAAAATATCATGGATTAAAATACTGATATAAAATGGGGGGAATTTATTTCTTGTTGGGTGTCATTTAATAGGAACCTGAAAACCTATTACCATCCAGACCATTTATAAGACAGTTTAAAACAAATATAGAAACCCTTTTAATTTGAAAAACTTATTTGTCTCATGAGAACCTGTCAATGCATCGAGGAGATATATAATGTCACTACACCACTCGTCATTTCCATTCTAAATCATTCCTCATATTGAATAATCAAAATTTCTTAATATCCTTTATCAAATATCCATATTTAATGAGAAATATAGGTATATAAAAAATTACCCAATAATAGAATAAATTTTAAATTAATCACCATATGAAAATTGGTCTACGGTTTAGGAAAGGCTAATATCTATTATATGAGAATATGGATATTCAATTAAATTACCAATGAAAAATGATCACAAAAAATTTATTTCTTTGAGGTATGTTAACAATCACAAAAGGAAGTGAGATTATAAACATTTTAGGAGAATAATCATTAAACATTTCAATGTGTCCCATACCACTTGGAATCATTTAAATCTTAATCACCATAATGGTATGAAATTAAATTAATATTCTAATATCCTAATAATAAGAGGATTCATGACATAATATATCAAAATGGGCAGTAGTTATGGAACACAAAAGAAGTATGTTTTGAATATGACATTAAATTCACAGATTTTAAAAGTGAGATGAAAATCTCTTACATTAACCTTTCTCTTGTTGTTTGGTATTTAACATTCTATATAGTGGTTTAAAATATGTTACTAAATAATACTAGAAAAAAACAATTCCTATAGTAAAATATATAAACTTGTTACATTATTTTATTACCCGTTTGTTAATGATCATTAATTATTTTATGTATTTCAAGTGTTAATTGTCTAGTTTTCTCAAGTACGTTTCGACTTATTGTTTGATATTATTATAAAATATATCATGATTTCATCATCTCATAAAAATAATCCCTGAATAAATTACCATATATATTCAGTACATACATATTTATAATAGTCCATAGTATTTGGAGATTAGAAATGAAGTGCACCGTTCATGGAGACAGTTGAACATACGTACACATGAACACTAGTTTCATTTCATTATCGTATTAAAAGAATTAAAACTAGATGATACATATATATATATATATAAATTATAATTTCCATTATCATATTTATGATATATATGTTATATACATTTATTAGGACCAACCTTTATGCATTCCATGAATGGAATTAATGAGTCATATATCTTTGAGGGGGTGTTAGTCCACACTTCCTCAAATGAAATTATCATATTTACACGTGGTGGAAGAAAAACGTACGTTATAAATAAAATTTACATAAGAATAAAGAACTTATAAATTACAGATATATTACATATAAATACATTTTCCACCATAATGGACACCATAAGAGGGGGTATTGTAAAAATTGAACAATCATCGTTTTGTGAGGGAGTAGTTCGCCGTACACAAAAACAGTATGTCTGCTTCCATTATATTCAAGTGTGTGAAACTGTAGCTAGAACCCTTAGAGTAAAAACATAATAGTATAATTATGATAATGGTGTTTTTATTTAGTCATATAATAAGAATATTATAGGTAGTGGAGAATAGAAATGAAACTAAAAATCAGGATAGGAGACGTTACCTCTTAATGGGGTAACTACTTTTCGTTTGTACCAAAAGTCCTCAATGGATTGATTCCTGTTAAAAGGTAGGATTATAGGACATGGTGAGGGATTTTGGGGGACAATATGGTCATGTATTTTCCTATATTATGTGGGTTTAGATGTTTTAGGAATGGGGATAGGTGGTGGGATTTTATAGAGAAGGGGGTGACACTTCTATAAATACCAAAAGGTATTCATTAATGGTTAGTCTACCATACCTAAAGTGCATCCAAAATGAAGAACTAACGGGTTAATGATGAATAATGGTATACAAAAACCACAAACATAGAAAAATATGTTCATTTTAATAATTTGGATCCTTAACTTCTATAATTCCCCAATTTTTTCATTTTGGATTTTATTCAAGAATATAGAATCATAATCTAATTAATTTAAACATTAAGAATAAATAAAATTGTTATTAATTATAAAATATAGATATAATGAGTTATTAATATTATAAATAGTTTATAAAATAAAATTACCATGTGTTTTGGAAATTAATTTTAAAGTAAGCTCATGTGATGCTCTAAAACACTACTTGAACTCGGTCATGTTACCAGTGTTTTTATAGTACATGGGATAATATGTTAATTATAAATAAATAATTCGTCATTTAGGTGAAAATATTTAATATTTATTAACACTTAAAAAACACTTGGAAGAATATAAATTTTTTATTAATTTTAATTCATTTATTTTAAAATAAAAATAATGTCAATTTTAACATTATTTTTTAATGATGATTTTGAAATAAGAATTTTATATTGGAATTAAAATAAATTAGATTTATAAGTATGTAAAATGACAAATTAATCTAAATAAATAAATAAAGAAAACAATTAAATCAATTAACATCCCATTTAATATTTATAAGTTAATTTATTATAGTTAATTGTTAACTAAATAGTCACTAATTTGGCATTTCTTAAACAATTTAATTTCCTAAACCATCTCTAAATTTTTTTAATAAATTATTATGACTAAATTAACCCATATATCTTAAAAACAGATATGTATAACAAAAAATATAATGGTTTGTACATATCTCAATATTTTATAAATATTAATGTCAAGGAATGTTCCCTTTATTTCTTTTTCCTTACCATTTCATATAAGGCACTTCCATTTAATAATATTGTAATAACCAATAAATTTTAAAAAAGTGGGTAAATTTCCAAATTATTAGAATCCAATGGATTTTAGACAAGTTTCCAACTCATGTTGGTCCTTAATATGAATGTTTAGTCCCTTGTTAAGCTTAAGAATACACTAATCACCATAATTAATTTTAATCATGTTAACTAAAACATTTTGGTCAAAAAATAAGTTGATATTATTATACCAAAAATATCATACTAATTATATTATTGTATGACGTACTTTCAAAATGTAAATCTCATAAGATGGAAAATTAATATTAACAGTAGTCCCACAAATGTGGAGAAATAACATGTTTTTATTGTAGAACAACACTGAAATGTTTGATATATTTTTATATTTAATTTGAAGGTAAAATTTATTATAATTAAAATTATTGTATAAATAGATGTATAATTGATCTAATGTGACTCTAAAAAATCTATAATATAATTTATCAACAATAATTATTCAAAATAAAAGGTTGTTTTTAAATAAATTGCAGTAATTTTTACTATTCATCAAAAAATGACGTTTCCTTGAAAAATCCCAAAATTTACACTAAGATATTTTTGAAATTATCAATTAAAAAATGATGATTCTTTTTAAAAATAATTTTAATGAAATTTTCAAAATTTAGTTTTAAAATTGGTTTTTTATTATAAGGTGGTAAAACTCGGTCTGGCGTGTAACGCAAGTTAATTCAGCATCGTATGTACCATAAGATTAACATTGCGTTTAAATAATGCCTACAAAAAATTATATTTATTCTGAAATTAATGTATTCTAATGTCCTGGGGTGTTATAGTAAATCATTCCAAAACCTATATGTGATCCTTAGGTCCCTATTATAAGCAACTGAAAAAGGAATCCCATGAAGCACCATAATATCTCAAACATACAAGTCCCCAAGCTATTCCACTTTAATCATCACCCTAGTAGGTAATAAATGGATTGATTTCATGAGTTGATCATTGATCAACAAAATTTCATACTTCCCACAGTAATTCTATGGAATACCAAAAAATAAATCCAAGGAAATATCACCTCACATTCATACTAGAATGGCTATGGGATGCAACAAACCCACATGACTCTATTCTTCCACCTTAATTATTTGAAAAGGACCTATCATATAAAATATGAAATCTACTAACTCATCCCTGATCACCAATTCCAACATAAAAATCTGGATACATCGTGGAACTAACTATGTTTATGGACCAAAAACAATGTTTTACACTATTACACTACTCATATATCATGGAAAAAATAACAACCACCATGCTAAAATGAACAAAGGTCCATTGGGGGACAAAAACCACTCACCCAAGGTCTCTCCAACATAAAGGCTTCTACCCATGCAATGGAACTCGGTGTTTGTAAACATCAAGAGTAGAACATACTCATCAAAATACGAGTAAAATTATATCAAAGCTCATAACATCTTCCCATAAATATCTTCCACTCCCAATCACATCCCAGAAAATAAACTGATCAGAGAACACACCTCCATAGATTCCATCATGGATTCTGTAGGTAATTTCCTTCCCAATGTATTCAAAACCACATTCCCTTTCCCAGAAAAATAATAAACTTCAAAATCAAAATTCTGAAGATTCTCCACCAAATTTCACTGTCTCATGTTCATATCCCCCAAGTAAAAATATATTTAAGTCTTTAATGATCAAAACATAATGTAAACCACTTCCCAATGAGATAGTGACACCACATTTTTAGAGCGTTCATAATTGGATCCAACTCGATATCATGGGTATTGTAGTTCTTCTTATAAGGGAGTAACTTGTGAGATCCATAACCCACTACATATTCCCCCTTGATCAAGATACATCCCATACTCATACGAGAAGCATCATAGAATATATCATAAACATATCCTTGATCTGGAATAATCAAAACTTGTTTCAATGTAATCCCACCTACATCACCTCAATACATCTCTTACAAAGGTCATTCCATTCAATCTTTACATCCTTATGGGTTCAATAGGTCATCACAGATGCGATCTTGAAGAAGTCTAGAACAACCCGTCAATAATTACCAACCAATCCCATGAATCTATAGATCTCAAACTCAATTTTGGGTTATATTAATGCATATAACTTCATATGTTACATTAATAAACCTATCTCAGATAATAAATATCCCAAAAACCACTAATCATGTATCCAAAACTCCTATTTGGAATGCATAATATATATATGTCGTTCCTTCAGATTTCAAAGAATGATGTCCAAGTGGTTCATGTGCTCAACCTTTAACATGAAGTAATTCAAAATCTCACCCACTAATAATACAACAATGGTGTCCAAGAATGAATGAGTTACCTGGTTCATTAAATCCATAAACACTATATTGGAATTTTTGAGATGTAGTGATATTACCAGAAACTAGAAATTCTTTGTGGACACATCAAACTTGTCATAGGTTTATAATATTCTCAGACTCCCAAATAGTGGTACCCTAACATCATGTTACTATTAGAAAACCAATGAGCCCCTCTAATATGATTAATGATATCATCAATCCTTGTAAAATTGTATTTATTCTAATGGTCTCCAAATTTGAATTTTGATAACCAATAGAAATTATGAGGCTCACGTTTGTCTTCTTCGAATAGAGGACAGGTGAATCCCATGGTGAAATACTAGGATGAATAAATCCATTCACCACAATGTCATCAAACTAGACCCTATATTCCACCAACTCATCTAATGCTATATGGTAAGATGACATTAAAATGGGCCTTATACCTAGGAGAAGGTCTATAGTAAACTAAACATATATCTTGGATGGTAACCCAAAAAAATAATCTCAAATTTACTCTATGTATGCACACACCACTGCCGGAAGTCAAACACCCAAATCATGGACAACTTAATGAAAAAACATCTTTGAAAACCAATATTAAAATAACCCATCATAAGGATCAATAGGCCTTTCCCATTCCATTCTAGAGTCCCACTCACCCTAAAAGCATAAGTAACCCCATCAAAAGATGTGAAATGATCTTGATGGTTATGAAATTATACCATATAATTAACATTGATAACCCAATCCATGCCAACAATTATGTTGAATATTTCAAGATAAATCATTAAAAGTCTCAGTCCACCTAAAAGTAGTCTATCATCACTAAGCACGTGGGGAATCTAAAACATTGTTCAGGCCACTTTCCCATAGGGGTTGAAATATCCAAATAGATTGGAATATGTAATGATTGAAAACCTAACACATTAACTATATTAGATGACATAAACTAATGATTATCACCTATATTGAAAAAATATCAAACCATAGAAGATGAAATAAACAATCTACCTATAACACTAGACGACAATGTTTTAGAATCCTTTAGAGCATACTCTGATACATTGTTTCACCTAGTCTAAGCCACCTTGGTATCCCTTGAATCCTAAGGATTATAATATCTACCCATTCAAGAAACATCTGGAACCTATATACCATTGGTGAGAGTGGTTCCCACCTTACATCCCTAAGATATCTTGTCACAAAAAAACTAAATATTCCAAGATCATCCACAAAGATGAAATGTCATAGAATCCATTAAAAAGTTTGGTATATTATTGTATCACATTAAAAAATAGTAATATAAATCCTTTTTATGCCTTGATAAATCACCTCAAACTTGTATAGAAGAAAACTGACCACTCTTGTGGTACCTTTTCTATTGATAGATACACCTTGGATAACAACTGAGCCAACTACAAATCCACTCCAACATGTGTTCCTAGCTATTTATACCATAAAAAAATCTTCCACATCAACTACCCCAAAAATGTTATAAGTCACATGAGTATCTACATTAAACAAATCTTAATCCTTATCCATAACTCGATCCTCTGAGCCTTTAGGTTCTCATTCGTGAGGTGCTCTATTTCTGAATTCATCTACACTATCAACTATGTAGAGTACTCTAGAATTATATACCCCCTTCACTATGGTTATAAACTATTATGTATTCATCACACAAAATGTCTCAGATAATTTTTTTATTAAAAACATTATTGTAGGATGAACATGTATTAACCTCGTGAAACTCATCTTGAAAAATATTTTCCAACCATCTCCTTCACAGTCCCTTGAGAATGTATATAGAAAAACTGACCTTAGTTTCATCAAGAGTCTTTAAAATGAGGAATATCCTCTCTATCCTCACAAGATAATTCTTGGATTCCTATGGTCCTTTTTCACCATGAATGATAGTTGGAGTCTTCAAAATAAATTCCTAACCATTATCCATTGCATGTCCTGGGTTTTAGACACTAGTCTGGCCTAGATTATGGATAATATAGATAACTGATTATACCATTGGGTGATCCAGATGATGATTCTCTAGTGAAGTCATTCTTGTAGTATCCCCTCTCAGATCTAGAAGTTCTCTTCTAGTTTTCATTTTATAATAAACACAAGATAAAAACCAATAATTCATGAGAAATTAAAAAAATCACATGACAAACATATGGTATTGATATCATGGGATTAAAACATTAATTTTTAATTCTACCATAAAAGACCTCACCTAAAAATAAAAATTAAAATTTAAGAAATATTATAAAATATTTAATTCAAACAACATTAATATCAAAATCTCAAATGTCTTAAATTTCCTTTACAACCATTGGTAACTCGATATTAGTCACAAAATTGAAATTTTCAAGCCCCCATCCTTTACTTACAATTTAAATTATGATGGTCCTAAATCTTATCTACCCAAGAAAATAATAAAAACATATAAAGTGTTCACACTAAATAGGGAGAGCACCCCATTGATACCAAATTGTAATGGAGAAACCAAATTCAACTAAATGATCCACTCGAGTCAACCTATCACATGACATAGTGAAAATCGGATAACAGAAACCAGCCTTTTATATAAGAAACAAGTCATAGAAACATAATACAAGGAAAAAACAACATGATATCATATATATTATACAATCCAGTACAAAAAATGTGTATACTCAATTGTATGTCAAAATTCCTTGTGACCAACAGTCCCCTCTGGACCAACCCAATCAAATGGTAGAAACAACTAAGGAAATCGGGGTATCGCATTATGCTCTTCCCTTTAATTGAATCATGTAATAGAACAACTAAATATTCTCAAATCCATAATTTGGGTGTGATAAAAATCTCATTAGGAAACTAATAGAGTTTCTATTCAAGGTATAATATCCTGAACAAAACAATTCTTACATTTAAAGATAAAAATATAGAAATAATTTTATTAATACCATGTTGGTTTTAAATCATTTTCCCTTTATATATCATTATATATATTCTTATTATCCAACAATAAATATGAAATGTATGAGTGATACTACAAGAAATCATATATATATTTATCAATATGTAATATGGTATCCATGTATCCATAAAAATCATATCATGTAATGCTATGCTAAACAACCTCATATAAAAACCTAGGATAAAAAATCTATGCCATAAATAAAAATGTGAAAATAACTATAAATGGAAATTAATCTCATATTGGGTGATAGCATATGTGAAAATGTGTACTAGAAACCAACATGACTGAATTAGAATATAATGTATCGAACAGACATCAAGTCTTTCCAGTTGTTATCACAAAATATTACGCCATAATGGTGCAACAAACACTATGGCTACCCATTCTGTTTCCTAACACAACCAAGGATCACAATGAGAAATTTTCAAGTACATTTTCAATACCATTCAAAAAAATAATAACCATTTTAAAATCTAATCCAATTCTCATTAGAGTTTGAAAACCCATTTCCAAATCATGAAAATTCATTTTGAAAGAAAAAAACCTATTTTTGGAAATAGATTTCATTCGACGAAACCACCTGAAACATCATAACACTACAAATTAATTTAAAAAACCAAAATAATTTTTTATAAACAAAATGAAATTCATCAAATTAACCCATTATATAGAAACACCTACCTTAATACTATTGAAACTTTGAGACATTTGACAATGGTGATAGGAATATTGGATAATTACCATCGAAATACATGGCATGCTAAGAAAATGAGAATATTCGATGAAAACTCTATAGGATAAAAAAATAAGAACACACCATTTCCCATTATTGAAGAGAAATAAAATATAAAAAAATACACAATGTATTACATACCCATAGAGAATCAATCCTACCATACATTAATAAATCACAAAACAAAACTATATGAAAGGGATAGAATCGGCCAAAATCACTTAGGTTGTGTTTTGGGTCTAGAGGGAGAAGCTGCAGATTGAATGAATCTAGAATTTATAAAATCCTTAAGACCAAAATTGCATCTATTTCATAGTGTGTAATATATATACATGTCATGTAACACCTGAAACTCGTATACACTGAAAAACAGATCACCTATTTATTTAAAACCCGATATTTTCCATTACATGACATCAACCCATTACATGGTGTGTAAACCTCTCATGTAATGTATCTAGTTCATGAATTCGCCCTCGTAGAAATTAAAAATCATTTACTTCCATTGCAAAATGTATAATTTTCTAGAGAATATAAAAGCTATATGTTTAAGAATAAAAATAGAAACAAATAAATGACTTCACCATTACAGATATTATCCCAATTTCTTTTTCGACGTTTATCAATGGAAGAGGAAAGAAGAAATAAAATCATATAAAATATTCGATAAAACTTTAATGGGTAATTACAAGAAAAATAGGAATTATTGGGTTTTGGAAGCTACATTGATATGGTTGTATTTCAAAAGAGTTATGTCACAACATGTTTGATAGTTACGAAGTGATGGAGTACAATGATTTTTTGTTCCGAAGAATTAAATATAGAATATAGAAAAGAATTTTTGGATCAATTATTTATCTAATAACCATTCTATAAATTATGATGAAACATCATTGTTGGGCATTTAAAATAGAATATCACTCTATTATGGATGGTAACACATTATTTAGAAGATAACAAAAATACAAAGATGGTTTCATTAAATGTAAAATTGATGAGTTAGATCATCATTTCTGGAGGATTATTCAGAATTAAATTTATGTTCTTAGAACCATTCTTTTTGTATGCACATGGCATGATTTTAGAGTTTGGGGAAGATAAATTAATCTCAACCTTCATGTCATAGGGGTTGTTTCATAGTTGTCTTATAAAAACTAATTGTCATAGTTCAATAAATATAAAGGATCAGATAAAAATTAAAATATATAATATATTGGATAAAGATGAACAAAAAAGGACATCCACAAATCATATATGAATTTTTGATGGTGTAAATAATGAAGAGTGCATGTATTACATTTTTATGTCAAGAGATTTATGGAGTGCAATATGATAATTTCACTTGGAATTATCTTCATATCGAAGAGGATGTTTCCACTCATTTGATTATATAATGTAAAAATTATATCCCTCATATCGATATGTTTACCTCATCTAGAAAAGAAGAAAAAGAGCACAACAAAGTATATCATAGACAATTGAAATTCATATTTTTACGATGGACTATTTGCAATCAATTCCAGACACAAAAACCATTTTGTGATGGAAATAAACCAGGAGTATTACATTATACTTATTTTAATATCTAGTATTACCACTTTTGATGGAAGATCTTAAATAGTACAGGTCAGAAAATATTGGTGATGCATATTGTATTTCATCCCAACATAGTATTTTTGATAGAATAAAATTTCCATTAAAAATAATTTTTGAACAATACAATATGAGATGAAAAATTTTCTTATTTCACAATTAGTCAAAAAAATTGGTAAATAAGAAACATAAAAATAAAACATATTAATTATAAAAATAGTACATAAATTTAATAAAAAATTTCATATAAAATACATCATAAAATACCATTAATGGGGTGGGTAATCAGGTCCCACAACGGTTGAAAATCAAGTCTACCTATCTGGGGGAAATCTATTAGTAAAATATGTGTGAGCTACTACATATACTCTCTCATCTCATCATGATTTAGATCATACAGTTGTTGATTATCTTCATTATTTTAAGAAACCGATATTTCACTTAGTTATGGATCCATTAAATTTCAGTGTATTTATTTATGTTTTACCTTATATGGATTCCTTTTGAGTTAGATAAGGTTCCAAGGGTTTTCGGGGCTTTTTCAGAGCCTAGAACCCACATTCTTGAAAAAATGGCCATGTATCATGGTTAGAGTAAACCGTGTGGGTACGAATAATGGTAAGATCTAACCATGTTGATGGTATGAATATTCTGGTGGAGACATATCACACAGTTGATGAATGGTTCAACTAATCATTAGACCTAAACGTGTAGCCCCCCTTTTTCTCCAAGTATTCGTGCATTGTGATTGTTCATGGTTTGGAAAAGCATTCAGACAAACCACGAACATGCAAATTTTTTGTTAATTTTACATTTTTACCATTTATTATCTAATTAAGCTCCTCCATCCTCCATATTATGATTTCCAACAGTATTATCACCCTTCTATCTGATTTTGGAGCTTTCTTAAGGCTTACTCTAGGGGTCAAGAGATCTCCTTAATTCGAGATCCGTTCGAGCTTATGTTCGCCACATTTGATGTGGAATTATCTACACTGATCAAAGACAAATAAAATATTGATACTATAGTAGGAGATTCATATGAACCTAAGGTTGGTGATTTAAAACTCATCCCTCGTGTTCATTGATTTTGGAATTTTTATGTGGGGCCTGTCGATTTCTTCGGCTGTCATTTATTGAATTTATATTTCATGCTTATAATCATTTGAACTATATGGTTATTATCTTTAAAAATATGTAAATAATTGATAGTGGTTATTCTCAAAACATCATCTATCCCATCTAGGATATTATTCCACCATTTTCATCTTTGTGTTTTGGCATGTTTGAGCCACTATTCAAGTATTCCATATCATTAACTTACTAAGGGTAAGATTTTCAATATTAAATGAATTGATTTATATTGACCATTTCAAAATGGAATGTACCATGTATGCCCACCACTTAACACTCCTATGGTAGATTCTTCAATTAATAAATTTATGAGTAAAGAAAATTGTAAAGTATACTATGAAAATGGTATTCCCTTTTTAAATTTAATGTAATAATAGGTTTCATATCTATAACACCCATTACCATTTTGATGGATTGAAGTGGAGTTAACTTTGATTATGAAAACGAGTTAAATGGATTAAATGAATGGTTTCATGGCTCATAGCCTTTTCACACTAATTAAAGGAATGGCATGAACCAAATGAGCATATTGATTAATTATGAATTTAATAAATGGTTTATCATTCTATTAGCCATGTCACACTAATGAAAGGAAATCGCATGAACATTGTGAATTATATATGATTTCGTAAATAAAATAGGTGTGGTCTGACTCGAGATCACCTTGGATTCTTGAGGAAATTCCTTGATCTCTTGAGGACCCCATTCAGAATTCAGGGATACGTGCTTCTTAGGTTGAGACCCACCTAGAACCCAATTATTTTCCAACTCTAGATACCCAGTATGACCTTGTATGACCTCTCATTATAACTTTATGATTACTTGGATGAAATCCTTGGATCCAACATTGAAAAGTAGGTTCCATGGTTAAATCCCATCTGTCGTAGTCATTACTTATCCCTATTTTACCTTGGGTTAAATCCTTAGACTCGATAAGTGTTTTATTGTGGAATGACATTGACTATGCTCCTTGAATTACACTCTTACCCCTATCGAGGATATAGTTTTTACAAATTTGGAGACCCTTGGAGTTTATGATTCCTTATTTAATATATTGGATATTCATTATTAAATATCATTATAGGTTTCCTTATTACATCATAGATCCTTTACAATTGATAATATGTGACATAATTATAAACTGGTAACAACTAAAAAATGAATTGTTTACGTCTTCAGACACCAGCTAAGGGTTGAAGCAGGAACTTGGGTATTTAGTTACATTTTACTAATTTACTTTATATATTCATTCTTCCACACTATTATATTTTAGTTACATGGTCCGGATGTTATAGACAGCATTAGAGGTGGCCCATTGAGATCCATATCACACCCTCTCTAGGTACCATTTTTTACCTAGAGAAGATTACATGAATGGAGGTGTCAACAAAGCGAATCATACACCTTCAAACACTTGATTTGTTTCTTTTTAGGATTGATATTGATAGTAGATAACCGAGATAGTGCTCGGGGTGCTTGGAATAGAGTTTTGATTTCAATTTTACTTTGAGGAACATGTTATTCATGCATTCTTGTACCCATGTTTTCCAGTTTTCTAGTGACATTACATATCATCATTAGTTGTTCTAGTTGATACAGTTAATGTGATCCATTTCTATTTAGCACTTTAGTCTACTTCTACTATTTACTAATATATATTATTCTATTGAAAAAAAATTTTATTTATATTATGTTCTACACTCTGGTAATGATGGAATAGTCTCCCCAGAGACACACCCTAGACCCTCATTGCTAGACGACATCCTGTGGCATTTGGGGAGACGCGCATGAGCCCCTATGGCCCACTGGGCTCAGGGAACCAATTAATTGGCATCCAGTTCTAGGAAATCAACATGTTGTATAATATGAGGTTATTTTAATTCATTACACTTTGGAGACAATATTATAGAGAATAGGAAATCATGGGACTTGGTTATTAGTTGTGCATGGTTGTCACAAATCCAGGTTTAGGTTAAAATCCATGTTAACCCCAATATAAGTTTTCTTATATTTTTCCTATTAAATTTAAAATTATTTCATTATTGGTTGATGGACATGATGTGTGGCGTTGTTGATTTTTCATCTAATTGAGATTCTATTTCATCCTTGTCCTGATGATATGAGGGCAAGAGAAATTATTACATGCATCATTATAGGAACATAGAATTCGCACACCATGAATATTTCCATGTCCTAAGTGATGTTGTGATAGTTATATTAATATTCTATTAATCATATTTGTGATTGAGTGATTGCATGTCTCAATTCATGAGTTTTGTGGGCCCTTATGGGTTGGGATGAGTAATTTATGAAGTCAATCCATTATGCTATAAATAAAAAGCTATTGTTTTCATAGATTTGGTGTATGAAAATTGATTCAATGGAAATGGCTATCCATTATAATGGTAAACATGACTTAAAATATGAAATGGTTTCACTTCCTTATCTTTCTTTATCGTGATTATGAAATGTAAAGTAGTAAACCAGGAAATTAAATTTAAAATTAATTAAAACTTATAATTGAGAACATATAGCTGCCTGGTCATCTAAGAGGGTAGTTGGGGTTGTATAAGTTGGGTAGTGAGCTTCTAATTGTTAAGAATCCATAATTGTTTCTATCGATTTTATTAAATCTTGAGATGAGGCATCTGGTTGGCATTTGTAGACCACTGCTTCCATGAAGTCCTCGTATCATATGCAAGGATGGTCTCAATGATTATGCTTCAAATGTGGCGGGACCCGAGCCACTAGTAATACATCTAGAAGGACTACTGATGTCACTACCTACTATACCTAATTTTGGCACCAACTCCCATCTGTGTGATATTTTACTACTTCTCATGCAGTCCATGCATGGTGCTCTACAACGTTCACCTACGATGTCACATTTGACTCATGATTTCAAGAAAAACCATCCTCCTAGTTTCTTTGGGGATATTGGTCCACAGGATGCTGAGTCTATGATATAATACATCATGCCTATCTTTTATCATTTGTATATGTCTCTAGGGTGTAGGTTTAAAATTTCCACAGATATGTTTCGAGATTTGACCATGTGATGGTGGGATGTGGTTACCAAGGCTGATCACCACCAAGACATGATATGTGATAATTTGAAGTCTTTTTTCTATCATCAGTTATTTCTTTAGATTCATAGAGATAATAGATCTAGAGATTTCCTGAAACATGAGAATGGTTCTATGTTATAAATGAAGTATTCAATGTGTTTCACAAAGTTTCATTACTTTACACCACTTCTAGTCAGTGACATGCTTCTACGAGTTAGATGCTTCGAGGATGTGCATCAGTACACCATCCATATATTGGTGAATGAATTTTTCCTACCTACCATTTCTAAAATAGGAAATAAAGGTCTTATCACTGATAAAAACCAAAGGGACGACAATAGCACTATGAAAAGAGGATCATGCCATGGTAGGAAAATATTTCTCCCTATGATATGAAACATTCCCCCATAGTTTCATAGCATAGTATTGATATCAAGAGTTCCCATTTAAATAGCTTCATAGTGTGTCATCAGTGTAGATGATCGGGGTACCTGAATACTCATTGTGATAGACCCCCATTGGAGTGTTAGGCTTGCGGTCATATGGGGCTTATTTAGTGTTTCAGAAGGACATTTCCACTATCTTTGAGTTGAAAATAATTTTCACCATATAAACCTTCAAGAGACAGTTCTTTTACACTGCATTAGGTGGGGATTCAGAATATCACTGGTAGGTTTGGCCGAAAAGGATGATGTGGTCATGGTAGCCAAACTCTTGAACACCAGTAGCATTGACATAGAAGTTCTGATTATGGTAGCCCGGCTATTACACAGGGCTATGGATAATGCTCGTTTCATGCTCTACAGCCGATACCCAAGGATCAGGCAACATGGCCTTCTACATTGTGGGGTGTTATTCCGGTGTCATATACCATTGTATATACTTTATTTTATACAGGTTATTCAAAATCTTTTATCATTGTATCTATAATGGAAAGTATCAAACTGGAGATATTGTATTACTATGGTGTAATTACACTGGATACAACATTATGAGTGAGGTTAGAGGCCATATGAAAATGTAGGGATTGTTCCCTTGAGGAAGGCAATTACCCTTTTTTATGTAACCTCTTCATTATCTATATGATAGGATTCTCTGTTATTCTTTAGATGGATTGGAAAAGTTCGGTATCATTCATTTTTAGACTTTTATCACCATAGGCATCTTTTCGTCACCATAGGGTAGTAGTTATCTATATAAGGGAGAGTGGGATTTCCAGGCTCATAGATTCGGACTAGAGCTTCATGGGCTAGGCAGAGTGATTTCCCATATTGAAAATCTATTCATAGAGGATCAAGGTTTACATCAAGCATGTTTACATCCATTACTTGACCATTTCAAGGATGTATTTCTTGATTTTTTTTTGATTACCACCACAAAGGGAGGTTGAATTGATGATCGACCTTGTTCTAGGAGTACCTCTAGTGTCCATTCATCCTTAGAGGATGAGACCTACATTTATTTAGAATCTCATAGGGTAGTTAGAGGATTTAGAGTTCAAAGGTTTTATACGACCCAATACATCCTCTTTGGGGCTCACTCATGGTTTTCTCCATGAAGGCTAGTGGAACCTTACATATATTCCTGGATTATATAATGTTGAAATATCTTACATTCAATAATCAGTATCCACTACATTGAATAAATGATCTCTTTTACTAGCTCTTATGAGGTTGGGTGTTTTCTAGGATCGACCTGGGATCAGGTTATCATTAGGTGAGACTTAGGCCTTCAGACATTCCATGTATATATTTTCATAGTAGGTATGGTTTGTATGAGTAACATCTTATTCCATTTGGAATTCTGAATGCACCCTCTATTTTTATGGCTTTGATGAATAGTGTCTTCAACCCCTATTTTGATTCTTTTTTAATAGTTTTTGTGGATGACAACTTTCTATATTCTAACAGTAAATAGACAATGACAAACACCTTGTTATCATTTTGAGTACATTAAGATAGAAAAATCTATATTCCTTTCTTGAAAAGTGGATGTTTTGGATCAACAAAGTACACTTCTTGGGCCATATTATCTTAGAGTCATGTGTATCTTTTGACCCTGAAAATGTTAGTGCTATAATTCCTAGGGAGAATCCCAAGAATGTGTTTGATATTTATGGTCTCTTGAGGAATCCTAGATTTTACATCCTTTTCATACAGGAATTATCATTCCTTTCATCACATCATATCGGTCTTACAATGAAATGTTTCAAGTTCATGTGGTCAAAAGTGTGTGAGAATGCCTTTTAGGATATGAAAGGGAGGTTTGTCTCAACACCAATTTTTATTCTACTAGGGTCAGACCGAGGTTGTACCATATTTTGTGATGCATCACGAATCGGCTTAAGAGTAGTGCTGACGTAGGAGGATAGTGTTGTTGTGTATGGATCTCGGCTGTTGAGGAATCATGAGGGAAATTACCTGACGCATGACATCAAGCTAGCAATATTTGTACATTCCTTATATATCTAGAGACACAATCTATTAGGTGAGCACATTATATTATAAACGGTCCACAAGAGCCTTGAATATATCATTACACAATATGACATGAACCTTAGATAGTAGAGATTGATAGAATGTCTATAGTTTATTGATTTTGAGAATTTCTATATGCATGGGAAGGTCTATGTGGTTGTAGATTCTATGAGTTGGAAAACTCAATCATTTGTTGTGTGGGAAGAGAGTGATGAATGGAAGACAATGGACCTCTTCTCTAAGATGAATCTATAGTTTCATGAAAGTCATGAGAATCCATACCTCTTTTCATTGACATTCACCTATTCCCTTCTTTGAGAAGGTGAAAAATATACAATTTTCAGATCCTGAGGTCTTGGTTATATGTGAGATTGTATTAGAGGATAACCTACCTCTCAATTTCTCTGTGGATAGAGATGACATCCTGTATATTCAAAGACATGTATCAGTTACTAAAAATATGAGATATGAGTTGATTCAATAATCCCATGTTTCATAGTTAGTATGTTATCTGGGTATCTTCCATATGTATCGAGATATGAAACATCAGTATTGGTGGCTTGGGATGAAATGTCAGATAGAAGGCCATGTCACTAGGTGTTCCACCTGTTAGCAGGTGAAGGTGGAAAGGAGAGACATGTAGCCCTGTTACAACAGCTTTTAGTCCTAGAAAGGATATGGGAAGATGTTTCCATGGAATTTTTAGACCATTTACCTAGGTCACCTAGAGTTGGCGACACTATATGGGTAGTTTTTGACCGACCAATGAAAGTACCCAACTTCATTCCAACTTGGTAGACTTTCTTAGTTTATGAGCTATTTAGACTGTATGTCTATGAGATAATAAAACTAAACGGGGTACCTTGTACTATCATTTTAGATATGGATTCTCATTTCAAATCACGCTTCTATAAGGGGTTACAAAAAGCTATGGGATCATAGGTGCTTCAAAGAAAAAATATTCACCCTTAGACATATGTACAGTCGAAATAGACAACACATAATCTAGAGGATATTATCTGATCCATTTCCCTTGATTTTGGATGTTCCTGGAAGAAGCATATCCCTCTCATTGAGTTCACCTATAATAATAGATTTTAGGTGATGATTCAGATGTCTCGTTTTGAGACGTTATATGGAAGGCCATGATATTAAACCCTATGTTGTCTAGAGGAAGTTGATACAACAATAATATGTTCTCATCTCTTATAAGAGTCTTTGGAGATTGTTTAGCTGATCATAAATCATATGAATACTACTCAATCTAGACATAAATATTTTTTTGATCATTATCGATGAACTCTATAGTTCATGTTCATTGATCGTGTTTTCCTTTGGGTATTTCCCATGCTAGGGAATATATAGTTACAGAGGCAATTGATGTTATCAGCTTGTTATATAGGTCCATTTGATATTCTAGATATATTCGTGCCGATAGACTATCTATTACTATTACCTAATAGGTATCATGTCCTCCATGATGTTTTCAAAGTTTCACAACATCACCAATATCATGACGACCTATCTCATAATTTTAATCCCTATGATGTTTAGTTAGATGCTGATGCTACCTTTGAGGAGTATAAAATATGAATCATTGAACGAAGAACAATGGATCTCTGAGGCCAGTATGTCCATATTGTCCAGGTGCAATTGCAGAACCACCATCTACATGAAGAGACATGGGAGCGGGAGGCCAACATACATTCCTAGTGGCATGAATTGTTCATAGAAAGTGTTTCACCACCTTTGGAGAATGAACTCAAGGATGAGTTATTTATGGGGGGAGACTCTAAGAACCCTACTTTTCACTCTGGTATTGATCCTTTAGATTTCATTCTAGTTAATTATTTTGGACCTAGTTTGGATGTCGTTTCATATAGAGAAGGTTCCAAGGGTATCATGGACTTGTTTGGAGCCCAGAAGCCACCATTTGTGAAAATATTTCGATGTTCCATGGTTTGAGTAAATTGTGATGGTAGGGAGAATAGTTAGATCTAACTGTGTGGATGGTCTGCATTTTAGGGAAGAGATATCTCACACAGATGGCACATAGTTTTCCTAACCATGAGACCTACCCATGTAGTTCCCCCTCTTCTTCAGGTACCCATGTAGGGTTTTCACATCACTAGGAAAACTGTGTAGACAAACCATGAACATGATTTTTTTCGTAAATTTAATATTTTACCCTTAATGATATAATTAATCCCCTAATTCTTCACAATTATGATTTTCATAGGTATTATCCACCTTTTCACTCTATTTGGATATTCTTAAAGGCTTATTCTCGGGATCAATTGTTCTACTTCATCTGGGATTCATTTGAGCTTCTATTTTTCACATTGGATGTGCAATGATCTACTCTAATTCAGGACAAATATGAGGCTGATACTTGATTGGGAGTGTCATATGAGTATATGGTGGGTTATCTATAACATATCTCTCAAGTTTGTTGATTTTGGAATTGTCGTGTGGGGCTCGCCGATTTCAACGGCTTCAATCTATTGAAATTATATGTAATGCATATAGTTATTAGAACTATATAGTTATTATATTTAAAAATATGTGATTAGTTTTTAGTGTTTATTACCACAACTCCATCCACACCATATACGATGTTATTCCAAAATTGTCGTCTTCGTGTTTTGACACATTTGAGCCACTCCTCGTCTATGCCATGGTGTGATATTCTTAAGGGTAATATTTTCTATATTAAATGGATTGATTTATTTTGAGAATTTCATAATGACAAGTACCATGTAATATTACCACTTGACCCACCTAAGGTAATTTCATCAATTAATAAACTTATAAGAAACAGAAATTATAATGTATACTAATAATATGTATTTCCATTTTTAAATGTAATTGAATAATAGTTTGCATGTACGTATCATCCCTTACCATAATGATGGAAGGTACCGAAGTGAGACTTTATTTTGAAAATTCCTTAAATGGATTAAATGAATTGTTGCATGCCACCAAGTATTGTCACACTAAAGAAAGGCATGGCTTCAACCAAATAGACTTATTGATTAATTATGACCTGAATTATTGGTTCCATGCTCATTTACCCTTATGAAACTAATGATAGGTAATGGATTGAACCTTATGAATTATAAATCACCTATTATTAAAAATATGGGTGGGCAGACTCAAGCCTACCTTGGATTCTTAAGGGAATTCCTTGAGCTCTCAAAGATCCCATTCCGAATTCAAGGATACAACTTTCTGAGGTTGAGGCCCACCTAGAACCTGATCCTTATCTAACTATGGATACCCAGTATTACACTATAGGATCCGTCATGTAGTACTACATTATTACTAGGATATACTCCATGGATACATCATTGAAATGTAGGTGTCATGATTAAATCACATAGGTCCTAGTCATTGCATATCCACGACATACCTTGGATGAACTCCTGTTACTCAGTTGGTATCTTATTATGGAATTCCTTGGACTATGATCTATGGAATACACTCTTACCCCTAGATAGTCTAGATTTATTTTTTATTTGGTGACCCTTGAGGTCTACATTGGCCTTTTTTATTATCTTGGAGCATCATTATTACCAAATAATGAATTGGTTACATCTTTAGACACCAACTGAGGGATGAAGCAGGCACTTGGGTATTTAGTCTCATTGTACTTATTTACATTATATATTAATTCTTGTGCACAATTACATTTCTGTTATAGGGGTCGATTTTATAGATACCATTGGTGTTGTCCCACTAATATTTATATCACACCCTATCTAGGTGTTGTTTGGTATCTAGAGTATATTACATGAATGTAAATGTTGAAAAATGGAATCATATGGCTTCTAACACTTGATTTTTTTTTGGTATTTAGAATGGAGCCTGATTGTAGATGACTGATCAAGAGCTTTGAATGCTTGGGATAATCTATTTTTTTTCTTTATTCATTGTGAAATATATTATAACTATATTCATGTACGCATGATTTCCTGAATTTTATTGACATGACATATAACCATCAGTTATTTCAGTAGATACAGTTTTTTTGATCCATATCTATTTATCACTTTAGTCTACTTCAACTATTTACTTATATTTCTTCTTCTATTTATATTTATCCATTGTACCAAACTCTGGTAATTGGGGCATAGTCTCCCTACAGTCACACATTAGGACCTCCCTACTATTCAAGAACCTATGGAATTTTGGGGAGATGTTCTTGAAGCCATGTATCCAACCGGGCTTCGAGAACATATTAAATGGAATTTTAGTCCAAGATGTCATTATTATCTCTATACAATTTCTATATTACCTCATCCTAAGCATCCACCTTATCATTGTACTTTTCAATGGAAAATGGTAATGATAATACTCATTTTAAACAATATGACATCATTGCATCAGTTCCACAAAATTATAATGCTTTGATCGTGAAACAATAATTATCTACTAGAAATTTTGAAGGACTCACTTCATCCCAGGAATCGATGTCTCCTAATAGAAATGTGACTCCTACAAGTCCGCATCTCCACCATATGTCTCAGACTCACTCTCACACATTCAAGAAACCTTTGTATCAAATATCACCGACAAACCATAAGATTAGAAATTAATAAGATTAAAAAATATACATTATGTTTAATGAAAAGAAAAAATATAATCATAATATTTCATTTTCTCTCACTAATAATATTTACAGTACTATCATTATACAACCTCTTATACACATCATACTGAAATTTTTTTGGGCAAGCTAAAAAAACATGAATTTATAGTATACATTTTTTTGTTAAAAAAAATATAAATATATAAAACTATCATATAATATTACTTTCCTTATGAGGTTGATTTATACTGGAATTATGACACCCAACTCTATATGTGACATCCTTCCTCCCTCGATTTTGGAGACAAGAGTTGGATCTCCTCTTTACATAATCTCCAATCCAGTATGTTCCAAGTCACTCCCAAGACTAACTGAGGAAATAATCATGTCATCGAGGCCTACAAGACTCATAAATTGTATTTTATGATTCTATATGTGTAGCTCTCCTCTAAAAACACTGATAAAACGATTTTAAATTCCTATGTATTCAAAAATTTCATGCCTTATATGTAGAGACTCACTTTCTCTCATTAGTAGGATACCATTATCCTATAAATTATTAGAGAATATAGTCATCAATATTGTATATAAATTATAATAAAAATAAATTAATTTTCATACCTACCATTAATCAAACATATGGTAATAAAACTCCATAAGAACATAATATCATTAAACCCATGTAGATAAAAAATAGTTTCTCAAAATTTAACTTTCTTGAACAAGAGATTTATGTGAAAAAATATTAAAATATGAATAATTAGTAGCATAAACAATTAATATATTTTATTAAATTGATAATAAATAAAATGTATATTTGAACATACATCCTCCAATAAGGAAAAATGGACATCTCTCCGGAATAATATTTTGCATCATCAATCACATAAGACCCCTACCCCTCCTAGTATGTGTGATCGCGTCAACAACTGTATATGTCGAATAAAGATGAAAATAATTAGGTAATACATCATCAAAAAATTGATAAAAAATATCATGATATTGATACATATAAAACATATAAATAAACTTATAACAAATTTTTGAGTACAAAAATATATAAACAGCTTGAAAATTATAAAATTGTTTTTTTAAATCAACTGGTCGAAAATGTGTTATTTGGAATGAATTTTTAAAACATATATCAAAGATAATAACCAATAAATATTTAATAAAACTAAATAATACAACATTAATATTCTTTATCTTCATCCTCATTTATAGTTTCATCAGTTTCAATATCTTAACCTTCCTTCCACTCCACATTAACTTAAATATGATCCCAAATATCATAATATATTGTAATATCGAAGTAATGTTTTCATCATTTTAATTCACAATCCCATAACATATTAATTATGTGGTATAATTTTCAATATATGAATCTCTTCGATTAAAAAATATTGTGTCCAACGATTCATTAGTAAACTTCAAATCTTGAATTTTATTAGAATAACATTCATGTTCAACAAATAGATTACCATGAGATTTCATTTTTTGGTAGTTTACGAATAATATATACCATTACACATCCCTAGATAGATGACACAATTATGGTATGATGATATTGACCCCCAAGTCCCATCTCAAATAGGTCCTGGGTTGGTGACTAACACCAAGGGTATATAAAATTCATCCTTGGGAGGAATGAACCACAATAATATAAATAGGATCGATATATAAGATTAATCATCCAAAATAATCTTCATGAAATAATATAAAATAAATAAAAAACTATCCCACAATTCATATATAAATAAAAATGATATAAATAAATTTCTCCAAGATAAGTACCAGAACAAAAAGATAAATTAGCGACATAGTTTCTATCCAATGTATAAGATAGTAATATCCTCCATAGTACATGTAATTCTATTGGAATCCTAACTATAATTTTATATATGTAGGGGGAGCGTGAAAGTATACTTAGTTTGAAAAAAGAGTCTCTAGTATACATGTAAATAAAGAATACTAATGCAACTGTGAGAAAACAGAAGAACCAAAAACCCCAAAATAGGTCAACTATCCATCTCATCCTCACTAAGGAACACTCACAAAATAATATAAGAAATGTAATTTAATATAAAAATAAGCATATCGATAATGGTTTACCCACAATACGCTCTTGCTGGTATGTTACTCTTCACACCCCAGCACCATACATCCTGGATCTATAATCTCTTCTGAATACCATACCACCCCTCAAGTATAGTCACATCAATTCATGCCTACAGCCACCTGGGATCACCACCTCACAAGCATGGCCACATCACGTCTCACCCAAGACACCTTGTCTACAACACACCCACAACCATATCTACAACAGTAAGGAATCATTATGTTCATGGAATTCATTCTTATAACCTTCTAATACCATGCATGACCCCCTCCATAAGCCCTGACATTCCATCTCATACCACCCACAGAACCTAGGATACATTACACATCATCCATAGAAACAAGGGCTATAATGACCACTCTCTAGTTCACTATCATACCTCATACCATTATTGCATGTGTAATAACTAACTCCCCTGTATGAGAGAGAGAAAGGGTCGGTACACAGCAATATGTCCTCCTCACTAGATGTCTATATAAACAACCCATCTGTAACTATGTGTGTTTCAACACAATGTTCTCGATGTGGGTGAGGTATGAATAGGAATCAGATAGAGTATACAAGTACATACAATTAACCCCACATGATTTCATCATAGGGTTATATATCCAAATTACAACCAATTAATAATGTCATCAATTTTTCTACCACCTCTAAATGAATAAAATTATACCGCAATCCAAACTCCACATTCATGTTACCTGCCAATTTCATTTAATCATCCCATTATTTTTATTATTTATCAATAATAGTGTTTTACCACACAATCCACCATTTAGTTGTTCATTAACCATTTATAACCTATTAACCAAACAAATTAATACCATTTCGATCATTATTAACCAGTTACTCAATCACTACCCACGAATCTATCATAATGTAACCATGAAATAAAGGCATCTAATCAACCCCATCAAAAAAATACCTCACCTCCCAAAAATCATGGACAATCAACCATCACCTCACAACACCAAAATCATGTCCAAATAAAAAACAACTTATCGGCCAAATATGGAGACAATCAAACTATCACTTCATCATCCACAAAGCACAAAGAACCAACCAAAACACCATCACCACAAAAGCCCAAAAAAACCACCACCTCACTGACCGAAAATCATGGAAAGATAACCACACATCGCCTCCCCACAAGAATGAACACACATCACAATAAGGCAAGGATCATTTTACATATTTAAAAAGATGATTTTATCACATTCCAATTTATTTCAAGGGTTTTATCACATAAGACATATTCCTGTGGAAACCATTTCATTTTCCAAATATATGTGGTTAACTAATATCCATTTTAGTGTGATATTACAATAATCACACCATTCAAATTAGTTATAGCACATATCCTCCATTGTCAATAAATCCCCCAATGATCAAAATTGTTATCATGACATCAAGCACATAATATCAATTATATCACAATAATATCAGAGCTATAAAATCATTAGAATCTTTTTCCTTCCCCTTATACTTAATTTGACAATTATTATTCTTTTTCTATAATAACACAAGCATCTCCAATTGATATATCAATGAAAACCCATCCCTCATGATATGAAATAGTTAAAAAGAGGGATTTCCAACTGGAAATTTGTTTTTACAATTCGTTGTACATAGTAGGGAGAATAATAAATAACCTAAAACCATAAATACACCATGAAATCAAAGATCAACCATGTATTTTCATAGGGGATCAACCAAAACCAATAGACTGAAAAGGTTAGAATAGGGTTGAAGGTTTCCTTGGGGGCATAATGATTGTCCAAAATGTGAGGAAGATGAATGCCTGATTGAATGAATTAAATATCTGTTGAAAATTGATCTTATAATGTGGAAAGCCAAATATTTCATGTCGCATAACCGTTATAAAGTGTTTCATCATCATGTTTCAAAAAAAAATTATCCTTCTCTGAAAAATGTTTTGTATAGGATACAAATTAAAAGATGTTGTGAATTATATTAACATGATGTGTAATCCATTCATATCTACCCCATAACCTTACAAAAAGTCATGAACTAGATGACTAAGAGAGTTTTGAACCACCATTGCACATCATGTAGTACACTAACATAATGTTTATTTCCTATAGTATCTCTGCTTCACCTCAAACCATCACAAATCCTCTTCAAGCCTCCTTTGGACACATCCAACACTAAAAAATAACAACATAATAGTGCCATGATGTTGGCGAACTTTATATTAGATACCTCCAAAAAAATTTACACCCACAGAAATCCAAAACCATGCTGATAAGAAAAATGAGTCTAAACAACCACATCGAGAGTTAAATTTCAAGGATCTTGTCACATTTCAAATACTATTGCAAGACAAACATGACAAATAAAATGGATGTACTTCCCCCACACAACCTCAAAATCATACAACCTCATCACCACAACCATCATACCCCCATATTACAGAAACCCACTACAATGAACATAACATTAAGGTAATTAAATCCTCCTTGTCAATATACTATCTACTCCATGATACATTGACTCTCCCACAAGTGTTTTATTGCATCATGGTATACATTTTTATGATTAGGTATCAGTTATTACTCTTTTCATATGTTAAAATTTTATCACTCTTAATAAATAAAAAATAGATGAAATTGATCACCATATAAAACAACAATGTCCAAGCATTACATAAAAAAATATAACAATAAAAACTCAAAACAATATTGGGTAATGGTAAGGATATGTGTCTCTCACTCACACATAATCTCCTCTTGGCCACCATGCATCAACAATATGTGAGAGAAGGTTAAGGTTGATCATCCCAACACATTCTCCTGATTATCTTTGGTCTCTGATGACCTCTCTATGAACAACATTTCATCCTTGATATCAAACTCTCCATAGTCAATGTGTTGGGAGCCATCGTGATGATATTGAGGAAGTAGTGTGATGTGGAAGACATTAGGGATCCTCTTCAGCCATGGTGGTAACACCAACTGATATTCCACCTCCCCAAAACACCCAACACCTCAAAGGTCCCAACATACCATGGAGAAATATTACTCCCTCTAAAAAACCATTACTACCCACGTTAAAGGGAAACTGTTAGGAACATGTGGTCCCAACATTGAACTCCAAGGGAATCCTCTTAATATCATAAAAATACTTCTACTTGTCAAGAACTTATTTCATACTTTATGAAAATAATGAAAACATCTATATTGTAATATTCACCAAATTGGGTCCAAGTAAACCTCCTATCCTGAATATAACAGTATTGATAAATGAACGGTCTCTTGAAAAATGTCCCAAATGGGTCCATATCAATGAAAGAGTGGAAGATACAATTGTATGAAATCTTTACCAAAGGTTTTTTTTGTATCCAAGGTCCACCAATGTCTATTATAAATACCCAACACATATCCACCAATGTCTAGATAGTATTATCCATCTCTAAATCCCTGTGAGGGTGAAAATAAGTGTTGAGGCATAATTGGGTACCAATAGAATATTGTAATCCCCTTTTGTCTTTTGAGAAAAACTTACACCCCATTCTAACATAGTGGACCTCAAAAACCCATTGAACCCAACCACCTCATAATAATACATCTATGATAAATAATAAACAATGCTCAGCTTCTTGATATCTAACATGTGGGATGATTTATTCAACCAATCAATGATTACCTAGATAGCTTCACAAATCCCCTAAGATTGAGGTAATCCTGTGATGAAATATATCAAGACATCATCTGATTTTTACTATGGAACATGCACATGATAAAATAAACTACCAAATTCATGACACTCGACCATTACCAATTATAGAAATAAACACTTCTCTATGAACTCTACCACCACTCATTTCATTCTATTCCACCAAACCAGCATTCTCCAACGATGATACATTCGTATCACACTAAGAAGTATATTCAAATGTGATTTATGAAATTCAAAAAGTAATCAATCATGAATCACTATTGGAATAACAATCTCTCATGAAAAAAATTCAGTTTCATTTAGCCCATGACCATTCCTTTAGAGAATCACTATGGCCAACACGATCACATATAAACTCTTCCTCTAAGTCTTCCCAAGATAAATCCCCTACCCGTTGCATCAAAAAATACTACACTTCCTTCTGAAAAAAATATCGTATACCATCACACACCCTTGAATATATGTGATGCAATTTAACTCTTCCATAGTTATCTAGTTATATACAAACAATAAATCAACAACTCTACATGACATCATTCACAATGTGTCAATTTCAACATTCCCTATTCTTGAGGTTTTTGATATATAAAAATCATAATCCTACAGAAATAAAATCCACTTATTCTAACGTAAATTCCCATCATGTTGATAAAATAAACTCCAAAAATTCTTGTGAACCAAAATTAAAACAAATCAAACAATAACGTTGAAATTTTACCACAACATCTGTCCAAACACAACTTCTTATAGCTTCATTTCATGTGGGGAATAGTTATTCCTGTGAGGATTTAATTCCCATATCCAAAAAGATATTTATTCCCTATGCTACCTAGACATACATCCTAGTACTAGATATGAATAAAAAAAACCCGTAGACAGTACACTATCCTTAGGCAGTAGAAGCACTAGAAAACTGATCAAATTACTATTCTTAAAACCTAGTGCTTCCTAACATTGATCAACCCAAAAAAGGTATCCTTCCAGGTCACCATTGTCAATGAGGTTTCAAATCAAGTTAAATTTGGAAAAAACCTCTGATAAATGTCTTCAAGACTATGAAAATATAAATCATCCACAGTGTTATTTGTTGATGCCCAATAAACAACTTCTTAGAACTTCAATGGTTCTAGTGCCACACCCTAATGAGAAACCAAATGTACAAGGAAACACACCTCCCACATATAGAAATTACACATGGAAGACTTCCCATAAATTTGGCTGTGTTAAATGAATACAAAAACAATTCTTAGATTCTTGAAATGATCCTCCCCTTACATGATGTAGAAAAAGATATCATTAATGAATATGATAATGATCTGATCTAGTAACTCACTGAACACATATTTCATAATCCCTATGATCACATTTCATTTTTGGAACACCAAATAGAATGGATACAAAATCTAAGTTCACATACCTTCAACTGATGGGATTATTCAAGATATTTCCCTCCATCACCCTCTACTAGTGCTATTAAAACTGTAAATCAATCACATATAACCAACCCACCCATCACAACTGGTCGAAAAGACCATCTTTTCTTGGATGTGGTTACGGTTCATGAAATTCGCATATTTTAACCATTGATAGACTATATACAACCTCATACTACCATCCATGTTCTTAGGGAAAACATCCTAAAACTCCACAACAACCTTAAGGACCTCCACTATCATAGATTCGACTAATTAAACTAACAAACCAGCCATGAAGTAAATAATTATCCCCACACATCAAATTTCCTTCTAAAACCCCCCACTCTCTAATAAAAATCCAAGTTGTATATCCACATTCGAGAAAATGAAACTCTTCCAGAGGAAAGAGATAACATCATGTACAAAATACAACCAATCGATTACATGTATGGAATCATATGACTAAATCTATAGAAATAAAATATCCTTATGGGATTGATATATCCCATTCGTTAGTCAACTTCCTCTACACAAATAAAACAAGTTCGCATGGCCTCCAGCTGGTGTAGTTAACACAAAGGGAAAGGAAATCCACTCTATATGTATAGTCATAGAACAAAGACTAGAATGGGTGAATCAAAGGAGTTTTATGCTCTTGGGAGAAAAATGAAACAAACAAGGGTCCTAATCAAACTGCTTTTACCTCATATAATCTCAGGCCCCTTTGGTACTGTCACCTCCCCTATGTGAAACTGGGCTTGCCTAGATCCTCTGCCTCTTTGCAGATGACCGCCACCATGACCATACTCATATAGAGATCTCTAAACACAAGGAACATCATGAGGTCTGCCTCTTCCAAATCCACATCCCCTCAGCAGAGCATAACCCTACTACCAATGGTATCCCAACAGGTGGAATGGTCTCACTTGAAACTGCTATTAATAATGTTGACCCATTCCACCTCCACCAAACTAAGCTCAAAGAACCACTAGACACTGATTCCAATGATGGAAGTAAAAACCATAGTCAAGTAAAAAAGGAACAAATCCTACAAGAAGAGAATGAAAACCAATAGTCCTAAATTGATGGAAAGGGTGGTGATGAGGTTCTATCCTTACCAATAAAAAACTCAAATTCCCCAGCACATGATACCTTCCACTAATGACCCTTCTCCATGAAGAACATTGTTGTATCCTCTATCACAAAAAACCTCATCACAAGCGCATTTCATCGATCACATCCACCTTATATTGAACCTCCACATATTTTGGAAATATAATGGTGGTGAATACATATTGGATATAAGGATTAAGTTCCTCCACAAGACATCTCCCACATGTATCCTCATTTGTAAAAATATCTGGTGAAAAAAGAGAAGGTATTTAAACATGATCCTACACTCCAACACTATCATACTCCCCATATGTGGATAAAGGAGGTCATGCCTATTCAATAACTTCATGTTTGATCAATGGAACTATTCTCGGAATGCTTTCTGGATGTCTACCCATAAAACATATCCCTCCTTACGTTGTCCAATATATAGAGTCCACCACTGATGCGAATCTCCGGACATATGTATGACTGCCAAAGAGACCCAATATCCCACCAGGGCCCAAATAAAACTAAAATTATTTTTGAGATCCCCCATCCATATCACTGTCTAGAAATCCAAATCTCTTCCCTCATACTTCCCATAAACCTTACACACAAAATCTGGAAACTTTCTCTATGACTGATCATCCACCTCAATCAGTTCAACCATACAGAGATCAACCAAATTAGCATGTGAAAATTAAACTACCTAAGCCACACCTAGATGAAAAATATCATTCATAGATGAAAGAGGAAACATATATTTCCAAATACTGGGTAGTGTGAAATTTTATTAAGAATTACTTTTTTCATTTTTTCATTTAATCCAATTTAAGATTCCCAAAACTACCCATTTAATAAATGAACACAATTCATGATGATACATATACCTCATCTAGGTCTCAAACATGTAAATAGTTCTATCTCAGTTGGATGGTCAATAAGAATAGTGTTCTTGCCCTAGATCATGGGGGGTTAAAATCCTTCATCCTGGTTGGTCTCCAAATAATATGCCACACACCAGGGTCAACATGAATTGTTTCCATTCTGGACCATGTAATCCTTTCTATACCTAACCCCAAACATTATCCTAACTTCAACCATATCCATTACTACCATTCTAGCATGACCCCCTAATTCTTAAGAAAAATTATTCTGGGGAGGGATATAATGATGCTCGATTCCCAACTCAAGTAGGCCTTGTGTCGGTTATTTGCACTGAGTGTATAATAGATCTCATATATGGGACTCATTATTGAATATAATATAAATTTTATTGGGAGATAAGATAAATCATCCAAATTAAACTCCATTGCATAACATTAAAGAAACCCAGAACCACCCCATGATGCATGTATAAATAAAATGCATACAAATAAATGTGTCCAAAATAAATACCCAAAAGAAAAAAAAAGACACAACACTTAACAAAGGTCTGAGCCCATAATGTATTGAATGGTCTGAATAATACTCATGAAACCAAGAATATAGTTTTATATACATAGGGTGGAAATATAGGTATACTCAAAGGTAAAACCAAAGTCTCTCATGAACATTTGAAATAATAATATTAATGTGCCTGTGAGGAAATAGAAGAATCAAAAAAAATATAAATAGATCAACTATCCATCCCTACCACACCATTAAACAGTCACCAAATAACGCAAGTCATGTAATACAATATAACAAGATGAAAATTTATATATGGTATCATGCACATCATTCATGCTGGTATGCCTCAGTCACACTATAATGTTGTAGGTCTAGGAACATGCATCAATTTCGAATTCAACACCACCCCACATGCACATTCACATCACATCATTCCCACATAAATTACACTCACCGCTCCATATGTACGGCCACATCACATCTCACACGAAAATACTCAATCCATAATAAATCCACATCCATAACCATATAAATATGTTATCATGAAAATGAAGGGCATTTACCCCATGTAGTACTCTTACCATGATCAACCCCCACCATAAGCCAACACAACCCATCTCATCCCTCCCAAAGAATCATAGGCTACATCACATCTCGCCCCACACAATTGGGTTATCACAGTCACCATCTACTACACTATCAAACATTATTGAATCACAATTGGGGAAATACCAACCTCAGCTAAAAGAGAGAGTGGGAATGAGAGGAACCCTGTCCATCCCCTCTCCTTATCAGTTGTTTGCAAAAACACCATTGTCCTGACATTGTAGGTGTTATTACATAGTGCTCATTTTCGTCGGGGTACATATAAAAAAAACCTGGAATATACATGAATATACATATAGCTGTAGAGAATTCTGACCTTGGGGTTCACATCCAAACACTAACTAAATAAAAATTTCTTCACTTTCTCCACTCAAAATGTAGCAAACTACACAACAAGCCACCAAGAACATTCACATTACAACCCTATTTTAATTAATCATCTCATTATTTAATTTATTTATCAACAGTGATGTTTTACCACACAACCCTACAATTAATTGATAATTGACCATTACAACACAACTAAATAAACCAACCCATGCCATTTCTAACATTATTAACCAGTTAATCCATCACTACTAAAACACATATCACAACACAACCACACAATACAATCATCTCATCAACTACATCATACCACATTTCAACTCCTCAAAAGCACATCCAAACTACTACCACCACACATCCCCAAAATCTAGACCATAATACCATCACCACACCACCCAAAAATCATAGCCAAATAACAACCATATCACTTCCACCAAAAGCATGGCAAAAAATAGTCATCTTACTACCCAGAAAGCATGGCCAAACAACCACCACACTACCACCCCAATAGAATGGAAACAAAACCACCTCCCCCCAATCACAGCCAATAACCCCACATCACAACCCTACAAGCATGACAACACCTCAAAACACATAAAATATCAATTTACAAATTTAGAAAAGTTATTTTACCACATTCAACTTTATTTTAGGGATGTTATCAAAAAATCCATAGTTCTGGGGAAACCATTTCATTTAAAAAATATAGATGGTAGATGATTTCAATTTTGGTCATATCAAAGCAATCACAACTGAGCCAACTATCATGGAACATATCTTTCCTCACATAAAAACCCAATGAACAAAATTTTTAGAGGGGCATCAATCCCACGAAATCCATAGAATCACAAAAATATCAATGTTCTAAAAAACTTGTGAATTATTCACCATTCCCTTCAATTTAAAATATCCAATTATTGTAATTTGATAATGATTGAAATAAAATCTCCCATAGAAAACCAAAGTCAACCCCCTACACCTGATAAAAAATAAAGAGAAAAAATAGATTAACTACCTTAAAGAATCAAATCCATCTCATTGTGAACCATCTGGAGAAAAAGAAATTCCCACAAAACACAACAACACCATGAAATCATGAATCAACCATGGATTCCCAAAAAAGTTCAACATGAACCATTGAGTAAAATATGGGATAAGTGGTCTTGATAGTCTCCAAAGGGCACCAAGGGTTTTACCAAAATTAAATAAAGGAAAATCTATGGCTGAATGAATGATAAATTTTTCGAGAAAAGAAAATAAAAGATGGAAATACACTAGTTTCATGTCGTTTATCCATTACATGATGTTTAATCCTTAGGTTTCTCGTCATTTATAGATTTCAGTAAAAAATAAATCACATCCCCACTTAATTAATACACATCTTGAATTCTATTTACCCAACATGTAATCATTTCATGGATACCCCTTATCTACACACAATCCCTAAACCAGCTGACTATATCATCAATGAACCACCACTACACGTCAGGTTGTACATTTTAATTGAATTTGATTTATACAACAACTCTGGTGCACCACATACTAACATAGAACCTCCTCAATACTTATATAGACACCTTAAACACACATAAACAACAACAAAATGGGACCAAGAAGGCCAATACCACGCAATTTAAATATGTTGAACTGCCATAGTAATTTTCATAATAAATTTCATGTCTTGATATGGTAATATAATTGGTTTATTTTTTATAGAAACCTTTATATTTAATATTAGTGATTCTATGTTGTGGATAAACATGAAACGCTTGATATGTATCCAACCAATGAGATTTAAACTTTGTTATGTAATTTTGACCATGATAACATAAATCAATTATTTTATTCAGCATGGCATAAATAGAAACATCAAATTTCATTATAAATATATACTTTAAAAAGAACATTAATTTTCTTTGATTTTTTAAACTATCCATATTCCTGTGTATATAATAAAAAACAATTAACCATATAAGAATTATAATATTTGACTATTATGGACAGTGTATTAATTAGTTAAAATAATCATCTATAAAACTAAACTATATGTTGTGGTACCTAATTAAAAAAATAAAGGTTTATTTAGATATAAAATAACATATTTAATTTATATGTTTGATAGTAACAATTTAAATTATATGTTTTTAAACCTTGTATGTAAATCTACACAACCAATGTACTTTAGAATCCTATGGAATAAAATGAATAAACTCTTTTTCTATACAATCATCAAATAATCTAAGAAAAATTCATATGAATATTATACTAAAAACTATATAAAAAATATATGACAGAAATATTATGTATAGTTAAAATTGTCTCATTTCTTTACTATCAAGTAAAACGTATGTATGAGCTATGTCCAGTTCTATATCTGAATGCCATCATTCATGATGAAAACCAAAATCAATATCATGATGATTAATATATTATAATGTATGTTATATGGTATCATCAACACTTCCCTCATTTTTACCAATTCAATTATGTTTTGAAGAATATTATGATTGAAAATAATAAGAGTGGAAACATTAAATTATATATGGAAAGTACACATTATAAATTGACCCTTCAAAAAATGTTTTATCACATACCTTGTTCATTAGTTTTTTCACACATATATTGATTCGGCACATCAATTTTATTTTTATAGGCTCTCTAAATTTAGCTTCATATGATATATGAAGCATCAACAATTCTATTGTGTCAATGAAGGTCTTTGAAAATATTTTTTCCAATTTAATTAAATTTAAAACAACAACTCCTAACAGTGTAACTGGTGAGTTGTAGTTTTTTGTTTGTTCAAAAATGTATAAAAGAGATTTGATATTTACATAAAAACATCCTTGATTGAATAAATCAACATCCAGTTTAGGCCTATAAGAAATAATCATTCCATTATGATGTGATAATATTGGTTTTAAAAACAAGTAATATATCCATTTCTGATGATATGAGTTAAATTAGAGGCCTAAAAATCTAGTAACCAAAAATATCTACACCATTGTGAAGCTAAAAATTGTATTTATTTATAAAATTATTATGTTTCATTTTCCATAATTATTTTTTGTATTCATTCATTTGAAATAACTCATGTTTGGGACACCTATTAATTTGTGAACGATCTAATCATTCATTTATATTTTCATTGTCCTTCCTAGGTTTTTTGAACATGGTAAAAAAGTACGTTATCAAAATATTTCTTTTAAATATAAATTAAACATATCACAAGCTGAATAAAAAAATAAGAACAGTATGGAAGCTCATAAAAATTAATACATTTCTTACAATTGTATTCCCTCATCAAACAAATTATTATTATTATTTTTATATGGTAAAAATGTAATGGGATATAAATATGAGGAAATATATTTGACATGAATACCTAAGATCACTAATAGAGTTTTTTGTCTTTTATGTTTACCTTGTTTAAAATTATTTATTTATTTCTCAAACGGATGATGTTTAGGAATAAATCACTGATGATAGTTGAAAAAATGGGGCACTCTTCCATTATTATGAATAATTTCATTACTATCAGTCTTGTATTACAAACATGATTTTTACCTTGTAAACTCTATCGAGTTAAAATTCCAAATGATGGAAATTCATTGATTATTCACACTAATAAATATTTATATAGAAAATCTTGATCATCAATAACAACATTCGAAGATACACAATCATTCCACAATAATATGTACTCATCAAAAGTGTCTTAAAAAATATAAATATCTGTATTCATATTTAATTGAATTAACAATTCCAAATATATATATATGTGGTTATTTTATCAACATCCATTGAAGTATGCGGTATGAAGAAATGAAAATAGGACAATAAGATTATTAACTATTATAAACACTAAATGGGTAGAAACTAGTTGTATAAAGACCCAACCATACAATTCAATGCTCAAAAGAAAAATATGGATTTCCTAGATCAATTTTTCCATGAATCTCCATTATAAAGATAATTTTTTTATTTTATTAATATAATAATTTTATTTAAACCATTTAATCAATACATATATGTTTCAAATAAAAAAATTGATGTCACATTATAGATTTAATTATAAAACAACTCAATTTTTTCTTCTGAATATATCTAGTGTTATAAGAACCAAATGGATAGAAACCAATAGTAGAAAGACCCAACAATATATTAAAATGTTCAAATGAAATAGATGGATTAACTGGATAAAATTGTTTTCATGAATCCCCATGAGAAGGATTATTTGATATTTTTTAATATAGTCATTGGATTTACACAATTTCAATAAGAAACATATGTTACGAATACAAAAAATAGATGTTTTATTCTATATTTAATTACAAAACAACTCAACTTTTTCTAGTGAATAAATATATTGTTTCATTGTTATACCTCTTGATACATTGATTGTACACATGTTTTCAAATTAATAAATGGTTCATATTAATCATATCATGACATGAAAGTATTTGAACATGACTTAATCTTCTAATAACCAAGTCTCAAATTATTCACAATGTTTTTCACTCATATAAATTTAATGGAAAATTATTCCCTCCAGACATAACTATTCAAAAATAATAATTTTTTGTATTAAAACAATGATTTGAACATCCAAAGTCAGATTTAATAGCCCTAATTTTTTTAAGAGTGTCAAATTTACTTATAAAATATTTGTTATATAAATCATCATCTAAAAAAAATGAAAATATCGAAAATTCCATATTGTTCTGATACGAGATTTGAATTTTCAATTTTAGATTTTATTTGGAATAATGGTCCAATAAGGATGGTTCAAGAATAATAAAATTTGTATTTTGTTAAAATGTTTTACCCCATGTGGATTACAAAATATATAATCTCTCAAAAAAATGAGACTAAAAAATATGAACCATAAAATTAACAAATGTTTCATATCGGCAATTTTAACAAAACATACATGAGCACATAATTGTTCCATCTGAATAAATCTATTAATTTGACATTGAAAATGATGTAAATTCTTCATGAACCCTGATAAAAAAATGATATATACTAGAACTAGTTGTATTTTTTTAATGATTTAACGAATAACAATATCACTTCGAAAATTGTTTTCCATAAACTCGGTCCAAAATTATATAAAAACAGTATAATTTATTAATCTTTTAGATATAAATTTTTATAAATTTTTTTATTATTTTTTAATAATATTACATGATATTAAATGTTTAAAATTAATTTATAAAAAAATTTAATTTGTTTCTAGAGATTTTACTAATTAACCATATATTTATTAGAATTTATACAAATTTATTTTACTACTATATAATATTTTGGTCAGAAATCCGTGATCTTTCAAACTCTTGTTTTATAAATATTTTTTCAAAACTTTATTTCAGTTATTCTATGATGAATAATAGAAAAGTTTACCCTTGTATTACCTTTTTAAAAAAATATTTTAAAGTAATAAACATTTATTTTTCTGATCAAGGCATTTTTCTGAATTTTTAAGGTGTAAAAGAAATATTAAGCATGTATAAACCTATCTGCCACTATGATCATAATTTCTATGATTCTTCCTTTATAGGTTTAAAAATATGTTTAAAGAATTTTTTTCCCGAATTTTATATAAGTTTTTTTATCTTCGAATTGTTTCCATAGAAAAAAGGTTTTAAAAAAATTATTTTTAAAAAAATGTTTGAAATTATTTTCAAAGCTTCATTTTTATTGTTTGAAATTCTTGTTTTCAATGGAAAGGGTTTAAATTTTCAAAAATATTTTATTATATGTTTTGAAAATATTTTCAACTAAAATGTTTTTAATGTTTTTTTCAATAATCATTTATAATTTTTAAGGAAAATATTTTTCAATATATTTTTAAGAGATTTTTAAAAAAATTTGAAGGAAAATTGTTTTCAAAATGTTTTCATGCTTCTTTTATAATTTACCAAATAAAGGGGTTTTCAAAATAATTTCAAGCTTGCATTCTGAAATTTCCAAGTATTTTCAGTTCAAAGGGTTTTTAATAGGATTTATTTTTTAAAATCCCTTTTTAGCAAAGAAAGGATATTTTTTCAATAACTGTTTTTAGAAGATTTTTTAAAATTATTTTCCAGCAAATATGACATCTGTTTATGTCACTCAAGCCCTTCTATAAAATATTCCACAGGCTCTATTCATATTTTTTCTCTGAATGGTTTGTGTTTTTTTGTGATTTTTATGGAAATTTGTTTCACTTTCAGAGGTTTTATGTTTATGAAAATCGTTTCCCTTTGATTGGTTATATGTTTATTAAACCTGAATCGTTTTAGGGGTTATTCTTTGATGAAATTATTATTAAACCCATCTATTTTCAATAGGATATGATATGAGTACACGATTACGAACCCTATTTCATTTCATGGGTTATGACATGACATTTTATGTTCTTGTGGAACATGTATATATTATTTCAATATAAGATGGGTGTGACCTATATATTACTCTAATAAATTAGGTTATGATTTATATCTATTGAGATAATTATGAGAATCATGTTAATATTCCTAATCCACAATGGGATAATAACGAAACCCATTTCAGTATGTTATGGTGGGGATACCTGATCCATTATGAGATGTTGGGGATACCTGATCCACCATGGGAAGTTAGGGTAACTCAGTACATTATTAAAGTGTGGAAAAGATAGATCTATAATGGGATGATGGGGAAACATAATCCACGTGGGAAGATGGAGAATCCCAGTCCCTTACATGAAAAGGACTATGACTGGGGATGGTGGTGTATCACACCCAATAAGTGTATTCCTAATACATTTCCATGATAAGTTAAGGAAATGTGTCTCTACTTATAAAGAATGAGACTACATGTTTATGTATATGCAATAATTCCATGTCCTACTCATATGTTATGAATTCATGGATTATTATCTTGATTTGTTTATGATTCCTTCCTTGTGAAAATATAACATTTATATAATTATTCATGTTTTTTATCTTTGATAGGATGTTTATGATCTTTTAATTTTTTTATCACATTCTCATGCCATTATACTCATGATCATGATTAAATAACTCTCTTGTTTACCCTTACTGATCATATGAGGTCACCCCAATTTATGTTTCCTTCTATAGTTTATGAATATATATTTTATGTATGATATGTACACAAGTGGTTCTAGTCTTAGAAATCCTAGTGTGAGATAATGTAGCTTACTCATGTACCAGTGTTTACATTTTCATGATTCCAAATGCACTAATCCAATATGGTCATTAGGCATCTTTTTTTGTAATGATTTATTTATTCACCAAAAATTATGTAATTTAATTGAATGTTATGATGGGTTCATTATAGTTTCTATTAGATTGAATATTTTTTCAACCTTTAAAAACATGGATGGGAAAACCATAGTGAGAACTCTAGGAAAATTTCTAAAGACAATTACAAGGATAAAGAAATATATAGAATAATTTCCTTGAATTTTGGTTAAGGTTATAGAGAGTGGATTCCTAGAAATACATCTTATTCTAAATACGAAAAGTTTATGTTGTTCTAGAGGAGATTAACCTATGAGTAAAAGCATTAAAAATATGCATAGGTCCAAATTTAATTGTAAGTTCATATACAACAATGTGCCTTGTTTTGCACATGGTTTGAAACTCTTAGGGGATTTACTTTGGGAATTAAAAAACTATTTATGAACCATCCTAAAATATTTAAATAGAAAATGATAATTAATAACCTAGGATAAATGTGAAATTTAAAATATTAGTGATGTGGGTTACATGATTTATACATCCTATAACATTTTTTTCATGATTATGTGGTTTTCTACTATGATAAGTTATGCTAAGAGTATACCTTTTGGTTTTAGTCAGTGGTGAGAAAGAGTACAAACTATATTAATATTGAATGTGATGGATAATTTTATTTTGAGTAATAAAATGGGATGATCAATAGAGTGAACGATGTTGTGATCATGCCTAATCAGTTTCCACAAAACATGAATAACAACTTGTACCTTAACAAACTCTCAGACTCACCAAGGAAGAGAATGAATGAGTCCATTTACAGTTCATGTAATAAAGATGACGGAGGAAATTAGATTCATTTTCCTTTGTTTAAATAATGTGGAAATAATAACCTAGGTGAATGAATTAAAGGAACATGAGCATGGTTTGACTTGGGAAAATAAGGACACAAACAAAGTAACTACAATGGAAACATTAAGGGTTATTTTAATGGAATGGATGTGAATATTGGGTTCCTTATGACATCATCAAAGGATATATGTTTTACGTGTGGAATTAATGGAAAATATCCAAATCAATGTCCCAAGTGGAAAGTTTCTCAAGATAATCAGAAAGAAGGTATGAGTAATGGTTATATTAATAATGATATAGAGACAACATGTGAATTGTGAAAGGAAATAGGCATTATATAATACGATGAGGTAAGATTATTATTTCTTAAGGGTGAAGTGTAATAATCTATATTTTTTATTTATATACAAGAAGTATCTTATATAAATGTTGAAATATATAAGATTTATTCAGATTGTCTTTTTCTCTCAAGATTTTAAAGAACACATTTAATGGTTCGTTTAGACTAGAACAGAGATTTAGTGGAAAGGTGATGTCCATGGAAAACACATTATTAAAAGAATTATAACCCTAAATATGTTAATATAATTTTTTTGGATAAATATTTATCATATAAAATTATGTTAATTGGATGGTACAGATTAACCTAGACTAATTAATGAAAAGCTGTCATATGTCATCAAGGATGATGTCTAAAACATCTTTGATTTACGGAATATATTCAGTAATCATTAGAATAAGGAATCATGCATGTTTTAAAATATTATTTAGGGTAAATAAGGTTATTACCATGTTTCAAGAGAATATATTATGTTGGTATTCACATTTTAATAATGTGACAACCATTTGTTGCATTGGGATATATAGGGGGTCAATTTTAAGATAACTTCGTGAATTTCTATTTAGTTATTTTATCTTCATCTTTCAGAAGGTTTATAAGGTTAATCATCAATATAAATTTTTTGTTAAACATAGAATAATTATTTTGAAAATAAATTATTATCTCAGAACAAAAGGATTTTTGAATATTTGATAACCTATTATAATAATGTTGTGTTGATGGTGACTGATGATAGATGGGATGGCATACCATGGATCTCAAGATCATTAAGTTTCATTGGAATTAAAAATTCACCTTACTTTTTATATAAAGCGGTGAGGTGGAAATTTATCAACGATTCAAAATGGGATAGGTGGTCTGAAATCATGGAATTATATCTTTTTATGAAGATTCATTGACTTTAGGAAAATGATAATGCAGTGAAATATAGTCCTAATACCTTTTTTTAAATTTTTGTTAAATAAAATCATCAAGAATTTATGATATTGGGGCCATCTAAATTCCATTGATCATTAACATGTTCTTAGTTTATGACATCAAAGACTACATATAAATATATATTCCTTTATTTGAACTCTATATTTTCACTTTCCACCTACGTTCTCCTATATATAAACCTAGTTATATGTTACTTTGGTTAAAATTTCTGTTTCTAACTTTCGATTTGAAAGGATGTTTTAGTATTAATTTTTACTATGTGGGTTGAAATGAAAAGAACTTTACATTACAAAAAATTTGATATCCTAGATAAATATGTAGGGAGAAATACATTTTCTGGGTGGTAGAATTTAATACGTCAAGATTTTGGAAATAAATTTCTTTCAAAATAATTTAATATTTCTGATACTTATAATTCCAAGAAACGATGAATATTGATTTATTATATTAATGAAATAAGTTTGGATTTCATTATACACAAAACCAATTTAATAGTGAAGTAAAAACATCATTACATTTATTTTTCTATAAAATAAACCTCTAGGTTATCTTAAATTACACACAAGACTGACCATCTTTGATGACTTGAGTAACACACAAAATTGATTTTTACAGAGAAAAAATATATTATTTAAAATATTATTATTTAATATAATATGATATAAACTAGAAATTAATTTTTCAGTCATGAATATGGTTAATTAACTTATGAAAATAAATGGTTAAATTTAGTAGTTACATATTAATGATAATTGAATATAAGAACCAGATGAATATAAAAATAATTTTTTATATAAACTATGTTTGTGACCCTAAAATTATTATATCTTAATAGATTAAAATAATTACTATTAGTGAATTATATTATTGAAATATATATTTTATATACATAATAGAATATTTTCTATTGTCATTGAATCTATTTTAATGTCACAATATATGAACAAACCCAATATGACACTTAAAGACCTATATTTTTATAAAACCACTTTTATCGCATTTTAATGGAAAACCTATTTTAAATATAAATTTTGTAAATATAATGAACTTTATATTTAAATTTAAACATTACTTTTAAAATATATATATAATAATTAGGTTAGGGTGATTATCTGGTATTTTTTGGTGAAGTTTCATTTTTTTCATGAATAGTGAAAAAAACTGAATCTGAATTGAAAATTGATTTTTTGTATAAAATAGTTATAAGGTTAAATATGATTTATAATATCTTTTAATGTATAATTATATAAATATTAAATAAATTATGTCAATTTTTTCCATTTCAATCAATTTCACTTTGAAGTAATATATAAAAAATTATCATGATTTTGACATTTTTACATTAAAAACATGCCTTATAATCCTATTTGAAAGATTAATAATACATTAATAAATAAAAATAATGTGTTTATAATTTGGAAAAATGGATTAAATATTTTTAATATTCACAATTTATAATTTCTATTATGTTAAACATAATTTTTTACCCAAAATATTAATGAATGTAATTAAAATTTATTACAACGACTAAGAGGAAGATTCACTTAATGAGGGACTACACCATAAACGTAAAGGAGAGAGTGACATAAATACATGTCAAAAATTCATTTTGTGGACATATTTAGAACGTATCCTCCCATAGAGCTAGTTGGAACTATTATGGGATCTAAATGAAATATGGATAACATTGGTGGAATTCTATTAAAAAACATTAAAAAAAATTCCACTCCTCCTCCACTATAAAAACACTAACCCCTCCCACATAATCACAAGTATAAAGCACAATGTATCATAAAAAATCCATTAAATTTTTTTCCAAAATCCCTACCACTATCCTTTAATCCTCCCTTTTAAAATAAATCCAACCAAGGAATCCATTTGGTGCAAGCCAAAAGAAGATACCCAATGAAGAGGTAACATCCTTTGTCGTTCTCCTCTATTTTATTTTCTTTATCCACAACCTCAATTATTATTATTAATTTGTTATATAATAACCTCAGAATCATGAATATTTGGAGGTGTTTTTATTCTATTTTTTTGTTCATCACATACACACACATCCATCAAATGGGAAATGATCATACCGTTCTTGTGTACGGGGAACTAGCGCCTCAGGAAACAATGTTGTTTGTTTTTCCATTACCACATATCATGTTTGGTAATAATTATGTAAAGATAAAATTTATATGATATATATATATACATATATATATTTTTATTTTTATTTGTTTATTCTTCTATAATTATTACATAAAAAATACCTTCATGCATTTTATTTCGTGTAACTACTATAACATCTTTTGTGAAGTGTAGACAACTGGCTCCTCAAAAGGACGTGATTTGTTCACAAATTACATGGAATGTATCTAGTATGGGTTTATTAAACATTAATGATACATATGGAATAATAATTATACTAGGATTATAATATATATATATATATACATGTAATTCCATTACATTCCTACATTCAATACTATAATAATTCAAAAAAAAAACATTCATGCATACATACAACCTACCATCTCCATAAACGGTGTATTTCATTTAATATTTATATAATTTATAAGTTTCTATAAGTTTTCATATAGTAAATATATATGATATATAAATCATTCTTTACATTTTGAAAAAAATTAGATCATGATCTATTTAATATGATCAAGAATAAAAGTCAAAACACCTACGATAAACAAAGTGTTTATTACCCGAAATATTACATTAAAATTGAATTGTTAAGAAACAACAATATAAAGTAATACATGAATCATATAGGGTGTTATATATAAGAATATTTTTAATTTTAATATTTATAAAAAACTTATATTTAATCTACAAGAGTTTTGAACATGAAAAAATAATATCAGGACTTAAGGTAATGCAATTTTGTACAACTTTTTATTCTAGTGAGATACATTCTATATTCACCACTTACTTATATTGTGTAGTGTATATACATCCCTATGAAATTTTATGACATTAAATTAATTTTTTTAATGATTTTAAATCTTTATTTAATGGTATTCTCTCATTGGGATCATGATTCTTTGGATTCTCATGTCGTAAGGGTTTTCCCGTCTCACTTATATTTTCTGTGAGACAAAAGAAATGTTCACCAATCATTTCTTATATGTGGTTTTTAAACAAACCATGTATGTATTATAGGATTATTATAAATAAAATAATGGATTTATACATATCAATTTTATTCAATATCTTTCATGGTTATTATATTTCATAAATTACCAAATTGGTAGGGTGGTTTGTCTTAATTTTCCTTCTTTTAGATGCATGCCATATTATGGACAAATATAATTCTATAAGGTGTATATATTTCTATTGATATTTTATAACATAAATATAATTACATTAATGATATTTTAATCTTATTTTAATTTTATTATTCTGTTTAATTATGTTTTAATGTTACCACAATGGTGTGGGTTTATTAGGACAATTTAAACATTTATCGAGGTGGTTTGTGATTATTTTCCCATTAATGAAAAATTATGATCAATCTATAAAGAAATATGATGAATTGTTTTACCCTATTATATATCAGTTCATATCCAATTACTGGTTCCTTTTTACACTCTTCGGTACATAATATTATTAAGAAAATGTTTTTATGAATATAAATCTTTATTTATCTTTATGGTCGGAAATGTATGTACTATCAAAACTGTTATTTATTAAAATGTTTTCAAAAAAAATTCAATATTATCCTATGATTAATAAAGGTAATTTATAACCATTTATTACCATTTTTTAAAATATGTTTCAAAAGGAACCAACTTTTTTTTTCTGATCCATGCACTTTTCTGAACATTTAAGGAGAAAAATGATTGTTGAGCATGTATGAACCTACCAAACATCATGGAAATAATTTCCAGGATTCTTCCCATATATGATTATTAGAATATTTTTTTAATGAATTTTTTTTCCTAAAATTATGGAAATTTGTTTACTTTAAAATGGGTTTCAATGTAAAAACTTTTTAAAAAAAATTTTATGTTAAAAAATATTTTAAATGATTTTCAATTATTCCTTTATAAGTTTTTATAATTTTGTTTTACATGAAAATGATTTCAATAATAACCAATATTATTTTAAATTTTTTCAATTTAATTTCATGGAATATTTTTTTCAAACTATTTTCAAGAATATTTTATATGTTATTATGGAAATGTTTTTCAAAATTTTATCAATCTTCTATTATATGTTTTCCGAGAAAATGGTTGTCAAATTTTTTTTAGTATTATTTTATTTGGTTTTAAGGAAAAATGTTTTCAAAATGATATGATGAATTATCTCTTTTTCTTAATATATCTTCAATTCTAATGGTTTTTAGAGGATTTAGTGTTTTAAAAATCCCATTTCAAAGAAAAAATCTATTTTACTCAAGTAATATTTTCATGTGATATTTAAAAATTAAATTCCATATATAATTCAGTCATTTTATGTTACTCATTCCATTATAGAAAATGAATCATAGTTTCCATTAATATTATTTCTCTCTGTGGGTTATGTTTTGATAACATGATGATTTTTAAAACTTATTTCTCTTTCACAAATTATCTTTCTATGAAACTAGTCTCCCTTTCATGGGTTACATGTTTATAAAAACCTCTTCCTTTCATTGGTTATTATTTCTTTAATTATTATTAATTTGTTCTATTTTCCACATGTATTGATGTGATCGTATGTTTATGAAACTCATTTCATTTAATGGGTTTTGATATGACTGTATTTGTTCTGGTGGAAATTGTATGTTTAATTTCATTATTATATTTTTGGGAAATATATATCTCTCCAATTAATTGATAAAGATTTATATCTCATGATATAAGGATGAGAATCAACTAGATGGGCTTGATCCACTATTGGAGAGCGGGAAAACCCAACCAGGTATGGGAAGATGGGAAACTTGATCCCCTATGAGATGATGGGAAAACATGATCCCCTATAAGGAAAGGAATATTATTGAGGATGGTGATGTGTCCCAACCTGTAGATATAGTCCCGATTAAGATCATTGATATGTTTTTTCCATGAATCTTGACTTATAGAGAATGATATTAAATGTTTATGTGTGTTACACAATTCCTTTTATGAATCCTATGTTATGATTTCATGGATTATCCTATCGATTTCCTTATGATTCATGGATTATGAACTATAGATCTATATTCCATGCTTCATGATTATTTTCTTTAGTATGCGGGGTATTATATTCTAGTGTTATGATCACAGTATCAAACCTGTATGCTAATGAATATGCTTACATATCATCCATTTTACACTTATTGAGAATATGAGATCACAGCTTTTTTTCCTTCCCATGGTTATAAATATATATTATGTTTATGATATGTTTAATAGTAGAGCTAGTGTGGGAGATACTATTTATTGATAATGAATCCCACTCATGTTCTAGTGTTTACATATCCATGTATCCGAAGGCACTAAACTAATGTAGTCATTCAGTGACTATTTTTGTAGTGTTATAATTATGAAAAATGATATTATTTGTAAATACATTAATATTGAGTTGTTATATTTTTAATAAATATAATCAATAATTTTTTTAGGAAAATATGACTTTATTTCACTTTTCATTCATAAATTTGTTCTCTTCCAAAACAATGTTTTCTAAAAATGTTTTCAAATATATTTTTAGATCTTATTTTTATATAATTTTCTAGGAAACATGATTTTGTAAATTTTAAATAATTTTAAATAATTTTTTTTATTCCATTCTATTTTTTTCAATTTCATATTCAATGAAAATGTTTTTAAATAGGTATTAATTTTCAAAAAAAATCAAGAAGAAAGTATCTTTTCTTCAAAAAATGATTTAGATGATATTTAAAAATTATATTCTATATAATATTATATCCAATGATGTTACCTATCCCTTTTTGGGGATATCATCCCATGATACAATTAATATTCTTCATAAGAATGGTTTATATTCTAATTGCATAATGTCTATGGAACTATTTATCTTCCATTGGTAATTCTATGATCAACATTTTATAAAACCTAATTCTTTTCGTGGGTCATTCCATGATGAAAGGATTATAAAACCTGTCTCTCTTCCATAAGATATGATATGATGAGGTTTTCATGATATCCATTACATTTCATGGGTTATGATATGATTAATGTTTATGATCAAGTGGTACACATTAATGTTGTTTTCATTAGACCACATAGTGTCTAAGATAGAGTTGGGTAATCCCCTTAAAACTTATATGATGGAGTGTCATGATAAAACCGAGTATTACCCATACATCCAATATGATGGGGTTCCCAGATAACACCAATTATTCCTATTAAAACATATATAATGGGGTTTCCCAAACTAAGACCCAAATGCATTAGGAAAATATAAAAGATATATGATCTCTTAGGATACACATGAGTTCATACCAAGGCCAAAACAGGAGGTCGCATGGGAGTTCATCCAAATCCTAAAAAAATATGGCATAGTGGAGTTCATCTAAAGCACGAAACAAGAGGGTACATGGGATTTCCTCCCAAACCCGAAATAAGAGGGTTCATGGGAGTTCATCCAAAGACTGAAAAATGATTGTACATGGGAGGTCATCCCAATACGAAAAAATAGGGTACACTGGAGGTCATCCAATAATTTTAAATAAGAGGATACACCTAAGGTCATCCCAAGACCAGATCCTGTACATAGGTGGATATCCCATGCCTAACATGAAATGAATGTATTGAAAGGTATATTTGAAATAATATTTTATATGGTTATCTGTATGAGGCAAATATATATTTTCTGTTCATGTTATGGTCTCATAGATCATGCCCTGTTGTTCCCTAATGATTCATGTTTTATGAACTCCCAAATTTATCCCATGAATCATGTTTTTAATCTATGTGAAGTTGGATTTGAACCACATAAGTTTTCTTCATGGTCAAATAAAGTTATACATATCTTATACTTTAATATGATCACATATTAATATCTCTTATGTTTATCTATATTGAGCATCTGAGATAACCCTTTATTATGTTTCCATTCACCATGATATGAAGAAAATATTTAGGAATTTGTACTAAAGGATATGATATTTAAGTTTGAAATTGAAGATCTTGAACCATATTAGATTGTTGTTTACTACTTTTCCAAATTAAAAACACTAATATGGTCCTCGAGCATGTTTTTATACAATTTAATTAATTTTAATATAAAAATATGTAATATCCATGTATGGAAAACCAAAGTCGCTAGAGTTGGTATTAAGGGAATGGTTTAGTAAACATTTAGAAATGATGATAATAAAACATTATTAATATCTCTAGTGATATTTCTAAGGATAAGTCTAGGGAAGTATCTTAGGATAAGTCTAATGATGATTCAATGTTACGGTAAATTTTAGGGATTCTTGGTATACTGATTAGATATTTTTCCAAAGAAATTACATCCATATGTTGATAATACATGTGGATGTGGCAATGAAAAAAAATGTACATAGTGGTGACAACCCCGAAAACACTGTATTGAGATAGTCTCAATCAGGAAAATTGTGCACAACAATAGGCCTTTCTACACACATGGTTAGAAACTCTGAGAGGATATACATCAAAAATTGAAAAATAATTTTTGAACCATCATAAAGGACTGAAATAGATGGTTAATGTGAAAAAACTAATGATAAACCTAATGTTTATTAGATTAAAGAATAATATGTTATGATTTAGACATCTAATATCTTATTTTTAAGATTATTTGTTTTCCCTCTATGATTAGTTTTTTTCAAAGTATACAATATGGTTTTATTCGATGGATGGAACCAGAAGGAATATGGTTAACATTGCATGTGATGAGTAATGAACAGGGATGATGAAAATAGTGAAGAATGTTTTCATTATACATAATTATTTTATATAGATCATGATTAATGACATGTGCCTTAACAAACACTCAGTCTCATAAAAGGTGAGATGGAAATAGCTCTCTAAGTGGTATAATAATGGTAACCATAGATGAATAAAGATTAATATTCCTCTATATTAAATATTTTTGATTAAGAAGTCAATTTAATGTCTCACAGGAATGAGAAGTTGAGTTATGTGTGGTGGAGGAAGCCCTAAATTAAGTAAATATTGAGAAAAAATAAAGAGTTTAATTATTGAAATTTATGGGAATATTGGTCTCTCAATGGTTCATTGAACAGTTGAATATTTTTTTTGGTATATATGGACATTACGTAAATAAATTTCATAGGGGGAACTCTTTGGATTGAAGTCATCATGGTGGTATGTGTGATGTTTTTTTATAATGAGGATGAAGAAAACATGAATAAAAAATTACATCTCTCTTCAATTCTAATTGGCTTGTTTATAAACATGGTTAAATTTGTATTTATGATTGTTTAGATATTATTTACATTTCATATGAATGGTAAGAGTTATTGAGGAATAAAATGATGAATCCTTTTTAATGGTTTTATAAATAAGTTGGATGACCTAAGTGTATATGCACATGAATTAAATAATTATGTTATATGAATGTTGAAGTATTTTCTTTCATTAAGGACATTAAAATATTAATTAAATGTTTTCTACGACACTGAAATTAGAATTAATGTAAATTTTATATTTTAATTAAAGGAAGGCTACCCTTAATGTGTTAATGAAGTTGATAAAATTGTGTTTATCATACATAAATAGATGATTGATATGAATAATGTAAATTTTATAGTACTTATTACCATGAATTGTTTTTTGATTTTTTGGAAATGTGCTATATGCTATCATGGATGATGTTTTCAATTTTTTAGAATTCAAAAAATATATCCAATAATCTATATTTTGGGTAAGGAGTGAAATATAGTGTCCGTTTTCAATATGGGATTACGTTCATTTTGGTGATTAGAATGTATCAACAGATACATGAGGAAGGTATTCACATATCTCTTATGTAGTAATCAAGATCTAAATTTGGATATATGGATGATAAATGTTATGAAAATTTTGAGATATTTTGTGACGTTCTTTCAAAAGTTACGAATTTTTATCTTTTGGAATGCTTACGATGTTATCCATTAATGAAATTTTTGAAGTAAAACATCAGATGAGGTTTTAGAGATTAATATATTATATCTCTACATGAAGATTTATGCATATTAGAAAACATTCAATAAACATTTTGTTGTAATGATATCAAAAGATAGATAGAATGACTTCTCATTCTATTTTTGGATCTTATGATACTTAAGTTCTTCAGACACAACAAATTTACAATTATTTCTAGGAGTAATAGATGAAGTGGAAATTTATTATGGAACAATTGATAGATGAGATTTTTGTTGATAATTGAAATAAAATCAAGTAATTATATATACATCTACAAATTTTTCTAAATTGGGAAAATGATATTAAAATAATATGTTATCATGTGATCATTATTTTTATGATATCAATGAACTATTCATCCCTATTTGGGTTATGGTTTTTTGGTAGTTAACATTCTCTGGTTGACAGAATTTCTTATGATCTGTGATATGTATCACTCTTTATAATTTTTTATTCTTTTCTTATACGTCTAAACCTTCACTTCTCACCCATTTTCTCCTATATAGAAACCTAGTTATGAGATACATTGGGTAACAGTTATGTTTGAAACATTAAATTATGGATTAATATTTATTATTAATTCATATGGATTGTGTTTCTATGAATGTAAAATTCATGAATTATACCATTAATATCCTAGATAAATTTTAACGACTCAATTAATTTTAAGGGGGTTTGAATGTAACATCTAGTGTTTTTACAAATTAATTTTTTTTAATTGATTGAAATTCATTGATGGATTATGTTACATGATAAAAAACGTTTTTATTCTTATATACATAACACCAAGTAAAGATTACACTACATAAAAAATTATTTTATCTTATGTTATGGGCAATATTATGCTTGGCTTGTTTTACCCACAATACTAGGTCTATTTTTCATTATAAACAAACCGAAGTGTAAACTAAATATAATATGTTATTATTATGATAGTTATGAAATAGCCTTTGGGATGGGTGTATGAATAAGATTAACTATATTATGAAAATATAGTTTACACATGTTTTTTATAATTAATTCTTTGGTGATCAATTATTTATAAGTCAAAAAAATCTATTTTTAAAATTAATGTATATCTTCGTTCGAATTACTTTTTTTATGCGCACAACTTTTTTGTATAAATAAATTAGAAAAATAAATTTTGGTAAATTATTTTAATGAAAGGTATATATTATATATTAAATAAATTTTTTAAAATTCATATAATATATTTTTTTGTAGACCAGAGATATGATTAAATCCATTTTTATTCTTAAAAAATAAATTTAATCTAAAAATCATTTTTATCACCTTTTATTGGAAAATAATTTTCAAAACTAATATTTGACACTCTTATAAATATAATGTGATTAAATATAATTACTTTTTAAAATTGGACTATTAAAATTATCATAGGATTCATTTTTTGTATATTTCTAAGATGATTTATTTTTTGATGAGTAGAAAACAATACTAAATTTTAATTAAAACTAAATTTTCAATTAATATATTTATAAATATTAATTATATTCTAAATTGGGATTAAATAATAATTATATAAATTATAAATTAATTAACCAAATTTAGGTCATTGTAATTCATTTCACATTGAAATTGGAAATATATACATTTTAATCTTTTGAATAATCACCTTAAAACCCCACTTTATTATCACATATATAGGTTTAATATTTAATAAATTTTCCCCATTTATTTTTAGTTAATTAGGAAAAATGGACTAAATATTTTTAATTACCATAATTTATAACTTATAATATGGTGAACATAGTTTTTGATCAAAGTTTTTCATGAAAATAGTTAAATTGTTTGACATCGATTAAGTGTAAAATGAGTTTACTGAAGGAATAAACATTGAAATCAAGGGAAAAAAATTCATATTCACCTGTACAACAACAATTCAATTTCCATATTTCATATTTACTAAACCTTTTATCTTTTTGGGTGAATTATTTAATCACCTTTAGGTAAAAACATGTATACACCTCACTTCTTTTTAAAAAAATGCCAATTGTGCCATCTCCCTCTCTTATTAAAGGTAAATCACTCTACCCACCTTTCTACACCTCATATACCAATGTGTTTAGTAAATATATGCTCTAATAGATTCTATAATTTTTTCCACTAATCCAAGAATCATTATCTCTATTAGAAATCCAACTTGGGATGAAATTATTACAAACCAATGGATGATACCTGAAGAAGACATAATATTCTTCTAAAATGGTTATTATTTTATTTTATTCCACACCACAAAAAATTATTATTATACCATACTTATATAATAACCTAATTGTAATTAATATACAAAAAAATATTTTTGAATAAGGGTTTGACCTACAACCACATACACTTCCATCAAATGGGATATGCAATCATTGTTTGTGTGTATGAAAGACTACGACCTCGTGAACCGATGTTGTTTGTTCTTCCTAGACCACCAATAATGATGGAATTATAGTTTATATTTTATATATTTTATATTTATTATATTATGATTCTACATTAATCATCATATCTTACATAACTCAATGCTTTACATTTATTGGTAATATATTAACGTCTCCCATGTGTATGGAGGACTAATGCCTCGCGAAGTGATGTGATTATTTCATGCTATACATGGAATTTAATAAAGTTTATCTTAATAAAAATATGTTATAATAATGAAATAAATTATATTCTTTTATTGAATATATATATATATATATATATATAGGTCCTCTAATTTTAATTCTTTATATACCACAAGAAAATGGAAACAACGTTCATGCATACGTACGACCTACCGTCTCCATGAATGGGGTATTTCATTTCCTATAGAAAAATGTTATAGATAAATCTAAATAAATATATAATGAGTGTATATTATATTAAAATCTGGGATTAAATTCAATGGATGTTGAAAGCATGATTTCATTAAGAAGACCAAAAATAACAAGTAAAAACATAAATGATAAACATAGCAGTTACTACCCGGAACGTTATATTAACATGGAATCGTTAATAAATGGGTAATAAAAAGGTCATAATAGAATAGTATATAATATTATATATATGAATATGGTTCTATTATAGATGTATAATAATATTATATTTATTATACAAGAGGTTTGTGCCACGACCCAACCCAACGGGTCTTGAGCCGTGACTCCCCAGGCCAGCCTTCAATAGGCCAGGGGCTGGCGACTAGCACCAAGTAGGCTATCAGATATGTGGGAGGCATTAGCCTAAGGTATATTTACTCATGAACACACATACACCTCCATGAAACAGTGCAGAGGTATATAAAAAAAACTGAAAAGAAATGAATGCATACATATAAGCCACAACTAGAGTACAACAAAAGTACAAAAGGGAAAATACAGGGCCCCCCAAAAGTAAACTGCAAAAGCGTCCAACCTGCTCAGAAGGAGGGGATTGCTGTCAAAGGTACCCACTAGAAAGCTCCTCAGCACAGATCTGGTAAACCCCCCGGTCGGTCAGGCTCACAAAGCTCTGCCTTCTCCATGTCCTCCTGGGACTCCGTCAAAAGGCATGTGGTCTACATAAGACAAAAACATGTTCAGGAAAAGCCCATGTAGGAATGAGTATTAAAATACTCATTAGGAACCCCAAAAACCCCAAAATAAGAGGGATCAACTAAAAGACAATAGTCAACTCATCCCAGCCAGAGGAAACCCAAACGAGGGAGAAACTCCATCTCAAGACCATCCTCGGCTAACACGACTACTGAGCTCAGCTCAAGTGTATGCTCATACATACACCATAAACATCTGCTGAGGTCTATTCCCATACATATACCTTGAAAAACAATATATACTCATTTCACGCACCAAGCCTCATGAGGTTCCGACCACATCACATGCGAGAGGTTCTTCTCAAAGCTCTATGGCTTACACAAACCAGAAGAACACACTCCATAAGCTCTGTCATCCCAGATGTCAGTCATACGAGAGATACACTCCATCTATTCTCACACAAACATCCCAGATGCCCATCCAAGATATCATGCTCATCGGATATCATCACTGAGAACATCACGCTAAAACAGTGGAAACACCAAACATCTACGATAGGGGATCACTCCTAGGGTCTGCTAGGGGATACAAGAACCCAATTCGATATCTCGAAGATCTCACGGAAATGAGATCACTCCCAGGATCCGTTGGGGGATACCAGAACCCGATCTAATGTTCTACAGATCACACACTAAGATAGAGGATCATCGCCCGTGTGAAGATGGTCATGACGATGCAGGAAACCCCATCTGTTATAACTCACAATGTAGGGGATCGAACCGACGATGCACCAACCCTACTGAAAACCATGCAATGAGTCAGGGATCGTATAGCCAATGATTCCACAACCCTATTGGAAGCATGTGTAGAGTAGGGGATAATATACCCGACGATACCACAACCATACTATAAACCACATGCTGAGTAGTGGATTGTATACCCGACGATGGCATAATCTTAATATGAACGGTCCACTATGTATGGGATCATATTCTTGATGATGCCTCAAAACCTATAGGATTAACACACTAGATACGGGATCACCGCTCGTGGATAAGCGGTAACAATGATACCAAGAACCCGATCTAGGGAAGCAAAACTAGAGGACCCCACTCCGGACCCACTAGAGGGATGCCACAACTCTATCAGGAAAACATCATATAAAGTGGATCACAAACCTATAATAGGGTTATAACGCCACACAAACCCTCATAGGAACAAACCAAGGGAGTACACACAACCACTGTTGGTCCAAACATCGCGAACACAAGCGACCCACAGCTTCTCCACAATATGAACCTCCTAGGCCTATACCGAGTCCATCACCATGATCTATGCAGAAAATCACACAAGATAGGCTATTTACTCACCCGAAATGGACAACCGGTAGAAAATGTACTATTACCCATATCTAGCCCAGGAGGGGCCCATGCCTCAAACCAGAAACACATCAAGCGGACTGCACTATTGTGATCCCCTCATAAAAACTCTAGAGATCGACTACTCGTTCATCCAAAATAGACAACCGATGAAAAGATCGTGTTTCTCCTTAAACGTCCAAAAGTAGCCTTATAAGGCCCACATCATGATCTCCATCCTAGCGCCCGAAAACTATCTTTAAAAATCCACTTTACTATCAGGATCACAACGTCACTGACGACACATCAATTATACGCTCAGTGTAAAACTTATTGCGGTTCAAAGTTGAAAATAATAGAATATTATTATTATTTTCAATGTTTCATGGCCATAGGAAAAAAAACGACTCAAAAAATTTCCTGAAACATGCTCAAGTGGTCCATCTCATCACGAGGATTGTTTTTCTGCAAATGGCTTGCAAATTAAACTTACAGTTTTCGAGTTACGGTGGTTTAAAGTACCCCTAGAAAAATCTGGTCAGACCACCGCTGGGTCTCCAAAAACCACCGTCGCCACCTGACCGGACCGCCACATCCTACCGGAATCTGCCACGCCACCACCGACCTTGCCAGAATCCACCATATTCGCCGCCGAAAAATAGGGTTTTCTGCCGAAATACTTCCGGGAGCCACAGGAAGCTCCTCGGGGCTCCACATTCAGATCCAAAAAATGTTTCGGAAAACTCGGGACCCGAACTACACAACCGTTATGACGATTTGAATAAAAACAATGCATAAACGAGATCCAAGATTTTAAAACTCACCCTCCTACCTCGCGGGCGAAACGCCAATGCCTCTAGGCCAGATCCATGCTCTGAAGCTACTGTTGCACCATCTGGGACCGATCGCCGTCAAGATCTGATTCTGATGTCACCTTGTTTCGATGATTCGGGATCCGGGTTGTTCATCGCTAAATAGGGGAAGAGGAGGGGATTATACTTATTCATGTGAACAAGGGAGCGGTGAGGGGAGAGGGATTTAATTTATTTTAATTAAATCCTCTCCATCCAACTATCCGGCTCCCGACTCAACTCCAACCTCGCGCCCCGTGCGTACATAGATTAGGGCACTCCTAAAGTTAACATGGCATTCTAAAATCAACTGAGATATCATAATTTTGATATGAGACTTTGTTCAAGAGTTATTTGAGGCGATTCTCCTAAAGAAACATTTCTATTTTTTAAGAAAATTTCACTAGTGGCTTTTTCCACAACAGTCCCACGCCCACAAATTTTACACCCTTTCTAGGGTAAATGGAACGTTCTGGATGCAACCGTGCTGTCAAGTTTTTTGATCTGAGCTACCATTTAGGAGAAAACACAACCCCTCCACATGCATAGTTTAAAAGTACTTAATATTTTTATTAAATTAATTCTGAGCACACCGGGTCTCGGAATCGCACACCGTCTTCGCTCCTAGCTCTGAAAGTATTTGTAGGATAGTTCCAAAGTCTGACAGGGCCGAAAACCTGAGTCGCTAAAATTTGAGTGAGTATGGTGGAAGTCTATACTAAAGGTAACACATTTCCATCACACTTGTTACTTATAATTGGTCATTTTTGTTTTATTATGTCACTACTATGAATTGAATTTTTTTAAAATGGATCCCATATTTATTATCGGCATAATTATTACTAGTCAAAATGTTAAACTTAATTATTTGGCAATATAAATAGTATCATTAATAAATATTTATTAACATATTAGAAGTACAATATTTCAATTATGTGTAAAAACATAATAATAAGAATTTAACAAGGAAAAAATGGTAACCCTACAAGTATGAGTATGTACAATTAATTTTCAATGAAAATATTATTAAATTTATTCTTTATTGTTTTTATAGTATAAATTCATATATAATGAGTTTGATAAAAATTATTTTTAAAGAGAAAAAACTCAAATCCTATTTCTTAGTAATATTAAATTTAAATTAATTTATTCATTTTTATGAATTCAATAATTATAAAAAAATTAATAAAAATAAATTCATACGAATTTTTTTATTAATTATAAAGGATAATACAATTTTTAAGAGTTGAAATGAAACCTTTATAAGTGTTTTAAAATTGTCATTATAAAAAAATCCTTTCATTTCTAAATAAATGAATGTTTTTACCTTAAAAGTAAAAATTCATATATTTATATAATTATTTAGAGAAACTATATTTTATTTATGGAATAATCACATAAAAATTTTCCAATGGATAATTTTTCATAATTTTTTGAGACATTGAACTTTTTGGGTAATAATTAAATTTGAAATGAATATACAATGTGTATTTTGACATCATAAAGGCAAAAAATTGTTGAAATAAATTCCATATAGGGTATCCACGACCATATGATTCTTTCCCCTTTGAGGGTATCTAATTTCTATGTTATATGGTTAATGTTTTTTCTTTTATTAGTCATTTAAAACACAAAATATATTATAATGCATTTAAATCATTTCTTTGTGAATGTGGATCACTTCCACATAACTATGGGTGATGTTTTAATGAGTTGGACCCTTTTAATTATAAAATAAAGATACCCACTACAATTAGGTAAGAAAAATGGAAAAATCAATGGTATGGATTATGGTTTTGATTATTTGGTTGTATAGAGACAAAAACCTATGTTTGGGAAATAATAACAAAATTCTCCACTTTTCCTATATAAAACCATCCTAGGTCCCATTACACTTCAATATTTTTTATAACATCATTAGTATTCTATAACCTTATTATAATCCTAATAAGGATCCACCAAGCTATTAATAAGCACCTCCTCGTCTTTTTAAATCACCCTCTCAAGGTAAGGGACCCATCTCTCTTCTTTTCAGTTGCAACACCTTCTTTGTATTTTCAATTTGAATCTAAATTTTTTATATGAACCTGAATTACTAAATATAGAAATACAATCCAACTGATTTTGTAATAATGAGATATCATTTATCAACTTTCTTTATATACTTTACCTAAGACATTGCTAAGCCTGAATTTAGAAATGGATTTCTCTCCCTTTTTACAATTCAATCACTTTTTTTGTATTTATCCTTTTCAATACAAAGTAATTTTGTTTTTTGGAAATTATGAATATCCCTAAAATTTACAACTTAATTCATAATAGTGAAATATCATTTACCCCCTCTCATTATAGTGTTTACCTATTCCAATATTATGACGAAATTTAGTAAATTATCCTCTCTTTATCACCTTTTCTCAATACCCTTATTTATGTAATTCACATTTTCTTACTATTCATAATGATGAGATGTGATCTTACACATCCCACTTACTACCATTATTCTTCAAGTCTTATGAATTAATATAAGGATACTGACTTAAATATTACATAATCTAGTAAATTTTGTAAGAATAAACATTCCTACATTCCCAAAAATCTTTTCAGTTTATAATTTTAGAGAATTAGAAAATTATTCATACATATGAACCCACAAGAATAAAAAGTGAGTACTAATAAAATAGTATCAAATAATTTAATAATACAAAAGTTTTTAATAAAACAAGAAATATCTTCATGATTAATATTCACAACTTTTGTTGTGGCTTCCTCTTTTCTCTTACCCATCCTTAAACCCTGTGAAAAACACTATGTAACATGGGATGAGCACAAAAGATTTTTAATGAATATTTAAAGAAGTAATGAAAACATTATTCCATAATTACTTATATGTATATAAAATCATTTCCATAATGAAAAAAGTCTCACCTATACATTATAATATACATTATTCTGAATAACATGAGATTTTCATAAAAGATTGAAAAACATAAAGAAACCATATAGGTAACGTGGGGAATTGGATACATAATATTGTAACCCTCACGACTACCTTATGATTTGTATCCCACATAGATAGCTTGTAATGTAACCCTCATGACTACTTTAAGGTGTAACCATTCTAGTTATAGTTTGAATAAACATACAACTGATCTCAAATATAATAATACCTTATTCATTTGAGAGAGATATAGGTTCCACCCATTCTTGTAAACAATTCCCATGAACTAGAACATAATCACAAAACAAGAATATAATCAGCATACATAATACCTTCCTTTTTAATTTTTTTAAAATATAAATTTAATAAAGGATTTTAAAATAAAATTCCCTTACTAATATCATATAATCGAAGTGATAATTGATAAAAATATTGGAATATGTGTATACACTATAAATCCACATTATAAAACATAATATAATCAAAATTCATTTCACAAATAATATCAGTACCATATATTCAATTAAGTAGAAGGATATCCCAAAGAATTGAATATTTTTATACACTATAAATCCACATAATTCAACATTACATAACCAAAATTCATTTTTAAAATAATCTTATTACCAGATAATATATGAAGTATAAAGTTAACCTAAATAATAGTAATTGGGTTAGGAATTATGTAACATCATGTTCATATTACATAAAACGTTATAAAACCTCATTAATAATTGTTTTAAAAATATTTTTGATGTATTAAAAAAAATTATTATTTTAATACTATACAAGATATTCTTTTAACCTTTTGCTTTCATTAAATAAAAATATTTAGTTACATCCATTATTTCATTGCGTTCTTTTGATAGATTCCATGGTCTGTTCATTATGGATTTTTCTTATCAAATTGAAATAACACTCCAGAAGTGATAACATATGTATATTATTCCATTTTTAATAAGTATCATTGAATTAAAACATACCATGACTGTGGTATTAGGAAATGATAAATCATCATCCACAAAGGTGGTGAATTGACACACCATAGACGATGATTTCATTTTTAAGATTAAAAGAATAAAAAGACAGACTGAAATATGAATACACCATTTAATAAAATTAAATTTTAGTATATATATGATATTGGAGTTATCCTGAAACATTTTATATGGGGAAGACAAAGGTAGGATATAATAATTAAATAAAAGTGGAGAATATGATGTTTTAAATGTTAAAAATTTCTCCTCGAGAAACCCCTTATGATTCCAGGAAGTGGTATTTTTGTGAGACAATAAGAACTATAATTTTGAAAAGAATGAGGAAAAGAGAAATTTTGGAAGAATATTTGAGATATAAGGCTCAAGGTGATGATTATTTGGGAAGGAATGAGCCTCCTTTTATAATTGAGGTGAGAGGTAATTTTAGAATTACATAAAATATTTAATTATATTAAGTTTAATATATGGTTAATGACATTATAAAGGAATAAAAACAAAATTATATCACATTTATGACCAAATATTTTATTTTTTTCCATCTTAAAAAATTATTTGATTTTGAAATATTTTCATTAAATATTATATTCATGAAAAAATATTTGGTCAAATTAAAAACCTTTCATAACTTTTGACTTTAAATACATAAAAAAGGATTCTAATAAGAATTAAATTTTTTATTTATATATTTTTCTTATTATATTAATCTAGGGAATTTGTTCTTTGACTTAAAAATATCAAATTATATGTATCTTATCATTTTAAATATCATTTATTTTATTTAGTCATTAATGAAATAATTATTTCATCATTATCATGCAATCCATTATGGTAGTTATTTAATACCAAACAATTATAAATAAAATTCCATGAAAAAATGTTTTTATGTTATTTCTAAACACTATTTATTTAATAAAAAACATCTATAAAAAATAAATTAAAATAATATTCAAACTAAAGTTTATAGTGTGAACACCTTCTCTTACTTTTAATTAAAACATTTTGACAGTCTTCTGGTGATTCTTCTGGGTAAAAATGTCCCATATTTGAAGCCAAACATGATAATGGTCGAAATATTCTCTTTACAAATTATTTCGCCATGTTTGGATCCATTTAATTGTAATATCAATTTTAATTAAAAACATTTTATTTATTTATTTTCATGCACAAATACTATGTCATCATTTCATATGAATTAATGAAAATTATTTCATTTATAAAAAAATTAAAAATGAATTACTATCATAATAAAATTACATAGGTTAAAAATAATCATCTAGATTCACTCATAATGTTTAATTAATCATTTTATATAAAAAAACTTTTTTAACTTGTAAATTTATCTTTTCTTGCAGGGTACAAGTATTTCACATCAATTTAGATAAGGATCATGTTATACAACATAAAAATTAGAAAAAAAACCAAAAACATAAATAAATTACTAAATAAGTCATAAAAATAATATTTATCACTCAATTATCATATATATTTTACCAATTTTGACAATTTCTGCACTGTGTAGGCACTGCATCGGCACAAAAAATGTTTTTTATACATATCAGCCAAAATATAATTCTCATATTCCAAATTAATTCCACAAATTATTCCTCTTATAATTTAATTATTTTTTTATACAGTTCAAATAAATTTTCTATATCATAATAATTTTAGGACGATGTCATGAAATATATCTTCTTTTGTAAAAAAAGTTGTATTTTTTACTATTCTCCAAAAATGAAATTATTTTGGAAAATTAAAAAAAATAACTGTAATATAATTTAATGATGTGTAAATCAAAAATGAAATTGGTTTTTTCCCATTAAAATTATTTAAATTTAAAATTATGTTTTTAATTAAATAACCATATTATAAAATGGTTTAATAACCTGCTTTATTTTAAGAATTACATACTATTTTGAAACTAACCATTTAATTAAAGAATAATAAAAAATATAAAATGAAATTATTATATAAATACCTAGGTTTTTGAATTATCCCCGCCTTCTAGAAATTTCAACCCTGTAATTTTTATTGACTTCTTAAATATGTGAGGATACCTTTACCTCATATAATTTTTATATTTCCATGTATTTTTTTCCCACCATGTGGTCTATCCAAATAAAACCATAACCTGGTGAATTACCTTATTCCACAATACATACTCTATATGATCAAGAATCTGAACAGGTTTAACTTCATAAGTCAGGTTCTCTCCCCACTTGAACTACATGTTGTCTCAAAATTTGAGATGAGTCTTCCATATACATTCTCAACAAAGAAACATAAAAACCATTGTGTACCTAAGATAAAATCAGAGTAAATGCTACTCAGTAGGAAAATGGCCCAACTTCATCTAGGATTTCAAAAGTTCCAATGAATCATGGAAATTTGTATCTTTTCATACCAAAAAAATAACACTTTTCCAATGATATATTTTATGGAATATATGATCACCTACCTCAAAAGAAAAGCCTTTCCTCTTATTATCTACATAACATTTCTACCTTTTGTGAGATATCCGCTTCTACTGCCAACTCATCTTCACATTCTCAATCACATCATATAATAATTCTTATTCCATTAACTTTATTTCTTTGACTTCATCGCAAAAATAATTTATTTTGACACCAATTTCCATATAATACCACAAAATGTTCCATATGTATGCTGGAATGAAAACTATTATCATAAAAAAACTCAACTAAAGAATAATGTTTATCTAAACATCCATGGTAATCCATTGAACAAGCATGTAACATGTCATCCAATGTTTAAATTTTTCATTCTGATTATCCATCTTAATGTGGTTGAATGGTTGTGAGGAAATTTACTTCCACGCGCGACGACATCTGAAGGCCTTTCAAAATGAAAGAAGTAGACCTAGGATCACATTCACATATAATGGACTCAGTAACTTCATGAATCCATAAAATATCATTAAGGTAAAATTTAGGAATATGACCTTGAAAAAGGGTGGATATAATAGGACGAAAATGTGTATATTAATCATTCGATAAAAAATAACCCAAATCACATTGTTACCTCAGGTAGTCATTGGAAGTCCCACCACAAATCAAGGGATATATTTTCACATTTTTACTCTAGAACTGGAAAAGTATAAAGCATCCCCTTTGGTAGTTGTCTCTCTCCTATAGAGTGGTGATAAGTCAATCATTTCATTGTAAAATCAGCAATATCACTTTTCATTTCATCCCACTAGTATTACTGATAAAGGAACTTTTCCATCACAGTACTTCCAAGATGAATGGAAAATGGAGAACTATGAGCTTCACATAATAATAAATTCTTCATTTAGGAATGATAAGTCAGACATAAACACTTCCAAAATCTTAAAACACAATATTTATGAGTATTAAATTATAGAAACTTACCCCTTCTAACCAATTCTACCTTTTTTGTAGTCACAGTATTAATTTATTGCTTTATTAATTCTTCATGATAGAGATGAATTCACTGACACCTAAAACTAACCATATAAATTTACTACCCTAACAACATTTAATCCATAATTCATTAAATCATTAATCAAGGGGTCATGTTCCAAACATAACATGGTTAATGTAGCATCATGCCTTCGTCTCAAGGAATCTACCACTTTGTTCCCTTTTCTAAGATGGTAATTAATCATGAAATCATAATCATTTATATGTTATATCCATATTTTCTGCCTCATGTTCATTTCCTTTTGATTAAATGTATCCTATAAACATTTAGGTTGAATATATATTTCACATTTTCCTCCGTATAAATGATACTGCCAAATTTTCAAATAGAAAACCACAGTTTCTAATTCCAAATCATGAGTGAGATAATTTTACTCATGGGGTTCAATTGTCTTAAAAAATAAGCAATTAATTGATCATTCTATATCAGAGAAAAACCATGTCCCCTTCTAAGAAGCACAACTGTGGCTGAAAAAATTTCCATTTATGGATGGTATGGTTAGAAATGGGGCATTCCACAATCTCCTTTTCAGTTCATGAAAACAAACATCATAGTCTTATTTCCAAAAAAAATTAACCCCATTTCATGTTAACATAGTTATTAGGTGACATAACCATTAATTTTTTCTTAAAAACCATCACTAATAACCTACTAATCCATGAAAGATATTAATAACTTTATCATTTGTAAGAATTTTCCATTGATCGACTAAATTTTTTAGTGGGATCAATTGTTATTCCATCCTTATTGACAAACTTCCCAAACAAAGAAGACTATTTCATCCAAAAATTAAATTTTATAAATTTTCCTTATAAAAGTTTTTCTTTTAGAGTTTATAAGAAAATCATTATTTTTTTTGCATTATCCTCATATCTTTTTTAAAAAGGAAAACATATAATCAATAAAAAAACAAAAAAAATATCCATTTATTCATGGAATATTCTATTTATAACATTCATGAATACAACAGGGGAATTATTTAGACCAAAGGTAATAATAATAGACTCATAATACACATAACTAATTCAAAAATCTATTTTTTGGAATTTTATTTTCCATCACCTTTAGATGATGGTACCTATATCAAAAGTTAATATTTGAAAAATTATGGACATCCTCAACATGATAAGATAATTCATAGATATGAGGAAATTAATACTTATTCTTAACAATTTTCGTATTCAATGCTTTATAATCAATAAAAAATTTCATGGAACAATATTCATTTTTAATGAAAAAATAGGAGCACCCCATTTTGATGTTCAAGGATGAATGAAACCTTTATCATGCAACTATTTTAACTAATTTTTCAATTCAAGAGGTTTTAATTGAGACATTCTATAAGGGGGTTTTGAAATTGGATTACTATCAAGAACTAATTCACTAGTAAATTCAACTTCCCGGTCTATTATAACACTGGGAAACTCATCAAGATAAACATCAAGGTATTCATTTAGCACCCATACATGATTAATATAATGATTTCCCTTGTTTTCAACAATATGAGAAATATAACATTCATTTGAAAAAAAATTATTTTTTTTCAACTTCTTCATATGTTATCAATTTCATGGGATGATTATTGTTTAAAAATTGAAAATATTTTTGAAAAAACACCTCTTTACATCTTCAATCAATCTTAGCATGATAATCAGAAGTTCAATCCATACCCATAATACAATCGAACACTAATCATGTAAAAACAACATGGTTTTAAGGTAATGTACTATTATAGATAACAATAAGAATATTTTTATAATCCCTTTTTATGAAATATTTACCACTAATGTTTTAACCATATGTTTTGGTCTCATTTCATGAGGTGAAGATTGTAATTTACCATAACATTTATAAAAAATAATGGATTTTGTAGACCTTCTATCAAATAATACATTATAAAAATCTAAGTTAACAAAAAAATTAATAGATACCACGTCAATGGATGGCCTGAAAATAGAAGACATAGTCTCAAAGGATATCACTTCACCTATATTCGTATATTCTGGACACTTAGTATCATTCAACTCATTCTTTGGGAAGGTATTTTCAAAATGACCAATCTCACCACATTTTAAACACATTACTATTTTCTTATCAAAAATAATATTTAAATTATTTTCATTGTAATGTCCATCCATATTTCCAAACATACCACATCGAAAACATTTCCCAGATTTTATAATACATTCCCCATGGGGTTTTTTCATACTTCCCACAAACTGGAAACTTGACCATCTTACTATTCATATTTATTTGTTTGATTGTTACCCTTTTCATTCCATATGGAATTTTTTTTCTACTTGTTGTCAAATTACATGTGATCTTCACAAAATACCCTTTTTACCCTCTCTACACATTGAAAAAAATTCACATAACTTTTTACTTCTTGAGATTACATTACCCTTCAATATATTGGCTTCAATCCGGAGTAATAATGATTGACTTTACTATCAAGATCACAAATAATATTTGAAGCATTCCTTGACAATTGGGTGAATTTGTCTTCATAAAGATCAATTTATTCATCCTAATTTGGTTTCAACAAATGAAATTTCTTTTCCATCAAATGTTTAACCCCCATAGAAAAATATTTCTCGAGGAAACTACTCTTAAATGTATCCCATTATAAGGTATCAATCTCTTCCCTGTATCATATATTCTTGACCATTAACCACCACTACAAAATTTTACCATTAAATATATAATTATAAATACCATATTTTTGATTATCTGAACATCCCATGACATTTAATATCCTTCCATGTTATTTAATACAACCTTGAACAACCACTAGGTCAAAAGACCCACTAAAAGTAAGAGGGTGTTACCTTATAAAATGTGACACTATCTCCATGTTCCTTTTGTGGTAGTTATGGTTATTCAATTTCAATGATTTCTTCGCCATTTATTACCTATTTAAGCTCATCCTTTACAATAAGAAACATCTTAGTTTGAATACCTACCATTCATGTTTTGTGATTAAAAAATATATATGCCTCTTGGTTCCTTACAACCTCATCTTCTCTATTTATTCGGTGTAAAACCTTTCTGAATAGACATATATTAGATGAGGTAACATGGTAATATTCAAATGATATATAATTTCATTATAATTGTGAGGTAAGAATCATTTATTGTATTATATTAACATCACCCTAACCATTAATGTTATCAAAACCATGCTCTGATTTCCAACAATAAGGTTCTGTCCTTAAACATTACATAATCTAAAAAAATATTTTAGAATTCACTATCATACTTTCCAGATGATTTGTTAAGGTTATAATTTTATAGAAATAGGACATAATTCATACATATCAATCCATATAAATATAAAGTGGTTAATATTGAAACAGTGTCCATTTTTTTCATAATTCAAATGTTTTTAACAAAACATGAAATCTTTTCATAAAAAATAATCACAACATTTAGCTTGGCATCCTTTTTTCTATTACCCATACATAAACCCAATGATTTTTTTTAACATGGTATGAGCACAAAATCATTGTATAGAATAAAAAAATTTACAATGAAACCTTTAGTCTATAAATACTTATTATTATATGAAATATTTTCAACAAAGACAAACTACTCACCCATAAAGTACCATATACATACTTGTGAAAAACCTGATATTTCCCTAAAATATTGAAAAACAAAAATAAACCATATAAGTAACTTGGATCATTACATATTTAATAATTTAACCCATTTTGGTACCTTATGGGTAGTAACCCAAATAGATTCCTCACAATTAACCCTCACTACAAGCTCATGGAGTAACCATCACATTTACACTTAGAGTAACCATATGGAAGACCTCCAAAAAATATACCCAATGATTTGGAGAGACATATTGGTCCCATACTTCATCATAACCAATTACCAGTAACCCAAACATAGTCCCAAAACAATAATAATTTCATCATAAAAACATTCATTTCAAATTTTGAAAAAATTTAAATTTAAAGGAGGATTTTTAAATAAAATTCCCTTAATAATATCATATAATTTCTGTGATTATTGATAAAAATAACAGAATGTTTTTATGCTCTTTAAATCCACATAATTGAACATAATATAATAAAATTTCATTTCAAAAATAATAGTTTTACTGTATAGTTAATGTAGGAGATTGTTAACCCAAAGAATGAAAATCGGGTTAAGCATTCCCTTATATCAGGTTCGTCTTAGATAAAGCATGATCAAACTGCCTGTTTAATTTTTTCAATATTTTTATTTCTATATAATAGAATGATATATAATTTTATAATATCTTACATTATCTTCTTATAACATTTTACACACATTTTTTTAACAATATTTAGTTATTTCAATGGTTTAGGTGCATTCTTTTCTTGGTTTCCATGGTTGTTTTGTGGGGTATTTTTCATTTAAAAAGGAAATAATCCCCCATAAGTGATAAAATATATAAATTAGTGTATTTATACCAATTATTTGTGATTTTAAACTTCTTATGACTACAGCTATAAGGCCCCAGCCTTAAACCTTACTTAATCTTGAGTTATTACAAGATTACACATTGAGGATCTTTTTAGGTTTAGAGTTTTAGAGAATTAGATCATTAAACTTGCATTATATTCCACATTTAAACAAAGTGGTTACATAAAAGACAATATTCATTCTTCCCATCAAAGGAAACAAATTTAAAATAAAACATGGATTCTTTCTTGACACATCCTTGACACTATCATCACATCATGTACCTTTCCCTTGACCTGTGAAAAACATTCCAAAAACCTGGGATGAGCATAAAAAGCTCAGTAAGGGTTATAAAAATATGGAAAGGAAACATGAGTTCATATATACATAAGAATGAAATCATACTTTACCCATAAAACATAGGAACTTTAACATACCTCATCAAACCATGAATAAATCATAGAAATCATAAGACATAAAGGTATCTTGAGGCATTCATAGCATTCTTACATTGGGAGTAACCCTCTTGGTTACGTTTGGAATACCCATCACAGTATATTCCCTAAATCTCTTCAGAGAAACCTTAACATTTCACTCCTTCGCGTTACCCAATGCATTGGAGATCTATATCGGGCTCACCCGCCCTTAGTTTATCACGGAACCACCCGTTTTCATAACAATACCCAAGAACCATAACATAAACGTATCACATAAAACATGCATAAAGTAAACATAACATTTCCACATTTCAATAACAATATAACATTTTAGGATATTGAAATAATGAATCCATTCAAAAAGAAACCATTTCCAAAACCATTTAAAACATTTAATAAAGATATTTTTGAATCAAAGTGTCCCATACCACCTTGAAGCTTTTAAAATTTTAAACCATTAATATCCATATAAATAAATCCTTAAAACCACTTTGAAAACCTGGATATTAATAAGAAAAAATAATTAAAACATTTAAATCGATATTTTGGTTAAAGGAGTTTTACCAAAATTAGAGAAACTTGAATACAATAATTGAGGAATAACATTTAGTCAGAACTTTATAATATCATGATAATAAATGGATTCATGATATAATATTCCAAAGGACAGAATATACACCATATAAGAGTTAATTGGTGCATATCAATAATGAAGTCTCAGTAGAAATGTCAAATGTGATGAATTCCCTTGTAAAGAAGGTATCCTTTGATTAAGGATAAATCAGTTACATAACTATGTGTGACAAACGAATACACGAAATATAAGTGGGTATTAAGTGTAAAACAATCAGAGGACATTCACACATAATCATAGAACGACATATTCAAGGTGTACAAGTTTATCCCAAAGAATCAAAATTGGGTTAAGAAGTTCCCTTGCAATAATTAGACAGCCTAACGGCATCACTTCAAAATTCAGAAAAAGAGTTGATGAAAGATAAAAAGGGTATCTCGTCACTTGGACATAAAATTTACATCATTGAGGATATATAAGAACATATCCCAAAATAATATTATGCTAATTAAAAGACATAACAAAATAAGTCTTTAAAAAAGAGGAGGGTGAAAGGTTCCCTTACCGACATGGGTATCTTTCAAAACATACGCCCCGTGAAAGAAGGACAATACAACATTGATGTAAATACTCATAAATGAAATAATATTACACAATGAGTAAAATAATGGTCAGTACATAAACCACTCAAAGGAAATTGTGGAAAATGTAGCATAAATCTCACGGGAATAAAAGTGAGATGAAAAATCCCTTACGAAAACTCGGCAGCCTAACAGCGCCACTTAAAACTTCCAAAAATGGATTGATGAGATCAAATAGGGTATCTCATCACATAAAAATAAAATGTACAGAAAGTGTAATATAAAAGAACAACCCTCATCTTAACAAATATGAGCTTAAAAGAAGTTACATCAAGGAGAGTACTTAAAGAGAAAGAGAGAGGTTAGATCTCTTACAAAAATTCGGCAGCCTAACGGCGCCACTCAAAACTTCCAAAATGGATTGATGAGAGAGAATATGGTCCCTCATCATATGAAGATAAAAATTACAGTAAGAGTAATATAAAATAAAATACCAATAACAAGAAATATGAGCTTAGAAGGAATGACATAAAAGAGTGTACTTAAAAAGAAAGAGAGGAGTATGATCCCTTACCTCGGGTCCAACTTGACTCAATCATTCTTTAACGTCCTGAATAATAAACTTGAGTTAATTTCCACTTTTTTAAGAACTTTCTTCTAGTTCATTATTCCTTTCATATCACTTATTGCCATGTTATAAACATTATGTAATCATTTAAGTTAATAATGTTTGTTTTGTCGATATTTGGTTCTTAAGTCGAAAGTGGACTTTTTACAATTACATGTTGTTCATGTGGTCAAATGTTCATTATATCCAGAATTATATTCATGATTTGGATAAAATATATATAATATATATCCAGAATATACATGTATTTATAATATTACATAATCATTTAGAGGTAAGAAATGAAATGCACCGTTCATGGAGACGGTAAGTCCTACGTATGCATGAACGCTACTTTCATTTCTATGTCATATTAATGGAATTAAAACTAAATGATAGGTATGTATATTTTAATTCCAGAATTATATTCATCATTTAGATGTATCATTCTCATATATATCCGTTATATATATGTACTTATAATAGTACATTACATTTGGGGATATGAAATGAAATGCACCGTTCATGGAGACGGTAAGCCGTACGTACGCATTAACACTACTTTCATTTCTATTTCATATTTTTATGGAATGGAATAATAATGATATAGAGGTATATTATAATTCCAGTATAAAATCATATATAATAACTTTAAATCCATCCTTTATACGTCCCACATATGGCATTAACGAATCACATCACTCTGAGGGGGCGGTAGTCCGCACTTCCTTAAATGAAGATATCGCGTTTACCCATAATGGAAAATATAAAGGTATGCCCAAAATGAAAAATACAGAAGCTTAAGGAAAACATAAACATATTATATATCATATATAAATATAGTGTCATCTTAATGGCCACCTTTGAAGGTGTTAAAAGAATGTTGAACAATCATCGTTTCGGGAGGCCGAAATTCGCCATCCACGGAAACAGTATGTTCTTTAACCATTAGATGTAGGTGTGTGAAAGTGTAGCTCGAATCCTCCTTATAAAAACATCCTAGTATATTGACTATACTGGAGTTGTTACAAAAGAAATGAATAAAAAGAGTTTACGGGGTTGGAGAAGCAAAATAAAACAAAAGGACTCAAGTGAAGACATTACCTTAAAATCGGGCAACTCCCTTTAGTTTGAGCTCAAAGGCTTCCTTGGGAAGACTTTTGCCCAAAGTGAGGCTTCAAGTAGTAAAATAGGGAAGTATAGAGACAAAATGGGTAGAGTTTGGCCGATCCAAAGGCTTTGGGAGTGTGTATAAGGAGGTATAGGTGGGGCCTTTTATAAGAGGAGAGGAGGGGCACTCTTGGAAGGTAAAGAAAAGTCACTTTATTTTAAAATGGTATTCGGATTTAAGAGGTCCCACATTGATGTATTTCGAGGATAAGGTGATAAGGGTTCGATATACACTCATAAAATAGGTTTTTGACATGTGTAGGTCTTAGATATTACATTATCTTTCCATTTTATTTAAATCGTTAAATAATGAGGTCATCGCTGCATCATCATAATGTCATAAATAATTTAATTTATTTCATGTCTAAAAATTATAAAACAAATATTATGATTTAGAAAATCTTTTTATCTTTCCAATTAATATTTATAGTCAAAAATCTGATTTGTGTAACCCCATGTAAAATTTTTTTTAGTAAAACATTTCATGTTTGTCTCATTTTTACTTTAACTTTAAATAAAACGATATTAATGTCATTTTCCAACCAAAGTGGCTTCATGGGGTCCCCAAGTTGACCCATGGGTTGTCTTGGTCGGCCATGACACATCCAATGAGGTTAGGACATGTGTCAAGTTCATTTCATATTATGAAAACATTATTTTAACATTAAACTACCCTAATTACCTCTAATCGCGATTAAAAACTTAATAAGTTACTATTCCCCAAAAAATTATTTTTATCCCATTGAACCACATTTTACTTCTTAATGACCACCATGTTTGTCGGATTTTTGAAATTCAAAACACAAATATGGAAAATTTTCATTTAAACGGAAAAATTAGTTTTTATAAGTACCACTTAGTGGTTTCACTATTCATCAAAAATTGAAGTTTTTCAGAAAAATCCCAAACATTCACCCTAAGCTATATTTGATATTACAAATTCAAAAATGAAGTCTATTTTACAAAATTAAAAACATATAAGTCACATTAATTAATTTAATAATTATTTCCCGCTGTCAGAGCAAATAGCGTGTTTTTATGAAACAATATGTATCAAAAGATTGACACTAGTTTAAGTCTGATTTCAAAGTGAAATTAATTCCAACGACCACTATTTGATTTAATGGTAAAAATATATTCTAATTTTACATTAAAACCAATTCAAAAGATAATATAATCATATAAATAAATTATATTAAAAAGAGGTTTTGAATTAAAATACAACATTTTTCACTATTCATTAAAAATGATCTTTTTCGGAATGATACCAAAAATTTACACAAAGTAAATTTTGATGTCTTGATTCTAAAGAAGAATTTTATTTTGTCAAATATAACACATAAAATTGTTAAAAAGTGGATTTAAAATTGGTTCTCCATCCAAAGGCAGTTAATCGACCTTTTAATGAATATTAGAATGTTTATTCTTAAAAATTGGATTCATTCGCATTTTTAATCCTCTAACATTTATTGTTAGGAGTAAAAATATTTGACAAACATATATAATCATTTTTTAGTTAGTTCTGTTCATTCCCGCCATTACAACGGCTAGGCGTTAATTACCATTTAAAATAATATTATTTTATTATTAGAGTGCAACGTAAGCTTCCCAAGAAACTCGTTGTTGCATATTGGGTATGCCATCGAGCATAGCGTCCCCTTTAAACTAATATTAATATTTTATTCAAAAATATGGATAAATATAAAAATTTCATATTCTTTATTTACCTGGGGTGTTACATCCTTCCCCCCTTTTGGGAATTGCGTCCTCACAATTTTAAAATTGGGCTCGGAAACATCCTTGAAAGTCCCACATCGGAACAAGAGTCGGTAAAACAATCACTTTAAAAGAATGGGAGAGAAGTACATATGTCACCCGAGTTAACCCACACTAGGATTCAAAGTATAAAAATATGGATATGGAGGAGAAAACAAAGGGTCATGTTATGATGGAGAGTGATAGTAAACATTTTTAGGAGAAAGTTAACCATAAGAAAATCACAGACTTGTGATGGGTTAAATGGTATTCGATTCCCCAGTAGGAAAAGTTAACAGACAACATTTTTGTTTTAATTTACTCTTCATTGAGGAATTTATTTTTGAGATTAACTAAATCATAATGAAACATACTTACTTGTCACGTAGACTTTCAAACTTTACTAGATTTCTTAATCGAACTCATATTTTCTCCAAAAGATGAGTATTTAGGATGACTTGTTCACATTAAGAGTGCTATAATCAACTTCTAGAGAATCACCTAATCCACAAAAGAGAACTATATATTTCCCATGTTATTAGGCTTTAACCAAAACCAAAACCAAAAAGGTTTTTACAAGGTCAGATAATCCAGAAAAGGATAACCCATTAAAAAGAAAATCTATGCATAATCTCCAAAATTTGTCCAACAAAACCCAAAGTTCAACGAGGACCATCCGATAAACAATTTGTCCATAAAATTATTCAAAGTAAACCAATCTAAGATTGAAACACAAATATTTGAAGGATTTAGTCACATAGTCTTCCAAGTTAAATCGTAACATTTATCTCCAAACATCATCAGTTGCTCCTAAAGTATCGTATTGAAAAATAATTAACCTAATCACATATCCTCCATGATAGGTTAATCATTTTCATAAATAACCCAAAATCAACTTACTCTTAATTTATAAAATCATATAACTAAAAAGAATCAGTCAAACTAACTAGGTACTTCACGTAGTCCAGTGGTAGGCGATAAATACCAGTCGCACTTTGGTTGTGGGTTTGATTCCCGCAGCTTTGTCCAACGCGACGGGTTGTCACACGGTCTACGTGTTGTCCTTTTTCCAAAACTATATAATTCTTAAATCATTCCACAAAAAGAGATAAAATCATCAAAAATGATCATAACATATTTTAGCCTCAAGTTTATCTCATGCCTTTCATTTTCCAGCATATCATATAATAACCCATAATTACCTCAAAAGTAAGGATCATATAAACTCTAATGGTTGCCTTTATAATTATTACCTGAACTTCCACATCGATTGGTCATCTCGTACATGATTCATTACAGAACATACCAAGGTTCATGTGGTTGATCATGACTCCTTGATATTTGGTTTAGAACAACCACGAGTTTCCTCATTGAATCCCCCATTTCATCCAGTCTCTTAATCAGAGAACCACCACAGTTTTCTTCAAACCTATTGTCACTTTGGTGCCTGCTAGATCCATTCATTCACTAAAAAAAGAAATGTCAGTGTGAGTATATAAACAAAACCATCATGTACTAATGAGGAAGATAAACACTAAGATATACTTACTCATTCACTTTATCTAAAACTAGGACTCTTTCTGAAATTCTAACCATTATGGTAATGTTACTTATGCTTAAAGAATTCCCTAACCTCTAAAGTTATCTAAACCGACCTTTGATACCAACTATAAGGCCCCAGCCTTAAACCTTACTTAATCTTGAGTTATTACAAGATTACACATTGAGGATCTTTTTAGGTTTAGAGTTTTAGAGAATTAGATCATGAAACTTTCATTACATTCCACATTTAAACAAAGTGGTTACATAAAAGACAATATTCATTCTTCCCATCAACGGAAACATATTTAAAATAAAACATGGATTCTTTCTTGACACATCCTTGACAGTATCATCACATCATGTACCTTTCCCTTGACCTGTGAAAAACATTCCAAAAACTTAGTATGAGAATAAAAAGCACAGTAAGGGTTATAAAAATATGGAAAGGAAACATGAGTTCATATATACATAAGAATGAAATCATACTTTAACAATAAAACATAGGCACTTTAACATACCTCATCAAACCATGAAAAAATCATAGAAATCATAAGACATAAAGGTAACTTGAGGCATTCATAACATTCTTACATAGGGAGTAACCCTCTTGGTTACGTTTGGAATATGCATCACAGTATATTCCCTAAATCTATTCGGAGAAACCTTAACGTTTCACTCCTTCACGTTACCCAATGCATTGGAGAGCTATATCGGGCTCACCTGCCCTTAGTTTATCACGGAACCACCTGTTTTCATAACAATGCCCAAGAAGCATAACATAAACATATCACATAAAACATGCATAAAGTAAACATAACATTTCCACATTTCAATCACAATATAACATTTTAGGATATTGAAATAATGAATCCATTCAAAAAGAAACCATTTCCAAAACCATTTAAAACATTTAATGAAGATATTTTTGAATCAAAGTGTCCCATACCACCTTGAAGATTTTAAAATTTTAAGACATTAATATCCATATAAATAAATCCTTAAAACCACTTTGAAAACCTGGATATTAATAAGAACAAATAATTAAAACATTTAAATCGATATTTTGGTTAAAGGGGTTCTACCAAAATTAGAGACACTTGAATACAATAATTGAGGAATAACATTTAGTCAGAACTTTATAATATCATGATAATAAATGGATTCATGATATAATATTCTAAAGGACAGTATATACACCATATAAGAGTGAATTGGTGCATAACAACAATGAAGTCTCAGTAGAAATGTCAAATGTGATGAATTCCCTTGTAAAGAAGGTATCCTTGGATTAAGGATATATCAGTTACATAACTATGTGTGACAAACGAATACATGAAATATAAGTGGGTATTAAGTGTAAAACAATCAGAGGAAATTCACACATAATCATAGAACGACATATTCAAGGTGTACAAGTTTATCCCAAAGAATCGAAATTGGGTTAAGAAGGTCCCTTGCAATAATTAGACAGCCTAACGACGTCACTTCAAAATTCAGAAAAAGAGTTGATGAGAGATAAAAAGGGTATCTCATCACTTGGACATAAAATTTACATCAGTAAGGATATAGAAGAACATATCCCAAAATAATATTATGTGAATTAAAATTCATAACAAAATAAGTCTTTTAAAAAGAGGAGGGTGAAAGGTTCCCTTACCGACATGGGTATCTTTCGAAACACACGCCCCGTGAAAGAAGGACAATACAACATTGATGTAAATACTCATAAATGAAAGAATATTACACAATGAGTAAAATAATGGTCAGTACATACACAACTCAAAGGAAATTGTGGCAAATGTAGCATAAATCTCACGGGAATAAAAGTGAGATGAAAAATCCCTTACGAAAACTCGGCAGCCTAACAACGCCACTTAAAACTTCCAAAAATGGATTGATGAGATCAAATAGGGTATCTCATCACATTACAATAAAATGTACAGCAAGAGTAATATAAAAGAACATTCCCCATCGTAACAAAGAGGAGCTTAAAATAAGTGGCATAAAGGAGTGTACTTAAAGAGAAAGATAGAGGTTAGATCTCTTACAAAAATTCGGTCGCCAAACGGCGTCACTCAAAACTTCCAAAATGGATTGATGAGAAAGAATAGGGTCTCTCATCATATGAACATAATAATTACAGTAAGAGTAATATAAAATAACATCCCAATAACATGAAATATGAGCTTAGAAGGAATGACATAAAAGAGTGTAATTAAAAAGAAAGAGAGGAGTAGGATCCCTTACCTCGGGTCCGACTTGACTCGATCATTCTTTAACGTCCTGAATAATAAACATGAGTTAATTTCCACTTTATTAAGAACTATTTTCTAGTTCATTATTCCTTTCAGATCACTTATTTCAATGTTATAAACATTATGTAATCATTTATGTTAATAATGTTTGTTTTTCGATATTTGGTTCTTAAGTCGAAAGTGGACTTTTTACAATGACATGTTGTTCATGTGGTCAAATGTTCATTATATCCAGAATTATATTCATGATTTGGATATAATATATATCATATATATCCAGAATATAAATCTATTTATAATATTACATAATCATTTAGAGGTATGAAATGAAATGCACCATTCATGGAGACGGTAAGTCGTACATACGCATGAACGCTACTTTCATTTCTATGTCATATTAAGGGAATTAAAACTAAATGAGAGGCATGTATATTTTAATTCCAGAATCATATTCATCATTTAGATGTATCATTCATCATATATATCCATTATATATATGTACTTATAATAGTACATTACATTTGGGGATAAGAAATGAAATGCACCATTCATGGAGACAGTAAGCTGTACGTATGCATGAATGCTACTTTCATTTCTATTTCATATTTTTATGGAATGGAATAATAATGATATAGAGGTATATTATAATTCCAGTATAACATCATATATAATAACTTTAAATCCATCCTTTATACGTCCCACATATGGCATTAACGAATCACATCACTCTGAGGGGGCGGTAGTCCGCACTTCCTTAAATGAATATATCGCGTTTACCGATAATGGAAACCCTAAAGGTATGCCCAAAATGAAAATTACAGAAGCTTAAGGAAAACATTAACATATTATATATCATATATAAATATAGTGTCGTATTAATGGCCACCTTTGAAGGTGTTAAAAGAATGTTGAACAATCATCGTTTCGGGAGGCCGAAATTCGCCATCCATGGAAACAGTATGTTCTTTAAACATTACATGTAGGTGTGTGAAAGTTTAGCTCAAATCCTTCTTATAACAACATCCGATTATATTGATGATACTTTAGTTGTTACAAAAGAAATGAATAAAAAGAGTTTAGGGGGTTGGAGAAGCAAAATAAAACAAAAGGACTCAAGTGAAGACATTACCTTAAAATCGGGTAACTCCCTTTGGTTTGAGCTGAAAGGCTTCCTTGGGAAGACTTATGCCCAAAGTGAGACTTCAAGGAGTAAAATAGGGAAGTGTATAGACAAAATGGGCTGAGGATGGCTGATCCAAAGGGTTTGGGAGTGTGTATAAGGAGGTAGAGGTGGGGGCCTTTTATAAGAGGAGAGGAGGGGCACTCTTGGAAGGTAAAGAAAAGTCACTTTATTTTAAAATGGTATTAGGATTTAAGAGGTCCCACATTGTTTTGTTTCGAGGATAAGGTGATAAGGGTTCTAAATCAACTCATCCAATAGGTTTTGGACATGTTTAGTTCTTTGATATTACATTATCTTTCCATTTTATTTAAATCGTTAAATAATGAGGTCATCGCTCCATCATCATGATGTCATAAATAATTTAATTTATTTAATGTATAAAATTAAAAAACAAATATTATGATGTATTAAATCTTTTTATCTTTCCATTGAATATTTATAGTCAAAAATCTGATTTATATAACCCCATGTAAAAATTGTTTTAGTAAAACATTTCATGTTTGTCTCATTTTTACTTTAACTTTAAATAAAAAGATATTAATGTCATTTTCCAACCAAAGTGGCTTCATGGGGTCCCCAAGTTGACCCATGGGTTTTCTTGGTCGGCCATGACACATCCAATGAGGTTAGGACATGTTTAAAGTTCATTTCATATTATTAAAACATTATTTTTACCTTAAACTACACTAATTACCTCTAATCGCAATTAAAAACTTAATAAGTTACTATTCACCAAAAAATAATTTTTGTCCCATCGAACCACATTTTACTTCTTAATGACAACCACGTATGTCGGATTTTTGAAATTCAAAACACAAATATGGAAAAATTTCATTTAAATGGAAAAATCAGTTTTTATAAGTACCACTTAGTGGTTTCACTATTCATCAAAAATTGATGTTTTTCAGAAAAATCCCAAAAATTCACCCTAAGCTATATTTGATATTATGAATTCAAAAATGAAGTCTATTTTACAAAATTAAAAACATATAAGTCACATTAATTAATTCAATAATTAATTCCCGCTATCAGAGCAAATAGCGTGTTTTTATGAAACAATATGTACCAAAATATTGACAATAGTTTAAGTCTGATTTCAATGTGAAATTAATTCCAATGACCACTATTGGATTTAATGGTAAAAAAATATTCTAATTTTACTTTAAAACCAATTCAAAAGATAATCTAATCATATAAATAAATTAGATTAAAAAGAGGTTTTGAATTAAAATACTACATTTTTCACTATTCATTAAAAAATGAACTGTTTCGGAATGATACCAAAAATTTACACAATGTAAATTTTGATGTCTCGATTCTAAAGAATAATTTTATTTTGTCAAATATAACACATCAAATTGTTAAAAAGTGGATTTAAAAGAGGTTCTCCATCTAAAGGCGGTTAATCGACCTTTTAATGAATATTAGAATGTTTATGCTTAAAAATTGGATTCATTCGCATTTTTGATCTTCTAACATTTATTGTAAAAAGTAAAAATATTTTACAAACATATATAATCATTTTTCAGTTAGTTCTGTTCATTCCCGCCATTACAACAGCTAGGCGTTAACTACTATTTAAAATAATATAATTTTATTATTAGAGTGCAACGTAAGCTTCCCAAGAAACTGGTTGTTGCGTATTGGGTACACCATCAAGAATAGTGTCCCCTTTAAACTAATATTAATATTTTATTCACAAATATGGATAAATATAAAAATTTCATATTCTTTATTTACCTGGGGTGTTACAACAGTTTTAACTAACGATAATTGATCTTCCACAAATGTAGTGAATTGACACACCACAGACGACGATTTGATTTTTCAGAACAAAAGAGTAAAATGAATGACTCAAAGATGAATATTCCATTTAACAAAAAACAATATAGTATATATATATATTATACTGTAGTTATCATAATACATTGGATATGAGGAATATAATGGCAGAAGTGACGAAGAATTTAAATGAGGGGAACAAGGAATTTACATCTTGAAATAGTTTCCTTGAGAACCTACTTAAGGCTCATAAAAGTGGTCTGTTGTGACACCATAAGAACTAGAATGTTGGAAAGAATACTGATAATGGTATTTTTAAGAGTATATTCTAGCATAAAGGCTTATGATGGTGATGGTTTTTGAATGAATGATCCTCTATTAATAATTAAGGTGAGGTGTAATTTAAGAATTACATAAACTATTATATTATATAAAATCAAATATAGCGTTAAAGTCATTAAAAGGGATAATCAGAATAGGATATCACATTTTCAACCAAATATTTTAATTTTTTTCCTTGTTAAATAAATTTTTGTTATTAAGATATTTTAATTATATATTATATTCCTGAAAATGTTGCTGTCAAGTTAAAAAGTATTCAGAAATTTTGATTTTCAAAACATCATACAATGAGTAGAATTTGAATAAAATTTCATGAAATAATTTGATCTATAGAAATTAGTGTTGTGGAAAAGTTCATAGTGCCAGAGGAATCATTACCACATAGAATAGGGGGTGTCATATGTGTATCTACCGTAAAATCCATTTTTGACAGAATAAAAATGATATATATGGTAGAATAGTTACCATAGAATACAACCCTAATCGAAATACATGCATTTATCTCATTAATTTGGGGGTGGTTAAAGAGACATATTTTACATCGCAGAGGTGCTATAATTGGAGATACCATTGTTTTTGGTACAGAACATCCAATCAAAATGAGAAATGTCCTAACATTCAGTGCGGTTTGAATTATTGATTTACGTAATTGGAAATAACCAACTAGGATTAAGACAAAGAAACCTAGAAATAGACCAATCTTCTAATTTTGGAGTACCTATATATGATAGACCTGAACAAAAAACTAAAGAGTCATGGTAGCAACTGGTTGATTTTATAAGTTCCTCATAATATCCAATCATTGACTCTAGAGATGATAGTAATATGGAGAAGTCAAAAGCTTCAAGCACCAAAAAATCCAGGCACGCCCCCTTTTTCCAAGGAGAGGAGGAAGAATTATTCAAATTCCATTTGATGGTCATAGGAAAATGGAATGAGGTGGGAATTCTATGAATTTCAAGTTTTTGATATTATCCCCCTAAGACTAGAACTCCTGGTTTCAGAGGGGAATCTATCAAACATGATCAACCATTAACAAGTAATCTGACTGTTAGTGGACTCAGTCAGGGAGATGTAGAAATAGTACATCAAGATTCACTACGTGTCAAAGGCCTTTTGATCTTCTTGGAAACTATTTATGAAAATAAATAAATACAAATTAAAAACATTATTTTATTTCTTTACACCTTGTATTACGCCTTAGATATTTAAAAAGGAATCCTAATATGAAGGGAGACAAAAAGAAAATCAATACTATGTAAACCAAGTATTTTAGAGTAATTATTATGAAACAATCTCCAAGGTCATTTTTGGTAAAGATAATGTATTCTTAGTAAATCAAATATCCTTTTTTTACCATAAAAAAAATAAGAACCATTTTTTCTAGAAACTCGAAATATGAATCTAGAAATATCAATTTATCCGAAATGATTTGATTGTAATAATCAATGAGTTTTTTATTCAAAATCTATTGAAGAATACGTTCCAATTAATCAAAAGAGAAAACTGAGAAAATGATCTTTTCATGGAATTTAAAAGGGGTCAAAGTTCTGATTTAGCACGTGCTTTCCCAGAAAAATAAAATGATTGTAATTTATTTTATAGCATGGTTATCCCTAAACCAATGTGAATTTTCTATTTTTACTGATTCCTCCCCCCCCCCATGATCGAATGAGAATTATAATAGGCTCATATATTGACTGAGGGGGTATGGGATAATAGATATATTTCTGGGAGTGAACTCCAACCAAATATGAAGCGGGCAAGTTATGCCTAGAAATGAAAGACAATTCTGAATCTACTTATGTTTCTACGAACAAAGAAGCTATAAGTGATGAAACTATGAATATCATGTAGAGTTCGATCTTGGCTCAGGATGAACACTGATGATATGCTTGAAACATGCATGTCGGATGGGTTGTGGTGTTTCAAGGGGCAGATGGGTGATTTCAAAAGAAGTGACATGGACAAACATTTTTTTCGATAACCCCACCACCATCCATCAAATATCATACACAGAAACGATTGAACACTAATATCCAATGGCTCTTCTACTTGAAAATGAAATGTTCTTGGAATTGATTTCTCCCATTTTACTATTTTTATCTATATGGACTAGGATCCTAATTCATGGATCTCTCAATTCGATAAATAAAAAAATGGATCGAACTATTTCTTTTGACTCTTTTTCAAATTCAATAAATTTTGGTTGATCATATATTTCTTTATAGATCTATGATTCAGAGTCTCATTTCCTATTTGATCCCTTTGAATTCCATATTCAATGTAGTGATTGGATATTAAAAATATTGATCCATAAATCTCATATGTACCCTCAAATGCTATTATAGATTTGAATCCACTAATTAGATTGTTGAGGAGGCATTGTTTTACCAAGGTGATGATCAGTAGCCGGTCTAATAGGATGATTAGACACATTGGGACTGAGACACATCCTAGACACCTACGGGAGGCAGCTGTGGGGAATTTTCCGCAATGGGATATAGCCTAACAGAGAAATGCCACATGGAGGAGGTAAAGGGTCCATGGGTCATGAAATTCTTTTCCTGGAGAAGAACCAGTGATTGTATCTAGGGAATAAGCATCGACTAACTCTGTTCCAAAATCCACAGTATAATAGAGGATACAAGAGTTTTCCATAATTATTTGGCGTAAAGTGTCTGTAGGTGGATTTTTAGTCTGTCGTCAAATCCTAGGGCTCAACCATGGACAGGCCGCGGAAAATACCAATATAGAGTATGGTAGGGGACGAGGGAATTTTAGTGGAGTGGGGAATTTCTTAGATATCAAAAAGAACACCAATTGATAAAGAACTTTGTTTGGCCGATACTGACACTAAGAGATGAAAGGTAGGGGAGTGAATGAGATTAGATACCCCTGCAGTACTAGATAATAAAGTATTATCTCCTTTATTTATGAATATAGTCATAATCAATTCAATATATATTCTTAGCATCCCTCTATATAATCATAATCATTAATTATTATAATGAAAGACCCAAAAAATGAACTTTGATATTAAAACAAATATTCGAAATAATGCTTGGAAAACATGTCTTCCATAATATCGATAATTTTTTTTCATTATCTAAATTGATTGCAACTAGAAACTCAAAAAATATTTGTCTACTCCAACAAAGTATTCATAGGATTATAATCCTAGTTATGTGTTTACAATTTTTTTGGGGATTATCATCATTTCCCAATTGAAGATCCACTTGTCATTCTTATTTGAAAAATGGAATTCTTGTCACTATCTATAATATACAAAATATAACATATAAAAACAATAATATATAAATAATATATAAATAGGTAAAATTTATTATCAATATATTTGATATATAATTAAAAAAATAAAAAAAAGAAAAAATGCGCTAACTAAATACCCTAATAATTTTTTTACCATTTTATAACATTATTTTATTTTTTATTTTCTAAAAGGCCTCTATAGTGAATTATGAATACACGCTACTCTTAGAAATCATTTCTAGAGCATCTTGTTTCAATTTCAAGTGGTGGTATAGCCTATTATTAAAAAAATATGTAAAATAGAAATAATAAAATATTTCATTATTGTTGAACCATTTTAAAAATATATAATTATTTTTATTTTATATGATTATTTTTTCTATTTTGATCAATTATTAAATCATATCTATTCGCATTAGAAAGGAAAAATATATTGTATATTTACAGACTATTTTATATGTATATAATAAAAGAAGCCGAAATAGTAATGGAACTAGTTATAGAAGAGTATCCAGGCTTATCTTATCTCTCTTGACTTATCTTTAATGTCTCTAATGATAAATAAAAAAATTAAAATTAAATAAATGAAAATGAAATATAAATATTTAAAATAAATATTGAATATTGAAAATATTAAAATAATTTCATTATAAATATTTCATTATAATATAAATAACATATCTAATCTAAATAATCTAAATAATATAAATATAATAAATAACATAAGTAAAATAATATAATATATATTTATTAATATTAATACTAATATATTAAATAATAATAATAATATAAATAATATATAACATTAATATATATTATATATAAATATTTATATATAAATATATAATATAGAGTATAATATAGTAGTTTAATATAGTGTTTTATTTTGAATAATAAATAACATAGAGTTTAAAAAAATAAGAAAAAATCAGATATATTTTTGAAAAAATGATAAAAAAGAATCCATTGGCTAATAGATAAGACATAGGTCTTCTAATCCTTTGCCATAGGTTCAAATACTTTTGGACAAAATTGATTTCCAATTTAATACTATATCTACGTCATCTATGTCATAAAGTAAATAAATAGTAAAATAATTGATTGATGAAATAAATGGATTCTAGAGTATTTCTGAAATCATCAGGCACGATCAACTCCCTAAGTGTGACGGGCGGTCTGTAAAAGTCCCGAGAAAGAATTCACCGTCATATAGATGACCGACGATTACTAGCGATTCTGGATTCATGCCGGTGGGTTGCAGCCTACAATCCGAACTGAGGACGAGTTTGGAGTTAGCTCACCCTCGCGGGATCAGGACCATTTTCCTCGAAGATTCTAGCACATGTGGTACCCCAGTCATAAGGGGCATGTTGACCTGATGTCATCCTCACCATCCTTCAGCTTATCACCAATAGTATGCTTAGGGATCCAACCTAAACAGAGGAAACTAAACATGAGGTTTCACTCGTTGGTGGACTTAACCCAACACATTACAGCATGAACTATCGAAAAAACCCTTTTTCTTTGGAAGCTCTATCTCATGTCTGGTACTGCATGGTTCCACCCTGCCAGAACTCCAAATCATTCTCTGGAATCTCATCCTCTTCTTCATAAATTATCCACTTGCTCTAAAATTTTTCCCCCTCATATTGAAATCCAACTGAATTGGGTTCGACACAATCCAATAGAAAGCCCCCATGGTGCCTTATTTTTTATATCCAAAATGACTCAGTAACTATTAAACAAGTTGGGAATGTTGGGGTGAATAAGAAAAGTTTGGGTAGAGCTGGATCTATGTGTTGTATATGGAGGAAACCTATAATAAGAGGGATCATTATGGACCCCTCTATTATAATTATGATTTTTGTTCACATGGGATTCGGTAGCCAGCTCCCTTATCATCAACTCACCAACTTCCTTGACCATTGAGAACTTGGCTGGTGTCATCCCCCATTCATGGTCTACAACATTGCAGAGACCTCTGCTTTTGGTAAACAGTTTCCTGAGCCTAGTCACTACGCCCTCCTTTGTGAGGAGGCACCCATTATCCCAATGTTACAAGGATATTTTGTTGAGTTCCTTAGAGAGAGATTTCTCACTACCCTATGTATTCTATACCTACCCACCTATGTTGGTTATAGGTAAGTTCATATGGATTTGATGTACTTTTATATTTAACAGATGGCAGGACATTTATTTTGGATCGAATCATATGGTTGCCTGGCTGTTTAAATGCTATTAAAGATGAAAATAGTAATTCGTTATTCTTAACAAAAGGTCATGGAGAATTATTAGTTATTCATGCTATTTATTTGGGTCTACATACAACCACACTAATATTAGTGAAATGTTATTTAGATGCACGGGGTTCCAAGTTAATGCCAGATAAAAAGGATTTCGGCTATATTTTTCCTTATGATGATCTGGGGTGGGTGGTAGTCATGATATTTCAGTATGGGATTCATTTCATTTAGCAATTTTTTGGATGTTAAATGCCATCAAATGGATTAGTTTTTATTGGAATTGGAAACACATAACATTATGGAAGGGTAATATCTCACAATTTAATGAATCTTCCACTTATTTGATGTGATGGTAATGAGATTGTCTTTGGTTAAACTCTTAAAAATATATTAATGGTTATACACATTTTGGTATGAATAGTTTTTTAGTTTGGGCCTTGATGTTATTATTTGTACATATTTTTTGGGTGACTGGATTTATGTTCTGAATTTCTTGGTGTGGATATCAGAAAGAATTGATTGAGACGCTATCATGGGCAGAGTCATTAATATAGACTTTTTAAATATAAAATATAACCAAATCATGAATAGTTTCTTGACCTTCTATTTCTATTATGAATCTGATTTGTTTTCATATTAAAATCAATTTTTTTTAGTTGAGTTAGTTTTGTTTTATCTAGTATCTTATTCATCTGTATATTTTTATTTTTTCTACACTTCATTTATTTTTTATGGTTTTCTAACTCGAAAACAGTTGAGTACTCATCTTTTAAGTTTGGATAAAATATTTTACATATATTGATGAAGCATGAAATTCATCCATTCCATCAGTATGTTTGTAAGACCACGACTGATCCTGAAATTGAATGAATTGAAATAACATCATTTCATAGAAATTTTTCATTCTGCTGATTTCATATCATTATCATATTGGTACTATACCTTTTTAAAATTTTTGGTTGGAAGAAAAATAATTTCAAATTGGTTGCGTTTATTGAAATAAAAGGTTAGAATTTTATGGATCAAAATCATTCTAGTAGTAAAGATAAATATATTAAATATAATGAAAAATGGAAGATTTTTTGTTCTCCATTGTTGGAATAAGGATTTAATCTAATTTAATTTTATGTTTAAAAAGTACAATATTTCATGATGTGAGAATGTATCTCTCTCTAACGATAGTTTATTATCTATTTTAAATTAAACCAAACTATTTTCCCTTATATAGAGGGGAGATTCATATGTAGGAGAAGGGGAATATTGATAAAGATAATTATTTTTTCTAAAATTATAGGAGTGATTGATTATGAAAAAATAAATGATTGCTACCATTATGATCATCTTAAATGAGTAATTTACATCAACTTGTCCCTTGTATCTATTATTTTCTTTTTATTACTAGAATAATAAATTGTTTTAACTTTATCAGCCAATGTATAATGACAGAGGAATAAATTATTTAACGTTGTTTTAAATAAAAAATATTATTCATCATGGGTTAAATAAAAATTTTAAAAAGTGAGAATTAGAAAGATATTTAGAATGACATTGATTTTCTCACCATGAATTTGAATTTTTATATCCACTTATCCTTCAAGAGTTTATTAATGTACTAACTTATGTTTGTGCTTTAACAAGATCCATTATGTTCAAAAAGTTAAGTTCTCATATTCCATTCAATTTCATAATTTTGAAATGTTTCTTCACTCAAATTTATCGGTCAAACTACTTTCTTATTATTTATGCTAATGATTCTAACCAAAATCCATTTTTCAGGCAAAAATATTTTTTTGAAATTATAATCGAAGAGGTATATTCATTCATTTTGTAAATTCAATTTAACTTATGCTTCTTTGCTTCTAGAAAATAAGTTAATCAAAAAATAGAAGAATCTAAAAATGTAAGATTCATTCCCTATATATTTACATTTTTAGAGGACAATTTATACCATTTAAATGGTGTTTCAAATATAATAATACCTTATTCTATTCATCTAGAAATATTGGTTCAAATTATCCATTAATGGGAAAATGATGCTTATTATTTTCATTTTTTTACGATTCTTATATTTCTATAAAATTTATATTTGATGTAAGACCCCAGATCATGAGCCTCTTGGGATCCTAGGTCAGAACAACAACAAAAAGGTGGATTATATCCCCTTAAAGGTCTCATGAGGCAACATGGGGGTGAAAAAGGAAAGATAGAGGGATGTGGCTTCATTTATCTTGATTATTTGGCATAGAGGGACACCTCTCCAGAAGAGGTGGCCTACACGAAGGGGTGATTAGCTCAGTGGTGGCTAGTAATTGTGTAATTGTTCCTAGGTTGTGAGGGCTCTCAGCCATGATAGTTTTTTCACAAACCCGACCCGTACTGGGGCTTGAGCCACAACTACCCCGAGACTGCCTCCATAGGCTAGGGGCTGGCGACTAGCGCCAAAGGCACAACAAACTAGGCGAGGCCTTTGCCTATGAAACTATACACACACGCACAGCCAACTCAATGAAAAAGTGCAGAGAAAGGTAAGAATGATAAAACACTACTATAAAAGGGAATCCAACATACAAGCATCGACCTCTAACCAGTACAAGTAAAGTGCTGAAAAGTTCTGAAATTTAAACTGAACAGAAAAAGGGGCGAAACACGTGCCCAACCAGAATGGTTCCACAACCCAGCAACAGGTAAAATGAAAGTAAAATACTGGTGAGTCTCTCGCCTGAAAGTCCTATTATGACCACTGGATGCGGCCCAAGCTTATGTGTCCTCTACCCTCCTCCACAGCCTCGATCCACCTGTCTGACATCTTCAAGGGAACACCAAGTGCGTGAAAATCCCATGCAGGGGTGAGTATAAAGTTACTCAGCATGATTCCTTGAAAGCGCGAGGGAGAAACAAAGGAGGTACTAAAATGGTGAGCAGTAGATAGAATAAAGAATAGTGAAAGTGTAAAAAAGATAGAGTGCAGCTGAACCCAACAAAAAAAATAAGGAAGTAGACTCACCCAGTCCAAGAAGAGCTAGACACGCAAATCACATGACATACCCCGCGCGTCGTCGCCCTAGCTGGAAGGAGAGTAACTGAACCCATGGAGTGGGAACAAAAGTAGGGTGTACATATATACTCTATAATAAACTTGAAAAAGTGTGCAAGGGGATCTATATATTCAATCTTAGCCCAATAAAAGTTTCTGACAGTTCAAAGTATCCATCTCTGATTCCCAACAGTCCCACATACCAAAGCTGCCTCATCGATAACCCATACCACCAAGGGTCCCGCTCCGGTAATCATGGAGAAAAGTCAATGACTAGCCTCATAGGAAGGGATGAGTCTAAAATTCCAATGGGTGACCCACTACCCACACCTACTAGAGGGTAAACTCCATTATGTCTATAGGTGACCCATTACCCAGCCCCACTGGAGGGTATACCCCAATTAGTCGACAGTGACCCACTGCTCAACCCTACTGGAGGGTAAACCTCAACAAGATGATGGTGACCCACTTCCTAGCCCCACTGGAGGGAAAACCATAACAAATCATCAGGTGACTCAATGTCAAGCCCTACTGGAGTGTAGACCCTAATAAGTCATCGGGTGACCCACTGCCCAACCTTGGTGGAGGGTAGACCCTAATACGTTGTCGGGTGACCCACTGCCCAGCCCTGCTAGAGGGTAGACCCTAATAAGTCCTCGGGTGACCCACTGCCCAACCCTGCTGGAGGGTAGACCCTAATAAGTCCTTAGGTGACCCACTGCCCAGCCCTGTTGGAGGGTAGACCCTAATAAGTCATCGGGTGACCCCCTACCCAGCCCTGATGGGGGGTAAACCCGGAATTGGTCCGATAACTTCACACTACAACTAACATCACTGGGTGTCACCAACAACGCTATCGTACATTGGTTCGGAGTGCATCAAAGGAACCTCTGACCAACACCCTTTCATGTCTCCACTTTTAATGATATATCGAATGAAGCTCCGCTTGCCCGGATAGATTACACTGTTGTAATACTCATGTAGAAACACGCAATATAGTCTATTTACTCACCTGAAATGGACAACAAGTGAACATGGTACTATTCACCATAGCCAGACCATGTGGGGCCCACACCTCGGTCCTGAAAGAGGTCAGGCGAACTGCGCCATTGTGATGCTCTCAAAAAAACACACCAAAACGACTAGTCATTCACCCCGAACAGACTTATAAGGAAAATGTCGTGAAACGCTACTCATAGATTAAAAGAATTCCCATGGGGCCCAATCCTCAACTTCGGCTTCAATGCCTGAAACCACCCTGGTCAACCTTGTCTCGATTCCGGGGTCACAACGCCGCTGATGGTGCCTAAAACGGACTCCGGATGCAGAAGCTGCAACTCCCCGCGTTCTATGCAAACGGGGCCATGTGGGGCCCACACCTCAGGCCCGAATTTAGGTGGGCAGATTTCTCCATCTCAATCCCCTCGAATAAACACTTATAATCGAGTACTCAAACACCCTAAACGGATGTCGGGTGAAAAATCGACATTTCATCATAAAACATGCGAGCCGGGCCCAGTGGGGCCCACACCCTGACTTCAGCCTGAACACCCAAAGGGGCATCTCAATAATTCTGCATGAGCACTAGAATCACGCTGCCACTGACGTCATGTCAATCGGACATCCCAAACAGGAGTTAAGTCCATCACAAGATTAATTAATTAATTAATTAATTAATCGCATTAATCATGTCGTGCCACCCCACAACGAAACCAAACCGAAAAGGTTCCGAACCAACTTTGGATGTACATTCTCAACTCTAGGGCCATAGTGCCTTGGACGGCGTGTCCAATGACCATCCAACTCATGAACCACGTCTGTCGCAACTTTAATAAAAATTTAATATTAGTAATGTAAATAGTTTTGGGGCACCTGTCTTTAGGTTCAGATCCCAAAAACCCTGAAACATACTTCAAATATTCCATCTCATTAACATGGACCTGAAGCTGCAGACGGTGCGTCAAAGAGACGTGTCGTTTAGAAATTACGGCCCCCCGAACATAAGGGGGCCCAACCGGGCCGTTTCACCCCAACGGGTCCGGTTCGAACCACCGGCCCACAGCCCAATCACGGGTCCGGCTCGTCACGCCGTGGCCCACTAGCCATGACCCGCTGGCGGTGACCTTCCTAACAGCAACGAACCCGCCTCGGTTCTGGTTTTCCTCAAACTAACCGGCCTTGCGGCCGGTCTTCGTCGCCCAGCAGGACCCGCGAAGAACGGGTCCTAGTCTCCTCCACACACCTAAGGAGTTGACCTCCTCGAGTTCCCCCTGCCGAGCATGACAGGCCATAAGCACCCCCTGCTTTTCGCCGACGCCGCAGCCGCCTCCGCTCGTGTCCTCCGATCGCCGCCCCTCACCGTAGCCGAACCTTCGGCCGGTCCCCTCGACCACTCTGGTGGTCGGAAAATTTATTTGACACGGGTTTCGAGATCCTTAGGGCTGGAGCTTCACAACGCCTCCCCTCACTCATCGATCCGTCACGGTTTTGGCATGTCCGAAAATTGGGACGAATAACTCCCAAGAACGAGGAGTAAAAACAAGGATCGGATGATGGCCATGTTCGTTTGGCCATCATCACAATTCTAGAATTATCAAATTTTTAGACAAATTTGATGAAAATTTATGAAATAGATGAAGGTGCGAAAATTAATCAAGAATCTTACCTCATTTTCGATGCATGTCATAGGCAATGCGTCTGCAAGGCTCCTGCCTTGATTCGCCAATGTTTTGGAAAATACTGTACCTCGATTGGATAGAGAATGATGAAGAAAATCGAAGAACGGATGAGAGAGAGAGAGATAGATAGAATGGGAAAATGTACCCCCCCCCCTTGATTCCAACACATGGAATTTATAACTCTCGGAAACTCCGTCAATGGGTGCAGCTTCCGAAACCTCCACGCCCACTCATTTTATGTCACGCCTAGTAAAACGCCCCATTTTGAACTCAACAGAAGTCTCAGATTTCCATTCCAAGGCTTTTTACAAAAGTTATTCGAAAATAACACCAGTGATACAAATTACTAAGTCATTATTTCAAAATGATGATTTTCCCCTAGGTGACATCTCTCACAGCAAGCCCACGCCCACAACTTTTACACCCTTACTAGGGTAAACGGCCCTCTCCAGACTCAACAATGCCCTCAGTTTTCCCATCCGAGCAACTGTTTAGGATTTATTCAGGTATGAGCTATTAAATGAATAATTTGATAATTTAATTATCTATTTAACACACTTCCAATGAGCGAGGGGTCCGAATATCCAGCACCAACTCAATTTATGTTGTGCCTATGGTAAACATCGCGTTCCAGAACCAAACGTGGTCTCTGATTTTCGATCTGATCATCCTTCTAAGAGATAAATAATTTTATTTAGTTAACTGCACATGCGTAATATAGAAAAACATACTATTTTTATATAATTAATTCTGGGCACATTGGGCCTCGGAGTTGCACACTGTCTGAATTCCCTACTCTAGAATGAAATCAAGAAATTTTTCAAAGTGTCATAGTCCCAAAACCTAGGTTCTTACATCATTACCTCCTTCAATATTTTTTTCCCCAAAAAGAAAAATGAGGAAAAACAAATCAGGATACAGAGCTCCCACCTATCTCTCCCACTCCCAAGAAAACTTGCACAAAACCATGCTGGCATAATACGCAAAACAAAGGGGTGTTTCGTACTCATAAGGTCTTCTACACTCGAGGACATGTGTAGGAATACGCACGCACCTCATCAGTTGTGACATGTGGAAGACATCGTGCGCCTACTCCTACTATTGGGAGGGTAGATCAAGATGGTAGGCAACCTCTCAACCACTTGAACGATTCCTGAACGGCCCAAAGAAACTCAAGGGACTTTCCCCAACTAAACCTCTACTTCCCACATCTCCACGGAAATCAGGATTTGTTCATGGAACATGGTATCATGATTCCCTCCTTCAGAATACCCATCTAGTGAAACACCCCATGATATCAGGTCACACCGGTTTTCACAATTAGTGCATTACAACTGAGACTCTCTGGGTGAGGACGTAGTTGAGACACTGGTGTTCTAAGCAAACCACAAAGTGCTCACTACATTCTCAGTGCAAGGACTACCACCACCAACACCACATAGTGAAATGCATAGTTCTATTTATGGGGTTTCAATCACCTCGACCTGTACTTGATAATGGTATCAAGATTGATGTTGGACACGCCAGGTACTAATGAACAGGGAAGGTGGGAAAACTCATCCAACCGCTAGAGGCTAGAAACGGATAGCACATGGCATGCCCCACGTGTCTCTTCCCCTCTCGGCAGGAGAGTAGTCCCCAAAACAGGCACTCTTCCAAACCCACTAGTGGCACCTCAAGCAAAGGGAGGTCAAGCAGAAAAGCCCCACTGGAAAACCCAGAACCTTCTCTAACACTCCACTGCACATCCCTTCCATGAATGTACATGCCAGAGTGACTCATCCACCACACCTGGATACTATCCAATTTGGGTGGTAATGCCTCTCCCTCATGGTTTTGATAGAATCACAAAAACGTGTCTCAGTGGGGGAAGAACCCCTCTTTTCTGTGCATTCAAAGCTACGTCGGACAACACCAACACATGTTTACACCGACACCCCGTGTCACCCTCGGTAACCCCTCGAACAAGGAGTTATCCGAAAAGAGTACCTCACGCAGTGTATAACAGGTTATACTGATAAAAGTAGAAAAGGACACAGAGCATACCTCTTATCATCACATGCGTTGCCAGATTGTAGAAATCCCTAGCACACAGCCACCCATGGCCCCGTCTGTCAGCTCTATGAGCCCGACATGGGCCGCCAAGTGGTGGTGGAAGGACCTCGAAATGTTGTCTGCCAACCACAGTTCTTCCTGCCAAGACTGCCTCCCTGGGGGCCACCCTATCCTCACCTAGGATTTCCCTGATCACAACACTGCCTCTATCGTGGTGGTGCATCTGCCAACTATCTGGAAAACTCAACACATTTGGTCGATTAGTCTCACGCCACATGACCTCGTACATCACAACATAGCACTAGTCCTCCCTAGGCTATCTCAGTGCTCTATGCTTCCCTTGACCATGTGCCTAAGTCTCATCAGGGAAAGACATCCAGTGTCGAGGCCCTTCCAATCGATGTCACTATGCTAGAAATTTCTCTATCACCAGTGCCTGCTCCAGCATTCTGAGATGGGTGAGGATACACAAGGGCACTATGCTGGCATGAATATCTTCTACAGAGATCTTGCTCAAAACTTCTGTGATCGGAAGTTGTCGTCGTGGACCATATCCAAAGAGTACCTCATGATGTTTGTGAAACTAGTCTTATACACAGCCACTGCAATCACTCCCTGCTTAAGCTCCAGCATATCCCGAAACCGTAAAGAGCATAAGTAGGAGGGGTAGTACTCCTCACAAAATAGCTTCTAGAAGTCATTGCATGAGAGTACCAATTCATCGTTCATCTGAGTAACCCAGGCTCTACTAACACCAAACTACTTGGGGGAAAAAGACTGGCTCTCAAAGACACCCTCTAACATGTCAGTGTCTGAACAAGCCTAAAGAGGTGGACCACTGACTCTAGACAATCCTTCAATGTCTGAGGGTATAGCTCACTGTCAAAACTCAGCGGTCTATGACACTGGAACTCACGTCACACGCTCAACCTGCGCTCGTCATCGGCCCTCGCTGCCGGTACTATCCGATACTCCATTGGTGGAGGTGCTACTACCTGTCCTCCTGGATAAAGGGTAATCGTATGATCGATCTTGAACACAGGCCTCATCAATCATGGAATCGCCATCACGAACCGGAGCTAGTGTCCTGGATAGCTATCATTGCGAAGACATCCTGAATCCGATCAAGGATTATTGCGGTCAAATGTGGATATATATACCAACAACGATGTGGAGTTAACTCAAGAAGGATAGTCAAAGACACAATCCTATATGATGCATGATTCAAATTCCCTACAATAAGTGTCTCAGTGTGCTGAGTCGACAAGATGGTTATCATGGTCCTGTTAAATGGATACGTCAGCCACTAAAGCATCACTGGACTCTCTGGCCTGAGAGCCTCTCTCGAGACACGTTGACACTATAGCCCCAAAACTCAACCAATTTTTTTAGGGACATCCGAACAATACCCCAAGGAACGAACTACCTCTAATACCACTTTGTCACGACTCGAGCCATACCGGGGCTTGAGCTGCAACTACCGCAGTCCCACCTCCATAGGTCAGGGGATGGCGACTAGCATCGAAGGCACAACAAACTAGGGGAGGCCTTTCCCTAAGAAACTGTACACACACACACATCCAACTCAATGCAAAAGTTTAGAGAAAATAAAGAAATATAAAATAATCCTACAAAATGGAAACCAAAAAATATGAATCGACCTCTAACCAGTACAAGTAAAGTACTGAAAATTACTGACAAGTATACTGAACCAAAAAATGGGCGAATCACGCACCCAACCAGAAAGGTGCCACATACCAGCAATAGGTAAAACAAAAGTAAACCACTGGTGAGTCTCTCTCTTAAAAGTCTTAAGGTGACCATTGGACGTGGCCCAAGCTCGTGTGTCGTCTACGCTCCTCCACAATCTTGATCGACCTGTTCGTCTTCTGCAAGGGCACACCATGTGTGGGAAAAGCCCATATAGGGGTGTAAAGGTACTCAACAGGATGCCTCGAAAGCTCAAAGGAGCAACAAGAGAGGTACTAAACTGGTGAGCAGTAGACAGATCAAAGAACAGTGAAAGAGTAAAAAAGAGAGAGTGCATCTCAACCCAACAAAAAAAATAAGGAAGTAGACTCGTCCAATCCAAAAGGATCTAGACACGGAAAGCATATGGAATACCCCATGCGTCTTCGCCCCTTATAGAAAAAGAGTAATTGAATCCAAGGAGTTGGATCAAAATTAGGGTGTATATATGTATATTCTCTATAAGATACCTGAACGAGTGTGTAAGGGGATCTCTATCTCCAATGTCAGCCCAAGAAAAGTCGCAAACAGTTCAAAGGATATCCATAACTATTGACCAATAGTCTCGCACACCAAAGCTTCCACATCGCTAAACCGTACCACCAAGGGTCCCGCTCTGGTAATCACGGAGAAAAGTCACTAACTAGCCTCATAGGAAGGGAAGATTATAAAATGCCAACGGGGGACCCACTGCCCAGCCCTGCTGGAGGGTAAACACCACTAAGTCTATGGGTGACCCATAGCCCAGCCCCGTTGGAGGGTATACCCCAATAAGTCTATGGAGACCCACTGCCCCGCCCTGCTGGAGGGTAAACCCCAACAAGTCGACAGTGACCCACTACCCAGCCCCGCTGGATGGTAAACCTTAATAAATCATCGAGTGACCCACTGCCCAGCCCTGCTAGAGGGTAGACCCTAATAAGTCATCAGGTGACCCACTCCCCAGCCATGCTAAAAGGGTAGACCCTAATAAGTCCTTGTGTGACCCACTACCCAGCCCTGCTAGAGGGTAGACCCTAATAAGTCATCGGGTGACCCACTCCCCAGCCATGCTAAAAGGGTCGACCCTAATAAGTCCTTGTGTGACCCACTACCCAGCCCTGTTGGAGGGTAGACCCTAATAAGTCCTCGGGTGACCCACTGCCCAGTCCTGCATGAGGGTAGACCCTAATAAGTCCCGGGTGACCCACTTCCCATCCCTACTGGAGGGTAGACCCTAATAAGTTGTCAGGTGACCCCCTTCCCAACCCTGCTGAAGGGTAAACCCAGAATTAGTCTGATAACTCTACACTGCAACTGACATCACAGGGTGTCACCAACATCGCTACAGTGCGTTGGTTGGGAGTGCATCAAAGGAACCTCTGACAAACACCCTTTTATATCTCCACATTTAATGAGATCTCGAAAGAAGCTCTGCTCGCCCGAACAGATTACACCGTTGTAATCCTCGTGGAATAACACGTGATATAGACTATTTACTCACCCGAAACAGACAACCGGTAAAGATGGTACTATTCACCGTAGCTAGCCCGTGGGGGCCCACATCTCGGTCTCGAAAGAGGTTGGCCGAACTGCACCATTATGATGCTCTAGGAAATACACGCCAAAACGACTGTGCATTCGCCCCGAACGGACGTCTGATGAAAAAGTCATGAAACGCTACTCATAGCTTAAAAGACGGCATATGGGGCCCACAACTCAACTCCAGATTCATCGCCTAAAACCACCCCGATCAACCTTGTCTCGATGCCAGGGTCACAATGCCACTGACGGTGCCTAAAACGGACTCCGGATGCAGAAGCTGCAACTCCCCACGTTATATGCAAATGGGGGCACTGTGGGGCCCACACCTCAACCCCGGAATGTGTTACACTGATTATACCATTGTGTTTCTTGAAGAACAACATGGCGTAGGCTATTTATTTTCCCTGAACGGACTTATGTTGCCTAAGTCTTAAAAGCACAACATGCGTCCGAAAACCACCTCGTGGGTCCCACGCCTCAGGCCCAAATTTATGCGGGTGAATTGCGCCACTACAATCCCCTGGAAAAAACACTCAGAATCGAGTACTCAAACACCCTAAATGGGTGTCGGGTGAAAAGCGACCTTTCATCGTAAAACATGCAAACCGGGCCATGCGGGGTCCACACCCGGACATTAGCCCGAACACCCAAAGGGGCATCTCAAAAAGTCTGCACGAGCACTAGAATCACACTGCCACTGACGGAGTGTCAATCGGACATTCCAAACAGGAGTTAGTTCAAATGAAAGAATAATTAATTATTTAATTAATTATTCTCATTAAGTGTTTCGTGCCACCCCACAACGAAACAAAACTGCAAATGTTATGAACCATCTTTGGAGGTACCATCTCAACTCTAGGGCCATAGAGCCTCCGATGGCGCGTCAAACAGACATCTGGATTTCGAACCACGTCTATCGCAACTTTAATAATAATTTAATATTATTAAAGTAAAATGTTTCGGGGCACCCGACTTCGAGTTCAGTACCCAAAAACTCCAAAACATACTTTAAAAAGTTTGTGTCGTTAAAATGGACCTGCAGCCGCAGACGGCATGTCAAACGGACGCGCCGTTTAGAAATTACCCCCCCCCCCCCCCGAACGCAAGGGGGACCAACCGGGCCGGTTCACCCCGGGCGGCCCAGTCCGAACCACCGGCCCGTGGCCCAGCCGCAGGTCCGGCCCATCACGTCACGGCCCGCTGGCAGCGGCCCATCCAATAGCACCGGACCCGCCTCGGGTCCGGTTTTCCTCAAACCGACTAGCCCTATGGCCGATCTTCGTCGCCCAGCAGGACCCACACAGCACGGGTCCTTGTCTCCTCCGCACACCAGAGGTGCTGACCGCCTCGGGTTCCCCCTGCCGACCATGACAGGTCGCCCGTGCCCCCTGCTCGTCACCGACGCCGCAACCGCCTCAGCTCGGCTCCTCTGATTGCCACCCCTCGCCAGAGCCAAACTTTGGTCGGGCCCCCCGACCACTCCGGTGTTCGGAAAAATTATCCGACACTAGTTTTGGGATCCTCGGGGTCATGGCTTCACAACGCCGACCCTCGCTCATCAATTCGTCATGGTTTTGGCATGTCTGAAAATTGGGTCGAAGAACGCCCAAGAACGATAAGTAAAAATGAGGATCAGGCGATGGCCGTGTTCGTTTGGCCATCATCCTATTTCTAGAATTATCAAATTTGAAGACAAATTTGATGAAAATTTAAGAAATCGATGAAGGTGAGAAAATTAATCATGAATCCTACCTTGGTTTCGATGCACGTAGTAGTTGATGCGTTCGTGAGGCTCTTGCCTAGATTCGCCAATGTTTTGGCGATGTCTGCACCTCAATCCGATGAAGAATGATGAAGAACATTGAAGAATGGATGAGAGATAGATATAGAAGGGGAAAATGGATACACCCTTACTTCCAACACTAGGAATTTATAACTCTTGGAAACTCCGCTGACGGATGCGAATTCTGTGACCTCATCGCCCACTCATTTTATATCACGCCTAGGAAAAATGCCCCATTTTGAACTCAACGGAAGTCTCGGATTTCCATTCCGATGCTTCATTTGAATGTTATTCAAAAAAAAATTCCAGTGATAAAAATCACTAAGTTATTATTACAAAATGATGATTTTTCCCCTAGGTGAATTCTCTCATAGTAGGCCCACGCCCACAACGTTTACACCCCACCTAGGGTAAACAGCTCGCTCCGGACTCAACTGTTCTCTCGGTTTTCCCATCAGAGAAACTTTTTAGGAGTTATTTAGGTTTGAGCTATTAAATGAATAATTTGAAAATCTAATTATCCATTTAACACACCGCCAACGAGTGAGGGGTATGAACGTCCCGCGCCGACTCATTTTATGATGCGGCTATTGTAAAAAATGCGTTTCGAACCCAACCGGGGTCTTGGATTTCTGATCCGATCAAAATTCTAAGAGATATTTTATTTTCTTTAATTAACCACTCGGGCGTAATATAAAAACACTTAAAATTTTTATATAATTAATTCCAAGCACACCGGGCATCGGAATTGCATTCCATCTAAATTTCCTTCTCTAGAATGACATCTAAATTTTTTTCAAAGTCTCAGAGTCCCAAAACATGAGTTCTTACAATATTCATGTGTTCAGAAGTGCCTGACCCTGAGATATGGATCATCCAAGGCACATTTTCATGGTGCCGCGATGCATTTTATTACTAAAGTTATTCATATGAGTAAAAATGTGGGGAAAATTTATTTGTTGATAGCATTGGATGAAAATGGATATTGCTTTCCAATTGTTTTTTTCATTAATTGTTACTTAATAAATCTTATTAATTAGTGTACCGTTTGTATTTTCTTCTCTAGAAGGGTGGTCAAGTTAAAAAATGTTTCATTTTCTAGTACTTCTTTTCGGATTGGATTAGAATTTTTAGTGGGTGTCCCAAATTCTATAATCTTTTAATAACCTTTTTTTTCCAGACTAATTCACCTTACATGTTGTGAGATATTTTAAAATTCAATATATGTCCCCAAAGTAAAAAATAAAAAATGAATGGGAGTCAGACTTATTATTGAAATTGAAAATACATATTTATGTATGGGGAAGTAAATCCAAAAAAAAATTCATTTAGTTATTTTATATAAATAAAAGAAAAATAAATAAATAAAATTGGATATGGTCGAATGGTAAAATATCTCTTTTCCAAAGAGAATATGTGGGTTCAATTCATGTTATCCACCAAGACTGAACAAAATCATATTAAACTATATTCACCTCCATACAGGTGGTATTTTTTTAGAATAATGTAGTGATTGTCTCAATTTTTTATTACTACTCATCAAAGACAAAGGAAAACGTAAATTTTGTGATTCGGTCATTTTTACGGAGACGGTATTTGAACCCATGACCTCATGGTTTTATGCGGATTAATAGTGTATTCTTGATAAAACAACATTTTTATATAGATGTAGGATGATCTGTTTGGGATGTAAGAAGTACCTTTGACGTCGCTTCATCTGCAAAGAATTATCAATGTCAGAACACATAGAAATAGAGCGGATCATTGAATAGGAAAAAGAAAGGATCTACAGGGACCCAAAAGGTGATTATTAAAAAAACCCCTTATTCATTGAAAACACTATATCATGTCTAGTCTTTCATAGTTCCACTCTATAAGAACTCAGAATCATTCTCTATAATCTCATCCTCTTATTCATAAATGATCCACGTGTCCTGAAATTTTCCCCCTTCCTAGTGAAATCCCAATGAATTAAATTTTCCCCCTTCCTAGTGAAATCCCAATGAATTGGGTTAAATACAATCCAATAGAAAACCCCCAGGGTGATATATTCTAGGAGCCCAAAAAAATTATGGCATGAATCCACCTCTATTATCTATTGGGGCCTTTCCTATGCAACTTAGGTGTAGGGTGAATAAGGCCTCTTTCTGGCGGGGCCCGAGCCATCTGTGAGATACCACTATGGATGTTCTAGAATTCTAACCCTGTGTTAGGATCTACAGGCCAAGGGTGAGTCTCTATAGGATAGTTTATATGGGTCATAATCCTCCCAAATGGAAACAGAGGCATGCAAGGGATTCCTCATGAAGGACGTATTGGCCCTCGAGTACAAAGGCAGAAGGGTGCTTGACTGCAAGACCCACCCTTCAAGCATGGATAAAATTAGACGGTAGTGATCCGATGGTGCCTGGTGTTAGGGTATTCGCTCAATGGATAAACTTTCTCTAGGGATAATAGGATGACCTTCCCGAAGAGCTCACATCGATGGGGAGGTTTGGTACATCGATGTCCACTCTTCACATCCTAGGTTGTAGTATGTTCTAAGGGTTGGGATGTTCACCCATGAAAGCGATATGTGAGATGGGTTCAGAACATCTTGAGATAGTTTTCTTCTTATTTAGTGTGGGAATTAGAGCGTTGAGATAACCTTTCCCTAGTACGAGAGGATCGGGAAGGACACACCTCTAGTGTACCATTTATCATGACCACAATAAACTCTGGGTAGCCCACTACGGAGCGTATAACGTTAGAAAGCATCTGAGTAGTAACCCACTTCAAGATGGGTTCTCTCCTATTCCTACATCCCCATACCCTCGAGTATCACAGCTGATACAATAAGGGTTTTTCTACCATTACATAGCGGATAACTACTGAGAGAAAAATATTAATTCCAAATATCTTGAGAAAATCCAATGAAGGTTTTCATGTACGTTAATCACAAAATATTTATAGATCCTAATATTACCAATTCTAGATAGATTTGAAAAATCAAAAGCTTGAGAAGACTATTATATCATAAACTTATCATATTAATCTATGGAATTCTAAGATTGTCATAAAAATATCAAATTATATTTATTTTATTCTTTTTAATATCATTAATTTGATTTATTAATTAATTAAATAAATAGTGCATCATTATTCTTCATTCCTTAGGGTAGTTATTTATTCTCTAAAAATTTAAAAAAATCCATGAAAATGATGATTTCACATGATTTCCAAGAAAAATTTATTTCTAATACCCACTTATGGAAAACAATAAATTAAAATGATATAAAAACTAATGTTTATAGTGTGAAAACCTTGAATTAATTTTTAATTAAATATTATATGGTTTTAATAGGATTTTTGTGGGTTCAAAATGTCCCAATTTCGAATCCAAAAGAGTTAATGGTTGAAAATTTCTCATGGAAAAATATTTAGTCATCTTTCAATCCATTTAATGGTACTTATAATTTTAATTAAATTTATTTTCTTTATTTTTCTTTATCTTGCACAAGTATTGCATCAACATTGCATAAGAATTAAATACTATTATTTAATTTTTAAAAAATTAAAAATGAATTTATATAATAAAAATAAATTATATATTTTTAAACTTATCATTTATATTCGTTAACATTCTTTTAATTACACATATATTTTTTTTAAAAAGTTTCTTTATTTGTTAATATTTTTTTTCTTTCATTGCACAAGCATTAAATATGCATTTAGATAAGGCTCTTTAAATTTCATAATAGGACTCTCCATGAAATCTAAAATTCATATTTCTGTTTGAGTTATAGTTAATAATCATACTAGGTCTGTGAATTTTATTTTCATAAAATAATATTTCTATTAGAAAAAATCACCATAATACATATAAGAGATATTGTAATGTTTTATGAAGTACCACTATCCATTTTGTCGAATTGAGATAATAGGATTACCTAATGTTTTTTGTGAATTCATTAGAAATTATTATTGATATATATATGAGTGTCAACATTGTTCATCCCCCTAAGATAAATGTTTAGTCTAAAAAAACATATAGACTCTTTAGAATATGATATGATCTTGTTAAATGGACTTCCATGAATGTTCACATCAATAAAATTCCCTAGTATTGTCCTCATAATAAAAATTATCCCATTTTTTCATTCATATGGAATTAGAAGACCCTTCATGATATTTATAAGTGTGTTTTATTTTATTAAATATCTATTTTATGTAAGAATGATTTTGATAACAGCTGTATATTTTTTTGATGTTAAGACTATTCTTTAAGAAACACTTTTTATGAAATTTTATTGATAAATTTTATTTAAAATGTTATTGGATAAAATGAAATTCATAGAGCTGGACTGTTAGAATTTTTTATTTAATTTTGTTCAAGATATTGTAAATTAATTCATATTATATTATAATATATGTAATGTTCTTGAAACCATGGAAGACCTCATGATATAAGATTTCAATCATATAGGGAGTTCATGTTTTATTGGTGAGAATTTATAGAAGGTTATTTTTTGGAAGATTATATTAAGTGTCACAAATTAGAAATGATGCAGGACGTTCAAAATAGTAGTTTCTACAATGGAGATTTTTTACCAGAAAAAAATTTTCTGAAAAATATTTCTCGATAAAGTTATTGTATGAAAAATACAATGTAGAAAATCTCATCAATAGATTCACCATATCTAATAGATATCTATGTGAATAGATGTGAATTTTAGTTTTATACAAGCATTTTAAGATGTACCAATAGTGATTTATCAGTGAAACCTTCTGAATGTTCTTCTTGTAATAAAATTTTCTAGAAGTGTAGATTTTTTGATTTTGTAAAAAGGAAATTTAGAAAATAAAATTGGTAAAAAAATTATATGTTGTTCTTATATTTTCCTCAGAACTACAAATTCTAGATCAATAGACAAAGTGTTTGTTGGAATGCCTGATGTTTTTTGTTGCGGATTTTTTGCAGTTTTTTGAAAATGTTAAGGATATGAAAAGTTACTAATGAGGTTAAATTTCAAATTTTATTCACATGAAAAGTGTTATAACCCCTGAAACATAAATCCAGTGTCTTCTATAGAAAATTTTTTCTTGTGTATTCTTCACATAGAAGTCATAATAATATAGTCAATCGACTTCACTAGATTAATGACATGCACAGAGGTTGATGGGTTTTTAGTAAGATAATTAATATAAAGTTTTAAGAGTAGTGTTTCGTTAACATATTAATATAGTTTAATGTTTGGGATTTTATTCATGTAGACTTTGAAAGAAGTCAATCAGGTGATTTTTTTTTGTAAAACTCCATCAGATTGTTTTTTATGAAATTCTATCAGATAATGATTTCCTAAGTCCATAAGATAGAGAATGCCTACAAAGTGTAGTGGTAAAAATAAAATGACTATTATGTGTGATAAAATAATAAAGAATATGGATGTTGAAAATGAGATGAATTAGAGTTTTTATAACTAAATGAAATGAAATTAACTAAGATCCATGAATATATTTTCTTGATGGAGTTTTCCAAAGAAACTTTCTATCCATTTTTAAAGTAGAAATTCAATGATACTAGGTTTTTTCATTTAGATGGTTTCTTATCAAATAGAAATTTAGATGTTTAAAATACTTAATTAATCTCTCAGGTTATGAAAATATATAAAAGGTAAAAATTTCATGATAATTCAAGAAGATTAAGGAATATTATATAGTAGTTAAGAGGCATCTTGTGAAATTTGAAACATGTGACATATTTGGTTTTGGAATTCATTTCAGTAGGAAATTAAAATTTTGTTCCATAGTTTTCCACTTTTTTTAAAACCTATAAATACGGGTGAAATGTACCTATGTACCTGAAACTATTAAAATGTATGTAAAATATGAAATAATTCATAATTTGAGTCAAAAGTGAGTTTCTAATAAATGTCCAACTTCATGTGGAATAATATTTCCAGACCAAGGTTTCTAATTTGAGTATCAAATAATGCTTCATAATAGGGATTCTGGGCTAAGAGTTACATAGTATAGTTATCATAACTAGTTTTAAAAGTAGAATCAAAGGTGTAGTTATTCTATTAAATCAACCAGAACAATTCTAAAAAATAATCATAGGATTAGTAATGTTCATTGATAGGATTTTATCATACCATGAAATTGAAATTGGATGAACTTTAATAGATGGAGGAATTATAATTAACTTTCAAACAAACACTTCTGGAGATAACATACAAATATTCATTATTTTTCGGTGGTTCATGTTTTTTTGAAATACATTCTAAAATAATAAGATACATTAAAATCATACCTATCATGAATTAGAAGTAGTCCAACATGAGTTGGATTGAAATTTTAAATCAATAATTATTAATATTGAATTTTCTTGGACCTATGGGGGTAACTTTTCAATGGATTTAGGTTCTCACATTAAGTCCAAATATTTTGAATCTTTCATTCCTTGTTTAATTTCCTTGTTTTAATGCTTGTAATATTTTCACAAAAGTTAATATAGATAATGTTTTTATAAAGTGGCATGGGTTAAATTTACTAATGATGATATTTTTTATAATGAACACAACTAAATTAAACCCCTTATTAGTGGTTCAACGATACTTACTAATTTTAAGTGGTATTAGAGGAATGTTCAATTATTTATTCGTTATCATAGAAAATAACAATTCAGTCAAAAGTAGAGGTTTAAATATCATCGACATAAAAATTTATTACAGATGGAATAATATAATGACACACAATGATATGTTGCATTTTGTGGAGGATATTTATGTAGAAACTATTGGGTTTACACCATTTAAAAAAAATCACCCAAGAATTTTACTAAAACAATGAACATTCAGGTTATGGGAAAGCGAGAAATGATATTATTATGTCATTGTCCTAAAATATTTTTGTGAAGGTGATGTGTCACAAAACATCTAAATAAACATGGGATAAGAAAGAAAATATTTTTGAATGAATTACTAATTTTATGGATGAAAATATATAAATATTTCATGTCATGATTTAGGACATTATAATGGAATATGAAGAAACTGTTGATGAGTTCTTTCACTAGGTTATTGATAATGTTTTCAAATTAAAAGGATTTAGTGATTCCATTGAATATTATACTATTGTAATGAAACTCATGAGAAAAATCCTTTACATAAAAGAGTCTATAATCTTACCATTGGAAGATAATTAGGATTTATCATGAGATAAATTTCATAACTATCTTGTTTCTTAAAATGTGATAAAAATCATCCATTCAAAAATAATATCATGGATTAAATAAATTGTAAAGACGCGGGAAAGATTAAAATAATATATACTAGGAATAATAAATTTAGATATTCAAAATATAAATAATATGACTCAATGAGTCCTAATATTACATATTTGATCTCCAAAAATATCAAAGGGGTAAGAGAATATATAGAGGAGATATTATACTCAAATATTTCAAGTGTGTAATAATTTATTTTTTTACATTAAATTTTCTAAATAATAGTATCATTTAATATATAGATCATTAAGTAAAATAATATTAGTGAATGATGATTAAAAATATTTTAAAGAAGAAAAGAAATTTTTTAGTGTTATGAAAAATTCACTGTAAACAGAAGAATCATGTTTTGTATAAAAATATTAAGCTAAATCTTTTGAAAACAATTATTAAGAATTTTCATGTTCATAGACATTAAAAAACATATTTTAAAATCTTTTGATGAAGAAATATTCTTCATTCAATGAAGAATATGCTGCTGGTGAAGAAAGTTACAGGGAATATTAATAGATATTAAAACATGTTACAAGTCTTGAGAAAAACACTAAACTCCATAACTAGATCTGACTAATGAATACAAACAGTGGAATGGATAATGAATTAAGGAATTATATCTTTAAATAAATAGATAATCCTATCAAGGATATCATAATCCTAAAACAAAGATTTGTTGAAAAATGAAAAATGGTAGAAGATATATGTTCGAAACATGCATCCATGGATAATGAAATCTATAAAGATCAATTAAAACATATCAAGGTATAATTTACCTTAATATAGATTATATATAATTTGAATGAAGCTTCATACATAATATATGAGATATCCCAAACTGCTGATAATGAACAATCCAATAATTGGTTGAAATATTCACCCACTAAAACTATAAGTTCATTTTATTATAATAACCATGTATATAATATAAAAAATGATGGAGAATATTCGTTTAAGAAAGGATATAAAAAATTTACCACCTTAGTGATTTTTCATGAAAACTTTTGTTAAAAAGTTCTCCCACTTTAGAAGGAAACTAATTAGAAAAATACGTTATGATCCTTGATAAGATAATTATAGGGAATGTTCATATTTTTCTACAAGGCCATGTTTTAGAGGATATTTTCTTTGTTGTCATATTGATTGGTTAAAATAATCAAATTATTAGGACAAAATTTTATTTCTAAAAATTAGGCCTGATATAAGGTGGAACAATTTTAGTAGAAAAGTTGGTAACTTTCCTAAGACATGGGAATTTAGAAAATCAATATGTCAAGATAAAGGAAACAATCCAGCACAGAACAAATTTGACTGACTGATGGAGATGTTCTAAAGATGTGAAAACCCCATATCACATTTCTAAATAATCATTAATAACTTTTATAGGACATAAAATTTATGATAGGACACAAAATAAGGCCTGAAAGATAGAATTTGAGGAATGAGAGTTCATTATTAAGACATCTCTGAAAGACAGAAAAATTGAAAATCCATGGATTCATGAATTTTTTTTTAAAAGGATGGGGTCGAAGCCTCAATTTATTATTTAAAGAAAAGACCACTTTAGACTGGGGAGAGGGATACCCATTACATAGCCCAAAGGCCCAAGGCCAAGTGGCCTGAATTCAAGGCTTGAAAGCCCATTTTTTTGCCCAAAGGACCCCTCAGTGAATAGTACGGCTACAGTACCTGGGCTGCTACAGTCCCTGCTGCAGTACAGCCACCGCTACAGTACATATTACAGTCCCTCCGCCGCTACAGTGCCCATGGATTCATGATAATGTTTATTCCTCACATATGATATGTCATCTTAAATTCATGAATGATGTTGAATATCCGGGAGTAGAAGTTGTGTTTTGAAATGATAATTCATTAAAAATCAGAGGAATATCAACAATATAGATTGATGTTGAGAAAATGAAAAATAAGGACATTTTATAGGCTGATGGGTTAAACAATAATTTTCATAGTGTGAGCTAATAATTTGATGATGATAAGGAAGAAGTATTTAAAAATTATTTATTCATAATCAAATGTGTGTAATACGGTAACGTTCTAACCTAGGGATAAAAAATAAGAATAACACTATTTCTGATAGGAAAACATTATAACTCATGATATTTAAGTGATGAAGATTGAAATAGATTGTGTCATCATAGAAATAGGCATGTTGGAAGAAAGAATATGAAAAAAACTCCAATGTAGATGCTATAAAAAACATTCCATAATTGAAAAAGTAAACAAGTTGATGTTTTTTTAACATATAAAAAATGAAAAAATTATTGGTAAAATCCACAAGAATATTGAAACAAAATATTCCAGACCTCTATATATTATTCACTCAGATCATTGTGAGAAAATAAAACATCAACCAATGAAATGTGATTTTTTATTTCATCCCTTTCATTGATGTTTTCTCTCAGAATACCTACAATATGTTTATGACGCATAAATTAGAGGTTGTCGAAATGTTTAAAAATTTTAAAATGAATATTTAGAGAGAAATTAGTTTTTATATAATGATTTTTAGAACTGATAATAAAATAGAGAACACTAGTAATGATTTTGAATCATTTTTTGAGAAGTATATCATAAAAGATTAGTACGAAGATCCATATTTCCTATACTAAAATGGAGTTGTGGAAAGGATTAATAGAGGAATGGTAGAAATGAGAAAAAGTATATTAGCAGTGCATAATATTTCTTTGTTTTTTTTCAACATATGTTATCAGTTTAACTGTACATATAAAAAATAGATGATTTCAAAGGCCGAAATACAAAATTAGTTATAATTAATTACTGTTTAACAAAAAAAATTCAATAAACAATGACATGATTTTTTACTTTCCTTGTTTACTAAAGATCAAAAATCTAGATGAAGTAAATTTCAATGAAATATCTGAGGATATAATTTTCATTGGATATAAAACATATATACGATGATATAAATTTCTCAACAAATGTTTCCAATATTAGAATATTCATATGATTTAAAATTTGATGAAAATATTACTCCCTTAATAAGTGTTGTTGAAATGTTTATAGTGGACAATTTGAATATTTATAACATAGGTAGAAAAACTGTAACTGAGTTTGAATCAAATTATGTGACTAAATATTCATAAGAATCATATAGTGAAGAATGTGAAGATGGAATAAAAACACTAAAATTTTAAACCCTACATGAAGAGGATGAATATAAAAATATACTTGTAATTAAGAATGATCGGGTTAAGAGAAGTAGAATGTGAATATTAAAAATGAAAAATTATATTATCTCATAGGTAGAAATAGAATCATTTTTATATGAATTTGAATAAAAATAATGGGATGATGATTTTAATGAATATTTCTATCAAATATAGAAATATTACACTGAGGAACTAAATCCATGTCTAGGAGGGAATACTATTATTATGGAAAAGTTGTTGTATATAATAAAACTAAATGAACATGGGATGTTTCAAGAATCAAAGTGATACATGTCTGTAAAGGATATTCAAAGTAGGAAGGATTATTTTTTGATGAAACTTTTACCCCAATTCCATGACTTCAATCTATAAAAATGTTATATGTGGTTATTTCATATCGGTGATATAAAGACATTGCGAGTCTTGTAAAATCATCTTTCAAAGATATGGATATTGAAGATGAATTTTATACTAAGAAAAAATGTGGGTTATTAATTGATAATGATTAAACCAAGATTATAATTTGGATAATTAATTATAATTGTTGAAATAATTTCCATAGGATTTTTACCAAAAAGTTGATAGCTTCATAAAATGTTTGATTTTTTATAAAGAGATTTTTTATAGTAAAAAAAGTGAAGGAGATGAACTCAGTTACCCTAATTGAAATTCTCTATGTTTATTCCATAATTTATGCACGTGATAGTCAAAATATTTATAATGAATTCCCTAAATAAGTGAAGCAATTTTGTATGTGTAAAATCATAGAGAATTATTTTTCTTTTTGCGTTTATATGTTCAATAAAAAGAAAGATCCATATTATTATCTCAGGAAAAGTAATCTATGGAATTGATACCAAATTTTGGAATAACATACTATAAATAAGTTATAACTTTATTTTGGAAGGGATGAATAGGTGTAATGATGATACTAGTAAATGTGTTAATTAGAAATAATTATTTAATGTTGATATGATATTTTATCTATCTTACTGCATCAAGGCCCAACATTTTTTGTGCTGTTACTTTTTGTACATGATGCCACAACGATAAAAAACAATCACATATGCTGGTAAAAAAGATAATTAATAGATATTTCAATGAAGATTCTTCTTATAAGTTTCTGTATAAATTTTTTAGTCGTAAGTACTCTCTTGGATTTGCAGATGCGCATGGGTTATAGATTTCAATGATAGAAAATCAACATTCGGGGAAACAATTTTTGTGGTTGAATGCTTTGTGAGATGAAATAATAATAAATATATTTCATTAAACTTGAGTATATATTAATTAAAATATGTTTCCACCATCCATGCTGATAAAAAATGATTTGGAATTTTATACAGATGGAAGATTTAAACATGAATGTGACTGTACAATTGAGGATCTCTTATTGTAATCAATCTTCCATTTATCATTCACAAAATATTTTATAAAATTCATGATCAAAACTCATTGTTGTAAACTATCACTTCCTAGAAGATAATGTTTTTATGGAGATGTTATGGTGGTATATATTTTGATGGGGTATTAATTTTTTTACATTTAACAATAAAAAATACAAAAGTGATATTTTTAGAATCAATACTCCAATTCATGTTCAACCTCCATCGATGATTTCCTAATTATTATAAGGGATTACCTCACAATTAATTTGAATATTTTAAATAAGAGGGAGAAAATTTTATGATATTTTAAGAAATTATTACAACACTTTTCATAGTGAATCTAAATCTATGGATATCATAAAATGGGTGGGAGAACAAAAGGGAGAGGGTAAAAAATTATAGGATATCTATAGTTTTACAACCACAAAATTCTTTTTTGTGGATGGATGGATTTATTAGAAAATAATTACATTATCAATATCATGGTTCCAAAAAATTCCCACTAAGAACTATTTTTATTTAATGATTATTTTAAAGATTGTTTTTGAGAATAATCATTGTTGTGAAAAAATTTAATTACTATTAAATGATGAGTTGAAAAAAATTGAATTCAAAGGTTTCAAATAAATCTGGTGGGGGAGATTGAAGGTGTTCTATGATTTTTAAAAAAATATTATTTATTTACGATTCTAATTTATTTTAAGAATTTTTTTGTTAACTTGTCTGTTATTTCCAAGAGTTATGAAGGATCATTAAGAAAAAAAAAATTATGAAATTGTGGTGATAATGTTTTTTTATATAGTTGATGGAGAAAAAGAAAGTTAGAACATTATAATGTTTCAAATTTTACTAAACCTTATTTAAGATACTTGTAACAAATTCAGATGATTCTATATTAATATCAAGGTTCCCAAAATCATGTAAAACCTCATGCTATATGAATTTATTAATGGGGGAATTCATTTTTTTAGAATAACTTTTTTAGATAGAGATTTTTGAGAAGCATTGAATAAAAATTATCAAAAAAAAAGCTACAGGAGGTTTGAAAGATATGTTTTTCAACGTATAATTTCATTATAGGGAAAAAATGTAAATAAATATTTTTGATGAAGTTATTTTATGTAAAACATTTGTTGAAAATTTGATGATTTGATGGACCAGAGATTATGTTTTTGGAAGTGAAAATATGGGAAGCTTATTTTAGGAGAAACAATAATGGTGATAACAAAGTTGAGTCAACAAAAAAACCCTCCACACTGAATTCTTGAAAAAAGAGTTTCTAAGAGTGTAGGTATTTGGGTGTTTTTAAAATGTGAATAGAGAATAAAACATCAAATGAAATTTTTATTAGTAGTTACTAATTTTTCAGTTGATGTAAAAAAATGTTTGTCATCACACAAAGAGTTTGTTCAGAAGGTTCAAGTGTTGTTTTTTTTTTCAAATTTGTACATTTTGTTGAAAACTGAATGAAATAATATGTGAAACAAGAAGTCAAATTTTAAAATATATTCAAATAAAAGGGGTATAAATAAAATATTTTGAAGAAAAATTCTTGAGTCGAAGATAGTTTTGTGTGACTCAAGTCATTAAAAGTTGTAAAAATGTATCCCACCATTATTGACTGGTAAAAGAAATGGAAAATGAAATATTAGTTTCCAAAAATATAATTTTTATGATATTTGAAGTGGAAAATATTCTTATAGGATGAATAAATTTTTACTTTCTTTATGTTGTAGATAAATCCTTTGAAATATTACAATATGATACATTTTTTAAATAAGTATACTAAATGAAATTTTTATGTGAAAATATGTAGAGACTAAACCACAAGAATACTCTGATTTGGTGTAAACTAACATTTCAATGGAATATATTGAATAAAAATCAGATCCGGAAGGATTAAATAGTTTAGTAGTCTTGATAAACAAGATAGATACATGAGTCTTATATTAAAATAAATACACAAACTAAAAAAATATATTTTTTTTCTATTGATGATAATAAATTTATTCCATCTAGAATATCCATACATATATTTATTAAATTAGGAAATAATAGGTAAAGGTAATATAATATGTGTGACCTCATATTCTCATTTAAGGTTAAGTATAGAGGAAAAAATTACAACTAAATTTAACTAATCATTATGGAATGTTAAATAATTGAATAGAGATTCTGTGTAATCAATTAACTGTGAAAAAAGTGAATAAAAAATAAGGAAAGGTAAATATATGAAAACGCATTCCACTTAAATAAATGGTTAAGGTATAATCAATATTATAAGGTTATAATATAAAAACACATGTCGTTTAATCAATAAACTAACAATGAAATGCATCCATTTACTTTTTTAAGATAAAAATTTCATTGATAATAAACACTAAAATTTAATAAAGGAAATGGTAAATTATAAGACATCATGTTTACCATTAACATGATACCTTTAACATCAATATCATTCACAATATTGTTTGACATACTACTATTAAGACCACTCACAAGATAGTTTAAATCTATTATTATAAAACCATATATTCTTCTAGGGAATAAACATGAAGGGTATTTTACCAACTAATTTTTTCTCATGAGACTATTGATGTATTGTGTGGCTAAAATTAAATGGTCCCAAACCCATTTATTTTTTAGGTCCAAAGCATTAATCAAATATAGAATAATCATTTTAATTCCAAAAAAATTTCCCATATAAATTTCCATATAGAGTAAAGGATTTAGATTTACCAATATTTATAAATTAATCAAATAAAATTCAATGTGAAATCCATATGTAAAAATGGTATATGGTTTTGTGACTAAACATACACATGATAAATAATATGGATAATTAGGGAAATTCTAATTTTCAATGATCTTAGGAAATTTAATATTTCTAGGGCAACTTAAATTAATAAAGGATGTTAATTTTAATAGTATACATGGTCATATCAATAAAACATGACCCATATGATGTATAAGGATGGTATAAACCCAACATATACCATGTGGAGTAAAATAAATGGTTGGTGTAATTTTTGAATGTATATATTATTGTGACAACTAGGCCCTTGTGACAGCATAGACACCCCACCTCTAACATTGTTTTCATGTCCTGGCCTGCAGGTTGCACCAGTTTCCCCATAGACACATGGTCCCCACTCTGGGGCCATCCAAATCAATGAATATTTCAAGGGGACAACATAAATTAAAAAGGGATGTTAATTTTAATAGTATATATAGTCATATAAATAAAAAATGATCCATTGGAAGAATAAGGATGGTATCTATGCAACATATACCATGTGAAGAAAAACATAAATGGTTTCTGTCATTTTTGAATGTAAATATAATTTTGACAACTGGGCCCTTGTGATAGCACAGACACCCCCCCATAACAGTGTCATAAGGTTCTGGCCCCCTAGGTAACTCCAGTTGCCCTGCAGACACATAGTCCCCACTCTGAGGCCAGCCGAATCCCTAAAGGGTTAATTTAACAAATGACTATCCCCACATGGCAACATATGTCCTTTATAATGTGTTTTTACTCACTATCACACTCCCTGAGTAACTTCCTAGAAGGTCACCCATCCTAATAAATACTCCAGTCCAAACATGATTAACTGTGGAGTTCTAATCAGGAAGACTCCAGAAAAGGATTGTGAACCTTGTTAACATGAGTCATATCATTTATTCATTTAACCATTTTTCAATCTATAGTGTTAAATTAACTCCCCTATATAACAACACCCTCATTGTGGGACCTACTTCTCAACCCCGATAGTGCACCACACATAAGGCTGGGTACCACCTCTAATACCAAATGTGAAAAGTAGGCCCTGATGACAGCACATAGAGCTCGCCTTTAAAATTATCATCGGTTCCTAGCCGTCCAGGTACCACCAGTTGCCCCGTAGACATGTGGTCCCCACCATGAGGCCCACCCATATTCATGAAATAGTCATTTGACTAATGATTGTACCCACATGCCAACACATGTAATTTCTAGTGTGTTTCTCCCCACTCACATATACCCTAGTAAACTTCCCAGAAGGTCACCCATCCTGATCACTACTCTTGGCCAAGCATGTTTAACTATGTAATTCTAATCAGTTAGGCTCCCAAGAAGGATGGTTCACCTTAATGACATGAGTCTTATCATTTTTTCATTTAACCCTTTGTCATTATAGGGTGTTATAATTATAAAAAGATCTTTGGATAACATTGCTGGGAAAAATTTAAATTTAATTTAAAAAAAATTAAAATCATATTAATTGAAAATATATTTTATAAGCACTTTTTTAAAAAATAACTATTTAAACATGAAAAGGAATCTTCAAAAAAACGACTGTAGGTAATTCTATACAGTTCCTAAAAGGTAAAATGAACATTTTTTTCAATGTAAATTTGTTAGAAAAGTGACTTTTTGGATGGGGAAAAGAAGATTACATCAAATAAATTTGAAAATAAAAAAGGGTTACAATTTTATTTAATAAATCATTTTGGAAAGGGTAAAAACATTTATGAAAATATTTTGTTAATATTGGGTTTTTAAAAAAACAAGTTCTCTGAATAAAGTGAGAATGAATGTTAGGATTTCATAAAAACATTTTCTAAAAACATTTGAGTATGAAGGAGTGGTAAAATGATAATATTACATGGAAAGGGTCATGAATAATAGTATGAGAATAAAATTAAATTATTTATTAAAAAATAATCTAATATTTTCCTCAAATGGAAATTCATGTGTAATCAATCCCGAACAAAATGAGATTTTGATGTAAACCTTTGAAAAGACCATAACATTAATATGAGAATAAATAAATGAATAGATTATCTATGAAATTTTTAAATTCAGATAAAAAAATTTAAATACAACAATATATAGTCAATTATATTACACAAATAGTCTTTTAATATTAATCACAATGAGGAAGTCAAACAACCCAATGAAAAGGAAAAGAGTTATGAAATTACTTAGTACGTGGTAACTTTTAATTCAAATCCCCATAGAATAAGTAATTAAAATTGAACCTTAGAATACCATAAAGATAATATAATTCATGAAATAATATATCAAAATGGGTAGTATATGGGTCACCAAAAATAAGTAAGTGATGAGTATGACATTTATCTCACAAATGTAATAACAGAGAAGAAAATCACTTACCCGGTGCTTCCTTTTAGGTGAGAATACTTTGAATTACCTAACCAAATATTTTATAAATGTTACTAACATATTCAAGAACCATAATAATATTTTTAATATCATATATTATCTTATTAGAATATTTTGTTACCTGTTTTTTAACAATATTATATTATTTAATCTATTTCGGTTGATAATTGAATTGTCTCTTGAGTATATTTTGGAATGTTACTTGTTGTTCCTATTATATATATCACAATTTCATCATATCCATAATTTATATAATTATTTAAATATAAAATATATTAATTATACATTGATCTATAATGATCCATAATATTTGGATATTGGAATTGAAATGCACCATTAATGGGGACGGTAGGTCGTACGTATAGATAAACGCTACATCTATTTATCGTATCCACAAAAAAATGGAACACATGAAGGTATCATTTGTATGTGAAATCAAGAAGAATATATAAATTATATATATCATATGTAACATATAAATATTTTTTGTACATTGAAATTAACAACCATGCTATGTGGTAAATGAAAAATTAACGACATCATTTCACGAGAGGGTAGTTCACCATACATCAATTTGTTAGTTCATTAACCTATTTATGGAATTGTGTGAGGATCAAGTTGTAAAAATAACTTAAAAATATAATTATATTTAATATAGAATGATTATTATAGATTCATGGAATAATAATTGAGTGATTTGAGAAATAAATAAAACGAAAGTGATTATTGAATAATGTTACATTGTTTTCAGGTAACTCCTTTTGGTTTATACCAAACGGCATACATGGATGGATATCATGACAAAGTTATACTTATAGAAATTTGTTAGGAATTTTGGGAGAATAGTTTAATAGTGTTTTTGAGACCCAAAGGGTTGGAGATGTGTGAATATGTGCTAGGGGTGATTACCATTTTAAAGTTTATATGGAGTGGCATTCTTGTAAATGTTTTAAAAGATTATTCTTCCCACATTTTTTCAATGTCACATGGAACCAATAACCATCCAAATTCTATATTATTGATTATATATTCTGTATATGGAAATAAAATGTATTCTATATGTGTTTCTAGGTCATTTTGTCCCTTAATATTATGGTTTAGTCCCTTGTTGAACTAATTGTTCTCATATTCGCTGTAATTAATTTTAATCACATTTACTAATATGTTTGGTGAAAACTAAGTAGAAATTATAATAAATTATAAATTATTATGATTCCAAATTTTTAATCCCTTTTTATGAATTCCAATTATATAAGTACAATAAATTATTTTAAAATTAATGACATATACCAGATGACAATGCAAGTTTTAAAAGTAAAAATGATCAAAAGTGTTTTATGTTTTTATATCTAATTTAAATTTAAAATTGATTCCAATGACCTAAATTGGATAAATTTAGGTAATAATTAGCTAATTTTACAATAAATATAATTTAATGTATAATTTAACCATATTAATGTTTTGAGATTAAAAGTTAGTATTCAATTAGAATTCTGTTTTTTTAGTATGCAACAAGAAATTAAACATCATTGAAATATATCAAAAATTTTCTAAAACATAATTCCATTGTTATGATTTAAAAATGTAATATTATTTTGAAATATATAATTTCCAAGATTTAGTTTTAATGAACATTCACCAAAAAAATGGCAACATTGCCTTTGGAAAAAATATTACTTTTATGCATAAAATTAGGTTCATTCTTAGTTTATGATTCTCAAATCTATTGGATGAGTATAAAAAAATTAATTGAATATATAAAATATATATTTAAATAATATAATTAACTATTTTAAGCTATTATATTTATTATGATAAAACACCATTGTGAATATAAAACCATTTCCATTATATTTAATTAGATTTTATATTAATTTCTTTTTAATTTGTAACATATGAGTTCATATTATATTTTGGTAAACAATATATTTTATTAAGTTAGATAATCATGCTAACCAATTCTAATTTATTCATTAGGTTATATATTATTATATTAAACAATAACAATTTAATAATATATTTTTTCAAGGTAAAAATATGTCTTCCATGTAATGGAAGATATCAAAGAATATATGTGTTGAATGTAACACAAGATAACTAATTATTTAATGGATTTAAATCTATATCATAAATTTAATTTATTAAAATATTAATTATATTTCAATGTATCTATATATAATATTACCTTACAATTTTTGGGTTGTGTGTCATACACACTACCGAATAAAAGTTGCTCTTTTAAAACGTTCAAGGTGTTACTTTATCCCCAGATTAAATAAATTGATTCCTGGAAATTTAAACATGATATTGGTAGTATATTATTTATTATTTCTTATGTTGAAATCCCACATTGTGATAAGGGTTCATAAAACATCCTCCAGAAAAGAAGGAATGAGAAGTATAAGGTCAAACCGAATAATATATAACTAAGTTTCTGTATAGGAAAAAATTAGTGGAATGTTTAGATACATACATGGAGGTATAGAATAAATATTGATTGGGAGTTTTTGAGGTCATCGATAAAAAATAGGTGAATGATAAGTGGAATTTCAAAGGCCTCAAATACATAAGTCATTCATTATTTAGAATACCACCGGTTCAACAAAAATTAATGTTCTAGAGTAACATTTTTTATTTCTAATCATTTTACTAATGATGAGTAATTCATTACTACCATAGTATATAAGGAAATATATTTAATTTATACATTTCTATCGACACAAGTTAATCAATTTTTTATGCTCTAATAAATTTTAAATTCGTCCATTACTTCAAGAAATGGATATCTAAAAATTAACTTTGATCCCTAAACTAAAAAAATGCACTTTTAATGGATCATAAGGCCCATAAAAGAGTGGATAATATATATTTTTTCCCACAACTATTTTCTAAATTTATTATAGATAAAACATTAATCTCTAAATCGAAAAAATAAAATACCTATTATGCAACATATACCATGTGGAGAAAAACATAAATGGTTTCTTTAATTTTTGAATGTAAATATAATTGTGACAACTGGGCCCTTGTGATATCACAGACACCCCCCCATACAGTGTCATCAGGTCCTGGCCCCCTAGGTAACTCCAGTTGTCCTGCAGACACATAGTCCCCACTCTGAGGCCAGCCAAATCCCTGAATGGTTAAATTAACTAATGACTATCCCCACATGGAAACATATGTCCTTTATAATGTGTTTTTACTCACTCTCACGCTCCCTGAGGAACTTCCTTGAAGGTCACCCATCCTAATAAATACTCCAGTCCAAACAAGATTAGCTGTGGAGTTCTAATCAAGAAGACTCTAGAAAAGGATTGTGAACCTTGTTAACATGAGTCATATCATTTATTCATTTAACAATTTTTCAATCTAGAGTGTTAAATTAACCCCCCTAGAGAACAACACCCTCATTGTCAGCCCTACTTCTCAACCCCAATAGTGCACCACACATAAGGCTGGGTACGACCTCTAATACTGAATGTGAAAATTAGGCCCCGATGACAGCACAAAGAGCTCTCCTTTAAAATTATCATCAGGTACTAGCCCTCCAGGTACCACCAGTTGCCTCGTAGACATGTGGTCCCCACCATGAGGCTCACCCATATTCATGAAATAGTCATTTGACTAATGACTGTACCCACATGCCAACACATGTAATTTCTAGTGTGTTTCGTCCCCACTCACATATACCCTGGTAAACTTCTCAGAAGGCCATCCATCCTGATCACTGCTCTTGGCCAAGCATGTTTAACTATGGAATTCTAATCAGTTAGGCTCCCAAGAAGGATGGTGCACCTTATTGACATGAGTCTTATCATTTTTTCATTTAACCCTCTATCATTATAGGGTGTTATAATTATAAAAAAAATCATTTGATAACATTGATGGGAAAAATATCAATTTAATTTAAAAAAAATTAAAATAATATTCATTGAAAATATATTTTATAAACACTTTTTAAAAAAATAAAAATTTAAACATGAAAAAGAATCTTAAAAAAAACGACTGTAGGTAATTCTATACAGTTCCTAAAAGGTAAAATGAACATTTTTTTCAATGTAAATTGGTTAAAAAAGTGACTTTTTTGGAAGGCGAAAAGAAGATTACATCAAATAAATTTGAAAATAAAAAAAGGGTAACAATTTTATTTAATAAATCATTTTGGAAATGGTAAAAATATTTATGAAAATATTTTGTTAATATTGGGTTTTTGAAAAAACAAGTTCTCTGAATAATGTGAGTAAGAATGTTATGATTTTTTAAAAACATTTTCTAAAAACATTTGAGTATGAAAGAGTGGTAAAATGATAATATTACATGGAAAGGGTCATGAATAATAGTATGGGAATAAAATTAAAATATTTATTAATAAATAATCTAATATTTTCCTCAAATGGAAATTCATTTGTAATCAATCCCGAACAAAATGAGATTCTGATGTAAACCTTTGAAAAGACCATAACATTAATATGAGAATAAATAAATGAATAGATTATCTATGAAATTTTTAAATTCAGATAAAAAAGTTTAAATAAAACAATATATAGTCAATTATATTACACATATAGTCTTTTAATATTAATCACAATGAGGAAGTCAAACAACCCAATGAAAAAGAAATGAGTTATGAAATTATTTAGTACGTGGTAACTTTTAATTCAAATCCTATAGAATAAGTAATTAAAATTGAACCTTATAATATCATAAAGATAATAGCATTCATGAAATAATATATCAAAATGGGTAGTATATGTGTCAATAAAAATAAGTAAGTGATGAGTATGTCATTTATCTCACAAATGTAATAACTGTGAAGAAAATCACTTACTCGGTGCTTCCTTTTAGGTGAGAATCCTTTCAATTACTTAATAATTATTTTATAAATGTTACTAACATATACAAGAACCATAATAATATTTTTAATATCATATATTATCTTATTAGAATATCTTATTACCTGTTTTTTTAACAATATTTCATTATTTAAACTATTTCGGGTGATAATTGAATTGTTTCTTGAGTATATTTTGGAATGTTACTTGTTCCTATTATATATATCACAATTTCATCGTATCCATAATTTATAAAATTATTTAAATATAAAATATATTCATTATACATTGATCTATAATGATCCATAATATTTGGTGATTGGAATTGAAATGCACCGTTCATGGGGACGGTAGATAGTACGTATAGATGAACGCTACATCCATTTCATTATCATATTTAAGAAGATAGTTATTATATATATATATATGTACATTATCATTAAATTATCATCATTTATATCATGTGGTTTTATTTAAAAGTCCCCTGAATACATTCCATATATATCGTGAATAAATCACCTCGCTTTGAGGAGGCGGTTGTCCACATATCCCCAAACGATGTGATCGTATCCACAAAAAATGGAACACATGAAGGTATAATTTATATGTGAAATCAAGAAGAATATATAAATTATATAGATCAAATGTAACATATAAATATTTTTTGTACATTGTAATTAACAACCATGATATGTGGTAAATGAAAAATTAACGACATCATTTGACGAGTGGGTAGTTCACCATACATGAATTTGTTAGTTCGTTAACCTATTTATGGAATTGTGTGAGGATCAAGTTGTAAAAATAACTTAAAAATATAAGAATATTTAATATGGAAATATTATTATAGATTCATGGAATAATAATTGAGTGATTTGAGAAATAAATAAAATAAAAGCGATTATTGAATAATGTTACTTTGTTTTCAGGTAACTCCTTTTGGTTTATACCAAAAGGCATACATGGATGGATATAATCACAAAGTTATACTTATAGAAATTGTTTAGGAATTTTGGGAGAATAGTTTAGCAGTGTTTTTGAGACCCAAAGGGTTGGAGATGTGTGAATATGTGCTATGGGTGATTACCATTTTAATGTTTATTAGGAGTGGCATTCTTGTAAATGTTTTAAAAGATTATTCTCTCCACATTTTTTCAATGTCACATGGAATCAATAACCATCCAAATTCTACAATATTGATTATATATTCTGTATATGGAAATAAAATGGATTCTTTATGTGTTTCTAGGTCATTTTTTCCCTTAATATTATGGTTTTGTCCCTTGTCGAACTAATTTTTCTCATATTCACTGTAATTAATTTTAATCACATTTACTAATATGTTTGGTGAACAACTAAGTAGAAATTATAATAAATTATAAATTATTATGATTCCAAATTTTTAATCCCTTTTTATGAATTCCAATTATATAAGTACAATAAATTATTTAAAAATTAATCACATATACAAGATGACAATGCGGGTTTTAAAAGTAAAAATGATCAAAAGTGTTTTATGTTTTTATATCTAATTTAAAATTGAAATTGATTCCAATGACCTAAATTGGATAAATTTAGGTAATAATTAGCTAATTTTACAATAAATATAATTTAATGTATAATTTAACCATATTAATGTTTTGAGATTAAAAGTCTGTATTCAATTAGAATTCTGTTTTTTAGTATGTAACAAAAAATGAAACATCATTGAAATATATCAAACATTTTCTAAAACATAATTCCATTATTATGATTTAAAAAAGTAATATTATTTTGAAATATATAATTTACAAGATTTAGTTTTAATGAACCTTCACCATAAAAATGGCAACATTGCCTTTTGAAAAAATATTGCTTTTATGCATAATATTAGGTTCATTCTTAATTTATGATTCTCAAATCTATTGGATCAGTATAAAAAATTAATTGAATATATAAAATATATATTTAAATAATATCATTCACTATTTTAAGTAATTATATTTATTATGATAAAACACCATTGTGAATATAAAACCATTTCCTTTATATTTAATTAGATTTTATATTAATTTCTTCTTAATTTGTAACATGTGAGTTCATATTATATTTTGGTAAACAATATATTTTATTAAGTTAGATAATCATGCTAACCAATTCTAATTTATTCATTAGGTTATATATTATTATATTAAACAAAAATAATTTAATAATATATTTTTTCAAGGTAAAAATCTGTCTTCCATGTAATGGAAGATATCAAAGAATATATTTTTTTCATGTAACACAAGATAACTAATTATTTCCTGGATTTAAATCTATATCATACATTTAATTTATTAAAATATTAATTATATTTCAATCTATCTATATATAATATTACCTTACAATTTTTGGGTTGTGTCTCATACACACTACCGAATAAAAGTTGCTCTTTTAAAACGTTCAAAGTGTTACTTTATCCCCAGATTATATAAATCGATTCCTAGAAATTTAAACATGATATTGGTAGTATATTATTTAATATTTCATTTGTCGAAATCCCACATTGTGATAGGGGTTCATAAAACATCCTCTAGAAAAGAAGGAGTGAGAAGTATAAGGTCAAACCGAATAATATATAACTAAGTTTCTGTATAGGAAAAAATTAGTGGAATGTTGAGATACATACAAGGAGGTATAGAATAAATATTTATTGGTTGTTGTTGAGGTCATTGATCAAAAATAGGTGAATTATAAGTGGAATTTCAAAGGCCTCAAATACATAAGTCATTCATTATTTAGAATACCATCGGTTCAACAAAAATTAATGTTCTAGAGTAACATTTATTTGTTTCTGATCATTTTACTAATGATGAGTAATTCATTACTACCATAGTATATAAGGAAATATATTTAATTTATACATTTCTATCGACACAAGTTAATAATTTTTTATGCTCTGATAAATTTTAAATTCATCCATTACTTCAAGAAATGGATATCTAAAAATTAACTTTTCTCCCTAAACTAATAAAATGCACTTTTAATGGATCATAATGCCCATAAAAGAGTGGATAATATATATTTTTTCCAATAACTATTTTCTAAATTTATTATAGACAAAACATTAATCTCTAAATCGAAAAAATAAAATAACTATTCATCATTAATATTTCTTATTCAAATTGGCTAACTAAAAACAATGACATATTCACAAGAACATTGTGTATATCATTGTTTGGAATTAAAACCTTATCGTTCTTCCATCATGGCTTCAAGTCTTACTACCATGATGTCCATGATGGGTTTTCACTTGAAATATAGGTTTTCATTTTCTAAAACCAATTTAATTTAATCTCCAAAATAAATATGATGGACATACTTGAAATAAGGTTAGTCACTAAATAGTCATTTAAATAATGTTTTCATTATATCATCAATATATAAATACTTCATCAGTGGTATTTCAACATAGTTCCTAAATTAGTACAATGTTCAACCTATATCGTTAATTTTCATTATCTATATGAATACATTATAACAGTTTTTAAATAAAATTTTACTTATACTAAGAATATCTCTCGGGAGTGTCAAAGCTGGCGAATAATATGGGCCATTGTTGTCTACCAGTTAAGGCTCAAGTTTGGCCAAATGAACCATTTCATATTTCTTACCCCTAGGAACATTTGTTTTAGAACCATATCCACTTATAATATCTATTAAGGGATTTATTATGATGAATACCCAAATGATAGGTACCTTACCAAAATTATAGGACGTTCTTCTATACCTATACTCTAATATTAATATATGGTTTTGTTCTCTAATAAATTTTTCCTGAATTCTTGTTTCAATGGTTAATAGTAAAGATGCTAAAAATCTATTTATAGAGACCCAAAAGTAGGGATCCCAAATCCAGTGTCTACAATAATTAAATTGTTATAATATACAAGTAAATCTCATAATAAAAGATTGAATAGATTAGTAGTCTTGGTAAAATAGATAAATACATGAGTCATTTATTAAAAATAAATACAAAAATTACATCATAATTTTTTTCTTTGGATCATAATACCATTATTTCATCTAGTGCATCCTTTAATATTATTATTATTTTAGGGAATCATGGGTAAAGGCATCATAACAAGGGTGATATAAAATGATCATTAAGGGTTATTTATAGTAGAATAAATAATGAAACAATGATAATAATCATTAAGGACATATAAATAACTAAAAACATATTAAATGTAATAAATAATCTTAGAAGGAAGGGAATAAATAAGATGGAATGTCAAATAACAGAAAACAATTTAAATTTAAATTACTAAATAAGGAATAATAAATATATAAATGTATGAAATGAAAACCAAATTTCATTTAATAAATAAACTGTGAATGGAATGCCTCCATGGACATTTTGATAGTGAAAATATCGTGGATAATTATACTGATTTTTAATGAAGGAAATGATTAATTATCAATCACCATGTTTCCTAGTGGAATGACCCCATTACCATCATGTAATTTCAAAAGACCGTTTAGAAAACTACTATCACGATATTTCGGAAGATAGTTTAAATCTATGAGTAGAAACCCATCTATTCTACAAGGAAAAAACTCAAAATGATTCTACTAACTAATTTAATCTCCTATGTCAACTGATGCATCAAGAGTCTTACATTAAACATTTTCCATCTTGTTCCATTTATGTCCAAATCGTTCATTTTATATCGAACAACATATTTAATTCAAAAACAATGTCCCTTGTTAAATATCAGAATTTTGTGAAGGATATTAATTTATCAATGTTTCATTAGTAAATGAAAACACATTAAAAGTAAACATATTATGAAAAATAAATATATTGTATAGTAAATTATCTTATCCATAATAAATAATATGGATAAATATGACAAATTCAATGATCAATCTTTATTCCAAATTAAATATTTCATGGGAACTACAAAAATGATCCAAGGAATGGAATGTCAGTATTAACCTTGTTCAAATCAATAAAAACCATAAAAAGGAAGATAAATTATGGTATTATTATAACTTGTCCAATGTGGAATAAAAATAAAGGGTTTTTTCTTTGATGAATGGATGTATTATAAAATATCTTTAAAACACAATGTCGTGGAAATATCTTTTTTATTTTAAAACCCATTTTAAAAATAATTTTATTTTTTAAAAAACCATTTTAAATTAAATTTTAATGAAATTTTAATTAATCATTAATAATTGAATAATTACATTAAATATTCAATGAAATGATTGTGGTAAATTCAATACATTTTGTATATGGTAAAAAGAACATTACTTTTACAGGGTAAAAGGATATAAAGATTATTTATTTAGAAAAAGACAGGTAGATTCCTTTTAAAAAATTTGTAAAATTTACAACATTAAAATTGTACATAATAAATCATTCTGTAAAGGTTATATAAATTTTTGAAAACGTTTTTATAAAATAGGGTTTTATAAAAGAAAATAGTTTTTCTGAAAACAGAGATAAATGAATTCGTGTTCTATTAAAAACATTCTAAAAATAAAATTTGAGTAACAAAGAGTTGAAAAATGGTACTACTACATGTAAAAGTATATAAAAAACCATAAGATAAAAACATTAAAGTATCTATTAAAAAATTATCCATAAATTTTTTATATTGTAAATTTATGTACAAATAATCATGAACAAAATGAGGCTGTAATGTAGACCATAGAAAAGACCATAGCATTGATGTGAGGATAAATAAATGAATAGATTGTTCATGTAAAATATAAATAAAAAAAAACTAGTTAAAATAAAATAATATATACTAAAATTAATTACACACTTAATAATATAATATTAATAACATTGAAGAAGTAATTTAACATAATGAAAATGAATCAGGTTATGAAATTAATTACCACTTGTTATCTTATAATTCAAATACCCATAAAATAAACAATTCAAATTGAACCTAAAAATACTATAAGGATAAAATAAATCATGATATAATAAATAAAAATTGTTAGTATCTTGATCACACAAAATAATTAAGTGGTGTATGTGACATTATATCATAGCTATAAAAAGTGAGATGAATGTCCCTTGCATTTATTTTAATTTCAGGTAACCTCTATTTAAATTGTTGTATAATGGTTTTAAACATGGAACTAAAATTTAAAATAACCATAATAATATTAATAATATCATATATTATCTTTTTATGATATCTTATTACCCTTTAGTTAAATATTGGTCATTATTTTCACTATTTCAGGTGTTAATTGCCAAGTTATTCGAGTCAATTTTGACATGTTACTTGTTTTCCCTATTAAATATTTAATGATTTCTTCATATAATGAACATAAATAATTATTTAATTATAATATATATTAATTTCAAGTTTATTTATAATAATCAATAATATATGGTTATATGAAATTAAAATAACCGTTCAGGGAGATGGTAGGTCGTACGAACACATAAATACTACTTCAATTTATTTTTTATCCTTACAAAGTTAGTGATATATATATATATATATATTCATATTATCTTTAAATAATCATATTTATATCACCTATGTAAAATTAATTTCTTAAAACAATCCATTAATAAATTTCATATGTAGCGTGAGCGACTTAAATTGCTTTGAGGAAGACGGAGTCGAAACGTCCACAAATGATGTTATCATACCCCAAAAAAGATCATGTAAATTCATGTGTTATATAAAAATTAAATAAGTATAAATAAATATTAAATATCATATATAATAAAAAATATAAATAGGTTTTCATCATAATTACTCACCATGGGATACAGTAGAGGAAAAAATGATTGACATTGTTTTGCAAGGTGGTAGTTCGATGTACATGAATCCATAATTATGTTACCAATTTGATTGATGTCTGTGTAGTTTTAAGAAAACACTTAACATTAAAACATATTATTATATTTATGGTTCTGAGGTTATTATATAATCATGAAATAAGAAAAATTTAAAGGGATTATAATGAAATAAAACTAAAGTGTTTGGTGAGAAATGTTATGTCGTTTTTTGGGTAACTCCTTTCATCTTATACGAAAAGACCCCATTGATTTGATTTCATGCCAAAAAATCCATATAAAAAGAAGTTATATACCTTTATATAATATTTGAGTAGAGTTTTTTAGACCCAAATGTATTTATAGAAGTGACTAAGTTGGATGGGTGAGTTCATTTTCATAGTGGAGGAGGAGCATCATTCTTGAAAATATCTTAAAAGGGAATTCCACCCAAATTTTTTCCATGAAACATTTCCAAAGTAATAGATAAATTTATTGAAAATGGATTATAAGGTCTAAATATTAATAGAAAATTTATTTTTTACTAGTTCATAGACCATTTTTTTACTTCTGTTTAAGGTTTAATCCCTTGTTAAGTTGATTTTTCTCTTAATCGCAGTAACTAATTTTAATCAAATTAACTAAATATTTTTGTAAAAAAATATTTTCATAATATTGAAAATTTTAATTATTTTAATTCAAAATATTGAATCCATTTTTAAAATTTTTTAACATATAATTTTTATAAATTAATTTTAATTAAACTCTTAGATAGGACAATAATATAGGGTTTTAGAGTAGAAATGTTTAAAACAATTTTAGTTTTCTTATCTAATTTCAATGTGAATTTGATTAGAATTACCTAATTTTATTAATTTATATAAATTTAATATTAAATGTGTTAATAAAAATTAATCATTCTATTTTTACAAATAAATTAGTGAGATAAAAAGTAATTTTAAATAAATCATTATTTTCACTATTCATCATAATATAAAACATCATAGAAAAATACCAAACAAATACCCTATATGAATTTTTATGTTCCAGTTTCAATAATTTAGTTTATTTCAACATATAAAAATTATAATAATTCATAAATTTTGTTTTTAGGAAGTTTCCCTATCCAATGGGGTAAAAGTACCATTAGAAAATATATTTCATTCCATGTGAAAAATTAGGGTTGTTCTTATTTTCTACCTATCAAATCAATTGGAATAAAAGAAAAAATATTTATTGAATATATATATATTAGATAATTAGTTAATATAATTAACTAATTTTTTTAATTTAATTGGTTATGATAACAGACCTTTGTGAATATAAAATTATTTCCTTTATATTCAATTTTTTTTATATTCATTTATAGTTAATTAAAAACATATGAATTCATATTATGTTTGGGTACAAAATATATGTTCATAATATTCTTAATCCAATTTCAAAAGGCTAACATAATTATAGGTTCATATCTTATTATATTAAATAATAACATTTTAATAATACATTTTTTCATTGTAAGACATGGTCTTTCGTGTAACATAATTATCATGGAATTCCTTTATTGAGTGTCATACAATCTAACTCAGTATTTCATGATTTGAAAGTTATATCATATATTTAATGTATTTAAAATTTTAATTATATTATAAAGACTCAAATTAATATCTTCCTTTAAACACAAAGTGTTTAATTTCACACATGATATAGAAATAAAAGTTACACTTATAGAAATTTCTGGGTGTTATAAAATACATTTGAAAAACATTTAATATATCCTTTTAACAAAGAATTATTTTAAGTACGATAGTTGACATACAAAATATTATGAATACTGATCATAGAAATAAATCATTCAAATGAATAAAATGTGGTGAACTATGAGTTTTTCTAATCAAATGAATAGTTCCCGACGATGTTCTAGACAAAAATTTTCTGGATTGAGTTTTCCCAATAATCATTATATGAAGTTTTAAAGTCACAAAAGTGAAGCTACTATTTTTATTCTTTCAAGTGGTTTCTTATAAAACATATATGATAAATAATTTAATAGGCCCCTAATGTTTGAATTCAACGATATTTTAGAAATGTTGGAAATGATTCATAATTCAAGAAGCTTTAGGAAGATTCTAGTTGATTTTATAAGCTTCTAGAAAAATTCAAACACGGAAGATATTTGGTTTTGGAATTCATTGGACTAATAAAGTGAATTTTTACTAAATTTCCCTCTTCTAGAGAACCTATAATGAGGGTTCTAAAATTTCATCAATCCATGACATTGTTCATAGATAAATTAAAGCTAAAACACTGTAGAATTTGTGTAAAATGTGGGTTTCCAGCCTATGTTCTATTTCATGTAGATTAATATTATTTGATAGAGGATTATGATAAAAGTATTATAGAGCATTTCCTAATAGTGATTTGAGAGGGAGAGTTAAAAATAATAGTTATCAGGACATGTATTTCAAGAAGACTATTAGGTTCTATGGTTTTTTAAATTAGAATGAATAAATTGTAGAAAAAGAAGCACATGTTTAGTGAAGTCCATCGAATGGATTTTACAAGATGAAGATAGGAACACCGGAATGAAATTAATAGATTGAGGAATCTAGTGGACATTCTGAATAATATTTAATAAAGAGAACTTCAAAAGTTACATAATTATGTAGTGGCTCATGTTTTGTATTAAAAACATTATAAAGTTTTGGGGGTTACTTTAATAATTCTATTTTGGACGTAGAAGTAGTCTAATAAGAGTTGGCTTAAAATTTTTAATCACTTATTTATAATAGTGAATTTTTAATGAATCGTGGTGATGGACATGATAATAATGTAGGCTCTCACACTAAGGCCAAACATTATAAATAATTTTTGTGTTTTTATACTTCTAGTTTTAAGGAATTTCATAATTTTACAGGTCATTTTAATGAAAACAACTTTAAAAAGTTGATCTGTTAAATTTCATAAATATGTAATATTTCAATTATAACACCACTCATTCCAGCCCCCCTATTAGTGGTTCAATGATCCTTATGAGATTTTTAACTATATGATTCTATTTAATGGAAGTGTTCTCGAAAATCAACCTAATGAGATAATGTCAGAGAGACAAAGTTGATAAGCCCTAAACTCATCTAATAAATAATAGGCAAGGTTATAAAAATTAATTTTTTTATAAATGTAGGAAAATATTAGTTGAAGAGTTATGTATAGAATAATATTTGAGATATATAATATTATATTTTTGATAAGGTGTTTCTTTATATATCTCATTAGAAATGGGTTATGATATTTATCAAAAAACAAATGATGAAACTCTAGAATAATGGTCACTTTAAGATCATTAATCACGTTATGTATGAATAATGTCATCTAGCACATCCACCAAATATCTATAAGTATAATGATGTGTTTCATTTATCACAGTTGGGAAAGTCAAAAATGGATCCACTATAGGTACAGGGCTCATTGTTTTTGCAATTGAAACATGAAATCTACTTTCTAGAACAACCACTGGATATATTGGATTTAAGATATAATGTGTTTCTTAACAAGACTAATCACCTTGAAAAAGTTATATAAATGAACCATAAGTTTGAGGATGCTACATGGGAACTATAGGATGTAAAGAGACACAAGTACCCTCAATTGTATTTATCCAAGTTCTGAAAATTCAATGATCAAATTATTTTAATTGGATTAGAATGTAATGAACCAAAATTTAAATGTATATTTCCCATCAAATAAACATTTTACTAGATATTTTTTCTCACAATAAACATTGAACCAAAATAAAAAAACAAAACCATAGAAATATAAGCATCATAAAGAAGTCATTTAAACTAATTTTTCACATCCTATTTTCAAATATTGTGTTTATTTTTACATATAAAAACTATAATGATTCCAAAAAATAGTTTTTAAGAAGTTTATCTATCTATAAAATGTAAATTTTTTTTAGAAAATATATTTATTCTTACATGTAGTATTGGGGTTTTTATCATTTTATGCCTATCAAATCTCTTAGATTAATATCAAAAATATTTTATTAGATATATATACATTATATTTCATTAATATCATTCACTAAATTTAATTATTTTAATTTATTATGTTAAAACAACATTGTTAGTATAAAATAATTTCCTTTACATTCAATTTGTTTTTATATTCATTTCAAATTAATGGAAAACCTATGATTTTTTATTTTATTTGGGTAAAACATATATTTTTATTTGTTTTTAAATCCTATTCAAAGCCACTAATTTATATTCATGTTTAATATTAATATATTAAATAAAAAAAATTAATAATATATATATTCCTAGTAAAACTTGATCTTTTGTGAAACACTACTATCAAAAAATTCTTTATTTCATGTAACACAAGCTAACTCAGTATTGCATTCATTGAAAGCTAAATCATAAATTTAATTTATTCAAAATTGTAAAATATATTCTATTGTCTTAGATTATTGAATTCCCTTAAGTGAGTGGTGTTTTGTTCATACATGATATCAAATAAATGTTATTCTTTTAAAATTTTCTGGGTGTTATAAAATACATATGAAAAAACATTTCATATGTCCTTTGGATATAATTTTTTTTGAATGTCAACAATTGAAATAAAAATGTCAATAAAATTGAACATAGAAAAAAAAAATTCATATGAATAACATGTGGATAAGTGAGGATTTTTTAAATTAGATTAATTATTCCTTAAAAAGTTCTAGACTAACATTTTCAATGCTATGTTTTAGAAATAATCTTTAGAAAAAATTTTAAACTCACAAAAGTGATGGTGTTGGTTTTGATCATTCAAGTGATTTATCATAAAATAGAAATAAGGAAGAATTGAAGAGATTCATAATGTATGAATTCAAGGATATTTGAGAATGGATGGAAATAGTAGAGAATTAAAGATAATTTAATATAATTCAGGTCATTTTTATAATCATCTAGTGAAATTTCAACATGCCAGATTTTCATTTTTTGAATTCAATTGAGCGATAAAGTTAAGTTTTTCATAATTTTTCTACTTATAAAGAACCTATAAACAGAAGATTAAAAATGAATTAATATTTAATAGTGTTCAAAAACACTCAAAATCTAAAACACTACAAAATTTGTGTGAGAAGTGAGTTTCTAGCAAATTATCTCTTTCATGTTAAAAAATATTTTATGAAAGAGTTTTATGATCATAGTATCATACAGTGTATCGTAATTGATATTAAAGATATTGATTTAAAAATATTAGTTATAAAGAAATGTTTTAGAAGAATATGGGGATCTATGGATTTCTAAAGAAGACATAATATATGGTAGAAAAGGAAGCACAATTTTAGTGACATACATCGAATGGATTTTTCGAGATGAAGACAAGAACACCATACATACATTAGTGGATTGAGGAGTTTAGTGTACATTTTTAATTTTCATATTTTAAGTATAGTTTATAAGGTTTCATACATTTTTCACCAAGATTTGTAGGGAAATAATTTTAAACTGGTTAGGGCTAATATAATAATACCTATTGGGAAATATTAGAGCCTAACATGAGTTAGCTCAAAAAAAATTTCACTTATTCTTTATAGTGAATTTTTTGCTACCCATGGGAGTGGCCATGATAAGGATGTATGTACCCACACTAAGACCAAGCCTTTTAAATATTTTTTTGTTTTTTAAATTCCTTGGTTTAATGTTTTTGATATTTTTAGAGGACATTGTATATAAATTTTCACTAATAAGTTGATGGGGTTAAATTACAAAAATCTATAATTTTTAAAATATACCACCACTGATTAAACCCCCCACCATATTAGGTATTCAATGATACTTTAATAATTTTAAACTACATAAGGCACTTTGTTAGAAGAGAAATCAGACTCTGAAATAAAGGGACGATGTTAGAGACAGAAAATTAAAAAGACCAAACCTTATCATAGAGATGGTAGAGAAGGGTTAGAAAAATAATTAGTGTATGAATGCAAATCAATGTCGATTGAAGAGCTATAGAGATAATAAATGATGATATATATAGTTTGATGTTTGTGATAATTTGTTTCTCTTATTATCTCCTTGGAAATAGGTGGTGATATTTAATAACAATAAAATGTTGAATGTTATGTATATTAGTTAATTTGATATACTAAATCATGTCATGGTTGAATAATATCACTTAGCACATCCACCCGATCTCTCCAATGTTAATCATGTGTTCTATGTATCACTTTTGGGATAGTCAAAAATAGATCCCCAAATGTACATAGTTCAAATGTTATGAAGTTGGAACATGAACTCCCTTATGTGGAATAACCATTGCATATCCTGGATTGCAGAGATAATGTTTTTTGGAACTAGACCACTCACCTGGATAAATTTCAAAAGAGGAACCATAAGTTTGAGGAAGCTACATTTGAACCAGAGGATGTAAAGATACAAAAGTACCCTAAAATATTTATATCCATGTACCAAAATTTCAAGGATGAAATTATTTAAATAGGATTAGAATGTAATGATAAATGATTTTAGTGCATATTTCCCATTAAATAATAATTGTGTTGAATAGTTTGTTGCACAAGCAACACTGAACCTAAATGAATAACAAAACCATATAAATATAACCATAATAATGAATTAATTTTCAAAGAGAATAAATATATGCAACCATATAGAAAAGTATACTTTTGAAATATATATAAAAATTATAGTTTAACACGTAATTTATATGAAATAAGGATAAAAACAATTAATAATCTAAAATATCATTTTCTATCAAAAACATTTTTTACTATATTTTCTATATTTACTTATAAAATATGTTCTCATATTTCAGTATATATATTTATAAAAATTTGCAACATTTTTTTCAATAAATAAAAACTATATCTTATATTGAATTTTTTGGATTTGGTTAAAAATATTTATTTTGAGGTGAATAGTGTGAAATAATATTTTTATTAAAATTGATAATTTTATGAAATTATTTGTATCTAAAAAATAATTTGAAAATTTTAAAACCCTTTTCTACCTAGAAAAACAATTTTAAAATAAAATTTATAAATATGAAATGTTTATTTTAGTTTACAAACCAATGTTTTATTTTTTCACACATATATTACTTTATTCTCTAAATCTATTTTAAATACATTATACATTAATTATTTCAATGTAATTTTTTATCGCACGTAGATCATGTATTTAATAAAATATAATATAAATTTGGAATATAATGTTTCATATTATTTAATAAGTTCCATTTTATTTTGAGGCACAAAAATTAATTACATATGTGAAAAAAAATTACCACAGTAAAAATCAGAAAGGTTAAAATGAGTTAACTAAATGGGTAAAAGACCTAGGATGTTAAAAATATGTTTTCAATTGAATGTTTTTGGTGTCATAAAAAACCGTGTCCTTACTCCCTTATTTTCCATTTTTTCTCCTTGATATGTGAAACATGTGCTCTATTTATATTAAGATTAAATATTTTGACGAATTTTATTCTCACCACCTATAAAAGGGTATTTTCACAACACATTAAATACCTTTCAAAATATATATTTCCTTTTCAAACTATTCTATTTTTCATTTTCATAAAATCTATTTACACTTCCATTATTTATGGGTCAATATATTTTTGAAAAAATACTTTATTTTCTATGAAATTCCTTGTGGGGTGATCAATATTCTCAGAATAATTTCTATCATTTCCAAAACACTATTTCATTTATATCCTTCCCTATAATGTATATTTTTCAAAATATAATTTCTTGAAAAGAGTATGTAAATTATCAATATTATTTTTATATTTTGGTAATAACCATTAACCATCATTCTGATTTTCCATTAGGAAAATTGAAAATATCATTTTTATATTTGTGCAGAATATTACCTCCACAAACTAACATGTCTCAATTTTCATCTAGTATAATTTTTATCTAAATAAATTAATAAAAATAGTATTAAACACCTAAAATAAATATATATTTTAATTAATATTCAATAATAATGAAAATATTCCAAAAGAAACAACTTCCATTGCCATAGTCATCTTTTAATTATCGTATGTTAATAATTAGTTCAGTTTAGCCGACTACATGAATAGCTATATAAAATAATAGAACGTATTACTATAAGATCAAAATTATTATCAATATATGATATAAATAAGTAAATGATTATTTTTTATTGGTTCTATAGTTGTAAAATTAATATTAAACTCGATAATTAATATTCCAATTTATGTTCATTAAAATTCATATAAACATACTCATTGTTGATATAATCATTAAGGATAGTAACTAAAATTAATACAGAATTAAATTATTACATCGTAGATAATAATAAATATTCAATTACATTACCTTTTATGTGTTCTCCCAGCTAGAACTCCAATGCATTGGGTAAGTATTATGTTCTTTAGAAAATTATATTGGATGTTGGTTATATAGTTATGACAATTTTTATGGTGTCTATATGGGTTATGTAAGTGTTGTGTATGGGTTTATTGAGATGGTGGTCCAAGATACTAACATGTTTTATCTATTAATTCTATGGATTTAGGATGTTTCTCTTTATGGGGAATGATATCACATGCCTCATGATTATTGATTCTTTTGACTATTTCCATTTTTAAAGACTTATGGAATGTTTTCATAATTGATAATTTAGGTATTTGTGGGTATGAATTTTATTATGTAATACAAATTAAATTTGATTATTTCATCATAAAATTATGATTTTCATATGCTCAGTGAGGTAATTTACTTGTTAATTCTCACATTTTCCCTTAGTGAGATTTTAGATCACCATTGAATGTTTATTTTTCCCCGTGTTATAACAAATGAGGTTGGACGAGTCATATCTAGAATGGATTTCATATGGAATATGATGATGTATTAATGTTAAAAATAAATTTTGGCTTATGTTGGTGAAAAAATATTTTAATTTAATGGTAATGTATAAAATATGGTTTTGTCCTAATTTATTAAAACTCTAAATGAAAAAGGGCCTTGATAATGTAAGTGATCTAGGTTTTCCTTTTCTTGTATTCTAATTTTAATTGGAAAAACTGGGTTGTAATTATCATCATAAAAACGGGAAATATAAGACGTAAGATCCCAAACCGTTATTTATATTTCTGTAGTATTTTTACATGTAATCTTTTGGATTTTTTTAGTAGTTTTTGTTTGAGATATATTTTGGTGATTTGGGTAAAAATTATTGAAAATTGGGAATAAGAGGGGAATTGTATAGTTGGTGAATGGTTTTCCCAACACATGGGCCCATCCCATAAAACCTTGTGAACCCAAAGAAAGAGGATTGACATGACCAATGAATATTTTTTAAAACAATGAACCCAATTAGGAGAAATTGTGCCACCCACTAGAAGATGTGCATGATTATGAAACATGGTTTGGTAAATCATGTTCCCCTACCCAGGAAGCCATGTTTTAGTTATAATTACCCTGAAAAATATTTTTAAAATACCTAAAGCACCAGTATTAACACCAAATACACCCTATATTTTCCCTGAATAATTATATCATCATTGGAGGCTCTTGTATAGATTTTAGACCATTCTAACCTCAATTCATAATGATTCAAAGCCCAGGTGAACGATCGGCACCTCCAAGGGTATGTTGTTTCTTCCCAACTAGTTATCTCTCTCCCTCAACTCATTCTAGATAAAAGAGGGATGTTTTATCTGATATAGGAAATATTATTCATCAAGATTTGATGGATCTTGTTTCTCTTTATCATGGATCTAGATTTCACATCTAGATCATCTTCTATATCATGTTCTTGTTTGTTACACATTTAGTGGGGTCTTCTTTTGGAAAGCATTTATCCATGATCTTGAGATTGGAGGTCAAAATTCAATTAATATAGTCTTCATCCTAATTGTGTGTATATGTTTTTAGATTTCAACTAGCATGTTGAAAATTAATGTTTTAATTTAATAAAATAATTAATTTATTAATCTATGGAAACATGGACTTCGATTACAAAAATAGTGAATTAATTATTGGAATGTGTGATTGTGGAATTGAATGGGGAATTGGGATTGTGAAATGGGATTAATTAATCATTAAGTTAATTAACAGTGACTGTAATGTGTTTTAAATTAATTGAAATGGGATTAATTAATGGTTGAATCAATTAACGGTTATTATTATGATAATATAATTTACTGGATTAGATTTATTAATTATTGAAATAATAAATTTTTATTTTTGTGAATATGAAATTGATTAAATCCGATTAATTAATCATTTAATTATTTTAGGGATTATATGTTTATATGGTTCTATAGTGAATTTCCCTATTATTCCATGTGAATTAAAGTGTTGAACCATGATTGATTGATTAATTTAAATGGTACACATTAATCATATTTTTTAATAAATGGTCGGTTGTTGATTAAACATTATTGATGTGATATGTGTGATATTTTTATATATGTGATATTCGTGTGTGGGACATGGTCTAATGTATCTGAAGCTTATAGTGATAAATGTTGATATTCGTATGTGTGACATGGCCTACTATGTCCAAATCATATAGTGATAAATGTTTGTGGAATGTGGACTACTTCTTTAAAAGTCCACATGTGTGATTGTTTTCTAAATGATTTTTGGTTCCCATACTACTTCTTAAAATACCCATAAGATCCAAGGCCAGAAAATTTAGGCCCAATATTATGTCATGAGAATATGGTTCCAATTAGGCATAATAATTAAATAAACTGAAATAGTAATGAAATTCCATGTGTTATATTGAATTTTGAATTGAAAATGTTATATGGGTCTAACTGCGTCATAGGCCGAAGTTTGTTTTGAGAGTTCCAATTTCCCCGATAACCCCAGAGTTAGGTGGTAAAAATTTAGAGTATACAAATTAAAGTAAACTAGATAAATTATTTATTGTATTTATTCTTTATACAACTTTATACAGAATTATTTAAAATAAATTGTTTTTGACGTTGATCGGGTGGCCTTATGAGTTCTACTCACACCCTACTTGGGCTGCCTGATAGGTAACTGAATAGATTTCATTGTTGTATGATAGGTTAAGGATAGGGGCCCCATGTTATATTGATGATATGGGACATACCATGGATGATGTTATCATACTTGGTTTTGAGTCCCACTTGGGATTTTTCCATGTATTTATTTCAGGTTTTCATATTGAAAATTATTGGGTATTTTGAAGTACATATCTATTGTTATGTTTTGGATATTGTATTTTATGTTTTTGTCATCATGTCATACAAGTATTGTACTTATTATGGTCATATAATTTGGTTATAATTATTTATTTCTGTTGTTTTTCTACATTGAAAAACATTATATAGTTTCCCCATGATCAATACTATACCCTCAATGTTAGTCGGAAGCCTATGTCATATGGGGGGGCGTGCATGAGGTCATGTGACCAACCACACCAGGGAATTAATGTGTGGAACCCACATCGGTATGTTATAAAGGGGTATCAATTGGGGTTTTATTTTCATTTCTTGTGTCATAATATTTATGAAATGTAGAAATTAGAATATGATGAGTCTCGCATTGGTTAAGATCTACTCCATGGGATTAGTTATAAAATGTATGAAGGTACAAGTTATTTACCTAGGGTGGGATTGTTGTAATTGATGTGTGTTGTTACAGTTGACATTATTTTACCATGAGTGACGCACATGTTCTATGATATGATAATTGTTTTTGATAACTTATAAGATTTGAATTGTGGGTCCGTACAAAATGATATTTTACTATACATGCATCATTCTATGAACTTTGGATTATTATGTGACACGAATCATTTAGGCACATAGAGAAAACCAGATTTTAGGAAGTTTTGTAATTGAAATTTCTCATCTTCTCTTGTTTGTTTTTAATTAAAAATCATCCTAATATGAAATTAAATGTTGTAAAATGATGTAAATGTGAATTATTTGGTGTCTAATGGTAAACACGAAAATGAAATGAGTTAAAGCTTTTTTAACCATGACCTAGGTGTAGGATGGTAAATGGTAGTTATAGTGCTTCAGTTTTGACTGTGGGGAATGCTTTGGGGAAATGAATTGTTATAGATATTCTGAATCCCTCTTATGAAATGTGTTAATATTTTTAATGTTTCCTATGTAATTTATTTGAAATTTTAGAGATCTGCCTCCAAAATAATGCATGTTCATAGGATGACCGGAGGTTATGGATGATGATCATCTACCATTAGTGGAACCCAAGTCAACGATAATACGAGGTCAAGATGCATGAGAGAATATCTGAATGACCTTTTATCGATTCATGTAGTCTATTCATTGAGGCCTGAAGTTCGTTGTGAAATTTTTTTGATCTTATATCAGGGTTTCAGTTTCAGCACCGTCCAACTTTCACTAGAGATAGTGGACCTAATGAAATTGATTTCGAAATTGGATCTATCAAGATGATACTTATCAACATGGATACTTATACAAATAATATATTCACATTGACTGTTTAAATGTCACATAATCAAGCTAAGAGATGGTGGGGCATATTTTCTCAAGATGAATAGAAAATTATTATGGAGTGGTAGGAATTTCAAGGGAAGTTCTTAGAAAAATTTTATCCTATGACTCTCATGTGGGAGAGAGTAACTATGTTCGTGTGACTGGCTAGGGGGAGTATGTCTATGATGGACTATACGAGAGGCTTCTCAAATTTGTAATATTTTTCTCAAATATTGGTTTGAGATTAGTCTACTTTATAAAAAAATTCAGGATTGGTTTAAATGTGAAATTAACTACCATGTGAATATATTCAAGATGATTAAGTTTTCAATGGGTGTAAATAAGTATCTCATTTCTGGGGGGAGCCTGAGAGATTCATCTCGTGGAAGAAAGGTGGTTTCTATTGTATGATCAAGAGGTTTGACTTCTGAGAGCAGAAAGTGTCACTACATGTATTTTAGCTAGGATGACAACAAGAGGTTATTCTTGGTGAAAAGGATCAATAACATAGGACCTTACCAATATTATTTGTCACTAGTGTGGTTGGTTGGGTCACCTTTGTAGATAGTTTCCCCAACCATAGGTAGAGTATCTAGTTTACAGTCGGATGTGTCATCTATAGAGGTTCTATATGAACCCTGACGAACATGTGGAGATGGGGAAGCTAGGAAGAATCATGATGTTGGAGGGGAATCATATACACCAAATTATTCTAGAAGTTATAGTTCTATTGGGCATAGAGGAAAAGGTTGTGTACATGGTACATATTGGAAAGATACCTCATATCATTAGATTGGTGCATCTCAGGGATCTCAGAATTCAACACATAGAAGAGGGGTATGGAAGTTACATGTAGTTCATACTACACTGGTGGATATTGATATTAGACCATCAATATTTAGTGGTACTATTATTATATATTTTGTGTTAAGTAGTGCCTTATATGATACTAGTACCTCTTATTAAATCATATCTTCAAAACATGTGAATGGTTTTATCTTTGTGGTGGAGTTATTGAGTGGGATATGACGATAAATACATCAATGTGAGTTCAATCGAGAGACATCTGTTTGTGAAAGGGCTGTTCTCTCGAGGTTGTGGAAGATGATTTCCTTTGGTATCATTATATTCTAGATATCCCAGGCTTCATCCTAATTATGGGTATGGACTGGCATGTAGCTGCTAAGCACACATTTATTATTACCTATAGAGATTGAATTTTATGTCTCCTGGTGTTGAAAATTATATTCATCATCTAGAATCAGAAATCATGGTGGGTCATACATGGTGACTTCATTAGTAACTGGGGGAGCATGACATCCAGTTTTATTGTCTATTATTTCATGATGGGGGTTAGAATCATGACGTCTTTCCACCCGTAGTGGATATTTTTTAAGATTTGTTTCCTGATTTCTTCTTGTGTCTTCCAACTCAGAGATATGTGGAATTTTTTATTTATCTCATGTTGGGGGTATATATGATTTCTATTACACCATACAGAGTGTAACTGATGAAGCATAAATAGATTAAAACTCATATAAACGAGTTCATGGAAAATGGGTTTATCCATCCAAGTAATTTTCCTTGGTGTTCTCTAGTATTATTTTCTCAAAAGGCTTATGGGATAATATGCTTCTATGTTGACTACTAGATGTTTATCCTAATGAATATGAAGAATTGGTATCCCCTTCCACGTATCAATGACCGATTTCACCAGTTGAGGGGAGCTTGTGTCTTTTTGAAGGTTGAATTAATATTAGCATATCATCAGTTTAAAGTTTGACTTTCTAATATACCTATAACATATTTTAGAAGAATATATGGAATATATAAATCCATCACGATTCCATTCAGTGTGAAAACTCACCAAAATTTCTTATGGATATAATGAATAGGATCTTCCACCATCACCTAGATTAGTTTGTGGTATTGTTTGTGGATGAAATTTTGTTGTTCACCATGACTCATGATGAACATTCCCGTCAACTTCACATCATCCTAATTAAACTTACAGATAATTGAATATTCTCCTTCTTATCTATGTGTCAGTTTTGTATTGATCATGTACACTTCTTGTGACACATCTTCTCAGAGGAGGATGTGATAGTGGAACCAAAGAATGTACAGGTATTTGAATATTGGGACAAAAAAAGATTTTTTTATCTGTAGATTTCTTGGTTTATATGGATATTACTGGAGGATCACCAATTAATGTTCCCAATTAGAAGCACCACTTTCAAGCATGATGAAAAATGGAGTAATGTTCTAAGGGGTAGAAACATGTGATAATGCCTTCTAGGAGATAATGAAGTGGTTGACTATGACACCAATCATGATTTCGTTGATCTATGTGAGTTGTATATGGTGTTTTGTGAGGCTTCTAGAATAGGACATAGAGTAGCTTCAATGAATGGATATTGAGGTGTGTTGTATGGTTCTCGGTAGTTGGGGCCACATGAGAAGAAATATCATACACATGAACATGAATTTTTTGTAGTGGACTATTCATTGAAGTTATATCAAAATTATCTATTAAGTGAGAAGTTTATAATGTATACTAATAATAACAGCTTAATGTATATCTTTTTTAGTGATATATTAATCACCCGTAGTAGATGTGGTCTTATTTATGCATTCATTCAATTTTAAACTAGCATATACACCCGTGAAAAGAAATAGTGTTGTTGACACTTTAAGAAGAAAACCCAAAACAAATACCATTGAAGAGTCTATTGGTAAGTGGAATATGATGACCTTACTAGATGAGATGCATATTGTAGTTTAGGAGACTCAAAAGAAAATGAATCTCATATTAGTTTTAGTAGAGTAAACACTTTTGAGATGGATCAGAGATGGACAATATGTGGAGTTTTTATTTTTCTCTTCGAGGGAAGGCCTTGATGTTGTAGAGACTCCATCAGACTAGATGATAGATGAGGATGAGATCATCAATGCTAGTAACCAGGTTGTTGTGCCTATGATTATGTGGGTGGATTTTAGGGGTCAATTACATGCCTCGAAGTGTTAAGTACATTCATGTGCGACCAAAATGTATCATGACCTATGTCGATTATTTTTTTGTCCTTCTCTGAAAAATATATAGTAGGTTTTGGGACATGATTCTATGCCTCTCCATAGGTGAAGGTTAAGCATAAACAACCTGGTGGATGACTTTTGTTGTTTCCCATTCCGGTATGGAAGGCAAATGATGTTACCATGGATTTTTATTGTGGGTATCATGAGGATACTTCATAAGAGTGATTACATTTGGGTATTTTTGGACCTTTTGACAAAGGTAGAACATTTCTTACTAGTATGAGAGGCATTATCTATGGGGAATTTGGGAGACATATACATTCAAGAGATAGACCATCTGGGTGTGGTGCCATAGACTATAGATTTATACTGTTACTAACACTTTCAATATAATTTCTGACAGATCTCATATATGGTGCTTGGTATACATATTTTATTATCAATTACATTCCACCGACAAAAATATGGGTAGATGGAGCATACTATACTAGTGTATGAGGATATACTTCAGGCATGTGTCATAGTCTTTGGATGTTATTTGGAGAACCACATATCTTTGGTGGAGTTTCCAATATAAATAGATATTAGGAAACTATTTAGATGACACCTTAAAACCCTTTTTATGGTAGGCCATATAGATCATATCTATACTAGATGGAGGTAGGTGAATGAGAGTTGTTAGGACTGAGTCTCATACAGTAGGTGTCATAGATGGTTCAATTGATTCAGAAATATATGTCTATGGATTAGATTAGATAGAATTTTTATGTTGTTAGACGTCAAGGACCCCTGGAATTTGTTGTTCATGGTCTTATATTGAATTGGGTGTCTACTAGATTGTGTCACCGCAGGATACCGAGGCAAGGAATGGTGGTTCCTTGATTCGTAGAACTATTTTTTGTTATTTATGGAATTTGTTTTCTATCATACTAATTGGATCTTCCACATAAATATAGTTCTATGAAAAATATTTTTCATGTGTCAAAAATTCAGGTGAATCATCCCTATAATTCTCATGTGATCGGTGTGGATGATGTTGAGATATAAATAGATGAATCTTTTGAGAATCATCTGATACGTGTGTTGGATCATAGTGAGAATATATTAAATAAAAAATTGGGAGAGTGAGAAGAATATATAATGGGTGAATGGCCCAATCATTTTTCCATGGTATCTTAGAGATACATGGTAGTACAGCTCGAGGATGATCTATTATAAGGTGGGGAGATTATAAGATCCCAAACATGTCTATATATGTCTCGAGAACACTTAATGTACTATTTTTCTTTTTTGAGAACGTCTTGTATTGGTGTTTACATGGGTTATTTTGGGTGAAATTTAAAGAAAATTTGAAATAAGAGGGGAAGTGTACAGTTGGTGTATGCTTCTCCTAAACCATTCAGCCATCCCATCAAACAATGCAATCTCAAACAGAGGTAACACTCATGGAAATTTCATAGTTTGTGAAACCATGCACCTTATTATGAGAAACCATGCACTCCAACCCCTAGAATAGGCACACAAAGATAATTGTCACGGTATGAAAAAACGTTCTCCCCTGCTCTAGAAACCATGGGTAACTTTTTAATTACACCAAAAATTATTTTGAAAATTTTGTGACCCTGGTATTAACCCCAAATCAAAACTACATTGACTCTAAATTAATTTTATCATTTTTGTAACTAATTTTATGGATTCCAATTCCCTTCTACGCTCTTTTCATGACGATTCTAACTATGGACTGATGATCTCCACCTCCCCGAGTAAATGGTTTCTTCTGGATTAGATATATCACTCCCAATTCTCTGTTTGGATAAAATATGGATGGTTTATCAAATCATAGAATAGGGTTTGATGTATATTTTATGGATACTTTTCCTATTGATCTTGGATTTTTGATTATGATCTTTATCTTGTGCCTTGTAATGTTCTAGACCATTCTACATAAATTGGGGATTTCCTCTATTGAGAAGTTAAAAAATCTTGAGGTGGAATGTATGAATTAAATCTCATATTCATGATTCCAATTTCCTGTATGTGTTGTTATATCTCAATTGGAACGTTGAAAATTGAATCTGGAATTGAATAAATTAATTAATAAATTAATTTATAGAAACATGGAGTTTGATTAATTAATTGGTGAATTAATTAATGGAATGTCTGGTTATTGAATTCAATGGAAATTTTCGATTGTAAAATTGGATTAATTAACTATTGAATTAATTAATGTTGATTGTTATGATTTTTTAATTGATTGAAATTTTATTAATTAATTGATGAATTAATTAAAGGTGATTTTCATAATTATGTAGTTATTTGAATTGGATTAATTGATTGTTGAAATAATTAATAAATATTGTTGTGACTATGAAATGAATTGAATTAGGTTGATTAATTATTTAATTAATTATCTGATTAAAGGGTTAAAGGCTTTATTGGTGATATAACATATTATTCTATGTGAATTCTATTATTGACCAATGATTTGTTGATTAATTTAAATGCTACACTATAATGAAAATATTTAACAATAGGTATAATGTCGACTAAATTTGAATGATTGTATATATGTTTTATTATGATATATGTGGTAATCATGTCTATGACATGGTAGAAAACCTCAAAGTCCCATTGTGAAAATTAATTATTTTTGTGTGTGGATCGTGTCCAGCTACGTCAAATGGACATAGTGATAAATGTGCTCAGGAACACACTACTACTTCGAAATCCTCCTTGTCTGATTTTTTGATAAATGAGTTGTGGATGACAGATTGTAACTTCAAATATCCACGAGGTCCTAGACATAGAGATATAAGCCCAAAATGTTGGAATTGGACTGTGGTTCTAGTTGAAAGTAATAATTAAGTGAAATTATTGGATAATGAAAGCACATTCTTTATATTGAATTGTGAATTGAATTTCTGTTATGGTTAAGACTCTGATATGGGATGATGTAGTTACTAAGAGTTAGAGTGTCCCCAATAACCCCATAGATATGTGGTTTAAAAAAGAGTAATTGAATAAATGTAAAATTTTTACATTATTTCATTTATTTATTTTTTATAAAACTATATACACTGTTATTGGATAGACATTGTCCAGGTGGATGTTAGTGGTGGACTAATGAGTTTTACTCTCAATTGAGTCAAGATTCATGGTTGATATGTGAATATATTTCATGGTTGCTTGATAGGTTAAGGTCAAGGGAACTATGTTAGATGGATGAAATGTGATGAAGCATGGATAAAGGATTTGTACTAGGTTGTGGGTCCTTCTTGGGAGTTTTTAGTGTCTTCATTTATTTTGGGTTTTTTATATTTACACTAGACACGTATTTGGAATTACATATCTACCATTGAGTTTCTTATTTTGTACTTAATTTTTGGTGATAATGTGATAATGGTGTTATTATGGTCATGGTTATTTCATTATGTTATTATTTATTTCCACTATTGTTCTACAATGATAATGAGGTTTTAGTCTCCCCACAACGGATAATACACCCTCTATGCTAGTCGGATGCCTCTGGAATATAGTGAGGTGCTCCAGAGTTCATGTGACCAACCAATTTGGGGCACCAATTTTTGGCTACAAGGTGATGACTTTACATAATGTTTATGAATTCATCACAAGATCCAAGTGTTTTGGTCATGGGAAATTAAATTTGGTATCAATGGTCGATTTAGAAAAGTATGGAGATTATGATGTATTCATGTGAGGTTATATTAAGTGTTTTGGATACCATTATAGTTATATATGATTAAGGATGATCATATGTCCAATGTCTTAGACACCCATTTATGGTTTAAAGTGATGATATCATATAGTGAATATTGACAATTTGGGAGATGTTTTTTGGTTTGGGGTGTTTATAACCCCTTGGATCAGCATGAAGTGTTAATCAGAGAGAATATATTTTTCATCTTGAAAGAAGTAAAGGGAAACCTGAAGTTCAAGTGACAACCCATCACATCCTTCAAGGTCGCAGGGCTTTAATCCATAACTGATGGGTGAAAATGGTGTAGCGCCTACCACAAGGAAATACGATGCACTAGTTTGTTGGAAATATTTACTGGTAAATATTAATAGTATTTTAGAAACATATGAAATTTTATTTGAGTAATAATGGGTTATATGTCTTGGAATGATATATGATAAAAAGACATCTAATCTTCAAGTTTAGAACATAGTTACTGAACATTTGAATAATTACTAATTTAGTTATAAATGGAATAATTTTGTTTCACCTTTGGGGTTTACAGTTGATTTTAAGGGATTATTCTATCATATGATGGCTTATCCATTTTGGGAGTTATCTTACCATGTGAAAAAAATTAGTTTTCGTTAATTTTTTACGAAATAAGGAATCGATTGACATCACTTTTATGATTATGTGGTAATTAAAATATTATTATAGTGCTTTTGGTGTGAAAAAATCATCTTGAATAATAACCTTCTATATAAAAATATGATATTGTTTTATAAATTTTTTAATGGGTGATATTTTACATGCCATGTATGTATATTTCATTATTCTTTCATTCTAGATGAAGGATGAGTCCTTCATATTTGGAAAAATTGTCTAGAAATAAAATGTTATCTTGTTACTATATCCAGTGATGATATTAATGACCCTGTCCATCTTTATTTTTCTAGTGTTTTTTGTTATTGACATACTCTTGAAAAATTTCCCTCTAACTCTCTATTTGTCCATTGGAATTAGTTTTCCCTTCTAAATCCATCTTTTATTTTCCAACCAATGTTATCCCTATGTGAAATCTTAGTTATGGGTAAAATAAGGGGAAATTTTAGTCTCTCATCTTCACTTTTACCAGTTCTTTCATTATTTCATTTGTACAACATGGGATTCCATAAATTATTTCTAAAATAATGATAATCCAATGACAACCAAGATGAATTTTAGTGGAAAATCATTTTAGTGGTGGTAGGATGTAACATCTAGATATTTTATGAAATATATCATACCAAATAAATTTAAATAATTTGATAGATTTTTTCACATTCTATTCAAATATTATATTATGTTATACAAAACACCATTTTTATCTTTTATTTCATGTAAACTAAAGTTTCATTGGTATCTTTTTTCACATGCAAGGTCGAGTCTTACTGGAAAACAATACGTTATTAATATTATTATTTAACATAATAGATATCACTATGACATTTGAATGGAGGAATTGAATAAGTGTTAATAAATTATTAAAAAAATGGTTTACACATGTCTATATAATTATTAAATGTTAAAATGAATTAGAAATGAAAATAAAAACCAATTGAATATAAATATAATGTTTTTATAAAAAAATATGTGTATGCATTGAAATAAGTTTTGTTATAAAAAATTAAATTAATAAATATTATTAAATGATATAATTAAAATTTTCATATTATATATTCAATAAAATCTTTTAAAATTCATCAAATAGGTTTCATAGTGATAATATAAGAACAAGTCCAATTTTTTTGCATAAAAAGATGTATTTCTCTGAAAGGTAGTTTTTCCACCATTTAATTGAAGAGTATTTTTAAATCTAAATTTTGAAAAATTTTATAAATTTTATTTTTTAAAAAATTATTTTTTAAATCAAAATAATAAAATATTGATATGATGATTTTTTTATTTTAATGATAAGTTTAACATTTTCTGGAATAGTAAAAACTAATGAATTTTAATTGAAAATTGCCTCTTCATAAAATATATTTATATAGTTAAATTATATATTAATATTTAATTAAATTAAAATTAATTAAATTATACATCATTTAATTATATTTTGGATATTGGAATCAATTTCAAATTTATATTGGATTTAAAAAAATTCAAACATTTGAACATTCTCGCTTTTAAAACTCATCGTCTTATCCAGTCTATAGGATTAATTTTAAATTATTTTTTTCCACATAAAATATTTTACTTTTTAAAAATAAATAAAATATTTGGAATAATATGAATTAATAATTTATAATAGTTTTATCATATTTCTTTACCTAAAATATCAATTAAAATTAATTAAAGTGATTAAGGTAAAAACAAGTTTACTTAGTGGATAACTTTAATCATGATAGACCAGATGACTAGAAACGTGTTAGAAACCCCATTTATTTCCATATATAGGACATTAAAGCCATTATATATAATTGTTTGTTTTATTTATGACTCTTTTTAGGTAAACACGTGGATTTACCTAACTTATTTTCGAAAATGGATATTGCGTATGTTTTCGCACTTATAAAATTCCACCACCTCTCCCCCACACATCAAACCTCTCATGAATTTTGAATCATTTAATACTTTCCAAAATATACCCCCAAAATCTATATAATAATTCTATTATGTTTTCTTAATTTAAAATCATCCTAAGGAGGGATTTTGTACGAACCAAAAATAGTTACCCAATGAATATGTAACATTCATCAAGGAGAACTCTTGTTTTCTTCATCTCTCAAACCCTAAATTTACTATTATATCATCATTATGAAATAAATTCAGTATCTTAAATTTAATAAGTTTTTTTTATTTTAATGGTATGACCTAAAACATCACATACTTCTATCAACTGGGATGCACACTCATCATTCTTGGGTATGGTGAACTACGACATCGCAAACTGATGTCGTTCATTTTCCATTACCATATATCATGGTTGCTAATTATGATGTAAATACTATTATTATATAATATTTATGATATTTATGATTTATTTATTCTTAATAAATTATATTATAACTCATACCATCATTATTTCTATTTTTTGTGAATATGATAACATCGTTCGCGGATGTGTGGGCTACCGCCTCCTCAAATCATTGTGACTCATTCATGCATTACATGGAATGTATTAAATATAAATTTAATAAAAATTTATGATAAAAATAAAACAAATATAATATTCATTAAATAATTTTCTTTCTATCATTATGATAATTCATTTTATTCTTACAATTTCAGACATTGAAGAAGTGATAACGTCATTCGTGGTCATGTGGACTACAGTCTCCTCGAATCGATGTGATTATTTTTTTATAATAAAAACATAATAATGACATATATGAGTATATATAATTAAATAATATGTATTTATGACATAATATCAATTCTTAAAAGATAAAATGTTACACATTATCTTTCAATAATGATCATTGACGAATGGAAACGTTACTCATTTGTACATACGACAGACTATCATTATGATCATAAAGTTTGTACATATTTTTCTCAAAAAACTACAAGATTGGTTTTAGAATAATAATTGATCAATAAATATGTCATTTATGTCATGATTTTACTTCTATATACATTTAAATAATAGAATCATTGATATTAGTTGACCTACCAATGTTTGTTTGGACACAAAATCCGAATATTGTCAAAATAACCAACATAAACATACACGATTATATAATTTTGTATAAAATATTAATATGTCAAATAAATGTAATAATAAAATTGAATTGGGACCAAAAGTAATTAAATTATTGACATAATTTTATTTCATAGGAATATAAATTCATGTGTGACATGTCGAACTTGAGGAAAGGGTTTTTCATGTCTCACATTTATTTCTATGAAATATATGTCATATTCACTAGTTATTATTGTTGTGTGGTGTATATACTACACACAAATGTATTTCATCAATATTATATATAAATTAATTTATATTTATATATCTATTTCATGATTTATCTTTCATGGGATTTATGTTCTCAAATTTACCAAAGTGGTAATGGATTTATCTCTCAATTTTCATTCTTTGGGACGTTTGTTAAGTTACACAGTTATCTTGTTCTATAAATTTTATATACTATTAATATGAAATTTTATAACATGAATCTCATTTTTATGATGATATTATAAGATTCAGTAAATGTGATTCCTTCAAGGGGATTATGATTCAATGTTAAAAAAGTGCTGAGGGTCTTTTGTTACAATTACATCGTTTATTTAGATTGTTTGTGGTTAAGTATCCAGTGTTGAAATCATATAATTTTTATGAATTCCATTATGATCTATTTACTAATTTTATATTCTAGTGATTTGAACATTTTCCACTAATTGTTACATAAAATATAAGAGAATTTTTTTATATAAAAAATCGGAATCATATATCTCTTTTGACAGAATGCTTTTTTTATTTCGTCACAATTTTTCATAGAGATTATTAGAGAATTAATTTATTTCCAATGTGTTAAACATGATTCAAATAGGTTGACATGGAACCCATTTATTATTCATGGGTTACCTGTGTTTCAATAATATTATTATAGAAACCATTTATTTTTCATGGGTTTATAATGTTTCATATATAGTATGATGGTACCTATTCATTTTCCCTCGATTAACCATGATTCAAGGAGATTTATTTGGAACCTACTTATTTTCCATTCTTTAATCGTGTTTCGAGTATGTTTTTATGGAAATTTTTTATTTTACATGTTTTGAACCAGTTCGAAATAGATTTTTTGGAACCCAACTCATTTCCACATGTTAACAATTATTCAAAAAGATAATCATGGAACCTATTTTTTATTTCCATATCTTAATTGTTATTCAAAGATATTTTTAGGGAACCCATTTCATTTCCATGGGTTATCCAGGATTCAATGATATTGTATTGGAACCCGTATCCTTTCCTTGGGTTAACCATGTTTAAAATGGATTGTTATGGAACCCGTTTCTTTTTCATAGGTTTACCATGTTTCAAATGGATTCTAATATAACCTATTCCATTTTAATTGGTTAACCGTGATTAAAATATATTTTCAATGAGACAATTTCATTTCCATGGGTTAATCATGTTACAGAAAGAATAAATTTTTTTAATAAGTTATGATAAATTCTTTATATGATTTATTCATTAATAATTTATTGGAATTTGTGAATGTTGGGAATTCCCATATAGCACCTAATAAGACCATTATAGATTATATGGTGGGAGTAACCTGATAATCCTCAAATGTATTTGGTACTGATTATGTTTTCTATAAAATTATATTTTAATTAGCCTTTATAGTTATTCTAATTTCAAAAGTTTCAATATAGGTTTTGTAGGGGTTCTCTAAGGGTTATAAAAAATGATATTCCAAGATACCAATAGTTTTTAATCTATTCATGTTATGGGTTAATGATCATAATTGATATCACATGGCTCTCGATTATTTATTCTTATGACATTTTCCTTTGTTAAATAGTTATTCCATGTTTTCATGTTTGATGATCAACATGTTTTTTTAATGATTTATGATAAATTATCTCTATGGTTTATTCATTACTCGTTTATTGGACATTATAAATGATGGTAATTCCCATATAGCTCTTAATGATCCCATTATAGATTATATGGTGGGAGTACCCTAATAATGATCCAATTTATGGGTAATAAATTTGTTTTCTTGAGAATTATATTTTTATTTGTCCTTACAATTATTCTAATTTCAAAGGGTTCTATATGGGTTATGTATGGGTTTTGTAGGGGTTCTACAAAATGATATTCCAAGATACCAATATTTTTTTAATCTATTCCTATTATGTGTTTATGATCATCATTGATATCACATGGCTCCTGATTATTTATTCTTATGATAGTTTCCTTTGTTAAAGACTTATTCCATGTTTTCATATTTATTGATCTATATATTTATGGGTATGAATATTATTATCCTATTCTCATGATCATTGATTATGTAATCATACCCTTATGATTAGAAAATACAAAATAATGAAATTTATTTGTTAATCATTACATTTTCTCTTACTGAGTATCTGATATCACACTTCTTATTTTTCATTTTCCCCATTTTATAAATAATTATGTTAAATGAGTTATTTATACAACCTATTTCATATGTATGATGATGATATATTAATTTGAAAGGAAAATCTTGGTTTAGTGGGAGAAATTACGTTTTAATGTCATGTGAATTGTTTATATTGGAGTTTTTCTGAATCCTCTAAATCACTAAACCTAAATTGTCTTCAACAATGCAAGTGATGAATTATTTTCTATTTCTGTTGTAAGGTTTTAATGTAAAAATTTCGGTCCAAATTATCATCATAAAAGTAGTTAATTTAATATTTATGAATTCATCAGAGGATCTAAGAGTGTGGGTCTTGGGAAGTTATAAGGTTTGTACAAACTTTTGTGGGTTGAATTCCTAGAAGCTGAAGAATACACATCATTACATGACCTCATGGGGAATGTACAATATATACCTAAGGGGATACACCATATAGATGAACTCATAATGTAGGCTTGGGACACCTAATATGGTTGGATACACCATGAAATACTAATCCATGAAACTATAATGTCCCAAAAATTCCGTATAATTTTTTTTATTTCTATGAAATTATTTCAAGACTGTGAACTCTGACGGCATGCGATTCCAATGCCCGGAGTGCCCGGAATGATCCGCCGAAGTTTTGTTAATCTGAATTTAATGAGCGTAAGAAGTTTTCCTAAAAAAGTGAAATAACTCTAAAATGGTTACTCGGATCAGAAATATGAGGAAACCATTGCACTCAATATGGCGGGTTTACCCTAGGCGCGACTTAATTTTAGTCATCGCGGACCTTCTGTGAGAAACCCCAAAAATGGCATAACTGTAAATAAAATAATTAAATAAAGATATTTTATTTTTCAAATGCTTATAACTCTTGAAAAGTAACTCGGATTAAAAATATGATGCCACCACTGAACTCGTGAGGGTATTCTTTCTTTAGGCAGATACTAACATTGGCAGGCGTGGGCCACCAGTTAAAGTTATGTTTTGGCTGTAAATAAAATAATTAAGTGACAATTATTTTATTTTAAATTCCATAACTTTTAAATGGTAACTCGGATTGGAAATCTAAGAGTACCTTTGGGTTATTTGGGGCATTCTCCACCTAGGTAGATCCTAACCATTATCAGCGTGGATCGAGGGTGACTGACAATATTTTTATGAACTTTTTTTTACTTTCAGTAATCGCGCGAGCGGTATTTTGTAACTTTTGAACCGGTGATCGGATTAAAAATTCAAGGGCACCGTTGAATCTGCATCACCGGTATTCACTTAGGGGAATCTTTACTTTGACGGTAGTAGGTCAGGTGAAAAAGTTAGTTTCTGGGACCTTTTATAGAAAGAAAATAATTTTTTTTTTATTTTTTTTCTATCTTATCCTCCAACGGAAAAACTATGGTGGGAACCATAATGGGTCAAGCCATTAAATGGCATGACCCATCAATCCTAGTAACTGCTTCGTTGGAGATTTTGGGAAGCTTCCTAATAAAATTACTCCCATTAATTCCTAACACCGTTAGACACCCCCCTCTCCAATTTATATGGAGCTTGGGGAGAGGTATCGGTACAAATTTTCCAAGCAACGAAGTGCTGAAAGAGTGTCGTGACATGAGCCCTTGGAAGACAGAGCTGATTCTGGAGAGTGTTGTCCATCGACACCAAAACCCAGAACAAGGATCGATGATCAAGTGACATTATTTGAGGCTGTTGCGAGAATGGGGAACACCGAACCACTTCCTCAACTACGGACGTTTCTCCGTCGTTCACCAGGATGGGATTTTATATATATATTTGAATTTATTTTATCGATTCTTCACATCCTAAATTCATAACAAAGATGGAAAAATGAACATGGACATCATTCCGCACATAAACCTTTCTCCTTTTTCTTTTTATTCTCCATTCATTCTTGATCCGTTCTTCACACCCAAATATTTATTGATGCTGGAAACATGGAGTTTGGTTCTGCGCGATATATAGACGAGGATACCTCGACACAAGGATCGTGAATATGTGATCGTATAATTTTTTCGGGCTTGGAACGAAGTCGTGATGGCTCACGGAAGAAGTCGGCGGCCGACACCCAGTTGGTTGCAGCCGCTGGGTCGTGGCGGAGGCTGAAAACGACCGGCATCCGGCCAGCCATGGTAAAGCAGTGGCTCACGACCATGCCGCTAATAGAATGACTGGTCGGCTTTCCGGTCGGTTGCCCCATACCGGGGGACCTTGGTGGGTCCCGCGTTCCAGCAGCTGAATGGTCCACAGATCATTCGGGAAGATCGGGGGGTGCCTCCCCCTGGGGGTCGGTCACGGCAGACCCTACAATAGCGGACCACTAGCCGAGCGGGCCCTACCACAGCGGTCCGTGCCATGAAACCATGCCCGCGGACTGTGCCAGTGGACCTTGCCAGCAGACCATGCAAGCGGACCATGCCAGTGGGGTGGGCAAGGCTGTCCCCTTCACGGGTCGGGCTGAACCACGACCCGACGGTCTAGGCTCACCAAGACCACGGACATCCGGGCCAGATGAGAACCAATTCGGGTCGGACCAGACTCGGGCCCATCTGGGCCTAGTTACACCTTCTTGGTAATAACTTGTGAACTGGGCATTCATTTGGTGAACCGTCTACAGCACTGGAATCCTTGGATCCTGACATTCCTTTTGGTATACTTCACTTGAGTTTTGGATATGGTTGGAGTACGACCACGTTGGATCAGACCCCGAATCCAAATGAGCCCTCAGAGGTAGAAACACTAATAACATATAGACCGGTGACTAATTGATGCGCCGTCTATTATGTTGGGTCCTTTATGATGTGGCAGAAATTTGGGAAACTTATTCATCGGACTTCAGGGTAGATATGATATGACTGATGGCTTGGGGATTAGTTCTACAAAGTGCGCTACATAAAGAACCATGCGACTGGATGAGATCTGACGACTGTTGACCATTTCGAATCGGAGTGACTCGATAGGCCCAGTGGGGGAACCTCTGTGTGACGTAGTAGACACATAGTGGGGAGAACCTCTTTGTGATGAGGACGACCCATGATACTTGATAGGAGGAGTACCTCAGCGGGCCACGAGGGGGAGCACCTCTATGTGACGCGGTAGACCCATGGTGCAGAGCGCCTCTGTGTGACGTGGTAGACCCACGATACTCAAAAGGAGGAGTACCTCAGTAGTCCCAGATTAGTGGTAAGCGCCTATATGTGAGGCAGCAGGCCCACTGTACTCATCAGAGGATGAGTTCTCTAGCTTCCAAGGTGTTCGACGTTGTGCCTGGGAATGTTACTTGTTCCTAGGCCTAGAGAATGTGTGACTGACTATTAGCATTCATAGTGATCTTGTGTGGGTCAAATCCTGTGTGGGTCAGATCCTATGTTGTTCAGCGCATACCGATCTCATGTGGGTCAGATCCTATGTGTTACATTGCGTGGGTGGGGGGGGGTCGTACCTATCAATCCTATGTGGGCCAGACTCCATATAATCAACAATAGTGCTTCTTGACAGAAAAAGATGATCTAGCTTCGTGACTAATCATCTGTACTTCTATACTTCACTAAAAACCTGCTGTAAGATGAGTCCTTACCTTTGTGGTGTTACCTTCGTAGTATTCTTTACTTCATGGAATATTTGAGTTTTTGGATAAGGATTTGGGCCTTGTGTTTCCTCATGAATGAGACGGGTATACTTGATATCTTAGGTTAATGTTTGGGAATATACCTAAGTAGGGATGACTGTTGTTTCCATGCATTGTGGTTTATCCTTTGTGGATTTTGAGAGGCATTCTGGGGTATTGGGGTCCCAACTAAGTATTGTTATACTCACCCCTGCACGGGCTTTTCCTGCACCTTGTTGCATCCTTTGCGGGTGTTCAGAGAAGATGTATACAATTTTACATATACTTTCCAATTTTACTTGTACTTTCCAGTTGGGCTCGTATTCTATCCCCTTTACTTTTTGTACACACTCTTTTTACTATACAGTTTACTTTGTGCTCATACCCTGATGTGTTCTTGGTTGTGTATGTTTAAAAATTAAAAATGCAATGCCTTCTTATTTTAGGGAGTATGCCTTTTGGCACTAGTCTTCATCCCCTAGCCCATGGAAGGAGGGCTTAGGGTAGTCATGGCACATGACCTAGGGGACTGCTCATGAAAGAAACACCTAGAAACTGGTTGGATGAAGTTGTACTATAGCACCTCATATTGCACCACAACCTACCACCCGGAAGGATTTCTTCTATTGAACACTAGTTTCCACACCATAATACCCACTTTGGTATTTTTTTTGATTGAAACCAATAATTTACCATTCACCCCCTTTGATTATTGGGGTGATGGGGATTTATGTAGAATTTATTCCTCATACTCTCCCCTATTATTTTTCACTCATTAATCCCCTATTTTTTAGGGTTGTTTTTGCGTTGTTTTTTAGAGAGTCCAGTGTAAAAAAGATATTTATTCCTCTATTATTACACCTATTTCTAGTCTTCTGATTTTGGTATTTTTGATCTAGGTTTTTAGTGAATATTTCACTGAAGTCCAGTTAAATCATAAGGATTAAATCGGATTTTTTCCAATCATGGATTGTGGAGGTCCAAAAAAGGATAATCCCATGAGGTTTCTGATGGTTCTATTGAAACAGTAAATCCATATGAGTTTCCAGAAAGTATCAGTACTTGAATTAGATAAAATAATTAATTATAAACTATTATAATTAATTATTTATATCATATGACATGAGATACATGTAGAGACAATCATACTATCATGGAAAAGGCATAATGGGGTTTGACTGAGGTGTTGTGGAGATCAAAGATAATGGAAGCATTGGTATCAAGGTAGTTCAACCAATATAAATAAGATATTTAGTGAAAAAAATCCATTCCAAAGACCCTTTGGTGGATTCCTTAAAACTAGAAAATGATGGATTCTTTTAGTGGTGTCACTAAGGATGTTAACATATGTCATTTGGTAGACTCTTAATTTGTACACTCAAAAAAGAAAATTTGTGTTTTTGGGTTGTTGCCACAGACATATGGCAGTTTAGGGGACACTAGGGGTGAAGAAAATGAAATCAATTTCTTGACCATCAAGACAATTCAGTCTTCTGATAGTTTGACTGTGGTGGGGTTTTATTAGCACTTTTTAGTAGTGGTAGGAGTATCGGAATAGAGACCTGAGGGCCACCAGAAATTATTTCATCAGAGTGTAGGGATTATTTGGGAATATTCATGTGTTACAGAGAGAGGAATTGCAAAGTCATGTGAGGTATTAGATTTTTCTAGTGGGGTATTGGGGAGGGAAAAGAGGAGTTTGGATAAATCCAACACTTTTTGTGTTTAACATTTGGGACCCCTATTTTCTAGTCTCTAATAGTAGTAATACAGACCAAAAAATGAAATCCACTGATGTAGAAAGTAAAAAATTTGTAATTTCTCCTCTTATGTAGAGAGAATTGGTATTTTCTTTTATAAATCCTTAGATAACACCATTTTTTGTTATTAACTATATTATTAGTGTCTTCGAAATGGTCTTCACCTAATTTTCCATCCACAAGAAACTCAAATTTCTTATATTGATGGTCCCATAAATTTTATTTCATATATGTTCTTATAAATTAATTATTTCATGTATTCATGATGTAACCCGTCACATATAGTTGATTGGTGTTGGGAAATCCCTAGACAAAAATGACATTCTTGAGTATTCTAGTGGTGGAACATGAAAAATTTAGAAATTTTTTCTGCTTGGGTCTCCTGATGATTATATCTATAAGGGAATAGGTTCTAGATGAATTTTGGAGAGAAATATGGTGGTATTAAGATGCGTGATGTGTTTTAGATATCATAGGATGTGTTATTTTGTAGGCTTAATAGTCATGGGAGTCTTTGGGTAGGCAGGATGAGTGATATAATAGTTCATCTCATAACTAGAGGGTAACACACTTCAATGTGTCGATAGGGAAATGGAATGTGTTTTAAACTATTGGAGTCCATCAATACTATATTTTTTGTGATGGATAATGTTTTTTATGAGGGATGATTCAATATAACATATAGTAGTGATCTAATAATATTATTAATAGAGGATTGGATGAAGATTACACCCCACCACATGGGCCATGGATTATAAGATCCTAAGCATTGTGGTTTCACCACTTGGTAAAGGATGTGGGACAATATCAATGAATATAGACCAGGATTGGTTAGATAAACCTTAATAGATTCCATGTTGAGTGAGATGACATTTTCTTCGAGATGTGGGGATAGTCCTCAATGACTAGTTCCCAGATGTAAAGCTGGTGAGATTGTATGATTGGTTGATGGCCCTATTTGTTCATTCATGTATGTGCATGTGATAAGTGATATAAAATGGTGTGGGATATGGATCCTATATCATGTCCCTATACTGAGTGATTTTCACTACAAAGATATCATTGAGTGAGATAATATCCTTGTTTGGTATGAAATAATGGTCTATCTTGATTGAGGACATATGCCATGAATCAGATTGGATTTAATATAATTGATAAAGGGTTCTCAAGGACCCTACATTGATATTGAAGGAATAAATTGGCATAGAGTACATACATGATTGAAACGACTTCTTTTATTATTAGTGTATTTCACACATGGATAGTTAAATATTACCTGATAGATATGGTCATAGTCAGGACATGGTTGTGACACCATATATTTAGTAATACAAGATCATATATGGTTGATGTATGACCCCCCAATAATTTAGTAATCATGGTCAAGGACTTGGATATAGGACCTTACCCAATTCATGCGGGTGACATTCAAGTCTTAGTGGATTCCAAATCCTTAGTCTTTATGTACTATCTAGGTAAACGGTTCGATGGAATTAGGTTATTATGAAATATTTTAATGTTGTCAAAGTAGGTATTATCATGTCTCATTATTTCCTTATTAGCATATGGAAACCAAATGCACATGGATTCATGAGTTCCTAGTTATTAAATGATTCCCAAATTACATATTCAATTTGTTTATATTTCTAATGAATACACGTATATAATGATGTATACTTTGGATGCTTTGTTAGAACCTACTAAGATGTTTTTTCCACAATGTGCATGACAACCCTAGTGCACATATAGAGTGTATGTATATATTTAGTATGATCATATTTTGTGGAGTGGATTCTGGTAGATCATCTCAATGAATATTTAGAGATGGGTTTTTTAGTCCATGGAATTTCAAAGGGGGCTATTTTCATAATATTTATATTATATATCTTATCATTAGAGTTAGAAATCAGTGAGATTTAATAACTTTATGATTTTTCCTGGTACAATTTTTAATATAACCATGTTTTCTCATTTTGAATACATAAATTATTAGGATTTATTTTTTTATCTCCATTATGTTTTTATCTTTTATTCTAAGGAATAGTCTCACCAGTGTATGCATTAGTCTCTCACCACTAGGAATAATCCTCTTGTGTATAGGATGTAACAGTTGAGGTGATGTAGTACCTTATCCCCAAAATTTCCTAGTGGCCAATGAGCCACAACATTATAAAATTGTATGAGAGAGTTTTATATATTTTAAATATTTATGAGTATGTCAGACTAGTGATATCGGAATTTATTGGAGTATGTGATGTACCTCAGACTATGAATTCGTGATCACATTTATGATTTTATGCCATAGTTTTCAAGGGCATAAGGTTATCATTTTGGGAATTTCCTATTATAATTGTGATTTTTATTAAATATTAATCATTCTTTGAGGTTAGTATTTATTGTTTTGTATCGTTTCCCACTACATAGAGGCTGATGTACATGATTTATAATTACCATATATGATTCAAATGAAATACACATGTTTGTATGTTATTCATTTTTATAGATTATAGAGGTTCATATGTTTAAATTTTGAAAACAAATATGCATGGTGGATTACCATGTAATCAATTTGTGTTATTTTAATGAATTGGATCATGTTTTTTATTGATGAGAAATTTTATTATGACAGTTCTTGTAGATATTATAGATTGAAATTCACAAGTAATGGATATATAGTTCCTTTGTGAGGGGATCTATAATGTCCCCTTTTCAATCATTTCATGAATTTAATTACTTTGTGATGGTCCCATTGGCGGTGGCTATGGTGGATCTTGGTTAACTAATGTATCAACAAAAACCTATGTTTGTTTTCCTATATAGAATCATAGTAGAACTCTAATTAATAAAACCAGGATGTAGAGAAAATGTATATCAATGATGTGTGCATGGTATTGAGGCTACTTTTATAGGGAAGTATTGGTGGTATTTTTGGATCATTTGATTTTATATGAACATTTTATAGGTTCATGGAGACTGGATAAACACTAGTTTTTTTTGATTGACACATACACATTGGGTGATCAAACAATTAGCCTTAATATGAGTGAGACACATCAGGTTGTTAGATAAGGTGACATGAAATGGGGCATGGTCCATGGGTTAGGTGCATGGTCAAATGTTAAATGGGATATGATACATGTGTGAATGAGTCTTATTATGTGATTGGCTTTTATTATATCATGAAGATGTTGGGATGGTTAAGATCAGTTTAGAAAATGGGTATGAACCTATGAGGCAGTTATTTTTATATTCATGCTACTTTAGAATGGTAAGAGTTGGTTTTTGCGGATATATCTAAAAAATGTGATGTGTTTAGAAACAGATTCATTTGTTACACACATTTTTCATTCGGTTCATTATTTGGTGAGTATTCATGTGTGGGTTGAGAATCTATGCATGTGGGGATATGATTGTTGGGTTGGTGGCTCTGAATAAGGGATGGAGGTGTTGTCTCTATGGTGAGATTTGATTTTAGTGATTGATATGGGTACTATAATATAGTTTGTATGGGGTCCTTCCATGACTATTATATTATGGTATGCGTGATAATAGCTCAATAGATCTACATTCTTTTGGTGTGATAACCCATTTATTTTGGCTCTTGTGGAGTAGTGTATGGGAATCCATTTAGAGGATTAGAACATTTATCTTTCATATGTTGTTCCCATTGTTTTTATTAGGGTTTTCAACATTATGTATTCCCTCCATGGAAGGTCATGGATGGGAAGTAGTTGGTTGTGCGCACTGGTTCCCATGTATGATTAATACTACCTCATGTAATTACATTCGGTAGTGGATTGGGTGTGGACCACTTAAATTAGGTTTTGATTAATAGGGAAACGATTATGATACTTCGATAGGGGAATAATTTTATCATTTAAGGGGGAATTGACCATGGGGTAAATGGATCATGGGAGCGATGAGGCTAGTCGGTGGATGGTTGAGTTGTCTCTGAGATATAGTTGTGCAGGAATGATCCATTGATATAAGATTCTTTTAGAAAATTCTATATTTTTGATTCAGAAACATTATTTTTTTGAGTCAATGTGTTATATTTGAGCATGGAAAAGAGTTGCAGTGATCCAAGAGTGAGTTAGATTGGAGGTTTTTTAGTACTCATGTTAAATTATAATGGAAAATATTTTTTTTGTTGGTGACCCAATAATGAAATTACACCGAGATTCAGTTTCATACCTTAGTGTGGGTTATGGGGATATTTCATGGTGCCTATTAGTATGGAGGATTTTTTATCAGGCATCGTAATAATGTGAATGTGCTGGGTAGAATAATAATACATCAATGAATGAGGCCGACCATTTTTAAGAGAGGTTAGTCAAAGGAATTCTACTTATTTTTTGTTTATAAAGTTTGTTTATTTAGGTGGAAGCTACATTTAGTTTAACTTTGGACTGTTAGAAGTGAGATTCAGTAGAAAGATCATATTCCAAGGAGAACCATATCTTATAATCGGTCATTGTGAGTGGAGTCTAATAATGGGGAGATCTATAATCATTAGTATAAAATGGTTTTTGTAACCATGGTTTATTTTGATAGATGAGTGTAATTAGGATCTATATCCATGTTGGGGTTGATGGTGAGTGGGTGGATCGAAATTTGGTGATTCATATTTTTCTTTCATTAGAGTTTCACAATGAATCCATGTATGGAATTTGGGGGGGGGGGAACGTATATGGTCGGTAGTGAATTCACAATCGAGGTAGGATGAGAATCTTGTAAAAATTACTACCCAACACTTATAGTTGATGAAAATCAGAAAAGTGTACTTTTTTTAATTTCTAACAAATTTAGTGGGTCATTAATTTGAGAGGATGTTTGATATTTTTTCCCATAGAAAGAGTCATTTCTTGAACATCGAATTCAGTTGGGAATAAAATTATTGAAATAGCTCTATGATGCATATTTTGATGTGTAATAATGAATAGTTGGTAGTTTGGGTGATCAAATGAGTAATGGAGAAGGTTCAAGGTGTCCTTGAAATAAAAATTTTAGCTACAACAAGGCACCCTAGTGTAGTGTAATGAACCTCATCACAATGTACCATGGCTATGTAAGACACAACAAACTATTAGAGGAATGTATTATGGTGTTTTCCTTGCATGAAGTAGTACTCTTCTTCAAAAAGGATGAGTTGTGGAGATCACTTATCAATTGAGTCCATACAACATATCCCTTATGGTTCATGATGTAGAGGAGGGGCGGTGTGGTCTTCCCTAACATTTATGGGTCATTGAAAACACATAAGAGGAAACCACAGCATAACACAACCTATACAGGAATCCATGGTTTGGCCCTAATGTTCCATGACATGGTGGGGCTCACAGTATATAGGATTGGGATTCACATCGAGGTGTCTTTCACCATGGAGACTTTATCCATATTTTAGCTAGATGCTAGGTGGAGGGCATGACAACTCACCCCATCGGGTTTTGGTCCATCCTTCCCTTAGGAAGGGTAACTATACAATAATGCTAGGTTAGAACATCTAAATGGCCTCCAACAGTAGTTTTTTGTTGTGTTAGTGTGGTAATTCACTAGACTACACATTTTTATTTTTTGGTGGGGATGGGTGGGGATTCAAGGGGATGAAATGTTTCAAGACCAACCCCTTCCTCTTTCTCTATTTTCTACCTCTTCTAACGGTTTTCTTTTGGCATTTCTATGCTGGATTTTGGGGACAATCTTTGTTAATTCCTCCATTATTCTTCCACTTTGTATTGTAATAATTTTTTGAGTTATGAGATAGGTTTTTTAAATTTTTTCAAATCATTGTGAAATCATCCTAATTTTATAAGACATTCTCTAAAAAGGACAATAAAGGTCCTGGAAGGTTAGAAAATTGGTTTCAAGTTGTTTCATTGTGAAACGAGTTCTCAAGGAGTTTATAATGAATATAACTCCTAGAATTATGTTAAATTATCAGTTATAATTTATAATAATCTCTGATTTTGTTGTTTTACTTTGAGAAGGGATCTCTAGTTGTATTTTGATCTAAGAAAAGTAATGGACGGTTTTGGTCAAAGAGATGTTTGGAAAGATAAGGATTATAAATCCTATATTAAGGTCGGTGGTCCCTTCAATATAAGTTCATATTCTTGTTTATACATGATTTACTTCAAGTATACATGTTTCATGGGACTGAGAAGAAGTGTTATGGTCTAAGAAAACCATTAAAACATATTAGTAAAAATTGTATCACTTTTAGAGGTGGAAATATGATCATCAGCACTTTGAGTGTGTTCGAATCACATGATGACTATGTCACTAAAGGTTGAGGTTACATGTAAATTGATGAGAGAACTTATGTGGCCTCATGATAAAAGATGATACGTGGGTATCCTAGGATTATTTCCTTAGTATATATGGGCTGCTACGAGAGGATTAATCCTTGAGAGATGACCATGACTATTGTTCGTCTTTGTCCTAGTGGGTCACAACAATCAAAGTGGTATTGAGACATAGTGAGTGCTATGAGGGGTGGATTCCATCAGTAGTAAATGAGGCATGAAATACAGGGTATACCTATATGTTAGAAGTTGAGAACCCATTTGAGAGTTTTGTGAGGTGGTACCAATGTGTGGATTCAATGAGGATTGGGCCCTACCACTGGGGAAAGTGTTTAAATGATCTAAAGGATGTGATGTCACCATGAAGTGACATAATCAATGAGGTATTGACATATATGGATTGGTGTGGGTTGGAAGGAACAAAATGTATCACATAGAGGCAGAGGCAAGATTGAAATTTATGTATGGGAATATGTATATGTTATTCTAACATGAATGGTGATAGTGAGGGCTTATGTGATAGGATTTGGGACCTTCTTACTGTTTCATGCATGCACCTTTGATAAGAAAGAGATTCTATTGTGGGATATTTGGATCTTAAATCTTGTCCCTACAATTAATGAGATGGAAAATAGCAGATCACCATGAGTAAATTTGGATCCCAATTTTCCATTAATAACAGTCCTACCTTGAGTTAGAATGTATGACATGAGATCATTTGTATACACCTTTAGCGAGAAGGGGTTTTTCTGGACCTTTCAATAAGTGGGAAATAAATTTCTTGGATATTGAAAGATATTGTTTTAGAATTCTAGTCTAATAGTTTGGTTATGCAAGTTGGGTATGGTGAAACCTACCATGATTGATAAGGTAGTAGTTGGGATGTGGACATGAGGCCAAACATTGAGTGATATGATAGTGTATGGGTTGATGGATGAATTTCCCTAGGTTTTAAGGGATGGTCTAGGTCATGGACATATGGCCTTACAATGTTCCATTTTTATATGGTTTCGGCTTGGTGGACAACCTATATTTTTTATTCATCTATGAGATTCATTATGGGTTTGATGGAGTGAAACAATGATGAGATTATGGTTTTATTTAAAGTATGTGTGTCCATGTGTTGCAGTGGCCTCGTTGATACAAGAAGACTTGATAAGCATGGAGTTGTGGTGTTCAGGTTATCACATGACATATGAGATTCTTGAGTGAAATGATTATTTTCTTCATGAATAAACAAATATTACATTGTATACCAGGGGACATGGTGGTACCCTACTAATATTTATTTTCCTCACCAATCATGTGAACCCCAGTGAGCGTACAGACCTTATGACTAAATTCTTTTCATGTATATGTTATATAGTGGATCATGTTTGAGTAGCTCTATGGGTATTTGGATATGGGGTTGTTGAGAATTAGGGGTGAAAGTAGGGAAAAAGTGAAATTATATTATTATTTTTATCATGTATATTGGATCAGCCTAGTGGGTGGTAAGTGCAGTTATATGCTCGTATTCTTTGGTATGGTAAATTTTATTTTAGTTTTATTTTTATCAACTGTTTGTACTCTGATTATTATGATGCATAATAGTATTAATTATTTATGTTTTTCACACTTATTTGGGGTCGTAGTCTCCCAATTGTATGGATTATGACCTCACCACTACTCAGTAGCCAATTGTGTATGGAGAGTTCCTAAGGTCAAGGAAGACCTCAAACTGGGAACTGATGAGTGACCCAAGGTTTGGGGAATTCTACCAAACTTATCCAATATAACCTAAAACAACTAATAAAAATAAAAAAGTGATTGGAACCATTTTAAATATACACCACCTGGAATACTTAAATTGAAATGGAATTAGGTTATCATGTCATTTTAAAAATTCTTCCACAAATACAAGAAACTACAATCTCCTGGGGAGAAACTAATCTGCAAAATTAGTTTTCTATATCATCGGTATCACAACCATAACAAAATATATTTATCTAAAAATATAAATGTCACTCAATGAATAATATATATTTAAATAATGTTTACAGCTAATGGAATTATAACCAGTATTGAAAAAAATGATTCCCTTGCATTGAAATACACAACTTACATAATAAAAGACCTCCTGTAGTGAAAGTAATATATAAATATAAACAAATGAAAAAAATATTATAAGATATCTAAAAAACATATTCCTCTCCAATGTCTTTCTTCCAAAATCATCATTATACTACATCATGATCACTTGATTAACCTTTATCCTAATTTATATATCAGAAACATGGTCTATATATCAATTTATGTGTATATTTTTAGAATAAAACATATTTTAAACCTCCAATGGGGCCCCTAAAATATTCTAAAATGTATCAGGTGTGTTTTATAATGATAAAATTAACTAAATATAATATACAAAATGAATGAAATATATTCAATCCATAATGTACTAACTGTACCACCATGATACTCAACCCTCTCTAATTCTGTTATTTATTGAGATAAAATTATTTATTTATATCAAGAGACATAACTCCCTCATCATCATCCCCAAGAAGGAATATGAATCAAATAGAGGACCATGATTAATGTAGTCCCTTATAGGAAACACTATCAGTAGAGAAACTAGCACATAGTCTTCCCCTAAAAAGAACATGAATCCTCTGGAGTACCCTACTCACAATAATTCCTAGAAGAATTTTTTTTTGAATATGGTATATAACATAGTCAACCCATAGAAAATATATACATCACCTTCTGGGACTAGATTTTAGTCATACCCTATAGAGAACACATCACGATAGATGACCAAAAACATACTCATTCCCTAAAAAAATAAAAAACAATAGGAACACCTTACTATATTCCCCAACATTAGTACCATAATTTTAAGAGATGAATTAGGTCAATTTCACACTATACCAGGTTAATTCTATAATAATAATGTTCAAAATAATGTGACATACAAAACCCAATTCATTGCTCTAAGCTCTTATGTTAATCGTATTCTTAACAATTAACTAGTATTAAACACCCTTATTAGATTCCATTAGTGAATGATATTCCTATGAAAAGTCATCACTGATAAATCATAATATAAAAATAATCACTATTAAGAAAAAACTATTTTCATAGGATATAATCATTATACAACCTTTAATATCAAGTCACATCAAGTGAAATTGATCATAATTCTCATCACATTCAGTAAACCCAATCTGTTATTCATAAAGGAAATAATCATATTCCTCACTTATAACTTCATCCTAGGAATAATCACCACCCTAATGATTATAATACAAATAATACCTTATCAAAACTAAATGATGTAGTAAAACTAAAGGATAAACCAACTCTGTTAAAACTCATCAAACATCCCTCATGTAAAGAAAAATCACATGCTTATAAACATATATATGTTTCCTCACATTTATACCATAAATTTGATCCCACAACACCTCTTCATAATAGAGGAATCAAGTCTCATGGGAACAAATTATCAGATTTATTTTATGATAGAATCTTTTGGCACGAACAATCATCAAACCAACCCCATGTACACCACAAAAAACATCATCACAAAAATATTACAATATTTATAAAGCCTAAAATTTCAATAAAACTCCCAAAAATTAAATTATCCTACAAGTGAAATTCCCAAAAACTAAATATGTTAATACATTTTTGAAAAAAACACTCAAAGTTTGACCCATTTTAGGACCTTTTTAATAACCCATGAGTTCCAGTCCTAGGACCCAAAAAAATTATTTTACCCCCAATGAAAAAATACATTGTACCTTTCACCTAAAAATTTCATGTTCCCCATAGTAACATTACAACTGGGTGATCCTAAAATCATATAACCTATAGTTAAATCACTATTATGGTCCTAAGAGGATTTACATTATCTATCTTCTCTACTAGAACCCACTATTTTATTGTTAAAGTATCCCTAATAAAAACACCCAAGAATTTATATAACATCACTCACAAAATATATGTCATATTTCTAGAGTAGACCCCCTAGATTCATCCTCAAATGATGTTCAAGACTCTATCATTCGGCCTCCATCACTTGATCTCCTGTCATTATGAAAAAATATAATTTATTAATATATAAATTAAACCCATAATTAATTTAAATGTTATAGATAAAAGAAATATTTTTATCCATTTTCATCCCATCAAACCCTCAAGAAGAAACTTGTGAAATATTCACAACTTTTTCTACATATCCCTCTGAACAAATCTCTAAACATTTACATATAAATTATAATAAACATTGAATGAAATTTATAGAATAGTAAGGAGACCCCACCTAAAGACTGTTTTGTTTAAAAATAATACAAAATGATGTGAGTTCAATAATTCTTAGAGACCTATAACCACTATATAAAAAAACAATTATAATTTGGGTAAACTTTTCCATGCTCCTGTTAATTGTGTTATCGATCCCCTTGAATAGATCCTAGAAAAATCATGTGAAATACAAAAATATTAAGATGTAGATAGAAGGTTCGAGGAATATATTGAAATCGATTACCTAACCACCCAAATATCTATATCGTTTCCTCACAACCCGACCTTCTGTCACAACACATAATACCTTATAGGGTTACATCCTCAATACAAAAATTTAGAGGTGGAGTATACCATAAAATATGTTATTTTAGAAACAATAATCACTAAAACAGATGTTTTCATTGGGTTTTTACTCTAGAATCATCCACTCAAAAAAGGGACCACAGAATTGGGCTCAACATTCTTGATACTCCCATGTATCTAAAATTGTTAAACTATTTTCATTAGTTAGTTTTGTTAAAAATCCATTTATATCAATAAGAACATTGAAAAAAATTAATCAAATAAATCTTCGTGAATTATTCAATCCACTTGTATAAATTTAAATAATTTGGGATACAATAACCATATCACACTTGGGATACACCTTCCTCTAATAAAACATTTTATGTTCATTTACTCTAGGAAATACCTTGAAATACCAACACATAATCCCTTTCGGTGGTCCAACATAAATGAAATTGGCTATAGAAGGCGAATTCTATCCAATAAAATATATTTTCCAATACTCATCATTGAATCTAATGTGGGGAATGGGTTTTCACCCAACAACACAAGCAACCAAAATCTATGAATAAGATAGAGGGAGAGGGAAATTAAACTGGGGATCTCCACCCTCAACTTTTTCTACTAGGGAACAGAACCTACGAATAGGCCAATTCAAAATCCCCTAAAAAGTAAAATAACACACATAACTGGAGAGTCTAGGTCCTCTTATAGATTCATGTGGATGCCCATCAGATGTTTAGAGGTATACAAGGATCCCAATGGAAAACCAACAAGCACAAGATGAAAGGGGTATCAGTAATACAAACATTCCGAAACTAAAAACTCTCAATGGGTTATAATTAGATATTTTTGGGAAAAAATTATTTCCTTTTAGGCCCATCCCATTACCCTAACCAATGGATTTGTATCATGGTCATATATACCTATACTCCCACGTATGAAACCACTGCATTACAATCCAAATATTGTCTCAAAACACATTCCGATGTTCTAAATTTTAAAAATAATAAAATACCTTGAATATAACCAATTTTATTCCATATATTATACCAATTTTCCTAATACATAATGAATTTGGTCATTATTGGAAATTCGGGGAAATAAAACTAAAAACTATGTATTAAAATTTTACATAATGAGAAAGATGATTTAATAGTGAAATATAAAAAATATAAATGCCCAAGGAATTTGATGAATTATTTTGAGAAAAATATCACAATGGAAGATAATACCTAATTCTATGGAGGTTTGACTAGAAAGGATAAATGAAAATAGATTTTAAATATCAATGTATATATTATTAATATGGGGAAAATGGTTTGAGGGGACAACATTGGGATATAATAAACACTAGGGGGATCATTGTTGGTATTTTTTTATCAAAATATAATTTTTTTATTCCTTTACCTCATATGAAATTTAGTATCTTGATTCAACTATTCTCTTTTCATTATCATATAAAAGTGTATGAGACTAGGAAAAATTTGTCACATAATTTTTTTACAAGGTTCACTAATCGTTAAAAGTAGTCCTTCCATTCCATTTATAGAGATGACCTGAATATTAATTCTACATTATAAAATCACAACATATAAAATAGGTTGGTTGGAAAATAATCTTTATCATATGTGTGAGTACCTACACGTTAGAAGTGGTGAAAATAATAAAAAATCCCTAGAATTAGGGTTGGCCTCATCAGACTTCTTTCTCTTTACTTGTTCTTTGTACTTACACTAAAGATATTCTTCACCATATTCTTTAATTTACATTGTAAGAGAATGAAATTTTCATGAGATGATACTTTTTTTGGTTTTTACAGTTTTTTGTGTTCTTAACGTCCTTATTATTCACAATGTTACTTGCACAACATCATCAAAGAAAATTCCCTTCTTCATTCCTCTAGAGCATTTCTATACAATACTATATATTATTTTTCTATTTGATCTTACCATCCAATAATTTATGTTTGATGATGATATGGTTGGTGATAGGTCACCCGTTATATCTTCTTCATTCCATTTTTTGTGATTTTTTCTATCTTTTTTACTTTTTCACTTTTTGGTAACTCTGTATCTATCTGGTAATTATTCTCTTGAAACATTGACCAAAATGAGAACTATTCTAATTCATAGTGGCTAATACTTTATAATGGATCATCAACTCATTAGAATAATATAGAACCATGAAAACCTCTTTAATAAAGTATAAACATTATTTCAAAACTCATAGAAAAGATATTTTATTACTTCTATTCCAATGTATAAGAATAATGCTCCACACATTCTCCATATTATTTCAAAACTATATATAGGTAATCCTCTAGATGTTTATGTGGGAGCTCAAATATATATTCTTTATCAATAAATTTTTCGATTTAACCTTGTTATCTCATTTTAATTAAACTATAATGCTTCTAAACTCTTATGTAATATTGTCAAATAATATTTTTGTTTTATGAGTGCTTCCCCTTATTCAATCTTTCTTACAAATATAATTACAGAACATTAGTAATATTCAATAACCACAATAGAAAAACATAAATTGAACAATTACTTTATCATTTCCATATTATTAATATCTTTACAAATCAATGTAAAGTTCCTTGAACCTTCTATTTGGTACGACATCATACAATTACTTCTATGTGGTGAATCTTTCTCCAATGTTCAACTATTACATAATTGAAAAATATCATAATATTTTTGAAAGATACTTCCTCTAGAAAATTAAATTCTTCACAGAAATAGAAAAAATAAATTATTTTTTCTAATGACTATGTTAAATTTTTTATTTGAATATTTCTTCAGATTAATCTCATAGTGATATTTCATCATTCTATGGGTTCTCATATGTTCATTAGTTTCCCTCAGTCTGATGAACACTCAATGATATTTTCTATTCCCTCTATCTGATGGCTTTATATAACTCTATCAAATTACTTTTTAATACTCATCACAATGTACTTAGAGAACATTGTATTTAATGACATCACATAGAGACTTCACTACGATGCAATTTTTTTGTAAACTTTAGGAATATATGTTCTATCAACACCCATGGAATCTTTATATCAATGAACATCACAAAAAAAATTATCTGGTGACTTTATATGTTATAATGATTCATTATCTCATAAACCTTCAATGACATTCTCTTTATGATCTTCAAATATTTCATAAATAATTTATAGAAATAATTTTATAATCATTCATAAAAATTCATCTCCTTTTTTCACAACCATTTATATATATGACGGACTTATTTGAAAACATCTTCTATGTCCAATGATCTGGAATATTTTCCTTTTTAATTTTGAAATAGAATTATTCAATGAGAATCATAGATTTACTACTAACTATTTATTTCATAAGGAAACATATTATTTATAATTTGAAAACTTTTTCACTCTAATACATTATATTTCTACAATTACCTCTAATATCCTTCATATAACTCTTCTAAAAAAACAATCATCACTTCACAATGTTATATAACCTAACTTCTAGCAAAACATAATATAATTATGAATTGAAAAATAGTGTAGCCACTCCATAAATAATCCATTTGAATTAATCAGATTAAATTGTCTTTTGAAGACATTTCTGTTCTTCAAAACTTCATCATGAATCATTGCCATAAGGAATTGCTATTTCAAATTTAATGAATAAAAATCACATAGAAATGTTTAATATTATTTGATATGTGACTTCGGTTTGATCCTTACGTAGCATGTTTATTGGGTGTGTTACACCTATGTAATTCATAGGTTTAAACAAATGATAGAATGGTGTCTTTTATCACATGATAAGGGTGTTGAAGATAAAACTCTAACATGGGGAAATGACCCTTCACAACCCTTTATCTGGTCTCCTCAGTATGATCCACATAGGATGATTACTTTAGTATGATTGACTCTATCAAATCACTTTTCTATGTTGGACTCTTTCCAATCATATTCATTAACGTTTCCCATTACAATTCTATTCAAAATACTCTTAATTGAACTCCATAATTTTAGATTAGAAAATATCCAAAGGAAACTATATAAGGAAACATTCATAGTGGTGATAATATATTTTCTTCAACATTTATAATAACACAAGTTATAGACATTAGAAAATAGCTCAACAGAGTACATATGTAAAATAAAAATATTTAAAAAAAATAATACCAACTTTTAATATGCATAACTCCTACTATGTTAAAGAAAACTTGAGCATTTTATTTTCTTCTCCACCTATGAAAAAAAATCCTTTCATCTTCATTAAAATATTCTAGTAGAAAATTTATTATAACTAATTCATCAAATTAACATCAATAAAATAATTATATTTCATTGACAACCACTGACAAACAATACAAAGAATTGATAATAAATTCAACTCCCACATAAATTGGGCAATTCTGTCCCCTTAATTATTATAAATAAAACGTTCGTGGAAAAAGGTATCAAATTATTATCTATAAATTTTATTTATGTCATTTCATACTGAGTCAACATCAACGATGGTTATTGTGCAGAAAAAAAATAATTTCATTAAGACAACAAATATTTGCCTTACCAACTAAATGTGATACCATATGGAATGATAATATATAATCCCATGTTTAGCGGTTGTCCACTATTATTCTAGTCTTCCAAATAGAAACTTTTTCTGTTATATAAACTAGAAACACCTTAAAGCACTTCAACAATGTTATCAAAAAATCGTGTGAAATAAAAAGGGATATGTTTCCATAGATAACATTTATATATCCAAATCATCACATGTAATTTACTACATAAGTTTATCCCCCACTGTGTTAATTTTTTTATCATTGAAAATAATGAAGTGATATTAAGAAAATATTTTCCTTTCTAAGTAACTGATCTTCATGAAATTTCCTAAATAATAAGGCTTGTGTGACATAATTATTCTTACAGAATCTCCATCATTATTCAAATTTCCCCTTATCAAGGATAATTTTCATACGATCTATATAATGATAAATTTATTAAATTTATTTTCTTCAAGAATTTTTTATGATGAATAACTAAAATATAACTTTCTTATGTGGATATTAAAACTTTTGAAAATTTTCACATGATCATCAAGGATTTTCGTTTCCTATGAATTTTATATGAACAAACATTGTATAAATTCTACTATTTCTATAATATTATCTATACTATCCAATGTTTTTCATCATTAAACATATTTTTGTTATCCACTTATGCAAACTCTTCACCTTAAATACACTATTTTGAATGAAAAATAAAATATTCATATGTTAAGGGAATAAGCTGGTTATTTATTTCTTCCTAATATCATTAATATGGTTGAGGGGATTTTCAAATACAATTTTTCCATAAATTCTATTCTTCATGCTTGCATATATAAACATTAATTCTGATTGGGTATATGTAGATCTTATAACATAATTAATTTCATTTAGAGTGAAAATTACCTCTTCTATAGATTTTAAATATTTTGTTTCACCTTCTTCTACTTTAATCATCCTAAAAAACTATTATTATGCTTGTTTTTTATAGAAAAATATTTAGGAATACATACAAATAAGATTCACCTCAGACATATACTTTTTGTATCTTCATCTGGAATCATTTAATTACATTTTTCACAATTCCATTCTTTTGCATCCTCTATTTTTTCTTTCTCACCAAGTCATGTGGAAAGATAAATGAAATATCACTGGGAACATTTTAAGTATGTTTTTATCTTGAACATGGACTATTAATAGCTTAATCCTTATTACTAGATATTTTGAATGTTTCAAATCTCTTCATCTTCGTGGATTTAGAATCCATGTTCCAATAGCTGTTCTTATTTACAATATTTTTGAGAGTTTTTTATACATGTTTAACTGACATATTTCCCATGGTTGAATATTTTTTCAACCAAATTCTATTGTCTCCATTTATTACCATCTATATATTCGTGTCAATATGAGTATGAACCATTCATGTGGCCACCATCATTCCCAAAAAGATATTTAATTTTAAATTTTCAAAATCTGGTAAAATTCATAATATAATTCATTACCTTTGGATTTTATGGATTCATTTCATTCATTCTCAACCTTGGAATTGAAATCCTTTGTGCTTTATAATTTATAGTATTTTTTATAAAAAAAATAAGGCATAATGAAGGAATATTTTTCAACACCATAACTAACTCAAAAATAAAGATCTTATCATTTTTATTGGAAAATTTTGGGTTTTCTTCATACCATGTTAGAATCATTCTGGTTAACCATTTCCAACTGTCTTTTTAAAATACACCGTAGTCATAGTGGTTTTCTTATAATATTTCACCTTAATCAATATGTAACACCTCGACCCTAGATAGCCAGAGTCAGTGCATTGTTATATAACATTGGCATGATCACAAAGGATCAAGTATCAAAAGACCGATTAGTTTAGTAGTCTTGGAAACACTAGATATATTCATATGTCTTACATTACATCATAAGGTAAAAAACTACAACAACATATTTTCTTCATATCCCCTCAAACTATCCCTGCAGGTCATTCATAAATTACTTCTTCACATCATGGGAAAAATAAAACATTGAAAGGGGTGAGCTCAGATGCTCAGTAAGGATAACAATGTAGCAGAAGCTTTCATAGATAAGCATAAACAATTAAAGAAATTTATAACTAAAACAAAAGCCTTTTAAACTTGAACTTCAGCATAATATGGGAAAGATAAAATGAAATAATGCCATTTACTTATTCACATGGATATTCTACTAGTAGAACAATCACATGCAATATCAATAACCACTTTCATAATGATGAAATGCATAATGTCAGACTATCATAACCACATAGCCAAGGCCTCGTGCCAAGAATACAAATAAGATTTTTCCAAGGCCTTGTGCCAAGACACTAGTTTGTCTCATGAGACCTACGGATGCATTGAGGATCTATAGCGGGATCCCCCCATCACTTACTAAGTCCAATGCATTTCTCATATGAAATGTTTGAAACATAACATAAACATTCATATTAAAACTAGCATACGAAATGTCAATACTTTATCCACAAAACATGAATGGTATAAAAATAGCACATCCACAGTCAAACATAACTCATTCAATACAATATGGAAAATTTTATTATATCAGATTAACATCAATTGAGAATGATGAAGTATATTGACTAGATGAAAATAATCATCAGAACTATTGATAGAAATATCCCTCTTTTTCTTGAAAACATTTAAAAGTCACACTAACTATCAAGAATCCATTTAAAATTTATTTTTGAATCAAAGTGTCCCATACTACTTTGAAACTTGTAAAAGGAATTTTGATTTTAAAACCTTAATGTCCATATAAATAAATCCTTAAAACCATTTTTTAAACATGGACATTAATGAGAAAGATTTAGAATACTCAATCTTTAAAACATTTTAAAATGTCATTTTAGTTAGAGTTCCTAAACAAAAGAGAGACACTTGAATAAAAATAATTTTGGAAATAAAAACCTTTTAATATCATGAGAATAATGTGATTCATGATATATTATGTCAAAGTACATTATATACACCATAGAAAAGTGATTTGGTGTATAACAATAAAAGAGTCTCAATGGAATGTAAATTGAGATGAAATTTCTTATAAAGACCATATCCTTAGGATAAGGATAAATCAAAGACATAATTTTGTGTGAAAAATATAAATACACTCAATATGATTGGATATTTAGTGTAATTAAATCAGATGGCATTCACACATATTCTTGTAAAAACAACACCAATGATTTGGATATTTAACTCAACAAATAGAGATTGAGTTAAAAATTACTCTTATCAAGTTCATACCGATCACTTGAGAATTTATCAATGGAGTGATTATGTGTATCAAAATTATATCCACAGAAAGGGGTGTGTAAATTTTGACATAAGCAAATGAATAGTGATTCCACACATAATCTTGGAGTAAAATAATCAATGAAGTATGCGTAAAGCCGAATGAGTGGAAATTGAAATTTCAAATTCCCTTATCGATTTGGTAACTTATGAAACTTGCACCCATGAAAGAAGGATCATTAAATGATGATTTAAATACCCATAAATTTGAATTATATTACACAATGAATATAATCATGGGCAGTACACACACCACATGCAATAAATAAGTGGTGAACAATGGAAATCTCACTGAATTAAAAGTGAGATAAGAAACCCCTTACTTTGTACTTTTTCCTTGGTCGACGGTAGGTTAACCTTATGTATAATGGTGAAATAATTGTTATTGAATTATAAAAGAATCATTTACATTAATATGATATCATATATGATCTTTTAACATTGATTTGTTAATAATATCATAGTATTATCGTCATTTCGGGTGTTAACTTATTCATTTTCCTTTATATTCTTTCTTACGTAAGCCGTGTTTGTTTTGAATAGGTTGTATCTTATTCATATCCAGAATTATATCAAGTCCTTAAAAATTATTTTTAAATCATCAAATTATAAATATACTTGAATGGATACGATGGAGAATGAATTTCATCGCTTTGTTGGAGACGGTAGTCCGTACGTACGCACGAGAGACAATATCATTCTTTTGATGTTAAAATAATATATAATTGGATGTTATATCATATAGACAGAATAATTATCATGTTATATTTATTATTTACATGAATTATACATCATTATTATACCCATCAAAATAATAATTTATTGAATGACAATTACACCACGACGTGGAGACGGTAAGCCGTACATACACACGTTTGGTGACATGTCATTCAAAGGATGGATAGAATACTGAATATGGTTGAACCATATCTATAATAATATTATAGTATATAGTAGGTACTGGATTCATTATTTTATAATGGGAATAACAAAGAAATAAGAAGTCGAAGAAGAAAAGAATTTGAAAAAGGGCGGTAAAAACATTACCTCTTCTTTGGGTTCTTCCTTTTGATTTGATCAAAAGGGATCCTTAAGATGGATTTCTGATCAAACTAAGGCCTCTATGTTGTAGTGAGGGAAGTTGAGAGAGTATTTGGGTAGGGTTTGGCTGAACCAAAAGGCTTTGATGTTGTGAAGTAATGAGAAGGGGGAGTTCCCTTTTATAAGAGGGGTGATGGGAACCTTTGGAAAAGCTAGAAATATTATTTTAAAATAACTTCATATTCGGTTTATAATGGCTAAAAGGTGGATTATTTAAAGGTTTAGGTGGGGATAGGTCTAAAACAACTCAACCAATAGAATTTATACAGGTTTGGGTCATTATATTAACCTTATCTTTAAGTATTAACTCTTAGTTAATTTGTTTCACTTTTACAATGTCTTTTTGTATTTTTATATTATATGGTTAATAAACTTACTATATACATCCAAGAGACCCCCAAGTAGTCCATTAATGATACACCTATCATTATATAAGTCTCATGGCCGAACTGTAGATTTTTAGGAATTTAATATCAATTAATAATATAATATTTGTTTTAAAAACTCTTTTATGTCAATTTGGACACAATTCAGTAATTGATTTTTATGAAACTCATAACAGAATGATTACTTCAAAAAAAGTCAATTAAATCAATCCTGATATGTCATATTAACCTATAAAATTAGTGTAATTCAATAAAAACTTCCAATTATATTTATTTGGGTATTTATAATATCAATAATTTTAATTTTTCACTATTATGGTAATTACTGCATCATCATTGTGTCATAAATAAATTAAATTATTTAATGTCTAAAAATTATAAATAAAATATCATTATGTAGGAAATATTTTTATATTTCTAATGAATATTTATAATCTAATTTATCTTATTTTTAACCCTATATTAAAAATGTTTTAGTAAATAAACATTGATTTTAACTCTTTTAACTCTTCTTTGAATTAAATAATAATAAATGTCCTAATCTAATCCAAGTGTACTTAAATGATAATATTTTACTCCTAAGGTTGTTTTTGGTCGAGATATACTTGTCTAATAGAATTAGGACATGTGTTAGGGTAATATTAATATCATATTTACCATTAATTACTCTATTTACTTTTAACCGTGGTAAATAAAAGTAAAAGTTACTATTCACCAAAAATCATTTTCATCTCATTGAACCAAATTTTACTCCTTGATATAATCCGTGTCTCTCGGATTTTCTAAATTCCACTCATAGAAGTGGTAAAATTAAGTTTTATGAAAAATTCAGTTTTTTAACTACCACTTAGTGGTTTCACTATTCATCAAAAAATGAAAGTTTCCAGAAAAATACCAAAAATTAGGCCAAAGCTATATTTGATATTATTAATTCAAAAAATGATAACTATTTTACCAAATTCAAAACATATCAGTTGCATTAATTAATTTAAAAATTAATTCTCGTCGTCAAAACAAATAGCGTGTTTTAAGAGATAATAACTATCAAAAGATGGACACTTGTTTATGTCTGGTTTATATGTGAAATCTCATCCAATAACCAACATTGTATTAAATTGTAAAAATATATTCTAAATATACTTTAAAACCACTCAAATTAATAATTTATCACTATTAATAATTTCGATTAAAAAATTTGTTTTCAATTAAAATTTAGTAATTTTCACTATTCATCAAAATATGAAAGTTATCCGAAAAGTACCAAAATATCACCCTAAGCTAATTTTGATATTACAAATCCAAAACTGAAGTCCATTTTGAATGATAAAATTTATAAAATTTCAAAAAAGTAAGTAATATTATTCATAACGGCTAGTTTGTTTGGTTGTGGTGTGTTAGAATCTCGAAGTTGCGTACAATGCACGTCATTGCATTATTAAAAGGGAAACGTACCGTGGAAGCTTGGGGTGTTACATTATCCCCTCCTTCAATAAGTTGTGTCCTCTCAATTTTTTTAAAATTGGGCTTGAGAATATAATGGAATGTCCCACATCGTAAAAAGAGTCAATAAAACTATCACTTTAAAAGAAAGGAAGAGAGGTATAAAGGTCACCCAAGATAACCCATACTAGGATTCCATGTAGGAAAACATGGATATGGACAATAAAATAAGTGTTCAGTTCTGACGGATAGGGATAGAAAACATGATCATGAGAAAGTTAACAGTAAGAAAATCACAAACTTGTGTTGGTAAAATCGGTCCGTAGTCTCCCAGTAGGAAAAGTAAACAGACAACATTTTTTTGTTTTAAGTTACATTACATTAGGATAAAGAATTAATTTATGATATTGACTAAGAACATAAAGATATATACTTACTTTTTTAGTAGAGTTTTATTCTTTAATAATTTTTTACCACTAACTCATTTTTTTGAACAATGAGTATTCAAGAAGACTTGGTCACAATGGAAGAGCTATAATAAACTTCTATACAAATACATGATCCACGTACGATAAACTATATATTTACCTTGTCGTTATAGATTAATCAAAACCAAAATGGTTAGTATAATATCTGATGATCCCCAAAATGGATATTCTATTAGAGAGAAAATAAGCACTAATCTTAATTTTCTAAAATTAAACCATCAGTACCCCAAACTTAAATAAATACCATTCAATAATCAATTGTCCTTAAAATCCTTTAATATAATCCAAACTAATATTGAAACTCAAAACATATAAGAATGTTGTCTTCCACGTTAAATTGTATCTCCAAATGACATTAATTACTCTTAACGTAACATGCTTAAAATTAATTAACCTAATCATTTCGATAAACAACCCAAATCACTATAAATACACAATAAAAACATAGATAAAAATCCACAATTACTCCTCAAATGAAATCCCATACTATTCTATTTTCCATACAATAAAGGGAACAACTTCCAAAATAACATTTATCACTTAATTACCAAATCATTTTCCTATACTAAGGGTATTCATTTGATAAGACATAAGATCCCAAATCAAATTATTATTGATCAAAAAAATCATTTAACTACAAATAATAGTCACACTAACCAGGGACTTTACGTAGTCCAGTGGTAGGTGATAAATCTCAATCGCACTTTGGTTGTGGGTTCGATTCCCATAGCTTTGTCCAACGTGACGGGTTGTCACACAGTCTGCATGTTATCCTTTTTCAAAAACTATATTTTATAACATTACTAAAATGAGATAAATTCCTCAAAATAACCATAACATAATTTAACCACAAATCTTATCTCATACCTTGCATTTTCATCCCAAATTATAATAACTAATAATTTCCTCAAACTCAACGATCATATAAAACCAACTGGTTATTTATAACTATATCCACAAGAGAAAAGATAATTCTTCCTCAAATATCATTCTCACATGGAAAACTCTAGGGTTAAAAATACAAGAGAAAATTATTCAAAAGTAAACCCATCAACAAGGAGCACTAATAATTTTTAAACATTTCTACAACCATTTACTTCCACATAGCTTCTTCTTTGACAAACAAAATATCCTATAGAATAGGGAATTCACTCAGGTAATGGCCAGGTCCCCTACATTTACGGCAAATGACTATAAATGGACTCTTGGGACCATTTTTATCTTCTTCCATAGTACTATTCATTTTTATTTGACAATTCTTCACATTATGTCCTTCCTTCCTACATGTAAAGCATTTATTTGTCCCATTGAGACACTTTCCTGGGTGTCTCCTTCCACATTTCATGCATGATGGAAATTGAGGATTATTTTCTCCATGGTCTCCACTGCTGGAGCTATTATCATTCATCACCTTTCTCCTCTTTGTTGAGTCCAGTAATTGGTTAATATATATATTTTTTGATCATATTTTTGGAAAATTTATTTGGCATAAAGACGATATATTTTACACCAATCAACATTCCATTTTGTTGCTCATTTCCACCACTTTTCCCACCTTGTACATCATTCTCAAAGTCACTATGACTTCCTTGGAATCTAGCCATTGACTAAAACTAGAAAGCATTGTGTGAGTAATAGTAGTCAATCATTTAGAGATTAAAATGTCACCATATTCTCAATTTGAAACACATTAGGATTAACCAAGGTCATTTACTCTCATATCATATATTTAATACTTCAAATCGGTTAGTAAATAAAATGTAAATTATCCTAAGCATATCCCCCATGAGTTTCGTAACCAAGAGTGCAGCAAGGCCCATTGTCGTGCACCAGTTCCCATTCGAGTCTAGCTCAAAGTGGTGTTTTCGGGTTTTACCCCTAGGTACAAATGTGCCAGAGCCGCCTCTACCTGCTCATATCCAGACATAGATGTATTTCTCTGAAAACTCACAAAATCTCTACAACATCAAAATTCTAAAATGTTCTTCTATACTAATCCTCAAAGTTCATCTTAGGTCTATGTTCTCTAATCAGAGTTTATCTAAATATAGATTCCAAGGTTTGTACTAAACTTCCTCTGATACCAACTGTAACACCCCGACCCTAGATACCCAGAGTCGGTGCATTGTTACATAACATTGGAATGATCACAAAGGATCAAGTATCGAAATAACGATTAGTTTAGTAGTATTGGAAACACTAGATATATTCCTAAGTCTTACATTACATCATAAGGTAAAAAACTACAACTAAATCTTGTCTTCATATCCCCTCATACTATCGCTGCATGTCATTCATAAATTACTTCTTCACATCCTGGGAAAAATAAAACATTGAAAGGGGTGAGCTCAGATGCTCAGTAAGGATAACAATATAGTAGAAGATTTCATAGATAAGCATAAACACATAAAGCAGTTTATAACTAAAACAAAATCCTTTTAAACTTGAACTTCAGCATAATATAGAAAATATAAAATAAAATAATGTCATTTACTTATTCACATGGATATTCTACTAGTCGAACAATCACATGCAATATCAATAACCACTTTTAAAATGATGGAATGCATAATGCCAGACAATAATAACCACATAGCCAAGGCCTTGTGCCAAGATTACAAATAAGATTTTTCCAAGGCCTTGTGCAAAGACACTAGTTTGTCTCATGAGACCTACCGATGCCTCTAGGAGCTATAGCGGGCTCCACCCGTCACTTACTAAGTCCAATGCATTTCTCATATGAAAAGTTTGAAACATAACATAAACATTCGTATTAAAACTAGCATATGAAATGTCAATACTTTATCCACAAAACATGAATGGTATAAAAATAGCACATCCACAATCAAACATAACTCATTCGATACAATTTTGAAGATTGTATTGTATCAGATTAAACTCAATCGTGAATGATGAAGGATATTGACATAGATGAAAATAATCATCAGAACTATTGATTGAAATATCCCTCTTTTTCTTGAAAACATTTAAAAGTCACACTATCTGTCAAGAATCCATTTAAAATATATTTTTGAATCAAAGTGTCCCATACCACTTTGAAACATGTAAAAGGAATTTTGATTTTAAAACATTAATGTCCATATAAATAAAATCCTTAAAACCATTTTTAAAACATGAACATTAATGATAAATATTTAGAATAATCAATCTTTAAAACATTTTAAAATGTCATTTTAGTTAGAGTTCCTAACCAAAAGAGATACACATAAATAAAAATAATTGAGGAAATAAAAACTTTTTAATATCATGAGAATAAAGGTATTCATGATATATTATGTCAAAGTACATTATATACACCATATAAAATTGATTTGGTGTATAACAATAAAAGAGTCTCAATGGAATGTAAATTGAAATGAAATTTCTTATAAAGACCATATCCTTAGGTTAAGGGTAAATCAATGACATAATTATGTGTGACAAATATAAATACACTCAATATGATTGTATATTTAGTGTAATTAAATCAGAGGACATTCACACATATTCTTGTAAAAACAACACCAATGAATTGGATATTTAACTCAACAAATAGAGATTGAGTTAAAAATTACTCTTATCAAGTTCATACCAATCACTTGAGAATTTATCAATGGAGTGATTATGTGTATCAAAATTATATCCATAGGAAGGGGAGTGTAAATTTTGACATAATCAAATGAATAGTGATTCCACACATAATCTTGTAGTAAAATAATCAATGAAGTATGCGTAAAGCCGAATGAGTGGAAATTGAAATTTCAAATTCCCTTATCGATTTGGTAACTTATGAAACATGCACCCCTAAATGAAGGATCATAAAATTATGATTTAAATACTCATAAATCCTATGTATATTACACAATGAATACAATCATGGGCAGTAAATACCCCACATGCAATAAATATGTGGTGAACAATGGAAATCTCACTGAATTAAAAGTGAGATAAGAAACCCCTTACATTGTACTTTTTCCTTGGTCAACGGTAGGTTAACCTCCTGTATAATGGTGATATAATTGTTATTTAATTATAAAATAATCATTTACATTAATATGATATCATATATTTTCTTTTAACATTGATTTGTTAATAATATCTTAGTATTATCGTCATTTCGGGTGTTGACTTACTCGTTTTCTTTTATATTCTTTGTTACGTAAGCCGTGTTTCTTATGGATAGGATGTATCTTATTCATATCCAGAATTATATCAAGTCATTAAAAATTATTTTTAAATTATCAAAGGATAATTATACTTGAATGGATACGATGGAGAATGAATCTCATCGCTTTCGTGGAAACGGTAGTCCGTACGTATGCACGTGCGACAATATCATTCTTTTTATGTTAAAATAATATATAATTGGATGGTATATCATATAGACAGAATAATTATCATGTTATATTTATTATTTACATGAATTACACATCATTATTATACCCATCAAAACAATAATTTATTGAATGACAATTACACCACGACGTGGAGACGGTAAGCCGTACGTACACACGTATGGTGACATGTCATTCAAAGGATGGATAGAATACTGAATATGGTTGTACCATATTTATAATAATATTATAGTATATAGTAGATACTGGATTCATTATTTTAGAATGGGAATAACAAATAATGAAGAAGATGAAGAAGAAAAGAATTTGAAAAAGGGTGGTAAAAACATTACCTCTTCGTCGGGTTCTTCCTTTTGATTTGATCAAAAGGGATCCTTAGGATGGATTTCTGATCAAACTAAGGCCTCTATTTTGTATTGAGGGAAGTTGAGAGAGTATTTGGGCAGGGGTTGGCCGAACCAAAAGGATTTGAAGGTGTGAAGTAATGAGAAGGGGGAGTGCCCTTTTATAAGAGGTGTGAGGGGCACCTTTGGAAAAGCTAGAAATATTATTTTATAATAAATTCATATTCGGTTTATAAGGACTCAAAAGTATATTATTTAAAGTTTAAGGTGGGTATAGGTAGAAAACCACTCATCCAATAGAATTTAGATAGGTTTGGGTCATTATATTAACCTTATCATTATGTATTAACTCTTAGTTAATTAGTTTCACTTTTACAATGTCTCTTTGTATTTTTATATTATATGGTTAATAAACTTACTATATACATCCAAGATACCCCCAAGTGGTCCATTATTGATACACCTAACATGATATAAGTCTTTTGGGCGAACCTTAGTTTTTTAGGAATTTAATATCAATTAATAATATAATATTTGTTTTAAAAACTCTTTTATGTCAATTTTGACACTATTCAATAATTTATTTTTTGTGAAACTCATAACAGAATGATTACTTCGAAAAAAGTCAATTAAATCAATCCTAATATGTCATATTAACCTATAAAATTAGTTTAATTCAATAAAAATCTCCAATTATATTTATTTGGGTATTTATAATATCAATTATTTTAATTTTTCAATATTATGGTAATTACTGCATCATCATTGTGTCATAAATAAATTAAATTATTTAATATCTAAAAATTATAAATAAAATATCATTATGTAGGAAATATTTTTAGATTTCTAATGAATATTTATAATCGAATTTATCTTATGTGTAACCCTATATTAAAAATGTTTTAGTAAATAAACTTTGATTTTAACTCTTTTAACTCTTCTTTGAATTGAATAATAATAAATGTCCTAATCTAATCCAAGTGGACTTTAATGATAATATCTTACTCCTAAGGTCGTTTTAGGTCGAGATATACTTGTCCAATAGAATTATCCCATGTGTTAGGGTAATATTAATATCATTTTTACCCTTAATTACCCTATTTACTTTTAACCGTGGTAAATAAAAGTAAAAGTTACTATTCACCAAAAATCATTTTCATCTCATTGAACCACATTTTACTCCATGATATTAACCGTGTCTGTTGGATTTTCGAAATTCCACTCATAGAAGTGGTAAAATTAAGTTTTATGAAAAATTCAGTTTTTTAACTACCACTTAGTGGCTTCACTATTCATCAAAAAAATGAAAGTTTCCAAAAAAATACCAAAAATTAAGCCTAAGATATATTTGATATTATGAATTAAAAAAATGATGTCTATTTTACCAAATTCAAAACATATCAATTTCATTAATTAATTTAATAATTAATTGCCATCGTCAAAACAAATAGCGTGTTTTTAAGAGATAATAACTATTAAAAGATTGACACTTGTTTATGTCTGGTTTATATGTGAAATCTCATCTAATGACCAACATTGTATTAAATTGTAAAAATATATTCTAAATATACTTTAAAACCAATAAAATTAATAATTTATCACTATTAATTATTTTGATTAAAAAATTTGTTTTTAATTAAAATTTAGTAATTTTCACTATTCATCAAAATATGAAAGTTATCCGAAAAGTACCAAAATTTCACCCTAAGCTAATTTCGATATTATGAATCCAAAACTGAAGTCCATTTTGAATGATAAAATTTATAAATTTTAAAAAATTATGTAATACTATTCATAACGGCTGGTTTGATTGGTTGTGGTGTGATAGAATCTCGAAGTTACGTACAATGCACGTCATTGCATTATTCAAAGGGAAATGTATCATGGACGCTTGGGGTGTTACACCATACATGTACAAACATTGTTTTGAAACATTCATTGGACATGAAAGAAGATATAGAAACATATTTAAAGATGGTATGGATGGTACCTATTTCTTCAGAGCTTCATGAGAAATCTCTTTGAACTAATTCATGATCTTCTTATAACATGTCGAAGGAACTTTAAATATAGAGTCAAGTAATGATAGTTTTTTAGGTTTAGTAACAATATCATTTATTTTTTAATACTCGATATCCATATTCTCATGTTTGGCCAATAGATCTTCTAATTATAGAAATTTTATATTGAGGATGTTTTTTTAATATTTATATTTATTCTTTATCTCTTTACTAACTATATTCCCTCTTTCAGAATCCTCTTAAAGAATCATAGTATTTTTTTAGAGGATTCAGGTCACAAAATTTTCATAGAATTCACTTACAATATAAATTCCCTTACATTAGTTTTATTTTTCAACATTTCTTCATGAGCATGGATCTTTTATTATGTGATGTTAAAAACTATATATTTATATTCTACTTATTTGGTCCATTCATATTCAAAATTTGAGAAACATTTTTTAGCTACATGATTCTGGATCCAAAGGATCCATCCTTCTTAGATAAAAATATACATTCTAGAACATCTTGGAAAATCATCCACATATTATCTACTTCTTCTTTTAGATAGGTGATTTTCTATGGCATACTATTACATAATCTAAAAATGAGAGAGGATATTTATTTGGTAATTAACAAAATATTATATCTAAATCTATCAACTGAAATATCTTTAGATGTTTTGGATTAGTTGTCATCGCTACCTATGAACTGAACATATTCATGAGGTTGTTTTGTTCAGGAATTTTTAAATAGCCCACGATCACATAATGAAGGAATGTTTTTATTATCCTTTTTGAACTCTTCCACCACATTTTCATTAGTTTCCAATATTAACACATAATCATTGTTATCATGGAATGTAGATAAGGATACCTCTTATTTATTATACAACATGTATTTTTCGACATTAATTTGTCATTCATTCTCATGTTCATCATGGTCTTGGAATATATAAGGGTTTTCTCATAGATAACTAATTATTTACCAAAAAATTATTTCGTTTTATAAATATGAATGAATATTAAGTCTTAAAAAGATAGTAATATCAATTTATATAATCTTGTAGTGGTGAGACATAGATTTGAGAACAATTGAGAGGACCACATTGGGATATACTCAACATTGAGAGGGGATAATGGGATTTAATGATGGAATCTTTTTACCAAATTAAAAATTATTATCACTTTACCTTTTAGACTTATTTTTATTTTTAATCTATTATTAAATTTTCCATATCAAATAAAAGTGTATTAAAGAAGGATAAAAATAGATCATGTTATTTTTATAAGGATTAAAGCTTAATAAGAGTTTCATGAATTTTATGGATATTGGGATGACCTATACTGGGATTCGATATTATAACATGATATAATGTATATGTGGTTGGATAGAAAACAATACTAATCATACGTTTGTGTCTATAGATATTGGGAGGCAGTGGAAATAATCCTGACTCCCTATAGTTTTTGGTGACCTTTTCCATGTTTCATCTCTTTACTGGTTCTTTGTACAACTACTGAAGGAAGTATTCAACATATTCTTAAGAAAAATTTTGGCACTAAGAGTTTCATTCACTAGTTGAGACTTCTATTGGTAACCAAAATGCTTATTTGTTCTTCTATTAATTTTTCATCACCTTGATAATTGCATAATGGTAGTAAGAAACATTATTTGTTTATTCACCTAGAACTTATTTTCCTAATCATATATCTGATCTTTTGATCTGACATATATATTTAAAAATATTATTCTAGTTATGATACTTGTGATGATATTTCATCAATTCTCCCTTCATATTTCTATTTTTTTGGTTTATTGTTTCACTATCATGTGATTTTTATCCTCCAATACCTTCTACTCAATATGATACCTCTTTTATTGATACATAAGCCAAAATTATAACATATCTTATGATTATTTTATGTTAGTTTTTTAGGGATCTTTAATTATTTATACAAACATGTAGCCATAAATTTTTCTTCCAATAGGTAGGAATGTTAGTGAAAAAATCATTGAATAGTTATTTAGGAACTTAAACTACTTTGTGGATGAAAAATGTGCCACACCGTCTCTATAATTTTGAAAACCTTTAGATCTATGTGCTTCAAGATGTTTGAGAGGGAACTAAAATGTATTTTCCCATTCAATGAAACATTTATTTCCAATTCTTTCCCTCATTACAATTTTATTGGAATAATTATCCAATCATCTAGAACATTTTCAAACATACTTAATGTTTCATGAAATCTTATATTTATTCATACTTCCACAAACTCAGAATTAAGGATATTATATAAACTTGTGTAACCATTCTAGGAAAACCTATGTTGATTGATATGTTCAGAATGGGAACAATATTGATATATTTACACAAAATTGATTTGTTCTTTGAACCATATATCTGGTAAAAATTAATAACATTGCTTCCATATTGGGAACATTTGTCTATTTTTACTTTATATAATCATAGGAATATCATGGAAAATATTCATAATATACTTCCTTGGACCGATGAAATGATTCAAAAAATATTTTTTTAAAAAATTATTCATTATGAATACCTTGTTCTATTTTCACATGGAATTTTTATGCATAATAATTTCATAGATATATTCCTCAATTTTATTGGTTATTATATATTAATTAGCCTTTTGTTATTCATTTAACCCTCTAAGATCTATTCTATGGAATTTTTATAATATACACATACAACATTGTTAGATTGTTGGAGTTGGTGGCCTAGAACCAACTACTTTGTACTTTATTCATTAATAAATAGATTATGACATCTTGATTGTTCATCTGCATGAAAATACATGTGATAATGTAATAAGGACATATGTTTCATTAAAGGGTCATAGAGGATCTATACTATGATGAGAACCCAGAAGTGCCATAATACTGTTCTTTAATATATGTTCTACGGCCGGATGATGTTATTTGAGGGACACAAATAATACAGGCCATTAGGGGTGATGACTCAAAAACCTGGAGGCACCTTCTCATGGTGTGCTCCCTTGGTAATATCTAGGAGGATATTATGAGAACTAGACCCACCAGTAGAAAATCTACATTTCATAATGTCATTGGATGTTCTTATCTACGGGCGTGTGTATTAGTCCTCATAATTTAAGATTATTATTAATGGGTATTACAACTCGTGCACTTAGATATATTGATGAAAATTGTGACGAAACACAGTTCGCAGCAAGGTAGTATACATTGGGTGCATCATGAGTAATACTGCATTAATAAATAATGTGAGAAAGTATTTGTACCTTATGTTATATAATGGAAGTAGATATCTCAAGCCCTTTTATGGAATTGATATAGCCTAAATAAATCCATTTCCATGGTAAGGAATGGGTGAGTTCAATTCTGGGAAGTCAAAGAAAGAATAATCGATCACATGGGTTGATGACACTGGTATGAAACCTACGTGATTAGAGATATTGAGAAAAAGGGAATATATTACATGGTAAGTATTCATAGGAGGTGAAACGTCATTGTGGCATTAAATTATTTCTCTATGGGTGCCTTTCCAGGTTTCTAGATGCTAACCTTGGACTTTAGGAAAGCTCTGCTTAATGCTACTATGAAAGAAGCCTATAGGGTCAGACACTATGTGTGTCCATGTATCTCAGTTAAATATTAATTTAACAAGTTGAATAAAGATTATTCCTAATGTGGTTTAGTAATTATTCAAGGATGTCTGGTCACATTTATTTCAACACTAGTTATTCAAGATAATATATTGTGGGAGAAATAATATATTTATTAGAGATTAATGATCTTACATTTATTTGAGAAATAAATAGTCATTATTCATGGTCTAATAAATGTGGTAGAGTAAATAAATAAAATGGAAAAACAAAAGTAAAGGCCATGTATATTAATATATACATGCTGTGTAGTTTTATCTTAGGATTTGTGAGAAATAATATTATTTATTTAACTTAATAATATGAGGTGTAATTTGATGGGTGCATGTCAATTAATTATAATAGTCAGCAGTTATTATTCGACATTGGGTATTACTAAGAAATAAATGAAATGAATAAATGATTTTGGGTAATTAATTAATTTTATTTATTCTAAGTATTATAAATCCTAGTTACATTATTCTCATTAAGCCTATCCATTTTTGTGGCTATGCACAACGAATTTGGAAAAGCTCTCAAGCCAATAGAGAATTCCTTCTCCACCAAGAACACTCTCTAGCTACGAGATAGAGATCCCCCTCCATCGGATCAAGGTAATCGAAGTCGGACATCACAATTGAATGATCTTCTATGCTAGCACCTGGAGATCCCTTCGGCGAAATCTAATGATACGTGGAGCACATGTGGATCACCGCTAGAGGAATACTACACTTGTATTCTACGACACAATGACGGATCACATCGAATCGTGACTGAAGACATCAATGAAGAAGGAATTTCATCAAGGAAATTCTTTTCAATTAATTAAATTAATTATAACTAACATATTATTATCCTCTCAATGGTTCTGGAACTCCCCTATTTCTTTTTCATTCTTCGTTCTATTCTGAATATCCGGCATTTTATTATCGTGACAGATCTCGTATTGATCATTGTTAATGCTAAAATTAAAGTTGGGTACACCCATCAATGAGCTTTCGCTATGCTCGGATCCTACAAGTGGTATCAGAGGGGTCATATCATTGATTATAATTAGTTAGTTTTTCATTGGTGCTTTCTGAATTTAATAATTTAGTTGATTCAATTCAAGCTAATCATTCTTTAAAATCCGAATCTCGAGATCCATTCCTCCTATCTCATTTCACGTTCTCCTTACATAAACAGATTTTTATTTTTATTTTGATTCAAATAAAATAGTGGATCTCATCCAGAGGTTCCAAATGTTCCTGGCCATACAACATCAGAATACATAGTGTGTATTCGAAAGTATATGTTGTGTAGTCTCGGTTCAATGCATCGGACTGTTCTGCCAAATCAGGTCGTGTATTGGAGTATATCTAAGTTATAAATGACATCATGTATTGACGAGGAATAGGTGGAACATGGTTTCTAGATTAAACACTGTGTGGCCCATGTAACATGATGTGTAGTCCATTCAAGTTAGGGTTGGACTGTGTACCCCATACACGGTTCGCCCAGTTGGAAACTGTGTAACACGGATACTACACAGCTTGTGTCCCACTATACATTCCGTGTACTCTGATGATTTTTGAAGTATATTTACACACCATGTCCATGATCATGTACTTTGAATAGTCTATGAACAAAAGTACACGGCGTGTACTCCGAACTACACATTGTGTACTCATCCAAATTACACAGATTTATTAAAATTTATTATTATATTATACAAACCCTTGAGATGTGTACCATAGTGCAGGCGTAAAGCTGAGGCACCAGTCATGATAGGTGTTTTATATATATGTGTTTAATTTTACATCTATGTAATGTTCATTTATACTCATTGGGTAGTTATGAACGAGAATTCACCGGGTTGCGTCAAAGGTAAAAGTTACGTACAAAGATAATTTTAAATGAATTTATTTGTTTAAAATTATAATTAATGAGAATCTCAAGGAAATTTAGAAAAGGGTTTAAGATAAAATTATTGATTAATGAAAGATAATTAATGGATTAAACTGTGATTTATATTAAACAAGAACGATTAATGAATTGAATACTAGTTTTATTTATAAGTAAATATTGTAACATGTATAGATGATCACGAGCTATACCAATACCTTTTTATGTGAATGGTTTCTTTTCATTTATTTATTTAAATTAAATTTGTTAGCCTATGATCCTTCTCCTCATTAATATGTAGTTCATGTACTCCCAAGGTATCTTTTATTTAAAAACACTTTTTTACCCCTCACCTACATGTGAGATAAATGCATATGTAATGGATGGAGCTCTCATGCAAGTGGAGGAGGCTCAAGTCAGGAGCCATGGTGAAACCAATCCAAGGAGATACAAAGGTGGATAGGTGGAAAGCTGTAAACACGAACCCAAAATGATCAATGTCTTTCTCCCCTAGGAGTTGGGTAAGTTTACCAACCACTGGATAATCTAACCAATAGAACAAGCTCGTGATCATACCATTTATTTTATTTCTTTCAGTTGCATGGTTTATTTATTGTGGGTGCATCGTCATGATCACACAATTAATGAACTAAAAAAATGCAAGATAGAACTAAAATAAGACCGTCTTATGTGTAAGTATTACCTTAGACATGGTTAATCACTTAATCATATCTCACTTAATATTAATACGCATGTAATCAAAGATAATAAAATTTCTATTTACGTATAAGGATTAAATCCCTCAAATAAATATTAAGTCGGTATAGCCTTCCATAATAATGGTTAGAATCGAACCATAGTTCAAAGTGCTTGACCAACCCTAGTTGGGGTGCTTTCAATTATCAAGGAATTCTAATACAAGGTTTTCAGTTGACTTGACTTGGTTCGCTTCCAGGGTTGACTGCCACAGCAGGACATGCTGTGACTAAGAGGCAATGATTAAGGAAATCTAAAATAAAAGAATTTTAGGATTTGGGAGTCCAATAAGAGGATCAAGGAGCTCCAAGTTAATGCAGTTGGAATTTGGGATGCCTACCTAAAACCCTTCAAGTTTCTTGACCAACCCTAGTTGGGGTAATGTGAAGGGAAAAATGGATCCTTGCCACTAGAATATTCAGGCAACAAAATATTTCGAAGTCAATGTTGAGGGCTATTGGATTTCGATAATATAGTGGGAGACTAATAAATATAAATTTATTTATTTGTCTTAGTTTTCTAATAAAGTACTAAACCTTTACTCATATTAATTTGTAGAAACGCCAAGAAAAATTACTTCCAATATATCACTATAAACCATACTCGAGAAGGAAAACATTATCACCGGCACTAATTTCCAAGAGTGGCAGAGTCGTTTATGTATCATCCTTCGCCACGAGAGGAAATTGTATGTACTGGAAGAGCCTGTTCCAGTTGCACCTGTGAAAGAGTCTAGTGATAAGGAACTATCTCTCTATATGAAACATATGGATGATTCCGCAGAAGTCCAATGTTTCATGCTATCGACCATGTTTAATGTTCTCTTGAAGAAACATGAAAACAAGGACACGCATAGTACGATTCCTCACTTTAAATATCTCTACTAAGAGAAGGCGATACATGAGAGATATGAGATCTCTAATGCATTGTTTACAACTAATCATGGAGAGTCTATGCCAGTTGGGCCTCTTGTAGTCAAGATTTTAGGCTACATTGAACGACTAGACATCTTAGGGATTAAGTTCCCAGATGAGTGGCGTACAGATCTCATCCTATCATCAATTCCCAAGATCTTATCTAGCTTTATTTTCAACTACAAAATGAGAAATAATGACAATTTTCTATCCGAACATTTGACCTTAATTCTCTAGGTAGATAAGGACATGGGGCATGACAAACCTGTAGTCCCTATGGTGAATAAGAAAAGGAAGCAAAAGGAAAAGGGGCCAAAGACTTATAAACGGTCGGAAGCCCCCGAGAACTGTCCCTCCATGAAGGGGAAGATCCAAAGGCAGGGCAAGGAACAAGAGGCGGTATGTTTTGCATGTGGTAAGAAATGACACTGGAAGAGGAACTGCACCCAGAAGCGTGGGGATGTTAAAGGTGCCTTTTTTATCGAGTGTAATCTTTCCATTTATACAAATTGGGTATTATATACAGCTTATGGGGCTCACATCTGTATTAAAATGTACGAACCAAGTAGATTTAGAAAGATTTCTAGAGGAGAGGTGGATCTTCGAGCCGACAATGGTGCGAGGCCGGCTGCATTATCCATTGCAGATTACCGCCTCTCATTGACAACTGGGATGGTTTTGGTTTTACATAACTGTTATTATGTGCCTAGTGTTACCAAGAACATAATTTCTGTATCATGTTTGGATATGGAAATGATTTATTTTCAGGGTTGGAAATAAGGGTAGTATTTTTTTTAACAACAACATATATTATGGTATGTTGCATTTAAATAATGGTTTGTATGTATTATATTATGGAAACCATGTGTTGGAAATCGATAACAAAGAAAACTCACACGAATCATACATCAACCAGTTGTGGCATCACCGTCTTGAACATTTAAATGAGAAGCGCTTGTCAAAGATCTACCAAGATGGCTATTTAGACTCTAATGAGCTAACACCACTTGATAGCTGTCACACTTCTTTACAAGGTAAAATTACCAACTATCCTTTCGGTGGATAGGGTGAAAGGGCCATAGAGCTTCTATGATTGGTGCACATGGATGTGTGTGGACTATTTCTAGTAGAAGATAGTGGTGGGTATTCTTAATTCATTACTTTTACTAAGGATTTGAGTAGAAATGGCTATGTCTTTCTAATGAGGTATAAGTCAGAGTCCTTATAGAAATTTAAGGAATTCAAGAATGAAGTAGATAATCAGTTTGGTAAGAAGACAAAGAATATTTGATCGGATCGTGGGGGAGAATATCTGAACCATGAGTTCATCGATATTCTATAAGAGTCTGGGATTCTATATCAGCTCACTCCTCCTTATACACAACAGTAGAATAGTATTAGTGAAAGGAGGAACCAAACCTTGTTTCACATGGTGAGGTTCATAATGAGTCATAAAGATCTTCCATTATAATTTTGGGGATATTCATTAAAAACTACATCATACACATTAAACCGAGCACCCACTATGGCGGAAAATGGAATTCCCTCCGAATTATGGAATGGAAAGAAACCCATTATGTCACAGACATATGTATAGGGATGTGAGGTGTTTCTTAAGGCCTTCTAAGGAAACAAACTAGCACCCCAGGGTACGAGGTGTATCATTATATGATATTCCAAGGAAACGAAACGATATTACCTATATAACCCTTTAGATAAGATATTGAGTGTCGCCAGACAATTCATCTTTAGTGAGAGGGAGCACATCCTCAAAAGGGATAGTGTGAGAAAGATTGAATTTTATGAAGTTGATGCTCAAGATACATAAGAGTTGGTACAGGAACAAGTTCAATAGGTCCCCGTGGAAGAGGTTCCAGAATCACAAGTACTGTGTAGAAGATCAAGAGAGGTAAGGGAACCAGAGATATTTGGTTTCCTAGTCACCGAGGATGGTGAATCATTATTGTTCGACAATGATGAACCTCTCTCCTAAAAAGAAGCAGTAGAAATCATAAAAGCTACAAGATGGCTAGAAGATATGAATTCTGAGATGGATTCAATGTATCAGAACCATGTTTGGGTTCTGGTCGATGATCTAGTTGATGTAAAGCATGTTGGATGCAAATGGGTATTCAAGAGAAATCTGTACATGGAAGGTCATGTTAGCACCTATAAAGAAAGTCTAGTGTCTAAAGGATTCATACAGTGTCATGTAATTGACTATGATGAATCCTTCCCACCAGTTTCTATGTTTAAATCCATAATAATCATACTTTCCATAGAAGCTTACCATCACTATGAGATTTGGAAAATGGATTTCAAAAAAAATTCCTTAACAGTATCCTTTAGGAATATGTCTATATGATACAACCAGAAGGGTTTGTGACACCAGGTGAATCCAAATGGGTTTGTAAGTTGCTGAAATCCATTTATGGATTGAATGAAGCATCTAGGTCATGGAACATTCGATTTGAGGAAATCATGAATGAATTTGGTTTCATTAAAAATAAATCTGAGACATGTGTTTATAAAAGGTTTAATGGGAATTCGATTGTTATCCTCGTAGTATAAGTTGATGAAATATTGCTTATTAGAAACGATGTATCATTTTTACAGTCAGTTAAGGACTGGTTGAACAAGTGTTTCTCAATGAAGGACTTGGTTGAAGCAGCCTAAATTCTAGGGATCAAGATCATTCGTCATAGATCCAACAGGCTTGTTGGACTATGTCAAGGTACATACATTGACCAGATACTAAAGAGATTTAGTTTAAAAGAATCTAAGAGTGGATTGGCTCCAGAGTCACATGGCCTACATCATTCTATAAAAATGTGTCCTCAGACACAAAAATAGAAATATTGAATGAGTAAGATCTCATACGCTTCAGCTATAAGATCCATCATGTATACCATGTTATGTACTAGGCTTGATGTTTCCTCTACACTGAGCATGGTAGGCATATATCAATCAGATCTAGGAGAACAAAATTGGACTGCTATTAATACAATCCTTAAGTATCAGAGAAGAACTAAGGATATGTTCCTAGTGTATGGAGGAGAAGAGGATCTTGTCATCAGAGGGTATACTGATGCTGGTTTTCAGACAGATTAGAATGATCTGAAGTCAAAAATCTGGATATGTTTTCTGTCTCAATGGAGGAGTTGTGAGCTGGAAGAGTTCAAAGCATCTAGTTGTAACCAATTCTACAACAGAGTGCAAATATATTGTGGCTTCTAATGTATTCAAGGAAGACATTTTGATTCAGAACTTTTCCCAGGAGCTTGATGTGGTGCCTAGAATTAAAAATCCCATCACATTGTATTGTGATAATACTGCAGCGGTGGCTCTTGAAAAAGAACCGAGGTCACATCAACGGACAAAGCACATGCCTTGAAAGTATCACATCTTGAGGTATTTCTATCAAAGGGGTGAAGTTTCTATGGGCAGAGTATCTACAGAAGAGAATATGACAGACCCCCTAACTGAAGGCATATCCCAGCAAAAGCATGAATATCATTTGAGAGCTAGTGGGTTAAAGGTTTTTAGTAGTTGTCTCTAGTCCAAGGGGGAGTCTATTGGAGTTGGTGGCCTAAAACCAACTACTTTTAACATTATTCATTAATAAATAGCTTATGACATCTTGATTGTTCAGATTCATGACAATGCATGTGATAATGTTTTGAGGACAGCTGTTGCAATTAAGGGTCATAGGAGATCCCTACTATGATGAGAACCTGGAAGTTCCATAACACTATTCTTTATAATATGTTCTATGGCTGGATAATGTTATTTTAGAGACACAAATAATAAAGGCCATTAGGGGTGAGGACTCGTAAAACTTTGAGGTACCTTATCATGTTGTGCGCCCTTGGTAATATATAGGAGGATATTATGAGAACGAGACCCGCCAGTAGGAAATCCCCATTTCATAGGTTTATTGGATGTTCCTATCTGTGGACGTGTGTATTGTTCCTTAGACTTTAAGATTATTATTAATGGGCATTACATCTCATGGACTTAGATTTATTGACGAAAACTATGATGGCACAGTGTTCACAGTGAGGTAGGATAGGTTGGGTGTGTCACGAGTAATACTACATTAATAGATAATGCGAGAAAGTATTTGTCCCTTCTGTTCTATAACTGAAGTATATTTATTAGGCCCTTTGATGGAATTGATATAGCCTAAATAAATCCATGGAAATGGTAATTAATTGGTGAGTTCAATTCTGGGAAGTCAAAGAAGGAATAATCTAGCACATGGGTTCATGGCACTAGCATGAAATGAGGTTTATTAGAGATATCGAGAAAAAGGGATTATATTACACGGTAAGGGATTGTAGGAGGTGACATGTCATTGCAGTGATAACTTATTTTTCTATGGGTGCCATGGCATGTTGCTAGATCCTAACCTTGAACTTTAGGTTGGCTCTACTTAATGCCACTAAGAAAGAATCCTAGAGGTCCACACACTAACTGTGTCCATGTATCTTAGTTAAATATTAATTTAACAAGTTGAATAAATATTATTCCCAACAGTGGTTTAATAATTATTCAAGGATTCCAAACCACATTTATTTCGACACTAGATATTTGAGAGAATATATTGTGGTTAAAATAATATATTTATTAGCGAGTAATGTAGTTACATTTATTTGAAAATAAATAATCATTATTCAAGTTCTAATAAATGTGGTGGAGGAAATAAATAAAATGTAATAACAAAAGTACATGTCGTTTATATTAATGTATACACGCTATGTAGATTTTCTCAGGATTTGTGAGAAATGATATTATTTATTTAATTAAATAATATTGGGTGTAATTCGCTAGGCACATTTCAATTAATAATAATATTCAACTGTTATTATTAGACATGGGGTCTTACTAAGAATTAAATCAAATGAATAAATGATTTTTGGGTGATTAGTTTTTTTATTATTCTAAGTATTATAAATACCATTTAAATTATTCTCATTAAGACTAGCCATGTTTTGGTTGTGCACAACGGATTTGGAAAAGCTCGCAAGCTAGGAGATAATTCATTTTCCACCAAGAACGCACTCAAGCTATGATAGAGAGATCCACCTCCATCGGATCAAGGTGATCGAAGGTGGACATCGCAAGCGAAGGCTCTTCCACGCTAGCACCCGGAGATCCCTTTGGTGACGTCTAGAGATATTTGGATCATGCGTGGATCACCACTAGAAGAATCCTACACATGGATTCTATGACACAACAACAAATCACATCGGATCATGACCGAATACATCAACGAATAAAGAATTCCATAAAGGTAATTCTTTTCAAATAATTAAATTAATTATAACCAATAAATGATGATACTCTGAATGGTTCTCGAACTACCCTCTATCTTTTTCGTTCTATGTTTTATTATGAAGATCTTCCATTTTATTATCATGATGAATCTTAGATTGAAATCACTCAAAGACTTATGTTTTATGTAATAATTATCCCAATTACTTTGCAACACATTGTATCTGATGAAATCAATCAAATACTTATGTCTTATGTAATAATTTTAGAAACCTCAGTAATCTCTATCTGATCAACATAAATGGAAACATGTACCCAATGAACATCGCACGGAAATTATTTTCTGATTACATCATATTTTCACTTTCATATGATGAATTTTCTCAAAAACCATTATCTACCTCAGTTTCATAATCATTATATCTTCTCTCTATATTTTTTTGTAAAAATATTTGACATCATTAATAATCCTTTGTATTCCATGTTTGGAAACATTATTCTATCAAACATCCTTTATCAGAAACTTATTAACTACCCAATACTCATGAATATCTTCTTTGATCATCCAACAATCTTTCTATTTGATGGTATCTATTAATTTCTTCTAATTGTTGAATTCATTAGAAAACCTATACTTCATAATTTGATGTGTTCTGCACTTCACATATCAATAATTGAATATATCCTTATAATGTAATTCATATATCACTTCTACAAAAATCAATCAGCACATCACAATGTTCAAGAACCTATATTCTATAGTAACTTAATAACTTTATGGCTTGAACATTCTTCTGCAATAACATATTTTACACTTCTAAATTAATCATATTTTAATCTCTTTTAATGATTTTTCTCTTCTTCTATAATTTATCATTAATTTCATCCATAAAGAATTTTAATGATTGATCATAAAAATAATACATCACATGGAACTTTTGGATACTATCTGACACCTCTATATGATTTTTGTATCACCCTTATTTAGAATTTTTATTCAGTGTGTTACACTTACACTTTCCATGTGTTTACGCTTACATAAGACTTTGGTTTTTCCTTGTGTGAGAAGGGTGATAATTATCATACACCTATGAAAAATTTAATGAACCTTAAATATACCCAAAATCATCATCTATTTTTCATAGTCCTATATACATTGTCTAATCAATTGAGAATATTCAACTCCATCAGATCACTTCTGTACATTAATCTTCTTCCGACTATCTTTTCTGACAATGTCCAAAAGTATTACATTAAAAAAAATATTAATGAAACTAGTTAATGAAACGACATCCATTAATTTTAGAAAAAATCTTATAGAAACATCCATAGTAGTGATAAAAATGTCTGTCTCTAGTAATCATATAATATGTTGTAGACATTAGAAAAAACTCATCAATAATCATAAGAAAAATCAAAATCATAAAAGACGTAATATATATTAATATTAATATTGATTTCTACTAAGTCATTATAACATGAGAACATCCCTTTTTCTTTAACAAAGAAAATGTTCTTCTTCATCTGCATTTTGTAGTACAAAATTATTTATAAACACTTAAATATATTGGCATTAATGAAATAATTTATTTTATTGACTACCTTTGAAAAACCAATACCAACCATTGAAAACAAATAAGACTCTCATACAATGTGGGATCATTAGGATATATTATTCATAAAGACCAATGATTAAAGACATGACATGGGTAACTATCCCAGTATCCTAATTCAATAACTACAGTAGAAACCATGAGAATCATTATAAAAGGTTGATGAATGGATACAATAATAGTTATATTGTTTTTATGGAAATAAAAAAATAGGTTTTGATTATAAATAAAAAGCAATCAATTTTAAATTAAGGAAGAATGATATAACTCCATAGAGGATAATTGATTTGGGTTAGACCCAAAACTATAATGTTTTTTTGGAGGCATAGAAATATATTACTCAAATTAGGTTATATTATAATAGGATGATGGGTCCCACTAAAAATGTTTGTCACATCACTAAGAAAAATTTCAATGGATAAGTGAAAATGATATAGATGAGCATAATTAAATAATCATTTTTTATTTTCCATGGATACTATCTATAGAATGTAATTTAAAGATAAATATTTATGAATTTCTAACCAATGATGAAAATAATTGTTCATATTAAAAGGGAAATTGGATCCAATTAATAACTCTTAGGGTTATCTCTCAGTTTGGAAATTATTATTAGATTTGATAAATTTGAAAATAAGGATGTTTCTTCATATAAAAAAGAAGCATTTAGTAATAAATCATAAATAGAGAATGAATGTACATAAGTATCAATAATAATTTGGTGGAGAATTTTGTTTTAGTCCACATCACAAATAGATTTTTTTTTCTGTTTCAACGTCAAGATTTATTCTAAAAATACATGTCCTATAATGAATTAAACATTGAAATATTAATTAAAATTTGGAATAAATATTTTATTATAAATAAATAGAAGTTCCCTAAGATGTTTGAATCACTAGATGATTAGGTTATTATTCAATGAAATTCATCTAAAAAATTAATTGTGATTCGGTGACCAAAATTTATAGAGGTTTTTTTGAAATAAAATATGTCACTATTGTATAGGAAAATATCATCTCATAGTAAATGAATTGTTAAAATATATAAGAATATTTTATTAAAGTCCATAGCTCAAAGAGAGTATAGAATTAATGTATTTACTCACATATTGAAACTGATGATGATAGTTAAAACCATGTTTCATTACCTCCATGAAACATCTAAGAAATGGTAAAAATCAATGATAAACATGATTTGGGAGAAAAAACATTAGTGAAAACAAATTGGATGATATTTATATATAATATTATATCCATATATATTTTGGATGAAAATAACATTAAAAAATATAGTACGAATGAATGTGGGGTAAAATCATCGAATAAGTAGATGAATCAGATAAATAATGATCAATCATGGGATATTGATCTATATTTGAAGGAGATAAATATTATTGAAAATAAATGGGTATTATGATTAAATCTCAATGATGAAGACACAATGGTTAAGAAAAAACCATGAATTATGAAAAATTGATTTTATTGTAATAAACCTATTTGAATTGATGATACATTTTCTATAATATATTTATTGGACATAGTTATTTCAGTTTTTGTGATAGTGGTTATATGAAGCATAAACATAATCCAAGTGTATGAAAATAATTAATATTGTCATAGATTCCTTGGAAATGAAATTTAAATTAGAAAATATGGATTGAATTATTATCCATATGGATTAAAATAATCTGTATTGATTTGAGGGAGAATTTTGTGGATTGCATCAAGATCCAAGATGATGGTATTAAAATAATGAATAGTTTTTCAAAAAGCCACATATTTTAACATAGAGGTGTTGAACATAATATTTATTTCAATAAGTATTTTGATCATATGATGGCGATTATTAGATTAATTGATGATATAATATTTATTTTATTGAGTGAAGATTAATGTAATGAGTTCTATAAAATCATAAATAGATTGTTTGAGACATCCATCCCTATTGAGTTAGTGGCCTTCCATGGCTTATATGTTGTTTGATTGAATCTAAAAAAGATATTTTTCAATATCAATATATGAAGGAGTTACTGAATATATTATTCAGATAGAATAGAAATAAAATTTCTATAAAGAATTAAACATGGATGAATCTTTTAAATCATTGATGTTACAATCTTGTCAATAATATAGAATATATGAAAACCATCAATGTAACACCCCAATATTATAAAGTATGAAAATCATTTTCAATAATATGAAGTACATGTCACACCATATATATAAGGGAGTATAACATATCAAGACATTTATATATATTTATTTTTAAATAAATTCAATATCTGTGATAGTTTACAATGCACTCAATAGTAATTTTCAATGAAACATGATAATTTAATAAAATATTATTATTTGAGCATTAAAAGTATAAAATAGTTGTTAAATTGGATGGTATGAATATTAATCACTAAATAATGAAACCTATATAATTTAAACATGTATAAAATAAATAACATGGATATATATTGATTATATATAAAATGAAAACCATTTTAATGAAAAGTTAATGTTTTGTGAATGATGTTATTTTTCCCAAAAGACCGTTTAGTCACACATTATAAAAATTAAATTTAAAATTAAATTTTAGAAATTTTAAAAATTTATTTCATAAAATTAAATTAATTTTTATAAATAATAATTTCCAAATTAGTTTAGGGAGAAATTTGGGATATTTTTGAAATGTTTTTTTCTATGATGAATATAGAAAACTCTAAATTTCATTTGAAAACATCCTTTTCATTAAATCATTTATATGATTAAAATATATTTTAACTAGTTTATAAGGAAAAATTTATTTAATTATATATATTTTAATCCAATTTATTTCATTTTTATAGTTTTATATTGAATTTCTGTGTAGAATCATTGTAAATTTTGAACATTTTTTCTATAAAAACTCACATTCTCATCAAGATTGTGGTATTTATTTTAAAATAAAATTTTCCACATCATTGTATTGAATTTTTAAAAATTTATTCCATATACTGAATCAGAATAATTTTTATTTCTAATATGTTGAAAATATATTTTTACCAAAAATAATAGTGAAAGAACAATATTTAATTAAATAGGGTAAGATAAAAACTTCTTTATCAAGGTTTAAACTAAGAAGATAAGGGTTATAAAGGACCAACCAAGTCTCAAAAACCCATGGTATGGTAATATTTATACCTTATTTCTTATGTGTTTTATAAATTTACATTTTGGAGGCTTTTTTCTTGATAAAAACATGGTTATGATGGAATCTATTTAAAAAATTAAAACAGTGCCACCCACCTCCATTATAAAAGGCCACCTCTTCTCCTCTCTTATGCAAACCCTAAAACCTATTTTTATTGGAAAAACCAACCATAATCCCTTAAAAAAATCCCTCCAATAATTATAGATGCCTTATTTTTGGAATAAATCCATCCTATAATTGGTTTGGTGTAAACCTTATGAATAAACCCACAGAATATGTAACATTCATTAATGAGTATTTTTATTTAATTTCCTATGACAACTCCTTAAATTTTTATTAAACATTGTTGATATAATTTCTTTAGGATATTCCTCATCCTAATATCAATATATGTTATTTCAATGACCTATAACTATCCCCACACTGATCAAATGATTTATGAATCCATCGTTCGTGTGTATGGAGGACTGCCGTCTCACTAACTGAGGTCATTCATTTTACCATTACCTTCTATCACGGTTGGGTATAATGATGGATATAAATTATATATATGATATTTATTACATAATTATACCTATTCATTTACTTTATTTTATATACATTTTTAATTTCCATTTTGTATGGAATACGATAAGGTCTCTTATAAGTATTGAGAACTATCACTTCGTGAAACGATGTGATTTTTCTTTCACTAATGCCTAACATGAATGGTTATAAGGATAATGTTAATGATAATTTGTAACAAAAATCATATAAGTATTATATTAATTAATTATTTAACATTCTAAAAGGATAATATTTTATTTCCATTATTACATATAAATATGATAACATCATTCATCTTTCTGTGGACTACCACCTTCATTAAGCATTCTATCTCTATTTTGACAACCACATCACATCGATGATATATATAAGTATATTTAATGAAATAATATGTTATATGTGAAATGATTATAATTGTGGAAAGGAATATATTATTTACCAACTTTTTATAATGATCATTCAAAAAAATGTAAGCATTGCTTATGCGTACGTATGAGCTACCATATCCATGATTATAAAAAATGTCATTTCACCAAACCAAATTTCATTATTGGTTTTAAAAGTATAATTGAAATATAAATGCCATAATTATGTTATGATTACTATTTTGGGTCAGATTAAACTATATAACATATACATTGACCAAAAATTATTTCATTATGGATATGATTATTTCCAAAACCATATATATATTTTATATATGGAGTTTGATTTTAATGTTATTTTATTAACTATGTAAATATTGATAAATATGAATATGTTAATCAGTACATATATTTGATGATAAGGGATATTTTTCCTTAATTAAATAGATAAGTCTATATATTATAAAATTTTTACACTTGAAAATGTGGGAGGGGCCTGGTTATAGATAGCCTCGTGATGCATCAAGAGGTCTTGTGAGACAAATGAGTTCGACAAGTTAAACTAGTTTTTACACATATTTTTAAACCATATTGGGAAAGGTATTAATGAAAGTGGTATTATGATCCTTAGAATGATATCCAATAATTAATCATTTACTTTATTTATAATTTATTTATTATTATTTTTATCCATGATATTTTTATAATGATATTATTTTAGATGAATTTCATTCTTAGATTATTGATTAAATGGAATTTGGGTTTAGTTATTGACAATTATAATTTGATTATTCCTTATATATTCATGTATTAAATTTATTTAAATTCAATGACTCTATAGTTATTAAATATTCCATATTGATTATTATTTATTGGTTAATGATAGCTTCTGTTAAACATAAAAATTATTCAGTATTTGATCTAACCATTATATTGTTTCCTTTCCCCAAGAAATGAATAAACCTTTATGGGATGAGTCCAAGGATTCCAAATGTTTTCAATTTAAATGATTTTAATTGCATATATATATGTAGAATGAGTGTCGTGTATATATCGAGCTATCTAAAACTACTAAACTAATTGGTCCTTAGATATTATTTTCTTTTTAATCAGTTCTAATAAAATAAAGTAAGACACCGGCTCTGTGCTACTTGGGTCAGGCTCATTATAGTTGGTATCAGCGAATGTTTTTAAATCACTGTTGGATCTATATTAAGGAAAAAAAGATTATGGAACATAACCCGATGATAGACATTGAGGATAAGTATTGAAGAATATACTAATGTTTTAGTAAGATATTATTTGCCAACGATCCCGTACCCAAGTGGTAAGGGCTTCTACTTGGAATCCAAGAGACCCGGGTTCAAAACCGAGTAGAGGTGAATTTCCAGGACTGTAGTAGTATTGCAGCAGTTATTGTTCGGCACTGTAGTGCCGGAACTATTCACCCGATTTGGGCCTTCGGGTCATCAAAGGTCGTTGGGCCACAGGGCCTTTGGGTCACGTAGACCATGGAGTAGCCCAGTTCACATAGAACAGGCCCCAGAAGAGGATTAGAGCAACAAGAGTAGAATCCACCAGATGTAGATCTAATCGGATTGGAAGAATGAGAGGGTATGGCAGCCTCCATCAGGACCAGGCACTGTGCAGCTTTGTACGGGGCAATGCTATCCGATCAGCAATGAAAGGTTGGGAGCTAGGTGATCAATGACACTGAAAGCTGGGGAGGGGCAGTTCAAGTGGGATGGGCCTATGGGTCATGTATTGGGCATGGTATTCCTCTAGGCCTTCATGTCATGTATTTAGGGTTTGTCGGGCCTTGTGCCTTGGGCCTACGGGTCATGTATGGGTTCCCCTTCAACCCTTAAAAAGGGAGATTATCCATAATAAAAATTAAAAAAAGGCCTTCGGGCCATTCGTGTAGTAAGATATTATTTAGCTTTTCGTAGAAATAAATCATTATATAGATACTATAAGGAGACGTGGTTCTGGCATAGAGGTATCAAGGTGTTATAACATCAAAAAGTGTGTATTGATCTAGACCTGATCATCCCCATGTGCTTGAAAACATTCCTCACTACAAACATGGTCTGACACTCTCAGGGGATATTGATAGGATAATTCATATTTTCTTTCCAATCTATTATAAGGGACATGAATATAAAGATACCACTAATGAAAACTTTTTTATGATTATGATATTATCTATGCATAAATGTTCCAATTTATATCAAGTATTCACTATTTTTCGTATTATAAATTATTTCCCATAATTATATTAAGTAATCTATTATATGTTAGTATTTTGAAATGGTGTATAGTAGAATGATTCATAATTGCATCAGTGCGTGTAATCTAATGTGTAAGAATGGTCATTTCTTTAATGGGACAAATACAATGTTTCAAAGGAAACAAGTCTCTAATTATTTATAATAATATGAGAAAATACTCTAATTTTCATAAAATAAATACAAGTAACTATCAATGTATTGTGGATTTTAAGGGAAGCAAGATAAGAAAAGGATGATCGATAAAAAAATGTATATTTAGAAGAAAGGAATGAAGGGGTTTCCCTTATGTGAAAAATTTGGAATGAAACACTCTAGTACTTTATTTAAGGGAATGAGAGTTTTTTGTTGGATTGGATAGAGATTCCACCATAGTCTTGATTTAAAGGGAAATAAAAAGGTTTCCAATTTTCATTTCGTTAACTCTAAGTAGGTGGGGAACTATGAAAATTAATTACCCAAGAATCAAGGAAACATATCCGAAAATAATTTAAGGGATCATGATAAAACTTATTTTATTACCATAGAAGAAATAAAATGATTATTGTTCATTTTTTATATTCAATAATTATGTAATTTGAATATTTATCAATTATATCATGGTTACATGAATTATTAAATTTATAAGGATTGTACTGCAGTAATTTTTTATTAAGGATTTGAAAGATTACTTTGAAATGTACTGATGGCCATGAAAATGATTTAGTTTCATGTTGAAAATATTGGATGATTCATGTGTGGGGGAAATATAACACGTAATATATTTCTATTTTTGGGATAATGTTGTTGGTATTATGAGATCATTGATATAGATTAGTAAATTGTATAGTACTAACTACCTTAGAATAGATTAATGATTTTTTGATAAATTGGTTTATTCTATCATTGATGGAGTTTACAAAATTTTTTATTTAAGTAATATATCAAATAATGTGTGTTTTACATAATGAATAAGGGAGAATGTGTGTTATTAATATGTTTTTTTTTGAAATTAGGGTTATTTTCATGTTTTAAGGGAATAAATGATAATGACATTCACCTAGTTGGTATGTGGAAATTATGAGATACATCGTATTATTTTGGGGATTAATGATAAGATAATTTTTGGAATTTAGTAACCATAATTATAATGTTTTTGGATCCTAATATTTTAGAAGGATCAAAAGGATAAATATTTATAAAATTGGTTATGATGAACATTGCACAAGGTTTTAGCGATTATTGTATTACTTCATCATATGAAGGTCTATGAAAATTGCATTACCGAGACTAAATTTTTTTTATAATAATTACTAGATATTGATGGAATTAACTATCAATCTAATGGTTATCTTATAATCAATTAGTGATCTATGCAAAAAAATCATCTTTGTATCGTAAATTAAAAGATGAAGCGGAAATTGTTAAAGGTACAACCAAAGGATGATGTTTTTCTTATTATGTGTGATGAGATACAGTAAGTATAAATTCTATTGAAAATCCATCAACATTATGAAAAGATTATTAAAATAAAATTTTATCCTATTGGAATCATCTTTGATGATATCAATGACCTTTTCACTCTTATTTGGTCTATAGTTTTGTGGATTTTAACCTTCTCTAGAATGCCAACTTTCATTTGATAAATTATCTCTACCACTCTCTATTAATCCATGTATTTTTTTATTCTCATCCATGTCCATGTTTTCATTTTGAAAATATGTTATCCTGATTAGAAACCCGATCATGTGATTATTACATACAAACATTGTAAATACCCTTTTCTCTTATATATATGACGTTTTATTAACCCTTCTAATGATGTGGTATTCCTATATGTATATTTTCAAATGGAAAAGCCTTTATTAACCAGATCGAGATTATATTATAGGGATTCAACTTATTTCAGGGAATAGAATATAAAACTATGAGAGTTTAAAATTTGATCATCATATTTGATATTATGAATGATACACTACACCACGCATAAAAACGAATATAACAATGTGAGGATTTACAATATATATATATATATATATTTAAAAAAATTACATATCTCCCATAGCTTGCAATCATCACAACATCGGGTTCGAAAGAAATGTGATGCTTTAGTAAAATATTATTATTTAAACATTATGATTATAATATAGAAATTAAATTAGTTGTTATGAACAGAACAAAATAATTTATGAAAATTTTATTGTTTAAAAATTTCTAAAATAAATAAAATGTATATGTATATATTATAGGTAAAATTATATCCATTTTAATGAAAAATAAATGTATTTTTCCAAAAAAGAATCTTTGGTCACGGTTTGAACAAGAAATTTAAAAATAATTTTTCTAAATTTTGTGAAATTTATTTAATAAAATTAAAATCATATTTCAAATCATCAGGTAAAAATTATCTTAGGGTGAATTGTTTGTATTTTTATGAAATGTCCTTTTCATTAATAAATTTTTAAAAATAGTGAATTTTTATCTAAAAAACATTTTGATTTAAATTATTTATATTTAAGAAATAATAATTTTTTTAAAAAAAATAATAACTTTTTTATCAATTAATTCAATTTTGTTTATTTTAATCATTTCTACTATTGAATTTGGATATAAAAACATTACAATGTTTTCACTATTTCTTTAATAAAACCCCTCTTTCTTATCGCATATATGAATATTTTTTAAATTAAATTTTGAAACTTTTAAGGACATAAATATTAAAAATAAATTCAATCTTTATAATCACCATAATTTATAATTTCTAATAATGTTAGCTTACATTTTGACCAAAATTAATAGTGAAAGTAGTAAATATAAATTACTACGGTAAAGGTAAAAACTGATTTACTCAGGGCTAAACTAATATAATTAGGGTTAAAATGACCTAAAAATTTATCCAACACCCATTTTATTGACATATGTCTACCTTATATATTCTATATCCAATAATTCCCATTTTGGAGGCTTTTGGCCTGATACAAATACCGGTATGATTAAATCCATCCAAATAATTACATGTGTATCACTCGCCTAGCCTATAAAGGGCCACAACTTCTCCTCCATTCTTCAAAACCTAAAAAAAATGGGCACTAACATGAAAAATACATTTAAAAATCTTTCCTATCAATCATTATTCCATATTTTTGGAATAAATCAACCCTAGGAATGCTTTTGTGGAAACCTTTGGAATATACCCTAAGAAGAGGTGATGTTCTTCAATGAGAATTTTTATTTTATTTCTTACTCCACCACCTTATATTATTATTAATGAATTATTATATAAAATAATATGTTATTTAAATATAATTAAATGTTTTAATTTTTATTCAATGACCTAAAAAATCCCCACCTCCATCAAATGGGTTACAAAATCGTCATTCTTGTGTACGATATACTACCTCCTCGCGAATTGATGTCATTCTTTTTCCCATTAACACATATCACAGTTTAGTATAATGATGAATATAATGTATATATATGATATTTATAGAATAATTATATCTATTTTTTAATGATATGTATAATTTTTTTTACTTTCCATTCCTTAGGGGACATGGTAATGTCACTAATCTGTACGGTGGACTACCGCCTGACGAAGAGATATGATTTGTCTTTCACAAATGTTTAACACTGAAGGTTATAAGGATAATGTTAAATAATATATGTGATATATTTGACATAATTATGATATTAGTAAAATATTTATCATTATTAAAATTTAATATATCATTTTCATTCTTACACTAAAAAATTATAGCATCGTTTGTGTTCGGGTGGACTGCCACCCTCACGAAGTGATGTGACTCTATTTCCAAAACAACACAAAATGGATTATATATATAAAAATAATTAAATAAATAATATGTTATTTATGATATTATTATTATATAAATACAAAATATTACTTTCCTCATTTCCATAAGTATCTTTGATAAATATAAATGTCACTCATGTAACGACCCAAAGTTTCATTAATGGAAAATCCCTCTTGATCCAGTTAAATGTTTCTTTATGAAAAATATTTTTATAAGATGTTAAATTCTTTATTTTTATGTTATGATTGGTGACCGTTACTTTTATAGTCGTTGAATAGTGATCACTTGAGTAGTATAAATATATGGCTTTAACGAACCCAATTTTACTCAGACAAAGGAAGCGATGGCCTCATCCAGTAGAATTGACCCATATGAAGCCAATTTGTCGGAGCTCAGAAAAGAGGTGGCGTCTTTTCACTTCTCCCTTGACCAAGCCCATGCTGAGCTTCATTATGTCAAGCTCGAACGGGACCGTCTACAGGAAAAGTGGAAGTTGATAGAGATTACCACTCGAGCGACGTTATCCGAGCCGCCCCAAGAGTCTTTCACCATCGCACACCTTACCCTTAGGTCTTATGCGGCTATTTTAAGGGGTTAGATAACAAATAAATAGTACTATGTTCATGTGCATTATTTTTGTATATAATAATGAATATAATTTCTAGTCATTTTTGATACATTGTAAATATTTTTTAAAGTACAAATGGTGTTTTTGGTTATTATTTAATTAAGAATTATATTTTATTAAATTAAGGGATTTTTTGAATTTAATAATATTTTAATAAATTATTATTATTAATATTAAATAAATTTTTATTAAATATAAATAACCTTATAATTTTATGAATTCAATTAAAATTTTTATTAAGGTTTGAAATCCATTTCTGTCAAAACCCGTGAATTTTTTATAAATGTCAGTTTTTATTTTAAAAGTGAAAATTCACATATTTAGAAAATTATTTAGATAAAATAAATATTATTTTTGGAATCAGGACGTCGAAATTATCCAACGGTGAATTTTTCATAATTTTCTGAGACAGTCAAATTTTTTGGGTAAAAATTAAATACCATTTAAATATATAATGTGTTTTATGACATCCTAATGACCCAATGGTGATGTAATAAAATACCATAATACTTATGTTCGGCCAATATGTGTTTTATCATTAAAAAATGTGATTTTGGGTTTGTTTTACTTACTTTTCAAAGCATTAATGGAGCCCTCAAGACTTATTCAACACTTTGCCTTTTTAAATTAATTTCCATGTGAGTGTGACTCACCTCCACATAAACAACCCTAATTTTTTAATAAGTTCGGACCTTGGCCTTGTAAAATATTTTTTTACTCTTTCCTTTTCCAGAAACCATGGGCAAATACCATGGGATGGTTTGTGGTTTGGAATATTTTAATATAAGGGGTCCCAAACCTAAATAATAAAGAATTCTCTCACCTTTCCTATATAAACCCACCCAAGCTCCCACTTCCTCCTCACTCAAAGCCCTTGGAGTTCGTCCAACTTCTGCCCTACTCTCTATAGAATCCTCTCAAGGTGCCCCAAGCTCCCAAGAAGCCTCTCAAAAGCCTCTCTCTAGCCTTTAGAAGCACACTTCCTAGTAAGGGTTTTTTCTTCCTTTCTCATTTTTGTCAATTTTATTTAAGTTGTATTGCCCTTTTAGTTTCTTTTATGAATGTTGGGGTATGGTTTCGCACCTCCCCCATAATTCCCTCTTATTGTTTGAATGATGGGAGACCCCTTTCTCTCTCATTAAATGCCTCCCATGTACACCTGTTACTATGCCGAAATTCCGAAAGGAACTTCTCTCTCTTATTTTACATTCAAGCAATGCTTTTGTATCATGAATCTAAATTCCATTTCAATTGTTGGGACATGTATCTATTTGACTTCCTTACTGTCCATTACATGTAAATATTATGATTAACCCCTTTCTCTTTCATCAACCTTTTTTATGAATTCTTATGTCACGCCATTACGTTGCCGAAATCACACCGATTTTCTAAGCCAATGTCATTGTGTAGTGAATACCATGCCCATTTCTCCATCAAGGGTATTCACATTTATGCACATTTACTTATTGATTATAAAGTTTCATGTATTAATTCCACATTCCTTTATCGTGGAATAAATGATTATGTTTTATGCATCCATGTTTTATGATCCATGTGGCACACTTATGCATGAAATGAAATGTTTAAGAAGGGTGTGCCCTTATAGCGCTTCAATGCATTGGGTAAAGTATAGTATCATGATACATCAAGTGCAATGAGGGTTGACTCAAGCTAACACAAGTGCAACGAGGGTTTACCCGTGCTTCATGTGCAATGAGGGTTTACTCATGCTCCATGTGCAATGAGCCTTGGCTCATGCTAATTCAATGTTAAGTGTTGTTGCCACATTTCCATGTTATGATTATCATGCTTTATCATGCCTTTATGTTCATGTTTCTCTTATGCTCTATTGATATACCCATTTCCTAACATGTATTGTACTCCTCATGTTATTCCATGTGTACTCCCTTACTGGGCTTTATAGCTCACCCTTTTCTTATGCATGTCCTCAGGTTATCCCATGCAATGCTAAGTACGAAGGAATGTAGTGGTCATGTAAAGGAAGTTTTCAATAAAGATGTTGTATTTTCATGTTTTATGTTTTTATGTAATGATCCTAAGTCCCAAAGTCACTAAACCTCTCGATCTTCTTTGTTTTATCAAGTGAAGTTTCATGTAATAAAGCGTGTTTAAGTTGTAATAAAAAAGCAGGGTTGTCATAGTTGGTATCAGAGGATAGGTTTAGTTATTTTTGGGATTAGGAAACCCTAGTAAATCCTTAGATACAAGACTAAGTATAACAAAAACATCCCTATGTTTTGGTAAGTATTGAGTAAGTGGTTTATCAAGCAAATACATCCATGTCTGGATACGAGCAGGTAGAGGCGGCTCTGGCACAGATGTATCCTAGGGGTAAAACCCGAAAACACCGCTTTGAGCTAGACTCGAACGGGAACTGGTGCACGACAACGGGCCTTGCTGCACTCCTGGTTACGACACTCCTGAGGGATATGTTTTGATAAATTCACAAGCTTAGTATGAACCCTTATTAAGGGAAAAATTCCCCTAAGAATATATGTTAGAAGGTAGATCATGAAAAGCCTGGATTGAATCCTATAGACTCATGAGTTAAAGAGATTAAAGTGTATTTATAAGTCATAAACTTTTGTCATTGGATTAACCTTTATGTGTTACCCCTAACTTTCCTTTTATTCCAGCCAATGGCCAGTAATAGGAGAACTCAGGCTAACAACCGTTGTGAAGATCAGTGTGATGATTGTACTAATGAGATGCCCAAACCAATGGGAGAAGGAATCGCGAACTTTGTCACGCTTCTCTCTTAGCTAACTCAAGTTTTGAATAGAAACACAGGTCAAGAGGAATGTTCAACCACCCCTAAGAAAGAACAAGTCGCTATTGAAAGCTTCATGAGACAAAGGCCTCCTACTTTTAGTGGATCAGCTGATCCCATGATCGCTGAGCAATGCATAAACTCCATTGAAATGATATTCTCCATCCTCCAATGTTCTGAACAAGAGAAGGTTCTCCTGGAGGCTTATCGTATGGAGGGTGAATCTGATCAATGGTGGACATTGATCAAAAATATGAATCCTGAGGAGGAGATCGAGGCTTTGGAATGGAAGGAATTCCGGAATATTTTTTTCGATAAATATTTTCCGCACACCCTCCGTCTTAAGATGGAAAGGGACTTCCTTTCCCTCAAGCAAAAAGATGAAGAATGTGTGGGAGCGTACGTGGAAAACTTCACAAGGCTTGCACGATACGCTTCTGGATTTGTCGTTACCCCCGAATGCATGGTTGACCGCTTCTTTGGTGGGCTGAAGCCTAGCTTGCGGAAAGCATTAGCGATCTGTGACTTCGACAGCTATGAGTAAATTGTCCAATGTGCCCTCAAGGTTGAAATAGAGATCGGAGAATCACAGGGGTATCATGGGGACAAGAAGCCTAAGGTGGACTTCAATGCTGGTGGGCTTATGGATAAATCCAACGGAGCTAGGAAGTTCCAGCACCCCACTTTCCAAAAGTGTGGAAAGAAGCACCTTGGAAATTGCCTTAGGGGGACGAGAAAATGCTTCAAGTGTGGAAGGGAAGGGCACCTAGCTATTAACGGTCGGCAAGAAGTACCTGCAGCTGCGACAGAGGAGAGGAACTCTCCGTTCAAACCTCAACGCATTGTTCAATGCTACAAATGCAAAGAACCGGGTCATTTTGAAAATCAGTGCCCTAATACAAGGGTTTTCGGAGGCAACCAACAACCTCCAAGACAGCAAGGAAGAGCTCTTGCCATCACTTCTCTTAAAGTGAACCCCGACAACGAAGTGGTGACAGGTACGCTAGTTATTCATTCAAGAATAGAAAACTTACTTTTTTATTCAGGTTCTACGCATTCCTTTATATCTCAAAAGTTTAGTAGAACAATCACAGCACCACCACAAATCATGGAAGTAAAGATGTCGGTGAGTACGGAAAATGGGGAAATCATTGCATCCCATGAGTATAAGTCCTCCCCTGTTATAATCTGTGGATTGAATTTCCCGGAGAACCTCATCATACTACCTCTGGTGGAATCTGATGCAATTCTTGGCATGGATTGGCTTTCCTTATATAGAGCCAACATTAATTTTCGGGAGAGGGAAATCACACTCAATATGGAGAATTGACCCCCAATTCTTTACAAGTGTCAAGAGGAAGATGAATCTCCTTTATATCCATCATCTCAAGCCTGGATGCCTTATGAGCACGCATATCTGGCTTAGATGATTGATTCCAAGGAAGAAACCATCTTTGAAGAAATGCCTATTGTGAGGGAATTCACTGAAGTGTTTCCCGAGGAACTTCCTGGTCTTCCTCCAAGAAGAGATGTTGAGATCTCAATTGAACTTATGCCTGGGGCGTTACCAATATCTAAGACTCCATATAGAATGGCTGTTGTTGAGCTTGAAGAGCTGAAGAAAACAACTACAGGAGAACCTGGATAAAGGGTTTATACGCCCAAGTGCATCACCATGGGGTGCACCAGTCCTCTTCGTCAAGAAGAAGGATGGGTCAATGCGGCTTTGCATCAATTATCGTGAACTTAACAAAATCACGATAAAGAACAAGTATCCTCTCCCAAGAATCGATGACTTGTTTGATCAGCTGCGTGGACCACAATACTTCTCCAAGGTGGACTTGCGATCGGGATATTATCAAGTAAGGGTGAAGAAGGAAGATATCCCCAAGACTGCTTTTCGTACAAGGTACGAGCACTATGAATTCATAGTAATGCCTTTTGGACTCACCAATGCTCCAAAAATACTCATGGACTTAATGAATAGAGTCTTTAGAGATTACCTTGACAAATTTGTGGTAGTCTTTATAGATGATATTCTAATATAATCCAAAACCAAGGAGGACCATGAGGAGCATTTAAAAACTGTACTAGAGACTTTGCGCAAGGAGAAGCTCTACGCAAAGTACAACAAGTGTGAGTTTTGGTTGAAGGAAGTCTCATTATTGGGCCATATCATCACAATCAATGGGATATCTGTGGACCCCTCCAAAACAGATGCAATTGAGGGATGGCTGAGGCCAACATCGGTAACTAATATCCATAGCTTCTTGGGGTTAGCTGGATATTATCAACGATTTGTGAGAAATTTCTCACGATTGTCCAACCCTCTTTCCAAGCTAACTCGAAAGGGAGTAATGTTTGCTTGGAGTGATGAATGAGAGGAAAGCTTCAAGGAGTTGAAAAGGAGGCTTATCACTGCACCCGTGCTCACTTTACCCATAAGTGGGGAGCTTTTTTGTGGTATTCAGTGATGCTTCGAAAAAGGACTTAGGATGTGTGCTGATGCAGAATGATAAATTGATATCCTATGCCTCAAGGCAGTTGAAAATCCATGAGCGAAACTATCCAACGCATGATCTAGAGTTGGCGGTTGTGATCTTTGCCTTGAAAATCTGGTGGTATTATCTCTATGGAGAGAAATGTGAGATATATACTAACCACAAGAGTCTTAAATATATATTCACACATAAAGAGATTAATATGCGCCAGAGAAGATGGATAGAGCTCATCAAGGATTATGACTGTTCAATACATTACCACCTTGGGAAGGCGAACAAGGTGGCGGATGCCCTAAGTAGAAAGGATCCAGTGATTCTATCAATGATGAGAATTGAGAAGGATCCAATCTTCTTAGACTTGATGAAGATAGACGTGGGAATCATAAGGAAGGGAACATCGTCAATCCTTTCACAAATTATTTCTCAACCATCTCTTTTGGAAAGGTTAAAGGATGCTCAAAAGGATGATGTGGGAATTCAAGAAAAAGTGGAACCTATAAAAAAGGGGATGTCCTCGGAGTTTAATGTTAATGAAGAAGGAACTGTGTGGTTTGGGAAAAGACTATGTGTTCCATCAAGTATAGAGCTGAATAAGGAAATTTTGGATGATGCACATAGTTCAAAATTCCTTATTCACCCAAGGAGCACAAAGATGTATCGAGATCTCTGAGAAAACTTTTGGTGGGATAATATGAGGAAGGAGATCGCTGAATATACATCAAAGTGCCTGGTGTGTCAGAAAGTGAAGGCAGAGAGGCAGAAGTCTAAAGGGATGATGCAACCATTGCCCATACAAGAATAGAAATGAGAGAACACCACCATGGACTTTGTCACCGGACTTCCAAGGAAATCCAAAGGCAATAATGCAATCTAGGTTGTTGTGGATCGTCTTACAAAGACTGCACACTTCATTGCTATTCGAGAGGATTTCTCTTTGGATCAACTGACACAGATATATATCAGGGATGTGGTACGGTTGCATGGAGTACCACTATCTATTGTTTCTGACCAAGATCCAAGATTCACCTCTAAGTTTTGGAAGAGTCTTCAACATGCTCTGAATACTGAACTGAACTTCAGTACGGCCTATCATCCTCAAACTGATGGCCAATCCGAGCGGACTATCCAAACACTTAAGGATATGTTGAGAGCATGCTCAACGGACTTTAAAGTAGGATGGGATCAACATCTTCCTCTGGTTGAGTTCTCTTATAATAATAGTTTCCACTCGAGCATCCAAATGGCATCATATGAAGCCCTGTATGGGAAAAGGTGTAGAACACCGGCATGTTGGGATGAGGTCGGTGAACGTAAGCTGCTTGGACCAGATATGGTCGAAGAAATGGTGGAGAAGGTGAAAACCATTCAACAGCATATCAAGGCAGACCAAAGTCGATAGAAGAGTTATACAGATAATCTTTGACGAGACCTTGAGTTTAAAGTCGGAGACATGGTGTTTTTAAGCATATCTCCGTGGAAGAAGGTCATGGGGTTTGGAAATAAAGGGAAGTTAAGTCCAAGGTACATCGGCCCCTTCGAGATTCTTGATCGTGTTCGGGTTGTGGCCTATCGACTAGCACTTCCACCTACTATGGACAAGGTGCATGATGTCTTTCATGTATCCCTCTTAAGGAAGTACATACCAGACCCTTTACATGTACTCTCTTCCAAGGTGGTACAATTGGAAGATGATCTTTCTTATGAGGAGCAACCAGTGAAGATCTTAGATCGTAGAGAAAAAGTTCTACAAAATAAGACAATGCCCTTCGTCAAGGTGTTGTGGAAAAACCACAAGTTTGAAGAAGAAACTTGGGAGTCGGAGGATATGATGAAGCTGAGTTACCCACATTTGTTTTTGTGTGGAAAATGGAAAATTTTGAGGGCGAAATTTCTTAAGGGGGGAATATTGTAACGACCAAAAGTTTCATTAATGGAAAATCCCTCTTGATCCAGTTAAATGTTTCATTATGAAAAATGTTTTTATAAGATGTCAACTTCTTTATTTTTATGTTAAGATTGGTGACCGTTAATTTTATAGCCGTTGAACAGTGATCACTTGAGTAGTATAAATATATGGTTTTAACGAACCCAATTTTACTCAGACAAAGGAAGCGATGGCCTCATCCAGTAGAATTGCCCCATACGAAGCCCATTTGTCGGAGCTTGGAAAAGAGGTGGAGTCTTTGGGCTTCGCCCTTGACCAAGCCCAAGCTGAGCTTCATTATTTCAAGCTCAAACGGGACCGTATACGGGAAAAGTGGAAGTTGATAGAGATTACCACTCGAGCGATGTTATCCGAGCCGCCCCAAGAGTCTGTCACCATCGTACACCTTACCCTTAGGTCTTATGCGGCTATTTTAAGGGGTTATGTAACAAATAAGTAGTACTATGTTCATGTGCATTATTTTTGGATATAATAATGAATATAATTTCTAGTCATTTTTGATACATTGTAAATAGTTTTTAAAGTACAAATGGTGTTTTTGGTTATTATTTAATTAAGAATTATATTTTATTAAATTAAGGGATTTTTTGAATTAAATAATATTTAAATAAAATATTATTATTAATATTAAATTAATTTTTATTAAAGATAAATGACCTTATAATTTTATGAATGCAATTAAAATTTTTATTAAGGTTTGAATGCCATTTCTGTCAAAACCCGTGATTTTTTTATAAATGTCGGTTTTTATTTTAAAAGTAAAAATTCACATATTTAGAAAATTATTTAGATAAAATAAATATTATTTTTGGAATCCGGACGTTGAAATTATCCAACGGTGAATTTTTCATAATTTTCTGAGACAGTCAAATTTTTTGGGTAAAAATTAAATACCATTTAAATATATAATGTGTTTTATCACATCATAATGACCCAATGGTGATGTAATAAAATACCATAATCCTTATGTTCGGCCAATATGTGTTTTATCATTAAAATAATGTGATTTTGGGTTTGTTTGACTTACTTTTCAAAGCATTAATGGAGCCCTCAAGACTTATTCTACACTTTTCCTTTTAAAATTAATTTCCATGGGAGTGTGACTCACCTCCACATAAGCAACCCTAATTTTTTAATAAGTTCGGACCTTGGACTTGTAAAATATTTTTTTCCTCTTTCCTTTTCCAGAAACCATGGGAAAATACCATGGGATGGTTTGTGGTTTGGATTATTTTAATATAAGGGGTCCCAAACCTAAATAATAAAGAATTCTCTCACCTTTCCTATATAAACCCACCCAAGATCCCACTTCCTCCTCACTCAAAGCCCTTGGAGTTCGTCAAACATCTGCCCTACTCTCTCTAGAATCATCTCAAGGTGCCCCAAGATCCCAGGAAGCCTCTCACAAGCCTCTCTCTAGCCTTTAGAAGCACACTTCCAAGTAAGGGTTTTTTCTTCCTTTCTCATTTTTGTCAATTTTCCTTAAGTTGTATTGCCCTTTTAGTTTCATTTATGAATGTTGGGGTATGGTTCAGCACCTCCCCCATACTGCCCTCTTGTTGTTTGAATGATGGGAGACCCCTTTCTCTCTCATTAAATGCCTCCCATGTACACCTGTTACTATGCCGAAATTCCGAAAGGAACTTCTCTCTCTTCTTTTACATTCAAACAATGCATCTGTATCATGAATCTAAATTCCATTTCAATTGATGGGAAATGTATCTATTTGACTTACTTACTGTACATTACATGTAAATATGATGAGTAACCCCTTTCTCTCTCAACATCCTTTTTTTTGAATTCTTATGTCACGCCGTTACGTTGCCGAAATCACACCGATTTTCTAAGCCAATGTCATTGTGTAGTGAATACCATGCCCATTTCTCCGTCAAGGGTATTCACCTTTATGCACATTTACTTATTGATTATAAAGTTTCATGTATGAATTCCACATTCCTTTATCATGGAATAAATGATTATGTTTTATGAATCCATGTTTTATGATCCATGTGGCACACTTATGCATGAAATGAAATGTTTAAGAAGGGTGCGCCCTTATAGCGCACCAATGCATTGGGTAAAGTATAGTATCATGATACGTCAAGTGAAATGAGTGTTGACTCATGCTAATTCAAGTGCAACGAGGGTTTACTCGTGCTTCATGTGCAATGAGGGTTTACTCATGCTCCATGTGCAATGAGCCTTGGCTCATGCTAATTAAATGTTAAGTGTTGTTGCCACATTTCCATGTTATGATTATCATGCTTTATCATGCCTTTATGTTCATGTTTCTATTATGCTCTATTGATATGCCCATTTCCTAACATGTATTGTACTCCTCATGTTATTCCATGTGTACTCCCTTACTGGTCTTTATAGCTCACCCTTTTCTTATGCATGTCCTCAGGTTATCCCATGCAATGCTATGTACGAAGGAATGTAGTGGTCTTGTAAAGGATGTTTTCAAAAAAGATGTTGTATTTTCATGTTTTATGTTTTTATGTAATGATCCTAATCCCCAAAGGCACTAAACCTCTCGATCTTCTTTGTTGTATCAAGTGAAGTTTTATGTAAAAAAGCATGTTTAAGTTGAAATAAAAAAACGCGGTTTTCATAACTCATGTGTATGTGTGGCCTAACATCTCCATGATCGTAACAAACATCATTTCTCAAAAACATATTCAATGATTGTTTTTTAATTTAAAATTTATAAAAAATGTCATAATTATTTCATGATTATTATTATTTAGATTATGGAAATATATAATATTCATAATAAATTGATCTTTTGTAACATAATAAGAATGAAAAAACAATGAGATTAACACCTAAAATTGTGAAAATAATGAAATATTATTACGAAAAGGGTGGTAAAAGGTTATAATAAGAAAATATATTATATTGTAAAATTTATTATGGTTCTATAATAAATTAATAACACTTTTAAACACATAATAAAGGAGTCTGGTTCATGTTCATCTAATTGAAAGTGTGAGGTAATGGATTTTATTTAAATTTACATTCTGTGGATACTTATTTGTTATTATTAAAAAATTCTCATTTTTGTGGTTTATATACAGACCCTTTGAAATGTAATATCACTAATTATAGAAACCTTATGTAATTTTATATTTCACTTTTAATTAATTAATCCATGTGGATTTGACATGAAAATTAACAAGTGGAAAATGTTATTTTATAATTCCTCATTCTTTCACGATCATTAATGTTCTCTTGAAATGATAAATTTCTTGAAACAAATTTTCATTGGTAATTAAATTTAAATTAAATATAAATATTAATTAATAGTGGATATGATTATATCCTAAGATGTATAAAATTTTCACATACAGTGTTTCTGATGTAAATTATTTTCTTAACTCGGGTAATATTGATAAATTTGTACCTTTTAATCAATATTGATATTTGATGATAAAAAAATTCCATGAATTAAATAAATAATTTCATATATAAGGAATTTTTTGTGATTTAATATCTAGGTGAGTCCTACTACTAGACAACCCCTCAATGCATCAATTGGAATTATGAGAAAAATCAGTCAACCAATTTAAATGGAATTTTACCTATAGTTTTAAACTGGCCTATGAAATGTCATGACAATAGTGGTATCACATTCCGGATAAATGATGTCCAATAATTCATAATTTCATTCATTCATAATCTAGTTATGATTATTATGATCTATCATATTTTCACATTTATATTATCTCTACATAAATTTTATTCTCATATTATTGATAAAATTGAACATCTGTTCATTTATTTACCCTTACATGTTGATTATTAAATATCTATTCATGTAGTCAATTTATTCAAATATAACATTTTTTTGGTGATTTACTATTCTATATTTATTTTTCTTCATTGAGTCATGATATCCTTTTCTATACTTAACCCTTAATGAGAATTTGAGCTCACCCTTATTTTGTTTAACATCCACATGATATGAAGAAGAATTCATGGAATGAGTTCTATGATTCCAAAAGTATTCCATTCCTATAGTTTTTATTTTATATTCCTCTGTAGAAATTGCATCATGTATGTGTCTAGTTTCCCCAAAAAAATAAACTGATTAGTCCTTTGTTATTTAACCCATTGTATCTATACTAATGTAATAAAGTAAAATAATAGCTCCAGGATATTAACGTCGGGGTCATTACAATCAAAATACTTTTATAATTAGTAAAAACAAGACCCATTATAATGTTGGAAATATATTAAAATGATACAAACTAGAGACACATGGATGTGTGAAAAATGATTCAATGATATATGAAATAAATTCTCTATAATTTCATATTCTATAGAGAACAAAAGTAGTTAGAGATTTTAGTAATGAAGATGTTTATTATGTTGGTTTTTTGAATGAAAGAATGTTATCTTCTAGGGCTTTTTATTATGTTATATGATTTTTTATTCATTTATTAAGAATGTAGAAATCATACATCTCACTCAACATAGTGGAAGTACAATAAATCTTCACTATTATATCATATACACAATTCATATGGTTAGAAAAATATATTGAAAACATCAGGGAAGTATAATTTTCCCTAATTAAAATTAAATGTGATAAATTGTGTTCTTTCAATTTGATCAAAATTCCAGTAAAATATTTGAGTAAAATTCACATTAAGATCAAATATAAAATTATCAAGGAGAAAATAGATTAATGTGTGCTGAAATTAGAATATATTTATATATATTATTGGTTTCATTAAATTATGAAATGTCACTACCAATAGAGAGTTAAAATAAGCTTCAGTTGACCATGAGATTGAAATAATATCCACCAACTTGATGGTTTTGATAAGGAATGTTAAATCCAATAATTAGTTCAGTTTATGAAATGTTTTGGTTTATATAAAAAATTATCATTCTATACATTGGTTTCAACTAGACGTATCACCTATCAAGTAGTATCACTAAATAATTTATATATGGTATAAGGTATCAAAAAAATGTTTTGTTGGGTGTGTGGATTCCATAAAAAATAATGAATAAGTTTTCACTGAATTCATTGAAAAGGGATAATATTTAAACAAGGGAAATATTCAAATACTAAATAAGTGGAGATATGTACCTAAAGTATTCATGTTTCATAAATAAATAATTTATTCCCAATAAGATTATTCCCAATAGGGTAAATATGAAGTGAATTTGTTTATAAATATCAAGCATAGTTAATAAGTTAATCATGCTATAATGGAATGTCAATGGGATTCCTAATTTTTGGGGGGATTTTATTTTAAGCTAATGATGAGTTTAGTGAACTGTTTATTCATGAACCATATTCATTTTTCTCTTATGTCACCTAATATAAGGATTCACATGTTCATATTTTTTATGAATAATATTTATTGAAATCAACATGAATAATATAATCATTTTTCAATTTAATTTTTTTCAATATTGATTAATATATAAATGATGTATCTTTATCATGGGGTTATCTAAAAACCATGTGGTGAGATTGTTATGAAAAATAAAAGAGACTTCTTCTGGTTGAGTTTTTCAAAATAATAATAATAATGATATCATATATGATATATATTGTTTTTGAGAAACCATCACGAGGAGTATCATCATGTTTGGAATAAGTTATAGGTGTTTTGGTTGAATAATAAAATACCACTATGTGGTTACGTTTTTTTTATCATAGTGTTCCTTAATTTTTGGGAAAAACAATTTATGTATTAGTGGCGAGTTTATGTAGATGTGTTTGATTCAAATATTATCTACTATGAAATGAAACAAACTATGTTTTATCCCATTAAATGAATATTCCTTTGAATAATTTATGTATGAAATGGAATGAGGAGGAATTTCAACCATGTTAAATAAAAAATTTCTAAAGATAAATGAAAATGTTGAGGAAATAAATATCACCCAATGTTTCCTTGGTATTTATAAGAAACTATTTAATAGACTTTTTTCCATTAATTTATGGATGAAACTATGTTATTATTTTTTGAAACGATGAGTTTTTTTGCTTTATAGGATATCAATTAAAAATGGGGTTGAATATTTCTATATGTTTGTATTTTTATTTTTTGGAGTAAAGTAGTAAATTTCTTCTAAAAAATAAACATCATGAAAATATGAAGACCACGGTGCAGTTATCACTAGGTGGAAAATTAATCTTTTGTAAATTGTATAAGATTATTCGATTAATGATTTGGTTACTATAGTATTAATTTTTATTTTTTGACCAAATTAACCATTTCATGGAATGGGAAAGCATGTAAGGAATTAAAGGATATTTGATTGAGCTAAAAATTCACCTCTCAGTCAAAATAATAAAGATAAAGAAATTAATTGTGATATTATAATATGATTTTTATACGGATACTTAGGCAGTATTGAAAATCTAAAATATAATGATTGAGTTTTTGTCTCAATTGAAATATATGGGAAGTCTATTTTAATGGAGAAAATCATTTTAGATAATGTTTTGTAATTAAAGATGTCATTTTATAAGAATTTGTATTATAGATATTGGGAATCATTGATATATTCTTCAAAATATGGAAGAATCATACAATGTTCATCAATATGGAGAATATAGATATAATTTTTATACCAATATAAATAATGTAATTAATTTTATTTGTTTGATGTGTTTTTTTCTAATTAACTTTCAATAGATAATGAATATTAACTTATAAATAGAGTAGAGAGATTTCAGGAATGAATTTTTTAAACCTATATGGATAGAGAATCTTCCCTAAAGATTATACTCCTTTGACATATCCAAGTGTGGGTAAAGAGATTAAAATCCATTGGGTCATGTTATTATTTATTTTGATATGTATGAAGATAGAGTGAATTATTACAACTATGTGATTAAAAATTATATTCGAAATAAAAATATTTAATCGGGATTACCTAATTCACATCCTCTCACCTGTCATGGTTTATTACATGGTGGGTCCAATAGCATTTCATATGTAGAAATATGATCCTGTCATATAACACACAAACCAAAATTCAAAATTAAGAGGAAGTTATAGGAGGTGGAACCAATATTTCAAAAAATCTAATACTACTTTCTATAAGCGAAACATTGAAATCAAAAATAGAAAGGGTTGCTATTAGGTTTGTGAAGCTTCCACTAATTGCAATAAGAGATATAGAAATTATTCCATAAATATTATTTTTGGATAAATATTAAAGAGGGATATCATTTTTTATTAGTATGATTAATTGTTGATAATGATATGAGGCCAAAGATGATATCATAAAAAGATATAGGTGCATTAATGACATATAATGAGTAACTAATTATGAGTGAGGATTTAATTTTCAATAATATAATAAATAAATGAATCCTATAAAGTTATTTTTGTTATGAAAAAAGGTGATATGGGTTATATATAATGTTAAATTAATCATCAATTACAACTAAATGATGTTTTAATAGGCGGAATGTTGTATCCAAACCTGGTTTCCACAAAATGGTTCTCCAATAAGGTGGGTCACAATGCCTCAAGTGTGCCTCTCTGTATACCAGAGGCTATCGACTATCATTGAGGGAATAATATCATATGGTGAGGAAACTATACCCACAATATCAAGGCCTAGGACAATGGTATAATCATATCATTAAATAGTATAATAACATCAAATACTAATAGAATACATATATCCATTTGACAGTAGTAATAAAAAACCATTAGAAATATTATATAAAAATGGTGATCATGTAATGTCTCTAAAAATGGGAATATAGGTAAATATTAATCCCTTACATTACCTGTATAAAAATATAAAAAATAACAAAATAAAACAGTCTCCAAATAGCATCATTTTTCTCAGATTAGTCCCATGCTCCCCTTCTTCTATTCACAATTAATCAGGTTTCATGAAGTGAGAATTATCCTAGGTCCCTAACATCATCCATGAAGCCTTTCTAGGTTCCCAATGGAATCCCGAATAGGGTGTGATATAACACTCAGCAGGCCACCCTTAGCGGTGTCTATAAAAAGTCATGTCTATAAATATAATATTAAGAAGATCAATTTATGTCATGGGAAATAAGTGATACAAGTTTCAATTATAATGTCCATCCTATCAAAGAACACTATGATCAAGAAACCATATCATATTGTCTATTTGTAAAGAATATCAAGAAAACAGAATGATGTATTCCATGTTAACATGTATCAAGCACACATGGTCTAGGATCCAAGGAGTGGTAATGTCAAAGGAATCCATGTAAAATATACATAACTAGTCAACTAGATCCCATGATTAGTAATTTTTAATGGATCCTAAGGTCAACATATTCATGGTGTGGTATACTCCAAGGCATTTTCCCAAGTATAATTATTCATGTTAATCAAATCTAAGGAGTATAAATTTTCATGGAATTCTATGCAATATAATAAATCATGTAAATCACATACAAGGAGTAGAAATGAGAATGGAATCATATAAAATCAAGTAAATAATATATTACGAGTGGAAATGTCCAAGTCATTTAGATAATATAGGTCAACATGAACTAAGGAGAAGAAATGTAAAAGGAATCTAATTGCATCATATTGTTGGAGTTGAAATGTCCATGAAATCCTACTAATCTAAATAAAAAAATTGACTTACATCTAAGGAGTGGAAATTTCCATGGAATCCAATTTATATGGATTCTTAGAGTATTAATTTCCATGTTATCTAAGTACATTGAATACTTGGTGTAGAAATGTACAAGGAATTCATAAACCATTTCATTGATCATTTCATAAACAACGTAATACAGGAGTTCAAGAAAATAATTCCACAATTATAACTTCAACAAATTTATCCAATTAAACATCCATTAATCACATATAAAAAGAGGCATAATCCCACTCATAAATTACTCATTTAATTCATTTAGTATTCCATGACATATCTCATGATCACACACTTAGTGGTGCGGTCAAAATATTAGTCATATACAAGGGAAGACTCCATGGGTGTTGTAGGTTAAGGTATGTCACCTCCAAAAATGTCAAAGGGAAATAAGGGAAAACTATTGAGGATCTGTTAAATTAATTTAATTATTTCATAAATTTAAAAGAAATTTCAAGAAAGGTTATGGAATACGACAAGATTGAAACAAGATATAAACTCCCATACATTGAGGGAAAAGGTATAGACCACCAACTTTATGAATTATGTACTCTCTAAATCCATTATGTAACCTTCACTTAGCCAAGATCTAAAGAAACCCAATAAATATGCGAATTCTTGATAGTTATCCAACAAAAACAATTATGTTCGAATCGGAGTCCGGATAGATGATTTTACCACAAACCTAGATTTCCGTTTTTAGAACAATTAAATGACAAAGAAAGTATCCACCTACTACTGTAAATGGGAAATAAATTAAATGGATTAAGTTATAATTAATGTAACAAGAATTATTCATTACCCCAAAAAACAAGGTCACATGGTTTAGTATCATATTTGGCCATACTGTGCACCAATCGTGCACCCTTCTATGATCAATGAGGGGTATCTCATGGTTCATGCACATAGTTTTAGAAATCATGATGTTCCTAGTATTAAGAACATAAACAATGATACACATACATGAGGTCAGTCATGCACAATTTCTTCAAATCATGGAACATCCTTATTTTTATTGAAACACACAACACACATAGTAGTAATTGTTCACCTCTTGAGGCACTTCTTCTACCAATAATGAATCCTAGATTTTTTTCATAAAAAAATTGGCTTCGGGATAGGAACAAGCCCTCGACACCCCTATTTCCCCCATATCCTCACTAGGCATACACATTAGGTCAAAACCAAGGGTTCATACTGATATTGAAAGTAAAATAAATGGGGTTTTACCACAAAGAAGAGCCACGATGTCACAAACTTCTCCCCATAATGCAATTCATACCTAACTTCACCTTCCTAGGGTGGTAAAGCATCATCTTAGAAATTCTCTATCCATGGAGCATGTACATTATCATCCCAATCCCAATTCTGATCATGTATATGGTCTTGATTTTATATCACATGTTCTAGAGGAACCATCCATACATAGAGAACCATTGTGCTTTGATAAAAAAAGCAGAGGATTTTCCCTAAAGTGTTTATAATCATGTAACTCAACCACATTGAGATGAATTAGAAGAGAAATTTCTATGTAATAATGATGAATATGACATTTGATAGAGGCAATTTTAATGGATTTATGCCTCTAAGGTAACTACAGCAATAAATCTACCATCCTGAATCAATCTAGAATCTCATAACTCCAAACATAAGAGGTGAAATATTACCCTATCTCTAAACCCTTACATACACTAGTATCGATGATAATCATAATAAAACCTAATCCTTGACCTCAATATCAAGTGATCGTTGATATTCTATGAAATATTTTTTTCTCTTGACTGAGTTTTCATTATTAATTCAAGATAAGATGATCCTACTTGGAAGTCTTATAAAATTGACGTTACCCAATATGTGATTCCTCCCCTACCTCTAAACATCACAGAGGTGATCCATATGGCCTAAAATATATAGACTCATATAGACACAACTTAATGGTACCTTGAAATTTTTTTTAAGTGTACTCAATAAGGCTTATATGTTTCCCCAAAGAACCTATAATATTAAGGATGCACGGTCGAGCATGCCCTCTTAAAACAGTATCAACATCTCTTACTGACCTTTCATATGAGGGTGATAGGTCATTTGTAGAAGAACTAGTATACCCAAGGCCTTTTGAAACCCCTACCAAAACCACAACATGAAATTATAATCCCTATCATGTATGATAAAATATCGATCTCTATAAAGGCATAAAATATCTCTAAGAAATATCCTCCCTAGTTCATCCACTAAAAATTCCTCTCGAATATTTATGAAGCAGGATAACTTTTTTAACCTATCAACAAATACCCACACTATATCATTTCCTCAAGTATATCATGGAAAATATGTCATCAAATGAATGATTACCTCAAACCATTTCCATTCAACAATGGAAAATTGTTGTTAAATTCATGTGGATCGTTGTTGTTTAAACTTCGCCTGATGAAATTTTGAACATCGAGTATTATATCTAAAAATCACCTTTATTGTACCTGGTCAAAAATACTAGAGACATAAATCTCGATACATTTTGGTGACAATTGGGGTAGGGGATTCTTGTTCTTGACCATCAACTGGTTCAATTTCTTTAAATCCAAAAATTAATGAAAAGTTTACTTCACCTTTTTCTAAAAAGGATCTGAAATCCCCACTGTGAAGTACTGGGTCATATAAACCACTTATCTTCCAGGTCCTCCAGCTTCTTATAGATCTCTTTTTTCATAGTAGTATTCATCACATATGGTGTAATGGACACTGATACATCTCCTGACACTGGCTCGATGTAAAAATATATCTCTAACTTAGAATTTATTCTTGATAGTACATTTAGTAAAATCTACCTAAAATAGTACATTACTACTACGAATTCCTCCCAATTAATTTCTTAATCATCCAAATATCATTTAAAAATATGGGTTGTCATCCATGCCATCCAATGATGCAGTGGTCTCTCTCAACTCACCTATAAATTCAATTCACCCTTTTGAAAAAATACCCAACCCTCTCATGATATGATGGAAACCCTTTAGTGATAGCATTCAACATAAGTATGATAAGTAACTACAAATTTCATCACGATAATAAAGTAAGACCATTTAATATCAAGGGAAAAAAGTCTCATATGAAGTGATACCCACCTACCTCAAGGAGGACTCCCAATAGTATAGTACACTCTCTGATCTAATCCCCAATGGAGTAACGAGTTTCATAACACAACTAAAAATCTAAACATTAACCCAAGGATCTCTATAATAAGAACATGTATGATTGAATGGGAAGAGTATATTTTGAAAATAGAATATACTAATATAGAGGATACCAGAATAGTACCAACCATATTAGAGGGCCCATACCTCCTCTCCTTGGGTATTGTTTTCATTGTATATATCTATCATGATCTGTGGCCCTAAGATATATCTAGACTACCATAATCAAGTCTGATCTTCTAGCATTGTATGTCTATTTTGGATTCCTTAGCCATAACTAGTACCTCTGCCTGACTATTTGGTTGTACTATGTCTTCCTTCCTGATAATAAGTTGTTTGGCCCCACATCAAAACAGAGATTCAGTACAGACCCTCTCTCAAAAAATTCTAGAAGAAATGTTATGAAGAACCGTTGTATATGACCCATCCTTCTACAGTCATGAATATCGACTGGATTCTTATCACACTAGATCCTCATGTGTCCCTACCTCACACAATATTGAAAGAGAACAGAACTAATTTCACTCATTATATGGTAATTATTCCCCTAAAAAGATCCATCACAACATCACATTCTAACACTAGATATCATGACCCTAGGCCAATAATCTGACCTACTCTACACCGCATCCCCAGCATCCCTCCAGTTATGTTCAGTGATAATAGAATGATTTAAAATTTTAGACATGGTTATAAGATGAAAAACATTCACATGCTATCAAATTCCATATCTGAGACTATCCACAACTCTCCTATCATTTTACAATTCTTCACTTAATAGAACATCTGTGAAAATATCTAGCTATATAAAAAGGGTTTAATTGTCAATAAATTATACATTTATCTTCTCCATATGCATGAACTCTCTAGATCTATCATCCCTCTACATCTCAAGATAAAAGTAACCATAAAAGTTTTTCTGGAACTTCCTCCATGAAAATCCCAATGTAGATCCATTTGACTAATCATATCCCACCATCACATGGGGGAATGCTAATGAATATACAAATCCATCATCACTCTCCTCTTAGTTGGTGTCTCAAGATTCTCAAAAATTGAAATCATGGTCTCCAGCCAAGACTCTATAGCATGTGGTTTTCCATCCCCCCGAAAACATGGTTGGATGCTACTATTGAAATATATGTGTCAACTCTAACATAGTTTGGTAAGGTCGCGAAACTCCCCAAATATTCTAGAGGTATGTTATGAATCCATCAAGATATTGGGCCTCATCACACAAATCGGTTATAATATCTATTACCACTAGTGGAACGATTAGAGGTTATATTGGTGTCCCTAAGCCCACAACCTCAAAATCATAGTTTCAACCACCCTCCTAGTTCATGACTGGAGGCCGTTGTGGTGGAATCTAACTAAAAATTCCAATAACATGACATAATAATGATATGATAACATCACGTTCATAGATATACAACATGCTAGGTACAAGAATTCCAATTTAAGAGTCAAAATTCCCTACCGGCTCATAAAGTTGGGACTAGATAACATTTAATCCCTAATAATGCACAATTCGTTGCCTAATTCCCACTATTAAGGTCGGGTCAAGGTAAAGTTCATTGTTATAATCCAGGGGTTCTAGTATGAATAGTGTCAATGGCATGTTACAGATGGAAGAACCATTTAAATTTAAATTGGAACCTCAATTTTACAATAACCTTATAGTTCTTGAACTCATTTATTTGAATTTTATTCTCATTTATAAGACAATTCATTCAAATGGTTGAATTTTATAGATCATCACTTCTAATTTATAGAGGCACATAATCCTTAAAAATTGAAGGTGGAATCCAATTAATCCCTAACATAACACCTTCCATCCCATGTGACCAATGATTCATTATTGAATATACTATAATTGACTTCTTATGGTGTCAGCTTTAGGCTATGCAAGAAAAGACAATTAAGTTAAAGTTGGAACATTAAGTAACAATTATGTATTATCATTTCACTAATAAAATGTAGTTAAATAGAACTTATATTATTCAGGGTAAAAATATAAATGACATTCATTCAAGCAATTCATTCTATATTGAATAGAAAATTCATGGCCTCTGAATTCTAAACAGTTCCTAAAATGATGCACGATACAGAATCCCCTTGTCTCATTGTACCAATGTAAAATAAAATCTGATATCATAAGTAATTTTGAACATCAAATTCAACAACTAATAGTGAATTAATGTCATCATTATTTGGAAAATCTAGAAAAAAAAACAATTTCAATCATTATAAATCTTGGATTTCTTATACATGGGTTAGGGACATCTCATTACCAAATTTATATATGTTTCTAATATCACATATATTATCTCCAAAAATTAATTTAGTAAAAACACATCTTATAATAACACTTTGTAACCCCCCAACCCAGGTGCCACTAAACTATGTATCGATTTGATGGGTCACATGGCCACATGTGTGCCTCCCTGTAAACAAGAGGTTTATAACTAGAAGTGATGGTGTAATATGGTATGGTGGGGAAAATGTAATCGCATGATAAATGTGTAACCTAGTGGTATAATCATATCATTCAATAGAATAATCAAATTAAATATTGTAACAAGATAAAAAAGTAGATAGAAACAGTTATAAAAAATTCAATAAAAATATAATATACAGAAAATGGGTATGTCATGTCTCAATAATGTGAGAAAATAGGTATACTAGAATCTAGTACATTACTTGTATCAAAATGAAAAAAGACTAATAAGTAACTATCTACATATATCATCATGATTATCATCATGGTCTTGTGCTCCCTTTCACATATGAACAATCAATAAAGCATCATGAGGCAGGCTCTTTCCCTAATAGCTACCTTCATCTATGATTTTTGTTTGAGTAAACAAGGGCTACTAAATATAGAGTTAGGTAACACTCAATAAGATACCACTGACAGTGCCTATAAAAATCCATGTCCATAAATATAATCGGAATCTGTGAATTGTATGTCTCATGAAATAAGTGATACAAGAGTAAATTACATTGTACAACCTAACAGATTGCACATTGATCATGGAACCATATCATAGGGTCTATATGTAAATCATGTTAAGAATCAACAAAAACATGTGCTGTGAAAACATGTATCAGGCCTACATTGGCCAGTATCCAAGTGGAGGTAATGTACACAAAATCTAAATAAATCAAATTAGAATAATTTTACTACGTACAAGTTATAGTAATTTCCATGACATATTATGGCCATCTTGTGCATGGAGAATTATTGTAAAAGGAATCCTATAAAGCCTAATAAATCTTGTAAACTAAATCCATGTTGTATAAATGTCCAATGCTTCCTAGCCTAACTAATAATTCATGTAAATCATATCCAATGAGTACAAATTTCACTGACATCCTAGAAATTCATGTACATCAGATCCGAGGATTATAAATTTCTGTGGAATCCAAAAAATCTATGTAAATAGGTTCCATGGTGTATAAATTTACAACGTATACAAGTACGTTTGATCCTTATAGTTTAAATTTACTAAAAAACCATATAATATAAATAATCATTTTGATTTGGATCAAATGAGTAGACTTTTCCATGGTATCCAAGTAATTCGGATCCTGGGAGAAGTAATGTCCAAGTAATCACAATATGTTGAATCCTTGGAGTAGAAATGTCCAAGGAATTCATAAACTATTTATTCAATCATTTCATAAACAACACTATACATGAGTTCATCCAACTTATTCCATAATTCCCACTTCAACCATTTAACCATTTAAACAACCATTTATCTCATAAGAAATGATGCAGAATCACTCTTCTTAATTACTCATTTAATTTATTATTCCATCTATTACATTTGAAAATCCCACACAGACAGCAGGGTTTTCAAGTGATGGAGAATTTATATGGGGACCCCCCATGGGTGGCCTAGTGTCATTTCAGTAAACCCCAACCATGTGAATGTGAATTAATGGGAACCTATTGATGATCCATTAATTTAATTAATCCATGTCATCATTTTAAGAGTAATTTATGGAAAAGTTATGGCATGCGGCATTGAAGAAACAAAATATAAATTACCAAACATTGAGGAAAAAGGTATAGAGAAACTAACTTATTCTTGTAGTACTCTCCACTTCTATTATAATCCCTTCACTTGTCATGGATCAGAATAAAATGGAGAGGTAAAAATTTCTTGGAAGCTATATAATGAGACGGAAGACAATAGAATCATTTTCTGGATGGATGACTTATCCAAGAATGTAGATTTAGTCTTAAATAACCCTTACATGAGTATGAAAGGATACTCCTACCACTATAAATAATAAATAAAAAAAGTATTCTATGTTTTAATTGATGTAAGGGAAAAGGGCCATTTCTCCAAAAAAATACATGGCCAAAAACTTTCGTCACATGGTTTTCTAAACCGTGTTCCCATCTTTGATCCAAGAGGGGTCTCACATGGTTCATTCATATTGATTGGGAAACCATAGAAAAACCTGGATATTTCCCTTTTTCAAAAAATAGAGTAAGGATGCATGTTCATGAGGAATATCATTTACAGATTCACTGAACAATGCGGCCTCTTCTATGTAAAAAATGCAACATAGGGTTTGTAGTAACTATGCCCCTTGGGCGGGATAGAATCTACTAACCGTGTGACCCAGCTAATTTTCTCCAAAAGTGGATCTCTATTTTCTGAACAAGCCACAGACACCCTCATTTCCTCTGTTTTCCTGCTAAGAATCCATATTAGGTCGAAACTATTGTTTCATACATAAATTTAATGAAAAACAAATGGTATTATACATCAATAAAGGGTTGCGTTGTTACAATGAACCATGGTGTAATTAAGAAACTAACCATTCATAATAATTTGTACGATATATCAACAAAATACATTTACTTTCATTAATTAATACGAGTTATAGGAAAAAGTGATTAATGAAAATATAAATGAAAACATATTTCTTATTACAATTTTCGATAAGTCCTATTTTTTTGGGAAGCTGTTGAACTATATAAAATAAGACATTATCAAGATAAATCAGCATTGATAATCATGATTCATATATTAATATAGAAATATATTGTAATGAATATTAATTAATTAGTGATAAATATAGGTCACTTATCCTATAATAATTGTTTGATGAGAAGGAAATGTTAGTATTTATATATATGCATAAGTTACTAAACTAAAATATGAATTTCCTAAACTGCATAATATGTGTGAAAAATTAATGGTGAAAGAAGTTCACTGTATAATTACATGTCAATTGTTATTTCTAACTATTTAAGGAACATAATGTCAAATTTATATCATCAAAATATTTATATTATATATCACATGCATAATAAGAATATAATTAGGCTAATAATGTGATAGAGTCACCTAAATGAAACTAAGATCATGAAGAACAACTTTATGTGACTATATAATGGTCATGAAAATTTATAAAGACACCATAAAGGATAATAGTTTAAAAAAGTGACTTCTTCAATGTTTTTTATTAATTTGATGTGTTTTATAAGAGGGATAATGTAGGGGGAATAGTTTTGATATTATATTTTACATGAAGACATAATTATTTCATATTGTGTTTTGTTATACTTTGATTTGTTTCTAATTTATATTTTTTTTCTTACCGGTTGTTATCAAAGTACTGTTTCATTGATAACCATGATGACCAATTCATTTTGGTGTGATTTTCCTAATTATGATATAGTTTGTTGAATTGTAATATTATTCTATTTTATGATTATTTTTGTTTAATGGATGGTTATTCTTATAGAATGGTAAGGCCATATTTTCATACCCTGATTTCCATGAATTTTATACATTGTTTCATTATAATATATGTTTTTCAAAAACACATATAAGAAATGTTCTATTTTATGGGGGGAGTCTAGTTGTGTAAATAGAATATCAATAAATAATTCATCATGAATCTTAGATTAACCCTTTTATTTAGTGAATTATGGAATAATGTTAGAAATCACATTATAATATTCATCGATATCATAAAATTATAATTTTGGGGGGACTTGATATTTTAATGGATATAATATATATTTCACGATGTTTTTTGGGTACTTGGTCGATAAACACTCATTGCATCATTATATAATGTGTTACCCAAGATATATGAGATCTCCATTTTAGTTATAAATTGATATAGTTCTCAACTTACACTTTATTTATTATTTTCTTAAATGATATTTTGATGCTATAGGAGTTCAATAAAAATCTTGGAACAGTTATCCAGAAAATATTTACATCATTCATCTTAGAGAAATGACCAAAAAGGACTAATATACAACATTCTCAATTTATGTGTCTTCTATTTATCATTTATTCTCTAGGATGTCTATAATAGTGGTTAATAGTGGATTCAAGTAGTTTAATTTTTTTTCGATTCATTCTAGGAGTTTGAAAAAAACATTGGAACATAATCATCAAGCTACATCATTTAATGGAATGGTGAATTGGGAGTCTGTTAAGGTTGGAAATTTACATACTCACCATATTATTTAATTTTTATTGTGGAATTTTCATGTTTTATTCATAGATTAGATGGATATTATTTATTTATTATATTAAATTAATTGTAAATATAAGGTTGGTGAGATTTTTGTGGTATATGTATAAACATGTTATTTCTTTTTGTTAATTTTTTATTTTGGTGTTGGTGTTATATTTTGATTATTATGTAAGTGAAGTGGTATAGAGAATATAATTTTGCGATATTAATATGGTGGATGTGCAGTAGGGATGATGTGGTTAAATCATAGAGTATTATTATTCATATAACATACACAGGGAATGAAAAAATGAATTAATATATTGAAATTACTAGGGGATTTGTTATATGTGAAATGGTAAATACTTGAAATTATATTTAAATGTGGATAATGAAATAAATAAATATATATAAATAATTAGATAAATTAATAAAATAATGAAATTTATAGTGGGAATAAATACTGGGTTGTTACTCAAAATGTTCAGGATCCAGAAAATCCCATTCCTAAAATTTATTATGAAAAAATGAATGTCACTTACGGAAATGGTTATTATAAATATGGAAATGAGTAACTCCCTGATATCCATGTCATCCAAAGAGAATCAATTTTCAGGAATCCCATATTACTACATCTATTTCTTATGTATAACAAACAACATTTACAATCTATCTTCCATGTGATTTGCTTCTCTCTAAGAATTTGAAACCATTAGGTTGAGTTTCATTTCTTGTTGAATGAATTTGATCCATTTTTGGAAGACACTCCATGGAATATAACTTTTTCTTGTCCTCTAGGATATAATGGCTAGAACTGTGTCTGACCCAATCTATAGTTCATCTTATCCATGATAAAAAACATGTTTGATATCTTGTATCATAGCCCATATTTTAGCCTCATAGGGAGTACCATTTCAAACATCATGGAAGAAACATCATTTTCCAAAGCCCTGATAAGTATGAAAAACACATCCAAAACTTGAGGGGCATAGCGCACAAGAATTCATCCCATAAAAATTGGATTTGATCCATGGAAGATTATGTATTTTCCAAGAGATGAATTATTTATTTAATGAATATGAATTCAAAATATAGAACGGATAAATATTTATTGAATTTTATAGATGGTTTATTGTTTAGTTTTGTGGTTTGAGGTATCATTAGTGATTGTGCGGCGGTGATAGAATGATGATGGAGGAGGGGTTATTGAGGGGACATGATTGGATATGTACCACACGATTGAATTATGAGATATTATATATCATTATATATCATCTAATTTCATATAAAACACAATCCAAATTAAATATACAAACTAATTCCTATATTAGGTTTTGGATATAATGTGAACCCCCAAAATATTGGATTGTAGGGAATAGATGGTCAATTACTAACCATCTCTTTCTCTTCCATTTTATAAAATTAATAGTAGTGGTTGTGGTGTGTAGTAGACTGGGTACTGGTATGAGTTTGTGGAAATTGGTTATGGTATGTAATTTTTCTATATGGTTTTGGAATACTATTGTTTTATATGGATAGGGAATACAATTGGGCTATGTAGAAATGGGAAGGGATTAGAGTGTTATGCATATAGAATTGGGACATTATGACAACTAGATCTATAGGGATGTGGGCGTGGGGTACTATCTTTTATATGTTTTCTTGATTTAAAATTTTTGAATTATATGAAGATTTACATATCTGGACTATGGTGATTTGGATTTATAGGTGACATTGTCTAGGATGCATTCTAATTTAAATTTTTATTAACTAATTATTTACTGTGATTCATTCACATTACCATTATATTTTCATATAGGATCTTACTATGAATACATTTATATTAACCTAAAAATCTATATTTTTTTAAAGAAAATATATGGTGATTTCAGAAAATAGTTTAGGTTACAACTGTGACTCAAATCACTTGAAAGACATAATGTTTAGGATTCCACACAACTCCATGTGCACTATGAAATGCTCAGATACTAGAACCAAGGCTCTATGAAACACTAGTGGAATTTGGTTTTACCCATTTTAAAATATATTTATATGTATATAAAATAGGAAATATCAAAACTAATTTAATTTTTAAGAAGAAAAACTAAAAAAATTATAGATAGCTAAAAAAGATACAAAAGTAGGTTCTCAATAAAAAATTTAGTTTCCAACACCATCTCCAACCTACATATCCAACAACTATTATAAATCGACCCATACCAGTGATGACCGTAAAGAATAAAGTGCAAGAATCAAAATTATTTTTTTACATGTGGTTACCAATAAGATAGATTCGGAGGATGTAGGACTATCTGAGTTCCCATTAAATGTTTTCTAATAAAAAACTTAGTTGGAAACCACTAATATTATAAAAAATATGAAATAACCATAGGTGTGTGTTTTGTATCAATATTCTCATTCACAAAAGTTGATAAAATTATTTTTCCCAGAATATAAGGAACAAATAATTATCATAGAAGACCATGATGCTCAGTACAAATCAATATCAACTAGAAATAATATCTCTCTATATAAAATTTATCCATTCCTAATATAAAAGCTTTAATCCTTAGACAGAGTTCTAAGATTATTTTAAAAATGGGATATTTTTGATATTCCTATGAAATAATCATAGTGTAGTCCTCAAGTAATACATGCCTCATTGTGGGTTGGGTATTGTGTATTATTGAGTCAATGAAGTCTTGCTGCAAGTCCTTTTATAAGTTGGGGATGTATATTATATGTCGATAGTAATCTGGATTAAAATTCTATATTAATAATTTTTACACCATAATGTTAGTAAATAAATATAAATTATATAATTGAAAACCCAAAAAAAGTATTACCAATGGTAAATTTTTTAAAAAGTACTTGTTATACACCACTTAAAGTAATATACTCGATCACTAAATTTCAAAATTCTAGACAAACTCAAGATAAATTAATAGTTATATAAATTTAAATTCTTGGTAAATGATTTAGAATTCATGTTAAATATATTAAAGAAGAAAAATTCTCATATAATAGCCACATTATAATTCGCTAATGTAGATCATAAAAACTAATTTTAACACTAGAATAATATACTCTTATTATCAAATAAAATATACATAATATCAAGTCATTCATTTATGAAATATAAAGATTGGAAAACCCTTAGTAAAAAATCACAAAATCCCAACATGTATATAACATCAGGCTTGACTAGAACAACTTATGTGGTGACATTATTTTCATGTTATTCTGGTAGAATATTATACTAAATTTGAAACAAAGAATATAGAGATAACCGATGTTCATTAAAATCCTAGAAAAAATCATCCATACATACATGGGTAGTAACCAAGGTGTAAAATTAGGTGATTAAGTGATATCCTTGTTTTCCAAGATAAAAAAGGTATGTAAAGATTCATGATTAGGTTAAATTGATGTAAAATATCATAAAATGTTCATGCTCAAATAACTTTTTAGTTTTCTGATATTTATGAAAATCCAGTAAACTAACATATCATAATAATTAATAATGGGTAAATGAAAATTTTTCAAATGAAATTTATATATAATGTCAATACTATAAGTAAAAAAAATTATGTATGATGTAAATGAGAATAAGTATTAAATTTGTAAACATAATATAAATTAAAAAAACATATAATACTAGTAAACAAATCAAATTTTCTATCAAAGGATATTATTAATGGATATCAGCTTCTAATCCAAGAGATATTTTCCTTAACACAAATAAATATGGTATTCATTAACCTGAATCATGGAATCTACTTAAATGCATGAAATTATGAAATAGAAACATGTAAAACATTAATATTTATCCACAATAAGCATCTCCAACATTGTGGATAGAAGAAGGGTTTTACACAAAAATATCATCACTAACTGAATGAAAATACATGCATCATATCGCTATAAGCTGCTCGATCAACATGATAAAAAATAAAACACTATACTCCATAATATCATCAACATAGTTGTATGTTGATCAACATTTCTAACAGTTGAATATTGAGAAAATATGATAAAATTCTACAAAACTGATTTTCTTAGCATAAACACATCGAAATAAAAACTACATCACTCAGAAGAGATCTCAAAAATAATATATATTTTATTCAAAATATCTAATACAAATATATTCAAGAAATTTCATTTCATAACATTATTTTTCCATTAATCAGATTGAATTATTTATAGACTCACCTCTAATGGTTAGATTCCAAAGACCTCATGTTTTGATACAACTATATAAGAAGAATTAACCTCCATCTTATTATAGAGTCAAAAAAATTAATATAATTTGATGTTATCAAACTATAACTCTATTTCAATATACCATTTTAAAAAATAAATCTATTTGAAAAATCATTTCACTATATTTCGAAATATTACATCTTAAATTTAATTTAGTGGATTGTAGTTTACTAGATTTTCATCTTACATAGAAAAGAGAACTAAATTAATCACCATGTTCTATCATGACCAAGATAAATGTATTTTTTTAAATAAAAAGGATTCAATGGATCATTGACTCGATAATATCCTCCTTTTTGAAAATAATATGACACATGAAATAAAATTTAATAGAAAATTTAATAGAAATACTTCTTCTATATAAATAAGAAATATGGATTTATATCTCATTAAATTAAATCATTTAGAGAAAAATAGGATATGAAATTAAATAAACCAATAATGGAAAAAATTTACCGCTAATTTAGTTATTTGAAAACTAGTAAAATATTTGAAAAAAATAGAAAACATGTGACATTTTTCACTGAAAATAATATATCCCCTTTAAAAAATCCCTTGAATAACCAAGTTTATTTACAAATTTATCTCCCTTTTTGATTTTTATATGGAATTAAAATGTAAAATATCTCTTACTTTGAATAACCAACCAAGAGAATATCAAAAAAAGGAACAAACATTAAAAAGATTCCCCCCATGAAAATATTTGGAAATTTTTTAATAATGGCATAATAACTGGTTATGAATGAGAGAAAATAATTAATCAGTAGAAGAGAGGACTAAGAAATATTAACCTTTGGAGATTTCTCTCTCTATACCTATGGGTTATCTTCTTGTTACATATATAGTTCCTGTGAATGTTGTAAAAATTCATTATTCTTTAGTATATGAATGTATACTCATATAGAAAATTGATGAAACACTTATCAATTTTATAGAGGTTCAAAATATATATCTAAATTTAAAAGAAGTGGAATGAATTAATATTAGAGAAAAATAAATACATAAAAATGTTTAATGAATCATATCATGATATTAAATATATATTGGCAATTTTAATGGGGTAGATATAATAATGAATAAAGTAACCAAGAAAATGGATTAAGACATAATATATAAATATAATTATTAGTTAAAATTGTAATAAATAGTCATACAAAATCTATGTAAGTGTAAAGAATGTAAAATTTAAATATTATATAAGATTAAATGTAATATTTAATATATAATAATTTGAGATATTTTCTTTTATAACATATATTACAATTCTTATAACTTATATAAAACTTTATGGAACAACTAATGTATCATATCATATCATAGATAGGTATGTAACAAATAATTAGAGGACATTATTAAATATATTAGAAAAAATAAACATCACATTGTTTATTTTAACATTTATTACTTTGAAAAATAATTAACTTCTAATTAATGAAATTATTTTCAAATAACATCCCAAAAATTAAAGATACCTATAAAAGGAATTATAAACTAAAATAGAAAATTTCAAACTTTTTCTGAATTTTTATTATTATCGTGAAACAATTTTAAAATAAAGTAGAATCTTTGATCATTTAAAAATTTTAATTACTATCATTTTATAAAATATTAAAATGTATTGGAATTATGTTGTTTATTTAAATAATAAAAGATAATCATTAGGTATAATAAACCTAATAATTATAATTATTTTTTGAAGTCATCCTATAATAAATTAATTCTTATATCCATATGATTTTCTCATGAGTGATGTTTTGGGTTCTTTACAAAGAAATAACACTTATTCTTTTACAAAGACTTAGTATTTTAGTGAAACTGAACAAAAGATCTACGGGTGTGTGTTACATCTACAGAACATGAGGGTGACAAATTCAATCTAAAAAATATTGAACAGTATTAGTAGAATGTGGTGCTAAGAGTTGTTTATTTCTAGACTATGAAAATAAATTACCTCATAGAAAATGACATGCATCAGAATAACTCTTTGTATCTATGATTAAAACTCTAATTTCATCCTCTATGTAATTCATAATGATAGATTTAGTTCCAAAATAATAATATAGGCTATTTTCTGATTATACTATTAGATAATAAAAAAAATGGTTAAGAAAATTCAATTTATATTCCTTTATATTTTCAGTAAATCTCATAAAAACACTATAAAATTTAATTTTCATTTGATTAGATGTTATGTATAGAAGAAATCTGATTACAAACCTATAAATATTTTGATCAACTAATTTCATGAATTCATCAAGATCTAGTTTGTAAATTGTTTCTATCGATGTACTTACACATCATGCATTGTTAAAATAAAAAAAACACTAAAGCTCAAATATATTTTTTTATATACAATATTTTATTTAGGGTTTTGCGAAATTTGAAAACTATAAAAAAATGATATTCTTTCTAGTAATATTCATTTCACACTCATTTTTCATAAATTTCAAAAATAATCATCAAAATGATATTTTCTAGTTGGAAAAAATTATGTCATGGATATAAATTTGAATAAAAATAGTGTATTTATTAAATTAATTAATAAATATAGTTTTCCATTAATTAAAATTATTAATGATCTTTTCATGTAAAAATATCATTACTTCTTTTCCCAAAGAACATGGATAATTTTTAATTCTGTAGATTATTTCGATATGTTCATATACAAATTTCATAAATTTAACATCTTTAATGTTTATTGTAATTCAATGTAAAACTTCCTCGTAAAGATAATCATTAAGAAAATAACTACTAACATCCATTTGGAATAAAATAAAGTTCAGATATGTTGGGAATGAGAGTATGATTTAAATATGATCAATTCTATTTACTTATGTAAAAGCTAATTCCTAATCTACCACTTTTTCCTCACAATTTCCATTATGAATAAGACATTATTTATTCCTTGCCATTATTACAGTTTCATCACTTTTTTTCTAAGTAGTTATTTGACTCCAATCACCAATGTTTCTTTATAACATTCAATTAATGTACAAATCCTGTTATCTTCAAATTTATTAAGTTCATATTGAATAAACTTAATCCAAATTTCATCACCTGAGGCATTAGCTACCTTTTTTTGTTCAAATCATGAAAGGAATTCATGATTCTCATATCCTTTTTTTATAGAACATTTATTTATACCCTTTTCACCAACATATCAAATAATATTAATAGTGGTATCAATCTATAAAAAAGATTGGTTTCATGTTAATAAATAAATTTGTTTCTAATATAACATTTGTACTTCATACATTGAAGTAACACTCAAAATTTTGAAATGATGTTGTTATAACTTTTGGTTGATTTTGAAAAAAAAATTTCTATCTGATTCTAAAAAATTATCTAAAGATATTTTAAAAACCATCTAAATGATTAACATGTTAATACATTACTCAAAAAATGACTGGTTTCATCAAATTTTTGATGAACTATTTACTCCAAAACATTAGTTCATTTATTAAATATACAATAAGACTTGCTAGTTGTAGATTAACAATTAAATATTCATTCATAATTCTTTGGATTATATTTGGGTAGGTTATCTTTAGAATTCATAATTATGACTTTACAAACAATATCTTTAATGTGTGAATATATTGGTGTCCTTCTAAGCCACGAATTATAAGACGTTCTATTTAGAAAAAGGAAAATTAATACATGGTGTATAGTATTGAAAAAATTTCCCACAAATTCATGAAATACATGTTTAGTAGTATAATATCTACTCAATAATGTTTGACTAATTTCCTATGGAATTTTATTCAACTATTTGTAAACACAATTTTTCTATGTTGTTCTTGGTGCTGAGAAGTTATGATTAATACCATTCTTTCTACAAAGAATCATCAAAATCCGAATTTATAAATTCAATACTATGATGAATCTAATATATAATAATAGGTTTTTATCTCATTTTTAATTTTAGTATGGAAAATTATAACACATATAAAATAAGATTCTTTTTATGAATTAAAATAACTCCAAGTAAATCAATTTCAATAATCAACCAAGACATGTTAAAAGTTTTTTCCCTTAATAATTATATTTTGTGTAAGACCAAATAAATCAATGGTGACTAAATATAATTAATTAAGTATTGAGATTTTACCTACAGGATTAATGTTAGTCTTCTATTTAATACCAATGTGACAAGCATAAAAAATTATGGAAGTGTATAACTTATGTTCTTGTAATCCCATGCAGGAAATCTCCTAGAATATTTAACTAAAGATCTAACATTGTAGTGTTAAATTCGTCTATTCTAATGCCATTCTATGTCATTCATTTCACTTAAAAAATTATGTTTCGACTTCTAATATCTTACATGTTAGGTTTTTAAAAATTTCTATTCATATCATAGATATAATTAATATATCTCCCAAACATTGATCAATATATTTATCATTATTGATGTTCACAATATAACGCTTGTCTCATAATTTAGTGATTATAAAAATGTTGTTATTTAGTTCTAAAACATATAAAACAATAGAATTTAATTTTTTTCAATATTTGAGTCTTCACCATTTCACTAATAAAACACTAAATCCGAGTTATGTTTGGATCAATGACTTATAAAACATTCTCATTAAATCGGTGAGAAATGATTTTATTAATAATAAATATTTACGTCATAGGAGGGGATCTTTCCGCTTAATTAGTTTCAACACTTCCCATACAAAAAAACATAATCCATTAAATATGATATTTTTATAATCACTACAACTCGATAAAGGTTTAAGTGGAAACTTTTAAGGTTATGTGATAATTTTAATTTTTTTAATAATTTTATCCCGCATCCTACAACAAAAAAATATTAAACACTTTGATGGGTAATTTAAGACATTATCCTAATAATATAAAAGGATAATGAAGAGAAAACTCCATATAAATAGGATCCATCCATGGGTACAAAAATAATAACTTTTCTACCTTCATTCAATTTCATGGATTCTGTATATTATCCTTTATCAATATATGAAACTAAGGAGAATGTTATTTATCCAATAATTAATGTTTCAGCAAATAGAAAAATTAATGAATCAATTTTAGGCTTAAAACCTATTAAACAGTGACAAACATATTAAGTCAAACCAATTTATCTCAATGACTATAAATCTATAATTGAAAACCAAAACAACCAATGTTGAAATCTCGATCCCAATATTAATGGAAGGTTTTCATAGAAAATTAATTATAATTTAATAAAAATATATTAATTGAAAATATTTGAATTAAATATTTATAAAACATGTATATTTTCATTTGTTAGTTTAATAAAATTAGTTTCACATGTTTCTAAAGCAGGTCATAGTGTATTGACCAGAATTCTCTCAAAGGTGCGGATCATTTGATTTTTAATTAAATATTTTTTCTAATCATGGTTAATGTGATTTGTGGCATAGGGATTGTTTTGGGAGAATTTTAAACCTATTCAGAACTCATATACCTGATAATTGGGAATAGAGGGTAGGTCAGACTATTAATGTACGATTAGTATGAACCGTGATGTGTAGTTTTTGGGCAGTAGAAGGCTACATAGTTTTTCTGAAACGATTCTAACCTAGTTGCGCACGCATGTAAAAAATGCATACATCCTGATAGAGATATTTTTCATGGATTTTTCATGGTTAGGGGGAAAATGGGCCTTAACCATGTAAGCTCCATCCATATATATTGTGGTAAGAATAGTTTATGCAAGGTCTGGGGAAACTGTGAGGCTAAAACTTGCGCCCCTAGTATTGAGGGAGAAATTACATTTTTTCCTTATTAAACATAAAACATAATTCTTCTTTTCCCTTCCCACTTCTACATATTTAGGCCACCATTACATTCACATTGAGCTCTCCCCACCCCTAATGTAGGATTTTCATTGATCCTAGATCCGAACTCCAAATCAAGCACTATTGTAGTCATGGGATCAGTATTAGTAAGAACATGAATCCACTTTATTCTAATTTTTATTCTTATTAATATCTCATGTTCTATTTTGATGTGAGCTCATTCACCCTATTTTACAGTCTTTAACCATTCAATTTTTTAATTCGATCTACCTAAAATATAAAGCTGATATTAGATGAAGATGCATATATGGTCCTGAGATAGATGGTCTAGTCATTTCCTTCAAAAGAATTATGTTTTCATAGATTTGTTGTTGTGTTTCATGATAAAAATTACTGAACATTGTCATTAAAATTAATTTTTCCTTCTATGTTAATTTATTCATGTTGTTAAACCTTGTTTGGTCCATGTAATCTTAAAATAGGATGTCTACCTCAACCAAGCCACCGCATTGCATCTGAAAAATGAATTTCCCTATTTAATATATTTTTTAAAATGGGTTGATTTCCTTCTACATGTTCAGAATAGGTTGTAAATGGAATTTACCTTATGGTTAACTTCCTACCTAATAATATAACCAACTAACTGATATGTTTAACATTTTAAATTTCTTCCCCATTTCTGTATATATATTAAGTATCTCTAATAGATAGAAAGATAATGGTTTTCAATTTCTTAATTAATTAATTGGATTTTAATGAATGTAAAAGGGTTATAATGCCATTCTAATTGGTGCAGGTATATATCTATGGATTATATAAACTATGAAACCCAATTTTATGTTGGTTATGATGATTATAATGTTATTTTAATGATCAAAGATGATATTACAATTATTATATGATTACTCCATTGAAATTGGTTGTGGAATAATGGTTTAGGGACTTATTTATCATGATGTTTCACTCACCCTTGCATCAGGTGTCAAGCATGACATCTCACACCATTAACACTATTTAGATCATGGGAAAGACACACCATATTCCTTATTTTAGGTGTTGACAAGAAGAATCACCCTCTATCTCATGTAAAAAATAGTATGAATCCCATTCATTATGGCATGTAGGGAGTGTAACCTTTACAGAGCCTATAGCTCATTATACTAGTTTTTAGGGACTTGAGTTACACCCCATGTCTAGCTAGAACCTAGTTTATTGGTATATTCTTACATACAACCTCGTATTAATAGTTCATATAGTAAGATATATTATATATCTATATATATTATTACAAATATATATATATATAAGTGTGTGTGTGTTATTAAGATCAGACACATTCTAGGCTATGCAGAATCAGGTATAGCCAATCGGTGTCCTTTAGGATCCTATTATGGTTGGTATTTATTTGTTTCGCCTTGTATATTATTTCATTTTTACTTGCATACATTGAGTTCTATGTACACTTATTTTATCATTTCTATATGACTATGGTGGTGTCCAACTGGGATTTTATCACCCACCCTACTCGGGCCTCTATTGGTACCCTAGTAGATTATATGTCTACATTCATGGATATGGGTCGGTGTCCTGCTACAAATATTTCAAATTATTTACTTATAACTTGGAGGATGTCATCATTGGAATGAGCATATGCTTGAGATGATAGAATAATATTCTTTTGGCTACATTGTCATTTTATATAGAAGGAATTATATTTTTCCCCATTACCACATTTTGAATATGACTATTCCATGAAATCATTGTATATGACTCAGCCTATTAGATCATATTTATTTTAGTTTTATTATTATTATTACTCATTCCTTATTTTCTTCCACAATAGAGGGTTATTGGTACTAGTCATTTATAGTGTCTAATTATGATGTGATGTTCGTCATTCAAAAAATGCTTCCACTATTACATGTTTATTTATATATTATATGCCACATTGATATGGAAGTATGGTGGCCCCACTATCACCCCTATTATATCATCACTGCTAGTTATCATCCTCTAGATTATGGTGAGGCCCACATACGTCAATGTGATCCACCAGCTATGGGAAAAATTCAGTGGCCCATGGGTTGAGATGTTACAAACTGTGTCATAGAAAGGCCACCTTTCATGCCCAATTAATTATAGACAATAGATATGAAATTATGAATTTAATTGGATTTGGTAATGAGATGGGCCAAGAAGTAGATAACCCATGTACATGAAACATACAAATTTCTAGTGATGAAAATTGATTTAGTTGTCGATAACACCTATTTAAGACAATACGACTTCAATATTAGGAAACACACATGTTCTGTGATGTTATAATCCTTGGTTTTATTGAAATGGTATTTATTTTACCTTGGTCCGATAAAATGAGTGTTATATCCTTAAATCATATGGTCACAATAGAAATTATATATCATGCATTTCCCAAAGCCATGTTTATTATCTTTATGCATTTCTTTTTTTATATGTTTAGTGTATGGACTGTTTTTATCGAAATGTGTTGAAATATCTTATAGAGAAAAGTATAATTGAATTTATTAATGACCCATCGTCCATCTAAATAGTGTTTTCACATATTAGTAGTTTTTTCACATTAATTAAAAAAATATTCCACATTTTGGGTTTTAGGCCTCCTAGTACTATACAACGAGATATATATATCAATCTACGAACATGAATTATTTTAAATCCATGAAAATGGAAGGGTTACCACTAAATGTAATTCTATTTACAATGTAAAGGGTGTTTTCCTATATAACCTTCAATTGAAACTCAATATTATGGATCCCCGAAAATGTGATACAATACCTAGACCCGAACCTGGCCTTAGTAGTGGGTAGTTGGGAGTTTTCTAAATTCATATGGCCTGTTATTTTTTTCATTTCCACATATACTTGTCTTTTGAAGAATGCAGAGTAGTGTGATCATTTTATAGGATGATATGTACTTGTTCTAGTTTTCTATTAGCAGCCACTTAAATGTTAAATAATATTCTATGGTGTGCATCTGGCATTATAAAATCATTCCTCCATGACTTCCGTGCATCGTAATCCATGAAGGTCATGACGAACATGCCCCAAAGGAAGCGGGAAATGAGCCTCAATTCATCCCTCCAATATTTCCACCTATGAAACCAGATTTTGTTCCAAATATGGGAATTGAATCCCAATTTTATGAATGATTTTTCTATTTGATCTAAAATATTCATGGTGCTTCTCTTCCTTCCCCAAATATGGAATAGTTAACATGGTATTTTTAGCATCAAAATCCTCCATTATTTTTTGGGGATAGAGGACCACATGCTACTATCATGGATCATGTCCATGCATTCTATTTTCAGCATATAGATATGCCTCCAATGTAGAGGATAAAACTAGATGATAATATTCTATGAAATTTTTCAAAGATAAGGTGGGATGTTATTACCTAGGAAGATTGATATCGAGCGATGATCTGGGTGGATTTCTAGACTATCTCTTACCACTGCTTCCTTCAACAGACATTGAGGGATTCCCAAGATAAAGAATTCAAGAACCTATTGTAGGGAATCATGTTTTTTATGGAATATTCATCTCATTTCACTATTATGAAATATTTCTAAACTAAATTAACTGGAGATGATCTTATAATTGAAATATAATTTGTGGATGGGCCGGTGTACACACTCCAATCATAGGACAATGATTATCAGTTAACTAATATTTCTATATATCATAAACTAGGACCTCATTACAATATAAAATATGAGGAAATCCAATGGTTTGGGATAGGGAGGTTCAAAATATAGTTATATTAGTTTATTTTCTAGTGGATAGAAGTTTCGCTTCCAGGTTTCTCATGGGGTACAAGAATTTAACCAGTTTTTATATACACATTCTTGATTTTTCACCATTATGGGAAGCTTAGGCATATGAAACCTCTTTGTTTATAGAATCTAGTGGAATATATAGTCTTAGGAAGAATGTACCATATAAAAAATTTATATATAACAATTCCATCATTTGATAGTGGGAATAGATCTATACTTGTCCAATGTTCTAAAGTAAGGAAAGTTTCATCTAACCCGACAGGCAGCTGGAATACCACAATCCACTCAAGTCGAGGTAGTGGTCAAGGTAGAGAAAGCTAGACTCGGGATTCTTAGTGATAGTAGAGAATGATTTTATAGGTAATTCTAGAAATGACTCAAGGGCATGGTATAAGAAAGTTACATAAATTTTAGCTGAAACAGGAGGAGCAGAGTGCCAGCAATTCTACTATTTGATGTACTATTTAAGTAGCTCTTACATTAGTGTATGATTAGATTGACATAGGTGTGTCACACTCTATAATTATGGTGTAAATCATTAGTTTTTTCTACCCATGATTAAACAATTTCTATTTTGGAGTAATACTCAATACACTGTTAGCTATCCGATCAAGGGGAGCATACTGTTGTAAATAATGTCCCCTTGAGATAGGTGGATACCTATTGGTGTTGGATATTTTTCACATATTTAATTTTATCCTTGAAGGTTGAAATTTACATAAGAATATGGTGCTATAAATTTTTCTATATGAGAGTGGGATGTTCATACGTTATGAGCTAGACCCTAGCAGGAGAGGCTGGGTAGTGTGATAGATCAGATCATCGGTCTATTTTTCATGATCAAGAAATGAGACCTATGGGTTTCCCTCCTCTAGTGGATCATTTCAGAGACGTTTTCCCTAATGAATTTTCTAGAATACCTCAATCTAGAGAGGTATATTTCATTATTTTTTAAGGTTTAAGAGTTTCATTTATGTATATTCATAGTTATAGGATGGCACATATGGAGCTTCAAGATATGAAGAAGTTATTGTAAGACCTTGAAGCAACAAGATTTATCCAAATGAGTACCTTTCCATGGGGATCACCCTTCCTTTTTTCCTTGGTAGATGATGAAACCCTTTAAATTTTAATGGATTACATAATGTTTAACTATCTTATGATCAATAATTGGTATCCACTACCTAGAATAGAAGACCTCACTATTCATCTCTAAGGACATAGTGTGTTTTCAATGATTAATTTGTGGTGGGTCTATCATCATGTAAGTTCCATTTCATCAAACACAACTCACATAGATTTTGGATTAAATTATAGACTTTATGTGTACCTTTCCATTTCATTCAGTCTCATGAATGTACGAGTAGTTTTGATGGATCTAATGAATCCGGGTTTCCACCCATATCTAGATTCAGTCGTGGTTGAATTTGTGGAAGACACCTTAGTGTATTCTCACTCTCATCATGACCATTCTAAACATATTGATATTATGCTTAATACACTATGATATAACATGTTTTATGCTTAACTCAGCAAATTCCATAGTTGGATCAACAAAGTCCACTTCCTAGATCATATCATTTCAGTTTCAGGATCTTCAGTAGTCCTAGAGGAACATAGGCTTATAGTTTCCTTGGAGAATCCCAATAATATATTTGACATGTATAGTTTCTTGGGAATTTATGGGTATTACCAATTATTTATACCCTATTATTCACACATTGCATTACCACCTATAGGCTTGATGATAAAATGTGTAAAATTCATATGTTCAGAAACGTATAAAAGAAACTCCCAGGATTTAAAATGAAGATTGACCTCAGCACTAATCCATCTTTTTTCAGTGACATACAAGAGTCAAATTGTTAAATTTGATTCATCGGGTATTAGTTTTGGAGCTGTTTTGATGCTAGACAAGTGATTCATGGTGTACAGGTATCTTTGGTTGAGACCTCACTAGTGAAATTACCAAATGTATAACCATAAATTTACTCATGTTGTACATGACTTATTTTCTTGGTGAAATTGTCTACATGGTCACAATTTCCTAGTGTTCACTTGTCAAAAAATACTCAAGTACATGTTCATAGATCTAGATATGAATCTCATGTAGATTAGATGGTTTCAATAAAAACAGCCATAAGATTCTGAGCATGTGTAAATTTCTAATAAGGGAAGTGTAGTTGCGGATTATATGATCCATAAGCCCCGGATGCAGGCTTTTTAGGAAGCAATTAGTGAATGGAAGCTCATTAACTTATTCTCATTGATGCGTTTTGAGGTCAAGGAGGTACATTAAATGATTGTTCCCTATACATTTGTGGTGACCTCTACCCTTCTTGAGTGGGTAATAATGATGTAGGTAACCAATCTCGATCGGTTAGTCCTAATTTAGAGTGTCTTAAATGAATATCCATCTTATGGTTGGAAAATTGATGAGGATGAGACATTATGCTTCAATGCGAATGTTTTTATTATAGCTAACATCACAGATGAGTTAATGTAACAATTTCATTCCTCATCATGGGAAGTGATATAAGTGTCGGTGTCCTAGAACCAATTGGTTGTACATTGATGACATGGATATTTAATGTATTTAAATATAAAACATCTTATTACGTATTGTTCATTGTTCTTCATGAAAATGATGTAATAATGTCCTAGAGAATTTGTTGCTTTGATAAGGTCATGAAAGTTCCCCTCTATGATGGGAACTTTGAAATTATATAACAATATTCTAAAATATTGTTCTACAGTTAAATGAAATACTATAATGGGACACATAGCATGTCGATCAGTAGGTGCAAGTACTCATAAGCAGATGAGACTACCTCTCATGATGTTCAAACATGGTAATATCCCAAACAAGATATCATGAGAATAGAACCACGTAAAAATTCCATGTGTTTTGGTGTCATTATATCTTTCTATCTGTGAGTGTGTGTAATGATCCATAGACTTCATGATTGTCATTAATATGTGTCAAAATTCATGTAATTTGATTTACTATTGAAAACCATCATCCAAACAATTGGCGGGAAGATGGGTACTGGCCCAACCACACTTTCGCTGCACCCAGAAACTTCAAGTGGTATCAAAGGGGTTACAATATAGTTTATAATTATATAAATATTTCTTTGATTATTTACAAATTTAATAATTTAGTTCTTTCAATTCATGTTAATCGTTCTACAAATCTGAATCTCAAGATTTTTTCCACCTCTTTTTTCCCATTCACCCTACAGAAATGATATTTTCTTTTAATTTTGATTAAAACTAACAGAGGATCTCATATGGAGGTTCCAAAGGTTAATGTTCATACAAAACCATAACACACAGAGTGTATTCCATAGTACACATTGTGTAGTCAAGGTTCAATGAATCAGGTCTGCTCCACCAATCAACGTCGTGTTATTGGAGTTTCTCTAATTCCTAATGACTCTGTGTGTTGACCAGGAATAGGTGGCACATCGTTTCTAGATTAAATACCATGTGGACCACTGGACATGGCATATAGTTCCTTCAGGTTAGGGTTGGACCGTTTACCCTCTACACGGCTTGCTCGACTGGAGACTGTGAACCGAGGAACTACATGGCATGTGGCCCATAAGATACATCGTCTACTCCCAAGATTTCTGAAGTACACTCACATGTCATTTCCCTGGGCAAGTACTTTGGATGGATGGTGAACAATATTAAATTCCATTTAGATGGAACTACACGTTCTGTACTCATTCAAATTATTCTTATTTAAAAAAATTTATTATTATATTATAAAAATCCTTAAGACATGTACTATCATGCGGGCATAATGCTGAGGCACAAAATGTGATGGGTGTTTTATATATATACTTTTAATTTAAAATCTATGTAATGTTCATTTCTACTAATTGAGTAGTTATGAATAGGAATTCATCGGCTTGCCTCCAAGGTACAAGTTACGTAAAAAGATAATTTTAAAGGAATTTATTTGATTAAAATTTTGATTGATGAGAATCTCAAGGAAATTCAGAAAAGGTTTTATGATAAGAAGATTGATTAATTAAAGATGATAACTAGTTGATACAAGCTCGATTTATCATAATCAAGATTAATTAATGAATTGAATGCTAGTTTTATTTATGTATAAATGTCATTTCATGTATGGATGATCATGATCTAGACCAAGACCTTTGTAGGTGGATGGTTTCTTTGAATTCATTTATTTAAATTAAATTTGTTGGCATGGGATGATTTTCCCCATTAATATGTAGGGAATAGATTCCAAAGGTTTCATTTATGTAAAACCCCTTTCTACCCCTCACAATTATGTGAGTTAAAAAATGAATATATAATGGATGGAACTCCCATGCTAGTGGAGGTGGATCAAGCTAGAGCTGAGATGAAAACACTCTCAGGAGATACAAAGGTGGAGAGGTGGAAATATGTAAACACGAACCCAAAATGTTCAAGGTGTTTCTCTCCTAGGTTAGGGTTAGTTTATAAACCTCTAGATAAACTAACCATTATAAAATCTCACGATCATGCCCTTTGCTTTATTTTATTTCTATCAGTTTCATGGTTTATCATTATGTATGTGTCGTCACACTCACATAATTAATGAATTAAACAAGCATGAAAGATGAAACTAAAATAAACCAGACTTATGCGTAAATATTATCAAGACATGGTTAATCACATAAGTAAGTTCAACTTAATATTAAATATCATGTGATAATGATAAAAAATCATGTATAAGAGATAAAAATTCCTCAAATATAATATTATGTCAGACCAAGCCTTCTATTTCTTGATTAAGGAAAAAACTCAGTAAAACTAAATGTTTGACCCATCCTTTTTGGGACACTTACTTTTATACAGGAAGCCCTTATGAATGGTTTTGGGTGGACTTATCCATATTAAATCGAGAGGAGTATCCCTTGCTATACTTGGTGCAATATTGGAGCCTAGATATGGAAATCAAAATTCTGGATTTCAGGATTGGGGAGTCCACTCAAAAGATTAGGGACTTCTAATGCCATAGTTGGCGAAGACCTACCTACCTAAATACCTTAAAATATCAGTACCAACCCTTTTGGGGTTATACAAATGTGAATACGGATCCTTGCGACTAGAATCTCATGGAAAGTGGACATTATGAGTTCAATGGGGAGGGCCATTAGGACATGATAAAACAGTAGGAGACTTAATAAAATTAAATTCTTATTTCTCATAAAAAATTAATCAAGAAAGTATTAATTGTAATCTCTTTTAATTAGAGAATAAAGAATGAAAAACTTGTCAACCACACTATCCCTATATTCAATTTTTGATAAAGAAAACATCCTCATCAATAGTGAATTCCAGGAATGGTTTAGACTCCTTCGGGTCATCCTACTCCATGAATGGAAGTATTACATGTAGGAGTCATCATTACCTGATACACATACCAAATTAGAGAGTTATGAGTATTTCCTAGTCTATGAGAAACATATGAATGATGATTTCGATGTTCAATGTTTGATTTTATCATCAATTTTTTTGTGACCTCATGAAGTCTCATGAAAACATGGATGCTTATATCATGCTCGAGAACCTCTAAGGTCTCTACTAGGGGAGAGAAATATAGGAATGGTTTGAGATCTCCAAGTAATTATTTAAGAGTATCCTTGGAGAGGGTGCCCCAAATGGGCCTCATGTAGTCATGCTCATTCGAAACATTGATCACCAAAAGGTTCTAGGGTTTAAACTCCCAGAAGAAATGGGCATAGATCTCATTTCTGCATCACTCCCTCATAGATTCTCCATCTTTGTGATTAATTTTAACATGAACTACACTGAGAATTCTATATCTAATATTCTTATCTTCATTCTCCAAGTGGAAAAAGATATGAAGTCCGACAAGCCTTCTGTCCTTATAGTGAATAAGTGGAAAGGTAAGGCAAGGAGCTTTAAGCCCAAATCTTCTTCACACCATTCGATGAAAAATAATATCAAAGTGGAGATAAGGGAACATGAGGCTATTTATTTCCCATGTGGTAATAAGGGCCACTGGAAGAAACATTTCACCCAACCTACGAAGTATGGGGAATATTCAGCTGCGTTTGATATCAAATACACTCTATCTGTTTCTAGAAATTGGGTATTAGATATAGCTTGTGGTTCTCACATAAGTATCCAAATATAGGAACGGAGTAGATTCAGGAAGATTGATAGAGGGGAAGTAGATCTACGAGCAGCCAATGGAGCCAGACTTTCTACTATAGCTATTGGGGACTACCACCTCACGTTGCCAACTAGGATGATCATGGGGTTAAAGGGTTGTTATTATGTGTCGTCTATTACTAAAAAAATTATTTTATATATCCAGATTATATACATATGGATTTTTTCTCATGTTGGGAAATGAATTTTTCTTCTTTTACAATGATAAAAAAAATTTATGTCAGGTCACATTTATACAATGGTCTATATGTGTTGGATTACACAAACCAAGTAATGGAAATCGATAAAAAATATACTTCACATGACTCGTACCACACTCAAATTTTGTATCACCAGTTAGGTCATGTAAATGAGAAACACTAGACAAAGTTATATCAAGATGGATATTTAGATTCTTTCTTACTAAAACCACTTAGAGTATGTCATGCATGTTTAAAAGGAAAAATGACCAGAGCCCCATTTAGTGGGAAAGGTGAAATGGCCCATGAACTTCATGAATTGATTCATACCGATGTATGTGGAACATTTACTTTTCAGGAAAAGGGATGGTATTCATACTTCATAACTTTTATGGATTATTTTAGTAGATATTGATATATCTAATTAGTCGGGTATAAGTTAAATTATTTTGATAAATTCAAAGAATACAATAATGAAGTTGAGAACCAGCTTGGTAAGAAGATTAAGAAATTATTCTCAGACCGATATAGAGAATATCTGAATCAAGACTTCATTGATCACTTACAAGAGTTTGGGATCCTATCCCAGCTCAATCCATCTTACACTCCCTAGTGGAATAGTGTGAGGGAATGGAGGAACCACACCATGTTGGACATGGTGAGATCCATGACGAGTCATGCGAGTCTTCCATTATCTTTTTGGGGATATGCGTTAAAAAAAATGACACAAATTCTAAACCAAGTACCAACTAAATCTATAAATAGTATTCCATATGAGTATTTGGAGTGGAAATAATTCCATGTTATCGAATTTACATGTCTTGGGAAGTGATGAATTTGGTAAGGCCTCTTCATGCAACAAACCTGCACCATAAGGCACAAAGTTTTCCTTTATAGGATACCCCAAGGAAACAAGGAGATATTACCTATAAAAACAACTCATAAAATAAGGTTATAGTGGTAATACACATCATATTCCTTGTGAGGGAGAACATATCCAAAAGAGGACGTGGGAGTGAGATAGACGTTGATGAAGTTGGTGCTCAAGGTGTACATGAGATGGTACAAGAACACATTCCACAAAGCCCCGTGGAAGAATGAACTGTTCCAGATACACAAGAACTGTGTAGAAGTAAAAGAGAGGTTAGAGAATCAAAATGGTATGGTTTTCTAGTTACCGAGGATGGTGACTCATTATTAGTTTATATTAATGATCCTCTATCCTACAAGGAAGCATTATGTGGCACATATGTTGCCAAGTGGCAAGAATCCATGAATTCTGAAATGGATTCCATGTACCAAAACCATGTCTGGATTATTGTAGATCCTCTAGTTGATGTAAAGCCTATTGGTTGCAAATGGATATTCAAGAAGAAACTAGACATGGAAGGAAAACTCATTACCTATAATGAACGACCTGTTGCAAAAGGGTTCAAACTGCATCAAGGCACTGACTATGATGAAACCTTTTCACCAATTGAAATGATGAAATTCATTATAATTCAATTGGCCATTTCTGCTTACCATGAACATGAGATTTGTAAAATGGATGTCAAAACACCTTTCCTTAATGGGAACCTTCAGGAAGATGTCTACATGACACAACCTAATGGGTTTATGACTCTAATGGATGCTAATAAAATATGCAAGTTGCAGAAATCCATTTATGGATTTTAAAAATCATCCAGGTCATGGAACATTCACTTTGATGAAGAAATAATGAAATTTGGTTTTATCAAGAATGAATGTGAGAATTGTGTCTAATAACGGTTTTGTGGGAGTGCGGTCATATTTCTAATCATATATGTTGATGGAATATTACATATTGGAAATGAGATACTTGTCTTATAGTCTTTTAAGGCATGGTTGAATAAATAATTCTCTATGATGGTCGTTCATGAGAAGCATATATTCTTGGGATCAAGATCCATTGTGATAGATCCATGACATTTCTAGGCCTAAGTCAAAGTACATAAATTGATAAGACACTAAAAATATTCAGTACAGAACAATCCAAGATAAGATTGTTTCCAGCGTCACATGGCATTCATCTTTCTAAGAAAACATGTCCTCAGACACATAAGGAAAGAAAGATAATGGAAATGACTCAATATGCATAAGTGATTGGGTCAATCATGTATGCCATGCTATGTGTAGGGCTGGATGTCACCTACGCATTGAGTGTGGTAGGCAGATGTCATGCTGACCCAGGTGACCACCATTAGATGGTAGTAAAAACTATCCTAATGTATCTAAGGCATACTAAGGAAATGTTCTTGGTTTATGGATGAGATGAGGAACTAGTTTTCAGGGGATATGTAGATGCTAGTTTTCATACTGATTAAGATGACATGAATTCATAAACAGGTCACTTCATCACTTTGAATGGAGGTGTAGTGAGCTGGAAGAGCTCAATGTAGAGTGTGGCCACATCTTCTACAGTAGATTCCAAGTATATCACAGCTTTTGAGGGAGATAAAGAAGAATTTTTTATGTTAATCTTCATCTAGGAGATGGATGTGATAACTAGATTTAAAGATCCTATCACACTATACTGTGATAATACTGCAGCAGTGGATCTTGAAAAAGAGACAAGGTCGCATCAGCGGATGAAGCACATACATCAGAAGTATCATATCTTGAGTTATTCTTTTTAGAGAGGTGAGGTTGTTGTGAGCAGTATTTCTAGGGAAGACAACTTGGTGGACCCCTTGTCTAAAGCTTGGAATCATTAGAAACCTGATCATCATGTGAGGTCTAGAAAACTGAAAGTCATAAGCAGTTGGCTCTAGTCCCGGTGGGAGTTTTTAAGAGTTTGTGTTCTAGAACCAACTGGTTGTAATTTTGTTACATAGATATTTAAAGTATTTATATATTAAACATATTTTTACATATTTTTCATTTTTATGCATGACAATGATGAATAATGTCCTAGAGTATTTGTTTCATTGATAAGTTCATGAAAGTTCCCCGATATGATGATAAACATGAAATGCTATAACAATATTCAAAAATATAGTACTATGGTTGCATGAAATGATATGATGTGAAACATATAATGTAGACTATCAGGTGTGATTACTTGTAAGAAGATGATACTTCTTCTCATGAAGTTCGAACTTGGTAATCCCCAAGACAAAAGCTTATAAGAATAAACCCATTCGTAGAAATTACTCATGTTTTGGTGTCATCAGATGTTTCAATCTACAAGCGTGTTTAATGATCCTTAGACTTTAAGATTATCATTAATATGTGTCATGACTCATGCACTTTGATTTACTGATGAAACCCATTACACAGATAGTTGGAATGAGGTGTACATTGGGTGCATCATGAGTGGCAAGTTATTAATGGTTATGTTGAGGAAGGATTTGTCCCTTCTATTTATAGATGTTGACATCTCACCCCTTTAATTGAAATTGAACTGTCACGTGAAATTCCATGGCCATGGTGTAACGGTGAGTTTATTTTAGGTAGTCAAAGAATGATTTATCAAACATAAAATTTGATGACACTATCATGAATCCTTCTTGATGAGATATTCCAACAAAGGGATTATATTACACAGTGAGCATTCATATGTGGATGTTGTTGTTGAGACTTTATGTTCCTTCTATTGGGTGACTTGACACGCTTCTAGATAGTACTCTTGGACTTTAGGCAAGCCCGCCTAATTCCAATGAGAAGGATCCTAGATGGTCACACCCTAAGTGTTTCTGGTGGTCTCAAATAAATTATATTTGAATTTAATTAATAAATATTATTCTCAAGATTGTGGAATAATTTTATACAAGTTAACATGATTGTATAAATTAAATAAATATTTATTCATCAGATTGTGAGTAAAATATATTTTTTTATTTTATTTATCATTTAATAAATATTTATTTATTATTTTTAAAATTAAATATTTATTTAAGAGATTAAATTATTTATTTATTTATTCGGGGGTTCAATAAATAGAAGTGGAGTTCGAGCAGACCAATGCAAGCCTGATAGTAAAATAATTACTTTCAAGATGTTAAATAGTTATTTAAATTGTTGGAACAAATTAAAAAAACTCTTCTCTTATATAGTGATGTGGAATATTATTTATAATTCTATTTTCTGCAAGTTGGATCACTATAAATAATGAAGCAGTATTGTTATTAATATCATAGGTTTTCTCTAAGGTTATGAATGTATTTAATTTATATTATGAAATTAAAAATTCTAACTGAAGCCACATGTCAATAAATAGACACATATGTCTGTTGTACCATTACCAAATTGCATGCCTGGTGAATTGAGAATTTTTGAGCCAAATAACTTGTCTCTTGAATCCTCCTCCCTCCACACTCAGGAAATAGATACGTTCTTCAAGGATGATGAACAAGTGATCAAGAATGACCAACACAGGACACTCGCTTCATTGTGTTAGAACCTAGAGAATGAGTGGTGTCGATCAGAGGTCGTCAGAGCACTTGTGGATCACCTATAGAGGGATTCTAGTTTGTATCCTTGAATGTGCAACAAGATAATCCAGAAGGGTCATTCCAGATGATCAACATCCTCAAAGAAGAAAATTCCGAAGATCCACGAATTATTTTTTTTATAAAATTCATTATATTAATTATAAACATGATGTGAAAGATCCTCTCTAAAGGTTTCTGGTCTCTTCCTCCTTTATCTAAAATATTGATTCTATTCGATGGAAACTAGCATTCATCAACGTATTGATCTCAGAATAATCATTGATCATGGTAGAAAATAAAGTTGGGTACCATCCCAACTATGCTTATATTGCGCTCGGAACCTTCATGTTCATCTCAGGGTCACCATCATGTATCAATGATTATAGAGCCATTATTGGTGTCCTAGTATGAAATAGATGATACTTGGTTTTATTATGCATTGTTCCACCTGTCACCTGGTGAAGATGAAACATTAGAAACTCAAAGGAATTTTATACACATTGTTCATTCCTTTGAGGAAATCAGACAACGTTTCTGTGGGTTTTGTGCTAGTTTTTCCCCAATCAGAAAATGTAAATGATACTATTTGTGTCACTAAGTTTTTTTTGATGAATATTGCTCACTTTTTTTCATATTCTATTGAAATTTTCTGTAGATGGGTTGGGGAGAATATAAATCATGGAGGCCATAAGTCTTCCTAGAAAATTTCAATGATTCATTTGTGATAGAGATTATCACTACATGTCAAGGTTTTAGAATGGGTTGCAAAAGGAATTGGGTACACATGTACTACTAAGAACATCATATCTCCCTATGACTCACAGAAGGATAAGGTGCATGATTTAAGAATCGTAGGAAACTTTTTGTGCATGTGTCCTTAACACTGGGGGTTCTAAGGGGAGACATGTTATAAGGCCCCAACCTTAAACATTAATTATTCTTGATATAAGTCAAGAATTCATATTTAGGATCATTTCAAGTTCATATTTTAGAGAATTAGGCCATAACTCGTACATAAAAAACCATATAAATAAAAAGTTCACCCTTCTAAAAGTACCCATTTCTTCCAAAAAAAATAGTTCGATTAGAAATGTGGTTTATCTTCATGTTAAATCATAACATTTCCTTGATCCCATATTTGACTCTATTCTTCTTTTAAAACTATGAAAAACATTTGAAAACATGGGATGATCATAAAAAGATTAATAAGGGGTTTATATAGAATGAAATCTATTTTTCTTGTGAAAAAAAGTAAACCATGAATACATTATCATAATGTAATACTTTTCACCTTTAAGAAGTACTAAAATAAATTTTACTAAATATAAGTTCATTGCTTACCCCATTTTTTTGTAATCATATGATTGCCATCAAACCCATAAAACATAACATGTAACATATGAAGGTAACTTGGGACATAATAACACTTAAGTGGAATAAGCATACGGTCTACTTCCACACATATCACTAAATGGAATAACCATACAGTCGAATTACACACATATCACTAAATAGAATAGCGATACTACCAACTTCCATACCCAATGCATTGGAGGTCAAAACGTAACCTCCCATCTATAGTTTATCACAGAACCACCTGTCTTTGTTTTTTCACATAACCACACATCTTTGGTTTATTGTGTAACCACCCTTCAAATTTCCAAGTACCATTATATCATAACACATAAAAGATTACAATTTTCAACATTTTACTCATAAAATTTCATTTGCAATCACAAGAAATCATTTCAATATATAGAAATATTCAATTCATTTCCAAAACCATTTAAAACATTTATCAAATAAAATTTTGAATCAATGTGCCCCATACCACATTGAAAAAACGGAACGAAATTGACACTTTAAAAAATTCATGTCCATATAAAAAATCATAAAAACAATATTGAATACATGGACATGAAAAAGAATGTTTTAGAAAAATAAATCATTAAAACATTAAAAATGATATTTTAGTTAAACTTTTTTTTATCACTAGTGAAACACATGAAAAAAAATCATTAATAAATAAGATTAAATAAAACAATAGATATCATGAGAATATACTAATTCATGATATAATTTTTCAAAAGGGTTTTATATTAACTACATAGGATAATAAAGGTGCAGACAATCAAGATATGCCTCAATGAAATAAGATTGAGATGAACCCCCTTTCAAAGATCATATCATTTGATTAAGGATAAATCAGTGACAAAATAATGTGTGAAAAATATAAATCCACCAAATATAAGTTGATATTCAGTATAAAAAAATCATGGGTCATTAAAAAATATTCCTAGAATAACATAACCAATGACATAGATATTTAACTCAATTAAGGGTGATTGAGATAATATTTCCCTTAACATGAGTCTGAGTTGTCTCGTTCATTATTTATCTTCCCGAATAATAAAATTAGGTTAATTTATACAAGCTTAAGAAACAATTCATATTTTATTACCTTTACATCACTTATTGCAATGTTATATAAATTAGTTTATTCTTTGATTTCTTGTCATATGTTTTGTTAATATTCGGTACATGAGTCCAAAATGAACATGGTATGATGTAATTTGTCAAATTGGTCATCAGTCCATCATCAACAAAATATTATTCATGAAATGGTCATCAATTTTATAAATTAATTAAACTTTTTAAATCAAACCATTAATTATGGTTATGAAAAATGAAAAACATAATATTCCTTGAGACAGTTAGTCATATGTACGCATGAGTAACTTTTTCCATTTTTCATTCATCATTATGAAAATAAGGTAATTATCATTTTTTCTTTCTAGAATGATAATGATAATATTAACATCATAATAATCATTTATATATACTTATATATATCATACAAGTTCTATAATGAATCAAAATGACTCACACTTCTTCATGAAGGTGATAGTTCCCTCGTACGCATGAATGACGTTATCATTTTTATGCAAATGGAAGTAAGAATGTAATTGACATATTATTCTTTCATAATGATTAATATTTCATTGATATGAGATATGAACATTAATTCCATTATTATAACTGGTTATTAGAGATAGTTATGGAAAATTAATTAGATCGGTTTGTGGAGGTGTTTGTTCGCACATATGCACGAATGATTTATTACCTTCCCATTTTATCGATGTAGAGATGGATTTAGATGATGAGATTAAAAAAATAACATCTCAATATATTAATGATAATATATTTATTATCAAATCATGGTTGGAGGATATTTGAAGGATGTGGAATAAGAAATAAAACAGATATACTTAAAATAAATGATACCTCTTCTTCGGTTGATCGCTATTGAAGAAACCTTAACACCTCTAATAATAGTTTTCTACCAAAAAAAAGTACTCGAGAATGTGTGTATGGATTATAGGAAGTGGATTGGTCATATCATGGAAGAACTGAAATGCTTTGGAAGTTTGATTATTAAAGAAGAGTGGGTACCATTTTCTATGAGAGGGGAGTGGACACTTGGAAACTCTTAAAATAATAAATTAATATAAATTCATTTACGGTTCTAAATGGTAAAAAAAATCATTTATTTAGAATATAATATGATTTTGGGTTGAATACCCATAATAAAATTAAACATATAAGTGTTCTGAATATTTTTTAGTCTTTATCTTTTTTCTTTAACCATCATTTTACCCTTTTTAATCTTACCATTATATTATGTTATTTACACATTGTGGGTTAATGTAATTACAATAACATGTCAAAATACCCAGAGAAGTAAAAATTATGACATAATTGGAATTATCTGAAAAATTTGTAAAATCATAGATTTTTATGAATTTTATATCATTTAATAAACTATGTTATATTTTATGTCATCAACTATGACTATTTTTTACACTATTCATACTTGACTTTTTCAAAAATTCATAACAACTTGATTCCTTTGAAAAATATCAAAAAATAATCCTAACATTTCATACTCATCCATAAAATTCGTGGATGGTATCAAATATTATATATAATATTTATTCTAACAATAATAATATCATTTATCTGAATATTTTATTAGTGAAGTACTCACAGTATCACCAATGTTTCATAATTAAATTTATTTATTTAATATCTAAAAATTATAAATAAAATACCATGATATAGTAAATATTTTTATATTTATAATTAATATTTATAGTCTAAGATATCATTTATATAAACCCATATTAAAATATTTTTAGTAACAATATTCATGTTTATAACATATTTGCATTTACATTAAATTAAAAGTTATAAATGTCATAATTACACCCAAGTAGACTCCAAATTCAAATTTTGTTTCCCAAAGGGTCGTATTGGTCATCCGTATATCATAAAATAGGATTATTACATGTGTTAGGTTAGTTTTATACTATTATAATATTATTTTTACCCTTATTTACCTAATTTTCCCTTTAACCATGGTAAATAAAAATAACAAATAATGTTACTATTCATAATGTCCAAAAAATAAATGGTAACTATTTACAAAATTTTTACCTTCTAATTCCAAATATAGAATAAATTTTTTCAAATTCAAAATATAGAACTTGTAGTAATTAATTTTCAATTAATTTTTTTTGTGAAAACAAAAAAATGGGTTTTTTAAATGTAAAAACAATCAAAAGATTGACATGTGTTTATATCAAATTTCAATATGAAATTACTTACACTAAGAAATATTGGACAAAATTATAAAAACATAATCTAATTACAATTTAAAATCAATTAAAAAGACAAACTCATCTATATAAAAAAAATATGAAAGTTTAGTTTTGAATTAAAATACATTATTTTTCACTATTCATTAAAATATGAATTTTATCAGAAAAAATGCCAAAATTTCAACCAATATAAATTTTTATGTCCCTATTCTAATTAATAATTTTATTTTGTCAAATTGAACTTATAAAAGTGTCAAAAAATAGATTCAGAATGGGTTCACCCTCAAAAGGCGGTAATAATTCCTTTTTAAAAAAATACTTCTTTAATGCTTAAAATTTATATTGTTCTTATATAACATATAGAAAACATATTATATGACTTTTAAGCATCAAATTTTATTTATATTTCATTAATATAATTCAAAAATAGTGATATGATTTTATAAACATATTTCTTCTCATTTAAATAGGTTTTAATAAAAACACATCCTTTATATTAAATTTGTTTTTATTTCCATTTCTAAAAAATTTGGTAACCAATTAATCATTATATAAACATGGTAAACCATTTTATTATAATTCAGTTAATACTATTCATTATCACCATTCCAATGGTGAGGTTATAATTTTATCATTTAAATAATACTATTTAGTTCTTTGTTTAAGATTGATGTAGTGTATCATGTGTGCTATTAAACATAGTGTTTCTTTCTTAAAACATGGTATGTTACATCCTCCCCCCTTCAATAAATTTAATCCTCACAATTTAAAATTTGGGTCATTATCTATGGTATGAATTTTTAAAATACCTTTATGGAAAATCCAAATCAAAAAAAGTTTAATAAAAACATAACTTAAAAATAAAGAAAGATAAGTACAAAGGTCGCCCATGATAACCCAAAATATGATTCCATGTAGGAAAACATGAATATGGAATAAAAACTTACCATAATTATCTGATGGAGAGTGATAGAAAACATGATCATAATAAATATAACAATCCAAAAACCACAAACCTGTGATCGTTTAAACGATCATTGATTTCGTAGTAGGTAAAGCAAACAGATAACTTTTTTGTTTTCATATCCTTTTAATAATATTGAGGAATTTATTTGTGAGCATGACTAATAACATGTGGAAAAAATCCTTATTTTTAAAATATAGTTTCATAGTTTAATAAATTTCTACAATAAACTCATCTTTTCTCTAAACAATGAGTATTCAATATGACTTGTTCACACCTGAAGCACTAGAATAAGCTTATAGAGAATCACATAATCCATAAAATATTAACAAGATATTAATATTGTATTTAAATATTAACCAAAACCAAAATAGTTCGGATAAAATAAAATAATTAACCCAAATGAGTAAACTATTTAGTAAAGAAACACTACTTTTGAATCTCCCAAATTCAATAGTAATTTCCAATGTTCAACAAATACCATTTTATAAATAATTGTTCTTAAAATTCACCAAAATAATAAAAACTAAGATTGAAACCCAAAAATTATAAGGATTAGATATCATAGACTTACAATATAAATTATAACATTTATCTCATACCAAAAAGTAATTAGGCTTGTCACATTTTCTTTAAGATAGCTTAATCACTTCCATAAATAACCCAAATCACCATAAGTCCATAACAAAAACATATATTCCTCCAAAATAAAATTCAACCATTACTACTAAAACAAAATTCCATAGTATTCTATTTTCCATAGGCATATAGAGTTCCCAAAATAGTGAATCTCTTCCCAGATAACATTTATCACTTAATTACCAAATCATTTTGAAATACCATGGATATTGATTTGATAAAACGTATGTTTCCAAAATCAAATTGTTCATATTTCATAAACTAGTATAACTAAAAATAAAATGTCATACTAACTAGGGACTTCACATATTATAGTTTTATGGAATAAATCCACATCACACTTTGGTTGTGGGTTCAATTCCTATTGCCCTGTTCGACACGATGAGTTATCACATGGTCTGCATGTTGTCCTTTTTCAAAAACTATATAATTTTATATCATTCAAAAAATGGGATAAAATCCTAAAAAATAACCATAACATATTTTAACTCCAAATTTTATCTCATGCCTTTAATTTTGAATCCCAAAAAGAAATAACCCATAACTACATAAAACTATACATGTCCCTAAAAATACAATTAATACCTTAAAATTTTTTTAACATGAAGCCTCAAAATGGGTTTCTAATACATTGAACTTATGATCAACCTAAAAATTATAAACTCATATGATATCCCTATATATTAATAATACATATTAATATCTAAATTTTTTCTATCCCACCCTTTAATACTAAATATAAGGCCCTGACCTTAAACATTACTCAATCTTGAGATAATTCACATTGGGGATCTATTCAAGTTCAGAGTTTTAGAGAATTATGCCATAAATCATACATGAAAAAACATATAAATAAAAATTTCACACTTCCAATAGTCCCATTTCTTCTATAAATTTTTTTAAAAATAAATGTGTTTTCTTTTCATGTTAAATCATAACTATACCTTGATCCTATCGTTGACACTATTATTCTTTAAAAATTATGAAAATAATTTCAAACAATTGTATGAGCATAAAATGATCTCCAAGGGATATGCAAAGAATGACAATTATTAGTCTACAAAACACATGTAAACCATGAACAAATTATCTTAATGTAACACTTTTCACCTTTAATAAATATTAAAATACACTATACTAGATATAAGTTCATTGCTTACCCAGTTTTTTGTAATCAAAAGTTTACCATCAAACCTATAGAACATAACATATAACATATAAAGGTAACTTGGTACATAATGATACATCAATGGAATAACCATACGATTGACTTCAACACGTATCACTAAATAAAATATCCATATGCCTGACTTCAATACCCAATTCATTATAGTTTATAATACAACCAACCATCCATGGTTTGTCATTAAAACCACCTGTATTTGGTTTTTCACGTAACCACCCATCTTTGTATTACCATATAACCACATGTAAAATGTATAAGTAAAATTTTATAATGATACCACATTAAATATTGCAATTTTTTACATTTTACTAATAAAATTTCATTTGAAATAACAAGAAATCATTTCAAGATATTTAAATATTCAATCTATTTACTAACTCATTTAAAACATTTAATAAAGAGTCTTTTGAATAAAAGTATACCATAACACAATGAAACATTTTTTGGAAATTGGAATTTTAAAAAATTCATGTCCATATAAATAAATTCATAAAAACCATTATGAAAAAATGGACATGAAATAGAATGTTTTAGATGAATAAATCTTTAAAACAAAATGATGTTTTAGTTAAAGATTTCCTTATCTATAGAGAAACAATTGAATGAAATTTATAAAGAAATGCCATTAAATAAAACATTATATATCATGAGAATAATCCAATTCATGATATAATGTCTCAAAAGGGTATTATATACACCATATTGGATAATAAATGTTCATAACATCAAGATATGACTCATTGAAAATAGATTGAGATGAAGACCCTTTATGAGATCATATCATTAAATTAAGAACAAATAAATGACATAATTATGTGTGAAAAATATAAATCAACCCAATATAATTATATATCAAGTAGAAAACAATCAGGTTTCATTCACATATAATCATAGAAGAACATAACCAATGAAATAGATATCTGCCTCAATGAATGGAGATTGAGTTAATATTTACCTTTCCTTGAATCTGACTTGTATCACTCATTATTTATCATCCTGACTAATACACATATGTTAATTTCTACTTTTTTCAGAAAAATTTCATCTTTCTCTATTTATATCACTTATTTCCATGTTATATAAATTATTTAATTCTTTGAGTTCTTGTCGAATGTTTTGTTGATATTCGGTACTTGAGTTGAAAATGAACTTGGTATGATGTAACTTGTCCACATGGACATAAGTAAATCATATCTATTATATTATTATTAACATATTCATCACTATTATACATTAATAATATTTTTAAATTAAACCATTAATTTTGGATATGAAAAATGGGAAACATTATATTCATGGAGACGGTAGTTCGTACGTACGCATGGGTAACAGTTTCCATTTTGCATTGATCATTATGGAAATAAGGTAATGATAATTTTTTCTTTCGAGAATTATAATTATATTATTAACCTAAAAATAATCATTTACATATACTTATTTATATCATACAAGTTATATAATGAATCAAAATGAGTCACAGGGCTTCGTGGAGGTGATAGTTCACACTTACGCATGAATGACGTTATGATTTTTATGCACATGGAAGTAAGAAATTAATTGATATATAATTATTTTATAATTATTAATATATCCATAATGTCACATTAGAACATTAATTATATTATTATAACCATCCTTATAGATGGTTATGGAAAACAAATTAGATAGGTTCGTGGAGGTGATAGTTCACATGTACACAAGAATGATTAATTCATTTCCCATTTAATGGAAGTAGAGATAGATTTAGGTGATGATATTAAAATAATAACATATATTTATATTAAGGATACTTGATATATTATCTCATCATGGTTGTAGGTGATTTTAAGTATGTGTAAGAAGAAATAAAATGGAAATACTTAAAAACAATACCTCTTCTTCAGTTGATCGCCATTGAAGAATACATTAACACCTCAAATAAGGGATTTAGGAATAATATAAGGACATGAGAATGTGAGGCTGTATTCTAGGATGTGTTTTGCGTAGATCATGGTTGAATTCAAAGGCTTTGGAAGTGTGCGTATTATAGAAGAGTGTGTACATTTTTATCGGAGATGGGAGGGGTACCCTTGGAAACTCTTAAAATATTATATTAATATAAATATATTTTCGGTTATAAATGATCCCAAAATCATTCATTTCAAATTTAAAATGATTTTGGGTCTAATATGAATCATCCATTTAAAATTAGATAGGTTTTGAAATTTTTTTAATCCTTATCATTTTGGATTAACCCTTATTTTACCCTTTTTAATCTTACTGTTGTATTATGTTATTTATAGTTTTTGGGTTAATGTAACTACCATAATAAGTCAAAAGTCTCAAAAAGTTCCATTTATGAAATATTTTTATTCATACTAACCATTTTGTTGAATATTTTATTTTTTGTAATTTTATAAGATTTAATAAACTATATTATATTTGAAGTTACAAATTACGTCAATTTGTGACACTATTCATACAAGTCTTTTCAAAAATTCATTGAAACTCAATTCCTTCAAAAAAAATTATTAACACAATAAGAATAATTAATATTCATCCAATAAAATCGTGAATGGTATCAAATATTGAAAATAATATTTATTTTAACAATTATAATATCATTTATTTGAATCATTTATTAATGAAGTAATCACTACGTCACCTTTTTTTCATAATTAAATTTACTTATTTAATGTATAAAAACTATAAATAAAATACCGTGATGTAGTAAATATTTTTATATTTCTACTTGATATTTACAGTCGATGATATCATTTACATAATATAATGTTAAAATTGTTTTAGAAATAAGATTCATGTTTATAATATATTTTCCTTTACTTTAAATTAAACGTTATAAGTGCCATATTCACACCCATGTAAATTCGAAATGCCAAATGTTTTCCCAAGGTTTTTATTTGTCATAAACATGTCATCAAATAGGATTATTACACATGTTAGTGTAGTTTTAAATTATTATAACATTATTCTTACCCTTATTTACATGATCTGCCCTTTTAACATGGTAGAAAAGAATAATAACTCACTACTGGAAAATGGACCTATCCCCATGGTTTTCCACAAAACCGTGGGGATAGGTCTGGGATAAAAAACCTATACCCACGGTTTTTCAAAACCGTGGGTATAGGTTTCCCATGTGTGCGCGGGAAATTTTTTTTTCCGCGGGAAGGAATTTTTTTTGCGGGAGTCCTATACCCACGGTTCTTCCCTCTATACCCATAGTTTATATAACTATATTTAACTAAATGTAAATATATATACCCATAATTGATGGTAGGGTAGTGGTTAGATGCTGTACTTTGCAGTGAAGAGGTCGCGGGATCGAAACCCGCCTACGACATTATTTTAGGATCTATACACACGGTTTTGAAACCGTGGGTAAAAGCCATTGACACCATGGCAATTGGGAATGTTTTGTTGACACGATTGTAGAACACCTATACCCACAGTTTTGGAAAACCTTGGGTATAGGCTGGCGACCTATACCGACATCGTTCCATCCCACGGTTCCCAAAACCGTGGGTATAGCCTATACCCCCAGTTTTGGGGGCTATACCCACGGTTTTGAACCGTGGGTATAGGCCATTTTTCCAGTAGTGACTAAAGTTACAATTCATAATTTCCAAAAATAAAAGATCAATATTTAAAAAATTTATACCTTATGATTCCAAATATTAAATATATTTTTCAAAATTCAAAACATAGAACTTTCAGAAATTAATTTAATGTTAATTCTTATTGTCATAACGAAAAAAACAAGTTCTCTTAAATGTAAAAACCATCAAAAGATCGACATGTGTTTATACAAAATTTCAATGTGAATTTACTTAAAATGACCAAAATTGGATAAAATGATATAATTTAATAGAAATTAAACTGTAAAACCAATTAAAACAACAACTTAACTATATATAAAAAATAGACAAAAAGAAATTTTTGAATAAAAATACAGTATTTTTAACTATTCATTAAAAAATATATTTTATTTGAAAAAATACCAAAATTTTAACCAATGTTAATTTTTATTCCCCTATTCCAAATAATGTGTCTAATTTTTCAAACAAGACATAAAAAATTTTCAAAAATGGGTTTTAAAATGGGGTTTCCATCAAATAGTGGTAAAAATTCCTTTTTTGATAAATAATTCTTTTATGATTAAAATTGATTTTGTTCTTATATATTGTATAGAAAACATATCATAATAATTTTAAACATCACATTGAGTTTATATTTGATTAATATAATAAAAAATAGTGATGTGATTTTTTAAACACAATTATTCTCAATTAAATTGGTTTCATAAAAACACGTCCTTTATATTCAATCGGTTTTTCTTTTCGTTTATAATAAATTTTGTATCCAATAAACCATTATATAAAAATCTGTAAACCATAGTCCCATAATTCTATTAATAGTATTAATTCTCACCATTCCAATAGTTAGGTTATAATGGTGAAATTTAAATAATACTATTTTTTCATTTGTTTATCCTCAATGTAGTGTATCATGTACACTATTGATCATAGTGTTTATTTCGTAAAACATGAGATGTTACATCATATCCCACTTCAATAAATTTCTTCCTATCAATTTGAATTTGGGGTCGGTAACTAGGGTATGACTTATCAAAATACCTTTATTACAAACCCACATCGAAAAAAGTGTTTATAAAACTATAACATAAAAATCTAGAAAGGGGAGAAAAACGGTCGTCCAAGATAACACATACTAGGATTCCATGTAGGAAAACATTGATATGGAAGAAAAACAAACCATCTTGTTCTGATGGGTAGTGATAGAAAACATGATAAGGATAATGTTCACAATCAGAGAACCAAAAACTAGTGATTGGATCAATGATCATTGATTTTGTAGTTGGTAAATAAATGGAAAATGTTTTTGTTTTAATCCCCTTTTCATAAAGTTGAGGAATTTATTTACGAGAATAAATAATAAAATAATTAAAAATACTTACATGTCAAGTAGAGTTTCATCCTTTGAAAAAATTCTATCACAAACACATGTTTTCTCTAAACAACGAGTATTCCATATGACTTGGTCACACATGAAGTACTATAATCAACATATATAAAATCACATTATCCAAAAAAGATTAACTATCAACTCATCCCATGATGAAATACTTATCCAAACCAAAAATGGTTCGGACAAAACTAGTTAATTCCCCCAATAGAATAAATCATTGTATGAAGAAAAACTAATTTTAAATTTCCAAAATCCAATAGTAATATCCAAAGTTCAACAAAGACCATCTGATAAATAAGTGTTCTTAGTATTTCTCAAAATAATAAAAACTACAATTGAAACCCAAAAATTAAAAGGATTTGATAACGTAGTCATCCACGAGAAGTTGTAACATTTATCTCATACCAAAAAGTAATTTTATAAGTCACATTTTCTCCAAGAAAGGTTAATCACATCCCTAAAAAACCCTAATCTCCATAAGTCCACAATAAAAACAAAGATTATTCCAAAATTAAATTCAACCATTAATCCTCAAATAAAATCCCTTAGGATTCTATTTTCCATAGGCATATATAGTTACCAAAATAGTGAATGTCTTCCAAACAAACATTTATCACCTAATCCCCAAATCATTTCCCTATACCAGTGATATCCATTTGATAAAACCTATGTTCCCAAAAAAAACTTCTTCATCTTCCATAAACTCATTTAGCTAAAAACAACTTCATACTAAACAGGGACTTTACATAGGCCGGTGGTATTTGATAAAGCCCTATCACACTTTATTTGTGGGTTCGATTCTCGCAGCCTTGCCCGAAGTAGTAGGGTGTCACGCGTTCTGCTTGTTTTCCTTTTTCAAAAACTATACAGTTTTATGAAATTTTCAAAAATGAGACGAAATAATAAAAAAATAACAATAACATATTTTAACCGCAAATATTTTCTCGTGCCTTTCATTCTTTATCTCAAAAATTAATAACCCATAATTACTTTAAAAAATAATGTCTCCAAAAATACTGTTAATCATCATAAAATTTTTGGAACATAAATCCTCAAAAGGGGTTTATAAGACATTGAAATTATGACCAACCTATAAATTATAAACATATATGATATCCATATATATTAAAAAATAAATCCAAATCTATATAGTTTTCCAAACCATCCTCTGATTCTAATTATAAGTCCCTGACCTTAAACATTATTTAATCCTAAGAAAAGCCAAGAATTCACATTGAGGATCTTTTCAAGTTCAGAGTTTTGGAGAATTAGGCCAAAACTCATACATAAAAAAACCATATAAAAACAAAGTGAAGACTTCCAACAGTACCCATTTATTCCAAAAAAAGAAAAAAATTTAAAAAGAAATGTGGTTTCATTTCATGTTAAATCATAACTTTTCCTTGATCCATCATTGACTCTATTCTTTTTAAAACCTGTGGAAAACATTTCAAAACATGGGATGAGCATAAAAAATCACTAAGGGATAGATAAATATGGAAAAATATTAGTCATGAGAAAACATGTAAACAATTAATAATTTATCATAAATTAATACTTTTCACCTATAAGAAGTAGTAAAATACACTTTACTGAATATAAGTTTATTTCTTATCTTGTTGTTTTGTATTCAAAATATTACCATAAAACCCATAATAAGTAACATATAACATATAAATGTAAACTGGGAAATAATCATACATAAATGGACTAACCATATGATCGACTTCAACACATTTCACTAAATGCAATAGCCATATGATCGACTTCCAATCCCAATGCATTGGTGGTTATTACGTAACCACCCTTCCTTGGTTTATCATGGAACAACCTGTCTTTGGTTTTTTACATAACCACTTGTATTTGGTTTATCATGTAACCACTATTCCAATGTCCAAGTACCATTATATTTTCATAAAACATAAAGTAATGTAATTTTAAACATTTACTCATAAATTTTCATTTTCAATCATAATAAATCATTTCAAGATATTGAAATATTGAATCCATTTCCAAAACCATTTAAAACATTTAATAAAGATACTTTCTAATCAAAGTTTCTCATACTATATTGAAACAACTGAATACAATTTACATTTTAAAACATTCATGTCTATATAAATAAGTTCATAAAACCATTTTGAATGGATGGACATGAAATATAAATTTTTAGAAGAATAATTCATTAAAACATTTAAAATAATGTTTTAGTTAAAGATTTACTTAACACTATAGAAACAATCCAATAAAAATCATTAAGAAAAAACATTAAATAAAACATTAGATATGATGATAATATACTAATTCATGATATAAAATGTCAAAAGGGTATTATATACACCATATTGGAAAAAAAGGTGCATAAAATTAAGATATTCCTCACTGAAATGAGATTGAGATAAAGCCCCTTTCAAGGAATGTATCATTGTATTAAGGATAAATCAATGAAATAATTATGTGTGAAAAATATAAATAAACCTAATATAAGTGGACCATTAGTATAAAACAATCACGGGTCATTCTGACATATTCATATAAGACCATAACAAATGAAATACATATTTAACTCAATGAATGGAGATTGAGTTAATATTTCCCTTTCCTTGAGTCAGACATGTCTCACTCGCTATTTATATTCTTAAATAAGAAACATAGGTTAATTTTTACTTATTTGATGAAATTTTCATTCTTTTTATTCCCTTTATATCACTTATTTCCATGTTAAAAAAATTAGTAAATTCTTTGAGTTCTTGTCGGTCGTTTTGTTGATATTCGGAACTTATGTTGAAAATGAACATGGTATAATGTAATTTTTCCTTTCGTTCATAAGTCTATAATCTCCATAATACTATTCATGACATATTAATAAATTTTATATATTAATCACACATTTTAAATAAAACCATTAATTTTTTTTATGAAAAATTTACAATGTTACATTCCTGGAGACAGTAGGTCGTACGTACACATGACTAACATTTTCCATTTTTCATTGATCATTATAAAAATATGGTAATTATAGTTTTATATTTTTAGAATGATAATGATATTACTAAAATAATAGTAATAATTTATATATACTTATATATATCATACAAGGTATATGATGAATCAAAATGAGTTACACCACTTCATGGAAGATGATAGTTCACTCGTACGCACGAACGACGTTATCATTTTTATGAAAATTGAAGTAATACCACAACTGATCTATTATTATATTATAATGATTAATATTTATTTAATATCATATATGGTCATTAATTCAATTATTATAACTATTTAGGATATATGGTTATGGAAAACGAATTAGATCTTTTCTTAGAAGTGATAATCCACACATACGCACATACTATTAATTCTTATCCCATTTAATGCAAGTGGATATGGATTTAGGTGATTATATTTATAGAATAAAATATATCTATATTATGGATACTGTATTTATTATCTGATCTATGTTGGAGGAGACTTTAAGGATGTGGAATAAGAAAAAACAGAAATACTTAAAAAACAACACCTCTTCTTCAGTTGATCACCTTTGAAGAACTCATTAAAACATCTAAGAAGGGTGTTCTTCATAAAACAAGGACTTGAGAATGTTGTGATGGATTATAGGAAGTGGTTTTGGTAGATAATGGAAAAACTAAAAGTCTATGTAAGTCTGAGTATTTGAAAATAGTGGGTACCTTTTTATAGGATAGGTGAGGGTCACCCTTGGAAACTCTTAAAATATTAAATTTATTTAAATTTATCTTTCAGTTCTAAATTGTCTCAAAATGATTTATTTATAATATAAGATAATTTGGTTATTAATAATCATCATAAAATTAAAAATTATACAAGTTTTAAATAAAATTTAATCCTTATCTTTTTGGGTTAACCCTTATTTTACTCTTTTTAATCTTACCGTGATAATATGTTATTTACACTTTCTGGGTTAATGAAATTACCATAAAATGTCAAAAGACACATAAAAGTGCCATTTATGAAATATTGTGACTTATCCTAACCATTTTTTGGAATATTATATTTCTATAAAAATTTTAACATTTAATAATCTATTTTATATTTTATAGTATGAATTATGTAAATTATTGACACTATTCATACTTGACTTTTTAAAAAATTCATAAATACGTTATTCCATTAAAAAATATATATTAATTCAATCCTAATATATCATAGTCATCCATAATTTTTATTTTTTTGTAAAAAATATTACAAATAATATATATTTAACATTTATAATATCATTTATCTGAATCTTTTATTAATGAAGTAACCACTACATCACCATTGTGTCATAATTAATTTTCTTTATTTAATGTCTAAAAATTAAAAATAAAATACAATGATGTAAAAAAACTTTTTATATTTCTAATTACAATTTATATTCAAATATATCATTTATATAAAGCCATGTTAATGTTGTTTTAGTAAGACAATTCATTTTTATTGCATATTTTCCTTTACTATAAATTAAAAGTAATAAATGTCATAATCGCACCCTAATGGATTCCAAATGCCAAATTTTTGTCCCAAATAATTTATTAGTCCGAAATATATCATCAAATAGGATTATGAAATGTGTTTGTGTATTTTTATATTATTATTATTGTATTATTTTTACCCTTAGTTACCTGATTTACACTTTAACCGTGGTAAATAAAAATAATAACTAAAGATAAAATTCATAATGTAAAAAAATAAATGGAACCTATTTAAAAAAATGAACATTATGATTCAAAATGTGGAAATAATTTTTTCAAATTAAAAACACAAAAATTTAAGTAATTAATTTAAAATTTATTTCCATTATCTAAAAAATGGGTTTTTTTAATGTAAAAACCATCAAAAAATTGACATCTGTTTATATCAAATTTCAAAGTGAAATTAAATCCAATGACCACCATTGGATAAAATTATAAAAACTTAATCCAATTACACTTCAAAACCAATTAAAAGAAAAATATAACTATATTAAAAATAGATGAAATGGTAGATTTGAATTAAAATGCAGTACCTTTCAATATTCATTAAAATATGCAATTTATCCGAAAAAATAAAAATTTCATAAAAAGTAAATTTTGATGTCCCTATGCAAAATATAAAGTTTATTTTTTCAAATAGAACATATAAAAGTGTAATAACTATATTTAAAATGGTTTCTCCTATAAAAGGTGATAAAAATGACATTTTTTGAAAAATACATATTTTATGCTTAAAATTGATTTTGATCTTTTATATTGTCTGAAAACATATAATTTGAATTTTAAACATCACATCGAATTTAGATTTTCTTAATATAATCCAAAATAGTGATATGATTTTATAAACACAACAATTCTCTTTAAATTGGTTTTCATAAAAACACATCATGTATATTCAATTGGATTTTATTTCTATTTCTAATAAATTTAGTAACCAATGAATCATTATATAAACATGTGTAAACCATATTCTCATAATTCAGTTAATACTATTCATTCTCACCATTCCAATGACTATGTTATAATGATAACAATTAAATAAGACTATTTAGTTGTTTGTTTAAGCTTGATGTTGTGTATCATGTACGCTATTGATCATAAGGTTTCTTTCTTAAAACACGGGATATTATATCCACCCACCTTATATAAATTGAGTCCTAGAAATCTGAATTTGGGGACAATAACTATGGTATGACATTTCAAAATACCTTTATTGCAAACCCACATCGGAAAAAAGTTAATAAAACTACAACATAAAAATAATGAAAGAGAACTACAAAGGTCACCCAAGATAACAAATACTAGGATTCCATGTTGGAAAAAAATGATATGGATGAAAAAATAACCATCTTGTTCTGATCGAGAGTGATAAAAAGCATGATCAAGGTAGTGTTACCAATAAGAAAAGAACAAAATTGTGATGGGTAAAATGATCTTTTATTTCACGGTAGGTAATATAAATGGAATACATTTTTCATATTCTTTTCACAAAGTTGAGGAATTTATTTATGAGCCTGAATAACAACATAAGGAAAAAATACTTAATTTTCATGTATAGTTTCATCCTTTAATAAATTTCTACCACAAACTCATGTTTTCTCTAAACTATGAGTATTCAATAGACTTGGTCATCCCTAAATCGCTAGAATCAGATTTTAGATAATCATATAATTCACAAAATATTAACTATCTATTCATACTATCTTGAAATATTAACCAAAATCCAAATGGATTGGATAAAATCAGATAATTCCCCCAAAACAATAAACCATTATATGAAGAAAAACTACTTTTAAAACTCCAAAATTCAATAGTAATATCCAAATATCAAAAAGACCATTTCATAAACAATTATCCTTAAAATTACTCAAAATAATCAAAACAATGATTCAAACCCAAAAATTAGAAGTATTTAATAACATAGTCTTCCAAGATAAATCATATCATTTATCTAATACCAAACATTATTTATCCTAATGCAATTTTCCCCAAGATAGGTTAATCACTTCCATAAATTACCCAAATCGTGATAATTCCACAATAAAATCATAGATTCTTATAAAAAATCAATCATTACTCCTGAAATTAAATTCCATAGTATTATATTTTCCTCAGGCATATAGGGTTCCAAAAATTGTGAATGTCCTCCAAAATACATTGATCACTTAATCCCCAAGCCATTTTCCTATACCAAGGATATCCATTTGATAAAACGTAACTTCCCAAAATCAACTTCTTCCTATTACATAAACTCATTTAACTAAAAATAAAAAGTCATAATAAAATGGGAATTCACTTAGGCTAGTTGTAGGTGATAAAGCACTATCACACTTTGGTTTTGGGTTTGATTTCTGCTGCCTTTTTTGATGCGATGGGTTTCCACACGGTCTATGTGTTGTCCTTTTTAAAAAACAATATATTTTTATAACTATCCCAAAAATGAGATAAAATCATCAAAAATAACATTAACATATTTTAACCAAATATTTTATCTCATGGCTTGAATTTTCCATCCCAAAAATAAATAATCCATAATTACCTCAAAAAAATGTCTCCAAAGATACTATTAATAAACATAATGTTTTTAAACATAAAGCCTCAAAAGGGGTTTTTAAGACATTGAACTTATGATCAACCTAAAAATTATAAACTCATATGATATCTCTATATATTATGAAGACATACTACTCTCTAATGTTATCCAAACCATCCTCTGATACCAACTATAAGGCACCTACCTTAAACATTACTCAATCTTGAGATAAGTCAAGAATTCACATTGATGATATTTTCAAGTTTAGAGTGTTAGAGAATTAGTCTATAACTCATACATAAAAAAACCATATATATAAAAAGTTCACACTTCCAACATTACCCATATATTCTATAGAACAAAATTTTTTAAAAATAAACATGGTTTCATTTCATGTAAAATCCTAAATTTTTCCTTGATCCAATCATTAAATCTATTCCTCTTTAAAACACGTTATGAAATTTTCAAAACATGGGATGATCATAAAGAAATCATTAAGGGATGCATAAATAATTAAGACTATTAGTCTTGAGAAAACATGAAAACCATGAATACATTATAAAAAAGTAATACTTTTTACCTTTAGAAAGTAGTAAAATACACTTAACTGAATGTAAATTCATTTATTACATCATTTTTTTAATCAAAAGATTACCATAAAATCCATAGAATGTTACATATAACATGTAAAGGTAACATGGGACATAATCATATTTAAATGGAATAACCATATGGTAAACTTTCACACATATCTCTAAATTTAATAGTCATATGGGCAACTTACATACCCAATGTATTGGAGGTTATAATGTAACAACCAATCCTAGATTTATCACGGAACTACCCATCTTTGCTTTTTAACATAACCATCCATCTTTGGATTATAATGTAACCACACATAAAATGTTCAACTACCATTTTATAGTCATAAAACATAAAATATATCAATTTTTAACATTTTACTCATAAAATTTAATTTTCAATCACAAGAAATATTTTCATGACATTGAAATATTCAATCTATTTCCAAAACCATTTAAAATATTTAATAAAGAGACTTTTGAATCAAAGTTTCTCATACCACATTGGAAATTTTGAAATAAATTGAAAATTAAAAACATACATATCTATATAAATAAATTCCTAAAACCCGTTTTGAAAACATTTACATGAAATAGAATTTTTTATAAGAATAAATCTTTAAAACATGTAGAATGATGTTTTAGTTAAAGATTCCCTTATCACTAGAAAAAATATTGAATAAAAATAATTAAAAAATAAAAATTAAATAAAACATAAAATATCATGAGAATAAATTAATTCATGATATAATATATCACAATGGTTTTATATACACCATATATGATAATAAAAGTTCATAACATCAAGATATGCCTCAATGAATGGATATTGGGAGGAAGCCACTTTCAAAGATCATATCATTAGATTAAGGATAAATCAGTGAAATAATATTGTATGAAAAATATAAATCAACCCAATATAAGTTTATATTTATTATAAATAATTCTAGGGTCATTCACACGTGTTCATAGGAGAACATAACCAATGATATATATATATAACTCAATGAATGGATATTAAGTTAACATTTCCCTTACCTTGATTCCGACATGTCTCGCTCATTTTTTATCTTCCTAAATAACAAACTTGTGTTTAATTACACTTTCTTAAGAAACATTTGATGTTTCTTATTCACTTTATATTACTTATTTTCATGTTATATGTATTAGTTAATTATTTGAGTTCTTGTTGGACATTTTGTTGATATTCAATACTTGAGTCGAAAATGAACATGGTGTGATATAATTTTTCCATGTTCTCATAATTCCATCATCGAAATAATATAATTCACGACATATTCATCACTTTTATACAATAATAATACTTTTTAAATCAATCCACTAATTACGGTAATGAAAAATGAACAACATTATATTCATGGAGACGGTAGGTCGTACATACGCAAGAGTAACATTTTCCATTTTTAATTGATCATTATGGAAATAAGTAAATAACAATTTTATCTTTATAGAATGATCATTATATTATTAAAATCATAATAATCATTTAAATATGCTTATATATATCATAAAAGTAATATAATTAATCAAAATGGGTCACACTGCTTTGTGGAAGTGATAGTTCAAATGTACACATGAATGACGTTATAATTTTTATGCACATGGAAGTTAGAATGTAATGGATATATTATTATTTAATATTTCATGAATATTTCATGAATATCACAGATGAACAATAATTCAATTATTATAATCATTCATGATATATGGTTATGTAAAATCAATTAGATCCGTTTGTGAAGGTGAAGTTCATGCATATGCATGAAAGATTAATTCTGTTCTCATTTAAGGGAATTTTAGATAGATTCAGGTGATTATATTAACATAATAACATCTCAATAAATTTAGAATACTGGAGTTATTATCTCATCATGGTTGGAGGATATTTTAAGGATCTGGAAGAATAAATAAAACATAAATACTAAACAAATGATACATCTTCTTTAGTTGATCGCCTTTGAAAAATACCTTAACACCTATAAAAAGTCTGTTATACCTAAAATAAAGACTCTAGAATGTGGTTATGGATTCTAGGAAGAGTTTGGACAGATAATTTTCGAACCAAAATGATTTGGAAGTGTGAGTATTATAGAAGAGTGGGAACTGTTTTATAGGAGAGGGGAGGGCCACCCTTGGAAACTCTTAAAATATTAAATTAATATAAATTCATTTTCGGTTCTAAATGGTCCCAAAATAAATAATTTAAAATATAATATGATTTTTGGTCGATAAACCATCATCAAATTAAATTTATACAAGTTTTGAATATTTTTTAGTCTTTATCTTTTTGGTTTAACACTTATTTTACCCTTTTTAATCTTACCATAATATTATGTTTTTTAAATTTTGTGGCTTAATTTTATTACCATAACATGTCAAATGACCCAAAAAGTTCCAATTATGAACTATTTTGTGTTATAATAACTATTTGGATTTATATTAGATTTTTAGGAATTTTTTGACATTTAATAAACTATTATATATTTTAAGTTATGAATTTTTCAATTTTTTACAATATTCATAGTTGGATTTTTAAAAAAACATACATCTTGATTCCTTAAAAAAATATTAACTCAATAATAACACATCATAGTCATCCATAAAATTCATTTATGTTATCAAATATTAAAAATAAAATTTATTTAAACTTTTATATTATCTTTTATTTGAATCCATTTTTATTGAAGTAATCATGGCATCACCATTATGTCACAATTAAATTTATTTATTTAATATATAAAAACTATAAATAATATACCATGATGTAGTAAATAATTTTTTCTATCGAATTACTATTTATATTAAAAGATATAATTTACATAAACCCATATTAAAATTGTTTCAGTAAGAAGATTTGTGTCTATCACATATTTTCATTTGTATTAAATTAAATGTTATAAGTGTGATAATCACACCCAAGTTGATTAAAAATGCCAAATTGTTGTCCCAAGGTTTTTCTTGGTCTTTCATATGTCATTCAATAGGATTATTATATGTGTTACGGTAGTTTTATATTATTATAATACTACTTTTACCCTTATTTACTTGATTTACCCTTTAAGTGTGGAAAATAAAAATAAAAACTACTGTTACAATTCATAATGTCCAAAAATAAAAGGGGCCTATTTACAAAATTTAGTGCCTATGATTACAAATCTGGAATTTATTTTTTCAAATTCAAAAGAAAAAACATGCAATAATTATTTTAAAATTAATTCCTATTGTCAAAATAAAAAATAGGTTTTTTTAAGTAAAAACCATCAAAATATTGACATGTGTTTCTATAAAATTTCAATGTGAAAATACTTCCAATAAAAAAAATTAGATAAAATTGAAAAAAAATAATCAAATTAGACTTTAAAAAAATTAAAACAACAATCTAACTATATAAAAAATATATACGAAAAGGAATTTTTGAATTAAAATGCAGTATTTTTCACTATTCATTAAAATGTGAATTTTATCATAAAGAATACCAATATTTCAAACAAAGTAAATTTTAATTTCCTTATTCCAAATAAAAATTTTATTTCAAATAAAACATATAAAAGGATCAAAAACTAGATTTAAAATTGGTTCTCCATCAAAAGGTGGAAAAAATGCCATTTTTGAAAAATACTTCTTTTATGCTTATAATTGATTTTGTTCTTATATCATGTCTATAAAATATATACTATGAATTTTATACATCACATTTAGTTTATATTTCATTAATATAATTAAAAATAGTAATATGATTTATAAACACAATTATTCTCATTTAAATATGTTTTCATAAAAACACATCCTTTATATTCAATTGGTTTTTATTTCCATTTCTAATAAATTTGGTAACCAGTGAATCATTGTATACACATGTGTAAACAATATTCTCATAATTAAGTCAATACAATTCATTATCACCATTCCAATGGTAAGGTTATACTGGTAACATTTAAATAATACTATTTAGTTGTTTTTTTATGCTCGATGTAGTGTACCATGTATACTATTGAACATAATGTCTCTTTATTGAGACTTGGGATGTTACAAAAATTCCCCGTGTTGAGTTATATTATAAAAAAATATGTCATGATACCATCCAAATGGATTTTTATGTGGTATTATATGGTAGGTCTTTTTTACCTAAATGTTGGCTAGAGGCATGGGAGGATGCTTTTCTTAGAAAATGTCTTATTAAATAGACTTAAGAGATGGTATAGTTAACCAAAATGTGAGAATTAATAAATCATTCTACTGAGAATACTTATTCTAATCACTCTAACCTCCCTCTTGAGTTTGTGTTTGGCGATTGGGTTTTCTTGCAAGTTTCACCAGGATGGTGTTTCAATGTATTTAAAGGCAGGGTAATTTTTCACATTGATTCATTGGACCCATTGAGGTTTTGAAATGATGTAGGATAATGTCTTACCATATAGAACATCATTTGTGATAATGGTATATTCTTGTTAAATTTCATGTCTATTAGCTTTTCTGGTATTATCTATACTTGTTGCACGTTTTTTACCTAATGAGGTTGAGTTGGAGATGGATGCTTCCATTTGAGGATTATCATGTGCAAATCATGGATCAGAGCAATAACACACATAGATGCATGTCATTTCCTATTTTATTTGTGCTATGGAAGCATGGTCATGTAAAAGAGGAGTCTTGGGAGTGTTAGGCTGATGTATGATCTCATTGGTTGAATATCACCTCAAATAAAACCTCATTACCCTCAGAAGGCCAACTCGGGGATAAGATACTTTAATGATGGGAGGATGTAACAACCTAACTTTTCTCAAATGTATAGATCATTTATTATTTTAATAAAATATTTTTTAATTTTTGTTAATGTTCTCTATGGACTAATAATTTTTTATGATCGTCTATGGATTGTTCATAGAACTGAGCTCCATTAATTGAAATATAGCATACGGCACACAAGTACCACACGGTTAGTACTAAACGTGTATGGTAACCTTACTAGGTATGTTTTTTTGAACTAGCAGGCCACCCAATTTTTCTGGAACCATGCTAGACTAGCCGTGAAGCCATGAAAAAATTACATATATCTTGAAAAAGACATTTTTCATGGTTTGTACACAGTTTGGTAAACCATATAGGTCCCTCCATTGAATGTTAGTTGAGCACGGTTTGGATAAACCATGTGTCCAAACCATATGCCCATGGTTTTGAGGGTGAAATTTTTATTTTCCTCATTAAAATTAAATCTTATTCTTATTTTATGATCCCACTTCTAATGGATGAGAATTCCATATCTCTCCTATCGATCTCTTCTCCTACCAAATGTTGGGATTTCCATTTATCCTAGATCCAGACTCCAAATCAAGCAATCTATGAAGCATTAGATCTTCAATGGTAAGAAATAGAATCATATTTATTCCTATTTTAGTTTCTCTTCAAATATCATTCATTATTTTGGAATTATATCTTTCACTATATTTTCAATTCATTGCCTTGTTCTTCATTTTTCTTCCAATTTATTTTAAATCTGAAGCTGATATTGGACAAGGAGTCATCTACGACACTATGGTAGGTGTTATAGTTGTTTTCCATGAAAATTATTATGTTTTAATAGCTTCATTTTTTTACTTCACATCAACCATTATTGTATATTATCATTAAAATTTTATATTCCTTATATGTTCCATTATTAATGTTTTTATACCTATTTTGATCAGTGATAACTTGATTGAAGATGTTGACCTCAACCATTGCCACCCTATTAGGTGTGCCAAATTAATTTCCATCGTTAATATAAATATTCTATAATACCAAAAAACTTCTATGAGTTTTTATTGGGGGTATAAATGGAATTTCCCTTGTAGGTAATTTCCTAATTAATAATAGTAACCTATAAGTTCTAAGTTGACCGATTGAAATTGAATCCATGTGAATATATATATTATGTGTCTTGATTAAATAGATTTGAAATGGTTTTTATTTTCTTAGTTAATTAAATGAATTATAATGAATGAAAATGGTTGGTATGGCCATGCAAATAGATTTATGTATTTGTGTATGGATTATATGAATGGTGACACTAAATTGTATATTGGGCTTTTTGATTATTATGATTATGTGGTGATCCCTCATGATATAACTATAATATATGATTATGCCATTGACACCATCTATGCAATGATGGTTAATGGAATTGTTGAACATGTAATTTCACTCTCACTTACACCAGATGTTGAGCATGATGTCTTTCACTATTGACACAATTTATATGGAGGGCATGATGCACCATGTTCATTATTTAAGGTGTTGACAAGATGACTCGCCCGATATATCAGGTGATGATAACATATATTCCCTTTCATTTTGTGATGTAGGTCGTATACCCTTTATTGAGCCAATATCTCATTAGAATAACTGATGGTCGCTTGAGTTACACTCGATATCTAGCTAGAAACTAGTATATAGTTATACACCTACTTATGTCCTCAGGTAATTAGTTCATATAGGTGGATAAAGTATATATATATATATATAATTACTTATATATATGGTATTTAGATCAAACATATTTTTTGTTTTCCCAAAGTAGGTAAAGCTACCATGTGTCATTTAGGATCCTGATCCAGTTGGTATTTATTGATTCAGCACCATTTATTATTCTTATTACATTCACAATTAAGTTTTATATAAACTTAATGTATTGTTTTTTAACATTTTTGTTGGTGTCCAAATAGAATTTTATCTCACACAGTACTTGGGTTTCCTTGGTTACCCGTGTAGATTACATGTCTGTGGGAATGGATATGGGAAAGGGAATTGCTATTGATATTTAATAAGCATTAATTTTAGTTTGGGCATGGGATAAAAGGACTGATCATATTATCAAGATGATATTGGAGCATCCTTTTGGTCTATCAGAATTCAATGATATAATATTATTTTACTTAACCTATTGGATTTTATTTATATCAGTTTCCTTATTATTATTACTCCTTCCATATGTTCTTATTATATGGTGGGTTACTTGTCCTAGTCATTTATATTGACTAATTAGTTTTTTATACCCCATTCCTATATTTATTGCAATATTTCATGTTTACTAATATCTAATTCACCAATTTCATATGAGAGTATATTCATCCCACCATCATACTTTATACACCCTCTTTCCTACTGAGGATCCACTAGCATACAGGGAGGCACGCTTGATGCCATTTCACACACCAACTTGGGGAATAGTTCAGTAGAACATGGGTTGGGACATTGGATATTGTAGGATTTATATGGGATGTAACCACCTTAAAAATAAATAACATTGTAAATATTTCCTGTACACGCCAATGTCACCATAGCATACCCTATTAGTCTTTAAAAATTATGGTGTTAATTCCCTATAACTAACTAATTTTATATTCTATTAACATTGTATTAATGGTCTTGAATATTGATAAATCTATTATCATATGTTGAGTTTTATTATTCATAAAGTTAATGTGATAATTTCAACACATTATCCATCAAATCGAAATATCATATCAGTTCCCTACTATGATGTTAGCATCAAAATTATGTGAACTTGTTCTTAAATATATGTTCTATAGCTATATAAAATCTATCTGATGGGACACCTATGATTTTTGATATTAGGTGATGGAGGCTCATAATACATTGATATTTATTCTCTTGAAGTTTTCACTTGTTATTCGCCAAGAGAGGAGGCAATAAGAGCATAACCACATGTAGGAATTGAAATTTGTATATGTTTCATTGGATATTCCAATCTATGGACATGTGTATTGGTCCTTATATGTGATATTATTATTAATTAATATCATGTAACATTCAATAATATGTATTGATTAAATATGTCATGATATGTGATCAAATCATTGTAGAATACATCTGGTGCATCATAAGTGATATGAGAATAATTAATATGTCCACGAAATATTTTTTCCCATATGAGTTAATAGATTTAGATGTCTTGGGGGTTTGATTAGAATGTAACTATTTGATTATGTTCTTGGATTGGGTACGTTTATCAACAAGTTTATTTCTTCAAATTCAAATAAGGATATATCAATTATATATGTTAAGGATTCTAGTAAGGTAACAAATTACATTTTCATTACATTACCATAATTTAGTTTATTTTCAACTTATATAATACTCGGGTTATTTCCAGTAGTTTCCAGAAGGTTTTGTGATGTTTTCAATGTTTTTCATGAGGTTCTTGGTTTTTTAATTGTTATAGAAAACATATACTCTCTCCAATAAACCGTGAAATTTCATTTTGGGAGTTATTATTAAGGTTCATAGTAGGAACACAATTTTCATTTAAAAAACACACATACCAAGGAAAAGCGCGTAGTTGGATAAGGTTGGTGAAGTCTATATAGTGAACCATTTTTCAGACAAAGCGAGCCAACCATGCTAGGCTGTGGTTTTTTGTTATTATTACCACATGGTTAGAGCATGGTTTGTGAAATAATGGTCTCTCTATATCTTTTCCATTAGGATGTTCATGGTTGGTGACTAGTATGGATAACTGTGTAACACAAAGTTAATGTTCCTAAAATAGGGTTTTAATTTAGATTAAAGAATAGTAAAACACATTATTCTTCTATTCTTATAGTATCTCAAACTTTATTCCTCCACTCGGATCCATGTACAATTACCATCAATGAAAATTTGAATTGTGAAAAATTAAAAGTGAATTGTAGATCTATAATTGTCGTCAATCCTTGTTCCTCCTTGTTATTCGTTTTGCTTCTTAGATCTACTTTTTTCCTCTCTCTCAGAGACATAGAACATGTTTTTTATGGATAGATCTATGTTATATGACATGAATCTTGTTTATATATTATATGATCTATTGAAGGTAACATTCTATTAGCAAATAACTAGATGTATTTTGGCTTGTTATTCATTTTCACCATTCATTGATATATATGTTCCTTTTCTCTACTCTCCAAAAATTCTAGAACATGAAACATTCATTTTATCTGAATTGTTTTACTTTGATTTAATGTGGAAACATTTTTTAATTTCTTGAATTCTTTTTCTGGTATTTTTATTACAAATATTGAAAATTGGATTCCTTTTAGAAAACCCTCACTGATTATAACTTCAAAATGATAATGAACAAATTATATAAGGGTTTGAACCCATGAAAAATGATTACTGAAATTATTTCAAGGAATAACTATTTTATGTGAAATGTGTTGGAATGAAATATTGTATAATTGGGTTGTTTTGTATTCAAAGTGGACATAGTGTGGTCAAAAGTTACATTGCCAAATAAGAATGAGATATGATCCTCGCTTACCACCATCAATGGTAAATCCAATCTTGATTTTGAGGATCGTTGTGTGTGTCTACAAACATATGAAAGTTCGGGGAAAGTATTAATAAATGACAATGAACTTGATTATGGTTTTTATCGCCTAGAATTCGCTTATAACATTGAATAAACATTTTAACAAATTTTAAATTATTTTATATAAAATGTACAAACCAATTATTTTCCAAGTGTCATGTGTTGGGAAGTCTCTAGGAATTCAGTATTGAGTATATAAAAACCCCCTAATTAAGAATATTGTTGTGTTTTAAGAGGTCACATACAATGATACATGAAAGGGAAGGTATCTTATTTCTCTAGTGATTTCTATTGATGTCGTGGGCTTGGAATGTTCTGTTAGATATTGGATGTAGTTCATGTTGTTCTTGGGATCATTTCAACTAATTTCATTGATTCATATCATTATTAGGTTTTTTTGGTTGAGATTATTTATTCTTTTTCTACTCTAATTTTATAATTCTATTGTTTTTATAATTAGTTTTATTATTTATAGTCTTTCATAATGTAGGAGGATTGGATGTTTACGTTTTATGTTTTCAGGATTTTTTATATATTATTAGAAAATAATCCTCCAATGTTATCATAATCTAGTTAAATTAATTTCTACCCTTTGGTGTATTTTGGATGTTAACATGGGTTAGCGGCACTCTGTCTCTTCTCAAGTCAATGATGTAACACCCCAAGCTTCCACAGTATGTTTCACTTTGAATAATGCAATAGCGTGTGTTGTACGCAACCTCGAGCTCTAACACACACCACAACGAATTAAACTAACCGTTGTGAATAGTAATACCTACTTTTTGAAATTTTATAAATTTTATTTATCAAAATGGACTTCATTTTTGGATTCGGAAGATCGAAATTAGCCTATGTTGAATTTTTGGTATTTTTCTGAGAACTTCTATTTTTTTATGAATAGTGAAAAATACTTAAAAACAACTTTTTTAATCAAAATAATTTATAGTGATAAATTATACTATTTAGTGGTTTTAAAGTATAATTAGAATATATTTTTACCATTTTATCCAATGGTGGTCATTATAATTAATTTAACATTGAAATTGGACATAAACAATTGCCAATCTTTTGATATAAATTGTTTCTTAAAAACACGCTATTTGTTGTGACAGCGGGAATTAATTATAAAATTAATTAATGCAACTTATAAGTTTGGAATTTTGTAAAATAGACATCATTTTTGAATTCGGAATATCAATTATAGCTTAGGGTGAAATTTTGGCATTGTTTTGAAAAACTTCAATTTTTGATGAATAGTGAAACCACTAAGTGGTAGTTAAATAACTGATTTTTCGTTTAAATGAAATATTACCACTTCTGTGATTTGATTTTCAAAAATCCGACATACATGGTTGTCATTAAGAAGTAAAATGTGGTTCAATGAGATCAAAATAATTTTTTTGTGAATAGTAACTTTTATGTTCTTAATCGCGATTAGAGGTAATTAGTGTAGTTTAAGGTACAAATAATGTTTTAATAATATGAGATGAGCTTGAAACTTGTCCTACTCCTATTGGATGATTCATGGCCGACCAAGACAACCCATGGGTCAACTTGGGGACCCCATGGAGCCACTTTAGTTGGAAAATGACATTAATATATATATATTTAATGTTAAAATTAAATTGACACAAACATGAGTTGTTTTACTAAAACAGTTTTTAAGTGGGGTTACACAAGTCCAAATTTTGATTATAAATATTCATTAGAAATCTAAAAATATTTCCTACATCATAGTATTTTTTTAATAATTTTAAGACATTAAATAAATTAAGTTAATTATGACATCATGATGATGCAGCGATGACCTCATTATTTAACGATTTTAATAAAATGAAACGATAATGTAAAATCCAAGGCTTACACTTGTCCAAAGACTATTGGATGGGTATATTTCGAACCCTTATCACCTTATCCACGAATTATATAAGTGTGGGACCTTTATAATCCGAAAAGCATTGTGTAATAATGTAACATTTCAATCTTTCCAAAAGAGCCCCTCCTCTCCACTTATAAAAGGCCCCCACCTCTCCCACATCATTTACACTTTCAAGCCATTTGGCTCGGCCAAACTCTGCCCAAATACTCTCCCAACTTCCCCCTCTTACTCCTAGAAGCCTCACTTTGGGCAGAACTCTTCCCAAGGAAGCCTTTGTCTCAAATCAAAAAGAGTTACCCGATTTTGAGGTAATGTCTTCTCTAATGTTGTTTTGTTTTATTTTTCTTCTCCAACCCCCTAAACTCTTTTTATTAATTTCTTTTGTAACAACACCAGTATCCTAAATATACTAGTATGTTGTTATAATAAGGATTTGAGCTACACTTACACACACCTACATCTAATGGTTAAAGAACATACGGTTTCTGTGGATGGCGAATTTCTGCCTCACGAAACGATGATTGTTCAACACTCATATAACACCTTCAAAGGTGGCCATTAAGATGTCACTATTTTTATATATGATATATAATATGTTTATGTTTTACTTATGCTTCTTTATTTCTCATTTATGGCATACTTTATGATTTCCATTATGGGTAAACGTGATATTTTCATTTTAGGAAGTGCGGACTACCGCCCCCTCAAAGTGATTTGAATCGTTAATACCATATGTGGGATGTATAAAGGATGTATTAAATGGTATTAAATGCTATATTATACTGGAATTATATTATACATTTATATAACTATGATTTCATTCCATTAAATATGAAATAGAAATGAAATTAGCGTTCATGCGTACGTACGGCTTACCGTCTCCATGAACGGTGCATTTCATTTCTTACCTCTAAATGTTACGTAATATTATAAATGAATGTATATACTGGATATATAAGATATATATGACATCTAAATCATGAATATAATTATGGAGATAATGGATATTCTACCACATAAACAACTAGTAATTATAAGAAGTTTATTGTTGACTCAAGTACCAAAGATCGACAAAACAGCCGTTATTAACTTAAATAATTAAATAATGTTCATAACATGGTAATAAGTGATATAAATAGAATAATGAACATGAAAAAGGTTATTAAGTAAATATAAATTAACTCTAGTTTATTATTCATGAGGTTAAAGAACGGTCGAGTTAGGACAAGACGCAAGGTAAGGGAATTTCTTAACCCAATTTTCATTCTTTGGGTTAATCTCCTACTTTCAAATTATGTCATGATATTATTATGTCCTATATTGTATTTGTACATTATTTATGTGTACTTATAGTGAATACACATTATAGATGTACTTTATTTTAAAAAAATGATCTTTTCAAGGACTTCGTCTCAATCCCCTTTCATTGAGGCATATTTGGTTTTATACAAAACTTTCTTTTATACGGTGTATAAACCCCTTTGACTTTTACGTTTATTCAAAAGGAATCTTTTTTATACGAAGCGTTTTACTAAACGACAAAAAGGGAATGTTTTTATTTCCGTACTTATGCGGCGACAACGACTTCTCCGCCGCCGTGACCATTATTTGAGTTTCGGCTTCCTCTACAAGCCATCACTTTTTTTTGATGAAAAATAAATACAAAGTTTTAACTTTCTTTTATTTTGGTATTGAAAATGTTTTTGAAAGTGTTTTTATTATATCAATATGTTGTATTGATATCTTGTGATTGGAATGTGGAAATGTTATGTTTCCTTTATGCATGTTTTATGTGATACGATTATGTTATGGTTTATGATATGTTTAAACCTATTCATATGAGGAATGCATTGGACTTAATAAGTGACGGGTGGAGCCCGCTATAGCTCCTCGATGCATCGGCAGGTCTCATGAGACAAACTAGTGTCTTGGCATGAGGCCTTGACAAAATCTTATTTGTGGTCTTGGCACGAGGCCTTGGCTACGTGGTTATGATAGTCTGGCATCATGCATTCCATCATTATGAAAGTGGTTATTGATATTTCATGTGATTATTCGACCAGTAGAATATCCATGTGAATAAGTAAATGGCATTATCTCATTTTACTTTTGCCATATTATGTTGAAGTTCATGTTTAAAAGGCTTTTATTTTAGTTATACATTGCCTTAAATTTTTATGTTTATTTGTGAAAGCTTCTGCAATATTGTAATCCTTACTGAGCATCTGAGCTCACCCCTTTCAATGTTTTAATATTTTCTAGGATGTGATGAAGTATTTTATGAATGACCTACAGGGATAGTCAGAAGAGGATATGAGTGTGGACTATGAAGACTTTGTTATTAGTTTTTCACTTTATGATGTAATGTAACATTTATGAATGTATCTAGTGTTTCCAAGGCTACTAAACTAATTGGTCTTTCGAGACATGATCTTTTGAGATCATGCCAATGTTATGAAGTAATGCACCGGCTCTGGGTAGCTGGGGTCGGGGCGTTACAGTTGGTATCAAAGGTAGTTTAGTACTAACCTTGGAAGCTAGATTTAGATAAACTCTGATTAGAGCACATATCCCGAAGATAGACTTTGAGGATTAGTATAGAAGAACTTCCTTGAATTTTGGTATTTTAGAGATTTTGTGAGTTTTCCGAGCAATACATCCCTGTCTGGATACGAGCAGGTAGAGGTGGATCTGGCACAGATGTACCTAGGGGTAAAACCCGAAAACACCGCTTTGAGCTAGACTCGAATGGGAACTGGTGCATGACAACGGGCCTTGCTGCACTCTTGGTTACGACACTCCCGGGGGATATGCTTTGGATAATTCTCATTTTCTTTATAAACCACTATGAAGGGTTATGAGTATATACTTTTTCAAAGGAAACATTTATTTTTATGATTATGGATTATATCCATAAATAGTTCAATTTATGTTATGTGTTTTATAAGTATGGGATTATGTATTTTGATTCATAAACTGATCTAGTTTATGCAATTGTTTAGAAATGGTGCCTAGTGGAAGAAACGGAAACCGTATCAATGCGCGCACTCCATGTAGGGATTGCCCTCCTGCTCAAGATAATTATAGTGGGGCTGGTGATGCAACTGGTGCCGATCAGCTAATCACCATATTGGGACAACTTACTCAGGTTATGAATAATAACCTTACTCGTATGGAGCACCCTGATCCGCAACGTGGAGGATCAATGCTAGACCGTTTCATGAGGCAACAACCACCAACCTTCAATGGGGGTACAAATCCGTTAATAACTGAGCAATGGATAAACTCCTTAGAGAAAATATTCCATACCTTGGGGAGTAGCGAAAGGGAGAATGTTGTCATGGCAGTTTACCGCCTCACTGGAGATACCGATCAGTGGTGGTCGCTGATTCAAAACACAAAGGAAGATGATGACGTATCGAATATGGAATGGAGGGAGTTCAAAGAGCTTTTCTTAGAAAAATACTTTCCTCGTGACCATCGAGCAGATATGGAAAGGCAATTTCTGAGTCTGAGGCAGAAGGAGGATGAGAATGTCGCAAAGTATGAGGCTAACTTTACAAGGTTAGCGAGGCATGCTACCGAATATATACGTAACCCAAGGAATAAGATTGATCGTTTCTTTGATGGGTTAAAACCATTTCTCCGTCGAGCTTTAGTATCACAATCCTTCTCATCATACGAAGATATTGTCTCGTGTGCTATCAAGACAGAAAAGAAATTCTCTAAGTCTTATGACAACAAAGTAAAGCAAGAGAAGAAGAGAACAGTGGAACAAGAGACAGATAAAGGGAAAAAGGGAAAGAAGGATTTTCCATTATGTGATAATTGTGGGAAGAATCACCCCGGTACTTGCCTGAAAGGAATGGGAGTTTGTTATAAATGTGGATAAAAGGGTCACCAGGCTCGTGATTGCAAGGGATAGAAAGAGGCTATCAAAGTTGAATGCTAAAATTGTAGAGAAATGGGTCATTATGAAAATGAATGTCCTAAGCGTCAAGGAAACTTACCTCAGAAAAGGCCAAGGGATCAAGGACAATCTTATGCTGTTACTATAGTTGAAGCAGAATAACTAATGTATTGGTGCTTTTGGACTCATGGATTATTTTCTGGTTATAAGAATAATGTGATATATATAACAATTGTACTGAAGTACTTTTTGATTTCAGTAAGGTTTTAATATGATTAAGGTAATCATATTTTTAGTATGTGACAATAAGAGAAACTTTTCTTTGTTTGGGGAATCTGATGTTACAATTGATTTTGGAATTTAGAGACCTTTTAGAGAAAGTCTGGACGGAGGTATTTTGGATAACTATTAAGGTTGGAGTGGATTAAGTTGATCTTTGGATAGTATTGTTTATGGTTAAAAAATTTATGAAGATTATTTTTGGAATATTATGATACTATAGTTTTAGGAAAAGGACAACCTGCAGGGTGGGGCATAACCCGTCGCGTCGGACAAAGCTGCAGGAATCGAACCCACAATCAAAGTGCGACAGGCCTTTATTTCCTACCACTAGCCTACAGGATGTCCCTGGTTATTACAAAATAATTTTACTAATCTAAATGGTATGTGTTAACATTTAGAACCTTATACAATTAGGATAAATAGAATATTTTTGAGTTCCGTTACCATTTGGAGTAAAAGTTGGGTTTGTGGTAAAAATTTATTAACGAATGAAAGTATACATAACAAGTATGTATATTCCCTTACGTTATTAGTAAATATCCTAAATAAATTCCTCATCATTATAAAAGGTAACTTAAAACAAAAATGTTGTCGGTTAACTTTTCCAACTGGGGATTCGATGACCGTTTAACCAATCACAAGTTTGTGATTTTCTTGTAGTTAAACTTTCTCCTAATCTTGTTTTATATAACTCTCCATCAGACCTTGAAGGTTTGTTTCTCCTCCATATCCATATTTTCATAGAATCGTAAAATGGGCTATATAGGGTGACCTTTGTACTTATCTTGCTTTCTTTTAATGTTATATATTTATTAACCTTATTTCCGATGTGGGTTTTCCTAAAAGGAATTTTCTCTTTTCAACCTTTTATTTTCAAAGAAAAATTTCAAATTGCGAGGATGCAATTTATTGAAGGAGGGGAGAATGTAACACCCCAAGCTTCCACAGTACGTTTCACTTTGAATAATGCAATAGCGTGTGTTGTACGCAACCTCGAGCTCTAACACACACCACAACGAATTAAACTAGCCGTTGTGAATAGTAATACCTACTTTTTGAAATTTTATAAATTTTATTTATCAAAATGGACTTCATTTTTGGATTCGGAATATCGAAATTAGCCTATGTTGAATTTTTGGTATTTTTCTGAGAACTTCTATTTTTTTATGAATAGTGAAAAATACTTAAAAACAACTTTTTTAATCAAAATAATTTATAGTGATAAATTATACTATTTAGTGGTTTTAAAGTATATTTAGAATATATTTTTACCATTTTATCCAATGGTGGTCATTAGAATTAATTTAACATTGAAATTGGACATAAACAATTGCCAATCTTTTGATATAAATTGTTTCTTAAAAACACGCTATTTGTTGTGACAGCGGGAATTAATTATAAAATTAATTAATGCAACTTATATGTTTGGAATTTTGTAAAATAGACATCATTTTTGAATTCGGAATATCAATTATAGCTTAGGGTGAAATTTTGGCATTGTTTTGAAAAACTTCAATTTTTGATGAATAGTGAAACCACTAAGTGGTAGTTAAATAACTGATTTTTCGTTTAAATGAAATATTACCACTACTGTGATTTGATTTTCAAAAATCCGACATACATGGTTGTCATTAAGAAGTAAAATGTGGTTCAATGAGATCAAAATAATTTTTTGGTGAATAGTAACTTTTAAGTTCTTAATCGCGATTAGAGGTAATTAGTGTAGTTTAAGGTACAAATAATGTTTTAATAATATGAGATGAGCTTGACACTTGTCCTACTCCTATTGGATGATTCATGGCCGACCAAGACAACCCATGGGTCAACTTGGGGACCCCATGGAGCCACTTTAGTTGGAAAATGACATTAATATATATATATATTTAATGTTAAAATTAAATTGACACAAACATGAGTTGTTTTACTAAAACAGTTTTTAAGTGGGGTTACACAAGTACAAATTTTGATTATAAATATTCATTAGAAAGCTAAAAATATTTCATACATCATAGTATTTTTTTTATAATTTTAAGACATTAAATAAATTATGTTAATTATGACATCAAGATGATGCAGCGATGACCTCATTATTTAACGATTTTAATAAAATGAAACGATAATGTAAAATCCAAGGCTTACACTTGTCCAAACACTATTGTACGGGTATATTTCGAACCCTTATCACCTTAGCCACGAATTATATAAGTGTGGGACCTTTAGAATCCGAAAAGCATTGTGTAATAATGTATCATTTCAATCTTTCCAAAAGAGCCCCTCCTCTCCACTTATAAAAGGCCCCCACCTCTCCCACCTCATTTACACTTTCAAGCCATTTGGCTCGGCCAACCTCTGCCCAAATACTCTCCCAACTTCCCCCTATTACTCCTAGAAGCCTCACTTTGGTCAGAACTCTTCCCAATGAAGCCTTTGGCTCAAATCAAAAAGAGTTACCTGATTTTGAGGTAATGTCTTCTCTAATGTTGTTTTGTTTTATTTTTCTTCTCCAACCCCCTAAACTCTTTTTATTCATTTCTTTTGTAACAACACCAGTATAATCAATATACTAGTATGTTGTTATAATAAGGATTCGAGTTACACATACACACACCTACATCTAATGGTTAAAGAACATACGGTTTCTGTGGATGGCGAATTTCTGCCTCACGAAACGATGATTGTTCAACACTCATATAACACCTTCAAAGGTGGCCATTAAGATGTCACTATTTTTATATATGATATATAATATGTTTATTTTTTACTTATGCTTCTTTATTTTTCATTTATGGCATACTTTATGATTTCCATTATGGGTAAACGTGATATTTTCATTTTAGGAAGTGCGGACTACCGCCACCTCAAAGTGATTTGAATCGTTAATACCATATGTGGGATGTATAAAGGATGGATTAAATGGTATTATATGCTATATTATACTAGAATTATATTATAAATTTATATAACTATGATTTCATTCCATTAAATATGAAATAGAAATGAAATTAGCGTTCATGCGTACGTACGGCTTACCGTCTCCATGAACGGTGCATTTCATTTCTTACCTCTAAATGTTACGTAATATTATAAATGAATGTATATACTGGATATATAAGATATATATGACATCTAAATCATGAATATAATTCTGTAGATAATGTATATTCTACCACATAAACAACTAGTAATTATAAGAAGTTTATTGTTGACTCAAGTACCAAAGATCGACAAAACAACCGTTATTAACTTAAATAATTAAATAATGTTCATAACATGGTAATAAGTGATATAAATAGAATAATGAACATGAAAAAGGTTATTAATTAAATATAAATTAACTCTAGTTTATTATTCAGGAGGTTAAATAACGGTCGAGTTAGGACAAGATGCAAGGTAAGGGAATTTCTTAACCCAATTTTCATTCTTTGGGTTAATCTCCTACTTTAAAATTATGTCATGATATTATTATGTCCTATATTGTATTTGTACATTATTTATGTGTACTTATAGTGAATACACATTATAGATGTACTTTATTTTAAAAAAAATGATCTTTTCAAGGACTTCGTCTCAATCCCCTTTCATTGAGGCATATTTGGTTTTATACAAAACTTTCTTTTATATGGTGTATAAACCCCTTTGACTTTTACGTTTATTCAAAAGGAATCTTTTTTATACGAAGCGTTTTACTAAACGACATAAAGGGAATGTTTTTCTTTCTGTACTTATGCGGCGACAACGACTTCTCCGCCGCCGTGACCATTATTTGAGTTTCGGCTTCCTCTACAAGCCATCACTTTTTTTAATGAAAAATAAATACAAAGTTTTAACTTTCTTTTATTTTGGTATTGAAAATGGTTTTGAAAGTGTTTTTATTATATCAATATGTTGTATTGATATCTTGTGATTGGAATATGGAAATTTTATGTTTCCTTTATGTATGTTTTATGTGATACGATTATGTTATGGTTTTTGATATGTTTAAACCTATTCATATGAGGAATGCATTGGACTTAATAAGTGACGGGTGGAGCCTGCTATAGCTCCTCGATGCATCGACAGGTCTCATGAGACAAACTAGTGTCTTGGCACAAGGCCTTGACAAAATCTTATTTGTGTTCTTGGCACGAGGCCTTGGCTACGTGGTTATGATAGTCTGGCATTATGCATTCCATCATTATGAAAGTGGTTATTGATATTGCATGTGATTATTCGACCAGTAGAATATCCATGTGAATAAGTAAATGGCATTATCTCATTTTACTTTTTCCATATTATGTTGAAGTTCATGTTTAAAAGGCTTTTATTTTAGTTATACATTGCCTTAAATTTTTATGTTTATTTGTGAAAGCTTCCGCAATATTGTTATCCTTACTGAGCATCTGAGCTCACCCCTTTCAATGTTTTAATATTTTCCAGGATGTGAAGAAGTATTTTATAAATGACCTACAGGGATAGTCAGAAGAGGATATGAGTGTGGACTATGAATACTTTGTTATTAGTTTTTCACTTTATGATGTAATGTAACATTTATGAATGTATCTAGTGTTTCCAAGGCTACTAAACTAATCGGTCTTTCGAGACTTGATCTTTTGAGATCATGCCAATGTTACGAAGTAATGCACCGGCTCTGGGTAGCTGGGGTCGGGGCGTTACAAATGGGTTAGCGTGGGATGTTAAAAATGGTATCATTCATGGATGGTAAATCCATCTCTTTGGATGATAGCCTAGAGATATGAATGTGATCACCTGAAATGTATATCTTATAATAGGTAGATAAACTTTTTAAAAGGAACATCAATTTACTTGGGTGTCCAGGTAAAAAAAAATTCTAATAATCTTCTAGGTTTGTTGAAATATCATCATTATGGGATTATATGATGAGTGTTTTATATAATGCATCATTATCAAGACATACCACGAAGACTAAATTGTTCATTTTCATTTTAATGATTTAGGAAAATGGTTGAAATGCTTAATTTTTATAAATTATCATTGTTTTTTTATTGGTTATGGTGATTTTGAATTTTATAAGATTCAATTTTTAATGAGATATAATAAAATGGATTATTTTTCTTGTTATAGGGAATGCAATTGTGTAGACATTGTAAGAATCATCAAGAAAAGGATGCTAAATATGTGGTTTCACCTGATCCACATGTGAACCAAAAACTTTTCCAAAGAATGATTCATTATTTTAAATACATTTATAGATGAAATCCTAATGATGAACCTTGATATGTTGTCTAATACCTATAGTCTAATAAAAAAATTACATCCCTCAATCAATTGGATTTTGATCCTAAAAAATTATAGGGGTGGCTGGATAGAATGAACCAAATCTTTAATTCATGAGTATAGAAGCTGAGTTGAAATTATTTTGGAAACATAAATTATATAGAATCTTCCACTTGAATGGAGTTAATTAGATATTCAAGATAATGATAAACAATTAATTACATTGGGTACATTGGGGAAATTTAAAAAAAACAATTATGTCCTTACACATTAATGATCACATGAATAAAAGATTATATCAACTTAAAGTAAGAGGGTCTAGCTCTCATAGAGTATTTAGATATGTTAAGTAAGTTATTATGATTTGTTCTAGAAGTTGATTCTAGTTCATCCTAGAATGAATTCATCATTAATCATTGTATATGACCAGATGATCCATGTGTTGCATTTGCACTCTATTTTACATGTTATATGAATATGGTAAATAGAGAGATGGGGGTGGAAAGATACATTTCTAGAGATCTGGGAGGAAGGATAATATTTCCCACCATAGGAATATGTGGGAACTCAAACCATATAAATAATAGAATGAGGGAAACAATATTCTATAGTGATGGAGAATCATAGAATTGAACCATAAAATCATTTAATTTCCCAAAATGACTAAATATTAATCCTATTTGTTTCCAATATGTTTCTAATTATCTTAAAATGATAGACTATATAGAAACACCTACATCCTAACATAAATATAATCATATGGTACATCTCTAATTTTCTTTTTGTTGTGATTCAATGACTAGTGTAGGTGATACATTTCATGTTTCTTAGATACTGCATGAATTGATAACCCGATCTCAAAAGAAAATACATCACCTAAAAATAGTGTTAGTCATGTTGATTCTAGTATTTCAGTGACTCATCAGGTTATGGAATCCCATAAAAGAATAAAGTCTCACGTGAGAGCTATCAAAAAGCAATATTGTGTCTAGAAGATGGCAAGGAATGATTAATATGTTCATTCAATAGTGCAATTTATGACTCATTTGAATAATACCCTTACGAAATACTTGTATGATATAGGTTCATGGTACTATTTTATCTCTTCTAATAATTTGGATCATTTGGATTTATGCTTTCAAATGACATCATCTATCTTGAAACCTCAAACACCTATAGGAAAACAGGAATTTTGAGCTTTTAAATGTGCAGTATGTTCTAAAAAATTGATGGGGATAAATTGGAATGGAATCTATCTACTCTTATGATGGACATATATAAACTAATTTTGGGAATGGTTCGGATAAAATATTTCATGTCCCGCATCCAATGGTATTTTGGTAAGTAATTTTCACGGGATTGATGCAATTAAGCATATATTAAATGTAGGTTGGGATTTTATCATAAGAATAGTAGACCCATTATCTAATATCTAAACATATATTTAAAGCAGTTTTGGATTTTATCATAAGATTATTATGTATCTGGTGAATTAAGTAGGATTTCATATTATCAGTCTTCTATTTAGTCTTTGGACCAATGGTAACTAATTCACATTTAACAAATATGAATCCAGATTTTACTGGCCATAGAGATGCTATTGTTTTTATTCTTCTTTTCTTTTGTCATGACTTATTTGAATAGGTTGAATATTCTCATATATGAAACCCTAAATAATTAATCATGAGGTTAATGCATAATGTTGGTGAGACCGTTCAGTGATAAAAGCTAGATGGGAGATTTTTTCTATGGTTTAGATATGAGATAATGGTTCACAAATCATATCTAGAATAGAAGTTTCTAGCCACCACCATTCGAGATGGGTGGCACTTCAGGGAGTCTTGATAATATATAAAGTGCTCAGAATAGTGTTTTAGTGGTATATCATGAAAATAAATGTGGTGTAGATTAACTAAAAACTCCTAAAATATCTACATGTTAGGGAATAATACTGATAACCAGGTGGTATGTTTCACTATTTACTAATTCATTTATTGAAATGTGAGTAGATATCAATGAATTGTTTTATAGATCTATGAATAATGGATTGAAAACAAGATTCCATATGGTTAATTATGGACCACCGCATCAATTAACCCACATCAACTTGATTATTGAATCCAATATGTGTGAATACATGTCAAAACACTACATTTTGGAAGTTGTAGATACTTTTTGAATTCTACTTTCAACTGTGTGAAACTGGGACCCCAAGTATACAACATGCTTTTAGAATTCATTATTGAAATCATGCGGACCGTAGTTGACTATGAGGATATATTATTATCGTAAAATAAATTGAAAATACATATGGATGATCTAACATTTCATGATATTATTAGAGCTTGGATTATGGATTTCGGATGCTCTTGGGATGATTATATACCGCTAGTGTACCACTCATACTGTAACTATTAGAAGGCCTTGATACATATGGATATTTTTTAAGCATTGTAGGATTTTCCAAATCCTTCCCCAATTTCTTTTGGTGTTAACTGGTGATACATAACTTATCAGAACAATCCCTATGAAATAGGCAACAAATATGATTCAAATGATCAAGAATATAATAGATATTACTCAAAGTCACTGAAAATCATATACCAATCATTACTGAAGAATTGAATTTTTTGAGAGAGTTGATTACATTATCGTGAAAATATATATGTGGTTATGGAATCATCATTTTGGTAAGAAGGTAATGTTTTCTACATTTTAAATTATCACTTTTTTAATACATAAATTAGTGGGTGATGTGCCTTATCAATTTTCATTACCACCAAGGTTAGGTTTCATACTAAATATGTTTCATGAGTCTCAATTGAAGTAGTACCATTCTGATCCAAACCATGTGATTAGATGTGACCATATTGATCTTCAACCTGAATATACATTGATTGATTCACCTATACAGTTTTTGAATAGAAATGATAATCTCTTGAATATTAAAAGAATCATTTTAAGGGGTTTTATTCCATGTTTATATAATTCTAGTAGAGGCTTGGGTGCATGGAAAATAAATATCTAGGAAATTCCCTAAGATCTTCTAAAAAAATAGATTTCTTCCACTTTGAATAGATGGAAAAATGGTAGGGATAATTTAAGAAACCTAGTTTCATTTATATTACTTTTTTATTTTAAAGTTATATAATTATTTTTTTATGTTTAAGGATATTTAGGAAGGTACTAAAAGGGTTTGGAAGTGCTTTTAGAGTTGAAAAGCTCATGAATGGTGAAAAAAACTATGAAACATCTCTAGTAAATTTTTCAGGTTGATTTTATGTGTTATTAGGCTAGTGAGTGGTCGGAGAATAGATTTCCCAAAACATGAAAATGCCAGCAAAAAGCATGAAGATAGAAAAAGAATGATAATAATTAGTGGTGCACAGTTTTTCAAACCATGAGATCCATCTATATAAGGGTGTGGAATCATGATAGTAGTACATTATGGCCGGTACAACGTTTTTTTTTGCATGTGGAAAACATTGTGTGACTCTTGAGATCTTGTCTAGTAACACATGTATGGTCAGTGGTTGTTTCTTAACATCGGGAGAAATAACTATGATAGGTGTAGTTAATATTTTGAAAAATGTCTTTTAATTTTTATTATGGAATTTGGAAACTCATTATTCTCTAATAATAATAGGGTCTCAAACTCTTTTCCTCCCTTAGGATCCCAAAACAAATTACCTTTTTTCAGGAAGTGACTTTTTGTTGAATCAATGTTATTTGGAGATATGGAGTGATCAGTGTGTATTTGTTCTTCATATTTCTTCCTTTTTCATCATGGAAATATTTTCCTCCTCTCTCTAAAATCCATAGATAATGTTCATTTTGGATACATCTATGTTTTATGATATAAATCATGATGAGATATTATTGGATATATTAATGGGATGGTGTTTTGATCATGTATTTAGATGTATTTGAAAGTTTTCTTTTATTTTTTGCATCTATTGAGGGGTAGGTTACTTATTTATCATCTGCACTCATTTTATAATACAAATACATAGACTGATTTCAGGTTTTTACATTTAATATTAGTAGAAATGTTGTGTGATTTCAAGAATGAAACCATTTTTTAGAAATATGGAAAACTGGAATGATTTTGGAAAACCCACTTCCATATAATTTTGTACTGATGAATTCAAAATTATGCAACACTCTTGACCTATGAAAAAATATTTAGGAAAATATTTTTAATGTAAAACAATTTTATGAAAATTGTGTTACCATGAAATTTGGAACAGTTGGGAGGGCATGTGTTAAATATCGACGGAGTCTGGTCAAAAGTTCCACCATTAGAGAACTATGAGATATGGTCATGGTGTACAAAAGTTATTGGTAAATATTATATTGATTGTATGGATGAGTGTGGGAATTTTTGAACATTTGAATGGTTATTCCGTGTTTTAAGAATGGTAAGGGATCATTTATGGTTTTTATGAAAAGGATTTTACTTATATATTTTTATATACCATTTAATTCATAATTATTTTTATAAAAAATGTGATAACCAATTCATGTCCTAGTGGAATTTGTTAGGAAGTACCAGGGGATTTCATAATGAGTTTATACACACCTGCTTATTGGGAAAATTGTTCTCTTTAAAATTTCCCATACTGGAATGCAAGAAAGGGAATTGTATCTTATTTTTATAGTGACCCATATTGATGTCGTGGGTATAGTTGGTGGTGTTGGAGCTTGGATATAGTTCATGTGGTTCTTGGGATCATATCACTTGATGTCCTTGATTCATATTTTTTTACAGGAGATTATTTTTTAGGTTTCAGCTATGATATTATAGTTCTATTGGATTTATATTTTTTCTTATTATTTAGAATAATTATTTATATAAGAGGATTTTATGTTTATATTTTATGTTGTTAGGTTGCTTATTATATAATGGTAAAATAATTCCCCAATGCCATTTTAATAAGTTGGCCTTTATTGTTGGACATTGGTTTCTTAGGGATGTCACCTATAGTTAGTGAAACTTTTTCTCCTCTAAATCCCATGATTTAGTGTAGGATGTTAAAAGAAATCTAATGACCGTGATAAGATATTGAGAGAAAATTATTATATTACATAGTTATATTCCATAAGAGGTTTTGGTCATTGAAATATTAATACCTTTCCTATGCATTACTTGTTATTTTTGTAAATGGAAATCATGGACTTTAGGCCAGTTATCCTAATGAAACTGTGTAAGATTCCTAGAGGTCTGCAATATATCTCTATCATTATCCTTAGTTAAATTCAATAAAAATTTAATATTATAATAAATATTAATTTCAATATTATAAGAATAATTATTATACAAGTTATGTTGATCAAATTAATATTTTTTTATTAATATAATTGTTATATTTATTAATTGAAATAAAAATTTATTATTCATGGTTTAATGAATATTGGGGGTTGAGAGGCTGGGTTAAGGGTTTGGTTGAAATGATATTTATATAATCCTTGAGTCTAGAGCATGGTATGGGATATTTTTTGGTTTTTATGAAAAGTATTTTATTTATATATTTTTAAATTCCATTTAATTCATAATTATTTTTATAAAAAATGTGCTAACCAATTCATGTCCTAGTAGAATGTGTTAGGAAGTATCAGGGGATTTCATAATGAGTTTATACACACCCCCTTATTGGGAAGATTTTTCTCTTTAAAATTTCCCATACTAAGATGCAATAAAGGGAATGGTATCTTATTTTTATAGTGACCCATATTGATGTTGTGGGTATAGTTGGTGGTGTTGCTGCTTGGATACAGTTCAAGTGGTTCTTGGGATCATATCACTTGATGTCCTTGATTCGTATTTTTTTTACTTGATATTATTTAATAGGTTTCAACTCTGATATTATAGTTCTATTGGCTTTATATATTTTTTCTTATTATTTAGAATAATTATTTATATAAGAGGATTTTATGTATATATTTTATGTTGTTAGGTTTCTTATTCTATAATGGTAAAATAATTCCACAATGCCATGTTAATCAGTTGGCCTTTATTGTGGGGCTTTAGTTTCATGGGGATGTCACCTATAGTTAGTGAAACTTTGTCTCCTCTAAAGCCCATGATTTAGTGTAGGATGTTAAAAGAAATCTAATGACCTTGATAAGATATTGAGAGAAAAGGATTATATTACATAGTGACAATCCATAAGAGGTTTTGGTCATTGAAATATTAATGCCTGTCATATGCATTACTTGTTACTTTTCTAAATGGAAATCATGGACTTTAAGCTAGTTATCCTAATAAAACTGAGTAAGAGTCCCATAGGTCTGCAATATATGTCTATCATTAACCTTAGTTAAATTAAATAAAAATTTAATATTATAATAAATATTAATTTCAATATTATAAGAATAATTATTATACAAGTTATGTTGATCAAATTAATATTTTTTATTAATATAATTTTTTTATTTATTAATTTTCATAAATATTTATTATTCAAGGTTTAATGAATATTGGGGGTTGAGAGGCTGGGTTAAGGGTTTTGTTGAAATGATATTTATATAATCCTTGAGTCTAGAGCATGTCAACAAAATATTATTATTATTATTATAACTATTATTACTATTATTATTATTAAATGGGAGTTTTACATTGTTTCAAGATATTTTTAATGGAAATTGTATAATAAAATACTCTCTATCCTAAGTATATAAACCCTATAATATTATTCTAATAGAAAAATAAATTTGTGAAAAAAAATTCATTCTAGAGAATTCTCTATACACTAAGAGAAAATTTCAACTTGAAGGCTCTCAAGAATGTGGTGATTGACCTAGGTATAATAGATTATTCTCTAAAATACATACATAAATCCTATAATACCATTCCAATAGAGATTTTTTTATAAGAACAATTTTTTAAGATAGTTATCTAAATACCTAGAGAGAAATTCATATAAAAACTATACTGAATGGTGGTAATTGATTTGGTTCTACCCTCTCAAGTACCTCTGGGAAGTATACATAATCATTCGAGTCTGAAAGGGATTCTTATAGTTCCCAATATTGAAAGAATCAAGTTATTTAGTTATTCCACAAAATCACTAAATCATCAACTCATTGTTTTTTGATGTTTTGGATCAGGTGAGGATTCCCATAAAGAATGATCAATCCCCTGAATCCTTCATCACAGTTATGGGATGGAAAGAGTTAACAATCAATATGATAATGCATAATGAATTGAATGTAAATGTAATTATTATATACTTAAATTAATAAAAAATTGTATCTAAAAAGATCCTCTCTATGATTATTTTGGTGTCGGTAATGTCTAATTTTATGGATTTGTCCAATTAAATTAGTGAAAATAAATATTGGGAAGTGTCATCATGATCTTACATTGTGCTTGGGAAATTCTTTAGGGGTATTAATGTGATCAAATATTAATTTATAATTATATATGCATCATTTATTTATATATGTATGTTATGGTTAGTTTTTCAAATTTAGTTTTTATTCATTAATCATAATAGTTAGATATTATTATCATTTACTTCTGAATGACCATGAATAGGACATGGGTAGATAAAGAACTCATGAATACCTCATCTAGATGTGCTGAATATTCTATGTATAAAAAATTATTACGTGGCGTGTTATGTAAAATTAAACATTATGTAACCATTTCTTCAACACTATGATGGGTTGTTGGAATCACGACATGTCACGTGGGAGAATAGTTTGTGGCATAAAGACACACCACATATTGAAAATTATAGATGGATTTGGAATTGATATATTACACAATCTGTATATTGAATACAATCCATGTATCTAAAATTATTTCCCCCTGAGGAAATCATATAATTCGTATGATCAAAGTACAATGAATGGATCAATTACATACCATGTTTTGGCCGATAGCCGATCAACATTGGATAGATGAGACAACATTTCATTTATCTGGAATAAACATCAAATAAATAATGATGGTTTCTGTTCAATAAATGACAAGGAATAAATATTACTTATAGATTTAAAACCAAACTACAACATGTGTAGTTGGAATACTGAACATTTGATGGGGTTTTTCAGAGTTTTCATTATTTTTGATTTTCTAACTATTTTGTTACTAAATATTGTGTATGGCCGTCATACATGTTTGGTACTTCATGGGAATAAATTTAGTATACCCTTATTATATCAATGGAATATCTTGTAGTCATAAATGGCTTATTGACTACTCAATACGACTCATAAAACTACACACTATTTAATATTATGGAATTCCATGTGTACCGTATATCACATAATTTTAGGTATAAGAACATGATTACACATGGTTTAGTCATGTAATATGGGAGTGAAAAAACAATACATGTTTAAGGGTAAAGCTAATGTTTCCTCTAATACATGTTTTCCTAATTTACATATGGAATTCCAGAGTGACATAAAAGGTACATGTTGTGATCTTTGTACACATCAACCGTGTATTAATTTTTAATTAATTTAATATAATTTATTTATTTAAGATTAAAAAATATGGGTATATTTAAGATTATATGGATTGGAAATTAACATAAATGAATTGATTTATTAATTAATAACATAATTGAGTTATTAATTAGACTACTTTATCATGATGAATGAATTGAAATGAATGATATCTCATTTTAATGGTGTATTCATTTCATGGATGCATGATCATGATATTGACCAAACTATGTATGTTTTGGGTTTCTCATAATTCAATTATTAACACATGGGGTTTTGTGAAAATTAATATGAAATGAAAATGATGATGTCATAATCACCCCCTCTTTATTATGTACTTCCCTATATGTCCAATTTTTTTTCAATGTAACTCCATAACTTATCTCCCCTCACACATGCCTGTGAGTATACATATGTTATGGAAGGATCTATTACATGATAAAATATGGTTCATGATATATATGAGGAGGAACCAACTATGGAGATACAATGGTCAATAGATTGAATGAATCAACTCTATACATTCTTGGATCAAGCAGTTATTCCCCTAAGGTCAAGGGATAGTTTATCATCTGGTCAATAAGATGAATAATATAAAATATCAAGATCATTCCCCACATTCATTTTATTTTTATCCTTTGTTTGTTTAATTATTGTTTTTTCAAATTCAGGTTTATTAAATATCATAGAAATCAAATTAGTTATTAGACAATCCAGATGTAATTAAATAATTTGATTATTTATTAACTAGTTTATTCAACATGTTTAATCACTTATGTGAAATAGACATAATAAAAATAAGAACAGAAAAGGCAAACATTGATAGAAAAATTTCAAATAAGATATAAATCCCTAAAATGGAATGATTAAGTCGGTATAGCCTTCAATTACTTATGTTAAAATGATATCATATTTCAATGAACCTGTATATCCCATTTTAGGGTTCCTTCAATTTTGAAGGAGTATAAACTAAAGTAATGGTTTGACATAACCTAGTTCACATCATGTGTGGTTATCCCAAATAGGAATTTGTGTAACTGTGAGTAAATTATTGAGGAAATCAATGTCAAGGATTTTAAAATTGGTGATCCCACATAAGGGATCATGGAATGGTGAGTAAATACCTCTGGAAATACCCACCTAAGTAAATATCGTTGAATAATTTTTCGATCCAATGTCTAGAATATAATAAGTGATATATCAATAATTTAACTATAATATCTAGGTGATATGAAATATCAAATCTACTGTTGACAGATTTTGAGATTTGAAAAAATAATAGGGGACTAAAAAATTATTTTTCATCAATTTGGTAATTAAGATGAAGAATTAAAACCTAATTTTATTTTTTGTAGAAAATGGAAAGTCATGAAACATTGACAATATCACAATAAGAAATATTAGAGAATGATCATCTCATGATCGATAGTAACATCCAGTAGTGTAATAAGCACTTGTGGAACATACTATGAAAATAATGCAAGCCTTTTGTTATGGTGTCCCATATTCAGGATGATTCCACTAAGAATAATTGTGATGAGGAAATCACTATCTATAGAGAAATACAGGTTTCCTTGAGCATATAAGGATACCCCTTTATGTTGTTTATGTGGTTTATTCTATTCATGAACAACACTTATTATGTTCTTAGTGTTAGAAAAAAATATATTTGTGCCCAATGTCGACATTAATGGAGTTTGTATTCAATTTTTTGAATAAAAGAAGTTAGTTTTACAATGATAGAACTTTCTACAGAATATAAATCTTAAACTACCTTTTTTAATAAAAATTTATAAAACCATGACTTGGTAATCGATTACAGATCAAGTTCCCATGAATAATATCAAACCAGGATATGGAATCACTAACATGGTTAGTTAAATGAAAAGTTCCTACCAAGGCATTATCAAGATGGATATTTGGAGTGTTTTGAACTAAAACCAATTGAGATATTTCACACTTTTATACATGAAAAGGTAATTAAACCTCTATTTGGTGGAAATGGTAAAATAGAAGTAGTATTTATTTAGTTGGTACATTAAGATTTGTTCAATCCTTCTAAAATTGAATCTACAGGTGGATAATAAATATTTATAACTTTTATAAATGAAATTATTATATATGGAAAAGTCTATTTATTGAGATATAACTCTAAATTCATTGATAAATTTAAGGGGGAAAAGAATGAAGTATCAAATCATCTCTATAAAAATATTTATAAAAATTGATTGGATAAAGATGGGAATATATTAACCAATAATTCATCAACTATCTCAATGAGTTTCACATTCAACCACAAATCACACCTCATTATACCAGGTACATTAACAGTGTCTCTGAAAAGATAACCCACACCATGTTTTGTATGTTGAAGTTAATGATGAGCCACGAATATCCTCCATTATCAATTTATGAATATCAAATAAAGAGTATAGTCTTCATACTAAACTATGTGATATAAATGGTGAAAAATGAAAGACAATTTTTGTTATGGATTGAAGAGAAATAGGTTTTGTCACAAAATCATGGATGGGACTACTGAGTTATTATTAGGGCTACCTATAGAAATAAACTATAACCATGGAGTATGAAGTATATCCTTATAGGACATTCTACAAAAACTATGGGATATTTTATATATGACCCCTCAGAAATGAAAGTATAAGTAGAAACACAATTTACATTATCTGACATGGAGAACATATACAAAAGAGTTTGTGGGAGAAATATTGACTTTAATGATGTTGATTCTCAAGATTCAAAAGTGTTTGTACATGAAAATTTCTACAATACCCTATAAAAGAAGTTGTTTCGGATACCCAAGTACTATATAAGACCACCTGAGAGGTTAGAGAACTAAAGAGATATTAATTTCTGGCCATTGGGGATGGTGACTCATTATTATTTGACAATGATGAACCTATAACCTTCAAGTATGATGTAAACAACTTAGATATTATAGTATCTAAAAAATTCACCCACTCCGAGATGGATTATATGTATTTGAATGAAGTATGGATTGAGGTATAACATCTTATATATGTATATCATGTGGGTTGAAAATGGATATTCAAGAAGAAACTAGATATATATGGTAAAGTTATTAATTATAAGGCATGGCTAGTGGAAACAATGTTTAGAAAATTTCAAGTAATAGACTAATACTAAACCTATTCACAAATTATTATGAAAAATAAATCTGAATTCAACATTCCATAGTTCTTTTTAGGGATTATGATATTTTTTAGATAGATTTTAAATAAAATTTCATTAATGGAATACTTATTGAATATGTCAATATAGAATAATGAGAGTGGTTTATGAATCCAATATATAATAATAAGTTATGAATGTTATAGATATCCATTATTGGTTTCAAAAAATCATATCGATCATGGAATATAAACTTTTTTGAACCCATATGAGAATTTGGTTACATAATGAAAATGTATGATACATGTGTATACAAGTTGTTTAGTGGGAGTCCAGACATTTTTCTAGTTGTACATATTGATGGAATATTACAAATGGGAAATGAGATACCATCCATAAATTTATTTTATAAATAGTTGAAATAATTTTTTTTTATAATTGAATTAATTGAAGTAGTCTTAATTAAAGGGATAAAGATCGTTTATGGTAAATTTAACATGTTTTTTGACTATGTCAGGTTATAGAAATTGAAAATATACTGAAAGGATTTAGTATGGTGTGGGGACGATGTTTGATGGAGATTTTTTATTGGATGTTGGAAGTAGTGGGTTCTTAAAGGTGTCTAGTATCTTATTTACATTTCAAAAAAATCACATTAATTTATAAGCATAGGTTTTACGATGTATGGTATTGGACATAGAGTATTAGATCCACCGTTGATATGAAAGACCAGTAGTTAAGGTATTCTATTCTGTTTATTTCTAGATGATGTTGTTTATCTCAATGTACGTTTTGGGATGATATTTTGGAATATTACTAAGATTTTATTGATTAGAAATTAATTCTAATTATTAATATATATGATAATTGTTCTCAAAATCATAATAATTATGGGAACTTCAAATCCATGCTTTCTAAATGAAAGGGGAGAGAAAATATTTTTGGAGGTACAATGTTTTTTCTGAATTTTATTGAATGATTTCTTAGTTAGACGGTGTATTTCTATTTTCATGGTATTAACATCATCGAAATGATATTGATATTCACCTTTGGTAAAGGGATGATTTTGTTTTTACAGACGTTGTTAATATTTTTGGGAACTTATACTAGATCTATAAATTCATTGGTGTTTAATGAGTTTAATTTTGATGAAGTTGGAGGGTTTTCAAATGTTTTTATCATCCTATCCATCGAATAGTTTGATCAAATTGACGAGTATCTCCATCGGTATATTAAAAAAATAATGACACTGATAATACATCATATGAAGTAATTAATTGGATGTAGATAATTGGTTTTGATTGAGACGGTTTAGATAATATTTTTGTATCGATTAATTAATAAGGGTTTCAAATATTGATAAATATAATGAATCAAAATAATGTGGTCAAACATTTTCCTCAGAATTAGAATTTATGTTGTCATGTTTTAGTGGGTCAAGGGAAATATAATTAAGGATTTGATTCGATTTGGTTAGGGTTCATCAAACTGTACGTGTCACTGATCTATCATATGGACTAGAAAGTCTAATTTAATAGACACATTCTAATACTAATACATAAAAGGATGTTGGACTTTATTATACACAGTTAAATCAGTTTAGATAAAATAAATAAAAAATTACGAAAAAGTGAAACTTTTTTCATCAGATGTTGGATTTTTTTTAGAGGTTTTTAATTCTATAAAAGTTTCACAAATGTTTATGAAATAACCAATTTAGTTAGAGAATATTTTTTGAGAAGTCTTATATTCTATATGTTTTCATTTGGATCGAGCCACATCAGATTTGAAAGGACAAAGATAATACATGGGACACATAATTAGTTTCAAAACACGATTGATGACTTTGAGTTAGAAAAGAGTTGAAAATTTTGGAAAATATTTGAGAAGTTATTTAATTTACTGATAAGAGTTGAAATATTCCTAGATAAGGTCAAAAGAAAAGTAAAATGTGGAAATATTAGAATTTTTTAAGCGGGAAAAGAACTGTGGGTTCCTAAACATTCCATTATTGGAACAGTTATAAATAAAATTTAAAATTACAAATTAATCTAACACTATTCAAAAATGGGAGTGGGATAGAGCGAAAATGTTTTTATGGAAGATTTGGTTAAATAAGATTTTCCGAACAGAGATATCCTATTGAGGTTCTCTACACAGAAGAAGTGGGCGAAAGGGATTGTATTTAGAATTTCCATGATCATACCAAATCGTTAGATTGATGGTTCTCATAGAGAAATGAGTTGTTCATAATGGTTTTCAAGGTTTCTTTTCAGACCTATTTTCTAGACTGAAAAATCGGACTCAAGATTCATGTGGAGCCAATAAATTGACGTCTCATTTAAATTTCAGAAATGTTATTTATACCTACTTCTAGTTAGTAAATTGAGAATTTATTTTTATTGAATGAATTAAAAAAAGTGTAAGCTGGTGAAGCAACCCCATGATATGTTTGGAATCAATTGGTGAATGATTCAAATGTATTAATAAACTTAATTGACATTATTCATTCTAGAAGAAGAAAAAGAAAAATTTATTGTTCATAGTGACATAAAAGTGTAATGATATTCTCTACTTCTTGTTTTCCCACAAAAGGATTTTTCTCTAGTGGATTTTGTGGAATAGGATTATTTCCAAACCATACCATGGAAATATCTACACTTACCGAGTAGTGATCCATGAAAATACTTCTGTTCTTGTTAATGTGTGAATGTTTCTAAAAATTGATAAATATTTAACAAGTGGTGAAGGTTTTTATATAATATAGATAACATAAAATTGAAATATATCACTGACCCTCTCAGAGATAACACAAATCCGTCATGGGCCTTTTCGATTGGTATTATAGTGAAGGTTCCCAACATTTTTTCTTTTTTAATGTTTTCTATGAGAATATTGTACAGGGAATACGTATTGTGTGAATAGTAAGAAGATCCATGTCTTGAAAGGAATGAAAGATCATATTTAGAAAGATAGAATGATTCCATATCTTATGTGTCTTCAGTATGATGTTTTGGAAGATTCTATAGGTGTACTTAATCCTATTTTTGAGAATGTTTCTCTTACATATGTGGATAAGAAGAATATGGTGAATGATAGAATAGATAAGAATTTTTTATGCACATCACTTTCTAAATGTTAATTCCAATTAATTAAGGAAGATTATTCTAATAAAGGTATCTATGAAATGTTTAAGAACATTTATGAATGAAATGTGCAGGTAATAAAAGAAATTTTCTAGAACTAGACACTAAAGAATGAAGATCTAAAAAAGGTTGATAATGAATCTATTTGTGACATCTTTATAAGTTTTAATGATATTGTTAGCACTATAAGATTTATTTATAATAATATGAGAGATTCAACTACTATTTGTAAGATTTTGGGAATAATTCCTAATTATTTTGATTCCAATGTTCCATCATTGGACGATAGAAATCATGAAACTCTATAATTAGATTTCCTTTATTGTACTCTCACCAATTATAAAATTACAAGGTAGAAAGTTATGAAAATAAAAGAAAAAGATGATCATGAAATGATCATCAAGGTTACCTAGAAAGGAAAATATATGAAAATTATCACAGATGAAGAACCTAGTTCTTTTACACCTGATAATGGGTATAGTAATAATATTGATAGGTTCTTATCATTTTTATCTAAAATTTTGAAAGTATTTATAGCAAACTATAAAGGGAATCAACCCCTACAATGTTTTGAATGTGGATTAGTTGTAAACATTATTGAAAATTTCCCTCAAATAAAGATTAAAGATGAATTCAATAATGATGATAGGAGGATATGGAGGTTATTAAAGAAACGTAGTGAAAAATAAAAATCATATTCCAATGTAAAAGATAAAAAGTATTCCAAATACAAAAAAATGAATATTTTTGTCTAAAGATGATGAATATGAAGTTAGTGAAGTTGATGCTAAAATGATTACTGATTCTGCTTGAGAAAATACATTTATATTAATAGTTACTGATTAAAATTATGTAAAGAATATTTTGGTAGAATAAGATATTGAGTTAGAATATCTTATGAAAAGATAATTGAATGAATTTATCAAATAGACTGTATGACTAGAAAAAGAAATATAAATTATTAAAAAGGAAATCCCTATAGAAAACAATTATATGTATCTTTCTAAAGAGATAATTATGGTACTTGAATAGGGTTATTTTTTAAATAATCCTATATGAAAATAAAATAATCATAATGATCGTATTCAAGTGAATTTTAATGTAATGGGGTAAGAGTTGTAACTTGTTTTGAAAAAATTTTTGTTAATATTTAGAAGAGAGTTATAATTTTCAAATACTTTATCTCTAATGTTGGTGAATGTTATAAAATGTGTGATCCTCAGAATCATAAAAAGAAAATCTTAAAATATTTAAATAAATTTGATGTTACTCAAAAGAATAAGAGTGATGAGAAAATAATGTATGTTACCTAAACTAGCACATTTGAGAATTATGACGTTTTATAAAAAATATTGTCTGAAAAAAATGCATCATCAATGTCTTGTTATGTTGATTTTAGGATGAAATAATTTTTGAAGAATATCAGTTCAGGTGATAACAAAAAATTTGGGGACCATCAAAGTCAAATAGTTGAATAAAAGGAAGTTATTGAAAAAGAATTTTACAATTATAGATGGAATGGATGTTAAAGAGGAGAGTATTCCAACTATTGGAACTTCTACTATTGTGGTGGATTTGGAAATATAGAAAATTTTTGTTGGTTCAATAAAAATACTATAGTTATCCCATGATTTATAGGAAAAAATGCTAAAGGGGGATTCAATCCTCTCAAATAATGAATTTAGATATTGTTGGTCTGAAAATTGAAAATATATCCCAAAAAACACTATTTTTGAATGATTTGAACAACCTAGACATGTTTCTATAGGATTTCATGTTTTTTTACCATAATAATGATAGGATTATAAAATGTCTCAAAATATTCATGTGTAGAAAGAATAATGGAAATAAAAATCTCTTGTTGAAGAATATTCTCTCGATGCTATTAAAGGAAAAAAGAACCTTGATTTTGGATTGTGTAGTCTCCTCACACATGATAGATGATATGAATCTATTGTAGAATTTTAGATAATTTAATGAATGAATGGTGAAATTTTACAATAATGAATCTCTTAGAATCAAAGGTGTATGATCTAATATTTTTGGGGAATAAAATATGAAATCCATAAAGGATTTTTTTGTTAGTGAGATAAAACACAACATTTCTAGTGTTTCACAACTCTATGTTAAAGGTAACAATTATTTTTTCAAAAAATATAGATTTTTTTAAAAGGTTATATGTTGGAATAGTTTTTACAATATGCTATCACATAAAGAGAAACAACATTCTAGTTGGTGATTTATATAATTCATGGTATATAATTATTATTGATGATAATAAATTATGGAAAAAAATCACGGCATACATGTTTCAGAGAAATATGAGTATGATTTCAAAGAGATACAATGTTCATGATATTATAAGAAGAAGATCTTGGTGTTGTTCAATTTCAAAAAAGCTAATATTAAAAACTCTATGCATAAGAAAGTTGAAATTTGTTGAACTCTTCCCTTAGAACTAATTCATTCTAATATATGTGGGACAATGAATAAAATATAAAAATTCATAGATAAGTACGTAATTTCTATCTTTGATGATTCTAATGAAATTACTTGTATTATGTATTTAAACATAAATTGGAAGCTCTGAATATGTTTTAGAGTTTTAGGAGAAGATATGAAAATGAATGTGGGGATTCGGTGAGGAATTTGAAAACCAATAGTGGTTTTGAATACAATAATGAATAGTTAGTAAGTTATATTGAACCATCTAATTCAGCATGGGTTTATTAACCCAAACACAACTTACCAAAATGGTGTTCCTAAAAAGAAGAATAATATTTATGTTGATATGGGGAATATAACGTTAATTGAACATTGTCTTTCTCACTAATTGTATAGGAAAGAAATGTTAATAGAATTTTATTTCTAGAATCAAGGTTCCTACATGCCACAATCAAATATGACTCCCTATGAAATGTTTTATGAAAAAAAATCAATGTCTGAAACAGTTAAGATATTTTGCGACTCCCTGCATCGTAATGAACAATCCTTGAAACGTTGGAAAATTTGATCCACAATTTGAAGATGGAATATGATATATATTCTTTAACAAAGAGACATGATGAATTTTTTAATCTATTGATGTGAATTTTATAGAAAAAATGAGGATGATGGTTAAAAAATATAAAGAAAAGGGTAAAGAAAAATATTAAAAAATTATTATTGATAAATGTAAAGATAATTCCAACAGTAAAATTCCCATGAAAGAATAAAAATTAGTCTCATTAATTTTTATAGATGAGGAATAAATTCATACATCTAATATGATGCTGAGGAAATAGGTGCATGTTAAAAACATAATTGGTGATCCGAAACAAAAATTTCAAACAATATGAATGACAAAGTTTATTTTACAAACTTATCTGTATTCAAAATTTGAATTGAAAGCTGTTAATGATGATTTCAATAATCATGAATGGATTCAATATATGAAATACGAGGTGGATTATATTATGAAGATTGAAACAGTGGAACTCATAACTGAAGCAATTGATAAATATTTTATTGGTACAATTTGTGTTCTAAAAAAACTGAATGAATACCGAAAAGTGACAAGAAATGTATCAAGACTGGTCTGAAAATGATACTCAAAAATATAAGGCATTTATTTTTAGGGGATTTTTGATCCAATGTAAATGTTTCAAATAGTTATAATAATTCGTTCAATTTCTGTACAATGATGTTATAAATTTTTTTCAGATGGATGTAAAGTCTGCATTTCTGAAGGGATAACTTGATGAAGAATTTTATATTGAACTTCCATGTTGGACTTATAATTCATATGGATGAATTTTATTTGTGAATGCCGATAAAATATTTTTATAGGATAAATAAATACTATTGATCTTGGTATTCCAAATTGGATACCTGATTTAATATGTTGATCTTTAGGAAGGGAAGAGTTGATAGAAATCACTTCATCAAAAAATATTACAATATTTCCATTATTTTTATTCAATATATTGATAATCTGATCTTTTAATGGAATGATGAACTAACTTTTTAATGGTTTTATAATATAATGAAGAAGTTGTTTCAAAATTCCATGCATGATGAAATGAAACGAATTATTATTTTACAAATCTCACAAAGGAAGAAATAAATTTTTTCTTTCTCAAAAAATAATTTCTAAGAAACTTCTCAAGAACATTGGTATGGAAAATTCAAATTATATTTCCAAACAAATTATAGTTGTACCCAAATGAATAAATATGGATATGGAAATTAAATTGAATCTAAAGAGTTTAGGAATCATATTTGAATTTTGATATATGTGATTGCTTTAGGAACTAATATAGTATATTTTGTTTCCCTATGTGAGATATTCCAAAATTCCCTAAAAGAATCACATAATAAGAATGGAAAACGAAATATCATACATATAAAAGGAACAGTTGATTTTAGAAACAAGTATGATAAATCAAGAAGATAAGTTTTTTGGAATTACAGATATAGATCGGGAAGGAAGTTCAGATGAATGAAGGTCCACATCTATTTGAGTTTTTATAGGAGAAAATTATGTAAGATGGAATACTGAAAAAGAAAAATTATGTTACTCTAAAAATTTATAAGGATGATTATGTTTTTCTCCACTAAATATGCAAAGAATCTATTTGGGATGAAGACCAAGTTTGATGATTTACTTGTTGAAGATAATCTACCTATGCTCTTGGGTTATGATAATAAGTTATTTATAATGAATACGAGTAATATCGTACCACATTATCATTAAAAACATGTTGATATAAAATATCACATCATCAAATAGAATGTTGAAAATAATGAGAAAAATCTGGAGTATGTTTCTTCAATAGAATAAGATGTTGACATATTCATAAACCCTTAACCAAAGAATCTTATTTCAAACTGAGTTTGATCAGGGGTTTCGAACCACGTTCTCCCTAATGTTAAATAATTTGTCTCAATATTCTCTCTCATGTTGTAATTGGACAATGTTTGCAAGTGGGGGGAAATTATGTTTCCTAAAACTATCCATTGGTATGTGAAAAACCTTTTAAGGAAGCATCCATTTAGTGGGTGTTATTAAAAGGTGTAAGATTTGAACTCATCTTGTAGGAGTTTGACCTATATTAACAGTTTTTTGAAGTTTCTAGGAATTTTTTATCCTTACATGGAAGTGAATTATGTTGTGATTAGATGAAAGTTTGTAACATTAATGTTCAAGAGTTCAAAGAAGATGTTTTCTAAGTCACTGTTTTTCGAAAACATTGTTTTTAAATCAATGATTATTATTTCCTACAATGAGTTTGCTCACGTAGGCCTAGAATAAAATATTTGTGATCTATATCTTGATTTAAATAGTTTTAGTGAGTTATGAAGTTTTGATGAGAACAATATCAAGAGGGGATATTGTTGGGACCATGTAAGAGGATATGGTTTTTTGGATTCTAGAAGGAGTGGTTTGATGATGGTGTTTTGTATCTTGATGAAATTTGAAAAAAACATTACATTTTATGTTTTACTGATCAAATGTAGTGTATCAAACATAATGGATTATATCAAATGTTGATATAAAAGTTAAATACTTAAACTATTCTCTTGTGAAATTATTATTTGGATGATATTGTTTATTTGACTAAAAATTCTAAAATGACCTTTTGTGTATCGGTCAAATAAGTTTTTCCAGAGTGAACATTAATTTTGATGATTCTTTATTGTGAAAATATCACTCGAAATATTATTCTATATAGAAACTTGTGATCAAAGTTTAGTGAATGAATAGGGGGGAAATTCTATTAGAAGTACAAGATTATTTCAGAATGGTTTTGAAACATATATAATTTAAATGATGTTATGTAGATATTCTTGTTTTAAACATCATGGAAACTCCCATAATATTAACCATTATTAAAGGGGAGATACATTTGTTTTGAAATCAGTTCACCAGTTTGGGTAGTTGTACCAGATTTCGAAAAAAAAATTTGTCTAAGAGGTTAAATTTTCTCAAGTAAGAGGATTTTTAGAAGTACTGATTGACATTTCCCTTGAACGAGCTAATCCGTCGGATGAGTGGTACCACTGGTCCATCAGAAGAATTATGAAACTGATTATACATAAAATGAAGTATTTTATTAGATATGGATCATAGTTTTTCAAGTGATAATATGTAGATAATCCTTTGATATCAATTAATTAGTAAGGGTTTTGAGATTCTGATAAATCTAACAACACAAAATAATGTAGTCAACCATGGTAATCATAATGAGAATTGATTATTTGATGTTTTTAGTGGGTCATGAGTAAAATATTTCTTAAATTGTTTTAATGGATTGAAGATAAATCTAACATAACATGACCCAGATATATTTTATTGGTAATAAAGAATGTTCTATAAGATTAATTCTGATACCAATACATCATCGGATACAAGGAACTAGCTAATGTAAATCCATCAGTCTGAAGAAAATATTTAACAAATAAATAAAAGGTGAAACTTTTTGAATATTTGGAATAAGTGTTATTGAGAGGTGTTGAAGTCATTATATTTTACTACAATTTTATGGAAAATATGATTTAGTTGGAGCATCAGCATGAGAAATCTTGTGTTCTATATGTTTACATTTTTATCAAGACACATCAGATAATAAGTTATACCAATAAGGAAACATATTTATAATTTGTTTAAAAAGTAATTTAATAAATTTGTGTTAGAGAATATTTTAGAAGATTCTTGAAGACTGAAAATGTTTCTTGAAGAGATGATATTATTTAATACAGTCAATGTTGAAGTCAAAATGAATGTGAAAGGTAGACATCAGTGAAATTTATTGAGTGGAAAATGAATTTTGGGTTCCATTCCATTAAATTTATGACACACCTATAAATAAGCGGTCAATTTATATTGTAATCAAACACTTTTACTGTACATGAGAGAGATAGAGAACACTAATTTTTTTTTGATGAATTAGTTGAAGAATACTTTCCAGAAATAGTTTTCATGAGGATGTTTTGAGGTTATAAGAAGTGGAAGGAATAGATTGCATTAAGAGTTTTCCATATTAGATTGAGTCATCATATTGGAGGTTCTTAGAAAGAAAGAAACAATTCAAAATTGTTTTAAATGTATGTTTTCTGGATGTTTTACATACTAATGAACCATACTAGAGAATCATACAAAGACATCAGGAAGAGATTTCATAAAAATTCCAAAAATTTTGTTTCTACCTGCTGTTTTATAGGAAAGTGAATATTTTTTATTAAAAGAATTACCAATGTTGATGTTGGTGAAGCATCATAGTGATAGTTTTTAATCAATAGTAATGGTTTTCTTAATTTTTTAATAAAAATTATTTTACATCATTCATGCTAATATAAGAACATTCATTTTCTTATTAATCATCATTCCACACATGTGTATGGGTATTTCATAAATTTTTTCCACACAAAAAGAATATTTCTCATGTATTTTTGGGTATTATATTATTTCAAAACCACTCCTAATACATAGGTACTCTTATAGATATGTGTCCCAAGTAAATACTTAAGTTCTTTGGAATGTTTTCATGTTTGGTTTTCATTAGTTAATTTATCTTAAATAGGAGGTGAAGGTTGTTATAAATGACAGATAACATAAAAAAATATCACGTATTCATCCCTATCCCTGTCAGTGATAACAAAGCTTCTGGTTGGGCCATTTCATATATAAGAATATAAGATAGGACTTTTCCATTGTCACATGGTATAAATCATTCTAAAAATGTGGTATTAGACACAAGAATAAAGACATTGTTTGAAAAATAACACATATGTAGGAATAATAGGACAATTCATGTATACCATGATATATACCAGTACTGACATTTCTTACACCATTATAATGGTGAGAAGATATCAATTATATCAAATAGAGAACTGCTGGATATATATCAAGAATATCCAGAACTATAAAAGGAAAAAAAATGATATTTTCATGTTTTATGTAATAGAGTTTGAACAAGTCATCCGGGGATTTATAAATGCCAGTTTCTATATAGATCAAGATCATTTGTAATCATTGTTGGTTTATATGTAATATCTTATCAAAAGGATCTATATACTAGAAGTGTTCAAAGTAGCTAGTGGTATCAAATTTTAAAATAATTCTTATTATATTGAGGCTTATAAGGAAGATAAAGAATTAGATTGGATATGAATCTACATCCAGAATCATGATGTGGTTCAATAATTAAACACCATATATCACTGTATTGTTATAATACCATAGTGGTGGATCTATCCATGGATCCATGATAATATCAAATGACGATGAACATATTCCATCAATATCAACAATTTAATGATATTTCTCAAATGTGTTATATTTTAGTAAGAATGTTTTCCAGGGAGGGTAATGTGTCAAACTCATTGAAAAAGATTTATCTCAGCCGAATCAGGAATATCATGTGAGGGTTGGCAGACCAAAATTCGTTAATAGTTTGTTCTATTTCATGTTGTGGTATATTTGAGTAAGATACCTATAACCAAAAAATATTTAATTTTGACTACATATATATTAATGATCTTGAATATTAATAAATGTGTTATCACATAATAATTTTTATTCTATGTAAAATTATTCTCATAATATAATTAGATAATCTATCGCATCAAAATTTCATAGAAGTTATACTATATGATGAAACCCTTGAGGGGTAATGATGATATTAAAAAATGTATGTTCAATGGATGGATTACATCTCTCTAATGGGACATATATGATTTATGGCGTATGGTTTTGGAGGCTCAGAGGACATTAATAATTCTTGTCATAATGGTCCAACGTGGTAATATCTAAGAGATAAGAATATTAGAATTGTCCATCACATAGTAATTACACATGTTTTATATTTCATTGGATATTAATATTTATATATATTATTATTGGTCCATAGATTCTATATTATTATTACTATATATCGTGCATCATGTAAGTAGATATATTGTTGAAATCGTTGATGAAAAATTACCAAAGTGAGGTAGGATAGATCATTTGTGTCCCAAGTGATATGACGCAATTAAACAAGTAAAAGAATTATTTTTGCCTTCTATGTTAATGGATGTGGATTTCTCATTCGATTTTATTAGAATTGAACTATTTGATTAGGTAAATTTAGATAGTGATTTCATAGAAATTTTCATTTTAATAATGTTAAGGAATTATATATGAATCATAATGTCTGATTACATTAGAAATAAACCAAACATTTTTAGATATTGAGACAAAGGGATTATATTACATGGTGAGTTTTTATATGACGATTTTTCTGTTTTGACAATAATTTCATTCTCTACTAGTTCTGTGATGTTTATATAGATATTGACCTTTGATAATAGGCCAGTTAGCCTATGTATGTTATAAATATGGATTATAAGGTGACACACTATTTGTATTCATGACCCTTATTAAATTATATTGAAATTATTGTGAGAATAAAAATTTTTCTCAGGTTATGAGGAATAAATATTATTTAGTTTATGTTGATTGTATAAATATTTATTGAATGGATTCTAATGTGATGTTTATTTATTTAAATAAATTGTTATTACCCATGGTTCAGTTAATATATAGGATTTACCATCCATGTTGAGAGTATGGTTGAATGATATTTATTTAATTCATGATTTTAGTGATCATCAGGGAAATAAAAATATTAACATTATTATTATTATTATCATTATTCGCTGTGGGATTTATATATAATTATTGGATTGGGTAAGGTCCTTTATGTAATAACTTGTTCTCTATAATAATATAATAATCCAATTTATAACAATAATTGAGGTAACTATATCTTTCACAGCATTTCTCTATTGTGAATTCACTAAATACCTATAGATAACATCCACAAGAATTCTCTCAAGAACAGATAGAATGGATCCACTTCCTCTCTCATAGATCCACAATAGAGATATATAGAATCCATCAAAGCTAGAAGGGATTCTTTTTGTGATCAATTTATAATGATGAAAGCAATTCAATTCTTACACACTATATCTTATAGATGTTATGGTGACATTTTGGGGATCATGGACCACATTCATATTATCGCTTGGTGGATTCTATCATTGAATCCTTCATCTCTATGATGGTGAGAGAATAGTGGTGAATCATTTCAATAATAGAGAATGAATTTCATGTGAATGTAATTTTTTTAATATAAATTAATTAAAAAAATTATTTGAAAATATCCTCTCAATGAATATTCTTGAGATTCTCTTAAAAATTTGTAAGAATTTAACTAAAAAAATGTAGAAGATCTATTTTTAAGAGCTGACTCAGAATGCTTTTTCTATTTCCCAAATCATCCAAAAAATAATATGTAATAATTTATAAGATATCACACATGTATCCAAAATGAATATACTGTAAACCCAAATGATACATAATGGAAACCTATGTATATAACCTCAAAATAATATTAACCATTAATTTGAAGAAGGTAAAAATTTATTGTAACCTTAGATAACCTATATCATGACAAAAAATAAATAAAACCCTTATTAATTCCCTACATAATGTACTTATACCAAACTAGATTGAAATAGATATAAATATATAGTCATTGGTCATATATATCCCAATAAATTAAAAATAGAGATATCTAAGTATTTCAGCATCACTTCGATGTAATACAATTCAAAGGAGTATCATTAAATCAATGGAGAATAATGAAAAAAAGAAAGAAAAAAGGATAGGGATATAGATGGATTACCTAGCCTTGGACATCAAGAATCTATATAGATTCCCCGTAGATTATTTGTAAAATATGATGGGAAGTGGATGAAATTTTATAGGAACCCAAGAGGGGTGATCATTCATATTAAATTATGGGAGAGCGGTGTTGTTGTAAATAGTTTAAAAGAATATAGGAAATTACACTTTGTCCAAAAAAATATACATTCAAGAAAAACTGCAAAAGAGACCTAGAAAGTAACCACTACATGTCCATCAGGTACCCAATGGAACCTGAATTATTAATTCTATATATTTCACTTTACTAATACATATTATAATCACTAAATATACCCTTTAACTGGAAACATAATCTAAATAAACCTTTGATTACATCATTAAACCTAAAATTAATCATTTAAATTAAAAAAAATCAACCCCTATCAATAAAAATATTCATACTCTCCCATTATTTCATGATATAATATCCATAAATACATAATGTTCAAGGTTAATCTCGCTATAATCACATGATCATAGAAATGTTTTTCCCCAAAAAACAAAAACCATCAAATCGCTGATAGTTATTCCCAAATTTCAATGTTGTTACATTTATGAGGTTTACCCAAATTTAAAACCTAAATTTTTCATCAAATACCTAATGAACAAAAAACACACATTTTCATAAATATATACAAATAAAAATAGACAGTATAATTTAATAAAATACATATGCAAATAAAATATTTATCCATTAAATTTCTTGACTTTTATTACCGTTTGGTAGACCACTGTATCGTCCAAATCTATAGAACATAGGATTCCACCAATCATCTAATTCACTCATAAACTAACATACCATGAGACACTATCTATTGAAAAATCTCCACGAAACCACTGCATGGAAGATCCTTTGGCTTATGGGCCACTCTTCTATAAGAAATACATTATACTTCTTCTTAAATAGATTCCACTTATTCTATTTTATAATATATGTTTGTAAAATGAATAAAAATGTTCATGTTTGTTTTCAAAATCCAATTTTAAATTTTCCATTATAAAAAGTTATAAAAAAATATTTTTCATTCTTAAATAAAAATGATTAAAAACTCTCACTTAAAGATAATTTCCAAATTTTCAATTCATAAATAATCAAATTCAAAAAAATATCCATGCTATAAATCAACCAAAGAAAAAAATATCAAATCAACCTTATATAAAATATTCATTTTTTATTTAAAAAAATTATCATAAAACATTAACCATATTTACCTTCCTCTAGAAATATTTCCATTATGTTGGATCAGTGGGAACCATATTTTTATCTCTATAACAATACAAATGTATATCAATTATTTTTATCACAAACATTAATAATTTATAACACACAGTAGAGAAAATGAAAAAAAAATACTAAATAGAGACATACATATATTATGAATAACAACTAGTATGAAAAATATATGTCATGAAAGATAATAAAACTATTTCGATAAATAATAGTACTTAGGATAAATTAATATATCATTAAAAAATAGAATATGATCTTTCTAGTACTAAATACCAATAGGCCATTAGTATTAAGATGAAACAATAATGTAATCATCTAAAATCAAACACATTGTCAGCCATTGAATAAATAAAAATTATTCATTAAAATTTTTAATAAAGTAAAGAATAATATAATCATTCATATCAATAACAAATTTAAAGGAATGTTATCTAATATTATGGGTGAAGAACATTGTGTAAACCAAAATACCAACAGGAGATTTATAATAACATAGTCAAAACCAAAATACATATATAAGATGATAGTATATATATATATATTTGATTTTTCAGTTATGAGAAATATATAATATATTATGGCTACAATATAAAAACATAGGAATGTGCATGGAATAAATTCTACCCTATTGCGACATTCTAATAATTTCTACATATAATGCATGTACTATGAGGGATTTTGGCTATTGGTTGAGTCCTATAATGAATTATGGGTTATTATGCCTTGTGAATTGTGGTACTTAGAATAGTACCTCTTACATATTGGTGGTTCTATATTAATTACAAATATATATGGGTGATGTGATCATCAACTATAAAGGGGTTCATGACGCCCTTTGTGGGGTTTACCTCTATATTCTCAAATTTTCAAACTCAGGTACATTCTCAATATCAAACATCTTTATGTCTCTAAAAGGGTGATTATATTATTTACCTACACTAATACCACAATGTAATGACCAAGACTTCAAACACCTGAACAAAACCCAAATCAGGACTCCATAGGCCTCTGGTGCACCTTCTATCCACCAATGGATGAAACTGGTGTCGAGGCTCCAGGAAGTACTGGTGCAAGGCCAATTATCCCTTGGTGAAATATTTCTAAAATAAAAAAAATGATAGTTAATATCAAAATTAAATGAATTTCATACAAAATTTACTAACAACAACACATATTGGAGTCAAAGATATAAAATTAGGTCCCTAATACCCAAGATATGTGAAAATAAAATATCCAAACTACTAATATGATAACATGTGAAGAACTAGCCATACGAATGAAGACTGTATAGAAATTCAATTCCATCATCCAAACATCTACGAATATCTTTGGGTAACTACAAGACAAACCATAAATTTGTATTTACAACAGAGTTTACTTGTAGGGTCTTATAATAACATACATAGTAGGTAACCACCATGATTGAAAATTATATGAAATACCCCAAGGCATATAAATTATATCAATATAATCATTTACATATATATTTATTAATATTCTGGAATATATTTAATGATGTCAAAAATATATCAGGATATCATGAAATGATGTGAAAATAAGTATCAGAATGAAATCATAACGGACAATACATAGAGGATCCATACCTAATATACTTTCACTAAGCCTCAACAAGATATTTTATATAATTATGACTATATAATCCTATAGAAATTCCTATAAAATTTTCACAAGTCTGTATTTATGCAATAAATGTCCCATAGATGGTAGTAGATCATGTATACAAGGTGATGCATGTATGGATTCCATGGATCCAAGGCTGCCGATGGATTCTGCATTGGATTTTCATTGTGTTATTTTTACTAATTTTGGTTTTGGTTCTGCTCCTTTTGATTCTCTATGGCGTGGTGATCTGCTGGTTGAGTTTTTATTTGTGGTTTATTTCCTTCTGTTGGCCGCTTCAGATGGGGTTGACGGCATTCTGGTTTTTGGAAGTCGGTATGAGTGATGTTGCAATCTCCTTCCACTGTGACGATGACGATGAACGCTGATGATTCGGGTGGCAGATTTTCCAGTCATTTGGGGTGTGTTTCAAGGCTGACCATGGTTTGAGGCGATGCAGGAATCAAGGGATCCTGTGCTTCGAGGCCGCCACGTGGGTTCTTGGCTCGAGGTGGTGGCGGTTGACTTTTGAATGTTGAATTTTAATTTGAATGTGTGATTTCGTGGCTATTTGAACGGTATGCGGTTTGGATTTATGTATTTGGGTACCGGTTACCCTTAAATGGGCTTTTTGAAAATGAAAAAATGGTTTTCATGCATGTATACATTATTCAGGGAGATCTTCTATCCCACCCCTTAGAAAATATGTGAGATAATATAATAGAGTAGTGGAAATCATGTAGCCCATAACATAGAATTAAATTGAAAACCTTTTAATAGGTACTAATATATATATTATATTATATCCAAACCAAAAAATGTTTCCTCTGGGAATATTTTTTGTGAAAGTAAAAGGTATACTCCTAAAAGTAACAAACTACCATTATGAAATAACAAATATGCCTCCAAAATCAATATAAATTTAAATTTATATAAATAAATATTCTCTATAAACCATGTTTCAATCATTCTAAAAATAAAATATACATTTCCATTTTCATGTAAATATCCAAACATAGTAATCTCAATGCACAACTAGGTAATTAATTTTAACACATTTAGATGATATAATAGTTATCAAATCAATTATATATAATATCAAATGAAGAATGTTTACAAAATAAACATTTGTAACCCCAATATAATGCATTATAGGATCCAAAAAAGTATATAACATCAATTCAAGCCTATAAAAGTTTTGTGCTAACATCATCTCTGGATTTCCATCCAGGAATATTTTACAAACTCAAAAGAATATAGTAATAAGTTGTTCAAGGATCACTAAATTCCATAAAGAACAAGAATTAAAACATACATGGGATTTAACCAAGGTGCACTAGTAGATTAATATGTGATTGAACATAATTAGTAGTGGTCATATCAAATACATACTAAAACTGTCCCAAATAAAGAGTGAATGGAAGTACAATTGTTAGATTAAAACATTAATTCTGTATAAGGTAGGGTTCTCTTGAATGTGGATTTTTCATACCTGGAAATTATCTCAGGGAAATATTATATAGGATTTAGATACCATCATTTGTTTTAAATTAATACATTAAATTAATGGAAATAATTTATATAACTTATCTTAAAAGGTAATATTTTATAAAACCCTACTTACTATAACAAGGTGGTATATAAACATAATTATGTGTCTAATAATTTTAGAAAAATAACTCAGTAATAATTTTTAATGTATAGTATCATGTCCATGTTGTACACAATTAATAATAAAAATCATGATTAGTAAAAACATAAATCATTTCCACTTCAACCTAACTCAATCATCACATTTTGAATGATGCATCACATAAAAATAGTTATGTTTGGTTCAATAACTTATTACTCATAATGATGGAACATATTGTTAAATATTTTATTTATAGTCAATTTTTTAGTTATGGTGGGGATTATTCTATTTTTTTAGTGTCCACACTACCCGTACTTTTTAACTGACTCCATCATGGGGGATATTTACTTTACAATGAAAATCCCATAAGGATTCAATATGGAAATTTTAGAGTTTTTTGAGAATTTAAAAACCATACAAAATGTATCCTAACATCCCAGAAAATAATTCCACACACTTATATGTGAGATACATTCATAATTATATATACTTTTACATGTTTACAAATAATATAAAAATTGTTTTAGGGAATAAGTAATAAAATATTGACTTCATGGGATTCATTCAAGATCATTAAAGCTCTTGGGTATCCACTATCAACTTTAAAAATCTCTACGATATTATTATCCCTACCATTCATGGTATATCAAATATAATGTGTGTGGAATAAATTATAGTCATAAAACATGTTAAATAAGTCTAAACATATTATATTTGGTCAATTTTATCATATGTAATTTAAAAACAAAAATTTAAAACCAAAACAACCATTTAAGTAATCACATTTCTATTATTAAAGGTTGGTTTTCATAGATTAGTCATTAAAATTTTAAGAAAATGAATTCACAAAAAAAATATTTTAATCATTTGAAGATAAGATAATTTTAATTTATTAGTTAAATAAAATTATAGTCAAAAAATTAAAAAATAGTACCAAAGCGGATTTATTTGCGTCGAAACCACCTAATAATGTGATAGTATTCAAATGATTCATCTCAAACTCTAGTCCCACCATTACATAACCTAATAATGATCAAAACTTGATCTATAACCTTTTATAAGTTATAATAATTATATTTAAACTAAACATATTAATATCAAAAACGAAACCTAATAAAAACCTAGGATAATAACTAGTAAAATCATGCTAAATAAGAATTAGTGGAATGAAAAAAATATATATTATCCTAAGATGGACCAAATTAACATATAAAAGAAATTATATGACAAATAATTCAACACGTAATAGAACTATACCAAATTAGTTAGAAATAATATAAATATATCCAACAAGGTCACTTTTAACCCAATCAATTTGAAAGAAGAGGTATCCAAAGGAATTGATAATCAAATTATTGGAATTCCAATCTGCAGAATTCTTTTATAGTTATGTAAAATAGGAATAAATAATTAAATCAAAGAAGAGATGGTTATATATATCTTAATGGAAATTTTATTTGAAGAATGAACTAGGTTTCCCCTTGGATCCATGGAGGAATATGATGGGCACTTCAATAATACATGACTTGAAGATAAGATGGGTGTTTGGATAAGGAGAAATGAGGGATTGTGGTTGGGATATGGAGGATTAAAGGGGATTAATAAAATTACATTCCCCCATAAAGAAAAATTTCTCTTTGAGCCAACAAGATTCACTTTAGAGGTTCATCGAGTACTTAGTGGAACCCCTAGAGGAACCATCCCACTTCCTCACAAACAGGGTACCTGGTGTAAACCCACAATGTACTAGATTCCACATATAATATAATGACTATATGTTCCAATCCATAAATCCTTGATAATATCAATGAAAAAACCCAGAATCCTCATACCATACCAAAAAACATATAAGATTCTATGCCTGAATCTCAAACTCATTGAGAAAATACTGAAAGTGTAAAAAATCCTCTTTGGAACCAAAAATTCATATTCCCCCATAAATTCATAACTATAAATCATTAAAAATGAAATAAGAAAGCTAATTTTCATTATAGTTAGGACTTTACTAGCTTTTGGTGTACTGGTTGGTGGATCTTAAAGGATCATTGGGGGTTATTATGAGTTTTCCCATTTAGAATTGGCATTTGGAGTTTATTTGAAAATATAATTTAGAAAAAAAAATATTTTATTTTTAGCACACTTTTTTATTATATAAATTTATTTTGGTGATAATTAGTGAATTTATTTAAATTTCTTATATTCTATAGGGCAACACATTAAATTTTTCATTTTATAAACCATTCATGACTGTTGTAAACCCATAACCTATTGTATGTAGGTTTGGGGTCTCAAACATGGATGTTATACTGATCCAGTAGATGTTATTATGATGTAGGGCCATAAATGTGTGGTATTAGATCCATTTTTAAGATCCAAATATTGGAAATTAGATTAATAATAGTAAGAAAACGTTCTAGAAACAATGAATTTATATGTTAATGAGAAACACCCCTTAAGACTAATATTACACAAAATTAAATAAATAAATGAAAAATAATATGTACATTATATGGAAAATGCATTAAAATAAAAACAAATAATTTAATTATTCTTATGAATTAATAAATATAATTTTATCTCAGTAGTCTATTTATATTTAAATGATTTTTTTCTATAAAATTATATTATTATTATATAATGGGGAATATTTTTTATCTAATAAGGAAATTAAGGTATATAAATCGTTTTATAGAAGTATATTTCTATACAAATTTATTAATGGCCTAGAAAAATGTTGTTGAGTTCCATTAACAATTATTATTTGGTGTTTTCTTCAAGGACATGTTTTCACATCTTCCCCTATTATTTTTTCTATGTTGGAAGAAATGTGTTTCTTCTAATTCCCCTAACATTTTCCATGTGAACTGATAATTGTTATTACATTTTACATTGTATCACATTAGTTTCACCAAACCTGATGGGATTTAGAGGATCATCATGTGAATTTATATGTAGAATAACCCTTTATAGTCCATGATCTATCATCAACATAATTAACATGTAAAATGGAGAAGTTAAATTAATTTTAATTATATGATTGTAGTGAGATTTATCATTTTCAAACATATTGGAGTATATTTTATTTATATCATGGAGTAGAAGATGAATTATTCTCACCACCATAAGTGGTACAATAACCACTAATATTCATGTTCATAACAAGCAAACCATCCCACAGTAGAAGAGTGTTAGTCCCTTCTTCGCAATGAAAAATGGTGATGTGGGAGGAAGTGAGGTTTGGACACTTATTGTATCACTCTAATTACATAAATAAGAAATCCTATCACAAATTTAGACTTCCATTATTAAATGAAGTTATTCAAGATTTAAATTTAATCTTTTAGTACCCATAAAAATATATACTAACAGATTTTTATAGGGAGTTTGATGGTTTAAACCATTCAAATGTTCATGCTATATTTTTTGTATCCATAAATGAATAATATTAATGTTTCATACCTAAATTAATTCGTAGTAGAAGATTCGTTGGTTGATAGAACACAATATCACAAACTGATATGTATCATATGACATCATAGAAGATAGTCGTATTTTATGATAGAATAATATGTATTCTGATATCAATATATATGAGTTGGGAATATCATATAATATTTTATTAAAATTTTATTGAATTTACAGCAATCTCACACTATCACTAAAATCCAATAAGATCTTGATAAAAAACAAAATGTCTCTTTTTGAATCCATCGAAACATATTCTTGGATGGTTTATCAAACTAGTTTCATTTTTGATCAAATATGTAGTCCAATATTTTATCTATATCCTATTTCATATATTTGTGACCTAATAAGACGTCATATAATTGGAAAAAAGTACATAACCTTGATTTCATATATGAATGTAAATAATTTTATTTTGTGAATCATTGTTCAACTAAAGAATTGAAGGTGTTTTGTGTGATCTAGAACAAATATAAAAATATTTTTATATGAACATGTCCATAATAACATATATATATATATATATAATATAAAACATATATATAGATATATAATCCCTTAATATGTGATATCGAGTGTTCACTAGACATGGAATATGTAGAAACCCTGACCCTAGTAGCCTGAAGCTGGTTCATTCTATATTACATTAACATAAGAAATAATTATCAAATCTCAATGTAATGAATAGTTTAGTTGTCTTGGTAAACTAGATATATACATTATTCTTTTATTAAATTGGAATAAAAAATTTAAAACATGTTTTTTAAAAATATAACTATTGTAACAAGCCAAAATGATAATGGTATATTGACTAAAGGATATGGCTCATGTTAATAAGGTGACCATTTATTTTTTGGATCCTTCAAGGTTAAAACACCATAGTTATGAATGCTTGGCATAGAGTAGTAATCAAGATGGACGACCATATGGGAATCTCCCCATGGTTTTTTTTAGTGAGGAAAACAATCACTAGAAAGAACAAGTGTTTTCCTATAGGGATAGTCATTAGTCTGATGGCACGTTCGGGAAATTGGATGAGCCCTAGATAGGAGACCATGTATCGGAGGGAAACTGGTGGTTCCTGGTGCGCCAGGACCAGATGACCATGTAACATATTGGTGTTTTTATGTGATCCTGGCCAAATTTTTACATTGGTATAAGAATCAGAACCCTTCATTTTGTGTATTGTAATTGACAAAATTGATATGTAGGGTCCAAAATTAGGATTTTGTGCTCTAATGGGGGTGAATATAACACCCCATAATGATAATGTGTTAAAAAATAAATGATATGACTCATGTCAACATGGATCACCTTTATTTTTAAGATCCCACAACATTAGTACTCAATAGTTATGCATTATTGACCAGGTGTAGTGATCTAGATGAGTGACATGCATTTTTCTGATGACCCGTTCAGGTTCATTGGTGGGAACCAGGGAGGTGACCATGTGTGTGTAGGGAAACTATTAGTACATAGTGGGATATGACTTAAAAACCATGTTAAATAAGGGGGAATATGCTATCTGGGGGGCCAGTGGTTACATTGGTATACGAACCAAAACCCATCCTTAAGTATGGTAAAACTTAATGGGTTGAGATGTAGGGTCCAAAAAGATGATGTTTTGTTCTAAATTGTGGTGAATGTTATACCCTAGATGATAAATGATTAAAGGACTTAATGATATGACTCATGTGATCAAGTTGAACATTTATTTTTGGGAGACTATAAGGTTATAAATCCACAGTTACACATTCTTGGAAAGATTAGGCATTTGGTTGGGTGACCTTCTAGGAAGTTTTCCATGTTGTGTGTGAGTAAGGACAACACACACTGGAAAGAACATGCTCTGTCATTTGGGGATAGACATTAGTATGATGACTTATTTCTGATCTAAATTGTTTTATTTTAAAACCCCACAATGATAAATGGTTAAATTACTAAATGATAGGACTCATGTCAACATAATGAACCTTTCATTTAAGGAGCCTACCTCATTAGAATATTTGTAGCAAAGCATGCTTGACATTGGGTAGTGATATAGATGGGTGATAGTTATTCATATGTTGAGTTATTTAGGAATGTTGGTGGGCCCCTGGTAGGGGACCATGTTTCTTAGGGGAAACTAGGGGTACCTCAAGCGCTAGGACTCGATGAACAAGTTAAAACAGGGTGTTTGTGCTATCATCAGGGCCTAGTTGTTACATTGGTATCCGAACCAAAACCCATACATATGTGTGGTGAAACTACATGGGATGATATTTAGAGTCCAAAATGATGTTTTTTTCTCTAAGGGGGGTGAATATAACACCCCATACCGATAAAGGGTCAAATAACTAAATGATATGACTCATGTCAACATGGTGGACATTTCTTTAGGAACCTAGATTTCTAGATCTCATTATTTAATTGTGACTGACCTAGAGTAGTGACATGGATGGTTGACCTTCTGCTATGTTTTTTAGGGTGTGTGTATGTAAAGAAAAAACACACTAGAATGATCATGTGTTCAGTTTTGTGGGATTTCATTTGTCTGATGAACCGTTCAACCTTGTGGGTGGACCCCAAGTATGGGAATGTGTGTCTACGTGGAAACTAGTGGTACTCGGTGGGATAGAACCCAATGACCATGTCAAGTTAGGATGTCTGTGTATTCAGAGGGGCACAATTGATAAAAATTTTCAATTGACAATTTTCTTTCATTTAGTTTGTAGTACACATCATGGATTCCTAGGAAAAGAAACAAAATAAGGGTTTGATCAAGTTATCAGAAAGGGAAAATTTTAATAGAATCTATCATATGCCAATGAGAATAATCAAAATGGAATATATCATGATTCAATGAGAATAATGAATATGGAAAAGAAATTAAATGAACAAGCATTACATTTAAATAATTTTACTATCATAATCAAAATGGAAAGATAAATAACTGAACACACATTCCATTCGAATAAGATGATTATCATGATAAGATAAAGAATAATCAATATGAAAAGGTAAATAATGAAAAACACATTCCATTTAATCATTATCATGAATATCATAACTTGATAAGTAATAAGTAATATGGAAAGGTAAATAACTAAAATCACATGTCAATTGGTCAATGATATGAGAAATAAATGCATTAATAGATAATATCAAAGACAAAATATCATGGAAAATAGTAATAACATAATTATCAATCAATGAAATGAAAAAATATTGGAAATGTTGTTTCCCTAGAACATTTTACCTTTACCGTCATGATATTTCTTCATGACATTTTATAACTGAAGTGTAGAAACCCATTTAATAAGGATATCCATCATATTCATCCCACGAGACTACAATTTCATTAAAAGGATATATACAACCGGGACCCACATGTTTATTTCACTTCTAATGAGTTGAAAATATATAAAATAAATATTTAATTTATAATAAATGAGTTTTATCATCAAGTATCTATATTTAGTAGAGAAAATATATTAAGAAATATTTCCCCAGTTAATCAAATGACATTCACAGTAAACACCTTATATAAGAATTTTATACTATTTAACAAATAATCATATTTATCCTGATAGAATCAATAAATTTAATAGAAATTTAGTTTCAAATTAAAATTGATTACAATAATTCTATTTTCTTAAGAGAAAGTTAATTGTCGCATGATAATTTTACATTTTACAATTACTTTTACCACTTACAAATTTCAAAAGTCAAATGCCCTTGGATGAAATGATTCTTAGTGAATCTAAAAATTCCATGATTTATTAATGAATCATGATATTACATTTAAAATGGTATTATATAAACCATATAAAAAATTATGCACATAATATTACAATATGCTTTAGTGAATGGAAATTGAGGTGAAGTTCGTTACCTCATGCTTGTTTTTGGATGAAAGTGATTTATCCTCTTATATAGATTCTTTAAAAATGTTATTAACATAAAAAATAACCATATTAATATATATAATATCATATATTGTCATCTTATAATATCATATCACCTATTATTTAATAATTTTTCTTTATTTCCATTACTTCTGCTGTTAATTTCCATGTTTTCTCATGTGTGTTTTATCATGAAATGTCCACTACATTAGCATTTTATATAGTTTTATCATATAAAGAGTAATAATAATGAAATAATTATAATATTTATAGATAAATTATACTTTATAAATCAATCAAGAAATTTCTTAATGAAAAATGATACACGTTATGATCATGCAGACAGTAACCCATACAAAAACATGAGTAACCTTCCAATTTTTCAATAATCATTATTGAAATGTGGTAAGTATTGTTATGTCATGAAATATTAATAATAATATCATACATATCATATTATTTCATTAAATATACATATATATATCATCCTTATCGTGTGGTGATGAAAATTGTGTAACCTCGTTTCGTCAAAGTGGTAGTCAACACGTACACGAACGACATTGTCCCCTATCTTTGTGTGAAAAGGTAAGAAATAATGTGATATTTAATTTCTATGAAGAATTATAAATAAGTAATTAATATCATAATTACGTAACTTATGTGACATATAATCATTAAATTTTTCCTTGTCACTTTGTATGTAAAGTGTTACTAAAAGGAAAATCGCATCTCTTGGTGACGCAATAATCCCCCATACACATAAGTGAAATTATCATATCCCCTATAGAAGGGAATGTAGATATGATAATATGATATGATGACTCTATAGGTAAAATTAAATTATTAATTTCATGTATTTACTTTATACCTATCACCATGACCAACTGTGAGAGGTGGTAATGGAAAAATAAATTATAAGGGTTCACAAGGTGGTAGTCAAGCATACACATGAATGAAGATATTTTATCCCATATGATTGATGTGGGGGTGGTTGTAATTCAATAAATTTTTATAAATACATATCTGTTTATGGAATGTACTAATTTATTTAGTTCATCATTCTTTAATAATAACTGCATGAGGTGGAAAAAATAAATATAATAAAAAATATCATTGAAGAATGATACCTCTTATTCATGTATCCTCCTTATGTTTTCAAAAAAAACCGGTAGAGTTTTTGTTTCTTCAAATTAAACTAATAGAATAATTTTAGGGAAGTATTTGAGTGATTCATAAATAAATTTTTTTATCTAACAATTTATTAAGGCATGAACAAGAGAAGAAATGTGGTGGCCTATTATAAGTGATGTGACTAGAACACTACAAATATTTTTAAAATCTTCAACCATAGAATCAGTTTTATCATTTAAAAACCCAGAAATTTGACATTAACTAACCGAGAAGAGATAATATCTAAATAGATCTATTCAATGGTTGTGGGACATGTTGTTAATTCTTTTCAAACCCTTATCTTCTTGGTTTAACACCCGATAAATCTTTTCTTACCATAACCGTGGTAATTATAATTAACTATTTTAAAAATTCATTTTAGTAAAAATTTATGTTGAAATTATTATGATTTGAAAATTATTCTAATAAAAAATATTCAATCCAACTTTCCAATATCAAATCAAATCATTGGATCATTTTATATTAAAATTAATCCTACAGATGTGACAATAATGTGGGGTTTTAAAAGAATTTTTTTAATAGTTTAGAATATTTTTACATAAACATTCATTATAAAAATGGTTCCATTGACCTAAATTGGATAAATTGAAATATTATTGAACTAATATAACATTAATACCATTTAAAAATATAATTTTACAATAAAAATCATTTAAATGAAATGACAATTTTCAATTTAAATTCAATATTTTTCACTATTCATCAAAAAAAATGAATGTTTTCTTAAAAATACAAAAAACTCACCGTAAGAAAATTTAGTATTATGATTTCAAAAAGTAATATAAATTTATTAAAAAAATATCCTAGAATTGGTAAATAAATATTTTAATTTTTTTGTGTGAATCGTAACTATATCATCATTTTAAAAAATAAATTTTTCATAAAATATTTATTTAAATTTTAAATGTTTACATTTTTACTAATAATAAATAGATAAATAATAAACAAGTATAGAATATTTGTTATCTAAAGTTATTTAATCTTATTTATACCCTATATTTAGATGGATAGGTGATAACTATTATATTAAATAATAGTATTTTAATTATATGTCATAATTCATTTAAACTTGATGTTTCATGTATCATAAGATAAACTGAGTGTTGCTTGAAAAGTATGTTAAACTAAGTGGTGTGTGTAATGAAGTTTTTTACAGATATTGAAAATATAAATATATTATGTTTTACTGGTGTTCTTTTCCACATGTTCTATCAATAACAATGTTCTTCTTCTAAAATATATTGTTATTTCATTCTCATCGCCTTAAATAAATTGTGTTCTATCAATTTAAACATGATCCCAGTAATCAAATTATTGAAATTTGTGAAATACCATTGTTAAAATATCAACTTATTAATAGGGTTAGTAAATAATCCTCTTAATTAGATATGAAGGGAAGTATCAAGCTCATATGGAATAATAGGTACCAATGATTCCTAGTAGGACAACATCGGTTGGTAGTGAAGAAATTGAAATGGAATAAAAGATTAAATAATTATATAGATTTATTAAGGGAATTCATAACATGTATATGAATGATAAAGGGAAAGTTAAGGTCATCAAAACCGTGAATTTTTTATGATTTATATCATTTTCTTCTTCATCGGATTTTAATGTAATAAGATCGTATTTATTTGACATCTTTTTTCTAATGTTGATAAATTATTTTATTATATAATAATATAATGAAAAATAATTACTTGATATGTTTCTATTTCATTAAGAAAATTTCAATTTTTTGTGCTTGGATCATTATTCACTTCAACTATTACAATATGATATGAATATATCTGTTTTATTTTTTATGCATGATTCATAAAATTCACTTTTAATATGTTGTAATATCTGTAAATTAGTGTCAAGTATTTCTATATGTTTCAAAATATTTTCCAAAACCTATATGGTAAGCACATGTTATCCAATATATTAAATTAATCTCTAAACCAAAAAAGTAACACCACCATATCATCATTAATATTTATTTTTCAAATCATTTAACTAAAAACAATGACAGATTAACCATAGAATCTTATAGGACAGTGGTAGGTGTAAAACCCTTATCATCCTTCGGTAAATGGTTCAAGCACCACCTTTTTTCTATATGTTTCATGTTTTAACTCAGAATGTGGTTTTTCATTTTTCTAAAACTATATTAATATAATTTAAATAATGTTCCCAAAAAATATATGATGGACATCTTTGAAATAAATTTAATCCGAAAATAAACATTTTACTATGGTTATATATAATATTATTATACAATGTTTAATAATAATATTTGACTATTATTACAGTGTAATAAATGATAAAAGTAACTTTAAAATCCATCAATACCATTATAATTATGTTTATAAAATGTAATTGCATTATTCCCAAAATAATGCATCCACCAAACTATATACACTATATAAATTTTTCCAAAATTTATTTAATCCTGATAGAATCCCATTACATAGAACCTAAAACGGTGTTTAAGTCATTAAACTTATAGATAATCATAAAATTGTAACGAATAGTGGTGTCCATTACTCTTATATTTAGTAATATGTATATTCTTCTAAAATATAACACACTCCTAAGATGTCTCACGATTCTTATAACCAATATACCATTGGTAAAATTACTTATAAAATTTATTTTTTTAATCATAATACATAAATTCATGAGATGTTTTATTTCAACATAGATCATTCCTATTATTTATTTTATCATTTTCAAGAGGAAATTGATTCGGATAATTCCTAGGCTCTACACATTTGAGGTAATAAACATTAAATAGATCCTTAGTATGGGATTCAATTCCTTCCATCATACAGTTAATTTTTTCTTGTAAACCCATTCCATTATTCCATTATTTTCCACACATAATGAACATTCATATTCCAATGATAAAATTTATTGACTCTCTTGTTCAACAATTATTACACGATAAAAATCGATCCTTCATTCTTCCATGGTCTCCACGACTCTAGTTCTTATAAACTTACATCCTTTACTTCTTTGGTGAATTAGGGAGTTTCATAAGGTATATGTTTTTAATCATTTTTTATAAAAACTAATTAGGAATAATCACATTGTCTTATTGTCATGTCATAATCCTAGTTGGTTTCTCATATTCACCACATTTTTTTCATATTAAACGTTATCCTGATTTATTCAGGTTCCACTCATTGATTAGAACCAAAAATAACATTGTGAGAGACATTAATCATAATTGAATAATTTTATAATAATTTATATTATTTATGAATTTTGAAACATTATTTTCAATATAAGACAACTTAGTATTGACCTATGAAATTCATTATCCTCATCCATTCAAATCCATTGTAATGGTTTTTAATAAAAATGTGTATTATTCAAGTCATATCCCCCAGAGTGCCAAGAATTATGTGCAGTAGGGACTATTTTTCTTCATGAGGATATGAATGGGTCTATCCCCATGAATCCTTTTTAAACTAATTAAACCTAGTTATCACTGTTCCATAACTACACCTACTTTTAGTATATGAAGAGGGAAGTTTTTCAAGGAAAACCCACATAATCCATACATTAAAATAATATAAATGATCTTCTTCAACACCATACAAAAAATTTACCATAGGAATATAATCTATAATATTTGTTTTATTAAATCTATTTCTACTAAACATCCTTTGATATGAACTATAGTTATCCCAGCCCTAGTAGTCGGGATCTAGTGCCTACTTTATTACTATTCCATAACATACAAGGAATAATATCTTAAAGGACCTAATAGTTTAGTTCTCTTGGTAAACTAGATACATACATAGGTATTATATTAAATTGGAATAAAAATCTAAAACATGTTTTTTTATATTATCATTATTCTTACTAGCATATTGTTTCATAACATTTTTATTACACTTCATGAATTCATCAAGAAGGAAAAAAATAAAGGTTAGATCAAATTATTGGTCTAGGTTAAGTACTATAAAATCTATCATGAATCACTGAGAATAATTAACATGGAATGGTGAATACCTAATCACACATTCCATTAAAATAATTTTTCTAGTATAATCAATATTGAAAGTAAAATAACTAAACACACATGAAATTTATATAATTTAACAATCACAATCAATGGAATGGTAAATAAATTTAAATTTGTGTTAGTCAAATGACTTGAATATAATGAAAATATAAGTAGTTACCAATATGGATATCTAAATTACTGAAAAATAATTCCATTTAACTAATGACATGACTGTAATAATTTTATAAGGCACAATCTATATGGATAGTTAAATAACTGAAAACACATTCAATTTAATCAATAATTTGATAATGAAATGATTCCATAGAAAAAATCATAATGAAAATATCCTAGATAATAATAATAATTTAATTTTAAAATTATAAATTTCCTAAATATTGGATTACATATTTATCATATACATGATACCTTTACCGTCAAGATATATCCTCAATAGAGTTCAAAACTGACTGATGGAATCCCATTTAACTAAGACAAACCAACTAATTTTTTCCATGAGACTAATGATGCATTGAGGTGATACTTATTTCTATAATACATCCATCTATTTCATGTATAAATAATTACAAAGATATCGAATAATTTATTTAATTCATACAAATTGTTCCTTATCATCAAATATTTTTATTGAGTAAAGGATATTGATTGATCAATATTTCCAAAATTAATCAAATAAATTTAAATGAAACCATCATATAAAAACATGGTATAAATGTTTTCAAATAATCATATCGACAATAAAAATTAGGTTATTTAATATTAATGTAATTTATAATAGCAAATCATTACAATAATGTTATTGTTTCAAGAGAAAGTTTACAATAATAAAAGAAAGTGATATTGTGCAATAACTTTTACCAGTTGGTAATTTTCAAGTCAAATCCCCTAAGACGATATGATTAAAATTGAAACATAAAATACCATGAATTATGAATGGGTCAACATATTACATGTTAATGGGATTTATATACACCATATAAAATAAATTAAGATCATAACATTAGAATACACCTCAATGAATGGAAATTGAGATGAAGTACCTTACCTAACACTTCCTTTTTGTTGAATGTAATTTATCCTCTTATAAAGTGCTATAAAATATAATAATAAAATATAATAGAACTATATTAATATTTTTAATATTATATATTGTTGTATTATAATATCTTGTCACACGTTCTTTAATTACCATTAATTTTTTCTTTATTTTAGTTGTTAATTTCCTTCTTTTCTCATCTGGTTTTTGTCATGAAATGTCAATTATATTCTCATATTATATATTTATTTCATCTATAATGTAATAATAATGAAATAATTATTATATTTTTACATCAATTTATCTTTTAAAACCTATCACGGATGATGGTTTTGAAAAATTATGTATGTTATGATCATGGAGATGGTAGACTGTATGCACGCATGAGTATCATTTCACATTTTCAATGATCATTATGGAAAGGTTTTAAATATTATTATATCCTAAAAATGATCATAATAACATATTTTTATTTTTATTTCCTTTAATATACTTATATATATCATCCATATTGTGTGTCTATGAAAATATAATCATGTTGTGTCATGAAATCGGTAGTCTACACGTATATGAATGACATTATCATCACTCATTTAGTGAAAACATATGAATAAAAAATATATAGATCATATTTATAGATTGATAAATATTTCATAAATAACAAAAAAAATTATGTTTATCACATAGAATAATTATCACATTCCTTAGCACATTTAATGTAAATCTTTAGTGAAACACTAATCACATCGATACATGGGGAAGTAGTTTGTCGTACACACGAACGAATTTATCATATCTATTACAGAATGGAATATAAAAAATATTATATTATATAATTAATAAATAGGTATAATTATATTATAATTTTCATATATTTACTTTACAACCATCATTATAACCAACCATGATAGATGGAATTGGAAAAATGAATCAAAATGGTTCGTGAGGAGGTTTTCTATCGTACACACGAAAGATGATTTCATGACCCATTTGATGAAAGATGAGGTGGTTTTATGTCATGAAATATTTATAAAAAAATCCCAGTATATGTAATATAATTATTTTCTACATAAATGTGTTTTAATGTTTATTTAATTTGGTGGAGAAATAAATTCAATAGAAACACTTGTTGAGGAATATAAACTTCTCTTTGGGTATTCTCCTTAGGATTTAACAAAAATAATTCCTATAATATATTTAGGCCAAAAATAGGATTCTATGATGATTTTATGGAATTGGAGAATTTATTTAGGTAGGTATAAACCAAATAAATTAGGTTTTAAGGTGTGATATAGAGTGGACTGTGGGTGGCCTTTTATAAGTGTGGTGTGTGGCACACTTGCATGTTTTTGAAAATATTCAGTCATACCCACATTTTTATCAAGTCACAAACCTCAAAATTTTTCCACTTTCAAAAATAAAAGAGATAAGGTCAAAATATTTCCATAAAAGGGGTTATTTAGAAGTTGGTATGTCATTTTTAAATTTTATCTTCTTATTTTAACCCTTCTATAAATCAATGTTTACCTTAACTGTGATACTTAATCATTACTAATTTCACAATTAAATTTGGTAGAAAATTAAATTTAACATATTATAAATTATAAATTATTTTAATTACAAATATGGAATACATTTTTCCAAATTCATTTCACATAATTGGAAATTTTTAATTTCAAATGTGTCATGAAAAATAGACATGAAAGCATGTTTTTAAAAAGAAAATATCGAAAAGTTTATAATGTTTTTATAATAAAATTAAATATTAAAATGATTAAAATGAAGTAAATTGGATCAATGGGTATATAATTGATCTAATTTAACTTTAAAAAAATTGAAAATATAATTTATCATTATAAATTATTTAAACGGAAAAGAATTTTACAATTTGGATTCAGCATTTTTCAATATTCCTTAAAAAAAGAACATTATCTACAAAATCCCAATATTTAACCATATGATAATTTGGTATCTAAATTTCAGAAAATAATTTAATTTTATAAAATTAATTTTTTATTACTGGGAGAAAACAATTTTAAATTATTTCAGCGAAGCATGACTATCCTAGCTTTCAGAAAATGAAATTTTTTAGTTAATATTTTTTTATTTTTTAATTGATGGTCATTTTATTACATATATTTAAATAATAAAAAAGTATGAAAATATATTTTTACATGTTTTTTATTTTTATTCATACCCACCATTTCTATGGCTAAGTGAAAACTATTATATTAATTGATAATATTTTAAAAATATTACAAATTTCCTTTAAACTCAGTGAAGTATGTAACACAATATGAACATAGTGTTGCATGTAATGTAAGCTAAACTCAATGTTTCATGTAATTCAAGCAATTAAAAAGACTATATACATATATATCTCATAATGTATCAGTGTTACTTGTCACATATTCTAAGAAACAGTGTTTTTCTTTTGATATATCGTGGTGATGCATAATTTTTCAATATATTATTGGTCATCACACACATTCTTGACTCATTTTAAAATATTGGACAAGTCTATAAATACATCACATGTCATTCATCTTAAAGACTAGCACATTAGAAAGTCCTCATATAAGTATCCAAGAACATCATATTTCATTAAACTAAGCATGTCCATAAATTATCTCGGTCTAATTCAATCAATGGTCCAAATTAAGTTTTTCATTATATGAGTGGAAAAACCACATTTTTATAATCAACAACATTTGACATAAAATAAATATACACAACTACTCTGTAATTATCTTTTCATCAAGGATTGTATAATAATTTTATCAATGTATGAAGTTTCCCATTTATGGTATCTTACAAACCATAAGTAATCTGAGTTCATAATAAGTAGAAATCACTAATCACATCCATGATTATATGTCATTCAATTAGAATTTATTTGGTTATTAAATCAAAATAATATGTCTCTACATATTGTCTCATGATTCCTCTATTCATGTTTTTTATAACATATCATTGTAATCTATAATATACTATGATGATCCTTTTTATGGGATAACACAAAATAGTATATTAGGGGGAATTTACTATCCAATTGATCATATAAAAAAGCATGCATAATATAATAATGATTGATAAATGAAGAATTCAATTAATATAAATTCATGATACATTTTCTAACCATTCCATTAAATTACTCATATATTTTATATATGATATTCCATATGACCCTTATTATTTTTCCATGGTAACGGTTTCATCATATCATCCAAATAATTCTCCCCTATAACAAATAAAATATTTGTTACATTTCCCCCCTTAATGATCTCTAAAATGAGATAGTATTTTTTAAGGACTAATTTTGTATTTTGGTGTGATAGGGGTACTTGGTCATATAAATAGTTCTATTATTTTCAATTAAAAGCTATATTTAACACTTAATTAGATGAACCACAAAAATTTGTTAAATGATCTTCTTGATTAAAATAGCTACCTTCATAGTCGATGGTGCAACGATGTACTCTGCCTCCATTGTCAAGTCTACTACATAAGGATATTTATAAATCATATAAATTATACTCCTCTATTTAGTAAAATCATGAAAACATATTGAGATTTCATTTTATTTTCTTAATATCATTTACTAGCATCTATTAAACAAATTACACTAAGATTATCCTCTCCACCAAGGACCATGAAACTATCCTTAGTTCTTCTTAGCTTCATATGGATTTTATTTATTTCATTCCAATAACACTCATAAGGATTGAATTTGTATCTACATATAATCAATAAAAAAATGATACATTAGGTATAGTAATAACATAGAATACATGATAGATTCTATATTGGATTAATAGAGAATTTTATCCATTCATTGAAACACTTTATGATGTTCTTAAAATATTTTCAATAAAACACTTCTAAAGATCCATTTTATAGTTCTCTATGGTAAAACTATTTATCACATAACTAATGAATGTTTTCTAACATGATACAATAAACCTCTCACTATCTTTATAAACATTCACACCTATTATGTTATCTTTTTAACCCATCAAATTCATTGAGAATAATTTTCTCAACCATAGCTTTTGTAGTGTAATTTCATTAAATGATATATAATAATAATTATGAAATCCACATAAAATACTATAAATACCAACACAATTAAACTTATCCACATATATACATAAAAATATTCCTCATTATTGATGAAAATAATCACATTGATTGCATCATCAAACCAGATATTCTCACTCGTATAATATTCTATAAATTCACTAATGGAATATTAACAATTACATACCGTTATACACTCATTTGGATTGTTAATTCCATTAGTTTTTATCATATACACTTCCTTGACTACATTTTCATAAGGGAAATATGTTCTGACATCAATATTATATATCTCATAATCAGAATGGGCTATTATCGAAAGAAATATAAAAATATAATTAATCATAAACATAGTAGCGGGATACAAAATCCACTAAAACCTTATATGTCTCTCTTCTTCAGGAGAATCCACTATATTCCAAACATTTATAGTTTATGTGTAGATTCAATATTCCAAGACCTATATTCGTTTCATAAAATAGGTTTTTCTTTAATGGACACATTATAGGTATTATGATCATCACCTATGAATATCATCACAAAAACTCATATATAGGAAATCCACATCTCTCGAGATGCTATTGAATCCAACCAGAGCACTAGAGTTCTTCTGTAACCAGATTCAGTTCTCCTTCTGTAACCTTTTATGGAACCAAACCTAACTACCATCATAGGAATGCATCTTGTTTAAAGGTCAAATTTCCTCCCACAAAATCCTTGATTATTATATTTGTGCCCAATTAATGTATAAAATTTATCAATAAACACATTGGTACGAAATTATTATTAAAATAATATTAGTTGGTTTCAATGGGATAACCAATAAATAATTACCTATAAGACTTAGTTTCAAAAAAAATTGATGCCAATAATTATATGATTGTTCCAAAACCTCAAATATACATAAAATAAAATATATAATATTACAAATTCCAAATATAATACGATTTCTAATAAAATTATTATGTAGAAATTGGATTAATGGAATGATGAAGTTTCATTAGGAAATTAGAATTATGAAATAGGAAAGTCACACTAACTCATTGTCGATTAGAACATGTCCAACATTTTGTGATTCATCCTCTTAGAAAGAAATTACACTACTGTTTCCAAGGAGTAGGTATTTGTGGAAGAAATACCCAATCACTTATATGATCATTGAATTACTGGATCAATTTTTTACTTCCTCGATCGAATTGAATATTTTTAGTCCTTTATCCATGATTATGTTGTCCTTCATACTAAAATTATTTTAAAATATCACAAATTTCACACATGTGTCTCCTAATAAACACTTAACCATACTAAAATAAGTATTCAAAAAAGTTACAGAAGTACATAAATACTCAATGTGTTGACCTAAATATTTTCAAGTATTTTAAACAATGAATTTTTATTTCCATTTTGTAGATAGTTAAATTTTAGAAATAGTATATAGTATAGGATTTAGAGATTTTTATAATTCCAAAATAATATTTTTAGAATATGTTAAATTACTAGGTGTTTACCCATGGGTTAAGGGATGCACTGGATGAAATATGGGAAGGTGGTCACTACTCAAAATGTTCAGTAGCCATTGGCTATATCTTGGGCAAGCCCACTGCCAAGAACCCATGTTTGGCTCAACATACTAAAAAATACCAATATTAATTACGTGATTCTATTTGATGGTTTTTATACTATCAAACTAATCATGGTTTAATTATCTAAATAATCTCAATAATTTTATGAATATCATATTTATTCATTAAATACGTATTTATATTTGTCCATATATTGAGGTGGTGAGAAATTAATGACATCACTTCGTGAAGATGGTATTTTTTACATTTTCACGACTAATAATTCTTGTTTAAATAGGTTGGAAAAAAAATATTAATAATAATTAATCAATCCAATTTTATACTAAATCATATATATCATATATATTCATTAAATATATCCTTATTTCCATTCATGTAAATCAGAAATGAAAACCAAATCACATCATTTTGTAGTCATTGTAGTCCACATGAATGCCCAAACGAGGTTATCATTTTCCAACAGATGATAGTGTAAGAAGGTATATGATATTTTATCACTAAATAATCTTAAATATGTTATAAAAATCATATATATCCAATAAATTGATTTATACAACCATCTGTTAGAAATAGTGAAGAAAAATGTATCACTTCTTCGAGGAGGTAGTCCACGATATGAACGAGTGATGTCTTTATTTCCCATGGGATCGACAGGGAGATAAAAAGTGGTTTAAAATGAACATAATATAATATAAATATAGTTAACACACTAATTTTATTATACAAAAATGGTTGTGATTCATTTTTAAGTGGAATATTAAGAAATAAACATGAATGATCTCAGTTATGATTTATACCAATTCTTTGGAAAACCTCATTTGAATAAAACAATTATGCCATATAGTTTGGTATTATTGTAAAAAATGACCAATGCATCATCTGTAAGATATTTTGGAAGGTGATTGGTTGTATTTTGGTTTATATAAAGTGATCAAGTGGTGTGTTTATGTGAGAAAATGAGGTTCTCTACCAAAAGTTATATAGGTGAAAACATTAATGTAATTGAATCTTTAATATATATAATATATTTCTTACTAAAGTGAAGTGGCTACAATATTACAAAATATAAAATATAATAATATTATGGCCAAAATAAATTCAAAAAATAAAATAATATCCACTGTTTTGTGATATGTAAAATTTTGTCTCTTAAGTAAACCCATCTTTTAATCCTTTTAACCCTTACTATGGTAACACAACTTTTACAATGGTAACTATTCATTGTGAATAAAAGTTAATTTTACTTTAAATACCAATAATTATTATTATAATTCAAAATAAAATATTAATTTTACATTATTCAATTCATATTATTTTCATAAATTAATTATAAAATCCACGTGAAAAACATGTAAAAACCATTTTTATAGAAAATTTATTTTTATACATAAAATTGATTATATTCACTTTCATTTGCTGGTGAAAACCATTAGATGACTATAAATATATTTTATTGAATGTTTTTTAATTGAATTAAAATAATTCATCAATAGTGATTAATTGAATATATTAATTTTCAAATACTTTTTGCACATAAAAACAGTATTTTGAAAAATAACTTTGTTTTCCCATCAGATGAATTTATATTCACCTATAAAAATTTCATATTAAATTCACGAATGATTGTTCAATATTTATAATTAAATAAAAATATATTTAACAAAACCACATGTCTATTAGTTATTAATATACATAATATATATATAATTAAACTACATTGAAAATTATGATCTTTTAGCATATAGTGACATTATTTTTAACCATTAAAATTAAATACATATTTTATAAATTTTTTTGATAAACTATTAATTAAATAAAACTTTTATACATAGATTTCATAATATATAAATTCATATTTGTACCCTCCAAGACCAAAAATATTTCCAGAGTATATATATTCTTTTTAAGATCAAATTTACATATAAATAAATATATTGAAAACATTTAAATTAATAAGGGGAATAATATATTCTAAAATATTGGGGTGTTAAACTAACCATAATGTAGTTTGGATACAGATAATATTTTTTTATTATCAAATGTTTAAAGAAAAAATATGTCACGACTCGTCCTCGGGGCCCGGGTCGTGACTACCCCAAGCCCGCCTTCCATAGGCCAGGGGCTGGCGACTAGCACCAAAGGCGTAAATCCCGATAACTGGGAAGGAATTTCCTTTATAAAAGAAAACAAGCACCACAGAGTAAGCAAGAGGAAAAAGTAAACACTAAGTACAAGAGAAGTGCTGAAAAGTAAATGGGCCAGAATACAATCCCAAAAGAAAGTACAACAACAACTGAACAAGTACAGCAGAATTGATAACAGCTGGAAGGACGGAAGCGGCTCCTGGGTCGTCCTCCTCGGATCCTACCTGAAAGGTAGGTACAGATGGCGTAGCTCCTGGTCGTCCACCACGGATCCTACCTGAAGGGTAGATACAGAAAGACTCCTCCACGCTCTCGTCCGTCAACCTCCTCCGTGTGTCGTCTCATCCTGTAGTCCACCTCCGGGTACTGACTCGTCGTGTTGTCCACCTCCGGGTACCGTCCAGTCCTCGAACACTCGGCCTCCGTCAGCACTGCCCGTCGTCTGCAACCAACACAATGAAGTGCGGGCATAGCCTGTGCAGGGGTGAGTATAACGATACTCAGTAGGGACCCCGATACCCTCAAGGTCTCACTAAATCCAACAAGGATAACCACAAAGAAGATCTCAACAGATAACCTCTAATTAGGTATATGCCCATACATATACCTAAGTTATCAAGTGACCCATCTCAATAATGAGGAAACACAAGGATTGTGAAATCAACGGATAACCACTACCCAGGTATATGCCCATACATATACCTAAGTTGTCAAGTGACCCATCTCAATCATGAGGTAACACAAAGATTATAAGTCTCAGCTCAAACCAGGATTTTCATCAAAGAAACTGTAACTGCTGAAGAGCCCCATCTCTGGAGTGTACAGTGGTCCTGTCATGACTCCGAGGTACTGCTGACTAATCCAAGTCTCTGAGGTACTCCTCCTGTCGAGTACCACGGGTCTGCTGCCAAATACTAGGCGCTCCGTCCGCTGTGGGTCTACCGCCAAATATCGGGCGCCCAGTATTTGGCAGCAGACCCGTGGTACTCGACAGGAGGAGTACCTCAGAGACTTGGATTAGTGAGCAGTACCTCGGAGTCGTGATAGGACCACTGTACACTCCAGAGACAGGGCTCTTCAGCAGTTACGGTTTCATTGATGAAAATCCTGGTTTGTGCTGAGACTTATAATCTTTGTGTTACCTCATGATTGAGATGGGTCAATTGATAACTTAGGTATATGTATGGGCATATACCTGGGTAGTGGTTATCCGTTGATTTCAAAATCCTTGTGTTTCCTCATGATTGAGATGGGTTACTTGATAACTTAGGTCTATGTATGAGTATATACCTAAGTAGAGGTTATCTGTTGAGAACTTATTTGTGGTTATCCTTGTTGGTTTTAGTGAGACCTTGAGGGTCTCAGGGTCCCTAATGAGTATCTTTGTACTCATCCCTACACGGGCTATGCCCGCACCTCGTTGTGTTGGTTGCAAACGACAGGCAGTGCTGACGGAGGCCGAGTGTTCGAGGACTGGACAGTACCTGGAGGTGGACTACACGACAAGTCAGTACCCGGAGGTGGACTACACAACTAGTCAGTACCCGGAGGTGAACTAAACGATGAGACGACACACGGAGGAGGTTGACTGACGAGAGCGTGGAGGAGGCTTTCTGTACCTACCCATCATGTAGGATCTGTGGTGGACGACTAGGAGCTGCGCCATCTATACCTACCCTTCTAGTAGGATCTGAGGAGGACGACCCAGGAGTCGCTTCCGTCCTTCCAGCTGTTATCTATTCTGCTGTACTTGTTTAGTTGTAGTTGTACTTTCTTTTGGGTTTGTATTCTGGCCCATTTATTTTTTAGCACTTCTCTTGTACTTAGTGTTTACTTTTTCCGGTTGCTTACTCTGTGGTGCTTGTTTTATTTTATAAAGGAAATTCCTTCCCTGTTATCGGGAATTACGCCTTTGGTGCTAGTCGCCAGCCCCTGGCCTATGGAAGGCGGGCTTGGGGTAGTCACGACACGGGCCCCGAGGACAGGTCGTGACAAATTGGTATCAGGGGAGTCGGTTCTACCGCATAACTTATAACTTTGATATTTTTCATTCTGTGAAGCAATAGTGTTAAGTGTACCAGGTGTGGTTTTCAGTTAAGGGAGTCCAGTGTTGGTGCGGGCAGCCAACGAATCCAAACACCAGGACCCTGACAACTGATCTCCGACTTTGTGCACGAAAACACTGATTGCGTGTGTATTTACAGAAGTTTTATTTAAATATCAGCTCAAACTAGGTCTGCTCACCAGATATAAGTCTTTTGACTGTGTCATGTTTGTTCTTTTCAGGATGCCTCCCCGTGGACGACCAGCTAGAGCCCTGAGAGTGGTATGTACTGACAGCCCGTCGAGCGATGTGGCCTCAGTACAGGGCCCTATCACAGTTGAGGCACTATCGGAGGAACCAGCAGTACTACTACCCGTTGGGACACCAATGCCACCAGCCCCAGCAATAGAGAGTGCACGTCTCTTGAGTGCACTACACGAGTTCCAGTGCCAGAGACCACCCAGGTTCCCGGGAGGGACGGACCCGCAGGCGGTTGAGGATTGGCTGGAGGCTATGGTGAGAGTTTTCAGGCTAGTGGGGACACCGGCAGACTTCATGGTGATCCTTGCTGTCAGCCTTCTTCAGGAAGCAGCCGATAGATGATGGAGCCTGATGCTCCAGATGCATGACGAGGAAACACTTCTTTGGGCAGACGTTGAGAGCCTGTTTCGGGCAGAGTTTCTACCAGCCACCCTTCGAGCAGTGCGTATACAGGAGCTAATTCAGCTGCGGCAGGGAAGCATAACAGTGGCACAGTATTCAGCGAGGTTCACAGACCTCTCGCGCTACTCCACGGATATGTTACGGGACCCGTTCTTCAGGGCCCGAACCTTCGAGCAGGGGTTCAGGCGGGAGATTAGAGCTTCTGTTGTTTCTCACAGCATTCCGACCCAGACAGGGGTGTTGGAGAGAGCCCTCTTAGTGGAGAGTTTCCTTTCTGAGCAGTCTCCAGCAGCACGACCCACCACTAGCCGGCTTGCGGCAGAGTCTTCTACAACAGACAGTAGACAGATGATGCAGAGGTCCAAGAAGACCAGACCTACCGGTGGCCGACTGCATGACTCAGGTTCAGTTGTGAGGGGGAATCGGGGTGGAGTCAGAGCCAGTCGTACCAAGAGTGGACAGTGTTACTCCTGCGGCGGGATTAGTCACATGGAACGTGACTGTCCGACCCGCCATGCAGATGACCAGCGGTTAAATGAAGAACCTCCCAGCCAGAGGCAGAGGTTCGATCAGGGAAGACTTCACGAGTAGGTGGCCATGGAAGAGGAGCTAGTCGTGCAGCTGGAGGTGGACGACGCTTCGGGGTGTTGCCACCCCCACCACGAGGAGGCCCACCCCCAACGTAGGGGATAGGAGGACATGAGAGAGATCATCTTCAGGCAGCTGAGGCCTACGGTCATGGAGCTCCGGAAGAAGATGGATATGAGCGGGACTAGCTTCCGATCTGGAGGCTATTGATCTTTTTGCTTCTAGTTTTGTTGATGTTTGTCTGTAGTTTTTTTGTGTCTTTGTACTATGAGCTGCAATAAAAAAAGACACTTATCCTTGTTATGTTTTCTTTCCTATCCTTTCATTTGGTTGATACTGAGTGGTCCCGGTTAAGACTGTTGACTTGACCCTCACTTTTGAGATTTCTACTGGAGGAGACCTAGTGACCTCACACAGATGCCGACAGTGTGACTCGATCCTTGGAGGCGAGAGTGACAGTTAGATCTCTTGGTAGTTACGTTGAGGCCTTACGACGTCATCCATGGCATGAATGCATCATTCATGTCAGGATTGACTTTATTAGGCAATGAATGTGGTTCATCCAGGGGATGAGACCAGATTTCTCTTATCGGAAAAGAAGAAATCATATCTGCTCTTGTGAGACTAGAGAAGGTCCAGGTCATCCAAGAGCAGATGAGGATATCACAGGGCCGACAGAAGCCTTACGCTGACAGGACTTGGAGGCCTCTAGAGTTCGAGGATGACGATCACGTCCTTAGACGGGTCTCACCTCGACGAGGTTTACGGGGATGTGGCCAGGGAGGCAAGTTATCTACAAGGTTCAATGGACCTTTCTAGGTCCTCATCTGGGTAGGCGAGGTGGTTTACCGCTTGACCCATCCACCTCAATTGCACTAGGTGCACGACGTTTTCCAGGTATCTCAACTGAGGAGATATATGCTCGACCCTTCGAATATCATCGACCATGAGGAGCTGAACGATGGTGATGGAGTGTCTTTCACGGAGGTTCCCGTGGGAATCAAGGATCGACGGGAGCGGATCCTTCGAGTACGGCCTATTCCTCGGGTATGCTTTCACGGGCAGTACAGGAACCTCCGGATGAGCACATGGGAGCGGAAGGCTCAGATGCGTGCTCAGTACCGTTTTTGTATCCCTAGTCTATGTTAATGCTTTACGAGGATGTAAAGCCCTGAGGTGGGAGTAATGTAAATACCCATAAAATTCAAGGGAATTTTTTTTTCTAATTTTCTTTGGGATTTTACAAGAACACAGTTTCTGACGGTGCCTGATTCCGAGGCCCGGTGTGCCCGGAATCAATTTCTGAAGTTTGGCTCGGGTACGTTCAGTGAACGAATGAGCAGGTTTTTCTAACTTTTGAACCGGTGCTCGGAATCAAATTCTGAGGGCACCGATGGAATCGCAGCACCGGTATTTTCTTAGAAACGCTTCTTTCGGAGTTGCGTTTGCTCGGTTGTGCTATTTAAGTTTTGGGGTTTATGTTAAGAAATAAAAAAAAGTTGTACTAAAATCTTATTTCATTACACTTAAAGCCGCTTAAATACCACTTTAAGCTACTTAAGCTGGGTTGAAGCGAATAGGGTGCAATTCAAAATATCCTACCCACTTGGTAGGATATTTTTGAGGTGGGACCCACACGAGCCCCACCGTTTCTTTTCTTCTTAAGTAAAGCACCCGCACCCCCCTATTAAACGAAGTCAACCGACGTGTTTCCTTAATTTCTTAATGGCTATATATAATTGGGCAGTTAAGTTTTACAATTAATTCTTTGAAATTAAATGTGAGGGTTACGTCGTTTGAAATTTGAAATCGTTGGCAGAAAGAAATAAAATAAGGCCTTAGCCTCATTTTATTTTTGGGTTGGGAAGCGTTGCGCTGAGTTTTCCTCTCCTCCTCCTCCTTCGCGAAGAAAGCGAAGATCGCGCCACCTCTGAAGAAGAATGCTCGTTTTCCTTCCACGGAATTTTTCCCCTTCCGCGGCAAGACTCTTTAATGGATCTTCTTCTTCCCCTTCATCATCATCAGATCGACGAACAAGCTCGGAAGCGGAATTGGGTAGCGAGCGACGACGGCTTCACCTTCCCTCGAGTCGGACAAACGCCGACGTCCCCCTTCGACATCGTCATCCTTGCGACGCCATACCGCGACGAACCTCGAACGACGACGCCTCCTTCCGGTCGGCTTATACCCAAGTTAGGGGTTCGACTATTTTTTAAGTTGGTGATTCTTTCCTTCGAATGTGAAAGATAAATCTGTCGGCCATGTTCCAATTTTTATTTAAGTTAAAAATTGTGAAGGTTAAACGTTTTACGCCAACTGCTATTGAAAATAACGGGAGGGAATCGGTACGCACAAACACGGCTGATTCCCCTCCCCCCTTGCTTTTCTTAGTTTTGATTAGCGAAGATGACATTGTACCGTCTCACCGCGCATGAACGAGAGGAAATGCGGTAGGAGCGGGCCACGATGAAGAAATGCGGTGCCGTCACGCCGCGCCGAGGATTGTGAACAAGGTCGCAGCCGGAGTCGGGCCGCGGCGGATAGGCATGGTGCCGTCACGCCATGCCAAACGGATTCGCGGCGATCTTGGAAGTGGCGGCTGGAAAAAACCAGCTGCCAGAGATCATGAAGGAGGCGGCCGAAACCCCGGCCGCAGGCACCGGAAGACGCGGGACCGCGGGGTCCCGCAGCGAGAAACCGGCCGGCCCCGCACTGGCCGGCCGTTACAGGAAGAAATCAGGGGGGTTACACCCCTCGGTGTTACAAGGCGCGACCCCCTTAATGGGGGTCTCCGTTTTCATAAAGGAGGGGTAACACAACTCCCTTGGCGCATGCGCGGCGCAAAAACCGCGCTGGCCGCGCGAGCTGGCCATGCCACCAGCCGGGCCGCGACGCCGGCCGGGTCGGGCCGCCGGCCGGGTCGGGACGTCGGCCAGGGTCGACCCGGTTCAGGTCGGCCCAGGGGGTACTGGGTCGGGCCGGGCCGGGCCCAGACCCCCCGTCTTTGAACCGTTTTCGGTCTTTTGATCGTAACTTGAGCTACGGGCCTCCAATCGATGCACCGTCAGTTGCGACACGGTCCTTGGAATGACACGGGCATTTAGGTATATCGCACTCAAGGTTTCGGAATACTTTTAGTTCATCCGGGTTGGTTCGTACACGAAACCAACCGGGCGCCCGGAGCGGAAACGCTCATATCTTGAGCTTCGGACGTCTGATCGACGTGCCGTCGACTTCGTTGTTTTCCTCTAAGTGAGATGGATCTTTTGGCTTAATCTGCTCGATTTTTGGATGTCGTCGGAGTGCGGTGGGGTTGGTTCGCTCACGAAACCAACCGAGCCCCTGGAATGAAAAAGCCAATAACTCACAGACCGGGCGTCCGATTGACGCGTCACCTGTCTCATTGTTTTCCTCTTGATGAGACGGAACTTTTGGAATACTTTGCCCAAGTTTTGGTTATAGTTGTATAGTGGCCGGGTTGGTTTGTACCCGAAATCCAACCAGGCACCTAGATCGGGAAAGCTGATATCTTTCAGACAGGACGTCCGTTTGACGAACAGTCGGCGGCGTTATTGATCGCGTTGAGAAACGGTCCCTATGAGTATACCCTATGTGAGTTTGGGTTACATTTTAGATACGGCCGGTTTGGTTCGCACATGAAGCCAACTGGGCCCCTGGGACGAAAAAGCTAATAACTCACAGACCGGGTGTCCGATTGACGCGCCGTCTGTTGCGTTGTGACCCCTATGACGAGGCGGTCCTTTGAGATACTTCTTAGTGGGACTTTGAGATACTTGGATTTTGACTAGTAGCTCATGGAGCGGACCCTCCCGGAGACGAGCGTGCGGAGTACGGAGACCATGTAGCCGGCTGAGACCTGACGACTGCTTGACCGAATCGACTTAGAGTGAGTCGACTAGCCCAGTGGACGGAGCGCCCGGTATTTGGCGGCAGACCCACAGCGGACAGAGTTCCTAGTAGTTGGCAGTAGACCCACGGTACTCGACCGGAGGAGTACCTCTGTAGGCTATTAGGGGGAGCGCCCGATATTTGGCGGCAGACCCACAGCGGACGGAGCGCCCTGTATTTGGCAGCAGACCTGCGGTACTCGATAGAAGGAGTACCTCAGAGACTTGGATTAGTGAGCAGTACCTCGGAGTCGTGACAGGACCACTGTACACTCCAGAGACGGGGCTCTTCAGCAGTTACGGTTTCGTTGATGAAAATCCTGGTTTGAGCTGAGACTTATAATCTTTGTGTTACCTCATGATTGAGATGGGTCACTTGATAACTTAGGTATATGTATGGGCATATACCTGGGTAGTGGTTATCCATTGATTTCACAATCCATGTGTTTCCTCATGATTGAGATGGGTTACTTGATAACTTAGGTATATGTATGGGAATATACCTAAGTATAGGTTATCTGTTGAGATGTTTTTTGTGGTTATCATTGTTGATTTTAGTGAGACCTTGAGGGTCTCGGGGTCCCTACTGAGTATCGTTATACTCACCCCTGCACGGGATATGCATGCACCTCGTTGTGTTGGTTGCAGACGACGGGCAGTGCTGATGGAGGCCGAGTATTCGAGGAATAGACGGTACCAGGAGGTGGACTACACAACGAGTCAGTACCCGGAGGTGGACTACATGACGAGTCAGTACCCGGAGGTGGACTACACGACGAGACGACACACGGAGGAGGTTGACATAAGAGAGCCTGGAGGAGGCTATCTGTACCTACCCTTCAGGTAGGATCCGTGGTGGACGACCAGGAGCTGCGCCATCTGTACCTACCCTTCAGGTAGGATCCGAGGAGGACGACCCAGGAGCCGCTTCTGTCCTTCCAGCTGTTTTCTATTATTCTATACTTGTTCAGTTGTAGTTTTACTTTCTTTTGGGTTTGTATTCTAGTCCATTTACGTCTCATCACTTCTCTTGTACTTAGTGTTTACTTTTTCTACTTGCTTACTCTGTGGTGCTTGTTTTCTTTTATAAAGGCAATGCCTTCCCAGTTATCGGGATTTACGCCTTTGGTGCTAGTCTCCAGCCCCGGGCCTATGGAAGGCGGGCTTGGGGTAGTCACGGCATGGGCCCCAAGGACGGGTCGTGACAAAATATTTCACCATGACTAATCTAATGGGGAAAAAATCTCTATCTATTAGACTATGATTGTCGACTTTTTCTCAGTTTCTTCTTAAAAAAACTTTATTTGAAATACATGAACTAATCAAATGGTAAAATAGGAATATTCAATTGAAATATATCAATATTTATATTTTACACCCAATCCAAATAGTAATGGTCGGATCATCCGGGTCCAATACTTTTCCAAAACACGGTTCCATCGAACGGTTCCATCAAAACGGTAGCACCGGTCATGGTCTCACCAAGAAATGGTGGCACCACTGATAGTGTCACTGTTGAGGGTGGCACCGTGACAGTGGAACCGTGAGGGTGACACTGTGAAGGTGGAACCGTAAGGGTGGCACTGTGACGGTGCCACCGTGTCATCACCTAGTGGTCTCCGTTTTTTTTTCAGTTCCGACTTTTTCTGCTCCCGCAACATATCTTTTGACGTGGAAATGGTTTAATACCCCCTTCCCTTTCCATTTAATGCCTGAAAATGATATATAAAATCCCCCAAAGCCGGTCAACCTTTAACTTACCAAAACGTGTGGTTTTTCCTCAGTGTCATACCCTTTCCTCAAGCCTTCCAGTTCCTCCCCTATTGCACATTTTCCTTTTAATAAAAGAAACTATTTAACGTGCAGCCATTGTGGCCACCACTCTGGTGGGAATTATTAAATGGAAATTTTTCCATCGTGTGTAACCACCCAACCACATTGAGAAACCACGATCCGAATTTAAAGCTGTTCAATTTTCCATATCCCGTAACAACGGGATCTCATCCTTATATCACACGGATTTTCATCCTTCTTCTTCTTGGCTGGGTTTGTTCTTCCCCTAGTGTGTTTGGAGTCCCCTTTCTGAAGCAAGTGGTGTGTATGTACTACAGCCTTTACTGCTCATCCTTAGAGTCCTCGACACTCTTCCCCTGCAAATCGTGCATCCACAGTTCTTGGCGTGCAGAGTTAAACGTAGATCTTTGATCATCCAAGTTGGGTTTTTCCTTCATCTCTCTTTAGTGTGTATCATGTGGGGTAGGTATGATTTTGTTTATGTGGGTATGGATGAAACCAAACTTTAATAAAGATAATAAATGGACTTTTAATGAATTAAGGGGGTATGACTGATGTTTCTTTTGGTTTTTTTCTTATCATCGTTTATGTGTTGTCAATTGTATGGGCTCTTCCCTTTTGGAAATCATGGTCGTTGGTTGTCTTTTATTGTGCATTAATGAACCTCTGTTATTCTAAATATTTACATGATTAAATTGATTCTTAGTGAATTAACAATCCTTGTTTGATCACCCCAGTTAACCAAATAGAAAGAAGGAACTTGTGAATTGTGTGCTTGAATCTGGAAACTCCTTACTCTATTATTGTAGTATGTGTGGTGTTATTATTGACACTTATGGGGAAATATGGATGCAAATGGGATCCTCTATTGTGGTGCGGTTTTTGGTTTTGGATGTGAGGCCGTGTGGCGCCGTATGGTGAGACCTATTTTGGTTCCAGTACTTCAAGGGAGCTCACAGATCCCTTTGTTGTTGTGACTTTACGAGAGAACCAAGTGTGAATGATTAAAGTTTTGTTGGCTGTTTTTTCTTCTTTAGCTTGTGTTTATACCTGTTAGTTGCCTCGTATTACAGAATTTACTTAAAAGGAATCACTTGATCATGAAAACAAGAAAGGCTCAATGGGGAATTGGTTCTAGGAATGCGTTGTGACTTTGTTGTGGGTGGTGTACCTTTCATAAATGAAGAGTAACGAGGGTGTTTGTGCTTATGCTGGTTTTGGAACCCTAGGTTAGGTTGAGTTCTTGTTTACATATATATATAATTTTGGTTTTTATGTTTGTTATTCGTGCCCCACCGAAGTTGAGCACCTTGTGCCAAACACCCCAATTTCATGGGGAAGGGTGTTTTCCCAACACTTCTATGAGTGGATGGTTACTAGCTCCTTTTCTGCTCCCTTTCCTGAGTATCCCAAGATCCTTCAGGCAGGCTGTGACAGCCTGAGGTCCAATATAGCCTATGATTCTTTGAACAGGGTAGTTGTGGTGGTTGTCCAAGGTGTGTGTGGCCAGGTTGTTTCCCAAGTACCTTCGAGATGAGGCTCAGGTGTTTTCGAGCATGGAAGTAGTTGTTTGGGAGTAGGAGTTTGTGGGCGTGGTTATGTGTGGTTGTTGTAACCCATGTGTTTACAGGCGGGATGTGTGGTTGTGGTAGGCCAGGTGTGTGCGGGCATGGATATGGCAGTGTGACTGCGGTGAGAATGGCATGAGAGGTCCGATGCGTAGGATGTCTACAATAACTAGTGGGAAAGTGGTGCGGGGTACCCGAACATCGATGTGTTGTTACTATTACATTACTTGAATTGTGTTATTTGGGGAGTGTGCATTATTGAGGTTTGGGTGGATAGTTTTCCCTGCTGGGAGTTTTCGTTATCTCTTTTCTCACGAGGCATTAGAGTGCCTCCCCACTTGTGCACGAGAGATTTTGGATTCCCTACCGAGTATACCTTTCTACTCACCCTACTTATATAAAACTACTCTCAGGTTTCCAAGAGGACAACAGGGATTGTCTGGGACCATACTAGCTCGGAAATTTGGGTAGTTGTTGTTGTCATTTTCCTTATCATGGTACTTTACCTTTGGAGTTTCTTGTGCCTTGTATCATTTACTTTTGAACATGCATATGGGAATGGTTTACTTTTGGCTTTACTTTTACCTCCAGTTTTGGTGTTGTTGGGATTTTCTATCTTATCTCCCAGCCCTATTAAATGAAAAAAGGGGTAATACCTTCCATCTGGGGTGTGATTCTATACCCTTGGTGCTAGTCGCCACTCTGGGACCTATTGAAGGCGGGTCTTGGGGGTCATTATCACTCGTTCAACTAGAAGAAGGAAGGGTCTGGAAATCTGTTGTCCCTTCTATCCTCTTGGTGAAGGCGGGTCGTGACAGAATGGTATCAGAGGATGGGTTGAGAGATAGGATTAATCTTAAGAATAGGCATAGTGAGGATTGCATGGGATGGTAGGGAAACAATTTTACGCAATCTTGGTGCGTGAAATAGGCCAGGGAAGACCGGCTAGGACACGGGATTTTAGGGCCCCCCATGTTCCGATGCAAGGACTCTGGACCTACCGAATGACCAAGTGAGGTTACACTAATTATAGGGTAGAGACCCTAGTAAAGGCACATGCATCATAATGACTAGTGTTTTTGTATTTATTGGGAATTTTGGGGATTTAAAATGAATAAGGAGTCTAAGGAAATTTAAAAGCAATCTTCTATACTACGTGGGCTTATGCATTCCTTGTTTACCTTGCAGCTATGGCACCTAGACGATGACCATGAGTAGTGCAGGCGATTGAGGCCCAGGAGGTTGACTTGGCTGCTCGGAAGAGGATTGACCAAGAGACAGAGGAGCTGGGTGTGGACAGTTACATTCCATAGAGGAAATAGTTCCAGTTGGGCCGGAAGTCTTTCAAGGTATGATCATCTTGTTTAGTACTCTTGTATAATCCTTGATTGATATAGGAGCTTCACACTCCTTTGTTACACCGAGTCTAGCCTGTGCTCTGGGTTTAGATGCTCAGAGACTTCTAGTGCCCCTGGTGTTGAGTACACCAGTCAGAGGTCAGACCGACTTGTCTTATGTTTTCCGAGGGTGTACACTGATGATAGGGACACATCGTTCTATCAATGATCTTCTACTTTTGCAGATACATCCATACAATGTCATTTTTGGCATTGACTGGTTGTTCTCTATATGTTCCATTATTGACTATTTCCAAAGAAGGATCGTGTTTTCGGATTTGGGCGGTTGACGTGTAACTTTCATCGGTGAGTGGGGTTTCCAGGAAGGCATTCGGTGAGTGGAGCCCCACATTTCCTTGTTAGCTGAACTGTTAGTGGAGTCAGTGGATATAGAAATGGTGGAAGTCCCGAGAATCGTCAGTGTGTTTATGGACGTTTTCCCTGAAGAAGTGGCAACTCTTCCACCTCCATGTGATATTGAGTTCAGAATAGACTTGAAACTTGGGGCATGCCCGATTTAAATGGATCCCTACCGGATGGAGCCTTCTGAGTTATGGGAGTTGCAGATTCAGATTGACGATCTGATGAAGAAGGGTTTTTTTGACCAAGTGTGTCACCATGGGGTGCTCGAGTCTTGCTCGTGAAAAAGGCAGATGGTGGTATCAGGCTGTGCATAGACTACTGGAGACTGAACCAGGTAAAGGTCAAGAACCGTTACCATATCCCAAGGATAGACTACCTTTTCGACCAATTAAAATGGGCAGGATGGTTCTCCAAGATCGACCTGCGGTCAAGGTATGACCAGTTGAGGGTGAAGGAGGGTGACATCTCGAAAACTGCCTTCAGGTGCATATATAGGCACTTTGAGTTTGTATTCATAATGTTCGGTGTTACGAATTCCCCATCTGTGTTCATGGGGCTCATGAACTCTGTCTTCTGGTATTATCTAGACCGGTTCATAGTCGTGTTTATTGAATACATCCTGATCTACTCGAGATCAGAGGAGGATCATGCTGAGCATCTAGGAACGGTTTTAGAGTTCCTCTAACAACACCACCTCTATGGAAAGTTATCCATGTGCAAGTCATGAATGTGAGAAGTGCACTTCCTTGGACATGTAGTGTCTGAGCAGGGAATAGAGGTGGACCCCTCAAAGATTCAGGCAGTTGGTTCTTGGTCCATTCCTAAGATCGTGGCAGAGGTTCGTAGTTTCTTAGGCCTAGCGGGTTACTACCGGAGGTTCATGCCCAACTTCTCCCGAGTTACAGCACCTTTTATATCCTTCACCAAGAAGAATTAGGCTTTCCTATAAAGTGGTAAGTGTGATTAAACCTTCACTTATCTGAAAGGGAAGTTGGTAAGTTCCCTAGTGTTGAGGTTTCAAGAAGAAGGGGTGGCGTATGAGGTGTTCTGCGATTCTTCAAGACAAGGCATGGGGTGTGTGCTGATGCAACAGTAAGGGGTGATCTCTTATGGATCTAGATAGTTATGTTTCCATGAGCGTAACTATGCCACCCACGATCTGGAGCTTGCGTCAGTTGTGTTCGCACTAAAGTTGTGGCGGCATTACCTCATCGAGTAGCGCTTCGTGATCTTCACAGATCACAAGATCTTGAAGTATATCTTCTCCCTGTGGGACCTGAATTTGCGGCAGTGTAGGTGGATGTAGTTCCTCCAATACTATGACTTCGAAATTTCCTATACCTCGGGAAAGGGAAATGTGGTGGCTGATGCCCTGAGCAGAAAGTCACATAAGTACGTGGTTCGAGATTCAACAGATTCCTGTAGGGCGATGGAAGAATTGGAAACCCTACACCTCAATGCGAGGATGGATGATGGTTGAGGTTGCCTATTTCAGATGACAGTGAAATCCTCTCTGTTACAGTAGGTACAGGGGTCTTAGTTGTGAGACTCAGAGACTGACGTGACGTGTGATCGCATTAGCCAGGGCAATGCCCTAGAAGGATGGTCGGAGGATAGTCAGAATCAGATTCTTTTATGAGGGAAGATGTTTGTGCTGGAGAGGATACGTGAGAGAGTTCTTAGTGTATTCCATAACTCACCCCTGGTGGTACACCCAGGAGTTTCCAAGATTGACCGTGGTTTGAAGAGTCGGTTTTGGTGGCCCGGAGTGAAGCGGGCAGTGGCAGAGTTTGTAGAAAAGTGCCACATGTGTCAGCAAGTGAAGGCCGAACACCGCGTCCCAAGAGATCTGTTACAACCTTTAGATTTCTCTGAGTAGAAGTGTGATGACATCTCAATGGATTTCTTCATGGGACTACACAGTGTTCACAAGGGTTGAGATGCTATCTGGGTAGTAGTGGACCGACTGATGAAATCATCTCACTTCTGGCGATCAAGGAGTCGGGTGCGGTAGATTCCCTAGTGCAGAGGTACGTGGATGAGGTAGTGTGGTTGCATGGGATCCCGAGTTCCATAGTATCAGATCAGGAAACCCAGTTTACCTCACGAGTCTGGAGGGGATTGCAGCATGCTTTTGGAACTCAAATATGTCTTAGCGCTGCTTTCCACCCTCGGAAAGATGGATAGACCGAGCACACCATCCATATAATGGAGGATATGCTACGGGCTTGTGTTTTGGAATCTGGGGGATCGTGGGTGTGACACTTGACTTTGGTAGTGTTTTCCTACAATAATAACTATCACTCTACCATTGGCATGGCTCTGTTCGAAGCTTTTTATGGGTGGTCGTGTTGCTCACCCATGTGCTGGACAGAGATTGGGGAAGCGGGTATTCTTGGCCTAGGAGTGGTGTAGAGCACAACGGAGAAGGTTCAGCTTATATGGGAGAGGATTAAAGCATCTTAGGACCGAAAGAAGTCATATGTCGATAACAGGAGGAGACCCTTGGAGTTTGAGGTCGGGGACCACGTGTTCTTGAAGGTCTCCCCTCGACGTGGACAATGGATATTCAGCAAGGTAAGTAAGCTTTCTCCCATATTCATTGGACCATTTGAAGTGTTGCGGCGGGTCGGAGAAGTGGCTTATCAGCTAGCGCTACCACCGATGCTACTGAGAATGCATGACGTCTTCCATTTATCTCAGCTCTTTCTGTACCTATATGACAATTCACACGTTCTCGACTGGGGAAGGCTGGATAATGAGAATGAAACGACATTTGTAGAAAGACCTGTGAGGATCGAGGAATGTGAAGAGAAGGTGCTCCAAGGATGAACCATTCCATTGGTTCGTGTGCTGTGGAGCCATAGTGGGCTCGAGGAGTGTACCTGGGAATGGGAGGCAAGGATGCGCGCCCAATACCCATAGCTGTTTTGAGTTTTTTTTCTATTTTTTATACTTTTTTATGATTTAATGCTGACCTTGATTGGTTTTGGAGATGTTTTGTTTTCTTACCTTGTGAATGTTGAGAAATGTCATGACTGTGGAGAGGGGAGGACCCAATCCCTAATCAACATGCATTAAGGTTGATGCGATTAAACCTGTGCGGGTGAGTCATTGTCGCCCAAAGCGAATAGTATCTTGACATGGGGGAAAGAACTCCCTAATCCATATGACTGGATGGTGTGACCCTTGAATGGTGCATGGTTACTTGAGGGAGAGGTGTTCTTAGGTGTCGGCGAGGTTCACTCCTGAGTTGTATCTTTCGAGGCAGTTGTTCGGACCCCTCTCTTTTTTTTCTTGGGGACTGGTCTTAATTATCGAGGGAGAGAATGCTTTGAGATTTATTTGATGTAATGGCTTGGACCCTCATGGTTCAGTAATTTTCCAAAACATGGTTCCATCGAACGGTTCCCCAAAATGGTGGCACCGGTCATGGTCTCACTAAGAAACAGTGGCACCACTGACTGTGGCACCGTAAGGGTGACACCGTGACGGTGGCACCGTGATGGTGGCACCGTGAGGGTGGCATCGTGAGGGTGCCACCATGACCTCGCCGAGCGGTCTCCATTTTTTTCCTGTTCCGACTTCTTCCACTCCCGCAATGTATCTTTTGATGTGAAAATGGTTTAATACCCCATTCCAAATCCATTTAAAGCCCGAAAATGATATCTAAAATCCTCCAAATCTGGTCAACCTTTAACTTATCAAAATGTGTGGTTTTTCCTCAGTGTCATACACTTTCCCCAAACCTTCCAGTTCCGCCCCTATTGCGCATTTTCCTTTTAATTAATGAAACTGTTTAACGCGCAGCCGTTGTGGGCACCACTCTGGTGGGAATTATTAAATGGAATTTATTCCATCGTGTGTAACCACCCAAACACATGGAGAAACCATGATCCGACTTTAAAGACATTAAATTTTCCATATTCCATTACAACGGGATCTCATCCTTATATCGCATGGAATTTCTTCCTTCTTCTTCTTGGCTGGGGTCGTTCTTCCCTTGGTGCATTTGGAGTCCCCTTTCCGAAAAAAGTGGTGCGCATGTACTAGAACCTTTACTGCTCATCCATGGAGTCCCTGACGCTCCTCCCCTGCAAGTCACGCATCCCAAGTTCTTGGAGCGTATAGTTAAACGTCGATCTTTGATCATCTAAGTAGGGTTTTTCCTTCCTCTCTCTTTACTGTGTATCATGTGAGGTGGGTATGCTTTTGTTTCTGTGAGGATGGATGAAACCAAACTTTAATTAAGATAATAAATGGACTTTCAAAGAATTAAGGGGGTATGACCGATGTTTCTTCGGTTTTTTTTCCTTATCCTCGTTTATGTGTTGTGAATTGTATGAGAATTTTCCCATAAGAAATCATGGCCGATTGTGGTCTTTTGATGTAAACTAATGAAACTCTTTTATTTTGGATATTTAAATGATTAAATGGATGCTTAGTGAACCAACAATCTTTATATGATCACCCAGGTTAACAAAATATAAAGAAGGAACTTGTAAATGGTGTTCTTTTATCTGGAAACTCCTTACTCTTTTTTCATAATATGTGTGGTGTTCTGTTTGAAACTTGTGGGGAAATTTGGATGGGGATGGGATCTCTTGTTGTGGTGCGGTTGTTGGTTTAGGATGTGAAGCCATGTGGGGCCGTATGGTGAGACGTGTTTTGGTTCCAGTACTTTGAGGGATCTCACAGATCCCTTTGTAGTTGTGACTTTATAAGAGAACTGGGTGTGAATGCTTAAACTGATGTTGGCTGTTTTCCTTTCCTTACCTTGTGGTAAGACCTGTTAGTTGCCCAATATTGCATAATTTACCAAAAAGGAATCACTTGAACATGAAAACAGGAAAGCCTCAATGGGGAATTGGTTCTGGGAATGAGTTGTGACTTAGTTGTGGGTGGTGTACCTTTCATGAATGAAGAGTAATGAGGTTGTTTGTGCTTAAGTTGGTTTTGGAACCCTAGGTGTGGTTCAGGGGTTGTTTACTTATATATATAATTATGGTTTTTATGTTTATTATTCGCTCCCCACATAAGTTGAGAATCTTGTTCCAAACACCCCCATTTCATGGGGAAGGGTGTTTTTTCCAACACTCATACGAGTGGCTGGTTATTAGCTCCTTTTCCACTCCCTTTCCCTAGTAGCCCAATATCCTTCTGGTAGGATGTGATGGCTTGAGGTCCATTATATCCCAAGATTATTTAGGCAGGGTAGTTGTGGTGTTTGGCCTAGGTGTTTGCGGGCAGGTTGTTTCCCAAGTACCTTCGGGATGAGTCCCAGGTGTTTTCTAGCATGACATTAGTAGTTCGGGCCCTGGTTTTTGCGGGTGTGGTTACGTGTGGTTGTTGTGGACCAGGTGTTTGTGGGTGGGATGTGTGGTTGTGGTAGCCCAGGGGTGTGCAGGCAGAGATATGGCAGTGGGACTACAGTCAGAATGGCGTGAGAGGTTCGATGCGTAGGATGTCTTCAATAACCAGTGGGAAAGTGGCATGGGGTACCCGAACATCAATGTGTCATTACTATTACATTACTTGACTTGTGTTATTTGGGGATTGTTCCTTGGTGAGGTTTGGGTGGATATTTTTCCTTGCTGGGGGTTTTGGTTATCTGTTTTCTCACGGGGAATTAGAGTGCCTCCCCACTTATGCATGATAGCTTTTGGTTTCCCTAGTCAGTATACTTGTATACTCACCCTACGTATATAAAACAGCTTTCAGGTTTCCAGGAGGACATTAGGGATCGTGTGGGACCATACAAGATTAGAGCTTGGGGCGGTTTCTATAGTCATTTTCCTTTTCTTGGTACTTCACCTTTGGATTTTTATGTTCCTTGTATCGTTTACTTTTGAACATCCATATGTCAGTGGTTTACTTTTGGCTTTACTTTTACCTCCAGTTTTGGTGTTGTTGGGATTTTATATAGTATCTCCCGAACCTATTAAATGAAAAAAGGGGTAATGCCTCCCATCTTCTGTGTGATTCCATACCCTTGGTGTTAGTCGCCACTCTGGGACCTATTGAAGGCAGGTCTCGGGGGTCATTGTCTCTCCTTCAACTTGAAGAAGGAAGGGACTGGAAATCTGTTGTCCCTTCTCTCCTCTTGGTGAAGGCGATTCGTGACACAAATTAAATAAATATCTTGATTTCACCATGGTTTTTTTCACTCATCGTGGTTCCCAAAATATATTGGGGTATACTCCATCCATGGTTTTTGGACATTTTCATTAAACAAAACTAAATGAATAACATTGTGACTTAAATAATGTCATATTGGTGACTTTGGTTTCCCATATTGAAAAAAAATCAATTTTCATCATAGGTTAGTTCCACAATATTATAGTTTCATTAGATTTCCTCATTATTTTCCTTCAAACAATTTATATGACATGTTTTAATGAAAACATGTCTTTTTTTTCTTAAAATTTCTTATGCTTTAATAAAAATGTCTCTAATTTTAAACACTTGATTACACTAAATAAAAATAATTATAAGATAATAAGTTAAATAAATATAAAAATAAATTATCATGTTCCCCTATTCTAAATCAGTTGAATTTACTCCAGAAAAAATATCTCAAAAATGGTTTAAAACCCTACTCTTAAATAAGAAAAATTCAGATTCAATCAGTACTATTAATGAAAATTTATAACTAAAAATTATTAAATTATAAATAATTCAATAAAAAATCAATAAAAATATCTAATTATTGAATTAAACTTAAAATATGACTTCCCTTCCATTATCATATGTCGAAATTTCATATATATTCATTCATACTTTGTGATCATCTTAGAAAATATCCTTTTACTCAGCACTCTAGATAATTAAACTATAGTTATGATTAATATAAACTATAATATATCATTCTAGTATATTATAATATATCTAAAACACCCCATTATAAATCTATACACAAAAATAAACTAGACCTTTGGACATATTTTACTAATATTGTAGTTTGGTGGATAAATAATATAAAAAATTAAAAGGATCAAAAGTTGGAATAATTATTTATGTAGATTTCATTAATTTCTATTAAACTCAATCAAAATAAATCAAATATTTAATTAATCACAAGGAATCATCCATCAACAAATTTTTCATTCATTTCATTTTATTATGAATTCAAAAAGAAATAATTAAAACCATGATGAAATAATTATCATTTTTAGAGTTAGTTTTACCTATCTTCTATATTCTATACTTTTTTGTTGTTTATTTTTTAGATGAAATTAGAACCATTAATTCACAATTGATATAATCTTTATGAATCACTCTACTAAAATTAGTTAATATTACCTCACATTCTTCCCAAACATATAATTTTTCCTACAGTATATCCTTGAAGAAATCGTTTTCATTCTATTAGGCTCAAATTAAAAAATGAATTGATATTTAAGAATCTAGGTACGAAAGAAAATATGATTATAATATATATATCACAAATAATTTCTCAATTTATATACAGCCTTAGTGAATTTTAAAATTTAAGGAAGGGTCAATGTCTAAATATTAACAAACTAAAAAAATAGCCACAATAATAATAATATGTTTCCAAATATTTATCATTCAAAATATATATTTAAAAATTCTAGTAGTGTTGCTTATCCTAAATATATCTAAAGAAAAAAACTAAAAGTAATATAAAAATATTTTTTGAATTCCTCTTAATAATTCAATTTTAATATTATGAATTCAATCTTGTGATGAAAATTAGAAACAATCCAACCAATGAAAATCTTAATGAAATATATATATTTTTAAAAATTCATTAATCATTTCAAATTAAATCACAAATGAAAAAAGTTCCTGATTTTAAATAATTTATGCCATCATGTTTTAATTCTATTTTCATTATAATTTCAATTCAGCTAAGTTGAGAGATTATATTTAAGATAAATAACAGATAAATAAATAAATTAATGAGAAACAAATTGTGTTATTCAACAGAACCACCCCCACAAATAAATTCAAAAAAATCATTATTTCAACTAAAATATTATATCTCATTATATATTTTTAGTAAAATAATGATAGATCATTTTGAAAAAATTAGTGGGGAATTCATTGAAGTTGATTTCCTCATATTATGTCGATCATTAATTGAATTAGGTGTGTTGTGATTGAAATGATTTATTTTATTATCTAAAAAATATTAGTTTAATAATGAAGTGTAAAAAAATAACATTGATAAAATAATCTAAAATTAAAATCAATGAAATTAATTTTGGAATCAGTGATAGATTCTTTCCTTTATATAATATCAAAAATATAATAAAAAACATTTTAAAAGAAAATAAATTATAAGGGATATGAAGTTGAAAAATTTATGTACACTAAATGAATGAAATCCTATACTTTCTTAGGATATACATAATATTTTATCTCATCCTTCACATCCTCCTCAACAGCTTTCCCTTTTCCTATATAGGTATAAAATGAATCCTCATGGTGAATTGATTAGATTGGAATCAATAATATTCCCAGGGGTACATACTAAGAGGTAAAATGGGGAATTAGGGGAACCCAGATGAGAGGGGCGGTATAACTTGTTTTACTCCCTCTAGAATGATATAGATAAGACCAAAAAATAATAAATGTCCAATTTTTATAACTAATTATGTAGAAGAACCATTGAATCATTCTGTTAGTGATATATATTGGTGAGAAAAACATTTAAAGTGATAGGGTATACTAAAATTGATGTATAAACATTTTTGGGTGAATTCTAAGTACATGTGGCCTCTATAATATTATTCATAATTGCTTCTCATAATTTTATAACCTCTCAGGGTCCACAAAAGTTTCAATGTTATTTAGTTTCCTTCAAAAATACAACTTCATATTTTCTTTCTCATTTTTATTTTTTTAATTATCCTCTTTTATTGGTTTATATTTCTCATTCTTCATCATCTTCATTATAGTATTTACCTTTGATGTATTCCATTATAGTATGGGTCAATTGTCATTCCCATTGGATGGAGGTGGTGGGGTGTGGTTATCTAATGAAACTCACTTATATTCATTCAAATTTTTCCTTATTTATAAAATAGTATGTATGTATTCTACTTTTATTCATTATTAAAAAATGAATCATATGAATAAGGGGTTGAAGTAGTTTGGTGTGTTGGATATAACTCATGTACCACCTGTTGAGTCACTAGAAAAACATATTTGGGTTTTTATTTATATTTTTAATTGTTATTGTAGTAATCGAGATACCAAAGTCAGAAATATATTTTTTTCTGGAATAAATCCAAATTTCAATGTCATTACATCATATTTAAAATCATGTGGGTAACTATATGAGAGGGGTGTTCAGGGGATAGATTTGTTTTTCACAAATTGGGTGTTTCTTTTTAATATGAGTCAGGTTTTATAGAGACCATAAATATTTGGTTCTTGGGAGACAGTACCTCCCACATTTTTTGCTCATTGTTTTCTTAACTGTGGGGTGAAACTATGTGAGTTTTCCCTATCATTTAATTTTTTGAAATGAAAATTTTCCCCTCTAGTTATTTAATCCATTCACCCACATTTTTCCTCCCATGCATATATAGATTAATCTCCAACATTGGGAGTTCATTATTATTTGTTTTTTGTTTCATTTTCATTGATTTTGATGTTTTTTTAGGAATTTTACATTTTTCTAGATTTCTTCATCTTTCCCCCTTATCTTGGTTTTTTTCTTCAATTTCCATAGAAAGTGGAAATACTATATGGTGATTTGGATGAACATAGGGTTATTAATAGTGGTTTTTGTTTTACTTATTTTATTTTAGTTTCATGCGCACTTATCCTCTGAAAATATATTTGTTTTCTTTGAAGGAAATAAGGATAGAGCTGTTTCAGAGGTAGGTGTCTCAATTTAAAGGCATTTTCCATTTCTAAACATTGAATTATTTATCAATGATGATATATATTTATCAAATTACAATTAATGTTCTTTAAGGGTGATATTTATTTTACGTATTATGTGATACAAGGTTTACATTTTCAATTTGATGTATTATTGAGTCTTTCCCTGGGGGTTTATTTTTAATTCATCCAATTCATTTGATAAAATTGATCAAAGAGTAATTTTTCTTTATAATGGTTTCTTAAAAAGGGTTTTAAAGAGTTTTTTATGTTATATATTCTTGAAATGAAATGGTTATAATTTTTTTAACCAAGTAATCTTTTAAAATGGCTTTAATGAATGGTAGTTGTTGTGTTGACATGTTTGTATATAAGTAGCACATGAAAAACTTTGGGTGTTAAGATGTGTTGTCTGAGTGATCAAGAGAGGATTTGGGTGGAAGTATAAGAGAGCTTACAGTATGTTAACTAAGATACCATAGGAGAACTTGAGATTTAGGCCCAGGTATGACCATGAGTGTTTCAAATTTCAACCAAATTTCATAGATAGCTATAATATTCTTTTTTATATTAACTAACAATAGACCCTTTTTGTTGGATGTCATAGTAGAAATTAATTATTCATGTATAATTAATATTTATCATTTTATTATATTAGATAGATATTTCATTATAATATCTTTCATTATTTCTATTTCAACTAATTTGATTATATAATGATGTTATGCTTATAATCTCTTTTATCCCTTATTTGGTATGTTGTGAATGTTTAGGCTTTGTGGATTTTATTTCATTATTTGAGCCCTACTAATTCATATTTCTGAAACATGTTCTGTTTAAGGGAAAAAATGGAAGATAAAATGATTATTTTAAAGTGAAATATTTCCAATGTGTAATAGATTAGAAAAATGAAATTTCAAGATAGATTTATTGGTTTTTCATGGTTTAAAAACATAAAATTGATCCATGGGCCTATCATAGTGGTCTTTTTTCCTCACACCATACATATTCCTTTGGTCATATATAGGCTTTGTTTTAAAAGTCATTTTATTGGAAGATAAAACCTACATTTTAGTGTCTTTCCGTGATTACCATTGTGTGAGTATATTTTTATAGAGAAAATGTGATATCAAGGGGTAAACTCATGAGAAGTTTTTTTATATATCATTGGGATGATATATTTTGTAAATATTGGATATTTATTGTTTTCGTGTTTTTTTTGATATTTTTACTTTGGAAATCATTTTTATATCTTGGATATGACATAATGTATAGGATGATCTCATGTTGTTTTTGGTATATACTTACAATTATTTCTCCCTTAGTATAGTTGTATGCTTATATCTATTGATCCTACTTTACCAATAAGAGTGTTTATCAAATTAATGGATGGTTTATGTCTGGTTACAAGGGGTACTACCATTCCAGAAAATTTAATTTTCATTCTCTAGTTATTTTCTCCAGCATGTGGGGATCAGCAAAAATCTTTAAGCCTTGTGGTGTCACACCATGAGTTTTTATGGATTATTCCATTTATAATAAATTCAAATTTACTGATGGGTTATGTTACATGCTACACCATGTAAAACATTCTTGATATGAATAAACATGTCAATGTTTTTCTAAATGCACCACTGATTTTATCATTCATTAAATGTAATATTATGTTTTTCTTTTGTTACACACAATTCAGAGTGTAGATTTCACTATACGCAGCACAGAGTGTAAACAAAACATGACACAATATTGTTATGATAGTAATCAAATAGTTGGTGTAATCGAGGGTAGGAATATAATTAAATCAATAATGAAAATAATTTACACATGTTTATATAACTAACTCTCTAGTGACTAATTAAATAGAAATGAAAATAAAAAACATTTTGAAAATAAATGAAATTCATTCCTAAAAATCAATTTTTATTCGCAAAAGTGTGTTTTATATAAATAAATTAACCGTATAGATTTTAATTAATTATTTTAATAATTTATATTTAATATATATTCAATAAATTTTTTAACATTCATCCAATGTATTTTCTAGGCAATAGATAATAATAAATGAATTTTTATTCTTAAAACATTTATTTTTTCTAAAAATGGTTTCGCCTCCTTTTATTGGTGAAATAATTTTTTAAAATAATATTTGTAAAATTTTAAAAACTAATATTATAAAATAAAATTATTTTTTTAAAACATAATGTCAAAATTATCTTAAGGTTATTTTTTTGAATTTTTCTCAGAAGTTTTATTGTTTGATGGACAGTAAAAAATACAGAATTTTAATTGAAAAATGGATTTTACAATTATTGATTTTAAAGATAAATTATATTTTAACTTTTTTTAAATTAATTATTAAATAAAATATATTTCAATTAATTATAGTTTTTTCATTTTAATTAATATCATATTTAAATTTTATATAAAAATATTTCAAACATTTGATCTTTTCTCTTTTAAATCCTACTTTCTCGTCGAATATATGGGTTGATTATAAATAAAATTTTACAAATTATATGAATTTAATTTATAAATATAAATTACATATATAAAATAATAATAATTTATATTTTATAATATGTTAAATTTTATTTTTTATCAATGTAATTAGTTAAAATAGTTAAAATTCATTATAGTAATTAAGAGAAAAACAAGTTTACCAAAGGACTAAAAATTAACTCAAATGAAAAAATGACCTATAAACGTGTCCAACACACATTGGATGGCCATATTTGGACCATAAAAATCCTATTATATATTTTTGTGAAGTACTTAAACATATTTTAGGTAAAAATGTCTGTACACCTAACTTCTATTAAAAAATTCCAAGTGTATCCTCTACCCCACTTATAATAGGAAACCCCCTCTCCACTTCTCTTAACACATTCAACAAACATTTATCAAATGATAACTTCAAAAATAACTTCTAAACATCCATACTATCAATAAAAATCCTTCCTTAGGGAATAATTCCAACCGAGTAAGACCTTTTGTGGAAACTAATAGGAGATACTCGAAAACGAGGTAATGTTCATCAACATACATTTTTGTTTTATTTCTTATTCAAACCCCTAAATTATTTTTATATCATGATTATATAATATCCAATGTAAATCCATGTTATAATTTGTTTTTATGTTATGGGTGTGACCTAAAACCACACACATTCTATCAAATGGTCCATGACATCATCATTCATGTGTAGGGCCGACTACCCCCTCATGAAGCGATGTAGTTAGTTTTTACATTACCACCTCTTAGTGATTGTAATAATGATGTATATTATGTATATATGATATATATGGTATATATAATTTATTTTTGATCCTATAATTATTATATAACACTTAAAATTAGGGTTCAATTTTTTGAGAATATGATAACGTCGTTCGTGTGTACGATGGACTACCTCCTTGCGATGCGATTAGATTCATTCAGACAATACATGGGATTTATTGAGGTTAAGTTTAATATAAATATGTGATAAATATAATATAAAAATGTTAATGGAATGATGATATATATTTCATTGAATTTTCATTCTTTAAATATGACAAGGAAATGAAAACAACGTTCATGTGTATGTACGACCAATCATCACCATGAATATTATATTTCATTTCCTATTTCTATATATTATAGATTATTGTAAATACATATGTACTGAATATTTTTGATATTTATATTATGTTTTACATTCTGTAAATGATTAATTCATGGTCAATTTTATAGGACAAAAAATAACAAGTCAAAACATTTATGAAAAATAAAGATGTTTTTACCAAAAATATGACATTAACTTTAAATTGATAATAAAAATATTATAAAAGGTAATAATAGAACCATAAATTTTATATTATATATTAATATGGTTATATTATATATGTATAATAAATGTATATTAATTAAGTTAGTGGTTTTAATGAGTATGATATAAGTGAGGACTTAAGGGTAGTGATTTCTGTCTCACTTTTAAATTTCCGGATACACATACCATATTCACCAAATAATTATTTTCTATGGTGTATATCATACCCTATGACATGATATATCATTAATATACCTCATTTATGAATTATTATGATTTTCAAATTTGAGACGTAAGTTATGTTATGAACATATATTCTTTCACAAGGTGTATATACATCCCCATGGACAACTAATGTCATTAAATTATTTATATTAATGATATTTTATGTCTAATTTAAGGTTATACCTTCATGGGTCTTATGATTCCAGGATTTAAAATGTAGTAAGAGTTTTATGTTGTAAACTCATCATTTATCGATATTTTTTTGTACTATTAATCTAGAGATGAAATATAATGACCAATATCACAAAATTTCTCATGAATTTTCTTCTCTATTGTTTATTCATGATATCTCCATCTAATTGTCCCATTTTAAAATATTTGTTAATTATGATAATTAAGAAAAAAAATTAAATAAAATATGAAATTATTTCTCCCTTTGGTCGGAAATCTATCTTCTTCCAAAACCATGTTTTCTAAAAATGTTTTCAATTTCTTTTAAAAGATATTTAAATATTGTTTTTAAGGAAAATGGAAATTTAAAAAAATTAAGACTTTTATATGATTTTAAAATAATCCTTTATAATATTTCAAAATTTTTTTCATATAAAAAGTGTATATGAATTTATTATATTTTTAACATATTTTTAATTGTGGGAAGGATATATTTATAATAATTCATTTCAATGATCATTTCAAAATTTCCTTCCATATAATATGACATTTTCTGGTTTTACATATACCTTAAGAGAGATATTATAAAATGATTCAATTCAAATTCGTTCTATGAATGGATTATTATTATTTTGGTATGATGTGTATGGATACCATTTAATTTCCACTCACTATTAAAATTTTAAAGATATTTTAACGGAACACATTTCTTTTCCATGGCTCAGTCGTGATTAAAACATATTTAAATTAATACCATTCTATTTTCATGGTAAATCATATGTTAATGAGAATAATGTGTATTTTTATAACTTTAATGATGATATGAAATATCTTTTTACATTATTCTTGTGGTGGTTCTTGGACATTACATATATGATGGGGTGGGCTAGATTTCACCATGTAATCCCATTATAGCTTATACAATGTGGTAACCCAGATATGGAAGGTTATGCCCATTATAACTTATATGAGGAGACGACCCTTATAACACCGAGTAATCTCGTTCCTCCATATATTATGGGAAGTCCCATATAGAGACTAGTATATATGTTCGAGCTTAAACGATTGGGTGGAATATAGATAACACCAATGCATTGGGTGATGATAAATTTTTTATATGCTAAGAGTGTAGAGGGGAGGTCATCACTGTCCAAAAATAAGAGGTAATATGAGAGTTCATTATAAACCCAAAAATATAGGTTATATGTGAGGTTTTCCCAAGATCAAAATAATAGGGTATACATGAGTTCATCCCATGCCTAAAATAAGATATTATACATGAGTTCATCCCAAGAAAAAAATAACAGGGTGCATATGAGTTCATCCAAATCCCAAACTAATAGGATACATGTGAGGTCATCCCAATCATGAAACAAGATGATATATGGGATTTCATACCATTTCCCAACCTAAGAGGATAAACTTGAAGTCATCTCAATCCCTAAAGTAGATACACTAGTGATTATCCCAATCTAATCATATTATAAATGTCTATATTGGTATCCTTGTCATATTATTTTATACGCTTATCCGTATTCTATAAATCTAACATTATTCCTATAGTATTCACTCATGGATGATTTTATTGATTATATTATGATTTATGTATTATGAAATGCCAATATTCTTTCCATGAATAATGATTATAATCTTTAAAAAGAAGGGTATGGTTTTTAAATATTATGATCATTTTCTCATACCCTCATTCTCATTATATGCTTATGTACCACTCTTGTTTACCCTTACTAACAATTTGATCTAAACTTTTATAAGGATTCGTTGCTCTATGATATGAAGAAAGGTTTTTATGTAAGTGTACAAAAGGGGCGATCATTATGGGAGACATTGAAGATATTTTATGAATTATGTAGTTTTTGTTCCATGTTTCCAAAGACACTTAACTATTGTTGTCCTGAAGAATGTGTGTGTGTGTGTGTGTCATTTATTGAATAATCATAAAAAAAAATATGTAATATCCATGTATGAAAAGACCTAGGTCCCAATAGTTGGTATAAAAATAAAGGATTAATTATCCTTTGGAAACTGGGATAAGAAAACCTTAGTGATATCCCTAGGAATATTTATATGGATATGTCTACAATTGTATCTAAGGATAAGTCTAAAAATGACTCAATGTTTATGAAAATGTCCTGTTATTTTGTTAATTTATTGAGAGAGTGCTTTTCATGGAATCACATATATGTCTAGAAACTACAAGTGGATTGGGAACTGGAATAGACGAACATAGGGGAAAAACATTAAAATATAATATTAATCTATAATCTATCATGTACTATTAAATGATAATGGTCCTTGATGCACACCTGGTTTGAAACTCTCAAGAGATAATATTTGGAAACTTCTAAACTCTTTATGAAATACCATGATGGATTTAAATTGATTATAACAATGATTGACCCTATAAAAACCTATGGTGTCAAAGATAAAGAAAATAATTTCATTATTTATCCATTCTATAATTAATGTTCATGATTATATAGTTTCCCATTATGATTATTGTCACCCATGCTTTGCTTTTTTGGTTTTAGTTAATGCTGGGAACCTTATGGAATTGGGTTAACATTGAATGTGACAAGTAGCCAAATAATATATTGACTATGTTGAATGATATTGTGATTGTGCCTAATTAGTTTTCATGGAACATGATTTATAGCATGTGCCTTAAAAAATCTTAAACTCATTAAAGAAGAGAATGAAAGAGTTCTTGGAGAGATCGGGTGATGGTAACTGTAGAGGAATGAATATTCAGTTTTTTATATGTCAATGTTATGGGAAGAATCACTCATGGTAATGTCTTAAAGGAATGTGAAGATGTATTATGTTAGGTGAAGAAGGCCACATTATAAGTAATTATCAAGAGAAAAGGAATTTTTTATTTAATGTATTATATGGTAATATTGGTCACCCAACGTTATTATCAGTAGATTAATGTTTTATGGTTGGAAATTATGGGAAGTAGGAAAATAAATTTCTTAAGAGAAAATATCAATAATTAAATCAGCATGTTTTTATGCGTATGTGTTTTACTTTTATGATAAAGGCAACAAACACAATCAATGAAATATATGTGTTTTTCTATTAGTGTTGTTTATGAGAATGAATAAATTGATTTTTGTGAATGTTACTACATGAATACTATTTAATATTTTAGGAATGAAATATTATATAATATGATGATGAAGCATGGTTAATGGTTGAAAATGAGGTGGAATGATTGATGTCTATATGTAATGGAATTCCAGAATTATGTTAGATGGAACTTCAAGTATAAATTTTTTATTAAGGATTTCCAAAAATATATTGAAGGGCGTTGATGACCTAAAAATGATTTAATGTAAAGGTTATATTTCGATTAAGTGAATGTTACTATTATTGTGTTTATAATGTTGAGAAAATTTTTTCTCGATTGGTTAAATTGATGGTTTATATAGATGAAGTAAATTTTATTACAATGATTAATATGGAACTGATTATCGATTTGTTGAAAAAGTGTTCTATTCTATCAAGGTTGAAGAATAATTTTTTTTATTTAAGGAATATATTCAATAGTCTAAGTTTTATTTAAGGAATAAAGAATCATGTATGATTTGAATGTGGCTTTATGGTAATTTGGGTTATTAACATGTTTCAAGAGAATAATTAATAAAGGTATTCACATATTTGGTATGCGAATATCAAGAGATACTTTATGAAATATTTACACTCAATGATAAACTTATTTTGGGAAATTTATTGACCTTCATTATAAAGTTTTGTATTTTCAACTTTCAGAAGGGTAAAAGGATAACCATTTAAGATATGGATTATGATGATCATTAAATGAGATTTTATATATTGTTCTTTTTCAATATGAAGATTTATTCATGTTGGATAACTTATTCAATCCATTTTTCATTGATGATAACTAATGATACATGAAATTACATATAATTCGATAAATGGATCTTATGATCCATTAGTTTTTCAGGAAAAACACGTTCAATATCCTTTCATAGAGTAAAAGATGAAGATAAATTTATTCTAGGAACCACCAAAGGGTGAGATTGGGTATATAAAATAGAATAAAATAAAGGAGTTATTTACTATAGTGAAAAATTATTCATCATTCAGAAAAGATCATGAAACAAAAAAATTATTATAGTACCTTCATTTCCAATGAATCAAATGGTTTTGTGCATCATCACGGAGTTATGTATTTGTGATATTTATATTTTTTGATTACCGAATTACATGTTATTAGTTATCATTTTCACGTTGAATAATTATTTACGATTTCTTTCATATCGAAATCTTCACCTCCCACCCATGTTCTCTTATTTGGAAACCTAGTTATGAGTTACATTGGGTAACCATCCTGTTTCCAACATTCCATTTTAATGGAATATATATTAATCAAATATATGACATGGATTTCTATTAAAGGTATTTCAATTATTAAAACATTAATTACCCATAAGAAATTTTATGGAGAAATTCATTTTAATGAGGGTAGAATGTAACACACCAAGTTTTTATGAATTAATCGTTTTGGAATAAATTAAAATTCTATGATGGCATGAATTACATGCTACAAAACTTTAAGACTAATTTATACCCAAAACCATATTCATCTTACTTTAAATTAATCATTTATGTTGTATTCCATTACACACAATACAATCGTTTTCCTGTGTTACACAAAATTATGATTTTCTCATGAAAGATATGCATCATTAGATTTAAACCAAAGAAGACATACAATTATTGTGATTGTTATCGAACTTCCATTGAAATGGTGAGTATGAATAATATAAACTAAATGATGAAAATATTTTTATACTTGTTTATATAATGAATTATTTGGTGTCAATGTAATTATAAATGACAATAAAAACCTTTTAAAAATAAATTGAAATATTCTACCAAAAATCTTTTTTTCAAACAAATGTTTTTTATAAAAATGGATTAACAAGATAACCATTGGTTAGTTATTTTAATGATATTTATATATTATGTATTAAGTAATATTTTTAAAATTAATCTTACATTTTTTATAAACAAGACATAATAATAAATCCAAATATACAACTAAAACTACATTTTTTCTAAAGAGAATTTGTGTCACATTTTGTTGGAACACTCATTTTAAAACTAATTTTTACACTTTAAGAAATTTATAGTGATTAAAAAAATCATTTTTTAAATAATGATATCAAAATTAAAATAGTGTTACTTTATGGTATTTTTCTGAGAAGATTCGTTTTTTTATGAATAGTGAAACATACTGGATTTTAATTCAAACCCACATGTTCATGGAATTTATTGGTAATGTTAAATTAAATTTTAAATTGGATTTGAAGTATAATTGTAACAATTATACATATATTAATCCACCTTAGGTTATTTTAATAAATCTAAAATTGAAATTGGATATAAAAACATTTCAATATTTTGAAGTTCTCTCTTTAAAAGACCCACATTTTCATCAGGTCTGTGGGTTTAATTTTAAATTATTTTTTCCAAAAATTTGAATTGAATATTGAAAAATATATTCAACATTGGGAATAATAATAATATTTAATTTCTAATAAGTTAAGAATAATTTTTTACCACTATTATTAGTGAAAACAGTAAATATTTATTATAGTAATTAAGATAAAAACTAGTTTACCAATTGACTAAAGTTTAAACATTAGGGATAAATAACCTTAAAACTATTACAGAAAAAATTTTATAGCCTTATTTAAACATTAAACAACTTATTTTTCATTTTTTTCAATATTGAAGTCATTTTTTATGTAATAACATGGGTAGACCAAACAAATTTCAAAATATCCATGTGTTTCCCCTCTTTCACATATAAAAGGCCACTACCTCTCCCCCACTATTCACACCTTAAAAACCAATTTATTCAACCAAGACCTACCAAAATAGATTCTAAAATTACATTATCACAACATATAATCCTTAGTCTATTAATAGATTAAAACGAGTAATTTCTTTGGTGCTAACCAAAAGTAGATACTCGATGAAGAGGTAACATTCATCAATGAACATTTTTGGTTTATTTCTTCCTCAAACCCATTGAATTATTTTTATATAATTATTAAATAATATCATCAGTATATTCTATATACTGAGACGTTTCTATGTTATGAGTAAGATCTCAAACCACACACACATCCATAAAATGGGAAATTAAATCTTGTTCTTGTGTACGATAGACTACCGCCTCACAATACAATGTCGTTCATTTTTTCATTACCACATCTTATGTTTTGGAATAATGATAAAAATCATATTTATATATGGTTTATATTATATTAATGAATTAATTATTCTTCTAAAATTAATATATAACACATACCCTCATTCTTTCCATTTTTAAAATATCATAACGTTGTTCGTGTGTACGGAAAACTACCACTTGGCGAAGTGATGTAATTTATTCAGGTATTACATGGAGTGTATTGAGAATGGGTTGAAATTTGATCCAAGGATAAAATTCATATTTTTTATTAATGGTTTATTTTTTGGTGGAATGATGTTTATGGAACCTATTTCTCTTCCATTGGTCATTCATTTTTCAAGGATATTGGTATGGAAGCCATTTCTATTCCATATGGAAATAATGTTTAGAAGAGTTTAACAAAAAACCCAATGTATTTCCATTGGTTAATCAAACTGTAAATGGAATAATAGTTATTTTTATGAATTTTGTGATCAAATGAATGATCTTTATACATTAGCAATGTTCTATTTATTGGAAATTACGTATATGATGTTCCATCCTAGATAACGCCTAGTAAGCTTGTTATAGCTTATATGATGGGGTTTACTAGATAGATCTGAGTAAGCCATTATGTCTTATATGATGGGGTAACCCAAATAATTTTTTGTAATCCCATTATATCATATACAAGGGGATTACCAGATAGTACCAGGTAATCAAATTATATCTTATATGATGGGGAAGGCATCATAGGGATCCAATGCAGTAGGTAATGATAAATGTTCTATGAGCTCATAGAATACATGGGAGGTCATACCAATCATGAAACAAGAGGGTATATGAGAGACCATCCCATACCGAAAATAAGATGGTATATAATAGAAATTCCAATCTCGGAACAAAATTGTATATGGTAGTTAAACCCAATACTAAAACAAGATGTTATATGACAGTTCATACCAATCCTAAAACAAGAGGGTATATGAGAGTTCATCCATTTCCAAAAACAAGAGGTTATATAGGAGGCCATATAATCCCAATACAATGGACTAATCAAGATTTAATCATAATCCCTAAACAATAGGGTAAACAGGAATCCATCCCAATATTGAAGTGGGTACACGAGTGATTAGCTAAAGCCTAAAATGTTATAAATTTATTGGTAGGATTCCTTGAAATTTTATTTTCTATTATTATGTCAATGAAAAAAATCTATATCTAATTCCTATGGTATTATCTCATTTATCATCTTCATTATTATCTTATGATTAATGTATTATAGAATTCAAATCTTGATTCCATGACTCATGATTATAATCTTTGTTATGTATGGTATGGTTTTCTAATATTATGATCATATTTTCATGAACTTATGCTCATGTTATTATTATGTATCTAACTTGTTTACCCATACTGAGAACATGATCTATCACATTCATAAGTTTCCTTTCCCTAGGTTAAAAAGATATGTTTTTAATTAGGTGTATAAATGGGGTGATCATTCTAGGAGACATTGATGAATTCCATGAATAAATAAGTTTGTGTTCAAAATTTATGTACACACAAAACTATAATAGTACTCAAGAATTTGATTGTATAATGTATTTAACATTCAACTAAAATGATGTAATATCCATGTATGATATTCACTAGGTCTCTATATGTTCCATTTTGGATCAGTTGATTGGTCATGTTTACTCAGGTTGGTTCTCTAAAAAATGGCATCAGAGGATTACTATTTTTGGTGGTTGTCAGTAGATTGGATCTAGGCCCTTCTAGATTCAATATATAATAGAGGAGGAGTTCATGGATAGTTATTTTTCATGTAAAACATCACATTAATATGGGTTTTCTGGGATATTATATTTGTTTTGATCCTAGTTATAGGTTTTCTAATTGGGATTTTAATTTATTTCTCTATCTGTCATGAGTTATAGGGTGAGACTATAATTTATGCTGAGTTTTAAGGTGAAATGGTGAATTTAGAAGGTGCTTCATGCCTTAGGAGGATAGTTAGAAAAAAACGTTTAGCTTTACATATTATCCTATAGTGGATCATTCCTGTTTAGGGCACGATTTCCTAAAGCATCCAGCTAAACATTTCATAGTGGTAAAGCGTTTAACATGTTGAAAATTTATCCCCTTTTAAATTTGAATTTTTTTTTCTAATCCTATTTGTTGATAATAATAATTATAGTTTATTTTAGTTTAAATGGGTTTTTTTATCTTCAATAGAGTATTGAATGAGATTTTTATTTTTACTATTTGTAGACAACACCCCCTAAAAGGGCCTCATCTAGGAATAGTCAGGGTGTTGTAGAGAATGTCCCGTAAGTGGACCACGTAGTTGGTCTAGATTTAGGGTTGTTATTTATCCATATGGTCTAGTTCCTATCCCAATATTATGGTAAAAAATGGAAATGGTATTTTTTTAAGCACAGGAGTTTACTAAGAAGAATAAACTGGTCATTCATTGGGAAAAAAGAGGTCATGGTTGGAGGAGTGGTTGAAATAAATTGAGTGAATCTTTCTGTTTTCAAAGACCTCTTTGACCTGAAATGTTTTATATACCAAAAACATGTTATAAATAAGGGTTAGGTAGTATTTAGAATATTTGGTTTTATCTAATGGGGATAAGGATCCCTCATGGAACATTTTTAAGGTATATTTTAATCATCATTTATACCTGAAGACCATAATGGAATTGAAGGCCTATGAGTATATGATATTGAATCAAAGATTTCATTTGGTGCTAGAGTATGAGTTTTGGTTTACCTAGTTCGTTCATTTATCTGTTTAACTTGATTAATTATTATTTTTTGGGACAAAATTTTTATATGGTCTTGAAGACTCGGATTAGGCCAATGATTATCCTTTATTTCTTTACAACCTATACTGAGGTAGTTGATAATTCATAAATATAGGAGGAATGATTGTCTAGGAAATAGTTCTTAGTGGTGCTCAGTTAGTGGGTGGTATACATAACTCATCAAATAGTATAAAGGACGAGTGAGATGACCATATTTAGGATAGTGGAAAGAGTGTTAAATAGTTTTTGAGTTTGGATCGAGGGGTTTATTCATGGCATAAGATGGTGGAATGTTAACAATGTGGAAAGGATGGCCATATTGGGCCAAATTTTCATGTGGCACTGAGGATGTACCATCGATGTGGGCCTTCAGGTTATCTTCATCACTTATATAATGCTTCTGCACTATGTATTAGCATTGGTTTCAAATTTTCTACTACTTCCCAAGTGTTCTATGATGATTCTATGGTTGAAGGATCTCACCCCCATGTTAATGGGTGTTCTCACCATGTAAAGAGGGATTAAGGTGAGACTGAGTTGGGATGCCTTCATATAGAAGATAGGAACCATAAGACCCAAAATCTCGGTAGGCCACCTTGACAAGTTCAACATTCATTACTTCTTCCATGGAATCTATTCTATTTTATACTAGTGATTTCCATATTTACCTAACTAATGTTTCTTGATTCCTTCAGTACGCAAGTGATGTTGATCCCTGTTGTGATGTATTTTCATGTATCACTGGATTGTAAGATAGTGCATGGTTTTATGTGCTAGGAATTTTGTGTTCTAAATGATGACATGGAAGTTAATGGGGATTTGTTCATGTTGGAACAATATATTTTTACCTCATCATTAGTATGGATTGGTTGAATAGATTAAAGGCATAAATAGGTTAATATCACTGAAGGTTTGAGTTTATATCTCATGATTGGAGAACATTTTTCTCCTAGGGTGAGTGGGATCCATAATTAGAGTGGAAATAACCCATTATTTTAGATATAGGATTTATTTTTTTCTATTTATCTAGGAATTTCTTTGATACCTCGTAGAATATTTTAGAAGGTTGTATTATGGTGGTCATATATGGGTACCTTGGTGGGTTTTGGGCATATTTTTCTATGGTTTCACCCCATTAATTGTTAATTTTAACATCAATATACTCCCCATTACATGATGAAATTCCATACCATCTTACTAGATGTCTCAGACCAAGCAGAAAGAGATGAGTTCTCTGTTATATGACCTTTATATAAAGGCATGTGTCCGTCCATGAATTCCACCATGGAAATCTCCAAATATATTTGTAAATAAGGTAGATGGAAATGTCCAACTCTATATATATTATCATAAAATTAATCCGGTGTCTATAAATATTAAAAATGGAACCTCATTCACTGGATCACTCTCAGGATATCATCTCTCGGCTCGAATTTCACCTCCTAGGGTATCGATCTCTCTTGGATGGTGTTGGATCCTCCACTCTGCACTCCTATGGTTCTTTTTTTTATTACTCTACTTTTGGATACTCTCTCCCTATGTTCCCACTTCACTATGGGTCTCCTCTATCTGTTGCACCCCCTTTCTCCATGAAGGTGCTTTTCTTTATCCCCAATTTTCTATCCTTCACTCTGACCTCACATTCCATCGCCCCTCTCAAGGTTAGATCTGGATCTATAGAAAAATTAACGATTTGGGATAAACATTTTCACAGCTATGGATCTTCTTGACAACTATATTTTTCTTCGTTTAGGGTTTCAGACCTTGGTTCCTTTCTAGGATTTTATCACCTATTGGTGTTTTATTCTGGGAGTCCTTTCATTTATCTAGGTTCACACTCTTCATCGATGGATTAGGTTTTTCAAGTTCCATGCTCATGATTCCAATGAAGGTTTGTTTTATACTTATCGATGTCCAATATATTTATAACTTCTTGATGGTGTTCTATTTGTGATTATAGTACACTTTTTTTCATATTTTTTTTTGGGATGGTCATTGGGTTTCTCCCAACAATATCATTTTTTTCATTTTGTTGAGGTGTCATTAAATTGTACCAGTGTTTGGTTTCTTTTTGATACATTGGGTATAGATTACGACTCATCATGATGCGATGTTCTATAAATGAATTAATGTATTCTCTTATTATATTCCTAGTTTTGGTGATTTGGTTTTTATTGACTTGATGGGGAATGAAAAAGACTTGGTGAGATACTTACGCAAGCTATGACGGTTTTTAACTGTCTTCGATGTCGGGTGTGGTTGTTGGATGGTGGTGATGAAACAGAGATTGATGCAGATGTAAATAGTGATAACTAATGATAGTGAAAATCATGATAGAGATTACTATAAAATGAAATTGGGTGACAAGGGAAATTCTCTGGGATCACATTGGGTGTTTGGAAATATTTTGAATTTTGAAATGTGGTATGGTGTACTTTTATTTTTGGTTCCCTCCTGGTATGTAGGTTACCACTCATCCATAAAGTGGTATTTGAAAACCAATTAAAAAAATTAATTTTCAGTCAGTCAATCAAGTGTCCATAAAGAATAAATACTTGTAGTGTGGAATTTAGGATCTTTTTTATATACATATAGGATCTCATTGGTTTTCAAATATTTACATGATGTCATGGTACCACCAAATGAGTTTTCTAGAGGAGGATATTCCTAAGATATATTTTTGATGGATGTATATAAATTTTTGAGTTTTTTGTTATGAAATTTGCCCTTATTGATGTACATGTTGTATTTATGGCCTTAAGAAATGGTATCTTCTATCACCAATTACACTCATTCAAATTCATGTTTAATAATTAGAACAAGGTGTATTACATGATGGAGGAGGATCATGCTGACCACTTGGAGAATATTGGGGTACTTTTGATAGAGTGTTATCTAGATGAATAGTTATCCAAAGGATAGTTTCTGATTTAGGAGGCGATGTTCTTGGGCGACATGATTTTTAAAACATGAGTTTCAGTAGATCCTGATAAGGTTTGGGAAGTCATGTCTTGGGGGAGACACAAGAATTTTTTCAAGGTTAGTAACTTATTAGGGTTTGATGTGTTTTATAGAATCTTTATTCATGACTTCTACATTATAGATTCTCCCTTAATGGTGTTGACTAGTATAAGGGTACCATTTGAGTGTAATGAAAAGAGATTGAATTATTTTGAGGAGTTTCATGACTTTTTTATTTCCAAATTAGTATTATTTATTCTAGAGTATATGAAATATTATGGGGTGTATTGTGAAACCTCTGGTATGTGGTTTGGATTTTTGTTGATGCAGGATGGTCATGGGGTCGACTTTGTATCTTGGTAGTTATTTCTAGATGAGTATAATTATCACATCCAATAATTAAGATCTATTATGAATGCATTTAATTTTTAGAGTAATATACTCTTCAAATATATTTTTAAAGATTACTCGGATCATAAATTTTTTATTGATATCTTTATGTAGAATAAATTAAACATTAGCAATTGATTTTGTGCATCATATATCAAGACATTTAATATCAATATAACTTATAAAACTGTGAAGGGAAAAAATTATGTTTCTTCGAACATAATTTTTCTAGTATATATTTCTTGAGAATCTGGGAATGAGTGGATTTTCATAGGATTGTTTACATATCTGTATCTAGTGGTGAAGTAGGATAAAGAGTAGGTGTTGTGGACCAGTGTGTTTGTCACACAATTTATTGTCAATCGAGTTCATAGAAAGCATGTATTTTACCATGAGTTTCAGATGATGGGGCGATCTCTTATGATTGATCTAGATCTCCAGATGGTTCCCTTCACTTCGGGAAGTGGAAGTGGTTCCTATGGGCTTGAGTCTGGAGGTGATTCATTAGGGGAACCATTCTAGACTGGTAGTTAATCCCTGATATACAAGATGTTCTATGAATTTATAGGAGATTAATGGTGTATCGGGATGAGGAGACTAGTTCTATATTTTTCCCAGTTTTTTAAATTACAGAGAATCAAAACCAATCATCAGATTCCAGATGGGTTGTTTCATGCTATGGAAATTTTAGTGTGGAAGTGAGATGATATCACTATGGAGTTTGTGATAGGACTGCCTCATAAATCTAGTGGGAATGATTCTTCATGATTGAATATCCTCTGTCTGAAAAAATTGGGAAATTTTCATTCCATCGATTAATAGATAATGGTGGATGAGCTTGTGAACCTGTATGTCTTTGTGGTTTTTAGGTTTCATCGAGTTACCTTAGTCATAGTTTTAAACTAGGAAGTCCATTTCAATTATCAATTTTTCAAGGGACTCTATGAAGTAATGGGAAATAATTTGAGGTTTATCAGAATTTATCAACTATAAAATGATGACTATTCTGGGTGAACCATATGGACTCTCGATGATATTATTTGGGCATCTGTGCCAAATTTTGGGGTTCATGGAAAAAAAATATTGGATGAGTTTGCAAAAAAATAATCACAAAATTTCAATTAGTACAGTCTCATTTCATTACTTACACAAGCATTCATTGTATTCAACATTTTTTTGGGCTATTGTGGGTGGGTGTTCATTATTTGGAATGACATTCATCAAAGAGCTAATGGATAATCTATAGATGATTTAGAAGTAGTTAAACACACATAATAGTCATAAAAACATATACTGATAGGATTCATCGCCTATTAGAGTGTTAGGTTAGTGATCATGTGTTTCTATAGGAATCTATTTGGTTTGTAGGTCATCGCTTCGGAAATTAGGGGATGCATGAACAGTGTTTTGTCATAGCAATTTAGATTTTGGAATATATTGGGTAGGTACCATGCATGTAGGATATTACACTATGCTTGACCTTGATTCATTACATGTTTAATTTTTTTAGTTAAATAGATTCCATCCATGTCCATCTCTTGTTAATGATTCAGATGATTGGGATGTAGAACCAGATTTCACCATGTGGAGCATCATATTAGTCTATTTGATTATCAGAACATGGTTCTTCATGTTACATCAATTTTATTAGTCTTTTTATTTTATTTTATTTTCATAAATAGCCACATGACATGGGAGAAGAATATTTTTTTAGGGATTTATGGCCTCACTAATTTTCTTCTGAAGCTTCGTGGGGACTTTTTGGGGGCAAAAAGATTCACAGTGGGGAGATGTTTTAGACTCATTGGGTAAATAGTACTTTTTATTTGAGTTCATGATTATTTTTTTACTCCTTAATAGATTTCCCAAGAGCATGTGGTTAGAAATTATGTTTTTGAGGAAGACATAATCCAGTGCATGGTTAGCACATGATTTTTCTACACATACCGCTAACCCTGTGTAGGGGTGTTTTGGGGAAAGTTTTTTTTGGACTTAAGCATGTTTCTTAAACAAGTTAGAGGTTTATTATAAATCATGTAGCTTTACTTATTGTGATATATTATATCATTTATATTCATAATAAGGTATTCCTAACCATGTTTCCAAACCATGTGATTGCATCGTGTCATTAATTTTTTTAAATGACCATTTTTCCCTTATGGGATTTTAGTTATATCTCCTCCATTTATCCTTAAGTGCATGCCCACCATCTTCACCAGGCCTAGAAGATCAATATTATTCATTATTTGTGGATTTTAGTTTATTCCATTATAATTTGGTTAGAGATAAGACACTTTCATCAGGATATATTTATCCTTACCCCTACTCATTCCTTGTTATTCCATTTACATTGAATGTGGAATCCATAGAAGGTGATTTAGATGAACCTAGGGTTATTAATGAGGTATTTAGTTTTATTTTATTTTTTTGTGTTTTAGGTCTGAATGGATATTTTATTCTTTAATCCTATTTTTTCATTGATGTTTTAGGGTTTGGAACCATTTCTATGTTATCTATCTCAATTTAAGGGGATTTTGTAAGGATATCCTTGGATTTCCTTGTCAATATTCATTTAGGTTTAACAAATTAGCATCCAATTTCTTTAAAGATTATTTGCAATCCAATTTTTATGTGATACATGGTTTTCATTGGTAATTTGATTCATTAAAGTGTATTTATAGGGGGTTTAATGCACCCAATTAATATTAAAAATTTTCAAAATGAGGTTTTATACTTTCAAATATGATTTTAAAATTGGTTTCTAAAGAGTTCATTAATGATATTAATTCTTGAATTGAAATGGGAATTTTGGATTCTTAAATTTTCTTTTGGGATGTATTTTATGAATGAGACTTGTGATGTTGACATTTTGGAACTTAGTAGCACAAGGGATATCTATGGAGTGATTGTGTACTATCCAGCGGACCATGATATCCTTTGGAGAGCAAGATCGGGAGAGGTTCCAATATGTTAATCAAGAGACTAAGGGAGCACTTGGGATTTAGATATGTGGAAGATCGTGAGAGAATAAGGGTTTGTTATACATTATTATCCATCTATCATATTACGATTTAGACTAACTCACACTTGAATCTTATGTTTAGAGACTATGTATCACAATACTTATGAATATTTGATTTTTATGATTTATGTCCATATGTCAGTGAAATATTTTATTATAATATATTCTTTTATTCCTATCTACACTTTTTTTGTTATATGATGAGGTTATACATATACTCTTTTCTGTGTCTTGTTGGGTATGTTCATCATGTTTATACTAACTGGATTTTATTTTATTATTCGAGTCATATTGATTTATATTTCATAATCATGTTATTTTTAAGTATAAAAAAATTTATTTCAATGGATTATTGAAAATATAATTTATTTTAGAGTAGAATAGTTTTGAAAATTTAGGTTTCAAGCTAGATTTATTGGTGATATTTTTTTAAAATCCTTAAATAAATTCATAGTGGTGTGTTGTTGAAATTTTTCTTAATACCATGTATATTTTTTGGGTGTATATATAATTTTTTCTAGAACATAGTTAATGGAAACCAAACCCTTCATTTTAGTGCATATTCTTGGTTACCATCATCCGAAGTTATTTTTTAGAGGAGTTGAGGACTCACACGAGTATCTCACAATGAGATATTTTGATTTCTAGTAACTTGGTTTGATATTTATTTGAAATCATGGATCTTGATCCCTATTCTGGGTTTATTTATATTTTGAATTTGGATATCAGGTTTATGTTACGTATATGACATATTTTAAATGATTATGTGATGTTATTTTTGGTATTTTCTTCCAGTTATTACTATGTTACTTTAGATGAATGTTTATATCAATTGTACCTCTTTTATCATTAGGTGTGGCCTCAAATTAATGGATGGGACATATAAGGTTACCATGGGTTAAACCATTCCTAAATGGTTTATTTGGATTCCTTGGTTCTTATCATCATCCCATAAGGATACGTAACATGATTTGGGTCTTGTGGTGTGTTATCCCAAGTGATGGGTTGGGTTGATCTTTATTTGTTCACTACACCTCAAGATTAGATAGATATGGCGACATGCAATCAATGGGTTGTGTGGAATCATGGTAAAAAAATCAAAAATAGATGTTATATGATTATAGTATTTTGGATATAAATCCCCATAGGGTAGTGATCAGGCAGGACCAATCCATTGATAGATCTCGATAACCATATTTTTAATGAGTAATCTCATGGAATGTTCATTATACACAAGAATCGTTTCCATATAATTCACTTTCCCCATGTGTTTAGTGAAATATAGAGTAATAAAATCTTCTAAAAGTGGTATTTTATGTTAAAAAATAAGTCAATTGTATGATTGACTATGGGTTCCAAATATTGGTGACTTGAATTTCACTTATTATTCTAGAGGTTTCAGATTAATAACTCCAAAATTATAGTATTTCTAAAATTTTATAACATTTCCAAACTGATGTGAGGTTCTAAATACAACAAAAAAATATCCTAAATATGCATGAATGTGGCTATCATGACACAAAGTGATTCTATAAAGTAGTCTATTTTATAATTATTTAGAAAACCATTATTATAGTTTTCCCTTTTAGATTTATCCTTTAATAAATATTTAATAAATAGAGTTTTTAAATTTTGAGTTGGTATTTCTAAGATAGAGTAAATATTGAACACTTGCAAAAATTTTACAACTCCTTTTTTATACCCTTTAGGTATCAAAGAAGTTCTGATGGATTGATGGATCACTCTCATATATTCATCCTTAAATGGTGATCATTTTGGAATTGTCAGTCATGCTAGTATATCTAATATCCTATCAATATCCTCTGTAACATGTAGGAAACATGACCTGAGGGATAAATATTCATATCTAAATTTTCTTGAAAAGTTTCAAATCTCCCTTAATATATTTTTTACATAAATGATACTTTTTAAATAAACAATATAAAATTCTAGCATCCAAAATAAAAAAGTAAAAGTTTTGGATTATATGATTATTTATTCATATTCACAATAATTATCCCATGGTGGGTTTTCTATTAGAATTTTATTATTCACATAAAATATTATTTCCTCAAATGTTCTTGAAAATTATCTTCTAACCCTATCTATGCCAAAGGATTGGAATTTAACATCTTACACCCCCTGTTTTACTTAAAATTAGGATCTCATCATCCTTTAGTTTGATGTACCTTTTGAACATAAAATATAGAAGAATTATAGATGCATTTAAATTTATTGAATCGATAATATAATATATTTGAGATAAAGTAGATAAATGGGGTGATTGTGGGCCAAGATTATTATGTTTGCAATAGGATGGTGATTTTTTATGTATTTTTTAAAGGAGAATATGCATTGGTGGATTATTTTTTAGTGGGTGACATTTTTAAGTTTATATAAGTGGTATTTTTAAGTAGAGGGATGGGGTGTTGTACACATTTTCTCATAGAGATCCTCATTGTTCATCTAATCTATGAAAAATTAGTATCATGGACCATTTTGGATGGATTGGACGTGCTGAGGGTATGTTTGGGAGAAATAAGGTATGGGGGGTTAAAATGGTCTTGTATTTCATTTATAGGGAAGTGGAACTAGTCAATTAGAAGGGAACATGTTTATAATTTGTGAAATGAGTTAATTATGGGTTTATAATATACTATATGGAATGAATTATGGTTTGAGGAATGAGATTTTAGTGAGGGATTCATGCGTGGGTAAGAAAAAAAGAGGTCTTTTGGGTTTAAATTAGTGTGGTATTTTATGTTCTCTTTTTTCTGGATGGTTTAAGCAACAATGTTTTATTAAAATAGCATGATGTGGTCGGTGGATTTTCATGAACCACATTGAATTAAACACAACATGCTTGTGATATTACCATCATGGTTTGAGTATTCGATTTTTTGGTTTATTTGATGGAAGATTCTGCATGTCATGGTCACTGAAACAATGAATATTTTATAGTTAGAATCAAATTAAAAATGGGTTCTTGGGATATACATGGTCGAGGTATAATTTTTTTGTGGGTGTTTCTATAATCCCTGGTCACTTAAACATAGTGTCAAATGGATGTTTTATTATACATGGTTTTGTCAAGTTAATGTAAAATGGTTAATGAGTTGAAACATGGTACATTTTTTTAGTTGGGTTGGGGCACTAGAAAAATTGTTTGTCTAATATAGAACACCCAGTTAAGGTATGTATGGGTATTAAAAACACTCTAATTGATGAGTGACCATACTATGGTGATTGGATTTTAGAAAAATTATTATAATCGATTTTTTTCTTATCCACACCTTGGTGGAACTTGGTTAGTCGTTTTACAATGATAGTATATGTAAATGGGTAGGGAATCTTGGGTTGGTGGGTTCATCATGGTTTTTCGTTCTAGTAGTTAAAATAAAATAGTCAATGGATATAGATAAAACAATCATCATGGTTGGAATGTATCTCGTGTATCCTAATAGAAATATGGACCACATGGTATTCATGATGTTGTCACATTCTATGGTTCTGACTCTTCTTGAAAATTATTAACTAATAAACTATTGTAAGGATTGTTTAGTTATTTCTTCATTCATATGGTTAAGATATGTTATGTAATGATGTGGTTTGGCGATCATGATTTTATGGCCTCTACTATATTTAAAAACATTTTCTTTTACTTTATCTATTTTTTCTCTAAAATTTCCACCATTCTACTCCTTATTTCACCCTTTTTCTGAATATGGGTATGTAAATGTATTTTTCTATAAAATCACTATAATAAATTTGAGCTAAAATTTTCTAATATAAAAATAAAAAAAATCAAAGTATATTAATCAAAAATATTAAATAAATGGAGTTTTTAGAACATATGTGGGTTTCCCCTTTCTCAATGCTCCATTTAAATCCAATATCCAACCAAACCATTTATTTCTATAACAAATTATTGACATAGAAATCACTATTTTGTGAAATTCAACTAGTATAATTTCAACAATTTTTTATTGACATTGAATGTGGGTATGTACTCCTTTTAAATATCAATTACTCTAGGAGGGTACATTTTGATCGTCGTGAAGTTGTACGACCAATGTAACTACAACGTTTTTAGAAAAATAGCAGACAAGAGTTAAACAATAGATCCTTATAACTATTATTGTTTTATCATTGTATTATACATCATTCATTACACATCATGGAATTTTTAATGTATATCCTTTCATTTTTATGCATCCCAACTCATTTCTTTTAGTTCATCCAGTGTTGGAAAAATTTTCCTCTGATCTTTCCAAAAATCCAAATTTACTATTTTTACAATCCAGCATGATTTGTTATTGAGTTCCGTTAACATGTGAAATACATTTACCTAAATTATCTAGAATTCATATATACTAATAGTTTCATTATATGATTTTTGGTAAATCCATAAATCATTATCTAGCTTATTCTTCCAATCATTCTAGATTGATCTCAAATTTTTCTCTAAAATTTTTTATATTTATTGGTAAAGAATTTACACTTTCATGTTAGTTCATGGGTAATAATCAGTGCACAAATTTGATATAAATTCATTTTATTATATTAATACACTCAAAATTTATTTATTATGTGGGTACCATAATTACTAATGAGTAAGTGAGGGATTCCCAAAAATTAAAATTCATTTTATTCAAAAATTAAATGAAAAAATGTGGTGTGTTCTTCTCTCATTACTATATCTTTCACCCATTTAGACATGTATTCCACACATACAAAGATAAATTTTCTACTAAAATTGTCTTTATGTGGCCCAGGAAATCAAATCCTCACACATAAAACTCTTTAAATTATTGTTTTTAGTGTTGATACATGCTATTTCACCTTCCAATATTCTCAATCTATTTGGATAAATAATATTCTCTCACAAATTCTCCTGAAACTTTATTGATAATAGGATAAAAGACCCCATTTTGTAATATATTTTCCACTATTATATCATTATCACGGTTTCCTTTGATAGTTTATTTCCAGAAAACACCAAAAGATTTTCCACTCTAACACGGGTACCTATCACCTAATAATTCCATCTCCATATTTCATGACTAATAAAGTATCATATTAAATATAATGGGTTATATCAATAAAAAATCATTTTCATTGTTGACAGGTGAATTAGGGACATATTGTTTCAATATAAAAATAATTTTCAATATCAATAAATCAAGTATTATGTTATAATTCCACATAAAAAACATTATCATGCATAAAATGATCATCAATATAAATATTATCTTATTTTTTAATCTTTTTCAATTTCAACCTTGTGAAGTGCATAAAAACAACATTCTATGACCCCTTTTTATCTTTGATAATGATTCTGAAAACTTGTAGCAGTGGAATACATTGGTTTAGTAATTATGATACATTGATTTTGTTAATAAAATATATCTGAGTAGCATGATCCATATAGCCTTCAAACATGGAGAGTATCACATGTGATCCAAACTATTTAAAATAAAATAAAACTACTTGAATCTAATTATTTCTAGTATTTTAATTGTTCTATCCCATGTTTAGGGGTGTATTTAACAGTAAATTGGTTGAAAAAATATGAGTGTCCCACGTTCATAGTGCTTCTCATCTGTTGAAATATACAACATCAAAAATTAATTCAATGATGTACTCCCAATTAGGAAAGAACGTTATTAGGAAATCCACTAAATATAATATAAAATCTATGAAGGAATTCTTTTATGACTCATCAATGTAAAACAAATTATACTCCAATAGAAGGTTGGTGACTTGGAAATCTATCATGGAAAATATTCAAAAAATAATTTGTAAAAACTAGTATGTCAATGAAATCACTAAATCTCTTTCATTGTGGTAGATTTGATAACACTTGCATCAATTTTAACATATCATGTTTAACATATGTTCCTTTAATTAGTATCATCTATCCAATGGTAATTCCCGATTGAATAATTAATTTAAAATTTTGTATATTACATACTAAGAAATGTTTTTTATATTTGTTTGGCACCAAATCATGTTAATTAAGAAATACATAAAAATAATATTTATATACCAAAAAAATAAAATATGAATATCTAATAAAAATTTAGTTACTATTTCAAGAAAGTCATTTATCAAACTCAATTGGAATTTTTTCATTTCATTACTCATTTAAAAAGTTAAGTGATTATAACTGATGATTCTATATGATCCAATAATTTTAATGTCCATCAAATTAGACTAATATGTATTTTATTTTAATTATAATAAACATATAATATGAAATAAAAATCATTAATAGATAACCACTCTATCATTTTATAATTGTATGTGAGTGTAATGTGGTCATTTTATTTTAGTCCATTTGGATTCTATAAATTGACACATACTTTGTATCTCATAAAACTCTTTGTTGGAATAAACACAATTTATTTATTTTTAACCACATTCAATCCTCCCTTCTTCATTAAAACTAGAAATGGATAAAACATTAAAAATATATAACCGTAATCATGGGGAATAAATTAATCATTTTATAAAACCACTTCTATTTGGAGTTTAATCCTCCTTTGAAGTTGATGGCTTGTATTTCATCCTTACTCTAATGTCACAATATATGTAAAACTATTTGTGTTAATTCACAATAAGATAGAAATTAACTATAAGTTAAAATATCCAAAATTTAATACATTTTTACTTTTCTTTAGAAGATGTAGTGTCATCTTCAAACCCACTAGGGACCTCCATGATAGTATTAGATCATGTGTGACTCCCCAATACCATCTCCAATATGATAGGGGTAGATGACTAGCCTGGAGTTAGAATATTACAGTCATGGAAGTCCTTAGAATAAATTATCTATATACATGTACACATCTCTATTAACTAGTATCATGTAGAAAAGTTATATAAATTATACCATATATTCATTTATAAGAGTTATCCCAAATTAGAGTGTGATAGAGAGTGTATAAAACAAAAGGGCTAAATAATAGCCCAACTTAAATGATATACAAGTCCAAACAACTAACAAAAGGATATTGTTGTCAAGATGTGAATCCCAAAATAGTCTATAGTCTATATTGGGACACTAATCTCCACTTATTTTGTTCCTCCTAGGAATCTATCAAAATCATTGTTTTCTATATAACACCCAACAAGTGGTGGAGGAGCATATGCATGGGTGAGTATAAACATAGCTAGTCTGACACCCTAAAATCACCAAACAAAGCCTCAAACAGAGTCTTATAAAATCACAAAGAGTGATTCATTAAAAAGTAAATAAAATAATAAATATATTCCCAATGATAGTAATTAAGTAAAGTAATATCGCATCCTCACAACCAGCCATGGATTCTACCTTAGCCTTATATCTCACACATATCTGAGGGAACATATTTATTGAGTCTCACTAACTCATATGGAACTCATCCAATAGGGCACACTTTTATAGACATTCCATGTCTATGTTTACACTAGAAATCATAAGATGTTGATACATAGAAAGGTGACCATGCCTAGGTCCTAATGATGATACCTAAACCTATCTCAAATAACCCACTAGGGTTGGTGTCCCATGCCAGGGATGTAAAAAATGGGAGACCTGATTAATCCTATTGAATAATGATAAAGGATCATACCCCTGTACACATTTATAGATTCCTTAATCAATCCAAAACACACCCATAAATAGGGTCACACATCCTTTTCTCAATATGGGATGCCACACCCTACCATCTTTGTGATTGAACAAGAGGAAACAGTTATATTGATAAGAGAAAAATGTACTGAGGGGATCAAGGGGTTCAAAATGACATATAAGGTAATATAATATTTAAATTGGATACATAGTGTTCTGTTAAGTCTGGTCCTCCCCATGAACATGCATGTATACTCCATCTTCTATTCACCTACTCTAATCTTGACCATGTATGATGGTCATGATCGTGCATATGTACCTTGGGGTACATGTCAGGTAACAATATTGATGTCTACACTATATGTCAAATAGTCACATATATGGGTGATATTTATGTTCACGCATAATCTGAATCCTCCAATAACAAAACACATATTACGTGGAAATATTATGCATCAAACCCATGTTTTGTATTAAATATAGATCTAGGGTATCCAAACTAACACACCATCCAATAGATAATCCATCATTTCTAAAAAAAGTTTGTTTATGGGATACATTATATTATATATTTTTAATACATCCATATCGAGGCTCCATAAGGCCCTAAAATTCACATCGACTCCATGCCATACTAAAAATTCATTACTTAAATTATTCCATGGCGTCACAATGAAAAACTAGAGCCTTTACATTTTTAAAAATTCGAGGATTTTCATCCTAAAATATAAATTCTATATGAAAAGATGAGTATATATAGATTAGTTATGTCTATACATTTCCTAGGAGCTCTCATAATGATTCATGTGCCTCTATTGATCCCACAACAAGTTAATTTATCTACCATAATGAATCCTTTATTTCCAATCCTAACTTTATATTAGGTACTCTTACAAGGTGTTTTTATTCTCAATATCTTTCTCACCCAGTGGAAAACATGTGATGATTCATTCACATATATCATTATCTATGCTTCATGGAATACATTGTGCATCGGGTCTACGTATGGTGGTAAGGCTATGTCATAACCCACCACTCAAAACCAATATAGTATCTAAAAAGTGTCAGTGAATATAAGATATAGCTTACCAGCTCATCCAAATATCTGTAATCCTAACTATGGTGGGACATTCAAGAACACATGGTCTGCCCTTTCAAAATTGAATTGCTTCCATCATTGAGCTACATAGAACATATGACATCTCCAGTTAGTCCACATCCATTTAGAGATGACATTCACCTTCTCTATCATTTCTTGAACCAAATATCATCCCATTTGTTAGCCTCCCTAGACTCTATCTATCATAGTGGTGACTTGTATGGTATCTTGTACAAGGCCTCGAATTGTTCTATATGAATGGTGGAATGGTAGCTGGTGTTATATTTAGATTCGACTAAAGGAAGATGATCCACCCACCTATGGACCAAATCTGACATCCAAGCCCATATCATGTCCTCCAAAACATGAATAGTTCACTCACCCTATAAATCTGTATTGAGGTGGAATGTCGAGATCGGTAGAAATTGAGTCCCAAAATCATCATATCACCCTCTCCACAGACATGATGTGAAGTGAGAACCACAATATAAAATGTTCATTAAGTGAACTCTACGAATCCAGAGTATATCTTGGATGCACATTCATCCCAAAGTCTCCAATGGACCCTACTCTCAAATTTCTAGGGAGTATTCCAATTCGTTGAGTTATTCAATGATCACCCATACCGTGTTGTGATCTCCATAAAATCATGGAAGCCCCATCACAAAATACATTGAGATAACAACCCACTTCCACTCATGTACCTCAAAGGGGATTGGAGAAACCTACTAGAACATAGTGCTCGTGCAACACCTATTGTAAAGTGTAGCATGAAGATATAAACTCAGCAAAATAGATTTTCATTCCTAGAAACAAAAATATATGTCAAAGGTCAAATAATATATTTTCCACTCATGGACGTACTATAATGTGGTATGTAAGAATCTCCCTCATCACTTCATCCTGTAGTGTGACGGGTACCATCATTCATCCTCGGTAAAAGATAAAACACACCCCACCTATATAAAATTCATCCAAGACATGCCTGATGGATATCTAGTCCTGTAATACCACAAAATAGATATCCCCAATAATTGCCTTCCTAACACATTATGAAGTGAAACAGTTACATCCATTGACTAGAGGTACATTTCACCATCAAATACACAAGGGATAACTGTATCATTTACAAATACATTGATTCCTTTCTCAATAATAGAGAATGTGATATCCTTATGAGATCTTATACAACCACATTACCCTTCCTGAGAGTATATACTTTCTTGAAGTTATAATCCTTTAGGAACTCCATCAACCTCCCATACCTGTAGTTATGATATTTATGTGAAATAATATACCAAAGAATCTTATGCTCAAATAGATAATGAGTCACACCCTCATAAGATAGTACCACCAGGACTTTACGGTCAACTCATCTGTTTATATCTCCATGTAATGGTTCACGTTGTTATACTAATGAAACTATAGTTATTGGGTCCTATATGAAATTACTAAATTTCTATACATCAAAACACATCCAATACAAAACAAGATGTATAGAAGAACACCTTGTACTCAACACCCTCCTATGTAAGTATCAATATGGGGGCACTTTTTAACCTCAACCACATCTCTATAAAATCCAACTAGAGTTAGATCATCCACATAAAATGCCACCCTCTATGTATTAATGTAGTTAGGGGTTCCACGATCCTATATATATAAATAACGAATATTTGATAATTTCATTCCAACCCGAGTAAGCTACATAACTCAATCACCATCTTATGTGCATCCTAATCTAGAAATGCCGCATTCTTCACTTGGTCCATTGATACTGCCTTTTTTAGAGAACATGTCCTATGAATTTGACCTCATGAATCCAAACCCAACTCTTCATGAGATACCAGTGATGATGGTACTCTTTGAGTTTGTTCAGAACCGTCCTCAATAGTCTCGTGTAATCACCCGCTGGCATTGAGTACAAAAGGATTTCACTAACGAGGTCTACCATGAACAATTATACGAAGGGATAAAATATCCAATTCATAATTCCAATAAAATTGGTTTTGTTTTTCATTGTGAAAATGGAATAACAATGTATTCACTTTGATTGAAGAATAACCCGAATGTTATCTCCATTATGTCCTCCTCTTGAACTTGTAGCTGGTGATATCCCAACTTGAGGTCATTCTTCAAAAAACAATTATCACTTTACATCCTATCTATTTATTGTTTTATTATTATAAGTATATAATTATTATATATAGTCACTTGATTTATGTAATGGTAATCCAAACATAGCCCAAATATTCTATCTAGATTATTAGAACGTAACATCAATGATACCCAAGTAGACACACAATATCCAACAAATCCATTCCCCAAAATATCATCCAAAAACACATTCAAATCTTGAATCTTCATGGGGATGATATGATATATTGGAAAAAATATCAATCTTGACTTAAGGTGAAGGTCTCTAAAGAATTTTATCTCTCATTGTGGCAGTAATCCTGGAAAATTCTCCAAATAAACATCCTCATAATCCACCAATACATTATGAAACTGGAATCCCACAACATCTACTTATCCGTGGTAAAAACTAGAATACTAATGAGAAATCAGATGTATCCTCATATATATGATCCCATCATAATTATTTTGGGATTTCTTCTTTCCAATGAAAAAAATATCATCCCATAATATCATTTGTATCACATCCTCTTCCTAAAATAGCTAATCCACGTATGAATCAAGGAGAACTAGTTCATAAGTGGAATTATATCATAAGGCCTCATCATAAATATTAAGATATCAATTAAAAGTATATATCCTATAATAGTTACGTAACACTATCTTAATATGTGTTTGATCACTAAATAACCCCAGTTAGAGTCTATAATCATAATGTTTGATCAAAATAATCCAATAGAATATACAAATACGAAGAAAGGGATGACCCATGAAGAGTGTCACTCACACCATTGTATATAGAAACTATATATAAATTTTAAAAGACACAAATTTTATATCGGATCATCCATAGAGCCTTTTGGTTATAATTTTCGTCTGCTTACAATTTTTAACATTCATAATCACAAACTCCATATGCCTAGTGGGAACCTTATAGAGATGCTAGTGGTGGTTTGAGATCATAATTTCAGCTACTACATGTTTCTCACCAAAATCTTGTTCCATATCATCCACCATACGGAACACATTTCTCAAGAATATGCCTCTACCTAATGGGTTCATAAAAAATATCCCATTATAAGACTTGGTTGGTCATGAAATCCCACATGATATGACCTCACCCATAAAAAGAGATGTACTGCATCTCCCTAAACTACCTGAAACCATCATGAAATACCTGAGTAGAAGACTCTATATCCTTATAATATCTCCATAAATTTATTATACACATAGATCCTTGTGTCGGACATCAACTACCAACTAGTTAAATCTCATCTCCAGGGTGTCCATTACCGAAACTAGCAACTTGCATCTTCTCTACTAAAAATCTATCCACAAAAAAAAATCTCTAACACTCTATAATAATAAAGAATCAAATGAGATAGCACTATAGTTTTGATATCATTGTTAATAACATTATAAAAGGTATGTCCTCAAAAAACCCGTTATAAACTATATAGATAGAGTTCCATGAGGGGATATTGAACCTCAATATGTACTCTGTGACTAACATGCTTACCTACTAGATCTATAAAAGATCTTGGATATATACTACCCATAAGGTACATGGGTACAAATACTCTTAGAAATGGTGCTCAAACATTGTCCATGTGAGAGTCTCCTTGTCCTGTATATCTTTTTTTATTCTCTAAAATCACCATGGAGTTCCAGGAATAAATATTTCCACTAGGATCGCCATCTGGTCAAGAGGGTTCCAGACAAAGAGAAAAAATACCCTACTACCTTGCACCAGTCCTTTACTACATGGGGTCTAGGAAAAAAATCATGTGTAGTCTCTACCTCTATAACAAATGATGTGTGATCATCCTAAACACATCATATTCTAGTACTACAAATACAATCGGTTTCTAAATTTTCATAGATAATATTAGGAAACCATGATGAGGAACCACTACAGGCACAAGTCCATATACTAAGGCATCATCACTATAAATATCGTCATCACAATCATTCTTTAGGTCATAGTTGGATGTCATAGTGTAGGTATCCTACAATAGTCAATACACAACATGGTGAAAGTGCATATTTTGGGAGTTAAATCAAGAAATAAATGGAAACCACAACCCATTCCTATATGATATATGTAATTATGTATTCCCATATAACCAGAACCAACATGTACTGAGTCAACAAATAGGTTATCATATTCATGGTGAATGGATACGTTGGATACCACACAAAAACTTGGTTCCATATCCTTCGTATAGAACTTAAGTAACAATAAAAAAATATTCCTTAGTTCCCAAACCAATCAGAACATTTATAATTTATAAAAAATCTAAAATATCATGCTCTCAAACTAATATGTAATGACTTGAAAAACAAGGGCCCACCTTCCTGGCTATAAGCTGAGTCTGACACCCTAAGTCCACCTATAATAGGATAGGAGTTGATGACTAGTTCGTAGTAGTAATATCACACACATGATTTCCATTATAATAATGCACATACACATATTCAAACATCTTCATTCATAATTATAATTAAAAAAATTATAAACAATTAATAACATATATGAATGTATAATTATTAATCTCACATCAAGTTATGAAATATAGTATAGAAAATAAAGGCCCAAATAGTAGTCTACATAACTATAAAAAAATTACAATATACTAACAAGAGGGGATTGTCGTCAACATGAAACTCCTTAAACAATATGTGGTCTACCTAGTGTTACTAATCTCAACATTCTCCTAGTCCTCCTAGGACTTCATCAAAAGGCATGTCATCTACAGATGAAATGATATGTGTGGTCAGATAAAATGATAGGGTGTGTATAAACATGCTTAATAGGAAACCCAGAAATAACTAAAGAAATGTCGTATAGTGTCAGTTCCAACCCTAAAAGGTTATTTAGTTATATGGAAAGACAATAACCTAGATATACTCATAGATGCACACCAAGTCTCAATGTAAGGTCACATCCTCACTACCATCCTTGGATTCATCAAGATATTCATAGTTCATGACTAAATGACAAAACAAACTTATTCGGTTAAACTGGTAATTATTGTAACCAAGTTTTAAAAAAAATTATGTTTCATAGCGTACATAATATGCCACATTTTTCCTAAATAAACAATTGAATTTTATTATTTAAATGTTGTTATTCCAACCAAGCTATTATAATGGAATGTATAAATAGGGTAAACTGAATTATGAAAATCTGGTTTACACACATATATTTAATTATTTGACCAATTAATTATAAATAAATGTAAACCCCTTTTAATTTAAAATGGATTTTTTCAAAAAAAAATCCAATGTGCAGAAGTGTGTTTTATACCAATAAATTAAAAAATAACTTTTTTATTATATTAATGAAATATAAATATAAATATATATATATATTAAATATTTTTTAAAAATTAATTTTATGTGTTTTCCAAACATGATATAAGAAAAAATCCATTTTACGAATAAAAGATCTATTTTACCATAATATTATTTTTACCACCTTTACATGGTGCACTTGTTTTAGATCTAGTTTATGAAAAACTTATTAATTCTAATTGGAGTAATAAACATCTTATTGTAAATAGTAATAACAAAAATTATTTTGGATTATTTTTTTTCCCAAGAAGCTATATTTTTTATGAATACTGTAAAATATTTCATTTTAATTCAAAACTTATATTTCACCAATTTTATATTTTGTGTTAAATTATATTTCAGAATGTTTTAAAGGATAATTTTAACAATATTTTTTCATTTAATCAATATTAGGTCATTGTAATCGATTTTACATTGTATTTGGATGTTAAAAAATTCAATCATTTGATTGTTTTTATATTAAAAACTTATTTTTTTTTATGTAAAGTGGATTAATTTTTAATTAGTCTCTTCAAATTATTTTTTCTAAACTTTTACAAATGGATTCCATATTGGGAATCTTAATTTCCAGTTTTAGTAAATAGGACCCTCTTATTTGTGTACATTATGAATAGTAACCTTGGTAATTTTGATTATTAACACAGTTAAAGGTCAATAAGGTAATTAAAGGTTAATTGATATTGTAAATATTATCTAAGTACCCTAAAAATTGTCCTAATCACATTGTTTTAGTGGTTTTCAACCAAAATCATCCTTGGTCCAAATTTATAACCTTCAGAAGACACTAGGTTGAGATAATGACCTTTATAATATTTTATTTAAATAAAACTCAATAATGCCATATGCCTGGTTTTTATAACTATAGCATTTTAACTATGGGGTTATGTAGGGAATATGTTTGATTATAAATATTCATTTGATATATAAATTTTTTATCTTCCTCATTTTAGTTTATTTTTAATTTATAGGAAATAAATAATTACCTTAAAATGTTACACAATGATGATTCAGTAATTGTTTAATTAATGGAAATACCAAATAAATGAAATTAAATATATTAGAATATATATAATTTTATATAATTAATGTTATAAAATAATTTTCATGATTATTTTTAAATATTTTTTATCATTTAAATGAGTTGGATCAATGATATCATGTTATAATATTTTTAAAATGTCATGTAATGAATAGTGTGAAAATTGACATTAACAACATTTTAAAATAAATAATATTTTATTAAATGGTATAAAATTAAGAAAATCTAAAAATTGGATAAATGAATTGGATAAATCTAAAAATTTCAAAAAATTCCCATTTATTGGATTTTTTATTTATTATTATTATTATTATTTTTTATTAACCCTCGTATAGTAGACAAAATGATATCAAGGGAATAATTAAAAAGGATAAATAATGGTTAAAAAATAGATATGGATTAAAAAAATAATTAAAAATTCATAAAACTAATTGGATGAATTTATTTCAACCGTCTATAATCCTATATTTTAAATAAATCTATTTGGTTCCATTTTGAATAGAAAATTAATTTATATTAATTTATTATTATTATGAATTTCATGAGTGCCCCTACCCTCTCTTATAAAAGGGATCCTATCCTTATGTTTTCATGACACACTAAAATCCTATTTTTATAAGTCATGATATTACCAAATATATTTCTCTATTACCTTCCCACATTATAGAGCTATTATTTTAGGCATAACACCACCCTTAGTGGTCTTAATGTGTTAATAAAAGGATATTTCCCAAAGAAGATGTATTGTCTTAATCAAGTATTTCCATTTTCTTTCTTCTTCCACTCACATAAAATTTTATTCATCCAATATGAAATAAAAAATACATTATCTTTAATATACTTATATTATTTCATGTTTATATCATCACTTAAATCCACATCCACTTCCACCAAATCGGAAAATAATTAGTCATTTGTGTGTATGACTGGCTACCACCTCATGAACCGATATAATTCATTTTCCATCATCATCTCTCAAGATTAGTTATAATGATAAAATTAATGTTTATTAAGGATATAAATAAAATATTTATCATTATTAAATAACAATATATCTTTTAAATTCTCTCATTTCTATGGACGTAAAAAAAATTTGTTCCTGCATAAGTGTGAACTATCACCTCCATGAAGTGATATGATACGTTTTTCATTACCACATCACATGGATGATATATCTAGACAAATTTATTTAAATTATTAATATTATAATAATGATATTATGGTTATTCTATAAATATAAAATAATTCTTACTTTCCTTCCATATTAATAATTTAAAAATATAGATGTGACAGATGCATACTCATGGGTTACCATCTCCATGATTGTAACATAGTTAATTTTTATTATACATATGTAATTACTGGATTTAGAAGTGTAGTTGATGTATAAAACTAATATTTATGTCATTATTATTATTCTTGAGATGATGGACTTATTACCACTTTGACTTTTGACATCATATTAAATTAATTTTTAACTCAACTACCAAATATTGAAAAAACATCAAACATGAACTTAAATAACTAATTAATTTTTATAACATGATAATAGGTGATGTGAAACTAATAATAAAAATTATAAATTTTATCAATAAAGTGAGCAATTATGATATGTTTATTCATCATGAGTACAAATATTGTACGTGTCGAGTTGGAATCAAGGTAAGGGACTTCATCTCAATTCCCTTTTCCTTGAGACATATTTAACGTTTTACACCCACCTTCTTTTATGAGGTCTATATAAAACCCCATTGAAATATCATGGATTAATTTATTTTAATTTTATTTATTCTTTTCTGGATTCTATTCTTTTATTGGTTTATGATTCAAATGATTCAACGTGGTATGATATGCTTCGATTTAGAAATCCCATTTTTAATGTTTAAAGATATAATTTCAAATATCTCCCACTATGTATGAAATATTGATATTATTTTTTATGCTTGTTTAATAAAGGAATTATAAATAAAATTTTATGACTATTTATTAATTTCATTAGAATGATTTAAATATGGAATCTTTTAATTCTTTCAATACGAAACATTTTTCTTTCATTGCAAATGACAAAAGGAATGTTCCTTTTAATATATACTATGACAATGAATTCACTACCTCCATGAACATTATTTGATATTTTGATTCCAGTACAAGGCTTCATGTGTTTAAAATAAAAATAATTCCCTTTTCCTTTTTTTGGATATTTTTTTAAAAAACAATTTTGGAAATGGATTGATTACGTTATTAATATTAAATATTTTCTTATGAGGGGAAATGAAATATTAATAGGTACATGTTGAAAATTGAAATCATTTATGTGTTGTGATTATATAATGGTATATAAAAATTTTATGGTTGGTTACGTGATAACCTAATGATGGGATGTTTAGTGATAATCTAACGATGGGTGGGTCCGTGATAGCCCTCAAATTTATTGGGTATGGATATAGACTGTATAATTATTTCATTTTAAGAGTGAAATTTATCAATGTTGACCATTTGGTTATTCCATTTGAGTATAATAATGTCCCAAGAAACATGAATATAATTTATATCCTTCATTATGAGTTTTAATGAAATAGTTTTATTTTCAAAATATAAGATAATGATATTTTTTTAATGATTATCTCTTTTTCAATGTATAATATTATGATTTAAGGAAGTGTTTCTTGGGTTATCACTAGACTATTAATTTTTTTATTTTAAGTCACTTACTATTCATTTGTTCTAATCCCATGTTTTAAAAAAAAAATAGGGTTTAAGGAAGAATTGGTAAAAGGATGAGGTAATGGGAAAATGATTCATATAAATTTGCACAAGAAATCAAGTTTTATATTTATGTTGTATTTTTTTCGGAAAAAATGGTTACTGACCATAAGTTCCCACTTGTAATGTATGGGTGTACTATGTAATATTATTCCTTAATTCTCTAAAACTCTAAATCTAAGTTATATTTAGGAAAATAATGAGATTTATAGTTTTAAAATAAATTTGATATTTAATGTTCGAGGTCTAGTCCTTATAGTTGGAATCATAATAGGGTTTAGAAAACATTAGAGATTAGTTTGTTTCATTAAGATTTAGTCATATAATAATGAGTTTATAATTTTTATGTTGATAATAATTTTAATGTCTTATAAATACTTTTTATATTTTATGTAATGAGATTTATTTTTGACAAATAGTAATTTTAGATACGTTTGTTTTTGATGTAATTATGTGTTTCTAATTTTTGGGATTCAAAATGAATGGTATGAGATAAAAATAGAGTTTAAAACATTTAAAGGTTATTTTTTATGACTTTATCATAAATTAGTAATTATATAATAATTATATAGTATTTGAAAATGGACAACCCATAGGATGGGTGACAACTTGTTACATCTGGCATGGTTGTGGGAATCGAACCCACAACTAAAGGGTGACATGGGTGTATTGAAAATCATTGTCCTACATGATGTACCTAATAGTATGACTTTATATTTTTAGTAAAAAAAATTTATGGATTAAGAATAAGTTCATTTTTGGAACATAACTTTTATCAAATAGATAACATTGAAATTGGAAAATGATTTGGTGATTAAGTGGTTAATAATGTTTCAGAAGAAGATTTATATTTTTGGAATCCAATAATTTTAAGGTAAATATAATATTGTTCATTTTTATTTGGGAAGTAAATGTTCAGTTATATTTTGTATGAAAACATGATTTTATCATGTAATTATGGTGATTAATTTTATTTGTATAAATGATTAATCTATCTGGGTGAATATGTGATTACGAAAATTAATTTTTGGTATAAGACATTAAGAGTGAATGATGTTATTTGGAGATAATTCATAAAAATTTTCTTCAAAGATATTGTGATCAAATAATTATAACATTTGTGTTTTAATTTAGTATACGTTTTTTTGAGTAATTTCAAGGATAGTTGAATGATCAATGTTGAACTTGTAGTATCATTGTTGAATTTTAAAGATTGATGTGGTTTTTAATCATATAAATGTTTATTATTATTGGATAATTAAATTATCAATCCAATCCATTTTGGTTTTGTTTAATGTTTCACAACATGAGAAATAAATAGTTAGAATTTTTTTATTTTGGAATTATCTATAATATGATTATAGTGATTTGGGAATTAAAAAATAATCTTGAATACTCAACATTTTGATAATAAATGACAATTTTTGGTTGAAAATTATTAATGTATAAAACTATAATTTTCATATAATTATGTTTACATAATTTCTTAGTTAATTTTGTTAAATAATTCCCCAACATTATGAAAAGGATCATAATTTTTATTATCATTTTACTTTACATACTATGAAATTAATGACCTTCTAACCCATCACAAATTTAGTGTTTTGTGATTGTTAACATTCTCGTAACCATGTTCTCTATCAATCGCATCAGAACTTGACAGTTATTTTTCTCTTACATATGCATGTTTTACTACATGGAACCCTAGTATTTATTTCTCAGGTGACCATCATGCTTCCCTTTCATTCTTTTAAAGAGGATGTTTCATTGACCCTTTTTCTGATGTGGGATTTCAATAATGTTAATATAAAAATTCAGAATATATTTACTGAGAAAAAAATAATAATTACAAGGATTCAATTTCCAAAAGGGTTGCGGGAGAATGTAACATCATGTGTTTTTAAAACAAATTGAAATAATGTGTTTGATAGAATACATGATATGCCTCATCAGGATTAAACAGAACACTAAATTTTTTTATTTAAATGTTTTCATTATAACTTATCTGTAAGAATCATTGGTATAAATAGGTTTAAGTGAATTATAAAAATATGGATTACACATTTATATATACTTATTTTACCAATTAATTATAAAGGAATGTAAAACCCATTTCAAAATAAAAGGAAGTGTTCTTCTAGAAAATTATATAGATTTTCGGAAGTGTGTTTTATTCCAATAAATACAAAAATCACTCTTGTTAAATTATATTAATTAAATATATATATAATAAATTCAATCTAATTATTAAAATTAATTTTATTTATTTTCTCTAAATTATATAAGAATGAATCCAATTATATATATAAAAGAAGTCTTTTTAAACATAGACAATTTTTTTGCCTTTTAATTGGGAACTTGTTTTAGATTAATTTTATAAAAAATTTATAAATTATCTTTAATATAGGAAAATTTTTATTTGAAATATTAATATGAATATTTACTTTGGTTTAATTTTTTGTATTCTCTAATAAGTTTCATTTTTTAATTAATATTGAAAAAATTGTAATCTAATTATAAAATGCATTTTCATCAAATTTATTTACTATTTTAAATTATATTTTTTAATATTTTTAAATTCCAAAAAGATAAAAAAAATTGTCATTTAATTTTAATTAGGTCATTAGAATCAATTTCACATTGAATTTGGATACAAAAAAATTCAATATTTTGATGGTTATTAATTTTAAAACATGTTTTCTCATTCTATCAATGATATTAATTTTTAATAAATTTTTGCAATTAATTTGTTTTAAATTTTGGAAAATGGTTTCTATATTTAGAATAATAATTTTCAAATTTATTAAATAAGTCCCATTTTTTTGGAAATTATGATTAGTAATGTTAGTAACTTCTTTATTGACGTGGTAAAAGCTATATCAGTTAATTAAGGGTAAACATAATATTATAAATATTATAAAATTACCCTAAACTTATCAAAATTTAATTGGATGAGTTAGTTTGAGCAAAATAATCATTTTTCATAAATTATAATCTTCAGGATCTACTTGGATGGGAGTATGGTATTAAATAAACTTTTTTAATGAAAAGTAAATACGGAATACTCATGTCTTTCATAACTATATCTTTTTAAAATGGGGTCATGTAGGGGTTGTGTTCTACTATAAATAAAAATTATAAATAACAATTATTTATCTTCCTCATGGTATTTTTTTTTAAATTTTAATGAAATAAATAATTACCTTAAAGTCTTACACAATGATGATGGAATAACTATTCAATTGGAGGATATATCAAATAAATGATATTCAAAATATTAAAATAGATACCATTTGATATAATTAATGTCATAAAAAATTTTAGAGAAGAAATTTACATATTATTGACTATTTAAAAGAGTTTTATATTAGATATCATGTTTTTATAGTATTTTTAAAAATTCAAGTAATGAAATGTGTCAAAATTGACATTACTGATACATTAATGTAAATAATTTTTTTATAATGATATAAAATTAATAAAAAAAAAATATAGAATTATGAAAATTTGTAATGATTTATGTTTTGACCTCAAGGACATTATAATATTTTGGAAAATATTTTTGGAGTCGGAAACTGAGTTGACAAAGGAAGTCGGGGCCCGAGGAGCCTCAGTGCGGCAATATTGAAATATTAAATTAATTTTGTCTCATATGCAAAAATTTTATTATCATGTAAATTACTCAAACTCAGAGTCTCCGATCGGATTTTTGAGACCACGGCTGAGTCTATAACATCATGTTTAACTTATTCATGTCCTAAAGTCATCTTTGTCAGATGTTTTAATCAGGGGTCATTTTGGTGATGTGGAATTAAAGGGGAATTAAGGGGTTTCATTTAATCAAACTTGTTTTCCTCCCCCTCCATCCATCATACTAGTATAAAGCAACAAAGGGGAGCCACACCTATCCTCCCCCCATCATCTCCTCCCTTTGGTGATGATTAATCCAATGTCTATTAGAAGCATTGAAGTGTCGTTGATCCCTATTTTCATCACAGATCATCCTCTGATCGACAACCGGAATGATCTGGGCACCATTTTTCAATTGACTCTTTGGAGTTTCACCATCAAGGTAGGCATATTTGAGTTTTTGTCCCAATACCTTATGTATTTTATTGTTATAAGGTTTCAAATCTCTATTTCATTTATTTTTGATCCCGACTATATAGATCTATGGGTTTTGGGTTGAATCAGAGTGAATCAGGTGATTTTGTAGGTGATTCCTAGCTGGAATCACAATCTTCATAGTGTGTAGTTTAGTAATACATGTCTTTTTCATATTCGTGGAATATAAACATTTGGTATGACACACCGTGTAAATGGGTAACATGCTGTGTAGTACCCTAAACCGTATGACCATAGGACAGGGCTTGGGATAGCCTTGTGAAAACAAATGTATTTGTACATACACATGGAAAAGATACATGGACAAGGGGTATGATACATGGACATGGGAAAACTACATGGGTAGGTGTCCATTTATCCAAACATGTCGTGTAATATGGTCATTTGAGGGACATGGTAGGATGCTCTATATAGAATAGGAACGTGAACATTGGGCTATGAGATGAGGGACACAATATGTATTGCTTCTCTACATCATCTACCCCAACATGGGTTGGAACCCATGTGAACCAGATACATGGGAAGGTTCTCGGGTAGGGCCACACACTATGTGTCCCGCAATGCATGATGTGTACTACTAGAAGATCCTTTGGGGATCTTCCACCTTTTGTATCTTCTTCTATGGAATCATATTCAGGATTGTGAGTAGTCCATCCTGAGTAGTTTTCCTTGTTGAACACGACAATGGCCTCTATTATGGAATAGAGATATGACGTTGTGTGAATCAAGAACGATGCTTGTGTAGTGGTACTGAGATGATGTTGGAGATCATTGTGGTGTTTATAGAGAGATGTTATGTCTTTTACTGCACTTATAGACTAGGGAATGGGTTTTCTTTCTCTTTATACTAAGGTAGATATGGGACTCCCCATGATGTGGGTGTGAGTTCATTACCTTTGTGTAGTTTCCTTTGGGGGTGTTACTCCCTTGATGGAATAGGCCACGAGTTTCGACATGATGTTCATGAATACGGACAGTAGTCTCCTTTCATTCCCAGGATCAGGTCCTCCATATAATATGTATAGGTAGGGTCCGTAATACCCTTCCATTTCAGGGTGTGGGTCCTCTATCCTATGAGTTTTAACTCCCCTTTTAGATTAGGGTGTGGGTCCTCTATACGTGTTGTTCCGGAAGAGTTAGTACTCCCCTACCATGTCATGGAGTGGGTCCTTTACCCAGGGGTAAGTACAACCCTGTTGTGTCAGGGGGAAATTCCCCTACAGTAAATGAGCAGGAAGAGTTGGTACACCCCTATCCTACCAGGTTTCAGGCCCTCTAGCCATTGGGTGGTACTCCCCTACCGGGTTAGGGTGAGGGTCCTCGATCTATGAAGTGGTACTCCCCTGTCATATCAAAGAGTTTATCCTTCATGAGTATTACTCCCCTATTAGATTAGGGGGTCGATCCTCACATATGGAGTGTACTCCCACATCTCGGAGTAGCAGCCAGGAGTAGGTCCACCATTGGAGTTGGAGCTCCCACAACTATGGGATACAGTTATAAGGAATAGGCCTTCTACATGATATAAACAATACCTAGATAGTTGTAAGTGATCCCTCAACATAATGAGGTGGGGGACACTCCTTAAATAAGTGAAAGAGGTTTTTAGGGTTAGTTAAGAGAATTAATCCCTTGACTGAATGGAATTTGTGAGGCGCGAGTCCCTCTATTCAATCTTGTTAGAGAGGATGCATGTGGTGTATAATTTGGAGCAGTGCACCCCCAACTGTGTGTCATGGTGAAGGGTGGGCCCCTTTATGTGGGTTTCCCTATATTGTGTTGGTTGCAAGGTAATGATGAAATAACCTCTAGTGATGAGCACTAGAGATGAACCTGGTAAGAGGTTCCCGATGGAGCAAGTTCTCTCTAAAATACCATTTTGAATGGTATAATATTTCCTGATTGACTGCATGTCTCGGACAGGTTCCATCTGGGATGGATGAGCATGCGGAGTGTGTTCTCATGGTTATTTAAGGTTAAATCCTATGAATAGAGTCATGTTTCAAGCTTTGATGTTGGATCCTCGTGAGATTTAGAGTCTTATAATATTATATCTAAGTGATTTCTTCAAGTCCTTGTGGTGTTGTCACATACCGGGGTTGACACCTCGTGTAGACCGAGCTGACTTGTCATGTACAACAACGGATGATTTGAGATGGACATTCTCTCTCGATTGGGATTCCCTCTAGCAAGGTTGAGTGGAATATTTTTTTTGTTCTTCTCTGTTTCATTTATGGGTTTTTGGGCACCTACTGAGTATTTTTATACTCACCCCTACATGGGATTTTCATTCACGCCTTTTGTGTCTTTTTCAGATCATAAAACATTCAACAATGTCCATGGTGGGCAAGGAATGAGGTTCTTAGTGATCTAGATAGATTGATGTGTTTATTAAAGTAAGCCTGATGATCTTTCTATAGTTTCTAGTTGACAATGATCCCCTCCTTCAGATTAGGTTAGATGTTTTTACAGTTATCTTTTGGTGGGAATTTTTTCCCTTCATTCACTTTCTGAACTTCTATTGTACTTTGGTTATGGGATATAGATGTATGCATGCATTGGTTGATTTTTCATTTTTACATTTTAGCTTTTTGTGAGCTTGTATATTTTTTTCATGTGTATAGGAACATTGGAAATGCATTCCATGATAGTGATATTTCATCTCATTGCCAGTCACCATCCCCTAACCTTTTGGATGAGGGCTTCGAGAGTTGCAGCTTGAGCCCCTTCGGTCCGGGTCGTGAAAGAGTGGTATCAAAGATGGTTAGTTCCCCATTGAGACCGTAGTGATGTGAGAATGGTTTGGGTTTCATATCGACAATGATAGAATGTTTCTAGTTAAGATCTCATACCAGAGGTTCTAGTATTGGTTCATTGGAAGACATATCCAATCACCAGGACTCTGATAAATTGCATTTCAACATGGTACATTAGGATACTAGTCACTGGGAAATAAATTGTACATCTATCATATAAGATTGGGTTTAGGGTTTTCCTATACTTCGTGAGTCAGCTCCACAAATATACTCTTTAAATGTTTTACGTCTTGATTCTATTTTAGAATGCCTCTATGAAGATAGAAACATAGGATTCCATAGCATGATTATGATAAAAATCCATCCTACAATGAGGGTTCAGTGCAAGGCACTAATTCTAAGGTGTTACCTCCAGGTGGACTATCAGTAGTTCCAGTGCTTATTGAGTAGTAGTTTTTACTAGCAGTTCAGCCCAAAGATGTGAGTGGGATAAGTTCGCTACACAAGATCTAGAGGCAGTGACATCTGAGGTACTAGGGTGATCCATAACCCCAGGCAGCAGTTGACTGACTAGAGGTAGTCATGTAAATATTCTTCTTAATGAGGAAACATCTCGATCATATGGTGATCTTAGTGGAGATCCTTATGTAGGGTTTACTTAGGAGATGGTGGAGTCTGGTTATATAGACTCATGATGAGGAAATCATCACTTGGGAGGAGTCCAGGGAACTACTCAAATAGGAGTTTCACTTAGACAAGTTGAGGTTAGTGTATTTCTAGGAGAATCATTAGCTTTAGTAGGGTGGCCTGATAGTGCCAAAGTTCTCGGAAAGCTTCACATACATATCCCGATACTACTTGGATATGGTGTGAGATTCATTCTTTAGATAATGGAACTTTAATAATGGATTGCATCGAGAGATCATGGAATCTGTGATTTTGTTGTTAATTCCCACCCACACTAGAGTTCGGGAGAGTGCTCTGGATGTGGAACATTTCTTGAATGATGAACAGGTGGATGTGACCCGCAACAGTGGTCACAACGTTGGGGTATTTTTAGGATATGGAACACAAAAGGTAACATGAACAAGGAACAGTAGGCATACCCATTCCATGACATAGATGCAGGGTTCTTTAGTGCAGGAGAAATGATGAGGATTAGATCTTCCGCAGGAGAGTCAGTGTTATGATTGTAACAGCCAGGTACATATCACAAGATATTGTTCGACCCCTTATGTTGCTTTGAGGGAACCGGCTGATAATCCTCCTTGGAAAAGATAGCACTTTGAGGAAGGAGTTTCACAAGGTATAAGATATGTTAGAGGAGATAAAAGGGTGAATAGAGGTGGTAGGTAGTTCAGTGTGTTTCCACCACCACCCCCAGGTGGTTCTCACTAGACTCAAGAAGCTAGATGATGTGGGTCAGGACATATGTAGGAAATAGAAGCCATTGATCTAGAAGATCCAAGGATGAATAGAGGTATGCCTTGTGTCCTTTCTAATTTATAAAATAAAAATATTTAGATGTTATTATGGGTAATATTTTCTTTCTGATCATTCTTGATGTTTAAGCATGGTGATGTAGGGCGTTGGTAAGACACGACACATATTTGGGAAACCCTTTTTTTTCTTGATAATTCTCATGTGTTTTGTGTTACATTTTTACATGACATTCTTGAGGTTGATATTGCACAGTTTGATGTAGCTTTGAACTCATATGGAAAAGGGATGATTTCCCCCTCGAGACATGTTTTTTGGATGCGATTAAAAACTATGTGAGAATGTCAGTACCTCCCAAAGTGGATAGTATTAAGGTTTGGTGGACGAGTTCCTTATACTTTCTTCTTTAGGGGGAGGTTATAAGATGAAGTGTCAGAGAAGTTCCTGGTCCTGCCATCATATTTATTCTACTAAACCCATTTTCCTGTCATCCCAGGGAGAGGGAAATCCTTTCTATGAATCATTCTATAGTTGTAGAGTTAGACCCTATGATGTTTCTATAGTGTGGATTGGTTTCCTACCATCCATACTCAGCTAAGATAAATCTAGTGGGTGTGTCATTGTTTCTATTTTGGTGAGCTATGTTATAGCCAGATGTTTTTAGATTAAGGTTCTGGTAAGACCTAGTGATTATTCTTGGGAATTCCTATTTTGATCGTGAATAACCTTATGTTTTCAGTGCCAACCATGAAAGAAAAAAACTGCAGTAGGTTGTTATATAGTACTTACATGGGTGTATGTGAACGTTGGGGTTCCGTTATTATCTTTTTCAAGTTAGAAAGGTGGTGCACTGCTAGACCCCATGATGGCAGATGGACTGTGGTGCTCGGTGATTTCCCACCTATCAAATCTAAGGAGACATGTTCCGATTTAATGCATAGTTCTGGCTTGGTAGATGCTAGACATAAGATTTTCCTAATCATCTTTTATCATCTATGTTCATTCTTGTAAGCATTGTAGGAACCCTTGGTAAGTTCTCTGGCATGGGAGTCTAGTTGAGAGCTCATTTTCTACCCTTATTTTTAGGATTTCTATTTTTAGGGATGAATACCCCTAAAGTGGGGAGAATTTAATGACTTGGGTTTTTGACATACATGACATTGGAATATTTAGGAAAATATTTCCAGAGTTGTTCGCTGATTCGGTTCAGGAAGATAGTGTCTAGGGAGCCTCAATACATAGATATTGAAAATATTAAATATATTTTGTCACACATGCACAGTTTCAATTAAAAATTAAATTACTCTTGATTGGAGACTCGAATCAGATTTCTACCACAGCGGTTGATTCCGGAACATCATTTTTACCTTAGGGGAAACCTATGTTCTTCTACAACGGATGTTTTAATCATGGCTGTTTTGGTGACATGGTATTAAAGGGGAATTAATGGTTTTAATTTAATTAATCCCAATTTCTTAGCCCGCCAACCCCCATACATGCATGACACAACCAAGGAGATCCACACAACTCTTCCCTTATCCTCTCATACCTTTGGTGATTTTGAAACCAATGCCGATTTGAAGCAATAATGTTCCATCGATCCCCATTTTTGCAGCAGATCATCATCAGATCGAGAACTTAAAGGATCCTGACACCCTTATTCAAGCAAAGATTTTGAATTTCACCATCATGGTTGGAATATTTGAATTTTGGTCTTCATACCTTTTGGATTAAGTTTTGATAAGGTTCTACGGCCCTATTACATTTTTTTATCCAAGATAGGTAGATCTATGGTTTTTGGGACAAATTTGGGAGAATCGGGTGATTTTCTAGGTGATCCCAACTAAAATCCTCATATACATAGTGTGTAGTTCAATGAAACATGCCATGTATATCTTATTATTTGAGGAATATGAACATTTGGTTCCACATGTTGTGTATAGGGGTTACACACCTTGTAGTTCACTGGGCCATGTGACTATGGTACATGGATTTTGATAGCCGTGATAAAACACATGGTCGTGTACTAACACAATGACATGACACACAGACATGGGGTTTGGTACACATACATAGGAAAACTACACATGCATGTGGCCATTTATCTGAACACACTAGGTATTATGGGATACCGAGTGTGTTAGAGACATTGTTCGCCAGTCTGTGTAGAAGAGGAACACAGCTAGGGGCGAGAGATAAGAGACATGGCATGTACCTCCTCTACACACAGTGTACCCATACATGGGTTTGAACCCATGTGAACTAGATACACTGGATGGTTCTCGGATGGGGGGGGGGGCTCACATGCCATTTGTGCCCCAGTGCACACCGTTTACTACTAGGAGATCCTTTGAGAATCATCCAGCTTCTCTATCTTCTTCTCCGGGACTCATATTCAGGCATGTGAGTAGTCCATCATGAGTAGTTTTGTACATATAACTTTATGGTTTCCTCCTTTATTTCTTATGAGATATGAGGTGGTGTGAATTGAGCAATATACTTGTGGATTAGTACTCATATGATGTTGAAGTTTGGCGTAGTTCGTATAAAGAGATTATAGGACTTTTAGTCGCCAAATAGACTAGGGAATAGGTTTTCCTTACCTCTTCTCAAAGGTATATATGGGAATCCACCCATCATGGGACTATGATATTTAGCTTTAGATAGTTTCCTCCAGGGGTTTTACTCCCTCGGTGGGCTAGGGTATGGGTTTCTCCCTGATATTCATGAAAATGTACAATACTCCCCTGTCATTCTATGGTGAAGTTCCTCTATATAAGACATATAGGTAGGTTAAATACTCCTTTTCCATTTCAGGGAGTGGGTCCTTTATCTAAGGAGTATGTACTCCCCTGATGGATTAGGGAGTGAGTCCTCCATATGTGTTGTTATGACAGATTTGGAACACCCCTATTGTATCAGGGAGAAAGTCCTATAGGCTGGGGTCAGTACTCACATGTCATGTCAGGGCATGGGTCCTCCATAGTGAACAAGATGATAGAGTTGGTACTCCCTGATCATACCAATATGTAGTTCCCCTAGCCATAGAGTGGTAATCCACTATCGGGTTGGGGTGTGCATCCTCGATCTACGATGTAATACTTCCTTGTCGTAACTTGGTACAGGTCCATCATGAGTAGTACACCCCTGTTGGATCAGGGTGAGGTTTCTCACTTATTGAGTAATACTTCCCCATCTCCAAGTAGCAACGGGGAGCGGGTCCTTCATTGGAGTTAGAGGTTCTTTGACTATGGGTTACTATTACAAAGATCCCACTTATCCACTTGATTTGAATGATAATAAGATAAGATTTAGTGCTACCTCAATAGATTGAGGTCCAAGACACTCATTATGGGAGTGAAAAAGGTTTCACAGGTTAGTTAGGAGTAGTACTCCATTATTTGTGGTGGAAATGGTGAGACTTGAGTCCCTTCGTTCACTATTTTTAGAGATGATGCACATAGTGCATAGTATGGAGTAGTTCTCCCCCAACTATGTGCAGTAGTGAGGGGCGGGCATCTTTACATGGGTTTCCTTATATTGCATTGTCTGAAAGGTAAATATGATTGGACCTCTGGTGTTGAGCCCTAAAGCTCAACCTAGTATGATGTTCTCGGTGGAGCACGTTCTCTCATATGTACCATTATAAATGGTAGAGTTGTTCCTGATGGAGTGAATCTCTCAAATGGGTTCCATCTAGGATGGTTGAGCTTGTGGAGTGTGTTCATGTGGTTTTAGGTTATGGTTATAGACTATGAATAGAGTCATGTATCAAGATATAAGGTTGGAACCTTGTGAGAATCAGAGTCTGAGACGAGTATATCTAGGTGATTTATGGGGTTACTTGTGTTATTGTCACATGTTGGGGTGGACACCTTGGGTATATGAGATGATTTGTCATTTACAGCCAAGGATGCTTTGAGATGGAGTATCTATCTTGATTGGGTTTCCCTTTGTATAGGTCGAGTGGACTATTACATTCCAGTTTCTCCCTTTTTCTTTTTGTGTTTTTGGGGTGCCTACTGATGATTTTTATACTCGCCATGGCACAGGCTTTGCCAGTACATGTTTTTTGTCTTGTGAAGACCACAGGCCTTTTTAAAACATCCACAAAGGACCTAAGGCAGATGGAGCATAGTGTGTTAGATAGTCTAAGGTGTCTACCAGAGATTGGATGATGATCTTTTTAGTAGTTATAGTTGATAGTGATCCCAACCTTCTGATGAGGTTGGATGCTTTTACTATTTATCATTGGGGGCATTGTTTTTCCCTTTTTTTTCTTTCAGTGCTTCTATTGTACTCTAGTTTTAGGAAATAGATTTATGCATGCATTGGTTGCTTTTGGTTTTCATATTTATGAATTTTGTGTGCATGGATAGGTGTGTGTGCATACAAGTACAAAAGCAATGCCTCCCATGTTAGGGATACTCCTTCTCGGCACTAGTCGTCAGCCCCTTGCCTATTGGAGGTGGGTTGAGGGAGTTACGGCTCGTGCCCCATCAAGTCAGGTTGTGACACAATGTATCAGTGTAAGTCTCAAATTTTCATCAATAACGCTTTTATTTTTCATTTTGGATTTTATAAAAATTATATTAACCCTCAATGTGTAGATTACATGATATCATTGTGATAAATAAAAAAGATTAAATAAGGCTTAAAACAAAAATTGAAGAGTTAAAAAAATACAAATATTCTGTAATATTAATTGTATGAATGTATTTTTACCGATAATCATCCTGTATTATAATGAAATAAATTTTTTAAAATAGAAAATTCATTTAAATAAATTTAATATTTTGATGAATTCAAAGAGTTCTCATCCGCTATCTTACAAAATGGCACATATTCTTCCCTTTTTCTGACACCTCAAAACATATATTGTTCACATAGTATTTTACCAAATACCTTCCTAGAATCCATCTCTTAGTTTATGTATAACACCACCCTTAGTGGACTTAAAGTGTTATGAAAATGAGATTCTCCAATGAATAGTTGTTTCTTTAATCATGTATTTTTTTATTTCTTCTTCCACATCCATAAATTCTTCTTCAACAATGATTAAATAATAACTCTAGTATGATAAATACACTGAGATTTTATTATGCTAATATAATAACCAAAATCAGTCTCCACTTCAAACAAATTGGAAATCAGTTAATTATTCTTTTGTACGGAAGACTACAACCTCATGAACTGATATAATTCATTTTCCTTCACTATCACTCAAGAATAGTTATAATTATCAAATTAATGATTACATATGATGTTATTGATATATCTATAATTTTTGAAAAAATCATTTAATATGTGACCATTCTTTTCACATAAAAATGATAACCTCATTCACGTGGACGTCTGAATTATCCCCTCTAAGAAGTGATGTGATACGTTTCTCAACATATCATCACATAGATGATATATATATATATATATATATGTCTCTGTATTAAGAGGATTAATATGATATTAATGATATAATGGTTATTCTATAAATATAATATAATATTTACATTCTTTCTATAAGTATCAATGAAAAATGAAAGTGTTACTCATTCAAACGTGCGACTTACCTTCTCCATGATTGTAACAGAGTTAATTTTCATTATCCACATGTAATGGATGGATTTAAAAGTATAAGTGATGTATAAATGTGATTATAATATCAGTAATATTATTCTATATATGATGGATTTATTACCACTTCAATTATTGGCATCATAACAAATTAATTTTTGACTCAAGTACGGAATATTGATAAAATATCTAACATTAACATAAATAAGTAATCAATTTATTAACATTAATATAGCTGATTCAAAAAGAATAATAAAAATTAAATATATCATCAAAAAAATTAAATAAATAACCTATGTTTAGTTTTCAGGATAATAATATTTTTAATGTCAAGTCAGACTCATGGAAAAGGACTTTATCACAATCCACTATTAATCGAGGCATATTTCATGTTTTACACCCACCTTATTTTATGAGGCATATATAAAACCCTTTTTAAAATTAGTGAATTTATATTTTATCTTGTTATTTAATTATTCTCTTGATGTTATTATTTCCCGGGACTTATGATTCAAATGATTCAAAGTGGTAAGGGAAGCTTTAATTTACAATTCTCATTTTTAAATGTTTAAAGATTTAATTTCAAAATCTATTCCTCCATGATAATATTCATGATATAATTTTAATGGTTTATTTATTAAAGTAATTATAAAGAATTTTTTCTTTATAATTTTTTATTTCATTCAATTTTTTTCAAAATAGAATATTTTTATGGTTTCTGTATAGAACATTTGCCTCTCTTTACAAAAATAGAATATTCATTTTAACTTATATGGATAAAATGACATCTCTTACACCATGACCATTAATTTATTTTTAGATTCCTAAAAAGTCTTCATATTTTAAAAGGAAAAAACTCATTTTTCTATTTTAGGGTATTTTGTTATAGTTTCTTTTAAAAATAGAGTGATTATTTCAATAACATTAAATGTTTCCTTGTGAGTTGAAATGAAATTATATTAGTGACATGTTGAAAATTACAAGATTTTATGTGTTGTACTTATATAATGGTACTTAGAATTATGATGGGTGGTTATATGATAAACCAATGATGGGTAGTTCTAAGATAAACTAACGATGAGTGGGTGTGGGATATCCTACCAATGCATTGGAATGGAAGTTGGTCGTATAGATAATCCATTTGTAAGAGTAACTTGTATGGATATTGACCACACAGTTCTTCAATTTGAGTATAATAATGTCTCAACATACATACTTATTTATTATATGCTTCACTGTGACTTTTCAAGAAAATTTTCTGATATTAAAATAATATGATAATGATCTTTTTGAAATGGTGATCTCTTTTTAGGGTAAAAAGGTGATTTTTAAGGAAATGTTTTATTGTTTATCACTCGAATAATGGTTTCTTTTATTTTAATTAACATACTAATATTTTTCCCTCATCCTATGTTCTAATTTTTTTTTCATATTGCTTAAAAAATTTGGAGAAGGATGAGATAAAGGGAAAATAGTGAAGATGTATTTATATAAGAAATCATGTTTTATTTTAGTGATTTTTACTTTATGGAAAAAATGGATGATGAGTATAAATTTCCACTTGTAATGTATGGGTTTAATATGTAATATTTTTTCTCAAATATCAAAAATACTAAAACTAAATGTTCATTGGGAAAGGAATATGATTTATAGTTTTAAATTAACTAGAATATATAATGTTTAAGGTTGGATCTTTACACTGATGGAACTCGTTCAACATGTCTCAGTCATTGAGTTCTTCTATGTTAATGTAAATATGGGAACTAATAAGATGTCTATGAATTAGTAGGGGATCATGACCAAGGCCATATGGGACACCTAACCCTATCTTAAATAACCTACGATAATGTGGATAACATGCCTTAGATACCAGAAATGGGATACCCGTCCTAACCTAGGGGTGAATGATAGATGATAACAACTAGAGACACACAGAGGGATATCTGAATATATGTAGAACTAACCTATAGAGGGGTTCAATTATCATATGATAGGGATGGGATACTACATTTTACATTATTAGGGATAGACCAAGGCAACAAAATAGTAGTAATAATGATATTAGGATGAGGTTTTGAGGGATCTATCCTTCTATGAAAAGGGTACAAAATGTTTACAAGGGGCATGTTTCAGGTCTCTATAATTTTGATCCTACCCATTCACATTCCCATATACTCTATCCATTTCCCATGTACTCAAATAATACTCCTATACACAGGTCATGCATATGACCATGTACCCATGGATATATGTTAGTTCATAAGCTTAGTATAAACATGGAATATGAAAATGTCACATGGCCAAGTGATTTTTATGTTCATTCGTAAACCCTATATTTTTTTGAAGGGGGTATACAAGTTGTTTGTTCTTTCGAAATACAAACTGCATATATTGAGATTTTATATAAATACAACATATCTCATGTGTCTTATCCTGCATTATTTCTTCCTCAAATTCCTCTCCTAAATCTACTATATTTCCCATATTTAAGTTGACCAACACTACACCATTGTCGATTACCAATTTTCAATCACCCATTGTTCAAGAAATGCCTCTTGTCACAAGGAATCACCCAAATCAAAAAAAAACAATGAAATGAACTCCTTTGATCTAAAAAACCCATCAATCATTATCCTCAAACCTCAATCACACCATTAATAATAAACCTATTCCCATGTAAATTATTTCTTCAACTAAATATCAACTAAACAATGAATGTTTTCAATGTATAATCAAACCATTGGTCAAAGAAAATATCGATGAATAATGGTCAAAGAAATATTGTATAAAAGAAAAAACATAAAATTTAGAATCAAAAATTGAATATTGTTCGAGTTTGAATTCATTCATTGTTGGAGGAATAAATTAATGGGAAATATAATCAAGAATCAAATAACTCCACGCCCTAAAATTAATTGAAAAAATAGATAATCCAAAACAATTGATTCATGAATTAAATTATAAAATAATTAATTAATGTTCATAATAGATAAGTAAATATGGATAATTAATCCAACATAAAAACATACTACCATGATATTAGATCAATCTATAATGAAGGAAGGTTATATGTCATTATCGATGGTGAGATACTTGTACTTTTTTAATGATGACAATATCATATGTATAATAATCATTGATCCTTGATTTCGACATTTCCTCTAACTATCATATATGTGTTCCCCTCCTCCAATATCTAAGGAATGCTTCTATCCCTAGGATTTGGTTATATATATATTATTAAATGGAGAATATTTAGGTTATATACAATTAATAGAAAATAAAGTAGTTATTTAATGTATTTTCTTATTATTTGACCTACGAGTATGCTATAATGGATCACTGAATTCAAGTAAAGATTATTGAATACATAGGGTAATGCTGATGTTAAAAATTTAATGGTGGTTTCAATTTTCCTATCTAAGACACCATTGAGTAATATTCAAATATTTCAAAACAACAGCACATGTCTGATATATTTTATTTTATATTTTAAATATTTCCATACCGAGTCTCCATGAAGTACAAACTTCTACACCGATAGTGATCTAAACTCTGAAAATGTTATTTAAAATATTCCAAAGTATCATGTCCACAAAAAGGGATAAATTTTGGGATTTTCAAAAATATTCATTTAAAAGAAAATTATAATAATATGTAATGTTTACTTATCTCCAAAACAGTCCAATATTTTGTGTGATGGTGGATTTAACTCCAGAATAGATATATTGATGATTAAATGGATTAACTCTTTGTAAGAGTACCCTGATATGTTTTTTGTCAACAAAATATATTTAGTTTCTTTTTTATATTGTGAATTTTTCATTACTCATTTTTTCTACCATGTTACCAATATGTTTAATCATGTTCTCTTGTTTATTGATCTTCAAACCCACTATAGTTTATTAGTTTTTAGAAGTAAAACTGGAATTGAAATTCAATAATTTGATAAAATTCTTAATGGATTTCATGACATCAAAATTATCTTATCCTTTTACAAATCTAAAATTTAATCACCATTTCTTTACATCGTTCAAATATTTCCCATTTTCTTGTAATGGTTTCGCAAAGATAATGGGAACATTCCATTATTATCAATATCTATAATTTTAAAATCAATCGGAAAAAATAAACATTCACACTATTAAATAATTTATTTCAAATTTCAATAGGTTTATATCAAAAATTATCCATGATATATAGTAACACCGTATATTTCCTTGTTATATTCATTCATAAAATACAAAACAAACTTATGGGAATTAAATTGAATATTTTTCTAATATTTTACAATGCCTTATTCAATATTCTGGATCTAGATACACATAGGATAGAGAAGAATCCAGATATCTTATCTTTTTAGCACTTTCTTTTTGAAAAATATTAGAGAAATTCTTAGTTAGGAAGATTAGTCCATGTACTTTCAATTTCATCTTATTTTAGAGTATTTCCTTGATAGATATTGTATACAACATCATATGAGACATTTAATCAATTAATTCTATATCTATATAGTGTTTATTTAGGATCTAAAGTAACCTATAGTAACGATAACATATTGATTACTTCAATTTCCACATTATAAATGGATGAGTTGGATTTTATGAATTATTTAATTTTATATACCATTATTATTTCATCATTATTTTCCTTCATATATTTTTATTATTTTTGTACTTCCTATTTCTCCTCTCTTTTCTCATCACACTCTTTTTTATTTTTCTCGTTTTCCACATTATTTTTTCCTCTATTAGTTTATTTTCCTCTAGATCTCTCCCACTATAATGTGACATTTCCATCACATTCTCCTCTTTAATTATCTTTCAGTATCCTATAAAAGTAATCTGCAATCATATTGAAAAGTATTGTGTAAATTTTATCAATTTATGCATAACATTTTGGAAAGATTATTGTTGATTCATAATATAATTATCTTTGGTCCTTATCTACTAATCTGTTTTTTGAATAAAGACAGCGAGTGTGTCCATAATAGACGGTTTTATGGAATTTTTTAAGGTTGGTTATATTGTATAGATAAATAAATTAGGTTCAAAGATGTTGGAATAAATTTTGAAAGGTTATAGTTCCTTTAAGGGTAAATCCAGTAAGGTAATTTGATTCAATTGAAGTTATTTACAATTGGTTTTTTATTCTATTTGATATTTTCATTTTTATTCATCGAACTCGTGTATGTGTGTTATAATTTTTTTCATGGTTTTTTATATTCACATTGTTTTCATCCAAGAGTTTATTATTATTTTAACCATCCTAGTACTCTGGGAAATAATTATTCTTTCCATATATCACAAAATTTTTGAAAATATCAATGCATGTTGTGGTTTTAGATTCCATTAATTAACTATTTCCTAGTATTTTATAAAAGCCATCTAAGTGGGAATCTAATGAATTTAAACCATAGTAATACATCATCATTTGATCTAAATATCCTTCCCCTATTGTGTAAACATTCATAATAGTTCCTTGAAATTATACAATTCCTCAAGTATGGATTCCCATTCTTGTTGAACATTATTTGGAATTTCATTTATGAGGGTCATCATGTTTAAATACTGAAAATATTTATCCACAAATTTATTCTTCAACATGCCCTAAATGCTAATGTAATTGATCGTAAAATATATAAACCAATCATCCAATATATGTTAAAAAGGAGAAAAATTTCACACAATATCTATTGAGACTATATTATGAATAATTTATTTCATATCTCTATAAAATTAGACAATTATCTATGAGGTTATTCATGTTACATTCTTATAAATTTTCTCATTTTTTGTTTTTTTAATATAATATGGGTGATAAAATATATCACCTAAATATAAGGTTTACCAATTATAATGGATGTCCAATTAATGTACCAACGATTTTTTTCTGTGTGTAATAAATTAACAAAAGGTGGATATTTATTTCATTGGTGCATAAAACATAAATCATATTACATATGATAAAATAGTTTTTTAGACTCAAGAGACAAGATTTATACAAGGAAATTATAATACCTTAGAGACTTCTAGTACATTGAGATAATATATCTTAGAGATTATTGTATCTACTTACTTATCTTTGTTTAATTAATGGTAATCTATATATTTTCCTAGGTATATGGGGAGAAAATATAGATGCCTGATCTCATATGCTCCGAAAGGGGTACTGTACCACAGAATATAATAGGGAATAAAACTGACATACATGATACAGATGGAATAAAAAATAAAATAACTCTATAAAAATGAAAATATAAGATTAATAAATCCTTATATAACATAAAATGGGAAAAACATTAAATTGATAATAATAATTCATCATATAGTTATGGAATTCATGATGTATGATATCATAACTTTACCTTGAGGCCTTGTTCTAAGAAATTATAAATTGGAAAGAACATAGTAAAAATTCAATATTATTTGTTTCATGTGACTTCTAGTTGCATTGGGTGGATTTATAACACAATCCCCCTCCCATAAAAGAAAAAATAAAATGAATCCATTATTTGAATAAAATGTGTAAACAATAAAATATATAATGTTACTATGGAACCTCATTCGCAATCAGGACTATGTAATATGTAGTGATCCATATTGAAATAATGGTTATCTATACTATTAATAGATCTACAAATAAATTATTAATATGGTAATATAGGTGAATATTCACCAATTAAATAAGAAAACATATCATATTCAAAATACAACAAAAAATTCCATGATAGAAGCGATGATATCAAAGTAGTTTGGTATGACAGTTATAGAATATAAGGATATCAATAGGAAGTAACCATTAAATATGTTAGTTTTCAATGTTAGGAGGCCAAATAAATGATTAATGAATCATATCAAAAATTTATAAGTACAAGAAAGAGATATTTAAATAATAATTTTACATAACAGTTTTCATTAAAGATAGACTTCAATGTCAATATACATTGATGGAATATGTAGAGATATTAATATTAGAGTTTATGGATATAGAAATATTTTAGTATTATGATGAGATAATATTATGATATAAAAAGAGGAAATGGTAATATACCATTAATATTACACTAAGGTATGTATTATAATACAACATGACAACATGTTTTAAGGAAATTCATAGAATTACAAAGTATTTTAAAACAAAAATGAAAAGAGAAGGTTATGAACCCTTACCCTCTAATGTATATTCATATTACATGTGAATGAACCCATATATCATTAATGTCTCCTTGAGGACTATTGAAAGGAAAAGGGAGGGTATATCAATTCTCAAGAGTTTAGTAATAAAGAGTAAATGGTAGATAGGTTGTAATATTTATTGAAAATGTGGTAGAATTGTTTATTAATTTTCAGACTTTTCCTTTAGAAATCAAGGTGGTCGAAAACTAAAAATAATTATAATTGACATTGTTTTAATTCATTGTATTTTACATTTAAGGATTTTTTTTTGAAATTTATTCATTTTTTATCCAAATTATGTTTTCTAAATATATTTTTTCAATTTAAATTATTATTTTTCCATAATGTTTTTTTGGACCTTAATTTTCATTTTAGACTTTGGAATGTCCATTATAGGTATTAATATGTACTTTAATACTTTATATTTTTTATATTAGTTAATATATTTTAGTCCAAAGATTCATTAATATTAATTATTAAATTATTTTTAAATCAAGTTTAAGTTTTACTCTAAAATATATAAGAATAATTAATTTTTCTATTCACCAAAAAATCAGTTATTTGATAAATTTAACAAAAAAAGAACCATTGGTTAATTATGATGGCCTATTTCTAAATTTTAGGTCATTTTTATAGAAATTATATTTTATATTTTCTGAAAATTAATTATTAGAAAAATGATACCGTGTTTTATAAAAAAATTATTGATAAATATATATTAAAAAAACAATTTAAAAAAATGTTACTTCTATTTGAAAACATCTGTAAATTATTAAATTCGAATTCATTTTCCAATATGAGATTTTTAAATTTTTTATTACACTCTTGCTAAATTATTTTTTATTTTCTATTACAAACATTAATGTTAAACATAATGGCCACATTAATTTTATAATGGTCATCTCACATTCCCACAGGTATATTCATAATAAGTAAATTCAAATAGTTTTATTTTTCTTTCCATAAATTCAATAAATTATTTCGGGTAAATAAGTAACGTTATTCAGTTACTTTCTAAAATATCCAATCCATTCCATATTTTTTATAATAGAAATTTATCTTATGTTCTCATTGTTAATTGTAGAATATTATCCTTCATAGTTCCAAATTATTGTACTTCAATATATATTTATGTGATCTTTATCACTAGTTAGACCCGTTATACTGAATATAATTTTATAGATTTATTTTATACTATAATAAAGAAATAAAATAACCTATATTGTTTTATGGTTTTTATAATAAAGTATTATTTATATAGTAAAATATCTAATGATACATTCTCTCCCCCTAATTGTTTTAATCATAAAAATATTGTGTACACATAAATTAATGATAAAATGTGGAAAAATATCCATCATAGATTCCTTAGACTTCCATGAAACTTCATATAAATTTTTATTCCAAAAATATTTCTACACATTCCATGTTGTTTACTTTTACATCAATTTCTCTCTAGTATCCAAATTTGAACATGATCATTATTAAACAATAATTTAGTTTTAAGAAAATTTAGTATATGGTGAGTACATAAATTCATTCTTTCATGTACATCCTAAATATATAGACATGAAGACTATAATATACTATAAAGACATTGGGGGTGATTTTTCAGAATATATTCCACATCTATAATTCAAAAAAAATAACAAAATTTCCAATATACATTAGCCTTAGCATCCCCTTCTAATAAAACCATAAAACTCCCATCAGTGCACATACCATCAAAACCTTATAACCTCCTACATGAAATTAAAAATTCAATCTTTTATCAGCATAGATTATATTTAATTTTTTTTCTATACTTATATGATTCTTGATGGAAATATCTATTTCAATTTTCTCTTCATTGAGTTTTGGAAAAACCTTTCTTTTTTACCAAATTTCATTTCAGCATCCTACTGTTTGATATATATTTCAATAAAATTCCTCATATAGTGATATTTTTTTCTAAAATGGGAACTTTTTCTATATAAAAAATCCAATAAATTAAAATATGGATCATAACATCCTTGTAAATATTGTGATAATGAGATCAACATGACCTTTAATATTGGAATATCCCTTTCAGATTTCCCATCAATTTGAGGATGATAGGAAGTTCTAAATTATATATTAGGGTTTTTAGCCTCCTATATAATCCTATATAATTTTTATATGAACTGTGGTTCATTATCAAATAAAAATAATAGGTTTTTACCATAATTTCTTTGAACATTGTTAATATAGATCGGTTTAATTAAATATAGGGGTAGATCCGACCTTAATTCAATAAAATGTGTTTCCTTTATAAAATGATCCAAAATGATCCACATTCCATTTTTCCACTTTAAAATACTAGTATGAACAATAATAAAAAATCATTTTGATATTATCCAACATTCACATTGCTATTGGAAGAGGTTGAATAAAACTATTTAAGATTTGTCACTAAGATTTTACTTTTGTATTACATATTATCTTGATATGTAGTGATCAATTTTCCACTCCATGTTATACTAAAAGTAATGTTTTCCTAAATCCTAATCCATTCTCCTGGTACATGGGTGTATAGTGAAATTAGATATATGATATTCAACTTGAAATTCCTTCTTCAACACATGTATTCATTTCACACATAGCCACTATACATACATTAAATATACATTTTCTTATATATATATATATTCTATCAATATCACATATTTTATGGATGTAACATTCATTTATAGACCATTGTCATCTTGTTGATACTTAGTTATTTTCTATATTAAATATGGTTGGGAAATTACTTTTAAAAGGGACATTATTTATCCCTCACTAATAATTTTCATTTTAAATATTATTTAATCCATGAACATTGGATCATTTTCCAACCACATTTGTGATAGAAGTCTATGAATATTTCAACCCAATGCATATACTTCCAAGTTTCCATACTCATCTTGTTAATTTATTACACAATAATAGATATTTTGTAGGTCATGCAATCTCCATTCTATTTTTTAATCACTTTCTGTGTGAATATATACCCCAAACTAACGTGATCAACATATTTGCCGCAACTTTCACGATATAAATAGTGTCTCTTAATAGGAAAAAAATATTATATCCACCATATCTTTTATTTTACATCATCATTCACCCTAGATATTACATGAATTGTGTCTCGACCTATACCTTGGGGCCCGTACCATGACTATGCCAAGCCCGCCTTCCATAGGCCAGGGGCTGGTGACTAGCATTGGAAAAGATAGACCCAAAAAGGTGAGGTATTTCATCTAAACTAGTATACACATAGAGAAGACACACTACATACAAGTAAAACATGATAGAAGAGAAGTAGTACAACCACCACTAAGAACCCCCACTGAGAGTAAAAGTAAGTACTGAAAGTAAAAAAGGGGGCCAATATACAAGTCCAACAGAAATAGTGGTATAGGAAAAAGGGAAAACAATCTCTAAAGGTCATCCACCAAATATTTTTTTGCCTGCTGCAGATAAATCGGATACCTGTCGTCTGGTGGTGATGATCACCATTGGTTCCTACTTAGCTAGGAAGCTCTCCACTAATAGTGATTGATTTAGCAATCCACTAGTGGAGTTAGCATACAACAACAGGTATTACTACACCATCGGCATGACACCATTTGAGGCATTTTATAGGCGACCATGAAGGTCGCCTCTATACTGGACAGACCCAGGTGAGGATTCACTTATGGGTCCATAGTTGGTATAGGTTACCACTGAGAGGGTGCATCTCATCTAGAAGAAGATGAAGACTGCATAAAGAAACCAAAATTCTTATGCCGATATGAGATAGATACACTTGGAGTTCATGTAGGGAGACCATTTATTCCTTCATTTCTCACCCCGATAAGGATGGTAGAGATTTTTCCAGGGATGCAAGCTATCTCCGAGGTTCATCGGACCATTCCATATTTTTAGCGGAGTTGGAGAGGTGGGGTATCACCTAAATATTTGCTCACAGATGCATCGGGTGCATGAAGCTTTCGACATGTTGTAGCTGAGGAGATTCGTGATTGATCCAATAGGGGTTTTCACTGCTACTGATCCACGGAGGGTCTCTATCATGTCGATCCCTGAAGGGTCGCTCTTTACTTGACATCCAGCCACATAATTCATGCACTTATCATGCCTGAGTTCTGTAGATTTTGTTCTCTAGATAACAGTTATACCACAACCTCAACAAAGTTACACAAAGAAGTAACCCAAAGTTATATAATATCATAAGGGTTCCAACATGATAGAAGGTGCGTCAATCAGACACCCGGTCTGTAACTTATAAGTAAAAAAAGTAAAAAGGGCCCGATTGGATTCAACTCTGATCCAACCCGGCCATAATCCAACATCCACCAAAACTCGAGTAGAGTATCTCAAAAGAACTGTTTCATCCCAAGGGTCCCAATGCTGCATACGAATCTTCAATCAGACGCACCCATTGAGTTTTGTGGGTGATTAAGAAAAACTGGTTTAGTTGGGTCTGTCTCCAATATCGACTGGTCGGACCGACCCAATCAGAACCAATGGGCCTAGCCCCTATAGTATGGGCCTGGACCGGCCTGCTGGGATGTCGGTCCAACCCAGCTTATCGGGTAGGGCGTGACAAAAGAGGCCGCGAAACTAGCACAGCTCGTTGGCTGGGCACGGTCCCTCCACCTGAATGGACGTGGGGGCGTCTGTTTGCTTCCACTAACAGGAAGCACCACCTGGCACCGACTCAGCTGACTAGTCCACATGGATTGGTCATGTGGCGTGACCCATGAACGCGGGTCCACCTGCTATTGTGGCACCTCCTCTACGGCGCATCGCCCCTCCGACCAGCACGCGGCCTATGCTGCTGCGTGCCTCTTTTGCCGTCGTCGGCCCATAGGATCTTCGCCAGACCACCGAGTGCACTCTAGTGGTCGTTATTCATTATGACTGCTCCTACGGGACTCCCAAGTCGATGCCTTCTCTACGAAGCCATTATATTCATCTTTCCACCACATTTCTTGGTCGTGCAAAAATAAAGCACAAAAAAAAGAACTGAGGGGGTTCCTTGCCCTGTTCGGATTGGCGCACGCCCTTCACTTTAGTGTATTAACATGGGGAAATAATCTATCATCAAATATTTTACAATTATCCCCAAAACGAATCTCACAACAACCACCCGTAGTAAATTAAAAATCACGGATCAACCTGTTAGTTGTTTGATCCACGTTTTATTTAATTTTTCAAGAACGAGATAAGATAAAATCATTATTCACTTAGAATAAATTAAATCCCTTATCTGGATTCGGTGGAATCCACCGCGTACGGAGAAAGGAATTCCATGTTCGTTGACGTTCATCATCATTCCTCGCCCTCCGAATCAAATCCTCAAATGGATGTCATTCGTTCACCGTTATTCGCTAGAGGGTTATGTCACCGGTGTTTTGCCAGAGCTTTCCATGTGGTTGTCAAATCACTTTGCCAACATCATGATTAAATAAAAAGTTAAATATCTTAATGATTGATTCATTAATGTGGTTCATTAATGAACCTTAATTAATGAACCAATTAATCACACCAGCATTGCGGTTACAAAAAAAATAGTAATAGATCATTTATTAATCTTCATTTAATGCCTTCTGTTTTGTTGCTATTTTGACAACCAACGCTTAATAAATGGATGAAAAGAATAAAATAATTTATAGTTATTTTTTTATTATTTTCCCCAAAGTCCAAAAATTAAATTTCTTGTCCGAGCTTTTCCAGTCAAAGATAAGCTTCACCTAAGCGAATCCTAATGCTGCGAGTTTAACGGTGCCCTAATATTTTCAATCCGAGAACCCTTTCAAAATATAGAAATTCTCGTTCACATTTTTACTCAACGTACCTTAAAAAAATTTCAAAATTCCATTCTGGGAACTCCAGGCCTCAGAATCATGTGCTGTCGAATTTTGCAGTTTCGCAATAATTCCATATAGTTAAAAAAAGTATATGGAATTTTTGGGTCATTAAAAATTGATCACTATACATCACAAATCCTTCTTTACTCAATTATAATGCCTATGTCAGTGCATTTATCAATATTTTCATCAATTATTTAAATCTATCTTCACATTTCACTAAACATGTGAATTTGATCCACTTATTTATTTTGTTTGTCACAGGTTTGGTTAACTAAGAAAAAGTTTCAACTAATACCTAATAGAAACTTGTTAAACTAAGAAAAATATATATATCAATTATATTTGTTGTTGCAGGCTATTCATTCACCATATTTATCTTTGATGTTTTAAAATATATCATATCCCTTGAGAAAATATGGAAAAAATTAAACACGTTGAATGGAAAATTAACCAAAAAAAATTACCCAAATAAATCATTTTGCCTATGTGACTCAAGAATAATTCATAAATTGGTCCCATGTTCCTCATATATTTTAGAGTATATTAAGATATCATTAATAAATACCCAAAAAATCCTGATAATCCATGAATACTATATTCATCAGATCCATAAACCTATAGGGTGCATTTATTAACCCACAAAGAATTACCATAAACTCATAATACACATACCTCATATGATAAGTTTTCTTTAGTATGTCATCCTTCTTCACTTTTAATATATGGTAGAAAAAATGAAGTTCAATATTTGGGAAGTATTCATCCCCTTGAAATTTATCTTAAAGGATATTAATACACCGTAAAATAAACATGTTCTTATTTATAATGTAATTGATATCCCAATAATTGATTAACAACATCATGAAACCATGAAACTTATTGATGAATAATATGGGTTCCCTATAAGGTGAGAAGCAAGAGGTTTTTAACCCTTATAAAAAACTCATGCAGTTTCTTTATTAAATCCAAAAAATCTATTGTGTCCATTCTATAGGGAGGCATAGATATGGGTTTTGAATATAGAATATGTTCAATAGATATTTCCACTTCATGGTTAGTGGTATGTCCATGTTATCCCTAATGATATACTTCCAAAAAATATTGTACAAAAAATTAAAACTCTATTATTAGCATTAGTTTCTAATTTGTTCGGTATATTTATTCTTTTTATTCAATAATTTCATTAATATGGTCAACTAGATTTCATTGAAAATAAGACACTAGAAAATATGTCTCTCCTCTAAAAATAAGGGATTTTATTAAAGCCTAATAAATTATGATATATTTATCATTGATTTAAATTATTTTAATATACATTTAGTGCTAATAAATCCTTATAATTATATTGAATTCAATCACCAATATAACAGCCGGTTCTGAGACTAGAAAAATACTATACATTTTAATATAGACAACAAAATATATTTACATTACCATAATATTTCTACTAGTTTTTTTACTAACAACTCAATCCATAATGCATTAGGGGATGATATAATGTTCCTATTAATCCTCAAAGAAAAAAATTAGTGTGTATAAAAAAATTAAAAACAAGTTATAAGAAATTATATAAATGATAAAAAGTACAATCAATTATATCATTTTCAAATATGAATTTTAGTGTAGTAATTCCAAAATCCTAACCTTCCTCCCTCGGAAACTTGTGAGGTATATTCTCTTAATTATTATTGAATTTATTAGAATATTTTCCCATACCATTTTTTTAGAAATCAGATATTATTTGATTCTCTCTTTCCCCTATACTCTAGATAATTATAGAAATTATCTCTACACTTGAAGAAAACTTTTAATCCATTTAGAAAATCATAGGGGTGTTTCATTCCATAATATTTTCATGTTTTAAATTTTCACCTTCCCTTATACACCCTTTCTAAAATTAATTTTATATCAATATCTATATTACTCTTATTATCTTTATTACTTTTGAAATTATGAGACCTAGGGAACTATTTCTCAATTAGGATAGCACTTTTCACTATCTCATTATATATAGAAAATGTATGAGATACTAATTCCATTATTATTCATAGTTTTAATGCATTAAATAATCAAATGAAATTTATATTTTGAATCTCTATATAATTCAAAACATGTATTTCTAACCATATAAATTTCTCTTCATAATCAACAACGACTTCCTCTTCCTTTTTTAATAAACTCAAGTATTTTCATTCCATGTTAGAGCATTATACTTGATGAAAATATATTTGAAGGAATAAAACATAAAATGTATTCAATTACTATATTTTTATCTCAACTAAGTTTACTATTTTTAATCAATGACCACAATTTATCAATATCTCACTTTAGATGTCAAATATCCATTATAAAAAATTTTGTTTTGTTACACCCCAAAGAAAGAAATAACTTCTCTATATTATTTATCTATTGGATTGAAACTAATAGATTTGAGAATCCTTTGATATTATAAGGATGATAACACATAATTTTTTTATTATGATAAAATATATTAGGGAAATAGTTTTTCCAATGCATGAATGGTTATTTTAAATATCATATGTCAAATACATTAATATTGTGACAATATAGATAGCTCTGGACCCAATATCATTTTTTGGAATAGAAATCCCTACAAAGATTTTGGTTATTAGAATGTTTTTTTTCATAAATTAGGTGAAATTTCAAAATAGTGTAAAATAATTTATTAAATCTTTCATAATAATATAAATTCAAAATAATTCAAGTGGGATCAATAAAAATCCACGTCAATTATTATATTGAATCTTAAAAAATTAAAAAATTCCATAAGGGTTTATAATAGTGGTTTTATCCAACTATATTTTTATAAATATAGTAGTAATGGTTTCCAATAAACACTCTCTAATAGCAATTATAAAAAACCCATATATAGTTTATCAAAGCCACTGGTTATTTGTAAATTTTTTAAAAAATAAATAGATTACAATATAAAAGAACTAATAGATTAAAAGTAAGACATGAATGGATACAAAAATTAAAATTAAAATCCATTGGCAACTTCAAGTAAATTACTACCATACATCAATAAAATCTATGTGATTATCCTTAGGTCACACTTAGTAATATTTATAGATTTCTAAGTGAATGCAGAAACAATAAAAAGGGGTGATCTTAAACACTTGGTATAGGGTAGTATAAAAAATAATATAACAAGGTATAAACATTACCAAAATGTTATAAAAATAATGAATAATTAAATAATTTCAAATAAATAATAACATTAACATAATATATCTAGGGATAGTTTAATAGTGGGAAGAAATATTCACTTGGAGAAAAATAACATATTTTATAGATGTGGAATGATTAATTCCTAGCATTATGACCATACCTACATGGCCCCATGTCATGAAATCACAAATTATAGGCATAGATCAAGTAATAAACCTATTATGTGTTGTGATACCAAATGATACATTGAGGGGCAATATAATTACACTTTTGGTATATAAAATAATAATTACAATGTATCCATTATATAACTATAGTAGCAAAAAATAGAATAAAATATTTTTCTAGGGAACGTTATAATTAATATTGGATAATTAATCAATAATTATTAATTTTGAAACAATGGTTATATATATTGTCAATATTTAACAATTAAATGGAATAATATTCATATATAGGTGAATATTTATCAATTAAATGGAATTTTTCCTTATAAAATGGATATTAATGGATTTTTAGTGTATTATACATTCACTCTATAATTGTATCAATAGAAAATAGTAATTGTAAACAAAATATTATAATGGTGGGAAACTAAATAAATAAAAGAAAAATTCTCTCTAAAAATATCATTATGTGATAGAAATATTTGAATATGAATTATTAATATAAATTTTCTTTAATTAGAACCTCCCATGTTGGTATTCATTGATGGAAAATGTGAATTTGTGCATAAATCATGTAAAATATACATGGGACCCACTACACAATCCTCAGAAACATTTATTTAATAATTAGATATAAAATGACCCCCTCATAAATACTATATCAATAATGTGAAAAATTAAAATCATACATTGCGATTTAGGTAACACAATTTATTGAAATAGAAATATTTTGGCATTACAACAATTTAGGAAGGTTGTATAATAAGAGGTAATTGTAATACCTTATTAATTTTACAATGGGTAATGTATCATAATATATCAAAATAAAATTTTATAAGGAAACTCATGAAATTAAAAATTATTGAAAATTTCAAATTAAAAGATTAGATTAAGAAACCTTTCATAGCTATGTAACTTCCTAGAACATGGGAAACAACTACATGGATCTTTAAGAGCCACATGAAATAACTATTAGCAGAAAAATAGGGAGGTGAACCATGATTAATGGTTTTGGAGTTCATATCAGTAAGAGGATCGATGGGTATTTACAGAAGCTTTGTGATAATTTTTTATTAATTTTTGGTCTTATTCTTTGGAAATCATAGTTTTGGAAAATTAAAAACCATTGGAATTCCTAGGGTTTTCATTAAATATATTCTATATTTAAGTAATGGTTTAAAAAAATTAATATTTTGAAAACTAAAATCGTCTATTATTAATAATTTTTCCATGGAATTTAATTATTTTCATAAAAAAATTTATAAAACATAATTTCTATTTGAGAATTTGGAATGAAAATTATAGGTTTTGAAATTAATTTTAATAATTTTAAATACATTATTTTAATTAACCAACATATTTTATATTATTTATTAATTATTATTTACTATTAAATCATTTTTACATCAAATTTATGTTAGAATACATACCGTATATGTATATCATACTATAAATTTTACTAAAAAATATTTTATTTAGGAAAATTATAAAAAATTCGTGTATGGGTGATTTTGGGATAAATATTTAAAACTATAAGTCAATTTTTTGAATATAATATTCTATATATAATAAATTTAAGTATAAAATAACACACATTCATAATTTAAATTGTATTTTTTTATTAGGAAACACTTAGAAATCCTTTTTCTAATAAACTATATTTTAATCCAAAACATATGTTTGTAATTAAATTCTTATTCACTCAAAAATATCATTTGTTTTGTTCTATTTATTATACTATTATCTATTAACACTACATATTTTGTTAGAAACATATATGTTATGCATAGCTGTAACCATTCTATAACAATGGGGATCTTACTATGACAATAGTCTGATTCATAACATTTATATTCCAATAGCCATGTTTCTCATTATATATATTAACCTCTTTATTTACTCTAGAATAGTTCAGCCTTTTCTCTAAGTTTTTATAAGGTCAATTCATTTTATTATTTTTATCTTATAAATATTAATGTATATTTTTTCTTAATATTTATTGTAGAATATTATCTATCAAGGATCATGTTTATAGTGTTGCAAAGTATTTTTATGTGTTATATATAAATACATGCAACCAATATTGTCTGTGTAATTTTCTAGTTTTTTATTGTTATATTGTGATGAAATATAAGAAATTTTATTTTATGATGGATACTATAATGATGTGTTTTCTATTATGCTATAATATGTGGTATTGAAAAATGATGTTTCTAATATGTATTATTTTTTAAATCAATTTTGATGGTTTTTATGTGTAAAATTTCCAATTATATCATCATGTGTGCCAGAGAAACTATGTCTATATAAGGATTCCCATTGACAAATGAAAATGTTCATCTTGATCCTAAAATAAAATTCTAGTGGATTTTTTGAATGGATACAACATGATTTCGTAAATATTTTCCTTATAATACACCAATGAGTCTATCATTGAAAATTAAAATAGTCTATAGTATAATGTTTCTGAAAATAAAAATTAAAATAAAAATGAAGTAAAAAATATTTAGATTGATCATCTAGTAACTAAAAATTATTATATTTTCTATTTTTCCTATATATAAAAAATAATAATAGTGTGTGATTCATCATTAATTCCAAGTCATGGGAAAAAATTAGAATCATTTATAATTAAACTAACATTAACTAAATATTCAAGGAATTTATTAAATGTGAGATCATTCCCTTGGGAATGGTAAATAAAACATCATAGGTGATTGTTCAAAAAATTAACAATTAATTTGAACTATAAAAAGGATCGAAATTCACAATAAAACTATATTCTAAGTAAAAAAAAGTTATTAATTAACAAACAATTAAGATATAAATTCACTTTTTGGTTATTGTTAAATAAATTTTCTCCTCCATTCATAAATTAATTGAGTTAATTGGGTGTAATGTTATTCAAAATTATTCTACTTCATTATAATAAAATTCATCAATTGGAACTAAATTGATTTAATTATTTTGGTTGAATGAATAACCCAAAAATATGTTCAATATGTAAAACAATTATTTTAATGACCCTGAACCCAATATCTAGGATCCAAAGCCTTAATTTATTACATTGTCTTAGATTCAAGGTATCTAATCCCAAAGGACCAAATAGTTTAGCAGTTTTGGAATCCAAATGAATAAATTATTCCAATTTTACATTGGGAATATAACATTAAAAATAACACTTAAAAAACTAGATCTCTTCATCCTTGAAACCCATTCCAAGAATTCATATTCTTATTTAATGGAAAGAAAACAAAATAATTGTTATCTCAAATGCATAGTAAGTGTTAACTGCAATGGTAGATATCATGAACCAATAGTGAAAATCAACATGGAAGTGTAGATAAATGAACACACATGCCACATAAATAACTGGATAAGTCATAATAAATATGGAAAGGTAAATTACAGAACATACATTCCATTTAGATAACTCGATAATGATTACTATATATGGAATGGTAAATAAAAAAACAAACATTCCATTTAATTAGTAAGCTGAGAATGAAATGCATCCTTTGATTTTGTCAAAGTGAAAATATCATGGATAAAACTAATTGAATTCTAAATGTAGGAAATGCTTAATTATTGAATTCCATGATTCCTAGGTACATGGAATGTTTATCATCAAAAAAATTTCTCATGAAAATTTAAAACTACTCATTAAAATACAATCTGATTTGGACAACTAATTCATCTCATGAGACTACCGAAGCATAGAGGGGACATCAGTAACAAGTCTACACATGTGGTTTTGGTCAAAATCATTCCACATATTTTCATTAATCAATTTAACTAATAGTTTTTTTATCAAATATATGTATCGAGTAATGAATACGATTTTATCAATAGTTCCCCACATATAAAAAATAACATAAAACAAATAAATTGAATCTAAAAATTGTATATGAATTAGGAAATAATCATATCCATCACATAGTAGTATTTATATTTAATAGAATTTAATTTTCTAATGATTAATGATCACGTGGGAGTTATTGTTTCAATAAAAAATTTACAACCACAAAAGAAATCACTATTGCAAAATAACTTTTACCACTTCGAAATTTTCAAGTCAAATCCCAATAGATGAAATGATTCAATGTGGAACATAAAATAAAATTAATTAAAAAATAATCATGATTTTTTGATTCAAAGGGAATTATATACCCCCAATAAAATTGAATTGGTGTATGATGACAAATAAGTCTCAAAAGAATGTAAATTTAGACAAAACCCCTTACATTACGCTTCCTTTATTTTAACATTCATTATCCGAATATATAATAGTATTCATCTTATTATTAACATACACTAGAACTGTAATTATATTTATAACATCATATATAAATTTCTAATAATATCTTACTACGAGGATGTTAATAATATTTCAATAGTTTTATTGTTTTGTGTGTTAATTTCCTTGATTTATCAATCATTTTTTTATGAATGTTTCCATTATTGCACATATTATTTATTTATAACATATAAATAATAATATTCATGATAAAAAAATCATATAATTTCACTACATATTCATTTTTTATAATTCATACTATTTAGTACAAGGAAATGAAATACACCGTCTATGGATATGGTAGGGCGTATGTACTAATGAATGATGTTTCCATATTCTTATCATATTGAAAGAAACAAAAGTTAAATGATATATATGTATATTATCAATATATTTTACTTTTTATGTCATATATATCACATAATTGGTTTAAACTCATTCTTTTTACAATCCATGTAATGAGTGGTGGAAAGACATCAATTGTGAGGTAGTAGTCCTCTCTACACACGACTGATGATATCGTATTCCCAAAAATTTGAATGAATGAAGGTATATGTGATATAATAATTAAATATGAATAATAATATATTATATAATCTATAAATCAATCATTATTACCAACCATGAAAGGTGGTAACAGATGAAAGAATGATATTGGTTTGTGAGGTCGTGGTTCACCGTATACACAAATAATGATTGTGTATATCATTTGATAGAACTGTGTGATTTTTTAGGTCATTAACATAACATATAAAATCATTATATTTTTAATATAATTATTTTCTTATATAATAACTAAATAATAATAATTATAGGATGTGGATAAAGTAATAAACTAAAAATTCTGTTAGTAAAACATTACCACATTTTCGGGTATCCTCCTAAAGTTTTCAATAATTTCTTAAATTCATTTATTTATTCACAAAATTTGGGATCTATGATTAGGGTAGGATTATAGGTTAGTGATATGAAATTTCTTGGTGTAAAAAATTGGTTTTAATACAAGAAGAGACGAGGAGAGTTGGTAGCCCTTTATAAGTATGGGAGAGGACATACCTGGCATTTTTTAAAAGACGTTATGTGAAACAACATTTTTATCAACCAAATGGATCCAATAATGCACCAAACTCAAAAATAAGATGTATTATATATAAATATAGTTATCCATCATGTTTTGAACATGTTCCATGGTTATTTCCCCCCTATGTTTAATGTTTTCTTCACTAGTAAACTAATTTTTCACTTAATTGTTGTAATTATTTTTTATTTCTTTCACTAATCACTTAAGAAAAAATTATATAAAAATTATTATATATTATAAATTATTTATATTATAAATATGGAATTTATTTTTTAAAATTCAATGAACATAAATGGAAAAAAAATATATTTAAAATTAATCATATATATGTGATGAGAAAGCGGGTTTTTAATGTGAAAATGTTCAAAATAGGACTATGTTTTTATATATAAATTAAATATGAATGTGATTACATGGAAATAAATTTGACAAATTTATTAATAATTGAAATATTTTTATATTAAAACCAATTCAAAATATGATTTAGCATTGTAAATAATTTATATGAAAATTATGTTTTCAATAAAAATACAATATTGGTTCAATATTTATTAAAAAACTATTTAAAAAAATAATCAAAATTCATCCTATGATAATTTTTACATTCTGGTTCAAAAAAAATATTTTATTTTTTAAAACAAAAATATTATTAATGTTCCCAAATCTATTTTTAAAACAATTATGTCATTAAAAGGTAGAAAAACAACCTTTAGATAAATACAACTTTTTGTGCATAAAATTTGATATATTCTTATATTAAGTCTATAAAATCTATTGTGTGAATATAAAAACATTAACTTGATTATATGTAATATATATTACATTAAAGTCATCCTATAATAGTTTTAATTTAGTTTATTAAGATAAAAAACCATTGGTGTATAAAAATAATTTTTTTATAAAATCGTTTCTTTTATTTACAATTGGTTATTATTTTCATTTAAAATTAATTGTCCACAAAAGATTTATAGAAACTTGTGCAAAAAATATTATCCAAATATAGGTAATAATTTTCATACATTCCATCATAATTTATTTTTTATAACTATAATGTTAGATAATATAATTAATAGAATATTGTGTCTTAGTAAAACTCGAGCTTTTGTGTAACACAAGCTATTAAAGGAACATTGAATTTTTTGTTACACAAGCCAACATAGTGTTCTCTATAATTCAAGCTAATCTCAGTTTTGTGTGAAGTGAAAGCATAAATTTGTGTTGCTTATAGATAAATTTAGAAGAAAAAAAATTAAATTTATACTAAAAACGAAAATCATGTAAATTCATGGGGTGTAACATTCTACCCACATTAAATAAATTCTCTCCCGATAGGCCTTTAGAGGAAATGTGGGAGACATCTACTTCGAGGGTTTTCGGTCATTCTTCGAGATGATGATAAATGGATACTCCACTAGAATTCTATTTTGATCCTAAAGATGTCTTCATTACCCCCTTGAAGGTGGTGGCTATGGATTGTGGGATTTCTCTGAAACCTGTGGATACGGTGAAGAAAGATCTGATGAACCCTAAGCAGAAGTCTGAGGGTTTTGCTTCTCGGAATAGGTTTATTTCTGAATCTTAGCATGAATATATTTCCTTACATAAATGGATTACCAATAATGGCTCAATTGCATTTGTGGAAGCGAGTCCAAAAAATTTGGAAGCTCGTCTTGAAGAATGCTGATTCTCCCTCCTCCCCAGGATATCGGGAACATGGGGTGACACCCCTCTGAGGGTTGAAGATGTGTGGGCTGGTCTATCTCAAAGTTGGGGCTTCACTGGTTGGCATTTGATATCAATTGGGAGAGGTACTTTCCAATTTGTTTTTCCTTCAAAGGAACTTCAAAATGTTGCATGGATTTTTGGACCGGTTTCGATCAAACCTTTTGACATCATCACTACTACAAAAACAGGCAAGGGAAGCGCCCCCTTATATCAGCGCTAAGAAAAAACATTGATAAAGGTTACCCTTTTTCAACACTAAAAGTTTAGCACTAATACAAGGTAACCTTTATCAGCGCTAAAGAAGCGCTGATAAAAATACCGTTTATCAGCACTAGAAAAGCACTGATAATGCATCTCTGTATCAGCGCTAAGATTTTAGCGCTGATAAAGAGTAACATTATCAGCTCTAGAAAAGCACTGATAAAGGTAGTCTTTATCAGCGCTTTGTTAGCGCTGATAAAACCTTAGTCCATTTTTTATAAAGTCGGTCGCACAGTGCCCTCATTTTATCGCGACCTAAAGCTATCGCGGTACTAGAACTCTGCGACTCCCCTCTGCTGCCTGCTGAGTTTGTGTTTTCGGACCTCCGCCGCCCTCCCTTCTCGTTGTCGAACCTCCGCCTCCCTCGGTTCTCGTTATGAAACCTCAACCACCCTCTCTTGTCATTTCCAGACCTCCACCGCCCTTGGTTCTCGTTGCTGGACCTCCACCGCCCTCGCTTTTCGTTTCCGGACCTCCGCCGCCCTCGCTTCTCATTTCGGACCTCCGCCGCCCACAATGCCCTCTTCGGTTTGTCGGACCTCCCTTTAAGGCATGTTTTCCAAATATTTTTTTAATGTTGTTCTTATTGTTGGTTGAATCATTGATAGATATTGACTCTATTATTACATTTTGATTCATTGGTATGTTTTGGGTGTACCTTTCCTTATGTTTTGAATTATGCTCTTAGTGGTTCTTCATGGTTAGTGGTTGTAGTCTCTTATTTGGGTGAAGGGATGTGTTCTTAGTATATTTCCATCTTATGTCCCACCATTTTAGTGAAAATTTAAATGGTTGGGTGACCTATGCTAGGTTTCTGGACATTATTGGGATTTTCTCTCTTCTTAGTGATGTAGACGTTTCATTTAGAGATGTATGATCTTCTTGGAGGATATACATTAAAGGTTCTTTGGAATATTGTTTATCTGTTCATTTTAATTTTTTCATAGTGGTCCTCTATTCGGTGAATCTTCTCATTTGACCCTCTATCCCAAGGTCAAACTCCCTCCCTTTATCTCTTCCCTTGGGCTCCATTTTTAGGGTGATTTGGCCTTTTATCTACAAGGAATCTCTAAGTAAGAATGTCATATTCTCTTTTATTCTCCTTTCCTTGGTCACTACTTTTTTTTATCTTGGGTTATTTTTCTATAGAAAGGGTTTTGACATAGGTTGGCTTTAATCTCATTTATTTGGGTTAAATCTTTATGGTTATGGTGTTTAATTGCATCATTAGGGCCTTTTCTTAGTTCAGTTGGTGGTTTCATTCTGGTTTTGTGAAGATATCAAGAAATAAGTATGTTGTTCCATTATTTGACATTGTTTTAGGTGTTTAATATGATTTATTTGGTTCTAAAATGGTTTTGAAAATTGTCTGGGTTGTGGGAAACATGTTTTCCAATTTTTTTGTTGTGCGTAAGGGTTTGATAATGATTTTACTATTGTAAATGGTTGTTTGTCATGTGTGTTTCTATTATTGGAAGTGTGATTGTATAAAATAGATATAATTTTTTATAGGGGTGGAATTGAGCACAATTGAATCCTAGTTATCTAGGTGGGTAGACTAGGTCTAGTATATTAGGTGAATTAGTCAGGCCAATGATTGGTCTCCTTAATAAGGATATACATAAAAACACTAACGAAGCATTCTTGTTCTAGGGATTGGAGGCTCAAATAGGACCTTCATCTCTAAGAGATGTGATCTCCAAGAGTACGAGGATCCTAGGACCCTAGTAACCCAAATACATTATAGATTTTCTATAGTGATCATACTATTCTTACCATTATCTTGTCATGTTTACTTTCTCTTTTATTTCAAAGAATGTTTTATTTCAATTATATCTTCCTTTTTATTAAAAAATAACATGTTAATGTTTATCATAATTTCATTACATGGAATATATTTTTGTTGTGTCCTACTAGGTATGTTGGCTCACACCTTATATACACCCTCAGGTTTATGTAGACCTTATTATGTTTTACCCAATTAAGGGCAAGGTTCCCTTGGTGGTGATGGTGGATATATGTGCTAGTATTTACCCTTTTGGTGACTGTTATTGGTTGTGGAATGGGGATGTTGACCCTCATGTTTCATAGAGGCTTGGTTGTATTGTTGGTTCCCTTACATTTTTTTTGTTATTTTGGTTTTGGTTGAAATTGTTAAATGCTTATCCCCTATTGTAGTGTTATCTTTTGGTCTATTATATTGTGAAATTTGGTTATGATATGGTGTTTGATTATTATGTAATATTTATGGTTTTCTACGTGAAGAAAACATTCCCAAAGGTGTGAATCAATGCCTAGGAACTAGTTACAACCCATGGGGATTGGTAATTCCCTTTGGACCTTCCCATGCGTTGGGTCAGGTGTCAAATGGGATGGCAACCTAGCCTAGTTCATGACAAGAAGTCTACACCATAGTATGGTTGTCTAAATACATTATATACCGTGTCCATGGGAGGTTGAAACATGGTATATTTTTTTATAGTATTAAATTCAATGAGCCCCATTTTGTATTCTATTTTCTCTAACACAACTCTCATTTGAAATATTGATTCTTTAAGGCTTACAAGAGTCATTTTAACTCCTCCAAACTCCCTTCTTCTCAGATAGAAGTTCCAGTGGATGCGTTTGGTTTCTCTCTGATAAGGGGATCTCTCATCAATTGGAAATCCTCTGTCTCCTCTTATATCATCCTTATAGAGTGATAGATCATCATCTTTTTAGTGAATCTAATATTCTTTTTTATAAATCTTGATTATAGGTTAGACTACTTGATATCCTACACCTTCATTATTCATTGACAGATCCCATTATGGGTATTATGTTGGGTTGATCACTAATTAAAGGAAAGTGGTTCCACAATGTTTCTTCCACACAATTGAAACACTGTTCCTTGATTTATTCAATATGAATTATAAAAATAATTTCATATGATTTGAATTAAAGTGGATTTTATTTGTGATTTTAGAGGCATGTATTTTTGAAATAAATCCCCTTCTTAGTTGTTTTTTGTGTCATGGAATGATTTGAGAAACTATATATTTTAGTGGAAATATTTTATAAAATAATAAGCCCTGATTTCAAAAAAAATAATTAGAATATAATATGATTTTAAAAGGTAATAGATTTTATGAAAACCTATGATATGGTTTTGAAATGAAAATTCATGTTGAAAAAAAAATTGGGTATTTGAATGTATTAAATGAAATTATTTGTAATGATTGATTTTCCCATGTTTGATTGATTATTCTTGTGTTTGGTTTGGGGTGATTTGAGGAAAATATAATGAGTCTAAAGTAATTATATTTAATGAAGATGAATAAATACTAATGGTTAGGCTCAATTAATCACTATTTTTGTAAGGAATTGGTTCTCTTATACTCTATTTGGATGTCTTGTTTTGTGTACTTGAACCATAAATACTAATATTTGAGATTCAAATAGGATGAAGATGAATAAATATTGGATGGATGATAATCATTTAACAATAGAGTACGAGAACGGAATGAAAGAGTTCATCAAGTTTGCAAAGGATCACACAAAGGATCCTTCTCAAATCCTTTGTCTGTGTTTACGTTGTTGTTATTCTAGACTACTTACTCCGGAGGAGTTGGAAGAACATTTTATATGTCACAGAATAGATCAGAATTATAAATGATGGATTAAACACGGAGAAAAAGTGAATGTAGCTACTGGCTGGGATAAAACTGTGTTTTATGGAACGTCAGATGTGAATAAAAATATGGATAATGAAGAAGACCATATGGAGGATGTGATTATAGATGTCAATGATGATGAAGATCATATTGAGGAAATAACAAAGACAGTTCGAGATGAACTCCATGATTGCCCAAAATTGTTTGAGAAGTTAAAGAGTTGTTCAAAGATACCATTGTATAATGCTTACACTAAGTATACAACATTGTCAGATGTACTGAAGTTGTATAAATTTATAGCATGCAATGGATGGAGTGATGTCAGTTTTACGGAACTACTTTCTCTCTTGAATGACATGCTACCTGAAGATAATGAGCTCCCAAGGTGTACATATGAAGCTAGACGAATGATACGATCGATGGGAATGATTTCTGAAAGAATACATGCCTGCCCAAAATACTGTATATTGTTTCGCAAGGAGAAAAAATCACTTACAGAATTCCCAAAGTGTGGTGCTTGTCGATACAAGAATGATAAATCCAATCCTACAAAAGTTGTAGGGTACTTTCCAATCATTCTAAGGTTTAGTCGTCTCTATGGAAGTGAAGAAACTGCAAGACAATTGTCATGCCATGCAGATAAAAGAAATAAAGATGGGTTATTACGTCATCCGACCGACTCTTCTCAATGGAAGAAAATTGATCATGAGTATCCAGAATTTGGAAAAGAGCCGAGAAACCTTCGTCTTGCATTATCTACAGATGGAGTTAATCCTTTTGGTTTTCAAACCAAAACTCATAGTACATGGACTATTATGTTGGTAAATTATAACTTTCCACCCTGGTTATGCATGAAGCAAAAATTCATCATGTTATCTATGCTTATATCAGGACCAAAACAACCAGGTAATGATATTGATGTTTATCTGGCTCATTTGATCGAGGATTTGAAGTTATTGTGGGACTCAGGTGTAATATTGTATGATACTTATAAAAGTGAATACTTCATGTTGAGAAAGATGTTGTATGGGACAATAAATGATTTCCGTGCTTATGGAAATTTTTTAGGCTATAGAATTAAAGGAACTCAAGGGTGTATCGTGTGTGAAGAAGATACAAAATCAATTAGGTTGAAACATTCATCAAAATATGTGTTTCTAGGACATCTTAGATTTCTACCTCGTCGGAATATATGCCGATCTTGGACGACATCATTCAATGGATGTTCAGAAAAATGTGCAACATCGTCTCCACTAACAGGTGATCAGTTGTTTGAGAAAGTAAAAGATCTGAACACTATTTTTGGTAAACCATTTTCAAAAAACCTTACAAAAATCGGTTGGAAAAAGGGATTAGTTTTTTTGAATTACCATACTGGAATTGTTTGTACATCAGACATTTTCTTGATGTGATGAATGTGGAAAGAAATGTATGTGACAGTGTTATCAGAACGTTGCTAAATGCCCCAGGAAAAAAATATGGAATTAAGGCAAGGTTGGACATGGTTGACATGGGAATATGAGACGAGTTGGCTCCCGTGAAGGGTGAAAATCAAATGTTTCTTCCTCCAGCTGCTTGTGCTCTTTCTAGGGTGGAGAGATATCAGTTTTACAACTTCTTCAATGATTTAAAGGTTCCAGAGGGGTACTCATCAAATATCAAGAACATTGTTTCATTGAATGATTTGAAGATAAAATGTTTGAAATCACATGATTTCTATGTTTTAATGAAAGATCTAATTCCTATAGCTTTACATTGCATTTTTCCCAAGAATGTTCATCATACATTAACCAAAAATTGTTTCTTTTTCAAAGATATATATAGAAAAGTTTTAGACCCAAGGAAATTGCCATCTATCGAAAAAGAAATTTTCATAGTATTATGTGAATTAGAAATGTTCTTCCTGCCAACATTATTTGATATGATGGTTCATTTGATGATTCACTTGGTGAGAGAGATTCGACATTGTGGTCCTATGCACTATAGATGGATGTATCCTATTGAATGGTATATGAAGATTTTGAATGGATATGTCAAAAATCGAAGTCGGTCAAAGGGTTGTATAGTGGAGCGATATATTGTTGAGGAAGACATTGAATTTTTTAATGAATACCTATCTAATGTGGAAAGCATTTGTCTCCCGAAATATCGTCACATTGGACACATTGAGGTAGATGGAATGTCTAGAAGAGAAGTTGTGACAATTAGTATTACAGATTGGGAGAAGGCTCATCCTTTTGTTTTGCATAACAGTTTGGAGGTTGCTCCATATATTGAAACTCAAAAAGAAATTCTCAGGAAGTTGAATCCATCAAGGGATGAAAAATGGTTATCAGATACACATAATCACCAGTTTATTGGATGGTTTCAGGACCATATTTTTAAGCAGTTGGATGAAAATCCAAATTCAATTTCAGAACGACTTTGATGGCTAGCCACTGGACCAAGTGTGTATGTATTATCTTAGAGTGATTATGTAATTAATGGTTATACATTATATACAGATGAACATGATGATGATAGTACCATGAAAAATAGTGGAGACACACTAGTGGCTGAAGCAATGCATGTTTCTGGTAGTAAGGACAGAAATCCAATTTATGCAAATATGTCATACTTTGGCATTATTAAACTAATATGGGAGTTGGATTATACGACATTATAATTGCAGAGTTTTCAATGCAAATGGATTGATAACAACAGTGGTGTTAAAATAGATGAATGGGGATTTGTGAAAGTTGATTTTAGTAAAGAAGGGCACAAAGATGAACAGTTTATAATGGCATCACAAGTGGTTCAAGTTATTTATGTTCTAGATCCCGCAAACCGAAAGTGGTTGATTGTTCTGTTATCATCCAAAAATACTGAAGGTTCCGATGAAAATTCAGTTGAGGATGATACTTTTAGGGGTACGTCATAATAATTTCAAAGCGTTCCCAATACAGATGATGATTTCTATGTTAGAGGAGACCACAATGAAGGGATTTGGATAGTCGATAGAGGTGTCAAATCCCATCAACCTTTGAATAAAAGAAAGGGAGTTCAGTAAACAGGTTATATTTTGTTTGAAATATAGATCTTATTATCTCATGTTATTATCTTATCATTACTGAATATATGTAATCTGAATTAACTATTCAACCACTTTTGCAGATAATGACTTCTGCACATTTTGGTGCTCCTAACCTTGAGGTTGAACAAGTCTCTCAAGATGCTGCTGCTGCGGCTGCTGCTGCTCCTACTGCTCATGCTGCTGCTCCTCCTCCTCCTGTTGTAGCTCCTGTTGCTCCTGCTGCTCCTCCTGCTGCGGATATTGTTGCTCCTACTGCGGCTGCTGCTTCTCCTGCTACTACGGCTCCTACTGCGGCTCCTGCTGCGGTTGCTGCTGCTCCTACTGTTGCGGCTCCTGCTGATCCTAGTGTTGAGGTCCAAGAACCATCAACGTGGGCTTTTGATACCATTCCAGATGAACATATAGATGATGTTGATATGGATGAAATGTTCGGGAATGAAGGACTGGCGTCACAGAAAACACAGGTGCGTCTTAGTTTGATGGTGTTAGCAAAAATTATTAAGGCGAAAAGAAAAGGCATCAAATTTTAAGTCGGATGGAATGCATGATGCCAACATGTGAATCCCAACAAGGATATCTTTAGCAGCTACATTTGAGTGGTCACTCGGCAACGCATGCTGATTGACATAGATTCATGGCACCATATTGTGTCCGGGATGAAGGCTGTGATCTGGGAAGAAATTACGGTAACATTATGAATTTATTTCTTTATTTTACTAGAGAATAAAATAATGAAACGATATCTTACTCTTCTCATTCTCATGCAGAGTACATTTATAGTGAATGATTCACACAAGGATTGTGTACTAAGGCTTGCAAGAAAGATTCATCGAGTTTTTCACACTATTTTAATATGATGCCACCTGAAAGATTCTAAAGGTAAAATAAACCCGCACCCACCCATTGTCTATGCTCACCTGATATCCTAAGAAGAATGGGATGCATTTATTGGCCATAGTGGGGATTAGAAGTTTTAGGTACATTGTGGGTGATAATACGTTGTTTGAGGACACCTGTATTCATCAGTTTGATTTTCAATATTTAATTTATAAAACAGAAACTATGTTCTCAAAATAAGGAACGTGCATCAAAACCAACATACCCCTATCATAAAGCAAGGATGGGGTACGCTTCATTAGAAAAGAAAATGGTATGTATTTTAAATTTACAGTAATATTTTTAGGTTCCAATAAACAACACCATAATTATCTTTCTATGTTTATATGTAGATTGATGAGTCTAAAACCAAATGCACTTCCATCCCACATCATGTGTTATGGAAGGAGGCACGTGTGAACAAAGAAGGGATGTTAGTAGATGAGAACACACATAATGTGTGGGAAATATGTGTAAGTATGACAAGATGATAAAAATATTTGTTTAAAATTGCTATTACATAAAAATAATTAGTTATTTTCCTATATCCGACAATCACAGGATTCAGCTAATCCTATAGCGGATACAGACCTATTATCAACGGCTTTGAAGTATCCAGAAAAATGAGGTCGTGTCAGAGGTGAAGGGTTTGGGGTGACACCCCGAGAATATTTTGAGAAGAAGAAAAAAATGGATGATACAGATGAAAAATTGGAACAAATGAGAGAAAAAATAGCTACCCTTGAAGAACAATCTCAATGGCAGGGAGAGTTTCTAGCAACTTCTATGGGTGGAAAGCAAAGAAAAGACACCACTCAAGAACAACCAGTGCGTGAACATCCCGCCCCACCCCCCCCCCCCCCCCCCACCAGCTTTGAGGCGAGCCATTTGCCTCAAAGAACTGTCTTAGCCATGGTAATCAATATTCTAATAATTGTTCCCATGAAATGTGAATAAAAAAACACTAATAATATTTCTCTACTTATCTTCTACAGGGTGATAATGATTGTGATTTATATCTTTTAACACCCACCGATCAACTTGTAGCGAGGGCTACAGTGTTCAATATCCTAGATGCCACACTGTAGACCACTTCCGAAAGATCATCTGAAAGTGACGATTACTGTATCTCATGAGCCAAATGTTGAGCTACCTATTCCACATGATGACGATGATATTAATACTATCCAAAAGTCTATTAGGACATTCATTGCATGGCTGTCACAACTTGTAAGAGTACATGCGGACAAAGAGGTATTTATTTCCTTTTTTCAATCTAAACCCTTAACAATTAATTAAAAAAGGGTCTGAACCAATGATTGTTGTTATGGACGGAGAAATGGAAGGGGGTGACAAATGTCGGCTCAAAACCATCTAAAGTATTGACTAACTGATCCCATGGAACTAATGAAAGCACAATAACACCACCTATTCTCTATCCACATTTACTAGCATTGAAGACTCATGTGGATACGAATTTAAAAGATGGTAATAGTCATATAGTGGTTTTCGAAGAGAATAAATACGGAGAGTAAAGCCAATATTTCATTGCTGCTAAAAATGTAAATGAAATCCTTGAAAATGGTTGGTTAGGTGTCACAGTTTTAAATGTATATATGAGGTATGTTTCCATGAATTGATTTTCTAAAAGCTGATATACTGTGCAAATTATGACTAAATGCATTTTATATTGTCGACAGATTCATTTATGAAAAATAGTTGAAGGAATTCTCCCATGAGCCAAGATTTGGACTCGTTAGTCCTCATATCACATCAACACACCTAAAAAAATAGAGCCATCAGAAAGGGATGCAATAGTGAACGGCTTGTTGAAAACATTTGAAAGTAAGATTACAGATGACAGACTTTTCCAAATACCAACCATGCTGGGGTAATACTCTATGATTAAATAATATCAATTATATTTTCACTTATTTTATTACTTATTCCTTTTTGTGTTTTTTGGCAACATTGGTTGCTAATTGCGGTGAACTTGGATACTCCGAATATTTATTTTATGGATTCAAAGTAAGGATATCCATCAAACCAACCACACATGATGGAGTTTGTGAATCTGTAAGACACTACATCTTACGTTTTAGGTCTAAAAATAAAGTAATATAATTTATATTATCTTTTACTAAGGATTTTTTTATGATAGGGTGGTGTATCAGTATCTTCTAAAAAAAGAATGAGGACAGGGGCTAAGCATAGGGAGGTGAGCAAGTATTATGTCTGGACAAATATCAGGGTATATATAATAAAATTTCACTATCCAGACACATCTCAACATAAGTTACTTATTCTCCTAATGAAATTTTTTTTTGCAGTGTACAGAACAAACAAACGATAATGATTGTGGTTATTATGTTTGTAAATTTATTAAAGAGATCATTTTTCATCAGCAAACTAGCATCCCTAAAGAGGTATTTTCAAAAACAACTACTAGTTCGTTGGAGTTATTTATTAATTATTTATTTTTATATTTTACAGTACTAATCTGACTATCGAAAAGCCTCATACTCAGAAGAAGATATAAATGTGTTCAAAAACGAGTGGGCTTCATACCTGATGGTAGATTGTACACAAATACAATGAAGATCTGACTTGGGGACATGTACAATTGGTGGTCATTTTTTAGAGGGGTTAAGGGGATCAAAAGATGAAACATTGTTGTATGTAAATGTTCGTAGGAAAATATTAATTGTTATTAAATAAAACATCTTTTCTTAAATGAGTCATTTTCCCATTTTAACAGATTATATGCACTAGCAACATGAAAGAATGTTGAACCGCTCAAAGGGTCTCTATTTTGTTTAAAATGGACACGATTTTAAGTGAAAACAACAACTGACCTATAGAAATCAGAACAAATGCATTAGGATTGCCTTGATCCTTTAGTAGAACAATCCACAGGTCCTTTTTGAGGTGTACGAGTCAACTCTGCCTCAATCCATGGCATGGTGTGACTGCTACCACTCAAAGGGTCTCTCTTTTGTTTAAAATGGACACCATTTTAAGTGAAAACAACAACTGACCTATGAAAATCCGACCAAACACATTTGGATTGCCTTGATCCTTTAAGAGAATGATACAAGGGTCCTTGGTGATGTGTAATAACCATCCCTGCCTCAATCCGAGGCATGATGTGGCTGGTACCACTCAAAGGGTCTCTCTTTTGTTTAAAATGGACACGATTTTAAGTGAAAACAAAAACTGACCTACAGAAATATGACCAAATGCATTCGGATTGTTCTTATACTTTAGGAGAACGATCCACGGGTATTTTGTGACATTTAAGAGTCAACTCCGACTCAATATGAGGCACGGTGTGGCCAGTACCACTCAAAGGGTCTATCTTTTGTTTAAAATGGACACAATTTTATGTGAAAACAACAACTGACCTACGAATATCTGACCAAACGCATTCGGATTGCCTTGATATTTTATAAGAACGATACACGGGTCCTTGGTTATGTGTACAAGTCAACCCCGCCTAAATATGAGTCATGATGTGGCTGGTACCACTCAAAGAGTCTCTTTTTTTAAAAAAATGGACACGATTTGAAGTGAAAACAACAACTGACCTACGAAAATCTGACCAAATGCACTAAGATTGTGTTGACACGTTAGGAGAACGATCCACGGGTCCTTTCAGATGTGTTAGAGTCAACCCCGCCTCAATCTGATGCATGGTGTGACCGTTACCACTCAAAGGGTCTCTCTTTTGTTTAAAATGGACACGATTTTAAGTGAAAACAATAACTGACCTACGAAAATCATACCAAACGCATTCGGATTGCCTTGAGCTTTTAGGAGAATGATCAAAGGGTCATTGGTGATGTTTAAGATCCATACTTGCCTCAATCTAAGGCACGGTGTGGCCGGTACCACTCAAAAGTGTCTCTCTTTTGTTTAAAATGGACACGATTTTAAGTGAAAACAACAACTAACCTACGAAAATCCAACCAAACGCATTCGGATTGCCTTGATACTTTAAGAGAACAATCCAAGGGTCCTTGGTGATGTGTAAGATCCATTTCCTCCTCCATATGAGGCACGGTGTGCCGGTACCACTCAAAGGGTCTCTCTTTTGTTTAAAATGGACACGATTTTAAGTGAAAACAACAACTAGACTACGGAAATCCAACCAAATGCATTCAGATTGTGTTGATCCTTTAGGAGAACAATAAAAAAATCTTTTTTTATGTGTATAAGTCAACCTAGCCTCAATCCAAGGCATGGTGTGACCACTATCGCTCAAAGGGTCGCTCTTTTGTTTAAAATGGACATGATTTTACGTGAAAACAACAACTGACCTATGGAAATCCAACCAAATGCATTCCGATTGTGTTGATCCTTTAAGAGAACGATCCACTAGTCCTTTTTGAGGTGTAAGAATCAACCCTACCTCAAACCGAGGCACGGTGTGACCGTTAGTAATAAAAGGGTCTCTATTTTGTTTAAAATGGAGACGATTTTAAGTGAAAACAACAACTGACCTACGAAAATGCAACCAAACGCATTTGGATGGTGTTGATCCCTTAGGAGAACAATCCATGGGTCCTTTTTGATATGTAAGAGTCAACTCCACCTCAATCTGAGTCACATTGTGGCTACTATCACTCAAAGGGTCTCTCTTTTGTTTAAAATGGACACCATTTTAATTGAAAACAACAACTAACCTATGAAAATCTGAACAAATTCATTCGGATTGTGTTGATCCTTTTGGAGAACGATCCACATGTCCTTTGTGATGTGTAAGAGTCAAACCCGCCTCAATATAAGGCACGGTGTGGCCGCTAGCACTCAAAGGGTATCTCTTTTGTTTAAAATGGACACAATTTTAATTGAAAACAACAACTAACCTATGAAAATCCAAACAAACGCAGTCGGATTGCCTTGATATTTTATAAGAACAATCCACAGATCCTTTGTGACGTGTAAGAGTCAACTCGACGTCAATCTGAGGCATGGTGTGGTCGGTACCACTCAAAGGGTCTCTCTTTTGTTTAAAATGAACACAATTTTAATTGAAAACAACAACTGACCTACGAAAATCCGGCCAAAGACATTCGGATTGCCTTGATATTTTATAAGCACGATACAAGGGTCCTTGGTGATGTGTACATGTCAACCCCGCCTCAATCTGAGGCACAGTGTGGTCGGTACCACTCAAAGGTTCTCTATTTTGTTTAAAATGGACACGATTTTAAGTGAAAAGAACAACTGACCTAATGAAAAAAAAACAAACACATTCGGATTCTGTCTATCCTTTAGGAGAATGATCCACTGGTCCTTTGTGATGTGTATGAGTCATCCCCGCCTCAATCTGAGGCACGGTGTGGATGGAAGCACTCAAAGGGTCTCTCTTTTGTTTCAAATGGACACAATTTAAATTGAAAACAACAGCTAACCTATGAAAATCTGACCAAACGCATTCGGATTGTCTTGATCCATTAGGAGAACGATCCACGGGTCCTTTTTGACGTTTATGAGTCAAACCCACCTCAATCTGAGGCACAGTGTGGCCACTAGAACTCAAAGGGTCTCTATTTTGTTTAAAATGCACGCGATTTTAAGTGAAAACAACAACTGACCTACGGAAATCCAACCGAACGCATTCAGATTGTGTTCATCCTTTAAGAGAATGATCCACGATTCTTTTTTGACATGTAAGAGTCAACCCCACCATCCACATGGACTACCCCCACCCCCCTGGACACCAATCCACCCCCTGGACACCCCCCACCCATTTGGACACCCCCACCCCCTGTAAAGCCCCTTGACACCCTAGACACCATCCCACCCCCTGGAAATCCCCCTCGGACACCAATCCACCCCCTGGACTACCCCCACCCCCTATGGACACCAATCCACCCCCCCCCCCCCCCCGCCACTTCTCTGGACCCCCCCCCCCCCCAATAAATCCCCCCGACACCTTTGACAGCAGCCCACCCCCTGGACACCAATCCAACCCATGGACACCCCCACCCCTCTGGACACCCCCCCCCCAAACACCTTGGACACCAACCCCCCTAGAAAGCCCCCCCCCCCCCGGACACCAATCCACCCCTAGACCGCCCCCACCCCCTGGACACCAATCCACCCCCTGGACACCCCCACCCCTCTGGACACCCCCCCCCCCCCACACACACCCTTTAATGCCCCCCTGACATCTTGGACACTAGCCCACCCCCTGGAAAGCCCCCTAGACACCCCCTACCCCCCCTTGGATAGCCACCCCAAACCCTTCAACAGCTCCCAACCCCCTGAATTCTGTATTGAATTATTTATGTATTTAATTAACTTATGAATTATGTGTTAATGGTGTATGGGTATACTTGTTGTATGGGTATACTTGGTCTAATTATCTTATAATTTATGAGTTAATTTTGTATGGGTATACTTGCTTTAATTAGATTATTGAGATGCTGATTTTTTTTGCAGGTGTTCGGGTGTGCTGCTGCAGATTTTTTTTGTAGCAGCAGAGAGGGCATTTATCAGCACTAAAAGAGCACTAATAATTCATGATTTTATCAGTGCTAAAAAATCACTGATAAACTACACCTTTATCAGTGCTGAAAATGTGCTGATAAATGATAAGTTTATCAGTGCTCGTTTAGAACTGATAAATTCTACCTTTATCAACGTGTCTTTATCCCCGGTAAAGATTTCATTTATCAGTGCTTTTTAGCGCTGATAAAGTACCCATTTATCAGCGCTTTGTAAGCGCCAATAAAGGGTACCCCCTTTATCAACACCGAGCTTTACAGTGATTTTTTAGCACTTTTAAAGCCTATTTTTAGTTTTTAGAAGTAAAAAATTGAATTTAAATTCTACAATTTGATAAAATCCTTAATGGATTTCATGACATAAAAATTAACTTCTCCTTTAACAAATCTAAAATTTAATCATCATTAATTTACATCATTCAAATATATCCCATTTTCTTGTAATGGTTTCGCAATGTTAATGGAAACCTTCCATTGTTTTCAATATCTATAATCTGAAAATCAATGGGAAAAGAATAAACTTTCACACTATTAAATAATTTATTTCAAATTTCAATATTTTTATATCAAAAATTATCCACGATAAATAGTAACACCATATATTTTCTTATTATATTCATTCATAGAATACAAAACAAACTTAGGGGATTTAAATTGAGTATTTTTCAAATATTTTACAATTCCTTCTTCAATATTCTATATCTGGATGCACATGGGATAGAGAAGAATCCAGATATCTTATATTTTGAGCACTTTATTTTTGAAAAATATTATAGAAATTCTTAGTTGAGAAGATTGGTCCAAGAACTTTCAATTTCCTCTTATTTTAGAGTATATCCTTCATAGATATTGTGTAAACCATCATATGAGTCATTTAATCAATTAATTCTATATCTATATAGTGTTTATTCAGGATCTAATATAACCTATAGTAACAATAACATATTGATTACTTCAATTTCCACACTAGGAATGGATGAGTTGGATTTTATGAATATATATTTTTATATCCCATTATTATTTCATCATTAATTTCCTTTATATATTTTTATTATTTTTGAACTTCCTATTTCTCTTCTCTTTTCTCATTACACTCTTTTTTATTTTTCTATTTTTCCACATTCTTTTTTTTCTCTATTAGTTTATTTTCCTCCAGATCTCTCCCACTATAATGTAACATTTCCATCACATTATCCCCTTTAATTATCTTTCAGTTTCCTATAAATGTAATCTGTAATCATATTGAAAAGTATTATGTAAATTTTATCAATTTATGCATAACATTTTGGAAAGAGTATTGTTGATTCATAATATAATTAACTTTGGTCCTTATCTACTAATCCATTTTTTGAATAGAGGCGGCGAGTGTGTCCATAATAGACGGTTTTATGGCATTTTTTAGGGTTGGTTATTTTGTATAGATAAATAAATTAGGTTTAAAGATGTTGGAATAAATTTTGAAAGGTTATACTTCCTTTAAGGGTAAATCCAGTAAGGGAATTTGATTCAATTGAAGTTATTTACAATTGGTTTTTTATTCCATTTGATATTTTCATTTGTATTCATCGAACTCGTGTATGTGTGTTAGAATTTTTTTTAGTGTTTTTTATATTCACATTGTTTTCAGCCAAGTGTTTATTATTATTTTAACCATCCTAGTACTCTTGTAAATAATTATTCATTCCATATATCACAAATATTTTGGAAATATCAATGCGTGCTGTGGTTTTAGATTCCATTGATTAAATATTTCCTAGTATTTTATCAAAGCCATATAAGTGGGAATCTAATGAATTGGTATCCTCTACATGATGTATTTTCATCCTATTTCTTCCTATATCACTTTTAAAAATGATAAAATTTTCAAATATTTCATCATAAGTATTTTTATAAATTACAAGAGTTTTTATGAATCATTCCTTTATCAGATAAAATCACTCTTAACTCAAGTTGTTGAATTTAAACCATAGTAATACATCATAATTTCATCTAAATAACCATCCCCTATTGTGGAAACATTCATAATAGTTCCTTGAAATTATACAATTCCTCGAGTATGGATTCCCCATATTGTGGATCATTATTTTGAATTTCATTTATGAGGGTAATCATGTTTAATTATTTAAATTTTCATCCACAAATTTATTTTTCAACATGCCCCAAATTCTAAGGTAATTGATCATAAAATATATAAACCAATCATCCACTATATGTTAAAAAAGGGTAAAATTTTCACACCATATGAACCTATCCATTGAAACTATATTATGAATAATTTATTGCATATATCTATAAAATTATACAATTATCTATGAGGTTATTCATGTTACATTATTATAAATTTTTTCATTCCCTGTTGTTTTTTTTAATATAATATGGGTGATAAAATATATCACCTAAATATAAGGTTGACCAATTCTCATGGATGTCCAATCAATGTACCAATGATTTTTTCCCATGTGTACTAAATTAACAGAAGGTTGATATTTATTTCCTTGGTGCATAAAACATAAATCAGATTACATATGATCAAATAATTTTATAGACTCAAGAGACAAGATATATACAAGGAAATTATAATACCTTAGATACTTCTAGTACATTGTGATAATATATCTTAAAGATTATTATTTCTACTTACTTATCCTTGTTTAATTAATGGTAATCTATATATTTTCCTAGGTATATGGGGAGAAAATATAGATGTCTGATCTCATATGCTCAGAAAGGGGTATTGTACCACAGAATATATTAGGGAATAAAACTAACATACATGATACAGATGGAATAAATAATAAAATAACTCTATACAAATGAAAATATAAGATTAATACATCCTTATATAACATAAAATGGGAAAAACATTAAATTGATAATAATAATTCATCATATAGTTATGGAATTCATGATGTATGATATCATAACTATACCTTGAGGCCATGTTCTAAGAAATTATAAATAGGAAGTCACGTAGTAAAAACCCAATATTATTTGTTTCATGGGACCTGTAGTTGCATTTGGTGGATTTATAATACAATCACCCTCCCATAAAATAAAAAATAAAATGAATCCATTATTTGAATAAAATGGATAAACAATAAAATATATAATGTTACTACGTAACCTCATTCGCAATTGTGGCTATGTAATATGTGGTGATCCAAATTGAAATAATGGTTATATGTACTATTAATACATCTACAAATAAATTAGTAATATAGTAATATAGGTGAATATTCACCAATTAAATAAGAAAACATATCATATTCAAAATACAAAAAAAAATTCCATGATCGAAGGGATGATATCAAAGTAGTTTGGTAGGAAATTTATCGAATATAAGGATATCAATAGATAGTAACCATTAAATACATTATTTTTTAATGTCAGGAGGCCAAATAAATGATTGATGAATCATCTCAAAAATTTATAAGTACATGAAAGAGATATTTAAATAACAATTTAGATAACAATTTTCATTAAAGATAGACTTAAATGTTCATATTCATTGATGGAAAAGGTTATCTTGTAAAATAATTGAATTTAATTCACATAGGACTTGATAGAGGCTCCAAAAGATACATAACTATCATCACTACTTAGAAAAATTATTCTTATTATAAATAATATTTCTATAATACCAGGAATACAAATAATATGTAGAGATATTGATAATGGAGTTTATGGATATAGAAATATTTTAGTATTATGATGAGATATTATTATGATATAAAGAGAGGAAATGGTAATATCCCATTAATATTATACTAAGGGATGAATTATAATACAACATGACAACATGTTTTAAGGAAATTCTTATAATTACCAAGTATTTTAAAACAGAAATGAAAAGAGAAGGTTATGAACCCTTACCCTCTAATGTATATTCATATTACATGTGAATGAACCCCTATATCCTTAATGTCTTCTTGAGGACTATTGAAAGGAAAAGGGAGGGTATAGCAATTCTCAAGAGTTTTGGAATGAAGAGTAAATTGTAGATATGTTGTAACATTTATTTAAAATGTGGGAGAATTGTTTATTAATTTTTAGACTTTTCCTTTAGAATTCAAGGTGGTCGAAAACTAAAAATAATTATCATTGTCAATGTTTTAATTCATTTTATTTTACATTTAATTATTTTTTTGAAATTTATTCATTTTTTAACCAAATTATGTTTTCCAATTATATTTTTTCAATTTAATTTATTATTTTTCCATAATTTTTTTTAATCATAATTTTAATTTTAGACTTTGGAATGTCCATTTTTGGTATTAAGATGAACTTTAATACTTTATATTTTTTATATTAGTTAATATATTTTAGTCTTAAGATTCATTAATATTAATTATTAAATTATTTATAAATCAAGTTTAAGTTTTACTCTAAAATATATAAGAATAATTCATTTTTATATTCAACTAAAAATTAGTTATTTGATAAAATTATCAAAAAAGAACCTTTGGTTAATTATGATGTCATATTTCCAAATTTTAGGTCATTTTTATAGAAATTATATTTTATATTTTTTGAAAATTAATTATTAGAAAAACGATACCATGTTTTATAAAAAAATTATTCAGAAATATTAATATTTTAAAAAACAATTTAAAAAAATGTTACTCCTATGTGAAAACATAAGTACGTTATTAAAATTCCAATTCATTTTCCAATATGATATTTTTAAATTTTTTATTACACTATTACTAAATTATATTTTATTTTCTATTACAAACATTAATGTTAAACATAATGGCCACATTACTTTTATAATGATCATCTCACATTCCCACGGGTATATTCATAACAATTAAATTCATACAGTTTTATTTTTCATTCCATAATTTCATTAAATTCTTTCCTTTAAATAAGTAACTTTATTCAGTTACTTTCTAAAATATCCAATCAATTCCGTATTTTTTATAATAGAAATTTATCATATGTTCTCATTGTTCATTGTATAATATGAACCTTCATAGTTCCAAATTATTGTACTTCTATATATATTTATGTGATCTTTATCACTAGTTAGTCCTGTTATAGTGAAAATAATTTTATAGTTTTATGTTATACTATAATAAAGAAATAAAATAACCTATATTGGTTTATGTTTTTTATAATAAAGTATTTTTTGTATAATAAAATATCAAAGGTTACATTCTCTCCCTCTAATTGTTTTAATCTTAAAAATTTTGTGTAAACATAAATCAATGACCAAATGTGGAAAAATATCCATCATAGATTCCTTTGGCTTCCATGCAACTTCATATATATTTTTATTCCTAAAATATATCTACACATTCCATGTTTTTTAATTTTACAACAATTTCTCTCCAGTATCCAAATCTGAACGTGATCATTATTAAACAATAATTTATTTTAAAGAAAATATCATATATGGTGAGTATATAAATTCATTCTTTTATGTACATCCAAAATATAGAGACATGAATACTATTATATAATATAGATACATTGGGTTTTATTTTATAGAATATATTCCACATCTATAATTCACAAAAGAAATATCAAAATTTCCAATATACATTAGTCTTAGCTTCCTCTTCTAACAAAACCATAAAACTCACATTCGTGCACATACCATCAAAACCTTATAACCTCCTACATGAAATTAAAAATTCCATATTTTATCAGCATGGATTCTATTTAAGTTTTGTTCTATATTTACATGATTCTTGATGGAAATATCTCTTTCTGTTTTCTCTTCATTGGGTTTTGGAAAAACATTCCTTTTTACCCAATTTCACTTCAGCATCCTAAAGTTTGATATATATTTCAATAAAATGCATCATATATGATATTTTTTTCTAAAATTGTAACTTTTTCTATATAATAAATCCAATAAAGTAAAATATGGATCATAACATCCTTGTAAATAATGTGATAATGAGATCAACATGACCTTTAATATTGGGGTATCCCTTTCAGATTTCCGATCAATTTGAGGATGATAGGAAGTTCTAAATTATATATTTGTGTTTTTAGCCTTCTCTATAATCTTATATAATTTTTATATGAAGTATGGTTCATTATCAAATAAAAATAATAGGGTTTTACCATAATTTCTTAGAACATCATTAATAAATATCGATTTAATTAGATATAGGGGTAGATCCTACCTTATTTCAATAAAATTTGTTTCCTTTATAAAATGATCCAAAATGATCCACATTCCATTTTTCCACTTTAAAATAATAGTATTACCAATAATAAAAATATCATTTTGATATTATCCCACATCCACATTGCTATTGGAAGAGGCTCAATGAAACTATTTAAAATTTGTCACTAACATTTTACTTTTGTCTTACATATTATATTGACATGTAGTGATCAATTTTCTACTCTATGTTATCCTAAAAGTAATGTTTTCTTAAATCCTAATCCAATATCCTGATACATGGGTGTGTAGTGAAATTAGATATATGATATCCAATATGAAATTCCTTCTTCAACACATGTATTCATTTCACACATAGCCACTATACATACAATAAATCTACATTTTCATATATATATATATTCTATCAATATCACATATTTCGTGGATGTAACATTCATTTTTAGACCATTTTTATCTTGTTGATACTTAGTTATTTTCTATATTAAATATGGTTGGGAAATTACTTTGAAAAGGGACATTATTTATCCCTCCCTAATAATTTTCATTTTAAATATTATTTAATACATGAACATTGGATCATTTTATGACCACATTTGTGATATAAGTCCATGGATATTTCTACCCAATGCATATACTTCGAAGTTTCCATACTCATCTTGTTAATTTATTACACAATCATAGACCTTTTGTAGGTCCTGAAATCTCCATTCTATTTTTTAATCACTTTCTGTGTGAATATATACCCAAAACTAATGTGATCAACATATTTCCCGCAACTTTCACGATATTAATAGTGTCTATTAATAGGAAAAAAAACATTATATCCATCATCTCTTTTATTTTACATCAGAATTCACCCTATATATTACATTAATTGTGTCTCAACCTAAACCTTGGGGCATGTACCATGACTACGCCAAGCCCGCCTTCCATAGGCCAGGGGCTAGTGACTATCAGTGGAAAGGATAGACCCAGAAAGGTAAGGTATTTCATTTAAAATAGTATAAACCTAGACAAGACACACTATATAGAAGTAAAACAAGAGAGAATAGAAGTAGTAAAACCACCACTAAGAACACCCACTAAGAGTAAAAGTAAGTACTGAAAGTATAAAGGGGGGCCAATATACAAGTCCAACAGAAAAAGTGGTATAGGAAAAAGGGAAATAATCTCTAAAGGTCATCCCCAAAAGATTTTATTGCCTGTTGCAGATGACTCGGCTACCTGTCGTCTGGTGGTGATTCTCACCATTGGTTCTTTCTTTGCTAAGAAGCTCTCCACTAATTGTTCTTGCTTTAGAAATCCACTATTGGAGTTAGCATACGACAACATCTATTACTACACCATCGGTATGGAACCATTTGAGGCATTGTATAGGCGACCATGAAGGTCGCCACTATACTAGACAGACCTAGGTGAGGATTCACTTATGGGTCCATAGTTGGAATAGGCTACCACTGAGAAGGTGCATCTCATCCAGGAGCAGATGAAGACTGGACAAAAAAACCAAAAGTATTATGTCGATATCATATAGATACACTTGGAGTTCATGGAGGGAGACCTTGTATTCCTTCAAGTCTCACCCTGACAAGGATGGCAGAGATTTGTCCAAGGAGGCAAGCTATCTCCGAGGGTCATCGGACCATTCCATATTTTCAGCAGAGTTGGAGAGGTGGGGTATCACCTAAATCTTCTCTCATAGATGCATCGGGTGCATGAGGTTTTCGACATGTCATAGCTGAGGAGATTCGTGATTGATCCATTAGAGGTTCGCACTACTGCGGATCCACGGAGGGTCTTTATCATGCCGATCCATAAAGGGTCGCTCTTCACTTGACATCCATCCACATGATTCCTGAACTTAGAACGCCTGAGTTCTGTAGATTCTTCTTCTCTAGATAATAGTTATACCACAACCTCCAAAAAGTTACACAAAGAAGTAACCCAAAGTTCTAGCATATCATAAGGGTTCCAACAAGACAGACTGTGTGTTAATCGGACACCCGGTCTGTAACATATATGTAAAAAAGTAAAAAGGGCCCGATTGGATTCAACTCTGATCCAACCCAGCCATAATCCAACTTCCACCAAAACTCGAGTAGAGTATCTCAAAAGGACTTTCTCATCCCAAGGGTCCCAATGCTGCATACAGATCTTCAATCGGACGCACCCTTTGAGTGTTGTGGTCATTTAAGAGAAATAGGTTATTTGGGTCTGTCTCCAATATGGACCGGTCGGACCGACCCGATCAGAACCAATGGACCCATCCCAGACCATATGGGCCTGGACCGGCCCACTGGGATGCCGGTCCGACTGGAATTACCGGTCTGGGCGTGACACATGAGGCCGCGGAACTAGCATGGCTCGCTTGCTGGGCATGGCCCCTCCACCTGAATGGACGTGGGGGCGTCTATTTTGTTCGACTGACATGCAGCACCACCTGGCATCGACTCAGCTGACTAGTCCAGATGGATTGGTCATGTGGTGTGACCCACGAACACGGGTCTGCCTGCTATCGTGGCACCTCCTCTGCAGCACATCGCCCCTCTGACCAGCACGCGGCCTGCGCCGCCACATTCCTCTTCTGCCGTCATTGGCCCACAGGATCTTCGCCAGACCACCGAGCGCATTTTGGTGGTTCTTTCTTCATTATGACTGCTCCTACGGGCCTCCCAGGTTGATGCCTTCTCGGCGAAGCCATTAGATTCATCTTTCCACCACATTTTGTGGTCATTCAAAAATAACGCACAAAAACAAAGAATGGAGGGGGTCCTTGCCTTGTTCGGATTGGCGCACGCCATTTGCATTAGTGTATTAACATGGAGAAAGAATCAATAACCAAATATTCTAGGATTATCCCCAAAACGAATCTCACAACAACCACCTGTAGTAAATTATGAATCACGGATCAACCTGTCAGTTGGAGGATCCGCGTTCTAATTAAATTTTCAAGAACGACATAAGATAAAATCATTATTCACATAGAATAAATTAAATCCCTTATATGGATTCGGTGGAATCTGCTGCGGATGGAGAAAATAATTCCATGTTTGTTGACGTTCATCATCATTCCTCACACTCCAAATCAAATCCTCAAATGGACGTCATTTAATCACTGTTATTCATTAGAGGGTAATGTCACCGGTGTTTTGTCAGAGCTTTCCATGTGGTTGTCAAATCGCTCTGCCAACATCTTTATTAAATAAAAAGTTAAATATCTTAACGATTGATTCATTAATGTGGTTCATTAATTAACCTTAATAAATGAACCAATTAATCACACCAGCATTGCGGTTACAAAAAAACAGTAATAGATCATTTATTAATCTTCATTTAATGCCTTCTATTTTTTTGTTGTTTCTCCAACCAACGGTTAACCAGTGGAAGAAAAGAATAAAATAACTTATATTTATTTTTTTATTATTTTCCCTAAATTCTAAAAATTACATTTCTTGTCCGACCTTTTCAAGTCGAAGTTAAGCTTCACCTAAGAAAATCCTGATGCTGTTAGTTTAACGGTGCCCTCATATTTTCAATCCGAGAACCCTTTAAAAATATAGAAATTCCCGCTCTCAAGATTACTCAACATACCTTAAAAAAATGCTCAAAATTCCATTCTGGAAACTCTAGGCCTCAAAATCACGTGCTGTCAAATTTTGCAGTCTCGCAATAATTCCATATAGTTAAAAAAAAGTATACGGAATTTTTTGGTCTTTACAGATTGATCACTATACATAAAAAATCCTTATTTACTCAATTATAATGCCTATGACAGTGCATTGATAAATATTTTCATCAATTATTTAAATCTATCTTCACGTTTCATTGAACATGTGAATTTGATCCATTTATTTATTTTGTTTGTCATAGGTTTGGTTAACTAAGAAAAAAGTTTCAATTAATCCCTAATAGAAACTTGTTAAACTAAGAAAACTGTATATCTTAGTTATATTTGTTGTTGTATGATATTCATTCTCGATATTTATCTTTGAAGTTTTAAAAGATATCATATCCCTAGAGAAAATATGGAAAAAAATAAACATGTTGAATGAAAAATTAACCCATAAAAAATTACCCAAATAAATCTTTTTATCTAAGGGACTCAAGAATAATTCATAAATTGGTCCCATGTTCTTCATAGATATTAGAGTATATGAATATATCATTATTAAATCCCAAAAAATCCTGATATACCATGAATACTATATTCATCAGATCCATAAACCTATAGGGTGCATTTATTAACACACAAGGAATGACCGTAAACTCATAATACACATAACTCATATGATAAGTTTTCTTTTGTATGTCATCCTTCTTCACTTTTAATATATGGTAGCGAAAATGAAGTTCAATATTTGGGAAGTATTCATCCCCTTGAAATTTATCTAAAATGACATTAATACACGGTCAAATAAACATGTTCTTATTTATAATGTAATTGATATCCCAATAATTGATGAAAAAAATTGTGAAACCATGAAAATTATTAATGAATAATATGGGTTACCTATAAGGTGAGAAGCAATGGGTTTTTAACCCTTATAAAAAACTCATGCAGTTTCATTATTAAATCCAAAAAATCTATTGTGTACATTCTATAGGGAGGCATAGATGTGGTTTTTGAATCTAGAATATGTTCAATAGATATTTTCACTTCATGGTTAGTGGGATATCCGTGTTATCCATAATGATATACTTCCATATAATCTTATAAAAAAATAAAACCTCTATTATTCACATTAGTTTTTAATTTTTTCATTATATTGATTATTTTTCTTCAATAATTTCATTAATATGGTCAACTATATTTCATTCAAAATAAGACACTAGAAATTATGTCTCTCCTCTAAAAATAAGGGATTTTTTTACAGCCTAATAAATTCTGATATATTTTTCATAGATTTAAATTATTTTAATATACATTTAGAGCTAATGAATCCTTATAATTATATTTAATTCAATCACCAGTATAACAGCCAGGAATGAGACTAGAAAACTCTATACATTTTAATAGAGACAACAAGATATATTTACATACCATAATATTTCCACTAGTTTTTTTACTAACAACACAATCTATAATGCATTAGGGGATGATATAATTTTCTTAGTAATCCTCAAAGAAAAAAATTAGTGTGTATAAAGAAATTAAAAATATGTTATAAGAAATTATATAAATGATAAAAATTACAATCAATTATATCATTTGAAAATATAAATTTTAGTATAGGAATTCCAAAATCCTAACCTTTCTCCCTTGGAAACATGTGAGGTATATTCTCTTAATTATTATTGAATTTATTATAATATTTTTCAATACCTTGGTGTTTTAGAAATAAGATATTATTTTCTTCTCTCTTTCCCATATACTCTAGAGAATTATGGACATTATCTCTACACTTGAAGAAAACTTTTAATCCATTTATAAAATCATGGGGGTTTTCATTCCATAATATTTTCATGTTTGAAATTTTCACCTTCCCTTATACACCCTTTCTAAAATTAATTTTATATCAATATCAATATTACTCTTATTATCTTTATTACTTTTGAAATTATGATACCTGGGGAACTATTTCTCAGTTTAGATAGCACTTTTCACTATCTCATTATATATAGAAAAGGCATTAGATACTAATTCCATATAAGGCATAGTTTTAATGCATTAAATAATCAACCGAAATCTATATTTGGATTGTCTATATAATTCAAAACATGTATTTCTAACCATATAAATTTTTCTTCATAATCAATAACGATTTCCTCTTCCTTTTGTAATAAACTCAAGTATTGTCATTCCATGTTAGATCATTACACTTGATGAAAATATATTTGAAGAAAACATTAAATGTATTCAATTACTATATTTATATCTCATACTAATTTTACTATTTTTAATCAATGACCACCACTTATCAGCATCTCACTTTAGATGTAAAATATCCATTATAACAAATTCTATTTTGTTACACCCCAAAGAAAGAAATAACATCTCTATATTATTTATCTATTGCATTGAAACTAATAGATTTGAGAATCCTTCGATATTATAAGGATGATACCTCATAACTATTTTTAATATTATGATAACATATATTAGGGAAATAGTTTATCCAATGCATGAATGGTTATTTTAAATATCCTAAGTCAACTACATTAATATTATGACAATATAGATAGCTCTGGACCCAATATCATTTTTTGGAAGAGAAATCCCTACAAAGATTTTGGTTGTTAGAATGTTTATTATTCCATAAATTATGTAACATTTCAAAATAGTGTAAAATAATTTTTTAACTCTTGAATAATAGTATAAATTCAAAATAATTCGAGTGGGATCAATAAAAATGCAATTCAATTATTATATTGAATCTTAAAAAATTAAAAAATTCCATAAGGGATTATAATAGGGGTTTTATCCAACTATATTTTTATAAATATAGTACTTATCGTTTCCACTAAACACTCTCTAATAACAATTATAAAAACCCCATATATATGTTATCAAATCTAGTGGTTATTTTTAAATTTTTTAAAAAATAAATAGATTACAATATAAAAGAACTAATAGATTAATAGTAAGGCAAGACTAGATACAAAAATTAAAATTAAAATTCATTGGTAACTTCAAGTAAATTACTACCATACATCAATAAAATCTATGTGATTATCCTTAGGTCACACATATTAATATTTATATATTTCTAAGTGAATTTAGAAACAATAAAAACGGGTGATCTTAAACACTTGGTATAGGGTAGTATAAAAAAGAATATAACAAGGTATAAACATTACCTAAATGTTTTGAAAAGAATGAATAATTAAATAATTTCAAATAAATAATAACATTAACATAATATATCTAGGGATATCTTAATAGTGGGAAGAAATATTCACTTGGAGAAAAATAACATATTTCATAGATGTGGAATGATTAATTCCGGACATTATGACCATACCTACGTGGCCCCATGTTATGAAATCACAAATTGTAGGCATAGATAAAGTAATAAATCTATTATGTGTTGTGATACCTAATGATACATCGAGGGGAAATATAATTCCACTTTTGGTACATAAAATAATAATTACAATGTATCCATTATATAAATATTATGGCTAAAAAATATAATAAAATATTTTTCTAAGGAATATCATAATTAATCATGGATAATTAATCAATAATTAATAATTTTGAGACAATAGTTATATATATTGTCAATATTTAACAATTAAATGGAATAATATTCATTTACAGGTGAATATTTATCAATTAAATGGAATTTATTCTTATAAAATGGATAATAATGGATTTTTAGTGTATTATACTTTCACTCTATAAGTGTATTTATAGAAAATAGTAATTTTAAACAAAAGTTGATAATGGTGGGAAACTAAATAAATAAAAGATAAATTCTCTCTTAAAATATCAATATGTGATAGAAATATTTGAATATGAATTATTAATATAAATTTTCTTTAATGAGAACCACCCATGTTGGTATTAGTTGATGGAAAATGTGAATTTATGCAGAAATCATGTAAAATATACATGGGACCCACTAAAAAATCCTCAGAAATATCTATTTAATAATTATATAAAAAATTACCCCCTCATAAATACTATATCAATAATGTGAAAAATTAAAATCTTACATTGGGATTTAGGTAACACAATTTATTGAAATAGAAATATTTTAGCATTACAACAATTTAGGAAGATTTTATAATGAGAGGGAATTGTAATACCGTATTAATTTTACAATGGGGAATGTATCACAATATATCAAAATAACATTTTATAAGGAAACACATGGAATTAAAAAGTTTTGAAAATTTCAAATTAAAAGATTTGATTAAGAACTCTTTCATAGCTATGTAACTTCCTAGAACATGGGAAACAACTACATAGACCCTTAAGAGCCACATGAAATAACTATTATCAGAGAAATAGGGAGGTGAACCATGATCAGTGGTATTGGAGTTATTATCAGTAAGAGGATCGATGGGTATTTATAAAATATTTGTGATAATTTTTTTATTAATTTTTAGTCTTATTCTTTGGAAATCCTAGTTTTGGAAAATTCAAAACCATTGGAATTTCTAGGGTTTTATTAAATATATTCTATATTTAAGGAATGGTTTTAAAAAATTTATATTTTAAAAACTAAAATCTTCTTTTATTAATAAATTTTCTATGGAATTTAATTTTTTTCATAAAAAATTTATAAAACATAATTTCTATTTGAGAACTCGGAATGAAAATTATAGTTTTGGAAATTAATTTTAATAATTTTAAATACATTACTTTAATTAACCAATATATTTTATATTATTTGTTAATTATTATTAACAATTAAATCAGTTTTACATCAAATTTATGTAAGTATACATACCGTATATGTATATAATATTATAAATTTTACTTAAAAATATTATATTTAGAAAAATTATCAAAAATATGTGTTTGGGTGATTTTGGGATAAATATTTAAAACTTTCAGTCAATTTTTTGAATATAATATTCTATATATAATAATTGTAAGTATAAAATAACACACATTCATAATTTAAATTGTATTTTTTTATTAGGAAACATTTAGCAATCCTTTTTATAATAAACTATATTTTAATCCAAAACATATGTCTATAATTAAATTCTAATTCACTCAAAAATATCATTTGTTTTGTTCTATTTGTCATAATGTTATCTATTAACACTACATATTTTGTTAGAAACATATATGTTATGCATAATAGTAACCATTCTATAACAATGGGGATATTACAATGACAATAGTCTGATTCATAACATTTATATTCCAATATCCATGTTTCTCATTATATATATTAACCTCTTTATTCACTCTGGAAAAGTTCACCATTTTCTCTAAGTTTCTATAAGGTCAATTCATTTTATTATTTTTATCTTAAAAATATTAATGTATATTTTTTCTTAATATTCATTATAGAATATTACCTATCATGGATCATGTTTATAGTGTTTCATAGCATTTTTATGTGTTATATAGAAATACATGCACCAAATATTGTGTGTGTAATTTTCTAGTTTTTTTATGTAATATTATGATGAAATATATAAAATTTTATTTTCTGATGGCTACTATAATGAAGTTTTTTTATTATGCTATAATATCTGGTATTGGAAAATGATGTTTCTGGCATGTATTATTTTTTTAATCAATTTTGATGTTTTTTATGTGGAAAATTTCCAATTATATCATCATGTGTGCCAGAGAAACTATGTGTATATAAGGATTCTCATTGACAAATGAAAATGTTCCTCTTTATCCCAAAATAAAATTCTATTGGATTTTTTAATGGCTACAACATGATTTAGTGACTATTTTCCTTATAATACACCAATGGGACTATCATTGAAAATTAAAATAGTCTATAATATAATGCTTCTGAAAATCAAAATTAAAATAAAAATGAAGTAAAAATATTTGGATTAATCATCTAGTAACTAAACATTATTATATTTTCTATTTTTCTTATATATAAAAAATAATAATAGTGTGTGATTCATCATTAATTCCAAGTCATGGAAAAAAATTGAATCATTTCTAATTAAACTAACATTAACTAAAAATTCAAGTAATTTATTAATTTGAGAGCATTCCCTTGGTAATGGTAAATAAAACATCATAGGTGATTGTTCAAAAAAATTAACCAGTAATTTGAACTATAAAAAAGATTAAAATTCACAATAAAACTATATTCTAAGTAGTAAAATTTATTAATAAAGAAACAATGAAGATATAAATTCACTTTGTTGGTTTTTGTTAAATAAATTTTCTCCTCCATTCATAAATTAATTGAGTTAATTGGGTGTAGTGTTATTCAAAATTATTCTACTTCATTACAATAAAATTCATCAATTGGAACTAAATCAATTTAATTATTTTGGTTGAATGAATAACCCAAAAATATGTTCAATATGTAAAACAATTATTTTAATGACCCTAAACCCAATATCTAGGATCCAAAGCCTTAATTTATTACATTGTCTTAGATTCAAGGTATTTAAACCCAAAGGACCAAATAGTTTAGCAGTTTTGGAATCCAAATGAATAAATTATACCAATTTTACATTGGGAATAGAACATTAAAAATAACACTTAAAAACTATATATCTTCATCCTTGAAACCCATTCTAAGAATTCATATTCATATTTTATGGAAAGGAACCAAAATAATTGTTATCACAAATGCATTGTAAGGGTTAACTACAGTGGTAGATATCATGAATCAATAGTGAAAATCAACATGGAAACGTAGATAAATGAACACACATTCCACATAAATAAATGGATAAGTCATAATAAATATGCAATGGTAAATTACATAACATACATTCCATTTATATAACTCAATAATGATTACTAAATATGGAAAGTTAAATAAAAAAACAAACATTCCATTTAATCAGTAAGTTGAGAATGAAATGTATCCTTTGATTTAGTCAAAGTGAAAATATCATGGATAGAATTAATTGAATTCTAAATGTAGGAAATTTTTAATTATTGAATTCCATGATTCCTAGGTACATGGAACGTTTATCATCAAAAAAATTTCTCATGAAAATTTAAAAGTACTCATTAAAATCCAATGTGATTTGGCCAACTAATTCATCTCATGAGACTACCGAAGCATAGAGGGGACATAAGTAACAATTCCACACATGTGGTTTTTGGTCAAAATCATTCCACATATTTTCAATAATCAATTTAACTAGTAATTTTTTTTATCGAATATAAGTATTGAGTAATGAATACGATTTTATCAGTAGTTCCCCACATATAGAAAATAACATAAATGGAATAAATTGAATGTAAAAACTGTATATGGATTAGGAAATAATCATATCCATCACATAGTAGTATTTATATTTAATAGAATTTAATTTTCCAATGATTAATGATCACGTGGGGGTTATTGTTTCAATAATAATTTTAACACCACAAAAGAAATCACTATTGAAAAATAACTTTTACCACTTCGAAATTTTCAAGTCAAATCCCATTAGATGAAATGAATCAATTTGGAAAATAAAATAAAGTTAATTACAAAAGAATAATGATTTTTTGTTTCAAAGGGATGTATATACCCCCAACAAAATTGAATTGGTGTATGTTGACAAATAAGTCTCGGTAGAATGTAAATTTAGACAAAACCCCTTACATTACGCTTCCTTTATTTTAACATTAATTAACCAACTATATAATAGTATTAATATTATTATTAAAATCCACTATAACTGTAATTATATTTATAACATCATATATAAATTTCAAATAATATCTTATTACGGGGATGTTAATAATATTTCATTAGTTTCGTTCTTTTGAGTGTTAATTTCCTTGATTTATCAATCATTTATTGATAAATGCTTCCATTATTTCACATATTATTTATTTATAACATATAAATAATAATATTCATGATAAAAATATCATATAATTTCACTAAATATTTATTTTTTATAATTCATAATATTTAGTCAATGTAAATGAAATACACCATCCATGGAGATGGTAGGGCGTATGTACTAATGAATGAGGTTTCCATATTCTTATCATATTGAAAGAGAAAAAATTTAAATGATATATATGTATATTATCAATATAGTTTATTTTTTATGTCATATATATCACATAATTGTTTTAAACTCATTGTTTTTACAATCCATGTAATGAGTAGTGGAAAGACATCAATTGTGAGGTTGTAGTCCTCCATACACACGACTGGTGATATCGTATTCTAAAAAATTTTAAATGAATGAATGTATATGTGATATAATAATTAAATATGAATAATAATATCATATATAATCTATAAATCAATCATTATTACCAACCATGAAAGGTGGTAACAAATGAAAGAATGATATTGGTTTGTGAGGTCGTAGTTCACCGTATACATGGATAATGATTGTGTATATAATTTGATAGAAGTGTGTGATGTTTTAGGTCATTAACATAACAAATAAAGTCTTTATATTTTTAATATAATTATTTTCTTATATAATAATGAAATAATAATAATTAAAGTATGTGGATAAGGTAATAAAATAAAAATTATTTTAGTAGAACGTTACCACATTTTCGGGTATCCTGTTAGAGTTTTCAATAATTTATTCAATTAATTTATTTATTGCCACAATTTGGGATCTATGATTAGGGTAGGAATATATGGTAGAGATATGGAATTTCTTGGTGTAAAAATAGGTTTTAATTCCAGAAAAGATGGGGAGAGGTGGTATCCCTTTAAAAGTATGGGAGAGGACAAACCTGGCATTTTTTAAAAGACGTTATGTGAAACCACATTTTTATCAACCAAATGGATCCAATAGTGAACCAAACTCAATAATAAGAGGTATTAGATAGAAATATGGTTATGCATCAGTTTTTGAACATGTTACATGGACATTTTCTCCTTAAATTTAATGTTTTCTCCATTAGTAAACTCATTTTTCAGTTAATTATTGTAATTATTTTTTATTTACTTCACTAATAACTTAAGAAAAAATCATATAAAAATTATTATATATTATAAATTATTAATATTATAAATATGGAATTCATTTTTTAAAATTCAATCCACATAAGTGAAAAAAATGTATTTAAAATTAATCATATATATGTGATGAGAAAGCGGGTTTTTAATGTGAAAATGTTCAAACAATGACTAAGTTTTTATATATAAATTAAATATGAATGTGATTATATTGAAATAAATTTGACAAATTTATTTATAATTCAAATATTTTTACATTAAAACCAATTCAAAATATGATATAGCATTTTAAATAATTTATATGAAAATTCTGTTTTCAATTAAAATACAACATTGTTTCAATATTTATAAAAAAAAAATATTTAAAAAATTAACCAAAATTTATCGTAGGATAATTTTTACATTCTGGTTCAAAAAAATTATTTTATTTTTTAAAACAAAAATTTTATTAATGTTCCCAAATTTATTTTTAAAACAATTATGTCATTAAAAGGTAAAAAAACTAACTTTAGATAAATACAACTTTTTGTGCCTAAAATTTGATATGTTCTTATATTAAGTCTCTAAACTCCATTGTATGAATATAAAAACATTTTATTGATTATATGTGATAAATATTACATTAAATTCATCCTATAATAGTTTTAATTTAGTTTATTAAGATAAAAAACCATTGGTGTATAAAAAATAATTTGTTTATAAACTCGTTTCTTTTATTTACAATTGGTTATTATATTCATTTAAAATTAATTGTCCACAACAGATTTATAGAAGCTTGTGTAAAAAATATTATACAAATTTAGGTAATCATTTTCATATACTCCACGATAATTTATTTTTTATTACTATACTGCTAGATAATATAATTAACAGTATATTGTGGCTTAGTAAAACACGAGCTTTTGTGTAACACAAGCTATTAAAGAAACATTGAATTTTTTGTTACACAAGAAAACATAGTATTCTCTATAACGCAAGCTAATCTCAGTTTTATGTTAAGTGAAAGCTTAAATTTGTGTTTCTTATAGATAAATTTATCAAAAAAATTAAATTTATTCTAAAAAATCATGTAAATTCATGGGGTGTAACATTATACCCACATTAAATAAATTCTCTCCTGATATTCTTTTAGAGGAAATGCGGGAGACATATCCTTCGACTGTTTTCTGGCATTCTTCGGGCTGACGATCAATGGATACTCCACTGGAATTCTATTTTGATCCTAAAGACGTCATCATTCTTCCCTTGAAGGTGGTGGCTACAGATGGTGGGATTTCTCCAAAACCTGTGGATGCGGTGAAGGAAATCTGATGAACCCTAAGCCGAGGTCTGAGGGTTTTGCTTCTTGAAATAGGTTTTTTTTAGAATCTCAGCATGAATCTACTTATTTACATAAATGAATTACCAAGAATGTCTCAATTGCATTTGTGGAAGCGAGTCCGAAAATTTTGGAAGCTCACCTTGAAGAATTCTGATTCTACCTCTTCACCAGGATTTCGGGAACACGGGGTGACACCCCTCTGAGGGTTGAAGATGTGTAGGCTCGTCTATCTCAAATTTTGGGCTTCACTGATTGGCGTTTGATATCAATTTGGAGAGGTACTTTTCATATTGTTTTTCCTTCGAAGGAACTTCAAAATGTTGCATGGAGTTTTGGACCGGTTTCGATCAAACCTGGTTACATCGTGGTTCAACAGTGGGATCCTTTAGGTAATCCTCTTGTAGTTAATAACTCCTCCACTCAGACATGAATTCTAATTATGGGGTTTGAATTGGTTTTTCTGGCACCCTTTAGTTTTGTGAAAGGTTTCGTCTACTGTTGGTTGCCCAATTAAGGTGGAAAAGTAAATGGATAATCCCAGGTATGTTCATTTTGCTCAAGTATTGGTAGAGTTTGATTTAGATCAAGTTATTATTGACACATTTTTCCTTGTTGCTGGTGAAATTAAGTTAGAACTAGATATAAAATATTAGTGGTTGCCTACATTCTATAAGTCTTGTCTATGAATTGGTCATGCTCTTGAGAACTGTCACAGAAATATGAAATGCTCTTTATATAAATCCTTGGGTCATGCCCTAGAACAATGCAAGAAGAAACAAGTTGGTCCTCATGGTAGTAAGAAAGTTCTCTGGAGGAATGATCCTCAAAAGGCTGGTATCTCCACATTTGTTGAGGATATCCAGCAAGGTCTGCCGAAGTTTGATGCTTTTCAGCAACCTACTAATGCTGCTACTGTGCCAGTGAATGGTGGATCATTAGAGCAAAACATCTTTGGAGTTACTAGGGGTCTACATAGAAAGTCATGGGTTTATGTGGCTGCGGAGGAAGAAGGGAATCAATCTGAGCATGAGACTTGTATCCAAAATGAAGTAAATCAAGAGTTGGAGCGAACTGCTATAGCCTATGCTGGTAGGAAGGGTAAGATGAGGATTTTGTATGTTGATGGCATCCAGTTGGTGTTTCCTAAGAAGCTGAGGGCCTGTCCAATTACTCATGATTAGGTACAGATGGACAATGTGGATGCTCAGATGGAAGTGGATCAGAGTCTGGATAATTCTACTATAGGAGATGATGCTCTTCAATAGGGGATTCAGGATGAGGTTCTGGTGGCCAATGTGGATTATCTGCTGGAAGTGGTTCTGAGGATGGACAATAATGTTGTAGGTGATACTGCTGTTAAACAGGGAATTCTTGTTGATGTGTAGGTGGATACTTCTGTGGGGAATTATGGTGGATTGCAAGTTGTTCCAGGGGGAGAGGGTCTTCTCCGATCTTCGGCTTCTAAGAAGGGTGTTAGTATGGCATGATTCCCCCTCCTAACAAGGACGATGTGAATACACCTAGTCATGTTCTGGACCTAGTGTGATCTCCCCCAATGGTTACAGTGTAGGGGGAATAATATGAATGTCGTCTCAATGGATGCACCTAGTATTGTGGAGTTTTAAGGACCTGTAAAACCAGCTGTCAATTTTTTTCAATATTAGAGTCACTTAATACTTCTGAGATTGATCTGATTAATCATAAAGGACTCAAGAATGCAGGATGTTGTAACTGAACATGCTCCTCCTCGGCACCTGCTACTGTTGATGGTCTGGAAACCCCAAAAGAGGTGGACCTTCCTGTTTGTGTGGTGGTGTAGGAGTCCAAGTATGTACAGGAAGCTCCTCCTGAGCATGAGAAGCCTACTCATGATACTGCTCATCAGGATGTTATATCCACTATTGAGGTTGTGCATTCAATGTTGCATAGGGAAGTTCCTCATGAAGAAACTGATATGCACATGATTGAGGTTCTGGAGATGGATGATGAATCAGTGACGCAAAGGGGAATAGGGTGAAATCTAGCTAATCGAGGAGGATCTCTGGGTCGAGGCTGGCCTAGAAAAAGGTAATAATTGGGAATCTGATGTGTCTATTCAGTTTTTTATCTAGGTGTGTTGTTTCACATGTAATTATTTCCTTCAGTCTGTTGTACCATTACGCTTTTTTAATAAATTTTTGGGGTCATGGGTCTCCGAACTTATGGTTGAACCGCTTTTAGTAAATAAATTATCTCCCCACAACTCATTCATAATATTTTAAATTAAGGGGTTTATATTTGAATATATAATTTTAGAAAAACCATCATCATAAATGAATTAGTAAAACAACCCTATAATAAGAGGGAAAGTTTATTAAAAATATCACATAACATAGATTATTTGTAGGATAACATTGGTGGCAAGTGATAACATATATATATAAGTGAAAACATACACAAAAAAATTTTAATGCCCCGAAATTTCTAAAGAAGTAAATTTTATTTGATAGTGTGTATGACATACAACACCAAACATAGAATGGAATATAACTTCTTAGGACTTTATGTTATGTTAAATATTTTATATAAATTTAATATATACCATCGAATGAAATGAATGTGATACTATGTAAACTTGCATCACACATAATAATGACTTTCTTTGATGACTTGCATTATATGCAGCACTGACTTTTATCGAACAAAAATTTATAATTATAACATTATTATTCAATATCATGTGATATAAAATTTTTGTTAAATTATATTATATGAATATCAGTATATAACATATGAAAATATATAGTTTTTATAAAATTCAAGATAAATTCATTGTTTACCAATTAATTAGAAATGAAAATGTAAACCAATTGAGTATAAAGGATGTATTTTTATTTTTATGCTCCCATATGATTTTTATCTTAATAAATTAATTTAATTACAATTACTGAATGTTATCAAAGCAATATATATGTAATATACTCAATCAATTATTTTTTATAATCATTCAATATATTTGATAGGCATAAAATAAAAGCAAACCCAAGTTTACGCATAAAGACCTAAATTTTTATAAAAGAACTATTGTCACCATTTCTTGACACACCTAATTTAAATTAAAATTTTGACACTATTATAAATTTTTTCAATAAAAATAAAATTCATTTTTGAATGAGTAGCATCAATATTAGTTTAGGGTAATTTGTTTTATTTTTCTGTGAAGTTCCACATTTTTATGAATATTGAAAAACACTGAATTTTAATTTAATGCAGACTTTCCATCTCAATAATTTATTATGATAATATATATTTTAAATTTCTTTTAAAGTGAAATTTTTTAAATTGTTCATAATTTAAAAAAATATTTCATATTAATCAATTTCACTTTTAAATTGGATATAAAAACATATGAATCATTGGATCATTTTTCATTAAAACCATGCATTATCGTCTCATCATTGGGATTAATATTAAATTAATTTATACAACTTTAGTAATTGTAATTTATAAAAATCGATTTCATATTTTTTAAAATTTTAATTTCTAATTTCTAATAAGTTAAAGATAGTTTTTGACCAAAAGAATTAGAAAATGTGATTAATATTTATTTCAACGACTAACAGAAAGATTAGCTTAATAATTGACTAAACCTTAAACATAAAGGCTAAAATGACCAATAAACTTGTCTAAAACCCATTGTATGTTCATATTTCAAACCTATCCTCACTTGTATCTAATGTTTTTCATTATTGGAGACACCTTACATGTGAAAAACATTTTTTGAATTCCTTTTGAAAAAATTTCAAAGAATACAAATCGTGCGCTATAAAAATGCACTCACCGCTACCATATATTAGAATATCACAATCCATTTGGATCTACAAACTTATAATAAAATAATAACACCCCCCCCCCCACCATCAACCAATAATCCTCACATTCAGAATAAATCCAACAAAATAAGTCTTTTGGTGAGTCCAAAAATGAGTTACCTGAAAACAAGGTCTCATTCTTTAGTAATCACATTCATTTTATATCCCCACCCACCCCCTTGAATATTTTTATGACATGATTAGATAATAAAATAATTATCATAAATATATATAAATGTTTTTATTCTACAGTTTCTACATAATTATAAAGAAACATCCATCTAATGGCTAATGAACATACCCTTCGTGTGTACGGAAGACTACCACCTCATCAAATGATGATTGTTCATTCTTCCTTTACCAACTATCATGAAGGAAATTATGATGTACATACTATGTTTTACATGATATTGATAATTTTTCATACTTATAGAATCCTTATATAACTCATACATTCATGTGTTCTATTTTTTGGGGATACGATAACATCATTTGTAGACGTGTGAACTACTTCCTCGTGAAAGTGATATGACTTGTTCAAGCTATACATGGAATATATTAGGAAATTTTTTTAATAAAATCGTGTCACATATATGATATAAATATGTTAAATTAATTATTATATAAATATATATTTTTCAATTACTTTTTAAATATGAAAAAAATGTTTCACGCGTTCTTGCATATATATTGCCTAACGTCTCCATGAACGGGGCATTTCATTTCAAATTTCAAAATATTATGGATTATTATAAATACATATATAATGAATATATATTATAATAAAATAAATTTTTACTTTCTAGATATGATGATATCATGATCTATGAAATAGTAACTATAAGTAAAAAGTCAAAACATACTTGAAAAACTAGGCACTTAACACCCGAAATATTGAGATTAATGAAAGATTGTTGACAAAAAACACTAAGATATTATAAAAAGATTATATATGATATTATTAATATAAGAATGGATATTTTATGAGTAAATAACCTTATTAAAACCATTATAAATTAGGTTAAAGGATATTCACTCAAAATGAAACATAGGGTAAGATAATATTATCTCACTTTCACTTTCATGAGGCATACATTCTAATCACCACTTATTTATTTTTGGTGGTGTATATAATTCCATTTTCATATAAAATTTCATTTATTATTTTATATTCAGGGTATTTTGAGTTTAAATTTAAATTATATCATCTATGGGTGGTCGAATTAAAAGTTACCAAGTGGTAAAAAATTTCATAATCTGATTCCTTTTCATTGGATTGTATTACTTCATTATTATCATTAATATTATATGATCAAGTGTCCGGTCATTTTATTTATTTATATTCGTATTTACACTTTTTTATATGGATTTACATTTTACACAAATAATCTATTCATTTATTTATTCTCACATTAACATTATGTTCTTTTAAAGTGTTCACATAACAATATCATTTTGTTTAGGATTGTTTAGACATTAATGTTCGTTTGTGGATATTATTGGGTCTCTTTTAATAGAACCCATAAGTTTCATCTCCACTTGTTACAAATGACCTTTTCAGACTAATATTATCATATTCCCACTCTTTGGTACTCAAAATAATTTGGAAATGTTTTTAAGAAAACCCGACTCTATTTCCCTCTTTAGTCGGAGAAATTTTTTTCTTATAAAAACCAAGATCTTATTAAATTATTTAAAAAAAATTTATTCAACAATGATTTATTGAAGTCATATTTTTCCTTTTTTCTTTTACAAACATTTTAAAAGGAATATTTTTGTCACTTTCTGAAAAAGGAACATTTTTAGCCCTTTTCCATACCAACAGAATTTTCTTTTTACCTTGTACAGGATGTATGGGTTTTCCCATCATCATTTTTTCAAAGCTTTCGTCGCATGTTTAAAAGGATACATTTTAAACAAAATATTTTTTCCAAATTTTTAATCAATAATATTTATTTTCAATAAAAATTAATATTTAAAATTATATCTTCCACAATAATGCTTTTAATAGACCATTATATAGATCTTCCATTAATCAATGACAACAACCATTATTTTACACTACTTTGGTTATGTTTTATAAATATCATCCTTATTCTTCCTCTATATGGTTTATGATTTCTTTTTCTAAGTATAGTTTTCAAATTCACTTACCTGATTCTTTTGTCAATCCAATTTAATTATTATATTTACTATGTTCATTGAACATTGATTTACCCTAATAATCCATATCATTTATCTTGGATATGCTCATTTTCAAACCCATATATCATCTTAACATATTGTTTTTACTTTGAATTATGTTTTTTTACTATATAAATATTTATCAATATTTATATTTTATTCAATAAATATATTTGATAAGGCTTGTTACTCATTAACAAACATGATTAATCAATAAATGAGTAATGCCTTAGACCTTCAAGACACGGGTTGGGGGCCATTTAATTAAATCCCTACAGGTTGGGAACAACATAATGTAGGCCCCATGATGAATCGGTAGTCTCATTAGATAAAATAATTTAGAAAAAAACCCTTTGAGTTTGTTCCCATGTAGAATAGCCACCCACGGATTTAAAAGTATGGTGGATGGTCTTGAAATTTGTATTCTAAACAAACTTATGAAAGGTATTAACAATAAAGGAATCATGTTCCTAGGAAATATGACCTTCAATAATTAATCATTTTATTCATTAATGCTAAGTATCAATTTTCCTTGAGATTTTCACAATGAGAATGTATATGGTTGCATTTCCTTCTTAGTTTATTGATTAAATGAAATTTGTTTTTATTAATCTGTCTTTCAAAATTGTATATAAACTCCATTATCAGTTTATTGATTATATGGAATGTGTGTTCATTTATTTACCATGACATAATGATTATTCTCATTGATTTATTATTTCTTAATTTGTACTTACCCTTAATGAGCATTCGATATCACCCTTATTATGTTTCATTTCCTTAGGATTTCCTGAAGTTTTCTAATAAAGATATGAATGTTTATGCTAGATGTAATAATTTTATTACCCATGAATAAGAAAAAAAATGTGTTTTACTTGGACTATTCATTTTTAATACAAGACACATATATGTATCTAGTTTACCAAGACTGTTAAATTGTTCGATCAATTTGGACGCGATTTACTTGTATATTATGCCAAAGTAATGGTAGTAGACAATAGCTCTAGGATTTCCAGGGTCAGGTCGCTATAGTTGGTATCAGACTAGGTTTATTAGAATCCTGGGGAACTAGATTTAGGGATAAATATATTAGAGAATGTACCCCTAGTGTAGAATTGATGATAACTATATATGAACATATTAATGTTTTGGGTAGATAAATACTATGTGATTTTCTAGAAATACATCCCAATCTAGATATTATAATTGGAAGTTGTTCTAGAACAGTTTCACATTGGGGTAACAAATCTGAAAAGGTGTGTCGGACCTGAATTGAGCGTAACCTGGTATATGATAATGGGCCTTACTATGCACCTAGTTTGCATGTATTAGGGGATATTTTAAGGATGATTTAAATTTTCCCTATAACCCATTATAAGGGATTTGAATATATAATGATAGTGAATGACCATGTATAAACACTATACCAAGGAAGTACCAATAATGAAATAAAATGGATGAAGTATTTATGTATTGAGGTTGTATTGAAAACCATAGTAAAAAAGGCTATTTAGTGATTAAAATTATTTCAAGGATGTCCACCATATTTATTTCAAAAATTATATTAATATCATTTAGAAAACAGAAAACATATATACTGGGTGAAAACCCATCAAATTCGTCAAGGTGGTGGGGATTGAACCCATGACTGAAGGTCAATACGGGTTTTACACCTACCAATAGCCTATGTGACATCCTGGGTAATGTGTAATTATTTTTAGTTAAATAATTTAATAAATAAACATTAATGGAAAAGATGTAGTGTTTCATTTAGGTTTAGATATTAATGTCTTAACCATATCATTTTTGGAAAATAGTTTGAGACAAATATAATGACCTTTTTTATTGGTGTAATGATCTGTTAAAGTTGGATTTTGGTGATTCAAAAAATGGGTTCAATCTACAATATCCATTTCTTGGGGTAAGGGATGAATTGGAATTTGATCAAAGAAAAACCAAAAAATTTAATCTATCATATGAAATTGAAACATATCAAGTAATTATATTTCCATATATTATTAGTCAGTAAACCAATTACCCAAAATTAGGAATATTATCAAAAAAATGTTCTCCTAATACATTAATTTATGTTGAACTGGTGGTCTTTTGATCATCATAGATTTATAACTATAAGTCCCTCAACATTCAATTAATTATTCACTTTTTTTAATGATGAACTCAATAACTCTACATAAATATTTATGTTTTACCTCTATGTGTGTATCTCCACTTTTCACTAATTTTCTCCTCTTTAGACCATGTTATATGTTATTCCATTTAACCATTGTACTTATTATTCCACATTATTTAGAGGAAATTTTATTATAAATTTTCATGATCGTGGATTTCAAAAAAGAATTTTAAAAAATCAAACCCTATATTTCTTAGATTGAGTTTAAATTATGAGGAAAAAGTTTATTTAAGGATGGGAGAATGTAATTCCCTAAATATTCTAAATGAGTAACTTTTATTCGATAGTGTGTATAAAATACAACACCAGACATAGAAAGGAATATAAACTCTAATTATTTAATTTTATATTAATATTTTAATAAAAATTAATTTATTTTATATCTGTAAATTCATGTGATACTTTGTTAGCTTACATCGCACCCAACAATGAATTTCTTAGATGACGTGTGTTACATGCAAGACTGAGTTTTACCGAACAACTATATATTATTAAAACATTATAATTTAATATAATATGATATAACCTAGATATTAAATTAGAAGACATGAATATTATTATCAAAAAAATGAAAATATATAGTTTATAAAAATATAGGTTAAATCCATTAGTTACCAAAATAATTAGAAACAAAAATATAATCTAATGGAATATAAAGGATATATTTTTAGTCTTTTGATCTCAAAGTCATTCTATCTTAATTAATTAAATTAATTAAAATTATTGAATGATATTTATAAAATATATATTTCATATATTCACGCATTCATTCTATGTATTCATCAAACAGATTTCATAGGAATAAAATTTGAACAAACCCATGTTTATGCAAAAAAACATTATTTTTTTAAAGGAACTATTTGCACCATTTAATGTAACACATATTATTAATCTATATTTTGAAATGTTTATAAATTTAAAATGTCAAAATAAAAATAATTTCAAAAAGAGTAAAATCAGTATTATATTGGGGTAAATTTATGGTATTTTATGTAATATTTTATTTTTGATTAATAGTGAAAAATATTGATTTTTAATTAAAAACTGACTTTTCATAAAAATAGTTTATGGGGATAAATTATATTTTAAATGGATTTTAAAGTAACCATAGATAAAATTTACATAAATTAATCCAATATAAGAAATTTGAATAAATTTTAATTTTATATTAAATATAAAAACAAAGAAAACATTTGGGCACTTTTACTTTAAGAAACTCAATTATCGTCCTATCTCCATGATTAATTTTAAATAATGTTTTTTCTATTATTTTTATTGGAATTTGGAAAAATGTTTTCCTTATTTACAGTCAAAAAATATATATAATATATAATATGTTATATAGTGTTTTTCATCATAAATATTAGTGAATGTGATAAAATTTAATTACAGCAATTACAAGAAGAATTATCTTAGTAAGTGACTAAACCTTAAACTTAATGGCCCAAATGATCTCAAAAAATTTGCAATATTTTTTTCATATTTAGACCCTATCCTACATTTTATCAAATAAATTAAATATTTTTTTTCATTTTAAATTGGGAGAATGTTAGATGAATTCCTTTTTAAAAAATTAACATTAATGCCACACCTTTTTCATTATAAAAAGGCACTCAACCCTCCCATTTATTAACATCTCTAAAAAACTTTGTAACTCTAAAAATATGATCAAATGAGCTCAAAAAATAAATTATCTCAACCTAGAGTCTACACATTTTTTATAAATTTAACAAATGATGTATGTTGGTATAAACCAAAAAAAAGTTACCTAAAAATGAGATAACATTCTTCAATGATCAGTTTCATTTTATTTCCTTATCCTCCCATTAAAATATTCTTATTCCATGATTTTTTTAATAAACAAAGTATCCTAAATATACTAATATGTTTTTATTATAATGTTTTGACCTAGACTTACACAAATTTTCATTTAATGGGAAACAAACTTATTGTTCGCATGCACAGCGGACTACCACCTGGCGAAACAATGATTGTTTGTTCTTCCCTTACCACTTATAATTGTGGAAATTATGATGTAAATACTATTTATTATGATATTTACAATTTATTTATATTATTGAATTATTACATGACACATACATTCAATATGATCCACTTTTTTGGGATACGATAACATTGTTTGTCGAGGTGTGGACTACAGCCTTCTCAAATCCTTGTGATTCATTAACGTTATACCTGTAATGTATTAGGGGATGGTTTTAATAATCTCATGTTATATGTTTGATAAAAAAATGATACTTAAATTATAATATAAATATATATATATACCTTACTATTTAAATATGACAATGAAATTAAAGTAGTATTCATATGTACGTACAACCTACCATCTCCTAGGATGTAATATTTCATTTTCTATCTCCGCATATTATGGATTGTTATAAATATATATACTAAATATATATGATAATAAAATCATGGTAAATATTCTGAGAATGACTAAATCATGATCTAATTAATAGTAACATAATTTAACAAGTCAAAACACACTCGAAAAAATAGGAAATTAAAACCATGAATAGTGAGAATAATGAAACATTGTTGAAAAATGGGTAATAAGATATTATAAAAACATATTATATGATATTATAATTATAATAATCATTATTTTATAAGTTAATAACATTATTAAATCCATTATACATGAGTTCAAATGATGTGCCCTCAAAACAAAATGGAGGGTAGGGGATTTTCTATCTCAATTTGACATTCCTGAGGCAAACATCAAAATAACTGCGTACTTATTTTGTGTAGTGTACCTACTAAACAGTTGATATATCATATCATGAATTATTTTATATTCATGTTATTTTTAGTTTTTATATGAATAATTTCATCTAAGGGTATTTTAATTGTTGGTTACCTACTAGAATTGAAATTCATAACCTAATTCTTTTCCATTGGGTAATATTACATTCTCATTGACATTAATATTCAAAGATCATGTGTGAGAAAAATTATTAATATATATTGTTTTATGATAAATTTTTTAATTCGTATCTAAATTTTACACACATAATCTATTCATTTATTTATTTCCTCATGAATGTTGTCATTTTTTCAAGGTCTTACATCAAAATACCATTTTGTTAGGTATTGTTTACAAGTGAATTTACATAAGTGGTTATTATTGGATCACTGTTTCATTAATCTATTCATTTTATTCACATCTGGTCACTCATGAACTTTTCAATGTAATAGTACCATTTTTCGACTCTTTGGTACTCAAAATGTATTAGAATATGTTTTTAGGAATACCTAAATTTATTTCCCTCTTTATTTGGGAACTTTTTTTCCTATAAAAAAAATATATTCTAAAAAGGATTATAAAAATATATTTCTCCTTTTAAAAATGATTTGTTAATAGAATTTTTACCCTACTTTTCTTATATAATTGTTTTCGAATTATTCTTCTTGTCCCTTTCCAAACAAGGAACCTTTCTAAACTTTTAATCATTAAAAGGAATTTTCATTTTACCATGTATAAAATGTATAGGTTTACCCATAATATGTTCTTCAAAGCATCATTTTAATGATTATAATGTAACTTTTTAAACAATATTTTTTAAAATTGATTTAAAAAAATAATTTTAAAAAATCTAAATAAAAAGGATATTTTCCTCACTATTGTTTTTAAAATGAATTTGTATAGTACTTCGATTCATCCACGACAACAGCCCACTATTTTAATCCACTTGAGATATGTTGTATTTATATCATCCTTTTTTCTCTCTATGTGGTTTATGATTTATTTTTTCAAGGATAATATTGAAATTCACTTCCTTGAATATATTTTTAGTCTTCTTAATATATTCAATTTCTTATGGTCATTGAACATTGAATTTCCCATAATAATCCATATCATTTTTCAATGATATGTTCGTTGAATAATATATATATCATATTTAAATATGGTGTTTACATTGAATTTTTTTTATTTATTAGAGAAATATTGATAAATTTTATCTTTTACTCTAATACAGATATTTGATTATGCATGTTGTTCATTAATTAAATCAATTACTAGATATATGAATAATGATTTGAACATGAAATAAATGGGTTGGGGACTATTTAATATAAGACATGTGGGTTGGTAACTAGTTAATACAAGCCCCATGATGCATATGTAGTCCCATGAGATGAAATTAGTTAGTGATAACCCCTTTGAGCTTATTTCCCATAATTATATAAAGATTTCTATCCATATATTTAAAATATCTTGTAATGTGTCTTAACAGTAGTATGCTAATCCTTCTTGTTAATAGTCTTGACGTTAAAGGTATGATGTGAATAAGAAACCTAACATCTGATAATTAATCATTTCCTTTATTAATATTTAGTTTTTGTTATCCATGATATTTTCATTATGACTAAATCTAAGCATTCATTTCATTCTATGTTTATTTATTTGATGTCATGTGTTATAAGTTATTTTCCTTATAATGTATTTTATGCACTTCAGTGTTGGTTTATTGACTACAGTGAATGTATGTTCAGTTATTTTACATGCCTAATTATTATTATCTTATATTCATGGTTTATTTCTCTTTACTTACCCTTTCTGATCATTTAAACACACCCTTATTATGATTATTTTCTCTACGATTCCCTGAAGTATACCTAAAAAAATATGAAAGGTTACTCTCGATGAAATAATATAATTATCCTTGGAAAAAATATCTACAATTTTAGTATTCATTTGTAATATAATAATCTTATATGTATCCATTTTACCCAGACTACTAAACGTTTCAGTAAATTTGGACACGATTTACTTGTATCTTATGCCAATGTAATAGTAGTATACACCGGTTCCAAAATTTATGGGGTTGTCCACTAAAAACTCTAATATAAAGTGATAAAAAATATGGATCACAAGAATATTAGTGATCTATAGAAGGTTAATGGCCAAAAAACCATTAACCAATGATTTACGAACAATTTCACTAATATCATCAATGATGATGAAAACATAATAACATTCCACTTCATGATTAATTTCCTAATGTTCGGGAATATTCTTATTGTATAAAAATATAAGGAATTATACTTATGTGATACATTTTTATTTCATAAGTACAATTAAATCTTTGGTTGTGCTTCTATCAATTTAAAATTCATCCCTTTCTCCACAAATTTACTATCCAAAAAATTATATTTTTTATTCCTAAAGTAATAAAATAAATTTTAACGAATAATATTCTCTATAAAATAGTGGCAAGTCTTCACATCTTCCTATAAATATTTTTAAAATCCTATATAATTTGCATTATTTATTCAATATAATATATCAACCACTACAAAATAATCCAGAATTCAACTTACTGTATTTAAAAAATGGTTGAACTCTTTACCCTTCTAGAATATTAAGATCCAAAAATTTGGAAGGAAGGTCACTGAATTTAAAAAATCAACTTATCATTAATCCCAAAAATAATATGAAATAGTTTTTAATAATATCATACCAACCATGTGAATACATTCTTCATGATTTCTCTCTAAACATGGTGATAACCTAAATAACCAAAAACCCTTATTAAAAACATGAATTATTCCATATTCCTTATATAAAATATATGTTATTCAATATATTCCTCAAATCCAAAAATTGTGTATACTCCATCGATGATAGAATAACCACTTTTCCAACTAATAATTAATCTATTAAAGGGTTGTTAGTAATATCAAACTTATATTATCCATATAAATCATATCTTTATCTAAACAAAAATACCTCCACATCATGAACATATTATGTTTTATCATTCCCAAAATCATGTGTTCTCTAAGAAGTTCAACATGCCTCTGTATCATTTTTTTGGTCATCAGTACCATTAAACATTCACATTAAAATCCTTAATAAAAATACACCGTAGTATAGTCTTTATGTATTCCATAATTCTTAAAAAAATATATAATTGATTAAATACTAAAGTGAGATAATTATTGAATCCAAAAAAATAATAGTAATAATTCCTCTTCATATTTGGTTATAAAATAATCTTGACCGCGATCTATCAACCACTTCTGAGGTATATCCCCCTGATTCATGGGGAATTTATTTTTGTCTTTCTGCATTTTTCTAGAGTGGAATTAATGTAAATTGGAAATATATTTCATTCCATTGAAATCGTGATAATGGTTATCTTTTTCTCCACACATAAATTAATCTCCTTTTTTTATTAAGAGTATACCAAGGAATTTCCTTCCACAATTATCACATGTGGAAAATATTTCCTTCTATTATTCCCTTTATTAGTATTTTTATCTTTTATCACCTTCTTCTATTTCTTCCCTCCCAATAAATAATATATAAAAATTCCCTTTATTCCTTGTTAGAACATGATACTATGTTCTCGTATGGTGCGAATTTTTTGGTTACTACTTCCCTTAAAATTATTTCCTTGATCCTTTTAAAGAAAAGATGATTCTTATTCATTGGATTATGTGCATTGATATGGTTCTAATTTATTTTTTTATTTAACATTTATAGATTATGGCACACACTAGATTAGATCATATCATTATGAAACATAATTTTTAATCCCAAATTTATTAAAGTACTTAACATAAATTAATAAACATATTAATCTGTAATCTCAAAATCTAAAACACGGTTTCTTTGGGGATATGTGTATTTTCAAATCCATCAAACTGATTTTTAAGTAAAATGTGAATTATACTAATCATACCCCCCATGAGTGTAAAAATATGTGTGTGGTAAGGTCTGTAGTCTAGCACCATGTGAAGGTCGGGTCAAGCTTAATTCACAATTTTTAGTGTAATTAGACCTAGGTATGTCTCTTACAGAACCTCGTCCACTTGTAGTATCCAGAAATGGATTTTTTTTCTTGAAATACCAACAAAATATCGTTCTCAAAAAAACATTACAATGTTCTTATATACATATCCTAAAATTATATAGTAGGGTTATGTTCCATAATATTTTTTATAAAAAATCTAGTTCCCATTTTCTCTAATATACTTCCTCTGATACCAACTATAACAACCCTGACCCTAGAAGACCATCGCAGGTGCCTTACTTTATTACATTGGAATTGATACAATGTATTGAATCCCAAAAGACTGAATATATTAGATTTTTTGGAAACTGGATACATAAATGATATCTGTGTTATATTGGGTATAGAACATAACAAATAATACATAAAAAATAAATTTCAAAATTCTTTAAACTCATTCCAATAATATCCTAGGGAAAGGAACCAAAATAATGGTCAGTTAAAATGCTCAGTAAGGCTTAATTACAGTGGAATCTATCATGAATGAATAATCATAGTCAACATGGAATGATATATAACCGAATACACATTCTATATAAATAACTTTATAAAGAATAATCAATATGTAAAGGTAAATCACCCAATACACATTCCATATACATAACTCGATAATTTATAATCAATATGGAACAATAAAAAACTATACGCACTTTCCATTTAATGAATAAAGTGAGAATGAAGCGAATCCTTATATATTTTTATAGTAAAATATCATGGATAATAATAACTAAATTTTTAAGGTAAGAACTACTTAATTAATGGAAACCATGTTTCCCAATTATATGGAATATTTACATTAAAAAATATTCCAAAGATAATTTAAAACTACTCAGTAAAAACCCATTTGATTTGGCCCACTGGTTCATTTCATGAGACTATTGATGCATTGAGGGGATATAATAAACTAGGATTCACCACTATCATCAAGTAAAAATCATTACACATATATCAAATAATCTATTTAACTCATAAATAGTGTAGAGTATCAATTATCTATATTCGATAAAGAATACAGATTTATCAATATTTCCCAACATATACAAAATAACATTCAAAGTATACAATATATATATAAATAATATATATATTTAAAAATAATCATATACATTATAAAATAAAATATATAATTAATATAAATTAAATTTATATCTATAAATGATCTCATTGTATTTCAAGGGAATCGTAACAACCACATAATATAATGAGATTGCACAATAACTTTTACTGCATTTAAATTTTCATGAAAACCCCTTATTTGATGGAATGATTCAAAGTGAAACATAAAATAAAAAGAATTGAAAATTAATCTTGACATTAAATTTCAATTGGAAGTATATATAAAACATAAATGTGACTTTGTTATTAATAAAAACTATTTCTTACTAGAATTTAAATTTAGATGAAGTACCCTACCTTACGCTTCACATAGTTGAACAATATTTAACCTCCAGTATAATGGTTTTAAGTATATTATTAACTTATAGTAGAATAAAAATCATATTTATAAGATTATATGTGATTTTTTTATAATATATTATTACCCATTTGTTAATAATTGTTTATTGGTTTCACTATTTCCAGTGTTAATTTAATTGTTTTTTCATTTTTTATTTATCATGAATGTTTGGGTTCATGAAAATATTATTTAGTTATATATTATCTATAATAATATTGATGATATAAATATCATATAATTTCATAATATATTTATTTTGTGTAATCCCTAATTTTTAGTTATAGGAAATGAAATACACCATTCATAGAGACGGTAGGTCATACGTACACATAAAATGTGTTTCAATTTTCTTATCTTGTTGAATAAAATAAGTATAAATGATATATATGTATATTATGATTAAAATATGTATATTATGTCATATATATAACATATTTTTACTTAAGTCATCTTATATTTATTCCATGTAAAGCATGAACTAATGCCACAATTTTGTGAGGTGGTAGTCCACCATAAACACAACTGAAGATATCATATTCTCAAAAAAACGAAAACATGTTGTTATGTGTGATATAATAATTAAAATGGAATAATAATATCATAAATATAATATATATAATATATAACCTATAAATACATCACTATTCCAAGCCTAGAAATGTTTTAATGGAAGAACGAACGATATCGGTTCGTAAGGCGGTAGTTTGTTGTACACACGAAAGATGATTGTGTGTCCCATTTGATGGAATTTTGTGATGTAGTAGGTTGTACCATTAACATCACAACATATAAATATATTTAATTTATTTAATTCATTACATAATATTTATAAAATAAGAATTTAAAGAGGTGTACAAGGTAATAAAATAAATTTTCTTTTAAAAGAACATTACCTCTTCTTTAGGCATCATCCTCGTATTTTCACTAAAACCTTCAAATGATTGATTTCATCCCAAAATGAGTCTTCTAGGATGAGAATATGGATGTGGGGGATTTTTTTCAGTATGTATTCAAGGAACTAATGTGGATTTAGTGTGTAAATATATGAGGAGATTGGTTGGTCTTTTATACGTTGGGGAGAGGACACACTTGGTATTTTTGCAACATGGTTAGGTAAACTAGTGTTTTTACAATGAAAAAGTCACCAATAATTCATCAAAATTTTCTAATATAATGTATGTCATATAAATATGTCCATTAAATGGGTTTGTAGAAGATTATAGGTAATTTATCTCCTTATGTTTAATGTTTATCTTCTCAGTAAACTCTTTTCTTCATAATTATTGTAAATAAATTTAACTGATTTTTCTAATTACATTGGTAAAAAATAATGGTAAACTTATTATAAATTTCAATTTATTATTATTAAAAATATTTAATCCATATTTCCAAATTCATGTCACATAATTGAAAAAAATATTTAATACTAATCTCATAGGTGGGATGAGAAAGCGGGTTTTTAAAGTGGAAATATTCAAACGTTTACTACAATTTTATATATATGTTCAACATGAAAGTGATTAAAATTACCTAAATTTGAATAATATATGTGAAAATTATCTATTTTAATTTAAAAACAATTAATAATTTTATTTACCATTAAAATTATTTAGACAAAAATTCATTTTTCAATTAAAATTTTGTATTTTTACTATTCATCAAGAAACGAAACTTCCCAGAAAAATAAAAAAAATTAACCCAAATATAATTTTTTACATTAAAATTTAAAAAATGAATATTATTGTTTCAAATAAAATTTATAAAATTTTCAAAAATTAGTTATAAAATAAGCGCATCATTCAAAGGTGGCAAAACTACCTTTAGAAAAATTCTTCTTTTATGCATAAAATTGGATCTGTTCATATCATATTCCTATTTAATACATTAGATGAATGTTAAAATATTATAATATATATATATATATATAATATAAATTTCATTAACATCATCCTACAATTTTAATTAATATAAATTATTTTGAAAAAATTCTTTTGGTGCGTAAAAATAGTATTTTTACAAAAACTTATCCTTTATATTTAATTGGATTTTATATTCAATTCTCACTAATATGATAGAAAATAAATATATAAATAGGAGTAAAAAATATTTTACACATTTAGTTAGTGATTTTAAAAACACCATTATAATGGCTTGTTGATAACTATTATATTATATAATAATATTAATAATATATTGTAGTTTAGTAGAACATGGTCTTACATGTAACACAAGCTATAAAAAATATATGGTATTTTGTGTAACATAAGACAACGTAGTTTTACATTTACCAAAAGATAATATTAGTGTTGTATATAGTGAAATAATAACATGGTGTTCTTTATAAAAAATACTATTTAAAAATTAATTTTATTCTAAACAGAAAATATTTTAAATTCTTAGGTTGTTGCATTTATAAAGAAAAAGATTAATCAAAACATTTTCACAATGATTACTCATCTTGGTTATCTTGGAAATACTCCTTCAACAACACTCCTAAAAAATACTTATTAGGTAATGATATTCAAGTTACCCACATGTTATATCCAAATTGATAAAATCTCATTATGGTTAAAGTTAGATTGAATGAATAGGTATGTATCCATATACTCTTGATCCCTTGGTTATTAAGATACTGAATAATAATAATCATGTACAATTCAATTGTTAATTAACTATGACTTAAATAAAAAATTTATTGGTTTTAAATTATCTATACTTAAAAATAATCTAAAATATATAAATGAAATCAAACATTTGAACTTGAATAATGAAAACAAAAAATATAATCTCTAGAATGGGAAAAGGATCAAAAATAAAAATGAAAAAAAATTGCCAAAAAAAACTAAAACATTTATATTTATAAGGGCTGACTAGCCGGTATGTTGATTTTATTCACTCTGTATATATTTTACAATATTAGGATCAAATAATTAATTTTTCACCATGATAACACTTAAAAACAAAAAAAACTATATTAATAAGTCCAAAATAGATAATGGTTCACTCATCATGGTTATCTATTAGTAAATCTGCTCACTCTAACCATGGTTTATGTGATTTTTCCTTAATATCAATGAAATTGAAATTACTTTGACATGTAACATGTTTTTTCGGTTATCATTGTCTTCTTATTTAATCACAAATCATTATATATAATTATTTAAATACCCCAATTCATATTTTTATTTGACATTCTAAATATTTAATTAATACATAATCACCATGATATGTTGTGATGACAATATATAATGTTTTTATTCCATACTCATTGACATTATTACCAAGCACTCTAAATTATCCCAAAAATTGAATCCACTAAAAATTTTAAATAATAGTATTGTTTAGGTAGAATAAACATAATTTCATAGAAATAATTTAATTAAATTAATATAATTATTACATATCACCTATAATAAAAAAAATGTTCATTGATTGTGACTGGAGAATTTATGTATGAGTTGAAACAGAATAAATAAGATATGTTATATTCTATACCTATATCAAAATCATGGTTTCAACTAAACACGCATGTTTGATAATTAACAAGCTAGGGTAATGGTATGAAATCTCCCATATTAAATATAGTATCCACTTTTTGAAGGTTGGTGGATTCAATATTTACTCATTCCATTTCTCAATGTGATAAAATATAAACATAACCCTCTGATTATATTAAATAATTGAGGATTTATCTCTCCCACATATAAATAAAAATATTACATAAGAACTATATGGAAGAATGAATTCATGCATCCTTGTTTAAATAGATTAATTTATTTCTAGAAAGGCCATTATTAGTAAAATACAAAAAATTTATATTTTTATAAAATAAATATAAATGGATATGTTTAAATGGAAATAAAAAACACAAAGAGGTAGACCCCGAAAAATAGACTTTTTCTACTTGTATAACCTTACTGATCCATATCATCCTATATGAAAAATATCTATTACACAATCATCGATTGAAATCACTAGAACCTATCATTACCAAATAAAAAATATCAATACCATTTAGTGGATACCTCCAAGTGTATAATTTTTATGACATACCATATAATACCATTCCATTTAGGAATGAAACGACCATTTGGTTCCCTATTCTATTGAAATTGCAGCTTAACATATCATAAGATGGTTTTTTATAGCCAAATAATACTTTGGATATACTTATCACCATTGGTAGATATATAAAATTTGATTCTATATTAAAGTCCAATAAAAATATCTTCTGATAAAAATCAAAATTTATGTTCCTCACCCATATTTTTATTTTATTCTCATTCATTGGGAAAATTATATATGATCAAGATTTATATTTCTTCAACTACATCAAGATTATTCCCTCACCAACATAATAATTTATAGAGGATTCTATATAGAAGCATTTCCCTAGTCAAAGTGATTCCCACTCTACCCAATTTCAGAATACCTATAACTCACTTAAGAATATAATCTTCAAAAATACCGATAAAATAAGCTAATATAGAGCTCTTGATCCTATGAATATTTTTAGTAACTAAAGTATCACACCTTATTACATTATTGATATCAATAAATTGTATGAAATCAAAGAGTTAGAATATTTTTCAAAAAGTAAAATCAATACAGAGGTGAGGAAAACAACTTTTCAGGATTTCCAACACCATGAATATATAATAATATTCAATAGAAAAATTATAGGTATGAATGTATTTTTATAATATATGGTAATAATGATAAGGAATTTACTTTTCCTGAATAAAATAATCCTTAAAAATAGTTTTGGATGTAAAATTATTCAATGAACTATTTGAGTTCAGAACAAACATGGTTAGTCTTGAAACCTCTAAATTGAAAGTAGTGTCAATATGAATTTTAAAACAACCCCAATAAGGAAAAATCCATGTCACAAAATTATATATTGGATGGGATAACCCAATATATAAAATATTAATAGGATTTAAATGAACCTCCAAAATTTTGTTACCTTTATTAAAATTTTAAACAGAATAAGAAGGAAAATATGATAACATACCACCCATTTTTTTCTAAGGGTATAGATAGACCCAGTTAGAATTGATCAGTAATAAAAACATTGAATGGTTTGTATATATTTCCTCAAACATAATTAGATTATAATTTCATCCAATAGGAAAAATGACAGGAAATTTGGGTAGAGAACTAATGAAATTTGGGTAGAGAATATGACTATTCGAACACAGTATGGAGACCTCAAAAAAAATATTTTCAATTATTTAATGTAGACTCAAAATCTCAATAAGGATATGAAAAAGGGGAAGGAAGAAAATTAGGCTATGGAATATTGGTTGTATTATAAAAAAATACTTTTTGTTTGAAAGGAACCCAATATAATATTCTGATTAACATTGGTCTGAGTATAGTTAAGTGCACAATTAGATATTTTTTGCCCATGGCCATAAAATTTAGCATAATAAAAAATTTGGCATGCATTGAGATGAATCTGGATGTACCTTAGTGAAACCAATAAAATAGTAATTGATTATTATAATAATTATTGGAAATCATATGTCTATTTGAGGAATTTTACAGGATATCCCTTGAATGTACATAATATTGCATATCCGGCAATTATAATATTCATATTCAAATTTAATATTTAATTGAATGTAATATTGGATGATTAATATCATTTCATTCCAGATTATTCAAATGCATTAAATAGTTTTATTATTTAATAAAATATTATTATAATCTGCATCACACATGAAAATGAGGGAAAACTAAAACATATAAGTGAGGGAATGTAAATATTCTTTATCAAAGGAAATTTCTACAATACCATTATATAAAATTGAATACCTTGTAACAAAGTGACCTCCTGTTGAGTTTTTTTATGGAAGAATGTAATTTTTTTTACTACTTTATATTGTGTTAGCATAAAATTTAGGTGAAAGTAATGATGACTTTGATATGGAAAAATGAGGAGTATGAAGAACGTTGGTTCAGGGTATAGGGTTTGGAACTTTTTATCGATAAATTAAACCGTTGAAAATTTTATAGTATATATAACCACAAAACGAATGATAAAGACTATAAAAACAAAGAGAAATTTTTGTTAAAATAAAAAATAAATAATCCCCCACGTTAAATTATTTTCAAATTAATAAACAAATAATTGTTGAAATCCTAATTTTTTAAAGAGTTTAACATTTTGTAATGTGTCGAGAAATAATTATATGATAAAAAAATACCCCATTTAATTTTTCTTAGTTTATACTAGACTATTTTATTTTTCCTGGACTAAACATTAGTCAATATAAAATTTAATTATACAATGCATTATCATTATTTAATTTTTAATTATTTCATAGTTCAAGATTGTTTTGATCATTTAGAATGTTTATTTTAACATTTTATTTATTCATTTGTTGGCCTTTTATCATCGAATGGATTAAATTTTCTATTCCAAAAAATGGTTGGTCTTATATGATTAATGTAAAGTACATTTAAAATAGTACATTTTTGTAGATAAATAAATATATTTATTATAATATTACTAAAATGAGGATAAAAATATTGAAAATACATGTTTTAAGAAACTTTTTTCTCATTTTATTTTTTTCCGTGATTATTTAATTTCAGTTAGAATTCATTTAGATGTTTTGTGAAAGTGTTTGAATAATATAGAGTTGATTCTGGATGTTTTGGAAAAGGGTGGTTCAAATATTGAGTGATGTGTCACACTATGATAAAAAATTTAATGGTTTTCAATTAGATCCTTGTATGGTTCGTTACTATTTTGATTTTAGATATTGCATAGTTAATGAGGGTTGAGTATGAAATTGGTTGTCATTTTCTTGATTTTTTATTTTAATCAATTAATTATGACACATTAGTTGGTGTTTTGAATGATGGTTGTGTAGAATTTCAATGGTTTGGTCTATTGGAGTAAAGAGTTGGGAAATCATTTGTTCTTTGTTATGATAGATTATGGTTTTTCAGTTATTCTTCAAACGATATGGACAAGATGAATCATAGTAGGTCAGATCACAAAGGGTTTTATATAGATTGAAGTGATTATGGAGTTAAATATCTCACATTTACATAATGTAAACAATACCATGACAATTATTTGGTATATTTCATTTATTTTAATTTGGATTCCCTTAAACTTTTGAGAAAAAGGATTTTCCAAAATATATTTGGTGCTTGGGAGATGTTATGAAGAAATATTCATGTCATATCCTCAAGAAGCCGTCCAATCTATTGTTTGGTATTCTTGAAATTTTTTAGCATTGTTGATGATGTGTCCAAGTATTGATTATATGGTAATTATTTATTCAACTAGTAACTAACAATTTTAATTAAATGGGGGACCGAATGGAGAAATATTTAAGGTTCGGTATTGATTGAAAGGAAGTTGACTGTTTGTCGTTGTTTGAATTGAATACTTCAAATTCCAATAATCTATCTTTTTAGAGGATCTAACATAATGAATGGTAATCATGAAAATAATTGATTGAGAGGAAATTTTAGTTTATAAATATAAGATTATATATAAATATATGTATTAAAAAATAAATGTGTGTGGGTTACAAATTACATTGAAGATCGGGATTGAAATAGATAGTGGTCTATGAATTTTTCTAATGAAAATAAATTAAATAATATATAATAATGGGGAACAGACATGTTGTTTACTTTTGAACCATTTATTTATATCTTATAAGACTAACTTATGTGATGATGTCAACATTTTTCCCTCTTAAAAATAGTCTTTCGAAAAGAGGAATAGGTTATACACCTTGGATGAGTAGTAATATCTTCCTAATGTTGTAATCACATACAAGGAAAGTAGTAATATATTATTTAGATAAAAACACCATTGAAAAAAATATTCTTGGATATATCTCATTTGGATGAACCAAGTAAAGTCATGTCCCTATGATATTTACTATTTGTGCATTATAGTTTTTCCAACATAAAGACAATATCTTATTTTTTTAAAAGAAAACGATATTTTTTACAACATAATTCAGAGCCCCCAATCCCTCTTATTGAATTTAGTTGTACCTATCGGTAAGATAATGGGTATCATAGAAATAATAATGTTCTAAGGAATATATTATCTAGGATAAAATTGTGAACTAAATGGTATTTCCATTATTCAATGGATGAAATAATTAGATATTGATGAACATGATGTTCTTACATCAATGAATTCATAGAATATTTGTTTATGTAGTTGCAGTTCATGGAATAAATTTCCATGATCCCACTGGTAATTTGATTATATAATTTTACAATTTTATGTATAATTATGATTATATGGAAATGAATAGTCTATTAAAACCATTGTATAATTATATTTATATAAAGGTGATGCATTATTCAATGGACATAGGTATTTTGGATAAACTCGCTAATATTTTTTAATTTTTCACCAATGTGAATGATAATAGATGTTAGGTTTTGAAAAACATGTTTTGTAATCTAAAGATTACTACTAAGTAAAATTTAAATGGTTTCTTTAGTTTTATTACTGATGTTATTGGTTCCATTCATGGACTAGGTTAAGAGATTAGGGATTCAAAAATTATTATGATGATTATCAAAATATTACCACTAATATATAATTAAATAGTATCATCACTTGAATAAATGAATCATGGAGATTTATTTCATAATTACTTACATAGTAAATCGGTTGCTAATGATATTTGGGTGAATCCATAGAGAACTTTATATCATTCATATAAGGATATAAATTTCAAGAAAATTGAGAAATATAAATGTTATGAGGATTAAAAGGATAATGAAGTAATTTATAACTTATTATCACATATTGAAAGAATGATTAATGAATGTAAAGAATGATTTGATGGAAAAATATGTTTCTATTGTTTCTATTTTCAAAGGGTGGATACATCAGTGCTAAGTGTACAAAGGGAAATGATTAAGAGGGTGGTGAGGATGAATTCACCCTAAAAATAAAGAAGAATCTTCCTCTTAGAAGGAATTTGAATTCATAAAATTAAAGTGGAATGAATTTTTATATGAATGTTTTCTTATCAAAGAAAATGTTTATGTAGTGGAATGTCAATTAAAAGTCATTAAAACTATGTTTAACTCGTTTATTGAATATTTAATAATGGATTTAGTGGAGAAGTTTAAAACTAATGTTTAAGAAAATGATAAACTGATGGGAGATATAGACCATTAAGTTGATATATACGGGTATTTTTAAGGTATTTGTTTAAAAATAAATGATTCAAAATATGGAGTTTTTTTAATGAAACATGCTATTATTTTGATGAAATTGAATAAAATTTTGATCATCTTGAGATAGTTATGGAATATTGTGTAATGAATATTTTGAAATCTATAGAACCATTAAATAATATGTTTAATATTGATGATGAAAATAATATCATTAATGATATGAACTTATCATTTTAATAGAAAATCAAGAAAATTTAAAATAATGAATTATAATATATTTTATTCAGAAATGAGGTTTAACCAAAAATCATAAAAGGCAGTTTGAAAAATAACTTCATGTTTAGGAATTATTACATGTATTTTTTTAAATAAAGGGAAGAAATAGGTACAAAAACCATTAGAGAAACGATTTGTTCTCAAAGACAATATGAAATAGAAAAAATAGGAAAATTTTCATATATTATATCAAAAACAGCCTCCGAAAATTTGTAGATCATAGGGAAGCCCATAATGGAAAATAATTTCAAACCATCAAGAAGTTATCAATAACCAAAAAATTATAAATAGGATATATATGTTGATTTAATAAAACCATGATATTTACCTTTATTGAGGTTCATTTTTGTGGCTTTCATAGCCACGCAATTTCTTATTATGGTGAAACTAAAATCTATTTAATAAGAGAATGTCTTGGAAGCTGATAGAGAAGATTAGAGCATACTCTTTACATTAGGGAAAAAATATTTATATGGATACCATTCAAATATTTTATGTTATGGTAATAAAGGATTTGATTCAAGGTGGTAACACAATATGATTTTTATAAAATAGTTTTTCCTAAATAATTTGATAGCTTGCGTTTCTTGCAACAATGAGTTTAAATAAACCATGTAACATTATTAAAATATGATATGTCCATTATATCATATCAATTATAATGGAATATATAAATATTCATAACAAAATTATAAAAAATATATGTTACATACATTTATAAAATAAATTTATTAGTTCTCAAATAATTATAAATTAAAAAATTATTTTAAAATAAAAGTAATGTTTTTTCAGAAAAAATAAATATTTTTATAGGTAGAATGAATTTTATATTAAATTAATACCTACTTTTGAACAATTTAAATGATATTTATATATTATTTAATATATAAAATGTTTTAAAAATTCAAAAAATAGTTTTCCAGTCATTCGGTAAAAATATATCCATTTTTATGCTTAAAAATGTATTTTACCAAAAATGGCGTTTTTGTAAATATTTTCACACTGAATTTAAAATAATTTAAAAACATATATATATTTGGAATTTGATAAAAATATATTTTACAATTATTATCAAAAAGATCATTCTTTCTAATTAATCCCTTTTTATTTTATGTCAAAATGAATAGTAGTCTTGGTAAAATTCACTACCTTATTAAAGGGTAAATTTTGTTAATCTAGATTAAAAATAAGCGATAAGGCATAAAATTTTAAATTTATTTCTTATTGGATAAATTAAATTGTACCCATAGAACCTAAGGTCCCAAATATAGTTATTTAATGGACCTATGTCCGTCAAGATGACATATAAATTTTCTAATCCAAACGAAGTGGTAAAGTTTCTTTCTATTAGTTTTAATTTTCATTTTTGTGCTCACATAAGGGAAATAATTAGTTACAAATAAATATTAATACAAATTTTTTGAAAAATTATATATTTTTCATGATTTTAATTTATTTATAATTTTTATTAGTTAAATAATTTCCATAAATTCTTACACAATGTTGATGCAGAAATTATTCAATTAATGGAAAAATCGATTAGTTTTTTAAAAAATATTAGTTGTATTATAGTATGAGGTAATTAAGATTATACATGAATTTTAAATAATACCATGACATTTTTTTTATGTTTTAAAATATTTTTCTTGATTTATACATGTTTTCAAAATGGTATTAATGTTAATGTAATGAATCATGTCAAAATTGACAATTATGATATTTTTTGAAAATAATAATTGTTAACTAATTTAAAAATCATAAAAATATTAAATAATGATAAACAAGATAATATATGATCTAAAATATATTCTATTTTACATTTTTGATTCAATAGTTACCCTATATGATCAATTATAACCTTTTAATAGTGAAAAATATGTTACCACACTTAAAGATAAAATCTCTTAATTAAGTGGTTAAAAACCACAAGGATCCAAATAGCACTAAAACTAGTGCAGTTTTTGTGATGACATTAAGGAATATCTTATCATGTGTTCTAATACATAACTATTTGGATGTATCTTTCTCTGTAATACTCTTATTTTATTTTATTTTTTAAAGTGATCCCAAAAGTTCCCCTCGCACCATTATAAAAGGAAATGTCCTCTATCATTTCATTACACTACGTTGAGCCTTTTATATACACCATAATCTGCAAAAATATATTATTCACTTCCCTATACACATTCTATAGGACATTTTATTTCCAATATTCCAACCATATATCCCATTATAGGAGATCTAAAGGAGTCCCTTTGAGGAATATCTACTCTAACTGATCACATTCTTTTTTATAATCATATTTAACTCATATAATTATTTGATATTAATCATAAAATAAGAACATAAGTACAATAAATATTCTTATATGTTATTATTATAATGAAATCACTATTATACACCCTATTTCCTTTAAATAATATGTGAAACAATCACTCGTTCGTATGAACAAATTACGGTCTCTACGTAGCGATACAATTAATTTTTCAACACCAACATTTATTTATTTGAATTATGATGGTTTTAGTAATTATTTTTGATATTTAGGACATAATTACACTTATTTAATGATTATATTATCTCTACCTTCGTTTTATCTAGTCTTTTCTGAAATGATAACGTCGCTTGTTTGTACATATGGACAACCATCTCTATATGATGGTGTAATTTTTTTTAATTATATTTCACATGGATAGTAGTCATGGAATTTTTTATGAATATATATGATATGTATAATATAATAATAATTTAGGTAAGGATAAATATCATTTACCTTTCTGTTATTCAATTATTTGAAAATTTTAATCAATTTTCATGCATACATAAGACCTACTATCTCCAAGAATGATTTCATTCATTTTTCTATCTAAAATTTATATGATTGATTATATATATATATATAATTAATATATATTCCATATATACCATGATTAAAAAATTTAAATGACTGTACCATGATCATTTAATGAGTATTGGGACTGTTGGACCGATACAAACATGGAAATGAAATAGTTATCAACTAGAACAATTTTTTTAATAAAAAATTATAAATAAATTCATGATGGGATGTTATAATTAAATAATAAATTTTATTATAGATATATGGTTATGTAATTAATGTATAATGAATAAATATTTATTATACTGGAGGTTCGAACATCAATAAGGAAAGACGAGACTCAAGGTATGCTTTTATTTTTGAATCTCATCATTATTAGGGATTGTTTATGTTTAAGTCTATAATGGAAAATATTTCCCATCCATGTATGTGTTTCCTGAAAATTCATTCATATATATTCTTACTATACTCCTAAAATGTCATGACCCCCTCCCCACAAGGTGTACCCCTCCTAGGCTGGAAAAGTGAGATGCGAGATAGTGACCCCCGAGTCCCGCCTCTATAGTCCCTGGGTTGGAAACTAGCACTAAGGGAATAGTAAACAAACAAATGAGAGGCATTACCCTCTAAGAGAACACATATGGAAGAGAGAGATAATACAGATACCAACCAACTCTAACTCAAAGTGAAATATAAAATAAATCCCAAGTACACATATGTAATGTCATGAAAAAATACTACAACTAGAAGGGAAAACTTCAAGTACCAAAATAAAATAAAAATAGAAGTGACCATGAAGCCCGAACAGCTCCTACAACCCCAAGCTAGTTGTAACCAGCCTAATCTTTAACCTACTCAAAGTGACCTAAAAATAGTTTATATATAAATAGGGTGAGAATAATAGTATACTCAGTAGGATCCTAAATGGAGCCTCTCATGAAAAAGTAAAGAAATAATTATAAAGCACAGTGAACAACAAGTGAAACTAACTCATCAGCTAAATAGGTATGTTATGTTCATAGACTCACCATGGATACTCTCACAAAGTATCACATACAATAGTATATATAATAAAGAATATCAAGGGTACCCCACTACCACTTCCCCTTTGGTTTTCCACTTTTCCCCAATGTCGTATGTCCTAAGAATCTCTCTCCAAAAAGGCTTCCCACAGACACTTGGGAAAAGCACCACAACAAGAACCTTGTGCATCACAACCACCATGTCCACATAAGTAAAGTAACAAAGTAGTTTCTTGGATCCACCACATCCCTCATAACATGTATCATACATCGAGCATTATACCTCAATCCATTACATCCATACACTGATTAAGGATCATCAATCCATCACAGCCTAGACATGTTTCTCCTCTAGTAGTCCATAGGAAACTATATCTAGAATTTATTTGTGTGAATAAAAAAAATCCATTATATCCCTCTACACACATATATGGGGGAAACTAAATGATATTCCCACTAGCTCTAGTAATTATCAATATAATAGAACAGGGGAAAAGGGGGTAGCCATCCATCCATCCTCCCATCGAAATATTTGCGAAAACACCCCTCCCTCCTGGGGCTTAGAATCCCCGGGTGTTGGTTTAGCTAATTGAAGGGGTAGAGTGGCATATATAAACACAAAACTTACATAATATACTATAGCTCACAACCACACTACGGATATAACATAGTCTTAGACCTAACTTCAGCTAACATCTCTCGAAATCCCAATTGCCACTGCTAAGACTATGTATCCTATAAGCACAAAACCATTTAAATAGCTTTATTACGTTAATTCACTCCCTTTTTATCGGTTCCACATTATGTTAATTAAATATTTAAAAATCAATTAACCATTATCAATTCCACATTATATTTCATTAGAATCACACCAAAAGTCCACTGTTCCATTAATTTGTAACCTCAACATTGCGTTCCAAAAAGCTTTAACCCCATGGGTTAACATAATTTATTCAACCATTTATTAACAGCATTATTACTTTACATAATTCCAGACATTCTAGAAAATAAAAACTAAGCTACTAAACACAAGGGGCTCAACACGGTGAGTATATGGGATACCCGCCGATTCTTTTACACCTATTTTAGTAGCATATACCCATCCATCCATGAGAAGATAAACATGAAAAGAATGTGGCATAACCCACACATCTTCACCTATTTTGGAAGGAGGGTATGCAAACCCAGCTACCTTGAGCGTTGTGAAAAGTAAATAATATAAACAACCAACAAGATTCAGCAAGAATCCAACATTCACATCCAACCTATTTCATCAACTATGGTGTCCTCCCCAACACCTAGTTGAGTAAACCAATGCATATTTCCACTCTAGTTGTCAACTACTTCAATAAACAATGGGCTTCCTTACCCCCACAAATCACAACATCCACTCAGGTTCACATCACAACACAATAAGTAGGAAACAAACAACATATCACTGGGCTCTTTTCCCTTAAAAAGGCATCATGAATTAACAACAAATGAGCTCTTATAGCTCCATGTTTAAGTCTCTTTGGACTTTAGAATAAATAGGGTAACTCAAAACCCTACCAGGCATTATATTTTATCAAACAACCAGTTCTCTAATCCATCCAGAATTAGCAGTTTCATCATTAGTAGGTTCCAACAATGGGAAAACTAAACTGTGATATATCATAGCTACCATAAATTAATTAAACAATTAATATTGAATACCTTTAAACAATAAGAACCAACATGCTTCAGGTTTAACAAATAACTAGAATAGGAATTAATATCTTCATCAACTTGATTAAAATAAAATTACAACAATAATAACCAGATTCATTTACATGCAACTTTATTTTTATCCATTTAATTATCAAATAATTACATCTTTATTTTTTTACCAATTTCATCAAGAAAAACATGCTAATAAGAAAAGTATAGATATACCACTATCTATCAAATCAAGAGGCAAGCTGTTATCATGCTGCAAAGCAATAACATGTGATCAAACCAATTCTTTTAATATAGTTCAAGTATTTAATTAGATCAATTACATTGTGGCCAAAGGGATAAAACATGATAACTCTATAGTTTCATGAAAAATAATAGATAAGTAATGAATCCCTACCTCATAATGTCTCTGATGTTCTTTGCTTGAGAACGGATCAATGAAATGGATCATGATCGCCTTCCCCATAAAAATGGCATCCACCCAAGGATGTTGCGGCACAATCGCATTAACAACAACCAAAAGAATCTCCCTTCGAACTATGGATTTCAAACGTCATATCAGGGAAAAGAGAAATGGGAGAAAATTGGTCAAAGAAAACCAAATAACTGAAGTAGATCTTACCTCAGATTGAAGACTGCTCGAAGAAGTAAGTGGGGAACTAATCCAGGTTGAAGGAATCCCCAAACATTGAAGAGGGAGTCATCTGGGTCATCTAGGGTTGGGAGGTAGTGCAATCAAGCCGTATGGATTGAAAAAATCGAGTGGATGGGTGTCTTTAAAACACCTGGTGGAGGGGCAGTACACGACCTGTACCTCCTTTTCACATCGTGCACCACCTCAAGGCAACGTATTCCGAAAAACATGTTTACTTGGCACTTTGTTTTATTTTTATGAAACCTGAATGACACATGTCATATACCCCATGGTCAGGTCGTGTAGCCACCATATTTCATGCTTCTCATGACCAAACTCTTCCAGACATCCACCAAGCCATCTCTGAGCACCTCGGTCTTCAAAAACATTCAAAGGGTCGATCCATGTGGATCTGGGACCTTACATCAGATACCTCTAAAAACATTCTCACCCTTTAGAATCCAAAATCAACCAAGAGGGTAACCAAAAAGGGGTTTTCAAAATAACCACCCTGTGAGATACCTCTCAAGGATCTCACCACCACAAGAGCTCAACCACATCAAAAGAACAATGTGACACCTTGTGACAACCACAACCACCTCCAAAACGCTCTCCCAAGGGAGATACCTCTCAAAGAGAGAAATCCACATCAATTAAAAAAAGGAATCCATCTCATAAAAAAGAATGGTCTATATCCAAAAATGAACATCATTACATGAAAAGAGTTAAACATCAATAGACTCAGGGTACTGAGCATGTATCTGCAACTCGTGTTCCCACGTACTCTCCTCCACGACACTGTGTCGCCACATGACCCAAACCAAGGGGATAGAATTCCCGTGAAACACCTTCTCCTTACGGTCCTTGATCTATATTGTCTGATCCTCGATGGTTTCATTGTTTTCAACATCGATCTCACCCTAATAGATGACACAAGAGTCAGTATGAAGATAACGACAGATTTTTGATACCTGAAAAACATAGTGTTTCCAGCTCATCTATCAAGGAAGTGGTACTCGATATGCCATGGATCCAAAACTAGACAACACCTCGAAAGTCCAACCAAACTAAAGATAAATCTTACTCCCATGACCAAACTTTCACTGCCTACTATGGGGAGTAGCCTTCAGAAACATTTTATCCAAAACATCAAATTACAAAGGTATCATCCTGTAAGATCCCGGTTTTCGGGAAGGGTATGTTTTCGTAATGTTTTGGTTGAATACCTTATTTTAGGCTTCAAGGGTGTATTCTAAAAGTATGAGAGGTCTTGGGGTTGTTTCGGGGGCTCGGGGAACGAAATAAAGGAAATATGGGCAAGACAAGGCTGGGCACATGGCCTGTGCATGGCCAGGGAAAACCGTGCGGCCTGCCCAGGAAAACTGTGCGGCCTTTTAATGTTTAGAAAAATTACAAGTTTTCCACTCTGGGATTTTAAGAATCAACTCAATATTTCCTCTCCATTCCTCCCTATTCACCCAATGAATGAATCAAATCGCCCAATAACTCCAAGAGATCGATCTCCCTCGTTTCTAAGGCGTTCTTGGTTTCGTTGGATGCGGATCGAAGCTCCGGGTAAGGCTAATCCCATCCTTCTTTCTCTTTTTGGTTTAGGGTTTTATCTTTTATCCCTCTTGTTCCGAAGCTCTAAAACCCTATCTTTTGGGTGAGTTTTAGGTTGAATCTCCAAAGGTTGGTCGGATCGAGGTCTAAGGATTTGATTGAGAGTGCGTTCAACCGCGGTTTCGATGTTGGTGGTCTACAAGTGATATCCCATAGTTGTTTGTGTATTTGTGCATGTTTATTTGTGTTCTTGTTTTCCCTTGGTTATTTTTTGAATAACCTTGGCACGTTTGGTAATAATGGGGTTTGAAATGGCAAGTGGGAACCCTCATGATCTCCATGGGATGCGTTGAGATTGACTTGACCTAATTTAGGGCCATTCATGTGATGTGCCGGCTTTTCTCGAGCTTAAGAATTGTTATTAAACAAAAGAACTTGTTGTAATAAATGGTAGAGTCGTTGACTAATATGATGGAATGATTGGTTGAATTTGGAAGAGAAGTTAGGTGATGCACCTAGACTTGGCAATAACCTAATGGTTATTTGGAATGGGTTGAATGGTTGATTCGTGGAAATGATGAACGGGCTAAATGGGTTAATGTGTTAAATGATTAAAGACCATAATGGAATAGATTATGGGTTTAGTGTTAAATGCTTAGTGAGATAGTCATAACACATAGGAATTGGGTGAATGGTTAAATGATGAGAAATGGTCATGTGCAAATGGGTTAAGGTAAAATGTGAGTTCCCATGTGAGTTGTTGTGAATAGTTTTTCCAAAGGGAAATGGTTTGGATGGTTGATGGTTGCTTATATAAAAAATCATGTGCACATGGCTTGGTAGAGTGGGGTATGTCTTGAGGATCTACGCCCACAAGTCGAGTGAAGACTGATGCTCTGAATTCCACCTTAAATGCACGGGTTAGGAATGAGGACTGAGGATCTATTCTCCAAATAGTTGCATCTACCCTAACTGAGGCTTTGAGATGAGGATATGGTTGCTATGAGGGGGTTAGTCCTAGTGAGATTGGATAATGATGTGTTGCCCCCTTTCATGAGATTGTTGGCCTTAGACCCATAAAACAGAATGTATGTGATTAACCTATGGAAATGTGATGAAATGGTAAGTGATGATAATTGTTGCAAAATGAATGGTAATGGAAGTGGAAATGGCTTTGGCTCTAAACTGATTAATGGCGCCTTAATTAACTACTTGGAAATTATCATTCATATTCCTTTTTCATGCACTATCTCTTCATACTAGATATTTTGAAGACACTGTTGGTGGTGGCCAACTGAGTTGTACTCACACCCTGCTCGGGCTGCCGTTGGGTACCTGAGTAGACTTCATGTTTGCAGGTCAATAGAAGGGCAAGGTTCCTTGCTAGATAGTCCAGTGGACATGGGTATCACTTGGTGGAGGATCCGGACTTAGAGTCGGGACCATTTTGGGGATTTTGACCATTTTCATTATTTTGGGCTTTGTTCACTTTTTCACTTGTAGTAATACATGGCATATTTATTATTGGAAATGGTTGTTATACATGTTCCTTGTTTATTGATTTTTTTTCCGCTATTTCGGTTATTTCTATTGTGTCTTACTCTGATAAAAAGGGGGTATAGTCTCCCCAATTGACTCCATAAACCCCCGCTGCTAGTCGACAGCCTTTGGCATATGGGGAGGCACGCTTAAGATCATCTAACCACCTGGCTCGGAGCACCGGTTTAGTGGCTTCTAGGTCGGGTATGTTACACAGTGGTATCAAAGGAGGTCTTTCTTCTCTTTCTCTAAGGCCTTGTTATTTGGGATTGGTAGCCAAGGGTTAAGACATGTCAGGCCTTGGTAATGAGCTCGTGCTTGGGAGTAGCTGACCTAGGTACGGGGGAAACCCAAGTCACCCTGGGTGGGAATTGTTGATCTTGGTTGTGTATTATTACAGTTGATGATATTTCACCATTGGGTGATGCACATGTGGTTTGATGTGACTGTTTTATGATATTTGGCTCGGGACCTTAACGGCATGAGGATTTTCATTCAGGCATCATTATAGGAACCTAGGGAGATAGGTGACATGAAATGAGTTATGTACACTCACGGGGTGGGTGTGTGAGGCAGGAAAGTAGGATGCATCAAGCATTTCATGAAACCCAGAAATAATGAGAAGAATGAACTAAAACAAGTGGGTAAATGAAGTGGAAAATGTTTTTGAAAAATGTTGTGTGAGTTTGGTGGTAGTGCATGGTTGTTTACCCCATGTGGACCATGGCCCGCGGTAGGGATGGTCGGGGTGGTGAACGTGAGTTGTTAATTTCGTTGAATTTGTATATGAAATGGGTTGTTGTAGCTAGTAAAGAAATTTTGATAAAAACATGAAGGTTTTATGGTACGTGTTCTAAATCTCATGCTTGGCATTATAGTGAAATGCCACCACGACGTTGGTTACCAGTGGGGAAACGAGAGAATGTTGCTGAGAACACTCCTCCGGTAGAAGAGCATGAAAATGTGGTGATCAATGAAGGTAGAGAAGACCAGTTCTGGGAGAACTTGGATCTCCTTATGTAGATGATGGATCGGGACCCAGGGAGGGTAACACCGAGTGTGTTTGAGCTGACTAGGGAGTTCCAACTGCAGCACGCTCTGACCTTTTCTGAGAGGGTGGGCCAGAGGCAGTTGAGTTTTGGTTAGAGTCTGTACAGACGATACTGGATCATCTGAAGACCCCTATTGAAAAATAAGTAAAGATGGTTGATTATATGTTGTGGGGACAGGCAAGGCGTTGGTGGGACATTTAGGCTCAAACCGAGCAGGATGAGGGGATGTCGTTGAAGGTTTTTCAGGAAAAGTTTCTGGAGCATTTCTACCCAGAGACTTTGAGCCAGGAGAGGGCTGCATAGTTTATGAGCCTGACTCAGGGATCTCTATCGGTGATTGACTATGCTAGTCGCTTCACTGATTTGAGACGCTTTGTCCTAGTGTTGGCAGGGGATGAGACAGTGGTGGCAAGGTGTTTCCAAGATGGGCTGAGATATGAGATCTAGTCTCAAGTGAATATCTTCCGCATGAAGAGGTTCGCAGAGGTGATGGATCAGTCACTCATCTCTAAAGGGAACCTAAAGGGGGTTTCAGGTGGTGGGCTTGTCGTTCCAGGTGGGCGGACAAGTGGTGCATCTTCTAAAGGTTAGAAGAGCCGTTTGGAAAGTTTCCAGCAAGGTGGGAAGAAGAGTGGGTCAGCCCCTCAAGGTGGGAACTGGGTGTTCTATTATCAGTGCGGTAGGCCGGGGAATATGTGTGGTCAATTTCCTAGACCTCCAGTTGAGTGTCATTCATGAGTCAGGATGGGACATGTGCATATGTTCTGCAGGAACCCTCGGCAGATGGGTTAGCATGATGATGAAAAGTTGGTACCAGGTATGGGAAGGGGATCAGTTGCCCCGTATCAGGCAGGCATTTGGAGCTCCACGGGCCGTACTGGCAGGGGCGGTGGACGTGGAACTCTAGGGAAATATTTCTCATGCCAGAAGGGCGGTGTAACATAGGGTACTCAGGTAGGAGCCCAGAGTAGAGGTTCATGTCTGCTTTAAGAAGTTCAGTTTGCACCTAGTGACGGCGAGGTTGGACCGTCGACTGTTTGAGGTACGATCCATGTAGTCTCTATGTTTGCAAATTCGTTGTTTGACACAAGTGCCACACACTCTTTCGTTTCTCCTCAACTTTCAGTAGCGCTGGGTTTACCTGTGGAGAGGGTGTGTGGAGTTATGTCAATTGACACTCCGTTGGGGGTGCGGGTTGAGGATATCAAATAGTGAAAGGGATGTGCCTTGGAAGTTGGTGGGTTTCGTTTTCTATGGGAATTGTTTGTTCTCGATATGTTAGGGTTTGACCTAATCTTGGGAATGGATTGGATGGTATTGTATCGGGCACACATAGACTGTTATCGTCGCAGAGTATCATTCAGGTCGCTTGAGGGTGATGCTTATGTCCACTGTGGCGAATTAGATGTTCAAGTAGGGCGTGCGGGGCCGTTTTGTCAATAGATGAGTGTACTCACAGCTCAAGTGGCATGTCTCATGCTTGATGATGATGAGGGAGGAGAACAATCTGATTTTTCTCTTGTGGTGTATCAGTTTCAGGACGTGTTTCCTGAGGATTTCTTGGGGTTACCCCCCGAGAGGGATGTTAAGTTCATGATCGAGTTTCTTCCAAGAGCGGAGCCAGTTTCTATTCCTCCATACCGAATGGCACCGGCAGAACTCCAAGAACTGAAGGTTCAGCATGAGGAGTTTGAGCGTAAGGGGTTTATCCATCCTAGTATGTCTCCTTGGGGATCTCCCATGCATTTTGAAAAGAAGGCCGATAGGTCGTTGAGGCTATGTGTTGACTATCGAAAGTTGAATCAGATGACGGTGAAAAATCGGTACCCTCTTCCTAGAATTGATGACTTGTTTGATCAGTTGAAGGGTGCATCAATGTTTTCTAAGATTGATCTAAGGTCAGGTTATCACCAGATTATGGTGAGGTCTTCTAACGTACCACGGATAGCTTTCCGGAGTCGGTACAGGTTGTTTGAGTTTGTGGTAATGCATTTTGGCTTGACCAATGCACTGGCGGTGTTTATGGCTTTGATGAACCAGATATTTCACCTTTATCTAGATCATTTTTTGGTTGTCTTTGTTGACGATATCTTAGTGTACTCGAAAACTCATGACGATAATGCCCAACATCTTGAAATTTTCTTCGGTATACTAAGAGAGCATCGGCTATACGCCAAGCTATAAAAGTGTCAATTCTGGATAAGAGAGGTGCATTTTCTAGGTCACATCATCTCGGAGGTAGGTGTGTCAGTGGATCCAGAAAAAGTTTAGGTAGTTGTATCTTGGAAGCATCGTAATATTTTTTCTGATGTTTGGAGTTTTCTGGGTTCTGTCGGGTATTACCGAAGGTTCATTCAGGATTTCTCTCACTTGGCAGCACCACTCTTGGGCTTGAACAAGAAAGGAACCGGGTTTGAGTGGTCTGAGGCTTGTGAGAAATCCTTCCAATAGATGAAGAAGCGGTTGACGACCGCACCTATCTTGATATTACATGTGCCAGGTAAGAATTACATCGTGTTTTGCGATGCATCCGTAATCAGGCTTGGGGCTGTGTTGATGCAAGATGAGCAGATTTTGGCTTATGGGTAGAGGTAGTTGAGACCCCATGAGCGGAACTATCCCACTCATTATCTTGATTTGGCTGTAGTAGTGTACGCCTTGAAGTGATGGAGGCACTATCTGTTGGGAGAACGGTTTATTGTGTTTATCGACCATAAGAGATTAAAGTACATCTTCTCACAGCAGGATCTGAATCTTCAGCAGCAAAGATGGGTTGAATATCTCTAGTCCTTTGACTTTGAGTTGGTGTACATGCTGGGAAAGGAAAATTGTGTTGCTGATGCTCTAAGCAGGAAGGTTCGGAATCTGGTGGTTTAGGAGTCCAGCACCGAGTGGAAGGTGATGGCTATGTTTGCAGAGATGCACCTGGAGGTGCAGGAGGAGAATGGTCAGGTCACTTTTTCTTCCTTAACGATGGATTCAACGCTTTTGAGTCGAGTTAAGGAAGGTCAGTTTGATGATCCTGAGTGTTTTATCATGAAGGAAAATCTTAAAGGTGGGGGATCTACCTTCTGGTTGGGTCGTCGACGTGGACGGTGTTGTTCGTGTTCGTGATCGTGTGGCTGTGCCAAAGTGTGTGCGGGAAGAGTTGATGTGTGAGTCCCATGCATCAAAGTGGGTAGTGCATCCTGGTTTGACCAAGATGTACAGTGATCTCCGAAGGCAGTTTTGGTGGCCTGGAATGAAGAAGGATGTTGCGGGATTTGTGGCACGGTGACTTACCTGTCAGCAGGTAAAGGCTGAGCATCAACGCCCAGGTGGTTTGTTTTATCCATTTCCCATTCCGGAATGGAAGTGGGATGATGTGACAATGGATTTTTTTGTGGTTATTCTAAGGATTCCACGTACGAATGATGAAATCTGGGTGGTTGTGGATCAGTTAACGAAAGTGGCTCATTTTTTACCAATTCAAGAGACCTTTATAGTTGACCAGTTTGGTGAGTTGTATGTTTGGGAAATAGTGTGATTGCATGGTGTTCTGCGGACCATAGTTTCGGACCAAGATCTGCGTTTCACATCGCGTTTCTAGCAATGGTTGTAGAAGGCACTGGGTACGCAGGTGTTTTTTAGTACGGCTTTCTACCCGCATACGGACGGGCAGTCGGAGCGTACGATGCAAGTGTTGGAAGACATGTTAAGAGATTCTGTCTTGGACTTTGGTGGTTCTTGAGAGAGGCACCTATCATTAGTTGATTTTTCCTACAACAACAGTTTTCAGGGTACGATTCCGATGGCACCATTTGAGGCATTGTACGGGAGGCCATGTAGATCTCCATTGTGTTGGCTAGAGGCTGATGAATCCGAGTTGTTGGGGTCAAGTCTCATGCAGGAGACTTCAGAGAGAGTTATGTTGATCAGGAAGTGGATGGATACAGCTTAGAGTAGACAGAAGTTGTATGAAGATTGGAGGCTTAGACCTCTTGATTTTGTGATGGGTGATAAATTGTTCCTTCGGGTGTTGCCAAGGTTGGGTCACCGTCGGATTCGAAGGTAGGGTAAGTTGGCACCCACCTATGTGGGACCTTTTGAGATTGTGGAGAGGACCGGACCAGTGTCTTACCGATTGGCTCTTTTACAGTTTTATGGTGGGATGCATGATGTGTTTCATGTGTCACAGCTTTGACGGTATCACCCTGACCCATCTCATGTGGTTGAGGTGGAGGATATGGAGCTTGAGGCTGATGTGTCCTTTGAGGAGCATCTGGTTCATGTGGTGGATCATAGTGAAAAGGTCTTGTGAGGCAAGGTTGTGCCATTAGTGCAAGTAATATGGAAGCATGGGAATGTTTAGGAAGAATCTTGGGAGTGAGAATCGGATATGTGGGCTCAGTGGCCCGAACTCTTCTCTTTGGTGGATCAATGAGGCTTGAAAATGCAGCTTGAGGATGAGCCATTATAATGTGGGGAGGTTGTCAGATCCCAGTTTTTGGGAAGGTTATGTTTTCTTGATGTTTTGGTTGAATCCCTTGTTTCAGGCTTCAAGGGATGTCTTCTGAAAGTATGAGAGGTCGTGGGGGTGTTTTGGGGGCTCGGGGCACAAAAGAAAGGAAATCTAGGAAAGAGAAGGGTGGGCGCACGGCCTTCGTACGGCTAGGGAAAACCATGCGGCCTGCCCAGGAAAACCATGAGACCCTCCTCTTCTGGACATTAGAATGCGCATGGTTTGTGCACGGTTTGTCAAACCATGTGGCCAAACCATGCGGCCTCTTAAAGTTGGGAAAAATTACAAGTTTGCCACCCTGGGATTTTAAGAATCCACTCGGGATTTCCTCTCCATTTCTCCCTCTTCAACCTAGGAACGAACCAAAGCACCCAAGAGCTCCAAGAGATCGATCACCCTCGTTTATAAGGTGTTTTTGGTGTCGTTGGATGTAGATCGATGCTCCAGGTAAGGCAAATCACATCCTTGTTTCTCTTTTTGGTTTAGGCTTTGTATCTTCTCTCCCTCTTGTTCTGAAGCTCTAAAACCCTTTCTTTTGGGTTATTTTTAGGTTGAAGCTCAAAAGCTTGGTCGGATCGAATTCTAAGGACTCAATTGAGAGTGCGTTCAACCTCAGTTTCGAGGTAGGTGGTCTACAAGTGATATCCCATAGTTATTTGGGTATTTGTGCATGTTTAATTGTGTTCTTGTTTTCCCTTGGTTATGTTTTAATAACCTTGGAATTTTTTGGTAATAATGGTGTTTGAAATGGAAAGTGGGAACCCTCACGATCCCCGTGGGATGCGTTGAGATTTACTTCACCTAATTTAGGGCCATCCATGGGATGTGCCGGATTTTCCCGGGCTTAGGGATTGTTATTAAACAAGTGACCTTGTTGTAATAAATGGTAGAGCCCTTGACAAATATGTTGACATGATTGGTTGAATTTGGAAGAGAATTTAGGTGATGCACCTAGACATGGAAATAACCTAATGGTTATTTGGAATGGGTTGAATGGTTGATTCACGGGAATGATGAACGGGGTAAATGGGTTAATTTGTAAAATTATTAAAGACCATAATGGAATAGATTATGGGTTTAGTGTTGAATGCTTAGTGAGATAGGAATAACACATGGGAATTGGGTGAATGGTTAAATGATGTGAAATGGTAATGTGTAAATGGGTTAAGGCATAATGTGAGTTCCCATGTGAGTTGTGGTGAATAGTGCTGCCAAAGGAAAATGAATTGGATGGTTGATGGTTATTTATAAAAAAGCATGTGCACATGGCTTGGTAGAGTGGGGTATGACTTGAGGATCTACACCCACGGGTCGAGTGAATACCGATGCTCTGAACTCCACCCTAAATGCACGGGTTAGGAATGAGGACTGAGGATCTATTCTCTTAATGGTTGCATCCACCTGGACTAAGGCTTCGAGGTGAGGATATGGTTGTTATGAGGGCAATAGTCTTACTGAGATAGGATAATGATGTGTTACCCACTAGCATGAGATTGTTGGACTTAGACCCATGTAGCATAATGTATGTGATTAACCCATGAAAATGTGATGAAATGGTAAGTGATGATAGTTGGTGTGAAAAGAATGGTAATGGAAGTGGAAATGGCTTTAGCACCGAACTGATTAATGGAACCTTAATTAATTACTTGGAAATTATCATTCATATTCCTTTTACATGCACTATCTGTTCATACTGGATACTTTGTAGACATCGTTGGTGGTGGACTACGGAGTTGTACTCACACCCTGCTCGGGCCGCCGTTGGGTACCCGAGCAGACTTCATGTTTGCAGGTCAGGAGAAGGGCAAGGGTCCTTGCTAGATAGTCGAGTGGACATGGGTAGCACTTGGTGGAGGATCTGGACTTAGAGTCGGGACCATTTGGGGGATTTTAGTCATTGTATTTATTTTGGGCTTTGTTCACTTCTTCACTTGTAGTAAGACATGGAATATTTATTGTTGGAAATTGTTGTTATACATGTTCCTTGTTTATTGATTTTTTTCCGCTATTTGGGTTATTTCTATTGTGGGTTACTCTGATAAAAGGGGGTATAGTCTCCCCAAATGACTCCATAAACCCCCGCTGCTAGTCGGAAGCCTTTACCATATGGGGAGGCGTGCTTAATGTCATGTAACCACCCGGCTCGGAGCACCGGTTTAGTGGCTTTCGATTCGGCGACGTTACACCTCCTTTGATCGGAATATGATTTATGATGATAATGTGCTGCCTTTATCATATCATGAATCATCTGAACCATCTCTGTCGTATTCTTCACTAGTTCATGTCTGATAATTGCTGAATCTTCGAACCCAATCCAGCACAATGGAGAACAACAAGGTTGTCCATACAAGGCTTCAAACGGTGCCATACCGATCGTGGAGTGTAAACTATTTTTGTAATTGAACTCCACCAAGGGTAAGTGCCGCATCCATGAACCTATAAAATCTAGGACACAGGAGTGAAAAATTTCTTCAACAGTCCGAATTGTCTGATCTATCTTACCATCTATCTACAGATAAAAATTAGTTCTAGGGACTAGATAAGAACCAAAACCTTCCTAGAGACCTCTCCATACCATTGAGGTAAAACGAGGATCCTGATCAGAAATTACTATCCTTGGGACTTCATGGAGTCTCACCACCTCCTCCAGATATTACCTCGACAAAACCTCTACAATGCTCGACTCCTTGATCACTATGAAGTGGAATGATTTTGTGAAATGATCCACTAACACCCAAAGAGTTTCATGGCCTCCATGAGCTTGAGGTAAACCAGAAACAAAGTCAACTGAGATGTCCTCCCACTTCCACTGAGTAATATCTAACGGCTAGAGAAAACCATTGGGTACACGGTGCTCGGCCTTCACCTTCTTGAAGTCCAAACATCAAGACACAAAGTCTGCAACTTTACGCTTCATCCCAGGCCATCAAAACTAACTCTTCAAGGCACGGTATATCTTTTTCAAGCCAGGGTGCACTTTTAAAGGTGAACTATGGAACCCTCTAAGAACCATCTCACGCATCACCAAATGAATGAAAATCCTTCTATGATACAACACCTGGTGTTTTTCATCCTCAAACCAACTATGAGGGGCCTTGCGATAAACAACTCAGTCTCTCCCGACCTTCACCTCTAAATCCCCCAACTGGGACACTTCCACCTGCTACACTATAGATGAATGCACAATTATCTGACGAAGACAACTGCTTTCCCCAACTTCTCCCATATAGAGATTTAATGCATAAAGGTCCTTCATTACGCTCTAGGAATCACACTACGGGAAAAATGGTCTTTTGCGACGGGTTATTTGCGACGAGAATATATCCAGTCGCAAATATTCCGTCGAAAAGGTTATTTGCGACGGGGGCATCAACACGTCACAAATAACTAGTTATTTGCGACGGGATACAGGGTCCCGTCGCAAAAGGTTTGTCGTGGTTTGCGCGCCAAACCGTGGGAAGAGTATTTGTGACGGGGATGGCTCCCTGTCGCAAATACCTAGCATTGGTAAATACTATTTGTGACGGGGATATGCCACCATCGCAAATAGTGTGTTGGCAGGTCACTATTTGCGACTGTACCCGTTGGAAATACCCTTTTATTCGCCGATAGTAATTAATGCGGCTGAAAGTATTTGCGACGGGTCCCGTCGCAAATAATCTAACATATATATACCCCCCATCCATTTTTTCCTTCTTCCTCTCTATTCCTACTTTCTCTCTCTCTCTCTAAACTCTAATTTTAGAGTTAAAATTTCACTGAGTTAATTTTTTTACGAACAAGTTTTGATGTCGTCTACACCTAAAAGAGATCTCGTTTAAAGGTATTTATGTTAAATTTAATTTAATATTTATTTCACTTTTTTATATTAATTTTAATTATTTTTAATTAGTTGTAATTAAATTACATTTAGATTGTTTCGTTATCATTATTTATTTGTAATAATAAATTGAAATTTTTAGTGCTAACTATTAATAATTAGTCGTAAATAGGAATTATAAACGACAATTAGTAATGAATATAAATAATTAGCGGTAATTAGTAATTAGTAGCGGTAATTTGCTGTAATTAAAAATAATGTGGAATAATTATTAATAATTAGTAATAAATTGTAATAATTAGGATTAATTAGTAATAAATATTAATAAATAGTAATAACTAATAAAAAATAGTAGTAAATATTAATAAATAGGAATAATTAGTAATAATTAATAATAATTAATAATAATTAGGGTTAATTAGGATTAATTAGTAATAATTATGATTAATTAGGAATATTTAATAATAAATAGTAATAATTTGTAATAATTAGTAATAATTATAATTAATTAGTCATAATTAGTCATAATTATTAATAAATAGTAATAATTAGCAATAAATAGAGATAAATGGCAGTAAATAACAATAAATAGCAATAAATAGGAATAAATAGCACTAAATAGCAACAAATAGTATTAAATAATAAAAATTAGGATTAATTATGAATAATTGGAAATAATTAATAATAATTAGGATTAATTAGGATTAATTAGTAATAATTTGTAATAAATATTAATAATTAGTAATAAAATAGTAATAATTAGTAATAATTAAAAGTAAATAGAAATAATTAGTAATAATTAGTAATACTTAATAATAATCATGATTAATTAGGATTTATTAGTAATATTTAGTAAAAAATATTAATAATTATTAATAAATATTAATGATTAGTAATAAATGTTAATAAATATTAATAATTAGTAGTATAAAGTAATAAATAGTAATAAATGTTAATAAATAGTAATAATTAGTAATAAATAGAAATAAATAATTATAATTAGTAATAAATAGTTATAAATAGTAATAAATAGTAACAATTGGTAATGATTAAAAATAAGTAGCAATAATTAGTAATAATTAGTAATAAATAGTAATAATTAGTAATAAATTGTAAAAAATACTAATACATAGTAATAAAAATTAATAATTTGTAATAATTAAAAGTAAATAGTAATAATTAGTAATAATTAAAATTATTAGGATTAATTTGGATTAATTAGTAATAATTAGTAAAAAATATTAATAATTAGTATTAAATAGTAATAATTTGTAATAAATATTAATAAATATTAATAAATAGTAACAATTAGTAATCATTGGTAACAATTATTAATAAATAGTAATAAATTGTAATAAATTGTAATAATTAATAATGGATATAAATAATTTTCAGTAATTAGTAATTAGTAGTGGTAATTTGTAGTAATTAGGAATAAATAGTAATAATTAGTAATAATTATGATTAATTAGTAATAATTAGTCACAATTATTAATAAATTGTAATAATTAGCTATAAATCGAAATAAATAGAAATAAATAGAAATAAATAAGAATAAATAGCACTAAATAGCAATAAATAGTAATAAATACTAATAATTAGGATTAATTATGATTAATTAGAAATAATTAATAATTATTATTATTAATTAGGATTAATTAGAAATAATTAATAATAATTAGGATTAATTAGGATTAATTAGTAATAATTAGTAATAAATATTAATAATTAGTAAAAAGTCGTAATAATTAGTAATAATTAAAACTAAATAGAAATAATTAGTAATAATTAGTAATACATAATAATAATCTGGATTAATTAGGATTTATTTGTAATAATTAGTAATAAATATTAATAATTATTAATAAATAGTAATGATTAGTTATAAATTTCAATAAATATTAATAATTAATAATTAATAGTAATAAATAGTAATAAATGTCAATAAATAGTAATAATTAGTAATAAATAGTAATAAATAATAATAAATAGTAATAATTAGTTATAAATAGTAATAAATAGTAATAATTGGTAATAATTAAAAAAAAGTTTCATTAATTACTAATAATTATTAATAAATAGTAATAATTAGTAATAAATTGTAATAAATACTAATAAATACTAACAAATAGTAAAAAATAGTAATAATTAGTAATAAATAGTAAAAAATTCTAATAATTAGTAATAATTAGTAACAAATACTAATAAATAGTAATAATTATTAATAAATTTTAATAAATAGTAATAATTTGTAATAATTAAAAGTAAATAGTTTTAATTTGTAATAATTACTATTTATTTGGATTTATTAGGATTAATTAGCAATAATTAGTAATAATTATTAATAATTAGTAATAAATGGTAATAATTAGTAATAAATTTTAATAAATTGTAATAAATATTAATAAATAGTTATAATTAGTAATAATTATTAATAAATAGTAATAAATTGTAATAAATTGTAATAAATAGTAATAATTAATAATAATTAAAAGTAAAAAAGCAATCATTAGTAATAATTAGAAATTAATAGTAATAATTAATAATAATTAGGATTAATTATGATTAATTAGTAATAATTAGTAATAAATAGTAAAAATTATTAAAAATTGGTGATAAATAGTAATAAGAAGTAATAATTAATAAAAAATTGTGGTAGTTAGGAAATGCTTCAAAAATGAATACAAACATCAGGAAAAGGCGATTTCTTACTAATTTTTTAATTAATTTTGTCATCATTTTATCTACTATTTGAAATTTAATTTCCTTATCATTTTTATATAATAATTAATTATTATTTTCACAGACCTTTTGGGAAGTCATGTTTTGTTTTCAACTATCTACAACATGCTATAAAAGAGGTAAAATTATTCTTTCTGCCAATGTAATCACATTTTCCATATTCATCATCTTTCTTTGTCGAACTGCCAACACTGCATGCTGATTCAATTTTGTTAACTGAAAAACCATTCTCAATTTTGAAGGATAGGAGAGTAAAGGAAGGTCATGTTCCCATTGTGGTGAATTCTCAAGATATAATGGGCACATGAGTTTATTCTCATCTATTTACATACAACAATGGGAAAAAATGGCTACAAAATTTGAGTTAATATGTAGTGTCAGCAGTTCGACATAGAATAAAAATGGGAACGTGGTTACATTGGCAGTTAGGATTGTTTTGAAACTTTGGGATATGTACAAATCAACCACACAATAATCTGAAACATGTTGTGATACATATATATCGGGGCAAACAGAATGTGACGTGTCGATGATAGTAGTAGTACTGAGAATAGAAGATACGTCATTTACTAGAGAAATAACACTAGTATATGATGAAGTACATGTGATATCTGACTCATGGTTTAGAGTGTTTTTTATATTGTTGTGAGTATTATGTATTTTATTATTTTATTATTTATTTATTGATTTATTATTCTGTTAAAATTATTTATTATTTTTATTTTTATTTTTATATTTTTCTGAATATTATGGTTTCTATTATTTTATTATTATTATTCAATTTTATTAATATTTAAAACATTATTATTAGTATATTAATATTATTTTTTTATTATTATTAAAATTATTATATAATTATTATTTTTATTATTTTTGTTTTTGTTATTTTCTTAATATTATTTTGTTATTATTATTATTATTATTATTTATATTATTTTATAAATACTTTTTCATTTTATTAATATTTTTTATTTTTTTATTTTTTTTGCGACGGGTATATTTTCCCGTCGCAAATAGTATTTATGAATTTTTTTATTTTATTTTATTTTTTATTTTTTTTATTTTTTTTTTCGACGGGGCTCCATCGCAAATAACCTTTTGCGATGGGATCCCGTCGCAAATACCCATTTTTCTTGTAGTGTCACTAGATTCATGCACTACATCACTACGTGACTTCCTGCTCAACACGTCAGCTACAACATTCCCCATACTAGGTTTATATGAGATTTTGAAGTCATATTCCTATAAGAACACCATCCACTGACGCCCCTATAAGATCAAGTAATGATGGGAGAATACATACCTTAGGCTCTTATGATCATTGAAAAACCCAAAATGATCGCCAATGAGGTAATGTCTACATAACTTTTGAGAAAACACCATGGCTTCCATATCACAATCATGGGTGGAATAGTTACATTCAAAAGAAAAAAACTACCAAGACCCTTGAGAAACAACTAATCACAGTTGCATTAGAATGCTTCCTAACCCCAGATAAGAAGTATCACAGAAAACATCAAACTGAACTCACTCTGCTGGCATTCAATGAACCAGTGCACTAACCAACTTCTCTTTCAGATACTCGAAAGCTTCCTGACATTGATCAGTCCACACAAATGCTTTATTCTTCCTAGTAAATGTAGTTAGAGGAGTCACAACTTGAGATAAATCGGCTATGAACCTCATGTAGTAGCCTGCGAGACCAAGGAAACTTTTCTCCATTACCACTATCATGGGGGCTTCCCAAGACAGAAGTGCTTCAATCTTCGATGGATCCATGGCTACTCCCAGCTAGGACACCACATTCCCTAAGAAACCAACTTCTCGATCCCAAAACACAAATTTCGACAACTTCCCAAGTAGCTATTGTTGACGAAGAACTCCCAAAATGGTGTGTAGATGCTCTGAATTCTCAACCTCATACATGGAGTACACGAGGATTTCATTGATGGAAACCACAATGAAATTTTCTAGGAAATAAGGGAACATATCGTTCATCAATCCCATGAACACAACTAGAGCATTCGTCACACCGAACTACATTACAAAGAACTCGTAATGCCCATAATGACAAGAGAAATTAGTTTTTAGTATATACTCATCATTCACACACATCTCATGATACCCTGACCGCAATTAGTTCTTCAGGAACCAACATTCATCCTTTAGTTGATCGAGCAAATCATTCATCAGTAGAAGAGGGTAGATATTTTTCACGATAACTTTTTTATGCAATGATAATCGATACAGAACAATAAAATGTCAACATCCTTATTCAAAAACAAAACGGGTGTGCCCCATAGTAACACACTTGGCCTAATAGAAACACACGGTAATAGAATATCAATCTTTATACACAACTCTCTCAACTCATAAGGGGCCCTCCTATATGGATACATAGAGATAGGAGACGCTTCTAGATGTAGCTTGATCCCAACCGAGATATCTCATCAAGGGGGTAATGGTACAACCACTTCTAGAAAGACATCAGGGTGCAATTATTTGACCTTGGAAATTTCCAACTACCAATCCTCGGAAGAACTCAACATTATCACATCCATAAAGGATGAAAAGGAGAGAACATGCCTTTGGCCCATCTGACGGTCTCGCTCGCCAAAAAGCACTATAAGCTTTCCATTAGCATAGAAGAACACCACCTTCCTCCTAATGAAATCCAAGATAGCTTGCACCGAATACAACCAATCCATGCTGAGGATGACATCATATGGCGTATCTGTAAACATAGGAAATATCCTCATGATTGGTTATTTCCTCGCACTAGATCATAATCTCTACATACTTCAAACAAGTCAGCTTGACCTCTAACTGGCATAGTCAGCACCAAGGGAACTGGAAGCCTCTCTACCTCATTTCCCAACGAATATAAAAGTAAAGGTGATATGAAAGAGTTTGTCACTCCTAAATCAAAAACTACATACACCCAAGTAGAAAACAAGAAAACGGTACCTCGAACGATGTCTGGCTCGCATGGCGCTAGCAACGCAAAAGCTTGAAGCTGACCACGACCTCCACTATGGCTCATTTAACCCTGATGAAGACCACCTCCACAAAAATGATTTGGTCTCTATAGATTGGGAGCATCAAAGGGGTGTCTTTTTCCTGCCCTATCTGCTATCTGCTGAACCAAAGCTGGTGCAACCTACTACTGCTACCTTGGCTGGAACTACCTCAACAGAAGAACTTGGAGAGGAACTTTTGGTGCATGATGACATCTCTGAAAATTCAAGCACTATCACTACTTATGACCTTGGCCTCTAAAAGAGAAAACAAGTGCCTTATACCTTAGAATCGGCCTGAGAACCTTCGCCCCTAGAGAAACGAGATGCTAAGGGTTGTGACCTACCCCTGGTTGAACAGAAGCTCTTCTGCCAGGAAAACTGGGAACCCTAGACCATAGCCCAGATTCATAAGTAATCTTGATGAATCCCCTCTCGTGACAATCTGGTTCTCTCCAATGTCATATCGAAGAACTCTACCATCCCCAACACCTCAAAATATGTCTTCAACATAAACATGGTGACCTAGGGATGCATCTCTGGATACAAGGTCTCCTCTAAATGCCTTGAACTACATCCTCATTTGGAAACAGTTCTGAAGCATATAATAAAAGGTTGCTAAAATAGATTACAAACTATCACACACTGGAGATCCCCTATAGAAGGATAAGTAGCTTCGGGAGAATGGATGCCTTCACGATTGAAGAAAGAAACTCAGCTCTAAACCTGTCTCAGGACTCCTCCAAAGAGATCGATGATTCCTCATGATTCCCTGGGAATAAGAACCACCACTGCCTCATCTCCCCACTCAGCATCGTCACAACAAAAGACACCCAGTGCTCCTTCTGATCACATATCGAATTGAAGGATATCTCAACCTCCTCCAACCAGTATTCCATGACTGCATCTGAAAAAGATCCCTCGTACTTCTACTGACTCTAGATCTAAAACTCTCGGAGTGTCCTCCTCTAAGTGTCGTTGTCGTCAACCTCTACCTTGTGGTGATCTAATGGCGCAGCCTGTTGGACATCCACTAAAAAAAACTGAAGAGGAAGTCAACCTAGGGATGTACCTACAAAATAAAAAATAGTTAGAGCTCCTAAACCTAGAATATAGAAGACTCGAAATTAATTAATTAATTTTTTTCCTTTATTCATTTTAGGTTAACCTATCCCAAGGTCTACCCATTAAAACACAGGAACAATAAATAATGATGACTAATCCTTTCCTAGTTCTCTACCCTACAACTAGTATCACCTCATTTAGTTGCCACTGTAATCCTAAAGGTCCGTGAATCAGATCATTGGAGACCCTAAACACCTATGTCTCTGTCGGTCTCCAGTGATTACATCACTTGATAAACTTAACTGGCACTATTTCTCTACAAACCCATGCAACCTCACCTATGACTAACATTAAACTCCATCCAATCCCTCAACTAGAGCTCTAATTCTAGGCTGGAAATTTTATAAGGGAGATAGTGATGCCCGATTCTAACCTCTAGTAGGCCCCGGGTTGGCGACTAGCACTGATGGTATAGTAAACACACAAATGGGAGGCATTACCCTCTAAGAGAACACATGGGGAATAGATAGATAAGATAGACACCAACCTAACACATCTTAGACTGCAATATGAAATAAATTCTAAGTACACATATATAATGTCCTGTGAAACTCTACAACTGGAAGGGGAAAATGCAAGTACCAAAAGAAAATAAAAACAGCAGCGACCAAGAAGCTCGAACAGCTCCTGCAACCCCAAGCTAGTTGTAACCAGCCTGATCTCCAACTTGCTCCAAGTGACCTGAAAACAATTTATATATATGTAGGGTGTGTATAATAGTATACTCAATAGGATCCTCACTGAAGCCTCTCATGAAAAATTAAGGAAATCATGCTAAAGCACATTGAACAACAAATGAAAATAACTCGTCCGCTAAACTGGTATACAAAGTTTCCAGCCTCACCATGGCTACTACCACCAATTATTTCATACAATAGTATATATAATAAATAATATTATGGGTACCTCAATACCACTTCCCCACTGGTTTTCCTATTTTCCCCAACGTCGCACATCCTAATAATCTCTCTCCAAAAAGGATTACCTGCAGACGCATGGGCGAAAAACCACAACATGCACCTCGTGTAGGACAACCACCACATCAATATAAGAAAAGTAACCAGTTACTTTTCAAGATCCACCACAGCCTGCACAATGTGTATCATACATCGGTCATTATACCTCAAGTCATTATATCCCATACACTGAGTAAGGATCCTCAAGGCATCACAACCTATACACATTGCAACTGTAGTAGTCCATATGGATCTATATCCAAAATATATGTTTGTGAATAACCACAATCCATTAAAGCCCTCTACACTCGTATATGGGGAAACCTATGCCTACCAGCACTAGTAACTACCAATAAAAGAGAGTGGGGAAAATGGGGTAGTGAGCCATCCATCCTCCCACCAGAATGTTGGGGAAAACACCCTTCAGGGCTCAGAATCTCTGGGGTGTCAGTTTCCCTATGTAATGGGGAGGAGTAGCGTATAGAAACACAAAAAGTAACAAATATACTATACATTACAACCACACTATGGGAATAACCTAGTCTTATAATCAACTACATCTAACATCTCTCAGACTCTCGGCTGCCACTGATAAGACTAGGTATCCTATAAGCACACAACAATTTAAATAGATTTATTATGTTACTTCATTCCCTTTTTATCAGTTGTACATTACGTTAATTAATTATTTAAATATTAATTAACCATTATCAATTCCACATTATATTTCATTAGAATCACACCAAAAGTCCATTTTTCCTTTAAATTGTAACCTCATCACTGCGTACCAACAAGCTCCAACCCCGTCGGTTAACATCATTTATTCAACAATGTATTATTACTTTACATAATTTCAAGAATTCTAGAGAATAATAACTAAACTACCAAACCCAAGAGGCTCAACAGAGTGAGTAGATGGGCTACCCATAATGCCATTTCCACCTTTAGAAGAAGTATAGACCCATCCATCCTTGAGATGCTAAACAGGGAAAGTACATGGAATACATCACACTTCTTCACCTATTTTGGAAGGAGGGTAAGAAAAACCAGCTACCTTGACCAGTGGGGAAAGTAAACAAGATAAAAAATTGACAATACTTAGTAAGCATCCAACATTCACATACAACGTGTTTCATCATCTCTGGTTTACTCCCTGAAACCCACATACATAAACTGATGCATCTCACCACTCTATGCATCAACTACTTCTACAACCAATAGGCCTCCCTGCATCCACATATCACAACATCATCCCAAGATCACATCATAACAGAAGAAGAATGAACCAAACATCATGACATTGAGATCTTGGCCCTTAAAAAGGCATTCTTCCTTCACAAGTAATGATCTCTCACAACTCCAAGCATAAGGCTCTTTGGCCTTTACAAGTAGGAGGGAAACTCAGAACCCTACCAGGAATTATCATTTATAAAAAAACCAGTTCCTTAAACCCTCTTGAATTAACTAATTCATCATTAGTATGTTCCAATTATGGGCAACCTAAACTGCAATATATCAAAGGTACCACAAATTAATTAAACAATTAATTTGACATGCATTTAAACAACAAGCACCAACATGCTTCAGGTTTAACAACTAACTAGAATAGTCATTTACATCTACATCAATTTTATTGACATCAAATTACACTGACAACCGGATTCATTTACATGTATCTTTATATTTACCCATTTATTAATAAATTAATTCTGTTTTTACGTTATTTACAAATTTCCTCAAGAACATCATGATAACAAGTAAAGCATAGATATTATATTATCTAGAAAATCATGAGGCAAACCTTCATTGTGGTTCAAATAAACAACATAGGATCAATACAATTATTTTAATCAGTTTAAAGTATTTAATTAGGTCAATTCCATTATGATCCAAACATATAAAACATGCTAAATCTATAGTTTCATGTAAAAGAATAGAGAAGAAATGAATCCCATGCCTCGGATGGTTTCCAATGTTCTATTCACGAGAATATATCCAAGAAAAAAAATCATGATTTCCTTCCCCACAACAACTGCATCCACCCGAGGATGTCACAACACAATCGCATCAATAACAACCAAAGGAAACTATTATAAAATGATGGAGATCAAATTCCATAAAATGGAAAATTGATCGGGAGAAAATAGATCGAAGAAAACAAAAGAACAGAGGTAGATATTACCTCATAATGAAGAAAAAACAAATAGGGAAGCGGGGAACCAGTCCAGGATGAAGGAATCGCCAAAAGTTGAAGAGGGAGGTGTCTTGTTCATTTGGGGTTAAGAGGGGGTGCGCTCAATCCAGAGGTTTTGAAAAACCCTTGTGACTTGGTGTCTTTAAAACACCCATCAGTGGGATAGTACATGACATGTACCTCCTCGTCAGGTCGTGTACCGCCTCGATGCAACTTACACAAAAAAATGAGTCACCTCATCACTTTGTTTTATTTTTCTGAAACCCGAGTGGTACACATCGTGTACCCCTTAGTCATATCATGTAGCCCCTATTTACAGCTTCTCATGACTGAACTCTTCTAGACTTCCTCTAAGCTTTCCTTGACCACCTTAGTCTTCCAAAACATGTAAAGGGTCAATCCACATTGATTCATTCCCTTACATAAAAATTTATAAGTTCATTTTTAAACATGTTTAGAATTTTAAAAAATGGTTTTAGAGGTATATTTTTGTCATTTTCTAAACAAGGATCTTTCCAAATTTTTTAAAAAATTATCGAAGGAGTGTTCTTTCAATGTGTAATTAATGAGTATATTTTCTTACCTTATGATTACATTAATTATTAAAATGTATCATTAAATGTTTACAAGTTTGTTTTCACATAAAATTTTTTTCATTTGAAATTATGTTGTTTTTCTAAATATAAGTGATTTTATATTTGAAAATTTATATTACTCAAGTACTTTTCAATGTGATATTTTCAAATAATTTTTCATCTATGATGGAATCCTTTTATGATAAATATAATTTACTATGGTTATGATACAAGAATAATATCATTATTATTTCAATGGATGGTTTATGTTTTTGATGAGAGGAGGAAATGTTTTTGAAAATTGATTATTTTTATGGGTTCTGATATTATTACTGGTTTATGTTCTTTTAGAACACATATGTATGGTTTTCATTATATTATTGGAGGGACGTATATCTCCCTCATATTTATTGGGAAAAGTATAATATCTAATGATATTGTTATTGGAAACAGTTTTTTGTTCTTGATCCATTATGGGAAACAAGTTGATGTGCTTGATCAATTATGGGAAACTAGTCTATGTTCTTGATCCATTATGGAAAACAAGTCCATTTTCTTGATCGATTATGGAAAAAAGGTTTTGATGTTTGATCTAATGGTCTTGATAGTTAACCATGACATACGAAATTACTTTTATACTTATAATGATTCCATATATATTTATCACATGAACTAATGGTCCATGATTGAGTTACGATGATTTCTCATTCTTATTATTCATTTTTTTAATGTTAATATTTTCTGTTGTATCTCATGTTTATGATTTTTTTGTATGTTATAGTCAAGATATCATGCCCTTATTCTAATATTATACTTTTATAGGACCATGAAATGATATCTTCTATGTTTTCTATTTTTGGGCATCTGAGCTCACACTTTTATTATGTTTCACTTCCCCTTGATATGATGAATGTTAATAATAGGGAATTCCTATATAGTGTTCTATATGGGAAGATCAATACGGTAGATATTGAAGATCGTAAATGAAATAAGAACAGTGTATATATAATCTCCAAAGACTCTAAACCACTATGGCTCAATCATAGATTGTGTTGTTATGTATTGAATATTTATCTATTAAGATGTGATATTAACGTATTAAAATATTCAGAATTTATAAATTGTATTAGAGTAGGATTTATTATATTATTTCAGATTAGGGTTAGTAAAAATTCATGAAAATCCTTAGGATAGTTCTATGTAAAGGATAAAATCCTAATTTATTGTTCTAAATCATGAATTTTCTAGGTTAAATATAAGGTTTCATAAAAGAAGCAGTTGTAATATTAGCATTCTATATCTTATTTTTTGGAATTATTGGGTTTTACACGATGATTATGCTTATCACACTATTCTTTTTGGTATTATGAAATGGATGGAACTAGAAGTAATTTTTTTAATACTTAATTTTATGGAAAATTAAATGATATTATACTTATGTAATAGGATTTTATGGGATATGGAATGAAGATTCTTTTATGCTCACAAAAAATTCTTATTATTTTAATAATACTGGGTTTCCAAAAGATCAAAGCAGGTAACAATATATTGTTGAAACATTCATGAGGAAACATCCACCTTCTATTAATGGGTCTTCTAATCCATTAGTGGCTAGGAAATTGATCAACACCATTGAGAAAATATTTTCTATTCTTCAATGCTTAGGAAAAGAAATAAAATCCAAGATATTTATCTTCTAGAAGGTTAAGTAAATCAGTGGTGTAATCATATCAATAATACGAGTAAAGAGTATTAAGTTTAATCTATGTAATTTGATGAGTTTTAGGGGACATTCTTATGTAATTATATTATATATAGTCTACATACAATTATAGAGAAGTAATTTCTTATGCAGAAGAAAAAGTAGGATGAATCCATTTAAAACTATGACGAAAATTTTGTAAGGCCTGCAAGGTATGACTGTAGTTTCAATATCATCTCTAAAATTAAATTTTATTCTTTATTTAATAGACTAAACCAAGTCTATGAAATGAATTTTCTATGAAATACTTTAGTTTCTAAAAATAATTCATTTTATGTTCACTCAAAGTAGAAAAGGAAAATGGATATTCCCACCATTCTAACTGTATTGATAAAAAATCATGTTTGAGTCTCATTAAACCCTAATAAATCACATGGTGGAAATAAATTAATTCATTATAAATGATAGAAATTTGGTAAGACACATCATGAAATGAGTTTGAATAGAACTGGGACGGGACATAAATGTTAATGGATGGTTATAAATCCCATGATGGTCGAAATATAGTGAATATGCCGATTAATTAAATGGAGTAAAATAATAAGACAACTAATCCATCACCCATGTTACAATGCTTCAAATGAAAGGAGTATGTGAATTATTCCAACCAGTGCATGAATCAAAGGTTTATTTATTATCAATGTCAACAACCTCTTAAGCCTAATGAAAAAGGGAAATATCATGTGACCATGAATTCTAAAGTGGGTTATGATAATGACATGGTGACATGCATAGTCATCATCCACTCTATAAAATTTAATGAGTTATTTTATTTTATATCCACCTTATCCTTTATTTATAAAAAATTTTCTAACGGTATCACTGTATTACCTTAATAATTAAATGATGAGTCAGATTTGAAAACTCTTAATGGCACAACAGTTTCATCTCTTTTTTATTTTACTTATCTGATTAAAGTTTATGGGATAGTGATTCCTACAATTCTTTTTATTCTCCCATTAGATGAATTCTATGTGATTCTTTGCATGGATTGGTTTTCTCTATATGAATCCCAAATTAATTTTTGAGCATGGGAAGTCACATTTTTTATTCCAAGTAAACATATAATAATTTATCTATGCAAGGTTGAAGATGGACATCCAATGGAAATTTATTACATCTTTGGGGCCTTAATTTATATACATGAAAACTTTATATATCAAATGGTTGGGGATAAACTCAATATTAAAGACACACATATTGTATGAGAGTCTATTGATGTCTTTCTAGAATAATTTCTAGGCCTTCCACTAAATCATGATGTTTAGTTTAATACTAAATTTATACCTAGTGCTATGATTATATCAAAGAATCCATATGGAATGGCCTTAAGTGAGTTACATGAATTAAATAACTAACTCTAGTAGAATGTTTAAACGGATTCATATACCTTAGTGCACCACCTTGGGGTTCACATGTTATATTTGTTAAGAAGAAATATGGATCAATGAGACTCTCTGTTGATTATTGAGAACTTAACAAGACCACTATCAACAAAAATTATCCCCTTCCCCATATTGATGACTTATTCGATCAACTATGTAGAGATCAATACTTTTTCATGATTGATATTCATTTTTTATATCATTAATTAAGGGTCAAGAAGGATGATATACCCAATATAACATTCCATACAAGGTATATGACACTATGAATTTATAGTTATTCACTTTTGTCTCACTACATCCCCTACTATATTCATATATTTAATCAACAGAGTCTTTAAAGGCTATCTGGAATAATTTTTAGTAGTCTTTATATATGATAGTATTATAAATTCAATGAAAAAAGAAGAGTAATAAGATCAATTGAGTATTGTTTTGATTAACCTGAGGATGGAGAGGCTTCATGAAAATTTTACCAACTATGAATTTTGGTTTCAAAACGTTTCATTTTTTGGGTCACATAAAATCAAGTGAGGGTATATCATAAGATCCTTCAAAGAAAAAAAATGTAACTGAGAAAACGTCAAGACTAACCATGGGGAGTAAAATTTAGAGTTTTCATGGGTTTTTTTGGATATTATCATTATTTTGATTATGATTTCTCATGATTATCTAATACACACATCAATTTGACTCAGACCGTAGTTATGTTAAATTGTATGGAGGAATGTGAAGAGAATTTCAAGGAGTTGAAATGAAGGATTATCAGTGAACATGTGATCACATTACCTTATAGTTGAGAATAATTTGATATATATAATGATGCGTAAAATAAGGTACATGTGTTTTTTCTCATGAAAAATAATATAGTAATAACTTATTCCTTATTCCAATTGTTGGTCCATGTGAAAAAATAACCAACTCATGATTTGGAGCTAGTTATTTTAGTGTTTTAATTAACTATAAAAAAAGAATTACCTATATGGAGAAATGTGTGAAATATATACTGATCAAAAAAGATTAAGGCCTATTTTCAATCAAAACGAGTTGAACATTCATTAATGAAGATGGTTGTAGATGAATACTTATCATTACTTCTCAATACATTATAACCATGGTAAATCCATCAAGGTTGCAGATTCTTTGAGCATAAAAGATCATTCTAGGATTTCTATGATAAGGATCATAGAATGTCTAATATTAATGGATTTACAAAGGATGGACGTGGAAGTATTAAAGGAATGGGAGAAAACATATCTAAATCAAATGAATTTTCATCCATCTATCAAAGTGAGGATCAAAGAGGCATAGAAGGAAGATGTAGAGATACAAAATAATGTGAGAAATGTTCTTGAGATCAACCTTGATTTTCATGGAATAATAAGGTTCAAGAACCATGTATATGTCACACCCATATAATATTTTATGAAGGATATATTTTATGGGGATCATTTTTCATCATTATTTATTCATCATGGAAATACAATGATGTATAGAAACATGAAAGAGTATTTTTGGGGGTATGGAATGAAGAAAAATATTGCAGAGTATGTTTCTTGGTGCATGGTTTGTCTGCAATTTCAGGCTGAGTGACAAATTTTTGAGGGTATGTTATAACCATTAACCATACCAGAATGAAAACAAGAATACATCACCATATATTTTTTTCATAGGACTCCACAGAACACTGAAAGGTCATAATGAAATATGGTTTATATTTGATCATCTTACAATGTTGACACACTTCATATGTATTAGACAATATTTTTCTCCTAATGAGATTTCCAGAATATATATTAATGAAGTGATTATAAGATCTGAGTATTTCCTTTACCTATGGATCATTTTGATTTTGTTTTTAACCCTTTTTAACATTGTCTTTCTAGCTTAACCTCAAAAAACACCTTCGGGGTCATTTTGTTTTTAGAATAATGGTAGTATGAGGGATGGAGCCTAGCTACAAGAAAAATACATTGTTTGTCTTAAATAACAGACATGTATAGGACTTTCCATACACTTTCATGATTTTTAATGGTTTTTACCCTAGGGGAAAAACCTAATAATTACACCGTGCGTAAATTTTATACATTGTGTAAATTCATGTGGTATGTTTTTTGAAAAGTAGTCAAAGCCTATTATTTGAAAAAATACATATCTTTTCCCTCAAAATGAAGAAGATCCTCCCATGAATCTATCCTTTTGAATCCTCTTAGGTACCTTGATTATCCTTCCATCCAGACTATGATTCTAGATCTGTCTATTTCGATGGATAGCCACTATTAAACTCTCTAATCATTTAGATCCTTTCATTGTTTTTCTTTCTATCAACAACACTTTTTTTGAGAGAACATGTATTCCCTATTTTCAACGAAATCGTCTTCTTCTATGTTTCATCTAAAAATTTCCAAAAATGGTTCATACTAGTGTAGGAGAGTAGAACAGGACTAAATTAGGGGTTTGATGACTTTTCCCTCAAATTCCTAACATATATATAATTTTTTTCATTTTTCGTATGTGATTTCGCTAGGCGATGCTTCTAAAATTCTGATGTCATAATTGGAAATTGATTAACCTTTATTCTAAAATCCTAATGACAGCATATGATTCTATTAGAGGTTTTTTAATAAATTACAACCCCCTCCCAATGTAGTGTTTGGTGTTGGTTTCACCTTGGATTACTAATATTGTGATTATTTGGAACCTCGTTCGGTGTTCTCGACGAGACCATTAATAATATTTTTTATTATATTTAATAAATATACCATAAAAGGTCATATATAATGTATATATGCATATATATCACTGGTCCCTTATCCTTAAAAATAATAAATAAATGGTTTCATTTCCTTATTATAACTTCTCACATATGATGAATGGTAATGGAATAGTATTAATGAAAATGTAATTGTAATGAGTATTAAATTGAAAAAATGATGTTTGATAAACTAAATGTGTAAGGTTACTATTTCATATAGACCTTTTCATATTTATTGGAATGTTAATTATTAAGATAGACTTTTATTCTAGAGGGAATTCATTGATCCCTCAGAGAACACCATTTTGATTAATTGAGTTGGTTGCCCAAGGAGATACCCACCTTAAAAAATGGTCAATTCCAATTTTTTGATTCCCAACATGATATCATAGGATCCCTTAGCATTCTCAAATGGAATTAGAATACCATGGATACACTCCTTGTATTTAACTTGATGTCTTTGGGCACAAATTTCCATGGATTCATTCCATTTGGATGAGCCATGCTTATAATGGGATTATTATGTACTAGATACAAGGACTTGGTTCAAATCTATTATAATTTAATTCCTTGGGTCTACCCCTTGGAATAAATTAAGACACCTTACATCCAGACAACTTGAGTTACAACTATGTATTTCCTTGAACCATGTTGTCAAAGACGTATTGGTTTCCCTTGGAACCTCTTGTATCATTATTTAAAATTTCAGTATTGTTGATACCTATTATATATAAACCCATTACTATAAACTGAATGAAATTTAATTAAATTATCACATGTTCAATGGAATTTTTAGTTGATTCTGAAGAGGGTATGGATTTATTTCATTTTTATACTATTTTACATTATATATACTTTCAAACTTCATAGTTTTAATTCAAAGACTAGATTTTTATAGACGTCATTAGTGGTGACCTTCAAAGATTTATCTCACAACCTATCTGTTTTTCCATTGTTACTATAGTGGATTATATGATTATATTTTTACATAATGGTAAAAGTCATGTTATGGATGCATTAATTCCTTTTTTAATGGGCACTTGGTATCATCTATCAACATTCATGTATACTAGTTTTCCTTTTTTTATAAAATTCATTATATTTTGTATTTGATAGAGTGTATAGCTTCTGGTTATTATTTGTCTCTTTGATAGTTATACATGATTCTTCTTCCTTTCAATTTATTATTACTCCTCCACTTCTTAACTATGATTTATACTACATTGTGTCACTCTAACAAGAGCTCGTAGTTTAACCATTAATACACCCTAGGTCCAAACTACTAGTCAGTAGCCTCTTGTATATAGGGAGGTGTTCCTGAGACCATGTGGCCAATCGAGTTTAGGGAATCTTTGAGTGGTACCCTAGTAGGGATGTCACAAAGTTGTATTGGAGTGGTTATATTTTCTTTTATTATATTGTTGGATATTTAAAAGGGATAATATAAAATTTTTGTAACTTGGTCATAAGTTATTCTTTGGAGTAGCTAAATCATTTTTGGGGTAAAACAATGTTTCCTGGGAATGAGAATTTTTTGTTTTATATTTCACCTTTTAAAGTTTGATTGATTCCTTAGTTAGGTGATTCACATGAAATATAAACTTATTATTGTTATATTATTGGATTATACTTTGTCCTTGGACCTAATTGGAAAGTATAATTGCTATATGTATAATAATTGGAACCTAAGATTCACATTCCAAGAATATTCCATTCCATAAAGTTTTATTTTATTGCTTCAATATCTTATGTTTCTTGTGATTATTGAGTGTGATTTGGTTATGATATATGCATGTTCCAATAACATCTTCTATAGTGAAAAGGAAATCAGTTGTTTAATATGTCATCATTGAAAGAAATGGTTTTTTCTTGTATAACATGATGGTGGAATCATAAATATCCAATGTAAATCCATATAATATATGTAACATTGGTTTCAAGAGGGGAACTTTAGCTATGGGTACATGACTACCAATTTCAATTTATAAAGTGTTTAGGATTTTATAAATTGGAGTGGCTAATTTATCAAATCGAGCCACCATTTTTAACTAGTTACATTATGTGACTGGATGTAAGGGGGGGGGGGGGTTATTATAATTAAATGGTTGTAAATTATATTTTATAAAGTTTATGGTCCCTTAACTAATATTAATGACAATCAATTTATTTTAATCTTTTATTATGTGCAACCTCCTCGATAAACATAATATATATATTCAGATTAATATAATAAATTTTTACATGTAAATATAGAGTCTGCGTGTAATTAATATAGAGTCTCCCTCTTTAAATTAAAATTAACCCTCCATATATCGGAACCCCTATAAGTAAAATAAATGAATTCTTACCAATACCCTATCATTCTATGTGGGTAAATGGGGTAGTATTTTGGGTACGGATCCCTTTTCTTTTTTTCTTATTTCTTGGGAGATTCTTTCTTCATAGTATATATTCTGTGGATTGTTATTTTAATTTTAAATGAATTTACACTAAACCATCCTCATTTCATGTGCTAAGAGGGTAGTGATGATCATCCCCCAGATATGGTGGACCATGAACAACAATTTTTACTTCCATCAGCATCACCTAATGCTCCACATCATATTTCCAAACTAGGAACCAACACTCATCATGGGGAGAGTTTATTATGTTTTATACATTTGATTGAGGGTGCTCCGTGATCTAAACCTAGGATATCTGACCTTACTCATGAGTTACAACATGAGAATCCAACAATATTTTTGGGGATGGTGCTCCTTGGGAAGATTATTCATAGATCGAATCTATTTTATCTATATTCAAGAATCTAGAGGTGCCTCTATAGAATAGGGTGAAGATATCCATCTATATGTTGTGGAATTATTCCCATCAAAGGTGGGATGTTATTACCTATGATGATCATCATAATTTAATGTTCTAGGAATAATTTAATAATTCATTCTATGATTAAATTTTCTCTCATATGTGAGAGTCGACTGGGACAGGAAGTTCAGGCACTTAAATCAGGGTACTATGTCTTTCATGGACTATTTAGCATGCTTCACCTAGCATCAATGATTTGTACCAAATATTGTCGATGATTATCTATCTTTAGTGAGCTTCTTTAAGGATTCTATTGGGTATTCCATCCACAATCAGGTGAATTACTTCTACCTAACTACAGTTTCTAAAATCGTGAACCAAGATATTATCCCTACACACAACTTGAGTGAATTTGATTGTAAAGAACACAGATGGATATTTTTGAGACATGGATATAGATGTTCTAGTAGTTGGAAATATATCCTTTAGTTTCTTCATTAGAGAAGTAACAACTACAGAATCAATATTGGTAGTTATTTTATATGACGTCAGTTTGGGCCAAAGGGGAATATAAATCCACATAATGATAAAGACTTGATCAACTGTTGTTCTTACGGACATATGGGCCATCTCAAGAGATTTTTTCTTAACATTCCACCTATTTTTATAAAATATTATTCAAACCAAATCCACCTTTAAGAGACGAATCAGTTACTCTGTGTCTGGGAGGAAGATGGAGTACCACTAGATGAACATGTCGAGGAGGAGGTCGTTGAAAAGGTAGTTATGCTTACAATTTTCAAAACCATCAAAGAAGACCTACTCAGTGTATTCAAGCTAAAGTTCAGAGGTATGGATCAGACAAGTTTTATATATTAGATAAAATATCTGATGAGAAGATTCCAAGATAGTCTACTATATGAGGTACTATTCTTGGAGCATGTACTATAGTATATACTTTATTCTATATCGGTTCATCACGCTCATTTATTTTTTAATCAATCATAGAATGTCATATGGTAAAAATTATATAATTATGTCAGGTGATGACCTTAGATACACCATTTGGTGTATATGAAAATTTTATAAGACAATGCATGGGCAGTCCTCTTGAGATTGGTGATTTTCTCTTCTTATGAAATTTCATTATCCTTGAGATGATAATGTCTGATGTCATACTTGGGATAGATTAGATCATGAATTATTATTCCCACATTAATGGATATCACCAAAGGGTGAAATTCAGATAGATCTATGGTGATAAATATGTTCATAAGATAGAATTTAATGTATAGGCAAGTTGATCTTGACTAGAACACCATGGGATGGGTGGGGTGACAGCCCGTATTTCCAATCATTTTGTATATGATCAGATAGTGTGTCTCATAGATTTTTCTCCCATGGTTGATCATTTTAGTGATGGTTCCTATATGACCTCAATAGACTAACACCCAAGAGAGAGGCAGATATTACAATAGATATTGTTCTATGATATTCTCTAGTATTTATTCCTCTATACATGATAGAACATAATGATCTCTAATAGATGAAGAAATAGTTGGTGGATTTAGAATATAAGGGTTTATTCTAACCTAGTACATCATCATGGGGTTCTTCTATCCTTTTTTTCATGAATAAATATTGATTTCTCTGAATTTGTGTGGGTCACCATTGGTTGAACCAGATTACGGTTAGGAACAGGTTTCCATTTCCTCATATATATATTCTCTTAAAATATATCTAATGAGATAGAGTGTTTTCAAAATTTTAATTGAGATTTAACTATCATCAGATGTGAGTCAATCATTTAGATATACCAAGTATGAATTTCTATAGTCATTATGGTTTATATGATTTCCTAGTTATATGGGTTTGTCTTACAAACAAGCCCACTATTTTCATTAACATGATTAAAAAGGGATTCCAACCCTACTTGGATTCATTCATCATGGTTTTATTGGATGGATTATTGGTGTATTCTCAGAAATGAAGCAACCATTCTAAACAACATGATATCGTATTTAATTAACTAAGAAAGAAATTGATATATTCAAATCTCACTAAGGGGAACTTCTGGATAGACAAGGTTCGCATATTGGGACATATTATCTTGGAATGAGGTGTATAAGTTAGCCTAGAGAGTGTAAGTATTGTGTTTTATAGGTATAATCCAAAGAACATGTTTGATATGTAGAGTTTCTTGAGACTATCTAGACATTATCAGTTTTTCATACAAGAATTCTCATTCTAGTTAAAACGTCTTAGTACGCTTCCAAAGAAGGGTGTGAATTTATTCTTTTCTGATGTATTTGTCAAATATTTTCAAGAGATGAAAGGAATTTTTATTTCAACATAGATCTAAATTCTATGAGATGATGGTAGATTCTATAAAATGCTTTTTGGTTCATCAGTAATAGAGTTGGTCATAGTATTATTGTAGGATGATCAATTCATCACATACAAACCTCTCCAGTTGAGAACACACATGTCTAATTTTATAATGGATGACATCAATCATGTTGAAGTTAGTCATGTCTTGTGTTCCTATAGAAATTTTCTTTTTGGAGACTACTTCATGTTTTATACGTACCAAAATGGCCTCAAATATTTCTTTACATAACATGAATTTAATCTCATATGGAAAGGATGGGCCAAATAACTTCATTAATTTGACATTTGAAATGCATATATTCCTAGTATGGGAAATAGGGTAGCTAGTGTGTTGAGATAAAAAAATAGCCACAATCCATTAATGAAGCTAGTGATGAATGGAAGTTGATATACCTATTTTCTAAGAATCATCTAGTGCTTCAATATAGTCACAAGTATCATTTTATTACAGCCATAGTAGTGAGCTTTTAACTCTTGGATAGGGTGAATAGAATGTAATTCTCTTATCCTGATGGTCTAGACCTATAGGAATAAATTTTAGGTGAGGCCCTTCTATCAAATTGGATTGTCAATAGAGACAACATCCATCTTATACATGGACATTTCTTGTTTCCTATATATGTGTTGGAGGATATGATATGAGAATCCCATGGTTCTCAATGGGATGTAAAACATGGTATCTCTATGATTTGTTGATTTATATTCTTATAATCTTAGTAAACAATGATAAAGATTTATATTGTGGGTTTTATCACTAGGTGATCCACCTTTCAGTAGTTTGAGGTGAAGCACATGCTACCCGATGGCTTGTAACATCCATTACCGGTCCCAAAATGAAAATAGTATGACATTGAAAAGTATTTCTTGATTATTTTACTGAGGTCACCAGAATATAGAGAAAAGGTTCAGGTAGTCATGGATTGTTTGGAAAAGTTAGACCACTCCCTTCTAATCTGGTAGACATTCTCAATTGATGAGCTGCGAAGACGTTATGTCCATGATATTATAAACCTATATGGAACCCATCATACTATCATTTCAAATAAATATGCTACATTCACATTGGGGTTCAAGAAAGGTTTATAGAATGTATTGGGTATACATAAGATTTTGATAATAGATTTCCACCCTCAAACTGATGGCAAGTTCAAATATAATATACAGCTGTTGGAGGACATGATCTAAGAATGCGTCCATGATTTTCCGGGTTCTTAAGAGAAACATATACCTCTCTTCAAGATCTCCTACAATAACATTCCTCACTAAATAATTTAGATGGGTCCTTATGGGCCTTTTATGGTAGGTCATGTTGTTCACCTTTGGGTTGGATAGTGTCAAGGGCGGTAGTGCTACTGGGTCCTCCTCTCATGGAAGAGACTTTAGGGAAGGTAAAGTTAATCGTAAATTTTATGTCTACTAATCAGTCTAGGAATACATATTATGTCGATCACTGTATGGAGTTCAAGGTTGGGGATCATTTTTACTATTGTTTATCACCCAGACATTGTCATAGATAGATATAGATTCATGGGATGTGAAAAAATGGTTTTTTCAGTCCTTTTTATATCATGGATCAAGTCTATCTATAATCCTATTGGTTTTTATTACCTCATAGGTAGAATTCCATGCACAAAATCTTCCAAATTTCATATATTTTCTATGACCATTCTTCATTGTCTCAAATATTTGATCATGAAGATGTTTTGTTAGATTTGGATGCTTATTTTTTTGGAGAATACCATTTGTATCACTAATAAGAGCGTGAACACTCTCTAAGGCTGGAATGTCACTTTAGTATGAGTGTTTTGGAAGCATGTAAATGTAAAAGATGATACATTGGAGTGGGAGAAGGATGTACATGATCGGTGGATGGAGTTATTATAAGAAACACACCCACCTCCCTTGTAAGGGATACTCGGGGATGAGTTCTTTTAAGGGGGGAGGGTTGTAAGATCCTATTTTTTTCCTTTAGGTACGAATCCTTTTAATTTTCAATTAAAACATTGTTAGTGTTCTATTTTTGGATTAGCCTTGGAACCGCACCACAGATAGGTCCATTTAATTTTTTGTATGAAAGGATATAGGGGGGTGGAGCCTAGTTTCTGGGAAAATAATCAGAATGTATTAAATATGCATCACATATGTGTCTAGCCAAACACTTTCATGATGTTTAATGGTTCTACACTAGGGTAAAACCTTAGCATTACATGGAGACTAATGTTTACACATCATGTAATTTTCTGGGCTCAGTTTTTTAAAAATGGAGGTTGTGACCCATATTTGAAAGAATCCCTCCCATTTATCTCATAATTAAATAGCTCCTCCCATGAAGTTCTCCTATTAGATTCCACCTACGTTCCTCTATCGGTATTCTATCCCGAATCCACTTTGAGATCTATCTATTTCATTAGATAGACACTAGTAATATCTCTAATACATTATCTCATTTATTCATATGTATTTATATCGATGACACTTTTTTGGTGTGAAATATTATGAAAAATATTTAGGTCATTCATATATCCCTCCATTTTCATCAGTTCTAAAAAAACCAAGGGCGGACACTGTACGAGGATGGCACTTCATGCTTAAAGTAGGGGTCTATGAACTTTCCATCAAAGTATCACTTCCTATAACCTTTTTTCATTTTGAACATTATGGATTCATCAAGGGATTATTATAAAATTAAAAATCCTTAATAAAGTTTTTTAACCTATACTCTAAATATGTAATGACACCTTTTGACACTGTTGGGGGTTGAGACCTCAATGTAAATAACCACATGCAGGGTGTGTTGTCTGTATTAATTTGGATAAAAAAATGTGATTATTCGGAACAACTTTCAGGTTTTATCAAAATGGCCATTAATAAGGTATGTTCTTAAATTCAGTGAAAAATCATAAATTGTTAAATGGAATGAATATATGTATAGAAATTACATGGACCATATACCTATAATTAATTGATAATTGGTTTCATGTCCTTATTTTACCTTGTCACATATGATTAAAGTCAATGGAATGAATCAAATGAAAATGTAACTAGGATAAGTATCATATGACCTAAAATGACCTATGATATAATAAATGTATATAGTTCTTATTCCATATAACCCTTTATATTATTATAGTAATGGTTAGACTTCGACCATACTTGGATTCCCAAAGGAATGCCTTGAGAGTTTAAGGAATGAAATTTTGATTCATTGAGTGGGTTTCCAAGGTAGATACCCATCGTGTAATATGGTCAATGTCAATTAGTGGATTCAAGTAATGTTACCATTGAATCTATTCACTTTATCTTCATAAACTAGAATTTCTTGGATAAACTCCATGGATTTATCTTGATGACTTCGAACCCATGGCACCATGGATTCACCCCATTGAGAAAATTCATTAATAGACTATGATCACTATAGATGACCTCCATGGTATCAATAACTATACTTTACAGTAGAATTTATTTTGGGTTCCCCTTTCATCAAACTCCAACCCATTATAGCCAGACGGCATGAGTTTCCTCTATGATTTGGCTTGACCCATAAGGTCAAGGGTGCCTTTGTTACACCTTGGATCTTTTGTTATTTTTTTCCATTTATCCTCACTACTGATACCTTTTATATATAAACTATTCATTATAATGTCAATCATAATTAATTTAATGATCACATGTTCAATGACATTTCCATCTAGGTATGAAACATGTTTCAGGTATTTTTCATTTGAGTAATATTTTACCTTATATATAGTTGTACAATTTCCAGTTTATATTCACATACTGGATTTGTATAGACTCTATTGGGGGTGGCCTAGTAAGATTTATATCACACCCTATCTGGGAAATTATTTTTACCATAGATGGTTATACTATTACCATAGTAGATAAGGGTAAGAATCTACTTATGGATTCATGAATTCATTCCTTTGGATGGGAGCTTGATAGCAGATGACTAAGCTTATGCTTGTAATTCTTGGATAGTTTTTCCCATACTTGATTATTTTTTATATCTTGTATTGTACAATCTTCATGTTACACTGTATACATTTTTTTTACCTTTTTGTAGATATATGAATCATATTTTGTATTTGACATAGTTTATAGATTCTAGTTATTATTTATTTCTTTTATTCTCATGCTTTATTTTTCTACCTTACTGATTAATATTAAACTTCCATTTTTTATCCATATTTTATACCATTATGAAATACTTTGACATGAAGTCATAGTTTCCCCAATAATACACCCTAATACCTTACTATTATTCAAAGCCTCTGGCATAAGGGGAGGTTTAGTTGATTCCATTTGTTCAACTGTGTTTCGGGAACCTTTGAGTGGTACCCAGGTCAGGACGTCACAGTGGTAAGATTGAACCGAGTTCTAAATTCCATTGTATATGAATAGGATTCATGGTTTACCTCAAAGTTCTAGAGAATTATTCAGCAGAATCTAGATATAGAGTTGTGTTTCATCATTTAATATCATCCTCATATAGATGGTAAGACTGAAAGGTCCATTCAAACTCTAGAAGAGATGTTGACAGATTTATCTCTGGATTTCAAAGCTGTTTGAGATCAGAAAATTCCATTAGCAGAATATTATTTTAAAAATAGCTTTCACATTGACATTCACATGGCTCGTTATGGATACCTCTATGGTAAAAAGTTAATAACTCCAACATGATGGAATGATTTTTGAAAAAAAAATATATTAGGGCCTGATCTAGCTATGGAAATGATAGATATTGTTAGATCCAATATATATCACATAAGATCATCTCAGACTTGAAAAAAAGTTAAACTAACAATAATTGAAAGCATATGAGGTTGAATTAGATGATAAGGTATTCCTGAGAATATCTCCCTTGAAGGGAGTGAAGAGATCTATAAATAAGAGCAAGGAAATCCCTTGGTATGACGGTCCTTCCAAAATTCTTGATCCTATCAAGATGGTAGCTTATCAATGGATGCTTCCCAAAAACATCTCATAAGTTCATATTGTGTCCCATGTATCTCTCATGAGTATGTACATTAATTTTAAAACATATATTGTAAAATAATCAGACATACAATTGGAGTAAGATCATTCTTATCAAGAATAACAAGTATAGATTTAGGATCATAAAGATAAAGTTCTATGAAACAATACTACTCATCTGTTAAGTAATTTGTGATGAAACTACCAATTTGAGGAAGCTATGTGTAAACCTAAGTATCTGATGAGTTATTGGTACCCTAGTATATTTTTATCCAACTAATAAATTGTTATATATAAATTCATTTTAGGGTGGGTGCAATGTTACACCAGAATATTGTTATGAAATATTTTTATTTCAATAATTTGATATGTTAAGTTTCATGAAACAATGAATTTAAAGGAACAATGTAACATTATTGATATACTATGTGTATGTTATCACATAGATTTTATATTGGCATGTATGAATATTTTAAGCTAAATTATGAAAAATATATGGTCTATACATTTATAAAATAAATTCATTAGATGTTAAATGAATATAACTAAATACAAGAAAAAATATTTTAAAATAAAAGAATCATTTTCCAAAAAAAATAGGGTCACAATGAATTTTATGTCAAATTAATCCCTATTTGTAAATTATTTTAAGGAAATGTATATATTATTTACTTGGTAATAATTTTTAAACATTAAAAAAATATTTTTCTAAACATTGGTTAATAATAAATAAAATTTTATGTTTCAAATGTATTTTTTTCAAAAAATTTGTTTTGTCACATTTTTCACACTTAAATTAATGTTAATTTATGAAATTTATAGATATTTAATTAGATAAAATGAATATGATATTTATAATTAGGTGGTTTAAATGTGGTAATTGATCCCCTTTTATTTATAGTCAATATGAATTGTAATTGTGGTGAACTATATCATCTTTATAAAGGTTAAATCTGGTAAATCTGGATTAAAAATAAGTGATAAGTCTATAATTTATAATCCTAATTCATTTTGGATGAATTAAATTAGACCATTATTACAAAAGGTTTTATTTTGTGTTATTTAATGGACACATGTCCATAAAAATGACTTATATATTATTTATACCAAAGGAAGTGATAGAATATCACTCTCTTTTTTTAAAATATAATTAATGTCTTTGAACTAGTAAAAAATTAGTTATGGATGAATATTAATAGTTATTTTTTGTTTAATAAAATTATAGTCATTGTGGTAATTTATTTATAATTTTTATTAATTAAATAATTACCTTAAATACATACACAATGATGATGGAGTAATTATTTAATTAATAGAAAAATAATATAAATGATACTAAAAATATTAAAAGTATTTTAATTTGATATAATTAAGGAGATCAAAAAAAATTATTGGTGAAAATTACATTTTGGGGTTGTGTTAAAATAATTGGTTCAAATGTAGAATGTTTTCTTTATGTTATTAAATTCAAATAAATAAAAACATCCAAAAATGGCAATAATAATATTTTATGAAAATAATATTTTATTAAATTAGTCAAATAAAATTAATATGAATCTTAAATAAGGACACGTGGGATAATATATGGTCTAAAATATCATCCACTAACCATTTATTAGTAAATATTTACATTATATGTAACAATAAAATCTTTTACGAGTGGAAAATGTGTTACAAATGTTAATGATGAAATAGGTTAATTAAGGGGTTAAACCAAAATTTAAGGTCTAAAATGTCACATAAAATTTTACAAATTTTATTGTTTAATTATATTTCAATCATATACTACCATATTCTAGAATTAATTACCATTTTGAATTAGTTTTCTCTAGATAATTTATATAATATAATATATTATAAGAAAATTACATAAGTTCCCCTCACCTCAATTATAAAAGTACACCTCGCCCCTCACTTCCTTGCACAACATTGAGCCTTATATATCTACCCTAATCATCCAAATTACCTTCTAAACTTAACTAATAACATTATATAGGATAATTAATTGTCCAAATACAAATCTTATACATATTTCTAGGAGTTATAAGGGAGTCATTTCAATGAAGTGTTAATCACTCTAACCGGTCACTTTCTTTCTATAATCTTCCTTAACTCCTATAAATATAATATATTCATCATAAAATAATAACTCAATTATCCTAAATATTATGAATGTTTATTAAAACTATTAAAACCCCATTATAAACCCTCTTTCCCATCAAATAGGAATTGTAAATATCGCTTGTGCGTACATATGACTTACCATCTCCATATAACAATACAATTTATTTTTCATTACCATATTTTACGGATTTGAATTATGATGGATTTAATTTTGAAATATCATATTTATTGCATAATTATAATTTTATAATTATTATATCATGTCTAACTTCTTACCATCCAATATTTTTGGAAACAATAATTTCACTCATGCTTACATATGGACTACCATCTCTATGATGCGATTTGATTCGTTTTTAATGTACATATAACATGTGTGGTAATAGGGATTAATTTTTAAAATATTTTTGATATATATGATTAAATAATAATTATTTAAATATGAATTATCATTTTCCTTTATTTCATTCCATCTATTGAAAATTTGAAACAACATTCATGTGTACATAAGACATATCATCTCCATGATTGGTGAAATTATTTTTTCTATCTATAATTTTTATAAATGATTATAAATATTTTTATGATTAATATATTTTAATTTTATACAATTTTTAAAATTATGTAAATGATTTGACCATTATCAATTTATTAGGACTCGGAGTCACAAACCAAAACATGCTTGGAAAAAGAAAACTTATCACCATGAACTATGATTTTCATAACAAATTATTAATAAAGGGGTGATGATATTTTATAAATAAACCATACATTATATAACTGATATATTTTATATAATATTTCTATAATAAATCCAGAATTTTTATATATGTTTTTTTAATGTGAAAAGGTAAATATGAGACTTGAGGTAAATATAGTTTTTCAAAATCTCATCAATATTCATCATTTTTAATATTGATGTATCCACTGTGGAATATTCCACATTCATGTCCATGATTTATAAGAAGATTTTTGAAAATTTATTTTCTATTCTCATAAAAAAATCCATTCTTTATAATTTCTGACGTTTTACAAACCTATTTAATGGAATCTTTTTGACTTTTTCAAAACGAGGTTCTTTGTGTCATTTTGAAAAAATATTAATGGACTGTTTTTTTAACCTATAAAGAATGATCATATTTTCCCACTATCATGATTACTTCATTTATTTACATTTTTAAAATTTTATCTTCAATTAATGTTTTTTATTCAAAAGTTTCCATATTTTTTAAAGAGAAGTGATTTTATATTGGAAATTTTATTTTACTCAAGAATTTTCCATGTGATCTTTCAAAATAAATGTCCACCTAAGATGACATCCTTTGATGTTAATTATACATTAAAAGGGTTATGACTCAATGATTATATCCTTACTCATTCTCATTATGATTTATGTTTATGATTAATATATGAAAGGGTTATGGAAAAAATTTAATTTTATCAATTCTCATATGATAGATAATTTATGATCCTTTTGAACACATTTATATAGATTACATTATATGATGGGTGGACCTATATCTCACTCTAATTAATCGACTCAAGTATTATATATCATGAGATATTTATTAGAAGCAATCCAATTCTATTGATTCATTATGGAAAAAATGTGGATGTTCTTGATCTATTATGAGAAACAAGTCAGTGTGCTGCATCTGTTATGGGAAACAAGATCTTATGCTTGATCTATTATGGGAAACTATTATTCATGACTAGCTTGATGGTATAGGTAGTTAACCTTGACATATTAAATTTTATTTATTCATATGATGATTCTACATATATTTATGACATTAACATATGGTTCATGATTGAGTTATGAGGAATTATCATAATTATGATTCCTTTTTTATGAAATGTTATTATTTTAGGACCAACATCATTTTATGATTTTTTTTAAATTTTTGGTCATGATATTTTTCTCTAATACTTATATTATTCCATTATATTATCATAAAATTATATCTCTCATATTTACTCTTATTGATAATCTAGGATCAACCTTTTATTATGATTCCTTTCCCAAGGATATGAATAATGTTTTTATAGGGTATCCCTATAAAGAGTAATATATGGGAAGATATTTATGGGATATAATGAATATATTTATTCAAATAATAATATTTTATATCTAATATCTAAATTCAATAAACCAATGCATTTATTCATCGATTTTATTGTTATGTATTCAATATTATTCTATTAAGAGATAATATTTATGTGTAAAAATATGAAAAGTGGATGATCTTTTTAAGGAATGAAAAAATCAGATACATGGTAGTCTAATACATTCTCATTGAATAATGAGTTTATAATCATTAAGAAGAATAATTTGACTGTATTTCTTATACTGAGAATAAAAAAGGATCTTAGTAAATGTCTCTACTCGTTAAAAAACATCCTTAAATATTTAAAAGATGGACATAGAGGTGAATTTGGGTTATGTTTTTATGAAAATATCACAAAATTTTATCACTTAGATTCTAGAGAGTGGGTTTTCATATCATATGATGGAAAATATGAATCTAATAAAAATGTAAAGGGATGTGTTCATATAATAGTTCACATTAGAAATGATAGAGATTTAATGATAAAAGATTGTTCTAAGAATTGGTGCATTGGGGAAGAATTGAACAATACTTGGATACTTTATATTAATGGAGTTCATAATAATCATTTAATTATTACATATATTTACAACTAAGGTTTTGAAGTCACATTTATTTAGAAGGGTTGCAGTAACAATTGAATATCCTAGATTTCACTAATTAAATAATGGAAGAAAATTTATAATTTATAACAAGTATATAAAAAATAAAAGACGTATCTTGTAAAATAGAATAATAAAAAATATTAAGAACTAAATTATAGGCCACCTTAATCATTAAAGTATATAGAATAGTTTAAAACACAGAGTTATAGTGGACATTCAAAAATTAAATTTTGATAAAAAATAATGTATTTATGCAATGAAAGGTAGTTAAAAATAAATACCCTCCAAATAAGAAGAGAACATCAAGTAACTAAATTTGGTTTAAACTAATTTTTGTGGTAAAATTAGTCACACTAGAACCTATGGAGAAAGGTATTTCAACCTATTTGTGTATTATTATAGAATAATAGGGTGTTCCATGTTTATTCAATCACATATGGAAGTGTTGGAATTCTTAAAAAGGTTTCAAAGAAGAGATGAAAATGAAATGAAAAAAAATTCAAAATATGATATTAGAAAATGGAGTGGGGTATAAATACTATGAGGTATAAAATTGTATAGAAAATATTGTTTTTAAATAAGGATTGTATTATGTGATTAATCCCTACAAGAATTGTTCTTCATAAAGAATAAATGGCATGGTTAACAATATGGAAAAAATGACATTTATAAATAGTTTAATCTCATGAAACTATTTTAAAGAAGATATTTAAGTATTTATCTATCCTAAAAATCAACTATTATTCTATTTAGGGGTAAATATGATTCAATATGAAATTGTGAAAAGAATGAAGCCCTATTTAATGTACCTCAATATATCTAGAATAAAGTGTTTCATTTGAAATAAAGAATGAAATCAACAAAAGTATGTTCACGTAGCAGATGATGTTATATTCTTAATAAAATCAATAAAAATAAATGACTAAATGTGTTAAAATTATATGTCGAATAAAATTATTAAGAGATGGTATGTAATGGTTTTGAGAATAAAATGAAAAAAACAATTTTATATATTATTCTAAATATTTATTTTTCCAAGATAAAGAAAAAATATCAATTTTTAAGCATTTCAAGATGTTCAGGATAATATGTATTTCAAAATTGAATCCATTTAAGAATTATGTGAAGAATTTAGTGAACATTTTTCTCAGTAAAAAATGAAAAGGACTCAAATCGATAAATGGAATTTAATTAGAGAAAAATATTATATAACTCAGACATAGAGGATGAAGATAATAGAGAACTATTCTTTTTTATCAATGATAAATATCACCTCATTTAAATAATATTAAAGGGAGGATTCATTTATGAATTATCTAAGAGAATAAATAGATTGGATCAATAAAAATAATTATTAGTTGATTGTGTAAAGACCAAAAATTCATAGTTTGTTTGATAAAAATTTGGTCTTCAAGAACAAGATGGAAAAAATACACAACTAATCTAAAATAAATTAAGGAAAATTTTTAATGGATATGATTAGGTTTAAGGAACTGATGTTGAAGGTAAATTTACATTTTCGATAATAATGGAGTCTACAAGACTCCATATAAAAGTAAAAAAATCGTAGACATGTCAAATAATTCCAGCTATATGTGAAGAAAACATTATTTAATGGATTATTGAATAAAGAGGTTTATATTGAAAAACTGGTTGGATTTATTATTGAAAATGGTGATACAGAAGTGTGCATATTGAATAAGTTAATTTATAGAATAAATAAATATCCTTTTTCTTTGTATTTATATCTTTATTCCTTCTTAAGGTAGATTAATTTCAAAAGAGAAGGGTTTGATAATAACCTCTTTGTAAAAATTTATTTATAGTAAAAGTTCTCAATGTGTTGTTTGTAGAAGAAAATATATATGCTATAAATAAGTCAGATTCTATTTTTGAATTTGAAATATTAACGAGATACATGCTTGAAATTTAAATGATTTGAGAGTTACCATTTTTTCATGGAATGAATGTTTTTTCATATGAATGTACTATATTAATATCATAGGTAATTTGTGAAAAAAAAATAATGAAGAAATTTAAATCATGGGTGTGGAAGAATAGTTCAACTCTAATAGTGATTGGAACAAAACATGATATGTGATATGCTAAATTTACTCACACATATTGGATGAATTTATTTAATGTTTATTAATATTTAGTTCAATAATGCATTAGTTTTTTTATTTTTTTATTGGAATTATTAGTTTTGGGATTCATGGAATAAAAGATGAAAAAAGAAAAAAAAACACTTTTTACACATTGTGAAAGGAGTTCACGACATGTATACCTCTTTTACGGAATGAAAGTGGGTTAATGACTAGGCCATAAATAATTTTCATGATATGAATTTGTTTTATGACGTGTATAAAGATTACAAGTCATGTGACTTTCAAAATCATAATCCTACTAAATATAAATCCAGAGCACGGCATGCAGAAGCTCACATTATGTGAAATGTTTAAGATCTCACCCAATCAAATATACATGCCGATATTGAAGAGGATATTTAGGATCTTCAATACAAAATGTAAAAAGAAAATTATAACACCCCAAAACATTTTATGTTATATTTCTCTTAAATACATTCTATTCACTTGATAGCTTCTAGTTCATAAAGCCCTGAGTTTCTTTTAAACAAAACTTCTTTATTTAAGAGATAGTTATAACTTATCCATTAAACATAAATTTCGCACTTATGTGGTTTGAATTTTGAAAAACAGACATACACAGTTGCGATTAGGGTGATATTTGGAGTCTGATAGAATCAACATAATTTTAGGTGAATAGTAACTTAACATTATTAATAGTAACATTACCTTATAAATAGTAATGTGACCCTTATGAATGGAAACCTTACCCATGAAAGTATAAAGAAATTTAGGCATCTTAAAAATGAAGATGAATATTTTAAGTGTATGTATTTTTTGATTAAATAATGATATTAATTTAAAATTAATTTTATCATATTTATATATTATTTTTGAAAAATGGAGTTTGTTTTTGGATTCAACACATAGAAAAATGGTTAGGGTCAATTTTGGGGATTTTACTAAAATACTTGAATTTTTTGTGAATAGTAAAATACATTAATTCATCGTATAAATACATTATAATTTAAATTCACTATTATATGCATTATTAGTGATGTAAGAACCCAAATCTTGAACTCACATGCAATTATTTCTATTCTAGGTCATTGAGCCCTCACTATTTCTTGTCTTGTGGAGAAATAATAAATTAATGAATATAATATTAAGATAATCGTCCTCCCCTCCACTATAGAAACCACCCCTCACAAACTCTACCTCCCACCCACTCAAGCTTCAAGGCTTCCCTAAATTATGCTCAAATATCTCCCTAATATCCTCCCCACGTCCAAAACCTTATTTTCTCACTAAAAGTCCAAAAAAAAGGCCTTAAGTAGATTCTCAAGGAGGAGTACTGAAGAGGAGAACCTTCCTTCCATTATCTTTCAAATTATTTTACATGTTCCATTCTTTTGTTGCTCCCACATAACCTCACCAAATAAAAATGAAATGATATTTCCAATAACTTACATGGACTGGAATTTTATTATGCTAATGGAATAATTCTTCATTATCTCTCTTTTACCCCACCTCTTACACTAAAAAGGAAAATACCATTCGATATGTGTTAATTTATCACATTCAAGGACGACAGGTTTTCAATTAATATTAGTGTCATCAAGACTATTCATGAAACGTTTTTAATGGTTGAACCAAATTATTATATATTTATTTTACATTATGAAATGTTTTGGGATCCTTACACACTCATAATATTAAATAATAATACAAAACAAGTTCATTATGCACAAAACTTCCAAGTTAATCCAATTGTTTATCAATAACTTTTAACTAATGAGTCATCCTCAAGGTATATGACCAAAAATCATTATAAGATTATTTATAATGCCGCTAATAATATATATTAACAATTATGTATGTTTAAACACATTTCAAATGAACTTCTATTCATGAATACAAGTAAACCGATCATGAAAACCAAGGAATAAAATGATTCCCAAACAATAAAATTGAACCCCTTAAACCCATCAAAAAGGCCAATAATGAACATAATAAGTTCAAAATAAACCAATTATATATATAATAGGTTCTAGAATTATTAATTAATGAATATAAACTTTATTATTCAGGTTATTAATATAAATCCAAGAACACATTCGGGCATAAGGTAAAGGAATTCTTAACTCCATTTCCATTCTTTGAGTTAAACATCTATTTCTTTGGTTATTTTTTCCAAGAAAACGTGTGAATAACCTCTGATTTTTTTTACAATGTATAACCCATTATATTTTGTATAATTTTTATTTGTCGCACATAAATACGTAATTGATTTATCCTCACTCTAATGATAAAATATTTTTAAGGGATCCTCTCTCTCACTTTTATTCAAGAATTACACCTATGTTGTGTCCTTTAATTTTTAATTCCTAATGAGAGGGTATGTTTTCAGACCTCCCCCATATTTCCCTTATGATATATAAATGATGTTATACCCCTTTACCTATGATTAATCCCATACAAGAACACTTGTTACCATGCTGAAATTTTTATAAGGGGTTTCTTATCTCACTCTTAATTCCGTGATATTTTCATTATTCGCCACTTATTTCTTGTATGTGGTATATTTTATACTTACATTTGATATAAATTTTCATTATTCTCTCTATATTCATGTTATTTTGTGACTCATTTAGTGGTTATTAATTTTTGGTCATACAACTTGATTGGATACAACATTGTAATGGACTTTGTCTCAATTTCCATTTCATTATCATTTACTTAGTATTGTGCAACTATTATTTCTTATGTGGTGTATTAACTACACATTTGAGATCATATTTCATTTGAAATTGTAAATATATTTTATATCAATATTCTGGATTTGTGGACATGAATATTGTCGTAACCCATATACCCTTTTACATACGGTGTTTATTCAGAATGTTGTTTTAACTGTGGAAATATTGATGAATCCATATCCTCTACTATATATGGATATTGAGAAGGAATGTTGTACTTATATTAAATATATGTATAAATAATTATTTGGACCTAAAGTGATGGTAGGGTCCCACTATAGCCCCTAGATGCATCGACAAGTTTCATGAGACAAATCACTTGCTGACAAACCCTACGAGCTTGTTTCTGAATATCAGAGGGGTTTCTACCCACAGACATAAATTGTCTCGATGGTATAGTGGTATCATGAGCCAGATACATGATGTCCAATTAATAATCATTATAATTTTTCATTTTTATTTATTACTAACCATGATGTTTTCACTATGATAAAATCTATGGATGCAGTTTTATTACTAGTTTACTAATGGTGCATTTTTTTCATTTATTCACCATGCCATATTGACTATGCCAATTTAATTACGATTCAATTATTATTGATTCATGATTCCACTAATTTTGACCCTTACTGAACATTTGATCTCACCCCTTTCATTTTATTACCATCAATAGGTTATGGAGAGAAGAACACTTATTGAGTTCTCGTGGATGCAATTTATTAGATTTTGTTATGTATTGTATTTTGTTACCTTCCTAATGTAATGTGAGTTTTATGAATGTAACTAGTTTCTTTAATACTGCTAAAGTGATTAGTCTTTCAGGATTTTATTCCTTGTAATCAGGCCAATGTAATAAAGTAATGCACCATCTCTATGCTTCTGGGGTCGGGGCATTACAATTGGTATTAGATGAATTTTAGTAGAAAACATGGACACTAGATTAGAAAATTCTGGTTAGGGAACAAATCCATACAGTATTAATTGAGGATAAACATACAAGTAAATAATAGAATTTTGGTAAGGAATATATTATGCGGATATTTCTAGAAAATACATCACTTTATGGATACAAAGAAGTAGAGGTGGATTTGGCACAGATGTACCTAGGAGTAAAAGATCTGACAAGGAGTTTCAAGCTTGACCTGGGGTATCCTAGTGCATTAAAATGGGCCTCGGTGCACTATTGGTTTGACTCTCTCAAGGGATATGTGTAGGATAATTAGCATTATCTTTATATTCCATATGAAGAATTATATAGTACGATTTGTTGAACTCCAACTTGTTGGGATGGGGTAAGCGATAAAAAACTTATAGTGCCAGAACATGTTAAAGAGACGACTACAAAGGTAAAGAAAATTTAGGACCATATTAAGGCAGCCCAAATTGGGAAAAAATGTTATGCTAAAAACCATAGAAACTATTTTTAATTTAAAGTGGTAGATCATGTCTTTCTAAAATTATCTCTTTGTAAGGGTGTCTTATGTTTGGTTAGAAAGGGAAACGGAGCCCCAGTTACATCAGAACATTCAAAATTCTAGAAAGAATTGGATCTCTAGCTTACTGTTTAACAATTCCACCAAGTCTCTCCAATGTTCATAATGTGTTACACATGTATTTGTTATAGAAATACATTCCAGACCCAACTCATTTACTGACTATAAAGAAATAGAGCTTGAGCCTAATTTTTCATACTATGAAGAGCCTATCGAGATTCTTGACACAAGAGAGAAGGTATTGAGAAATTGGACAACTCAAGAGAAAAGGTTATTTGGATAAACCAAAAAATCGAGGAAGAAACATGGGAACCTAATGATGTTATCAAGAAGAACCACCCACATCATTTTGAATGGATTTATACATGATAAATGTCAAGGACTAAGTTTCTGAAGGTGGTAATAATAATATAACACCACAAACATTTAATGGTATGTTTCTCTTAAGTATATTCTATTAATTAGATAGATTATAGTTTATAAAGCACACAGTTTTTTTGAAACAAAACATGGTTATTTAGGATATAGTTATAACCTACCCATTAAACTTATATTTTCCACTTCTTTGGTTTCAATTTCGAAAAACGGAAATACACGGTTGTGATCACTATGATATTTGGAGTCTGATAGAATCAACTTAATTTTTGGTGAATAGTAACATACCCATATGAATAGTAACATAACATTATGAAAAATTAACTTACCTTTATGAATATTAATGTGATCTTTATGAATAGTAACTTTACTGACAAAAGTATAAATTCATTTACGCTCCATAAAAATTAAGATGAATATTTTAAGTGTTTTTATTTTTCGATTAAGAAATGATAGTAATTAAAAATTAAGCATATCATATTTAAAAAAATATTTTTGAAACATGGAGTTCATTTTTGGATTCTATACATAAAAAAATGGTTTGGTTGAATTTTTGGGATTTTTCTAAAATACAAGAATTTTTTGTGAATAGTAAAATACAATAACTTACCGTAAAAATAAATTATAAATTAAATTCATTATTCCTAGCATCATGAGTGATGTAAGCACCCAAATATCAAACTCAAATGAACTTAATACTATTTTAGGTCATGGAATCCTCACTATTTCTTGTCTTTTGATGAAATAATAAATTAATGAACATAATATTAAGAAAACACATATCCCCTCCACTATATAAACCACCCCTCGCCCCCTCTTCCTCCCACACCCCTCAAGATTAAATACTTGCCTAAATTCTGCCAAAATATCTTCCTAATATCCTCCCCCACGTCCAAGACCTTTTGGTCTCACCAAAAGTCCAAATAAATTCCTTAAGGATATTCTCAAGGAGGAGTACTCAAGAGGTGAACTTCTCTTCCATTTTCATTCAAATTCTTTAACATGTTCCATTATTTTGTTTCACTGTCATCACCTCCAAATATCAAAAGGATATGATAATTCCAGTAACTTACATGGACTATAATTTTATTATGATAATTAAATATTTCTTCATCATCTCTCTTTTCCCCACCACTTACACTAAAATTGAAAATACCATTTGAGATGTTTTAATTTATCACATTCAAGGATGATGAGTTTTTTATTTCTATTACTATCTTCAAGACTAGTCATGAAACCTTTTTAATAGTTTAAATAGATCATAATATATTTATTTGACCTTATTCAATGTTCTGGAATCCTTACACACTCATAATATAAAATAATAATACAAAATGAGTTCATTAAGCACAAAACCGCCAAGTAAATCCAAATGTTTATCAATAACTTTTAACTAATAATTCATCCTCAAGGTATATAACACAAAATCATTATAGGATCATTTATAATGTCACTTATCATATATATTATCAATTATTTATGTTTAACTAAATTTAAAACGAACTTCAATTCATGAATACAAGTATACTGATCATGAAAACTGAGGAGGAAAATGCTTCCAAAATAATAAAATTGAACCTCTTAAACCCATGAAAATGTCATGGGTGAATATAATAAGGTTAAACTAAATAAATTATATGAATAGGAGGTTATGTAATTATTAATTAATGAAGCTAAATTTTATTATTCATATTATTAAGATAAATCCAAGAACACATTCGGCCATAAGGTAAGGTATTTCTTAACTCAATTCTTATTATTTTAGTTAAACATCTATTTCATTGGTTACATTTTTTCAAGATTATGTGTAAATGACCTATGATTTCTTTATACTTTGTAACCAATTATATTCTATGGATTTTTTATTTTTCACACATAAATATGTCATTGATTTTTCCTTACTCTAATGATACAATCTTTAAAAGGGATCCTCTCACCTTTTTTCATGCACTCCCACTATGTTGTGTCCTTTTATTTTTAATTCATAATGATGGGGTATGTTTTTGAACCTCCACATATTTCCCTTATGATATATAAATGATGGGATTCCCCTTTACCTTTCATTAATCCCTCACAAGAACACCTTTTACCATGCCAAAATGTTTGTGAGGGGTTTCCTATCTCACTCTTAATTTTGTAAGATTTCCATTCTTCGCTACTTATTTATGGAATGTTTTGTATTTTGTTCTGACATTTTATATATATTATCATGATTATCTCTATATTCATGGTTTTATGTGATTATTTTTTTGGTTATTAATTTTTGTTCATACGACTTGATTGATTACAACGTGGTAAGGGACTTGGTCTCAATTTCAATTTCATTGTAATTTACTTAGTATTGTGCACCTAATATTTCATAAGTGGTGTATCCACAGACCATTTGAGATCATTTTTCATTCGAAATTGTAAATATATTGTATATCCATACTCTAGTTTAATGGATATGATTAATTTCTAGGCCATATACCCTTTTACAAATGATGTTTATTCGGAATCATGTTTTTACTAGGGAAATATCGATGAATCCATTTCCTCTACTCTATATAGATATTGAGAAGTCATAGTGTACTTGTATTAAATCTATGAATGAAAAATGATTTGGACATGCAGTGATTGGTGTGGCCCACTATACCCTCTTCATGCATCGACAGCTCTCATAAGACAAATTAGTTGGTGACAAACCCTATGAGTTTTTTTTCAAAAATCAAATGGGTTTCTACCCACAAACTTAAAATATCTCAATGGAATAATGGTATCATGTTACAGATACATGATTTCCAATTATTAAACATTCACCTTATACATTTTCATTTATTACTATCCATGTGTTTTTCACTCTGACAAAATGTATGGATTCAGTTTTATTATCAGTTTACTAATGGCATTTCTTTTTCATATCATTCCAATGCTATATTGACTACGCCAATTTGATTATGATTCAATTATTATTGATTCATGATTTCTCAAGTTATAACCCTCGTAGAGTATTTGAGCTCACCCCTTTCATTTTATTAACTTCAGCAGGTTTTTAAGAGGAGTCCATTTATTGAGTTCTCATGGATGCAGTTTATTAGTTTTTGTTATGTGTTGTATTATTTTACCTTAACAATGTATTATGAGTTTCATGTATGTATACAGTTTCATTGGGACTGCTAAACTAATCATTCCTTCCAGATTTTATTCCTTGTAATCATGCCAATGTAATAAAATAATGCACCAACTCTGGTCATTGGGGATCGGGGCGTTACAAACATTCTCGATGTGTGGATGTAAAAAATAGATTCCATGTTGAACCATTACATGATATGAAGTATTTGTGTGTCATGTAATTTTTGAGACTATTTGTTTCTCAGAACCTCTAATTCATACTGAGGCTCAGATCATTTTAATTTTATCTCATTTTTTTCTCCTTTCTACCATGTTTCTTCTTGGTTTTCCTTCAAAACATAGTACTTATTGAATTATGTATTGTATTAGTAAATTTCATTATCTTTGTTTGTCTATTTTTGTTTTTTCTTCAATAGTTTAGATTTTTTCTTCGTTGTGATGCCCATTTTGATATAGATCATCAATCAACACAAAAATGCTCTTCATTCATCATTATTTATTAATTCCAAGTAATCTTTGATAATATTTTTATTTTTAAATTGTTGATTTATCAAATATTTTTTTATCGTGCAAAGCTTATTTCCCTCCTTCTCATTTCTTTTGAATACCATCATGTGTGGATAATTCTACTAGGGTTAGGGGTTGAGGTTAGGGGGTGGATTGAGCCTAATGATTATATTAAATAGAAATAGGTTAACCCTTTGTATAGTAAATAGGTATAAAAAACATCCAATCTCATTATTATGCACAATCCCTGACTATGAGAAGTGAAATTTGACTGACCATGACCTGGTTAGAGAATATCTAGGTAGGACCAACAACCTATAAATCATTCTTCCTATAATATAAGATTACCATGATTATGTTTTCAATTAATCTATTCCTAGGACTCTTTCCTAGCCTAGGTTGATCCAATTATCTATACAAAGGTCAATCGTTGTCTTTTTCACCACTTACGAGCCTATGTTAAAGTTCTATTAAAAAATAGATTAAGGATTTACTTTTCATATACCTACAAAATTGACATCGAACCCAACCTCTAATTTGTTTCAATCCAAATATACTTTGTTTTATTCAAACCAAACCATGAAGAGATAGTTAGGAATCCAACTGATAAGGATTTTAATATTGGGTTTCTTGTCTAACAAGGTGCTTGTATGGGTTAAACCTCGAAATGACACTAAATATGCATTTGTAGTTCATTGTAGTTTGTGAAATAATTATATAGTCTGATAATGCATGGAAGAATAAATTACCCACTTTGGGAATAGAAATTGTTTTATCATTACAGGGAACATGTGTGTTCAGGCCTAGGGACCGTCAGATGAACCTTGTATTACTTCACCCCTACCCCATTCTTCTTTGTCCATCCCATTTTCTCTTTTTACAATATTCTTCTTACATTCTAGAACCTACAGCCAATTATTTTAGTTCAGTGAATTCACAAAGATCCCCTAACTTGATCAAATTCTATAGACACACAAGAACTAGTATTTTCTGATATTGAGTTTGATAGATCAATTTTTTTCATTCCCACATTCCAAAATGGATGAGCACATCAATATTACACCACCACACCCAAAAAAATGTTCATTATGATCCACCGTATAGTATAGCGCTGATACCAACACTATAGGAGAACACAACAATGTACTGAAACATTCCATCCATTAGAGGAGTTGTGCCCAGCATTATAAACCTATAAATTCAGGTAAATAATTTCTAAATCAAACCTGGACTCATTCACATAATCCAAAACATTGTGAAATTCAGTGGACTTCAAAGAGAAAATCCTCGTGAACATATTTCTAATATTCATAAGTTTTTTTATAAGTTTAAATACCAAGGAATATCATCAAACACCATTAGATTCAAAGTTTTCCAATTATCCTAATGGGATAGTGCCAAGTATTGGATAAAAAGTCAATCTCTTGAGTCCATCAAGACATGGTATGATATAGAAAAGACATTTATTGAAATATATTTACCATTGATCCAAACCTAGAAGATGAGAAATTAAATCCATAATTTCAATGAGGATGATAGAGAATTTGCATAGTAATCATGAGACCTCTTCAAAGAGATAAATTTAATGTTCCCAAATCGCAGACTCGATGTTTGGATTCATATTCATGCATTCAACCAAGGACTCCAGCCTCTCACCTACACTGTTTTGGATGCTACTTCTGAAATTAAGATTTTTATAAGGTGTAAGAACTCAGACCTTCTTTTCAGGTATTTTTTACTTTTCTGGCCGTTTTTGAGAAAAAGAGTAGAATATGGAAATTTTGTAAGTGCACACCCTGTACTTTACAAGTACACGCCATGTACTTTTCTTCTTCTTGAGGTTGTGTGCTGGTTGTGTCCAGGCCAGTCACATGGGGTGTAGTGATGAGGTGGAGTCTGATTAATATGATGTACGGAAAAGGGGACTACACGCCGTGAACTTTTCTTTTTATTTCATTAATCGGACCGGGGTCGTGCCTAATCCTCATTTCCATCTTCTTCTCTGCCTAATTATGTCCAGAGCGACCTAGAGATCTGATTATTCTCCGAGCCACCGATTCCTCACTGATTTTCTGAATCGAACGTCGTCGGGTGCAATAGAATCTCAGTGGTGAGTTCTTGGTTCTTCTTGGGCCATGTTTCCTGATTCCTTATCTTTTGAGAGTTATCTGAGGTTGAATGTTTTAGAAGTTTTTGCAGATTTACTCCATTCTAGGACAATTCACAGGCCAAGGTTCAAGAATATTAATCTCCTAGGTTTGAGGTAGGTGGTTTGTTTCCCTACGTTGAATGTCTTTGAGTTTTTGGTACAAAAGTGCCGGATACCCATGTATCGGGTATCTCGGGTTAGGGTTTTGATCATGTTTTGTTATCTGCCTTAGATTCCCTATATGCTTGAGGTTATTAGATGATTAATAATTTCTTTTTAGCATGTTTGAGGATCACCCCATGGGTGTTTCCCCTTGTTTTGGTTGTTGATTGCCGTTTGGCAGGTTTTGCCTACGAGGAAACCCTTTTGCACATTCCTAGTATGTCTGTTGACTTGATTGAATGTATTTCCTACTGTTTATATGCTTGTGGATGCATTTTTAGCTATTATCCAAGTATTTTCTGAACTTACTTATGTTGTTAACAGTCGATTACGCACGACTAAACTGCTCTGGGCTGAGTGAACCTGGTGTGGTAGACTAAAGGGTGAATTGACGATTAAGGCTTCCCTATAGAGTCTGTTATAATTAGTATCGATCACAGGACCTATGGGAATGGGACTTTGTACTTCCTCGGAGTGTCCTTAGTTACGTAACGAGACTATAGGGGGAATTAGACGTAAGTGCTTCCTCAAAGAGTCTATATATTTCATTGCAAGACCACATGGGAATTGATGGTGAGAGCTTCCCAGAGTGTATGTGCCTTTGTACATTTACTTGACTAGAGGGCTTTTCTAGTAGGAGCCACCCAGAGAGTCAGTGCTTTATTTTTTGGTTGGTTGTGACGAGTCCACCAAGCCAAAGAACAAACTTGGGTTTGTACTGCTTTTTGTTTAGGTAGACTGCTGAGTTACCTGTTGTGATTACTTACTTTCCCTGGGAGTATAGAGTTATTGCTAGGTTCCTTGGTTGATAGCTAAATGATTGTATTTAACTGCTAAATAAATGTAAATGGAGATTTGTAGGATTGTTTACTTTAGTGTATTTTTGTTTCTCTGCTGCATTTATTTCCTTTACTTTTTCTATATTACTCACTGATAGTAGGGCACAGATCTCGTGGTGATTGCCTACTGGGATTAGTCTCACACCCTGTTTGGGTCCTGATTTTCGGCACAAATAGGTTATATGGTTGCAGGTGTGGATAGGGATTGTGACCCTTCCACTTCAGGTACGTGATTGCTGGTTGGAGCAGGAGAGTATATGACGGAGCTTAGGCTTGCGATGCTGCTGGAGTTGCTGTTTACTTTCATACCTTGTTTTCAGTTGTATTTCAGCACATTTTTGTGTTTGCTTCTTTCCATAAATACTTGTACCTACTGCATCATTATCATTATCTTTATATGTTCATTTCTTCCGCTGTTTAGTTTCAGTGTTTTTATGCTGCTTAATGCCTCCGCTATTGACTGTTGTTTTCTTGATGTGTATACCTTACCAAATGAGGGCATAGTTTCCCCAATAACTTACCAAGGCCCTCGTTGCTAGTCAGAAGCCTCTGGTGTTTTGGGAAATGCTCTTGAGGTCATGTGGCGAACCGGGTACGGGGCACCAGTGGAAGGGCTCCTGATTCGGGTCGTTACAACGTGGTATCAAAGGGTGTTATTTCTTTTTCTATTGACTTACTATTTAGTGACATTAGACAGGGATAGGACAGAATAGGTAAATGGTAAATAGCTATGCCCAGGTGTTCTAGAACCCGTGTACAAGGAAAAAGTTAGATTACCTTGAATATTGCAAATTTTGAGTTTTTTGAATGTTACAGTTTAATTTATTTCGCCATTGGGTGATGCACTTGTTTTGTGTTGTTACTATTTATATGATTGCGGTTCTATTTTGTTGCAACCCGATGAGATGAGGGTATGTCATCTCATGCATCATATAGGAACATGTTAGAAGATTACATGTAATGCATTTTTCCATGCCATCTAGGTTGCATTAGAGATTTCATGCTGTTGTGATAAGATTTGTGATAGACAATGCATGTTGTTGTGATAACTGGTGTGATAGAATGCCTGTTATGTTGATAAGGTATCATGGTTTGGAGCTTTCTTATCACGGAAACCAAACTTTGATCTTATAGGTGTTATGGGCCCTCGAGGATCGGAATTTGGTGGGTCGTGAGTTCTTATACTGTTTGCTTGTTATATGCACTGTTAGGATGCCAAGCTTTGATTCGTGGGGAGTATGGGCCCCCACGGATCGAAATTTGGCACCTTAACCTCTCTTTTTTTGTGTTTTCTGGGCTCTGGTGCAGTTCTGAGGATACTGTCCGGAAAAACCTAGAATACACGACATGTAATTTATAAATACACGTCGTGTAGTTTTTGGTCATGTCATTGACCATGTGGATAGGGACAGGGAGCTGTAAATGGTTTTCAGGAACACGCCATGTACTCTAGGTACACGCTGTGTAGAGGTTAACTAGGAGCCCGGCCGTGTAACTAACAACACGGCCGGTTAATGCATGTTCAGTACACGACGTGTATCCTTTCTCAGATAACCAGTCATGTCTTGAAAAACACAGGTCAGTGTTATCTTCTCCTATACACGCCGTGTTTGTTCGGAACACGTCGTGTAAGGATCAGCCGAGTACCCAGACGTGTCACTAACAACACGGGCCAAGGTCTCCCTTCAAGTGCATGTCGTGTCTCTTAGGAACACGTTGTGTAGTGTTGAACATGTGTCAGGTTGTGTCGCTAACAACACGGGCCAGGTAAGGCATGTCCAGTACACGTCGTGTCTGCCTCAAAGCATGCCATGTAGTCTTTGGCTGGGACAGTCCGTGTGACTTAGTCGTGTAGGAGTAACCAAGCAGAGATAAAAGGGTCAGTACACGCTATTTAGTTTAAGAACACACCGTGTAGCTGGGTAGTTTACACAGACATGTATGGCCAATGTACAGGCCCTGGGTAAACTTTTAAGAAACACACCGTGTAGTCATGTTTTTCCCAGATTTAAAGGTTTTTACCTCTTGTTCCATTTTACTCTCATATGTTGCAACTGTGTTCGTATTTTAATGAAGGTGTGTTTTAGTCTTTAAGATCTATGGCACCGAGACATCCTCCCATTGCACGCCCAGAACCAGGCAGCGATTGTACGCCTGATATGACCGATCAGGGACTGCCAGTAGTTTCGCCCATCATTCTGGACATGGCACCTACAGTGATTCCATACCCTGGTGCCGATGCTCAATTCAGAGAGGGTTTCATGAGATTCATGCTGACCTTCTAGGGAATTCAGCATCCTACCCCGACTATGGCAGAGCTGACGCGGGTCTTCCAGCAGCAGCATCCTCACACTTTCATAGGGGATGGAGGACCTCAGGATGCAGAGTCATGTATGGAAGCCATTTTTTCCATCTTCAAGCATCTAGAGACGCCTCCAGAGAGGAGGGTAAATCTCGTGACATATATGCTGCGAGATTCTTCCAAGAGATGATGGGATGTAGTCTCTCAGACGGGGCGCCAGCAGACTATGTCTTGGGATGAATTTTAGCGTACGTTTTACAACTACTTCTACCCAGCGACATTGAGGGCTAACAAGGCCAGAGAGTTCACGAACCTGCATCAGGGTACCCTCTCAGTTATGGAGTATTCCTCCCACTTCACTAATTTACAACAATTCACTCCCTTCCTGGGTAATGACGAGCTGTTTCTAGCGAGGAAGTTTGAGGAAGGCCTGAGACCGGAGATCAGATCGTAGGTGAATATCATTCAGTTGATTTCTATTACTCTGATAGTCAACCAAGAACTCGTCACGGAGAGGATCCTGAGGGATAATGGAGCTGTGGACCAGGGCGGTTCAGCATCCAAGGTTGATTCCCTCCAGGAAGACAGCAGGAAACACCACCAAGAGTCTACCCGAGGCGACCCGAGGAAGCGTGGTATTCCTTCTTGTAGATGAGATGCCCCTTCTGGCACCCAAGTGGTGTGTTACCAGTGTGGGAGGAACATGAATACAAATACCCAGTGCCTGAGGGACCCAGTGTAGTACCGATCCTGTGGAAAGATGGGTCATTTGCAGCGTTTCTGCAAGGTTTCCCGTCCAGCGGCTAGTGAAAGAGGATCAGTTTCGACCCCACGTGTAGGAGCAGGATTACCCTCTCCACAGCAGACTGTGGGATGGATTTTTGCAGGAAATTCAGGTCAGGGTAGAGGCTGTGGATGTAGTGGTCAGGCTTAGGGAGGAGCATCTCTGGGTTTTCAGGCTGCTGCACAGGGCCACGGGACAAGCTAGACTTTTACTGTAGAGAAAATTCATCATGAGCAGGATCCCGGACCCTCTACAGTTTGAGGTACGATCTTAGTAGCCTCAGTTTTATCTTCAGCCCTTTTCGATACTGGTGCTTCACATAGATTTGTCTCTATTGCTGTCGTGGAAAGTCTAGAGCCCTTTTCCTTTTCGTCTGCTGACATGTTGAATCTTGACACGCCCTTTGGAATGAGGAAATCTAGCATACGTCAGTGCAAGGGGTGCCCTCTCGAGGTTGCAGAGTATCGTTTCTTATGGGTCATCTATGTTCAAGAGATGATGGGGCATGACGTCATTCTCGGTATGGACTGGTTGGTTCCCTTCCAGGCTGTCGTCAATTTCTATCTCTGCAGGGTGAGTTTCCTATCACCAGAGGGTGAATCTTTCCTTCATAAAGGCGAGTGGGATGTTCAGGCGAGTTGAGCCGGACTCGAGCATCATGGGCTTGGAGGAGTTATGGCCCAGATTTCTAGTCATTATCTGGATGACTAGGGGACTTCACAGTTATATTGTCCTCCATTGGTTGATCGCATTTCAGATGTCTTTCCAGAAGACTTTTCATGTTTGCCTCCGAAGAGTGAGGTAGACTTCTCAATTGAGCTCATGCGAGGAGCAGCACCGGTGTCTATTACTCCTTATAGGATGGCTACACCTAAGTTGAAGGATCTCAATAAGCAGTTGGAGGAGTTACAGGCAAAGGGTTTCATCTGACCTAGTACTTATCCTTGGGGTTCGCCTGTCCTGTACGCAAAGAAGGCAGACAATACCCTTAGTCTTTGCGTGGATTATCGAAAGTTGAACCAGTTGACGGTCAAGAACTGATATCCCTTTCCAAGAATTGATGATCTCTTTGATCACCTTCGAGGATCTCGGGTGTTCTCGAAGATTGATTTGAGGTCCGGTTATCATCATCTACGCGTTAGGCCTTCAGATATACCTATGACAGCCTTCAAGAGCAGGTATGGCCTCTATGAGTATACGGTTATGCCGTTCGGCCTTATGAACGTGCCATCAGTTTTTATGGCACTGATGAACCGAGTGTTCCATCCTTACTTGGATTCCTTTGTCGTGGTCTTCCTGGATGATATCTTGGTTAACTCTCGCACTCAATACGACCATGAAACCCATCATGAGATCATTTTGAGTACACTGAGGGAGCATCGGCTTTATGCTAAACTCTCAAAGTGCCACTTTTGGATGGACGAGATTCACTTCCAGGGTCATGTCATCTCAGAGATAGGAGTATCAATAGACCCAGAGAAGGTGAGAGCAGTAGTTATGTAGGAGCATCCGAAGAACGTCTTTGAGGTACAGAGCTTCTTGGGGCTGGCTGGTTACTACAGGCGGTTTATACAATACTTTTCATGCCTAGCAGCACCGTTGACAGGCTTGACTAAGAAGGGGGTGAAGTTTGTTTGGTCAAAAGCCTGTGACTCATCCATCCTGGAGATGAGGGGGAGATTGACTTCAACACCGATCTTAGTTTTTTCGGAGCCGGGAAAGAGCTATACAGTTTTTTGTGATGCATCTGGCATCAGACTTAGAGTAGTGCTTATGCAGGAGGATCGAGTGGTTGCGTATGGATCTCAGCTATTGAGGACTCTTGAGAGGAATTATCATACGCATGACCTAGAGTTGGTTGCGGTTGTTCATGCCTTACGTTTCTGGAGACATTATCTTCTGGGAGAACATTTTGTGGTATACACTGACCACAAAAGTCTCAAGTACATCTTCATGCAGCGTGACCTGAATCTAAGAAAATGGAGGTGGGTTGAGTATCTCCAGTCCTTCGATTTCGAGCTTTCCTATATTCCTGGGAAAGGCAACGCGGTGGCTGATGCACTGAGCAGGAGAACTTAGATACAGACAGTTCAGGAGGCCAGTAGTGAGTGGCAACTGATGGATCTGTTCTCGGGGATGCATTTGGAGGTGCACGACAGGCAGGGGCAGACTTTCCTATCTTCTATGGATGTTACCTCTGTACTTCTGGACTGAGTTTGGATGATTCAGCAGGAAGATTCAGAAGGCCTAGTCCTATGGGAAAGCGTGTCAAAAGAGGACCCTCTTCCTAGATGGACAGTGGGTGAGCATGAGATCTTGCATTTCCAGGGACGTGTATGGGTGCCAGCAGATATATGCGAGGAGCTGATGCGAGACTTCCATTCTTCTGTTTGGGCAGTTCATCCTAGCGTCACCAAGATGTATCGGGATCTTCATCACCAGTACTGGTGGCCAGGTATGAAGAAGGATGTTGCTGGTTTTGTCATGAGATATTCTACTTGTCAGCAGGTGAAAGCAGAGCATCAGCAACCAGCGTGGCTTTTGTAGCAGTTACCCATTCCAGAGTGGAAGTGGAACGACGTCACGATGGACTTCATGACTGGTTTTTCGAGATCGTCAAGAGGAAACGATGCGGTGTGAGTTTTCATTGACAGGCTTACAAAGGTTGATCAATTCTTGCCGATAAAGGAGTCCTTTAGTGTCGATGATCTTGGACGGTTGTACGCCCGTGAGATTGTGCGCTAGCATGGGGTTACGAGTACTATCGTTTCATATAGGGATGCCCAATTTACTTTTCATTTTTGGCAGGGGATACAGGTGGCCTTGGGTACACATGTACTTTTGAGTACAACATACCATCCTCAAACTGATGGCCAGTCCGAGCGCATGATACAGGTGCTTGAGGATATGCTCCGAGCTTGCATCCTAGACTTGGGCGATTCTTGGGAGAAGCATATTCCTCTGGTGGAGTTCACCTACAACAACAGTTTTCAAGAGACCATTCAAATGGCGCCTTACGAGGCTTTGTACGGTAGGCCATGCCGATCACCTTTATTTTGGCTGGAGGCAGGAGAGGCAGCTTTGCTGGGACCTTGTCTTGTTCAGAATACTTCAGAGTAGATAGAGCTAACTTGAAAGAGGATGGCTATAGCGCAGTCTCCATAGAAGTCTTATGCTGATCAACGGAGATGACCTCTAGAGTTCGGGGTCGGAGACCAGATTTTCCTACGTATTACCCCGAGGTTGGGGCACAAGAGGATCAGGAAATAGGGTAAGCTTTCATAGAGATACGTCGGGCCATTCGAGGTTCTGGAAAGAGTCGAGTTTGTTGCTTATAGGTTGCAGTTTCCTCAGAGATATCAGGCTATACATGACGGCTTCCAGGTTTCTCAGCTTCGACACTATTTCTCAAACTCGTCTCATGTTTTCCGACCCGAGGAGGTTGAGCTGGAGTATAATGTATCGTTCGAGGAGCATCCTATCAATATTGTTGATCGTAGCGCAAAGGTACTCCATGGTCGGTCTGTTCCTCTATTATGGGTGTTATGGCAGCATAGTCGTGTGTTGGACGAGACTTTAGAGAGGGAGGCCGATATGCGATCACAGTGGCCAGAGTTGTTCGAGGTTTCTTCTTCGCCACCTTTCTAGGGAAATTCGAGGATGAATTTCTTTAAGGAGATAAGTTTGTAAGAACCTGGACCTTCTTTTCAGGTATGTTTTAATTTTCTGGCTGTTTTTAGAAAAAGAGGATAATCTGGAAATTTTGTAAGTACATGTCGTGTACTTTACAAGTACACGCCGTGTACTTTTATTTTTCTCGAGGTCGTGTGATGGCCGTGTCTGGGCCAGTCACACAGGGTGTAGCGATGAGGTGGAGTCCGATTAATACGGTGTATGGAAAAGGGGACTACACGCTGTTTACTAAAGAAGAACACGCCGTGTACTTTTCTTTTTTATTTCATTAATCGGACTGGGGTCGTTCCTAATCCTCATTTTCATCTTCTTCTCTGCCTAATTATGTCTAGAGCGACCTAGAGAGCCGATTCTTCTCCGAGCCACTGATTATTCACTATTTGTCCGAATCGAACGTCGTTAGGTGCAATAGAATCGCAGCGGTGAGTTCTCGGTTCTTCTTTGGTCATGTTTCCTAATTCCTTCTCTTGTGAGAGTTATCTAAGGTTGAACGTTTTAGAAGTTTTTGAATATTTACTCCGTTCTAGGTCAATTCACAGGCCAAGGTTCAAGAATATCAATCTCCTAAGTTTGAGGTAGGTAGTTTGTTGCCCTACGTTGAATGTCTTTGAGTTTTTGGTACAAAAGTGTCGGATACCCATGTATCGGGTATCTCGGGTTAGGGTTTTGATCCTGTTTTGTTATCTTCCATAAATTTCCTGTATTCTTGAGGTTATTAAATGATTAATAATTTCTTGTTAGTATGTTTTAGGATCACCCCATGGGTGTTTCCCCTTGTTTTGGCTGTTGATTGTCGTTTGGCACGGTTTGCCTACGAGACAACCCTTTTGCACATTGCTAGTATGCCTGTTGACTTGATTGCATGTATTGCCTACTGTTTATATGATTGTGGATGAATTTGTAGATATTATCCAAGTAGTTTCTGAACTTACTTAGGCTGCTAATAGTCTATTATGCACGACTAAACTGCTCAGGGCTGAGTGAACCTGGTGTGGTAGACTAAAGGGGGAATTGACGATTAGGGCTTCCCTAGAGAGTCTGTCATAATTAGTATCGATCGCAAGACCTATGGGAATGGAACTTTGTGATTCCTTAGAATGTCCTTTGTTATGTAGCGAGACTATAGGGGGAATTAGACGTAAGTGCTTCCTCAGAGAGTATATCTTTCGTTGCAAGACCACTGGGGAATTGACGGTGAGAGCTTCCTAGAGTGTTTGTGCCTTTGTACGTTTACTTGACTAGAGGGGTTTACTAGTAGGAGCCACCCAGAGAGTCAGTGCTTTATTTTTTGGTTGGTTGTGACGAGCCCACCAAGACAAAGAACAAGCTTCGGTTTGTACTGCTTGCTGTTTAGGTAGACTGCTGAGTTACCTGTTGTGATAACTTGCGTGCCCTGGGAGTAAAGAGTTGTTGCTAGGTTCCTTGGTTGATAGCTAAATGATTGTACTGAACTGCTAAATAAATGTGAATGGACATTTGTAGGATTGTTTACTTTAGTGTATTTCTGTTTCTCTACTGCATTTATTTCCTTCACTTTTTTGTATATTTCTCATTGACAGTAGGGCACAGATCTCATAGTGATTCCCTACTGGGAATAGTCTCACACCCTATTTGGGTCCTTCTTTTCGTCCCAAATAGGTTATATGGTTGCAGTTGTGGATAGGGATTGTGGCCCTTCTACTTCGGGTACGTGATTACTGGTTGGAGTTGGAGAGCATAGGACCGAGCTTAGGCTTGCGATGCTGCTGGAGTTGCTGTTTAATTTATTACCTTGTTTTTAGTTGTATTTCAGCACGTTGTTGTGTTTGCTGCTTTCCATAGATACTTGTACCTACTGCATCATTATCATTATCATTATATGTTCATTACTTCCTCTGTTTAGTTTCAGTGTTTGTATGCTACTTACTGCTTCTGCTATTGACTATTGTTTTCTTACCGTGTATACCTTACCAAATGAGGGCATAGTTTCCCCAATAACATACCAAGTCCCTCGCTGCTAGTCAGCAGCCTCTAGCATTTGGGGAAATTTGCTTGAGGTCATGTGGCGAACCGGGTACGGGGCACTAGTGGAAGGGCTCCAGATTCGGGTCGTTACATAAGGACACTTTAAGTTATCAAAGTTTTGTTTGGTGAATTATCCTTTAATACAATTCAGGGTATTCAGGACATCAGACTTCCTCATAATGGAATCCCTAAAGTGGAGTAGACTACTCATATGGAGAACCGGATTGAATCCCCCAAAAATAAGCTAGAAACTTTTCAACAAACAACTTTACCATCACACCCTCTTGATCCTATCATGGAAATATTTTACTATAAGGTATGGGGAGGAAATATCCCTTATCATTACTGTAGAAAACCAATATAAGAGACCCAAAAAAATATTTTAATTACATTAGTTACAATTAACACAATATATACTACCATAAGATGTACTGTTGGAAGAGGCAAGATCAGTAGCATAATCAAAGTTATTTTCTATAGATTTGTGGTCAAAGAACCACCATGTAATTAGGGACCACCTAGGTACCCACTTCATGCCCCATCTCCTCAACTATATTATAAATTTTAACAATCTTTTACACATAGTTCTCAAGAATATTCACTTGCTCATTAGAAGAAATTCTCGAAAACTCCACTTAGACCAGTAAAAAAAGCTCAGTATCTTCAGTCTAATCATGAAATCCTAAAAACCACCATCATAAAATAAATATAATAGGATGATGATTTAATATAGTAAACTTCAATACTAAATGGTATCCCTATGACACCTTGAATTCCATGTAGGACAAATCTCAAAGACTCTTTTAGATCAATTTCCCGATTTGTTAACTTATAATATAGGAATTCATCTGATGGAGGAAACTAAGAATATGGTTCATATGATTGGAAAAATTCTATATTTCCATCACCAAATATTATGGGAAGAAAAATATTTTCAATAACATGATAAACATAAGATGATACATATAAAGTATAATTATGATCACATAGATAATAGTGGTCATGAGAAAATTATGGAATTAGAACCCCCTACAAAAGCTCCAGTTCAAGAATTTCCTGAAAAGTAAGATGTCTATATGGACCCACAACATTATAGTCCCCCTTTACCCATTCCAAATAAGAGGATACACATGAAAAGAGAGTAGAAAACCAAAAAAATTATAATTTTTTTTACAAATACACAAAAACATTCCCCTTGAAAAAGTGATTTCTAAAATTCTATCATATGCCAATATTTTTAAAACAATTCTCTAATGTTATTGGAAAATGGAATACATAAGATTCATCTCTTTATATGAACAATTATACATAGTTTTTCATTGGAATAAATATCCTATGATTTGAGAACCCAAAATATTCTCCATTCCTTTCACAATAGGGACAAGAAATTTTAGAAGGGCCTTGTGATATTTTGGCATGACTATAAATATCATTCCTATGAGTGTCTTCAAAAACTGGGGCACGAATAGTTAAAACCAAAGAGAGCATCACTACAACTGGATGTTTGACCAGTCAAGTTACCTTGAGTACTTATTGAGGATATCTTAGTCAATGTCGTAAAATTCATATTCCCAATGAATTATATTTTCATGGACATTGAGGAAGAGGGAGAAACTCCTATCATTCTAGGGAGACCATTTCTCACCACTGGGAAGGTTTTGATTGGTGTAAATCATGGGATACTAATATTCAGAACTATGGATGAAAAGGTAACGTTCGACTTAGAAAAGGTTACCAATCATGGAGATGACTCTCATAACTGTCAATCCATCTTTCTGACTAAAAGGAAAGTTGATTTTATGACCACTAAGGACAAAAGAGACACCCAACCTCTAGAAGAAGTTGAATTTAGTGACTATTATGGTTTAAATTACACTGAACATCTAAAAAGAGAAATTACCCAAACATTAGTACTCTCATTCATCATACCACGAATAATGGAACTAAAAGCTCAGCCAAAAACACTCAAGTACTCATTCATTGATATTAAAGATGCTCTACCAGTAATTTTCAACTCAATGATGACCCAAGTACGAGATGATATGATGATTGAAGTTATAAAAGGTACAAGAACTCAATTCCATCTATAGTGGAGGACATCAAAGTGTTTTCCCCACAATATGCACCAACAAGATATTGTTGGAAGATGGTGCTAAACCCAATCACCAACCCCAAAGGATAATCACCCCATCAAGGAAATATGTGGTTAAGAATGAAGTGATGAATCTTATATATGCTGTAATAATATTTCAATCTCTTCTAGTGAATAGGTAACTCCACTACAATTTTTTTCAAAGAAGGGTGGCCTCACCATTGTGAAAAAACGATGAATATTGGCAAATCTATAATTTATCCATAACTTGATGGAAAGAATGCATCCATTATAGTAACCTAAATATGCCAACCAAAAAAGTCATCTTCTACTATCATTTATGGATCAAATTCTTGGAAGAAATTAAGTGTACCAATTCTATTGTTTCTTAGATATATACACATGATACAATAAAATTGAAGGCGATCCATACGACTACTCAAAAACTAAATTAATTAATTTCTTCTAAAACATCCTTTATAGATATATTTAATTTGGTATATATAATGAACCAATGAATTTTCAATTGTCCATGATGCATATTTTCCATGATATAGAAGTGGATATCTTGGATATCCATATGGATGATTTATCATTTTATGGAAGATCCTTTAATGTGTGATTGAGAAATTTATAACTAGTTTCACAATGCTGTTTAAAAACAATTCCGGTATTAAACTGAGAAAAATTTCACTTCATGGTCCAAGGGGGAATAGTCCTCAAAAATCATAAAATTTTCTATATAACTAGGACTACCTACCACCCAAAGACAAGTGGTCTAGTCTAATTTTCTAATAGTGATATTAAAAAATTTATAGAAAAGACAGTGGTTATAATTACAATGTACTGAAGCCTCAAATTCAATTACACACATTGGGAATATCACAAATTATAAAACACCCATAGACACTACTATGTTTCATATTATTTATGGGGACCCATGTCACATTCCCATTGAATTAGATCATTTTTCTTATTTAGAATTGAATCAAGTGAATATAGATGCATAAAATGATGTGGAAGTTATAATGCTACAGCCAGATGAGAATGAAGATATTAGAAATAGATTCTTATGAAAATTCTTGAAATTATAAATAAAAAATGAAGAAATAGCCTGACCAATGCATTGCACGATGAATTTTTACACTAGAGGATAATGTTCTTATTTTTAATTATTGATTCAAACTATTCCTTGAGAATCTATAATCCTGATGGTCAAGTCCCCTTACAGTTTTCAATGTGTTTTCCTATGGGTAAATCTAAATTCAACAAGGTGAACATCCAGCCATCAATGTCAATGGGAATTGACTAATATTTTATCAAGAACCATTTCATGAATGGTGTGATCATTATTTAAATTTCAATTGTTTCCTTTGTCAATCTTTCTGGATGAAAAAATTATAGTTATTTCTTTATGGTTGGTAACCCATATATTTTTCTTTCATTATTTTTAGTTTTGTGATTAGGACCATTGTTTTTCATTTCTAATTTTATTTTTAATGTGTAGTCACCCCAAATATCCTCGTATTCTACTCATTCTTTTATCTGAGCTACAATATCTTAATTTTGACTATGTTCACCTACCAATTTTTTTACTTACATATTATTTAAACCCTATGAACTAATGGATTATCTTGGGTAGGTATTCGGTTTCTATCAAAAATTTTTGGGATCACACTTTCCACTCAAAATCCAAAAAAAATACCCATGGAATGACATTCCCTAGATGGGGTATTGATTACCTATTTTAAACTCTGTATTTCAATTTCATTTTTATCTACTATATTTCATATCTCTCACACATGTCTTTTCATAACAATGATAAAACTATATCATGTTATGTTTGAGGAAGTCTTTCTTGAGCTTCATTGTAGATATACTTGGATTATTTCTTGTTTTCATTAGTATATGAGTCATTTTTCATGAAATTAATTATATAAACCTAAAATATCATTAAAACTATTTAAGTAAAATCCAATGTTATGTTGGATACTGTTGAAAAAAATTTACTATTCTAATTTATATTTTTAGCATGATTTCTTAGTTGATAAATTTAATTCTAATCCTCAACTCTTCAATTTTATTTTGATTGAATTGTTACTAGACACTATTAGTTGAGAGTTTCCATATATTTCATATACTCCCATTCCTAAGAGAATTATTGACAATCATTTTCTTATTCATTTCTAATCATATTTCATGATATATATTATTAAAAAACAATTTTAAAATGATTTAGGGAATATTTTTGATCCAATTTTCTATATAACCAACCTGTAAATCATTTCTTATTTATCTCATAATAGCCATGAAAATACTTGTTTGGATGGATTCATTTCAATCCTAATATACCTTCACACCTTACACTTAGTAAGATGTAATATTGTGCTTTAAAGAACTACGAGAGAGTTTTCACTAGTAATAGACTTGGGATGTTTCCATTGAGAAGATGTATTGTGGCACTTTCACGAAATTACTATGATTTCATGCATGATTACCTTTTTCATTTTCAACACCTACGATGTTCCTTTGAAAAAATAAATACAAAGAATGATATTGGGTTGTCGATTAGGAAGGTTAAAAACATTGTTACTAGATAAAATATTCATGGAGCCACATTCGACTATTTAAAGCATGGAAACATGTTTTCAATGACGAGTTACTTCATTGGAGTGTTCCAGATTATCATGTGTTATACATTAGATATTACCCTCCTTTTGTGTTTGATTTTAATTTTATACCAACCTTCCCTCATCATTAGAGATATTAAAACCTTAGTGAGGGAGGTCTCATGATTGATTTTTTATTTGTCTTTATGTAGTAGAGATTATAGAACCAATGAAATCCTATTTTTAGGAACATGGGTTCTGATTTTTAACATAACTTTGGTTACAAATGTTGTTTGAGTGATTCGATAAATTTTGTTGTGTGGTAATTTTCAAAACTGGTATATCATCTACGAAAGAGTTATGTAATTTTAATTAAAAGAAGAATGAATCTGAATAATGAACATGACTATGAGGGATGACTATTTTTCTATCAATGACTTATTTTGGAAGACTAACTTCTTCCACTACACTTAGTTTTATTTTCCTTGTAGTAATGAATTTTTCTTTCTTTAAAATTGTTTAATTTGAAATCCCTATAGAGATGATTTTCTATTGAGGACAAGAAAATGTTCATGTGTGGGTGAATTTGATAATATGAATTTACATACACATTTTGGATACATTTATTTATATTTTTTTCATGTTTTATTCAAAAATTGACTTGGTTATGAAAGTTTTTTGAAGAAATTTGGAATTTTGTATTCAAAGGAAGAAATCATGAAAAATGAAAAAAAAAACATGTTTTACATGTTGTGAAGGGAGATCACAATGTGTAATTCCATTTTATAGAATTCATATAGAGAAATAATTATCGCATGAAGAATTTAAAATATGTGAATCTGTTTCATGATATGTGCATGCATTATATATTGGGTGATTCTAAAAATCCGAATCATAATGAATGTAAAGCAATAGAACAACATATAAAACTCACACAACTTGAAAAGATCAAGATCTCACCATGTAAAATATATAGTCTTATTTCCTAGAAGATATTTCATATTTTGAAAACATAATGTAAAATTAACATATAAAATGTGTAGATTTCATGAAAAATAAACTTAGATCCATTTGATGATGTGTTGTCTTTACACATCATTTAATTTTTGAGTCTATTTATTTCTTAGCACCTATACCACTTACCGAATCCTGGGTGTCTTCTTTTTCTCTATTTTTCTATCCCATTCTTCTCTTATTATTCTATTTTTTCATTTAAAACATTATTTTTATTCAATACTTTTATATTTTAATCAATATTATTTCCATTTCTTGTCTTTCTACGTCTGTTATTTGATCGTTTTCATTCTTTCACCACTACGAAGATTGTTTTGATATTGATCACTGATCAACTTTAAGGCACATTTTATTCTATATTGTTTCATCATTATAAATATGTTTTTATTTTATTTTGATTTTTTATTTGTATATTTCTCAAATATTGTTTTTATTATTATTATGAAAATCATGTTCCCTACCTTCTCATTTTTCTTAAATCGGCATGCACGGCTAATCTGAATAGGGTTTGTGTTTAATAGTATGTGTGGCATAAGCTTAATGATAATCAAAAATCAAAACTATGTAACTATCTGTCTGGTTAACATGTTCAATGAAATTCGATCACATTATATTACACTATCACTAACCAATGGAGTTAAAATTGAACGATCATGACTGTGTTGGAGATGATCAGGGTAAGACTAATAGCCTGTAATTACTTCTTCCTAGAAGCAATTATTCTTATGCTTAATTTGTAAATTACTCAAGACTAGGGAGTCTTTTCCAGCCTAGGTTGATCCAACTGACTGTATTATGATCAATTGGTTTCTTTTTCACTTCTATTTTTCATATTCAATAGTTTTATCCCAAGGAAGACTGAGGATTACCCTTTGCCTATACCATGAAATTCACCTCTTTTCCTTCCTTTAATATGTTTAAATCCCAAGCTACTTAGTTTTATTGAAACCAATCTAAGATGATTTCTAGATAGGACTCATACTCAAGAGTTTTTAACAACTTGTTTGGTTATCTAACAATATATCTCTATGGATTCAAACTCCGAAATTCAATTACAATGCCATAGTAGCTAAGTGTTTTTTGGGAAATAATAATTTAATCTGATAAAACCAGGATGAATCAGTGACACCTTCTAGGAACATTTTTATGGATGAGGAAGTTATGGGTAGAATAAACTATATATAGATGAATAATTCGAATATTACTCTATCTAGCAATGAAAAGGCCTGATATTTTCACCTCTACTTGATTTGTGGAATAGATTCATTGTTTTCACGAGAAATAACATGTTATGGGGTGAGAAGAAAAATGAGGTATGTTCATGTAACATTACATTACGAATTGATATTCAAATCTATAAATAATTTTGGAAAAGTTTTACATTCATTTGTTTATTGGGTTGTTGAAATAATATATTTAAAATTCATAAGTGGAGGAACAATTAACATTCAAAAAAAATATTCTTTGTGTCTATATATGAAATATGACTATGTTTCATTGAGCACGGTAGAGGCAGAGTATATATCAATTACCAAATATTTTACAAAAATTATATTTATTAAGAAAAACTTTAAATACATTTTTAAGAGGTTTAACATCTAAGGATGATTTAGTACAAAAAAAATTACAATGAATTAATAAAGATTCTATTATAGTACTCTTCTATGGAACACATTGAAAACCATTTTTATTTCATAAAAAATAATATGGATAATAATTTTTTAAGGCTCTTATTTTTTAAAACTCAGTATTAGGGGAGATATATCTTCCTAAAACCCATACTAGATCATTTTTTGAAATTAATTAGTTTAAACATTAATATTAAAAACTGTTTTAAAACTAAGGAAGTTCAAATTACATTCCCCATAATATATAATGCTATAATTTTTTATTATTTATTTTTTGTAGGGGCTATATCTTTTATAAAATGAAATATTATATTGAGAGATAACATCTGGGGGTATTAACTTCAAATTAATACTAATCAAAGAAAATATGGATAGCATTTTTACATTTGATTATTTTTCATATTTCATATATAGAACTTTGACTTGGGTAGACTTTTAGATTTATTTAATTTTACTTAATAAGATTTTGAATTGTGGAATAATCATGGAGTTTCATATAATGGTTTTATTTTGTCGAAAGAGAACATTGAATTGTTTTTTCAATGGGGGATAAAATCATAAAGGTATAATAATGAAAAAAATTAAATGATAAACCTAAAAAATTAAGAGTAATAAGTTAAAAGAATTCCTAACTATTGGGGGTGCCACTATAGGGTGTCCTAGTTTCTAGGGATTGTATAGTCATTTATTGATTTTAATAACTGAGAGATATTGATGGTTTTTATGAAATAGAAGTTATAGATATTGTTAAAATTAAATATGGTTAAGGTTGGATTTATGGTAAATGTGATTTGTTTTAAATTATATGTTTTTGTATTTTTTTTTTGAAATTGTTTTATTAATATATTGGATATTCTAGAAGTTATAGAAAATGGATTGTTCAAGAAATGTTCTATGTATCATACACTAATGAGGAGTTTTATAAGGTTTGTTTTGAACTCTGTAAGCTATATTCATGCCATGATCTCAATGGTTATGTCATGCTTTTGTTTTGAGTATGGATGTTCTTATCATTTTCCAAATTTAATTTTTTTAATCCATGCACTATGACATGTTATGGGATGCTAAAATTAATGGGTGAGAATTATTTCTATGGATCAAGTGTCAATTTTTGAAATCATTGACATGCTATAAAGGTTGTTGAATTATTTTTATTAGTTATGGAAATGATATAGCCCCACTGTTCCATAGAATGTTACAATACAAAGGGGAGTACATAGATTCTAGATTTTTTGAAATTGAAGCTCTTGTACCAAAATAAGGTAAGATACAATGATAATTTTCTTTAAAAGATATTAGTGATTTACTCCAATAAATCCTCACACCCAAATTACATGGATCACACCACAATCAATCCTAATGTTGAGAGAAGTTGTGGTTAAGAAACCATATAACACCAAGATGAATTCATTCACACCATAATATTATTTTTCATGTATTTTGAATTAAGGTGATTATGTGGCTTAATCTTTATGGACCTATAGTTATTTAAATAGATTGTAGCTATAAATTAAAATTCAATAGTGGAGGTCTAATAAAATTATATCTAAAGAATATTTTGACTAAAATGAATTTGAATGTTCTTAGGATTTTGAGTTTCAAATTTGAAATACAATCATCATATGTTTTTAGGGAATATGTTTCATAGAAATAAAGTAATCACACATAGAATTGAAGTATAAGAAATTTATGATTAGAAATAGGGGATTCTCTTTGAATTTCTAGATATTAGAAGAGTTTTATGTGAGGATAGAATTACATTAAAGGGTATTATTGAATGATATAGTGACTGGTACATTTTATTGATGAAATAGAGTTAAATAATATAAAATCATCGATAACACCCCTATTTTCTAATGTCAAAACATTGATTGATATTATTAAAGGTGAAGTTTTGTGACTATATTATCTTTTTATCCTTAATTAATACTCTGTGAGGAAAAGTAGATGTGTTCATGGTCCTTGGCTGTGATATGATATTATAGTGACCCAAGCTTATCATACATTGGTATTAAATCAATATTCCTGGATATTCGTTACATTACACAAGCCTGGGGACTATTGTAGTTTAGTGTCTTTTGAAACTTGGAAACACAAAAAAACTGGTACATAGTTAAACTACGTCATCTCTCCCTATTATCTTGATAACTAGAATCATTCATAGACATATATTACGTAATACATTTATTCATAACATAGGGAAATGAAATATAACCAATGGTGGGAATGAATTCTCGGTAAGTATAATAAAGGGAGACACATAAGGATAACATGAAAATAAGTGTACGAAAACATGAGAGTTATATTTTAAAACCATATCATGACTTTCAAAGATCATAATCATGATTCATGGAATAATTATTGGCAGTTCATACAATATGAGTCATAATAGAATCGAATAACAGGAGCCATAAGATCATAACATTGGAATACGATATGGATTTGTCACCTAAACATAACAATATAAAACCATTTCTATATTACTCAAGGATGAAATAAAAGGTTATCATAGTTGGATGAGTTCCCTCCACGAACCATTATAGTATCCAAATTCCACTCCCAATACCATCACAGGAGACATAGTCCCTTATTGAAATATGATTACCCACTATTCCATTCCTTTTATCTCATGAAATGTAAATCTTTACCCAATGCATTGAAGGGAGATATAGGTCCCACCCATCTCATAATTAAAACAATAGTTATATTTTAAAAAAGATAAAAAAAATTCATCATTCATAAAACATGAAACGAATTGGGTTTCATAAACATTTCATCATTTGAAATACAATATAAATGAGAAATGTTTCATAATAATTTCATCATTTCATTATAGTGTATCCCATAAAAAAAGAGGGTTTCATGATATTTATATCATTTTATAACCTCTGAAATGAAGAGGGTGTCACAAAAATCATCTCATGATAAACCATTCAGATAAATAATAAGAATGGAATCCTTGGTTTATACGCCTACTAAAGTATAATTTACATCAAAGGACATCGTCTTATATGTAAATTAATTTTTTTATCAATGAAAAAATTTCTTAAGGGAAATATTTTTTCTATTTTGATAATTCATTTTCAAACATAAAATATTTTTAAAATATTTTTCTTTGAATGTAACCTTTAAAACATGTAAAGTAATATTCAAAGAAAATAAGGTTCATCATGATGAGAAGTTTTATTCATTCCGTACAAGTTAAAACATATATTCGTCTCACATTTTTTTGGTAAAATACATATGGGAATTTTTTGGAAAGTAAAATGAAGATAAATTTAAAAATATTTTTCAAAAAAAAGAAAAAAATATGTAAAAATTCATTTCATAAATTCTATAAGGATAAGAAAACATTTCTAAAAACATTTTTAGAAAACCTGGTTTCGGAAGAAAAAGGGTTTTCGTCCGAAAAGATAACTTTACAAAAAAAACTCAATGTTTAGTAAATGAAGGGAGAAAGTGAAGAGACATCTTTTATTCCCAATAAATAGATAAATTGTAAATAATTTAATGAGTGTATTGATATATGAATCAAAATATTTTATAATTAAAAACAAAGTCATAAACAATGTGGATAAATGATGAGATTGTAATGTAAAATATTTTACCACATTAGAAACCTTGAATCATAATCCCCATGAATGAATAACATAAAATTAAACTTAAAATATAATTATGATTAAAAAATTCCGAATATTATAGGTCAAAGTGGCTATATATACACCTCATGAACGATTATAGGTGCATAACATAATATATGTCTCAAAGAAGGAAAATTATGACAAAAATCTGTTACATTAAATCATGACTTCCATCCTACTCCATAAAACTCCTTTTACAATAAATAAATTATATTTATATATATATTAAGGAAATATATATATATATATATATATATATCATTATATATATGATTTTCTAAAGACCTTTTATTACACATTTATTAACAATTCCATGTTAATGTCATATTTCAGGCAATAACTCCTATGACTTTCATGTATGTTTTGACTTAAAAATTTTGGTTTTCATACTTCATTAATGGTTTAATAATATCCAGAATTTAAACCATGGAATAAATATCATATGTATTCAGTATATATTTATTTATTCGAATCCATAAAATTTAGTGAATTGGAATGAAATACATATTTCATAGAGATGCTAGTTTGTACATACACATGAATGTTGTTTCCATATTCTTATCTAATTGAAAGAAAGAAACATAAATGATATATTATCATTCCAGAATAATTTTTATTTCAAATATATCACATATATTCATTAAACCCATCCATAATACCTTCCATGTAAAGCCTGAAGAAATCACATAACTTCACGAGGTGGTAGTCTATCGTACTCATGAGTGAAATGATTGTATTGCCAAAATATTAAAATCATTAAGTTATGTCTGATATAAAAATTAAATCATCATCATAATATCATAAATATAATATATAAACATAAAAATCCACCATTTTTTTAACTTTTATAGGTGTTAATGGAAAAACGATTGTCATCGGTCCGTGTGGTGGAAGTATTCCATACACATGAATGATGATTTAGGAACCCATTTTATTGAAGTGGAGATGGTGTTAGTTCATGACTTTAACATAAGAGAATATATTTATATAGAATATATTGGGGATATTATATCATGAGTGTAAAATAATAATTTAAGTAGTAAGAGAATGAAATAATACAAAAATAATAGTTGATGAAAATTACCTCTTCTTCGGAAATCCTTCATATGTTTTCACTAAACTCTATCCTAGGGTTGATTTATATAAAAACTATGGATTCTAGGATTAGGGGAGGAGATTTAAAAAATGTTTTGGGTAGGTATTTTTTGAGCCAAAATGGGTTTATGTTTTAAGGAAGATAAGAGTTGTTATGGTATTTCATAAGTGGGTGAGAGGACCCACTTGGTATTTTTTAATAGAATTAAATATTCCAAACATTTTCATTTGTATAAAGGGAAAAAAATAGTCTATTACAAAACCTTAGAGATTTAATTTTATATATCAGTCCATAAAATAGTTTTTATACAAGTATATAGGTCATTTTAACCCATATATTTTTAGTTTAACCCTTGCTAAATCGATTTTTAACATATTCGTGGTGATTATGGATTACATTTTTCAATGATAATTTTGTTAAAAAATTTAAGATGAAGTTATAATAAATATAAAATTATGTTAAATAAAAATATTGAATCCATTTTTTTAAATAAATATCAACAAAATAGAAAAATAAATTATTCACAAATAATCCATAATACGTGAGAAGAATGAACTGTTTTAAATAGAAATTGGTCAAAATACTAGAATGAATTTATATAAAAATTCAATATAAAATATATTTCATTGAAAAAAATTGTATCAACAGATATATAATTCAACTAATTTTACATCAAAACAATTAAAATATTATATAACTTTATTAATAATTTAAATAAAAAGGGTGTTTTTAATAAAAAGATACTACTTTTCAATATTCATCAAAAAAATTAATCTTTTCATATAAATTTAAAAAAATGGAAGTAAGATAATTTTAACATGATAATTTAAAAAATGAAGACTATTTTATCAAATTTATATAACAAATGTGTAAAAAATTAATTTTTTTACTTTTCATAAAACGAAATAAATGTATATTTTGGGAAAGTTGTATTTTCGAAACCTATAATGACATTAACGAAAATTAAGTATTTTTTATTTGTATTATTACTTTATATAAACCCATTGGAACTAAAATTTAAAAAATAATAATTATTAGTATTATCTCTATGATTAATGCCTAGGATATAAGGGTCATGTCTAAATAATTATATTAATAATATATTGTGGTTTTGTTAAAATATAGTTTCATGTGTAATAGAGGCTGACGTAGTGTTGCCTTTTGAAAAATATTAACTTTGTGTTGTGTATAATTCTAGGATAAATAAAATTTAATTTATTCAAAATAATCATAATTTATAAAAACTCAGGCAGTTACATTCTACCTTCATTATAATTAATTTTCCCCTTGATATTAATCACTCTGATACAACAAAATCAGGATACTTATTCCTCCTAATTTTCTCAGGTTCCCACAGGGCTTATTAAAACTAATGGTTCCACTACAAAACATTGACCATGTGATTAGACATGATTCATAGAACATTTTATTTAAAATACATAATCTCTAATGATTATTCCTCAAAAAAATATCTTCTCCAATGTATGACCTTTGAGGTTAGTACAAGTGAAGGTTTGGGAATTTACTTTCCCATGTGAGATATGTGGAACACATCATGAACTTGATAGAGGTTTAGTGGATGTTCCAATTTATAGGATACCATTCCGATATGATAAATAATTTTAAAGGGACTGATGTAACTACATATCAATTTTCTTTTCTTCCAAATTCTCATGAGATCATCCCATTGAAATTTTCATAGAAACACTATGTCACAAACTACAAATTGTAGATTACACAAGCAATTATTAGCATAACCTTTCTATAAAATCTGAGTTTCCTTGATGTGGTTTTTAAATAGATTTGAATTTATTTTCAATTTATTCAGATATCTTAGGTCCCAATATCTTTCTTTCACTAACTTCATTCTAGTAAAATGGAACTATATATTTATTTTTATAGAGGGATTCATATGGAGACACAATAATTCTTTAGTGAATGATATTGTTGTAATAAAACTCAAATAGAGTAAGTTGTTGATCCAAGCTAGCACATAAATCCAATGAAAAAGATATCATAATTCTCTTAAGGGAATGACTTGTTCTTTTTGACTATACATTTATTTGAGGATGATACCCAGTTTTGAAACTCAACTTTGTATTAAGTGCATATTGAAGACTTTTCCAGAACATTGAGGTTAACCAAAGATCCTAGTCAAATATAATAAAATGTGGTACTCCATTCAAACTTAACCCATCCTTAATGTATATCCTAGAATGATGATACAGTGATAATTATTTTATGATTTTAATTTAGTGTGTTGACATTTTATGGAGGTCGACTGCAACTCATATAGAATTATGCACTTCAGATGTTTTGGAAGGTCCAAGGGAAAAATACATGGTGATTTTTCCCACATCCATTATGTTCTGGGTAATGGATGTCAAATCCACATACATCTTTTTCATTCATTCTTAACATGATGACATAATATTCATTGACATATGAACTCTTCGATATCTATTTTCATTCCATCTCACTAGAAGTGTTCTTTAAAATCTATATACATCTTTATATTTCCAATATGAATATAGAATGAAGAACTACATGGTTCCTCTATTAGCTACATCAGATACAGTATAGAAAAAACACATACATGGTTACTAAACCTTATCATTGCATCACAATCATGATAAAAGTTTGGAGAATTTTTATTACCCTTTTGAAGAACTACATCTTTCTTATAGAATCTTTAACATTAACATGGATAGATTTTTGAACATTCAATTGAGGAAGATTTAATTTTCCTCCTTCCTACCCAATTTCATAATCTATCCTTTCCAAATCAAGAAATATTGGATCTTTTCTAATACTAATCATGATTTACCAAGCATGATTCTTTCGACTCAAAGACATAGCCACCCTGTTCGCCTTCCGAATGTAGTAATTTATTGAGCAGTCATAATCATTAATAATCTCTAACCACATTATTTGCTGCATATTCAACTCCTTTTTAAAAATAAGCATTAAAATTTTATGATTAGTCCATATATAATACATTCTTACAAAAAGGTAATGCATCCATATCTTGAATGAAACAATTTCCACAGATAACTCTGGTTTATGAGTTATGAATTTTATCTCATGATTCTTCAATTGTCATGACTCATGATTTATATCCATGTCATTGTTAATAATATAACATCCCAATAACTTCTTATATGCAACACTATATATAAAAAAACCCCTATCCACTCTAGGGTAATGTAAGCACTGGTGTGATGACTAATCTTCTCCTAAATTCCTTGAAATTTTCCTTTTATTCATTTGTGAATAGAAACTTTCCACTATTTCAGGTTAACATAGTCATAGTATTAGATATTAATGAGAAATTATCTACAAACCATTGTTAATATGCAGCTAAGCCATGAAAATAATTAATCTTAGTCATCACTATTTGTCTAGGATAATACATGATAGCCTCTATCAATGATGGATCTATTGATATACAATCTCTTGAGATTATATCACATGAAAACGAAACATTTTGCATCTAGAATTTAATTTTTTTGATTCTCAATATATTTTCTCATTCCTTAGGGTATTTAATAAAATTATCTTGTGATCTTTTTGGACTTTCTTTCTCTTTGAATTGATAATAATATCACCTATAAATACTATAATAAACTAATAAATGTAATCTCAAATGATTCTATTAATTAAATACACATAGATAAGAGGGTAATTAGTAAGATTGGATGGTATTAACATATATTAATAGTGTCAATATAATGTATGTAATTTCATCTTAGTTATATATACCTTCTTGACCCTCAAATTGATGATCTCACCAACGAAGGTCAATTTTGGAAAAATATTGAGCTCTACACAATTGATAAAACATGATATCAATACTGGGTAGAGGATTATTATTATCAATCATGATCTTGTTCAACTCTCTATAATTAATGCAGAGCCTCATCGATCCATCTATCATTAAAAAAAAGAAAAAGTGTACCCTAAGGTAACACACTTGGTCAAATTTATCACTTATCATGGTTTTCTTGCAGTTTCTTCTTTCATTCCTACAACTCAGTCAAGTCCATTCTCTAGGAAGTGTTTTGAAATTGGTGTGGGATATGAATGAGTTCTATTGAGAACATAACTTCACATTTTGTAGGAAGACTGGGAAACTCTTCAAGAAGTACATCAACAAATGGCCACACAATATATGAATATCATTAAAGTCATGTTTCTCCCCAACCATCTGAGATAAAAACTCCTTCTGAATAGGAATAAAGACCCATACAAGGGATATGATATAAAATAGATGTTCATACTTTCATCACAATAATAGATGATCATAGGATGGTTTTGATCATAAAACATGACTTCCCTTTATTAATAATTGATATTGGATTTATGTACATAGATCGAATCCATCCCAAGATAACATCAAAATCAATGAAATAAAAAATGTTAATATCTAAAAGATGAATATTCCCACCAACTTCAACTGGAGATGAATCATAGACTTGAGATCTAATCATCACACCATTAGATTTTTTCTGTAATAATTTTAAATTTAATCATTTGGGTGGAAACTTGAGACCCTGATAAAACATAATAGATATGAATTAATGGTCTGATACTCATTTAAATAAGAAATTAATAGATCTATAGTAGATTTTAGTAGTACCTTTCATGATGTCGTTATCTAACCCCTCATCAGAAACATTGATCGCATGAGATTTCTCTTTGTCATAAAAGGTTACTGAAATCGATCATTGTGATTAACCTATTTATTTTGTAATTGTTTAGAAAAAAATCATTTACTCCTTGCATTTGAAACATTAGAGTTTGGGTGGAACATTCTGTGAAGATTCCACACTAATCACGTTGTTAGTTAACTCCTTACCATTTTTTGGTAATAATTTCTAGATGACCTTCCCTTCTATACATAAAACATTTACTAGCCCCCTTAATACAATTTCTTCCATGTTTCTTCCCAAGTATTTTGTATAAAGGAAATCTCTTCGTATTCCCCCAGTAGTTTTTGGATTGTGCAATGAACTCCATCTTCATTTTAAAATCAATACCATGATATTGATACATAATTATGACGTCCATTTCAAACATGATAGCACATAGAATAACATCTTCATAGCTACTGATTTATCTTGTGGATAACACCCTTAAGAGGCTTAGTTTTAAGTCATTGAAGAATTGGTTAGTCTTACTTTTAGGTTGGATGAGAAAACTATAACTATACCTTGAAATTCCTTGTAAATTTTCCTCATAGGTACCAATGGATTAATCATCCTTTTTCTTCAGATCATGGAACACCTTATATACATATATAGAAATAAGACAATGAAATTACAAATTAAAAAATAAGTTCTTGAACTCATCCCAATCCATTAATTAAATGACTTATTATTGCCTCTTTTTCATGATAAGTGTCCACCATGGATCTTTTTCACCTTCCAAACTGCAGACATCCAAAATGATTTTTTCATGTTCCAAAAACAAGAGAATGAAAAATATCTTGTTAGTGGTTTTGATCCATTTCTAAAAAATAATAGGATCTATGGTTATACTGAAGGAAGGTGTATGATGCCTTATGAATGAATCAACAAAATGTTTCCCCCTCCTTTGTTCATTTTTAAATCCAATATGATTGTCGTAACAATCCAAGAATTTAAAAATAAACTTAATTTTAAATGCATTAAAACCCCGAGTCTACGAAACAACACTATGTTATAACCTAGATAATTAACATAACATTTCTGCTCCTCTGATTTGAATTTTGAAAAACTGACATGCACAGTTGCAATTAGTAAGATATTTAGAGTTTGAGAGGATCAACATACATTTTTGGTGAATAGTAACTTACCTTTATGAATAGTAGATTACCCTTATGAATAGTAGCTTACCCTTATGAATAATAATGTACCCTTTCAGATAGTAACTGTAACATCTCAGGTAAATAAAGAATATGAATTTTTCATATTTATTAATTTTTTAATTAAAAATTAATTTTACTTTAAAAGGGTATATATGTTCAATAGCTTACTCGATATGCAACAACAGGATTCTTTGAAATATTACGTTGCATACTAATAATATATTATTATTTTAAATGGCAGTTAACTGCTAGCTTTTGTATTGGAGGGAATTAACAAAACTAACTAAAATATGATTATAAATATTTGTTAAATGTATTTACATTTATCCAATAAAATTTAGAGGCTTAAAATATGAATGAATCTAATTTTAAGCATAATTTACATTAAAAGGCCAATTTATCACCTTTTAATGGAGAACCCATTTTAAATCTAGTTTTTGTCACCTTAATACATTATATACGACCAAATTAAATCCTTTTTTATAATGGGTACATCATAATTTACTTTGTGTTAATTTTTGGAATTTTTCTAATAAAGTTCATTTTTTAATGAATAGTGAAAAATATTGTATTTTAATTCAAAAGTGCCTTTTAATATAATTTATTTATATGGTTAGACAATCTTTTTAATTGGTTTTAAATTGAAATTATAATATATTTTTTCCATTTAATCCAATGTTGTTCATTGGAATTAATTTCACTTTGAAATTGGACATAAACAAGTATCAATCTTTTGATATTTATTGTTTCTTAGAAACACGCTATTTGTTTTGATAACGGGAATTAATTTTAAAATTAATTAATTACCCTTCTATTTTTTGAATATGAAAAAATAGACATCATTTTTGAATTTGGAATATCAAATATACCTTAGGCTGAATTTTTTGTATTTTTTTGAAAAACTTCAATTTTTTATGAATAGTGAAACCACTTAGTGGTAGTTAAAAAAACTGACTTTTTCATTTAAATGAAATTTTACCACTTATTTGAATTGAATTTCGAAAATCCGACATACATGGTTATTATCAAGAAGTAAAATTTGGTTCAATAAGATGAAAATAATTTTTGGTGAATAGTAACTTTTGACTTTTATTTACCGCGGTTAAAGGTAAATAAGGTAATTCAAGGTAAAAAGAATATTATAATAATTTAAAATTACCTTAACACTTGTCCAAACCTTATTGGTTGAGTCATTTACGACCATGGGCATATTTGGGACAATTTTGAGACCCCATTGAGCCACTTTGGAGTGATAATGACAATTTAGATTAATTAACTTAAAGTAAAGGCAAAAATGACAAAAGAAAATATATTTTAGTAAATTAATTTTTATATGGTGTTATATAAGTCATATTTTTTACTATAAATATTATTTATAAATCTAAAAAGATTTCCTGGATGATATTATTTTTTTATAATTTTTAGACAACAAATAATTTAAATTTTTTATGACACAATAATGATGCAGTGTTTACCTCGTTAATAAATCATTTAAATAAATAAGACTATAATGATTAAAATATTATCCAAAACCTGTCCAATTCCTATTCGATGATTTTATTTTGACCTTGAGTCATATTATATTTGACTATAATGATTTTTGGACCATTAGAAACTGAATATCAATATATAATAAAATAATGTTTTCCCACATTCCTAAAGAGCCCCTCCTCTCCCTTATAAAAGGAGACCAATTATAACCAATTCCACACACCTCTCAAGACATTTTTCTCATCCAAAATATGACCAATTACACTCCCTGCATCCCTCTCCTCCTCATAGAAGCCTTACCTTAGGCACAAGGCACTTCAAGAAGTCCTTTGGTTCAAACCAAAGGGAGTTACCCAAATTAAAGGTAACAGTTTCTCTTAATTTGTTTTCTTTTATTTTACTTCTCCAACCCCTAAAATCTTTTATTCCTTTATTTAGTAACAACACCAGTATCCTTAATATACTAGGATGTGGTAATGAGAAGGATTCGATCTACACTTACAGACACCTCCATCTAATGGATGAAGAATATAATGTTTTTGTGGATGGAAAACTAACGACTCACGAAACGATGATTGTTCAAATATCTCCTACCGCCTCTCATAGTGGCCATTATGATGGAATTGTATTTATATATGATATATATTATATTTATGTTTTCATTATGCTTTTTTATTTTCACGAACCAACCTGGGTCGACCCTAATCTGGTCACCCGAGTCGGCCCGCGACATGGCCCGAAGGGCGTTCCTGATCCCCACGGGCTGGCAACCAGTGTCGGGCATCAAAATTTAAAAGATGGGAACGATTTGGCCCACGATCAAAAGATAAACAGATAAACGAACTGATGATAGAGATAAGAACTGGCAGCGGAAAGACAAATACGTTGAACATACCTCCTTGTGACCTCCTAGGTCACCACCCAACTCAAACCACGCTGCTCCAACATTGAGCAGCTGAACCAGAAACCTGTATGAGAAACTGAACCTGCAACTGGAAAGATAAAATAGGCGTGAGCATTAAAAATGATCAGTATGGATTCCAAAGTAAACCACAGAATCCAGCGATTCTCTTTTCCAAAGTAGTCCACTAACACAAGTTTGAAATACATATATAAAATTAGGGTTTCCATATTCTAAAATATGCAACAAGTTGTTCTCATTTAAAAACCCAACACACGCTACACACCATTTCCAAAATCATTTTCCATTTTATAAATGAAAACCAAATCAGAAAAATACCAAAGACGGACTAGAGTGAACAAGTAAATTGAAACTGAAAATAAACCAGGGTAATGAATAGAAAACAAGTAATTTAAGTAATCCAGTAACCATGGGTGATCCTAAACATCCCTAGAAGACCCCTGGACGTACTCGGTTTTGGAACCACCTGCCGGCGTATGGTGAAGCTCCTAAGACTATAACCAACTGGCCGCCCTAGCTGACCAATCCAGTGGCAAAGCCCACCTGGCCTAACAACAAATCCAGGGGTACGAACCCGTCTAATCGGGGTTGGTCAGCAACCGTCACTCGATCATCTAAAAGATTCCCAGGAACCCATGGTGGTTATAATAACACTGTGTAAGTAGGAAGTCCCTCGCACGCGTGACTAATCTCACTGCACTTGCCTACCCTAAACACGGACGCTTCCTAAACTTTCTCCCACGAAGGTTTACCCTAGATAGGAGCGCCCCATATACTTATATATATGCATACATGTCAAATATAGAAAGTGCCAACCGGGTCGTCAGAACACTTGATTATCAAAACCACTTTATCAAACACTTGGAGTTGTAAACTGGGCCTCTCGTTTTACATAATCAAATGCCTTTATGAAGGCATTGCACAAACTCTTCTAAAACGACTCTAAACACCACTTTTGTATTTAAAAAGCCAAACAGAAATATACTCAGGAATTTCCTTTCAAACCAATTTAAAGAACCGAACGCAGAGGCCCACATCATTTTGAAAACAAGAACCTCTTATAAAAAAAGGATTCGAGAAAAATACCAATTTAAAGAGGTGCGAAAACATTTCTACAAAAACATTAAGTTCCATGAAATCAACCAATTCAGGATAGAAAAGTTTCATAAAATGTTTCTACCAGGAAACACCACTCAAAACGTCCAACAGTACCATTTGCAGATAAAGGCAGTTAGTTCCAACCAAGCTGGCAAGGTATAAAAATGTGCATAAATAAAGAAGCATCCAAAAATCCATTTTTTTATCAATCCTTTCAACAGGAAAACATAGTCATAAGTTAACTATAAGCAAAATAAAGGTGTGAAACATAATCTAAAATTTAATTAAGAAAACGAAAGTATTAAATGGTTTAAAATTGGGAGCAAAGGCATGGAAGCACCTAAACATAACCAAGGAACTATTTCAAAGCTGTTATTAACCCTTTTAACCATCAATGAAACATTGAAATAAATAAACTATCAGGATTATAAGGGTGAAAATAAAATTTATAAACTAAATGAGACAATGCAAGTGCCTATGGAAAACATCAGAAAGAGAGAATGGATGGAAACACCTACCACGAATGATGGTCATGCCAAGCTTTATTTTTTTCCTCAAACCACACACTGCTCACGAGCACGCACTTCGACAAAAGTGTATGCACTTGGAAACGATCTCGACTCCCTGCCACCACTTTCGACACCAAAAATGAGTGCGGCGAACACCCTCGCACATCCAACAAAATACCAGGGACTCAGAGACATAAATGTGACCCATAAATAAATAAATAAATAAAGTGCGCTACAAGACGACGGACGAAGACCATCACCTCGGACAGTAGTGGAAGCCCTGAAAATACGCGGCAAGATGAAATTGAATACAAAAAAAAACATTACCCGCACTTCCAAAAACATATAAGTAAATTTAGAACACAATAATGATAATTCAATAAACGCGTGCGCGATAACAAAACTCTTACCTAGGATGGTGACGGTGAACCAAAACGTGCGGCGAGACCAAACGCGCCCCGCGAACAATAGAGGACGGTCCAAAGCGATTTGAATTACTTCGCCTTTGGCGGAGAAGGGTGGGACGCAATCCGATATGACCCGAAACACCCTTCGTGAACCCGACAAGGGGATTCACGGCCATGCCGGAGCAACGCAGAGGCGCTGCGCAAAAAGGGATCGGGTTCGTCGAAGTTGACCACTGGACAGGGGGTCGGGTTTTCTGAAATCATGTCAGGAGGGAGGCCAGGGTCACCGGAAATGCGCCGGGAAGGGGTTCGGGCTCGCCGGAGTTGCGCCGGGAAGGGGAGGCCGCACCGGACCAAGAGGGGGCTGCGCCAAACGGAGGGGCTGGGTCGGGAGAGGAAGCAGGGGAAGATCTAGCTGGAAGGTGCAGCTCCGGCAGTTGGGTGTTGGCTGGGAGCCGGACAACGAGGCAGCGGGAACAACGCGGCAGGGGGAGGAAAGTCCGGCTGGAGAGCCAGAGGTGCGGTGCGCGGGGTCGGGCGAGCTAGCAGGAAGGTGGAGCCGGCTGGAGGTTGCCAGGAGGCCGGACGGGGAGGGGGTTCGTGCGGCGAATGAGAGGAAGGGGGGAGGGGGGCTCGTGCGGGGAAGAAAGGGGAGGGGGCCAGGTAGATTAGGGTTTCTATTTTTTTTATAATAATAATAATATAATTAATAGTAATAATAATTTAACAAACTTTAATAATAATAATTATCATACCCAAATAACAAATAATAATAACAATAACAATAATTCTAATCAAATAAAAACAATAATAATAATAAATCATAATTATTATAATATACATACATATATAAAAATATATATAACATATATATACATAAATACATATATACATATATGTATATATAAACATATATATAACATATATAAACTTATATTCTTATATGAACCTACATATAAACATGTATACGCATAAGCATATAACGTTAAAACATAATATTTATAAACATATGTGTATATATATACACCTATAAACATATATATATATATACACACATAATGTTAAAACATAAACATATATATGAACATATATACGCATATATATACTTATTTATTTATCTGCTCAACCAACTAATTAATAACGTTAAAACTGGATGATCGTGCAGTATTCATGCACCGTACGGTACTCAAGCAGACTGCAAGTGGACTGAACATACCCAAGCGGAAAGCACGTGCACAAGCAGATTGCGCGTCTTAAACGCACAGTGTTCGCGCACTATCCCAAACCATAAACTCAACCCAACATTATAAATTTAAACCGGGACTCACCCGCACTTAGGCAAAAACACCCAACGCCAAGTGAAATAAAATAAATAAAATGACTAAAAAAACAGGTGTGACATGTATTTTCCATTTATAGCATTCCTTTATGGTTTCCATAGTGGGTGAATAAGATAATCTCATTTGAGGAAGCGCGGACTACCGCCCCCTCAAAGTGATGTGACTCGTTAATGAATTATGTGGGATACTTAAAGGATAGAGTTAATGATAATATATATGATATTATACTGGAACTATAATATAATTATTTATCATTATGTTTTAATTCCATTAAAATAATCAATAGAAATGAACGTAGCGTACATGTGTATACTAGATATATATGACATATATGATATTTAAATCATGAATATCATTCTGTATATAATTAACCTTTGACCACATGAACAACATGTAATTATAAGAAGTCCTTTTTTGTCTCAAGTACCAAATATCGACAAAAGGAAGATTATTAACTTAAATGATTACATAATGTTTATAACATGGTAATAAGTGATATAAAAGGAATAATAAACTTGAAAAATGTTCTTAATCAAGTAGAAATTAAATTTAGTTTATTATTCAAGAGATTAAAGAACGATCGAATCAATTCAGACACGACGTAAGGGATATCTTATCTCACTTTTAATTCCGTGAGATTTCCATTATTCTCCACTTATTTATTGCATGAGGTGTAATGTCTACTTCCATTGATATATATTATGATGATTATGTTTATATTCATGGTATTATGTGATTCATTTTTTGGTCATTAACTTTTGGTCATACGACTCGATTTGATTACAATGGCGTAAGAGTTTTTCATCTCACTTTTTATTCCCATGAGATTCATGCTATATTTTCCACTATTTTCTTTTGTGGGGTGTATGTACTACTCAGGATTGTAGTATTTGTGTAATATAATTTTATTTATGAGTATTTACATCCTCATTGTATGATACTTCTTCATGTGGTGTATGTTTTGTATGTTACCAAATCGATATGGGAACCTTTCACCCTCTATTTAAAAGACTTATTTTTATTATGTCTTTTAATTTACATATTATTATGTTAGGATATGTTATTTTATATCCATATTGATGTAAAATTTATTTCCAAGTGATGAGATGTACTTTTTATCTTATCAACTCATTTTATGAATTTTAAAGTGACGTCGTTAGGCTATCAAATTTTTACAAGGGAACTTCTTAACCCAATTTTAATTCTTTGGGTTCAACTTGTACTTACAGAATATGTCATCCAATGAATTTGTTTGAATGAACTCTAATTGTTTTACACTTAATATACACTTATATTGGGTGTATTTATATTTGTCACACATAATTATGTGATTGATTTATCCTTAATTTAAATATACCATCTTTATAAGGGATTTCATCTCAATTTACATTTCAATTGAGACTTCAGTGTTTTTATAAACCAATTCACTCTTATATGGTGTATATACTATAATTTGACATATTATATCTTGATTCCCTTTATTCTCATGATATTATGAAGTTCTAATTAAATTTTATTCTTCATTTATTTGTATTCAAGTGTCTCTCTTTTTGTTAAAAAAACTCTTTAACTAAAATATCGTTTTAAATATTTTTAAGATTTATTCTTGTAAATATTTCTCATTAATGTCTATGTTTTCAAAATGGGTTTTAGTATTTATTTATATGTAAATTAATTATTTCAAATGATAATTCATTTAAAATCTTCAAAGTGGTATGGGTCACATTGATTCAAAAATCTATTTTTAAAAGGTTTTGAAAATGATTTGATAAAACATTGTTTATTTCAATATCTTGATTTGATATAATGAAATGTGGAAAGGTTATCTTTTCTTTATAAATGTGTTATATGTTATGATTATGTTATGATTATTGGGAATTGTTTACGTATACGGGTGGTTCCGTGATAAACCTAATGCGGGTGAGCCCGAGATAGCTCTCCAATGCATTGGGTAACGTGACGGAGGTAAGCGTGGTGTTTCTCCTAAGAGATTAAGGTAATATACTATGATGGGTATTCCAAGTGTTACTCCATACGTAGCTGTGCTAGCTAAAATGTAAGTTTGATATGGATGCCATAAGTAATCTTTATGATTTATGATTTGTGTGTGTTATTCATAAATCTTATGATTTCATAAGGTATGTTATGATTGAAAAGTATGGTTTCGTGGATTTTTATTTATTGTTGGGATAATGTTTTCCTTCCTTATTTTATAACCCTTACTAATATTTTTATGCTCATCCCAAGTTTTTGAAATGTTTTCCACATGACTTAAAGATGAATAGGTTCAAGGATGAGATCAAGGAAAAGTCATCTTGTCTAAAACATAGAACTAGACATGTGTCTTTTTAAGAGTTTTTATTTTATTAAAAAAATGGATACTGAGTAGTACTGTCTACTTGTAATATTCAAGTTGTTATGTAATAGTTATGGCCAAATTCTCTAAAACTCTAAACTTGAAAAGATCTCCAATGTGAATTGTTCATTTAATTCCAGATTATGTAATGTTTAAGGTCAGGTTCTTATAGTTGGTATCATAGGTCGGTTTAGATAACTTTAGAGGTTAGGGAATTATTTAAGCATAAGTGACATTACCATAAAGGTTAGGATTGTAGAATGAGTCATAGTTTTTTTAGATAAAGTGAACTAGTTTAATATAACATGAAAAATTTTAACTTAGTGTTTACCCTCTGAATAAGATATTATATGATGATTTTACTGATATAATCACACTGACCTTTTTGGTTTTAGTAAATGGCTAGATCTAGCAAGCACCAAAGTAACAGTGGATGTGAAGAAAACTGTGACGGTTTTCTGAACGAGCAACTGAATGATATGGGATCTGCAATGAGAACACTTGTGGCTATTCTCAACCAACTATCTGTGTAACGCCCCGACCCAAGATACCCAGAGTGGGTGCATTATTACATAACATTGGCATGATCACAAATGATCAAGTCTCGAAAGAACGATTAGTTTAGTAGTCTTGGAAACACTAGATATATTCATAAGTCTTACATTACATCATAAGGTAAAAAAACTACAACAACATATTGTCTTCATATCCCCTCATACTATCCCTACAGGTCATTCATATATTACTTCTTCACATCCTGGGAAAAATAAAACATTGAAAGGGGTGAGCTCAGATGCTTAGTAAGGATAAAAATATAGAAGAAGCTTTCATAAATAAGCATAAACACTTAAAGCAATTTATAACTAAAACAAAAGCCTTTTAAACTTGAACTTCAGCATAATATGGAAAAGATAAAATGAAATAATGCCATTTACTTATTCACATGGATATTCTAGTAGTCAAACAATCACATGCAATATCAATAACCACTTTCATAATGATGGAATGCATAATGCCAGACTATCATAACCACATAGCCAAGGCCTCTTGCCAAGACTACAAATAAGATTTTGTCAAGGCCTTGTGCCAAGACACTAGTTTGTCTCATGAGATCTACCGATGCATCGAGGAGCTATAGAGGGCTCCACCCGTCACTTACTAAGTCCAATGCATTCCACATATGAACAGGTTTAAACATAACATAAACATTAATATTAAAACTAGCATACGAAATGTCAATACTTTAACCACAAACCATGAATGGTATAAAAGTAGCACATCCACAGTCGAACATAACTCATTCGATACAATATGGAAGATTGTATTGTATCATATTAACCTCAATCGATAATAATGAATGATATTGACATAGATGAAAATAACCATCAAAACTATTTGAGAGAAATATCCCCCTTTTCATGAAAACATTTATAAGTCACACTATTTGTCAAGAAGCCGTTTAGAAATAGATTTTTGAATCAAAGTGTCCCATACCAATTTGAAACTTTTAAAAGGAGTTTTAATTTTAAAACATTAATGTCCATATAAATAAATACTTAAAACCATTTTTTAAAACATGGACATTAATGAGAAAGATTTAGAAGAATAAGTTATTAAAACATTTAAAAATGGTATTTTAGTTAGAGTTTCTAACCAAAAGAGTGACACTTGAATACAAATAGTTGAGGTAATCAAAACTTAGTAATATCATGAGAATAAAGGGATTCATGATATACAATGTCAAATTACATTATATACACCACATAAAAGTGATTTGGTGTATAACAACAAAGAATTCTCAATGGAATGTAAATTGAGATGAAATATCTCATAAAGGACATATCCTTAAGTTAAGGATAAATCAACGACTTAGTTATGTGTGAAAAATATAAATACACTAAATATCATTGGATATTCAGTGTAAAACTATGAAAGGACATTCACACATAATCTTGTAAAAACAACACCAATGAATTGGATGTTTAACTCAACAAATGGAGAATGACTTAAAATTACTCTTATCAAATTCATATCGATGACTTGAGAAATTATCAATGGAGTTATTATGTGTATCAAAAGTATATCCAAAGAAAATGGGAGTGGAAATTATGACATAAGCAAATGAATAGTGATTCCACACATAATCTCGAAGTAAAATAATCAATGATGTTTGCGTAAAGCCGAATGAGTGGAAATTGAAATTTCAAATTCCCTTATTGATTTGGTAACTTATGAAACATGAACTCATGAAAGAAGGATCATACAATTATGATATAAATACCCATAAATTTGAAGTGTATTATACAATGAATACAATCATGGGCAGTACACACACCACATGCAATAAATAAGTGGTGAACAATGGAAATCTCACTGAAGCAGTAAAATTAAGTTTTATGAAAAATTCAGTTTTTTAACTACCACTTAGTGGTTTCACTATTCATCAAAAAATGAAAGTTTCCAGAAAAATACCAAAAATTAGGCCTAAGATATATTTGATATTATGAATTCAAAAAATGATGTCTATTTTACCAAATTCAAAACATATCAGTTGCATTAATTAATTTAAAAATTAATTCCCGTCATCAAAACAAATAGCGTGTTTTAAAGAGATAATAACTATCAAAAGATTGCCACTTGTTTATGTCTGGTTTATATGTGAAATCTCATTCAATGACCAAAATTGTATTAAATTGTAAAAATATATTCTAAATATACTTTAAAACCACTCAATCTAATAATTTATCACTATTAATTATTTCGATTAAAAAAGTTGTTTTTAATTAAAATTTAGTAATTTTCACTATTCATAAAAATATGAAAGTTATCCGAAAAGTACCAAAATTTCACCCTAATATAATTTCGATATTACTAATCCAAAACTGAAGTCCATTTTGAAAGATAAAATTTATAAAATTTCAAAAAAGTATGTATTACTATTCATAACAGCTAGTTTGATTGGTTGTGGTGTGTTAGAATCTCGAAGTTGCGTACAATGCACGTCATTGCATTATTCAAAGGGAAAAGTACCGTGAAAGCTTGGGGTGTTATATTCTCCCCTCCTTCAATAAATTGCGTCCTCGCAATTTTTTTAAAATTGGGATTAAGAATATAATGGAATGTCCCACATCAGAAAAAGAGTCAATAAAACTATCACTTTAAAAGAAAGGAAGAGAGGTATAAAGGTCATCCAAGATAACCCATACTAGGATTCCATGTAGAAAAATATGGATATGGACAATAAAATAAGTGTTCAGTTCTGATGGAGAGGGATAGAAAACATGATCAGGATAATTTTAACAATAAGAAAATCACAAACTTGTGTTGGGACAAACGGTCCTTAGTCTCCCAGTAGGAAAAGTAAACGGACAACATTTTTTTGTTTTAAGTTACATTACACAAGGATGAGGAATTCATTTATGATATTGACAAAGAACATAAAGAGATATACTTACTTTTTAAGTAGAGTTTCATTCTTTAATAAATTTTTACCACTAACTCATTTTTTTTAACAATGAGTATTCAAGAAGACTTGGTCACAATGGAAGAGCTAGAATAAACTTCTATATAAATACATGATCCACTTAGGATAAACTATATATTTACTTTGTCTTTAGATATTAATCAAAACCAAAATGGTTGGTATAATATCCGATGATCCCCAAAATGGATATTCCATTAGAGAGAAAAAAACACTAATATTAATTTTCTAAAATTAAACCATCAATACCCCAAAGTTAAATAAATACCATTAAATAATCAATTGTCCTTAAAATCCTTTAATATAATCCAAACTAGAATTTAAACTCAAAACTTATAAGAATGTAGTATTCCACGTTAAATTGTATCTCCAAATGACATTAATTACTCTTAACGTCACATACTTAAAAATTAATTAACCTAATCATTTCCATAAAAAACCCAAATCACTATAAATCCACAATAAAAACATAGATAAAAATCCACCATTACTCCTCAAATGAAATCCCATACTATTCTATTTTCCATACAACAAAGCGAACAACATCCAAAATAACATTTATCACTTAATTACCAAATCATTTTCCTATACTAAGGGTATTAATATGATAAGACATAAGATCCCAAATCAAATTATTATTGATCAATAAAATCATTTAACTAAAAATAATAGTCACACTAACCAGGGACTTCATGTAGTCCAGCGGTAGGTGATAAATCCCAATCCCACTTTGGTTGTGGGTTCGATTCCCACAGCTTTGTCCGACGCGACGGGTTGTCACACGGTTTTCGTGTTTTGCTTTTTCAAAAACTATATTTTATAACATTACCAAAATGAGATAAATTCATCAAAATAACCATAACATAATTTAACCACAAAGCTTATCTCATACCTTTCATTTTTATCCCAAATTATAATAACTTATAATTTCCTCAAACCCAACTATCATATAAAACCAAATGGTTATTTATAACTATATTCACAAGAGAAAAGATAATTCTTCCTCAAATATCATTCTAACATGGAAAACTCTAGGGTTAAAAATACAAGAGAAAATTATTCCAAAGTAAACCCATCAACAAGGAGCACTAATACTTTTTAAACATTTCTCTAACCATTTATTTCCACATCACTTCTTCTTTGAACAAAAAAATATCCTATAGAATAGGGCATTCACTCGGGTAATGGCCAGGTCTCCTATATTTACGGTAAATGACTATAAATGGACTCTTGGGACCATTTTTATCTTCTTCTATAGTAATCTTCATTTTTATTCAACATTTCTTCACTTTATGTCCTTCCTTCCCGCATGTAAAGAATTTCTTTGTCCCATTGAGACAATTTACTGGGTGTCTCCTTCCATATTTCCTGCATGATTGAAATTGAGGATTCTTTTCTCCATGGTCTCCACTACTGGAGCTCTTATCATTCATCACCTTTCTCTTCTTTATTGAGTCCGGTAATTGGTTAATATATATATTGTTGATCATATTTTTGGAAAATTGATTTGGTATAAAGACGATATATTTTATGCCTATCAACATTCCATTTTGTTGCTCATTTCCACCACAGTTCCCACCATGTACATCATTATCAAAGTCACTATGACTTCCTTGGAATCCAGCCATTGACTAAAACCAGAAAGCATTGTGTCGGTAACAGTAGTCATAAAATCATTTAGAGATTAACAAGTCCCCATATTCTCAATTTGAAACACATTAGGATTAACCAAGGTCATTTACTCTCATCTTATATATTTAATACTTCAAATCGGTTAGTAAAGAAAATGTAAATTATCCTAATCATATCCCCCGGGAGTGTCGTAACCAAGAGTGCAGCAAGGCCCGTTGTCGTGCACCAGTTCCTGTTCGAGTCTAGCTCAAAGCGGTGTTTTCGGGTTTTAACCCTAGGTACATCTGTGCCAGAGCCACCTCTACCTACTCGTATCCAGATAGGGATGTATTGCTCGGAAAACTCACAAAATCTCTACAATACCAAAATTCTAGGAAGTTCTTCTATACTAATCCTAAAAGTTCATCTTAGTTCTACGTGCTCTAATCAGAGTTTATCTAAATCTAGCTTCCAAAGTTTGTACTAAACATCCTCTGATACCAATTGTAATGCCCCGACCCTAGATACCCAGATTCGGTGCATTATTACATAACATTGGAATGATCACAAAGGATCAAGTCTCGAAAGACTGATTAGTTTAGTAGTCTTGGAAACACTAGACATATTCATAAGTCTTACATTACATCATAAGGTAAAAAAACTACTAAAACATCTTTTCTTCATATCCCCTCATACTATCCCTGCAGGTCATTTATAAATTACTTCTTCACATCCTGGGAAAAATAAAACATTGAAATGGGTGAGATCAGATGCTCAGTAAGGATAAAAATATAGCAGAAGCTTTCATAAGTAAGCATAAACACTTAAAGCAATTTATAACTAAAACAAAAGCCTTTTAAACTTGATCTCCAGCATAATATGGAAAAGATAAAGTGAAATAATGCCATTTACTTATTCACATGGATATTCTACTAGTCGAACTATCACATGAAATATCAATAACCACTTTCATAATGATGGAATGCATAATTCCAGACTATCATAACCACATAGCCAAGGCCTCGTGCCAAGACTACAAATAATATTTTGCCAAGGCCTTGTGCCAAGACACTAGTTTGTCTCATGAGACCTACCGATGCATCGAGGAGCTATAGCGGGCTCCACCCGTCACTTACTAAGTCCAATGCATTCCTCATATGAACAGGTTTAAACATAACATAAACATTTGTATTAAAACTAGCATACGAAATGTCAATACTTTAACCACAAACCATGAATGGTATAAACATAGCACATCCACAGTAGAAAATAACTCATTTGCTACAATATGGAAGATTGTATTGTATCAGATTAACGTCAATCGATAATAATGAATGATATTGACATAGATGAAAATAACCATCAAAAATATTTGAGAGAAATATCCCCCTTTTCTTGAAAACATTTATAAGTCACACTATTTGTCAATAAGCCGTTTAAAAATAGATTTTTGAATCAAAGTGTCCCATACCACTTTGAAACTTTCAAATGGAGTTTTAATTTTAAGACATTAATGTCCATATAAATAAATCTCTAAAATCATTTTTTAAAACATGGTCATTAATGAGCATGATTTAGAAGAATAAGTCTTTAAAACATTTAAAAATGATATTTTAGTTAAGGATTCTAACCAAAAGAGAGACACTTGAATGAAAATAATTGAGGTAATAAAAACTTAGTAATATCATGAGAATAAAGGGATTCATGATATACAATGTCAAAGTACATTATATACACCACATAAAAGTGATTTGGTGTATAACAACAAAGAAGTCTCAATGGAATGTAAATTGAGATGAAATCTATCATAAAGGTCGTATCCTTAAGTTAAGGATAAATAAACGACATAGTTATGTGTGACAAATATAAATACACTAAATATGATTGGATATTCAGTGTAAAACAATCAAAGGACATTCACACATAATCTTGTAAAAACAACACCAATGAATTGGATGTTTAACTCAACAACTGAAGAATGAGTTAAAATTACTCTTATCAAATTCATATCGATGACTTGAGAAATTATCAATGGAGTGATTATGTGTATCAAAATTATATCCAAAGAAAAGGGTATTTTAAATTATGACATAAGAAAATGAACAGTGATTCCACACATAATCTCGAAGTAAAATAATCAATGAAGTTTGCGTAAAGCTGAATGAGTGGAAATTGAACTTTCAAATTCCCTTATCGATTTGGTAACTTATGAAACATGAACTCATGAAAGAAGGATCATAAAATTATGATGTAAATACCCATAAATTTGATGTATATTACAAAATGAATACAATCATGGGCAGCACACACACCACATGCAATAAATAAGTGGTGATCAATGGAAATATCACTGAATTAAAAGTGAGATAAGAAACCCCTTACTTTGTACTTTTTCCTTGGTTGAAGGTAGGTTAACCTCCTGTATAATGGTGAAATAATTTTTATTGAATTATACAAGAATCATTTACATTAATATGATATCATATATGATCTTTTAACATTTATTTGTTAATAATATCTTATTATTATCGTCATTTCGGGTGTTAACTTACTCGTTTTCCTTTATATTCTTTGTTACGTAAGCCGTGTTTGTTATGGATAGGTTGTATATTATTCATATCCAGAATTATATCAAGTCCTTAAACATTATTTTTAAATCATCAAATGATAATTATACTTGAATGGATACGATGGAGAATGAATCTCATCGCTTTCGTGGAGACGGTAGTCCGTACATACGCACGAGCGAAAATATCATTATTTTGATGTTAAAATAATATATAATTGGATGGTATATCATATAGAAATAATAATTATCATGTTATATTTATTATTTACATGAATTACACATCATTATTAGACCCATCAAAATAATAATTTATTGAATGACAATTACACCACGACGTGGAGACGGTAAGCCGTACTTACACACGTATGGTGACATGTCATTCAAAGGATGGATAGAGTACTGAATATGGTTGTACCATATTTATAACAATATTATAGTATATAGGAGATACTTGATTAATTATTTTATAATTAAAATAACAAAGAAAGAAGACGTTGAAGAAGAAAATAATTTGAAAAAGGGTGGTAAAAACATTACCTCTTCTTCGGGTTCTTCCTTCGGATTTGATCAAAAGGGCTCCTTAAGATGGATTTATGATCCAAATAAGGACTTTAGGTTATATTGAGGGAACTTGAGAGAGTATTTGGGCAGGGGTTGTCCGAACCAAAAGGCTTTTAAGGTATTAATTAATGAGAAGGGGGGGTTCCCTTTTATGAGAGGGGTGAGGGGAACCTTTGGAAAAGCTAGAAATATTATTTTATAATAAATTCATATTCGGTTTCTAATGGATAAAAAGTGAATTCTTTAAAGTTTAAGGTAAGGATAGGTCTAAAACCACTCAACCAATATAATTTATACAGGTTTGGGTCATTATATAAACCTTATCTTTAAGTATTAACCCTTAGTTAATTAGTTTCACTTTTACAATGTCACTTTGTATTTTAATATTATATGGTTAATAAACTTACTATATACATCCAAGAGACCCAAAAGTGGTCCATTAATGATACACCTATCATGATACAAGTCTATTGGACGAACCTAATATTTTTAGGAATTTAATATCAATTAATAATATAATATTTGTTTTAAAAACTCTTTTATATCAATTTTGACACTATTCAATAATTGATTTTTGTGAAACTTATAACAGAATGATTAATTCGAAAAAAGTCAATTTAATCAATCCTAATATGTCATATTAACCTATAAAATTAGTTTAATTCAGTAAAAATTTCCAATTATATTTATTTGGGTATTTATAATTTCAATTATTTTAATTTTTCACTATTATGTTAATTACTACATCATCATTGTGTCATAAATAAATTAAATTATTTAATGTCTAAAAATTATAAATAAAATATCATTATGTAGGAAATATTTTTATATTTCTAATGAATATTTATAATCTAATTTATCTTATGTGTAACCCTATATTAAAAATGTTTTAGTAAATAAACTATGATTTCAACTCTTTTAACTCTTTTTCGAATTAAATAATAATAAATGTCCTAATCTAAACCAAGTGGACCTAAATGATAATAGTTTACTCCTAAGGTTGTTTTTGGTCGAGATACTCTTATCCAATAGAATTATGACATGTGTTAGGGTAATATTAATATCATTTTTACCCTTAATTACCCTATTTACTTTTAACCATGGTAAATAAAAGTAAAAGTTACTATTCATCAAAAATCATTTTCATCTAATTGAACCACATTTTACTCCTTGATATTAACCGTGTCTCTCGGATTTTCAAAATTCTACTCATAGATGCGGTAAAATTAAGTTTTATGAAAAAATTCAGTTTTTTAACTACCACTTAGTGGTTTCACTATTCATCAAAAAATGAAAGTTTCCAGAAAAATACCAAAAATTAGGCCTAAGCTATATTTTATATTATGAATTCAAAAAAATGATTTCTATTTTACCAAATTTAAAACATATCAGTTGAATTAATTAATTTAAAAATTAATTCTCGTCGTCAAAACAAATAGCGTGTTTTTAAGAGATAATAACTATCAAAAGATTGACATTTGTTTATGTCTGGTTTATATGTGAAATCTCATCCAGTGACCAACATTGTATTAAATTGTAAAAATATATTCTAAATATACTTTTAAACCACTGAAATTAATAATTTATCACTATTAATTATTTCGATTAATAAAGTTGTTTTTAATTAAAATTTAGTAATTTTCACTATTCATCAAAATATGAAAGTTATCCGGAAAGTACCAAAATTTCACCCTAAGCTTATTTCAATATTAAAAATCCAAAACTGAAGTCCATTTTGAAAGATAAAATTTATAAAATTTCAAAAAGTATGTATTACTATTCATAACGGCTAGTTTGATTGGTTGTAGTGTGTTAGAATCTCGAAGTTGCGTACAATGCACGTCATTGCATTATTTAAAGGTAAACATACCGTGGAAGCTTGGAGTGTTACAATCTGGATTCATGATTGACCAACTAAGCCTTAGTGATCTTTATAAAGCATCATATTTGCGAGAAACAAATCCCTACGGAAGTTCAGGTAATAATCATAAGGGTAAGTGTGTTCAAAAACCTATGTGTCAAAGATGTGGAAAGAAACACCTAGGAAAATGTTTCAAAGGGACAGAAAGATGCTATAGATGTGGAAATGAAGGTTATAAAGCAATAACATTCCATGGAAAAAGGATGCATCTACTGGACTCTAGGAAAGGGAAAGAAGTCCTTTCCGAGGGATCAATTGAATGTTTTAAATGTGGTGTGCATGGTCATTATGCAAACACATGTCCAACAAAAAAGTTTTGGGAATGGGATCACCAGGATCATACAAATATTCTTTTACCAATACCTAATGCCATTCTGATTGAGGATGAAGAAACTGACAATGACCAATGAAAGGTGTGGATTATTTCTTAACATATGTTTTCATATTATTGAAATCTTAGGATATGATTCATGATTTTGTTTGTAGGAAAGAAGTATTTCAGAATAAGTTGTAAAGGAATGGTTAATGGATCATGAAGAATGTTGAATGAGTAAGAAGTCAACATATAAGCGATTCATGAGTTAAGGTAGAATTTAAGATGGTGAAATGCTTAAAAGTAATAAGGCTCTTCTGATGATGGGATTACATTAGAAGACTTTTTATAGTATGTGTAACCCTGATTTTGATATATGAAAATTTTATTCAAGGAATAATTATCTTCTCTTTTGTGTATATAGTTATAAATAACCATTTGGGTTTATATGATCCTTGAATTTGATGCAATTACTGGTTAATACATTTTTGGATTCAAAAAGAAAGATATTAGATAACCTTTGTGGTTAAAATATTTTATGGTTATTTTTGAGGAATTTATGTCTTTTTGGGAATGTTATAAAATTTTGTAGTTTTTGAAAAGGGACAACACACAATCCGTGTGACAACCCATCGTATCAGACGAAGCTGTGGGAATCGAACCCACAACCAAAGTGCGACTAGTATTTATTGCCTACTACTGGACTACGTGAAGTCCCTGGTTAGTATGACTAATTCTTTTTAGTTAGATGATCTTATGAATCAGGAATAATTTGATATTGGGTTATATATGGAAATGATTAACCTATCGTGGAGGATATGTGATTAGGTTAATTACTTTTCAGTATGATACTTTAAGAGTAACTGATGTTATTTGGAGATAAATGATAAGATTTACCTTAGAAGACTTTGTGATTAAATCCTTCATAGATTTGGGTTTCAATCTTAGTTTGGATTAATTTGAATAATTTTATGGATAACTGTTTATTTAATGGTTTTTCTTGAACCTTGGGTTCTTTTTGTTGATTTTTGGAGATTAAGAGAAGTATTTATTTTTAGAAAGGATTATCCTTTTGGTGATTATCTGATCTTGTACTAACAGTTTTGGTTTTAGATGATGTCTAAATACAAGGGAAATATATAGTTCTCCTTTTGTGGATTATGTGATTCTCTAGAATATGATTCTTGTTCTTTTGATGTGACCAAGTCTTTTTGAATGCTCGTCGTTTAGAGAAATGATTAGTTTTGGTAGAAACTTATTTAAAGATGAAACTCTACTTGAAGGTAAGTATATTTCCTTATGTTTTAATTCTATGTAGAAGATTAATTACTCAAAATTATGAAAAGGAAGGTAAAACAAAAACGTTGTTGGTTTAAATTTCCTACTGGGTAATCAAAGACTGTTTACACACATCATAAGTTTGTGATTTTCTTGTGGTTAACTTTCTCATAATCATGTTTCCTATCACTCTTCATCAGAACATTATCCTTTTTTTCTCCATATCCATGTTTTCATGGAATCATAGTATGGTTTAACTCGGGTGACCATTTTACTTCTCTTTCTTTTTTTTAAAATTATAGTTTTACTGACTCTTTTTCTGATATTGGACTTTCAATAAAGTTTCCGAGCCCAAATTTTAAAATTATAAGGACACAATTCCCAAAAGTGGGGAAGGATGCAACATCCCAGGTAAATTAAGAATATGAAATTTTCATATTTATTAATTTTTGAATTAAATATTAATTTTACTTTAAAAAGGTTTCTATGTTCGATAGCGTACCTGATACGCAACAACGGGTTTCTTTGAAATCATACGTTTCACACTAATAATATATTATTTTAAATGGTAGTTAACTCCTAGACATTGTATTGGCAGGAATGGATGAAACTAACTTCAATATGATTATAAATGTTCGGTAAATGTATTTAAATTTATCCAATAAAAGTTAGAGGCATAAAATGTGAATGAATCTAATTTTAAGCATAATTTACATTAAAAGGCCGATTTATCGCCTTTTAAAGGAGAACCCTTTTTAAATATAGTTTTGGTCAGTTTAATACATTCTATATGACCAAATAAAATCCTTCTTTAGAATGGGGACATCAAAATTTACTTTGTGTAAATTTTTGGAATTTTTCTAATAAAGTTCATTTTTTAATGAATAGTGAAAAATATTGTATTTTAATTCAAAAGTGCATTTTAATCTAATTTATTTATATGGTTATATTTTCTTTTTAATTGATTTTAAATTTAAATTAAAATATATTTTTACCATTAAATCCAATGTTGGTCATTGGAATTAATTTCACTTTGAAATTGGATATAAACAAGTATCAATCTTTTGATAGTTATTATTTCTTAAAAACGTGCTATTTGTTTTGATAATGGGAATTAATTTCAAAATTTATGAATTCCCTTTATATTTTTTGAATTTGAAAAAATAGACATCATTTATGAATTTATAAAATCAAATATACCATAGGCTGAATTTTTGGTATTTTTCTAAAAAACATCAATTTTTGATGAATAGTGAAACCACTTAGTGGTAGTTAAAAATACTGAATTTTTTCATTTAAATGAAATTTTACCTCTTCGGTGAATTTAATTTCAAAAATCCGACATAAAGTTTTGTTATAAAGAAGTAAAATTTGGTTAAATAAGATGAAAATAATTTTTGGTGAATAGTAACTTTTGACTTTTATTTACCGCGATTAAAGTTAAATAAGGTAATTCAAAGTAAAAAGAATATTATAATAATTCAAAATTACCTTAACACTTGTCCAAAATTTATTTTTTGAGTCATTTATGAACATGGGCATCTTTGGGTCGATTTGGGGACCCCATTGAGCCACTTGGGAGTGATAATGACAATTTAGATTAATTAACTTAAAGTAAAGGAAAAAATGACAAAAGCAAATATATTTTAGTAAATTAATTTTTATATGGTGTTATATAAGTCATATTTTCGACTGTAAATATTCTTTAGAACTATAAAAAGATTTCCTACATGTAGTATTTTTTTTATAATTTTTAGACATCAAATAATTTAAATTGTTTATTACACAATAATGAAGCAGTGTTTACCTCATTAAAAAATCATTTAAATAAATAAGATTATAATGAATAAAATATTATCCAAAACCTATCCAATTCCTATTGGATTATTTTATTTCAACCTTGAGTCATCTTATCTTAAACTATAATTATTTTTTGGACTATTAGAAACCGAATATAAATATATAATAAAATAATTTTTTCACAGTTTCCTAAAGAGACCCTCCTCTCCCTTATAAAAGAAGACCACTTCTAACAAATTCCACACACCTCTCAAGCCTTTTGGCTCGCCCAAACTCTGTCCAATTAAGCTCCCTACATCCCTATCCTCCTCCTAGAAGCCTTACCTTAGAAATAAGGTATTTCAAGAAGTCCTTTGGTTCAAACCAAAGGGAGTTACCCAAATTAAAGGTAACAGTTTCTCTTAATTTGTTTTCTTTTATTTTACTTCTCCAACCCCTAAACTCTTTTATTACTTTCTTTTGTAATAGAACCAGTATCCTCAATATACTATTATGTTTTTATGAGAAGTATTCAAATTAAACATACACACACCTCCATATAATGGATGAAGAACATAATGTTTCTGTGGATGGAAAACTAACGCCTCACGAAATGATGATTGTTCATATATCTCGAACCGCCTCTCATGGTGGCCATTATGATGGAACTGTATTTATATGTGATATATATTATTTTTATGTTTCCTTTATGCTTCTTTATTTTCCATTTATATCATGGCTTTATGGTTTCCATAGTGGGTAAATATGATAATCTCATTTGAGGAAGCGCGGACTACCGCCCCCTCAAAGTGATGTGACTCATTAATGCCTTATGTGGGATATATAAAGGATATAGATAATGATAATATATATGATATTATACTGTAATTATAATATACCTATTTATAATTATGTTTTAATTCCATTAAAATAAGAAATAGAAATGAAAGTAGTGTTCATGCGTACGTACGGCTTACCGTCTCTATGAACGGTGCATTTCATCTCTTACATCTAAATGTTATGTACTACTATAAATACATGTATATACTGGATATATATGATATATATGATATTTAAATCATGAATATCATTCTGTATATAATGAACCTTTGACCACATGAATAGCATGTAATTATAAGAAGTCCATTTTTGACTCAAGTACCAAATATCGACAAAATGAACATTATTAACTAAAATGATTAAATAATATTTATAACATGGTAATAAGTTATATAAAAGGAATAATAAACTTGAAAAATGTTCTTAACCAAGTATAAATTAACTTTAGTTTATTATTCAGGAGATTAAAGAACGATCGAGTCAATTCGGACACGAGGTAAGGGATTTCTTATCCCACTTTTAATTCTGTGAGATTTCCATTATTCGCCACTTATTTATTGCATGTGGTGTAATGTGTAATACCATTGATATATATTATGATTATTATCTTTATATTAATGGTATTATGTTATTCATTTTTTGTTCATTAAATTTTGGTCATGCGAATCGATTTGATTACAATGAAGTAAGAGTTTTTCATCTCACTTTTTATTCCCGTGATATTCATGCTATATTTGCCACTATTTCATTTTGTGTGGTGTATTTACTACCCATGATTGTACTAATTATATAGTATTCTTTCATTTATGAGTATTTACATCTTCATTTTATGATCCTTCTTCATGTTTTGTACGTTACCAAATCGGTAAGGGGACCTTTCACCCTCCTCTATTTAGAAGACTTATTTTTATTATGTCTTTTAATTTACATCTTATTATGTTGGGATATGTTATTTTATATCTCCATTGATGTAAAAATTATGTCCAAGTGATGAGATACCCTTTTTATCTTATCAACTCATTTTCTGAATTTTAAAGTGATGTCGTTAGGCTGTGAAATTTTTACAAGGGAACTTCTTAACCCAATTTCAATTCTTTGGCTTCAACTTATACTTATTGAATATGTCATCCAATGAATATGAGTGAATGACCCCTAATTGTTTTACACCTAATATCCACTTATATTGGGTGTATTTATATTTTTCACACATAATTATGTGATTGATTTATCCTTAATTTAAGGATACCGTCTTTATAAGGATTTCATCTCAATTTACATTTCCATTGAGACTTCATTGTTGTTATGCACCAATTAACTCTTATATGGTGTATATACTGTACTTTGACATATTATATCATTAATACATTTAATATCATGATATTATAAAGTTCGGATTAAAAGTTATTCCTCAATTATTTTTATTCAAGTGTCTCTCTTTTTGATAAAAAAACTCTTTAAGTCAAATATAGTTTTAAATGTTTTAAAGATTTATTCTTCTAAATATTTCTCATTAATGTCAATGTTTTCAAAATGGGTTTTAGGATTTATTTATATGGAAATTAATATTTTTAAATGATAATTCATTTAAAATCTTCAAAGTGGTATGGGACACATTGATTCAAAAATCTCTTTTTAAAAGGTTTTGAAAATGATTTGATAAAACATTGTTTATTTCAATATCTTGATTTGATATATTGGAATGTGGAAAAGTAATATTTCTTTTATACATCTGTTATATGTTATGGTTATTGGGAATTGTTTACATATATGGGTGGTTCCGTGATAAACCTAGGGCGGGTGAACCCGAGATAGCTCTCCAATGCATTGGGTAACATGACAGAGGTAAACGTGATGTTTCTCCTAAGAGATTTAGGGAATATACTGTGATGGGTATTCCAAGTGTAACTCCCTACGTAGATGTGATAGCTACAATGTAAGTTTGATATGGATGCCATAATTAATCTTTATTATTTATGATTTGTGTGTGTTATTCATAAATCTTATGATTTCATAAGGTATGTTAGGATTGAAAAGTATGGTTTCATGGATTTGTATTTATTGTTGGGCTAATTTTTTGCTTCCATATTTTATAACCCTTACTGAGATTTTTATGCTCATCCCAAGTTTTTGAAATGTTTTCCACAGGACTTAAATATGAATAGGTTCAAGGATGGGATCAATGAAAAGTCATGTTGTCTAAAACATTGAACTAGACATCTGTCTTTTTAAGAGTGTTTATTTTATAAAAAAATGGATACTGAGTAGTAGTGTCTACTTGTAATATTCAAGTTGTTATGTAATAGTTATGGCCTAATTCTCTAAATCTCTAAACCTAAAAATATCCCTAATGTGAATTATTCATTTAATTCAAGATTATATAATGTTTAAGGTCGTGTCCTTATAGTAACCCCACCCATGTGAGTATAAAAAAAATTAGGTACCATGTAAATACGAGTGAATATTTTAAAAAATAACAATTTAGTTTTGATATTATTGTGAGTACTAAATATTTAATTACAATTTAAATTATAAAATTTTTGTAAAATAAAATTTATTTTGATAAAATTTATTTTTAAATAAATATTTTTATATACTATGAATTATGGTTAATTTTACAAGACCTCAGTTAATTTTTGAATGTATTATAAAATCAATTTGAATTTATAAATATTTATTTTTTAAGAAAATGATTAGTTTATCTAAAAATTAAATATCTCTTATTTAGAAAATTATTTTGATAAAATGGATTTCATTTTTGAATTCTACACATTTAAAAATGGTTAGGGTAATTTTTTGGTATTTTTTTGAAATACTTGAATTTTTGGTGAAAAGTGAAACTCGATAATTTGTGAAATCTACTAAATAAATTAATTTATGCATCAATATTGAGTCATGTATGATTTAAATAACCATTGGTTTGAAATAACATGAACTTATTACTGTTTTTAGTCACAAGAATGAATATTATTCATATTCTTGAGCTAAAATAATAAAATAATGATGAACATATTTGGAAAACCCTCCTCTCATCCACTATAAAATCCACCCATCACTCCCTTTTCTCTTCACTCCTCTCAAGACTTGTTCATTGTCTAAATTATTCTAAAATACACTCCAAATATACTACCCATTTCCATTATCCTTTGGTCTCTTCGATAGACCAAATCCTCACCCCTAAATAGGCTTTTAAAGAAGATAGATTCAAGAGGTAAATTCCTCTTTTCATTTCATTTATTTTCTTTTAAGTTTCGTTCATTATTTTACTTTCCTCAAATTCTTTCCACAAAATGTTATGATTACTCTAGTACCTTAAATGTACTGGAATTTTTTTATGATAATCAAATAATCCATCATCATTTCTCTTTTCCCCTCTTTTTATACTATAAATGAAAACACCATTTGAGATTTGGTAATTTATCACATTCAAGGATGATGGGTTTTCAGCTTCTATTATCATCTTCAATTCTAGTAATGAAACCATTTTTATGGTTGAAACAAATCATAATATATATTATATATCTTATTTAATTTTCAATAATAATTTTTGTATATGTGGTACTAATTTATAAAATAAAATGAGTTCATGGTGATCGAAAAACCACCAAATTAATCCAAGCGTGTATCAGTAAAATTTTATCTAATGATTCATCCCCACCAAAAGTAAACAAATGACATATATGATAATGTATCCTTTGGTATGAGCATTAATAAAATATATCATAAATTCTGTAATTCAATTCTAACTTTATATTAACTTCCATACAAATGACTAGATCATGAAAACTAATGCAACGAGCACTCACAAACAATGATATTGAATCTCATAACCCATAAAAATGACCATAAATGAACTTAATAAAATTATAATAAATAAAATAAATTTCTAATAGGTTCTAAATTATGTTATTAATAAGTATAATTTCATATTCTAGGACCTTAAGTTCAAGAGAGGAACATATTCATACATAAGGTAAGGGTTTTCAACCCGAACCTCCATTTTCATTCAGGTTACTCTTTGTCAATATTAATCCCAAATTAATTCTTATTAATTATTATTTAATAATTATAATTTATGTGTTACTATACAATATATGTGCAACAATATTGAATCAGTCTTTAATTTATGGAGATATTGATGTTATAAAAGGATTTTCAAAAATTCTTCCCCTAATACAAGCCTGATTCAAGAGAATTTCTTGAATTCATACCTATTTTGAATGGAACTCTATAATCCCTTTTTAGAAAAAATTATTTTATAAGATAACTCATTTATTATGATAAAACTATAATCTTTTTCTTATGGTTTTATACAAATATTTTTTCAAAAGAATACGTCTTTTCAAAGTAAAAGAGTATTTATCTTGAGAATTACTCAATTATTTTACATGAGTAATTTTTTCTACTTCAATGCACTTGTTGAGTATTATGTGTAATTGGGCCTAATAATTTATGATATCATATATCATATTTTATTAAATGGTGTATAATTAGTTTGATTATGGTTATTCTATCTTGAAACCATTCACCATATTACTCTGAATGGTTAGTGTGTGTAAAAATTTATTTACTTTTCATATGTTAGTTTCAATATGAATGTATATGTTATTTATATTTATCCCCATTAATATGAGGAATTATACTTAGTAAGTGATGGTTGGGGACCACTATAGGCCCTTGATGCATCGATCGGTCTCATGAGACAAAATATATATGGACTGTGTTGAGGCCTTTCCCATTTTCAGATATGGGTTTAGTTGAGGCCTCAATAATTTTTGGTTGTCTTAGACAGGGTCTTGATGGTATATTTCAGAATGTATGGAATAAAGAATTTCCTCATAATGAAAGTAGATATTTATAGTCCACATGATTATTTGACTAGTATAATATCATTAGTTAAGTTTTATGACATTATTTAATTAGGTTTTATTCCTTCTATATTATGGTCATGTATATATTTAAATGCATTCATTTTTCTTTATTCAACATGCCTAGTGTTTACATTTTCTTTTTCTGTGTAATTTACCCTTACTTAGAAGCTGATCTCACCAGTTTCTCATGTTTTATTTTTCCTGGGTTGTGAAGAAGTATATTATGAATGACTTTCAAGGATAATCAAGGAGATTTTGTGTGATTCAAAAGAAGTTGATATGTTGTATTTCCTTTCAAGTTGTAATGTTGAACTTATGTATGTTTCTTGTTTTCTAATGCTACTAAACTATTTTTTCCTCAGGGATACGACACCCTTGTTTATATTCCAATGAAATAAAATAATTCATCGACTATAGGAAACGGGGGTCGGGTCATTAGAATTACTAAATTGAGAAATTTGTTTGATCGTAGAAATGATATTTAACATTCCAACTACCATATAATTTGGATTAATGGGAGTACATTCATTGAATTATATATCTAACTTAGCATTAACATGGTTCCTTCATGGTAAAACTATTTACTAAAACCAAATGGCATATTGTGAGAGAAAATAATCACGGTAGGGAAACACGTAATTATGAGAAATCACTTATAGTATGTCTAAATAATGAAACATTATTCTTTAATTTATAAAACATTAGTGAATACTAGGTTTTTCATATTCTTAATCTATTTAAATCCATCATAATGGTTTATAAATAGTTATTTAATTTCTAAATAATATCCCTAGGGAGTGTCAAAGTAGGTTTGTAGCAAGGTCATTTCCCTGCACTTGGTGACGATCAATTCTAACAGAATACACCATTTTCAGATATGTTGCCTCTTGGTACCTCTATGATAGATCTTAATCCAATTACACTATCCAAGGAGAGATGTAATATCTTAGAAACCACTCACTCAATCCTTTACAAAAAATCCTAGACATTTTTCTATGCTTTTCTTAATCCTTTGACTTATCCTTGGGCACGTCTTCTGGGATCTCACTAAGGGTATCTCATTATAGTTTCAAATGGTTAATTAAACTTATCCTTTAATACTAACTATAGATACCTTGTCTTATCATACATATATATTAAAAAATTCTTGAGGAGTATTCATTACATTATACAAACACACGCCATAGAACCATAATAGTTTAGTGTTTTGGAAATTGGGAAACACAAACAATTCGTTCATAGGTAAACTACATCATCTCCCACTAATATATTCACTAATAGAACTCATCATATATGTATAATATGTAATACATTTCTTCGTAACCTGGGGAAATGAAATATAAGAAACTATGAGGTCATATGATCAGTAATGGTAAACAAGGGAGACACATAAGAAAAACACAAACATAATGGTACAATAACATAAGAATAAAATTTAAAATCATACCCTCCATAAAAAATATCATAATAATGATTCATGTAATAATTATTGGAAGTTAACAATACATGGATCATTAGTGAATCAAAGAACTTTTTCCGTGAGAGGATAACATTAGCATAATACATTGACTTTGGTCATACAAATAGAATGGAAAATCTTTTTCATATTAGTCAAGGCGCATAGCCATGGAAATCATGGTGTAATGGGTTCAGTACTCAACCCATTATAGTAGTTGAGGTTGACTCCCAAGACTATAATAGTATACAAAGGCTGTTATTAAACTCAGTATACTTACAATTCCATTCCTATCTATCTCATAAGGTATAAGTCTTTACAAAATACATTAGAGGGTTAAATAGTCACAGATGTCTCACAATGAAAACAATATAAATGTGAGCTAAGTGATCAGAAAACATTCATGATATCATAACTCAGGAAATGAAATGGTATTTATAAACATTTTTTCATATCATAACCTATATAAAAGGCATAGGTTTCATAATCATTTCATCATTTCATTATATTATACCATGTTAAAAGAAGTGGGTTTGATGAGAGTTCTATCATGGTATTACCAATCAAAGGAAGTAGGATTCATAAATATGTTTTCAGGATAAACCATTAAGATAAATAATTATAATGGTATAAATGGTTTACAATCCCATAAAATCATAAGTTACATCAATGGATTTCATCTTACATGGAAAATGATTTTCATCAATCATTTAAAATATTTCTTGAGGAAAATATCATTACAATTTTGAAAAACACTTTTTAAAACATAAATATATTGAAAATATTTTCTTTTGAAATAAACATTAAAACATATCAATTCTGCTTCAAATAAAATAATGATCATAATTATGGGATGTTTCGTTCATTCCATACATGTTAAAATAAACATTCCTTTCACATTTTTGGTAAAATCCAAATAGAAATTGTTTTAAAAATGACAGGGTGATTCTTTAAAAAAAATTAAAAAATAAAACCTTGGTGAAAATTACTTTTAAAAATCATATTTTGATATGAAATAATTTTTGAAAATATTTTTAGAAAACATAGTTTTGTAATAAAAAGGGGTCTCAACCAAAAAGATGATTTTTCATAAAAATATTCTTTTTGAACTGTTGACTACATAAAGTGATTAAATTTAGGGAAAAATTTATTCTAATGAAATAAATAGAGGAGAATAAAATTCATGAGTTTCTTGACAAATTGATCATTATATGGTATCATCAGACACCTAATCATAAACCATCATGATAAACAATGAGATCATAATATAAAATACATTACCACCTTGGTAAAAATAAATCAGAAGACCTATGAAGGAATAAAAATGAAACTTAAAAAATAATTATATTTAATAAATTCATGACATTACATGTCAATGGTTCTGTATATATATATTGTGAAATATTATAGGTGAAAAACATAACCTATGTAGTAAAGAAGGAAAATTGAGACAAAAATACCTTATCCAAAGTCTTCACATATGTCATACTCATTCAGAATTCTGGTAAAATTAATATAATTTTATTATACATATATTAAAGAAATATATATATATATAAATCTATATATTATTTTCTAATGACTTTTTATTACCTGTTTATTAACAATTCCATGTTAAAGTCACATTTCAGAAAATAACTACTTTGTTTTTAGCGTATTTTTGGACTTGTGTTTTTTGTCATATAAATTAAATAATGGTTTAATAATATTAGTAATTTAAATCATTATATATAAAAAATAAATTTATTACATATTTATTTATATTAATCCATAAAATTTAGTTATAATAGAGGCAATACATTGTTGATGGAGATGCTAGACCATTCATACACATGCACGTTGTTTCCATTATCATGTCAGACTGAAATAATAAAATTAAATAATATATTATCATTAAAAATCATTTTTATTTGAAATATATTTGATATTATGATAAAACCCTTTCTTAATACCTTCTATGTAAATCATTAATGAATTACATTGTTTCACGATCTGTAGCCCGTTGTACACATGAGTGACATTGTCGTATTCCCAAAAATGGAAATGATAAAGGTATGTGTGATATAAAAAATTCCAAACCCATTATAAAATCATTAATAAAATAAATAAATAGTAAATTAATTGTTCTTTAAAACCAATATTAATGGTAATATAAATACAAATTACATCGGTTTGCGAGGTGGTAGTTCTTCGTACACCCAAACATTGGTTTCACAACCAATAAAATGGAAGTGGGGATAGTTTTAGGTAATTCCCCTAAATTACCAATATGTAGTTATATATAATATAATTATTTTATTATATCAAAATTTTAAAATAATAATTGACATAATTTTATGATGAAACAAATCAAAAAACATTTGATGGTGAATGTTACCTCTTTTTTAAGTATCCTCCTCATGTTTGAACTAAAACCCTTAATCTGTTAGATTTATATCAAAAGTAAGGAATATAGGTTAAGGGTAGATAATTTTGGAAGTTATTTGGGTAGTTATTTTCCTAACCAAAATTTTTATAATTTTTAAATAATATTAGATAGGGGTTTCCTTTTATAAGTGGAACATGGTATTTTTTTTAAAAAAATTAAGTGCTCCAACATTTTTTAGGTGTCACAGCGTTAAAAAATAGTCCATTGTAGAACCTTATAGGTTTAATAGTATAAATATGTGAATATTAGTTTTTATTAAAGTTTATTGTTAATTTATCACTTATATTTTTAGTTTAAACCCCCAATAAATCCATTTTTACCTTACAAATGGTAATTAATTTTTACTATTTTTCCTAATTCTTTTGGTCAAAAATAAAGTTGAACTTATTAGTTAGTATAAATTATCCTATTTCAAAATATTTAATCCTTTTTTACAATTTAAATTCACATCATAGAAAAATTTTAAATTTAAAACAATCCCACTGACGTGATGAGAATGTTGTTTTTTAATGAAAAATTATCGAATGTTTGAAATAACTTCATATCAAAATTCAATATAAAATTTAATTAATTGAACTAAATATAATATATATATATATATATATATATATATATATATATATTACCTAGTTTTTACTTTAAATACAATTTAAAATGAAATATAACATTATAAATAATATAAATGAAAAAGAAGTTTTCAATTAAAATTCAATATTTTTCACTATTCATCAGAAAATAAATTTTTTCAGGAAAAAAAACTTAACACTAAGATAATTTTGAAGTTATGATTTGAAAAGAAATTATATTTTATCAAATTTATTTTCTAAAAGTTTTAAAAATTATTTTTTATATAAAATAAAAAAGAAACATACTTTGAGAAAATAGTATTTTTGATATATATATAAAGACATTAGTGAAAACTAAGTAAATTTTTATAAATATATATCCTTCATATAAAATAATCACAATGAATATTTTAATTTTATTTATTACTATTATTATTTATATGATTAATGGCTAGGTAATAATGGTCACATTTAAGTAATTATATTTATAATATATTGTGGTTTTGTTAAAACTCAGTCTCTTCTGTAACGCACGCTATCCTAGTGTTGTGTGTAGACCAAATTTAACATGGGGTTGTGTGTACTAAAACATTCTAATAAGTATAATTTTTAAATATAATTAATTATAAATTGGGGTGTAAAATTCTACCCAAATAAAAATGAATTTCTTTATTGAAATTCATCACTCCAATACTAAAAAATTAGGATACTTGTGACTAATAATTTCATTGGGTTCCCATTTAAATTATTTAAATTGGTGGCTTCACCACAAAAAATTGACCAATTTAGTGGTATTGTTTTATAGAAAATTATCTTTATGATATTGAATATCTAATGGTTTATCCTCATAATAATGATCTTTCTCTAATGGAATGACCTCTGAGTGTACTACATGTTAAAGGTCATGTATGTGCATCCTCATGAGAGAGATATGGAGCACATCATGAACCTGAAATATGATTGGTGGAAGTTCCAAGTGACAGACCATTGTCCCATTATGATAAAAAAGTTCAAACAAATTGATATACCTAGGACTCAATATTCCATTCTTCTTGAATATCATAACCTTCTTCCATGGATAAATTCATAGAAATAACTTGTCACCAGATTCATATTATAAATCATGTCAGTGATTATTCCGATAAACATTATATCAACTCAGAGCTTCCTTTGTGTGTTTTAGAATATATTTTTTCTTCTTTTCCATTTTCATCTATCTCATATCCAAATAGCTTTCTTTCTCAAACTTCTTTCTAGTACATTGGGGCACTACATTTATTTCCATATAAGGATTCATAAGGATCCATCTAAAATACCTGTGTGAAATCTATTTTTGTATGAAAACTGATCTTGGGGAAGGGGTTGATACTGAACAATTGTAAATCAAAATAAAATGTTCTTAAGATGTTCTCTAGGGTTTGAATTGATCTTTCAGACTTACCATCTATTGGATAAAGATATGTGGCGCTGAAACACAACTCGGTATCAATAGCATGATGAATACTTGAAAATAATGTTGTGGTTAACCTTGGATCCTGATCAAAAATAATGGAATTTGGTAATCCATGCAACCTTACCATATCATTAATGTATCTCATGGAAATATGATCCAAGGATAAGTATACTCTGATTGTGATAATTTTTTATGACATTTTAAAGTGATGAATGAAAACTCATATTGCATTACTCCCTTTATACACTTTTTAGAGTCCAGTGAGAAAATACATGTTGATGTTCTCCCCTTTCTATTCTATTATGGTTAATGGTTATAACATCCCCTTTGAATATTTTATTTTATCCTTAAATTTCTAGTATATCATGAACTGAGATACAGACTCCATAATATCTCTCTTCATGTTATCCCACCAAATACATCCTTTGAAATATATATATATATATATATATATATATATCATTATACTTGTAAGATGAATAGATAATTAAGGACTATGATATTCCACTAACAACTCATTATTTAAATCTAGTATGGATGGAACACAAACATGGATCCTAAACATTATCATTCAATCATGATCAAGGTTAAATTTTGGAATATTTCTAACCTTATTTTTCATCTCTATATCCTCCTTCTATTCCGATTTAATCTTTATATGGATATATGGTTTAAAATTCAATTATGAAAGATAGTATTCTCCCCAATCCCTTGGTATTTTAAAATCCAACCCTTACAAATCTAGAAATATTGGATATTTTATAATCCTCGTCATGGATAATCTTTCATGATCCTTTTCACTCAAAGCATCGGCCACCTTGTTCCATTTCCCATTGATGAATTGTATTGAGTAGTCATAATATTGAATCAGCTCTAAACATCTTCTTTGGTTCATATTCAAATACTTCTATATGAATATATACTTCAATTCTTAATGATTGATATATGTATCACTCATTTTTTCCATAAAGATAACTCCTTCACATCCTTAATGAAAAAAATTACCATCGCTAAATTAAAATCTTGAGTTGGGTAATATTCCTTATTAATCCTAAATTTACATGAGGTGAAAGTTATATCCATTTCATTCTACACAATAACACATCCCAATCCATTATTTCATGATTTACTATAATTTAAAAACCATTCCCCACCACATAGTAATGTAATAACATGTGCACTGACTAATATTCTCTACAATTACTATAAATTTTCCACACATTCAACTGTCTAGGGGAACTTCGGTGCCTTATGAGTCAATGTTTTTAGAGTATTATATATTCATGATACATAATCCATAAACCATCAATAATATCCAGCTAAACCAAGAAAAATATGGATCTTAGTCCCCATGGTTGGTATAAGACAATATTGAATGGCCAATTTCTTTGATTGGTCTACTTATATACCCTCTATTGAGATAATACGACCTAAAAATGTAAAATTTTGGGGACAGAATTCTCACTTTGTAAATTTTTCATATACTTTATCCTTAATTAGGTAATTTAGTACAACAATCAAGTGATATTAATCATCATCAATTCTCTATGAATATAAAATAAAATCATATATAATGACTACCACAAATTGATCGTGGAATTATATAAAGACTTACTTCATTAAATCTATTAAGATTGTTAGAGAATTAATAAAACTGAAGGTAATAACTATATATTCTTAGTGTCCATACATTGTACAGAATTCCATATTGGGTATATCCTCCTTCTAAACCCTCAATTGATGATATCAAGAATGGTGGGAAATGTTGGAAAAGTATTGATCTCCACATATTTTTTTCAAAAAAATCATCAATATGGGGTAGTGGATACTTGTTCTTGGTCATGATATTTTTCAAATTCAGATAATCAATGCATAGTCGCATAAATCCATCAATAATTTTTTAAAATTATGTGTACCATAAAGTGAAACACATTGCCAAAATAATCCATTTTCAATGATCTCTTGGAGTTGCTTATTTAATTATTGAAACCCAAGTAAGGCCATTCTATATAGAGTCTTTGAAATTGGTGTGGCACCAAGTATTAGTTATATTGGGAAAACTACTTCACATATTGGTGGAATATTAGGAAACTATTCTAGAAATACCTAAAAATATTCCCACACAAAAGCAATATCATTGATGTCTCATTTTCCCCAACCATCTGAGATAAAAATAAACCCCTTATGAATGGGAATTAACACCTATAGAACGTATATGACTCCATTTAATGTAATTAATTATGATCACATTGATATACAATCATAGTTTGGTTCTGAATATCAAATGGGGAATCCCTTCCTATAAAAATAATATAGGATTTATATAGAGATAGAAAATCGATTCCCAAGATAAAATAAAATTAAATTAGAGTAAGAATGATAAGATTTTTATGAAGCCCATTCCCACCAACATAGACTAGTGAGGAATCATAGACATGATATGTGATCATCATACAATTTTTTATTTATACTGATTATCCTACAACTAATCATTTGGGTGGAATCTTGATACCCTTCTAAAATTATATAGCTTTGAACGAATGTGAATATCTGGAGTCAAATAAGACATTATTGGATTTAGAGTAGATAGTAATTGTACCTTTCATTACGTCGTTATAACACCCCTCTCCATTAATAGTGATCACATGAGATTTACCTTTCTATATTTTATTAAGAGGTTTCTACCATTGATCACAATCATTCACATCTATATTTGGTCATTGTTCAGTATAATTCACATAACCCTTTCATTTGAAACACTAGAGTTTCGGTTGACCATTCCCTATTACATTATCTCAATTCACATCAATAGGTATGTTCTTCCCATTTCTTCAACAATAATTTTCTTGATGGCCTTCTCTTCTACTTTTAAAAAATTTACCATTCCCCTTAAGAAAATTTCCTCAATTTTTCTTCCTGCACTTTGAGCCTAACTGAAAGATCCACTTATTCTTTCCAAGATTTTTTGATTTCCCATTGAACTTTATATTCCTTTTCTTATCAAAACCATGAGATTGATATGTAAATCCAACCTCAATTTCAATCACCATAACATATATAACAATATCTTCATAGATATAGATGCATATTATGGATAATGCCAATGAAATAATTGGATGTAATCCAATGAATAATTGATCAACCATACATTTAGGTTGGATGATAATACAGGAAATTTACCTCAATAGTCTTGTAATATTTTCCTCATAGGTACCAATAGATTTCTCAACATTTTTCTTTACCTCAAGGAACTAATTCTCCATTTTTTATGATGAATATTAGGAATGTACTTGTTAAAAAATTAGTTCTTAAACTCATCCAAATATATGGATTTAATTTCAACATGTTGCCTAGTATTATTGATAATATTACACCATTGATCTTCTTCACCTTCTAAATGGATGACATAAAAAATGATTTTTTCATGTTTCGAACCCTGACTAATAGAAAATATCTTTTTAGCAGTACTGAACTATTCCTCCTCAACTATAATATTAGTAGTTACACTTAAGTAAGGTGGATCTTTCCTCGTGAATCACTCAATAGATTATTCTTCCCTAATTTATTTGTTTGTAAATATGGCATGATTCATATATTTTGAATTTTATGTGGTCATAACAATGATATTTTTATTCTAATTCATATAATGTTTAGATGGTCATGAGGATAATCATTAAATTTTCTATCACAGTCAGCATTTACACGGTTACTTCTGCTTCTATCCATTTAATAAAACACAAAATACTAGTATAAGAAACAAAAATCATGATAGGGAAGATCATAATCATGAAAAATAACTTGTAGGATATATAAATCATGAAAACATATTCTTTAATTTATAACACCTTATTTTTATCCTTGGTTATTCATAGTCATCATCTATTTAAATCCATCAGGATAGTTCATAAATAGTTTGTGAATTTCCAAATCATATCCCTTAGAAGAGTCAAACCAGGTGTGTAGCAAGGCCCATTATCTTGCACTAGGTGACAATCAAGCCCCTCTCAATGCACCCTTTTCAAAGTTATTACCCCGAGCCACCTCAGTTCCAAAACCACATCCATATATAGTGTCTACATATCAATTTAATCTCTAAGAAACCACATTCTCTATCCTTCACCAAAATAGTAGGATATTTTCCTTTACGTTGACTAATCCTTATAATTATCCTTATACATTTCCTTATAGATATTACTATGGTTTTCTCACCCTAGTATCCAAAGGGTTACTAAACCTATCCTTTTATAGAAAATATGGAAACCGAAGCATATCACGAATAGATTTCACATCATTCTTGATGAATATTTGTTACATTAAAATATACACTCCTAAGGACTATAATAGTTTAGTTTTTTGGGAATCATAGAAATTAAAAAAATGGTCCAAAGGTAAAATACATTGTAACCCATTTAGATATTGATAATTTCCAACCTTCTTAGACATATAATATTTAATAAAATTCTTCATTAACTGAGGAAATGAATCATCAGAAAGGGTCTGTATAGATGGTCAATAAGGGATAACAAGGGAGACTTGTAAGTGTAACATGATCAAAATGTTATGAGAACATGAGCTTGAATTTTAAAACCATACCTTACATATCAAAGATCCTAATATTGAGTCATGTAATAAATATTAGAATTCATAAAAATGAATAATAAGGGAATCAAATCACATGATCCATGAGACCATAACATTGGCATAAGACATGGATTTTTGGTATATGAGAATGCATAGAAAATCATTTTCATATTATTCAAGGGTCACTACCAAGGATTTCAACTCCCCATTTCTGTCTTATCTATCTCATGATATATAAATCATTACCCAATGCATTGGAGGGGGATATAGGTTTAACCCATATCAAAATAAAAAAACATTATGTATTATAAAATGTCATAAAACATTCATCATATCATAACTCACGAAATTAAATGGGTTTTATATACATTTATTTGTATCATATCCCATTGAAAATATATGGGTTTCATAATTATATTATCATTTCATCATAGCATAGCCTATGAAAAGAAGAGTGTTTCATGAAAGATCTATCAAGATATAACCTATTAAAAGAATAGGTTTTTATAAACATCATGTTAGGATAAACTATTCCATGAAATTATAATAGTTATATCCATGGTTCATATCCCAAGTAGATCATAATTTACATAAAAGGATATCATCATAGATGGAAACTAATTTTGATCGATCATTTAAAACATTTATTTCTGAAAATATGGTATTAATTTTCAAACACAACTTTGAAAACATATAAAATTTTGAAAATATTTTTAATTCAAAATAACCTTGAAAACATATTAATAAATCTTCAAATAAAATAATGGTGATCTTTATTTCATGTCTTATTCATGACATACATGTTAAAATAATGATTCCTTTCTCATTTTTTTGTAAAATCCAAATGAGCATTGTTTGGAAAATTAAATGAAGATTGTGTTATTAATATTTTGAAAAAATTTCATTAATGGTAAAAAATATACTTTTAAATAATATTATTATAGTAAAAAAATTGATTTTTAGGAAAATGATTATTTGGAAGAAAAGGCGTTTTCGGAAAAAAAATTCCTAAAACATTATTTTTGAACACATGAGTACATAAAAACAAGAAAGTAAAGGAAAAAATTTATTCTTGTGACATAAAAAAATGATAATAAAATTCATGAGTTTTTGCATATATATATCATAATATTATATCATCTAAAACATAATCATAAACTATCTTGATAAATAATGATATTATCGCATAAAATATTTACCACTTTGGTAAACTTGAATCATAAAACCCATGAAATAATAATGTAGAAAGAAAATTAAGATAAAAATAGAATGAATAAATTAGTGATATTTCATTTTAAATTGGATGTATATACACCATGTGAAATATTATAGGTGCATAACATAATAGATGTCTCAAAGAAAAAAAATTGAGACAAAATTTTGTTAGCTTATGTCTTCACTTCTATCATAATCATTCATAATTAACTTATACATAATATATTTTTATTATAAATATATTAAATAACAATACTAATATATATAATTCTATATATTATTTTCTTATTGCATTTTATTACATGTTTGTTCACAATTCCATGTTAAAGTAATGTTTCTGTCAATAACTACATTATTTTTCATGCATGTTTTGACTTGTTGTTTTTTCCCTCTAACATATATCATGGTTTAATGACCTCCATAATTTATAAAAATATATAAATATAATATAAATTCAGTATATATGTATTTTGGGTAATCCATATTATTTATTGAAAAGAAATGAAATACATGATTCAGGGGGGAAGTAGGTCATACATACGCATAGACGTTGTTTCCATTTTCATGTTGAATTAAATAAATGAAAATTAAATAATATATTATCATTAAAATATAATTTTTTATGTAAATATACCAAAAATTTGAATTAAACCCATACTTAATACATACCATGTAAGCATCAACAAATTACATCACTTCATGAGGCGGTCGTCGGTCGTACACACGATTGACGTTATCATATTCCCAAAAAAGGAAATCATGAAATTATGTGTTATATAAAAATTAAATAATCACAATAATATCATAAATATCATATTTAGTTAATAAATATATCATTATGTTCATATTTGAGGTGTGTAAATAGAAAAATGAATGACATCGGTTCGTGAGGTGATAGTTCTCCATACACAAGGATGATGATTTAGTAACCCATTTAATTGAAGTGGACATAGTTGTAGCACATGAACATAACATAATAACATCAATGTATATGAAATATAGTTTTTTATATAATAATTTTATAATATTAATTTAATTAAGTGGATGAAGAAATAAAAAGAAAACTCATTGATGAATATTGCCTCTTTTTTGGGTATCCTCCTTAGGTTTGTATCAAAAGCCTTCCTATGATGGATTTATTTACAAACTATTGAATCTATGATAAGGGGTAGAGTTTATGATTTTATTTTAATTGGGATATTATGATATAAAAGGGTTTGAATGTATGGATGAGATAAGAAAGTGGGTAAACATTTATAACTGGGGGACATGACAAACTTTGTAATTTTGAAAAGAATTATGCGCTCCAACATTTTTCAAATGTAAAAAAGGACCAAAATGGTCCATCATAAACCCTTATATGTTTTAGGATAAAAATATTATTATAAAACTATTTTTATACAAGTTTATAGGTCATTTTAACCCTTATCTTTTTAGTTTAACCACCTGGTAAATCTATTTTTACCTTAGCCTTGGTAATTAATTTTTACTATTTCCATTATTATTTTTAGAAAAAAATTAATTTTTAATTATTAAAAATAAAAAAAAATTATGATTCCAAATATGGAATCATTTTTTCCAAATTAAATTCACATAAGTAGAAATTTTTAATTGAAAAATAATCTCAAAGATGTGATGAGAATGCGGGTTTTAATTGAAAATATTAAAAAATTGAAATGTTTTATATAACAATTCCATATCAAATTCATTATAGTGAACTAAATTGGATTACTAGATATATATTTTATGTAATTTTAATTTAAAAAAATTAAAATCTAATCAATAATTAAATATAATTTAATAAAAATGGAAATTTTCAATTAAAATTTATTATGTTTAACTATTCATGATAAAAATATTCTTTTCAAAAAAATACCGAAAATTCACACTAATATAATTTTGACATGAGGATTTAAAATATTAATTTTATTTTATAAAATTAATTTTTAAATTTGTGAAAAAATCATCTTATTACTAGTCACAAAAATAAAAAAAGGCACTTTTTTTATAAAAATAATATTTTCGAAACATGTAGTCTTTAATTAATATTAAGTGATTTATTTTTCAATATGTTTTCATTATATAAAAACAATATAACTAATATTTAAAAGATAATTATTAATAATAATACTGTTATACTTATTTTCTAGGTTTTAAGAGATGTGTTTAAATAACTATATTAATAAAATATAATGGTTTTGTTAAAACTCGGTGGTGAGTGCAACGCAAGCCAACATAGAGTTGTGTATATCACAATATTAACTTTATGCTTCTTTTAATGTAATAATAAACCAATTTTAATTTATTCAAAACACAATCCATAAAATAAATCAGTATTATGTAGATATATTCTTAATGTTTTAATCATATTCTAGTTATGTAGTGATATATTTTTCCTGTCAAAAAAATTTATATGTTCCCCTTGGATGTGGACCATTTTAGGTGAAATAAGTAAAATCATAGTTACATGATCATTATTATTTATGAATTTTGGCTACTCTAGAAAGAAAATTCAAGGTTCCTTCACCAATTTGAAGAAAATATATAACTTTATTTTATTGAAAAATAAATTTTACAACACACTAATTCACCCCAAATCATTTCGTGTTCAAGAGGACCTAAAGGTATAAAAATAACTGTATTCTTTAAAAATATAAATTATAGAAGAAAATAATAAATATTAAATTCATCATATTTCATTATTTTAGTCATCATCCTAGATCCTTATTTTCTTATCTTTTTATCTATGTTCCTCTTCATCTACTTATTTATTGCCTTTAAAACCTTATCCAATCATCATGTGTCTTTTAAATCCTCAAATAATATACAAGAAAAATATATGTTATTGTATTGTTGATAAAGATTTTCCATACTTATCTAGAAATAAGATTATTTAAAATACAGATAGGGAAAACCATTTTCTTTTAACTTTCACCATAGAGATAGTTGTCCTCATAAAGAAAGGAAAATTTATAATTCTAAATATTTCATAAATGATTCAACTAAATCTTATAAAATTTAGTAATGGGCCAAAAACACAAGGAGAAAAAGGAATAAGAAGAAAACTCTTCTACAAAAGTAATAATTGTAAACAATGAGGATATTTCTTGTGATATATTGAGATAATTATACATAAGTGTTGACCTCACCTGTTTTGATAATCCCAATTATTCTTTAATATGTTTTTATAATATCAAATAATATCTATTCTTCTATTAATTATAATCTCATAATGATATTGAGTTAATAAGAATATCAAAATAATCATTGGAATATTCTTTTCCAATGTTCATCTGTGTTTATAATTTTTCTAACTTAATCTGGAAATATCTTGCATAGAATAGATAAATGTTAAGTGATTAGGTCACTGATTGACCAAGTCTTCAGGTCTACCATTTCAAAGATCACCAATATGAAAAGGTCACTGGTACAGATAGCTACTGATAGACAAAGGTTACTGTTATAGTAAGTGTTCTGTGACAAAAGGTCACCGGTATAGAGCTACCGATACACTATGTCTACCAATATAGACTTAGTCTGCATTTTATAACAAGAGATACCGGTACAATCAGGTTACCAATATAGATAGAGCTACTGACAGACAGCTACTGCTACAAGTCTACTGATACAAGCAAACCGAGTCACCAATATAAAACAGCTACCGGTACAAGCCAGTTACCAATGGACAGTGCTACTGACACATCCTAGCTACTGATTCAGGGAAGCTGCTGATTCAATGAAGCTACTGATACAAGGAAGACACCACAATAAGTTCTACTGATACACAAAGACTACTGCTACATAGAGTTACAACTACTTATTCAACAACAGACCTACAGACACAAGACCACCGTTGCAAGCACACTGAGACAATGAGATACTGATGAATAACAGTCACCATTTCTTTACCTCTACTTATCTTTGTTTTAACTAACAACGGTCAAATTTATGCTTTTAATGAATCTACTATTAATTAAATGTTTTTTGCTGAATGTCAGGGAACCGTACCTCGTACCTACAGAGGAAATCATCCTCTTTGTCAGACCACATGTGCTATAAGAAAAAAGACAAAGGGATATCATAGAAGGGTGTGAAAAAGTGGAGACATTGCGGTGAATGGCTGATACATAAAGGTATGCCGGAGCCAAAAATAAAACAACTTTTTTCTCGAATCCAAGGTAGAGTGATGAGCTGCATCTTCTACTACAACCTCAAGCAAACCTCATTCATGAAGGATTCTGGAAGAGAATCCATGACACTTTGTTTTCTCAACAAATCCCAGAAGGACTCAAAAACCTCATCTACTCAAACCAGAAGGAGTCCAGAGCTGCATTACTATCACACATAGCATTCTAAACTCATATCAAATATTATTCACTCTGTTGTGATTAATTTACTTACATTTTGAGTGATGAGTTTGTGTCTCTGTTTCTCTGAAACACACACAATCTCCTAAGCATAATTGCAGGATTTCTAAATACTCACTCAAACTTTCTAAACTCTTTCATACCCCCATTGTGAATTGTGGTAGAGGTAGAGTGCAACCTGGATAGCCTGCGTGTTATTGTTTTTCCCATGAAGAACTGTGGTAGAGGTCTTATCACCTGGAGAGTATGTGTACTGGTGTTTACCCACGATCGAGGGTGTGGATCAAAAGTTTATATAAACCGTTTTAGAGGACTAAGTCTCAGCTTGAGACTGAACCTCTTGGTTAACCTTGTTGTGTTATTTTAAACTATATTTTATATTTTGTTGCTATGTGCTTTAAATTCAAATCTATTTTAAAGTAACTCTGATAGTTAAATTAGCAAGTGTTTGTAATTTTTTTAAGCCAGTAAGTTAGTTTCAAAAGTCAAATTAATCTTCAGATTAAATTGACTGAGAAATAATCGATCTTTGAGAAGCTAATTGAAAATTCACAACCTTTACAAATTCACTATTGTTTAACTTATATTTAATTTGGGGGATTTTAATAGAAATATTTTTAACAGAAATTTTAATTGGAACTCAATTCACCCCCCTCTTGAGTGTCCACTCCGACCAACATTTGGTATCAAAGGATTATTTTTATATATAAAAAGTTTTCAAACCCTCTGTTTTTTAAACGGTGATTTTAGTTTTATCTTAATGATCTTAAATTTATGTTAGTTCTAAATTTTATCTCTTTAATATATTTTCTAAAATCTAGTTATGGACAATAGACTAGAGGTTCTGCTACTAATAGGCCAACGATCTTTAATGGTGTGAATTATGCTCAATGGAAAATTAAAATGAAAATTCATTTGAAAAGTATTGTTTTTGATATTTGGTCTGCTATAGAATCAGAATATGAGATCCCCAAAAGTTTTAGATCTACCTAGGATGATGCTAAAATGTCTGGCTATAATAATAATTGTAAAGCTATGAATTCCCTTTACTTCTCTTTAGGAGATGAGGAATTTAACCGAATTTCTGCATGTAAAACAACTCATCAAATTTGAGACACCTTGGCTGTTTCTCATGAAGGAACAACCAACATGAAGGAAATGAGATTAAATACTTATACTATTAAATTTGATAATTTTAAGATGAGACCTGATGAACCCGCTTCTGACATGTACTTTAGGTTTAATGAGATTGTCAACACCATGAGCTCACTTGGAAAAGTTGTTCCAGAGAAGGAACATATCATGAGAATATTGAGATGTTTTCCAGAAAAATGGAGAGGCACTTCAATGTCTATCTAAGAGTCATGTGACATAAGCAAGCTACCTGTTAAGGAGTTGATTGGTAAATTAATGATGTATTAAGGAGAACTGAAGGTGAATAAAGAAGATGATGATGAACCCAAGAAAAACTTGGTGGCATTCAAGTCTACTGCTTCAAAGAGCAAAGACAAGAAGAAAATACTTGTACCTATTGAAAGTTCAACTAGTGAAGATTCAGATTCCGAAAGTGATGAAGAAATGGCTCAAATAGCCAGGAAATTTAAGAAGTTCTATAGAAAGAAGAAGTTTTTCAAAAAACCAAACTACAAGGGTAAGTATGATCAACAAGGTAACTGGAAGAAGGATTGGAAGAAATCTGATAAGGAAGATCATATAGTCTGCTATTAATGCAAGAGGAAAGGACACATCGAGCATGACTGTCCGAAGTCAAAATTCAAAAAGAAATATGATTATAAGGACAAGAAGTACAAGAAATCCATGAAAGAAACTTGGAGTGCTTCAGAAGACAGCACAAGTGAATCAGAGGCTGCTGATTCTGAAAAGAATCAAGCCAAAATGTGCTTCATTACTAACATATCTAAGGTACCTATTTCCCCTATTCTAAATGATTATTATTCTAGAAATAACAGTGATTCAGATAATGATGAAAATATGTCTAAGGATGAACTGTTTGAATATTGCAATATGCTGGAAGATACATGCAATGAACTAAAAGATAAATATAAATCTTTGAAGAAACAGCATACCTTGACTAGTACTGCTAAAACAGATCTAAGTGTAGAAAAAGAAAAGAATGCTCAACTATTGAAAGAGAACACTCAACTCAATCTATCAAATGAACAACTTAAAAAGGATTTTGAGAAATTTACAAATGGAAAGAACACCTTAACTCAAATGCTCGGAAAACAAATGGAACCAAGGTATACTACTGGTTTAGGTTATCAACCTGGACAGAGACAACTTGCTAAAAATAGATTTATTCCAATGTTTGACCAGTATGCTGCTAGTTCTAGTTCTGGAAATTCTATTTCCACATCTATATTTTCTTATTTTGCTAGACCAAATAGAATACATTATGCAAAATATTTTGAACCTAATAATTATGGAAAACAAATTAGAAAAATATGGATGCCTAATTTTTTATTGGATAACCTTTCTGGACCCAAGAGGATATGGTTACCAAAATCATTTTATGTCTAAATTTGTTTTGAAGTAAACTTGCTTGAAGAGTTCTCACAAGAAAACATGGTACTTGGACAGTGGATGTTCAAGGAATATGAGTGGAGATTACTCCTACTTCAAAAGCTTAATCAAGGTTGATGGAGGACATTTCACCTTTGTTGATAACTCAAAAGGAAAAATCATCATCCTAGGCCGGATTGGTAACACTGATTCAATTTTAATTTCCAAAGTATTATTTGTTGATGGGTTAAAATATAATCTGTTAATAATTTCTCAATTATGTGATGATGGCTTTAATGTTAAATTTGAAAATGATTCTTGTAATGTATTTAATTCTATAAATTCTTTAGTATTTACTACATTACGAAATGAAAATGTATATGCTCTAGATTTGAACTATTTAGCCGTACAAAATGTTAATTGTTTAAATGATTTTCACAAAGAGTCTTGGATATGAAACAGAATATTAGGACATGATAATGTTAATTATCATAATAAATTGACTAAGAAGAATTTATTTAGAGACCTACCTCAACTAAAATTCCCAACAGACAAAGTTTGTACTCCCTGTCAAAAGGGAAAGAAACATAAATTTTCATTCAAATTAATGAAAGAAGCTTCAACTTCCTAAACTCTAGAGTTGGTTCACATGGATTTGTTTGGACCATCTAGGATTTCTAGTTTGAATGGGAAGCACTATGTTTGTGTCTTGGTAGATGACTTTTCTAGATATACTTGGGTATAGTTTCTTTCTTACAAAAGTGAAGCTTGTTCTTACTTTATTAAATACTCCAAGTCTGTAGAGAACCTTAGTGGAATTAAGATTAAGACCCTGAGAAGTGATCATGGTCGTGAGTTTGAGAATCAATATTTTAAAACCTATTTCTCACATAATAGCTACAATCATAACTTTTCTGCCCCTAGGACACCTCAACAGAATGGTGTAGTTGAAAAGAGGAATAGAACCCTTCAAGAAATTTCTAGAACCATGCTAAATGAGTATGACCTAACTATTTATTTCTAGTAAGAAGCTATAAATACATATTATTACATTATTAATAGATTTTTAATTATACATGTTCTTAAAAATACCCCTTATGAGTTATGGAATAATAGGAAACCTAAAGTTAGTTACTTTACAGTTTTTGGTTGCAAATTTTTTATTCTTAATACAACGGATAATCTGGATAAATTTGCTTCTAAAAGTGATGAGGGAATCTTTCTAGGTTATTCCATATCCAGTAGATCTTATATAGTCTTTAATAAAAGTACCAAATGTGTGGAATAATCATTGCATATCACGTTTGATGAGACTAATCCACATGAGCCTAAAACGTCTCTTGAAAATATTGAAGAAGACCTATATGTTTTGGACCTTAATGACAAAAATAGTGGACCTGCTATGAAACTATGGAATTATGGACAATTTCGAGAAACCAATTCTGTTGGAACCAAACCCACAGAAGAACCTGATTTTTCTAGTACTACCCTGACCAGACTAACTAGAATTCTAAAGAACCATCCTTTGGATGCTGTTGTAGGATATTTAGGTAGAGGAACCCAAACTAGAGCTTCTCTAAGAAATCAGGTTGAACATCAAGATTTTCTTTCACATGTTGAACCTAAAAATATCAATGATGCAATCAATGATGAATTCTAGGTAATGGATATGCAATAATAATTAAATCAATTTGAAAGAAACAAAGTCTGGGAATTAGTTTATAGACCTAAGGACACTTTGACCAAAGGCACTAAATGGGTTTTTTAGAAACAAAGTTGATGAATCTGGAAACATCATTAGTAACAAATCTAGGCTAGTTGCACAAGGATATAGTCAAAAGGAAGAAATAGAATATGAGGAAAACTTTGCACAAATAGTTATACTAGAAGCTATTCGGATTCTACTTGCCTATGCAGCTCATCTGAATTTCAAGTTATATCAAATGGATGTTAAAAGTGCATTTCTAAAAAGTTTTATAGTTGAAGATGTTTTTGTTTAACAACCACCTTGATTAACAAATCATCATTTTCCTAATAGAGTTTTAAAAAATTCTAAAGCTTTGTATGGTTTGAAACAAGCTCCACGAGCTTGGTATGATGGACTTTGTAGTTTCCTTATTTCAAAAGGTTTTACAAAAGGAATTGTTGACCCAACCTTATTTATCAAAAGAATTTCAAACGATGTGTTTATAGTATAAATCTATGTAGATGATATTATTTTTGGATCTTCTAAAAATCCTTATGTATTGATTTTTCAAAAATTATGAAAAATGAATTTGAAATGAGTTTAATGGGATAACTTAAATACTTTCCTAGATTTCAAGTTTTTCAAAAGGAAAATGGTATTTTCTAAAATCAAATAAAGTTTACAAATGATATTTTAAATCTTTTTGGTTTGGATATAAGTAAGGGTAATGACACACCCATGAGTACCACATGTAAATTACATGCTGATGAAACTGGGAAACCAGTAGATCAAACCAATTACATAGGTATGATAGGGAGTCTGCTATATCTTACTGCTAGTTGACCAGACATTATGTTTAGTGTATGCATGTGTTCTAGATTTCAAGCTAATCCAAAAGAGTCACACTTTCTTGTTGTTAAAATAATTTTTAAGTTTCTTAAACACACTCGAATTTGGGATTATTTTATCCAAAAGGACAATCATTTGAAGTAATAAATTATTTAGATGTTGAATTTTATAGATGCAAGTTAGATAGAAAGAGCACTTCTAGAACATGTCACATTCTTGGTAAGTCTCTAGTATCAGGGTGTAGTAAAAAAGCTGAAATCTGTTGCATTATCTACTGCGGAAGCAGAATACATTGCTGCTGGTAGTGGCTATGCACAGATTTTGTGGATAAAACACACATTACTAGACTATGGTTATCAATTTAGACTTTTATCTATCAACTGTGACAACACCATTGCGATTAATATCTCTAAGAACCCTATATCTCGCTCTAGGACCAAACGCATTGATGTCAAACACCACTTTTTAAGAGATCATTACCAAATATGTGATATTACTCTTGAATTTATAGGAACTGAACTTCAGTTGGCTGATATTTTCACTAAACCCTTGAGTTCAGAAAGGATAAGCTTCATTAGGCATGAAATTGGAGTGATTAACTGTGAATAAGGAAAACCTCATTGTTAGATGAACTCACTGTTAGAAATCCTCATCGTTAGCTGACCTCACCGTTAGCCAGATCCTACTATTAGAGAGACCTCACTGTTAGATTTTCTCACCGTTAGGTACACCTCACTGATAGAGAAATCGTATCATTAGTAATCCTCACCGGTAGAATAACCTCACCGATAGAGTCACCTCACTGATAGAGTAACCTTACCGATAGATAGACCTCGCTGATAGGTAGACCTAACCGATAGAATGCTCACCGTTATGACATTACGTTGTTTTAATTTTCGATTGCCAAATCCCAAAATCTTATTATTTTAAAAATATTTTTTTGGTTGATTTGCAATTCCTAAATGTTAAAAATGATATTTAATTCATCTCTCAATCCATTTATCCCTTTACTCCTCTTCCTCTCTCAAACCCGACTCCTCGAATCCCCGCGTGAAAACCATAAACCCTTCAATCCTGAAATGGAAAAAACCAAGCTTCTTAATTTCAGAGACACTAGTGATGAGCCGAAGGTTAAGAAGCACAAGACCACCACTAAAGTTGGTGTCATTGGAGTTAGAACAAGAGCCATGAAGGACACAGCGAACCCGCATCTGTTACATAGAGAAATAGTTATCTAAAGAGAGTTATGTGCAGAGTGGATGATGACCAGTAAGTCACTAGTTCTAAAGGTACTAGAAGATAAAGGATGGTTAGAATGTTTTTCAAACAATAATGGGCCTTACTACCCGAAGTTAGTGAAGGAGTTTTATACCAATGTTCGTTATGAAATAATTCATGAGGAGAACAGGATGATATCCTTAGTGAACGGCAAAAAGATATCCTTCTCTTCAGCTGAGTGGGCAGAGAACCTAAAAGTCCCACATGAGGGAGATTATAGTTATTCATCCAAAACTATTCCTCCTTAAAGTGATGTTTTTAGCTATGAAGTTGCTTTGGAAGAGATGACTGGCAATGGAAAGCAAAGGAAGGTGGTAGCTGCTGAAATGAATGGAGAGAACAGGCTACTGTTCAAATTTCTTCAACATGTTATAAGTCCAAGAAGGGGAGATTTTACAAACCTAAGGTATCAGGACATTTACTTGTTACATCTGCTGAGGCATGGAGTAAAGGTCAACCTGTGTAGGCTGATTATGATCCAAATGGAAGATATGACCAGGTTAAATCAAAGAAAAATGCACTATTCTATGCTAAGTTGATTCGATCATGAACAAAGGAAAGGATGCATCTGAGTCTCAGGATGAGACTAAAGTGGTTAAGGACAAATTTTGCATTACTGGAATCACTTTCAAGTACATGAAGATAAGCTAGAACCCATGGAGAAAGAAGTGGGTGTCAGATGATGGAAGAGTCTATGATAAATTCAATCGAGTGGATCACCCAATTAGGCCAAGGGATAAGAGAGATCTAGTCCTAGGATCTGATGAGGAAGAGCCAGAGAATAGTGATGATTATAATGACCCAGATGAGGAGGATGGATCTGCAGGAAATGGAGGAGATCCGAACCTGCCTCCCAGTCCTAAGGCTATAATAGTTTCTCAAGAAAAGACTGCCGGTGATGAGGATAACCAGCTGAATTTGAACCCTAAAGAGACTGCTCAAGGCAATGAAGCAGAAGAGGATTCAGAAAGTAGAGGATCAGGATTTTCAAGTCCTGACAAAAGAATTTCATCAAGCCTTAGTCCCTTGATATGGAATATTGTTATGATAGTAGAGGAGATCCCAAAAGAAGACAGACATGAGGAAAATGTTGAGGCAGACATGCTTGAATAAATTACTGAGCCAGTCAAACCAGAAGAAGTAGTTGAGAAAGACAAACTAGTTGTTAGTTCTCAGATACCCCCAAACAGTTCCAAATGATATGGAAGAAGTTGTTGATGATTCATCAGAAGATGAAGTGACTAAAGTGGTAGCTGTTAATGAGAAACAGGCAGTGGCTGTAGTAACAATTGATGTTGAGGAAGAAAAGATGGCTGAAGATCAAGATGGAGTAGAGGAAGCTCAAGTTGAGGGGGAGCAACCTACTTCCCTAGGATTAGTTTCTGTGATGCATGACATAGAGGATTGGTCATCAGATCCATGGTACATGGTACTTGGACTCAATTATGGAGATTCTGATGAGGAAGACCAGCCTCAGAGGGATTCTGGTATCCTACTTGAAATAATTCCAGTAGTTGTGGCTGACAATTTGGCAACCAAGGAGGACCTTGAGTCCTTAAAGGTTGAAATGAAAGATGCCCTGAGAGAATCAGTGGAAGATTTGAAGAATAGACTTGTTGAAGAGCTGAGGAGTGTGGAGCAATCCTTGGAGCTATCATTGGGATGTTTTGTGTCTAGTGTAGTGAAATAAATGTTGAATGAGGTTAGATTGTTCCATACTCAAGTTGAAATATGGACAGGAGTTGTAGTTGCCCTAAGACAATCGGTTGCTTCATTGACAGCCATGAGAAGTTCTCAAAACCAAGTGAATGCTGAGATTAAATACATCAAAGAGGTAGTCAAGCAGTTTGTGGATGTTTTTGAGTCTTTTAAGACATCATTCATAGAACATATGAATAGTCGGGATGCACTGGTTCAGAAGGTGATTGGTAATTTGACTCAGTATTTCAAAGAGACGATAGATTTCTTGGTCAAACCCCTTCCATCATCTAGCACTTCTGTGAACATTGACCAGATCATAAATGTGATCTAGGAAGAGCTTGTTAAGGCCAGTACCAGTGGTACCTCTGATTCTCAGTTAATTTCTACCACCAGGGAAGTCGACAGTTATGTTCGTGAACACTTGAGAGAAGCTACTGCTACTCAGGAAGCCATTAAGAATAAGGAGGATTCTTACTTTGAGAAGATCTATACCAAGCAAAAAATGACCAACCACTTCAAGCTTTTGATAGAGAATATGAAGCTACCTCCAGTGACTCGGGTATTTAGGGAGCAAGTCAGCAAACTGAGAGAATTGACCCATGCTTTGGATAAATTGTTGGATAATAAAGATGATTTTATATCTGCAATGGAGAGGGGAGGTGGGATCATTATGGACTTCAGAAATTTGCTGCCACCTTTATTTCATGTGGACAATACACCTGTCATAGTTCATTTTTCTTTACCAGCTTCAGCTCAGTCTACTTCAGTTCCTCAGATTACTCCAGTCCAATCCATTCATAGACTTTCTCCTATGATCCCTCAGAAACCTACTGATTACCGGTCAGGCACAATTTCAGTAGCTCAGGCACCTCTGGTTATCACTGGAGTCCCTAAGCCTTCTCTTGCCTCTACAGAACCTGAACGTTCTAATCCTAAAGGCAAATCCCAAGCAACAGATGAGGATGTGGATTGATTTTGGCTTATATTTTTTATAGAGATCCTTTTGGTAACTTTTTGTGTATTTCTCTTGTAACTTTTTGACTCAAGTAATACATACCCTTTTCTACCCCTGATCACTTTATGTTTTTCATTTATCTCTGATACATTGTTTATATCTTTTTTCTAATCACAAAGGGAGAGAGTAACAATGATAATCATGGTATTTATAATGAATTGGATACAAAGGGAGAGACACCTATGATATATAGTCTTCCTCTCATACCTGTATTTTCTAATGCTGCTAATTTTTTCTCTAATACATTTGACTCTCTCATTATGCATACTGAGAAATGAAAACCTATTATATTTTACCTCTGATCATTAATGCTTTTTGTATATTTACCTCTGATATATCACTAATTATCCTGACATTCCTATCATACCTTAATAATTATTTTGGATCACCTCTAATACTTTACTGATTATTTTGGATTATAATATCATAAGTTGTTATTATCCAAAGGGGGGAGATTTTTGACCTCACCTATTTTGATAATCCCAATTATGCTTTAATATGTTTTGATAATCTCAAATAATATCTATTCTTCTATTAATTATAATCTCATAATGATATTAAGTTAATAAAAATATCAAATTAATCATTGGAATATTTTTTTGCAATGTTCCTTTGTGTTTATAATGGTTCTACCTTAATCTTGAAATATCTTGCATAGAACAGATAAATGTTAAGTGATTAGGTCACTGATAGACCAAGTCTTTAGGTATACCGTTTCAAAGCTCACCGATATGAAAAGGTCACTGGTAGAGATATCTACTGATAGACAAAGGTTACTGTTAGATTAAGTGTTCTGTGACACAAGGTCACCGGTATAGAGCTACCGATACACTAATTCTACCGATATAGACTTAGTCTGCTTTTTATAACAAGAGCTACCGGTACAAGCTAGTTACCGATATAGACAGAGATACTGACAGACAGCTACTGTTACAAGCCTATTGATACAAACAGACTGATTCACCGATATAAAACAGCTATCAGTACAATCCAGTTACCAATGGACAGTGCTACTAACACATCCTAGCTACTGATTCAAGGAAGTTTCTGATTCAACGAAGCTACTGATACAAGGAAGCTACCACAACAACTTCTACTGATACACAAAGACTACTACTACACAGAGTGACAGCTACCAATGCAACAAAAGACCTACAGACACAAGTCCACCATTGCAAGCACACTGATACAATGAGCTACTGATGAATAATATTCACTGTTTCTTTAACTCTACTTATCTTTGTTTTATCTAAAAAAGGTCATATTTATGCTTTTAATGAATCTGTTATTAATTAAATGTTGTCTTATGAATGTCAGGGAACCGTACCTTGTACCTACAGAGGAAATTATCCTCTTTGTCAAACCACATGTTCTATAAGAAGAAAGACAAAGGGAGCAAATACAAGGGTGTGAAAAAGTGGAGACACTATGGTTAAAGGCTGATACATAAAGGTACGCCCGAGCCAAAAAGAAAATAACTTTTTACGGGAAGCCGAGGAAGAGTGCTGAGCTGCATCTTCTACTGCAACCTCAGGAAAACATCATTCATGAAGGAGTTTGGAAGAGAATCCATGACACTCTGTTTTCTCAAAAAATCACAGAAGGACTCAAAAACCTCATCTTCTCAAACCAGATGGAGTCCAGAGCTGCATTACTATCGCACAGAGAATTATAAACTCATCTTAATATTATTCACTCTATTGTGATTCATTTACTTACATTTTGAATATTTAGTGTGTGTCTTTGTTTCTCTGAAACACACACAGTCTTATGAGCATAATTGAAGGATTTTTAAATACTCACTCAAACTTTCTAAACTCTTTTATACCCCCACTGGGAATTGTGGTAGAGGTCAAGTGTGACATGGATAGCCTGCGTGCTATAGTTTTTTCCACGAAGAACTGTGGTAGAGGTCTTACGACCTAGATAGTCTGGTACTAGTGTTTACCCCCAATTCAGGGTGTGGATCAAAAGTTTATATAAACTTTTTGAGAGGACTAAGTCGCAGCTTGAGACTGAACATCTTGGTTAACCTTACTGTGTTATTTCAAACTATATTTTATATTCTGCTGCTAAGTACATTAAATTCAAATATGTTATAAAGTAACTCTGATAGTTAAATTAGAAAGTGTTTATAATTATTGTAAGCCAGTAAGTTAGTTTCAAAAGTCAAATTAATCAACAGATTAAATTGACTGAGAACTAATCAATCTTTGAGAAGCTAATTGAAAATTCATAACCTTTACAAATTCACTACTATTTAACTTATATGTAATTTGGGGGATTTTAATAGAAATATTTTTAACAGAAATATTAATTGGTACTCAATTCACCCCCCTCTTGAGTGTCCACTCCAATCAACAATAAGAATTCGTGAATTAAGGAAAAAGAAGATATGGATGAGTGAGATTCAATAAAATAGGGACTAATGTTTTTAAAGGCTCGGAATAAAATCTTGACCACTATAAAAACTAAATATATTATGGAAAAAATGCAACAACTCATAATATCTTGAAAATAAATCCTTTAACCAAAATTATGATATTGATTATAAATATTTAACTTGAGATATGGTTTTTTAAAAACTAACCCAAGTCTAGCATTACAAATTAATGATATTAAATGTCGGTGGCCCAATTATATCTTATAAATATATATTTTCCTTAATATTAAATTGAGATCATATAGGATTTATGATCTAGCATTGTTATTTTTTATTAGTTGACATAACTATAAATTGGTTAAAAAAATTAGGTAAATATTCATGATAATAACCGTATGATATTGATTTTAGAAATCATTTGATTTTAGGTCAATAAATTTTACCCAATAATTCTTTAGAATCATTAATTTTATTCATTCCATGAATTTATAACATTTTATCACATATTAAATTTGATACATGGAGTGAAATAATTGATTAATACCAATATATTGTGTATTTTTCAATGAAAAATATGTTAATGGATTTTATATATGTGTGACAGTATCTATATACAATTTATTCATTATATAAAACAAATAATACTCAAAATTATTTCTATATATGTTCATTCCATTATCTTTAGAATATTTAATTTCAAATTAGTATTTTAGAGTATTTTAGAGTTAATAGAGTTTCTCAAAAAAATATTCTTCTACAAATATACCCATAATTTTCTTTAGTTCTCTGAATTCCGACTTAAGACACATTTCTTTTTTATCTTTGGAGGAGGAATATTAATGGTTATTTCCATAAAAATCATTTATTGCTTAAAATGGGACATGATTGAAATATATTATTCTATGATGAGTAGAAAATTCATTTATTTTCTTATAAATTGAGGAAAACTCATATAAAAGATAAACATTTCATTTTAATAATGTATCATGATTTTAATCCTAATAATGAAAGTGTTAATTCATCATTGAAATCTTATAGGTGTTTCATTATTTTGTCCTTCAAGGATGAATTATTGGTTGAGGAATTAGATGGTAAAAATCATTTTTCATAATTACCTATGAATTTAGAATATATATACTAAGTGAATATTTTAATATCCTACTATAATTTTTTTTCATCATATGTATGTTAGTAGAAGTGGTCTTCTAAATTATTATTTATATTTCTAGAGGATAATCTTAATCCTAATAACAATGATTTTATCATTAAACCATCTCATTTAATACCCGAATAATATTTAAAAGGATAATTCATTGATAAATACTATAGAATCATCCATTTATTGTATTCTATTATTTTGATTACCAATAAGACAATCTATTTTGGGGTCATCTGATATTCATCATTTTATATTATTGAAAATTCATAATTTTGTCTAAATTGTTTCCATCTAAATAGTTAATGTTTTTTCTATAAAATATTTACTATTATATATTGTAGTGTTCTTCAATATTCCCAATCAAATGTAAGCTCAAAAAATTTCAAAATTTCAGGTTTAGTGTAATGTGATGAAATAAGTTTGTACACATGAAAAGTTATGATGGATGTAATCTTTTTAATAATAGTAATAATTAAATTAAAATTTGAAATTTTCATAGGATTAACAAAATTAAATACCATTATAAGAATGAAAAAAGGTAATAGGATGATAATACTAGTATAAAAACTTATATATATAATGTATGAGTCCGTTAGATCATTCGAGTATAAAAAATAATTTCCATAAAAAATAGAAAGGTATAGAGAAATCCAACATAAAAAGGGATTTTGAAAAAAAATGAAGGAAATTTTTTCTTTCCAAAAAAGATTCTAAAAATGTGAAAGTTAAAAGAATCCTCTCAATGCATATTTGTATATATAATATAGAGATACTAGAGATTTCAAAATGTATTTATTTCTCTCTACATTGTTAGAAATAAAATGATATAATCATTTTAATGTATGCTCTAATACCATTTGATAGTCCATGGAATTACAAGGAGATTAAATCATGTAATAAAACCTTAAAGCGGGGACTATTGAAAATATAATGAAATAAACTTTAGGAATGAATAAATTTTTTATTCTAATTATTTAATTTTATAATGAAATATAATGAAAATAAAAACAAATAAAAAATAATATTTTTGGAATTCTCAGAACAAATGTTATTCTAGGTATAACTCTGAAGGGAAATGAGTTTCCTCCATATAATTATTATTTAATTTATTGTTATTTTTTAAGTAGGACTAAATATAATAAGTAAATATATATTAAAATAAACATATGAGTATGGTATATAAATACTTTAGTCTCACCTTCTAAACATGATCATCAACCAATAATGTAGAATTAAAGTATTATGTATTCCAAGATAAATCATAAAATGAAATAAAATTGTGGATGGAGAGAATATATGAAATGTTAGTGGTTCATTAAAGGTAATGTCTATGTCCCTTATTTATATAAAAAACTCATATCACTTGAAATTTATTTTCTTCTATCCCATATATATATATTGGATAGATCTTGACAATATTGTATATAAGAATTTCCCATTTTTAGATATATAATGCAATTACTTATCCCATGAATTCATTCATCTAGGATTGGTATAATTTTATATCTATAAACCCATGAATTATTTAGTAAAAATATCAACAAAAGTCAAGTGAATATCCACAAGTCTTCTTCAACAAGTTATACAAGGATGGTGTAATGGAGGAATACAAATATAAAGTCATTTTCTTATGTTTAAATAATTAAATAAAAGTAAAATGAAAAGTAAAATGGATTAATTATAAAGATGTCAAATCTCAAAATAAAATATTTAATCTTAAAAATAGACTAAGAAGAATAATACAAGGGTTTTTTTAGGATAATCATATCATCTTTTCTCTTGAATTCTTTTTTTCACTCGCAATTGATCAATCACCTATATTTTTATATTCTTCCTTGAAATAATATTTTATAACATTTTTATATAAAATTTCGAATATGAATTTTGAAAAATATAATCATTATAGCTAACATGACTCCTCTTGTAGTGGGTTTAATTTGAATATTATGGAAAATGTAAGCTATCATATGGTTTTTTTCCTATTTTACCATTATAAAAAATGATGGTTATATTTATAAATGTTTTATTTATTAATATGTAATGTAAAAAAATTATTTCAATACCTTCGGTATATGACCATTGTGTGGTGATGTTGATGTGTAAAAAGTATAATCATTTTACTTTATTCTCTAGTTATTATATTCTAGTCATCATGTAATATTTATATATTCTAGAAATTAGGAACTAGAGTGGAATTATATATAAAACTCATGAATTATATTAACTATTTTCATCAAAGATTGAAGGATTTACATTTCAAAATTAGCATTGTTCTTCCATTATGGTGAATATATATTGGATAATAAGGTCAAATTTTGTGAAACTGTCCACACAACTTATGGTTTCTCCATTAGCCATGTCATTTTATTTCCTTGTTGTGTCACTAAAACTGGATTTATCATATTTAATTTTATCCAAATAAATCATTACACATCTTATTTTACATAAATTTCATGCATTAACTATTTTATTAGATGTGGCACAAGATGTTAGAGTATATTTCACAGAAGTCTTAACATGTATTCTACATTACAGAATATTACATCATATGTCTATATTATTATTCCAGAAATAAATTATCTCTAGATGGTTGAAAACTATTTCAAAAATTCCACATTGGTTTTTCTATTATCTATTATTTATGAAATACAATTCCTTTTTTCCTCTACTTATATTCTACATGGTCCTTGTATTTTTTTCACTTTTTTTTATATACATTCTATTATTATTATTGTGGTATTTTACATTTATCTTTTTTTTCATTTCCCTGTGTATCTATGGACATAATTATTTAACCATGTTTTCTCCTATCAAAATTTTAATACATTTAGTGAACACATTGGGACCAAATTTTTAGATAAAATGAAATATTTGGTTCTCATTAAAAAAATCTTGGAAGATATGAATTATTGTACCTATAAAAGGACCCAATATGGTTTTATTTTTTAGGTCGATATTAGAGTATCCTTTGGTGATTATTTAGTTTTTTTGTTGGGGAAATGATATCAAATGAGCTGAGTATGTGACATAGTCCAATGAGACCACCTAAGTTGTAGAGGTAGTGTGAGATATAATTCATATACAATGATAGTATACTAGACACACTAACATAATATAGTAATGATTATATATTATAGAACTATGTGTGTTCGAAGAAACGCATTTTTCCATGTAGTATATTTTGGAAAATTTATATGATAATTAAAAAAATAGTTAAAATACATTAAATTAATTCTTTCTCTTGGTCTTAAGAGTTTTTTTCACTTATTTAAACAATTAGTAGATGATGGTCATGTACAAATAAAGTTATATACGTGCATCATGATACTCCAACTGATCATAGTTGATTTTAACTTAAAGATGATAATTTATAGAGGAAAACCTTAAATGAGTTTCATATATATAATTTTTAAATTAATGAGAAATATATTTCTAATAAAATGATATAGAGTTTGTTAGAGGATATTGTGATTAAATAAATATTGATTCTCAAGTAAAAAAGTCACATGGAATATTTTAGTGGTTTGATTGTTATGAAGTTTATCTTAGGAGTTGGGGATCCTTTATCTCAGTGACCATGTTGATTCAATGGTTACCTTGGAAAATTCATAATATTATTTTTGGTCGAGTATATGTCTAAAACAAAAGGAAGAAAAATAGAAGGAAATTTTTTTCATATGACATGAAATCTAAAGTTTGTAAGAATATGGAGTGAGTTTCAGGAACCACCCACATTATTCCCTTGACATTTACCAATTTATGAGGAAATAGTGAAAAAAAAATTAACATCCTTTACATGCTCATATTTGTTATCAGTTTTTCCATTTCATGTAGACAAATTGAGCCAAGGTTCCCATGAATAAAAAAGGGATAAAGAATCATATTACCAAGATAAATTCAACACCTGAGTGAATTCATCAAAATATCTTGAGTGATGGAGTTTTGGAGATGAAGTCTTGTCTATTTGAGTAGTTCACGTTTCGACATAGGGGTAGTCACCCTCCTTGACCATATTAGTAACCAAGTAATCAAGGATTAAAACCACTAATTTGATAATGTGTAGGTAAAGAATAAACTAGGGTGTTCCTCTTGGTGTAGGATATATACACAAGTACGTGATATAGTTTCCAACACTCTGTGAACCTAAAAAATTTCAATGTATCACATATTTATATTCTAACTATTCCAATTCATTAATCAACATAAAAAAATCACTCCACTAATGAATTTAATTTAATCAAATCCATAGGTTTTAAGGTGGATTGTCTTCTTAAACCTTTTGTGTTATCAACACCAGTTGGATCCTGGTCCATATTTGAAGATTCTGGCTTTGTATATGACTGAATTAGGTGGTAGTATAATTTTATTGGTGAGTTATTGTTATTAGAAATACAAACATAAAATTCTATAATTGGAAAAAAATTATTATATGATATCCATCACATATTTTTTTCTGATATAAGTGGTTTTCTCTTATATTGTATGTGAGTGTATGATGTTTCTCTATGAGAAAAACTATAAGATGGATTTTATATGATTGGATTATTTTTTATTATAACTTGAAAAGTTGATACTAAGTTCAATGGAAGTGTCTGTTTATATTTTATTTATATTTCTGTAAGATATCATTGGTTTTTTATAAATTTGATTATAACCCTACCCCATTAACATGATATTGAATTTGGAATATATTTACAATCTATTGTTTCTCCTATTGGTATATCCCATTATGGCATGGTTACATTAAAGTATAAGGATTTTTTATTCATATTAAGTATTTATTTTTAAAAGGATTTTATCTTATCCATTATGTAACCATAGGGATCTCTAGTGTTGTCTAAGAATATGGTGGATCATGGTTTTCAAAATCACATGGATTACTAGTGATTAAACCATTTGACGATAAAGAAATAATATCCATTTCTATAAACTAATCATATTTTAGATCAATTAATGTGATTGAGATATTTCATAAAGATTTATTTTCATTTTTTATACCAACATATGTGGGTAAAAGAGGAGGATATTTTGAATACTTCATTTATTTTTCACTATTGGAATTTTTAAGCGCATAGTGAGCATTTTGAAGTGATGAGTGCACAATAATCCACCACGGTATTGAACAAATAAATGTTATTAGAGTTCATTGATTCAATTATTATGGTTTTTATTAATGTTATTATGGTGTATTTAAAGATACAATTGGAATATACAAATCATTTTAACACTATCATAAAAATCCATGTATTCCCCAATTTTAAATAAAATTATCTAATAGAATGTTCTACATATTAGAGGTTAATTTTCTTGGGGTGTCATGTGCCAATAAGTATTAGATATTAATCCATAAAATATAATTTTATTTATTTATATGAATATACCAATAATGTTATAGTGGTATGTAACATTCTTGTTTTGGTACGATATTATTGTTGGCACATGCCCAGATTCTCTAAAATCAAGACACTAATGACTACATAGACCAATAAGGATTGGGCCTTTGTATAGATGGTAAATATCAGGTTGAATTTTAATAAAAAAATAAAAAAATAATTATTAGTTCCTTTAACATTCACATTCTCTATTGCATTCTCTCTTTTCCTTTCACTACCTGAACAACCAGTTCACCATAATTTACCTTAACCCCTTCATTTATAATGAGACTTTCAAGAGAAAGTTTAAAGTTCCAAACTGAGTATTACATAATCATTATCCTTTTATTATTAATCATCCTCTTCCAAACCAACCCTGAACATATTAAAATAGTAACCTCCTTCCCATCCTCTTAGAAAAAAATAATGTTGATCTCGTGTTTGTTCAAACTACCGTCTCCAATAAGCGGTGTTATTTTTTTTCCATAACCACCAATCATGGATAAAGTTAAAAAATAATTTATGGTGATAAAGTTGTGTTTATTAAACCATTAATACTAATTAAATATAATATTGTACATTTTATATGTGATATTAACAATTAATGATCATAGTAAGCTTAACCATCATAAATGAGCATATCAGAGTGCCTTTCATAATCTGAGTTTGTATTACAGAAACCTATATAAAAGTCTAAATTTTATGAAGATATAATATTAAAGGAAATAAAATCCCTAAATGATGTATATTATTAAGCTATTATACAACACCATTAACCGTGGTGAACATTTCAAAAGAGTTATATAGAAATTAAATAAACCACCACAAATAAAAAACATAAGATAAAAAATATCACAAATAAAAATTATATGATTATAAATGGTCCTTGGTAAAGTAAATACAGATGAATAAGTTCCATAATAAGGTATAAAATAAATATAATTGTATTATTTATAAATTTAGTTTCATGTGTAGAGTGAATCAATAACAAGGTAAGGGTTTCTTGTCATAAATTTCTCCCATTCATACATATTTATTATTATACATCATGTTTTATTTGGAATGTTTTATGTAATTACCCATTAAAATTTTATTTCATGATTCCATTATATTTCATAATATTTAATGTTCCACCCAATTTTCTTTCTCCCATTGTGTTTTTACTCAAAAATTAAAAACATCGCAAGGGTTTTTCCTTACTCAATTTTCGCCCATTAAGTTAAAAACATTATTATTGAATACAATTGTTCCATGTTCGATTTATTTTACCTGATGAATAATTTTAATTTTATTTCATAATTATTTTTGGGGGGTTATATAATTATTCATTATAACATCATTATCAAATGATTATTACCTTAGATATTATATTACTTGAATGGGGTTTCTTGGTCTCAATTCCTATTTCAGGAGACACTTCTTATTATACACCAATTTACATGTATATGTTATATATACTACATATTTTCTATATTATATCATGAATTATCTTTAAATAATGGTATTTTAATTCTAGTTTGAAGAAATATTTCTTTTATGGGTTTTTTATTTAAATGTCACTCAAGGTGTGATGTTACTTTTCCTAACCTAATTTTAAAATAGAGATATCTCAAATATGATGATCGGTCTAGGGAATTTTTATAGTATTTATTTCCAAAATCACAACTATTTTCTTCCTCTATAGTTTTCCTTGGTAATATTTTTATTCTCTTTACCTTGATTTATAATGAAATTTTTATAATCTTTTAAAATGATTTTTCTTGAACAAGAGTATTTTATAACAGTAAAAAAGAGTATTTTATGTTCATATTTTATCCTAGACTCCAAATTTTGTTAATATACCTATATTTGTTTTGAAAATTTAAAATGCTTATTTTTTACTACCTTGAAATGATAATAAAAAAATTTTAAAAAAAATTATTAAAAAAAATATATAGTTTGTTTTAGACAAGAATATTCTATTACAACGATTTTGTGTGGACATATATTTAGTTTTCCTTTGTAATTTTATATGAAATTTTTACTCTATTTTTACATAGTATTTATAAGAAATTTTTTTAATCCTAATTTTAGATAATATTTATTTTAAAATTATTTCAAAAAACAAAGAGTATTTATTTTTTCCATAATGATTTTTTTTCAAAAACTCCAAAACAATTTTTCTCACCTAAGTAATTATTCTTTGAAATATCTTATGATCGATAGAAGATATTCTTCAAATGATAACATTGAATTTATTTCTCTATAAATCTTATTAAATGATATATTCTATTATATGATTCATCTATAAATTTATTTTTCTTTCATAATCATCCAATATGAATAGGAATAACTTTTATTCCAATGATTTTTCATTGTGAATACCATTTTTTTCATTTATTTAATTGAAGGGTGTATACCTAAAGCATGTTAATTGATTTATTGGGGAAAATATTGACAAAATCGTACATCCTTTATAAATTACATGTAAAGACCATATAAATCATTTAATTTTATCTACATAGAAAAATATTTAGTATCTTTGGATAGTCATTTACATTCCATGGGTTTATTATGTTTATTAAAGGAATTAGGAATGTTTTCCTTTTATGATTTCATTTGAAAGGGTTACAAAGCCCATTTTCATTCCATTGATTCTATGTTAATTGATGATGATTTATTTATTATGGAATACATATATAATAATAATGATGGGTGGGGTCATATATCACCCTTAAATATATTAGGTTAAGTTCATATCTCATGAGATAGTCTGGAATAGAAATAATGTGTTTGTTTACACAGGCATGGGTGTAATGAGTTTTCTCACTTTTTTCAGGACTGTACATAACGAGTTTGTCCACATCGGTGTGGGAATAATGAGTTTGATCACTACATTTTTCTCTTCTAATGGTTCTGCAATATCTTTAAGTTGTTTTTCATGTTATGTCACCTTTCTAAGATTACTTTCTTTTTAAGTGATGTTACATTCCTTGTTTATGCCTATTTACTAAGATATTACCCACTTTTAGGTTATTCCATGGCATATTCCTTGATTTATGATCTTTTAGTTGTTGGTAACAACTTTATAATTTATCTTGATTATACCCATATGCTCATGTTTTTCTCAAATATGATCTTAGATTATTATCTCTTATATATACCCTTATAATGCATCTGATCTCATCCATTTTTTATGTTTCCTCTAATGGAAACTCGGGCTATATCCATGATCCAAAACCATGGCTATAGAGGTAAAAACTATGGCTATAATCTATAGCCACGGTTTTGGTTGTTTGTGGAACCTATTGGCATGGATATGGAAAATATCTATAGCCATGGATTTAAGAGGCTATTGACATGGTTGCAACCATGGAAATAGACCCTAAAGCCATGGTTTTGGAAACTATGGCTATAGCTCACCCAGTTGTCCACCATGGTTACAAGGTATAGCCATGGTGGGAAATTGGGGATATAACCCTTGTAAACCATGGTTATAGATTAAAAATATATAGTTCCCAGACGGATTTGAACTCCTTACTAACCGGACGACTTAACACTAAACTGTAGATAACTTTTGGTATATATAAATATATTATTATATATATCATTATGAACTATGAAAATAGAAGAAAAAACTATGGCTCTAGATCTTACCTCCATTTCCCAGGAAAAAAAATTCTCGTGTTAAGGCAAGAAAACTATAACCACGGTTCTATGAAACAATGGTTATAGGTGGAGGTTATAGCCATGATTTCATAAAACCATAACTATATCATTTTATTAAATAACCTATATCCACATTTTAAGAAAAATGTGGCTATATGTGTAATATATATCCGCAATTTAGACAAAATGATGGCTATAGACTTTGTATAAAGACCTATAGCCGTAGTTTTGAAAGACTGTGGCTATAGGTTTGTGGCTATAGCCCAAACTTCTAGTAGTGTTCCATTTCCCAAGGTTATGAAGAAAATTAATATTTATAATGTCTTTAAAAGATTATCTTGTGTGGAAAAAATTTGAGAGATGTTAAAGACTTATTATGGATTAAGAAGTTGCTTATATAGTGGGAAAAAATTACATTAGATGAAAAATACATTTGTCTTGTTAATTAATTTTCTGTCATAGTTATCTACAACTCTAAAGCTAAAAAATCATGGGAATGTAATGTAATGAAATATTCTATTTAATTTATGAAACAGATATGGTCACTTTTATGCTTCTATATCCACTAATCTATTATAATCTTCCCTAGATTTCTTCAACTCATTTTGATCCCCCGTGATTGATTTTTTGTGTCTCAGGTTTCTCTTCTTTCTTAGCATCTAATTTTTCTTCAATATCATTGAACATATTTTCTTAGATAGAAACTTTTAATTTATTCTTTCTAATATCATCAAAAATTTATATTTCCCTATTAACATACTTATCTTTCTTAGAAACCATTTTTTTATTCTTTTTTACCAATTTTCTTTTATCCATATTGAGTTGTATATACTTCTCAATAAAAGTATCTAAGTCACATTTCATCATCCACTCCAAATATATTCCTTCTTCTCCATCATCATCACTTATTCATGAATGAATGTATATCTCAACCAGATCCATAAAATATAATTCATATTATAAGTGAATACTAGATGATGAGTCAGTATCTTCCCTCTTACTCATTAAATTTATTCTTTTACTACTAGAATACATCTTATTTCCTGACTATTTCTCTATACTGTTAACTTATTTCTATTTTTGATGTTTCTCATCTTCCTCGTCAAAATACGATTCAATAGCCTTCTTCATTAAGCAATTAATGGAAAAATTTCCAATCAAAACTTAGTTATGTCATCTAGATTATTTCCTTCAATTTACTTTTTTTATTCTATATGAACTAACTTGATAAAATATACTTTATCTTCTTGAAATTTTCATCATTTTTTCATTATTAGAATCACTTTATTCTTCCAAACCACAATCTTTGGGTTTAAATTTTATCATGACTTCAAAATCTATCTCACCCTTGAATCTTTTTTAAATATGGTACCTTTTTGTATCATATACTCTCAAAATATTTTAATTTTTTTCAAAAAATTGATCCACACGATATACCAAAGTTAAAACATAGGGATCAAATCTATCTATATAGTTTCTCACTAGTTTCTTTATAATGATCAAATCATCCTTATTCTCAACAAATTCTCAGATATTGCTGACTATCTCACTCACTCTAGTGAAATAGGCATAAATATTTTATATGTTACCCATTCTAATTTCTTTAAACCTATTTCTTAAAACCTTAGTTTTTTGGAATATATTTATCTATTAATAAATTCTAAATTGTTCGATAGCTTGATTGACATGCAACACTAAGCTCAAAATGAACCACGATATATTATAAAATAGTCATTAAATTAATGGGTATGAGTAGGATTAACCATGTTATGAAATATATATATATATATTTTTTACTAATTTAAAATGTATTAGTTCATTAATAAAATATAAGTACTCAATTTTTAGTAAAATAACATTAGGTTTCAAAAATAGGTTTTCTTCAAAAAAATGGTTTATATTAAATTTTTTGTATAAATATAATAATTAATTTATTCCACTTAAAAAAATTTAATTTGATAAAAATGTTTAAATTTTGGAAATAATTATATCAAAATTATCTTAGGGCGATATTTTGGGATTTTTTTTGAAAAGATAGATTTTTTAGTGAATAGTAAAAAATAACAATTTTTGTAAAAATGTTATTTATTCTAATTGAAAGGTATAATTATGATTTTAATATTATATTAAAGTAAAATTGGTATTATTTACGTTTATATAATATAATAAATTACATATGATTCATCATAAAACAATTTTTTGGTATAACTTCATTTTTTGGCATAAAAACACATTCTTTCTAAAAAACTATTTTTTTGTTTGCAATGTGTTTTTATATTAATTAATTGTATAAATAACAAATGAATAAATATTTTAATTAAATGTATAGATTATATATTCAATAGAATTATTTTACATTCATTTTATGTTTTTCATTATGCATAAAATAATAATAAATCAAGTTTTATGCTTAAAATGTATTTTCCCAAAAATGGTTTTCATTGGGATTTTCATGATAATTATAAAATGGAATTATTACATTTACAAAAATTAAATCATAAAAATTTACACCATATTTTTTATCATTAGTATCATATTTGTTAAATATTTCCCTTTTATTTTTTTCCTTTATGAATAGTAACATTGGAAAATTTTTGTCTCCTCAATAAGGGTAAAATGCGTAAAATAAGGTTAAAACCTTGGATAAGGCATTAAAATTTATGTAAAACATTCATCTATCCAATTATATGTGTTTAATTATACCATTATCATCAAAATCATGAAAATATTTCCACTTGGTGACATTTCTCTTTCATTTTCCCTTTATATTATTTTAGGAAAAGAATCAATAAAAAATGTCATTCTCTTGACTTTAATATCTCTAAAAATTTTATATAAGGATAAAAATAGGATATGTTTGATTATATATTTTTTGACATATAAATTAACTTTTTGATCATAATAATTTATCTTTAATTTTTTGTATTGAATAATTACTTGAAAGGCATATGCAATGTCAACACAGTATTTATTTAATTAATAGAAAAAAATAAATGGTTTTAAAAATATTAAAAGTTATAAAATTTGGTTTAAGTGTTATTATAAATAAATTATATATATATATATAATATTAAAGATATTTTAATGCTTTTTATTCAAATTACTATTGTGTCGGGTTCTTTTCAAAGTCATAGTAAATGAATAGTTCCCAAAATGACATAAATGACAATTAAATGATAATAAATGATTTATTAAATGATTTAAAAATAAGAATCCAAAATAAATAGGATACAGTTGAAAATAAAAACCATCTTCCATTTATGGGTCACTTTTTCCTTTTATGGTAACATTCTTGACCATTAAGGAGTATAAAATTGTTTGGTCACGGTAATTGTCAAAGAGGTTAGTGGGGTTTAAAACTAAGAGATAAGGGTGAAAACATAACCAAAAATTCTTCAAATTTTATTAGATGAGATGATTTAACCTCATCCTAATATTATATTTTAATTATATCAATTTGGATCAATTTTTCATTAAACATTAATTTATATTAATTTAATATATAATGTATTTCTAAGAGTGCCCCTACCATCATTTATAAAAGGAAACCTCATCTCCTTTATTATTCATAATGTTTGAGAATTATATATCACAAAATACCTACCAATACCTTCCAATATTCCTTCACCACATCCTTTATTTTATGTTATTTTTGAATGGTCATCCTATTAAGGCTTAAGGTGTAACCAAAAAGAGGTTTCTCAACGAAGAGGTATAACTATAAACTGAGAATTTTCAATTTTATTTCTTCTTATAAGACCTCTAAATATGTGTTATTCATTAAAAAATAATAAATTTTTTACAATAAACATAATTAAATGTTATCTATATTTTTTAACCAAAACTATTCGCCCTCTTTTCCCTCAAATGAGAAGTAAATCTATCCCTTGTGCGTACATGTGGACTACCACCTCCACATAGCGATAAAATTAATTTTCTATAACTATTTTCAATAATGGTTATTATGGTGGTTTTAATGTTTATAAATTATATTTGTGACATAATTATTCTTCTTTAAATATAATATCATTAATTAGATCTTACCTTTCCATCTGTTGGAAAATAATAACGTCACTCATGGGTATGTGTGGAATACCACCTTCACAAAGTAATGTGATTCATTTTTCATTTATGCTTTATATGGATGGTAATAAGGATATAGTTAATTAATATATGTGTTATTTGTGACATAATAATTATTATATAAATTTAAATAGTTATATACCTTTCTCTTGTTCCATCCTTTAAAAGGTCAAAACACCATTCATGCGAACGTGCAGCCTACCGTCTCCATGAATGGTGTATTTAATTTTTCTATCTATATCTTTTTTTATGACTACATATGTAAATAATTAATATATATGATAGTTATATAATGTTTAAAATTATTTATATGTTGGAACCATGATAAAATTACAAGGTTCGAAACTACTGAACCAAAATTATCATGAAAAAATGAAATAGTTAATAAGTGCACGTTAAAATGTTATAAGTGGACCATATATTATATTATAAATATTTAAATTAACATTTTATATATGTATCATAAATTTAATTTTATTATACATGAGGTTAAATAACTTCTGATGTAAGTCAAACATGGGGGAAGGGATTTTCATCCAACTTTTACTTCTTTGAGACACGTGCCATATTCACCACTTTTTTTATTCATGTAGTGTATATAATGACCTTGAATATATTTTATGATAATTATTATGAAGTTTATGTCGGTATACATTTCCATACAAGGTTCACTCTTTCATGAGGTTTTTATTCGAAAGTTACCAAAGTGGTAAGGGTTTTTTATTACAATCTAATTGTTTATAGGGATTGTTTATGGTTAAGTTATTGAAGATGAAATTTCATTATCTACCTCTGAATATTATAATGAATTTTATTTTCCTATATTTATTTCATTATATTACATTTTTTTATTTTATTCAAATCTCTTTAAGTACTCAAAGATCAAAAAATATTTTTATGGAAATCTGAATTTATTTCTCTCTTCCATCTAAAATCCTTTCTTTCCATGTCCATGTTTTTAAAAAAAATTAACTTTTTTTACTATTCTCAAATGATTCTATAAATTAATTTTCATCAATGTTTTACTTTTTACAAAATGGTTTAAAATGAATATTATTTACTTTTATTGAGTTATGTACTTTTGTTATTTTACTAAAATTGTAAAACAAATATTTGTTTTCACATAAAAATCAGGTGTTTAATTTTTCATCATCATGACCTCTAAATTCATTGAATATTATTTTATATGTTTCTGAGGAAATTTTCAGTTAGAATTTTTCCATAATATTTTTTAATTTGTTATATATTTTAAAGAAGTGATTTCAAATTTAAGAGGATATTTTTCTCAAAAAATATTCCTGGTGACCTTTTATAAGATTTTTCATCTAAAATGACATCCTTTTGATGTTACTTATGCTTAAATAGGGATATGATCCAATTATACCATAATTATTATTTTTATGGATATTTTATGATTATGATAAAAAAAATTATGAAACCTGTTTCCTTTCTGTAATGACCCGGACCCGGCCAGCCACCCGAACAGTACCGAACGGGTCAGGTGTTACTACCTTAGGCGCACCTCCCCTGAACGCCAAAGGCTGCCAACTAGCAGAGAGGGTCTGAATAGGTATAGTGGGGGGGGGGGGCTATACCCTCTTGGAGGAATTAAAGGTGCTGGTCCAAGTAATAAACTAAGATATGCAGCGAAAATAAATGACTCAGCAGACTCGAACCAGACCCGCAGAGCGGAAGCACATTCAGTAACAAATAACAGTGGGAGAAATATAGAAACAATAGTAGCGGAGAGTAACAAAACATCATGCTAGGAATCAACTGCAATGACTGCTAAAACAACCAAGCATGCATCCAAGAAAGTCATAAAAATCAATACATATATAATGGCACCAATGGCTAACCAGTAGTAGCTATAATATAATGTAAACATGCTGATGCAAGAAAAGAATACTGAACATGTAACTTCAGTATGGCACGGCCTCAAGGTCCATCCCAGTATCCAAGTCAACAGCACTAAAGTCCATCTCCTGAGGCTGACCCTCTACCTGCACGCAATTTCATAAAGTCTACACGCGTTTCGAAGGGCCCGTGTAGGGTGTGAGACAAGTCTCAGTAGGATACCACTCAGAGGTGCGTACCTAATATAAGTGTTTAGGCAGACATGCTTATATAAGAAAAACATTAAACAGTGCAATGCCCAAAAGTAAACAAGGACTTCACTGGTGCTCAACAGCCACCAGGAAGTGTCACCTGCTTCGGCCAATGCCGGAAAGTCTGATCAGCAGCCCGACACATCGTGCCACCTGACACCATGTGTCTCAAGTACCGATGTTCTGTAGGCACACCCAACCATCGTAACCCAGCTCGAAAGCTCAACCTGTCCATAGCACAATATCCGGAGGAACAACAATACATATCCTCAAAATATAACCGGAGGGACAACGATGTCTGCCCTCAAATCATGGCGAGCCTCTGCCCCCAACCTGACCGCCTCAAAGCTGTATCCCGAAGGCTCCTCACTTTCCACGTGGCTTCCTATGGCAAGCACCCCCAATCCAAAAATACCTAACTGCATCTACCATAGGCCTCTACCCAGTGAGTGTTTGTACCACCTCAACTTTAAATCTATCTATGTGCACACTACTCAAAAGTACCCGGTGAGTGGTAATCACCTCAGTATGTCCCAAGCCACAACACCTCTAACACCTTGTGTCCCTGCAAACCTGTTTCTCAAGTCTAATGGCCTCGCCATCCAAGTAACCCGGGCCAAAGCCCAACCTGACAGTCCAACTGCCTCAACCGACGTCCATGACGACCAATCCCGTGGTAGGAACCACCCAACGTATCCCGAGCCAAATCCCCAACCTGTGATCCCCATCACTCAACAATATATCTGGGCCACGCCCAACACAACAAGCAGTTCAACACAGGAAATATCACACATTGCATATTCATACTTGGAAGCATCACTTTAAACAGGCAATTACTAAACAGTCAAATTGCACTAACCTGTGCTATCCCATACCAGCACCTAACTCATTCACGATTTAACAATTAAACTAAATAGTTTAACTCGAGACATTCAATAAGAAGTATAACATAGCAGTTTAAACAATGGTCCAATTCACATGCATTTCGGCACCCCGGCCGAATTGCCCCAAACGAGCAATGACCTCTAACCCGGTCTCGCTCGATCGCAACAGGGTTTGGGAATACCCAGAGGCATTCCACAATGCAGATAATTAAATAAAAACAAATAAACAGGGTCTCTCTCAACACCCGACGTCACGCCCAAAGGTCACAACCCCAAATTGTCTACGAAAACACGAAAGAAGGTTTGCATCACCCACCTCGTACTCGTACGATGACACTCCTTTGATTTCAGCCTCTGAATCTGACTGAGTCATGGTAGATCTGCATTTCTGTCAAATCTAGCAATTCCGTTCGGATGGAATTTGCGGAGAAATAGGTGAGTAATCAAGGACGAAGAAGGGTGCGCGGGGTTATCCTTTCCGATGCGGTCCCGCTACCACTGATGGATTGAAGAATGAAGGTCGTACGGAGATTCTGGAAGGGTTTAAGTTTTTCGGGAGTTCTCGGACGAACTGTTCATCCAAAAGGAAAGAAGATGGGAAATCTGGGAATGAGGTGTGACGACGCCTCGATCGATCAAATAAAAAAAAGTACACGACATGTATTTACAAAGTACACGCCGTGTATATGTGTTTTCGTATTCCGACTTAAGAGAAGTTCAGTACATAGCCTGGACTGTGCACATGGTCAACACACGGCTAGGGTCTCGGCCGCTACATGGGGCAAGGGTACATGGAGTGTCAAGGAAGGCTACACGCCGTGTAGATGGAAATTTACACCTGGGCACCACACGACATGTACCTGGCCTCACACGGGTAAGGGATACACGGCGTGTCTATAAATACACGCCGTGTAGTAGGAAAGTTCTACATGGTCTCACACGGCATGTAATCGGCGAGCACACGGCCAGTCACTCAGGGAACTCATACATGGCGTGTACTTAAAGTACACGGCGTGTAGTCTAGAAATTTCCAAAAACTGCCTAGATTTTCCAGACTTCTCAAAAACCAATCAAAAGTTTAAACAGGTCTGGGTTTTGACCCGTTTCTAAAAACTCGGGTTCTTACAAACTCCCCACCTTAACATAGCTCGTCCCCGAGCTACCAAACGAAACTAGGAAATGGCACCGAACACGCCCATCCCAGTTAAACAACCCAGACTACCCCAGTCTCAAGGTTCTGGCTAAATTCCTAAAAAGGGCTCCCCACCTTAGGAATCTCCTACTCGGTCTCAACCTGAACAAAGCTCAAAGAAAACAAATAAACAAACAAGGCCCAACAACATATTTCCCGGACCCATGGTCCTCCCGTGACGCATCGTCACCCCTGCACCTCCTCGGTGCTCATGTGTTGCTTCCGACACCCAACGTAACTATCATCGCATCGGCGTCCACCTCCCTGGGGTCCTGCATCTAATATATTCTCAATTCAAACCCGGTGCCATGCACCTCAAGTAAACCATATCCATGATTCCCTAATGCCCATGGAACCTAAAGTAACCTGCATTCTTGATTCTCCTGATGCCACACATCTCAAATATATAAATAAAACATAAAACGCATCTGATATGATACCAATCCCACTAACTAGCATCTAGTTAGTACACAAGTATCGTATGTAGCCTATGCACTCAACCAGACATGCCTCAAGAGGCCATGCCAAAAGAAAGTAAAGAAACTCACAGCCACACCCGCGGTGTACCTGCCACCATTGTCGGCTCTCTAGCCTGCTCAATCCCTAGCAGCTCCACAGCGTGCACCTGGCCTGAAGCCCGACTGCCTGATGTCTGACCTCCCTGTGGTGCTGCTCCAGTCACCTGCCAATGGCCCCTTAGCTGAATCCCTGTAACGACCCAAAGTTTCATTAATAGAAAATCCCTCTTGATCCAGTTAAATGTTTCTTTATGAAAAATGTTTTTATAAGATATCAACTTTTTTAGTTTTACTTTAAGATTTTTGACCGTTACTTTTATAGTCGTTGAACAGTGATCATCTGGGTAGTTTAAATATAAGGCTTTAACGAACCAATTTTCTACTCAGACAAAGGAAGCGATGGCCTCATCCAGTAGAATTGCCCCTTACGAAGCCCATTTATCGGATCTCGGAAAAGAGGTGGCGTCTTTGGGCTTTGCCCTTGACCAAGCCCAAGCTGAGCTTCATCAAGTCAAGCTCGAACGTGATCGTCTATGGGAAAAATGGAAGTTGATAGAGATTACCACTCGAGCGATGTTATCCGAGCAACCCCAAGAGTCTGTCACCATCGCACACCTTACCCTTAGGTCTTATGCGGATATTTTAAGGGGTTATGTAACAAATAAGTAGCACCATGTTCATGTACATTATTTTTTTTGTATATAATAATGAATATAATTTCTAGTCATTTTTGATACATTGTAATTAGTTTTTAAATTACAAATGGTGTTTTTAGTTATTATTTAATTAAGAATTATATTTTATTAAATTAAAGGGTTTTTGAATTAAATAATATTTTAATAAAATATTATTATTAATATTAAATTAATTTTTATTAAATATAAATGATCTTATAATTTTATGAATGCAATTAAAATTTTTATTAAGGTTTGAAAGCCATTTCTGTCAAAACCCGTGAATTTTTTATAAATGTCGGTTTTTATTTTAAAAGTGAAAATTCACATATTTAGAAAATTATTTAGATAAAATAAATATTATTTTTGGAATCAGGATGTCGAAATTATCCAACGGTGAATTTTTCATAATTTTCTGAGACAGTCAAATTTTTGGGTAAAAATTAAATACCATTTAATTATATAATGTGTTTTATGACATCATAATGACCCAATGGTGATGTAATAAAATACCATAATCCTTATGTTCGGCCAATATATGTTTTATCATTAAAATAATTAGGTTTTGGGTTTGTTTGACTCACTTCTCAAAGCATTAATGGAGCCCTCAAGACTTATTCAACACTTTGCCTTTTTAAATTAATTTCCATGGGAGTGTGACTCACCTCCACATAAGAAACCCTAATTTTTTTAATAAGTTCGGACCTTGGACTTGTAAAATATTGTTTTCCTCTTTCCTTTTCCAGAAACCATGGGCAGATACCATGGTATGGTTTGTGGTTTGGATTATTTTAATATAAGGGGTCCCAAACCTAAATAATAAAGAATTCTCTCACCTTTCCTATATAAACCCACCCAAGCTCCCACTTCCTCCTCACTCAAAGCCCTTGAAGTTCGTCCAACCTCTGTCCTACTCTCTCTAGAATCCTCTCAAGGTGCCCCAAGCTCCCAAGAAGCCTCTCACAAGCCTCTCTCTAGCCTTTGGAAGCACACTTCCAAGTAAGGGGTTTTCTTCCTTTCTCATTTTTTTGTCAATTTTCTTTAAGTTGTATTTCCCTTTTTATTTCAATTATGAATGTTGGGGTATGGTTTAGCACCTCCCCCATACTTCCCTCTTATTGTTTGAATGATGGGAGAACCCTTTCTCTCTCATTAAATGCCTCCCATGTACACCCGTTACTATGCCGAAATTCCGAAAGGAACTTCTCTCTCTTCTTTTACATTCAAGCAATACTTTTGTATCATGAATCTAAATTCCATTTCTATTGTTGGGACATGTATATATATGATCTCCTTACTGTCCATTACATGTAAATATGATGAGGAACCCCTTTCTCTCTCATCAACCTTTTTTATGAATTCTTATGTCACGCCGTTACGCTGCTGAAATCGCACCGATTTTCTAAGCCAATGTCTTTGTGTAGTGAATACCATGCCCATTTATCCATCAAGGGTATTCACCTTTATGCACATTTACATATTGATATATAAAGTTTCATGTATGAATTCCACTTTCCTTTATCGTGGAAGAAATGATTATGTTTTATGAATCCATGTTTTATGATCCATGTGGCACACTTATGCATGAAATGAAATGTTTAAGAAGGGTGCGCCCTTTATAGCGCTCCAATGCATTGGGTAAAGTATAGTATCATGATACGTCATGTGCAATGAGTGTTGACTCATGCTAATTCAAGTGCAAAGAGGGTTTACTCGTGCTTCAAGTGCAATGAGGGTTTACTCATGCTCCATGTGCAATGAGCCTTGGCTCATGCTAATTCAATGTTAAGTGTTGTTGCCACATTTCCATGTTATGATTATCATGCTTTATCATGCCTTTATGTTCATGTTTCTATTATGCTCTATTGATATTCCTATTGCCTAACATGTATTTCACTCCTCATGTTATTCATTGTTTACTCCCTTACTGGGCTTTATAGCTCACCCTTTTCTTATGCATGTCCTCAGGTTATCCCATACAATGCTAAGTACGAAGGAATGTAGTGGTCATGTAAAGGAAGTTTTCAATAAAGATGTTGTATTTCAAGTTTAAAGTTTTTATGTAATGATCCTAAGCCCCAAAGACACTAAACCTCTCGATCTTCTTTGTTGTATCAAGTGAAGTTTTATATAATAAAGCATGCTTAATTTGTAATAAAAAAGCAGGGTTGTCATAGTTGGTATCAAAGGATAGGTTTAGTTATTTTTTGGGATTAGGAGACCCTAGTAAAGCCTTAGATACAAGACTAAGTATAATAAAAGCATCCCTAAGTTTTGGTAAATACTAAGTAAGTGGTTTATCAAACAAATACATCCCTGTCTGGATACGAGCAGGTAGAGGCGGCTCTGGCACAGATGTATCCTAGGGGTAAAACCCGAAAACACCGCTTTGAGCTAGACTCGAACGGGAACTGGTGCACGACAACGGGCCTTGTTGCACTCTTGGTTACGACACTCCCGGGGGATATGTTTTGATGAATTCACAATCTTAGTATGAACCCTTATTAAAGGAAAAATTCCCCTAAGAATATATTTTAGAAGGAAGATCATGAAAAGCCTAGATTGAATCCTATAGACTCATGAGTTAAAGAGATTAAAGTTTATTTATAAGTCATCAACTTTTGTCTTTGGATTAACCTTTATGCGTTACCCCTAACTTTCTTTTATTCCAGCCAATGGCCGGTAATAGGAGAACTCGGGCTAACAACCGTTGTGAAGATCAATGTGATGATTGTACTTATGAGATGCCCAATCCAATGGGAGCGGGAATCGCGAACTTTGTCACGCTTCTCTCTCAGATAACTCAAGTATTGAATAGAAACACTGGTCAAGAGGAACGTTCAATCCCCCCTAAGAAAGAACAAGTCGCTATTGAAAGCTTCATGAGACAAAGGCCTCCTACTTTTAGTGGATCATCTGATCCCACGATCGCTGAACAATGGATCAACTCCATTGAGAAGATATTCTCCATCCTCCAATGCTCTGAAAAAGAGAAGGTTCTCCTGGCGGCTTATCGTATGGAGGGTGAAGCTGATCAATGGTGGACGTTGATCAAAAATACGAAGCCTGAGGAGGAGATCGAGGCTTTGGAATGGAAGGTATTCTGGAAGATGTTTTTCGATAAATATTTTCCACGCACCCTCCATCTTAAGATGGAAAGGGACTTCCTTTCCCTCAAACAGAAAGATGAGGAATCTGTGGGAGCGTACGAGGCAAACCTCACAAGGATTGCATGATACGCTTCCGGCTTTGTCATTACCCCTGAATGCAAGGTTGACCGCTTCTTTGGTGGGCTGAATCCTAGCTTGGGGAAAGCATTAGCGATCCGTGACTTCAACAGCTATGAGAAAATTGTCCGATGTGCCCTCAAGGTTGAAATGGAGATCGGAGAATCACAGGGGTATCATGGGGACAAGAAGCGGAAGGTGGACTTCAATGCTGGTGGTCCGATGGATAAATCCAACGGCTCTAAGAAATTCCAGCACCCCACTTTCCAAATGTGTGGAAAGAAGCACCATGTAAATTGTCTTAGGGGGACAAGAAAATGCTTCAAGTGTGGAAGAGAAGGGCACCTAGCTGTTAACTGTCAGCAAGAAGGACCCGCGGCTGTGACAGAAGAGAGGAACGCTCCGTTCGAACCTCAACGAGTTGTTCAATGCTTCAAATGCAAAGAACCGGGTCATTTTGTGAATCAGTGCCCTAATCCAAGGGTTATTGGAGGCAATCAACAACCTCCAAGACAGCAAGGAAGAGCTTTTTCCATCACTTCTGCCGAAGTGAACCCCGACAACGAAGTGGTGACAGGTACGCTAGTTATTCATTCAAGAATAGCGAACGTACTTTTTGATTCAGGTTCTATGCATTCTTTTATATCTCAAAAGTTTAGTAGAATAATCCCTGCACCACCACAAATCATGGAAGTAAAGATGTCGGTGAGTACGGAAAATGGGGCAATCATTGCATCCCAGGAGTATAAGTCCTCCCCTGTTATAATCTGTGGATTGAATTTCCCGGCGAAGCTCGTCATACTCCCTTTGGTGGAATTTGATACAATTCTTGGCATGGATTGGCTTTCCTTATATAGAGCCAACATAAATTGTCGGGAGAGGGAAATCACACTCCATATGGAGAATCGACCCCCGATTCTTTACAAGTGTCAGGAGGAAGATGAATCTCCTTTAGCTCCATCATCTCAAGCATGGATATTACTGCCTTATGAGCATGCATATCTGGCTCAGATGATTAAGTCCAAGGAAGAAACCACCCTTGAAGAAATGCCTATTGTGAGGGAATTCGCTGAAGTATTTCCCGAGGAACTTCCTGGTCTTCCTCCAAGAAGAGATGTTGAGTTCTCAATTGAACTTATACCTGGGGTGCTACCAATATCCAAGAATCCATATAGAATGGCTGTGGTTGAGCTTGAAGAACTGAAGAAACAACTACAGGAGAATCTGCATAAAGGGTTTATACGCCCAAGTGCATCACCATGGGGTGCACCAGTCCTCTTCGTCAAGAAGAAGGATGGGTCAATGCGGCTTTGCATCGATTATCGTGAACTTAACAAAATCACGATAAAGAACAAGTATCCTCTCCCAAGAATTGATGACTTGTTTGATCAGCTGCGTGGAGTACAATACTTCTCCAAGGTCGACTTGCGGTCAGGATATTATCAAGTAAGGGTGAAGAAGGAAGATATCCCCAAGACTGCTTTTCGTACAAGGTATGGGCACTATGAATTCATAGTAATGCCTTTCGGACTCACCAATGCTCCAGCAATATTCATGGACTTGATGAATAGAGTCTTTAGAGATTACCTAGAAAAATTTGTGGTAGTCTTTATAGATGATATTCTAATATACTCCAAAACCAAGGAGGACCATGAGGAGCATTTAAAAACTGTACTAGAGACTTTGCGGAAGGAGAAGCTCTATGCAAAGTACAGCAAGTGTGAGTTTTGGTTGAAGGAAGTCTCATTATTGGTTCATATCATCACAAGCAATGGGATATCTGTGGACCCCTCCAAAACAGATGCAATTGAGGGATGGCCGAAGCCAACATCGGTAACTGATATCCGTAGCTTCTTGGGGTTAGCTGGATATTATCGACGATTTGTGAGAAATTTCTCACGATTGTCCAACCCTCTTACCAAGCTAACTCGAAAGGGAGTAAAGTTTTCTTGGAGTGATGAATGCGAAGAAAGCTTCAAGGAGTTGAAAAGGAGGCTTATCAATGCACCCGTGCTCACTTTACCCACAAGTGGGGAGCTTTTTGTGGTATTCAGTGATGCTTCGAAGAAGGGCTTAGGATGTGTGCTGATGCAGAATGATAAAGTGATATCCTATGCCTCAAGGAAGTTGAAAATCCATGAGCGAAACTATCCAACGCATGATCTGGAGTTGGCGACGTTGATCTTTGCCTTGAAAATCTAGCGGCATTATCTCTATGGAGAGAAATGTGAGATATATACTGACCACAAGAGTCTTAAATATATATTCACACAAAAAGAGCTTAATATGCGCCAGAGAAGATGGATAGAGCTCATCAAGGATTATGACTGTTCAATACATTACTACCCTGGGAAGGCGAACAAGGTGGCGGATGCCCTAAGTAGAAAGGATCTAGCAATTCTATCAATGATGAGAATTGAGAAGGATCCAATCTTCTTAGACTTGATGAAGATGGACGTGGGAATCATAAATAAGGGAACATCATCAATCCTTTCACTAATGATTTCTCAACCATCTCTTTTGGAAAGGTTAAACGATGCTCAAAAGGATGATGCAGGAATCCAAGAAAAAGTGGAAGCTATCAAAAAGGGAAAATCCTCAGAGTTTAATGTTAATGAAGAAGGAATTGTGCGGTTTGGGAAAATACTATGTGTTCCATCATGTTCGGAGCTGAAGAAGGAACTTTTGGATGATGCACATAGTTCAAATTTCTCTATTCACCTAGGGAGCACAAAGATGTATCGAGATCTCTGAGAAAACTTTTGGTGGGATAATATGAAGAAGGAGATCGCTGAATATACATCAAACTGCCGGGTGTGTCAGCAAGTGAAGGTAGAGAGGCAGAAGTCTAAGGGGATGATGCAACCATTACCCATACCAGAATGGAAATGGGAGAACATCACCATGGACTTCGTCACTGGACTTCCAAGGACATCCAAAGGCAACAATGCAATCTGGGTTGTTGTGGATCGTCTTACAAAGACTGCACACTTCATTGCTATTCGAGAGGATTTCTTTTTGGATCAACTGGCACGGATATATATCAGGGAAGTGGTACGGTTGCATGGAGTACCACTATCTATTGTGTCTGACCGAGATCCAAGATTGACCTCTATGTTTTGGAAGAGTCTTCAACATGCTCTGAATACTGAACTGAACTTCAGTACGGCCTATCATCCTCAAACTGATGGCCAATCCGAGCGGACTATCCAAACACTTGAGGATATGTTGAGAGTGTTCTCAATGGACTTTAAAGGAGGATGGGATCAACATCTTCCTCTAGTTGAGTTCTCTTATAATAATAGTTTCCACTCGAGCATCCAAATGGCACCATATGAAGCCCTGTATGGGAAAAGGTGTAGAACACCGGCATGTTGGGATGAGGTCGGTGAACGTAAGCTGCTTGGACCAGAAATGGTCGAAGAAATGGTGGAGAAGGTGAAAACAATTCAGCAGCATATCAAGGCAGCCCAGAGTCGACAGAAGAGTTATGCAGATAATCGTCGACGAGACCTTGAGTTTAAAGTCGGAGACATGGTGTTTTTACGCATATCTCCGTGGAAGAAGGTCATGAGGTTTGGAAAGAAAGGGAAGTTAAGTCCAAGGTACATCAGCCCCTTCGAGATTCTTGATCGTGTTGGGGCTGTGGCCTATCGACTAGCACTTCCACCTACTATGGCCAAGGTGCATGATGTCTTCCATGTATCCCTCTTAAGGAAGTACATACCAGACCCTTCACATGTACTCTCTTCCGAGGTGGTACAATTAGAAGACGATCTTTCTTATGAGGAGCAACCAGTGAAGATCTTAGATCGTAGAGAAAAAGTTCTACGAAATAAGACAATGCCCCTCGTCAAGGTGTTGTGGAGAAACCACAAGTTTGAAGAAGCAACTTGGGAGTCGGAGGATATGATGAAGCTAAGTTACCCACATTTGTTTTAGTGTGGGAAAAGGAAAATTTCGAGGGCGAAATTTCTTAAGGGGGGAATACTGTAACGACCCAAAGTTTCATTAATAGAAAATCCCTCTTGATCCAGTTAAATGTTTCTTTATGAAAAATGTTTTTATAAGATATCAACTTTTTTAGTTTTACTTTAATATTTGTGAACATTACTTTTATAGCCGTTGAACAGTGATCATCTGGGTAGTTTAAATATAAGGCTTTAACGAACCAATTTTCTACTCAGACAAAGGAAGCGATGGCCTCATCCAGTAGAATTACCCCTTACGAAGCCCATTTGTCGGAGCTCGGAAAAGAGGTGGTGTCTTTGGGCTTTGCCCTTGACCAAGCCCAAGATGAGCTTCATCAAGTCAAGCTCGAACGTGATCGTCTACGGGAAAAATGGAAGTTGATAGAGATTACCACTCGAGCGATGTTATCCGAGCAACCCCAAGAGTCTGTCACCATCGCACACCTTACCCTTAGGTCTTATGCGGCTATTTTAAGGGGTTATGTAACAAATAAGTAGCACCATGTTCATGTACATTATTTTTTTTTGTATATAATAATGAATATAATTTCTAATCATTTTTGATACATTGTAATTAGTTTTTAAAGTACAAATGGTGTTTTTAGTTATTATTTAATTAAGAATTATATTTTATTAAATTAAAGGATTTTTGAATTAAATAATATTTTAATAAAATATTATTATTAATATTAAATTAATTTTTATTAAATATAAATGATCTTATAATTTTATGCATGCAATTAAAATTTTTATTAAGGTTTGAAAGCCATTTCTGTCAAAACCCGTGAATTTTTTATAAATGTCGGTTTTTATTTTAAAAGTGAAAATTCACATATTTAGCAAATTATTTAGATAAAATAAATATTATTCTTGGAATCAGGACATCGAAATTATCCAACGTTGAATTTTTCATAATTTTCTGAGACAGTCAAATTTTTGGGAAAAAATCAAATACCATTTAATTATATAATGTGTTTTATGACATCATAATGACCCAATGGTGATGTAATAAAATACCATAATCCTTATGTTCGGCCAATATATGTTTTATCATTAAAATAATGAGGTTTTTGGTTTGTTTGACTCACTTTTCAAAGCATTAATGGAGCCCTCAAGACTTATTCAACACTTTGCCTTTTTAAATTAATTTCCATGGGAGTGTGACTCACCTCCACATAAGAAACCCTAATTTTTTTAATACGTTCAGACCTTGGAATTGTAAAATATTGTTTTGCTCTTTCCTTTTCCAGAAACCATGGGAAAATACCATGGTATGGTTTGTGGTTTGGATTATTTTAATATAAGGGGTCCCAAACCTAAATAATAAAGAATTCTCTCACCTTTCCTATATAAACCCACCCAAGATCCCACTTCCTCCTCACTCAAAGCCCTTGAAGTTCGTCCAACCTCTGCCCTACTCTCTCTAGAATCCTCTCAAGGTTCCCCAAGCTCCCAAGAAGCCTCTCACAAGCCTCTCTCTATCCTTTGGAAGTACACTTCCATGTAAGGGGTTTTCTTCCTTTCTCATTTTTTTGTCAATTTTCTTTAAGTTGTATTTCCCTTTTTATTTCAATTATGAATGTTGGGGTATGGTTTCGAACCTCCCCCATACTGCCCTCTTATTGTTTGAATGATGGGAGAACCCTTTCTCTCTCATTAAATGCCTCCCATGTACACCCGTTACTATGCCGAAATTCCGAAAGGAACTTCTCTCTCTTCTTTTACATTCAAGCAATACTTTTGTATCATGAATCTAAATTCCATTTCTATTGTTGGTACATGTATATATATGATCTCCTTACTGTCCATTACATGTAAATATGATTAGGAACCCCTTTCTCTCTCATCAACCTTTTATATGAATTCTTATGTCACGCCGTTACGCTGCCGAAATCGCACCGATTTTCTAAGCCAATGTCTTTGTGTAGTGAATACCATGCCCATTTCTCCATCAAGGGTATTCACCTTTATGCACATTTACATATTGATTATAAAGTTTCATGTATGAATTCCACTTTCCTTTATCATGGAAGAAATGATTATGTTTTATGAATCCATGTTTTATGATCCATGTGGCACACTTATGCATGAAATGAAATGTTTAAGAAGGGTGAGCCCTTTATAGCGCTCCAATGCATTGGGTAAAGTATAGTATCATGATACGTCATGTGAAATGAGTTTTGACTCATTCTAATTCAAGTACAACGAGGGTTTACTCGTGCTTCAAGTGCAATGAGGGTTTACTCATGCTCCATGTGCAATGAGCCTTGGCTCATGCTAATTCAATGTTAAGTGTTGTTGCCACATTTCCATGTTATGATTATCATGCTTTATCATGCCTTTATGTTCATGTTTCTATTATGCTCTATTGATATGCCTATTTCCTAACATGTATTTCACTCCTCATGTTATTCATTGTTTACTCCCTTACTGGGCTTTATAGCTCACCCTTTTCTTATGCATGTCCTCAGGTTATCCCATGCAATGCTAAGTATGAAGGAATGTAGTGGTCATGTAAAGGAAGTTTTCAATAAAGATGTTGTATTTCAAGTTTAAATTTTTTATGTAATGATCCTAAGCCCCAAAGACACTAAACCTCTCGATCTTCTTTGTTGTATCAAGTGAAGTTTTATGTAATAAAGCATGCTTAAGTTGTAATAAAAAGCTGGGTTGTCATAATCCCGTTATCCCGGTCACATCCTCCGCGTGCAGTTGAACCTCGACTACCCTCTCCTTGTACCGAACCTGAACCAGCTCCTGACGCCACAGTCTGTCCTGGTCCCTACCTGCCGACGGTCTGAGAAGGCTACCTGCAAAACCTCCCCAGATGCCCGACCTATCCACAGGCCCGACACTCCATCGGGGGCCAATCGCACTGAGCACGAACATGTCCCGGTTGTCCACACTAAATGCAAACCACCGCTGAACTGCCACGAGGTGGTATAGCTGAGTCCTTGGCCTGCCCGCCCTGCTGGAACTCATCTCTCCCTCACTTCCTGTTGTCTGAACCGTCACCTGGGGTTGTCACCCTGCCAAAAAGAGATTTCTCTCTCTCGTTGCCCTCGGCTATGAGCGCCTGATTCATCTCCTCGAAGAAATAACCCAGCCTGAAGATGTTCACCTGGACCCGAATGGTGTGTTGTAAGCCATCCTTGAAGTGCCTCACCCTAACTGCATCATCACTCACCATACCAGGTGAAAAGCGAGACAACTCTGTGAAAGTATCTGCGTAATCCATGAAGGACATGTCTCCCTACTGAAGACTCAAGAACTCTCGATCTATCTCTTCCCTCAGTGTCTCCGGATAAAAGTGCTCGAAGAACCTGTCCTCGAAGTTCTTCCACGCCAGTCCCTTGTACCTACGAGCCTGTACCTGCACATCCCACCAACGTTTCACCGGTCCTCTCAGCATGTACGTCGCCAGTTTGACCCTCTGCCCTGGAGGCTTCTCGAGCTGCTCGAAGATCATGTGCATACTCTCTATCCATTTCTATGCCGCCTGTGGACCACCCTCACCCTGAAAAAGTGGCGGGTGCTGCGACTAGAACTCTCGTGTCAGATACGCCATAGAAAGCTTTGTACCCTGCGTGCCTCTGTCAATCCCCTTCAAGATGCGTACTAGGCTAGCTCGAAGCTGCTCGTTAAGCCACGGTCTGAATGCTTCCAAACCCGGCTGCTGCCCTGCCTACACTGGATCCTGAACTTGATCCTGTCCCTGAGCTTGTACCTGTGGCTCATGCTCTGCCTGTACCGGATTCTGAACCTGATCCTCGGTACCATATCCTCTCCTGTCTATCTCTCCATCATGTCGTGAATAATTAACCCACTGAATACCATAAATGGTCAGACATCCCACATAAATCTATATAACAATATATTCTATGTAGATAAGGAAAGCAGTAAAAGGCAGTGCATAACAACTACCCTTACTCTCCCTCACTGAAACCCATTCCACACGGCATCCAGACCTCAGGGCCTCCTTACCTACCCTCAACAGAGCCAAGTTTCATTAGTACCTTGGGCCATGCCCGTCCTGACAACCAATGTTGCCTCAATCCCAACGACTGAGTCGCCCAATCCTGACAGTTACACTACCTCAACCATAGTACATGTCTTCTCTCATAAGATCCAGACCCAAATATCCTACAACATGCAATTCTAAAAAAATACAAATCATGGCATATACATTGCCATAAACAAGAAATTCTATCAGGAGATTTATCTATCCACATTTCAGAGCATACATAGCATGAAAATTGATTTTATTCATATGGTATTATCACTTCACAAAGCATACGTGCAGTTATGAAATTGAAATACCCTAAAATGTGCCTATCAAAAGCCAAGCAAGCAACCCTTTCCATACCGGCCAAGGTTTACATATCATAATCAATAACATCGCACAACAAGGGAGCCACCGAGGTGGAAATCATATCAACTGTAATCTAAGCAAAAAGAAAATAGCAATTTCCACCCTCGACAACTCAATCCATCCCTCGTACATGGGGTTGCAGGCACCCAAGCACAAGTTCAAAAATCCAGTTCCAACAACAACCTACCTCCAGTCTACCATATCCCAAATAGTAAAACCAGAAGAAAATGAAAAGAGAAGTCTCAAAGTCATTAGTATCCAACAAATCAATGCTACTAAATCCTTGTCATGAATACTGCCTCTGATACCACTTTGTAATGACCTGGACCCGGCCAGCCACCCAAACAGTGCTGAACGGGTCAGGTGTTACTACCTTAGGCGCACCTCCCCTGAACGCCAAAGGATTCCGACTAGCAGCGAGGTTCTGAATAGGTATAGTGGGGATGCTATACCCTCTCGGAGGAATTAAAGGTGCTGGTCCAAGTAATAAACTAAAATATGAAGCAAAAATAAATGACTCAGCAGACTCGAACCAGACCCGCAGAGCGGATGCACATTCAGTAACAAATAATAGTGGGAGCAATATAGAAACAATAGCAGCGGAGAGTAACAAAACATCATGCTAGGAATCAACTGTAATAACTGCTAAAACAACCAAGAATGCATCCAAGCAAGTCATACAAATCAATACATATATAATGGCGCCAATGGCTAACCAGTAGTAGCTATAATATAAAGTAAACATGCTAATGCAAGAAAAGAATACTGAACATGTAACTTCAGTACGGGATGACCTCAAGGTCCATGCCAGTCTCCAAGTCAACAGCACTAAAGTCCAGCTTCTAAGGCTGACCCTCTACCTACATGTAATTTCATAAAGTCTACACACGTCCCAAAGGGCCCATGTAGGGTGTGAGACAATTTTCAGTAGGATACCACACAGAGGTGCATACCTAATATAAGTGTTTATGTAGACATGATTATATATGAAAAATATAAAATAGTACAATGCCCAAAAGTAAACAAGGACTTCACTGGTGCTCAGCAGCCACCAGGAAGTGTCACCTGCTTCGGCCAACACCGAAAAGTCTGATCTATAGCCTGACACCTCGTGCCACCTGACACCATGTGTCTCAAGTACCGACGTCCCGAAGGCACGCCCAACCGTTGTAACCCATCTCGAAAGATCAACCTGCCCATAGCACAACATCCGGAGGAACAACAATACCTATCCTCAAAAGATAACTGTATGGATAGCGATGTCTGCCCTCAAATCACGGCGAGCCTCTTCCCCCAACCTGATGGCCTCAAAGCTGTCTCCCGAAGGCTCCTCACCTTCCACGTGGCTTCCTATGGAAGGCACCCCCAAACCAAAAATACCTAACCCCATCTACCGGGGGCCTCTACCCAACGAGTGGCTGTACCACCTCATCTCGGAGTCTATCTGTGTGCACACTACTCAAAATTAAATGGTGAGCGGTAATCACATCACTATGTACCAAGCCACAACACCTCTGACACCTCGCGTCCCAGCGAACCTGTTTCTCAAGTCATATGGCCTCTCCATCCAAGTAACCCGGGCCAAAGCCCAACCTGACAGTCCAACTGCCTCAACCGACGTCCATGACGCCCAATCTCGTCGTAGCAACCACCCAACGTATCTCGAGCCAAATCCCCAACCTGTGATCCCCATCACTCAACAATATATCTGGGCCATGCCCAACACAAAAAGCAGTTCAACACAGGAAATATCACACATTGCATATTCATACTTGGAAGCATCACTTTAAACATGAAATTACTAAACAGTAAAATTGCACTAACATGTGTTATCCCATACCAGCACCTAACTCATTCACGATTTAACAATTAAACTAAACAGTTTAAATAGAGACATTCAATAAGCATTATAACATAGTAGTTTAAACAATGGTCCAATTCACACGCATTTCGGCTCCCCCAGTCGAATTTCCCCAAACTAGCAACGACCTCTAACCCAGTCTCTCTCAATCGCAACAGGGCTACGGAATACCCAGAGGCATTCCACAATGCAGATAATCAAATAAAAACAAATAAATAGGGTCCCGCTCAACACCGGATGTCGCGCCCGAAGGTCGCAACCCCAAATTGTCTATGAAAACACGAAAGAAGGTATGCACCACCCGCCTTGTACTCGTACGATGACACTCCTTTTATTTCAGCCTATAAATTGGACTGAGTCGCGGTAGATATGTGTTTCCGTCAAATCTGGCAATTCCGTTCGGATGGAATCTGTGAAGAAACAGGTGAGGAATCAAGGACGAAGAAGGTTGCACGGGGTTAGCCTTTCTGATGCGGGTCCGCTACCGCTGACGGATCGAAGAACGGAGGATGTACGGAGATTCTGGAAGGGTTTAAGTTTTTCAGGAGTTCCCAGATAAACTATTCATCCAAAAGTAAAGAAGAAGGGAAATTTGGGAATGAGGCGCGATGACGCCTCGATCGATCAAATAAAAAAAAGTACACGGCGTGTATTTATAAACTACACGTCGGGTATATGTGTTTCCGTACTCTGAATTAAGCGGAGTCCAGCACACAGCCTGGACCGTGCACACGGTCAACACATGGCCAGGGTCTCGGCCGCTACAGGGGGAAAGGGTACACGGCGTGTCAAGGAAGGCTACACACCGTGTAGATGGAAATTTACACATGGGCACCACACGACATATACCTGGCCTCGTACGGGTAAGGGATACATGGCGTGTCTATAAATACACGCCATATAGTATGAAAGTTCTACACGGTCTTCACATGGCATGTACTCGGCGAGCACATGGCCGGTAACTTGGGGAAAATGATACACGGCGTGTACTTAAAGTACACGTCATGTAGTCTAGAAATTTCCAGAAACTGTCCAGATTTTCCAGACTTCTCAAAACCCAATCAAAAGTTTAAGCAAGGTCGGGTTTTGACCCATTTCTAAAAACTCGGGTTCTTACACTTTCCACTGGTTATGATATATTAGGAATTATTTATGATCATTTAGAACATATATGAATGGATTATGATTATGTGATTGGTGGTCCAAGTATTATATTTCCCTCTAATTCATTGGATAAATATAGATAACTCATGAGATAAATATGTTATATCTGAATCTGATTTAATGTTCACAATTTTATCTATGGACCTGGTTTTTATGTCTATAAGATTATGCATAGACCTAGTTTTAATGTTGATACGATTATGTTGGGACCTAGTTTTCTTTTCTATAACATTATATGTGTACTTGGTTTCATGTCCATAAGATTATTTGTGGAGATAGTTTTGTGTCCATAATTTTATGTGAGGGAATGATTTCTTGTCCTTAATTTAATTAATGATCCTATTTCCATTTATATATGTTCACAATGTTGTAAGCGAATGTTTTTACCGTATTAATATGTCTATATTAGGCTTACATGGATCGTGACTGATTATTGATGATTTATAACTCTTATGAATATTTTCTATTATTAGGATAATGTTTCATTCCATGACTCGTGATTATTATCTATGATAGATGGGTTATGAGCTTTTTAATTTTTGATCATGATCTCATGTCCTTATGATTATCTTATGCTCGCGTATGATCATTTATTAATGAATCATATGATTACCCTTAATAAGAATTTTATATCACCCATTCTTATGTTTTTCCTTCCATAGTTTAAGAAGTGTGGATTTAAGTAGGGTATACCTAATAAGTTTTCTAGGTGGGAAACATTGAAGATCTTTCATGAAATAAAAGGATTGTGTGTCTCGTCTATAAAGACTCTAAGCCTTAAAGGTTATTTCATGGATAATAATTTTATGTTTCAAATATTCATCTAACATGATGCAATATTAATATATGTAAATCTTGATTCACTATATGGATCCTCCGAACCCACAGATTGGCTTCATTAACATTGATGTTTCATTCATAACTACTTCTGAAATTGTCCCAAATCTCTTTTCTAGTTTTAACTCCAATTAATTTTTTTTATATATTTCATGATAGAGACATAAAGATATAATTTTATTCTTTTTCATCCACTTACATATTTCTCTTATCAGAGAAGGTAATCCTAGATTCTTTAGCTATGGGTAGAAATCCTACTATTTTTATATCTCCCACTACTAGGTCAAGAGAAAGAATGTATAGAAGAAAACTACTCTTCCATCTGTTATAGTTCCAGACATGAAAATATGTAACACCCTTAATGAATATAGCTTTTAAGTATTATATTATTTTTAATGCTTATTAGATATATTATAGGGGACCTTGTCTTTGATACCACTTGATGTACCATCGGATTTGTGTCGTCATTGAGAGGGGGAGGGGTGAATTAGTGATCCATTTTTATATTTATGAAATTTTTCTTTTGAAATGCAACCTATGAGGCAGATTAAAGCATGGATCCTCTTAGTTTTTTATTTCTATCAACCTTATGTGAATGATGTAGTAAATAAGGTAAAGGAAATAATAATTTACTAGGTTCAGTCTCAATGTGAGCCTACTCAAAATCATGGAGGCTTAGCCCCCCTCCAGGAACAGGATGGATCATCCGGTCTTCTCATGAACTATTTTTCAAGAACGTAAATAGCTAATAATATTAGTTTAACCTTACAAAATTCAAATCTCACTTCATACCTTCAACGATATAGTTCTTCTTCATTGTACTGAATACTCAGGCATACATATGTTTTTATCCATTAATTGCACTCCAGGATTCAGAATATACATATTATTCCTTGTATACACTAATTTAATAATTATAATTCCTTCCATAGAGAGTACATAGTTAGTTATCTTAGTTAATCATAAATTTTATTTTATATATATATGTTCAGTATACACAAAAGTACTTTATTTTTCATGCTCATCTCTTTTCTCAATTTGGATATTACCAAAGGCTCTTTAGGCAAGAGAATTAAATAATTACCATCAACATAAATATTAATAAATTGAATTACTCAAATAATTTTCAGCCGTCATCCAAAAAAAATCATCGAATAAACATTTTTTGTTTCCTCGTGATAATTAATGTGATTCTCAATAGATATTCAGCATGGACCTGATCTCCACATCGAGTTACTAAATTACCCTGGCTTCTCAAACTCCTCAACTATCATATTTAAATCTATAAAAAAATACATAGAACCTCGATGTAAATTAATTTAATTTATTCATTCCCAACATCATAATAAAATAAAGTCATGGAATTACTATTTTGATTCATGTCCCAACACATCTCACCTCAGCTTAAAACTCTATCTTAACTGATCTTATCTTTATTAGAATTGAAACCAATCTTCCAAATGTCGGCAAGAATCACAGATGAATTTTTTATATTTAATCACTGTAGAGAAACCCATTCCATGGATCATCTATATCTGTATTATTCTTAAAACTCAACAAGTTCATTTTAGCTGATTTATTATTCAAAAATTCTTTCTCATTTTTATCTTCATCCACCACAGCATAAAGATTAGTTTTTATATATATTATTATATTGAAACAAAAATCTCTTTTGATTTTATAAACCATGAAGATCATATTTGGAATATTTCTAATTAGTTTCTTAATAATATTAAATTATAGAAAACTCATATTTTCTGTAAGGAAAAAATGATGCTTATATTAAGTGTCATCTTTATATAGTGGATTCATCCTAATGGTATCATTCCTACAGGCTCATCATTCAAGAACAATTCTGTAAGGATGAATGATCCATATATAATCTATAATCATCCGAATGAAATACATAAATCAATCTTATAGTGTGGAGAATGATCCTTATAGTATTGATCCTTATAAGTTTCATGCTTACCCAAATGACACTTACAGTGATAATTATTACACTCTACCCATACTTATGTGTAAGGATGATTGAATATTATCATATACTCAATCATAAAGAAGTAATCCTTATGAGGTCTGCTGATCCTTATGAAAAACTAAAAACCAAACCTGTAGAATTACGTATATGTCTAAGTAAATATAGGAGGATCTTTAAATCTTCTTAGGGCTCTTCAAACCATTCAAAATCAACTCAAACTAATTCAATTGAATTTAGAATTATTAAAATAATTCCAAAGTGATTCAACTAAAATTTAAAGTCTTTTGTATCATATACACTAAACATTGAGTATTCACATGACCCTTAACAACCTAAATTTTACAAATTCACATCATCCTTAATGCAAGTGGTTTTATTCCCTATGTTTCACCAACCATCATGATCAACATTCCTAGGATGGGTTCTATAGTATTTCATTTATCTCTCTACTAAAATAAATTGTTGTAGATATCACTGGAATCATTCAATCAGTACATATCATTGTATATCATGTTGACCATCACATAAATAATTTGATATATAGGTTTATTGAATCTGTTTATAAATTTTATTTAAAAAGAAACTTCATCTTCATCCCTCATCCTTTACAAAACACTATTGTAGAAAATTTAACATCATACCAATAGATACTGACAATTTTTTCCACACAATAGTATCTTATATTATTTAAAAATAATACAACTAAGCAGATGGGCACCATAAGGTCCCTGAATATAAACCTCATCACTCAGTTTTTCATCATCACAATCCTATCTCAGAATTTTGTATGGCTATCTATGAAGTGTAATCATGAAATTTAACAAGATTAATCGTGGTAAAAAGAGAATATATGTGGATATAACTCAAGAAGGACATAGAGAATAAGTAACATGTTCTTATAGGATACATGTAGCATTTTTTCCCTCAAACCACTATCTTAGAAAATAAATCTAATAAATGAGTTATTAAATGCCTGGTGAATGGATACATTATCCCCTACACCATTATTAGGTTCCATGGATGGAGAAAAAAACTCGGTATATCTTGATAACATTTCCAAAAGTCTCAAAAAAATCATTACAACACATATATCACAAAACAACATCCCTGGGATAACCATATCTGATATGACTCTAACATGACCTGACCCACTATGACTCCTCTAGGTTGGTGGTAAGCCAAGTGTTCCACCTTATTCCCATCTCCAATAGGCCAATGGCTGGTGACAAGCATCTAGTAAGCATAAGAATTAAATGGAAGGCCTTATCCTATATTACTTTTAAATAATAACACCTCCATACAAACCAAAATATTGAATGGATACAGTTGATAACATCCAAAAATGTGATAAATGCATAAATCCCCTCTATGATCCACATGTGAATAGTAATAAGTAGAGAATAAAGTGAAGGGGGAGAATAGAAACCTAATAGAAAAGAATCCAAACCTAAAAATTTAAGGAGAATTTTCCATGCTTAATCTCTCAAACTCTGAAATCCATCAATGAAAACTAACACCAAGAACTGCTAAACTCCATCGACCCCTAGTTCACTCAGGTTTCCAACGAACTATGTGTCATTTGTATAAGACAATAAACATATAGAAAATATGGTCATGCATATGTGAGTATATAAATAACAAGTAGGACACCCTTAAAACCATAAAGATGTAAAGAAACACTAGTCTTATCATAAACATACATTAAGAGAGTAAATATAAATAGAGACATAGATATGATCAGATAATTATAACCTAAAAAAACATAAGAAATCTTAGTCACCACATCAAGAAGAATGAGTAAAATTCAACTCATAGTCCTAGAATTATGAAATAACCAATTGTTCATAAACCCATATATCCTCTTAGAAACTATTATGAAGGATCTCGATACTAAAATCCATTGATTTTGAATACCAACTCCATCAGAGGATCCATAACCTTCCTAAGCTCTTAAATAGATGAAATTCTAACTTAGTAGATAGAGGATACTAGTCCCATGATAGTGAGAGAAATAATAACATTATCTGATTCATAGGTAGAGGATGCTGGCCTCATATCCAAATTGTTGAAATAGTAACTCTACTTAAATATGGTGAGAGGAACCTACACCCTAACGTTACACTAAAATATTAAAGGGTCAATAAATACTTAAAATTCCATAAATATCATTCCCAACCCCTTCACTTGCTACCCAGTGTTGAAAGGGTGAACCATTTTCATACCTCCTCACACCACATGTTTGATATTGAAGATAATCCCACCATTTCATTCTACACGGAAACAAACTCAGGATAGACTAATCACATAGCCAGAACTGTTCTCTAATAGAAAGATATATCTTGAATGCGGGTTTATAAGATGTACATGGTGTGTGGCCTCTATGAAGAACCTTTTTCATGTACTAGTTTCCCACGTGGAATACCAGGATCTATGTACATGGAATGTCCCATCAGGTTCACATCGTGATGGTATGAGGGGGTGATCTATGTGTACCATTGGAACTCGAGTCACTCATAATTAAGATACATGGTGGGTTTTCCTGATCCATACCACGTGTAATGTCAAATGGCCACCTAGGCATTCACTCCCCTTACACACCATGATGGTCTTGTATGGGTACATGGTGAATGATTAAGGTCACACAGTGTGTGATATTTAACTCCATCTGAAACCCAATCCACTACATCCATGAGATAAACAGTGTGTGTGTGTGTGTGTGTGTTTCCAAACTAAACACCATATAGTCAGGAATTTCAAATCATGTTTAATGCATAGAAAGAATCTTCATAATTTCCACTAATCTAACCATGAACCCCACCTATATCCCCATTGATTGTGTTTTTAAACACTATTCCACAATAAAAAATTTATTTCCATCATGCGGTCATCATAAACAAAGACCCCAAAGAAAATCCCATCGTGCATGTGCTTCTTCATTTCAGATGTAACCTTTTAAAAGACTTTTTTTCATTTTTTCCATCATCGGTGATCCTCCTCTACACTATAATCCTTAATGTTGATCATAAATAAATGAATATGGATCTTATAATAAATCACACAATGAAATTGGTTTATGAAGTGGTTGAACCAACAGCCAAATCGAAGTCCAGTGGTGAACGTAAGAAGAAATGTGGAAAAATACAATAAACCACAAAAGTGAATTACATACATGGCTGTGAAAATTTAATCATTATTAGTGGTGTAGAAATAGAATAATATAGAAAAACAAAATGAGTTCAAAATCAAATAACCCAAAATAGAATATTAAAGTATGAAAGTCGATAGCTCCAAGAAAGGATTAAATAGTCTGATGAAATCTATAATTAATGTATATATAAACAATGGGAAATGGGTAAAATCCAACAAAATAACAAGCCCAACCTCATTCATGGATCAATCATTGATGAAGAAGGAATCAGAGTTGACATAGTTAGCGATCTTTGATGTTATTGTTGTTGATTCCATAGACTCACATTAATCACTCATCAACATCTCTACCATGAGAGGTTCCCATCAAATCCAACAGTTATGTGGATAACCCAATGAATTTAATAAATAGGTATTTATTCAGATTTATTATAGGGCTTGGGGTATTAATTAGATATTAAATTTATTATTTGATTCAATATCCTCAATATCTGTTAGTGGATGAAAACCATTATAAAACCAAATTCCAATGGAACTTACGTCATGCCTAGGGTGAAACCCACATTCCAAACTCAATTTTGGTCTCGGTTTTCCCATCTAAGTATCCTTTTAAGAGAAAAAATTTCATTCTCAAAAAATCGTGTGTTGTATTTATTAAACGTTTTATATTATTTGAAAATTCAATGTTGAGGATTATATGACTCCCTATTTCCATGGAAATATCGAAAGTACATTCAAGGGAACTTTTATAAATATTCAAAGGATCCAAAGAAAAAAAAACTAAAAACATTACAACTTTTCCAAACAATAAATATAAACAAAATTTATATTTATTGAAGGCACATAATAATAATTTTATAATTCTAAAAAAAGTCCATTGGGAAGAAATAGATCATATAGTCATCCTAAATGCTATAACTCATGTTCCATTTTCAACACATAAATATAATTCTCTTCGAAACATCCCTATTTTTCTTTTTATTTTTTATAAATTTGCACAAATGTAAAATGAATTTATTTATATAATATACATGAGTCCAAATTAAAAAAGATAATATTTTTTTTTAATATTAAACTTCTTATGCCCATGATGTTTCTATTTATAATTGGGAACAATTATCATGTTATAATAAGAATCTTAACTTTACAAAACCAATCTAAAATTGATCTCAGTGGCATGAAATTATTCTTTAATTACATTATAGTATAAAATATAAAATCGTTCCCAAGTAAGTATCATTTTTTACACACAAAAAATATCAATAAGGTATTTTATTTAATATATTCCTACAAAAATTATGACCACTTATATCATATCTGTTAATTGTTTACAGTCTGCAATTCATTATTCTTTGAGTATATGTTATAATCATCTTAATACCTATATATTTACATAAATAGTTTTTTCAATTATATTATATATAATTCCATGATACTTAAAAAGATAATTTGTTACCAAGATTTTTTATAATGATTTATTTAATCTGTATTCCATTAGATCCATAAATATTAGGGTTTTATATCCCTGTAAAACCACAATTTCATATCCAATATAGTTGCCAAAATTTTTAGGTTACATCTATCATGCACTCCTTACACATGATAATACATTAGTACCTAAATTTGACGGTCATTTGTACTAAGTGATCAAGGCCTTTATGAGTTTTTTTCTTTAGAAAGAATCAAGAAAATTAGTATTTGAGAGGTTTTAAAGAACATACCAATTAATATATTCATATCATGTATATTATATCTCTTGAAATCCCAATATGTATTTTTAATTCAAGCTACCTAACTTGTCTGTATGATGTCTTCAACCAAATTAACATGTTTCAATTAAATTGATGTACGAATCTTATTCAACTAATGGATTTTATAATGATTTCTCAATAAAATATTAATTATAATATCTAAAAAATCGCATACATCACGCTCACATCGTCGAACTATTTTCATGTAATAGAATAATATCATAAGAAATCGATATCCTACGGAAGAGAATATATAATATGATTGGTGGTCAACTCCCACATTTGTAGATAGAGCCCAATACTTTAGGCTAATGGGATAACTAGCCCAAATTCCTATAATACATAAAACATTACCTGAAGGTGATTTAAAGTTTCAACATAATTTTGAGTCTAAATATCCCTAATAGAAAAATATTCCACAAACGTAGGTATCTCCCATGATTAACTTTGACTGTTTCCAAAAGGTGGTCATACAGCCATAGTCATGTCGAACCATGGTGGTCATCCCCTTTGGGCCATGGTCAATATTGACCATGGCCATAGGTTAAAAAAATTATTTTAATATATATTAATAATAATAATAATCATAAATTACTATTTATTAATTAATAATTATTATTTAATTATCATATTGTAATTATTGTTAAATTTTAATTTACTATTAAAGATTAATTATATGTTATTAATTAATTAATGATTGGTTATTTATTAATCTACTTATTTATTAAATATAAATTAATTATTATTTATTAATTATCAATTATTAATTTATAATTTATTAATTATTAAACATTAATTATAAATTTTTAATTAACTGGTTATAATTAATTATAAATTATTATTAATTAATTGATATTAATTAACTATTTATTGGTTATTAACTATTAGTTTAATATAATTAAATAATAATAGTATTTATTCATTATTTAATAAAAAATTAATAATTATTTTCTTATTAAACATTAATTTTTATTAATCATTAATAATATATTTTTTTTTGATTGATTGATTGATTATGAAAAATTAACTAGTAATTACATATTAATTTTAAATTATGAATTAATGATAACTTAATTATAATTAGAAAATTTAAATTAATTATTAATAATTAATTATCAACTATTATTTATTATATAATATTTATTAACCATTTAGTATTTATTATTTATTAATTTTTTATACGAATAATAAATTATTTTTAATTATTTATTATTATTTTTTTGTTTTTTGTTTTTTTATTATTTATTAATTATTATTTATCCATTATTATTTATTAGTTATTGAGTATTACATATTTATTATTTACTATAACTAAATAATAATTGTAAATTTCTAAGTTGTGGGAGTGGCATTTTTGTAATAATATAAAAGTTAAAGGCCATATTTAAGGGTCCAATGGATCCAATAATGGACAATTATGGAGTAGGGTAAGTTTAAACATATATAAATCCTTATCCATTCATTTTTACAAAATTTGTTTACTTTTTTTAAGCCTTTTACTCTAAGATTTTTCACTTTTACCATTTTTTGTTTTTATTGTGGTAACTAATTTTTACTTGAGTAATTTATTTTTAATGCATATAAATAGAACTTATTTAATAATTTATACCTATTGACTCCATATATTAAATCCATTCTATCAAATAAAATTTATATATATAATAAAAATTAATTTTAACATTAACCCATGTAACTCGTAAAACCCCATTTTGAGAAAAAGTGTATTTTTTAACTTAAAATTTTTGTGTAAGATAAAATTTTAAAAGTTTTTTAGTTTTTGGAAAAAAATTATTTTTTATGAATTAAAAATTTTAATTTTATATGGATTCCGAATAAATCAAAAAATTTACCAAAATAATATTAATTTTAGAAAATGGCCAAAAATATCTTTCTATGGAAAATATTACTGATGTTCTAAAAATATTAATCATAGATTTTCTAAATTCAAAATAGTGTTTTATAAATTTATATATTTACTTATTAAATACATATTATATCAATTAAAAGGTTTTATAAACTTATATGCCTCTATTATGTAATGATAAATTTATAAAGTTTACAGTTTTGTAAAAACTGTATTTTTCACTTTTCACTTAAAGATAAACTATTTTGGAAAAGCCCCAAAAATTAACCCCAAAAATTTTTGCATGATTATCTAAATATGAAATCCAATTTACCTGCTATATTAACGGCTCAATTATTACATCCCACCCCACCCTAAATAATTTGATCCTCGAAATTGGGATACATGTTAGCGACTAAAAATTTGGGTATTTATACATCATAGCTTATTCTTGCTCTGATGTTGCCTCCTCTAGTTTTTATTTATCTAATAGAATCTCTCAAAATGATTTTTCTAATTATACACCACTTTATATCTTGGGTTAAAAATATAGATAAGCTCTTCATTATATTACAATTCATGTTCTAACTCTATTCCATAAAATATGAGTACATACATTGGATCCATTCTGTATTTCATAAATAATGAAACATGGAAGATGTCATGTACTATAGAAAGGTTGGGTGGAATATCCAATCGATAAGATACATAAATAATTCATTGTATAATTTAAAAAGGCCCAATATACCTCATTGTTAACTTTTATTTTTACCAATATTACAACTCCCATCTAGGTGGACACTTTAAAGAATTCCTGATTCCACAATTGAAATTCCAAGTATTCACGTTGATTATCAAAATAGCTCTTTTACCTTATTTTGAGATTATTTGATATAATTCTAAATATTTTATTCTTTACCAATTTTCTTCTCTATATGTTTTGGTCATACTAGCTTCCATTATTCAATTTCATCCAAACAATTTTGTGTACGCAATATTTTTTCATACAATTCCTCATATTATTTCATCTAGATGCTAAAATGGATACTATTATTGTGTTATAATTACACAAGAGGTAAATAGTGATCTCATTCTCCTTATAAGTTAATAGAACAAGATTTCAACATGTCTTCTAATCTTTGAATATTTCTTTCTCACTTCCAGTCAGTTTGGGTATGACAGGTGGGGCTTAAATGTACATCCATGTCGAGATCCTTTTAAAGTATCTTCAAGAATATCAATGTAAACTCAAGTTCTTGATCAGATAAAATTTATATAGGTGCACCTTGAAACAATGAAAGTTCATTTATATATATTTATCCAAGGCACTCAAGGGGTAGATCTTCCCTTACCACTAAGAAAAGTTCATAATTGGTAAGGTGATCGATAATGACACATATAGAATTGTTCTTGTTTTGAGTTTTCAAAAGTCCAGTGACAAAGTCCATTATAAAATTTTCCCACTTTTATATAAGTATAAGAACAGATTTTATGACTTTCTAATAATGTTTTCTTTCACCCTTTACTGGATGGAATGCTAATCATCTACACACATTGTCTATAATTTCCCACTTCATACCATTCCACTATAAATTTTCTCTTCAATACCAATACATCATTGTTCTAATAGGATGTATAGAGAAATCTGAGTTGTGTGCTTCATATAGTTTCTTCATCAATAACTCTAGTACTGATGGAACACAAAAACTATTTTCAAACATGAACACCTACTCTTTATAGATGAATTCCTTCAATTTACCATCATTCCCAGCTTTATTCTTCCTTTTTAAATCATTATCATTTTTCTAGGAATTCATTATCATTCCTTGTAAAGATGGTCTATAAATTGACTAGAAAAGGAATGATGGATCACCTTTCATAAAATTTCCTTATCCATCATTATTATATCCCATAATTTAGGATAATTTTTAATTATAATAATGGTCATAAATCCATGATCACACATACACAATGCATCATCCACCTTTCCTACCTTCCCTGAGTGGTAGTGTATTGAGAAATCATAGTTCTTGAGTAGTTCCAACGATCTTATTTTCATCATACTGAGCACTTTATGAGAGAAAATATACTTCAAAATTTTGTGGTCTATATATATGTCACATTTTTCACCAGAGAGATAGTGCCTCTATATCTTTGAGGAAAATATTATGGATTATAACTCAAGATCATGATTTTTAAAAAAAAATCAAGAATTCTCATTTACCTTGATGCATAACAGACCACTCTATCACTCTACATAAGAACAAAACCCAGACCTTTCTTCGATGCATCTCTACATATTACAAAGAATTAATTTCCCAATGGTAAATTCAATATCAGTTTATTAATAAATATCAACATCAGGTCTTCAAAATATTCTTCACATTTTGTTGACATTGTGAATTTAAATCCTTTAAATTTCAATTTAGTTAACAGGTTGTCTAATCGGGAAAAATTTTAAACAAACCACCAATAGTAACTTTCTATACTAAGGAAACTATATATTTCAATTATATGTTTTAGTGTAAGATATTCATTGACTACCTCTTCCTTTTAAGGGTTAATAGATATTCCATCCTTGAAGATAATATGGCTATGAGTAGTAACTTCATGAAGCCAAAATTCACATTTACTAAATTTCCCATATAATTTATTTTATTTGAGGGTTTCAAGAATTATTCATAGATGGTTCTCATTCTATTCATATTTTTTAGAGTATATAAAGATATCATTAATTAAAAGCACTACAATGTTATCAAGATAATAATTTAATATTATATTCATAATGTCCATAAAAACATTACATTGGTCAATTTGATGGGAATTATCGTAACCTCATAATTTCCATATCTCGTATAAAATGTTATCTTCAATATCCTTCTTCTTTGCATTTAATTGGTGATAAATAGAGAGATGATTTATCATTGAAAAATATTGATCTCGTTAAATTTGATCAAATAACTCATCAATTTGTGGTAAAGGAAACTTATTATTTATTGTAGTGATGTTTTTCTTTCTATAATCAATGAACAATATTATAGACCCATCCTTCATTTTAATAAATATAATAGGGGATCCCCTTGGTGAAACAATAAGGCATAAAAATTCATTATCACACAACTCTTGTAGTTTTTTCTTCAAGTCCAACAACTCCACTAGTTCCATTCTACTGGAATTTTTAGAAGTGTGCCCTGTATAAGGAATGAGTTCTATCGAAAACCTAACATCTCGCTCAAGTAAATGACTTGGTAATTCTTCTAAAAATACATCCCTGTATTTTTTGTATAATGGGTACGTCCTTTATCCTTCATATTTATTTCTTATCCATATATATTTTATTCTCTTCTTATTCTCCCATAATTTCAGTAAGGTGTTCTTTTGGATGTGGTTCTATAAAAGACATGATATGTAACACCCCACCTCTATTTACCCAAAGTTGGTGTTTACTTTATTATATTGGTATAAGATACAAGGGATTGCACCACACAAGACCGATCAGTTTACTATTCTTGGAAGACTAGATACATACTCGATTCCCATATTACATTGCAAATATAAAAACATTGAATAAGAAACATTCTTACATCCTTGAAATCATTCAAAGAATCATCATTCATATCATAGAGAAATGAGAACAAACAAATGGTGATCTCTTATCTTCAATAAGTGTTATTTACAAAGGAATTTGTCATGAGTAAATAAGGAATAATCAATATGTCAGAGTGGATAATCAAAACACATTTCATTCAATCAAACAATTTAGTTCTATGACCATCCATGGATCATATCAATATAGAAATCACATGTATAATGGAATCAAAATTCTCAATAAAGAAAATAAAATAAATTAAATTCATAAATACAGACATTCATGAACTTTCCATTAGGGTATTGTCCAAGTTATCATGAATCTTACCATCAGGGTGTCCTGACCAGGACATAATTCTTAATAAATAGGTAGGTGTAAACCAAATACCCACCTATTGTGGCCACATATTTATTTTCATGAGACCTATTGATGCATTTGGGGGCTATTTATAACCTGTCCACACCCGTCACTTGTATATACAGTTAATTAGTCCTATATATTAAATTTTCAATACAATTTAGTCTTAAAATGAATTATAAGTAATTGATTATAAGTATTTAATCAAGAATATGAAATATTTCCTCGTTCAATGAAATAACTTTCTACGTTAAACATATATTTTATTTCTAAATGGTATATGGTTGAAACGTTGTTAAAGTAATATAAATGATATTTAATTCATCCAAGATATTCAAAACATGAAAATAAAGTAGAAAAATAATGTATGATGAATAATGCAGAGTTATAGAGAAATTTATCACAAGGAAGTGAATTATCTCCAAATAAGGTATAATCCATTATCTGTAAAGGATAATAGAAGGACATATATTTAAAAATTGACGGTTTTGTATTAATAAAATCATTTAGAAAATAGATTAAAATAAAAATATTAAAAATATATTCCATGAAACTTTTTTGTAATAATAGAGTTATAAATAACTTTCAAAATTATTTTCATTTCTATAAAAAATAGTAGTATTTTATTTTGATAAAATTTTAAAAAAATGTTTCAAGAATAATGATAAAAAACTTTATTTTGAAATAAGAAAAAAAAATTGTAAAGGACATTTCAAATTAAATAATTTGTATGATGGAAGGAATTATATTCATGAGGTAAACATTAAAATAATCATCCCATTCACATTTTGGTAAAATACTAAAAATACATCATTTGGAAAAAATGATAAGAATATTCAATTTGAATTTTTTTAAAGAAAGTAAGATATGGTTGATAATAATTTTAAAAAATAATTGGAGTCTAAAGATTAATATTCTTGAAGAAACATAAAAAAACCTGACATGGAAGAAAATTATTTTTGAAAGAACACATTAAAATATGAATTTCTATAAAAAAAAGTCCCTTACTTGTAACTAAATTAATGGTTCTTGATCCAACATGAGAATAAATTTAAAATAAATAAAAATACCCAAAATATAAATATACTAGAATAAAATATAAGGATTTTATGTGATTATAATTATATAATTATCCAAAATTAAATCTAAACATAAACAATTCCAAAATAAAATGAGACTGCAATTAAAATCCTTTACAACTTTAATAACTATTGAATAAAAACCACAAAATATATTAAACCTGAATTGACACTTAAAATACCATGAATAAATATTAATTAATGATATAATTTTTTAGAGGGTAATTATATACACCTTATAAATTAAATTATGAATATAATATATACATATCTCATTAAAGTGGAAATGAGACAGAATAACCCTTACGATGTCCAACTTGCCTCGTATGCACTATTAACCTCCAATATAATAAATTTATATTTATTATAAATATCTAAAAACCATATTAATATTTTTAATACCATATATGATTCATTTATGACATTCTATCACCCATTTACTAACAATTCTTTATTAAGATCACCATCACGGGTGTTAATTGTTCCATTTTTCATACAATATTCAGTTTGGTAGTTTTAGTCCTTGAATTTTGGTCATGGATTCATCCTATAAAGAATATTAATTATGAAATATTTATCATTTTTATAAATTAAACAAAAATTTAGAATCATTCATTAATAGCAGACATGATAAATAAATCACATCACTTCATAAAGGTGGTAGTCCACACGTATGTATGAACAACGTTGTCATTTTCCAACGAATGGAAGGGTAAAAATTTAGATGATATATTATATTTATAGAATATAAAATATGTCATAAATATCATATGTATTCTATAATAACAACTTTATAACCATCCATGAAATGCGGTGATAGATAACAAATTACACATCTACATGGAGATGGTAGGTTGTATGTATGCACGAGTGATGTTTTTGTTACACATATGATTGAAACGGTGTGGAAATAGTTGTACCATAACCATAATAACATCTCGGTATATTTTTTATACTATATTAATTATTTTATAATGGATATAATATATTTAAAATAATTATATAAATAAATAAACTTTGAAAGAGTTGGGTAAGATGATTACCTTTCCTTCAAGAGACCCCCTTTGGATTACACTGTAATCCTGCATATGATGGATTTAGGGTAAAATTGGGAGCTCAATAATTATGGTAACAAATATAGGATGGTATTAGGTAAGTTATAGGCTTAGATAGAATTCTCAAACTTTGTGAATTGAGAAGGAGAATAGGTTCCCTTTTTTAAATGAGGAGAGGACACACCTGGAATCAGTTAGAAGACTTAAATATAATTAATTTTGTTCTCAGTTAAAGTATTAGAAATGGAAATGGATTATAATAAAACAAGCATAAGGTCAAAATATCATAATTAAAAAAATTATAAATTTTTTGGTTATATTTTATAACTTAAATTTTGGTTTAACCACTTTATTAACCTTTTTAATTTTTAACTGTGGTAACACTTTTAATAGCCATTATGGGTCATGAATTTGCTTCTAAGGTGAAAAGTGGCTCAAGATAGTTCATGGATTAAATTTTAATCATTTTCCATATTAATTTCCAAATTTAAATATTTTTCATTTTTTAATCATTTAATAAAATGTAGTTTATCATAAATATCATTAAATTCATTTTGGGACTATTAATTTAATTTGAATTCAAATCTATCAAGAAAACAATAAAATTAAAATATAAACACATTTAATTGTAATTATACTTAAGAATTACCTATGAAATTGATTTTATACCATGATTTATCCAAAACAGATAAATCTTGTTATTTTTAAATTTAGTTACCGTTATTTTTTTACTACTTTCACAAGCGCTATATCGGCGATGCATAAGTGTTTAAGGTAATTATATCATCAATAAAAATTAAAAAAAATATCATAAAATAGCATGTTCATATTAATATTAACCATTTATAATTTATTTTGACTTCGTTTATCATAATGAAAATATATTATAAATATATCAAGAAAGAGAGTGACATTTTTCATTTATTCTTTACTTAAAATAATATAAATGTCATTTTCAAAGGAAAATAGAACTAAAATTCTATATATTCAAATTTAAGATGGATATGGTAAAATTAATCTAATCACATGAAATATAGAAATATTTGGGTGGATTTTGAGACTGTAGCCTGTATTTTTAACCTTAAAAAACTTTTTTTACCTATTATCCTGGTGATAAACTTTTACCATGGTCTATATTCATTACGACTAAAAATAAAAGAGTCATATTTAGAAAATATAAACCAAAAAATTAAAAATATATAATAAATTTTTAATTATTTAATTTCTATAATATTTAAAACACAACGAAACGTAGTCTTTAGAAAATTTCCTTTCTTAGAATAAAAATGAACTTATATCAAAATCATGTATAATGTTTATTCAAATTTAATTAATTACATTATTTATAATTAAAGGAAATTTAATTTAATTTAAGATCAATTTAAAAATACAATGGGACATTTAAATTACTTAATTTAATTAAATGACATGACAGCTTTATCATAATCGGTACTTTTTCACTATTCACTCGAAAATCAACCTTTTACAAGAAACCTAAAACATTCTTCCTAAGACTATTATGATATAATGATTTCAAAAATAATATCAATTTTTACATGTAAACTTTAAAAAAATCATGAAATTAATTATAATATCTAAGCACAAAATGCAATAAACCCATTTTTGATGAAAAGTATCTTTGAATAAGGAAAATTAATTTACTCTTATTCTTTTCTAAATAATAAAAATTAGATGAATGTTAACTTTATTAATTGAATTCATTATTTTCATTAAGTAAAATATTTTTTAAATATTCTTCATACTATTGTTATTTATATTCCTACCCACCAACCCAATAGTGTGGTTGTAACATTTATATTTAAATAATATTGTTTTTGTGGATTATTTTATCTAGGGTTTACATATGCCCCCATTCTATCAAAAATAGTGTTCTTTAAAGATAAAATATAAACTAAAATCTTGGGGTATTATATTCTCCCCTCCTTACAAAGTATTTCTCCTCACAATTTTAATTCTTCTTTTCTAAACTAAATATATCATAACATATTTAAAAAATCCAATATTTTTTTTCATGAAATTTAATTTATAGTTTATGGGCAAGAAACAACTTATTTATGTGCCACTATAAGAGTCATACTTGAAAATAAATTTATGAAAACATGCATAGGTGGATAAATATTTCTTTCCACCTAAGAATAGAAGTATTTATAATTATTTTTCCAAAGTTTAATAAATTCCTCTACCATTGGGATAGAAAATATGATAAAATTTACTTACTTGATTTCCTCCTTTTCTCTAAACATGATTTCATCCATTGATGTGCATCATCATAATGACGATGATTTTTTATGACTAAATCTCAAAAATCATATTTTAGTTTACTATATTATCTACAAAAAAAAGATGAAAATTTATTAATTCTATCTAAGACTGATATGGTTACCACAAGAAAAAATAATTATTATTATAAATTAACCTTCATAAAATTTAATATCTAAAATATTAATAGTATCCCAAGTTAAATTTAAATCTCCCAAATATTCTTGATTACATTTTCAAAAAAAAGAAAGGTTTGATCACTGAATATTCCAAAATAATTTTATTTTTTATCCAAAAATAACCTTAATCACATACACAATCACATACTCAAATATATTGATTCCTTAATATATTTTTTTCCAAATAATCTATAAAAAATGTAGTAAACTTCACTACGGATCACCTTTTAATATCATATTATAAACTTAAATGTTATCTATACATTCTTCAAAAATTATATCCAAGAAAATATTATATTTTTATAAAAAGAACATTTTAAGTGATTGATACCCTTCAACATATGTTTCCAAAAATTAAATTTTCTATATTTCATATATAACTAAATATTATTAAAAAGCCCTTGGATGATTTATCTTATTACTCATAATAAAATACTATTTATAAGTATCATCACTTCAAAATCATATATTTTACAATTTAACTAAAATTACTATGAATTAAAATACTTAGAGGTTACATTAGTACACAAGGGTTATTCTTTGATTTCCTTTTTCATAAAAAGACTAATAGATATTTCATCCATGGAGAAAAAATTTACAAGAAAAAAACTTCCTAAAATTAACATGCACACTTAAAAAATTCTCTTATAAATCATTTTCCTCTAAATAATTCCTGAATGATTCTCACATGATTCTCACGCTCTTTATAATCCTTAGTACACCTTGTGAAATCATCAATAAATACCACAACAAAATTATTTAGTTTATCCCGACATAGACCATGGGTGTTGATTCCCTTCCTTTATCTAGGTGCCATACCTAAACAAAAGTACACACTTAGTTAGGCCAAATTCATCATGAATATTTTGTTGTGGGATAAAAAATTTAAAAATGTTCTCTAATACTCAAATATATTTTCATAAGGATCATGTTATCTGTTTTTATATAAAATTCAGTTCTCAAGGTTCCAACTAAACCTTCTATGATACTAAATATAACGTTATTTCTCTAATTATCTAGATATATTGTTTACTTTCTGACATTGTTAGAATATATAAGGGATTTCACTATACAGGAATGATATGTTTAATAGTCTTCAAAAAAAATACATACACACTAGATTACCATATTACATTGGAAATATAAAAACTTATCTTAAGAAACATTCATTCACCTAGGAAATCATTCAATGAATCCTTCATTGTATCCTAGAGAAAGGAAAAAACAAGGGTGAGCTAATATTCTCAATATAGGTTACATACAGGGGAAGATATCTGGATTAAATAAGACATAGTCAATATGGTAGAGTGGATAATAAAAAATATATGTCATTTAATAAATAACTTTATTTTAATTAGCATACATGGATAATATCAACATAGAAATCACAATGATAATGGAAAACCGAATTATTAATAAAGTAAATAAAATAAAGGAAATGCATAAATATAAATTTTCGTAAACTTTCCAAAAAGTCCTAGACCAAGTTATCATGAATTTTACCATCAAGGCCTATAAACCAATGTATCATAGTTAATAAATGGGAAGGTGAAAATAAAATACTCTTCTAATGTGGCCAACAGTTTTGTCTCATGAGACCTTATGATGTAACGAGATGATATTTATAATGAGGCCCCACCCATTACATTCAGTTCCAATGAATTACACATATAAATTGAATGATAAATACAATTATTTCACAAAATTTCTTATAAATCAACAACTATCTTCATTGATCAAGAATACAAAATATTTCCCCAGTCAATGAAATTCCTTTCTTTCTACAGTTGATACCATATATAGAAATGGTATATTGCTGAAACATTATCAAAGTTATATAAATCATATTTAATTCATCCATGGAATTTATAATGTAGGAATTAATTAGAAAATTAATTTCTATTAAATAACGAGGAGGGATAATGAACATTATTATAAGAAAGTGAAGTATTTCAAAATAATTTTTAATCCATTATCAGACAAGGATGATAAAAGGATATATATTCTCTATAAATGAAGGTATTATAGTAAAACAAATCCTTTTTAGAATAAATTATAAGAAAAATATTAAGAATATCTTCTTTTTAACTTTTTTCAAGAAAGGATTTATAAATCACTTTCAAAATTCTTTTCATTCCTTTTTAAAAATAATATCCCATTATTTTGAAAAAAATTAAATAAAAACACCCAAAATATATATAAAAATATTTTCTTTGGAAATAAGCCATGAAAATTTAATGTAAGTTTCAAAGTAAATAATGTTCATTATAATGGGATGTTTCATTCATGTGGTTAATGTAAAAATAAAATTTCCTTTCATTTTGGTAAAAAGTACAAAAATACCTCATTTTGAAAAACAATAAAAAGATTAGTTTTGAATCTTTGTAAAAGTAAAATATGTTTTAAAATGGATTCAAATAAAAATTTCAGTTTAAATAAAAGTATTCTTTAAAAAACATAAAATAACCTTGACATGTAAGAAAAATAGTCTCCATAGAAAACATCAAAATATGGATATCTTTTAAAAAAATACCTTACTTGTAACCAACTGATGATTCTAGATCTAGTTTGGGAAGAAATGGAAAATAAAGAAGAAAACCCCAAATATAACATGAGTATAATAAAAAATTTGGGTATTATTATATTAATATCATATAATTTTATTAAAGCAAATCTGAACATAAACAAACCCAAATAAAGTGAGGTTTTAATAGAAATCCCTTATGACATTAATAACTTTTTAATCAAAAAATCATTAAAAGAGTAAATATTAATTTTAAATTTAAATACCATGAAAATATAGGAGTTAATGGTATAATTTTTCAATGGAGAATTATATGAACAATATAAATGAAATTTGGTGCATAATATAAACATTCTCATTGAATTAGAAATGATATAAAATTTCCCTTACCTCAAGTCTAACTTCATTGATATTAAATCTTAAACTACCATAAAATATATTAATATTTTTTATAAATATATATAATTACCATATTAAAAGATATCATACCATATATGATTCAATTACAACATTTTATCACTCGTTTATTCACAATTATTTATTAACATCACCATCTCGGCTATTAATTGTTTCATTATTCATAAAAAGATTCATTTCGACAGTTACGTTCCTTTATTCTCGGACAAGGTTTAATCATATACAAAATATTAATCATTAAATAACTGTAATTTTTATACATTAAATATAAATTTAGATTAATTAATGAAAGGCATATAAGAAAAATGAATCACAACACTGCTTGGAGGCGGTAGTCCACATGTATGTACGAACGATGTTATCATTTTCAAATAGATAGAAGGGTAAGAAGGTAGATGATATATTATATTTCCAAGTTTGTAATTTTTTCTTAAATATAATAAATATTAATTAATTAAACCTTTATAACCATCCATGTAAACTGATGATGAAAAAAATTACACTGCCATGTGGACATGGTAGGTCGTCCGTGCGCACAAGCGATGTTTTTATTTTCCATAGAATTAAAATGAGGTGAAAAATAGGGATACCATAATCGTAATAAAATAAAAGTATATTTTTTATAATTTATTGATTATTTTTTGACGGATATAATATATTCATACTAACTAGAAGATGTAATAAACTTTATAAGAGTTGGTTCAGTTGATTACCTCTTCTCTGACAGACCTCTATTGGATTATACATTAAGAATTCATATGATAGTTTTATGGTTAAAATTTGAGATAATAAATTTATTTAAGAAATATATGATTTAATTAGGACATGAATTGAAAAATATACAAATTGAAAACATTTTTAATGAAAAAATATAAGGGGTGACCTTTCATAAGTGAGGAGAGGACACACATGAAATTACTTAAAATATTTAAATATAATTAATTTATTTCTAATGTAAAGTGCTTGAAAATACATATGTATTCAAATGAAAACAGGATAAGGTCAAAATTTATTCATACAATAAAATTTTGAATGGTTTTTGTGTCATTTTTAACCTTGTAGTTTTTAACCCCTTCACTAACCCTTTATAACCTTAGTAGTTGTAACCCATTTTTTATACTTTAAGTGTCATAAAATTAATTTAAAGCTGCAAAGTAGATCAAAAATGTTCCATGGATGAAATTATATACCACTAACCATCCTACCATTCCACTTTCAAATATTTTTGTGATTTTTTAAAATCATTTAATAAAATATTGTGTATCATAAAATATCATTGGAGTAATTTTTTTATTATTCATTTAATTTGAATTAAGATCCATAAACACATCAATGTAATTACAATATAAACACATTTAACTTTAATTATTATTTATACTTAAATTTTAAATTCATTTAATACCACAATTATCCCAAAAAATATTAATTTTATTATTTTTTAAAATATTTTACCTTGATTTTTATACTGCTTTTACAAACACTATATCGATTTTGTGTAATCATTTCAGGAAATCATATCATCAATAAATATTAAAATTAAACTACTATCCTAAAACTACTTTATTCATGTTAAAAATAAACATATATAAAAAATATTAGCTTCTTCTAATCCTAATGAAAATATATTATAGATATTAATAGGAAGAGAGTGATATTTAGTATTTATTCGTTACTTTAAATAATATAATTGCCATTATCAAAAGAAAATTGGTACCAAAATTTAATATATTAAAATTTAGGATGTATATGGAAAATTTAAACTAATAAAATTAAATAAATGAATTTTTTGGGTGAATTTTAAGACCTTATCCCGTATATTTTACCTTTATTAACATGTTTTACCCATTACTATGGTGATAAACATTTACAATTGTAACTATTCAGTATGAATAACAACAAAATATGTCCTACTTAAAAAATTTAAAACAAGTTCTTCCAAATGAGGAATCAATTTTTCAATATTTAATTTCTATAGGTTTTTGAATTCAATTTTTATATAAATACGTAAAACGTCATGAAAAAATGTATTTAGAAAATTTTGTTTTTAATCATAAAAATGAACTTACACCAATATAAATAATAATAGTTATTCCTATGTAGTTAATTTTAATTTTTAATTAAATGAATGTTATGTTACTTAAAGATAAAATTAAAAATATAATATGAAATTTAAATTAATATATTTAATGAAAATATACGACATGTTTACAAAAAAATGGTATATTTCACTATTCATTCAAAAAAAACTTTTCCAAAAATTATCAAAAAAAGTATTCTAAGACTATTATGAAATATAGATTTAAAAAATGATATATATTTTTTAAATACTATTCATAAAATTGGAAAATTTTAATTATATTAGTCATGAGTAAAATGTAATAAAATCCATTTTTAAAAAAAATAACTTTAAAGCATAAAATGATTTTTTTCCTCACTCTTTCCATAATAATAACAAATCTATGAATGTTAAATGTATTGATTGAATTTACTATTTATGTTAAGAAAAATGTATTTTAAATATACTTCATAATGTGTTTATTTATATCCATACCCGCAAACCTAGTGTATTTATTTATTTAATAAACTAAAAACATCGTGTCCCTGCTCCCGCATCTCCAGCCGAGATGCCCTATGGTGGGGATGTTTGAGGCTCCAGTACCTCCCTCCCTAGAGAAGGGAGGGGGGGCGACCATCTTTGTCCTTCCTCTTATAATAAATGGTCATTTCTCCTATTCACTAACCCCTAATCCCTTCCTCCTTTCCCTTTGATTCCCATTTTCCCTAAGGTTACTCACCTTCGCAATGTCTTACCCCTGCTCACAATTTTGATGATAAAATTCAACACAGCTTTGGATCTTCATAGGATGAGGATTATGTCTCACTTTCGGAATGGTTGATTGTCGGTCGATGCCTTTGACAAATTCATATTTGAATCTTTGAGTCTATAAAATCACACTATGGTGGGTCTTCTCTACAGGTGGCACCAGATGATTCATTTTTCTTTGGAGGATGACATGATCAATGCCTGGTCCAGTGGTCCTCTTGCTCCTAATGGATGTTTCAGCTATCTCTTTTATTGGTCTTTCGAGTTCAACATGAAACATGATGTGCCTTCGAGAGTAGTGTGGGTAAAGTTTCTAGATTTCCCTTTAACTTTACAGAATTTGTTGATTATATGTATGATGGGAAACATGGTATGAAGGTATTTGTGTTCTGATAGTATCACTACTGTTGTTTGTCACCCGATCTCCCCTCATGTTTGTATTGAGGTTGATGTTTTAAAGACTCTGATGGAATGGATTTGGATATCTATTGGAGAATAATTCATATGGAATTTATTAGTGGCCTTTCAATCATAGAGAACATTTTGATTAAACTTTAATCAGTTATGACATTAGATTTATAGATTTCATCATAGACATATAGGTCTGGAAGGATCGATCTCTATCTCAAGAAAACTAACTAGGTCATAGGTGCAGGTCAACCCCACTGTGAGAAAGTTCAAGATGGTGTTGGTTTAGGAAGTACTGGGGAGGAATGGGGGGTGTCTTAGTGAAACTTGGACACCTAATTCCACATGTTTTACCCAGAGGGGATACCCTGGATATTCAGGAAGGATATTCTCAAGAGGTTATTAATAATTCAAGATAGTATCACCTCATTTAGGTTTCACATCATATTATGGTGCCTCCAGTCACATAGAAGGGTGAAAAATATATGGATACAACGTTACGGATCATGGATGTCTTCGCCCATTTGATGCACGATCTGGGTATCAGCCCCTTTCTAAGATAGATTCAAGTCAAGTCAAGGGAGGCTATGCAGGTGTGTTGAGCGGAAAGGGAGGAATCCTTGGTTGTTGATCTAGTGAGGCAACTGATTTCATCAAGTGTTATCGATGAAGTTGATGTGAACTTTGAAGTCTATAGTGTCCAAGGTACCAGTGGACATCCTCAAGTTTGGGGCTGATAGAACACTAATATGTAACCCCAATTTATGGGATGCTGGATTTGTGTAGCCCATAGATTCAGATATTCCAGAGGAGGACTTGCAGACTAGACAATCATATGTTGATGCTGTTAAGTCTAGAGGTATGATTATCCACTATCAAAATTGGTTTTCAGTGCGGGGAGAAGAATAATGCCATACTTTGTGGAAAGGAATGAAGTGGAAGATTCCCATGGTGATAACCCCCCTATGAGTTTGGTGGTTTCCTATGAGGATAGGGATTCTGATTCGGACTCCCCTATTGAGTCCAAGGAAGTGTACATTGTAATGGACTATATTAGATTCCCTTTAATGATGGTAAATAACACTATCATTTATTTAGATGATTTTATCACAAAATCTCGAAGGCTAGGAAGAAGGAAATATTATTCTTTCTTAACTAGTCCTTCTGTTAATAAATCCTCATGTAAAGGCAAGCTACCACTGAAAGTTTCCAAGAAGGTGGAGGCAATCTCTACTAATATGCTAGAATCTTCAGCAGGGGAATCTTCTTCCACCAACCTAATGCATGCTGAAAAGGTGGTTGGTGAATCTAATATCCACCCAAGTGGTATGGAATTGATGGAGTACGATGAGTGGGAAAGAATCATCAATATAAATGAATATTTATTTGATAAGGGCCTCTAAGTCATTACTACACAAGATGAATTTAACACGCTGGTTGGAAGATGAATTCAAGTTAGTTATTCCAAGGAAAAAGGTGACTGGATCCAAAACCATCATGGTATACTGGCACGTGGATTCAATAGGAAGAATATTTCTATAGAATATCTCATTCAAACATGGGACAAGATAGCGTAAAACATTGAGAACATTCTCAAAAATGATTCGCACGAGAAGGTTATAGTTCTACAATGGAGTCTCCTCATAGGTAATCTCTCCAGTAGGCCTAAATTAAAATTAATAGATTTGGATATTATATATCAAGTTGTGTGATTATATTTTATGTACCTTATTTGTTTCCCACATTTCTTTAAAAGTAATTTTTCTTAATAAAAATTTATTATTAGTTGTAGATAATTTATTTATTTATATCTAACGTAGTTTTCACTCAAAATAAAATATAAACTAAAATACCAGGGTATTACATTGGTGTGAAGACTCTCACATGAAAATAAGGGATTCTATTCCCCCTTCACAAATAGCACTATACTTCTCTCGGTAATAAATTATTTTATTATACATTAAGTGAAAATCCATCACAAAAATTATGTAAAAATATACCATAGGTATAAAAATAAACTTTTCACCTAGGGAATATCTATCCATCTTGATAAATACATCATAATAAATCCTTATTATAATAATATTACCATTAGTTATCTTAACTAAAAACTCCTCTCTCATAGCACTAGGGGATGATTCAATGTTCTCAGAAAACATGCATTATATGAATAAATAAATCATTAGATAACTTCTTTTTTAGGATCAATATACAAGTTATCACATCATTTGGGTATTTAACCTTAGTCTTAGTGATTTTATAATCTTTTACATTCTCCCCTACACTTTTTTGAGCTAAATTCCATTACGTTTTGGGGTATTGGGTCAAATAATTCATGATCTACTTATAGTTAAAGCATTGAAAATCAATAGTTTCTACCAATCCTTTATATTATTGAGCTAGAAGAACTTTTTCTTCACAATTGAAACAAACTCTCATTCCCTTCAAGAAATTATCAGGGTGTTTATTTATATAGTTATTACATGTGGTAAATTACACCTTTTCTTCCCCCTAATAAAGCTTTTTTTGTGATGCCCTACAAAAAAAAAATTGATGAATTACTTTGAATCAATAAGTCTTGGAGAAATCATTTTTAATATTAATATAACTATAGACCACATCCCCAAATGATAAAAATTTCTGAGAGATTAATAAACTTTGATGTCCTAATTTTATACTATCAAAGAAAATATCAATCTTGATTTTCAATATATTTACATAGTTCACAGCATGTCTAGATTTCCTCGTAATATTATCCTCACATTAAGCAACATTTTCATCCTCTTTATATCAGAGATTGAGGAATTGAATTTCCATTTTATCCCTTTTCTCATGAGGAAGGTATTTTTTTTATATAATATCTCATTAAAAATTCCCCATTCCATGCACTCCATATTTGATTTCTCTTTAGTGTTTTGAAGTAGTCACAATCATTGATCTGTATCTCCATTTAGATGATATATCTCCATGACTACTTTTCCCTTTTCATTACATCCCAATATGAGAAATATATTTTCTATGTATTTGATCTATTTCACAGCTACTAATGGAATATTAGTACCATTTAATGATGAAGGTTTCTTTCTTATGAATCATTCCAATATAGTCACACCACATTATATACGAATAGGTTTATTTATGTTGGAAACATTATTTTTCATAACTAGGGTCAACAGACCTAATATGGTGGCCACCATCTGCTAGTCAACAGAGCTAATACAGTTTATATTCCTTCTTCTAGTCACCATCTCAAAATAATGGAATACACATAATTAGTGCATGATATTTAATTTTAAAATACGATTCATATTAGGTTTTATAGACATGTTCCTTAAAATATTAATGTTTTTTTAAAATATTTTTGTTATCATACAATATTCCTCTAAATCTAGTCCTCGAGGTTTTTACTAAACCTTCTCTGATACCAACTATAACAACCAAATCACTAGAAACTCAATGTTGGTAGTAATATTATATTGTTGTTATAGAATACACGAGTTACCATAGGATCCAATAGCATAGTTATCTTGGAAAACTAGAGACAAACATTTTTTCACAATACACTTAAAAACATAAAATATAGGATAAAATCAAGGAGAATATTACTATCTCTTCTATAATATCCTTGAAAATTACACATAGTTATCTCTTTAATTTCATGTTGAAAAGAAAAAAAAGTAAGAGTGAGATCATATTATCTGTAAGTAGTAGCGTATATCAGAATCTATCATAATATAAGCTTATCATAAATATTATATCAATGACAAATGATCAAAATAATGTCAAAACCAAATGAAACTGAGGTCATACTATATCAATGATAATAAATAAAAACATGGGAAGTAATTACTGATCTCATACTAATGGAATTCATAATGTTAGATGTTATAAACAAACAATCATGGACTTGTTCCAATACATCATATGTAAATGGGTTAGGGATATTCAAATACCCTAGATTTTTTGTCTCATGATACATAGTGATGAGTCATGGGGATATCTATATTAAACCACCACCCATTGCTAATTATTTCCAATACATTCTTCATATGATTTAACAAAACATTTCATAACTTTACCTAATGAATATATTACTTAATCATGACTAATTAAAACAATGGTTATCCCTGTAATGTAAATAAGAACAAGAAATATTTCCCCATTCAATGGAATAATGTGGTTGTCTAAGAGAATATCCCCTAATTGTATTTCTTCCTATAGGGTCTTCTCAATGTAATAGGAAGTACCCTTATCAAATAAATATAGATAATGAAGTGGTTAAGGGTACTTTCAAAGTTTTGGGTTATCAATACAAGATAGTAATTGAGTTCAATAGTTTAAAATGGTGGAAAAATAAATCAATGGTTGGAAAATAAATCATTATGGTTTGTAAATAGCATGTGAATTATCCAAATAATAACCCCTAGGAGTGAATATCTAGGTGTGAAGTATTAGCCCCCCCCCCTATTGTACATCGATTGATAATTGAGTTGATAATCAACCAACCATTTTCAGGGTGGTTTACCCTGGGTGAATTTTTGCTATAGCCACATCCACTTACCAGTATCCATATAGGGATGTGATTTCATGGAAAACCAATGACACTATACTTTCAAAAATTTACAGTTTTTTAGCATTATAACATCTTAGAAAAAGGATATAATGAGAGGAAATAAGTAATTTCTCCTTAATAGAAAATCAATGTCAGATAATAACACACAATTACAATAAAAAAATTTAAATGGTTTTATAAAATAATAATTTCAATTAAAAAAATGGGAAGGAATGTAAGCCTTATGTCTTAGTTAAAATTTAAATCAAACCCCATTTGAAATATAGTGCTTGTAATTTAACTTCAAATACCATAAATAAAATATAATTCATTACATAAAAATAAAATAGGAAGTATATATGTAATGCCCGAATTCTGTACCAACTAGTTAGTTCTCAAATTGGATAATTCTACATGACCTCAAGTGTGCCTCTCTATATTCCAAAGGCTAATCACTAGAAATGCGGACCTCAAGTGGTAGAGTGGGGAAACTATAGAAACATATCAAAGTAAAATTACAACATAATTAAATTCAATTACATAATAGTCCATAATGAGTTGTAATAAAACATCTGGGAAAGGTCCAATAAATAATCAAAACATATACAACAAAAAATGAATTGTATGAAAGTTAGGAAGTCACATGGAAATGGACCAAACCACAACTATCCCAAAAGGAATTAATATATAAAACTAGGAAACTACACAAAGAAATATTGATTTCCCATGCTCCAACCAAGCAGTCCAAGTCACTCATCTTTTATAGGGTGTTATCTCTTTTCCTATCCTATACTCACGAAGTCTAATTGGGTACCAACAGGTGGCTCAAACAAGGTGTCATTACAACCTAGTATGACACATCCAATTGAATCTATAAATATAACCAATTTGAGTAAGTTCATGAATAAGTTAAATATATATATATATATATAACATCACTAATCTTTGGTTTCCATGATGACACCTAAGACCTATTATACCAGCCTCGACCAGCAGTGAATGTCTTTGAACAATACACATCACATTGGGAAAATATACCCAATCCCAGATTATAATTCACACTAAGTAAAATATACCCATCCAATAAAAATATTCATTCCAAAGGAAATATAATTTCATTATAATATTAGCCATGCTAGGTAAAATATACATGTCTTGGGACAATAGCCACACTTAGAGAAATATACCCATCCCAAAATAATTGATCTCACTCAGGGGGAAAGATACCTCTAAAACCATAAAAAAATAACCAAGAGAATACCCTCACCAAAATCATATCTTAATTATAATGCATTAAATCATTCATCATCTTTCCATACTATTAGAATTTTATTAAAAATCGATTTTTATATAAAAGAGACACTCATGGGTAATACTAACTCCTTTTCAATTTAATCTTAAACACCAATTATCACCATTTTGGAATCAACATTTACTATTTAAATCACCACTATTTTTCATTTTTTTTATAAATCTTTATTTTTCACTTATAATTCAAACAAAAAATTCTTGTTCATTATTTTTATATTATATTCCATACAATGAATACATTTCAAGGCATCCCTTAATGTTTCCTTCCAATTAGGGTTCATAGGTGAATCAAGGGTTAATCTCATAGAATAATATACATGATTTAAAATTATTTTATTTTATTCTAATTCAAACAAAGGATAAGTCAGTTTGACTGCACAATGCAGGTACTATAAAAATGGGTAAGACTTATGGAAAATTTATATACCACCTACCTTTAATGAATTCAACACGAAGGATCAACTCCCACCCTTTTGGAGCTAGGATCTCATTTCCTTTATATAAATAAATCTTAAATAAACCCTATCGACACATGAATCAAACCATAGATCCATGTGTGAGATCCTCGGTATTGGGTTCCTTTTAGGATAAAATAAAAATAATGATAAAAAGCATAAACATTATTCTTACCTTTGATCCCTAGGGTTCCAACTCTCTATGATTTGGTGATATTGGCCTCTAGAAGGTGTCGAATAAGTAAATTCTCATGGAGGGGAGATATATTTCAAGATAATAATACAGGGGAGTGAAAATGATGGGTTTCAGGTGATTTTCAGGTTCAAAATATAATTTTCATAATTAATTAATCCCACCACATGGTTAGGCAACCTGGTTTTTCAAACCATGTAGAAACAATGTGATTGTTACTAAACACAACCTAGGGATTTGTGGTTGTGCCTCACAGTTTGAAAAACCATTCATCAACAATGAAAAACACCTCTATCGGGATTTTATGGTTTCCTTTGGAAACCTGCATGGTTTGAAAAATTGTGTGTCTGCCTCTAACCCACCATATGATTGGACATATTGTTATCACCAATCTTGTGCTTACGGTTCACCACTAGTTGTAACTCCAAAATTTCATATCTTTGGGCCTCCACCCCCCCCCCCCCCCCCAAATTCTCTCATATTATTCTCAAAAACCATGACAACATCCATCATATAATAAAAAAAATAAAAAGGAAAAGGTTAAGTGAAGAGTATAAACAATAATTTACCTGAAAAAAAATCTAGTCTTTACAACCTCCCCTCCTTAAATATTATCATTATGAAGCAGGAATCTTGAATTGTGACATGGTTTTTACAACCTCCCCACCTTAGATATTTTTTTCCTCAACAAACACTCCATAAAATCACTAAGAATAATTGACAAAAAAATCTAGTCATTTAGTGTACATGCATGATTCTCATTCCCAAATCTCCTCCGGGTTTGGGTCATTACACCATCGCACTCACACTAGTGGAATTATCTTAGAAAAAAGAGCCTTCTCATGATATTATTCTATAAAAACATGATTCGATTTTAAGGATGCATTAGCCTCCAAATCAATATCATCAGTGTCAATTACATGATAAAGACCTGCATGGTATCACCTAAATTTAAATATGTGTAAAACATCATTCATAACACTACAAAAATGTTTAATAACCAATTGGTATCTCATTAGACTAATCGATTCCACTACCTTTAATGATCCCACAGACCTAGGTTCCATTTTCACTACCTATGAATCTAACAATCCCCTAGCCTCAGTGACACTTTTAGGATGATATGTTCGTCATCCTTAGACTCAAGAGGTAAAAGTATTTTTTCTATATATGATCTATGTTTTCTCTAATTGGTATCCAACAACTTCTATAATAAATTTATGTGATCTAGTGTCTCTTGTACAAGACATGACCCAAAACCTAATGACTCACCAGCCTCCAACAAACATAGCTGTGGGAGGCACAGTTTACCATATATATCCATATAAATTACCATCTATATAAAATCATAAGAATAATTTTTGTAGGATAATCCTTAAAATTTCAAGTGTTTCTCCTAAGAACCACCAAAATCAAGGAAACATTCTCTTAGCATGTCCCCTTAAATATATATATTTTTTTTGATTTTGTCCATTAATCTATGGATGATAGACATTTCTCAAATTATCATATATAAATAATTATTTCTATAACCACTAATAAAATTATTATTTAAAACTAGCATGCAGATCTAAAATAATAGTTTGAGGGACCCCATGAAAGTACACTATTTCCTAGATATATATATGTTATGTAGAATTTCCATTGAAAGGGTCTATTTTATTAGAGACACCTTCATCAATTGATCTACTATTACAAAAAATAAAGTCATACCTTGGGGTGTCCTTGGAAACCCCATCATGAAATCCATACTAACATTGTCCCATTTCTATTTGGGAATGGCCAACAACTACAAAAGTATATCAGACCATTGGTACTCATCCTTCACCTACTGACTGTTGGTGCACCACATAACAAAACTTGTGACATCCATATTCATTACAAACCAACAATATTATCAGTGAATGTATTGGTATATCTTCATCAAACTAGGGATAACTTCCCATTTTAAGTAATGTGACTCATGCATTATCTCTACATATGTGTCTATGGGAACCCGAAAATGACCATAAACATGAATAATATCATCACCATCTAAGGTCCATTCTGATGGTGGATCCCAACCATATATTCTATCTCTCAAGACTATACATTTAGAATAAGATAATTTTCTCCTTATTATATTATTGAGAAAAAAAGGAATAATATATAAGAATTTAATGTTTACTCAAACATGGTTCTCCTCACATCAAAGTTAACTTTTGGAAATATCACCATGAACTAACATTCACTGCTAAAATCCTAAAATACATGAACCCATGTATTCTGGATCAAAGAATTCATTACCACATTTCATTTTCTATGGGTATACCCCAACTCAAAATCAAAAGATTATATATACTTGACTCACCTTCACTTCCAAAGGATTAGGTACCATTTTTAGATGACATATTCTGGGATTTTGTAGTCTATATACAACAAACATTTCTACCCTAAAAATTAGTGCCTCCAATATCTCAGGGTATAAAATATGTTTTTCACCTCTAGGTCATCGGTTAGATAATTTCACTCATGGGTTATTAGAAACCTAGAACTATCATTGACCACATAACCTCCATGTATCAATACTTCTCATGCCTGACCCCAAATGCATCAAAACACATAGTTTACTCCCTACCCATCTTTTTAAAGGACAAGATCGATGTTTTTTTAGTCTAACCTTTAGTTTCTAAAAATAATCCTAACAACCATTAGATAAAATTAACTTTACATCCATTTTGGTTAAGCCTACCATTGGCACTGCAAAATAGGGAAATTACTCGATAAACCTTCAATAATACAATTCCAAAACAAAAAAAACTACATATGTCAAATATTTTATAGGGCTACCCACATGAAAAAACTACCTAGACCTTCTTGAGGTTCATATATATACTGACCTTATTAATAAAATTCCCCAGAAATTGTTCCTCGTCAATCTAAAAGTGGCACATGGATATCTTGTCTTAGAGATGATGTTCTTGAAGTGTACTCACCTAATCTCTTGGTGTTGTTCATGGTCCTACTTAATATAAGAGTACACTATAATTTCATTAAACAAACCACAAAAGTGTCCAAATATTGGTGAAAATAATTATTCATCAAATCCATAAATATAGTTAATGTGTTCTTCAATCGAAATGGAAACCCCTGGTGCTCGTACAAACTATACCTACTCTAAAAGCTAGTAAATGGAACATATATGGGTCTCACCCTCATCTAGTGATAACCCAACCTCATATCAATATTTGAAAATACTCAAGAGCCTATAAAATGATCAGACATATAATCAATATATGTGATAGGGTACAAGTTTTTAATTACTATCTAGTTTAACTTCTAATAAATAACACATTACCGCAAAGAACTATCTACCTTTGTAGAAAATAGGAATGGGGATCCCCAAGGAGATGTGCTCAGTTTTATGAACACATTATCTTTTAAGTCTTCTAGTTGAGACTTCGGATCGTGAATTTACACAAGAGTCGTCTGATAAGGAGGAATGGAAATGAATTGATCTCCTAGAATGAGATGGATAGTCAACTCAACTTTTATCTCAGATTGTGACCCTGAAACTCATCAATAAACCTAGTCTTTAATACAAACATGTTACTTATGATCGGGTCTTGTATAGCATGCCTCAAATTCCAATTCTCCAACGTGAATATAATCACCACACTCAAGAGATAGGATGAAAAATCAATTATGGTAATAATTGATAGGATTACTGTATCTCACTGGCCAATTCATCCCAAGAATCAGATCAAAACAAGTTTTTTCTGACATAAATAAGTCCCATAAAAATTAGAAACCCCCAATATCTAAGGAAAAATCCCTAAAATGGGTAATTCCTTCTAATCACACCCCTAAAGGCATTTGAATCAATATAACCCTATATATATATATTATAGACAAAACTATGTTATCTGGGGACTATGAAGATAAAATGTAATGTAAATATCATCCATCACATAAGGTGGATTCCAAGGTAGAAGCTACTAAGATCTTACATCAAATCATAGAAGGGTCTATATCCTTGACTATAGTAGTAGGTTTTATAGAATTAAGCTAGCCTAAACTGGGGCCCTGTGCACCAGTATGACTCCTCTCTGTAGTATTGCCAGCTTTTGAGGTTCCTCTATTCCTAATCACCATGCCATCTTCCATAACCTGAATAGTAAATTGAACTCCAACTACCAACATTCCAAAGCATATCTGATCCTTCTCTTAGTGCCTACACCTTACATGATTCTCTGCTTTTTCTAGACCATTGATCTTTCCTAAAAAACCATTTTAGGTGCCCCATCCTACCACAAAACTAACACTCTACAGGTGGTCGAGGGCACTAGGGTTAGGTATGGCTTCATCTACCATACCAATAGCACTCAATAAATTGTTCATTCTATGTTGTGGGAGGAAACCCACTAATATAACCTCTTAAACCACCACCCAGTGTGATTATTTTTTATTACACTTACTACATCCTTAATATACACTATTGAATCCCCAAAAAAGATGACTTCCCAAAGCCTTTTCCCTCATTTGGGTTTACTTATAATATAAGTTAATGATTAAAAACCCCATAATATAAGTTAAAATGAATGATGATCACCATAACTCGAATATAATATAATATTCCATCCTCAAAATGTCTTTCCCTGGCTAACTCATCACTATCCAAAGTAGGATAAAAATGTTGATGCTCCGTAAAATTATCTACATTGTCCATGAAATACATATTTCCCTACATAAGATGTATGAATTATCTATCCTTTTTATATCTAAAGGCCATTAGAAATAAGTTTCCATTGAAAAAAGTTTGAATTAATTCCATATCAGTTATATATGTTTGTATTCTTAAAATAGAATCTCAAGCCATCACTTTAATAATCCTCAAATAATATAAACAAACAATTTCAGTCTCCTATATTAAAGTGTATCTCGGAGATAGAAAATAATACTGATGGACTAAATCTAATACTCATCTACCTAACGACCTCCCTCTAAAGTAAGAATCAGTGGGTGATGTTGGTGAAACTCCCATGTAAACTCAAACATCACCATCGCATTTCAAGGATCCTATATCTCTATAGTTGGAACCACTCTTCAAAATCCGACTCAAAACTGATCATCCACCACCTTACCAACAACTGTCGGAGGTTATGTACTATTATCCATAGGGGACTTCTCATCACGTCCCTCTTGTTTCTCTTTGGTAATTCATCATGTAGTCATTTTTCTTCAAACACACAACTCAAAACACATCATGTTAACAGTTCAAAAAATCATAATTTAAATAAAATTGATAACATGCATACTACCCCTCTCTTTTTTCAATATCTCATTTCATAGGTATGTCAAAACACGATCACTCTCACTAGACCCAATCATCCATACACAGGGTCACCATATCCCATAAGGTTCACTATACACACATAGGATCCATATAATCAAGATTACAACTATAGTTTGACTATAATTTCATAAGTTGAGCTAAACCAGATAAAATGTTGATTACACAATTTAAAGGGAACACATAATTATTTGTAATTGAAATTTTTTATTTATTTTATGCCACTTAATAATTTAAACAAGTGATTATGGAATATAGTGTCAAAAAATTGATCATCTTATATAGAATAAACAACCATAGGCATCAATGAAATACACTTGTGAATCATGTGTTCTTTCTATGATGCATGATCACATTCCCTCTTATTATTCTGATCAAGGGACCAAATCTCATAAATCATAAATTTTGATAATCATCAACATCAATATAGGTGAAAATATTTCAACAATAAAAACAAATCTTGTGAACATCAATCCCATCCCTAGTAACTTGGATTTTACTCATATGTGGATTAGCTACTCCCTCACATAATTTCCCTACCATGTCCTAAAAATGACCAATCTCTTTTTTACCTTACCTAAAATAGTCCGAAATAAGAAATAAATTCCACACTACTTTTTAATTTATCTCGGCCTACGTTCACTAATCAATGCTTGGATCATATATTTCAACATGACCACAAGTGTGCCCCTGTATGCTAGAGGTTACTGAATAGAAGTGCAAGTCTAAGGTAATATAGTGGGAAGACTATACTCACATATATAAGTGAAATAAAAGTATAAATAAAGGAAACATAGATAACCATAAATAATAATAAGTAATTAAACATCAAGGAAATTTTCAATAAATAATAACAACCCATACAGTACCAATGGAATTGTATTCTTATGAAACAGTCAAACTATAAGAGACAAAACCACTCCTATCCCAAAAATAATGAATAGATAAAACTTGAAGACTCCTAAAAGAAATATTAATTTCCTCTAATACATCCTATAAATACAAGTCATGCATCAGTGATAGGGTTCTTTCCCTTATCCTATCATAGAGTTATGAAGTCTCCTTAGGTACTAACTGGCGGCCAAAGTAGGGTGTGAGTACAAATCAATATGCCACCATCAACAGAATCTATCAATATATTTAGTATGATTAAGTGCACATATAAGTGAAAAATATAATATATATATATATATATATACCTAGAGTATAATTTAAATAAATATAATCTCTAATCCTCATGTTCCATGATAACACCTGATACTAACTATACCTGACTCGATGAGTAAAAGATGTCTCTAAATAACAGGCATCACGCTATGGAAAAATAGCCAATCTCAGATTATAAGTCACACCTAGGGAAATATACCAAACCTATAATGATAATCACACCTATAGAAATATACCCATCCCAAAAAATTAGTCACTCTCAAGGAAAGATACATGTCCTGGGACAATAGCCATGCTAGAGGAAATATACTCATCATGGGAAAATTGATCACACATAGAGGAAAATCTACCTATAAAATCCTAAAATAAATAACCATGGGATACCAACCCTAGAATCATGGCCAAATTAAAAAATATTAAATCATCCATCATCTACCCACATTCTTAGTGATTAATTAAAAACCCATTTTTTCTATAAAAGAGATACCCAAGGTTAACTCAAACCCCTTTTCCATTTAAACCAAATTTTTTTATTGTTGTTAAGAAATCATCCTTTACCCTTTAAATTATTATGATTTTTCATTTTTTTAAATCAATATTTTCTATTTATAATTAAAACCAAACAATTTTGGTTCATCCCTTGTCTATCATATTTGATAAAAAGAATTCATTTCAAGGTATCCCCTTGGGTTTATATCCAATTAGAGTTCATAGATAACACAAAGGGTTATATATTAGAATAATATCTATGATTTGAACATATATAATTTAATTATATTTCAAATTAATTATATTCCATTGTGACTGTATAATGCACACACTATAAAAATGGGTAAGACTGGATGTAAATTTATAGACCACTTACCTTGGACATGTTCAATGTGAAATATCGATACATGACCTTATTGATCTAGAAAATAATTAAATTCATTCAATAAATACCAAAGAAGACTTATCAGAAAATAACTCTTACCATAAATTTGGGCATGAAAGCCTTGGTATGGTGTTCCTCTCAATAGAAAATGAGAAAAAATATAAAAAATCGGAATATTATATTTGATACCACTTTTTATAATTCTTCAGTACATGCACTAATTAGTGTCTGAAAACTATAGTAAATTAAAATATATACCATATAATTAAAATTAAGTGCATGATACAAATAATGTCTCACCGATAAGGAATTTGAGATGAAAATCCCCTTACCTTTTTCCCCAATTAGTCGAGAAATCTCTACCTCCTATATAACAAAAATAAGTAAATTAATCACCTATTTCACTACCTTATTAATAGATATAATCTTTTATAAACTAAATTTAGAATCATTTATTATATTCATATTAGTTAAATGTATTTTTTTCATTATTGGATGTTATTTGTTTTGATTGGTTGTTTAGTATTATTTCTATAATGATGTTATTGATTCTTGTTTATAGATTCAAAGTTCATCATTAGGAGATAATAATATGCACTATAATAGATGACTTATAATGATTTATAATATTGTTATTTTATTTCAAAAGTTTTTTAGTTAATATTCGGAACAATGAAGTCGGTGAAGAGCTTGTTCTTTATTTTTTAACAAATAACCGGATGGTACATTAACAATAAGTTAAATATTAATATAACCTTTACAAGGAAAAAAATTAAATTCTCATTAGTTTCTAATAAAACCTTTATCTGGTTTTCTATTTTCTTCCATGATAGAGGTTTATATCATCATTCATGTGGGTGGTTAAACTGACCCAAAAAAGAACAAACTATAATCTATGAGTGAGTAAGGTTAATAAAGTGATTATTTTTTAATAATATCATTATGAAATAAGTATAATTATATTATTTTTATTTTTTTTAAAGTGATGAATAATATTTTATGGTATATTAATAATAAATAAAAGACTAGATGAAAAATGAAATATTTCAGTGATATAGTGGCGGTAGTATTCATGTATTCTTGGGTGAACTATTTGTTTTCCATAGATCAGGAAGAAGATAACAAATGGATTATAATTTCATAATATTAATAAGTGTTTTAATATAATATTAATCCTTTCAATACCCTTTTTAGCCTCGCATGAAATCTGGTGATGAAAAATCAAAAACAACTTTCCTGGAGGCGGTAGTCCTCACATACGTGTGATGATGTTTTTGTCTTTATAAGTAAAAGGGAAAGGGTGTTTAATTATTATTACATAATTATAATAAAATTTCAGAATTATTTAGTTTTAAAAGAATAGATAAAATAGATATTAATTGGGTTTAATAGGAAAGAAAATAATTGAAATGTAAAATAAGTAATTAATAATTTCTTACCTTACTCTTTGGAAAATTCCTTTGAAAAAAGGACTAATGATTGAAGGGTTTTATTTTGAGAAGAAAAAAATCACTAGGATGTGTCAAGGAATTTTAGGGAGGTATTTTGGTAAGGTGTTGGATGAAATATGTCGTAAAAACCCCAAATATAGTAACCTAGAACCAATATCTAATTTATTACATTGGCATAGATATAATGGATATAATCTCAAAGTATCGATAAGTTTAGTAGTCTTAGAAAACAAAATACATATATATTACCCATTTTTCATTAGTAATAAAATATAAAACATAAAAAAATGTCATATATCCTTGGAACTCATTCAATGATTTCTTATCCATAACCTGGGTAAATGAAAAAAAATATGGGTGATCTCAATTGCTCAGTAAGGGTGAGTACAATGGAAGATATTATGGGTAAATAAGGCATAATAAATATTTCAAGGTAAATAACTGAAAATTCATGACATCTAATCAATAAATAGAGCATGAAATGAATACATGGATAACATCAATGAAAATTTATCAAGGATAATAATTACTGAAATCCCAATGAATGAAATTCTTGATGTTGGATGTCATGGTCTCAGACATCATGATATCTATACCATAAAGACCTTTTTCAAAGATCATTTTATTAATGGGTAGGTATATAATAAATATATATTTCATTTAGCCAACTGATTTGTCTCATGAGACCTATCGATGAATCAATAGGCTATCTATAATTGGTCCCCATTCGTCACTGTATTTCCCAAGAATGCCCCATATATTGATAGATTATTTTAAATTATAAATAATATGAATTATTAATAAATATCATTATTGAGTAAAGAATGTGGATTTATCATACTTTTCCCCAACCAATAAAATAACATTCATAGTAAAACCCCATAAGTAAAAATGAGATACGGTTTAGAAAATAATTGTATCCATGATACAAATAATAAGGATATTTAATGAAAAATTAATTTCCAATAATCATACGAATGTGAATGTTTCAAGAGAACTTTAATGGTCAAAAAATTAATAAGAGAAAAATATGACCATAGGTTCATTTGAAATATATATTTTTTAATAAAAGTCACGTCTTTTAGAGAATAAAAAAATGGAAGTAAAACTTTAAAATAATTTTTATTTTAAGAGTTTTATTTTTAATACTATATAAAACATGTTGAGGAATATAAATATTTTTAAATGGTTATAGTAGTGGGAATGTTTGTTAAAACTGTATATGTTAAAAAGAAAACATTCCTTTGAAATTTTTATAAAAGAATTTTAAAATGAAACTTTAATGGAAAACATTTGAAATATTAATTTCAAACCATTAAAAATTTCTATGATAACTCAAAATTTCATTAAAAATAATTTCATTAATAAAAAGGAATTTTGTAAAATAATTTTTAAAAATTTAGACATGGAAGAAAAATATACCTATTAAAAATAGAAATAAGATAATATTTTATTTTAAACATTACACTTGAATGAGTAACTAAAATTTCATCATTTATCATCATTAATAAATATATATTCATGTTAAATACCTCAAAGGGGTAGTTTATTCACAACATAAAAGTAAATATGTGCATAATACTAAATATGTCGTAATAGAGTGGAAATTGAGACAAAATCCCTTACATCATGCTTCTCTTTAATTGAACATGCCTTAACCTCTTGTATAATGGTTTTAAACATGATATAAATTTATAATATAATCATATTTAAATTTATAATATTCTATATGATCCAATTATAATAGTTTATCACTCATTCGCTAATAATATTTCATTATTACCATTTTTTCAAGTGTTAACTGCTTTGTTTTATCATGCATGTTTTATCATGGAAGTTCCAGTTATTTTGAATAGGATATAGATAAATAATCTCTATAATTAATTTAATGTTATAAATATCATATTTATTCAATATATATATTTAAAATAATTCTTGAGATTTCCAAATAGAAAATAAATCACATCGCATCGTGGAGACGGTAGGCTGTACGTACCCATGAGTTACCTTATCATTGTCTTAATGGGTGAAAGAGTAAATAAGTGACTAATATATTAATTTTCTAGAATCAATATTATGTCAAAATTATAACATATATTAATTATTTACATCATTGTGACTATCCATGTGAGTGGGTGACAGAAAAAAAAATTACATCGGTTCCCAAGGTTGTAGTCCACTATAAACACAAGTGATGATTTTGTTTCCCATTTTAATGAGAAGGAGATGGATAAATATTATAACATCAACATAATTTAATCTAAATATATGGTAGATATTTTTTTATTGTATTATAATTTTTATGACATAATTTAGGTTAGCAAAAGAATCCAAAAAAAGTCCTTTGTGGAGAGGATTACCTTCGCTAAGAAAAACCAACTTCAGATTTCTTATTAAGAACCCTAGGGTTGGTATTTTTGTAATAAAATCAGAAATAGAATATGTATAAGGATTTTTTTGAGATATTTTGGTAGGTTTTTTCAGTAAAAATGGCTCAAAATGTGTGAATAAGTAAGGGGAAGAGGTTCCCTTTTATAATTGAGGTGAGTGGCACACTTATAATTTTTCAAAGGCTCAAAATAATCTAAAGTCAATTTCATGGAAAATTGGATAAAAATGGATCATTTTTTTATTTTATAAGGTTATAGTTTAAATAAAGTCAAAAAAATGGGTTTTAGAAAGTAATTATGATATTTTAATGATTATTTTTCTATGTTAACTCCCCGGTAAACATGTTTAAACCTTAATATTAGTAATTACTTTTTAATTTTTTTACTATTAATTTTGAACAAAAAATAATTTTAAATTATTAAGTCATATTAATTATTATTATTCCAAATTTATAATCCATTTTATTTAATTCAATTCTCATAAGTGGCAGAATTTAATTTAAAAATAATCCCGTAAAATGTGTTGAAAATGGTTTTTCAAGAAATGTATTTTTCAAGAAAAAGATGATCACACATTAACTATATGATTATTAATAATAATTTTATATATTTAAATTAATATATTTGTATATATAATATATACATTTCACTTAGATCATTCATGATTAAATATTGTTAAAACTATTTAAGATGGAAAGACACTATTCTATTGTTAACACTTTTCTAAAAAATATACATTTTTACTTCCAAATGATCTTATCTTTATTTAAATAAAATTGATATTCAATAAATGGGTAATTATACATATTATAACATATTATTATAAATAATATGATTAATACTTAAATACTACATTTTCAATTATTCATAAAATCTTATTTCTGAGGGAAACTTTCAAAAACTCATTATAGGCTTATTTTGACCTAGTAAGTTCAAATTTGATACTCATCGAATCAAGTTATAATTTGTTCCATTGAAGTATTAAAATTTTAATTTTATTCTAGTTTTATTAAAATAGAATATTATCTTAATATAATCAAATCTCATGTGTTACAATCTTCCCTCCTAGAAAATTTTCATTCATGAAATTTTAAGTGTTGTTACTTTCTAAAAAATGAGGGTGCTTCTTCTACATACCATCCTCTGGTTCCCACATTTCTTCCTCCATTTAATTATTTCTCCAAAGTATATTTACTATTTGAGTCATCTAATTCCTCAATATCTACTCTATTATGTTTTGATTTTGGATAGGCTTTTCATAGTAAGATAGATCAGGTTCCAATACTATTTCTTTTGAGGTGAGAACATGCATTGGGTCTAGAATGTACTTCTTTAACAATGATACATAGAACACGTAATGTAATTTGGATATACTTATTGTAATTTCTAATTAGTAACCCAAAACTCATATTATTTCCAAAATTTAAAAAGGTATGATGTATATGGGGATTTATTTTCACGTCTTACTAACCCTTACAAAAACCTTCCATGAAGATACTTTGAAGAAAACATGATCTCCCACTTCAAATTAAATATATTTCCTATGGTTATTGAAATAGATATTTTTTCTACTTTGAGCTTCTTTAATATGATTATAAATAACCTTTTCGTTTATAGTTATCTCCACAAAATTTTTTAGGCCCAAAAGATTCCTTTCACCAACTTCACCACAACAACATAGAGTAAGACATCTTTTTCCACATAATGCTTTATACAGTGCTATTTGAATACTCGGATGAAAGATATTAAAATATGAAATCTATACCAATCTTAAATAACAATATCATATAGTTTGAAAGTCAATTGAAAATTACCTCAACATGCCTTCTAAGGTTTTAATAGTCATTTTGGACTATTTATCGATTTGAGGGTGATATCTTAGTATCAAGATCCTTCAGAAAAATTTTCCTGAATTTTGATATAAATCATAGACCACGATCAAACACAATTTAAATAGGTTCATCGTGAAGTATCATAACTTCCTTAATTTTGAGCCATTAGATGTTCTTGATAAGTAAATCTTCTCTTATATCTATGAAATGTGAACATTTTGTAAGGAGGTTAACAATAATTCATATCAGATCATTCATTCTAGAAGTCTTTGGTAATACAGTGAAAAGATCCATATTAATTCCATCCTATTTCCACATAGGAATAGCTATAGTTGCATGACATCAATGTGATGCTGAATCTCATCCCCTAACTATTGAAAAACCAATCATCTAAATACATGATCGGCAATTTCCTTCTTTACATTATCCCACCAATAATGTTCCCTCAAATCCTTATACATATTAGTGCTACCAAGGCATATAAATAAATTTCAGCTATGCACATCATCTCTAAGAATTACCTTTTCATCTCATTTATAGATGGATCGCATATCCTCTTTCTAAATTTCATAATTCCATATTCATAAACAAAGTCTTCCAATTTTCCATTATTCAAGGATTTAGTTTTTTTTAACATTCTAATCATCTATTTGAGAATTTTTTATGTTTTCAATAAATATTTCTTAAAGATAATTTGAAAATGGAGTGAGATAACCCCTTAATTAATAATTTCCATTTAAATTTTTACTAGATTTATAAACATAGGATCCCTATCAATCCTGATTTTGGTCAAAACATCATGATTTTTCCTGCTCAACACATCTGCTACCTTATTTTCCTTCCCCAGGTGATAGTGTATTGATAAATAATATACCTTGAGTATCTCAAGCCACCATATTTTCCTCATGTTGAGATATTTATAGGAAAATATGTATTTTAGACTCTTATAATCCATATATATATCACATCTTTCATCGTAGATATGATATCTCCATATCTTCAGTGAAAAGATTACAGCCTCTAACTCAAGATCATGAGTTGGATTATTCTGTTTGTGAGTATTTAACTACATTGTTGCATTTCAAATAACGTTATCATTCTTTATAAGGACACAGTTGAGTCCCTTCTTTGATGCATTATTATATATCACAAATCCCTTATTTCCTGATAGTAGAGTAAAAACAAAAGCATTGACTGATCTCTTATTCAATTCATCAAAACATTCCTCACATTCCTTTACCCATGTTAACTTTACCCATTTATGTGTAATCTTGGTCAACGGGTTATCCGATTAGGGGTATTTTTAAAACAAATCACTGATAGTAACCTTCCAAACCAATGAATTTTCATACCTTGGTAATGTTTGTTGGTGTATTCCATTTTTTGACATTATTTTTCTTCATAAGATCAATGGATATTTTATTATTGGAGATAATATTTCCAATAAATGAAACTTTCTAAATCCAGAATTCACATTTTCAAAATTTCACATATAACACTTTTCGTCGAAGAGTATGAAGAATGATCTTTATAGGATTCTCATGGTCCTCATATATTTTAAAATACACCAATATTTCATCAATAAATACCACAAATAAATCATCATGATATTGATTGAATACTCTACTCATTAGATCCATAAAAATATAGGTTTCATTATTCAATCAAATTGGAATTACTTATAAAATCATAATGTACATACCTCATTCAAAATGTTGTCATCGGAATATCATAATTCTTTACTCACAATTGATGATACCCATAATGAAAGTTATTCTTTTAAAAATATTTATTTCCATGAAGTTTATTGAATATGTCATCAATGTGATGAAAATGATACTTTTTATTTATCATAATAGCATTTATTTCCCTATAATTGATGCATATCCACATAGATATATCATTATTCTTAAAGAAAAGTACAAGGGATCCCCAAGGTGAAACACTATTGCATAAAAATCCCTTATTACAAAACTCCTCAAATTGTTTCTTCAGAAGCACTAATTCTATAGTGGATATTATATAGAAAGTCTTTGGTATAGGTCTTTCATTAGGGATTAAATTAATGAAAAATTAAAATTCACAATCTGTAGGATGTCTGGGTAATTCCATACGGAATAAATCAATTTATTCATGCACAATAAGTATATCCTCAATTTTAAAATTTCATTTTCTATCTATATGTTGTGTATTTTATTCTTCCCCAAGAATATTATTCATAATAGCTACAGGGGTTGGATCTAGATGTGATCCAAATGAGAAAGTCTTTACTCTAAAGATAAGGAATTACATATCTTTATCATGAATTGTAATTCACTTATCTTTGAAATAATTTTTTTCATTATTTTTTTAAAGACAATCCATACTTATGATAATTTCAAAGTTAAACATAGTTATAAAAATAAATTCTATGAATGGGACTTTTTTATATGTCATAATGGGAACTTCCAAAAATATACTTATTTTGTTATATTTCCACATGGAGTTTTGACTGAAAACATCCCTCTAAAGGTTCTAGGAAAATATCTAATTTACATAGAAAAAATAGAAGACATAAAAGGGTATGGAGATGGAGAATAGAATAATGTAGTGGAAAAATTAGAGGCTATGATTAAATTAATTTCCACCACATATTTAGGAAACTCAACCTTATATATAGTAATCACATAAGGTTTTCATTCTCCCCTTGGTATATTCTATGGTAGGTCCCCTTGATTCTTGGTACGTTAGTCTGAATAATTCCCCGTTTTCTAAAATTTTAATCATTATATAGTACATGTAACTTTATTTTCATTGCATTCATTATCAAGATGACCCTTATCATCACACATTAAATAAAATCTCATACCATTCAATTGTTTTCTAGGAAGGTTCTTTCCACAATTTTCACATCATAGAAATTGATTAGTTTTCTTATTCTTCTTTCAGGTATTCCATTTTCTTATTATTTTCATCTTACCTCCTCTTTTATCGATTTGCCTTTAATATATGGGATATATAAAAAAATTTCCCTATTTTTATTGAACATAAAACTATTTCATCATATGATGAAAAAAAAATTAGAAACCAATTCCCTTCGGAGACTATACATGATTCCTTTAAGGAAATTGTCAATATTACATTTTATATTACATATGTAATATTTACTATACTTGGATAGTCTCATAAAGTTATCCTCATACTCCACAACACTTTTTAATTCCTTTTTCTTTAAGTTGATTTAATTTCTCTTCAGTACAGTTCATTTCTCATAATGGAAATATTTTTGGAATAATGTTATTTTAAAAGTTATCCAATACATGTATTGTATTTATTTTTCCTATCTAGTATTTTAGATAGATTACCAGTATTTATCTATATACCCTTTAAAAACATACCACTAGTATAAAATTTTCCCATTAATTAAATCCCATGTCTATAAATATATTCTCAATGGATATAATTTATTTCTCATCTACCACTAGATTAGTAGTTACACTAAAATAAGTGTGATTATATTGCAATAAACGATCCAATATTATTATAACAAGCCATAGAACATCATGTGGATATTTGAGTTCAAGGTAATTATTCATAAACTAGTCCATCTTCCCTAATATAGCCATGATCTAATCAACTCCAACAATAGTTGTATTCGTTTACTTAGGTGGTAAATTTCTACATTGGACATGAGTATTAATGATATTATTTATGCCATGTGTTATTTCAAAATAGTGGAATATATTGAGTTAGTTAAAAACATTATGAATTTTGAATCAAAATAAATAATTTTAATATATTGTAAAACTTAATATAAATTTAAAATTTATGCATTGTTAATGTAAGAATCATAAACATGGTTTCACAAGGGATATCATTGAATTGTAAAAATATTTTCAAATCCTTCATAATTATTTGTAAATAAAATATTAATTAACACAACCATATCCCTATAGAGTGTCAAAAAAAGTTATTTTTAAGGGAACACATGCCATGAATTGGAATGATGGATGAGATATACTCAACCAACACATTTTATGGTTATTACACTAAGATAAATCTATTCTAAAATGACATCCACTTATAACATCCAGATAGAGATTTATTTCAAGAAAAACCACTTAATATCTACCATTCCAAAACAATAGGATTTTATTCTATACTTAAAATTATCTTTAAAATCTATTATAGGTTTATGTTCCCCAATCTATATTTTCCTAAATCTAGTTCTTAAAGTCTCTACTAAACTTTTTCTAGTTCCAACTGTAACAGCCCCAACTCCCTAAAGTTGATGTCTATTTTATTAAAATATCATAGATACAATGGATCTAATTTCAAAGGACTGATCGGTTTAGTAGTATTGGTTAATCATATACATACATGATACTAATTATAAAATGGGAATAAAATATAAAACATAACAAAAGTAAACATTATGAATCCTTGAAACTCATTCAAATATTTTTCTTCAAAACCACATGAAATGAAATAAAATAAGGGTGAGGTCAAATGATCAGTAAGTTTGGGAATAACACAACCTATTATGGTTAAATAATGAATATTCAATATGGGAAGTTGAATAATTGAAATGCATTCCATTTAATTAATAACTAGAGCACGAAATTCATCCATTTATAATATCAATGAAAATATCTCAGGGATAATAATAAGTGAATTATCAATAAAGGAAATGATTAATATTGGACATCATGATCTCAGACAACATAGTATCTATATCTTTGTGACCTTTCACCAATATAATTTCTTTAATGGGTAGGTATACACTAAAACCCCATTTATTTTGGCCGGCTGATTTGTCTTATAAAACCTGTGGACACATCAAGACGCTATATATAACCAGACCCCACCTATCACCTCATGTAAAATGAATTCATCATATATTTAATGATTAATTTAATTCATAAAGAATATTCTTTATCAATAAATATCTATATTGAGTAAAGAATACAGATTTATCAATATTCCACTCAGTCAATCAAAAAACTTTTATAGTAAAACATTGTATGTAAAAATGATATATGGTTTAGGCAATATCATATACATGATAAAAATAATATGGATATATAAGAGTAATTTAACATTAAACGATCATAATAGAGTAAATTTTTCAAGAGTGATTTCGCAACCATAAAATTAATAAGAGATAAGATATGATCATTGGTTTATTGTAAATATAGGTTCTGTAATAAAATTCAAGTACTTTGGAGAATAAAAGAAAAGGGATGTAAAACATTAAAATAAGTTTTACATAAATATTTTTATTTTTAAAATAATCAAAAGCTTGAATTATAAACTAAATATCATAAAATGGTTACAGTGGTAGGAAAGTATCTTAATGGTATATATGTTAAAAAGAAAAAAACATTTTTTCTTTTTTACAAAAAAATAAAAATGAACCTTTCAGGGAAAACATTAAAAATATTCCTTTTAAACCATGTAATAAATTAAGGATAAATAAAAATTATAGTAATAATTTATTTGATTATTATAATGTACTTTTTCAAATAATTTTGAAAAATATTGACATCAAATAAAGATATACCCGATCAAAAAAATAAACTGAATCTGATTTTATTTTAACACTCCACTTGAATAATTAAATAGATCTGAATAATTAAAAATAGTGAATTCATATATTTTCATGTTAGATAGCTCAAAGTATCATCATATACACCACATAAATGTAAATAGGTTCATAATACAGTGTATGTCTCAATGGAGTGGAAATTGAGATGAAATCAATGACATCATGCTTCTTTTTAGTTGAATGTGATTTAACATCTTGTATAATGGTTTCAAACATGTAATTAATTAATAAAATAACCATATTCACATTTATAATATCATATATCATCCACTTGTAACATATTTTTACTCATTTGTAATAATATTTCATTATTACCAATGTTTTGGGTGTTAACTACTTCATTTTTCACATGCATGTTTTATCACGGAAGTTTGGGTTCTCATGAAAGGGTTTTAGTTATATCATATCCAGAATTTTATTAATTTCAAAAATATAATATTTATTCATTATAAATATTTTTAGAATAATTTTTGAATTTATGACATGGAAAATGAATCACATCACTTTGTGGGGACGTTAGGTCGTACATATGCACGAGTATCGTTATTATTTACTTAATGGGTGAAAGGGTAAAGAATGGATGATATATTAATTTTAAAGACTCAGTATTATTTCATAAGCATCATATATATTTCTTATTTCCATAATTATTATTATCCATGTGATTCGATGATGGAAAACAAATTACATCGGTTCATGAGGTGGTAGTTCTCCATATACACGAACGATGGTTTTGTTTCCCATTTTATGGAGAAAAGGATGGATAAATATTATTCCATAATAATTATAACATCTCAGTATATATAATATATTTTTTTAATTATATTTTATACTTAATGACATAACATAATGTTGTAAAATAAGAGTTAAAAAAGAAAGAGATCGGTGATGAGGATTGCCATCACATAGAAAAACATTATTTGGATCTCTTACAAAGAACCCTTGGCTTCATCTTTTGGGAATAAAAAAGACTCTATAAATTTTATAAGAAAGTTGTGGGGATACTTTTGTTTGTTCTAATTGAGTTGAATGGCTCAATAGGTATGAATAAGTGAGGATAGGAGGTTTCCTTTTATAATTGAGCTAATTGGAACACTTGTAATGTTTCAATATTTTAAAATAACATCAAGTCACATTATTAGAAAAATTGACCATAAATAGATAGTATTCAGATTTAATTGGGTTATGTTCTAAATACAACCAACCATTGGGGTTTCAAAAAAATTTATTTCATTTTAACCCTTAACTTTTAAGGTTACCCTCCCCGATAAACCTATTTCAACCACAATTGTGGAATTTAATTTTTAATTTTTTTTTACTATTCATTATTATTAAAGATAATGTTGAACTTATTAAATAATACAAATTATTATTATTACAAATATTTAACCCATTTTATCAAATGCAATTCACATAAGTGGTAGAATTGTTTTTAAAAAATAAACCTACCAAACTTGTCGAAAAATGGGTTTTCAAGAAATGTATTTTTCAAGGTAAGATGATCTTACATTAACTATATGACTTGTAATAATAATTATATATATTTAAATTCATTTGGTTAGATATATAATTTTTTACATTTAATTTAAATATTTCATCACTAGAGATTATTTTAATTAATTAAAATGGGAATACATTATGTATTAAAGAAACACTTTTCTAAAAAATCTATTTTACCTCCAAATGATCTAATATTTACTTATATAAAATTTATATCCAAAACTTGGTTAACTATAAATATTATAAGATATTCTAATATATAAAAGGATTAACAGTTAAATACTAAATTTTAAATTATTCATAAAATCTTATTTCTAATGAAAAATTTAAAAAACTCATTCTTTGATTATTTCGACATAGTAAGTTTATAATTTATATTGAACCTATAAAATTAGAATTTCTGGGACATGAAGTATTAAAATTTTCATTTTGTTATATTTCTATTAGAATAAAATTTTCACTTACTATAATTTAATCTTATGTGTTACATAAGTGTCATTGTGTGTGAGGATAAGTGGGGTGGTGATGGCTCCTTTTATAAGTGGACAGAGTGGAATTTTTGTAAACATATAAATAGTAAAGTCACTTTTCAAGGGTAAAATAGATAAAATAAGATACATTAATGGTTTGTGGTAAGTTTTAAGGTTTATAGATCCTTATAATACATTTTTTAACATGTTTTTTAAGTCGTTTAATCTAATATTTCTCACTTTTACCAATTTTGGTTTTTACCATGGTAATTAATTTTTACCTAAGTGATTTAATTTAAATGGCTAAAAATAAAATGTTCCTTAATAACTAATGTGTAAATAATTATTCTAAATAATAAATCAATTTTATCCAAAAAAATCTATGTGTAATAAAAATTTATTTTAACATTAACACATGTAATGTGTAAACCCCATTTTATAAAATAGTGCATTTTAAGGATAAATTTTATGTGTAGGATAAAATTATAAATTTTCTTATTTTCATTAAATAAATTTCTTTTTATAAATAAAATAAATTTAATTTTTCTTCAAAAAAAAAATAAAAAACCAAATTTTACCAAAATAATGTTTAATTAAAAGAAAGCACCAAAAGAGATTCTTTCTTGGAAATTTTTTACTTACGTCCTTAAAACGTTAATCATAGGTTTTATAAATTCAAAATACTATTTTTAAATAGTATAGAATTACTTCTTAAATAAATATGTGAACAATTTAATGTTTTTATAAACTTATAGTCGTTTCTTATATAATAGTTATGCCATTAAATTTATAGTTTTAGAAAATACTATATTTTTTACTATTCAAATAAACATTATATTTTTTATAAAGGTCCAAAAAATTAACCCTAAGATAATTTGAAAATTATTAATATAAATATTAAATCCATTTTATAAAATATAAATTCTATTATTTTGTAAATGTTACTTCAAAATATATTCATGAATAAATGTAATTTATAGTGTGAGTTGTGCAATAGTTTTAGGATGTAGTGTTTACCTTCTAAAGTAAGGTCTTGGGTATTTCAAGGTATAAAAAGGTTATGATAGCAGAGTTATCCATCCCATTCTGGGATAGGGGAAGGTGTATACAAAATTTAGCACATTGTGAGCTTATCGCATATCAAAAACCTTTTTTTTCAACAATAGGGGTACCATGGAACCTATAAACCAATATATAATATTCCCCTTTATAATTACAAACTATGATTTTTTGAAATCAAAGAAATAACCATAATGATAGAATAATATCATGCTAAGAAAGTTATAACATCCAGATACCTTATTTCATTTATTTCATAACTATTGTTTTGTATCACATTTTATTTGGGGGCATTTCTTGTTTTTTGAGGATGGAGGAAATTTTTTAGGGAAAATGGATTAATGTTCAGGGATGTTTGTTTTTTGGAATTAATGAAATCTAGGTATAAATGTTTCAAGGGTTTTAGAGGGTTCCCTTTTTAGGTTCTGTGTGGGTTTGAGGTTGTTGGGTGTTTCTATAGGCTTCTATTTTAGGCTGCTGATTATAGAAGGAATTTAAACTATAAATCTTTTATTCAAAACATAAATTTTCTACTAGCCAAATAAATCAGAAAAGATTATGGATTAAACCAACTTACACTGTAATAGATTATCATATGCCATAAATTCTTCACTCTATGTGTTTTAACTCAAAGTGACACCTTTTTCTTTGTATGTGAAACTTGATGAATTTACGTCATAAACCCATGATTTACGATGTAAATGAATTATTCCAAGTGGTTTAAATTTTTTTGCTTGCCTAATTTATTTAGGCATTCTACAGGAACTCCTCCTAATAAAAATAGGGTTTCTCTTGTGCCCAGTGAGTCATTCCTTCCATTTCATACATCTTGGTTTGGTGTTTGATCCATGGTGAATTAAATCTATTAGGTTGTCTCCTCCTCTAAGCTACCCCTGTATGGAAGCAGTATGATCTCAGTTCTTCCAATTAAATAATTTTTTTAATCTTGATGTTTCTTATCAATGATTTCCTTGTGGGTTTATTTTTTCTTCATTCTTAATTGGTGTTTTCCCATTGTTTGATTTATTTTTATTGCTAATTAAAAGGTATGTGGTTTAATATGATTTTTACCTAAAATTAAAACCATTAATTCCTTGATTGATTTTAAATTAGTTTTAAAATTATTTAGACCCTTGAATTTGAGATGGGTAATGGATGATTTTGACAAAGTTATGGATATTTTGTAAAACGCCTAATTTTAATGGAATTGGAATTATTGTGTGAATTTATGAAAATTGAATATTATTATTTAGAAGTTGATCTCAATAAATGATTTGAGGTTGAACCTCATGATAAAATCCTAATATTCAAATGTTTTTTAAAATGGAATGAATTGAGGAAAACTGGTTATTTGGCCTTGAAATGAGAAAGAAATGTTGAAAAGAAAAATTGGGAAATTATATTCTGGACTGATCTAAATCAAATGACTTAACCATGATTGATTTATTGACTCACTAAAGAATACATGATAATTGGTAGTTAGTGGATGTTAAGACAAGAACACTAGGATATGAGCCACTAGAAATGGATTTATGATGACAACACTAACATAAATATACTATGGAATGGTTTTTTACTTTCTGGGGAGTTGATTCTCGATGTCCTGAGTCATTTGAAATGTACACACATTGATCCAAGATCATTGATTGAGTAGTGTGAGGATCCAACTACCAGAAACTAACATACCTCAGGACTTGATTCATGGTTCTATGATATAAATTATTTAAAAATTAAATTCAATTTATTTATAGAACTATTTTATTCATGCATACAACTTTATATAAACTTTTTAAATAAAATATTCAATTAATATAGTTTTGATATATCTACCATATTTTGATTATGAAAGAATTTTTTCTTGAAAATATGTGATTTCCATGCCATGCCTTGTTTAATTTAAATGAGAATCATATTTGGTTTAATTTTTATGGAATTTATTATGTAACACTTGGTGAGAACCTACTGCGATTTATATCTCATTCCCTATCTTTTCCTTTCGGTGTTTGTAGATTACCTTATGTCTGGTCCAAGAAAAGGAAAATACCCACTTAGATGTGGTGGATGGTCATGATCCTTAAGACCCAATGTGATGCAAGTGATTGGGGGATATATCATCCACTTGTTACATTGGTTTATCTTTGAGCTTTATCTTGGTAGGAATTGTACCTCTGGATGATGTATTGTTTGGGTATTGTTTTACTTATTTGACTTTGGTACTTTATCCCTTTGGATTATTAATCATACTAACTTTTTGGTCCTTTTCATTGTTGTCTATTGATGTTGTGTAGCATCATGACTCCAAGTATATTTTGAATAGGCCAAAAGAGTAAGCTATTAGTGAACCATATTAGTAGAATCCTCCAATGGACCAAAATCTTGTTGAGATAGTTGTGAATGATATCTAAGCATTGGGATAGGTGCCTTCACCCATTCCCGTTTAGGATCTTGTAGTGAAACCTCAAAGGGATGAATATAGAGATCATGCTCAATAAATTATTCATTAAAAATCACCAACTTCAAAGTTTTGACTTATCCTAAAGAGACTGAGGATTGGTTGAAAAATATTGATCTTTCTTTTAGGTTTTGTGAAATTCTATAAGCTATAAAGATGAAATATGCTACCTTTAGGTTTGAGGTGTAACAACCCAGGTATTTATTGAATAATACTTTTTCATATCTATTAATATTAATGAATAAGATATTAATTTTATGTTAAAGAAGTCACTTTTTCTGATAGCGTACTCAACACGCAACAACGGGTTTCTTTGAAATCTTACGTTGCACACAACTTTGAGTTATACCAAAAAAAATAATATAATATTATTATTATTTTAAATGGTAGTTGATGCCTAGTAATTGTATTGGTGTAAATTAATAGAACTAATTATAATATGATTATTATATGTCTTTACTTTTATCCGATAAATTTTAGAGGCTTAAAATAAGAATGAATCTGATTTTAAGCATGAAATACTCTAATATTTTTAAAATGTCTTTTTACTGCCTTTTGATGGAGAACCCTTTTTAAATTTAATTTTTTCACTTTTATATGTTATATTTTACAAAATAAACTTCATCTATAGAAGTGGGACATCAAAATTTACTTTGGATAATTTTTTTTGTAATTTTCTAATAAAGTTCATTTTTTAATGAATAGTGAAAAATACCGTATTTTAATTCAAAACTGTCTTTTAATATAATTTATTTATATTGTTATATTTTTAATTTTAATTGGATTTAAATTTTAATTGGGTTCAATTTTTATCATTAAATCCAATTATGGTCATTTGAAGTAATTGTTCTTTTAAATTGGACATAAACACATATCAATCTTTTGATAGTAATTGCTTCTTCTGCTTTTTGTTTTTGACAAAGGAACTTAATTTGAAATTAATTTCTGCGAATTATATGTTTTGAATTTTGAAAAATAGATTCTATATTTTGAATCAGGATTTCAAAATTTTGTTAATAGTTACCTTTTATTATTAGACATTATGAATAGTAACTTCATTAACTATTTAATTTACCATGGTTAAAGGGAAAACTGGTAAATAAGGGTAAACAATAATATTATAATAATATTAAACTACCATAACACGTATCCTAATCCTATTTGATAAGATATTTCCAACCATGGGTATCCTTGGGTCAATTTTGGGACCCCATAGAGCCACTTTGATGTGAAAATGACATTTTATAAGAATTAATTTGAAGTAAAGAAAAATATAACATAAACAGGTATCTTTAACTAAAATAATTTTTATATGGGGTTATATAAGTGATATTTTTGACTATAAATAGTAATTATAATTAAAAAAATATTTCCTACATCATGGTATTTTATTTATAATTTGTATACATCACGTAAATAAATTTATTTATGACACAATGATGACTTAGTGATTACCTTATTAATGAATGATTTAAATAAATGTGATTATAAATTTTAAAATTAATTTATTTTGAAACTTTTATGCCATCCAAGAATTTTATGGATGATTATGACTTGTTATATTTTAATTAATTAAGTGTTTTCTAAATAATCATGTTTTTATGGATTTTTAAAAAGTCATGACATGAATAGTATAAAAATTGACATATATGAGTTTTTAAAACAAATATTATTTTATTAAATGATATAATAGTCCTAAGAATCTAAGATTTGTCCAAATGACTTAGATAATTTTGAAAATTTCATTAATGAACCACTTGAGGTTGTATTGGTATTTTTACTAACTATATTAACCATATAGTATGAATATGCAAGAAGACATGGTAAGAGTCAAATTAGTTAACTACAGGTTAAAGCTAAATGATAATGTTAAATTTGTGACCTAGACTTGTCTAAAACCTATTGGTTGAGAATATATCGACCCAAAATAATATTATCTTTTAAATAAATGACTTATTTGAAACCTAAAATCATTTTATAATAAAATAATATTTCAATACCTTCCTAAAGTGCCCCTCCACCTTCTTATAAAAGGGCATCACCTCTATCCATTTAATCACACCTATCAAGCCCATTTTCTCATACAAAATCTTCTCAAATAAGCTCCCAACATCCCTATATTACTCTTAGAAGACTTTCCATAGGCAGAGGGAAATTCAATAAATCCTTTTTCCTCAATTCAAAGGGAGTTACATGTTTTAAGAGGTAATATCTTCTTTAAAGATCCTTTCCATTATTTTACTTATTCCCTCCCTAAGTTATTCTTATTATTTGATTAAATAACAAAAACAGTATCCTCAATATACTAGGATTTTTTTATGAGAAGTATTTGAACTACACTTACACGCAGCTCCATCTAATGGATTCGAAAATATTGTTTCTGTGTACGGCGAACGGTTGCCTCACGAAATGATGATTGTTAGATTTTCAAATACCACCTATCATGGTAGAAATTATGATAGAACTATATTTATATATGATATATATTATATTTATATGATCTATATTCTTATTTTTTTTTATTTAAATCATACCTTTATGCTTTCCATAATGTGTAAATATGATAATTTCATTTGAGGAAATGCCTACTACCGCCCCCTCAAAGTGATATAACTCATTCCTGCCATACATGGAACGTATAAAGAATGAAGTTAATGAAATTTTGTAACATATATAACATATGATATTATAATTTAATTATAATATACCTATTTATCATTTAGTTTTCATTCCCTTAAATATGAAAAGGAACTAAAAGTAGTGTTCATGTGTACGTACGGCTTACCGTCTCTATGAACAGTGCATTTCATTTCTTATCTCCAAATGTTATAGAATATTATAAATACATATATACGGGATATATATTATATTTAAATCATGAATACTATTTTGGAGATAATTTACTTTTTACGACATGGACAATTTGTAATTATGTCAAGTTCATTTTCGACTCAAGTATCGAATATCAACAAAATGACCGATAAGAACTTAAATAATTGTGTAATTTTTTTAACCTGATGATAAGTAATATAAAATGTATAATAAAATTTAAAAAGGTTTTTAATCAAGTATAAATTAACCTAAGATTATTATTCAGGAATATAAAGAACAAATGAGACAAGTCGGTCTCAAGGTAAGGGAACTATTCACTGTCCTCTTTTAGTCAAAGACTTATTTTATGTTATGTATTTTATTTTCCATTTTCTTATGTTGGTATATTTTATTATGTATCCTTATTTTTGTGACTTTTATGCCCAAGTTATTAGAGACCCTTTTCTCTCTCATAAACTCTTTTTTTTTAATTTTTATGTGACGCCGTTAGGCTGCCAAATTGTTGCAAGGGACTTCGTCTCAATCTTCTTTCATTGAGGCATATTTTGGTTCATACACAACCTTATTTTGTACGATGTATAATTTTACCATTATCCTTTTAATTTAATTCAATGGTTTTCAAAGGGAATATTTTTCTACGAAGTGTTTTACTAAACAAAAAAAAAAAGAATGTTTCTTTTTAACGTACGCAGCGACAACAACCTTTATTCCACCACGAGTATTATTTTATATTTGGCATCCTTAACAAGCCGTAATTTTTTTTAAAAAAAATAATTACCATATACCATTTTTATGTATTTTGGTTTTGAAATGGTTTTGGTAAATCATTAACTATTTCAATATCTTGAAATTATATATTGTGAATGAAATATGGGAATTTTATCTTTCCTTTATGCATGTTTTATGTGTTATGACTATATAATGGTTCTTGGGAACTATTTACGTATACGGGTGGTTCCAGGATAAATTGAGGATGGGTGAGCCTGAGATAGCTCTCTAATACACTGGGTAATGTGATGGAGGTTAACGTTAATGTTTCTACTAATAGATTAAGGTAATATATTGTGATGGGTATTCCAAACACAACTTCATATGTAGCTGTGAAAGCTACAATGTAAGTATGTTAAGGATGACACAAGTTACCATTATAATTTATGATTTCTTTGTGTTATTCATAAATATTATGATTTCATGAGGTATGTTAAAGATCTTATGTTTTATGATTGAAAAGTATGGTTTCTTTATTTGTATGTATTCATGGAATAATGTTTTCGTCCCTTATGTTATATCCCTTACTAAGCTTTTTATGCTCATCAGAAGTTTTTGAAATGTTTTTCACACGGTATAAATAAGGGTAAGATAAATGAATAATTTAAGAATATTTTTATCAATAAAAGAATTTTCATTTTATTTAATGAGTTTTATTATTGGGAAAAAATTGGATAGAGTATAAGTATATAATTTGTAATATTTGAGATGTAATGTAATAGTTATGGCCTAATTCTCTAAAACTCTAATCCTGAAAAGATCCTCAATGTGAATTCTTGACTTCACTCAAGATTATGTGATTAATAAGGTTGGGGCCTTATATGGGGGACCTATTAGAATATGGTAGGACTCAATGGTGATATTAAAGAATAAAGCAGTATTAGAGTGGAAAGAATTTAGATTCAACTTCATTGATTATTTCTATCCAGATTCGATGGTCTTGGAGAAGTATGTAAAGTTTAATAACCTCCAAAAGGGTAAAAACACGTGATGCGGTATTCAAAACATTTCTCGGAGCATGTTTAGAATTCTCTTGAGGTCATAATGAATGATAAGATATAGGATATAAGGTTTTTGATGGGTCTTCAATCTGATATTTGATAGTAGTTTTTCTTATTGAAGCTCACTTCATATGTTAATGTGCAAGATAGAGCTTTGATGGTTGAGATTGACATATCTAGAAATTAAGGGTTGACAAGAGTTGTTTTGCCTATCTATCGAAATTATGTGTGTTTCTTTTAAAATAAATTGAATGTTATATAGGTCTCTTGGTAGTTTTATATATTATTCATTCTTCATGCCTCTTGTATTTCCAGGTAGAGTCCCATTGACCAACTTCTAGTGTGGTAAGGTTGGGAATTTGATGCGGGTTTTCACATCGGCACCCAAGATCTATAGTTCCTGAATTCGTTCAAGCTACTTGTAGAAGTTTTACTATTTCTTTTTTTCTTATTGTGGTGTCATAGGATCGTCAGCACCAAAAAGTATAGAGGTGAAATTTTATGCTTCAATAGAAAAGGGGTTTTGTCCATAGGAATCTAGAACAAATATTCTTCAGGTAGTGGAAGAGCCTTCATAGGAATATGATGTGGGTCTAGGGAATAAGAGAGGTTCCATCACTATAGATTCAACTTTAATGACTTATTTATTTTAAACTGGTGAATGACAATCATTTATATCGACACATGTTGTGAATAATCTAAATCTTCCTATAGAGATTTTGTTTTATGTATTGGTTATTACTATTCCCTATGGAAAAAAGAGAGAGTAGGGTATTCAGTGTCCAGTTTTTGTTTTATCTTTATCATAGATGGATATTACCTAGAGTTTTCTAGTTCTTAACATGAAACCTCTTAACTCCATTTTTTGGGATAGTTTACTGATTTCTCAGAAGGCATTGATTAGTTGTTATCATTGTTAGGTCTCCTTTACTTCACCCGATGGGGGTTTCTATGTCTTTCTAGGGGAATGGGACTTGAGGTTATGTAGACCCAAACTTCAATTTCTACATATGGGTAGGGTAATGTTAGTATTTTATTTTGACTTGGAGTGATAATATTGGAGTGGTGATCTCCCTCCAGTTGTTTTCATGTTTTCCAACATATTTTCATTTTATTTCTATAGATTGAAACTGGTAAGAGAGGTGGATTTTCTTGTTGATCTAGAACATGGTACTCATATAGTGCCTTTTCCTTCTTACCATATCGCACCAGTGAAGTTGAAAGAGTTGAATACGTTGTTGGATGATCTTCTAGAGAAATTATTTATATACTTGACTATGTCACAATGGGAAATAACTATTCTCTTTATGAATAATGATTATGAGATACTTTAACATTGTGTTTATTACTAGAAAAACAATTGAGATATAGTGAATAATAAATATTTATTTCCTCAAATTAATAATTTGTTTCACCAGTTGAAACGGGGAGTGATTTTAGAATATTGATCTTCATTATGGTTATCACCGATTGAGAATAAAAGAATTTTAAATTCAAAATACAACCTTCAGAAATAGGTATGGTCATTATGAATAACTTTTTATTCCATTTGGTCTAAATAATTATCCTACAGTTTTTATGGATTTTTTTAATATGATATTTCATGGCTATCTTTACTCATTCTTGGTGGTATTTTTAAATGAAATCAAAGACTATTCTCAGGCCGAGGAGGAAAATGTTCATAATTTTAGAGATGTTATGGAAAACTTGAGAAATCGCTAAATGTATGTGAATCTTTAAAAATTCATATTCTAGATTTAGTAAGTGAAGTTGTTTAGAAAAGTGGTCTCCAAAATTGGTATTTCAGTTGATCCTAAGAAGGTGAAAGCTATTATGAAATGGGAGCAACCGCATAATTTTTTCAAGATTTAGATCATTTTGGTTTTGGTAGGATATTACCATAGATTTTTCAAATATTTATTGATGTTGGTTTCTCTGATGACCACTCTCACATGGAAAATAGTGAAGTTCATTTGGAATAAGGAATTTTAGAGTTATTTTTCTGAGCTTGGACTTCTTTTTTACTTCTGTCCTGGTGTTGGCTCTTCTAGAGGTTGGGTAGGACTATGTGGTCTTCTATGACGCATCAGTTTCGAGTTTGGGTTATGTCCTTATACAGGTTGATCATGTGGTTGCCTATGGTTCCATAAATCATATGCTATATTAGAAAAATTATCCAACCCATGATATTAAGCTCACAGTTGTGATGCATCATCTTAAGATTTAGAAGCATTATATTTTTAGTGAAATTTTTACCATCTTATATGACCAAAAAATGTAGAGTTATGTATTCTCTCAAAAAAAATTGAATCTCTAACAGAGGCGTTGGGTAGAGTACCTAAAATATTTTGGTTTTGGAAATGCATAAACCCCTAGTAAGGGGAATTTAATTGAAGATTCTTTGAGTATAAAACTTATGACTTCGTCCATGGTATAATCAACTTAAGTTTATAATCTAATGGATCTATTTTCTCAATTTTATTTGGGAGTCTAGGAGAATGAGTCTCAGTTTGTTTTGGTGAGCGTGTAGTTGACCTCCTCTTTTATCAAGGTGACTCTTTAAGAAAAAAGCCTTGATGATGAATTCTGTTTCATTAGGGAATCTTTTTATGGTGGGGATACCATTGGTGAGTATTTGTTATTTTAATAATATATTCTATATTTCTATAACAAGTTTTTTGTACATTTTCTTCTATGAAAGGTTGTGATGGGGACTATCATAGTTCCAAATGGGTGGTGCACTTGGGTACCATGAATATTTTCTATGATACATGGTAATTTTTATAGTGTCTAGGTATGATATGATATATTTCTAAATTTATCTCTCATATTTTAACCTTCCAATAGGTCAAATATATGTACTAGAAACCTTTAGGTTTGCTTCAACCGCTTGTAGTTCTAAATTGTAAGTGGGATGAGTTTTCTATGGACTTTGTGGTTGGGTTATCATGTACACCTTGTATAAATAATGTGATATGGGTTATGGTCAATAGGCTAGCCAACTTGGATCACTTTATACCCATTTGAGATGAAACCAAACTTGAGGACCTAGGATGTCTCTACATGAAAGATATTATTGTATTTCATTGAGATTCATCTTTTATAGTATTTGATAGGGACCCTTGTTTCACTTATCTCATCAATAGAGGCCTCCAGGAGGCCATAAAATCCTAGGTACATTTGAGTATGGAATATAATCTATGGATTAATGGAAAGATATAATGAGATACACCGATTCTTGAGGACCTACTATGTGATTTCATTATTGACTTTAGTGGAGTTTGGGATGATCATTTGGGATTGGTTGAGTTTTCCTACAATAATAGTTACCAATATTCTGTTAGAATGGATCCTTTTAAGGCCCTATATTTCTAGCCAATTATGTATCCATTATGTTGGTTGGATATTGTAAAAATATCCTTGGTTGGACTGATTTTGGTCCAGTAGATGATAATGAAGATTCATTTGATTCATCAGATAATATTGATATAATAGTGCTAGTAAAATCCAATATTGATCATCCTCATTGATTATGAGAGTTTTCAGTTGGTAACCAGGTGTTCTTTGGAGTTTCACCTCAGTTGGGTCACCAACATCTTGTGAAATAGGTAAATCTAGTGTCGAGGTTTGTGTATCCTTTTGATATTATTGAGCGAGTGGGGAAAGTGTCCTACTATTTGGAACTTCCATAGAAGAAGACTTTGATCCATAGTATGGTTCATGTATCACCACATTTAATGTATCCTTATGAACCTTATCATGTTCTGATCTAGGATCTTTTTTTAGACTGATTTTCCATGACTAAGAATCTAGTTGTGATTATTTATTCTAAGACAAAGGTTCTTCATGGGAAGATGATTCATTTAGTTGATGTTCTTTGGAATCATGGTTCTGATTCACATGAGACTTGGGAGTGTGAGACACTAATGAGAGAGAAGTACACTCATCTCTTTACTATGCAAACTTCTTGACAAGATTTATGGGGATTGAAATTTTTTATATTGGGAAGATTGTAACATCCTATTACTTTTTTAAGGTATTTATTGATTCTTGTTTTACTTCTCTTTTTGTTTGGAGTCATTTCGATCTTTTTTAGGATGGAAAGAATTTTTTGAGAACAATGACCCAAATTTCAGGAATGTATGTCTGTTTAAATTAATGTATTCTAAGTATAAATGTCTCAAGGGTTTTAGAGGGTCCCCTTTTGGGTTTGGGGTTATTTTGAGGTTGTAGGCTGTTTTCTTTAGGATTCTATTTCTAGGTGTTTATTGTAGAAATAATTTACACTAAAAATCATTTATTTATGATTAAAATTTTATATTTTCAACAATATCAAAGAATGGATTATAGTGAAAACTATATTACACCATTAAATATGAACTCATGCGGTAAATTCATCGCTCAATGTGTTTTTAACCTTTAAAGATGCATTTTCAGTGTATATGAAACCTGATGAATTTATGTCATAAACCCAAGTTTTATGACATGAATACCTCATTCTTGTTGATTTTTATTTTTATTCATTCCTAATTTATTTAGGAATTCTACATGCACTCCTCCCAAGATCATTGTGCTTCTTATTGTGTGAAGTAAGTGATTCAATCTCTTCTATGCATCTCAAATTAGCATTTGATCCCTGGTGAGTTCCATCACTTTGGTTTTCTCCTCCTCTTTACCACCCCACTTTATCAGTAATATGATCTCATGTTTTTCTATTGAATCTTAGTTTTATCTTGATGTTTCTGGTTCATGATTTCCTTATTAGTCTTTTTTCCTTTATTCCTTGTTGGAATTTTCCATTGTGTGTGTCGATTTTTTTGATGATTAAAAAGCAGGTGGTTCTATAATATTTTTCCTTACAATTTTAACCTTTAATTTCTTGATAGATTTGAAATTTGTTTTAAAATGATTTAAAACTAGTATTTGAGATTATTGATGTATGATTTGGAAAAGGGCATAGAGATTGTGAAAAAAACCCAATTTCAATGGAATTGAAATTAATGGGAGGATTTGATAAAATTGGGTGGCTTTATTTGGAAGTTAATTTTATGAAATTAATTTAATTTGAACCTTAATATAAAGGGATTAAAATAAATGATGATTTGAAAAAGGAATGAATCAATGAAAACCTAATATTAATTTTTGAACTGAGAAAGTCATGCTGACAACTGAAAGTGGGAAATTATATTTTTAACTAATCATAATTGATTGAACTTCCCATGATTGATCAATTTATTGATTAAAGAACATGTGATCCTAGGTAGTTTTTTGTAGTTAGGAAAATAATGTTAGGATCTGACCCCCTGGAAATGTATGGATGATGATAATGCTAACATAAACATACTATGGAATTATTTTTTTCCTGATGGGGAGTCGAGTCTTGATGGCCTAAGTTGTAGGATGTGTTCAGACATTGATCCAAGATTACTAATTTAGTAGTGTTAGGATCCAACTACTTGAAAATAAGATACCATAGGGTTTGATACATGGTGATATTATATATTTGATTTGATGATTACATGTCACTAATTTATTGAACTATTTACTCATTTCAACTGCATTATATAAATTATATATATAGAATGTTCATTTAAGCTTATTTTGATATATCTTTAATCTTTTGATTATAGAATCATATTTTGTAAAAAATATTTTAATGCCAAGATATGCCTTGTTTTATTTAAATTTAAATCATATTTGGTTTAATTGTTATGGAATTGATTGTGGAACACTTGGTGAGACCCTACTAGGCTTTAAAGAGTACACCCTACTTTTTCCTCTGTGATATTCTAGAATAGCTTATTCCAAGTCTAAGAAAATTAAAACTACCACATGGAAGTGCTTGATGTTATTGATCCTTATAACTCTAAGTGATGGAGGTGCCCGGTGGAGATGTGATCCAATTGTTACATTGGATTGTCTTTAAGCTTTATCTTGGAAAATTTTGTGTCTCTTGATAATGTACCCTTTGGTTATTTTTTCCTGATTGATTCTGTTACTATTTCTCCTTAGAGTGTTGATCATACTGACTTGTATCATTTATCTTTTTTATTATGTTTAAAAATTGTTCCCTCATCATTCTTTTTTGATTCTTGGTGCTATTCACAAAACCGTAGGGATCAAGAAGTCTCTTCCGGTCATGTTAGGGTCAGCTCAGGTTTTTGAAAACCATGGTATGTGGGCTAGTTTGTGACATAAATTAAAACAATATACACTACTAAAAATAAGTAGATCAATCACCCAAAATGTGTAATAATGAGGCCTCCTACACATACAATTAATGTATTTTAAAACACTTGTATCACAATAAGTAATTATAAGAAATTATATAATCAAACAATGGACATGTAAATTGTAATAATGGAATAAAGACATATTAAATATGATTAAATTGACCATACATGGTAAGTTAACTATCATTATAGTGAAAATATATATTTATGTCCTAATAGCTTACAATTTGATATATCTAATACATTTCATTTAGTTTTAAAATGGAATGAGGAGTATAGTCTATGATTATAATGGAAACATCAAGTATATAAATTATCTTTGTTTACTTAGAAAATAGATAAGAAAAATGGAATAATATATCTAAATTTAAGGAATTTAGATATATACATAAATAAGTAAAATTATGGATAGTAACAAACAAATAAAATATATAATAGTAAGAAATGAAACCATTTAAGCAAAATTATTAGTAAAAAATATTAGTGGGTTAACCCCTCCACTCTATCCCACTTATCAATCAATTGCATCACCATAGAATAACACACTTAACCAAAGTTAGGTGTAGTTCATTAACTTACAATTTCTTTATGTGAGAAATTTGAGACTGATTTACAAACCATACCAATAATACAATAATGTAGATAATATACTCCAGAAGATTTAAATGCAATCTAATAACTCTTAAAATAAGTGAGGATAACATTGTGGTGTTACTAAATATCACAATATAATTCAGGTTTTTATTAATCCCTGCTTTTCTATAATTCATCTAAAGGTTATATTACTAAATTATTAACTTAGTTCTTACTTTAATTCATAGTTGTTTATAAGAACCTTACCTTACAGTCAATTATGTTTTGTTAAGCCTTTTCTTTCAAGTTAACCCAAAATCCCAAGGAGTCACTATACTAGTAATATTGCATAAAATATTTGATATATTCATTGTTTTTAATCCAAGTAGACCCTAACTTTATATCTTAACTGTTTAAACAACTTTCAGAAACATTATGGGTTTTATAGGGTTCTAGAGGGAAGTTTCATAGTCTTGAAAGGAATATAATACCCCTCTCAAATATTTAAATAATAAAATAAGATAAATAAATTCATTGAACTTCTATATTCATAAATAACATTCCTCTATCCATTATAAAAGTTAATAAAGTTTTTACTATGAAAAAAAAGAAGATATTTAAAGGTTCTATATAAACTAAATGCACAAATAAAGTCCCTTAAAAGAAACTGAACTCTTTGTTATTCACTTCCAGTTTATGAATTCATCAAACCTAATCATATCCACACACATTATGAGTTTAATTTTAAGAACAAGAATTATGTGTTCCACAAAGTTTTATTTAAAGTAATTTTGAATATATTAAATTTTAACTGGGTTAGTAACCACAAGCCTCTTAGGATATTTAAGAGAGAAACTTGAAAAAAATAACCATTAAATGAATCTAAAAAAATAAATAATCTAATATAAATAATTATAAAATATAATCTAATATTTTATGTTTCATTTCATTGAAAAACACAAAAATTTAGATATAAAAATATTATTAAAAAACTATTGATTGATATTTTTTAAAAGTATGGGGTGAATCAAAGTTATTAATTTGAAAATGTAATGGAAGATAAATCCAAAATCAAATCCTAGAAAATTCTATATGGGTTGGAACAATATAACATTATAATATCCTTGATGTGTCATCCCTTATACTCCAATGAAAACCTATATCCCCTAAATTTATATCCAATACCATTTATAATAAAATACCTATAAAAAATCCAATATTGAAAACTAAATTAAAACCTAACTGAAGCCAAGGTTAAATATCACCATAATTATTCTCATAATTAATAAATAGGAAGACTAAATAAAATCAGACACAAAGAGACCAAAACCATGGTCCCAAGTCAGTAAAATCCTTAAAAATTCACCACATAATATAACATTATCAAAACAAAAAATATTGGATTATAAATCACTTACTCAAAACTCTTTTATGGAGAAGATATGTTATACAATCTCATATATATTATATATTTAGGCCATATCATTTGGTAAAATTGATGTAAATCATATGGTTTGAAATCAATAATATATAGGAATATCATTTTCATTTTTTTAGTTATATCATATGGTTGTTGTGGGCTAGTGATCAATACCTTTTCATGAAAACCTGATGTTTAATGGTAAAACATTTTATAAACTTATATTGACTATCATTAAACAGGATGTTTCATAATATGAAACACTTAGACGAGGTGTCACATTAATTTAATAGATGCATGATTAACAATGGAACTAAATCATACATTATAACCCATGAGTTAATACTTGGGAGTGTCTCAATGGCCATATAAGGAAGTAAACACCATCAAGATGGGAAAGTTATTTACTACCTAGTTGATGTTGATTATCCATTTATCTATAGCTCTCTCTTACTTCTTATTTTTACTGGTGGGGTGTTATCATGCAATGGAAGATTGGAGGAACCCGCTCATGTGATGGTTGATTGTAATGAGCCCCTAGATACACCATATGTAAGGGGAATCTTTTGGATACCTCTTTTTTGATCTTCATAAACCATAGACTTTGAATATGGGAGAAACATATTCTAATGGTGTTAAGTACATATTTTATCCATTTTTATATGAAACATGGTTTTGTTATTAAAGCTTAGAGATCATTGTTGGTTTATTTATTTTGGTTCTACAGTGATTAAAAAGTTTTTTTAGATCCTACGAAACCTGGAAATAATATAAAATAAAAGGATAAAGGGTTATACAATTATTGGGAACTCTCACACATGAGCAGTGATGTGGTATGATTCTCTACCCAAGGTCTTTGTTGTCAATGAAAAGAGTTAAATATCCATTATATTGGGTTAATGGTGTGCTTTTATAGGTTTATATAGATTTCATGTTGGATGTGCCTATAGGAGGGAAGGTGTTACCACACTAGTAGTGATACCAGATCAATTTCATGTCATTTGATACTCGAAATCATCTTGATAATGGAGATTTGAGTGTTTCTAAAGGAGAAAAAATGCATCATATTAGCCTGGAAGATTTCATGCATTTCGTTAAAAATGATTCGTATAATGGTTTAATATGACATGGGCTAGTATGACTTAATCATATGAAATTCATTTAAGAACATTTTTATTCTTATACGAAATCATATTTTATCTTAGGCATGATAGTTATTTCATCAGATGTCACATAATTTTTAGCAATACTGGGGCTCAAGCTCTTGGTGAATATAATGAAGCAAACGATATTATTGAAATGCAAGGTTTAGTATCATGAAATCATTATATCATAAGTTTCATTACTTATGTAGGACTATATCATATAATTAATCTCACACATTTACTGAGTTAATCCCACCCAAGCATGTGTTAAAAGAGCGTATAATACGTGAGTGGTAGTTTAATCCCATGAAATAGGTGGTCAATCCTACCTAGGATCGTAATAGTGTGGGTTTAATATCAAATAGAACCTAAGTTAATGTTATGGCAGCCATAATATAGATGAGTTTTATGTGACTAATCCTATTTATTCCTCTGTAACACACCTAGTTAATGCAACAAATGGCATACCATACACTAGTTGGGTTTAATTAAACCTCAGTAGTCCTATTCAAGATCATTATCTATTGTAATAGGTTAATGGAGGTTTTGGGTGACTCGTTTGATATGACTAATAAGAAAAATATCGGTTTTCTTAAATTCTATTATGAATTGCATCCAATGATTTATAAAATTTTTATAAATTATATGGAAATGTATTCTGGGATATTTATTAATATATAAAGGTTTTTATAAATTTATTTATCTTAAAATAAATATAATAAATTAAATGTTTTTGTAAAATTTGTTAATTATCCCATATTATTAAATTTTAATATTGAAAAATACTTTTTCAAATTGTATGGAATTCCCTATAATTTAGAAATAAAGTTTTTTTAGAAATTATAAGGGTAATTTATAAAATTTTTAGTAGTTAGTGGTTGTCCTGAGTGGTGAAGTCTCTCCATTATATTGCATAAGACCAGCATTCAAATTTGGGTGGTGGTGAATTTCCATTGTTTTGTAGAAGTATCATAGCACTATAGTTATGTGGGTACTATAGAATTTGTTATAATACAGTAATATAGTAGAGGTATTGTTCATAAAAATGGGTTTTCATGCCATGAATTATATCCACTGGGCCATAGGATCTCCAAGCTATCAAAAATTATTGGGCCACTAGGATGGTATTGGAGAAGATTCTAACTAGTGGAGTGAATGATGATGCAAGGGAGGTCAATTAAAAAGTGGATGGATAGGGGATAACAACATACCAAGAGTCATGTTATAGAAAAAAAACATTAGGGTGGAAGCTGGCATGAGCGGAATGTAGGAAATAGGGTGGATAATTTTCAGTTATATTTGGGCCTTTGGGCTATATATTAGGCTTTCATGCCACTAGGACTTTGGGCCTTCAAATTTGTATTAGGACTTTGGGTTGTAGGGACATTAGGTCATGTAAGGGTTCCCTCTCAACCCATAAAAGTGGGTTTATTTTGAATTAAAATAAAACTGGAATTTAAGGGATAAAATGTTTATAAATTACAAAATAAGGAAAAAATATATAATAAAGTTTATATTTAATTATTAATTATATGTTATTGTTAATTTTAAATTATTCATATTAATAATAATTATTTGAGAAATTATTTAAACCACATAGAAAAGTATTAATGTTTGATATAATCATGGTTTAAATAATTTTAATGTGTGATATTTGTATCATATTTAAATAGTGAATTTTTTATTTATTTAAAAAATTTTCCTTATTTTTTATTCATGAATATAATTTTTTATATTTTGAATTGTGATATATTCTTTACTTCTATGTTGTCAAAATGCTTCTAGATGTTATCATACATTCTTCTAAGGAGTTATATATTGGGAATGATAATTGGTTTAGTTTAAACCAACTTTTACTTTGTCTTGTTTTTAGTTATGAGCATGAATTAAGCAGCTAACTACAATCTATAAATATTATGTATTATAATAATGATGGAACCGATATCTCTCTTGAGAGAAGTATCCCTGGTTAGAGGGATTTTAGGTTAGACTGCTCAATAACCTGGAGGCTTAATACTTCTCTAGAAAAGTGAGGGTTGACTATCATTGGATCTAAGCCTACTCATATATGGATTCTTGATTTCATATAATTATAATCCCTTACATGAAAGGTTTTCCTAAACCTTATGCATAGAATACATTTGGATATCTGTGAATATAATTAGCATTTAATTTGGGTTAGTAATATAAGTTGTGATTTGTGTAAAGTGTTACACATCAATATTATTTGAACATATTGATTTGGTAGAAGAAATAATTTTCCAAACTAAATATCTAGATTTATGCATATATAAAGGGAATAACAGGAGATAATATAGTGAGAAATTAATCACCTTATAAAATACTAAGTGTAATATTCCTTCCAAAGTGACACATATCAAGACCTCAATAATGTAATCAGGTAGTTTCATGCCATAACTGACTGCCCCAAGATTTTACTGTGTAAGGAAAGTAATTAATGGGTGAACTTAATAGGATTAGGTTCTCATTATATTCATTTTATTTAGGTTATGCTTATCCAAAAGACTCTAGTAAAATTAGGTAACTGGATGAATAGAGTTGGGTTTACCCCTATGATGGATTGGGGAAATTATCGTTTGCTCAACTATCAAGGAATCATATATGATATGATTGGGATAATCCCCTATCAAAATAATTAAGTGGTGAGATGAGAGCTATAATGGAAAAATTTCTTAGTTAAATATAGATCTTGAACCAATAATATATATGATTAGTTTAGAAGGGGTCATTATTTTAGTGGGATCACATTTAAGAATAGTCATTTTTAATTATTACTAAAACACTATACACATCTGGTAAAATATTTTTTTTATATAAATGAAATAATAATCATAAAAATTAAATTTGATATTAATCCTGAAACACCTAAGACTTTAAACTTAAAAAATGGTCAAAAGTTATAGAAATTTTATGTGTAAAAGAAAAACATTCCTAAATAAACATGTTGTTGAAGTGGTTCAATAGTTGGATATACATGATTATGATAATAATATAATAGTTCTATTAAGGTATTAAAGGAATTAGATTCATGATATCCTATGGGGTTTCATTATCCATGCACATACTCAATATGATTGGTCATGTTAATGACTTGGTGATACTTTAGGTTTCCTATAATCCTTATTCTAGTTAATGGATTTATTTATTTTTTCATCGATGGAAATTTTCTAAAATTATGAATGTATTCAAAAAAAATATTTACCCAATTTTATCAAAATTTGAAGAGAATATAATAGAGTGAATTTTTTGTTCAAGTTTTATTGTAGTATATATATTCTTAGTGGGTAAAATTTTAAAATATAAGAATAAAGGTTATTTTTAGAGTCCAATAAAATTTATTTTATTAGATAGTTAAGGTCATTGAAGCCTAGAGTTATCAAGAAACAGTAATAATTACATATGATAGAGTTGTCAGGATACCTGATTGGGTTTTTGAAACTCTATGTAATATCTATATCATGTGTCGATGTTATAGAAATTAATTCTTCATTTTTGAAGTATATACAACAACAAATGTATACTTTAAATTTTTTTGTGAGCATAAAGAAGTTCAAAATAAATGGACTAATTCATTGATTCTATAGTTTTCATTCAATTGATGAAGAAAACAATTTATACATAAAAAATTTAAATGTAGAGGAATATATCAAGCCTATATGGGTATAAGTAAATTATATGTATATTCATTTCATTTCTCTTAGATGGTAATAAAATTTTTTGGTTAATAAAGTGTTGTTATGAACAATATATGATAATGGATTCAGTATACATGGTTTATGATTCATTAGATTATATAAAATGTTTTTCGAAAAAAGATAAGGATAAAAATATTTTATCACGGATAAAATTATTTATCCAGATGTCTATTAAAATATGCGGAATTGTGAGTCCACCACCATCAGGGTCATATTTTAAAGAATAAAATTATTTTTTTAAAAAAAATCCAAATACATAGAATGCCATATATGATATAGGTACAATATTTTTTTTAATATTCCCACTTAAGTAAATACATTTATTTACATACATAAAGAAGTTTATGAATATTATCATGATATTTTGAAGAGAATATATTATATAAAAGTATAGTTTGAGTATGTTTGAGCTTAGAGAAGTTCAATGTTAAAAAATAAAATTTTATGATAGTCAAAATTCAAAGTGAATTTCACTAAATATCCTAAAATAATTTGTATTTTAGTGGTAAAGAGAAATATAAAGGGTTACATTTATTTACTATAACAAAGTGAATATCACACTATCTAAAATGACTTTATGATCTGTTGGAAATTGGTAATGTAAATAGTTACATTAGAAAACAAAATATTTCAAGGGAAAATTTTTATGGAAAATGTTCCAAGGATGGTGATGTTAAACATGGAAAGATTTATAAGAAGATTATTGGAATCCTTTAGTTTTAATTCTCACAAATCACACTTTATGAGGTTTGATCAAGTTTAATTGTGTTTATCTAAGTTTAATTGTGTTTACATATAAGATTAAACTATTATATTAGTGTTTTGATACATAATATAGGTTATAAAAATTTGGCTAAGTATAAGTCACCGTTGAGGATAAGTCGCGCTTGAGGTTGAGTCACTATCAGGGTAGACTCACTATAGGATCTACTGATGATATGTATCAATATCAGTTGTCTCATCGTCAGCACGGATACTGAAATCTGGAAAAGGACAAGACAATGGTGTGAGTCACTGATGAATCAAGGTATTGATGCACTGAGTCACTGATACATCAACCAAACGACTGCATTTCAAGAAAATTCACCATTCAATTTGAGTTACTGATGGCATGAGTCGCCATAAATATGAGATACTAACATAATGAATCTCTAATGTTCAGAATTTTTTCTAATTATGAGCTACCAATAGCTAACCTACCATCAAGTAGACCTACCATCATAATAACCTACTAATAGATGACTAACTGTCAATTCGAACAACTGACAGAGCAACCAACCAATCCTGACTCACCATTTCTGATCAATAGATCTTGAGACACCATCATTCTTTCCTTTTTCATTTAAATTGAAATTTATTTCTAATGGTCATATTTATGAAACATAGTACTATGATTTATTTTAATGACTTTTTCTGTATTTTGTAGACAAAATTTAATGGATGAAAAAGAACAGTCAAATGTATGAGGTACCAGAGATCATTCTCATTGTTGGATACCATGTATAAAAGAAATATCCTATCAAAACTATACAGGATGATGTTGTTAGAAATCTACATTTCGTGGGCCTAAGAAAAACTCAAGAACTGAAAACTATAGATACATGGAGAAAAGATGTTGAGAACTCAAACTAAAGAACTTATTGTAGAATCATATTAAGAAAGAATAAGATAATATCTTCCATATCATTACCTTAGAGGAAGAAAAAGACAAACTCTCTCATGATACTCTGATTTGTTGGCTATTTCCAGAAATCGACTCAAGCTACATTTCAACACACCTTTGAGGGGTCTTGAACTACATAAACGAACACACATAGCCTTCTAACTCTTTTCTCATTATTTATGCTCGGATTTTGTAATATTTTATATTTTGAGTAGTGTGTGATTGTATGTATTATAAACACACACTAAATCCTCTACCAAACTAGAAGATACATTGATACTTTCACAAACCTCAATTTTTACACCTTACACTGCCACAGATAACAGTGGAAGAGGTCCTTGCATGGCCTGTTTTAGTTTTCAATCCCATGAAAACTATGGAAGATGTTTAGTTGACCTAGATATAATTCTATGATATTGTATACCTCGATCCAGGGTGTGTATCATGTTTATTTATATAAAATTCTTGGTGATAGGTGATCACCAAGTAGAGAGCAATAAGTATCATCGTGATATTAAACCTCTTGTTTTAAATCCCATGTCTCTTTCAAAGATCTATTTTCACTATTTTATTTAAATCAGAAAACATTACTTCACTTTGATAGTTAATATTATATAGTTTTTAAATTAAAATTTGGTTTAGTATATTGATTTCAAAAGTAAAAATAATAATCCATATTACATTAACTGAGTACTAATAAGTCTTTGAGAAATCTTTCAAACAATCAAACCATTTATAAATTTGCTACTTTGGTTAACTAGGATATTTTTTCTTTTAAATTGGGGAACTTTTAAATAATTCTATTAGATTGAATTTTTTATTGGAACTCAATTCACCCACCCTCTTGAGTTTCCTAATCTGACCAAAATTTTGTATCAAAGGATTAAAATCTTTTTTAAAATCACTTTTCATCTGTGATTTTAGTTAGAATTTTAAAGATCTTAAAATTTCTGTCAAATCAAAATTTATGTTCTTTAAAAAAAATTTAAATAGAAAATAGATAGTAAGGTGTTGTTACCAATAGAACTTCCTATTTTAATGGAAAAAACTATGCTCAGTGGAAACTCAAAAAGAAAATGCATTTAGAAATCATGGATTTTGAAATCTTGTATGTTATAGTTGATGAATATAAGATTAATAATACTACTAAAAACACTTCGACTGATGTCCTTAAGGAATATTATAATAATAATTGAAAAGCTATGAATAAATTATATTGTTCATTAAGTGATGAAGAATTCAATAGGATTTTTGCATGCAAAACAGCCTTTGAAATTTGGGATACTCTAGTTGTTTCACATGAAGAAACCCCTAATGTCATCGAAATGTGGCTTAAAAATATGATATTAAATATGATAACTTTAAAATGAAGCTTGATGAGCCTATTTATGACAATTATAGTTGGTTCAATGATATTATGAATACAATGATCTCACTCTGAAAGATAGTTACTGTAAAAGAAAATATCATGAGGATCTTGAGATGTCTTCAAAAAAGGTGGAGAGGGAAATCAGTATCCATTAGAGAATCTTGTGACATTGATGCACTACCTATAAAAGATCTGATAGGGAAGCTGATGATGTATGAGGAAGAATTGAAAGTTAACAGAGAAGAATATGGTGAACCTAAAATAAAATTAGTTTCTTTCAAAACGACTACATCCAAACAAAAGGAGAAAATACAAGTGCATGCTGAAATTTCCCACAATGAAGATACATCAAGTGATAATGATGAGTAAATGGATCAACTAGATATAATATTCAATAAATTATATATAAATAAGAATTTATTTAGAAATCATAGCTACAAAATGAAATATGACAATAGTGTAACTTGGAAAAAGACGGGAAGAGAAGTGATAACACAAATGAGATAGTGTATTATGAGTGAAATAGAATATAACATTTTAATGATGGCTATCCCAAACTAAATTATAAGGAGAAGTATGAGGATAAAGATAAGAAGTACAATAAAGCAATGAAGGTCACCTAGAGTGCATCTGAACATAGCTCTAGTGACTCAGAATCATCTAATGATGAAAGGGATGACAAATACAACATATGTTTTAGGACAAACACATCTGATTTAACCCTAGAATCTCTTGTATATTATTCTTATTATTCTAGAGTTGAATTTGAATCAGACTCTGAAAATATGAAAAATTATAAATTGTTTGAGTATTGAAATATTATTGAGTATATTTGCAATCAGTTGAAAGATAAATATAAGTCACTTAATAAATATCATGATCTTTCTACTACTATGAAATCTAAATTCACTATTGAAAAGGAAAATAATTCCCAACTACTCAATGAGAATACAAAAACTTAAACTTTGAAATCAAAAATTAAAAAAGATCTTGAGAAGTTTACAAATTGTAAAGATACCTCAGTACAAATTCTTGGAAAACAAGTTTCTCCTAATATGCTGTTACCATTGGTTATCAACTTGGGAAAATAAATTTTGTTAAAACCAATTTTTTATCTAATTCTATAAAATCTGGATTTATTCCCATATTTGGAAAATTTTCAACAAGTTCCAATAGTGGAAGATCTTTTACTGCTTTTAGTTCTTCTGGACCTAATAGAGTTTAGTTTTACAAAACCTTACAAACTTCCTTATAGGAAACCCATGAGTCAAATGTGGGTTCCTAAATATTTAATTACTAATATTACTGGACCCAAGAACATCTAGGTACCAAAGTCCCTATTTGGTTAAAAAAATTAAGGAAAACTGCTTGATGAGTTCCTGTAAGAGCTTATGGTACTTGGATAGTAGATATTCAAGACGCATAACAGGGGACTAATCAAGCTTCAAGAATCATATCAAGATTTATGGTGGACATGTTACCTTCGGTGATAATGAAAAATGGAATAAAATTTCTTGTCCAAATCGACAACACTAACTCAGTTTTAATTTCTAAAGTTCTTTTTTTATTTTCTTAAGTAAAATCTTCTTAGAATTTCACAGTTATGTGGTGATGGATTTTATGTTAAATTTAAAAGTGATGCTTGTAATGTTTTAAATTATAATAATCATTTAGTCTTCACTAATCTTAGAAATGAAAATGTATATGCTGTTAATTTGGATTCTTTAGCTTCTCAGAATGTTTCTTATTTAAGTGTATTTCATAAAGAGTCTTGGATCCAAAACACGATACTAGGCCACTATAACAGTCACTCTCTTTGAAATATTACTAGAAAAGGATTACTCAAGGGTCTACCTGAACTAGAGCTTTAATATGATAAGGTCTGTAATCCTTGTCAAAAATGAAAACAACTTAAAATATCTTTCAAACCAAATAAAGAAGTTACAACTTATCAACTTCTTGAGTTGGTTCACATGGATTTGTTGGTACTTTCTAGAGTTTCAAGTTTAAATGAGAATAACTATGTTTATGTTCTAGTAGATGACTTTTCTAGGTATACTCATACTCTCTTTTTAGTTCAAAAAGTGAATCGTGTTCTTATTTCACTATGTATTCTATATCAGTAGAAAACTTAAGTGGACAAAGAATCAAATACTTATGAAGTGATCCTGGTCATGAGTTTTAAAATAAAGAATTTGAATCTTTTTTCTCTCAAAATGTCTATAGTTATAACTTCTCTACTTCAAGGACACCCCATCAGAACAGAGTTATAGAAAACAGAAATATAACCTTACAAGAAATACCATGTACAATGCTTAATGAATATAATCTACCTACTTATTTTTTTGTAGAAGCTGTGAATACATATTGTTATATAATCAATAGATTTTTAATTAGACATATCCTAAAGAAGGCCCCTTATGATCTATGAAATAATAGGAAATGCAAGGTTAATTACTTCAAAGTCTTTGTTTGCAAAGTTTTTATTCTCAATACAAAATATAATCTAGAAAAAAATTTCCTCCAAGAGTGACAAAGGGATTTTCCAAGGTTATTCAATCTCTAGTAAATCCTATAGTGTCTTTAATAAGAGAACCAAGTGTTTGTAAGAATATATGCATGTCAATCTTGATGAAACAGATCCATATGAGTTCAAAACCTCTATATAAAATCTTGAGGAAAATTTGTCAAATCTAGAATTAAATACTAATGCTTCTGATTCTTCTGTTAAAGAATAAAAAAAATCATGTTCTCGCAATCTCTATATTATGACCAAAGGGAACCTGAACCTGTAGATGAAGCCAAAGTAACCAGAACTTTATTTTCTAGATATTTATAACTCTTAAAATCATCCTTTAGATGTTGTATTTAGAGATTTAGACAAGGGAACATATACAAGATCTTTATTGAGAAACCAGGTTGAACATCAAGTCTTTCTGTCACAGCTTAAACCAAAAAACATCAATTATGAAATCAATAATGAAATATAGATTATGGATATACAAGAGTAATTAAACCATTTTGAAAGAAACAATGTTTGGAAACTTTTTGATATACCCAAAGATACCTTGATAATAGGCACAAAGTGTTTGTTTAGAAATAAATTGGATGAAGCTGGTACAATAATAAGAAATAAAGCTATATTTTTTTGACAAGTTTATACTCAAGAAGAATTAATAGACTATGAAAAAACCATTTCACATGTAGCTCGACTTGAATCCATTACAATACTGCTAGCTTGTACATCACATCCTAATTTTAAACTTTATCAAATGGATATCAAAAGTTCATTCCTAAATAGTTGTATAGTTGAGGATGTTTTTGTTGAACAACCCCCTAGTCTTACAAATCCACATTTTCCCAATCAAGTTTTTAAATTAATAAAAGCATTGTATGGTTTAAAATAGGCTCCAAGAGTTGGTATGATAGGCTCATCATTTATCTTATTTCTAAAGGTTTTACTAAAGGGCTTGATGATACTACTCTTTTCATAAAAATGATTTCTAAAGATGTTTTAGTTGTTCAAATATATGTTGATGATATTATTTTTGGATCTTTAAAAAATTATTTATGTATTGATTTTTAGAAATGATGCAAAATGAGTTTGAAATTAGTTTAATGGGTGAACTCAAATTATTTCTTGGATTTCAAAATTTTCAAAATATGGAAGGAATTATTTTAAATAAAAGTAAATATACTAAAGATATTTTAAAATTTTTTAACTTGGATAGCACTAAAAGTAGTGATACTCCCATGAGTTCCACCTTTAAAATAGATCTTGATGAAAATAAAAAATTAGTAGATCAAACCAATTACAGAGGTATGATTGGAAGTCTTCTATACTTGACTTCCTGTTGACCTGATATTATGTTTAGTGTGAGTATGTGTGATCATTTTCAATCAAACCATAATGAGAAACATGTAATTGTTGTTAAAATAATTTTCAAATGCCTCAAATATACTACCAACATAAGACTATTCTATCCTAGAGGGGAACCATTTGAATTAGTTAGTTATTATGTTACTAAATTTAGTGGTTGCAAGTTAGATAGAAAAAGAACCTCTAGAATATGTCACTTTTTGGGAAAGTCTCTAGTTTCATGGTGTAGTAAGAAACAAAATTCTGTTGTATTATCTACTATCGAAGTGGAATACATAGCTGTTGGTAGCTGTGGTGCTCAAAATATTTGGATGAAACACACATTACTAGACTATGGATATCAATTTCGACATATCCTTATAAACTGTGATAACACAAGTGCTATTAACATCCCTAAAAATCAACTTTCTCATTCAATAACAAAAAATATTTAAGTAAGACATCGATTTTTGAGGGATCATTATCCAAACGGTGATATAAATCTATAATTCATTGGCATTGAACATCAGCTTGCTGATATTTTTACTAAGCCTTTAAATTATGAGAGAATGAGTTACATCAGACATGATTTAGGGATGATCAATTATGAGTGTCTAACTATTGATTTCTCATCATTGATGACTAAGTATTGATGTATCATCATTGATATATCACTATTGATGACTAATCGTTGATGTCTCACCATTATTGTATCACCATTGATTACTCAGCATTGTGTCTCTTCGACGATGTCTCATCGTTGAAGACTCACTAATGACGTCTCACCATTGATGACCTGTCATTGATGTGTCACCACTGTCTCTCACCACTGATGTCTCACTGTTGTCTTTCACTGTTGTGTCACACCAGTCTGTACTTTGTTATTTTTCTACCTTGAAGTTAAAACACTATTGTTTTACGTGTTTCATTTTATTTTAATCCATATTTCTAAATTTATGATTTCTAAATCCATAAATGATAAAACTAAAATCGGTCTAACTCACTTACTCACTATCACACTCCTTCTCTCTCATTATTCTCTGTCGAACTCCTGCTGTTATCTTTAGAATTTAAACCTTAAAATATCACCAATAGATCAAGTTAAGTTTGTCTCTAAGAAGTATGCAGATGAGTTTCACCCTTCTAAGAATCAGAAAGGTGAATCCCGTAACCCAAAACCAAAATATATCCATCGAGAACTCATGAGCCAAATCATCACTCCTGAAAAGGAAGTTCATTTAAAATGGTTACTGTCAAGTAAGTCACTTGTCATGAAAGTGTTGGAAGAAAAAGGATAGATTGAGTGGTTCTCCAACAACACAATATCATTTTATCCTATGATTGTTCATGAATTTTATTTTCATATGGAATTTATTTTCGAAGGATCTGAAGAGTTTTGGATTAATTCTTGGTTAAATGGTGAAAGATTATCCATATCTTCAAATCAGTTGGCTGAATGCTGAAAAGAACCTCATATAGGTATTTTTATGGTTTCCAAGGAAGCGCACACCCACCTAGTGATATTTTCATTTTTGATGAAGCATTGGTAGTGCTTACTGAAAATATAGTTTCTAGAAGACCAATAGAAATAGATATTGGTCATCTTTTGTTAGCTCTCATGGTGGTTTTGTTTCTTCCATTGGTGGTCTCCACTATCGAAGCCCCCAGCTACTTCTACCCTACTTTTACCTCCCATTCCATCATGCTTCTCCAGGTTGGATCTACAGCGATGGATTCTCAGTGGTTTTGGGATATTTGGTCTATTGGTCAAGGGTCTTTCAGGCGAGACTGTATCGTCGAGTTATCGTTTCCATATGCTGGTTCAAGTATCGTGTTTTTGCTGCCATTCGGAGGCCTATGCAATTTTAATCACTGCCCTGACCTCAAGACCATCATCTCCCTTCCGATTTGGACCTAGAGCAGAGGTTCTTCAAAGGTTTTGGGGTGTGGGATTTGGTTGTTGATGGTGCTCTATGCGTAGCCTGGTTTTTCTTCTTCGGTTTTTTGGTTTTCTTCCTCAAGATTTCGTTTTAGATACAGTTATGTTCTTGCCTATCGCGATGGATCCATTCTGGTTTCTACTTCATTTAGGATGTTCTTTGATGGTGTTTTGACTCTGGCGTGGAGTTCGTATGGGGAAGACGAGTTCTATGAAGTCGGGCCCTATGGTTGTGGTTGACGGTGACATCAAAGCTGATAATACTTGTCTCGCCGGCGAAGATGAGGCGATGTGTTCGATTTGTAGGGTTTGAAGCACGAAGTTTAGCCATCTGAGGTTGTTGATGTTGGTTCAAATTTGAATCTGGGTACGAAGTGTTGTCAATTGAGATAGAAGATGCAAGGTTTGGCGGTCATGGCGGTGCCCACATCTCACTGTTATGACCTTGGTCTGTTCGGAACTTTGCTCTGGCTCCTGGTTCCCCCATTCTTCTCCAAGTTGGATTCGAACGGTGGTACTAGAGGGTTTTTGGGAGGTGAGTTTCGAGCAGTCGACACATTTCTGTTCCATTGGGTCTCGCTGGTGAGATTGGTGTGACGTCGACCCGCTGTTACTAATGAATACGGTGATAGTTCTTGATGATGTCGTTCTTTTGATGATATGGATACGGTGATGGTATCGAGACGTTTAGGTGGGCGGCTCGAAGCCTGGTGGAATACTTTTCTGGCGATATGATGCGTGATTTCAGGGTGCATAGCACAAGGTGGTAAGTTGGCAGTGATGTGAGGTGTCATGTGCTCCGAGGTTGATGTTGAATTTGTTTAAAATTTGAATGTTTGTACTATTTAAGTGGTAGAGGAATTCCTATGTTCGGTTACCGCTAACCCTTAAAGCGGCTTTTTGAAAATGAAAAAAATGGATTGGAGTAACCCTCATGAACAAGAGATATGGTTGATCCTGGTCTACGAACAGATGAAGTGGATAAGTATTCTAATGAAGAAGAAGAAGAAGAACCTGAAGCAAATCAAGGAGAAGAATCTCCTATTGATGATAGAGGTGACCCAGATATTGAAGGTAGTCCATAAAGGATTACATATGTACATGTTATCCCGCCTAAACCTCTCCCTATAGAAGAATCTCTCCTACTGAAAGATAAAGATGAAGATACTGGAGAAAATGAAGATATTGAATATGATAGTAATAGTGATAGTGAATAAGATGAAGAGTTTAATGGTGAAAATGAAGAAATTAATAGTGAGGAAGAAGAAGAGGATGATGGTGATGAAGAGTAAAGAGATGGAGATAAAGGAGAATAATCTAGTGAAGAAAATGCAGATAATGAAAATGATGACGAATAAGAAGGAAGTGGTGAATCTTATAGTGGATCAAAACATCTTGATAGAGATCAATATCATGTTGCAGAACCTACTGATCTTACTCTAGATCCCATTGAGCCTGCACATCCTGCTGATATTTCTTTAGTGGAACATGAATCAGTTTTGGAATACCATGAATATATTAAGTTAGTTGTGGTTGAGGAAAGAGCTAAAAATTTTCATATGCATAATTTAGTTCATGTTAAAGAATAAGATATAGCATCTCAACTGAAAGAACTTGTTTCTGTTAGGAAGAAAGCCCTTGTTGAGAGGGAAGCACCTGTTGAAGAGAAATTATCTGTTGAAGGGGAGAAACATACAAGTGGTTAAGATTTGATACTATCATTTCTTATGATGTGATAGCCAAGGAATAGGAACAATACCCTAGGTTTTTCACTCTTGGCTTGTATTACCCTACTTTTTATGATGTGGTATCTGATCCTAAGGGATCATTAGTTGGAGCAGTAGATCAATATCAAAGAGTTTTGGTTGGAACAACTCTGGAAAGTGAACCTACTCTAGATGTAGGTCCTGCTTTTGCTCCTTTTTTTGCTTCTATTATTAAACTAGTACCTATAGATTGTGTGTCTCAGAATGATTTCAAAATTTTTAAGAAAGATTTGTGTTCAGTGGTTAAGGGTATTTTCCAACATCAACCAGCTTCTATTTCATGTCTCAGTGAAACTAATGCATTTATTCTTCCAAAAAAGCTGGTTTCCCATATTCAACCTCAGTTACGTTCAGAACATCAATAAGTGAGATTGAAAGATAAGATTTTAAGTAATGAATTTTCTACACTCACTCTAGTTGTGAAATGAATTTTAGTTGAGTATGCTTCATCCCTACAAAAAGTTTCAAACACTCTTAACCATATATCTTATAAGGAAGATACTGCTACTCCGCCTCCAACTCTTGATATGTAAATTTTGAAATCATTAGTCAATGATACAGTCCATGAAGCCTCAAATTCAGTTTCTCTTTATATTCAGACTCCTAAAGTTGAAATGATCAAAATAGTTATAATAGAAGATCTTAAAACTATGATGGGTGGCACAAATCAAGAGATCCTAAGAAAAAGTTGATAGAACTATGATCATATATATAAAATGGTAAGATTTTATTCGAAAGGAGATACTTTTTCTCAAAAATAGATTACAAATAAATTGAATTACTACGTTAAGAGGATCTATACTAAGAATAATCTAGATTGGTGTTTTAAGTATTTGGTTGAAAATCTGAAGATTCTTCCTCTTGTTTATGCCTTTAGGGAACAAGTCAAACATCTCAAAGAGTTAACACTTTCTCTTTAGATATTTATGGAGAATAATGATGATTTCACAAAGGATTTGTAGAAAGGTTTGCAGATAATCATGGATTTTATAAACCTTTTGAATCCTTGCATGCTTCATTAGAGTACTTTTATTGTCGCAGTAGAGGCATTTTCTATTACTCCAGTGACTGATAATCTTACTTGAGGGATAATATATCGGTCACATGATCCCTAGTTCAGAGCTGGATTGACTATAAATCCTATTTCTCCTCTACCGCAACCCTTAATCCTTTTCCCATATCCTCCACATAGGATCCTAGTCATCTAAGACATGTGATCTATGGAGAACTAACAGCTCCTACATCTTCTAATCAGAATCTTACACCACCTATACCATCTGAAATCCTCATTCATTAATTATATATTTTAGCTCCCTATATACCTCATATTCCTCCATATACTTCTTATGATAAGGTAAAGGCACCCATGGATCCTTCTGTAGAGAATAAGTGATTTGATTGATAATTGATAGGGGTGTAATTTGGACTTTTGCTTCTGTACTATACTCGATTTTTATCATAAAATACAATATCTCTTTTTATCCATGTTATGTTCTTTATCTATTATTATTTGTTCTCTTTTTGATAATCCAAAAAGGGGAAGAAATATGAGATGAAAATTAACTTAACTTGAGAATCAGTATGCATTTTAGAGAAAGAGATTGATTTAATTGGATTTAATTTTTTTTTCTTGAGTATGTTCCTCTTATTATTTAATTCCACATAATTTCTATGTTATGTTAAGAAGAATTATTTCTTTTCTCATTATGACTATCTTTTTAATGTCCTGATTTGTGATCATAAAAACACGGGAGATTATTGGAATCCTCTATTTTTAATGATCACAAATCATGCTTTATTAGGTTTTATCAAGTTTAATTTTGTTTATCTAAGTTTAATTATGTCTACATATAAGCTTAAACCATTCTGTTACTGTTTTACTACATAAGATAGGTTATCAAAATTTGGATAAGTATAAGTCACCATTGAGTACAAGTCACCATTGAGGATGAGTCATCATTAGGGTGGATTCACTATTGGATCTACGGATGATAGGCCTCATTATTAGATGTCTCACTATCCGCATAGATACAGAAATATGGAAAAGTACAAGACACCGGTATGAGTCCTCGATGCATCAATCTATCGATGCATTGAGTCACCAATACATCAACCTACTGATAGTGTTTCTGAACGAGTCACCATTCATGACGAATTACCGATGGAATGAGTCACCATCAACATGAGCTACTGACATAATGACCCACCGATGTTCAGTATTTTCACTAAGTATGAGATGCTGATAGCTGATCTACCCTCAAGCATACGTAACATCAAAATGACCTACCGATGGATGAGTAACCATTAAGTTGACCTACTGATAGATTAATCTACTGATCCTGATTCACCATTCCTAAGATACCAATCCTGAGACACCATAATTCCTTAATTTTTCATTTAATTTTAAATTTCTTTCTAACGGTCATATTTATGATACACAGTACCATGATTTATTTTAATGAATCTACCTGTATTTTGTAGACAACATTTAATGGATGTCATATGACAGTACTAGGAACGAGGTGCCAGAGATCAGGCTCATTTTCGGCTGCCATGTCTAAAAGAAATATCTGATCAAAAATCTTCAAGACGATGTGGTTAGAAAGATATAGCTCATACACCTGAGAAAAACTTAAGAACTGAAAACTATAGATACATGAAGAAAAGTTATTGAGAACTCTAATCGAAGAACTTAATGAAGCATCATACTAAGAAAGAAGAAGATCTTGTCTTCCACATCATTACCTCACTGGAAGAAAACGATATAATCTCTCAAGATACTTCGTTTTTATGGTTGTTTCCAGAAAATGACTCAAGATGCATTTCAACACAACTTTGAGGAGTTGAGAGCAGCATAAAAAAAACACACAGATCTATCTAACTATTTTCACATTATTTATGATATAATTGTTCACTATTTTATATTTCCAGTAGTGTGTGACTATCTATATTATGAACACACACTAAATCCTATTCCAATCTAGAAGATACATTGATATCTTCCCAAACCTATATTTATACACATTACACTCCCACACATAATAGTAGAAGAGGTTAGTACATGGCCTGTTGTAGTTTTAACTCCCACAAAAACTATAGAAGAGGTATAGTTTACCTGGAAATCTATGTATGTTGTTGTGTACCCTGATCCAGCGTGTGGATCAAGGTTATTTTTATAAACTGCTTGGTGGTAGGTGATCACCAAGTGGAGAGGAATAAGTCTCATCTTGAGACTGAACCTCTTGTTTTAAATCAGTTGTGTCTTTCAAAGATCTATTTTCACTATTTTATTTAAATTAGAAAACTTTACTTTAGTTTTATAGTTAATCTTAGATAGTGTTTACATTGTAATTTGGTTTAGTATATCGATTTCAAAAGTTAGAATAATAATCCATATTTCCTTAACTTATAACTAATAAATCTTTTAGAAATATTTTAAACAATCAAAACTTTTATAAATCTGCTACTTCGCTTAAATGGGATGTTTTTTATTTGAAATTGGTGAACTTTTAAACAATTGTTTGAGACATAAGTTTTATAGGAACTCAATTACCCCCCCCCTAAGAGAGTCCTACTCCGATATTAATAGATAATACAAGTTATTAACATCATTACATTTTTTATTGTAGAGATAAGGAGTTTTAATAAGTTCAAAGAACTAAACATTAGGAATATAATTCATAATTATCATTATTATTTAAAATAACTTGTTTCAAAAACTTTACACACTAAAGAGTTTTGTGGGAGTATTTTATCAGGTTTTCTCATAGTGATGTTTCATGAATTTCATAGAGATGTAGTGAATTTACCAAAACCCCTGAAATTGTAGAAAACAAAATGATGATCTACTAGTCTATCATATATAATATGTTAGAAAAGTGTATATATCTATGGTTTTTTAACTGTTACTAAATAGATTATGAATATAAAATGCATCGTGTTGAATAAAATTCTATATCCATTTTATAATTATTTCATTTTGGCTACATATATGTATATATTGATATACAGTTCTTAAAGTGAAAAATAATTGAACTCTATAAGTATGACTTTGAATTATCCCTAATTGATGTTCATCATGTAGTATTACAGGTTATAAAGAAATATTAATGCTAAAGTGAGTATGATTCTTGTATCGTGATATGGAATATTCTCATGTGAAATAATCAGGTTTTTTGTGTTGGATTACTAGAAAAGTATACCACATGGAGTGTTATACACTATGGATATGGTATACATGGTGTAAATGGATGAAATTTTCAATCTCTATTATATAATATTAGAGATATTATACGAATTACAACATTTTTAGTTAGATACTTTTCTTACTCATGACTTGAGGATTAGCTAATCAAGGTGTGGTTGTACATGTTTCTGATTATGTCATCAATTGAACTCAACTGAAATATGATTTTTACTCTCTTATGAAGAGTATGAAATTTGTTCCCTAAATTTATATATACTAAGTAAGAGTGAAGAAACACCTAGATAGTGAATATGGTGTGATAATCTATTCAAGCGATGGGAATGTGAAGTGGCCATCTATTAAGGTGAATGACATGTGATGTATTTATCGATCTGAATAGTTTATACATAGATTTTTTAAAATGTGTGAGTTGGATATATGGGATTTAGATATTCTATTTCTCATGATCATTCGATGTCATGGAAAAAGCGATCATATGAGAATTCATTCTTGTATATGATGTGAATGGTGGACAAAGGTATATAGACACATGTGTTTGATGTTGATTATAACATATCCATTTTTAGATTCAGTAACATTGATACATTGCTAGAATCTACTCTTTTCTCACATTTATAGATCAGATGACTCAAGTTTATTTCCAATGCTACAAAAGTTCATGGGGTCACACTTTTTGGTTGATGGAATAGAGATTGAGTATGACTCAAATATATACAATAAATATGTTTTAGATCATTTCCAAATTGTTTTTTGGATGGTAATTCACAAGTTATCTCATATGACGTGATACATTATGAAGTTAATGAAGCCTTTCCAAATGTTTTTGGGAATACATCCAAAATGATATTTGGATATGGTTTAAAAAGTTATTGTATACAATATAATATAAAGTGAAATATCACTAAATATATATGGATTTAGTGAAATTGGGATATTTAAGGATATATTCCCTAAATATATATATATGATATATTTAGACCATATTTTTTTGTATGATTAGTGAAAATTCTATGGTATGACATGCATGAAATATAGTAATATCATAAGCCTTTGTTTTCGTAACATCGTAAGGTTACTATGTGATAACAACCACTACCTTTTCATGGAAGTATTATGTTTAATGGTAAAACATTTGACCAAATTTTATAATATACCATTAAACAAGTCATCTCATAAGATGAAATGCTCAGAAGGGTTGTTGCACTCATGTGATGGATGCATCTTCTGTAGTTTCATTAACTCATACATTATAATGTATGAGGAAACATCCTAGTGGATAAATAAGGAAGTAAACACCATTGATATGGGAGATTTATTTCCTATATTTCTATTATTGATTCTACATTTCCACTTAGATCTCTCTCCCCACTTCTTTTTCCTTGTGAGATCTCATAATTTCACGGAAGGAAAGAGCATAATGCTCATACGATGGGTGATTCTATCCAACCCGTGGATAAACCACATAGGATGGATGTGTTTTGGATTCCAATTTTGTGATATTCATCGGTCATAGACGATTAATATGGTAGTATCAACCTCTTATGTTGTAAGGTAAATGGTTTCTCATTTTCTATTTGCAATTCAGTTTCACTATTCATATGTAGTGATCCTGGTTTATTAGTTTCTTTTTATTCCACTCTAATTAACTAGTGTTGTTATATCTTAAGAAACAAACAAATTTAACCCAAAACATTAATAAGAGTGATATTATAATAGATTTACACATGAAATTGGGGAAATCCCAGGTCACGAAATCCGCTGATAGTAACGTATTCAAAGAAGAATAATGAGAAGAAAATAAGAGTGGGTTAGGAGTATCATACAATAGATTTGGTACAAATATATTCAATGAATAAATTTTGGTTTAACTGGAAGGAGGTAATAGAAAGGAGGGACAAAGGGGGGCCAAATAACACAGAAATTTGAATCCAAAATCCAAAAAAACATGTCAACTAAGAAAAAAATAAAATTTTATCACACATTAATCACCGAAAATTAAAACTTAAGGCCTTAATAAAAATAGTAATTAATGTAATTGAGACAATAGCCATTATAACATCCCCAACCCTACTATATGTGTCACACCCCAAAGTTTGTTTTATTTATATAAACAAATTCTATAATATGTTCCCATAAGTTCAAAGTAATTGAGGCAAAAAAATGAATTTTTTAATATTTTTCAAGTTCTCACAGTTTCTGCACATTTCTATATACCATGAAGATAAAGTGTTTTGGACTAGGGTGGTTCAAATCAAATATAGGATGCATAGTTTCTACATGATTTGTTAAATTTTATAGTTAATCCATGAAACTATATCAAAATAGGTTATTTTTCTATTTTTTATGATTTTTGTTAGTATTTTTTCCCATTTTCTATTCCACATTTGAATGGGATTCTCTAGGAGGTTACTAAGTCAACCCATCATCCTTTATCTTGTTTAGATGGTGGATTTCATTATGGTTATTCATGTTAAACCTCCATTTTTTTCTCTCTTATTCCTTTTCTATTTTTACACCTTCTATTTCATTTTATTTTTCTTCTTCTTCCTTACACTAAAAGACATGGTGGATAAATCCCAGGTCTACAGTTGGTCTAATCATGGTAATTTTGATGTTTAGGGAATGTGAAGCACCTATTTATACCTAATCTACAGTTTTTTATCAAATGTGACATGATTTATTCTTGATTAAGTTTTTTGTTCCTATAAAATTTTATTTATTTGGCATGTTAGGGGTGCTTGAGTTTTCTAAACTCACATTTTGTTAAATCTATTTATAAATGTTTATATTGATGAAGTTATATTGGTTTTATTATGTTTTCGTTTTTCAATCTTATCATAAATTGGGTTTTTCTATGGTTTATAAGTTATATTCACCTAGAATTAATGTGAATGTACTCGATGAGTTTTTCAAAATTCCTAAGGGACTCTTTTTATAAAAATTGGTAATTAAAGTGAGTTTTTAAACAGCAAAATGTTTAATATGTCATTTCACATGTGATATTTTGTGTATTTAAGGGATTTTTAAAGGGTTTAGGGGTTTAATTGGAAGGAATTGTATCTATTATTGAGCTTATTTCATTTCGTTGATATGTTCTTTTGTTTCATGTGTGTCGATTTATGTTTATGTTTTTTGGTATGTAATTTTTTCCCTATTTAATATATATATACATATACACAAACCTGGTGATTTAATGTTTGTGTCTGTCATTGGTTTAATGAGTTTTCTTAATCAATTATTAGTTTCCAAATGATTTTTAGAGATGGTTTCCAATTTTTTTAATGTTGGATTAAAAAAAGGATCGTTCAAAACCTTTTAATAAAGGTTTTCTTAATATAGGATATTCCATTGGTTTTTACCCTGTTTCATTATTCTTTGTATCATTTATTGTATATTTTGATATGAAATTGGTTATCATAAAATGCCTATGTAAATAAAATGGGATTATTATTAAATAGTGTTGGGATGTGAGATAAGGGATTGATACTATGATAATTTTTTTATTATGTCATTGATATGTTATTGATGGATAGTAAAATGTTCCCTAACATGCCTTAGATATCTTCATGGGACCCTTGGGTGCCTAGGAGGGAAACCTATGAAATTTACCACTAGGAATTTGATATTCTCTCACTAACTTTGGATCATACCACAAACTAACTGTAAAACTACTAAGATATGGATGATATTGTTAATGTTTCATTGGTTAGGGTGTTACCATGCCACTAAGAATCTAAAATAGCACTCCCTAGAAGGTTGTGTGTGTTTGAATATGATTTTTTTTACATGAGAAAGTATGAGGATCTTATGGTTCCTTGACATTATCTACCTTAGCAATTATTCCATGATTCATGTTTTTAAATGTTTATATACATGTATTTTCATTCATGTATAGATTATTATAAACCATGATATGTACTACATGACTTTGATTTCAATATTAATATACCTTGATGGAATTATTTGTATTACCAATTATTCTATTTCATTATTATTATTTGATCATTTTATATTATCTATTTCTTTTGTTTGATTAAGGTTATTTTTCTTGTATCTATAACCTAACATTTATGATATTCACTGTTTGAATTCATGTTTGTATATTATTTTATCTTATATTTTTGTGTATTTATATTTTTCAAATTTATGTTTTTCTAAACACATTTCAACTTCATGTTTTTAGTTTATATTTATTTATTTTATTGGTTTAAGCCCAAATTAACAATTATTTGGAAAATAAAAGGGGATAAATCCATGATTTTAAACTCAACAATTATTCTCCCAAAAAATAAAGGTGGTGATTTAATTATTTCATAAAAGGTTTTCAAATGGATTTCCATAAACTAATCCTTTTGATTTCTAAGTGTGGTCCTTATTTTATAAAATTGGGATGAGGTGTGTACATGGTTTTTTTATTTTATAAATTTTAAAAAAATTATTTTCATGAAATTTATTCCAAAATAGAATTTATAAAATATATTATAAAAGGAATTAAATGGAATATTTTATAGGTGGAAAGCTACTCATCATGTGTATCTTACACCCTATATACACACCCTAATGTGTATATAGATATTTTGTTTTCTGTAGATGTAACAGTTATGTTCTGATGTGAATATCATGCTCCATTTATTAGTTTTTAGATGTCATGGGATATATATGTGAACATTGATCACGTGGTGATTATCATATGATAGCTCATGTTTAGTGATTCATCCTGGATGGTTGATGTACAAACCAATTCAGCCTTCTTCTTTAATTTTTATCTCTTATAGACTTGTACCTATTATGCATATTAATTTTTTTATCAAATGGGGTTTTAGTAATTTATTTTTTTATTTATTTTATGTTGTATTTTAATATTGAAAACTAATTTTTTTATTATTCATGATAGTCAAATATATGGAAAAACCATGCCAGATTCATGGTGAGATTTCATTTCATTATTATTGATATTAAGAGGGTGATTTTTTTCACATGGTATGTTTTGATTCCCTGGCACTAGTTTCCAACCAAAGGAAATTATGAACCTTCCTTGGGACTTATGAGGGACTGACTCGGGTGACATGTTAGGTCAACCCTCGTTGGTTCATGAGAATTTGACTTCTCATCACTGAGATGTCTCGGTAGACACCCTCCTAGAGATTCATTACCCCCAAAGTCTCTAATACGTACATTGATGCATCCATCAACTTGTGAAATAGAACTCCCAAATTGACCATAAAGTACCAACATATAACTGCATTACCCATATATAAAAAAATTACTCAAAGAATATGTCTCCCTTATTACTCGAAAATCCCAAATTTGATCCAAACCATTAAATATCATACAATTTTAGTATTTTCTACATGACACAAATTCATAACTCAATTACCCATAACGCTTCCACAATGTGATGACCAAAACCCAAAGTATGGCACCAACAATCATTAGAATTCTATACCCAAGATATAATAGTAGTCATATTATCATCTAAATACCACCAAGCAGTCGAATTCAATCTATAGTAATTCTCACCATAGGAACTAGCATAGGTTTGGTTATCTTTATTTTCTACTAATCCCAATTAATCAAAAATTATTATTTATGAAAATTAGTTTTCAATTTTCATTTCAAATTTTGTTTTTAAAACACTAAAATTTGGAAGAACAATACTTATTACTAGAATATTTAAGAAAAAAATTCATTCCATTGAAAATAACACGTTTTCTTGTTTATTAACACTTTATTAGGAAAATATTTTTATTTATTAAATTTCAGAAAATAGAAATAGGATCACACAATCTACCTAGTGAAAATCTATTCTATTAATATGGAAAAAATTTAAATTCCCATTAGTGAAAGAATAACATTAAATTAAAACATTTTCAAATCAACCTTAGCACCTATCAAGATAATAAGAAAATTATATTATATATGGCATGGTTAGATCAATAATATTCACTAGTTGGGTAACAGTGTCTCAAGGAAATAGTAAAATCATGTTCTAAACAATTCTAACCATTAACCTGAAAATATTACATGAACAATGCAATTTAAGTTTATTGTATAATCAATAATTATGGTATAACATTTATGTTAATTAAAATAGGTGCCATATATAACAATTTCACCTTATTAGAGATATATCATAGGTTATATTTTCAATGAAATAATTGTTATCATCTATGTGTTCACCTTAATTAATTACATCACCCCAAATAATTCATTTTTAGGGGTTGATTCTAAATCCTGATTTTCCTAGCTTCAATCTACTCTTAATCCCAAACATCTTAACAAATTAAAGTGGAAAATGATATCATTTCCATACTCAGATACCATTTAATAATATCCCTGTAACATTATCTTGGATTCCATGAGGTTGTCCACCACATGACCATAAAATCACTCTCCAATCCGCAGGGGCTGGGGATTAGTGTTGTGGGTCTCAATGTGAATTTTAGGAGTGATTTACAAACTTTGGATTAACCAACTATAAATAAAGAATACAATTATTTCATAAATGAAATTAATGTTATAAAGTGATAATGAACACCCATGGTAATAGTTATTAATACAAAATAGGCCGCTAATGCTCATGGTTAAGTTCCTAATACAATCTCTAGTATCTGGCTCCAACACTGAGTGGATCTGAGCCCGTAACAACAATTACTATGTGTAACAGGAACAAATAATCCATAAAACTTCAAGTACATGTAGGTACCTGAAAATTTACTAAGAATCAGTATTTCCACTAAAGTTCACATGTTGGGTGTGAATATATAACACTCAATATAAAACCACCATGATTCCAACATAGATGAAATGTACTCAGGTGCATACATCAAATAAATATACTTTTGACATAAATATATCAAATCATTTTCACATTGAAATTTATAAAACATCAATAGAAAAGGAAATAGAGCATTATGAGTAAGTAACATCAATGAGTAACTCATTATACCATGAGGTTCCTTTACCTATGTTACCAGGTTCATGCTTAACCCAAAATCCAACACAGATGATAGCAAGATTCAAGGTACAACACCCACAACAATCATAAGAAAGGGAATAGTGTATACATAATTCAAGAAAGAAAAGATTCTTTTACCATTTTGGGTTAGTGTAAGGGTTATAGAAAATTCAAGGCATTTTGAACCCATCAAATACCTTCAACCGATTTTTAAACAATTGATTTACCATGAAACTAATATACCAAAATGGAATATACCCCCTTACAATTACAAACTAGCATTTTTTGTTATTAAAGAAATGTCCATAATGTAATCATAAATGTATACTAAGGAAATGAAAATAATAAACATTGTTAAAAAAAAGTAGATCTATCACTAAATATGTGTAAAGAGTAGGTATGCTTAAAATATAATTAGGGTATTTGCAAACACTTGAATCTTAACAAGGCATGCCAAGCTGTTATATAACCAATCATAGGTCATATAAATTGTAGGAATGGTATTACAGCATATTAAATATGATTAGATTTACCAGAAAAGGTAAGTTATGATTCACCCTAGACTCACACTCTTAGGTTCGGTACTAAAAACATATATTTTACACATAGTATTTTATACATAGTGATATGAAACAAGCTAAACATATCTTTATTTTACAAAATTTCAATAAGTTAAAAATTAAATCTCACAATAAATAATCAATCCAAAAAACTAAAGGTTTATGTCTTTCTGGATCAACTACATAAGTAGCTAATTTTATGATACTTGTAAACATTTATCCATAATTAATCCACTTTATACCCCCTTATAGACTTATTATAATTCATACTAATCACTATGACCTATGAAATGGAAACATAATAATTTTGTATGCTCAAATGATGAGTAAGGGAAAAAATTATCACTATGTCATCAAGGGTTAGATCATAATCATGTGAGAAAACATGATCATACGGGAAATATATTATTAAAAAAGAAATATAATAATAATTGTTTAGAAAATTCATGATATAAAGAAATATAATCTCAAATTAAAAAATATATGCCATAGAATAAGAGTGTAAGATAATTAACATGATCCATAGAGCATAATCAAAATCATATAACATAAAAATATATCATAGGAAAGAAAATTAAAACAGTGTTATCATGGAAAGTTGCATCATGTCGACAATCAATCTTGTGAACATAGCTAACTACTTTGTGTCTATTAGCAATAATGTAAACATATAAAACTTTATCTTTTCCACACTCAATATTTTGAACATTTCTAATTATATCGTGTCGATAGTAAATATTGTGAACATAGAAAAAATTATCATGTCCATGATCAAAATTTTGAACACAGCTAACCAAAAAATTTCCATCTGCAATATCATAAACATAGATAAATCCATCGTGTACATGATCAATATTGTGAACATGTCTAGACACTTAATTTTCTTGTAAAATCTTTTGAACATACCTAACTATATTGTGTCAATGCTCAACCTTGTGAACATAGATAACTATATCATTTCCACACTCAACATCATTGAATAATTAGGTCTAAAACTGTAACCAATTCATTTTAGTGTGATATAATACCCCACCGAACAATATTCATACACATGTGTTCCATAAGATTTCAATACTTCATCACATCATGATAACCTAAGGATAGAAAATGTGTTTCTTATCATTTTTAAATGGTATCACAGAATCATGATATCAAAAATAGATAGGTTGATATAAAAATTAAACCATCAAAAGGTAGTATTTCATAGAGAAATTTTTAGTATGATTCATAAATCATAACTTCATAGGATTCAGTTCCTTTTGAGTTAAACAGGAAAATGGAAGTTAAACATAAAAGAGTCTTTAGAAAACATTTCAAAACCTTTTTCGTAAAAAGAATAAGTTATGAGTCACATTTGAGAATCATTTTCAAGAAATTAACATGAAAATAAATTTTAAAAACCTATTTAAAACCAATACCAATAATTTACCCCGGAAAAAAGAGATATATTTTTTCTGGATGAATTTTCAAGTATAAGATAAAATATTTGATTGTGAAAAGGAAACCACTTGAGTATTGAAAAATAAATTTATTGAAACCTACATGGTAAAAAGAGATATAAATATTCTATTTGAAAATAAGTAACTAAAAATCTAAATATAAATAGAAATGAAACATATTTTCATTTATAATAATAATTGAGAAAATTTGTGAGAAAACTGAATTTGGATATGGAAGAAAAAGAGCTCATTTGGGGAGAATGTGAATTATTCAAAATATAATAAAATTTTATGAATAAATAAATACATAAATTTAATTTCTAAAAAATTAAGAAGATAAGTAATTATAGTAAAATTATTTATTATAAGAAAACCAACTTGTAAAATTTTACTAAAAAAGAATCCTTAAGACTTAAGAAAAGATGTTGAGTCCATAAAACCCCTTTCCTTTTACTCCTGACTTTCATGAAATCTATTTAACCTATTTTATAAGAAACATAACCATGTTAATAAATTATTTTAGAACCTTATTCACATATATTACCATATATTCTCTTCATTTAGAATCATTTTTTAAACATTTATAAGTTAAGTATTGTTTATTTTCATCATGAAATGTAAGCGATTTTGATCGTTTCACACAAGTTTTAAAGAATCAATGTTAATCCCCATTAATTTATACCAAGTTCTTTATTAAAATATAATAAATGTTACTAGAATATATGCTTTATAATTATTTATAAATCACTAATTATATTATTGCATAATTTTATTCATGAATTGTGAAGACAAGATCAGTCACAAGTTTTCTTTGGTAATTATTTATGAAAAAAAATTTATATAAAAATTATTCATTATGTATTAATATAACTATTAAAAAATTAATAGGGTCATAAAAATACTTTTAATTCCGTATAATAATTTTTTTAAACATCCAAGTTGGGTAGTGCTGAAAAATATATATGTCGTCCCATGGATGCGGTGGTTCGGACGTACACAAGGACAACCTTTTCATTTTCTAGAGAATGATATATTGAATTTTTTTTATCTTTTTAGAATATTAAAAATATTAAATATAACATATTTATTCATTCAATACCCTCTTATTAGCATCTTTTTATGTTGGTTGGGAAATATAAAATACCTTACTTCATGGAGGTAGTAGTCCACACATACACAAGAATCACATTCTAATTTTTTTCTATGGGGTTGGATAATGGTTATACCATTTAATATAATAAAATAATAGTATATTAATAATATTTATTTCATTATATTATAATTTGAAAATTTATTTTGTGGGAGAAAAAATAGATAATAAAATGTAATTATTTGTTATTAGAACTCACGTTAAGAGTTTGCACCTTCTCTTGGATTACCTCTTAGAAATTGACGATTTAGGGATTTTCCTTGAATAGAGGGGCTAAAAAAATTAAGACAGGGGTCTAGGGGAAGTAAAAATTTTATAGGTTCAATATGAATTCAAAATTTAGAGTATATTCAAAGGTGTGGTGGAATCTAAGTGAGGGTAGTGGAATATTTGAAATAATATAAATGGATAATTCATTGTTTACGTAAACTCCAAAAGTAGACCAAATTTGAGAGATGATGAGTGTCGTTTGAGCCTCCAATAAACCACTCATTTTGAGACAATTTTTGATTGAATGTATGATTTTTATTTTTAGTTTTTAATTTTTTCCAAAATAAATTTTTACCCTGGAAACTTTATTTAACATTTTTAACTTATATTTAAACCTAAAAATAAAATTACCATTATTAGATAATTTGGGTATTATAATTCCAAATAAAAAAATAATTCATAATATTTAATTTATAAAAGGGATAAAAATCAATTCTAAAATAAAAATTATTTAGTGCATAAAAATAGTTTTAGATAAATGTAACATCAAGCTATTTTAAACGTAAAACATTGTATTCAATAGAGTATATAACAAGAAACACCGATCTTAAACTACCAACAAAATCTATTTATTTAAATATAATCTCTTAGATAGCTTCGAAACACGCAACCCAGAGCCTAAATGAACCACAATATTGTATACCATTATAACATAGTTGTTAAATTGATGGTTATAAATAGTACTAACTAAATTATGAAAATTGTTGTTATCTGTTGATTATAAATAAAATAAAAATCATTTAAAACAAAAGGAAATGTTTTCTAAAAAAATATTTTTTCAAAAAATGGTTTAGTCGTTCTTTTCACACATAATATGAAATTAATTTATAACACATTTTGAAAATAGATTTTACAAAACTAACTTTATTTTTTAAATTATCATACCAAAATTATCTTAGTGTGAATTTTTTGGATTTTTCTTAAAGTCTCATTTTTATGAATAATGAAAAATAATGATTTTTATTTAAAACTACCTATTAATATGAACAATTTACAAGGTTAAATTAAATTTTAAATTGGTTTTAATGTAAAATTAGATAAATTATATAACAATTTAGATAATTTTGTTCATTTGAATCAATTTCATAATGAACTTTGATATTAAAACCATCTATACTAACAAGAATTTTCTCTTTAGAACCCCACTATTTCATTGAGTCTTTGAGTGTAATTTAAAAATATATTCTACTAATTATATAAATTGAATTAAAAAATTTTATTCCACATTTCTAATAATAATAAATTATATTATCAAATAAGGTTAACTTAATTTTTTGAAATTATGAATAGTAAAAGAAATAAAAATTAATTAACTTTGTTAGAGTAAAAAATAATTTACCAGGAATTAAAATAAAAGGATAAAGGTTAAAATGACCTACCAACTTGTCCAAAATAAATTTAATGAGATAATTTAGACATTATAACCAATAACTTTCTATAATTACCAATTTTGGGGCCTTTTCCTAATAAAAATGTTATCCTGATTGATTATTTTCCAAAATTATATGTGTGTATTCTCCCCCACTTAAAAAAGGTCACCACATATCCCCCCTTATTCACACTTACAAATCCAATTGGTTCAGAAAATACCTAAAAAATCACTTCCTTACTCATCTTAAAACATCCTAGAGACCTTTTTTATCATAAATCCAAACTAGGAAGTCTTTTGGTAAAAACCTAAAGAAGTAGTCCAAAGAAGAGGTAACATTCTTAAAAGAGAATTTTTATTTTTTTAATTATTTTATCTTCATATAATCGTAGAATAAAATGATAAAATAATAACCTAATAATATTCCATATATTTAAATTTTTTATTTTAAGTAAATGACATATATCCACTCATCTTCCATCAAATGGGAAATGAAACCATAAATTGTTTGTATGGAGGACTATGATCTCACTAACTTATGTAATTTGTTTTAAATCGCCACCTTTCAAGGATGAATATAATGATGGATTTAATACACCTATATTATAATTATGATATTCTTATACTTTTTTAATATTAATGTCACATATACATTCTTATGTTCCATTCCTTTTAAAATATGATAATGTTGCATGTGCCTACAACGAACTACTACCTCGTGAAGTAAATTTGATTGGTTTTTTATATATGATTTACCTATAAGTAAATAAGGATAAATTTATTTAATATATGTGATATATATGAAATTATATTTATTCTATAAAATTAATATATCACACACTTCTTAATCCTTTCACCCATTAAGAAAATGATAATGTCATGTGTGCATATTTACGGTCTACCGTCTCCACCAACAGATGTGATCCATTCTCCATGTTAAAATTTAAATAATGATTATAATAATGTGTATAATGAAAAACAATTATAACATTAATATTCTTCTACATATTATGTAACTACATAATATGCACAATAACTGAAACATTCATGACAAAACACACAAAAGAAAACAAGGCAACTAAAACCAAAAACAATCAAAATAATGAAATATTATTAACAAATGGGTGGTAAAATATTATAAAGGGATCATAAATGATATTATAAATATGGTTATGGATTTTTAAAAAAATAATAACATGCTTAAAACAATTATAGATTAGTTTAAATCATGTTCAACCAAAAATAATTGTGAGGTAAGGGACTTGATCTCAATTTCCCTTCATTAAGGCATATTGAAATGTTATGCACCTAATTTATTTTATATAGTGTATATAATACCCCTTTTAAATGTAATAAAATGAATAATTAATAATTAATTGAATTTTAATCATCATTTTTAATTATTTCATCTAATTGTATTTACTTTAAAGTTATATGGTGGTAAAGAATTTCATAACTCAATTTCTATTCATTAGGTTATACTGCTTCTTTACTATATTTGATACTGAAAGATTATATCTGTAATGAATTTTTATTATATTATGTTATATTTACACTTTTTTTATGTAGATTTAAATTTTATTCACATAATTTATTCATTTATTAATTTTTACTTTAACTTTATGATCTTTGTGAGGGCTTATTTCATAGTCTCATTTTAATCAGGGTTGTTTATGCTTGAATTTTTATTAAAGGGAATTATTTGATCATTATATAATAAAAAAATTAAATTTATTATCCTCTAGTTATTAATTAATTTTTCGAGTAATAATTCCATTTTTTTCCACTCAATGGTACCTAAATTTTTTTATAAATGCTTTTTAACAAAATATGACTTCATTTCTCTATTCAATTGAAAATACTTTTTGTTCCAAAACCATGTGTTCTAAAAATTTTTTAGAAAATGTTTTAAAAAATATAAAAATGATTTATTAAAAAAATTACCTATGTTTTTATTTTTACAAATTTTTTTAAAGGAATCTTCATGTCAATTTTCAAACAAGGCCCTTTTGGAATTTACCTAAAATGTTAATGGAATCATTGTTTTAACGTATAGGACATGTATATAATTTCTTTCCATTATTAACACTCTCTGTTTTAAAGCTTACTTTATAATTTTCAATGTTTATTTTCAAATATAATTAATTTATAAATATTTTGTTAACATTTTGTTTTTAAAAAAATATTTTTAATGTGAAAAAGATATTTTCCTCAAAAAACATTTTAAAAATATTTTTATGGTATTTTTATTAATAAATGGTAACAAATCATTATTTCAGTTATACTCCAATGATGATATGTTATATTGATACCATATTTATTATTTCTATGTATTTTTTATGATAATTTTAACCGATTAAAATATTGGCGTCCACTTTATTGATTCATTTTTGTAGTTATTAAATTTCCCTTGAAATATTCACTTGTCTAAGATCATTAGACATTAAATTTTCCCTTAATATCTATATTATTTATCATGTATATGTTTATTTATTAAAATGTATAACATTTCTACATATGGTGTTCTACATTAAAATTTATTTTTTTATCTTGGGAAATATTGATAAATCAGTATTCTTTACTCAGTATGGATATTTGATGATAAGGCATATTTTTCATTAATTAAATCGATTATTTGATATATTAATAATGATTTAGGAATGTAGTGATAGGTGGGTCCTAGAATTATATATCCCCCTGAATCATCGATATTCTCAAGAGGAGAATCAGTAAGCTGGAATTAAATGGGTTTTTACCTATAGTTGTAAACTGCCTTATGAAAGGTCTTGATATTAGAGGTATCATGATGACTGAGATTATGATGTCTAATAATTAATCATTTCCTTCATTAATAATTTAGTTATTATTTTCCATGATATTTTAACAATGATATTATCTATGGATGAATTTCATTCTCATTTGTTGATTAAATTTCATTTTTTTTAGTTTTTTTACCATGACACATTGATTATAACTTATCTATTCATGATAGTCAACTTATTTAAATGAAATGTGTGTTCAGTTATTTACATTACCATGTTTAATATTTCTTTTCTATTCATGATAGTCAAGTTATTTAAATGGAATGTGTTTTAGTTATTTACCTTTACATATTTATTATTCCTTATCGAATCACAATAGTCATGTTTTTTATTAAATGGAATATATTTTCTAATATTTACATTTCCATGAAGATTATGTCATATTGATTATTATTCATTTATTCAAGATAGCTTTCAATTTATGTAACTCTTACTAATAATTTTAGTTCACCTTCATTTTTTTCATTTCCCTATAAATAAAGAATTGTACTATGAATGATATGGATGAATATTCTAGAGGGAATAATAATATTCTTGAAAATAAATAATGTTGTAATTTTTATGTTCAAATGTAATATATGAATCATGTATTTATCTTGTTTTCCAAAACTAATACACTCTTCAGTCCTTTAGGATACAATTCCTTATATAATATTCTAGTGTAGTAAAGTAACCACCAACTCTGGGCTACTAGGTTTGGGGTTGTTATAGTTGGTATCAGAGGAAGTTTACTAAAACAATTAGTAAATTGATTAAGGAAAAAAATATTTGAAAAAATAAACCTATTAAAAACATTGAGTATAAATATAAAATAGCATCCTAAAGTTTTGGTATGTTAGAGATTATGTGGTTTTTCCAAGTAATAAATCCATGTTTGGATACTACAAGTAGATGTAGTTCTGTCACAAATGCACCTAGGTGTAATAAATCCAAAAAAGTTATGTCAGGATTTACTCAACCATTAAATATTATATGACAATGAACCTTACTGCTCACCTGGTTTGAAAATCCCAGCATATATGCTTTGTATAATTCACATTTTCTTTAAAAACCATTATAAAGGATTTGAATAGATAATTAAAATGAATGACCTAGGTTAAACCTAATGTGTCTTATATTAAAAATAAGGTTTCATTATTTAGACATCAAATAAATGATTATAAGGTTTTACACTATGATTATTGTTTCGCATAATATAATTTTTGGTTTTAGTCAATGGATAGAACCAGAAGGAATAGTATTAACATTGAATATGAAGAAAATTTTGGTGACTATGACCAACCAAATGGGATGATTATTAGAGTGAAAGATATCATGATTATGCCTAATCAGTTATCCCAAAATATTTTTAACAAAATATAACTTAACCAACTTCTAAACTCACCAAATAAGATAAGGGTGGAGTTTTCTAAGAGCTCTAGATGTGGAGACCATGTAATATAGGAGGTTGGATATCCTTCATGACAAAAACGTGGAAAGTGACACCTAAGAAGTTGTCTCAAAGGAATAGGAAAAAAAATTGTGTGAAAAAATACATAAAGCAATGAATTTCTTGCGAAAATGAAGAGTAAGATGGAAGGAAACAAATTTCATCCTAAAGATCCATTTCTAGTTCATTGTCTTAAATTTAGGGAACCTAGGCATTATTTGAGTTAATTGCCTCTTCTAAATGTTAACCAATTGACTAAAAAAGTACCTATGTTGAAATAAAATGGTTGAAGTATTTATATATTGGGATTCTAGAATTATATTATAGAAATATTATTACCAATGGTGTTTTGGTTATATAAATTATTAAACATCTAAGGATTGTGTTAAATTTTAGAAGAATATATGTCTTCATTAAATTAATACATATGTATACCATCATAGGTTTATTAGTTTAAGATTTATCAAAAGTTAAAAGTCTAGAACTCCCATTTTTAGGTTTAATGTGATGGGTATCTACTAATATTAATGATATTTTGGGTGACATTTATGACAATACAACCTATTGTTTTAGTTCAGATTTTAGTGAAGGGGTAAATAAGGAATAATACCTTTACTATTTTGGGAATAAGCTTAAAGGTATTGGTAACCTTTATAATTTAACTTATATTTTATGTTGAGGTAATTATATTGGTCATTACAGTTTGGTAATGTTATAGGAATAATATTAACATGATTTCAGAAAAGGGAAAACTCATGTGTTGGGTGACAGCCTATCACATCCAGTAAGGCCATAGGGCTTGAACCCATAACTAAAAGGTGATAAGGGTTTAATTTCTACCATTGTCTTATGTTATGTTCTACTTAATATTTCATTGTTTTACTAAAACTATTTGATGAATAAATATTAATGATGAACCAGTGGGGTTAATGATGAGGTTTAGAGATTAATGTGTTATATTGGATAACATGTGCTAACCATATTGGTTTTAGAAAATAGTTAAATATATATAGAAAGATTTTTTACTCTTTTATGGGTCTTAAAATCTGTTAAAAGTGAATTTAATTAGTTCAAGAATAAAAAATTCATTTTTAGATATTCATTTTTAGAGTAAGTAGTGAATTGGAAATTGATTGAGGAACAACCAAAAGATGAAATTGTGCTTATGAAATAGAAATATATCAAGTAAGTATATTTCATTATATTGTTAGATTCTAAAATAATTAAAAAACATTATGAAAAAAATCTTGAAACAAAAATTTTATCCTATTACCATCATATCTGATGAATCAAATGGTCATTTAAATAATCACAGGTTTATGGTTTTAAGGTACTTAACTTTTTATTGATCATTCAATTTATTATAATCAATGACCTATATCACACTCTATAATTATTTATGCTTTTATAATGTGTAAATATATTCACTTGCCACAAATTTTAGTGTACTTGGAAATAGATTTATGTGTAATTTTTTATAACCTTTGTATTTCCCTTTCTCTCTTATCAAGAGGAATTTTTTTTAACCCTTTAACGATGTGTGTTTTTCAACAATGGTATTTCCAAATGTCAAACCTTTGATTACCAAGATCAAGTTTAAATTAGGAAGACTAAATTTATTGAAGGTGAGGAGAATTTAACTCCCTTATATTTTTAAAGAATGAAATTTTATTCAATATTGTATGCTACATGAAACACTAATCTTAAAAACCCATGAAATATATTTCTCTAAATTTAATCTCTTCAATGGCTTGCGGAACACAAAACCCCAAGATTAAATGAACCATAATATGGTATACCATTGTATATAGAAATTAAATTGTAGGGTATTAAAATTACTAATGAAATTATGAAAGTTATGGTAATATATTGATCAAAAATAAAATAAGAATCATTTAAAATAAAAAAGAACGGTTTTCTAAATAACTATAGTTTTCTAAAAAGGGTTTACTCACACTTTTCACACATAATTTAAAATTAATTTTTACCAATTTAAAAAAAAAACTAAATTACATTTATTTTTTTAATTATAATATCAAAATTATCTTATGGTGATTTTTTGGGATTTTCTAAAAAGTTTCATTTTATCGATGAATAGTGAAAATAAAGATTTTAATTGAAAACCTCCTCTTCGTTTAAATAATTTACAAGGTTAAATTATATATTAAGTTGTTTTTAATGTAATATTAGTCAAATTAAATTTAAATTTAACTAATTTTTGTCACTTTAATCAATTTCATATTCAATTTTGATATTAAAACCTTCTATACTTATGAAAAGTTTCTCTTTGAAAACCTGCTTTTTCGCCGCATCTGTGGGTATAATTTTAAATTTGATTTTTAAACTTATATGAATTGAATTTGGAAAACTGAATTAAGCATTTTGAATCAATATAGTTTAAATTATGAAAAAAAATTAACTTCATGTTTTACCCTTATAAATAATAAAAGCAGCAAAAAATAATTACCGTAGTTATGGTAAAAATTGATTTACCAAGGATTAAACTAAAATGATAAGGGTTAAAATGAAATAAGAACTTATCCAAAACCCATTTCCTTGAAATTTTTTTAAATTATAACCTATAATATTCTATAATTACCTATTTTGGAGTATTTTTTAATGATACAAACATGGGTGTAATTGATTCTTTTCAAAAATTCTACATGTGTCCTCTCCCCTACTTTTAGAGGGTCATCCCATCTCCTCCCCTATTCACACTTCCAAATCCATTTGGTTCATAAAAAACATAAAAATAATAATTTCCTTACTCCCCCCACAAATTCTTAGAGACCTTTTTTTGATCATAATGCTAACCGAAGAAGGATTTTGGTGAAAAATTAAATAAGTTATCTGAAGAAGAAATTACATTCTTAAATGAGATTTTTTATTTTGTTTATAATTTCACCTCGTTAAAATATTATTAAACCATGATCACATAAAAAACATATTATATTCCATATATTGATATGTTATAATTTTAATATAATGACCTATATCCATCACCTCATCCATCAAATGGGGAAAACATTGTCGATCGTGGGTACGGTAGGCTACTGCCTCGAGAATTGATGCAATTCGTTTTCCATCACCAAATTTCAAGGACGTGTATAATGATAGATTTAACACATTTATATAATATTTGTGATACTATTTGAATTATTTAATTTTTATATCAAATATACCTTCTTAGGTTCTATTCCATTTAAAATATAATAATATCGCTCATGTGTATGGTGGATTACCGCCTCATGAAGTGTTGTGAATCATTTTCACATAAACTTTACATGGAATGTAGTAGGGATAAATTTAGTGACTATATATGATATACATGACAATTTATTTATTCATTAAAATTAATATATCACACACATCCTTACCCTTTCACCCATTAATGAAATGATAATGTCACTCATTCATACGTACGACCTATGGTCTCGATGAAGCAATTTGATCCATTATCCATGTTAAAAATCCAATAATGATTTTAAACATGTATATAAATAAAAAATGATATTTATAACATTAATATAATTATTTATATTATGGAACTATATAATATGTGAAAGAAGTATAACAATCATGACAAAACACATATGAGAAAACATGGACATTAACACCCAAAACAATGAAAATAATGAAATATTATTAACAAATGGGTGGTAAAATGTCATAAGGGGATAATATATGATATTATAAATATGTAAATTTCTATTTTATAAATTAATACCCTTATTAAAACCATTATAAATTAGGTTAAATCATGTTCAACCAAAATGAAGCATGAGGTATGGAACTTCATCTCAATTTCCCTTCATTGAGGCATATTGAAATGTTATTCTCCTATTTTATTTTATATGGTGTATATAATTCCCCTTTAAAATGTAATATCACAATTCATTAAAAAGTCATTTTATTTTAAGTTTCAATTTGAATTCTATCTTCCAATGGTATTTTAATTAAAAGATATTAAGTGGTAAAAAAATTTATAACTCAATTTCCTTTTATTGGGTTATATTACTTCTTTGTTGCCTTTGATTTCCTAAGATAATGTGTCTAATTAATTTTCATTATATTATATCTTATTTCCCCTTATTTTATGTAAAATTTATTTGACACACATAATAGAATCATTGATTAATTCTCAATTCAACATTAGGATCTTTGTGATGGTTTATTTCACAATCTCATTTTAATTAGGATTATTCATTCTTAAATCCCCATTGAAGGGAATTATTTGAAAATTGGATAATAAAAATATTTGATTTTATTATCCTCTATTTATTCATTAATATTTCAAGAAGTAGTACCATTTTTTCAATCACACTTTCTTAAAATTGTACAGAAAATGTTTTTAGGAAAATCGGACTTCATTTCTCTATTTGGTTGAAAATCTTTTTTCTTCCAAAACCTTGTCTTATAAAAATGTTTTAAAAAGTTTAGTAAAATTATCCAACTGATTTATTAAATATAATTTTACTCATGATTTGCTTTTTACAAAAAAAATTGAATGTAATCTACATTTTGTTTTCCAAACAAGGCTCGTTTTCCTTTTACCAAAAATGTGAATGGAATCATTGTTTAAATGTGTAAAACATGTATGGAATTTACTTTCATCATGACCACTAAATTTTTTAAATAATAATTTATGATTTTAAAATTTTATTTTAAAATAAAATTATAATCAAAATATTTGGTGACCTATTATTTTTAAAAAATATATTTTTTTAAAGTGAAAAGGATATTTTCATTAAGAATGTTTTTAAAAATATTTCTATAGTATATCAATTCATCAATGAAAACAACCCCTAATTTTATTTATACTCCAACATGGATATACTATATTGATAACATCCATATTATTTCTATATATTTTTCATGATCATTTTTTCAAAGTAAAGTATTGACACTCACTTTCTTGATTCATTTTTTTAGTCATTCACATTCCCTTAAAATATTCACTTTTTGTTATAATTGGAAATTTAATTTCCCCTAAATATCCATATTATTTATAATGTATATTTTTATTTCATAAACTGTATATAATTTATAAATATGGGGTTTGAAATTGAAATTTATTTGTTAATCTGGGTAAATATTGATAAATATATATTATTTATTCAATACAGATATTTGATGATAAGGAACATTGTTCAGAAATTAAAAAGATTATTTTATATATGAGGAATTTTTTGGACATGAAGAGATGGGAGGGTATTGTAATTTTATATCCCCTTGATTAATTGCTATCCTTATGAGGTGAATCAGTAAGCTATCATTAAATGGGATTTTACACATAGTTTTGAACAATCTAATGAAGGGTCTTAATGGTAGAGGTATCATGATTCCTGCGATCATGACGTCCAATAATTTAGTATTTCCTTCATTAAGATATAAATTATTATTATGCATTAGATTTTCACAATGATATTATATATGTATTCAATTTATTCTTAGTTATTGATTAAATGGCATGTGTTTTTAGTCATTTACCATGTCATATTGACAATTCCTTATTTATTCATGATAGTCAAGTTATTTAAATGGAATATGTGTTCAATTATTTAACTTTACATATTTATTATTCCTTATCTATTCATGATATTCATGTAATTTAAAGGTAATATTTGTTTAGTTATTTACCTTTCCATATCTATTATTCCTTGACTAATCAGGATAGTAAAGTTATTGATTAAATTGAATTTTTTTTCAAATATTTATATTTACTAATAGATTGAGCCATATTATTTATGACATATTGATTATTTTTCATTTACTCATGATTACTTCCTCTTTACATAACTCTTACTTAGTATTTGATCTCAGCATTATTTTTTTATATTTCTAAAAAATTTAGGAAGTGTACTATGAATGGTATACAAGGATGTACAAGAGGAATAATTAATATTCCAAAAAAATAATTGAAATTTGTATATTAAAATGTAATATGGGAATCATGTTTGTATATATTTTACCAAGACTACTAGACTATTAATTCTTTTGTGATTTAATTCCTTGTATATTATGAAAATATAGTAAAGTAACCTCCATATCTAGGCTACTAGGGATAGTTTCAATACAAAAAAATATAACATTATGCTCTAAAATAACAAATATTGTATTTTAAATTAAACTAAATATTTTAAAATTTATAATTTTACTTATAAAATTAATATCTAATTATAAAAAAGGTTTATTAAATTTTTAATTCATGGTTATATCCTAATTATATCATAAAAATCATAATATTTTTATAAATGATATTTTGTACTATTCACTTAAAAATCAAAATTTTCAGAATAAACCTAAAAAATAATCATAATATAAAATTTTTTCCCATGAATATAAAAATTAAATTCATTTTTTTAAATTCAAACTCTATACTTTATGAATTTAAATTTTAAATGGAATCATATAATATATAGAAAAACTAATTTTATAGGAAAATGAATTTTTCATATATTAATTGTCCTTATTATTATTTCCTATTAATTACTAATTGAATTTGTGATAATATATTATTCCTATAAAAACATATTTCATTGGTAATAACCCATACTATATTTAGTTTCTTAAAATAAAAATTCATAGTACTTAAAATTACATTTTTAAGAAAACTCATTTTTATGTATAAAATGATCTAATTAGTTATTTAGCTATAGTAATTGAATTTTATTAGTGAACTAGTATTGAAAATGAAATTCATTTTTCTTTAAAAATAAAAATATTAAATTTATAAAGTGCATGTGATGTATAAATAATTTATTGCATTGATAATCACATATTTATATTATCTTACTTTCTACTTACATTATCTCTCAAGATATCCACATAAGATGTACGCATAAGATATGATATAGTGGTAGTCATGGGTGGTGGTTCAACTATCATGGATCTCATGGAAATTTACAAAAGATTTAAATTCTATCATATATTATTTCTTTCATACCATAATTTTTGGATTCTGGATTGGGTTTGGTCTAGAAAATACCCTAGTGACACCATCGATTTTCCAAGCTATTGAAAATAAGCCTCATAAGGAATTCATGTACTACTTGATGCCATCACTTCTACATTCTAAATAATTTTCATTATGTGATTACTAATATTTATACTAGAAAATTTAAAAGATGCGTCATAAGTTTAAAATTTAATAATTTTATTTTAAAGTATAATGGTTTCATTTTATTTTGTTGTTACATGTGAAACAAATTATTCAACATAATATTTATTTAAAGGGAAATTAATTCCAAAATTTCGGGGTGTTATATTCTTCCCCACTAAAATAAATTTCAACCTTGCAATTTTTAATTATCACTTACTAATGGAAATAGTTAAGGTCATCTAAAAGATATAAAAATCCCAATATATAATTCCTAAAGATATATAAAACATAAAAACATTGAAAAAGTGTCTTTTTCCTTATAATAGGATTATCCTTAATATTGATTTTTTTTCAAACCATTTGAGCCAAGTGACTATCATTATTTGGTATCAAGACACACATAATATAATTTTATTCTTAATTATATTCATAATCTTCCTTACATTTAAAGACTATCATAGGTTGATATGAAATGTTATTTCCTTATTCTAATAAATAACTTTTCCTCTATATAGAGAGAACCAATCCATTTCCATAATCATATTAAATTCACCTAGTGGAATGAAAATAAAATTTTCACTAGAAAAATTCCCATAAACTTCAACATTTAAAGCAATAATCCTACAACTATAAGTTTTTCTTCGATAAAAAACATCAAGTAGGTGATTTAATGCTCTTATAAAACATCCAAGATATACTTGAGAGCCTATAATCAAACTACAATAAGACATAGACAACTCAGAAGTGGAGGATAAGTGTACCTTAATTAACTTTATCCACTACAGTGATAGAAATTACATAGGTTTTCCATGTTCCTTAGTCTATGAGATTTATAAATCCTATTATCCTTATTATTCCAAGGTTATGGAATCAATTTTAATATTTCCAAAGATCCATTCATTTTAATAATTGAAGTGTGTATGGTGTATTAGTTGGAAATTTCATACCTTGCATTTTATTGGTAGACCTCCACATCTCTCTTTGAAAATAATATGATCAATGGCCAATCCTTTTATACTTGAAACATTTTCTTATTCCATTAATACATTCCCTTGAATGATTTTTCCCATATTTTTGACACGTGGGTAATTAAATATTATTTCCATTATCATCTTTGTAACCTAAAGATCCATGAGGATTCATCCTTCTTTTATTTAGTGTGTTTTTTAGTCCAACTTTGTTCAAATTATTAATCATAATTTTTGATAGTTGGTTTGGTAAAATCATAACAATTCTTTCTCCAAATCCTATCCCATTAAGTTTATCATTAGGAAAATATTTACACTATCCATGGAACCTTTCATTAACTTGATTACTTCAATATTAATCCATTAATAAAAGAAAAATGGGTTAATGAGGGTGATTAAAAATTGACATCATAAGAGGATTATCATAAATAATATCATTAAAAACTAAACCTTGAAATTTTTTACTCTTTAAAAACATCGCATTATCTTTCAGTTCAACTTAAATTACTCTTGGTTCAGTCTAAGTTTCTTTTTCTTGGTTTATTTTATACTCCTTTAGCCAATTCATTAATATTATAAATATTTTTTAATATTTTTTATAGAGAATGTGGGAAACTAAATCATATCCTCTGGGAGTGTCAAACTAGGTGTTCAGTTATGCCTCTTTATCATGCACTATGTTAAGATCAAACTAATACCCAATCATCTATTTCAGGGTTATAACCCCTAGGTACACCATTCCAAAATCCTAAATACATTTATTTATATCCAAACATGGATGTAATTTCAAGAAAAACATGCACTCTATACTTAAGAAAAAATTTAAAATACTTGTAATAGTTAGAATTATCCATAGATTTCTCGCTAGGGATTTATAATCTTAATCCTAAAAAATAACTAAACTAATTCCCAAAAATAATTAAACTAATCCTAAAAAATAAATGAACTCTGGTTTGTTGATAACTATAGAACCCTAGAAGTGTACTCTCATATCTGGTGTTAAATCACATATTTTACACATAAGAGTTTATACCATGTGAGATGAACCTAGCTAAGCATATTTTGTTTTACAACATTTCTATAAGATAAAAAATATATCTCATAATAACATGCAATCCCAAGAACAAAAGGTTTTGTGTGTTTGAGGATCAGCTACATAAGTAACTTATTTTATGGTAATTTTGAACATTTCTCTATAATTTATCCACACTAGACTCTTTTTTCTAATTCTCATAAGTTATACTCATCTTGATAACCTGGGAAATAGAAACATAAGAATGGGGTGAGCTTAAACACTTAGTAAGGGGAAAATTATCAATATTTCATCAATAGTTAGATCATAGGAATGGGATAAAACATGATCATGGGATAAATATCCTATTAAAAAGAATATAGAATAGTAATATTTCTCCATAAGTCCGGATATAAAGACATATAATCTCAAATTAACAAACATGTACCTAGGAATAAGAGTGTAGCATAATAAAATTATCCATTTATCATACATATAGTCACATAACAAAAACAATGTGTCATATTCATATCCAATAAAATCGTTGTGAACATGGATATCTACATCATGTCCACATTAAATCTTTTGAACATAGATAACTGCATTGTTTCTATGCTCAATCTTGTTAACATAACTAACTTCATCATTTCCACACTCAATATTGTGAACATATCTAACTAAATCATATCCATGATTAGTCTTTTAAACATATCTAAAAGCATCATGCCAATTTTCAATTTTTTGAACATTTCTAACTACATCATTTCTATGATCAATCTTGAGAATAAAGATAATTACATTGTGTCCATGCTCAATCTTGTGAACATAGCAAACTGTATCATGTCCACATTTAACATCATTAACTCATGAGATATAAAACCTTACCAAATTTATTTTATGGTTATATAAGATCTAACCCATCAATATTCATACATATGTGTTTCATAAGATATTAATAATTCATCACACCATGAAAACCCATGTAAAGAAAAAGGGTTTCATATCATTTCCAAATGGTACAGCATAATGTTGATATCAAAAGTAGATCAGTTGATACCAAACTCTAGTCATCCAAAAAGAGTATTTCATAGATGAATTTATAGAATGATTCATAAATCATAACCCAATAAGAGTAATATCATCTTGATTCAAAGAGTAAAATGTAAGAGAGGTGCAAAATATTCCTTAGAAAAAATTTATGAACCTTGTTGTAGAAATAAAAGGACATGAATCACCTTCAAAAATAATTTTCTATAAAGTAACATGATTAACCTGTTTAAAATACCACTTTAAAATAAATACCAATAATAGATCCATGAAAAATACATAAAGTTTTTCTCAAGGGAATGTGGAGTGGAAGATAAATTATTCATTTATGAAAAGGAAACAACTTTAATATTGTAAAATAAAAGTAGTGAACCCCACATCATAAAAAGAGTTATAAATGTTCCATTTTATAATAGGTAACAAGAAATTTTAATATCACCAAAAATAAAACATATTTTTATTTAAAAATAATAAAGGATAACTTTAGCAGGAATTGTGATTATGTACATGGAATAAAAAGATCTCATTTAGATATAATGGGAATTATTCATAATATCATCAAATATAATTAAGAGATAAATCCATAATTGTAATTCCATAGAAAATAAATAGGAAATTACTTATTATATCATTATAGAAAATAATTTAACCCTCTTATAAAAATATATTAAAAATGAATCATTATGTATCAAAAACAATAAGTTAGGTTAAGAAAACCACTAACCTTTTACTCCTGACTTCCATAAAAGTTATTTAAACTATTGTATAATAAAAATAACCACATTAATAACCTATTTATAAACCTTATTATTATATATTACCCTATATACTCCTCATTTATAATCAATTAATATACATTAATTTATTATTTATAATTTATTTTCATCATTGGATGTCAGTGGTTTTGATCATTTCTTGCATGTTTTAAAGTATTGATGTTTATCCCTAATCCTTGATACCAATTTTAGAAATCCTAGATTATATAAGGTACTTGAATGTGTGCATTATAATTATTTATAAATCTCTAATTCCATTCCATGATAATTTTATTCATGGCTTGTTAAGATGGATTTGATGATGTGCTTGTTTTGGTAATTTTTTACAAACAAAATTTAGTACGTTCATAACACACTAAATATTAATATTTCCCTTACATGACCATAATAATGTCATAAAAATAATTTTAATCCATTATATGAGTTCTTATAATCTTTTAATTAGGTTGGTGATGAAAAATAAATATTTTATTCAATGTAGGTGGTAGTATGCATGTACACATGAATGAAATTTTTATTTTCCTTATAATGGGAGAAAGATAGAAAATATTTTATCTTTTTATAATAAAAAAAATAAATAAATAATATATTTATTCATTAAAAACCCTTATAAAAATGAACTTTATTTTTCTTTAAAATTCAAAATTTGAAATGTATAAAAGACATGTGATGCATAAATAATTTTTAAATTGATGATTACATGTTTATATCATCTGAATTTCTACTAAAATAACCTATAAAGATCTCCATGTAAGATCTAAGAATATGATATTCTCTAGCGGAAACCGTGGTTTGTGGTTTTGATAGAATTGATCTGGTGGAAATTTTAAAAATATTGAACTTCTCTCATATATAATTTCCCTCAAACTGTAATTCTTGGACTTCAGATTGGGATTGGTCTAGAGAAAACCTTAGATATGCCACAACTTTCCAAGTTCAATTAAGTGATATTCATAAGGAATACTCGCACTACTCGATGCCATATCTTCTTATTTCTACATATTTTTTATAGTGTGGTTAATATCCTTTATACACACAAATTTTATAGATATATTATAATGATCAAAATTAAAACTTTTATTTTATAGTATCATGGTTTCATTTTATTTATATATTGAGTATGAAATAATCTATTCAAAATATTATTTGTTCTAAGTTAAATTAATACAAAGAAAAATTAGAATTACATTCTCCACCTTAAATAAATTACAACTTCATAATTTATAATTATCACTTACTGAAGGAAATACATAAGGTAATATAAAAGATAGACATGACTCAAGATATAGTTCCTAGAGAGATATCAATTATACAACCTTAAGAAACATATATTTTTCCTTATAATAGTGTTATCCTTAATATTGATTTTTTCCTACCATTTCATCCAAGAGACTATCACTATTCAGTATCAAGACCAATATCATACAATTTCCTTCTCAAGGGTATTTATAATCATCCTTGCATTGATAGGAAATCATAGGTTGATATGAAATATGATTTCCTTATTTCATCAAATATTTTTTCCTCTAAGTAGAGAGAACCAATCCATTTTCAAAATCACATTAAATTCATCTAATGGAAGGATAATATGATTTTCACAAGTAACATTTACATAAAACTAAAATTTAAATAAAATAAGCATATAATTATATCCTTTTCTTCAATAACCAATTCATTGAGGTGGTGATATAATGCTATGAGAAAATAACTTAAATACTAGAGTTCCAAGAATAAAAATCCAATGAGATACCCACAACTATAGAGTAGAGTATAATTGTACCTTAATTATTATGATCTACTTTAGTGATAGTCATTGTATAGGTTTTTCATTATTCCCTTGGTCTAGGAGGTCGTTAATGCCTATTATCCTTGGTAGTCTAGGGTTAGGGACTTGATTTTCATATTACCCTAACTCTATGAATTTGGATCATTGAAGTATGTATTATGTATTAGTTGGTACATTTATACTTTTCCTTAATTTTATGGGCACTTTATATCTCTTTGAAAATCACCATCTGGATGGCCAATTCTTCCATACTTGAAATATTTTCTTATTCCTTTGAGAAATTACCAGAGATTATTATTTCCACATTATTTGACACGTAAGAAATTGAATATTCTTTCCTTCATAATATTTGAAACTTAAAATTCCATGAGGGTCTATCCTTATCTTATTTGGTTTTTTTGGGAAACTAACTATATTCACGTTTTTAATCCAAATTTATGATAGTTTGTTCCGCATAATCAAAATATTTCTCACTATGACTCTTATCCCATTAGGATTCTCATTGGGACAATATTTACATTTTCCATGGAAACCATCATTAACTTAGTTACTTTAGGATTGGACCATTACTAAATCCAAAATAGGTTAATGTGAGTGATGAAAAAATGAACATCATAAGAGAATTATCATAAATAATCTCATGAAAAAATAATCCTCAAAATATTTTACTCTTCAAAAACATCACATTATCTTTCATTTTAACTTAAATTATTCTTGATTTTGTAGGGTTTATTTAGGTTTGGTTCTCACTTAATATTTAAGTAAATTCATTAATATAATAAATCATTTTTAATGGTTTGTAAAGAGAACAAGGTTCTACAAATAATATCATATAGGGGTGTCAATCTAGGTGTCAAGTTAGGAATAATTGTCATGCACCAGGTGAAGATCGATTTATTACCCAGCCAGCCTTTTCAGGGTTATTATCCCTAGGTATATATATTCTAGAGCCTGCATCCACTTTTTTTTTCCAAGCATGGATGTCATTTCTAGGAAACCACACACTCTATACTTTACCAAAATTATAGGATACTTCTAATAGTTTGACTAATCCATAGGGTTGTCACTAATGTGTTCTAATCCAAACAGAAATTACTAAATTAATCCCCATAAATAGAAAAACTAATCATCAAAAATAACTAAACCCTTATTTTATTACAATTATGGTACCCCAAACTCAAACTTCTGGGTTCATTTCTAAAAAATATATTTAACACATAATATTTTATAATAAGTGAAGAAATCAAAGATAGACATATATTTATTTTACATCATTCCCATAAGTTAAACATTACATGTCTTAATTAACAAATAATCCAAAGAACTAAATTATTAGTATATTATAGTATTAGGTAATTAAGAAACTTATTTTATGATGCTTGTGAACATTTGTCCATTATATAGCCTTACTATACCCCCTTCTAGATTTTTCACAAGTTATACTCGTCTTCATGACCTAGGGAATTGAAACATAAGAAAGAAGTGAGATAAAACCCTTAGTAAGGGAAAAACATATCAAAATGTAATCAAGGGTTAGATAATAAGAATATGAGATAACATGAGAATAGGATAAATATCATAATAAAAATATCGTAGAATAATAAGAGTTATCAATAAGTGATGATAGTAAGAAATATAATCTCAAATTAACAAACATATACCATGACCTAGGTGTGTGAGATAATAAATGTAATATGTGGATAATAATGATAGTCTTATAACATAAAAAGGTGGAATATTCATATCAAATCAAAACATTTTGAACATAGCTAGTTACATCATATCCGCACTCAATCTTGTAAACATATCTAACTGCATCATGTCCATGTTTAATCTTGTGAACATAGTTAAGTGCAATGTGTCCATGAAAAATATTGTGAACATGGCTAACTGAATCATTTCCATTATCCATTTTTTTAACATAGCTAACTACATTATATTCATGCTCAATATTGTGAACATATCTAACCACATTGTGTCCACCTTCAATCTTGTGAATATAGTTTACAATATCATGTCCATGCTTAATCTGGAAAATACAACAAACTACATCGATTACACACTCAAAATCATTAACTATTTAGATATAAAAACATAGACAATGAATTTTAGGGAAATATAAGACTCCATACATCAAAATTCATACATGTATAATCCATTATATATAAATAGTTAATCACACAATGAAAACCAATGGAAATAAAATGGGTTTCATATCATTTACAAATGGTATTGCATAATCATGATTTCAAAAGAAGATTGGTTCATTCAAATATTAAATAATACAAAAGCAATATTTAATAGAGGAATTTATATGATTATTTATAAATCATAACTACATGGGAGTAATATCCTACCAATTAAAATAGTAAAGTGTAAGCAAAATGTAAAAGGGTATTTAGAAAATAATTCTTAACTATGTTCTAAAAAAGATGAAATTACAAGTCACCTTTACAAATAATTGTCAAGAAAGTAACATGAAAAACATTTTAAAATAGTAATTTAAAATAAATACCAATAATGAATCCCAAAAAGGTTTTAATGTTTTTCCTAAGTTAATGTGGAGAGGAATATAAAATATTCAATCAGGAAAAGGAAACCACTTTATTATTTTAAAATACCTTTATTGAAACCCACATACTAAAAAGAGTTATAAATATTCCATTTCAAAGGGGTGAAATATAAATTTAAAAATAACTAGAAATAAAACATGTTTTTAATTCTAAATATTAATAGAGAACATTGATGGGAATAATTAATATTGATATGGAAGAAAAATATCTCATTTAGAGAGAATGAAAATTATTATTATTATCATCAGATTTTATGAAAATAAAAATCCATTAATGTAATTACCTAAAAAATGAGTATGAAATAAATTAAAATATCATCCTTTATTATAATAAAACAAATTTATAAAAACTTATTGAAAAATTAATCATTATGAATGAATAAAAGTGCACTCAAGAAAACACCTTACCTTTTATTCCAAAATAACACAAAAGATATTTATCCTCCTATATAATAAACATAACCATTTAATTAAAAAAAATTAAACCTTATTCATATCTATTACCATATATATTCTTCATCTATAATTATTTATTATAAATTTCTTATTTATTAATACTTTACTTTCATCATTGGATGTTAGGGATTTTGATCATTTTGTTCTTTTTTTAAAGTGTTGATGTTGATCCCCATTCATTGATACCAAATTCATAGAATCTACATTATCCAAGGTAGTGTAACATATAATTTATAATTATTTATAATGATCTAATTATATCCCATGATAATTTTATTCATGACTCATAAGGATAGAATCTAGTGATGAGATTGTTTCTGTACTTTTTTACAAACAAAATTTGGTATGATAATAATGTGTTAAATATTAATATAACTTTCACAGAACATTTATAAGGTCAAAAACATAACATTAATTTGATTTATAAATTCTTATAATCATCTAATTAGGGTGGTGATAAAAAATAAATGCATCGTTCCAATGAGTTGGTAGTAGGAATGTATACAGGGATTATGTTTTCATTTTTCATAAAACAGGAGAAAGATAAAAAATATTTCATTTATTTATAATATTAAAATGGTAATAAAAAACATATTTTTTAATTATGTTCCCTTATGTAACCATTTATGTATGTTGGTTATGAAAAAATAAAATAGGTTACTTCATAAAGGCAGTAGTCTGAAGGTGCGCACAAATGACATTCTCATTTTTTTCTAAGGAGGAATGGTGGATAATGGTTATACCAGAAATATAATAAAATTTAATTATATAAATAATATTTATTTAAATAAATAATAATTTTAAAATATATTTTGGATGATAAATATTGATATGAAAAATGATTAAGAAGTGATTAGTACTTCTGTAGAGAGTTTTAACCTTCTCCTGGAGTACCTCTTAGAAATAGAGGATTGAGGGATTTAAATTGGATATAGGGGATGAAATTATTGGGATATGGATCTATAGGAATTAAAAAATGGTATATGTTGATGAGGAATTCTAAATTTAGAGTGTGTATAAAGGGGTGTGGAAGCCTCCTTTTTTACGTGAGGGGAGTTCCATTTTGGTAATAATACAAAAGGACAAGTCATTATTCAAGACAAGTGACTCAAAAAGTGGAAAATAATATAGGGTAAGAGTGTGGGTCAATCCTCCTCTCAAAAACTCATTTAGAGATAATTGTGTAGTGATTTTAGGTTTTTCATCCTTTATTTTAACTTTTTAGCAAAATTAATTTTTACCATAGTAACTTTTTTTGAAATTTGATAACTTATTTTTATACTAAAAATAAATTTAACCTTATTAGATAATTTGGATATTATTATTGAAAATATAGAAAAATAATAATATTAAATTACTATAAATGATAAAAATTAATTCTAAAATAATAAGTGTTTAATGAATAAAAATAGTCTTAGAAAAATATAACTTTATATTCTAAAATGTCAAATATAGGTTTGTAAGTTAAACATAATGTTTTTAAATATATAATTTTACTGATTAAACACATATTTTTTGAATAAAAATGTTTCATAAATTTTTAATTCATTTTTATGTCCTAATGAAATCATAAATGAAATGGTGTTTATAAAATCATTATTTGGTACTATTCAACTAAAATCAATCTTTTGTGGAAAACCCAAAAATTAATCCTAAAAAAATATTTATTTTATAAATCTAAAAATTAAGTTTATTTTTTAAAAATTAAAATTATAGTATTTAGTAATTAAATTTTTTATATAAACATAGAATATAATGAAAATTATTTTATAGGAAAGAGGATTTTTCAAGTAATAATTTTTTTTATTCTTATTTCTTATTGATTACTATCAAATTAGTGATAGTATACTATTACTATTGAAAATATATGTTATAATAATTAAACAATAATATATTTAGTTTCTTAAAATAAAAATTCATGTCATTTAAAATAAAAAAAATTAAGAAAATGCATTTTTAAGAAAAAAAATAGTCTTATTAGTTACATAGCTACACTAATTAAATTTTATCAATGTATTAGTATTAAAAATTTAAATTATTTTTATTTAAAGGTAAATATGTGAAAAATAAAATACATGTGATATATAAATAATATATTACATTGATAATTAATGTTTATGTCATCTTAGTTTCTACTTACAAAACCTCTCAAGATCTCTACATAAGATCAAAAAATAAGATATTATCTAGTGTTAATCATGGGTGGTGGTTCAACTAGAATGGATATCATGAAAATTTATACAATATTGAAATTCTCTCACATATAATTCTTATCATAACATAATTTTTGGTGTTTGTGTTGGGCTTGTTCTAGAGAAAACCATAGTGATGACACCTCTTTTCCAAGCATAGAAAAATGAGCCTCATATGGAAGAATTCTCCTACTCAATTCCATCTCTTCTCCTTTACACATAGTTTTCATAATGTGGTTATTATCATCTATACCTACAATTTTAATAGTTATATAATAATTTTAAAATTTAATAATTTTATTTTAAAGTATCCAGGTTTTGTTTTAGATTGGTGTTGTATGTGAAACAAGTTATTCAACGTAGTATTTATTTAAATGGAAATTAATACCAAAATTTTGGTACATTACAAGTTGACTAAAATTCTAGGGGAAACATTCATTTATGGAATAATAGGTTAATATTTTATATAATAGATATTTTTTTAGTTCTATAAATTACATGAGGATTGTAATATATGATTATAGTAGTTACAACAAGCATAAAAGTTAACTTTGTTGACATGGAAAGCACACAGTGAAAAAGGGAACAATATTTTTTTATTTAAGTAAGTCATAAATATACTAAAATGAGGACAAATAATAATACTAAAAAATAAAATATAAAATAACAAGGTGCTACAATTTTTGACTAAAAAATATTAACTATAAAGATAAATGAGCAAACAATTCACCTCTGTGTTACTTACTTATAAATTTCATCACTACAGAATCACTCTCTTAGACAAAGGTATATTTTGGTTCTTTTACATACAATTAATTTATGTGAGAATGTTGAGAATTATTTTCAAAGAATTTCACTATTATAAGAATAGATAAACTAGGAATAAGAAATTTTAAATTTAATCTAATATCTCTTAAAAGAATAGGGGATGACATCTAGGTGTTACCAAATATCACAATATAATTTTTGTTTTTATTAGTCCCTAATTTGGTATAATTTATCTAAAGGTCATTTTACTAAATTATTAAGTAAGTTCTTACTTTAAGACACAAGATTTTATAACCACCTTACCCTCCACTCTATTATGTTTTTTTAAAAGTTTTCTTCCAATTACTAGTTAGCCCAAAATTTCAAGGATTTTCTAGACTAGTCATATTGCATGAACATTTTGACATATTTTTTAAATAGACCCCAACATTTTATCTTAACTATTTAAATAATTTTTTTAATAATTATGGGTATTATATAATTTTAGAGGGTATATTTATAATCTTTCAAGGAATCTATTACCCCTCATAAGGATTTAATCAGTATTATAAAAGTAATAAATTATAAACACTTTTATATCGATAAATAACATTTCCATATCAAAGATATAGATTAATAAATTTTTTCCTTCCCAAAAAATAATTTCAATGGTTGGGTATATATTAATTAAATAACAAAAGTCCCTTAATAAAAAAACTCTTTATTATTCACTTCTAGTTTAAAAGTTCATCAAACATGATCTTAGCCACACACTCTGTTTGTTAAAGTGTGAAAACAAGATTTATGTGTTCAATCAAGGTTTATTTTTAGGATTTATGAATCTGTTAAAGTTAAACCATATTGTAAATCATCGCTCTATTAATATTTTCATGATAAAATCTAAACAATCATCAACCATTAAATAAATTCAAATAAATCAAGAATTTATTGTAGATTATTAAGAAGTATAATCTAACCATTCATGTGTCACTTTAAAGAAAAATAAATAAATTGATATATCAAAATAATATTAAAACATTTGATTTTAATCATATAAATGCATGAATTCCCAAATGATCCCTATGTCCAAGACATTGAGTAAACATGGAATATATATTAAATCAATACCATGTATCCTAATCATATATTATCAATTATCTTAGTATATACTTACTAGGTTGATGAATATATCATGTTTAATTAACCTTTACGTAATAGAACATCCCAAGACCGTAACCCAAATAGATAAGTGCATCAAATGTAGTATCAAGTTATGACCATACTGTCCTGACCCATCTCAACAGGGCTTGTGTCTCGAATACCCCAAGTCTGCCTCCAATAGGCCAGGGGGTGGCAAAGAGCGCCAAGTAGGCTTATCAAAAACATGGGAGTCCTTATCCTAGTGTACCTTTACACATACACACATCTCCAAGCCCATAGAATGATGATATATAAAACAATTGATAATCAGTCATGCATACATTTATAATTCCACCATCAGAGTATGACAAAAATTAATGGAAAGAAAAAGGTTCAAATAAAATACCAAAATAAAGAAACTAAAAACAAGTACAATATGATAATTGGGTGAAAATTTTTGTCAATGTAACTGTTGGAACACACCTCAGTCTGTCCGGCTCACTAAGCTCTAACTGGTCTGGGTCCCTCTAAGACTTTATCAAAAGGTCAATCATCTGCATGAGACATGACCCATGTAAAATAACATGCAGGGCTGAGTATAATAATACCCTGTATGACACCCTGAAATCACTAAGCATATAGGATCAAGAATAATAATTGGGTCATCATAGGTATGTGTTAAAGACATGTTACAAGAACTTCTAGATATACTCATAGTAGACACACAATCTCAAGTAAGATCATAATTGTACTTCCAACCTAGGATTCCATCTTGAAGGTTCTACATACCACTCCTTACAAGAGAACACACTACACAAGTAAGATAGCACCGATGATGTCCTTATGAGAGGTTGTTCTCGTCAAGTCTTTTCATAAGAATCACACACTAGAAGTATAAATAGATCAATACATAATTGGGGATCATGGCTAAGGCCATGGGGTATACCAATAACCCAGACTGAATTAACCTTATAAGTAGAGGATCAATACCCTAATAGTGTTAGTCATGATGATACCAAGAACTCCACATAGGGAAATTATGATGATATAGTATCTCACTCTAGGCCTCATGGAAGGATTCCAACAACTCCATCCAGGACTGAAGTTCATCCAAAGAGATCAGCATCTTATATATAAGATTTTATTCCATAATAAACCCTCATGGAAAGGATCAATGGAATATACCCAAATGAAAATTTTCCAAGATAAAAAGTAAAATGGATCCAAACCTTTTTTAAAGAGGTACACAACATAAACTAGTGGTACACAGCATGTCCCTTTGACACTTGGTCCTTCCCGTGTATCATGGATTTTTCCCAGGTCTATGTTTGTTCCTGAGTACATGATTTTTCTAAATCCTTGTACTCCTAGCCATATTCGTGTCCGGGTAGCTATGTTTGTGTTCATCTAGTCGTGCCCATCTCCATGTACCTTCTTGGGTACATGCAGAGTCACCAAATCGATTCACATGTCGTATGACAGATTTCACATGCCTTTTGATACTTAACTCCACACTAAACCCTATCATTGTAGATAGTGCCCCACAAACTACATGTGTTCATTCCTTACACATCATTCAGTAAAGAATTTACAAAAAAAGGTAGAACATCCCCATGCACCATCACCTTATCCTCCAACCACTGATCTAATCACAAATCACATCCGAGAGTATGGATCTTGTATGGTCAAGCCTCATCATCACTACTCACTAGAATCTAACCTTCTAACTCACTAGGGAAACTTTAGGATACATCATTCATAGTCGCATCATCAAACCAAAATGAATGTAAATCAACAGAACAATATCGTTCTGTCATAACCATCATCACATCTCAATCCATATATCGATATCATTCTAGTTTTGTGATGACAATCCATTTCTATATGAAATGGGTGTGCAATGATTCTTTATCCTATATTTTTCAAACCACCATAAAAAATGAATGTCGGTGATTACTACATGAATAATGGTGAGAGAAATCCAAGAAATATGAACAAGAGGAAGAAACATGTTCCACATTTGGTTAGAATCGATCCATTTCCATTAGGATAAAGAAAGAAGATCCAAATTAAAAAATTCTCCCAATAATCCCCACAGAATAACCCTTATCCGCATTCTGATCAAACTGTGAACTAATCCATTAGTCTATTGATTCACGTTCATCATAGGAGAAATCACAAAGGGATAATTCCAAATAAAAAATTCCTTACTTCGATATGGATCGATCTCTAATGAATAATGAATCCATGCCACTTTTGTTAGTGATTTCCTTGAGTTTGGTCACATACTAATCATCGATCCATGATCCGGTCATTGCTCACTAACAAAAGATCCTCCAAAAATATCTCAAAAATCTCTATGGTTCTGTGGATAACCCTAGGACTTTTTTCATAATAGCGTATTTATAGACCAAAACCAGGTCATGGAAATTAATTAAATAATTTTTTTAATCAGTTAATTTATCTAAATATTTTCCCACAGCCGCTCATAACCGGAACATCCGACTCAATTAAAGGTTATGTCATACCTAGGGTAACACCCATGATCCAACTCAACAGCAGCCTAAGATTCCTGATTTGAGCCTTTGTTTGATAATTATTCCACTTTTATAGGAAAACAATGCATGTGTGATATTTAATATAATTAATATATTACAAACATTTATTCTGGGCCCACGGGGCCTCAAAATCACACTCCATCTCAGTTCCTGGTCTTTAAAATATTTCTTTATGTATTCTAAGACTTTACATGGGAAAAAATATGTTACATTCTCCCCACCTTAGGGATTTATATCCTGGAAATAAAACATAAATATTATACGAAGAGATGTGGGTACTGATCACGCATCTAGGTCTCACACTCCCTGGTGCTCTCCTAAAGATTCGTATCCTACAACCAAACACACACTAAAGGATTCACCCACCCATAAAGGATCCTCTCATACTAATCCTCAATCTATACTGGGTACTCAAAAAAGGAAGCTTTATCCCCGATGTCTAGCTCTACCTAGTCAAACACATGTGAAGGGTCATACACGTACCACCTCAGCTGCGACGCGTGGAAGACGTCATGTACCAAGTCCAATAGTGGTGGTAAAGCTAAGTAGTACACCACCTTGTCAAATATATGTGGTGCTTATAAAGTGCTAATGAACATATGATATATCTTGACACCCTATCCAAATCTATGCAACACACATCAAGGTGACACACGCCGAAACACATGGCCTCCATCCTCTAACACCAAAGGCCTCCATCGTTGGTTCGCATAAGAATTCGGATGGCATTGTGTAGTCCTCACCCACTCCTGGATGATCAAAAACTTCTTTGTTGTGTCTCACACCAACTCTGGGCCCATAAGTGTTGACTCTCTTGGGTTGATCTATCACAGCGGTGACCTATAGGGTCACCCATAAAATGCCTCAAACGATTCCATATTTATGGTGTAATGGTTTCTATTATTGTAAGAAAATTCCACCAAGGGTAGTTTATCCTCCCAACTATAGCCAAAGTCCAACATGAAAGCCTGTAGAATCTCCTCTTATACCTGATTGCTCTGCTCATTCTAGTCTTCAGTTTGGGGGTGAAATGTTGTGATCAAATGAAATTGAGTCCCAAAGGACACTTGAAATCTCTCATATAACCGATATTTGAATTTAACATCATGTTCAAAAATGATATTCAATGGAACTTCATGGATTCATACTATATCCTTTATGTGGAGGCGTCATAAGCTCTATAGTGAACTCTACTCTCGAATAGCTGGGAATTGGAATGACTTGGTGATTCAGTATACGATCACACAAATGGAATCATGTAATCTATAAATTCATGGTAACCTCATCAAAAATTTCATGGATATCCCATAACACTTTAGCTCTAGTGCCTCAAGGGGTTGAGGTATACTCGTTGGAACCTGGTGCTCAGTCATCACTTATTGAGAAGGAATTGAGAGAAAAACTCTACAACTCCCTTCTTCATCCCTAGCCACCAAAACTGATGTCATATATTCACGTACATATTTTCCACCCTTGGATATACCATCAAGTGATATGTATGAAACTCTCTCAGAACCTCCCCCCACAATGTCACTAATACCATCATCCATCCTCTAAAATGTAATAAATTCTCCCCAACTTCATAAAATCCATCAGAAGCATGTCCAATGGATATCTGAGTACATAGGGTCTCAAAATCAGTATCCTCAAGTTGTTCCTCCTTGTATCACTATAAAAGTGGAGGGGAAACAACCATTTACTAGAGGTAAGATCTTTCATCCCCATCCATAAAGGATAACTTCAATGAGTCCAAATGATCGTTTGCCTTACTTAGTAACTATGAACAAGATCTCCAGCTGAGAACATCTTCTAGAACATTACCCTTCACAAGAGTATAGAAAATATTGAATTCATAATCTTGGAAGAACTCTAGACATCATCTATATCACAAGTTAGGATTATTCTAATGGAATATATACTTGAGAATCATGTGGTAAGAATAGATGATAAATTTCTTGTCTATCAGGTAGTGTCAACAGATCTTTAGGGAGAAGAATATCGGTGTTAACTCATGATTGTAGGTCACATAGTTCTACTCATGTGGTCACAACTGATGCGATCCATAGGCAATAACCACCTATATCTACATTAAAACACAACCAAGATTAGCCCTTGATGCATTGTATAACACTACGTACTCGACACCCTCCTATGGAAATATCAATATGGGGGAACTCGTTAGTATCTATATCAACTCCTAAAAAACTAGGTGTAACTTCCTTTTCAAAATTTAATGTTTCCTATTTTAGGAAAAAACTTTCAATGGAGATGATATCTTAGAGAAATCGGGTATGAATATCTGATAGTATCCTATCAACCTAAGGAAACTTTGTACCTCTGTCATGATTTTGATTAGATCCCAAGAGAACACAGCCTCGACCATCACTGGGTCTACTATTACACCATATTATAAGATAATAGGTCCTAGAAAGTTGACCTCCCTAATCCAAAATTGGAACTTTGAGAGATTCTCATAAAGACGGTGCTCTTGGAGTTCATCGAGAACCTTCTTCAAGTGTCCCATATGCTCCCCCTCATACGTTGACTACACTAGGATATCATCGATGAAGATGAACATGAACTGGTATAAAAAAGGGTAAAATATCTAGTTCAAGAGTCTAATGTTAATGACTATGTATTTATCACACCAAATGGAATCACCAAGTACTCATAGTGACCGTAATGACATCAGAAATCCATCCTTAGTATATCCTCATCCTGTATTCACAACTAGTGATATCCAAATCTGAGGTCAATCTTCAAGAACCATCATTCCCCTCTCAATCGATAAAATAGTATATTGATCCTTGCTAGTAGATACTTTTATTTATGGTCACCTAGTTCAGGTGATAGTAATCCACACACAACCTCAAGATCCTGTCTGCCTTCTTAGTGAACAAAACTGGGGCTACCTATGGTGAAACACTAGGTCTAACAAATCCCTTCCTCTGAAAATACTCTAACTGCACCATCATCTCATAAGTCTCTATGGGGTCCATTAAATATGATGCCATAGATATGAGGGTCATTCTTGGTTGTAGATCAATACAGAATTATATCTCTTGGTGGGGAAGTAAGCTCAAAAAATTATCCATAAATACATCCTCATACTCCACCACCAATGTAGAAAACTGGAAACTCAAGGAATCCATTGTATCAAGGGTCATGTTATACAACTGGTGTGTAGTCGGTTGTACCCTCCCACGAATGTGTCCACCCTACTCTGCCTCAGTTTCCTTTTCAACCATAAAGGAAAACCACATCCCATCATTGTGGAATCACCGTATCCCCTATCTAAAATAGTCTATATAGGCCTAAACTGTAGATAACCAGTCAATAACTAATATGATGTCTTAAGGACTCATCGTTTCTACATAGAGATCCAAAATAAACTCTTACCTCTAAGAGTCAAGTCACATCCTTGGCAGAAGTGTGTGATTTCTAACTCGCCACCAGTAGGAGTCTCTAAGCGCAAGGGTCAAGCCCATGGCTCAATTGGAATCTCCAAGTCTCAAACCAAATAAGTGGTGATAAATTAATGACTTGAACTAATGTATATAAGTACTAAATAAAATATATAAATGACACAAACCATACCACATATCATACCTGGAGCCTCTGGGTCATAATCCTCGTCCACCTGTAGCTGTCCCTATAACTTTTTTCTAGATTCTTGAGCATAGCGTGGACCACCTAGGTATGGTGGTGGTAACAATTCAAAAAATCTACCACTGCCTGGTACTCTCCTAGCTCATCGTCCATGTCTTCCACCCAACAGAATTACATGCTCCTACTGCTTACTCTTCCAAGGCAACCCATCTTTTACCTCTCTATCATCCATAATTAAAGTCATAAAATCTTGGGAAAGATGTCCCCGACCATCACAAGAGTAATAATAGATCTTCTTAGGATAAATAGATCTATTATGTGATCCATATACTGCAAATCCTCTCTCATTGGAACTCCCCCAAAAACATCTCGCATTTCCAGATCATTAAGTCTGTCTTCGGTTACTTTTCATTGAAGCCTCCACTCTTGTGTGCCCACTATCGGCACAAAATTTCTTTGTATTCTAATACAGGAATCTCTCGACTAACAAAGAATAAACCAACACCCCAACATAGGTAGTAATTCATATAGTTATCACGTCAACTTAGATGTCTATAAGTGGTCCTCTCTCAAAGGTCTGAGCCAAAAAAAACTAATCACGCACCATATCCATTGTGTGCCGAGATAGGTTGGTGAACCTTGATGAAAACTCATCAACAGTCATACTATCCTGCTGAATCTATAGAAGCACCTAGAAGATCATATCCCTCAAGAAAGGTCCTCTTTGAAAATGATCTAAAAATTTGACCATGCAAGACTCACCTCATCATATGACTGGGTCACTAAGCCCCATAATCATCTTTTAGAGACATGAATAAGGCTCACTTATAGTACCATAATCTAGTTTGAAGGTGTCTGGACAAGATGGAAGAGTCACATCATAGCCTCAAGCCAATCCTCAGCCGCACGTGGGTCAGGAACGACTCAAAACCTGATGGGTCACTATTACTGAAACTTATAAAATGCGCTCAGCCTGCACACCTCATATTCTAGTACTATTGGTACCATATCATCCTAGAAAGATGGTGGTAAGACTGTTACACCACCCAGAGGTAACACCTCTTGAATAGGTCCCTGTATTGAAGCCTCATCACTGTGGGGATCATCCTCATGATCCTAATGCAGAATCCCAACTAGAAAACATTAGGGAGGAATTCTGAAATAGACAAGATGTACCACGACCAATGAGTAGATCTAGAGAGTTGACTCAAGAAGGACATGAAAACTACAACCCATTTCTATTTTCTACATGTACCAATGTTTTTTCCTACAAAAAATATATACATGTACCTACTCTAAATTTTGGAGATCAGATTCCTAGTGTATGGATAGATCAACTCTCATACCAACACTGGAGTCCCTGGCTGAATATATAAAGTTGAAACACTTAGCATTGTTTCCATAAACCCCAAATCAATATCAAAAACACTCTTCCTCAAGTAGAGCCAACTCCTATAATTCTAATTTTCGATAACCCTCCCCAACAAGGCCAATATCACGACTACCCTAAGCCCTCCTCCAATAGGCCAGGGGATGGAAATCGGCATTGAGTAGGAATATCACACACATGGGATCCCTTAACCTAATGTACCTATACACAAGCACATATCTCGAATCCCATACAATTATGAAATATAAAACAGCTGATAACTATGCATTCATACATTTAAAATATCACCATCAGAGAATGACAACATGTACTGAAAAAAGAAGGACAAATACAAGGCCACCACCAAGAAACTAAAAAAATCCAACCAAATAAGTGGGTGAGGATTGCTATCAATGTAACCACATAAACACACCTCGTTCTATCCAAATCACTAAGATCCACCTAGTCCCTATAATAATTGATCAAAAGTTCGATCGTCTACATATTATATGAGACTTGTGGAAAAATCCCATTTAGGGGTGCGTATAATAATACCCAATAGAACAAAAAAAATCAGTAAGCATATAGAATCAAGAATAATAATCATCTCATCGTAGTTCTGTGTCAATAGAATTTAACAAGACTATCTATATGCACTCATAGTAGACACATAGTCCCAAGTAACATCACAACTGTATTTCTAGCCTAGGATTTCTGCTCAAAGATTCTACATACCACTCATTACAGTAGAACACATTCCACGAGTCAGATAACTTTGATGAAATCCATCTGAGAGGTCATTCTATCCGGGTCTCTCAATAATAAGTACATGCCATAAGTTTTAAGAGATTGATATTGTAAAGACCTAACCCCAGTTTCCCAATTTCAGTGCCTTATTAAATTACATTAACATGATTACAAGATAGTCGTATCCTGAAATAATGAATAGTGTAGTATATTTTAAAATCCATATACATACATAAGTTCAATCATTATAAATTGAAATGAAAAACAACAAATAAGTTCAATTGGGAACATCCACCACTCTAAGATTATCCTAGCAAGTCAATCATAATATACCTCTTCATGTCTTGGGAAAAATGAAACATAATAAGGGGTGATCTTAGATTATCAGTAAGGGTAAGAAATACAGAGGAAGATATCATAAACATAAACTGTAGGCACGGTGAATAATTGAAAACACATGCCTCTAAAAATAATGAACTTGAACATTATGGTAGGAATATGAGATGAGTAAATAATTCTATAATAAAACATAATCATGGGTATTATACTAGTCAAATAACCATATGAAATTTCAATTACTAGATTCATAATGAAGAAAATTCATATTATGGACATTCTGAAACATACTTCCAGGGCCTCGGCTAAGAAATCTAGAAATTATTAAGGCCTCAACCAAAACTATATCAAAAAAGGGGCAAGGCCTCAACCAAGTCCATATTTTTTGTCTCATGATACCTACCGATGCATAGAGGGGATATAACGGGCCCCAACCGTCACATTATAAGCCAATAAATTCTTCATATGAATGGATATAAACATAAAAAACATATAAATTCATATTGAAACTAACATATTAAATGAAAATAACTTTCCCCGAACATTAAGCATAAACACTAACTATTTAGAGTAAATTAGTGAATGGTTTTAAGATAGCACACAGAAATCCAAACTAATCATAAACCATTCAATTAAATATTTTATATGATATCATAAAATATTAATCCCAATAATACATAATAATCAACAAGAGTGTTGAAATAGATGAAGATACTCTTATAAAATCATCGAGTAATTCTTGAGATAAATACTCTTTTACATTGAAAAGAAGTGTTATTTTAGAAATGTATTTGTATAAAACTAGAAGTTAAGTAAGATATTAATTTTCATAACAAAATTAGTGATTTTAGAAAAATAATTTTTTCTAAAAATAGATTATACAATGCCATTGAAAATAGGTAAGAATTTGGGAAATTCCCTTGAATCGGGCATATATTTCAGAAAGAATTTTCAAAGTTCCTTTTAAAACATGTAACTCCCATGAAAGAAAAAAGTATTATGGTTTGTACACAAACATATAAAATTTAAAAATAATTTACAAGTAGTACATAAGAATAGTTATGAAATTAATTGGGATAGAGAGAAACAAAGAGTAACCCGAAAGAAAATGGAGGTTTGGGTAGGAAACCCTTACCTTAAGTCTGAAGGTGTTCCTCACTTGATCTTAATGACCTAAATAATAAAATTTAGGTTCATAAATTTATGATTCCAGAAACTCCTATACATTTAATTTATTTATTATAACCTTATTAGGTTAATTCATATCCTTTTGATGGGTTAATAGATTCAATTTCATTGTTTGGGAGCATTTTCTTCCTTAGTTTTCAGGATCGATTTACTTATATTCATGAACGGATAAACATGTAGAATGAGAATGGTTTTATAGAATATAAGTTTAATTTCATTAGTGAAAAAATATAATATTACATGGTTATAAAAAAAAATTGGTTATTGGGAGTGAAGATGAATCATTATATAAAACATTAATGATAATTGTTTGGGTTAATTGGTTGTTTTTTATCACAATAAACTCATTTTGATTTATAAATTAATATCATGTGTAAAAAAGGATTCCAGAACCTTAAATAAGTTATAACACATATATTATATTCTTTTTCAACCATAAAAATGGTTTCATGGCCATAATTGAAGAAGATAATATAAATTGAAAACATGTCATCCTTGAATGTGATAAATTAACACATCTCAAATGATGTTTTCATTTCTAGTATAAAAGAAGTGGAAAGAAGATATGATGAAGAATAATTTCTTTATAATAAAAACATTCCATTACATTTAAGGTATTGTATTCATCACAACATTTGGATGAAAGGAAGTGAGGAAAGAAAAATAAAAAAAGTAACTTGAAATAAAGGAAATGAAAAGTGGAATTTACCTCTTGAAGTAATCTTCCTTGAGAGCCTCTTTAGGGGAAAGGTTTTTGTATTTTTATGAGAAAAAGGGATGATGGAAGTGGTGAAGGATCTATGGAATATATTTTAGAATATTATAGGAAAGGAACAATTCTTTAGAGGAGTGAAGAGAAGAGGGGGTGAGGGGGGTTTTATAGTGGAGGAGAGGGGTGATTTTTGAATATCTTATTCATTATTTTATTATTTACCTCAGACAAACAATAGTGTTGATTCTTGTGACCAAGTATAGTAATATGTTAATGTGAGTTTGAATTAAGTGTTTTTACATCAGCCTTACATCACCTATGACTCAATAAATCATGTATTTAGCATTTATCATAAATTATCATATTTTACTATTCCCCCAAAATTGAAGTATTTTAGAAAAATCCCAAAAATTCACTCCGACCATTTTTTGATGTGTAGAATTAAAAAATGAAATTCATTTTTTAAAAGTAGTTTTCTAATTATTTTTAATCTAACTTTAAAATAAAATCATATTTTATTCGAAAAAAACACCATTAAAACTATAACTCATTTTATAAAACCTTGAAAAATTAATTAAGGCCCCATAAAATTATCTTATAACCATAAGAAAATAAAATAATAATTTATGATTACATTTTATGAAAATAAATTCCCAGTTTAAGCTATTAAATTAATCATAAAATTTTAATTAAAATATTTATGACAAACAAATATACTCATACTTGTACTATGATCGTTCTTCAATTATAAGATGTCTAAATTGTATTTATACATTCATGGGTGATGTTTTTATTTTTTTGGACAATTTACTATTCATAAGAGTAACATTACTAATAATTAGGGTATGTTACTACTCATAAGGGAATGTTACTATTCATAAAAAACTAAGTTGATTCTATCAGACTCTAAATATCACCCTGAATGCAACCGTGTATGTCAGTTCTTCGAAATTCAAATCACAAAAGTAGAAAAATTATGTTTAATGGCTAGGTTATAACAAAGTTCTATTTTGTGGAGACTCAATGTTTCATTCATTTATTTATAAATCCTTGGGGTGTTACATTCTCCCCTCCTTACAAAAATTTCATCCCCAAAATGACTAGAATGTTACCACACAAAAATATTTGGGTAGTTCTTCATCATAATCTCCTTAGACTCCCATGTTGCCTCTTTGATTTTCTGATTTTTCCAAAGTATTTTTACCAGTTGAGTTGTCTAATTCCTCAACACATGTTCTTTAGTGTCCAGAATCGGGATATGCTCTTCACAGTAAGATTCATCAGGTTCCAATTCTATACCTTCAGAAGTGAGAACTTGTGTTGGGTCTAGCATGTAATTTCTCAGTAATGAGACATAGAACACATTGTGAACTTTAGATAGGCTAGGTGGAATATCCAAATGATATGAAATAGCTCCAATTCTCTCTAGAATTTAAAAGTGGACTATGTACATAGGGATAAGTTTCCCTTTATTTGCAAATCTTATAAAACCCTTCCATGGAGATACTTTCAAGAAAACGTGATCTCCCACTTGAAATTCCAAATCCTTCCTACGATTATCGGTGTAGCTCTTTTTCTTGCTTTGAGCTGCAATGATATGGGTTTGAACATTCTTTACCTTTGATGTTTGTTCCTTCACAATCTATGGGCCCACAAGCTTCCTTTCTCTAACTTCATCCCAACAAGTTGGTGTATGACATCTCTTTCTATACAATGCTTCATATGGTTCCATTTGAATACTTGAATAAAAACTATTATTGTAGGAAAACTCCACTAAAGGTAAATATTGGTCCCACATACCTTGAAAGTCAAGTGAACAGGACCTCAACATGTCCACTAAGGTTTAAATCATCCTTTCTGATTTCCCGTTAGCTTTTGGGTGATAATAAGTACTTAATAGAATCTCAGAATACAAATATTTCTAAAGAATTTTCTAGAATTTTGATGTAAATCATGGGTCACAATTAGACACAATTGAGAGAGGTGATCCATGAAGTCTCAAAACTTCATTGATATAGAGTCTTTTTAGGCTCTCCAGTGGAAAATCCTCCCTTATAGCGAAAAATGTGCATATTTCGTAAGTTAATCAACAATTACCCATATTAAATCATTCTTTCCCAGAGTTTTGGGTAATCCAGTGATGAAATACATGGTGATGTTATCCTATTTTCATGTAGGAATAGGTAGATGATTCAGGAATCCTCTAGGATTTTGTCATTCATCCATCACTTGTTGACATACTAAATGTCTTGATACATAATCAGCAATTTCCCTCTTCATGTTATCCCACCATAAAAGTTCTTTTAAATATCTATACATTTTAGTGCTACTAGGGTGTATAGAGAAATTTGAGCTATGAAAATCATCCAATAACTCCCTTTTTAGCTCGGGTATAGAGGGAACACATAGCCTCTTCCCAGATTTCATAATTCCATCTTCACACATGAAGTCATCCAACTTCCAATCTTTCACAGCAATAATTTTCTTTTGAAGATTCTCATCATCAGAATGTGAAGATTTAATTATTTACAATAAAGATAGTAGGGAAACCATTTGAAAAAGTAGTGATGTTTCACCTTCTTTGATAATTTCCATACCCATCCTCACTAGATCCATGTACAAACGATCCTTGTCAATCCTCATTTTTTTGAGAACATTATGATACTTCTTTCTCAATGCATCAGCTACCTTATTTTCCTTTCTTGGGTGGTAGTGTATGGAACAATCATAATCCTTCAGTAGTTCAAACCATCTTCTTCTCCTCGTATTGAGTTATTTTTTGGATAAGATATACTTCAGACTCTTGTGATCCATAAATATCTCACTTATCTCACCATATAGATAGTGTCTCCATATTTTTAGATTTAAGATTAGATTATTCACTAATATCTTCTTTGATTATTTGAAACAGTCCTCACAATCTTTTTTCCATATGAACTTAACCCCTTTACGTGTAAGCTTGGTCATTGGGTTTTCTAAACGGGAGAATTTCTGAACAAAAGGCCGATAATAACCTGATAAATCAATAGAACTATGTACATCGGTTATGTTAATTAGAGTAGTCCATTCTTGCAAAGCCTTTGTCTTTGGATGATCAACATATATTACATCGTTAGAGACAATGTGGCCAAGAAAGGAAACTAACAGAATCCAAAATTCACACTTTCTAAATTTCCCATATCATTCATTTCTTCAAAGACTCTTCAGAATAGTACGCAAGTGATTTTCATGATCTTCATATCTTTTAGAGTATACCAAGATATCATCAATAAATACCACCACAAAGTAATCAAGATATTCCTTGAAAAATCTATTCATTAGATTTATGAAAATATAGGGTTCCTTAGTCAGTCCAAAAGAAATTAACGTAAACTCGTAATGACCATTTCTGGTTTGAAATGCTACCTTTGGAATATCTTCCTTGCTTATCTGCAACTAATGATATCCATATTTTAAAGTTCAATCTTAAAAAAATATTGGGCTCTATTAATTTGATCAAAAAATCATTAATGTGGGGTAGGTGATACTTGTTCTTTATTGTTGTAGAATTGATCTCCATATAGTCAATGCACAGCCTCATAGATCTATCTTTCTTATTAACGAAAAGAACAAGGGATCCCCATGGAGAAACACTAGGGAGAATAAATCATTTATCACATATTTCCTATAGTAGTTTCTTCAGTTCTAGTAAATTCACAGTGGCCATTCTATCAGGGGTCTTTAATATGGGCCTTAAATCAAAAATTTAGTCAATCGAAAACTCAATTTCTTGGTCTTGAGGATATCCAGGTAAATCCTCTTTAAACACATCAACATATTCTTGTACAATATGTACGTCCTCTTTTTGAACATTCCTTTCATCACCCTTAGTTATTGCATTCCATTCTTCCCCAATAATTGAATTTCGTAGAGATAATGGGGTGGATCTAGATGATAATCATATTGTGATGTTTCTTCTCTAAATTTAAGGGATTCAACATCATCATCGAAAATTGTAACATCCTTCTTCTTGAAATAAATTTCCACATTATGGATTGAAATCCAATCCATACAGAGGATTATATCAAATTCAATCATGGTTATGATAAAAAAATCAGCATATAAAGCATGTTTATATTCCATAATGGGGACTACCAAACACAAAATTGTTGAAATGATACTTCCCTTAGTAGTTTTGACTGAAAACTCCCTTATTAAAAAAAATTGGAAATATCTAATTTTCTTGGGAAACTGGGAATATATAAATGAATGAGATGATCTAGAATAAAATAAAGCATTGTCTAATTTTTAGGAAATAATTAGAGTACCTGCCACCACATCATTAGGAACTTCAATATCTGCAGTTGTGATCCTATAATCATGTCCCTTTTCCATTTTCCTTTTATGAGCCACATTTATTTGATGCTTTGGATGATCATCAGCATAGTATCCCATCTCCGTACAATTATATCATTGAACATTAATAGCTTCTTTCCTCCCCTTGAAATCTCTAACATGGTGGCCTTTCTGTCCACACTTATAGCACACCCCTTTTCCTTTTAAGCAGGCAACAGGGTGTTTCCTTCCAAAATTATCAAAGGGTGGAAAGTCAACTCTTCCCTTCTTACCCATTTCTTTATTTCCATTCAGATTTTTCAGCATCCCTCTTCTTCTATTTATTTCCTTTAATGTAATAAGACTTTTAGAACTTTTTTTCTATCTTGATAGCACATGATACTATGTGTTTGTATGATGAGAAAGTTTGGCATACCGATGCCCATTGGAGGAATGGATTTAGGCCATCGAATAATAGATCAATAGTTCTCATTGGATTACATATATAGTCCATAGAATTACTTTATAACCTTTTGAATTTTGATTCATACTTTTCAACATTCTCATCTTCCTTTTTCCTCAAATTCATAAACTAACTTTCTATATCCACTCGTTGTTCACGAGGAAAGTATTTATCCAAGAAAAGTTCTTTAAATTCACTTCATTCCTTTTTTTTATTTCATCCTTCTTATTTTTATTTTAAATTAGTGACCACCATTGATTAGTATCTCTCAGAAGATGATAAACTACCATGAAAACCTTGTCCATTTCGTTACTTCCCAAGGTGAGAAATATCTTCTCCAAGGAACTTATCAACTACTCCTCTATGAATGGGATTTTGGTCCCATTAAATGATGGAGGTTTTTGTTTCATAAAGTGATCTAACATAGATCTTCTATGTTGTGGATCCACATTCTCTATAAGGGTAAGGTTATTGTTCATAACCAGAGTAAGTTTTCCCAGTATAGTTATAAGTTTCTCCGCACAAGTCGCAGATCCAGATCCAACATCATTATCTTGCATAGGAGGTAAATACCTACATGGGATACGCACATTCATGCAGTTTTGATTCCTTCCACTATGCGATATTTCTAAATAATGGAATATAATAGATTAAGTTATGAATCCAAATGTACTATCTCAACTTAGAAAAAATACTAAACATGAATTGAAATTCAATGCATGGTTAATCCCATAATCATAAACATGGTTTCTTTGAGGAAAAAAAATACATTTAAATCCTTCATAATGGATTTTAAATAAAATGTGAATTACCTTAAGAATATACCCAGGGAGTTTCAAACCATGTGTGCAGTAAGGCTCATTTTCATGTAATAGGATACCCACGGTCAAGCCCAAAATTCTTTCTCAAAGTTTTCACTCTTATGTACATCTGTTCCTGAACAACATCCACTTGTAGTATCCAGACAGGGATGTATTCTCTAGAAAGATCCACATAATATATTCCTTACCAAAATTACAGGATGTTATTGTATATTTATCCTCAAAGACTATCTTAGGGTGTTTTTCCCTAATCTACATTTTCTAAATCTATTTTCGAAGTTTTCTACTAAACATCCTTTGATACCAACTGTAAAGACCCGACCCCAGTTTCCCAGAGTCAGTTCTTTATTACACTATATTAGCATGATTATAAGAAAGTCGTATCCCAAAGGAACTAATAGTTAAGTATATTTGTAAATCCATATACATACATAAGTTCAATCATTACAACTTGAAATGAAAAACAAAAAAAAGTTCCATTGGGAACACTACTACAAAAGTCGCTTTTATCAGCACTAAAAAACCCCCTTTATAATCTCTTTTTGAGTGTTGTAAAATGCGGTGCTAATAAAGGGGGTCCCTTTTATCAGCGCTCAAAAAGCGCTTATAAAATGGGTCTTTTATCAGTGTTATTTTTTTAGCGCTGATAAAAGTCAAAAAAATTGAAAAAAATTAAAAATATATATATATATAATTTGTGGGGGTTTTACAGTGCTTTCTTGACCCCCCCCCCCCCCCCACTTTTAACAGCGCTTGTTCCCCCACCCCCCTCAACATGCACGTTTCACCCCGCTTCTTTGCGCCCGCGTGACCATACTGCCACTGGAATTCGAACACAAGACCTCCCCCCTTGCGCGCTGCAACTTTACCACTTAACCATTTTGTTTTTTTCTCACTTTAATGATATATCAAGTTATTTATATATATATATATATGTTGACGCCCCTTTTTCATCACATAGTCCAAAGGAATGTAAAGAGGAATATCTGAGCTCAAAGTGATTCATCCTTTGAAGAAAATGTCAAAAATCGGCAAAGAGATGAACAAGGAGAAGATTGCACATAAACCGCGCAAGTTTCCTCACAGTCGTGCAATTCCACTTGCACGACACATAATGGTCGTGCAAGTGACTTGCGCGACCTAAGTGATAATCACCCGGGGCCTTCTCCTACCTGTAAATAGACCCTCTGGGCCCCCCCATTCGAGGAGGAATTTTTCCAGAAACTCAGATTTGAGCTCCTGGCACCCTAGTCTCTTCTAAAAGCTTCCAGAACACTTCTAAAGTAATTTCTTACCTGGAATGGAAGATCTAAAGAGGGGGAGGAAGGACTAAGTGTTGAAACTCATCAACACTTGCGCACCTAGGTGTCCAGTCCTTAAGGGAAATGGCCACACTTGTGCACCGCCTTACTCCTTCAATAGAACCTGCACGCCCCTCTGCTGGAATAACCTCAAGAGGATTCTAAAGGCCTTAAAAAGGTCTCCCAAGTATTACCTTGCTGGTTGAACACCGCGCAAGTACCAAACGTGTCGCGCAGGTGTATACCTGGGCGACCAAGACTTGCGCGCCCACACAGTACCTACGCGCCTACCAAGACTTGCGTGCCCCTACCTTTTTGGATGCCTTTCTTTCCTATTTCACCCCTCTTAATCCATTACACATTTCCTATTCAATATTCAGTCTTCAAGACACTCTTCAAAGCCATTTATGGCATGATTTCTTAATTTGACTTCCTTATCTAAAAGGAATTTTGTGGAATATCTCTCAAAACCTAGTGATTTACACACCTTTATGTCACTAAATATTGATATTTCATTCATTTAACCTCATACTTTAAGATGAGAGAATCCTTAACCTGGGTCTCCTTTTCAGGAATAATCCCCAGTCATAAGTCCTCTAAATTTTGGGCATCCTCTTAGGAATAAGCCCCAGATCCCCTAACCTGGGCTTCCTTTTCAGGAGTAAGCCCCAGTCTCAAGTTTGGGCATCCCCCTTAGGAGTAAGCCCCAGTCATAATTCTTAACTTGGGAATCTTCCTTAGAAGTAAGCCCTAATTCTTAATGTTCCCGAATCTAGCCATCCTCCTTAGGAGTAAGCCCCAGTCCCCTAATTTGGGCATCCTCCTCAGGAGTAAGCCCCAAACCTTAATCCTTGACGAGGGCCTTCTTTTCAGGAGTAAGACCCAGTCTTAATTTCTCTTAACCAGTCCTAATTTACCTTTGATCTGGGATTCCTTTTCAGGAGTAAAACCCAATCATAATTCTTCTCCTAATTTGGGCCTCCTTTTCAGGAGTAAGCCCCAAGTTAGAGTATTCAAAATTTCCATGAAGCACATATACCTTTATGGGCCCTGTTCCTGGATTTCTTCCCAAAAGTAAATCCTAACCTTCATTTATCTGGGAAGTCATACATACATAAGCCCCACATTATTTCTTATGATTGCATCTTTCATGGCACAATTGTCTATTTTTTACCAATACCTCTTGTTTCTCACACCGAGCATGACTCACGTGAGCTTAGAGTGTAAAAGTAATTGTGACATCCTTCTTTGAGCCATAAATCATAAACATCATACTCCCTTACTCGAACTATGTGGGTTCTGATTCTTTTTCTAAACAAAGGATATGTAGGTAGCCCATCTATGGGTTCGATCCCAACTCCAAAATAATCCATGTCCTTCTGAATGACAATAAACTTCAAGTTCCCCACTGAGTGGCTTTAAAACCAGCATGGTCATCATAATGACCAAGAGACTTCTATATAAATGTGTCTAAGGGTACCATTGACCAAGAATCTCTAATAAATACAGATGATTCTCTATCGATGAAGAACCTCGAATACATATAAAAGATTCTCTAAATTTCCTACATATTTGATCATTGATTGTCAGATCTGAAGGAAAGATCATTTTATACATGGTAATGTAATAAGGATTCACGAACATAACTTAAATCTATAAAGAGAGTCTTGGAGTACACAATAATTCCCCTCAAAAAGGTGTGATGAGTCCGACCTCCCATCCTCTCGACCAATGTAAATTCCTAAGCCTCATCAGTCCACAAACTAATGAGCACCTACCTTTTGAAAGTAGGTCCGAATGGATGTGGAATCATTGGATGTTTCCAGTTCTACGAACAAACCCGTTAGAAACTGATAGGAATGTTTGAACCTACCATCAAGGCGGTCATCCCCAGATTCTGAGGGAAACAAAAAATGGTGAACCCGACGTGAATCTTTAACCAAGTTAAAATGATGTTTTACCTATTTGTTAGGCCCCTATTTAAAACTCAATGAGAGGGACAACAAAAACAATCATTGACATATGTGCTCATCCAAAAGATGTAGTAGCTAAATTTATCTTGATTACGTCTGTTATATCAAACAGGAACTCTTTTTCCAAGATATTCTGCATTTCTAGAATGGCTACTCTCAAGTTCACACCTGTGAATACTGTGGCTGCAAATGCCACTGCTGCTACTCCTGTTGGATCATCGTCCGCTCTAAGGACGATATCACCTACTCAGCGTCTTCAACGATGGGTATCAAACGCGCTGGTTAAGGAGTATCATCAACACAGTACCATCCCAACTCTGGAGGCTTCCCGACAATCCCTCCAAGTAAACAACTCACATTGGTCGTCCAGACAATGACGACCAGTGATCAAGAAGCAGGCGGTGCTGACTACCATCTCCAACCGTTTAGGGTCGTTATCCCCAGAACGCAATCACCATTCGCTCCCTTATTCTGGGGAGGTGAATGATCAGGTCCCTCAGGACCTTAATTCAAACAGACAGGAGTCCTTCCTGAGGGATCCCACCAAAAATCGCCGCCAGACTCGTGTGGCAGTGCGCCCTCAACATGATGAGGGTACCGACTCCAGGCGTTCGGCTCAGGTTCCTCGAACCCAAGCAAGCAGGACGAACCACCAGAGGTGGAATCCAGTCAACAGTGAGAAGGTTATCATCTCTTCCATCTCCGGAGAAGTCCACCAACCTAACGTGGTGGCAAGCAATGATCAGGCACATACACCTTCCCGTTTTTAACCCGTTGTCCAGCAGACTCGTCTGGCAGCATCACGCCAATCCCACCTGGAAATTCCGGTGGAGTACTATAGGCAGAAACATACACATGTTTATAGATCATCAGCTAGTCAGCAGGCTCGTCTGGCTACATATGATGGATCTCATCAACCACGTTTGGCGAAGTGCAATCATCAGGCACATACACCTGCTAGTATTAATCAAGCCTACCAACAGTCTCGCTTGGTAGCATTCGGAGAAGTTAGTCGGAAAGCCCCGACAACAAATAGGAGGCAGACTCAACTCTCTGCCCCCACACTTGAGTACTGTCAGGATTCACTGACAAGAAAAGGAGGACAGGAGCAGGCACATACACCTGCTCCAAGCCCGTAATGGTCATATATTCCCGATCCAGCAGCTGAAGTCACCAAGCATATTCTATCAATGGTGAAAGAGCCGAAGCAAATCCCTGCTCATATTCTGGATGCCTGCCAGGATATTATAACAACTTCAGCAGCATCTCTGGGAAATACACATAAATCTATCCCTACCAGTGGAGTGATACATCAACAATTCACTCTAGAACAGACACACACCTCTGTTCCATTCCAAGAGGGTTATGGGAAATACTCCCCCATATCATACGGACGACCAAGTCAGTCACATACACCTGATTTGAGAGGAGATCGTCAGCCTAACCTGGCCATATTTCCTGATCAGTCACATACACCTTCTTAGAGAAGCCACTTTCGTCAACAAGTGGTTTCTAAGGTGAGTAAGAAGGCATCTAATAAAAAGACCCGCCCAGCACAGTCAAGAGATCAAGATCCAATCTGTAACAAGGCCTTACTCAATGCTGGAGTTCTTGAAGACCTCAAACAATTTTCTGTTGGAATTCAATATTCTACTCCCTCAGTTCCCAATAGTGGGAACATTAATTCCTAAGGTCTTCAACAGACACTTCCTCATGAAGGCTTTCTTTATGAAAATTTGGTCGATCTTGAAGTTTCATCTTCAAATTAGTGCCATAGGAACCCTCTGTGTGGTCAGAAGACCAAGGAGCAAGAGATCTCATCTTTTTCTGTAACCCATTATGGTGGTCCTCCCCATGATGATGAATTTCACTGCGAAAGTCCTCTCCACAGTAGTGATGCACATTGCCCGGAAAATTCTCCAGTGGACAATGTAGTGCCGAGAAAGCCCTCTTATCTTGAGGCACTTGCAAATGCGAAACCAGTCATGTATGAAGCTTCATCGCTAGCAGGTGAAATAATTTCTCAATCAGAAGATAGCTCAGGGTGTAGGTCATTCTCCAAACCACCCCTAAGTCATGCATCTTCTAGTTTGATCAATAATTTCTCTACCAATCCTGTTGAATCCAATGAAGCAACAAGGAAACACCAACTCTGGTCAAATCAGGTAGAATAATCTTCATCAAATGATAAAGAGGAAATGATGAATATGAGAAAACAAATGGCGAAAGGTGAAGTGCCAGTCATGTTTTGGCCTCTGGCTGACTCTCAGTATAATATTCTAGAAATGTTGATGGAAGATGAAATTCATGATATTCGTCTCAACATATGGAAAACTCTTTGTCAGTTGAAAAATAAAGTATTATCTTATGATGAATATGAAAATCATCTTAAGACAATAGAAGGGTTACAACATCAGATTGATTTGGCATCTCTATCAGTCTCTCGATATCCGAAGGCTGAAAAGCAACAGAGGGCCCTTCAACGTTCATGGTTTGGCGCACTAAGAAGATTGTGTCAGTTAATTGTCAATGCCTCATCTGGTATTCATGTCAGAGGATGGGGTGTTCATGGAGCACTGCATTTCACGGTGCTCTCCAGTCAGCAAAGCCCGCAGAAAATGGTCTCATGCAATGTTATTTCCCATGGCCGGCCATAGTCAATGGGCTTTGTTTGTAATCAAAAGCTTACCCAAGAACAGGATTCAACTAGTTCCTCTCAAAATCAAGAATACAGAGAACAAGTTGTCGAATTACTCTTGCATCAAGAAAACGAGAATATTGAACAGGCCTCTCGTTTGGAGCAAAAGTGTCAGAAATCATCCAACGGTGTTTAGAACCGGGTGATAAAAGCGGATACAGGTTAATGCATCCAGCTAATTTCCAGACTAAGGTTTGCAAGATCAGGAGGACTTTCAAGAAAGTCTCAGACATAGCATATCAAGAATCACCCCAGCTCGCCAGACAGGGGACTCTTTTAAACCAACCCTCGGAATCAACAAAAAGGATTCGGGGAGTTGAGCGAGAACAGCAGGAACAGCCCCAGTCCACTAGACTGGGGAATTTTTCAAATCATCAATCCCCTCCTTAGAGAATGTTGGTTTTTTCTCGATTGGGGAAGAAACCTCAAGAGGAACAAAGAGCCAAATTATCCGGAGATTCCCTCCAAATTACGGTTCGTTAAGAAGTTCCTGAGGGATCGAATCAACAAAAGGCAATGTCTCATCAAAGACATGGAAGAAGACAATATCACAAGAATGCTGGTAGAAGGGATGAGATGAGTTATGAATCAATTAATGTCATCAATGACGTTGTTGCTGATCCACCAGATGAGGCTCACTCAGGGGACTCAGATGAAGAGGTTCCTGCTCAAGAAGATGTACGCACTGACACAAATGAAGAAGGTGTGCGTACATGAAGTCAACGGATTACTTAGAACCTAGGTAATCCTTCGAGTAACCCACTTCCCCCTCTTCGAAAAGGATCCAACAAAGGGAAGGGAAAGAACCAGTTTACATATCCTTCCTCTGGAGAAGGTAAATCACTCTCACTAGAGCAGAGGTTTGCATAATAGGAGGAAGAAATGAAGGAATTAAGAAGGTTGAATGCAGAACTACTTCAGAGTAGTATTCTTCTTAATCATGCTGGAATCAATCAGCCAAAGCAATTTGTTGCATCTACTGAGATCGATCAAGAATATCCTCCTCTATCAGTACACCCTCACAGGTCTAATCCTACGGGTCAAGTGAAACAACGATTGGCAGTGCTACCATTAGTTGCAGCACCAATCACCACATCTGTCCAAGCTCCAGTCATTGCACCTACCCAAGTCCAAGTTCAACCGGATGTTTCTCAAAAGTTAATAACTACTATTGAGTCATTAACAGCACGGTTAGAAACTATGGAAGGGAAGCGTGCGCATGTTCAACCAGAAAAGAAAGTTTACCCTGAATGGGTAGATTCAATTTCTCCTCTATCCAGTTTTGGAAACCCTGTATTCCCTATTTTCAATGGATCAGTCGATCCTGAACAACATTTGACGCATTACGTGTCTTGTTGTGATCCTATGATGGGACCTCTGGAGCAGAAAGAAGCAGTGAAACTCAGATGCTTCATGCGAACCTTGCATGGACCAGCTTTTGTTTGGTATACAAGCTTGCAATCCCAGTCAATTACCGGATGGGAGGATCTTCGCCAAAAATTTCTCCTTCAGCTCAGCTCAACTTTTCCAAAGACAACAGTTTTCGATCTTACAAACTGTAAGCAAAGGGAGAATGAAGGAGTCTTTGATTTCATTGCTCGCTAGAAGGGATTAACATATTCCTTAAGTTTAGCACTCCCTCAAGAAGAATTGTTTCCAATCTGTGTGGAAAATCTGTGTGACGAATTACACACGCTGTTAATTCCTGTGAAATACACCAGAGGGTTTTGAGACCTTACTTCAATCGCTCAGTAGATTGAAGATTCCCTTATACAGGCTAAGGATAAATCTCGTGTAATTCCATCAGCTCTAGGAAGAAGAATGGGTAAAGTAGAAACTGCTACAGTTATGCTCAAACAAGCACCTGTACCTATTTCTACCTCAAAACCTGCATCTTCTCGAAGGGCTCCACCTTCTGTGCGCCAACAACAAAGGCCTTTTCATCCAGATGATCAAAAAGATCAAAGACGAAAATAATTCAAGGATTTGAAGAGAAAAACGTACTCTTTCCGAAATGAACAAGTTCCTGGTTATTTCATTTCGGCTCTGGAAAACAATTTGGTTCAATTGACAATACCCAAGAGGCCAAACAAGAAAGGGGATGAAGACCGTCCTAATTATTTCCCTTTTCATCAAATGTTGGGGCATCCCATCCAGGAGTGTTTTGTCTTCAAATACCTCCTGCAAAAGATGGTCTACTCGGGACAGGTCACATTGAAAGGCTCCTCAGCCCAGGTAGCATGTGTCAGTGATATAATTCCAGAGGAGGAAGATGAATGGCAGGAAGTCAAAAGGAAAAATGCACAAAAGTATGATGATTGGATGGTCAGAAAGACAATCAATCTAACTCATGCTATTTTGAAAACACAATTAAGGAAACAAATTGTGTCTTCTGTCATGAATGTTGCGGAAAAACCCTCTTCGTTAGAGGGAAAGTCCTCAAAGAAACGACATGATTAAAAGAAAGAAAAAGAATCAGAAGATGATGAGTATGTGTCAAAGCCTAAGTTGTCTTTGACTTTGGCGGATTTCATGTCATCTACTTCAAAGCAACGGGAACTGCCCCACCAAACAGCACAGCCTAAACAGGCTAATCAGGCAGAGTCTTCATCAGACGAAGAGTTAATCTTTGGTTCTGTTAATATGATTCAATTAACAGATCCATATGCCAGTCGCAGTTTTGATTCCAATGAGCCTGAATTCCCTGTATCAAACAGAGGAATCAGAGGAAGTTCCAGGGGCTCAGGATACATGGGAAGACATGGATCTTTCAGAAGCCACTATTCCAATTCTACCCCTGCTAGAACTGTGTATGCATCAGAAACTCGTGGTAGAGCCCTTCAGTGAGCTCAGCAAGAACAAGAAAGTTCTTCTACCAATAGCAAATTCAGTCCTGGCACAGTTATTTTGAAAGACCGGTTGAAGGTTCCATATTCTTCCTCTCAGCAAGTAAATGGATCTAATCGGTCTAATATTACAAAACCAGGAATGTTGCCAACTCCTATCCCAATACAATATGCATCAACTTCCAAAGCATATGCTTCCAAAGTACCTGCTAAACCACATATTCATGTTGGGAAATGCAGACCTCTGGATCAAAATTATGATGTATTAAAACACTTGGACCAAGTACCATCCAAGTTATCAATTCTGGATGCTTTGAATCTGTCAAAAGATCTTCGGGAAGCACTCATCGAGGCTTTGTCAAGTCCTCAAGAGTTTGAAACTGAAATTGTTGCAGCTGAAGTCTATCGTATAGAGAATAATCCTGCAGAATGTCATGCAATAATATCTTTTACTGATAAAGATGAAGATGATGTTGTGCATGGGAATATCAGACCTTTTTATTTATCTGGCGAGGTCAATGGTGTAGACGTCTGAAGATCTTTCATTGACAATGGTTCAGGAGTCAACCTCATGACCATTCGTACACTTCGTCGATTGGGCCTCACGGAATCTGATTTATCTCCTTATACCATGATGTTACAAGGATATGATAAAAATGAACAAGAACCACTGGGTGAAGTTACACTCAGAACTCAGTTTGGATGTCTTGTATCTAATTCAGATTTCATGATTGTTGATCAAGACTCGGCTTTCAACATCTTGCTTGGAAGACCCTAGCTACATCAGCATGCGGTTATCCCTTCATCATACCATCAATGTCTCAAATATTGTTTCGATGGTCAAGTTGGGACATTGTATGGTGATAAGGCCCCATTCAATACATGTGAGTCTCAATATATTGAGGCGGAATTCTATCACATGAAGCAAAGGGAGAAATCCATAACAAACGATATTACCAAAGTTAATGCTCCATATGGCTTGGAAAAAATTCGAGTAAATCCATTTACACATGTGAGTACAGATTATGTGTTTCCTATCAGTTAAATTGACAAGATAGACCCAAATCAAAATACACTTATGGAAAGATCCATAATGTCAATTACGGCAATCGAGCCAGACAACATGGGAGAAATTGGTAATCTACCAAGCAATGATGAAAGCACAAATGGTGACGTCTTCATTTCATCTGCTGAAATCCAACAAGTCTATGCTTCGCCAATTAGGCCAGAAGAAGTTATAGTAACATCGGAGGTGAACAATGATGTCGATTATCAATCCATCATCTTCTCTTTATTACCTAAAGAAGACCCTTCATCATCAATCGGGTCGGAAATGGAAGCTTCTTCTTCAAGATATGCAAATTTCGACATCTCTTCGGATCATGAGAATTCTACTTTATCATCTACTATGAAAGTAGAAAAGGAAGAAATAACACATGATGAAGAAGAAGAGGAAGATCTCATAGATGCTCCTCCATCATTTGAAGATGGTATCTCTACCACTGTGGATGAACTCAGAGAAATAAATCTGGGTACAAAAGAAGATCCACGCCCCACTTTAATCAGTGTGGCCCTGACTCTTGAAGAGCAAGAGATGTATATTTATTTTTTAAAGCAAAAAAGAGATATATTTTTTTGGAACTATACAGAAATGCCCGGGCTTGATCCTGATGTTGCTACTCATCATTTGGGTTTACCAGAAGAACATCAAGGATTTAAGCAAGCCGCGAGAAGAACACACCCAACTTATGCTTCTAAAATTGAAGCTGAAGTGGATAAGCTTATCAAATCTAACTTCATCAGAGAAGTTCAATATCCAAAATGGTTGGCTAATATTGTCCCTGTAAAGAAAAAGAACGGACAAATTAGAGTTTCCATCGATTTCAGAGATCTTAATCGGCATTGTCCTAAGGATGATTTTCCAGTTCCGATTACAGAACTTCTAATTGATGCAACAGCTAGCTATGAAGCACTTTCCTTCATGGATGGATATTAGGGATATAATCAGATCCAAATGGCTCTAGAAGACAAGGAATCTACAGCTTCAGAGCCCCTCAGGGTGTGTTTTTCTATCGGGTAATGCCCTTTGGCTTAAAGAATGTAGGTGCAACTTATCAGCGTGCCATGCATCGTATCTTCAAACCCTTCTAAGGGAAGTTTGTTGAATGCTATGTAGAAGATTTGGTAGTTAAATCCAAACAACGTTCTAATCACTTGGCTGATTTGGAAGTTATATTCTGCAAGCTTTGACAACATAATTTGAAGATGAACCCCTTAAAATGTGCTTTTGGGGTAACCTCAGGAAAATTTCTCATCTTTGTTGTACACCATCGTGGTATTAAAGTCAATCCTGAGAAGACCAAGTCAATCCTTGGTATGTCACCTCCTCAAAATTTCAAATAATTAAGAGGACTTCAAGGACACTTAGCCTATATTCGGCGTTTCATCGCCAATTTAGCAGGCAAAAGTTTACCCTTCACCAAATTGATGAAAGAAGGGGGTCACTTACCAGTGGAATGAAGAATGTCAATAAGCATTCTATATTCTCAAGAAATACCTCTTGAGTCCACCGGTACTCATGCCACCTGTTGAAGGAAGACCACTTATCCTCTATGTGACAGCTCTAGAGCGATCATTGGGTTCCTTTATTACTCAAAAGAATGATGCTGGGAATGAAAACAGTCTCTACTATCTCAGTCGAACCATGCTTGAAGCAGAAACCCGGTATTCAAGTATTGAGAAGTGTTGTCTGGCATTAATCTTTGCAGTTCAGAAGTTGAGACACTACCTGCAACATCACGAGGTCCAATTGGTATCTCGTAATAACCCGCTCAAATTTATCCTAAGCCGTCCAATGCTTACAGGACGTCTGGAAAGGTGGGAAGTTATTTTTCAGCAATTCGACATTCAGTATGTGTCTCAAAAGGCAATAAAGGGCCAAGCTCTGGCTGATTTCCTAGCTGAACACCCTTCAGTGGAAGACACATCTTCAGATATTGAACTCCCTGATGAGGAATTCTTCTCTATTCAAGAAAGTCCTCAGGCATGGGAAATGTATTTTGATGGTGCTTCCAGAAGTCCAACAGGGATGAAAATGGAAAATCCTAAATTCAACAAAGTTGGCTTAGGAATTGTGCTCATTTCTCTAGAAAAGGCAGTGTTTCCTTATTCCTTCTTATTGTGGGAAGGTGGTACCAATAATGAAGCAGAATACCAAGCTCTCATCGTAGGTTTGCAATTACCACTTCAATCACAAGTGAATCACTTAAAGGTGAAAGGTGATTCAGACCTGGTAATCAAACAAGTCAATGGGGATTATGCCATCAGAAAAGAAGAACTAATCCCTTTGTATGATTACATCAGAGAGTTAATGGAAGAATTTCCTTTGGAACCGACATTTTCTTATGTCCCAATATCACAAAATGATCAAGCTGATGCATTGGCTAATATAGCCACAACTCTGGCAGATCCAAATCGGGACAAGAAAACCATCTGTATTGCCCACCGTCATGCAATTTCACCTTATGTTTTAATCAGAACAGAGGAAATTAATGAAATTTGTCCCATCCCTGAACCGTATGGTCATACTACAGGATGGATGTCACCTATCAGGGAATACCTTCAAAATGGAACACTTCCACCTGATAGAGCTGAGAAAGAACAAATCTGGCGACGTGTGGCTAATTTTACTCTTTATGATAGCCCAGATCACCTAGAGAAAATTCTCTACAAACGTGGTTTTGATGGAGTTATCTTCAGATTCATTGATGGTGAGGAGACAATGGCTGTCATGAAAGAAGTGCATGCAGGAGTATGTGGTGCCCTGTAGTCTGGACATAGACTGTCTGATCAGATTCTAAGGCTTGGATACTTTTGGCCTTCAATGATATGAGATTGTGTCGATTTCACAAAGAAGTGTCATTCATGCCAAGTACATTCCAACTTCATTCATCATCCTCCAGAGTTGCTTCATATAGCTAAATACTTATGTCTATTTTCCACATGGGGAATGGATGTGGTGGGACCTTACCCTTCGGCTACATCCAAGAAGTTTAAGTATATTCTTACTGCTACTGACTTCTTTTCCAAATGGGCAGAGGCAATACCTCTCAAGGAAGTCAGTTCTAAATGCATTTTTATATTCATCAAGTCTAACATCATTACCAGATTTGGTGTCCCTCATACCATATTGATGGACAATGGCCCCAATTTCTGTTCATCCAAGATGAAGAAGTTGTGTCAAGAATACAACATCAAATCCAACCATTCATCTCAGTATCATGCAGCGGCCAATGGCCAGATAGAATCCTTTAACAAGACTCTTTCAAATATACTACAAAAGATGGTGGATAAAGATAAGAGGTCATGGCCTGATAAACTCTTTCATGCTTTATGGGCTTATCGGACTACCACCCGCACTACAACTCGGTCAACTCCATATTCATTAGTATATGGAACAGAAGTCGTCTTGCCCATTGAAGTTCAACTACCCTCGCTCAGAGTTTCCATTTGTGATCAATAATCTACAGATGAACAATCTCAAAAGAGATTGAATGAATTGGAACGGTTAGATGAGAAAATATTGTGCACTTTGCACCACTTGGAAGTCTATCAGAATCGAATAGCACGAGCTTTTAACAAAAAATTTCTTCTTCGTTCATTCACTCAGGGAGAATTGGTATTAGTTCTCAGAACTCCAATGATACCAGGAAAGAAACCTCCTAAGCTTGAGCCAAAATGGGAAGGACCTTATTCAATACATAGGGTCTACTCCAATGGAGCTTATTCATTAATCTCAATGGATGGAGAACTCATCACTACTCCAACCATTGCCAGATTTTTGAAGAATTATTTTGTATAAACTGCAAAGTACCTTCATCATCCTTGCTATATGACGTTAAACTATACAAAAGTCCTTTAATACGTCTTACATGACATTAAACTGTACTTCGTCCTTGCTATATGACGTTAAACTATACAAAAGTCCTTTAAAATGTCCTAAATGACATTAAATTGTACTTCGTCCTTGCTATATGATGTTAAACTATACAACAACGGTCCATACATATGATCTTAAACTATTTGTACTTTCGTCCCACATAACGCTAAACTGTGAAAAAGTTCCCTAAATGGTCATGTATGACCTTAAACTGCAACTAGGTCCTATATGACCTTAAACTGCATCATCAATGGTCCATGCATATGACCCTAAACTATTTGCAAGTCCCTTATGTCTAGCAAGACGTTAAACTGTGACGTCCTAACTACATGACGCTAAACTGTATAAAAGTCCCTTACGTCCAGAAAGACGTTAAAATACATAATAATCAAAGGTCTTTTATGACCTTAAACTACACCACTGTCCAATATGACATTAAACTTCACCATCCACGGTCCATGCATATAACCTTAAACTATTCTCACTTTCGTCCAACATGACGCTAAACTGTATCGTCCCTTTTTTCGTCCAACATGACGTTAAACTGTGAAAAAGTCCCTAATGCGTCCAACATGATGTTAAATGGTGTACTCTTTTGTCCTCACTGCATGACATTAAATTGCACATTCCCCCTTTCGTCCAACATGACGTTAAACTCTATTGTCCCCAATAGTCCTAACTGCAAGACTTTAAACTGCATAGTCCCTTTATATGTCCTACATGACATTAAACTATGCATCGTTAAGGTTATCGTTACCTCTTGTTTCTCACACCGAGTATGACTCACGTGAGCTTAGAGCAAACCCCAACCATAACACTCTATCTGGGCCGCTAACCATGTGTAAGTCCCAACATCATTTTATAGGTCGTTGTCCCCAAGAACAACTTAATCATTAATTCATTCTTTAATTGAACTACATGGACTTTGATCCTTGCCTTCTAGGCTGGGTATGTAGGCAACCTCCCAAGGTTTAAGCCCAAAACCAATCTCTTCACGTCAGTTCATCACCATCTCATACGATGTTAATTCGTGAAACCACCCTTAGAATCAATATCTTTACATTGGTTCAAATTCGTCCTTGTTATACGACGTTAAACTATACAATACTTTTGTCCAGTATGACAATAAACTAAAAATTTCTTTGATACCCTCACCTGAGAGGGAACCATTATTTTCATTGTTTTTTCAATCATGTTTCATTTCAAAGACTACGTGCATACATGGAAATGCCCAAACCATTTATCTTGGGTTAAACCATCATTACACTAAAGTCCCCTTTCACCCTTCACATGTACGAACCAAATTTGTATAGAGGGTATTTCTAGAACTATGTGGGCTTGATTCCCATCCTTATGGGATACGTAGGAACATTCGAGTGTCCCTCGAATCCAACCCCAAGTCTTTGGGCCTAACCCCAAATTCCATTTTCAGTCCCTTGGCTGAAAAGTCCCCATGAAAACACACACTGTGTATTTCTTACAATGGTCCAAGCTCTATGACCCTAAACTAAGATCTCTAATCCTTTTTTCCCACACGACGTTAAATTGTAGTTTAAGAACTACATATGGCTTGATTCTCATCCTTATGGGATACGTAGTGAAGTCCAACATTTCAATTCAGGACCCAGCCACAACATGATTATGGTTAGCATTGATCTATGTATCTCTGTATACATTGAAAAATACCCATCTTTATGTGTCATAATCCTAACCTTAAATATTTTCATATCCTCATAACCCTTTTCATGACTTCTAGTCACAAAAATTTCAAACTTCTGAGAGTTCTTTTGTCTGACTATGCAGCACGTTCCAATAGGTAGCCTTGCATAAACAGTCTACATAACAGACTTGTCAGCCAAAAGATACTATTATTTGACTATGCAGCCAATGCCCTTAGGTGGCCCTGCATAATTCAACCCCCTAACGGGTTTTTCGGATAGTGGTAACTTCATTCTTGGTAAGAATGCCTCTTTTGTCCTTATTTGTCTTAAACGAAATTATGTAGGGATCCGAAAAAAAAATATCCATCCTTAACATATTTGTCTCATATCCTTTTTCATGATCTGAATGTATTCAAGTCTATGGTTTATATTCTCCTTCCCTACGTTTGGGACAGACCTTCGTAGGAGTGATATTCATCTAGTTCTTCAATAATCTTGTTTGGAAATATCTTCTCCATATTCAAGTACCTATTTCCATACAGCAAACTCTATACTTTGGAAGATTTGAATCTCCATAAACTTTCACTGGCTTTTAGCACTAGGAAAGTAAATTTTTGAGAGTTCTTTTGCCTGACTATGCATCACGTGCCCATAGGTGGCCTTGCATAAACAGTCTACAAAACAGACTTGTTAGCCAAAAGATACTATTTTATTTAACTATGCAGCCAATGCCCTTAGGTGGCCCTGCATAATTCAACCCCCTAATGGGTTTGTTAAATAATGATAACTTCATTCTTGGATACTACTTCTTCTAATGAGTTTTAGCTCTTTTTCATATCATTCCTCAGATTCAAATATTCTTAAGTCATAGCATACATATTTTCCCTCATACTTGAGTATGGTACTATGTTTTCAGATGATTTGTAAAGGAATTGAGTCAATTCTAATCCATTTCGGTCAAAGCTATTTCGACCTTAAACATTATCCTCTTTATGTCCGAAATGCATGACTTTAAACTGCCAATAACCACAAAGACCCCTGGTTTCTCTTTTTTCCTCAGAGTCAAATCCTCTTTTTTCTTTCGGATCCAACTCTGAGGGGGGACTTTTGTTGATGCTCATTTTTCATCACAGATTCCAAAGTAATGTAAAGGGGAATATCTGAGCTCAAATTGATTCATCCTTTGAAGAAAAAAATCGGCAAAGGGATGAACAAGGAGAAGATTGCCCATAAACCGCGCAAGTTTCCTCATAGTCGTGCAAGTCCACTTGCGCGACGCATTATGGTCGCGCAAGTGACTTGAACGACATAAGTGATAACCGCCTGGGGCCTTCTCCTGCCTATAAATAGACCCTGTGGTCCCCCCCATTCGAGGAGGAATTCTTCCAAAAACTCAGATTTTAGCTCCCGGCGCCCTAGTCTCTTCTAAAAGCTTCCGGAACACTTCTAAGGTAATTTATTACCTAGAACGGAAGATCTAAGGAGGGGGAGGAAGGCCTAAGTGTTGAAACTCATCAACACTTGCGCGCCTAGGTGGCCAGCCCATAAGGGAAATGGCCACACTTGCACGCCACCTTACTCCTTCAATAGAACCCGCACGCCCCTCTGTTGGAATAACCTCAAGAGGATTCTAAAGGCCTTAAACAAAGGTCGCTCAAGTATTACCCTACTGGTTGAACACCACGCAAGTACAAAACATGTCGCGCAAGCGTATACCTACGTGACCAGGACTTGTGCACCCACGCAGTACCTGCGCGCCTGCCAGGACTTGCGCGCCCCTGCCTTTTTTGATGTCTTTCTTGCCCATTTCACCCCTCTTAATCCATTACACATTTCCTATTCAAGATTCAGTCTTCAAGACACTCTTCAAAGCCATTTATGGCATGATTTCTTAATTTTACTTCCTTATCTGAAAGGAATTCTGTGGAATATCTCTCAAAACCTAGTGATTTACACACCTTTATGTCACTAAAGATTGAGATTTCATTCATTTAACCTCATCCTTTAATATGAGAGAATACTTAACCTGGGTATCCTTTTCAAGAATAATCCCCCATCATAAGTCCTCCAAATTTTGGGAATCCTCTTAAGAGTAATCCCTAGATCCCCTAACCTGGGTGTCCTTTTCAGGAGTAATCCCCAGTCTCAAGTTTGGGCATCCTCCTTAGGAGTAATCCCCAGTCATAATTCTTAACTTGAGCATCTTCCTTAGGAGTAAGCCCCAATTCTTAAAGTTCCCAAATCTGGGCATCCTCCTTAGGAGTAAGCCACAGTCCCCTAATTTGGGCATCCTCCTCAGGAGTAAGCCCCAAACCTTTATCCTTGACCTAGGCCTCCTTTTTAGAAGTAAGCCCCAGTCTTAATTTCTCTTAACCAGTCCTAATTTACCTTTGATCTGGGATTCCTTTTCAGGAGTAAAACCCAATAATAAGTCTTCTCCTAATTTGGGTCTCCTTTTCAGGAGTAAGCCCCAAGTTAGAGTAATCAAAATCTCCATGAAGCACATATACCTTTATGGACCCTGTTTCTGGATTTCTTCCCTAAAGTAAATCCTAACCTTCATTTATCTGGGAAGTCATACATACATAAGCCCCACATTATTTCTTATGATTGCATCTTTCATGGCACAATTGTCTATTTTTTACCAATACCTCTTGTTTCTCACACCGAGCATGACTCACGTGAGCTTAGAGTGTAAAAGTAATTGTGACATCCTTCTTTGAGCCATCAATCATAAACATCATACTCCATTACTCGAACAATGTGGGTTCTGATTCCTTTTCCAAACAAAGGATACGTAGGTAGCCCATCTACGGGTTCGATCCCAACTCTAAAATAATCCATGTCCTTCTGAATGACAATAAACTTCAAGTTCCCCACTGAGTGGCTTTAAAACCAGCATGATCATCATAATGACCAAGAGACTTCTATATAAATGTGTTGAAGGGTACCATTGACCAAGAATATCTAATAAATACAGATGATTCTCTATCGATGAAGAACCTCGAATACATATAAAAGATTCTCTAAATTTCCTACATATTTGATCATTGATTTTCAGATCTGAAGGAAATCTCATTTTATACTTGGTAATGTAATAAGGATTCACGAACATAACTTAAATCTATAAAGAGAGTCTCGGAGTAGACAATAATTCCCCTAAAAAAGGTGTGATGAGTCCGACCTCCCATCCCCTAGACCAATAAAAATTCCTAAGCCTCATCAATCCACAAACTAATGAGCACCTACCTTTGGAAAGTAGGTCCGAATGGATGTGGAATCATTGGATATTTCTGGTTCTATGAACAAACCCGTTAGAAACCGATCGGAATGTTTGAACCTCCCATCAAGGCGGTCATCCCTGGATTCCGAGGGAAACAATATAAATATAGTTATATTTATTTGTATATTAATATAGATCCATATTGAGACAAATTTATTTAGTTATATTAATATATATATATTCGTATATTAATATATATATATAGTAATAATTTTTTTCCGTATATTTATTTGTATATTAATATATATATTTTTAATATTAATTTCAAATACATTTATAGAATATGTGTTTTTATGTGTGTTTATAAATAAACAAATACATACATATATACAATACACACACACATATATATATATATATGTATGTATATATTTATGAATGAATTCATAGAAATGTGGATGTCAAAAGTCATCAAGAATTTTAAAATAGCTATAACTTCTAATCCAGAATTCTATTTCAACTCCAAAACCAGTAAAATTGAAGAACATGAAACGATCTTTGATATGATATGTGGTACAAGCAAAACGGACATCTGGATCATAAGTTAGAGACGTTTGAATCTTAAAATGATCATAAATTCTAATCCAGGAGGCCATTTTAGCTCCACAATAAATCAAATCAAAGAATATGAAACGATCTTCGATATGATATATGATACACATTTATCAGACATCGGTATCAAAAGTTATAGTTGTTTGAATGGTAAAAAATCAAGGTACCCCGACTAAAAACTCAGTTTTGGAGGCCTTATGGGCCTTTTTTGGCCTCGAAAAAACCTTTTACAAGTTTCACCAATCTATAAGGTTTTATATCTTGTCGCAGGCTTTGATTTGATATGTTGTAGTGATGAAACGGAGTCTCGGATCAAAAGTTATGTCCGTTTGAAGTTCAAGTTGTGTTTTCAACATATTTTTTATCTTTTATTGATTTTTTTATTTATTTTTATAATCAAAGTGTTATTACATGACTATTGGTGGATAAAAATTACATAATTATTAATTAAAAATATTTTTTAAATTATTTTATAAGCCTCTTTTACTAAATATCATATACATTTATATCTGATTTCTATTCATCATTTCTTAAACATATTTAAAAAATAAATATTAAATTTATATCAATATAAATATATTTATAGCTTTATATTTTAATAAATGTTTTTATTTTTATTTTTTTAAATTTTACCCTTTATTAGAGCTTTTAAAAAGCACTGATAAATGTGTAGCGCTTCTCTTGCCCCATTTTTTAGTACTGGAACAGCCACCACTCTAATATTATCCCGGAAAATCAATCATAATATACCTCTTCATGTCCTGGGAAAAATGAAACATAAGAAGGGGTGAGATCAGATGCTCCATAATGGTAATAAATATAGCAGAAGATATCATAAACATAAACATTAGGTATAGTGAATAATTGGAAACACAAACATCTACAAATAATAAACTTGAACATTATGGTAGGAATATGAGATGAGTAAATAATTCCATAATAAAACATAATCATGGGTATCAAACTAGTTGAATAACCACATTAACTTTCAATTACTAGCTTCATAATGAGCTAAATGCATATTTTGGACATTCTAAAACATACCGTCAATCCCTCATCCAAGAAATCTAAAATTGATTAAGGCCTTAGCCAAAACCATATATAAAAATGGGTGAGGCCTCATCCAAGTCTATATCTATTTGTCTCATGAGACCTACCGATGAATCGAGGGGCTATAGCGGGCCCTACCCATCAAATAATAAGTCCAATTCATTCCTCCTATGAATGTGGATAACGATAAATAACATATACATTCATATTGAAACTAACATATGATATGTAAACAACTTTCCCTAAACATTAAGCATAAATACTAACCATTGAGAGTAAATTGGTGAATGGTTTTAAGGTAGCACATCTACAGTCAAAATAATAAAATAAAAATTAACTAAATATGGTAGATGATATCATAAAATATTAATCCCAATAATACATAATAATCAACAAGAGCATTGAAACAGATGAAGATACTCTTATAAAATGATCGTGTAATTCTTGAGATAAATACTCTTTTACTTTGAAAATATGAGTTCTTTTAGAAAAGTCTTATTATAAAACCATAATTGAAGTAAGATAGTATTTTCATAATAAAATTAGTAATTTTATAAATTTAATGGTTGATAAAAATATATTATATATTTCCCAGGAAAATAGGTAAGAATTTGGGAAATTCCTTTGAATCGGGCTTGTATTTCAGAAATAATTTTGAAAGTTCCTTTTAAAACTTGTAACCCCCATGAAAGATAAAAGTTTTATGTTATGTACACATAAATATAACATTAAAAAATAATTTATGATTTTTACATAAGAATAGTTAAGAAATTAATTGGGATAAAGAGAGACAAAAGTAACCTGGAAGAAAATGGATGTTCGGGTAGGAAACTCTTACCTTAAGTCTGAAGGTGTTCCTCATTTGATCTTAATGACCTAAGTAATTAAATTTTGGTTCATAAATTAATGATTCCAGAACCTATTATACATGTAATTGATTTATTATAACCTTATTATATTCATTAATTTCCTTTATAGGGGTTAAGAGATTCAATTTCATTGTTTGGGATCGTTTTCTTCCTTCTTTTTCATAATCAGTTTAATTATATTCATGTATGGATAAACATGTAGAATGAGAATGGTTGTCCACAATAGAAGTTTAATGTTATTAGTTAAAAACTATAAGATCACGTGGTTATAAAAAAAATTTATTATTGGGAGTGGAGATGAATCATTATATAAAACTTTAATGACAATTGTTTGGGTTAATTGGCAGTTTTTTATCACAATGAACTCATTTTGATTTAAAAGTTAATATCATGTGTAAAAAAGGATTCCATATCCTTAAATAAGTTATAATTCATATATTATAGTTTGTTTCAACCATAAAAATGGTTTCATGACCAGAATTTAAGATGTTAATAGAAATTGAAAACTCGTCGTCCTTGACTGTGATAACTTAACACATCTTGGATTGTGTTTTCATTTCTAGTATAAAAGAAGGAGAAAGGATAGATGATGAAAAATTATTCCTTTATCAGAAAAAAATTCAATTACATGTAAGGTAATTTATTAATCACAACATTTGTATGAAAGGAGGTGTGGAAATAAAAAGAAAAGAAACTAATTTGAAAAAAAAGGAAATAAAAAGAGGAATTTACCTATTGAAGTAATATTCCTAGAGAGCATCTTTATGGGATAGTGTTTTATCTTTTTACGATACCAAGGGATTTTGGATGTGGGGGAGGATATTTTAACAGAATTTAGGCAAGGAAAAAATATTTAGAGGAGTGAAGAGAATAGGGAGTGAGGGGGGGGGGGGGTAATAGTGGAGGTGCGGGGGGATTTGTGAATATTATATTCATTATTTTTTTATTTCCCTCCAGACAACCAATAGTGTTGATTATTGTGACCAATAATAGTAATATGTGCATTTTATTTCTAACCAAGTGGTCTTACATCATCCTTACATCACCTATGACTCAATAAATCATGTATTTAGTATTTATCGTAAATTATCGTATTTTACTATTCACCCAAAATTAAAGTATTTTTGAAAAATCCCAAAAATTCACCCCAACCATTTTTTGATATGTAAAATTAAAAATTGAATTCAATTTTTTGAAAAAAAAATTCTAAAAAATTTTAATATAATTTTTAAATAAAATCATAATTTATTCGAAAAAAACAACATTTCAACTATAACTCATTTTATAACACTTTGAAAAACTAATCAAGGTGCCCTAAAATTATCTTATAACCATAATAAAATAAAATAAAAATTTATGATTACATTTTATGAAAATAAATTTCCAGATTAAATTACTGAATTAACCATAAAATTGTAATTAAAATATTTATGACATACAAAAATACCAATACTTATACTATGATAGTTTCTTCACTTATAAGATGTATAAATTTTATTTATACATCCATGGGTAAAGTTTATATTTTTTTGGATGATTTAATATTCATTAATATTTATAAGAGTAACATTACTACTCATAAGGGTAAGTTACTATTCATAAAGGTATGTTATTATTCATAAAAAAACTAAGTTGATTCTATCAGACTCTAAATATCACCCCAAAAGCAACCGTGTATGTTAGTTTTTCAAAATTCAAGTCACATAAGTAGAAAAATTATGTTTACTGGCTAGGTTATAACAAAGTTTTATTTTGTGTAGACTTAGTGTTTCATGCATTTATTTATAAATCCTTAGGGTGTGACAGATACACTGATGGGGATCACACCAATGGCCATAGGGTATAACAACAACCTAGTCTTGATTAACCTGCTATGTAAAGGATTGATTCCTACAAAGTGTTGGTCACAATGATGCCAAGAAATGAACCTAGGGAAATTATAATGATAGAGGATCTCACTCTAGGACCCATGGAAGGATTCCAACAACTCTATCCAAGACTGAAGTTCCTATGATGGGATTACCATCCTATGTATAGGATATTATTCTATACTAAACCCTTAAGGAAATGATCAAGGGAACATATCCTAATTAAACCTATCCAAGTGGAAGAGGACAAGGGCTCCATGCCTTCCTTGAAGGGGTACACGACATGTACCAGTTGTACACATTGTTTCCCTTCAACACCAGGTCCTACCCGTGTATCACAGCTCGTGCTCGTGTCCATTTTTGTGCATGAGTACATGGTTTGTCCAAGTTCATGTAATCCTATCCATGTCCGTCTCCGTCTAGCTGTTCTTGTGTCTAGATAGTTGTTATTGTGTCTGTGTACCTCCCCAGGTATATGTTGAGTCACCAAGTTGAGTCACACACCATGTTACAGGGGTTACACACCATGTGATACTTAACTTAACACAAAACCCTAGTGTTATAGCCAGGGCCCCACACACAGCGTGTGTTCATGCATTACTTGTCATGTAGTGTAGAATTTCTAGAAACCCACTGATCATATTCATTTATAGTCTCTCTCTCCTCCCACCTATGATCTAGCCACAAATCATACATAGAGAGTATGGATCTGGTTTGGTTAAGCCTCACCATCACTGCTTGCTAAAATCTAACCCTTGAAACCACTCAGGAAAGTCCCAAATATGCCATTTATTATCGTGAAATCGAAACAAAATTAATGAAAATCACTGGACTGGTATCAATCCATCATCACTGTCATCGTAGTTTAATCTCATCATCAATCCAAACCAATTTTTTTATGACAATTTGTTTCTCCAAGAAATGGATTTGCAACAATTTCTTATCTAGTATTTATCGAACCACTGGAAAAAATGAATGTCGGTGATGATCACATGAAGGATGGTAGGAGAAATCCAATAAACACACAAAAGAGAAATGAACCTAGTCCATGATTTTTTAGACTCAATTCATTACCATTAGGAAGAAAAAAGAATATCCAAATTAGATAAACAATTTCTCTTAATAATCCCTATAAAATAATCCCACACCCATAATAGAACAAACCATGAACCAATACATTAGTCAATTTATTCACATTCATCATAGGAGAAATCACATGGGGGTAAATTCAAATAAATTAAATCCTAATTTGATATGGATTAATCACTGATGAAGAATGAATTTTTATTGTTGTCATTGGTGAGATCTACTAGTTCCATCATACACTAATCGACGATCCACAATTCAGTCTTTGCTCACCAACAGAAGATCCTCCAACACTCTCTCAAAAATCTCCAGATTTATGTGGATAAACCTAGGATTTCTTCATAACAATGTATTTATAGACCAAAACCGAGTCATGGAAATTAATTAAATAAATTATTTTAATCAATTTATTTATTTAATATTCTTCCATGACCATGCCTAACTCGAACGTTTGACACACTCGAAGGTTATATCACACCTAGGGTAAAACCCACACTTTGAACTCAACAGTGTCCTTAGATTTATGATTAAAGACTCCATTTAAAAGATATTAAACCTTTTTAGTAAAACCATGCATGTGTGGTATTTAATATTTTTAACATATTTAAATCATTTATTTTAGGCTCCCTGGTCCTTGGAATCACATGTTATCTTAGTTCCTAGTCTCAAAAATATTTATAAATATATTCAAAGATGTTACATGGAAAAAATAGATATATTACACATACACTTACTAGGAATGTCTAAATTTAGGTCCCAAATATCATAATCATTATATGAGAGGAGAAATATCATCTTTGTTAAGATCAAACCGATGACATGTTTAGAAACATACTCAATCACCCCATAATATGATAATCCTCAAAGTTTCATAAAAAGGTATCGAAGTATGAATGTTCTCATGTTAGGTATCTCACCAACCTCTATTAGTGGGTACTCTAAATATGATCCATGCACCCCTAGTATACCAAATACCTAGTGTATGACACTCCATGTGGAATACTTAGTGAATTATCCAGTATACAAAACCCACTTTGTGACTAATGAGCATATTTTATACCCAGATATAAGAATCATACTCATGCTTACCTTGAAATTTCATCATCACATATAATACTCCCTGATGAATAGTGGTTAGGAATAACTCAAATTCATACTTTCAAAGGTAAAACATCATTTCTCTTCATGATATACATATATGTGTACATATATATCCAACATGAAAGAATAATTAAGTAGATATTTCATTTTTTAAACCATGATATATTTTATATTCTTGAATACCTAGTACAGTAATTAATAAAATAATACCTAAGTCCTTGTCTAACATATTAGATATGATATACTGAAATATCAACCTTATGTTTTTTGGACTTTCAAGGATTTTTTTAAACTCATTACATCTCTATATAATTATTTCCAAACCCCTATGTGACCATTTGATAAAACTTACCCATTAAACTCTTTAGTGAGTATTATCTACGAAGAAAGAAAATTTAAATAATAGTGTGACTTATGAATCATATTATTAATGTTAAAATTATTAAACATATTCAAACCCCTTAACTCCACAACATCAAATGTTAGGATTTTCATATATTTTTTTGAGTACATAGAAATATTTCTTACTATACCATCATCATCCTTGAAACCCTTTTCCATCAAATATTTTCCTTGGAATCCCATGTAACTATTTACATTATTACTTTAGTAGCACATACTAATATCCTTTAGTATAAAGTGACTTTAAATTTTTATTTTGACTGGTATGATCTTTTATTTTTTAACTTTTAGTATCTATATGTTCAAGAACACAGAGACTAACCTCTTAGACACTATATTCCCTTTATTTTATCTTCCAAAGATACATAAACTCTTTTGAGTTTATAAAATAACATATATTTCATTTTTGAAGAATATTTAACAAATAAATTACTATATATAGATATTATATGGTATTTCATTTGTCTGTATAATTTCTTTAAAAGAATATTGTTCTTTAAAATAATCTCCTCATGGTGTTGGGATCTCAATTTATCGTATTTTAACAAACATCTGGATAAACTTTTTTATCCTGGACAAAAAAATTATCCTTATACTCTTCTCAAGTATGTTATATAATTAAATTAATCATAACCCAATAGTATTGAATCTATCATCTCATTTTTTTCATCACAACTCTTTATTAGTAAATAAATTCCCTTAGGATAGAAGATAAATGACATGAAGATATAGATCCTTTACTTATATCCATATTATCTTGATAAATTACTTTACATTCAACACTATTATGTTGAAACTCTTTTCTTCATCACTACAATGAAAACTATAATCTATTTCAATTTCTTCCTTGATTTTGAACTCCTATGTACTCAAAATATTTGTAAATTATATACATATAGTATCACATTCCCTTCAAAATTAAATAATTAATTTCTATAATGCTGATACCTGATGTTGACATTCCATGGAGTTTATTAAACCCCTTCTGGTATCAAAAAAAATCCATCCAATGGAATAATTTCTAATCATTCCTAATAACATATTTAGTTTTCATCAACCTTTATTGGATATTATAAAAAACATTTTTAGACTTTCCAACTAACTTTTCTTCTTCCAATTTGAAATTTTACCCACTTATACTATAAATACTCTACCAGAACCTAGACATCACATGTCATAGTTCTTATTTCTTTAACACATTGAAAAAAATAGGTTAAACATTTTTCGATCTCATTCACATTGTCATAAAATTTCAAAATATGAAAACATAAAGAAAATATTAATTATAATAAGCCTTAGAGGATATATATAGTCTCACCAAGTCATTGACATACCTAATCATATAGAGTATATGAGTGGAGACAAACTTTCTTTAGGTTATCTTTTGTATAATGTCTTATAAACATTAGTTTAATACATATATACCTCTCATAATAATCTATTCACTTGTTTAATAGTTTTAAAATTTAGGTTAATCAAGAAGATATTTCTCTAAAACATATAATTTCTATTACTTAAGAACAATTTTTATGTTTCCCATCTTGGGATTTTCCTATATTAAGCTTATCATTTTCAAGGATTCATTTCAAAGTTAATTTTTATTATGATGATTCTATTATGTAAAAAAAAATATTTTATAATATTAGTATCTTGTTTTAAAAACATTTAATAAAGAATTTTTTAAATGTTCCCCCACTAAAATGGTGACCCCTTTTAAATTCATAATATCCTTTAGTGGTCTAAGATCCACATTTCACTTATCAATAATTCTATTATAGTGGTCATCTCACCAATAAATTATTTAGTTAGTCCATCATTCTAATCATATCATATATGACTCTTGGATAAGTTGAGAGGATGACCCTTTTCACTATCCATTATAAGGATAATATATCAACTCTTTTCCTATGTTATCCTTTCTCATAAATTTTTCCAGCTAGGTGTAACCCAAATATCACAATGGGGTTTTTTTACCTAACTCTTAGGGTTATCCATTTCATCCATGACTTACATAACATCATATATTTTTTAGTGACCAAATGGATAAGTTGTATTTATTTTCAATAAGGTTGTGGGGAATAAAATTAAAAGTGTGTTGATAAATAGGGATAAGTTTTTTACAATATCATTAGGGTATAATAAGTGGTTAGTTTATGATTCTTGAATATCATGGCTAAATAGATTCATGTAGTAGTCCTATATAGGATGGTTTATTATGTTGTTCTTCATGTTAATGAAAAGCACTGATTATGTGGAAGTGTTTTCTACAATATTTAATGGAATTTGGAAGCTTCTAGATAGTTGGGGAGTTTTCAATGGATGTCATGCTTGATATGGTAGTTTTTAGAGAAATTGAGAAAAACTATACAAGAAACACAAAACATTTACATTCTTGTTTCAGTGTGTTGTGCACTATGTTGCATTTGTTGTCAATAAGGTGTCAAGGATTGAATGGATGAAAAGGAATGTCAATATGTGAATGACAGAGGATGTGATGGTGATGGCGATGTTGTTAAAGAGGTGTTAAGGATTGAATAGATATGTGAATGACAAAGGAAGAAATGGTGATGGTGATGATTGGAGAATGACCATGGTACTAAGAAGCATGCCACTTAGGACAATCACTAAGTGTCATAGGAGGTAATGGTTGAAACATTCTCCATACAAATCAGACGATTTTAGAGCTGATCATAAGTTCGAAGAACTTGTATCAAGAAGATACAATGTCACAACATTGTTAGAAGTCCATGCCTTGTCTTCACAATGCATGAGGAGATAAAGAAGTGTCATCCACTATCAGTAAGTGGATGAGGAATGAAGAAATGAACCATCCACGGCTACTAAGTGGATGAAGTGGTTTGAAGAAGACCATGCACTATCTCTTAGTGCATGAGTATTTGAAGATGATCCAACCTCATCTATGATTGAATCAAAGAAGAATATTGAAGATCAAAGTGATTTATGATTATTTGTTGATGAAGATAGTTGAGAGATCCTTCGGAATTCCATCTCCTAATAGGAGAAGAAGAAGAGATGTTGAGGAAGATAGAAGGAGTATATAATTCTAATGAAGATGAGGAGGTGAAGGAGAGGAGAATTTCTTGATATAGACTTGTTCCTACTTGGTTATTTAACAAAGTATACAAGTGGAGTTTGTGTAGAAAATAGGGCCTACCCACGAGCTAGCTACCCAAGCTTCAACCCAAGGGACATGTGGGACTAGGTCACCATGCCCATGAGGAGGCCTAGGCAGAGCCAGCCCGCAGGAGGCCGGGCCGTGTGTAAGCCCGAGCCACGCGGAGGTGAAGCTCACGCAGCATGGGCACCAAGGGCGCGCCCGTGAAGAAGCATAGTGGCCTCTAGAGTGCGCCCGGAGGAGCAGAGTGGGCGCTAGAGCGCGCACGCAGGAGAACCGGTGCGGGGCGGCACCGAAGGGGGGAGAGGAGATTTCTGAGCTGAGGTTGGCAAGCGATGGTTGTTAAACCATGAGAAAGCCGCATTGTGATTTGATGTGGGATGAGTTTTTAAAATGCGGATCTAATCTTGGCCGCTCATCCGATCACGCGTCTGATCGCTGCCTTCCATCTCATCTGCGGCACTGGGTTCTAATATTGGTCGTCCGCGTTCATTAAACACAGATCCAATGGCACTGGAGTCTTCTCCAACCTCTCACCGAGCCAAGGACTCCCCGCGATGCCTCCTGCGAACCAGAGGCACCTGAGCAATGAAAATGAAGCCCCCGACCACCTCTGAAGAACATGAAGCCTCCATGATGATCGTCTTGACGAACCGAATACATGCATGCATTAAAAGATTCATGCATGCAACGAGATGAAGATTTCGATTGAGGCCGAAGAAAATGGAGTTGTGAGGCAGGGTGTTTGAGCATGGATAGAACAGGAAGAAGCCATGCATGCGTTCGAGGACACATGCACATGAAGTATCTACGTCCAAAGAATTCTGCGGTGAATGAAAGACACCATGATTCTCATCCATATCGTAATCCGCGTTTGAATATCTCAAAACACCGCAGATCTCGGGCCTTCAAATATTTGAACCCCGAGGCCTTGATCAAACTCCTTGCCTCTAAAAGAAGCCGTCTGAGGCCAAAGAAGGTGGTTGTTGAGCATTTTTTAAGAAGTCCTGCGAAGCTCCTCAGCATCGCGAAGCTTGAAGCTTCGTGCATCACTTGCGTGGCATAGCAGCCCAAAGCCACCCGAGGCTTCGATAGTTCCTTTAGAGATACCCTTGCGTGAAAGAAGTAAGGAGGAAGGCCTCCCTACGCGCTCCCTTGCATGACAGGGAAGAAGCCGACCTTGCGCGCCTTCTGCCCGCATTCTTGCGCGGTAGCAATTGGTCGCACCCTCTGTGCCCGCACACTCACGTGGCAGGAGGAAGCCACCGTATTCCCTTTGTGCGGTAGGAAGAAGATGATCCATGCACACTTGCATGCCTTCTCTACCCGTGAACTCACGCGGTAGGAGGAAGCTACCACACCACCTGCGCGGTAGGAGCTGTCGTACCTGCGCGGCAGAAGAAGTTGTCGTGCCACCCGCACGGTTGAAGCCCCTCCTGCACCCTGACCGGTTGAAGACAGGAGGTGGTCGCATAACTTGCGCGCCCTCCTTTGTTGAGAAGTTTAAGGCCACATTTTTTTGTGTGTGTGTGCTAAGTGGAGAGGAAGCCCATAACACACTTGGGTGTGTGTGTGTGCACGGGTTGAAGAAGGAAGGTCGTGTGTGCAAAGTGGAAAGGAAGGTCGTGTGTGAAAAAGGAGAGGAAGGCCACACCATCTTTGAGTGTGTGTGTGAAAATTAACAAGGAGGCTAAACCCTTAGTGTGTGCACAAGTGGAGTGTGCACGGCTTAAAGAAGAAGAAAAGAACAAAGTGTGTGCAAGGAAACAAGAAGGCCGAAGCCTTAGTGTGTGCACAAGTGAAGGAGGCCATACCTCTTGTGTGTGCCCAAGTGAATGAAGAAGATACATGCATATCCATGCATGTATGAATAAGTTAACAAGTGGGTGAACACCTTGAGAAGAAAGAGAGAAGGAAAAATTCACACTAAAGAACAACACACAATTTCGTGTGTGTGAAAAAGAATTAAAAAGTGTGACTCGAAGAAGAAGGTGTGTGTGCTAAAAGAGTTTACACCATTTTAAGGGTTTATCACACCAAGAAGAAAAGGGGAGTGCATGCATTCATGCATGCACATGTACATGTAAACAAATTTTAAATCAGTGTGTGTGCATTTGAGCAGTCCAAGAACAAAGGTTCTTGAAGATATTTGAGAATCCATGCAATCAGTGCATGAAGATTCAGAGATGCCATGCACTCAGTGCATGAAGTTGAATTGAAGAGAGACTAAAGCCAGACTGAAGTTAAAGACATCATTCATCTGAGTTTTCAGTAGTTGATAAGACCAAGAATATTGAGTGGGCATAATCAGTGCAGGAACATATTTTCCAATCAAGATTCTTGAAGATAGTGGTCGGGTCATCCTTAGAAGAAGGAGATAAAGCCCGAGAAAAGAAGAGAAGTCCTGGTCACCACGAGTGATCAGAAGAAGTGAGCAAGTCCAGCAGACCTTATCCAAGGCTGTTGAAGACTCTTGAAGAGCTTCAAAAGAAGAAGACCTACTCGTGTGACTCGAGGAGCCAGGAGAAGGCCCCCTGTGAGACTCAGGGTGGAGAAGTCTTCGGTGGAAGCTGAAGCAGGCCAGTGGGACTCTGGTAACACTGTGGGATGCAGTATAAAGAGCCTCATGTGGGACTCAGGAGAGATACAGTGTGACTCTGTATCAACCATTGTAATTACTAACCGAATTATAGTGGATAAACCATGTTGGGGTGTTTAACCAACATGGCAAGGACGTAGGCATTTGGAGCCAAACCTTGTAAATCCTTGTGTTATGTGCCTTTACATTTACTACATCACTTGAGGAAAGGCTGAGAGATACAAGAAGAGTGTATCGAGGACATAACAATCCATATAGGTTTAATTGATAAAGAATCAATTAGTAAAAAGTTTTAAAGGATCACTGATTCACCCCCTCCCCCTCTCAATGATCACACTGATCCGGGAACATCAATTGGTATTAGAGGGAGGTTGCCTCTAAAACATCCAAGGGAGTCTTTATGAAGTGTAGATTTGAGGAAATGAGAGAACACCCTCAAATGAAGATATCTTCCAAGACTCAGAAAAATAGAAAGAAGAAACAGGTCAAGAAGATGAAGAAGAAGGTTGCTACTAATAGATAAACACCTTCCATTGAAGGTAATGTGAAAGTCACAACAGATGATAATTCCTTTTATCACTCTTCTGATGAAGCCTTCTCTAGCTGTGATGATGATGGAATAATCAATGATCTTATAAATGCACTCAAATATCTTCGGAAGACAGTCCTTAGGGAAGTTGCAATGTGTATTGCTACAAGTATCCATGATCTTCAAGAAGAAAAATTACAGCTAGAAGAAGAATCCAATTCTATGGAAGATCAATTGGCAAGAAGGGTTGGAATAACCAACACTCTCACAAAGCTGGTGAAGGATAAAGATGAAACCATTTCCATTTGTAGTGAAAGAATTGATGATGTTACTGAAGAACTACAAAGAAGCATTTGTGAGAAAGAATTATTTGAGATAGTGTTTAAAGAAGTATTCCATGCACTGGAAAAGAGGCATAGAGTGTCAATGATTGTCAAAGATTCTCAACTAGAAGACAAATTAAAAAGGGTAAAGGAGATTGAAAATTCATTTCAAGAAATGAAGAAGGTGCATGAAGACCACATGAAACAACTGGAAGAGAATTGGGAAGGAAGGCTAAGATTTGTTGAGGATGAGAATAACTCTCTCAAAATGAAATTCTTAGAGCTAGAGGTGATATTGAAAAATCAGCAATCACCCAAAATTGAAGTGTCCCAATCAACTGAAAGAAGAAATGTTTCCACTCAAGTGTACATTGAGAAGGATGATTCCAAAAGGAGGACATCCTCTAATAAAATGGCAACATCTTATAAGAAGAAGGTACCATCCATTACATCTTGTACTAATGATTCTAAATGTGTCTCCACAAAAAGTGCAGGATGGAAGAATAACTCTAAACAAGTATGGATGAAGAATATGAAGAAAGAGATCTCTCCTGAAAAAACACCGTGATTCAAGAGAAAGACTCAACAATCATAAGAAGTCAAGAAGAAAATATTTGTGGGTCAATGTTGGTGTTGCAACAGGTATGGACATTGTGCAACGGATTGTTGGTACAATCCTATAAATGAAAAAGCACAAAGGAAGCCCATCCCAAGGGGGAGCAATCCAGAGAAGAAGAAGCAACATCCACAGGTCCAGAAACATCTGTTTACTGCAAACAGATTTGGAATGTTTGATAACATCTGGGATGAATGCAAAAGTGGTCACAAGAATGATACATACCAATCTCCAAATGTTTCCAAAGCTGAAAATAAGAGAAGATCACAGAACCTGGCTAAGTATGAAGAAGTATCCTTGGGAAGCCAGCAGAAGAAAGTTGAAAATGCTCCCAAGAAGATCTTGAAAAAGAAAGAGAAGTCCTTGGATTTCAAATCTAAGAAGGTTGATTCATCCAGAAGGACCACCAAGATAAAATGCTTCTACTATGGAAAGACAGGTCATACCATGGATCTTTGTAAACAAGACATGGAACTAAATAGAAGCAAACCGCACTCAACAGGACAATCAATCCAGAAGAAGAAGAAGGGATTGATTGAAAATAAGCCGCCTAAGAAAGGTAACTTGAAAGCATCAAAGGAACCATGTGGAACATCCAAATCTGAAGCCTCACTTCCAAATGACATATTAATCATCTGGCCAGAAGATGTGGAAATAATAATAAAGGAAGAAAATAAACATTCCAAAGCTAGTGCAAAAGAAAACCAAAATATTTAAAATGAAGATGAAGTTCTGTGTGTGAGGTGCAATAAATATGGTCATATCAGTAATAAATGCATGACACTCATTCCAGCTCAAAAAGAATTCTTCAAGATAATGAAGATTGCACCAGGAGATTCTAGTGCTCAGAATGCACTTATAAAGAGAGGAGTCACACACAAAGAAGTTGAATAGGTGTTAAGATACACACCAGCACAAACATCATTGAATATCAAATGTGCAAGTGTGAAGAATAGAGAAAGTGGAACATCTCGATTGAGAGAATCGTCTCAACCTTGTTTTTCAAACTGATGAACCAAGGAGGTTCCATCTTATTCCCTAATCATGGGTATATACATGTTCTTACATTTTAGGGAATTGAAGATAATGATCACTCTCAAATTGAGAATGGTACGGACAGAATGTAGTGCACCCCTTGAGGGGGATCCAATCTGTAGAAGATGATCTTTTGAGATACATATCATCTTGTGAAGAATGAAGGTATTCCAATCACACTTTCATCCTTTGTTTCCTAATTGTATTTAACATGTCAATTAAGGGGGAGTAATTTATTGAAGACAAATGGACGAAAGGGGGAGCTTTATCTTTGAATCTGAACTTTCTAATGAGTTTGGTGAAGTATTTGCAGGATTTAGCAATTCATTGATATATCTGAAAAATTTCAACCCCTTGAAGCCCACATGTATAGTGAATTGTGGATAGCATTGAATTATTTGGTTACATCACTCTTGTTTTCTACATCGGGTTAGCCCAAGTAGACTTAGAGATGATTTACTAAAGGCTCTTTGCTAAAGTGAACATGTGACATCATCCCTCTCTTAGTGATTTTCAAGAAGATTCTATTCAAAGGGAGGAAGTTATATTTTGAAGAGAACCACGCCACACCTTTGCATTTGGTTGCCAATAAGGGGGAGAAAATCTTGGAACACATTTTGACCCATTCATATGTGCTCTAGAGATATTGAAAACAAATACAAAGGGGGAGATTTTTGTGCACTGTGTTGCATTTATTGTCAATAAGGTGTCAAGGATTGAATGGATGACAAGGAATGTCAATATGTGAATGACAGAGGATGTGATGGTGATGGTGATGTTGTTAAGAAGGTTTCAAGGATTGAATGGATATGTGAATGACAAAGGAAGAAATGGTGATGGTGATGATTGGAGAATGACTATGGTACTAAGAATCATGTCACATAGGAGAATCACTAAGTGGCATAAGAGGTAATGGTTTAAATATTCTCCATACAAATCAGACGATTGTAGAGCTGATATTAAGTTCAAAGAACTTTTATCAAGAAGATACAATGTCACAACATTGTTAGAAGTCCATGCATTGTCTTAACAATACATGAGGAGATAAAGAAGTTTCATCCACTATCACTAAGTGGATCAGGAATGAAGAAATGAACCATCCACAGCTACTAAGTGGATGAAGTGGTTTGAAGAAGACCATGCACTATCTCTTAGTGCATGAGGATTTGAAGATGATCCAACCTCATCTATGATTGGATCAAATAAGAATATTGAAGATCAAAGTGATTTATGATTATTTGTTGATGAAGATCGTTGAGAGATCCTTCGGAATTCCATCTCCTAATAGGAGAAGAAGAAGAGATGTTGAGGAAGATAGAAGGAGTATAGAATTATAATGAAGACGAGGAGGTGAAGGAGAGGAGAATGTCTTTATGTAGACTTGTTCCTACTTGGTTATTTAACCAAGTATACAAGTGAAGTTTGAGTAAAAAATAGGGCCTGCCCACGAGCTAGCTACCCAAGCTTGAACCCAAGGCACATGTGGGACTAGGTCACCACGCCCATTAGGAGGCCTAGGCAGAGCCAGCCTGCAGGAGGCCGGGCCGTGTGTAAGCCCGAGCCACACGGAGGTGAAGCCCGCGCAGCATGGGCACCAAGGGCGCGCCTGTGAAGGAGCATAGTGGGTGCTAGAGTGCGCCCGGAGGAGCAGAGTGGGCGCTAGAGCGCACCCACAGGAGAACCGGTGTGGGGCGGCACCGGAGGGGGGAGAGGAGATTTCTGAGCTGAGGTTGGGAGGCGATGGTTGTTAAGCCGCGAGAAATCCGCGGAGTGATTCGATGTGGGATGATTTTTTAAAACGCGGATCTAATCCTGGCCACTCATCCGATCACGTGTCTGATCGCTTCTGTCCATCTCATCTGCGGTGCTGGGTTCTAATCCTGGCCGTCCGCATTCATTAAACGTAGATCCAACGACACTAGAGTCGTCTACAACCTCTCACCGAGCCGAGAACTCCCCGCGACGCCTCCTGCGAACCAGAGGCACCCGAGCAATGAAGATGAAGCTCCTGGCCACCTCCGAAGAACATGAAGCCTCCATGATGATCATCTTGATGAACCGAATACATGCATGCATGAAAAGTTTCATGCATGCAACGAGATGAATATTTCGATTGAGTCCGAAGCAAACAGAGTTGCGAGGCAGAGTGTTTGATCATGGATAGAACAGGAAGAATCCATGCATGAATTTGAGGACACATGCACATGATGTATCTATGTCCAAAGAAGTCCATGGTGAATGAAAGATACTGTGATTCTCTGCCATATCTTAATCCACGTTTGAATATCTCAAAACGCCGCAGATCTTGGGCCTTCAAAGATTTTAACCTCGCGGCATTGATCAAACTTCTTGCCTATAAAAGAATACGTCTGAGGCCAAAGAAGGTTGCTGTTGAGCATTTTTGAAGAAGTCCCGCGAAGCTCCTGAGCATCGCGAAAGTTGAAGATTCGTGCATCACTTGCGCGGTAGAGAAGCCCGAAGCCACCTGAGGGTTCCAGAGTTCCTTTCGCTCTACCCTTGCATGAAAGAAGTAAGGAGGAAGGCCTCCCTACATGCTCCCTTGCATGATAGGGAAGAAGCCGAACTTGCGCGCCCGTTTCCCACATTCTTGCGCGGTAGCAAGTGGTCGAACCCTCTGTGCCCGCACACTCACGTGGCAGGAGGAAGCCACCGCATTCCCTTTGTGCGGTAGGAAGAAGCTGAGCCGCACACAATTGCGCGCATTCTCTACCCGTGAACTCAAGCGGCAGGAGGAAGCCACCACACCACCTGCGCAGTAGGAGCTGCCGCACCTACACGGTAGAAGAAGTTGTCGCGCCACCCGCACGGTTGAATCCCCTCCTGCACCCTGTCCGGTTGAAGACAAGTGGTGTCCGCATAACTTGTCCGCCCTCCTTTGGTGAGAATTGGAAGGTCACACGTTTGTGTGTGTGTGTGCTAAGTGGAGAGGAATCCCATAACACACTTGGGTGTGTGTGTGTGCACGGGTTGAAGAAGGAAGGTCGTGTGTGCAAAGTGGAAAGGAAGGTCGTGTGTGCAAAGTGAAAAGGAAGGTCGTGTGTGCAAAAGGAGAGGAAGTCCACACCATCTTTGAGTGTGTGTGTGAAAAATAACAAGGAGGCCGAACCCTTAGTGTGTGCACAAGTGGAGTGTGCACAGCTTCAAGAAGAAGAAAAGAACAAAGTGTGTGCAAGGAAACAAGAAGGACGAAGCCTTAGTGTGTGCACAAGTAAAGGAGGCTATACCTCTTGTGTGTGCCCAAGTGAATGAAGAAGTTACATGCATATCCATGCATGTATGAATAAGTAAACAAGTGGGTGAACACCTTGAGAAGAAAGAGAGAAGGAGAAATTCACACTAAAGAACAACACACAATTTGGTGTGTGTGAAAAAGAATTAAAAAGTGTGACTCGAAGAAGAAGGTGTGTGTGCTAAAAGAGTTTACACCCTTTTAAGGGTTTATCACACCAAGAATAAAAGGGGAGTGCATGCATTCATGCATGCACATGCACACGTAAACAGAATTTAAATCAGTGTGTGTGCATTTGAGCAGTCCAAGAACAAAGGTTCTTGAAGATATTTGAGAAGCCATGCAATCAGTGCATGAAGATTCAGAGATCCCATGCACTCAGTGCATGAAGTTGAATTGAAGAGAGACTGAATCCAGACTGAAGTTAAAGACATCATTCATCTGAGTTTTCAGTAGTTGAGAAGACCAAGAAGATTGAGGGGGCATAATCAGTGCAGGAACATATTTTCCAATCAAGATTCTTGAAGACAGTGGTCGGGTCATCCTTAGAAGAAGGAGATAAAGCCCGAGCAAAGAAGAGAAGTCCTGGTCACCGTGAGTGATCAGAATAAGTGAGCAAGGCCAGCAGACCTTATCCAAGGCTGTTGAAGACTCTTGAAGAGATTCAAAAGAAGAAGAGCTACTCGTGTGACTCGAGGAGCCAGGAGAAGACCCCATGTGAGACTCAGGGTGGAGAAGTCTTCGGTGGAAGCTGAAGCAGGCCAGTGGGACTCTGGTAACACTATGGGATGAAGTATAAATAACCTCTTGTGGGACTTAGGAGAGATACAGTATGACTCTTTATCGACCATTTTAATTACTAACCGAATTATAGTGGAGAAACCATGTTGGGGTGTTTAACTAACATGGCAAGGACATAGGCCTTTGGAGCCGAACCTTGTAAATCCTTGTGTCCTATGCCTTTACATTTACCGCATCACTCGAGGAAAGGCTGAAAGATACAAGAAGAGTGGATCGAGGCCTTAACAAGCCATAGAGGTTTAATTGATAAAGAATCAATTAGTAAAAAGTTTTAAAGGATCACTGATTCACCCCCTCCCCCTCTCAGTAATCACACTGATCCGGGCACTTCACAGTGTAAGGGGAACTTTTAAGTGATGACTTGAGTTGTTTGAGAAGACTTGAAGTTAAAATAAGTGATATCAATATGAAATTTATTAATGTCTATAAATACATACCAAAGATTTAAATTCAAAAAGGGATGAATATCATGAACTAGCCCGAGTCAACCCAACATGTGACCCGACCATCCTAAAAAAATGCACAAATACTATTCTTAATCCCCATAGGATATAAACTTGTGCATAGGTATCAAAGAAGACACTTGGTAAAGGCTTTCCTCAATAAACATAATGAAATTTATAGTGAAAAAATTCCAAGAATCAAGTATTATTGTAACATGGACTCCCATGAAAATCAAATAAGTCATTCTTAAAAAAAGGACCAAACCAGAAAAGTAATTTCCAAAATAAACATCCAAGCCACATCCATATATTGAATAAAATATGTAAAAATCATAATGGTATAAACATCTGTGGTATAAAAAAAGATAGACTAAAATAAAAAAAGGAACAATAATCTCCTCATGACCCATGGTCATACTCCAACAACATCACTAAGCTCACACCATGAATGACTTGGTATGATAGATCCCTAAGAGGAGATACCTAGATATAAAATTTTGGTGAGAACCTAAAATGTTTATAGGAATGAGCACAAATCCATATAGGTAAACTCCCTACACTCCATGCATAGACTATAAAAGTAAAATTCCTTCATTTAATCTTGAAAATATAACTATCAATATAATATTTCCATTTAATTTAAAACCAATATTTTAAATTATTTTAACCAAAACCAATTTTTTACCATTTCATACAAAATATATCCATGAAATATTTTACGAGGTAAATGAAACTAAATGAAATAAACTATTTTATGGTGTAATTTTCAAAATAACCACAATATAATTAAATGATAAATAACCCACATTTAGAAAGAAGATAAAGAAAACCATTATAAAAAAGCGACTTAAAAAACTAATCTTAAAAACCTTCTTAACTAGTTTACTCCCAAAAAATTTCATAACATGCTATTTTTAATGATACCAAAAGTGTAAAACAAATAACATAAGGTGTGTAAGTATGAGAGACAACAAAAAATTATAGTAACTCAAATAAAGAAAATAAATAAATAAAGGTACACAGTAAAATAAGCATATCAAGTAAAAAAATAAAAGGTTAAAGGTAAAAAATAACAAAATATAATAGTAAAATAAAATATTTGAAAGTAACAAATATCATGGGAGTCGACCTAGTGAAACTAAGGTCAAGGAAACATAGAACCCTTTACCATCTCATTGATCGAAACATCGTATTCAACTGCACACAATCACTAGGTAGAGTAATATCAATGCCTATTGAAATTGGATGCCCTATAAATTTTCACCCTAATCATGTCATGATAATTTTTAGTTACTTTTGTAACACACTCCAAGGATAGGAACTGTGCACCATCCCTAGATGCACTACTCTAGTCATCTTTATCTAGGTTCCAGTTTTCTTGTGGTAAACTAAAGAGAGGTGACTATGTAAATTTCAAAATCAATCATAAGAAATAAAAAATATATGAAATTTCACTACCAATATTCTCTCTATGTAATCCCTCAATACATCAATTAGGTTTCATTAAAACAAGATCCACTAAACATAACCATCAAACTCGCATAGTAATATACAAGGGATATTTTTTAATAACCACTTAATAAAGTGCTAATTAGGCATTAATACCTATTGAGAACTCAAAACATGAAATAATTATATGTTTTTCTAACTAGGTCTGAAATCCTTGAAATAATTTTTGAACAAGGAGATCCCAAACATAGTTCAATAATTTTCAAATAACACTTAAAAACAAATTTTAAACTTAATTCCATGACAAACACATCAAATCCAGTTAACAAAACACAAATATGATTTAAAATACCACTACATAATATAAGATTCAAACCAATGGGTATAAATCACAAAATTTTAACCAAAGGAACCCTAAAAACAATAACAACCAATACCCATTTTGAAAAGACTCTTTAAAATTTTAAAACCAAATATACTTCATAAGTTAAGACGTCTATAAAAACATTTTTGTGACATTTAAGATATTAGAAATTATTTTAAAACTAAAATTTACATGAGGAAATCATTGAATCATTTTATAAAACACATAGAAGGACTTAGAAATCTGTTTTGATGATACATAGCCTAATTCATAATGAAAAATATCATTTATAAGACTTAAAACCCACTAAGAAAATGAAACAATCATTTCTTCATGAAAAATTTAGGACAATACAAAAGAATTTAAATAAATAAAATATTTATAAATCTCAAGTCATCAAGGTTTTTAAGTTTTTGGATTTATTTATATAGAAACCATCCTTAAACCATTGGAAACATTTCACCTTTTATGAAAAATGGTATAAGAGTCCTAAAGATAAGCTATATGATCCCTATATACTAATTATCAGAAGATTAAGACAATCCCACTCCCTAGGGTTCAGCCTGCATGGCCTCTGGGTAAGAGAATGAGTAGGAAGCTAGGAAAGAGTGAGATGAATAAATAAAAGAATCCCAAACCTTAACAAAAATATGCCTAAAATTGAAGAGGAATCCATGATAACTGAGGGTAAGAAGAAGGTGGCCACACCTAGGGATATCCAAAACTACCTCACAAGAATGGGGAGTAATATTTACTAAGTGTTATTAAAATTTGGGAGGGGTTGAATAGATATTACATACTTTTTAAAACTTGGGTTGGTCGCATGGTTTGGCTACACAGTTTTCCAAACCATGTTCCAACTATGTGCACCTCACTGGTCACACCTGGGAAGTCACATAGTTTGTATTCATGGTTATGAAATCTATACTCTAACTCTAAAAATCTTCACTAATAGGGAATTATAGGTTTTTCATTATTACTAATAATCGTGCACCTTGCACCGCCACCTTGAAATTTTGTAAATTCATGGAACCTCAACCCGAAAATCAATGAAAAGGGAAGAAAACATTAGATAAAAAATAATAAGGAAAATTGGGGGGTCAGGTGTAAAATTTATCATTAATAAACCACTTTATACCCCAAAAAACTCATTAAAGAAATAAATCAAAGGGTTCATCCAAAACAATACTAATATTATTTCTACATCCTAAAAATGATACAAAAATTTTGAGCATCCCAAAAAATATGGCATAGTATATCCATAATGAATGATTTAGTATGTAAGAATGAGAATTATAAATACATCTTAAATAGGCCCCCATCAAACTACTACCAAGATCCCATCCTTAACACATCAACTTTAAAAAAATTTGAAAGAATTTAATTAACACCCAATGATGTCATGATCTCAGAAATTTTAATTATGAGGGCTTATAATTCCAAAACTAAACTCAAGATAGCATTCAAGTAATTTCTTCTCACATGATAGAGTTCCTTCACAAAAACTAATAGAATAAAGTGTACCTCCCATCATGGGTTGGACCTAAAAAATCAACCTCACTACCCTAACCCAATTGATAACATCATCATATCAATACAAGATAGAATAGATCACTCTCAAATTAAGTTTTTGAATGAAGGCCTCTTTAAAGACTCCAGTATTCATCGAATCCTTAACCACTGACTCGAGAAGAAGGAACTCAATCAAAAAATTATGGGCATAAGTTAAGTGAAGGAATCTTGAAAAAGGATCAAACCCTAACACACAGGAGGCCTTAACTCAAGAAATACCCCAAGACTCATTAGAAAAATCTAGTTGGTGAAATTTAAATAAAACAAACCATTATTCCCATCTAGAAAAACAAATCATATTCCCAGATGCAAGAAATATTCCACCATAAAACAATAATTCCAAAAAATATTTCCTTTAAATTTTTTTGAAAGATTGTTTGTAAAAATACCCAAAAATTTGAAAACCATTAAACTTTATCTAAAAATCTATTTAAAAATTCACAAATCCATCTTCGAAATCATTTGTACCAAAAAAACACTTAATATGTTCCAAACCAAATGAACCACAAATCAAACTATCCATTATTTAAAAATAATTCAAAAATATGGTTCTAAACAACATTTATTGTCTTCAAAATCACAAAACTCAACTTAATGTCACTCTCATAAGTAAATTATTAAAATTTTATTGCAGATCCAAAAATTCTAACACATTTTAAGTAATTTTAGAAAACTCTTTATGATTTTCAAAATATAAACTTTTTTATTTAAACCAATATTTTTAAATAATAAATCATCTAAAAAAATTTACAAAATAGCATTGAATCATCAAAGAAACTATTTTTAATTCATAAAAAATAGTAAACAGCCGTAAACAAAAGTGACTTGAATGTAAAAAAGGTCAACAAATAAATTAAAGAAGGGTATTTGGTTGTTCATTGTTTAGCCGCATAGTTTAGCGGGTTGTGTGCCAACCATAAAATAGCCATGAAGAGTATCTTAGAACTATGTGCATGGGATCTGCAAGCTTTACAAAATGGTTTGAGCTAACCATATGCCCCATTTTAGCTTTTATTTTCTACTTAAAACATGACAATTTATGTGAAAAATCCAAAAAACATCAATATAATTTAAAAACCATTCAATTTAAATTAAAAAAACCACATAAAAATGAATAAAACCCTTATAATTAAAAATTCAACCCCACCACCCATGGTAACTTGAGGCTTAGTGTGGGAATGAGATAGATAGACTCTTCATGTACCTAACTATCGAGTTTTAATGTTCATATCTTGAATATACCATACATTCCTAAATAAAATTGGTTCTCTAATACCATTTTTTCATAAACTATCCTAGGTTTACCTAACCCTTTACCCATACCATCTCACGATAAGGCATAAAGGGTGTTCCCAATCCCCACAGGCTAGAAAATAGTACCTAGAAATCAAGAAACACACTTGGAAATGGTTTATATCAATAAATATAATGAAATATGTAGTATAAATTCTCTAAAAACCAGTATGAATCACTTTTAACTCAAAAATCCATGAAAATTAAATAAGAGATTATAAAATAAGGAACAAACCAAACAAGTCATATCCAAAATAAATGTACAAGACACATCCAAATAATGAATAAAATATTTAAGGAATCCAAAATGGAATATACATCTATGGTATAGTAAATTAAAGATAAATTAAAATACTAAAAGGAATAATGATCTCCTCGTGACCCATGGCATGCTCCAACACCATCACCGAGATCACACTATGAGTAACTAGGTACATAGGATCACATAGGAGGAGATACCTAGAGATACCAACCTGATTAGAATATGAAATGATTATAGGAATGAGAAAAAATTCTAATAGGTATCCTCCCCAGAACAAATTCATAATATTTTAAAGAAAAATCCTTCCAAGATAGTTTAAAAATACAACTATCAAAATAATCCTTCCACTTTATTTAAAACTAATCACCTGAAACAACTATTTTAGTTTATTATAACCAAGAGAAACTATTTATAATATAAATAACTATCCTTAAAAATTTTATGAGGGAAAGAACACTAAATTAAATAAACTATTTATGATCAACTTTTGAAAAATAATCACACTCTAGATTAAAATGAGAAATAACCCACTTTTTGAAAGGAGTTTAAGAAACAATTTACAATAAAGTGATATTTAAAACTAATCTTAATATATTTGTTTTCTTATTTACTATAAAAAATATTTAATAACTTTATTTTCAGAATGATAATAACGAAAACATCAGGGCTAAAAGTATAAGAGATAACCTGCAATATCAACATCTCAAAGAATGAAAATAAAGAAATGATGGTACATAGAAATAAAAGTATATTAAGTAAAGATAATTAAAGAATAATGGAAAATGGTGATAAAATATTTCAATAAAATAAATAAGCTAAAATAAATAATATGATGGGAGTGACCCTAGTGAAACAAAGGTCAAGGAAACCTAGAACCCTATACTAACTTAGTGATCGAACCATCAGAGTCAACTGTGTGTAATTTCTAGGGATATTATTCTGAAATCCTATAGGAAGTATCCAACCAATAAAGTGACACCCTAACCATGAAATATTTCTTAAATTTTTTCAACTCAGACTGAAATCCTTGAATCACAGTTTGAACATGAAAATGCCAAAAATAATTAAATACTTTGCAACTAACACTTAAAGACTAAAATTTAAATTACTTCTATGACAAACACATTGAACATAATTAATCAAATCTCAAAAAAAAACTTTTAAATACAACTACACATCATAAGAGTTGAACAAAAGAGTATAAATCATAAAATATTAACCAAAGTATCTCCAAGCACAACAATAACCAAAAACCTTTTTAAAGGACTCTATTTAATTTGAAAACCAAATAAAGTTTTTAAGTTAATACTTTTATAAAACATTTCAAAGCCATTTAATATCTTAGGAATCCTTTGAAAATTAAAATTTACATGATAAAACCCTTAAAGAAATTTTTATAACACCTATAATTACACAAAAAAATATGTTTTGATGATACGTGGACTAAGTTATAATGTAAGAATTGAAAACCATCATGGATAGTAAATAATAATTTATTTATATAAAAAAAGTGCCATCCAATAGGATTTCAATATATAAAATATTTAGAAAACTCAAACAATCAACGTTTTTAATTTTATAAGTTATGCATGGAGAAACCTACCTCAAACTAACATAAATGTATCATATTTGAAAAAAAATGCTAGAAGAGGCCTCAATATGAGACCCATGAGCCCTAGATAACAATAATCACAATATTAAACTAACCCTATTCCTAAATTTTGGCCATTATATCCTCTAGGTAAAAGAAGGAGGAGAAAATAACAAAAGGAATGAGGTGAAGTAAGAAAAGGACCCCAAACCATAAGAAATCTACTTAAAATCAAAGAGTAACCAATGAAAAAAAAGGGGGAGGAGGATGAGGCCATACCTTGGGCTCTCAACAACTACCTCATGTGAATGGAGAGGAGGATGGTATAGTGGGTGTTAAAAACAGCGTGGGGTAAAATAGTGATTTCATTGTTTTTAAAATATGGGAAGTCGTCAAGATTTATCTTCACAGAATACTCAATTATTAGCCAACCATGTACCCCTCACAAGACACAATTAGGAAGTGGAAAAGTTTTGCAGCATACTTAGTAAAACCATAAACTAATCATAAAAATGCATACTAATAAGGAAATGTAGTTTTTTCACAGTTCACCACATGGTTAGTACTAACTATTCACCAACCATGTTCCAAGCACTCCTAGATAAAGTTTCTGAAAATTCAAGGACCTCATCCTGAAACTGAAGGAAATGTATAAAAAAATATAAAAATTAAATTATAGTTAAAATTGGGGGTTGGGTGTGACACTAACTACATATGACTCATTGTATTTTTATTATAGCTATTCGAAGGTAGTATACGAGTCATCTGGATTCACATAAGAGTAGTTTGAAGACTCTATATGAGTCATTTCTAACTCTATGATTAAAACTAGAAAAGTCACTAACTCTATGTATGATTCTTTTGAGGTTGTATAAGATTCATTTGAGGAACTATGTATGAGTCATTTATGACTAAGAAACTATGTGTATTTATCATTACAAAGGTGTTTATGAGTCATTTCACGTATGTATGAGTCATTCATGAGTTATTTACATGTCATAAACAATTGAGTATGGCTCATTTTACACTTACAGAATTTCTAAAGGCTAAATTATTCGATATTTTTAGAATTAATATTATGATGAATTAGAGAATCAATTCATACATTATTTTTTCAATTTTCTTCATATAAATAATGTCACAAATTATATTTATTATTCAAAGATTGGAATTAATCAACAAAACAAAGGTGATACTGATTTATGTAGTAATATAAGAGTTATAAGATGTAAGGGTGAGTTCCACATCACAATTCCATATCCATGTGGATATTTTCAAAATAATTTAAACTGTGTATTTTATGGAGATTCAAAGATACTATGATATTTTAGATTGCATGAAGAGGGAAATTTGAGTTTAGAGGAGATTTAAAAGGAATCCTTAACTCAATTTAAATGAGATTTTTTAATGAGAATTCAAAGAGGTGATCATGTCATAATGAAATGGGATATCAGTATCAAATATTGAAATATTATTTGAATAAAAAAATATGTATGGGAAAAAGAATGTGGTGTAGATACTCTAAGAGAATGCTGATAATGGTGTAACTATTAGAAAATTTTCTATGTTTTAAGGAAGAAAAAATCAACCCATATAAGAAGCACTTCTGTGTTAAAGAATAGGGTGGGAAAATTGATTTCATCCAGTAGTTTCTATGCACCAATGAATTTCATGAAGATATCCAACACTGCAACTATAGTGTTAGAGTGAGTAGGGCCAAGGGATCCAAGCTATAGTAAGAAGGTTGGATGTATTTACTTAAAAAAGGAAAAGAAGAACATGAATAATTTCTTAGTATATAGTTTTAGTTGAATACCTATTATAGGAGGAGTTCAAAAATACCATTGATTAATTGTTCGGATACCATATAAAGATCCCATTTAGAGATAACTAGAAGCTTATTAGAAGATATATTCAATTAGCAGGATGCTAATAAAAATAGCTCATCAATAGGAAGTTGTTTTATTCACTATGGATGAGGAATTCCAAGGTATTATATATCAAAAGTTTTGGGATATAGATTTAAATTATACTCAATGTAATCTAGTAGATAAACCAGGTCTTGGAACTCAACCCAAACTTGGAAAGGGGTGGTATTTCAAGGTTGAACCTTTTAAATATCTTGTGTTCCGGTATTTATTTAGTGCATCACTCAAGTCAGGATGATAGACATAATAAATATATAATCATACATTAACCGGTGATAGAGGTTTAATTAAAAGAAAAAATTATAAAAATTAAAGGAATTAATGGTTCACCCCTCCCCCTCTTAATGATCACGCTCGATCTGGCCACTACCTTTATCATGAAACCACCTGATTTAATTATCAATGTCTTAACATGTGTTTTCTTTAGAAGGAATCTAACACTTAGTATTTTAAAGGTTATTTAATATCACTACCTTATCTCTTGTATTACATTTTTACATCTATGCATGCTTCTAATTATTTTTTTTTAATTATATTCCTTCCATCAAATCAATATGTTCATACCATGTTGATATATAACTATTTACACAATTCATATCTTGTTCTACTAACCCAAATTAAAATCCATCTATATCCATAAATATCCAAATTTATCCTATGCATAAGTTACATGAAACCCATTCTTTTAAAGGCATATAAATATATGAAATCAATAATATACACATGAGTAATCATGGAGCCAAAGATAGTCTACCCTCTCTTATTTAGATAAGGCATAAGCCTCTAATCCAGTGAGAAATATAACCTAAAGTCCTTATACCAAGGAATACTTTACTCAAGAGAGATCTCAATCTCATTATAACTACAACACCAAATATTCAAAAATCATAATTAACTACTTAATTAAAGTTCATAACTCAATTAAATCCAAATTAAAGATAGAAGAAAATTAAATCCTTTATCATTCCTAGCATTAAACTCATGTATAATAACTTAAAATCAATTTAAACAACAATAAACTAAAGATTACATCACAATTCATAATATAACAATTATATCTATAAATAAATCATGGAATAATTTTTAAACAATTAAATAATTATTATATTTATATATGAGATAAATAATTCATAAATTAAATCTAATTATAAATAATTTATAAATTTATCAAATCTTAGGGACATTCTATAATTTTTTTAATATAGAAAATGTTTATTCATTTTTTAATATAAACTCCTTCATTTTACTCGTTATATGGAAATTACATAAAATATATGATATTAATGAATCATAAACACTTTATAATATAATTTCTATTATGTAACAAATTACATAATTATAATATCATATATATTACATTTTTTTAAACCTTGACCAAATCAACTGTCAAAATTAATTTTGATGTGATTTAAATGACCTATTAAAAAAGGCCTTTTAATTTAAACAATTCAAACTAATAAATATCAAAATTTAAAATTTTAAATATAAACACTTTTATATTTTTTCCTTATTTTATAATTTATAAATAATTTATAAATTACACTTATAATTTCTAAAAAAACACTTTCTTTCTAAATTATAAGTCTCTCCATGTAATTTGATAAGGGAATTTTAAAATTAACTTTTAATATTATTGGATATTTAATAAATGTTTCAAAATATTTAAAATAATTAATTAAAACATTTTATAATTATTTAATTTATGAACAACTATTTATATAAATAAATATTCCACTTTACCTTTTCCCATAATTTATAAACATTTTATAAAATATATAATTCAATTAATAATTTTATTTTAAGAAAGAAACCATTTCTCTTTAATCCTATATTAGATTAAAACCCATTCTAAACCTACATAGGGATATAATCATGGGGAAGCTTGACTATTCATACATAGGTATCATATTACAATGTAATAGTCTGTGTGAGATAAACTCTGAGCATCTAATGTCTGTTTAAGAATCAACTAGTGTTAGAAGTCTTGAATGAGATTAAAAAACATGCTATGTTAGGTGATATAACAAACATCAATGTCTCCAGCATATAATTTACTAATATGTAAGAGTCTAAAACCTAACTAATGTCTGATTAATCATCACTATAGTATCTTGTGTGAGATTAAGCTCATGGTATCTAATATGGAAGATATCATATGTATAATTTACCAATTCTAATCTCACATAGAATTGGGAATCATGAAATATGACATAGGTCCTTGAATGATATTAAGATAATCATGTGGACCCTATATGCTACTAACTCAGCATGCTACATGAGATTAATCTAGTGCCAACATGGGAATAAATCCTTACGGTTTGGATTTAGATCGGATTAGCTGAGAGTTTCATAATATTAATCACGATTAATTATTATGTTTGATATGTACCACATAATAATAATAAATTTTCTATCTTAAAAAATTATACACACATAATCATATCCCTATCATATTTTATAGCATGTATTTAATCATTTAAGGTAGTGTGGTGATCTATTTTTTAACAGCGCTCATATCTTCATATTTAAAACATTATTTTGATATTCAAAATTTATGGAGCTACTTTGATACAAATATTTGGTTTTTGAGGATATTTTAATGATATAATAAGTAATATAAATGAATTATAAATGTTAAACTATGATCTCTATGTATGAAAATCAAAAACACATGTAAGCTTTAAAATTAATAACTATATACCTTTCACCGAATATCGGCATCGCTTCTACCTTTTCTAGTGTTTTTGATTAATATAACCAAATAGGAATCTAAAATACATCAATCCTCTATGTTTTATCCATTTCTTATACCTAATAATCCATCAAATGCATAGGACCCTTCTCTTTCACACAATATTTTAGTACCGCATAATGTAAAGAGATAAGAATAAGGGAGCTTATAGTGAGAATCCAAAGTATGCATTGAACACTTTCTATGACCTCTAAGAAGTTTATAAAGGCCTCTAGGAAACTTCCCAATCCATCATAGATTTACTCTTGTGTTATATAATACATTATTAAATTGCATAAAGTTACAACCACATGAAACCAAATAAGAAAGGTGTTCAAGCATTTAACATATAAATGAAATAGTGAATATCTATTTATTTAATGATATCTAACATATAAGTAGCATGCTATCACTATAACATGAAATATGATATGAGACTCAAGGAATATGATTTTCCAAGGCAGTGTATTATGATATCTATATATCATAAAAATGATACTCCCAAGCGTGGTTATTCCATTAGATATTGTCACATACAATATCCCTATAACACACCATATGATATATTCTAAAATATATCATACACATTTAGTATTTAGGTAATATATCCATAAATCCTAAGTAATGAAATCCATTAATAATAAGGTATTGAAAGAAGAAGCATGATAAGAAGAGAATAGGGGGTAGTAGTAGCTTTCCATATATTTGAAATGAAAATATCTCATGAATCTTCCATGGTTTAAAATTCAAGATGTGGTGGAAAAGATGAATATAATGGGACCAAAGAGTATATCCCTTATGGCTGGGATAAATGTGGTTTAGGGGAAAGGAAATAAATAAATAAAATATGGATGAGGGGTAATGAGAAAAATTCCCTCACGGAAAAAAAACCCATAGGCTATTGAGTACCTAGTACAAGCCCACTCGGTACCCGATGGAACTCCTAGGACACCTAGGTCTCTATCAAGTCCAAAATGTATTTGGTGGCATCCCATTGGGTACTTAGTGTCACCTAATGTTTATATATGAGGTGGTTCCATTCTTTAGAAACTTTGAAACTCTTGATAGAACCTCAAACCACAACCAAAAATACATAATAAATTATCTTAAAACAACCAATTTAAAATATTCATTCCAAATTGAAAAATGAAACCTAAAGAGAGTCAAAAAAATCAAACAATAATGTGATTTAATCATCTAAAATTTCTACATAAGGCCTTAGTAATTTCTTAGTTAAGGTAATTGGTACAAATTCCAATAAAAAGATCTATTTTTATTTTCACATAACTAAGCATATCACAAAAAATTATATCTCATATTAACACCAGTAAAATGTAATCTAGTGACCAAAAAACCTATTGCATCAACCAAATCAGATCACAACCAATGATATATTTTATATCACTGTTAATGGTATTTGTTTCCCCATAAATAATTTAATTTTATAAAATTATAAAAATATTACTAACATTTTCAATAGGATATGACACCACTTATAGGTTTCCTTGACATTAAAAATTCCAAATATATGGTGGAAAAAAACTCAAAAAAAGAAGTTTTTTATATTAGAAGGTAGGAGAATACATTTTATAAATTAAAGGAAGAACATACCTCACTAAATGATGTGATCTCTAATGAATGGTGATTTTGATGGTGCTCATATAGGACCCCCGAACACCCTAAGAGGGGAGGGGTGAATAAGGGTGTAAAATTCTTCTTTTAAAATAGGGATCTTGTTTCCACATTGGTAGGAACTCATTAAACTAGTAAGACTGATGAGAACCCAAAGCAAGCGATCACATGCATAGATACCACACAACACTTTTACATGGTTCACCATTAAGGGCTACGTCCAAGGAGCATACACCAAAAGTGTGTAGGTTTTACCTAAATCCACTAATATTCACTAGTTTACGGATTACAAGGTTCAGTCACATTCACTATGTTCCAAGCACATTGCCTTTACAATGGTTTAGGTAAAGTTCATTGCGTCCCACGGATCACTTCCGTCGAATCCCCTTAGATCACTACCTTATGAGAAGTCTAACTCAGTTTATCGACTTAAAGGTCTTTTCAATAGATTTGCATTGAAGTCTTCGTCTCTGTTCATCATGATACATTTCTTGCATCGAATTCCTGGATTGATGCACTTGAAAGCACTGAACCACTGAACCAGATATTCAGAACATACAGTCAGCTTAAACTTGCAATTGCGTATAACACCTTCTCTTTGTGTGCAAGATCTCACTTTTGTGCACAATATCTTCATTTCACATGGAAATATTTCATGAAACTACACCCTTTATGTGCAACCTTTTTCACGTAACTTTATCTTTTTTTCCCAACTTTAAATTTTCCGCGCAACTCTAACTTTTCTACGCAACTTTAATTTTTCTGCGCAAACTTAACCTTTCCATGTAACTCCATTTTCGCACCACTTTTACGCACATCAAAACATGGATCTTATCTAACTGTTCATCTATGTAGAATGAGGGGGGTCACCTCTTATTTATAGGCTTCACCGACTCCTGCATGAAAAACCCACTACATCACGCAAAACTCCCATTCTGTGCGCAATTCTTTTCACGTAGGAACTGTTTTCTGCGCACAACTCTAGATTTTTCGTGCAACTCATGCCTTTACCATTTTTCGATGTTATGAACCAGAAACATGCTTTGCACACAATTTTCCAAGAACCTAAAATCTTTCATGCAGCTTCCTTTGTGAAACACACATTTCTCCATTTTTTGATTTTTAGGGCCAAAAATTTGGCAAACACTGGGAAATGATGCCACCTTCAATACTGTTTTCCGCTTGAACTGTATGATCCCTTTCCTGGAAAACATTATGAACATCCAATGAGGATTGAAAACAAACACAAACCAAACCCCATTTCTTGCATAGAACGATTGTGGTACCAATATTTCATTATGTAATAACCCTTAGGTTCATGCCCCCCCCCCCAATTATTCAAACTAAGATGTAAATATAAAATTCTTTTATAGGTATTATCTCTTCAACCAAGGTATACTAAAACCACTATTATAAAGGAAGTTAGAAAAGAAAAATATGTAGTTATGAAGTATTCTCGATTGGTGTATTTATTCAAGGATACATACTCTGTATATATACTTTTAACATCCCTACCCACCTCACTCTACAATAACCAGACTAATAAACAAAATTACCTTAGGCATTCCACCACATACACCAAAGTCTTGTGACTAGAAGTGAGGGTCTAAGGTGAAACTATGGGGGGACTATACCCTCATATCATAGTAGTAAAATATATCTAAGGTAATATACAGTTAATCATCATAATACTAAGAGAACAATAAATATCATGGTCAATGCCATCGGAAATAAATTATATTCCACATGCTATAACAAAATGAATTACTATAATAATGTCTTGTGATAAAATCATACATCAACAAGATCTCATATAGGTAGATCATATAAAACAAAAACTAAAATATAAAAAATAAAAAAAATAAAAAACTTGTTCCTGATTCTTCTCCTTCTCACATATCCAAACTTCATCTAAGTTATGCAGCCGAACCAACCAATATTGGGCCTCTTCCCAACCTTCACCTACAATCATGAGATATTCTATGGTACCAAATTTCTAGGGTATCCTGAGATGGGTGTGAGTATAACTTAGCAGGACACCACCAATGGTATCCCTAACATAACTAGTATAGTAAGTTAATGTATGATGTAATATTGTCTATATGTATATAACTAAAATGTAATAAAATAAATCATTATCAATCCTCATATTCAAAGGTGGCACTCAAGGTTGACTATACCTATTTTGGCCAGTGTAATATGTATCTGATCATGTCACATCACTATATAGGGGGAACCACATCCTTACCTAGAACCTATTTAGAATATCACCTGGTAGCCATATACTACCCTGCAACCTTTTTAGAACATCATACACCCTAGGGGTCATATCCCATACTAGAACCACGCATATCATTCACACTAGGGGCCGCATCACACCCAGAAACTATAAAACCCTAATATTTTAGAATATCATTGTCTTTAAATAAAATTTAAATGGTTTTATATCTTGATTTACATGCAACACTGAGTTTAAAACAAATTGTGAAAAATTGAAACAGTTAACACCTAGAAACGGTGTAATTCATTTTTCTATCTCTACCTATTATGAATGAATATATATATATATATATATATTGAATATATATGATATTTTATATCATGGTTTATATTCTATATATTATGTATCCATGATCAAAGTATTAGAACCAGGACTACCGAACTGAAATTCTCATGAAAAAGTGAAATAGTTAACACCTAGAAACGATGATTTTAATAATGAGTTATTAATAAATGGGTTTTAAAATATTATAAGTGGATCATATATGATATTATAAAAATATACATATCTCTATTATAGAATTATAATAAATTAAAATTTATTATACATGAGGTTAAAATTCATTTGAAGAAAGTCAAACTTGAGGTAAGGTATTTTTTTCTCACTTTTACTTCTGTGAGACACATATCATATTCACCAGTGGTTTCTTTTTGGTGGTGTATATAATGATCCTATAATTATTTTATTATGCTACTAATAACATTTATGGGGATATACATATCCATCTAATTTTCTCTCATTCATGAGGTTTGCATTCGAATGTTTCCAAGGTGGTAAGGTTTTATGTCATAATCTCATTGTTTTCCAGGATTGTTTATCATTAACATTACAATAATGATATTTTGTAGTCTTCCTCTCAAAAATCTCAAGAATTTTATTCTCCTCCAATTTTTTCTAGATATTACATATTTTTCTTTCATTTTACTCTATTTAATTTCTCAATATACCGAAAAATATTTTTATGGAAATCGGACATTATTTCTCTCTTCGATCGAAAATCATTTTTCCATGTCCATGTGTCCAAAAAATGTTTTCAATTTTTTTTTACTCTTATAAATGGATATAGTTTTGGAATAGATTCATCTCGGGGTAATACCATGAAAGGAGTTGGTTGAGTATATCTCAGCCATCATTTTGGTGAATAGTGAGTGTGCCCTTACTGTTAACCTGGTATGACACTCCCAAGGGATATAAATGGGTTAACTCACATTTTATTTATACACAATTATGACTGATTTGAATAGATGATAACCATAGATGGCCTAGGTTAAGCCTAAGGTGTCATATATTGAAAATAATTTTTCGTGTTTTAGGTATCCTATGAATGAATTTTTAGGATTATATTATTTATCACTATGATTATTATTTCTCAAACTATACATTTTGGTTTTAGTTAATAGATGTAACCTAAAAGAATCATGTGAAAAATGAATGTTATCTCCAATGCAATGACCTTCCTCAATAAAAACCAAATGGATTAGGATCTATAATGAAATATTTTTTGACTATTCCCACTCAAATCTCTCAAGATATGAGTGGTAACACAGATCATATTGAACTTTCTAATGCACAAAGGAGGGAGAAAAATGCCATTAAATATTTTATATGAAAATTATCACCCTCCTTCTATGGGTATTCTAATACATTGGTTACTAGAAAATGGATAAAAGTGATGGAATATATATTTTCCATTATTTAGTTGAAAAAGTAAGAAACAGTTATCCTAAACATTTATCATTTGGAAGTGGAATTAGATCAAGGGTGGAATCTTATTAAAACTATGAGGCAGGAGGATGAAATTGACTCCATGGAATGGGATGAGTTAAAGGGGATATTTTTCTTTAAGTATTTCCCTCATATTCTATATACAAAAATAGATAAGGAAATCTTTGAGATTAATTAATAGGATAATGAACCCATTAGTACCTATAAGGAAAATTTTACAAAACTTCCAAGGTATGCTTATGGTTTAATCATCATCCCTAAAAGAAAAAATGATAAATTCTTTGGTAGTTTGAAACCAAATCTTAAAAATAAATTATCTATAAGGTACGTTTTTAAGATATGAAGAAATTTTTCAATTTTCACTCAGAGTGGAAATGTAATCTAGAAACTATAATGGTTTTAGTGATAATAAAAAGGAAAATAGAGTTTCATGGAAGCTCTAGTGGTATTTCAAATGGAATAAAGAAAATGTTTCAAACTACTACTTGAAAGAATATGTGAAGGATAACTCAGGTGAATGACAAAATGGAACAATAATATATTTCATGTATGGTAATTGTGTCCATTGAGCAAAATAATTGTCGAAGTGATGTGAATAGAACAATCAAAGAAATGAATAGAGAGAGATATAAATAGAATAACCACTCACTCTTTAGTTCTATAGATGAAAATAGTTTGTGAATTATGTGAATCAATTCCCAAATATAAGGTCTAATTAGGATAATAAGACAAAATAACCTCAAATTCAAAGGAAGAAAAGGGAAATCTTATGCAATCACAACAGCCGAAGTGAATTATTAAAATTAGGGAACACTTATCTTCAACTCTAGAGTTAGGTATTCTATTATGAATATTGTAAGAATTATCCCTATAAAATATTATTATTCATAATTTAGTGAAATTTTATGTGATTATAATAATTTATTACCTCACTATATATAGATTCTATATAAATTTCTATAATAAGGAAATCATATTTGATACTCCAAATCAACCTATGATCATTTATAAGTGAAAGGATGAACCCAATAAAAATAATTTTGGCTAATATGGGATCTTATTTGAGGAATAAGGGGTGAATTATCTTTTTTAAACATATATGATTTTATTATGACTTTATTTTGGGAAATTATTAGTATATTTTAGAGAATATATGATCAAGTTATAAACATTTTGGTATGATACTTTAAGAGTGATTAAAATTATGTTAAGATAATTGTTAAGTTCATCAAGGAAGGATATGAGATAAAGTAATTCTAATATTTTGGTTTCAATTTTTTTAAAAATATTTTGGAGGATCTTTATGGTAAACTATTTATGGAATGGATTAAGTTGAACATTGGGTGTTATTTTTTAGGCTTAAGTGATGAATGAATTATATTTATCCACATTAGATTATGTGTTCTAACCATTTTGGTTTTGTTAAATATTTATAGAAATAAGGAATAAATTATCATTATTTTATATATATTATGATCTGTTATAAGTTAATATTAGTGCTTCAGGCATGAAAAATTCAATATGAATATTCATTTCTAGGCGTACAAGAAAATGTGTAAATTCATCGAAGTATGGCCAAATGATAAAGTTATACTTATGACATAGAAAGAAACAAATTATGTACATTTTCTCATGTTATCGATCTTGAAAGTAAAATTATCCCTCAAATTTAAGAAAAGTATCTTGAAATAAAAATGGTATCCTTTTACCATCATTTTTTATGAATCGGTGGCCTTTTCACCCATCACAGATTTATGGTTTTGTGGTCATCAACTTTCTCATGACCATGTTCAATATCACTTTTTGTTAGTCTATGGATATTAGTTTTCCCCATCGTGTATATTATTTAACATCATACCAATCTTCTTCTTATATGATAACCCTATTATTTGTTATTTTAGGTAACCATAATGTTTCAAACATCCGCCTTTCAAAGGAAGTTTTATTATCCCTTTTTATGATGTGGTTTTTCAATAAAGGAATTTTCAAATTTTGAACCTTAATTTAATAAGATAAAAATTTCTAGGTTGAAATTTATTTAAGAGAGGTAGAATGTAACACCCTGAGATTTTAGAATTTCTTTCTCTTTAAATAAATTGTAAAGTGTCTGATGGATTGATTGACACGCAATACCGAGCATAAAACGAACCATGATATATTATAACATAGAAATTAAATTGATGGTTATGAGTAGGTTTAACCAAATTATGAAATTTATAAAGAAATTTTTTACCTAATTAAAATGTATTTGGTAATGCATAATATATAAGAACTCAATTTTTAGTAAAGTCATTTTATGTTTCATAAATATGTTTCCTTCAAAAATGGTTTTTATTTCATTTTGTATATGAATATTGTAATTACTTTTTTCCAATTTTATAAATTTAAATTGTTAAAAAAGGATATAATTTTTGAAATCATATTATAAAAATTAAATTAGGGTAATATTTTTGGATTTTCCAGAAAAATATTTAATTTTAATTGAAGAGTAAAAAATGCCAATTTTTTAAAAAAATGTCATTTATTTTTCATTAAAAGGTCCCATTATGCTTTAAATTTGATATTAAAGTAACATAGTTATGATTTAATTTAACATAATATAATTAATTACATATGAATCATCATTAAACATTATTTTTCTATAAGTTCTTTTTTTACTTTAAAACGCATTTTTTCCAAAAATTGTTTTTATGGGTGTAATGTTTTTTTATTTTAATTAATTAAATAAATCATTACTGAATAATTATGTTAATGAAATGAATATATTATATTTTCAATAAAATTATTTTACATTAATTTGATTGTTTTTACTAGGCATTTAATAATAATAAATCAATTTTTATGCTTAAAATGTTCTTTTCTAAAAATGATTTTCATTGCATTTTGCGTAATTATTTTAAAATGGGATTTTTCCACTTTTATTAATAGAATATTAAAAGTTTAATTCCATATTTTAAGTCATTAGGGTAAATTTTGGTAAATAGTTTCCTTTTATTTTTGTTCATTATGAACAGTAACCTTGGTAAATGTTTCTCACCTTTAAAGTTTTAAATGGGAAAACAGGGTTAAAACTTTTGGATAAGGCATTTAAATTTGTCTAAAACTTTCCTTTATCCAATTTAATGATTTTATTTCATCCATTATCACCCAATTATTGAAAATATTTCCACTTAGTTCCATTTTTATTTGAGTATGACCATTGTATTATTTTAAGAAAAGAATAAATACAAAATTTTATTCTATTTACTTAAATATCTAAAAAAAATTATATAAGGATTAAAAGATGTCATGTTCAATTATAAATTATTATTTGAAAGATAAATTAATTTTTTTATTATATTAATTTATTTTAAATTTTTATTGATTTAATAATTACTTTAATTTTTTACACAACGATGACACAATATTTATTTTCTTAATAGAATAATAAAATAAATGATTTTAAAAATATTAAAAGTAATATAATTTTTCTGAATTTTTATGACAACCCTTGTCCTTTTTATATATTAATTCATGATTTATTACATAATAACACACATAATACAACCCAAAAGATCATGAAGACTAGTATGTTTTGGAATTAGCTACATATCATAACATCTTGAACATGGGATGCAACAACAATATTGAAAACATCCTTAATATGCTCTTAGAAATCATAGGTCCACAAAAACTGCATGGGATAACCTGGGGAAGTACATAAGAAAGGGGTAAGATACAAATCCCATAAAGGGAATAAAAAAAGAATAACACGAATAAATTATTTCATGCTATAAAATAGGCATTTTAATGGGACATAAAAGGGGTGAGAATCTAAACATTAAAAATGAGGCATGATATAGCATGGTAATATAAAAGGAAACATGGGAAATGTGGAAACAAATTTAAAAATGAAATCATAAATATAGGTCAATTCTAACTGCTAATACATCATAGCATGGTGTAAAAAGTAACGTGTTATATTAGGTTCACACCCTAATCTCTTGCATGATGTCTCATGATACTAAAACATTACCCAATGCATTAGAGTATTGTCTAGGTGCACCTATTATAATCATATCAATTACATGCATAAGTGTGTCACATATATCATATAAAATAATAACATGATTCATCTCATTCAATTCCATGATCAATGGGTGTGGAATAAATACATGTAATTCCATAATAAAATAAGTATAGGTGTTTCTAGGTGAATACTCTTGAGCGTAATTAGTGAATTTATTCACAATAAAAATGTTTGGCATGGAAAAATCGAAGAGAAAATTTGGCAGCACAATGGAAGTACTTAAAGATTCATAAAATGGTTTAATGAGAGGTAAAGGGATTTTTTTCAATTTAAAATAAATGGAAAATAAGAGTTACTTGGAAGAACATTTCCTGAAATTATTAATTGAAAAATAAAAGGCATAAAAAGAAGAAGATTCTTTAATAAATAGGAGAATGAGAGGATCCCTTACCATGAGAAGGTGATTCTAAAAGCTTGGTAGGAGCTTCTTGAGATCTTTAGGGCACCTTGAGATTAATCTTCAAAGGGGATGGAAGATTAAGGATGTAATCTAATGTTTTTTAGAGAAGAGAAATGGTATCTTTGGTGGGTTTATATAGGAAAAGAGAGGGGATTTCTTTATTATTTCTCAAACATAGGTTTTGAAATCTATATATTAAAATAATCAAAAACAAAAAACTTAACATGGTTTTTACCCATGGTTTCAACCAAAGTGTAATGAATTTAATTATTTTATAAGTAAAATTTCCAAATTCATTAAAATATTATCCTTAGTGATGTGGATGTGATACATGTTCATAAATAAATGATTTTAAAACCTTAAAATATAATATAGGTTTCTGAAGATTCATAAAGGATTTATAATATTAATAAAATAAACACAAAATCACATGATTATAAAGGGGCAAATATTTTTGGTTATGGAAACAATTTATCACATTTATTACATCACTTTTGGTTCATTATTATTTAATAATACACACCGTATATTTATACCGTATTTAATTTTTACCCGAAAATTCGACTGTCATGGAAAATTTTGAAAAATTAAACATAAGATAATTTATATGTTTTGATTCCAAAAATAACATTTATTTTATCAAAATAATTTTCAAAATATTTTAATTTTTACGTTAAACAAGAATCTATATTTATTGAGAAATGTTGGTTTGTTTGACAATAATAGTTTTCAAACCCTTAAAAATTACATGTTACTTCATTAAAATTATATTATAATTTAAATTTAATAACATTTATTTAATAATAATAATTTATTAAAATATAATTTATTTAAAAATCCATTAATTCATTAAAATGATTTTATTAATTGAAATTTCATATTACCCAAAAATAAATTTTGTGTTTTATTGTACCAAATTGAAAATCATTTATAAATTAACTAAAATAAAAAGTAATTATAACTATTATTATATTGATAATAAAATATAAATATTTGTATTATTATGGGATTATAACATATCCCTTTATTACACTATAAAATTTCCTAAGGGTAAGGTGCGTGATTGTAAGATTTTCATGGGGTGGTTCGACACACATGGTTTGAACCATAATCTCGATGAGCTTGAACATATCCCATAAACAATTTCACTCATTCTTTAGTTGTTGGATATTGACTTTGAATTCGTTAATGTAAAATCACAATGACTACATCTCCCTCAAAATCTCTAATAAATGGGCTTCATAGGGTACGGTCTTACTGGTTGAGGCCATTACTTTTTTTGTTTGTGTCAAAAGGATTTATCAAAATTCTAAATTTAAAATTATCATATTATAATTATTAAATTTGTATATTATCAATGGTTATGATACTTAATAGTCTTTTAAATTAAATGGGATATAATAAAACCAAATAATTCCATGTGTTTTCTATAACCATAATAGGGAATTTAATTCAACCATAAAGGGAATTTTATATTATAAAACTTCAGGTCGTTACAATAATCTCCACTTTATAAATTTTTTACTTAATTTTAAACACTAAAATAGATGAGGGTAATTATGTTTTATCACCTCCTATAGTTCCCACATCTCTTCTTTGATCGTTTTATTTATCCATAGCACTTTGACCAGGTGATCTTTCTTATTTTTCAGAACTTTTTCTCTACGATATAAGATCTTCAACAGCTACTCCTCGTATTAAAGATCAATTTCAAATGGTACCACCTATGGATTTATCACTTGTGAGGATTATAGTATGTAATTCCTTAATAAAGAAATATGGAAAAAATCATGTAATTTAGAGAGTTTTGGTGAGATTTCTAGTCAATAGGCCATTACTCTAATGCCATCAAGGATCTCAAAAGGAATAATGTATCTTGGAATAAGTTATTTTATCTTCCCAAATATCATGAATTTCTTCCATGGAGATATGTGGAGGAATACCTAATATTCAACATCAAAATCTAGGTCTCGTCAATGAGTGTTTGCAAGGTGTTTTGTCGACTCTAAGCATCCCTGATGTGCATATGAATAGTCTTGAACTTTTCCACTATTTCCTCGACCATTTCAGGAAACATTAATTTGAGTTCACCGACATCATCCCAACATGTAGGTTTTCTACATCTTTTACCATAAAGGGATTCATAGGGAACCATTTGGATTCATGAGTGGAAACTATTATTTTATGAAAAATTTAATTGAATAAGATATTGATATCATCCTCCTTTTAAGTCAAGTTAGAATGCTCTCAACATGTCCTTGAGTATCTAGATAGTCTACTCAGGTTGGCCATCAGTTTGAGGATGATAAGTTGTGCCGAAGTTCAAATCAGTATTTAGATAATATTGGATACTCTTTTTGAACTGGAAGGCAATCTTTTGTCTCAATTAGACACAATCAATAGTGGTTTTTTATGCATCCTTACCGCTTTTATAATTAATATCCTTGAAATTTGATCGAGTGAGAAGTCCTATTGGATTACAATGAAGTGAATAGTATTTCTAAGACAATCCACCACAACCCATATAGAATTTTTTTCTTCTTTATGTCTTCGGAAGACTAGTGACAAAGTCCATGGTTTTTTTCATTTCCATTTTGGTATGGGTAATTTTTTCATCACAAACTTGTATATTTTTCTTTTATCCTTCACTTTTTGAAATACAAGATACCTTGATGTATGTTTCATGATATCCTTCTTCATATTGTCTCACCAATAGTGTTCTTGAAGATCTTGATATATTTTTCTACTCCCTGGATAAAAGGAGAAGGTCATGCTATGTCTATAAACCAACATATCATTCTTTAACTCAAAATTTTATGGTACACATAGTCATGACCAAAATCTTATAACTCCTTCCTCATTAATTTTTAGCTCTAAGGACTTGCCTTTTCATAGAGCTTCCACTTTCTTCCAAATTTCTACATCATCTCTTTGAGAATCCTTTATCTTATCTATAAGGGATGCTTGAAAAATAATTTATGGAAGGATTGATGAAGTTACTTCCATTATTATTCCCATTTACTTCATTTTGAAGTCTAAGAAGATTAGACCCTTCTCAATTCTCATTAATGATTAAATTTTTGGATCCTTTATACATAGAGCGCATGCCACTTAATTTACATTCCTTGGATGGTAGTGGATTGAGAATTCATAGTCCTCAATCATTTATAACCATATTCATTGGCACATATTCATCACTTTCTATGTGAATATATACTTGAGGCTCCTATGATCCATATATACTTCAAACTTCTCCCCCAAAGAGATAATTCCACTAGATTTTCAATGTGAATATTACTACATCCAACTCAAAATCATGTGTTGGGTAGTTCTTTTCATGAACTTTTAATCATTTAGAGGCATAGGATATCATATTTTCATTATACATTAGTACATGGAAAAATACCTCTAATGAATCATCATTGGATACCATGAAAATTTTCCCACTTGTGTGTATCATAAGTAAAAGTGTAGTGATAAGCCTCTTTTTCAAATCCTTAAATCTCTCTTCACATTCATTATTCCAAAAAAAACTTGACTCCCTTCTGAGTTATCTTGGTTAGAGGGTTTGATAATAATGATAAATTTCACACAAATCATTAATAATACCTAGTTAATCCAAGTAATCTATGTATTTCCATCATATTGGTTGGTTTGTACCATCCTTCTATTACCTCTATTTTTGTAGAGTTCACTGATATCTCGTTAGTTTTGATAATGTTCACCAATAATGATACTTACTTCAATAATAACTCACTTTTTTTGTACTTTTCATAAAGATTCTCCTTTCTTAAGGTCTTTAGCACAGTTCTCATATGCTCCTCTTTCTCCTCCTTACTTTTAAAGTGTATTATAATATCGTCTATAAAGACTACCACAAATTTTTCAATGTAATATCTAAAGACTCTATTCATCAAGTCCGTGAATATTTCTGGAGCATTAGTGATTCTTAATGGAATTACTATGAAATCATAGTACTCGTACCTTGTACAAAAATAAGTCTTTCGGATATCCTCATTCTTCACCCTTAATTGATAGTGCCCCAACCAAAGACCCACCATGGGGAAGTATTAGGTTGCACGTAGTTGATCAAACAATTCATTAATCTATATAAAATGGTACTTTTTCTTTATCATGATCTTTTCGAGATCATGATAATCAATAAAAATGTGCATTAACCCATCCTTCTTACTGGTGTAGAGGAGTGGTTCACCCTAAGGTGAAACACTTGGGTGTATAAACCCTTTATTTAGATTCTCTGCATCTCTTCAAGTTCTACAACATCCATTCTATACGGAGACTTGGATATTGTAAAATCCTCAGGTATAATATTCATTGAAAATTCAACCTCTCTTCTAGGAGGAAGACCATACATTTCTTTGTGAAATACTTCATCATATTCCCTCACAATTGGCATGTCTTCAAGCATGATATTTTACTTAGACTCAATCATTTGAGCTAGATATGATTTCTAGTAGGGAAATAGTATCCATTCTTGAGATATTGGTGCTAAATACGATTCATCCTTCTCTTTACACTTGTACATAATGGAGAGTGATTTATTTTCCATGGAAATTTATGTTGGCTCTATGTAAGGTATGCCAATCCATACCAAAAATTGTATCGAATTATACTAAAGGGAGTACCACAAGTTTTACTAGGAAACTAGGCCCATAAATTTAAACATGAGAGGATTTATATACCAGGGATACAATAATTTCCCCATATTTTATTTTCACCAACAACTCTACTTCTATGCTTTGTGGTGGTGTTTGAATTGTTCTACTAAACTTGCGAGATATGAAGGAATGTGTAGAACTAGAATCAAAAAGTACATTATCTATTATTGAATGAATAACTAGAATTCTTTTCACCACTTCATTTTCATAATCCACCTTAGGGGTTGTAATGGTATAAATCACCCTTGCAGCCTTAGTGGTTATTGGTGTGGATTGTATTCAACCACCCTTCCCTTAGTGAATTGGTTTGAAAATTTCCCTTGTTCCTTGAAGTTGACACATTGGACAATAGGATGAGGGTTAACTGTAGAATTCCTCTCTTCCATTAAATTGGTTTGTTTCCCCCGTTATTAATCACTAGCTACACTCTCTTCCTATCTGAACCTAAATCATTTCCTTATCTCATTTTAGAAATTTACTAGTTGCTTCTTTCCACACTTTTGACATGTGGGATATTGAAATTTGTTACAACTGTTGGACTTCTCTATCACATAGCTAGAATTAAACTCAAATTTCCACTTCTTATCCTTGTGAAACCCATTATATTCATTAATCTCCATTTTTACCTCGAGTTCACATCAAAAAATTTCCTCATCGCAATCAAAGTCCCGAATCACTAGGTATTTTCATAGACTAGATTTTATCCCACCAAAGAAGTGGTCAACTTTGAATTTTGGGATAATGAAAAAGATGGAGGGGTATCATGAAAGTATTGTGAATTTATCCTCATAATCCCTAATGGATTCATCATATTTTTTCTTAAGGGAATGGAAATCCCTTTTGATTTTAATTCAGAGAGTGTGAGGAAAATATTTATCAAAAATCATTTTCTTGAATTCCTTCCACCCCATCACTTAAATATCTTCCTCAAGCTTTATATTCCTGATCAATGTCTGACACTGATCCACTACTCCCTCCATGTGATAATTACCAAATATATGCTTCTCTTTCTCGGGACATTGAAGGACGAGAATATCTTCTCAATGGATTTGATCCATTATTCCATAATTAAGGGATCAGATGATCCTTTGAAATTTGGATGTATTTTGTGCATAAAGGTATCAATTAAGTCTTATTCTCTCTTAAGAGGATTTGGGAGCTCCTCATAACTCAATTTTCTATTAATAACCTGATTTAACTGAGAGAGTATCATCACAATGTTCATGATTCCTACTCCCATCAGGTTGGGAATCTCATTTGGGAAATCATCAAATTTTCCTTCATATAAGTTGTTTACTAGGTTCCTCCTATTTCTAACCATTGTATATAATAATGGGAAAATTAGGTATGAGTAATTTTGAAATATTAAACACATAAATAAAAATTCAATAAAAATAAATGGGTAATTTATAAATGACATGTATTTCCTTAACTTAGGAATTTCTAGGCTTTAATCTATGTTGTCCAGGATATATTTTTTTTTAAAAATCTTATCTGAATTTTTCTTCCCTTAATAATGGTTTGTAATGATCTTGTGAATTTATTAAGGCATATCCCCTAGGAGTGTCAAACAAGGTGTGTAGTTAGGATCATTTTCATGCACCAATTATTGATAAGTCTAGATCAATATTTTTTTTCAGTGTTACCCCTATGTACATCAATGCCATAGCTACATCCACTTATAGTATCTAGAAAGGAATGTATTTTCTTGGATACCAATTATTCTATAATTTACCCAAATTTAGGGATCTCTTATTATTTTTAGAGTTATCTCAAAGTATTTTACTATAAGTTTCTAATCCTAATCCCAAAAATAAAAAAAACATTCTTCTGATACCAACTATAAAAAGTCTTATTTTTATTACACATTAATTCGTGATTTATTACATAAGAATACACATAATAAAACCCATAATATCGTGAATTCTAGTTTCATTGATAATTATGTACATATATTAACATCTTGAATGTGGTATACAACAAAATTATTAAAAACTTCTTAAACATGATCTTATAAATCATCGGTCCTCTAAAACTGCAAGATATAACCTGGAGATTTACATAAGAAAGGGGTGAGCAATAAATCCCAATAAGAGAATAAAAAATTCATAACATTAAGAAATTATTAATTTTTAGACAATAGAAATTTCAATGGGGTATAAATGGGGTGATAATCATAAACAAGAATAATGAGGCATGATATATCATGGTAACATAAAGGAAAAAATGGTAAATGTGGTAAAAAAAATTAAAAATTACATCATAAACATAGGTCAAGGATAACCACCAAAGAATAAAAACATGGTGGAAAAAGTACCATGATGTATTAGGTTAAATCCCTAATCCTTTTCTTGATGTCTCATGAGACTAAAACATTACCCAATTCATTGGAATTCTATCTGGGCACACCCATCATAATCATATCATGTACATGCATAAGTGTGCCATATAGATCATATAACATAAGAAATTGTTTCATCACATTTAATTACATGATCAAGGTGTGTTAAATAAATACATGGAATTCCACAATAAAATAATTATTGGTATATAGAGGTGAATACCCTTGAGTGGAATTAGTGATGGTATTTCCAATACAAAAGTTTGGCATTGAAAATTGTAGTGAAATTTTAGAAGCATAATGGAAGTACATAACGATTCATAAACTAGTTTAATGAGAAAGAAAGGGGTATCTAATTATTTTCAAATAAATGGATAGTAATAGGGATGTGTAATAACATTTACTGACATTAATAATTGGAAATAAAAGTCATAAAAAGAAGAATATTATTAAATAAAGTGGATAATGAGAGGATCCATTACCTTGAGAGGGTGATTCCAAAATCCAGGGATGATCTTATTGAGAACTTAAAGAACATTGGTAGGACACTTGATAGGTGAGGGAAGATTAAGTATGTTATCCATGATTTTTTACTAAATATTAATGATATATTGGGAGGGTTTATGTAGGAAAAGAGAGGGCAGTTCTTTATTATTTCCCAAACATAGGTTTTGAACTGTATAAAATAAAATAATAAAAACCACAAACAATACCATGGTTGTTGCCCATTTTTTCTTTTAAATAGTATTATAATTAATTATTTTATATTTATAAGAGTCTAACTCATTAAAATATCACCCATGGTGATGACTATGAGAGTCATGTTTATAAAAATATGATTTTAAAACCATAAAATATAATATACGTTTTGAAGGATTCATAAAGGATTTATAATACTAATAAAATAACCTAAAAATTACATTATTTTAAAGGGGAAACATATATTTGGTCTTGGATACCCTTCATATAATTTGTTACATCAATTTGGGGTCATTATGATTTCATAATACACACCATATATTTGTACCATATTTAATTCTTACCCAAAAAATTGACTATCATAGAAAAGTTTGAGAAATTCATTATTGGCTAATTTCAAAATCCTGATACCAAAAATAATATTTTTTTTATCAAAATAATTTTTGAAATATGTGAATTTTCACTTTTATAACAAGAATCTACATTTATTGAGAAATGTTAGTTTCTTTGATAATAATAGTTTTCAACCCCTTATAAAAATTACATTTAACATCACAAAAATTATATTATCATATATATTTAATAAATTTTATTTAATAATAATATTTTATTAAAATATATTTTGTTTCAAATATCAATTAATTCATCAAAATGAATGTATTAATTGAAATTTCATATTACCCAAAAATAAAATTTGTGTTTTATCGTATCAAAGTCAAAATTATTTATAATGTAACCAAAATATGAAGTAATTATAACTATTATTATACTAAGAATATAATATGAATATTCATATTATTATTTTCTTGTTAAATATATCTTTATTACAACACCAAACACCCTAACGGTAAGTTTTACGATGGTAATATTTTCATGAAGTAGTTCGGTTTACAAAGTTTGGGTCATGATCTTAATGGGATTGAACTTCTCTCGTAAATGGTTTTGCACATGCTTTAGTTATTAGATCTCATCTTGGGTTTAGTAAAGGTAAAATACCAATGATTCTATCTCCCTTTTAAACACTTATAAATGGGCTTTATAGGGTGAAATCCTAGTGGTTGAGATCATCGTTTTCATTGTCTGTGTCAAATGGATTTATAAAAACCCTATCTTTATACAAATTATATGATCATTGTTCTATGCAAAAATTATCAATGCTTAAGTGCATAATGTTATTTAAAATTTGATAGGATATAATAAAACCAAATAAGATAATGTGTTTTTTATGTGAGACGCACGAGGTGTCCTGATAGTCACGGTGTAGGACGGTGGATGAAGGATGAATTTCAGAGCAAAGTGGCGGATGATGGGTATGAATAGTTATCCAAGTAGTTAATAAATTCTTTAAGGAGTGAGACCTACTACTTAGAAAAACACTTAAGGGAGGACTATACCCTCATATCATAGTAGTAAAATATATCTAAGGTAATATACAGTTAATCATCATAATACTAAGAGAACAATAAACATCATGGTCAATGCCATCAGAAATAAATTATATGCCACATGCTATAACAAAATGAATTACTATGATAATTTCATGTGATAAAATCATACATCAACAAGATCTCATATAGGTAGATCATATAAAACAAAAACTAAAATATAAAAAATAATAAAAATAAAAAACATGTTCCTGATTCTTCTCCTTCTCCCATATCCAAACTTCATCTAAGTTATCCTGCTAAACCAACCAATATTGGGCCTCTTCCCAACCTGCACCTACAATCATGAGATATTCTAAGGTAACAAAGTTCTAGGGTATCCTGAGATGGGTGTGAGTATAACTTAGCAGGACACCACCAATGGTATCCCTAGCATAACTAGTATAGCAAGTTAATGTATGATGTAATATTGTCTATATGTATATAACTAAAATGTAATAAAATAAATCATTATCAATCCTCAGGTTCAAAGGTGGCACTCAAGGTTGACTATACCTGTTTTGGCCAGTGTAATATGTATCTGAGCATGTCACATCACTATATAGGGGGAACCACATCCTTACCTAGAACCTATTTAGAATATCACCTGGTATCCATATACCACCCTGCAACCTTTTTAGAACATCATACACCCTAGGGGTCATATCCCATACTAGAACCACGTATATCATTAACACTAGGGGCCGTATCACACCCAGAAACTATAAAACCCTAATATTTTAGAATATCATTGTCTTTAAATAAAATTTAAATGGTTTTATATCTTGATTTACATGCAACACTGAGTTTAAAACAAATTGTGAAAAATTGAAACAGTTAACACCTAGAAACGATGTAATTCATTTTTATATCTCTACCTATTATGAATGAATATATATATATATATATTGAATATATATGATATTTATATCATGGTTTATATTATAGATATTATGTATCCATGATCAAAGTATTAGAACCAGGACTACCGAACTGAAATTCTCATGAAAAAGTGAAATAGTTAACACCTAGAAACGATGATTTTAATAATGAGTTATTAATAAATGGGTTTTAAAATATTATAATTGGATCATATATGATATTATAAAAATATACATATCTCTATTATAGAATTATAATAAATTAAAATTTATTATACATGAGGTTAAAATTCATTTGAAGAAAGTCAAACTTGAGGTAAGGTATTTTTTTCTCACTTTTAGTTCTGTGAGACACATATCATATTCACCACTGGTTTCTTTTTGGTGGTGTATATAATGATCCTATAATTATTTTATTATTCTACTAATAACATTTATGGGGATATACATATCCATCTAATTTTCTCTCATTCATGAGGTTTTCATTCGAATGTTTCCAAGGTGGTAAGGTTTTATGTCATAATCTCATTGTTTTCCAGGATTGTTTATCATTAACATTAAAACAATGATATTTTGTAGTCTTCCTCTCAACAATCTCAAGAATTTTCTTCTCCTTCAATTATTTCTAGATATTACATATTTTTCTTTCATTTTACTCTATTTAATTACTCAATATACCAAAAAATATTTTTATGTAAATCTGACATTATTTCTCTCTTCGATCGAAAATAATTTTTCCATGTCCATGTGTCTAAAAAATGTTTTCAATTTTTTTTACTGTTATAAAATTATTATTCAAAGTCATTTTTACTTTTTTTTAAAAAAATTAAAATTAAACTTCTTTTCATTTTCTAAAAAAGGTGCTTTAAATTTTTACCCAAAATATGAAAGGAATCTTTATTTTAATGTATACAGCATGAGCATAAAATTACACCATCATGGATGATCAATTATTTGGATATTTCTTTAAAATTTTACAAGGATATTTTCCAAGAAAAAAATTTCCATAATATTTTGTAAATTTTATATTTTAAATTAATGATTTCAAAGTAAAAAGTGTATTTTCCTCAAGAAATATTCCACGTGATCTTTTAACGGAATTTTCATCTAAGATGTCATCCTTTGATATTACCTATGCATTACTAGGGATGTGATCCAATTATACCATCATTATTCTTTATATGTGTGGTTTATGATTATTATGATGATATGATTTTCAAACCCATTTTCTTTTCAGGAGTGATGATATATGATGGATTATTTATAATCTTGTGGCACACAAATGAATGGATTATGATTATGTGATGAGTGGGACCAAAATTATATATCTCTCCAGTGCATTGGGTAAATATGTATAACTCATGAGATAAATATATTATGCATGGTAAATGATTTCATGTTCATAATTTTATGCACATGTCTATTTTTCGTGTACTAAATATTTTTTGTGGACTTGGTTTTATGTTCATAAGATTGCGTGTGGAACTAATTTCATATCTATAAGATTATATGAGGGCCTGATTTCATGTCCTTAACTTAATGAATGAACCTATTTCTATTAAAAAAAGTTCCCAATGTTATATTGTTATTTTTTTCACATTTATATGATTATGTTATACTCTATTGGATCAAGAATTATTATTTATTATTTCCCACTCTTATATATATTTTTTGTTATTATGATAAAGTTTTATGTCTTGAATCATATTTATGATATATGATATATTGGCTGTGAAATTTTTAATTTATGGTCCTGATCCAATGCCCTTAATCTTTCATTATGCTCATATATGGCCATTGATTGATATATCATATTTTTACCCATACAGAGCATCTGAGCTCACCCTTTATTATGTTTTTCTTTCCCTAGGTTAAGAAGAATTTTTTTTAATTAGGGTATACCTAAGAAGTGTTCTATGTAGGAAATGTTGAATTTATTTCATGAAATAATAGGATTATGTATCTAGTATCCAAAGAGACTAATCCTTTATGTTTCTGGTGTGGATCATAATGTTATGTATTAAATATTCATCTAAAATGATTAAATATTTATGTATGTAAAGTATTAGTTGTTATAGTAGGTAGTCAATATTTAGATATTAGGATTAGATAACTTTGCTGAAAAACCTGGGGGTAAGTCTAAGTATAGGATATCATCCTAAATTTTTCTTAAGGGAGAGATTATGTGGTTTTCCTAAAAATACATCCATATCTAGATAATAAAAATGGATATAGTTTTGGAATAGATTCATCTGGGGGTAATACCATGAAAGGAGTTGGTTGAGTATATCTCAGCCATCATTTTGGTGAATAGTGAGTGTGCCCTTACTGTTCACCTGGTATGACACTCCCAAGGGATATAAATGGGTTAACTCACATTTTATTTATACACAATTATGAATGATTTGAATAGATGATAACCATAGATGGCCTAGGTTAAACCTAAGGTGTCATAGATTGAAAATAATTTTTCATGTTTTAGGTATCCAATGAATGAATTTTTAGGATTATATTATTTATCACTATGATTATTATTTCTCAAACTATACATTTTGGTTTTATTTAATAGATGTAACCTAAAAGAATCATGTGAACAATGAATGTTATCTCCAATGCAATGACCTTCTTCAATAAAAAACAAATGGATTAGGATCTATAATGAAATATTTTGTGACTATTCTCACTCAAATCTCTCAAGATATCAGTGGTAACACAGATCATGTTGAACTTTGTAATGCACAAAGGAGGGAGAAACATGCCATTAAATATTTTATATAAAAATTATCACCCTCCATCTATGGGTATTCTAATACATTGGTTACTAGAAAATGGATAAAAGTGATGGAATATATATTTTCCATTATTTAGTTGAAAAAGTAAGAAAAGGTTATCCTAAACATTTATCATTTGGAAGTTGAATTAGATCAAGGGTGGAATCTTATTAAAACTATGAGGCAGGAGGATGAAATCGACTCCATGGATTGGGATGAGTTAAAGGGGATATTTTTCTTTAAGTATTTCCCTCATATTCTATATACAAAAATAGATAAGGAAATCTTTGAGATTAATTAATAGGATAATGAACCCATTAGTACCTATAAGGAAAATTTTACAAAACTTCCAAGGTATGCTTATGGTTTAATAATCATCCCTAAAACAAAAAATGATAAATTCTTTGGTAGTTTAAAACCAAATCTTAAAAATAAATTATCCATAAGGTACGTTTTTAAGATATGAAGAAATTTTTCAATTTTCACTCAGAGTGGAAATGTAATCTAGAAACTATAATGGTTTTATTGATAATAAAAGGAAAATAGAGTTTCATGGAAGCTCTAGTGGTATTTCAAATGGAATAAAGAAAATGTTTCAACCTACTACTTGAAAGAATATATGAAGGATCACTCAGGTGAATGACAAAATGGAACAATAATATGTTTCATGTATGGTAATTGTGTCCATTAAGCAAAATAATTATCGAACTGATGTGAATAGAACAATCAAAGAAATGAATAGAGAGAGATATTAATAGAATAACCACTCACTCTTTAGTTCTATAGATGAAAAGAGTTTGTGAATTATGTGAATCAATTCCCAAATATAAGGGCTAATTGGGATAATGAGACAAAATAACCTCAAATTCAAAGGAAAAAAAGGGAAATCTTATGCAATCACAACAGCCGAAGTGAATTATTAAAATTAGGTAACACTTATCTTCAACTCTAGAGTTAGGTATTACATGATTAATATTGTAATAATTAGCCCTATAAAATATTATTATTCATAATTTAGTGAAATTTTATGTGATTGTAATAATTTATTACCTCACTATATATAGATTCTATATAAATTTCTATAATAAGGAAATCATATTTGATACTCCAAGTCAACCTATGATCATTTATAAGTGAAAGGATGAACCCAATAAAAATAATTTTTGCTAATATGGGATCTTATTTAAGGAATAAGGGGTGAATTATCTTTTTTAAACATATATGATTTTATTATGACTTTATTTTGGGAAATTATTAGTATATTTTGGAGAATATATGATCAAGTTATAAACATTTTGGTATGATACTTTAAGAGTGATTAAAATTATGTTAAGATAATTGTTAAGTTCATCAAAGAAGGATATGAGATAAAATAATTCTAATATTTTGGTTTCAATTTTTTTAAAAATATTTTGGAGGATCTTTATGGTAAACTATTTATGGAATGGATTAAGTTGAACATTGGGTGTTATTTTTTAGGCTTAAGTGATGAATGTATTATATTTATCTATATTAGATTATGTGTTCTAACCATTTTGGTTTTGTTAAATATTTATAGAAATAAGGAATAAATTATCATTATTTTATATATATTATGATTTGTTATAAGTTAATATTAGTGATTCAGGCATGAAAAATTCAATATGAATATTCATTTCAAGGCGTACAAGAAAACGTGTAAATTCATCAAAGTATGGCCAAATGATAAAATTATACTTATGACATAGAAAGAAGCAAATTATGTACATTTTCTCATGTTATCGATCTTGAAAGTAAAATTATCCCTCAACTTTAAGAAAAGTATCTTGAAATAAAAATGGTATCCTTTTACCATCATTTTTTATGAATCGGTGGCCTTTTCACCCATCACAGATTTATGGTTTTGTGGTCATCAACTTTCTCATGACCATGTTTAATATCACTTTTTGTTAGTCTATGGATATTATTTTTCCCCATCGTGTATATTATTTAACATCATACCAATCTTATTCTTATCTGAGAACCCTACTATTTGTTATTTTAGGTAACCATAATGTTTCAAACATCCCCCTTTCAAAGGAATTTTCATTATCCCTCTTTATGATGTGGTTTTTCAATAAAGGAATTTTCAAATTTTGAACCTTAATTTAATAAGATAAAAATTTCAAGGTTGAAATTTATTTAAGGGAGGTAGAATGTAACACCCTGAGATTTTATAATTTCTTTCTCTTTAAATAAATTGTAAAGTGTCTGATGGATTGATTGACACGCAATACCGAGCATAAAACGAACCATGATATATTATAACATAGCCATTAAATTGATGGGTATGAGTAGGTTTAACCAAATTATAAAATTTATATAGAAATTTTTTACCAAATTAAAATGTATTTGGTAATGCATAATATATAAGAACTCAATTTTTAGTAAAGTCATTTTATGTTTCATAAATATGTTTCCTTCAAAAATGGTTTTTATTTCATTTTGTATATGAATAAGTAATTAATTTTTTCCAATTTTATAAATTTAAATTGTTAAAAAAGGATATAATTTTTCAAATCATATTATAAAAATTAAATTAGGGTAATATTTTTGAATTTTCTAGAAAAATATTTAATTTTAAATGAAGAGTAAAAAATGCCAATTTTTTTAAAAAATGTCATTTATTTTTCATTAAAAGGTCCCATTATGCTTTAAATTTGATCTTAAAGTAACATAGTTATGATTTAATTTAACATAATATAATTAATTACATATGAATCATCATTAAACATTATTTTGGTATAAGTTCTTTTTTTACTTTAAAACGCATTTTTTCCAAAAATTGTTTTTATGGGTGTAATGTTTTTTTATTTTAATTAATTAAATAAATCATTACTAAATAATTATGATAATGAAATGAATATATAATACTTTCAATAAAATTATTTTACATTAATTTGATTGTTTTTACTAGGCATTGATTAATAATAAATCAATTTTTATGCTTAAAAAGTTCTTTTCTAAAAATGATTTTCATTGCATTTTGCGCGATTATTTTAAAATGGGATTTTTCCACTTTTATTAATAGAATATTAAAAGTTTAATTCCATATTTTCAATCATTAGGGTAAATTTTGGTAAATAGTTTCCTTTTATTTTTGTTCATTATGAATAGTAACCTTGGTAAATTTTTCTCACCTTTTAAGTTTTAAACGGGGAAACAGGGTTAAAACTTTGGGATAAGGCATTTAAATTTGTCTAAAACTTTCCTTTATCCTATTTAATGATTTTATTTCATCCATCGTCACCCAATTATTGAAAATATTTCCACTTAGTTCCATTTTTATTTGAGTATGACCATTGTATTATTTTAAGAAAAGAATAAATACAAAATTTTATTCTATTTACTTAAATATCTCAAAAATTTTATATAAGGATTAAAATATGTCATGTTAAATTATAAATTATTATTTGAAAGATAAATTAATTTTTTTAATATATTAATTTATTTTAAATTATTATTGATTTAATAATTACTTTAAATTTTTACACAATGATTACACAATATTTATTTTCTTAATAGAATAATAAAATAAATGATTTTAAAAATATTAAAAGTAATATAATTTTTCTGAATTTTTATGACAACCCTTGTCTTTTTTACATATTAATTCATGATTTATTACATAATAACACACATAATACAACCCAAAAGATCGTGAAGACTAGTATGTTTGGGAATTAGCTACATATCATAACATCTTCAACATGGGATGAAACAACAATATTGGAAACATCCTTAACATGCTCTTAGAAATCATAGGTCCACAAAAACTGCATGGGATAACCTGGGGAAGTACATAAGAAAGTGGTAAGATAAAAATCCCATAAAGTGAATAAAAAAGAATAACACGAATAAATTATTTCATGCTAGGCAATAGGCATTTTAATGGGACATAAAAGGGGTGAGAATCTAAACATTAAAAATGAGGCATGATATATCATGGTAATATAAAAGGAAACATGGGAAATGTGGAAACAAATTTAAAAATGAAATCATAAATATAGGTCAAGTCTAACTGCTAATACATCATAGCATGGTGTAAAAAGTAACGTGTTGTATTAGGTTCACACCCTAATCTCTTGCATGATGTCTCATGATACTAAAACATTACCCAATGCATTGGAGCACTGTCTAGGTGCACCTATTATAATCATATCAATTACATGCATAAGTGTGTCACATATATCATATAACATAATAACATGTTTCATCTCATTCAATTCCATGATCAATGGGTGTGGAATAAATACATGTAATTCCATAATAAAATAAGTATAGGTACGTCTATGTGAATACTCTTGAGTGTAATTAGTGAAGTTATTCACAATAAAAATGTTTGGCATGGAAAAATCGAAGTGAAAATTTGGCATCACAATGGAAGTACTTAAAGATTCATAAAATGGTTTAATGAGAGGTAAAGGGATTTTTTTCAATTTAAAATAAATGGAAAATAAGAGGTACTTGGAAGAAAATTTCCTGAAATTATTAATTGAAAAATAAAAGGCATAAAAAGAATAAGATTCTTGAATAAACAGGAGAATGAGAGGATCCCTTACCATGAGAAGGTGATTCTAAAATCTTGGTAGGATCTTCTTGCGATATTTAGGGCACCTTGAGATTAATCTTAAAAGGGGATGGTAGATTAAGGATGTAATCTAATGTTTTTTAGAGAGGAGAAATGGTATCTTTGGTGGGTTTATATAGGAAAATAGATGGGATTTCTTTATTATTTCTCAAACACAGGTTTTGAAATCTATATATTAAAATAATCAAAAACAAAAAACTTAACATGGTTTTTACCCATGGTTTCAACCAAAGTGTAATGAATTTAATTATTTTATAAGTAAAATTTTCAAATTCATTAAAATATTATCCTTAGTGATGTGGATGTGATACATGTTCATAAATAAATGATTTTAAAACCTTAAAATATAATATAGGTTTCTGAAGATTCATAAAGGATTTATAATATTGATAAAATAAACACAAAATCACATGATTATAAAGGGTAAAATATATTTGGTCATGGAAACAATTTATCACATTTATTACATCACTTTTGGTTCATTATTAATAATACACACCGTATATTTATACTGTATTTAATTTTTACCCGAAAATTCAACTGTCACGGAAAATTGTGAAAAATTAAACATCAGATAATTTATATGTTTTGATTCCAAAAATAACATTTATTTTATCAAAATAATTTTCAAAATATTTTAATTTTTACGTTAAAACAAGAATCTATATTTATTGAGAAATGTTGGTTTGTTTGACAATAATAGTTTTCGAACCCTTAAAAATTAAATGTTACTTCATTAAAATTATATTATAATTTATATTTAATAACATTTTTTGAATAATAATAATTTATTAAAATGTAATTTATTTAAAAAATCCATTAATTCATTAAAAGGAATTTCTTAATTGAAATTTCATATTACCCAAAAATAAATTTTGTGTTTTATTGTACCAAATTGAAAATCGTTTATAAATTAACTACAATAAGAAGTAATTATAACTATTATTATATTGATAATACAATATACATATTTGTATTATTATGGGATTGTAACATATCCCTTTATTACACTATAAAATTTCCTAAGGGTAAGGTGTGTGATTGTAAGATTTTCATGGGGTGGTTTGACACACAAGGTTTGAACCATAATCTCGATGAGCTTGAACATACCCCATAAACAATTTCACTCATTCTTTAGTTGTTGGATATTTACTTTGAATTGGTTAATGTAAAATCACAATGACTACATCTCCCTCAAAATCTCTAATAAATGGGATTCATAGGGTACGGTCTTACTTGTTGAGGCTATTACTTTTTTTGTTTGTTTCAAATGGATTTATCAAAACCCTAAATTTAAAATTATCATATTATAATTATTAAATTTGTATATTATCAATGGTTATGATACTTAACGGTCTTTTAAATTAAATAGGATATAATAAAACCAAATAATTCCATGTGTTTTCTATAACCATAATAGGGAATTTAATTCAACCATAAAGGGAATTTTATATTATAAACCTTCAGGTCGTTACAATAATCTCCGCTTTATAAATTTTTTACTTAATTTTAAACACTAAAATAGATGAGGGTAATTATGTTTTATCACCTTCTATAGTTCCCACATCTCTTCTTTGATCGTTTTATTTATCCATAGCACTTTGACCAGGTGAGCTATCTTATTTTTTAGAACTTTTTCTCTATGATATAAGATCTTCAACAGCTGCTCCTCATATTAAAGATCAATTTCAAATGGTACCACCTATGGATTTATCACATGTGAGGATTATAGTATGTACTTCCTTAATAAGGAAATATGGAAAAAATCATGTAATTTAGAGAGTTTTGGTGAGATTTCTAGTCAATAGGTCATTACTCTGATGCCATCAAGGATCTCAAAAGTAATAATGTATCTTGGAATAAGTTGTTTTATCTTCCCAAATATCATGACCTTCTTCCATGGAGATATGTGGAAGAATACCTAATATTCAACCTCAAAATCCAGGTCTTGTCAATGAGTGTTTTCATAGCTGTTCTGTCGACTCTAATCATCCCTAATGTGCATATGAATAGTCTTGGACTTTTCCACTATTTCCTCGACCATTTTAGGAAACATTAATTTGCGTTCACCGACTTCATCCCAGCATGTAGGTTTTCTACATCTTTTACCATAAAGGGATTCATAGGGAACCATTTGGATTCATGAGTGGAAACTATTATTTTATGAAAAATTTAATTGAATAAGATATTGATCTCATCCTCCTTTTAAGTCAAGTTAGAATGATCTCAACATGTCCTTGAGTATCTAGATAGTCTACTCAGGTTGGCCATCTGTTTGAGGATGATAAGTTGTGCCGAAGTTCAAATTAGTATTTAGAGAATATTGGATACTCTCTTTGAACTTGAAGGCAATCTTTTGTCTCGATTAGACACAATCAATAGTGGTTTTTTATGCATCCTTACCGCTTTTATAATTAATAACCTTGAAATTTGATCGAGTGAGAAGTCCTATTGGATTGCAATGAAGTGAATAGTATTTCTAAGACAATCCACCACAACCCATATAGAATTTTTTCTTCTTTATGTCTTCGGAAGACTAGTGACAAAGTCCATGGTTTTTTTTCATTTCCATTTTGGTATGGGTAATTTTTTCATCACAAACTTGTATATTTTTCTTTTATCCTTCACTTTTTGAAGTACAAGATACCTTGATGTATATTTCATGATATCCTTCTTCATATTGTCTCACCAATAGTGTTCTTGAAGATCTTGATATATTTTTCTACTCCCTGGATAAAAGGAGAAGGTCATGCTATGTCCATAAACCAACATATCATTCTTTAACTCAAAATTTTATGGTACACATAGTCATGAACAAAATATTATAACTCCTTCCTCATTAATTTTTAGCTCTAAGGACTTGGATTTTCATAGAGCTTCCACTTTCTTCCAAATTTCTACATCATATCTTTGAGAATCCTTTATCTTCTCTATAAGGGATGCTTGAAAAATGATTTATGGAAGGATTGATGAAGTTACTTCCATTATTATTCCCATTTCCTTCATTTTGAAGTCTAAGAAGATTTGACCCTTCTCAATTCTCATTAATGATTAAATTTTTTGGATCCTTTCTACATAGAGTGCATGACACTTTGTTTACATTCCTTGGATGGTAGTGGATTTAGAATTCATAGTCCTCAATCATTTATAACCATATTCATTGGCACATATTCATCACTTTCTATGTGAATATATACTTGAGGCTCCTATGATCCATATATACTTCAAACTTCTCCCCCAAAGAGATAATTCCACTAGATTTTCAATGTGAATTTTACTACATCCAACTCCATATCATGTGTTGGGTAGTTCTTTTCATGAACTTTTAATCATTTAGAGGCATAGGATATCAAATTTTCATTATACATTAGTACATGGAAAATCCCTCTAATGAAGCATCATTGGATACCATGAAAATCTTCCCACTTGTGTGTATCGTAAGTACAAGTGTAGTGATAAGCCTCTTTTTCAAATCCTTAAATCTCTCTTCACATTCATTATTCCAAAAAAAACATGACTCCCTTCTGAGTTATCTTGGTTAGAGGGTTTTATAATAATGATAAATTTCTCACAAATCATTAATAATACCCAGTTAATCCAAGTAATCTATGTATTTCCATCATATTGGTTGGTTTGTACCATCCTTCTATTACCTATATTTTTGTATAGTTCACTGATATCTCGTTAGTTTTGAAAATATTCACCAAGAATGATACTTACTTCAATAATAACTCACTTTTTTGTACTTTTCATAAAGATTCTCCTTTCTTAAGGTCTTTAGCACAGTTTTCATATGCTCCTCTTTATCCTCCTTACTTTTAAAGTGTATTATAATATCGTCTATAAAGAATACCCCAAATTTTTCAATGTAATATCTAAAGACTCTATTCATCAAGTCCGTGAATATTTCTGGAGTGTTAGTGATTCTTAATGGCATTACTATGAAATCATAGTACCCGTACCCTGTACAAAAATAAGTCTTTAGGATATCCTCATTCTTCACCCTTACTTGATAGTGCCCCAACCAATGACCCACCTTGGGGAAGTATTAGGTTGCACGTAGCTTATCGAACAATTCATTAATCTATATAAAATGGTACTTTTTCTTTATCATGATCTTTTCGAGATCATGATAATCAATTAAAAGGTGCATTAACCCATCCTTCTTACTGATGTAGAGGAGTGGTTCACCCTAAGGTGAAACACTTGGGTGTATAAACCCTTTATTTAGATTCTCTGCATCTCTTCAAGTTCTACAACATCCATTCTATACGGAGACTTGGATATTGGAAAATCCTCAGTTATAATCATCATTAAAAATTCAACCTCTCTTCTAGGAGGAAGACCATACAGTTCTTTGTGAAATACTTCATCATATTCCCTCACAATGGGCATGTCTTCAAGCATAATATTTTACTTAGAATCAATCATTTGAGCTAGATATGATTTCTAGTAGGGAAATAATATCCATTCTTGAGATATTGGTGCTAAATAAGATTCATCCTTCTCTTTACACTTGTACATAATGGAGAGTGATTTATTTTTCATGGAAATTTATGTTGGCTCTATGTAAGGTATGCCAATCCATACCTAAAATTGTATCGAATTATACTAAAGGGAGTACCACAAGTTTTACTAGGAAATTAGGCCCATAAATTTAAACATGAGAGGATTTATATACCAGGGATACAATAATTTCCCCATATTTTATTTTCACCAACAACTCTACTTCTATGCTTTGTGGTGGTGTTTGAATTGTTCTACTAAACTTGTGTGATATGAAGGAATGTGTAGAACTAGAATCAAAAAGTACATTCTCTATTATTGAATGAATAACTAGCATTCTTTTCACCACTTCATTTTCATAATCCACCTTAGGGGTTGTAATGGTATAAGATCTCCCTTACAGCCTTAGTGGTTATTGGTGTGGATTGTATTCAACCACCCTTCCCTTAGTGAATTGGTTTGAAAATTTCCCTTGTTCCTTGAAGTTGACACATTGGACAATAGGATGAGGGTTAACTGTAGAATTCCTCTCTTCCATTAAATTGGTTTGTTTCCCCCATTAGCAATCACTATCTACACTCCCTTCATACATGAACCTAAATCATTTCCTTATCTCATTTAATAAATTTACTAGTTTCTTCTTTCCACACTTTTGACATGTGGGATATTGAAATTTTTTACAACTGTTGGACTTCTCTATCACATAGCTAGAATTAAACTCAAATTTCCACTTCTTATCCTTGAGACACCCATTATATTCATTAATCTCCATTTTTACCTCGAGGTCACATCAAAAAATTTCCTCATCGCGATCAAAGTCCTGAATCACTAGGTATTTTCATAGACGAGATTTTATCCCACCAAAGAAGTGGTCAACTTTGAAGTTTGGGGTAATGAAAAAGATGGAGGGGTATCATGCAAGTCCTGTGAAGTTATCCTCATAATCCCTAATGGATTCATCATTTTTTTTTAAGGTAATGGAAATCCCTTTTTATTTTAATTCAGAGAGTGTGAGGAAAATATTTATCAAAAAACATTTTCTTGAATTCCTTCCACCCCATCACTTCAATATCTTCCTCAAGCTTTATATTCCTGATCAATGTCTGACACTGATCCACTACTCCCTCCATATGATAATTACCAAATATATGCTTCTATTTCTCGGGACATTGAAGGATGAGAATATCTTCTCAATGGATTTGATCCATTATTCCATAATTAAGGGATTGGATGATCCTTTGAAATTTGGATGTATTTTTTGCATAAAGGTGTCAGTTAAGTCTTATTCGCTCTTAAGAGGATTTGGGAGCTCCTCCTAACTCAATTTTCTATTAAGAACCTGATTTAACTGAGAGAGTATCATCACAATGTTCATGATTCCTACTCCCATCAGGTTGGGAATCTCATTTGGGAAATCATAAAATTTTCCTTCATATAAGTTGTTTACTAGGTTCCTCCTATTTCCAACCATTGTATATAATAATGGGAAAATTAGGTATGAGTAATTTTGAAATATTAAACACATAAATAAAAATTCAATAAAAATAAATGGATAATTTATAAAGGACATGTATTTCCTTAACTTAGGAATTTCTAGGCTTTAATCTATGTTATCTAGGATATATTTTTTAAAAAAACTCTTATGTGAATTTTCGTTCCCTTAATAATGGTTTGTAATGATCTTGTGAATTTATTAAGGCATATCCCCTAGGAGTGTCAAACAAGGTGTGTAGGTAGGATCATTTTCATGCACCAATTATTGATAAGTCTAGATCAATATTTTGTTTTTCAGTGTTACCCATATGTACATCAATGCCATAGCCACATCCACTTATAGGATCTAGAAAGGAATGTATTTTCTTGGAAACCAATTATTCTATAATTTACCCAAATTTAGGGATCGCTTATTATGTTTAGAGTTATCTCTGAGTATTTTACTAGAAGTTTCTAATCCTAATCCCAAAAATAAAAAAACATTCTTCTGACACCAACTATAAAAACTCTTATTTTTATTACACATTAATTCGTGATTTATTACATAAGAATACACATAATAAAACCCATAATATCATGAATTATAGTGTCATTTATAATTATGTACATAGATTAACATATTGAATGTGGTATACAACAAAATTTTTAAAAACTTCTTAAACATGATCTTATAAATCATCGGTCCTCTAAAACTGCAAGATATAACCTGGAGATGTACATAAGAAAGGGGTGAGCAATAAATCCCAATGAAAGAATAAAAAATTCATAACATTAAGAAATTATTAATTTTTAGACAATAGAAATTTCAATGGGGTATAAATGGGGTGATAATCATTAACAATAATAATGAGGCATGATATATCATGGTAACATAAATAAAAAATGGTAAATGTGGTAAAAAAAATTAAAAATTACATCATAAACATAGGTCAAGGATAACCACCAAAGAATAATAACATGGTGGAAAAAGTACCATGCTGGATTAGGTTCAATACCTAATCCTTTTCCTGATGTCTCATGAGACTAAAACATTACCCAATTCATTGGAATGCTATCTGGGCACACCCATCATAATCATATCATGTACATGCATAAGTGTGTCACATAGTTCATATGACATAAGAAAATGTTTCGTCACATTTAATTACGTGATCAAGGTGTGTTAAATAAATACATGTAATTCCATAATAAAATAATTATTGGTATATAGAGGTGAATACCCTTGAGTGGAATTAGTGATGGTATTTCCAATACAAAAGTTTGTCATTGAAAATTGTAGTGAAATTTTAGAAGCATAATGGAAGTACATAAAGATTCATAAACTGGTTTAATGAGAAAGAAAGGGGTATCTAATTATTTTCAAATAAATGGATAGTAATAGGGATGTGTAATAACATTTCCTGACATTAATAATTGGAAATAAAAGTCATAAAAATAAGAATATTATTAAATAAAGTGGATAATGAGAGGATCCCTTACCTTGAGAGGGTGATTCCAAAATCCCAGGATGATCTTATTGAGAACTTAAGGAACATTGTTAGGACACTTGATAGGTGAGGGAAGATTAAGGATGTTATCCATGGTTTTTTACTAAATATTAATGATATATTGGGAGGGTTTATGTAGGAAAAGAGAGGGCAGTTCTTTATTATTTCCCAAACATAGGTTTTGAACTCTATAAAATAAAATAATAAAAACCACAAACAATACCATGGTTTTTGCCCATGTTTTCTTTTAAATAGTATTATAATTAATTATTTTATAATTATAAGAGTCTAAATCATTAAAATATCACCCTTGGTGGTGACTATGAGAGTCATGTTTATAAAAATATGATTTTAAAACCATAAAATATAATATACATTTTGAAGGATTCATAAAGGATTTATAATATTAATAAAATAACCTAAAAATTACATTATTTTAAAGGGGAAACATATATTTGGTCTTGGATACCCTTCATATAATTTATTACATCAATTTGGAGTCATTATGATTTCATAATACACACCATATATTTGTACCATATTTAATTTTTACCCAAAAAATTGACTATCATAGAAAAGTTTGAGAAATTCATTATTGGAAAATTTCAAAATCCTGATTCCAAAAATAATATTTTTTTTATCAAAATAATTTTTGAAATATGTGAATTTTCACTTTTATAACAAGAATCTGCATTTATTGAGAAATGTTAGTTTCTTTGATAATAATAGTTTTCAACCCCTTATAAAAATTACATTTAACTTCATAAAAATTATATTATCATATATATTTAATAAATTTTATTTAATAATAATATTTTATTAAAATATATTTTGTTTCAAATATCAATTAATTCATCAAAATGAATGTATTAATTGAAATTTCATATTACCCAAAAATAAAATTTGTGTTTTATCGTATCAAAGTCAAAATTATTTATAATGTAACCAAAATATGAAGTAATTATAACTATTATTATACTAAGAATATAATATAAATATTCATATTATTATTTTCTTGTTAAATATATCTTTATTACAACACCAAACACCCTAACGGTAAGTTTTATGATGGTAATATTTTCATGAAGTAGTTCGGTGTGCATAGTTTGGGTCGTGATCTTAATGGGATTGAACTTCTCTCGTAAATGGTTTTTCACATGATTTAGTTATTAGATCTCATCTTGGGTTTAGTAAAGGTAAAATCCCAATGATTCTATCTCCCTTTTAAACACTGATAAATGGGCTTCATAGGGTGAAATCCTAGTGGTTGAGGTCATCGTTTTCATTGTCTGTGTCAAATGGATTTATAAAAACCCTATATTTATACAAATCATATGATCATTGTTCTATTAAAAAATTATCAATGGTTATGATACTTAATGTTATTTAAAATTTGATAGGATATAATAAAACCAAATAAGAGAATGTATTTTTTATGTGAGACGCACGAGGTGTCCTGATAGTCACGGTGTAGGACGGTGGATGAAGGATGATGTTCAGAGCTAAGTGGCGGATGATGGGTATGAATAGTTATCCAAGTAGTTAATAAATTATTTAAGGAGTGAGACCTACTACTTAGAAAAACACTGAAGGGAGGGGTGATATGGATAGTCCACACAAAAATGCAATTGGTTTGAGGAAAGGAATTGGTGGATTTGTGACACTACTGGAAATTTAAGCTATAGCCACAGACCTATAGCCACGGTTTATAAGCCCATGGATATAGCTTGGTTATATCCACAGTTCTATTTCGATCCATGGATACAAATTTGTGTTTCCTGTTTTTTGATTCCCTTCGGGGTCCCCCTTCCCGGATACACGACCCTCGTCGTGGCGCCCTCCTCCCCCAACGACCTCTCCTCCTCCCGAAGACCTCTCTCACTGTTCCCTGCTCTCTTCCCTCATGGTTGTCCTCTATCACCCTCGCTGCTATGCTCTCCCATTCATCCTCTCTAGCTTCGGTTCCTCCATCCCTCATCGCGGTTCCTTCATTCACAGCGTGGATTCTCCAATCGTGGATTGGCTTCTCCATTCGGGGTTGCTCCATCCCTCGCAAGGTACTCCCCTCCTCCATACCCTTATTTGGGCGTTCCTCCTCTATTTAATGCATCTTCCAAAGGGTTCCTCCCCTCCTCTGTACCCTTTTTCATGCCTTCCTCTTCTTTACGGTGCATTAGCCCTCCAAATTTACTTAATTCTGTTATGTGGTTGTTGTTTGCAGTTTTGTTAACCTATTTTGTGGCTCCCTTATGTTTGTAGGAGGATGAATATTGTTTGCATTTTCAGTAGGAGTTTGTGTTTTGTGGCTCCAAGTTTGTAGTATTAATTTTTTTTTGTGTTTCGGTGCGTTTTCTATTTTGTGGCTTCTGTTTCGTGGATTCTTTGAATATTTTTTGTAGTATTTATTCTATTTAGGAAATTTACAGTTTGCATGAGGAGTTCAAGGAGGGTTTTGTGTTTATTATCTACTGTTTTGTGGCTCCTATCTATTGACTGGTATTCTGTCAAATGTTATTCACTATTATTTCATGGTTTATATTTCATTATAATTCTTATAATTAATCTGGTATTCTAGTATTTGTGGTTTAATCTGTTTACTATTCTATCATCTATTTACTATTCTAGAATTATTATGATTCTATTTACTATTATAGAATTATTAATCTCTTTCTAAGTGTTTTGTGTAATAGACTTTGTATTTCTGAATTTTACAGAATTCGGAAGTTGGATATTTTTGTCAGAAATTCCAAAAGTTAGGATTTCCACTATGTAAAGAACCTTACTTATCCAACTGTTACCTTTTTATATCAACCATATTCATAGAAGACCCTTTTATATGATTATGATCATGCAATAAAGGGTATGTTTATATTTTTTATTTTTATCATATATTTATAAGCATGTTTTCTATCCATTTATGTACATGTAAATTACATGGGACATGTTTTTGAGTTATAAATGAGTATACCCCTTTAATTATTCTATGGGATAGGATGAGGCCTCCACTTTGTATAATCCTTCCCCATTATATGGGATGGGCCTAGGACCGGACTCTAAAAGTGAACCTCAGTGGGATGTTCTATAATATTTCCCTACCCCTAACCTAGAAAAGATATCTTATAATATTTCTATATCCCTAGATTGACATCGATAATGATCCCCATTGAAGAAGATAAACTTAGGTAAGTTTCAATATGCATTTTCCTAGTATAGAGAGTTACTTGATATAACTTGTATTTGTCTTTCAACTACCTTTTTACAATTATTTTAATATTATTTTGGTTATTTTCCTAAAAATGTTTTTTTATTTAGACATGATAATTAGTATACATGTTCACACTTACACTTGGTTATTCACATGTGATTTGAGTTATGTCATTGGTTCCCTATTGTGTATATAAATTCTTATACCCTACATTAACACCTTACTGGGCATGAAACTTTGTACCTTATACTTCAAGTTCCTTTTTAACAATGGATGTTTTGGGCATTGACTTGTCTTGGGTGGATTGAAAGGTATACCCTCTTAAGGATTGGATATTCGGAAGATCATTCTTTGTAAGTACCAACACAAATACAAAAAAATGTATTTTACATTAGAATTTATATGATAGTTATTTTATTATCATCAACAAAAAAAATTAATGACGGTTATTTAGATAACCAATGTTAAATGCATTTTACCAATGGGTTTTAATGCTTCTTATCTACTCATTGATCTTGAAGGAATGACCAAGCTAAATTGTTTTGTATCTACTCTATGAAGGTCCAAATTTAGTTATTATGCACTAGTAATAATTATCAACAACATTGATTGGTTTAATTATTCTATATTCATTATGATGAATTTCCTTTGTGGTGTAAAGTTTTATCGAGTTGTAATCACTCAACTCACAGATGGTTGTGCCTCCATTAAAAGGTAGTGTATTGGTTATACTAACCTAGGAAAAAATTGGTTCATAGGTTCTACCGTATCCCTGAAAAAAAATGTAGGTTTTTGGGTTGTGCCTTCAAGTGTGAAAAAGGTAGGTTGATTTGTTTTGGTTGTTGGGTATGATAAAAGAAGATTATAAAGAGTTGTAAATCTTCTTCACCATGATGCGGTGCTATACACCTTGATTAAAAATCAACAATGGAATGACATCACGTCCTTACACTATGGTATATGATATGGTTTATATTTTCAAAATGTCTTTAAATTTCAATAAATCTGTGTAGAATTAATACAAAACATCAAAAATCATTGTGAATCCATCCAAACACTTTTGAGAATTGATTATTATAATCTCTTAGATTTTATATAAACTCTTTTTACTATATTCCTCAACTATAAATAATACTTATAGCCATGGTTTACTTGGCTTCATTATTGGGTATATGATTTCATGTTCATGGTTTACTTGGGTTCTTTATTGGGTGTTATTCATGAAGTTTCATGGTAAATAAATTATGGAGAATTATTGTGATGCCTGAAATTATCCTCCTTTAGGTTTTTAATGTTTATTAAGCTGTGGCTATGGATTTTACCCGGTGAAAAATATTTTAAGTGTGTTTTGAAAAGTTAAATACAAAAAATACTTGGGTTATCATCCAAATGGGTTTATTTAAACAAATTATAAATTTTAATAATGTTTTGGACTTCTGGATGGTATTTTTAAAATGGTTTCATGACTTCACTACTAGAAATTTGAGCTATAGCCACAGACCTATAGCCACAGTTTTATAGGTATGTGGCTATATCCTATTTTTATCCATGGTTTAATTAAAAAATCGTAGCTAAAATTTATCCTCAGTTTTTTTTTACAAAATCCATCAGGCTTCCCTAGATCCTCCTCCATCCTCCCCTACATCGACCCTCTACCCGTGTCGGGCTCCTCCTCCATCCTCCCCCAACGGTGATCCTCCTCATAGAGCCCATCCTCGCATGGCGACCCTCCTCTCATGGTGGTGCCCTCCTCATGGAGACCCTCCTCTCACAGCGGCCCTCCTCTCTATCCATGACCCTCCTCTCATGGCAGTGCCCTCCTCCTCCACCTCCTATGATATATGACCCTCCTCTAATGGTCGCGCCATCCTCCTCCATCCTCCCTCGATCCGAAACCCTCCTCTTTATACGTCAGCTTCAAGTGATCGATCTCATTTAGATCCAAGGTGATTCCCTATACTTTTATTCTCCATTCCTTCTTATTTTATCTTATTATGGAATATATGGTATTTTTATTCCTTATCATTTTTCGTGTTTAGGTTTTGTAGTCAACAAAAGTTTTTTTGTACATATTATAAGTATCTTTATGTTCTTGGTAGTGTGACCATTCTTCATTCCTTTCTCTCATGCTGTGATTTTTTTAAGCATCATTTTAGGTAAGGGATTCAAAACTTATCTATTATTATTATTTTAAATTGTTTAATTAGTATTACTTTGTCTTTATTAAGAGGATCTTATGGATTAACATAATCAAAATAACTAATTAAACAAAAGTAATTTAATTTAAAATAGGTTAGTCATATGAGTAGAACATGAATTCTTGTTATTGATATATGTTGATAATTCTTGATTGAAATTTATGATATATAGAAATTGTTGATTGTTTTAGAAGTATTTGATTTACTAGAACTAAATATATTGATGAAGATAACATTTTGGGAGACAAATCTATTGTAGTATAAACTAATAGGATGTATAGAATTAAAAGAAATTCCCTCTTATATTTATTTGAGTAAAAAATATTTGATTAAGCATCCAATGATTAAAATTGGATTAAATATATGAATGGGGAGTTAAATTAGAGAGAAAATAATGACACATAGAAATTTGTTCCACAAAAAATAGATGAAAATATCATGTTCACTAAACAAGTATTCAAAAATATGCTTAAAGAAAATAGAGAAGTTATAAAATTCATAGTGAGAATTTTGTAAAAGGGATATTCATTGATTGATAGAATGGTTGTAGAAAAAATATTTTCACCAATTGATTATATTGAGGTTATCAAATTTTTTCTTACCATAGTTATATAGAGAATATCAAGGTATATCTAATTTATATAATAAAAAGTATTATTTTCTCATTAGAGTTTTTTTAAGGAAGTTTAAATTGGTCAACTATGTGGATTTTAAATAAATTATGATGATAATAAATTTTGAATTTTTAGGAATGATTTTTGTGGATTAAAAAAAGTACATGTATCTTAGAACTCAAGGCTTGAAAATGTTCACTTTTTTTTAGGTTTAGGAGAGTATTTGACTATAATATCTATATTAATAGGAATTGTTATAGCCAAATGATGGCGTAGGTTTATACAATTTAAACTATCTAAATTTTTTTTGTTGGATGAGCTGATAGGTCTGCAAACTTCATATTCATAAGGTGTTTCTCATTTTTAGAAATTCCAATAGATAATTAATTTCCTTGGAGTTCAATAAAATAAGTGTGGGGGAGTGATCTAACTAGAAATTTCATAAATTTTTATATGTAATTCATTGTTTTATTCCATAAAATTCCATTAAAATCCTTATCATTGCTATATTTTCAAATTTTGTATGATTTTCTATGAGTGAAATAAATCTGGATTAATTTTTTGATTTTAGTGATAACCTTTTTATGTTTTCATTAATTAAATGTGTTCTCTTTTATTTGTGTTAGCTTTATGATGATTTTTCTACTCCTTCCACTGATTTAGGTGCATATGCCAATGTGGATGTTGATGATGATGGTGGTCTGAGAGGAGGAGATAATGATATTTTTGTTTCTGAATGAGATGATGAGGGTTGTGATGGTTTTGGAGATAATGATATAGAGGTACATTTTATATGTAAATTTTATTCTTGGTTTATAAAATTGAATTCTACCATATAATGACGTTAGTTTTTGGTAGATATTGTGGTGTATACTATTTTAGGGTGCACGGGGTGTGCAGGTGTGCAGGGGGTGCAGGGGAGGGGGGAGGGGGCAAGGGGGTAGGGGCAGAGGGGGTGTATAGGGGGGTGTGGTTGTGAAAGTGGGGAAGGGGGTGTATTGGGGGTAGGGGGTGTGCTGGGGGCAGGGGACAGGGGGAGGGGTGAGTAGGGGAGGGGGTATGGAAGGGGCGGTTATAACGTCTCGGTCCCGGGTGCCACTCAACGGGTTCCCCGAAGTCGGTTTGCCACAAGACCTCAAGCGCATTTCCTCAAACGCCAGAGGCTGCCGACTAGCAACGAGGGCCCAGTTCTGATAGAGGGGAAACTATGCCCTCTTTTGTCAACATGTAGTGCAGTGGAATTTAAATTAAACATACAACAAAGCGGAAGCAGTCAACCATACACAACTAAAATAAACAACTGCAGATGATATAACAACAGTATATAAAATATGCAACATGTATCAAGTTCTAAGAAAACAGCCAGATCATGTTATACATCGATACAGTTCAACAAAATACAAAGTATAGAAAAACAAGCAAAATAGCTGGCAGCGGCATCGCGAGCATAGGCTCGGTCCCATGCCCTCCTACTCCTCAGCAACAGTCAAGTAGCTATATAGGGACTCTTTCCCCTATCTACACCTACAGAAACGTAATCTGTTTGGGCCGAAAAGCATGACCCAAACAGGGTGTGAGAAATATATCTCAGTAGGCACCCACCAAAGGCCCCTGCCCAACTACGTGAAAACATGCAACAATAGTGTACAGTAGTAAAATGCAATAAAGTAGGAAGTACTCAAAAGTAACTATTTAAAAATTATATATCCATTTTATTATTCATTTAATCCATTATATATTAAAAATCACCACAGTGCATTTCTAAGAAAACAGTCACGTCCTCAGACAAGCAAAACCTTACCCTCAGGTAAGCGAAATCCAACCCGCAGGTATAGCCCTCAGGCGTAACAGAAATTGCCCTCAGGCGTAGGAAGTGTCACCCTCAGGCACAGAAGTCAAGCTCTCAGGCATGAAAGGTTGCCCTCAGGCGAAATAAATATAGCCCTCGAGCTAAATAGTGCAGTGCCCTCAGGCTAATCACAACAACGCCCTCAGGTAAAAAGGTAATCGGGCCATGCCCAATAGGTAAACGAGCAGTAACAAGCAATTACTCTCAAAGAAATTCTACAATTACTACTTTGAAGCCATACCCTCAGGTATCCTAGCCAAATAGTGGAACACACCCCCGGGGTGGTTTTGGATCCAAGCAATGATCCCAACCAGCATTTTAATATAATAATTAAATCACCAAATCAATTCTAGGTGTTTTATATAGCAACGGCCTTAGGCACACGACACTCCAACATGGGTTTGTGGCACGAAAAAGCACAAAAACGCACGAAAGTTGGAAAATGAACACAAAGCCACCTACCTTATGTGCCAACGAACGTTATACCCAGACGCTGACTCCAGAAATTCCCGAGAATGGCATAGATCTGACGAAGAACAAAACCCAATCAAACATAAATAACATCCATTAGGGGAATAATTGGTAAGAACCATACCAGGAGAGGAGAGGGCTTACCCATGCGGTTCCAACGAGATCGTCCGAAGCTGAATCGGATTCCAGACGAACACCCAACGGATCTTCAAAGGTTCGGTCATCCTCCTTAGCTCCAAAACTGCTCAAATGCATCCTCTGCCAAAAGAGGAGGCTACTTCCTGTTTTAAGCCGAAAAAACAAATTACACGGTGTGTACTTTTGAGTACACGGCGTGTACTTCCTTCATTTAACTCTTCCTCTGGCAGCACCGCCACACTGTTCATCCGTTGACATGAGTACACGGCATGTACTCCCAAGTACACAGCGTGTACTGTCGCCCAGCTGGCGGCTACTCCACTGCCTTACTATTTTGGCATGTCGGCTGACTACATGGCGTGTAAGTACCACTACATGGCATGTAGTCAGTTCCTACACCCCTCGTCATTGACAAGGCTACATGCCCCATGTACTCATCCCCACACAGCCAGAAGTACATGGCGTGTGGAAAAAGTACACGGCATGTAGTTCCAAAATTTAGGATTTTTCCCCATTTTCCATATTTTTTCAAAAACACTTAAGGAAAAGGAAAAAGAAGAAGCACGTACCTCAAAAATAAGAATCGAGTTCTTACAAACTTCCCCCCTTATAGAAATTCGTCCCCGAATTTCCCTTCCAAGGGTGGAGAAGATAATGCTCAGAATAGCTCTAGCCACTGAGCACGTATGTCGGCCTCCCACTCTCAGGTCTCGTCCTGCACTCGGCCATGCTGCCATAGCACCCGTATGAGAGGAACTGAACAGCCTCGGAGAACCTTCATGCTCCTATCAACAATACGGATCGGACGCTCCTCAAAAGACGCATCATGCTGAAGCTCAACCTCCTCTGGCTGAAAGGTGTGAGACGGGTATGAATGGTAGTGAAGCAACTGAGACACGTGGAAGACATCATGCATGGCTCGGTACCGCTGCGGTAACTGCAACTGATAGGCAACCAGCCCGACTCTCTCCAGAATCTCAAATGTCCCTACATACCTCAGTGAAAGCTTACCCTGTCTCCAGATCCGCTTGTGTCCCAGCCTCGGCGAAACACGCAAGAAAACCTGATCTCCGACCGCAAACTCCAAAGGTCATCTGCGGCGATCAACATAAGACTTCTGACGAGACTGCGCTGTAGCCATCTGCTTCTGAATCAACTGGACCTGCTCAGATGTCTCCTGCACAAGCTGGGGACCTAGTAAAGCTGCCTCACCTGCCTCTAACCAGCACAAAGGTGATCGGCATGGACTACCATATAAAGCCTTGTATGGTGCCATCTAAATAGTTTCCTGAAAACTATTGTTATAGGAAAACTCGACTAAGGGTATATGCTTCTCCCAAGAGCCCCCAAAGTCTAGGATGCATGCGCGCAGCATGTTCTCAAGCACATGTATCGTACGCTCTGACTGGCCATCTATCTAAGGGTGGTATGTTGTGCTCAGAAGCACCTGAGTACCCAGTTCCCTCTGAAAACTCCACCAGAAACAAGACGTAAAGCGGGCGTCCCTATTAGAAACGATAAAACGAGGGACCCCATGAAGGCATACGATCTCTCGGATATACAACCTTCTGATCTCCTCAACATCGAAGGTCTCCTTGATAGGCAATAAGTGAGCTACCTTCGTGAGTCTGTCCACAACAACCCACACGACGTCATTGCCACGAGGTGACCTCGGAAATCCCATCACGAAATCCATCGTGACATCATCCCATTTCCACTTTGGAATGGGTAACTGCTGTAACAGCCCAACTGGCCTCTGGTGCTCCGCTTTCACCTGCTGATAGGTGGAACACCTCGAAACAAAACCAGCTATCTCTCTCTTCATACCCGGCCACCAGTACTGACGCCTCAAGTCATGGTACATCTTGGTAACCCCGAGATGAACTTCCCAAGATGAAGCATGAAACTCCCACATCATCTCCTTGCGTATGTCCCCCGGAACCCATACACATCCATGGAAACGCAAAACCTCGTCATCGCCTATCATCCACCCAGGAGGAGGTTCCTCTCTTACCACCGACTTCCATAGAACTAGCCCTTCTGAATCCGATAGTTGTCTCATCCTCAATCTATCCATGAGGGTAGAAGTCACAGCTAAAGATGAAAGATAAACCTTCCCCTGACTGTCGTGCACCTCCAGATGCATCTCATAGAACAAAGCCATAAGCTCCCACTCACCACTGGCCTCCTGCACTGCCTGTATCTGAGTCTTCCTGCTCAGTGCATCAGCTACTGCATTACTTTTACCAGGTGTATAGGAAAGATGAAAATCGAAGGAATGTAGGTACTTGACCCACCTTCACTGCCTTAGATTCAGGTCACGTTGAGTAAAGATATACTTGATTCTTTTGTGGTCGGTGAAAACCACAAAATGCTCTCTCAATAGATAATGTCTCCAACAGCGCAACGCATGCACAACTGCAGCCAACTCGAGATCATGCATCGGGAAATTCCGCTCATGTGGCATCAACTGCCGAGACCCATATGCAACAACTCGATCGCCATGAATCAACAATGCTCCCATCCCAATCCCTGATGCATCACAGTACACTGTATAGCTCAACCCCTGCTCTGGGAGTATCAATATTGGTGATGATGTCAACCTTCCCTTCAGGTCCTGAAAAGCTTCCTCGCAAGCTTCTGACCAAAAAAACTTCACACTCTTATTAGTCAGTCCCGTCAATAGTGCTGCTAAGTGGGAGAAGTCTTGTACGAAGCATCTGTAGTAACCAGCCAGCCCAATGAAACTTCATATCTCAAACACGTTCTTAGGTTTCTCCCAGTAAACTACTTCTCTCACCTTCTCTAGGTCTACTATAACTCCTGCCTCTAAGATGATATGACCCAGGAAGTGAATCTGGTCCATCCAAAAGTGGCACTTTGAGAGCTTAGCGTATAGCCGATTTCTCTCAGTGTACTCAATACGATCTCAAGATAGGTGGCATGGTCGTGTCGAGTGTGAGAGTACACCAAGATGTCGTCCACGAATACTACCACAAATGAATCAAGATACAGATGGAACACACGATTCATCAGAGCCATGAAAACTGCTGGAGTGTTCATGAGTCTGAACGGCATAACCAAGTACTCATACAGACCATATCTGCTCCAAAATGTTGTAAGCGGTATATCTGATGGTCTCACGCACAGCTGATGATATCCGGATCTCAAATCAATATTTGAGAACACTCGTGCTCCATGAAGATGATCAAACAGATCATCTATCCTTGGTAAGGTATATCGGTTATTGACCATCAACTGGTTCAGCTTCCGATAATCCATGCAAAGTCTGAGGGTACCGTCCGCCTTCTTCGCAAAAAGGACTGGCAAACCCCACGGAGAAGTACTAGGTCGGATAAAACCCTTCGATTGTAACTCCTCCAACTACCTCTTGAGCTCCTGCAGCTCAGGTGTAGCCATCATATAAGGAGGAATGGATACCGATGCTGCTCCTAGAACAAGCTCGATGGAGAAATCCACCACATGCACCGGAGGTAGACCTGAAAAGTCATACGGGAAGACATCCCTGAAACGATCAACCACTGGAGGGAAATCTATCTAACAAGTCCCCTGGTCATCCAGATATAATCTCGCAATCTGGGCTGTGACTCCACCTCGCCCATGATGCTCTGGTCCAGCTCGACTCGCCTGAATATCCCACTCACCCTTGTATAGAAACTCTCCACCCTTTGGTGATGTAAAACTCACCTTGTGGTGATATCAGTCTACAAAGGCTCAATAGGAAACCAACCAGTCCATCCTGAGAATGACATTATAGCTCGTCATCTCTAAGACATAGAGGTCCCAAAGGAAGTGACACCCTCCAACCTCAAGGGGGCACTCCCTGCACTGACGCACACCATCTGTCCTAGTCCCCAATGAAGTGTCTAGCGTCATGACATCGGAAGAAGTATAAAAACAGAGCCCAAGGCTCTCCACAACGAGTACAGATATGAAACTATGTGTAGCACCCGTATCGAAAAGCACTGAAGATAAGACAGAAGCTACTAGAATAGTACCTTTGACTGTCGAAGGTCTGGGATCCTGCTCCTAATGGGTCTGTTGCACTGCATATGCCTGCCCAGTGTCGTGACCCTGCAACACAGCCTGGCTACCCTGAGCTGTCCTGCCCTGCTGCCTCTGAGATCCTGTTGTCTGGCTACCACGGCCACGAACACCATCTCTGCCTACACGCCCTGACGTATTCCAGTTCCCCGACTGGTAAGAAGCCACTGGTCCTACTCCCGCATGCAGAGTCTGCACAGAACCCCTCTCACTATCCACTGGTGGAAACGCCCTGCAAAAGCGTTGTAGATGACCCATCTTGCCGCAAGCTCGGCACTCCACTGGGTCTCGTGGATATTGCGGGCTCTTGTGCCCCTCTCTTCCACACTGGTAACACCTGATCGGGCCACCTGAAGACACCGCCTGGCTGGTACTGTCGCCCTAAGAGAATTCCATCTGTCTCTTCCTCTTGCCAGCAGAAATAGTACTAGTAAATTGTGATGAACCGCCCTGGCCCACACCACTTGATTCCCACAGGTTCCTTTCAGTAATCAGCGCCTGATTCATAATAGCATGTACTGAAGGCAACCTTAAAACATTCACCAGCACTCGGATGCTATACCAAAGACCATCCTCAAAACATCTGGCTCTCAATGTCTCATCACCCACCAGCACGGGTGCAAAACGCTGAAGCTCTGTAAAATGAGCAGAATAGTCCATCACCGACATAGCGCCCTACTACAGATTCATGATCTCTCGAGCTCTATCTGCCCTCAGCGTCTCGGGAAAGATAAATTCATATAAGACTGCCTAAAAATCTTCCCACACCATGTCTCAGTGATGGTCAAACTGGGTGGTAACATCCCACCACCTCTTGGTGGAATCACGCAGCATGTAAGTCGCGAACTTGACCTTCCTCCCTGGAGGCATCTCAAGATGCTCGAAAATAGTCTGCATAGATCCTAGCCAAGACTTCGCAGCCTATGTTCAGACATCCCATGAAAATGTAGGCGGATGCTGCTACTGAAAGATACGTATCAGCTCTGCCATAGATGTAGCGGCCTGCAGTGCTCCCTGAAAGGTCTGCATGAACCACATAAATCCTTCACGGATTTGCGCCTTCGCGCCTGTGTCCGGTATAGAAGCTGGCACCACATCTGGCTCTTCTGAAGGATCAACTGGTAGCCCATGGCCCACCATCTCCAGAGTATAATCATCACCGCTCTCCTGGAGAACAACTCGTGGTTGTCTAGGCAGAATGACACTACAGGGTCAAAAGCACGCCTTAGATTCAATATTATTAAGACTAAAACGAAGGAACCACAAAGAAACAAGAGAAAGAAGGAATTTCAAAATTTTCAAAACAAGACTACACGGTGTGTACACCGACTACACGGTGTGTACTTGACTTCCCTTCCCCTGCCCGGGTCCTTACACATGGCTAAGCCACACGGCTTCCACTGAACAAAACTACATGGAATGCATAATGTCTACACAGCGTGTATGGTGTTATTTTAAAACTTACTGTGTCGTCTTTGACACGGCCGAATACTCGGATTACACCTACACGGCGTGTTACACCCGCACACGGTGTGTACACCACCTCATTTCCCAGCCACACGGCTAACACTACACAGTCTTCCCTCACACAAGACTACACGGTGTGTCCGACAGGTACACGACGTGTTCAAGGAGAGGTGACACCGGCCCGTGTTGTTAGTTACATGACCGGACTCGAGGTCACACTACACAGTGTGTTCATCAGGTACACGGCGTGTTTTACCCAAGCCTTTCCCTACCCTGTTTCGTCGCCCACACGGTTTGTGACACGAGAAGTGACTACACGGCGTGTACTTAGGGTACACAGCGTGTACTCAAAAAGTTCATTTTTCTTCCCGAACAGAAGGTCATACATGGCGTGTGTAAAAATACTACATGGCGTGTATACTAGGTTTCCGGACAGTATGCCTCCGAAACTTCCCGGAACCTAGAAAATAATGAAAAACAACACCTAAGTGTTAAATTCCGACCCGTGAGGGCCCATACTCCCCATGAATCAAATTTTGACATCTTATCTATGTTATAACCAATAAAAAGTCAATGATCAACCAAATTCTGGTCAATGGGGGCCCATACTCCCCAAAAACCAGAGTTTGGTGTCCATTCTATAAACAGGCTCACAAAAGAAAATACCCTATCACAAAGCAGGTATTTTTCAAGCAGTTATCACAAAATCATGCTTTATTAGTACAACAACTATCACAACAACATGCAAATTTTATGCACCTACATGGAATGGAAACTATGCATGGCATGTGATATCTAGCATGTGCCTAAATGATGCATGAGACAGTATACCCTCATCTCATCGGGTTATAGCTAAATAGAACCCATAGATAAATTATAAATAGCACAATACAAGGGCATCACCCAACGGTGAAAACATATCAACTATAAAATTTGTAAAAACAAAAGAATTGAAAAAATATGAGGTAGACTGGATTTTCCCTATACACGGGTTAGCTACGCTCGGGCATAGCTTATTACCAACTACCGTTTCGCCCTATCATTGACTAAGGATCCAAATAGTAAGTCAAAGAAAAGAACTCCTTTGATACCACTTTTTAACGTCCCGGTCCCGGGTGCCACTCAACGGGTGCCCCGAAGCCAGTTCACCATAAGACCTCAAGTGCATTTCCCCAAATGCCAGAGGCTGCCGACTAGCAGCGTGGGCCCAGGTCTGATAGGGGGGAAACTATGCCATCTTTTGTCAACGTGTAGCGCAGCGGAATTTAAATTAAACATACAACAAAGCGGAAGCATTAAACCATACACAAATGAAATAAACAACTACAGATGATATAACAACAGTATATAAAAGATGCAACATGTCTCAAGTTCTAAGAAAACAGCCAGATCATGTTATACATCGATACAGTTCAACAAAATATAGAGTACACCAAAACAAGCAAAACAGATGACAGCGGCATCGCGAGCCTAGGCTCGGTCCCATGCCCTACTACTCCTCAGCAAAAGTCAAGTACCTGTATAATGACTCTTTCACCTATCTACACCTGTAGAAATGTAATCTGTTTGGGTGGAAAAGAGTGACCCAAACAAGGTGTGAGAAATATATCTTAGTAGGCACCCACCAAAGGCTCGTGCCCAACTACGTGCAAACATGAAACAATAGTGTGCAGTAGTAAAACACAATGATGTAGGAAGCACTAAAAATTAACTATTTACTAATTATATTTCAATTTTAATATTCATTTAATCCATTATATATTAGAAATCACCACAATGCATTTCTAAGCAAACAGTCCACGTCCTTAGACAAGCAAAACCTTACCCTCAGGAAAGCAGAATCCAACACGCAGGTATAGCCCTCAGGCGTAACAGAAATTTCCCTCAGGCGTAGGAAGTGTCGCCCTTAGGCACAGAAGTCAATCCCTCAGGCACGAAAGGTTTCCCTCAAACGAAATAACTACAGCCCTTGGGCTAAATAGTGCAGTTCCCTCAGGCTAATCACAACAACGCCCTCAGGCTAAACAGGTAACCGATCCATGCCCAATAGGTAAACAAGTAGTACTAAGCAATTCCTTTCAAGGAAATTCTACAATTACTACTTTGAAGGCATGTCCTCGGGTATCCTGGCCAAACGGCTAAACAGTGGAACACACCCCTGGGGTGGTTTCGGATCCAAGCAATGATCCCAACCAGCATTTTAATATCATAATTAAATCACCAAATCAATTCTAGGTGTTTAATATAGAAACATCTTCAGCCACACGACACCCCAACATGGGTTCGTGGCACGAAAATACACAAAAACGCACAATAGTTGGAAAATAAACACAAAGCCACTTACCTTATGCACCAACGAACGTTATACCTTAACGCCGTCTCCATAAACGCCCGAGAACGGTGTAGATCTGACGAAGAAAAAAACCCATTCAAACGTAAAATAATTTCGTTAGGGGAATAATTGGTAAGAACCATACCAGGAGAGGAGATGGCTTACCCGTGCAGTTCCAACGAGATCGTCCGAAGCCGAATCGGATTCCAGACGAACACCCTGTGGATCTTTAAAGGTTCGGTCGTCCTCCTTGGCTCCAAAACGGCTCAAACGCCTCCTCTGCCAAAAGAGGAGGCTACTGCCGATTTTAATCCGAAAAAACAAAGTACACGGCGTGTACTTTTGAGTAAACAGTGTGTACTTCCTTCATTTAACTGTTCCTCTGGCGGCACCACCACACTGTTCATCCGTCGACATGAGTACACGGCATGTACTCCCAAGTACATGGCGTGTACTGTCACCCTGCTGGCGGCTACTCCACTGCCTTATTGTTTTGGCATGCCGACTGACTACACGGCGTGTAAGTACCACTACACGGCATGTAGTCGGTTCCTACACCCCTCGTCGCCGACAAGGCAACACTCCCTATGTACTCATCCCCACACGGCCAGAATTACATGGGGTGTGGAAAAAGTACACGGCGAGTAGTTCCAAAATTTAGGATTTTTCCCCATTTTCCATATTTTCTCAAAAACACTTAAGGAAAAGGAAAAAGAAGAGGCTCCTACCTCAAAACTAAGAACCGGGTTCTTATAGCGGTGTAGGGGTGTGAAGGGGGTAGGGGAAGGGGGTGTGAAGGGGGCAGGTGGTGTGTAGGGGGTGTGGTGTGTAGGGGGTGTGTAGGGGGTAGGGTGGTGTGTTAGTGGTAGGGGCAGGGGGAGTTCAGGGGAGGGGGCAGGAGAGGGGGCAGGGGCAGGGGGTGTGGCAGGGGGAGGGGAGTAGTGGGCTGCTGCAAGGGGGTGGGGGGCTGCTGCAAGTGGGGGGGGATTCTAAAATCGATCATTGGCTCGCATGTTCTCTATTCGTCGGCACCATTTTGAACCAATGAATTCGATGCTACACCATTCATTACAGCCCAGGTTTGGTTTCTTAAAGTCACCATTTGTACTCGCCTGTTCGTACCCACCACTTCTATGCTATTCCATCCCAGGTTTTGTCTTGTTGACCTTCCCTTCATTTTGTTGAAATCACCCCTATATTTTATATTTCTGTTTCTTTGTTTTCTGTGGCAATCGAAGAAGTCTCAATACCATCTTAAAGCCTTGCAGGGAATTCAATTCAAGGCATCCAGACATTGAGCATGCATTTTCTCTACAACAACTAAGGTTCCTGCATCATCCCTCCCAATCAGTGCTCTACTTGATATGTTATTTTCTATTTTCTCATCCCACGCGGTTGGTTTTGATTTTGAATCAAGCTGCTTTCTGATTGGTGTTAGTGATCTATTTGTAAGATTTGACATTGTATGTGTCATAAGAATCAATGTTAGATTGGTTAACTCTCTTCTTGACCATTCAAAGATCTATGCCTTTCATTTTGTTGTTGGATTAGTTCTGATTATGTGGCAGGTGAGTTATTGATGTTATTCATTTTCTAAGTATTCTAATGTGACCACATATATAGATCTTTATGTTCTTTATGTTTGTGGGTGATTTTATTTGGAATCATAACTTTTTTAGGGACTTAGCAATTTTTATTTAGTGGTGATTTTTTTTTTCATGATTTATGGTTGTCTTTTTTGTAATGCGTGGTTTATGATGAGTAAAAATTCACGACGGTTTTCCTTTTACTTTGAAGTTAGATTATCTTTTAAAGAGAAATATCTAAAAAGCATTAGTTCCCTTTAAATTTTTTATTCTTCTATATCCATGTGTTTCTTTCAGAATTTACTGAATGCTTGCAAGCGTTGCTTTCAGAAGTTACTGAATGCTTGCAAGAGTTGATCTGCCACATCTATGGCTCTAAGAGACCATGAAAAACATCAATGGTTTGAACTGCAGATTATCTTCTAGCATTAAATGATTTTATACAGGCTATTATTGTTGAAGGACAAGGTATGAATCTACATACATTAGACGAAATTGTAGTGATATGTTTTAATTTCATAAAAATAGTAAGTTTCTTACATTTTATATGTGTAATGACAAATACTTCATTAATTTTCTTCAATTTTCTTATGATATTATTTCATAACATGCTATGTCATTAAATTTAGTTAAATTAGCCATTTAATGAATATTTTATGATATTATTTCATAACATGCTTTGTATTACATTTTATATGTTTCCATAAGTGGCCTTCCATTTACTTAATTTTTTTTAAACCAAAAAAATTAACTATGGATAAACCATAATATTTAAAAATTAAAATTAGTTGGAATGATTTAATGGAAAGATCGTCTTTCATGGCCACTACTTTCTCACCATAGACATTGTTTTTTTAACTTAAATGATTGAATCTGAAGTTTATTTTGTTTCTTTTTAGGTACTTCAATGATAATATTCAGGTTGAGTGAAAAATATAAGAGGATGGTTGGGTCATTAAAAATAAGAAAACTACATCATATCATTACAGGGGAGTACTTAATTTGGTTTTTACAAATATAGAACAATTCATTCATGTTTTCACTTATTGGAACTCTTTTGAAATTATTGATTTTAGGATGTTATTCTTGTGGAGTTTTTGTGCTTAAATTGTTGAATACTTTTCATACTGATGTTATTGACCTGAATCTGTATATGATGGTTCTTGAAAATATTCTTTCTTATGGTAAAACGTACTGAGTGTTATGTTTTAATGTGTGATGATGTTTATTGTGAAATTTATATTTCATGATTTTCTTTGTTGAAAATATGTTAAATATTCATTAATGGGGATATAGTGGTAATATAAAAACTATTTCCATGGTGATTTTAATGTTAAATGTTCACTGTATTTGTCTATTATCCTGCTAAAAAGAGTTTCATTACATGTATTTCTGTGTGTTTGACTAGAAATCATAAATTAATGCATGTTCACACTAAATTGTTTTTTCAAAAGGGGTGAATATTGTTACATTTTAGAGGAATGATACTATTTTCAACCTTATTTTTACCTTAATGTTTTGGTGCCATCTTTTCATTCTCTTCTGTTTTGGGGGATATTTTGGGATTTAGGGGGGTCGAAGGGGGGCTATCCAGGAGAGAGGGGGATTTCCAGGGGTGAAAGGGGGATCTTAAGGGGGGAGGGAGTTGTGCGGGGGGGGGGGGGGTTGTTCAGGGGGAAGGGGTTATCCAACATGGGGGGTCTTTCCAGGAGGTATGCAAGGGGGTCTACAGGGAGAGGGGTGAAGGGGAATTGGGGGCAGTGTGCAGGGGATGTGGGGGTGCAGGGGGAGGGGGGAAGGGGGTGTGGGGGTGTTGGGGGAGGGGGCATGTCTAGGAGGGGTCCAGGGGGTCTAGGGGTGTCTAGGGGGTGTCCAAGGGGGTGTCTAGGGGGTGGGGGTGTTCAGGGGGGTCCAGTGGAGGGTGTCCAAGGGGGTGTCCGGGGGATGTCTGGGGGTGTCTGGGGGGGTCCTGGGGGTGTCCGGGGGGGTGTCTAGGGGGTGTCCAAGGGGGGTGTCCAGGAGGTGTCCAGGTGGGGGTCCAAGGGGTCTAGTGGAGGGTGTCCAAGGGGGTCCAGTGGAGGGTGTCTAGGGGGTGTTCCGGGGGTGTTCCGGGGGGTGTTTGGGGGGGTTCAGGGGTGTCGAGGGGGTGTCCAAGGGGGTGTCCAGGGGGTGTCTAGTGGGGGTGTCTAGGGGGTCCAAGGGGGTGTCCAAGGGGGATTTCTATCCAGGAAGGGTAGTGGGGGGTTGTTGCAATGGGGGGTACTACTGCAAGGGGTGGGGTTGTACAATGGGGGTTGTCCAGGTGGTTTCCTAGGGGTGTTGATGTCCAGGAAGCGGAGTGGGGGCTGCTACAAGAGGGGTTTCTATAAGGGGGGATACTGTAAGGGGGTGGTGGGCTGCTGCAAGGGGAGTGTGTGTGGGGATGTTCAGGAAGGGTAGTGGTGGGATGCTACAAGGGGGTGGGGGTTTCTACAAGTGGGGTGGAGGGATGCTGCAAGGGGGTGTGGGGGCTATCCAGGAGGAGGAGTGGTGGGTTTCTGTAAGGGGAGTGTGGGGGGATGTCTCGGAAAGGGAGTGGTGGGATGCTGTAAGGGGTTGGGGTCTGGGAAGGGGGGAGGGTGGGGTTTTTTTATGAAATAGGAAGAGATTTAGCCATGGTTCAAACCATGGCTATAGGATTTTAGCCACGGTTTAAACCGTGGCTATAGTGTTTTAGCAACGGTTTGAAACCGTGGCTATAGGCCAAGGCCTATAGCCATACCAATACCATCCACTGTCCATTGAACTATGGCTATAACCTATAGCCATGGTTTTTGGGCTTATAGCCACGGTTTCAAACCGTGGCTATAGCCCAAATTTCTAGTAGTGTGATCATGGATATTAATCTAACTTGTAGATTGACAAGTAAATAATTCACAAGAGAAAGGGAATAAAGTAATGCTCCTCAAAATAGTGAGAATAAACTTGAAGAATTTTACTAATGCAAACTTGAATGAGAATACAATTCCATGGGTGTCTATTTATAGCCTAGGGGTGACACAAAAGGTCAAGGGTCTAATTCCCTAAATTCATAAATCATATTCCTACCATGTCACTTAAAGTTAAAAAGTTAAAGTCTAACAATGACTTTTAGGAAAATTATCCCATGTTTTTTCACCCATAGCCCACGAGATTTGACATTGAGGACCTATCCCACCAAATTTTACTTTGGAGGCCAAAGATTCCATTCTAGAATTCTCTATATGGGAAAGGCTTCCAAAACATGTGCAACCATGTGGTCTAAGATTTAAACAATACGGTTGGGCTTCAATAATTGAAATAAGAGGCATATTTTCTCCATCGATGCAGGAAAATATCCAATAGTCCTTCACTAAAGTGAGATGGGTTCCCATCAGAGCATTAAAATTTTTTAATATCCCTTATGTCATCGGGCCATGAAAATCCAACTCCTCTACCTAGGAAATTTACTCGGTGCCTTTGACATGGTTCTCATTATCCTACCCCTCTTGAAAAGGATTCATCATTAACACTTCATCCTCTACACCCAAAAACATAGAAAGATGAAAAACATTGAAAGTGGAACTTACACTATACTCACCTAGAAAATATATCTTAAAACAATTGTTGTCAATCTTCTCAAGCACTAAAAATAGTCCATATCCTCATAGAGTGAGTTTGATTTCCTCTTATCAGGAAATATTTCCTTTCACATGTGAATCTAGACTAAGTCATCAATCTTGAACAACACTTTCTTATGACCCTTATTTTCATGATCAAGGTATTTCTATGTCATTCACTCGATATTTTTCCTTTTTTTACATAGAGTTTCTTGATAAATTTAGTGTTCCCTTTATCATCCATATTAGTTTATTACTACATAGGAAAAGGAAACAAATCAATAGTGGCAAGGGGGGTTAAAGTTTTACAAAAATTTAAACAGAGAATATTTATTAGTGGAATTCTTGTCCCTATTATATGAAAATTCCACTTGTGGTAGACATGCCCCCCAATTATTAAGATTCTTCTTGATAATTTTTTACATAATGGATGACAGTGTTTGATTCGCCACCTCTATTTTCTCATTGATTTGCAGATGAATTGTATTATAAAATAGTAAATTTTTACCCATTTGTCTCCACAAAGTCTTCCAAAAGTAACTAAAGAATTTTGTGTCTTGATTTGACACAATATTCCTTGGAATTCCATGGAGTTTGAATACTTCTTCAAAGAAAATTTATGCAATCTTAGTGGAATCATATATTTTGTGACAAGGAATAAGATTTTCTATTTTAGAAAACTGATCCACCACAACATGTGGAATCTCCCCCACCCCCCCCCCCCCCCCACTTGGTTCTTATTAAAGCCTTAATAAAGTCTATTAATACAGCCTCCCAAGGGTTGTTCAGGATTTGGAGAGGAATATATAATTCATGTGGCTCTAGTTTTGATTTTTATTTATGGTATAAAATACACTTTCCCACAAATTTTTCAATATCTTCAGGTATCCTAGGACAATAAAAATGATCACTAATAATGCTAAAAGTTTTTGCAACACCAAAATGTCCCATTAACCCACCACAATGTGACTCCTTTGTTAAAACTAAATGGATAGAGAAATTGGGGGTGCAAAACTTATCAATCTAAAATAAGAATCCATCGTGTAAATAGAAATTTTCCTAACTAACTCCAGGTTTACAATGTTCATAGGTTTCATTAAAATCACTATTATTGGCATAAAAATTATTAATGCATTCAAAACCAAGGAGTTTTGAATCCAATAAATAAAAAAGATAAAATCTACGTAAAAGTGAATTAGCCACAGCATTTTCTTTACCCTTTTTATGCTTGATGACATATGTAAATGATTAAATGAATTATTTCCATCTATAATGTCTTCAATTTAATTTATATTGTCTCCTAAGGTATTTAAGAGCCTCATAATCTGAATGGATCACAGATTCTTTAGGCCAAAGATAATGATTCCATGTTTCTGGAACTATAAACAATGTATAAAAATCGTTTTCATATGTATCGTAGTTTAGTGTTGGTCCATATAACTTCTCATTAAAGATATAAATAGTCTTACCTTATTTCATAAGTACTCTTCCTATGCCAATTTTTATTGCATCACATTCAATTTCAAAGGTCTTACCGAAGTATGGAAGTATGAGTAGAGGGGAATGGGTTAGTCTCTCCTTAAGATCATAAAAGGAATTCTCTTGGTTTTTCAAGCATTTTAAAATAATGTTCTCCTTTTTCAAATCATTTAATGGTGATTCTGGTGTGTTGAAGTCCTTTACAACTCTCCTGTAAAAACTAGAAATCCCATGGAAACATCTTACCTATCTAACGGAGGTTAGATTTTTCCATTCTTTTATTGGTTTGATCTTCTTAGTGTTTACTACAACACCATTTCTATTCACACAAAAAATCCAAGTAAAACAATCCTATTAAAGAAAATTTTACACTTATTTATGTTTATAAACAATTTTTCTTTCCTTAACACCTCTATAAATTTTTTTAAGTGGTCTACATCTTCATAAAAATTCCTACCATACACCAAAAGATCATCAAAGTAAACTACTACAAATTTTCCAATATATTCACATAAGACGTGATTAATTAACCTCATAAATGTGATAGGTGAATTGTTGAGACCAAAGGGCATGAATAGCCATTTATAAAGTCCATATTTTGTATTAAATTGAGTTTTCAACTAATATCCTTATTTTATCTTAATCTGATGGCACCCACTTCTTAAATCAATTTTTGAAAAAATAGTAGAGTCATTTAACTCATATATAATATCATCTAACCTGGGGATTAGAAGAGGATACCCAACCATGATGTTATTGATGGATCTACAGTCAATGCACATTCTCCATGTTCCATCCTTCTTGGGAACCAGAAGTACTGGTATAGCATAGGGACTAAGGATCTCTCTGATATAATCCACATCCAACAAATCCTGGACTTGCCTTTGAATTTCTATTGTCTCTTCCATGTTGGTGCGATATGTAGGGTGGTTCGGTAGTGATGCTCTAGGTAGGAGTTAAATTTGTTGATAAATAACTCTAATGGGTGGAAGACCAGGTTGCAACACTTTGGGAAACACATCTAAAAATTCCTTCAATAATGACTCAACAACATGTGGAAAAGGATGAGTTAAGTCATTAGTGTTCAATATCACCTCTTTGTACAATAGTACTAAAAGGTTTTTCTAAGAAATCAATGCTTCATTAACCTCACTATTTTTTATAACATCACACTTTTATCTCCTCTCAAATCTTATTTCCCTCTTGATTTTTCTTTACACTCTATTTCTTTTTATCTCTCATTTTCTATTTTTCCCTAATTCTTGCCTTTTTCATTTTCTCTCTTTTTTCCCTCATCACTCATTTTTTTATTTTCTCTCAAAATGTGATCATCCATATTTTGGGTGGGGGGACATTGGTTTGAGGGTTATATGTTCCCCTCAGAGTAATAAAGAGTGATGGTTCAAGAAACCATTATGAGTAACATGTCAATCGTACTACCACGGTAAACAGAACAGCAAGTTGAAAGCCTTCATGGGAACAACATCACACAATAACACATCCTTGTATTTACCAATGGAGAAAAATACCTTCATCTATTTAGTAAACTTCATATATTCACAATCATTCAACCACTAAAGCCGACATGGATTTTGATGCCTCAAAGTTGTAAGTCCTAACTTCTCCACCAACTCAGTGCTCGCTACATTGATACATCTTCCACCATAAATAATAACACAACATACCTTCCCATGAATCCTTCACCATTTATGGAAAATTTTATCACACTTCTCCTTATCTCCCATGGTCATTTGTGTACTAATAACTCTCCTAGTGAAAAGAATCTCACCATCTTTTATAAATTCTCCATTATCAACTTCAGGGGATTCCTCATTTTTATCCTATGATATATATCTATCAATATCCCATTATCTAAACTTGTTGATTGTCATGGTGTGTTGATTTGGTAATTACATAGAAATGTCACCCCTTCCTTGACATTTGAAATAAAAAAATCATGATTCCTTGTTGGGGTGTCCTCAAAAGTAAGTTTCTTATGTAGAAGATTTACCTTGTCACTTTTGTGATCAACCACCTCTTTTGGATTTTATGATTCTCCAATTTACGTCCTCTAATTTCTCCATGGGGTGAAAGGGTAATGGGTTTCCTCATTTTTCTCCTACTTTTGATTTGATTCTCGATCTTGGTGGCTTGGTGGATCATATATTGTATCTCCACATGGTGGTACGTCCCCACTTGATTAGGAATCTCCCAAATTAACCCATGTAAAAATCAGGCCATGGTTTCCTTCGGAACCTCCTCGACATTTTCTTAGATCATGTCAATTTTCATCTCCTTATAGTAATCTTCTACACTCTTACTCACTTGATTGATCTGTTGAAGTTTGTTGTGGAGATATCTATTGTAGTGTGAGGGGACAAAATGCTTCAGTATGGAAAACTTCATGACATCCCAAGTGTTGATGGGACGTCTTCTATATCTAGACCTATCCTTTTTCATTTCATCCCACCAAATTAATGCATAATTAGAAAATTCAATGGAATAAAGTTTGACCTTTTTCTCCTCAGGATATGCATGGCATGAAAACACATGCTCGATCTTCATCTCTCACTCCAAGTATTCTTTTGGATCACTTTTCCTATGAAATGAAGGGAACTTCACCTAGATCACACCAATTATGTCATCATCATGTAGTTTCCTTTATCCTACTCTAGGTTGTTGGTACAACCTTCCCCTTTGTGGGACATCCTCAAAATCACCATCAAAGTTTTCCATCTCTTCCTCCAAGTTGTGGGGGCGATGTGGTGCTGAAGCGCATCATGGGTTTTCATGTATCATCCTCGGGCTTGGTTGATTCTCTAAGTTTTAAATATTCTAATATATAACCTCAAACTTCTTATCAAGAAGTTTCTAAAAATGGATCAAAAAATCTTTCATTTGGAGTGGTGTAGCTTCGGGTGCAAGAGATCTACTTCAACTTCCTTCATCACTAGCAAGAATGATTCTCTTCTCATGATCTTCTACACTGATAAGTAACAAGAACACAAACACGCACAAGGAGAAACACACACAATTTTACACACACACAAACACTCACACATGTAGATATACACACACATACAATATGTACACAATCATGCACACAATATGTACACACGCACATATAAGGATACACACTCATGTATGCAAGATATACACATTCATGCACACAAGGATACACACTCACACAGACAAGATATACACACTCACACACAAAAGGATACACACTCACACAAACAAGGATACATGCTAACATGCGCAAGATATACACACTCACACACATAAGGATATTTTTTAATTCCTCTCCACTCTCAACACTCAATTCAAATCCCAAGATCTTATGAAATCTAATACCTTGTTTGGGGTGATCATGTTATACAATCCTTCCCAAATCAAGATTATGTTGGGGGATGGTTTAACACATCCAATTTGAGTGGTAAAGGGTTAAAAATGGTAGAGGTTGGAAAACAAGGTAGAAAATATGGGTAAATAGTGGAAAATGGTGGATGGGTGTAATAAAGGATTTGTTCCCAATTGTGTAAGATATGAAAAATTAATTACAATATGATCCGAAAATGATATGGAGATGAAGTAAAATGATGGATAAAGTGATGTATGGAAATGGAAAGCGCTAATAATGTAAAGAACAAAGAGATGAAGAGTCAATTGTATCCGTATTTTTTCTTCATTCAAATCTCCCCAAAAAGTTTTATGCTTAGTGTTTTTAAGCACAAGATGATGAACGAAGAGTAAGATTATTTTTTTAATCTCACAAAGAAATAAAGTGTACTTAAATTTGAAAAGAAAATAAGGATGAGTTGACAGGATTTTATTTTTTTTATATAAATCACATATAGAAAATAAAACATGAAAAGAAGAGGGATGAATATTTGGCTCAATGTATAATATTTCATCCTTGTACAGCGTAGGACAATTCATGATGTTTTTAAATAAAATTGGTTTTTTTGGTTTTTTTGGTTTTTTTAATGGGTCGATAAGAAGTGAAATTGATAAAACTAATTTAAATAATGTGATAATTTCCAATCGTGTCAACTGGAGCTCTAACACCAACTAATGAAAGATGCACAGGGTGGATCGATCATTATTGTGTAGGACAGTAGATGAAGGATGTGGTTTGGAGCTATGTGGTGGATGATGAGAATGGATAGTGGATGAAAGTGCTCAATCTATGCTATAAGGAATGCGACCTACTACTTAGAAAACACACTCAGGGGAGGGGTGTGATGGAAAATTCACACAATAACATACTTGGGTTGAGGCACAGAATTGGGGGCTTTATGATCTTGGATCACCAATCTAAGTTGTAGATTGAAAAGGTAAGAATGCACAAGAGTAGGGGGAATAAAGTTATGATCTACACAATGGAGAGAATAAACTTGTAGAGTTTCACTAATGAAAACTTGAATGATAATACAATGACATGGGGTGTCTATTTATATCCAAGGGGTGACACAAAAGGTCAAGGGTCTAATTCTCTAAATTCATAAAGCATATTCCTACCTTGTACCCTTAAAATCAAAATTTTAAATTCTAACAATGAATTTTTGGAAAAGTAGCACATGTATTTCTACCCACATCCCACCAGATATGACTTTGAGTACCTAACCCATAGGATTTGACTTTGGTGTCTAAATATGACATTATAGAATTCTCCATGTGGGAAAGGATTTAAAAATTTGTGCAACCATGTGGACCAAGATTTAAACATCATGTTAGGGCTTGAATAAGTGATATAATAGGCCCATTTGTTCCATCCATACAATACAAGATCAATTAGACCTTTAATGAAGCAATATGGGCACCCATTGTATCATTAAACCTCTTTAATCTCCCTCACATCATCAATCCTTGCAAATCCAACTCCTCCGACTGGGAAATTAACTTAGTTACTTTGACATGGTTCCCATAAGTTTTCTATAACCATAATAGGGTATTTATTTCAATCATAAAGGAAATTTTATTTATAAAATTCGGGTTATTATAATATTTTTGTTTGTTAAATTTTAAAGATAAATATAACATATTATGAATTTATGAATAGTTTATATTAGAATTTCTTTTCTATCATTTTGTTTTCAATGTCAAAATAAATGAATAGATCCAAAAATGAAATTAATTGTATTTTATAATGAAAAATATTTTATTAAATGATTTAAAATTCATAAAAATACTATATTTATACAAATTAATAGGATATGGTTTAATATATAAATCATGGTCCATTTATGGTTCACCTTTTATTTTATGGTAACATTGTTGACCCTTAAAGAGTAAAAAATTTTGTTATTGTGGTAATTGACAAAAGGGTTAGTGGGAGTTAAAACTAAGAGATAAGGGTGAAAACATAACCAAAACTTGTAAAAAAATTATTTTATGGGAGGATATAGACTCATAATAAAATTATCATATAATTATACCAATTTTTTCCATTTTCTAATGATAATTAAACAATATTAAGTAAATACTTATAGTAACTCCAAGAGTGCTGCTCCTCTCACTTATAAATGGGAACCTCTTATCGTTCAATATTCCCAATGTTTTATCCCTATATATCATCCAATACCCACCATAATACCTTCATGTATTCATTCATTGCATCTTAGAGAATCTATTTTTTTCAAAAGATAATCATGTCAAGGATTAAGGGGTAAGCCAAAAGTGGTTTCTCAATGAAGAGGTTTAACTCTTAACTGAGTTTTTTTAATTTTATTTCTTCTTCTGAATCCTATAAATTTTTTTATTCATTATAAAATAATAAATTATATATACTATATATATTGAAATTTTATTATGATTATGGAACCACCAATATTCACCCTATTTTCTATCAAATGCGAAGTGAAAGTATCGCTCATGCGCACGTGTGGACTACCACCTCCACATAGAAATACAATTCATTTTCCATCACCATATTTCATGGATGAAAATTAAAATGGGTTAAATATTTATAAATTATATTTATGAAATAATTATGCTTTTATAATTATAATATCATATATATTTTCTTACCTCTTCATCCACTAGAAAATGATAACGTCTCTCATGCGTACATATGGATTACCACCTCCACGAAGTGATGTGATTTGATTTTTTTTAATATTTACATGGATTGTAATAAGGATAGATTTAATGAATTTATAAGATATATATGACATAATAATAATTCTATAAATTTAAATTATTATTTACCTTTCTTTTTTTCAATCTGTAGAAAATTAAAAACAATGTTCATGTGTGTGTACGGCCTACCATCCCCATGAATGGTGTAATTCATTTTTATATATAAACATTTTATGGATGAATATAAATATATATATAATGAATATATATGAAATTTTACCATGTTAAAATTATTGAGATGATGGAACCATGATCAAAGTATAAGGACCAGAACTACCAAACAAAAATTCTCATAAAAAATGAAAATTTTGACATATAGAAATGACAATGTTAATATGGAATTATTAATAAATGGGTGTTTTAATGTTATAATTGGATCATATATGAAATCATAAATATATAATTGACTCTATTTATAACATTCCAGGCTTTTAATATATAAATATCACATCTTAATAGATGAATATTCAATACAAAACAATATAATCCACACTAAAATTGTAATGTTTAAAGTCTTTGGAGATTAGATATCCAGGATTATTTTTTTATAAAATATCTTTAACATATTTCATAAAGATCTTCCCACATGGTATTCTTTGTATGCATACCCATCAAAAAAACATTATCCATATCGATAGGAAAGGAAATATAAGAAAAGGATGATATAAGATGCTTAGTAAGATTAAACATGGGAGCTTTCATTTGTTGATCATATGAAATAATAAGATAAGAATAAGGGCATGATATCTTGAACATAAATTAAAAAATATCATAACCAAGATTTATGGCATAAAACATTGACATTTTAAAAAAAATAATCATAAGAATGAGAATTCATCATAACTCAATCATAAACCATAAGTTCATTTAATAAATGTATGTGGAATCATGATAAGTATAAAAACCATTTAATATGTCAAGGTTAACTACCAACACCATCAACTAGGTAATCAACACCAGTTCCCCATAATGGATCCATCACATCAACGTTTTTTCACATAATAGATCAAGCACGTCGACTTGTTTCCCAGACCGGATCAAGCACATCGACTTATTTCCCATAACAGATTAAGTAAATCGACTTTTTTAACATAATTATCTCATGATATATAATAAATTACCCAATTTATTTGAGATATATATAGTTCTCACCCATCAAAAAATTAAAACCATACATATGTGTGACACGGGATCACAAGTCCTTCATCATATTAGAACCCATAAAAAGAAATGTGTTTCATAAAAAATTCATCTTTTCATCATAAATATAAAGCACCCATATAAATAATAAGGATAGTATCATTGAATAATAACCCTAGTAAAGTATAAGTAATATAAAATGATTTTATCTTAGATGGTAAATTATTCTAAAATATCACTTATAAAAATTATTGTGGAAAATAACTTTTCTATTTTAAAATCACTTATCTTTAAAAAAAATTGTGCACATTTAAATGAAAAAAATATTTAAAAATAAAATTTTAAACAGGTACAGGAAACATAAAATAATTAAGGCTTCATTATGGAGGGAAAATAGTCGCATTCCTTATAAGTTAAAAAACTTTCCTTCCGTATTTTTTTAGAAATTCATAAAGAATATTATTTAGAAAATGACAAAAAGATAACTTTTAACCCATTTTGTAAAAAGTAAAACATGGGTAAAAATGAATTTAAAATTTTTTAGTATAATAGTAAAAACAATTTTGAAAAAAAATTATAAGACATGTACATGGAATAGAAATATTCCCCAATGGAGACTTAAACATAAATAATCCTGAATAATGATGAGATTGTGAAGTAAATCATTATCTCAAGTATCATCTTTCCTTGTCCAAATTAAAACCTACTGTATAATAAATATAGATTTATTATACATTTATTACTTAACAATAAATATATTATACTAATTTAAATTTATCTATAATGTCTAAACGCCCATTTATTAATAATTTTTTATTAAAATCATTATTCTAGGTGATAACTACTTCATCACATATTTTGGTTCAGAAACCCTGATCCTTATATACTGGTCATGGTTCCATAATTTACAGAATTTTAATTATTATATAAAGATAATATATAATAATTATATACATATTTATAATCATTCATAAGAATTGGATATAGAAAAATTAACCACACCGTTCAGGGAGACAGTACGTCATACATATGCGTGAATATTGTTTCCATTTTTCAACTGATGGAATGAAACAAAGGTAAATGATAATTAATATTTATAGAATTATTATTATATATTATATCTTATATATATTCATTAAACTCATTCTTATTACTATCCCTCTAAAATATAAATTAAAATGAATCACATCTCGTCATGGAGATGGTTGTCCATACGTACGCACGAGCGACGTTATCATTTCCTATAATATTAGATGATAAGAAGTTAGACATGATATTATCATTATAAAAGTATAATTATGTCATAAATATCATATATAAACATTAAAACCATCATAATTTCCATCCATATAATATGGTGATTTAAAAATAATTATATCACTACGTGGAGACGGTAAGTCGTATGTATCCACGAGCAATACTTTCACTTATACTTATTGAAAAATAGGATGTATAATGGTTATTTAATAATAATAATAACATTTAAAAAAATTAACGATACCTAATTTATTGTTTTATGAATAATATCATAGATTTAGAGGATTTAAATAAGAGTAGAAAAATAAAGTGATCGGTTAGAGCGATTACCTCTTCTTCAGAACGACTCCTTTAAATATCCTCTAAAGGGCTCTAGGATTGGTATTTTGGAAATACCATAACCTCCATAATGTGTTTATATAAGTGTAGAAGGTATTTTGTAAGATTATTGTCAAATAGAAGGTTTTAATTGGTGTAATTAAGTGTGGGAGGAGGTTTCCTTTTATAAATGAGGTGAGGGGCACTTTTTTGAATTTTCTGAAAAAATAGAATCTAATATGGCTATTATAGGGATAAATAATTTCAAATGGTAAATAATTTAAACCTAAGGTATTATATGGTCAAAATACCCTCAAACATTAAAATTAGGATAGGTTTAAGTGATATTGTAAACCTTGTCTTTTGGTTTAACTCCTTAATTAACCTATTTTTACATTTATCGTGGAAACATATTTCTCACACTTAAAAGATAATAATTTTACATATAAGGTAAATATTGACCCATAAATGGATAAGGGGTGATATTTTAGGACATATATTATACCATTTTTTCTTATTTAAGATTTTAGTATTTTTAAATAATTTAATAAAATATTATTTTCATAAAATATAATTATTTTCAATTTTGACACTATTCATTACTATGAGTTTAATAAAATCAATAAAACACATATAATTCGAACCAATTATTTTAAAAAATAACCAAAATTTTATTTTAATTGATAAAGGTTTTGGATATTCTTAATTATCTCAAATTATAATACTTTTAATATTTTTAATATCATTTATTTTATTTTATTTTATTTTATTGAATAATTATTGCCTTAGCATTGTGTAAGTATTTAAGGTAATTAGTTAATTAATAAAAATTATAAATAAATTAATACCATGAATATAGTTTAATTAGTCACAAAATTACTATTAATATTAATTCATAACTAATTTTTTCTTATGTGAACACATAAATGATATTTAAAACTGAGTGATATTTTTTCACTTTTTTTAAATAATATATAATTTATTTTCATGGGAAAGTGTCCATTAAAAAAATCAATTTATAGAATTAGGTATTAAAGGTAAAATTTTCATTAATCCAATAATAATTATGATGAAAAATTATATCCTTATAAATTATTTTTCATCCATATTAACCTGATTTACCCTTTACATAGGTAATAAATTTTACCATGGTTACTATTCATGATGACTAAAAATAAAAGGGTCTTAATTAAAAAATTTGAACATCATGATTATAAATATTTAATTCATTTTAGATAATTCAATATCTATAAATTTCATAAATTAATTTTAAATTAAGTGCACAAAATGTGACAAAAATGTTATTAAGGAAAAAATACATTTTTAAGAATAAAACTAAATTTATTCTTATCCTATACTTAGAAAAATATTTTTTAAATGTTAAAAACTTTTAATCAAGTAAATAATATATAAATTTAATTAAAATCGGGATTAATTTAATATAAAATTCATTATATGCATAATTTTTTTTTGAAAAACGCCACTTTTATTTTAAAATAATTTTTTTATTTTCACTTGTAATCATTTGAAAAATATTGAATTTATTTTATAAATATATATGCCACATATTTTTCACAATTTATTTATTACGATTCATACCCTCTAATATAATGGCTAGGTGGTAACTAACACATCTTATATTAATAATGTTACGCGGTTCATTTAAACTCATTGTTGAATCCAATGCAAGATGTAAAATTATTTAAAGGAAAATATTTCATAAAAACACACGGTGTTACATTATACCACCCCTTAAAATAAATTTATCCCTCAAAATTTACCACTCAAATATAAACAATTAGGACACATCTTCCTCATCACATCCTTAGTTTCCCTTGTTTCTTCCTCAAATTGGTGGTCTTCCCCCAAAACTATAACGACGTGAGTGGTATTATTTCATAGAAATTTATCTCTATGATCCAAAATTTATACCTGTTGTTCTTCATAAGAAATATCTTGACCCAATAGTATGAACTCTGAGTTTAGTACATATGAAGGATAAGGTACGTACTTTCTCAAGAGAGATACATGGAATGCATCATGAACTTGTGAGAGATTTTTTGGAAGCATCGATCGATAAGATACCATCTTGATATGAAAAATAATTTCAAAAGGACCAAAATAAATAGGTATTAGCTTTACCTTATTTCCAAATGTAATAACTACCTTTTAGGGAGATATATATAGGAATACCTTATCACCCACTTCAAACATCATATCTTTCTGATGATTGTCAGCATAAATTTTTTATCAACTCTGAGCTTCTATTATGTGTTATTGAATGGATATAACATTATATGTCATTTTACTTATCTATATCTATTCAAAATATCTTTCTTTATACAACTTCATTTTAGCATATTATAGTTCTACACTCTTTACCATAGAGGGCTTCATAAGGATACATCTGAATACTGAAGTGAAATCAATTGTTGTAAGAAAACTGTACAAAATTAATGTGTTAATCGCAACCATCATTTAAATCAATAGAGAAATATCCCAACATATCTTCTAGAGGTTGAATGGTGCTCCCAAAATGACTAGCTATCTTAGGATGATAAGCTATATTGAAACTTAACTCTATATCCAAATCCATCTGAATACTTATCTGTAACTTCGAGGTAAACCTCGAAACCTGATTAGATACAATGGAAAGTGGTAGTCCATGAAATCTTACCACTTCCTTAATATATATTCTAGAAAGATGATCAATAAATAAATATTATCTAACAGAAATGATAAGTTCTGAATTCATAAGTTGATCAACTATAACCCATATATCATTATGGACTTTAGATGTTTTGGGGAGTCCGATGATAAAATCCATAGTGCCGCCGAAATCCATTTTTTTCATTTTCTAAAAAGCAGGTTTATGGGTTATCGGTAACCATACAAACATAGATCCAACATCATCAATAGCGGTCATGGAACCCGCATACTAGACACCAATTCACAACCTCATCACCGGTAGTCATGGAACCCGCATACCAGAGACCAATTCACAATATCATCTCAATTCAAAATTCGAAATACCAAAAAACCCATCACCACACAATGATCTATGAGTCATGATCAACAATCCACCTCGAGCCGCGTCCTCGAAATCGCTGCATCATCAACTGTTTGTATCGCCAACGAGAGCCCACCAGCCCTCTCCGTTGTAGTCGTAACCTCGAAACTTTTGAGAACACCATCCAGAGGCATCGCCATCACGCCCTCCCCACCAAAGAGGAACCAGATCACCAACAACGGCATCCATAACGCCATCATCACATCCACAGCATCATCACAAACATCATAGATAGCGGGATACAAACAAAAAATGCTGATAGGTGGAAACACCATGCCTTTGCAAATCACAATCCACTAAAACACAAGCAGATTCGGAGTTCATCTCCTAAAGACTAATAGGAAGCACCATAAACTTTCCCAAGAATATCACAAGTAAAACCAATAAACCAAACAAAGATTCACCATGAATCAGAACAAACTGCAAAAGAAACTCCATCGCCATAAAACCCTCATCTTTAAAACCTGAGAAACTACTAAAATCCAACGCCATAAAAACCCCATCTTTCAAACCGCAAAAGAAACACCATCTCCATAAAATCCATAGTGATTTTTTCCCATTTCAATTCAGGTATGGTTAATGGTTATAACATCCCCATATAATTTTGTCTCTCAGTCCTAACTTTCTGGAAACAAACAATAAGAAATATTCTACGTGATCTATCTCTTCATGTAACCCCACTATAAATACTCTTTCATGTCTCTATACATATTTTTACTTCTAGTATGAAGAGATAATGATGAACTATGAGCCACATACAACATATACTTCTTCAAATATGGTATGTGTGTTACACATACACGATTCAGGGGCCTAATTATTCCATCATAATAAGGGTTGAAATAAGGAACATTTCTCGCTATCATTTGTAGCTCTACATCTTCCTTATGTGCCTCATTAATTCTTACTTGGATAGATGGTTGAACATTAATTTGATCCAAATAATATTTCTCCCCTCCCTTTAATATTTCCAGGTCCATAATTTAAAAATCCATAAATATAGGATCTTTGGTGAACCTCACATAGATAAGCTAGCATGATCCTTTCGGCTCAAAGCATCTGCCACCTTGTTTTCATTCCTAGTGTAAAAATTTATTGAATAGTCATAATATTTAATAATATCTAACTATCTTATTTGGAACATGTTCAACTATTTTTGAGTGAAAATATACTTTAATATTTTGTGATTAGTATAAATGTCACACCTTTCTCCGTAGAGATAATTCCTCTGTATATTTAATGTAAAAATTTCGGTAGCTAACTCCAAATCATGAGTTGGGTAACTTTTCTCATATACATTTAATTGGAAAGATTCATAAGCCATTACCATATCATTTTCCATGATAAAACTTTCTGGTTCCTTCTTTGATGCATCACTATAGATCACAAAAATTTCTCCACTATAGGGTACTGTGAGCACAGGTGCAGTGACCAAACTTCTTTTCAGATCCTTGAAATTCTCTTCATGTTATTATATTAATTTGAAATTATCTATTTTTTAAGTCAACATGGTTAGTGGATTAGATAATCATGATAAAATATTTCACAAAACAACGATAGAATCCATCCAAACCAAGAAAAATACGGATTTAAATCACTATGGTTGGTCTATGCCATTTCTCAATAACATTTTTCATTGAAGGATCTAATAATATACCCTCAATTGAGATTATATGACCTAAAAGTGAAACTTTGTGAATCCAAAATTCACACATGGTAAATGTTTCATAAATCTTCTCCTTCCTTAGGCTCTATAGTACAATCTTCAAGTGATCTTTATTCTCTTCCTTTCTCTTTGAATATATAAGAATATCATCTATAAAGACTACCAAAAATTGATCATGGTAGTCTCTAAAGACTATATTCATTAAATCCATGAAGTTATAGGAGGCATTAGTAAGACCAAAAGGTATCATAATAAATTTATAGTTCCCATGCATTGTATAGAATGTCATCTTGGGTATATCCTCCTTCTTAACCCTCAATTGATGATATCCAAAACAAAGATAAATCTTAGAAAAATATTGAGATCTACATAGTTAATCAAATAATTCATCAATACAGGAAAGAAGAAACTTTTTCTTGAAAGTGATCTTGTTAATTTCTTGACAATCAAAGTAGAGTCTCATTGATCTATAATGACCTGAGATTTTATAAATAAATTTCCTTTGTGATTGAATTAAATTCCCTATTGTGGTTATATAAAACACATGCACTTATTTGTTTTTATTATATCCTATCATATTTAAAATACATTTAAGAATCATAACCATTTATAATATAGTCGTTCAATAGTGATAATATTATTACTATAAATATAGGGTTATGATAAATCCAATTGACACAAACAAAAGAAGTGATTGCCTCAACCAGTAGAACCATACCCCATGAAGCCCAATTATCTGAGATTTTGAGGTAGATATAATCACTTGGAATTTCCCTTTACCAATCCCAATTCTAGATCCAATAACTAAATCACAATAAAAAACATTTACAGGATAAGTTCAATCTCATTGAGATCACAGCCCAAACCATGTATGTCGAACCACCACATGAAAATATTACCATCGTACACCTTACCCATAGGGAGTTTCTAGTGTAAAAAAGGGATATGTATTAAGAAAATAATAATATGAATATTTATATTATATTTTCAATATAATAATGGTTATATTTACTTCCTATTTTTGTTACTTTATAAGTGATTTTTATTTTGGTATGATAAAACATTGATTGTGTTTTTGGGTAATACGCAATTTCAATTAAGACATTCCTTTTAATAAATTAATGTATTTTTGAAATAAATTATATTTTAATAAAATATTATTGAATTATTTTTTATATATAAATGATAATATAACTTTTCTGAAGGAAATGTAAGTTTTATAAGGGTTCGAGAACTGTTACTATCAAAAGACCCAGCATTTCTCAATAAATGTCAATTAATAATTTAAAAGTGAAAATTAAAATATTTATAAAAGTATTTTGATAGAATAAATATTTTTTTTTTGGAGTCATCAAGTTGAAATTATCTAATTCTAAATTTTTCATAATTATCTGAGAAGGTTGAATTTTTTGGTAAAAATTAAATATGGTATAAATATACAGTGTGTACTATGACATCATAATGACCAGAAAGTGATGTAATAAATTTTATAAAGGATATCCATGACCAAATATATGTTTACCTTTACTATAATGTGATTTTGATGATATTTTATGAATTTTATAAGGCCTTTATGAATCCTCTAAAACATATATTATATTTTACGGTTTTAAAATCAATTATTTATAAACATGACTCACTTCCACATCACCAAGGGTAATATTTTAATGATTTCAGTCCATGTCCATATAGAATAATTAAAACCTAATCTTATTTTATATAAACCATGGTAAAACCATGGTAAGGTTTGTTTTTTTATTAATCTATTTTATAGATTCCAAAACCTAAGTTTAGAAAATAATAATGAAATCCCCTCTCTTTTCCTATATAAACCCACCCAAGTTCTCATTAATATTCACTAAAAACCTTTTAGAATGTTCATGATATTCCCTCTCCTCTCTATAGTCTTCCCAAGGTTCCCTCAAGCTCTCAAGAAGCTCCTTGTAAGCTTTTGGAGTCACTCTCTCAAGGTAAGGGATCCTCTCTTTCTCCTCTTCATTCAAGCATCTTCTCCATTCTATGAATTTTATTTAAAAATTCCTAATTTTTTGAAATGTTTTTACACATCCCTATTACTGCCAATTTTATTTATAAACTATGAGAGATCCCTTTATATCTAATTAATCAACTTTATGAACCTTTATGTACTATCGTTATGCTACTGAAATTTCACTATTAATTTTCCATGCCAAACCTTTGTGTTGTGAATACCATTGTTATTTCCACTCAAGGGTATTCACCTAGACATACCTATACTTATTTTATTGTGGAATTACATGTATTTATTCCAAACTCCATTATCATGTAAATAAATTTTATGAAATATATTCTTATGATATATGATCTATGTGGCACACTTATGCAGGTATATGATATGATTATGATGGCTGCACCCAGATAGTGCTTCAGTGCATTGGGTAATGTTTTAGTCTCATGATATTTCAGGTATAGTTTATGTTAGGTTATCCTAAGAACATTATTTTATGATTTATTGGTGGTTAACCTTGAATTATGCTTATTATGTCATGTTAAAAGTTGTTTCCACGTTTCCATATTGCCTTTATGTTATCATGCTATATCATGCCTCATTATTCAAAATGTTTTGTCATAACTTCCTAGTGAACCTTGGGATATTCCCTTTAGTGGAATTTGATGAAATTATGGGTATGGATTGACTTACCTTACATAGATCTAACATAAATGATAAATAAATGACTCTCCATATCATGAATCATCCTTCAATTCTATACAAGTGTAAGTAGGATGGTAAATCTTCTATGAGCAATAATATCTAGCTCGAATGATTGATTCTAGGGAAAAGATCATCCTCAAATGCATAGCAATTGTGAGGTAATATCCTGATTGTTTCCTGAAGAATTTCATGGTCTACCTCGTAGTTGATAGGTTGAATTTTTAACCAATATTATACCTAGGGATTTTTCAATGTCCAAAACTCTATATAGAATGAATTTTGTGGAACTTGATGAGCTGAGGAAACAACTATAGAGAATCAAGATGATAGTTTCATATGCCCAAGTGATTCACTATGGGGTGCACCAGTCATCTAAATCAATAAGAAGGATGGTTCAATGCATTTTTTCATTGATTTTAATGATCTCAACAAGATTACGATAAATAATAAGTATCATATTCTATGGATTAGTGACTTGTTAAATAAACTATGTGGATCCCAATACTTATCCAAGGTGGATCGTCAGTCGAGGTATTATCAAGTAAGGGTGAAGAAGGAGGATATTTCCAATACTTATTTTCATACTAGGTACACGCACTATGAGTTCAAATTAATTCCATTCAGACTCAAAAATTCTCTAGAAATATTCATGGTCTTAATGAATAGAGTCTTTAGATATTACCACGAAAAAATTGTGTTATTATTTATATATTATATTCTAATATACTCCAAAAGTAAGGAGGATCATGAGGACCATGTGAGCACTATGCTAAAGACCTTAAAATGGATAAGCTTTATGCCAATTAAATAAAATGTGAGTTCTAGTTCAATGAAGTCTCATTATTGTGAAATATTATCACAATTGATGGGATATCTATAGACCCATCAAAGATAGAATAAATTGAAGGATGTTTGAAGCCAACATCTGTGACAGATATCCATAGTTTCCTTGGACTGGTCGGGTTTTATCTATGATTTGAAAGATATTTCTCATTATTTTCAAACCCTCTAACCAAGCTAACTCATAATGGTGTCAAGATTGTTTGGAATAATTAATGTGAAGAGAGATTAAAGGAGTTAAAAACAGTCTTGTCACTACACTTATACTTACACTACCCATAAGTGGGGAACTTTTTGTGGCAAACAACGATTCTTCTAATAACATATTGGGTTGTATACTAATGCATAATGGATAAGTAATAGCCTATACCTCAAGGAAATTGAAAATTAATGAATAGAAATATCCAATGCATTATCTAGAGTTGTATGTAGTAATTTTCATATTGAAAATATGGATGCATTATCTCTTTGGTGAGAAGTGTGAAATATAAACAAATCATAATAGCCTTAAGTATATATTCACACCTAAAGTGATGAATATACGCCAGAAAAGATGGGTAGAGATGATTAAGGACTATGAATACTCAATCCACTTCTATCATGGGAAATAAAACAAAGTAGAAGATTCTCCAAGTAGAAATGATCCAGTAATTTTATCATTGATGATAATTGAGAAGGATCCGATCTTATTATACATGAAAAGGATTAACATGGGAATCATAAAGGGAGGAACATAATCAATCCTTTCGCAAAGGGTTTCTCAGTCATCCCTTCTAGAAAAGATAAAGGATTCTCAAAGAGATTATGTGAAAATTTAGAATAATTTGGAAGCTATAAGAAAATGGAAATCCTCAAAGTACAAAATTAATGAGGAATGAGTTGAAATATTTGGGTCACAACAATGTGTACCATAGAATCCTAAGTCAAAGATGGAGTTGTTGGATGATTCACATAGCTCAGCCTTCTATATCTATCTAGAGAGAAAAAATAAGTATTGATATATTTTTTAGCACAATAGGTGGGACAATATAAAGATGGGGATCATTGAATATACATCTAGGTGTCTTGTATGTTAGCAAGTGAAGGATGAAATGTAAAAATCCAAGGGGATGATGCAACCCTTACCCAAACCTACATGGAAATGAGAAAACATAACCATGTACTTTTTCACTATTATTCCAAAGAAAATAATAGGAAATAGTGTTATATGGTTTTTGGTTGATCATATTTCAAGGACTTCTCACTTCATTGAAATTTGAGAGGACTTCTTTCTCAATAAATTTTCTGGGATATACATTAGAGAAGTAGTGACACTGAATATAACACCATTATCAATTATATATGATCTAGATCCAAGATTTATCTCTATGTTCTGGAAGAGTCCCTAACATTATATAAATCCTAAGTTGAACTTTAACATGGATTATCACCCTCAAACTGATGTCCAGTATAATCAGATTATACATACACTTGAGGACATGTTAAGAACATGCTCAATAGACTTCAAAGGAGGATGGGATCAACATCGAACTATGATCGATTTATCATACAATAATAGTTTCCACTCAAGCATAAAAATAGATCCCTCTTAATCCCATTATTGTAAGAGGTAAAGAACACCTTCATGCTGGGATGAAGTTGGTGAACGCAAACTATTGGGTCCTGAAATGGTTGAGAAAATGGGGGGAAATATCAAGGCCATTAAGTAGAACATCAGGGTTGCTCAGAGTCGACAGAATAGTTATGCTAAAAATATTTGATGAGACCTGGAGTTTGAGGTTGGAGATAAGTTATTCCTCTACATATATCCATACAATAAAGTCATGATATTTAGGAAGAAGGGAAATCTTAGTCCAAGATACATATGTCCCTTTGAGATCCTTGATCTCATCAAAGCGGTGGCCTATCGACTTGCAATCCCACCTAACATATCTCAAGTAAATGGCTTGTTCCATGTATCCCTCTTGAGTAAGTACATGACCAACCCCTCACATGTTCTAAATACAGAGGTGGTACCATTGTAGAATGATATTTCATATGAGGAGTGTCCGGCAGAGATATTAGATCATAGAGTCAAAATTTTATGAAATAAGACAATGCACCTGGTCAAATCACAATGTAGAAACAAAAAGTTTGAAAAACAAACATGGGAACTTTAGGGGGTGACAAAACAGAATTACCCTCATTTGTTTTAGTGTGTGAAATGAAAATTTTTAGGGAGAAATATCTAAAGGTTTGAAGATTGTAACAACCCAAACTTTTATAAACAAAATTCCCTTGGTGGTTAAATTAAAATTCCTATTGTGGTTATAGAAAATGCATGCACTTATTTGGTTTTATTATATCCTACTATATTTAAAATACCATTAAGTATCATAACTATAGATAATATAGTTATTGAATAGAGATCATATGATAGTCTAAATATATGGTTATGATAATTTCAATTTGCATAGACAAAAGAAGTGATGGACTCAACCGATAAGGTCATACCCTATGAAGCCCATTTATCAAAGCTTCCAAGGGATATGGAATCACTAGGATTTTACCTTGACAAAGAACAATCTGAGATCCAACAACTAGAGTATGAGAGAAACCGTTTATAGGATAATTTCAAGATCATTGAGATCACGGCCCAAACCATGTATGGCAAACCACCCCATGAAAATTGTACAATCACGCACCTTACCCTTAAGAAATTTTTTAGTTTAATAAAGGAATATCTATCAATATCATAATAATATGATTATTAATATTATATTTTAAATATAATAATGGTTATATTTACTTCCTTATGTTGTTACTTGATAAATGATTTTTATTTTGATACGATAAAACACAAATCGTATTTTTTAGGTAATGTGCAATTTCAATTAAGCCATAACTCTTAATGAATTAACGGATTTTTTAAATAAATGATGTTTTAATCAGATATTATTAAATAATTTTTAGTAAATATAAATGATAATATAATTTTATATTAAGTTAAATGTAATTTTTATAAGGGTTTCAAAACTGTTATTGTCAAAAAAACCATCATTTCTCAATATATGATGATTTTTATTTTAAAAGTGAAAATTCACATATTTAGAAAAAAAAAATTTAAAATTAATAGTATTTTTTGAATAATAATGTTAAAATTATCCAACAATTAATTTTTCATAATTTTTTAAGATAATCAAATTTTTGGGTAAAAGTTAAATACGGTATAAATATATGGTGTGTATTAAGACATAATAATGAAAAAAAAGTGATGTAACAAATTATTAATGGGTATAAAATACCAATTATATGTTTACAATTAATATAATATTATTTTTAGGTTATTTTATTTATTTTATAAATCCTTTATGAATCCTCAAAAGCATAAATTATATTTTAAGGATTTCAAATCAATTATTTATAAACATGAATCACTTCCACATCACCAACCATAATATTTTAATTATTTAGGCCCTTGGAATTATAAAATAATTAAAATCACTCTTAATTGGAAGATACCATGGGAAAAACTGCTCAAGGGTATTCACCTAGACATATATATACTTATTTTATTGGAGAATTACATTTATTTATTCCAAACCCCTTTATATTGGAATTAAATGTGATAAATTATTCTCTTATGATATATGATCTATGTGGAACATTTATATATTTACATGATATGATTATGATCAAAGTTCCCATATAGTGCTCCAATGCATTATAAAATGTTTTGGTCTCATGATATTCTATGTATGGTCTATGGGAGGTTGTCCTAAGCACATTATTCTATGATTTATTGGTGGTTAACCTTGACTTATGCTTATTATTTCATGTTTAAATTTGTTTCTACTTTCCCATTTTTCCTTAGTGTTATCATGCTATATCATTCCTCATTGTTCATGCTAATGGTTCTCACTGCTATTATGTCCCAAATAAATTTTTGTTTTATAACATGTAATAATTTCTTTATTTTATGCTTTTTTTATTCCCTTACTGGTATTTTTTACTAACCCCTTTCTTATATATTCCCTAGGTTATCCCATGCAACTTAAGAGGACCTATGATTTGTAGGAGTATGTTACGGAAGTTTTCAATAATGTTATTTTATCCCATGTTCATGATTTTATGATATGTTCCTAATTACCAAATACACTAGACTTAAAAATATTATGGGTTGTATTATGTGTACGTTTATGTAATAAATTGGGAATTAATGTGTAATAAATACAAGGTTTGTTATATGATCCATATTTCTTCTTAAAAAATAGAATAGTTTCACCCCAAGGTAACACACTAGGTAATATTTATCCCTTATAAATATTCTCCTATATTTTATACAAAAATTCATGAACTCAATTGAGTCCATTATATAATGAGACTTCAAAATAAGAATAGAACCAGGTATGAGTTTGATTGAAAACTCAACTTCACGATTCTGTGGAAGACCTAAAAATTCTTCAAGAAATACATCAATAAAATCTCGTACAATAGGTGTATCCTTAATATTGAGTTTCTTCCCAACCATTTGAGACAGATAACCTTCATGTATAAAAATTACGACACACAATATAGAGTCAATTCCCATTGGAATTTCATATTCATCCTTAAAATGATAAATTATTATAGGTTCATTCGGAATATGAAATTTTACTTCTCTTCCTTGGAAATTATTTTGGGAACCATATAGAGAAATACAATCCATGACAAGAATCACATTGAATTCAACTAATGGGATAATCACAATAGTTTAAAGAATCAATTTACCACAAACTTAAATTGGAGAATAACTATAAACCTGATATACGACTATTGTTGCATTAGAATTTTTCATAGCTAACTCAACATCTAATTGTTGAGGTGATACAACAACACCCTCATAATATTATTTATAAATAAAGGAGTGGGTGTATCTAGAATCAAATAAGGCATTATCTTTTCTATAGTAGATGATAAGTGTAAATTACACCATGTCATTCTCATAACCCACTTTGGCAGTCATGATCACATGAGAATTCCCTTTGTCTTTAGGTTTAAGAGATTATTGACATTGATTATCAAAAACCTTCAGATTATGCACTGGTTTTCATAATTCCCATGCTCCTTACATTTGAAACATTGGAGCATGGGTTTCTCATCAGTTGGAGTTGTCTTCTCATTAATTTCATTAACTGGACTGTTCATCACCTTTCGACCTTCTTAGGCTTTATGACCCACCTTTACACATTTAAATAAATTACTAGTTCCATTCAAACATGTCCCCTAATGTTTCTTCCCACATTTCTGGAATGTATATGGCTATAATTTATTTCCACCATGTGATTTATTTTAGTTTTCATGAGACTTGATCTTTCTTTTCTTATTAAAACCATGGGAATAGTGGGAATATCTAATTTTCATTTCTACTTTGAGTTTATATCAAATGATTTATTCATAGATGCTCAAGTATCTTATAGCTAATGGATTTTAGAGACTTGGTTTTAGGCCACCAAAAAATTGATAAATTTTACTTTCATGGCTGATATTTAAACCAGAGGTATACATTTCAAGCCTTGTAAAATTTTCCTCAAATGTACCAGTGGATTCATCATCCTTTTTCTTCATCTTAAGAAATTCCTTATCAATATTGTATGTAGTATACAAGGAAAGTACTTACTAAAGAATATCCTCTTAAACTCATCTCGTTCATTGGATTCAATTTCTTCCTCTTTCTAGGTATTCTCGATAGGATTCTACTGTTGATCTACTTCGCCTTCCAGATGATAAACAACTAGGACAGCTTTTTTATATCCCAAGCATTGAAGAATATAGAATATTTTATCAATGGTGTTGATCCATCACTCAGAAACTTGTTGATAAAAATACCCACTAAAAGAATGTGGATGTTTCTTCATGAAATATTCAATAGTTTTTTGTTCCCTCCTTTGATCATTTGGAAACTTATCATGATTCATATCATGGGAATGTTGTGTGAGCATAATAGAAAGATTAAGCATTCCAGATATCATAACATTTGGTTTCTCAAGTAAAAAATAATTTCATTGTACATCACATTCAGTATTATCATGATCCATTTGGGTTCCATAGATTTACTAAAACCAAAAAACATAGTGTGAGAGAAAAATAATCATAGTGGAAAACCATATAATTCTGATAAATCTTTTATAGAATGTCTAAATCGCAACACCTTCTTCTATGAAACCTTATGTTTAACCTAGGTCATTCAACATAGTTACCAATACTTTAGGATTTTATCCTATATTTAGACATATTTCCAGGGTTTTCATGAAATTTTTCTAACCCTATTCTCTAAATATTGAATAAACTCTACTCTGATAACAACTATAACAGCCCAGTTTTTCACACATAAATATTACATCTTAATAAATGGATATTAAATATAAAACAATAAAATTAATGATAGAATCATAAAGTTTTAGAGTATTTGGATATTATATATAAAATATTCTTATTTTATGAAATATATTCATTGTTTCCCACAATTATATTCTCACATAATACTCTTCATAGGCATACACTGAAAAAAAAATTATTCATATCCTGGGGAAAGGGAACGAAATAAAAGGGTGAGCTTGGATTCTCAATAAGAGTAAACAAGGGATATTTATTTTAATGATTATATGAAATAATAATATAATCATAAGGTAATTATATATTTACCATAACATACAAAAAATCATAAACATGAGTAATGTCATAAAACAATAACATTTCAAAAAAATGAATCATAAGAATGAGAATTAATCATAAATCAATAATGAACCGTAAGTTCTTGTCATAAATTTATGTGCAATCATAATAAGTATAGAAAACATTACATATGTCAAGGTAAACTAAAAATACCATCAAATCAGGTATCAACACCTATTTCCGATAAGGGGTCAAGCACATATACTTGTTTCCCATAACGTATCAATCACATTTACTAATTTTCCATAACTAATAAAGAAAATAGACTTTTACCCGTAACTATCTCATCAGACATAATGATTTAACAAATTTATTAGAGGTATATATAGTTCTCACCCATCACATAATGAAAACCATTCATATTTGTTCCACATGATCATAAATCATTAATCATATCAGAACCCATAAAAATAAATGGGTTTCACAAGAATTTCATATTCTCTTCATAAACATAAACCATACAAAGAAAGAATAATGATAGTATATTTGAATAATAACCCTAGTAAAGTATAATTAAAATCAAATTATCTCATATTATATAGAAAATTATTTTTAAATATCACTGAGAGAAATTCTTGTGGAAAATAATTTTTCCATTTTAAAATCACTTCTCTTTAAAAAAAATTGTGCATAATTTAATGAAAACATTTTATTTGAAAATAAAAATTCAAATTGTAAATATAACTTAAAATAATTGAGGGTTCATAAAATTGGTAAAATCCTCTCAATATTTATAAGTTAATAAAACATTTCATCTCTATTTTTGTCATAAAGTCAAAGAGAACCTCATTTAGAAAACAAAAAAAAGAGATTCCTTTCAAAACATTTTGTAAAAAGTAAAAAATGGGTATATATGAATTTAAAAATTGTAGTGGAATAGTAAAAACCTTTTTAGAAAAAACAATTATAAAACATGTACATGAAATAGAAATATTCTATAGTGGATACTTAAACATAAACAATCCCGAATAATGATAAGATTGTGAAATAAACCCTTACCTCAAGTTGCATATTTCTTTGTTCATGTTCAAAACACCTTTATAATAAATATGGATTAATTATGTTTTAATTACATAACCATATATCTATCATACCATTTATTATTTATTTATACTTTCAAATCACTCTTTTATTAATAATTTGTTATTTAAATCATTATATTGGGTGATAACTACTTGTTTTTGAATGCATGTTTCTATTCGGCAGTCTCGATCCTTATACATTGAACATGGTCCCATAATTTACATAATTTTAATAATTTTTTAAACATAATAAATCTTAATTATATACATACTAACAATCATTCATAAATAGTATAAATAGAAAAATGAATCACACCGTTCATGGAGATAGTAGGTTGTACGTACGCAAGAACGTTGTTTATATTTTTCAACTGATAGAATGAAATAAAGATAAATGATAATTAAATTTTATAGTTTTATTATTATATCACATTTATTCATAAAATTCATCTTTATTACCATTTATGTAAAATATTAATGAAAAATTAATCACATCGTATCATGGAGATGGCAGTCCATACGTATGCACGAGTGACATTATCATTTCCAAAAATATTGGATGATAAGAGGATAGACATAATATCATCATTATATAAGTATAATTATGTCATAAATATCTTATATAAACATTTAACCCATCATAATTCCCATCCATAAAATATGATGACAACAAAGGAATTGTTTCGCTACTTAGAGACGGTAAGTCGTACGTACGCATGAGCGATATTTTCACTTCTTATTTCATAGAAAATAGGGTAAATAATGGTGTTTTCATAATAATAATAACATTTAATAATATTTATGATACTTAATTAATTATTTTATGTTGAATATAATAGATTTATAGGATTTAAATAATATTATAGAAAGAAAGTGATCGGTTAGAGCGATTACCACTTCTTTTAAATGACTCCTTTATATCTCCTCTAAAGAACTCTAGGGTTAGTCTTTTGGGAATACCAAAACCTATAGATTATGTGTAAGGAATTATGTAATTCTCTATCCCCAGTTACCCAGAGTCATTGCATTATTACATAACATTGGCATGATACAAGGAATCATGTCCCGAAAGACCGATAAGTTTAGTAGCCATGGAAGTACTAGATACATACATATGTCTTAAATTACATTTTGAATTGAAAAAAACAACATTGTTTCTCCATAGAACACACTCATGTACCTTAGTCTATCGCTACAGGTCAGTTATAATTTAATTCTTCACATCTTGGGAAAAATAAAACATAGAAAAGGGGTGTGCTCAGATGCTTAGTAAGGATAACAATATAGTGAAAACTTTCATAAATAAGCATAAAAATTTAAAAAAATGTATAAGAATAAAACACAAGCCTTTTTAAACTTAAACTTCAGCATAATATGGAAAATATAAATCAAATAATTCCATTTACTTATTCACATGGATATTCTACTAGTTGAATAATCACATGTAATATCAATAGCCAATTTCATAATGATGGAATGCATAATGTCGGGCATTATAACCTCATAGTCAAGGCCTCGTTCCAAGACTATAAATAATATTTTTTCAAGGCATTGTGCCAACACACTAGTTTATCTCATGAGACCTACCGATGCATCAAGGAGCTATAGCAGGCTCCACCCGTCACTTACTAAGTCCAATACATTCCTCGTATAAAAAGGTTGAAACATAACATAAACATTCATATTAAAAATAGCATACGAAATGTTAATACTTTAACTATAAACCATGAATGGTATAAAAATAACACATCCACACTCAAAAATATCACAAAACCTTCAATACAATATGGAATATTGTATCATAATAAATCAACTTCAAACAAGTGTAAAATCCATCAAAGGATGTTGACATAGATGAAATCAAAACTATTTGAGAGAAATATATCTTTCTATTTTGAAATCATTTAAAAGTCACATAATTATAAAATAAAATAATTATTTTTAAAATATTCTTATAAGATTGTAAGGGAAGCTTCGATGGTGTTATAACGGCGTAAAATAGCTTCACCCATCGTATAAGTTAAAAAAACATTCTTACCTTAATTCGTCAAAAAGGTCATAAAGTACCTTGTTTGGAAAACGACAGAAAGATTCTTTTAAAAACATTTTATAACAATTAAAACAAGTTTATAAATGAATTTAACCCTTAATATAATAAATAGTAAAAAAAATTAAAATATATTTTTAATAAACACAGATGTGGATGATAAAGAAGTCCTGGTAGATACTTACATATAAACAACCTTGGATAAATAAAGAGATTGTAAATTTAACCCTTACCCTGTACTTTTCCTGGTCGAGGGTAGGCTAAACTCTTTTATAATGGTGAAATCATTGTTATTAAATTATAAAAGAACTATATACATTAATATTATATCATATATGATCTTCTAATATTGCTTTGTTAATGATATCGTTTTGGGTGTTAACTGATTCGTTTTCCTTTATATGTGTTGTTAAGTAAGTCATGATTTTTATGGATAGGATGTATTTGGTTCATATAAAGAATGATATTAAGTTATTAAACATTATTTTTAATCATAAAATTAAAATTATTCTTGAATGGTTATGTTGGGGAAATGAATCTTATCGCGTTCATGGAGACGGTAATCTATACGTACGCACAAGTTAAAATATCATTCTTTTGATGGTAAAATTGTATGTAACTAGATGGTATATAATATATACATAATCATTAACATGTTATATTTATTATTTACGTCAATTATACTCATTATTATATCCATTAAAATAATTAAGTACTAAATAACAAACTACACCACGATGTGGAGACGGTAAGCCGTACATACGCACGTATGGTGACTTTCTCATTCATAGGATGGATATAATTATGAATATGGTTATACCATATTTATAATAACATCATAGTATATAGAAGGTACTCGATTTATTATTTTGGTATGGAAACAACAAAGAAATAGGAAGTGGAAGAAGAAAATAACTTTGAAAGAGGTATGAAATTATTACTTCTTCTTTAGGTGATTCCTTTTGATTTGATCAAAAGGGATCATTAGGTTGGATTTATAATCAAATTAAGGCCTCTAAGTTTAAATGAGGGAATTTTGGAGGATATTTGAGTAGGTTTTGTCCAATCCAAATGGATTTGGAGGTGTGAAAATAAGATAAGGGGAATTACCCTTTTATAAGAGAGGTGAGGGTCACTTTAGGAAAAGCCTGAAATATTATTTTATAATAAAATCATTTTTGGTTTATAATGGATCCAAAAGGATTTATTTAGATTATAAGGTGGGTATGGGTCTAAAACCACTCAACCAATAGGTTTTAGACATATTTAGGTCTCCATATTAATTTTATCTTTTAGATTTAACTCTTAGTTAAATAGTTTAACTTTTACAATGTCTTCTTGTATTATTATAGTAAATGGTTAATAAACTTACTATAAAAAGACAAGATAAACCCAAGTGGTTAATTATTGATATATATAGGCTTATCTAAGTCCTTTTTCCGAATCTTAGATTTTTAGTAATATTATATCAATTAATAATATAGTATTTGTTTTAAAAACTCATTTATGTCAATTTTGACACTATTTTGTATTTTGTTTTTGTGAAAGTCATAACAGCATGATTACTTCGAAAAAAATTCATTGAATCGACAATAAAATGTAATATTAATCTAGAAATTTTATGTAATTCATCAAAAGTATCAATTTACATTTATTTTTATATTTATAATATCAATTATTTTAATCTTTCATTAGTAAGGTAATTACCTCATCATCATTGTGTCATAAATAAGTTTAATTATTTAATGTCTAAAAATTATAAATAAAATACTATTATGTAGGAAATATTGTTATATTTATAATAAATATTTATAGTAGAATTTATATTATTTATAGCCCTATATTAAAAATGTTTTAGTTATAAAAATTTTATTTTAACACTTTTAACTCTTCCTTAATTAAAAAAATAATAAATGTCCTAATCTAATCCAAGTGGACCAAAAGGATCGTATTTTATTCCTAAGTTTGGTTTTGGTAAAAATACACTTATCCAATATAATTAGAACATGTGTTAAGGTAATAATAATATCATTTTTACCTTTAATTACCCTATTTACTTTTAACTGTGGTAAATAAAAGTCAAAAGTTATTATTCACCAAAAATTATTTTAATCTTATTTAACCACATTTTACTTACAGATATCAATAGTGTCTCTTAGATTTTTTAAATTCAATTCACAAAAGTTGTAAAATTGTGTTTTTTGCAAATTTGCTAACATGCCTAGAATGTGGGTAAAAGACAGTAAAAAGTTCAATAAAATTTTATACATCTAATTTTATTATAAAAATGACTCCAATGAATTACATTGAACTAATATAGGTATTAGGTATATATTTTTACTTAAAATAAATTTAACTAAAATAAATAATTATTTAAATAAAAATTTGGTTTTAAACAATAACGAAGTGTTTTTCACTATTTCATCAAAAATTTAAAGTTTTCAGAAAAATACTAAAAATTTACCCTAAGCTAATTTTGATATTCCAAATCCAAAAATGAAGTCCATTTTGAAAAATAAAATTTATAAAATTTCAAAAAGTGGGTATTACTATTCATAACTACTTTTAAAATGGCTAGTTTGATTTGTCGTGGTGTGTTAGAATTCAAAGTTGTGTATAGTGCAAGATATTGTATTATTCAAAGGGAAGCATACTATGGAAGCTTGGGGTGTTACATTCTTCCCGTATTCAAATAATTTCATCCTTGAAATTTCTAGAATATTACTGCATAAATAGATTCGTGTGGTTCTTCATCATAAGTTCCTTAGGTTCCCACATTGCCTCTTCCATCTTATGGTTTCTCCATATAACTTTCACCAGATGAGTCGTCCAGTTTCTCAGCACTTATTCTTTGGTATCCAAAATTCCGATAGGCTCTTTGTAATAAAACAGGTCAGGTTCCAATTCTATTTGTTCATAGGTGAGTACATGTGTTGGGTCAGGCATGTATTTTCTCAACAGTGATATGTGGAACACATCATGAACTTTGGACAGACTTAGTGGCATTTCCAAATGATAAGCTACAACTCCAATTCATTCTAGAATTTCAAAAGGTCCAATGTACCTGGGACTTAATTTACCCTTCTTATTGAAACGTATAACACCCTTCCATGGAGATACCTTCAAGAAAACATGATCAACTACTTGAAATTCTAAAACCTTCCTTCGGTTATCAGCATAGCTCTTTTTCCAAATTTGAGCTGCTTTTGTGTGGGTTTGGATAATCTTCACCTTTTCCATTGTTTCCTCAATAAGTTCTGGGCCTACGATTTTTCTTTCACCGACATCATCCCAACAAGTTGGTGTGTGACATATCTTCCTATATAACACTTCATATAGTGCCATATGAATACTTTAATGGAAGCTATTGTTATAGGAAAATTCTACCAGAGGTAAATAATGATCCCATAGACCTTGAAAGTCAAGTTAGAAAGATCTCAGCATGCCTTCTAAGGTTTGAATAGTCTGTTTTGATTGTCCATCAATTTGAGGGTGGTAGGAAGTGCTCAAATGAAGTTCAGTATCTAGGGATTTTTGAAGACTTTTCCAGAATCTTGATGTAAAATGGGGATCACGATCAGAAACAATCGATAGGGGTACACTATGATGTCTTACAGCTTCATTAATATATAGTATTTCTAAACATTCAAGTGGTAAATCTTCTCTTATAGAAAAAAGATGTGCTGACTCGGTAATATGATTAACAATAACCCATATTACATCATTCCTTCTAGGATTCTTTGGTATCCCAATGAAAAAGTCTATCATAATATCATCCCATTTCCACTCAGGTATGGGAATAGATGCATGACTCCTCTAGGATTTTGTCTTCTATCCTTCACCTGTTGACAAACCATACATCTTGACAGATAATCATAAATCTCCCTCTTCATGTTTTCCCACCAAAAATGTTCCTTCAAATCTCTATACATTTCAGTGCTTCCAGGGTGTATAGAGAAATTTGAGCTACAAGAATCATCCAACAATTCCCTTTTTAGATCAGGTTTATTAGGAACACAAAGTCTCTTCCCAAATTTCAAAATTCAATCTCCATATACAAATTCGATCAATCTCCCATCATTCACAACTTTAGTTATCTTTTGAAACTCCTCATCATCAGTCTGGGAACTTTTTATCCTTTCTAGTAAAGATGGTTTGGAAACCATTTGAAAAAGTATCGATGTTTCACCTTCCATGATTATTCCCATATACATATTTACTAGATCCATGAACATAGGATCCCTTTCAACTCTCAAAGCATCTTCCACCTTATTTTCCTTTCCTGGGTGGTAGTGTATAGTGAAATCATAATCCTTGAGTAGTTCAAGCCATAACCTTTGTCGCATGTTGAGTTATTTTTGTGAGAAAATATACTTAAAACTCTTGTGATCCGTACAAATATCACATTTTTACCATATAGATAGTATCTCCATATCTTCAGAGCAATGATTATAGCTGCTAACTCAAGATCATGAGTCTAATAGTTTTGTTCTTGAATTTTTTGTTGTTGTGATCCATAGGTAATAACTCTATCATCTTGCATAAGGACACAACCAAGTCCTTTCTTTGAAGCATCACTATAAATATCAAACCCATCATTCCCTAATGGTAGAGTCAAAATAGGATCACTGACTAATATTTTCTTCAATTATTCAAAACATTCTTTACACTCTTTTGTCCAAACAAATTTAACCCCTTTACATGTGAGCTTGGTTATTGGGTTAGCCAATCGGGAAACATTCTGGACAAAACGCCAATAATAACCTGCTAAACCAATAAAACTGTGTACCTCATTTATACTTATCAGTGCTTCCCATTCTTAGATCGCATTGGTCCTTGAAGGATCAACATAGATTCCAACCTTAGAGACAATATGGCCAAGAAAATAAATATCTTGAAGCCAAAATTCACACATTCTAAACTTCAAATATAATTAGTTTCTTATAAGAGTCTTTACAATAGTACACCAGTGATTTTCATGATCTTTGTAACTTTTCGAATATACCAAGATATCATTAAAAAATACCACTAAAAAGTCATTAAGATACTCCTTGAAAACTCTGTTCATTAGATCCATGAAAAAAGAGGGTTCATTAGTCAGTCCAAAATGCATTACTGTAAACTCGTAATACCCGTACCTGGTTCGAAATGTTGTCTTTGTAATGTCTTCCTTCTTCATGCACAACTGATGATATCTAGATCAAAGATAAACCATTTAAAAATATTGACCTCCATGAAGTTTATCAAATAAATCATCAATGCGATGTAGGGGATACTTGTTCTTTATTGTTATATCATTGATCTCCCTATAGTCAATGCACAACCTCATAGATCCATCTTTCTTCTTAACAAAAATGATATGGTCTCCCCATGGAGAGACACTAGGGAGACTAAAACTTTTATTACTCAATTCCTTTAGTTATTTCTTTAGTTCCATTAATTCCACATAGTCCATTCTATAAGTGGTCTTCGATATGGGCCTTGAACCAAAAATTAAGTCAATAGAAAACTCAATTTCTCGTTCTGGGGGATGTCTAGGTAAATCCTCTAGAAATACATCAACATATTCTTGCACAATATGTACATACTCTATTTGAACATTCATTTCCTCACCCATAGTTATTTCACTATCTTCCTCCCCAATAATTGAATTTAGTAGAGCTATTGGGGGTGGATCTATATAAGAATCAGATGGTGACGTTTCTACTCTAAAGATAAGGTCATCCTTATCATTTTCAAAAATGGTAACCTCCTTTTTCTTAAAATAAATTTTCACATCATGGTCTGAAAGTCAATCCATACCGAGGATAATATCAAATTCAATCATGGGTATGAAAATAAGATCAGCAGATAAATCACATTTATATGCCCTAATGAGAACTAATTCACAAAACTTTGTTGCAATGATACTTACCTTAGGAGTTTTTACTGAGAACTCCCTTGTTAAATTAAATTGTAAATATCTAATTTTCTTAGAAAACTGGGAAGATATGAAACAATGCGATGACCCAGAATCAAATAAAGCATTGGAAAAATTTGAGGAAACCATTAAATTACCTTCCACCACGTCATTCGAAGCTTCAACCTCAGCAGTAGTGATCGCATAATCTTGACCTTACTTCCTTGGCCTTTTCTGAGATAAGTTTCCTTGGTGCTTAGGGAATTCATTTGCATAATGCCCCATTTCTCTACAATTATAGTATTCAACATTGACAGCCTATTTCTTCCCTTTACAATCACAATCTTGGTGGCCTTTTTCACCACACTTGTAACAAACTCTCATTCCCTTCAGCAAAGTACTAGGGTGTTTCTTCCTGCATTTTCTGTAGGATAGAAATTCAACTTTTTCCTTATTTCCCTTATTTCCATTTCCAAAGTGTTCAGCAGATCTCTTATTCTCTTGAATTTCTTTAAAGTCATAAGACTTAGAGAATTCATTTTCTATCTTGATAGAACATGAGACAATATCTTCATATAATGAGAAGGATTGTGAGACTAATGCTCAAAGGAGAAATGGTATTAACCCATAAAATAATTGATTAATATTACTCCTTGGGTTATATATATAATCTGCAGCATGCCTTGCTAACATTGTAAATTTAGCCTCATACTTTGTGACATTCTCATCCCCCCTTAGCCTCAGACTAAGAAATTGTCTTTCTATATCCGCTCTATGGTCACGAGGAAAGTATTTTTCTAACAAAAGATCTTTAAAATCCCTCCATTACATACTTGGTACTTATTCATCCTCTTTCGTGTTCTGAATTAATGACCACCATTGATCTTCATCTCCTATAAGGTGATAAACTGCCATGAAATCTTTTTCCCTTTCACTACTCCCCAAAGAATAAAATATTTTCTCTAAGGAACTTACCCATTTATCAGCTATAAATGGATTTTTAGTCCCATTAAATGTTGGTGGTAGTTTCTTCATGAAGTGGTTTAACATTGATCCTCTGCGTTGTGGATTAGGGTGCTCCATACGGGTAAAGTTATTATTCAAAACCTGAGTGAGTTTTCCCAGTATGGTGATAAGCTGATCAGCACCAGTTGCTTCACCAGCTCCACTATAATTATCTTGAGTGGGAGGGAAATTACTACATGTATTATGTGCATTGATACGGTTTCCATTCCTTCCACTAGGCTCCATTTCTAAACAATGGAATACACTAGATTAGTTTATGAATTGAAAAACATAATTCCAAATTTGTAAAACACTTAACATAAATTGAACAGTTTATTAATATAATCCATAATAAAAAAATGTTTTCTTTGAGAAGTATTTACTCATAAATCATTCATAATGATTTTTAAAGAAAATGTGAATTATCCTAAGAATATCCCCCAGGAGTTTCATAACCAAGAGTGCAACAAGGCACATTGTCGTGCACCAATTCTTGTTCGAGTCTAGATCAAATTGGTGTTTTCAGGTTTTACGCTTAGGTACATTTGTACCAAAGACGCCTCAACCTATTCCTATCCAAACAGGGATGTATTTTCTTGGAAAATACACAAAATCTCTACATTACCAAAATTCAAGGAAGTTCTTCTATACTAATCCTCAAAGTCTATCTTAGGGTAATGCTCTCTAATCAGAGTTTTTCTAAATATAGATTCCAAGGTTTGTACTAAACTTCCTCTGATACCAACTTTAATGCCCCGACCCCAGTTACCCAGAGTTGGTGAATTATTACCTAACATTGGCATGATAAAAGGAATCATGTTCCAAAAGACTGATCAGTTTAGTATCCATGTAAGTACTAGATACATACATATGTCTTACATTACATTATGAATTGAAAAAACCCACATTGTGTCTCTATAGAACACACTCATGTCCCTTAGTCTATCCCTGCAGGTCAGTCATAATTTACTTCTTCACATCCTAGGAAAAATAAAACATTGAAAAGGGGTGAGCTCTGATTCTCATTAAGGATAACAATATAGAGGAAACTTTCATAAATAAGAATAAACATTTAAGGAGATGTATAATACTAAAACACAATCCTTTTAAACTTAAAATTCAGCATAATATGAAAAATATAAATCAAATAATTTCATATAATTATTCACATGGATATTCTACTAGTCTAATAATCACATGTAATATCAATAGCCAATTTCATAATGATGGAATGCATAATATCGGACATCATAACCACATATTCAAGGCCTCGTGCCAAGACTATAAATAAGATTTTGTCAATTCCTTATGCCAAGACACTAGTTTGTCTCATTAGACCTACCGATGCATCAAATAGCTATAGCAGGCTCCACCCATCACTTACTAAGTCCAATTCATTCCTCATATGAAAAGGTTGAAACATAACATAAACATTCATATTAAAACTAGCATACAAAATGTTAATACATTAACCATAAACCATGAATGGTATTAAAATAACAGATCCACAGTCAAACATATCACAAAACCTTCAATACAATATGGAAGATTGTATCATAAAAAATCAACTTCAAACAAGTGTAAAATCCATCAAAGGATGTTGACATAGATGAAATCAAAACTATTTGAGAGAAATATCACTTTCTATTTTGAAATAATTTAAAATTCACATAATTATAAAAGAAAACATTTATTTTAAAATATTATTATAATATTTTAATGGAAGCTTTGAAGGTGTTATAATGGTAGAAAATATATGCACCCATTATATAAGTTAAAAAAACATTCTTACCTTAATTCGTCAAAAAGGTCATAAAGTACCTTATTTTGAAAACAACGAAAAGATTCCTTTCAAAAAAAAATTATAAAAATTCCAATAACAGTATAGATGACTTTGACCCATATTATAGGAAATAGTAAAAAAAATTAAAATACATTTTTAAGAAATACGGATGTGGATGATAAAGAAGTCCCAATAGATACTTATGTATAAACAACCTCGGATAAATAAAGATATTGTAAAATTAACCCTTACCTTGTACTTTTCCTTGGTCAAGGGTAGTATAAACTCCTGTATAATGGTGAAATCATTGTTATTAAATTATACAAGAACCATATACATTAATATGATATCTTATATGATATTTTAATATTGTTTTGTTAATGATATCATTTCGGGTGTTAACTGATTCGTTTTCATTTATATGTTTTGTTACGTAAGTCATGTTTTTTATGGATAGGATGTATTTGGTTCATATACTGAATTATATTATGTTCTTAAAATATATTTTTAATCATAAAATGAAAATTATTATTTAATTATTATGATGGAGAAATGAATCTTATCGCGTTCGTGGAGACGGTAATCTGTACGTACGCACGAGCGACAATATCATTCTTTTGATGGTAAAATCATATGTAAATGGATTGTATATCATATATAAAGAATAATTAATATGTTATATTTATTATTTACATCAATTATACTCATTATTATACTCATCCAAATAATTAAGTGTTAAATAACAAACTACACCACGATGTGGAGACGGTAATCTTTACATACGCACGTATGGTGACTTTATCATTCATAGGATGGATAAAATAATGAATATGGTTGTAACATATTCATAATAACATAAAGGTATGTAGAAGGTACTAGATTTATTATTTTGGTATGGAAACAACAAATAAAGAGGAAGTGGAAGAAGAAAAGAACTTTGAAAGAGGTGATGAAATTATTACCTCTTCTTCGGGTGATTCCTTTTGATTTGATCAAAAGGGATCCTTAGGTTAACTTCATGATCAAAGTAATGACTCTTGGATAAATTGAAGGAATTTTTAAAGATATTTGAGCAGGTTTTTGCAGAGCCAAATGGTTTTGGTGGTGTGAAATTAAGAGAAGGGGAAGTACCCTTTTGTAAGAGAGGTGAGGGTCACTTAAGGAAAATCTTGAAATATTATTTTATAATAAAATAATTTTCGGTTTCTAATGGATCCAAAAGGATTTATTTAGAGGATAAGGTGTGTATTGGTCTAAAACCACTCAAACAATAGGTTTTAGATAGGTTTAGGTCACCATATTAACCTTATCTTTTAGATTTAACTCTTAGTTAAATAGTTTAACTTTTACAATGTCTTCTTGTATTATTATAATAAATGGTTAATAAACTTACTATAAAAATCCAAGTAAACCCCAAGTGGTTCATTATTGATATATATAACCTTATATAATTCATTTTCCCAAAACTCAGATTTTTAGGAATATTATATCAATTAATAATATATTATTTGTTTTAAAAACTCATTTATGTCAATTTTGACACTATTTGGTATTTTGTTTTTGTGAAAGTCATAACAACATGATTACTTAGAAAAAAAATTCATTTAATAAACCCTAACATGTAATATTAATCTATAAAATTCGTGGAATGCCTCAAAAGTATCAATTTACATTTATTTTGATATTTATAATATCAACTATTTTAATATTTCATCAATAAGGTAATTACTACATCATCATTTTGTCATAAATAGGTTTAATTATTTAATGTCTAAAAAATATAAATAAAATAAAATTATGTAGAAAATATTTTTATATTTCTAATGAATATTTATAGTCGAATTTATCTTATTTATAACCCTATATTAAAAATGTTTTAGTTATGAAAATTTGAATTTAACACTTTTAACTCTTCTTTAAATAAAATAATAATAAATGTTCTAATCTAATCCAAGTGGACCAAAAGGATAATATTTTATTCCTAAGTTTTATTTTGGTCTAAAGACACATATACAATAGAATTTGGACATGGGTTAGGGTAATAATAATATCATTTTTACCTTTAATTATCCTATTTACTTTTAACCGTGGTAAATAAAAGTCAAAAGTTATTATTCAACAAAAAATAATTTTATCTTATTGAACCACATTTTACTTACTGATATCAATTGTGTCTCTTGTATTTTCAAAATTTAATTCACAGAAGTGCTAAAATTATGTTATATGCAAATTTGGTAACGTGCCAAGAAGGTGGGTAAAAGACGGTAAAAAGTTCAATAAAATTTTATACATCTAATTTTATTTTAAAAATCACTCCAATGAATTACATTAAACTAATATAGATATTTTGTATCTATTTTGACTTAAAATAAATTTGAATAAAATAGATAATTATTTAAAAAAAAGTTGGTTTTAAACAATAATGCAGTGTTTTTCACTATTTCATTAAAAATTGAAAGTTTTCATAAAAATACCAAAAATTCACCCTAAGCTAATTTTGAAATTCAGAATCCAAAAATGAAGTCCATTTTTTAAAATAAAATTTATAAAATGTTAAAAAGTGAGTATTACTATTCATAACTGCTTTTAAAATGACTAGCTTGATTTGTCGTGGGGTGCTAGAACTCGAAGTTGTGTATAGAATAAGCTATTGTATTATTCAAAGGGAAACGTAGCATGGAAGATTGGGGTGTTACAAATTGGTGAAGATAATTTGGTATAGTATGGTAGATTTAGAAGGCCCAAAGTGGTGTAATGAAGTGAGGGAGGAGGTTTCCTTTTATAATTGTGGTGAGGTTCACTTTTCGAATCTCCTTAAAAAATAAAATATAAAAAGTCTATTCTAGAGAAAAATTCTTACAAATGATCATGAAATAGAAAATATGGAAGGATATTATTTAAATATAATAAACCAATAAAATTTTGACCCTTTTATGTGTTATTTTAAAACTTATCTTTTGGTTTAAACCCTTAATTATCCTATTTTAACATTAATCATTATAACATATTTTCAACTCTTAAAACGTTGCGATTTTACATATAAGGTAAATATTGACTCATAAATTGATAAGGGGTGATATTTTAGAACATATATTATCCTATTTTTCCTTATTTAATATATTTATGATTTTTAAACAATTTAATAAAATATTATTTTCATATAATCATTACTATCAATTTTGACACCATTCATTACTTTGAATTTAATAACTTCAAGAAAACACTTATAATTTGAAAAAAAAAATTATTTTAAAACATACCCAAAAAATTCATGGTAATCTATAAAATTCTTTTATCACCTTAGTTGTATCAAATTATAATATTTTTAATATTTTTAATATAATTTATTTGATTTTCCCATTAACTGAATAATTAATCCATCAACATTTTTTAAGTATTTAATGTAATTATATACTTAATAAAAATATGAATAAATTAAAACTATTAATATAATTTTATTATTCACAAAATTGATATCAATATTCATTCATAATTAATTTTTTACCTATTTGAACACATAAATGATATTTAAAACTAAGAGAGTGATATCTTGTCACTTCCTTTAGTTTGAATAGAATATAACTAATTTTCATGAAAAAGTGTCCATTAAATAACTCAATTTAAAAACATAGGTTCTAAAGGTATAATTTAATTCATACAATAATAATTTTGATGAAAAATTATATCCTTACCACTTATTTTTAATCCAAGTTAACAAGATTTACCCTTTATTGAGGTAATAAATTTTTTCATCGTTAATATTCATATTATCTAAAAATTAAATGGGGTTAATTAAAAAAATTGAACCTGTTTATTATAAATATGATGTTAATGTTTATCTAATTCAATATATATAAATGGAATAAATTAATTTTAAAGTAAGTTCACAAAATATGATGAAGAAATGATTTTTAGGAAAAAAACATTTTTAAGCATAAAATTGGATTTATTATTATCCTATGCTTAGAAAAATACATTTTGAATGTTTAAAATGTTTAAAAAAATTATTATTTAAATAATATATAAATTTTATTAAAATAATTCAACAATATTAAATAATTTAACATAAAATTCATTATATGCATAAAACAATTCATAAAAACGTCACTTTTATTTTCAAATAATTTTTTGATTTTAATTCCTATAATTTGATAATTGATTAGTTTATTTTATAAATGTATATCCCATGTATTTTTTATAATTTAGTTATTACTATTCATACCCTCTAAAATAAGGTCTAGGTGATAAAGGACACCTAATATTTCAATAATGTTACAGGGTTCGTTTAAACTCTTGGTTGTGTGCAATGTAAGCTATCAAATTATTTAAAGAAAAATATTTCATAAACATATTAGGGTGTTACGCTATTATAAAGGTATAATGAATTTAAATTTATTATAAATAAGGTTAATCTTCTTTCAAATCAATTCAAACTTAAGGTAAGGTATTTTCATCTCACTTTTACTACTTTTAGTCACATTCCATATTCACCACTTGTTTCTTTTATGTGGAGTATATATTTCTCAGGAATTTATATCATGATACTTATCATGAAAATTATAGGGATATAAATTTCCATATAAGTTTCTCTTTTTCATGAGGTTTTGATTCGAAATTTACCACAATGGTAAGGGTTTTATGTTATAATCACATTGTTTATCAGGATTCTTTTTTATTAAGTTTCTGATGATAAAATTTCATGATCTACCTCACAATAATCTCAAAAATGGTATTATAATCTAGTTATTTATAAATATTACATGTTTTACGTTAATTTTACTCTCTTTAAGTACTCAATATACCAAAAAGTATTTTTATGTAAATATGACTTTATTTCTCTTTTTGGTCTAAATACCTTTTTTTCCATGTCCATATTTTCTAAAAAAGTTTTTAAGGATATTTTTACTATTCTATAATGATTTTTTAAAGTCATTTTTACCCATTTTTGACTTTTTAAAAAAATTGTTTAAAATGAATCTTCTTTTCATTTTCTAAACAAGTTAATTTTGACTTTTTACTGAAAATGTAAAAGGATACTTTGTTTTAATATATATGGAATGAATGATATTTTCCACCATCATTACCACTCAAAGATTTGATGCTCACTTTACAAGTTTTCAATTATATATTCAAATAAAAATTTTTCTATAAAATTTTTGGATATTTTTAGACTTTAAATAAGTGATTTAAATTTGAAAATTTTATTTCCATCAAGAAATATTCCAAGTGATATTTTAAATTAATTTTCATATAAGTTCACATCCATTTATATTAATTATGATTTATTGAAGATATAATCCAATGATACCATCCTTCTTATTTCTCTGGGTGGTTTAGGATTATTATGATGATATGTTTATGAAAATAATTTCATTTCCATAGGTTATGATATATGATGAATGATTTATGATCTTGGGTCACACATATGAATGGATTATGATTATGTGACAGGTGATACCAGTATTATATAGTCCTCCAATGCATTGGGTAAATATGGATAGCTCCTAAGATAAATTTTTTATGTGTGAACCTGATTTCATGTTCACAATTTTATGCATGGACATAGATTGCATGTCCCTAAGATTATTAATGGATGTGGTTTCCATGTCTATAAGATTATGTGTGGACCGAGCTTTAATTCCATAAGTTTATATGATGACCTGATTTCTTGTACTTTACTTAATGAGTGAACCTAATTCTATTTATACATGTTTACAATGTTATAATCTTGTGTTTTTTAAACATTCAAATGTTAATGTTATGTTGTCATGGATTATGACTGATTATGGATGCTTTTTTTCTCTTATGAATATTTTATATTATTATGATAAAGTTTTATTACATGACTCATGTTTATGATCTATAAAATATTGGGTATGAACTTTGTAATTTGCGATCATAATATTATATCCTTATGTTTATCTTATGGTTATGTATATTCATTTATTTATATCTTCTATGTTTACCCTTACCGAGCATCTTTGATCACCCTTTATTATGTTTTTCCCGCCCTAAGTTAAAAGTATAGTTTTTATACCTAAGAAGTGTTTTATGTAGGAAACATTAAATATCTTTCATGAAATCACAGGATTATGTGTCTTGTCTCCAAATACACTAAACCTTTACAATTCTGGTGTAGATCATAATGTTTTTTATTGAATATTAATCTAATAAGATTTAATATTTATGTATGAAAAGTATGGATCGCTAAATGAATTGTCATATATAATAAACCAAGGAGGTTATAATCCACCCTAGATCCATCATATATCATACACCTACGGGAAACATCCCACCCTCAAACTTTCATATTACATCAAGGGGGGATGTTTCCCCTCCCTATAATCAAATATCACATTAAAGGGGAATAGATCACATCTCTAGAATCATATATCACATCAAATAAGAACATATCCCCACCCAGGAATCACATATCACATCTATGTAAGAAATCATCTCTCCTCAAAACTGTATATAGCATATATCACAATCAAGGGGTCGGCTACTCATACAAACCCCAAATAATTTTACTAGGTTTTCCACTCGATTATAAAACCTATTCTTGTCACTACAATAATACTAGGAAATAACTATGTTACAACTTACGCACTAATTTTCTCTGAAGTCAATATAAAATAGGGGACCCCATCCTAGTCCCCTGTACCACATCAAGGCTCAAATTCCCTATGATGTTCTCTTATTTCAAAATGCGTTAGTAACATCTTTTTTTCTAATTTTAACTTTTTACATAATAAAATGGTTCAAATTTTTAATATTTTTAGTCTCTGTCATTTTGGAATTGAAAATATAATTATATATATTTCTCTATGAAAAAAAGAAAAATATTGGTGCAAAATTGATTAAATATTCTTGCTTTAATTTCATGGTATTTTTAGAAAAAATAATTTAGTGATTTTTTATGGATATCATTTGAAAATTATTTTTATAAATTTTTTAATTTTTTTGGAATTTAAATTTCCAATGTTCCATGATTTTAAAAAAATATATATTTTTATGGAACTAATTCTTAATTATCTTTTATGAAGTTCAAAAATTCATGGCTCAATCTGTTTTTATGTTTAAATATTATTTTGAATTTATTTTTTTCAATAGATTTATAGTATTATGTTTTCTTGTAGAAAATTCTGCTGTATAAGAGAAATTGAAGTCTCATATGCTTTTTTTCTATCCATGTAACATATTTTTGACTTTTTTCAAATAATAATTTTCCAGAATACCCATTTAATAGAATTTAAGTTCTCACATAATAATTCCCTATGAGAGAATACCACATAAGATAATTTGGAATATCAAAAGATATATCCTATAGATGTCGGGTAAATTATTTTCCATTTTGGGCTCTATGGTAGAATAATATACACTCAACTGAAGCTAAGGATATCCATTCAACCAAATGATTTTAATTAGACCAAGAATTGATGAGTGATCGAGCTACAATATTTCAGTTTCATCAGTGGGTCGTATCCAAGATGATACTAAGCTTTAGGAAGTCAATTTTTTATATAGTTCCAATATGAGCATCAATGTCTTAAAGGATACTGAGTGTGTCCTTGTAAAATTAAAAACTTTGAAAGTAGATATTGATGATTCATTGGTTGATATAGAGTCATTCGACTAATCTTGATTGAAAAAAATTGAGTGTACTATTATTATTTATGCCTGATGAACCTAATCGTTGATGAGAACTTGATATATTTTATCATTAGTGATGATTGAATGTCAATAGGTTGGAATAATGAGGATGTATCTTAACTGAAGAATTATTTTCTCTGGATAAACTTTGATCGATTAATTTTAGATGATCTCCATAGGGAATATCCTTAACTACATGTCACCTATGAAGTTGATCTTTGTTGAAGAAAAATTTGATAACTAGATTTAATTTGTTATGGATTTGTATTCTCAAAGATAGAGGGGGCCTCTAGTTATCCAGTGTTTCAGAATTAGTTTAGGAGATGACCATACACCACTTGTTTGATAGAATTATTTTTTGAATTAAGTTTTTGAGGATGCTTAGTGGATAATGGCCTATGTTTGATACGTGGTGGTGAGGATGAACCAGATACATGAAAGGAGGACTTTTACACCTTGATGATGATGCTAAACTGAATCAACATTCTTAATTAACTTATGTTGATCCATGATATAAGGATTATTTCATAGTAGATTGATGAGCTTTACTAAGTGAAGATTTAGTGAATTTGAGTGTTTTGTGAGGTGACTCAGTATTAGAATCTATTATTATAATGAAAATTTCAAACAAAATAACCATTTTCATTAGAAATATCAAGTAGGTATAAATCTTTGATTGAGTATTTTTTTCATTTGATTTGGGTGATAACGGTTTATAAACCTAGTAGTGTTGGAATTTAAAACTCCTTATTAAAGCTCTAAGTGGAAGTTTGAATTTCAAGATTTGAATTTCTTGAAAGAAATAGGGTTCTCTCCTACTGAATCTATTTAAATACTGGGTAAACCTAGCCTTATTGAAGAATCCATGTTTACTATCTGATTTGAATTTATTTTTCATAGAAGTAGGAAACCAAAGTGTTGTTTCTTAGGAGGTTATAGAGATAATTATGTCACACTAATTAAAATAATATCTGGAAAAAAATTGGTTGATGAAGAATTATTGGATGTGAAAGATTAAGAAATTAATTGTTAGTGCAAGTGGTAGAAGTTGTAAGGAGTTTTTTTTTTTGAGTTCTAGTGGATGTTGCAAATTAACAAAGAAGATATTGACACATAAACTAGGACAATTTTTGATTTTATGTATTCAATGTCTCTTAAATAGTTATGTATAGGTATGTAAGTCAGAGTTGGGTAAAATGGAAAGAGGGGTAAATTTTCCTTTAAGAAAAAGAGAAAATAACTAAATTCTAAAAGATTAAAATCCAATTTTAGAATGATTGAATATTATTACAATCATTTTAAAAATTTAAAGTGAACAAAATAATCTAAGGTTAAAGAGAAAAATATTATAATATATGATTATAAAAGTAGAATAATAAAATAAAGAGTGGTTTTTAAAAGAAATGATTAAGTATAATGATGGATTAAACAATTGAATAAATGAATTAATTAAAGTTAATAAAAATACAGAAAGTAAATATGGCAAAAAATTTGGTAAGGAAGTTTTGAAATAACTCAAGAAGAGACCCTATGTGTACCACCACAATGTCTTTAGAATTTAATGTATTGTTCCCTTGGATTTAATGGTATCCATAATACTAAAACTAAATTTTTTTAGGTTTTGTAATGAAACCGTAAATATATTTGACACCAGTTTCTTAATGGGTATAGCTAGAAACATCAAAGAGAATAGTCCCTTTCTATTGAATTGTTATGGAATGAAACCATGATTTCCTCTATTTAAAGTTGGGGATAACCAATAATAGAAAAAATGGTAAGAGAAGAGTATTACTTAGAAGCAATCATGTTTTATTACAACCTCAATTCTATCAAAATAATTAGAATAAAAAATATGAGAGAATAAAAAAATGGAAGGGAGTGAGAATATATTATAAAATTCACACACTCTAGATTTGAAAAGGAATAACTTATAGAAAAATAGAGAACTTGAGAGAAATTTTATGATAAATTACTTTGTATTTGGATAATGGATAGGAAATTTTAATTCTACGGCCACTAAGAGGTATATTTATATACTTTAAAAGCTTTAGGAACCATCTAGAAATAATTAGGGGTAATTAATCTATAAAATATCACATTAATCATATTCTGACCATCATTTAATGAATTCTTGGACATAATTTACAAATCCCACCAGATACCAGGTATCCACCTATGGGTAACTATTAGACTACCCAAAACTACATGCTCACTATATGCTACCACCGGGTAGACGGTGCTCATCCACTGGGTAGTCAGTGGACATCTGCTACTCGAGGAGGGTACCGCCTAAACCACCGGATGGTTGGTGGGACTCTACCAATTGGATGGTGGTTTTTCTTCACATTAAAGGTTCTAGATGTATGGAACTAGTTAGCGGGTTCCCTACACTACCTAGCGAGTGCACCCTACTATTTTCCAGCTCAATAAGTGGAATAACCACTTCCTTCAAAATTATTCTAAATTTATTCTAGCCTCCATTAAAGGTGTTAATACACCAATTATGACTCTTCAGGGATCCTTTAAGGTTATTTCAATATTCAAACATGATGATATCAATTTTCTAATTGTGCATCACTTATATAAAATCATTATACACTTTAAAGAGTGTTTGTGATAATTAAAACAAAAGATGGTGAGAAGCACAAGAATCTACCCCTTTTGATGATCACAGATACTTGAAAAATAAAAGAATGTAACAATTTAAAACAATCACTAGTAATTAAAAATAACATTTCTCCCCCATAATTACATCAACAATATTTCTCCCCCATAATAGAAAATAAATAAAAACATTTGAGTTATATAAATTACTTGATATTTCTCTAAAAACTAAGATTTATCACCCTTTGAGATTATAAAAAAATATTCATAGATTGGGTTAGATTAAATAAAATAAATAATATTTAAAACAAATTTTTCATCATTAATGATATTTTGATATATATAAGAACAAATTTTTGAAAATTTTATAAAACTAAAAATTTAGAAAGAGAGATTTTTAGTAAAAATGATGATTAAAGAAAAAAATTATTTTTCATAAAAATATAGCACAAGAGAGAAATAAAATTTTAAAAAAGTTTTTTAGGAAACTTAAGATTAAAATAAAATTTTGAAAAAACATTATAAAATGGGTGTCTCTTCTAAGATCATTCTAGTATTAACAAGATTATATCCCCTGCAAATAAATCATTATGCGATATAAAGGGATTATAGCCATTAAACTAAACTAAATAAATAAATAAGATAATTTAAAATAAAATTTGTTTCGTGATTAATTTTTAGTAAATATTGTGTTGATAAAAGATAAAAAATTACATGGTAGTGTAAAACTAAGTGTGTATTAAAGGCCTAATACCCATGCCTAGGGTGAAGATCATATTAAAAATCTAACCATACCTTTTTTAGGTAATAACCTCTTGGTGTATCTAGGTTAGAACCACATCCAATTTTTTGTATCCATATACGAATTTATTTCTTAGAGTATCATACTCACTTTACTTTTTTAAAAATATAAAAATTTTAAAAATTGATTTTTTTTAATAAAGAAAATATATTATTTGAAAAAAAATTAATTAAAAAACTTCTCAAGCCTGCCAAGATTAAGAGATAAGTATCATAATATAATAATCCCCAACTCACCTTTAATAAAGTCAAAGCATTCAATATGAAGGGGTTTAGTGAATAAGTTGATAAGTTGAAGGTTTTTGCAAACAAAGTCAATAAAGATATCACCTTTTTATAAGTGATCTCATAGAAAGTGGTGTTTTTTAACAATTAGCGTACTATGAGAGTTTTGGATAGAATTTTTAGATATACTAATCGCACTGGTGTTTTCACACTTGATAGGGACAAGAGAATATGTTATCCCAAAGTATAAGATAGTATGTTTCATCTATATAACTTGGGAACAACAACTACTAGTATCGATGTATTCTTTTTCAGCTATAGAAATAGCAACATAGTTTTTCTTCTTATTACTCCTTGAGATTAGGGATTTTCCTTGTAGTGATAAGTTTCACTATTACTTTTCCTATCCAGTTGGCATACTCCAAAATAAACATTATAAAAAAATAAACGTTAAAATATGTTTATGTTGGATAAAATAATCCAAGGTTTTTAGTTCCTTTCAAATACCAAAAAAATATTTTTATATATTTTAAAATAGATTACTTTGGATTTTATTCAAAATTATCACAAAGTAATACACTAAACTTGATGTTCAACTTAGTCACAATAAGGTAAAGTGGACTTCCAATCATACTTCAATAAATATGTTGTCATTCAATTAACTAGCTTCATCCAATGTATCTTACAAGTTGTACACATGAGTGTTCTAATTTCCTTACCAAAATCCATCAAACTTATTTAGAAGTTAATTAGTGTTTTTAATTTGGTTTAGAATATTTCCATCAATATTTTGGGAAATATTAAAACCAAGGAAGAAATTGAACTCTCTTATAAAACTCATTTCAAACTCTTTATTCATTAAATTGAAAAATGCATTACAAAAAATTTCTTTATTTGATCTTAAAATAACATTGTTGACATAAATTTTAATGATTAATAAATCAATTAAAAACTTTTTGAGAAAAATAGTGGAATTACCTTTCCAAATTTAAAATCATTTGAAAAAAATGAATTTTTTTTAACCACTCATACCAATCTTAATGAGATTGTTTTAAACCATAAAGATATTTTGTTATCTTGAAAACATGATTTAGAAATTTACGATTTGTAAAACCATGTGATTGATCCAAAAAACATTTTTAAAGAAAACACCATTTAGAAAATCACTTTTGACATCCATTTGAAAAAGTTAATAATTAAAATGAGCAGTGAATTCCAACAAGATTTTAAGGGATTCTAGTCATGAAATAGGTAAAAAGGTTTCACCATATTAAATACCTTCATCTATATTATATCCTTTACCAAAAATTTAAACCTTGTAACATATGATAATTCTTTCATCATCAAGTTTGTTTTGAAAACCCCACTTTGTTCCAATAATTGGATGATTATCAATTCATTACAAGAGAATCCAAACATTTTTCCTTTGAAATTATTTCAACTTATCTTGCATGGAAAGTATCCAATTATTATCATTAAAATAATCTTCAAGGGAATTAGATTCAAGGTGATATAGAAAAAATCTCGATCATTTAAGATTGAGCTTCTAGTCTGATTTCCAAATTGTAATTCTCTAATACTCAAGGGGGTGGTATTTGGATTGAACCCATCTCTTGAGTAAATAAGTATAAGGGGGTTCTAGAACATATTCAATTAATTTAGAATGTTGAGTTTTATGAAAGTTTATACTGGTTTTTTCAACATCATCATCGCTTTGGGGGTGTGATTTAGGAGAATTCTCATCAAATTTGTTGTGAATTGACTAAGGTATTTTTCCCCTTATTGAAGACTCGGAATTATTTAGTTGAGTTTGAGTAACAAACAATGATACCATAATCATATTTAGTGTAAAAAGTTCCCAAATTATCCTTGGTATTAACTATAAATCATTTATAACTGAAAACTTTAAAGAAGCCAACTTTAGGTACTTTACCTTTCTAAAGTTCATATGGGGTTTTCCTAAGATGGTTCTTGTGAGAAAACTGTTAAAAATAAAGAAATTGGTATTTAAATACTTAGCCCAAAAAAATTGAGGGAGATTAAACTCAATAAAGATAGTTTTAGAAATTTCTTGGAAGGTTCTATTTCATCTTTCGATAACTCTATTTTGTTGAGTTTTCCAAGGATCATAGAAATAATGATGATAACCTTGAAGAGAGAAAAACTCAATGAAGTATTTGTTATCAAATTATCCAAAATGGCCACTTATAATGTAAAGTATTATTTATCCATTTTATTTTTCTACATCCCTTGAAAATTTGATAAATTCATTATAGGACTCATTCATATGAAATAATAATAAAACCCATGAAAATATAGTATATTCATTGATATTTAAAAATGTGAAAGATTTACCTCCAATACAAGAAACTTGAGTATATACAAAAAGTTCATGTTAGAATAAGGATTTATAAGTGGAAATGGTATTTTTATATTTAAAGGTAGATTTTTTTTCTTTCCAAGTTTGTAAGGTTTATAAACTAAGTTATATTTCAAAGAATATTTTGGTAAATATCATACTAGTTGGTTATTGTTGATATTAAAAATAAATTGAATGTTATAGTGACCAAAGAATCAATAATAAAACCAAGAATCCTAATCTTTTACACTTAATCACTTAATATCTTAACTTATAAGATATTTTAAATCAAAAATATATACATTTTTAAAATAAGATACGGTGAATTAATGTTTTCCTTTCGAATTAAAAACTTTACAAAAATAAAGTTTAAAAGTAATTTTAACACCACTATAATTTAATTTACTAATAATTATTAAATTATGATTTAATACATTAAAAAATAAAAAATATTTAATTAAAGTAAAGTTGTAGAGACCAGTCATACCAAAACTGGTGATTTTTCCTTCTGATTCTTCTCTATGTGTGACATTTACTCTATGAAAATCCTTGAGATGATTCATTTTGAAAGGACCACCTCCCTTGTGCTTTGATAAATCACTATCCATATACCAAGTATCTTCTCATGTTTTTCTCACAAGACATTTTTCCTACAAAATATGAAGATAATAGTGATTTTAGTACCCATATCTTGGTTCCACTTAAGTTATACATTAAAGAATTTGGAATATGAACTATTTTAGAACATGTTTTCCCATTAAAAATATGAGATGATAGATGAATTATCTTATTTCTACCATATCTAAATTTTTTAAAATTTCATTCATAAACAAGATACCCAAATTTCTTACAATAATTACAAAAAATTATTTTGGTAAGTTACCTTCACAAAAGTAGTCTTTTTATAATTTTGGGGAAAATAGACTATTTTGAAAAACTATAACCATTTTGATTTTTTATAGGATGTTGAGAACAAAAATTTTATTAAAGGTTTCTTCTCCTTTGGTAAAATAAGAAATATAATTTTTTAGATTTAATTTAAAATTTGAAAATTTTCAATATTTGGTTGTTCATTTAGTTTTAAAACAAAATAATCATCTTTAATTAAAATTTTATATTTCTTAAAGACAGTTTGATTGTAGATATTTGTAAGATATTTTAATTTTGAAAAAAGTTCATAAAAACCATCTTGAAGTTGATCTCTAGAATATAGAAGATATTTATGACGTAAAGAAGAGGTTAAATAAGTATAATATTAGTAATTAGAACATGAAAGAATTAATTTGTCACATATCTTGATATAGGCCATGAGGCACTTAGGACTTTCATCTCTTGATTCATATGTTTAAACTATGTCCTTGCTCAAACTATAAGTTGAAACTTTTAAAGATTTCTTACCTTTATTCTTGTATTTAGACTTTTTTTCAAGGGATATCTACCTTGATGTGACCCTTATTTTTATATCTAAATAAAGTAATTTCCATTTCTTGATTTTTCTTTTTTAGTCGATGGGTAGATCTTTTCATGTTAATATACTTGTTCACCCTTTTGGAAATTTAATAAATCTTTAATTTTCTTTTAGATGAGTCATTATTAATCTCTTTTAAAGATATTACCTTTCCAGAATCATTGACTTACTTTTCCTCTTTTTAATATTGTTTTTTCATTATTATCTTCTATGTTATGAGAAAACTGATGAGTTCCCCAGCCGCTATATTCTCTATGTTTTTAGATTCTTGGATTATAGTGACTTTAGGTGCCTAATTTCATGGTAAAACCAATGTATTTTCTGGATTTAAGTTTCTATAGAAATAGAACCACCAATATCCTTTCAAATATTATAGATATTAGTTAATTGAGTAAATATTTCAGTAATAAATTCGTTAAAAAGTAAACAGAAACTTTTAAAGTCCTATCTAAACATATCCAATATTGTATCTATAAATTTTTTAGTTCCTTAATGAGTTACTTCTATGAGTTTCCATATTTCATGATTCATTTTCATAAAGAAATTCAATTAAATTTTTTTCTCTAAATCAAAATGAATGGAATTAATTGTTTTACCATCTAATTCAAAAGAATAATTATCATTAGGGGTCCATTTATCTTTTTTTTCAGTGGTAGAAATATAATCATACATAACTATTTTCCTTACAGGATAACTAGATCTAGGAAAATTAAACATGTGAGTGTTCCAAAAACCATAATTATTACAATGAAAAAATGTATCATGACTAATAGAGTGTATGTTGGGAGCACCATAAGTGTATGAAAAAACCATTTTGAAAAAATATATATCTTGAGAAACTGGTTGAATATTTTGAAAAAAATAAGATTTCAATGATTTCAAAATAAATAAAAAAAATAAAGAAAAAAATAAAGATATAAAATAATACCAAATGTAGTTTGGGGTAGGGTAAAATGGCATGAGGGGTGAATTTTCATATAAAAAACAAGGAAAATAACTAATGTCTTAAGAACTGAAAACCTATTTTAAAAATATTGAAGCATATTAAAACCTTTTTGAAGACTATAAAGAGAATAGTAGAATAAAAATTCAAATCACGGTGAGATAATTATATATTATTATAAAATAATAATAATAAAATAAATATAGGTCTATAAAATAAATGATTAACCATAATGATAAATTAAACAATTTATGAAATAAACAAATTAAGGTGATTAATAAATAAAAAAGAAAAAAATTAAACAAGGCATGCAATTTGTTAAGTAATTCAAGAAATACCTCAAGAAGAGCCCCTAAATCTACCACCTCAATCTATTTAGGATTTAATATATTATTATCTTATCTTTAATGGTAACTAAGATACTAAAAACTTCTTTACTTTTTAGGTTGTCACAAAAAAACGGAATTACAATCAATGCTATATTTTTAACGGGTATAGAAAGAAACCTCAAAGAGAATAGTCCATTGTATTTTAATGGTTGTGGAAAGAAAAATTTATTACCTCAATTTAATGATTGTGAAATCCAATAATGGAAGAAAGGGAAAGAGGATAGGATCACTTATAAGTAATCATGTTTTAGTACAGTCTCGATTATCTCAAAAAAATATAAAGAACATCTAGGAGAGAGTGAGAAAAGGGGTTAGAGAGATAAGATATTACATGAAACAAACTCTCTATATTTGAAAAGGAAGAACTTATAGAATGACATAACTTTATATAAATTCTAAAATCAAATACATTTTTTATAGAATTGATGATAAGGATTGTTTCCAAGGCCACCAATAGGTATATTTATAGCCATCAAAAGCTTCGGAAATATTCTAGAATTATTTGGTGGTAATTAATCCATAGAATACTACATTAATGGTCTTTTTATATCCTTTAATGTGGGATTATACTTTCTATACTGACACCAACGAATATATGGTAGCCTCCACAGGGTAATCGGTGGACTACCTGCAACTCCAAGCTCAATGTATGCTACCACCTGGTAGTCGATGCTCCTCCACTAGGTAGTCAATGGAAATATTCTGCTTGATGAGGATATTACCTTCACCATTGGATTTTCTGTGGGACTTTAATGGATTCTTAGAGGTTATTATGCATTTTATAGTTCATGGACATATGAAACCGGCTATCTAGTTTACCCTGTTTTTGTCCACATCAACAAGTATCACAACCACTTCCTTCAAATTCCTTCTAAGGTTATTATAACCACTATAAAAGGCTTCAATAAATCCATTAAGACTCTTTAGGGATCCTTCAAGGTTTTTTTAGTATTCTAACATGATTCCAACAAGTTTTTAATAGTGAATCACTTATATAAAATCATTAGACGCATTAAAGAGTGTGTGTGATCATTAAAACAAAAGATGGTGAGAAGAACAATAGGGGAAGCTATGAAGGTAGTTCCAAAATAGATCTGAGGTGCTGGACTGAGATAGTGGAAAAATTAGTTAAAATTGAAAAGGGGAAAGAAATTAGATATATTAATGAATCCACTAACTTACTTAGAGATCGAATGCAAGATTATAGGTGTAGGAGCAGTTATGATGACCTTTAACTTCAAGAGAGAAGAACACATAAAATTAATGGAGGGATTTAATTCAACTTGAAAAAGAATAAACATCTTATTCCTATCATATTTTCTTATGTATTTTTTTATCAACTTCTTATGTGTTCCTTCATGATGAACATCCACTATGATTAATTTATTTAAGGATAAATACATTTTTTGTCCTATTAATCTTTCATGTTCTTATGTTCTTTATTCAATGCTACGATTTTTTCTTCTTGGCCATAAAAAAATCAATTTAGTTATTATTTTTGATTAAAAATTTAAAAAATTAACCCCCTTCAATGCTCTATTTTGGAATCAAACAGTCTACTACTTTTAATTAATATATTAAATTATTAAATTAAAAGGATGAAGATTTTCAATTTAATGACAATTAAATCTTTAAATGACTCCCATTGTTCACAATCCATTTCAAGATCACCAATATTTTAGCAAGATAATTCATTTTATTTTCTTCTTGATATCTTAAACATGTATCCTTCCCATAAATAGTATTTATAGACTAATATATTTTTCATCACCCACTCATCTCCATTCTTCGTTTCTTTATTCTTCTCACACTCTCATTGGTCATTCCCTTCACTATTTTTAGATGTTTTCAATTAATTAATCCCTTTGAAAACTCTCACACATTCTTTGTGATTCTACCCTTTTCACCACTCTCTAGTGATAGTATAAAAATATAAATTTTTATGTTGATAGATTAAATGGAAATTTTTCACTCTGCATGGGTTCATCTACTTCATTTCTCACTCCAAGGTCAAACTCATCACTCAGAGAATGATGTCTCTCCACACAATCATGATCATATCATGGTCTAATCAACTACACTGATGATACAACACAGGTATCACACCGGAGATATATAATAAATCCCATCTCACTTTCAAATTCATGCTAGGTCGATCCTCTCACTATAAACCTATACAAAGGATCTTTCCAAATTATAGGCCTAAGCTAACCATTTATATCCTTTCACAATCCCCTACTCAAATGGGAACTAAGAGAACATATCTCAAGTTCCATTGTGTCTCATTCATTTAATTCATAGACTTATAGGGTCTAGGTATCACATAGCTCACATTTATATTCAGTCTCTTGACCACTAGCAGCTGAGGTATTGAACTAATGTTCAATGGACCATTGTGGAACAAGACACTTATTTCCATTTTAAGGTAGTTTAAAGAAAATTTTTATTTTCAATATAATGGTTGATTGCACACAAGTTCCAAGACTGCATATCAAATGCACATAACAAAATTCATAAACCTTAGGGATATATATAGAGACCACCTACCCCATTTGAAGTTTTTCATTTAAATCAAAGCTTGACCACCCTTGTATGAGCTCATACAAGCCCAACCATCCAACATCCAACTACACAAGGACTTATCTCCATAATTAATCATTCATATTAGTTTTAAACTATTTATAATTAATTTATACATTAAACTTATAATTATACCATAATTAATACTATTTCATAATTGAGAAATGTATCTTTGGATGGAGTAATGACTTCAGAACCTTAAGAATAGGGGTACAGATTACTCTTGACACACCCTAGATCCCCAAGCCAAAAAAAATAACACTCACCATTGGTTCATAAATTTATAAATTCAAATTTAAAATAAAAAACCCAAAATAATTTATTGAAATAGCTTACCTTAATGAAACTCCATGAAACCCAGTGTTTTTATCATCCCATAACTTCTTTTATCCAACCCCCAAAAAAGACCCATCATATTTTGGTGATGCCACCATGATCTGGTGGGATTGTCAGGAAACCTTGTCCCAAAGAGACCCAAATTAGTGTCTCATAAAGGGGAAGAAAATAGAGTGGATGATAGGAAGATCATACCTTAAATCAACAAGGAAAACACCCAAGAATCAACATTAAACAAGAGGGGTTAAAGAGAGGAAGGAGGGGGATAACCTACAAAAATGTCCCTCTCTCAACATCTCTTCCCTCAAAGTCCTAAAGGGGAAAACCTAGAAATTATAGCTCTACCCCTATTTAAAAAAATAGAAAATGATGGAATGACAATATGCATCACGGTGTGATTCCCTAACCTAGGGTCTAGTCATGGCATGACCCAAAGGGTCATGGAGTGACACCACACCAATGACCACTCTCTCGTGGGAGGAATTTACCTTGTGATCACCCCTCCATGACCTAATTCCACTATTCATGTCATGGAACACCCTTAACGGGTAGAATCAAAAATATGATGGTCTAACCTCTATAACTTAGACTCCCCATTATACGGTGTGGCACCACACCAATGGTAGTCCATCTATGGAATTAACCATCAGGTCATGTCATGGAACCTTGTCTCCATAAGAAATAAAAACTCCCATGTCCAAGCCTTCATATAATTTTCTTCAACCTTTTAGAACAACACCTCACTACGACCCTCATCATAGAATGACCCTAGGTATCATGGCATGACCGACCTTCCCCTTGAAATCCATTAAAGGAAAACATAAGGGTTCTTGACCCCATACATAAGATTGTTTTCCTTTTCATTATTATGATATATAAGGGCCATTCCCATGGTGTGACACCCTCATCCATTTAATGACCCTCATGCCCCTCAAAGAAAACACAATACATAAGGGTTATCTGAATGGAGTGACTCACTATCTATGGCTGACCCAATACATAAGGGTCATGTCCAAAGCATGACACTCCCCACCATAGTGTGTTACTCATACTTCACAAAGATGACCAAATGTGTAAGGTACATTTCCTCTTTAAAATATCCCCCAAAAAATACACCAAACAATAACACCCATTAATCATAGTATGACATGCCCCCCCCCCTGAAACATTCATGTTATGTTTCCCCTCTTCACGCTATGGTGTTCATCATGTAGCCCAAAAGTTTTGGAAAGGTCATACTAGCCCTTATCTGACACTCCCACTAGTACCAAAAGCACATATCATGCATTTAATTACATCCAAAAACATACCATTAATATATTCCATCTCTCAGGATCCTAATATGAAATCAAATTCTCGAAACATCCCCTACTCTAGGACCAAAAATTCAAAGTTTTCCTATTTTCACCAACCCATAATGACATAGGTCATTATAAAATCCCCACTATAATGCTTATCATCCCTAAGAATTCTCCTCATGCATCTTTCATAGATCATCCTGGTCACTAAGCCCTAATGCACGGTCCAAATTCTAGGTATCCCGTCAGTCATGGTCATGCCGATGCTACACCCCAACCAGATCTACTACTTAAAACCTCCTTAGCATGTGCATCATGGTTCCGATCATTTATATAAACTCCACATTAATTCCCTCCTCATAATTTCATTCATGAATCCTCAAGCTATAGAAATCATATTCGGCACTTGACATCATCAATCTATAATGGACCATCACTTACTCGGCATCATACCTGAGCATCAGTCAACCATTCTCTCTAAACATTACATCTCATTACTGAGAAAACATCCATAATATGAACCCTCTCTCTAGTACACTAACCACCACACTTATACTTAAGTGATAACATTCCACAGACCCAATCACCCTACTGGTGTATTTTTAAAACTCATCCCTGGTCATACAACTCAACCATCAACCAATATGTAGCGGCTGACAATTACTGAACATACAAATTCATTTGATTCTCATCAATAGATACCCATATCTATGTATTTTTCATTTACTGTGCATAAATCTCCTATTTCATCCAAGAACCATTACAAAACTATAACCTCCTTTGACTTGAGTCCATTTACACTTTACTCCCAAAGTTAACCAAAAACTGCTCAAAATGAGCATCCCACACTTAGACAGGCCTTGGTGTGCTCCCTAGCATAAGAATTTTCTTATCAAAAATCAATGATCATGATATTACCTGATATCCACAACCATATGAATGACGAAACTCACAATATCTTCTTTTATTACTTAGGTAGGTCAATATCCCAAGCCCTACTCAAGAGTCCAATAATATCACAATTCCCTGCACAATCACTTACCAACACTAATGGTAATACCCCATTATGTGTCTGGTGTTGATGAATCGAAGTCAAGGTATATAAAAATTTCCACCATCATGTGACTCTCACATTCCATCCTATTATGGGCCCTACCATTCCTTATAGAAACTTGCAATCCATAAGTTACCCCACTCACTATAGTTGGGGTACTCTCTTATTTCTCATTCATCATGCTAATCCACTCAACCCCTCAGTATATCATAAGAACCATAATCATCACACCAAACTTCTCAATAGATCACATCTCATCTCTCACATGAGATAGTTATCTTCACATATCCAAAATCTCATGACACTTCAATTGTCCCATTATCACACATTGGATATCTTGTCTCATATTACGGTCTTATCTTGAACCAGAAGTTCCCACTGGTCAATCACACTTAACCATTCCCTAGAGAAGCCCCTTATATGACCAACACATGTATAAAATTAAGGTTCAACGCCATTCTTCCTCTATTTCTTGACTACGACAAGGTGTCTCATACTTTTTCACCATCATCCCACATTTGATCACTATTCACACTTGATCATCCACTAATCCCATCAATAACCCATGACATAACTCTATATCGTCGAAGAATATAAGGAGTCATAGACTCCATCACAACACACTCAAAAGTCACCACATGCAACCACCATGCTTTTCCATCCATCATTGTGACTTCACCCCAAGAGTCACATGACCTACCCAACTCAATCTTATTATCCCTGAAGATTTTCCAAAATCCACCCATCGATATGGGTCACATGTCATCAAATTTCATTCACAGATAATAAACACCAATATTACCTACCACTGGCTAATATTAGGTCTCACTAATCCACCTAACCCATAAATTAAAAACAATCATTCCCTTTACCCATGGTAAGAGAGTCTCCATCTAACCAATCTCATTGTGGTTCTTAGCATCCCCTGTTACCAAATATATATATCCAATAGGTGTACACCCTTATGGATACCTACCATATCATTAAAATTATACCATATTGTTTTTTATCCCATCAATTCTAGGCTCATGGGACTAATCCAACAACTAATCACACTTCACACATAAGTTCATATGATCAATTCTTGGAACTCTTTCTTAAATAACAAGATGACCATGCCTCTTGTGCATGTCAGATCTATCACGACACAAGGACTACCCATGATTTCACATCCACAACACCTAAGGAATATCCATGAATATATCACATACTCAATAGTACCTCATGTGCATCATTCTAATAACCTGAAACATCTACCCATGCTTCCCATATCTGAATTCACTCACACACCTAGGCAAACCCCTCTCTAAATTTAGCCTCATACATCACAACTCATCTCTAATAACAACAGGAAAGAATCTTGTTATTTAATTACAAAATCCAACTCACCAATATCCTAAGTCACATCTCAACATCACCATGATCTACAACCTTTCCTATAGGTCACATCCCATATAGGACACAAATCAAGGATAAATATCCACTCTCCCCTATCTAATATTACAAGGAAACTCACATTCTAACACACCCACTTTTAGGTCATGATTTATATATATCAGATATATCATACTCAGTCCAATTACCCACTCTAGGGTACTAATCCTCGTCATCAAGGTCGTACCCAGATGCATAAGACAACATTTCCCCACGATGATATATATCAAGTAGATCATTTATGTGATTCAGTTAAATAAAATTTAATTTATAGTTAATAGAGTAAAATAAATTATAATTTACTATTATTTTTTTATTTAATTGATTTTATATGATAAGAAGAAATTTTAATCACCAACAATAGTTACAAATCATCTAGTTCAGTTAAGTTGAATATCACCAATAAATTTATATGGGAAAACACAATATAGGTTTTTGTTGACACTTTGTGACCAAACCTTTTTTCTTTTTTTCTTTTTGGAGAAATCGTGCCTTAATCACACGCAAGCATGAACATTTCATGTGAACCTATATTCATGATATGATTCCTAAACTAACACTCTCTTTCCACCCTAGGCCAAGAGTAAAACAAAAAATCAAATAACCCAAAGCATAATACTTGAAAATAATCAGCTCAATCATTACATTGAAATCAAAGAACAGTAATCCCAACTCCCAGTAAACATATAATTTACCTCATATAGAAGTTTTCTAGACACTTAATATAGCATTCATCCAAATTCTAACTAATTGTGCCTCTATTAGACCATATCCCAAATAATAATACAATAAAAACAAAATTCTTTGATACTGATTTGTAACATCCCTTTCTGGATCAGTCGATCATAACCGGACCAATTTTATATATGAAATTAGGCATGGCTCCCATTATGTCAAAGGGTCTGGACTAACAGTGGGGGTATAAGGTGTGATCATGGGGGGACTATACTCATATATCATAGTAGTAAAACATGTTTGAAATAAAACACAATGAAACATAATAATACTAAGAGAACAATAAACATCACTGTGAATTCTACCAAAAAAAATATATCACATTATATAACAAAATAAACTATTCTAAAAATATCACATGATTCAGGTAGACATAAAAAAAATATCATGTGGGTAGACCATATAAAACCCAGATAAAAATATGTAAAATATGGAAAACCCACAACCTAGTCTTGAGTCCCCACATGGTCCCATTTCCTAACTTCATCAAAGATATCCAGCTGAATCAACCAATATTGGGCCCCATGCCAACCTACACCTATGATTCTGAGATCTACTTAGGTTCCAAAGTGTCAAGGTCGCCTGAGCCGAGTGTGATTATAAATCAGGAGGCCAACACTAATAGTGTCCTAATATAACTAGTATATCTAGTCTATGTGTGACATAATATTATAAGGATAATAAATATAACATTTAAACATAATAAAATAAATAAACATCCATCCTTGGGTTCTAAGGTGACACCTCATGTCAACCATTCCTTCTTTGACCAGTGTTGGATTCCATTGATAATGTCACATCACCACCTAGGGGGAACCGCATATTACCCTATAACTTATTTAGAATATCACTCAGGGGGGCATTTCATTCCCTATAACCTATTTAAAATATTATAAACCTACAGGGACACATCCTACCTTATAACCCCATATAGAATAGACCCAGGTGGTTGTATCCTACCCAAGAACCTTTATATCATATCAGTGGGGAATGAAACCCCTCTCATGGATAACATCTCATGTCAGGGGGAATTGGACCCCTCCCTAGAATCACATATCACATCAGTGGGGAAAGGCATCCCCCCCCCCTAAAATTATATATCACATCCACATAGGGAATCATCTCTCCTCTGAACCTAATATAGAATATATCACAATAGGGGAATTAGTTACTCATCCAACCTCATGTACATCTCCTAGGTTAGCTTATTAAGTGCACAAAATATTCTTGATATTGTAATCATACTAGGATTTAGCTTTTCTATCCCTCACACACAAATCCTCTCTAGAGTAAACACAAAACTGGGGTTCCCATCCTAGTCCCCTAGGCCACATCAAGGCTCATATGCCCCACAAGGGTTCCTCTACTTCATTTCCCACTCCAAGGTCAAATAATATCATTTGTGACATAACTTATCTCAACACAACCATTCTTGCATCATGGTTTAATCGGCCACACTTTAGATACAACATAATAATCACTCTATAGAGATTTAATAAATACTATCTCACTTCAAAAGTAAATCTAGGTTGATCCTCTCATGATGAGCCTATACATAATTATTTTTATGTTATATACTTAAGTTAACCATTTTTATTCCATCACACTCCCCTACTTGTATATAACTAAGGGAACCAATCTTGAGGTCCACTATGTCTCTTTATAATAATTTATACCCCTATAGGGTACAGGTATCACATAGAATAAATTTATAGTTGATCCCTTGGCCACCAGTGACCAAGACATCAAGCTAGTGTTCAAGGTTTCATTGAGTCCCACTACACATTCATTAATTTCATTAGAGTTTAATGGAATAATTTATTTTCAATATAATGGTCAATCCCATATAAGTTGTGAGACTTCATATCACATGAACATAGAAAAATGTGTAATCATTAAGAAGATATGTAGGGATAACTTACCTAATTCAGAGTTATTCCCTTTAAATAAAAGTGAAGTCTCCCTCGCTTGAGCTCATCCAAGTCCAACTAGCTATCACCCAACCAAATGAAGATCTAGATGCAGCATTAGTCATTAAAATTAATTATAAACTAATTTCAATGAATTTACTCATTAAACCAATACTGGTTCTATAATTAATACTTTGGAATAATCAATTGATATATCACCAAATGTAATAATGACACTGATAACTCAAGGAGTGGGATATATCAATCAATTAAATTCCAATTTAAATAAAAATAGAAAATAATTTAAGTAAGTGGATTACCTCAATGAAACTGCATGAAACCTAATGCATCCATCATCCTAAGACTTAATTTATCCAACCCACACTAAATTCACATCATATTTGGGTGATCCCACCATGATCTAGTGGAATTATCATCAAACCCTATCCTGGAGACACAAAAACCCAGTGGAAAAAAAGGCAGAGAAGAACAAAGTTAAAGAGAGGAATTTCATACCTCAAATAATCATGTAAAACACCCACAAATTACCCCTAACCAAGAGGATTTATAGAGATTGATGAGATGGATACCCCACCAAAATGGACCTCTACCTAAATCTCTTCCCTATAAATCTTGATGGGGGTTACTTATAAATGATAGGTCTTCCCCTGTTTAAAAAAACAAAAAAAAGGCTCTGACATGGCAGGACCGTAGGCATCATGGAATGATATCCTAGTCTGGGGTCTATTCACAGCCTGACCCTAAAGGTTATAGGGTGACACTGCACCAATGTACACTCCCTTATTTCATGATCCTCTCTTGGGGTCACCACTCCACAGCATAATCCATCAGGTGATACCATGGAACACCCTTATTTGGAAAAACTGAAAATCTAAGTCCCCCTCCTCCATGATGTGGCATCCTTCTTCTATGGTGTGACAGCATACCTGTAGTCTCCCTTCGATAGAATGATTACTCTGATCATGTCTTGGAACCCGACCTCCAAGAAAAATCTAAACTCCCATAGTTAGGCCTTCATGACATGACCCTTGACCTCTTGGAACAACACCTCACCATGACCCTTATCATGGTGTGACCCTATGATTCATGGAATTACTGGCCTTATACATGAAACCCACAATGGAAAATGTAAGGGTTACTAACCCCATATATAAGAGTCATTTCCTATTCTATATTCTGATATGTAGGAATCACCACCGAGGAATGACACCCTCGGCCATGGTGTGACTCTCATACCCCTTATAGCTATCCCAATAAGTAAGGTTCATCCACATTAAATGATGCCTTATCCCCAACATTACTCAATACATGAGGTTCATATCCATGGAATGGAACTCACTATTGCAGCGACTTCCTTGTACTCCACAAAGCTAACCCAGTGTGTAAGGTTCATTGCCTTTATGAGATATTCCCTAAAAAATGTCATGTTGTGACACCCATTAGTCATAGAGTGTCATTATTCCCCCTCAACCTTCACATAATGGTTCTCCTCATCATAGCATTATATTCATCATACAGCCTAAAACTTTCATCAAGGTCACCTTGAACCTATTCAAACACTCCCCTGAGCATCAGAAACACTTCTCGTACCAAGGATTACATCCAAAAAAATCTCCTTGAAATTTTCCAACTCTCAAAATTTCAATACAAAACTCTAATTCACAAAATATCCTCTATCATGGGACCAAAAATTCAAATTTATCCTCTTATTCACCAAACCATAAATATGTAGGTTGTAACAATACCTCCATTAATAAATAAATAATTCTATAAGAACCTAGATGTTCCATAAATTCTTTAGGAAATATTTTTTCATTAATAGATATGTTCATAACATAGTTTTAATGACTCAAGTTATTGTTAATATTTTGAACACTTCAATCATTAAGAACACTTTATAAAATATTATAAAAGATCAATATATGATTTGACAACTAACATATTAATGGTTTAAGTGAAACATAGAATATAAACTAAAAAAAATATGGTATCCAATATTTTATAAACATAAAAACCATGTATACCATAATGTATGATATAGAATATATCATAGATTTAGATTTTTGGAACTGATAGATGTTTTTTGGAAAATTGTTGAGCCTATAAAGAAAAGAAGGTGAGATAAATAAGTTGTTATGTCCTTGGGAAAATTGATGAACTATAGAGACTTTTTCTTGAAATTAAGAGTTTATAAGGAATCACTTTAATAGATATTTTTAAACATGAATAAATGATGTCAAAATATTTATTGGTTGTCTTTATGTGTTATACTTTCTTGTAAATACATAAATAATTTTCATCTCAAAAAATATATATAATATGAGGTGAAGTTTGTTTAAAATTTTGGAAGTAAATTAAAAATGTTTTGAGTCAATTAAAACAAATAGAGAAATTTTTGGTCTTTATACAGATTGGATTTTACATTTACAAAAGTCTATGAACATGTAAGATTGACTCCGAATAGACTGGGTGTAAATTTGAATAAGTCCTACAAGCATAAGGTTTTTATTCATAAGATCTAAAAATTTAATAAAGGAAATAACCCTCTATGATGCATAAGGTTTTTATATGTATATTTGTTGAAAATTCAGAAAAGGAAAGAACTTAATATTATTAGTATGATTTTATATTTAGTACATAAGTTTTTTATCTGTGAGATAAAAAATAAAAAATTCCTCAGTATATGGTTTGTGTGTAAGATTTTTGAGATTTGAAAAGATTTTTTATTCATACATAAAATTTTTTATCTGGGAAAAATATTATAAAAATATAAATTTCCTTGAATAAAAGGATTATATGTTAAACTTGTTAGATGCATAATATTTTATATATAATATTTAAGGATTTTATTAGAACCCAGTGGATTTTTGTTTTATTTTTTTATAATATAAGTGTAAGTTGGACCAATGTTCTTAGTTTTATGACCATGTTTGATGTGTAATCATTGGATTCATGGTTATTCTTTCGGTTTTTTATGAATCCATCAAGTAGTTAGGGTTATTTAAAGTGAAGAAGTCACATAAAGTGCATATTATGTTTCATTGGATTATGAAGGAGATATTAACCATTGTGGGTCATTATTAAAGAAGAATAAGTGACTAATATGAATTATAAGTGTGAAAAACTAGATGTAATCATCCCATAAATACATGAATTAAATAAAATAGTGTATAAAATATATTCCCATGACCTTTTAGATTTAGAGATTTAGGGAATTAAGATAAAATGTTAAATAAAAGTCCCATGTATTTCTAAAATAATTGATATTTTTTCTACTTCATTAGGAACTACCTAATCCATAATAAGTCTTAATCACCTCCTACAAATTTTCCACACATGTTATTTTATTCTAGATAAATCATGTGTAATTATTTTCTTCATAACATGGAGAAATGAATACATAAGAAGGGTGATATCAAACTCTTAGTATGGGAAAGAGTATACCAGACGCTATCATAGAATAAAAAATGAATTAATAATATTTTAAGAAATAAATGATAATCAAATAATTACATATAACTTATTAAAAGAGCTTAAAAAATACATGTTTAACAATATAAATAAACACATGGAAAAAATAACTGATTTCATGTTGATAGAATGCATAATATCGAACATATTGATCTTTACCATCAAGTCCTCATCCATGAAATTATTCTTTATGTAAAGATTACAACCAAGACAACATGCTTATATTGGGTAGTCATACACCAAATAACAAAAACCTTTGTCTCATGAGACCAACCAATGCATCAATGTGATATATAAAATTAGGCTCCACCCATCACTTCTTTAAGTCCAATGCATTCACCATATGATAGGTATGAATAATAATAAAATTCATAATCAACTTTCTTTTGTAATCTATAAATATTCCTATTGATATAGAGATATATGGAATGTTAATATTTATTCAGTTAATATATGAACATAATCCATCTAGAGAAATAAATTGTTTGGTTACACAATAAATAATCAAATTTCTTGAGTAATCAATAAACATCCATATCAGAATAAAAATTATAATAATTGTAAATTTTTTCCCAGTAAATAAGTGGAATAGCTATGTAAACATCCTAAAAATAAGACCATATAAAGTAATGGTATACAGTTAAGTTAATAATTTAAAAAAATTGATCAATTCAAGGGTATTTATGTGAATTACCTTCAAAAAAAGTAAATAGAAATAGGGTATTCACATATGAAGTTCATTGGAAGAAAAATCATCCTTATAACAAAGGATAGTTTGGTAAGAAAAAGGTAGTGATGGATCATTTATCTTATAAATATATGATTCAAATATTTGAAAAGAATTCCTTAGTAGTAGAAAATATCCATAATAAATTATTTAAGAATAGATAATGGAATTCAAAAAATCATCTGATTAATATGGTCATGGGAGAAGAGGATTCTCATACGAAAAGAGTAGGTAGGGTTGGTTTCCTCACAAAGGGTAAATAATGAGTCTAGGGGAAAATTAAAGAGTGAGAAGACAAGTAAAACCCAAAAAATAACTATAGTAGAAGAAAATGATAGGGTTTTTATAATTAAATATAATTAAAATTCCCCAGATAGATTATCTTTCAAAGGTTATCCTAATTTTTGAAATTCAGATTGGACAATAAACCATTACGACTTGGGTAAAATTTTCATAAAAAAACTATCTAAGAGAGAGAGATTGATATTAAACTTTAAAAAACATTAATGAAATATAATTAATGACATATTATAAAAAATAATAAAGATATACACCATTTAAAAGAAATTAGGTGTATAGGACAAAACATGTCTCAAAAAATGAATTTGAGATAAAAAACGCTTACTGTAATGATAATGTATGGATCAAGAGAACATAAGAGGGTTACCATGAAATGAACATTAAAAGATCATGAAATAAAATATATTAATTATATTTAGAGGTAATTAGTTCAATGAATACACTATAGAAAATAAATTATGGTGCGCAATATCAAACATTTCTCATGGAATTGAAGATAGATATAAATAACACTTACCTTTGATATCTCTTTGTAAAATGTGATCTAACATCCAATATAAAAAAAATAAATATCTTAATCACCTATTCTATAAACTTATTCATACCTATAACCTTTTATAAAGATCATTGAAAATTATTTACTACAAATATATCCATTAGTTATATTTTATTTTCATCAAAAAATGTTATTAGTCTCGATTGTTAGTCTTGTACTAAATTTGTAATGGAGGTTCCAATTATTATTTATAGATAAAAATTTAATCATTATGAGATAATTATAGGTACTGAAATATATTTTTTATAATGATTTATAATTTTCTAATTTCATTTCATAATAATTTTATTTATGATTGGGGATGATGAAGTTAGTGACGATCATGTTTTAATAATTTCAAATGAACAAATGAGTGGTAAAGTTATAATAAGTTAAATATTATTTTAACATTTATAGACCATAAACAAATAATTATTTTTTCATAAATATCTAATAACACTAGTAGTTAGGTTTACATAGTTATCCATGATATAAATTTATAATGTTGTTCCTGTAGGTGGTTAAACTGACCTAAACAAGAATAAGCTATAATCTTAGGGTGAATATGGTTAAGAAATTTATTATTTTAGAATAACATAATTATTTCAGAAGTGTAATTATATTATTTAGATGTTATTAAGATACTGAATCTGATTATGGAAGAGTTATATAAAAAATAGTATAGTGAAAAAAAATATGTCGATTTCATGGAGGTGGTTGTCCGCACGTACGCACAAAAAACACCATGGTTTTTAATAGTATGAGAGGAAGATATGAAATAATTTATAATTAAAGAATTTTAATAATGTAATAAATATAATATTAATCCCTTAATTATACTTTTATAACTAGTCATGTATGTTGGTGATGAAAAATTACGTGCACTATTCATAGAGGTGGTAGCCCATGTTCAAGTGGCCCATAACCACTTTATTTATTTATGTTTTGATAATTACAATACTTATTTATTGAATAATTCTAATCTCTAATAGCTTTTATTTCAATCGTGTATCCCCTTTAACATGAATTAAGAAAAGTTTTTTTAGACTTACATTGTTTATAAGAAATGATATTGTTTATAATTAATTACTATTATGATGTTAGTATTTGTCATATATTTTTTGAACTGGTTTTAGAGAAAAATCTATACCTATATGGGTTAATATCACATATATTGTGACCCTACCAATTAATATGTTTTGAAAAATATATCTAAGTCTCAAGTGAACATATGAACAAAATTACAAATGATTGTTTGAAGAAACACCAAGCAACTGTATGATGGAACTTTACTGACCGCATGACTATGGATCAACTGTAAGATAGGTAGTCAAAATTTTTCTAAACTATTGAACCTACCACATGAAGAAACCCGATAAGCTACAAGTTTTTTGATCTACTATAATATAAATTTTTCTAACTATTGAATCAATTTCATGAAAAGTTTAAACCAACCATGGTGAACCAATTTACCCCGTGATGAAAAACAAATTGACTGCACGTTGGAAAAATCGATCGAACGCAAGTTGAAAAATCAATCAATCGCATGTTGTAAATAAGATCAACTCTAGGTTGAATTTAATCAATCTTATAAGTAAAAAAATAACTTTTCGCAAAGAGTAACTTATCATGAGCTTGTAACTACCTCAAGTCATGACCTAGCATGATATCAACCTATCTTGACTTAAGGGAGTATTTCTTACGATGCTCTATTTTACATATTTCTTCTACATTTAGATTTGTTAAAGTTTTTATTAATTTTTTTATAAATTTAATAATTTATAAATTACTTTTTAATTTTTTCAGTAGAAAGTAATTTTATTTTGAATAGTTATTAAAGAATTAAATGATCCTCACATGAGTTAAAGTGTCACACTGGTTTCTTAGAAAGACATGAGTTTCAAAATTATTTTTTAAAAATTTGAATAGATTGTGTATTATAATGAATTTTATTACTGATTATTATGGATTATTAGTGATACATTATTTATTATAATTAATTACACTATACGTATTGTTTTAATGTTACATGATATCAAAGTAAACAATGTATGAATATTTTTTCATATGAATTCAATAAAGGAGTCGTATGTTGCTTTGGGAAGGGTAAAATTCAACAAGATTCGTTATTTTAAATCTAGTGTTCATGAAAGAACTCTATATATTTAGTTTTTTAGGAAAAGTTCAATGTAATGAGGTTGAGGAAATATTTGAACTCTACTTTAAAATACACTTTGACGATCAATTACTGCTCTTGACTGAACTTCAATCTTTTGATCCATTACTACCAGATAGAACCTTGTTTCCTTGAAACTGAGATACTTGTTCATTTTGTTTTTTTGGTTTGTACTTATTTATATTTTTTGTACTTAATCATGTGTGGTTTATATTACCCATACAAGGTAGGGTTCTGGTTATACTTCCCCATACAAAAGGTATGGGTTCTGTTATTACCGGTAAAAGGAAAGGGAATCATTTGTGCCTTAGTCTGGATAAAGGTGGGGTTTAGATTCTATCAATAATTTAAAAGTTATGTTATTTTTTGTGATATAGGTGATTAAAAGGAAGCTTTATTGAGTTAAGTACCCTTGTGTGCAAAAAAAATATTTTAGGTTGTGCTTATAGGGTTTAAAAAGGCATTGTAATGGGTTGTGATCTCCTTTTAAAAGTCAGAGATTCCATATTTATTAGATGTCATCTCTCTATGTGTTTTAGATGGTTGAAGAGTAAACTGTATACATTTAGATATGAACTACTATAAAAATCATTCTGTTCATTTATATTTTATTTCTACAACATTAATTATTAAATTTGATAATAGTTCACTAAGTATCTTAAAAGGTTCAATTCACCCCCCCCCCCCCCGACCATTAATCCATTATCATATTAAGAACTATCAATTGGTATCAAAGTGAGTCACCTATATTTGGAATATTTATATTTTATTTCTTCTAATCAAATCCAAACTTAATATTCTAGGGGAAAATATCTGTTAGAAATGGAAATAACTTGTTCAAATGATGGTTGGACACCTCAAAGACCTCTACACCTTTATGTAAATTATTATGCCTGCTGTCCGTCTCACATGGAGGATTTTTTTTAAACACTTGATCATTGGTAGTTGGACAATTAGGCTAAACCGTATAAACTTTCTAAAGTTGATCTTGAATCATTAGTCGGTAATAATGCAGTAAAATATGTTCTAAATTATAAGGTGATAAATATTTTGTATTGTGAAATTAATATGAATATGTATAGTCATATTTCTATATGTAAAACATCAAATGAAATCTGAAAAATACTAAAATTAACTCATCTAGGTTTGGATAAGTTGATAAGAACTAAATTAGGCATGCTAAGAAATGATTATTGAGAATTAATATGGGATAAGAAGAGATAAATGACCAACTGTTTCAAAGATTTACAAGTATTTTAAATGGAATGAGTGTCTTGGGAGAAATGTAGATAATTATATCCTAGTTAAAATGGTTTTAATATCCTTACCTAAAAAAATTGATGATAACAAGGTATAAATTGATTAAAATATGAATTTTAAAGAGTATACTTTAGATGAGTTTATTAGATATTTATTACCATATTAATTAGAATTGAAAAATATTTATCAAGAGGAAGATTTGAAAAATAAAGGTAATTTTTTTAAATAAAAAATTCATATTACCACTTACTCTTAGAATTATAAAATGAAAATAAATGAAAAATAACTAGTTCTACAAGTTTCCCAAGGGAGAAGAAAGAAAGGCTACTCAAGAAGAAGTAAAAAACAATTACCCATGGAATAAATAAAGCAAGAAAGGAAATGATGATAATGAATTAATCTATTATGAATGCATGAAAGATGGCACATCAAACCTAACTACCCATGAATCAATAATGATAATAAAAATAGATATTAGTTCAATAGATAAATTAAAGAAATGGTTTCTATTTAGAGTTACACTTCACATTAATATTTGAGTGATGAATCTGGTGTATGAAAAGAATCGAAAAAACTATGCTTAATGGCATCATCAAAACAGGTAAATTAGTCTAATTGTTCTTTTACTTATGATTCTAAATCTAATCCTTAAAAGTATGACTTGTATAAAAAGACTTATAGACACAATCATAAGTTTAACAAGATTATGGTATAATAAAATAATCTTAAGAATAAATATATGGAATCCCTCATTGAAAATAAAAAACTAATAAATAATCCTTCGAGATCAAATAATAGATTATGCGCTAATCCAGAAAGTTTTCAACATAAAATTAATAAAATTAAATGTTATTATTTTAAATTTTAAGAAGATCAAAGAATAAATTTGATTCTATTTTTTAATAAAATTATAAAATTAGAAATTAAATTGAAAGGTTAAAGGTTGAACTATCCATTTTTGTTCAAAGGAAATTTAGTTATAATAAAATTTTGTATTTAAATAAGGTGATCAATAAGAAAAATTGTATTGGTTATGATAATATTTTAACCAAAATTCATAAAAAAAATTATTGTCAAGGGTTCAATTGGATGTGTATCTATATTAATATGTTTTAAATTTCAAATGAAATTTCATTATACAAATTAATGCTCCTTGAGATTTCCATGATATCCTAGCCACATCAAGGATTTTATTTCTAAATAATTTTCTTGTCGGTTACTTTTAAACACATATTTGAAATCTATATGTGCTTCCAAAAAATTCATATATTAATCCTATAAGATCCAAGATTTCATGGGTACTAAAGACTTTTTAAATCTATTTTTTTAGGAAACTTATCTTAGAAGCATAAAAAAGATATGTCTTACAAAGACAGTGGGTATTCATGACATATTAATTGTGATGTCTAAAAATTTATATATTTTAAGAAGGTTTATAGTGGTTTTGTTTCTTTGAATGATTACTCAAAAGGTAAATTAAAAGGTTTTGGAGAAGTTGGAATTTCAAATTAGTTTTTTATTTCAATGGTTTTACTTGTTGAAGGACTAAAAACTAATTTAATAATTATTTTACAAATTTTTTATAGTAATATGAATTTCAAATTTTAAAATAAAAAATGTATTGCTTTTAAAGAATAATTTGTCTTGTTTTATACAAAAAATAAAGAATAATTTTATTTTCATTAATTTTTATGAGTTTTTTTAATATAATGTAAAATTTTTAAATTTTTTGAAATATGATAATGTTTTGTGGCATAGAAGATTGGACCATCAAATTTTCATGTTGTTACACAAGCTTCGAAAAACAAAAATGTGTTAGATCTACCTGATTTAAAATTGGAAAACACATATATATGTTATTCATGGATAAAGGTAAGAAACATAAGGAGTCATTTAAATTTATTCATGAGGTACAAACATCCAGACTCCATAAAATATTAAATTTATATTTACTTGGCCCAATGAAAATAGCTAATCTTGGAGGGAAAAGGTATGTGTCTGTTATTGTTGATGACTATAGTAGATTTACATGGACATATTTCCTTCCACATAAATATGTGACTATATAAATTTATTAACCACTTTAAATTGGTTAAAAATAAAAATGGTTATTTAATTTTATTAGTTTGAACTGATAAAGGTAGTGATTTTTCAAATTTGTAATTTAATAATTTCTATAAAGATTATGGGTATAATCGTGACTTTTTATCTCCTAAGACCCCACAAAAAAGTGGTGTGGTAGAAATAAAAAATAATAATTTGAAAGAAGTGTCTAGAATAATGTTAAATGAGTATTCTTTGCCAAAATATTTCTAAACATAAGCTATTAACTCACCATGTCATCTTTCTAATAAATTTTTTTTAGAATATTCTTAAAGAAAAAACCTTATTAAATATAAAAGGGAATAAATCCTAGAATTATTTTCTTTATAGTATTTAGGTGTAAAGCTTTAATTATTAATACTAGATATTCATTGGAAGAGTTTGATTAAAAAATATGATAAGGGTATTTTTCTAGGATATTCTAATCCTAGTAAGAAATATAGAGTTTACAACAATAGAACATTGGATTGAATAATATTTACACGTTAAATTTTATGAAAATCATTTAAAGGAATTAAAATATGATTTAGTCTTGGTAGAGGAAGAGTTTAGAGATTTCAACTTTGGTGAACTTAAACATTCATATCCAGATTTATCCAGTGTATGGAATAATCTTTCTCGTGAAAAAACATAAAAAGTACATGACTATTATTTGGCTAATAAAATAATGTCTGATATTACTTCTGGTTTCAAAACCAAAAAATCCTTAAGAAATATTTTTCATTATTAATATTTTATTTCAAATTTTATACCTCAAAATGTGAAGGAATATTTATTTGATTCAAACATGATTATAAAAATTCATGAATAATTAAATCAATTTGATAGGAATAAAGTTTGGAACATAATCAAACCCACTAAATATCAAAATATTTTTGGAACCAAATGGATCATTAGAAATAAGTTAGATAAATCTATAGAAATAATCATAAACAAATCCAAATTATTATCTCAAGATTACAATCAGTAAGAAACAATATATGTTGAAGAATAATTTTCCTTGGTGTCTCCTTTATAATTTATAAGAATTATTTTGGAATATGCATATCAATATAGAATGAAAATTTTTCAAATGGATGTCGGAAGTTCATTTTTAAATGGATATTTTTATGAAATTTTTTTTGTAAAATAGCCCTCATATTTTTAGAATAAATCAAAACATAATCATGCTTTGAAACATTAAAAATATCTTTATGGTTTGAAATAATCTCTTCAAGATTGGTATGAGAGGTTTTAGTTATTTCTTTTCAATAATGGTTTTGAAAACATAAACTTTGATCCAACTCGATTTATAAAAATATATTCAAGAAATAGTTTAATTACTCTAATATATGTTGATGATATTATATTTTGATCCTCAATTTATTCATTTTGTAAAGAATTTTAAAATTTATTCTCCATGAAGTTTGATATGAATCTTATGGGTAAACCTAAGTTTCTTTTAGGATTATAAATACTTCAAAGAAAAGACTATATTTTTTGAAATCAATAAAAATATGCTAAACAATTAGTTAAAATGTTTAGTATTGATGGTTATAAAAGTTCAAAATGTTCCAATGATTACTTCATGTAAGCTATATTATGATGAATCTAGAAAAAATATTGATAATAAGATATTTTGATCTATGATTGGTAGCTTACTTTATTTATCATCATCTATACTAGATTTTATGTTTTTAGTGTCTATATGTGCTAAATTCCAATCCAATTAAAGGTTTCTAAAAGTATTATTATTTATGTTAAGGGCACTATGAATCAAAGATTGTTCTATCATGTACATACTTCATGTGAAATAACTAGATTTTAATATTCTGATTTTTTTGGTTGAAATATAGATAGAGAAATCACAATAGTTATGTGTCACTTTCTTGGTAAATTTTTAGTTTCATGTATTTACAAGAAACAAAAATCAATGGATTTATCAACTATTGAGAGTGATTATATTGTTGTTACTTACTGTTGTTTATAGTCTTTGTGGATTTAAAAAACACTTTCTAATTTTGGTTTTGTTTTTTGAAATGATCCAATTTATTGTTAAAAACTTCTACACTTTATATATTTAAAAATACCTCACATCTTTCGAGGACTAAACAGATTGATGACAGATATCATTTTTATATAGTTTTTATTTAAAAATGAAATATAAGTTTGGAATATGTTTCTATAGAAGACCAGTATGTTGAAATTTCTACTAAACCCGTATATTTAACAAATTTTTATAAAAACAAATTTGAACTTCGTATTATGGGAATTTAAATTTATTTTAAGGAGAGTCAAATTATTCTTCTGGGATACTTCTTCAATTATGTTTACTCACAAGCTAGTATGCATGTTCATATCTTATATTATGGATCCTTGAGGCTTATAAATTTTTTTAAAAGCAGTTTGGACTAATTGGGAAGGTTCAGAATTATAAGGGTTAGTTTCTTTCCCATTAATCATTTTGGGGAAGTTTTCTATGTTTTATTTTAACATTAGAAGGGTTAATTTATTTCCCAGTAATCATTTGATGCTAGTTTCCTATGTTTGATGTTAATATTAGAAGGGTTAGTATCTATCTTAGTAATCATTTAGGGGGATCTTTTTTGTTTAATATTAAAATTATAAGTCTTAGTTTCATTCCTAGTAAAGTTTATCTATCTTAGGGGTATTATCTTTAACCTTAAATTGTTGGTACATTTAATAATGGTAAATTTTTTTAATCTTTTTATCAATTACAAAAATGGGGAGAAGTATGGATCTTGTTTTGTAATTTTAAATAATGGGAAGAATATTAAAGTGTCTCTTAACCACTTTTTTATTTATGTTTTGATAATTAAAAATAATTATTTATTGCATAATTATAATTTCTCACATCTTTTATTTAAATATTTTTATTCCCTTTAACATGATTTTAGAAAATTGTTTTTAGGCTAACTTTATTTATAATAAAACCTATAGTTTATAATTAATTTCTTATATGATGTTTTTATTTTTCATTGATTTGGGGAATTGATTTTGTAAAACAATAACTATATAGGATAATATCACATATACTTTGAGTATGTTGATTAATCTATTTTGAAAAATTTTTATAAGTATCAAGAGAAAACATGAAAAAAAATCCAAGAGGCTATATGAAAAAAAAAGTCCAAGTGACTGTATGATAAAATGCCAAGCAACTGCATAAAGAAACTTGACTAACCACACGACTATAGATTGACTATAATACATGTAGTCAAAAAAATTATAAACTATTGAACCGACCACATAAAGTCTCTCGATCAGTCTCAAGGTTTCCAATCAACCGTAACATAAATTGGTCTAACTATTTAATCGAATACATGAATATATTTAACCGATTGTGCTAAAATAATCGACAAAACATTGTAAATCGAATCGACTTCACATTTAAGTTGATTGATAAAGTGAATAAAATAATGAATTACTATAAAAAGTGATTTATAGTGATCTTGGACCTATTGAAAGAAATGAACGACCACAATATAAAACTATTATGCCTTAAGGGGGTATTTCTTATAATGCTTTATTTTTCTTGTTTCTTATACATTTAGATTTTCAATAAAAAATTAATTTTTTTATCAATTTAATCATTTATTAATTACTTGTTAATTGTTTTGATACCAATGAATTTTATATTGAATAATTTAGTATAGAATTAAATTATCCCCATGTGAGTTAAAGTCTGACATTGGTTTCTTAGAAATACATGAGTTTCAAATTAAAATTGTTTGTAATTTTAATATATTTCCTTGTATGCTTTATGGGATTATTTAAGTGGATTTAAATATTTTTTATTTTGGATTGCGGTGCTATATTAATTATTCTAATGACCTACACTACAAAACATATTTTAATGTTATAGATCATTAATGTAAACCATGTGGGAATATTTTTTCATAGACATTCAATAAATGAGTAACATGTTTCTTTGGGAAGGATGAAATGTAACGGGATTCGTGATTTTTAATCTACTGTATATGAAAGAACTCTGTATATTGAGTTTGAAAAAACCAATGTAATTCAATGAGGTTGAAAAATTATTGAATTGTATTATGAAATACACTTTTTCAATAAATTATTACTTTCAACTGAACATCAATCTTTTGATCCATTATTATTGAAGATAATGTTACTTCCTCGACACTCTGATACTTACTTGTTCATTTGGTTTTTTTGGTTCTTACTTATTTATATTTTTTTTCTTAGTCATGTTTGGGTTATACTACCCATAAAAGGCAACATTAAGGTTATAATAAACCATAAAAAGGTATGGTTTCTAACATTATTAGAAAAAGGTAGGGGATTCAGTTATTCCTTGGTATGGATAAAGTTAGGGTTTGTTTTCTACCACCACTTAAAAAGGTAGGTTCAAGGTTGTCCATCTAGGTGTACAAAAGGCGAGGTGATTGGATTGAGACATCATGTGTGAAAAAAAAATTGTTTTTGGTTGTCCCTATAGAGTTTAAAAAGGAATTATGATATTTAAACATATTATTAATACTAATTTTATCATAAATTTAAAGATAATAAATGATTTTATGGGTTAGAAGAAGAAAATAAATAAAAAATCTAGGTTGAGAACATTACTCCCTTTGGATGTTCTCCCTTAAGTAACACCTTAAGGTTCCTTATATTGCTCTTTTAGAAATACCAAGGTTTCTATGACATGGTTAAAAGGTTAAACAGAGACTATGGTATATTTCTGTTAGATATATGGATTTTAAATTCTTGTAGAAATGTGATTTAAGTGATCCCCTTTTATAAGTAAAGAAAATAGAACTTTTTCAAATACCAATTACCTTTTCAATAATGGCATGACACTATTAAAGGGTCAATGGATTCAAAAGTGATAAATAATAGAGTGGGGTGAGCTATTAAATCCTATACCACTCATTTACACACATGTTTAAAACATTTTTCAAGTCTTTTACCACTATATTTTTATATTTTATGATTTTGGTTTTTACCTTGGTAACTAGTTTCTACCCTAGTAATTTATATTTTATTAAAACTATAAGGTAACCCCTCATACCAAATTTTTAATTTATAAAAATAAATTTAATATCCATATAACCCATTTCAATTTCTAAATAATTTAAAAATAATTTTAAATTAAAACATTTAATATATAGAAAAATTATTTTGGAGAAAAAATGTTCTTTTCACCATTAAGTGTTCTTAATATTATATAAAATTAGTTAAAAATTAAACGAGTGATAATACATTTTAATATATGTGTAAAAAAAATTATTAAATAAAATAGATCAATTTAATTAATGGATAAAAATTTTATTGCATTAATAAAACAATTCTTTTAAAATAACTCTTTCACCACCATCATGTCCATTAACTTTAATATTAGTAACCATAATTTCATAATAAAAAATTAAATTGTCCTTATTAAATATTATTATCATGTTGATATAAAATATAAAATATATTTTTTATATTTAATTTCTAAAAGTGATGAAAACTAATTTTTAATACAAGTGAATAAAAACAATTTTTATAGTAAAATATTACTTAAGTTTCCAAAACGATAAACATGGGTCTTATAAATTCAACAAAGTAGTTTAAATAAATCACTTTAATCCTTAAAAATATTTTTGGTCTAATAAAAATATTAATAAGTTTTTAAGTCACAATTACTTCATGATAAATTTATTACAATGTTAGTAAAAATGGTATTTTTTACTATTCACCTAAAAATCAACTATTTCATGAAAATATTAAAAATTCTTCCTAAGATAATTTTGAAACTATTAATTCAAGAATGAAGTTCATTTTGAAAAAATAAAATTCTAAAATTTAATAATTTAATTTTTTAAAATAAAAACATAAAAATATAATGAAAAATGTTTTCATGGGAAAATAAATTTTTAAAATATTAACTATTCTCATTCTTATTTACTATCAATTATTAATAAATTTTTTATTAATATATTATTCATATTAAAAACATATTTTATCCATAATGTATTTAGTATATTAAAATAAAGTGTATAAATTCCAATTTTAGAAAGGTTTAATTCTAAACTATAAATCAATCTTAGTGGTTATTTAGCAGCACTGATTGAATTTTATCAATTCCTTAGTATTAATAATGATCTTTAATTTTATTTATATATATATTTCATAATTAAGTTACATAAATTTTTAGCCACCAATTCTATGGCCTCATTTCGACGGTTATATACTTTTATGTGGTTCGTTTTGGTTTCGGTGTTGCGTCTATCACATGTTATCAAATATATTAGTTTATAAATGAATATATAACTTAAAATCTATTGGTGTTATATCCCCCTAAATAAATTACATCCTCACAATTTTAATTATCTCTTACTAATAAAATTAGTCAAGGATATCTAAAAGATAAACATAAATCAAGATATATTTTCAAATGAGGTGTCTACCTTAAAATCTAAGGTATGATAAAGAAAACATATTTTCTCCTCATCGTGTTAACCAATTTATTTATCTTTCCTTTTCAAATTTTTCCTCTATTACCTCATTTTACGCACATGATGTATCTTATTGTTCCTTTGAGATATTCTCTTAGGTATTTATTACCATATTTTATATATATATGAAATTTAATCTATTTTCCTTCAAAATACTTATCACCCAAACATCTATGATTTTAAATCCTTTTCTTCTTTATTTTGTTTTAGAATTAAATTATGTTTATGTTGTTAATTATAATTCATAATAGTGACTTTCACGTCATCACAATATTTCTCAAACTAGTTATTATCCCATTTGGTTTCTCATTAATACCATCACTAAATTATCCAATGTGTCCATTGTTAACTTGGTTCTTTATAGCTCCATTAATTTCTAAAACAAAAAGAGTTAACATGAGTTATGAGAAATTATCATCATAAGAGAATTGTGAAAAAAATAACCTCCATCATGTTATCTTATAATTCATTTTAGTTCAATCTATATCACTATTGATTTAACCTATGTTTCTTTAGTTTTGATACAATAATCCTCTTAATAATCAAAAATATCAGTTCCAAATTACCATGGACTTTCTTACAATATTCTAAACTCAAAAATCATTGAAATATATGTTACTAAAATTCAAATCACCCATTATCCATAAAGTCACATATCAATTAATATATACCTTAACTTATGAATATATATGTTTTAATATATTTTATCTATTTCCATTATCCTATTAGGTTCTCTAATGATTATATTTAAATCCATCATAATGGACTGTAAGAAGTATATAAATCGTCCAAAGCATATCCCCTATGAGTATCTAGCCAGGTGTGCATTATTAGGCCCACTCATCATACACTTTGTGAAGATCGATTTGATACTTAACAAGCCCTTTTAGGGTGATTACACCTAGGTGAATTTTTTACATAGCCGCATCCACCTTCCAACATCCATATAGGGATGTGATTACTAGGAGACCACACACTCCATACTTTTCAAAAATTTAGGATATTTTTCTATAATTAGACTCATACATAGTTTTTTCACTAAATTTATCTCATCTTATTACCCAATCAAAATAAAGTATTCAATATAACCTCAATTAACCTAAAGGGTTGTCTATACCATTGAAATTATAGTCAACTGTAAACATACTAACCCGTGATGGTATCTAAAACACTTAGATTATCCTTAAATAAAATCCTAACCTCTAAAGTTATCTAACCCTACTCTGATACCAACTATGACAACCCAAACATAACCATCTAATAATTACATGACTTATATTAGATATTTCATTGAATAAATTCCCATAACATTTTATGTTTATAGATTTATAGAATTATGATAAAATGTTAACTAATAAATCCCATGTATTTCAGAACTAATGTTTATTTTCCTCTCTATATTAAGAACTAATTAATCCATGCTAATTCTTCAACATCTCTGAAAAATTCTCCACACAAGCTATTTTATTCTAGACATATCATGTGTAATACTTTTCTTCATAAACTAGGAAAATTGAAGAAAAAGAAGGTTGAGTTCAATCACTTAGAAAGGAAAAGTGTATACCATAAGCCATCATAGAATAAAAAATCCAAGAAGAATATGGTAGGAAATAAATGATAATGAAATAATTCCATATAACTGATCGTGATAGATTGAAACAAATCCATGGTTAACAATATAAATTAACATGTGGATGATAATAACTAATCTTATGGTGATAAAATGCATAATTTCAAACATCATGATCTTTAACATTAAGTTCTCAACCAATACATTATTCTTGTTGTCAAGATCACAACCAAGACATCATGCTTGGATTGGGTCTACATACACTAAATACCCAAACCTTCTTTCTCACGAATCCAACCGATTCATCGAGGGGATATATAATATCAGTACCCACCCATCACTTATTTAATTCCATTGCATTCACCATATGAAATATTTGGTTAATAACATAATTTACAATCAAATTTTATTAGTAATCCATAAAAAACCATATTGAGATACTAATATATGGAATGTAAAAACTTTTATAGTAAATGAATGAACAAATTCTATCTATAAAAATAAGGTGTATGGTTAAATAATACATAATAAAATTTCTTGAGTAATCAATAAACATCTGCATCATAATAACAAGTATATCGATTGTTAATATTTCCCCAATAAATAAGTGTAATAGATTTCTATGTAATAATACTAAAACTAAAACTCTATAGAGTGATGGTATATGGTTTAGAAAATAATTTTCCAAAATCAATCAATTCATGGTTATTTAGGTGGATTGCCTTCAAAAAAGTAATGAAAAATATGGTATTCATAGAAGAAAGGAATTGGAAGAAAAATCATTCCTATAAAAGAGGATGGTTTGGAAAGATAGAGATAGTGATGGATCATTTCTATTGTATATATTTGATTAAAATATTTGAAAAGAATTCAAAAGTTGTAAGAAATTGCCTTAATCAATTATTGATGCATGGATAAGGACAATCATATAATAATCCAATGAATATGATCATAGTAGAGGGGGATTCCTGACCGAAAATAAGAGTTATGATCAGTTTCCTTACAATGGGTCAATAATGAGTCAAGGGGGGAATAAAATATTGATAAGACATGTAAACCCCAAAAAAACATAGTATAAAAAAATTATGGGGGTTTTATAAAGAAATGTCATTCAAATTTTCCAAATTTATTATCTTTGAATGGAAAGATTGATTTTGGAATTGAGATTGGAGAAGAAACCATTTTAGCTTGGGTAACATTTTAATAATAAAACCCTCTATGATAGAGATATTGAAATTCAACTTAAAATATCATGAATTAAATATAATTCATGATATAAAATAAAAAAATAGTTATTATGCACATTATTGTATAAAACAAAAGATGTCTCAAAGAAAGGAATTTGAGATAAAAAACTCTTGTTGTAGTGGTAAGGTAAGAATAAAGAGAACGAAAAAGGGTTACCATGAAATGGAAATTAAAATATCATATAATGAAATATATTCAAAATAATTTGAAGAAATTAGGGAATTAAATACACCATATAAAAGAAATTGTGTTTCTCCATATTAAACATGACTTGTGGAATTAAAAATAGAGATAAATAACCCTTAACTTTAATCACACTTAGTTGAATTTGCTCTAACCTCCGGTATAAAAAAATAACTATCTTAATCACCTATTTTATAAAATTAGTAATAACTATAAACTTTTATAAACATAATCTATAATTATTTATTACAATTATATTATTTATTTAAATTTTATTTTTATCATCGGATGTTATGAGTCTCGATTGTTTATCTTATACTAGCTTTGTAATGGAAGTGCCAATTATTATTTATAGATTAAAATTTTATAATTTTGATATAATTATAGGTACTTTAATATATGTTTCATAAATATTTATAATGTTCTAATTTTATTTCATTTTTATTTTATTTAAAATATGTGATGATGAAATTAGTGACGATCTTATTTTGATAATTTTTAATGAATAAATGAGTGGTAAATATATAATTAGTCAAATATTATTTTATCCTTTCAAGAACCATAAACCAATAATTATTTTTTCATAAATTTATAATAACACTATTATTTAATTTTCCATAGTCATCCATGATAGATATTTGTAATTTTTTTCTTGTAGGTGGTTAAACTATCATAAATAAGAACAAGTTATAATCTTTGGGTGAGTATGGTTAAGAAAGTGATTATTTTTTAATAATATAAATATTATAGTAGTATAATGGTATTATTTAAATTTTATTAAGCTAGTTAATAATATTATAATATATTTTTATAAATAGGATAAGGCTAGATATAAAAACAAAATATGTCACTTTTGTGGGAGGTAGTAATGTGCATGTAGCATGGATGAAACATTCATTTTTCATAGATCATGAGGAAGATACAGAATATTTTATAATTAAAAAATCTTAATAATGTGATAAATATCATATCAATACCTTAATTATACATTTATAACCATATGTGTAAGTTGGTGATGAAAAAAAGTGCATTGTTTATGGAGGTGGTAGTTCGCGCATATGCATGACAACGTCTTCATATTTCGAATGGTTTAGGAGGAAGGTAGATATTCCATTAGTATAATAAAATTTAATAATACCAATAATACTGATTTTATCATTCTTTCATGGATTATAATGGACTTAAATATGTATAAGAATAAAAAAATAAGATAACAAAGTTGAGAACATTACCTCTTCCTTTTGATGTTCTCCCTTGGGTAACACCTTAAGGTTAATTAACTTGGTATATTAGAAATAACAAGGATTCTAATACATGGGGAGATGGTTTATGAGATACTAAGATTGGTTTTTCATAGAGTTAAGGTGTAAAAAACTGGCCAAGTTTACCATTCGAACCGACACTCAAACTAATCCACCACTATCATGAAGGGCATTCTTGATACCCACGAGCTGGTAACTAGTGCTTGGGAATCACAAGAACACAATTAAAAATTATTTTTCCCAATAATCAGAGTTTATAAATAATATAATTTCTACCAAAAAAATTCATGACACCTCTATAAGTCAAACATCCATGCTAAAATATAATAAGCATAAATAAAGAATCAAAAGATAATAGATATATTAAATAAACTCTCAACCCACCCTCCAAACACCCTCCCCTGCAGAAAATTCTCCGATAGTTTCTATCCTAGGCCACTATAATAGTAATACACCTCCAATCATAAAAATAATTAAAGTACTAAATGAACAGTGAAATAAAGTAAATTTAAATGAAATGAATAACTGACATACCCTCATGTGACTATACTAGTCACCATCCAATCACAAACAAACAGTTCTCCAATAGTGATCATAAACTAAACATAAAACTATGATATGAATATAGGTTTGAGAAAAAAAATGTTCAGTAGTTCACCACCCTTGAAAACTATGGAAACCCCTAAGTAAAATAGTTTACAAAATTTTAGTTTAAAAAAGGTATATAGGTTTTCACATACTTTATAAAACAAATACAAATAATATGACACATACATATTATCAACCAACCATCCTTTGTAAATAAAAAATCAATAGTAATTAAAAAATTTAAATTAATATTTTTAAACCTAGGAAAGAGGGCCTTAAAACCATAGAAAAATAAACCAAATCACTATTTTTTCATCTTCCCCAATAATATCATGAAAAATCCTTTTTCAAAAACAATATTAAGGGAAAACAATTTCCTAAAAACCCTTTTAAGAAAACCAAAACCATTTTCCTTTTTAAGAATCACTTTCAAACCATATAAAAATAACTCATTTGAAAGTAAAACAACACACACTCCAAGTGATGCATACACTACACAAAGGGACCTAAACATTAATGAAACACAACCAAGAAATTTAATCAATTATCAAACATTCAAGGAGAATATGATTGAATAACAAATCTAAATCCCATAAAGTTCCCTATTAAGGACCTAAGAATCGTGATAAATATCCATAGGTTCTAGTAATATAGGACTTGAACTGGAAATTAGGAACCTAGGCTGGCACTACGAAACCTATCAACATCCCCGGTAGCCTTATCAAACTATCTAGAAATAAACATCCCAGGAGTGAATTCACTATGATGGTCCATAAAAAAGTTGCTAGCTCCCGATCGACTACCCTCTTGGTAAAACTTTTGGGGTGTATCTAGGAAACATTACATGGGTAGTCTACTACTAAACACTAGGTATTTATCTTATAAATTCCACCTACTATATTCCTATGACTCCTATGACAAGTCAAATGTAGGTTAGTAATCAATAATCACAAATATCAAGTATTAAACATTTAAATCTACTCACACCTCACCTCTTAAACCCTCACAAGAAATAGAGTCAATCATATATCCATTTATAAGCATCAAAAAAATGCATGAAAATATAAAGCATACCCCATGGGGAAACAATATACAATTGGAAAATAAAACACACAAGTCTCAAAGAGGGTCTCACGCATTTATAAAACCATTTCAAATAAAGTGAAAACTATTCTTTCAAAAAAGTCTCAGAGAGTTAATCAGTTTTCACACTATTCAAAAATGGAATTTCAAATGTCCTTTGGAAACTTATTTTTTTAAAGCACACTTGTAATACCATTTGGAAAACTAACCATTTTAATAAATTCCTTTTTAAAAAAGACTTACTCCATTTCAATAGAAATCAAATGGTTCTAAGCACCCTTTCAAAAAAACCAAACTTCCATTTTTAAAACATTAAGGAAACCTCAAGACCCAATGGTATTAAACATTTAAAATGAGGTATAACCCTATATTTTTTATAAAACATTACTTTAAAACATCAAATCCCATTTCTAAAATGATAACGACATCAAATATGATTTCAAAACATTTAAATCTCTTTAGTAAGGCCAAACATGCATTTAAACCAACATTTTTCATGCAACTTAAGTACATGCCAAGTCCTTAACCCATTTTAAATACAATTAATCCCAAAAATGGAATCTTGTATACATAAAATTTCATAAGAAACAATTCAAAGTACTATACTCATTTTGGAGGAGACACTTGGGAAATTTCATGGGCACTTGGAATGCACCATTAGACCATGCCAAGCATAGAGGCCATTCAAATACCAATTAAAGTATACTAAGGGCACATAATATTCTTCAAAATCCATAATAAATAATTTTAATCATATAATAAATTTATAAGATGTAATAAAATGGAGTTCTAAAGAAACACCTACCTCAAATCAATGGTAACTAAGCTGGAATGTGTCACCTTTGAGGAAGAACACGCAAACATGAAATAAGATAACCCAAAGAACCCATTTCATTCCTTAGCATTAAAGGAATCACAAAAATCCTTTAAAACCAAAACCCATATGGTTCAGTCGAATCAAAACAATGACTAAGAGGAATAAAACCAAAGTTAAAAGGAGAAATTACGGAGGTAGAGGATCTAACTTGGGGATTCAGCCAAGATTCATGAAGAAACCATGAAGAACCGCCATTAAAGGTGGGATCTAAGGAGAGGGGAGACCGTGTGATGATGGTAATTTATCCTGGGGGTGTTGTGATGAGAGAAAAGGGTGGGGAGGGTCTGAAATGACCTAAAATAAAATAAAGTAAATTTTAGAATTTCCAAAAAAAATAAACACTAGAAAACCTTCACGGTTTACCCGCATGGTTTACCAAACCACGAGGTGCCCACTAGACACCACAAAATCACCTATTACAATTAACATAGGGCCTCACATGGTCTAACTAAACATTTTCCAACCATGCCAAATGTAATTGTCCCATTAACAAACCCCAAAACATGGTTGTCATATAGTTACTGATAACTGTATGCAACACGTGTACATAAAAAAATTCCAAAACAATAAAACTCAATCCCATGACTTCTAAAATTTTTAAACAACCCAAAATGAATTTAAAATAAAATATAATAAAACAAAAAAATTATAGGTGGGTATCATGATTCTCCTCACCATGACACTTTCTTCCCCCATAAAGTACATATTCAAGATAAAGGTTATGAAAAAGGAGGAAGACTTGTCACCTATTTTTAATAAGTGAAAGGGTCAGGGAAAACTCAAAAATCTTAGGACCAAGGAAACCTCAAACACGATTCATCCTCTAAGGAACCACTAAAAGACCTCAAAAAATTATAAAAAACTTAAAAAAGAATCAACCATGAGCATCCAACAGGAAAATACAAATGAAGGGAGACCAAACCAAGGTCTCCCCACCATTTAGAACTGATCTAAATGATGAAGAATCAGATGAACACACCTACAATAGGATAATCACCTAGATAACCACAATTTCCTAAAAATAATAAGAGAGCCCAAATTATTCCACTAACCATGAACACTTATAATGTGGTCATATCCTTAAATGGAGCATAGTCCAAGAAACACCCAAATTACCCCAAATCCAAGGAGCATCCATAATCCTAAGATCAGTTCTCTAAAATGAATCCTAGACAACACACCTAATGAAAGCAACGGTCATGAAACCAGGTTACCAAAACCATTACATCTCAAAACACCCAATGTAAGAAATGATTAAACACATGTATCAATCACAGTAATGACATAGACCCAAACATTGGATCATAAACTTAGATAAAATGATGTAAACTTGGACCACACGCCCTGTCTATCCTCTAATCATGATCCTAACTAGATATGAACTGACACTAGTCAGTGCATAATCTTAATTGGTTCCTTACCTATTCTATCCACTTGAATCAATCACCCAAGACCAAACCACATCCAAATAATGAATCAAAAATCATGAAAGTCCCTCACCACAAGTCTAGCATCACCAAAATCTACCACACAAGTCACAAAGAGTAAGGGGCATGAACAAATTCAAACAACCACCACTCAAACAAAATCCCATAGGAAAATACACTGATCCGTGATCCAAAACTGCTCACAAAACAGAAACCAATAGAAAATCATCTAAAATTATATAAGGCACTAAACTCATCGATCACAAATCCTCAAAAAAACTATCATCATAAGATAAATATTTCACCCAAAATATCAAGAATATATATGCTTATCAATTCACCTGACTGAATATCCAAGGCTCACCTATCCTAGTTTCCCAAACAATACTGATAGCCAACACACTATCACATCACTGAAAAGGTAAATAGAACTTGTAAGTCCACTTAGAATCTAGAAAATGACCAAAAAAAGAAATAACTACATCAAAATATAAATACTCCACCCTCACCTACACATTTCTTGGAGGCATAATTTTCGCAAAATGGAAAATAAACTCAATATGGTCATGTTCCTTAAATAAAATCAACCAATCACAACCCACATGGAGGGAAAATTCTAAAAACACAATAAATAAAGGGATATCACATACCAAAACCTCATTATTTTGAAAACCACCACTTTCCTGAAGGAATAAAAAACATTTCTCAAGAAAATTAAACTTATATTTAGAAACTACCAACTCCTTTGTAAAACAAGGCACTCACTCAAGCTTCCCAAAGATCATCCTTTAAAAAATTTAAAAACACTTCACTCCTCTTTAAAAAGGTTTAAAATCAACCACCACTTCATTTTAATTAAATGAAAATAATAACTTTTAAAACACACCCCAATAGATTCCAAAAACCCCTTGCACTAAAATCATTAACCATATATAAAACCAAATTTTTTTTTGAAAACCCAATCTTATTTACCAAACAATCACAAAAGAATAATTTTCAAACTAAAATTCTTTCATCAAATTCAAATCCTTTTTATAAAGACACTAAAAGGCTTCCTTTCAAACCGCAATCATTTTCCATAAAATCCTCCTTTTCAAAAAAACCAATTGACATGAAAATCACACTAAAATGAGGCACGCCATAAATCTATAAAAACCCGATAAACATCATTAACATATCACAAGAATCACCTTTACTCATCCCTCTCCACTGAGGATTATTGGTTCTGGGTGCTTTCAAAGCATGCTTTGGTGGGTGATATATTAAAATTTCTTTTAATAATCATTTCCTAAAACCAAGAGTGTGGATATTAGATGTCAAATTTATAATTAATTAATTTAATATACGAATAAATAAATACCAGGTCTAAGGAAATTTCTTTATTGATGATTTTTTATCATCCAAAAAATGCCCTTCCTTATTTTCTTCATTGCGCTTGCAAGGATCCAAGGGTAGAATCCCTCTAGCAGTGATCCACGCGTGCTTCAATGGTCTTCGAGCAATTCCACTCTTTCTCCAGGCGCTAGCATGGTGAATAAAATGTCTTGCATTGTTCATTATTGATCACTAATTATTAGGTCTTGAAGAAATTATCTCTTGGGTTTCTTGTTATTGAGAGGGAGAGAGGAGGAGGATTTGAGAGAGAATTTGTTGTGCGCAATAATTCTCTATTCCAAAACATGGAATTGGTTCCGAATAAATTACACAAAAGATGTAGCCATCTATTTATAGAGATGGGATTTTAGTTACAAAATTTAATTTCATAATATCCATTATTATTATTTTTTAGTGTACAAACTTTTACAAAGTGGATAAATAATATTTACCGATTTGTAAATAATTATTTTATCGCCAGGCGCAGTCTAGGTCCATTCGAACTCCTATTGTATTTATTGAAACCCCAAATAAATATTTTATTCTCTTAAATAAATATTTTATCCACAAACTAGTAAATAAATTTTTATTAAATATTCAATAAAATAAATAAATATATTTTATTCACAATATGGTGAATAAATATTCATTTAATTTATGCGATCATTATAACTTAAATAAAATTATTACTCAGTCTTGAGAATAATATTTATTACATTAATTAAATTCAAATATGATTTAATCAAGACCACCATAAATAATTAGTGTGTGACCCTCTAGGATTATTTCTCATTGGAATTAGGCGGGCTTGCCTAAAGTTCAAGATTACTATCTAGAAACACGTTAAGGCACCCAAGAGAAAGAACTTAAAGTTGCAATGATGATGACCACATATAAACACTCATTGTGTAATATAATCACATTATTACATAATCTCATCAAGCAGATTTGATGATGGTGTCATCAACCTATATGCTTGATACAAATCCTTTCTTGACTTATCCATTAATAACATTTCATTTGTGACGTACCCAATGTACCCTACTTCCATCCAACATATGACATAATGGTATTCATCAGAAAATCTAAGTGTGTGAGTTGTGACATGCATTAATGATAATATTAAAGTCAAAGAACCATTACACATGCTCGTAGATAGGAAATTATAATGACACCAAAATATGCAGAATTCTTTCTGGAAGGTATGTTCTCATAATCTCCCATCTTGGAGATTTCCAAGTGAGAACTTCATTAGAAGAAAACTCATATTCTTATGAGTACTCACACCTGATAGTATATATGTTATGTGTCCCATCATAGTATGTTATCCAATAGCAGGACTATATTAAGAATATTTTCATAGCACTTCAAGGTTCTCATCATAGTGGGGAACTACTATTCACTTATTAATGCAAAAAAAACTCCAAGAAATTATTATATTATGGTCATGCAGAACAATGAAAAATATGTAAAAATATGTTTAGTTTAATATTTAATATATCAAATATTCATGTAATCAAAGTAAAAAATGTTGGTTCTAGGGCACCAACTCCAACAAACTCCCACTTCGACTAGATCCAACTACCTATGACTTTCAGTCCACTAGACCTCGCATGATAATCATGTTTTTTCTGATTCATGGCTTTAGTCAAGGGTTCTACTATGTTTCCTTCTTTGGAAATACTTCTCACTACAACTTCACCTCTCTGAGAAAAATCCCTCAAGAGATTATACTTTCAAAGTATGTGCTTCATCCACTGATGTTACCTTGGATCTTTTTTTAGAACCACCACTATAGTATTATCACAACAGAATGTAATGGGATCTTTACTATTAGGTACCACATAAATCTATTGGATGAAATTTCATATCCAAACTGCTTCTTTAGCTGCTTCAGAAGCTGCAATATACTCAGACTCTACTGTAGAATCTGTGACCACAGCCTGCTTTGAGATCTTCCAACTCATATAACCTCCATTTAAAGTGAAAATTTATCGCCTTTGTTAATTCATGTCATCTCGATCAGTCTAGAAACTAAAATCTTCATATCATCTGATGAATAGTTACTCATCTCCTCTATAAACCAAAAATATATCCTTAGTATGCCTCAGATACTTAAGGATAGTATTGACTTCCATCCAATGGCGGTCACCTGAATCATCTTGGTATCTGCCTACTACACTTAATGTGTTGGAAACATCTAGCCTAGTACATATCATAGCATAAATGATTGGCCCAATAAATGATGTGTATGGAATCCTTGCCATTCTATTTCTTTCCTCATGGGTCTGAGGACACATTTTCTTGGAAAGATGAATGTCATGTGATGATATAAACAATCCCCTCTTGGATTGTTCTATACTTAATATCTTCATTATATTGTCAATGTATGTACTTTGACTTAGGATGAACAACCTCTTGGATCAATCATGATGGATCTTGATCCCAAGAATATATGTTGCCTCACCCAAGTCTTTTAAAGAGAATAATTTATTCAACCATCCCTTAATAGACTGTAAGACATGTATTTCATTTCCAATAAGTAATATTTCATTAACATATACTATTTAGAAAATTAATACACTCCCACTAAACAATTTGTATACTCAAGGGTCACATTCATTCTTTATAAATCCAAATCTCATAATGGATTCATCAAAATGATTGTTCCATGACCTGGATGATTTCTTTAATCCATAAATGTATTTTTGTGACTTAAATATCTTATTGGAATCCTTTGGAGTCACAAACACTTCAGGTTGTGTCATGTAGACATATTCCTAAAGGTTCCCGTTAAGGAAGGATATTTGGACATCTATTTTCCAAATCTCATAGTCATGGTAAACCATAATGGAAAGTATAATTTTGATGGATTTCAGCATTGAAACTGGTGAAAATGTTTCATCATTTTCAATTCCTTTACTGTGTTAAAACCATTTTTTAACCAGTCATTCCTTATAGGTACTAACTTGTCCTTCCATGTCTAGTTTCTTCTTAAATACCCATTTTCAAACAATAGGCTTTACATCCACTGTAGGATCTACCAAAATCCAGACTTGGTTTTGGTACATAAAATCCATTTAAGAATTCATGGATTCTTTCCACTTGGAAACATCTATTCCACTTACTATTTCCTTGTAGGTTAGAGGATCATTATTATTAACAAATAATGAGTCACCATCCTCAGTAACTAGAAAACCATACCGTTCTGGTTCTCTAACCTCTCTTGTACTCCTACAAAGTTATTTTATCTCTAGAATAGTTTCTTCTTCCACTAGGATTGGTGTAATATGATCCTATATAAACTCTAGTGTGCCTTGAGCATTGACTTCATCAAAGTTTATCTCACTCCCACTATCTATTTTGGAGATGTTCTCCCTCTCAAGGAATATGGTGATTCATTCCACTATAACCCTTTTTTAGGGGTCGTATAGGTAATATCCCCTAGTTTCCTTAAGGTATCCTATAAAGGTACACTTTGTGACTTGGGGTGAGATTTTTTTACCTGAATAGGCCTTAACAAATTCTTTGATTCCCCATACATGTAAATTCTATAACATGGTTTTTCTTCCACTTCAAAATTTCTATGGAATACCATTTATCAATTTAGTTGGTACTTGGTTTAGTATGCATTTTGTTGTTTGTAACACATATCCCCAAAAGGATAAGGGAATACTTGCATGACTCATCATTGATCTAACCATGTCGAACAAGGTGTGTTTCCTCTTTTCTCCCACACCATTCCACTGATGCATGTAAGGAGGAGTGAGTTGGGATAAGATCTCAAACTCCTGTAAGTAATCAATGAAGTATCGATTAAGATATTCTCTATCTCGGTCTGAGTGTATTTTATTAATATTTCAACCAAGATGGTTTTCAACTTCATTCTTGTATTCCTTGAATTTATCAAAATAATCTAACTTATACCTCAATAAGTAAATATATCCATATCAACTAAAATCATAAGTAAATGTTATGAAGTGTGAGTACCCACCCCTTTCTTCAATGGGAAATGGTCGACACATATCGGTATGAACTAATTAAAGAATCTATTTATACCTTTCACCTTTCCCACTAAATGGGGATTTGGTCATTTTTCCTTGTAAACATGTGTGACATACACCAACTGTTTTTAGTTCAGAAGAATCTAAATATCCATCTTGATTTAATTTTGTTGATCATTTTTTATTTACATAACCTAGCTAATTATGCCAAGGTTGGGTGTGGTATGAGTCATGTGAAGTAACTTCGTTATCTATTACCATTACTTAGTTCATGTAATCCAACACATAAATACTTTTATGTAAATGTGTCTTACCATAAAAAATGTTATCTTTATAAAATAAGAAACATTTATTTTCAAATTTGAAAAAGAATCCATATGTATCTAATACAGATAAGAAACTAATGTTTTTGGTAACTGAAGACATGTAATAACAACCCTTTAAAATTAAGATCACTCTAGTCAGCAATGTGAGGTGGTAGTCCCCAATAGCTACATCATCAAGTTTAGCTTCGTTGGATTCTCTTAGATCTACCTCTCCTCAATCAATTTTTTTGAATCTACTTGGTTCATGTATTTTAATTCATATGTGAGCACCACAAGATGTATTTAATACCCAATTTTTAGTAATATATAAATTTAAATCGATAATAAATACACCTGAATCTTCCCCTTTCTTCTTTAGTTAGGTGAATTTTTTCTTCCAGTGACCCTTATTTCCACATGATAAATAGATAGCATCATGTTCCCTTGCTTCCCCTTTGATATTATTCTTCTTGGAAGGTCATGAAGAAACTTTGAGATTAAATATCTTTTATTTCCCTTTCTGTTTGTTCACCATAAGGACAAAATTCTTTTCACGCTTCATATCTTTATAAACTTGGAGAAGGAGGATAAGAATATTTGGTAGAGAATTATCAATGTTGTTCATATTAAAATTCATAACAAAACTAGAGAAGCTCTGAGGGAGTGATGCCAGAATGGCATCGGTGACCAGTTTGTAGGGTAGTATAAATCCTAGAACCACAAGTCCCTCAATGCATGAAATGATCTTGACTACATGAGGCCCATATAGGGAACCCACTCCAAGCTTACTCTGAAAAAGTTCCTTGGAAATAACAAATAGTTCCTATATAGATCTCTCCTAGTAAAGTCCACGTAGGTTCTCAAGCATTCTATATGCATTCAGGTTTTCTTGAGACTTCATGAGTTCACTAGACATAGATGAAAGAATAAACATTAAACATTGATCGTATCATTCGTATTTTTTTCATAGACTAGGAACTCTTCATCACTCGCCTCTTGAGTAGGCGGATCAGGCATTGAGGATTCTAGCATGTAATATTTCCATTCATGGCCTAGAAGAACCTGAAGGCATCTAAACCACTCCTGGAAGTTATTATTAATGATGAGATTTTATTTATACAATATTGATCATAGGGATATTGATATTTTCATTTTATTCTATAATTAAAAGATCAGATCATTATCACTTTTCTTGATTAAGATTTTGTGAGAAATAATTAATTGATTTTATTAAATCTCCCACTATTTTATCATGTCCCAATATCCCTCTCCATTGAACTTGTAATATCTACTTTCTAAGACATTCTAGTGGTAAAGAACCATATTTTCCTTCGCATAACCCCAAAAAGGGTTGGTCAAGATATTTTGAAGGTATTTAGTTAGGCAAGTCTTTATTAACTGCGGGCTTTCAACTCCTTGATCTGTTGAGTGGACTCCACAATCTTGAAATCTTGACTTGTATTTTCTCAAAACTTTCCTCCAAATTACACCAAGTCTAGAAAGGGAAACTCCTTTGGATTTAAAATGGTTAATTCAACTCAAAACTTTCATAAAAACTCCCCTTATAAAAGTAAGTGTCCTAAAAAAGGTTGGTAAAACACATAGTTCTATTGTGTTTTGTTTCTAATCAAATAACGGAAGGCTTAGACTATCTTAATATTAGATTGAGGGATTTTATTTTATTATGAAAAAAAATATATCTTGTTTTATCTTTTATATGTCTTGTTAATATTTAAGTGGATTTTTACCTAATTAATTAACCATGTTTGGATAAAACATTTATGTATAATCAATTTTATTCAAATTTCATCTTTGTATGTTAATTCATTCATTTATGTGATCACAGTCTTGCATCAATAAATATAATTTTAATGCATTAGAAATAAAATGAATAAATAAATTAATTAATTAATCATGAGGTTATCTAATGGTTTATTTAATGAGTGGACATTAAATCAACCTATGACCTAGGGAAAATAACTCCTTATGTCGGACTTGGCATGATCTAGAGAATTACATGTGTCCACCTATGTATCACCAAGTTGGTGTCATTATGGTTCCTTATTGAACCTTCCCCACATGCCTTGGGATTCTCTATTATGGTTCCTTATTGAACTATCTAGATACATTGCGCATGAGTATACAGCATGTGCTCTAGCCGCACAGTGTGAAACCTAGTTTTACAGGCCAATGATTTGGCACTTCTCGATGGCATCTCTGGTCATTATTCATTAGTTCTTAAACATTTAAGAAAATTAAATACTTGACAAACATGATTAATATATCAATAAAATGTTAATTTAAATTGGATTAAAGAACAAATAACATGAAATAACATCTAACTATAATTGTGCATAGATCAACAATAAAATAAATAATTATAAATTTAAATGTGACCCCTCTAATAACACTTGTTGGTTCCGGGAATAGAAGAAGCATGTATTGGTGGGTGATATATTAAAATTTATTTTAATAATCATTGCTTGAAACCAAGAGTGGTGATCTTTCATGTCAAATTTGTAATTAATTTATTTAATATCTAGAGAAATAAATTCCAGGGCTTAGGAACTTTCTTCATTGATGATTTTTTATCATCCAAAAAGGACCTTCCGGATTGTCTTCATTATGCTTGTTAGGATACAAGGGTATAATCCCCATAGTGGTGATCCACATGTGCTTCAATGGTCTCCAAGCAATGAAACTCATTCTCTAGGAGCTAGTGTGGAGATTCAAATGTCTTTCATTGTTCGTTCTTGATCACTCATTTTTTAGTCTCAAAGAAATTCTCTCTTGGGTTTCTTGTTTTTGATAGGGAGAGAGGAGGAGTCGATAGAGAATTCATTGTGTGCAACAATTCTCTATTCCCAAACTTGGAATTGGTTTCAAATGAATTACACAATAGGCATAGCTGTCTATTTATAGAGATGGGATTTCAGTTACAAAATTTAATTGCATAACAGCCATTAAATATAATTACCATTAATGTAATCTTATGCCACATAATAATAATAAAATTATTATTATTTTGTGGTGTACCAATATGCGCAAAATGGATAAATAATATTTACCGACCCATAAATAATTATATTATCATCAGACATGGTCTTGGTCCATTAGAACTCCTCTTGTATTTATTGAACACCCAAATAAATATTTTATTCTCTTAAATAAATATTTTATTCAAAAACTTGTAAATATATATTTATTAAATATTTAATAAAATAAATAAATATATTTTATTCACAGTCCGGTGAATAAAAATTTATTTAATTTAGGAGGTCATTATAACTTAAATAAAATAATTTTTCGGTCTTGAGAATAATATTTATTCCACTAATTAAATTCAAATAGAATTTAATTAAGACCATCAGAAACACTTAGTGTGTGAACCTCTAGGATTATTTCTCATTTTCATTAAGCGGGCTTGCCTAAAGTCCAAGATTACTCTCTAGAAACGGGTCAAGGTACCCAAGAGAAAAAACTTAAAGTCACAACAAAGACAACTACATACGAATGCTCACTCTGTAATATAATCCCTTTGTCACATAATCTCATCATTCAAATTTCATGACAGTTTCATCAACCTATCTTCTTGATACATCATTTTCTACTATCTGAAATGAACTTTTTATTACACCATGGATGATGAATTTTGGGTGATGGTTCTATTTCAATCAAAGGGTCGAGATATCAACTTCCATAAATATGGAAGGGACAAATCCTTTCTTGACTTATCCATTAATAACAATTCATTCTTGACTTACCCAATCTACCCTAATTCCCTCCAACATATGGCATAACGGTTTTCATCAGAAAATATAAGTTCATGAGTCATGAAATGCATTAATGAGAATCTTAGAGACAAAGGACCATTACACATTCTCACAGATAGGAAATCCTGATGACACCAAAACATGCAGAATTATTACTGGCGGGTCTGTTCTCATAATCTCTCATCTTGGAGATTTCCAAGTGAGAACTTCATTATAAGAAGACTCATCTTCTTATGATTACTCACACCCGATGGTCTATATGCTATGTGTCCCATCATATTATGTTATCCAACTACAAAACTATGTTAAGAATATTTTCGTAGCACTTCAAGGTTCTCATCATAGCGGGGAACTACTATGACCTTATCAATGCGACAAATACTCTAGGACATTATTACATTATGGTAATGTAGAACAATGAACAACATGTAATAAGATGTTTAATTTAATATTTAATTCATCATATATTCATGTAATGAAAGTATGAATAGTTGGTTCTAGGAAACCAACTCTAACAAGGATCAAAAAAGAACAGTCTAAATAATAATCTAAATAGGATGTGAAACTATTCCTTACTTGACCATAGGGTTTTATGGGTTGTGGCCCATCCATACAACAATCCCTATAACATTCACAAGATCAAGTGTTTGGTCGTTGTCCCAATTTATCAGTCATATAAACCAAAGTCCTTCCACTAAAAATATTTATGCCCCCATACCAAAATCTAATCTGACTCCTAATGCAACTCAAACTCTTCCACTAACGACTAACACATAATTAGTGGTAAACCGAAAAAGACTGAATTAAAAAATAATATCCCTCTTCCCATGGTAACTAGAGAATTATCGTGAAGGTCGGTGATCAAGAATCCACTCATGAAGAACCTAGTGTGTCCTGATGAAAAAATTTAACTTGATCTTACCATGACACGCCAAAATAACAATAGGGATACTCACAAAATCTCCTAGGTTACTATTGATAATGGATCCACCTTTTATACCATTTGTAATGAACTAGACAATGGTGATATCTGAACCAACACCTAAACTAATTTTCCACTATGCTAAAGGGTTCCCCTAATCCCTACAGGTGGGAAACTAGTGAATGGGCCTCACACGAAAACACATGGGAATAATTTTTCAAAACAATCATAGTTTACCCATAATAGGATTTCTCCTAAAAATATCACATGAATATTCTATAAGTCGGAAACCCATTCCAAGATCATATAAATAGAAATAAACAATAATTAGATAACATATGTAGAAAATAAAGTCTTTAATAAACCTCTAAATGCCATATCCTATAGAAAATTCACCAAAAGAGCATATCCGTAGCCACCATAATATTACTACACCTCCATCCATAGAAATAAGCAAAGGTATAAAAGGATGGTAAAATAAAATAAAATGAACAACTGATATACCTCCATGTGACTACACAAGTCACCATCTAATCCCAAACAAATAGTTCCCCAAGAGAGATCATGAACTAAACATGAAACTAAGATATGAATATAGGCATGATTATAGAAATTCCAAGTAGGTCGTCACTCATTGAAACTATTGAAACCCCTTTAAAATATTTTATAAAATGTTATTTTGTACATAAGGTATAAAATAGGTTTTCACATGCTTTATAAAAAAAATCCAAATAACATGCCACATGCACATTTGAAAACAGCCATCCTTTTTATAAAATCAAAATCCAGGATAATTTAATATTTTAAATTAATATTTTTGAACCAAGGAAAAATTTCATTAAAAAATAGAAATAAAAACAAAATCACTATTTTCCCTCTTCCCCAAGCATCTCATGAAAACTCTTATTTTATAAACAATCTCAAGGAAACACTATTTCTTAAAAACTCTTTTAGGAAAATCCAAACCATTTTTCTTTTTATGCCACACTTTCAACCCATATAAAAATAAATCATTTTGAAAGTAAACCAACACACACTCTAAGTGTTGTATACACCACACAAATTCACCCAAACATCAAGAAAAATCAATCCATGAATTCAACCAAGTAATGGTTCTAGTGGTCAAATGATCTAGGGGGATACAATCGAATAAAAAAATGAAATCCAATAAAGTTTCCTAAGAAGTAACTAAGTGTCATGGGAAACATCCCTAGGGTCTAGTAATAAATGACATAAATTGTTGAAAATGAAATTATTCAAGCACTATTGAACCTACAAATATCATTGATATCCTCATCATAATTTATGGAAATAGATATCATATGAAAAAATATGCTAGGACAGACCATAAAAATGTTTCTAACTCATGACTCGCTACCCTCTCGTTATAACTGATAGGGTGTATCTGGGAAACATTCCATGTGTATCCTACTACTAAACATTAGGTATTTATCTCCTACATTTCACCTTTTATATTCTTAAGACTCCCATGATAATTCAAATAGATGTGATTAATAAATAATCACAAATATTAAGTATAAAACATTTAATAGTACTCACACCTCATCTATTACACCCTCACAAGAAACAGGCCCAATCACATATCCATACATAATCATTAAAATATACATGCCAATATAAATCATACCCCATGGGTTCACAAGCCACAATACGAAAAGAAAACACACATGGCTCAAATAGGGTCTCACATTTATAAAACCATTTCACAAAAGGTGTCAACCAATATTTTTCAAAAGTGATAAGAGAGTTGATCCACTTTTAAACAATTAGAAAACCACACTTCAAATGTACTTTGGAAACTGATCTATTAAAACATACTTTAAATCCCATTTGTAAAGATAAACATTTCAAAAAATCCGATTTTTAAAAGACTCACCCCTTTTAAAATGAAATTGAAAGATGCCAAGAACCCTTTAACAAAAACCACATTTCCATTTTTAAAACATCAAGGAAACCTTAAGACCCAATGGTATTAAATATTTAAAATGATTTCCATCCCTATAGGTTTCAAAAAACAAACCTTTAAAAAATAACACCCTGTTTTTAAAATGAGAATGACATCCAACATGATTTCAAAATATTTAAATCCCTTTAGTAAGGCTAAATAGACTTTTAAACTAACACTTTCCTTACGAATTAAGTCCATGAAAAGTATTTACACCATTTAAAACCCAATTAAAACAAAAAATGTAATTTCATATAAATAAAATTTCATAAGAAATGTTTCTAATGTATAAGAAAAATTTTAAAGGATCCACATGGAAAATTTCGCAGGCACTTGGCATGCGACCTAAGCCCATGAAAGGTGAAAAGGGAAATAAAATAATATTTCAATCCTACTAAGGACACATAATATTCTAAAAAATTAATAATAAATCATTTAAAACATTCAATAAATTTATAACATATAATTCAAGGGAGTTCCAAAGAAACACTTACCTCAAGTCAATGACAACTGATCCGGAACAAGTTGGATTTGAGGGAGAAGGCCTAAATGTGGAATAAAATGACCCAAAAGACCTATCACATGCACTATCATAAAAGGAATCACAAATATCCAATAAAACTAAAAATCCTAGGTTTTGTATGAATTTCAGCGGCAATGCGGAGTAATAAAACCAAAGGTAAATTAAGAAGCAAGGGAGTTGGAGACTCTACCTTGGGTATTCATACAAGATTTATAAAGAAACCTTGAAGAATCTCCATGTAAAGGGGATCTTGAGAGATGGGAGGTCACACGATGAGTGGGATTATACATAAGGGTGACATGATGAGAGAATATTGAGGTGAGGGGCTCAAATTCTTTAATATAAAATAAGGTAAAATTCATAATTTATGAAAAAATTAAACACTGGGAAACCCACACAATTTACCAAACCAAGTGGTAATCTTACGGTGGCCGCTAGACACCCTAAAATCACCCTACACAGTTAACCCAATACCTCACATGGTCTAACTAGTTGTTTTCCAAACATGGAAAATTCCATTGTCCCATTAATAAACCCCCACACATTGTTATCACATGGTTACTACTAACTGTGTGCAATTCGTACGTAGAATAAAAAATTCCAAAAAATCAAAACTCAATCCCAGGATATATGAAATTTTTATAACAGAAAAAAATTAATTTAAAATAATAATAAAAATAGTGACAGGTGGTTGTCACATAAGGCTTCAAAATGGGTGGATAAATGTGGTGGAAGTTGTCTCCTTTTATAAGTGAAGAAAATGGAATTTTGAAAATACCCATTACTTTTCCAATGATGGCATGATACTATTTAAGGATAAATGTCTCCAAAAGTGGGAAATGATTGAGTTGGGGTTAGACAAGGTTGATCAATATTCTTACAATCATTTACACACCTGTTTTAAACAAGTTTCAAGTCATTTACCACTAAATTTTTACATTTTACCACATTACTTTTTACCTTGGTAACTAGTTTTTACCCTAGTAATTTATATTTTATTAAAAATATAAGGTAACCCCTATCACCAAATTTTTATATTCTGAATTTAAATTTAATCTCCATATAACCTAGTACAATTTATAAATAAGATAAAATTAACTTTTAAATTAGAACATTTAATATATAAAAAACTCGTTTTAGTGAAAAATGTTGCTTTCGTCATTAAGTGTTTTTAATATTATATAACATTAATTACCAATTAAATGAGTGATAATATATTTTTATAAATGGATAAAAGTCATATCAAAGTCATTATATCAAATATATTAATTTAATTTTTTGGATAAAAATTCCACATCATTAATAAAAAAAATCTTTGAAAATAACCCTTTCACTATTATCATGGTCATTAACTTTAATCTTAGTAATCATGATTTTATGCCTAAAATGAAATTGAACTTATTAAAAATTATTAACATGTTGATATAAAATATGAAATCCATTTTTTCATATTTAAGTTCTATAAGTGATGAAAACTAATTTTTAATATAAGCGAATAAAAATAGATTTTTAGAGGAAAATACTATTTAAGTTTATAAAATGTTAAACCTAGATATTATAAATTAAACAAAGTATTTTAAATGAGTCATTTTACACATAAAATATAGTTTTTTTCAAATAAAAAATATTTATAACTTTTTAGGTAATACCTACCTCATGATAATGTTATAACAATATTAGTAAAAAACATTGTTTTTTACTATTCACCAAAAATCAATTATTTCATAAACATATCAAAAATTACTCCTAAGATAATATTGAAATGATGAATTAAAAAATGACTTTTATTTTTTCAAATTAAAATTCTATAATTTGATAATTAATTTTTTTAAATTAAAACATAAAAAAAAATGGTTATCATAGAAATATAGATTTTTAAAATATTAACAATTATCATTCTTATTATCTATAAATTACTAATAAAATTGGTGTTAATGTATTATTCATATTAATAATATATTTTATCCATAATATATTTAGTTTCTTAAAGTAAAGTTCATAAATAGTAATTTTATAAAATTTTCATTTTAAAGCATAAATCAGTCTTATTAGTTATTTAGTTGTGTTGATTGAATTTTATCAAGGCTTTAGTATTAATAATGATCTTTATTTTTATTTATAAATATATTTCATAATTTGGTTACACTATTTTTACTCCTAAATTCTATGTATATGTTTTAATAGTTATATATATTTTTTGGTTCATTTTGATTTAGTGTTGTGTGTGTCACATGATATCAAATATATTCAGTATTAAAGGAATATATAATTTAAAATATTAGGGTGTTACAATAAGGGTCAATAGTTGAGTAAACCACTTTCATAGAGGTAAGTGTAGTAAAACAGATTTGCGTAAGGGTAGTCCCTTGTCATGCATAAGGGTAGAGGAGAAGATTATACTATGTTACATCCAAACCACATGTGTAAAGGTATCTGCATAGGGAAACCCTTGATTTTTATAGAGGTTTTTGTATAAGGAGTTACATAAGGGTTCTACTCAGTTTTTTAAAGGTATATGTAAAGGAATTTGTGATAGGGTCTTCATGTAAGCTTCACGTATGGGTGATTTGAACTCGTTTAATGGTAGTTCCTAGCGCGCCTTATGTAAGGGTTGAAACCAGTTGCATGAAGTTAATTTAGAAAATATGACTTGAATATCAATCATACCTATACTTTTGGAATCATTGAAGCTTGCTCTAGGTGTTTTCAATGGTCATGGTCAACGAAAAGTAATACATAAAAAAGTTGGAGATGCCAAAATAATCAACTGGGGAGCACCACATCATTTCACTTGGCAAGGTGATTTGGAATTTTCCTATGCGAAACGGGAAGTCTACATAAATAATAAAGTCAGTGTTTCAAGGATGATCAAAAATGACCAGTGGTTTATCACCATTATGTGCTAAATGGTATTTTTGAGCTAGAATATCACCTAGGTAAATGTATATAGACATAGGTTGGATAAAGGTAAGAGGATGAATTGTTGTATTAAGGTATCATGGACTATATAAGGGGCATCTATAGACAAAATAGTTGGTAGGGATATACTATGATGTAGTATTATCCTTAGTGGATTTACAATTCACCTATGAGAAACAGGAATCCCTCATCAGGCATTTTGGTGACCGTAGTGTACTTGTATGAAGTAAAAATTGGGTTTATGAGGTGTAAGTTAAAAGGGATAGTGGTAATGGTGTTGAGAATGTAGAAGGGTATTTTTCCTAGAGATTCACTACATCATGTCATAGTGTCAAGGAAAGATAATTTTGGAGGCCATAGTGTTTGAAAACTGTAAGTTATGAGCTGTTTTCTAGATTTTTCAATCCAATAACAATATGGAATTTATAGTTTGAAATTAAATAACATTATTTCAATCCAATGGTGATGATTTGATGAGAGGAAATTGAAAGGATGGATTTTAATCCAAATCAGTTATAAGTTACATTGATATTTGAATTTCAAATAGAACTCATTACATATAGATATATTTTATGTAGAATTAAAGTGGAGAAGAACTGGGATCATATATTGAATATATGAATATTTAAAAGTGATTAATTCTATATTAGGGGATGGAAAGAAGCAAGAGAAGGTTTGGAACCCATTGAAAATCTTTCTAAAGGAGAAAAATATATAGTAATCATTTTTGTGTAGTGAAGAAGAGTATTATAGTCCTCATAATGGAAATAGGAAGTTATAGATTTATTCTTTAAGAAGAGAAGTTATTATTTGAAGGATGTTTTACAAAAAAAATTTAAGGATAAGTATTTGGAGTTAAACACAGTTTTTATACATATATGAGGATTTTCTCATCCCATATTCCTCTAATCATGAAGCAACCTACATGCCCTTAAATTTTGTTAGAACTACAAGTCTATAAACTATGGTTGATCATACCCTATAGTAGTATGAAAAGGATGAAGGGAAGTATTACTTGGGAAAGGAGTGACCTTATCCCTAAACTATCTTATGAGTTAAAGAGCCTAGGAATAGAGTGACCATAGTATTTTTGTATCCACCAAATAGCAGTGATCTTAATGGTAAATTGGTGCTTCAATAAAAGTTTTATTTCTTAATCCTTAGTGTATTTTGAGTGTGGGTGAACCAAGTAAAAATCATTATGTCCCCAAATTCATTAATTTCCTTCATGTTCATTTAATTAAATTGGGAGAATTAAAATTATTATCAGGAATCAATTGAATATTTTTCCTATCTAAGTAGGAATAATATCCATAAATAAAAAAATAAAAGGTTTAAAATGACCACACCCTAATTCCCCCCACCCCAGGGTGACTTGAGGACCTATCAATTAGTATCAGAGCCTAAAGTTTTTGACTATGTGTTCAACCTCACTAATGGTTTGGAGTTATTTGACATATGGAGTTAATGAAAAATCCACCATTTTTCAATGTTGTTAATTTACAAAGGTTAAAAAAGGATTTTATGAGATATGTGGAGGAATGTATGAAAGTCCCCGGTGAATTTATGTATGAAGGGATTGTTCTATTGAGTTGACATGGAGTTATATTTGAAATAGATCAAAGAAACATAGATATTGATGCCTATGTGAATAAATAATTAAATAATTCTCTTATAGAAGACATTTATAAGAATATTCCTCACTATATATTTTCTAAATAGATTTGAATGGAAATAGAAGATTCATTTGGAAAAGAATACAAGGCAAATGAAAATTACCTTTATGTCTAGAAGCAAAGGTGAAAAGAGTAAGGAGTAGTCTATACAGAAGATTAGATCTTTGATTTAGGTATCAAACACTAATCATTTTTTATAGTTTTAACACTATTTTATAGAAAACATGTGTACTCAAAAAATTTAGCTCTATTTTAAAGTTGAAAATAATATGGGATTCTATTGATGAAGAGGCAACAACATCAGTTTTTAAAATTTAGGGAGTGTTTATGTAGTATAAAGAGATTCCAACCTTACATGGTGAAGGTAGAATAATGGGAAGTCATTCATGAATTTTATTATGTAGTTATAGAATATTTTTCCTTGGAAAATAAAATACTAGAAAGAGAAGAGGTGGAATTAAAGTTTGACATCAAGAAATTAAGTAAAAAGATGAAAGACTATAGTGATTTTCTTGAAAATATATCTCAAAAAATTAGAAATAAAATGATCATAAAAAAGAGTTGAAGGATAGAATACTTTCTATTGAGACTCAACTTGATGAAAGAATAAAATTTGGAATGGATGCTACTTCAATTTTGAAAGAAGTGGTTGAAAACTGAATAATGATAAGGAAATGAAGGGGCTTGAGGAGAATATGGAGAAATTAAATGAATGGATGAAGACACATTTATAGAAGCCTCAATATTCATAGTAAAAATAAATCTATATCTAGAATATATATACAAAAAGAGAAATACAGATCTGGAATCTGGAGGAAAATATAAGTTCCATGAAAAATATGAAAAATAATATCAGTAAAAGAATTTAGCTCTAAGATTATACTTTTATGGAAGACTTGGGAATTTATGAGTATTTTCTTTGAATACCAAAGTCCAAAATGTGAAAGAAAACCTTTTATTTCAACATCTTAATCAATAATATACCACATGATGTATGATTACTTTGGTAAATGTTTTATTTGTTTTAACCTTAGTCTTATGGAAAGACATTGTAGTTGCAAGGATGCATGGAAGGAAAAAAGACTTTATAAAGAGGTACTCCATTACTATGATATAAAAGGATAGATTTTATATAAAAAATAAGTTTGTTAATCTGGTAAATAAGTTATAGCCTTGGAGTAAAAATATGAATCTCAACAACTGTTGCATCAAACACCAAAGTCTGGTTACTCATAATAGTCATCCTAGAAGGAAAGAAGGGAGATTGAGAAACAAAAACAAGGAACTTATCCAATTGTGAGGAAGGTGGAAAACATGGGATGAAGTATCCACCAATAAAGTATAATTTCAATATGGAACTCATGAACATAAAATAGGATACAGTCCTTATTGGTCTAACAAAAAATCACTATAAGTTAAGAAATGAAGATCGGTGGAGGTTTTCTCTAATAGAGAAGGAATTAAAAAGAATGATCCACTAAAGCTGTATCATAATAGGAGGTGTAAACAATATAGTTGTGTAAAATCCCAAGATAAGTAAGGATAATATTTATCTCATTCAATAATAAATATGTGTAAGTGGTTTTACATAAATAAGATACACTGGAAAATGGTTGAAGAAGATGACTGCAAAAAATGTTCAAGATGAAGAAGTGCTTAGATATGTTATGTAATTCTTTACCCTAAATTTTAAAAGGGGAAAAGAAAAGGTGTAATATGAATGTTTGGTCCAATATAAACATTCCCATTCCTCAATTTGAGGATATTTAAGGTACCACTCTCTTTATATGCTTTAAATGTTTCAAACATGTTTAAAGAGGTGCATAATTAAGAGGGAGATACGATGCATGGGATGGATGTACTCACAAATCACAAATAAATGGGAAAAAATAATATATTTTTTTGAGTTGGTTGTGAATGAAACAAGTGATTTTTGAAGTATTTCAAGTTATTATTGGTATTAAGATTAAATTTTAATGCTATGGAGAATTTTAATACTAAAAATTGCATAATAAAGAGTATGAATTATTGAATAAAAGGTTTTGAAGTTATAATTAATAAAACTAGTGGTATCATGATTAATTTGGAATATAATAGTTATTATCAGGATACATATCATGTATAATTATTCCATATAGTTAGTGTTATAAATCCACTAAAACAGGAGGATAGATGTTTTGAGAAATTAGAAACTACATCTCTATTTGTTTTTGTTTTCTAATAATTGGTATCAGCTAATTATTTTTCAAGAGTTAAATGATATTATTTAGGGGGTTTAATTCTAAAAAATTGATATCCCCAAACATAGGAACTTATTAATTTCAATAGATGAAGACTTATAGGGAGATTGTGATGAATTCTCAGGGTTTTTCAGCCTTATCTATGAATAAATAAGCCTATGAAAATTGAAGTTAGAGTGGTATCACTAGTTCATTTTTGACAAGGGGTATCAATAGATCCTTTAAGTGATATGCCTTACAATATATTGATATACTATTTATTTTCTAACATTTTGGAATGAATATGATTGAGATTATAGTTGTTATTAGAAGAAACAAAATATGAAGTTGTTATAGATTAACTGATATCAATGAGTGATATTTTAAGGACCCAGCCTTATACATTGCATAATATATTGTCTTTATACAATAATTCACTTACATAAATTTCAAGGATATTTTTAGGAAAAAAAATTTAGATAATTAGGTCATAAATATTACATAGAAAAACAATACAAAATATATTATAAACTTCCTCTTATCATCCATATTTCCCATAATACAAAACTTTTAAAAAGAAATATGCTTTCTTTTCATGAAATATCTACACAATTTTTATCATGAATTCATCTTTGTCCCTGATCATTCCTTAAAAACTTGTCAAAAAAAATTTTAAAATGTGGTATAATCACAAAAATCTATGTAAGGGACATAAAAAAATAAAGAAATCATTAGTCCAAGAGTACTAAAAAAAATTCTTTTTCAAAATAAACATTTTCTTAGCCAAGAAAACAATTTCTCTGCCCAAATATTTTCATAAAACATTTCATAATAAATATTAGATGGAAAATAAATATCATAAATTTTACTTTCAAATCATGAAAAATACATGAAAACTTTTTCAAAAAGCTACAATTTTCACCAATAAGAAGCAGCATACACATTCCCATTTTAAAAAAATAATCTCATTTATTACCTTTTTGAAATCATAATATTTCCATAAAAACCAATATAAATCATAGATAAATAATATAGATAACTTGAGGCATCATTTTTATATCACTATTATATATGGAATAACCTTCATGGTTATACATGGAGTTACCATCACGGTTACACTTAGAGTAACTATCACTGTTACACTTGAAATAACCATCGTGGTTATAGTTGGAATAAACCGCACGGTCAAATTCCAAAAATAAATAATACCCAATTCATTAGATAGACATAATATACCCACTCATAAATGTTTTATAATGGAACCAACCATAATCATAAACAATTACTGGGATCCATAACAAAATCATAACACATAGATTGCATCATAAAAACATTATTTTCACCCATAAGAAAACATTTCTTCATATTGAAATATCCATTCCATTTTAAAACCATTTTTAAAATAACCATAAAATAGGGAAGGAGGTTTTTTATTTGAATAAAATATGTAATATTATATGATAATTCAAATAATTGTTACATATGGGGGAAAATTTTTTGTCTCCATATATGTTAAAATAGATAATTCTTTTATCTTTTGCTAAGAAATTCAAAACATTCTGTAACAATATTCCTTTTAAAATACTTTTAAACAAAGTAAAAACGAGACATAAAATTTAATTTATAATTATTTTATGTACATGTAAATACATCCATAAAATAATTTTAAAAATATATATGTGGGAGAAAACGAGTTGGAATAGAGACTTTAAAAGAGGATTTTTAAAATAAAATCTTTTTCCTTGTATTCGACTTGACACATGTGTTACTTATCTTCCTGAATAATAAACTTATGTTAATTATTTAATTTATTTAAAACCTTTCTCAAGTTTCTTATTCCTTTTATTTAACTTATTACCATGTTATATACAATTACTTAATCAATTAAGTTCATATAGGGTGTTTTGATGTTATTCGGCTCATATGTCCAAAATGACTTCGGTAGGTTGACTATGGTCAAAGATGACATTATTTAATTATCTCAAGAATAATAATAATCAAATAATTATCATTTTAAAACATTAATTATACTTTTAAAACCAACCATAAAATATAGTTATGAAAAATTAATTACGTTACAATCATAGTGATGGTAGGTCGTATGTATGCATGAGTAACATTTCCATTTTTCAATGATCATTATTGAAAGAAGGTAAATATTATTTTATCTATAAATAATTATTATTATATCATAAATAACATATTATTTCTTTAAATATATTTATATATATAATCCATGTGATGTGGTGATGAAAAACAAATCACATCACTTCGTTGAGGTGGTAGTCCTCACGTACGCACGAACGACATTATCATTTTTCAGTGAATGAAAAGGTAAGAAAATGGGTGTTTTATTATAATTAAAAATTTATAAGTATGTTATGAATATAATATATATATATATATATATATATTAAATCCATTATCATAGCTAGTTGTGAGATGTGGTGATGGAAAATGAATTACATCGGTCTGCGAGATGGAAGTCTGGCGTACACACGAACATGAATTCTAGTCTCATTTGATTGAGGTTGGAGATAGATATAGGTTATTAAATTAACATAATAATATCTAATTATATGTAATATAATTATATTATTATATCATCATGTTTAAGTAAGATTTTAAGGAGGTTGAAGAAGAAATAAAACAAAAATGCTCGTTTAAGAACGATATGTCTTCTTCGGACAACCTCTAAAGGTTTACACCAAAGGCTTTCCAAGGTTGATTTTATGATCAAACCAATGACTCAAAGATATGATGAGGGATGTAAAAAACTTATTTGGGTAGGTATTTTCTAAACCATAATTCCTTTTAATTGTCAACATAAGAGGAGAATAGGTGCCCTTTTACAAATGAGGGGAGGAGCACTCTAGGAATTTCTTAAAATGTTAAATTAATATAAATTAATTTTCATGATTAAATGGATCCAAATTGATAATATTAGAATAAAATATTATGATGATTCCAAATAATCTCATAAAATAAAATTTTTACAAGTTTAGATAAGGTTGTGTACCCTTATATTTTGGTTTTAACCCACTTTAACCCCTTTTGACAATTACTGCAATAATGAATGTTTTGCTCTTTAGGGGTAAATATAGTTACTATAAATGGAAAAAGGGATCATAAATAGAAATTGGTTGATATTTTCAACCATATATAAATAATTTATCTAAATATAGTATTTTTATGAATTTTACATCATTTAATAAATATTATTTATTATAAAATATCATTAAGGTCAATTTTTAAACTATTCATTTAATTTAAATTTTAAAAATATAAGACAATAATTTAATTTAAATATAATGCATTAAAACCTCTATAATGTATAATTTTCATGTAAAAAATCATGTAACATAATAATTCATCAAAATTATATTAATTTTAATATTTTTAAAATAATTTAATTTATTTTTATATTAATTTAATAATTGCTACATCGGCATTGTGTAAGATTTTAAGGTAATTATTTCACCACTAAAAATTAAAAGTAAATTACCATGATAAAAAATAATTTATATTTCAAACAAATATTTGTAACTGATCATATCCCCTATTTATCCCTATGTTAAAAATACTATAATTATTAAAATTAAGAGTGTGGAATTTCTAGATTTATATTAATTTAAATATTATAAAGGTCAAAATCATGTCCAAATAGAAACAAAATGCCATATATTTGAATTTTAGATCATTATAGACAAAATATACTCATCCAAAAAAGTAGAGGCAAGTTTTAGGGTCATGTTTTAGTCCTTATCATTTTATTTTTAACCTTAATTACTCGATTCACCCTTGACCATGGTAACAAAAATTACTAAAGTTACTATTTATAATGTCCAAAAATAAAAGGGACTTTGCAAGAACGTGGTTTTTCACTCAGGTATGGATCCTTTAATTTTTTGTCTAAATATTTACTTTGTACCTAATATGGATTCCTAGTGAGTTATTAAAGGTTATGATGGTGTGTGGGGCTTGTTTGAAGCTCGGAAGCCATCTTTTTGGAAAAAATAGGCTTGGCGCATGGTTTAGAGTAAACTATAAAAAAATTCCACACAGCTTGGAAAACTATGCAGATTGTGTTTTTTCAGATAGAACCACCTCGCACAGTTTGCACATGTCTGTGTGGCCTAACCATTCAAACACCCCTTTTCCCAAGTACCCATGCATGGCTTGCATACGGTTTGATAAAACCGTGCAGAGGATGTTATTTCGGGCAGAACCATCTCTAACGGTTTGCGTACGATTTGAAAAATCGTGCGGAAAAACCGTGTGCATGATAAAATTTAGGATAAAATGTCCAAAATTCCCTTAATGATCTATTTACTCCCCTCTTCTTCCCAAATTTGAGAAACCGTGGGATTAAGCCCTTTTCCTCTCAATTTGGAGATTTTTGAAGGTTAAAGCTAGGGGTAAAGATATTTCCTTCATCTGGCATCTAATTGAACTTTTGTTCATCACATTGGATGTGCAAAGGTAAGTACTCAATTCCTTTTTAGTCGCTCTTCTTCTCTCTTTCTCTTGACCTAGATATATTCATGTGATCGTTTTTCACCTTTTCCTATATCTACTCTGATCTGATTCAAATCAAGGTTTGATATCGGAGGAGGAGGATAATAAAACTCTAAGTTGGGTGGTCTATAACTCATCCCTAAATTTCATTGATTTTGGAATATCTGTGTGAGGCCCACCGATTTCATCAGACACCATTTCTTAAATTTATATGTCATGATTATACTTGTTATAATCATATGGTTGTGATCTTTCCAATTATGTGATTAGTTGTTAGCGGTTACACCCACAACTCAATCTTCCCCTTGTCAAAAGTTATGCCATATTTGGGTTTTAGTGTTTTGGCATGTTCAAGCCACCGTTTAGGTGTGCCTTTTCTTGGCCTTCCTAAAGATGAGTCTTCCTATAATAAATGGCTTGTTATTAATGAGAATTTCATAATGTAATGTACCATGTATGCTCACCATTTGACCCACCTAAGGTAAGTGCTTCAAATTGATTATTAAATGTGAAATGTGGAAGAGAAAGTAGACTAAGTATATAACTTGTCCTTATAAAATGAGATTGAATAAAGGTTACATGTCTATAGCACCCCTTTCCATATTAATGGAAGGTAGAAAAGTGAACCTCTATAATTGAATATTCCTTAATGGTTAATTAAGAATTTATTAAATGGTTGCAATGCTACTTTGCTTATCCACACTAATAGAAGACAAGTCTTGAAACTAATGAATTATTACATGATTACAATATTAAATAAAAATGGACTAACTCAAGCTCACCTTGGATTCTGAGGTGAGAATACCTTGGGACTCGGGAACCTCATTTTGATTTAAGGATGTGGTTTTCTTAGGTTGACACCCACCTAGAATTCAGTTCTTGTCTATTCTTTAGATGCTCAGTATACTACTGTAGGTTCATTTACCTTATTATATGATACCTTGGATACACTCCTTGGTTCTAGCATTGACTAGTAGGTTCCATAGTGAAAGCTCATAGGTCCTTATCCTTTCTTAGTCCCATTTACCTTGGTCAATCACCATGGACTCGGTAGGTGCCTTATTATGGAATGACTTGGATTACACTCCTTGTATTACACTCTTACCCCTTAGCTAGACTCAGATACAACTGAGTTAGAGTTCCGTGATATTTATGTTACCTTGGTTATTACCCTGTAACTCCCTCACTGGATATCATTTTTAGGTTTCCTTGTTATGCCTTGGGACCTTCACTACTTATACTATCATGAGGTGATGTCAGTGTTGGTTATGCCTCATGTGAACTATTAAAATTAAATGTTAATCACTTAATTAATGAACTGGTTACATGTTCAGACACCAACCGAGGGCTGAATCAGGTACTTGGGTATTTAGTTATATTTTCTTGCTTTATTTTATATATGCATGTCTGCACACTATTATATTCCATTACATTGGCTGGATGTTGTAGACACCATTGGTGGTGGCCCACTGATATTTATCTGACACCCTCTATGGGAACCATTTTGTACCTAGAGTAGATTACATGGTTATAGGTATTGACAAAGGGAAGCATATGGTTTTAATCACTTGATTACTTGCTGTTTAGGATATATCTTGATAGAAAATGACCGATTTGGATCTCATTATGCTTGGAGTTGTTTTTGATTTCATTTATACTATTATAGAACATATTATGCCAACTATATTTTATCCATGTTTTCTAGTTTTCTAGTGACATTACATTACATCATCATTGTTCCAGTTGATATAGTTACTATTACTCTTGTTTATCTATTCCATCAGTTTCTTCCACTATTTCTTTATATTACTTCTTCTTTTTTACTATTTTTTATATCATTCCATTGTCATATGCTCTACTAATGAAGGAATAGTCTCCCCATAGACACACCCTAGGCCCTCACTGCTAGTTGGTAGCCTCTGGTGTTTGGTGAGATGTGCTTGAGGCCATGTGTCCCACCGAGCTTGGGGAACCCGTTAAGTGGAATCCGAGTCTGAGACAACACAAAGTGGTATTAAAGTTCGTTTATTTTCTTTATTTACTATTTAGAGACAATAAATTGGAGAATAGGAATGCATGGGAATTGGTCATAAGAATTTCTTGGATGTCGTGAACCCATGTTCGGGGTAAAAACCAAGTTTCCTAAATTATAATTGATGTTCTTCTTTTTCCTATTACAGTTGATATTATTTCACCGTTGGGTGATGAACATGTTGTGTGGTGTTGTTGAATATTATTCTGATTGAGTATTTATTTCATCTTTAGCCCGATGATATGAGGGAAAGGATCATTTCAATATGCATTATTATAGGCACCTAGAATTCACATATCATGCATATTTCCAGGCCATATAGTTGTGTTTCACTACTTTTCATTGCTTGGTATGCTTTTGTTTGTTGAGTGATTTTGTGATAGTTTTCTTGTACTTGTATTACTTTGGTTTCAATTGAGTGGTTGCCTATCTCAATTCATGAGGTGTATGGGCCCACATGAGTGGGATGAGTAATTTACCGAGTCAAGCCATTATACTATAAATAAATGGGTGTCATTTCTGGTGATAGGTGTATGGGAACTAATTCATCAGAAATTGTTATCCATTATAAAGTAAATCATAAAATCTAAAATGAAATGGTTGCATATCCTTATCCCACCTTGTAATGTTTATGAAAGGTAAAATAGTTGACCTGGAAATTAACTATAAAATGACATGAAACTTATACTTGAGCACTTAATGATACTTGGCCATCTAGGAGGCTAGTTTGGGCAGTCTACCTTGTGTAGTGAGTTTTCTTACATTTAAATTCTACTGGTGATGATATCCTATGCTTATAAGCCTGTATGAGGTGTGTTCTTGTCATTTGTAGACCAATTCTACCATGAAATCCTCATGTCGTTCTCCAGGAAGGTGGTGGCGATCATGCTCCAGACGTGGTGGGCCCTGAGCCGCTAGTCTTACCTTTAGTAGTTCCACTTTAGGAACCGCCTATCATACCTGATTCAGGAACTGATGCCCAAGTCTATGTTAGTTTACTACACTTGATGCAGTCCATGCTTTGTGCTCCATGGGTTTCACCTATGATGGATAATCTGACCCCATGATTTACAGTAGCATCATCCTCCTACTTTTTCAGGGGATGGTGGTCCTCAGGCTACTGATTCTTGGCTATAGACCATGATTTCTATCTTTGAGCATCTGGAAATGCCTCTAGAGTGGAGATCCAAAATTTCTACAAACATGTTTTGGGATTCGGCCAAGCGTTGGTGGGATGTGGTTACCCAGGACGGTCGTCATCAGGGTATGTTATGGGTTGGTTTCCAGACTGCCTTCTATGATGAATTCTTTCCTCAGGCACTGAGAGCTAACAGAGCTAGATTTTATGCATCTTGGTAAATTTTCTATATCATTTATGGAATATTCAGCATGTTTCACTGATTTATAGAGATTTTCACTAATTCTAGCCAGTGATAGGATTTCACGTGATAGACGTTTTGAGGATGGCCTCCAGTACGCCATCGGAACTCAGGTGAATGTCTTTCACCTACCTATATTTTCTGTAATAGTTGATTAGGATCTTATCACTGAGTGTAACCTGAGGGATGGCATGAGTACTGGGTTTAAGGGATCAGTGTCGCGTCAGTCCAGTAGTTCTTCCGGTGGCAGGAAACGTTCTCTCGAGGTTTCTCTTTAGGGCAGTGGCATCCAGAGTATCTAGTTTGATAGCTCTGTGGTGTGTCAACAGTGTGAAAGACTAGGGTAAAAGAAGCTCCAATATAACAGAGACCCTATGGATTGTCAAGATTGAAACTGTATGGGTCATCTTCATCATTTCTGCAGTACATTTACACCATCTTCAAGTGGAAAAGGATCAACATCAACTCCACCTTTAGGAGCGAGTTCTTTTGTGTCGCGTCAGGCGGGGAGTTGGAGTAGCACCGGAAATTCTGGCTAAGGAAGAGGTCGTGGTCATGGTTGTTCGAGCCCTGATCACCAGAAACTCTAGTAGAGAAATCATGATCATGGTAGTTTATCTATTGCACAGGGCCATGGATCAGGTCAGTTGCATGCTTTATAGCCGATGCCTGAGGATCAGGCTGCAGGACCATCTATAGTATGAGGTACTATTCTAGTATCCTCCACTATTTTCTCTGCTTTTTTTGATACAGGTGCTTCAAACTCTTTCATTTCTGTATATATCATGGAAATTCTTAGACAAGATATATAGTATCACTATGGTGTAATGACCCTCGATACACTGTTGGGAATACGGACAGAGGGCATATGCTAGTGTAGGGATTGTCCCCTTCAGGTTGGTAGTTACCCTTTCTTGTGGAATTTCTTTGTTCTCAAGATGACAAGATTCTATTTCATTATCAGGGTGGAATTATTAGTCCACTATCCTTCCTTTGTAGACTTCTATCATTGTAGGCTCTCTTTTACATTACCAGAAGGCAACTGTTATCTTTTCAAAGGTGAGTCGGATGTCTAGGCTGGGAGAACTAGACCGAAGCATCATGGTCTATGTGGAGAGACCACCTAGATTGAAAATCATTTCATGGAAGATCAGGGTTTTCTTCAAACTTATTTCCCTCTGGTAGTTGATCTTTTTAGGGAAGTATTTCCTGATGAATTTTTTGGCTTACCTCCTAAGAGAGGGGTAGATTTTACAATTGAGCTTGTTCTAAGAGAAGATCTAGTGTTCATTCCTCCGTACAGGATGTCACCTACTGAGCTTCATGATTTCTAGTGGTAGTTAGAGGATCTATAGGCCAAAGGTTTTATACAACCCATTACATCCTCTTAGGTTTCACCCATGATTTTTTTTAAGAAGGCGGATGGAACCTTACGTCCATGCATAGATTACAAAAGTGTGAACTAACTTACGGTCAATAATCGATATCCACTTCCTTAAATAGATGATCTCTTTGACCAGCTCCGAAGAGAAAAAGTTTTCTCTAAGATCGACCTGATATTGGGTTATCATCAGGTGAAAGTCAGACCATCAAACATACCTCGTATGGATTTTTATAGTAGGTAAGGTCTATATGAGTATATTTTTATGTCATTCGGTCTTAAAAATGCACCTGCTGTTTTCATGGATTTCATGAATAGGGTTTTCCACCCTAATTTGGACTCTTTTGTTGTGGTCTTTGTGGATGACATCTTGATATATTCTTGCACTCGTAGCAACTATTCCAAACATCTTGAGATCATTTTGAGTACACTGAGAGAGCATCAGCTTTATGCCAAGCTTGTTACGTGCCACTTCTGGATTTACAAACTCCACTTATTGGGACATATTATTTTAGAATCATGAGTATCTGTTGACCTTGAAAAGGTTAGTGCTATATTTTCTTGGGAGCATCCCAAGAATTGTTTTTTGATATATAGTGTTTCTTGGGGTTGGATAGATATTACAGGTGTTTCATAAAAGACTTATCACATCTTGCTTCACCTATTACTAGTCTTACAAATAAGGGTGTCAAGTTTACATGTCCAGAAGCATGTGAGAAATCCTTTCAGGAGATGAAAGGGAGGCTTGTATTGACACCTATTCTATTCCTTCCTGAGTCAGGTATAGGTTATACTGTATTTTATGATGCATCATTCATTGACCAAGGAGTATTATTGATGTAAGAAGACAAATTCGTTACATATGGATCTCAACAGTTGAGGCCTCACAAGAGAAAATACTTGACATACGACCTTAAGCTAGAAGCATTTTTTCATGCCTTGCGTTTCTGGATACATTATCTATTGGGTGAGAGATTTGTGGTGTACACCAATCAAAATAGTCTCAAGTATATCTTCTATCAATGTGAATTGAACCTCATACAGCAGACATGGGTAGAATATCTATAATCCTTTGATTTTGAGATTTCTGATATGCTTGGAAAGGGAAATGTGGTCGCTGATTCACTGAGTCAAAAAACTCAAATGAAGGTCGTATAGGAAGCCAGTGATGAATGGAAGCTAATGGCCCTTATTTCTGAACTTCATCTAGAGTTTCATGATAGACACGAGTAGTCTTATCTCTCAACCTTAACAGTTACATCTTCCCTCCTTGAGAAGGTGAAGATTGGGCAGTTTTCAAATCCTGAGGGCTTGGTTCTCTATGAGATTATATCAGGAGATAACCCACCTCCGTATTGTTTTGTGGACAGAGACGACATCCTACGTGTATGTGGACATGTTCGGGTTCCCATAGATATGATAGAGGAGTTGATGAAACAGTCTGACACTTATCAGTGGGCAGTTCATATAGGCATCTCAAATATGTATTGAGATATGTGATGCCAGTATTGGTGGCCTGGGATGAAATATCAAATAGTAGAATTTATCACTAGGTGTTCCACCTATCAATAGGTTAAGGCGGATCACTAGAGACCTACAGTCCTGTTACAACTTCTTCCCATCCTAGAATAGAAATGGGAAGATGTTTCTATAGATTTCGTAGTCAACCTACATAGTTTGTCAAGTGGTAGTGATGATATCTAGGTAGTTATTGAACAACTAATTAAATCATACCACTTCATTCATATATGGGAGACTTTCTCAATTGATGAGTTGGGAAGACTGTATGTCTGTGAGATCGTACGACTACATGGGGTTCCATGTACTATTTTTTGAGATAGGGATTCTCATTTCACTTCACAGTTTTGGAAAGGTTTTCCGAAATCTATGGGAACTCAGGTGCTTCTAAGCATTGCTTTTCACCCTCATACTGATGGAAAATCGGAATAGACAATATAGGTTTTGGAGGATATGCTCAAAGCATGTGTCCTTGATTTTAGCTGTTCTTGGGAAAATATATCCCTTTCGTCGAGTTCACCTATAATAATAGTTTTAACACAATGATTTATATGTATCCCATTGAGGCCTTATATGGTAGGTCGTTCTGTTCACCCCTATGCTGGCTAGAGGCAGGTTAGGAGGCCCTACTAGGTCCTCATCTCATTCAGGAGACTTCAGAGTAGGTTCTGTTGATCAGGAAGTGTATGACTACTACTTAGTCTAGAAAAAAAAATTATGTCGATCTCCATCGAAGACCTCTAGAGTTTGAGGTTGGGAATCGTTTTTTCCTTTGGGTATTTCCCAATCTTGGGCATAGATAGTTATGGAAGCAGGGAAAGCTATCACCCCATTACATAGGTCCGTTCGAGATCCTAAAGAGAGTCGGGCCAGTAGCCTATCGGTTACTACTACCTCAGAGGTACTGTTCCATACACGATATCTTTCATGTGTCATAGCTTCACCAATATCATGCTGACCCATCGCATACTTTTGATCCTAAGGAAGTTGAGTTACATGTCAATGCTACCTTTGAGGAATATCTAGTACGCATCATTGAACGAAGCATAAAGGATCTCATAGGCAAGTTTGTCCCTCTTATATGGGTATTATGGAAGCATGGATGAGTATAGGATAATACATAGGAGAGAGAAGTTGACGTACATGCTCAGTGGCAGAGTGTTGCTTTATTCTTGGAAGGAGAACTCGGTGGTGATTTCTTTTAAGGGGTGAAGACTATAAGAACCTAGTTTTTCACTCAGGTATGAATCCTTTAATTTTCAATCTAAATCTTTACTTTGTACTTGATATAGATACCTAGTGAGTTGGTAAATGTTATGAGGGTGTCTGGGGATTTTTCGGAGCCCAGAACCCATCTTTTTTTGAAAAAAAAATATTAATGCACGGTTTAGAGAAAACCATGCAGGAATTCAATATGATTTGAAAAACTGTGTGGATTGTGTCTTTTTGGATAGAGCCACCTCACACAGTTGGTGCACAGTCATGAAGCCTAACCATTCGAGCACCCATTTTTCTCAGGTACTTGTGCATAGCTTGTGCATGGTTTGATCAAACTGTGTAGCAGATTTTAATTTAGGCAGAACCATCTCACACAGTTTTCACACGGTTTGAAAAACTATGTGGACAAATCGTGCGTAGGATAAAATTCAAGGTAAAATTCCCAAAATTCCCTTAATGATTTATTTACTCCCCTCTTCTTCCCTAATCCGAGAACCATCAGGATTAAACCCTTTTCCTCTCAATTTGGATCTTTTTAAAGGCCAAAGCTAGGGATCAAGAGATCTCCTTCATCTGGCATCCGATTGTTCTTCCATTCATCATGTTGGATGTGAAATAGTAAGTACTTGAGTCCTATTTAGTTGTTCGTCTTCTCTCTTTCTCTCGGCCTAGATATCATCATGTGATCGTTTTTCACCTTTTCTTAGATCTACTCCGATCCAAGGCAAATCAAGGGCTGATACCAGAGGAGGAGGATAATAAAACCTTAAATTGGGTGGTATATAACTCATCCCTAAACTTCATTGATTTTTTTAATACCCATGTAGGGACCACCGATTCCATTGGAATCCATTTATTAAATTTACATGTAATTATTATACTTGTTAGAATTGTATGGTTATTCTATTTCCAATTATGTGATTAGTTATTAGCGGTTACACCCACAACTCAATCTACCCTATGTCGAAGGTTATGTCATATTTGGGTTTTATTGTTTTTTCATGTTTAAGTCACCATTCGGGTGTGACTTTGTTTGACCTTCCTAAAGGTGAGACTTCCTATAATAAATGGATTGTTATTAATGAGAATTTAATAATGGAATGTACCATGTATGCTCACCACTTGACCCGCCTAAGGTAAGTGATTCAAATTGATTATTAAATGTGAAATGTGGAAGGCCAAGTAGACTAAGTATATAACTTGGCCTTATCAAATGAGATTGGATAAAGGTTAGATGTCTGTGGCACCCCTTTCCATATTGATGAAAGGTAGTAGAGTGAACCAATATAATTGAATATGCCTTAATGATTAATTAAGACTTGATTAAATGGTTTCAATGCTAATTGGCCTATACACACTAATGGAAGACAAGGATTGAACCTAATGAATGATTACATGATTACAATATCAAATAGGAATGGACTTACTCGATCTCACCTTGGATTTTGAGAGGAGAATACCTTGGGACTCAGGAACCCAATTCTGATTCAAGGATGCGGTTTGCTTAGGTTGACACCCACCTAGACTCTAGTTCTTGTCTATTCCTTGGATTCATGGTATACTACCATAGGTTTATTTACCTTATTATATGATACCTCGGATACACTCCTTTGTTCCAATATTAACTAGTAGGTTCCATGGTGAAAGTCCATAGGGCCCTATATTTTTTATCCCCATTTTACCTGGGTCGATCACCTTGGACTCGGTAGGCACCTTATTGTGGAATTCGTTGGACTACACTTATTGGATTACACTCTTACCCCTTATCTAGACTCAGATTTCACTAAGTTAGTGTTCCATGAGATCTATGTTACCTTGGTTATTTCCCAGGAACTCCCTCACCGGATATCATTTTCAGGTTTCCTTGTTACATCTTGGGACCTTCACTACTTATACTATCACAACGTGATGTCAGTTTTGGCTATGCCTCGCATAACCTATTAACATTAAATGGTAATTACTTAATTAATGAACTGGTTACATGTTCAGACACCAACCAAGGGCTGAAGAAGGTACTTGGGTATTTAGTTATATTGTAATGATTTCTATACTTTATATATGCATGCCTACACACTGTTATATTCCATTGCATGGGCTGGATGTTATAGACACCATTGGTGATGGCCCAATAAAATTTATCTCATACCCTCTCTAGGTTACATTTGGTACCCAGAGTAGATTACATAGTTACAGGTATTGACAAAGGGAAGCATACAGCTTCAAACACTTGATTGCTTGCTTTTTAGGATGGAGTTTGATAGCAGATGACTGATTTGGATCTCGGGATTCTTGGAGTAGTTTTTGATTTTTTTTATACTATTATGGAACATATTACACCTTCTATCTTGTATCCATGTTTTCCAGTTTTCTAGTGACATTACATTACATCATCATTGTTCTAGTTGATACAGTTATTGTTATTCTCATATATCTATTACATCAGTTGATTCCGGTGTTTATTTATATTACTTTAGCTGTTTACTATTGTTTATATCCTTCCACTGTGTTATGCTCTGATAATGAGGGAATATTCTCCCCATGGACACCCCCTATTCCCTCGCTACTATTTGGCATCCTCTAGCATTGGGGGAGATGTGCTTGAGGCCCTGTGGCCTACCGGGCTTGGGGCACCTGTTAAGTGGCATCCGGGTCCAGAACGTCACAGACTTATTTACCAAATTTGGAACACCTAATTAAAAATATGTAATCCATTTTTTAAGATTCAAAACACATAATTTTTAGGATTTAATTTAAAATTAAACTATCAAAACGCGATGAAAACTGTTTTGCCAAAAAATCCCTTTTAAGTATAAAATGTTTTTATAATAAATTAAAGTGTAAAAATAATTAAAATGAATATAATTGGATTATTTTTAATAAAAATAAATTAATTAAATTTTAAAACTAATATAAAATATAATTTTACTTTGTAAATACTTTAAAATAAAATACATTTTTCAATAAAAATCTATATTTTTTCACTATGTGGCCACATTAATCATTTAATGTTCTTCATAATCCATTATCCATTATTTTCCATCTTATTCCTTAATACTTTCTTCTTATAAAAAAGAATGTGATTCATTTCCAAAGATTCATTAATTTCAAAACATAATCCAAGATATAATCCATACCTTTCATATCTAATTTTCAGTTCCCTAATCTTTAACTGTAATTTCATTATCCATTGATAGAAATTTATCAGTATTGTATTAATGGTCTCATTCTTGAGTTTTCCCCCTAGTACATTGATATTCATAATTCCCATTATCCCCACATTAAAAACATTCAATTTATACCTTGGGAATAATTTTAATCCCCTTCATTGTGTTATCTGAATGCTTCCTTTTTCCTTAGTATATTATTTATTTATTGCCTCCTTTACCATATAAAAAGCATATTCCCATCATGTGAAGACATTTTCCTGGGTGATTCTTCCCACATTCTTGACATATAGGTCATTAAATATTTTTACCTTTATGGTCATTATCATATATAATTACATGGAGTATCATTTCTCTCTTACAGATTAATTTCGAAACTTACCTAGACTCAAGTTTTTAATCATAACTTGTGATAGATAGTTTAGAATAACCACAATAGTTTTCACTACATATCTCATTCCATTCGGTTTCTCATTTAGAAAACCATCACATTTTCCTTCACATCCATTGTTAATTTGGTTCCTCGTGGATCTATCCATTTACTAAAACCAAAATTTTAGTGTAAGTATATCAATAAAATCATAATATACCATCTTATTAGGAGGATAAACACTAAGATATACTTAACCATGGTATCTTAAACTCTTTATATTTATCCAAAATAACCATAATTATTCCTAACAAACTATCCTTTATAGTTATAGATGAATTTTAACTTATGTTAAAATAATATCCTAACCTCTAAAGTTATTTAAACCAGCCTCTGATACCAACTATAAGGACCTAACCTTATACATTACATAATAAAGTGCCTTTATAATATATTTCAATTTCAAGAATTTTTAGGATCTTTTTAGATTTAGAGTTTTAGAGAATTACTTCATAAATCTTACATGAAAAAACCATACAATACATATTAGACACATCCTATTAGTATCTATTTTTTCCATAATACAAAACTTTTAAAAATAAACATGTTTTCGTTTCATGACATATCTTCACAATTTTTATCTTGACCATCCTTGTCCCTACTCATTCTTTAAAACCCTATGAAAAACATTTTAAAATGTGGTATAAGGAAAAAAATTAGTAATGGACACAAAAAAATAAATAAAGAAATTGTTATTCCATGAATACTTATAAAAAAATTTCATTTCAAAATAAAATTTGGGTTCAAAATAAATATTTTCTTACCCAATAAATAAACTTCTCTACCCAATGATTTTCATAAAAAAATTCATAAGAAATCTTAGAGGAAAAATAAAACTCATGAGTTTTTCGTTGAAATATTGAAAAATGTAATGCCCTAACCCTAGTTTCCTAATGTCGGTGCATTATTTTATTACATTGGCATGATTAAAAGGAATCAGATACCGAAGGACAGGTCAGTTTAGAAATCTTGGAAGACCAAGTAACATTCATGATACCAATAATACATTGGAAAAGAAAATAAAACATGATACAATATAAAATGAAATAAACTGCATCCTTGAAAGCTTATTCAAAGTTTTCTTCTTTATAACCTATAGAAAAGAAACATAATAAAGGGTTGAGATTAGATTCTCATTAAGGGTAAGTAATATAGTGAAATTTATCATAAAAATAAACACTATTCATGGTGAACAACTAAAAACAAATTCCTTTAAAAATACACTTGATCATGATATTGAAGGAATAAAATATGAAAGAATAATGCCATAATAAAACATAACCATGGATATTCTACTAGTCAAATAATCACATGGACTATAAATTAATAGTTTTATAATGATTTAATTCATAATACGAGACATCATAACCATTTTGTCAATACCTCATTCCAAAACCATACATACATGGGTAAAAACCCAAACTAGTTTGTCTCAGGAGACCTACCGACGCATCGAGGGGCTATAGCAGGACCCACCCATCACTTAATAAGTCCAATACATTCCTCATATTAAAATGGAGATACATAAAAAACATAAACATTCGTATTGAAAAACTTGCATACGAAATGTGAATATTTCAACTATAACCCATGAATAGTATCAAATTAGCACATCCACAGTCAAACTGATCATCAACCCTTCAAAAACATATGGTAGATGATATCATAAGAGATAAACCTCAATGAGGTAAAAGATTCAACAAAGTATGTTTAAATGGATGATGATACTTTTAAATGATACCATTGAATATTTCATGAGGAAATATTCTTTAAACATTCCAAAGTGTCCCATACCACTTGAAACATTCAAATCATAATCCCTTAGAACATAATGAGAATAAGGATACTATTTATATGATATATAAAATTGTATTAAATACATAACATTCAAGGGATAAGTGGTTAACAAGTTATATATCTCATAACAGTTAAAGTGAGACAAGAAAATCCTTTTTACTTTGGAAAGAAGAGTTATTTTGGAAAATCATTTATATTTCTCATAAAATCATATTGTAAACATGTATATCCCAGAAAAGAAAAGGGAAGGAAATTAAAATTAATTTTTATGAATAAATGATATCTCATTGAAGTGAAATCGTGTAAAAATAGTTTTTATGAAACTTTAGAAATAAAAAAATTTAGTGAGATTTAAGGAGAATATTGAAGAGATTTTAAAGAAAAAAGGCATGTTTGTTTTCATAAAACCAGAAATAAACCAAGATAGTTTTTCATAATAAAGTATGTGAATTTATAAAAATTATTATTTCTTAAAATAGATTATATATTTCACTTGAAAATGGGTAAGAATTCAGAAAGTTCCCTTTAATTAGGCTTGTTTATCGAGATAAATTGGGAAGGGAACCATTTTAAAACATGTATATACCCATAAAATAAGTATGATATGATCTAGATATATAATTTTGAAACATATAAACATAATTTATAATAATTATAAAAAAATAAATAAGCATAAATTTGAGTAAAGGTAGATAAAGAGAAACCTGAAATAAAAAATGGGGGTTCAGGTAGAATCCTTTACGAGTTTGTAATCAATCAAGTCATATGACCGAAAATTAATAATTATAAAATGATAAATTTAATGCCATTAAAATAAATATATTCATGATATGATACATAAATGGGTTGTATACATGCACTATACACAATAAATAGTGGTGAATAAGGAATATCTCACAAAAATGGAAGTGGGATGAGAAAACCCTTATCACTTTGTAATTAATCGAAGAGTATGAACAAAAATTAATAATTATAAAATGAATCACTGAAAACCATGAGGATAAATAGATTCATGATGTTATATATCAAATGTAATTATACATACACCACATACAATAAATAAGTGATGAATAATGTAAATCTCACAAAAATGGAAGTGAGATGAGGAAACTGTTACCTTATGTCCAAACATGTTTTTCAATTGACCTTAATGTCCTGGATAATAAAATTAAATACATTAATTAATTAATTAATAACCTTATATAAATTTGTTTTATTTAGTATAAATTTTAATTAAGTTCATTTATGGTCTTTTGGATGAGTTATAAGATACAAATTTACCGCTTTTGAGCATTTTTTCCTTAGTTTTCATGATCAGCATACTTGTTTATGAGTATAGAAGTTCATGTGGAATGGATATAATTATATAGAATTGAATTTATATATTATTAATGAACATAAAAAAATTTAAATTGTTATATATATCATTTGGTTACATGGTATGAGGTTGAATCATTTGATAAGTCATTTAGTGATAATCATTTATATTATTATGGCAGTTATTGATCATAACGAACTCATTTTGTTTTATCATTTAGTATTATGTAAATATGTTAATTCAAGAACATAAAAAGGGTTATATTATAAATTTTACAATCTATCTCAACCATTAAAATTATTTCATTAACATATTTGAAGAATAATTTTAAGAACAAAACTTCGTCGTCTTCGAAGGTTATAAATTGGAACCTCCCGGACGATGATTTCGTTTATAAAATAAAAGAGGGAGAGTAATGAGATTGATATTGGTTATTACATTAACATGATATAATCATAGTATATATATGATAATAGAGTTATCATGATCAATTTCATATATGAGGTTAGGATAGAATAAGAAAAGGTAATAAATTTAAATGAAATTAAATAAAAAAGGAAGAGGATTTACATCTTTAAATAATCTCCTTGAGAACCTCCTTAAGGGAAAGGGTTTTGGTATTTTAGAAAGACCGAAGTCTCATGGACGTGGGGAGGCACTAGGAAAGAGAATTTGGGAAGAAATTTGAGAAGATTCAAGGCTTAGATGAGTGAAGAGAAGAAGGAGTGAGGGTGGTTTTACAATGGAGGAGACGAGGGTTTTTCCATTATTTTAATCATTATTTTATTATTTTGGTTCAAAACTATGAATATTATTGATTATTGGGACTAAAAATAGTAATACGTGCATGTTAGTTTGAACCAATGTAAATTTACATCATCCATGGCTCTATAATGATGCAGAAATTCATTTTTTAGCATATTTCGTAAATTATCAAATTTCACTATTCACCAAAAATTCAAGTATTTCAGAAAAATATCAAAAATTCACCCTAACCATTTTTAAATCTATATAATTCAAAAATTCACTCAATTTTATCAAAAATAATTTTATAAATATGTGAAATTTAATTTTTAAATAAAATTATTATTTACTTGAAAAATACAGATTTTTTAATTTAAAAATGATTTTATAATACTTTCAAAAATTAATTGAGGTCCCATAAAATTATCCTTGAATCATAGAAAAACAAAATATTTATTTAGGAATACATTTTATGAAAATTAATTTTATTTTAAATAAAATTATTAATTTAATATTTATTACTCACAAAAATACTAACACTTAATTATTAATTTTTAAAACATTCACTCTTATTTATAAGGTTCCTAAATTTTATTTATACTTTCATGGGTGAGGATACTATTCATATGGTTCAAGTTACTATTTATAAGGGTAACATTACTATTCATAAGGGTACATTACTATTCATAAGGGTCACGTTACTACTCACTAAAAAATTAAGTTGATCCTATTAGACTCAAAAAAACTTACTGATCACAACAATGTATATCTGTTTTTTGAAATTCAAATCATAGAAGTAGTAAAATTATATTTCATGGTTAGGTAATAAATAACTTGTGTAAATAGTTATAATAACAAAGTGAATTTTTATAGATACTCGGTGTTGTGTGCATTACATGCTATATTTATTTTAAAATTCTTGGGGTGTTACATTCTCCCCTCCTTTAATAAATTGTTTCCTTGCAATTTGAAATTTCACTCCAAAAGTAAAATTTTGATACATGAAAATTACCTTTTTCGAAAACCCACATCAAAAATAGGGTTAATAAAATATCATCTTAATAAGAGGGGGAGGAAAATGCATAGGTTACTACAAAACTATGCATTTGAATAGGGTAACATTAGTGTGAAGTGAAAATATGTACATGGAAGAATAATCTAACCATCATGTTCTCGTGGAGAGTGATAGAGAACATGGTCATTAGAATTTTAACCGTCACAAAGCCATAAATCTTATGATCTCTTAAAAGAACATTGATTTCTCAAAAATAAAACTTCATGGATAACGTTTTTGTTACAAAATATTTTTCCTTAAATTAAGGGATTCATTTACTATATAGACAAGCACTTAAGAAATTAAAATTACTTGATTAATTTCCATGTCATAAGAATAATATCATCCTTTGGTTGTGCTTCGATATATTTTCACTTCATTCCCTATACCTGGTAATAAACGCTCAAGATGAATTTTTCATGCCTGAATAATTTGAATTAACTTCTATAGATCACAGATCCCATAAAAGTATAATTATCTATTCATCTTGTCTTTATACTTCAACCAAATCCAAAATAGTTATGATAAGGTAAGATAATTCCCAAAAAATAATAAACCTTTATATTATGAAAAGAAACTTTAATCTCCAAAATTCAATTGTAAAGCTCAAGGATCAACATAGATCATTTTTGCAAATTACTCTCATTCTTAAAAAACATTCTAGGCTATGACCCCAAAATCAAAAGGATTTGTTCATATAGTCTTCCAAATGACATCGATAACTCTTAATAGCTTTTACCAAAGATTTAATTTCCACTATCACATAATCTACAAGATATTCTATCCATTACCATAAATAACTTGGATCTCCATATGTCCACAATAAAATCATATTTTACTCCAAAATACAATTCAACATTTATTCCTTAAAATATTTTGTTTACCAAAGTCTTATAGGATTCCTAAAATTGTGAAAATCTTCTAAAATAACATTAATCACTTAACTACAAAATCATTTTCAAATCCAAAAGTTATCTATTTGATAAAAAAAAGTTCCAAAAATCAGAATAACATTTATCCATTAGTTTTTTTAACTAAAAAATAGTCATTATAACCAAGAATTCACGTAGGCTAGTGGTAAGAAATTCACCCTTGTCGTCCTTCAGATTTGGGTTCAAGCACTATGGCCTTACCAAACGCAGCGGGTTGTCACCCAACATATGGGATGTCATTTTCCTAAAACCATATATCTTCAAAAATAAATATGATATATGTTTTTGAAATAAGGTCAATTACTAAAAATTCTTTTAACTGGGATTTTCCATAAAAACTCAATGAAGAAAAACAACATGCATTTATCTCCACATAGGTCCTTTCTTGGTCTACAGGTTATCCTATAGAATAGGGAATTGACTCGGGTAATTCCCAAGTCCCTTATATTTAAGGAAAATAATTGCAAATGTATTCTTAGGATCAATTTTATTTCCTTCCATTTTACTCTTTATTTTTCCTCGACAATTCTTTGTTTTATGTTCTTCCTTCCCACACATAAAACATTTATCCATTACTTTGAGACACTTCCCTAGGTGTATCCTTCCACATTTCTTTCATGCTAGCAGCTGAGCCTTCTTTTCTCTATGGTCTCCACTACTAGAGCTCTTAGAAAACTCCATTATTCTCTTCTATGGTGGGTTCAGGTGTTGGTTAAGGTATATGTTGTTAAAAATATTTCAGAAAAACTGATTGGGAATGAACACAATATCATTCACTCATATCAACATCCCATTTGGTTTCTCATCACCACTACCTTGTATATCATGTTCAATACTAACATGAACCTTTGGATTCCATTCATTGACTAAAACCAGAAAGCATAGTGTTAGTAACAATAGTAATAGTGATAAAAATGTATAATTATTTATAGAATATCATGATAACTTATTTTCAACCTAAAACACCTTAGGTTTAACCTAGGTTATTAATTTTCATTATATATTCAAATCCAAAATAATGATTTGTAAATAAAATGTGAATTATCCTAAGTATATCCCCCGGGCGTGTCAAACCAGGTGTGCAGTAAGGCCCATTATTGTGTACCCCTGAGTCAAGGTCGGAACACCCTACCGGAGTTGTTACTCCTATGTATATATGTGCCAGAACCACATCTACTTGTTGTGTCCAGATAGGGATTTATTTTCTAGGAAGATCCAATAATCTATACCTTTCTAAAATTATAGGATGTTCTAGTATGCGTATCCTCAAAGTGCATCTTAGGGTTTTGTTCCCTATTCTATGTTTTCAAAATCTAGTTTTCGAAGGATTCAACTAAACTTCCTATGATACCAACTATAATGACCTAATCTCAGTCACCCATAGTCGGTACATTATTTTATTACATTTGCATGATTATAGGTAATCAAATCCTAAAGGACAGGTCATTTTAGCAGTCTTGGAAGACCAGATAACATTCATGATACCCATAATACATTGGAAAAAGAAAATAAAACATGATGCAATATAAAATGAAATAAATTGCATCCTTTAAATATTATTCAAAGTTTTATTCTTTATAACTTGGGGAAAAGAAACATCATAAAGGGGTGAGATCAGATTCTCAGTAAGGGTAAGTAATACAGTGGCAGTTATCATAAAAATAAACACTAGGCATGGTGAACAACTACAAACACATGCCTTTAAAAATACACTTGAGCATGATATGGTAGGAATAAAACTTGAATGAATAATGTCATAATAAAATTTAACCATGGATATTCTACTAGTCAAATAATCACATGGATATCAAAATACTAGTTCAATAATGAGGTAATTCATAATGTTGGACATCATAACCGTATTATCAAGGCGTCATGATAATACCATACAAAAATAGGTAAAAATAAACTAGTTTGGCTCATGAGAACTACCAATGCATCAAGGGGGTATAGAGGGCCTCTCCCATCACTTACTAAGTCCAATAAATTCATCATATGAAAATGTAGATACATGGACAAAATAAATATTCGTATTGAAAAACTAGAATATGAAATGTGAATACTTCAACTATAACCCATGAATGGTATAAAATTATCACATCCACAGTCAAACTGATCATTAACCCTTAAACAAAATATGTTATATGATATCATAATATATAAACCTTAATGAATTAAAAGATTCAATAAATGGTGTTGACATAGATGATGATACTTTTAAATGAGACAATTAAGAATTTCATGAGAAAATATTCTTTAAACATTCCAAAGTGTCACCTACCACTTGAAAAATTAAAATCATAATCCCTTAGAACATCATGAGAATCATAAGACTCTTGATATTATATATAAAAGTCTATTACATACACCACATTCAATTAATAAGTGGTGAATAAGTAATATATCTCATAACAGTTAAAGTGAGATGAGAAAAATCCTTTTTACTTTGGAAAAAATAGTTCTTTTAGAAAATAATTTGTATGTTTCATAAAACCAGATTTTAAGCATATATATCCCATAAAATAAAAGTTAAGAAAATTAAAATTATTTTTTAGGCATAAATTATGTCCCACTTAAGTGAAATCATATAAAAATAGTTTTTAATAAACTTCAGAAATAAAACATTTTAGTGCGGTTTAAGGAAAATATTAAAGAGATTTTAAAAAAAAGGCATGTTTGTTTTCATAAAACCATAAATGAACCAAGATATTTTTTTCATGATAAAATATTTGATTTTAGAAAAATAATTATGTCTTAAAACAGATTATACAGTGCACTTGAAAATGGGTAAGAATTTGGGAAGTTTTCTTTAATTAGGCTTGTTTATCAAGAATAATTGGGAAGGGAACCATTTTAAAACATGTGTATACCCATAAAAGAAGAATGATATGATCTGGATATATGATTTTGGAACATATACATATAATTTAGAATAATTATACAAAGTGACATTACATTTGAGTAAAGGTAGATAAAGAGAAACCCGAAAGAAAAAACGAGGTTTCGGGTAGAATCTTTTACCAGTTTGTAATCAATCGAGTCATATGCCTGAAAATTAATAATCATAAAATGATATATTTAATACCATGAAAATAAATAGATTAAATATAATGATACATCAATTTTAAGTATACATACACCATACACAATAAATAGTGGTGAATAAGGAATATCTCACAAAAATGGAAGTGGGATGAGAAAACCCTATCCACTTTGTAATCAATTGAAGAGTATGAACAAAAATTAATAATTATAAAATGAATAAATAAATAAAATGAGGATAAATATATTCAAGATATTATATATTAAATTTAAGTATACATACACCACATATGAGAAATAAGTGGTGAATAATGGAAAACTCAAAAAAATAGAAGTGAGATGAGGAAACCCATACCTTATGTCCAGTCATGTTCTTCACTTGATCATAAATTCCTAGATAATAAAATTAAATCCATTAATTAATTAATTAATAACCTTATATACATGTATTTTATTTATTATAAATTTTATTAAGCTCATTTATGGCCTTTTGGATGAGTTATAAGATACAAATTTCTCACTCTAGAGCATTTTTTTCCTTGTTTTCACGATTGTCATATTTGTAGATGAGATAGAAGCTCATGTGGAATGGATATAATTATCTAGAATTGAATTTATATATTATTAATGAAAATACAGATTTTTAAATGGTTATATATATCATTTTTTTATATGCTATGAGTATGAATCATTAGATAAGTCATTTAGTGATAATCATTTAGATTATTACGGTGGTTATTGATCATAACAAACTCATTTTGTTTTATCATTTAGTATTATGTAAATATGTTACTTCTATAACATAAAAATGGTTATATTATAAATTTTAAAATATTTATAAATCATTAAAATGGTTTCATGAATATCTTTAAAGAAGAATTTGAAGAACAAAATTTTTTCATCCTTGAAGGTTATAAATTGGAACCTCCCGAATGATGATTTCGTTTATAAAATAAAAGAGGGAGATTAAGAAGATTGATAATGGTTATTAAATTAACATGATATAATTATAGTTTATATATGAAACTAGAGTTATCATGATAAATTTGATATATGAGGTTAGGATATAATAATAAAATAAGATAAATTGAAATGAAATTAAATTAAAAAGGAAGAGGATTTACCTCTTTTAATAGCCTCCTTGAGAACCTCCTTAAGGGAAAGGGTTTTGGTATTTTGGAAAGAACAAGGGATCTTGGATTTAGGGTGGTACTAGGGAGGATTATTTGGTAATAACTTTGATAATCTTAAATTATTAGAGGAGTGAATAGAAAAGCGAGTGAGGGGTGGTCTTACAGTGGAGGAGATGAGGGTTTTTTCATTATTTTAATCATTTTTTATTATTTTGGATCAAGACTATGAATATTCTTGATTATTGTGAAAAATAATAGTAATAAGTGCATTTTATTTCGAACCAATGTCCATTTACATCATCCATGACTCAAGCATAATGCATAAATACATTTATTTAGCATATTTCTTAAATTATCAAATTTCACTATTCACTAAAAATTCAAGCATCTCAGAAAAATCCCAAAAACTCACCCTAAAAATTTTTAGATGTGTAGAATTTAAAAATTGACTCAATTTTATAAAAATAATTTTCTAAATATGTGAAATTTAATTTTTAAATAAAATCATTATTTACATGAAAAATACAGATTTTAAATTTAAAACTAGTTTTATAATACATTCAAAAATTAACTATGGTCTTATAAAATTGTCCTAAAATCATAGGACAAAAAAATATTTATTTATGAATAAATTTTATGAAAATTAAATTTATTTTAAATAAATTTGTTAATTTAAAATTTCAATTAAATATTTATTACTCAGAAAAATAGTAACACATAATTTTTAATTTTTAAAACATTCACTCTCATTTATAAGGTACATAAATTTTATTTATACTTTCATGGGTGAGGTTACTATTCATAAGGGTTGAGTTACTATTAATAAGGGTAACATTACTATTCATAAGGGTACATTACTATTCATAAGGTTCAAGTTACTATTCACCAAAAAATTAAGTTCATCATATTAGACTCTAAAAAACATACTGATCGCAATGGTGTATGTTCGTTTTTTGAAATTCAAATCACAGAAGTGGAAAAATTATGTTTCATGGCTAGGTTATAGCTATATTGTGTAAATAATTATAATAAAAAAGTGATTTTTCAGAGAGACTCACTATTGTGTGCATTATAGGCTATATTTATTTTTAAATTCTTGGGGTGTTAAAAAAACACAAGAAAACTTTTATAAAAATATATACTTTTCACCCTTAATAAGCGTCATATACTTTCCATGTTTTAAATAAATAAACTCATTCATTACCCTTTTAAAATAATAATATTTCCATAAAAATCCATAAAAATCATAAATAAATCATATAGGTACCTTGAGGCATCATTTTCATAACACTATTATATATGGAATAACCTTCATGGTTATACATGGAGTGACCATCACAGTTACACTTAGAGTAAATATCTGAATTATACTTGAAATAACCATCATAGTTATACTTATAATAATCCTCATGGTCAAATTCCAAAAAAATCATACCCAATGTGTTATAAGGATATCATGGACCCACCCATCATTAATTTATAAAGTAACCACCCATCATTATAAAAAAAATCCCAGGATCCATAACATAATCATAACACATAAAATCTTGCATCATAAAAATATTCTTTTCACCCATAAGAAAAAATTCCTACATATTGAAATATCCATTCCATTTTAAAACACTTTTGAAAATAACCAAAACATATAGAATGGGGTTTTATTTGAATTAAATTTGTAAGATTACAAGGTAATTCAAAAAACTGTTATGATAGTGGGAAAATTCATTGTCGCTATATACCTTAAAATATAACATTTCTTTTTTTTTTGTAAAGAAATTCAAAACATTACATAAAAATATTCCTTTCGGAAACCTTTTAAATAAAGTAAAAAGAGACATAAAATTTCCTTTATAATTATTTTATTCCCATATAAATACATCTATAAAATAAATTTAGAAATAGAGACATGGAAGAAAACAAGTTTGAAGGGAAACATTAAAAGATGATTTTAAAAATAAATTAATTACCTTATATTCGACTTATCATGTGTGTTCCTTATATTCATAAATAATAAACTTATTTTAGATATTTAATTTCTTTAGAACATTTATAAAGTTTATTATTCCTTTCGTTTCACTTATTACCATGTTGTATACAATTACTTAATCAATTAAATTCATATTGGGTGTTTTGAGGTTATTCAGTTCATATGTCCAAAATGAATTTGATAGGTTGACTATGGTTAATGAGAAAATTATTCCATAATATATAGAATAATAATAATGAAATAGTTATCATCTTTATACATCAATTATACTTTTAAAATAAACCATAAAATATGGTTTTGAAAAATGAACTACATGCAATCTGGAGATGGTAAGTCGTACATACGCATGAGTAACACTTCCATTTTTCAATGATCATTATAGAAAAGAGGTAACTATTATTTTATCTTTATAGAATTATTATTATATCATAAATACCATATCATTTCTCTAAATATACTTATATATCATCTATGTGATGTGTTGATGAAAAACAAATCACATCACTTTGTGGAGGTGGTAGTCCAGATGTACGCATGAATGATGTTATCATTTTTCAGTGATTGTAAATGGTGAAAATCATATTGAAGGCACCGATTTAATTTCTCGGGTGGAGGATTTGAATTTGTGAAGATCGGCGACACGGGGGAGATTAAATAGGTTGAATGTAATAATGGGTTCCCATATCGCTTAATTAAAGTCTCAATGGATCTTTCCTTGTATAGATAGAGAAAATAGGCCTATTATCAAACTTAATCAAACCCAAACATGATATTTAAAGATCATCCCATATGGTTACATGAATTTTGAAGCCTTTCCCACATAGAGAATTCTAGAATAGAATATTTGGACACCAAAGTCAAATCTGGTGGGCTATGCACTCAAAGTCAAATCTGGTGGGCTATAGTTGGAAAGTTATGTGCTACCTTTCCCAAAAGACTTTTTTAGAGTTTATATTTTTTAATTTAAGGGAACAATTAGTTTTAGCCTTTATGACTTTATGGTATTATACCCTTGACTATTATATCACCCCTTGGCTATAAAGAGCCACCCCCATGGAACTTGTATGGAATTCAAGATTGTAATAGAGAGCTTATTCTGTGTTTCTCTCCGTTGTGTTAGGATTTTTGTGGTTTTTTCCCTTTCTATTATGCATTCTGGCCTTGTCAATCTACAAGTTAGATCGGTGATCCAAGATCAAAAATCCACCAATTCCATACCTCAACCCAAATGCATTATTGTGTGGATTGGATATCACATCCATCCCTTGAGTGTGTTGTCTAAGTAGTAGGTCGCGCTCCTTATAGTGTTGATTGAATACTTGAATCCACTATTCGTACTCGCCATCTTCCACTTAGCCCCAAACTACATCCTTCATCTACCGCCCTACACCATGAAGATCAAGCCACCCCATGCATCTTGCATTAGTTGGTATCATAGCTTCGGTTGACATGGTATACATATATCACCCCTTTTATATCCCATATATCCATTTCTATTCTCATATTTCCTTATTATCCACCCATTCAAAAAAACACAAAATAAAACAATTTTCTTTGAAAACCTCTAGAATCAGCCTTTTTTGTTAAAGATTGAAATATTTTTACATTGAGCCAATTATTCATCTATATTCTTTCTGAATTTAATTCCCTATATATGATTTTCATCCAAAAAAATCTCTCAACCCATCATTTTATGCTTTTCAAAATTAATCACATCCTTTCTTTAAGAGATTTCAAAAAAATAGCCTACTCTCCATTCATTATTTTTTTCTTTAAAACTCCAAGAACAAAATTTTTTGGGGAGATTTGACAAAAAAACAGATACGATTACTTATTCTTTGTTCTTTACATTATTATCACTTTTCATTTCCATACATCACTTAATCTATAATTTTACTTCATCTCCATATAATTTTTTTTTCAAATTTATATTAATTTTTATTATCTTTCGCAATCGGGCAAAACCCACATACCACAACTTTCTACCCCTTCCACCTTTTTACCCATATTTTATACCATCTTTTCACCCTTTACCATTTTTAAACCCTTTACCACTCAATCAAGTTGTGTTAAACTATCCCCTGACACAATCTTAATTGGGGAAGGATTTGTGGCACATGATCACCCTAAACAAGGTATTATGTTTCATAAGATCTTGGGATTTAAATTGAGTGTTGAGAGAGGATAGAAATAAGAATATATATATATATATATACTCTTGAGTGTGTATCCTTGTGTGTGTGAGTGTGTATATCTTGCGTGTGTATGCTTGTGTGTGTGTGTGTATTTTTTGCGTGTGTGAGTGTATATCCTTGTGTGCGTGAGTGTGTAAATATTGTTTGTATGAGTGTGTATCCTTGTGTATGTGAGTGTGTATATCTTGTGTGTGTGTGTGTGTGTCTTTATGTGTGTGATTGTATCACTGTGTTTGTTTCTCCTATTGTGTGTTTGTGTTTTTGGAACATATCATGACAGAAGATCATGGGAAGCGAATTGCTCATGCTAGTGATGAAAGAAGTTGAAGTATATCTCCCACACCTAAAGCTACACCACTCCAAATTCAAGAGTTGGTGAGATATTTCAAGAAGCTTCTTGATCAGAAGTTGTAGGTGCTACATGAGAGGATTGACAACCTATAGAATCAACAAAGCCCGATGATGATCCATGATAACCTGCGGAAAACTTTGGCACCACATTTCCCCCACATCATAGAGGAGGAGATAGAGAACTTTGATGATGATTTTGAGGAAGTACTATAAAGGATGAGGAGGATACAACAACCTATAGGAGGCCAAAGGAGACAACATGAGGATGACATCCTTGGAGGTATCAAGGTGAATCTCCCTTCATTTCAAGGGAACGGTGATCTGGAAGCATACTTGGAATGGTATATGAAGATCAAGAAAGTCTTCTCATTTCATACCTATTTCTAGGAGAAAAAGTTAAAACTTTAATCCCTTGAATTCATTTATTATGCATTAATATGTTGGGATCAAGTTCAAATGGATAGATCCCGATATGGAGGACGTCATATTCATACTTGGGAAGACATGAATTTTACCATGCAGAAACAGTTTGTTCCCTCACACTACCATAGATATCTCCACAAAAAACTTTAGTGTCTCACCCAATGGAGTAAGGACGTATAATATTACTACAAGGAGATGAAAATTTCCATGATTTGGGTAAACATTGAGGAGGATCTAGAGGCAACCATGGCACGGTTTTTACATGGGCTCAGTCGGGAGATTGCTGATCAAGTGAAGATGTACCACCATGTGGAGATATAATATTTGATCCACTAAGCCACCAAGGATGAGAAAAAAATAAAAAGGAGGGGAATCATGAGTAAACCCACTACCTATTTCATGCCATATAGAAATATGAGGAAGGATATTGGAGAATCATCAAATCCAAAATAGGGGGTTGATAACAAAAGTGATAAGGTAATTCTTCCACCTAAGAAACCTACTTTTGAGGCTAACCAAACAAGGAATTGGGATATTAATTGTTACAAATTTCAAAAAAGGGGTCACATTTACAGTGAATTCGTATACCATCACACCATAACCATAAACAATTATGGAGAATGGGAGACTGGTGGAGAGATCTCTGAAGAGGAGGATGATGAATATCTAGAACTTGATAATGGATAATTTTTGGAAGATGATGAGATTCTAGTCACCAGGAGTATTTTAAGTGCACAAATGATTGTTAGAGATAAGAATCACCAATATAACCTTTTCCATACACAATTCAAGATCAATGGGAAGGTATGTAGAATTATTTTTGATGGGGGAAGTTGTATCAATATGGAGAGCACCGAGTTGGTGGAGAAGTTTAGACTCCTGACTTTAAGGAACCAAAATTCATACCGGCTTTAGTGGTTGAATGATTTCATTGATATGAAGGTCACCAATCAAGTGAATTTATTATTCGCCATAAATAAGTACAAAAACCTAAGTACGATCTTCGTATTACTCTGGATAGTTTTTTGAATCTTCACTCTTTTTTACTCTAAGGGGAACCTATAACCCTCAACCCCATGTCCCCCAATAAAATTTATGAATATTACCTTTTGAGAGAAAAGAAAAAAATGAGTGATGAATAAAAAAAGGGTGAAAATGAAAAAGGATAGAATTAGGGAAAGATATAAAATGAGAGAATAAAATAAATAGAGAGAAAAAAAATTCAAGAGGAAAAAATAATTTGAGAGAATAGAAAAGTGTGATGTTGTAAACAAAGAGTAAGGTTAAGTAATCTTTGTTTTCACATCAAACCATCTTAGTACTCATGTACGGAGAGGTGTTTCTAAATACTAACAACTTACCCCTTTTTTCTAAATGTTGTTGAGTCTTTTTTTCAGTAGTACGATGATGTCTTTTCAGAAGAGGTGCCACCAGGTTTTCCACCCATTAGAGGTATTGAGCATCAAATTGACCTCATACCCAGAGCATCACTACTGAACCATCCTGCATATCACAACAACCCAGAGGAGACAAAACAAATTTAAAGGCAAGTTCAAGATTGGTTGGATGTGGGATATGTAAAAGAGAACCTTAGTCCTTATGTCTTACCAGTGATTCTAGTACCAAAGATGGATAGAACATGGAAAATGTTCATTGAATATAGATCCATCAATAACATCATTTTTAGGTATCGTTATCCAATCTCTAGGTTAGATGATATGCTAGATGAATTAAATGGTTCAACTATTTTCTCAAAAATTAACTTAAGAAGTGGCTACCATCAAATTAGGATGAAAGAAAAAGATGAGTGAAAAACTATATTTAAGACAAAACATGGACTTTATGAATGTTTTGTCATGACTTTTGGTCTCACCAATGCATCTAGAACATTTATGAGGTTAATGAATCATTTCTTGCGTGCATATATTGGAAAAAATTGGTAGTTTACTTTGATGACATTTTGGTTTATATTAGGAATTTTCATGAACATGTAGATCACTTAAGAAAGGTTCTATAAGTGTTAATGAGGGAAAAATTGCTTGGAAACATAAATAAGTGTGAATTTTTCCTCAATAAGATTTTTTTACTTGGATTCATTATGAGTAGAAATGGAGTTGAAGTCGATATTGAGAAGATCAAAGTGACACAATAATTTACAACTCCAACCTCCATTGGATAGGTAAGAATTTTTCATGGGCTTCCTAGTTTTTATAGGAGATTTTTGAACAACTTCGGCGCACTAGAAGAACCATTGAATGAGTTGAAAAAGAATAATGTTCCTTTCAAATGGGGAAAAACTCGGGAGAAGGACTTCCATTCTATTAATGAGACTCACCCACGCCCCTATACTTGCAATTTTATACTTTCATAAGACCATTTAAATTGAATTTGATGTAATGGGAATTGGAATTGGAGGATTACTCATGAAAGAAGGTAAGACTATTAATTTATTTAGTGAGAAGTTAAATAGCCCAACTCTAAATTATGCTGTATATGATAAAGATTTGTATGAATTTTTTATAGTTCTAGAAACATGGAAATGTTGTCTTTGTCCTAAAGAATTTGTGATTCATTATGATCATGAAGATGTTAAATAACTTAGTAGCCAATATAAACTAAATAAGATACATGCTAGATGGCTAGAATTCATTGAATAATTTCCATATATCATCAAGCATAAAAAAGGATAAATAAAATACTGTGTCCAATTCACTTTCACATAGATATTCTATTTTATCCTTATTAGATTCAAAAATCCTTGGTTTTTAATACATTAAGGATTTATATGCCACTGATAGTGATTTTAGTGAACCTTATGAACATTATAAACCTAGAGTTAGTTGGGAAAAGTTATATTTGCATGATGGATTCTTATTCTGAATTGATAAGATTTGGATTCCCAATTTTTCTATACATGTACTTTTACTAAAGGAGTCACATTATAGTGGGTTAATGGGATATTTTAGTGTCGAAAAAACATTAAGCATTCTTAGTGAGCATTTTTTATTAGCCTAGGATATCTAGAGATGTTTAAAATTTTATTGGAAAGTTCATTGTCTTCCATAAATCCAAATCCAAACTGAACCCACATGGATTATAGATTCCTCCCCCAATCCCCCAAAACCCTTGGGAGGACATATCAATAGACTTTATTATAGGGTTACCAAGGACCAATAGGGGGAGTGATTTTATTTTTGTTATGGTGGATCAATTTTCTATAATGGAACATTCTATTCCTTGTCACAAAATAGATGATGCCACTATCATTGCAACACTTTTCTGTTAAGAAGTAATCAAACTCCATGGAATGTTCAGGATAATAATGTCAGATCAAGACGCAAAATTCCTCAGTTTATTTTAGAAGACCTTGTGGAGAAAACTAGTAATGAAGTTACTATTTTCTACTAATTTTCATCCACAAACTGATGGAAAAATAGAGGTGGTGAATCGGACACTATCATCCCTTCTACGAACAATTTTCAGGAAGAACCTCAAGAATCAGGAGGAGTGTCTACTGCAAGTGGAATTTTCATATGATAAGGCCAATAATTCCACTACTCAATATTCTCCATTTGAAATTATTTACATTTTTAACTTTATTTCCCCTATTGATCTAGTTACTTTTCATTTATAGGAAGTAACTAATATGGATGTGAAAGGGTGTGTAGAATTAATCAAGAAAATCCATGAAAGGGAAAGAATAAATATCGAGCAAAAGACCCAGAAATATGATGATCATGAAAACAAGGTTTGAAAGCAAGTGTTATTCGAGCCTAGTGACTTAGTCTGGATTCATATGAGGAAGGAAATATTTCTTGACGAACAGAGAGACAAACCTTTCCGAGTGCTCGAGAAGATTAAAAAAATGATTACAAGATAGCTCTCCCAGGTGAGTATGATGTAAGTGCCACTTTCAATGTCTCTGATCTTTATCATTTTTTGGTTATAGAGGATAAAGAGTAGAGGAAGAATTCTTTTCAATAGGGTGATGGTGATAATAATCATATTGAAGTAATCAAGTCAATTTCTCAGGTGGAGGAGTTGTATTTGTAAGTCCTGATGACATGGGGGAGATTAAAGAGGTTGAATGCAACAATGGGCACCCATAGCCCTTTATTAAATGCCCAATAGATCTTTAATTGAATAGATGGAGAAAATGGGCCTATTATCTAACTTATTAAATCCAAAACATGATCTTTAGATCTTTTCCCACATGGTTTCACGAATTTAGAATCCTTTCTCACATGGAGAATTATAGAATTGCATATTTGGACACCAAAGTCAAATCTGGTGGTGCTGGAAAATGAATTAATCGGTCCACATGGCGGTAGTTCACTGTACACATGAATGAAAGATTCATTTCCCATTTTATGGAGGTTAGAGAAGGATATAGGTTATTCCATTAACATAATAAAATATAAATATATGGAATATAATTATTTTATTATATCATCATGGTTAATTAATATCTAAAGTATATGGAAGAAGAAATAAAACAAAAACATCTGGTTAAGAATGGTACCTCTTCTATAAACAACCTATTAAGGTTTACACCAAATGATTTCTTAGGTTTGTTTTATGACAAAAATAAGGCCTATATGATGTGAGGATGGATTTAAGTATGTTATTTTGGTAGGTTTTTTCTTAATCAATAGGCTTTTGAAGTGTGAATAGATAAGGATAAGAGGTTCTCTTTTATAAGAGAGGGGAGGGGAACTCTTGGAATTTCTTAAAATGTTAAATTAATATCATATAATTTTCATGTTTAAATGGCTAAATGGCAATATGAGTTTGAATGGATGGCGGGTTCGGGAGCCTCTGCGGCGACCATGGTCCGAGATAGGGTTTCTTGTGGATGGCATTTCCTCACGATCTCGAGTTTGATCTTCTTTTTAGGGGGACTTATCATCCACTATATCATTCCAAGGAACCCTCATCAATGAGTAATGTTTGTCAAGGTACAGTGGGATACGGCGATACAGGAAGGAGGCATTTGACATCTCTGAAGGACTTTTCTCCTGAAAGGATTATCCAAAAAGGTAAGATCGTTCATGTTCAAGCTAATGAGGATGCTATCGCTGATAGGTATAAGCTTTGCCGCTTTTCGATTCTTGCTCAATTGATTTTACTAGTTGGGTCTAAGACTTTGAAGGTATCTGGTTTTTCAGCAAGACTCAACGAGGTTTGGGGTTTCCCTGATTTTAGATGTATCCTGATAGGAAAGGGGTTTTTCCATATCCTCTTCCCGAATGAAGAGTTAAAACGCCACGCTTGGGGGTTTGGCTCCATTTCCCTGAAGCCAGGATTGGTTACCATTCAAGAATGGTACTTCTCTTTCAATCTGTTCTCCATTAAAAACTTCAGAGTTCAGGTATGGATTCGAATTTTGGGTCTGAATTGGATTTACTGTAACCCTCACATCCTCTTTGATATTGCTTCGGGTGTGGTAAATCCTATAAAAATGGATAGAACTACAGAGATGGCTAGTTCCGTCTATTATGCCAGGGTTTTAGTTGAAATCGATCTCAATTCTGATCTGGCAGATAAGGTTTTGCTTTCCACTTCAATGGATGACATCAAATTGCAAATTAAATATGAGAAGTTACCCTCATTTTTCTCAGACTGTTAGTCCATTGGACACAAAAAGAAAAATTGTATTAGGAATGATACTTGTAATTTTTGTTCTATCAAGGGTCACAACCAGAAGGTATGCAAGAAGCTACAAAAAAGGCATTGCAAGGCAGGATCCTCCAGCGCTCTACAAGAAAGCAAGGAAGATGCTGATGTCCACATGGATGTGATTGAAGAGCAAGGGGTTATGTAGGAGATTATTACTGTTGGTTCTAATGAAGTTCAGGAGGAGGATGATCTATAGCCTGGCAGTATGCAAAATCAACAGGAAGAGCCTCATTGTCAGACTAAGGTGATACAGATATCTGGTGACAGGCCTATTGAACAGGTAGGGCTTGAGATTGTCCCATATAGGTCTGCTGGACATGAAGAGCAGAAGCCTATGGATTTGGTTCTTCATTCTAATGACTTGGTTTCTTGTGGATCTAATATTACAGGCTCTAAGTTTATTGATGAACTGAACATGGAGTGGAACTTAAACAAAATTGGGGGCAACTGGAATAACACGGATAATGAATAATCACCAAGGAAAAATATTATCGAGATGTTGTTGATAAAGGAAAGGCAATTTTTGAAGGTTTTTCTTCGGCACCTTTGAAGAAGGCAAGACCAAGGAAGGACTACTTGCACTTGAAACCCACTATGATAACTAGATCCATCTCAAGCAGAAGAAATGTTCAAGGTAATATTTTGAGTCTATTAGAGGATGATTCTGATTGGGATTATGATGGCTATAATCCTACTGGTTTTGATTACTGAACTGCTTTCTTTTTAATGAGGGCATTAGGTCTTGTATGACCCCATTCCTCTACCTCCGTCTTACTTCCTCCTTTTATTTAATATAGAGGAATTACCTCAAAAAAATGGCTAAAAAATGTTAACATTAAAATATAAGATGATTATGAGTATAAATACTCTCATAAAATAAAAATTTTACAAGTTTAGATAATTTTTTTACCTTTATCTTTTGGTTTTAACCCACTTTAACAATTACTATGATAACGAAGTTTTAACTCTTTATAGATAAATATAGTTACTATAAATGAAAAGAAAATCCAATAAAAGGAAATTGGTTGATATTTTAAACCATATCCTAATCATGTGGATGAATATAGTATTTTTAGGAATATAAAATCATTTAATAAATATTATTTATTATAAAATATCATTAATTTCAATTTTGGAACTATTCATTTAATTTGACTTTTAAAAATACAAGAAAACAATATAATTTGAGTATAACGCATTAAAAACTCTATAATATGAAATTTTTATCTAAAAAATAGTGGAACACAATAATTCATCCAAATTATATTAATTTTAATATTTTTAAAACCATTTAATTTATTTTTCTATTAATTGAATAATTACTACATTAGTGTTGCGTGAGATTTAAAGGTAATTATTTCATCACAAAAAATTATAAATAAATTAAAATGATAAAAAATAATTTATATTTAAAATTAATATTTAAAACCTAATATATCCTTTATTTATCTATATGTTAAAAATATTATAGTTATTAAAAGAAAGACTGAGATATTTCTGGATTTATATTCACTTAAATATTATAATGGTCAAAATCATGTTCAAATGGGAAAAAATACCATATATTAGATTTTTGGAAGATTATAGATTATATATAATCATTAAATAAATTTTATACAAGTTTTAGGGTCATTTATTAGTTCTTATCATTTTTTAACCTTAATAACCTAATTTACTCTTGACAGTGGTAACAAAAATTACTAAAGTTACTACACATAATTTCCAAAAATAAAAGGGACCTATTTACCAAATTTTTACCCCATGATTAAAAATATAGAATCCATTTTTTAATATCTAAATCATAGTAGTGGAAAAATGAATTTAAAATTAAAGTAAAAAAATGTGATGAAAAACGATTTTTCATTAAAATGTAAGTTTTAAGTATAAAATGTTTTTATGCTAATTTCAAGTATAAAATCCATTCCAAAGACTATAATTGGATTGTGTTTAATCAAAATAAACTAATCATATTTTAAAACTAGTCCAAAATAGAGTTTTACTTTATAAAAAATTTAAAATAAAATATATTTTTCAATAAAAATCAGTATTCTTCACTATTCATTGAAAAATAAAACTTTTCTGAAAATTATAAAAATTTCACCATTATCTAATTTTGGAATATTGATTTAAAAAATTATATCCTTTTTATCAAAAAAAATTATGAAATTTCTTCAAATTTATTGTAATATTTTCTCACAAAAAGCAGTAAAAACATTTTTGAAGAAAACATATTTTTGATGAAAAAAATGAATACTAAAAATTGAGTGATTATTCAATAAGTATTAGTCAATAAATTTTTATTGACTAGGGCCTTAATATATACATTTGAAAAATTGGTTAATCTTATTAATACCCTCTAATTCAATGGCTATGTTATAATGGTTATATTTAAATAATAATATTTTTTAGTTTGTTTAAACTCGATGTTGCGTATCTTCTACGCTATCGAACATAGTATTTATTTTTACAAATATTGGGATATTAGAGATATGGAAAAATATACAAAGGTTAAATTAGACTTTTTTTCTACATTGATACCGAGATCAATAGGCTTAGATTATTTTTTTTTTGATAGACCAAATGATAAATGGGAGTCTCACTCGCTGATTTTATTTGAGTTTGTGTAACAGGCATAGAGGTTGGAATAAAAGAATATTCTGGAGCTGGATAATCCAACCAAAAACATTGTTAACAATTGAAAAAAGATAATTTTGGACTATTAATAGGTAGTTAGAGCCAAAATTTTAAGGGGTTCTCCCTATCCACATAGGGGGAGTGTAAGCTCATGAGAGAACCCTTTTATATTTATAAAAGGGGAGAGAAAAATTTAGTGTAAGTGTATTATTACCAAAGGGGGAGTCCAAGATAATGAGGAATCCCTATTGTATTTTAACGTAAAAGTGGGAGTATGCATCTAGATTAAGTAGAGATTTCTTCCCATGGAACTTAAACATTGAGGTGGAGAAAAGTTGAAGTTGGTTAAAGTATACCCTTTTGGTTTCATTGCAAAAGGGGGGTGAAGAGTTTTTTATTGTAATAAAAATAAAAATAGGGATATTATTGGAACCCTGTGGATTTGTTTTATATTTTTTAACAATATAATTAGATGATTTCCTAAGTTCCTTACGTGTCTATACATATTTAGTGTGCAAGAATTGGATTCATGGTGATTCTTGGAGCATTGTTATTAATCTATTAAGTATTTTGTGTGATTTAAAGTGGAGAAGTTACACGAATTGCATGTTTTTTTCATGGGATTGTGAAGGAGATATTAAATATTAGAGTTCATTTTTAAATAACAATAAGTGGTTGATATGATTTATAAGGGTCAATAGTTGAGAAGACCACTTGTATAGAGGTAAGTGGAGTAAAATGCATCTGTTTAAGGGTAGTTACTTGACTTGCATAAGGTTAAAGGATCATATTACACTATATAACATCCATAACACCTACATACAGGATTATTCATAGGGAAACCATTGATTTTTATAAAGGTATTTTCACAAGTTATTACGTAAGGGTTGTACTGAGCTTTGTAAAGGTATCTCTAAAGTAATTAGTGTGAGGGTCTTCATTTAAGCTTCACATAAGGGTGATTTGAGCCATGTGTAAGGGTATAGACTAGCGCACCTTGCATAAGGGTTGAAACTAACAATGTGAAGGTAATTTAGGAAATTTGTCTTAGATATTGATCAAGCCTATAGGTTTTGAATGGATGAAGCTCGGTCAGGGAATTTTGAATGTTTGTGGTCAAAGGAAATAAATACGTGTAAAAGTTAGAGATGCCAGAATGATTATCTAGGGAGCACCATGTTGCTTCTATTATTGTGGTGAATTATAATTTTTCCTCTCTGAAACAAAAAGGCTAAAATCATGGTGAAGGGAGTGGTGTAACTAACATCTTTCAAGGATAATCAAAATAGACAATAGTTTATCACCACACCATAGTTAATGGTGTTTTTGAGATAGACGATTACCTATGTAAAGGTATACGGACAAAAAATGTGTAAAGGTAAGAATATGAATTACTTTGTGAAGGTAAATAAAACTATGAAAGTTTTATCTATAGTCAAAATGGGTAGCAAGGATGGACCACACTGTAATGGTCACTATGGTGGATTTCCAATTCACCTATGAGAAATGGGAATCCCTCAATGAGCGTTTTGATGATTGGTGGACTTGTGTAAAGTGATAATTGGGTTTCTGAGGTGGATTTATAAATGGATAATGGTTATAGTGTTGAGTTTTTCAAAGGCTATATTTCCTACAGATTCACTATACCACATTTTAGTGTCAATGAGCGGAGCATTTTGGTGGTTGCGGTGTTTGAAAAGTGGATGTTGTGAGTAATTTTTTGGGTTTGGAACTCTAGCAACCATCTGGTCGTAATAGTTGTAGATTAAACAACCTAATCCAAATCCAAAGGTGATTATTTTATTAGAGGAAATCAAAAGGATGGATTTTAAGGCAAATCAGTTGGCAGTTACATTGATATTTGAATTTAAAATTTTAAATTCAAATGTAACTCGTGATATATAGTGATCTACTTTGTAGAATGAAAGTAGAAGAGAACTAAGAGAATATGTCGAATATTCAAATCTCTGAAATTGAGGAATTACAGGAATGGGGATAAAAGGAATTAGGATAATTTTTTGAACCTATTGAACATCTTTCTAAAGGATAATAAGATATGTGAATAAATGTTGTGAAGTGAAGAAGAGGATTCCAGTATTCATACTGGAAATAAGAAGTTATTAATTTATTCTATAAGAAGAGAAGTTTTTGTTTTAAAAAGTTTTCATAAATTTTTGTGAATGAGAAATTCATGGAGTTAAACAGAGCATCTATACATATATTAGGATGTGCTCACCCCCAATGTTAATGATCATAAAGGGAACTACATGTCCTCAAACTATGTTAGGCCTACAATTCTATAAACCATGGGTGATCCTAACCCATAAAAGTAATAAATAAGGATAAAAGTAAAATTCAACTTAGGAGAGGAGTGACCTTATCCATAATCTATCTTGTGAGGCAGTGAGCCTAGGAATGGAGTGATCATGGAATTTTTTTCTACCAAACATCAGTGAGCTTAGTGGTTAATTAGTGCATCGATACACTATAAATTACATGCTATTTAGAGTATCCCAATGTGGGTGCACCAAGTACAAATAATTATGTACCTACATGAATTAATTTTATGCACACTAATTTAGTTTAGTTGGGAGGAGTGAAAGTTTAACACTCCAATTTTTTTTTAAAAACAAAACATTGTTCGATAGCATATACAACACACAACATCCATCTTAAAAAACCATGAAATATTTAAATATGACCATTATAACATAGGTGTTAAATTAGAAGGTATTAATAGGATTAAACACATTATGAAATATATATAAATTTCCTATGAGATATAAATTTATTGATAAATTCTTAGTAAATAATTACTCAATTTTTCACTAAATATATTTTATGCTTCAAAAATACATTTTCTTCAAAAATTATTTTTATGGATTTTTTAGAGAAAATAATATAATTAATTTATGGAACTTCTAGAAAAATAAATTTATAAAAATTATATAATTTTTTAAATAATCATATCATAATTATCATATAGTGAAATTTTGGAATTAATCTGAAAGTATTGATTTTTAAATGAATAGTGAAAAATATTTTTTTTGTAAAATTGTCATTTATTTTCATTAAATAAAGTAATTTAAAAGTCTCATTATGATTTGAATTTAATTTAAAAGTAACATAATTATTATTTGGTTATATATAATATAATTAATTTCATTCTAATCATCTTTATATGTTATTTTTTTATAAGTACATTTTTTGTGTTTAAAAACGTATTTTTCTAAAAACCCATTTTTCATCACGTTTTACGGGTTTAATTTTAAATTAAATTTTAACACTTATGTGAATTGAATTTGATAAAATGTGTTCCATATTTATAATCATCAAAATTAATATTATTTAAAAAGTTTAACTTAATTTTTGGTCATAATGTACTGTAAAAATATTAAAAATCTATTACCGTGGTTAAGGTTAAAACACGTTTATTAGGGGTTAAACTAAAGAGATTAGGGTTAAAATGACCTAAAAAAATTTCTAATTTATATTTTATATGAATATTTCAACCTTTTATCATCTAATATTCACTAATGGTCTATTTTGGATCCATTTTTTGTGAATAATACATTTATATATATTATTCTTTTCAAAAACTCCAAGTGGATCCTCCCCCTACTTATAAAAGAACACCCCCTCTCCTATCATATATATGCCTAAAGAGCCTTTTTTTTAAGAATATACCTAAACATAACTTAATTACATCCCTAACCATGACTTATAGTCCCTTTTTTATCATAAAACCACCCTACTAAGGCTTTAGGTATAAACCTAAAGTGGTTGTCTAAAGAAGAGGTATAATTATTAACCATGTGTTTTAATTTTATTTATTATTTAATCTCCACAAAATATTATTAAACCATGATGAAATAATAACAAAAATATATTCTATATACTGATATTTTATTATTTTAATTTAATAACCTATATCCATCACCTCTTCCATCAAATGGGAAATAAAACCATCATTCATGTGTTCGCCGGACTACCGCCTCACAAACTAATGTAATTTGTTTTCCATAAACACCTCTCACATATGGATATAATGATGGATTTAATGTATATATATGATATTTATAACATATTTTTTATTATTTAAAATTAATATATCATATATATTTTTATCATTTCATTCATTAAAAAATGATTACGTCATTCGTGTGTACATGTGGATTACCACCTCCACAAAGCAACGTGATTCTTTTTCATTACCGTATCTCATTGATGGTATATTAAAGTGTATTTAAATGGATAATATGATATTTATTATATAATTATATTTCTATAAATATTAAATAATACTTACTTTCTTTACATAATGATCCTTGAAAAATGAAAATGTTACTCATGTGTATGTACGGCTCATTATCTCCATGATTATAACGTAGTTCATTTTTAATAACCATATTTCATGGTTAATTTTAAAATTATAATTTATATATAAATATAATAATTATTTCATGGTTATTATTCTGGAGATGATGGTGTAATTACCTTATTTATCATAGTCAACCTACTGAATCGATTTTGGATATATGAGCCAAATATCGTCAAAACATCTGACGTGAAACTAATCGATTAAGTGGTTGAATATGACATGGTAATAAATAAAATAAAATGAATAATAAAAATAAAAAAAATCTTAATAAATTTAATAATTAACATAATTTTATTATTTATGAAGATAAGGAATGCATGTGATGAGTCAGATTCAAGGTAAGGGATCTCTTTAAACCATCATTTTCTTCGGGTTATGACCATTATATCTATAAATTACTCTATCTCTATCTCTATTTAATGTTATGGAATTATTATAAGTTGTCTATATATTTCTATCACATATACACCTATCTTATTCTCCATTCCTTTTATGGGTTAATATGTGCCTTATGATCATTTCTTAGATTCCTTCTTTAAGAAATCTCTTTTGATTATGATATAATGAAAGATTATAAAACCCAATTATTTCCATATGTAATTATTATGTTTAATCCTTATTATTTATTTCATTTTTTGGAACAAAAAATCATAAACATTTTATGATGTGTGTTTACATATATCTCTCAGATTCCTTATGATCGTTTCTCAGATTTCTTCTTTAATAAATCTCTTTTGATTATGATAGAAGGTAAGATTATACAACCCAATTATTTCCATATATAATTCTTATGTTTAATACTTATGATTTATTTCCTTTTTGGAACACAAAATCATAAACATGTTATGATGTGTGTTCTAATATAGCTCTCTAATTCATTGGGTAAATATTTTCTCTCATGAGACATCATGTATGTGATTAGGGAGTAAACCTGATCCACTATGGGAATCTGTCCACCATGAAATTTTGTATTGGAAGTTAGCTTTGACTTACGAGTTTTTCAGGTTTTATGTTGCTACCATGTTTACTATATTTCCATGATCTTGTGATTCCATTTTCTTTAGGTTATACTCCCATGTTATTACTCATGAGCCTTATCTTTTATGATATAATGTTATACATTTGACTCAAATGTTATGTTTCTTAATCATGTTTATTCCCTTACTGGTCTTTTTAGATAAACCCTTTTGTATATGTATTATATAGGTTATCTCATACTGTTTTAAGAGTACAAATGGATTTAGTATCTCATTATAGAGATTAAAATAAAGATTATTTATTTTCATGTTGTTTTTTTATGTACCTAGTCTTCCAAAAACACTAGGAATTTTTGAAACTTGTTTTGTATTAATGTATATTTATATTAAAAACATGTAATAATATGTGTAAAAATGAATGGGTTTCTATATCAAGTGTGATCATGAATCAGTTAAACTTTGTTCCTATATAAGTATTAATAGTATCTACAACAAGAAAAGGAAAATTTTTAAATTGAATACATTTTAATTCACCCCCCCCCCCCTACTAGGGTTCCTTGGGGACCTGTCGGGTTTTCTTTAATATGTAATATATTTGAATTAGCCAAAATGTGAGTTTCCAAAAGTTAATAGAAGATTTTATATAAGTTAAAATGAGTTTAATAAGTAGTTTTCAGAAATTAAAAAAGAGTTTTAGAAGACTAGTTTCTAGAAGATAAGGAGAATTTTATGAAATTAATATGAAAGTGTTGAAGTTAGTATTTTAAGGAATAAATATTATGTCATCCCACCTTTTTATTTCATAAAATTTTCATTACATAGTACAAAATAGAGGATCTTTTAAAGTTTAGTTTCTTGGAAAATAGGAACATAATACATAAAAAACATTAAACATTATTCTAATCCACTTGAAAGGATTCTTCATGGGTTCATCTTAAGTACATTTACATCATCTCATATCATGGGAACATACATCAATGGAAAGGGGTAAGCATAAGGCCCAGTAAGGGAAACAGTTTACATATAATCATGAGTAATATTAATAAGAACATGAGGAGTATCATTGTGGCATGATAAATGGAAAACTAGGCATATCATAATAAAAATAACATGAATCATAAAATGGAAATTTGGCTACAACATTTAATTTATACAATTATAATCATATCACCAAGGTTAATCACTGAGGTTTCATAAATGAAAATTACAAAGGTTATTCACCAAGGTATCGTAAAACATGTCATCTCTAGAGATTGGATTATTTACCCAATGAATTGGAGTATTATCATGGTGTACCATTCATATGTATTAATTAATGTTTTATATATATATCATAATCAAACACTTCATAAAAAACCCATGGAGAATAAAAAATGGGTTTCGTATCAAAATCATGGCGATTGAAAAGTTCTTAAAAATAAGATCATTTTGTCATTTTCATCCCATGGAAATGGAATGTGGGTTTCATGTATGTTAATCCCAAAATAAAAATAAATCATTTTTAAATATAGGTTAATAAACTTGGAAAATAAATAGGCTTGGGTATTCACAAAAAAAATCTTGAGGAGGAGATGGAATTTTGAGAAGTGAATTTGGTGGCATGACGGGTATAAAAAGTGGTTTTGAAAAGGGGTAAAATGAGAGTGGGAAAGGTTATCCCATTGATAATACATAATTTTGAGGTAAGGGTATGATCAAAAGGGTAATATAATAGAGTAACCATAACATTTAGAATACATATATGAAAATATGTTCTTGAATCAAAAAGAAAATAAGGATGGTTCCCTTACCTTGAAGTGTTAGTCTTAAATCTTGAGGAATGGAACCTTGGGAGATTGAGAACACCTAGGGGGACTCATTAGGAGGTAAAACTACCATATCTTTATAGAGGATGTATTGGGAGTGAAAGTAAATGGAGAAATGGGTGGGAATTGATAGTAAAAGTGGAGGATTTTTTTAATAATTTCCGAATATAGGCCTTAGAAATCTAGGTTGTGGAAAATGAAAAAACATGGGCCTGCCCATGGTTTTTACCCTTTTTTTGGACATTTGGGACATATTTTATGTTATATTAACTCAAAATAACCAAACATCAGGGTATATTACTTCTTTTGGCATAGAAAGGTAATGTTTCCACAAAATAATGTTTTTAAAGGCAAAGTTTCCATTTTAGACTTCGGAAAGTAACTTATAGGTTTGGAAATTGATTGAAATATATTAAAATAATTGATATTAATAAAATAAAATATTTTAGGTCATGTATTGTGATTTAAATCATTATTACATAATTATGAATTCACTAAACATACTGAAAACCTCAAACTGTAGATTTATTATTCATAGAAAAATAAAGTATTTTAAAAAAATCTTATAAATTAACCATTACATAATTTTTACATTATGATTTCAAAAATGATGTTTATTTTATCATAATAATTATATAAGTATGATAATTTTAACTTTTAAGTATAAAAATCCTTATTTATTAAAAAAATAGTGGGTTGATAATGCATAGTAAAATTTGTGGCACTTAAAAAATTTCAAAGACATAATAAAATTATTTTATCATTTATATTTAACTAAGAGTGATTTTAACATTATATTTCATTAAAATAAATATTATTCATAATACCTTAATTTATTATAAAAATTTATTTTTTTTTAAGTAAAATTTTGGTTTGAAAATTAAATTTATCAAATTTCATCTCAATTAAACCTATATTTTATTAATCAAAACTATTATTAAATAGAATTGATAGAATAATAATTTTATTTATAAAAATGAATTAAACTTTAAGTAACTAAGGTTGGGACACATAACCCCTTGTAAAACTCTCGTATGACCTAAGGGTAAGGTGTGTGGTGGTGATAGATTAATGGGGTGGCTCAACTAACCTCGATAGAGTGGTAATTTCTACTAACTTGAACTTATACCATATGAAATTTCATTCAAGCTTCACTTGTTGAAGATCGGCTTGGCCGTGGTCATGGGAGAACCCCAATGATGCTACCGCCCTCTCAAGTTCTGATAAATGGGCTTCATGCGGCATGACCATATTGGTTGAGACCATCACTTCTCCTTTCTAAATTAATTATCCTTTTTCATTTCTACTTATAAACACTAATTATAATGTTAAAATTATTATCAAGAGTAAAGTTTACAACGATCATATTAACCAACGGTCATATTGACCAATGGTCATATTGACCAACGGTCATATTGACCAACAGTCATATTGACCAACAGTCATATAACAGTTGAATCTTAAGGATCGCATTTCCCTTCATTCTCACTTCATTATTAAAGAGATATGGTTTTTTTGTGTACAATATAATATAACACACATTTTCCTCAGAAACAAAAATCAATTAAAAGTTTGGGTTGTTACATTCTTCCCCCCTTAAGAATTTTCATCCCTAAAATTTTCAACTCCTTATCCTAGTTGATAAAAGGTGTGCGTACTTCTGTCTCATTATTTCCACTAGTTCCCATGTCACTTATTCATATTTATGGTTCTTCCATAACACTTTGATGAGGTGGGTAGTCTTGTTACATAGAACCTTGCCTCTACAGTTCAATATCTCCACCGGTTGCTCCTCATAAGAGAGGTCATGTTCCAGTTGTACCACCTCTAGATTTAGTACATGTGAGAGATTAGGTTTTTACTTCCTCAAGAGAGATACGTGGAATAAATCATTAACTTGAGCTAGATTTGGTGGAAGTTCAAGCTGATAGGCCACTTCTCCTATGTGATCAAGGATTTCATAGGGTCTAATGTATCATGGGATAAGCTTCCCTTTCTTCCCAAGATGCATGAATCTCTTCCATGGTAATATTTGAAGGAAAATGTTGTCTCCAACATCACACTCCAAGTCCCTTATATGGTTGTTAGCATAGATATTCTACCAACTCTGACAATACTTTAAGTGTTGATGGATGGAATGAACCTTTTCTGTTATATCTTGTAAAAGATCGGGCCCAAGCATCTTTACCTCACTAACTTCATCACAATAAGAAGGAGTTCTACATCACTTCCCATATAGAGCTTCATAAGGTGTCATTTGAATACTAAAATGGAAGTTATTTTTGTATGAGAAATAAACGGATGTGAGATGCTGATAAAATCCACATTTAAATTTCATTGAGCATATTCCCTTCATATCCTTGAGTGTTTGAATAGTCCTTTCAGACTTTCTATCTATTTGGGGGTGATAGGTCATACTAAAATTCAATTTGGTACTTAGATAATGTTGAATAATTATCCATAATTTTGATGTGAACCTTGGATTATGATTAGAAATGATAGAAAGTTTCATCCCATGCAACCTCAACACTTTCTTTAAATAAATCTTGGCAAGTTGTTCAAGATATAAATCTTCTGAATAGTGATGAAATGGGAAGTCTTAGTGAGTCAGTCCACTATAACCCATATCTCAATGTATCCTTTGGATGTTCTTGGGAGACTAGTGAAAGATCCCATACTAATTGTCCCACTTCCATGTTGGTATGAGTAGTGGTTGTAATACCCCTTTAGGAAGTTGTCGCTTTGCCTTCACTTGTTGACACACCAAACACCTTGTAGTATAGTCAGAAATCTCTCTTTTCATATTATCCCACCAATAATTATCACAAAGGTCCATATACATGTTAGTGCTTCCAGGATGTATAGTGAATGTAGAGCTATGAGATTTATCCATCATATCCTTCTTTAATTCCAAAATAGATGGGACACATAGCCTTATACAAAATTTTAGTACACCTTCTTAATCAATATTGAACTCAGCAAACTTCCCATTCTTCATAGCCTCTATTTTCTTTTATAAAAAAAGATATTCTCTAGTAATGATGGTTAAGAAATCATTTTGGATAGGATTGATGATGTCCCTTCCCTAATGAACATGATGTCTAACCTTATTGGGTCCTTAATCAATGGATCTCCTTGAATCCTCATTATTGATAGAATAGTAGGGTCTTCCCTAATTAATGAATAAGAAACTTTGTTTTCTCTTCTAGGATGATAATGAATTAAACATCCATAGTCTTGAATATGTTACAACAATATCCTTTATCTCATTTTTAATTCCTTTTGTGTGAATATATACTTAAAAAATTGGTGATCTGTGTATATATCACATTTCTCCTCATAAAGATATTGCCTCTATATCTTTAGAACAAAAATAACTGCAGCTACCTATAGGAAATGAGTAGGATAATTCTACTCATGAGCCTTTAACTATCAATATTTATAATCAACCACCTTGTAATTTTGTACAAGGATTCACACAATCCCTTTCATAGATGCATCGCTAAAAATAATGAATCCTTCCCCGATAAAGGGTAGAGTTGTAACACCCCAGGTAAATAAAGAATATGAAATTTTCATATTTATCCATATTTTTGAATAAAATATTAATATGACTTTAAAGGGGACGCTATGCTCGATGGCGTACCCAATACGCAACAACGAGTTTCTTGGGAATCTTACGTTGCACTCTAATAATAAAATAATATTATTTTAAATGGTAGTTAATGCCTAGCCGTTGTAATGGCAGGAATGAATATAACTAACTACAAAATGATTATATATGTTTGTCAAATATTTTTAATTTTTATAATAAATGTTATAGAATTAAAAATGCGAATGAATCCAATTTTAAGCGTAAACATTCTAATATTCTTTAAAAGGTCGATTAAACGCCTTTTGATGGTGAACCTCTTTAAAATCCACTTTTTGACAATATTATGTGTTATATTTGACAAAATAAAACTATTCTTTAGAATCGGGACATCAAAATTAACTTTGTGTAAATTTTTGGTATTTTTCCAAAAAAGTTCAATTTTTAATGAATAGTGAAAAATGTTGTATTTTAATTCAAAATCTATTTTTAATATAATTTATTTATATGATTAGATTATTTTTTGAATTGGTTTTAAAGTGAAATTAGAATATATTTTTACCATTTAATACAATATTGGTCGTTGGAATTAATTTCACTTTGAAATTGAACTTAAACTAGTGTCAATCTTTTGATACTTATTGTTTCATAAAAACACGTTATTTGCTCTGACAGCAGGAATTAATTATTAAATTAATTAATGGAACTAATATTTTTTTAAGTTTGTAAAAAAGACATCATTTTTGATTTCTGAATATCAAATATAGCTTAGGGTGAAGTTTTGGTATTTTTCTGAAAAACTTCAATTTTTGATGAATAGTGAAACCACTAAGTGGTACTTATAAAAACTGATTTTTCCGTTTAAATGAAATTTTTCCATATTTTTGTTTTGAATTTCAAAAATCAGACATACATGGTTGTCATTAAGAAGTAAAATGTGGTTCAATGGGATTAAAATAATTTTTTTGGTGAATAGTAACTTATTAAGTTTTTAATCGCGATTAGAGGTAATTAGTGTTGTTTAAAGTAAGAATAATGATTTAATAAAATTAAATGACCTAGACACATGTCCTACCCTCATTGGATATGTCATGGCCGACCAAGAAAATCCATGGTTCAACTTGGGGACCCCATGGAGCCACTTTGGTTGGAAAATGACATAAATATCTTTTTATTTAATGTTAAAGTAAAAATGACACAAACATGAGATGTTTTACTAAAACAATTTTTACATGGGGTTATACAAGTCATATTTTTTACTATAAATATTAATTGGAAATATAAAACGATTTTATACATCATAGTATTTTTTTTATAATTTTTATAAATTAAATAAATTAAATTATTTATGACATCATGATGATGCAGCGAGGACCTAATTATTTAACAATTTAAATAAAATGGAAAGATAATGTAATATCTAAGACCTAAACATGTCCAAAAACTATTGTATGATTGGATTTAGAACCCTTATCACCTTATCCTCTAAATACATCAATTTGGGACCTTTAAAATCCGAAACTCTTTTGAAATTAAAGTAACATTTTGTAACTTTACAAGAGTGCCCCTCCTCTCCTCTTATAAAAGGCCCCCACCTCTACCTCCTTACCCACACTCCCAAAGCCTTTTTCTCGGCCAACCCCAGCCCATTTTGTCTCTCCACTTCACTCTCTTACTCCTTGAAGCCTCACTTTGGTCAGAAGTCTTCCCAAGGAAGCCTTTGAGCTGAAACCAAAGGGAGTTACCCGATTTTAAGGTAATGTCTTCACTTGAGTCCTTTTGTTTTATTTTGCTTCTCCAACCCCCTAAACTCTTTTTATTCTTTTCTTTTGTAACAACTCCAGTATCATAAATATACTAGGATGTTTTTATAAGAATTATTCGATCTACACTCAAACACACCTACATCTAATGGTTAAAGAACATACTGTTTCCGTGGATGGCGAATTTCGGCCTCCCGAAACGATGATTGTTCAACATTATTTTAACACCTTCAAAGGTGGCCATTAAGATGACACTATATTTATATATGATATATAATATTTTTATGTTTTCCTTAATCTTCTGTATTTTTCATTTTGGGCATACCTTTATGGTTTCCATTATGGGTAAACACGATATCTTCATTTAAGGAAGTGCGGACTACCGCCCCCTCAAAGTGATGTGATTCGTTAATGCCATATGTGGGACGTATAAAGGATGGATTTAAAGTTATTATATATGATGTTATACGGGAATTAAAATATACCTCTATATAATTATTATTTCTTTCCATTAAATTATGAGATAGAAATGAAAGTAGCGTTCATGCGTACGTACGGCTTACCGTCTCCATGAACGGTGCATTTCATTTCTTATCCCCAAATGTAATGTACTATTATAAGTACATGTATATAATGGATATATATGATGAATGATACATATAAATGATTAATATAATTCTGTAATTAAAATATACATACCTCTCATTTAGTTTTAATTCCATTAATATGACAAAGAAATGAAAGTAGCGTTCATGCGTACGTACGGCTTACCGTCTCCATGAACGGTGCATTTCATTTCATACCTCTAAATGATTATGTAATATTATAAATACATGTATATTCTAGATATATATGATATATATGATATCCAAATCAGGAATATCATTATGAATATAAAGAACCTTTGACCACACGAACAACATGTAATTGTAAGAAGTCCACTTTCGACTTAAGAACCAAATATCGACAAAACAAACATTATTAACTTAATGATTAAATAATGTTTATAACATGGAAATAAGTGATATAAAAGGAATAATAATCTTGAAAAAGGTTCTTAAGCAAGAAGAAATTAACTCAATTTTATTATTCAGGAGATTAAAGAATGATCGAGTCAAGTCGGACCCGAGGTAAGGGATCCTACCCCTCTCTTTCTTTTTAAGTACACTCTTTTATGTCATTCCTTTTAAGCTCATCTTTCCTATGATTGGGATGTTCTTTTATATTACTCCTACTGTAATTTTTATGTTCATATGATGATAGACCCTATTTGATCTCATAAATCCATTTTTTTTTTGAAAGCTTTAAGTGGCGTCGTTAGGCTGCCGAGTTTTCGTAAGGGATTTTTCATCTCACTTTTATTCCCGTGAGATTTATGCTACATTTGCCACAATTTCCCTTGAGTGGTGTATGTACTGCCCATTATTTTACTCATTGTGTAATATACTTTCATTTATGAGTATTTACATCAATGTTGTATTGTCCTTCTTTCACGGGGTGCATGTCTCGAAAGATACTCATGTCGGTAAGGGAACCTTTCACCCTCCTTTTTTTTAAAGACTTATTTTGTTACGTATTTTAATTAACATACTATTATGTTGGGATATGTTCTTCTATATCCTTATTTATGTAAATTTTATGTCCAAGTGATGATATCCCCTTTATCTCTCTCATCAACCCTTTTTTTAAAATTTTATGTGACGCTGTTAGGCTGTCGAATTTTACCAAGGGAACTTCTTAACCCAATTTCGATTTCTTTGGGTTCAACATGTAGTTATTGAATATTTCATCCTTTGAATATGTGTGAATGACCTTTGATTTTCTTACACTTAATATCCACTTATATTGGGTGTATTTATATTTGTCACACATAATTATGAGATTTAATTATCCTTAATTTAAGGATACCTTCTTTATAATGGATTTCATCTCATTTTACATTTATTTTGAGACTTCATTGTTGTTATGCACCAATTCACTCTTATATGGTTTGTATACTGTCCTTTGACATATTATATCATGAATCCCTTTATTATCATGATATTATAAAGTTCGGATTAAATGTTATTCTGTAATTATTTGTATTCAAGAGTCTCTCATTTTGTTAAAAACTCTTTAACAAAAATACTGTTTTAAATGTTTTAAAGATTCATTATTCTAAATCTTTATATTTAATGTCAATGTTTTCAAAATGGTTTTCATTATTTATTTATATGGACATTAATGTATTAAAATTATAATTCCATTAAAAGCTTCAAAGTGGTATGGGACACTTTGATTCAAAAATCTCTTTTAAATGGTTTTTGAAAGTAGATTGATTAATTCAATATCTTGGAATTACTTATTGTGATTGAAAATGAAATGTTGTTATTGAAATGTTTATATTTTCAATATTTTATGTGTAATGATGGTACTTGGACTTTTTACGGGTGGTTACGTGATAAACCATATGACGGGTGGTGCCGTGAATACCAGGACGGGTGGTTACGTTATAACCTCCAATGCATTGGGTATGGAAGTCGGCCGTATGGCTATTCCATTAAGTATGTGTGGAAGTCGGCCGTATGGCTATTCCATTAAGTATGTGTGGAAGTCAAACTTATGGTTATTCCACTTAAGTATGTTTATGTCCCAAGTTACCTTTATACGTTATGTGATCTTTATATGGGTTTTATGGTAATATTTTGGTTACAGAAGGGTAAGTAATGAACTTTTATTCAGTGAAGATTTTTTACTACTTTGAAAAGGTAAAGGGTATTACTTTGATAAAGTATACATGGTTTACTTGTTGTTTTGAGAAACTAACAGTTTTCATTCTTTGTGTATCCCTTACTGAGCTTTTTATGCTCATCCCAAGTTTTTGAAATGTTTTTCACAGGACTTAACGTGGAATAGTGTCAAGGATGGGATCAAGGGAAAGTCATGATACCTAAAACATGGAACTAGACATGTTTCTTTTTAGGAGTTTTTATTTTATGAAAACTTAGTAGAAGTTTCTACTTTGTAATCTTTTGAGTTCTAATAGTTATTTCCTAATTTCTCTAAAACTCTAAACCTGAAATGATCCTCAATGTGAATTATTCATTTAATTCAATATTAAGTAAGGTTTAAGGCTGGGGCCTTATAGTTGGTATCAAAGGTCGGTTTAGATAACTTTAGAGGTTAGGGTATTCTCTAGGCATAAGTGAAATTACCATAATGGTTGGGATTTCAGAAAGAGTCCTAGTTTTAGATAAAGTGAATAAGTAAGTATATCTTAGTGGTTATCTTCCTCATTAGTACATGATGGTTTTGTTGATATACTCACACTGACATTTCTGTTTTTAGTGAATGGATGGATCTATAAGGCACCAAATTGACAATAGGTTTGAAGTAAACTGTGGTGGTTCTCTGATTAAGAGACTGGATGAAATGGGGGATTCAATGAGGAAACTCGTGGTTGTTCTAAACCAACTATCAAGGATTCATGATCAACCACTTCAAACCTTGGTATGTTCTGTAATGCATCATGTACGAGATGACCAATCGATGTGGAAGTTCAGGTAATAATTATAAATGTAACCATTAGAGTTTATATGATCCTTACTTTTTAGGTAATTATGGGTTACTCTATGATATGATGGAAAATGAAAGGCATGAGGTAAACTTGAGGTTAAAATATGTTATGATCATTTTTGAAGATTTTATCTCGTTTTGGGGAATGTTTTAAAATTATATAGTTTTGGAAAAAGGACAACATGCAGACCGTGTGACAACCCGTCGCGTCGGACAAAGCTGCGGGAATCGAACTCACAACCAAAGTGTGACCGGTATTTATCACCTACCACTGGACTACGTGAAGTCCCTGGTTAGTTTGACTGATTCTTTTTAGTTAGATGATTATATTAATTAAGATTAAGTTGATTTTGGTTTATCTATGGAAACTTATTAACCTATCATGGAGGATATGTGATTAGGTTAATTACTTTTCAATACGAGACATTAAGAGCAACTGATGTTGTTTGGAGATAAATGTTACGATTTAACTTAGAAGACTATGTGACTAAATCCTTCAAATATTTGGGTTTCAATCTTAGTTTTGTTTACTTTGAAGAATTGTATGGACAAATTGATTATCGAATGGTCCTCGTTGAACTTTGGGTTTTGTTGGACAAATTTTTGAGGTTAAGAATAGATTTTCTTTTTATAAAGGGTTATCCATTTCTGGATTATCTGATCTTGTACTAACCTTTTTGGTTTTGGTTTTGGTTAATGTATAAAGACATGGGAAGTATATATTTATCTTTTATGGATTAGGTGATTCTCTAGAAGTTGATTATAGTACTCTTAATTTGAACAAGTCTTCCTAAATACTCGACTTTTAGAAAAAATATGAGTTTGTGTAAGGAATCTAATAAAAGTTGAAAGTCAACATGATAAGTGATTATGTTTCCTTATGAATAAATTCCTCAATAAAAAGTAAATTAAAACAAAAATGTTGTCTATTAACTTTTCCGACTAGGGAATCGAATACCGTTTAACCCATCACAAGTTTGTGATTTTCTTGTGGTTAACTTTCTCCTAAACATGTTTTCTATAACTCTCCATCAGAACATGACCCTTTGTTTTTTTCCTCCATGTCCATATTTTCATACTTGGAATCCTAGTATGGGTTAACTCGGGTGACCTTTCTACTTATCTTTCTTTATTTTAAAGTGATTGTTTTACCGACTCTTGTTCTGATGTGGGACTTTCAAAGATGTTTCCAAGCTCAATTTTAAAAATTGCGAGGACGCAATTCCCAAAAGGGGGGAAGGATGTAACACCCCAGGTAAATAAAGAATATGACATTTTCATATTTATCCATATTTGTGAATAAAATATTAATATGACTTTAAAGGGGACTCTATGCTCGATGGCGTACCCAATACGCAACAACGAGTTTCTTGGGAATCTTACGTTGCACTCTAATAATAAAATAATATTATTTTAAATGGTAGTTAACGCCTAGACATTGTAATGGAGGGAATGAATAGAACTAACTAAAAAATGATTATATATGTTTGTCAAATATTTTTACTTTTTATAATAAATGTTAGAGAATTAAAAATGCGAATGAATCCAATTTTAAGCGTAAACATTCTAATATTCTATAAAAGGTCGATTAAACGCCTTTTGAGGGTGAACCTCTTTAAAATCCACTTTTTGACAATATTATGTGTTATATTTGACAAAATAAAACTATTATTTAGAATCGGGACATCAAAATTTACTTTGTGTAAATTTTTGGTATTTTTCCAAAAAAGTTCAATTTTTAATGAATAGTGAAAAATGTTGTATTTAAATTCAAAACCTCTTTTTAATCTAATTTATTTATATGATTAGATTATCTTTTGAATTGGTTTTAAAGTGAAATTGGAATATATTTTTACAATTTAATACAATAGTGGTCGTTGGAATTAATTTCACTTTGAAATTGGACTTAAACTAGTGTCAATCTTTTGATACTTATTGTTTCATAAAAACACGCTATTTGCTCTGACAGCAGGAATTAATTATTAAATTAATTAATGCAACTAATATGTTTTGAATTTTGTAAAAAAGACATCATTTTTGAATTCGTAATATCGAATATATCTTAGGGTGAAGTTTTGGTATTTTTCTGAAAAACTTCAATTTTTGATGAATAGTGAAACCACTAAGTAGTACTTATAAAAACTGATTTTTCCGTTAAAAATGAAATTTTTCCATCTTTGTGTTTTGAATTTCAAAAATCCGACATACATGGTTGTAATTAAGAAGTAAAATGTGGTTCAATGGGATTAAAATAATTTTTTTGGTGAATAGTAACTTATTAAGCTTTTAATCGCGATTAGAGGTAATTAGTATAGTTTAAAGTAAGAATAATGTTTTAATAAAATTAAATGACCTAGACACATGTCCTACCCTCATTGGATGTGTCATGGGCGACCAATACAATCCATGGGTCAACTTGGGGACCCCATGGAGCCACTTTGGTTGAAAAATGACATAAATATCTTTTTATTTAATGTTAAAGTAAAAATGACACAAACATGAGATGTTTTACTAAAAAAAATTTACATGGGGTTATACAAGTCATATTTTTGACTATAAATATTAATTGGAACGCTAAAAATATTTCCTACATCATAGTATTTTTTTATAATTTTTAGAATTTAAATAAATTAAATTATTTATGACATCATGATGATGTAGCGATGACCTCATTATTTAACGATTTAACTAAAATGGAAAGATAATGTAATATCTAACCTTTACACATGTCCAAAACCTATTGTATGAGTGTATTTCGAACCCTTATCACCTTATCCTAGAAATACATCAATTTGGGACCTTTAAAATCCGAAACTCTTTTGAAAATAAAGTAACATTTTGTAACTTTACAAGAGTGCCCCTCCTCTCCTCTTATAAACGGCCCCCACCTCTACCTCCTTACCCACACTCCCAAAGTCTTTGGCTCGGCCAAACCCTTCCCATTTTGTCTCTCCACTTCCCTCTCTTACTCCTTGAAGCCTCACTTTGGGCAGAAGTCTTCCCAAGGAAGCCTTTGAGCTCAAACCAAATGGAGTTACCCGATTTTAAGGTAATGTCTTCACTTGAGTCCTTTTGTTTTATTTTGCTTCTCCAACCCCCTAAACTCTTTTTAATCTTTTATTTTGTAAAAACTCCAGTATAATAAATATAATAGGATGTTTTTATAATAAGTATTCGAGCTACACTCAAACACACCTACATCTAATGGTTAAAGAACATACTGTTTCCGTGGATGGCGAATTTCGACCTCCCGAAATGATGATTTTTCAATATTCTTTTAACACCTTCAAAGGTGTCCATTAATATGACACTATATTTATATATGATATATAATATGTTTATGTTTTCCTTAATCTTCTGTATTTTTTATTTTGGGAATACCTTTATGGTTTCCATTATGGGTAAACGCGATATCTTCATTTAAGTGCGGACTACCGCCCCCTCAAAGTGATGTGATTCGTTAATGCCATATGTGGGACGTATAAAGGATGGATTTAAAGTTATTATATATGATGTTATACTGGAATTATAATATACCTCTATATCATTATTATTTCTTTCCATTAAAGTATGAGATAGAAATGAAAGTAGCGTTCATGCGTACGTACGGCTTACCATCTCCATGAACGGTGCATTTCATTTCTTATCCCCAAATGTAATGTACTATTATAAGTACATGTATATAATGGATATATATGATGAATGATACATATAAATGATGAATATAATTCTGGAATTAAAATATACATACCTCTCATTTAGTTTTAATTCCATTAATATGACAAAGAAATGAAAGTAGCGTTCATGCGTACGTACGGCTTACCGTCTCCATGAACGGTGCATTTCATTTCATACCTCTAAATGATTATGTAATATTATAAATACATGTATATTCTGGATATATATTATATATATGATATCCAAATCTGGAATGTCATTCTAAATATAAAGAACCTTTTACCACACGAACAACATGTAATTGTAAAAAGTCCACTTTCGACTTAAGAACCAAATATCGACAAAACAAACATTATTAACTTAATGATTAAATAATGTTTATAACATGGAAATAAGTGATATAAAAGGAATAATAATATTGAAAAAGGTTATTAAGCAAGTATAAATTAACTCAAGTTTATTATTCAGGAGATTAAAGAATGATCGGGTCAAGTCGGACCCGAGGTAAGGGATCCTACCCCTCTCTTTCTTTTTAAGTACACTCTTTTATGTCATTCCTTTTAAGATCATCTTTCCTATGATTGGTATGTTCTTTTATATTACTCCTAATGTTATTTTTATGTTCATATGATGAGAGACCCTATTTGATCTCATAAATCCATTTTTTTTTTAAGCTTTAAGTGTCGCCGTTAGGCTGCCGAGTTTTCGTAAGGGATTTTTCATCTCACTTTTATTCCCGTGAGATTTATGCTAAATTTTCCACAATTTCCCTTGAGTGGTGTATGTACTACCCATTATTTTACTCATTGTGTAATATAATTTCATTTATGAGTATTTACATCAATGTTGTATTGTCCTTGTTTCACGGGGCGCATGTCTCGAAAGATACCCATGTCGGTAAGGGAACCTTTCACCCTCCTTTTTTTTAAAAGACTTCTTTTGTTACGTCTTTTAATTCACATACTATTATGTTGGGATATGTTCTTATATATCCTTATTTATGTAAATTTTATGTCCAAGTGATGAGATCCCCTTTATCTCCCTCGTCAACCCTTTTTGTAAAATTTTATGTGACACCGTTAGGCTGTCAAATTTTACCAAGGGAACTTCTTAACCCAATTTCGATTTCTTTGGGTTCAACATGTAGTTATTGAATATGTCATCCTTTGAATATGTGTGAATGACCTTTGATTGTTTTACACTTAATATCCACTTATATTAGTTGTATTTATATTTGTCACACATAATTATGAGATTGAATTATTCTTAATTTAAGGATACCTTCTTTATAATGGATTTCATCTCATTTTACATTTCTTTTGAGAATTCATTGTTGTTATGCACCAATTCACTCTTATATGGTGTGTATAATGTCCTTTGAAATATTATATCATGAATACCTTTATTCTCATGATATTATAAAGTTCGGATTAAATGTTATTCCGTAATTATTTGTATTCAAGAGTCTCTCATTTTGTTAAAAACTCTTTAACAAAAATACTGTTTTAAATGTTTTAAAGATTCATTATTCTAAATCTTTATCTTTAATATCAATGTTTTCAAAATGGTTTTCAGTATTTATTTATATGGACATTAATGTATTAAAATTATAATTCCATTAAAAGCTTCAAAGTGGTATGGGACACTTTGATTCAAAAATCTCTTTTAAATGGTTTTTGAAAGTAGATTGATTAATTCAATATCTTGGAATTACTTATTGTGATTGAAAATGAAATGTTGTTATTGAAATGTTTATATTTTCAATATTTTATGTGTAATTATGGTACTTGGACTTTTTACGGGTGGTTACGTGATAAACCATATGACGGGTGGTGCCGTGAATACCAGGACGGGTAGTTACGTTATAACCTCCAATGCATTGGGTATGGAAGTCGGCTGTATGGCTATTCCATTAAGTATGTGTGTAAGTTGGCCGTATGGATATTCCATTAAGTATGTGTGGAAGTCAACCTTATGTTTATTCCACTTAAGTATTTTTATGTCCCAAGTTACCTTTATATTTTATGTGATCTTTATATGGGTTTTATGGTAATATTTTGGTTACAGAAGGGTAAGTAATGAACTTTTATTCAGTGAAGAGTTTTTACTACTTCGAAAAGGCGAAAAGTATTACTTTGATAAAGTATACATGGTTTACTTGTTGTTTTGAGAAACTAATAGTTTTCATTCTTTGTGTATCCCTTACTGAGCTTTTTATGCTCATCCCAAGTTTTTGAAATGTTTTTCACAGGACTTAACGTGGAATAGTGTCAAGGATGGGATCAAGGGAAATTCATGCTACCTAAAACATGGAACTAGACATGTTTCTTTTTATGAGTTTTTATTTTATGGAAACTTAGTAGAAGTTTCTACTTTGTAATCTTTTGAGTTGTAATAGTTATTTCCTAATTCTCTAAAACTCTAAACCTGAAAAGATCCTCGATGTGAATTATTTATTTAATTCAATATTAAGTAAGTTTAAGGCTGGGGTCTTATAAGAGTTCACAGAGGTTCGATAACCAATATATTCTTTAGCTCTTGGAAACTTTCTTCACAATTTGTTGTCCGGATGAACTTAGCCTCTTTTTGAGTTAACATGGTTATTGAATTAGAAATTCATAAAAAAATTTAAAAAAACCTCCTATAATATCCTATTAAACCAAGGAAACTAAAAATCTCAATTACTATTGTAGGATGAGGCCACTCTTCTGTATCCTTTTTCTTGGTATGTTCAACTAATATTCCTTTATTGGTTACAATTTTCCCCAAGAAAGCAACTTTTTGTAACAAAAAATTCACATTTTCTAAATTTTCCAAATAGTCTATCCTTATTCAGAGTTTTCAATATAACCCTTAAATGACCAACATTCTCCTCATGACTTTTAGAATATATTAGAATATCATTAATAAAATATACTGTAGATTTATCAAGTTAGTCCTTAAAGACTCTATTCATCAAATCCATAAATATAATAGTAGCATTAGTCAAGAAAAAGGGAATAACAACAGACTCATAATTCTCATATCTTGATCAAAAGAAAATATTTGGAATATCTTCTTTATTCACCCTCAATTAATGATATCTATATTAAAGATCAATCTTGGAGAATAATTGATCCCCATGAATCTAGTCAAATAAATCATCAATCCTTGGGAGAAAGTACTTATAAGGACCAAGCCTTAAAACATTACTTAATATTGAATTTTAGTCAAGAAAATAAATTATTACACATTGAGGATATTTTTGGGTTTATAGTTTTATAGAATTAGGTTATCATACATGTATAACATACCGCATTCATACAAATAGTATACTACTAAAACAGTGTCCATTTTATTCAAAAATATAAAACATTAAAACTTAAAACATGATTTCTTTTAAAACACTCCATATCATTCATCATGACTCCCTTATTTCTCTTACCCATACTTATATCCTATGAAAAACATTTTTAAATCTTGGGATGAGTATAAAACTTAGTAAGGGATATAAAGAAAGAAATCTTTAGTCAAGTGATAACATAAAAACTAGTAAAACCCATAATCATAAAAACTCATATGCACAGAAACATCATGTATTTTCCTTGGGAAATATTTAACATATAACTCTTACATTCACCCTTACACATGGAATAACCATTTGTCCAACTTCCATCTTTGTAGTACCCAATGCATTGGAGAGATATAATGGGGCTCACCCGTCATATCTTGAGCTATAATGGGCTCAACCCAACATATCTTGAGCTATAATGGGACTCACGCATCATATCTTGAGGTATAATGGGGTAAAACCAAAATAAATAATTTAAAATGAACATATCATGAATAAAACACTTCATAAATCATTTACACCCTTGATCAAAACACATTCACATTCCCAAATACTCTTTTTTGTAAAAATATATCTTAGCACATAAACACTCCACACACGAAATAAAGAAAAATTATTATTCAAAAATAACTATAAAACATATATTAGATACACTATAGTATTAAAACATAATAAAATCATAAAATAACACTCGTGACATAAAAAAATAACAATCTCTTTGGATTTCATAAAGGAGACATCTAAAAGGATTTTAAGTGGAAAGTCCTTTACAAATACCATAACATTTAAGAGAGAATTGATTAAATGAAAGGAATATGTATATATACTTTAAATAAACATAATAAAACATAATATAACCAAATTAAATTTCACAAATCCTCTTATAATGATAAAAACCATTGAAGTTGAAGGTTAACCCAAAGAATGGGAATTGGGTTTAGAATTCACTTACGAAATTTCGACATGGTATCAGGTATACATGGGAGGGATTACTGAGAGAGAAATGGGTTTCTAATTGTTAATACATAATAATATAATTTTTTTAAAGGTGTGAAAATATACCCCATCCTTATGAATTAAAAAAAATAAAAGAGCACAACATAGAGGAGATTCTTGAATAAAATTGAGAAAGAGAGAATCCCTTACCTCGGGTTCGACTTCCCTCAAACATTTCTAAAACTCCCGTATGAAGGTTAAAATAGTTTTATTAATATCTTAAAGAAACATATTCATGTTTATAACACATTATATGGTCATTTTACAACATCATTTTACACGTTTATTAGTAATATTTTGTTATTTACATTGTTTTGGGTGTGTTCTTTACATGGTTTCCATGATTGGTTCATGATGGATATTCTTGTCGATTGGAAGTAAAACTCCAGAAATGGAATGGAATAGTATTTAAATATTTAAAAAACCATAAATTATACCATTTAAAATTTTGAATTCTGACATGAGGATTATTCATAAGATAAAACATTATTGATAATTGTTTAGGTCATTTTGGTGATTCTTCGATCATAATGAACTCATTTTGTTTTATAAATTAATAACATCTTTAAAAAATGATTCCATATCCTTATAGAATATTTAATACATAAATTATAATCTGTTTCAACCATAAAAATGGTTTCATGACCAGTCTTGAAGGAAGTAAAATAAATTAAAAATCATATCGTCCATAATGTCGGTAAATCGACACATCACAGATGGTATTTTAATTTCTAGAATAAGTGGGAGAGGAGAATAAGTATAATGGTGAATCTTCCATAAACATGATGAAATAAATAATATGTAAGATACTAGATCATTAATTCCTATTGTATAAGGGTAGGTGAGGAAATAAGAAGAATAGAAAAGAAAATTAAAAGAAAATAAAGAAAACAAAAGAGGATGTTTACCTCTTGATTTCTTCTCCTTGAGATACTTCTTAAGGCCCTTGGTTTTGGCCTCTTGGTGAGACCATTAGGTCTTGGACGTGGGTAAGGGGATTAAGAGGAGTATTTGGTAGAACTTAGGCAATAATCAAGGCATGAGATGTGTGGGAGGAAGAGGGGGGAGTGGGTGGTATTTATAGTAGAGGAGAGAAGGAGTTTTACATTATTTTAATCATTATTTTATTATTTTGCCACAAGATAATAAATGGTTATGATTTCAAGACAAAAAATAGTAATAATTGCATGTGAGTTTGAACTAATGGTTTCTTACATCATATATTATATAGGGAATAGTGTATTTATCTCATTGTATTTATACCGTAATTACTGTATTTTACTATTCACAAAAAATTCAAGTATATCAGAAAATCCCAAAAATTCACCCTAATCATTTTTCTATGTGTAGAATTCAATAATGAACTCCATTTTTAGAAAATAAATTTATAAATATTATTAATTTAATTTTTAAATAAAATCATACTTTATTCAAAAATTAACAATTTTAAAACTATAACTCGTTTTATATCACCTTGAAAAATTAATCAAGATGTCATTATCTTAAAGCCTTAAGAAAAAAAATATATAATTTACTATTCATTAGGATCATATTAATATTCATAAGGGTATGTTACTATTCACTAAAAATCATGTTAGTTCTATTAGAATTCAAATAACTTACTGATCATAATTATAGATGACAATTTTTCGAAATTCAAAACATAAAAGTGGAAAAATTATGTTTAAAGGCTAGTTATAATTATATAATTAAAACAATGTTTTATGCATTTCAATTTATTTTTAAAACCTTGTGGTGTTACATTATCCCCACCTTCTGAGAATTTTATCCTCATAATTTTATTTACTTATTAAATAAGTGAGGGTACTTTTCCCTCGTAGCATTTTCAGACTCCCATGTTGCTTATTCAACCATGTGGTTTCTCCACAAAACCATTACCTGGTGGATTACCTTATTCCACAATACTTGTTCCCTTCGATCAAGAATCTGAACTAGTTTCTCTTCATAAGAAATTTTTTCTTCCAACTGAACTACTTCTAGGCTCAAGACATGAGAAGAATCCTTTCTCAATATTGAAACATGAAAAGCATTGTGTACCTGAGATAAAATTGGAGGAAAATCTACTCGGTAGGCGACTGGACCAACTTTCTCTAGAATTTCATAAGGTCCAATGAACCATGGACTTATCTTTCCTTTCTTACCAAAACACATAACACTTTTCCATGGTGATATTCTAGGAAAAACATGATCACCTAACTCAAAAAAAATTCTTTCCTCCTGTTGTTTTCATAACTTTTCTGTCTGCTCTGAGCTGTCCTCATGTGTTGCTAGATCATATTCACTTTCTCATCCACTTAATCTACTAATTATGGTCCCATAAACTTCCTTTACCCAACTTCATCCCAAAAAGTTGGAGTTCTACACTGCTTCCCATACAATGACTCAAAATGTTCCATCTGTATACTGGAATGAAAACTGTTATTATAAGAAAACTCAACTAAAGAAAGATGTTGATCCTAACTTCCCTGGTAGTCCATTGAACAAGATCAAATAATATTCTCCAAAGTCGGAATCGTTCATTCTGACTACCCATCTGATTGAGAATGAAAAGTTGTACTGAAATTTAATTATATGCCCAAAGACTTCTAAAGGTCCTTCTAAAAATTAGAAGTGTGCCTGGGATACCGGTCAGATATAATAGAAAGAGTAACTCAATATAACCTGAAAATATCTTTGAAGTAAATTCGAGAAAGGTGATCCAAATACATTGTATCTCAAATAGAAATAAAATGTACATATTTAGTTAGTCAGTCAATAATTACCCATATTGAATTTTTACCTCAAGAAGTCTTTGGTAGTCCCATAACGAAGTCCATGGATATATTCTCCCATTTCCACTCTAGCACTGGAAAAGGATAAAGTATCCCCTTCGGTAACTGCTGCTCTGCTTTAAACTGTTGACATGTCAAACATTTCATGGTAAAATTAGCAATATCCCTTTTCATTCCATCCCACCGGTAATACTCCCAAAGGTATCTATACATATTAGTGCTTCTAGGATGAACTAAAAATGGAGAACTGTGAGCTTCGCATAACAATTCTTTCTTCAACTGAGAATCACAAGGCACATAAAATATTTTTCCAAATCTTAAAACACAATATTTATCAAAGTTAAATTCTGAAAACTTACCCATTTTAACCAATTCTACCTTTCTCTATAGCTCCCTGTCTGCCTTCTATGCTTGCTTAATTCTGCCTAACAAAGATGACTGCACAGAAACCCAAAACAAAACAGATGTATTTCCTACACCAACAACTTATAAGAAAAAATTCATCAAAATATTTACCAAAGGATCGCGTTCCAAATGTATCATGTTTGATGTAGCATTAATTTTCCAAATCAATGCATCATCTATTCTATTTTATTTTCTGGGATGGTAATGAATTGTGAAATCATAATCCTTGATTAGTTCCAACCATATTCTTTGTCTCAGTTTTAATTCCTTCTGAGTGAATATATACTTCAAACTTATATGGTTAGTATATATTTTACATTTTCCTCCATATAAATGATGCCTCTAAATTTTTAAAGAAAAAACCCAAAACTGCTAATTCTAAATCATGTGTAGGGTGATTTAACTCATGGGGTTTCAACTTACTTGAAGCATAAGCGATTACCTGATCATTCTTCATCAGAACATAACAAAGTCCCTTCAAAGAAGCATCACTATAGATGACAAAGTCACTATTTCTGGAAGGTAGAGTCAGAACTGAAGCATTCACCAATCTTATTTTCAATTCTTGAAAAAAAAACATCACATTATTCTATCCAAAAAAATTTAACCCCTTTTCATGTTAACTTAGTTAGCGGGATAGATAACTTTGAAATTTTTTTAACAAACCATCGGTAATAACCTGCTAATCTAAGAAAACTACAAATCTCTATAACATTTGTAGGTATTGGATATTCATCAACCACTTTTGTTTTGGCAGGATCAACTGTTATTCCATCCTTGTTTACATTGTTCCCAAGAAAAGAAATGTGTTACAACCAAAAATCACACTTACTAAATTTTCCATACATTTTCTTTTCTTTTAAGGTTTTCAAAACAACCCTTAGATGTTTTTCATGCTCCTCTTTACTTCTAGAATATACCAGAATGTCATCAATAAACACAACCACAACCTTATCTAAGAACTCATGAAATATTCTATTCATAATATCCATGAATATATCAGGTGAATTATTTAACCCAAAAGTCATAACTAAAAATTCATAATGACCGTATCTAGTATGGAACATAGTCTTAGAGATGTCTACATCCTTTACTTTAAAATGATGGTACCCCGACCTCAGGTCAACCTTCGAAAAATACGGTGCTCCCTGGATCTGATAAAACAAATCATCAATATGTGGAAAAGGATACTTGTTTTTAACAGTAATGTTATTCAAGGCTCTATAATCAATGAAAAGTCTCATTGAACCATCTTTCTTCTTAATAAACAACACAGAAACACCCCATGGTGAAGTGCTAGGTCAGATGAAGCCTTTATCTAATAATTCCTGCAACTTCTTTTTTAATTCTAGAAGTTCCATTTGATCCATTCAATAAGGGGATTTAGAAATTGTCTTAGCATCAGGAACTAAGTCAATAGTAAAATCAACCTCTCGGTCAGGAATAACACTAGTCAAATCATTAGTAAAAAATATCCAAGTATTCATTTACCACTGGTACATTATTAATATGGATAGTCTCATTATCTTCAAAAATATGAGCAAGATAACTCTCATTTCTATATTTCATCGGTTTCTTAGCCTCCTGATATGTTATCAATGGTATGGGTTCATTCTTGTACACAAACTGAAATTATTTCTAAAAAACAACTTCTTTTCCTCTATAATCTATCTTAGCATGATAAAAAGAAATTCAGTTCATACCCAGAATAACATCAAACTCTACTAGAGGCAAAACAACAAGTTTTGCAGGTAAACTCTTTCCACATACATAGATAAGTAGATTCTTATAATTTTTTTTCCACAATATTTCTTCCAGGTATTTTTACCATGAGTTCTAGTTTCATTTCATGAGGTAGAATTCCCAATTTTTCTAAAAATTTCTCAAAAATGAAGGAATGTGTACACCCCAAATCAAACAACACATTTTTGAAATATGTAAAAATAATAAATGTACCTAATACCACCTCATTTTATGGTTAAACATATACTAAAGTGGTTGAAAAGGATTTTTCTACACCCTTCTTCTTCCAATCCTGCTGATTCCCTGCCTGAGTGACTAGTTTCGGAAAAACATTACCAAAATGAGCCAATTCCTTATAGTTAAAGCATCTCACCATTGGATTCTCATTAATTTTCAGATCATTTTCCTTGAAATCACGATACATGTGTCCAAACTTTCCACATCGGTAGAATTTCCTAGAATTTAAAAGACATTCACCAGGATGCCTTTTACCACACTTTTCACAATAAGGGAAATTTATTTTCTTACCTCTAGATTTCTTTGAAGAATTATTCCCCAAAGCCTACCAACTTGGACACTTCTTATTCTTATCATCACGGGGCACATACCTGTCAGCAAACTCCATCTCAACTTTTTTAGTACAACAAACAAGTTTCTCATAGCTTTTAAACTCTCATAAAGCAAAATCTCTTCGCAAAAATGGATTCAAACCACAGTAAAATCTATTGATTTTACTATCAAAATTCCAAATAAAATCTGGTATGTACCTGGCCAATCTTGTAAAATTGGATTCATATGCTGCCACAAAATCATCATTTTTCTACTTTAGTTCCAATAATTATTTCTCCATTCTGATTCAAATAGTTTTAGGAAAATATTTTTCTAGAAAAATAATCTTAAAATCACCACATTCCAAACTTTCAAGATCATCTCTTTCTCTCATATTCTTAACCATAGACCACCATTAATTAGATTCACCTTCCAAATAATAAATGGAAAGTATTACCTTTTAACGTTCCGAACATCTCATGATATCAAATATATTTTCTAGAGAATTGATCCATCCTTTGGCTATTATTGGATTTGTGGTTCCACTGAATGTTGTAGGATGTTGTCTCATAAAATGATCCACAAAATACATTTTTCCTTATGATATATCATGTTCCTCTCTAGCATGGATACCTCCACCATTTATTTCTTGTGTCAACTGAGCCATTTATTTCACAAACTGTCTAGTTCTGATTCCCACCATTCTAGGCTTTCGGACAGACATCAGCCTCTCGGTGCCTTCCTACTTTATCTTCCCTGTTTCTTCTACTAAAAACCATTATAAATAGACATATATTATACAAATAAATATGTTAATCTTTAAATTATATAACATTTGAAATTAACCATAGAGTAAAAATCATTTATGGTATTTTTGTAACATCATCCTAACCACTAAAGTTATCTAAACCATCCTATGATGCCAACTATAAGGAATCAACCTTAAAACATTACTTAATCATAAATTTTAGTCAAGAACATACATTATTACACATTGAGGATCTTTTTGGGTTTATAGTTTTAGAGAATTAAGATATCTTAAAAACATAACATACCACATTCATATAAAGAGGATACTACTAAAACATTATCCATTTTCTCAAAATATAAAACATTAAAACTTAAAACATGATTTATTTGAAAACACTCTATATCATTCATCATGACTCCCTTATTTCTCTTACCCATCCTTATATACTATGAAAAACATTTTTAAATCTTGGGTTGAGTATAAAACTTAGTAATGGATATAAAGAAGGAAATCATTAGTCAAGTGATAACATAAAAACCAATAAAACCCATAATGATAAAAACTCATATGAATAGAAACATCATGTAGTTGTCTTGGGAAATATTTACTATATCACTCTTACATTCACCCTTACACTTGGAATAACCATTTTTTCAACTTCCATCTTTGGAGTACCCAATGCATTGGAGAGCTATAATGGGTCTCACCCATCATATCTTGAGCTATAATGGGCTCAACCAAATATATCTTGAGCTATAATGGGTATCACCCATCATATCTTGAGCTAAAATGGGATCAACCCAATATAAATAATTTCTAAGTAACATATCATGAATAAAACACTTCATAACTCATTTATAACCTTGATCAAAACACATTCACATTTCAAAATACCCTTTTTTGTAAAAATCACTCATAGAATATAAACATTGCACACACGAAATAATGAAAACTTGTTAATAAAAAATAAAAATAAAAAATATAATAGAGACGGTATAGTATTAAAACATCATGAAATCATAAAAGAACACTCATGACATAAAAAAAGAACAATCTATTTGGATTTCATAAAGGAAACATCTAAAATGATTTTAAGAGGAAATTCCTTTACAAATACTATAATATTTAAGAGAGAATTGATTAAATGAATGGAATATATATATATACTGTAAATAAACATAATATAACATAATATAACCAAATAAAATTTTACAAATCCTCTTATCATGATAAAAACCATTGAAGTTTAAGGTTAACCGAAAGAATGGAAATTGGGTTTAGAATTCACTTATGAAATTTTGGCATGGTATCGGGTGTACATGGGAGGGATTAATGAGAGATAAATGGGTCTCTCATTATTAATAAATCATAAGTGAAGTATGTGGGAGGTGATAAAATATACCCCATACTTAGGAATTAAAAATAAATAAAAGATCACAACATAGAGGAGATTCTTGATTAAAATTAAGAAAGAGAGAATCCCTTACCTTGGGTTCGACTTCCCTCAAACATGTTTAAAAATCCTTTATAATGGTTAAAATTGTATTATTAATATCTTAAAGAAAAATATTCAGGTTTATAACACCTTATATGATCATTTTATTACATCATTTGACACATTTATTAGTAATATTTTATTATTTACATTGTTTCTGGTGTGTTCTTTACATGGTTTCCATGATCGGTTCATGATGGATATTCTTGTAGATTGGAAGTGAAACTCTATAATTAGAATGGAATGGTATTTACATATTTACATAACCATAAATTATACCATTTATCTTTTTGAATTCTGACATGAAGATGATTTATAAGATAAAACGTTATTGATATTTGTTTAGGTCATTTTGGCGATTCTTCGATCATAATGAACTCATTTTGTTTTATAAATTAATAACATGTGTAAAAAATGATTCCAGAACCTTATATAAGATTTAATACATAAATTATAAACTATTTCAACCATAAAAATGGTTTCATGACCAGTCTTGAAGGAACTAAAATAAATTGAAAATCACATCGTCCACGATGTCGGTAAATCGACACATCACGGACGGTGTTTTAATTTCTAGAATAAGTGGGAGAGGAGAATAAGTATAATAGTGGATCTTCCATAAACATTATGAAATCTATAATATGTAATATAATGGATCATTCATGAATCTTGGATAATGGAAGGTGAGTAAATAATAAGAATAGAAAAGAAAATGAAAAAAAAGAAAGAAAACAAAAGAGGATGTTTACCTCTTGATCTCTTCTCCTTGAGATCCTTCTTAAAGCCCTTGGTTTTGGCCTTTTGGTGAGACCATCAGGTCTTGAAAGTGGGGAAGGGGATTTATGTGAGTATTTGGCAGAACTTTGGCAAGGCTCAAGTCTTGATAGGTGTGGGAGGAAGAGGGGGGACTGGGTGGTATTTATAGTGGAGGAGAGGAGGAGTTTTACATTATTTTAATCATTATTTTATTATTTTGCCACAAGACAAGCAATATTTATGATTCCAAGACCAAAAATAGTAATAAGTGCATGTGAGTTCAAACTAGTGGTTTCTTAAAACATCCATGATGCAGGTAATAGTGTATTTATCTCATGTTTTATTTATACTGTAATTATCGTGTTTTACTATTCACCAAAAATTCAAGTATTTCAGAAAAATACCAAAAATTCACCCTAACCATTTTTTGACATTTAGAATTCAAAAATGAACTCCATTTTTTAAAATAATTTTCTAAATATTATTAATTTAATTTTTAAATAAAATCATACTTTATTCAAAAATTAACGATTTTAAAACTATAACTCATTTTATATCACCTTGAAAAATTAATCAATATGTCATTATCTTAAAGCCTTAAGAAAATAAAATAATAATATAAGTTACTATTAATTATGTTCATATCACTATTCATAAGGGTATGTTACTATTCACCAAAAATCAAGTTGGTTCCATCAGACTCCAAATAACTTACTGATCATAATTATAGATGACCATTTTTTGAAATTCAAAACATAAAAGTGGAAAAATTATTTTTAAAGGCTAGTTATAACTATCTAATTAAAAAAAAATTCATTCATTTCAATTTATTTTTAAAACCCTAAGGTTTTACAGTACTTTTTATTCATTGTGATCTTGTTAAGTTATCTATAATAAATTCATAGCCACATTGATCTATCCTTCTTCTTCTCAAAGAGAATAGGTGCTCCCCAAGGAGACACACTTGGTAGGACAGACCCATTCTATAAAATATCGTGAAGTTTTTTCTATAATTCCTCCGGATCCAAATTTTATATTATATATAGGGTCTTTTATATTGGATTGGATCTAGGTATGATTTCAATGGAGAACTCTACCTCTATTTCTAGGGGAGGTCTTGGTAACTCTTCAAGAAATACTTTAATTTATTCCTGAATGATGGAGACATTTTCTATTCTTATACTTTCATTTACTTCTTCCTCTTCACTGATCATATCCATATAGATGGATATGGTAGGTTCTTCTAGACAAGTCTCCTATCAATACATATCTACTTTGAAAATAACTATAGGTTTTCTATTCAAGACTACTGAGACTTCCTTGATTCTACAGCTAACCTTAGCATTATACTTTGAGAGCCAATCCATCCCTAGTATAGTGTCAAATTTCACCATGGAAATGACTACTAGATTTGTGATGAGATTGTACTCACCAAATTAAATACTAAAGTTTCTATTCATTGTTGATTCTTGTATAATACCTCCATGATTCTTGACTGATAACTCTACTTCTAGTAGATTGAGGATTGATTCTATATTCTTTGCAAACTTTGAGGAAATAAAGGAATCTGTAGAACCAGAATCAAACAAAGTACTTTCTTTCTTTGAGAGTACAATGAGAGTACCTACCAACACATCATTTAGAGCTTATAATTCATATTACATGATAGAAAATGCCAAAACTTTATCTTTTGGTTTATGCTGAGGTTGATGGTGATTCCCCTTCATTATCTTACTATTTAGAAAGTGATTGGAAAAGCACCCAAGATGTCCCCACTTGAAGGATTGGACTTCAGGGTGGGCCTACACCATCTTCCATTTATCTTTTGTGTTGAGAGGTTGAGGCTTCACCTCACTACAATATTTCTGAGCTATATGACCATTTCATCTACACTTGTAACATTTTACACTCCTAAGAAATAAGTTCCCTAAATTATTCTTCCCACATTTATTGCATGTTGGAAGTTTCACTTTCTTTCCTCCTATTTCCTGATCAATGTTCCTCTTTAAGTTGGGATCCATTGTTCTCTTCTTTTCATTTGATTTATGTGACCATTGCATCTCTGTGAATTATAGTTCAACCTTCATAGCACTCCACACTATCTCCTCATAGTTTTCATAGTCTCAATTGGCTAGACTCTTTCATATATGGGGTTTTATTACACCAAAGAATCTATCAACCTTTCCATTATGATCCATAATAAAGCTAGAGGTGTAACAAGAATGTATTTTAAATTTAATTTCATAGATTCCCATAGGTTCATTTTCCTTATGCTTCATCTCTAGTAATTCCTTCTCTGCTTTCATTCACATCGAACGGTGGAGATATTTATTTAAAAATATTCCCCCGAACTCTTCCCAGTCCATTGCATCAATATTCATTCTTGTATTCATGTTTTTAATCAGTTTCCACCACTGGTCATCTTCTCCCTCTAAGAAGTACACACTCAGGGTGACTTTCTCTTGTTCCGAACAATATAGTACATAAAATATCTTTTCTATATAACTTAACCATTGGTCAGCAATAAATTTTTTGGTAGATCCACTAAAATAAGGTTTTCATTGACACATAAAGGACTCAATGGAAAGGTATTCCCTTCTAGGTGAATATGGTCTCTCATCTTGATTCAAGTGACTGTTCATAACTCGAGTGAGTTGATTCATCATTCTCATGAAGTTTTCTATTCCATGTTTAATCAGAGGGTCGTCAGCACATGGTATTTTTTTCTCATTATATACATGGTTCCTCTTATTTCCCTCCATTTTATAAAATAAGAAAACCTTAGTGATAAACATGTTTATTTTAATAATATTATAATTATAAAGGAATTTTATGTCTTAAAACATCATACTTAAATATGTTATTCTTTAACAAAAAATAAATTTTCTATAAATGCTTCATAATGGTTCATAGAAATCATGTGATTTAACCAAACATATCTCTCGGGAGTGTCAAACTATAAGTGAAGCAAGGTCCATTGTCCTGCACCAATTCCCATTTGATTCTAGCTCAAAGAGATATTTTTGGTTGTTACCCCCAGATACATCTATGCCAAAATCACATCCACATGTTCGTATCCAGATAGATATTTCTTTGATTAGAAACCACTTACTTAATACTTCACCAAAATACCAATATTTTTTCATATATGTAAACTTCTCCCTAGGGTTCTTCCTAAAGTTTTAAAATCCTAATTTCCATAAATAACTAAACCTTCCTTTGATACCAACTATGGAATCCTGCCTTTTTATTTCATAAACTTTTCATTACATGGTACAAAACATATGATCTTTTAAAGTTTAGTTTCTTGAAAAACAAGAACATAATACACGATAACATTAAACATTTTTCTAATCCACTTGAAAGGATTATTCATGGGTTCATCCTAAGTATATTTACTACATATCATATGTAAAGACCCGGAAATCTGGTGGAAATTTTTTTTTAAAATACATGGAAATTTTACGAGTCTGTAGTTTCTGACGGCGCCTAATTCGGAGGCCCAGTGTGCCTGAAATCAATTTCTAAAGTTTTGTTCGGGTACATTCAGTAAACATACATGCGGGATTTTATATCTTTTAAAGCGGTGCTCAGAATTGAAATCTGAGGGCACTGTTAAACTCGCAGTTCCGGTATTCTCTTAAGGATACCTTTATCGCAGTTGCGTTTTATCGAGATTGGGAGTTAATTTCTTGGGGTTTCTAATTAAAATTAAATAAAAATGTGTGTAATAAATTTTTATTTGAATGGTGGTTAAAACCACCAAGTGGAGGTTAGTGGTGGGGCCCACCACACCCTAACCACCCTTGGGAGGATATTTTATGGTGGGTACCACCCAAACCCTTTAACTCCTTTAAACTCCCCTTTAAACCTTTGAGCTCTCCATTAATAGGGGAAACTTTTGGACTTACCCTTAATGGTGCCAACACAAATTAATTAATGACTTAATTAATTAATTTGAGTATTTTGAATTATTTTGAATTCATTATGCCAACATTAAAATAAGAGATCATATTATTTTATTTTGGGTTGGCATAATCCTTGGAGAGCTTGGTAGAACTCTTGGAAGAACATCAACCTCTCGACGAAGAACGCTCCTCATCTCCGAAGAACGATGATACCGTCTTAGATCTTCATCCAAGCCACAAGAGAAGGAGCCGCCCGTGAGGAACGTCGATGATGCTTCATCCTCGGACGTCTCCCGACGTCAACGAATCAACGTCCTCCCTTTTTCCGCGACTATGAAAATGTATTTCGAATCGAGGTAGGGGAAAATTGGATTATTTTCTTTATGTATGAGTTATACACTCCTTTCCTCATTGTGTGTTGTGCTCTGGATGTCAAATTTTAACAACGTAACGAGGAGGGCTCGGACCGCATAAACATGGTCCGACCCTCCTCACCTTGTTTTTGTTATCATTGTGTTGACAACAGAGGCGGATCACGGAAGAGGTCGGCGGTGCAAGGGTCGTCGTCGCACCACGCAAATAAAATTCATGGCCAAGCGGGCTGAGGCGGATCCATAAAGGCGCGGTGTCGTCACACCGCATTGGAGAAGGGTTGCAGCCAGGGTCGGCCGCGGCGGAGGAAGCACAGCGCTGTTGCGCCATGCCGACGATGCAGAGCCGCGGCCAGGCTGTGCCGCGGCTGAGGGCGCGGACCCGTCGCGCCGCGCCGGTGACGGGGAGCGGCTGGCCCGAGCGGCCAACCGGGAGGTGCGGGACCTCGTTGGGTCCCACGTGGGTTGGATTGGCGCCACCAGGCACCGATTCAGTTCTACCCGAATGGATAAGTTGTTCGGGGGCCAGGGGGTGCGCGCCTCCCCCCCTGGCGCAGCCAAGCTGGGCTGCCACGGCCAGGCCACCTTCGATCGGGCCACCAAAGTCGGGCCGCCCGAGGTCGGGCCGCCCACGGCCGGGCCGCCCTCAGGTCGGGTCGTCTCTTCGGGTCAGGTCGTCCCCTCATCTCAGGACACTTCCTCAAACCAGGTCAGACCCGCAGTCCGAGTCAGACTCCAGTTCAGACCGGGTCAGGCCGGGTAAGTCCGACTAGGTCGGACCGGACCTGGACCCGCTATGGTTGTTTACACCTTTTAGCCTGCATCTAGGGCTACGGGTGTCCGATTGATGTACCGCCTACGGTGATGGAATTCTTGGAGTGAGATGATTCTTTTGGCATACTCCACTTGAGGTTTGGACGCATTTGGGGTACATCCGGATTGGTTTGAGCCTAAAAACCAACTGGGCCCCTGGAACGGAAATCCCAATAACTCTCAGACCGGGCGTCCGATTGACGCGTCGTCAGTCGCTTTGGGTTACTTATGATGAGACGGAACTACGGGATACATCAACTCAGGACTTCATGATAGTTTATGTATCGACACTTGGATTGAGGAGTGGACCCTCCCGGAATCGAGCGTGTTGTGTGTGGGAACCCTAGGGCTGGCTGCGACTAAGATGAATACTATACCAGAATCCTCTGTGTGTTCGACGGCGATGAATACTGTACCGGAATACTTAGTGGGTTTGGCGGCGATGACTACTGTACCGTAATCCTTTGTGGGTTTGACAGTGATGACTACTATACCGGGATCCTTCATGGGTCCGACAGTTATGACTTTTGTTCCCGTATCCTGTGTGGGTCCGACAGAATAGCTTGTCCTGTATCCTGTGTGGGTCTGAAAGCTTAGTTGGTCCTATATTCTATGTGGGTCTGACATCATAGATGAATCAGTGACTACATCTGATCATCTCTATCACTCTATGAAATATGTATACCTGTGTGAGATGAGTCTTGAATTTCAGTCGAAATCATCGTGGTGATTGACTTCACTTCCTTTGTGGAATGGGTTGTGCTTGGGCTCGAGAGTTAGAGCTGGACTGTGATTGATAACTTAGGTATATGTATGGTAATATACCTAAGTAGGGTTGGTTGATACTTCGTGATTGTATCTTTCTACTGTGGTTTATCCTTTGTGGATTTTGGGAGGCCTTCGGGGGTCTCGGGGTCCCCTACTGAGTATTTTTATACTCACCCCTACACAGGCTTTGCCCACACCTTGTTGTGTTTTGTGCAGACGACGGATAGCATTGATCGAGGCTGAGGGTGACGGACGGGAGGCTGCTCAGAGTTGGACTAGACGGGACGCACTTTAGGGATGAGTTGTTCGAGTTCTATACCTACCCTTAAGGTAGGATACCCCGGTGGACGATCCAGGAGCTGTTTTCCCTTTTTACTTGTACTTGTACTTGTTGTTCAGTTGGGTTTGTATTCTAGCCTACTTACTTTCAGCACACTTTTCTTTTCTATTTTAGTACTTTTTTCTTCTGTTGCTTTTGATCAGACTGTGTGTGTTACAGGTTTAAAGGCAATACCTTCCCTTTTTATCAGGATTACGCCTTCGGTGCTAGTCGCCCACCCCTGGCCTATGGAAGGCGGGCTTGGGGTAGTCACGGCACAGGCCCCAAGGACGGGTCGTGACAAATTGGTATCAGAGGATTCGGTTCTACCGTAGAACTTGGACTCTGATTCTTTTAACAGAAATAGTGTTAAGTGTTTTAGGTGTGGTTATCAGTTTAGGGAAACCGGTGTTGGTGCGGCGGCCGACGTATCCATACACTAGGACTCTGACTTCTGATCTCCAACTCAGTGCACGAAAACACTGATTGCGTGTGTGTTTCCTTTGAAAAAAGTTTTCTTTGTGATTAATTTGTGTCAGCTCACCAGGTATACTGTTTTAACCGTGGCGTACCTATTTATTTTCAACATGGCCCCACGAAGGCAGCCAACTAGGTTTCTGAGTTACATACGAGACGGTAGACCACTGAGCGACGAGGCCTCAGTGTAGGGCCCCATCACAGCGGAGGTACCAGCGGCACCACTACCTGCTGGGCCACCGATACCACCAGCTCTAGAATTAGAGAGTGCACGCCGACTGAGTGAATTGCACGAGTTCCTGTGCTAGAGGTCGCCCAGGTTCCGGGGAGAGACGGACCCACAGGCAGTTGAGGATTGGCTGGAGGCTGTCATGAGATTTTTCAGATTCGTAGGGACACCAGCCGACCTCATGGTGATCCTTGTCATGAGTCTCCTGCATGCAGCAGCAGGAAGATGATGGAACCTGATGCTTCATGTGCATGACGAGGCATCATTACTCTAGACAGACTTCGAGAGTCTCTTCCGCTCAGTGTTTATTCTAGCCACCATTCGTACGGTGTGGATTCAAAAGTTACTTCATCTACAGCATGACAGTAGCTCAGTACTCAGCGAGGTTCACCGACCTCTCGTGCTACTCCACGAATATGGTGCGGGAGCCATTCTTCAGGGCTCGGACCTTAGAGCGGGGACTCAGGAATGAAATCAGGGCTTTGATGATCCCCCTCAGCATCCCAACGTAGATGGGGGTGCTAGAGCGAGCCCTTCTAGTAGAGAGTTTTCTTGCTGAGCAGTCACCAGTAGCGAGACTCACCACAGGGCGACACGTAGCAGAGTCTTCTGTAGCCGGCAGCAGACAGATGTCGCAAAAGTCCAAGCGGACTAGGCCATCTGGTGGGCGACCCCAGGATATAGGTCTGGTTGTGCGGGGCACATGAGACAGAGCCAGCTATACGAGGAATAGGCAATGCTATGCATGCGGCGGGCAGGGCCACATGGCTCGTGACTGCCCGACCCGCCATGCAGATGAGAAGCAGACAGTAGAGGGACCTCCCATGCAGAGGTATAGTTTTGACCATGGTGGTCCTCCGGGAGCAGGCGAACGTGGAAGAAGAGATGGTCAAGCAGCGGTTGGTGGACAACGTTTCAAGACTCTACCGCCACCACCACCAGGAGGTCCACCCCGACCATAGGGAGCTGGCGGACAGAGGCGGGCTCAGCTCCAGTCAGTCGAGGCCTACGACCACGATGCACCTGAGATGATTCGAGGTACTATCTGTGTCTACTCCACCCTTGTTGTAGTACTTATAGACATAGGTGCGAGTCATTATTTTATTGCCACTGCCCTCATTCAGAGCTCGGAGATTCCGAAAAATCTGTTGTCTCGATCCTTACAGCTAGAGACTCCTATGAGAGCAGAATCGATGATTACGCACTGGTGCTAGTAGTGTGATCTTACTCTAGGAGGTAAGAGCTTCAGTTGGGATCTCCTTGTAGCGGCGTCGAGGCCTTACGACGTCATCTTGGTTATGGACTGGTTATCCACAGTTCATGCTCAGATTGATTGTATTAGGCGCAAAGTGCGGTGTATCCAAACATATGGGACTAGGTTCACCTTCACTGGCGAGAAGGGAGCCTTGGCAGTGTAGGATGGACTTACACAGAGGAGGGGGCAGCCGATCACACATCAGTTGGCTAGTATCATCCTCGGAGCGGTTGATGTGCGGAGTCCGAGTTTTCCTGTTGTGGTTGATCAGTATGCGGATGTTTTCCCTAACGACGTTCTAGGACTACCTCATTGTAGAGAGGTAGACTTCTACATTTACTATTACCCCGGTTCGGAACCAATATCTACTCCAGCATATCAGATGTCTCCCATCGAGCTTCGTGAGCTGCGAGTACAGCTAGAGGATTTACAGTGGAAGGGATTCATCCGACCCAGTGTTTCAACATGGGCATCCCCGATTTTGTTTGACAAGAAGGCGTATGGGAGCTTGTAACTGTGTGTTGACTACCGTCGCCTGAATCAGGTGACCGTGAAGAACAAGTACCCACTCCTAAGGATTGACGGCCTCTTTGATCAGCTCAAGGGAACATGATGGTTCTCGAAGATAGACCTTAGGTCAGGCTATCACCATCTCATAGTTTGAGATGAGGATGTGCAGAAGACGGCCTTCAGGTGTCGGTATGGCCATTACGAGTTCTTGGTTATGCCCTTCAGCATAACTAATGCTTCTGCAGTGTTCATGAGTCTCATGAACAGGATCTTCCAGCCTTACCTCGATTGCTTTGTTATAGTTTTCATCGATGACATACTGATCTACTCGACTATTGAGGAGGAGCATGCCTACCATTTGCAGGTAGCACTGGACACACTCTGAGAGCACCAGCTTTATGGTAAGCTCTCGAAGTGCCAGTTTTGGATTCGAGAGGTTCACTTCTTGGGACACGTCATCTCGGAGGTTGGAGTTTTAGTGGATCCAGCGAAGATTGAGGCAGTACTTTCTTGGGAGCCACCTAGGAGTGTGACAGAGGTGCAGAGTTTTCTGGGACTGGCTGGGTACTATCGGAGATTTGTGCCAGACTTCTCTAGAGTCACAGTACCTCCTTCAGCATTGACAAAGAAGGGGAAACCCTTCATGTGTTCAGAGAGATGCCAACAGAGCTTTTAGGATTTGAGGAAGAGGTTGACTAGTGAACCCATCTTGAGGCTACTAGAGGAGGGTGTTGGGTACGTAGTTTATTGCGACGCATCAAAGACCGGACTTAGGTGTGTCTTGATCCAAGAGAAATCAGTGATCGCGTATGGTTCTCAGTAGTTGATACAGCATGAGAAGAACTACGCTACCCATGACCTGGAGTTAGCAGCAGTGGTCTTCGCCTTGAAGATGTGGTGTCACTATCTGATGGGTGAGCGTTTTACAGTCTACTCTGACCACCAGAGTCTCGGGTACATTTTCTCACAGAAGGACATGAACCTAAGATAGAGATGATGGCTCGAGTTCCTCTAGGAATATTACTTTTAGATAGTCTATACTCATGGTAAGGGGAACGTTGTAGCAGATTCTCTTAGCATGAGATCTAGCATTTAGCTGCTAGGAGAGGCGACAGAGTAGCTGGTCGTGTTGCATATATCCTTTGTGGATAGAGATGGAGCAGCCTTTCTGCAGTCTCTCATAGTCACTCCTCCACTTATTCAATGAGTCAGGGAGGCACAACATGGGGATGTTGACTATGAGACACTACGTGCTCAGATATCCACAGGGCAGGCACCTGATGGATTTTCTGAAGGTGGGGAGCACGTCATTCTCTTAAGAGGACGGACCATGGTACCAATTGAACTTCAGGAGGAAGTGTTGAGGGATTTCCACACTTCCCCTCTAGCGGTACATCCAGGAGTGGCGAAGATGTATCAGGACCTCTGACGATAGCACTGGTGGCCAGGTATGAAGAATGCAGTAGCAGAGTTTGTCTCACGATGCCTCACTTGTTAGCAAGTGAAGGCGGAGCACCAGGTTCCAGCAGAATTAATTCAGCCCTTAGTGGTCCCAGAGTGGAAGTGGGATGGGATATCCATGGATATTGTGATGGTACTTCCACGTACATCCAGAGGACATGACTCTATCTGGGTGATTGTCGACTGACTCACCAAGTCGGCCCACTTCCTACCAATCAGATAGCAGGGCTCAGTAGAGAGCTTGGGACGCCTCTACGTACAGGAGATCATACGGCTTCATGGTGTGCCATAGACGATCGTCTTCAATCGAGATACTCGTTTTACTTCCCAGCTATGGAAGGGGTTGCAGGAGGCTTTTAGGACGTAGCTTCGCTTGAGCACTGCCTTCCATCCTCAGACGGATGATCAGACTGAGAGGACCATTCAGACTCTCGAGTACATGCTCCGTGCATGTGTCCTCGACTTTGGTCGCAGTTGGGAGGATCACTTACCCTTGGTAGAGTTTTCGTATAACAACATCTACCATTCCACCATCGAGATGGCACCTTACGAGGCACTGTATGGCTGACCTTGCAGATCACCTATGTGCTGGACTGTCCCAGGGGAGTCAGCACTTATGGGACTAGAGATGGTGCAGGCTATGACATAGAAGGTGCAGATCATCCAGGAGTGGATGAAGACTGCACAGAGCAGACAGAATTCCTATGCTGATAGGAGATGGAGACCACTGGAGTTCGAGGATGGCGACCACGTCTTTCTACGGGTCTCACCTCGACGAGGTATATGGAGATTTTTCCGAGGCGGCAAGTTATCTCCATGATTCATCGGACCTTTCCAGGTCCTCAGCAGAGTAGGAGAGGTGTCTTACCGTCTGGTTCTTCCACCTCAGTTGCACCGGGTGCATGACGTCTTCCACGTATCTTAGCTGAGAAGATACGTGCACGACTCGTCCCACATCATCGACCACGGAGAGCTGGACATCGATGACAGGGCGACTTTCACGGAGGTTCCAGTGGAGATTGAGGATCGACAGGAGCGAATCCTATGTGGGCGGTCAATTCCTCGGGTGCGTGTTCGCTAGCAGTACGGGAACCTCCAGGAGAGCATATGGGAGCGGGAGGCTCAGATGCGTGCTCAGTACCCCCATTTGTTTCCTTAGTGTGTGTTGTAGCTTATGGGGACGTAAATCCCTGAGGTGGGGAGAATTTAAAGACCCTGAAATCCTATGGAATTTTTTTTTTTAAATACATAAAAATTTTACAAGTCCATAGTTTCTGACGGCGCCCGATTCTGAGGCCCAGTGTGCCCGGAATCAATTTCTGAAGTTTTGTTTGGGTACGTTCAGTAAACGTACGTGCAGGATTTTATATCTTTTGAAGCGGTGCTCGGAATTGAAATCTTAGGGCACCGTTAAACTCACAATGCTGGTATTCTCTTAGGGATACCTTTACCGTAGTTGCGTTTTATCGAGATTGGGTGTTAATTTCTTGGGGTTTCTAATTAAAATTAAATAAAAATGTGTGTAATACATTTTTATTTGAATGGTGGTTAAAACCACCAAGTGGAGGTTAGTGTTGGGGCCCAACAAACCCTAACCACCCTTGTGAGGATATTTTAGGGTGGGGCCCACCTGAACCCTTTAACTTCTTTAAACTCCCCTTTAAACCTTTGAGCTCCCTATTAATAGGGGAAACTTTTGGACTTCCCCTTAATGGTGCCAACACAAATTAATTAATGACTTAATTAATTAATTTGAGTATTTTGAATTCTTTTGAATTCATTATGCCAACATTAAAATAAGAGATCATATTCTTTTATTTTGGGTTGGCATAATCCTTGGAGAGCTTGGTAGAACTCTTGGAAGAACATCAACCTCTCGACGAAGAACGCTCCTCATATCCAAAGAACGAAGATTCCATCTTTGATCTTTGTCCAAGCCACAAGAGAAGGAGCCGCCCACAAGGAATGTCGACGACGCTTCATCCTCAGATGTTTCCCGACGTCAACGAATCGACGTCTGCCCTCTTTCCGCGACTACGACAACATACTTCGAATCGAGGTAGGGGAAAATTGGATTATTTTCTTTATGTATGAGTTATACACTCCTTTCCTCATCGTGTGTTGTGCTCTTGATGTCAAATGTTAACAACATAACGAGGAGGGCTCGGACCGCATGAACACGGTCTGCCCCTCACCCCCTTTTTGTTGTTATCATTGTGTTGACAACGGAGGTGGATTACGGAAGAGGCCGTTGGCGCAAGGGCCGCCGTCGCACCACGTAAAGAAAAGTCGCGGCCAAGCGGGCCGCGATGGAGCCGGAAGGGCGCGGTGTCGTCACACCGCGCCAGAGAAGGGTCGTGGCCAAGGCGGGCCGCGGCAGAGGAAGCAAGGAGACGTCGCTTCGTGTCAGAGATGCGGAGCCACGGCCAGGCCGGGCCGCGGCGGAGGGCGTGGCGTCGTCGCATCGCGCTGGTGACGGGGAGCGGCTGGCCCGAGCAGCCAGCCGGGAGGTGCGGGACCCCGTCGGGTCCCGTGTGGGCGGGACGGGCGCCACCGGGCACCGGTGCGGTTCTACCCGAACGGCTAAGCTGTTCGAGTGCCAGGGGGCGTGCGCCTCCCCCCTGGTGCAGTCAGGTCGGGCCGCCACGGCCGGGCTGCCTTCGGTCGGGATGCCATGGGCCGCCACGGTCGGGCCGCCTTCGTCCAGGCCGCCTTCGAAAGGGCCGCCCTCGGGCCGGATCGCCCGTTGGGTCGGGCCGTCTCTTCAGGTCGGGCCATCCCCTCGGCTCGGGATGCTTCCTCAAACCGAGTCGGACCTACGGTCCGGGTCAAACTCTGGTTCAGACCGGGTCAGTCCGGGTCAGTCCGACAAGGTCAGACCAGACCCGGACCCGCTCTGGCCGTTTACACCTTTTAGTCTGCATCTAGGGCTACGGGTGTCCGATTGACGTACCACCTACGGCAATGGAATTCTTGGAGCGAGAAGATTCTTTTGGAATACTCCACTTGAGGTTTGGATGCATTTGGGGTATGGCCGGATTGGTTTGAGCCTAAAAACCAACCGGGCCCCTGGAACGGAAATTCCAATAACTCTCAAACCGGGCGTCCGATTGACGCGTCATCTGTCGCGTTGGGTTTCTTATGATGAGATGGAACTATGGGATACATCAACTCAGGACTTTGTGATAGTTGATGTATCAAAAATTGGCTTGAGGAGTGGACCCTCTAGGAATCGAGCGGGCTGTGTGCGGGAACCCTAGGGTTGGCTACGACTAAGATTACTACTGTACCGGAATCCTTTGTGGGTTCGACAGCGATGACTACTGTATCAGAGTCCTCTGTGGGTTCGACAGCGATGACTATTGTACCGAAATCCTCTGCGGGTTCGATAGCGATGACTACTGTACCGGGATCCTCCGTGGGTCCAACAGTTCTGACTTCTGTTCCTATATCCTGTGTGGGTCCGACAGAATAGCTGGTCATGTATCCTGTGTGGGTCTGACAACTTAGCTGGTCCTGTATCCTGTGTGGGTCCGACAACTTAGATCAATCAGTGACTATATCTTATCATCTCTATCACTCTACGAAAGATGTATACCTGTGTGAGATAAGTCTTGACTTTCAATCTAAATCATCGTGGTGATTGACTTTACTTCCTTTGTGGAATGGGTTATGCTTGGGTTCAAGAGTTGGAGCTGGACTGTGATTGATAACTTAGGTATATGTGTGGGTATATACCTAAGTAGGGTTGGTTGATACTTCGTGATCGTATCTTTATACTGTGGCTTATCCTTTGTGGATTCTGGGAGACCTTCGGGGGTCTCGGGGTCCCCTACTGAGTATTGTTATACTCACCATTGCACGGGCTTCTCCCGCACCTTGTTGTGTTTTGTGTAGACGACGGACAGTAGTGATCGAGGTTGAGGGTGACGGACGGGAGTCTTCTCGGAGCTAGACTAGACAGGATGCACTTCAGGGATGAGTTGTTCGAGTTTTGTACCTAACCTTTAAGTAGGATACCCCGATGGACGATACAGGAGTTGTTTTCCCTTTTTACTTGTATTTGTACTTGTTGTTCAGTTGGGTTTGTATTCTGCCCCACTTACTTTCATCACACTTTTCTTTTCTATTTTAGTACTTGTTTCTTCCACTGATTGTGATCAGACTGTGTGTGTTACAGGTTTAAATGCAATGTCTTCCCTTTTTATCAGGATTACGCCTTTGGTTCTAGTCACCAGCCCCTGGCCTATGGAAGGCGGGCTTGGGGTAGTCACGGCACGGGCCCCGAGGACGGGTCGTGACATCATATCCTGGGGACATACATCAAAGGAAAGGGGTGAGCATAAGGCCCGGTAAGGGAAACAGTTTACATGTAATCATGAGGAATATCAATAAGAACATGAAAAATATCATTATGGAATAAGAAATGGAAAAGGAGTAATATTATAATAAAAATAACATAAATAATAACATGTAAATTTGTATACAATATTTAATTTAGACATTCATAATCATATCACCAAGGTGTCATAAATGAAAATTATCAAGGTTATTCACCAAAGTATCATAAAACATTTCATCTCCAGAGATTAAATTCATTACCCAATGCATTGGAGTGATGTCAGGGTAAACCCTTAATATGTATTAATTAATGTGATACACATAGATCAAAATCAAAAATTTCATAAATAACTTGTGGAGAATATAAAAAATGTGTTTCATGTCAAAATCACATCGTTTCAAAAGTGCTTAAAAACAAGATCATTATGCCATTTTCAGCCCACAGAAAGGGAATTTGGGTTTCATGTATGTTGATACTATAATAAAATAAATCATTTTTACATCTAGTTTAATACCATTTGAAAATAAATAGGCTTGGGTATTTACAAAAATAAAATAAAATATTATTTCTTGAGGATAAGAGGGAAATTTTTAGAAGTAAATTCGTCAGCATAACGGGTATAAAACATGGTTATGAAAAAGGGGGAAATGAGAGGGGAAAAGGTATACCATTGATAAAACATAATTTTGAAGTAATTTTATGATAAAAATGGTAATATAATAGATTAACCATAACATTTATAAGGCATATACAAAAAAGAGGTTCTTGAATCGAAAAGAAAAGAAGGATAATTTCCTTACCTTGAAGAGTTACTCCTAAATATTAAGAAATGGAACCTTGGGGGCTTGATGAAACCATTGGGGGACTCCTTGGGAAGGAAAAATACCATATATTCTTGTAGGATATATTTGGAGTAAAATTAAATGGATAAATGGGTGGGTATTTATAGCAAAAGTGGAGTATTTCTTTAATAATTTCAAAATATAGACCTTGGAAATCTAAGTTGTGGAAAATAAAAAACCATGGGATTAACCATGGTTTTTTACCATGGTTTTAGAAATTTGGGACATATTTAATGTTATTTTAACCTACAAGTATAGAACATCATATTATATTACTTGTTTTTCATGGAAAAGTAAAGTTTCCAAAAAATAATGTTTTTAAAGAAAAAGTTTCTATTTTAGACTTTGGAAAGTAAATTATAGGTTTGGAAATTGATAATAATGAAATAAAATATTTTAGGTCTTTTATTGTGATTTAAATCATTATGAAATAATTATGAAGTCATTAAACATGCCGAAAACCTCAAAATGTATTTTTACTATTCATGAAAAAATAATGTATTTTAGAAAATTCTCATAAATTCAGCCTAATCTAATTTCAACATACTGATATCAAAAATGATATTTATTTTATCATAATATTTCTCTAAGTGTGATAATTTTAATTTTTGAATATAAAAATCCTTATTTATTAAAAAAATAGTGGGTTGATAATGCATAGTAAAATTTGTCACACTTAAAAATTTTCAAGGGCATAATAAAATTATTTTATCATTTATATTTAAATAAAATTGTTTTTGATATACTATTTATTTAAAATAAATATTATTCATAATACCTTAATTTATTATGAAAATTTATATCTTTTCTGAAAAGTAGAATTTCGGTATGAAAAGTCAATTTATCAAATTTCATCTCAATTAAACCTATATTTTATTAAGAAAAACTATACTTAAAATAGAATTGATGGAATAAAAATTTTATTTATACAAAGGAATTATACTTTAAGTAACTAAGTCTAGGACATGTAAACCCTTATAACACCCATGTATGGCCTAAGGGTAAGTTGTGCGATGGTGATGGATTCATGGGGTGGCTCAGCTAACATCAATCGAGTTATAATTTCTACTAACTTGAACTTCTCCCATAGGTGATTTAATTCAATATTCACTTAATGAATCTTAGATTAGGTTTGGTCAAGGATGAACCCTGGTGAAACTACCACCCTCCAAAGTTTTAACAAATGGGCTTTATACGTCATGAACCTACTAGTTGAGGTCATCGCTTCTACTTTCTGTATTAATTGTCCTTTGTCATTTCGAATTATAAACACCAATTATAACGTTAAAATTATTATAAAGAGTAAATTTTACAATTATCATATTTACCAATGGTCATATAACATTCAAATCTTGATGATCTCATTTGCCTTCATTATCACTTCATTATTAAAGAGATATAGTTTTATTGTGTACAATATAATATAACACACGTTTTCTCAAGAAACAAAAAATATTTAAAATTCTGGTTCATTGAAAATATCATGAATGGAATTCATGATGCTAATAGTGGAGAATAGTTTCCATGCCATGAATAAATTTTTTCACACTATAATGTAATCTATAGTTCTGTGTTTTAAAAGAGGTTATGCCATGAAGATGAAGTCATATCGTAATGTGAAGCTGTGGTAAATATCATATGGTATGTTTTGATATGGATAAATATATCACATCATAGTACATGGTTCCATGCCATGAAATGAAGACCTATATACATTGAGAAGACTTGTTTCATGTTGTGATGAATATTGTTATGTCATGAAGAGAAGAAGTTTAATATAGTAGTTATTGGAACTAACTTGTCATATTGTGGTGAATGCAGACACGATGTGAATTATTCCAGTTTACACCTAGATAGTTCTTATGACTGAAGGATAAGAGAGAAAATAATAAAAATAATTTTTAAATTAAGTTAGCTATTTGAATTTTAATTTTAAATTTAAATTAAAAATTAAAGAAGAGGTTGTTATTATGAAATATAAAAATAAACATGGATATTTTATGAATAGTACGCAGTTAAGTGGAGAATAATAGAGAGAATTATTCTAGAGAGATATTTTAAGTGTTTGTGTGTGTGTGTTTCTGGTGCACACAAAAGAGGAAGAGAATACTTGTATCTATTCATGAAGAAGAAGAATAAGAGAAAAAGCACATTGGTTTGTGTGTAATCATCACAGTTGTGTCATGTGGTGAAGAATAAGTAACTCACACTTATTATATATAGAGAATAAGTGTGTGATAACTATAATATTTTTAGGACACAATCATCAAATGAATATGGATAATCCTTGTCTCAAAAAAAATATAAGATAGTAGTGAAACTTGTCAGGTGATAGCACTATTCATATTTCTATATTATGATTCCATGGGTATTCCTTGCTCATTTGTATCTAAAAGGGTGATTCTAGTGGATCATATGATCTTGGGTGATCTTGGATCGTGCCAAGGATTAGATAATTATTTTTAGTAGTAAACCTTGTATATCGAGTGTCGTTCATTTATTTCTTCTCTCAATGTGTGTGGGTTAAGTGGTGAGATCACTCACTCTAACAAGTGATGGAGGTTGATTTTGCAAGAACTCATAAAAAAGGAAAATATAGTAATTTTTTCATTGATTCAACCCCCTCCCCCCTCCCCCCATAATGAACCTCACCGTGATCAGGGCCACCAAAATTAGTATCATTGCATTCAGGTTTCCTCTGAAGATCAAGATGTTTGCAGTTTGCTTCTATAAAGGTTTTTAAATTCATTTGGTGTTTGATTTTTTTCTCTCCTTTTTAATAAAGAAAGTATCTATTTATAGTCAATAATTTGGTCTCTGGATTTTTTTTGCTAATATGGATAAAATTAATTTAGTGAGAAGAAATGGGATTCAAAATTTTGATGGTAAGAATTATAATATTTTGAAAGATCATATGCTTCTATATATTTTATCTATCAGTCAAAATATATTGGAGGATATCACCAATAGGTTTATTCCTCATGTTGAAGGTACTTAAATTAAAATATTATATAGGAAAATTTTGGTTAATTTTGGTCATGCTCTAAATGCCATATTTTTATCTCTTTTAAAGAAGTAATTCCTCAAGGTTAAGGATATCAAAATAGTCAAAGGCATTTGGGATAAATTAGAAAACATTTATTGTATGTCTCGAACCCTTCTGGCATATTCCCTTTGCATTTTCTAAGTTCCAGGGTTCTTGTAGGTTGCCTGCAGAAAGTTCGGTGGAGTTTGGTGGCTAAAATATTGTGGTATGAGTAATTCATAGTGTGAAGTTCTATTCATGATATGAGAGAGTAGTTCATGACCTGAATGGTGATTCGTTGCCTAAGCTGGGGAATTTCACAGGGAGTGATTCACGATGTAAACTATCAATTTATGACTTGAATAGATGAGGGGTTGGATTTGGTAAATCTATCTCTAAAAATTCATGGCTTGAAAATGTTCTTAATGACATGAAATGTTGATAGGTTTATAGGATCAGGGTGATGCATTTTTAGTGATCCTTAAACTTGATCCATTAATAACATGAATGACCTATTCACACTATGAATGAACTATTCACACTATGAATGTGCATCTGGAATAGTGCCTATAAATCCATTCTTCTCTTGATTTCTCTCAAAACCCTATTATTTTCTCCCAACCCCTAGTGTCCATAGGTACTATTTCATGGTGTTTCGAATCCCTTTCAACTGGGTTTGATCCTCGGATTCCTATGTTTGACCAATGGTGATCTGAGTTAATTTTTATCTCTTTCTTTTATGGTTTCTCCTATATTTTATTTTGTTTTATTTCATTATACATTTATATGTTATGGAGGTTGATATCCTTCATTCTCATTAAGTTATTTTGATGTTTTTTGGTGTGTTCATGGTATGAATTCCTTAAAGGGTTATAGTCTCCTTGTAGGAGAGGTGATCATAGATATTCATTATTATTCTATTCTCATTCTAAGATAATTTAAATCCTTAAGTTAGGGGATTTATTTTTTCTCCTTTTTTTAAGTGTAATCATAAAGTTATCATGTTTTATCTTATTGAGTAATTGTGGAATTAAACTTAATGAATATTAAACTAGAATTAAAGAAAGAATTGGTTTTGGGTTGTTGTGATCACATGTGTTTATGTCATGTCTATGGTTTGTCTCTTGATTTTCTAGATAGTGTGTTATCTCTTGTTTATTCTATAGTTTAGCATGTTTTTATGCTTGTAAATTGGACAAAGAACATAAAGCTGGTAATGATTGTTGGCTAAATAACAAAGATGAATGTTGAATTGTTATCATTATTCCTTAAATTGATTTTAATGGAAGTTATTCTTGAAGCATGTTTAAATAAATTATAATTTTCGATAGATGATTCCTTAGGTTTTTTGTGGTTATAACCTATGATAAATGAATAGGTTAATTCAAGATAGTTATAATTATTTGTTCATTAAAGATAATTGTTTGGGGTTGAGCAAGCCCATTTTCTTATAAAGGTTGTATACCTTGGTTCTAGATCCTATATGCCCTATTAACTATTTGTTGTTTTCTTGTTGCCTTATGTGATTTCTCTAGATGAGTAGTCTTACTATGTGACAAGATGTGAGCCTAGGATAGTTGATGGTTTGGAGAGAAATGGGTGAGGGTGACTGGTTTGTGGTAGCAGTTGGAAGTTATTATGGTAGGATAGATAGTGATATGCATATTAGTTTTAGGGATGGAACTGGGACTGATGGAGTGGGTTGAATCTGGGTTTACTCATTGGTTTTTATGCTAGAATATGGGTTTCTTTCTTGTTAATGAATTTTATTTAAGTCTGGATGGTTGGGTTACTTTTTTTATGCTTTCCTTTCCCTACTACTTGATAAATATGGTTGTGCTTGATCTATACATATTTTATGGTGACTTAGGATGAGTCCTAGAGTACCTGGAATTATGGAATAATAATGGTAATTTTAAATAATTTTAACCCATGTGGTTGGAGGCTTAATGGAATTCTAAAATGATTATAATTATTGAGGAATTAGGGATCAGTTGGATTATTCCTGGAGGGCATGGAATTTGACTAGTTATTAATGTAAAAATAAAATGTTAAATTTAAAGAATTAAATTAAATTCTCTTTGAATTGTTTCTATGCTTATAGGATATCTAGTCCTTAACATTGGAAGTTGGGTGTCTAAGAGGCGATAGCTGCTGTTGTGGTTGAGGTTTGGTAGTTTTCCATGGTATGGTTTTGAGCTATATATAATATGTATGTGATGTGATATCATACACTACCCCACCCATGTTGGTAGGGTGACTGACACCTAGTGGACTCTGTGGGGTGTTTTCCCCAACATCTAAGTTGGAAAGGAATAGATGGATGACTACCCCCTCTTTCTCTTCTATCTTCTTCTAGTAGTATTATGTATTGGTATAAACAGTGGTTAACTTTCCCATATATTGAGGGATATAATGTTTTATTGTTTTTTAACACATATGTATTGATGGATATAGTTCCATATGGATTATTAAAGGTGTGTTGTGTATGGGTTGTGATGTATTGAGGTATAATACATAATGTACGAGCTTTGGTGTCTCCCAAAAACTAATTTGTTACTATCTGAAGATGATGATGTTGACGGTGAGATTATTTGATGCATGAGGTGTGGGTTATTATATAGTTTCCTTTAGCACATGTGGATTATTTTGAAAGAGATGGATCAGGATGTGTGATTTTGGGGTAGAGTGAAAAACTGATGGGGAAGTGGTAGAGGGGTACCTTCATTTGATATTATTTTGGATATTATATTATTAATTGTATGTAATAGTTTATGAGATATACTTGGTGGGGCTTGGAAATTAGCATACCTGATTAGGTGATGAGTTAGTTTCACTTGTTTATTCACTGGGATTTAGTATTCTTTATTTATATTTTTCACAAGAGTCTTTGAGGAGGATCTTACTGAGTATAAATATTATTCTCACCCTAAATTTATATAAACTTTTTTTCAAGTATCTAGGAGCTAGTTGGAGATTGGACTGGATATTACAAGCTCACAGGGATGTTCAGGAGCTGTTTGGGATTCATGATAATTGATGATGATTTTATTTTGGTACTTACAGTTTATTAGAAGTAGTTTAGTTTGTATGGAATTACATGGATGTATTGGGATCTTTTATTTTTTATGAGCAGGGGTTATTTGGTGGTTTTATCTTATCACTTGTTTCGCATGTTCTTTTTATAGGGTAATGACTCCCATTTATGTGTATGATATACCCTTGGTTCTTATCACCAACCCATTTCCTATTGGAGGTAAGATTCAGGCATCATTATCTCACTTCTCTCATTATCGACCCAAGATGGGTACCTTTGGGGGGATGGTTCATGACATTTATGAAGGGAATGTGAAATTGAAACAATCCAAACTACAATTTTGGAGATTAAATTATGAAGATATCAAAATGAGTGATGATGAAATATTATATGACTTTTTTACTCTATTTAATGAAATTGTGATCACCATTAGAGGTTTTGGTGAGAAGTTGGAGGATTCCATGGTTGTTGAAAAGATACTATGTATCTTTCCAAACAAATTTTTTGTAAAAGTTTCAACACTCAAAGATCATGATCTAGGTAAACATCCATTGGATGATTTTCATAGAAATATATTTTCTTATGAAATGTGGAATAGAAGTGTCTTTCAGAATAATAAAGTGTCTGAAAGGGAAATTTCTATAAAATATTTAATAAAAGATAATATTAGGAAATAAGTTGATGAAGATGAGGAAGATTCTGAAGAAGTTATTGAAATAAAATTTTACAAACTTTTAATATTAATTTCAATAAATTTAAGAAGAAGCATAGAAAATTTTCTAAGGAACATTCCACTTAAATTTTTTGAGTGTAGTTTTATTGGACATTTTTCTACCAACTATCCAAGGTTGAATGAAAATAAAGAGATTAATGATGAGGATGATAATCCAAGATGATCCTTGAAGATGAAATCATCGAAAAAATCCTCAAAGTTGAAAGGTAATATTTTTTCAGAATTCAAGAAGAGAAAATTATTATCTAATATTGAATACATTGACTATAGTAAAGACGATAAAGAAGTTGATACATCCAGTGAATATGGTGAAATGTTGTTAATTATAAATGTAAATGAAGAAGAATTCACAAGTGATGAAGCAACAATGATGAAAGTAAGGAAGAGGAAAAAATAGATTTCATGCTAAATTAGGAACTCAAAGAGTGTCTATTGAAGATATCCCAATTGGTAAAGGAGAATAATAGTTTGAATAATAATTTTCAATTATCTTTCAATAATCATAGCTTACATATTGAGAAAGAGTCAAGGTTTACAAATTAAATTGAAAATTTGAAGAAATATCTTGATGAAGATAAGAAGAGTATGAAATTTAAAATGGAATATAAGGTTACAAAAATGGAAATGGAACTTGAACTTGTTCAATAAAAATTGAAATAGAATGAAATGTAATTGAGCGGGTACAAATCTAATTTTCATAATTCAATTCAAGAAGTTAGATAATCTTCAAATAATAATATTAAGTAAAGACTTTAAGTTTCATAGAATGATGAAATTCAAGTAAGCCAAAAAAATAAAATTAAAAATTTTAAAAAGATCATGGAAATTTTGGTGAAAAGTTTGATTCAATGTCACAATTAAATAAAAGAAATTTTACGGTAAAACAAGATGGTTCTTGGAAATCTGTAAATTCTAGGAAAACTTATTTGAAAGTAAAAAAATTACTAAAAATGGTTACTTGAAAGGGGATGGAAATAATTTTAGAGTGAATATTAACATTTTGGGTGTCTATCAAAATTTTAGTTTGAAAAAAGGATCCAAATTTTATGGCCAAAATATAGAAGAAGAGAAGGTGTCAACATGTTTACAACAAGCTATTTTCAAAGGAAATTATGCATTTTATGGATATTGTTGGTGCAGGATTTAGCCATGTGGAAATAGTATGTTAGTTTAATTAAAAATATTACTACAAGTGTAAAAGTTATGGGAGACAATGTATAAGGGGGATTCATCCCACTCAAAGGAGTAATGTTTAAAAGTGATCTAAAAATTATGTACTGAAGGTTGAGAACAAGTTACAATGATTGGAAGAAGTTTTTGGAAGATGGGGTTAGGTGGGACACATTTCTGAAGTATGTATCATCATTTTACCTATCTAGTTGAGTATAAATTATAATGCATAAAATTATTAGAATGGGAAAGTGAAAGGAAAGGATAATTCTTTTGTTGTTTAAGTTTCACACAAAATATAACTAATGAAATATCTATTGATCTTGGATAGTGGATTCTCCTCTCATATGATAATAAATTTTAAGCTCTTTGATGGTTTTAAGAAGTTAAATAAATAATTTATAACCTTTGACAATGATGGATCACTCAAAATTAGAGGAATTTGTTCAACGGTCATTGGAGAATACAAGATAGAATTGAAGAACGTGTTATTTTTTGATTCCTTGAAACGCAATTTGATAAGTGTGTCTCAAATTTGTGATCAATAACATGAAATGGTATTTTTATAAATGAATTTTTTGTAAATAAGTTGAATATGGGTGTGTTGTTATGATAAGACAACACACTTGAGGCAATTTATTTTAGATAAGTGAAGCAATGAAGAAGAAGGTGCCTCATAAGAAAAATAAGAAAGATGTTGTGAAGTCAATGGGTATTTTTGAATTTAGAATGGGTGGAGAAACAAGTCTACTCGGGAAAAAATGAAGATGTGATCTCAATAATAATAGATCGGAAAAATAAAGGAGATGAAGGTGATTCCATTTCAGGATAACAATGTCAAAGTTCTAAAAATAAAGGAGTAAAGAGATTCAAGAATAAAGAATTTTTTAGCATATCATATTTCAGAAGTAAAGAAGAAGATTTGTACTCCTAAACTTTAATGAGATTTGAAGAATAACCTGGATGATCATGGAGGTTTTTAGAAAAAGTGGGAGTTGAATACCAAGACATAGAGGTTGAAAAAGAATTATTATCCTCCATTAATCAAAGACTAAGGTTTGATGAATGTTTCCTCTCTCTCACTTTTTCTTTGGTTTTATATTGTCAAAGGGGGATAAATACATCATAAATATCTCTATATTTTTATTCCTTAATTTTTTTCATAAAGAGATAGAAATTTAATATTGGGGAGAATCCAAAGATATGTGTTTCAACTAATGGTGTAGGGGTCTCTTATTTAAGAGGTGCATGTATTTAGAGAGATTTTTTAAAAGGGGTAAGTTTTGAAGTCAACATGTGAATTATTCTAACATGTTTGTTGAGAATGTATGTAGGAACTTGTTATACACTAGTTCAAATGGAAAGTTTTGAGAAATAAAATAAGAGTGATTATCAACCGGTATCAAGTGGTATCTAAATCTATGAAAAAGTGGATGTAAGTAACTTTAATGGGAAGTATGATATTAGTTTTTAGTGTTATTGTTTCATACATCAAGTTCACTCAAGTGACCTTAGAATTATTGATTGATGATTTATTACTAAGTGTTACAAGTTTGAATATTGATTTATGTTAAATGGCTTCCAAAAACCCAAAGGGGGATTGATGAGACCAATAAATATTTTGGGGAAATTTTTGATCCTATGAAGAATAAGGTGAGGTGAATGAGTTGTTGTGTCCTTAGGAATATTACTGAAATCCAAGGATTTTTTGGTGAAATTAAGAGTTTATTAAGAATAAAATCCACAGTTATTTGTAAATAGGAATAACAAATGTGAAAAGATTGAGTGGGTGTGTTTATGTGTTATATTTTATTGTCAATACATAAATTATATACAGAATCACATGAAATAAAGTATATTATGAAAAATGGTATCTTTTTAGAAGTTTAGAAGTATTTGATTAAGGTTTGTAGTTGATTATAAGCAATATGAAGGTTTTTGGTATTTTTGAAGATTTGATTTAAAATTTAGAAAAGTCCCTGAATGCATAAGATCAACTCTAAACAAATTGGGTGGAAATTCAGCTAAACCCTCCAAGCATAAGTTTTTTATTTAGAAGAGATGAAAAAATAATAAAAATACTAATTATGATGTGTAAGGTTTTTGTATGCAGAGGAGTTGAAAACTTGAAAAATTCAAGAACTTACTATAATATATAAGATTTTATATTTAGTATGTAAGTTTTTATTTATGAGCTGAAAAATGGAAAAGTCCTCAATACATGATTGGTGCATAATATTTTTGCAATACATATGAATTTTATATTTATACCCAATATTTTTTCTATGGTAAAAAGATCAGAAAATTGAAAATTTTCTTGAACATAGGGTTAAAATATAATATTTTTTAGATGTGTGAGATTTTATATATAATATGTAAGGATTTTATCTGATGTGTAAAATATTTGACTTAACTGAAATCTGACTTTTTGGAAGGTAACAGAAGAATTCCTGGAAGTTAAAATGAAGTAAATAAGGTTTCTTTGGATATTAAATGGGATTTTTGGAAGACTGGTTTCTATAAGATAAGTATAATTTATTGAAATTAATTTTATGATGTTGAAGCTATTATTTTAAGGAATAAATATCACAAATGGAATTCATAATGCTAGTAGTAGAGAATATTTTTCATGTCTAAAATATGTGTTATCATATTATGATTTAATCCATAGGTATGTATAGAGTGACCCAATCCTTTTACACATATCATTACATGATTTTTAACATAAAATTCTATTAATTACAACCTAAGGATCGTGATCCCTATTGTCTTTGAAATACTAGGTTCATAATACATCAAAGTGAGGATAAAACAAAACTTCTTTATTTTATTCTCCATAATGAGATCTTAAATCCTTTATATCTCCTAAAACTACATAGGATAACTTGGGGGATACATAGACAAAATGGGAAAGCTAAAAAGCTCAGTAATGAAATAAACATGATAAGGAATCCTAACATGTGAGTTAAAGGTATAACATGATATCATAAAATAGAAGTCAGATGAACAATCACATAGAAAAATAATATAAAGAACATGGTATAATAATATCATGGAATCATAATAAAAGTGTAAGAGACATAAAACATGATATAAACATAAGGTAAGGCTGACTACCGAGATAATATCACATGGTGGACAGAGTCCCATAATGGATTAAGTTCACTCCCTAATCCTATACATGATATCTTTGAGACTAAAACATTACCCAATGCATTAGAGGGCTATTTAATTATGGTCCCACCCATAACATTCATTTCATCTACATTCATTTGTGTTACACATAATGAAATAAATAATAAGGCATTAATATAAGAATTACCCAAGTAAAGAAAAATGGTTATATAATCTTGTCTCGTGTCATAATCAATGGAAATTTCATAATGAAGGTATTTGAGAAATGATCATAAGGAATATATTACCCCATAAAAGGAAGTTATAATGAGAAAGTAATATATTTAATATACATATATACATATTTTATAACCATTCCATAACATTAAATTTTTTTTTCATTAATGAATAGAAATAATTTTAAAAATATTATAAATATTCTTGAGGAAAATAACCTTACCACTTTGAAAATCACTTTTGAAAAAATAAAATTCAAAAAATATTTTGGGAATTATTTTCTTTGAAAATATAATTAGAAACTTATAAAGGAATCTTCAAAAAAATGATGGCGGGTAATTCTTTACATGTCATATAAGTTAAAAAACATTCCTTTCAGATTTTGTAAGAAAGGTAAAAATGTGCCTCATTCTGAAAATGACATAATGATTCCTTTTAAACCATTTTTTAAGTAAAACATGGGTAAAATTTTCTTTAATAAATCATTTTAGAATATGAAAAACATTCTTCAAAACATTTTTAGAAAACATGGATTTGAAAAGAAAAAGGATTTTTGACTGAAGAGAGAAATGAAGTCAGATTTTATTAAAAGTATTTTATCAAACCTAAGGGAGGAAAATGGTACTATTACTTGAAAATTTTATAAATAACTAGAGGATACTAAAATTAAAAGTGTTTATTATACAATGATCAAATAATTTCCTTCAATGTAAATTCAAGCTTAAACAATCCAAATTAAAATGAGATTGAATCGTAAACTCTTTCCACTTTGGTAACTTTTGAATCATAACCCCCATGAATGAAGTAAGTGAATTGTAACTTAAATACTATTAAGTATGAAGGATTAATGATATAATATGTAAAGGGTTAGTATACACACCATATAAAAGAAATTATGTGTATAAAATAACATGAATCTCAAAGAACAAGTTTTGAGACAAAAACCTTTACGTTGAGTCCAGGCTTGTCATGTATGTATTTTATATCCTGTCTAATAAACTTATATAAATTATTTGTTTTATTAAAGTAATTTTCTAGGTTTGATTCTTTATACTTAAACCATTTACTTCATTTATTTTAATGATGTATTTAATTACTTAATTAGTTATGTCCACATTGGATGTCTTGAGGTTGCTCGGTTCATTATTTCAAAACCACATCAATATGTTGGAAATGGTCAAAGGGGTTATTATTCCATCATCTCTAGAATAATAATCATGTAAAAATTATCATTTTTATACATAAATTATACTTTTAAAAATAACCATGAATTATGGTTATGAAAAATGACCTACATTGCAATCATGGAGACGGTAGGTCGTACTAACACATGTGTAATGTTTACATAATGATAATAATATCATAAATATCAAATTACTTATTTAATTAAACTTACATATACCATCCATGTGATGAGTTAATAAAAAAATCACATTTATTCATGAGGCTATAGCCTGTCGTAGACACAAATGGTGTTATCATTTTTCAATGGATGGTAAGGTGAGAAATTATATGATATATTACATATACATAATGATTAATATTTCATGAATATAATATATAGACATTAAATCCACCATTATGAAATTCCATGATAGGTGATGTTAGAAAATTAATTACATCAGTTCGGGAGGCGATAGTCTGCCATACACACTAACGATGGTTTCATTTTCCATTTGATGGAAGAAGATATGAATGAATATTATGATATCAAAATAATAAAATCTCAGTATATAGGAGATAATATTTCTATTATATTGGTATTTTTAATTTATAATTGAAGGTGTAAAATTAATAAGAATAAATAAGGAGCTTAGTGAATATGATTACCTCTTCTTCAGACCACCTCTTTAGAATCATACCTAAAGCCTTCCTAAATTGGATTTCTCTATCAAACCAAGGATTATAGGATTATGGGAGGGAATTAAAAAAGTTATTTGGTTTGATATTTTCTGAACAAATGGGTTTTGGAAGTGTGTAAATGAGGGTAGAGGGGGTTCCCTTTTATAAGGGGGTAGTGGCATTTTATAAATACCCAAAACTATTCAATAATGGGAAGTCACTCTCAATCCAAGTGCCTCAAAAATTAAAAAAATAAAGGATTGGATGAGAGATAAGTATGATACATGCATATTCCATTCAAAATAAACATGTTTTAAACATGTTAATCTATTTACCTCTTAGGTTACTCTCTTTTACCCTTTTAATTTTTTTACCACGGTAACCATTTTTTACTATTTTTACTATTCATTATGACCAAAAATTAAGTTGGTATTGTTATATAATATAAATTATTTTGATTAAAATATTTAATACATTTTATCAAATTCAATTTATATAATTGGTAGGATTTAATTTAAAATTAAACCCGCACACATGTCGAAAAAAATAGTTTTTCAAAAAATGCATTTTTCAAGCATAAGATGATCTTATAATAACTATATGAAAATTAATAATAATTAAATGAATTTGAATTAATATTTATAGATATATAATCTAAAAATTTAATTAAAATCATTCCTCATTATGGGTTATTTTAATTAGTTAAAATGTAGAAACATTAGCATTTTAAAACAGTTTTCAGAAAAATGTGTTTTAAAGCCTAAAAAATAAACTAATATTAAAATCTATTATAAATATGATTTAAATGTAATTAATTGGATAAAATATAACTAAATAATACTTATGTTACTTTTAAATCATATTAAAATAATAATAGTAATTTTAAACTACTCAATTTATTAAAAGAAATGACAGTTTTAAAAAAATCGGTATTTTCACTATTCACTGAAAAATCGGTATTTTCTGAAAAATCACAAAAATTAACTGTAAGTTAATATTGAAATTATGATTTAAAAACTGATTTTAATTTTATAAAATAAAATTTCTAAAAGTTCCAAAAAATAATTATAATATTTTCTTATAAAGGAAATAAAAATCATTTTTGAAGGAAATGTATTATTTTATAGATTGAAATATCATTATTAAAGTTGAGTGATTATTTAATAATAATTTGTAAATAATTTTATATTGAGTAGAACCTTTATATATATTTCACAAAGTATTTAATATTTTTTATACCCACCAATTTAACGGCTATGTTATATTGATCATGTTTAAATAATAGTATTTTAATATTATATCGTGGTTTGTTTAAACTCGTTGTTGCGTGTTGAATATGATATAAAACTTGGTGTTTTTTTAAAATATATGGGTGTTAATATAACAACCCGAGGCTTAACATACATGGATATTATATATTTTTTTATAAAATATTCATTACATTAGACAAACACATGCCTGAGGACTGTAATAGTTTAGTGCCTTTGGAAACTTAGAACACATTCTTCTAATTTGGTGAAAGATCTTAAAAATCTCCCTTAAATATATTCCCATTTAGTAATCCTATTTAAAACCTCTCTTTATAACCTGGGGAAATGGACCATAATAAAGGGTGAGCTCATATGGTTATTAAGGGTAAATAATGGAGATATATAAGTATAAAATGAGCATAAGGGTATGAGAACATGACCATAACATTTGAAAAACATACCCTACATATTCAAGATCACAATCTTGAATCATGGTATAAATATTCGAAGTTCATAAGATATGAATCATAAGATAATCAAATAACATGATCCATGAGAGTATAACATAGGCATAAGACATTGATTTGTGGCATACACATTATCTTATAACATTGTGAACATGTATAAATAGAAACAGGTTCACTCATTAAGTTAAGGACATGAAATTAGGCCCTCACATAAACTTATGGGCATGCAACCAGGTCCATACATAATATTTTGAACATGTAATTGGGTTCATGCATAACATTATAAACATGAAATCAGTTTCAAGCATAGGTGACTACCTGGGTGGGACACACCACCATCCATTATGGAAGCCATGTCTTACTATTATGGGTTCACTCCACGTTCCAGCCATTAATTACTATAATGATTTCACTCCTTGTTCCAACCCTGTATAACTGTATCTATTTCACTCCCTATTCTAGCCATGTATTATTGTACTGAGTTTACACCTCATTCCATCCATGTATTACTGTATTGGGTTCACTCCTTGTTCCATTCATGTAATACTATACTGAGTTCACTCCTCACTCTAGCCCTATATTACTATACCGGATTCACTCCCCATTCCATCCATTTATTACTGTACTAGGTTCACTCCTCATTCCAACCATTTTATCTCATGATATATATAAATATTTACCCAATTAATTGGAGGTTGATATAGGTTCCACTCATCTCATAATGAAAAACATATTTATGTGTTCCATGAGATAATAAAAATCAATCATATTATAACCCATGAAATGAAATGGGCATCATAAACATTTCATCAAATCATGACCCAAGAAAAAGATATGAGTTTCATAATCATTTCATCATAGCATAACCTATGAAAATAAGTGGGTTTCATAATCATTTTATCATGGTATAACCCATGGAAGAGAAACGAGATTCATAAAAAACATGTCATCATAAACATAAACCATTCAAATAAATAATAATAATGGTTTTCTTAGATAACATCACCAATAAATAATATACTATATCAAAGGATTTCATCATAGATAAAGAAAGATTCTGAAAGATCGCTTGGAACATTTCTTAAGGAAAATAACCTTTCTTTAAAAAATATCTTTTTTAATAATAAAACCTTTTGAAAACCTTTTTCTTATAAATAATATTGAAACCTTATAAATGTATCTTTAAAAATAATTTAAAACATTTCTTTAGGAAAATATCTTTTCCACTTTGAAAAAATCTTTTTAAAACATAAAACATTTTGAAAAACATTTTCTTTGAAAATATATTTTAAAACTTAAAAAGGAATATTTGAAAATACATTAAAATAATTTTTAAACATAAAACATTTTTTAAATCATTTTCTTTGAAAATTATCTTAAAATATCATTTAAAAACATTTTTTAAAATATTTTTAGAATACATGGTTTTGGAATAAAATAGGCTTCCAATCGAAGAGAGAAATAAAGTCAAGTTTTATTAAAAAAAATTATTAATTATATTAAGTTCCAAAGAGTGGTAAAATGGTACCATTACATGAAAATATCATGAATAAACATATTAGAATAAAATTTATAATAATTATTGAGATATGGATCATAATATTTGATCATCGGAAACATAGTCATAAACAATTCTGATAACGATGAGATTACAACATAAAATCATTACCACTTTGGTAACCTTAAATCGTAAGCCCCATAAAGTAATAATCATAAAAAGTAACATATAATATCTTTAGGATAAAATAATTCACAATATTAAATTTCAAATGGGATGTATATAGACCTCATGAAATAATATATGTGTATAACACAATATACATCTCAAATAAAGAATATTGAGGAAAAAAACTCTTATTACTTGAGTAACTTTTGAATCATAAGAACTGTGAAATAATAACAACAATAGAAACTTAAATTATCATTAAATGGGGTATATTAATGATATATAATTTCATAGTGTAGTATATACACCACATAAAAGAAATAGGTTTTGAATATGGCATATGTCTCATTAAAAGTAAAAAGTGAGATGGAAATCCCTTACCTTAAGTCTTGACTTATATCATATTCATTCAACCTTAAGTCTTGACTTCTATCATATTCATAAGAAAGTTATATATAGTATAAATATATCACATAATAAAGTTATATATGGTATAAATATATCACATAATAAAGTTATATATGGTATAAATATATCACATAAAAATATTCATATATATTATACCATATATAACTTTCTTATGATCTTTTATTACCCATTTATTAACAATTCCATGTTAAAGTTACATTTCGGGTAATAACCGCTTTGTTTTTTATATGTGATTTGATTTGTTATATTTTTGGCCATCTTGATTGGATAATGATTTCATAATCTATATAATATAAACCATTATATAAATATCATATATATTCATTATATATGTATTTAGAGTAACCCATAAAATTTAGTGATATGAAATGAAATACACGGTTTATGGAGATGGTAGGTCGTATGTTTGCATGAACATTGCTTTCATTTTTTTGTCGTATTGAAAGAAATAAAATTAAATTATGTATATATATAATAATAATAATAATTAAAGTAGAATTATAATATCATATATATCACATATGTTTAATAAACTTATCCTTAATATATTTCATGTAACGTGTGAATGAATCGCGTCGCTTCGTGAGACGGTAGTTCGCCATACACACGAACGAAATTATCGTATTCCAAAAAAATGGAGATTGTGAAGGAATGTGTCATATAATAATTCAAAAATCATAATAATATCATATATATATAATATATAAACTATAAATCCATCATTATTTCCAATCATGAAAGGTGGTAATGGAAGAACGAACAACATTGATTCACGAGGCGGTAGTCCGTCGTACAGACGAATGATGATTACATATCCCAATTGATGGAAGTGTTTGAAGTTTTATGAAGTAACCATTACATAAAAACATATTAGTATATTTAATATACTAAATTTATTATATAATAATTATATAATTGAAATTGAATGAGGTGTAGAAGGAAATAAAATAAAAATGCTTTTAGAAGAACATTACCTCTTCTTTGGGTATCCTCCTTAGGATTGCACTAAAACCTCCAAAGGTTTATTTTATACCTAATATAAGGATTATATGATGAGTATAAAGAATTTTAGAAGTTATTTGTCTAGGTATTTTTCAAACCAATTGGCTTTGAAGGTGTGAAGATAGGGGGATAGGTGGTGGCCTTTTATAAGTGGGGGAGAGAATACACTTGGCATTTTTGAAAAGAAAGTTAGGTGTACCCATGTTTTTACCTAATAAAGGATTAAATAATTCACCAAAATATATAATAGGTTGTTTAAGGTACAAATATTTCCATAAAATTTTTTTTGGACAAGTTTATAGATCATTTTACCCCTTAAGTTTAAAGTTTAGTCCCATGGTAAACTCATTTTTCTCTTAATCGCTATAATTAATTTTAATTGCTTTCAATAATAACTTTAATAAAAAAAATTAAGATGAATGTATTAGACATTATTAATTATTCTTATTAAAAATATTTTATCCAATTTTCAAAATTCAAATCACAGAAGTTTCATAAATTAATTTAAAATTAATCTAGGAAACGCTATGAGAAATCGGGGTTTTAAAGAGAAAAATTCAAAAATTTGAAATGTTTTTATATTCAATTTCAATGTGATATTGATTATAATGACCTAAATTGGATTAATTTATTTATAATTTATCCAATTATACTTTAAAACCAATTTAAAATATAATTTAAATTATAAATAAATTAAGCAAAAATGCAGTTTTCAATTAAAATTAAGTGTTTTTTACTATTCATCAAAAAATGAAACTACTCAAAAAAAATTAAAAAACTCACCCTAATATAATTTTGGTATTTGGATTTTAAAAATTAATTTTATTTTATCACATTCATTTTATAAATTTTTCACAAATCAGTTTTAAATTAAGTATGCCGTTAAAATGCAATAAAACTACCTTTTAGAAAAATACGACTTTTTATACATAAAATTGGATTTATTCGTATATCTTGTCTAGAAAAAAAAATGAGATTAAAATTAAATATATAATATATAAATTTCATTAAATTAATTAATAAAAAAATTGTTTAATTTATTGAGATAAAACATGTTTGTTCATAGAAAAATAGTTTTTCAGAAAAGGAATTCCTTTATTTTCAAATAGTTCTTACTTTAATTTATAATTAATTGGTCAAAAAATGATTAATTTAATAAACATGGATAAACCATATTTTAATAATTTAGTTAATCCTTTTCACATGTTCCATTCCAATTGATACTTTATAACTATCATAATAATAGTAATATTAATAGTATATTGTAGTTCGGTGAAACTCGGTCTTCCATGTAAGGCAGGATATCGAAGGAACTCAGTATTATGTGTAACACAAGCCATGATTAGTGTTGCATGTACCACAAGATAAACTCAATGTTTCTTATAGTTCAATATTAACTTAGTTTTTGTGTATAAATCAAACTTAACTTGGTTTAGCGAGTAACACAAGCCAAACTTAGTGTTTTCATCTAACGCATGCTATATTCAGTGTCGCGTGAAATGAAAAATATTAAAAAGATTAAATTAATTAAAAAATATATATTTCACTGAATCACAGGTTGTTACATTATAACCCCCTTAAAATTAATGTCTCCCTCAAAATTCATCTCGATCATCAAAGGGTTAACATTTGAAAATTCCTTTTATAGAAACTCACATCATAAAAATGAACAATAAAACTTCCTTTAAAATGGAAAGTTGGAAACATAATGGTTACCCAAAGTAACTCATAACTATGTTTCCATATATGAAAACATAGGTGGAAAGTGAAAAGATGACATAGAAGAGAAAACTAAAACCCAAATACTTATGAGAAGTGATAGAGAACATGGTTAGAAGAAATTTAACGATCACAAATCCATAAATATGTGATGATCTAAGGGACCATTTGATTCATAAAAAATGAAGGAACTATGATAAAAAAATCAATATCCTTTTCCTAAAGTTTAATAATTTTCATGAGAGGGTATACTTACTTGATTTCATTCTATTTCATAAGCATAATCTCACCCTTAGGTTGTTCCTTGATCAATTTACACTTTATCTCTTTGAGACATAAAGGTGGATTTTTTATGACTAAAGCACAAATAGATCATAAGATCCATAGATAGAATGATAAATTATTTCTTTTATCTTTCATTATCATCAAGAGAAAATGTTTAGAACAAGTTATCCAATGTAATAAATTAACCTTTAAACCACAAAAGTAACACCACTGGTTCATCATTAATATTTATTTTCCAAATAGTTTATCTAAAAACAATGACCTCTTAACAAGGAAATCACATTGGCCAAAGGTGGGTGTGAAATCCTTATCATCCTTCAGTCATGGGTTCAAGACTCACAACCTTTCCAGATGCAATGGGTTATCACCCAACATATTGGTTGTCCTTTTTCTAAAACCATATTAATAGGATTCCTATAATATTTTCAAAATTCTATAGAAGTCCTTGAAATAAAATTAATCATTAAATAACCTTTTTATTGGGGTTTTTAATATAACCCTTTTTTCAAAGTCTAATAATCTTATTTTACTATTATTATAATGTCATTAATGATCATATTAACCTTAAAGTATATCAATACATTTAAACTTTTGTCTATAAAATGTAAAGGATTTTTTACTCAAATGACCTTTTTACTAAAACATATGCTTGTCATAAATTTCTCCCAAAATATCCTTAATCTTTGTAGAAAATACTAAAATGATGTGTTTGAGACTTGAACTTATGATCAATCTTAAACTCACTAACTCATAGTGGTATCCATAAATCCTATGTTAATGAGGACATGTATGATTGTAAAATTTAACAAAATCCTTAGATGTTTCACGATTATTATAACCAAAATAACATTGGTAAAATACTTCTACAATTTAATTGTTGAATCTAAATACTTCATCCATTTTATTTTAACATAGGTCCTTTCTTGGTCTAGGATTTAACCTAGGTCATTCATTGTCGTCATCTATTTAAACCCTTTATGATGGTTTGTAAAGAGTTGGTAAATCTCTAAAGTATATCTCATATGAGTGTCAAGACATGTGTGTATCAAGTCACATTATCGTGCACCAGTTCCTGATTGAGTATAGCTCAATACGGTGTTTACGGTGTCATTACCCCTATATACATCTTTTCCAGAGACACATCCACTTGTAGTATCCAAACAGGGATGTATTTATGGGAAACTACTGACTCTATACATTAGAAAAATTCTAATACATTTTTGTATACTTTGAATCATACATATACTTTATCCTTAGACATGTCCTTGGGGCCTCACTAAGGTTTTATCATCCTAGTTTCAAAAGGTTAACTAAACCTTTCTTTTTATACCAACTATAACGGCCCAAGGGTTAACATGCATGGATATTACATATTTTTATATGAATATTCATTACATTAGACAAACACATGTAGACCTTAATAGTTTAGTGCCTTTAGAAACTTGGAACGCATTATTATAATTTGGTTAAAGAACTTCAACATCTCCCTTAAAGATCTCCCCTTTAGTACTCCTACTTAAAACCATTATTCATAAACTGGGGAAAGGAAACATAAGAAAGGGTGATCTCAGATGCTCAGTAATGGTAAAAAGGTGATATATATAAACATAACATGAAAATAAGGGTATGGGAATATGATCCTAACATTTGAAAAGCATTCCCTACATATCAAAGATCATAATATTGAATCATGGAATAAAAATTGGTAGTTCATAAGACATAAATAATAAGATAATCAAATAACATGATCCATGAGAGAATATCATAGGAATAAGATAGAGATTTGTGGCGTACACATCAGCTTATAACATTGTGAACGTGTATAAATAGAAATAGGTTCACTTGTTAAGTTAAGGACATGAAATCAGTCCCTCACATAAACTTATGGATGTGAAACCAAGTCCATGCATAACATTGTGAACATGTAATTAGATTCACACATAACATTGCGAACATGAAATTAGGTTCACACATAGGTGACTACCTGGGTGGGACACACCACTATCCATAGTGGAAGCCCTATCTTACTATACCAGGTTCACCCCTGTTCCAAGCATGAATTACTATGCTAAGTTCACTCCTCATTTCATCCCTATATTATTGTACCGGTTTCACTCCCCATTCTATCCATGTATTAATGTATCAAGTTTACTCCTTGTTTCAACCCTGTATTACTATATTGGGTTCACTCCCCATTTCATCCATGTATTATTATACCGATTTCACTCCTCATTTCATCCTTGTATTATGGTACCAGGTTCACTACCCATTCCAACCATGTATTACTATACTAGGTTCACTCCCCATTCCAGCCATGTCTATCTCATAATATATATAAATCTTTACCCAATGCATTGGAGGGAGATATAGGTCCCACCCATCTCATAATGAAATACATATTTATGTGTTTCGGAAGATCCTAAACATTCATCATATTATTTCCTATTAAATAAAATGGGTATCATAAACATTTAATCAAATCATAACCTAAGAAAAAGAGACAGGTTTCATAATTGTTTCATTATAGCATAACTCGTGAAAAGAAGTGGGTTTCATAAGAATTTTATCATGGTATAACTCATGGAAGAGAAATGGGTTTCATAAAAAATCATCATAAAACATAAATCATTCAAATAAATAATAATAACGGTTTCCTTAGATAAAATCCCTAGTAAATCATAAACTATATCAAAGGATGTCATCTTAGAGAGATAAGGATTTTGAAATATCACTTAGAGCATTTCTTAAAGAAAATAACCTTTCTTTAAAAAACTATTTTTTTTAAACATAAAACAGTTTGAAAACCTTTTTATTTGAAAATAATATTGAGAAATTATAAATGTGCCTTTAAAAAACATTTAAAACATTTCTTGATAAAAATATTCTCTCTTCTTTGAAAAATTATTTTTAAAACATAAAACATTTTGAAAAACGTTTTTTTTTAAGAGATTTGAAAACTTATAAAGGAATATTTGAAAATCCATTAAAACACTTTTTAAACATAAAATTTTTTTTAAATACTTTCATTTGAAAATTATCTTAAAAAATAATTTAAAAACATTTTTGAAAAAAAATTAAAACATGGTTTTGGAAGAAAACAGATTTCCGGCCAAAGAGAGAAATAAAGTTGGGTTTTCTTAAAAACATTTTCTTAATTATATTAAGTACCAAAGAGTGGAAAATGATACCATTACTTGAAAATATCATAAATAAAAATAGGATAAGAAAACTCATAAGAATTATTTAGATATGAATCATAATATTTTATCATAAAAAACATAGTCATAAACAATCCCGATAATGATGATATTGTAACATAAAATCATTACCAATTTAATAACTTTGAATCGTAAGCTCTATGAAGGAATAATAATAAAAAGGAACTTAAAATATCATGAGGATAAATTAATTAATGATATTACATGTAAAATGGGTTTCATATACACCTCATTAAATAATATAGGTGTATAACGCAACGTACGTCTCAAATAAGGCAAATTGAGAAAAAAATCTCTTATTGCTTGAGTAAATTTTGAATCGCAAGACCTGTGAAAGAATAACATAAATATAAAACTTAAATTATCATGAAATGAGGTATATTCATGATATATAATGTAATAGGTCATTATATACACCACATAAAATAAATAGGTGGTGAATATGGAATGTGTCTTACAAAAGTAAAAAGTGAGATAGAAATCCCTTACCATAAGTCTTGAATTCCATCGTATTCATTAAACCCTATATATAATAAATATAAGTTTATTATAAATATATCATATAAAATATTCATATATATTATACAATATATGAATTTCTTATGATCTTTTATTACCCATTTATTAACAATTCCATGTTAAAGTTATTTTTTGGGTAATAAACACTTTGTTTTTCGTATGTGATTTGATTTATTATATTTTTGGTCCTCTTGATTATATCATGATTTAATAATATAAATAATTTAAACCATGATATAAATATCATATATATTTATTATATATGTATTTATAATAACCCATAAAATTTAGTGATAGGAAATTAAATACATCGTTCATGGAGACGGTAGGTCGTACATTTTCATAAACGTTGCTTCCATTTTCTTGTCGTATTGAAAGAAAGAAAAGTAAATGATGTATATATATATATATACAACTATAGTGGAATTATAACTTTATATATATCACATATTTTTAATAAAATCATCCTTAATACATTCCATGCAATGCGTGAATGAATCACATCGCTTCGTGATGCGGTTGTCTGCCGTACACACGAATGATGTTATCGTATTCTAGAAAAATTGAAATCATGAAGTTATGAATGATATAATAATTCCATAATCATAATAATATCATAAATATAATATATATATATAATATAAACTATAAATCCTTCATTATTCCCAACCTTGAAATGTGGTAATGGAAGAATGAACAATATTGGTTCGTGAGGCGGTGGTCTATCGTACACACGAACGATGATTGCATATACCATTTGATGGAAGTGTGTGAAGTTTTAGGTAGTAACATTAACATAATAAAATCTCATTATATTTAATATACTGATTTTATTATATAATCTTGATATAATCTAAATTAAATGAGGTGTAGAAGGAAATAAAATGAAAACACATTTACAAGAATATTACCTCTTCTTTGGGTATCCTCATTAGGATTGCTCTAAAACCTCAAAATGATTATTCTATACCCAATATAAGGATTATAGGATAAGTTTATGTAATTGTAGAAGTTATTTGGTTAGGTTTTGGCTGAAAATTTCTTTTTAAGGTGTGAAGAGAGGGGGAGAGGTGGTGGCCATTATAAGTGGCGGAGAGGACACACTTGGCATTTTTTAAAATAAAGTTAGGTGTACCCATGTTTTTACCTAAAAATGGATTAAATAATTCACCAAACTATATCATAGGTTGGTTAAGGTCTAAATATGTTCATACAATGTGTTTTGTACAATTTTCTAGATCATTTTACCCCTTAAGTTTAAAGTTTAGTCCCTTGGTAAACTCGTTTTTCTCTTAATCATTGTAATTAATTTTAATTGCTTTCAATAATCACTTAGGTCATAAATTAAGTTGGAATTATTAGAAAATATAAATTATTATGATTTAAAATATTTAAACCATTTTTCAAAATTCAAATCACAAAATTTCTAAATTTTAATTTAAAATTAATCTTGCAGACGCGACGAGAAAGCATGTTTTTAAAGAGAAAAGATTAAAAAATGAAATGTTTTTATATCAAATTTCAATGTGAAATTGATTATAATGACATTAATTGGATTTATTTTTGTATAATTGATTTAATTATACTTTAAAAATAATTTTAAATATACTTTTACATTATAAATAAATTAAGTGAAAATGTTGTTTTCTATTAAAATTCAGTATTTTTTACTATTTATCAAAAAAAGAAACTTCTCAAAAAAATAAAAAAAAATACACCCTAATATAATTTTGATATTATGTTTTAAAAAATGAATTTTATTTTATCACATTCATTTTATAAAAGTTTCAAAAATCAGTTTTAAATTAAGTGCACCATTAAAATGCAGTAAAACTATCTTTTAGAAAAATACATCTTTTTATACGTAAAATTGGATTTATTCTTGTATATTATCTAGAAAAAACATAATATGAATGTTAAATTTATAATATATAAATTTAATTAAAATAATTCATCAAAAAAATTTATTTAATTTATTTAGATAAAACATGTTTTTGTATAGAAAAAAATTAGAAAATAAATTCCTTTGTTTTTAAATAGTTCTTACTTTCATTTATAATTAATTGGTTAAAAAGAATTCATTTTGTAAAAATGAATAAACCATATTTTCATAAGTTATTTAATCCTTTTCATACCTACCATTCTAATAGCTAGTTGATAACTATCATAATAATAGTAATATTGATAGTATATTGTAGTTCGGTGAAACTCGGTCTTGCGTGTAATGCGGGCTATTGAAGGAACTCGGTATTGTGTGTAGCACAAGACAAGATTATTGTTTCATGTATCATAATCTAAACTTGGTGATGTGTTTAATATAATCTTAACTTGGTTTTTTCATATAAAGAAATATTTACTTGGTTTAGCATGTAACACAAGCCAAACTTAGTGCTTTCATGTAACACAAGCTATATTCAATATTGCGTGAAATAAAAAATATCAAAAATATTAAATTAATTTGAAAAAAAATATTTCACAATATCTCAGGGTGTTGCAGTTCCATTCTACCCTCTTAAATAAATTTCATCCTCATAATTTGAACTTGTGCTCAGTAATCTAGGGTTTGACATTTGAAAATTCCCTTTGTGGAAAACCCACATCATAAAAAGGGTTAATAAAATTTCCTCTTAAAAGAGGGAAAGGGAAATGAAAATGTCATCTGGAATAACACATGACTAGGTTTCCAATTAGCATAACATTGGTTAGAAGTGAAAATATGGATATGGAAGAAAAGTGTAAATAATTATGGAGAGCGATAGAGATCATTAATCACAAGAAATTAAATAATAAATATAAAGTTAAAAACTACAAAACCATAAATCTATGACGAATTAAAAGACCATTGATTCATTGGATATGAATTTAATAAGATAATATTTTTGTTTCAAGATACTTTTCCTAGAGTTAAGGTATTTTTTTCTATCAAGATAGAGAACATCAAAAAATATACTTACTTGATATCTTTTTATTTCATAAACACAGTCTCATCCTTTCATTGTGCTTCGATCAATTTCCACTTCACCTCTTACTCTAATGAATGAATACCCAATATGAATTTATTTATTAATTTAGGTTTAAAATTAACTTTTAATATATCATAAGATCCATAAAAAAGTAATAATTTATTCCTCTAGTATTTTTTAAAACCAAAATGGTTAGCACAAATTAAGATAATACCCAAGATGAATATGAATATAATCTATAAAATTAAACAATAAAACAAAATTTTTAGCATAAATCATTATTTAGATAAGTAACCCTATATCCCAAATAACCTTAATAACCTCAACATGAAAGAAGGTTTTAACCTCAAAGGTTATCTCATACCCTTCAACTTACGTCTCTAAAGTTTATATAAATCTCAACCCAATGAACATCCTCAAAAAACATTAATTTTTAAATCATTTTTTAACCACTGATGTCTTCTATAAAACTTATTATTATTATTTTCTACAAAATAAAATAATATTAATTAACTATAATTACAAAAACATCAAGTACATATCAAATATTATCTTTTCCTTGATCATATTTTTTTGATAAAATATCACCTTACCAATAAATCACCTTTCTAGGTCATTAGTACCATTCAATATATTCTTATAAATCCTTAAAGAAAACTACTGCAGAACAATCCTTAAAAGTTTCATGATTCTTGTAACCAGAATACCATTGATAAAAATACTTCACCAATATGATTCTTGATTTCCAACACCTAAAAACTTCAATCATTCCACTTCAATGGTTTTCATAATATAGGCCCTTGGGAATTGATCTTTATATTCAGGAATTGACTCAAACAATGACCAACTTCTCCAAATTTATGATATTGAACTGTTAGTGGTATCTTAGGTTGAACTTTATTTCCCTATATCTTGTTAATCAGACTCTTCATTTTTCTTTAGAAATTAGTTGCTTTGTACCCTCCTTTTCCACACATAAAGAATCTTCCGGTTCCTTTAAGGTATTTTCCATGGTTCCTCTTCTTACATTTTTGCAATGTAAGAAATTGAATCTTCTTTTCTTTTTGATATTTAGAACTTTAATATCCATGAGACACCATCCTTATCCCCTTTGGTGTGTTTTGAAATTCAATTATAATCTAGTTATTAATAATAATTCAAGAAATATCATTTGACATGATCATAATATTTCTAACTTCCGTTCCCATTAGGTTAGGCATCTCATTGAGAAAATCATTACATTTCCCATCACATTGGTTTTTGGAATGCTTTCTCCTATTTTCCACAGTTAACTAAAATAAATAATAAAAAACAAGATGATAATACTTTAACATACAAATGGTAAACTAATAAACTTATAATGAATAATTTATAAATGATAAGTATATCCCGACTTATGTGTCTCAAGGTTTAAATATAGGTTATCCATAGTAATAATTCCTATTAGGTTTTCTAACTTAACAATTTTTTCAAGTACTTTATAATAATTCATAAAGTTTTTGTGAATTTCCAAAACATATCCTCTGGGACTGTCAAACCAGGTGCATATTAAGGATTGTTTTCATGTACTAGGGAACTCTTGAGTCAATCCTAACGTGCCTTTTTTAAAGTTATTACCCCTAGGTATATATGTTCCATAATAACTTTAACTTGTAGTATTCATATAGGGATGTAATTTATCAGAAACTAATCACTCTATACTTCACCAATATTCCAGGGCATTTTTCTATACTTAGTCTTATCCTTATACTTATCTCTAGGGTTCTCACTAAAGTTTTATCAACCTATTTTCTAAATGTTAACTAAACCTTTTTTTATAACTACATAGGATAACCTAGGTAATACATGGACAAAATGGGTGAGCTAAAAATCATAGTAAGGAAATAAACATGATATGAAAGACTAACATGTGAGTCAATTGTATAACATGATATCATAAAATAGAAGGCACATGAGTAATCACATGGAAAAATAATGTAAATAACATGGTATGATAAGATCATGGAATCTTAGGAAATGTGGAAGAAACATAAAACATGACATAAACATAAGTCAAGGATAACTACTAAGATAATATCACATGGTGGAAAGAGTCCTATAATGAATTAGGTTCACTCCCTAATCCCATATATGAAGTATCATGAGACGAAAATATTACCAAATGAATTGGAGGGATATATAATTCTGAGCCCACCCATAACATTCATTTTATGTACATTAATATGTGTTCTATATAAGGAAATCAATCATAAGGCATTAACATAAGAATTACCCATGGAAAGAAAATGGGTTACACGATCTTGCCTTGTATCATAATCAATGGAAATTTCATAATAAAGGTATTTGAGAAATGGGGATAATTCATGTTTAACCCATAAAATGAAGTGATAATGAGAAATTTATATATGTAAGAGACATATATACATATTTTAGAAACATTTCATAACATTAAATGTTGTTGTCGATGATGAATATAATTACTTTTAAAAGGATTAAAAACATTCTTGAGGAAAAATAACCTTGCCACTTTGATAATCACTTTTGAAAAAATAAAATTCACAAAATATTGTGGGAATCCTTTCCTTTTAAAATTTCCTTGGAAAATTATAAATTAATATTCAAATAAAATGATGGCAGTTAATTCTATATATGCTGTATAAGTTAAAAAATATTCCTTTTACATTTTGTAAGAAAATTTAAAAGTGCCTAATTTAGAAAATGATGGGAATATTCCTTTTAAAACATTTTTTTAAGTAAAACATGGTTCAAAATTTCTTTAATAAATCAATGGATAATATTAAAAACATTTTTATAAAACATGTATTTTGAAGTAAAAAAATACTTTTCGACCGAAGAGATAAATGAATTCGGATTTTCTTTAAAACATTTTATCAAACATTTTAAGTGCCTAAGAGAGGAAAATGGTACTATTGCTTGAAAATTTTATAAATAAATAGAGGATAATAAAATATAAAAAAATTATTGCACAAAAATTAAAAAATTTCCTTTAATGGAAATTCAAGCATAAACAATCCTGATTAAAATGAGATTGAAGCATAAACCCTTGCCGCTTTGGTAACTTTTGAATCAAATCCATGAATAAAGTAAGTTAATTGTAAGATAAAATACCATTAAGCATAAAGTAATCATGATATAATATTTAAATGGGTATTATACATATCATATAATAGAAATTATGTGTATAAAATAACTTGTGTCTCAAAGAAGGAAGTTTTGAGACAGAAACCCTTACCTCGAGTTTAGGCTTGTCGTGTATGTATTTTATCTCCTGTATAATAAAATTATATCAATTATTTTTAATGAAATTTTCCAGGTTTTATCCCCTTTAATTAAAACATTTACTTTGTTTATTTTTATGGTGTATTTAATTACTTAATTGGTTATGTCCACATCGAGTGTTTTGAGGATGCTCAGTTCATTATTTCAAAAATGCGTCGGTGTGATGATCATGGTAAAAGGGGTCATTGTTCTATAATCTCAAGAATAATAATCATGAAATAATTATAATTTTTATACATAAATTATGATTTTAAAAATAATCATGAATTATGGTTATGAAAAATGAACTATGTTACAACCATGGAGATGGTAGGTCGTACGTACGCATGTGTAACGTTTCCATTTTCCAATGATCATAATAGAAAGAAGGTAAGTGTTATTTTATCTTTATATAATGATAATAATATTATAAATATCATATTATTTCTTTAAATACACTTAAATATACCATCCATTTTATATGATAATAAAAAATCGAATCACATCTCTTTGTGGGGCGTTAGTCAGTCGTATACATGAATGGTGTTATCATTTTTTAATGTATGGTAAGGTAAGAAAGTATATGATATATTGATTTTAAAAAATGATTAATATTTAATTAATATCATATATATATTACATACATCATTATGAACATCCATGAAAATCAATGATGGAAAATGAATTACATCGGTTCATGAGGTGGCAGTCCGACATATACACAAATGATAGTTTCATTTCACATTTGATGGAAGAGGAGGTGAATGAATATTATTCCATAAACATAATAACATATCAATATATATTATATAATTTTTTTATTATATTTTAATTGTTAATACACAATTGAAGGTTGAAAATAATTAATAATAAGAAAAAAGGAGCTCGGTGAAGACGATTACCTCTTCTTTGGACCACCACTTTAGGATTATACCTGAAGCCTTCCTAGATTAGATTTTTGATAAAAAAAAGGATTATATTATGAAGGGATGGAATTAAGTAATTTATTTGGGCATATATTATCTGAACTAATGGGTTTTTTAAGTGTGTAAAGGAGAGGATGGGGAGTTCCCTTTTATAAGGGAGGAGGAGTGTCATTCTTGTAAATACCCAAAACTATTCAGAAATGGGAAGTCACTATCAGCTGAAGTGCCTCCAAAATTGAAAAATAAAGTATCAGAGGATATATAATACTGATAAAAACCTATAACATTCAAAATAATCATGTTTTAAACATGTTATCCTCTTTACTTATAAGGTTACTCACTTTTACCCTTTTAATTTTTTTACCACGGTTACTATTATTTTTACCGTTTTTACTATTTATTATGAAAAAAAATTAATTTTAACTTATTATATAATATAAATTATTCTAATTATAAATATTTAATCCATTTTATCAAATTAAATTTGTAGAATTTTCAGAATTTAATTTAAAATTAAACTCGCAGACGTGTTTAAAAATGGTTTTTCAAGAAATGCATTTTTCAAGCATAAGATGGTCTTATACTAAATATATGATAAGTAATATTAATTAAAATAATTTAAATTAATATATATAGATATATAATCTAAAGGTTTTATTTAAAACATTATTCATTGGAATTTATCTCAATTAGTTAAAATGCAGAAACATTATGCACTTTAAAACAGTTTTCAGATAAATGTGTTTTAAAGCCTAAAAAACATGTATTAAAATACTGTATAAAGATGATTTAAATATAATTAATTGGATTAAATATAAATAAATAATAATTATGTTACTTTTAAATCATATTAAAATAATAATGGTACTTTTAAATTACTTAATTTATTAAAATAAATGGAAGTTTTACAAAAATCGGTATTTTTCACTATTCACTGAAAAATCAATATTTTTTAAAAAATCCCAAAATTTTACCCTATGTTAATATAGATATTTTGATATCAAAAATGATGTTAATTTTATAAAATAACATTTTTAAAATTCCCAAAAATTAATTATAATATTTTCTCATTAAAGAAATAAAAATCATTTTTGAAGGAAACGTATTTTTGTATAGAATAAGATATATTTATTAAAGTTGAGTGATTATTTATTAAGTATTTTTAAATAATTTATATTTATTAATAACTTTATATATATTTTATAATATATTTAATACTATTCATACCCGCTAATTTAACAGCTAGGTTATATCAGTCGCGTTTAAATAATTGTATTTTAATATTATATCAGAGTTTGTTTAAACTCAGTGTTGTGTGTTGAATATGATATTGAACGTAGTGTTATTTTAAAATCTTGGTATGTTACACTATTTTTTAAAATAGTTAATGTTGTGGAGATGTAGTCACACTATGATTTGAATCCATGATAAATATTAATGGGGTTGTTTTGATGTAGATAAATATGTCATGTTGTGATGCATGGTGTCATGTCATGACATACAGACAAGGAGAAGTTTATAAAAGTAATTTCACTCTGTGATTTAGACTATCACACCATGAAGAGAAGAAGTTTTATTAAACATTTATTGGAAATTACTTGTCATGTTGTGGTGAATGCATACACAGTGTGAATTATTCTAATGTACAACTGGACAGTTCCTCGACTGAAGGTGAAACGAGAAAAAAAGAAAAATAAGTTAGAAAGGAAGTTAGTTATTTGAATTTGAATTTAAAATTCAAATTAAAACTTAAATAATAGGTTATTGTTGAGAAATATATAATGAACAAGGATCTTGTTTGTATAGTATGCAATTAAGTATAGAATAATCAAGACGATTATTCTAGAGAGAGAGGAAAAGTGTTTGTAGTTTGGTTCACATAGAGGAGGAAAAGAATACTTGCAGCAGTGAAAGTAGAAGAATAAGAATATAAAGTGAACACTAGTTTGTGTGTATTCATCATAGTTGTTTCATGTGGTGAATAATAAGGAAGTAACACCAGTTCTATACATTAAAAAATTGTGGGATGAATATAATATTATCAGGCGACAATCATCAGGGGAAGAAGGATAATCCATGCCTCAGCAAAATACAAGACAGAAAAGCAACTTGTTGGGACACAACACTATTCATATTCTTGTATTATGAGTTCATGTATATTCCCTACTCATTTGTATCTACAATGGTGATTCTAATAGATCATATGGTCTCAAGTGAGTTTGGATAATTTCAAGGATTAGCTACTCATTTTGAATAGTGAACCTTGTACATAGAGTATCCTTTTTTTGTTGCTTTCCTCGATGTGTGTGAGTTAAGAAATGATATTTCTTACTATAACATGTTATGGAGGTTTATTTCACAAGAAATAATAAAAAAAGGAAAATTGATTAATATTGTACACTGATTCACCCCCACCCCCCAGCAAACCTCATAATGCCTAATTCCACCAGAGAAATATGTCAAATTTAGTGCATATCTCTTTTAGACACAGCCATGCCTCCAAGTGAATATCACATAATTGAGTTTAGGTCACACACACAAACAATATAGTCTAATCATAGTTATGATGTTAATGTTTTCATGAAAAAAAATTATGAAACAATTTCTAGCGTTTATAAAAAATAAAATCCATGATAATTCCAATGAATTTAAAACATTGATATCATATAAATAATTGAAGATGTCGTTATTATAATACAAGTAGTTAAACATTATATTCATTGCAAGAAATATGTTTTCATGTGTATAATAAGCTGCCACTAATAATGATAAGTGATATCATAATGAAGATATAGTAATGACATGAAGATTTATTCATATTATTTGTAAATCATAAGGTTAAAATCACTAAAATATGTTAGAATAGCCAAATTTTATACATGGAAACTATTAATATTTTTACACCTCAATTATAATGAATTCCTTTCATATTGAGATGCTCCTCGCTGGTGAATATCATTGAAAAATTACTTTATAAATATTTTTGGTTGTTGGTGGTTTAATTAATATAGAGAGAATAAATATTGATGAATAATACTGTGATTTTAAGAGAATGAGAAAATAAAAAATAATTATTGTGATTTTCATTTGACCATGTCTACGATAAAAATTAGTTTAAGAATAAGAAAAAAATGATTTTTTTCTTATCCTCAATTCTCATTGATTAGATTGTGAAGAATTGTTGAAGTTGAGTTGGACCATTCATGGTGAATTATTACTTATCTACTTGATTTTTTTAATATTAAATGTTTTAGTTAATCTATTTTGAGCTTCATTTAGTTTGATTGTATATTTATATAAAAATAGGTGAGGTAATATATATATCTCCTCCCTCATTCCCCCTCTCTCTCTTTAAGATCAAAGCAATGAACAATACTTACAAACCAAAAGACAGTAAACTCCCAACATCCACAAGAACATGCCCATCATATGGGAAACATTCACACCAAATCCACCCATTATATGAACATATTCACAATGTATATAAAAATGTATAACCATATACCATAGAATTTAATCACCAAAGAAAATTGCATGCATCAATAAGTTCATATTTAAGAAATCATGTAACCTTGTAGTAATCCTTCCACACAACAACATTGGATGTAATAGAATCCACACAATTATTTATTCCCCATCCAATGGAAAAAATACGTTTAAATTCTCCATAAAATGACACCACAAGTTCATTTATACTTCACACCATCAGTAGTGAAAAACAGGGGATTTCACATCGGTTTTTTTTGGGTTTTTAAAATTAATTACCTAGCGATGATATTAAAAACAAAGTTATAAATATGTTTTTTGTAACATCATGTTACTTTTTTCAAGTACTCCTTGACCATACTTTTTTCATGCTTTTTTTGGGGTTCATCTTGGGTTGTGTTGGGAAGAAATTTATAAATTTTGGAAAATTCTAGGTTGTACACGGTTGGTGCATGGTTTGGGAAAGTTGTGTGCCCACCCAGGGTAAACCGTGCAAACCCAGAAAGTGGGAGTTTGCATGGTTGGTGCACGATTTGAAATAATGTGCACCCACTTAGTAGAAACTATGCAGCCCATCATAGGGGAACATAGTTAGGACACACGGTTTGAAAAACCATGCAACCCTACCCAGCTAACCATGTGAGTGGTGATTTTTATTTAAGAAAATTTATTAAAAATTTCTTGAACCCCCATTTAACCTCCTGGTTGGACCTAACTTGGGGTATTATGAAATCCTAGGTTTTGGAGGCTCTCAATAAACTTCTTTGGATCCTCCAAAACCCTTATAATGTGGATTGAATCTTGGAAAACCACATTCGATTCCTCTCCAGTAATAGATCTTCTCTTGTTCCTTTTCTTCCACTCTCTTCTTCTTTCCTCCATAGGGTTTGTTAGATCATCTTGTTGTTGATGGATCTAAACTCCTTGGTTTTTTATATTGAATATAGGTTTGATTCCTTGATCTTTGTTTCCATCATTATTCGTTAGCAAATATCATTGTGGTGTTGTGTTGCGTGATCTCCGTGATAAGGGTTGGTGGTTCCATTGAGATTCTCCATTTAATAAACCCAAGATTTGCTTAATTGATTTTGATTTCTTTCAATTGAATTATAAAAACCTGATTCGGTGTGAATTTTAATTTGAAATTGTATTAGCATGAATTTTGGGGGAAACCCCCAATTCCAATGGAATTGGAAATTGGGGTGTGATTTGAATTTGATGGAAATTGTGAAATTGATTTGTGAAATTGATTTTGTGAAAAAATGGATTAAATTGATTTTAAAATAATCTATGATTGGTTTTATCTTGAAAAAGACATGAATTGATTAAAAATACATGTTTTGGTTTTTAAAAGGAAATTGTCATATTGAAACTGGAAATGGGGCGATTGTATTTTAAATTATTTTGAAATAATTTTTCCATTATTGTTTGATTGATTGAGAACATTTGAGACTAGGTAGTTAATGAGTTATTTGGGACAAACATGCTATGATGGGAATGCCCTAGTAGCAGATTGACTCTTAAAAAATCTAAAAAAACTTATTCAATAGATCTTATCCCTAGTTGGATGTTGATAAGTCCTCTTTGGATAGTGTTAGAGGGATATGTGTGCACATTTATGTGATCGCATATTTAGTGTGTGAGGATATCATAACCTAGAACTATCATACCTTCAGGAAAATTACCATGTTTCTTGTTGTGATTTCTTATTTTTATTACTTTGATATACATGTCATTATTTTTAAAACTAATTTACTCATGCCTAGTGATTTATATAAAATGTTTTATTAATCCATTGTTTGAAATGTTTCCATCATTTGAAATGAAAATAATTTTTTGTTTTAAATATGTAATTCAACTTCCATTCCTATTTTATTTAAAATTGAAAGCATGATTTGGTCTATTTATTATGGAATATTATTATGGAATACTTGGTGAGACCCTACTGGGATTTTAGCTCAAACCCAACCTTTTCCATCAAGAATTTGTATCTTTCCTTCTACCAGGTTAAAGCAAGGGGAATGTGCCACTTGGAGGTGGTGGTTTTCATTGATCCTTTTGACTCGGAGTGTTGTGTATGTTGGTTTTGGGTTGTTTATCTTGTTACTCTGGTACTTTGAGGATGTATTGTTTGGGTTTTGTTTTACCTATTTTACTTTGGGTACTGTCTCCATTTGGAGTTTTCTTTGAGAATACTGATATGTATCTATTTCTTCCATTGTGGTTGTGGAAAATTCGTTTCTACTTTCATATTGCGCAATTCCAAGTGATGGTTTCCAACCCATGGGGATCAGGAATACCCTTGAGGCTATATCAAGATTGGATCGGGTGTTAAGGTACCAAGGTATTTAGGCTGGTTCATGACAAAGTGGTAGTAAAGGTACAGGTTAAGTATCTTTCCTTGATGTCAGTATGCAGTTGATAAATCTTGTCGAGACTTAAGAGGTATTTGAGAGTGAGTGTCTAGCCATCTCTCATCATAATGAGCCTTAAGTCACCATGGGTAGTTTGAGAAGGATGTATTAAGGATTATTTCTAGTCTTTTCCCTACTTTTGATTTGGGTAATTGAAATCAAAATATTTTTTTCTAATCTGATGGGATTAATTTCCCTTATTACTCTTGTTTGATTATTGATTTGAGTATCCTTTATGACATCTTCAATGTTTTATATTGATGTTGTGTAACATCATGCCTCTGAGAAGATGTGTGAATAGTATTTAAGTAGAATCTGATGATGAAACACAATGAGAAAATCCTATCATGGACTAGAATCTGGTTAAGGTTATTATACATGTTGTTTAAGCTTTGGGATAGGCACTTGTACCCGTTCCCATTTAGGCTCCAACTGTGGAACCTTAGAGGGATGCATTCATGAATCATGCTCAGGATTTTCTTTTCCAGAATCCACCAATGTTCCAATTATCAAATGATCCTCAAGAGGCTAAGTATTTATTCAAGAGGATTGATCTTTTATTTGAGTTCTTGGAGACACCTAAAGTGATCAAGGTGAAATGTTCCACCTTCAAGATAGAGGAACTTATGAGGAGATGGTGGGACATCACGGTAATAGTGAAGAAGCATGAGCGATTAGAGTGTAAATACTTTAATGTTCTTTTCACCGACTAGTTCTATCTAGAATCTATGGTGTTGTCTAAGGCTATGGAGTTTTTTAAAACTTGAGAAGTCTGACAGGACCATGACAGAATATGAAAACTGATTTGCTAACCTTGTGCAGTTTTCACCTGATATTATATCGAATAAGAAAATGAAGACTCAATGATTAGATATGGGACTTAAATATGATATTTGTTATCATGTTTTCTTTTTGAATCTCTCTTATTATGATGATTTTCTAGATAGGTCATTGATGGTTGATCTTGATCTGGCTTGTAAGTCAGGGTTGACGGGAGTTACTTTTTCTCTTAGTGGTAGTTTTTTTAGTCCCTTCAAAGGAAAGAGAAGGCATGATGATTCTCATAGTGGTTCTCAACAGAAGGGTTATTCTATACCTCCTACAATACCTGGAAGATACCCTTTGATTTTTTACTAGTGTGGCAAGGTTGAGCACTCAAAACAGGTTTTCACTGAGGCACCCAAGATATATGGTTCTTGTGGATGCTCGGGTTAGTTGCAAAAGTTTTGTCATATCTATTCTGCTCCATGTAATGGTATGGGATCATCAGCACCAAAAAGTATTATGGTATAATCATATTCTTCACAAACAAAGGGTTTCTATCCACAGGCATCTGGAACAAAGCTACTTCACACAGTGGAAGAGTCTCCAGAGGAAGCAGATACGGGTCCAGCGACTATGACAGGTACCATCACTAAAGCTTCATCTTTAGTGAATGCTTTATTTGACACTGATTGATCTTATTCATTCGTTTAGACTCATATTTTGAATCTACTAAATCTTCCTATGGAACTTTTATCTTATATTATGGATATTACTATACCCCTCATAATGAAGAGAGAGTATGGTCTCTATTGTCCTACTTGTGTCTTTTCTTTATCAGAGATTGATCTTACTTGGGATTTTCTAGTTCTCAACATGAAACCTGTTGATGTTATTTTTGGGATGGATTGAATCATTGTTAATAAATCCTAAATTGACTATTATCTATGATGGGTCTCATTTCCATACCTGAAGGGGTGTGTCGTATATTTCAGGGAGAATGGGACTTGAGGTCGAGTAGAGCTGGACCACCTTATCCAGAGTTAGGGAAAGTGATATTTGTGTTCTCTTTTGATCTGGAGTGGGAATCTTTGAGTGATGATCTCCCTCCATTTTCCATCGAGTTTCCCAATATTTTTCCTTCTAAATTCTTTTGTCTACCACCGGTAAGATAGGTAGGGTTTTCTATTGTTCTAGTACCTAGTTCTCAACCAGTGTTTATTCCTTCTTATCGCATGGAACTAGCTGAAATAAATGATTTGAAGACTCGATTGGATGATCTGTTGGGGAAAGGATTTATACGCCTGAGTGTGTCACCTTGGGTAACGCTTGTTCTCTTTGCTAAGAAAGATGATGGGGCACTTCACATATGTGTTTATTACCAAAAACTCAATCGAGTTGTGGTAAATAAAATGTATCCACTGCTATAGATTGATGATATGTTTGACCAATTGAAAGGGGTTAAGTTTTTTTTGAAGATTGATCTTCGATCTGGCTATCATCAGTTGAGAATAAAAGAATATGACATTCAAAAATCCACCTTCTGGAGTAGGTATTTCCATTATGAGTACCTTGTCATGCCATTTGGTCTAACTAGTGCTCCTATAGTCTTTATGGATTTAATGAATAGGATATTCCATGAGTATCTAGATACGTTCATGGTGGTCATTATGGATGACATCCTTATTTACTCTAAGTTCGAGGAGGATCATGTGCGTCATCTGAGAGCAGTTCTAGAATTGTTGATAAATCACCGAATTTATTCCAAGATATCAAAATGTGATATCTATATTTGGGAAGTGAAGTTCTTGGGATGTGTAGTGTTGGAACATGGCATCTCAGTTGATCATGAGAAGGTGAAAGTTGTTGTGACATGGGAGCAACTGCAGAATGTTTTTGAGATTCAGAGCTTCTTGGGTTTATCTAGATATTAGCGTCAGTTCATATAGGATTTCTCAAAGTTGGATTCTCCGATGTCCACTCACACTCGGAAAGGAGTTAAGTTTCTATGGAATAATAAATGTCAGAGTTCTTTTGTTGAGTTGAACTATATTTGGACTTCTACATCAGTGTTGACTCTTCTAGAGGTCGGGCAGGACAATGTGGTCTTTTGTGATGCATCGGGTTCGAGTTTGGGTTGTGTGCTCATGTAGGGTGATCACTTCATTTCCTGTGGCTCTCAGTATCTTAGGCTACATGAGAACAATTACCCGATCTATGACCTTTAACTTGCAGCTATGATGCATGTGCTTAAGAGTTGGCAGTATTACCTTTTTGGGAAAAGGTTTACCTTGTTTTCCGACCGAAAGAGCTTGAGTTATATATTCTCTAAAAAAAGATTTGAATCTCCACCAGAGGCATTGAGTGTAATACTTACAATCTTTTGATTTTGACATCTCCTATACCCTGGGGAAAGGGAATGTCATTGCAGTTGATTTGAGCAGGAAACTTCCAACTCATACCGTGAAAGAATCATCGGAAGAGTGGATCTTGATATATCTTTTTTGTAACGCCCCGACCCTAGTTGCCTAGAGTCGGTGCATTATTACATAACATTGGCATGATCACAAGAAAGATCAAATCTCGAAAGACCGATTGGTTTAGTAGCCTTGGAAAATGCCAGATATATTCATAAGTTTTACATTACATTATAAAATGAAAAACTACTACAAAAACATAATGTCTCAATAGACCACACTATTATCCCCTCATAAAATCCCTGCAGGTCATTCATAATTTACTCCTTCACTTCCTGGGAAAAATAAAACATAGAAAAGGGGTGAGCCCAAATGCCCAGTAAGGATAACAATATAGCGGAAACTTTCATAAATAAGAATAAACATTTAAGGCAATGTATAACTAAAACAAAAGCCTTTTAAATATGAACTTTCAACATGGTATGGCATAAATAAAATGAAATAATGCCATTTACTTATTCACATGGATATTCTACTAATCGAATAATCACATGCAAAAATCAATAACCACTTTCATAATGTTGGAATGCATAATGTCAGACTATCATAACCACATAGCCAAGGCCTCGTGCCAAGACTACAAATAAGATTTTGTCAAGGCCTTGTGCCAAGACACTAGTTTGTCTCATGAGACCTACCGATGCATCGATGAGCTATAGCGGGCTCCACCCGTCACATATTAAGTCCAATGCATTCCCATATGAAAAGGTTTAAACATAACATAAACATTCGTATTAAAACTAGCATACGAAATGTCAATACTTTCACCATAAACTATGAATGGTATAAAAATAGCACATCCACAGTCAAACATATCACAAAACCTTCAATATAATATAAAAGTTTTGTATCATAATAAATCAACTTCAAATAATCTTAAAATCCATCAAAGGATGTTGACATAGATGAAATCAAAGTTCTTTTTAAAGAAATATCTCCTTTTATTTTGAAATCATTTAAGATTCATATAAAATAAAACATTTTCTTTGAAAATATTCTTATAAGCTTGTAAGGAATGATTTGAAGATTTTATAACGGCGAAAATAACCGCACCCACCGTATAAGTTTAAAAAAAACATTCTTACCTTAATTCTATCGAAAAGGTTAAAAAGGACCTTGTTTTGAAAACGACGGAAAGATTCCTCTTATAAAAAGTCAAACAAGGGTATAAATGACTTTAACCCATATTCTTGTAAATAATAAAAATGTTTTGAAATACATTTTTAAGAAAAACATGGATGTGGATGATAAATAGATCCCAATAGATTATTACATATAAACAACCTCGGATAATGAAGAGATTGTGAAATAACCCTTACCAATTTGGTAACTTATGAAACATACAACCCATGAAAGAGGTATCATACAATGAATATGTAAATACACATAAATTAGATTGTATTACACAAAGAATATAATTATGGGCAGTACATACACCACACAAAAGGTGATGGTGGCAATATGGCATGAATCTCACGGAAATAAGGAGTGAGATGAAAACCCCTTACCTTGTACTTTTCCTTGGTTGGGGTAGGTTAACCTCCTATATAATGGTGAAATAATTGTTATTAAATTATACAAGAATCATATATATTAATATGATATCATATATGATCTTTTAACATTGATTTGTTAATAATATCTTAGAATTATCGTCGTTTCGGGTGTTAACTTACTCATTTTCTTTATATGTTTTGTTACATAAGCCATGGTTGTTGTATCTTATTCATATCCAGAATTATATCTAGTACTTAAACATCATTTTTAAATCATCAAATGATAATTATACTTGAATGGTTACGATGGAGAATGAATCTCATCGCGTTCGTGGAGACGGTAGTCCGTACGTACGCACGAGCGACAATATCATTCTTTTGATATTAAAATAATATATAAATGAATGGTATATCATATATACAGAATCATTAACATGTTATATTTATTATTTACATGAGTTACACATCATTATTATACCCATCCAAATAATATTATATTGAATAACAATTACACCACGACGTGGAGACGGTAAGCCGTACGTACGCACGTATGGTGACATGTTATTCAAAGGGTGGATAGAATACTGAATATGGTTGTACCATACTTATAATAACATCACAGTATATGTGAGATACTAGATTTGTTATTTTAGAATGGTAAGAACAAAGGAAGAAGAAGTGGAAGAAGAAATGAACTTAGAAAAGGGTGGTGAAATCATTACCTCTTCTTCAGGTTCTTCCTTTTGATTTGATCAAAAGGGCTCCTTAGGTTGGCTTTCTGATCAAACTAAGGCCTCTAGGTTGTAGTGAGGGATGTTGGGAGAGTATTTGGGCAGAGTTTGGCCGAACCAAAAGGCTTTTAAGGTGTGAAGAAATGAGAAGGAGGAGTGCCCTTTTATAAGAGGGGTGAGGGGCACCTTTGGAAAAGTTAGAAATATTAATTTATAATAAATTCATATTCGGTTTCTAAAGGCTCCAAAGTTGATTATTCAAAGGTTAAGGTGGGGATAGGTATAAAACCACTCAACCAATAGAATTTAGACAGGTTTGGGTACTTATATTAACCTTATCTTTAAGTATTAACTCTAAGTTAATTAGTTTCACTTTTACAATGTCTCTTTGTATTTTTATATAATATGGTTAATAAACTTACTATATACATCCAAGTGACCCCCAAGTGGTACATTAATGATGAACCTATCATGATATAAGTCTCTTGGCCGAACCTTAGATTTTTAGGAATTTAATATCAATTAATAATATAATATTTGTTTTAAGAACTCTTTTATGTCAATTTTGACACTATTCAATAGTTGATTTTTTGAAACTCATAACAGATTGATTACTTCGAAAAAAGTCAATTAAATCAATCCTAATATATCATATTATCCTAGAAAATTAGTTTAATTCATTAAAAGTTTCATATTATATTTATTTGGGTATTTATAATATCAATTATTTTAATTTTTCACTATTATAGTAATTACTGCATCATCATTGTGTCATATATAAAATAAATTATTTAATGTCTAAAAATTATAAATTAAATATCATTATGTAGGAAATCTTTTTATCTTTCTAATGAATATTTATAATCTAAAATCCAACATATATAACCCTATGTAACAATTGTTGTTCTAAAAGATATATGCTTGTGTCATTTTTGTATTCATTTTAACTTAATTAAAATAAAGTGTCATTATCACTTACAAGTGGATCCATGGGGTCCCAAAATAGACCCAAAGATTCCCATGGTCGACCATGTATCAACCAATAGGGTTAAGACACGTTTTAGGGTAATTTAGTATTATTATAATATTATTTTTTAACCCTTATTTACCGGATTTACCCTTAACCATGGTAAATAAAATATTTACCGCAGTAATTATTCAAAATGTCTAAAAATAAAAGTTACCTATTTACACAATTTGAACATCCTGATTCCAAATATGGAATCCATTTTCCTAAATTCAAAACACAGAAGTGGCAGAAATTAATTTAAAATTAAATCCCACTGTCAAAACAGAAAGCGTGTTTTTAAGAGATAATAACTATCAAAAGATTGACACTTGTTTATGTTCGGTTTAATTGTAAAATTATGTCCAATGACCAACATTATATTAAATGGTAAAAATATATTCTAAATATACTTTAAAACCACTCAAATTCATAATTTATCACTATTAATTATTTTGATTAAAAAAGTTGTTTTTAATTAAAACTTAGTAATTTTCACTATTCATCAAAATATGAAAGTTATCTGAAATGTACCAAAATTTCACCTTAGGCTAAATTCGATATTCCGAATCCAAAAATGAAGTCCATTTTCAAATATAATATATATATATAATTTCAAAAAGTATGTATTACTATTCATAACGGCTAGTTTGATTAGTTATGGTGTGTTAGAACTCGGTGTTGCGTACAACACACGCTATCACATTATTCAAAGAGAAGCGTACCGTAGAAGCTTGGGGTGTTACATTCTCCCCTCCTTCAAATAATTGCGTCCTCGCAATTTCTAGGGTATTACTGCAAAAAAAGACTCGGGTGGTTCTTCATCATAAGTTCCTCGGGTTCCCACGTTGCCTCTTCCATCTTATGGTTTCTCCACAAAACTTTTACCAGACGCGTCGTCCGGTTTCTCAGCACTTGTTCTCTCGTATCAAGAATCTTGACGGGCTCTTCACAATAAGACAGATCGGGTTCCAGTTCTAATTCCTCATAGGTGAGTACATGCGTCGGATCAGGCATGTATTTCCTCAATAGAGATACGTGGAACACATCGTGAACTTTGGAGAGACTTGGCGGCATTGCCAATCGGTAAGCTACAACCCCAATTCGTTCTAGAATTTCGAAAGGTCCGATGTACCTGGGACTCAATTTACCTTTCTTACCAAAACATATGACTCCCTTCCATGGAGATACCTTTAGGAAAACATGATCACCGACTTGAAATTCCAAATCCTTCCTTCGATTATCGGCATAGCTCTTCTGCCTACTTTGAGCTACTTTGATGTGATTTTGGATTACTTTCACCTTTTCCACCGTTTCCTCCACCAGTTCTGGGCCTACAAGTTTTCTTTCACCAACGTCATCCCAACAGGTTGGTGTACGACATCTCTTTCCGTATAACGCTTCATATGGTGCCATCTGAATACTCGAATGGAAGCTATTGTTATAGGAAAATTCTACCAGTGGTAAATATTGATCCCACATACCCTGAAAGTCAAGTGAGCAAGATCTCAACATGTCTTCTAGGGTTTGAATAGTCCGTTCTGATTGTCCATCTGTCTGAGGGTGGTAAGCAGTGCTCAAATGAAGTTCAGTATCCAGGGATTTCTGAAGACTTTTCCAAAATCTTGAAGTAAAACGGGGATCACGATCAGAAACAATTGATAAGGGTACTCCATGAAGTCTCACAACTTCATTAATATATAGTCTTGCTAGACGTTCCAGGGGTAGATCTTCTCTTATAGCAAGAAAATGTGCTGACTTGGTAAGACGATCGACAATAACCCATATTGCATCGTTCCTTCTAGGAGTCTTTGGTAGCCCCATGACAAAGTCCATCGTAATATTGTCCCATTTCCACTCCGGTATGGGAAGAGGTTGCATGACTCCTCCAGGCTGTTGCCTTCCAGCTTTCACTTGTTGAAAAACCATACATCTTGACACAAAATCAGCAATCTCTCTCTTCATGTTGTCCCACCAAAAATATTCCTTCAAATCTCTATACATTTTGGTGCTCCCAGGGTGTATAGAGAAATTGGAACTATGAGCATCATCCAGCAATTCCCTTTTTAGATCAGGTAAATCGGGAACACAAAGTCTCTTCCCGAATTTCAAAATTCCATCTTCATACACAAAGTCTCTCAATCTCCCATCATTCACAACTTTAATCTTCTTTTGGAATTCTTCATCATCGGTCTGAGAACTCTTAATCCTTTCTAGTAAAGATGGTTTGGCAACCATTTGAAAAAGCATTGATGTTTCACCTTCCCTGGTTATTCCCATGTCCATCTTCACTAGATCCATGAAAATTGGATCCCTTTCAATTCTCATATTGTTCAAAACTCCATGGTCTTTTCTACTCAAAGCATCTGCCACCTTGTTTGCCTTCCCTGGGTGGTAGTGTATCGTACAATCATAATCCTTGAGTAATTCAAGCCATCTCCTTTGCCTCATGTTGAGTTCTTTTTGTGAGAAAATATACTTCAAACTCTTGTGATCAGTATAAATCTCACATTTTTCACCATAGAGGTAGTGCCTCCATATCTTCAAAGCAAAGATCACAGCTGCTAACTCAAGATCATGAGTAGGATAGTTTTGTTCATGAATTTTCAACTGTCGTGATGCATAGGCAATAACTCTATCATTTTTCATAAGGACACAGCCAAGTCCTTTCTTCGATGCATCACTATAAATAACGAACCCATCATTCCCCGATGGTAGAGTCAATATAGGAGCATTGAATAATCTTCTCTTCAGTTCTTCGAAACATTCTTCACACTCTTTTGTCCAAACAAATTTAACCCCTTTACGTGTGAGCTTCGTTAATGGGTTAGCCAATCGGGCAAAATTCTGGACGAAATGTCGATAATAACCTGCCAAACCAATAAAACTACGTACCTCAGTTATACTCGTAGGTGCTGGCCATTCTTGGATTGCCTTGGTCTTAGAAGGATCAACAGAGATTCCATCTTTAGAGACAATATGGCCAAGAAAATAAATCTCCTGAAGCCAGAATTCACACTTGCTAAACTTCCCATATAATTCATGCCTCCTCAGAGTCTTCAAGATAATGCGCAAGTGATTTTCATGATCTTCGTAGGTTTTGGAGTATACCAAGATATCATCAATAAATACCACCACAAATTCATCGAGATACTCCTTGAAAACTCTATTCATTAGATCCATGAATACAGAGGGTGCATTAGTCAATCCAAACGGCATTACAGTAAACTCGTAATGCCCGTACCTGGTTCGAAATGCTGTTTTCGGAATGTCTTCCTTCTTCACACACAACCGATGGTATCCAGATCGAAGGTCAATCTTTTAAAAGTATTGAGCTCCATGTAGTTGGTCAAATAAATCATCAATACGAGGTAGGGGATACTTGTTCTTTATCGTTATAGCATTGATCTCCCTGTAGTCGATACATAACCTCATAGATCCATCTTTCTTTTTAACAAAAAGAACAGGGGCTCCCCATGGAGAAACACTAGGGCGAATAAATCCCTTATTACTCAATTCCTCTAGTTGTTTCTTTAGTTCGACTAACTCTACAGTGGCCATTCTATAAGGGGTCTTCGATATAGACCTTGATCCAGGAATCAAATCAATAGAAAACTCAACTTCTCGTTCTGGAGGATGTCCAGGTAAATCTTCTGGAAATACATCTACAAATTCTTTCACAACAGGTACATCCTCTATTTGAACATTCCTTTCCTCACCGATAGTTATTTCATTCTCTTCCTCCCCAATAATTGAATTAAGTTGAGCTACTGGGGGTGGATCTAAATAAGAATTAGGTGGTGACGATTCTGCTCTAAAAATAAGGTGCTCCTTATCATTATCATCAAGAATCGTAACCTCTTTCTTCTTACAATAAATCTTCACATCATAGTCCGAAAGCTAGTCCATACCGAGGATTATATCAAACTCAATCATAGGTATGACGATGAAATCAGCAGATAAAGAAAATTTATGTGCTCTAATGGGGACTGATTCACAAAACTTTGTTGCAACGATACTTCCCTTAGGAGTTTTAACTGACAACTCCCTTATTAAATCAAATTGGAAATATCTAATTTTCTTAGCAAACTGGGAAGATATGAAACAATGCGTTGATCCAGAATCAAATAATGCATTTGCTAAACTTGAGGAAACCATTAAATTACCTGCCACCACGTCTTTCGGAGCTTCTACCTCAGCAGTAGTGATAGCATAAGCCTGGCCTTGATCCCTTGGCCTTTTCTGAGGTAAGTTCTCCTGACGCTTAGGACATGCATTTGCATAATGCCCCATCTCCCTGCAATTATAGCACTGAACGTTGGTAGCTTCCTTCTTCCCCTTGCAATCATGAGCTTGGTGGCCTTTTTCACCACACTTGTAACAGACTCCCATTCCCTTCAAGCAAGTACCAGGATGTTTCTTCCCGCATTTACCACAAGATGGATATTCAACCTTTCCCTTCTTCCCCTTATTTCCATTCCCAGATTGATCAGAAGGTCTCTTCTTCTCTTGCTTTGCTTTAAAGTCATAAGACTTAGAGAATTCCTTTTCGGTCTTGATAGCACATGAGACAATGTCTTCGTACGATGAAAAGGATTGTGAGACTAACGCTCGACGGAGAAATGGTTTTAACCCATCAAAGAAACGGTCAATCTTACTTCTTGGGTTGCGAATATAATCTCCAGCATACCTCGCTAACCTTGTAAAGTTAGCCTCATACTTTGTGACATTCTCATCCTCCTTCTGTCTCAGACTCAGAAATTGCCTTTCCATATCTGCTCGATGGTCGCGAGGGAAGTATTTTTCTAAAAACAGATCTTTGAACTCCCTCCATTCCATATTTGATACTTCATCATCTTCCTTCATGTTCTGAATCAATGACCACCATTGATCAGCATCTCCAGTGAGGCGGTAAACTGCCATGATAACTTTTTCCCTTTCACTGCTCCCCAAAGCCTGAAATATTTTCTCTAGGGAAAATATCCATTGCTCAGCTACTAAGGGATTTGTATTCCCATTGAACGTTGGTGGTTGTTGCCTCATGAATCGATCTAACATTGATCCTCCACGCTGCGGATCAGGGTGCTCCATACGGGTAAGGTTATTATTCATAACCTGAGTAAGTTGTCCCAGTATAGTGATTAGCTGATCAGCACCAGTTGCATCACCAGCCCCACTATAATTATCTTGAGCAGGAGGGCAATCCCTACATGGAGTGCGTGCATTGATACGGTTTCCATTTCTTCCACTAGGCGCCATTTCTAAACAATGGCATAAACTAGATCAGTTTATGAATCAAAATACATAATCCCATACTTATAAAACACTTAACATAAATTGAACTATTTATGGATATAATCCATAATCATAATAATGTTTTCTTTGAGGAAGTATATACTCATAATCCCTTCAAAATGATTTGTAAAGAAAATGATAGTTATCCTAAGCATATCCCCCGGGAGTGTCGTAACCAAGAGTGCAGCAAGGCCCGTTGTCGTGCACCAGTTCCCGTTCGAGTCTAGCTCAAAGCGGTGTTTTCGGGTTTTACCCCTAGGTACATCTGTGCCAGAGCCGCCTCTACCTGCTCGTATCCAGACAGGGATGTATTGCTTGGAAAACTCACAAAATCTCTACAATACCAAAATTCTAGGAAGTTCTTCTATACTAATCCTCAAAGTTCATCTTAGGTCTACGTGCTCTAATCAGAGTTTATCTAAATCTAGCTTCCAAGGTTTGTACTAAACTTCCTCTGATACCAACTGTAACGCCCCGACCCTAGTTGCCTAGAGTCGGTGCATTATTACATAACATTGGCATGATCACAAGAAAGATCAAATCTCGAAAGACCGATTGGTTTAGTAGCCTTGGAAAATGCCAGATATATTCATAAGTTTTACATTACATTATAAAATGAAAAACTACTACAACAACATAATGTCTCAATAGACCACACTATTATCCCCTCATAAAATCCCTGCAGGTCATTCATAATTTACTCCTTCACTTCCTGGGAAAAATAAAACATAGAAAAGGGGTGATCTCAAATGCCCAGTAAGGATAACAATATAGCGGAAACTTTCATAAATAAGAATAAACATTTAAGGCAATGTATAACTAAAACAAAAGCCTTTTAAATATGAACTTTCAACATGGTATGGTATAAATAAAATGAAATAATGCCATTTACTTATTCACATGGATATTCTACTAATCGAATAATCACATGCAAAAATCAATAACCACTTTCATAATGTTGGAATGCATAATGCCAGACTATCATAACCACATAGTCAAGGCCTCGTGCCAAGACTACAAATAAGATTTTGTCAAGGCCTTGTGCCAAGACACTAGTTTGTCTCATGAGACCTACCGATGCATCGAGGAGCTATAGCGGGCTCCACCCGTCACATATTAAGTCCAATGCATTCCCATATGAAAAGGTTTAAACATAACATAAACATTCGTATTAAAACTAGCATACGAAATGTCAATACTTTCACCATAAACTATGAATGGTATAAAAATAGAACATCCACAGTCAAACATATCACAAAACCTTCAATATAATATAAAAGTTTTGTATCATAATAAATCAACTTCAAATAATCTTAAAATCCATCAAAGGATGTTGACATAGATGAAATCAAAGTTCTTTTTAAAGAAATATCTCCTTTTATTTTGAAATCATTTAAGATTCATATAAAATAAAACATTTTCTTTGAAAATATTCTTATAAGCTTGTAAGGAATGATTTGAAGATTTTATAACGGCGAAAATAACCGCACCCACCGTATAAGTTTAAAAAAAACATTCTTACCTTAATTCTATCGAAAAGGTTAAAAAGGACCTTGTTTTGAAAACGACGGAAATATTCCTCTTATAAAAAGTCAAACAAGGGTATAAATGACTTTAACCCATATTCTTGTAAATAATAAAAATGTTTTGAAATACATTTTTAAGAAAAACATGGATGTGGATGATAAATAGATCCCAGTAGATTATTACATATAAACAACCTCGGATAATGAAGAGATTGTGAAATAACCCTTACCAATTTGGTAACTTATGAAACATACAACCCATGAAAGAGGTATCATACAATGAATATGTAAATACACATAAATTAGAGTGTATTACACAAAGAATATAATTATGGGCAGTACATACACCACACAAAAGGTGATGGTGGCAATATGGCATGAATCTCACGGAAATAAGGAGTGAGATGAAAACCCCTTACCTTGTACTTTTCCTTGGTTGGGGTAGGTTAAACTCCTGTATAATGGTGAAATAATTGTTATTAAATTATACAAGAATCATATATATTAATATGATATCATATATGATCTTTTAACATTGATTTGTTAATAATATCTTAGAATTATCGTCGTTTCGGGTGTTAACTTACTCATTTTCTTTATATGTTTTGTTACATAAGCCATGGTTGTTGTATCTTATTCATATCCAGAATGATATCTAGTCCTTAAACATCATTTTTAAATCATCAAATGATAATTATACTTGAATGGTTACGATGGAGAATGAATCTCATCGCGTTCGTGGAGACGGTAGTCCCTACGTACGCATGAGCGACAATATCATTCTTTTGATATTAAAATAATATATAAATGAATGGTATATCATATATACAGAATCATTAACATGTTATATTTATTATTTACATGAGTTACACATCATTATTATACCCATCCAAATAATATTATATTGAATAACAATTACACCACGACGTGGAGACGGTAAGCCGTACGTACGCACGTATGGTGACATGTTATTCAAAGGGTGGATAGAATACTGAATATGGTTGTACCATACTTATAATAACATCACAGTATATGTGAGATACTGGAGTTATTATTTTAGAATGGTAAGAACAAAGGAAGAAGAAGTGGAAGAAGAAATGAACTTAGAAAAGGGTGGTGAAATCATTACCTCTTCTTCGGGTTCTTCCTTTTGATTTGATCAAAAGGGCTCCTTAGGTTGTCTTTCTGATCAAACTAAGGCCTCTAGGTTGTAGTGAGGGATGTTGGGAGAGTATTTGGGCAGAGTTTGGCCGAACCAAAAGGCTTTGAAGGTGTGAATAAATGAGAAGGAGGAGTGCCCTTTTATAAGAGGGGTGAGGGGCACCTTTGGAAAAGTTAGAAATATTAATTTATAATAAATTCATATTCGGTTTCTAAAGGCTCCAAAGTTGATTATTCAAAGGTTAAGGTGGGGATAGGTCTAAAACCACTCAACCAATAGAATTTAGACAGGTTTGGGTACTTATATTAACCTTATCTTTAAGTATTAACTCTAAGTTAATTAGTTTCACTTTTACAATGTCTCTTTGTATTTTTATATAATATGGTTAATAAACTTACTATATACATCCAAGTGACCCCCAAGTGGTACATTAATGATGAACCTATCATGATATAAGTCTCTTGGCCGAACCTTAGATTTTTAGGAATTTAATATCAATTAATAATATAATATTTGTTTTAAGAACTCTTTTATGTCAATTTTGACACTATTCAATAGTTGATTTTTTGAAACTCATAACAGATTGATTACTTCGAACAAAGTCAATTAAATCAATCATAATATATCATATTATCCTATAAAATTAGTTTAATTCATTAAAAGTTTCATATTATATTTATTTGGGTATTTATAATATCAATTATTTTAATTTTTCACTATTATAGTAATTACTGCATCATCATTGTGTCATATATAAAATAAATTATTTAATGTCTAAAAATTATAAATTAAATATAATTATGTAGGAAATCTTTTTATCTTTCTAATGAATATTTATAATCTAAAATCCAACATATATAACCCTATGTAACAATTGTTGTTCTAAAAGATATATGCTTGTGTCATTTTTGTATTCATTTTAACTTAATTAAAATAAAGTGTCATTATCACTTACAAGTGGATCCATGGGGTCCCAAAATAGACCCAAATATTCCCATGGTCGACCATGTATCAACCAATAGGGTTAAGACACGTTTTAGGGTAATTTAGTATTATTATAATATTATTTTTTAACCCTTATTTACCGGATTTACCCTTAACCATGGTAAATAAAATATTTACCGCAGTAATTATTCAAAATGTCTAAAAATAAAAGTTACCTATTTACACAATTTGAACATCCTGATTCCAAATATGGAATCCATTTTCCTAAATTCAAAACACAGAAGTGGCAGAAATTAATTTAAAATTAAATCCCACTGTCAAAACAAAAAGCGTGTTTTTAAGAGATAATAACTATCAAAAGATTGACACTTGTTTATGTTCGGTTTAATTGTAAAATTATGTCCAATGACCAACATTATATTAAATGGTAAAAATATATTCTAAATATACTTTAAAACCACTCAAATTCATAATTTATCACTATTAATTATTTTGATTAAAAAAGTTGTTTTTAATTAAAACTTAGTAATTTTCACTATTCATCAAAATATGAAAGTTATCCGAAATGTACCAAAATTTCACCTTAGGCTAAATTCGATATTCCGAATCCAAAAATGAAGTCCATTTTCAAATATAATATATATATATAATTTCAAAAAGTAGGTATTACTATTCATAACGGCTAGTTTGATTAGTTATGGTGTGTTAGAACTCGGTGTTGCGTACAACACACGCTATCACATTATTCAAAGAGAAGCGTACCGTAGAAGCTTGGGGTGTTACATTTTTTCACAGTTGCATGTTGGAGTTTGATAAATAGGGGTCGAGGCTGTTTTGTCCAGTGTTTGGTTGAACTCCTCTCTTCTTGAGATGATTCTTCAAGGGAATCATCTTGATGGTGAATTTCATGGAATTAGGAACTCTCTTTATGGTGGGGAGACCATTGTTGAGTGGTTGTTCTCTACATAGGGTATCCTATGTTTTCGGAATCGGTTCATTGTGCCTTCTCTCGTGAGAAAGGTTGTGATGGGGGGGCTGTCATGGTTCTCAGTGGGCAGTGCATTCTTGTACCATAAAGATGTTCTATGATATTTGGCATCGATTCTGGTGGCCAAGTATGAGACCAAAAATTGATGATTTTGTCTCTCATTGTTATATTTTCCAATAGTTCAAGGTTGAGCACCAGATACCTTCGGGTTTTCTTCAGCCACCTCCAATGCCGACTTGGAAGTGGGATGAAATCTCTATGGAATTTTTGGTTGGGTTTCCTCATACCCAGATAAAGAAGAATGTGATATGGGTTTTGATCGATAGGATGACCAAATCAGCTCACTTTATACCCATTTGAGATACAACCAAAGTTGAGGAGTTGGGAATATCTATGTGAAATAGATTGTTCATTTGCATGGAATTACATCTATTATAGTATCTAATAGAGATCCTTGTTTTACTTCTTGCTTTTGGAGAGTCCTTTTAGAGGTGTTGGGGTCTCATGTTCATTTGAGTACGGCATACCATCCATAGATGGATGTCCAGAAAAAGAGGGATATACAAATTCTTGAGGATATGCTTTGTGATTGTGTTCTAAACTTTGGTGGGGCTTGGCATAACCATCAAATACTGGTTGAATTTGCTTATAAAAATAGTTACCATTCTATGATCAGGATTTCTCCTTTTGAGGATTTGTATGGTCATCCTTATAAATCTCAATTGTGTTGGTCGGAGATCGATGAAATTTCATTGGTTGGACTGATCTTGGTTCAAGAGACGATAGGAAAGATTTAGTTGATTCATCAGATAATGTTGACGGCACAGATCCAGTATAAATCTTATGTTGATTATCGTTGTAGATTGTTGGAATTTTCAGTTGGTGATCAGGTGTTCTTGAAATTTTCACCTCATTTGGGTCATCAACGACTTAGGAGGCAAGGGAAGTTGCTCCTTGTTTTGTGGGACCTTTTGAGGTTATTGATCAGGTGGGGAAACTGGATTATTGTTTATCACTTCCAACACAACTAACGTTGATACATAATGTGTTTCATGTATCTCAGCTACAGAAGTATCTTTCAGGTCTATCTCATGTTCTGAGCTAGAGTGATCTTAATGTTGAACCTGATTTATCTCTTACTGAGCATCCAGTCAAGATAGCTGATTCTGAAACCAAGGTACTTCATGAGAGGATGATACCTTTGTTTCGAGTTCTATGGAAGCACAGTTTTGATGCTCATGAGACTTGGGAGAGGGACACATTGATAATAGAGCATCGGCCTCATCTTTTTGACATGAAGACTTCTTGATCGGCTTTTTAGGGACATAAAGTTTCTATGGTTGGGATGTTGTAAAACCCTGTTACTATTTTCAGGTATTCCTTGACCCTCCTGTCACGAACCAGGACAGGTCGCCATCTGACCCGACGTCCGACCTGGTCTGTGACATGGCCCGAAGGGCGTTCCCGATCCCCACGGGCTGGCACAAGTGCCCAGGTATCGAAATAATATGTGGGAACAATTTACCTGAAACAAGAGACCGAAAAATAACTAACATGATAAATAAACCGAGACTGGAAATTGACAACCAAACACGCCTTTAAACCATAAACAGGTTTAAGTCTACAATTCAACTAAAAACCCAAAGTGAACAACAACATGATAGAGAACTAAAACTCCAATACCAACCTCAAGCGACACAAGAAGTCGCACCCCTAAGCTACCAACACCAACCTGCACGTAAAGACCAACAGCATCCAGAACCACCATCACTAAGCACAATGTCACAACCTGGAATACACAAGAAACAAGGTCTAAATACACCCAAAGGTGTATGTAGGGTGTGATTCAAGAGCCCAGTAGGATGTCACCCAATAAAAAGGTTCCATGACACAACATCAAAAGGATAATTTAACATGCTCATTTGAAACCATACTTTTAAAACGCTTTTAAGGAAAAAATTTAAAAACTAGAAGTGAAAAGAAAAGAGTAATAAAAGAAAAACCATTTCACAATACTACTTTAAAATGGAATAGGAAATTCATAAAGAACATGCACATACTCAAGTGGTCCTCTGTATGCCGACAGAAGGCACCACGTCATGAATAGTAGAGCATCGTGGGAAAATCTCCTAAGGTTTGTCTAGCTCGAGTGGGAATCTAGAACCTTGTGTCTCGGTGAAACGTGGCTTAGAAACCACGACCCTCAGAAAACGTGGCTTAGAAGGCCACGACCCTCAGAAAATGTGGCTTAGAGGACCACGACCCTCGGTAATTCATATGTTTAGTTAGTGTTGCAATCGTCAATCCAGCTAAGTGAAACAGGGGTGATACCACTCCGGATCACAAGCGCATTAGTCCTTGTCCTCCCACCTAGATACCCGGGGTTTTCCCTTGTGCTTAATCAAGTTTCACATTCACATAGTATATTGTTTTCCCATATCATAGACCAAACAAGACATTACACACAAAATTCACCATTTTCATACCCAAACAACATTTCAAAAACTCACGCACGCCAAAATACCTTTCCAAAATATATTTGTTATTACCTAATCATTTCGTAAAATCCCCATTTGGCAACACTCAAAGAAGAACATAAACAATTCTCACAAATTAGAAAGCATTATTTAAATAACACAACAAGGGCCGATACAAATAAACACACCCAATTACAAATAGGAGAGTCATTCAAACCACTTTCTTAATAAATTGTCCTTAAAACTAGTTTTGCACCAACTACACAATTAACTGAACCATTTGCACCACTTATAAAACACCACTAAGCAACGCAAAGTGGGTTTACACCAAAAATGTCTCATTTTATATAAACATGCTACTTTAAATACAAACGCATATTCAACTTTTCCCAAATACTATTTTCGCGTCATCTCCATAAATCAATAAATCATTTAAACTATTTGTTAAATCATTTCAATATAAACCAAGAAAACTTTACACCAAAACCCACTTTATCCCATATAGAGATGTCACTTTGAAACCAAATACTCAAGGTAACAATATCAAAACATGTTTTCCATTCTTCAAACATTTTGCAATTTAATTTCAAGTGTGCACAACAAGACAACACACCCAAAATGACTCATTTTCCTTTGAACCCCCCCCCCCCACCCACCCATTTAAATATACACACACCTCAAAGAACTTGAAAACACATTTTTCACCTACCAAACAACCCCAAAAACCTTCCCAACCATGTTTCACACCTCAAACGCCACTTAATTAAACAATTACTCAATTAATAAAACATCACACATGCATACCACAAGGCCTCACTTTAAAACACACAAATTTTAGATGCCAGAACCATTTGAAAATCAATTGCACATCCCAACCCTTATAAAACCCCATTCGCACCATATAAACAATTGATTAAACACTTTTAGAATTTATCACAACAAGGTCGAACTGAAAAACATGATCATTTCTAAAGAAAGTGAAATTTTCATCACACATGCATGTCAAACAATTTTTAAAACGAATTTCACACAACCTATAAAGCACAACCAATCATTTACCCAACAATAAACATATAAACTACAAGACTATAATATTTCAGAAATCCAATTTCATCAAACGAGCATGCCAAAACGTTCCAAACATAGATCACACTATGCAATTAACTCATAGAACATATTAAATTAACTAAACAACCAAATTAAATTATCTAAAAGATGTCAAGTCATTGAACCACCTACCTTCGGTGAAGAAATCTCTAAGGTATGGTGTTGAACTTCAATTGCGCATCAAACGCACCACAAGTAAATGAAAACAGACCCTAAAACAGAGGACCAAACCAAAATTATCAAGATCGGACCTAAAATAACTCGAAACCCCCAAATAGAAACCATAAGATGGGGGGAAAAGACTTACCAGAGGGAGAGGGAATGGCGGAAGGGTCGCGGTCACCGGAGGAGGAGGCCTGCGGTTCGCGGTGGGGAGAGGGGAACACCGGCGGTTCGGGCTTCCGGCGGAGGGCCGATAAGCACAGGAGACGCGCGCACGGCGGGGCTGGCCAGGGAGGGTGCGGGGCAGCGGTTGCCAGACGGAGGATGAGGGCGGCGGTCGGTGCGTCGTCGGATGGCCGGGAGGAGCAGCATGCAGGGTGCCGGTCAAGGGTTTGGAGAGGGGGGAGCAGCTCGAACCAGGGGGGCAACGGGAGAGAGAGAGGGAGGGAGGGAGAAAAAAAGTAAAGGGAAAAAAATAAAGGTAAAAAAATAAACCTAGAAATAAATAAATAAAAACTTAAATCCTAAATGCACTCATAATAAAAATAATGATACCAAATATAATAAAAACATATCCTTTACACTAATAACAATATTAAGTTTTCTCAAATAATAATACTATTTAAAACAATTCTTTAAAATTTATTCTACTCCAGTTTCTTAATTTTCTTTTATTCTCACTTTAATATTCATTTCATTTTATTTAATTAATTGAACATCGGGCAGGCCTTGCAGTGAACCGAGCGAGGTCACGTGGTGACCCAGTCAAAGTCGCACAGCTTCGACCGTGCCCTGCCCGTGCGTCGGACGCTGTCAAGACGCAAAAACTCGTTTATCGACAAAACTCAAAATTCAACCAGAACTCATCCTGCACCTCGACAGAATATTTTAAAACCAAATAAAATAAAATGAGAGATATTAACTTAATTTAATATTAACAATAATAATTATTATTGCAATATTAATAACGAATCAATAATTTTTTTTTATAATCTTAACTCTATTAATAATAATAATAATATTCTCAAACAATAGTATTATCATTGTCATTAAGGCAATTTCTTAAATTTTATTAAAACTTCTTATTTTTATTTTATTTCCATTTCATTATTCTTTACACTTTATATGTCTGCCTTGAACACCGAGCAGACCGTGCGGTTAACCGGGTGAGGTCACGTGGTGACTCGGACGAGGCCGCGCACCTTCGACCGCGGTGCACTGGATGGTGTCAAGGTCAAAACATGCGCTTTTAGATAGAAACTCAAAAATTTTAAGTTGGGCTTCAACCCGAACTACTCGATACCCAGAAAATTAATAAAATAATTTATTTAAAGATGATGGGTGTGATACCTCCTTTTTGTTCATACTTTAGTTGGGGTTCGTCTTGGGTTGTGTCAGGAAGAAAGTTGAAAATTATGGAAAATCCAGGGTTGTGCATGTTCGGCGCATGGTTTTCCCAAATCGTGCACCCACCCAGAGTAAACCATGAAAACCCAAATAGTGGAGTTTGCACGGTTTGTGCATGGTTTGACAAATTATGCGGTCATGCCCAGCTAACTGTGCGAGCGGTGATTTTTATTTCTAAAATTTTATTAAAAAATTTCCAAACCCTCATTTTACCTCCTGCTCAGCCCTAACTCGGGGGCATTATGAAATCCTAGGTTTTGGAGGCTCTCAGTAACCATTTTTGGCTCCTCCAAACCCCTTCTATGGTGGATCAAATCTTAGAGAACCTCATTCGATTCCTCTCCAGTAAGAGATTTTCTCCCATTCCTTCTCTCACGCACTCTTCTTTTTTCCCCCATAAGGTTTTTATCTCATCTTGTTATTGATGGATCTAAACTCCTTGGTTTTGGATCTTGAATCTAGGTTTGATTCCTTAATCTCTGAGTCCATCGTTCTTCGTTGGTGAATCCCTTTGCAGGTGTTGTGTTATGTGATCTTTATGATAAAGGTAGGTGGTTCCATTGATATTTTCTATTTAATAAACCCCTAATTTTCTTGATTGATTTTGATTGCTTTCAATTAAATTATGAAAACCTGATTCAGTGTGAATTGGAATTTGAAATTGGATTGGCATGAATTTTGGGGGGAAACCCCCAATTATAATGGAATTGGAAATAAGGGTGTGATTTGAATTTGATGGAAATTGTGAAATTGATTTGTGAAATTCATTTTAAGAAAAAATGGCTTAAATTAATTTGATAAGAACCTATGATTGGTTTTATCTTAAAAGGCATGAATTGATTAAAAACCTGTATTTTGTTTTTTAAAGGGAAATTGGCATATTAAAAGTAGAAATGGGGCAATTGTATTTTAAACTATTTTGAAATAATTTGCCCATTATTGTTTGATTGATTGAGCACATGTGAGTCTTGGTAGTTGGTGATTTATTTTGGACAAACACACTAGGATGGGAATGCCCTTGTAATGGATTGACACTTTACAACTTTAGCAAAAACCTAATTCAGAATATCTTATCCCCAGTGGGATGTTGATGAGTCCTCTTTGGCCAGTGTCAGAGGGACATGTGTGCACATTGTCGTGATCACAGATTTAGTGTGTGAGGATCTCATAACCTAAAACTATCATACCTTTGGGAAGATGACCGTGTTGCATGTTGTGATTGCTTGTTGTGATTACTTTGATATATATTCCATTGTTTGTAAAACTTCTTTACTCATGCCTAGTGATTTATATAAACTATTTTATATAAAAAAAATTATTAAGCCATTGTTTGAAATGTTTCTATCATTTGAAATGAAAAGCATGTTTTGTTTTAAATATGAAATTGAACTGGCATGTCTGTTTTATTTAAAATTGAAAGCACGATTTGGTTTGTTTATTATGACATCTTATTATGGAACACTTTGCGAGACCCTACTGGGCTTTTATCTCACACCCTATATTTGGCTTCAGGTGTTTATAACTTTCCTTTTGTCAGGTTCGAGCAAGGGGAAAGCGCCACTTGGAGGTGGTGGTTGTCATTGATCCTTTGGACTTGGAGTGTTGGGACTTGGGTTGTTTATCTTATTCTTCTGGTACTTTGAGGATGTACTGTTTGGGTTTTGTTTTACCTATTTGACTTTGGGTGCTATCTTTCTTTGGAGTTTTCATTGAGCATGCTGATATGTATCTGTTTCTTCTGCTATGTTTGTGGAAAATTCATTCAGACTTTCATATTGCGTGATGTCAGGTGCTAGTCACCAGCCCGTGGGGATCAGAAACGTCATTCAGGGTATGTTAGGATCGACTCGGGTGTTAGGATACCAGGGCATCCAGGTTGATTTGTGACATTTTTTCACATCAGTTATTGTTAAACCGTCGTAGAAATCAACCAAAGACTCCAGAATGGGAAGAGTTTTTCACATCAGATATACAATAACGGACGTGCGAGATACTTTAAAAAAATTAAAATCAAATTCCTAGCAGTACAGTAGCACAAACAAAAAATTGTAGAAACCAAATGAAATTAGGAGAAAGAAACTTAAAGCTTCAACTTAATATCCATGATTGTTGTGGTCTCCATCGACTTAATTTTCTTCTGAGGAAAGAACTCGTGAGGCAACCAAAATTGCGGCTTGTAAGGTATTTTAGTCTCTGACTTGTAAATCTCATGAAAGTGCTTTGTATTTTTAAGTTGATCTTAAAAAGTATTCTACATAAAAAAAGAATCAAGAACAAGTATATCGATCAAGAAAACTAATCATAAATAAATTATATAATAGGAGAATAATTAAAAATATCATATAAAAATTAATGAATGAAGAAACAGTGGAACGAAGATGGAAATCAAGAGTATCTGAAATAAATAAAGGTGGATAATGAAAACATATATATCACGCTTGAAAAAGTGAAATGCGGCGTTATAAATTTTAGGCGGCAATTTAAAAATTGAAACACGCGTATGAAAAAATTGAAATATCACTTCTGCACAATTTGAAATTTTAGTTTTTACGTCAGTTTTTCAAAAACCAACGTTAAAAGACATGTTTTTAACGTACGCTAAAACTCATGTTTGTAACGTTGGTTTTTGAAAAAGCGATGTTACAAACCTTCTCTAAAAGAGTTTTAAGGTTGGTTTTTCAAAAACCGATGTTAAAACTGTGATGTGAAACCTATTTTTTGTACTAGTGCGTATTGTCATCATCCCCCTGACAAACCAACAAAAGTCTAACCAAAATCCAAGTGCAACACAAAACAACACCACCAAAAATTCTAAAAAACTCACACAATGAGTGTCCAAAAATTCAAAAACTAGCGGCAAAAGAAGAACACGACCCACACTAGAAAACCAACAAACTCAAATGCTAAACTTGAAATTTCAAAGCACATTCATGGTCAAGTCCACAGCTGCTTCCACTCTGCCCCGCCGCTCTTCCATGAATGCGAACTTGGACAAAGTACACGCTCCCACTTCTTCTCCCATGACTGATAAGAAACGTTATCGATGAACCTCCAAAAGTCCTCTAATACCCAATTCAATTGCAAGTTGGAAGACGAAGCACGGAGTAAAAGCGAGCAGAGGAACAACAAAATCATTTATCACCCCGAACAGAGAAAGTAAATGAAAGAAGGCAGTTATCATCTTGTTCAAGAATCCACTCGCCGAACAACACTCACAACAAAAAGAATCACTACCACAAAACTGGGTTTCCGCAGCGCTACCCTTTAACAACGCTAAAAAACGCTGATAAAGGGAGGGTTTATCAGCGCTAAAAATAAGCGCTGATAAAGGGGCCCCCTTTATCAGCGCTAGGAAAAAGCGCTGATAAATTTCAAAAAAAATCATGAAAAATAATATATTGTTATATAAGTATATTTATATTGATATAAATATAATATATATTTTTTAAATATGTTTTAGATAAGTATAAATAGACTATTACATTTAATATATAATATATTTAGTGAAAATGGCTTTAAAATATTTTAAAAAAATATTATTAATTAATAATTTTCTAATTATTATCGATTAATACTCATTTAATAACAATTTGAAGATACAAAAAATCAAAAAAAAAAAAAGATCTAAAATAAGTTGAAAATGTAACTCAAACTTCAAACGACCATAACTTTTGATCCGGGTGTCCGTTTGAGCTCTACAACATATCAAATCGAAGCCTGCAACGAGCTCTACGTGTTAACAATTTAAGAGAACCTTTTAACACATTTTTTGAAGCCAAAAAAAGCTCAGAAGGCCTCTAAAACTGAGTTTTTAGTCCGAATATCCAAATTTTTTAACATTCAAGTATAACTTCTGATTTGGATGTCCTCTAGGCCTGTACCACATATCATATCGAAGATTCTTTCATTTTCTTCGATTTGACTAGTTGTGCAGTTGAAATAAACTTCTGGATTAGAAGTTATGATCGTTTTAACATTCTATGGCTTTTCAGATACACATATATATGTATTTATTCGTAACTATATATGTGTGTGTGTTTGTGTGTCTCTATGTGTATGTGTTGTATATATGTATGTATGTATGTATTTATTTATTTATAAACACACATAAAAACATATTTTATAAATGTACTTAAAACTAATCTTATAAATACATATTAATATACAAATAAATATACGGAAAAAAAAATTATAACTAAAAATATATATATAAATAAATATAAATATATATTAATATACGAATATATATATATATATATATTAATATATGAATAAATATATATGTATTAATATAACTAAATATATTTATATTAATATGAATCTATATTAATATACGAATAAATATAACTATATATATATATATAAATATATATAAATATATATTAATATACGAATAAATATAAATATATATATATTAATATATGAATAAATATATTTATATTAATATGAATCTATATTAATATAAGAATAAATATAACTATATATATATATATATATATAGATATATATAGATATATCATTAAATGGGGGCTCTGCCTAGCGCGGATAAAAGGGGGGTTAAGTGCCGTTAAATGCTCCCCCCGATATATTATTTTTTATTATTTTTATTTTTATTTTGATTTTTATCAGCGCTTAAAAAAAACGTTCATAAAAGGGGTCTTTATCACAGTTTTTTTAGCAATGATAAAAGGGGTCTTTATCATCGATTTTCTAAAAGGTGATAAAAAGAACTCTTTATTTTCGCCTCGATTAACAGCGTTTTTCTAACGCTGTTAATGCCCTTTTCTAGCGGTGATAAATGTCATATTTGCAGTAGTGAACCTGAATAACAAGCACAACCCACAGTGCCGAAACCAGAGAAAAACACCATAGGTTTTCCCTGGAGAACCCACATGAAGTGAGCACTCTATTCCTCCAATGGTTACAAAAGTGTGTTTAGTAAACAATTGTGAATGCTAACTACTCCTGATGCTACTCCTGATGGTTATGTTATAAATTATACATTAATCTCAATCTTCTTAGTTCCCCATTCATATAAAGTTGCCCATGGGGTCACATCAATGGAAACACCAAACGGAAAATTCGTGGGCATTTGGATGACCCAAAAGGTGGGAATGGACACCTCAGGTTCATCCACCAACACAAAACCAACAGATTCAACGTCACAGAGATTTGAAAAAGAAAACTAAAAAAGACAGCCGAAGACAACAACTCGTGACTTTAAAAAGATCGTCTATGTACAAGCAAGTGATGCGTGTGAAACCCATTTTCGCTAAACCCCATCCGAATTTATACACATTCCCATCTATGTACACTAGGAAACAGGGAAACCCAATTCCCAAGCAAAGAATATGATCTAAAGAAGTGCCCATGCTTTACCTTTTCTGTCTTCTGAAGGGAGCTTCGCTACGAATAAGATCTGATGAGTCCCAGGTTGTACAGATTCTTCCTCACCAAGCTTCCCAGCGACACCAAGGCGGCCCCGCCACCCCAACTTTCCCCTTTCCGCGGCGGCGCCTCCTTCACCTGCAAGCTCTCCTCCCCAACCCGCCGCCGCACTGACTCGACGGCCCCCGCATCCGCCGCCTTCCCCGCCGCGTCTGTCACGTAGAACACGCCCCCCGCCGCTGCCACCTCCGCCCTCGCCACGTTCAGCCCGTTCTCTCGAAACGCTCGCGTCACGTCGGCCAAAACGCCGTGGCCGTCCGCCGCGCGGAGCTCCAGCCTCACCCCCTCGGATGCTCTTCTTTGGATGGCAGCTCGCAGGCACTGAACCATCCGCTGACGCTCGGCTTCGAAGCCAACGGGCGTCCCGTCGACGTGCCTGATGTAGAATTCCTGCAAACGGGACTTCGTGAAAACAACATTCCAGACGCCGGAGAAATCAGAAGGACATACCAGATATGCTTGGCCCATGGCGGTCTTGACGGTCCCATGGAAGACGACGAACTGCATGTCCGTCAAGTTGCAGACCACGTCGAACAGCAGCTTCGCCCGGTCCTTGCACTGGACGTTCACGGCGGTGTACCCCCGCTCGGCGTGGTTCAGAACCGTCACCACCGGCGAATCAACGCCGCCGTAGGGCGAGAAATCCCGATCGGCGTACATCATCTGGTGAAGCCTCCTCTCGGGGTGGGTGGCGCCCATGGAAACCGACGTCTTCGCGCCCAGGACGTCGTCGACCCCCTTGAGGACGTTCCTCAGCCGCCCTTCGATCTGTTCCATCTTCTGAACGTCCTCGATTGGGGACCCTGAACCGCCGTCTTTGATGTGTAGGACAGAGGCGATGCGACCGTTATGCGTCCAGACTTTGGCCTCCACCACGTTGCATTTTAGGTCGACGAGTACGGCGAATACTTCGGAGAGAAGGCCGAGCCTATCGGTGCCGGTGAGCTCCAAGGCCGTCATGCCGTTCACGCTGCTAGATGTCGTATGGTGGATGCTTCCGAGGGACTACAGCTCAGAATGATTTCAGTTTCCGACAAATCCAAGAACCTTCATGACGGTTTCGATCGCATTCATTTAATTACCTGCTCGATGTAACTAATTACGCTCTCATCTTTGAGCTTGTTTCCAAATTCATCTGTTACGTGGAAGACTGGAAATCAAAGAAAACACAGTTGAATTACTGAAGTCTAGGTAATTATTGAAGAACCGATGTAGAATCCAATTAAGTTTGATTTGGTCCAGACGCTCTTACCATCCATGAACCACCTTCCATCGGAGGAGATGTAAGCTTTCTTTATAGAAAGGTCAAGGTCGGTGAGAACCTGCACTGCTTCGAGAAGGTTACCGCGTTTTCTTGCACTGTCGACCTGAAAATCAACACGAGAAAGCAAACGAATGTCCCAATCCTCGCCAATTTTTCTGACCAGTCGTAAGGACGTTTGAAGAAAAATACATACCTTAACGACAGTCGCATCGGGACAAACAGCATTGTCGATGACGACTCTGGAAGCGCAGGAAGCAAAAGAGTTAGAAAAAGACTCTTCCAGAGATATGGATGAAAAAATGAGAATACACCAGCAGTACTGTAAAAGTCATGGAAGGAAGCTGCAGTAAATTCTGAAGGAGAAAGGATGATAACGAGGGAGCTGTTGGAAAATATAAAAAATATCAGGCAAAAACCTGCTGGAAAACGGAATGATAGATCAAAGAAACGAAACAATTTAAGGAAATTTAATGCGGATTTATTGAAGAACCAAACATAATTGGGAAACGGGAATCTAAAATTTAAAGCCGATTTCGGTGAAAAGGGCCGAGCTAAAAAAAAGCAGATCGGAATTTGCAGAAAAACGGAATTATACCGTGAAGACACCAGAAAGGGATTGCAATGATGGCGATGCATTGGAAACAAGGCTAAAACGTTCGATGCAGAAAAACTAATAACAGAATTCTTCAGCACCAACTCAGATATAAAAAATTACGAGACGCGCCATTTCTGATATATAAAAAAAAACCCGGCAATGACGAGAATCGTAGAAATTTTCAGCAGAACTCCATGAACAAGCGAGATTGGAAGGGAGAAAAATATCAGACAATGAAACAGATATCGATAAACAGAGACTGCAGCTCTAACCAGAGAAGGAAACTAACCTTGGACTGTTTATTCGGAACAAAAGCTTCTCAAACTCATCCGAGCACGGGGACCTCTCCATCTGCGCACCGAATCTTAGATTTTCTCAAAAATCAACCCTCTCAGATTTGGCCAACTTTCAGCTTCGGTTTATCGTCCTCAACCCCTCAACTGTAAATCAAATCGCTATGAACGAACTCGAACTGACAAACTCTGTTCCTATCTCCCTGCTTCTCTCCGCGCGATGCGAGAGAAACGCTTTGTTTCAAAATCCGGCACGCCATGGGCCGTTTATTTACCTTTTTTAAAATTTAATAAAAACAATAGTATCGAATTTTCATGGAAGTCCCCAGAATTTTAATTCAAGTCAATTTAGCCCCACCTTTTTTCTTGTTTAAAATTTGTTCGCTCGGACCGCTGACCCGAGTCTACTTAGACCAACTCAAATTATATTTATTGACTTTAAGACCAGAAAATTGATTAATTATTATTTATTAAAATTATATTTCTTGATCCTAAACAAGAAAAATGGATTTATATTTTAGGGATAATTTTATAATTAGTAGAAAAAGGGATATCAAAATTTTATTATTGCGCATAAATTTACGGGTAAATGAGGGACATCTCCGAGGGCAACGCGTTCACACGGCGTGAGTGGCGCCCGCCTGCCGCCCTTCTACCATATTCGCTTGCGAAAGCAGCAGACGATTGCGCCACGTGTCCAGAGATCGAGCCTCTTATCGGCACGGGATCGGCTCCGGGACGCCGCGCTGGCATGCTGGCGGTGGTCGGTTGTGCTCGCCGGAACGTCGCGGGCGTCGATCTTCCCGAGGACGGATTCCGATGGCCCACGTGTCGGCGTCGGGCGCGAACAAATTTAATTAAAACTATTTCATTAGTTTTAATATTGAATTAATAATTTTTTAATATATATTATCACGTTATTGTTTATTTTACGGTGATTTTCACATTATTTGAGAACCTTGCTGCAAAATATTAGGCTTTTATCCTTTACATCATGTAATTTTTTTTTCATGTTTCCTATTAATCGATATAAACTAATCGGTTTAATTTATATCGGTTATGTACTAATCATCGGTCAGTTTTGGTATTCATTTAAAGTAATTTTCCTTTTAATCGGTCAATTGAAAGGTCCATCCACATCCATAACTTTTTTGCGAGTGATCTTGAAATATAATTTTTTTGTCTTAATTTCTTTTAATAGTCTAGTTGAGTTTTTCAGTAGTTATTTCTTAATAAAATTTTACTGATTTTTAGTGGAAAAATTGGAACAAGTTTTAGAATAAAATTTTCAATTAACTGGGGATGTTATTTTTCCATGCAATTCACTGTAATAATTGGGATGTGATTTTTTCTAGTTTTTCAATGGATTTTTATAATATAAGTTTTCATTAAATTTTACCACTCTGTTTTTTTTTCACCGGAATTTCTAATGAAAAATTAAAAGCAAACTTCTTAATAGGAATTTTCACCTATTTCAGTAGGAATTTCATCATTTTAACTCTAGGGTTAGTTACATTAACAGTTTTGAATGAAAACTTTCAATTGAAAATCACACTAATTGATTTGATGGGAACTTTTTAATAGAGTTTTTATTGATTGGCAATGGAATTTTTTAAATGTCATTCTATAACATAAGACAGATTAGAATATGGAACTTTCGGATGCCATTTTACAAATAATGGTTTTTTCATGTTATTTTTCTTTTGGAATTTTTGGTCAATTTTTTTCTCATAATTTTTTTAATAGAAGTACTCTGAAAATTTTCAAGAGAAATTGCCCCCACGGGGCCTAATGAAAATGATAGGAAACATATGGTTCAAAACATCAATTCATGATGTAAGTGTGAGTCTAATTTTTGGAATGCTCCTGTTTCGGTTTTTTTGTTCATCACATTTGTTTATTATTCTCTTACAGTCATGAGATTGAATATCATGTCAAACATTAATCTCCAATAAAATGGGATGGTGGTTGTGCTTAAAATAAATCATTATAGTTTTCATATTTATTGACGCCCCTATCCCTGTGTCCTAATGCTTGAAGGAGTGTGTATTCTACATATATGAGATTCATATGACATAAATATATGCATTGAAAATATAACTAATTCCAATAGTCGTTTTCTCAACAGAAACCAACAAATATTATACGATGTTAAACGCATGCCCTAAAATAGGAAGAATAGCTCTAATAGTTTTGGTTTGAGATGATAGAAAATTAGGGAGGACATGTGTGGGGGAGAAGAAATGAGGAGGGGATAAAATGGGAAGAGTGCTCTTTTTTTGTATTAGTGTTCATGTTTTGGTTAATCAATTACGCCTAATTTAGCATACTGATGAATGGCGATGCAAATGTGTGAAGAGTTCCAAATTTTCAGATTTGGTTCCTTCATCATAAAGGTCACAAGCTTCCTTAAGTGTTATCTTTTTTCTTATCACTGTTATTATATTTTCATGTGTGAACGACGACGATGATGAATGTAATGTGAATTGAATGTTTTTTCAAGTATACCAACATTCCCACACATTACTTCCCATTCTTGTTTCTTGAAATATGGAACCAGATTATCGTTGGATACAGACTAAGAATCATATATCAATACAAGGAAATGATTATTTTTGTTTAATGTGCTCTATCCTTCCTGTCATGACCTGACTTATACCGGGGCTTGAGGCGCAACTACCTCAAGCCCGCCTTCATAAGTCAGAGGGTGACGACTAGCGCCGAAGACATAACTAACTCGAGGAGGCATTTACCCAAGTACCTGAACAGACGCACACACCCAACTCAATGCAAAAGTGCAAAGAGAAAGAAATAAAAGATGCAATGCTGCTATAAATAAATCAAAAAATGCATGAACCACTAAACAAAAAAAAAGGGCGGTAGTGCAAACTGAAAAGAAAAGAGCAAAATACACGCCCACTCTGAAATATGTCTCAACCTAACAAAACTGGAAAAGAGAACAATCTGAGAGCCTAACTCCTGTATCCCAAGCTACGACCACCGTACGCGGTCCAAACCGTCCGTATCCCTAAGCTACTCTGAAATCACAATCGACTTGCCCGCCATTTGCAAGAGACACGACACGTGTTGGGTAAAGCCCATATAGAGGTGAGTATATACATACCCAATAGAATGCCCCGAAAAGGTGAAGGGGGGAGCAGTAAGAGATACAACCGAAGAGGAAAACAATAGATATAACAAGGTACGGTAAAAGAGTACAACTCAACCCAACAAGAGAGTGAAAGTAAATTCATCCAAACAAAAGAAGCTTGAAACATTGAGAATATTAATTTCTCGTCAAGTATTCGCTACCTATAGTAGGAGAGTAGACTCGTCCAACCACGAGAATCTCGACACGGAAATCACGTGACATATCTCGTGCATCTTCGCCTCTCCTGAAAGGAGAGTAACCAAAACCCAAGGAGTGAGTACTAAAACAATATATATATATATATATATAGCTCGGGTACCCTGGTAACCCAAGAAGATCTCCATCTCACAGTTCAACCTAAGAAGAAGATTCGTCAAGAGTTCTGTCACGAACCAGCCCAGGTACCCTGGTAACCCGATAACCGAGCCGGCCCTGATATAGCCCGAAGGGCGTTCCCGATCCCCACGGGTCAGTGACTAGCACCTGACATCACATTACATGCAAGTGGGAACGATTTTGCCACAAAAATGCGGAAGAAAAAGAAAACAAAGCAGTATGTATTACAAAAGAAACTCCACTGGGAGTAATGTACCAGAATACAAAGAGGCATAATAAGCTCAAAGTACTACAACCTAAGTACTAAAAATGGGAAAACAGCCCCAAGGTCCCTAAGGACACAACTCACCAAGACCAAAGATCAACAGCTGGATCCACCTCCAGGAGATCCACTCCCTTTGCTCGAACCTGGAAGTAGAAAGTCTACAAACACCCGAAGACAAAATTAGGGTGTGAGCCAAAGCCCAGTAGGATACCACCAAAGATTTCGCAACAGACGCCAAATATAGATTATCCAAAAAAAGCTTTCAATTTTCAAATAAATAGGTTTGACAATTCAAAAACATATTTTAACAAAACATGCTAAACATTTTCAAATGATGGAATATTTCTAAAACAATGGCTTAAATAAAACATTTATATAAAATCGTTTATATAAATTCAGCAGGCATGTAAGACAGTTCAAAAGTATTGGAATACATTTATATCTCAAATATAAATAAACAAGCGAGCAACATGGTCGTTTGCCAAAAGGTACGATAGTATTAACCAGTTATAGGATTCCACACTCTCTATGTGAACTCAACAAAATGTGTATACACACGTCCCTATGACACTGGCCAAAAGAGACTCGTCACCAACCCGTCAGGGATGTGACCCGTCGCAAGTATGTTTTAGAACGATGTCGTAGCGTAGAGTGTATCCAAATAACTCACTAACTACCCAAGGCTTGCATGCGCTCTTACATGATGGACGAACTATTTTAAGAATGCTTAAAATACGATCAATCCCATTCTTCCATTTCAAATGTTCTAATTTATTTCAATTTAAAACCAAAATAGGTTTTATTCAAAAACATGCCTTTTTCATAAGATAAAACCAATGAGTTTATATCAAATCATTTTAAGCCATTCACACCAGTTTGAAATCCATTCAAAACCAATTTCATCATTACACAATTTATTTCCACAATTAAATTCAAAAATTTAATTGAAATCATTTCCATCAAATCCACAATTTAAATTAAACAATTTAAATCGGCCTATTTCCATAAACACACCCAATTCAATGGAATTGGGGTTTTCCAAATTTCCATGCCAAAACCATTTCAAATATCTCGATTCACTGGAATCTAGTTTTTATCAATTTAATTGATTTTTTTTGAGAAATTGAATTTAAATCCACAATTCAAATAAATCAAGCAAATACAATGATAATCAATTTGGCAAGTCGGGACGGAACCACCTACCTCAAAAGTTTTGACGAAAACCACAACGGTCGAAGAACGCTCAAGAAAACCGGGTTGATTCTCCAAAAACCCGCCTTAGATCTCTTCTCTTAGCAAGATCAAGACCAAATCTCATCATATTTGGCATCCACACACTTAGATCTACCCATAACGAGCGTAGATCTAAGAGACTGAGAAAAGAAGAGAAGTAGATCTAAGAAGCCGATCAAGAACGAAGGAGAACAATCACATACCTCAAGAATCTGGCTTCGATTCACCAAGAGAAGCCTTTGGATCGCCTCCGGAATGATGGGAGAACCTTCTCTGACCTTAGGAGAAGCAAAAACTCAAGTTAGGGCCGCTTAGGAGGAAAAACGAGGCACTTAGAGGAAAAAACGAGTGAGATCCACTTTTATAGGATCTCATTTAAGTGGCCGCACGGTTTGCCCGCACGGTTAGACAAACCGTGCGCTAACCGTACGTTAGTCACTACCTCGTCAGACACTCCACGCACGGTTTGGTTGCACGGTTAGAAAAACTGTGCATCGCCCGTGCGGAAGCTACTACCTCCAAGACCAACTACGCACGGTTTAGATGCACGGTTTAGACAACCTGTGCACCGCCCATGCGACTTCCCCTTTGCCTCAAAACAACATTTACAGTTCTCCCGACTCTCCCATTCGTCACTACTCCAAAACAGAGGTACTTAGAAACATCAAAAGTACCTGAAAACGTAACATGATGTTACAAGTTCTAAGGTAAAGTCCATCTGTGATGCCCAACACCTCACACGTCTGTCCAGGGCACACAAGTCTAAGAGACTCAATCACCACAGCTTGATACTATCTGTTTTGGGCGGCACTGATTCACCCACATGATTTTAGGTCGCGTCGCAAGAACGCGTCTCGGTGGAGAAAGCGTCCCTCTTTCTCGTGAGTCCAAAGGTACGTCAAACCACACCTCATCACTGTGCTGCACAATCAAGGAGTCACCAGCTTTAGGAAAGGGTCCCATTCCCTGGTACGATAGGAGGGTCCTTCTTTGGTAGTCACTGAGGAACACCACTACCCAGTCCAGCTGGAGGGTACCGCTCGGCAAGGTCATTGGGGATTGCCACTGCCCAGTCCTACTAGAGGGTAAGCTCGGTGAGTCATCAATGAAACACCGCTACACAGCCCGGATGGAGGGTTATTCTTGGAAGATGTCATCGAGGAATGCCACTGCCCAGCCCCCTGGAGGGTAAGCCCAGAACGTCGAGGAACTCCACTATCTAATCATACTAGAGGGTAACTCAGAAAGATCATCGGGTAACGCCAGTGCTCAGTCCTACTGGAGGGTACCTCTAAAAGACCATTGGGGAATGCCACTGCTCAATCCTACTAGAGGGTAACTCGGAAAGATCATCAGGAAACTCCATTGCCCAGTCATACTGAAGGGTAAGCCTAGAACTTCCATCGAGGAATGCCACTACCCAGACCAACTGGAGGGTAAGCCCGGTACTGCTCTGGTGGTTCTGTATGATTATTGTCATCATCGTGTGTCGCCTCAGCACATGCCAAACCTGAAACATTCACATTTATCTCAAAATCTATTTCGGAGGGCATCATCACGTTCTATGCAAATAAACACTCAGGATAGGTATCTCACGTGCCAAAATTTGAGTCCAAACAAAGGAGATACAGAGGTTTGAAGGTCGCTTGAAAGAGCTCAAGTAGAAAACGAAGTGTGAGGGGTCCCACATGGCGTGTGGTCCCTCCTCATTGGATGGATGTGTCTCTGGTCAATACATGGGTCCCATTCGTGTAGAGGTACGCGCCGCGTAGGTGGACAACACGGTATGTCCCACCTATCCGGGGAACATGCTGTGTACGCGGGCCGTGTCAGTATACTTGGACTCTGTGTCCATGTACTTTGGTACATGGCGTGTGGGTCCACACGAGATGTTGCCCGTGTGGCCAACCTGTGTTCATGTACTTCTACACGAACTCTCTGTTCGTGTGACCCATCACATGGGATGTCCAACCGGGGAGGGTGTACACGACATGTAAGGAAAGATTACACGCCATGTCATCCTTAACTTTTCCCAAACCCTAGAGCCACCGCTGAGGGAGGATACACGCCGTGTGTTCTTCATTGAATACAACGTGTAGTCATGATTTCGACAGAAAACTCAGATTTTCCAGATCTAAGTTCGTGCTTTGAATCTGGTCCCACTGCCGTTTTAGAGAACCTAGAATTTTTCACATATCATTACATGATTTTAAGCATAATAAAGCATCATATTACAAGCTAATGATAGTAAAATCTAGTGTCTTGGAAGACTGGGTACATAAAACTGAAAACATGGTACTAAATAAAACATTTCTTTATTTAATCTTAATAAAGAGATCCTAAATTCCATTGTGCTCATACAACTTCATTGGATAACCTGGGGATAACATGAACAAAGGGATGAGCTAAAAATCCCAGTAAGGGAATAAACAAAAGAATAATTCTTTAGAACATGGGTTAGATGACATGACATAATGATATAAAAAGGCATGGAACATATGAAATCATAATATATAAACATGGAATCATATAAACACAGAGTCATAGTAATGTGTCAACAACATAAAACATGAATTTAGAAAGAGTCAAGACTCATTGCACATAGAGGAGCACAAGTCAAGGTTTACCACTAAGACCGTTTGCACATGGTAGAACGAGTCTAGGCTAGCCGCCAAGACCGTTGCACATAACATCTCATGAGACTAAACTTTACCCAATGCATTAAAGCGCTATCTGGGCGCACCCATCTTAACAAGTTCAGGAATATTCTTGCCACATAATTAATCATACATAATCAATCATACATAAATATAAGGGTACCCATGGAAAGAAATGGGTATTACAATCATGTCATAAAGCACAATGAATGGGCGTATCATACAAGTGTCCATGAAAGAAAGAAATTAAAACATACATGGACATTTATAAGAAAAAATAAGCACATATCATGGTAAGTTATGTCAAACAAAAGTGAAAACATGTAATAAGAGTATTTAATAAATTTTAGCATTAAAACGTTTTAGCGTGGTTTTAAGGAAAATACTAAAGAACATTTAAAATAGAAAAAAGAATAATCTTTTATATAAAACCAGAAGTGAACAAAAAGGTTTTCATAATAAAAATATTGGTTTTATAAAATTAATGGCAGATTAAAACAGATTATAGAGTGCTCTTGAAATTGGGTAAGAATTCAAGAAGTTTCCTTAAACAGGTTTGCTTATCAGGAAGTATTGAGGAAGGAACCACTTAAAAACATGTATATCCCTGAAATAGAATGATGAATGGAATTTGATACATGAGTTTAGATAATGTACACAAAATTTATAATACGTACATAAAAATAAAAGATAAATTTATTTGGGTAAAAATAATGATAGAGCAACCTGAAGGAATAATGGAGGTTCAGATAGAATCTCTTACCTTAAGTCCGATGGTGTCCGTCACTTGATCTTAATATCCTGGATAACCAAATTACATCAATTAATTAATATGTTCATAACCTCTTATACATGTAATTGATTTATTAAAACCTTATTAAGTTCATTTATGACCTTTTTGATGGGTTAAAAGGTTCAATTTCATTGTTTGGGAGCATTTGTTTCCTTGGTTTTCATGATTGGTTTACTTATATACATGTAAGGATAAACATGTAAGATGAGAATGGTTGTCTATAATTGAAGTTGCATGTTATTATTTAATACTCATAAGATTACATGGTTATAAAATTCATTTGGTTATTTGGAGTAAAGATAAATCATTATATAAAACTTTAATGATAACCATTTTGGTTAATTGGCGATTTTTGATCACATCAAACACATTTTTATTTATAAATTAATATCATGTGTACAAAAGATTCCAGAACCTTGAATTAGACACAATACATATATTATAGTTTGGTTCAACCATAAAAATGGTTTCATGACCAGAATTGAATATGGTAATAGAAATTGAAAACCCGTCGTCCTTGAACGTGATAAATTAGCACATCTGAGATAGTGTTTTCATTTCTAGTATAAAAAGAGGGGAAATGAGAGATGATGATGAATTATTTCATTATCATAACAAAATTTTAGTATATGTAAGATACTGGAGTTATAATGTAACATCTCGACCCCAGTTACCCAGAGCCGATGCATTATTTTAATATATTGACACGATTACAAGGAATCAAGTCCCGAAGGACCGATCAGTTTAGCAGTCTTGGAAAATAGATTACATACATTAACTTTACATTACAATTTCAAACATAAAACACAACATAGATAGTTCTTTGAGAACGCCATTTTTCCCTTAAGCTTAACCCTGCATATCAATAATAATACACTTCTTGGGATCCTGGGAAAATAAAACATAAGAAAGGGGTGAGCTCAGATGCTCAGTAAGGGTAAATAATTTAGCGGAAGCTATAAACTTTTAAGGCAAGATGTGTAATAAAAACATAAACCTTTTAAACATAAAATTGAACATAATATGGTAAAAATAAATGAAACATTACCATATAAACATGCACATGGATATTCTACTAGTCGAATAATCACATGTAATAACTAATTTCACAATGAGGGAATGCCTAACGCCAGACATCATTAGCACACAGTCAAGGCCTCGTGCCAAGACTACAAATAATTTTTTTGTCAAGGCCTTGTGCCAAGACACTAGTTTGTCTCGTGAGACATACCGATGCATCGAGGAGCTATAGTGGGCTCCAACCATCACTTACTAAGTCCACTGCATTCCTCATATGAAAATGTTGAAACATAACATAAACATTCCTATTAAAACTATCATACGAAATGTCAATACATTAATTATAAACCATGAATGGTATAAAATAAAACATCCACAATCAAACATATCATAATTCATTCAATACAATATGGAAGATTGTATTATAATAAATCAACCTCAAAAATAATATCCAGTAAATGATGCTGACATAGTTGAAAATGATGAGTAAAACTTTTTGAGAGAAATATCCTTTTTGTAAAATCATTTAAAAGTCACACATTTATAAAGAAAGTAATTTAAAAGAGATTTTTGAATCAAAGTGTCCCATACCACTTTGAGACTTTTGAAAAGAATTATCATTTAAAAACATTCATGTCCATATAAATAAATCCTTAAAATCATTTTGAAAGTATGGACATTAATTATAAAGATTTAGAAAGACAAATCTTTAAAACATTTAAAATTATGATTTTGATAAAGAGTACCTTTCAAAAATCCTTAAAATATTCATTTTGAAATCATTTTTATAAAAAATGGACATGGATGATAAAAATGTCCCAGAAAATACTTACACATAAACAATCTCGGATAATAATGAGATTGAGGAATTAACACTTACCTTGCATTTTCCTTTAGTCGAGGGTACGTTTAACCTCCTGTATAAAGATCGTAGTATGTTATTAAATTATACCAGAACCAATTTAATATTTATTATATTATACATGATTCATTTATGACTTTATACTACCCATTTAATAACAATTTCCATGTTAAATTAACATTTCGGGTAATAATCGCTTTCTTTATCGTACGTGTTTTAACTTGTTACTCTTGATTGTATCACTTAGATCAAGATTTAAATACTTCTAGAATATAAACTATGATTTATATATCATATATATTTAGAATATAAATACGTATAATAGACATATATGAAATGAAAAACACCGTTTATGGAGAATTAGGACATAACTATTACATCTCAAAAGATTACAAAGTAGACACTTCTACACAGTTTCCATTTTTATCATAAAATAAAAACTCTTGAAAAAAAGTCATATCTAGTTCCAGATTTTAGACAGCATGAATTTTCCTTGATCCCATCCTTAACCCTATTCATCTTCAAGTCATGTGAAAACATTTCAAAACTTGGCATGAACATAAAAAGCTCAGTAAGGGTTATAAAACAATGAAAGAAAACATTTGTTCATTAATACATACAAAACATAAACTATTTTACTTACCTTATGAAAACACAAGATTTATGAATAACACATAGAAATCATAAATCAAAAAGGTAACTTATGGCATCCATATCATACTTACATTGTAGCTATCACAGCTATATAGGGAGTTACTTTGGAATACCCATCACAGTATATTCCCTTAATCTCTTAGGAGAAACATCCACGTTTACCTCCGTCATGTTACCCAATGCATTGGAGATCTATCTCGGGCTCACCCACCCTAGGTTTATCACGGAACCACCCGTATACGTAAATAATATCCAAGAACCATAACATGATCATATCACATAACATAAGTATAAAGGAAAGATAACATTTCCACATTGCAATAACAAAATATCATTTCAAGATATTGAAATAATAAATCCATTTTTAAAATCATTTTCAATACCAAAATACGTAAAAAGAGTATATGGTATTTATTTTTCCTTTTAAAAACATTATGGCTTGTTAAGGAATCCAAAGATCAAATAATACTCGCGGCGGTGGAAAGGTCGTTGTCACCGCTTACGTTAAAAAAAACATTCCTTTTTTTTAGTTTAGTAAAACGCTTCTTATAAAAAGATTTCCTTTGAATAAAATAAAAATTAGAAGGGGTTTATACACCGTATAAAATAAAGTCGTGTATAAAACTAAATATGCCTCAATAAAAGGAGATTGAGACGAAGTCCCTTACCTCATATCCGACTTGACTCGATCGTTCTTTAATCTCATGAATAATAAACTAAAGTTAATTTCTACTTGATTAAGAACCCTTTTCAAGTTTATAATTCCTTTTATATCAATTATTACCATGTTATAAATATCATGTAATCATTTAAGTTAATAATGGTCGTTTTGTCGATATTTGGTACTTGAGTAAAAAATGAACACCTTATATTTACAAGTTGTCCATGTGGTCAATAGTCCATTATTTCTAGAATGAAATTCATTATTTAGATATCATATATATCATATATATCCAGTATATATATATATATATATATATATATTTATAACAGTACATATCATTTGGAGGTAAGAAATGAAATGCACCGTTCATGGAGACGGTAAGCCGTACGTACGCATGAACGCTACTTTCATTTATATTTCTTATTTTAGTGAAATTAAAACATAATGATACATAGGTATATTATAATTTCAGTATAATGTCATATATAATATCATATATAATATCATTAAATCTATCCTTTATACATACCACATATGGTATGAACGAGTCATATCACTTTGAGGGGGCGGTAGTCCGCACTTCCTCAAATGAAATTATCACGTTTACCCATAATGGAAACCATAAAAGTATGATATAAATGAAAATTAAAGAATCTTAAAGAAAACATAAAAATAATATATATCATATATAAATACAGTTCCATCATAATGGCCACCATGAGAGGCGGTAGAAGATAATTGAACAATCATCGTTTCGTGAGGCGTTAGTTTGCCATCCACAGAAACATTATGTTCTTCATCCATTAGATGGAGGTGTGTGTAAGTGTAGCTCAAATACTTCTCATAAAAACATCCTAGTATATTGAGGATACTGGTTTTGTTACAAAAGAAATGAATAAAAAGAGTTTAGGGGTTGGAGAAGTAAAATAAAAGAAAACAATTTAAGAGAAACCGTTATCTTTAATTTGGGTAACTCCCTTTGGTTTGAACCAAAAGACTTCTTGAAGTGACTTCTGCCTAAGGTAAGACTTCTAGGAGGAGGAGAGAGATGTAGAGAGCTTAATTGGGCATATTTTGGATGATCCAAAAGGCTTGAGAGGTGTGTGGAATTGGTTAGAAGTGGTCTCCTTTTATAAGGGAGAGGAGGGGCTCTTTAGGAAAGTGTGAAAACATTATTTTATTACAAACATATCTTCGGTTTCAAAAGGTCCAAAAATCATTAAAGTAGATATTAGATTACTCATATTCGAAATAAAATCATCCAATTATAACTGGACATGTTTTGGATAATATTTTAATCATTATAATCTTATTTATTTAAATCATTTATTAATGTGGTAAATACTGCATCATTATTGTGTCATAAATAATTTAATTTATTTGATGTCTAAAAATTATAAAAAAATACCATGATGTAGGAAATATTTTTATCTTTCCAATGAATATTTATAGGCAAAAATATTACTTATATAACACCATATAAAAATTAATTTACTAAAATATTTTTGTTTATGTTATTTTTGCCTTTACATTAAATTAATTAATCTAATGTGTCATTTTCTTTCATAAGTGGCTCCATGAGGTCCCAAAATAGACCCAAAGATGCCCATGGTCAGCCATTACTCATCCAATAAGGTTAGGACAAGTGTTAAGGTAAATTTTAAATTATTATAATATTCTTTTAACATTGAATTACCCTATTTACCTTTAACCGTGGTAAATAAAAGTCAAAAGTTACTATTCACCAAAAATTATTTTCATCTTATTGAACCAAATTTTACTTCTTGATAACAACCATGTATGTCAGATTTTTTAAATTCAATTCAAAGAAGCGGTAAAATTTCATTTAAATGAAAAAGTCAGTTTTTTTAACTACTACTAAGTGGTTTCACTATTCATCAAAAATTAAAGTTTTTCAGAAAAATACCAAAAATTCAGCCTAAGCTTTATTTGATATTCCGAATTCAAAAATGATGTCTATTTTTCAAAATTAAAATCATAGAAGTGACATTAATTAATTTAAAATTAATTCCTGTTGTTAAAACAAATAGCATGTTTTTAAGAAACAATAACTATCAAAAGATTGACACTTGTTTATGTCCAATTTCAAAGTGAAATTAATTATAAAGACCAACATTGGATTAAATGGTAAAAATATATTCTAATTACACTTTAAAACCAATTAAAAAGATAATCTAACCATATAATTAAATTATATTAAAAGGCACTTTTGAATTAAAATACAATATTTTCACTATTCATTAAAAAATGAACTTTATCGGAAAAAATCTCAAAAATTTACACAAAGTAAATTTTGATGTCCCCATTCTAAAGAAGGATTTTATTTGGTCAATTATAATGTATTAAAGTGACCAAAACTATATTTAAAGAGGGTTCTCCATTAAAATGCGGTAAATTGACCTTTTAATGTAAATTATGCTTAAAATTAGATTCATTCACATTTTAAGCCTATAACTTTTTATTGGACAAATGTAAATACATTTAACAAACATGTATAATCATATTGTAGTTATTTTTGTTCATTCCTGCCAATACAACGACTAGGATTTAACTACCATTTAAAATAATAATATTATATTATTAGTGTGCAACGTAAGATTCTAAAGAAACCCGTTGTTGCGTATCGGGTACACTATCAAACATAGCAACCCCTTTAAAGTAAAATTAATATTTAATTCAAAAATATTAATAAATATGAAATATGTCTTATTCTTCATTTACTTGGGATGTTACATCCTTCCCCGCTTTTGGAAATTGCGTCCTCACAATTTTTATTCACTTATCAAAATAAGTGAGGGTATTTATCCCTCATAGCATTTTCAGATTCCCACGTTGCCTATTAAATCATATGGTTTTTCCACCAAACATTTTGAAATGTTTTTACATGACTTAAAGATGAATAGGGTCAAGTATGGGATCAAGGAAAAGTCATGCTGTCTAAAACCTGGAACTAGACATGACTCTTTTTTTCAAGAGTTTTTATTTTATGAAAAAAATGGAAACTGTGTAGAAGTGTCTACTTTGTAATCTTTTGAGATGTAATAGTTATGTCCTAATTCTTAAAAACTCTAAACCTAAAAAGATCCTCAATGTGAATTATTCATTTAATTCAATATTATGTAATGTTTAAGGCCAGGTCCTTATAACACATGATACTATTTCTTCCCACAGTTATCACATATGGGAAAATTCTTCTTTTCCACCTTACCTTTATCCATCTTTCTCTCTTCTATACTTTTCTTCTCCTACTTCTCTTCAAAGCCATAGGACTCAGAGAATTATTTACTTATCTTATTAACACTTGATACTATTTCTTCATATGTTGAGAATACATGGAAGACTATTTCCCTTCTGAATGTTGGATTAATACTGTGAAAGATATGATCCTTCTTACTCTTTGGATCATACATATTACTGGAGTTCACATTACTTTTACTGGGCACCATTTCTATACAATGACATACACTATGTTAGTTTATGAATTGCAATGAATAATTCCAAACTTGTAAAATACCTAACATATATTGAACAATTTATGGATATAATCCATAATCATAAAAATGTTTTCTTTGAGGAAGTATATACTCATAAACCCTTCATAATGGTTTGTAAAGAAAATGAGAATTATCCTAAGCATATCCCCTAGGAGTGTTGTAACCAAGAGTGCAGCAAGGCCCGTTGTCGTGCACCAGTTCCCGTTCGAGTCTAGCTCAAAGCGGTGTTTTCGGGTTTTACCCCTAGGTACATCTGTGCCAGAGCCGCCTCTACCTGATCGTATCTAGATAGGGATGTATTGCTTGGAAAACTCACAAAATCTCTAAAATACCAAAATTCTAGGAAGTTCTTCTATAGTAATCCTCAAAGTCCATCTTAGGTATATGTGCTCTAATCAGAGTTTATCTAAATCTAGCTTCCAAAGTTTGTACTAAACTTCCTCTGATACCAACTGTAACGCCCTGACCCCAGTTACCCAGAGTTGGTGCATTATTACATAACATTGACATGATCACAAAAGATCAAGTCTCGAAAGACCGATTAGTTTAGTAGCCTTGGAAACACTAGATACATTCATAATTCTTACATTACATCATAAAGTGAAAAACTACACCAACATAGTCTCCATAGTCCACACTCATATCCCCTCAGACAATCCCTGCAGGTCAGTCATAAAATAATCCTTCTAATCCTATATAATGGTGAAATAATTGTTATTAAATTATACAATAATCATATACATTAATATGATATCGTATGTGATCTTTTAACATTGCTTTGTTAATAATATCTTAGTATTATCGTTGTTTTGGGTGTTAACAGATTCGTTTTCCTTTATATTCTTTGTTATGTGAGTCATATTTGTTATGGATGGGGTGTATCTTATTCATATACAGAATTATATCAAGTATTTAAACATTATTTTTAATCATCTAATGAAAATTACTCTTGAATGGATATGATGGAGAATGAATCTCATCGCGTCGTGGAGACGGTAATCCGTACGTACGCACGAGCGACAATATCATTCTTTTGATATTAAAATAATATATAGTTGGATGGTATATCATATATACAGAATCATTATCATGTTATATTTATTATTTACATCAATTAAACATCATTATTATACCCATCCAAATAATAACGTATTGAATAACAATTACACCACGATGTGGAGACAGTAAGCCGTACGTACGCACGTATGGTGACATGTCATTCAAAGGATGGATAGAATAATGAATTTGGTTGTACCATATTTACAATAACATCACAGTATATAGAATATACTAGATTTATTATTTTATAATGGAAACAACAAAGAACAAGGAAGTGGAATAAGAAAGGAACTTAAGAGGTGGTGAGATATTTACCTCTTCTTCGGGTTCTTCTTTTTGATTTGATCAAAAGGGATCATTAGGTTGACTTTATGACTAAATTAAGGTCTTTAGGATAAAGTGAGAAAAATTAGGAGGATATTTAGGCAGGGTTTGGCAGAGCCAAATGGCTTTGGAGGTATGATTTTGAGAGAAGGGAATGTTCCCTTTTGTAAGAGGGGTGATGGGCACCTTAGGAAAAAATTAAAATATTATTTTATAATAAATTTATATTCGGTTTATAATGGCTCCAAAGTAATTTATTTATAGGATAAGGTGGGGATGGGTCGAAATCCACTCAACCAATATATTTTATACAAGTTTAGGTTACCATTTTAACCTTATCTTTTATATTTAACTCTTAGTTAAATAGTTTAACTTTTACCGTGTCTTCTTGTACTCTTACACTATATGGTTAATAAACTTAGTATAAAATGACAATAGAACCCCAATTGGTTCATTAATGTCATATATATTATTATATAAGTCTTTTGGCCGAATGTTAGATTTTTAGGACTATTATATCAATTAATAATATAATATTTGTTTTAAAAACTATTTTATGTCAATTTTGACACTCTTTGGTATTTGTTTTTTGATAAAATAATAACAACATGATTACTTCAAAAAAAATAAATTGAATCAATACTAACATTTCATATTCACCTAGAAAATTCGTGGATGTCATAAAATATTTTAAATTATATTTATTTTAATATTTATAATACCATTTATTTGATTCTTTCATTAATAAGGTAATTACTACATCATCACCGTGTCATTAATAAATTTAATTATTTAATATCTAAAAATTATAAATAAAATACCATTATGTAGGAAATATATTTAGCTTTTTAATGAATATTTATAGTCTAATTTATCTTATGTATAACCCTATATTAAAAATGGTTTAGTTATTGAACTTTTATTTTAACTCTTTTAACTCTTCTTTAAATTAAATAATAATAAATGTCTTAATCTAATCCAAGTGGACCTAAAGGGTCATATTTTATTCCTAAGGTTGTTTTTGGTCTAATTACACTTATCCAATAGAATTAGGACATGTGTTAGGGTAATAATAATACCATTTTTACCATTAATTACCCTATTTACTTTTAACCGTGGTAAATAAAAGTAAAAAGTTACTATTCACCATTTTTTTTATCTTATTAAACCAAATTTTACTCCTTGATATTAACCGCGTTTCTTGGATTTTTGAAATTCAACTCACAGAAGCGGTAAAATTAAGTTTTATGTGAATTTACAAATTCTCCTAGGAGGTGGGTAAAAGACGGTGAAAAGTTCAATAAAATTTTTATATATCTAAAATTATTATAAATTGACTCCAATTAATTAAATTGAACTTATATAGGTATTATGTATCTATTTTGACCTAAAATAAATTTAAATAAAATAAATAATTATTTAAATAAAAATTCGGTTTTAAACTATAACTCAGTGTTTTTCACTATTCATCAAAAATTAAAAGTTTTCAGAAAAATACCAAAAATTCACCCTAATCTAATTTTGATATTAATAATTCAATAATGAAGTATATTTTACCAAATTGAAAACATATAATTTTCATTTATTAATTTAAAATTAATTATCACTGTCAAAACTAAAAGGCGTATTTTTAAGAAATAATAACTATCAAAAGTTTGACACTTGTTTGTGTTCAATTTCAAAGTGAAATTACTTACAATGACCATAATTAGATTAAATGGTAAAAATATAATCTATTTATATTTCCAAAACATTAAAATGTATAATTTAACACTATAAATTATTTTGATTAAAAAAGTTGTTTTCAGTTAAAATATAGTATTTTTCACTATTCACCCAAATATGAAAGTTATCAGAAAAACACCAAAAATTTATTGAAACTAAATTCTTATGTCCCGATTCTAAAGAAGAAGTTTATTTAGTCAAATTAAATATATAAAATTTTCAAATATTGGATTTAAAAAGGGTTCGCCATTAAAAGGCGGTAAAAGTGCATTTTTGAAAAATACTTCTTTTATCTGAAAAAAATGAATTAGTTCTTACATTATGTCTAAAAAACTCATAATATGGATTCTAAAATTATAAGGATTATATATAGTTCAATATTCAGTTAATACTATTCATAACCACTTTTGAACATCTAGTTTGGTAAGTCGTGGTGCGTTTGAACTCAGTGTTGCGTGTAGTGCAAGTTATTGACTTTGAAGAAATAACGTACTATGAAATCTTGGGGTGTTAAATATAATAAAATTTGGGTGAAAGGAGGTGAGGGAAGAAAAAGAAAGAAATGAACTTGAAAGAAAATAAAAGAAATGAAAAGAGGAATTTACCTCTTGAATATATCTTGCTTGAGAACCTCTTTAGGGGAGAGGATTTGGCCTTTTTAAGAGACCAAGGGATATTGGATGAGGGAGAGGGGATTAGGGAGAGATTTGAGAAGAATTTTGACTAGGCACAAGGCTTCAGAGGTGTGAGGAGAGGTGATAAATAGGGGTGGTATTTATAGTGAAGGAGAGAAGGAGTTTCCCATTATTTTAATTATTAGTTTAATATTTTTGCTCAAGACTAGGAATAGTCTTGATTCTTGTGATCAAAGATAGTAAATAGAGCACATGAGTTTGAAACAATGACCATTTACATCATCCATGACTCAATCATGATGCAAAAATTTGTTTATTTAGCATTTATTTTAAATTATCGTATTTTACTATTCACAAAAATTCAAGTATTTTAGAAAAATCCAAAAAATTCACCCCAACGATTTTTCAACATGTAGAATTCAAAAATGAACTCCATTTTATGAAAATAATTTTCTAAATATGATAAATTTAATTTTTAATTAAAATCATAATTTACTTGAAAAATACAAATTTTAAAATTAAAACTGCTTTTCTAATACTTTGAAAAATTAACTAAGGTCTCTTAAAATTATCTTATAATAATAATTAATCAAAATAATTATTTATGAATACATTTTATGAAAATAAATTTTATTCTAAATTATTAAATTAATCATAAAATTGTAATTAAATATACACGACTTACAAAAATACCGACACTTAATTAATTTTTTTAAAAATATTTACTTACTTATACTATGATATATTTATATCATATTTTCACTTATAATATGATTAAATTTTATTTATACTTTCATTAGTGAGGTTACTATTCAATTGACCAGTTTACTATTCATAAGCGTCACATTACTATTACAAGGGTTAAGTTACTATTTCATTGGTATACGTTCCTTAACTTTTAGAGATACCTTTTATTTCACTCATTCTTCATTTATAAGGTTTGTATTGTGTTCTATATGTAATATTATATGATTATACTATAAGACATAATTATTAGAAGAAAATTCCATTGATAAAACATTGGGTCGTTACAGCCATAGATCCCACCTTAGATCCTCCCGAATCTCACGGATCTGACTGAGATTCATGTTCACCGACCGTCGTTCACCAGAAATCAGCCATCGTTCATCACAGGGGTTTGACCAAACGTTCTGCACATCACCATAACTCTAAGTCTCAATGATTCGGTGTAAAACCTTCAGATTTATCATCCATTAGCCGCGACGATCCCATATCTGTGCATTGCTTGAAGATCCATCATCATTTCATCAATCCACCAGAAAACCGGGTGCCCGATCATGCTCGGGTCGCTCGACAGCTATCAAGCTGGGAACCGTGGGGTTCCAACGGTGAAGAACGTGAATAATGGGGAAATAAAAGCATAGAAACAAAGGTTTGATGATCGTTGGCCAAATGTTCTTGGCCAACCGATCAAGAACGAACAATTCAGATTAGAAAAATAACTGATATAAAAGGAGTTTCAAACTTAGGCTCATGTAAAGGTTTGCAACAGGGGAGTAGATCAAAGAATAATGTTCTATCTTCTCAAACATTTAATCAAAGGGAAAACATACCAATTGACAAGCCTTTCCTGGATTGGATCGATCGTCGTTGATGAAGAACACGCTCGCTGAGATCCATTGCATTCGTCGCGCTTCAAATCGCCTTGATCCAAAGTTTTATCATTCATCGAGGGAATTATCCAGAGGTAGGAGGTTTTCTCACTGAAAAATTTAGAAAAATAATGAGGCTAACCCTACCAAGAATTCATAATAAGGAATTTATAGACATCTAGCCTAGGTTAAATGAATAAAATAAAATAAATAAATAAATAAATAAATATACTTAAACACACTGCCAACAAGAGAGGGGTCTGAACATCCTGCGCCAACTCATTTTATATCGTGCCTAGGGTAAAAACTACATTTCAGACCTAACCGTGGTCTCAGATTTCCGATCTGATCAACCTTTTGAGAGTTACCCTATTTTCATTAATTAACCACACACAAGAAATAAAAATATATTTAATATTTTTTATAAAATTAATTCCGAGCACACCGGGCCTCATATTTTCACACTATCTCAACACCTAGCTCTGGAAATATATTTAGAAATATTTCAAAGTCTTACAAGGAAAAACTAGGTCTTTATATCATTCCCTCCTTTAATCTTGTCTTCCCTGAAAATAAAAACTAAGAAAACAACTCGGGGTACTGATCCCTCATCTGGATACCCCACTCCCAGGAACTCTCCTACATGTTTCTGTGCTACCATAGCACGTGAACCAAAGGGAGGGTCCATTTGCTCCTATCAATCCTCGATCGCCATCGGGTGCTCTGCAAATGCGACCCTGTCTTCGATGTCCAGCTCGCCCCAGTCGATGATGTGCATAGGGTCATACACATATATCCTCATCTATGACACGTGGAAGAAATTTTTCACCCGCTCCAACTATGGGGGTAGGGAGAGAGATAGTAGACAACCTCGCCAACCCTTCACACGATCTTGAACGGCCTGATGAACCTCAGGGATAGCTTTCTTCGCCGGCTAAACCTCTGCATTCCTCGTTATGGGTAGACTCTCAAGAAGATGTGGTCTCCCTGCTAAAACTCCAAGGGCCTATGACGATGATCTGTATAGGATTTCTGTCTACTCTAGGCCGTCTTCATCTGTTCATGGATGACCTTCACTTTCTCCGTTGTCGCCTGCACCAACTCTGGGCCCATAAGAGATGACTCTCCAATCTTCGTCTAATATAAGGGTGACATGTAGGGTCTCCCATATAGGGCCTCAAAAGGTGTCATGTCGATGGTAGAGTGGTAACTATTATTGTACGCAAACTCTACCAAAGGAAAGTGATCCTCCTAGATCTGGATGAAATCCAACACGCAAGCCCTCAGCATATCCTCTAGCACCTGGATAGTGCGCTCGGTCTTTCCATCGTTCTGGGGGTGAAAGACTGTACTCATCTACAACTAGGTCTTGAATGCCTCCTACAGGCTTCTCCACAATCATGACGTAAACCGCATGTCACAATTGAAGACAATCGTTGAGGGTACCCCATGAAGGAGAACGATCTCCCATATGTACAACTGCCCCAAAATCTCCACTGAACTCTGCTTCCTGATAGCAAGGAAGTGTGCTGACTTCATGAGTCGGTCTACTACCACCCAGATGACGTCATGGCCCTTCACTGTGCATGGAAGACCTATAATGAAGTCTATGGATTTGTCATCCCATTTCCACTCTGGAATATCAAGAGCCTGTAATAAACCCGCTGGAACTTAGTGCTCAGCTTTCACTTGCTGACAGATGAGGCATCGTGAGACAAACTCAGCTACACTTTGTCTCGTGATGGACCACCAAAATTACCATTGAAGATCCTTGTACATATTCCCCACACTAGGATGTACATCTAAAGGAGGTGTGGAACTCATGCATCACCTCCTCCCGCATCGTGACTAGAACCACTGTCTACCCCAGGAACATGATCTCATGATTCCCTCCTTCAGAATATCCATATGGGGTGTCACCTATAAATATCTGATCACGCAAAACTTCACAGTCGATGTATCCTAGCTGGGACTCTGTCACACGCTCAAGGAGATAAGAAGCCAACACCATCTACTATAGAAATACTGTACCCTCTTGCTCCACTAGGGTAAGATGTAGGGAAGATAACTGCTCAGAAGCTTCCTGCACTAGGTGAGCATGAGACTTCCTAATAAGGGAATCTGCTACAACATTTCCCTTTTCTAGAGTATAGACTATCTTGAAGTCGTAGTCTGGCATGAACTCCATCCAGGGTTGTTGCCTCAGGTTCAGGTCTCTTTGAGTGAAGATGTACCTGGTAATCTAGTGGTCTAAGTAAAACACAAAGTGTTATCCCATAAGGTAGTGCCTCCACATCCTCAAGGTGAAGAACACTACTGCTAGCTCTAGGTCATAAGTTACATAGTTATTCTCATGAGGTCTCAACTACCTCGACCTGTATGCAATGATTTCCTATCGTTGCATCAATACATAACCGATCTCAGCTCCTGAGGCATCGCAATACACTATGAACTCAATGCATTCCTCTGGTAGTCTCAAATTTGGAGTGCTCATCAACCTCTATCTCAACTTCTCAAAGGTATTTTAGAACTACTCAAACTGAGTAAACGACTGTCCCTTATACATTAGAGTGGTCAAAGGGGCTGCAATCCTGGAAAAGTCTATCACAAATCTCCTATAGTACCCTGCCAAACCAAGAAAGCATCGCACCTCTGACACATTCATGGGTGGATCCCAAGCAAGCACTGCTTTTATATTCTCTAGATCCACGACTAAACCTTGTTAAAAAATGAAATTCCCTATAAAGTGAACCTATTGTATCTAGAATTGGAATTTTGAGATATTTTCATAAAGATGGTGCTCTCAAAGTAAATCAAGGACCTTCATCAAGTGCTCTGCATGCTTCTCCAGTGTTGCAGAGTAAACGAGTATGTCATCGATGAAGACAACAAAAAACCGGTCCAAGTATGGCTGAAAGACCTTAAAATCCATAAAACAGTGGGGGAATTCGTCACACCAAAGTGAATCACTAGGAACTCATAGTGTTCATAGCGGCATCAGAAAGATAACTTCAGAATATCAGCCTCACGAACCCACAACTGGTGGTAGACAGACCTGAGATCGATCTTGGAGAACAATATCGCACCTCACAACTGATCAAAGAGGTTTTCAATCCCCGGTAAGGGGTACTTTTTCTTTAACATGGCCTGGTTCAGGCGATGATAATCTATGCAAAGCCGTAAGCTCCCATCTTCTTTCTTTACAAACAAAACTGGAGCTGCCTAGGGGGATATACTGAGTATGATAAAACCTTTCTCATGAAGGTCTTCCAACTATAAGCATAGGTCCCAGATCTCATTGGGTTCCATCTAATATGTCGCATAATATATCAGGGTAGTACCTAGTTGTAACTCAATGCAAAGCTCTATCTCCCACCTCGGAGGTAGTCCCAAAACGTCTTCAGGGAACACATCCATATAATCCTCCACAACTGAAGGAATCCAAATGCCTAAAGAGTCTTACTACATAAAGGGTCACAATCACTAGATGATGGGTAATAGGATATAACCTCTTGCTCACAATACCCATTTGTCCTGCTATGAGGTCTCTCTCACTAAAAAAGGAGAACCTCATCCCATCTGTGTGTAGACATCTGACTAGTCTGTGGTGACAGTCGATCTAGGCTCGAAACATGGAAAGATAATACATGACCAAGATGACATCATAGATCTCCATTATGACAACCAAAAGGTCCCATGTGAACTTCTCTACTTTAAGTGATAACTCGCACTGCTGGCAGATAAAATACACATAAGAAGCATTCCCTGTAGGAACCTTAAGATAAAGATGTTGTGCTAGAATCTCTATTGGGAGCTCTAGCTCTCGCACCAAGAGTTAAGAGATAAAAGAATGACTGGAACCTGTGCCTAATAATATTGAGGTAAGAGTATAATAAACACAGATCATACCACGAACCATCTCGTGCACTGAAGGATCATAAACATCCAAACCTTGGAGCTTTCTGCGGCCCTAGCTGCCTGCTCCTTAAGACTGAAATGGGTTTCCTAGTAGTGGTGGTGGGAGGAACTAATAGCGTCCTCCAACACCTATAGCTCCTCCTGCTCCTCTTCCAGTTCCACCTCCATAGGGACCACCTTGTCCCCACTTGGGAGGTCCCTGATTACGGCACTGCCTCTGCCGTGGAGGTCCATCAGCTATCTTACTGGGATGCTCAACATGTCTGGTTGGGCGGTTCCACGCCATGTGACCTTGCCCATCACAAGCATAGAACCGTCCCTCCCTGGGATTCCCTAGTGCTCTGCGTTTCCCCTACACTATATGACCATGTCCCTATACTTGTTCACGGAAGGGTCTCATGTTCTGAGATATCTGGTGCCTGCCTGTTACTGTATATGACTCAGCCCTATCATGACCACTAACAACTCCATCTATCTGGCATCCCTCTATCATAAATATCTCTATCTAGGACCTCCCTATTGAATCTCCATAAGCTATTGAATCCAAACAGAGCATAGGTAGGAGGGGTAATACTCCTAAAAAATAGCTGTTGGAAGTCCTCCCTCGAGAGTGTCGACTCATCGTGAATTTGGGTAACTAGGCTCTACAAATGTCCAATTTCTCCATGGAAAAGATTGTCTACCAAAGACACCATCTAATCTATCAGGTCCCGAACAAACCTAAAGATACGGACCATCGACTCTAGCCAATCCTCTGACACCTGGGGATTTGGCTCGCTGAGGAACCTCAGTGGTCGCTAACGCTGGAACTCACAGAGTGTGCCCAGCCTATGCACATCTTCATCCTAATTTATTGGGACTATCTGATGCTCAATAGGTGGAGGTGCTGCTACTTACCCACCTGGAGAAAGGGGATCACATGATGGACCTTGAGCTGAGGCTTCATCACTCATTGGGTCGTCGTCATGAACCAGAGTTGGTATCTTGACTAGCTGTCATTGTGGAGGCATCCTAAAAATTATCAAGGTATACTACGGTCAGATGAGATATATATATATATATATATATATATATATATATATATATATATTGATAACAACAATAGGGATCTAACTCAAGAAGGACATTCAAATAATCAATCCTATATGATGCATGTACCATTGTTCCCTACAACAAAATGTCTCAGAGTGCCGAGTCGATAAGTGGGTAATTAGGGTTCTGGTGAATGGATATATCAGCTGCGCACACCATCACTAGACTTCCTGGCCCGAGAGTCACACTCGATACACTTCAACACTATTTTCCTAAACCCAACCAATCCTTTTTAGGGAACGTTTGAACAAAATCCCAAGTAAAGAACCACCTTTGATACCAATCTATTAGAACCCGACCCATACCAGGGCTCAAGCTGCAACTACCCTAAGCCCGCCTATATAGGCCAGGGGGTGGTGACTAGAGCCAAAGGCATAACTAACTCGTGGAGGCATTTTCTTAAGTACCTATACACACACACACAACCAAATAAATACAAAAGTGAAGAGGGAAATAAATAAAAGATGCAACACTGCTATAAATAAACTAAAAGATGCATGGACCACTAAACAGAACAAAGTACAATAGTGAAAACTGAAAAGGAAAGGAAAAAATAAGAGACCACCTAGAAATATGTCCCAACCTGAAAAAACTAGAAAAGAGAATAATATGAGAGCCCAACTCCTGTATCCCAATCCACGACCACCATATGTGGTCCAAGAAGTCCATATCCCTAAGCTTTTCTGAAGTCACGATTGACCTTTCCACTATCTATAAGAGACATGACGCGTGTTGGGAAAATCCCATGCAGAGGTGAATATATACATACCTAGTAGAATGCCCCAAAAAAGTGAAGGGGGATAAGTAAGAGATAAAAATGAAGAGGAAATTAGTAGATAGAATAAGGCATGGTAAAATAGTACAACTCAATCCAACAAGTGAGTGAAATTAAACTCATCCAAACACAAGGAGCTCAAAACGGTGAGAAGATGAACTTATTTTCAAGTCTTCTCTACCTATAGTAGGAGAGTAGACTCATCCAACCATGAGAATCAAGACATGAAAAGAATATGGCATACCCCACACATCTTCTACTCTCCTAGAAGGAAAGTAACCAAAACCCAAAGAGTGAGTACTGAAACATGATATATATATTCTCAGTAAAAGAAGACCAAATGAGAGAGTAAGGGGATATCCATCTCATAGATCGGGCCAAGAAGAAGAGTTTCTAATAGTTCCAAGGTAAAGTCTATATGTGATTCCCAATGCCTCACATGTCTGCCCAGGAAACACAAGTCCAAGGGACTCAATCACTACATTTTTATACTATTCATTTTGGACAACACTGACTCTCCCACATAATTTTAGCTCACATCACAAGAATGCGTCTCAGTGGGGAAAACATCCCTCTTTCCCGTGAGTCTAAAGATACATAGAACCACACCTCATCACTATGACACACAATCGAGGAGTCACCAGCTTTAGTAAAGGGTCCTATGCCCTGGTATGATAGGAGGGTCCTTCTCTGGTTGTCACTGAGGAACTCCAATTCCTATTCCAGCTAGAGGGTTCCACTCGGGAAGGTCACTGGGGAATGCCACTGCCCAGTCCTACTAGAGGGTAATCCTGATGAGTTGTCAGGGAAATGGAACTGCCCAACCCAATTAGAGAGTTATGATTAGAATATGTCATTAGAGAATACCACTGCCCATCCCCACTAGAGGGTAAGCTAGGAATGTCGAGGAAATCCACTGCCCAGTCCTACTGGAGGGTAACTCAGAAAGATCATCGGTGAATGCCACTGCCTAATCCTAATGGATAGTGACTCAGAATGATTATCGGGGAATGCCACTACCCAGTCCTACTGAAGGGTAACTTGGAAAGATCATCGAGGAATGCCGATGCCTAGTCCTACTAGATGGTAAGCCCAAATCTTCCATCAGGGAACACCATTACCCAGCCCAGCTGGAGGGTAATTCCGATACTTCTCTGGTGATTTTTTATGATTTCTGCCTCCATCGAGTGTCACCTCAACACGTGACAAACCCAAAACATTCACATCTTATCTCAAAAGCTGTATCGGAGGGCACCATCACATTCTATGTGGATAAACACTTAGGATAGGCATCTTGTGGGCCAAAATATGAGTCCAAACGAATGAGATATGGAGGTTTAAATGCCGCTTGAAAGAGATCAAGTAGAACATGATGTGTGAGGGGACCCACATGGTGTGTGGTCCCTCCTTGCTGCCTGGACATGTCTCTGGTTAGTAAACGGGTCCCATCCATGTAGAGGTACACACTGTGTAGGTATACTACACGGCATGTCCCACCTATCTGGGTAATGAAAGTGTTTGCTAGTTGTGTCCATATACTCGGACCCCGTGTCCATGTACTTTGGTACACGGCGTGTGGGTACACATGGGATGATGCCCGTGTGGCCAACCCATGTTTGTGTACTTCTACACGGACTCCCTGTCCGTGTGACCCATCACACGAGATGTCCAACCAGGGAGGGTGTACACGTGTAAGGAAAGACTACAAGATTTGTTATCCTTAACTTTTCCCAAACACTAGCACCGCCACTGAGGGGGCTACATGCCGTGTGTTCTTCATTAAACACTACATGTAGTTGGGATTTCGACAAAAAAATCAGATTTTCCAAATCCGAGTCCATGATTTGAATTTGGTATCACTTCCATAGATCCCGCCTTGGTTCCTTGCGAATCTCACGGATCTGATCAAGATTCATGCTTGCCAGCCATCGTTCACTGGAAATCAGCCATCGTTTGTCATGGGGGTTTAGCCGAATGTTCTACACGTTTTTGTGCCTCAGAGTCACAATAATCTAGCATAAAACCTTAGGATTCATCATACATTCATCACGACAATCCTAGATCTATGATTTTCTCGAAGATCCATCATCGTTTTGTCAATCCACCACGAATCTGGGTGCCCAATCGAGCTTAGGTCGCCCAGAAACTATTGATCCAGGAACCACATGGTTCCAACAATGAAGAACATGAAGAACATGGAAAGAAAATCATAGAGATAAAGGTTTAACGATTATTAACCAAGCATTCTTGGCTAACCGATCAAGAATAGGCATTTCATATTAGAAAAATAACCGATACCAAATGAGTTTCAATACTTAGGCTCATGGAAAGGTTTACAACAGGGGTGTAGATCGAAGAATAATGTTTGATCTGCTCAAACATTTAATAAAAGGTTGAAAATACCAATTGATGATCCCTACCTGGATTGGATCGATCATTGTTGATGAAGAATGCACTCTCCAAGATCTGTTGCATTTGTCGCGCTTCGAATCGACTTGATCTAAAGTTTCTTCATTCGTTGAGGGAATTATCTAGAGGAAGGAGGTGCTCTCACCGATGAATTCAGAAAATTAATGAGGATAACCCTAGCCAAGATTTCATAACAAGGTATTTATAGACATATGGACTAGGTTAAATGAATTAAATTAATTAATTAGTTCAATTAAATTCACTGCCAATGAGCGAGGGGTCCAAACATCCTGTGCCGACTCATTTTATGTTGTGCCTAGGGAAAACACCGCATTCCGAACCAAACCTTAGTCTTGTATTTCCAATTTGATCTACCATTTGAGAGTTATCCCATTTTATTTAATTAACCGTGCATGTGAAATAAAAATATATTTAATATTTTTTATAAAATTAATTCTAGGAACACTGGGCCTTGGATTCGCACGCCGTATCAGCATCTAGCTCTAGAAATATATTTAGAAATATTTCAAAGTATTACAAGGAAAAAACCAGTTCTCTACGCTTCCTGACTTGTTTAATGTTTTTTTCCTGGGGGGGGATTTTTCTTTAATTTTAGTGTTGTTCTATTTTGGATTTTCTAGGTAACATTCATTGATGTGTGTGATGATACAAGTTATGCACTCCATGAAAAATATTTTCTAAGTAAAACATTAGTTTGAAATGATCCAATCATAGTAGTTGGTGGTTCTTATCTTGGATTGAGAAAAGGTTTGATTTTAGAGTATAAATTCCGTTTATTTTACATTTAATACAATTTGAGAGAATCAAGAGTTGTATTTTTAGAAAGTGACCTATTTTTAGACATTTCAATTTCATTAAATATGTATTGTTTTGCACACATTTTTTGAATATGATTCTAAATTTTATGAAAAATCAGAACCCTCTTTGACATATATTATATTTATGAACACATGCACTTGACCTATAAACTTTGTCCCTTCAAATATATTTCAATTCACTAATGTTATACTTTTTATTTTGTAACATGAAATTACTTTGATAATAAGTTCCCTTTAATAAGATACTGCCTGTAAGAATCTTGATTATAAATGACATGTCATAATTTGTTTTATGCTCTATACATTAAAATATGGAGTCTCTATATGTGTAACATAATTTTTTGTCTTTAAAATTAGTGTGTAATCTATGTAAAAATCCGTGTGTGCAATCTGTGTGAAAAATCCATGTGTGTAGTCTCTGTCTGTAAACTCAGTGTGTAATATGTGTCTATAAACTCAGTGTGTAATCTACATTTTTAAACACTGTGTGTAATCTTAGCGTGTAATCTTATTGGGTAATCTATTTGTGCAATCTATGTTTGTGCGTGCAAACTATGTGTAAACTTAAGTATAAAATAAATGTGTAACCTCAGTGTGTGATATGTTTGTACAATCTATGCCTATGTGTGAAAACTGTGTGTAAAATCATTATGTAATCTCATTATGAAATTTGTGTGTGAAATATGTGTCTCTTTGTGCAATATATGTGTAGTCTTTATGTACAATATATGTCTGTAAACTCAATGTGTAATATGTGTCTGTAAACTCAGTGTGTGATCAGTGTCTATAAAATCAGTGTGTAATCTCAGTATGTAATCTCAATGTGTAATCTATATGTGCAATTTGTCTCTCTATTTGAAAACTACGTGTAGAAAAATTGTGTCTCATATCCCAACCACTTTCCACTCTAAATAAATGTTCTTGCATATATTTACCAGTAATATTATCGTTTATAACCAATATGACAACATTATATTTTCCTTGACTTTTTTATTTTCTTTTTAGGAACTCCATTAATCCTGTAATGTTGGTTAACTATTTTTTTAGGAAAAAAGAGCCTCACATTATGTTTTCAATTAACACTTTCAATAATTTCAGCACTATAATGTTTAACCCCAACCAGAGTGTATATTCACTGTAACAAGTTTTCTTCTCATGGATGCTTCATAGTTCCTTGTTGTTGATCATACCTGATTGGGATGATCATCATTGCACTTCTATTTGGCCACAATTGTTTTTACCACAAACAAAATGTTTCTTAACAAAAATCCAATTACTTGATGTATTAATCACATTAAGCTATTGTTGACTCCTAAACTTCCAAACATCAGACAATTCTCTAAAAACTCTTAATATTTATATTGTTTATATTAAGATGTTTCTAAATATTTTATTTATATCATGGAAGCATTTTATTTATAAATATTCCTGACTATAGTACCCTACTAAGATTATTTTTAGAGGACGGTCATTGAGATGAGAACTAAAATAAATAATCTACATGATTGTTGTGGGATACTGTATGTGTTGTTTTCAAATGTGTGAATGATCAATGGAGGATTTTACTCATTCTATCATGATTTAAATTTCTGTTTTTACTATCACGGGAAGAGTTTTTTTTGAGTGGAAAATCTATTTTATTTCATGAATTATGGTGTAATTATATTCCTATGGTACTGGTCTCACCCAAATTTACCCAAGTTTTTAGGTTTAAGAGTTTGTTTGTAGTGTAGCTTGGGTTGTCAAATTCTCAGAGACCTAAGATGAAACCTATAGACACATGAATTCTATGGATTGTTTTGGCTATGAATTGGAAAAATTGGGTTTGATTTGAGATGGTTTAAATTAACACTAATAGACCTAAGTGAATTTAATTTGATAGAATGGGTTGATCCTAGGTTATCACTTGGGGTGGACTGGATGAATTCCTTTTTAAACTATTTTAATTTCATAAATTTGAGATGAGTTCATTCAACAAAGTAAAACTATCATAATCACTTACTAGTTTAATACCTATACACCATAATAGTAATCACCTATACACTTGGAGGATCATTTTTATGATCACTTCAAGTTAAATGTTTATATTGGCACTTGAAGTGTGTGACCTTAAAATTCAACAAGGACGAAGAAGTTTTAATATTTTCAAACAAAATTCTCAATGAAAAATAACATCCAATCCACCCCCTTTCTACTCCCTTGGATCAACCCATAAGCGGGTCATCCCTCCATTGATGCTATGATCTCAATGGAAGCAGGAAGTAGACTCGTGAGGGCATAATTGAAGAAGTGAAAAACAATGAAATAACGAACACTCCACCGTTATTTGAAGGATTTATCTCTTCACTGTGTGAATAAATTCACAACTTGATGAAATGTTATCAAAATATTAAAAAAAATAACATAAATGAGAATAATAATATGTTTTATTAAGAAGCTAAGGTGATTTGAGAAACTTACAATTGAAGAAATACAATTACAACATCAAATTGGTAGCATAACATTAAAATGAAAACATAACTCAAATATTCCTTAAATACTCTAAAACCACTAACTTAAATAGGAATTTTTCAGCCTTAGGATGAGCCTCCAACAGTGTAAGTCACCCCAATTAATGGTTGTAGTCCTAGGTGGGTAGAAAGTTAATGGAGATAATACTTTTCCGCCCTTGAAGAAAATCTGAGCCAGCTTGCATCCACCAAATATATGTGCCAAAAAAATCTTCTATATGGAATAATTGGGGTGGGACATATAAGAATGAAATAAATATCAGGATATCCCCTGATATCTTGTAAAATTTCAACCCAAATTAATGTTGTGTTTTTGATATATGGTTGAAATGGTGGGATGTTTTTCTAGGCTATAAAATCTAGACCATAATGTCATCTTCAAATTGGGATGCCTGGAACTCGATTAAAACATCATAATTAGGTTGAGACACTGCTTAATTAAATGTTTTCCATGATTTCATCTATCTCCGGTTGAAATTTGAGAATCATTGGGCTTGTATCTTGGCCTCTGCAGTCATTTTATTAGGATTTTTTCCATTTCACTTCGCCCAGAATGTGTTGTCATGAAAGCCCACTTTGGTCATCTTCCAATGTGATTCTTCAAGTTCTCTAGAAGAATGAAATATTTCCAATGTAATGGAAAACCTGAAAATAAAATATTAAGTTCAAATCAATATCAGTGGGGGATTAACAATATGTCTCAAAACGAACCAAGTAATAGTGCACTTTAAGGAAAGGAAAACCCCTTGAGGTTCCCTTAAATAAAACCAAAAAAAGATAAAAGGAAAGGAAAAAAATGTACCTGTTTATTTTAGAACACAAAATACTGATACTAGGATCATATAAAAGTTAATATATATATATATATATATATAAATTTTCAAATATAAGTATATATATAAAGAAAATAGAGGATATAAGCACTATAAGCTGTAGGTCAATGGAAGGTGTACTCCCCTATTTCCCTTTGGTCGGAGACCTAAGTAAGTTATCTTAGGCACTCAAATCCTTTTTTCACCCTAAAATGATCTATTCTCACCCCCATATCTCTTATATTTTCTCCTTTCTGTTTGTGTGTATCCTGAAAATCTGAAATCTAAATTTCTATCTACTCCAATGGAGTATCTTCAACATTAACCCAAATTAAAATTTGGATTTAATCAAGTTAGAAATCAATATTGGGAAGCCCATAACTTAGGAAATTTATTTGATCAACACTTGAATGAATACCCCACACCCGATGACATGTACAATAATTTGGATGACGAATGCTTAAAGGATAAATTTCCAGCCCTCTCAAGATGGTTAAAGAGATCATTCTTAGGGAAGTCCATGATGTCCAAACTCCTATCCAACCTAATACACAAAAACTTCTTGAAAAATTGTGTGAACAAATGGATAAAATTAATTCAGAAGCTTCATCATTGAGATTATAACTACAAAGAATTTAAATGGTTATGGAACCCATTCCCACTTAGGTCGTCCCTTCCTCATCATCAATAGAAGAATATTATATCCCAAAAACCTCTCATGAATTCACTGAAGAACCAACCTTTGGATTTGGTATATCCAAATAAGATCAAGGAATTGTTCAAGGGTCTTTAAATCAGGAGGAAAGAGGTTTCCTTTATTCTCATGAGAGAAATTTGAATTCATGGATTGAGTTTCCAAAATATATCTCCATTAATGATCTTTTAGAACTACATAATAGTGAACACTTATAAGAAATCATGAACTCCCAGTTTATACCCATTCATTTCACTGAACCAAAAATTTTTAGGTCAAAAAAATCTCTTCTAAATGAATCAATCAAGATTATTTATGACTCCTAATCTATCTCATGCAATTTGGATAAACCCAAACTTAATCATAAGGGCTTTCTATCCTACCTAAACTTTTCATTCATTGGGGATAGCCAAAACCTTTCGGTTTTTATCATTTCTTCTCTTGATACTAATAAAGGGGTAATGATCCTTAATGTCTTAGGAAATACTATAAAGGTAACTAGATCAAATATTTATGATATTACTTGGATTTTCCCACTCATTGTAGAACACAGGTTTGTATATGAAACAAATTCTAAATAAATAATCACTCTCAATCTTATAGAAGTGGTAAAAAATTTGGTCCTTAAAATGTTGAAAGTTGGTATTGGGTAAGTTAGGGGTTTAATTTGAGCTAACGACTTTAAACTAAGCACTTTTCAGGAGGCAACCTAGCTTCTTTTATTGTTTTCATTTGTTTTTGTTTTTGTTTATATTTCCTTAAATAAAAAAGGATGTTTTTTTTTCAATCAAACTTTTTGTTTTTGATTATTTTTTAGTTAAGGGAACCCATTGGGGTTTCCACTATTCTCTAATGTTGTTTGAGTGTGATATTTAGAAGATTAAGAAGTTGTGTGTTTTCAATGGAAACAAATTCCATCAAGAGTTCAAACCCAATCATAAATCATCCATGAGGAGCCTGCATGTGACAAGGAGATTAAAGGAGTAATCAGGAGCAGTATGAACTTCAACTTCAAACACCAAGTGACTTTGTTCCTCTCTTTATTCACTCAAATTCCTTTTAAAACTCCAATTCTCTTCCTCTACCTCCTTATGAATTTTCTTTTCTTTAAACACTGGGTACAATGTTATTCTAAGTTTGAGGGGGGGGGGTGAAAAAAAGAAAAAAATGTATGTGTCAAATAAAATTTTATGTATGTTAATGGAATGAAAAATTTATTTAACCTTGAACATGAACATACATATTATAAACTTTGAAACTGAATATCACATAATTTTTCATGCATTGATTCTGATTTAATCCATGTTTAAGTTCATGATCATAGATTTTGGGAAGTGTGGCTATCTAATGTGATTTTCACTGTTTATATTTTCATCTATTTAATAAAAAAAATTTCATGATACATGTCATTTGGATTGTGGGGTATTAGTTTGAGTTATTGGGTTCCCATAATAACTGATATAGGTTTGGTGATCATTTTAATTTTAACGCGAGTATTCAAAAAAATACATTGAAAAAAATGTGAAAAAAATAAATTTGCGTGTTGAGCAATGAAATGACCTAATGTGTGGCTTTCAGCACTTGAGGATCATGAATCCATAATTGTCTGGGCAAGAGTTGGAAAATTTATCTATATTTTTGGTAATTTTAATTTTTTTATTGAGTTAACTTGAAATAATGCCTGAGTATGTGATCTTCACTTGGTTCCCTAAGGTCTTTGAGCATGGGAGTCATTGGAAAAGTCTCGCTACATGGGTTGACTTAATTGAGTGCAATTTCAATTACCATGGAAAAATTGAAAAAAATAATACTCATCTTAATATTAAAATGTGATTTCACCCAGAGCTTCCATATTTTTCCCCTTGAATAAAAATTAACCCCATGTCTATTGTGATGTGCAACACATCATCATGATTAATTGAAATTGTATGAAATGTGATGATTAATTTGAAAAAAGGCATGGTCTTGGGCTTGAGATATACTTTTAAACATATCTCGTGTTAAATTATTTTAATGGTTTTTATAATTTTTTGGTATGAGTTCTTTTGGTGAGCATTTTATATTAAAATGTTTTTGGAAAAGGGAATTCAAATTTCATATTTTTGAGATACTTTTTGCTTGGGACTAGAAAAACTCAAGTTAGGGGGGGGGGGTGATTAGCCACTAAAAGAGGATAATATTAATTGTTAATATATGTAATTTTAATATGATTCATCATTCATAAACACCATTTTTAGTGCATTTTACAAATTGAACATTATTTCACATTATGATTGTAATTCCTTCTTAAAATGCACTATTACATGGTACATTTTTGAACACCTACTAAAACACCCAATGGTCTTAATTTTATTTTCATATTTAACTTGAAGGTTTATCATTCCATTGGAAATATTTCATTCTTCTGGAGCACTTTAATAATCACATTTAAAGATGACCAAAGTGGGCTTTCATGTCAACACATTATGGGCAAAGTGAACTGGAAAACAACCCAATAAAATTATTGTAATGGAAAATATACAATAAAAATGTCTATAAAATTTTAACTAGATATATAGGAAATCATGGGGAACATTTAATTAAATATTTTAAATATATAATTCTAATTTTTTAATGGAGTTCTAGGTGTCCCAAGTTGAAGATGAAATTCTGGTCCAAATTCTACATCCGAGAAAAACATCCCACCATTTCGACTATATCTCGCTAAATAAAAATTCAATTGGGATACAATTTTACAGGATGTTAGGGGGAATAAGGGGATTCAAATTTTTATTATATGTCCCACCCAAATTCTTCTATATAGAAGCTAGTTTGGACACATTTTTTGGAGGCATGCAAGTTGGCTACCATTTCGGGTCAAGGGTGGAAAAGTCCACATTCCACAAACTTTCAACCACACTAGGCCTACCATAACCAATTGGGAATACTTGGAATATTGGGGGTTCGGTCCAAGGCTTCCAAAATTCCCAAATAATTTAGTGGTGTTTAAGTGGTTTAAGGATTAATGGTGTATGTTTTCATTTTAATGTTATGCTCTTAATTTGATGTTGTAATTGCATTTCTTCAATTGTAAGTTTCTCGAATCACCTTAGATTACTAATTAAACTTATTCTTATTATTCTAATTTTATATAATTTTTCTTATCACATTGATACCATTTAATCAAGATGTGAATTTATTCACACAAAAAATTGTGACATTCCTTACACAATGGTGGAATATTCATTTTTTATTTGTTTTCACTTCTTCAATTCTGCTTTTATAAGTCAACTTACACCTTCCATTGAGAGCCTTGCATAAATAGAAGGCTAAACATTTTATGGTTTCATTCTAGTGAGTTTATTGGGGCTATATTAGATGTTATTTTATTTTATTAATTTCTTAAATTATTTCTATGGTTTGAGAGTTCCTTTCTTTGACTTATTTTCTTCTCCGTCTTTGCTGACTTTAATAGCTACACATTTTGAGTGATAGTATGATCGAATTCCTTGGAGTTATCATGAAAGTGATCCTATAAGTAAATTGGTGATTATACTTTGAATTTTATGTATATTAAATTAGTGAATGAGGTTTGGGACTTTTGTCATTGATTGGATACCTCTTGAACTAGTGTAATGAAAATTTAGTGTAGATTGGGTTGTTGGTTATCTTTCTAACGAAATCATATATGGTCATTGTACCTTATATTGAAAGTGTTTTGGTTATGTAGCTTCTAAAATTTTAGATCATTGACCTCCATTGGTGGTCCTCCTAAAAGAACATCCTTTATAGAAGGGATGTTTGGGAAATTGTCAGTCTTGTGGTCATGTTTGTCACAAATTGTGCAATCAAGGTCAACAATTTGGTTTTCTTGGACCTTCTCAAGATTGATATCATCGACCTTACTTGTGAGTGTAATAAGTTTTTCCCTGATAATTTCTTATTCCCAAAGAGTTTTGATTCCACCATATTTGGGTGGATTCTCATAGTAAGGCGATGTTCCCCATTTTTAGGTTTGTTTGGCCAGTCCTTCTAGATACTCATAAGCATCATTTATAGAATTGTTTTTGAAGGTTGTACACATCATGTCAATGAATTGTTTGTTTCTTGGACCCAACCCTTCATAGAAAGTATGAAGTTATTATTGGATTGAAAATTCATGGTGAGGTACCATGCTGAGTGTGTCTTTGAACCTTTCCCATGTTTCATAAAATGATTCCCCTTATTTTTCGAAAAAGTTTTGGATTCTCTTTTAAGTGAAATTGTTTTGTGATAGGGGAATTATTTTTTATAGAATTATCTTTGAAATTGGTCCCAAGAGTTGATTTATGTAGGTCTCATATTGTTTAAAAAATTATTTTATTAATCCTTCAGTGAGAATGGAAAGAGACTCATCTTAGATGAGTCAAGTTGATGTGGTAGGCACATGGTTTCAACAATGTCATTGAACTCCTTAACATGAAGGTATTCAATTTTTGACTCTATCCCATAGAAGGTTGGAAGGTGGTTTAGGACATGTGGTTTGAATACATAATGAGATTCACTTAGGGAAGCATTCCTAATGCAAGAGGGTGCATTGGTCTAGGCATGTGTGAGATAGTTAGTCATGGTTTGATCGACAACATTCCCCATGTTTGGGGTAACCTCATTTGGATTTCCATTTTGGTTCCCACCCAGTTTTATGAGTTGGTTTCTTTGAAGAAACTCCATTGGAATGAGATCAATTTTTGAATACAGAGTATTAAGAAGATTAATATTTAATGGAAATATACCCCTAGGTGTACTTGAATCCCCATCCACAGGACTATCCACCCTAACTAAACGGTTTGATTGGTCATGGGTATAGGTGTACATGCACCAATAAAAGTGAAAAAAAGGAAATGAGAAAAGATAAGAGAATCTGAGACGAGAAAAGAGAAATGGTGGAGAGTAGAACGAGTGTTGAGATGTATAACTTGGGTCCCCAAAAATATCACCAAGATTTGGTCTTACCTAAATTTACCCAGGTTGTTAGGGTTAAGCGGTCTCTTGTAGTGTAGTTTGGGTTGTCAAATCCTTAGAGACCTAAGAAGAAACCTACAGAAACAATAATTACATGGATTATTTTGGATATGAAGTGGATAACATGGGTTTTATTTGAGATGGATTAAATTAACACTAATACACCTAACTGAATTCAATTTGATTGAATGAGTTGATCCTAGGTTATTTCTTAGGGCGGATTGGATGAATTCTTTTTTAGACTATTTAATTTTTTAAATTTGAGATGGGTTCATTAAATGAAGTAAAACTACCATCATCACTTACTGGTTTATTACCCACACACCCTAATACTAATCAAATATACACTTGGAGGGTCATTTTTATGATCATTCCAAGGTAAATGTTTGTATGGGCACTTGAATTGTGTAACCTTAAAATTCAACAATGATGAAGTAGTTTTAAGATCTTCAAACAAAATTCTAAATTAAAAGAAGTGATTAGGCATTAAAATAGTGAGAAATAACATCCAATACATCCCCTTTATACTCCCTTGGATCAACCCATAAGTGGGTTATCCCTCCATTGATGCTTTGATATCAATGGAAGGGGGAAGTAGACTCATGAGGGTAGAATTGAAGAAGTAAAAAACAATGAAATAACAAACACTCCACTATTATTTGAAGGATTTATCTCTTCACTATGTGAATAAGTTTACACCTTGATGAAATGGTATCAAAATGTTGACAAAAATAATAGAAAATGAGAAGAAGAATAAATTTTATTAATAAGATAAGGTGATTTGGAAAACTTAAAATTAAAGAAATGTGATTACAACATCAAATTGGAAACATAACATTAAAATGAAAACTTAACTCAAAGCTTCCTTAAATCCTCTAAAACCACTACCTTAAATAGTAATTTTTAAAGCCTTGGGTCTAGCTCCAATAGTGTAAGTCACCCCAGTTAATGGTGGATGGACTAGGTTGGTGGAAAGTTAATGGAGAGAAGACTTTTCCACCCTTGAAAAAAATATGATCCATCTTGCATCCACTAAAAAAATGTGCCAAAATGAGCTTCTAGGTGTCTGAATTGGGTTTCTACATAGAAGAATAAAATTAAGTTCAGGATGTCCCCTGATATCCTGTAAAATTTCATCTCAAATTAATGTTGTGTTTTCTATATATGGTTAAAATGGTGGACTATTTTTCTGGGCCACAGAATCTGGACCATAATTTCATCTTCAACTTGGGACACCTAGAAATCCATTCAAGCATCATAATTAGCTTAGTCCACTGTTGAATTAGATCTTCCCTAGCATTTCTTACATCTCTAGTTCAAATTTTGAGAATCATTGGGCTTGTATCTTTTCTACTATAGTAATTTTATTGGGCTTCTGTCCAGTTCAATTTTCCCAGAATGTGTTGTCATGAAAGCCCACTTTGGTTATCTTCCAATGTGATTATTCAAGTTCTCCATAAAAACTAAATATTTCCAATGGAATAGGAAACTTGACAATGAAATGTGAAATTTAAATCAAGATAAATTGGGGATTAACAACGTGTCTAAAATCATACCAAGTAATAATGATCTTTAAGAAAAAATTACAATCATGATGTGAAATAATGTTAAAATTATAAAATTCACTAAAAATGGTGTTTATGAATAATTAAGGACATGAATATTATAAAATATACAATGAATATTAGCCTCTTTTAGTAGCTAATCAGGTACATTAATCCTTTTCCCTACATGTGTCATTTCTAGCTTCTAAATTTTATATGCATGGAAATATGATTTCCTATATAGTTAGAGAGTAGTTTTCATTACAAAAATATGATCTCTTTACATAAAAATGGTGAAAAAATAATTTTCAAATATATTTTCTACTTTTAAATAACTATTATTAGATTATTTGTTAATGAATATTGTAATACAATTACTTATGTTCTAGATATGTTCTTTGATATTTCTTTTTCTCAAAACTACTATTCTATATTATATCTAAAATCTCAAACTATTTGTTCAATATATTTCTATTTTTTCATTCATTTACACATTTATCATAACACATCTAAATTATATTTTGGTCTTTCCTTTTCATCACTATTATCTGTCCCTTCTATTTCTCAATATCACCTGTCATCTTCTAGATGTTAATATGTATGAATTGAATAAAATTTCTCTATATTTTTCTTTCTTATTAGCTTCATTATCATTCCATGTGAGGTAATAAAACTCAGTTACTTTGACTTTAATCAAGGCATGTCTTGATATATTCTAGTAGAAGTCTTTAAATTGAAAATTAAACATTTAATTTTTAGTTTGGATCATTTTATTTATCCATATTTATTTTGGATTAATTTTTTTGTTCATTTTATTTATCATGTTATGGTCCTGATAGAAGGTAGTGGCACCAATCATATGCCTCATTTTGAAGTTTCATGTAATTATATTTTTTTGTATTATTTCTATTAACACTGTTCATTAATAGCTTACTAATTATATGAATGTTTAATTAATTGAGCCTATTAAGTAGTTTTATATATGTAAGGTAATTAAACCTTGAGCTATATAAAATCAAGAATTATGTCCTCTAATTTAGAGTTGAGTTGATTGCAGGTTATTGAACTAACAAGGTTATTTCACTAGATAATATTACTGGTGTTGAATTGAAAATTGAACTTTTAATTTTTTTAATTTATATCTGAGTTGATGCAGTAGAAGAGATCAACACTAATTTCACCAGATGGTTCAACTTCAAATGATTTTAGAAAGAAGTTCTAAATAAAATTTGAATAGACCAAACTATTTTCATTTGATATGTTCAAATGTTTATTTGAAATGTAATGGATCTCTTTTCAAAATTTGTTTCTATTTTGTTTTACCCGTTAAATATTATTTACTTTTATGTTTATTTCTCTTACGATATTGTATATCTATATAGGTTTTATTAATTAAATCAATATTTTCATTGATTTAATCTTTATCTTGTCTAGTATAATTGCACAAGTGGGGTACTAGTCCATTATAAACACTATAGAGTGTGATTCCAGTACATGTGTCCCTTATATGTCCACCTATCCTTAGCTGCTTGAAACCATCCATCCCATCTTCCCTATTCAATCCCACTCCCCCTCAACCTGATACCTTTCATACCATATTACTATTTAATCACCTACTCCTTCCACTACTAAAGTGCTCATTAGATCATGCAGGTACACAGAGAGGTGGGTGTGAATAAATGTACGAAAGTTTTTACCAATTTACATTTCTTTTATATTACCACTTTTAATTCGAACCACTGAACTTGTTAGAGTGAATGGATCTTCCCTGTTAACAAAAAAATATATCACATGCAACACAGAAAGTAAATCACACTCAGCATACAATATTTTAACAAGGTTCTCCCCCAACGTGGGTGACTACATCCTTGCTGTGTTTGGGATGATCCGAGACACAGATTCTCCACTATGAATGAATCAACAATTACAAGTGGGTTGGTCATGTATCACACTAAAATCATGGTGGACAGGTATGAACCTTTTCCCAAAATTATACTAGCATCCCACCAATGTTCTTTATACTGGAATCCCACCAGTGTTTCACAAATACAACACTTAATACAATGAGAAATATCACAAGAACTTTAAGCTTCTACTATAACACAAAACCAATCTTCCTCTTCGATCCACTAAGAATAAACTGATTCTGCACTTGTTCACTTATAATAAAACACTACGACTACCACTGAATATAATCAACAACATTGTATGCATGTGGGGTCAGTATACTCTACTTAATTTTAAAATATAACACTCTCAATTCAACTCACTGTAATAATATAATGAGAAACTATAAATTTATCAAACTGGAAGTCTTCTAATACAATGCTCCAACTTTGGTCTTAAGAATACAATGCTTACTTAACATGCAATGTATATTACAAGTGAATTTATGAACTGAATAATGAAACCAAATTGCAAAAACTCATTTAATTTTTCACTTCTTAAATTATTTTTATACCATATAAGAAAATATACAGTCCACTATCTTCATGCACGCAAATTACATACTATCTCTTCATTGTTCCATTGTGTATCTTATCACTGATTGAAATTATATACAACGTATGCGCTCAATAGGATGAATGTACATTGTCTTGCTACCTTCAATACATGATATTCTCACTATTCTCAATACTGCCTCTTCATTATTATTTGATCCATGCACACAATAAACACTTCCTCAACCTCACATTCACTTTGTATGAACACACTCACCACCACGCTTCTTTCATGAAAACCCAAACACACACAATTCCTTTTGTACACTCCTCATTCACATACAATATTCTTATAATCTTTATGCATGCATATTATATTCATCATGCTTCACTACAATTGATACTAAATTTCACACGGCTTTACTTGTATGAGCTTATTCATATAGTTTTGAATGATTATTCATTTACGTATGCATACAATTATCCACTCACTACAACATACACACCCCTGTGCACATTAGTCTTTTTTACGAGACAAACTATCAATGTGTGTACTTCCTTCACGTGCTAGAATAGGATACACAGTGTATGCATGTAAATAAAAGATGAGTATGTTCCCTTTTTAAACATGTCACACAGATCAGAATGAGTTGCGTGCAATAGTGTGATACATTGTCTTCACTCCTTCACCATATAGTATACGGAAACTGGGTGAACTTCACAGAAGGTATGGGAGACTCCTAAAGCACTATCCTGAGTGATTCACAGAAAATAGTTTCTTCGTGAAGTTAAAAAGTTTGTAAAGAACATATTGTTTGTATCACATAACCTATTCTCCTTCACGCAAGACAGAGTGAGCATGAAACTTCTTTTCACAAACCAAAGTGATAACAGAGACTCAATTCACTGGAAAACCAAATATCTCAAACTCAAAATGATTGAATCGAGTGTAGGACTTAGTATTTATATAAAACACACATCATCTCAGAATCTTCTATAATCACTAAGACCCATTCGGTTTTTACTTAAGATACGTGATCGTGAACCATCAATGTCACCACATAAAATACCATTTTAAACTCACTACAAAACTTCAGTTCAGTCTTCATTTTGCGATGCAAATGAATTTGCATCACATTTTTGCCATCCTTGGATTTTTAGAATGATGAAAAAATTAAGGGAGGCCTTGGATAGAGCCACTATTGACATTTACATGGAGATTCTGATGAGAATAAGATTCTTGAACCAAATACTTTGGTGGATTTCTAGAGAAGAAGACATAGAGAGGGAATCGAATAGTCTAGATAGATTAGATCAGATGATTCTAGTTCTTTCTGGGTTTTTAAACAGCAGAACTCAACTGAGGAGATCAGACGACCTAGAAAATTCGATCAAGAGATCACACAGTTTTGGATTATTTGGCGCAATCCCATATCAAAATGCATTATTGTTGATCTCCTTCTTATAATACTCAGTGAAAAATATTTAGTTCAGAATTATTCTCTTCCTCTCCGATATCACCCTGTATTGGTTCTTTGGGCGCCCCTCTACACCCACCTCTACTGTTGTGCCACCCTACATGGTGGAGCTACATTTTCTATCCCATGAGCCCTTGTGGGCATGCACCTGCATGATTCAACCGCTACTATGATGGATAGCCAAAGGTAGAGCTTGGTTACCCTTATGGTCCTGTTCCCCTTGGCCGGCATGGTGGAGAACATTTTAAGTAAGGACCATAAAATATACTTAGCAAAAAAAATTCTAAGTAATATAATGAGCCTTCTTCAAATGTAATAAAAAACCAGCTTACCAAACCCCATTCTCAAAATTATACCAAAAATAACATTAAAAACTTAGTCATGAAAAATAAATCACTTCTGTATGGAATATTCAATTTATTCTTCAAATAATTGTTATAAAAAATGCGCCAACTCAATTTGACCACTGAAACATGCCTTTTAAACTTAAATACCTTCTCTAAAATCATTATATTTATGTTTCTTCATTAGAATCAACTCATTAAATCAAATCAAAACAACCTTTCCAACTATGAGTATATGTCAACAATAATTCAATGAAAAAACACCATCCTCCAATTAATGTCACATTGAATTTCTCTCAAACAAATTTGTTGAAAATAATTACAACACAAATATTTACTCTAAAATCCATTTGGGTTCTTCAATTGCCTTCGCCTCCCTATCTCCTCAACCCATGCCTTCCAACCTCCTCCCAACCCACCCCTTCCCATTTCTGATGCCCAACCTTCATGCCTCTGAATACACCTATATCTCCTCCTCCATGTTTTTCTACCCTATTAGAGTTTTCCTCTTTGTGTGTTTGAAGGAATCTCGTCCCATATCTTAATAAGAAACCCTATCTATTTCAGTATCATCTCTAAGTCAGTTCACCTTGGGTTTCTCTCTTACAAATTCATTATGTAGAATGTCACCTTCCACCAAAACCTTCTCACAACATCAACATCTTGGTTGGAATTGAACTCATAATAATTTCTAAATTTCTCTCACATTGTTTCTTTAGATGGGCTAGATAAAATATGGATAATGAATTTGACAAAAATATTTCTCTCTAATATACATATACTAACACATCATCGATCTATGGATATCTTCTACACACACTACTATACCTGTATATTATTTATCTTCGCAAACTAGAATCGATCTCGTCTAAAGAGATTTGATGCTTCTCTAAGATTCCTTACGTGTAGTCTCACCTGAACTCCATCCCCTTTACCTTGGAACCCACTCACATCGATCCAAAGATTCAATAGATCTTTACTTAAACTCTCTTCACCTCTATATATGAACTTTATCTTTAGTTTATGTTTTAGTAATTTTCAATAGATGATGTTCGCCAAACAACTTTGGTGAAAGTTTCTAGATAAGTCCCAAAATCTTCTTATTTTATTTGTAATTGTATTAATTTGACCATAAAAACTATTTTCTATCAATTTCTTATTTATTAAGTCTTTTTTATAGTTTGAAATATGTTTTCTTATTTCTTTAACTATGATATTTTGAATTGAAGTATGGTGTGCTATCAAATAATTGGACAACCATTATGTTTTCTGGTTTAAAATGAAAAATGTTTTGATGTGTACTTGACATCATTTATAAGGACAAATGACTTGAATATTATTTTAATTATTTTTAAAGTTAGATTCAATTATATTATTCATGGTTCATTGTTTTCATAGTGTATTTGTAGTTAGTGATTTTATTATTTTTTAGTTATAACATCCAATCATAAAAAATTTTGTAAATAATTTTCCATTAAATTTAATATCAATGTTTATATTTTTATTTTTTTCAGCTAATTTTTATCCAAAAAAAACTTCCTTATTCAATACATTTGACTATTTTACTATTTTTTATAAAAATGTAAGTGTTTTATTTTTTAAAGTATGACCATTATGTTTTCTGGTATAAAATGTAGAATGTTTTGATGTGCACTTGACATAATTTATAAGGAAAAATGACTTGAATATTATTTTAATTATTTTAATATTAGATTCAATTATTTTATTCATGGTTCATTGTTTTCGTAGTGCATTGGAAATCAGTGGATTATTTATTTTTTAGCAATAACATCCAATCATGAAAAATTTTGTAAATAATTTTTAATATTAGTGTTTCTATTTTTATTTGTTTCAACTACTTTTTACCCAAAAAAACTTCCTTCTTCAGTACATTTGAATATTTTACTATTTTTATAACAATGTAAGTGTTTTATTTTTAAATTACTGTCAGTCGTTTTGATACCTCAAGGGAATTATAAAATTGCAGGCGGTTATTCGTGGGTACCTAACAAGGTGCTAAGATATTTCCACTTTATATTGAATATGGTAGAATATTTAAATTATAGGTATTTATTTGTGGTAGATGTATTCAGTTTTATGATACTTTGATTAAAATGAAAAAATTAATTTAGTAATATCTATTTAAATCCTACAAATAACTTATTTAATTAAAAATTTATCTATAAAATTATGTTTTTCTTCTGTTAGAAATCCTTTATGTATTTATTTTCTATATTTTACATGATTATTGTTGAATGTTCAATTAAGATGATAATCTGTTGGATTTAGGAGTATTGATATCTCATTTAAAAAAGTTATCATCTAATGTTTTTTTGTGAAAGTATGTTACTGCTATAATGATCTATGTATGTTCTACCATGTGGTACATTTACTTCGTCTCTATGAAATCCTCCTTTGTAATTTCATATTTTACCCACATTTACTTTTTGAATTATATTTTTTGAAAACTAAAAAAAATATATAATTTTAATCAACTATAATAGAAAAATATAATCAAATTTTCTATACTTGAACAAAGATGAATAAAAATTATATAATGATATGTATACATCCAATAATTCCAAACCAACTGTAAGAAACAGTGTTATACACATATTTTCACTCTATAAAAATTTCAAGGGTTTTTTCATATAACCTTTTAAATGATCTATGATTTCATATCAAATAGAAATTTACACTACTCACCTACTTGGATATCGAGATATATATTTAGTCATACATTTGTTCTGGTTTCATTTTTTAACCTACTATCTCCAGTAAAATTAATGATAGGAGAAAAGAACACTGAATATATTATATCTCTATGAGTTTCATGAAAGTTTCATTAAAAATAATATAGAGCCATGAATATTTCATTAGGTTTTAAGTAATATAATATAATTTTATTATGATACATTAACTATTAGTATAATTTATTTCACACAATCTATATCCATACTCTAATCCTTCCCCCAGGTTTTCTCTCGTTACCTCACTAATGAGTCTCTCTTAATTTCCAGATCCCCTAAGTAATTTAGGTCATACCTCTTCCCTTCTCTTTCTATCCTCAATGAAATTAAATTGATCCATGAAATCTCCTTCATCTTCCTCCATCAAACCATCATGTCCCTCATCATCCCCATGTTCAGCTTCTCCCTTTGACCTAATGGATAGACAAAGAGGAATGCACTAATGTTCATTTAACTTAATCACCCCCCTCTTCCATGATCGATAGTGGGGTGGAGAAGTTTGATCCTAAAAATGATTATTTTGATCCAGGTAGGCATAATTTCATCTTCCAAGTACCAACTAATTCCAAGTCTTCAGGCACTATGACCATTGTCTTATAGGCATCAACTTTAAAAAAAATGATTTTTCCTATTCAATTTTTATTTCCATAATTATAAAATCATATTCATCATTATTTTGATCATCATTGATTATTTTTTACATATAATTCATTCTAATTTATATTTAGAAATTTTGTTTTTCTCTTCAATTTAATCTGTGAGTTCATCATTTATAATCCCTCAATAGTATTTGAATCTATTTGATTTTTAACATGAATCCCTATTTAATTCTTATCACTACACACTTACTGTATTTGATTCTTGTCATGATTTATGAGTTTTGATTAATAATTTACAAGTTTTATTTTATTCCTAAATTTTTTTGGTAGATTTTTTGTATCATAATAAGCAAATTATGCAGAAATGTTGAAAAACAGAGACATTGATAGCTTTTCTTAAAGCATAGGGGAAGAATGTTATGAAAGATTATAAAATGGTTTGACACAACATCCTATAATTTTTAGAATTACTTATAATGATTTATATTTTCCTTACAATATTGAGACTTCGTTAACCTCATAGGTATGATTTCTCTCCTTCCATATTTTACTTCGTAGTTGAGAAATACTAATCACTATGGGTTATCTCTCTAAATTATATTACATTCCTTATGCATGAACCCCCTGATTCTCTATCTTTTATCAACATTCTACATCCCATAGTATTTTAAACTGGAACTTTTATAGATTCCATAATACGTTATTCTATTTGACAACAGAATCTCTAAAGTGTGATAGGCCTACCAAGGTATGTTTTCTTCCAATCATCATCCATATGAATACCGCAATATAGAAATTATGAAATGTGTTCCTTCACTAAATTATTTTATTCAATACACTATATATTTGTTTATTTTGTAATTAAAAATGTTAATTTACCTATCAGGAGATACACAGTTTAGTATATGTTATTGGACATGTTTACAAACATTAAGATAATCTGCTGTGTGTTTCTCACTATTCAAAGAACTGATTAATAATTTTTTTCTCAATTCAATGTATATTCAATATTTTTCACTATAGTGTATTCCAATTAGTTTAGAGTTTCATATTTTATAATTATTTATACCACACTATGAGCTAAAAGCTCAATTATTTCCTTTCATAAAAACCATCTCATAAATTATAAATTCTGATCTATATTTTATAGAATATTATAAAATGGTTTGATACAACTTTATATAATTTTTATAATTCCTTACAATGTTTTAGATTTTCCTTAAAATATTGAGTCTTCCTCATTATCACATGTATGATTTCTCTCCATCTATTTTTTACTTCACAGTTGAGAAATACTAATCTCTCTAGGTCATCTCTATGAATTCCAATCCTTTCCCTATCTGAAAACCCCCTTATTCTGAATCTTATATCTACATTCTACTTCCCACAGTGTTTTCAACCAAACATTCTATAGATTCCATGTTTTGTTATTTCATTTAACATCCGAATCTCTACAGCGTGATATGCCTACTGAGGTATGATTTCTTCCAATCACTGTTGATATAAATACTGTAACATATAAATTATAAAATATTTTCTTTCACAACATTGTTGGATTTTATATATTATATTTATCAATTTATTTATCATTTTAGATTTACACTATTCCAACATGACCTTCATTTTAGGTATTATATTCAATACACCATACATTTTTTTAATAGTTAAAAATGTTAATTTCCCTATCATGAGATACATAGTGCATATATATGTTATTGGATATGTTTTGAAACATTAAGATAATCTTCCATGTGTTTCTCATTGTTCAAATAACTGATTAATAGTTATTTGATCTGAATTCATTTTATATTTAATATTAATTCTACAGTGTATTCTGATATGTTTAGGGGTTTATATTTTAAAATTATTTATACCACAATAAGAGCTAAAAAAATAATCAAATTATTTCATTTCACAAACCCCATCACATAAATTATAAATTCCAGTTTTCTATCATAATAATAGAAAAAATTAAATATATTTATTGGTCTTAATGAGATATATTATAATATATAGATAAATTCTATGTTATGTAGGAGTTTTTTAATGTAAATATACCATACCTTTATTTCTGGTATTATATTCAGTATAATATAGATATGTTTATTATTGATTTTCCATTTCAAATTATATAATTTTACTAATATGAATTTCACTATTTTATTTTTTTTACTGGATTTTATGGAATAATTTTACTCTCAAATGAATAGATTTTACTACTTTGATAATGGTTGAAGTATCCAAAATTAGAAAACTATAATTTCAAATTCCTATTACTCCATACATCCTAATGTATAAGATGTCAAAAATTGAAAAGGTGAAAAACATTAGCTTATTATTTTGGTAGGCACTGAAAACTATTAACCAATAATCATTTTCATTTTTTTTCTTTATATCTATATCAATATTCAATGTCTTCATTTTGTTTATTTAATTGAACATAATACCAAATCCCTTTTGGTCATGTACCATTCATTTTTTCCAAAACAAACATAGATAGTTTCTAATTTTACTTAAACTATTATGATTAAGATTACAATTTATTTATAATTTTCTAATTTTATAATATATTATATGTTTACATTATTGGATATCATACCTATGTTTCTAATGTTTTTTTCATGTATTTATTCATTTATAATTTTCTTAATGCAATCTAGTGCTTGTATTTGTTTTATTACTACATTCATTACATATTATAGCGTTCAAGTTTGAATGAAACGATGCTAATGTTAAATCCCAATATATAGACAGTGGAAACCCTCTAAAGATGGTGCTGTATCTTCAAAATTCTCTCAATTTTACTCCTTCTATATGGATTTTCCTTTCATGTCATTTCTTATTACATGACTTCTTAATCACATTAAGTTTCTATTAACTCCCAAAATTACAAATATTATCTATTTATATGAAAACTATTAATATTTATATGGTTTCTATTAAGATGTTTCTAAATATTTTATTTATATCATGTCAACCTTCTATTTATAAATATGATCTACTGCATTACCCTACCAAGATTATTTTCAATGGATGATCATTGAGATGAGAATTGAAATAAATAATCTACATGAGTGTTGTGGGTTACTTTATGTGATATTTTCAAGTGTGTGAATGATATATAGAGGATTGTACTAGTTCTATAATGCTCTAACTTTCATTTTTTACTATCATCGATAGAGTTTATTTTGTTTTGGAGTAGAACATCTCTTTTATTTCTTTAATTATAGTGTACTTATCTTCATGTGGTATATTAATGTTTTTTCCTTACATGTGTCATTTCTAGCTTCTAAAGTTCATATAAATGGAAATATAAATTCCTATATGGTTATAGAGTAGTTTGTATTACAAAAATATATACTCTACATAAAAATTGGGAACAGAATAATTTTCAAAGATATTTTATACTCTTTAATAACTATTATGAGATTATTTTTTAATACATGTTGTAATAAAATTACTTATGTTATAGATATGTTATTTCATATTTCTTTTAATTAAAACTAATATTCTTTACTATATCTAAAATATCAAATTGACTATTTAATATATTTTAGTTTGTTCATTCATTTCCTCCTTCATCATAGCACATCTAACTCATCTTTTGGTCTTTTGTTTTCATTACTATTATCCATCCCTTATATTTCTCAACATCACATGTCATCTTCTAGAAGTTGTTAGTATTTATTAATTGCATAAAATTTATCTATATTTTTCTTTCTTATAAGCTTCATTATCATTCCATGTGAGGTAATCAAACTTAGTTACTTTGAATTTAATTAAGGCATGTCCTGATATATTCTAGTATAAGTCTTTAAATTCAAAATTAAACCTTTCATTTTTATTTTGGATCATTTTATTTATCCATGTTTAGTTTTTATTAATTTTTTGATTTTAATTTTATTTATCATATTTTGGTCAAAATGGAAGGTGGTGGAACCAAGCATATTCCTCATTTTGAAGTTTCATGTAATTATATTTTTTTATTATTTCCATTCACGTCTTTCATGAATAGATTAAAGATTCCATGAATGTTTAGTTACTTTATCCTATTAAGTATTTTTATATATGTTTGGTCATTAAAAATTGAACTATATAAAATCAAGTTTCTCTAATTTAGAGTTAAGATGATTGCAGGTTACTGCACTAACAAGGTGATTGCCCTAACAAGGTAATTGCACTAGAAAATATTTCTAGTTTTGAATTCTAGATTAAACATTCCATTTTTTTCTAATTTATATATGAATTTATGTAATAGATGAGGTTAACACTAATTTCACCAAATAGTTAAACTTGAAAGGATATTAGAAAGTAGTTCAAAAGAAAATTTGAATAGACTGAACTACTGTTATTTGATATGTTCAAATGTTTCCTTGGAATGTAATGGATCGCTATTTAAAAACATGATTCTATTTTGTTTTTTGTGTTAAATATTATTTTTGAATTTCTTTATCTTCCTATATTGCATCTCTCTATAGGTTTTATTAGTAAAATCAATGATTTCATTAATTTACTCTCTATTTTATCCCGTGTAATTTCACAGGTGGGGTACTAGTTCTAATTAAATTAAGATATAATTTTCTCATGTAATCCTCTATAATAATTGGGATGTAATTTTTTCATTATAATTTTTTCTAGTTTTTTATTGAATTTTTATAATATAACTTTTCATTAAAATTTTCCACTTTAATTTTTTCCATTGGGTTTTATAATAAAAATTTAAAATAAAACTTCTTAATAGTAATTTTCACCTATTTCAATAGGAATTTCATCATTTTAACTTTAGGGTAAGTTACCCTAAAAGTTTTGAATGGAAATTTTCAATTGAAAATCACACTAATTAATTTGATGAGAACTTTTTAATAGAGTTTTAATTAATTAGAAATGGAATTTCTAGATGTTATTTTATAACATAATATAGACTAGAATATGGAACCTTTGGATTCCATTTTACAAATAATGGTTATTTTCTTATTATTTTGTCCTTGGAACTTTTGGTAATTTTTTTTCTCATAATTTTTTAATAGAAGTAGTCACTAAAAATTTTCATGAGAAATTTCCCCCATGGGGGAAGCCTAATGGAAATGTTTGGATGTTTGAATCCCATTGGTTGTAGTCTTAGGTATAGGTAATTTAACCACAGTACAGTTTAATGCTTTGGTAGTGTAGGGTAGTGTGCAGAGTCTAGTTTTACTCAGTTTAATCATAGGTGTTGCAGTAGAGACTCAAGGTACGGTACACCTATATAGGAATGAGCTAAACCAGGAAGAGATTTGAACTATAATAGGGGTCTACAAAAAAAATTATAAGAAAATTTCATCAAATTATATATTGATAAATTTATGAAATAAATTTCAATAAGAATTTCTATTAAAATATATTGACAGAATGTTTTCATTGGAATTTTTTAATTGAGATTTTCACTAATTTTTTTGAACCCATCAATTTAATAATTTAAATGATTTATTTTCAATTTAAATAATGATTAAAAGTTATGATTTTTTTAAAATTAAATTTTATTTATCTAATTATCATAAATATTGATTTTATTTCACTGGAAAAAATCCAATAGATTTTCATTGGATATAAGAACATTTAATTAGACCTAAGATTTAAAAGTTATTTTACTAATTTATTTTTCTAGTTTAATAATCTGTTTAAAATTACAATAGTTTCAAATTAATTAAAATTTGATAATTAAGTATTTAGTTATAAATTAATAGTCAATTGAATGATGTTTTAATTTCTTGGGATGATTATTTGTGTGTTGAGTTTGGATGGGATATGTGATGCAGATCAAAATAAAGTAAGGTGATAAAGAAATTGAAATATTTAATGAGGTAATGAAATTGTTTATATTATTAAATTAATTATTTTATTCAATAAATATTCTATTTAATTTATAAAATATAAAAGTTTAATTTAAATCATAATTCATTTTTTTAATTTTTTCATTTAAAAAGGGAAATTTATCTTTCTCATACTCATTCCATCCAACTTCACTCTTAATTTATTATTATTATTCTCTTTCTCTCTCATCTGATCGTGGACTCTCCCTCTCCTAAATGTGGTTGAATTTATTTTTATCAAGGGACATATAGAAAACTTCTCCTTTATAGAGATCTAAAAATTTCATCCATTGAATTTATAAATTTTAAGAAGTATTCTTTGACCATGAGAATTGAAGGAGTGAAATAGTATATTAAATAATCTTAAAAGTGAATTTTGAGTGTACTATTCGTTTTAAAATGAATAGTTTACCTTAGGGTACAAGTTTTTGAAGGGTTTTGAATGATACTAATAACACTTATTAGCTCAAGTGGAAGGGATTAAACCCATGTCTGAGGATCACCCATACAAAAATAATATTAAAACTGCATATAAATATAAATAAAGAAGTACCATAAATATGATGTACCATTCACCAAAGAGTATATGCATCATTTCAATCACTATTGCTTGGGGTTGATAGATATCACTTAGAGAAACCAAAAGACATCCTATCTCTGAAGGTATCTACAGGTTGAGAAAAATCACAAATCAAATATATGATATTCTCCATCATACATGATGTTCTATAATCTCATGTGTAAATGAGGTATAATAAGAGAGCCTTGAGAAAAGGGAGTTTTGACTGAGCACACAAGAATGCACCACACATACTTCCATCTCATGGTAGTAGTTTATATAGGATCTAGAATACGCTACTCAATAATTTTCATTTATTCAAGCGTTACAACGAAATAATAAATTCTTCGACTAGTATATTCATTCATCACATGAATTTTTCACCTCTCATACATTTTAATCTCATGAAACGATATAATAAATGATAGCATAGGTGGAGGACTCACTCAAATGGTAACTGTCTATCATTTGGATGTAAAGGATGTATCCTATATGAAACGATATGTCCTTATAATGCATGAAAATCATAATATTTAGGAAAAAAATATAGATTATATATAGATATCAAATATATATATATATATATATATAAATATGGTTTTAGGGAATATCTTATTTAATCTCCCACTTTCACTAAATCCTAATAGACTTTGTATCATTTCATATTATATTGTATCATGTACAATAACTTATGAAATAATATACAAAACTCTTTCATATATTTTCCAAAACACTTTCATAAAGTTTTAATTAACTTCACCTTGTATCGCATCATATGAAATACCTTGTGAATATACATCTAAAACAATTTTGGATTAAATCTATTTTTTAGAGTGTATCTCTGAGTCAAACTCAATCCTTATTCATTCAACCACAAAGTGCGACCCCACATGCATTTCTAGCATTGCAAACAAATATGAATCTCCATATTCATATATGTAATCAAAGATAGGCCTCTAGAAAAATTTCAATACTACTCAATGTATAAAGGGATCTAGCATTATCTTCATCAAATACATGTATCTCTATACCTATGTCCACCAATCTGTATCATATGTAAACATATATTCTAATTTTCCCCTTTTTCCAAGATATCGAGTGACCATGAGACACACAACATGTCAATCCCATATAAAGAACTCATTTGTTCTCAATTCTCAGAGTGTAAACTGATCTAATTAATGAGTACATCACATTTTATTCATCCTTATGGATAATCACATCACATTTCCCTTATCCAGAAAGATAAAAAATATCTAGGTGTGGCCTCACACTCTCATTGCCTATATCATTTGAGGGCCCAACTGTCATACTTGCCATATAAGAGGACAAATCCCATCTTAGTTAAGCTCCAACTGAAGACATGATCAACAACATACATAACCACCCCCGTATTAGCTAATTAAATATGTATACTTTCATAATTAAGGTATTAATACATGAGGGATCTTATTCTATGTATCTATCCAACCTCTAGTAATAGGGACACAAATTTGATCCATGCACCCCTAGTATACCAAAGACATCTATATGAAACTCCTTGTGGTATAATTTATAGGTCATCCAATGCACATAATAAACCTCATTCTTTATTTTGTGCCTCATGAGCGTATTCTATATCTCTATATTAGAATCCTACTCACGATAGCCTTAACATTTCATCAGAACCTATAATACTCCATGATGAACATCAGTTAGGGATAAACTCAAAGCCATACTTTGAGAGGTCTATTATCATTTCACTTCAAGAAATGTATATCTATATATAAATTTATGTATCCAACATGAAAGAATGATAAAATGTATATTGCCTTTAATATGTTACATTTTAATATTATTAAACTCTTTAAGAATATTTAACAAAAACAGTATAAGCATCAGTGTATCATATCATATATGACAAATAGCAAGACCAACCATATGTTTTCTATACTTTCTGAGTTTTGCTGACTAATTACATCATATGTAATTCATGTCAAATATCTATGTTAACATCTGAAAAAATACTCTCACTAACTCTTTAGTGAGAAATGTCTATAAAGTAACCATGTTAGAATAATAGTAAGAATTATAAATCATATTCCCAACTCTTCAACTCCTTGAATATATTCAAACTCCTTAATTTCACAACACCAAATGTTATGATGCCAATTTTCTTTTCTAATTATAACTCTTTATAAGTTCATCATTATTTCCCTTGGAACCCTATTCCATCAAATTGTTTCCTTGAAATAATGTAACAACTTACATTATTATTTATTGTATCTCCTAAAATCTTTTAAGATAAAGTGAAAATTACTTTAATACGTCAACTAAATGTAACTCTTACACTTTTATTTACCACTACAACCTAAAATTTTTAGGATAAAGTGATAACCACTTTTTTATGGTAACTAATGTAATTATTTATATTTCTATTTATTGTTATACCCTAAAATATTTTAGGATATCAAGTGTAATTCACTTTTAATTTTGACTAGTACAATCCTTCAAGAAATAATGTCTTCCACTTTTCATGGTAAATAAATGCAACTCTTTACATTTTTCTTTATCGTCACATATCCTAAACTATTTTAGGATATTGATTAAAAACCACTCTAATTTTTTACTAGTATAATACTTCAGGAAATATAGATATTCACTTTATAAATGGTAACTAAATGTAACACTTTAAATTTTTATTTACAATCATTTATACTAAAAATTTTAGGTTATTAAGTAGAAATCACATTGAATTAAGATTGGTGTAATCCTTTATTTGTTAACTTTAAACTTATTTAAGTCCAAACATACCCCCACCAGCCTCTTAGATTATATTCTTTTTAGAATATCTTGCTAAGATATAAAAATCTTTTCATGTTATGAAATAAAATTTATTTCCTTTTTAGTATAAATATTTAACAAATAAACTATTATTTCCATATCATATATGATATTATATGTGTTTTAAACATTTAATTTTGAAAATAATACAATTAAAATATACCATAGATGGGAGGTGGGAGCATATTCTCATATATTTTAACAAATATTTGGATAAATAATTTTATCCATATATTCTCTTTAAAACATGTTATAGAATTTGATGAATCATAAACCATGTGTATTTAATTAATCATCTCATGTTGTTCATAAAAACTATTTATTATTGAACATTTTCTCTCAACACATAAGAGAAATGTGATGAAGATACATATCTTTCATTTAGATTCACTTGAGATTGATAAAATCCTCTATATTCAAATCCTTGATATAGAAACTATTTACTTAATATCATAAATATAAACTACAAGATTAATCAATTCTTTGATTTTGAACTCCTACATATTTTCAATACTTTGTAAAATATACACTCGATATCACATACCTTTCAAAATAAAAGAGTTAATTTCTATAACATCTATACCTAACATGGAAATTACATGGAGTTTAAAAAACTTCTTCAGGTATATCTTGAATAATCCAATCATATTTAATTATTACTCTTCCTTCCCAAAAATCCTAGGTTTCAATGACCTTGATTAGACTCTTGAAGAATTATTGTTTAACTTTTAAACCAAATTTTATTCTTCCATTATGAACTTTTACTATCTATACAGTACTTTAGAAACTAGAAATCATATGCCTAGTTCATACATATTCCCAAGAATTTGAGAATACTAGGAAAAAATTATTTTAATTCAATCATATTGTTAGATTTTTTTCATAGATTATAATCACTACTACAAATATGGTCTTTATCAGTGCTAGAAAAGGGCATTAACAGTGATAGAAAAGCACTGTTAATTGAGGCGAAGATGGGGGGGGGGGTCCCTTTTACCAGCGCTAAATAATGGCTGATAAAAGGGGTCGTTTATCAGTGCTAAAAAAAGCACTGATAAAGGACTCTTTTATCAGCGTTTTTTTAGGGTTAATAAAAGTAAAAAAAATTAAAAATAAAATAAAAAAATATTTCTGCAATTCGGGGAGGGGCTTCAACAGCACCCCACCCCCAACACCCCAACCTGCATGCCCCAGCCACACCCCAGGCCTTTAATAGCACCCCTACCCCCTTTAATAGTGCTAAGACTTATTCCCCACCCGCGCACCGCCCCTCCCTCTCCCGAGATTTGAACTCGAGACCCCTCACATGCACGCCTAACACTTTTCCACTCCTCTATTTCGCCTTTCTCTCCATTTATTGATATATATATCTATTTATATATATATATATAGTTATAGTTATTCGTATATTAATATATATATAGTTTTATTAATATATATATAGTTATATTAATTTATATATATATATATATTTATTCCTATATTAATATATTTATATATTAATATACTAATATATATATATATACATACATACATATATATAATAATATTTATATATTTATATATTTATTTGTATATTGGTATATATTTATATCTATTTAGTTATATTTTTATCCATATATATATTTATATATTAATATATATTTATAAGATCGAATTTAAATATATTTATAAAATATGTTTTTTTTGTGTGTGTATAAATAAATAAATAAATAAATACATATATACAACATGCACACACACACACACATTATATGTGTATATGTAAGTATAATTATACATATTTAAATATATTTACAAATATTATATATTAATATGTATATACATATGTTTAGAATATATAGATAATATATATCAGTTTGTCAATACAGACGCACATAAATACACACACACACACATCATATAGGTATATAAATATAAATATATTTTTATTTTAAATAAAGTGGATATTAGTTTTTTATTTAGATAAGCCTTATATATTGTGAAATATACTTTATATGTAAATATGATTAATTATTTATTTATAAAATTAAATTTTTATGGGTGAATATATAAAAAATATGTATATATTGTTATATAATTGATTATAAGTAACATTACATTGTGAAAAACGATAAAATTTCAAATCCATAATATCAATATAAATGTAAACCCTCAGAATAAATTCATTCCCCAATGAAAATGGTCAAAAAGACCCCCTGAAACGAGGCTGAAATTCCATTGAATGTTAAAAAATTTGGGTATCCAGACTAAAAACTCAGTTTTGGAGGACTTATGGGACTTTTTTGGCCTCTACAAATGTAACACAAGGTTTCCTTGGGTCATAGCGTGTAGATCTCATCGCAGACTTCGATTTGATATGCTGTAGAGATCAAACGGACACCCAGATAAAAAGTTATGGCCGTTTGAAGTTTGAGTTACATTTTCAACTTATTTTAGATCTTTTATTATTTTTTTGATTTTTTATGTCTTCAAATTGTTATTAAATGATTATTAGTCGATGATAATTAGCAAATATTTAATTAATAATATTTTTTAAAATATTTTAAAGCCATTTTTACTAAATTTATTATATATTAAATGTAATAGTCTATTTATACTTATCCAGAACATATTTAAAAAACATATATTATATTTATATCAATATAAATATACTTATATATCAATATATTATTTTTCATGATTTTTTTTGAAATATACACTTTATCAGCGCTAGGAAAAAGCGCTGATAAATCCCTCCCTTTATCAACACTACTAAAAAATCACTGATAAAGGGGGGCCCTTTAATAGTGCTAAAACACACTAATAAAGGGTCACTTTTAACAACGCTTTTTTTAGCGCTGATAAAGTCACCCCCTTTATCAGCGCTTTTTTTAGTGGTGTTAAAGGGTGGTACTGCAGAAACCCTATTTTGTGGTAGTGAATCATATAAATTCTATAACTAGAAAAATCCATTTTTTGTTCCCTAGTATGGTATAAAATTAAATAAATCATAAAACATGTGTATTAAAAACACACATCTCATTTTATTTATACAACTATTGTGTATATGCTCTTATCAAGATCTAAATGATATAAAAATACACATCTTATGACAAGTTTATCCAATATTATAGTATCCAAGTTATCAATACAGTAACTTATTTGATCCATTACTCAAAAGTAAACTTCAAGCTTCAATTATTTTCATCTTTTGACCTTATGTATATTTACAACACTTTGTAAAACATAAAATTGATATCATATATCTGTCAGAATAATAGAATTGATTTCTAACCAATAAAGTTTTAATGAAACTATTAGTCTCATCGAGTCTGCATCATATTAAATTATATTGAATTTTATTTGACATACTCAATCATATTGAGTATGTGAGACTAGAATTCCTTAAATCATTGATGTACCCAATCATATTGAGTATATGAATGGAGACTAAGATTCCTTTGGTCATTTTTCATCTAATTACTTTGAAACCTTTAATGAATCACTTTCTACTTCCATAAACATATAGATTCACTTGTTGAATAATTTCAACACATGGTTACTCAGGAAGGAACTATTCTGACCCACAAAATTATTCTCATGATTTTTTCTTAAAACACCAATATTTCCTAAGAACTTTTCTTAAGTCACCAGTCTTAAGAGTTACTTATATTATACTTCTACTTTCAAGTATTGATCTCAAAGTTTAGTTTGATGATGATGATGATGTTATTGATTTACAACATAAGCTTTTATTCAATGAGTATCATGTTTTATAACCATTCAATAAGGACTTATATTTAATGGAATCCCACTAAAATGATGACCCCTTTTAAATATTCATTATAACTATTAGTGGGCCAAGATCCATATTTCACTAAGAAATGAATACTCTATAGTATTCATATCACCACTTATTTATTTAGGTAGGACATCATTCTAATCATATCATATATGAATATTGGATAGTCAGGCAGACAACCCTTTATCCAATCCATCAAATGGATAAACCCAATTCTATTCCTATGGTAACCTAACTGTTAGGACTTCCCAGCTAGAGTAACCCAAAGAAAATTAAAATAATAATCTAACACTAAATAATCTAGGGGAACCCAGTTAATTATAAAACTACCTGACAAGACAATCCCTAGTCACATATTACTTGCTTTCATAACACATGATAATCCAAGGGCACCCAGTTAATCCCAAAACTACCTAGTTGGATGATAGAGGTATTTAAAAAGTACCGCTTTGGAAGGAATCTAACACTTAGTATTTTAAGGGGATTATAATCTAACCATCTTATCTCATGTTATTATATTTATGTATGCATGATTCTAGTGATTTTAGTTTGGGATCCTATTCCTTCCACCAAATCAAAATTTTCAAACAATATTGATGTGTAACTCTTTACACAACCCACAAGTTTATGTTACTCTCCCAAAAATTAGAAGTCAATTAAATTCATGAATATATGAATATATCATATGCATAAGGTATATGAAATCTTCATGTAAAGGAATAGAGTTGTATGAGATTAACAATCTACACATGAGTAAGCCTAGAGTGATAGACAACAAACCCTATTCCCCATCCTCGACAAGGCATAATCCTCCAGTAGGTAGGTATTCTGACCCCCGAGTCCCTCTACCCGGGGATACTTTATTCAAGAGAGAGTTCAATTCATCATAATTCTAAAACCTAATATGCATAAACTATACTCAAAAACTAAATTAAAGTTCATAAATTCAATTAAAAACTAAGGTCAAGGTAGATGAAAAACTAAATTCATTATTATACCTAGCACACAATGAAAGGATCTATCTATAAGTAGTTTAACATTTTAAACTAAATCACACAATATTCATTATATAAACATTTTATAACTATAAATAAAATAGGGAATAAGATTTAAATAAAGTAACAATTCAAATATTTAAACATGAGATAAAAATTTATGAACAATTCATAAATAAAATTTAATTATAATTTTTTTAGTTTTATATTATGGACATTCAATAAATATAAACATAAAAATTTTATATTCATTACAATATGAACACTTAAATATTTATCATTTTATGGAATATTATTTTAAATATATTATATTTTTAAATTCTATACTTTTTATAGTCTAATTTTCTATTATGTATAACTTTTACATAATCTAATATCATATATTTAATCATTATTTAAACTTTGATTAAATCAATCATTAAAACCTTTTTGATGTGGTTTAAATAATGTTCCAAATAAGGCTCCTTTAATTTAAACAATTAAAATTAATTAATTCAGAATAATAATAATTTAAATATAAATTTTTTATATTTTGATCTTATTTCATAATTTATAACCCTTTATAAATTATCTCTTATGATTTCTAAATAAACACTTTTATTTGTATGTCATAAGTCATTCCTTATAATTTGTTTAAAAGGTAATTCAAATATTTAAATTTAATATTTGGTGAAAAATGTTTCATAAACATTTATTTAACTATAAAACTTTTATAATTAATTAATTAATTTATAAATTACTTATAAATTAAATATTCCCAAAATACCTTTTAATATGATTTATAAATTCTTTATAAACCATTTAAACAATTTAAAATTTTAAAAATAGTTTTTAAAAACTTTTTTGTTTACCCTTACACAGAATCCATATTCTATGTAAGGGTATACTTATTCTACCCTTACATAGAAAATTTATGTAAGGGTAGATATCCATAAACCTTAAGTAGAATATGTTGTGTAAGGGTATATAAGGGTCTTACCTTTATAAAAACTTATCATGTAAGGGTAAGTACAAATCTACCTTTACATAAATCTTTAAAACACTACATTACCTTAACATAGATATAAAAAATCCTTCACTAAATAAAGGTAATTCAAGTGAACCTTAAGTAGAAATATTCTATATAAGGGTAACCTAGAAATTCCTTATGCTACGTAAAGATAAACATCAAAGTCCTTTACATAACTCCTTTAATTTTACCTGAGAATCCATGTAAGGGTAATGAGTCAATGACCCTTATGTATCCAGGGATGAACCTTACATATCCGAGGGTGAACCTTATATAGACCATTCTACACAAGGATAAAATGGACCGACCCTTATGTAGATGTATCAAAATAAGTGTAAAATGTTATGAAATTTATACATAATTCTTCTACATAAAGGTAATTCATTTTTTCCATAATTCAAAATTCACTGCTATGTTCTTCACAATTTCTTTATTTCAAGAAAGATTTCATAAATCTAAATCATGGGATCACTTTGATACCAATAAAGGGTTTAAAATGATACTAATAACATGTATTAGATCAATTAAAAGTGATTAAACCCATGTCTAAGGATCACCCATGCATGATAATTTGAAAACAACATATAAATAGAATTGAAAAGTACTGTAAATATGGCCTAACTTTAACCAAAGATAATCTATATCATCTCAATCACCATCACATGATATTGAGAGAGATCACTAAAAAAACCAAAAGACATCCTCTCTCCAAAGGTATCTACGTGGTGAACAGAATCACACATCGTATGTATAGGATTCTCCATCCTCTATGATATTCTAGATTCTCATGCATAAAAGAGGTAGAATAAGAGTACTTTGGGCTAAGGGAGTTTTGACCGAGCACACAAACATGAACCACACACAGTGCTATCTCATGGAAGTAGTTTATATAGGATATAGAAGTTTCTCCTCAATATATTTCATTTATTCATGCATTATAATGAATGAATAAATGCTCTAACCAGTATATGCATTCATAATATGAATGATTCACCTCATACATGTTTCATCTCATGGAATGGTATAATAAATGAAATTATTGGTGGAAGACTCACTCGAACGATAACTGTTTATCATTTGACTATCTAGGATGTATCCTACATAGAATTATATACCCTTATAATGCATTCAAATCATAATATTCATTAAACAAATTACACACACACACACACACATATAACATATAAATAAATATGTATTTTAGGCATATATCATTCAGTTTTTTTGGGATCCCCTCCACAGGTACCCCTCCTAGGCCCGAAGAGAAGATAAGGAATGACCCCCAAGTCCCGACTCCAATAGGTCCCAGGTTAGTGACTAGAATTATGTGTGAAAAACACTCAAATCGGAGGAATTACCCTAAATATATGAATAGAATAAGATAGAAGGTAAAAAACAACAAAAAACTCCATCACATAATATAAAATAAACCAAACTATCCCACATGTGTATGTTAAGTAATAAAAATAAAGTCTCCAAAGAAAATACCATAAGAAAAAAACTAAGTCAACTACCCTATAATATCTCTAATATCAAAGATAATAATGCCTAGTTTGGTCCCTGTAACCCTCATAAGAAACAAAAAAACAATTTATATATACACATGGTGAGCACAACATGAATTATCAGTAGGATCATACCCAAGGCCTCTTGTGAAAATGTGAAAAGACAATACTAATTCACCAGTGAACAAATATAAGAACCAATAAACACCTAGAAATTTCATCTATCCATCCTAATATCATTATGAATCACTCACTAAATAAAAAAATAAAGTAGTAAAATAATATTAAGAAAGTATCAATAAGGCACCTCACATTCACTTACCTCACTAAGTTGATGCTCTCACACCCCAATGTCAAATGTCCTGTGCTCCCATTCCTTATAGGTCATCTCATCACCACATATTAAGTCATATTTGACATGGGTTAGGTTGAAACCATACCTAATCCATCCCCCTAAGGACCTAGTATCTTGTGATAACATTGATGTCATCATGCACATCTCTTATTTCACTACTGAATCATGAAACATCCATACAAAACACCAAAAATATTGTAGTAGGGTATCATGAATAAGAAGGAAATTGACATCGTTCCCTCCTACTATGAATGAGACCCACTAAATATCATATCCTCTAATAATCAAGCATCTCCACCAACTATGTTGTCATCAAGGGCTAGGATCCACCACCAAATTTTCCATTTCCCAATGAGATGGCTGAAGGAAGTGCTATGAAGAGGGGGTATGACCACACCCATTGTCATTCATGGAAAATTGAAAGTTCCCTTCTAATTCGACTAACTGGGTAGCTATCAGTATTTAGGGTCAATCCCACAGGGAAAATGAAGGTGAAATTATCAGTTCAAGTTAGTGAGTTTAAGTCGATAATATATAGAAAATAATGAAGGAAAAAAATGATGAAAAAGTAAAATGATTTGTGAAAATTAGGTTTAAAATATAATAAGGGACAAAACAACCAGAAAAAAAATGTTTCAGGGTTGCAATTCAATTAATGTATTTTACAATGATCATTATTTATCATTAAAATTATTAATTATAATTTTTTTACCATGGGTATTAAATTATATTACTATTTATTGGTCTGATAATAGTCAATTACATATTTAAAATATTAACCCCTTGGTTCGGTGATTAATTACTTAAAATATGTTTTAAGATCATTACCCTTAAAACAGTGGAAATAGGATCACCCAATGGTTATGGGTTCTCCCATTTTAACTCCATTAGTTTTCATTTCTGGTGTTGTTCTTGGTCTGATATGACGCCAACAATAGATTTGGATTCAATTCATTAAAAAAAGTATAAAACAAAAATAAAAACAAAAATAAACACACCAGAATTACTATTATAGAACACCCACAATTTTATTACAACCCCAACACCAGAAGATCATCGTCTTATGACCATGGTAACGATGTATGGGTTGAGAAATAACTCAACCCCTACCATGTATATGAGAGGATAATGGGGAAAAAGGGAGAATTACACAATAATAAAAAATAAAATAGAAAGAAAACTCAAATTTGGATTTGGGGTTGATCGAGCACAAGAGTGATATCACCCCCCCATTGGATGTCAAACCATGAACTCAGAGTCCTACCTCTGTATTTATAGAAAAAATAAGTTACAAGGTGTGTACTAAAAAGTAAAAAATGTGCACTTGGGTCAACTATTAAAACCCTTGTTTTCTCCATCGGTAGGTAGCCTACCGCGCTGCCTGTTGAATTCAATGCTTCGGTGGTTGTTTGGTGAGGAACATGACATGTGGAGCTGACATATATGGCATGTAGAAGCTCTACCAACCACCAACTACATCTAAAAGGATGTACATAGCATGTGAATGGTGTGTACATGAAATGTTGTCTTTGGTTGGCTACATGGATGTGTACTCGGGTTAGCCGAGCCTTACTTGGGAAATAGTACACGATATGTGTTTATAAAGTAAACACCGTGTATATTTTAATTTTTTATGATTATCCTTTATTTGAGTATTTTACTAGATACTCCTGAAAAATAACCAAGAACACCAAATTAAATCATTTGACCCATAAAAGAATGTATATTTGGTGAAAACATGTTTTATTAATCTATAAAGTGCATTAATAGGTCTAAAAAAATCAGGCACATCAAACTCATCCACACTTAGTCATTTTCTTTCCCTCCAGAAAAATCTCAACATCCAATCAAAAGAATCCATACTCTAAAAAGGGAAACATTAAATTAATTACACTTATAAATATTATATCCATAGTAGAGGAATTTAAAAGACACAAAACATATTTTTGTTTCAAATATATTCTTATCATGCCTTAAATATAAATTAATTAAATACTTTTATCCTCTTTAGTCACATTTTTCAACTTTTCATAAATATGCATGCCACTTGATGATTTACCTCACTAGAAAATGACACACTCATCACTCAAGATCATTTAATCAGAGTTATGCTCAATATCAACTATATGAACTATATCCATAGGCTTGTAAGTATTCTTATTCTCTACTTAGAAATCAAATCACAAAAATCATGAGGTGTTTCAATAAGGTTCTTATGTTTCTGAGGATAAGGGTAAGCAGGTAATGATATGAAAAATAATACCAGATACATGATAAAGGAGGCTGAATTATTAAATAATAAAGCATGATATTCAATAAAAAATATCAATAAAAATGCATCCTCAACAAGGTCTCTAAATGGTCAACATCACCATGGTTTTCCCTTACCAACATGGGTTTGTAAACCATAAATAAGTAAAATTAATGAAATGGGTCCTCTTTTGATTTTTTCAACATTTTTTAGAGGGAAAACTTAGGAATACAACGAATTGTTGTTTTGGAACCATTTTTCCCAAATAAAAATGAGGAACTCTCCCACACACTTAATTTCATATCCACTCACCATGGTTTTCCTATGTGCTATGGGTTTTGGTTGAACGCTCACCCAATCTGGAAATCACCTAAAATTTATCATAAAATTGAAATAAAGGGTGAGGAACAACATACCTAGATCAAGGATTGAAATGAGAAAGATTTCACAGCCTAAAACGAATTGAATAAAATGAATTGAGTGAGGTAGGATGAGATATGTATGATGGAAGAAAACGGGGAGGGGGTGGGGATGCTCAAAACGGGCTAAGGATGATTAGGGTTACCAAGTTTTATTGTAGAACCACCCGACATGTATGTGATAATACATGTCGTGTATGTGACAATACATACCGTGTATGTTTTTTAATTATTAATATTTAAAATATGGTTATTATTACAAACTATTTATAAATTATTATTTAAAATTAAAAAGAGATAAATATTTATGCATGAAAATAAACCTATACATGTTTTGTATTAGCGAAATATATGTTGTGTTTCAAAAATTTGAAAAAGAGAGCTACAGCCTTTGGTCCGGTGCCCTCAACCACTGGAGTGAAGGTTTTAGTACTAAAAATTTTATTATCTTTTAATATTTTAGGCATAGTTATGATAATACATGATAAAAATAAGAATCCATGATGTGTGGTTTTAATTATTAAAGATTGGGATGATGTAGGGAGATTAACCAAATTTGAACCCGTGTCTTTTAAACCTCGGGTTATAACTCTTCCAATCAACCCACATCACCCCCAATTGATTTATTATTTTTAAAGACGTTTTAAATTTATAATAAAAACATGAAACATGATATTTACTGAAATAAACGCCGTATGGTTTTAATTTAGTAAAATGAAGGAACTAAACCAGCTAGTTGGACTCGAACTCGGGTATTTAGGACCCTGGGATATGACCCTTCCAACCAATTCAGCCCCAACATCAATTTTATTATATTTTAAAATGGTTTTAACTACTTTTGAAATCATATCACATTCTATTTAGAAAAAATGGGATTAAAAGGAATGAGTCGTGTACTAAAGCAGGGCACAAAGCAAGTCAAAATGACTATGACTCAGATACACTTTGGTCACCTTTCCATCCGCACAGGCTTCATTCCTATTTTACTTTCTTAATGAATGTTTATTTATACTTAAAGATATATTATATTATAAACTAAAAAGAAAATTACCCACCCTACATGAAGATACACACAGAGTGTAACCTCGTTTTATTCATATTCAAACTGTGTGCGAAAGAAAGGGTGGTACATCATGTATAAATTATAGGTACATTCCATGTAGTTATTAAAAATAGAAGAGGATGAGAGAGAAGAGTGAATGGGTTGCCTCCTGATGAGTAACTTTGTTTTAGGTCTTTGTATTGACCTAATTCAGGGTACTTACCCATAATTTGAAGAAGGATGTGGATTTTTCTATGTGAACCACCACATATATCCGGTGCCCTCATCTTGCAGGAAGGTTTCTTAACCTTCAGGTGGTCTATGCAATGTCTTGTAATACCCTTGCTCCATGGATAATATGTGATGAAGGTGGACTTGTTCCTTGGTGTGATCATGTACGTCCTTCACCTCCTTGGGTTCCTAATTCATTATGCTAAAAACCTGAAAATAATCACAAAAATACACAAGAGAAGTTAAGTAATCAATTGGGGGTTCAGAAATAATGGTTTGACCCAATTTAGTATTAACATGATATGATATTTTACCTTATTCAAAATTTGTACATTGAAAATCTTTTTTAGAAACTATCAGTAAATTACAAGTGGGGCCCACATCATAACATGCCTCATCAATTAAAATTAAATTGGAACACCTAGCCTCAAACCCAATCATATTATTTATATGAGATATTATCTATAAAAGATGCTCGACCATAGGACCAAGTCAAATCATCCTTTCGGTTTGGTACAACTGGTGTGTGATAAAGGATTCCATCATTGATATCTCTTTTTTCAGTATTAACTGAAGATGGATCCATTAGAGAATAAGAAATGGGTGTAGTGAAGGATGTACATGGGTATTCATTGTATTGAAACCCATCATCCTTGTACTAACAATACTCTTTTGAATACGAGTACGATAGTGTTGGATTATACAGATAAAAATATTCTCTAGGTGAATTGTACCAATCTACAGTTGAATAAAAATCAATAAGAATGTGGGGTTGAGGTTCCAAAGAAAATAATCAAGAAATGAAAAAAGAGAAATTATGGATAAACCAACCACAACCCAGACCAAAATTCTACTTTTTGTGTTCACAGTAATGAAACCAGAATTTGACCATGCCCATCACAAGGTGTGAGAAATTGAAAGTTCCCTTATAATCTGACTAATTGGGCAGATAACGGAAGTTAGGGTCAAACCCATTGGTAAAAAAAAAGTAATTATCATCTCAATGAGTCTAATATGATAATCCATACAAAATAATGAAGGGAAAAATGATGAAAAAATTAAATGATTTGTGAAAATTCAGTTTGAAATAGAAGAAGGTACAGAACAATCAGAAAAAAAATGTATCGGGGTTTCAATTCAATTAAGGTTTATTGAAATGTTCATTATTTATCATTAAAATTAGTAATTACAATTGTTTTACCATGAGGATTCAATTATACTATTGTTTCTTGGTCCAATAACAGTCAATTACATAAATAAAATATTAACCCCTTGGTTTGGTGATTAATTACTTAAAATATATTTTAAGATCATTACCCCTAGAATAGTGGCAACAAGATAACCCAATGTTCATGGGTTATCCCACTATAAATCCTTTAGTTTTCACTGTTGGTGTCATTATTGGTTTGATACGACACCAATAGTAGATGCAAAGTCAATTCATTAAAGCAATTATACAATAATAATCACAATAAAAATAAATACACCAGAATTACTATCACATCATACCCATAATTTTATTACTACCCAACACCATAAGATCATCCTCTTATGACCATGGTCATAGTGGAAGGGTTGAGTAGGAACTCAACCCCTACCATGGATATGATAGGAGAATGGGGAAAATGGGAGAATTGCACTAAAAAAGAAAAGAAAACTGAAAGAAAACTCAAATTTTGATTTGGAGGAGATCGAACAACAGAGCGACATAACCTCCCCCTTGGATGTACAACCCTGAACTCGGAGGACTACCTCGCCATTTATAGAAAAAATGAGTTACAGAGAGTGTACTAAAAATTACATGACATGTACTTGTGTCAACCATTAAAACCCTTGTTTTCTATGATGGTAGGTGGCATACCATGCCACTCGTTGAATTCAATGCATTGGAAGTTAGTTAGTGAAGATACACAATGTACATCCCCAGAAAACATGGCGTGTAGATGTTCTATCAGCTACCAACCACATATGAATATACGTACATGGTGTGTGAATAGTGAGTACATAGCATGTTATCTTTGGTTAGCTATGTGGGCGTGTAATCGGGCTGGCCAAGCCATGCTTGGGAAATAATACAGGGCGTATGTTTATAAAGTACACACCATGTATATTCTAATTTTTTATGATAATCTATGATTTGTGTCTTTGACCAGAAACTATTAAAAAATTACCATGAACACCAAATTAAATAATTTTATCCATAAAATAATGTATATCCAGTGAAAAAATGTTTTGTTAATCTATAAAGTGCATGAAAAGGTATACAAAAATCGGGCACATCAGGACAATCAACCATTTATTCCTCACCATCAAGATGTTGGGGAAAACACACCCTAAAAAATTTGGGTGTCGATGCATATTACTTGACACAGGTGGGGTGAATATAGAAGTAACATGAAAGTACAAGTACACACACACACACACATACAAATCACACAAGCATGGCCTAATGGTTTCAACTCAAAATTTCATCACCTTTTCCTTATCATCAACAAATTACTATCATTACCACACACTTCTACCAAACTAAATGCAACTCACCACACAAAACAACCATGAACTACCCATTTCCATTTTATTGAATTATAGATTCATACACTTTTTAGGTAATTACATTAGTAAACAATTTTCATTAATCATTTCAATTATCTTCATATTTGATAGAAAACCACCGAATCCAACACCCGCATTTAAATTTCCATTTAAGTCCATCCTATTCATAATTATTCACTTTACTAAAGTAGTTATCACATATAAATTCTAGTCCACTATCATTAGAATCCAACCACACCATTTTCCTTTTTTTATTATTACCAACCTCATATTTCATCATTACCTAGCCATTACAACAAGGAATCACATAGTAACCCATCAAATCTACCATGAAACTTCCACAAGGCGCAACACATCCCTTATCTGAACCGGTCACCCCTAAAATCATATAAACCACACAAAGGCCACAAAACCACAACACCAACAAAAAACATTATAGCATCACAGAACAACAAATTTCCAAACCACATATTTTACCACAATCTATTTACATGGGGCTTCCACATTAAATAATTTTATCAGGCATGGTTATTTTCACATAGTTCCATATTTACATGGGAAAACAATTATTTTCATAATATACATATTAATCCTTTTATGAATTGTGGGTTTTAAACAAAAAACCAATAAAGTGTTTTCAATCTAGAAAAGGGGTTAATAAATTCACAACATCCACAATATACTCATTCTAACAGGTTATATCTTTCAAGTGTAAACAAATCAATGATAAAAAGAAAACATATAAACGCATGCAATTACTCCCATTCCATTTGAATTAAATTTAATCTATTTCATTATCTTCATTAGTTAATATTTTCTACCCATCCATTAGAAAACAAAAGCATGAAAATTACACTGATTCACAAATAAGAGAGAATAAGGATCCCCTACTTGGAAAATAAATTTCAAAACACACTATACTAAAAATAGGGGGAAATAGGATTATGTAACCACATAGATATCAAAAAAGTAAGGGATTGATCAATCATACAACACTTACAAATAAAAGTTTAATACAAAGGATAAATAATCTCCTACCTCGAATGTGACACACTACTATAGAACAAAGAGGGAACCAAGCTATTCAACATGCCTAGAATCATGAACAAGAAGGTTCTGGGTGAAAATAGACAACTCTCAAGGTTCAAGAACAAGGTTCTGGTTCATTAAAACTCAAATGAAATAAGAAAATACTTGAATGAAGAAAATCCCATACTTTTAAGATGCCATATACAGTTTCTTGAAGTCCCCATGGAATTTAAGGCAATCAACCTTCCCTTTTGCGTATCTTAAATTTTGTTTCATTTAAAATATGTGGAACAACCCATTTAAAACCATAAGGTTTAATGAAATAAAATTTTGGGTCAAAAACCCACAAAAAATATTTTAAAAATATTTATTTAAGCTTTAAATACAATATTTTAAGTTAAAATCATTTTTTTCACATCGGTCTAGAAAAATCAGGGTATTTAAAAAAAATGAAAGTTTTGAAAATTATTGGATAAACTATGAAGGGATATACCATGATAGAGGATAAATAGTGATAATAGATCGATCATGAGAACAAACTATTGACCATGCGAGGGAATGGATCAACTATAAGAACAAACCAATCGACTGTGAGAACAAACTATCAACCATGTAAATAAACTATCAACCATGCAAAAGAATGTATTAACCGTAAGAAAAAACTAATCGACTGTGTGAACACAAAATCAACCATGTGAATAAAATATTGACCATATAGAGGAATGAATCAACTTTTAGAACAAACTAATCAACATTGAGAACAAAATATCAACCGTACAAAGGAATAGATCTACTATGAGAATAACTATCAACTATGTGAACAAACTATTAATTATGCAAACAAACTATTGACCATGTGATGGAATGAATCAACCATGAGAAAACATTATTGACCATGTGAACAAATAAATGATTGTGTAAAAAAACTATTGACCATGAAAAGGAATTAATCAATTGTGAGAATAACTGATCGATTGTGAGAATAAACTATCATCCATATGAAATAATGGATCGATCTTGAGAACAACCAATATACTATGTAAACAAGATATCAACCATGATGAAAAACTTGGAATTTTTTTTGGGGAAGAAGACCCCAAACACCCCATTGACATCTCAAGGCTTTGTGAAATAACAAGGGAAAGGTTTTAGGAATTGTGGGAATTTCATCTGATACCTATCAAACAATTATCATACTAGAGAATCAAAAATAGAAGATAGAAGAAAAGGTAAAGGAGGAATGGATAATCACCTATAAGATACCTCTCAAGGATATCACTATAACAAGAATACAACTACACATGGGGGAAAACACATAGTTAGGTGACATAATCAACCAGGAGAGAGAGAGAGAATTAATCTCATATAAATAATGTGGTTAAACACATCATCTCAACAAAAGGAAAATAATTTAAGAATCATAACAACTTAGGTTATTGATCACACATATATGTATCCCACTCCCAAGTACTCTACTCCACTCCACCGTGCCTACACATTATATGTACTAAGGGGATAACTCTCCCACCAAGAAACTTCTCCCAAAAATATTGTTTCTCAATTGACCACTCCATAAATTTCACATCATCCTCTATGTCCAAATCACCCCAATTAAGGTCATGAAAATCATTGTGAAGATAACAACAAATATAGGACATGTAGAAGACATCATGAACTCTGTCAAGACATGGTGGGAGTTCTAACTGATAAGACACCTTATCAACATGATACAACACCTTGAAGGGCCTAATGAACTTGGGGGAAATATTTCTCCCTCATACAAACATTTATTGCTCCTGATGAGTAGAAACCTTTAGGAACACATGGTATCCAACCTCAAACTATAGGGGCCTCCACCTATGATCTACATAGGCCTTTTAATGGACCCGTGCTACCTTCACCCACTCTTGAATCACCTGGATCTTCTCTGTTATTTTCTATACCACTTCAGGACCAAGGAATGCAAACTACCTAACCTCGGTCCAACACAAAAAAGAATAACACAACCACCCATACAACGCCTCAAACTGATCCATTCCAATGGAAAAGTGATAGATGTTGTTGTAGACAAACAGAAACAACAAAAGATGATTCACCCACAATCCCCCAAAGTCTAAGAACTTATAGAATATAGAGTTTATGATCCCTATGAATAACTCTAGTGCATTTGTGACACTAAATGACATGACCATAAACATGAAGTGTTCATATCTACACCGTAAGGAATTATTTGAGATATCTTCCTCCTTCAACCTCATCTATTTATATCCAGACCAAAAAATGATCTTAAAAATCCAACTGGCCCCTTCAACTAGTCGAATAGATCGTATATTCTTAGAAGAGGGTAACTGTTATTAACCATCACCTGATTCAACTTCCAATAGTCCACACAAATCCCTAAACTACTATCCTCATTATTAGGGAACAAAAATGAAGCACCATAAGGATATAAACTTGGATGGATAAATCCATTCTACTCTAAATCATTAATCTAGAGTCTTAAATCACATAGATATGTGGGTTCTATATGATAAGTATCCATTAGAATTGAAGAGGCATAAGTTGTATCTCTATACCAAAATTGACATCACATCGAGGGGGTAGTGTCATAATCTCATTTAGGAAGACATCAATAAATTCTTAATTTTTTTTGGGGATCTCTTCCACTTGGGTCTCCAATGGAAACTCTTCAAATTGAGATAAAAGAGGCTCTACACACTCACCACCTAGTAGACAGTTCCACTTTCCAATAAACACCACTTGCTATCCCTCCACATTAGAGAACATGAAGTTACTCTGAAAATAGTTGACAACCACATTTAAAAAATAAAACCAGTCCATACCAAGGATAACATTGTATGGATTCATCTACAATAAGAATAAACTCCCCACCGATTGATACTACCCATCATCAATCTATATCTCCAATACACATCAAACAAGTAAGCCTAATCTCTGTCTAGAATGGATAACACCCAGGGAACTGGAAGCCTCTCCACCTCCATTCCTAATGCATAGACTAGAGTTAGTGAAATAGATGGGCGAGAAGCTCCAAAATCAAACAAATTTTAAACTAAAGTAGACAATAAATTTATTATACCTTGAATAACCTCCATCCCCTCTAGTGTTGGAACATCCATAGCATAAACATACCCACGTCCAGGTACTCTATCTCGCTAGTGATGAAAACTATGACCACACTCTAACCTAGGTCCCTGAGGATAATGAACATTGTGGGGATGACCTCTACCAACTCCATCTCCTCTCGACTAGTGAGAAAATTCTGGTGGAATCTACTGTTACTATGGATAGAGAAAAACCTGACCACCTGAAAAAAACTGACCACCTTGAGTATTCTATCCCTAATCTTGATGGTGAACATAACCTCTATAGGCATAGCATATGAAAAAAAATCCACCATTATATGCTCAGGAACCATTGGACCTAGAAAAGCATAGAGTAGACTGCTAAAAATAACTCCCTTTTGATTAGAACCTTGACTGCCCTAGCATTTGTGATCCTTTTCCTAAATCTATTCTCCTCGAGAATCTATACCAACCTCCCTATTAAGGCACTCCTCTTTATGAGTGTATCTTCTTGATCACTTAAGCCTTCTTCCACACCGCTAGATACCTAGGAAGTGTAAATGGGGTGACTATATATATAATCATTAGAGGTAGTGCCTCCTCAATATGCCATTCTCTAGACTCCTCATTTGGAAACAGATCAAAATAAAAACATAGGAGATCCTTAAACCTAATTTCGATCGCTCACATGCTTAGACAACCCTGCTAAAGGGAGATAAATTCCATTATCTTTACTTATTTAATCACTGAAAACAAGAAATTGAGAAAAAAATCCTTCTAAAATTCATCCCAAGAAACATCATCCTCCTTCTACTCTCTAAAGGAAAAACATCCACAACTATAATTCTACTCATCACATCTAGATGACTACTAATACAAACCAATACTCAGATCGGGCCTGAATCAGACAAGTTAATATCTAACTCCTCTATCCAATGATTAATCTCTAGATCAGAGACACTCCCCTTATAATTTTCCAGACTCTAACACTATAAATTACACATCACCCACTACCATGTCTTATCCTACTTTATCGGATGGACCCTCCGACGATTGACTGGGTCAGTATGCTGAACCTGTACCTCATGAACTACATGTTGAAAATGACCAGGAGCCATCTCTGAAAATAAATAATAGGTAAGTAAGACTAATATTGGTAGAATGTAATTTATTTATATTAATTAATTAATTTCATTTTAATTCCCCCAAACACCTCGTTAAATAAAAAATTCAAACAATTATGATGCATGAACCTCCCCAAGTCCTTTACCTCAAAATAAATATTATCTCACCTAGAATTTCTAGTAATCTTAAGATCATTGTGTCAGATTATAGGGTCCCCTAAACACCAATTTATTATCTAATATCCTTTGTTACATCAGACACTAATTCTAACTAACACCATTTACCCACCATTCCCATGCAAGCCTCCCTACTGCTTAATTCTAAACTTTATCCTATATCTCAACCAAAATAATAGATTACACTATATCATGATGTACCATCCTCAATATCAAGGTATAAATTTTCTTAAAAGTTTTTTCACATCTTTAAGGGTGTAATTAAACAATGTGAGGCTTGTTAGGGGGATTGGGGAATGAAACAACTCAAGGTCAGAAATTGGATATAAGAGGATTTCACACCGTGAATAGAAATCCATGATGTGAATGTCTTTTGGGCCAAACCCCATGAATCTTTTTTAGGATTTGAAACACATTCTTGATGTGAACATAAAATTCATGATGTGAATGGGGGTTTTTGGGATTTAAGCCGAGGTGATGCATTTTTTAACGTATTAGATTCCCGAGAACAACATAAATACTTGATTCACAACATGATTGTAGGCAATTCCAATAGTTTTAATAACCTAGAGAATTTTTCTTTCCTTATCCATCTTATTTCCTCTACTCCAAACCCTAGGCCCTCTCCAAGTGATTTTGGTCTCTTCTCTCCCCTTCCCAAATCCTCTCTTTGATGCTCGAACACCCATTTGATCCTGGAATCCAATCTAGTAAGTTTTTATTCAATATTCATAAATTATATCCTCATATAATTGATCAAAATAAATTAGATATTTGATATATTGGTAATATATAAGGGTTTTGGCATGATTTTATGGGGTTTTTTTATGACCATTGATAGAATCAACATCAGTATTCAAGGATTCAACTTCTACGGAATGATTAGATCAAGATCCTTGTCAGCACCAGAACTTCCTTGCTGATTTGATTGTGTCCTAATCTTTTTGTTTTTGGTTCCTATTATTCCTCAATCCCAGTGTTCTAAATGTGTCAAATCAGTAATTCTTCTAAGATCTAGGAGGGGTTTCTAGACTTGGATGACGACCTTTTCCATGATCTTTATTGTTTCACCTGAGGTATGAATCCCTTAACTTTAGAGTGTGTTGTTTCACCTGAGGTATGAATCCCTTAATATTGTGATGTTTATGCTTCAAGGCGCAAATGGATGTTGGTGGGATGTTATATTGCATATTGGTAGATAAGAAGAGATGACATGGGAGACCTTCACAGACCTGTTCTTTGAGGAGTTATTTCTAGATTTTGTAAACCTAGGTTCTACTCAGAATTTCATGGAGATCTAGTAGGGGTTGATGATTGTGGATTTCTATTTGGTATGTTTCACAGATTTGACCTACTTTGCGCCAATTTTTGTGGGAAATGAAGTTCTGAAAGCTAAAAAGTTTGATATTTTCCTTTTCCCGTTGTTGATACGACATGTTAGGAACTTCTATATGATAACCTATGATATGGTGCTTTGTAAATCACTAATTATATAGAAGGTCATAAAGGAGTACATAGATTCTGGTCTTATTATTGTTATCAGCAGGCCGATAGGTGCCTTGTCCTATGAAATCATAGTTTCTCATTCTATGAGTAAAAATAGAATGTCATAGGATTGATTTTAGGGTGGTGGTTAATAGTAAGAGTAAACAAAATCTTTTTTGACTCCTTCTATGGGGATAGACTCTTCTATATTCTCTAATTATGGGATGAAAATAAATTTTCTCAAAGAATATTCTATTTAACTAAAAACTTTTCATCGGTGTGGCAAGAATAGTCATTTGAACCAGTTTTTTTCTAAGGATTCATGGTTTCACATAGAAAAATTAGGCCGTGGTTCAGATAAATGACCTCAGAAATAGGTGCAAACCCACTGGGCTCAGTAAATAAGGTTACTCATGAGCCTATAGGGTATTATCGAGTGGTGGATAGTAGGGAATATGCAGCTGATCAAGCTTTAGCTGACATTGGAGAGGGACCTTATACAGTTCAAGGTACAATCCTGATCTCTTTTTCTCAATCTGTTTCTTTGTTTGACACATAATAATCCTATTCATTCATATCTACTCAAGTGGTTGTTGAGTTAGAATTACTGGTTAAATACTGCTTTTATTTTCTATCTATTGATACACCCATGAGAATAAAATTTGTTCGACTTAATATCTATCCAAAATGTACAATAGTGGTTATTGATTGTGAAAGTGTTTGGAGTTTTACAAATTTGGAGATGAACATTTTTTATTTGATCCTTAGCATGGGCTGGTTGACCAGTTTCTGTGAATACATAGATTTTTATTAGAGATGAGTGACCTTTTCATCACCTAAGTGGGAAAGATTTTATGGTGACTTGTTAGTAGGACATTAAGGTAGGAAGATTAGGACTAAATCCCTATCAGAGAGAAGCCTTTTTAGTGTAGGTGGTAGGCATGATCCTTGTAATGGTCAGATGGTGAATCCCTCCTCTTTCTCTTTGGTGGTGGACCTATACCGAGATGTCTTTCTAGAGGATTTCTTAGGGTTGCTGTCATGTAGGGGAGTTGAATTTGAGATTGAGCTTGTGCTCGGTGTGCGCTCAACATCAATTCCACCATATTGCATGGAAATAATTGAGTTGAAAGAGCTCAAGGTGAAGCTTGATGATCTTTAGGCTAAGAGATTTATCAGACCAATCAATTACCCTTGTTGTGCTATGGTGTTGTTCATCAATAATGAGGATGATAGTCTTAATCATTGTGTGGACTACTAGAATTTGAATCTGAACACAGTGAAAAATAGGGGCCAATTTCCAAGAATATATGGATTGTTTGATCAGTTTATGGGTACCAATGGTTTTATAATATTTATATGATTTTTGGATACCATCATATTTGGGTTAGAGAGGAAGACATCCCAAATAAAATGTTTAGGAGAAGGTATGTGATCTATTAGTATCTCGTTATGACCTTTGGAATGAGGAATTCTATGAAAGTGTTCATGGATCTCATGAACAATAATTTCACCCATACATGGATTCTTTTGTCACTATGTTCATTAAAGAGATCCTTATATATTCCAAGATGTTGAAATTACATGCTAGATACCTGAATATCATGTTGAGTTCTCTTTAGACACATTATATTTTTTCCAAGTATTCAAAGTATCACTTTTGGATATAGGAGGTGCAATTCCTTAGGAATGTGGTTTCTCAAGCAAGGATATTAATTAATCCATGGAAAGTTGATACAATTTTGTCTGGGGAACAATTGAGGTATGTGTTTGAGATTCCAAGTTTTATCAGATTGTATGGGTACTTTAGGAGATTCATTTAGAAATTGTCTCACATAGAAGTGCCCATGAACACACTTAACAAGAAGGGAGTAAAGTTTGAATAGAAGGATCATGGTAAAGAATTTTTTTTATATCCAGAGAAAAGGTTCAAATTGAATTTGATCTCGACCCTTCCTGATTTTGGAGTTGGATATGCTGTGTACAAAGATTCATCTAGTGTTACATCAAGAGCTATTATAATGCAGGGTAATAAGGTAGTCACTTATAGGTCACGTCATCTATGACCCCACAAGTAGAACTACCCTACTCATGAATTAGACTTATCTATTGTGGTCCACACACTGAAAAGATGGTGGCACTATCTCTTCAGTGAGAGATTTATTGTTTATATAGACCACATAAATCTGTGGTACATCTTTTCCTAGAATGATCTAAATCTTGGTCAGAGTCATTGGGAAGATTATTTGCAGACATTTGACTTCATGATAAAATATGATCCTAGGAAAGACAATGTAGTTATAGATGAACTGAGTAGAAAAACACAGGAATTTGGAGAACTAACCTCATATAATGGATGGAAGGTCATGGATTTGTTGGAAGACTAGAATTTGAGTATAATTGAGGATTGAGGGAAAGTGGTTTTTCACCCTTAGTGATTATGTACTTATTGGTATAGAAAGTGAAGTCTATCCAGGAGATTTATCTAGAATATTGAGTGATGCATGAGAGGTTGGCAGCAAGTGGATCTATTTCAGGTTGGTCTTTAGATAGACATGGAGTGATTTTGGTTTATGGAAGAGTGATGGTAACTTCTTATATGACAGAGGATTTGATTAGAAACTCTCATGCTTCATAGTATCCATTGCACTTAGGGTTTACCAAGATGTATCATGATGTTAAGTGATAGTTCTGGTGGCTTGACATGAAAAGAGACATCAGAGGTTTTGTATCTCATTGTCTGAATTTTCACACAGTCAAATCTAAGATTCAAAGACCTAAAGGGTCACTCCATCCACTTCCCATGTCTCTGTAGAAGTGGGATGAAGTGATGATATATTTTGTGATAGGGTTTCCTAGGACCCCGAGAGGTTGAGATACTGTTTGGGTGGTTATAGATTAGTTGACTAAAGTGGATCACTTATTACCAATTTGGGAGACAAACTTAGTGGATGACCTAGGAAATATCTATATTTGAGATATTGTTTAGCTTTATAGAGTGCCTTCAAGAATAGTATCTGATAGAGGTGCCTGGTTCACCTCATGATTTTGGAATTGTTTACAGAAGGCAATGGGTACTCATTTGAAGTTGAGTGAGCCCTTTCATCCTTAGACTGATAGGAAATTAGAGAGAATTATCCATAACTAATAAGACATGATTTTATAATGTATTCTATATTTTTGAGGTTATTGGGACGGTCACTTTTGTTTGATAGAGTCCCCCCACAATAATATATTTCAATCTTCTATTCATATGGATCTATTTGAGGCTCTATAAGGGAGACCTTGTCTTTTACCTCTTTGATAGCATGAGGCATGTGAGTCATTAGTTTTTGGGCTAGGTATGGTATAAGAAACCTCAAAGTGGGTAAAATTGATTCATATTAGTTATGTCTCAGAACAGGTAGTGGTCTCAAGACAAATGAAGGATGTGGCCCTTGGAGTTTGTTTATGTGACAACATTATCTTACGGGTGTCCCATCCATTGGAGAATAAATTTCTTAGAAGGTAAGATAAGTTGGCATCATGGTATGTTGTACAATTAAATATTGTCGAATGCATCAATATAGTGACCTTTCAGTTGGATCTTCCTCCGATGTATCTTGGTATACACAATGTATTCCATGTGTCTTAGATTTGGAAGTACGAGCCTGATCCTGTGCATGTGATTGATTGCAAGGATGTTGAGTGGGATATCAATACATATTTTATAGATAATCATATTTGAATAGTGGATCGAATTGTGAGGGTGATGTGGGGAAAGACTATTCCTCTCATTTAGGTCATGTGAAAGCACATACATTTTCAAGAAGAGACATGGGAATAGGAGGCAAACATTTAGGTTTAGTGGCCCAAATTGTTTGATAAAACCTTTGGGGACACTTCTCAAGGATGAGATGTAATTAGAGGGGGGGGGATTTATAAAATCCTCAATTCCAAGATATTATTTTTTAAAGTTTTTTCACAACTTTAAGGGTTTAATTTAACGAGTCAAGGCCTGTTAGTGGTGTTCGAAGAAGGAAATAGCTCAAGGATGGAAATTGTCAATATGAGGAATCCACTCCATGAATGGACATTCATGACATGAATATATTCTAGGATGAACCCCATGAATCTGTTTTAGGAAGTGAAACCCATTCAAAACATGAAATTAAAATTCATGATGTGAATGGGGTTTTTGGTATTTAAGCTGAGGTGACATGTTTTTTGGTGTATTAGTTTCATAATAATTCACAATGTTAATACATGACTTATACTATGAATTTAGCTGATTATAGAAGTTTTAATAACCTGACACCTTTCTATTTTATTAACCACATCCCTTGCTGCTACTCTAAACCCTAGGATCTCTTCATGATATTTTGGGATATTCTATCCTTTTCTAACTCCTCTCTTTGACACCAAAATCCCCATTCGATCCTATGCATAAAATTTGGAGAGTTTTTATTTGATACTGATAAATTCTATCCTTGTTTCCTTGATTGAAATAAATTATATCTTCAATGTATTGGTCATATCTAAGTGTTTTGGAATGATTTTACAATGTTTTGATGATTTTTGATAGAATCAACATCTAGATTCAAGGATTCGGCTTCTGCACAATGCTTGGATCAAGACCATTGTTGGTAGTGGATCTTCCTTAGTGATTTGATATTGTCCTTTCCTTTTTGGGTGTGGTTCCTCTTCTTCCTCAATTATAGAGTTCTAAATGCGTAAAATTAGGTATGGTTTTAGGATCCAATGGTGATTTTGGATTTGGATGGTGACCTTTTCCTTGATCATTTTTGTCGCACCTTAGGTATAAATCCATTGAGTTTAGCGTATATTTTATATGGGTTATTAGAATGATTGTTGGAGTGCATGTATAGACCTAGAGACCTATGTTTGATTCTTGTTCACATGTGATATATGTGTATATCCCAGGGAGACCTATGCATGTTCTTCTTACATACGAATTGTTTTATTTATGATTCTTGTTTATATGATGTGATGTTTGATCTATCATTTGTATCTTTTATCGTATTGTTTTATCCTCCTATATTGGATTTGTGCATGTGGGTTGAGCCTCATGGATTATTCCCCCCTAGGGGGATGTGTTAGGTGACTGGTCAACATGATTTGGGCTATCCCTTCAAGAGGGATATGTAATTCATGTTTTTAGACTATCCCATCGAGGGGGATGTGTTAGGAGGCTGATCGTTTTTCTTTTCAGCATGGTACCAAAGTAGGAATATCCAGTCTCTATGGACATGACATATGTTAGTAATTATATGATATGTTGTTGTTTATACATGTGCCCAATTTACTTTATATAATTCACTTGTATTTTCTTATGTACTTATATTAAGGGTCATTGGTGGAGTCCTACTTAGTCTTATACTCACACCATACTCAGGAATTATATTGATCTTGTAGATATAATGCTTAGGGATCCAATAAAGGGAATGGTAACTATGATGAATGGTTTTGCAAGTTAGCAGGAGGATGCAGACAATGCTGGATGTACTTTAGGATGGATGCTTTCGTTTTTATCATTAGCATACCTATTATTTGAATCCTCTTATTCATTTTGGTTTATTTACCCAACATGATATACTACTACTATGTGGGATGAGTTTTATTTCTACTTACTCCTACTTTGATGGTAATTCATTTATTCCATACTTATTATTTATTTTTATTAATCTATTTATATACTCTGATATTCACTTGTTACTAAGGGAATATCCTTCTCATGTCATTCCATAGACCCTTTCCACTAGTCGGTAACCACTTGCATATGGGGAGGCACTCATGAGGTCATGTGGCACCCCCAACGCAGACTTAGTGGTTTAGGTTGGGGTGTTACACATAACCCCCTTCCACTGGTACACCTCCTGGGCCAGTAGTGAAGTGAAAGTGTGACCCATGAGTACCACCTCTAGTAGACCCCAGTTTGGTGACTATCATTGAGGGTGAAAAACACTCAAATGTGAGACATTAACCTCAACATATGAATGGATCGATAGGGAAGATAAAAAACCACCAAACATCTCCATTGAATAATATAAAAGAAACCAAACTATCCAACATCTGTATGTTAAGAAATATAAATAAAGTCTCTAAAGTAAATACCAAAAGAAAAAACTAAGTCAATGACCCCACAATAGCTTTGATCTCCAAGCTGTTAATGCCCATATCAGTCCTCATAACCCCCTAGAAACATGGAAAATAGTTTATATATACATAGGGGAGCATAACACGTATAATCAATAGGATCATACCCAAGGTCTTCTATAAAAATATGAAAATATAATACTAATTCACCAGTGAAAAAACAATAGAACCAATAAACACCCAAACATGTCATCTATCTACCCCAACCTCACTATGGATCACCCACCAAATTACACAAGTAAGTAGTAATATAATATCAATAAAGCATTAATTAGGTGCCCAAATCCTATCCCTCCACCAAGTTTCTACTCTCCCACACCATCATTAAACATCTTGAGCTCCCATCCCTTCAATTTCATCTCATCACCATATATTAAGTCATCTATGATATGGGTGGGGTCGCAACCCTACCTACCCCAGCCTTTTGCAGGGACCAACATCCCGTTCTAGCATCAATGTCATCATGAGAATCTCTCGTGCCACTATTGCATCATCTCACATCCATCTACAACATCAAAACTAGGGTATTAGGGTATCATGAATTTTAAGGACATCAACCTCATACCCTCATACTACCACACATGAACCCCACTATATATCACATCCTCTCATCATCAGGCATCACCAAACTATGTCACATCTTGGGATAGGCTCTGTCACCAACTATTTTATTTCTTGATATTATTATCAAAGGAATAGTAGGAAAGAGGGGGTAATTATCCATCCATTACTCACTATCTAGATATTGAGGAAAAAAAACCCCGAAACATTTGTGTGCCAATAAATAATACGTCATGTGGGTAGGGTTCATATAAAAGTAACATGAAAGTACAAGTATATGGAAACACACACATAGAAAATTCAAAATCCTAGCCTAAATGTTTTACATTAAAACTTCATCACCTTAATCTTATCATCAACACTAAACTAATGTTACCACACACTGCCGCCAACTAGATGAAAATCACCATACAGAAAAACCATTCACAACCCACTTTTCTTTCTTTCAATTACAGATTCATCCACCTTTCTAGGTTATTAAATTAACAATATATTTTCACTAATCATGGAAATTATCTTTATATTTTATGAAAAAACACTGAATTCGACACCCGTATTTAAATTTCCATTTAAGTCCAAAATATTCATAATTATTGGATTTGTTAAACCAGTTATCACATATAAATTCTATTCCACTTGTATTAGAAACCATCCCACATTATTTCCCCCTTTTTATTATTATATCCTCATATTTCATCACTCTAGAGAAACTAAAACAAGGCATCACACAACAACCCATCATATCTACCACCACAATTCCACTACATGCAATAGATACCACATTTTAACCAATCACCCCCAACATTATACAAATCCCAAAAGGAAACAAGACAACAAGTCCAACAAAAAACATAATAAAATCACAAAACAATAGTTTTCCAAGAAACATATTTTACTATATTTCATTTATTGAGGCTTCCACATTAAATTATCTTCTCATGCATGAGTATTTTCACACAATTCCAAATTTACATGGGAAACTAATTATTAGATAAATATATGTATTAATATTTTATTGAGTGTTAGGTTTTAAATAATAAATAAAGAAATTTATATCAATCTATAACAAGGGTTAATAAATTCACACATCCACAACATGATCACCAAAATAGGTTATCCGTTTCAATAGAAAATGAATCAGAGATAATATAAAGACAGATAAACACATGAAATTACTACCCTTACCTTTTAATTCAATTTAATCTCATTAATTATCTTTATTAGTTAATTTTTTACCACCACCAACTAGAAAACAAAACCATGTTAATTGTATATATTCACAACGAAGATAGAATAAGGATACCGTATATGAGAAATAAATTCCAAAACACTATAAAAAAATAGGGAAAAAATGGATAATATCACCACCTAGATATCATGAAGGTAAGGTATTGATCAATCATTCAAAAAATTTAGATAAAGGAGGAATATTAAGTACAAGTAGTGTCCTAACTCAAATTAAACACAATACTATATAATAGAGAAAGAACCAAGATGCTGAACATGCTTGGAATCATGAACATGAAGGCTCTAGGTGAAAGCGGACAACTCTCAAGGTTCAAGAATAGGGATATGGTTTTTCTGGACTTGAATTAAACAATAAAATACTTTAATGGAGAAAATACCATAATTTTAATATTCCAAATTTGGTTTCATAAAGTTCCCCTAAAAGTAAAGTTAATCAACCTTACTTTTTATGTATCTTAAATATAGTTTCATTTAAAACAAGAGGAACAAAAAATTTAAAACCACAAGGTTTAGGGAATTCAAATATTAGGTCAAAGACCCACCAAAAAGGTTTTAAAAACATCTATTTTAGCTTTAACTCCCACGTTTTATAGTTAAATCATTTTTTATCATTATTTTAGAAAAACCTGTGTATTTTAAAAATAATTGGAAATCTTGAAAACTGTTGGATCAACCATGATAAGGTATTGAATATGAGAAGGTATAAATCATGCGAAAAACAATCGACCATGAAACGAAATGGATCAAGTGTTATAACAAACTAATCAATGGTGAAAACAAACTATCGACCATGAAAACAAACCATCGACCACCCAAAGAAATACATCGATTGTGAGAACAAACTAATCAACCGTGCAAAAAAACTATTGATCATGAAAAAAAACTATAGACCATGTGAAGGAATGGATTTTCTATGAGAACAAACTAATCAACCATGTGAAAAAACTATCAATCATTCAAAGGAACAAATCGACCAGGATATAAACCATCAACCATGTGAGAAAACCACTGACCATGTGAACAAAATATCAACTGTGTGAATAAATTGATCAAATGTGAGAAAAAAATAATTAACTCTATGAAAAACTATGGAATACATGAAAAAATATAAACCATGTGAATGAATTCATTGGTCGTGAGAATAATTGATCGACACCATGAATAAACTATCAACCATGTGAACAAACTATTGACCATGTGAAGGAATGGATTGATTGCGAGAACAACTGATTGATCATGTGGACAGACGATCAAATTTTTGGAAAAAATTTAAAAATTTAGGGTGAAGAAGACCTCAAACACCCCTTGACACCTCTAGGCCTTGAGGAATCAAAAAGGAAAGGATTTAGGAACTAGAAGTATTATAAGTTTAGCGAGAATCCAAGTTATTGGTAGAATTTGAGGGAAGTTTTGTGAGGATACACAATTTATATTCATGATTAAATAACTATTCTTGGCTATGAATCTCTACAAAATTTGTGATACATAACCATGGAATCAATCCATTAATTTTAGTGTGTTTTGGGAAGTAAGGGTTTCATGTTTAGTGCATAATAATTAAAGATTTGTATTTTGATCATACCTTCTTTAACTAGTGTGGAGGTTGCTTTAAACATATCATAAGAATACTAGATGTTCATTATGTCCCAAGTCATATCAAATCATAATATCATCCTATCATAGTGCAATAACTACTACATGGGCAATACATACCAATAACATAGTCATATAAGTGGGAATAACATCCTGGTATCAATATTCCATATGTAGGCATAACATCCCCATGCAACATACATCAATGGGTATAGATTCCCAGTAACAAGATTCCATAAGTAGGCATAAATCCCCAGAACAATATACATCATTGATCATAGCATCCTAGTGACAATAACATAACATAGGGCATCCTGTCCTCACATGAGAATCAATAAAAAGCATGGAATCCCTATCCATAAAAAATCACATAAGGGTAAAGGGTCCATAGTCACAAGCTACATCATAATAAAGGGAATAAAATCCCATAATAAACCATTCTCATATGGGAATCCCATCCCCTTCCATGGAACCATCACATCATGGGTAGTACATCTCACTTCCAAGGGTAACAAAAAATAGCTGGGAATAATGCCCTATCACCATCATAATCAAGTCCACATGGGTATTATGTTCTATGTTATGGTGGAAATTGTGTACCATAATAATGGTTATGAAAACTACATCACTCTAAAATTTTAAAAGAACACTTTGTTTGATAGCATATACAACATGCAACATCGAGTTTAAACGAACCATGAAATATTATTATTTAAATATAATGGTTATAACCTATCCATTAAATTGGAGGGTATGAATAAGATTAACCAAATTATTAAATATATATAAATTACCAAATTAGTACAAATGTATTGATCAATGTTTATAAAAAAATACTAAATTTTTGATAAATACATTTTATTCTTCAAAATAAGTTTTCTTTAAAAATGGTTTTTATTTATTTTTATGATAGAATATTATAATTAATTTATGGAATATCTATAAAATTTATTTGATAAAAATTATATCTATTTTTAAATCAGAATTTCAAAATTATCTTATAATGATTTTTTGGGATTTTTTTGAAAAGATTAATTTTCAAGTGAATAGTGAAAAATGCCATTTTTCACTGAAAATTGTATTTTTGTTTCAAGAATTTACAAAGTTTTATTTTAATTTAAAATGGTTTAAAAGTATAATTAGGCTGGGAATGGGAAGATGAAGTCTGTTCATACTAGTAGGGGTCTTGTTGCTCCTTCCCATCTTCTTTATGCCAATGATATCATCCTTTTCACTCAAGGAGATAAGGGAAATATAAGGAACATCAAGAAGGGCCTTTTACATTATGAGATGGTTTCTGTTCAGGAGATTATCTGGAACAAGTCCTTTGTGTACTTTGGGAGTAACTTTACCCCTACAAAGAAAAATTCCATTATCAGTGAGTTGGACATCAGAGAAGGTGTTTTTCTCTTCATTTATTTGGGTGTCCCTATGTTCTTGGTGAGGCCTAAGGATTGATATTTCTCTAGAATTGTTGGCAATATCATAAGATAGATCTCACTCTGGAAGGGTAAATATTTATCCTTGGATGGTCGGGTCTGCTTAGTGAAGTCCATTATCATCGCCAAATTTTTGTATTCCTTTATGGTGTATAAATGGCCGAAATCTCTTATCAAGAGCATTAGTGTGTCGATTAAAAATTTTATTTGGAGTTATTCCATTGTGGAAAGAAGGCTTTCAATGGTTTTATAGAAAAATGTCTGTAAGACTTATGATGTAGGTGGTTTAGGTATTAAGAATATTGGATCTGTTAATGATTTCTTACATGAAAGGTTTATGTGGAGGCTTATTAATGTTCATTTAGAAGCCCTTTGCTTCCTTCGGGTAATATTCATGAATAAACTCAAAGATGGAAACTTTAACTATCTCAGATCTTCGGTATGGCCTGATTTTAAGTCTATTTTGTCCATTATTGATAATGATTAGAGATGGATTATATCTAAGGATTCATCTTTATCTTTCTGGAAGTGCAACCGGATTAGGGTTCCTTTGATTGATTTGATTCCAGATGGAGATCCAAATCTGAATATTGACATATCTATTAAATATCAACTTCAGAGTATGGATAATCTTCCGTCTCATGTTATTTCCACTATTGATAGATATTTCTTCTCTCATAGGGAGGATTTTTTAGCTTGTGAACCGACTTATAATGGTATCCTCTCTTCTAAAGTGTTCTATGAGCATGCCATATACAACAACGATGAGTTCAATTGGATGGGTAATTTGAGGGGAAATTTCTTGAAGCCTTCTTGGTCAACTTTGTCTTGGAGAGTTTCTCATAAAAAGATTCCAACTGATGATTTCTTACAAACTTTTGGAATATATCTTTGTTCTATTTGTGTTTTGTGTCATCAATATAGGGAAGATGTTGATCATATTTTTCTTAGTTGCGCGGCAGCTTCGGCAATGTGGAAGGCTATGGATGATATGTTTGAAGTGTCTTTACCTCAGGACACAACGATTCTGAATTTTCTAAATACCTGGAGTGATATCAGATTATCGCCACATCTTTTGTGCCTTTTCTAGGTGGCTGTGTAAGAGGTCATTCACTGCATTTGGAGCTCCAGGAACAAGATGATTCATGATCAGTACACCTTTCAGGTTGGTTCCACGCTGGATGGTATATTATCTGCTGTTCGTAACACTTTTTTTCCAAAAAAATTCTACTGTTCAAATTCCATTCATGACCTCTTAGTTTTACCTCGGTTTAGGGTAAAAGGAAATTTCCGACCTCCATTTGGCATGACTGAAGTTCTTTGGCAAGCACTGTCATGACCCGACCCTACCCGGGCTCGAGCCGCAACTACCCCAAGCCCGCCTCCATAGGCCAGGGGCTGGCGACCAATGCCGAAGGCACAACAACTCGGGGAGGCCTTTGCCTAAGCACCTGTACACATGCACACGCAGCAACTCAATGCAAAAGTGCAGAGTAAAGAAAGAACAAGCAGAGTAAAAAGAACAACTGCTATATATATAAACCACAGATGTGCATCGACCTCTAAACAGTACAGAGTACAAGCTGAAAAGAAAAGGGGCAAAACACGCGCCCAACCAAAAGTGCCACAACCCGACAACAGGTAAACAAAAAGAAACAGCTGACGGGTCTGCCACCTGGAACCCGGCCACGACCACCGCACACAGTCCAAGCTCCCAAGATCCTACGCTCCACTGAAGCCACGCTCCACCTGTCCATCGTCTGCAAGGGCACACCAAGTGCGGGCAAAGCCCAAGCAGGGGTGAGTATAAAAATACTCAGTAGGGTACCCCGAAGGCTCGAGGGAGCAAAAAAAGGAGGTACCTAAGGGTGAGCAGTAGAGTGAATAGGAAAGTAAGGGGGGGGGGGGGTACAACAGAGAGTGTCACGAACCAACCCGGGTCAACCCTGAACCGGTCACCCGAGCCGGTCCGCGGCAAGTCCCGAGGGGCGTTCCCGATCCCCCCGGGATGGCAACAAGTGCCGGGCATTGAAACTTTAATCGTTGGGAACGATTTCAGCCCAAACTAAAAACAGGATCGAAAGAAAGAATATAAACTAAACAAACAGACAAACACTAAAGACATAAACAACTACACCACGACATACCTCCACGTGACCTCGCGGGTCACCACCCAACTACAAACCAGCGTCGCTCCATCACTGAGCGACTCAAGCCAGGAAAACCAGAACACAAGAAACCTGCAACTGAAAGAGGTAAAAGATAGGCGTGAGCACAAAAGTACTCAGTAGGTGAGCCCAACAACAAAACCCAAAGCACTGCCAGTAAATATAGAATCTACATAATCCAGGTTTGAACTATAATGTATAAAAGTAATTTTTCATAATGTTTTACTTGAAAATCAAACACGAGACATTTCCCTTATTCTTTTTCGAAAGTTAGTTCCATTTCATTAGTTTTAAACTCATTCTGAAAAGCACAGTGTTACATTTTCAAATCTAACCCAAAGAAAGTAAAGCATTTTCATTTGAAAACCATTTTTCTCAAAGTCTAACAGTATAGGCTGTGAAATATGACTGAAAGAAAACAAGCAGGGAAAACAAGTGCAAGTAAAGGTAAACAGGCAAGGAAAACCAAGTGCAAGTAAAAATAAACCAGAAGTTATCAGCAATAACCATGGGCGATCCTGAACATCCCTAGAAAACCCCTGGACGTACTCGGGTTCAGACTACCTGCCGGCATGGTACTCCACAGTCAATAACCAACTGGCCGCCCTAATAGCCAACCAGTGGCACATCCCACCTGGCCTGTCCACAACTCCAGAGGGTACCAACCCGTCTAATCAGGGTTAGCAAGCAACCGTCACTCGATAATCTACAAGACGCCCAAGAACCCATAGTAGTTTTTGTAACACTGTGTAAGAGGGAGACCCGCGCACGCGTGACTCATCTCACCGCACTTGTCAACCCCTTACACGGACATCGCTACACGACAACCCTCGAAGGGAAGTCCCCCTGTAGAAATTCCCTCACAAGTACGTATATATATATATAATCACTTCACATTTGATAAAGTGCCAACCGGGCCATCATGTCACTTACATTTTGATCATTTAAGACTAAAGCATTTTTAAAGAGGGATGACACATGCCATTTCATTGAAAACCAGAAACGCACTTAGAAATTTATTTAAGAAACTCAAATCCGCATCTTAAACCTGGAACACATTTGTTTCACAAGTAGAGTCACTTTCCAATCACCAAACGCACCCCACTTTTATCAAGAGCCAAACGGGCCTTTAATCATTTTTTTTGAAGGAACACCATTTCCCAAATGAAATCCAAACTTTTGTTCGCGTAACAAAGGAAAACATCTTTCATCAACCATGAGCCACACATAAAGTTTCCAAAACAAGTTCAAAGGTCACACGACGTTTTCTCTAATCAAGGTTCTAAGAAAACACCATTTTCCATAAACAATACATCTACAAATTTACACACGCCAAAAACATTTCAAAACACAATTTAACATGACTATCATTATTCAGGAAGAACCATTTAGCAATACTACCATGGAAGCACAAAACTAAATCCAAGAACACTTTTAATGAAACGCTAGAATTAAAAAAACGGCTTTTATCATCAGCAGATCACCACACTATAAAAACTACTAAATTTTCCTTTAAATTTACTGAAATCCAATAAAAGGCAAGGAATAAATAAATTCTTAATTTAAAGGCGAGTGCAATGGGAGACCTACCTCAAGATCCAAGCGCGGCGGTAAAACGACCTTGGAACCAAGGCGCGATGACACGACGTGTGTCCGAAGCCACGTGATAAAGTCCAACACTCTCGAAACTGAGGCGCGGAGATGGCAGAACCTCGGAAACAAGGCGCAGCGATAACGCTCTCTCGAAAGCGCCCTGCGTGGGTCCTAAAACAGTAGACCGTTAAACGGTCTCAACGACATTAATAACAGAATAATATTAATAACGATAACAATGTGAAAATAATCGTGGTGATAACAATAATCACAATAATAATTATAACACAACATAATAATAATAATGATGTTATAATAATAATAACAATAATAATATAATTAGCATACTTATAATATATCAATAATAATAATAATAATAATATCATAATATTAATACAATAATAATAATAGGAACAATGCCAATTTAACATAATCATAATATATTAATAATATAATAATGATAATAATATAAAATAATGTTAACATGATAATATTAATAATAATAATATAATGACAATAACATAATAATAATAATAATTTAATAATAATAATAAGAATATCATAACATAATAATAATAATAAAAATAATATGATAATAAAAAATATATTAGTAATAATAATAATAATATTAATATTAATAATATGTTAGTAATCATAACAATAATAATAATAATAATATGAAATGTTAATATCAATAATAATAACAATAAAAATAATAATAATAATATAATAATAATAATAATAAAGTAATATTAACATAATAATAATAATAATAAAATAATATAAACATAATAACAATAATAATAAAATAATATTAATGACATAATAATAAAAAAGAAATTATAATATTATAAAAATAATTAACGTAATAAAATTAAGTTTAACAAACAAACAAAAGAATAAAATAAATAAATAAAAAAAAGAACTAAGACTCACAGCCTGGGGGGGGGGAGTTCGCGCAGGAGGCGGCGGAGCAGGGCGGCCGGGACGGCGACGCGGCAGGGAGGCGGAGGCAGCGGATGGCGCACCAGGGTGGATCAGGGGGAGAGCAGGGGCGGAGCGCGCAGGAGGGAAGGGGGGTCGGCTGGCCGGAATGGCTGGGCGAGGGCGGTCGGAGAGCAGGGGAGAGCGGCGGAGGAGCAGCAGGGAAGAGGAGCGGCGTCGGCGAAGGGACTGCGCAGGGAGGAGATCACACAGCGGAGGGCACCGGAGCGGGAGGCCGCAGGTGCCGGAGGTCGGTGCAGGCGGCGCTGGGACGGGACAGCGGCGGAGACGGCCGGGGAAGGGGGCTGGGCGGTGCAGGAAAGAACAGGGAGGGGAGGAGGCCGGCGGTCAGGCTAGCGAAGGAGGGTGCGAGGCTGGAGGAGGAAGGCCAGGGCGCGGCGGGGCGAGGCGGAGAGGCTGCGCAAGGGGAAGCCGGGGAGGAGTGGCTGGGTGCGGGGTCGGCGCAAGGCAGAGGAGCAGGGCGGCGCCGGACCAGGGGTCGCCGGAACGGCGCAGCGCGCAGTGGATTCGGGAGCCGGACGGAGGGGCTCGGCGACGGGAACCGGCGGAGCGTATGCAGGGGGCGTCGGAAGGCTGGACCAGTAGGAGGGCCGCGGTGATCGGGTGAGGTGGGAGAGTGCTGGTGCGGGGAAGAAGAAAGAGGAGGAAGGGGAGATAGAGAGGGTGTGGGTGGCGGCTGCGGGGGAATAGGGGTAGGGTTAGGTTAGGGTCAAAAAATATATATATATATATATACACACATAATTGATAATCATAATAATAAAAGACTAAATAAAATAATAAAAACTAATCTTAATAATAATAAAAATTCCTAACCATAATATTAATAATACCTTATAATAATAATAATAATAAAATAATAACAAAACTTATAATAAAATTAATGATAATAATATTAACATTAAAACTTTATAATAATAACAATAATAATAACGCAACTCAAATAGTAATAATAACAAAAAGACAACGTGAAAACTTTAATATTTAAAATGCCGGGTGGACACATCGTCACCCAAGCCGAATGCACGATCACCGCTAGCGGTGCGATGACCGCGCACCGACGTGAAACCACCAATCACAATTAATCTTCGAAAAATTTAAACCGGGACCAAGAAAGAAGGAAAATTACGGATGTCCGCGGTCGGGGTGTGACAATTCTCCCCACCACAGACACTTTCTGCCCCCAGAAAGTCACCAGGTTACAAGTCAGCCAAAAACCAAGTCTATGCCCAAACAGAACTAAAGGAACTGAAGCAAACTGAGGTTCTCGGGGATGACCTTACTCTACACAGGTCACACCCGACCGATTCAAGAGAAAACTGGGGTCCGAGATCGAGGGGAGAACACGAAGGGGTTCTCCCCACCACAAGAGCTCAACTTGTGCAGAAAAGTTGACCATCTAAAAGGAAGACCCTAGAAAAGGGGGTCGACGCGGGAACTCCCAACCAATTCGAACCAACTCCTATAGCACGATTAAAACAACACTTCCGTCAAGACATTAAATCCTCGACCAGAGTCAACAACCTTCAACACCAGGGAAAACCTATAGAAAAACATTTAACCGACATCAAAATGGAGACATGATCCACCGTAGTCCACAAAACATAACCACATCGACAACATAACTAAAACGAGGTCAACCCACACGAGAGTCAAACACACTTTTAAGAAGGACACACGATTCGGAATATTACATTCTCACGACAAGTCCACTTAGATTTATCATAGAACAAGTCCATTGCCACTTTTTAGAAAAACAACACATTTACATAAACCAGACTACTTGGATTATAATAGAACAAGTCCATGATAACCGCATGGTAAAACAATGAACATACAACTACGTCAAAACTTAACAGTAGAAAAACATGTACTAAAAGATCTTGATTGTTCCACTGCTAACACGGAACAAAAAACCTGGACCAAGGCTTCACACCCCTGGGGACTCCTGACTGTGCGCGAGCTTCACCCCAAGACTTGTGGCTGGGGCTCTGATGGCTGAAGCATCTTCTGCCTCACAGTCAGGTACTGACATTCTCCCATCACAGCTTCCTCTTCAAGTGACGCTTCTTGCAAAACTTCTCCAGATGACCCAGACAACCACAGCGATGACACGTCTTCGGAGGGTTGCGACAAGACGATTTTAAATGCCCGAAACGACCACACTGATAGCACACCATTAAACGATCTGATGAACTGGAAACTGGGACCAAAGGGGATAACTCCTTAGGAACTGGTATCTCTGGCGCCTTTTCCTCACCAGAGGGGGAACTCTTACGAACAACAACAGGGGACGCTGAAGTATTAGCCACCCGCACACCGGAAACCAACTCAGCCAAGAAAGCTTTCTCCACCAGCTTCTCGAAACAAAGGTCTTTAGAAGGGAGGACACGCTCCTTGATATCTGGACGAAGACCTCCAGTGAAAAGAGAGGCTTTCATGAGCTCATGCGATGCTACCTCTGGAGAAAAGGGAATCAGTTCCTTGAAATGGTCAACATATGCCTTCACCGTCCGTTGGCCTTGTTGAGTATGCACAAGCTCTCTCTTTTTCTCCAGCTTCACTTCCTCAGGTACAAACCATTGGATGGAAATGATTCTGAAGACATCCCACGTCATTTCACCTTGCGTTGACGGTGGGGTAACCACCTTCCACTGGTCCAGAGATGGACCCTCTAACAACTCCATAATTACACGAACCTTAACATTATCGGGAGTTCCCAACATTCTAAAGACGCGCTCCACTTCCTCGAGCCATTTTACTGCCTCTAACGGACCCTGATCACCATGGAGAGTAGGCAAAGTCTGAGGAGGACCAAAAACTGGGCATGACCTATCAGAATCCTTAGGGACCTTTCTGGGCGGCATTTCCTGAGCGACATATAAAACACAAAGCCAAAACCCACATCAAATCGAAGCGACATCAATAAAAGCGCCTTCATCATAAACAGTCAGCACAAGGACCAAACAAATACAACACAACCCAAAATAAAATCTCCTCTTTAAAATTCCCTTTTCATTTTTGATTTCAAAACCACCCTTTCTTAAGATCACTTTCCAAAAACCAATCCACTTTCAAACCAAAAGCTTTCCAAAACATTTCCTCTTTAAAACCAATTTAGAAAACAAGGTCAAGCCCTTAATTTCAAATACACACCCAGGTAATCTCATGAACCGCTGCACATGTCTTTATCCACATTCCATACGTGCATCAACACACACTTTCCATGCATTCTCACACATGTGCAGACGTTCATAAAGAGGAACCGAGGTTTCAACCCAAATCATTCTTATCCAATTCCAAGAAAACAACAGATTTCCAAATCAAGAGATTTCAGTTTTAAAACCCATTTTATATATTTAAAGTCCTTTAAAAGAAACCAGTCCAATTTTCAAAAACCTTTTTCATTTCCAACAACGCACTCACACAAACCAAAACGAAAGCAGCAACCAAATTTGCATCAATCACTGAAATGAGGGACTAGTAGTCACACTCAACCTGGCGACATGGTAGTGGGCCATGTCCCAAGTCAGCGTCGACCACTAGGAGGAATTCAAACCACGTACTCGAACTCCACATGGGTCACTACTCCATGTGAAATTACGATGTAACATCGGCTTGCCTCCATTATCATCTCTCAATCCAAGACAAACCAGGAAAGACAAGGACACAATTCCCGAACTACCCCTGGTAACTCGAGGATCAGTGCGAGCAAGAGTTCGCGACGCTCTTCCCGTACCTACCCCTCGAGTTCCGACAGTCCTAATCTCCTTCTACCGGACAACCCAAATAACAAGAACCACCTCTGATACCATTTTGTCACGAACCAACCCGGGTCAACCCTAAACCGGTCACCCGAGCCGGTCCGCGGCAAGTCCCGAGGGGCGTTCCCGATCCCCCCGGGATGGCAACAAGTGCCGGGCATTGAAACTTTAATCGTTGGGAACGATTTCATCCCAAACTAAAAACAGGATCGAAAGAAAGAATATAAACTAAACAAACAGACAAACACTAAAGACATAAACAACTACACCACGACATACCTCCACGTGACCTCGCGGGTCACCACCCAACTACAAACCAGCGTCGCTCCATCACTGAGCGACTCAAGCCAGGAAAACCAGAACACAAGAAACCTGCAACTAAAAGAGGTAAAAGATAGGCGTGAGCACAAAAGTACTCAGTAGGTGAGCCCAACAACAAAACCCAAAGCACTGCCAGTAAATATAGAATCTACATAATCCAGGTTTGAACTATAATGTATAAAAGTAATTTTTCATAATGTTTTACTTGAAAATCAAACACGAGACATTTCCCTTATTCTTTTTCGAAAGTTAGTTCCATTTCATTAGTTTTAAACTCATTCTGAAAAGCACAGTGTTACATTTTCAAATCTAACCCAAAGCAAGTAAAGCATTTTCATTTGAAAACCATTTTTCTCAAAGTCTAACAGTATAGGCTGTGAAATATGACTGAAAGAAAACAAGCAGGGAAAACAAGTGCAAGTAAAGGTAAACAGGCAAGGAAAACCAAGTGCAAGTAAAAATAAACCAGAAGTTATCAGCAATAACCATGGGCGATCCTGAACATCCCTAGAAAACCCCTGGACGTACTCGGGTTCAGACTACCTGCCGGCATGGTACTCCACAGTCAATAACCAACTGGCCGCCCTAATAGCCAACCAGTGGCACATCCCACCTGGCCTGTCCACAACTACAGAGGGTACCAACCCGTCTAATCAGGGTTAGCAAGCAACCGTCACTCGATAATCTACAAGACGCCCAGGAACCCATAGTAGTTTTTGTAACACTGTGTAAGTGGGAGACCCGCGCACGCGTGACTCATCTCACCGCACTTGTCAACCCCTTACACGGACATCGCTACACGACAACCCTCGAAGGGAAGTCCCCCTGTAGAAATGCCCTCACAAGTACGTATATATATATATAATCACTTCACATTTGATAAAGTGCCAACCGGGCCGTCATGTCACTTACATTTTGATCATTTAAGACTAAAGCATTTTTAAAGAGGGATGACACACGCCATTTCATTGAAAACCAGAAACGCACTTAGAAATTTATTTAAGAAACTCAAATCAACATCTTAAACCTGGAACACATTTGTTTCACAAGTAGAGTCACTTTCCAATCACCAAACGCACCCCACTTTTATCAAGAGCCAAACGGGCCTTTAATCATTTTTTTTGAAGGAACACCATTTCCCAAATGAAATCAAAACTTTTGTTCGCGTAACAAAGGAAAACATCTTTCATCAACCATGAGCCACACATAAAGTTTCCAAAACAAGTTCAAAGGTCACACGACATTTTCTCTAATCAAGGTTCTAAGAAAACACCATTTTCCATAAACAATACATCTACAAATTTACACACGCCAAAAACATTTCAAAACACAATTTAACATGACTATCATTATCCAGGAAGAACCATTTAGCAATACTACCATGGAAGCACAAAACTAAATCCAAGAACACTTTTAATGAAACGCTAGAATTAAAAAAACGGCTTTTATCATCAGCAGATCACCACACTATAAAAACTACTAAATTTTCCTTTAAATTTACTGAAATCCAATAAAAGGCAAGGAATAAATAAATTCTTAATTTAAAGGCGAGTGCAATGGGAGACCTACCTCAAGATCCAAGCGCGACGGTAAAACGACCTTGGAACCAAGGCGCGATGACACGACGTGTGTCCGAAGCCACGTGATAAAGTCCAACACTCTCGAAACTGAGGCGCGGAGATGGCAGAACCTCGGAAACAAGGCGCAGCGATAACGCTCTCTCGAAAGCGCCCTGCGTGGGTCCTAAAACAGTAGACCGTTAAACGGTCTCAACGATATTAATAACAGAATAATATTAATAATGATAACAATGTGAAAATAATCGCGGTGATAACAATAATCACAATAATAATTATAACACAACATAATAATAATAATGATGTTATAATAATAATAACAATAATAATATAATTAGCATACTTATAATATATCAATAATAATAATAATAATAATATCATAATATTAATACAATAATAATAATAGGAACAATGCCAATTTAACATAATCATAATATATTAATAATATAATAATGATAATAATATAAAATAATGTTAACATGATAATATTAATAATAATAATATAATGACAATAGCATAATAATAATAATAATTTAATAATAATAATAAGAATATCATAACATAATAATAATAATAAAAATAATATGATAATAATAAATATATTAGTAATAATAATAATAATATTAATATTAATAATATGTTAGTAATCATAACAATAATAATAATAATAATATGAAATGTTAATATCAATAATAATAACAATAAAAATAATAATAATAATATAATAATAATAATAATAAAGTAATATTAACATAATAATAATAATAATAAAATAATATAAACATAATAACAATAATAATAAAATAATATTAATGACATAATAATAATAAAGAAATTATAATATTATAAAAATAATTAACGTAATAAAATTAAGTTTAACAAACAAACAAAAGAATAAAATAAATAAATAAAAAAAAGAACTAAGACTCACAGCCTGGGGGGGGAGTTCGCGCAGGAGGCGGCGGAGCAGGGCGGCCGGGACGGCGACGCGGCAGGGAGGCGGAGGCAGCGGATGGCGCACCAGGGTGGATCAGGGGGAGAGCAGGGGCGGAGCGCGCAGGAGGGAAGGGGGGTCGGCTGGCCGGAATGGCTGGGTGAGGGCGGTCGGCGAGCAGGGGAGAGCGGCGGAGGAGCAGCAGGGAAGAGGAGCGGCGTCGACGAAGGGACTGCGCAGGGAGGAGATCGCACAGCGGAGGGCACCGGAGCGGGAGGCCGCAGGTGCCGGAGGTCGGTGCAGGCGGCGCTGGGACGGGACAGCGGCGGAGACGGCCGGGGAAGGGGGCTGGGCGGTGCAGGAAAGAACAGGGAGGGGAGGAGGCCGGCGGTCAGGCTAGCGAAGGAGGGTGCGAGGCCGGAGGAGGAAGGCCAGGGCGCGGCGGGGCGAGGCGGAGAGGCTGCGCAAGGGGAAGCCGGGGAGGAGTGGCTGGGCGCGGGGTCGGCGCAAGGCGGAGGAGCAGGGCGGCGCCGGACCAGGGGTCGCCGGAACGGCGCAGCGCGCAGTGGAGTCGGGAGCCGGACGGAGGGGCTCTGCGACGGGAACCGGCGGAGCGTATGCAGGGGGCGTCAGAAGGCTGGACCAGTAGGAGGGCCGCGGTGATCGGGTGAGGTGGGAGAGTGCTGGTGCGGGGAAGAAGAAAGAGGAGGAAGGGGAGATAGAGAGGGGGTGGGTGGCGGCTGCGGGGGAATAGGGGTAGGGTTAGGTTAGGGTAAAATATATATATATATATATATATATATACACACATAATTGATAATCATAATAATAAAAGACTAAATAAAATAATAAAAACTAATCTTAATAATAATAAAAATTCCTAACCATAATATTAATAATACCTTATAATAATAATAATAATAAAATAATAACAAAACTTATAATAAAATTAATGATAATAATATTAACATTAAAACTTTATAATAATAACAATAATAATAACGCAACTCAAATAGTAATAATAACAAAAAGACAACGTAAAAACTTTAATATTTAAAATGCCGGGTGGACACATCGTCACCCGGGCCGAATGCACGATCACCGCTAGCGGTGCGATGACCGCGCACCGACATGAAACCACCAATCACAATTAATCTTCGAAAAATTTAAACCGGGACCAAGAAAGAAGGAAAATTACGGACGTCCGCGGTCGGGGTGTGACAGAGAGTATGGTAAAGAGTCCAACTCAACCCAACAAGAGGAAAGAAGGTAGACTCGTCCAGACACAAGGAGCTGGAAACAGTGAGAAGACGAACTTCCCGTCGAGTCTTTGCTACCTATAGCAGGAGAGTAGGCTCGTCCAACCACGAAAAGCTAGACACGGAAAGCACGTGGCATACCCTGCGCGTCTTCGCCTCTCCTGGAAGGAGAGTAACCAAACCCAAGAAGTGGGTGCTCGAACAAGGTATATACATATCGGTATTCTCAACAAGAAACCCGAAAAACGTCGTAAGGGGATCCCCGTCCCGTAGCTTAGCCCAAGAAAATGAGTCGCCAAAAGTCCCAGAAGTAACCCCAATATTGATGCCCAGCATCCCGCACGTCTTCTCTGAACCGCAAGCCAAGGGGCTCAGTCACCGCACCTTGATACTATCCGCTTTGGGTGACACTGACTCGCCCGCACGGTTTTAGATCGCGTCGCGAGAACGCGTCTTGGTGGGGAAAGCACCCCTCTTACTTGAGAGTTCTAGGAAATTCAAACCACACCTCATCACTGCCCTACAGTCGAGAGGTCTCCTCAAAGTCAAGCCGTCACATCACTGACCCGTATAACCAAGGGTCCTGCTCCGGTAAACACAGAGGAAAGCCACAGACTAGCCTAGTCGAGAGGACTGAGTCTGGAATGTCAACGGGTGTCCCACTGCCCAGCCCTGCTGGAGGGTAATTCATAACCAGATATCGGGTGACCCACTGCCCAGCCCCGCTGGAGGGTAAACCATAACACATCATCAGGCGACCCACTGCCCAGCCCCGCTGGAGGGTAAACCATAACCAGATATCGGGTGACCCACTGCCCAGCCCTGCTGGAGGGTAAACCCTAATACATCATCAGGCAACCCACTGCCCAGCCCCGCTGGAGGGTAGACCTTAATACATCATCAGGCGACCCACTGCCCAGCCCCGCTAGAGGGTAGACCTTAATACATCATCAGGAGACCCACTACCCAACCCCGCTGGAGGGTAGACCTGGAATAAGTCGATAGGCGACCCACTGCCCAGCCTTGCTGGAGGGTAGACCTGGAACTAGACGACGGGTGACCCACTGCCCAGCCCTGCTGGAAGGTAGACCCCAAGAGGTCGTCGGGTGACCCACTACCCAGTCTCTACCAGAGGGTAGACCCTAATAGCATCGGGTGACCCACTACCCAGTCTCTGCTGGAGGGTAGACCCTAGAAGTCAGTGAGCAACCCACTGCCCAGCCCTGCTGGAGGGTAAGCCCGAGGAAGTCGATGAGTAACCCACTGCCCAGCCCCGCTGGAGGGTAAAACTCAGAACCGCTCTGCCATCTCTACAGGAGGGTACAACACTGGCCGACCGAACACGGAGTGGGTGTCGCGCAACCACCCAACTCCAGAACAGCTCTCCCAAAAGAGGTGCAGCGTCTGCCTCAACACTGGGTGTCACTAGCACCGCTACCGGCCAAACCATCAAGAACGAAACCAGGGGGAGACCACTCAACCCTGCTAGTGAACAAACGAGCACAGAGCCAGGGGAAGAGCTCCACCCTGCTGGTCAAACAAACACACAGAGGGACCCTCCACGCCGCGAGAGATTCAAGTACGCGAAGCAGAACACAGCACGCACTTGGGGCCCACACGACGTGTGGCCCCAAGTCAAACCCCAACCAAGCACCCGAACATCTCAGGTACAAACCACACATACCTCCCAGCGCTCTCGTATACTCCCAGAGTATACCTCGTTCTAGCCCATAGGCTATCGTGCACACGACACCCAACGTCAACGCGAAGGCGTGACGTAACAACTCCAACCTTCCACCTCAAAGGCCCAGGCACGGCTAACCATGTCTCATGGACCAATTACATCACTCTCCCAAGAGTGCGCGATCACACGCCAAGGGTCCGCCATAAACAAGGTAGGGCGAACCACCACTGGAGCACCTTTCGTGATTCCACATTTAACAAGATCACGCAAGAGGCTTCGTACAGCCAAACAGATCACATCGTTGCAATCCTTGCGCAAAAAAACGCGAGTTAGACTACTCACTCGCCCGAAACGGTCAACAGGTGAAAACGATACTATTCACCGTGACCGAACCCGTGTAGGGCCCACCCCAAGATCCCGAAACTGAACCAACAGATCACGCCACTGCGATCCCCTCGGAAAAACACACAGGATTGAGTAATCAATCGCCCAAAATGAATACCCGGTGAAAAAGGTACTATTCACCGTAGCCAGGTCGGGTGGGTCCCACACCACATCCTCAAAAAAGGTTGGGCGGACTGCGCCATCGCAAAGCTCTTGGAAAAGCACGTCAAATCGACTGCTTACTTGCGTGGAACGGGTACTCGGAGGAAAAGATACGTTCCGGTACACCGCACACGAGCGGCGCCACGTGGGACCCGCATCCCGGTCCCAAAACTCAACGAACGGATCGCACCGTTGCGATCATCTCGAAAAAGCACACAAGATGGACTACTCACTTGTCCAAAACGGTCGCCCGGTGATAAAGATGGAAAATCACCGTCGACGCCCAAATGACCCTCGTGGGCCCCGCACCATCGTGCCGAATTTGAGCGGGCGGATTGCACCATTGCAATCCCCTCGGAAAAACATCTAGAAACGACTGCTCGCACGCCCCGAACGGACGTTCGATGGAAAAGTCGTGAAATGATGCACGCAGCTCAAGAGACGGGCCATGGGGCCCGCGCCTCAACTTTAGCCTCCACGCCTGAAACCACCCTGGAAAGCTCCGCCTCGATGCCAGGGTCCCAACGCCACTGACGGCGCTCAAAACAGACGTCGGACACGTTCGCGCCGTCCAAGACAAGAATCCCGGAAGAAAACGCTCGTCTACTTAAAGACACGTCGCGCCTCCGCGGCCCCTCGTTTCGGGAATTAAAAATTCCCAAAACTATCTCAACATGTTTGCCTCGACAATACGGCCCCACAGCCGCAGACGGCGTACAAATCAGACACCCGTATTGAAAATTACGGGTGTCCGAAGGAGGGGGGGGGAAACCCCTTGGGCTGGACCGGCCTGGACCGGCCGGTCCGCCCGACCTGGCCCGGCCTGCGGCTCAGCCGCGCGGACCGGTGCCTGTTCGTGGCTCGCCTGCAGACCGGCCATGCAGGCCGGTCACCTCGCCGCGCGAAGACCCGCCAGGCGTGGGTCTTTGCCTCCTCCACGGGGTCGTGGCGTGCGACCCCGGTATCCCAGGTCCACCGGCCGGCACAGCCGGCCGGTCCTTCCGCTCCGCGCCGCGCGAAGCCACCGCGACCGGGGCTTGCTGCCGCGCCGAAGAGCGCCGTTGCCAGGGAGGGAACCCGCCGCCAGCCGCCGCCGTCGAATCCCGCCGGACCACCGTACCGCCACCGCCTGGAGATCGCCGGACCACCGTGCCGGCCGGAAAACCCCAAAAACCCGCAGATCTTCGCCGAGCCGTTGCAGAGGCTTTGGAGGTCGGATTTCGAATCCGAAACAAGCGTTGGAAAGCTCAGATAACATACTACGCGACCATGGAAATCGATCAACGATCGGATAAAAGTTCGACACTATAAATTGGGCTCAAAGATTGTGGAAAATTAAAAACGAAACAAAAACGACTCCTACCTCTTGGGCGATGCCCGAGGCTTCACGGGGAGTCCGCCGCCGCTCCGATGCCTTGAAGGAATTGGCTCGCCGGAGGTGCCTCGCCGGAGTGCTTCGCCAGAGCTGGAGGAGAGGGGGAGGGTTTGAGTTCGAAGGAGAAGAAGAAGAGGGTGGGGGTGCGTTTAAGTAGAAAACACTTAAACGCCCGCCCGAAAGCCCTGAACCCGAACTCTCAGCAGGGTCAAGGTTAAGCCTCTCCTGGGGTAAAAACGACCTCCTGAGCACAACAGTGGTATCAGAATTTTAATCCGAGACCCCATTCAAAAGTTATTAAACTTAGCGCCCGAGGCCGCCAAATTACGAAAACGCCCCTAGGGCCATTTTTCACAGACGGGCCGCGCCCGCAAAAATTATACCCCTCCTAGGGTAAACGGCACGCTAAAAGCTCAACGGTGCCCTCAGTTTTCCAATCTGAGCCACCGTTTAAGAGATACTAGCATTTTTCCATTAAACGAATAAATTAATTTATTAATTTATCCGTTTAACCTTCCGGAAGCGAGCGAGGGGTCCAAACATCCCGCGCCGACATGTTTTATGTCATTCCTAGGGTAAACACCCCATTACAGACTCATTCGTACACTCATATCCCTGATCCGGAACTCCTTTTAGGAGTTATATCATTTATTTAGCATTTCCAGTGTGAACGCACTGAAAATTTAATTTCGGCCACTCCGGGGCTCGAAATCGCACGCCGTCTGAAGGCGCTGCTCTGGAATATCATCAAGAATATTACAAATTCTTTCACAGCAAAAACCGGGTTCTTAAAAGCACCGTTTCCTAGTTGGATTAAAATCAATTCTGATGGTGCCTCAAGAGGCAATCTAGGACCTGCTGGTTTTGGTGCTGTTTATAGGGATCATCATAGAGGTGTTCTTGGTTGTTTTCATGGATCTTATGGACATGCCTCCTCCATTGAAGCAGAAATGCTTGGTGTGATTATAGAAGTTGAGCAGGCTGAACAATGTGGTTGAAAAAATCTTTGTCTTGAATGCGATTCTACTACTGTTGTTCTTGCCATTCGATTAAGTTCTATTCATCTTTCATGGAAGCTCACCAATAAATGGATCAGATGTTTGGATTTTCTTTACTCTATGGATCATATTGTTACCTATATATATCGAGAGTCTATTTACCTTACAGATGGTGTTTCAAACAAAGGCATCGATGATATTTTCTTTCAATGGGAAAATCAGGTTCCAGATGATCTTCTTCCTCTTCTTAAGAGGGATCAATGTAAATCTCCCATTTTTAGACTTGTGTAAGGTTTTAATTTAATAAAGGGGTATTTCTTTTCGGGGAAAGATCCTATTTTACCATTAAAAAAATTACAATTAGTTAAATTATATTATTAATAATTTAATTATGGTCATTGGAATAAACTTTATGCTTGAATTTAGCCTAAAACATTTTTATACTTAAAAAGGCATTTTTTTAAAAAACTATTTTTCGTTACATTTTCTATTTTTATCTTAAATTAATTTCTTCTACATATAGAAATTTAATCTTGAAAAATAAATTCAATATTTTGAATTAGGAGGTCCAAATTTGGTAAATATTCCCTTTTATTTTTGGTCATTATGAATCGTAACCTTGGAAAATACTTGTCGCCACAGTAAGGGTAAAATGGGTAGAATAGGGTTAAAACCATGAGATAAGGTATCAAAATAAACCAATAACTTATCTTTATCCTATTTTTTGTGTGTATTTACTCTACTTCCATCCAAATTTAGAATATATTGGCACATTGTGCCATATTTATTTGATTATGACCTTTATATTAATTTAAGAAATGAATAAATAAAATATGCTACTCTCTTGACTTTAATAACTCTAAATTTTTATTATAAGGATAAAAATAGGAAAAGTTCAGTTATAAATTCTTGTTTAAAATATAAAATAATTTTATATTATTTAAATTTATTTATAATTTTTAGTTATTAAATAATTATCTTACATTCTTACGCTACACTAATATAGTATTTATTAAATTATTAGAAAGATAAAATAAATTATTTTAAAAACTATAAAAGTAATATTTTTGAGTGATTTAAATTGACCCATGAATTTTATATATGTATATGACATAATATATATTTGTTATGATTATATATTCAAATTAATTTTTTTATTTATATCTTTAACGTCAAATTAAGTGATTAGTGTCAAAGATAGCATTATTGATATTTTATGAAAATAATATTTTATTAAATTATTCAAAAATCATAAAAATTTTGAAATAGGAAAAGTGAGATAATATATGGTCTAAAATTTCATTCCTTTTCCATTTATGTGAAAATTGTTACCATATATGTAAAATTATAACCTTTTAAGAGTGAAAAAGTCGTTACCGTGGATAAGGTTAAATTAGGTTAACTAAGAGATTAAACCAAAAGATAAGGCTTATCCTTACAATAAAAATTTAGAGTTATTAAAGTAAAGAGGGTGACGTTTTGTATTTATTGTTTTCTTAGATTAATATAAAGATCATAATCAAATAAATATGGTCCGTAGTGTCCATATATTATATAATTGGATGGAAATGGCCGAAATTCACCCATAAAATTGGATAAAATATTGGTTTAGGTTTATTTTGATACCCTATCTCAAGGTTTTGAGCCTATTTTATCCATTTTTCCCTTATGGAGGTGAAAAATATTTACCAAGGTTACTATCCATAATAACAAAAAATAAAAAGGAATTTTTTTACCAAATTTGGACTACATAATTACAAATATAAAGATTAAATTTTTAGTAGTGGTTGAAATTAATTTAAGATAAAAACACAAAATGCAACGAAAAACAGTTTTTTAGAAAAATACCTTTTAAGTATAAAACAATTTATATTAAATTAAAAAATTAAATTTATTCCAATGAAATTAATTTAATTATTCATAATATAATAGAACTAATTCTACTTTTAAACCATTTTAAAACAAAATTGAATTTTTTAAATTCTTGAAACAAAAACATAGCTTTTCAATGAAAATATGTATTTTTCACTATTAATTGGAAAATCGATCTTTCTAAAAAAAAATATCACAAAAAATCACTAAAAATAATTTTGACATGATGATTTAAAAATTGATACAGTTTTTATCAAATAATTTTTTAAAATTTTATAGAAATTAATTATAATATTCACTCATAAGATACAATAAAAACCATTTTGAATAAAACATATTTTAAAGAAAAAACTGCCTTTATTAAAAATTTAGTGCTTATTTCCTAAGCATTAATCAATACATTTTTATTTACTTGGTACTTTATATACATTTAATAATTTGGTTAATCCTATTATTAACCACCAAATCAACAGCTAATTTATAACCATCATATTTAAATAATAATATTTCATGGTTCTTCTCGGTGTTATGTGTTATATACGCTATCAATCATAGTGTTCTTTTAAAAACTTGGGGTGTTACATTCTCCCCAACTTCATAAATTTCATCTTCAAATTTTGAAATTATGAAAAGTAATCAATGGTTTGAAATTTTAAAATTCCTTTATGGAAAACCCAAATCGTAAAAAAGGTTAATAAAACTTCCTCTTAAAAAGAGAGAAAGGGAAATACAAAGGTCATTTCGAATAACACAAAACTAGGTTTTCATATTGGAGAATATTATTAAGAAGTGGAAATATGGGCATAGTGGGGAAAACTAATGTTGAGGGACTAATATATAGTGATACAATACATAGGTATGATAAAGTTAATGACAAAAAAATCATAAATTTGTGCTTGGTGAAAAGACCATTGATTTATCGGAAATGAGGGTAAAAGTATAACATTTTTATTTCAAGATCATTTTACTAATGTTTAGGGATTATTTTACTTTCAAGATATAGAATCACCAAAAAATATACTTATTTGATATCTTTCTATTTCATAAGAATAATTTCATGATTTGGTTGTGCTTCGATCAATTTTCACTTCATATCTTACTCTGAGAAATTAATATCCAAGATGATTTTTTTATGCCCGAAACACTAAAATTAACTTTTATCATATCAAAAGATATGTAAAAGAGTGACAAGTATTTCCACCTATCACTAAATATATACCAAAACAAAAATGGTTAGCATAAATTATCCAATATAATACATTAATCTATAAAAAATCTATAGTAACACCCAAATTTCAACTTAATCTGTTCCATAAGTATTTATACTTAAAATACTTTTAATGCATATGAAAAAAATTAAAAATCAAAAAATTTATAAATAAGGTCCCTAAGTTTCAAAAATAATTAATCATCGGACAACAAAAGGAGGATCTTAATGTCACATACCAAATATTTTAATACCTTGATCACCATAAAATCTCAATGAAAAGATAACTGCTTCCAAAAATTAATTATATCATTATTCCTTAAATAGAATCATATATTATCAAATATTTTACATAAATCCAAAAATGAATTAATCTCTATCATAATTTACTTTTTCATCAAATAACTAACCATTTTCATGGACACTAATACTATCTAATTTACTTAATCAATTTCAATCATCTATTTATCTAAAATGAAAATTAGGACCCCCAAAATTGGTCGTAATTAAGGGTTATCTTCCCCCAATCACATGTTTTCATAAAATATCACCTTACCATTAAATCACTTTTCTAGGCCATCGATAAAATTCAACATATTCTTTCAAATAATTAAATAAAAACTACTATATAATAATAAAAAATATCATTGATACAGGACTTATACAACATAATTCTCAATTACCAATACATAAACACTTCAATACTTCCACTTCAATGATTTACATGGAATATGTCCTTCCTTTGTCTAAAAGTTAACCCTTTGGATTATAGAACTGACTCGGATGTTTCACATTTTCCCCACACATAAGACACTGAACTACTTGGAAATTAATTACTCTATGACCTTCATTTATACACAGAAAATATCTTCCCATTCCTTTGATACATTCCTCAGGCTGTCTCTTTCCATATTTCTAACATGAATGAAATTGATCCTTCTATCCTCCATGGTCACCACTACGTGAGCTCTTATAAAAGTCTATCCTTATATTCTTTGGCGAGTTTGAGTTTTTTTTAAGGTGCAAGTTATTAATAATTTATTATGATGAGTGATTATTTATAATCAAAATATCTTTCACTCCAGTCATCATCCCATTTGGTTTCTCATAATCACCACATTATCCATAAAATTCAAAGTCAACGTGGTTCCTTCTGGTTCCAACCATTAACTGAAACCAAAAGGAATAGTATGATAAAAAATAATCATATTGGGAAATACTAAAATATCATTCATAGGATATATAAATTATTAAACCATATTTTCACTCTATGGAACCTTTGGTCTAACATAATCTATCCTTGGTTATAATTTATTAAAATCCTTCATAATGTTTCATACAGAAAATTGTAATTAATACAAGAATATCCCTTGAGAGATTCAAACTAGGTGAGAAATAAGGACACACTATTTGTGCACTAGAATTATGGCCAAGTTATACTTGAATATATATTTTGGGGTTATTATCCCTAGATTAATCAGTGTTAAAACCATGCATACTAGTAGTATCCAGATAGTGATGTATTTATAGGAAAAACACATAATCTATGACTTACCAAAACTTTAGGACGTTATCATATTCTTAGACTTATCCTTAATGTAAGTTATAGGGTTATTCTCCCTAATCTACATTTTCCTAAATCTAGTTCCCATGTTTTCTACTATAATTACTCTGATACCAACTATAAATAACCCAACCCTAATAGCCCTATAACACCCCGAGATTTTAAGAAACAAAATTTGAATAAATTTCATTTCCTTGATAGCTTGTGTTATACACATCACTAAGTTTTAACAAGAAGAGATATAATATTAATATTACTATTTAAATAGTAACATTATAACTTAACCATTAAACTTTGTGACATGTAAAAAATATAGTTTTTATTAAAAAATACCCTTTTTAAAGAATTTACAAAATCTATTTTAATTTAATATGGGTTTAAATCAAAAATTAGTTCAATTATATATTTAATAATGCAATTTATTTTATTTTAATAAATTTAATATTAAACTTTGATATTAAAACTTTCTACACTTACAAATATTCTATCTTTGGAAAACCACTTTTCATCATGTTTATGGGTTTAATTTTAAATTAAATTTTTTCACTTTTATGAATAAAATTTAGAAAAATAGATTCAATATTTTTAATCAGAATAGTTAATATTATATAATAATTTAAACTTAGTTTTTTTTGCAAAATGAATAGTGAAATAGTTAAAAATATTTACCATGGTTAAGGTTAAAGTGGGTTTACCGAGGGTTAAACTAAAAAGATAAGGGGTAAATGACCTAGAAAATTGACCAACTCCCATTGGATGTCAATATTTTTAACTTATCTCATATAAGGGTCAACACTGATCCATGTTTTAGCCTTATATCATGTGAAAAATGTGGGTGTAGTTTATTATTTTCTAAAATTACATGTGTGTCCTCTCTCCCATTTATAAAAGGCCAACACCCCCTCTCCTCTTCTCAACTCCAAACCCATTTGGTTCAGACAAGACCTACCCAAATATCTACCTTAATTCCCTCCAAATATACTATATTTATTAGTTTGATTATGAAACCTTCATAATAAGGCTTTAGTTATATACTTAAATAGGTTCTTTGAAGAATAAGAGGTTTGAGCCTGTATAAAGGAAACTGATACTTAAGGTAAGAGATTTTCACCTCACTTTTATTTCCAGGTAAAACATGCCTTATACACCACTTGTTTATTTTTTGTGGTGTATATACTACCCAAGAATTTATTTTATGATCCTAATAATGATAATTATAGGATATTCATATCCGTATAATGTGCTTTCTTTCATGGGGCTTGCGATTCAAAAGATACCAAAGTAGTATTGGTTTAATGTTACAATATCATTGTTTAATGGTTTTGTTTATAATATTCTTCAAATGATGAGATCTTATGATATACCTCTCACTAAATTTTTTTCTTTTCTTATCCTCTATTTATTTATGTAAAATACATATTTTTATTTCATGTTCCTCTCTTAAAGGATTAAAGTGACCAAATGAATGTTTTTAAGAAAAATATTTTTTATATCTATATTTGGTTGAAACCCTTTTTTATTATATATCCATGTTTTAAAGAATGTTTTTAATATTATATAATTATAGTTAAAGAAATTTTTACCCATGTTTCACTTTTTATAGAATGGTTTTAAAGGAATCTTCATGTCATTCTCTAAACAAGGCCCTTTTGGATTTTACCGAAATGTGAAAGGAATATTTATTTTAATGTGTGTGGTGTGAATGAAATTTTACACCATCATGACTGATAAATTATTTAAAGATTCTTGTACAAGTTTTAAATTTTATTTTTAAATAAAAGTTTTTTGATTTTTTTTGTAAAAATTTAGTTTTAAAAAGTGATTTTCATTGTTGAAAAGCTATTTTCTTCAAGAAATGTTCCAAGGGATATTTCGAAATAATTTTTCATCTAATATGGCATAATTTTATGTTACATATGATTTAATAGGTATATTATCCAATTATACCATACTTATTCTTTCTCTAGATGGTTTTTGATTATTATAATGGGATGTTTATGAAACCTGTTCCTTTTCCACGGGTTAAGCTATGATGAATTGATGAGATGATTATGAGACCCATTTACTTTCTATGGGTTATGATTTAATGGAATGCTTATGAGACCCTTTTATTTTCATAGGTTACGATATGATGAATATTTAATGATCTTGTGGCACACTTATGTATGTTTTTCATTATGTGATAGTGGTTACATTATAACCTGGGATAATGGCTACATTATAACCAAGGACGATGGTAATGTTATAAACAAGGATGAGCTTGACCCATATCTCCCTCTAATAAATTGGATAAAGATTTACATCTCATGATATAATAATGTGAAACAATTCTACGAGCTTGATAAAAAATTGGAAATATACTAATGGGCTTGATCCATAATGGTAAACATGCTGATGGGTTTGATCTAAAATGGGAAATAGGTGATGAAGCCTAATACACTATGTTTTATCATCTTGGTAGTTAATCTTGAAAAATGAAATGGTTTATATACCTATGTTGGTGCTAAAATTTTATCACACGAGATTATGGTTCAATATTTATGATGATTTCACACTCTTATGAATCATATCTTTTGGAATGATAATGCTTTATTCCATGACTCATGTTTATGATCTATGATAGGTTTGGTATAAACTTTGTATGTTATGTTCATGATCACATACCCATATTCTTATCTTATGTTTTCATATGATCATAGAATGATATCTTCCATGTTTACCCTTACTGGTCATCTGACCTCACCCTTTCTTATGTTTCCTTTTCCCAGGGTTATGAAGAATGGTTTTAAGTAGGGTGTGTTTATAAAGAGTACAAAAGGGGAAGATATTTACGAGATATGTTGAATATCTATCATTAAATAATAATATTATTTACCTAATAACTAGATAAACTAAACAATTATGGTCCTCAGGTGTGTATTTGTGAATGTATTGAATTTCATCTAGAAATATTTGGTATTTATGTATGAAATTCCTGGGTCATTATTGTTGGTATCATTGCAAGATTTAGTTAACCTTTAGAAAATTGGATGCAAAAAATTTAGTGAGAACCCTTAGGATGATTCTAAGTATAGGATAACATTCTAAAGTTTTGGTTAGGAAGTTATTATTTTCTTTAACTATAAATACATCCATGTCTGGATACTACAAGTGGATGTGCTTCTAAAACAGATGCACCTAGATGTAATAAATTAAAAAAAGGCAAGTTAGGCTTGACTCGAGCATTACCTGGTACACGACAACAATCCTGACTAAACACCTGTTTTGACACTCCCAGGGGATATTCTTTGGTTAATTAATATTCTATTTACTAACCATCATAAAATATTTGAATGGATGTTGATTTTGGATTTCCAAAGTTAAAACTAATGTGTTAAAAAATTAAAAGAAGTTGTCTTGATTTAGACAACCTATAAATGATTCTTCATGACTATGTAATTTCCCACTATGATTATTGTTTCTCACACTATGATTTTTAGTTTTATTCAAAGGATGTAATATAAATGAACCTTGATAATACTGAATCTAATGGACAATGAAATGATTGTACACCTAAGAAACCAAATTCTATGGGATATGGGATGAAGAACATTTTTTTATGATCACACAACTTTTTTAATTCATAAATCATGTTGAGATTCCAAACAATCAAAGGATGGAACAACATTCTATTAAATCCTTCATGAGATAGTATCCACCCTCTTTTAGTGGGTTTTCTGATCTAGTGGTGGATGAATGATGGATCAACACCATTGAGAAGATATTTCCTATTGTCCATTACTCAGAACATGAAAATGTTGTCTTAGATATTTATCATTTGTAAGGTGAAGCGAATCAATAGTGGAACCATTTTAAGAATACGAGGCAAGAGGAAGAAATTGACTCTATGGAATAAGATGAGTTTAAGAGGATATTTCTCAGTAAGTACTTCCCTAGTATTCTATTTATAAAGATAGAGAAGTAATTCCTTGAGATTAATAAAAAGTATGATGAATATATTGGTGCCTATGAGGTGAATTTTACAAGGATTTCAATGTATTCCTTTGGTATAATCATCATCCCTAAAATAAAAATTGATCGATTATTTGGTGGCTTAAAACCAGTCTCTCAAAGGAATTATCCATAAGATACTTTAGTAGATATGAATAAATTGTTTGATGTGACCTAAAGGTATAAATGAAAATTGTTTATTCCCGTCATTCACATGGTTTTGATAAGAAAATAAAGATCGAGTCTCATAAAAACTCAAATAAATCACATGATGAAAATAAATTCCATCCATCTATATGCTATAAATGTAGGAACAAACATCAATGGAGTTGTTTTAATATAAAATTGAGGTGCTTTAAAAGTGGAAGTGTGGGTCATAAATCCTGTGAATGTCAAAATGTGATAAATGGGATGGTTAATGCAATGGAGGAGTAGAGGAATCCAACTAATGCACCACCCACTCTCTAATTCTTTAAATTTTGGGAGTGTCGGCATTATTCCAATAAGTGCATAGATCTGAAGTTTTTTTATGACCATCATCAATAGCCTCATAAGCCCAAAGATAATGTTAAACCTCATTCTATCACAACTACTGAAGTGTCCAACGAGAATGATGTGGATAAAGGTACACTTATCATCCACTCTATAATGGATAATGTCTTATTTTATTTTTTCTCTACCCACTCTTTTATGTCTAAGGAATTTGAAAAGGGTATTGAATTACCAACTTAATGATTAGATGATGAGTTAGTGATAAAAAATCCAAATGGTACAATGGTCATATCACAAGTTTATAGTTCCACTCTGATTGAAGCTTGTGGGAACATGATTCCTTAAAATATTTTGATTTTTTATTTAGTTGAATTTGATGTGATTTTGGGAATGGATTTAATTTATTTAAATGGATCCCACATTAATTTTTAAGAAAGGGAAGTCACATGTCATATTCCAATTGAACCCATGCTCATTTATTAGTGTAAGGATGAATACAAACTTCCTGTAGGAATTAATTATACATTGTGGGTCTTAATTCATATCCATGAAGGATATTTGTCTCATTTGGTTGGGGAGAAACTAAACATTGAAGAAATTACTATTGTGCAGGAGTTTTTTTATGTCTATACAGAAGAGTTTCCTAGTCTTCCACCAAATTGTGAAGTCGGGTTCTCAATAGATATCATACCTGGAATTGAAACCATTTTTAAGACTCCATATAGAATGGCCCCAATTGAGTTTCAATAATTAAAGAAGCAACTCCAATAGAATCTTGATAAAGGATTTATACACCCTAGTTTTTACTTGTTCTATTGTTTAAGAATAAAGATAGATCGATGTGACTCTGCATTGATTATCGAGATCTGAATAAGTTCATAATCAAGAACAAGTATCATCTACCCTGTATTAATGACTTTTTTGATCAACTGTATGGATTTCAATACTTTTTCAAGACTTACCTTCTTTCTGGATATCATTAATTGAGTTTTAAGAGTTATGGTATACAAAAGAGAAAATTCCATATAAGGTACGAACACTATAAGTATATAGTCATGTCATTCATTCTTAATAATTCCCTTACTATCTTCATAGATTTAATGAATAGAGTCTTTATATATATTTATTCCTATATTAATATATTTATATATTAATATACTAATATATATATATATATATACATACATACATATATATAATAATATTTATATATTTATATATTTATTTCTATATCGGTATATATTTATATCTATTTAGTTATATTATTTATCTGTATATTTATTTGTATATTAATATATATTTATAAGACCGGCTTTAAATATATTTATAAAATATGTTTTTTGTGTGTGTATAAATAAATAAATAAATACATATATACAACATGCAAACACACACACACACACAGATATTATATGTGTATATGTATGTATAATTGTACATATTTATATATATTTAAAAATATTATATATTAATATGTATATACATATGTTTAGAATATATAGATAATATATATCAGTTTGTCAGTACAAACGCACACAAATACACACACACACACACACATCATATAGGTATATAAATATTAATATATTTTTATTTTAAATAAAGTGGATATTATTTTTTTATTTAGATAAGCCTTATATATTGAGAAATATACTTTATATGTAAATATGATTAATTATTTATTTACAAAATTAAATTTTTATGGGTGAATATATAAAAAATATGTATATATTGTTATATAATTGATTATAAGTAACATTACATTGTGAAAAACGATAAAATTTTAAAGCCATAATATCAATATAAATGTAACCCCTCAGAATAAATTCATTCCCCAATGAAAATGGTCAAAGACCCCCTGAAACGAGGCTGAAATTCCATCGAATGTTAAAACATTTGGGCATCCGGACTAAAAAATCTGTTTTGGAGGCCTTCTAGGCCTTTTTGGCCTCGAAAAATGTAACAAAAGGTTACCTTGGGTTATATAGCATAGATCACATCACAGTCTTTGATTTGATATGCTGTAGAGCTCAAACGGACACCCGGATAAAAAGTTATGGCCGTTTGAAGTTTGAGTTACATTTTCAACTTATTTTAGATCTTTTATTATTTTTTTTTGATTTTTTGTGTCTTCAAATTGTTATTAAATGATTATTAGTAAATGATAATTAGAAAATATTTAATTAATAATATTATTTAAAATATTTTAAAGCCATTTTTACTAAATTTATTATATATTAAATGTAATAGTCTATTTATACTTATCCAGAACATATTTAAAAAATATATATTATATTTATATCAATATAAATATACTTATATATCAATATATTATTTTTCATGATTTTTTTTTGAAATATACACTTTATCAGTGCTAAGAAAAAGCGCTGATAAAGCCCTCCCTTTATCTGCACTACTAAAAAATCACTGATAAAGGGGGGCCCTTTAATTGTGCTAAAAAATGCTAATAAAGGGTCACTTTTAACAGCGCTTTTTTAGCACTGATAAAGGCACCCCCTTTATCAGCACTTTTTTTAGCGGTGTTAAAGGGTGGCACTACAGAAACCCTCTTTTGTGGTAGTGAATCATATAAATTCTATAACTAGAAAAATCCATTTTTTGTTCCCTAGTATGGTATAAAATTAAATAAATCATAAAACATGTGTATTAAAAACACACATCTCATTTTATTTAAACAACTATTGTGTACATGCTCTTATCAAGATCTAAATGATATAAAAATACACATCTTATGACAAGTTTATCCAATATTGTAGTATCCAAGTTATCAATACAGTAACTCATTTGATCCATTACTCAAAAGTAAACTTCAAGATTCAATTATTTTCATCTTTTGACCTTATGTATATTTACAACACTTTGTAAAACATAAAGTTGATATCATATATCTGTCAGAATAACAGAATTGATTTCTAACCAGTAAAGTTTTAATGAAACTATTAGTCTCTTCGAGTCTGAATCATATTAAATTATATTGAATTTTATTTGACATACTCAATCATATTGAGTATGTGAGACTATAATTCCTTAAATCATTGATGTACCCAATCATATTGAGTATATGAATAGAGACTAAGATTCCTTTGGTCATTTTTCATCTGATTACTTTGAAACCTTTAATGAATCACTTTATACTTCCATAAACATATAGATTCACTTGTTGAATAATTTCAACACATGGTTACTCAGGAAGGAACTATTCTGACCCACAAAATTATTCTCATGATTTTTTCTTAAAACACCAATCTTTCCTAAGAACTTTTCTTAAGTCACCAGTCTTAAGAGTTCCTTATATTATACTTCTACTTTCAAGTATTGATCTCAAAGTTTAGTTTGATGATGATGATGAAGTTATTCATTTACAACATAATATTTTATTCAATGAGTATCATGTTTTATAACCATTAAATAAGGACTTATATTTAATTGAATCCCACTAAAATGATGACCCCTTTTAAATATTCATTATAACTATTAGTGGGCCAAGATCCATATTTCAATAAGAAAATAATCCTCTATAGTATTCATATCACCACTTATTTATTTAGGTAGGACATAATTCTAATCATATCATATATGTATCTTGGATAGTCAGGCAGACAACCCTTTATCCAATCCATCAAATGGATAAACCCAATTATATTCCTCTGCTAACTTAACTGTTAGGACTTCCCAGCTAGAGTAACCCAAAGAAAATTAAAATAATAATCTAACACTAAATAATCTAGGGGAACCCAGTTAATTATAAAACTACCTGACAAGACAATCCATAGTCACATATTACTTGCTTTCATAACACATGATAATCCAGGGGCACCCAGTTAATCCCAAAACTACCTAGTTGGATGATAGAGGTCTTCAAAAAGTACCGCTTTGGAAGGAATATAACACTTAGTATTTTAAGGGGATTCTAATCTAACCATCTTATCTCATGTTATTATCTTTATGTATGCATGATTCTAGTGATTTTAGTTTGGGATCCTATTCCTTCCACCAAATCAAAATTTTCAAACAATATTGATGTATAACTCTTTACACAACCCACAAGTTTATGTTACTCACCCAAAAATTATAAGTCAATTAAATTAATGCATATATGAATATATAATATGCATAAGGTATATGAAAAATTCATGTAAATGAATAGAGTTTTATGAGATTAAAAATCTACACATGAGTAAGCCTAGAGTGATAGATAACAAACCCTATTCCCCATCCTCGACAAGGCATAATCCTCCAAGTAGGTAGGTATTCTGACCCGAATTCCCTCTACCCAGGGATACTTTATTCAATAGAGAGTTCAATTCATCATAGTTCTAAAACCTAATATGCATAAACTATACTCAAAAACTAAACTCAAGTTCATAAATTTAATTAAAAATTGAGGCCAAGGTAGATGAAAAACTAAATTCATTATTATACCTAGCATGCAATGAAAGGCTCTATCTATAAGTAGTTTAACATTTTAAACTAAATCACACAATATTCATTATATAAAAATTTTATAACTATAAATAAAATAGGGAATAAGATTTAAATAAAGTAACAATTCAAATATTTAAACATGAGATAAAAATGTATGAAAAATTCATAAATAAAAGTTAATTATAATTTTTTTAGTTTTATATTATGGACATTCAATAAATTTGAACATAAAAATTTTATATTCATTAAAATATGAACACTTTAATATTTATCATTTTATGGAATATTATTTTAAATATATTATATTTTTAAATTCTATACTTTTTATAATCTAATTTTCTATTATGTATAACTTTTACATAATCTAATATCGTATATTTAATCATTATTTAAACTTTGATTAAATCAACCATTAAAACCTTTTTGATGTGGTTTAAATAATGTTCCAAATAAGGCCCCTTTAATTTAAACAATTAAAATTAATTAATTCAGAATAATAATAATTTAAATATAAAATTTTTATATTTTGATCTTATTTCATAATTTATAACCCTTTATAAATTATCTCTTATTATTTCTAAATAAACACTTTTTATGTCATAAGTTATTCCTTATAATTTGTTTAAAAGGTAATTAAAATATTTAAATTTAATATTTGGGAAAAAATGTTTCATAAACATTTATTTAATTATAAAACTTTTATAATTAATTAATTAATTTATAAATTAATTATAAATTAAATATTCCCAAAATACCTTTTAATATGATTTATAAATTCTTTATAAACCATTTAAACAATTTAAAATTTTAAAAATAGTTTTTAAAAACTTTTTTGTTTACCCTTACACAGAATCCATATTCTATGTAAGGGTATACTTCTTCTACCCTTACATAGACAATTTACGTAAGGGTATATATCCATGAACCTTAAGTAGAATATGTTGTGTAAGGGTATATAAGGGTCTTACCTTTATAAAAACTTATCATGTAAGGGAAAGTACAAATATACCTTTACATAAATCTTTAAAACACTATATTACCTTAACATAGATATAAAAAATCCTTCACTAAATAAAGGTAATTCAAGTGAACCTTAAGTAGAAATATTCTATATAAGGGTAACCTTGAAATTCCTTACGCTATGTAAAGTTAAAAATCAAAGTCCTTTACATAACTCCTTTAATTTTACATGAGAATCCATGTAAGGGTAATGAGTCAATGACCCTTATGTATCCAGGGATGAACCTTACATATCCGAGGGTGACCCTTATATAGACCATTCTATACAAGGATAAAATGGACCTACCCTTACGTAGATGTATCAAAATAAGTGAAAAATGTTATGAAATTTATACATAATTCTTCTACATAAAGGTAATTCATTTTGTCCATAATTCAAAATTCACTGCTATGTTCTTCACAATTTCTTCATTTCAAGAAATATTTCATAAATCTAAATCATGGGATCACTTTGATACTAATAAAGGGTTTCAAATGATACTAATAACATGTATTAGATCAAGTAAAAGTGATTAAACCCAAGTCTAAGGATCACGCATGCATGATAATTTGAAAACAACATATAAATAGAATTGAAAAGTACTGTAAATATGGCATACCTTTAACCAAATATAATCTATATCATCTCGATCACCATCACATGAGATTGAGAGAGATCACTAAAAAAAACCAAAAGACATCCTATCTCCAAAGGTATCTACGTGGTGAACAGAATCACACATCATATGTGCAGGATTCTCCATCCTCTATGATGTTCTAGATTCTCATGCATAAATGAGGTAGAATAAGAGTACTTTGGGATAAGGGAGTTTTGACCAAGCACACAAACATGCACCACACACAGTGCTATCTCATGGAAGTAGTTTATATAGGATGTAGAAGTTTCTCCTCAATATATTTCATGTATTCATGCATTATAATGAATGAATAAATGCTCTAACTAGTATATGCCTTCAGCATATAAATGATTCAACTTATACATGTTTCATCTCAAGGAATGGTATAATAAATGAAAGTATTGGTGGAAGACTCACTCGAACGATAAATTTTTATCATTTGACTATCTAGGATGTATCCTACATAGAATGATATACCCTTATAATGCATTGAAATCATAATATTCATTAAAAAAATAACACACACACACACACACATATATATAACATATAAATAAATATGTATTTTAGGCATATCTCATTCAATTTTTTTAGGATCCCCTCAACTGGTACCCCTCCTAGGCTGGAATAGAAGATAAGGAATGACCCCCAAGTCCCGCCTCCAATAGGTCCCATGTTAGTGACTAGAATTATGGGTGAAAAACACTCAAATTGGAGGAATTACCCTAAATATATGAATATAATGAGATAGAAGATAAAAACAACAAAAAACTCTATCACATAATATAAAGTAAACCAAACTATACCACATGTGTATGTTAATTAATAAAAATTAAGTCTCCAAAGTAAATACCATAAGAAAAAAACTAAGGCAACTGCCCTATAATAGCTCTAATATCAAAGATAATAATGCCTAGTTTGGTCCCCGTAACCCTCATAAGAAACTGAAAAACAATTTTTATATACACAGGGTGAGCACAACATGAATTATCAGTAGGATCATACCCAAGGCCTCTTGTGAAAATATGAAAAGACAATACTAATTCACCAATGAACAAATAGAAGAACCAATAAACACCTAGAAATTTCATCTATCCATCCCAATATCATTATGAATCTCTCACTAAATAACAAAATAAAGTAGTAAGATAATATTAATAAAGCATCAATAAGGCACCTCACATTCACTTACCTCACTAAGTTGATGCTCTCACACCTCAATGTCAAACTTCCTGTGCTCCCATCCCTTCTAGGTCATATCATCACCACATATTAAGTCATATTTGACATGGGTTAGGTTGAAAGCATACCTAATCCACACCCCTAAGGACCTAGTATCTTGTGATAACATTGATGTCATCATGCACATCTCTCATTCCACTACTGAATCTTGAAACATCCATACACAACACCACAACCAGTGTAGTAGGGTATCATGAATGTGAAGGAAATTGACATCGTTACCTCCTACTATGAATGAGCCCCACTACATATCATATCCTCTAATAATCAAGAATCTCCACCAAGTATGTTGTCATCAAGGGCTAGGATCCACCTCCAACTTTTCCATTTCCCAATACGATTTCTAAAGGATGAGCCTTGAAGAGGGGGTATGACCACACCCCTTGTGAGGCATGGAAAATTGAAAGTTCCCTTCTAATTCAACTAACTGGGTAGCTATCAGTATTTAGGGTCAATCCCACAGGGAAAATGAAGATGAAATTATCAGTGCAATTTAGTGAGTTTAAGTCGATAATATATATAATATAATGAAGGAAAACATTATGAAAAAGTGAAATGATTTGTGAAAATTAGGTTTAAAATATAAGAATGGACAGAAAAATCAGAAAACAAATGTTTCGGGGTTGCAACTCAATTAAGGTATTTTACAACGATCATTATTTAGCATTAAAATTATTAATTATAATTTTTTACCATGGTTATTCAATTATATTATTGTTTATTGGTCTGATAATAGACAATTACATATTTAAAATATTAACCCCTTTTTCCGATGATTAATTACTTAAAATATGTTTTAAGATCATTACCCTTAAAATAGTGGAAATAGGATCACCCAATGGTTATGGGTTCTCCCATTTTGACTCCATTAGTTTTCATTTCTGGTGTTGTTCTTGGTCTGATATGACGCCAACAATATATTTGGATTCAATTCATTAAAAAAAGTATAAAACAATAATAAAAATAAAAATAAACACACCAGAATTACTATTATAGAACACCCATAATTTTATTATAACCGCAACACCAGAATATCATCATCTTATGACCATAGTAATGATGTATGGGTTGAGAAAGAACTAAACCCCTACCATGTATATGAGATGATAATGGGGAAAAAGAGATAATTACACTATAATAAAAAATAAAATAGAAAGAAAACTCAAATTTGGATTTGGGGTAGATCGAACACAAGAGATATATCACCTCCCCATTGGATTTCAAACCATGAAATCAGAGGCCTACCTCTCTATTTATAGAAAAAATAAGTTATAAGGTGTGTACTAAAAAGTAAAAAATGTGCACTTGGGTCAACTATTAAAACCCTTGTTTTCTCCATCGGTAGGTAGCCTACCGCGCTGCCTGTTGAATTCAATGCATCCGTGGTTGGTTGGTGAGGAACATGAAATGTGGAGCCTACATATATGTAATGTAGAAGCTCTACCAACCACCTAATACAACTAAAAGGATGTACATAGCATGTGAATGGTGTGTACATGACATGTTGTCTTTGGTTGGATACATGGGTGTGTACTCGGGTTAGCCAAGCCTTACTTGGGAAATAATAAACGACATGTGTTTATAAAGTACACACCGTGTATATTTTAATTTTTTTATGATTATCCTTGATTTGAGTATTTTACTAGATACTCCTGAAAAATAACCAAGAACACCAAATTAAATCATTTGACCCATAAAAGAATGTATATTTTGTGAAAATATGTTTTATTAATCTATAAAGTGCATTAATTGGTCTAAAAAAACCAGTCACATCAAACTCATCCACACTTAGTCATTTTCTTTCCCTCCAGAAAAATCTCAACATCCAATCAAAAGAATCCATACTCTAAAAAGTGAAGCATAAAATTAATTACACTTATAAATATTATATCCATAGTAGAGGATTTTAAAAGGCACAAAACATTTTTTTATTTCAAATATATTATAATCATGCCTTAAATATAATTTAATTAAATACTTTTATCCTATTTAGTCACATTTTTCAACTTTTTATAAATATGAATGCCATTTTATGATTTAACTCACTAGAAAATGACACACTCATCACTCAAGATCATTTAATAAGAGTTATGCTCAATATCAAGTATATGAACTATATCCATTGGCTTGTAAGTATTCTTATTCTCCACTTAGAAATAAAATCACAAAAATAATGAGGTGTTTCAATAAGGTTCTTATGTTTCTGATGATAAGGGTAAGCATGTATTGATATGAAAAATAATATCAGAGACATGAAAAAGGAGGCTAAATTATTAAATAATAAAGCATGATATTCAATAAAAAATCTCAATAAAAATGTATCCTCAACAAGGTCTCTAAACAGTCAACATCACCATGGTTTTCCCTTAACAACATGGGTTTGTAAACCATCAATAAGTAAAATTAATGAAATTGGTCCTCTTTTGAATTTTTCAACATTTTTAGAGGTAAAACTTAGGAATACAAAGAATAATAGTTTTGGAACCATTTTTCCCAAATAAAAATGAGGAACTCTCCCACACACTTAATTTCATAGCCACTCACCAAAATGTACCATGAATCTCCAAATAACCTCTTTTAAAGATCAAATGAATAATCATGCAATATTATCAAAGAATTAGGGTAAGAAGGATAAATACTCTTATAATTTGGCTTCTTATCAAGGGAGTTGATAGTTTTTATGGTTTCATGGAGGTAAGATGTAGGTTGGGTCTCAAAGTTAAAGGGATGAAAATATCATTCAAATGTATCATTCATTTTAATGTGATTCAAAATATTCATGTTTTGAAGAGAAAAACTCAAAAGTTCTAGTAGTAATTCATATACCAAGAATATCTCAAGAAAGAGGGTATAAGGAAGAATATGGGAAAGGTATTAGAATACCTCTCAAGAATGAGGAAAATAATGAGTCAATTAGGTCATGACATGAATAAAAATGGTTAGTCTAATAAATGTAAATGGATAAGAATTTAAATAAAAAATCAAACTATATCAGTAATCATTTTCAAATAAATTAAAATTAAAATAATCATGTAACTATTAAAATTATGATCTATGTGTTTATTATATATAATTAAAATTAACTATGACTTTTCCACATTTTAAAATATTTTATTTATTTAATTATGTATCCTAGATTAGTTTAAGAGAAAAGACCATTGTAGTTAAGAGACTCTCCCCCACACTTAATATCTCACATGGTCCGCCAAGTTCAACACTAAGAAAAATAAAAGTATGTATCAAGAAATAACTAGTCCAGGTTAAGGGAGAGAAGTTAAAGAAGTACTATAAGTAAAGAAAATAAAAATATATTCCAAAATAATACTTACCTCATGAAGAGATCACAAAAGATAGAAAGAAGTCGAAGGGATACACCCCTGATATTCCAAAATACCTATGACCGTCGATGATATAGAAAAATAATTCTGTATGCATACAAACTATCACATCCCAAGAATAAGACATAAGAGACATATATACAATGAAAGAACCATGTGTTAGAAATAGTCACTATGTGGACTCTGAAGAGGCACTGTCTGATATAGGGGGATCCAGGAGGGATGGGAAATCTACAATGGAATCTTTAGGCATGGGGTCCTCAATCTATGGGGTGGGATCAGTTGGTATATCCTGGTCCACAATAGTAGAAGTGACATCTGGTCCAGTAGTAGATAAAAGAACTAATTCTGTGGATAGGGTAGAGAATAGAGCCTGCACTGCTGATGAATGAGGATCTAATTGAGGAGTAGGTTCTGAAGAGAACTAAAGGCCCATATGCTAGAAAATAAGGCCCAAAATACACTATATATGGTCGAGAATATAATCCATGAAATCTTGGTGGTGATCCATGGCTTCCAGGTGATGATTCATGATGGCCAGGTGGAGTGAAACTTGGTGATCAACCAAAGGTGAAGATGGAGGTGGGGCTATGGATAGTCTAGGAAAAGATGGAATGGAAGAAGATTATGGATGATAGGAAGATGTGGGGAGGGGCATAGAATAAATTTATACTAGTGGATGGGGTGGTGGGGGTGGTACCAGTGCAGTAGCACTCTCAAGGGTAGGTGGGTCATCTCCTACCTCAACTAGTGTTGGGGGATCATGCACAAGAAAAATGGTGTCTCCCCACCTATCAAGAATCTTCATATGAATAATCATTTTTCAAAGTTTGGCTCGGGTACGTTCAGTGAACGGACGAGCAGGAATTTCTAACTTTTGAACCGGTGCTCGGAATTGAAATCCGATGGCACCGATGAACTCACAGCGCCGATATTCGCATAAGGAGACCTTTTCTGAGGTTGCGTTTTATGCGGGATGAAAGTTATTTTTGTGGGGAATTAGAAGAAGTAAAATAAATTGTGGAACATAATTTATTTTTAACCTTGTTGGTTATTTCCTCCCAAAGGGAGTTAGAGGTGGGTCCCACATCCACATAACCTCCCTTGAGAGGATAAAGTGTGGTGGGGCCCACACGAACCCTAAATCTTCATCTTCCCTTAAACTCCCCAATAACTCCACTCTAATTAATTTGACAACTTATGTAATTAATTTGGTGAGTTACATGTAAGTTATTTTGAAATTCAAACAATTGAATTTCAAATGCTTTGTTGTGTTAATAAAATAAGTTTAGAACTTATTTTGTTAGGGGTTGGTGTTGGGTTGTTTGAGAGATTTTTGGGAGAAAAAGATAAGGAACACCTTCTTCCTTGATGAAGAACGCGAAGAACACCGTTCTTCATCGAATAACTTCTCCGCCGAAGAACACGGTTCTTCCGCGACGCCGTATCCGCGACGCGACGTTCTTCTTCCGCGTCGTCTCTTCCGCGACGGTTTTCCGTGACGAAATCTCCGTCAAAGAACTTCGAATCCTCGCTTCGCGACGTCAACATTCTTTCCCCACGATGCCCGATCTCCGCGACGCTCGTCTTCCGCGGGTCGTTGACGAACACCGTTCCTGAACCGAGGTAGGGGTTTGAATCTTTTTAAGTTGGTGATTCTTTCCTTCACATATGAAAGATAAATCTGACGGCCATGTTCCAATTTTTTATTTAAATTAAAAATTGTGAAGGTTAAACGTTTTACGTTTCGGCCAACTGCTATCGATATAACGGGAGGGGATCAGTATGCACAAACACAACCGATACCCCTCCCCCCTTTTCTATTCTTCGTTTGATTAGCGAAGACGGTAATGCATCGTTGCACCGCGCTTGAGCGGAAGGAGACGTGAACGATGCGGGCCACGACGAAGAAACGCGACGCCGTCGCGCCGCACTGAGGATTGCGAACAAGGACGCGGTCGGAGTCGGGCCGTGACGAAGGGGCGCGGCACCATCGGGTCGCGCTGGAAAACCACAAAGACGACGCTTTTCGTTTTGACGTGCGGATTGACGGGCGACGACCAAGCATACCGTTTAGGCGTTTAAATCCCTTCGCAGTGAAGGTGGGGTCCCGGGGGGACCATAGGCGAAGACAACAGGAGGAACGGACCACCGGAGCGCGTCCGGTGGTCCGCGGAAGGCGGCGGCGGCGCGCCGCCGGAGGGATGGTGGCCGGCGGGTCCGCCGCTGGCATCAATTAGCGGCGGGCGGGGGACACCCCGCTCCGCGATTCGGCTCAGCCACGCTGGCCGAGCCGTGGCCGGCCGGTCAGGCCGGACCGAGCCGGACCGAGCCGGGCCAGGCCGGGCCGGGCCAGGCCGGGCCGGGCCCAGCCGGGTCGGACCCGGGTCGGGTCGACCCAGTTCGGCCGACCCAGGGGGGTCGGGCCGGGTCAGGCCGGGCCCAGACCCCTGTTTTCGGACTACTTTCGGTAAAATGCCCATATCTTGGGCTACGGGCGTCCGATTGACGCTCCGTCAGCGGAAACGCGATCCTTGGATCAAGACGGTCATTTCAGTATATCGCACTCAAGGTTTCGGAATACTTGGGTTCGGCCAGGTTGGTTCGTACACGAAACCAACCGGGCCCTCGAAGCAGAAACACTCATATCTTGAGCTACGGGCGTCCGATTGACGTGCCGTCGACTTTATTGAATTCCTCTAAGTAAGATGGATCTTTTGACATACTCCGCCCGAGGTTTGGACGCAGGTGAAGTACGGTCGGTTTGGTTTTTCCTTAAAAACCAACCGGGCCCCTGGAACGAAAAAGCCAATAACTCTCAGACCGGGCGTCCGATTGACGCGCCGTCTGTTGCCTTGAGTTCCTGTTGACGATACAGAACTTTTGGATACATCAACTTCGGACTATGTGATAGTTGATGTATCAGCCTCTCGACTCATGGAGCGGACCCTCCCGAACGAGCTTGCTGTGTGCGGGAACCCTAGTGTTGGCTGCGACTTCGACGACGACGACGACTGTGCAGAGATCCTTAGTGGACTACGACGATGAAGAGTGCTGGTCTTGTATCCTATGTGGGTCCCAGATTAGATGATTCAATACTGGTCTTGTATCCTATATGGGTCCCAGTATAGATGAATCAATGAAGATAGCTGGTCTTGTATCCTATGTGGGTCCTAGCTGTGCTGGTCTTGTATCCTATGTGGGTCCCAGCTTAAATGATTCAATACTGGTCTTGTATCCTATGTGGGTCCCAGTATAGATGAATCAATGAAGACAACTGGTCTTGTATCCTATGTGGGTCCTAGCTGTGCTGGTCTTGTATCCTATGTGGGTCCCAGCTTAGATGATTCAATACTGGTCTTGTATCCTATGTGGGTCCCAGTATAGATGAATCAATGAAGACAGCTGATCTTGTATCCTATGTGGGTCCTAGCTGTGTTGGTCTTGTATCCTATGTGGGTCCCAGCTTAGATGATTCAATACTGGTCTTGTATCCTATGTGGGTCCCAGTATAGATGAATCAAAGAAGACAGCTGGTCTTGTAACCTATGTGGGTCCTAGCTATGCTGGTCTTGTATCCTATGTGGGTCCCAGCTTAGATGATTCAGTGCTGGTCTTGTATCCTATGTGGGTCCCAGCATAGATGAAACAGTGAAGATGGATGGTCTTGTATCCTATGTGGGTCCCAACTTAGATGTGTCAGTATTTATGTCTGATCATCTCTTTCACCTTTTCGATGATGTATACCTGTGTGAGCTGAATCCTGTTTGCTTTCCTGTGTGGATTGTGTTGTGCTATCCTGTGTGGATTACGTTTTGATTTCCTGTGTGGAATACGTATACTTTCCTGTGTGGACTGAGTTGTACTTGGGCTCGGAGGTTGGAGCGTATTGGAATTATTGACTTAGGTATATGTATGGGCATATACCTAAGTAGTGTCGGTTGTTACTTCGTGATTGTATCTTTCCTTTGTGGTTTATACCTTGTAGATTTTGGAGACCTTTGGGGGTCTCGGGGTCTCTACTGAGTAGCTTATACTCACCCCTGCACGGGCTATGCCCACACTACGTTGTGTTGGTTGCAGACGACGTACAACGTTGATCGTGGTTGAGGCTTGAAGAGCAGGACGATACCTGGAGGAGGACCACTGGGCGGGACGAACTCGGAGCGGACGGTGGGACCCGAGGAGCAGTGGAGCTATCTGTACCCACCCTTCAGGTGGGATTTCCAGTGCACAGCTCAGCGTAGTGGCTTTTACCTTTCAGTTGTTGTTTTCCCTTTCGATTTGTACTTTACTTTCAGTTTGGGTTTGTATTCTGGCCCACTTACTTTCTGCACTTGCAGTTGTACTCTGTTTTTACTTAGTGTTTACTTTTTCCGCTTGCTTACTCTGAGGTGCTTGTTTACTTTACAAAGGCAATGCCTTCCCTTTTTACTGGGATTTACGCGTTGGTGCTATTCACCAGCCCCTGGCCTATGGAAGGCGGGCTTGGGGTAGTCACGGCACGGGCCCCGAGGACGGGTCGTGACAAATTGGTATCAGAGGAGTTCAGTTCTACCGTGAACTCTGATCTTTTCTATGTAAATAAATAGTGTTTAGCGTATTTAGTGTGGTTATCTGTCCAGGGAGTCTAGTGTTGGTGCGGCGGCCGACGTATCCGTACACCAGGACCCTGACTTCTGGTTTCCGACTTAATACACCAAAACATTGATTGCGTGTGTGTTTCAAGTTTTCTTTGTGATTACTTTGTATCAGCTCACCAGGTATACTGTTCTGACCGTGGGGCACCTGTTTCCTTTTCAGGATGGCCCCACGATGGCAGCCAGCTAGGGTTCCGAGAGTCGAGCGTGACGACAGCCCACCGAGCGACGAGACCTCGGTGCAGGGTCCTTTGTCAGCAGTGGCACCGGCGGTAGCTCTACCCGCCGAGCCACCGATGCTTCCAGCACCAGCCGCTGACGATGCAAGTCGCCTCAGTGCACTGCATGAGTTTTAGTGTCAGCGACAGCCCAGGTTCCGCGGGGAGACGGACCTCCAGGCAGCTGTGGACTGGCTGGAGGTAGTCGTACGAGTTTTCTGGCTAGTGAGGACACCAGCAGACCTCATGATGATCCTTGCAGCGAGCCTACTGCACGCAGTAGCGGGCCGATGGTGGATCTTGATGCTCCAGGTGCACGACGAGACATCTCTTCTCTGGACGGACTTTGAGAGCATATTCCGCTCCGAGTTCATCCCAGCCACCCTCCGTGCGGTGCGCATTCAGGAGCTTCTTCAGCTGCGGCAGGGCAGCTTGACAATGGCCCAGTACTCGATGAGATTTACTGATCTCTCGCGCTACTCCATAGATATGGTACGAGACCTGTTCTTCCGGGCCCGAACCTTCGAGCAGGGATTGAGGCATGAGATCAGGGCTTCGATGATCTCCCTCAACATTCTGACACAGGCAGAAGTGTTGGAGAGATCCCTTCTAGTGGAGAGTTTTCTCGCCGAGCAGGCTCCAGTGACAGGGCCCTCCGCAGGACGTCCCGTAGTAGGGTCTTCTGCAGTTGGCAGTAGATAGGTGACGCAGAGGTCCAAATGGGCCAGACCATCAGATGGGCAATCACTGGATGAAGATTCGGTTGTGTGGGGCACACGAAGGAGAGTGAGCTACACGAGGGGCAAGCATTGCTACGCATGCAGCGGGCGAGGTCACATGGCTCGAGACTGCCCAACTCGTCTTACAGATGAGCAGCAGGTGGTAGAGGAACCTCCCAGACAGAGGTTCGGCCAGAGTGGTCCGCAGGGTGCAGGCGGACGAGGCAGAGGAGCTGGCCGAGTAGCCGATGGTGGGAGACACTTCGAGGTGTTGCCACCACCACCACCAGGAGGTCTGCCCCGACCGCAGGGAGTTGGTGGACATGCGAGAGCTCAGCTTCAGGCAGCTGAGGCCTTCGATCATGGAGCTCTGGGAGAAAATGGACAGGAGCGGAACTAGTGGATACGTCTTTTGTACTTCTAGTTCCTTGTTGCTATTGTGTAGCGTCTTTGTATTTTGAGCTGCAATAATAAAAGACGCATACCTTTGTGATGTTTCATTCCTGTCCTCTTTTGTGTTGTTACTAAGAGGTTCCAGTTTTGACTGTTGACTTGACCCTCACTTGTGAGACATCTACTGGAGGATACCCAGTTACCACACACTGAAGACGACAGTGTGACTCAACCCTTGGAGGCGAGAGTAACGGTTGGATCTCTTGGTAGTAGCGTCGAGGCCTTACGACGTCATCCTTGGTATGGATTAGTATCATCCATGTCGGGATTGACGGTATTAGGCAAAGAACGTGGTTCATCCAAGGGATGAGACCAGATTTCTCTTGTCGGAAAAGAAGAAATCATAGCAGCTCGTGTGGGACCAGAGGTGGTCCAGGCCACGATAGAGAAGGTCCAAGTCATCCAGGAGCGGATGAAGACAGCTCAGAGCCGACAGAAGTCTTTCGCTGACAGGAGGTGGAGGCCACTAGAGTTTGAGGATGGAAACCACGTCTTCATGCGGGTCTCACCTCGACGTGGATTACATAGATTTGGCCAAGGTGGCAAGTTGTCTCCATTCTTAATCAGACCCTTCCAGGTCCTCAGCAGGATTGGCGAGGTGGCTTACCGCCTAGCTCTACCGCCTTTGTATCCCTAGTTTGTGTTGAAACTTTACGGGGACGTAAAGCCCTGTGGTGGGAGTAATGTAAAGACCCAAAAATTTCAAGGAAATTTTTTTCTTAATTTTCTTTGGAATTTTACAAGAACGCAGTTTCTGACGGCGCCTGATTCCGAGGCCCGGTGTGCCCGTAATCATTTTTCGAAGTTTGGCTCGGGTACGTTCAGTGAACGAACGAGCGGGAATTTCTAAATTTTGAACCGGTGCTCGGAATTGAAGTCCGATGGAACCGATGAACTCGCAGCGCCGATATTCTCATAAGGAGACCTTTTCCGAGGTTGCGTTTTATGCGGGATGAAAGTTAGTTTTGGGGGGAATTAGAAGAAGTTAGATAAATTGTGGAACACAATTTATTTTTAATCTTGTTGGTTATTTCCTCCCAAAGGGAGTTAGAGGTGGGGCCCACATCCACATAACCTCCCTTGAGAGAATAAAGTGTGGTGAGGCCCACACGAGCCCTAAATATTCATCTTCCCTTAAACTCCCCAATAACTCCACTCTAATTAATTTGACAACTTATGTAATTAATTTGGTGAGTTACATGTAAGTTATTTTGAAATTCAAACAATTGAATTTCAAATGCTTTGTTGTGTTAATAAAATAAGTTTAGAACTTATTTTGTTAGGGGTTGGTGTTGGGTTGTTTGAGAGCTTTTTGGGAGAAAAAGCTAAGGAACACCTTCTTCCTTGATGAAGAACGCGAAGAACATCGTTCTTCAATGAAGAACTTCTCCGCCGAAGAACACGGTTCTTCCACGACGCCGTATCCACGACGCGACATTCTTCTTCCGCGTCATCTCTTCTGCGACGGTTTTCCGCGACGAAATTGCCGTCAAAGAACTTCGAATCCTCGCTTCGCGACGTCGACGTTCTTTCCCCGCGACGCCCGATCTCCGTGACGCTCGTCTTCCGCAGGTCGTTGACGAACACCGTTCCTGAACCGAGGTAGGGGTTTGAATCTTTTTAAGTTGGTGATTCTTTCCTTCATATATGAAAGATAAATATGACGGCCATGTTCCAATTTTTTATTCAAATTAAAAATTGTGAAGGTTAAACATTTTACGTTTCGGCCAACTACTATCGATATAACGGGAGGGGATCGGTCCGCACAAACACGGCCGATACCCCTCCCCCCTTTGCTATTCTTCGTTTGATTAAAGAAGACGGTAATGCATCGTTGCACCGCGCTTGAGTGGAAGGAGACATGAACGATGCGGGCCACGACGAAGAAACGCGACGCCGTCGCGCCGCACCGAGGATTGCGAACAAGGCCGCGGTCGGAGTCGGGCCGCGGCGAAGGGGCGCGACACCATCGGGTCGCGCTGGAAAACCATAAAGACGACGCCTTTTGTTTTGACGTGCGGATTGATGGGCGACGACGAAGCAGGCCGTTTAGGTGTTTGAATCCCTTCTCAATGAAGGTGGTGTCCCGGGGGGACCATAGGCGAAGACAGCAGGAGGAACGGACCACCGGAGCGCGTCCGGTGGTCCGCGGAAGGCGGCGGCGGCGCGCCGCCGGCATCAATTAGCGGCGGGTGGGGGACACCCCACTCCGTGATTCGGCTCAGCCGGCCGGCCGGGCCGGGCCGGGCCGGGCCCAGCCGGGTCGGACCTGGGTCGACCCGGTTCGGCCGACCTAGGGGGGGTCGGGCCGGGCCCAGACCCCTGTTTTCGGGCTACTTTCGGTAAAATGCCCATATCTTGGGCTACAGGCGTCTGATTGATGCACCGTCAGTGGCAAGGAGATCCTTGGATCGAGACGGTCGTTTCGGTATATTGCAATCAAGGTTTAGGAATACTTTGAGTTCGGCCGGGTTGGTTCGTACACGAAACCAACCGGGCCCTCGGAGCGGAAACACTCATATCTTGAGCTACGGGCGTCCGATTGACGTGCCATTGACTTTATTGAATTCCTCTAAGTGAGACGGATATTTTGACATACTCTGCCTGAGTTTTGGACGCAGGTGGAGTATGGTCGGGTTGATTTTTCCTTAAAAACCAACCGGACCCTTGGATCGAAAAAGCCAATAACTCTCAGTCCGGGCGTCCGATTGACGCGCCGTCTGTTGCGTTGAGTTCTTGTTGAAGATACGGAACTTTTGGATACATCAACTTCAGACTATGTGACAGTTGATGTATCAGCCTCTCGGCTCGTGGAGCGGACCCTCCCGAACGAGCTTGCTGTGTGCGGGAACCCTAGTGCTGGCTGTGACTTCGACGACGACGACTGTGCAGAGATCCTCAGTGGACTGCGACGATGAAGAGTGCTGGTCTTGTATCCTATGTGGTTCCCAGCTTAGATGATTCAATACTGGTATTGTATCCTATGTGGGTCCCAATATAGATGAATCAATGAAGACAGCTGGTCTTGTATCCTATGTGGGTCCTAGCTGTGCTGGTCTTGTATCCTATGTGGGTCCCAGCTTAGATGATTCAATACTGGTCTTGTATCCTATGTGGGTCCCAGTATAGATGAATCAATGAAAACAGCTGGTCTTGTATCCTATGTGGGTCCTAGCTGTGCTGGTCTTGTATCCTATGTGGGTCTCAGCTTAGATGATTCAATACTGGTCTTGTATCCTTTGTGGGTCCCAGTATAGATGAATCAATGAAGACAGCTGGTCTTGTATCCTATGTGGGTCCTAGCTATGCTGGTCTTGTATCCTATGTGGGTCCCAACTTAGATGATTCAATACTGGTCTTGTATCCTATGTGGGTCCCAATATAGATGAATCAATGAAGACAGCTGGTCTTGTATCCTATGTGGGTCCTAGCTATGCTGGTCTTGTATCCTATGTGGGTCCCAGCTTAGATGATTCAATACTGGTCTTTTATCCTATGTGGGTCCCAGTATAGATGAATCAATGAAGACATCTGGTCTTGTATCCTATGTGGGTCCTAGCTGTGCTGGTCTTGTATCCTATGTGTGTCCCAACTTAGATGATTCAATACTGGTCTTGTATCCTATGTGGGTCCCAGTATAGATGAATCAAAGAAGACATCTAGTCTTGTATCCTATGTGGGTCCTAGCTGTGCTGGTCTTGTATCCTATGTGGGTCCCAGCATAGATGATTCAGTGCTGGTCTTGTATCCTATGTGGGTCCCAGTATAGATGAAACAATGAAGACGGATGGTCTTGTATCCTATGTGGGTCCCAGCTTAGATGTTTCAGTATCTATGTCTGATCATCTCTTTCACCTTTTCGATGATGTATACCTGTGTGAGCTGAATCCTGTTTGCTTTCCTGTGTGGATTGTGTTGTGCTATCCTGTGTGGATTATGTTTTGCTTTCCTGTGTGGAATACGTATACTTTCTTATGTGGACTGAGTTGTACTTGGGCTCGGAGGTTGGAGCGTGTTGGAATTGTTGACTTAGGTATATGTATGGGCATATACCTAAGCAGTGTCGGTTGTTACTTCGTGATTGTATCTTTCCTTTGTGGTTTATCCCTTGTGGATTTTGGAGACCTTCGGGGGTCTCGGGGTCCCTACTGAGTAGCTTATACTCACCCCTGCACGAGCTATGCTCGCACTACGTTGTATTGGTTGTAGACGACGGACAACGTTGATCGTGGTTGAGGCTTGCAGAGCAGGACGGTACCTGGAGGAGGACCACTGGGCGGGACGAACTCGGAGCGGACGGCGGGACCCGAGGAGCAGTGGAGCTATCTGTACCCACCCTTCAGGTGGGATTTCCAGTGCACATCTCGGCGTAGCGGCTTTTACCTTTCATTTGCTGTTTTCCCTTTCGAGTTGTACTTTACTTTCAGTTTGGGTTTGTATTCTGGCCTACTTACTTTCCGCACTTGCAGTTGTACTCTGTTTTTACTTAGTGTTTACTTTTTCCACTTGCTTACTCTGAGGTGCTTGTTTACTTTACAAAGGCAATGCCTTCCCTTTTTACCGGGATTTACGCCTTGGTGCTAGTCGCCAGCCCCTGGCCTATGGAAGGCGGGCTTGGGGTAGTCACGGCATGGTCCCCGAGGACGGGTCGTGACATATAAAGTGCATGAAAAGGTATACAAAAATCAGGCACATCAGGACAATCAACAATTTATTCCTCACCATCAAGATATTGGGGAAAACATACCCTAAAAAATTTGGGTGTCGGTGCATATTACTTGACAGAGGTGGGGTGTATATAAAAGTAACATGAAAGTACAAGTACACACACACACACACATATACAAATCACACAAGCATGGCCTAATGGTTTCACATCAAAATGTCACCACCTTTTCCTTATCATCAACAACTTACTATCATTACCACACACTTCTTCCAACTAAATGCAACTCACCACACAAAAAAACCATGAACTACCCATTTCCATTTTATTGAATTATATATTCAGACACCTTTTAGGTTATTACATTAGTAAACAATTTTCATTAATCATTTCATTTATCATCATATTTGATAGAAAACCACTGAATCCAACACCCACATTTAAATTTCCATTTAAGTCCATACTATTCATAATTATTCACTTTACTAAAGTAGTTATCACATATAAATTCTAGTCCACTTTCATTAGAAACCAACCACACCATTTCCAATTTTTTATTATTACCAACCTCATATTCCACCATTACCTAGCCACTACAACAAGGAATCACATAGTAACCCATCAAATCTACCATGAAACTTCCACAACGTGCAAAACATACCTTATCTGAACCGATCACCCCGAAAATCATATAAACCACAAAAATACAACAAAACCACAACACCAACAAAAAACATTATAGCATCACACAATTTTTTTTTTCCAAACCACATATTTTACCAGAATCTATTTACATGGGGCTTCCACATTAAATCATTTTATCAGGCATGGTTATTTTTACACAGTTCCATATTTACATGGGAAACCAATTCTTTTCATAATATACATATTAATCAATTTTATGAATTGTGGGTTTTAAACAAAATACCAATAAAGGGTCTTCAATCTAGAAAAGGGGTTAATAAATTTACAACATCCACAATATAGTCATTTCAATAGGTTATATGTTTCAAGTGTAAACAAATCAATGATAAAAAGAAAACATATAAACACATGCAATTACTCCCATTCCATTTGAATTAAATTTAATATATTTAATTATCTTCATTAGTTAATCTTTTCTACCCACTAATTAGAAAACAAAAGCATGAAAATTACACTGATTCACAAATAAAAGAGAATAAGGATCCCCTACTTGAAAAATAAATTTCATAACACACTATAATAAAAATAGGGGGAAATAGGATTATGTAACCACATATATATCACAAAAATTAAGGGATTGATAAATCACACAACACTTAAAAATAAAAGGTTAATACAAAGGATAAATAATCTTCTACCTCGAATGTGACACACTACTATAGAACAGAGAGAGAACCAAGCTATTGAACATGTCTGGAATCATGAAAAAGTAGGATCTGGGTGAAAGTAGACAACTATCAAGGTTCAAGAACAAGGTTCTGGTTCATTAAAACTCAAATGAAATAAGAAAATACTTGAATGAAGAAAATCCCATACATTTAAGATGCAAGATAGAGTTTCTTGAAGTCCCCATGGAATTTAAGGCAATCAACCTTCCATTTTGCGTATATTAAATTTTGTTTCATTTAAAATATGTGGAACAACCAATTTAAAACCATAAGGTTTAATTAAATCAAATTTTGGGTCAAAATACCACAAAAAATATTTTAAAAATATTTATTTAAGCTTTAAATCCAATATTTTAAGTTAAAATCATTTTTTTCACATTGTTCTAGAAAAATCACGGTATTTTAAAAAAAATGAAAGTTTTAAAAATTATTGGATAAACTATGAGGGTATTTACCATGATAAAGGATAAATAGTGATAATAGATCGATCTTGAGAACAAACTATTGACCATGCGAGGGAATGGATCACCTATGATAACAAACCAATCAATTGTGAGAACAAACTATCAACCATGAAAATGAACTATCAACCATGTGAAAGAATGTATTGACCGTAAGAAAAAACTGATCGACTGTGCGAACACAAAATCCACCATGTGAATAAAATATTGACCATACAGAGGAATGAATCAACTTTTAGAACAAACTAATCAACCTTGAGTACAAAATATCAACCGTATAAAGGAATAGATATACTATGAGAATAAATATCAACTATCTGAACAAACTATCGATTATGTAAAGAAACTATTGACCATGTGAAGGAATGAATCAACCATGAGAAAAAATTATTGACTATGTGAAAAAATAATTGATTGTGTAAAAAAACTATTGACCATGAAAAGGAATGAATCAATTGTGAGAATAACTGATCGATTATGAGAATAAACTATCGTCAGTATGAAAGAATGGATCAATCTTGAGAACAACCAATATACTATGTAAACAAGATATCAACCATGATGAAAAACTTGGAAATTTTTGTGGGGAAGAATACCCCAAACACCCCCTTGACATCTCAAGGCTTTGGAAAATAACAAGGGAAAGGTTTTAGTAATTGTAGGAATTTCATCTAATACCTCTCAAACAATTCTCATCCTAGAGAATCAAAAATAGAAGCTAGAAGAAAAGGGAAAGGAGGACTGGATAATCACCTATGAGATACCTCTCAAGGATATCACTATAAGAAGAATACAACTACACATGGGGGAAAACACATAGTTAGGTGACATAATCAACCAAGAGAGAGAGAGAGAATTAATCTCATATAAATAATGTGGTTAAACACATCATCTCAACAAAAGGAAAACAATTTAAGAATCATAACAACTTGGGGTATTGAGCACACATCTATGTATCCCAATCCCAAGTACTCTCCTCCACTCTACCATGCCTACACATCATATGTACTAAGGGGATAACTCTCCCACCTAGAAACTTCTCCCAAAAATATTGTATCTCAATCAACCACTCCATAAATTTCACATCACCCTCTATGTCCAAATAACCCCAATTAAGGACATGAAAATCATTGTGAAGATAACAACAAATCTAGGACATGTAGAAGACATCATGAACTCTGTTAAGCCATGGTGGGAGTTCTAACTAATAAGACACCTTATCAACATGATACAACACCTTGAAAGGCCTAATGAACTTGGGGGAAAGCTTTCTCCCTCATCCAAAACTTTATTGCTCCTAATGAGTAGAAACCTTCAGGAACACATGGTATCCAACCTCAAACTCTAGGGGCCTCCACCTATGATATACATAGGCCTTCTAATGGACCATTGATACCTTCATCTACTCTTGAATCACCTGGATCTTCTCTATTATTCTCTATACCACTTCAGGACCAAGGACTTTTAACCACCTAACCTTGGTCCAACACAACAAAGAATAACACAAACACCCATACAACACCTCAAATAGATCCATGCCAATGGAAAATTGATAGATGTTGTTGTAGACAAACACAAACAACAAAAGATGATTCACCCACAATCCCCCAAATTCTAAGAACTTATGGAATATAGAGTTTATGATCCCGATGAATAACTCTAGTGCATTTGTGACACTAAATGACATGACGATAAACATGAAGTGTTCATATCTACACTAGAAGTAATCTTTGGGATATCTTCCTCCTTCACCCTCATTTATTTATATCCAGACCACAAAATGATCTTAAAAATCCAACTGGCCCCCTTCAACCGGTTGAATAGATCGTCTATTCTTAGAAGAGGGTAAACATTATTAACCATCACCTGATTCAAATTCCAATAGTCCACACATATCCCTAAACTACCATCCTCATTATTAGCGAACAAAAATGAAGCACCATAAGGATATACACTTGGATGGATAAATCCATTCTACTCAAAATTATCAATCTAGAGTCTTAACTCACATAGATATGTGGGTTCTATATGATAAGTATCCATTAGAATTGAAGAGGAATAAGTTGTAACTCTATACAAAATTGAAATCACATCGAGGGGGTAGTGTCATAATCTCATTTAGGAAGACATCAATAAACTCTTAGTTTTTTTTGGGGATCTCTTCCACTTGGGTTTCCAATAGAAACTCTTCAAATTGAGATAAAAGAGGCCCTACACACTCACCACCCAGTAGACTGTTCCACTTTCCAACAAACACCACTTGCTATCCCTCCATATTAGAGAACATGAAGTTTCTCTGAAAATAGTTGACAACCAAATTTAAAAAATACAACCAGTCCATACCAAGGATAACATTGTATGGATTTATCTACAATAAGAAGAAACTCTCCACCGATTGATACAACCCATCATCAATCTATATCTCCAATAAACATCAAACAAGTAAGCCTAAGCTATAGCTGGAATGGATAACACCCAGGGAACTGGAAGCTTCTCTACCTCCATTCCTAATGCATAGACTAGAGTTAGTGAAATATATGGGCGAGAAGCTCCAAAATCAAACAAATTCGAAACTAAAGTAGATAATAGATTTATTATACCTTGAATAACCTCCATACCCTCTGGTGTTGGAACATCCATAGCATAAACGTACCCACATCCAGGTCCTCTAGATCTCTAGTGATGAAAAATATGACCACACTCTAGCCTAGGTCCCTGAGGATAATGACCATTGTGGGGATGACCTCTACCAACTCCATCTCCTCTTGACTAGTGAGAAAATTCTGGTGGAATCTACTATTACTATGGATAGAGAGGGACCTGACCACCTGAACAAAACTGACCACCTTGAGTATTCTATCCCTAATCTTGATGGTGAAAATAACCTATATAGGCATAGCATGTGAACAAAAATCCCCCAGTAGATTCTCAGGAACCATTGTCCCTAGAAAAGTATAGAGTAGACTACTACAAATAACTCCCTTTTGATTAGAACCTTGACTGCACTGGAATTTGTGATCCTTTTCCTAAAGCTCTGCTCCTTGAGAATCTATACCAACCTCCCTATTAAGGCACTCCTCTTTATGAGTATATCTTCTTGATCACTTAAGCCTTCTTCTACACCACTAGATACCTAAGAAGTGTAAATGGGGTGACTATATATCTAATCATTAGAGGTAGTGCCTCCTCAATATGCCATTCTCTAGAATCCTCATCTGGAAATAGATCAAAAGAAAAACATAGGAAATCCTTAAACCTGATCCTGATCTCTCACATGCTTAGACAACCCTGCTGAAGGGAGAGAAATTCCATTATCTTTACTTCTTTCATCACCGAAAAAAATAAATTGAGAAAAGAATCCTTCTAAAATTCATCCCAAGAAACATCATCCTCCTTATACTCTCAAAAGGTAAAACATCCACTACTATAATGCTACTCATCACATCTTGATGACTACTAATAGAAACCAATACTCAGCTCGGGCCTGAATCAGACAAGTTAATCTCAACTTCTATAGACAATGCATCATCTCTAGATCGGAGACACTCCCCTTATAATTTTATACTCTAACACTGTAAATTACACATCACCTACTACCATGTCTCATCCTACTTTATCGAATCGACCCAACGACGATTGATTGGGTCAGTATGCTGAACCTGTACCTCATGAAATACATGTTGAAAATGACTAGGAGCCATCTCTGAAAATAAATACTAGGGAAGGAAGACTAATCTTGGTAGAATGTAATTTATTTATATTAATTAATTAATTTCATTTTAATTGCCCCAAACACCTCGTTAAATAAGAAATTCAAACAATTATGATGCATGAACCTCTCCAAGGCCTTTACCTCACAATAAATATTATCTCACCTAGAATGTCTAGTAATCTTAAGATAATTATGTCAGATCATAGGGTCCCCTAAACACCAATTTATTAGCTAATATCCTTTGTTACATCACACACTAATTCTAACTAACACCATTTCCCCACATTTCCATACAAGCCTCCATACTGCTTAATTATAAACTTCATCCTATCTCTCAACCAAAATCATTGATTCCACTATATCATGATGTACCATCCTCAATATCAAGTTATAAATTTTCTTAAAAGTTTTTTCACATATTTATGGGTGTAATTAAACAATGTGAGTCTTGTTAGGGGAATTGGGGAATGAAACAACTCAAGGCGGGAAATTGGATAGAAGAAGATTTCACACCGTGAATGGAAATCCATTATGTGAATGTATTTTGGGCCAAACCCCATGAATCTTTTTTAGGATTTGAAACACATTCTTGATGTGAACATAAAATTCATGATGTGAATGGGGTTTTGGGGATTTAAGCTGAGGTGATGCGTTTTTTAGCATATTAGTTTCCTAAGAACAACATAAATACTTGATTCACAACATGATTGTAGCTAATTCTAATAGTTTTAATAACCTAGAGACTTTTTATTTTCTTATCCTTCTCCTTTCATACTACTCCAAACCCTAGGACCTCTCCAAGTAATTTTGGTCTCTTCTCTCCCCTTCCCAAATCCTCTCTTTGATGCTCGAACACCCATTTGATCCTGACATCCAATCTAGTAAGTTTTTATTCAATATTCATAAATTATCTCCTCATATAATTGATCAAAATAAATTAGATATTTGACGTATTGGTAATATATAAGGGTTTTGGCATGATTTGATGGGGGTTTTTTATTATCATTGATAAAATCGACATCAGTATTCAAGGATTCAACTTATACGGAATGATTGGATCAAGATACTTGTCAGCACCAGAACTTTTTTGCTAATTTGATTGTGTCCTAAACTTTTTGTTTCTGGTTCCTATTATTCCTCAATCCCAGAGTTCTAAATGTTTCAAATCAGTAATGATTCTAAGATCTAGGAGGGATTTCTAGACTTGGATGACGACCTTTTCCTTGATCTTTGTTGTTGCACCTGAGGTAGGAATCCCTTAACTTTAGAGTATATTTTATATGGGGTTATTATCATGATTTTTGGAATGTTTGTGTATCCCTAGAGATATATGTTTGATGATTGGTCATATTTGGCGTGCGTTCATAGTCACAGGAGACCCACTCATGTGTTTCATTCATTTGGATTGTTTTAGTTACCATGATTGTTTATATGATGTGATCTTTGATTTATTATTTATATATTGTATCAGATTATGATGTTCTTTTGTCTTGAAAGTGAGTGTGCATGTTTAACCTCCTGGACTATTCCCCCAAGGGGGATGTGTCAGATGCCTTGTTGGAATACTTTGGGATATCCCTTCAAGAGGGATATGCTAGTCATGTTTTTACGCCTTGTATTATGAATAGTCTCTTAGGATGAGCCTCATTGTGAACACTTGTGTATGCCTGTGCTGGGTTAACATTTTTCTTATTTAAGATTTTGGATTTATCTAAGGTTTGTTTTGGTATTTTAGGAAATGTTTCCCTATAGATGTCTTGTGCAACCAGTTGCACCACTTGATGAGAAGGAGGATGAAATCAGGCATTCTCCCTTAATTAATCTAGTAGGCCAAGCAATAGAACTAGTCCAACGAGGACTCTTTTGGATGGTACCTATTTTGGGATGAGGATCCCACAAGAGTAGGCCGATGATGGTTGAATCTTCATTTGAATTTCATCTCCAAAACTCCCTATCCTTCCAGGGCACCAGAGGCTCCCAATATACAGAGGATTGTATATGATTCATAGAGAGGATTTTTGAATTTTTAGAGACCCCAAATGACTGAAGGATTAATATTGTGATGTTTATGCTTCAAGGCACAAATGGATGATGGTGGGATGTTATATTGCAGATTGGTAGATAAGAAGAGATGACATGGGAGACCTTCACAGACCTGTTCTTTCAGGAGTTATTTCTAGATGCTGTAAACCTAGTTTCTACTCAGAATTTGATGGATCTATAGTAGGGGTTGATGATTGTGGATTCCTATTTTGTATGATTCACAAATTTGACCTAATTTGCGCCAATTTTGGTGGGAAATGAAGTCCATAAATCTAGAAAGTTTGATATTTCCCTTTTCCCATAGTTGATACCATAGGTTAGGAACTTCGATATGAAGACCTATGATATGGTGCTTTTTAAATCACTAATGATATAGAAGGTCATCAAGGAGTACATTGATTCCGGTCTTATTGTTGTTATCAGTAGACCGATAGGTTCCTTCTCCTATGCAATCATAGTTTCTCATTCTATGAGTAAAAATAGGAATTCAGAGGATGGATTTTAGGGTGGTGGTCAATAGTAAGAGTAAATAAAATCTTTTTTGGCTCCTTCTATGTGGATAGACTCTTCTAGATTCTCTAATTATGGGATGAAAATACATTTTCTCAAAGAATATTCTCTTTAACTAAAAAATTTTCATCGGTGTGGCAAGACTAGTCATTTGAACCAGTTTTTTTCTAAGGATTCATGGTTTCACATAGAAAATTTTGGCCATGGTTCATAGAAATGACCTTAGAAATAGGTGCAGGCCCACTAGGGTTAGTAAATAAGGTGACTCATGAGCCTATAGGGAATTATGGAGTGGTGGATGGTAGGGAATATGCAGCTGATCAAGCTTTAGATGACATTGGATAGGGACCTTCTATAGTTCAAGGTACAATTATGATCTCTTTTTCTCAATCTGTTGCTTTGTTTGACACATAAGAATCCTATTCATTCATATCTACTCAAGTGGTTGTTGATTTAGAATTACTGGTTAAATACTCCTTTGGTTTTCTATCTATTGATACACCCATTAGAATAAAAGTTGTTCGACTTAATATCTATCCAAAATGTACAATAGTGGTTATTGATTGTGAAAATGTTTGGAGTTTTACAATTTTGGTGATGAACATTTTTTATTTGATCCTTAGCATGGGCTAGTTGACCAGTTTCTATGAATACATAGTTTTTTATTAGAGATGAGTGACCTTTTCATCACCTAAGGGGGGAAGATTTTATACTGACTAGTTAGTAGGAATTAAGGTAGGAAGATTAGGATTAAATCCTTATCAGAGAGAAGCCTTTTTAGTGTAGGTGGTAGAAATGTTCCTTACAATGGTCAGATGGTGAATCCCTCCTCTTTCCCTTTGGTTGTGGACCTATACCGATATGTCTTTCTAGATGATTTCTTAGGGTTTTTGTCATATATGGGAGTTGAATTTGAGATTGAGCTTGTTCTTGGTGTGCGCTAAACATCGATTCCACCATATTGCATGGAAATAATTGAGTTGAAAGAGCTCAAGGTAAATATTGATGATCTTTAGGCTAAGATATTTATCAGACCAATCAATTACCCTTGGTGTGCTCTGGTGTTGTTCATCAAGAAGGAGGATGATAGTCTTAATAATTATGTGGACTACTAGAAGCTGAATCTGAACACAGGGAAAAATAGGGGCCAATTTCCAAGAATATATGGATTGTCTGATCAGTTGATGGGTACCAATGGTTTTATAAGATTTATATAATTTTTGGATACCATCATATTTGGGTTAGAGAGGAAGATATCCTAAATACAATGTTTAAAAAAGGTATGAGATCTATGAGTATCTCCTTATGCCCTTTGGTATGAGGAATTCCATGAAAGTGTTCATGGATCTCAGGAACAATAATTTCACCTATACATGGATTCCTTTTTCACTATGTTCATTGAAGAGATCCTTATATATTCAAAGATGTTGTAATTACATGATAGATACCTGAATACCATGTTGAATTCTCTTTAGACACATTATATTTTTTCCAAGTATTCAAAGTATCACTTTTGGATACAGGAGGTGCAATTCCTTAGGAATGTGGTTTCTCAAGAAAGGATATTAATTAATCCATGGAAAGTTGATACAATTTTGTCTTGGGAAAAATTGAGGTATGTGTTTGAGATTCCAAGTTTTCTCAGATTGGCTGGGTACTTTAGAAGATTCATTTAGAAATTATCTCACATAGAAGTTCCCATGAACAAACTTAACAAGAAGGGAGTAAAGTTTGAATAGAAGGATCAGGGTAAAGAAATTTTCTTATATCTAGAGAAAAGGTTCAAATTGAATTTGATCCTAACCCTTCCTGAGTTTGGAGTTGGATATGCTGTGTACAAAGATTCATCTGGTGTTAGATTAAGAGCTATTATGATGTAGGGTAATAAGGTGGTCACTTATAGGTCACGTCATCTATGACCCCACAGGTAGAACTACCCTACTCATGAATTATAGTTATCTATTGTGGTCCACACACTGAAAAGATGGTGGCACTATCTCTTTAGTGAGAGATTTATTGTGTATATAGACCACACAAATCTATGGTACATATTTTCCTAGAATGACCTGAATCTTGGTCAGAGGCATTGGGCATATTATTTGTAGACATTTGACTTTATGATAAAATATGATCCTAGGAAAGACAATGTAGTTAGAGATGAACTTAGTAGAAAAACACAGGAAGTTGGAGAACTAACCTCATATAATGGATGGAAGGCCATGGATTTTTTGGAAGACTAGAATTTGAGTATAATTGAGGATTGAGAAAATGTGGGTTTTCACCCTTAGTGATTATGTACTTATTGGTAGAGAAAGTGAAGTCTTTCCAGGAGCTTTATCTAGAATAAAGAGTGATTCATGAGAGGTTGGCCGTAAGTGGATCTATTTCAGGTTGGTATTTAGATAGAAATGGAGTGCTTCTGGTTCATGGAAGGGTGATGGTCACATCTTATATGATATAGGATTTGATTAGAAACTCTCATGATTCATAGTATCCATTGCACTTAGGGTTTACCAAGATTTATCATGATGTTAAGTGATAGTTCTGGCGGCTTGACATGAAAAGAGACATCACAGGTTTTGTATCTCATTGTCTGACTTGTCACACAGTCAAATATAAGATTAAAATACCTAAAGGGTCACTCCATCCACTTCCCATGTCTATGTAGAAGTGGGATGAAGTGATGATATATTTTGTGATAGGGTTTCCCAGGACCCCGAGAGGTAGAGATACTGTTTGGGTGGTTATAGATTAGTTGACTAAAGAGGATCACTTGTTACCGATTTGTGAGACAAGATTAATGGATGGCCTAGGAAAGATCTATGTTTGAAATATTATTTTAGCTTTACAGAGTTCCTTCAAGAATAGTATCTGATAGAGGTGCCTGGTTCACCTCATGATTTTGGAAAGGTTTACAGAATGCAATGGGTACTCATTTGAAGTTGAGTGTGCCCTTTCATCCTTAGATTGATAGGAAATTAGAGAGAATGATCATTAACTTATAAGACATGATTTGAGAATGTATTCTAGATTTTTGAGGTTATTGGGATGGTCACTTTTGTTTGATAGAGTCCTCCCACAATAATATATTTCAATCTTCTATTCATATGGATATATTTGAGGCTCTATAAGGGAGACCTTTTCTTTCACCTCTCTGCTAGCATGAGGCATGTGAGTCATTAGTTTTTGGTCTAGGTATGGTATATGAAATCTCAAAGTGGGTAAAATTGATTCATATTATGTCTCAGAATAGGTAGTGGCCTCAAGCCAAGTGAAGGATGCGACCCATGGAGTTTGTTTAGGTGACAACGTTATCTTACGAGTGTCCCATCCATTGGGGAATAAATGTATAAGAAGGTAAGATAAGTTGTCATCATGGTATGTAGTACAATTAAATACTTTCGAATGTATCAATATGGTGACCTTTCAGTTGGACCTTCCTCCGATGTATCTAGGTATACACAATGTATTCCATGTGTCTTAAATTTGGAAGTACGAGCCTGATCCTGTGCATGTGATTGATTTCAAGGATGTTGAGTGGGATCTCGATACATATTTTATAGATAATCATATTTGAATAGTGGATCAAATTGTGAGGGTGATGTGAGGAAAGCCTTTTCCTCTCATTTAGGTCATGTGGAAGCACATACATTTTCAAGAAGAGACATGGGAATAGGAATCAAACATTTAAGTGTAGTGGCCCAAATTGTTTGATAAAACCTTTGGGGACACTTCTCGAGGATGAGATGTAATTAGAGTGGGGGATTTATAAAATACTCAATTCCAAGATATTATTTTTAAAGTTTTTTCACAACTTTAAGGGTGTAATTTAACGAGTCAAGGCCTCTTAGGGGTGTTCGAAGAAGGAAATAGCTCAAGGATGAAAATTGGCTATAGAAGGAATCCACTCCCTGAATGGACATTCATGACATGAATATATTCTAGGATGAACCCCATGAATTTGTTTTAGGAAGTGAAACCCATTCACAACAAGAAAGTAAAATTCACGATGTGAATGGGGTTTTTGGTATTTAAGCTGAGGTGACATGTTTTTTGGTGTATTAGTTTCCTAATAATTCACAATGTTAATACATGATTTATACTATTAATTTAGCTAATTATAGAAGTTTTAATAACCTAAACCCTTTCTATTTTCTTACCCACATCCCTTGCTGCTACTCTAAACCCTTGGCTCTCTCCATGATATTTTGGGATCTTCTATCCTTTTCTAACTCCTCTCTTTGACACCAAAATCCCCTTTCGATCCTATGCATCAAATTTGGAGAGTTTTTATTTGATATTGAAAAATTCTATCCTTGTTTACTTGATTGAAATAAATTATATCTTCAATGTATTGGTCATATATAAGGGTTTTGGAATGATTTTACAATGTTTTAATGATTGTTGATAGTATCAACATCCAGATTCAAGGATTCGGATTCTGCACAATGCTTGGATCAAGACCATTGTTGGTAGTGGCTCTTCCTTAGTGATTTAATATTGTCCTTTCCTTTTTGGGTGTGCTTCCTCTTCTTCCTCAATTATAGAGTTATAAATGTGTAAAATTAGGAATTGTTTTATACATAGGGGAGCATAACACATATAATCAATAGGATCATACCCAAGGTCTTCTATAAAAATATGAAAATATAATACTAATTCACCAGTGAAAAAACAATAGAACCAATAAACACCCAAACATGTCATCTATCTACCCCAACTTCATTATGGATCACCCACCAAATTACATAAGTAAGTAGTAAGATAATATCAATAAAGCATTAATAAGGTTCCCAAATCCTATCCCTCCACCAAGTTTATAATCTCACACACCAAAATTATACATCTTGAGCTCCCATCCATTCAATGTCATCTCATCACCATATATTAATTCATCTCTGATATGGGTTGGGTCACAACCCTACCTACCCAGCCTCCTGCAGGGACCAACATCCCGTTCTAGCATCAATTTCATCATGAGAATCTCTCGTGCCACTTTTTCATCATCTCACATCCATCTACAACATAAAAACTAGGGTATTATGGTATCATGAATTTTAAGGACATCAACCTCATACCCTCATACTACCACACATGAAGCCCACTATATACCACATCCTCTCATCATCAGGCATCACCATAAACTATGTCACATATTGGGATAGGCTTTTTCACCAACTGTGTTATTTCTTGATATTATTATCAAAGGAATAGTAGACAAGAGGGGGTAATTATCCATCCATTACTCACTATCTAGATATTGAGGAAAACAAACCCCAAAACATTTGTGTGTCAATAAATAATACTTGATGTGGGTAGGGTTCATATAAATGTAACATGAAAGTACAAGTATATAGACACACACACATAGAAAACCCAAAATCCTGGCCTAAAGGTTTTACATTAAAACTTCATCACCTTCATCTTATCATCAACACTAAACTAATGTTACCACACACTACTGCCAACTAGATGAAACTCACCATACAGAACAACCATGCACAACCCACTTTTTTTCTTTCAATTACAGATTCATCCACCTTTCTAGGTTATTACATTAACAACCTATTTTTAATAATCATGGAAATTATCTTTATATTTTATGACAAAACACTGAATTCAACACCCGTACTTAAATTTCCATTTAAGTCCAAAATATTAATAATTATTTGATTTGTTAAACAAGTTATCACATATAAATTCTATTCCACTTGCATTAGAAACCATCCCACATCATTTCCCCCTTTTTATTATTATATCCTCATATTTCATCACTCTAGGGAAACTAAAACAAGGCATCACACAACAACCCATCATATCTTCCACCACAATTCCACTACATGCAATAGATACCACATTTGAACCGGTCACCCCTAACATTGTAAAAATCCCAAAATGAAACAAGACAATAAGTCTAGCAACAATCATAATAAAATCAAACAACAACAGTTTTCCAAGAAACATATTTTACTATAATTCATTTATTGAGGCTTACACATTAAATTATCTTCTCATGCATGAGTATTTTCACACAATTTTAGATTTACATGGGAAACTAATTATTAGATAAATATATGTATTAATCCTTTATTTAGTGTTAGGTTTTAAATTATATATAAATAAAGTTATATCAATCTATAACAAGGGTTAATAAATTCACAACATCCACAACATGATCACCAAAACAGGTTATCCGTTTCAATAGAAAATGAATCAGAGATAATATAGAGACAGATAAACACATGCAATTACTACCCTTACCTTTTAATTCAATTTAATCTCATTCATTATCTTCATTAGTTAATTTTTACCACCACCAACTAGAAAATAAATCCAGTTTAACTATATATATTCACAAAGAAGATAGAATAAGGATACCCTATATGGGAAATAAATTCCAAAACACTCTATAAAAAAATAGGGAAAAATGGATAATGTCACCACTTAGATATCATGAAGGTATGGTATTGATAAATCATTCAAAAAATTTAGATAAAGGAGTAATATAAAGTATAAGTAGTGTCCTAACTCAAATTAAACACAATACTATATAATAGGGAAAGAAACAAGATGATGAACATGCTTGGAATCATGAACATGAAGGCTCTAGGTGAAAGAGGACAACTCTCAAGGTTCAAGAATAGGGATATGGTTTTTCTGGACTTGAAATATAACAATAAAATCCTTGAATGGAGAAAATACCATAAATTTAATATTCCAAATTTGGTTTCATAAATATCCCCTAAAAGTTAAGTTAATCAACCTTACTTTTTATGTATCTTAAATATAGTTTCATTTAAAATAAGAGGAACAAAACATTTAAAACCAAAGGGTTTAGGGAATTCAAATATTAGGTCAAAGACCCACCAAAAAGGTTTTTAAAACATTTATTTTAGCTTTAACTCCCACGTTTTACTGTAAAATCATTTTTATCATTATTTTAGAAAAACCTGGGTATTTTAGAAATAATTGGAAATCTTAAAAACTATTGGATCAACCATGAGAAGGTATTGAATATGAGAAGGTATAAATCATGAGAAAAAAAATCGACTATGAAAATTAATGGACCAAGTGTGATAACAAACTAATCAATGGTGAAAAAAACTATCGACCATGAAAACAAACCATCGACCACCCCAAGGAATACATCAATTGTGAGAAAAAACTGATCAACCATGCAAAAAACTATTGATCATGAAAAAAACTATAGACCATGTGAAGGAATGGATTTTCTATGAGAAAAAACTAATCAACCATGTGAAAAAACTATCAATTATTCAAAGGAACAAATCGACTATGATAACAACCATTAACCATGTGAGAAAACCATTGACCATGTGAACAAAATATCAACTGTGTGAAGAAATTGATCAAATGTGAGAACAAATAATTAACTGTGTGAAAAACTATGGAATACATGAAAAAATATCAACCATGTGAATAAATTCATTGGTCATGAGAATAATTGATTGACACCATGAATAAACTATCAACTATGTGAACAAACTATTGACCATGTGAAGGAATGGATTGACTGTGAGAACAACTGATTGATCATGTGGACATACTATCAAATTTGGGGAAAAACATTAAAAATTTTGGGTGAAAAAGACCTCAAAAACCCCTTGACACCTCTAGGCCTTGAGGAATCACAAAGGAAATGTTTTAGGAACTAGAAGTATTAAAAGTTTAGCAAGAATCCAAGTTATTGATAGAATTTGAGGGAAGTTGTGTGAGGCTACACAATTTACATACATTATTAAATAACTACTCTTGGTTATGAATCTCTACAAAATTGGTGATACATAACCATGAAATCAATCCATTAATTTTAGTGTGTTTTGGGAAGTAAGGGTTGCATGTTTAGTGCATAATAATTAAAGATATGTATTTTGATCATACCTTCTTTAACTAGTGTTGAGGTTGCTTTAAACATATCACAAGAATACTAGATGTTCATTATGTCCCAAGTCATATCAAATCATAATATCATCCTATCATATTTCAATAACTACTACATGGGAAATACATACCAATAACATAGTCATATAAGTGGGAATAACATCTTGGTATCAATATTCTATATGTAGGCATAACATCCCCATGAAACATACATCAATGGGTATATATTCCCAATAACAAGAGCCCATAAGTAGGCATAAATCCCCAGAACAATATACATCATTGATCATAGCATCCTAGTGACAATAACATAATAGAGGGCATCCCGTACTCACATGAGAATCAATAAAAAGCATGGAATCCCTATCCACAAAAAATCACATAAGGTTAAAGGGTACATAGTCACAAGATACATCATAATAAAGGGAATAAAATCCCATAATAAACCATTCTCATATGGGAATCCCATCCCCTTCCATGTAACCATCACATCATGGGTAATACATCTCACTTCAAAGGGTAACAAAAAATAACTGGGAATAATTCCCTATCACCATCATAATCAAGGCCACATGGGTATTATGTTCTATGGGATGTTGGAAATTGTGTACCATAATAATGGTTATGAAAACTACATCAATCTAAAATTTTAAAAGAACACTTTGTTTGATAGCATATACAACTTGCAACATCGAGTTTAAACGAACCACGAAATATTATTATTTAAATATGATGGTTATAACCTATCCATTAAATTGGAGGGTATGAATAAGATTAACCAAATTATTAAATATATATAACGTACCAAATTAGTACAAATTTATTGATCAATTTTTATAAAAAAGTACTAAATTTTTAATAAAGACATTTTATTCTTCCAAATATGTTTTCTTTAAAAATGGTTTTTATTTATTTTTATGACTGAATATTATAATTAATTTATGGAACATCTATAAAATTTATTTGATAAAAATTATATCAATTTTTAAATCAGAATTTCAAAATTATCTTATAATGGATTTTTGGGATTTTTTGAAAAGATTAATTTTCAAGTGAATAGTGAAAAATACCATTTTTCACTGAAAATTGTATTTTTGTTTCAAGAATTTACAAATTTTTATTTTAATTTAAAATGGTTTAAAAGTATAATTAGGCTGGGAATAGGAAGATGAAGTCTGTTCATACTGGTTGGGGTCTTGTTGCTTCTTCCCATCTTCTTTATGCCGATGATATCATCCTTTTCACTCAAGGAGATAAGGGAAATATAAGGAACATCAAGAAGGATCTTTTACATTATGAGATGGTTTTTGGTCAGGAGATTATCTGGAACAATTCCTTTGTGTACTTTGGGAGTAACTTCACCCCTCCAAAGAAAAATTCCATTATCAGTGAGTTGGGCATCAGAGAAGGTGTTTTTCTCTTCATTTATTTTAGTGTCCCTATGTTCTTGGGGAGGCCTAAGGCTTGATATTTCTCTAGAATTGTTGGAAATATCATAAGACAACTCTCACTATGGAAGGGAAAATCTTTATCCTAGGCTAGTCGGGTATGCTTAGTGAAGTCCATTATCATCTCCAAATTTGTGTATTCTTTTATGTTGTATAAATGGCCGAAATCTATTATCAAGAGAATTAGTGTGTCAATTAAAAATTTTTATTTGGAGTGATTCCATTATGGAAAGAAGGATTTCCATGGTTTGATGAAAAAATGTCTGCAAGCCTTATGATGCAGGTGGTTTAGGTATTAATAATATTGAATCTTTTAATGATTCCTTACAAGCAGTGTTTATTTGGAGGCTTATTAATGTTCATTCAGAAGTCCTTTTCTTCCTTTGGGTTATATTCATGAATAAAATCAAAGATGGAAACTTTAACTATCTCAGCTCTTCAGTATGTCAAGCTTTTAAGTCTATTTTTTCTATTATTGATAATGATTAGAGATGGATTGTATCTAAGGATTCATCTTTATCTTTCTAGAAGTGCAACTGGACTGGGATTCCTTTGATTTATTTGATTCCATATGGAGATCCAAATATGGATATTGACATATCTATTAAAGATCAACTTCAGAGTATGGATAATCTATTGTCTCATGTTATTTCCATTATTGATAGTTATTTCTTATCTCATAGGGAGGACTTTTTAGCCTGTGAAACTACTTCTAATGGAATCCTCTCTTTTAAAGTGTTCTATGAGCATGCCATATACAACAACAATGACTTCAATTGGATGGGTAATTTGAGGGGAAATTTCTTGAAGCCTTATCGGTCAACTTTGTCTTGGAGAGTTGCTCATAAAAAGATTCCAACTGATGATTTCTTGCAAACTTGTGGAATATATATTTGTTCTATTTGTTTTTTGTGTCATCAACATAGGGAAGATGTTGATCAAATTTTCCTTAGTTGCACGGCGGCTTCGACAATGTGGAAGGCTATGGTTTATATGTTTGAAGTGTATTTACCTCAGGTCACAACGATTCTGGATTTTCTAAAGAGATGGAGTAATATCAGATTATCGCCACATCTTCTGTGCCTTTTCTAGGTGGTTGTCTAAGAGGTCATTCACTGCATTTGGAGCTCCAGGAACAAGATGATTCATGATCAGTACACCTTTCATGTTGGTGCCATGCTGGCTGGTATATTATCTGCTGTTCGCAACACTTTTGTTCCAAAAAAATTCTACTATTAAAATTCCATTCATGACCTCTCAGTTTTAACTCATTTTGGGGTAAAAGGAAATTTACAACCTCCATTTGGCATGACTGAAGTTCTTTGGCAAGCACCGTTTTCTAGTTGGATTAAAATCAATTCTGATGGTTCCTCAAGAGGTAATCCAGGACCTGCTAGTTTTGGTGCTGTTTATAGGGATCATCATGGAGGTGTTCTTGGTTGTTTTCATAGATCTTATGGACATGCCTCATCCCTTGAAGCAGAAATTATTGGTGTGATTATAGAAGTTGAGCAGGCTGAACAACATGGTTGAAAAAATATTTGTCTTGAATGCGATTCTACTACTGTTGTTCTTGCCATTAGATTAGGTTCTATTCATCTTTCATGGAAGCTCACCAATATATGGATCAGATGTTTGGATTTTATTTTATATATGGGTCATATTTTTACCTATATATATCGAGAGGATAATGCGCTTGCAGATGGTCTTTCAAACAAAGGCATCAATGGTCTTGTCTTTCAATGGGGCAATTAGGTTCCGGATGATCTTCTTCCTCTTTTTAAGAGGGATCAATGTAAATCTCCCATTTTCAGACTTGTGTAAGGTTTTCATTTAATAAAGGGGTATTGCTTTTCGGGGAAAGGTCTTAGTTTACCATTAAAAAAAATTACAATTAGTTAAATTATATTATTAATAATTTAATTATGGTCATTGGAATCAATTTTATGCTTGAATTTAGCCTAAAACTTTTTTATACTTAAAAATGCATTTTTTTTAAAACTATTTTTCGTTACGTTTTCTATTTTTATATTAAATTATTTTTTTCCACATATAGAAATTGAATCCTGAAAAATAGATTCAATATTTTGAACCAGGAGGTCCAAATTTGGTAAATATTCCCTTTTATTTTTTGTCATTATGAATAGTAACCTTGGTAAATTTTTGTCACCACAGTAAGGATAAAATGGGTAGAATAGGGTTAAAACCATGAGATAAGGTATCAAAATCAACCAAAAACTTATCTTTATCCTATTTTATGTGTGTATTTACACTATTTTCATCAAAATTTAGAATATATGGGCACTTTGTGCCATATTTATTTGATTATGACCTTTATATTAATTTAAGAAATGAATAAATAAAATATGCTACTCTCTTGACTTTAATAACTCTAAATTTTTATTATAAGGATAAAAATAGGAAAAGTTCAGTTATAAATTTTTATTTAAAATATAAAATAATTTTATATTATTTAAATTTATTTATAATTTTTAGTTATTAAATAATTATCTTACATTCTTACTCTACACTGATATAGTATTTATTAAATTATTAGAAAGATAAAATAAATTATTTTAAAAACTATAAAATTAATATTTTTGAGTGATTTAAAGTGACCCATGAATTTTATAGATGTATATGACATAATATATATGTGTTATGATTATATATTCAAATTAATTTTTTTTCTTTATATCTTTAACGTTAAATTAAGTGATTAGTGTCAAAAATAGAATTATTGATATTTTACGAAAATAACATTTTATTAAATTATTCAAAAATCATAAAAATTTTGAAATAGGAAAAGGGAGATAATATATGGTCTAAATTTTCATTCATTTTCCATTTATGTGACAATTGTTACCATATATGTAAAATTATAACCTTTTAAGAGTGAAAAAGTCGTTACCGCAGATATGGTTAAATTAGGTTAACTAAGGGATTAAACCAAAAGATAAGGTTTAAAATACCACTTAAATATGTACAAATTTTATTGTTTGATTGTATTTAAACCATATCCTATCTTATCTTCTAAATTATGGCTACATTGTTCCACTTTCATATGAAAATTAATTTATTATATTTAAATCTTTTTATTAATTCCATGTGTGTCCTTTTGTTCACTATAAAAAGGCTCCACCTATCCTCTATTCTATACACAATATAGAGCCTATTAACTCAAAAATACTCTACCATAAAATCTTCTAAAAATCCTTATCCATGTTATATAGGTTTTTTTCTTTCCAAAAGACCAACCCTATGTACCTTAAGAGAATATCTAAAGGAGCTCTTTTGAAGAAGCGACATATCATCTTTACCGACTCTTTCAAATTTCTTTCTTCTTAAACTTCCAATAAATTAGTTATAACCACACTAAAATAATAAATAGTGTATCATAAATAAACCTATATGTTATCATGATCATGGTTCAAAAAATTTCAATCACTTTTTCATCCTGTGAAAAGGGAAAACATCGCTCGTGCGTACGTACGACTTATCATCTCCACATAGCAGTGTAATTCATTTTTCATCACTACTTTACTTAGATGGTTATAAATATGGAAATAATGAAATTATATGATATTTATGACATAAATATGCTTCTATAATTATAATATCATATATAACTTCTTACCTTCAAATCCATTGGAAAACGATAACGTCACTTATGCGTATGTATGGATTACCACCTCCATAAAGCAATGTGATCTATTTTTTATTTGCACTTTACATGGATGTTAATAAGGATATATATATAAATAATAAATATTTTATTTATATTATTATTAAGATATGTATATTACTAAACCATATCAAAGTATAAGGACCCAAAACTACCCAACCGAAACATACATGAAAAATGAAGTAGTTATCACCCAGAACAATAATTTTAATAAAGAATTATTAATAAATGAGTGATAAAGGGTTGTAAGTAAATATTCTATTATATGATATATATGATTATTATTCTATAATATATAAATAATAATTCTATATTTATTAATCAGTAGGTTCAAACACATACAATTGAAGTCATACTTGAGGTAAGGGTTTATTTTACAATCTCATCATTATTTGAGATTGTTTATGATAAATCATTCGTCGAGGAATGATATACGCATTTTTGTACAAAACATGGCCAACTATATTCTCAAGATGGGTCAGGATCGGATATAACATCATCCTTTTATCTATATCTAAGAAAACTTCTTTACACTAATTTATATATTAAAACTTTACTCCCTTTATGGTAAGTGTTTTCATGAGAGATGCCAGGCGAGAGAAGTTCTAAATGAATATCTTGAAATACCCAGCCAATCCAAGAAAACTAAAAATCTTGAAAACTTACTCAATTGTGAACACTACATAACTACATAAACTTTCTCTAGATTAACTGATATCCCTTCTTGAGAAACCACATTCCCAAGGAAGCACACCTCCCGTATCCAAAAGTGACACTTCAAGTACTTGGTGTAAAGAAGATGTGTCCAAAGAGTACTCAACACAATATTTAGGTGTATAGAATGTGATTCCAACATCTTGGAATAACTGATTTCATAAGGATGTAATGTATAATTTAAAACATCTAAAAATTATCATTCAGGCCTTATGCCAATATATTTTAAACAATGGGTAGGAATGCACCAAAAACAAATTTAATAAGGCAATCCAATAAGTTTGTATCATGAGACACACCAATTAATCAAGGGGATATGTAATTTTAGGCCCCACACATCACATAATAATTCCAATTAATTCATCATATTAATAAACAATACAACTTAATCAATATACCATAAAAATCAATAACTATCTGTATTGAAAAAACCATCATACAGAATGTTAATACTCTACTTAGTAAAACTGAGCATAAACCATCTATAAAAATATCATGGATGTAATATTCAAAGTCTAACCTCAGAAAATAATAATAATTAACAAATTATGTTGAGTTATCATTATGGTAAGAATTTTTTTTCATGCCATATAAGTTAGAAAACATTCCTTTCATGCTTTTGTAAGAAAACTCAAAAATTACCTCATTTGGAAAATGATAAGAAGATTAATTTTAATCCATTTTTGTAAGTAAAACATAGCTAAAAATTTCTTTAATAAATCATTGTTGAATAGAGAAAAAAATTATCTTTAAATTTTTTTAAGGAAAATATAAATTTGGATGAAAAATATTCTCGACCGAGTAGAAAAAATAAAGTTTGTTTTCCTTAAAAATAGGATTTTGGTATCTTGAGTTTTTCAATAGAGTAAAATGAAAGGAAAAATTTTAATTTAAAAAAATAACCATATTATAATTAAATAGTTTGTGTTTAATATATAAATATCATATAATACCCCCATTAGAAAAATTATCATAAACAATCCTGGATAATGACGAGATTATGAAATAAACCCTTACCTCAGGTCCGACTTCCTTCGTATGTGTTAGAAACTCCTGTATAATAAATATATATTTATTATATATATATTTAAAAAACATAATTATATATATAATACCATATATTATATACTTAAAACCTTTTATCACCAATTTATTAATAATTCTTTATTAAAATTATTGTTTTGGGTGACAACTACTTTATTTTTCATGTATGTTTTGATTGGGTGGTTTTTTGTCCTTATACTTTGATCATGGTTTCATCAGATTTAGAATTTTAATCATGATATAAATATAATATATATTCATTAAATATATACTTATTATCATATATGTAAAGTGTAAATGAAAAATAGATCACATCGCATTGTCGAGGTGGTAGTCCACACGTACGCAGGAGCAACATTATCATTTTCCAATGGATTAAAAAGTAAGAAGTTATATAAGATATTATAATTCCAGAAGAATATTTATGTCATAAATATCATAAAATTTAACTATTTATATATTTATAACCATCCATGTAATGTGGTGATGAAAAAAAATTACACCGCTACGTGGAGATGGTAAATTGTACATACATATGAGCGATGTTATCTCTTTTCATAGGATAGAAAAGTCGTGAAAAATTATTGTAAAATAGTCATAATAACATATAAATATATTTATTATAATTTATTTATTATTTTTTATGGTTATATTATATTTATAGGAAGTTTAATAAGAAATAAATTTGAAGGATTCGATAAAGATAATTAAAAATTCTTCGAAAGAGCTCCTTTTGATCTTCTTTTAAGGGACATAAGGTTGGTATTTTTGAAAAACAAACACCTATATAACTTTTATAATGATACTGAGAAGTGTTTTTTTAAGATTTTTTTCAATATAAGAGGCTCTAGGTGGTGTATAGAATAGATTAGAGGTGGTGTCTTTTTATAGCGAACAAAAGGACCCACATGGAATTAATAAAAAGATTTAAATATAATAAATTAATTTTCATACACAAGTGGAACAATGTGGCCATAATTTAAAATCTAAGAATGTAAATTTTTATAATCCCTTAAAATAAAAAATTGACATGTTTAAGTGGTATTTTAAACCTTATCTTTTGGTTTAACCCCGTAGTTAACATATTTTAACATTATCCACAGTAATGCCTTTTTTACTCTTAAAGGTTTATAATTTTACTTATAAGATAAAAATTTGACCATAAATGGCCAAGATATGACATTTACAGCCATATATTATCCCCCTTTTCCTATTTCAATATTTTTATGATTTTTAAATATTTAAATAAAATATTATTTTCATAAAATATTCATAATGTAATTTTTAACACTATTCAATTAATTTGACTTTAAAGTCATAAAACAGAATTTTATTTATAATATATACTCATAGAACATCTATAATATTCCATATATATCTATAAAATTCTTGGGTCACTATAACTCACTAAAAAATATTACTTTTAGAGTTCTTAAAATAATTTATTTTATTTTTCTATTAATTGAAAAAATACTATATCAGTGTTGCATAATAATTTAAGGTAATTATTTAATCAATAAAAAATATAAATAAATCACTATGATAAAAATAATTATTTTATACATCAAATAAACATTTATAATCAAAATTTTCATATTTTTATCCTTACAATAAAAATTTAGAGTTATTAAAGTAAAAAGGGTGACATTTTGTATGTATTGTTTTCTTAGATTAATATAAAGATCATAATCAAAGAAATATGGTCCATAGTGTCCATATATTATAAAATTGGATGGAAATAACCTAAATGCACCCATAAAATTGGATAAAATATTGGTTTAGGTTGATTTTGATACCCTATCTCAAGGTTTTGAGCTTATTTTATCCATTTTGCCCTTACGGAGGTGACAATTATTTACCAAGGTTACTATCCATAATGAAAAAAAATAAAAAGGAATTTTTTACCAAATTTGGACTAATTAATTAAAAATATAAAGATTAAATTTTTAGTAGTGGTTGAAATTAATTTATGAAAAAAACAAAAAATGCAATGAAAAAGAGTTTTTTAGAAAAATGCCTTTTAAGTATAAAAAAATTTATACTAAATTAAAAAATTAAATTTATTCCAATGAAATTAATTTAATTATTCATAATATAATAGAACTAAATCTACTTTTAAACCATTTTAAAACAAAATTTAAATTTTTAAATGCTTGAAACAAAAACATAGTTTTTCAATGAAAATATGTATTTTTCACTATTAATTAGAAAATCGATCTTTCCAAAAAACAAAATCACAAAAAACCACTAAACATAATTTTGAACCGATGATTTAAAAATTGATACCATTTTTATCAAATAATTTTTTAAAATTTTATATAAATTAATTATAATATTCACTCATAAGATACAATAAAAACCATTTTGAAGAAAACATATTTTAAAGAAAAAACTGTCTTTATTAAAAATTTAGTTCTTATTTCCTAAACATTAATCAATACATTTGTATTTACTAGGTACTTTATATAAATTTAATAATTTGGTTAATCCTATTAATACCCACCAGATCAATAGCTATGTTATAACCATCATATTAAATAATAATATTTGATGGTTCTTCTCGGTGTTATGTGTTGTATACGCTATAAATCATAGTGTTCTTTTAAATACTCAGGGTGTTACATTCTCCCCAACTTCATAAATTTTATATTAAAATTTTGAAATTATTCTTAGTAATCAATGGTTTTATATTTTAAAATTCCTTTATGGAAAACCCAAATCGTCAAAAAGGTTAATAAAACTTCCTCTTAAAAAGAGGGAAAGGGAAATACAAAGGTTATTTGTAGTAACACAAAACTAGGTTTTCATATTGGAGAATATTATTAAGAAGTGAAAATATGGACATGGTGGGGAAAAATAATTTTGAGGGACTAATATATAGTGATACAATACATGGGTATGATAAAGTTAATGACAAAAAAATCATAAATTTGTGCTTGGTGAAAAGACCATTGATTTATCAGAAATGAGGGTAAAATTATAACATTTTTATTTAAAGATCATTTTACTAATGTTTATGGATTATTTTACTTTCAAGATATAGAATCACAAAAAAATATACTTATTTGATATCTTTCTATTTCATAAGCACAATTTCATTATTTGGTTGTGCTTCGATCAATTTTCACTTCATATCTTACTCCTAGAAATTAATATCCAAGATGATTTTTTATGCCAAAAACACTAAAATTAACTTTTTTTTCATATCAAAAGATCTATAAAAGAGTGAAAAGTATTTCTATATATCACTAAATATATACCAAAACCAAAATTGTTAGCATAAATTATCCAATATAATACATTAATCTATAAAATCTCTATAGTAACACCCAAATTTCAACTTAATCTATTCCATAAGTATTTATCCTTAAAACCCTTTTAATGCATATGAAAAAAAATTAAAAATAAAAAAATTTATAAATAAGGTCACTAAGTTTAAAAAATAATTAATCCTCGGACAATAAAAGTAGGATCTTAATGTCACATACCAAATATTTGAATACCTTGATCACTATAAAACCTCAATGAAAAGATAACTGCTTCCAAAAATTAATTATATCATTATTCCTTAAATAGAATAATATATTATCAAATATTTTACATTAATCCAAAAATGAATTTATCTCTATTATAATTTACTTTTTCATCAAATAACTAACCATTTTCATTGACACTAATACTATCTAATTTACTTAATCAATTTCAATAATCTATTTATCTAAAATAAATATTAGGACCCAACAATAGGCAGTAATTAAGGGTCATCTTCTCCCAATCATATGTTTTCATAAAATATCACCTTACCATTAAATCACTTTTCTAGGTCATCGGTAAAATTAAACATATTATTTCAAATACTTAAATAAAAACTACTATATAATAATCAAAAATATAATTGATATAAGACTTCTATAACATAATTCTCAATTAACAATACATAAACACTTCAATACTTCCACTTCAATGATTAACATAGAATAGGTCCTTCCTTGGTCCAGGAGTTAACCCTTTGGATTATAGAATTGACTCGGATGTTTCACATGGTCCGCACACATAATACATTTAATTACTTGGAAATTAATTACTCTATGACCTTCATTTATACACATAAAATATCTTACCATTCCTTTGATACATTCCTTAGGCTGTCTCTTTCCATATTTCTAACATGAATGAAATTGATCCTTCTATCCTCTATGGTCACCACTACCTGATCTCTTAGAAAAATCTATCCTTATCTTCTTTGGTGAGTTTGATTTTTGGTTAAGGTGCAAGTTATTATTAATTTATTATGATGAGTGATTATTTATAATCAAAATATCTTTCACTCCAGTCATCATCCCATTTGGTTTATCATAATCACCACATTATCCATCAAATTCAAAGTCAACATGGTTACTTCTGGTTCCAACCATTAACTGAAACCAAAAAGAATAGTATGAGAAAAAATAATCATAGTAGGAAATTATAAAATATCATTCATAGGATGTATAAATTATTAAACCATATTTTCACTCTATGGAACCTTTGGTCTAACATAATCTATCCTTGGTTATAATTTATTACAATCCTTCATAATGTTTCATAGAGAAAATTGTAATTAATACAAGCATATCCCTTGAGAGATTCAAACTAGGTGAGCAATAAGGACACACTCTTTGTGAACTTGAATTATGGCTAAGTTATACTTGAATATCTATTTTGGGGTTATTATCCCTAGATTAATCAGTGTTAAAACCAGGCATACTAGTAGTATCCAGATAGTGATGTTTTTATAGAAAAAACACATAATCTATGACTTAACAAAACTTTAGGATGTCATCATATTCTTAGACTTATCCTAAATGTAAGTCATAGGGTTATTCTCCCTAATCTACGTTTTCCTAAATCTAGTTCCCAAGTTTTCTACTATAATTACTCTGATACCAACTATAAATAACCCAACCCTAATAACCCTATAACACCCCGAGATTTTAAGAAACAAAATTTGAATAAATTTAATTTACTTTATAGATTGTGTTACAAGCATCAATAATTTTTAATAAGAAGACATATAATATTAATATTACTTTTTAAATAGTTCCATTATAACTTAACCGTTAAACTTTGTGACATGTAAAAAATACAGTTTTTATTAAAAACTACATTTTTAAAGCATTTACAAAATCCATTTTAATTTTAGATGGTTTTAAATCTAAAATTAGTTCAATTATATATTTAATAATACAATTTATTTTATTTTAATAAATTTAATATTAAACTTTGATATTAAAACTTTCTATACTTATAAATATTCTATCTTTGGAAAACCACTTTTCATCGTGTTTATGGGTTTAATTTTAAATTAATTTTTTTCACTTATATGAATGAAATTTATAAAAATGGATTCAATATTTTTAATCAGAATAATTAATATTATATAATAATTTAAACTTAGTTTTTTTTCAAAATGAATAGTAAAATAGTTAAAAATATTTACCATGGTTAAGGTTAAAGTGGGTTTACCTAGGGTTAAACTAAAAAGATAAGGGGTAAATGACCTAAAAAATTGTCCAACTCCCATTAGATGTCAATATTTTTAACTTATCTCATATAAGGGTCAATAATGATCCATTTTTTATCCTTATAGCATGTGAAAAATTTGGGTACAGTTTATTATTTTCTAAAATTCCATGTGTGTCCTCTCCCCCATTTATAAAAGGCCAACACCCCCTCTCCTCTTCTCAACTCCAAACCCATTTGGTTCAGACACGACCTACCCAAATATCTTCCTTAATTCCCTCCCAATATACTATATTTATTAGTTTGATTATGAAACCTTCCTAAGAAGGATTTAGTTATATACTTAAATAGGTTCTCTTATGAAGAACATGTTTGAGCATGTATAAAGGAAGCTGATACTTAAGGTAAGAGATTTTCACCTCACTTTTATTTCTATGGGAAACATGCCTTATACACCACTTGTTTATTTTTTTGTGATGTATATACTACCCAAGAATTTATTTTATGATCCTAATCATGATAATTATGGGATATTCATATCCATCTAATGTTCTTGCTTTCATGGGGCTTGCGATTAAAAGATACCGAAGTAGTATTGGTTTAATTTTACAATCTCATTGTTTAATGGTTTTGTTTATAATATTCTTAAAATGATAAGATCTTATGATATACCTCTCAATAAACTTTTTTATTTTCTTATCCTCTAGTTATTTATGTAAAATACATATTTTTATTTCATGTTCCTCTCTTAAAGGATTAAAGTGACCAAAAGAATGTTTTTAAGAAAAATATTATATATATATATATATATTTGGTTGAAACCCTTTTTTATTATATATCCATGTTTTAAATAATGTTTTTAATACTATCTAATTACAGTTAAAGAAATTTTTACCCATGTTTCACTTTTTATTTAATGGTTTTAAAGGAATCTTCATGTCATTCTCTAAATAAGGCCCTTTTGGATTTTACCGAAATGTGAAAGGAATCGTTATTTTAATGTGTAAGGTGTGAATGAAATTTTACACCATCATGAATGATAAATTATTTAAATATTCCTGTATAAGTTTTCAATTTTATTTTTAAATAAAAGTTTTTTGATTTTTTTTGTAAAAATTTAGTTCTAAAAAGTGATTTTCATTGTTGAAAAGCTATTTTCTTCAAAAAATGTTCCAAGGGATATTTCAAAATAAATTTTCATCTAATATGGAATAATTTTATGTTACATATGATTTAATAGGTATATTATCCAATTATACCATACTTAGTTTCTCTCTATATGGTTTTTGATTATTATGATGGGATGTTTATGAAACCTATTCCTTTTCCACAGGTTAAGCTATGATGAATTGATGAGATGATTATGAGACCCATTTAGTTTCTATGGGTTATGATATAATGGAATGATTATGAGACCCTTTTATTTTCATAGGTTATGATATGATGAATATTTAATGATCTTGTGGCACACTTATGTATGTTTTTTATTATGTGATAGTGGTTACATTATAACCTGGGATAGTGGCTACATTATAACCAAGGATGATGGTAACGTTATAAACAAGGATGAGTTTGACCTATATCTCCCTCTAATAAATTGGATAAAGATTTACATATCATGATATAATAATGTGAAACAATTCTACAGGCTTGATACAAAATTGGAAATATACTAATGGGCTAGATCAATAATGGTAAACATGCTGATGCGTTTGATCTAAAATGGGAAATAGGTGATGAGGCCTGATCCACTATGTTTGATCATCTTGGTAGTTAATCTTGACAAATTAAATGGTTTATATACCTATGTTGGTGATAAAATTATATCACAAGAGGTCATGGTTCAATATTTATGATGATTTCACACTCTTATGAATCATGTCTTTTGGAATGATAATGCTTTATTCCATGACTCGGGGTTATGATCTTTGATAGGTTGGGTATAAACTTTGTACGTTATGTTCATGATCACATACCCATATTCTTATCTTATGTTTTCATATGACCATAGAATGATATCTCCCATGTTTACCCTTACTGGTCATCTGAGCTCACCCTTTCTTATTCTTCCTTTCCCAGGGTTATGAAGAATGGTTTTAAGTAGGGTGTGTTTATAAAGAGTACAAAAATGGAAGATATTTACGAGATATGTTGAATATATATAATCAAATAATAAGATTATTTACCTAATAACTAGATAAACTAAACAATTACGGTCCTCAGGTGTGTATTTGTGAATGTATTGAATTTCATCTAGAAATATTTGGTATTTATGTATGAAATTACTGGGTCATTATAGTTGGTATCATTGCAAGATTTAGTTAACCTTTAGAAAATGGGATGAAAAAAATTTAGTGAGAACCCTTATGATGATTCTAAGTATAGGATAACATCCTAAAATTTTAGTTCGGAAGTTATTATGTTCTTTAACTATAAATACATCCATGTCTAGATACTACAAGTGGATGTGGTTCTAGAATAGATACACCTAGAGGTAATAACTTAAAAAAAGGAAAGTTAGGCTTGACTCGAGCATTACCTAGTACATGACGACAAGCCTTACTACACACTTGCTTTGACACTCCCAGGGGATATTCTTTGGTTAATTCATATTCTATTTACTAACCATCATATAATACTTGAATAGATGTTGATTTTGGATTTCCTAAGTCAAAACTAATGTGTTAAAAAATTAAAAGAATTTGTCTTGATTTAGACAACCTATAAATGATTCTTCATGACTATGTGATTTCCCACTTTGATTTTTGTTTCTCACACTATGATTTTTGGTTTTAGTCAATGGATGTAACATAAATGAACCTTGCTAATACTGAATCTGATGTAAAATAAAATGATTGTACACCTAAAAAACCAAATTCTATGGTATATGGGATGCAGAACATTTTTCTATGATCACACAACTTTCTTAATTCATAAATAATGATGAGATTCCAAACAATCAAAGGATGGAACAAAATTTTATTGAATCCTTCATGAGATAGTATCCACCCTCTTTTAGTGGGTTTTTTTATCCAGTGGTGGATGAATGATGGATCAACACCATTGAGAAGATATTTCCTATTATCCATTACTTAGAACATGAAAATGTTGTCTCAGATATTTATCATTTGTAAGGTGAAGCGAATGAATAGTAGAACCATTTTATGAATACTAGGCAGGAGGAAGAAATTGACTCTATGAAATAGGATGAGTTTAAGAGGATATTTCTCAGTAAGTACTTCCCTAGTAATCTATGTATAAAGATAGAGAATTAATTCCTTGAGATTAATAAAAAGTATGATGAATATATCGGTTCCTATGAGTTGAATTTTACAAGGATTTTAATGTATTCCTTTGGTATAATCATCATCCCTAAAATCAAAATTGATCGATTATTTGGTGGCTTAAAACCAGTCTCTGAAAGTAATTATCCATAAGATACTTTAGTAGCTATGAATAAATTGTTTGATGTGGCCTAATGGTATAAATGGAAATTGTTTATTCCCTTCATTCACATGGTTTTGATAAGAAAATAAAGATTGAGTCTCGTAGAAACTCAAATAAATCACATGATGGAAAGAAATTACATCCATCTATATGCTATAAATGTAGGAAGAAACATCAATTGAGTTGTTTTAATATAAATTGGAGGTTCTTTAAATGTGGAAGGGTGGGTCATAAATCCTGTTAACATCAAAATGTGATAAATGGGATGGTTAATGCAATGGAGGAGTAGAGGAATCCAACTAATGCACCACCCACTATCTAATGCTTCAAATACAGGGAGTGTCAGTATTATTCCAATATGTGAATGGATCTGAAGGCTTTTTATGACCATCATCAATAGCCTCATAAGCCCAAAGATAATGTTAAACCTCATTCTATCAGAACTACTGAAGTGTCCAATGAGAATGATGTGGATAAAGGAACACTTATCATCCACTCTATAATGGATAATGTCTTGTTTTATTTTTTCTCTACCCACTCTTTTATGTATAAGGAATTTGAAAAGGCTATTAAATTACCAACTTAATGATTAGATGATGAGTTAGTGATAAAAAATCTAAATGGTACAATGGCCGTATCACAAGTTTATAGTTCCTCTCTGATTGAAGCTTGTGGGAACATGCTTCCTTAAAATCTTTTGATTTTTTATTTAGTTGAATTTGATGTGATTTTGGGAATGGATTGAATTTATTTAGATGGATACCATATCAATTTTCAAGGAAGGGAAGTCACATGTCATATTCCAATTGAACCCATGCTCATTTTTCAGTATAAGGATGAATACAAACTTCCTGTGGTAATTACTTATACCTTGTGGGTTGTAATTCATATCCATGAAGGATATTTGTCCCATTTGGTTGGGGAGAAACTAAACAGTGAAGAAATTCCTATTGTACATGAGTTTTTTATGTCTATACAGAAGAGTTTCCTAGTCTTCCCCCAAATTGTGAAGTTGGGTTCTCAATAGATATCATACCTAGAATTGCACCCATTTTTAAGACTCCATATAGAATGTCCCCAATTGAGTTTAAATAATTAAAGAAAAAACTCCAATAGAATCTTGATAAAGGATTTATATACCCTAGTTTTCACTTTTTCTATTGTTTAAGAATAAAGATAGATTGACGTGACTCTGCATTGATTATCGAGATCTAAACAAGTTCATGATCAAGAACAAGTATCATCTACCCTATATTAATGACTTTTTTGATCAAATGTATGGATTTCAATACTTTTTCAAGATTTACCTTCTTTCTGGATATCATTAATTGAGTTTTAAGAGTTATGGTATACAAAAGAGAGAATTCCATATAAGGTACGAACACTATAAGTATACAGTTATGTCATTCATTCTTAATAATGCCCACACTATCTTCATGGATTTAATGAATATAGTCTTTATAGATTACCTAGATTAGTTTTTGGTAGTATTTATAGACAATATTATTATACATTCAAAGATTAAGGAAGAGAATGAATATAACTTGGTAATTTTACTTAAGATCATAAGGAAGGATAAATTGTATGAAAAATTTACAAATCGTGAATTTTTTCTATAAAAGGTTTCATTTTTTTGGTCATATAATCTCAAGTGAGGGTATATCATTGGATCCATCAAAGATGGACGCTATTGAACTTTAGCCTAGACCAACCACGATAACTGAGATTTGATGTTTTTTTGGGTTTTGAAGATATTATAAATGGTTTGTGGATAATTTATCATGACTATATAATCCACTCACCAAGTTAACTCAAAATAGATTTAAGTTCCTATGGAAAGATGAATTCACAAAACATTTCAAGGAATCAAAGAGAAGATTAGTCGGCACACCTATGCTTACATTACCCTATAGTGGAGAAGGGTTTTTAATCTACACTGATTCATCGAAGAAGGTATTAGGATGCATTATCATGAATAATGACATGGTTATAGATTATTCCTTACAACAATCGAAGGTTCATTAGAAAAATTACCCAACCCATGATTTGGAGTTGGCTGTGGTAATTTTTGCATTAAAGATATGGTGATATTATATTTATAAATAAAAGTGTGATATATATACTAATCCCAAAAGTTTAAAGTATATATTCACATATAAGGAGTTGAACCTGCACTAGAGAATATGGTTATATTTGATTAAAGATTATGACTGATCAATACATTACCACCCTGAGAAAGTGAACAAGGTGGAAGATGCATTGAGTCGAAAGAATCATGCTTGATTATCCATGATGTCACAAAAGATCTAATATTTCTATATTTTCAAAGGATGGATCTAGAAATCTTGAAGGAAGGGGATAAATATTATCTTCTTAAAATGAGTGTTTAGTCATATATCCAATTGAAGATTAATGAGGCACATAATGTTGATGTGGAGATGCAGAAGAAGGTGAGAAATGTTCCTAAGTTTAACCTTGATTTTGTTAGAATGATAAGGTTCAGGGATTGTTTATGTTATTTTTTTATACATAAGATATAGAAGGATATGTTATAATTGACTCATGGTTATTCATTCTTTACTCATCCTAGAAGTACGAAGATGCATAGATATTTGAAAGCATATTTTTGGTGGGATGGCATGAAGGTAGATATCGTAGAGTTTGTATCTCAAACCTTGGTATGTCAGTGATTTAAGGTAGAGAGACAAAATTCAATAGGATCTTTACAACCATTACCCATACCATAATGGAAATAGGAAAAAAACATCATGGATTTTGTTTTCAAACTCACCAAAACATCTAAAGGGAATAATGCTATATGGGTCATAGTCGATCACTTTGCACAGTCAGCACACTTCATCACTTTCATAGAATATTTCTCTATGGATCATATTTATAGGGTATATATTAATAATATTTTAAGGTTACATGGATTATCGCATTCTATTGTCTCTGATTAGGATTTGGGGTTTACCTCAAAGTTCTAGAGAAGTATTTCATAGGCTTTGGATATGGATTTGAGTTTTAGAACTATGTGTCATCATCAGATGGATGGTTAGTCTAAGAAAAAAATTAAAACCCTAAAGGATGTTTTGAGATCTTGTTATATAGATTTTGAAGGTGGTTGAGATCAAATCCTTCCTCTATTTGAGTTTTCTTACAATAATAGTTTTCACTCGAGCATTCAAATGGATCATTATGAATCCCTCTATGGAAAGAAGCATAGAACTCCAATGTGTTTGGATAAAGTTATAGAAAGAAAGCTATTAAGACTAGATTTAGTTGAATAAACGCTAGATAAGCCTAGATATATTTATAAATATATAAGGGTGGTACAAATAAAATTATTTTGAAATGTTTTTGTGAAATATTAGTTTTAAAAAGTGGGTTTCAAAGTGTAAAAGTATTTTCCTCAAGAAATGTTCCAAGAGATCATTCAAAATCCTTTTTCATATAAGAAGACATACTTTGATTTTACTTATTCTTTACTAGGTATGTGATCCAATTGTACCATCCTTATTATTTATCTAGATGTTTTATGATTATGATTATGAGATCTTTGTAAAACTCATTATTTTTCCATGGTTTATGCTATGATGAATTGATGACATGATTATGAGACCCATTTCATTTATATGGGTTATGCTATTATAGAATGTTTATGATACCCTTTTATTTTCATGGGTCATGATACAATGAATGTTTTATGATCTTTTGGTACAATTATGTATAGTTTTCATTATGTAACAGTGGTTATGTTATAAACAATGATGATGGTTACATTATAAATAAGGGTGGTGTTCATGTTATAACCAAGGATGGGTGGGACCTATATCTCTATCTAATGCATTTGGTAAAGATTTATATCATATGAGATAAAAATGGGAAACAAGTCAATGGGATTGATCTACAATGGGAGATAGACTGATAGGATTGATCCACAATGGGAAACAAGTCGATGGGCTTTATCCGTAATGGGAAACATGTGATTAGGCATGATCCACTATGTTTGATGGTCTTGGTAGTTAAATTTTAAAAATTAATGGGTTTCAATACCTATGTCAGTTCCACACTTTTATGACATGAGCTTATGGTTCATGAATTATGATGATTTCACACTCTTGTGAATCATGTATTTTGGAATAATAATGCTTTATTTCATGACTTTCTTTTATGATCTATGATAAGTTGGGAACTTTGTAAGTTATTTTAATGATATCATACCATTATACTTATCTTATGCTTTAATATGATCATAGAATAATATCTCCCATGTTTACCCTTACTGATCATCTATGTAGATACCCGGTTTTTTCTTCATAAGACTTTGAAATATTTATATATATATTTCTAGAGCTAGGCACCGAGACAACATGTGATTCCGAGGCCTGGTATTCTCGGAATTAATTTTATAAAAATATTAAATATATTTTATATTGTGAACACACAGTTTCTTAAAGAAAATGGGATAACTCTTAAAAGTAATATTGTATCAGAAATTTGGGAACACGATTTAGTCTGGAACATGGTGCTTACCCTAGGCGTGACCTAAAATGGGTCGTCACGGGGTGTTCAGAATCTTATCTCCTTGGAGGTATGTTCAGTGGATTAATTAATTGTTAAGTTAATTCATTCATTCATTTTAGACCTAAATGAAATTTATATATCTAGAATTATATATAGAATTCTCGAGGTTTAGTTTCATAAACCATGGGAGAATTCTAAATCTTCCTCCTCCTCCTTCATTGGTGAATCACATTGGACAAAGATGAAATGCCAAATCAGAGAAGATTGGAGTGCAAAAAACGCAAGAATGTCCTTCAATAATTTTAAAGTGCGTTATTCGATGAAAAATGATCCAATCTCTAGGTCGGAATTGTCAAATTTTGGTTTATGCCCTTGTTGATTAAACTGATTGAGCATATTGATCCCTTCTATCGATTTGCGCCAATTATGGCCTAAGCATGCTACATACCAGTTTAATTTATTTATTGGATTTTTATATAACCTCAGTATCACCATTCTTGATATTTGGCCAATAAATATTTTCCAAAGATTATCTAAACATTTTATATAGTGCCTTTATCCCCAATTTTCATTATGTTCATCACCGGTAGGACCCAACAGTCCTGGTTTGACATTGTTGGGTAGTACCGAGCCCGATCGAACCCCCAAAATTGTGGTGGATCAAAGAAAAAGCCATGGATCAATGAAATAAGACTAGATATGGGATTTTGTGAGACGTGGGTAATTATTTCAGTGATCGGTGAACAAATTGTCAATATCTGATGGGTCATATGCATATGAGTTGAACAATGAAACCCCTGTGGGTGTTTGGAATCAGATTTACAGCCACCGGAGGGCCGAAATCCATCACATGATACTAGATATAATAACTTGGGAGGATATAGAGATGAAATTGAAGAGGTGTGGCTTGAAACAAGGAATGTAAATTAGATCTGAGGAACCATGAAAAACCAAACTACATGATTTGTACCGATATGAACACAAAACATGTAGCCCCTCAGAGGTGGTAACTAGGGTTTTGGAAAAAGATGAGGATGGAACAACATGTATCCCTCCTATACGACATGTACCCCTTCCCTAGATGGTAAACCCATGTGGTGGATCACATGGTCAGGATCCTATGTGGAAGTACAAGTCCAGGTACATGATTGTGTACTGAAGTACATGGACACGGGGTCATGTACATGGATATGGCCAAGGTGCACGAGTAGGGACCCTGAGTACTAGGAAATACCATGTAGATGATCTACATGTCATGTACTCCTAAATGTCTTGGAATTTGTGTGTTTTCTAGGGACACGTCCAGGCAGTGGAGTGGGACCACAAGTCATGTGGGTCCCATCACATGCTGTATACCCCTTGTCCTCTTTTGGGGAATCTTTAAGGTTCTGTATCTCCTTTATTTGGACTTTGATTTTGGCCTGTGAGTATCCTATCATGAGTGTTTTTTCATGTAGAACGTGATGGTTACCTCAATTTTGGATTTATAGATATGATTTGAAATGTTTTGATCATGACTCGTATTGAGGCGACGCCCAACGACAGTAGTGATCAGGTAGGATCCCCTGAGTCTTATTACTAAGTGGAACCCCCCTATGGGATGGGGTGTGGGTCATCGATGAATAGAGTAGAACCCTCTATCACAATAGGGTAAAATTCCTTGACCATTAGAGTTGAACCCCCATTAGCATGGGTGTGGGTCCTCTAAAACCACCTTCCAAGTGGAACCCCCTTATTGGATAGGGAATGGGTCCTTGATAACCATAGTGGAACACTATATTATACCAGGGTGTGGTTCCTCTAATTCTGATCGGAACCCCCTATCAGATAGGGCATGGGTCCTCAATGACTAAAGTGGAACCCCCTATCACACCAAGGTATGGGTCCTCGACCATTAGAGTGTAACCCCCCATCAACATGGGCGTAGATCCTTTACCTTACTGAGTGGAAACCCCCCTATCATTATGGGCACATGTACTCTATGGATACCTACAAAGTGGAACCCCCTTGGATTACTAGCGGTTGTGTCCTCTACTTTGAGTTTGAGTCCCCTCAATTGTGTGGCATAGTGATGAGGCATGGCTTGATTTGGACGATTACTTCGGGTTAGACATGTGATATGCTGGGCATCATTGATTTACTTTTGGAATTTTTGGTGACCCTTTTTCTTGGGCTAAGCTATGAGATGGATGTCCCCTTACTCTCTCATTTGGGATTCTTTTAACTGAGCATATATATATATATATATATATATATATTCTTCTATATCCACACATTTGATTCAGTTAGTATTTTTCCATGGGCGGAAAAAATTCTTGGGGTATGTCACATGCTTTCAATGTCTAGATTATCATGGTTAGATGAGTCTACTCTCCTGATATAGGTGGAAAAGACTCAATGAGGAGTTCATATAATCATAGTGTTGATCCACTTGTGTTTGGATGAGGCTACTTTCAATCTTGGTTTGGGTTGTGCTATTATCTTTGACTGTATCTTACATCTATTTTTTATATTCCTATTTTATCTCTTACCTCTCCCCATTTGGATTTTTGGGAATCCTACTGTGTATGTATATAATCACCCCTAAATGGGATTTTTCTGCAAGTGTCATGTCTTATGCAGATGATGGATAGGTTGGTGATTACTTTAGAAGAGATTAGGGATACCTGGTACTTTGGAACATGTATGGTGGTCACAAATTAGAGAGCAGGATATGTGATCTCTCAGTAATTTTCTATTTTAGTTTTTTCATTTAGGGACATATATATGGTTGGGTGTGTATTTTTTCCCTTTTACTTTTCTATTTTCACTTTTGTACTCTTATAAACCCAAGAGGTTATGCATTCTTGGTTTAGTTTCTAGCTTTTGCATGTTTTTATTATTATTACTCTACACTTATGCATGTAGATGGTAGGTTTTTTACATATAGGTACTTAAGTAAAGGCATCCCATTTAGAATATGCCTATTATAACTTGTCATCACCTCCTGGACTATGGAGGCGTGTTTGGGGTAATTGCAGCTCGAGCCCTGGCTTGGGTCAAGTCATGATAATCCAAGATCACCCTTTCTTATATTTCTTTTCCCCATGTTATGAAGAAAGTTTTTAGTTAGGCTATGTTTATTAAGATTAAAAATTGGAATATATATATGGGAGATATTGAAAATATTTCATTAAATAAGAATATTGTGTACCTGGACTCCAAAGACACTAAACGATTATGGTCATTGGGTGTGTACTTGTGAATGTATTGAATATTCATATAGAAAGATTTTATAATTATGTATGAAAAGTTTGGGTCATTATAAGACTATAAGCAATGGTTACTTTATTATATTGTCACTAGATACAAGGAATCAAATCCCGAATGATTGAATAATTTAGTATTCTTGGTAAATTAGATAAATAATTGAATCTCATGTTACATTTGAAAATATAAAATTAAAAACATAATGAAAGTAAATATTCTGAATCCTTGAACTCATTCAAAGATTCCTTCTTCATATCCTGGGGAAAGGAACCAAAATAAGGGTGAGATCAGATTTTTAGTAAGGGATACATGTAGTGGAAGATATTATGATTAAATAAGGAATAATTGATATGGAAAGTCAAATAACTAAAAACACCTTTCATTTAATCAATAACATGGGAATGAAGAAGAATATTGAAGGAGTAAATGAAGATCAAAGGATTAAATATAAATAATCACATGAGATTGAAACTTATCCTTGGATATTATTAAAAATAATAACATGGTCGTTAGAAACTAAATTCATAATTATGGAATGAATAATGATGAACATTTGAAACTTACCATCATGACCTTGTTCCAAGGAAGTTTAAACTATGGGTTGGTATACACAAAAACCCATTTAATAAGGCTATCCAACTAGTTTATCTCATGAAAGATACCAATTCCTTGAGGGGATATGTAATTTTTGGCCACACTTGTTACTTAATAAGTCTAATGAATTCATCATATGAATAAATAATAAAACTTGTAATGCCCCGACCCCAGTTACCCAGAGTCGGTGCATTACTTTAATACATTGGCATGATTACAAGGAATCAAGTCCCGAAGGACCGATCAGTTTAGAAGTCTTGGAAAATATATTACATACATGAATGTTACATTACACTTCATAACATACAAAACAACATAAATAATCCTTCACGAACGCCATTATTCCCTTGGATTAACCCTGCATATCAATCACTATACACTTCTTGGAATCCTGGGAAAAATAAAACATAGAAAGGGGTGAGCTCAGATGCTCAGTAAGGATAACAATACAACAAAAACTTTCATAAATAAGCATAAACATTTAAGGAAATGTATAACTAAAACAAAAGCCTTTTAAAATTGAACTTCAGCATAATATGGCAAAAATAAAATGAAGTAATTCTATTTACTTATTCACATGGATATTCTACTAGTCGAATAATCACATGAAATATCACTAACCACTTTCATAATGATGGAATGCATAATTCCGAACTTTAATTTTTGTGTCAAGGCCTCGTGCCAAGACCTAAGGTATAATTGTAACCGGAACCCAACCCGGAGATCCTCTATAACCGGACTCCAACCCGGAGTGCCTCTAATAACCGGACACCAACCCGGAGTGCCTCTAATAACCAGACACCAACCCGGAGTGCCTCTAATAACCGGACACCAAGCCGGAGTGCCTCTAATAACCGGACACCAACCCGGAGGGTCTTCTGTAACCGAACCCCAACCCGAAGGTCTTACTTTTACCGGTCCCCAACCCGGAACATACTAGTCCAACACATTCATCTTAAATAGAGGATGAAATATAACATAAACATTCATATTAAAACTAGCATAAGAAATTCCAAAACATTAATCATAAACCATTAATGGCATAAAGATAACTCATCCATAGTCAAACATATCACAAAACCTTAAATACAATATGGAAGATATGTATCATAATAAATCAACTTCAAACAAGTGTAAAATTTATCAAAGGATGTTGACATAGATGAAATCAAAACTATTTGAGAGAAATATCTCTATTTCATGAAAACATTTAAATGTCACACAATTTGGAAAAGAATTCATTTAAAGAAATTTTTGAATCAAAGTGTCCCATACCACTTTGAAACTTTTAAAAGGAATTAACATTTTAAAAACATTCATGTCCATATAAATAAATCCTTAAAAACCATTTTGAAGACACAGACATTAATGAGAAATATTTAGAAGAATAAATATTTAAAACATTTGAAATGATGTTTTAGTAAAAAGTCCCTTAAAATAATCCCTTTGAAAACTCTTTCATAATACATGGATATGGATAATAAATATGTCCCAGTAGATACTTACGTAAAAACACCCTCGGATAACAAAGAGGTTGTGAAATTAACCCTTACCAATTTGGTAACGTACGAAACATACAACACATGAAAGAGGTACCATACAATGAATATGTAAATACACATAAATTAAATTTTATTACAAAAATAATACAATTATGGGCAGTACATACACCACATAAAAGGTAATAGTGGCAATATGGCATGAATCTCACGGAAATAAGGTGTGAGATAAAAACCCCTTACCTTATACTTTTCCTTGGTCAAGGGTAGGTTAACATACTGTATAATAGTTAAATAATTGTTATTAAATTATACAAGAATCATATACATAAATATGATATCATATATTATCTTTTAATATTTCTTTGTTAATAATATTTTAGTATTATCGTTGATTTGAGTGTTAACTGATTCGTTTTCCTTTATATGCTTCGTTACGTAAGACGTGTTTGTTATGGATAGGTTGTATCTTATTCATATCCAGAATGATATCAATTCCTTAAACATTACTTTTAATCATCAAATTATAATTATTCTTGAATGGATATGATGGGGAAGTGAATCTCATCGTGTTCGTGGAGACGGTAATCCGTACGTACGCACGAATGCTACTTCCATTTCATTTTTCATTTTAAAAGGAATAAAAAACAAATGATACATAGGTATATAATTATTCCAGTATAATATAATATATTATATGTGTTACTTAAGTTCATTAACACCATCCTTTATACATTCCTTGTATGGTATGAACGAGTCATATCACTTTGAGGGGGCGGTAGTCCGCACTTCCTCAAATGAACTTATCGTATATATATACAACATGAAACGAATAATGGTATGATATAAAATGGAATTAAAGAAGCTTATATATAAAATAAATATCATTAATATCACATTTAATTATAGTGCCATCATAATGGCCACCATGTGAGGTGGTAGGAGATAATTGAACAGTCATCGCTTTGTGAGGCATTTGGTTGCCATCCACAGAAACATTATGTTCTTCACCCATTAGATGGATGTGCGTGTAAGTGTTGTTATAATAATTATAATAACAATATCCTAGTATATTTAGGATACTGTTTTTTTACAAAAGAAAATAATAAGAAGAGTTTAGGGGTTGGAGAATTAAAATAAAATAAAAGAAGCTAAGAGAAATCGTTACCTTTAATTTGGGTAACTACCTTTGGTTTGAACAAAAAATGACTCTTGAAGTGCCTTCTGCCTAAGGTAAGGCTTCTAAAAGGAGGATAGGGATGTAGGTAGATTAATTGGGTAGAGGTTGGATGAGTCAAAAGTCTTTAGAGGTGTGAGGAATTGGTTAGAAGTGGTGTCCTTTTATAAGGGGGAGGAGGGGCTCTTTAGGAAAATCTAGAAATATTATTTTATAATAAATTCATATTCGGTTTATAATGGGTAAAAAGTGGATTATTTAAAGGATAAGGTGGGGATGGATCGAAAACCACTCAAGAAATAGAATATAGATAGGTTTGGTTTATTATATTAACCTTATCTTTTAGTTTTAACTCTAAGTTAATTAGTTTGACACTTACCATGTCACTTTGTATTTTTATATTATATAGTTAATAAACTTACTATATACCTCCAAAAGACCCCCAAGTGGTCCATTAATGATACACATATCATGATATAAGTCTCTTTTCCTAACCTTAGATTTTTAGGAATATAATATATTAATAATATAATATTTTTTTTAAAAACTCATTTATGTCAATTTTGACACTGCTCAATAATTGATTTTTGTTAAAGTCTTAAAAACTTTATTAATTCGAACCAAATTCATTTAAGAAATCATAACATGTCATATTAACCAATAAAATTCGTTTATGTCATCAAAACTTTCAAATTATATTTATTTTAACATTTATAATATCAATTATTTGATTCTTTCATTAATAAGGAAAATACTGCATCATTATTGTTTCATATATATTTTTACTTTTTAAATGTATAAAAATTATAAATAAAATACCCTTATGTAGAAAATATTTTTATATTTATAATAAATATTTGTAATCTAAAATATAACATATATAACCCTATGTAAAAATTGTTTTTCTAAAAGATATAAGCTTATGTCATTTTTGTATTCACTTTAACTTAATTAATATAAAGTGTCACTATCACCTACAAGTGGCTCCATGGGGTCCCAAAATCGACCCAAAGATTCCCATGGTCGGACATGAACCCACCAATAAGGTTAGGACACGTTTTAGGGTAATTTAGTATTATTTTAATATTATTTTTAACCCTTATTTACCGGATTTACCCTTTAACCATGGTAAATAAAATATTTACCGAAGTAATTATTCAAAATGTCTAAAAATAAAAGTTACCTATTTACACAATTTGGAAATCATGATTCCAAATAAGGAATCCATTTTTCCAAATTCAAAACACAGAAGTGGCAGATACTAATTTAAAATTAATTCCCGCTGTCAAAACCAAAAGCGTGTTTTTAAGATATAATAACTATCAAAAGATTTATACTTGTTTATGTTCGGTTTAAATGTGAAATTGTGTCCAATGACCAACATTGGATTAAATGGTAAAAATATATTCTAAATATAATTTAAAACCACTCAAATTCATAATTTATTACTATTAATTATTTTGATTAAAAAAGTTTTTTTAATTAAAATGTAGTAATTTTCACTATTCATCAAAATATGAGAGTTATCCAAAAAGTACCAAAATTTCACCCTAGGATAATTTTTATATTACAAATCCAAAAAATGAAGTCCATTTTGAGAGATAAAATTCATAAAATTTCAAAAAGTGGGTATTACTATTCATAACGGCTACTTTGATTGGTCGTGGTGTGTGTTAGAACTCGAAGTTGCGTACAACACACGCTACTGTATTATTCAAAGAGAAGCGTACCATAGAATATTGGGGTGTTAAATTCTACCCTCCTTCAATAAATTGCGTCCTCACAATTTATACTCAGTATTGGAAACATGGGGTTGACATTTCAAAATATCTTAGTTGAAATCCCACATCAAAAAATGGATTAATGAGGCCTCTATTGAAAATAAAGAGTGGTAAGTATGAAGGTTACCGAAAATAACACATAATAGGGTTCCATGTAGGAAAATATGGATATGGAAGAGAAATCCAACCATTAATATCTGGTGGAGAGTGGTAGAGAACATGGCTATGAAAAGGCCAACAATCCCAAATCCATAAATTTGTGATTATCTAAGGTACCATCTAGGAAAACATGTTTGTTCTAAGTTCATTTTCTTAATGTTGAGGAATTTATTTATGAGATTGGATAAGATCATAAGGAGATATACTTACTTTATAATTAGAGTTTTATCCATTAATAAATTTCTACCACAAACTCATCTTTCACTACAAAACATAAGACAACTCAAAAATACTCTATTTATCCTAATCGTATAGGGTTCCAAATATAATGAATGTATAATTCACATATCAGACTCATTAAAAAATGAAACTACATTATACAATCTAGGGAATTCACATAGTCCAGTGGTAGGCGATAAATCCCAATCACACAATAGTTGTGGGTTCAATTCCCCCAGCTTTGTCCGACGCGATGGGTTGTCACACGGTCTGCGTGTTGTCATTTTATAAAAATCCAAAAATAACCTTTCAAACTTAATCCATTCCAACCTATAGACTTATCCAAAATAATACTATCCAAACTCACAGTCCAAAATTTATGAGGAAGTTAAACACAATGAAGATCCTTTTTTCCATGTAATTTCCAAAAAGTTTAACTCGCTGTAGAGTCACTTTTCTTAGTACTATAAAATCTCAAATCCTCAATGAAATAGTACTGTAGTACAATCCTTATTTATTTACAGAACATCATTGATAAAACACTTAAATGAAATAATTCCAAAATAACAACATAAGAACACTAGTCATTCCTCTTCATTTGTGGTAGTATCATAACTTGATTATTATCCAATAGCATCATTTTCAGCATAGTCTGATGACTGGGACATTGGTTTGCGTAGTGTCCAAACTCCTTGTAGATGAAGCATTGTACATTTGAAACCTTTTTCATACCCTTTAAGTCACTTACTTGGTGTCCTTTTTCTCCACACTTATAACATACTCCCATTCCCTTCAAGAATTTCCCAAGGTGATTCTTTCTATAGTTATCACATATGGGAAAATCCTTCTTTACCTTATTCACTTTATCTGTTCTTCTCTCTACCATCATTTCTTTCTCTGGATTCCCTTCAAGGCCATAGGACTCTGAGAATTCTTTACTTATCTTATCAACACATGATACTATTTCTTCATATGATGATAATACGTGGGAGACTATTTCCCTTCTAAATTTTGGATTAGGACCATGAAAGATATGATCCTTCTTACTCATTGGATCATACGTATTACTGGATTTCACATTCCTTCTACTGGGTGCCATTTCTATACAATAGCATAAACTAGGTCAGTTTATGAATTGCAATGAATAATTCCAAACTTATAAAATACCTAACGAAAATTGAATAGTTTATGGATATAATCCATAATCATAAAAATGTTTTCTTTGAGGAAGTATATACTCATAGAACCTTCATAATGGTTCGTAAAGAAAATGATAATTATCCTAAGAATATCCCTTGGGAGTTTCGTAACCAAGAGTGCAGCAAGGCCCGTTGTCGTGCACCAGTTCCCGTTCGAGTCTAGCTCAAAGTGGTGTTTTCGAGTTTTACTCCTAGGTACATCTGTGCCAGATCCGCCTCTACCTGCTCGTATCCAGATAGGGATGTATTTCTCAGAAAACTCACAAAATCTCTACAATACCAAAATTCTAGGAAGTTCTTCTACACTAATCCTCAAATTTCATCTTAGGTCTACGTGCTCTAATCAAAGTTTATCTAAATCTAGTTTCCAAGGTTATTACTAAACTTCCTCTGATACCAACTGTAACACCCCGACCCCAGTTACCCAGAGTCGGTGCTTTAATTTAATACATTGGCATGATTACAAGGAATCAAGTCCCCAAGGACCGATTAGTTTAGAAGTATTGGAAAATAGATTACATACATGAATGTTACATTACAGTTCATAACATAAAAACCAACATAAATAATCCTTCACAAACGCCATTATTCCCTTGGCTTAACCCTGCATATCAATCACTATACACTTCTTGGAATCCTGGGAAAAATAAAACATAGAAAGGGGTGAGCTCAGATTCTTAGTAAGGATAACAATATAGTGGAAACTTTTATAAATAAGCATAAACATTTAAGGAAATGTATAACTAAAACAAAAGCCTTTTAAACTTGAACTTCAACATAATATGGCAAAAATAAAATGAAGTAATTCCAATTACTTATTCACATGAATATTCTACTAGTCGAATAATCACATGAAATATCACTAACCACTATCATAATGATGGAATGCATAATGCCGAACTTTAATTTCTGTGTCAAGGCCTTGTTCCAAGTCCTAAGGTATAATTGTAACCGGAACCCAACCCGGAGAGCCTCTGTAACCAGACTCCAACCCGGAGTGCCTCTAATAACCGGACACTAACCCGGAGTGCCTCTAATAACCGGACACCAACCTGGAGTACCTCTAATAACCGGACACCAACCCAAAGTGCCTCTAATAACCGGACACCAACCCGGAGGGTCTGCTATGACCGGACCCCAACCCAAAGGGCTTACTTTTACCGGTCCCCAACCTGGAACATACTAGTCCAACACATTCATCTTAAAAAGAGGATGAAATATAACATAAACATTCATATTAAAACTAGAATGATAAATTACAAAACATTAATCATAAACTATTAATGGCATACAGATAACTCATCCATAGTCAAACATATCACAAAACCTTAAATACAATATGAAAGATTTGTATCATAATAAATCAACTTCAAACAAGTGTAAAATTTATCAAAGGATGTTGACATAGATGAAATCAAAACTATTTGAGAGAAATATCTCTATTTCATGAAAACATTTAAATGTAACACAATTTGGAAAAGAATTCATTTAAAGACATTTTTTAATCAAAGTGTCCCATACCACTTTGAAACTTTTTAAAGGAATTAACATTTTAAAAACATTCATGTCCATATAAATAAATCCTTAAAAACCATTTTGAAGACATGGACATTAATGAGAAAGATTTATAAGAATAAATATTTAAAACATTTGAAATGAAGTTTTAGTAAAAAGTCCCTTAAAATAATCCCTTTGAAAACTCTTTCACAATACATGGATATGGATAATAAATATGTCCCAGCAGATACTTACGTAAATACAACCTCGGATAATAAAGAGGTTGTGAAATTAACCCTTACCAATTTGGTAACGTATGAAACATACAACCCATGAAAGAGGTAACATACAATGAATATGTAAATACACATAAATTAAAGTGTATTACAAAAAGAATACAATTATGGGAAGTACATACACCACACAAAAGGTAATAGTGGCAATATGGCATGAATCTCACGGAAATAAGGAGTGAGATGAAAACCCCTTACCTTGTACTTTTCCTTGGTCGAGGGTAGGTTAACATCCTGTATAATAGTTAAATCATTTTTATTAAATTATACAAGAATCATATACATAAATATGATATCATATATGATATTTTAATATTGCTTTGTTACTAATATTTTAGTATTATCGTCGTTTCGGGTGTTAACTGATTCATTTTCCTTTATATGCTTCGTTACGTAAGCCGTGTTTGTTATGGATAGGTTGTATCTTATTCATATACAAAATGATATCAAGTCCTTAAACATTACTTTTAATCATCAAACGATAATTATTCTTGAATTTATATGATGTCAAAGTGAATCTCATCGTGTTCGTGGAGACGGTAATCTGTACGTACGCACGAACGCTACTTCCATTTCATTTTTCATTTAAAAGGAATAAAAACCAAATGATACATAGGTATATAATTATTCCAGTATAATATAATATATTATATGTGTTACTAAAGTTCATTAACACCATCCTTTATATGTTCCTTTTATGGTATGAATGAGTCATATCACTTTGAGGGTAGTCCGCACTTCCTCAAATGGAATTATCGTATGTATATACAACATGAAACGAATAATGGTATGATATAAAATGGAATTACAGAAGATTATATATAAAATAAATATTATTAATATCATATTTAATTATAGTTCCATCATAATTTCCACCCTGAGAGGTGGTAGGAGATAATTGAACAATCATCGCTTCGTGAGGCGTTTGGTTGCCATCCACAGAAACATTATGTTCTTCACCCATTAGATGGATGTGTGTGTAAGTGTAGTTATAATAATTCTAATAACAATATCCTAGTATATTTATGATAATGGTTTTGTTACAAAAGAAAATAATAAGAAGAGTTTAGGGGTTGGAGAAGTAAAATAAAAGAAAAGAAGCTAAGAGAAATCGTTACCTTTAATTTGGGTAACTCCCTTTGGTTTGAACCAAAAAAGGACCCTTGAAGTGCCTTATGCCTAAGGTAAGGATTCTAAAAGGAGGATAGAGATGTAGGGAGATTAATTGGCCAGAGGTTGGACGATCCAAAAGGCTTGAGAGGTGTGAGGAATTGGTTAGAAGTGGTGTCCTTTTATAAGGGGGAGGAGGGGATCTTTAGGAAAATCTAGAAATATTATTTTATAATAAATTCATATTCGGTTTCTAATGGGTAAAAAGTATATTATTTAGAGGTTAAGGTGGGTATGTGTAGAAAACCACTCAACCAATAGAATTTATACAGGTTTGGGTCATTATATTAACCTTATCTTTTAGTTTTAACTCTTAGTTAATTAGTTTGACACTTACCATGTCACTTTGTATTTTTGTATTATATAGTTAATAAACTTACTATATACCTCCAAGAGACCCCAAAGTGGTCCATTAATGATACAACTATCATTATATATGTCTCCTGTACTAACCTTAGATTTTTAGGAACAAAATATAAATTAATAATATAATATTTGTTTTAAAAACTCATTTATGTCAATTTTGACACTACTCAATAATTGATTTTTGTTAAAGTCTTAACAACTTTATTAATTAGAAAAAAATTAATTTAAGCAATCCTAAAATGTAATATTAACCAATAAAATTCGTTTATGTCATCAAAACTTTCAAATTATATTTATTTTAACATTTATAATATCAATTATTTGATTCTTTCATTAATAAGAAAAATACTGCATCATTATTGTTTCATATATATTTTTACTTTTTCAATGTATAAAAATTATAAATAAAATACCATTATGTAGGAAATATTTTTATATTTCTAATGAATATTTATAATAGAAAATATAATATATATAACCCTATGTCTAAATCGTTTTTCTAAAAGATATAAGCTTATGTCATTTTTGTATTCACTTTAACTTAATTAATATAAAGTGTCCCTATCACCTACAAGTGGCTCCATGGGGTCCCAAAATCGACCCAAATATTCCCATGGTCGGACATGTATCCACCAATAAGTTTAGGACACGTTTTAGGGTAATTTAGTATTATTTTAATATTATTTTTAACCCTTATTTACCGGATTTACCCTTTAACCATGGTAAATAAAATATTTACCGAAGTAATTATTCAAAATGTCTAAAAATAAAAGTTACCTATTTACACAATTTGGAAATCCTGATTCCAAATATGGAATCCATTTTTCCAAATTCAAAACACAGAAGTGGCAGAAATTAATTTAAAATTAATTCCCGCTATCAAAACAAAAAGCGTGTTTTTAAGATATAATAACCATCAAAAGATTGATACTTGTTTATGTTCGGTTTAAATGTGAAATTATGTCCAATGACCAACATTGGAATAAATGGTAAAAATATATTCTAAATATAATTTAAAACCACTCAAATTCATAATTTATTACTATTAATTATTTCGATTAAAAAAGTTTTTTTTAATTAAAATGTAGTAATTTTCACTATTCATCAAAATATGAGAGTTATCCAAAAAGTACCAAAATTTCACCCTAGGATAATTTTGATATTCCAAATCCAAAAATGAAGTCCATTTTGAGAGATAAAATTTATAAAATTTCAAAAAGTGGGTATTACTATTCATAACGCCTACTTTGATTGGTCGTGGTGTGTGTTAGAACTCAAAGTTGCGTACAACACACGCTACTGTATTATTCAAAGAGAAGTGTACCATAGAATCTTGGGGTGTTAAAAAACTTAATCAATATACCTTAAAAATCAATAACTATCCATATTGGAAGAAATAACATACGGAATGTCAATACTTTCCCTAGGAAAACTAAACATAAACCATCCATAAAAATTTGGTTGATGGTATCTTCGAATTATATCCTTATTAAATCATAATATTTAGTAAAGGATTTTTACATAGATGAAAATACTTTAAAAGGATCACTGGAAAATTTATTAAGGAAAATACCCATTTTCACTTTGAAATCACTTGTTTAAAATCTAAAAATTTCAAAAATATTGATGGAAAAAAATTATTTGAAAAGAACCGTATAAAATTTTAAATGAAAATTCAAAAAATTTATTGTTCATGATGGTGGTAAATTACATTTATTCTTTATAAGTTAAAAATACATTCATTTTACACTTTTGTAAAAAAAGTCAGAAAATACCTTGTTTAAAAAATGACAAAAAGATTTATTTTAAACCATTTTTTAAAAGTCAAACATGTGTAAAAATGTATTTATTAAATAATTATATAATATTAAAAAAAAACTTTAAAACTTTTTAAGGAAAATATGGTTGTGGAAGAAAAAAACCTAAAAAAAACTCCATTGGAATATGTTTTCAAGAAAGGAAATGTAGTTACAAATTCACTGAGAAGAAAAATGTAGGAAGTAGGAGAACTGACTTTAGAAGTTGGATAAAATATCATGGATTTATTAGAAGACTAGAAGGTAAGTATAAATGAGGATCTAGGGGTAGTGGGTTTTCACCCTTAATGATCACATCCTTATTAGTAAAATAATAGAAGGCCAACCAAGAGATTGATCTAGAATATGACGCAATGTATGAGAGGTTGGAAGAAAGTGGATCTGTTTTAGGTTGGGATTTGGTAAAATATAGAGTGCTTCTGGTTCATGGATGGGTGATTGTTCCATCTTCCATGAGATCAGATTTGATGAGAGCCTCTCATGCTTCACAGTGGGTAGTGAACTTGGGGTTGACCAAGATGTATCATGATGTTATGTGATAGTTCTCATGGATTGGCATGAAAAGAGACATAAAAGGTTTTGAATCTCATCATCTGAATTTTTATAGATTCAAATATGATCATTAGATACCTAAAGGGACACTCTATCCACTTCTATTATTTGTGTAGATGTGTTTTCAGGTGATGAAAGACTTTATGATAGGGTTTCCCAATACCCTGAGAGGTCGAGACACTATTTGGGTGGTTGTGGATTAGTTGACTAATGGGGATCACTTTTTACTGATTCAAGATAAAAATTTAGTATATTATCTAATAAATATATATATTTGAGATATACAATGGTTTTAAAAATTGAATTTGGGAATAGTATTTTATAGATAAGCCTAGTTTACCTCACAATTTTGGAAAGGTTTATAGAAGGTAATGGGTACTTAGTTGAAGTTGAGTATGACCTTTCACCCTCAGGCTAACAAGAAATAAGAGATAATGATCTAGACCTTATATGATATTCAAGAATGTGTTCTAGTTTTTAGAGGTGCTTTGGAAGATTGCTTTTATTTGATAGAGTTTTCCTTCAATAATAGCTTCCAGTCTTCGATTGAGATAGCTCTATTTGAGGATCTATATGGGTAGCCTTATCATCACCTCTCTTCTAGAATGAGATAGGCGATTCATTAGTTTTTGGGATAATTATGGTAGAATGTACCTCATATCGAGTGAAGTTGATTTAGAAATGGTTGGTTATGGATTAGAATAGGTAGTGGTCTTATGCCAACCAAAGGAGACAATCCTTAGAGTTCATTGTAGGTAAAAAGGTTTAATTATGGGTGTCCCCTTGGTTGGGGTATAGATGTCTAAGGAGGTAAGTTATGTTGGAACTATAGTATGTTGGTCCATTCAAGATCATCGAATAAATCAGGATTGTGGTCTATCCGTTAGACCTTCATCCAAGGTATATAGGTATACATACTGTATTCCATGTGTCTTAGCTTCAGAAGTACAAGATTGATCTTCTGCATGTGCTCGACTGTGATGATACTGGGATATCATTGGTTTCATATTTTTTAGAGCATCCTATTTAGATAGTGGATTGATGTTAGAATTTTCTGTGATAAAATAATGTTCCTCTTGTTTGAGTCCTATGGTAGTACATGCATTTTCAAGAAGATACATGGAAACAAGAGGTAGAAATTATAGTGTAGTGGCACAAATTGTTCAAGAAAACCTTTGGGGAAACTTCTTGAGGATGAGAAGTCATTATATAGGGGAGATTTATAACATCTAAAATATCAAGGTATGACTTTTTTTTAAGTTTTTTAGCATCTTTAAGGATTTAATTTAATGTGTCGAGGCTTGTTAGGGGTGTTCAAAGAAAGAAACCTCTCAAGTATGGAACTCAATCACAGGAATAATCCACACCATGAATTGACATTCATGACATGAATTTATTCTAGGATGAACCCCATGAATCTATTTTGGGAAATGAAAAACATTCGAAACCTTAAATTAATGTTCATTATGTGAATGGGGTTTTTGGGATTTAAGATGAGGTGACACATTTTTCAGTGTATCAGTTTTCTAAGAATTCATGACATCAAAACTTGATTCAATCCATGAATGTAGCTGATTCTAGTAGTTTTAATAACTCAACAACTTTATATTTTCTGAACCATCTCCCTTCATAACACTTGAAACCCTAGGATATCTCTAAGATATTTTGGGATACTCTCACCCTTTCTAACTCCTCTCTCTGACACCCAATGCCCATTCAATCTTGTGCATCCAATATAGTAAGTTATTCTTCAATCATGATAAATTATCTCCTCATATCCTTAATATAAATAAATTATATCTTCAATATATTGGTCAAATCTAATGGTTTTTGTATGATTTGACAAAGGTTTTGATAATCATTGATTGAATCGACATCCGGATTCTAGGATTCTGCTTCTATGTAATTCTTGGATCAAGGCTGTTGTTGGAAGCAGATCTTACTTAGTGATTTTATACTATCCTAACCTTTTTGTGTGTGTTTCCTCTTCTTAATCAATATTAGAGTTTTAAATGCGTCAAACCGGGAATGGTTCTAGGATACAGGGGTGCTTCTATACTTGGATGATGACTTTTTTCCTTGATTATCTTTATCGCATCTGAGGTAGGAACCCCTTGAATTTAGTTCATATTTTATATAGGTCATTAGAATAATTTTTGGTGTGTGTGTGTATCCCCAAAGACCTATGTTTGATTCTTGATCACATGTGATGTTCATGTGTAGCCCTGGGAGACCTATGCATGTGTTTCTTTCATGTGTATTGTCTGTTCATGATGCTTGTTTATATGATGTGATGTTTGATCTATCATTTGTATCTTGTATCATATTGTGATATTCTCCTATCTTTTAGTTGATCATGTAGGTTGAGCCTCATGGAATATCCCCCCAGGTTGATGTGACAGATTCCTGGTTGAAATGATTTGGGTTGTCCCTTCAAGAGTGATATTTTGGTCATGTTTTTAGACTATCCCATCAAGGGGGATGTTTTAGGTGACTGATCATTGTTCCTTACAGCATGGTTATGAAGTAGGTAGAGTCATTCTCTAAGGACCCGACATATGTTAGTACTTGTGTGATATTTTTTTTAATATTTTTACACTTTTTACTTCATGGAATGCAATTATATTTTCTTATCTACTTATATTAAGGGTTATTGGCGGTGTCCTACTAATTATTGTACTAACACCCTACTCGGGCATTATAGTGATCTTGTAGATTTTATTCTCAGGGTTCCATTAAAGGGAATGGTATTTGTGAATGTTAGTTGTGTTGTCATGACCTGTCCCCTATGGCCCATGCTATGACTACCAAAGCCTACCTTCCATAGGCCAGGGGTTGGCGACTAGCATTGAAAGGCGTATTCCCAAAAATAGGAAGGCATTGCCTTTAAACTTGTACAAATACAAAATCCAAGGACACTAAAAGAAGCAACCCCTAAGTAAAATACTATAGTAAAAGTGTAAAAAAAGTAATAGGGGTCAGAATACAAGCCCAAATGAAAAGTAAAAGTACAATTGAAAAGAGAAAAGCAGCTCTTGGATCACCCACTGAGGATCCTACCTGAAGGGTAGGTACAGATCGTCTCCACATCACTCCTACGTCAGCCCATCTCCTCCGTGTACTCCCTGGTCCTAGATCCCTCAAGTCTCAACCCAGCTGCTCGTCATATGTACAGGACACAACAAGGTGCGGGCGAAGCCCGTGCAGGGGTGAGTATAACAATACTCAGTAGGGACCCTGAGACCCCCGAAGGTCTCCCAGAGTTCCATAAAGGAAAAACCACAAAGCAAGACCTCAATCACAAATCATGAAGCAATATTCATCAACTCTACTTAGGTATATTCCTATACATATACCTAAGTTATCAAAATATAACCGTCTCATTCATGAGGGAGGAATACCACAAAGGTAACACCATGAAGGTAAAAGTACCACACAGGTATCGCCAAGAAGATAACACCACGAAGGTAAAAGCACCACACATGTATCACCATGAAGATAACACCACGAAGGTAAAAGTACCACAAATGTAACACCACAAAGATAACACCACGAAGGTGAAGGTACCAAAAAGGTATCACCATAAAGATAATACCACGAAGGTCAAAGTACCACACATGTATCACCACAAAGATAACAACATAGAGGTAAAAGTACCACACAGGTAACACCAAGAAGATAACACCACAAAGTTGAAGGTACCACAAAGTTATCACCACAAAGGTAAAAGTTTCAGCTCACACCAAGTATATAAGCAAGGAACATAAGTACAAATGATTAGGCAAGAAGCTAGATCATCTTATTCAATCGAGAGGCACTGCTGCTGAACATATGGAGTTTGACCCACATAGGATCGATAGGTACTAACCCCCACAATGACCCACATAGGATCCGACTTGCCTGGATTTGATAGGTACTAACCCCTGCTATGACCCACACAGGATCTGACCCACACAGGATCGGTATGCGCTGACCCACACAGGATCGTTGAGCGCTGACCCACACAAGATCTGACCCACATAGGATCGATATACGCTGACCCACACAGGATCGTTGAGCACTGACCCGCATAAGATCTAAACCACACATGATCGGTGTTGACCCACATAGGATCACCCCGTACTAACCTCCGTATGATCTGTATCCAACCTCCACCTCACTACCAGCCACTGGATTCCCGCTCATAGCATGCTTGATTCTTGGAGAACTGATCCTCAAGACATTTTTCGTATTTAAACTGACATGAAGTCCTGAAAAATGCATATCAATGGGACCGCCCCATCATAGGGGTCCCAACGTGAAAGACGACGCATCGATCGAACGCCCGATCTGTGAGATATGAGTACTTTTGTAAAAAGGGTCCGGTTGGATTCAAGTCTGATCCAACCCGGGTCGTATGTCAAACTATGAAAATACTCACTTAGAGTATCTCAAAAGGACCTCCTTTACACTAGGGTTCTTATGACACAGACAAAACGTCAATCGGGCTCCCTGTCTGTTAGTTACATCCCTTTCCATGAAATGGGGGGGTGATCGCACCTTGGTCCGGCCTGGCTCGGTCGGGCCTGCCGGAATATTCCAAAGGAACCACTTCCCTAAAGGGGTCTCAAAACCACAATGGCGTGTCAATCAGACTCCTGGTTCACCAGTTACATGCATTTATTTATTCGGGGACCGGTTGGGTCTGGGCCTGGTCCGACTCGGTCAGGCTGGCCCGACGCAACGGGTCCTGGGGTCCACCTGACCCCGCTCAGGTCCGGCCCGCTAAGGGTCGACCTAGTTTACTGGATGGGGCCTATTGGGGTCGGCTCGATTCGGTTCGCGGGCTCGGCAACGGGTTTGGCCCGGCCCGCTTGGTGGGTCCGGCCCGATCCGCCAGAAGGCGGATCCGTCTTCCCAGCTGGCCCTATGGGTGTGGGGCCGTTTCGGCCAACCGATGGGGTGCTGCCCCACCGCATAACGGTCAGCCGTTTTGGCCGACCGGGGGTCCGCCAACCTAGCGCGGCGTGGGGCTGCCCTGCTCTCCACCTGCCACAACATCGAGCCGCGGCCTCCTCCAGTGGGGCGCAACGGCGCGCCGCTCCGCCTTCACCTTCCGCGGCCGGCCCGATCCGGCCATCGTCTTCACCCACCGTGGCTTTGGCCACCTCCCTTGCACACCGGAGGTGCGCGAAGGCGAGCCATACCTCCTCTTCGGCTGGCCGGTGCCGGACGTTCTACAAGCTGCCGCGACATAGTGCCGTAGCCTCTTCCTGTGGCACGTGACGACCTGCCACCTCCATCGTGGCTGGCTGGTGCCGCCGCAACGACATTCTTCCATGGAGAACAAAATGGTAAACAAGGTATCGGAGGGTCCGAGCCGTGTTCGTTTGGACCACTCCCTACGCGTTAGCTTGAAAACATGAGGGAGGAATAGGATTCGACAATCACTTAAATATATAACAAAATAAATACCTACCTCAAGTTCATTGGAGAGACTCTGCACTTGAGGAAAAGTCGGTGTTCGTCGTCCCCGCAACAAGCCACCTACATTACCGCTCAATTGTTTTCCTTTAGTTTATGTTTTGGTGTCACTCATCACCACTCACCGGAACCAGTCCCGTCCTCCAAGTGGTTGCCGTCGTGACACTTTATCAGAACTTATTCGCTTGGTGAAGCCGTGACAATACTTCTCCCCAAGCTCTATATAAATAGGAGAGGGGGGGGGGGTGAGTAATGCACGTGGAATTTAATGGGGGTTCATTTAATAGGAACCTTCCTAATTCTAATGGCACTGTTACAAAGGATTTGGGGAGTTAATCCATTTAATGGTTTGACACGTCGTTGGTCCCGCTACTACCGCTTGTCCATTGGAGGAAAAGAAACGAGAGAAATAAAATAACAAAGTTATTTTATTATTTTTTAGAAGTCCAAAATCTAAATTTTTCTCTAGACCTACCGCGGTCAAAGTGAAGCCTCCCTTAAGATAATCTCAGCACTTCAGATTCAACAATGCCCTCAGATTTTAATCTAAGCACCAGTTCAAATGTTAGAAAATTCGTTCCGCGTATTTACTGAATGTACCTTAAAAAAAGTTCAATAAATTATTAATGTTCACCTTCGACCCGCACCGGTCGAGGTTAGGCTCTGCCTAAGGGAAACACATCCCAACAAACTCAATAGTACTCTCATATTTTCAATCCGAGTTACCATTTAGAAGTTATGAATTTTAACAGTAAAAAAATTGTTACTTAATTATTTTATTTACGACCAAAAACTAACTTCCACTGTTGGCCTGCACTGGCCAATGTTAGTATCTACCTAAAGAAAGAATACCCTCACGAGATCAGTGGTGGTCCCATATTTCTAATAGAATTCACTGTTCATGAGTTATAAGCCTTTGAAAAATAAAATAACTTTCTTTAATTATTTTATTTACGGTTATTCCATTTTCAGGTTTTCTCACAGGAGGCCTACGCTGACTAAACTTAAGTTGCTCCTAGGGTAAACCCGCTATCCTGAACTCAACAGTGCCTTCAGATTTCTGATCTGGGTACCCATTTACGAGTTATTCTACTTTTCAAGAAAACTGCTCATGAGCGCTAATTAAAGTTTTACCAAACTTCGAAGGATCATTATGGGCACTCCGGGCCTCGTAATCGCCTTCCGTCAGATTTTGGGACCTTGAAATAATCCCAAATAATTTTAAAAAAAGTTATATGAAATTTACAGGTCTTTAAATTCTCCCCACCTTAAGGACTTTCATCCTCAAAAGCCAAAACAAAGGCAAATCAAACAAATGAGGGTACTGAGCATGAATCTGATCCTCCCGCTCCCATGTGCTCTCTTAGAGGTTCCCGTACTACATAGAACATGCACCAAAGGGATCGTCTGTCCACAAAGGACTCACACTTATTGATCCTCTATATCCACTAGAAACTCCGTAAAAGTCTCTCCATCGTTGATGCCCAGCTCGCCGCAATCCACAACGTGCAATAAATCAGGAACGTACCTCCTCAAATATGACTCATGGAAAAAATTATACACCCAGTGCATCTGTGGGGGAAGAGCTAAATGGTACTCTATCTCACCTACTCTGCTGAGGATCTGGAAAGGTCTGATGAACCTCAGAGATAGCTTGCCACCCCGGATGAATCTACGCAATACTCATCGGGGTGAGACCCATAGGAAGACATGACCCCCTCCTAGAATTCCAAGGGTCTCCATCTTCTGTCAGCATAAGACTTATTCCTACTATGTGCAGTTTTAAGTTGCTAACTAGTGAGGCATTGTGATACAAACTCTGCCACTACTTTCTCCATCCCTGGCCACTAGTACTGACGCCGGAGGTCCTGGTACATCTTCGCCACTCCGGGATATACCATTAAAGGGGATGTATGGAACTCCCTAAACACCTCCTCTCAAAGTGTCACTGGTACCATGGTGTTTCCTCTGAAGAGAAAGATGTGCTCCCCACCTTCAGAAAATCCTTCAAGAGACCGTCCTGAGGTTATCTGAGCACGTCAGGCCTCACAGTCAACATCCCAAGCTGTGCCTCCCAAACTCACTGAAGAATTGGGGGAGTGAAAGTCATAGACTGGAAGTAAGTTGCTCCATCTCTACCTATGAAGGATATTCATAGAGTGACTAGATACTCTGACCCCTCACTCAGTAGCTATAGAACAGACCTCCTGTTGAGTGCGTCTGCTACCACGTTCCCCTTCCCAGGAGTATAGATTATCTCAAAGTCATAAACCTTGAGGAACTCTAGCCATCGTCGCTGTCTCAGGTTTAGGTCCTTCTATGAGGAGATATACCCGAGACTCTTGTGATCAGGGTAAATGGTAAACTGTTCACCCATCAAGTATTTCCAGCAAATCTTCAGTTCAAAGACCACTGCTGCTAACTCTAGGTCATGGGTAGTGCAGTTCTACTCGTCAGTCTCTGTCTCAGCTCTTGAAATCTCGGCCAACCCTTCTCCATCCACAAGAAAGGCTTCCCCTTCTTCGTACAAGCTGAAAAGGGTACCACCACCCTGGAGAAGTTTGGTTCAAAGCTCCAGTAGTACCCAACCAAAGCAGAAGTCCATCTCCCTTTGAGGAGGTAATCCTGGAAACATGTTTTGAAAAATGTCCCCACACTCTACCACTCCTGTTGGGAACTGAAAACTGAAAACTCCTATTGCCAAGAGGTTAAAGCTGGCTGACTGAAGAGTGATCAGTTGCATCCTCCTATGCATGAGTTTATCCTATGCTGCCTAGTTTTCCTTTTTTTCCGACCAAGGAAAACCCCATTCCAATGTTGTATATAAACCAACACCTTTTTTCCTAATACCGTCAATCTGAGTATGAACTGTCGATGTCTAGTCCATACCCAAACCAACGTTTTAAGGCCTCAATGCTGACACCAAGAGGTTCCAACCAAAACTCTCACCTCAAGGGTCAGATCACACCATCGACATAAGTGTGATTTTCGAGTCTCCTCCCAAAGGTATATCCAATCGTAAGGGCCAAGTCAACAGTTTAACCGGAAACTCTAGGTATTGAACAAGATTATTGTAAAGAAGGAATGATTAGTTCCTATTTCTATTAATACAGTAGCTAGTAGAAGACACATATCATACCTATAATCATTCTTGGATCCCTTGGGTCACACTCCTTGAACGCATGCAGCTACTCCATCCCCCTTTCCTCCAGCTCCATGAGACTGGTGAGTACCACATTGGGGTGGTGGTTGTAACATGTTGAAATGTATACCACCTCATGATGCTCTTCTAGATCCACTTCCACATTTGATACCCTGCAGATTCATCTGTCCCTAACACTTCCTCTTCCCGAAACATTTTACATTCCTAAGTCTCTGAGACTAGCATCAGTTTCCTCCTTTCCCACTAATAACATTCGCTGGATGTATCCACTCAGCCAAAGAACATTCAACCAAAAAGGTTTTATCTAGAACCCTAATATAAATAGGAATATATAGAGGAAAATTTCTGGCTTGGATGTCCCTAAACACACCTCGCTCGGAGGTCCAAGCCCTAAATCACTGACCGTACTGTATTCATCGAGTACCTGGGATGGTCGGTACACCTCGATGAATACTCAGCTACCGACACGTCGTCCTGCTGAAGCTGTAGAAGCTCCAGGGAACTCTCATACCATATCTCTTTATGGAAAGAGACCCCCTTATTTGAGGAAGGTTCTCATGCTTGTCCATAGAAAATTCACCTCTTTGAAAGATCAGGGTAATCTGAACTCTGTCATCATCCTGCTGAGCCATGTAGAAGGCTCTCTACCAGGACCTCCATTTGATCGAATGGTTCCATGGATATATGGAAACTTGGCCACCTCCTCAAGCCTATATTTAGATACCTGTGAGTCGGTATTGCCTCAGAACCTGAGGGGTATCTGATACTAAAACATGTGTAAGGCACTAAGACTACATGTGTCCTATACTGGTACCGCCGGTTGTAACTACTGGACAATGGGAAATGATATAGCCAGCACACTACCCACATGTACCATCTTGGGAAACATTCCATGTACCAAATCCTCATCACCATGTGGACCATCCTCATGGTCATGCACTGATAAGGACTAGCAGTTAGGATCACCATCTGATCTTCTGGTGTCCCAACTAGGCAACAAACCCTAGCCACAGCCTCCAGCCAGTCCTCATTTTCCTGGGGATCTATCTTGCCTCGAAACCATGGAGGCCTCTACTTTTGGAACTCATGCAATGCACTCAGTCCATGTGCACGGTACACTGGTAGCATCTATTGGTAACTGCGGCCCAATGGGTGGTGGTGCTGCTAGTACACCACCCGAAGATACAAACACAGTAAGAGGGCCCTGCACCGGATCCTCATCGCTCAGTGGGCCGTCTTCATATACTCTCTTGGGAATCTTAGATAGATTTCTACATGGTGGAATCATTATAAGGGATAGGTGAGCCACAATCATTAAGTTATACCTGGTGAGCTGACTCAAAGAGATCATAATAAAAACCTTTAAAAAACACACGCGATAGTGTTTTCATGCACTGAGTCGGAAATCATAATTCAGGGTCTTGGTGTATGGATACGTCAGCCGCCACACCAACACTGGATTCCCCAAAATGAAAACCACACTCATAAAAATTAAAAATATTGCCACATATAAAAGATCAGATTCCTATTTCTTCGGTAGAACTGACTCTTCTGATACCACTTTGTCATGACCCGTCCCCCAGGGCCCGTGCCGTGACTAACCCAAGCCTACCTTCCATAAGCCATGGGTTGTTGACTAGCACAGAAATGCATATTCCCTAAAACAGGAAGGAATTTCCTTTAAACCTATACAAACCACAATCCAAGGACACAACAAGAAGAAACCCCGAAGTAAACTATTACAGTAAAAGTGTGCTGAAAGTAATAGGGGCCGGAATACAAGCCCAACTGAAAAGTACAAGTACAACTGAAAAGAGAAAATAAGCTCCTGGATTTCCCACCGAGGATCCTACCTGAAGGGTAGGTACAGATTGCCTACATAACATTTGTATGTCAGCCCGTCTCCTCCATGTATTGCCTGGTCCTGGATCCCTTAAGGCTCAGCCCAGCTGCTCGTCATCTGCACAAGACACAACAAGGTGCGGACGAAGCCCATGCAAGGGTGAGTATAAAAATACTCAGTAGGGACCTCGATACCCCCGAAGGACTCCTAGAGTTCCAAAAAGGGAAAACCACAAAGAAATACCTCAATCACAAAGCATGAAGCAATAGTCATCAACTCTACTTACTTATATGCCCATACATATACCTAAGTTATCAAAATATACTCATCTCATTCATGAGGGAGGAATACCGTAAAGGTAACACCACAAAGGTAAAAGTTCCACACAAGTATCACCATGAAGATAACACAAAGAAGGCAAAATTAACACATAGGTAACACCAAAAAGATAACACCACGAAGGTGAATGTACCACAAAGGTATCACCACAAAGATAACACCACGAAGGTAAAAGTAACACATAGGTATCACCATGAAGATAACACCAAAAAGGTAAAAGTACCACACAGGTAACACCATGTAGATAACACCACGAAGGTGAAGGTACCACAAAGGTATCACCACAAAGGTAAAGGACTCAGCTCACACCATATATATAAGTAAGGCACATAAGTACAGATGATTAGTCGGGAAGCTAGATCATCTTATTCTGTTGAGAGGCACTACTGCTAACCATACGGAGTCTGACCCATACAAGATCGATAGGTACTAACCCCCGCAATGACCCAAACATGATCCGACCCGCCCAGAGTCGATAGGTACTAAGCCCCACTATGACCCACATAGGATCTGATCCACACAGGATCAGTACACGCTGACCCACACAGGATCGCTAAGTGCTAACCGACACAGGATCTGACCCACAAATGATATGTATACGCTGAACCACACAGGATCAATGAGCACTGACCCACACAAGATCTGACCCACATAGGATCGGTGCTGACCTGTATAGGATCTCTCGGTACTAACCTCTGTATGATCTGTCTCCAACCTCCGCCTCACTACCAGCCACTGGAATCCCGCTCATAGTACACTTGATTCTGGGAGAACTACTCCTCAAACCATTTTTTATATTTAAAAATCTATGAAGTCCTGCAAAAATCATATCAATGGGACTGCTCTGTCATAGGGGTCCCAACGTGACAGACAATGCATTGATCGGACATCCGGTCTGTGAGATATGGGAACTTTTGTAAAAAGGTCCTAGTTGGATTCAAGTATGATCTAACCTAGATCACATTTAAATCTCTGAAAAAACTCTCTTAGAGTATTTTAAAAGGACCGCCTTGTCATTAGGGTCCTTATTCCACAGACGGCACGTCAATCAGACGCCCGACCTGTTTGTTACATCCCTTTCCGTGAAACAGGGGGGTGGGGGGTGATCGCACCTCAGTTTCGGTCTGACTCGGTCAGGCCTGCTGGAATATACCAAAGGGACTGCTTCCCTAAAGTGGTCCCAACTCCACTGACGACATTTCAATCAGACACATGATTCTCCAGTTACTGGCGTTTATTTATTCAGTGACTGGTTGGGTCTGGGCCCGGTTCGACTCGGTCAGGTTGGCCTGACGCAACAGGTTCCTAGGTCTACCTGACCCTACTCAGGTCCGACCTGCTAAGGGTCGACCCGATTTAGTTCGCGGGCCCGGGCTGTGGTTGGCCCATTAAGCCGCGGGTTCGGCCCAGTCCGGTCCGCCGGGCAGGTCCGGCCCGCGCGGTTAGCCCACGTCCGGCCCAGTCCGTCAGAAAGCTTACTGATCTTCCCAGTTGGCCCCATGAGTGTGGAGCCTTTTTGGATAGCAAGTGGGGCACTTCCCCACCTCGTAACGGTCGGCCATTTTGGCCGACTGGTGGTCGGCCATTTTGGCCGACTGGTGGTCGGCCATTTTGCCAACATCATACTTTTCTCTTCTATCAAATTCTTTTTCCCACTTTATTTTTCTTTGCTGTCCATTTCTTTTCTTCTCTCATTTTCTCTCTTACCCTCATTCTCTCATTTTTCATTTTCACTCTTTTTTCCCTCATCACTCATTTTTTTCCTTTTCTCTCAAAATGTGATATTCCAGAATTTTTTTGGGGACATGGGGTTGAGGGTTATAGGTTTCCCTCAGAGTACAAAAGAGTGACGATTCAAGAAACCGTCATGGGTAGCACGTCGATCATACTGCCACGGTCGTCCCAACAACAAATGTAAAGCCTTCATAGGAACAACATCGCACAAGACCTCATCTTTGTACTTCCTGATGGTGAACAATACCTTCCATTTCTTGGTGACCTTCAGCTCCCCGCAGTCATTCAACCACGGAAAAAGTTCAAACTTGCTTCCCTTGAATTTTTGGATTATGCATTAATATGGTGGAATCCATTTCAAAAGGATTGGGCTAGATATGGTGGACGTCCCATAAACACTTGGGAAGACATGAAGTTAGCCATGAAAAAGCGTTTTGTTCCCACACATTACCATAGATATCTGCACAAAAAACTTCAACACCTCACCCAAGGGAGTAAGAGTGTAGAAGACTACTAGAAGGAGATGCAAATTTCCATGATTCGGGCAAACGTTGAGGAGTATCCGGAGGCAACAATAGTACGGTTTTTACATGGGCTCAATCGGTAGATTGCCGATCAAGTAGAGATGTACCACCATGTGGAAATACAAGATATGATCCATCAAGCCACCAAGATCGAGCAACAAATCAATGAAGGGATAGATGCCTATCGTGTCAATTGGAGCTCTGATACCGACTAATGTGAGATGCATGGGGTGGACTGTTATTCACGGTGTATGGTGACAGATGAAGAATGCATTTCAGGGTTAAGTGGCGGATGATGGGAATGGATAGCGGATGCAAGTAGTCAATAAACTCTATAAGGAGCGTGACCTACTACTTAGACAACACACTCAAAGGAGGGATGTGATAGCCAATCCACACAATAATGAACTTGGGTTGAGGCATTAAATTGGGGGATTTGTGATCTTGGATCACCAATCTAACTTATAGATTGAAAGGGAAAGAATGCACATGATCAAGGGAAAAAACCCGGGATAATCCTCACACAACGGAGAGAAACAAAGCATAATCACTCAATTAAAACTTCAATCAAAATACAATTCCATAGGGTGGCTATTTATAGCCAAGGGGTGATACAATAGTCAAATGTATAATATTCTAAAGTAATAAAGATAAATTCTAACAAAGACTTTTGGAAAAGTAGCACACAACTTTCCAACTATAGCCCACCAAATTTGACTTTGAGTGCATAGCCCACCGGATTTGACTTTGGTGTCCAAAGATGCCATTTATAGAATCCTCCATATGGGAAAGGCATCCAAATTCGTGAAACCATGTGGGCCAAGCTTTAAACAAAAATTTCGGGCTTGAATAAGTGATATTATAGGCCAATTTTCTTCATCCATGCAAGGAAAGATCCATTGGGCCTTTAATGAAGCAAGATGCGCTTCCATTGTAGCATTAAGCTTCTTTATTCTCCCTCACATCATTGGGAATTTCAAATCAAAATCTTCCGCCCATGCGATCGACTTGGTTCCTTTAACATGGTTCTCATCACCTTACCCACTAGAGGTGCACGACGGCGCGCCACACCTCCTATGCGTCCAGATGGTGCCGACCGTTCTGCAAGCCACTACGGCATAGTTCCACGACCTCCTCCTGGGGCACGCGAAGACGTGCCGCCTCCATCGTGGCTGGCCGGTGCCACCGTGCAGATGGTCTTCCATAGAGAACACAAGGGTAAACAAGGTAGCGGAGGGTCCGAGCCGTGTTTTTTTTGCCCGCGACCTCCACGTTAGCTTGAAAACATGAGGGAGGAATAGGATTTAACAATCAATTAAAAATATAACAAAATAAATCCCTACCTCAAGTTTGTTGGAGAGTCTCCATGCTTGAGGAAAATTCGGTGTTTGTCATCCCCACAACAACCCAAAAACGTTGCCGCTCAATCGTCGTCCTTCAGTTCGTGATTCAGTGTCTCTTATCACCGCTCGTCGGAACTGGTCCCGTCCTCCAAGTGGGTGGCGTCATGTCACTTTATCAGAACTTTGTCACTTGGTGAAGCCTTGCCAATAATCCTCCCCAAGCTCCATATAAATAGAAGACAGGGAGGGTGAGTAACGCACGTGAAATTTAATGGGGGTTCATTTAATAGGAACCTTCCTAATTCCAGTGGCACTATTAAAAAGGATTTGAGGAGTTAAGACATTTAATGGATTGATACATCGTTGGTCCCGCTACTCCCACTTGTTCTTTGGAGGAAAATAAAATAGATAAATAAAATAACAAAGTTATTTTATTATTCTTTTAAAAGTCGAAAATCTAAATTTTTCTCCAGACCTACTGCAGTCAAAGTAAATCCTATCTTAAGCGAATCCTGGCACTGTGGATTCTGCGGTACCCTTATATTTTTAATCCGAGCACCGGAACAAAAGTTAAAAAATTCCGCCCGCACGTTTACTGAACGTACCTTAAAAAAGGTCAATAAGTTATTAACATTCACCTACGAATCACGCCAGTCGAGGTTAGACTCTTCCTAAGAGAAAAACATCCCAACGAACACAATAGTACTCTCAGATTTTCAATCCGAGTTACCATTTAGAAGTTATTAATTTTAACAATAAAATAATTATTACTTAATTATTTTATTTACGGCCAAATTCTAACTTCCACTGTTGGCCCACGCCGGACAATTTTAGTATCTGCCTAAAGAAAGAATACCCTCATGAGCTCATCGGTGATCTTAGATTTTTAATCCGAGTCACCATTTGTGAGTTATAAGCATTTGAAAAATAAAATAACTTTATTTAATTATTTTATTTATGGTTATGCCATTTTCGGGTTTTCTCATAGGAGGCCTGTTCCTACTAAACTTAAGTCACACATAGGGTAAAACCGCTATCTTGAATGTAATAGTGGTCTCCGATTTTTGATCCGGGCACCTGTTTAAGAGTTATACCACTTTTTCAAGAAAACTGCTCACGTGCGCTAATTAAATCTTAACAAAACTTTGACGGATCATTTCGGGAACTCTGGGCCTCGAAATCACATGCCATCAGATTTTACGACCTCAAAATAATCCCAAATAATTTTAAGAAAATTATTTGGAATTTCTGGGTCTTTACATGAGCAGGTTAGTAGGATTATGTAGAAAATTCTGTATGGACTTTGAGATAGATACATTTATTTTTATTATTGGCTTTCCCACACTTTGGATCCTCTTGTTGGCTTTGGATTATTTACCTAACCTTTTATATTGCTGCTACATGGGATAGCTTTTATTGGTATTTGATGATACTCTGATGGTTATTAATTTATTCCTTACTTACTTATTTATTTATCAATATATTTATAGACTCTAATGTTCACCTGGTACTAAGGGCATAGTCTCCCCACACCATTCCGTAGACCCTCACCACTGGTCAACAACTGCTTGTGTATGTAGAGGTGTGCATGAGATCCTATGGCACCCCATCTTGGACTTGGTTGTTTAGATCAGGGTGTTACACACGTCCCCCTTCCACTGGTACCCCTCCTAGGATAGTAAAGAAGAGAAAGAGTGACCCACGAGTCCCACCTGCAGTAGATCCCGAGTTGACGACTAGCATCAAGGGTGAAAAAACACTCAAATGAGAGACATTACCATCAATATATGATAGGATTGAGATAGAATATAAACAAACTCAAAAAAACTCCATTGAATAATATAATATAAACCAAAATATCCCACCTGTGTATGTCAAGAAATAAAAATAAAGTCTCTAAAGTAAATACCATAAGAAAAAACTGAGTAGCAACCCCACAATATCTCTAATATCCATAGTAGTAATGCCTAGGTCGTTCCATGTAACCCTCTTGGAAACTTGAAAAAATATTTATATAAATGTAGGGTGAGAATAACATGAATACTCAATAGGATCATACCTAAGGTCTCCTATGAAAATATAAAAAGAGAATACTAATTTACTAGTGAACAAACAACAGAACCAAAAAACTTCCAGACATGTCATAAATCCACCCCATCGTGACAATGGATCACTCACCAAATAACATAAGGCATTAGTGTGATAATATTAAGAAATAATCAATAATGTGACCCACATCCACTCCACCCACTGATTTGCTTCTCTTACACACCAAAATAGAACATAATGTGATCCCATACCTTCCATGTCATATAATCACCACATATTAAGTCATCTCTAATATGGGTTGGGACACAAACCTGCCTACCACAACCTCCTGTAGGTCCCAACATCCCAAGCTAGCACCGATGACATCATGAACATCTCTCTTTCCACTATCACATCATCACACATCCATACACAACATCACAACTAGTGAAGTAGGGTACCATGACTATAAAGGATGTCAACTTTAGGCCCTCCCCTACCACTCACAACCCCTCACTATATATCACATCCTCCCATCATTATAAATCTAAAAAAAATGTATCGGATCTAGAGATAGGCTATTCCACCAACTGTGTTATTTCTTGATACTACTATCGAAGGAATAATGGTGAAGAGGGGGAAATCAACCATCTATTCGACACCGTCTAGATGTTTTGGAAAACAACCCCCAAAACATTTGGGTATCAGTACATAGTATTCGATGCAGGTGGGGTGAATATAAAAGTAACAAGATTGTATAAGTACACACACACATAGACAACCCACAAGCCTGGCCTAAAGGTTTCACATCTAAACTTCATCTCCTTCACCTTATCATCAAAACCATACTAACATCACCACACGCCACCACCAACTAGATGAAACTCACCATACAGAACAACCATGCACAACCCACTTTCCTTTACCTCAATTATAGATTCATCTATCTTTATAGGTTATTACATTGACAACAACTATTCATGAATCATGCTAATAACCCATCATATCTATTGCCACATTTCCACTATATGCAACACATCCCAGATTTAAACCAGTCACCACCAATATTATAAAAAACTCACAATGTCCGCACAACAAGGAAAATCAAAAACATAATAAAAGAAAACAAAAAAATAGTTTTCCAAACAGAATATTTTACCCCAATTCATTTATAGGGGGATTCCACATTAAATCACATTCTCATGCATGAGTATTTTCACACAGTTCTATATTTTCAAGGGAAACCAATTCTTATCTATATATATATATTAATCATTTTATTAGTGGTAAGTTTTAAAAAATAAATCAATAAAGTTATATCAATCCACAATTAGGGTTAATAAATTCACAAGAACCTCAACATATTCACCACAACATGTTATATTTTTTAAGATAAAACGAATAAGAGATAATATAGAAACAGATAAAAACATGAAATTACCCCTTCCCTTTAAATTTAATTTAATATGGTTCATTATCTTCATTATTTAATTCAAACCTCCCACCCCCTAGAAAACAAAATCATGCTAGATGTATATATGCACAAAGAATAAAGAACAAGGATACCGTACCTGGAAAAGAAATTCCCAAATATGATACCCCAAAAAAGGGGAAAAGATAATAATGTCACCACCTAGATATCATGAAGGTAACAGATTGATCAATAATACAAAACTTGTAGAGAAAGGAGGAATATGAAGGAGAAACAAGATCATACCTCAAACGCGACACACAACTATAGATCAAATAGGGAACTAAGCTATTGAACATGCTTGGAATCACAAACCGGAAGGATCTAAGTGAAAGTAGACAACTCTCAAAGTTAAAGTATAGGGGTTCAGTTTGAATTGATTCAAATTAAACAAGAAAAGGCTCAAACATAGAAAATACCATACTTTTAAGATTCCAAATACAGTTTCCTGAATACCCCTACAAGTTAAGGCAATCAACCTTCCTTTTTTTAATATTAAATCCAGTTTCATTTAATATATGGGGAATGAAACATTTAATTTTTTTTAAAGTAATTCAAATAATATGTAAAACCCCCACCAAATAGGTTTCAAAAACATTTATATGATCATTAAATCCCACATTTTATAGTAAAAGCATTTTTCTACATCATTTTGGAAAACACTGGGTATTTTAAAAAGCTAAAAATTTTGAAAACCGTAGGAAAACCGTGAAGGGATTAACCATGACAAGGTATTTATTATGATAATGGATCAATCGTGAGAAAAAAATACCGACCATGTAATAGAATTGATCAATCATGAGAAAAAACTAATCAACTATGATAACAAACTATTGAAAGAGCAAACAAACTATCACCCACGCGAAGGAATGAATTGACCATGAGAATAAAATAATAAAACATGAAAAAAAACTATTAAACATGTGAAAAAACTCTATACTGTGTAAATTAATGGATCAAACATAAGGAAAAACCGATCGATTGTGTAAAAAACTATAAACCATTTAAAGGAATGAATCGACAATGAGAACAACTATCGACCATGTGAACAAATCATCGATCATGGGAAGAAACTATCGAACATGAGAAGGAATGGATTAACCATGATAATGACTAATCAAATTCATGAAAAAACTACAGAATATTTTAAAAAACTATCGACTATGTTAAGGAATGGATTTACTATGAGAATAATTGATCTACTATGTGAACAAACTACTGATTATGTGAGAAAACAATCGACTATGCAAAGAATGGATTGAACCTGATAAACATTGATCAAACATGAAAATAGACTATAAAATATGAAGAAAATTTTAAAATTTTAGGTGGTAGAAGACCCCGAACATCCCCTTTACACCTCCATGCCTTGAGGAATCATAAAGAAAAGCTTTTAGGAACAGGAGCCATTACAAGTTTTGTGAGAATTCATGGTATTGATATAATTTGAGATTTTTTTTGATAGGATGCATAATTTAAATGTGTGATTAAATAAATATTAATTGTCATGCATCTCTATACAGTAGGTGATGAATAAACCTAAATTCAATACATGCATTTTAAATATTTTTGGGAAGTAAGGGTTGCATGTTTGGTGCACAAGAATTATAGATCCGCATTTTGGTCATACCTGCTTTCGGTAGTATTGAGGCGACTCTAAACATATCAAAATAATAACATCTGGGAATCATTCCCCAAGTCATATCAAATTAGAATATCATCCTATCATAGTGTAATTACCACTACATGGGAAATACATACCGATAACATAGTTGTATAAGTGGGAATAACATCTTGGCATCAATATTACATATGTAGGAATTAAATCACCATGAAACATACATAAATGTGAATAATATCCCAGTAACAAGAGTATATAAGTTGGAATAAAACACTAGAACAATATACATCAATGGACATAACGTTCTAGTGACAATAACATAATAGCGGGTATCACATACTAACATGAGCATCAATAGAAAACATAGAATCTCTAGCCACAAAAAATGTAATATAAGGGTAAAGGGTATATAGTCCCAAGAAACATCATAATAAAGGGAATAAAATCCCATAATCAACCTTTATCATATGGGAATATCCTCCATTTTCATGGAACCATCACGTCATGGGCAGTACATCTCACTTCAAAGGGTAATAACAAATAGCTGGGCATAATGTCCTATCATCGTCATTATCATTAAGACCATGTGGGTATTATGTTATATGATTTGGTGGAAATTTTGTACCATAATAATGGGTATTATATCTATAAAAACATTAAATTTTATAAGAACACTATGTTCGATAGCGTATACAACATGAAATACTGAGGTTAAACAAACCACAAAATATTGTTATTTAAACATGATGGTTATAACCTAGCCATTGAATTGGTAGGTATAAATAGGATTAAACACATTATGAAATATATATAAATTAAATACTCAATATAAATTTATTTATTAATGTTTAGGAAATAAGCACTAAATTTTTAATAGACATTTTATCCTTCAAAATACATTTTCTTTAAAAATGTTTTTATTGCTTTTGGTGAGAGAATATTATAATTAATTTATATATAATTAATAAATTTTATTTGATAAAAAGGATATAAATATTTAAATAATAATTTAAAAAATATATTATAATTAATTTTTGGTATTTTTCAAAAAAGATTGATTTCCCAGTGAATAGTGAAAAATATTGATTTTCACTGAAAACTGTATTTTTGTATCAAGAATTTAAAAAGATAGATTTTGATTTAAAATAGTTCCAAATTATAATTAATATATTATATTATTAATAATTAAATTAAGTTAATTGGAATCAATTTTATGGTTGAATTTAGTATAAAAATATTTGTATACTTTAAAAGGCATTTTTTTTGAAAAAATGTTTTTCATTGCATTTTGTGTTTTTATCTTAAATTAATTTCCATCACTTCTAAAAATTGAATATTTAAAAATTTATTCCATATTTTTAATTATTAGGTAAAAATATGGTAAATATATCCCTTTTATTTTTTGTCATTATGAATAGTAACCATGGTAAAATTTTTTCACCTCGGTATGGGTAAAATGGGTAGAATAGGGTTAAAACCACGAGATAAGGTCTTCAAATCAACAAAAAACGTGTCTTTATCCTAATTTTTAGGTGTATTTAATATAATCGCATCAAAATATTTAATATATGGCCACTTGGTTCCATATTTATTTGATTATGACCTTTATATTAATTTAAGAAAAGAATAAATACAAAATGCCACTCTCTTGACTTAAATAACTCGTAATTTTTATTATAAGGATACAAATAGGAAAAGTTTGGTTATAAATGTTTATTTTAAATATAAAATTAATTTTTTTATTATTTTAATTTATTTATAATTTTTAGTGATTAATAATTACCTTAAATACTTACACAACACCGATATAGTATTTATTCAATTAATTGAAAAATAAAATAAATTATTTTAAAATCTCTAGAAGTTATTTTTTTGAGTTATTTATAGTAACCCATGAATATTATAGATATATATGAAAAAATATAGATGTTTTAAAATTATATATTCAAATTAATTTTTTTTCTTGATGTGTTTAAAGTCAAATTAAGTGAATAGTGTCAAAAATGACATTATTGATATTTAATGAAAATAATATTTTTTTAAATTATTAAAAAATATTAAAAATATTTAAATAGAAAAAATTGAATAATATATGGTAGAAAATTTTACCTAATTTCAATTTATGATCCAATTGTTACCTTATAAGTAAAATCATAACCCTTTAATAATGAAAAAGGTGTTACTATGGATAAGGTTAAATTAGGTTTACAAAGGGCTCAAACCAAAAGACAAGGTTTAAAATACCACTTAAATAAGTAAAATTTTTATTATTTTAATGTATTTAAACCATATCCAATATTATATTCTAAATTATGTATTCTTTGTGCCACATTCATATAAAAATGAATTTATTATATTTAAATCTTTTTATTAATTCCATGTGTGTTTTTTTTCACTTGAAAATAAACCACCTATACTCTATTATATAAACCACATAAATCCTTTTAGATCACCCTAAACTTGAAGAAACTTCTTATAAATATCCTTATCCAAGTTCAAAAGGTTATATTATTTCCAAAATACCAACCCTATGCCCCTTAAGATAAGATCTAAGGGTGCATTTTTGAAGAAGAGGTTATCATCTTTGCTGACTCTTTCAAATTTATTTACTATTTAATTTATTATAAATATATTATAACCATAATAAAATTTTAAATATAGTATCATAAATAAATTCATATGTTAATATTCTCACAATACAATAATTTTCCATCTCTTTTTCATCATATGAAAAGTGAAAACATCGCTTGTGTGTACATACGACTTACTATCTCTGCGTAGTGGTGTAATTTATTTTCATAACCATTTTAATTGAATGGTTATGTAGATTGAAATAATGAAATTATATGATATTTATGAAATAAATATTCTTCTATAATTATAATATCATATATACCTTCTTACCATCTAATTCATTGGAAAACAATAACGTTGCTCGTGTGTACGTGTGGATTACAACTTCCACAAAGCGATGTGATATATTTTTCATTTACGATTTATATGGATGGTAATAAGGAAATATTTAAGGAATATATATTATATTTATATCATTATTTAAATTTTTATATGATTTAACCATGATTAAAGTACGAGGACCCAAAACTACACAACCAAAACATATATGAAAACGAAGTAGTTATCACCCATAATAGTGATTTTAATAAAGAATTGTTAATAAATTGGTGATAAATGGTTATATTTAAATATTATATGGTATGATATATATATGAGTATTTTTTTAATATATTTAGAATAAATCTATATTTATCATATAGGAGGTTCGAACACATTCAAAGGAATCCAGACATGAGGTAAGGGTTTATTTTCAATCTCATCATTATTTAGGATTGTTTATGATAAAGTCTTCATCGGGGAATTATTAAATCGTTCTATATTAAACACAATTTTTTTTTATTTTCCTCTTTTTATTTATAGAAATTAATTTTTTTCCATTCATTTTCCACTCCTTAAAAACTAAATATGCCAAAATCATGCTTTTAAGGAAAATTGACTTTTTTTTTCTACTCGGTCGAGAATATTTTTATTCCATAAAAATATTTTCCTTAAAATATTTCAAAGAATATTTTTTAATATTATCTAATGATTTATTAAAGTCATTTTTACCCATTTTTTAATTTTAAAAAATGAATTAAAATGAATCTTACCATCATTTTCTGAATAAGGAACTTCTTTAATTTTCTTAAAAGGTGTGAAATGAATGTTTTTTTTAACTTATACAACATGAAAATAATTTACCACCATCACGAACACTATATTTTTTTAAGTTTCATCTATAAGTTTAATTTTAAATTTTTTTCCTTAATATTTTTTAAAATTTTGGACTTTAAATTAGTGATTTCAAACTAGATTGGGTATTTTTACTCAAGAAATTTTCTAGTGATAGTTTTAAAGTATTTTAATAAATTTTAACATCATTTGTTGAATATTATTATTTAATAAGGATATAATCCAAAGATACCATCAAACATATTTTTATGGATGGTATATGTTCAGTTTTCCAGGGGAAAGTATTTACATTCTTTATGCTAGTTCTTTCAATATGGATAATTATTTATTTTTAAGGCATATTGATAAAGTTGTAACATTTTTTAATATAATGAATGAACTGAACTTAATAAGTGATAGACATGGACTAAAATTTCATATCCCCTCAATGCACCAGTAGGTCTCACGAGACAAACTAGTTGGTCAGGCTTATTAAATGGGTTTTGGTGTATAACTACCCATAGTTTAAACTGTATTGGAATAAGGCCTCGATGGTATGTTTTAGATATCCATCATTATGCATTCCATCATTATGAAATCAGTTATTTATGACCATATTATTATTTTGAATAATATCCATGGATAAGTTTCAATCTCATTTGATTATTTATATGGAATTATTTAATCGTTATTTACTCTTTCCATATTATTCTTCATGCTCAAGTTGTTGATTGAATGGAATGTATTTTCAATGATTTACCTTTACATATAGACCATTCCTTATTTAATATTGATAGCTTCTATTTTATGTAACCCTTACTAAGAATATTAACTCAACCTTATTTTGGTTCATTTCCCAAGGATTTGAAGAAGGAATCTTTGAATGAGTTCAAGGATTCATAATATTTACTTTTTCTATGTTTTGTATTTTATGTTTTCAAATGTAATGTAAGATTCATTTATATATCCAATTTACTAAGATTAATAAACTATTTATCCCTTTAGGATATGATTCCTTGTATCTAGTTCCAATATAATAAAGAAACCACTAGCTCTGGGCTACTAGGTTCAGGGTCTTTACAATATCATAATAATAAACACACTAATTAATGGGCATAAAGTACCTCATAAAATAACATAATAAAAATGGGAATTTCATCCCAATCCATAAATAGCATAAAGGAATATCATCCCATGCACATATCAAAATCAAATCATGGTATAATAAAAGGATTAAGAAACAAGATATAAGTAGTTTACATTAAAGATGAAATAACACCCAACTAAATTAGAGTTTAAGCTAGGCTGTGTTGTGAGTGGGTGATCTAGACCCAACCTTGTATGTACTTTGATTACCATTACATATATATAGTTTGATATATAAATGTGTTTCTATTACCATCATATCTATTTTTCTTCTACATATATTAATTGTATGGTAATGTCCCTAGATTATATGTCGCATCAAAAGGTTATAATAGTTCCCATATATAATGATAACCATAAGATACAATGAAAATAATCTTAAACACATGTCTTATAGTCAAGATACATCAGATTTACTGTAAAAATATGATTTTAGACTATCAGGTGTTGGGGGATCATTATATTGATACTTCTTATCATAAAGTTCATACTTGGTGATCTTGAGTAGAGGATATCATGAGGATTGACCCGAAAATGGGAACACCACATGTTTTAGGAGTCATTGGCTATTACTATCCATAAACATATGTGTTAGTCTCTCAAATTGAGAACAAAATCATTGTATTCCATTTTATTGTATAATTTTATGTAAGGAAAAACCATTAAATCAAATTCTCAGGGAGGTAGCTTGTGTTGGGGGTATCATTGGTGGTATGACATTGGTTTTGAATGATCAAGATGGAATGTGTCACTTTTGAGTTGAGGAAGAGATATCTCATGGGACTAATTGACTAGGATGGTAGTACATTTAATAAATACATATCCATAATTATTTAAATTATGTCCATATTGTAAGGTAAACAAATAAACAAATCTATAAAGGATGAGAACACATAGTGTGCATCCTGATTTATGAGATATCATGAGACCAAGGGATTATATTACATAGAGCATGTTCGTAGAAGGTTTTTGCAACTATGAAATTCCTTTTCTCATTAGGGTCCTTGAGGGGTGGATATAATCCAGTCCTATTATGTGAGTTACACTCACTTCTATTGAGATAGTGACCTAGAGGGCCATACACTATGTGTATCCACAAGTTTCACCTATTCAGATGAATAAGAGTTTAAGATGAAGTGGGACCCACTTGTAGGGGACAGTGAATGTTCGAGTGTGATAAATATCAAGTGAACTAATTCAATTATATTATTCAATTTCAGAATAATAATGATTGAATTAATTTCTGAAAGTATCTACAAGTTATTTAATTATAAAAGTGAATATGAAAAATATAATTTTTCTAAAAAAACATAACACGTTCAAGTTTTGTTAATTTATCAGGGGTCTTAAGATCTATGTCAATGCTTGATATTTTATAATGTAAAATTATAAAGTGTTACAAGTGGATTTTAAAATATTTGTGGCATTTATAATAATTTTTATTAAGTAATAAGTGTGCACAAGGGTCTAAAATGAAGCTTATTACTTTCCAGGGATCAAAGTGAAATTTTTGAAAATGATGGTGTCTTAATAAAGGTGTCACTTGTAAGAAAACTTAGTCTCCCACCTCAAACTACAGAGTACGAAGTTACATGTATGACACCCTTATTTCATTTTTGTATATTATATTGTTTTATTTTAGGTTATTTTGAAGTTTTTTGGAGGTTCTCACTTATTTATTGGGTATTTAATAAGTATTTAGGAGTTGAAATTTTGGGCTATAGTTGGTCTTGGTAGTGACTAAGTTGGTCACACCATGACTTTTCCCATGTTGTGATGACCCAATTCTACTGGGGGTGGGGGGGGGGGCAGTTACACCATGACGTGGTGAATCATTTCATGATGTTACCTTGGGAAGAACTACCTTTATTTTGTTGGGGGCCATCATAGCCATGACTTGGGGCATTATTCCATGACTATACTAGGTTTGAAGGCTGTAACATTATGTTGAATTTTTCAGGGTCACTAAAGGACCCTAGGTCACCCTAAGAGGTAGGGGGCGTGAATCAGGGTGTCAACGTTTTCTTCCATTTATTGGATCTTGTTCCTATGTTGGTAGGAACTTAATTAAACCTTTATGATGGATATGTGTAGTAATTAAAACATTCACATGCCGAAGGACAACACAACACTTTTACCTAGTTCACCACTAAGGGCTACGTACAAGGATCATACACCGAGAGGTTTCCGGTCGTACCTAATTCCACTATTCTTCACAATTTGTGGATTGCAAGGTTCGGATACATTCACTCTATCCCAGACACACTGCCTTTACAAAAGTTCAGGGATAGCTCATTGCTTCCCTCAGATCACTTCTATTGACTCCCCCTGGCTCACTGCCCTGGGTGAATTCACTCTCAATTTATGGACATGAAGGTCCCTTCAAAGGATAGGCATATATGTCTCTATCTCATATTCAACATGATACTTTTCTTGCATAGAGGTCCATATTTGATGCTCTTTAACGATCAATCTTCCTCTCCAGTGGAACAACCAGATGTACTAAGTCTTCTTATTCTTCTTGTCCAGTATCACAAATTCTTTTGTGATTGTTCAAACACTGTGAACTAGTTCACTAGGAATCATCAGAGTCAACTCTTCTTATTCCATGTATGCATGTGACAATATATATATTTTCTTCCTCTTCACTTCTTTATAAATGAGCACCCTTAGTTTAGAATGCTTCTCTTCAAAGTATCCTTGTATGCATATGCACATGTGAATGCATGTACTTCCTATTCTCTTTCTTTTCTTAGTTCAGATGTTCTTATACCTTATATATTTTATTCTTCAAATCATGAAAAAGAATATATACATGCATTTCCCTTCATCATGCTCAATCTTACTTCTCCTTTCCTCAACACACACTTGTTCTCTAGATTTTATTATATTTATATGAATGTGATTTTATTAAAACATCAATGAGTGCATTTTGATATGGCATGATGGTTCTTGTTTTCCCATTTTTTTTCACACCAAGAGTATGGAGCTCTTCTTTGCACAAAGTGTGCATACCTCCTTCACAAACCAGGATGGTTCACGGCTCCTCCTCACGCAAGTGATGCATGGGATTCCTTCGCACAAAAAGTTCGGTCCTCCTTCGCGTACCAAATGGTACGCGGTTCCGCTCTGTGAACTGAGTGGTACATGGGGACTTCCCCTCACAGTATTCTCTTCACTGCAAACCAGAGTGATACATGGTCAAGCTTAGTGGTACGAGGGAACTTTTGTCCCTGAATCCAAAATGGTACGCAGATCCTTCTCTTCACGAACCAGGAGTGGTTCACAATTATCTTCTTCACAGACCAAAGAGGTATGCAATTCTCCTATTCACATACCAGAACGGTATAAAGAAAACTCTTCGTGAACCTAGGATGGTTCACGGTTCTTGCATGCCCCTTCTTGAGATTTTAAGATCAGAGAAACTCTGTTTCTATGAATATGATCTCTCTAAAATCTTGAGGGTATCCAACCCTTTTCTCGAAACGATGAGTCTCATTTTATAAGAGGAGATGAGATCTTTTCTGATTCCAAAATCTGCACAATCCTCTCTTCAAGATTCTGCCTTGAATAACCAAAATCTTATTTTCTTTAATGTCTTCAAACCTGCATAGAGATATGTCACATATCTTGGATTCTTCCTTTTCAACCGTGGGATCCTTATTTCTTAGTGAATATCATCCTCACATACATTCATTTTTTAATGCATTCAAATCATCTACTGAATGTATCGATCTTCATGACATGGCCTCGCAACTCCGTTTTCTTCGGCCACATAAAATATCTTTATTTTTGTGCATGCATACAAATGAAATTGCATGCATGTGTTTGTTACATTCCAATGATTACTGTGGGATTGAAATGAGTTAAAATGATTCCCAGAGCGCTGAGGTCTTTGTTTGGATCGAGTACTAGTTTGTGGGTAGAGCTCGGGTGTTCGGAGGTTGAAGACAAACTCGGTGGAGAGATTGGATGGCACTGCTTCAATCATGAACTGTGGAGATCAGATGGATGACTTGGATGCGCGAGATCAATCTTGCAATCAATTTTACGGTAGAATGCATGTCGCTAAGGAATCAATGGTTGAGATTAGTTCCTCGTTTTTAAAATTTTGTCCCACATCGAAATCCCGTGCTATTTTCTCATAGTTTATCAAACAAGTCATGACAACAATAGCTCATAAATCTCTTCCTCCCTCCACGGTACCACCCCGTACTATGTTCACCCTACGGGCGCGCTCTTAGATCCCACTCTTCTCCTCTCGGGTGTGCTCCTAGCACCCACACCGCACGGGTTCACCAACGTGCAACACCTGCAGGATTATACACGGCCCACACGCATCCTGCCTCCTATGGGTTGGCCTTGAGGGCTTCCCTCGAGCATGGTTGACCCCTCGGGTCCCACATGTTCTTGAGGTGAGGACCTCGACTAGCCTCCATGGATGGACCTTTATTTTTGGTAAAGGCATATAAAAATAATTAGTGTAAAACTAAGTGTTTACAAATATAAAATGCCAAACCACCATTCCAAACCTCTTCCACAACCTCTTCTTGTCCTTTTATTTTTCTCCTTCCAAAGAATACTCCAACCATCCTTACTTGTTATAGACAATGTATCACTCATGATACAAATATATGAAACTTTGGACCAAGGTATGATTTCCATTCTCTATTTTACTTAAACAATGTATCACTCCTGATACACATATATGAAACTTAAGATTAAGGTATGATTTCCATTATCCATTTTACTTAGGATAGTTCCTTCCTTCATTTTGATCATCATTGACATCCATTTACACTCATTGACAACAAATAAAATCTTCACAAACAAATTGGTCCCAACAATATCCCCCTTTGTGTTTGTTTTCAATACTTCAATGTTCTCTAAAATTACCATGTCAATGTCAAAATGAGAGTCTTCTATATGCTCTTTCCCTTTCAATTTTAAACTTTCATTTCACTTTATCTCCCCCTTATTGAAAATAAATACAAAGTTTATGGTAGAGAGGGTATCATTCCATACCTAAGTAATTGTGCTATCAATCATTTCACTCTAAATCTACTTGAGCAATGCTCGATATAGAAAACAAGATGATTTTATCTAGACAAAAAGCTGTCCATTATCCCCTGATTATGATACATCATAGTGATGAGAACTCATTTGCTTGTCTTCAATACCCTTTACACTTTCATTACAGGCTGAGGATAATAAATATGATACGAGATTATCAACCTGAAACTCCTATGCTTACTTCAACAAACAGATCAAAAAACATTCAAGTGAAATGGGTAGGATAAGTGGCCTTAGGGCACTTCCATTCTTCTTATGTAATTGATTAACATTGTTACTTCCCAATTGTAAAATAATTTTATTTGGAGTAACCAAGGTTGAGAGATGACATACTATTTCCAATTACATTATTTCCAGACAATGTTCAGAGTAATTGAATTTGATACCAACTGAAGTTGATACTAATTGAAATAATAACTCTAGAAACTTCTTGATGTGTATCCCCCTCAAGGGAATACTACTCTAGTTATCCCCCTGAGTGCTTGCTTCACCTTCAATTCCCTGTAATATTAGTACAATACACAAAGTGTTAAGGGAATAAGGTGGACCCTCCTTGCTTATTCAATATGAGCTAGAAGGGTGAGATGATTTTCTCAACCAAGATGCTCCATTTTCTATACTCCTCACACTTGCACATTTGATTTTCAGTTCTGACTTTGGTTGTGTGGGTCTCAACATTTCTTCTATTTCTTTGTGTGTCAGTCTTCTTTCTTCAAGAACTTTTAAAGCACTATAATCTCCTAGTCCAACTTTCATCTTCTTGAGGAATTCTTCTTAGGCTGGAATAAATGCACTGCAATTCTTAACAGTGTGACTAGCCTTGTTGTGCCTCACACACATGAAATTTCTATCATCATGTGAAATCTTCTTATTTCCTATTACACTAGCCTTTGCTTATACATCTCCTTTCATTCTCATTCTTTCCAAGTCTTCAGGACAGATAACCAATATGTGTCTGGGAATAATGGCAGTAAGTTTGGGTTTTCCACATGGACTCTCCAGAGTGTCATCATTTTTAGAAATTCTTTTGGATGTACCAATCTTCAACTTCTTGGATTTTGAATCCAGGGAATTATCACCTTTCCTTCTTGGAGTCTTCTTGTGCGGATTTTCTTTTTCATTATTCTTTTGATTTATTCCCAAGGTAGATTCTTCTCTCTTAGCTAGATTTTTTGGTCTTCTGATCTTATCAGCTCTAGATATGTGTAGAGATAAGCATGCTCTATTTTTGTGACCACTCCTATTTCATACATCACAGATGTTATCTAGAATTAAAAACCTGTTTATAGTATACATATGCTTTTGGATATATTGATGTTGCTTCTTCTTCTCTGGATTTCTTCCTTTTGACATAGTATTTCTCTGTGATTTTTCGTTTAAAGGATTGTACCAATAATCTAGTGAAAAATGCCAAAATCTGTTGCATCACCAACATTGAACCACAAATATTGTCTTCTTGATGTCTTCAGTATAATGTTGTTGGGACTTTTTCTTAATGTGTTGTGCTATACCTGGGAAAACATATTCTAGACTTTTATTCCTTTCCACCCTATCCATGGTGGTAGGTTTCTTCTTCTCCCCTTTTCTTATCCATACTTGTTTAAAATTTTTATTCCAAACTTCACTTTTAGATGAAATATATTTAGAAACAATAGTACAAGTTTGTATGGATGGTACCTTCACTTTCTCAGCTGTTTGTGATAGATCAATGAGTGAAGTCATGATCTTCTTATCACATGTTGGAGGTCTTATGGCTTTAGAATCCTACAGTGAACATTGAATACCAGCAACAACTGTTTCATTCTTTTGTGAAGTCTCAATATGTGTCTTCTCAAGATTTGTAAACTGGGCTTACAATTTTAGACATTCCATATTGAGTATGATCTTATGATCTTCAATCATGATCATCTGCTCATCAAAATCCTTTTTCAATCTTTCAACCCCATATTTATGCAACCTGACTTTGGTTTGTAACAATGAGTCAAGTTCCTTGAATTTATTGGAAGTTTCTTCTAAATTTATAACCTTGACTTTAGTTCCCTTTTTCAGATCATCTTTAGATGCATGAATTTTTTCTTCTAGAGTCTTATTGACTCCCTCTTTTTCTTCAAGGGCTTCAATCTGTCTGGAGAGATTATAACATTTTGATAATTTCTTTACTAGACCTTCATCCATATTACTAGCTTCTCTTCCCAGTCGGGTGATTTCAGCCTACAAACATTGAAATATTCTATAAATAGTAGCAACTCTTTCTTCAGGAACATCGTGCATATAGGTTCTTAATTTATCATGATCACCTGAAAATGAGATAGAAGTGTCTTTTTTTTCTCTGGCTGAAACCTGAGCCACCTTCTCTTTACTTCCCAAGCCTGATATTTCATTACTATTGGAAGGGAATGAAGAAACAGACACTGAAACTTCTTTGGACATGAGATACTTCTTCAAATGCTTCTTCTCTTTCTTTTTACTATTAATCATGGTCTTGTTGGGTGTATATTTCTGCTCATAGATAACTGAAATTTCATCAAGACTTATCTTAATTGTTGAATCAGGAAAGAAACTCAAATCCTCTTCTGAATAGAATTACTGTAAAGTATCCAACATACATAAAACCTTTCACTCTGATACCAATTGAAGTACCCTAGGTCACCCTGAGAGTGGGGGGGGGGGGTGAATCAGGGTGTCAAATTTTTCTCCCATTTATTGGATATTTTTCCCACGTTGGTAGGAACTTAATTAAACCTGTATGATGGATATGTTCAGTAATTAAAAAATTCAAATGTAGAAGGAAAACACAACACTTTTACATGGTTCACCACTAAGGGATATGTCCAAGGAGCATCCACCAACAGGTTATTGGTCGTAACTAATTCCACTATTCTTAACAAGTTTTGGATTACAAGGTTTGGGTACAATCACTCTATCCCAGGCACAATGACTTTACAAAAGTTCAGGGATAGCTCACTGCTTCCCTCAGATCACTTCCGTTGACTCCCCCTGGCTCACTACCCTAGGTGAAGTCACTCTCAGTTTATGGACATAGAGGTCCCTTCAACAGATAGTCATGGATGTATTTGTCTCCTGTTCAACATGAGACTTTTCTTGCATCGAGGTCCAGAGTTGATTATCTTTGACGATCAACCTTCTTCTCCAGTGCAACAACCAGATGTAATAATTCTTCTTATTCTTCTTGGCCAGTATCACAAATTCTTTTGTGATTGTGAAAACACTGAAAACTAGTTCACTAGGCATCATCATAATCAACTCTTCTTATTCCATGTATGCATGCGACCATGCATGTGACAATATAGATGTTCTCTTCCTCTTCATTTCTTTAGACACAATAACCCTCAGTTTAGAATGATTCTATTCAATGTATCATTGTATGCATGTGCACGCGTGAATGCATGTACTTCCTCTTCTCTTTATTTTCTTGGTTCATATGTGCTTATACCTTATGTATGTTCTTCTTTAAATGAATAATAATAATATAAACATGAATTTCCATTCATCATGATCAGTCTTCCTTCTCTCTTCCTCAACACACACTTGTTCACTAGATTTGCATATATTTATATGAATGTTATTTTATTCAAACATAAATGTGTGCATTTTGATATGGAATGTTGTTTCTTGTTTTCCCTTTACTTTTTCACACCAAGTGTATGGAGCTCTTCTTTTCACAAAGTGTGCATGCCTCCTTTGTGAACCATGATGGTTCGTGGCTCCTCCTTATGCAAGGGATGCGTGGGCTTCCTTCGCACAAAAAGTGTAGTCCTCCTTCACGTACCAAATGGTATGTGGTTCCGCCCCATGAACTGAGTGGTACATGGGGAATTCCCCTCACATGATTCTATTCACTGCGAACTAGAGTGATACATGGTCAAGCTGAGTGGTACGCTAGAACTTTTATCCTCAAATCCAAAATGGTACGCAGCTCCTTCTATTCACCAACTAGGAGTGGTTCGCGGTTCTCTTATTAATGGAACAAAGAGGTACGTGGTTCTCCTCTTCACATACTAGAACGGTATGTGAAAAAATCTTCACAAACCTAGGATGGTTTTCAGTTCATGCATACCCCTTCTTAAACTTTTATGATTGAAGAAAATCTATTTCTCTGAACAGGAGCTCTTGAAAAGCTTCAGGGTAGCCAACACTTTTCTCTAATCGATGAGTCTCTTTTTATAAAAGGATATTAGATCTTTTACACATCCAAAATATTCATAATACCCTCTTCAAGATTTTTACTTGAATAACTGAAATCTTTGGTTCTTTAATGTCTTCAAACCCACATGGAGATATTTCACATATCTTGGATGCTTCTTTTTCAACCTTGGGCTCCTTATTTCTTGGTGAATATTATCCTCACATGCATTCATTTTTGAACATATGAAAATCATCTCCCGAATGCAACGATATTCATGACATGGCCTCACAACTCCATTTTCTTCAGCCACGTAAAATATCCTTATTTCTATGCATACATGAAAATGAAATTTCATGCATGTGTTCATTACATCATAACAATCACTTTGGGTTTTAAATGAGTTCAAATGATGCCCGAAGCGCTGAGGTCTTCGTTTGGCTCGAGTACTGGTTCACAGGTAGAGATCGGGTGTCTGGAGGTTGAACAAAACCTCAGTGGAGAGATTGAATGGTGTTTCTTCAATTGCGAACTGCGGAGATCAGATGGAAGACTTGGATTCATGGGATCAATCTCGCGATTGATCGTATGTTAGACCACATGTTGCTGAGGAATCAACAGGCGATATTAGTTCCTCAATTTTAAAACATTGTCCCACATCGAAACTCCATGCCGTTTTCTCGTGGTTTATCAAACAAGTCGCAGCAATAGTGGCTCAGAAATCTCCTCCTCCATCCACAGTACCACCCCGTACCATGTTCACTATGCATGCACGCTCTTAGAGCCCACTCTGATCCTCTTGGTCATGCTCCTAGCACCCACACCGCATGAGTTCACCATTGTATGGAACCTGTGGGATTATACATGGCCCGCACAGATCCTGCCTCCTATAGGCTGGCCTTGAGGGCTTCCCTCAAGTACAGTTGACCCCTCAGGTCCCACATGTTCTTGAGGTGAGGACCTCAGCTGGACTCCATGGATGGACCTTTCTTTTTGGTAAAGGAATATAAAACTACTTAGTGTAAAACTAAGTGCTTACAAATATAAAATGCCAAACCACCATTCCAAACCTCTTCCACAACCTCTTATTCTCATTTTATTTTAATCATTCCAAAGAACAATCCAACCATCCTTACTTGTTGTAGAAAATTTATCACTCCTGATACACATATATGAAACTTAGGACTAAGGTATGATTTGCATTCTCCATTTTACTTAGACAATGTATCACTCCTGATACACATATGAAACTTAGGACCAAGGTATGATTTCAATTCTCCATTTTACTTTGTAGAGTTATTTCCTTCATTTTGATAATCATTGATATCCATTGACACTTATTGACAATAAATACAATCTTCATATACAAAGTGGTCCAAACATTTACAACATACCATGGGGAGAATATTTTTTTTTTGAATTTATAGTTTTCTAAATCACCTGTATTTATCTCATTTAGGGGGTCTTTACCCCCTCATTCAACTCTTAACTCAAAAGAGTACCTACCCTTCATTTACACTCTCATCCATGGACTTATCTATGAGATTTCTTCAAGTTTTGAAAAAAATTATCCAATGTAAATTTGTCTAAGCCCCCTCTCCCTCTCTTCTTCCTTATCCTACTTTATCTTTCCCTAAAATGGACTTGAAGACATAGGGTTTGGGTTGGATCAATTTTTATTTTGGTATTTATTGGTTTTAGGTTTTATGTTGGTATCCATGGGATTATTTTTCTGTTTTAATTGGAATAACACCACAAGTTTTAAAAGTGATGAATTTAAGATAGGCTGCCACATGATGGAACATTTAAACTTCAAACCATTTTTTTCTATATAAAGTTTGAAATGTTTTAAAAACCTTATTAAGTATGTCTAATATTTCTTTAAAAAAGAATTTATTTTCACCTTGGGTTTCATTGGATGCAAAATGGGGTTATATTTAATTTTAAAACTTAAATTTAGTTTTTAAATTCCATGCACATTGAGTTTTTGACTAAATGCACACATGGTTTTTTCCAAGCATTTATTTCACTCAAAGTGGTGTTTGGTTTTAAAATAAAATATCCTAAGGGTTTACCTTAAAGTGTAGGATATGTTTGGATATCCAAAGTGGGGTTTTGAGTTTCCTTGAATGATTGAGATATTTTTATGATGGTTATGCGATGTTTTTTTCAAATAGAAATTTATAACTTGGTTTTGTAAATGATATTCCAAATGCTCAGTTGGAACCTTATGAAATGAGTTTTCTTAATGTCACAAAATCCTTATTGTGATAAAATTATTTTATACTTCTCATTGTTGATGCTTATGATGTGAAAATGGTATATTTCTTGATAGGGTGTAGGAGGTGAGATGAGGTTTACTGATCATGTTTCATAATTGATTCATGTGTTGATCATGTGGCTTTAGTTTTTGTTTCTCACCTCAATCTAGTTTATCGTGAGTGTAATGACCCCAAATATATTATCCCTAGAGGTAGATGGTTATTTTATCATATTGGAATAATACAAAAGTGATTTCATCCTAAAGGACCTAATAGTTTTGTAGTATTGGTAAAACAATTACATACTTTAATCTCACATTACATTTGAAAACATAAATTACAATATAGTGACAGTAAATATTCATCATCCATGAACTCATTTCAAGATTCCTTCTTTATATCTCAGATAAAGGAAAAATAAATAATGGGTGATCTCATATGCTCAGTAAGGGTTATTTACAGTGTGATCTATCATGAATCAATAAGTAATAATCAATATAGAAATGTAAGTAACTTTAAACACATTATATATAATCAATAAATTGAGCACAAAGAATAATATGTTAGGTATAAATTATGATAAAATAATTACATATAAATAATCACATAAGCTTGAAGCTAATACATGTATATCATAACTAATCAAATAATCAAATGGATATAAATAACTAAATTCCCCATGAAGTAAATGCTTAACATTGTACATTATGATCTTATGAATTATTATATCTATACCTTCAATATTGTATACCAAGATGGATTAATCACTGGGTAGGTATACAATAGAAAACCATTTAATTATGGATTACTGATTTGTCTCATGAGACCTGTCAATGAATCAAAGGGATATGTATAGCTGGTCCCCATGCATCACTACATTTATAATGCATTACTCCTATTTTTAATGATCAATTCAATTCTTAAACAATATGAATTATTAACAAATATCTGTATTGAGTAAAGAATACAAACTATCAATAATTCCACAGTTAATAAAATAAATTTCAAAGTAAAACAAAGTATTTAGAAATGGGATATAGTTTTTGAAATAATCATATTCATGATTAAAATAATATAGATATTTTAGGGAAAAATATTTTCCAATGATCACATGAAAATAAATCTTTCTAAGGATTATTAATAACTACAAAAATAGTCAATAAAGTGAATATCAATAATTTTAATAATCAAACAGATCAAAAACAATCTAGAAAAAGAATAAATATTGTATCATTATAATATATCCCTAGTGGAGAATAATTAAAATAAAGGGTTGTTTCCATTGATGAATAGAAATACCATAAAAAGATCATTAAAAACATTCCTGAAGAAAATAACCTTTTCTCTTTGAAAATAAATTTTAAAACTAATTTTTTTGAGAATATTAGGAAAATTATTTTATTTAAAAAAACATTATAAACTTGTAAATGAATCTTCAAAGAAATTATTAGTCATAATTATAGGAAAATTACTTTTAGGTCGAGTATCTTAAAAAAATATTCCTTTCTAATTTTCAGTAAAAAGTCAAAACATACCTTATTTTGAAAATGATAAGAAGATTCATTTTAAACTAATTTTTAAAAACTAAAACATGGGTAAAAATTACTTTAAAAAATCACTAGATAAGATCAAAAGAATTCTTGAAATTATTTTAGAACACATGGATATGGATTAAAAATCATTTTCAATCGAAAAGAGAAATAAAGTTGGATTTTATTAAAAATAATTTCACAATAATTTTAAGTAACAAAGAGATGAAAATGGTATTATTACCTGAAAACATCATGAATAAATAGAGGAGAAGAAAATATATTTGGTTGAATATTGAAATATCAAATAATTCTCCTAGCGTATACTTAAACATAAACAATCCCAAACAATGATGAGATTGTAAAATAAACCCTTACCACTTTGGTAACTTTTGAATCTTAAGACTCATGAAAGAATAACTTAAAATGAAACATTAAAGAACATTAATATAAATAGTTTCATTATATATCATATAAAATGGTTAATAGATACACCTCATAAAAATAAATAGGTGTACAATACCAAATATACCTCAATGGAGTGGAAATTGGGATGAAATATCTTACAAAGATCATACCATTGAAGTGAGAATTAATCAATGAATTTATTATGTGTATCAAATTTAAATCCACATAAAATAATTTTAAATACAACATAAAATAATAAAAAGTAATTACACATATAATCTTATAATATAAAAGACACAAGATAAGTAATATAACCCAATGGAATGAAATTGATATTTAAAACTCCGTACCACTTGGTAACTTTCACGTCAAAACCCCTTAGATGAAATAATTTGAGTTGAAATATAAAATACCATGAAGTATGAATTATTCATGATATAACATTTAAAAATGATGTATATAGTCCATATAACAAAAATTTGGTGCATAACATCAAAACATGCTTCAATAAAAGGAAATTGAGATGAAGTCCCTTACCAAATGTCAAACTCATCATGTATGTTCTTTATCTTCATGAATAAAAAACTTATTTTAATTATTTAATTTCTAAAGAATTTTTTTCATGTTTATTATTCATTTTATTTTATTTAACATCATGTTTTACTTAATTAATTAATCAATTATGTTCACGGCAGATGTTTTGACAATATTCAGTTCATATGTCCAAAATGACCTATATAGTTTGAATATAGTAAAATAAGTCATTGAAAAAACATCTACAGAATAATAATCATGAAATAATTATAAATTTAATACATAAATTATAATTTTTAAACCAATCATAAAATATGGTTATGAAAAATGAACTATGTTAAAATCATGAAGATGGTAAGTCGTACGTACAAATGAGTAACATTTTCAATTTTTCAATGATCATGATTGAAAGAACATAAGTGTTATTTTATATTTACAGAATGATAATTATAAACTAAATATCATATTATTTATTTTAATTCACTTATATATATATATAAACCACGTGAGATGTGGTGATGAGAAATGAATCATATCGCTTCGTGGAGGCAGAAGTCCACACGTACACACAAACGGCGTTATCGTTTTTTAGTGAATGGAAAGGTAAGAAAGAAAACGATATATTATATTTTAAGAATGATAATTTTTTTATATTATATATATATATATTAAATCCATCATTAAAACCATCTATAAGAGGATGTGATGAAAAATTAATTACATCGGTTAGCAAGGTGGTTGTCCACCGTACACACGAACACCGGTTTTGTTTCACATTTGATGGAAGAGGAGAAGGATATAGTTATAAAATTAAGAGAAAAACATATCAGTATATGGTAGAAAACTATTTTATTATATTATCATGATTGAATAATATTTGAAGCAGGTTGGAGAATAAATAAAACAACAACTCTCGGTTAAGAACAATACCTCTCCTTCGGAAAACCTCTTTAGGTTTACACTAAAAGTATTCCTAGGAGGGTTTTATAATAAAAAAACTGAATCTAGGTTGTGGGTAGAGAATTTATGATGGTATTTGGGTTATTATTGGACAAAAAATTATTTCTTGGAGTATGGATATGAGAGGATATGGGGGTTCCCTTTTATAAGTGAGGGGAGAGGAACTTGTGGAATATCTTAAAGTATTAAATTATAATAAAGTCATATTCAATTAAAATATTTAAAAATAGATAATAATTAGAATTTGGTATAGTATAAGGTTGAAATATTTCCATTAAATAGTATTTATACAAGTTTAATTATAAAAATAACCCTTATCTCTTGGTTTAACCCCTAGTAAATCCGTTTTAACCATAACTAAAGTAATAACCATTTCAAACTGAAAAGGTTTTAATTTTACTTATAATATAAGAATTAGATAATAAATGTAAAATGGATGCAATTTTAGACCATTTATAATCCTAATTTTCTTATTTCATTATTTTTATGATTTTAAAATAATTTAATAAAATATTATTTAACATAAAATATCATTACGATATTTTTTGACAATGTTCATTTAATTTGACTTTAGAGACATAAAGATAATAATGAATTTAGAATATAATCCATTAAAATGTAAATAATAAATAATCATTAACTATAAAATTCTTTCATAACAAGAAATAATCCCATATACATTACATTTAATCTTTTTAAAATTATTTACATTGAGTTTTCCACTATTTTTATAAGCACCATGCCAGCGTTGTATAAGAAATTAAGGTGACTATATAATAAAAAAAATTAAAAATAAATTTCCAATATAAAAATAATTTAATTATAATCAAAATCACCTTTAATATTCGTTCAACACATATTTTTTTCCAGATGTGAACATATAAAATATATTTAATGGAAAGAGAGTGACATTTTGACTTTTCTTCACTTAAATTATTATATTGGTCAATTTCATGGAAAAGTGTCCCATAAATAATTGAATATTGAGACTAAGGTGAAAAATATAAAAATAAATTCATAAAATAATAATTAAGATGAAAAATGGAGGCTTTATCACTTAGTTTTAACCTAGGATAACCCGATTTACCCTTTTACCGTGGTGACAATTTTTTTTACTATTTTTACTATTTATAATGACAAAAAATTAAGTTAGCCATATTAAATAATATCATTTTTTTATTAAAAATAAAAAGAATTTTACTAAATTGAAAACCTATAAGTTTTATAAATTCATTTTATAATAATCTCCAAAAGTGCGACAAAAATTGGTTTTCTGAAAAATGCATTTTTCAATGAAAAGATGATTTTATATTAATTCTATGACAAAAAATCATCATTATACGAATTTAAATTCACATATATAGATATATAATATATAATTTAAATAATTTCTCATTAGGGGTTATTTTAATTAATTAAAACGGAGAAAAATTATTCAAAAACAAAAGTTTTCAGAAAAATGCGTTTTTAGCCTAAAAAAAACTTATACCAAAATACAGTATAAAGATGATTAAAATATAAATAATTATATTAAATATAAATAACTAAAACTTATGTTAATTTTAAATAAAATTCAATGAATATTGTGGCTTTTAAATTACTTAACTTTTTGAAAAGAAATGAAAGTTTTACAAAAATCGATATTTTCATTGTTCACTAAAAAACCACTATTTTCAAAAAAATCCCAAAATTTAAACCTATGTTATTTTTTACATGAAGATTTAAAAAATTAATTTAATTTTTTATAATAAAATTTCTAAAATTTTATAAAATGAATTATGTTATTTTCCCAGAAAAATAAATAAAAACATTTTTAGGGAAAAATATATTTTTGAAGCATGTAAAGTCTTTACTAAAAATTGAGTCCATATTTACCAATATATTTTAATCATTGAAAATATTTATAAATAATTTTAAAAAATTGGTTAATTCTATTCATACCACCAATTCAGCATTTATTTTATAACATTTACATTTAGATAATATATTTCATAGGTCATTTAATCTCGGTGTTGTGTGTAGTACACGCTATTAAACATAACATTCTTCTTTTAAAATATCAGAGTGTTACACTCTCTCCACATTCAATATATTATTTACTTGAAATTATAACTTGAGCGCTGAAATAAAGGGTTTTAAATTTTAAAATTCTTTTTTGGAATACCCACATCATAAAAGGGTTAATAAATTTTCCTCTTAAAAAGAGGGAAATGGAAGTACAAAGGTCATATAGAATAACACATAAATAGGTTTCCAAGATGGAAAAAATTATTGGGGGTGAAAATATAGACATGAAGGAGAAAAATAACACCTAAGGACTACTATATAGTGATATAGAAAATGTTTATTAGATATTTAATGACTACAATTACAATCATATATGATGGGTGAAAAGACCATCAACCCATTGGGAATGATTGTAATAAGTTAATATTTTTGTTTCAAGATTCTTTTATCAGAGCTGAGGAATTCCATTACCATATATAATAAGAACATAAGGAAATATACTTACTTGATATCTTTTTATTTCATAAGCATAGTTTCATCCTTTGTACATACTTCAATCAATTTCCACTTCATCTCTTACTCCAAGAAATGAATATCCAAAATGGATTTTTTATCCCAGAAGCACTAAAATTAACTTTTAATGGATCATAAGATCCATAAAATTGTGATAAATCTTTTCAGTTATCTCTAAACATTTACTAAAACCAAAATAGTTAGCACAAGTTATCCAATATAATACATTAATATCTAAAACCTCAACAATAACACCCAAAATTCAACTTAATCCATTCTATAAGTATTTATCTATCAAATTGTTTTAGTAAAAACAATTTCATACTAAACAATGCATCACATAGTCCAGTGGTTGGCGTTTCACCCTTATCACCCTTCATTTTTGGGTTCAAGCCCTGTGACCTTTCCAAATGAAAGAGTTTGTCACCCAACACGTATGTTTTCATTTTTATGAAACTATATTAATATAATTTATATAACATTCAGAAAAATAAGACAAATATCTTAAAAAATAACATTAGTCATCAAATAATTTGTTAACCATAAAGGTTTTATATATGAATTAATTTTTTCAAAATTAAATAATCTTAATTGACTACTTTTACCTTAACACCAATGATCATATTATCCCTAAAGGTTATTAACAACTTTAAACTTATGTGCATAAAATATAAAATAATTATTCCTCAAAAGATCTTCTCACTAGAAAAAATCTTATACATATAGGTTATATATAACTAAAAGATCTATTAAAACTCAATAAATGTCTACAAGGTACTTTGATCACATAAAACCTCATAAGGGCCATCTTTGAATTCAAAATTATAATCATCCTTAGAATTATTAACCCATGATGGTACCTAAAAATAATAATATACCCTAAACTGAATCATATACTTAGTATCTTTGGGGGATGTCCTCAAAGTGTGTCATAGGGTTATGTTCCCTAATCTATGTTTTCCCAAATCTAGTTCTCAAGGTTTATACTAAATTTTCTCTAATAGCAGCTATAATTACCCCAACTATAGTAGCATGGAGTTGGTGAATACTTTATTACATTAGAATAAGATACGAGAGATCACATCCCAAAGGACTGATTAGTTTATTAGCCTTGGAAAACTAGATACATACTTGAATCCCACGTTAAATTTGAAAAAATAAATTAAAACTTTGTGACAATAAGTATTTTTCATCCTTAAACTCATTTAATGATTCCTTCTTTATATCTTAGGGAAAGGAAAAAAATAAGAGGTGAACTCAGATGGTCAGTAAGGGTTACATACCATATAAGCTATCACAAATCAATTAGTAATAATCAATATAGAAATGTACATAAATGAAAATTCATTCCATATAATCAATAACTTGATCATAAATAATAATATATAAGGAATGAATGATGATCAACTAATTACCTATAAATAATCACATGAGCTTGAAGCTAATCCATGGATATCATAACTAATCAAATAATCACATGTACATCAATAACCAAATTATTAATGAAATAAATTCTTAGTATTTTACTTCAGGATCTCAAAAATCCTGATATTTATACTGTATTGTCTTTAGGCCAAGATAACTTAATAAATGAGTAGGTACGCACTAGAAACCCATTTAATGCTAGCTTACTGATTTGAATCACGATACCTATCAATGTATTGAGAGGATATCTATAAAAATCCCCCACCCATCACTACATGCACAATGCACTCATCATATATTTAATGATCAATCCACTTGATAAACAATATGCCTTATCAACAAATATTAATATTGAGTAAATAATATGAATTATAAATAATTCCCTATCCAATAAAATAACTTTAATAGTAAAACACAGTATGTAGAAATGGTATCCTATTTAGGAAATAATCATATCCATGATAAAAATAATATACACATTTAAGATAAATCTAATGTCCAATTTTCACATGAAAATTAATGTTTATATGAAAAGTTAATGACTAAAAAATTAACCAAGAAAGTGAATGTCAGTAATTTTCCTAGTCAAACTGATCATAAAGCTTCCAGAGAAAGAATAAGGATAGAATCATTAAAATATATCCCTAGAAAAGTTTAATTAAAATAAAGGGTTGTTGTTTTTGATAAATAGAAATACCATAAAAATATCATTAAAAACACTCATGAAAAAATAACCTTTTAACTTTGAAAATAACTTTTAAAACTAAAAATTTCTGGAATATTAGGGGTTTATTTATTTGAATATAACCTTGTAAAATTTTAAAGGAAATATTCAATGAAATAAGTGGTCATTATAGCAAGAAAATTCCATTCAGGTCGAGTACATTGAAATAAATACTCCTTTTACATTTTTGGTAAAAATTCAAAATGTACCTCGTTTGGAAAATGATAAGTAGATTACTTTTATTTTTTTAAAAGTAAAAAATGGATAAAAATGAATTTAAAAAATCATCGGATAAAATTAAAAACATTCTTGAAAACATTTTTTCAGAAAACATGGATATGGAAAAAAACAGTTTTGACCGAAAGGAGAAATAAAGTTTGTTTTTCATAAAAATATTTTCTCAATAATTTTAATTACCAAAAATAGGAAAATGGTACTATGACTTGAAAAATCATGAATAACTATAGGATGATAAAATATATCTGTTTTAATATAGAAATATCAAATAATTATCTCGGTAGACACTTAAACATAAACAATGCCGAATACTGATGAGATTGTGAAATAAACCCTTACCCCATGGAAAATTTTGAATCTTAGGCCCCATGAAAGAATAAATTCAAATGAAAAATTAAATATCATGAATATAAATATATTAATTAGACAACATATCAAAGGGTAATTATATACACCTTATAAAAATAAATAGGTGTATAATACCAAATATATCTTAATAAAGTGGAAATTTAGATAAAATCTCTTTCAAATATCATGCCATTGAAGTAAGATTTAATCAATGATTTAACTATTTTTATCAAATATAAATATAAATAAAACAATTTTAAATATGATATATAATAATAAAAATTAATTACATACATAATCTTATAATATAAAATAAAAAGAAGAAGTAATATAACTCAATGGAAATAAATTGAGTTATGAAACCCCCTACCACTTTGTAACTTTCAATTCAAAACTCCTTGGAAGAAATAATTTGAATTGAAATATAAAATACCATAAAGTATAATGGATTCATGATATAAAATGAAAAATGGATTTAGATACACCCTATAATATAAATTTGGTTCATAACATCAAAACATGCCTCATTGAAAGGAAATTGAGATGAAGTCCCTTACCTCAGGCTAGACTCGTCACATATGTTATTTATATTACTGAATAATAAACCTTTTTTTAATTATTTAGTTTATTAAGAACCGTTTTAATTTTATTTATTTATTTTATTTTATTTAATACCATGTCACATTTAATTACTTAATCGATTAAATTCATGTCAACCGTTTTGACAATATTCAGTTCATATGTCCAAAATGACCTCTGTAGTTTAAATATGGTAAAAGTGGTCATCGATCCATAATCTACAGAATAATAATCATGAAATAATTGTAATTTTTATACATCAATTATAATTTTTAAACAAATCATTAAATATTATTATGAAAAAATGAACGACGTTACCATCATGGAGACAATAAAGAGTACGTACACATGAGTAACTTTTCTATTTTTCAACGATCATGATGGAAAGAAAATAAGTGTTATTTTATCTTTCAATAATGATAATTATAGAATAAATATAATATATATATATATATATATATCATCCATGTGATGTTTTGATGAGAAACAGATCACATCGCTTCGTGGAGGTGGAAGTCCACACGTACGCATGAACGACATTATCATTTTTCATTGTATAGAAAGGTAAGAAAGTGAATAATATATTATAATTTCATAATGATAAATCTTTAATTAATATTATATATACATAAATAAAATCCATCATTAACACTATCCATAAGAGGTGGTGATAGAAAATGAATTACATCATTTTGTGAGGCGGTAGTCCACCATACACTCGAACGATGGTTTTATTTTCCATTTGATGGAAGAGGAGATGGATATAGGATATTAAATTAGAATAAAAACATCTTAGTATATGGAATATACTTATTTTATTATATTAACTTTTTTTAATAATATTTTAATTTTGTGGAAAAATAAATAGAGGAAAAATGATCAATTAAGAATAATAACTCTTCTTTGGACTACCTCCTTAGTTTTACATTAAAATCTTTCATATAAGGTTTTTATAATAAAAAAAATTCCTCTATGAAGTTTATAGGGAATTTAGAAATGTATTTGGGTAGGTCTTGGATGAATCAAATGGTTCTTGGAGTGTATAGAGGAGAGGAGATGGGGTGACCTTTTATAAGTGAGGGGATGGGCACTTTTGGAATTTCATAAAGTATTAAATTATAATGTGGTAATATTTAATTAAAATAATTCAAAATGTCCAAGAATTATAATTTTTTATAGTAAAAGGTTTAAATATGTCCATTTAATAGTATTTAGACAAGTTTAATGACAAAACTAACCCTTATCTCTTGGTTTAACCCCCAGTAAACCAGTTTTAATCTTAAACGCAGTAATAACTTTTTCAAACTAAAAGGGTTATAATTTTGATTATAAGATAAAAATTGGATAATAAATGAAAATTGGATAATATTTTAGACCATTTATAATCATAATTTTTCTCTTTCATTTTTTTTATTTTTAAATAATTTAATAAAATATTATTTAACATAATATATCATTAATGTCATTTTTGACACTATTCATTTAATTTGACATTAGAGGAATAAATATTAGGAATGAATTTATAATATAATACATTTAACCATAAATAATATATAATTATTAATTATAAAATAATTTCAAAACCATAACTCACCCCAAATACATTACTTTTAATGTTTTAAAAATTACTTACCTTGAGTTTTCCACTGTTTGCACAAGCATTGCGTTAGCGTTGTATAAGCATTTAAGGTAACTATATAATCACTAAAAATTAAAAATAAATTACCATCATGAAAATAATTTCATTATAATAAAAATTAACCTTAATATTATTTAACCAATTATTTTTATCCATATGTGAATCTATAATAGATATTTAAATGAAATAGAGTGACATTTTGTCTTTTTCTTCACTTAAATTATTATATAGGTCACTTTCATTGGAAAGTGTCCCATAAATAATTTAATCATAAGAATAAGTTGATAAGGTTAAAAATTAATTCATACAATAATAATTAATATTAAAATGGTGGCCTTATCACTTAGTTTTAACCTAGGTTAACAAAATTTACCCTTTTACCAAGTGATGATTTTTTTACTATTTTTACTATTCATAATGGCCAAAAACTAATTTTGAATTATTAAATAATATTAAATATTGTTGTTACAAATATATAATCCATTTTACCAAATTCAATAACTATAATTTTTATAAATATATTTTTTAATAATCTTGTAAAGCGTGATAAAAAATGGGTTTCTGAGGAAAAGATGAATTTATATTTACTCTATGACTAGAAATCATCATTATATTAATTTAAATTAATATAAATATATATATAATATATATATTTTTGTTAAATAATTTATCATTTTGTTTTATTATAATTAATTAAAATGAAGAAACATTATTCCCTTAAAGACAGCTTTCAGAAAAATGCATTTTTAAGCTTAAAAATAAAGTTATAACAAAATTGGGTATTAATATGATTAAAACGTAATTAATTAGATTAAATATAACTAAATTATACTTATTTCAGTTTTAAATTAAATTAAAATCACAATGAGACTTTTAAATTACTTAATTTATTGAAAAAAAGACATTTGTACAAAAGTGCTATTTTTCTCTATTCACTGAAAAATCACTTATTTTAGAAAAATACCAAAATTTCTCCCTTAGTTAATTTTACATGATGATTTAAAAAATGAAGTTCATTTTTTACAATAAAATTTCTAAAATTGGTAGAAATTAATTATATTATTTTCACATAAAAAGTAATAAAATCATTTTTGATGAAATATATATTTATGAAGCATGTAAAGACTTGACTAAAAATTGAGTCCTTGTTTTAAAATATATTTTTTTCATATAAAATATTCATACATAATTTAAAAAAATTGGTTATTCTTATTCATACCACCAGTTCAATAGCTAGGTTATAACAATCATGTTTAAATAATATATTTCCTGGGTGATTTATGCTCGGTGTTGCGTGTCATATATGCTATCAAAAAATGTTATTATTTGAAAATATTGTGGTGTTAAAATGGGTACCCTCTATGGATAATTGGCAAGGTTTGTACGAGTTTCCCCCTGTGTAGATTGTATTCTGGCTTGGGATTATGTCTCAGATAGACAAAGTGAGCTAACATGATGGATTAAAAACCCGATGAGACCTCAAGAGCTGATAGAATTGTTAGGTTCACATATGTTGGCTAAGTGTTCCCTGATAGAAGGTCTAGGAACAATTAATGTTTTAACATAGTGATTTATCATGATGTGTATCTATATATTTATCATAGTTATTTAGGGATCCCCACTGCGTACTTTATGTGCATTAACCAGGCATTCGATTGATTTAGAGGCACCATTTTCATTATTGTTGTTCATTTTTATCATGGTTACGTGATATGATGGTGCCATTTTTTATATTCCTTATTTCTTGAATTGTATAATTTTTTTTGAAATTGGGTAATTTTGAAAATAATCTAAATAAGGAAAAATGATTTGGATTTGTTTCATAAACTTTTAATTTCACTAATTTATAGATTTAAAGTGTTTTACTCTTAAAATAGTGGCTTACACCCTAAAATAAGAAGGGGTTTTGAAAGGTGTGACTTCTATGTTTTTAAAATGAGTGATTTTTAATTAGTAGGGATCATTATGGGGTTTTTTATAATAAATAAAAGATTAAATTTACACCTATATTTATAAATAGGAGGTAATAGATTTACTTTTAAAGGTTATGCAAGGGGTGTAGGGAAGATCCCTACTAGAAATTTTTTATTATGCATATAATATTACATGTTTATTAGGGTTTTATTAGATTTATAATATTATATTTTTCATTCTAGTTTGGGTATGAAGATAGTTCCAAGAAAAGGAATATTTTTCTTGACATACAGAGATGGGTAGTGGTGGTATCTTTATTTTATCTTGGTTTTGTGTTTTACTAATGTATAATGACATGTTGAAATTCATATTCAAACTTTATTTTCTTATTTATGTTTTTGTTTTATAAAGGTTTAGTTTCATTGATGTTGGGATGAATTTGATGTTGTTATTACCCTTCTTTAATGTTCATGATTTATGGTTACATGTTTATGCCTTGTCTAGTTTTGTTTATTTATAAAATGAGATATTTCTTGTGTTCATGATTATCAAAATTATATAATGATAATGCCTAATTTTTGGCTGAAAATTACTCTATTTAGTTATCATTTTATTGGAAAAAAATCATTCCCAATGATGTATATTTTATTCCTTGAATCTATTTGAGGTTACCCACACATCACTTACATAAACATGACATTATTTTAGAGAAATATTCATTACATATCACAATAATTCATGATTGAGAACCATAAAGGTGTAGTTTATTATGAGACTAGATATATAAAAACTTATTTCATTAAATGTTTTCATCATCACCCAAAAATTTTGTATCATATAGTACACTTCTTAGAAATATCACACTCAAACCTTTATTTATAACCTTGGAAAATAGAAATATAATCAAGAGTGAGATAAGGTTCTTCGTAAGGTTAAATCGGGAAGATATTAATAAATGATAATATGTGAGAATAATATCATCATAGGGGTATGGGACCATGATAATAAATTACAAAAACATACCCAACACGTCATATATCATAAATCATGATTCATGGTATAAGACTCTGTCATAAAAAAAAGACACGAGTCATAAGTGTGTGGAATCATTAATAATCAATCATGATCTATGAGATCATATCATAATTATAAGAAATAAGTTTTTGGTAGACACATATGTAAATAAAAATCATTTTCTTATTCAAGGATCACTTCCAAAACTATCATTGTAGACAAATTCCATAATAGATTGGGTTCACCCCCTATTCCCATAAACATAGTTGACAAAGTCCCATAGTGGATTGAGTTCACTCCCCATTCAATTTAATACTATATAATAAGATATAAATATTTACCCAATGTATTGGAGGGATATAAAATTCTAGGAACACAAATCACATAATGCAAACCATACATATATGTTCCACAAGATCATACAAGCATTCATAATTTAATCATAGCTTAATTAACCTGTGGTAAAGATACAAGTTTCATGAAAACATCATTAAAACATCAACATCCTAAGAAATATAGAGAAATTAATTGAATTTTATATAATTTAATATCTGTTGGGAATCATAAAAATCCATAAATTATGTTTAAATATATGAAAAATAATTTTATAAATTCATTATAAATATGCTTTGAAAAACAAGAGAAAACATCCTTTTCTTTTTGTAACTTTCAAAAACTAAAAAATATTTAAAACTGGGAGTAGTATTTTAGTTTTTAAACCATGAAAAATTATAAATTAATATTAATGAAAAATAAATTACAAGAGTACTAAAAATCCATTCATTCCATAAATATTTAAAAAACCTTGTTTTCACACTTTTTTAATGAAAGAAAAAAATGATATGTTCCAAAAATGTAAAGAATATTACATGAAAATAATTGTAAATAATTTCAAATATAGTAGAGAAATATATTTGTACATAATTTAAAATTATATAATTACTTCCAAAATATAATTATGAAGAACATGGATATGGAAGAGAAATATTCCTGAGAAAAAAGGAGAAATAAGTTCATCTTTTCTTAAAAAACTTTCTTTGATATTTTTGAGTACCAAAGAGGGTAAAGAAGGAAAAAATACTTGAAAAATATAGAATAACTATTGGTGAAGAAGTTATATGGGTTTTATAATAGAAAAAATACAAATTTCTACAACAGAAGTACAAACATAAACAATGTCGATAAAAATTAATATTATAACATAAACCCTTGCAACTTTAGTAACCTTTCAGTTAAAACATCATGAAAGAGAGAAAATTATATGGATTAGTAAATCACCATAATTTTAAATAAAATTATCATAAAATAAATTCATGTATAGTATATTCATCACACAAAAGAAAGAAGGTGGTTAATATAGAACATATATCAATGAAGGGGAATTTAGATGAGGAAACCCTTACCTCAAGTCCCAACTTGCTTCCTACGCACTCTAAACATTGGTATAATTAATTTATACTTATTTTAAATATATTTTAAAACAATATTTATACTTATATTACTATATATAATTCCATTATAATTTCTAATTACCCATTTATTAATAATTATTCATTAAAATCAATATTCAGGAGTCATTTTTTTTGTTTTCCACGCTTGTTTCTGTTTGGTGACTCTGATCCTTGAACATTAGTCATGGTTTAATCATATGTATAATCTAAATCATAAAATAAATATCATATTTATTCATTATTTACATTTTTATAACTATCTATTTAATGTGGTGATGAAAAATTAATCACATCACTTCATGGAGGCAATAATTCGTATGTACGCACATGTGATGTTTTCAAATTTCAATGAATGGATAGAAAGAAGGTAATTAATATTTTTTATTTTGATACTAATATTTATGTTATATATATCATATATATTCATTAAATTCATATATATAACCATCCATGAGACAAGATAATGAAAAATTAAATATATCGCTTCATGGAGGCGGCAGTCTATATATATGCATGAGTAAAGTTTTAATTTTCAGTTAGATGGAAAATAGTTAGTTAATTATTATTAAATCAACATAATAAAATTTTATTATACTAATTATATTGATTAAATTATATCGTGGTGGTAATAAAATATTTGGATGTGGTGGAGGAAGAAATAAACATGAAAGAAGTCAGTTAATAGAATTACCTATTCTTTGGACATCCTTATTTGGATTACACCATAAGAATTATTAGGATAATATTTTGGTGATACTTGAATCCATATGACATGGGTAGGAGATTATTAAAGGGATTTGGTCATGGATTGGTTGTGCTAAATTTCTCAAAGTGTGTGAAGGAGTGAAGAGAGGAGGTGCCCTTTTATAAGACAGTGGAGTTGGACCCATGTAAATACCATTAACATTAAAATAATATAAAGTAATTTTGTTAGAAAATTGGTAAATTTTTTTTGAATATAGGATAATTTAAGTTTAATAAAATCAAACAATCAAATTGGAACATATGTTAGTGATAATTTTATCCTTATCTCTTAGGTTACTCCAACCCCTTTAACCATTACCATACTGACAAATTTTTACCATGGTAACTTATTTATATATAGAAAAATTAATTTTAAATTATTAAATAATTTTGATAATTAAAATTAAATATATGAAATAAATTTTAAAATGTTCAATTTCTATAGGTATCAGAATTTAATTTTAATATTTACAAACAAAACATGTAAAATCCACTTTTACAAAAACTATCTTTAAACATAAAAATGATTTTATTCTAATTCCTTGACTACAAAAAATCATTAGATGAATGTTAATTTTTTTTGTTGAATATATTATCTAAAAATTTAATTAAAAACATTTATCAATGATGACTAATTTAATTTATTAAGATAAAATACATTGCACACGTAACAATAATTTTATGAAAATATCTCTTTTTACCTTAAAATGTTTTTATCTTCATTTTAACATATTTATAAGAATATAAGAATGATAATTCATTTTTATACATGTATTATAAATAATATTACATAGATTTAAAACTCAAAACAAGGGAAATTATATTTCATATATATATATATATAAAATTAAAATGATGTTTGTAAACAAAACATCTGCGTTTAGCCCAGAATTTTTTGACTAATATTTTTTATCATTACTTAACCATTATATAGATGTAATTAAGTGATATTATTATTTATTAATTCAATTTCATCCATAAAGTATATTTATATTAATCCTAAAAATTATTAAATATATCAAAATATATAATTTAACAAAACAAAATCAATGGTATTTTCTTAAGTAAATTTGTCCCCTTTTACTAATTCATTTATTTATCAATTTCATTAAACTATATAGTAATTTATTAAATTATAATATTTTAATAAAGAACTATTCACTGAAGTTTGTTTTTTATTTCCTCACAAACTATTTAACACATTGAATTTATTAAAGAGAATTATATTATAAAATCTTAGGGTGATACATTCTATTCCCTTATAAGAATTTCACCCTCAAAATTAAATTATTATAATGGAACCACAAAAGGAGACCTTTTCCTAATTACTACCTTGGTTTCTCATGTAAAATAATTAAATTTATGGGTTTTTACAAAACTTTGACCAGGTGAGTGGTATTGTTCCAAGGTACTTTATCTCTTCAATCTAGAATATCCTCTGATCATTCCTCATTGGAAAGATCATGATCGAGTTATATAGAATCTGAATTTAGTACATATGAAGAACCAAGTATGTAATTATTCAAAAGAGATATATGTAATACATCATGAACTTAAGATAGGTTTGATAGAAACGATAGGAGACAAGATACCATCTCGATACAATCAAGAATCTCATATGGATCGATATATACGGGGATCAACTTCCCCTTATTTCTAAATCTCATAACCTTATTCTAAAGAGATATTTATAGGAATAAATTATCACTAACTTTGAACTCTTTATCTCTTTATCAATTATCAGTATAGCTTTTCTCTTAGATTTGAGATACTTCGATGTGCTGCTGAATAATTATAATTTTCTCTATCATTTCCTCAGTCATCTCAGGTACCAATAAATTTCATTCTCAACTACATCATTGCATGTTGGAGTTCAACACTTATTTACATAAAGGGCCTCATTAGGATCCATATGAATGTCTGAGTGAGATCTATTGTTTTAAGAAAATTTAATTATAGGAATATTTTGATCCCAATCACCTTTGAAATCTATAGAGAAATATCATAGCATATTTTCTATGGTTTTAATGGAATTATTAGACTAATAATATGTCTAAGGGTGATATGTAGTGCTAAATACCAAATATTTATTCATTTCATACAAAATAATTCTCTAGAAATTTTAGGTAAACCTTGGATCTTGATTAGATACAATTGAGAATGGTACTCCATGGAAACTTACCACATCCTTAATGTATATCCTAGAAAGTTAGTAAAGTTAGAAATCTTGTCTAATAGTAATGAAATGTAATAAATCCATGAGGTGATCAACTAAAACTGAAATGGGTTTATGGACTTTATATGTCTTGGGGAGTCCTATTAAAAAATACATGGTGATATTTTTCCATTTTTGTACAGGTATGAGTAATGGTTGCATCATATCATTATACTTCTGACACTTAACCATAACTTTATAACATACCAAGCATCTATATCAATACTCTGAAATAACCATGTTCATTTTTTCCCACTAGAAATGTTTCTTGAGATATCTATACATTTTTATGCTTCAAGGATTGATAAATAATGATGAGATAAATGATTTATCCAATAGCTCATTCTTTGATTTTTGTTTTAAAAGGATGCTTATTTGAGTCCCAAACCTTATCATTACATCATATTCAAGGCTGAACTCTAGAATAATCATTACTTTATTTTTCAGTTCTAAATCCTCCTTTAGTGCCTCTTTAATCTTCCCATGGATAGATGGTTTAACATTCATTTGAGAATGATAGGGTTTCTCTCATTTCCTTTTGATTTCAAGGTCAATAATTGTCAAATACATATGTATTGGATCTTTTTAAATCCTTGTCATGAATAATATTACATGATCCTTCATACTTAGTACATCAGCTACCTTGTTTGACTTCTAAGGGTGGTAAGCTATTGAGAAATCATAATATTTAATCAAATCCAACCATCTCTTTTGGCACATATTTAACTCTTTTTTATGTTAAGCTTTTATTGTAACAACCCGAAATTTTGAATAAATCTTGTTTCCTAATTTTATGTGTTATTTTATTTTTTTATACTCAAAAAAAATGTTTCATTTGATAACATGAGTATAATTAAAATGATACTGTTGGTTTTTGACTGTTATATGACCATTGGTCAATATGACCACTAGAAACTAAACGTTTTGATTATTGTCTCTAAATACAAGTAATCTTGGTTAATTAATATAGAAAGAAGATTCGATGGCCTCACCCAGTAGTCTTGGACCAATCGAATCCCATCTAACAGAACTTGGGAAGGAGGTAGCACCACTAGGCTTTTCTCTGGAACAAACCCAAGCTGAACTTCATCGTATAAAGCTAGAACGAGATCGCCTTCGTGAGAAGTTCAAACTGATAGAAATTACTACTTGTGCGATGTTGGCCGAGCCTCCCTCGGATTCTCTCACCTTAGCACACCTTACACTTAGGTCCTATGCTGGTGTGATAAGGGGCTATGTAAGGAGACCGTAACTGCCTTGTGTAATCCTTTATTTTAAATAAAAATTGGGATTTATTCTTATGATGAAGTTTATGAATTTTCAAATGACCAGATAAATATAGTATGCATATTTTTGATAAATTTTAGAAAAAGGATATTTTAAAAATGGTTGTGTAAACCTTAAATAATTAAAAATGTGTAATGATTTTCGAAAAATGGTCTTCTACAATTATGTTCAGTACGAAATTTAGAGTCTAATAAGATCAACTTCATTTTTGATGAATAGTAAATTATGAATAGTGATTTTATGATTAGGATTAGTAATGTGTCCAAATGGATTAGTAATCTCACTTAAAGAAAGTATTAATATAATCTAGGCACCTTAATTAAGTAATGTGATTCAATAAAATGGTTAAATAACAGTTTCATAAATCATTATTCAAGTATTAGTTTTTTCAGGTGAATAGTGTTTTTTATTTAAAAATTTAATTAAAAATATTTAGATAATTATTTTTATAAAACGGATTTCATTTTTGAACTCAGAGCACCGATATTATGCTATGGTAATTTTTGGGGTTTTTTCTGAAAAAAATGAATTTTCGGTGAATAGTGTTTTTATTTAAAAATTAAATTAAAAATATTTAGAAAATTATTTTTATAAAATGGAGTCCATATTTGTAATCAGAGCGTTGATTTTTGGTTAAGGTGAAATTTTGGGATTATTCTGAGAAAGTTGAATTTTCGATGAATAGTGAAAATACAGTTTTTAAGTTACGGGTGTTTAATGACATCATTAAATGATGTATTAAGTTTGTAATCAATATGTTCTAATTATGAATAGTTAGATAAGGTATGAGGTGTCCCAAGTGGCCAATACCATGGGAAAATACCATGGGCAAGCCCATGGTTTTGCCAAAACCACTAATGAGGTGTCCCTTTGCCATTAATGCCTTGTCCCCTCACTTTCCCTATAAATACAAAGCCATCCTCTCATCCATTCGACTCCCCACTCTCCCCCAACGAAGTTCTGGTCTCATTACCTCCCAAGGAGTCCTCCCATGGTGCCCCCAAGCCCTCAAGGTCCCAACCTTTGAGTTTTAAGAGTTATGTTTTAAGGTAAGGGATCCGACCTCTCTCTTTCATTTCAAGTAATCTCTTTTATGTCATTCCTTTTATGCTCCATGTTCTTATGTTGGAGGATGTTCTTTTATACTCCTCTTACTTCCCTTTTCATGTTCATATAATGAGAGATCCCCTCTTGCTCTCATTATTTCGTTTTATGAAGTCGTAAGAGGCGCCGTTAGGCTGCCAAAATCTTTGTAACGGATTCTTTCTCCGTTCTCATTTTTTTCAAGATCTATTTTCATGTAAAGTATTTAAAGTTCCTTTTTATTATGTTGGGGTATGATCTCTAAATTTATCATACTGTTCTTTTATGATCATATGATGAGAGACCCCATTTGATCGCTTCAATTCAGTATTTTGAAGTCTTAAGTGGCGCCGTTAGGCTGCCGAATTTTTAAGTGGTTCTTCACCCTTCTCGTTTTGAAGTTCTACTTTCAGGTCAATTCTTTCAAGTTCCTTTTTGTTATGTTGGTGTATGATCACTATATCTATCATACTGGACTCTTATGTTCATATGATAAGATACCCCATTTAATCTCTTCAATTCAGTATTTTGAAGTTTTAAGTGGTGCTGTTAGGCTGCCGAATTTTTAAGTGGTTCTTCACCCTTCTCGTTTTGAAGTTCTACTTTCATGTCAATTCTTTCAAGTTCCTTTTTGTTATGTTGGGGTATGATCTCTATATCTATCATACTGGACTCTTATGTTCATATGATGAGAGACCCAATTTGATCCCTTCAATTCAGTATTTTGAAGTTTTAAGTGGCGCCGTTAGGCTGCCGAATTTTTAAGTGGTTCTTCACCCTTCTCGTTTTGAAGTTCTACTTTCATGTCAATTCTTTCAATTTCCTTTTTGTTATGTTGGGGTATGATCTCTATATCTATCATACTGGAATATTATGTTCATATGATGAGATACCCAATTTGATCTCTTCAATTCAGTATTTTGAAGTTTTATGTGGCGCCGTTAGGCTGCCGAATTTTTAAGTGGTTCTTCACCCTTCTCGTTTTGAAGTTCTACTTTCATGTCAATTCTTTGAAGTTCCTTTTTGTTATGTTGGGGAATTATCTATATATCTATCATACTTAACTCTTATGTTCACATGATGAGAGACCCTATTTGATCTTTTCAAATCATTTTTGTTGAAGTTTAAGTAATGTCGTTAGGCTGCCGAACTTTCATAAGAGAAATCTAATTTTTGTCTTCCTTCCATGTTTTTCATTTCAAATGGTATGTCCTTAAAATTTCATTACCATGATCATGTATCCTTCTTATTCTGTATATCTACTATTTTATGGGTCATTTATGAATGTTTGACCCATTTTACCTCTCTTTTTAATGTCTTCTAAAACCTCGTAACATAGCCGTTATGCTGCAGAATTTCAGTCTCAAAATGTCTCTCTCTTTTTCTAAAGTTATTTTATATTATTAAGTGAATACTCAAAGCTATTTCTTCTAAAGGGGTATTCAAATATATACCAAAATGTTCTATTTTAAATTCTGGGATTTACATACATGAGACCCACCTTCCTTTTCTGTGGGTTTTAAAGTGATGTAAAGATAATGTCTTTAAAGCAGTTTTAAAACGTTGTGATTAAGAAATGAAACCCATTTACTTTATGCTATATGGGTTATTTATGAAATGTTTGATGATGATATATGTGGCTCACATGATAATAAAGGAAAATTTAGGGGTGCACCCTGATAGCGCTCCAATGCATTGGGTAATGATGTAACCACTAGAGATTACAATTTTCACGATACCTTGGTGAATAACCTTGGTAATTTTCAAATGACACCTTGGGGATGGACCTTGGTGATATGTTCATGATTGTCTATGTTAAATGATGTAGCCACATTTTAAAGTTATGAAAAATGTTATTTTTATTATGATATGCCTCCTTATTTCATTCTCATGCCTTAAAGTTCTTTTTCATGACCTTATTGAAGTATCTCAAGTTCACATGTAAAACATTTCTCTTGTTTTCCTTACTGGGATTTTTGCTCACCCTTTCTTTTGATGTATGCTCCCAGGTTATGTGATGAAGTAATGAACCTAGTATGAACATGAGGAGAATCCTTTCAAGTGTTTTAGAAGAATGTTTTATGTTTTCATGTTTAAAGTTCCTGGTTTCCAAGACACTAAACCTTAAAGATCCTCGGTTTTGTAAAATGTAATGAAAGTTTATGTGATAAAGAGGCGGGATGCTATAGTTGGTATCAAAGGATGGTTTAGTTATTTGTGGAAATTAGGATATGAAAAATCTAGGAATAACCCTATAGAAAAGTTTAAATATAGGAAATCTTCCTGGTATTTTGGTGAGTATTGAGTAAGGGGTTTCCAAGAAAATACATCTCTGTCTGGATACGAGCAGGTAGAGGTGGCTCTGGCACAGATGTACATAGGGGTAAAACCTGAAAACACCGCTTTGAGCTAGACTCGAATAGGAACTGGTACACGACAATGGGCCTTGCTGCACTCTTGGTTACGAAACTCCCAGGGGATATGCTTTGGTAAATTCATAAGCTTAGTATGAACCATTATTAAAGGAACAAGGATAAAACAAAATAAAGATTCACATAAGAATATATGATCATGGATAACCTAGATTGGAACCCAGGGGATCACAAGTTAGGATATACTCTTATTCTACATGTTTATCCTTTTATGCTTAAAGTTTCCTTTTCATGATTATTAGCTAAGTAAAAAAGCCCCTAATTATAGTTTCTTTTCTTAGTTAATGGCGGGAAATGGAAGAACATGTCCCCAAAACCAATGTGATAGGAAATGCGACGATTGTCATATTAATATGACAGAGATGATTAGGGGGTTAAAAATGATTATTATTTTGGAATATGTTCACTATTTTGGGGACCCTATATGATCGAGGTAAATAGATTACTACGGTATTTCCATTGAGGAGTAAGGTTGACTTATATTTTGAAGAATCGATGAATTTATGGTGGACTTATAGTAATTTAGGTTACTTATGGGAATGATTAACCTATCTTGGGTAAAATATGCTTAGTTTAGATAATTTTGTTATAAGATGTTAGGAGTGGTTGATGTTGTTTGGAGATGAACAATGAAGTTTATTTTGGAAGACTATGTTATCAAATCCTTCTTGTATTTGGGTTTCAATCATAGTTTGGTTTATTTTGAGGAATTTTAAGGACCGTTATTTATGGGATGGTCTATGATGAACTTTGGGTATTTCCATGGAACATTGAAGATTTAAAATTAGTTTCCATTCCTATGGGATTCTTCCTTTTTGAAGAGTTGTTTAACCTTACCCTTTCTGTTTTTGGGATAATGTTTAAAGATAGAAGAAATAGATAGTTAATCTTTTGTGGATTATGTGATTCTCTAGAAGATGATTCTTATGTTTTGATGAGACCAAGTAGTTTTGAATGCTCATCGTTTGGGAGAAAAGATTAGTTTTGGTAGAAACTTATTAAAGGGTGAAACTCTACATGAAGGTAGATATAATTCCTTATGTTTTTGTTCTATGTTGTAAATGAATTCCTCAAAATTATGAAAAGGAACGTAAAACAAAAACTTTGATGGTTTACGTTTCCTACTAGGTAATCAAAGATCGTTTACACACATCATAAGTTTGGGATTTTCTTATGGTTAACTTTCTCCTAATCACGTTCTCTGTCACTCTCCCTCAGAACTTGACCCTTTGTTTTCTCCTCCATGTCCATGTTTTCCTACATGGAATCCTAGTGTGGGCTAACTCGGGTGACCTTCGTACTTCCCTTTCTTTCTTTTAAAGTAATAGTTTTACTGACTCCTTTTCCGATGTGGGACTTTCAATGAAATTTCAAAACCTAATTTTAAAAAAAAATTGCAAGGACGCAATTTCTTAAGGGGGGAAGATTGTAACAACCCGAAATTTGGAATAAATCTTGTTTCCTAATTTTATGTGTTATTTTATTTTTTTATACTCAACAAAAATGTTTCATTTGATAACATGAGTATAATTAAAATGATACTGTTGGTTTTTGACTGTTATATGACCATTGGTCAATATGACCACTAGAAACTAAACGTTTTGATTATTGTCTCTAAATACAAGTAATCTTGGTTAATTAATATAGAAAGAAGATTTGATGGCCTCACCCAGTAGTCTTGGACCAATCGAAGCCCATCTAACAGAACTTGGGAAGGAGGTAGCACCATTGGGCTTTGCTCTGGACCAAACCCAAGCTGAACTTCATCGTATAAAGCTAGAACGGGATCGCCTTCGCGAGAAGTTCAAACTGATAGAAATTACTACTCGTGCGATGTTGGCCGAGCCTCCCTCAGATTCTCTCACCTTAGCACACCTTACACTTAGGTCCTATGCTGGTTTGATAAGGGGCTATGTAAGGAGACCGTAACTGCCTTGTGTAATCCTTTATTTTAAATAAAAATTGGGATTTCTTCTTATGATGAAGTTTATGAATTTTCAAATGACCGGATAAATATAGTATGCATATTTTTGATGAATTTTAGAAAAAGGATATTTTAAAAATGGTTGTGTAAAACTTAAATAATTAAAAATGTGTAATGATTTTCGAAAAATGGTCTTCTACAATTATGTTCAGTACGAAATTTAGAGTCTAATAAGATCAACTTAATTTTTGATGAATAGTAAATTATGAATAGTGATTTTATGAGTAGGATTAGTAATGTGTCCAAATGGATTAGTAATCTCACTTAAAGAAAGTATTAATATAATCTAGGCACCTTGATTAAGTAATGTGATTCAATAAAATGGTTAAATAACGGTTTCATAAATCATTATTCAAGTATTAGTTTTTTCGGGTGAATAGTGTTTTTATTTAAAAATTTAATTAAAAATATTTAGATAATTATTTTTATAAAATGGATTTCATTTTTGAACTCAGAGCACCGATATTATGCTATGGTAATTTTTGGGGTTTTTTCTGAAAAAAATGAATTTTCAGTGAATAGTGCTTTTATTTAAAAATTAAATTAAAAATATTTAGAAAATTATTTTTATAAAATGGAGTTCATATTTGCAATCAGAGTGTTGATTTTTGGTTAAGGTGAAATTTTGGGATTATTCTGAGAAAGTTGAATTTTCGATGAATAGTGAAAATACAGTTTTTAAGTTACGGGTGTTTAATGACATCATTAAATGATGTATTAAGTTTGTAATCAATATGTTCGAATTATGAATAGTGAGATAAGGTATGAGGTGTCCCAAGTGGCCAATACCATGAGAAAATACCATGGGCAATCCCATGGTTTTTCCAAAACCACTAATGAGGTGTCCCTTTGCCATTAATGCCTTGTCCCCTCACTTTCCATATAAATACCAAGCCATCCTCTCATCCATTCGACTCCCCACTCTCCCCCAATGAAGTTCTGGTCTCATTACATCCCAAGGAGTCCTCCCATGGTGCCCCCAAGCCCTCAAGGTCCCAACCTTTGAGTTTTAAGAGTTATGTTTTAAGGTAAGGGATCCGACCTCTCTCTTTCATTTCAAGTAATCTCTTTTATGTCATTCCTTTTATACTCCATGTTCTTATGTTAGATGATGTTCTTTTATAATACTCTTACCTCCCTTTTCATGTTCATATAATTATAGATCCCCTCTTGCTCTCATTATTTCGTTTTATGAAGTTTTAAGTGGCGCCGTTAGGCTGCCGAAATTTTTGTAACGGATTCTTTCTCCCTTCTCATTTTTTTCAAGATCTATTTTCATGTAAAGTATTTCAAGTTCCTTTTTATTATGTTGGAGTTTGATCTCTAAATTTATAATACTAATATTTTATGATCATATGATGAGAGACCCCATTTGATCGCTTCAATTCAGTATTTTGAAGTTTTAAGTGGCTCCGTTAGGCTGCCGAATTTTTAAGTGGTTCTTCACCCTTCTCGTTTTGAAGTTCTACTTTCATGTCAATTCTTTCAAGTTCCTTTTTGTTATGTTGGGGTATGATCTATATATCTATCATACTTGAATCTTATGTTCATATGATGAGAGACCCCATTTAATCTCTTCAATTCAGTATTTTGAAGTTTTAAGTGGCGCCGTTAGGCTGCTGAATTTTTAAGTGGTTCTTCACCCTTCTCGTTTTGAAGTTCTACTTTCATGTCAATTCTTTCAAGTTCATTTTTTTATGTTGGGGTATGATCTCTATATCTATCATAATGGACTCTTATGTTCATATTATGAGAGACCCCATTTGATCCCTTCAATTCAGTATTTTGAAGTTTTAAGTGGCGCCGTTAGGCTGCCGAATTTTTAAGTGGTTCTTCACCCTTCTCGTTTTGAAGTTCTACTTTCATGTCAATTCTTTCAAGTTCCTTTTTGTTATGTTGGGGTATGATATCTATATCTATCATACTAGACTCTTATGTTAATATTATGAGAGAACCAATTTGATCTCTTCAATTCAGTATTTTGAAGTTTTAAGTGGCGCCGTTAGGCTGCCGAATTTTTAAGTGGTTCTTCACCCTTCTCGTTTTGAAGTTCTACTTTCATGTCAATTCTTTCAAGTTACTTTTTGTTATGTTGGGGAATTATCTCTATATCTATCATACTTAACTCTTATTTTCACATGATGAGAGACCCTATTTGATATTTTCAAATCATTTTTGTTGAAGTTTAAGTAACGCTGTTAGGCTGCCGAACTTTCATAAGAGAAATCTAATTTTTGTCTTCCTTCCATGTTTTTCATTTCAAATGGTATGTCCTTAAAATTTCATTACCGTTATCATGTATCCTTCTTATTTTGTACATCTACTATTTTATGGGTCATTTATGAATGTTTGACCCATTTTACCTCTCTTTTTAATGTCTTCTAAAACCTCGTAACATAGCTGTTATGCTGCAGAATTTCCGTCTCAAAATGTCTCTCTCTTTTTCTAAAGTTCTTTTATATTATTAAGTGAATACTCAAAGCTCTTTCTTCTAAAGAGGTATTCACATATATACCAAAATGTTCTATTTTAAGTTCTGGGATTTACATACATGAGACCCACCTTCCTTTTCTGTGGGTTTTAAAGTGATGTAAAGATCATGTCTTTAAAGCAGTTTTAAAACGTTGTGATTAAGAAATGAAACCCATTTACTTTATGATATATGGGTTATTTATGAAATGTTTGATGATTATATATGTGTCTCACATGATAATAAAGGCAAATTTAAGGGTGCGCCCTGATAGCACTCCAATGCATTGGGTAATGATGTAACCACTAGAGATTACCATTTTCACGATACCTTTTTGAATAACCTTGGTAATTTTCAAATGAAACCTTGGGGATGGACCTTGGTGATATGTTCATGATTTTCTATGTTAAATTATGTAGCCACATTTTCAAGTTATGAAAAATGTTATTTTTATTATGATATGCCTCCTTATTTCATTCTCATGCCTTAAAGTTCTTTTTCATGACCTTATTGAAGTATCTCAAGTTCACATGTAAAACGTTTCTCTTGTTTTCCTTATTGGGATTTTTGCTCACCGTTTCTTTTGATGTATGCACCCAGGTTATGTGATGCAGTAATGAACCTAGGATGAACATGAGGAGAATCCTTTCAAGTGTTTTAGAAGAATGTTTTATGTTTTCATGTTTAAAGTTCCTGGTTTCCAAGACACTAAACCTTAAAGATCCTCGGTTTTGTAAAATGTAATGAAAGTTTATGTGATAAAGAGGCGGGATGCTATATTTATGATCAGTATATATATCACACCTTTCACCATAAAGATAATTCATTAATATTTTTAATGAAAAAATTATCACTTTGAGCTCCAAATCCCGAGGTAGGTAATTTCTTTTGTGATTATTCAATTAGAATGAGGAATACACTACCAACTTTTCATTGTGCATGAGAACACATCCAATTCCTTTATTTGATGCATCACTGTATATCACAAACCCTTCTCAAATATAGGATAGTGTGAGAGAAATTTTATTGACTAACATTCTCCTCATATCCTTGAAATTTTCTTCACCTTCATCCATCCAAAGGAACTTGGATCCCTTACGCATCTACTTGGTTATTGGAATTGATAACCATGATAAATTTCTCATAAAGTGTTGGTAGTATCCATCCAATCTAAGAAAACTACAAATCTTAGTCATTATAGTTAGACTTCTATCTTTTATGGATCCACCGATATACCCTCACTTGTAATTAACTGACCCAAGAATGATCCTTTCTATAGTTATAATTCACACTTTCTAAATTTAGCATATAAATTATCTTTATTTAATGTTTTCAAAACAATCCTGAAATGATCTTTATGATCTTCCTTTCTCTTATAATAGATGAGAATATGATCTATAATGACTTTAAAAAACTAATCAAGGTAATCTCTAAAGACCTTATTCACTAGATTCATAATTATATTGGGGGAATTGGTAAGTCCAAATGAAATAACTATAAATTCATAATGTCTATACCTAATAAATAAGGTTATATTATATATATCATAATTTTTTACCCTTAAATGGTGATATCTAGATTGATAATAAATCATGGAAATGTATTGAGATCGACATAGTTGATTAAACTAGTCCTCAATATGGGGTATAAGATACATTTTCTTGATAGCGATCTTATTAAGTTATTGATAATTAATGAAAATGTGCACTAACCCATATTTATTCTTAATAAAAAGAATAGGAACACTCCTTATTGATACACTGTCATGTATGAATATTTTTTCTAGATTCTAATAGAGTTTCTTCTTTAGTACCTACTACTCAATTAAGTCCATTCTATAAGAAATATTTGAAATAGTTATAACACAAGGTACAATTTCTATTGAAAAATGAACTTTATAATTCACAGGAATACTATACAACTCTTCAGGAAATAAATCGATATATTCCTAAACAATAGTGATATATTTTAGGTTGAGTTTATACCTAAACATTTGCAATAAATATGCCTCATGAATAGGTAGTCAGACCCATTTAACATAATTAATTTCCATTATAATTTCATGTTCATCCTTACACTAATAAATGATCATAGGTTGATTTATAATATTAAATTTAACTTTATTTTTATAAAAGTTGGTATGGGATCTACATAGAGAGAGCCAATCTATGCCCAAAATCACATAAAATGTGGTTATAGGGAGACTAATACGATATGAAGGAAACACATTCTCACAAAATTTTATCAAATATGAGATGTAGACCTAAGATGAAATCATTGTACTATTATAAATTTTCACCGATAAATAAACATATAACCATTGAGGTGTCCATACGATACTCTTGAAAAATTATTTAGATATAAGAATGGGTAAAACCAAATTAAATAAGACATTTGAAGTTATAAAGTGGATTATAAGTGTACCATTCACCACAACATTCTCCTTACCCACTTTATCAGTTGTGATTTCTTAATCCTTCCCTTTGTCCTTTGACTTAAGAGGTTGTTGATGCTAATTGTCCTCATTAAACCGTAGATTCATGCACTAATTGGAATAATATCTATACTAATTACAATTATAGAATTGAAGTGTGGGTGGCACATTCAGTTGAGATTTCCCTCTATTAATTTCATTAGATGACCTCTTCACATTACTTAGATATTCATTTTATCAATGGAATTGTAAACTATACTTAAAACATTTATCGGTTCACTTAAGGAAATTTCTTCTTTGTTTCTTTATACACTTTTAGTATAAATGAAGATTAATTTTCTTTCCTTCATGGGTTTTACTAATTTAATCTCTTGGAAAATCCAATTTTCACTTCTTATCCCCAAAACCACTTGAACAATAAGAGTCTCTACTCTCTATTTCTACATTAAGATCACATAAAATGATTTGTTTATAGATATGAAAGTCTCTTATAACCTATTTGTTTCAAATACTTGGTATTAATACACTAATTAATCAATCAATTTAAATTTCAGGGTTAATTATAAATTCAAAACCATACCTTGAAAATATTATGAAATTTTCATCATTGGTACCAATGGATTCATCATCATTCTGCTTGAGTTCAATGAATTTCTTATCCATTTTAATCTAAAACCTTTAGGGAAAATACTTATTGAAAAATATATTCTTAAACTATTCTCATTTCATATAGTCAATTTCTTCCCCTTGACTCATATTATTGATAAGAGTCCACCATTGACCAGCTTCACCTTTCAAATAATACATAGCCAACACAACCTTCTCATGTTTTGAGCACTAGATAATGAAAAATATATTTTCTATAGCATTGATCCATTAATAAAAAATAGTTGAATTATATGACCCACTAAATGAATGAGAAAGTTTAAAAATAAAAGTCTCAGTGGTGAGTTATTTATTCTTTGGAAATTTGGAAGTTCATAATGATTCATATTACTCTTAATATCTTGAGAGGGTTGGGTGACCAAAACCATAGTATTTTTCATCCCAAATTCCTTTCCATCTAGTTTCCTTGGAGGACAGTCATTACATTATCCATCACATTCATTGTTAAAAATATTCATCATAGTTCCATCCAATGACAAAACCAAAAATCATAGCATGAGTATAAAGAATCAACAATGAAAGTGACCAGTCATATAATAATGGAAATAATTACATACATTTCCTAATTTATGACATATTCTTATCAACCCATTCCATTCTAGATTTCAATCTATTATTTATATGGTCATTTACTATTATGATTTTTGAACTAAATATATTCAAATACCAAATAATAGTTCACAAATAGAAAGTGAAATAACCAATATAAATCCCTCTAAAGTTTCAAACAAGGTGTGCAATTAGGCATCTTTATCATGAACTGAGTGCAAATCGAGTTAATTCCAAAACATCCATTTTTAAGGGTTATTACACCTAGGGGAATATTTACTAAAGCCTGTATCCAATTGTATATATACAAATAGTGATATCAGTTATAGAACCCACACACTCCACACTTTTCCAAAATTACATGATATTTCCTATATTTAGGATTATCCCTAGGGTTCTCATTGATGTTTTCTAACCCTAACCCCAAAAAATAACTAAACAATGATTTTATACCAACTATGTTGACCTGATTATCACTTATACAAATATAAAATAATTTTATATGAATATTCATTATATCTTACAATAATACATTATTGAGAACTGTAAAGGTTTAGTATAATTAGAGACTCGATACACAATCAACTTATTTTCTATAATATGTTCAATATCCCCCAATTATTTTTTCTAACATTGTACACTTCTTAGATATATCCTATTTAAACCTTTATTAATTATTTGGGGAAATGGAAACATAATAATGGGTGAGATCAGATGATATTTAGAGACCCAATTTTTTCTAGTAAGAATTTGAAATATTTCTATATAGATTTATAGAGTTAGGCACTGAGACGACATACGATTTTGAGGCCTGGTGTGCTTGAAATTAATTTTATAAAAACATTAGATATATTTTATATTATGCACACACATTTCTTAAATAAAATGAGATAAATATTAAATGGGATATTATTCAAGAAATATGATACCATGGTAGAGTCCAAAATGTGTTGTTTACCCTAGGCCTGACCTAAAATAGGTCAGTGCGGGGCATTCCGATATCTTGCCTGTTGGATGTACATTCAGTGGATTAATTAATTTACTAAATAAATTAATTCATTTAACTTAAACTATTTTCCTAAAAATAAATCATCTTGGGGAATTACCTTGGGTTATCCTCATAATCCTAGAATCTCCAACGATGCTCTTCTTCTCCTTCCATTGGTAGATCACATCGGATGACGACGAAACTCCAGATCAGATCATATTAGAGTGTAGTGAACATAATGATTTCCTTTAATCATTAGTGAGTGCATTATTCAATGATAAATTATCCAATATTCATGTAGGGATCTCCAATTTGTGTTTTACACCTTTTTTGATTAAATTTATTGGGAAGAATCATCCTATTTATAATCTGTGCTAATTGTTGTAAAATTTCATGTTCCCATGTAACGGATTAATTGGTTATTTCAATGTTTTATAAAATAAAATTCCCCATTATTGATCATTGGAAAATAAATCTTGGAAAAGATCATTTAAAAAATTGTTCTTCTATCTTTCCTCCTCAATTAATTTATATTCTTAACTATTTGGACCCCGCTGTCCGGATTCGACGTTGCCAAGTAGTACTAAGCCTGATCAGACCCCCAAAATGGTAACATATTCATGAGTGAGGAATGGATCTATTAATAAAGCATATATCTAGGGTGGTTGTGGGATGTAGAAGATCATTTTGATGACCAGGGATTGAGAAATTAAAGTTGGAAGGATTATGGCTTGTTTAGTGTGAGAGGCATGTACAACATCACTCATAATCACACTAGATTCGAGTTTTCGGCCACTGGAGGTCCATAATCCAATGGACGATGATAGATCCACAAATAACGAACAAAATTGAGGTCTGATATAAAGGTGGAATACCATATTCAAGGCGCGAATCATGGATCTATGATTCTAGACAATTATGGGTTACACGCCATGTAGTTTGAAGAACACATGGTGTGTCGGGACATGGCTACGACAACTAGGGTTTTAGATATTTATAAATATTCCATGGCATATAGCCCTCCTACATGCTATGTATCTCATCCCTGGGTGGATGAGCCATGTGATGGACCACACGGGTGGGACTCCATGTGGGAGTATACAGCTAGGCACACGACCATGTACCAAAGTACATAGACACGACCATAGCACATGGGAGACACCCCATGTGAAGCAACATGCCATGTACTAAAGTACACGAACATGATTTGAGTATACAGACATGGGATTAAGAAAACAAACTAGTTCTGGATAGCTAGGACATGATGTGTAGTATACCTTCAAGGCATGTACTTCTACATGGATTGGGAGCCATGTGATGGACAAGGACACGACCGAGCTGTGTAGTGGGACCACACACCACGTGGGTCCCCTCACATGCTGTGTATTCCTTCTTTCCTTTTGAGGAAACTTCAAGATTCTGTATCTATTTAGTTTGAACTCAGATTTTGGACTATGAGTATCCTATACTGAGTGTTTTTTATGTAGAACGTTATTTCTCCCATGGTTGTGGATTTAGAGATACCATGTGGAATTTTTTAGGCACAACTCTTGGTTAGGTGATGCTTGATGACGACAATGATCACTCTAGATCACCAGTGGAATCCTGAGTGGAACCCTCCAGCTGGACTGGGTATGATTTCTCCATGAATTTTAGAGTGGAACACTCCAGCTATACTGGACATGAGTCCTCTATATAATTTCAAGTGAAACCCTCCAGTCAAGCTAGGAAAGGGCCCTCGAAGACTAGAGGGGAACCCTCCTATCATCACAAGGCATGGGTCCTCTATAGACATCTAGAGTGAAACCGTTCATCTAGGCTAGGAATGGGTCCTCTATCGATTCCTAAGTGGAACCCTCTAGTTGAGCTGCGTATGGGTCCTAGATAACATCTAAACTAGAACCCTCCAACTGGGATGAGCATGGTTCCTCTACCCCCCAAAGTGGAACCCTCCTGCCTGGTAGGGTATGGGTCCTCCATCTACTATGAGAGTGGAACCCTCATATTGTACCAGGGCATGGGTCTTCTACCATGATATTGTGGGCTATTGATTGTGCAACATAGTGATGAATCATGTCTTGACTAGGATGGTTACTTTTAAGGAGGTGCGTGAGATACTAGGCATCATTGATGGAGTTTTGGAATTGTGGGTGACTCTTATTCTTGGGATGAGTTGTGAGATGGGGATCCCATTACTCTCTCTCATTTTGGGTTCTTTTGATAGATCACACACACACACACATATTCTTCTATATCCATACCCTTGGATTTGGTTACTCTATTTCCATGAGAGGAGAAGTCTTGAGAGGTATTCCATGTGATTTACATGTTTATATTCTGGTGGTTAGATGAGTCTACTCTCCTAATATAGGTAGAAAAGACTCAATGTGTGGTTCATATACTCACTGTGTTTAGCCCCTTGTGCTTGGATGAGGTTACTCTCTCTTGGTTTGAGGTAGTTTCGGATTGAGCCTCGACTTGGGTCGGGTCGTAATAGATTGGTATCAGAGCAGTTCATTCCTAATGATGTGTCTATAGTAGTCCCCTTATGATGATTTTGTTGGGATTATGGAAATAGTGTCAGAGTGTCTCAAGTGTAACTCTTGTGTCAGGGAATCCAATGATAGTACAGGTAGCTGACATGTCCATTTACAAGGACCTTGGCTACTTGCTAGTCGACTCAGCATACCGAGACATTGGTTGCAGGGATAAATGGTACATGAATCATATAAGATTGAGCCTTTTACTGCCCTTCTTGAGTCAAATCCCCATTATATATATATATATATTCTTATTTGACCATGGTATATCTTGATTAATTTTTAGGATGCCTCCACGATGATAGCCAGCCAAGATAACAGTTCTGAATCGTGATGATGATCTGATGAGTAACGAGGCCTCAGTTTAGGGTCCATCCCTCAAGCTTCTTCCTATAGGTGGAAAGGTAGTAGTAGTTCCACCTAATAAGTAGTATATCATTTCAATAGCATAGGATGATAATTCATGAATTCTTAGCACACTCCGTGAGTTCCAGCACCAAAGGCCTCTGAGGTTCTATGGCGAACTAGATCCTCAAGTAGTAGAGGATTGGATAGAGTCATTGGTCTATATCATTAGGATTATTCAGACCATAAAGGATCAAAAAATTGTACCAACAACTAGAATTTTCCATGGAGTATCTGGGTTCTGGTGGAGCGTTGTTATATAGATGCAGGATGTGTCAACACTCTCATGGCCCGACTTCCAGAAGAAATTCTGTGAAGAGTAATACCCTTCATATTTGTGCTCATTTTAGATTCAAGAGATTATTTCTCTACAATAGAGAGGTATGATGGTGGATTTGTACCCAATGAGGTTTATATAACTTACTCTACACTCCCCAAACTTGATTTATGATGACTACTACTGATAAAATAAGTTTGAGCAGGGAATCCATAGAGAGATTCTTTCTAGCGTGGTTCGCTTGTGCATCCCTACCTATGTCAGGGTACTAGAGTAGAAACTAGTGATAGAGAGATTTATTTCAGAGGGATACCAGGAAACTAGAGATATAAGTGGTCATCATAGGGCTGAGTCTTCTATAGTAGATAGCAGGCACCAGTCAGTAGGATCTCAGTGTAGGATATCCTTTCACCATTAGACTTAGGTGTTTGGTCGTGCAGTATAGGGATAACACAAAGCACCAGGGAATACTGGAGAGGGTAAGTGATTTTCTTATGATGATAATGGTTACATATCAAATGGATACTTGACCAAACATGATGAGGAGAACATGTAGGTAGTTGAAGGACCACCATGGAAGAGGTAGTGCTATGACCAAGGATCTCCCAGGCGAGGGAAGGGTGGTCCCCAGGGAGGCGAAGATGGAAGAGGATTAGGAGGATCTATGGTTGGTGGAAGATTCTATGACATCCTTCCACCACCACCATATGGTATCCCATGTTAGGCTCAGGGAGCTGTCGGTCATGGCTACAAACACCTACAAGCTTTGGAGACTTATGGCCCCATAACACACAAGATGATTAGAGGTACGATCTGTTTTTATTCTACTCTTTACTCAGTATTAGTAGACACAGGATCTATTAATCCCTTAATCTATATAGTCCTGGTGTGGGAGTTGGAGATCATATTTGAGGCACTATCCTAGAAGTTATGTTTTGAGGTTCCTGTAGGGAATTCTTCTTCTGTATCTTTTATCTGCTGTAAATGAAAACTATTTCTTGGTGGAGAGAGATTCACATGGGACCTTTTGGTTACCATGATGGAACCCTATAACGTCATCTTGGGTAAGGATTGACTATCCATGGTTTGATCCTAGATCTACTATCACTAAAGACAAATAATATGCCTATGCATTTATGGGACAAGATTCATCTTTATGGGTGAGAGAGATCTCATGGAAGGATGAGTGAGTTCCGTGAGTAGGAGACTATAACACATCACCCATAAGTTAGCAAGTATATCCCTTGGTGAGTAAAAATATTTAGGGATTTGGATTCCTTCTATCAGAGAGGATTATATGGGAATCTTCCCTAAGGATGTTCCAGGATTACCTCCTAGGAAGGAGATGGATTTTTTATTGAATTTTATCCCAAGGCCACTCCGATATCTTTTTCATCATATTAGATAGCCCCTACCGAGCTTCGAGAATTGTAGTAGTAGTTGGAAGACCTTTGAAAGAAGAGTTTCATTAGTCCTAGTGTGTCCCCCTGGGAAACTCCAGTGTTTTACTTAAAAAAAGTAGATGAGAGATTGCATCTTTTTGTAGATTATCGTCACCTAAACCAAGTCATGATAAAGAATAATTTCTCCTTGTTGAGGATTAATGGCCTCTTTGAAAAGTTTCAAAGAACAAGATGGTTCTCAAAGATCAATATTTTTTCTAGCTACCACCAGTTGAGGGTTCTCGAGGTTGATATTATGAAGACGGAATTCTAATGTTTCTATAGACACTATGAGATTCTAGCAATTCCCTTTGGTGTGATGAATTCCCCCACTATATTTATGGATTTGATGAACCAATTTTTCCAGCCATACTTGGACCATTTTGTGGTCATCTTCATTGAAACATACTCATATTATTTTCATCATAGAGGAAAATATATAGCACTTGAGATTGGTTCTATATTTTCATTAGGAGCACTATATTTATGGGAAGCTCTCGAAGTGGAAGTTCTGGATTCATGAGTTTCAATTTATGAGGAATGTCATTTATGAGAATGGTTTGTCCATGGATCTAGTAAATATCGATGCTATGCTTTATTGGGAGCCACCCAAGAGCATGGAAGAGGTGCAGAGCTTTCTTGTCTTAGTGGGGTACTATTTAATATTTGTGGTAGACTTCTCTAGAATTGTAGCCCATTTGACTCCCCAGAATTGGAAAGGGAATCCATTTACGTGGCCTAAGCTATGCCATAATTCCTTAGAGAAGTTGAGGATAAGGATGATGAGTTATCCTATGTTTAGAGTACTGAAGGAGGGAATGGATTACTTAATGAATTTTGTTTCCTATAGATATGGTCTTGGTTGCATGTTAATTCAGCAATAGACCTTTATCACATACGGTGCAAGGTAGTTGAGACCCCAAGAGAATAATTACAAAAATCACAACCTAGAGATGGTAGCAGTAGTCTTCACTATGAAGATGTAGAGGCACTATATTTCAGGGGAGAGAATTATAGTTTACTTCGACCATCAGAGTCCTAGGTACGTCTTCAAACAGAGAGACTTGAACCTGAGACAGTGGCACTAGATTTTGTTCCTAAAAAACTATGAATTCAAGAAATTATGTACTCTGGGGAAGGGAAATGTGGTAGAATATTCCCTTTATAATAAGTCCTAGGCTCATTTGGTGTAGGAGGCTTCAGAGCATTTGGCATCCCTGTAGCTGACCCTAGTGGAGTATGAGGGTATAACTTTTCTGCAGTGATGGGGTTGACTACTTAGCTTCTTTAGCATGTGAGAGAGTCTTATCTGGGGGATATTGATTGTGAGGTATTAAATGACCATATATCCATAGGTGGATCACCAGATGAATATTATGAATGAGGTAATCACATCATCTTTTTCCATGGCTGGATGATGGTTCTAGTCATGATGTGGGTAGAGGTGATGTGGGAGCTCTACACTTCCCCCATAGATGTACATATAGATGCAGGTAAGATGTATAGAGACATTCAGTTGCAATTTTTGTGGTCCTACATGATATGGAGTGTATTTGAGTTCATCTCTCAGTGCCTCACATGTCAACAGGTGAAGACTGAGTCCTAAGTTCAGGTAGGTTTTTAATAGCCCCGTGAGATCTTAGAGTAGAAGTGGGATCATATATATGTGTACTTTGTCATAGGGGTTCCAAAAATAGTGACGGTCCATGATTCCATCTGGGTGATAGTTTACCAACTCATAAATTTGGCACAATTCCTTACTATTAGGGAGTAGAGTTCGTTGGAGAGTTTAGGAAAGTTGCATGTACAGAAAATCATTCACCTTCATTGGGTGACCTTGATAATAGTCTTTGTTCGTGACATGTGGTTTACATCAGGGTTTTGTAGAGGCCTGTATGAGATATTTATGACCCAAATGAGGATGAGTACAACCTTTCCCCCTAGACTGATGAGAAGATTGAGCACACTATCCAAGCGTTGGAGGATATGCTAAGGGTTTTCCTGTTAGACTTCAGTCTAAGATGGGAGGATCACTTTCCATTGGTAGATTTTGTGTACAAAAACAAATATCACTCTACTCTCATCATGAAAACTTTTTAGGCCCTATAAGGGAGACCTTTTAGTTCACTGATATGTTGAATAAAGATCATTGAGAAATCTTTTATGGCCCCAGAGAAGGTGCAGGTAATGATGGAGAAGGTCCAGTTCAACTGTGAGTAGATAATGATGGCCTAGAGTAGGAAAAAATATTACACATATTGTCTTTTTAGGCCCTTGGAGTTTGATAAGAAAGACGAAATTTTCTTAAGAGTCTCCCCATGATGAGGATTACATAGGTTCGGCTAGGGTGGAAAGTTATCCCCAAGGTTCATCAGTCCATTAGAGATCATGTAGAGGGTTGGAGAGGTTGCTTACCACCTCACCCTGTCCCCACAACTGGAATGGGTGAACACTGTCTTTCACATGTCGCAGACAAGGAGATATATGCATGACCTTATACATGTCATCGATTGGGGAGAGTCTAACATCGAGGATGGGGACACCTTCATAGAGTACCAAGTAGATATTAAGGGTTAACAGGAGTGACCCTACAGGTATGAACCACACACTTATTCATGTGTTGTGGAAACATAAAAACATACAGGAGAGTTCCTGGGAGTGAGAGAGCCAGATGCGAGCTTAGTATCTTGAGTTGTTTGTTTAGTTTTACTTTTCAAGGATGAAAATCTTAAAGAAGGGAATGTTTTAGAGACATTGTTTTTGACTTTTAAGACTTTGAAATATTTCTATATATATTTTTAGAGTTATTCACTATGATGTTGTGCGATTACAAGACCCAATGTTCCTAGGATTAGTTTTATAAAAATATTAAATATATTTTCTATTATATGCACAAAGTTATCAAATAAAATGAGATAAATATTAAATGGGAGATCATATCAAAAATCCATGCCCATGGTTGAGTCTGGAATGCAGTGTTTACAATTGGCATGACCTAAAATAGGTTAGCCTGGGGATTTTGAACATCTATCCAATTTGAGGTACATTCAATGGATTAATTAATTAATTAATTAATTAATTTGACGTAAACTGTTTCCCTAAAAATACATCGTAATGGATAATTGACTAGGTTTATCCTCATAATCCTGGAATCTCCAACAACTCTCTTCCTCTCCTTATTCTAGAAGATCACATCAGATGATGATGAAACACTGGATCAGAGAAAATTAGAGGGCAGCAAACACAAAAACATCCTTCAATCATTTGTGAGCACATTCTTTGACATTGAATGATCCAATATTCAAGTAGGACTCTCCAATTTGTGTTTTATTCCCTTTTTGTTTAAATTGATTGATTAGAATCATCCCATTTATGATCTGTGCCAATTGTTGGACCATTACATGTACCCATGTAATGATTTAATTGGTTATTTCATTGTTTTCTTACCCCATATGTCCCATTCTTGATCGTTAGACAAGAATTCTTAACAAAGGTAATTTAAACAATTTTTCTTGTGCACTTATCCCTCAATTTCTTCATGAGATTCACCTATTGGACCCTTTAGTCCTGATTCGACATTGTTGGGCAGTACCGAGCCCGGTCAGACCCCCATAATTGCAATAGAGTCGCATGTGAGGGACGAATCGATTAACCAGGAATAGATATAGGATGTTTTTGGGATGTATAATATCATTTTGACAATCAAGAATTGATAAATTGAAGGCGAAAGTATTAAGGAATGTGATGTGCCAGAGGTATGTACAAAATCACATTATATTGGAGTTTCAAACCATTAATGGGATGAAATATATTATAAGATGATAGATCCACAAATCATGAGCATAATCAAGGCTAAATCAAAAGGCAGAAGACTGGATTCAAGGTGAAAATTTTGGATATGAGATTCTGGAAAATTATCGACTACACGCCGTGTAGTTTGAAGAGTACATGGCGTTTTAGGCCTGAGTATGATGACTATAGTTTCAAAAGTTTATAAATATGGAATGATGTTTATCCCTCCTATATTCTGTGTACCTCATCCTCAGGTGTAAAATCTGTTTGATAGACCACATGGGCGGGACTCTGTGTGGGAGTACATGACCAGGCACATGGGTGTGTACCAAAGTACACAAACGTGACTATATTACATTTAAAGAACCCTATGTGATGCAACACATTGTGTACTAAAGTACATGGACATGACTTGAGTATACATACATGGAGATAAGGACATAGCCCGATCCTAGACAACTAGGACATGCCATGTAGTCCACCTATAAGGAATATACTTCTACATGGATTGGGATCCCTATGCTAGCTAGGGACATGGTCAGGCGGTGGAGTGGGACCACACACCATGTGTGTCCCCTCACATTCCATGAACTACTTATTTCATTTTTAAGATACTTTAAGCTTCCATATCTTATTCTTTTGAACTTTGATTTTGGCCCGCGAGTAGCCTATCCTGAGTTTTTTCCACATAGAACATGATGGTTCCATTTGTTGTGAATTTTGAGATATGATGTGGAATGTTCTAGGAATGATGCTTGGTTAGGAGATGCTCAATGATGGCAGTGAGCGCGTAGGATCACCAGTGGCATCCCAAGTGGAACACTTTAGTTGGGCTGGGCATGGGTCCTCGATGACTTTTAGAGTGGAACCCTCTAACTCAGCTAGGCTTGGGTCCTCTATAGACTTTTTAGTGTAACCCTCCAGTTGAGCTGGGCATGGGTCCTTGATGACTAGAGTGGAAACCTCCTGTCAGCACATGGCATGGGTCCTTTATAAACTTATAGAGTGGAACCCTCCTGCTGGGATGGTCATGGGTTCTCTACCAATTCTCGAATGGAACCCTCCTATAGAGCTGGGCATGGGTCCTCCATGACTTCAGAGTGGATCCCTCCAGCTATGTGTCCTTTACCCCTATAGTGGAACCCTCCTACCGAGTAGGGAATGGGTCCTCCATCGAATATCTGAGTGGAACCATCTTATTTTACAGGGGATTGGGTCCTCTACCTATAGATTTTGGCCCCTTAACTATGCGACAATGTGATGAGGCATTTCTTGACTTTGATAGTTACCTTTGGGTAGGTGCGTGAGATGTTGGTCATCATTAATGGACTTTTGGAACTATATGAGACTCTAGTTGTTTTGGCTAAGATGTGAGGTGGAAATCAAATTACTCTCTCTTATTTGGGTTTCTTTTGATTGGTAATATATATATGTATATATATATATTCTTTTGTATCCATAGCCTTATATTTGGTTACTCTCTTTCCATGAGAGGCGAAGACGCAAGAGGTATGCCATGTTCTTTCTGTGTTTACCTTCTCATGGTTGGACGATTCTAATATCCTACTATAGGTGAAAAAACTTGATGTGTAGTTCATATACTCACCATTTTGATCCCCTTGTTCTTGGACAAGGTTACTATATCTTGGTTTGGGGCAGTTGCGGCTCAAGCCTCGACTTGGGTTGGGTCGTGATATGCTCAGTAAGGGTAAACATTGGAGATATCAACTGATAATAAAGTGAGAATAATATAATTATAATGGTAATAGAAAATAATCAAAAATTATGAAAACATACCCAACAAGTCATTTAACATAAACCCTAAGCCTTGTTATAAAGTTTTTTTATAAAAAAATAAAATAGTTATAAGAGTTTTGAATCATAAAAAATCAATCACGAGCCATGAGATCATATCATAAGAATAAGACACAAAATTATGAAATACACATAAATAGAGAAAAATAATTTCCTTAGTCAAGGATAAATTTCAAGACCATTATATTTGAAATATTCCCATAGTGTATTGGGTTCACTCTACATTCCCATAAACATAGTGGACAGAGTCCCGTAGTGGATTGAGTTCACTCCCCATTACCTTTCATATTGTATAATAAGGTATCAATATTTCCTTAAATAATTGGAGGGATATATAATTTTTGGCCCACCCATCACATAATTAAAACCATATATATGTGTTTCATAAGATAAAACCTCATTTTATAGTGGTTTGTTTGATAGATGAAAAACAATTTTATAAAATAATTATAAATATGAATTGAAAAAAAAGAGAAAACATTCTATTATTTTGGTAACTTTTAAAAAATAAAAATTAATATAAAAAGAGGAGTAATATTTTATTTAAAAAATAAAATAACTTTTAATTGAAGATTCATGATTAAGAAATGAAATTAAGGTGTAAAAATCTATTCATGATTTTAATTTTTGAAAAACATTCCATTCACAATTTTGTAAATAAAGAAAAAATGTTCTGTTTAAAAATCAACATGAATATCACTTTAAAAAATTTGTAAATAAATTCAAAGATAATATAGAAATAACCTTATAAATCATTTAAAATTATATAATAAATTTTATAAAACAATTTTTAAGAACACAGATATGGAAGAGAAATATTCTCAATCGAAAAAGGAGAAATAATGTTAACTTTTCATAAAAACATGTTGTTATTCTTTTTAAGTAAAAAAGAGGTAAAATATGAAATCAATATTTCAAAACATATTATAACTAGAGGATAATAAAATATATGGGTTTTATAAGGTAAATTAAATAAAATTTCCCGTAATTTAAATTGGAAGATAAACACTCTGGATAAAAAGAAGATTGTATTATAAACCCTTACAAATTTTGTAACATTTGAATTAAAATATCATGAAAGTAATTACATTATATGGATTAAAAAATCAATATAATTTTCATGAAAATTATCATAAAATACATTCATACACAGTATATACCTCACAAAAAATAAATAAGGTTGTGAATTTAGAACATATCTCAATGAAGGGAAATTGATATAAGAAAACCATTACCTCAAGTCCCAACTTTATTCATACACACTATAATCTCTCTAAAGCTAGGTGATCTAATAATTGAATAATGGAACTCAATATTAAATAGTTTTGAGGTTATAAAATCATTTTCCAAATTATGGGTAAGTTTTTTTGGATTAAATTGGATCTATTGGCACCTTAAGATCCTGTTCGATTTATATTCTTCAATTGGAACTCCAATTAAAATGGATAGGAAAACTATGAAATACAATTTTGGATGATTTTACAAGGTCTTAATAGAAGTTTATCTTAATTCAAATATAATTAGGAAATTGGTTCTTTCCACACAAAATTATGTCTTGAATATTCATGTTGTTTATGAGAAGCTACCTCTCTTTTTTTTTTCTTGAAAGGAACTTGGCCACTCTAAAAGCTCATGCATGAATTTCTCAACCTGTTCAACTTTTTATAATACCATTAATGAAGCGCAAAAGTGTAAGAAGGGATTTTATACCCAATAAAATAATGTTGCTAATGATTCTTATCATAATGTAAATGTTTTTAGCCCTGATAGTAATGAAAATGAATTTTGGAAGAAGCCTCCTGATTCTTCTTCTCATGCCTCTTTTCATCAGCATGATCTTCTTAGTTATATATATGTTCTCCAAGGTAAGAACCCTTATTTATAAAATATTTCAGATGAGGTTGAGTGTTCATGTGATAATCAACCTCAAGGGAATGATATTTTTTAAGGTCTGGCTAGAGATAGAAAAATTTAATCTGTATCTTAGGTATTTCATTATTCTTTATCTGATAATAATCCAATTCAGAAGCAACATACTAGTAATGAATATGTTCAATTATTGGATAAAGGTATTTCATTACTTGTTCCTTTGGTTTATGGAGAGGATGGTTATCAACATAGGTCTTGGATGATGAGTGTTAATGAGGTTACCCTACCTCTAGTTCCCACCTTCAAGAATCAAAGTGAGGATACTTAGTTTTGTGATCCATTCTAGGATTTTATCTCAAATTATGATCCCATTAGAGTTGATATTTCTTCTATGCAAGAGAATAAAAAAATGGATTTTAATAAGGCCTTTGAGGAGGATTATAAATCCTTGTAATCATAAGTAAATGTGTAGATATTGACTCAAAAAAAGATGATAAAATTCAAGGGAGAAATTTTTCTTACAAATAAATAGTTATCCATGGAAGTAATATGGATAAAAAAGAAGTATCCCATAATCCTAGGATGAAGAGTAGTCCTAGAAAAGAGTAATCCAATCTCATGAATGTTTATAACCTGGATAAATCCTTTAGTAATAAATAATGTGGAGCACTCCAACAAGTTCCTCTCTTTGAGTTATGACTCTGATTGGTATGAACATGGTGTTTATTATTATGGTTATTATGATTTATAGTATTGAATTTCTTTAAACATTTTGTGAGTATTTGTTTTTATAAAGAGGGTAAGAATGATTTGTATAATCCCCTCCATCCTCTTACATTTGTGGTTCAGTTCAAAAATTATATCCTTGTACCTTGATCATGTTTCAATAATCTAAAAAATATTAATAATGTCATAAATACCATATTTATTCATTTTATTCACATTTATTAATCATCCATGTCAGACAGTGATAAAAAATAAATTACATCACTTTGTGGTGGTGGTAGTCCCCACATACACACTAGTGATGTTTTCATTTTTAAATGAATGGAAATAATGGAAAATGATAAATTATATTTGAATAATCATAATTATGTTATAAATATAATATATATTCATTAAATATATATATATAACCATCCATGAGACACGGTGATGAAAAATGAAATAAATCTCTTTATAGAGGTGGTAGTCTGCACATACACATAGAAACATTTTCATTTTCTATTAGATAAAAAGGTGGTAGATAATGATTTTTCCATCAATATAATAACATTTAATTATACCAGTGATACTTATTATATTTTTTTATGTGGTTATATAATATTTTTATGTGTTTTAAGAATAAATAAACTTAAAATAATCTGGTTAGGATAATTACTTCTTCTTTGGGTATCCTACTTTGGATTACACCTTAAGCCTTATTTAGTTGGTCTTTTGGTGATGAAAAAACTTCTAGGAAATAGGTAAGAGATTTGAGAATTGGTTTGGGTATATATTAATTGAGTTATGGTTTTCAATGTGTGTGGATAAGTGAGGAGAAGGGGTTCCCTTTTATATGTGAGAGGAGTGAAACCCTTGTATGGACCCTTAACTCTAAAATATTTTTAATTAATTATAATGAAACTCAATATTATTTATTTGAAATTTAAATATAATTTTTAATTTTTTTATTGAAGAGTTTTTTTTAGAATTCAGGAATGAGTTGGCTTTTAAAGTGTCATGGAGGGTGTCTGGGTTGGTTTGAAGTGGCCAGACTGTTAGAAGTACCAGAAACAGACCATTCATAATGTGACCATATAGGACATTCCATGAAAGGGTCAAGCATATGGGTTGTAACTTTTACTAGAAGTGGTTTATGGTGTGTAACTATGTTCATTCCATAAAACTTTTGGGTCATGCTCTTTTACGAGGGTCTTTTTTGTCTTTTCAATGGGGTGTTTATTTAAGGAAGAATTTGGGTCCCCCCTAGTTTTGTTCATCAAATGAGTGGGAGTATCCCTCTTTAGATCCTATTTACACATCTCTTTGGTTTGATTCAATTTGGGTGTTATGGAGGTGATTTTCTCCCAGTTTCAATGTATTATCCTTACCTTTCTGTTACCCTATTGATCTTTACTAATTTTGGATCGTTGGATAAAGTTTTAGAGGAATGATTTCACTAGAGAATGGAAAAATCATTGCAAATGATGAGTATTTCTTATGCCTTTAATAGAGGATGTTCTGAGAGGCCCTAAATAATCAATAGTTTCCTATTTATCATGAGGTGTTTTGTTGTTTTGTTGATTTTTTTGGGGGTTTATAGATTTTAGATGAAATTGCCCATTTAATTAGAGTTATAATTTGGGTATTTTACTTGGATTAGACCTGGAGTTTCCTTGGGAGTGGATCAAACCCCATTTTTCATGGTTTTTGTGTCATAAGACTGACCGAGGAGTTTGGATCCTATTATGTAAATTTTTAATATTTGTTTTAAATAGTTAATTAATTATTTTAATGGTGTTTATGGATGAGACAACTTATTTTAGACTTGATGAATGCTGTTACATGCCTATATGAGCTTTTATAATGTCAGTTGAGGTATGGAGCCTTGTTTTTTTTGAGTCTCTTGGTCAATTGATGGTTTTATGTTTTTTTTCCTTTATTAGTATATATTATTGAAGGATACATGGGTTAGATGAGTTTCTATAAGGTTGGTATGAAATCACATTGATGTAATAGTCAATATGGACTATATATCTTACTAAAAGGACCAATGGTGGTACCCTAGTAAAATTATTGATGATGACCCTCTTTATGGTTTTGATTTGTTGTGTGTGTTGGATTTCAAAGAGAAAAATGGATTTATTTTAACACTGAATTTTAGGAATAGATTTGATTTAATTGAGAATTTCAATGGAAAATGGGTGAGTTGGGATGTATTTTAATTTCATTTAAAAAAGTTGATTTCTAATAGATATTTTATGGTATTTTAGCCATGGGAAATGTGTAGGTAAAACAATAGGTGATGATTTTTTTAAAAATATTCTGTAAATACGATTCGACCTGGTTCTTAAAGGAAAGAAAAAGGGGCTTATCTTGAATTATTTTAGTCAATTTGACCATGTTTAAGAAATTCCTTATTCTCTAAATATTTTTCCCTTATTTTTCCTCTTGTTTGTGTTTTCCTGGCATGTACTTATTGCATGATGGGGCATGTTGTGTGTGTAGGACGTGTGATGACATTGATTTTGGTATCAAAGTGATGGATTGGTCTGATTGGGGTTTGATAAACCCATTATAGGGTCAACATGGGTCTATCGGACCCTAGAAGATGTTGAAGGACATTGTGACCAGACTAACAGATCAATATTGAGAGACAAAAGTGTGATAAAAGAACCCATTTAGTTTTTCTATGTAGTGAGGTGACCACAAGGACCCTGGTGTGTTCCCTAGTATTATTCTATCCCTAGAGAGGGTGTTTGTGAGATATGGTTTTGGGAAATTGCAGGTGCCACCTTAGGAAAAAAATCTATGGTGTGAGCCTGTATGGAAATTGTGATGATATTACATAATGATTTGAGAGGATGATCTCTACTATGCGAGACAAGTTTAGGAAAATGGATAATTCGATCTAGTTACATTGTACGATATGTTTTGGGTGGGATGTACTACCCAAAAAATATATATGAGATGCATGGGATACCTTAGAATATCTCATGGGATCTAGAATTAATTCCTGATTATTGGTTTAGAATGCCTTGGGGCCACCCCCTCTTTGATTCATTGTGAATACTGGTTTGGAATGACTTGGGAAAATATCACTTGGATTCAAATTGATTATCGATTTGGATTTCCTTGGATGAGAACCTTGGAATCAGGATAGGGGATAAAACCCTTCCATATGGCGTATGAGAATGTTTTGGATAGCCTTGGACATGTTACTTGGAATCTGAGTAGGGGATGTGACCCTCTTAGGTTGCCTTTAGGTGTGGTTTGAATTACATAGGAAATTCTTATGTGAATTATCTATTAAGAATGTGACAACTAGATTGAACATGAACCAGGTATTGGTTGAAAAGATTTTGCGAATGATAAAATAAAATTTGAAACTTTCCAAAAGATGTATGAAATTATTTGTTGATTTCATGGTAGGAATTGGTCTCTCCTAGGTGTTCACTCATATTCATAGACATCTGATACTGGATGAAGGAGGTATAAGTGGGTATCGAAGTGTCCTGGTTGGCACCCGATGACCCTACTTTTATATTTGTTGTGCATTGCATGTTACATTTCATGTGGGTGTATTGCACATTCACAAAAATATTATTTATATATGAATTGAATGAGCATCCACTTAATGATTATAGTACTCCGTATCGTTGAGGAATTGAGGGTTCCTTTTGGGTCATTGCACTCACCCCTACCTATGTACATGACATGGGTTTCGATGTACATGTTAGATCTTCCTGTTTTATTTCAGGAAAATGGTACCACTTTGATATGGACACTCGATATAGGTCTAGTAGGTTGTGGATATTGAGGATTTGGTATGATGATTATGTGAGTTGGATCAGAGACCACTATATTTTTAGTCTTATTTATTGTTCAACATGTACTATCTAGAGTGCCGTTTATATATATGATGCCTATTTTTTTTTATTCATATGATTCTACTACTCTATTTTGTACTACTTCATCATATTGGTAGTTTTAGGTATTTCTATTCTAGGTTGCGGGGGCCCATTGGGCTATTTATTTTTTGTTTATAGGTTTTTTGGATGTCTGATATATAGATGGGTCATGTCAAATTTTTGATAGTATTGGGAATGACACTCAGGCTTTATTTAGAGGGTATAGTCTCCCCACAAATATAGTTGTCCCTATCTACTTTTTAGTAGCCTCTGATTTATAGGGAGGCGCACCTAAGGTCCAGTAGAATACCTGTGTTAGAACCACTTGGGAGGCCCCAATCGGGGCATTACAAAGTGGTATTAGAGTAGTCACATGTGATTAGATAGTGTTGTTAGAGGTGTATTTAGGATGCTATGACTCAAGAGGTAGATCGAGAACATGCTTGGATAGAATTAAATTTGTGGAAACCCAAGTTTTTTAGGGATTCATAGCATTAGGATTGGGCACTCTAGGATGAGTGAGGTGTTGGGGTGGATTGGGAATCCCAATTTGGGATTGATGAGACTCTAAATGTGTTGTAGGTCTCAGATGGGAGCTAGTGAGTTGTTCATTCTTCATGGTAGTGGCATGCTAGGGGCATGGTACACATATACATATGGGAAGTGTTGTTTGACTTGTTTCCTTATTAGAAGTCATATTAATTAAAGAAACTTATAATATAAATGATTTTTTATCACATAATTTATAAAAGGTGATTATATTAATATGTATCTAATGAGATTCATTGTTTTATTAATTATGTTTTGTTTTCTTGGCTTCCATATGGTAATGGTTTTTGGGATTTTTTTTTGAGAAAACACCATTTTAATAAAAAAACCTGTTTTAGAAAGGAAAACTTATGTAGAGGCATGAGGTGTGGATAAGATGGTTTTAAAGTTGGTTCTATTTTTAATTATTTATAGAGTTGGAAATTTTTAAATGGCATTGGATTTTCAAGTTTTGAAAGAATTTATGGAAAATGAGTTTTGAAACTGAATTTCAAAAAATCTTTTGAAATTGGATTTCAAAATGGTTGTTTGAAAATGGGATCAATTTTTTGGAAAGTGACTAGATAGGTCATGGATCTTGGATGATTTGGGTTTCTTTGAAAAACCATTGGTTTCCAAGGGGTGTTTTGAATACTCAGGTGAGTATTATATGGGTTTAAGAAGAGGGAATATGTTCAATTACTTAAAGTGTCAACAACAACCTATATGGTGTTTTTCCATATAGATTCTTGGTGGAATTATACTTAACCAAACCTTGTAGATATAGTACATTCTCCATGGATCATCTTGAAATTATTCCTTATATATATTTTCTACTGGATGTGATTTTATCCTTAAGGGGTTAGTCTTATATGCTTATTCCCAATGAGGAATAGTTCCCAAGTAGGATGATGATTTGGCATGAGATACCAATTATGTGTGTATGGACAACCTAGGTGAGTGTTTTTGCTTGTGAGTTATAGAGTGATATTGAGATAAGAATAGATCCATTTATTGTTAGTGGTTTTATGAATGAGAAATGAAATTTGGGTTACACAAGAGAGCCTAAAACCTTGAGATGTGACTTATATGATCATGAATTAGGTTATGTGGATCAGTTGGTTATTTTGTGTATTCAGTGGATATTATGTGATTTTTTTGAAAGATTTGCATATGGAGATATCATGAGATGAATATATGATATTGGGATTGTGTACCTGGTTTTGTGTTTTTTTTGGGTATGTGGTTTGTACCAATTGAGTTTTTATTTCAATTGGTGATTCTTATGGTGAGAATCAGCATAATCCTCATATGAATTGATGGTGAACATTTTTGTTTTTGGGATTTATGGGTATGTTTAAACACTATCTTGGAGTGGATGATTGGTTTTTTGATTCAATGAGTCAATGATAAGGATACTCCTCTGGTTATTATCATTGTGTTGGTTGATGGATGGTTGAGAAGAAAGTGGGATGCTGGTGAGCGAGCATACCTGATTTTTAAATTTTTCTTAATATTGGATGGATTTTGTGTATTAGAGATAGAATCGTTTGGTGGTAGTGTGATCAAAGAGTGAGTTGGATTAGTGTAAAATTTGTTCTTATGGATAAAGTGTGATGGTTGGATGGATCGATTGAGGATCGATCTGTAATATTTCATCAAGAGTTTGGTTTGTACTCTAATGTTGTTGTTCAAATGACATAGATATTCCTTTAGGTGTCAGGGAATCATGATTGGGTGATGTGGTGATGCGTCACCAGGTGGGGTCAAGCTTACTTGAGAAAAGGTCAATCTGAATAGGGATGACTGATGATATTGTGAGATACTAGATGTGATGAGTTAAAAACCACATCAGGAGTGTCATTCGGGAGGTGGTTGAGGTGGTTCAAGGATCAAATCATAGTTTTGGAGAAAAGATAGTGTGTTTGGGATTTGTGTTTGGATTTGTATAGTGGGAGTGTGTTTGGAAATTTTATATGGAATGTGGCCTATAGATAGTGTTTTTATGATAATGGTAGGTCAGAGTTTTTGGTTGAAAGACCATTGAAACTTCTTAGGGATGAGAAGTGCTATGGTGGGGTATTTTTAAAGAACCACTCTTTTTCTAGTTGGGAATTTCATAATAGTTTTTATTATTTATTTTGAAGAAAGGTTTTTTTTATATATATAGGGATCATGATAAGTTTTAGAGAATTTAAAAATACATAAAATGGGTTTTGGATGGGGTTTAATGATTGGGTGGTGCCATGGTTGTTATGGAGGGTTTCATGGTAGGTTTTAAGTGGCTGAGCTACTAGAAGTACCAATAACAGACCATTCGTAGTGTGTCTATATGGTTCACGTGGTGAAAGGGTTTGGTAGAGGGGCTACCCATGATGTGAGATACATGAGGTGGATCGATTTTCACAGTGTAGGACAACTAATGAAGGAATTGGTTTGGGGCTAAGTAATGGATTATAGGTATGGATAGTGGATGAAAGTAATCAACCAATGATATAATAAGTGTGACCTACTACTTATACAACACATTTTAGTGACAGGGATAAAGTATCCAAACTACACAAGAACACACTTGGGTTGAAGCATGAATTGGGGGCTTTGTGATCTTGGATCACCAATCTAATTTGTAGGTTGACTAGTTAAGAATACAAAAGTGAAAGGGAAGTAACAAGGGGTTCCTCACAATGGAGGGGAAAAACTCATATAGTTTCACTAATACATACTTTAATTCCATATAAGAGACATGTCATTAGATATTTATAGTAAAATAGAGATACAACGGTCAAGGTTGTAGTACCTTAATGCCATAAATACTAAACTTACTCATAACCTTAAAGTCAAATAGATAAATTTTAATGAAGACTTTCTGAAAAGTAGCACATGGTTTAGGCTCATGGTTTTTGACTCAAGGATGTATAAAATATGCTTTCCACACATAGGTATTGACTTTATTTCTATTTCCCACCAGACTTGACTTTTTTCCCCCATGGATGACTTTTTGGATTCTCTAATGTTGGTGGGATTCCAAATTCATGGAACCATGTGTCATGAACTTTGATAGTCACATTTGGGCTTGAATAAGTGATATTATGGGCCCATTTTCTCCCTCTATGAAAGGGTACGTGTATTGACCATTTAATGTTTCAATATAGGCTCCCATTGTCTCTTATATCCTCTTAATCCTTCCATGTTTCCTTAGACCATGCAACTCAAAGTCCTCCACTCATGAAATCAATTTATCCTCCTTAACATGTTTCTCATCATCCCCCTCTTGAAGAGGAGTCTTCCTCGACACTTCATAATTTGTACCAAAAAACAGAGAAAGATAAAAATCATTGAAAGTATCACTTACTCCATAACCACCTAGAAAATATACCTTGTAAGATTTAATTTTAGTCTTCTTGAGCACTTGGAATAGTCTATCTCCACGTGGCATGAGTTTAGATTTTTGTTTTTCAGGGAATATATCCTTTTTCTTATGATCCATACTATGTCACTAGGATCAAACTACACTTTCTTATGAACCTTTTTCCATGAACAACATATTTCTGGGTCATTCAATTGATATTTTTCCTTTCCATTTCATGAATTTGATTGATAAATTTTACATACCTTTTACCATCAACATTAGTTTCTTCCTACAAAGGAAATGGAACTAAATCAATAGGGGAAAGGGGATTAAAACCATAAATAGTTTCAAATAGAGAAGATCCAATTGTAGAATGATTGTCCCTATTATATGAAAGTTTCACATGTTGAAATAACTCCCCCTAAATATTTAAATTCTTCTTCATGGTTGTTAGTAGGAGTGATAAAAATGTTATATTCACTAGCTTGTGTTTTTATTGGTTTGGGGATGGCATGTAGTGGAAAACAATAACTTCACCCCAAGATTACTTAGAATGGTATTCCAAAAGTAGGTATGTAATCAAGAACCTCAATTAGACACAATTGTTTAAGGAATCCCATTAAGCCTCACAATTTTTTGAAAGAATAAATGGGAAATGTTAAAGGTATCATTAGTTTTACTACAAGTAATAAAATGTAACTTTTTAGAAATCTTATCCATGATAATAATGATTTAATCTCTCCCCCACTTGTTCCTTGGTCATCCAAGAAGAAAATCCATGGATATATCTTCCCAAGGGGAATTAGGGATAATAAGGGGTATGTAAAGTCCATTGGGATTTGAGTTAGATTTTAATTTATGACAATTAATTAATTTTCACATAAAATTTTCTACATCCCAAAAAATTATAGGATAATAAAAATTATCATTAACAACACTTAATGATTTACAAATTCTAAAATGCCCCATTAATTCAATAGAATGTGCTTCTTTTAATAAAAGGAAATGAACCGAGCAATTTGGAAAGAAAAGTTTATCAACAAAAAATAAAAAAACATCATGTAAATAGAACTTTTCCAAACTAATTCTTAGTTTAAAATAATTAAAACCTTCATAAAAGTCATTTTTAGCAGAATATAAATATTTAATGAATTCAATAACAAGGAGTTCAAAATCCAAAAAATATTGAAGGACATTTCTGTGTGAATGTTCATAGACAATGATGTTTTCCTTGACATTTTTATGCTTGATGACATATAGAAATGTATCAATAAATTATTTCCACCTAGAATGTATCATATTTAATTTATAATGGATCTTGACGTGTTTTAGAGCCTCATGATCATAATGGATCACAAATTCTTTAGGAAAAGGTAATTATTCTAATTTATAATACTTTAAACGATTCATAAAATTATTTATCATATATAGAATAATTTAGAGTTGGGAAATCTGACTTACTACTAAAATAAATATTTGATCACCTTCTTGCATGATTACTCCACCAATAACAATTAAATTCTGATCACATTCAATCTCAAATTTCTTACAAAAACAAAGCAGTGAAAGTAAGGGTGTATGGGTGAGTTTCTATTTAAGTGACTGGATAACCTTCTCCCGAGTCATACCCCATTTTAAAGGAATTATATTCTTCATCAACTCATTCAACATCAATTTCAATATGATGAAGTTATTCACAAATATTATATAAAAACTAGTAATCCCTTGAAAGCATATTACATGTCTAGTGGAGGTTGGATTCATCCACTCCTTAATGGATTTTACCTTCTCGATATCTACCTGAACTCCATCACTAATTATAAAAAATCCAAGGATAATAATTTTATCAAGAAAAAATTAACACTTTTTAATGTTTCAAAACAAATGTTCAGGTCTTAACACCTCTAGGAATTTTCTTAAGTGATCTAAATGTTCATTCAAAGTCCTATTATACCCCAAAATACCATCAATATAAATGACCATAAAATTTACAATATATTTCTGTAATACATGGTTCATTAACCTCATAAATGTTTTAGGTGAATTGGTGAGACCAAACAGCATGAATAAATATTCATAATGTTGATGTTTTGTCTTAAATGCAGTTTTGAACTCATCACCTTCTTTCATACTAATTTGAGGGTAGCCACTTATAATTTTTTTTGAAAAATAGTAGAGGCATTTAATTCATATAGTATATCATATTACGTAGGGATAAGATAACAATACCTAAATATGATTTTATTGATGGATCTATAGTCAATATACATTCTCCATGTTTCATCCTTCTTGGGAACTAGAACCATCAGTACAACACATGGACTAAGTCTTTCTTTGATATATACCACATCCAATAAATCTTGAACTTATCTTTGAATTTCCCTTGTCTCCTCTATGTTGGTGAAATCAACAAGGCAATTTGAAAGAGATGCTCCATGTCTGATGTCAATTTGATGCTAAAAACCTCTATTGGGTAGAAAACCTGGGGGAACCTCTTATGTAAAGACATCATCATACTCCTACAATGAAGACTAAAAAATATTTAGAAAATGGGATAAGTTGTTTTTATTTAGAAACACCTATTTGTACATGAGTATTAAAAGGATTTGGTATGAAAACAAAGTATCCTTAACCTCAATCATTTTTTCCAAGAATAAATTTTCTCCTCAATTACATTATTTTCCCACTAGATCTTTGTTTTCACTCCATTCCTTTTCTTCTCTCATTTTTTCCTATTCCCTAATTCTCTCCTTTTTCCATTTTCCCTCATTTTTATTGATCACTCAATTTTTTATTCTCTATAAAATTATGATCTTCAAAAATTTGTCTAAGGGATATCAAGATGAGGGTTATAGGTTCCCCTATGAGTATAAAAGTCTTAAATTTAGAAAACCATTATATGTCACATGCTAATCATATTTCCATGGTTGACCAATAAGCAAGTGGCATGACTTTATTGGTACAACATCACATTGTACCTCATATCTTTACTTATTGATGGTGAATAAGACCTTCACCTATTTGGTGAGCATTAACTATCTTCAATCATTCAACCACCAAATCTTGTAGAGATGTTGGTGATTTAATATTATAAATCCAAACTTCTCTACAAACTCAGTGCACTCCACATTTATATAGCTTCGTCTATTAATAACACTACACACCTTCCCATGGAACATACACCATACATGAAAATTTTATCTTAATGATCCTTCTCTTCAATGGCCATTTGTGTGATTACAACTCTCATAGTGGAAATAATCACACCACTGTATTCCAATTATCAATTATTAGTTTCTAGGGAATCCTCATCCTCCTCTAATATCTCACCAACAGTCTTCCATTCTCCATACTTGTAGATGGTCATGGTGCACTAATTTGGGAATTCACGAGTAATGTGACCACTTACTTGATATTTGAAACATTTATTATCTTGATTCCTCATTTTATTTTCCTTAAAAGTAAGTTTCTTAGGTGGAATAATTTTCTTTTCAATTTTTTAATCAACCAACACTTTTGGATTTGATGGTTATTGTAAAGACCCAGACCCTAGTTTCCCAGATCCAGTTCCTTATATCAATACATTGATATTATTACATGAAATTAACATCCCAAAAGAATGAATATTTTATTAGTTTTATAAAACAAGATAAAAACATAAGTTCAACATTATAACTTAAAATGAAATATATAATAGCAATTCCATTGGAAATATCTATAACTTCAAGGATATCCCTACAAGTCATTCATAATATCTATCTTTAAAACCTGCAGAAAATAAAACATAATAAAGGGGTGAGCTGAGATGATCAGTAAGGGTAAGTAATATAGAAGAAGTTATCATAAAAATAATCACTAGGACCGGTGAATAACTAAAAACACAAGCCTTTAAAAATATATTTGAGTGTAATATGGTAGGAATGAAAGCTATTTAAAAATTCCTTATAGATAATCATAAGATAAAGAAACATAACTATTGATATTATACTAGTATAATAATCACATGTTTTATCAATTACTAATACCATAATGAGGGAATTCATAATTCCGAACATCTGAAACTTATTTTCAAGGCCTTGACCAAGACGTATGAAAATACTAGGGTGAGGCCTCGGCCCAAACCCAATCCTATTTTGTCTGATGAGACTTGCTGATGCATCTAGAGGCTATAGAGGGTTCCAACCATCACTTTATAAGTCCAATAAATTCCTAATATTAAAGGGGATAAACATAAACAACATGAACATATGAAGTAACTTTCCCCAATCTGTACTCATAAAAACTAACCATTCTAAGTAGTATGGTGAATGGTATCAAGATAAAACATCCACAGTCAAACTAATAATAATAAATTTAATGAAATATGTTAGATGATAAAAATAAGATATTAAATTCAGTAAGACATAAAGTTCAATAGAGGTGTTGAAATAGACAAAAATAATCTAATTAAACCATCGAGGAATTTTTGAGAGAAATACACATTTACATTGAAAAGAAGTGTTATTTTGGAAAAATATTTTCAGAAAACTATAAATAAACCATGTTAGTTTTCACATAATGAAATGAGTGGTTTTATAAAAAAATTTTTGGCTTAAAATAGATTATATATTGCACTTGAAAATAGGTAAGAATTTGATAAGTTCCCTTGAATCAAGGCTTGTTTATCAGGAAGAATTGTGAAATATATTTATAAAATATTTAACTCCCCATAAAATAAATAAATATTATATTCGGTAAACATATATATAACATTCATGCAGAATTTATAAAATGTAAATAAGAATAATTAATAATTTATCTGGGATTAATAGAGATAAAGAGTAACCCAAAATAAAATAGAAGTTCGGGCAGAAAACCCTGACCTTTTGTATGAACGTGTTCTTCACTTGATCTTAACATATTGGATAATAAAATTAAATCCATTAATTAATTAATTAAGAACCTCCTATATATGTATTTTTTTTTAAAATCTTATTAAGTTCATTTTTGGCCTTTTGATGAGTTATAAGATACAATTTTATCACTCGGGAGTGTTCAATTCCTTAGTTTTCATGATCGGTATACTTGTATATGAGTATGAAAGTTAATGTGGAATTGGTATGATTCTATATAATTTAATTTATATGATAATAATGAACACATAATATTAAATGGTGATTTAATTAATTTGGTTATATGGTATGAAGATGAGTTATTAGATTGAACATTAGTGATAATCATTTAGGCTATTTTGGCGATATTTCGATTATTACGAACTAGTTTTGTCATATGAATTAGTATTATGTATATATACTGGTTATAGAATATTGAATAGGTTATAGTAAATATATTATCGTATGTTAAAACCATAAAAATGGTTTAATGATCAGCCTTGAAGGATAAATTGAATAAATAAGGTTCTTTGTCCCTGATGGTTGTAAATCAGAACCTATCGAATGATGAATTAATTTTTAAAACAAAAGAAGAGAGATAGTAGTTTGAGGAAGGATATTCATTTAACATGATATAATTATATTATAATGATAATACTGGAGTTATCATGATCATCTGGACAGAGAAGGTTAGGAGAATATTGGAAAGAAAATAAATTGAAAATGAAATTAAAACAAAAAGGAAGAGGGTTTACCTCTTGAAATATCCTCCTTGAGAACGTCCTTAAGGGAAGGGGTTTTGGTATTTTGGAAAGACCAAGAGCTCCTGGATGTGGGGATATACTAGGGAAGAGTATTTGGGTAGAAATTTGATAATACTCAATGCTTATATGAGTGATGAGAAGAGGGAGTGAGGGGTGGTTTTTATAGTGGAGGAGAGGGTGATTTTTGAATATCTTATTCATTATTTTATTATTTTTTTAAAGACAACCAATAATGTTGATTATTGGGAAAAAAAATTAGTAAGTGCATGTGAGTTTGAACCAAGTGTTCTTAAATCAGATATGACTCAAGTAATAGTGTATTTAGCTTCTAATTTATTTTTATTGAAAATTACTGTTTTTTCTATTCACTAAAAATTAAAGTGTTTCAGAAAAATACCAACAATTCACCCTAATTTTTTTGACCTGTAGAATTCAAAAAATGGAATCCATTTTATCAAAATAATTTTCTAAATATGTGAAATTTAATTTTTTGAAATAAAATCATTATTTACTTGAAAAAATACATATTTTAAATTTAAAACTGTTTTTATAATACTTTCAAAAATTAACTAAGGTCTCATAAAATTATACTAAAATCAAAGGACAAAAAAATTATTATTTAGGAATACATTTTATGAAAATGATTTTTTTAAATAAATTTTTTAATTTAAAATTATAATTAAATATTTATTATTCAAAAAAATACCAACACTTAATTATTAATTTTTAAAATATTCACTCTAATTTATAAGGTACCTAAATTTTATTTATACATACATGGGTGAGGTTACTATTCATAAGGGTACATTACTATTGATAAGGGTCAAATTACTATTCACAAAAAATGTAAGTTGATCATATCATACTCTAAATATCTTACTGATCGCAACCGTGTATGTCCCTTTTTCGAAATTCAAAACACAGTGGTGAAAAAATTATATTTAATGGTTAGGTTATAATAAAAAAGTGTTGTTTTTAAGAGAATCAGTGTTTCATCCATTACATTCTATAATAAATTTATTTGTAAAACCTTGGGGTGTCACATTATTCCCACCTTACAAAAGTTTCATCCTCAAAATTTCTAAAATGTTATCTTGTAAAAAGATTTGGGTAGGCCTTTATCATAAGTTCCTCAGGCTCCCATATTGCCTCTACAATTTTATGATTTTTCCCAAGTACCTTTACTAACTGAGTCATATGATTCCTCCAAACTTGTTCTTTATTATCTGGAATTTGGATAGGCTCTTCATAGTTAGATAAGTCATGTTCCCATTCTATACCATCGTGAGTGAGTACATATATTGGGTCTGGAATGTACTTCCTTTACAAAGAGACATTGAACACATTACGTACCTTAGAGAGGCTAGGTAGCATTTCTAAATGATAAGAAAAAAATCCATTTATCTCCATAATTTCAAAAGGACCAATATACCTGGGGCTCAGTTTCCCTTTATTCCTAAATCTTATAACACCCTTCCATGGAGATACTTTTAATGAAACATGATCTCCCTCTTGAAATTCCAAATCACTGCTTCAATTATCATAATAGATCTTTTCCTGATTTGAGTTTCTTTGATATGGGTTCGAATAGTCTTTAACTTCACTGTTGTTTCCTCCATAATCTCTGGGCCTACAAGCTTCCTTTCACCAAATTCATCCCAACATGTTGGTGTACAACATATCTTTCCATACAATGCTTTATATGAGCCATTTGAATACTTGAATGGAAACTATTATTGTAGGAAAACTCCACGAATGGTAAATAATGATTCCATATACCTTGAAAGTCAACTGAACATGATCTTAAAATGTCTTCTAAAGTTTGTATTGTCCTTTATAATTGCCCATCAATTTGAGGGTGATAAGAACTACTCAATCAAAGCTCAGTAACCAACGATGTCTAAATATTTTTCCAAAATTTCAATGTAAATCATGGATCATGATCATAAATAGTTCAAAGAGGTGCTCCATGAAGTATTATAACTTCATTAATATAGAGATGTTCAAGGAGTTCTATTAGAAAATATTCTCTTTATAGTAAGAAAATGTGCATATTTGTTAAGTCAATCCACAATTACCCATATTGCATCATTCCTTCTTGGAGTTTTTGGTAATCTATTGAAAAAATACATGGTTATGTCATCCAATTTCCATGTAGTAAAGGTAGAGTTTTCATGACACCTCTAGAATGTTGTATTTCATCCTTCACCCATTGACTGATTAAACATCTTGATACATAATCAAAAATTTCACGCTTTATGTTATCCCACTAGAAATGTTCTATAAAATCTCTATACATGCTAGTGCTACCAGGGCGTATAGAAAAATTCTAACTATGAGCATCATCCAATAACTTCCTTTTTAGCTCGGGTATAGAGGGAACACATAACCTTCTCACAAATTTAAGAATTTCAACCTCACACACGAAGTCTGAGAACTTCCCATCATTCACAACCATAATTTTCCTTTGAATATTATCATCATTTGATTAATAAATTTTAATTATTTCTAATAAATATTGTTGTTCAACCAATTGAAAAAGTAATTATGGTTCACCATCTTTGATAATTATCATATCCAACCACATTAGATCCATGTAGATAAAATCCTTTTCAATCCTCATTTTGTTAAGAACTCCATAATCATTACTCCTCAATGCATCTACCACCTTATTTTCCTTACCTGGATGGTAGTGTTTGAAACAATCATAATCCTTGAATAGCTCGCGCCATCACCTTTTTCTCATGTTGAGTTCATTCTATGAGAAGATATATTTCAAGCTATTATGATCAGTATATATCTCACATATTTCACCATAGAGATAATTTCTCCACATCTTAAGAGAAAATATTATAGCTTCTAACTCAAGATCATGAGTTGGATAGTTCTGTTCATGAATTTTTAACTACCTTGATTTATAGGAAATAACTCTATCATTATACATAAGGAAATAACCAAGTACTTTACTAGATGAATCACTATAAATAAAAAATCCACCATTTCCCGATGGTAGAGTCAATATTGGAGTAGTCACTAACCTCTACTTCCATCATTCAAAACATTATTCACATTATTTTGTTCAAACAAACTTAAACCCTTTACGAGTAAGCTTGGTTAATGGGTTTCTTAATAGGGAAAAGTTCTAAATCTAATATTGATAATAACCTACTAAACTAATAAAACTATGTACCTCAGTTATGTTCATTGTAGTAGGCAATTCTTGAACTACTTTTGTATTTCTAGGAACAAATAAGATTCTATCCCTAGAGAAAATATGTCCAAGAAAATAAAATGTTTGAATCCAAAATTCATACTTTCTTAACTTCCCATATAACTCATTTCTTATAAGAGTATTTATAATAATACGCAAATGATGCTCATAATCTTTGTAGCTTTTGGAGTATACCAACATATCATCAATAAATATCACAATGAAGTTATCAAGATATTCCTTGAAAAAACTATTCATTAAATCGATGAAAACAGAGGGTACATTAGTTAGTCCAAAAGGCATTACCATAAACTTGTAATGCCCATAACTGGTTCGAAATACTGTCTTTTGAATATATTCCTTCCTCACATGCAACTGATGATATCTAGATCAAAGGTCATTCTTCGAAAAAATATTGGGATCTGTGAAATTGATAAAATAAGTCATCAAGGAGAGGAAGGGGATATTTGTTATTTATCGTAATAGCATTGATTTCTATATAGTCAATGCATAACCTCATGGACCCATCTTTATTCTTGACAAAAAGAACATGGGCTACCCATGGAGAAACACCTGGGAAGATAAATACCTTATCACTCAATTCCTCTATTTGTTTTTCAGTTCTACTAATTCCACCATATCCATTCTATAAGGAGTCTTTGATATTTGTCTTGAACCAGGAATTAAATCAATATAGAACCCAACTTCCTGCTCTGGAGGATGTCTAGGTAAGTCCTATAGAAATATTCAATTTATTCTTTCACAATAGGTACATCTTAAATTTTAATATTTATTCCCTCACCCATAGATATTTCATTCTCTTCCCCATAATAATTGAATTCAGTAGAGCTACTGAGGGTGGATCTACATGAGAATTAGATGGTGATGTTTCTGCTCTAAAGATAATGGATTCTACACCATCCTCACAAATAATAATTTCATTATTTTTACAATAGATTTTCACTTCATATTTTGAAAGCCAGTCCATGAAAATGATTATGTAAAAGTTGACCATAAAATCAATAGAGAAAGCATATTTATATGCCATAATGGGGACTGCCTAACACATATTTATTGTAATGAGACTTCACTTAGGGGTTTTGACTAAAAACTCTCTTGTTAAGGAGAATTGGAAATATCTAATTTTTAAAGAAAATTGGGAAGATATAAAGGAATGTAATGAGTTAGAATTAAATAAATAATTTCCCAAGTTTTAGGAAATAATTATAGTACATTCCACCACATTATTAGGAACTTCAACTTTATCAATTGTGATCACATAAGATTGGAATTGCTATCTTAGCCTTCTTTGGGAAATGTTTCCATGATGCTTTTGACAATCATTGACATAATTTCCTATATCTTTACAATTGTAGCATTGAACATTGGTAGCTTATTTCTTTCCCTTTCAATCTCAAGGTTGGTGGCCTCTTTCTCCACATTTGTAACAAAATCCTTTTCCTTTTATACAATCTTCAGAGTGATTCTTTACATAAGTATCACATGTTTTAAAAATCCCTTTTTTATTCTTATATTTATATATTATTTCCTCCAACACCCCATTCTTATCTTAATTTACCTTAAGGTCATAATACTTAGAGAATTATTTCTCTGTCTTGATAGAATATGAGATTATATCTTCGTATGATGAGAATGTTTGGGGGACCAGTTCCCTTTGAAGGAATGGTATTAAAACATCAATGAATCAAATCAATATCGATCTTTTTATTACATATGTAGTCTAAGAAATGGCTTGATAACCTTGTAAAACTGGCTTCATACTTCGAAAAATTTTCATTCTCTTTTTGTTTCAAACTAAAGAATTGCCTCTCCATATTTGCTCGTTGTTCTCGAGGAAAATATTTTTCTAAGAATATTTCCTTAAAGTATCTCCATTCATTTTTTTTGATTTCTTCCTCCTCTTTTATGTTTTGAATTAATGAGAACCACTGATCCGAATCTCTCGATAGATGATAAAATTCCAGGAAAACTTCTCCCTTTTGTTACATCCCAAAGTGAGAAAATATTCTCTAAATAATATATCCACAACTCCAGTACAAATGGGTTAATAGTCCCATTTAATGATGGATTATATTGTCGCATAAAGTGGTCTAACATTTCTCTTACACATTATGGATTAAGATGATCCATATAGGTAAGGTTATTGTTCATAACCTAAGTCAGCTGTCCCAGTATAGTTATAAGCTGCTCAACACTAGTCGCAACTCTAGTACCGGCATCATTATCTTGAATTGGAGGAAAATAACTACATGGGATATGTGAGTTCATGAAGTTTACATTCCTTTCACTAGGTTGCATTTCTAAATAATGGAATAGACGATCTTAGTTTATGAATCATAATGTATAATGCCAAACTAGAAAAACCTTTAACATAAATTGAAATTTTATGCATGTCGAATCTCATAATCATAAGCATGGTTACTTTGAGGACATATAAACAATTAAATCCTTTGTAATTTTTTAAAAAGAAAATGTGAATAATATAAGTATACCCCTGAGAGTGTCAAACTAGGTGCATAGTAAGGCCCATTATCATGTACTTGGTTACCCTAAGTCAAGCATGGAACACCTTGTTGGAGTTGTTACTCCTTGGTACATCTATTCCAGAACCACATCCACATGTAGTATATTTAAATATACACATAATATATACCTTAAAAAAATTATTGGATATAATTGTATACTTATTCTCAAAGTATATCTTAGGGTTTTACTCCCTAATATACATGTTCTTAATATAGTTTCCAAGTTTTCTATTAAACTTTCTCTCATACCAGCTGTAAAGACCTTTCCCCCAATTTCCGAGATCCGGTACATTATATTAGTACATTTTTATGATTAAAATAAAGTCAAATACCGAAGTAATGAATATTTTATTAGTTTTGGAAAACAAGATACAAACATAAGTTCAACATTACAACTTGAAATGAAATAAATAATAACAATTCCATTAGAAATATCTACGAATCCTAGGTTATACCTACAAGTCATTCATAGTATTAATATTCACAACCTGGGGAAAATAAAACATAAGAAAGGGGTGAGCTCAGATGATCAGTATGGTTATGTAATACAGTGGAAGTTATCATAAAAATAAACATTTGGCACGATGAACAACTAAAAACACAAGCTTTTAAAAATATACTTGAGCGTAATATGGAAGGAATGAAAGATGATTAAATAAGGCCATATAAATGATCATAAGATAATGAAACATAACCATTGATATAATACTAGTCAAATAATAACATGGTTTATCAATCACTAATACCATAATGAGGGAATGAAAAATTCCAGACATCTGAAACATATTGTCAAGGCCTCGGTCAAGACATCTAAAAATACTAGGGTGAGGCCTCATCCAAAACCCAATTTTGTTTTGTCTCATGAGACCTACCAAGGCATATAGGGGATATAGTGTTCCCCACCCATTACTTTCAAAGTCCAATGCATTCCATATATGAAATGGGATAAACATAAACAACATGAACATATGAAATAACTTTCCCCAATCGGTACGCACAAACACTAACCATTCTGAGTAGTATGCTGGATGGTATCAAGATATCACACCCACCATCAATCTGATAATAAAACATTTAATACAACATGGTAGATGAAAAACATAATATATTAACCTCAATAATACATAAATTTCAACAGAGGTGATGAAATAGACAAAAATGCTATAATAAAATCATAGAGTAATTTTTGAGAGAAATACACTTTTACTTTGAAAAGAAGAGTTATTTTGGAAAAAAATTTATATAAAACTAGAAATTAACTAAGTTAGTTTTTCCATGATGAAATTATTGGTTTTAAAAAAACAATTTTTGCTTAAAATATATTATAGAGTGCACTTGAAAATAGGTAAGAATTTGAGAAGTTCCCTTGAATCGAGCTTGTTTATCAGGAAGAATTGTGAAAGATCTTTATAAAATATTTAACTCCCCATAAAATAAAGAAGGATTTTGATTGGTACACATATATATATAACATTTAAACATAATTTATGAGGATTAAATAAGAATAATTGATAATTTAATTGGGATTAATAAAGACAAAGAGTAACCTAAAAGAAAATGGAAGTTCAGGTCAAAAATCCTTACCTTATGTTCGAATGTGTTCTACACTTGACCTTAACATCCTAGATAATAAAATTAAATCTATTAATGAATTAATTAAGAACCTCCTATATATTTATTTTACTTAGAAATTTTTTTATGTTAATTTTGGCCTTTTTATGAGTTATAAGAGACAATTTTATCACTCAAGAGTGTTCAATTCCTTGGTTTTCAGGATCAGTATACTTGTATATGAGTGTGGTCGTTTATGTGGAATTAGTATAATTCTAAAAAATTGAATTTATATGATAGTCATGAACATCCAGAATATAAAATGGTGATATAATTAATTTGGTTATATGTATGAGTATGAGTTATTAGATCGAACATTAATGATAATCATTTAGATTATTTTGGTGATATTTCGATTATTGCGAACTATTTTTGTTGTATGAATTATTATTATGGATATATACTGGTTGTAGAACATTTAATAGGTTATAATACATATATAATAGTCTATTTTAACCATAAAAATGGTTTCATGACCATCCTTGAAGGAGAAATTGAAGAAAGAAGGTTTGTCGTCCATGAATGTTGTAAATAGCCACCTCCCAGATAATGATTTAGTTTTTTTTTAAAAAGAGAGAGATAGTAGTTTGAGGAAGAATATTCCATTAAAATGATATCATTCTAGTATATATATGATACTGGAGTTATCATGATCAATTGGATATAGGAGGTGAGGAGAAGATAAGAAATAAAATAAATTTAAAATGAAATTAAAAGAAAAAGGAAGAGGGTTTACCTATTGAAATATCCTCCTTGAGAACCTCCTTAAGGGAAGGGGTTTTGGTCTTATGGAAAGTCCAAGAGCTTATGGATGTGGGGAGATACTAGGAAATATTATTTGGGCAGAGTTTTGAGATTCTTCTATGTAAGGACCCAACCCCGGTTTCCCGAAGCTGATGCCTTATATTATTACATTGGAATATAAATGAGGAAGTCATATCCCAAAAGAATGAATATCTTAGTAGATTTAGAAAACAAGATACATAAATAATTTAATCATTAGAACTTGAAAGGAAATACACAATACCAACTTCTTTTGAATCACACATAAACTCGTAGATTGTCCCAACAAGTCATTCATAATATTCATCTTCACCACCAGGGGAAAAAATAAAACATAAGAAAATGGTGAGCTCAGATGCTCAATAAGGGCAAGTAATACAGTATAAGTTATCATAAACATAAACAATAGGAATGAAGAATAAATAAAAATAAATTCCTTTAAAAATTATACTTGAGCATAATATGAAAGGAATGAAAGATGATTAAATAAGGCCATATAAATGATAACGAGAGAATGAAACATAACAATTGATATTATACTAGTCCAATAATCACATGGTTTATCAATTTATACTACCATAATTAGGGAATGTATAATTCCATATATCTGAAACATATTGTTAAGGCCTCAACCAAGACGTCTGAAAATACTAGGGTAAAGCCTCAGCCAAAACTCAATTCTGTTTTGTCTCATGAGACCTACCGATCCATCTAGAGGATATAGAGTACCCAACCCATCACTTTATAATTAAAATTCATTACTCATATGAAAAGGGTCTAAACATAAACAATATTAACATGTGAAATAACTTTCCCCAATCTGTACATAGAAACACTAACCATTCTGAGTAGTATGGTGAATGGTATCAAGATAGCACATCTACAGTCAAATAGATCAAAAAAAATTTAATAAAATATGGTAGATGATAAAAGTATTATATTAATCTCAATAAAAAAATTTAATAGAGGTGTTTAAATAGAAAAAAATACTCTAATAAAATCATTAAGAAAGTTTCGATAGAAATACACTTTTACTTTGAAAAGAAGAGTTATTTTTGGAAAAGTATTTTCATAAAAACAGAAATTTACTAAGGTAGTTTTTTCAAGATGAAATTTGTGGTTTTATAAAAATAATTTTGGTTTAAAACATATTATATAGTTCCCTTAAAAATAGGTATAAATTTGAGAAGTTCCCTTGAATCGGGCTTATTTATTGAGAAGAATTGAGAAAGATATTTATAAAACATTTAACTCCCCATAAAATAAAGAAGGATTATGATTTGTATAAATATATAGAAAATTAAAACATAATTTATGAGGAGTAAATGAGAATAATTAATAATTTAATTGGGATTAATATAGACAAAGAGTAACCCAAAATAAAATGGAGGTTCGGGTAGAAAACCCTTACCTTGTGTCCGAATGTGTTCTGCACTTGGCTTAACATCCTGGATAATCCAATTAAATTTAATTTTTTTTAAAATTAAGAACCTTATTTAAATTTTTTTCATTATTTATAATTTTATTAACTTAATTTATGGTCTTTTTATGAGTTATAAGGTACAAACTTATCTCTTGGGAGCATTCATTTATTTGATTTTCATGATCGATATAATTGTATATGATGATGTAAGTTCATGTGGAATGGGTATAATTCTCTAGAATTGAATTTATATGATATTGATGACAATAAATTAGTGTAAATGTTTATTCATATCATATGGTTATATATTATGAGTATGAATCATTAGATAAAACATTTAGTAATAATCGTATAGATTTTTACGGTTGTTTCTCGATCATAATGAACTGGTTTTGTCATATTATTTAATATCATGTATAAATGATGGTTCCATAATCATTACATAATATATAATACATATTTCAGAATCTGGTTCAACAATAAAAATGGTTTCATTACCATACTTGAATAATAAATTGATGAACAAAACTTCATCGTCCATGAAGGTTATAAATTGGCACCTCCCGGATGATGATTTTGTATTTGAAATAAAAAGAGAGTAAGGATATTGATGATGGATCTTTTATTAACATGATATAATTATCATATATATATGATAATAGAGTTACTATGATCATTTTTACAGAGTAGGTGAGGTGATAATAATAAAAGAAGGAACTTAAACGAAATTGATAGGAAAAAGGAAGAGGATTTTACCTCTTGAGTACACCTTCTTAAGGGATGGGGTTTTGGTATTTTGGAAAGAACAAGATATCTTGGATGTGGTTAGAGACTAAGTAATAGTATTTGGGAAAAAATTTTAGAATATTCAAGGCTTAGAGGAGTGAAAAGAAGATGGAGTGAGGGGTGGTTTTTATAGTAGAGGAGAGGAGTGATTTTTTAATATCTTATTCATTATTTTATTATTTTGATCAAGAAAGTAAAGAGTGTTTGATTATTATGACAAAAAATATTAATAGATTCATGTGAGTTCTAACCAATTTCCATTTACATCATCCATGACTCAAGCATGATGGAAAAATTCATTTATTTTGCATATTTCATAAATTATCGAATTTCACTATTCAGTAAAAATTCAAGTATTTTAGAAAAATCCCAAAAATTTACTCTAACCATTTTTCAATGTTCGGAATTAAAAAATTAACTCTATTTGATGAAAAATAATTTTCTAAATAATAGAAATTTAATTTTCAAATTAAATCATTTTTAATTCGAAAAATACATATTTTAAATTTAAAACTGATTATATAATACTTTTAAAAATTAACATAGGTCTCATAAAATTATACTAAAATCATAGAAAAAAAAATATTTATTAATGAAAATATTTTAAGAAAATGAATTTTATTTTAAATAAATTTATTAATTTAAAATTTTAATTAAATTTTTATTACTCACAAAAATATCAACACTTAATTATTAATTTAAAAAATATTCACTCTCATTTATATGGTGCCTAAATTTTATTTATACATACATGGGTGATGTTTTTATTCATAAGGATACATTACTACTCATAAGGGTAAGTTACTATTCATAAGGATAAGTTACTATTCACTAAAAATGTAAGTTGATCCTATTAGACTCTAAATATCTTACTGATATTAACCGTGTATGTCAATTTTTCAAAATTGAAATCACAAAAGAGACAAAATTATGTTTAGCGGTAAGGTTATAACTATCTTCTATGAAAAAGTGTTGGTTTATCAGGGGATTAGTGTTTCATGCATTCTATATTAAATTTATTTATAAAACCTTTTGGTATTACATTCTTCCCCCCTTATAAAAAATTTATCCACAAAATTACCAAAATGTTACCTCATAAAAAGATTTGGGTAGATCTTCATCATAAGTTCCCGAGGCTCCCACATTGCCTCTTCAATTTTATGATTTTTACAAAGAACCTTTACCAGCTAAGTCATCTGATTCCTCAACTCTTGTTCTTTAGTGTCTAGAATCCAAATAGGCTATTTACAGTAAGATAAGTCTGGTTTCAATTCTATACCTTCAGAAGTGAGTACATGTGATGGGTCTGGTCTGTACTTTCTTAACAATGAGACATGGAACACATTGTGTACCTTAAAATGGCTAAGTGGAATTTCAAAATTATAAGCCATAGCTCCAATTCTCTCAAGAATTTCAAAAGGACCAATGTACCTGGGGCTCTATTTACCTTTCTTCCCAATTCTTATAACACCCTTATGTGGAGATACTTTTAAGAAAAAATGATCTCCCACATGAAATTCCAAATCCTTCCTTCGATTATCATAATAAATCTTTTTTCCTATTTTGAGATTCTTTGATATGGGTTTGAATAGTATTTACCTTCTCTATTGTTTCCTCCACAAGCTCTGGGTGGAAAAGCTTCCTTTCACCAACTTCATCCCAACATGTTGGTGTACGACATCTATTTCCATACAATGCTTCGTATGGTTCCATTTGAATACTTGAATGGAAACTATTATTATAGGAAAACTACACAAAAGTTAAATACTGATCCCACATATTGAAAATCAAGTGAGCACGATCTCAACATTTCTTCTAAAGTTTGGATCATCCTTTCAGATTGCCCGTCAGTTTGAGGGTGACAATCATTACTCAATTGAAGCTCAATATCCAATTTTTTTTAATACTTTTCTAGAATTTCGTTTTGAATCATGGATCACGATCAGACACAAGTGAGATAGGTGCTCTATGAATCCTCACAACTTCATTGATATAGAGTCGTGCATGGCGCTCCAATGGAAAATCCTTCCTTATAGCGAGGAAATGTACAGATTTCATAATTCGATCTACAATTACCCATATTACATCATTATATCTTGGAATTTTGGGTAATCCAATGAAAAAATACTTGGTGATGTCATCCCATTTCCATGTAGGAATAGATAGAGGTTCCATGACTCCTCTGGGATGTTGTCTTTCAGCCTTCACTTATTGAGAGACTAAACATCTTGATACATAATCAAGAATTTACCACTTAATGTCATCTCACCAAAAATGTTCCATCAAATCTCAGTACATTTTATTGCTACCAAGGTTTATAGCGAAATTCGAGCTATGTGTATCTTCCATTAACTCCATTTTCAGCTCTGGTATAGAGGGAACACATAGCCTCTTCCCAAATTTCAAAATTCCATCTTCACACATGAAGTCAACCAACTTCTTATCATTCACACCTTTAATTTTATTTTAAATATTCTCATCATCATAATGAGAAGTTTTAATTCTTTCGAATAAATATGGTTTCAAAACCAATTGAAAAAGTGATTATGTTTCACCTTATTTGATAATTACCATATCCATCTTTACCAGATCCTTGAATACAAGATCCCTTTCAATCCTCATTTTGTTTAAAACCCCATGATCCTTTCTGCTCAATGTATCAGATACATTATTTTCCTTTCCTGGGTGGTATTGTTTGGAATAATCATAATCCTTGAGTAGCTCAAGCCATCGCCTATGCCTCATGTTGAGTTCTTTCTGTGAGAAGATATATTTCAAGCTCTTATAATCAGTATATATCTCACATATTTCACCATAGAGATAATATATTCATATCTTCATAATAAATATTACAGTTTCTAAATCAAGATCACGAGTTTAGTAGTTCTGTTCATGAGTTTTTAACTCCCATGGTGCATTGGCAATGACTCTATAATTCTGTATAAGGACACATCGAAGTCCATTATTTGTTTCATCAATATAAATCAAAAATCCAACATTTCCCGATGGTAGAGTCAATATTAGAGCATTAACTAACCTATTCTTCAATTTGTCAAAACATTCTTCACATTCTTTTGTCCATACAAACATAACCCCTTTACAAGTAAGCTTGGTTAACAGGTTAGCTAATTGGGTGAAGTTTTGAACAAAATGCCAATAATAACCTGCTAAACCAATAAAACCATGTTCCTTGGTTATGTTAATTAGAGTAGGACATTACTGAACTGCCTTTTTCTTTGTAGGATCTACTAAGATTCCATACTTAGAGATAATATGGCTAAGAAAAGAAATTGTTTGAATCCAGAATTCACACTTACTAAACTTACCATATAATTTGTTTATTCTAAGAGTCTTCCGAATAATGCACAAGTGATTATCATCATATTCATAGATTTTTTATTATACCAAGAAATCATATAAAAATACCATAATGAAGTCATTAAGATATTCCTTGAAAACTATATTCATTAGATCCATGAAAATAGAGGGTGCATTAGTCAGTCCAAAAGGCATTACTGTAAACTTGTAATACCCATACCTGGTTAGAAATGCTGCCTTCAGAATATCTTCATTCCTCAAACATAAATGATGATATCCATATCGATGGTCAATCTTCGAAAAATATTGGGCTCCATAAAGTTGATCAAATAAACCATCAATCTGAGGCAGGTGATACTTGTTTTTTATTGTAATATAATTGATTTCTCTATAGTCAATGCACAACCTCATGGATCCATCTTTCTTCTTGACAAAGAGAACATGGGCTCCCCATGGAGAAACACTAAGGTGGATAAATCCTTTATCACTCAATTCTTCTAGTTGTTTCTTCAGTTCTACTAATTCCACTCTGACCATTCTATAAGGGGTATTTGATATAGGTCTTGAACCATGAATTAAATAAATAGAGAACTAAACTTCCCACTCTGAATAATTTCTAGGTGAATCCTATAGAGATACATCAACATATTATTTCACAATAGGTACATCCTAAATTTGAATATTTCTTCCCTCACCCATAGATATTTCATTCTCTTCCTCCCCAAGAATTGAATTCAGTAGTGCTACTGGGGGTGGATTTTGATAAGAATCATATGGTGATGTTTCTTCAATAAATATAATGGATTTTATAACTTCTTCAAAAATCATAATTTTCTTCTTCTTATATTAGATTTTCACATAATATTTTGAAATCTAGTCCATGCCAATGATAATTTCAAAGTAGACTATAGTTATAATTATAAAATCAGTAGATAAATCACATTTATATTCCATAATGGGGACTGCTTGACACATCTTTCTTGCAATGAGACTTCCCTTAGGGGTTTTGAGTGACAACTCCCTTGTTAAAGAGAATTGGAAATATATTATATTTAAAAAAAATGGGAATATATAAATGAATGAAATGATATATAATCAAATAATTTTTTTTCCAAGTTTGAGGAAATGATTATAGTACCTGCTACCACATCATTTGAAAATTCAACTTCAACAGTTGTGATTAAATAAGCTTTGCCTTTATTCCTTGTCATTCTCTGAGGAATGTTTTCTTGAAACTTAGGATAGTATATCCATAATGTTCGATATCTTTAAAATTGTTACATTGAACATCGGTAGCTTCTTTTTTCCCTTGCAATATCAATATTGGTGGCCTCTTTCTCCACATTTATAACAGACACATTTTCTTTTTAAGAAGGTTCTATGATGTTTATTTCCATAAGTTTCAAATGTTGGAGAACTACCCTTTTTATTATTTCCTTTATCCATTCTTTCCTCTTCAACCCTCTTCTTCTCTTAATTTTCTTTTAAAGTCATAAAACTTATAGAATTATTTCTCTATATTGATTCCATAAGAGACTATATCTTTGTATGATAATAAAGTTTGGGAAACTAGTTCCATTTAGAGGAATGGTCTTAAACCATTAAAGAATCGATCAATATTGCTCCTTGGATTACATATGTAGTCCATGGAATGCATTTCTAGCCTTGTAAAATTGGATTCATACTTTTCAATGTTTTCATCCTCCTTTGGTTTCAAAATCAAGAATTTCCTCTCCATATCTGCTCACAATTCTTGAAGAAAATACCTTTTTAATAATATTTCCTTAAAGTCCCTCTATTACATTTCTTCTATTTATTCTTACTTTTTTTTTGTTTTGAATCAACAACCACCATTGATTCAAATCTCCCGATAGATGATAAACTTCCATGACAACCTTATCTATTTTTTAAACCCCAAAGTGAGAAATATCTTCTCTAGGGAACTTCTCCACTACTCAGCTACAAATGGGTTTGTAGTCCCATTTAATGATGGAGGTTGTTTTCACATAAAGTGGTCTAACATTGAACCTCTACATTGTGGTTTTGGTTTCCCCATACGGGTAAGGATACTATTCATAACCCGAGTCAATTGTCCCAGTATAGTTATAAGCTACTCGACACTAGTCGCAAATCCAATACCAGAATCATTTTCTTGCATAGGGGGAAAATCCCTACATGGGATACATGTGTTTATACGGTTTCCATTCCTTCCAATAGGTTCCATTTCTAAATAATGGAATACACTAAATTAGTTTATGAGACACAATGTATAATGTCGAACTAGTAAAACACTTAACATTAACTGAAATTTTATGCATGTCTCATCTCATAATTATAAGCATTGTTACTTTGAGGACCTATTTACATTTTAATCCTTCATAATTATTTATAAAGAAAATGTGAATTATCCTAAGCATATCCCCTGGGTGTTTCAAACCAGGTGCGTAGTAAGGACCATTATTGTATATCAGGATAAACCAAATCAAGCCTGGAACTCCTTGTCAGAGTTGTTACTCCTAGGAACATTAGTTCCAGAACCACATCCACTTGTAGTATCCATATATAAATGTATTTTCTAGAAATATCCATATAATCCAAACCTTAACAAAACTCTAAGATGTTATTTTATACTTATCCTCAAAGTCTAACTTAGGTTTTTCCCATAATCTACATTTTCTAAATCTAGTTTCCAAGATTTCTACTAAACTGTCTCTCATACCAACTGTAAGGATCTGACCCTAATTTCCTAGAGTTGGTGCCTTATTTTATTACATTGATATATAAACAAGGATTGTGTATCCCAAAATAATGAATAGTTTAGTATATTTGGGAAACAAGATACACACATAAGTTCAACATTACAACTTGAAAGGAAATAGAACATATCAACTTCTTTTGAATCACACGAAAACTTCTAGATTTTCCATGAAAGTCATTTATATATTCATCTTTACCACCCGGGAAAAAATAAAACATAAGAAATGAGTAAGATTAGATTCTCAATAAGGGTAATTAATCTAGGGAAAGTTATCATAAACATAAATACTAGGCATTTTGAATAATTGAAAACACATGCCTTTAAAAATTATACTTGAGAATAATATGGTAGGAATGAAAGATGATTAAATAAGACCATATAAATGATCAAGAGAGAATAAAACATAACCATTGATATTATAGTAGATGAATAATCACATGGTTTATTAATTGATAATACCATAATTAGGGAATTCATAATTCTGGACATCTGAAACATATTGTCAAGGCCTTGACCAAGATGTCTAAAAATACTAGGCTAAGGATTTGACCAAAAACCAATTCTGTTTTTTCTCATGAGACCTACCGATGCATCTAGGGCCCATAGTGGCCCCTAACATCATTTTCTAAGTCTAACGCAATCCTCATATGAAAAGGGGCTAAACAAAAACAATATGAACATAGAAATAACTTTCCCCAATCTATACACATAAACACTAACCGTTCTGAGTAGTATGGTGAATGGTATTAAGATAGAAAATCCATAGTCAAACTGATCATTTACCATTTAATAAAATATGTTAGATGATAAAAACAATATATTACCCTCAATAAGATATAAAATTCAATAGAGGTATTGAAATAGATAAAAAAACTCTAATAAAATCATCGAGAAATTTTTGACAGAAATGAACTTTTACTTTGAAAAGAAGAGTTACTTTGGAAAAATATTTGAATAAAACCAGAAATTAACTAAGGTAGTTTTTACATGATTTAATTATTGGTTTTATAAAAATAATTGTGTATTAAAACAGATTATATAGTTCCCTTGAAAATAGGTCTGAATTTGAGAAGTTCTCTTGAATCAGGCTTGTTTATCAGAAAGAATTAAGAAATATCTTTATAAAACATTTAACTCCCCATAAAATAAAGAACGATTATGATTAGTACTCATATATATAAAATTAAAACATAATTTATGAGGAGTACATAAGAATAATTAATAATTTAATTGGGATTAAGAGAGACAAATAGTAACCCGAAAGAAAATGGAGGTTGAGGTAGAAAACCCTTACCTTGTGTGCGAATGTGTTCTGCACTTGAGATTAACATCCTAGACAATCAAATTAAATACATTAATTATTTAATTTAGAAACATTATTTACATGTTTTTAATATTAATAATTTTATTAATTTCATTTATGTCTTTTTTATGAGTTATAATATACAAATTTATCGATCAAGAGCATTTGTTTCCTTGGTTTTCATGATGGGTATAATTGTATATGATAATTAAAGTTCATGTAGAATGGGTATAATTCTCCAGAATTTAATTTATATGATATTTATGAGCATAAATTAGTGTAAATTTTTATTCATATAATTTGTTTATATACTATGAGTATGAATTATTATATAAAACATTTAGCGATAATGATTTAGATTTTTATGGCGGTTTCTCGATCATAATGAAGAAGTTTTGTTCTATTAATTAATATCATGTATAAATGATGGTTATATAATAATTAAATAATATATAATAAATAATTTAAAATCTGGTTAAAATATAAAAATGGTTTCATGACCAACCTTGAATAATAAATTTAAGAATGAAACTTCGTCATCCACGAAGGTTGTAAATCGTCACCTCCCGGACGATGATTTTGTTTTTAAAATAAAAGAGAAAGAGAGTAGGGATATTGATGATGTATCTTTCATTAAAATGATATAATTCCAGTATATAGATGATACTAGAGTTACTATGATCATTTTTACACATGAGGTGAGTAGATAATAATAAAATAAGGAACTTAAAAGAAATTGAAATGAAAAAGTAAGAAGATTTTACCTATTGAGTACACCTCCTTGAGGGAAGGGGTTTTGGTCTTTTGGAAATACCAAGAGATCATGGATGTAGGGAGATACTGGGGAAGAGTATTTGGGAATAAATTTGAGAAGATTCAAGCTTATATGAGTGAATAGAAGAGGGAGTGATGGGTGGTTTTTATAGTGTAGGAGATGAGTGATTTTTGAATATCTTATTCATTATTTCATTATTTTGCTCAAGACAAGCAATAATGTTTCATTACTATGACAAAAAATAATAATAGGTGAATGTATGTTTTAAAAAATTTCAATTTACATCATCTATGAATCAATAATGATGCATAAATTCATTTATTTATCACATTTCATAAATTATAGAATTTCACTATTCACAAAAAATTCAAGTATTTCAGAAAAATACCAAAAATTCACCCTAATTATTTTTCAACGTGTAGAATTAAAAATTAAACTCCATTTTATCAAAATAATTTTCTAAATAATAGAAATTTAATTTTTAAATAAAATATTATTTACTTGAAAAATACATATTTTAAATTTAAAAATGATTTTATAATACTTTCAAAAATTAATTGAGGTCTCATAAAATTATCCTAAAATCACAAGAAAACAAAATATTTATTAAGGAATACATTTTATGAAATTGAATTTTATTTTAACTAAATTTATTAATTTAAAATTGTAATTAAATATTTATTACTTACAAAAATATCAAAACTTAATTATTAATTTTTAAAATATTCACTCTCATTTATATGGTGCCTAAATTTTATTTATAGATACATGGGTGAGGTTTCTATTAATAAGGGTACATTACTATTCATAAGTTAAGTTAATATTCCTGTGGTTAATTTACTATTCACCAAAAATATAGGTTGATCCTATCAGACTCTAAATATCTTACTGACCTCAACTGTGTATGTCAATTTTTCAAAATTCAAATCAAAGAAGCGACAAAATTATGTTTAGCGGCTAGGTTATAACTATATTCGATAAAAAAGTGCTTGTTTCTTAGGGGATCAGTGTTGCATACATTCTATATTAAATTTATTTGTAAAACCTTGGGGTGTTACATTCAAGGCTTTGAGGAGTGAGGAGAAGAGGGAGTGAGTGGTGGTTTTTATAGTGGAGGAGAGGGGTGATTTTTGGATATCTTATTTATTATTTTATTATTTTTCTCAAGACTTCTAATAGTGTTAATTATTATGACCAAAATAGTAATAAGTTCATGTGAGTTCAAACCAAGTGTGCTTACACCAGTGATGACTCAAGGAATAGTGTATTTAGCTTTTAATGTATTTATACCGTAAATTACAGTATTTTACTATTCACTAAAAATTCAAGTATGTTAGAAAAATCACAAAATTTCACCCTAACAATTTTTAGACATGTAGAATTAAAAAATAGACTCCGTTTTATTAAAATAATATTCTAAATATGTGAAATTTAATTTTAAAAAAAAATCCATTATTTACATGAAAAAATACAGATTTTAAATTTAAAACGGATTTTATAATACTTTCAAAAATTAACTAAGGTCTCATAAAATTATCCTAAAATAATAGGAATAAAAATATTTATTTAAGAATACATTTTATGAAAATGAATTTTATTTTAAATCAATTTATTAATTTAAAATTGCAAATAAATATTTATTACTCACAAAAATACTAACACTTAATTATTATTTTTTAAAATATTCCATCTCATTTATAAGGTGCCTAAATTTTATTTATACTTACATGGGTGAGGTTACTATTCATAAGGGTACATTACTATTCATAAGGGTTAAGTTACTATTCACAAAAATGTAATTTGATCCTATCAGACTCTAAGTATCTTACTAATCACAGCCGTGTATGTCTGTTTTTCTAAATTCTAAACGCAAAGGTGAAAAAATTATGTTTAACGGATAGGTTATAATAATAAAGTGTTTTTTAGAGAATTAGTGTTTCATGCATTACGTTCTATAATAAATTTATTTTTAAAACCTTGGGGTGTTATAGTTATCCAATACCCTTCCTTGAATTTCTCCATGGAGTGAAATGGGTTGTGGGTTTCCTCTCGTTTCTCCTCTTTTTGATTTGTTTCTTGATCTTGGTTGCTTGGTGCATCATATCTTGTATCTCTACATGGTGTAACATCTACAATTGATAAAAAATCTCCCAATTCAGTTTATGTAAAAACAATTCCATGGTTGCCTCCAAATCCTCCTTAATGATTTATGCTATCATGGTCATTTTCATATCCTTATAGTAATCTACCACACTCCCAACCTCTAGAGTGAGAAATTTAAGCTTGTTATAGAGATATCTATGGTAACATGAGTGAACAAACCACATCCTCATAATGAACTCAATCTACTTCCAAGTATGGATTGGGCATCCTTCATATCGAGTGCTCTCCATTTTCATTTTATCCCACCAAAGTAGAGTATAATTAGAAAATTAAAGTGAAGAAATTTTGACCTTTTTCTCCTTAGAATATACATGACATGAAAAAACTTGATAGGACCACATGTCCCACTCCAAGTATACTTCTAGATCAAATTTTACTTCAAAAGTAGTGACCTTTACCTTAATACCTCCAAGGATGTCATCTTCATGTGGTACTCTTTAGCAACCTCTAGGTTTTTGGAATGACCTCCTCCTTTGTGGGACATCCTCAAAATCATTATCAAATTTCTCTATCTCCTCATCCATGATATAAGGGTATCGTGGTGCTGGAGTGTTTCATGGGTTACCATAGATCATCCTTGTGCTTGGTTGATTGTCCAAGTTTTCAATCCCTTCATCCAGTACCTACAAATTACAATCAAGAAGCTTCTCAAAATGGCTCACCAAATCATGCATTTTGAGTTTCATAGATTATTGTGTGAGAGATATATACTTCATCTTCCTTCTTCACTATCAAGAGTTATTCCCTTCCCACAAGATTCCTCCATGATAAGTAACATGAACTCAAGAACATATGAGGAGAAACAAACACACACACACAAACATAAAGACACACACACACACACACACACAGACAAACACATCTGCACACTCAGACACACACAAAAACACACTCACAAATACATGAACAGACAAGAGAAATGATACACACTCACACAAACAATATATACACACTCACAACCATAAAAATTCACACACTCATGTACACAAGGACACACACACACACTCACACTCATAAAGACACACACAAACACATAGAAAAAAACATGCACACACACTCACACATACACATGCAAGGATACAAGCTCAAATACACAAGATTTATACACTCACACCCACAGTATGTAAACACTCTCACACACAAGGATACACACACAAGAATGTTTTTGTTTTTCATGTTTCTTTCTACTCTCAATGCTCAATTAAAATCCCATGCTATTATGAAATATAATACCTAGTTTGTAGAGATCATAAAACTATAATCTTTACCCAAAAAAGATGGCATAGGGGAATAGATTAACACAACCCATTTGAGTGGTAAATGGTTACAAAATGGTACAGGATGAAAAGGTGTGGTATATGGGTTTTTACTAATTATACAAGATAAGAAATAATTAATAACAATATTATCCAAATATAATGTGGTGATGATGTAAAATTAAGTAGAAATTGATGTGTGGAAATGAATTGTACTAATAATGTAAACCAAAAAGAGATGAAGAAGAAATAACAACCACTTTTTTTTCAAATCACCCTAAAAATATTTGTGCAAAAATTTAAAGTAAAAGACAATGAATGAGAAGTAAGATTATTTTTTTTAAAATATCTCAAAGAAAGAATGTGTTCTAGACTTTGAAAAGCATAAAAAATGAGTTTATAGAATTTGATTTTTCTTTCTTTTTTGGGACAAAAATCACATATAGAGAAGAAAAATTATGGAAATAAGATGGATGAATAATTGGCTCAATTAAAAATCTAAAACTTTTATAACATATTCCAATTATATTGGTTTTCATTGAAATAAATATTTTATAGTTTTTGTAATTGGTGGATAATATGGAAAGATAATAAGGGAAATTGATAAAAGTAATGTAAATAAAGGGATATGTGCCTATTATGTCAACCAGATCTCTGATAACAACTGATGTGAGATTCATGGTGGTGGTGTGGGGAGATCTTTATGAAATTTGATGATGAATAAAGGATTTTATTTGGGGATAAGTGAAGGATTATGGGTATGAATAGTGAATGAAAGTAGTCAACCAACACTATAAGGAGCGTATCCTACTCCTTATTCAATGAACTCGAGTGGTGGGGATGTGTTATCCAATAAAAAAATACACTTGGGTTATGGAATTAATTAGGGGATTTTCAATATTGGATGACCAATAATAAATATAGATTCATAAGGTAAGAATACATAAGATCAAGAAAAGTAATAAGGGTTTCCAGAAAATGGAGAGAAAAAAACTCATATATTTTCATAAATAAAAACTTGAATGCCATAAAAGATCCAAGGAATTGGATATTTATAGAAAAATATAGATATAATTTCAACAGTATAATACCCTAAACTCATAAATCTTAAACTGAATTCTCCCCTTAAAGTCAAAAAATTTAAAGATGAAAGAATAAGTTATGGAACATAGAACATGGTTTAGGCCCATGAGGTTTGACTTGAAGGAGGTGTAGAAGTTTCTTTCTACACTTTGGTCTTGAATTTATTTTTATATCCCAATAGTTTTTATTTTGTTTTCCACATGGATGATTTTGTGGATTCTCTAATATGGGTGGGCTTCTAAATTCGTGGACCCATGCATCATGGAATTTTGTAGTCACATTTGAGCTTGAATAAGTGATATTACCAACCCATTTTCTCTTGCCATACAAGGAGACATGTATTTGAAATTTAATGTTTTGATATAGGATCCTATTATCTTATGTATTATCTTAATCCTTCCAGGCATAATTGGGGCATGAAACTTTAATTCCTCTACTCCTAAACTTGGCATATCTTCCTTTTCATGGTTTTCATTATCCCCTCTATTAATAAGTATTTCATAGAGTGGACCTGTGTTCACATTATGAAACTTATGGAGAAACCACTTTTTCAAGTAACTTTTGGTCTTTTCACTCATGGATATATTTTAGAAACCCTTAGGGCTCCCCTTAGTTTTGTTCATTAGATTAGAGGGTGGATCCCTATTTTGATCCTCTCCCCCACCCTTTAGTGTGATTTGATATAGGTGTTTTAGGGTGATTTTTTCACACCGAGTGAAGGTAAGATCCTTCACTTTCCTTGAACCCATGCTCTAATATTATTTTAGATCATTATCTAGGGTCTTGGAATAAATAATTCATCAAATAATATAAAAAATCATTGCACCTGATGGGGATTTCATGTGAATTTGAGAGAGGACTTCCCAAGAGACTATAAACAAGCTATATATTTTTTATTTATCACTATATTTTTTGTTGAGAAATTTATTTTTTAGGGTTTTTGTTGATTTTGGATAAAATTTTCTATTTAATTAGAGTTAAAATTTGTTTATTTTTCTTGGAATAGGCCTAAGGTTGCATCAGAAGTGGATCACACCCCATTACTCATGGTTTTAGCATATTCTTACTACCTTGTGAGTTTGGAACCTATTATTCCAATTTATAATATTAGTTTTGAAGTTTTAATTAATTATTTTTAGGGTGTTTATGGATGAGGAAGAAACTTATGGACATAATGGATGTTATTACGGGCTTGGATGGAATTTTGGAACATTGTTTGAGGTAGGGAGCCTTGGATTTATTTGATTCTCTGGGTCAATTAGTGATTTTATGTTTGTGTGCCCTCATTAGTATATATTCATCTATGATGCATGGTTTGTGTGAGTTTCTATAATATTTGTATGAGATCACATAATTATAATATTTAACATGGACCTGATATCTTGCTAATCATTATTATAGTAATGTTCTAGTATAATGAGTGATGGCAGACTTCTTTATGGTTTTTCTTAGTTGGGTGTATTGGATTTCAAATATAAAATGTATTTATTTTAAAATAAAATTTTAAAAAGAGAATAGATTTAAGTTATAAGTTCAATGGAAAATGAGCGAGTTTATAATCAGGCTTTTAAATGGTATTTCAAAACCAAAATATATTTCTAACATTCATTTGATGGGATTCTGTGAAAGGGAATTGTGTTGGAAAATGAAAAGTTATTCCTAGTTTACATGTTTTGTAAATATTATTTGAATTGGTTCATAAGTTAAATATAGGAGGGGATTGGATTGACTTGTTTTTTTCTATTTAACCTCATTTGATTGATGCCAAATTTTATAAATCTTGAGTGATTTTGTTTCTTCCTAGTTTTTTTCCTTGTGTGTACTTATTTCATGATGATGCATGTTGTGTGTGTAACACATGTGAGATATTTTCTTTCAATATCAATGTGATGGGTTGGTTCGGTTGGTTTGTGGTATAAACTTTATAGGGTGGATATAGGTCTTTCGAACCCTACTGAACATTGAGGTACATTTTGAATAGAATTATAGGTTCAGACCAAGAGATAGAAGTGTGACCAAGCAACTTATGGAGGGTTCTAGTTCAGTGAGGTGACATCAGAGACCCTATTGGGTGCCCTAGTTTTATATTGACCATTAAGAGGGTGCATGCGAGATATTGGTATGGGTGATTTTGGGTTCCAACTTAGAAATCAAATCTGAGGTGTGAGCCTATATGGATGTAGTGATGATGTTAGGTCATGCATTAAGAGGGTAAAATCTTCTATGTGAGATAGATTTGGAATGATGGATGGACCCATCAAGTTTCTTTGTGTAAGATATTATGGGTGGGATAAATTTCCCATTAGGATTTGTATGAGATACATGAGATTCCTTGGACTAGTTGCTGGGATTCGTCCAACACTGTTTACTTATATTTAATGTTCCATGGGGATGTCCCCCATTAGATTCATTGTGACTACTAGTTTGAAAGCCCATAGGGAAACCCCACATTGGATTCATATTGACTATCGATTTATATTTACTTAGTTGAGATCCTTGGAATCAGAAAAAGGGACACAACTCTTCCATATAGCCTATGGGAATGTTTTTAATTTCCTTATAAATGTTATTTTGAATCAGGTTAGGGGATAAAAACCTCCCATGTTTCCTTTGGGAATGGTTTGGATTGACCAGGACATGCTCCTGGGAATCGATTGTTGATCATGAAACTACTGAATCAGACAAGGGCCAGGTATTGGTTGGAATAGTTTTGTGATGTTCTAAAAGACACCCCAACACTAGATGAAGTAGTTATGAAATTGGTTATTGGTTTCAAGGTGGGTATTTGGTCCCCCCGATGGTTACTCATATTCATATATATCTGACATTGGAAGAAACAGGTATAGTTGGGGATCGATGAGGCCTTGCAGGCATCTAATGACTTGAATTTTATGTTTTATTTGCATTGTGTTTTATTTTTCCAGTGGCTGTGTTGAACAATCCTAGTATAACTCTTTATATATGTATTTTATGAATATACACTTGATCATAATGAAACTCAGTTTCATCAAGGCATTGGGGGGGGTATCCTATTAGGTTATAAGACTTATCCATACTTGTGTACACGATATGGGTTTTGATGTACATGGGTATATATTCATGTTTTACCTTTGTTAATAGGTATATCTTGGATCTAGGAAATTTATATAGGTTTATCAACTCAGGGGGGATATGGATTCAGTAGGATGATTATGCGAGTTCGGACGGAGGCCACTGTATTTTTATTTTTAGTTAGTGTTTAGCATATACTGTCTAGTGTGACATTTATATATACGACGCATTTATACTATTGTTACTTTATTTTTTTTCTATTTAATCATATAAATATATTTACTACTTTATATTATAGACCATGGGGGCCTAGTGGGATTTCTGTTTTATGTCTATAGGTTTTTTGGATGTCTATTATACGGATGGGTCATGTTGAATTTTCAAAAGAATCAGGAATGAACCTTAGGATTTATTTAGAGGTCATAGTCTCCCCATGATTATTTCAGTCTATCTCTATTATTTTTAAACCTATGGAATATGTGGAGGTTCACCTGAGGTCTAGTAGCGTCCTCACGCCGGTGCTATTCATGCCTCTTGGGTCGGGGCATGCAGTCATTTTCATGGAATAGTGGCACTAAAATAACCTATTTTTTATGATAGGATAAGTTAAGGTTTCCATACACCCAACCAATAAAATTGGTACATATGTTAGTGATAATTGTGTTTTTATCTCTTAGGTTACCCCCTTTAACACTTTTACCCCTTATCGTAGTGACAAACTTTTACCATGGTAACTTACTTTTATGCCTAAAAATTGATTTGATCTTATTAACTAATATTGACCATGATGATTCCAAGTATGGAATCCATTTCATAAGATTCAATTTATAGAGGTGGTAGAGATTAATTATAATATCCATACATAAAAATCATAAAACCCATTTTTAGGAAAAAGTATTTTTAACCATAAAAATGATTTTATTTTTCATTCCTTTCCTATAAACAACCATTAGAAGAATTTCAAGTTATTTCATTAAATATATCATCTAAAAATTTCATTAGAAACATTTATCAATAACGATTAATTTAATTTATTAAGATAAAATACATTTCACTCATTACAATAGTTTTCTGAAAAATACCTCTTTTTTACCTTTAAATGATTATATCTTAATTTCTAACCAATTAATAATCAATGGATGAATGATTGTTTATTTTTATATATGTATAAAAATTACTATTCTATAGTTTTAACACTCAAAATAATATAAATTTTATTTTAAATAAAAACATATATTAATAAAACAATGTTTGTAAACAAAGAATCTATGTTTAGCCTTGAATTATTAGACTAATATTTCTTATCATTACATAACCTTTTCATGGATGTTATTAAGTGATATTATTATTTACTAATTGAATTTCATTAACAAATTTTATTTATATTATTCCTCAAAATTATTAAATCTATCAAAATATATAATTTAATAAAACAGAACCAATGGTATTTTCTTAAGTGAATTTGACCCATTTTAGAAGGTAATTTATTTATCAATTTCATTTAAATATCTTGTAATGTATTTCATTTTTATATTTTATCAAATCATTATTCACTTAAGTTTAGTTTTGTGTATATCAAAATCCATCATACACATTTATTTTACTAAATATAGATCTATTCTAAAATCTCATGGGGTTACACTAGTTTACATCCTGTGGTAATCTAGAACATGATTCGAGCCTAGTGGTGGGTCAGGCTAAGTGACGTGTTTGGACAGCTTAGGCTGGTACATTAAAAATAGTATTATATACCATTTTTTATTTTTAGAGTCAGCCCAAATTAAGATATAATTTTCAGGACTCAATTTTTAGATCTTGAGTAGGTGCTTGATCAACACCTTTTGCGATGAAACTAGAGTTTCCATGGAGTTCTGAGATGCGTGTGTCTTGAATTTTAGATCTGTTCTAAGTTATTTTCATGATTTTTTTGTTCTTATTTTAGTATTTATGCCTTATATTTAAGGATTATGAGTTAAATAGTGAAGAACCCAGGGTGTGAACGGTTACTGTTCATGGTTTTCCAAACCATACACAACCTGTGAAACCCAATTTAGGGGATATTCTCATGCACTTGGCATTTTTGGAACATGGTTTTCTAGACCATATGGCCAAAACCTATGTTTTTTGTGAATTTTACAATTTATGAGCTATAATTTATCAAGGTTCTATTTTATTATTCTTTTTCATTGTTAATTTAAGAATTAATTAGGGGGTTTCCCTTGTATTATTGGTGTTATTCAAACTGATTTAATTTGAAACTTCAAAATGAGAACCTTTGTACTGTTTTGTGAATAGAATAAGTGATTCACAGGATTTTCAAAGGGGAATAATCCGATTTTTTGAATATATAAAGGGGGATTAGTTTTATATTAGTTGATTTAAAATGTTTTTAGATATTTACCATAATATTTTATTAAATACATTGAGTTCCTATGATTTTTTTGATTTGAGAATGATCTCAAAAACTGATTTCAAATGTTTTGAATTCAAAATAAAGTATGGACTCATGATATTTTTCAGTTGTGAATTCTTCCAGAAACTGATTTTGAATATATAGATTATATAAACCATATTTTATGGTCTATCTGTGGAAGTATTTTGATTCTTATGTTGTATATTCAATATTCTAATATTTTATAATGAAATTTGGGTAATATTTTGAAAATAATGTTTGTTTTTTATAAATGATTTTAAATACCTTTATAGAGAAGTTAGATATTAACTTGTAATATAGAAACCCTAGCATTTAAAACATATAATTACATGATTTTATGCATGATTAAACGTCATATTACAAGATAAGGATGGTAAAGTCTAGTGTCTTGGAGGATTAGGTAAATAAAACTGAAAACATAGGACTAAAAAAACATTTCTTTATTTATCATCCATTATGAGATCCTAACTTCTTTTGAGCCCTTATATTAGAATTTCATAACCCGAGGATAACATGAACAAAGGGATGGGCTAAAATCCTTGTAATGGAATAAACATAAGAATAAAGCATATCACATGGGTTAGAAATAATGACATAATGATATGAAAAGGAATGGAACATGATTAAACATAAGGAATCATAACATGTAGAACAAGGGATCATATAATCATGAATTAATATTAATGTGGAAGAAACATAAAACTTGAATTTAACACGATTGAAGGCTCATTGCACATATAGGAGCACAATTCTAGGCTCATTTGACATAAAGGATCACGAGTCAAAGCTAACCACCAAGACCGTTGCACAAGGAGCACGAGTCAAGGCTAACCACCATGACCATTTCACATAACTTCTCATGGGAATAAACTTTACCTAATTCATTAGAGTGATATTTGGGTTCACCTATCATAACATGTTCATGTATATTCTTGCCACATAAATAAGTATACACTGGTAATCAAACATAACATAAAGGTTACCCATGGAAAGAAATGGGTCTCATAATCATGTCAAAAGACATTACAAATGGGAATATCATAAATGTGTCCATGAAATAATGGATTTATAACATACATGGACATTAAAAATGTAACATAGTAATATATCATGATAAGTGATTTCAAATGTAAGTGGTAACATGTAAAAAGAGCATTTAAGAATCTTTAGAATTAAAACATTTTAGTGTGATTTAAGGAAAATATTAAAGATATTTTTAAATAGAATGTGGCATGATATTTTATATAAAACCATAAGTGAACCAATAAGGTATTCATAATAAAAATAGTTATTTTAGAAAATAAATGGTGGATAAAAATAGATTATATAGTGTACTTAAAACGGGTAAGAATTCGGGAAGTTTCCTTAAATCAGTTTGCTTATCGGGAAGAATTGAGCAGAGAACCTTTTAAAAGAAATTATATCCCCATAAAATAGAGATGAATGGATCTTGAAACCTGATTTTGGAACATATAAATAACATTTATATGATTTAAATAAAAATAAAATAGAATTTCATTTGGGATAGAAGAGATAAATAATAACCTGAATGAATAATGGAGGTTCAGGTAGAATCCCTTACCTTAAGTCTGAAGGTGTTCTTACCTTGATCTTAATGTCCTAGATAATCAAATAATATTCATTAATTAATAATTATAGAACCTATTAAACAAGAATTTTATTTATTATAACTTAATTAAGTTCATTTATGGCATTTTTTAGGGGTTAAGAGATTAAATTTCATTGCTTGGGAGCGTTGGTTTTCCTTGGTTTTCATGACCTGTTTACTTGTATACATGTACGAAGTGTCATGTAAAGTGGGGTTAATTATCTATAATTTAACCTTTATGTTATTAATGATATTCCATTATTTAAATTTATATTATATCATTTTATTTTATCATTATATAAATTGTTAATGATAATCATTGAGGTTTATTTTGGCGGGTTTTCGATCACAAAGAACTCATTTTGTGTTATAAATTAATATCGTGAGTACAAAATGATTGAAGAACATTAAATAAGATATAATTATTATATTATAACCTAGTTAAATCATAAAAATGGTTTCATGATTAAGCCTTGAATAAGGTAAAGGAAATTAAAAACCCGTTATCCTTGAATGCAATAAATCAACAAATATCAGAAAGTTTTTTCATTTTTTTGTATAAAATGAGGGGGAAAGATAGTTGACGATGAATTAAAAAATGAACTCAATTTTATGAAAATAATTTTCTAAATATGATAAATTTAATTTTTTTTATTAAAATCATTTTTTACTTGGAAATTATAGATTTTAAAATTAAAACTTCTTTTCTAACACTTTACATTTTTTATTAAGGTCTCATAAAATTATATTACAATACTAAGACATAAAAAAACAATTTATTAATAAATTTTATGAAAATAAATTTTATTTTAAATTATTAAATTAATCATAATATTGCAATTAAAAATTTATGACTTATAAAAATACCAACACTTCATTAATAATTTTTAAAATATTTATTTTCTTATACTATGATATAATTATATTTCATATTTTAACTTATAATATGGATAAATTTTATTTATAATTCTATTGGTGAGGTCACTATTCAATTGGTTGGTTTACTATTCATAAGGGTCACATTACTATTCCAAAGGTCAAGTTACTATTTCATCTGTATAGGTTCCTTAACTTCTAAAAATTCCTTTTATTTCATTAATTATTTACTTATAAAGTTTTTATTGTGTTATTAATGTGATTTTATGTGATTATATTTTATAACATAATAATAAGAATGGCATTTCATTCATAAAAGTTTTGGGCCATCACATGCAATGGAATTGTGAAATTGATTTTTTTTAGTTTTCTAGATGGGATGAAATGTTTTCAAATCTATTTTGTTTTTGAGGGGGGGATTGATTTTTTTTTGAATTGGAATTTCTTTCATGAAGTTAGTTATAAGATCTTAATTTGATATTATTGGTTTTAAAATTTAGGGGAGTTTCTATAGTGTATTTATTTTGGCGGGGCTCTGGAAATGGATTTGTTCCATGGTTTATATTAGGAATATTTGATTTGAATTGAGAAAAATAGATTGATTGAATTCATGTTTTTTATTACTTAGAGTATTCCCCTGATAAAATTATTAATGGGAGGAAAAATGTTTTTCTCTAGTAATTATCCTTAAGGTAAATCCTATTTCTATTTAGGTGTAACTTAGTTTTCGGTTGGTGATAATTATCTATTCATAGATTTATGATTTTTGAATTTAATGTAGTCAAATATTTTTAGGAAATTTTTATTTGATTATACCTTTGGGTATCCCATTAAATATTCTTTTTGGAATGTCGAGCGATTTAGTAATTCATATTCCTTAGTGATCGGTTGTTCCCTTTTTGGTTCTAATGTGATGTTATCCTTATGACGAGGTTTACTCTTGAGAGGTTTTACATGGGAAGTCTTAGGTGTGTGCATGGGTAACTGAGATGCGTGTTATTCCCCATCTTAGATTTTTCTTTGGATGGTGTTCTATTTATTTTTTTTGTTTCAAAATGAGCCAGTATTTTGAGTGAAAGGTCTCAGGATACCCTCTCTTACACTTTTTACACAATTCAAGAGTCCATGTTGTCTTTGTTAAGGAATGATCTTCTTGAGGTTTATCATACTTACTTTTTTTTTTTCTGAAATGTTTTTGTGGTTATTTTTTTTGGTTGAATTTCCTTTATGAAATTCCATTCTGGTTAATTGGAGAATTATTATTCCTTTAGGTATTTATAGATACATTTTTATCTATGGTGATTTCTTTCTCATGGGTGTGTCTAACTCTTACCTCACAATTTTAGACAAAATATGAAATGGTGGGTGACCACTATAGATTCTCTCTTTTTCAAGATGTTACCAAATTAAAGAGGTAGTTTTGTGAGACTACTAGGTATGGTGTTTAGTTTCCCTAACCTGAACCTACCTGATGATAGTTTTTAGTTTCTTAGGCCTTGAGTCTATTTAGTGGTTTGATCTGAATTCTTTTATGGTTTTCTATATGTTTCAAGTCCCGTAGATCTTGTATTGTTAGAGGTCATGGGTTTTATTGGTTTATAAAATTTAAAATGTCCTTAGGAAGTTAAAAAATAATCCATTCTTTGATTAAACTTTTACTAAATACTTTTTTGGGGTAGAAAGTGACATGATGTAGAGAATAGTGACATCCCCATACCACTATTGTATACTATATTGTTTTATTTTTGGTCATTTTGATTTTTTGAGGTTATCTATTATTTTTAGGTGTTTTATAAGTCTCAAGGAGTTAAAATTTAGGACTATTTCCGATCGTGATTACAACCAAGGTGGTCACACTGGGACTTATCCTGGGTAGTGATGCCTTAGTTCTGTTGGGGGGGGGGGGTCCTACCACAATGTTCCACTAAGCATAACTACGTCAGTTCTTCCAGGGGCCATCAAAATTGTGACATAAGTAATTACTCAGTGAACTTTCTGGGTCTGAAGGATATCACTTCATGATATATTTTTCAAGACCATGACTTACCCTAAGAATAATTTTTTTTTTGAATTTCCATCTTTTCCACTCACCCAGATTTAATCCATTTAGAGGTATTTCTTCCCCTCATTTGAATCCTAATTCCCAAGAATCCCTACTATTAATTTTACCTATCCTCCCTAGAAATATCCATTGTGTTTCTTCAAGTTTCAAGGGATATTCTCTGAATTAAATCTATTTAAGTCCCCTCATATCACTCATTTAGTCCTTATCCTCTTTACTCTTACCATAATATGGTCTAAAAACCTAGGGTTTTTATTAGATCAATTTTTATTTTTGGATTTCTTTGTTTTTGGTTTCTATTGATCTCTTAGGGATTCTTTGGTTGGTTTGAAGTGGAATAACACCACATGTTTTATAAGAAATGAATTTAAGGTAGACTGCTCCATGCTTGAACCATGGAAATTAAAACCATGATAAAATGAGTTTTCTAGATCATGTTTGAAATATTTTATGAAACTTACTATCTATATATACTATTTATTTACAAAATAATTTAATTTCATCTTGGATTTTATTGTATGTTAAAATGGTTTTAATTTACTTTTATAATTTAAATATTTTTTTAAATTCAATGCACTCTAAGTGTTTTACTAAATTACCACATGACTCTTTCCAATGATTTCCTTTAATTAAATATATGTTTAGTTTTAAAATGTATTTTACTAATAGTGTACCTTAAAGTGAAGGGTGTTTTTGGTTCTCTAAAGGGGTGTTTTTAGTTTCCTTAAATGGTTGATATATTTCTATAGTGATTATTATATTTTTCTGAGTTGAAATTATAAATTTATTTTGTAAATGATACGAAAAAGGCCCAATTATAACCATGTGAAATTATATTTATCTATTTATTGGAACCCTTATCGTGAGACCCTTCTATTTTAGTTTTCATTATTAATTAATTTGATGTGAAAATGGGTTGTTTCTTGAGAGCTTATTGGAGGTGACACACATTTTATTTCTCTTGTTATATTATTGATTCATGTTTTTTGATCATGTGTCTTGATGATTTGTTTCTCACCTCTATTTGTTTATATGAAGGAAACCAAAGGTACATATTTAATTTTTTTTGATGATTCCCCCTAGTACAGATTGTGCACTAGTTAGGGATTGTGGACTAGTTAGTCAGAGTGAGCTAACAAGATGGATTTTTACCCTTGTGAGACCTTGAGAACTCAAATAATTGTTAAGTTCAAATACACATGCTAAGTGTTTCATGATATGAGATCCATGAACACTTTATTTTAGAACCTAGTGAGTGCCCATGATGTGTATCTATATGTTGAGGATATAATTTTTGGGATCTCTTATGTGAACCTTATATGTATTTCCCATGTATTTTATTGATTTAGAGACACCATTCAAATTGTCATTATTCATCTGTATCACGGTTCCATGATATAATGGAGACCTTTTTCTATATTACCATATTATTATATTGTATGGTTTAAATTTCAAAATGTTTTGAAAAAGGGTATTTGTGAAAAGTATCAAAAGAATAAAAAATGAGTTGGATTTGTTTCATAAACTTGGAAGTCCAATTCTTTATGATTTTAAACCATTTTCCTCTTTAAATAGTGGATTGCACCCTTTCATAAGAAGGAATTTTGATTGGTGTGGTTCACATATTTTTAAAATAAATTGTTTCAAATGAGGATGGATTGTTAAGGATTTTCTATAAAAGTGAAAATATTAAATTTATAATTTTACTTTCAACAAACATTAAATAGATTTACTTTTAAAGGTTATACACGAGGTGTGGAGAAGATACATACTGGGAATTTGTGCTTATACCTATCATATTATAGGTTTATCAGGTTTTCCTTGGATATAATGGATGATATTTTTCATTCTATTTTGGGTATGGATATATTTCTAAGAAAAGTGATATTTTTCTTAACATGCAGAGATGGGTAGTAGTGGTGTCATTGTTATATTTTGGTTTTGTGTTCAGATAACGTATTATTCCATGTCGATATTCCTTTTCTATATTTATTTTTGATTTATATTGTGATGGTATGGATGTTTAGTTTCATTGATGTTGGGGTGTAATATATGTGGTTATTGTCCTTATTTACTTTTCATGAGTTCTGTTTACATGATTACACACAATTTTATTTTATTTTTATTTATCAAAACAATTATTTATTATGTTACTGATTATCCAAATTAAGGAATGGTATTATTGGTTTTTTGGGAATAAGTCCTCTCTTTAGTTATCATTTTATCATAAATCATCCCCAAAAATGAATTATTGATGCCCCAAAACTAGTTTACATACTATAGTGATCAGTAACACAATTTAGCCCTCATGGCAGGCTATTCCAAATGATGTGTCAGGTTAGTTTTGGATGGTTTGTTATTTTTAGTATGTATAAGAACACTTCATACTATAGGAAGTCTCTAATATCTTCTAGGTTAATTATATTTTCCCTAAAATCTTCCAAAAATGACTCAATAAATTAATATCTTACTCCCTTACCACTAACCAGTATAAAGGTGAACGAAACAACCTTCCATAAAATATATTGAAGGTTTCCTTCTAAATAGATACCATATAACTGTTGTTATAGGTGAACCCGGCTATGGATGTATGAATCTCCCATGAACCATTGAAATCTAATACAAATTATCTCATAATGTCCTAAAATTTCTAGATATTATGATTAGACTACCCATAGGTTCAAGGATGATATGTTGTGCTCAAATGAACTTGAGTATCAAGAGATTTCTACAAAATATACCAAAAGTGAGATGTGAATTGGTATATTGATAAAAAATTATACTCCTCAACATACCATTAAGACATACTATTTACCAAATATAATTTGACCCAACTCATCAACTGATTTGGTATCTTTGACTTGTTGGATGTGTGAAACTGTGGTCAACTGGTCCACAATAACCCATACCACGTCACTACCTTGAGGTGTCCTTGATAACACCATCATTAGATTAATCATAACATCATCCCATTTCCACTAGATAATGGAAAATGAATAAATAATACTGAAATGATACTGGTGTTTAGCCTTCAACAGCTGAGAAGTGAGGCGTCATGAAATGAACCCATTTATATTCTTCTTCATCTTGGGCCACCAATACCACCTATTAATATCATGATACATCTTGATAAGGAATGGGTGGATAACCCATCTTAAATCATGTTAATCCCACATCATCTCCTCATGCAACCCTGAAGAGACTAAAACTATTCCTTACACATAATGATTCCATCATCTTCCAAGGACTATTCACATTGTGGCTCCCCACCATATATATTTTCCCATATAAATTTAGAGTATGATTTGAAAAAATGAATCTCCTTTACCCTCTCTATGAGTGAGGAGGTAAAAGACATATATACTAGAGTTACTATTTCCTAATTCTCATAAACATCAAGATGAATCTCAATAAATAGGTCCATCCATTACCACTTTATACTTTCTTCTTACACTAGTTACTCGAGAGTCTTTTTACTTAGAGAATCGACCACAACATTACCCATTCTAGGGAAATATTCCATCTCAAATTTGAAGGACTACAGGTATGACTCCCACTACTGCTGCCAAAGGTTTAAATCATGATATAAAAATATATACCTATGGATATTATGGTCTGTATAAACCAAAAATCTCTCAGCTAGAAGATAGTGACACCATCATCTCAGAACTTGCATTGTAATTATCAGCTCTAAATCATGAGTTGGACCATTTCTATCTTATGGACACAACTACCTTTATCCATATGCAATTACATGATCATCTTGTATAAAATATCTCCCAGACCATCCCATGATGCATCCCAATACATGGTATACTTCTTACTCGATTGAGGTAAGGTTAAAAGTAGTGAATGTTTCAATTTACCCTTGAAGTCCTGTAAGGATATCTCATAAGTACCATAACACTCAAAGTTCACCCCCATATCGGTTTGGGATATCATTAAATGCATCAATCAAGAGAAGTACTGTATAAATATCATGTAATATCCTTTTAAAACAAAAAACTATGAATCTCAATAACATTCTTGGGATAGTACCAAGAAACCATAATGAAAACCTTCCCTGGGTCTAATGATTTACCAACTTTAATATCACATTCCCTAAGAATGGGACCTCATTGATCTAGAATAGACACTTTTAAATATTTTTATTAATTTTATTCTCTCTCTGTGTACTCAAAATAATCTCCTAATATAGATCATGGTCCTCCCTCGGTGGGGAGTACACCAGGATGTCATTGAAAAATACCACTAAAATAAAGTTTAGTTATAAATAGAAGAACCTATTCATTATGCCCATAAAAACTACTAGTGAATTAATCAATCTGAATGACCTTAAAAGATAACCATATAAGATATACCTCCCATATAGGGTAGAATAGTGAATATCAAATATTCTCACATGCAACTGATGATAAGATTACCTCAAGTCAATCTTAGGGGACTAATTGGCTCCCCTAAGATGATAAAATAAGTCATAAATATGAGGAGGATGATTCTGATTCCTAAACTTCACATAATTCATCCTCTATTAATCCATACATAAACACAATAATTCATAAAATTCTTGGTGATCAAAATAGAAACACACTAGGGGGTTGTTTTTGGGTGAATGAATCCCTTAACCTCACGATCCTCTAGCTGAGACTTCATATCTCTAAGCTCTACAAGATATATCCTATAAGAAATAATGGATATGGGATTCATACTTGGAATCATCTTGATCAAAAACTCAAACTTTCCATTGAGTGGGATACCTAATAATTCATCAGATAAAAAATCCTTCAACTAGTCAATAATAGGAAAAAATTATGTATAACGTATCTCATCATCATCTAGAGAAACACAAGAAAATAGGGATAAAATATTCTTCATTTTCTGATGGTCAGGTACCGAACAAATTTTCTACAAATCCTAATCACCATCAAGGGTATAAAAATCTCCCTCATCAGAAATGAAAGATAACCACCAATGATAACATTATATGTGTGCTCAATGATGACTTAACCAATCCATACCTAAGATCACATCAAAACATCTCATCTCAAACAAAAATAAATCCAAGAGATTATGATATCCACTAATCATGGAGGAACACTTAGAATAATTACAAATACCCTATGATCACACCCCTATAGGCATATCCATAAACATTAATTCATATATTTACTCAATGGCATACCCTAGATTACTAGAACATTGTGAAGATATTAATGAATACAAAACACTCATATCAAATAAAATAGATGGTAAGGTAGATTCCACTAATATAAAACCTTAAATGATCAAAGGCCCCTAATCATGTTCAGTAGGATTTGGTTCAATATCATGAAGCTCAATTGACCTCATATAGTGATCTAGTCTTTTATATATAAATATCACATATTTTTACAAGAATACTCAATACATTTTATAAACACACACCTGAGGACCATAATAGTTTAGTATATTTGGAGACTATAAACACAATATTCTTATTTTATGAATGATCTTAAACATATCCAATAAATATATTCTCACATAGTATTCCCCTTAAGTATACCCTACCTAAACCATTTTTCATTAACTAGGGAAGGAAACATAATAAAGGGTGTTATCAGATGCTCAATAAAGGTAAAAATAAAAGATATAAATCTATGATCATATGAAATAATAATATTGGAATAAGGGTATTTGATAATTGAAATAACTTAGGAAGTTTATACCTAACCTATCATAGATCGTAAACATGATTCATGTCATAAAAAATTATCATTTCAGATAACATGGCCCATAAGAGTGAGAAATCATCATGAATAAATAATTAACCATAAACTCATTTCATAAAAGTATGGAACCATAAAAAATATAGAAAAAAATTTCATATTTAAAGTTTAATTACCAATACCATCTACATAGTGGATCAAGAATTATCACCTCTTTCCCATTGTGGATCAAGATACACCTGTTCCCTATAGTGGATTAGGACGCACCTGTTTCCCATAGAGGATCCAGATTAACCTATTTTCCATTGTGGATAATGCCCATAGACTTGTTTCGCACTGTTATCCCATGAGATATAAAGCTTTACCAAATGAAATTTAGGGATATATGGGTCCCAAACATCTCATAATGAAAACCATATTTATTTGTGCCTTAATATCAAAAAAATTCATTATATAATCACATCATAACCCATGTAAAGAAAAATGTTTTTAATAAATATGTCATCAAATTAAAAATTGAATAACCCATGAAAAATAAATGTGTTTCATAAACATTTCATCAACATAAACATTAACCAAATTGAGAAAGAATAATGATGGTATTATTCAATCTTATCCCCAATAAATTATAAGTAACACAAAAGGATGCCATCTTAGATGAAAAGTGACTTTGAAATATCACTTGGAACATTTCTTGAGACATATAGCCTTTCAAATTTGAAAAACAATTTTTAAAATATAAAACATTTTCAAAACCATTTTCATTAAAAATAACCTTGAAAACCTATAAATGAAGCTTCAAAAATATTTTAAAACATTTCTTGAAGAAAATAACCTTTCCATTTGAAAAATAACTTTTTAAAACTAAAATTTTTTAAACCATTTTGGGAATCCAATTATTTAAATATAAAATTTGAAACTTATAAAGGATTATTTAAAAAATTATTTGTTCATGAAGGTGGAAAATGAAATTAATTCCGTACACATTAAACCAAAGAATAATTTGACATTTTCTGTAAAACACAAAGGATAATTATTTTGAAAAATTCTTGAAGATTTTTTATAATTTCTTTAAAATGATAAAACATGCATAAAAATGTATTTAATAAATAATTTTTTTGATTTAAAAATAATTTAAAACATTTTTGGAAAACATGATGTTGGAAGAAAATAGATTTTCGTCTGAAGGGAGAAATAAAGTTGGTTTTCTTTAAAAAAATATTATTTTAAACTCTTGAGTACATAATGGGAGGAAAATTAAGGGATACCATGTATTATCATGACATAACTATATGAGAATAAATCTCATGGGTTTATTGAGATATGGATCATAATATTTCATCATTAGAATAATACACATAAAAAATACCGATAAATGATGAGATTGTATCATAAATCCTTACCACTTCGATAAATTTTGTAATGTAAACCCCATGAAATAATAATATAAAAATGTATCTATAAAAACAAATAATTTTTAGTTTAATCATCATAAAATATATTAATAGGAAGTATATACACCACATAAAATAAATAAGTGGTGAATATGACATGTGTCTCACAGAAATAAAAAGTGAGATGAGAATCCATTTCTATAAGTCTTGAATTACTTCACACACATTCAAATATACTTTACAATAGATAATAGTTTACCATAAATCCATGAAATAGTAATACTTATATATATCATACCATATATGATTTACTTACGAGCTTTTGTTACCTATTTATTAACAATTCCATATTAAAGTCACGTTTTAGGAAATAACACCATTGTTTTTTGTATGTTTTTTTTATATTTTTGGTGAACTTAAATTGATCAAGGTTCCATAATATAAAATAATTTTAAACATGATATAAATATAATATGTATTCATTATATATATATTTAGAGTGATCAATAATAGTTATAGATAGAAAATGAAATACACAGTTAATGGTGACGGTAGGCTATATGTACACATGAGCGTTGTTTCCATTTTCCTGAAGGAAATAAAAAATAAAAGTAAATAATATATTATATTTTAAGAATAATTTTTGTTTCATATATATCACATATTTTCATTAAAACCATCCTTATCACCTTTCATTTAAAGAATGAGCAAATCACATCGCTTCATGATACGGTAGTCTGTTGTACACCTGAATGACGTTATCATATTGCAATGTAATGGAAGATAACAAGGAACATGTGATTTCGTGATTAAAGAATTATAATAATTTCATAAATATCATATACAAGCAATAAATTCATTAATATATATATATATATATATATCCATGATATATTTTTAAAGAAAACAAATAATATCGGTTTGTGAGGTGATAATCCACCGTCTACATGAATGATGATTTCATAACCCATTTGATGGAATAGGATAAGGATTTTTAATATTGCATTAAAATATTGACATATCAGTATATTAAGTAATATGTGTTTATTATATAATATGGGTTTAATAATAATTTTAGTATTCAGAGGAAGAAATAAAATCAAATGCTCGGTTAGGGACATTACCTCTTCTTCAGAAAACTTCTTTTGGTTTTCACCAAAAGGCTTATTAAGTTGGATTTATGACCAAACTATGGATTACAGGATGCGATGAGGTAATTAAGAAAGTTATTTGGGTAGTTATTTAATTAAATAAATAGGGTTTTAAGTATTAATATAAGAGGATATGGGGCAACCTTTTATAAGTTAGGTGAGTTCCACACTTGCAATTTTTGAAAATAAAAAGGGGTTCCCATGTTTTTCAAACTAAAAAAGTCTCCAAAATGGAAATTTATCTAATATAGATGTGATAAGGTCAAAATATTTCTATAAAATAGGGTATTAATATTTTTTGTGTCATTTTTAAACCTTATCTTTTTAGTTTAACCCATGATAAACCCATTTTTACCTTAACTGAAAAAAATAATTTTTACTATTTTTAATATTCATCATGTTAAAAAATAAAGTTAAAAGTATTAAAAAATATAAATTATTCTGATTAAAAATATGGAATTTATTATTCCAAATTATAATCACAGAATTGACATAATTAAATTGAAAATTAATCCTGCAGACGCGATGAGAAAGTAGTTTTCAAAAGAGAAAATATTCAAAAGTTTAAAACGTTTTTACATCAAAAATCAATATAAAATTGATTATAATGAACTAAATTGTATTAATATATATATTATTGTACTAATTTTACCTTTATAACCATATTTTGTTTAATTTTTAAAATTCTTTAAAAGAAATCAAAATTATTAATAAAAACCAATTTTTTCACTATTCATTAAACAATTTATCTTCTTAGAAAATTCTTAGAAAATAAAACTAATTTAAATTTGAAATGAAAATTAAAAAAAAAATTATTTTTCAAATAAAATTTCTAAAATCGGTAATGTAGGACCCTTGGTGAGATAGTTGTTTTAATAATCACAAATCATGCTAATTTACAAATCATGATAATTCACATATTATGTTTTAAGTAATGATAATCATGTCAATGACTATTTATAAATGAATAGATTATGTCACTTGGAATAATACATTTCAACAAGTCAATAAATTATGGATATTTTTGTTTTAATATATTTACAAGGGTATATTTACATGTAATTATGAATTGCACTTAATCTGTTACTATTCTGTGTAAGACAGAAACTTTGTAAGTTTCTCAAAGTCCCTGGCACTGATTGGTTTAAGGAGTCACCGATGCCAGACTCACCGATAATGACTCACTGATCGAAGAAGACACTATTGTAGGACTCACCGATAGAACAAATGACACACCGATGGACAAGTCATCGATGATCGGTTACATCGATCACTACGGGAAAAATGGGTATTTGCGACGGGGGTATTTACCCGTCGCAAATAAGTAGGCTTTTGCGACGGGATTGCTTTCCCCGTCGCAAAAGAACTGGAGCGCGTTGCGCGCCAAATCGCGGGAAAACTATTTGAGACGGGGGAATATTCCCGTTGCAAATAACCGGCGGCGGTAAAAGGTATTTGCGACGGGAATATTCCCCCGTCGCAAATAACTATTTAACCGTTGACCGTAATAAATGTTGGCTAAGGTATTTGCGACGGGTACCGTCGCAAATAACACTATTTGCGACGGGAATCCCGTCACAAATGGACCCGTCGCAAATAATCTAACCTATAAATACGCCCATCCGTTTTTTTCAAATCATTCTCAAACTCCATCTTCTTCTTCTCTCAAAGTTGTATTTCTAAAGTTCAGTTTTTCTCCAGTTTAATTTTTTTCTCCGGAGTTGATATTAAAGTTTTGAAGAACGATCAGAGCAGATCAATTTTCAAGGTATTTATTTTCATTTAAATTTAATATTTATTTTTAATTTTTTATTAGTTTCAATTATTCTTAATTAGTTGTAATTTAATTATGTTTACATTGTTTTGTTACTTAATAAATTTAAATTATTAGTATTGTTCAAAGTTAATAGTAATTAGGAATAATTAGTAATAATTTTTAATAATTAAGTATAAATATTAATAATTAATAATAAATACCAATAATTAGGAATAATAACATTATTACATTATTAGTATATTTTATTATTAATATTAAAATAATATAATTTTTTATATATATACAATTCTCTTTTCATCTGTGTGTTTGCTGTCTTCACATGTATTATTTGTATGTGGAGATAGAAAACGCACAGATGAAAGGAGAATTGTATATAAATTAGAAAATTATATTATTTTAATATTAATAATAAAATATACTAATAATGTTATTATTTGTAATTATTGGTAATTATTCCTAATTATTGGTAATTTTTCATTTAATTACTAATAATTAGGAACAATTACCAATAATTATCAATAATTAGGAATAATTACTAATAATTACCAATAATTAGTAATAATTACCAATAATTAGTAATAATTACCAATAATTAGTAATAATTACCAATAATTAGTAATAATTACCAATAATTAGTAATAATTACCAATAATTAGTAATAATTACCAATAAGTAGTAATAATTATCAATAATTAGTAATAATTAGTATTAATTACCAATAATTAGTATTAATTACCAATAATTAGTAATAATTACCAATAATTAGTAATAATTACCAATAATTAGTAATAATTACCAATAATTATGAATAATTACCAATAATTAGTAATAATTACCAATAATTAGTAATAATTAGTAATAATTAGTAATAATTAGTAATAATTACCAATAATTCGTAATAATTAACAATAATTAGAAATAATTAACAATACTTAGTAATAATTACCAATAATTACCAATAATTACCAATAATTAGTAATAATTAGTAATAATTAGTAATAATTACCAATAATTAGTACTAATTAGTAATAATTAGTAATAATTAGTAAAAATTAGGAATAATTATCAATAATTAGTAATAATTAGTAATAATTAGTATTAATTACCAATAATTAGTAATAATTAGTAATAATTAGTAATAATTAGTAATAATTACCAATAATTAGTAATAATTACCAATAATTAGGAATAATTAAGAATAATTAGTAATAATTACCAATAATTAGTAATAATTAGTAATAATTAGTAATAATTAGTAATAATTAGTAATAATTACGAATAATTCGTAATAATTAACAATAATTAGTAATAATTAACAATAATTAGTAATAATTACCAATAATTACCAATAATTACCAATAATTAGTAATAATTAGTAATAATTAGTAATAATTACCAATAATTAGTAATAATTAGTAATAATTAGTAATAATTAGTAACAATTAGTAAAAATTAGGAATAATTACCAATAATTAGTAATAATTAGTAATAATTAGTATTAATTACCAATAATTAGTAATAATTACCAATAATTAGTAATAATTACCAATAATTAGTAATAATTAGTAATAATTACCAATAATTAGTAATAATTAGTAATAATTACCAATATTTAGTAATAATTAACAATACTTACCAATAATTACCAATAATTACCAATGATTAGTAATAATTACCAATAATTACCAATAATTGGTAATAATTAATAATAATTACCAATAATTAGTAATAATTGGTAATAATTAATAATAATTACCAATAATTTGTAATAATTAATAATAATTACCAATAATTTGTAATAATTATTAATAATTAGTAATAATTAATAATAATTACCAATAATTAGTAATAATTACCAATAATTAGTAATAATTACCAATAATTAGTAATAATTAAAAATAATTACCAATAATTAGTAATAATTAGTAATAATTAGTATTAATTACCAATAATTAGTAATAATTACCAATAATTAGGAATAATTACCAATAATTAGTAATAATTAGTAATAATTAGTATTAATTACCAATAATTAGTAATAATTACCAATAATTAGTAATAATTACCAATAATTAGTAATAATTACCAATAATTAGGAATAATTACCAATAATTAGTAATAATTACCAATAATTAGTAATAATTACCAATAATTAGTAATAATTAGTAATAATTAGTAATAATTTCCAATAATTCGTAATAATTAACAATAATTAGTAATAATTAGCAATACTTAGTAATAATTACCAATAATTACCAATAATTACCAATAATTAGTAATAATTAGTAATAATTAGTAATAATTAGTAATAATTAGTAATAATTAGTAATAATTAGTAATAATTAGTAATAATTAGTAAAAATTAGGAATAATTACCAATAATTAGTAATAATTAGTAATAATTAGTAATAATTACCAATAATTAGTAATAATTACCATTAATTACCAATAATTACCAATATTTACCAATAATTACCAATAATTACCAATATTTACCAATATTTACCAATATTTACCAATAATTAGAAATAATTACCAATAATTAGGAATAATTTCCAATAATTTGGAATAATTACCAATATTTACGAATAATAACATTAGTACATTATTTGTATATTTTATTATTAATATTAAAATAATATAATTTCCTATATTATATACAATTCTCTTTTCATCTGTGTGTTTTCTGTCTCCACATGTAATATTTGCATTCTTTTTCAAAATTATCAACCTACTCGCCAATGGAGAGGTGAAAGTGAATGCAAATATTACATGTGGAGACAGAATGTTAAACACACAGATGAAAGGAGAATTGTATATAATATAAAAAATTATGTTATTTTAATATTAATAATAAAATATACTAATAATGTAATAATGTTATTATTATATAATTAATGTTTATGAAAAAATTATATTAGTATTATTAAAATAATAAAAAATCAATATAATATTAAAATTATCAATATTTGTAACATTTTTTGCTTTATTCTCAATATATTCAATCTTTACTTGAGTGTTTTTTCTAAAAAATTATTCAAAACCAGTAATGCTTTTATATTTTATAGAGAAATATGGAACAACGAGGTCGTCAACAATCATTATTAGGTGACCGCATATGGATAAATCAACGTAGAAATCCAAACGGTTCGGGTATAAATCCAGTATATGTTGAGGGTGTGGAGACTTTTTTTATCATTTGTGGCATCAAATCCAGAATTTGTTTCAGAAGGAAAAATAAAATGCCCTTGCAGAAAATGTGCATTGAGAATGTTTGACACGTTTGACAAAGTGGGAGAACATCTCTTGCGTTTTGGTTTTCAACCAGATTTTGTTTTTTGGTATCAACACGGTGAACACAGTTCCAGATCAGGTGATACCAACTTGATTCCAGATCCATCCCAGTTTCAAGATTTAGTACATGATGTTGCAGGTTCATCTGTTCAACATACAGAAACTCTGGCTGATATAGCTTCAAATCCTGAGTTGGCACCGTCTGAATTTTATGAGTTGTTGAAATCTGCTGAGGATGCATTATATCCTGGCTGCAAGATGAGCAAATTAGAAGCAGTTTGCAAAATTTATGGCTATCAAATCAGATAATGGAATGTCAAACACCTGTTTTGACCAGATATTTTCTTTGCTGAAAACATTGTTACCCGAAGGAAATGTTTTACCTGCAAATTACTATGAGAGTAAGAGGCTGGTTCGAAATTTGGGACTTACTTGTCAGAAGATTCATGCATGTTCAAATGACTGCATTTTATATTCTGGGGAAAATGAGTCGTTGGATAGTTGTCCTACATGTGGGCAACTGAGATATAAAGAAGGACAACACGGGAAGTCTGGTTTGATTCCTGTAAAACAGTTGAGATATTTTCCTCTTACATCCAGACTTCAGCATTTATTCATGTCTAAGAATACAGCGACAATGATGTCATGGCATAAAGAGAATATTTCAACCGATAAAAGCTTGAATCATCCAGCCGATGGTGATTCATGGAAACATTTTGATAGAGTGTATCCATCCTTTGCTTTAGAAGCTATAAATGTTCGACTGAGCCTTTCCACTGATGGTTTCTGTCCGTTTGGATCTTATGGTAGTCAATATTCATGTTGGCCTGTTTTTTTAACTCCATACAATTTACCTCCATGGATGTTGATGAAGGAGCCATATATCTTTTTGACTTTACTAATTCCAGGACATCTGAAGAAAAATATTGATGTTTATTTGAAGCCATTGATTAATGAATTAAATTTATTGTGGAGTACTGGTGTCAGTACATATGATGTTGCAACGAAACAGAATTTCATACTGAGAGCAGCATTGATGTGGACAATAAGTGACTTCCCGGCTTATGGGATGTTATCTGGCTGGAGTACACATGGTCAGAAATCATGTCCTTACTGTATGGGAGAGAACAAAGCATTTATGCTCATTCATGGAAAGAAACCTTGTTATTTTGACTGTCATCGCAGATTTCTTCCAGCTGATCATCCTTTTCGCAGAAACAGATCTCATTTCAGAAAAGGAACAGTTGAAAGGGATGGACCTCCAAAAATGATATCAGGTTCGGAGTTAAAATCAGTTGTATTTTCATTACCTCCCATCACTTTTGGTCCCACAATAAACCAACAGAAAATTTCTGGTTTTGGGAAAGAACACAATTGGATTAAACGTAGCATATTTTGGGATTTTCCATATTGGTCTGATCTGTTGGTCCGACACATGTTAGATGTCATGCATATTGAGAAGAACTTTTTTGATAATTTGTTTCATACAGTTTTGGATATGCCAGGAAAGAGCAAAGACAATGTAAATGCACGTTTAGATCTTGCCCAAATTTGAAGGCGTCCAGAATTGGAACTATTTGAGAATGTCAGAACAGAAAGGTTACTGAAACCAAAAGCAGCTTATACACTGTCTAAAGAAAACGGTTTATTATTTTGTCAGTGGATTGCAGATTTGAGACTTCCGGATGGCTGTGCTTCTAATTTGGGTAGATGTGTAAGGAATGGTCATATTTCTGGATTAAAAAGTCATGATTGTCATGTTATAATGGAGATACTTCTACCAATTGGATTAAGAGGTCTGTTTAATTCTGTGATTTGGGATTCCATAACAGACATGTCTCATTTTTTTCGGGAAATTTGTGCGGCTACGGCAGATTATGATGATCTAGGCAAACTTGAAAAAGATGTTGTTGTAATTATATGTAAACTGGAAAAAATATTTCCGCTGTCTTTCTTCGACTCAATAGAACATTTGATGTTACATTTTCCATATGAAGCCAAATGTGGAGGTCCGATACAGTTTCGATGGATGTACCCATTTGAAAGATTCATGCACAAATTGAAAAGAAAAGTACGTAACAAAGCATCTGTTGAAGGATCTATTGCAGAAGCTTATTTGCAAGAGGAAATATCTTTTTTCTGCTCCCATTATTTTGAATCTGAGTATCCTTCAAAACACAACCGAATGGGACGGAACAAGAGGAATATTGATGAAATCGACAATCAATTATCTATTTTCAACCAGTCAGAGCTTGGTTTTGGTGGAATTTATGAACGCTGGCTTTCAGATGATGAACATCAGAGAGCTCATACGTATGTTCTGCTCAACTGTGAAGAAATGTCATCAGTTGTACTGTAAGTGTTTATATCACTTATTCTATCATTTATGTTACAGTAAATAACTTTGGTTTTTATAGGTTGTATGATAATCATATCAAGAAACAAATTCCACACATTACAGCAGCTGCTCTCGAAGAACGTCGACTGAAAAATTTCTCTCAGTGATTTCAAAAACTGGTAACAAAAATTCTTTATCTTTTACCAACTCATTCAATGTATAGTTTACTATATTGATAATTATTTCACAAATTTTCAGGTGTCTCGATATGCTGATAAAATTGAAAAACGGCTGTGTGTATTGAGTAACCCACCTTCCAAACTTGTTAAAACTTATAATGCATATGTGGTGAATGGATTTCGATTCCACACACATGCATATGGGGAATCGAAAAAAACAATGAATAGTGGAGTTAGCTTGAGAGGATCTCATCATCGAGAAAATGAAGTTGACTTTTATGGCATACTTGATGAAATCATTGAACTCTGTTATCTTGGACAACATTACATAACCATGTTCAAATGTCGGTGGTTGGATACAGAGAGAGGCGTGCGTGTTCATCCGACTCATGGAATCATCGATATTAAATGTAAAAGTGTTCTCGCAGTAAATGAACCATTCTTATTGGCTCAACAGGCATATCAAGTTTATTATGCAAAGTACTGTGCAACATCAAGAGACTTGACTGATTGGTGGAGTGTAATAAAAATCAAAATTCGAGACAATCAGTTTAGTCAAAGTGAATGTGCTTTCACTGATGTGCAAAGAATTCAAGTTTTTCAAGAGAGTACTCAAAATCAATCTTTTTTACAAAGAGATATGAGTATCGATGACGACACCCCACATTTAAGAGTCGGTGATGACGATGATGTTAATGATGTCACATATGAATTTGAAATGGTAAGAGATGAAGCAACTGTAACTCGAATGGATATCGATGATGTTGAGGAGGAATATGAAGATGGCATTGACATATATGAAGATGATGATGAAGATGAACACTGAAAGAATTCCATGGTATTTATATACAATCATAATATGTATATATGTATATATAATAGTAATTATCAATTATTTGCTAACATTAACATTTTCTGTTTCAGATGGACGACACCACATTTCGTGAGTTGGTGGATGCTGACCTGACTTTCGATGCGGATGAGTTGCTGACATATGACCCTCAGCCTGCAGGCGCTCCAGGGAGTACGCGGAGGGGGCGCGGTCTTGCACGATTGATGATTCCTGACCCCGTCCCCGAGTGACGTCCACGTCTTGGGTTTGATCCACGCACACGGAGGTGTGATAACTTGTGTGATAACCTGTGGATTTGACTAAGATTTCATTAATCTATTCACATAATAAATGTTTATTATTTTTTCAGTTTTCCGCATATAGCAGTCGGACAGGGCAGCGCTATTTTGCGCAACTATTTCTCTCAGCCGTGTACCACATGGGAGCAGATTCCCATTGATGTGCAGCAGGCCATGTTCGGCAATTGGTTGGTACGTACGTAAATAAATAATTTTTATTTTGAAAATTATTTCATTTATAACTTGATATTTTGATTTATTTGTAGGTTTTATAGTATCCGATCGAGGATACCATGCGTGACGCCATCCACGAGGCATGGGAGGTGGCCATGCGTGATCTCCTTCGTCAGTTTTTGCACAATTTAAGAAAAGCTGCGATGAAGAAAGCAGGAGTGTCAGATTTTGAGGAGTCATGTAGAGCACACCGACCAGAGTATATTTCATCCCATGTATGGGATGGATTATGTGCGCACTGGTTGAGTGGTGCCTTTCAGAGGATATCATCGGTGGGGAGGCAGAATCGGGGGAGATAGGAGGTGACTCATTGAGCTGGGAGTTGTTCTTTCAGTACTCATAGACAGCATCTGGTACGTATATTATTTATAAATATTTTATATAACTATAAATATTAACAGTTTATTTTTTATTCTTATAGGCTGTCGAGCACCCCGATATTACAGAGTACGACGTATATCGGAGGATGTATAGTGATCCTACTACTGGGGAGCTCAGAGGTGATCGTCAGCATCACATCGTGGTCAGTATTATTTGTTTTCAAGTTTAAAAATTAACTGCATATAATATATTCAGAATTTTAATTTTAAATTGAAACTATAGGAGTCATATGAGGCCGCAGCGTCACAGGCCCGGCCTGAGAGTCAGGCCGAGTCATCAGATTAGACCACTGCCCGTCAGTTTGATGAGGCGTCATGGATGCAGGCCACCCAGTATGCCTTTGAGAAGGGCCTGGTAGTTGGTATCGGCTCTCGACTGACTCCCGGAGATTATTATGGCAGTGATGCGATGTCGGCGTCCAGCTCGAGAGGAGCTCGTGCATCTTCTTCTACTACACAGTATGAGGATCAGTTGCGATCTCAGACTGCACAGATAGAGAGTCTCCGACAGGAGTAGGAGCAGATGCACCAGCAGCATGAGGAGGAGCGTCGACGCCAGCAGCAGTTGTACGAGGAGCAGACGAGTCGGTGGCAGCAGCAGCATCAGGAGCAGATGGAGTACATACACCGACTCACTCATGCTTTAGGGATGGAGTTTCCTCCACCACCATCTGCAGATCCCCCACCTCCCCCCCTCCTTCAGATTAGAGTTTGTATTTATGTTATAAAATTTGGGAAATCAAATTTTTTTTTTCTATTCTTAGTTTTTGTCTCATTATAAAATATTAATAATATTATATTTTTAAATAACAATATTAATATGAATAATAATATTATTTATATTTTATAATATTAAATTAAATATATATATATTAAAATTTTATAATATTATAATTTAATTATATTTTTTGTAATACTTGAATTATTTTAATATTTGAATGTAAAATAATTCTATTATTTTTATATTAATTAAAATAACTTATTAATATTTTTTTTATTTATGAATTATAATTCTAATATTATTATATTAATTAAATCATTTATTAATATTCTATTATTTTTTATTTTTGAATTATAATTCTATTATTATTATATTAATTAAAATAATTTATTATTTTTATTTGTGAATTATAATTCTATTATTAGATTAATTAAAATAATTTATTAATAATTTATTTTTTTTATTTTTTTATAGTATTTGCGACGGGATACTATGCCCGTCGCAAATACTAGTATTATTATATGCATTAAAATAATTTGTTAATAGTTTATTATTTTTTTTAAAAAATAGTTTTTGCGACGGGTCCCGTCGCAAATACTATTTTAAAAGTTTTTTACAAATATACGGAGTACTATTTGCGACGGGGAGAATAACCGTCGCAAAAAACGGCTTTAGCGACGGACCCGTCGCAAATAAGTGTTGTTGCGACGCCGTTTTCAGCAACGGGCCATTTGCGACGGGATCCCGTCGCAAATGACCCGTCGAAAATACCTGTTTTTCTAGTAGTGGATAGTTCAAGAGACTTTCCGATGAACGACTCACTGATGGGTGACACACTGTTAGTAAGAATGACTTATCAATTGACGAGTCATCGATGGGAGAAGCACTGATAGTTCAAAATGATTCAATGATGATGAATCACCGATGCCCAGATAGATCGATAGTACAAATGACTCACTGATTCTCAAAGTCACCGATATTGATGTAAAGGACTCACCGATACAGAGAGTCACTGATGCTGACAAAACGATGTTGATAGACCGATAATAATAGACCGATTCCAATGAATCACTGATATTTATGACTCACCAATAGTCATAAAAGTTGTTTTTAATTTATTAATTCAAATTTATATATAACAGTTATATTTAGACAAATTAATGTTTCTAACATTATTTAATGTTATCTATAGGATATTCAAAGGACAGTACAAGGTACATGCATGTGTGGAGATCATTATGTCTGCTGGACCTAATATTATAAAATAATTACAATCTGGATCATTAAAGTGCGCACATTAGTGAAAGAAACTTAAAAAGTGAAGAATAATACCTATAACTCTCGAGCATACTTCGAAAAACCAAGAACTCAAAAAGAAGAACACACAGGGAGATCAACAAGTCAAGATAAACCTGCTGAGATGATCTGAACATCCTTCAAACAAGAATTTGAACACCTCATACTCTTGGAATCCAGAACACAGAGGCTACGATACTTTGTTTTGGAGTCAACTTCTAGAAGAGGATTGGAACTTCAAATCCATTACATCAAATGAGTCGAGAGCTTCACCGCATAACACACATAGCCTTTTAAACCTAACTCTATATATTTAACTTTGTTGTGTTCATTTATTTATAGTTCAGTGTAGTGTATGTATCTGTCTATTACTCACATATTAACCCCTTGTGAATAACTGGAGGATAATTGATATCCTCATATATCACACCCTATTTATCCTTTTATATCCCATGTAGAATTGTGGAAGAGGTCATGTGTGACCTATTTGTTTCTTTTACCATGAATAACTATAGTAGATGTCAAGGGTGACCTAGAAAACCTTGTGTGCTGTTGTGTACCACGATCCAAGGTGTTGATCAAACTTGTTTATTATTTTCGACTTATTTGTGGCAGGTGATCACCAAGTGGAGAGTACTAAGTCTCAGCTTCACACTGAACCTCTTGTTTTAATTTCTATTGTGTATATTGTTATTTTATTTTACTATTTTATAACATATTTAATTTAAAAAATGTGAAACTCTGATAGTTAGTTTAGTATGTGTTTATAATAGTTTTTAACCAGCAAGTTAGTTTCAAAAGTTACATTAATCTTTAGATTAATATAACTGAGAACTAATCAATCTTTTGAGAAATTGATTGGACATTCAGGACTGTTATAAATTCACTACAAACTGACTTAGATTGAATTTTTAATTGGGAATTTTTTTTCTTCAGAAAACCAATATTTAAACACAAATTTTTATAGATACTCAAATCACCCCCTCTTGAGTTTTCTATTCTGACCAACATTTGGTATCAAAGGAACATAAATATTTTTCAGTGTTCGAATATTTTTCAAAAATTTTCAACTGTGATTGTAGTTTTATTTCAATGATCTTAAAATTTATGTTATTTATAAATTTTTATCTCTTTGAAATCTTTTATAAAATTTTATTATAGACAATAGATTAGAAGGTGATACTATTAATAGACCACCTTTTTTAAATTGAACAAATTATGCTCAGCGGAAGATTAAAATGAAAATACATTTAGAAAGCATGTGATTTGAATTCTGGACTCCTATTGAAAGTAAATATGCAATACCTAAAACGGTTAGAAACACTTGGTATAAAGATACCAAGACTACCTATAATAATAATTGTAAATAAATTAATGCTCTATAATGTGCACAAAGAGATGAATAATTTAATCGCATTTCTTCTTGTAAAACTGCTCATGAGATTTGGGACACTTTATCTGTTTCCCAAGAAGGAAAAACTAATGTGAAAGAGATGAGATTGAACACTTATACTATTAAATATGAAAATTTTAGAATGAATCCAGATGAATCTATTTTTGATATGTATCTTAGGTTTAATTAAATTGTGAACACCATGATTTCCTTAGGAAGATTTGTCGTAGCAAAGGAGAAGATCCTGAGGATTCTTTAATGCTTACTAGAGAGATGGAGAGGTACATTAGTATCCATAAGAGAATCATGCGAAATTGATAAAATGACAATGAAGGAACTAATTGGGAAATTAATGGTGTATTAAGAGCAACTAAAAGTGAATCAAGAGGAGGAAGATCCAAAGATAAAATCTATAGCCTTCAATACTACCACTTCCAATATCAAAGACAAAGAGAAAGTTTAAGCTACTGTTGAGAGCACAAGTAGTGAAGAATCAACTTCAAACAATGATGAGGAAATGGACCAGCTGGCTAGGAGATTCAGAAAAGTTTATAGAAAGAAAAATTTCTTCAAGAAACCAAACTATAAAATAAAATATTAAAACAAAGGTAATTGGAAAAAGGATTGGAAGAAGCCTGAAAAATTATAAGAAATAGTTTTCTATGAATACAAAAGGAAAGGGAATGTCAAAGTTGACTATCATAAATCAAAGTATAAAAAGAAGTATGAGTATAAAGATAGGAAATGTAAGAAAGAAATGAAGGCCACATGGGGTACATCCGAGGATAGCTTCAGTGAATCTTCTTCTTCTCAGAATGAAAAAGAAGATATGGAAAATTTGTGTTTTATGACAAACACCTTAGAGGTACTCTTGAACTCTCCTGTACCTAATGACTATTATTATAGACATTTATCTAAATATGAAAATATAACAATTGATGAACTATTTTAGTATTGTAATATGATATAAGAAACTTTTAATGAACTGAAGGATAAGTATAAATTATTAAGGAAACAACATGCACTCTCTGAAAATATTAAACCTGAACTTACTATTGAGAAAGAGAAAAATAAACAAATGCTAAAGGAAAATAATGAACTAAATTTATATAATGATCAATTAAATAAGGATCTAGAAAAGTTTACTAATGGGAAAAACAAAATTACTCAATTACTTAGTAAACAGATAGCTCCTAGGTATACTAGTTGAATAGGATATCAACCAGGGTAATGAGATTTATCTAAAACACATTTTATAACTAAATCTAGAAAATCCGCTTCTCTGTCCAAAAATCAAGATTTTACTGTAAGTTCTAGTTTTTAAAAATCTTTTACTACATCAAGTTTTTATAGACCAAATAAAGTTTATTTTACAAATACTTTACATTATATATATAGGAAACCCATAAGACAATTGTGGGTTCCTAAATCCTTTATTACTAATATTTCTGGACCCAAACAAACATGGGTACCAAAATATTTTCTTTGATGAATTATTTTTTATGTAAAATATATAAAGAGTTCCTATAGAAATATTTGGCATTTGGATTGTGGTTTTTCAAGACACATGATAGGAGACTACTCAATCTTGAAGAATCTCATTAAGATTGATGGAGGACATGTCACATTTGGTGACAATGGTAAAGGAAAAATCATCATATTAGGCTATATTGGTAATCCTATCTCTATTTCAATTTCCAAACTACTTTATGTTGATGGATTAAAATATAGATTTCTTAGAATATCTCAACTGTGTGATGATGAATTTACCATCAAATTTTAAAATGATTCATGCCATGTTTTTTTATGCCAAAAATAACTTAGTATTTACTGCTCTTAGAAATGACAATGTATATGCTGTAAATTTAGACACACAAGAATTACAAAATTATTCCTACCTAAGTGCCTTTTAAAAAGAGTCTTGGCTCTAGAATAGAAGACTAATACATTGTAATGAACACTCCCTTAAGAAATTGACCAGAACATGTTTAGTTAAAGACTTTCCCAAACTAGAGTTTCTAGACAATAGGATGTGCAATACTTGTCAAAAGGGAAAGCAACACAAAATATATTTCAAACCAAAGAAAGAAGTTACAACTTCTCAACCTCTCAAGTTAGTTCACATGGACATGTTTAGACCATCTAGAGTTTGAAGTCTCAATGGTAAGCACTATGTTTATGTTCTTGTAGATGAATTCTCTATGTATAATTGGACCTTTTTCTTAGCTCACAAAAGTGAATATTTCTCTCATTTTACCAAGTATGATGGGACATATATAATATTAGTGGACTTAAAATTAAATCCTTAATAAGTGACTATGGCCTAGAATTTGAAAACCAAGACTTTGAATCTTTTTTCTCACAAAATGGATATAGCCACAACTTCTCTAACACTGGGACACCTCAATATAATGGTGTAGTAGAAAGAAGAAATAGAACCCTACAAGAAATTTCCCGAACTATGCTCAATGAATATGTCCTATTGATTTATTTTTGGTCTAAAGATATTAATACAACTTGTTATATAATAAATAGAGTGTTAATCAGCCCTATCCTTAATAAAACTCTTTATGAGTTGTGGAATAATAGGAAACCCAAGGTAAATTATTTTAAAGTGTTTGGATGTAAAGTTTATATTCTTGAAAAAAAAATAATCTAGACAAATTTTCCTCTAAAAGTGATGAAGGAATATTCCTTGGATATTCAACATCAAGAAAATCATATAGAGTCTTTAACAAAAGAACCAAATGTGTAGAGGAATCTGTATATGTCATGTTTGGTGAAACATATCTGCATGAACCTAAGACCTCACTAAGAAACCTTGAAGAGGATACGTTGAATCTAGACATTAATGAAAAACCCTCTAACCATCCTATAAGATAATCTGCTAAAACTTTTAGTTCTGAAAATTCTTTTGATTCTAGCCAAAATGAACCAAAACCAAGTGATGAACCTGAAATAACTGTCCCTACTTTTACTAGACCAACTACAACACTTAAAAATCGTCACTTAGACACTTTAGTTGGAGATTTAGATAGAGGAACACAAACCAGAGCTTCTTTGAGAAATTAGGTTGAACATCAAAAATTCTTATCATAACTTGAACCTAAAAATATCAATGATGCAATAAATGATGAATTTTGGGTGATGGCTATACAAGAAGAGATTAATCATTTTGAGTGAAATAATGTTTGGAATCTTGTTGATAGTCCAAAAGAAACCTTGACTGTTGGAACTAAATGAGTATTTAGGAATAAATTTGATGAAGATAGAAATATAATTAGAAACAAAGATAGATTGGTTTCATAAGGCTATAATCAAGAAGAATGAATTGATTATGAGGAGACCTTTTCACTAGTTTCTAGTCTTGAAGGCATTATAATCTTACTTTTCTATGAAGTACACATGGATTTCAAACTTTACCAAATGGATGTCAAAAGTGAATTCTTAAATGGTTATATAATTTAGGATGTTTTTGTTGAACAACCCCAGGTTTTACAAATCCACATTTTCCAAATCATGTTTAAAAATTAACTAAAGCTTTATATGGTTTGAAATAATCTTCAAGAGCTTGGTATGATAGGTTAAGTAATTTCCTTATTTCTGAAGGTTTTAAAAAAGGAGTTGCAGATCTAAATTTATTTATAAAAATAATTTATAAATATGTTTTAATAGCTCAAATATATGTAGATGATATTATTTTCAGATCTTCTAAAAATTATTTATGCAATGATTTTTCAAAAATGATGCAAAGTGAGTTTGAAATGAGTTTGATAGGTGAACTTAAATACTTTCTTAGATTTCAAATATTTCCAAACAAAGAAGGTATTATTATAAATCAAAGTAAATATACTAAAGTTATTTTGATATGATATAGCTTTGATGACATTAAGAGTAGTGAAACACCTATGAGATCTATATGTAAGTTGGATCTTGATGAAAATTGGAAATCTATTGATCAAACTGCTTATAGAGTAATGATTGGGAGTTTTCTTTAATTAACTGCTAATAGGCCAAACATCATTTTTAGTGTGTGTATGTGTGAAAGATTTCAAGAAAACCCAAAAGAGTAACATTTAAATGCTGTTAAAAGAGTTTTTAAATACTTCAAATATACAACTAATTTAAGACTTTTCTACCCTAGAGGAAAACCTTTTGATATGGTTAGTTATTCTGATGCTGACTTTGGTGGGTGTAAATTAGATAGAAATAGAACTTATGGAACATGTCACTTTTTTGGAAAGTCTCTAATTTCATGGTGTAGTAAAAAGAAAAATTATGTTGCATTATCAACTGCTGAAGAAGAGTACATTGATGCTGGTAGTTGCTGTGCATAAATTTTGTGGATGAAACACACTTTATTAGATTATAGATTTTAATTCAGACATATCCCCATAAATTGTGACAATACAAGTGCTATCAACATTTCTAAGAATCAAATTTCCCATTCCATAACAAAACATATTGATGTAAGACATCAATTTTTGAGAGAACATTATCAAAAAGGTGATATAACTCTTGAGTTTATTGGGACTGAACATCAACTTGATGAAATTTTTACCAAACCCTTAAACTCTGAGAGAATGAGATACATCAGACATGAACTAGGAATGATAAATCTATAAAGACTATCTGACCTTATCCCCTTAGATAAATTTGTTTTTCTGTGACACTGATCACTGTAACACCGATCATGTGAAACCAATTATGTGAAACTGATTAGGTAAAACTGATCAAGTAAAACTGATCAAGTGATACTGATCAGATAAAACCATTCAATTGAAACCATTAGAGTGAAACCGATACCTATAGGGACTTTTTAGTAATTCTGTTTGTCTGTTTAACTTTAAGTAAAACGATAAAGTTTCGTTATTTTTATTTTACTGTTATTATATGTTATAATTTTATAGATTACAATCCCTAAATGATAAAATTAAATCTTTCCACACTTCGACCATTCACTACCCTCACTCTACCTTCAAATCTCCGTCCTTTTGGCTCTCTTCTTAAAACCCAAACCTTCAGAATGGTGAGGACAAAGCGTGTCATGGAAGAACCAAGTAAATCATCATTAGGTAAGCACCAGAAAGGAGAATCAAGAAGTACCATAGGTTTTGTGAATCCAGGGTAAAGAATCCATATAGTGACTCTAGAGAAAGAAGTGTATGCTGAGTAGTTTTTGTCGAGAAAGTATCTCTTGTTGAAAGTTTTGGAATCACAGGGATGGATTAGCTGGTTTGCAAAAAACGAGAGACCTTTCTATCCCTAGATGGTATACCAACTCTATCTCAACTTGAAATTGTTTTTGGAAGGAGCTGAGGAGGCCTGGTTGAAGTCTGTGGTAAATGCCAATGAGATATCTTTTTCTTTGAAAGAGTGTGCTGAATGCTTAAGGATTCCACATGAGGGCATATTTGCTGACTATTAGGGAAACATTCCACCGACTTCAGATTTATTTTCTTATGAAAATTAATTGAAAGAGTTGACTGGAAATGAGGATTCAATGAGGTTTATAGCTTCATAGTTAAATGGAGAGGCCAAAATTCTCTTCAAATTTATCCAACACCAAATCTTCCCAAGGAAGGGAGATTTTTCTACCTTGAAGTATTAGGATGTCTTCTTAATTTATTTGTTGAAGAATGAGGTAAAAGTGAATCTATGTAGGTACCTTATGGTAATAATTTGTGATATGATCAAACCCTATAAAAAGAAAACCTATTTATTCTATCCAAGGATTATTTCTACAATGTTTAAGAAGCTAGGATGTGTAGAGGATGGAGATGAGTTGATCACCGCTTGTAGTGGTTTCTACTTGCAAAAAGAAATCTACAAAAATGAAGATATTTTAGAACCCATGGAATAGAATGTGGGTAGAAGATGAAGAGAAATTGTATGAGGATTATAATCCTATAGATCATCATACCAGACCAAGGGACCAAGATAATACAGGTCTCAAACCTGATTAGCAGGTTGTATATTAAGATAAGAAACAAGATCATCCTGAGCTTCCAAGAGAATAGAGGTCTCCTATTGATGATGGGAGTGACCCATATATTTCTGAAATACCTAAAGACATGTCATATGGACCTTCCAGTACACCATTAGAATTAAATTCTTGAGAACCTTTGTTAGATGATGAAGATGAGAAAGAGACTAAAGTCTCTGGAGTTGAAGGATATGTGAGCATTACTGATGGTGATGATGAGGATGATGATGATGATGAGGTTGATGAAGGTGAGCATGTGAGTGACTCACTAAAATCTAGATAAGGTGTAGTCAGTTCAGGTAAAGATTCTGTGCATAGAGATGATGATGAGGTTGGTAGACAAGATGATATTGATCTTGTTGGACAGGATGATGCTGATCATGATGGAAATGATGATGAAGATATTGGAAATGAGGATAGACATGTCCTACATGATAATTATGCTCAAGGAATAATTCTGGAACATAATGATATTATGGCTAGAGGTCAAGAGGAATAAGCTGAAGCTCAGCCTATTCCAGTGACTCAGAATGAGGGAGATCCTCAAGTAGTTGGGGTGGCTAGAGTGGATGGTGTTCAAGAAGAAGCTAAATTTCAAATAGTACCAGTGCCTTGGAATGTTATTTTAGATAGAGATCAAGAAGAAGAAGATAAAGCCCAGATTGTACTGTAGCCTCAAGGAAGAAGAGTAAGAATTGATAATGTGGAGCCTATGGACTGGCCCTATTCTGGTGAGTGGAATAGAAATCTAGGATATATCCTATTTGTTATGGATTATGATTAGATTAGGAAATGTTATCCTTTCTTACTTCACAAGATGATGTGGAACCAATTGCTCCTACTGCACCTAACTTACCTAATGTTGATGATCTAGTTATACCTTCAGTGCCTAGTGACTATGTCACCAAGGCTGACCTCAGACAATTCAAGGCTGATGTGTGTGAATTTGTGAGCTGTTCCATTGGATTGAGAAATGAAGCATATACTTCTATGAGTATTTCTGTGGTAGATGCTGCTAGGATTGCAAGAATGGTAATTCGGGAGATATAGCCCAACCTAATCACTACAGATGAGACCATTGTGAGACATAATTCAATACTGGGAGAAGAAGTGAGGAGAATGAATAATGAAATTGTATCTCTATCCAATGATTTAAAAACCACACTTTGTGGAGTTATAGTGGTTCTTAGGAACCTTGTTACACATCTACTAAGTGCAGATTTGAATAAGTCGAAGGTGGATCTTGGAAAGATGATTTCTTGGGCATCCAGCTCTAGAGTTACTAGGCATGCTACTAATATGGGGTGCTTTAGGACTATGATGAGATAAGAGATTAGGTCTATTCAAAATGAATCTGAGACCCTTGAAAAAGTGCACAAGAATATTGACCTTATATATAACATGGTGAGACAATGTACAAGTAAGGCATCTATTGCTCAAAATGAGATCAGAGAAAAAGTGGGCACGTACTTCTCAAAAATCTACACCAAGCATGATCTGAATAACTATTTGAAGTTCTTGGATAAAAATATAAAGATACCAGCAGTGATTGAGACATTCAAGAGGCAAGTGAGCTAGTTGAAATATTTTACACCAAATTTGGAAAAGTTCATGGAGAACAAGAATGATTTCGAGAAGGCAAAGCAATATTGGGGTGAAATCATCAATGATTTTATAAAGCTCTTGAAGCCCTACTTGCATGTACAGGATGATGCTGCAGTGGTCCCTACAGCTGCTTCCATCAGACCTAGTTCCCTACCTCGTACTCAGATGACAGTATTTCAAGATTTATCTCAGGTCAGGCCAGTGATCCAAGAGAATCCTCAAAGTCATGTTTTGTCAGAGCAGATACTGAGCCGTGTAGTTAATGTTCCTATAGCTGTTGCTTTACCTGGTGTAACCCTTCAGTCAACCCTTCCTTCATCCACCACACCACCTCTTGCGCCCACTCTTGACCCTTCATACAAAGGGAATGCTCCTCAAACTCCCAAGCCTTTACTGTGTATCATTATTTGATAGTGATTTTTACTTGTATTTTTTGATGAGTGTCTTTTGATGGTTGTACTCTTTTGATTTAATGAATCTCAATTTGACTTCAATGTGCTTCAAATTTCTTTTTGTTTTTTTCTTAATCCTTTATGTTTCTTTTCACCTTTTTGTTAATCTCAAAAGGGGGATAAATCCTTGGATAGAAAAAGCTTTTAACCTAAGGGGGGGGGGGGCTCACTATGGAATATGAAAGATGGCTTGTAATAAACTAAGGGGGAGAATAAGAATCCTCTATATATGCTATAATACAATTATTGAGGGGGAGATTAAAATGAAAGACCATATAGTTATATTGAGAATTCACATTCACTGTTTGGTATTCTAAGTCAAATAATTTTTATTCTTTAACATCATGTATAACTCATTAATTTCATTATTTATGATTATCAGAAGGGGAGATTGTTGGACCCTTGGTGAAATAGTTGTTTTAATAATCACAAATCACGCCAATTTACAAATCATGATAATCACATATTATGTTTTAATCAATGATAATGATGTCAATGTATATTTATAAATGAATAGATTATTTCACATGGTATAATACATTTCAATAAGTCAATAAATTATGGATATTTGTGTTTAAACATATTTAAAAGAGTATATTTTCATGTAATTATGAATTTCACTTATTATGGTATTGTTCTATGTAAGACAGACACTTTTTAAGTTTCTCAAATTTCCTGACACCAATTGTTTTAAGGAGTCACCGATGGATGACTCGCCGATGAGGACTCACTGATCAAAGAATACACCATTGAAGGACTCATAGATAGAAAAAATGACACACTGATGGACAAGTCAATGATGATTGGTCACACCGATAGTTCAAGCGACTTACCGATGGATGACTCACTGATGAGTGATGCAACGTTAGTTCAAAGGACTTATCGATGGAAAAGTCCCCAATGGGAGACACACTGATAGTTCAAACTGAGTCACTAATGATGAATCACCGATGCCTAGACAGACCGATAGTACAAATGACTCCAGGATGCCCAGATTCACCGATACTGATGTAAGGGACTCACCGATACATAGAGTCACCGATGTTGATAGACCAATGCGACATACTGATGCCAATGACTCACTGATACTTATGACTCACCGATAGTCATAATTTTTTTTTAATTTATTAATTCAAATTTATATCTAACAGTGATATTTAGAAAAATTAATCTTTCTAACATTATTTAATGTTGTCTGTAAGATATTTATTGGACGTACATGCATGTGGGGAGATCATTATGTCTGCTGGACCTAAATTTATGAAATAATTCCAATCTAGATCATTCAAGTGTGCACATTAGTGAAAGAAAGTGAAAAAGTGAAGAAGAATACCTACAACTCTCGAGCATACTTCCAAAAACCAACAACTCAAAAGGAAGAAAACATAGGGAGATCAAAAATTTAAGTTAAACCTATTGAACTGATATGAACATCCTTTGAAAAAGAAGCTCAACACCTCATACTCCTGGAATCCAGAACACAAAGGCTACACCACTCTTTTTTGGAGTCAACTTCCAGAAGAGGACTGGAACTTCAACTCTGCTACATCAAACGTGTCCAGAGCTACACCACATAACACACAAAGCCTTCTAAATCTAACTCTACGTAATTAGCTCTATTGTGTTCATTTATTTAAATTTCTGAACATTGTGTGTATCTGTCTGTTACATACACTAACTCCTGTGCATAACTGGAAGATACTTGATATCCTCAAATCTGAAACCCTATTTATCCTTTTATATCTCATGTAGAACTGTGGAAGAGGTCATGTGTGTCCTGTTTGTTGCTTTTCCCATGAATAACTATGGTAAAGGTTAAGGGTCACTTGGACTACCTTGTGTGCTGTTGTGTACCCTGATCTAGGGTGTAGATCATATTTTTTTTTATTTTAAATTCTTGGCGACAGGTGATCACCAAGTGGAGAGGACTAAGTCTCAGCTTGACACTGAACCTCTTTTTTTAATTTCCTCTATGTCTATTGTTATTTTATTTTACTATTTTATAACACATTTCATTCAAAAAAATTCATACTCTGATAGTTAGTTTAGAATGTTTTTATAACAGTTTTGAACCAGTAGGTTAGTTTCAAAAGTTATATTAATATTTATATTACTATAACTGAGAACTAATCAATCTTTTGAGAAATTAATTGAACATTCAAGACTCTTATAAATTCACTGCAAACTAAATTAGATTATAATTTTTATTGGGTAAAATTTTCAGAAAAGAAATTTTTAACCAATTTTTTTTATAGATACTCAATCAAACTCCCTCTTGAGCTTTATGCTTTGATAAATAGGTAAAAATTAATTTTAAAATAAGTTCGCAAAATGAGATAAAACAACGTTTTGGAAAAATATAGTTTTAAGCGTAAAATTGGATGTATTCTTATCTATTATGTAGAGAAAACATAAGATAAAGGTTAAAATTGTTATTGGATATACAATATATAAATTTCTTTATAATTATTCAACAAAAGTGATTTATTTAATTTATTAATATAAAACATGTTTGTGCACATAAAAATATATTTTCAAAAAAACATTCTCTTAATTTTAAAACGATTTTTATTTTCATTTATAATTAGTTTGTAACCATGGAATTCAGTATATATATATAAATCATATGTTTTTTATAATTTAATTAATCATATCCATTCCTTCTATTCCAATGGTTTGATGATAACTATCATATTAAATAATAATATTTTAATAGTATGTCATGTTTTGTTTAAAAATAGTGTTGTGTGTATCAAAGACTAAACTCAGTGTTGTGTGTGACACAAGCTAAAATCAGTGTTTCATGTAATGAAAAATATCAAAAAGATAAAATTTATTCAAAAAAAAATATTTCTCATGTTCTCTTGGTGTAACATTATACCCCCTTAAAATTAAATTTTCCCTTGAAATTCATCACTTTGGTACCAACAACTGAGGATGCTTCTACCTCATTACATTCTTAGGTTCCCACGTTGCTTCGCCAAGTTGGTGGGTTTGTGAAAAATCTTTGACCAGGTGAGTGGTATTGTTTCATAGAACTTTATCTATATGATCCAGAACCACAAAATATTGTTACTTATAAAAAAGATCACGCTCCAATGGTATGACCTATGAGTTTAGTACATTTGAAGGATCAGGTATATATTCCTCTGTATTGGTACATGGAACACATAATGAACATGAGATATGTTTGGTGAAAGTTCCAAATGATATTATACTATCCCAATATGATCAAATATTTCAAAGAGACCACTATACCTAGGGCATAGTTTACCCTTATTTCTTCCACAAAGAAATTCATAGAAATATATTGTCTGCAATTTCAAATTCTTGATCATGTTTAAGAATATTAGCATAACATTTTTGATAACTTTGTACTATACTTACATGTTCCTGAATGACTCTATCAGTCTCTTCTATATCACCATCTTTCTCAGGTCCATATAGCCTTCTTTCTACAACTTCATTCCAGTACGTTGGAGTAAAAAACCTCTTTCCATAAAGGTCTTCATAAGGAGCCATTGAATGTTTGATTGAAAGCTATTTTTGTAATAAAACTCAACTAGAGGAAGGTGTTGATCCCAAACACCTTTGAAATACCTATAAAAATATTTGATCATATCCTCTAGGGTTTGATTTTTTTCTCAGACTGACCATATGTTCAAGGATGAAATACAGTGCTGAAACTCAACTCTATATCATGATCTTATTGAATACTTCACTAAAACATCAAGGTAAACCATGAATCTTGATTAGATACCATTTAAGGAGGCACTACATGAATCCTTACCACATCGTTAATGTATATTCTAGAAAGAGGTTCTAGAGAGATGTCTTCTCTAAAAGCAATGAAGTGTTCTGACTTCATAAGGTGATCAACTATAACCCATAATTATCGTAACATCAAAGATAAGAAAAAACCTATAGGTTACCAATACCTTTAATCATATTTCCACAAAGTGTAAAGGCATTCATACTTAAAAAACATTTTTCACTAAAACATATACAAAAGCAAAGGATTATATTTCCATAAATTTCTATTAAAATATCCTCAATCCTGATAAAATCTCATCACATAAAACCTCAACAGGGGTGTTAATGACTTTGAACTTATGATCAAACATAAAATCATAAACCCATTTTGGTATCCATAATTCTTAAGTTAATATTACATAGAGACATATACACTTCCAAAAGATAATTCACCCTTAATTCCTTATATAATATCTTATCTTATAAAAAAATTTGTTTGAAGCGTTGGTTCAACCTAGTACTGATAGAATATAAAATGAGATTTCATTATTACAAAATCCATGTAGAGAGAGATAATCACATGAAATTTCACTAAAGGATGAACACAAATATTTTTATAGGGCTCATTTATACAAAATCCAAAATGAAATTTCCAAATAACGAGGGGAGGATAAGTGTGACCTAATTATCATGATTCAATTAATCCATTATGATTTCGTATGATTTTTTCTATATCTTCAATCTTCAGAGGTTGTTTTGGATTATCATCCACATTAGACCTTGGATCGGGGCATTGTTTTTTATAATTCCTAAACTACTTGCACACAAAACAGTGGAGTGTGGGTGGTTCATTAGTTGGAATCCTCTTATCCTCAATTACATTAACCGACACATTAATGGTATTTATACATTCATGGGATTTATAAACTTATTTTTCATATTTAAAGAACCTCCTTGTTCTATTAAAGAAATTCCCTTGATGCTTCTTACCAAATTTATGACATTAATATGGCTAAAATTTCTTTCCACCATCTAAGTTTTTTTGAGACTCAATCTTCCTTTTTCATATCAAAACGATTGGAATGGTGGGAATTTTTAATTTCCATTTTTTACCATTAGTTCACATAAAAAAAATTCTTAATAGATATTAATGTATATTATATCCAAGGCATTTTGAATACTATGTTTTAAGACACCGAATAATCATTCAATTTTTCATTTATGGCTGATGAATAAACCAAAATCATACCCTGAAAGTATTATAAAATTAGCTTTATAGGTACTAATATATTAATCATCCTTTTCCTTACGCTCAAGGAATTCCTTCTCAATATTTGTTCATAGAATACAAGGGAAGTAATTAGTAAGAAATATCCCCTTTAACTCTCCCCATTCCACAGATTAAATTTCTTATTATTCCATTATTTTCTTAATAAGTGTCTACCACTGATCTACTTCATCTTCCAAATAATAAACAACCAAAATTAATTTTTATTTCTCTGAACACTGAAGAACAGAAACTATATTTTCATTTTTACTGATCCATTTGTCAACAAATAGTGGATTAATGGAACAAATAAAAGAAGGATGACGTTGCCTCATGAAGGAATCAATAGAGCACGATTCCCTCCTTTTCTCGTTTAGAAGTTCAGCATGATTCATATCTTGAGAAAGTTGTGTGATAATAAATATAAGATTTTTTATTCCATAAAACATAATGTTTGGTTGCTCAAGAGAACAATCATTTCAATGTCTAACACACTCAAAATTAATATGATTCTTTTGGGTTCCATCCATGAATAAAACCTGAAATCTGAGTGTGATAAACACTAATCATGGTGGGAAATGATATAATCATGAAAAATCATTATAGAATGTCTAAATCATAACACCTTCTTTTCAATATATGAAAATTTAGTCTGAAACAATGCCATTCATTGTCATTATTTAAATCCTTCATGATATTTCATAAAGTGTTTCTAAATTTCCAAAGTATATCCCCCCCAAGTGTGTCAAACTAGGTGTGTATTAAGGCCCATTATCATGCAATAGGTGCCAATTGAGTCCAGATCAATGTTCCCTTTTCAGATTTATCATATATTGGTACCTATATTATAGAGACACATCCACTTATATTATCTATACATGGACGTAATTTCTTAGAACCCCCTACTCTATCCTTTATGAAAATTATAGGATATTTTCCTATATATAGAATTATTCTTAGACTTATCCTTAAAGATATCCCTAGACATATCCCTAGACATATCCCTTGAAAAATACTTAGGAATATCCCTAGGTATTTCACTAATATTTTTCTAATCCTAATCTCTAAAGATTGACTAAACCTTTCCTATAATACCAACTATAGAGACAAAAGATTTTATACATAAATATCACATTATTTTAGATGACTATTCAATACATTTTATAAACACATGCATCGGGACTAAAATAGTTTAATGTCTTTGGAGACTAGAAACATAATATTTTTTATTTTTTGAATGATCTTCAACATATCACATAAAGATCTTCTCATATAGTACTCCTCTTAGGTATTCCCCACCTAAATGTTTCTTCATAAGCTAGGGAAGGAAACATAAGAAAAGGTTATCTTAGATGCTTAGTAAGGGTGAACATAAGAGATATCAGTATATGACTATATGAAATCATAAGATATGCATAAGGGATGTGATCATGAAAATAACATAGGATTATCATACCCAAACTATCATTGATCATAAACACAAGTCATAGCATAAAATATTATCATTTTAGAAAACATGACCCATAAAAGTTATAAATCATCATAAATCAATCATTAACTATAATCTCATTTCATAAACGAGTGTAACCATCATAAATATAGAAAAAAAATTCATATGTAAAGTTTAAATACCAATACCATCCACATAGTGGATCATGAATTATAACCTATTTCCCATATTAGACTGGGACACACCTATTTCCTATAGTGGAATATGGAACACTTGTTTCCCATAGTGGATCCGGATGCAACAATTTCCCATAGTGGGTCAAGATCATCTTCTTTTTTCCCATTTTTTTTCATTAGATTAAAAGATTTACCTAATTCATTGGAATGAGATATATTTCCACCCATCTCATTATGACAACCATACTTAGGTGTTCCACAATATCATAAAACATTACTCATATCATCACATCATAACCCATGTAAAGAAAACATGTTTCATAAACATTTCATCCATTCACCATAGCATAACCCATGAAAAATAAAGGGGTTTCATTAATATTTCATTAACATAAAAATTAACATTATAGATAATGAATAAGGATGGTATGATTAAATTTTATCCCTAGTAAATCATAAGTAACATCAAGGGATGTCATCTTAGTTGGAAAATTATTTTGAAAGATTACTTGGAACATTTATTTAGGAATATATCTTTTACACTTTGATTTTTTTTAAAACAGAAATCATTTTTTCAAAATAATTTTCTTTAAAAATAAACTTGGAAACTTACAAAGGAGTCTCTAAAAATAATTTAAAGCATTTCTTGCAGAAAATATCATTTCCATTTTGAAAAGAACTTTTTAAAACAAAAAATTAATAAAAAATTTTGAATTTTTTTCCTAGGATAATATTTGAAACTTATAAAGGAAACTTTATAGTAGTAATTTGGTAAACCATGGGTATATATCTATATCCACTGTTTTCTAAACCATGGTTATAAAGATACATCAATAAAAAAATTATAGCAATGGGTTTTAAACCATTAATATAGGATCCTCTACCCACTAGGCTAGAATGCCCTTATAAAAGCCCAAAACCAGAACCTATAAACAACATAAATACAACTCCCACACAAAATACAGTAGCTTAAGCACAAAAAAACAACTCCAACATAAAAAAACATACATGTACATTCTGTAAATCAATAGAAGCTCCAGAAGTAAATAAAAAAAGTACCATACAAGTAGTCCAGTAGTCCAAAAAAAATAGTGGCACCAATAAAAAACAAACCACACTTCACCTATAAATCAAATAAAACATACGTGTACATCCTCATCCATACAAGTAGTCAATTCAAGTTTTTAAAGTACTTTCACAAGTCTCCCTTCTAAGTCAAAATAGAGGGGATTAATATCCCCCATCCCCATCCCCATCACCATCCTCATCATCATCAATAACATTATAAACAACCTCATCACCAACAACACCATCAGCAACATCATTAGTGGCTTCATCACCAACAACACCATCAACAACATACTCACCACCAACATTTCTATCGCCACCACCTTCAGCTCAATCACCACTAGGACCCTCATTTTTATCACCCGAGGCATCATTTAAAGAGATAATTTATTCCATATATAAATGAAAATTATTAGTAACCTCTGATGTAATTTACTGACTCAAAATTGACATAGATTTCATGAAATGTTCAGTGATCACCTTACTTTTTTCACAGTTCTGTTTACTTATTTCGCACTCCTCTAAAGCTATTTTTTTACCTCAGCTACTTTTTCATGAGATCTTTCCATCTCAGAGGTCTAAGAGGCTTGAGAGGAGCCCAATGAGAACCAATACCTAGATGGGATGATGTTTTTCCCTAGTCAACACTAAACTCTACCCGGGTGATCCAAACTTAATAACTGACTCAAATGATCTTGTGACATGAAGTTATCCTCTTATTTATCATCAATTACCTCCAAGTAAGAGTACTGAAATTATAAAAAAATATTAGATTATGAATTTTTTATAAATATTTGAAATATAATTAAAAAAACTTATAATATTTTCTTATGTATGTGCACTTACTGCACTTACATCATTTTTCTTTCCACTAGAGATAAATTTTTTTTCATGAGGTACACGACCTTATATGCCCAATAAAGTTTGATGAAAATGAGAAATATAAAAATCTGGATTACAAAAATATATGATAAGTGCACAAATCTAGATTCATGTAAGCTGCATCACAAACCTACAAACATTGAGGTAAATGACCCTCATAAAAGATTGGGGATTTTTTGTATGTGTGGTTTTATGGATAAACTCTTTAAATAATGTACTCTAAAGTGGGTTTCTAATTAGAATAAAATCTTTTCCTAGTATTGGAACTGCTAGTGATGTGTTGTTTTGGGTAGAGACTCATGTGTTATGTAAGTTAATGTTTTATGAAACTCGTAACCATTGATATATTAAACTTAGTGTTGTACAAGGGATAAATGTAACATAACGATGATGGTTATGATTGATGGACATTTTTTCAATACATGTTAGTGGAAAAATTAGGATTCACAATCCTTGTGGGGAGTGTAAGTTTGTTTTTTATCTTTACTTAAGTAAAATTAAAATTAGACATTTTGATTATGAGTATATGGTAGTGGTGTGTGGCCTATGTTGTATAGTCCTTAATTACTAGTTATCAACCAGTATGTGACAATTAATATATAATAGTCATGTATTTTCTTAGTTATAAATAATTACAATACAGGGAGTCTAAGGGCCTTCGATGTATTTGAAAGATGAGTTTGCAAAGAACCATACCAATTTGTAGCTGATGTGTTATTTCCTGTATTGATTCACATTATTAATCAAGTAGTTACACAATGAGGGGGTTGGTGGGGTCTAACTATGTTCTTAAGAAGGTTATTACATGTCAAAATATATTGTCTTTGATTATATTATTATCTTGGAAACCGAATTTAACGCCCTGAACCATGTTACCCAGAGTCGGTGCATTATTACATAACATTGGCATGATCACAAAATATCAAGTCTCAAAATACTAATTAGTTTAGTAGCCTTGAAATCACTAGATACATTCATAAAGTTTACATTACATTATAAAGTGAAAACTACAACAAAATCTTGTATCCATAGTCATATCCCCTTATACTATTCCAGCAGGTCATTCATAAAATACTTCTTCACATCATGGGAAAAATAAAACATAGAAAGGGGTGAGCTCAGATGCCCAGTAAGGATAACAATATAGAGGAAACTTTCATAAATAAGCATTAACATTTAAGTCAATGTATAACTAAAACAAAATCCTTTTTAAACTTGAAATTCAGCATAATATGGCAGAAATAAAATGAAATAATTAAATTTACTTATTCACATAGATATTCTACTAATAGAATAATCACATGCAATATCAATAACCACTTTCATAATGAAGGAATGCATAATGCCAGACTATCATAACCACACAGCCAAGGCCCCGTGCCAAGACTACAAATAAGATTTTGTCAAGGCCTCCTGCCAAGACACTAGTTTGTATCATGAGACCTACCGATGCATCGAGGAGCTATAGCGGGCTCCACCCGTCACTTAATAAGTCCAATGCATTCCTCATATGAACAGTTTTAAACATAACATAAACATTCGTATTAAAACTAGCATACAAAATGTCAATACATTCTCCATAAACCATGAATGGTATAAAAATAACACATCCACAGTCAAACATATCACAAAACCTTCAATACAATATAAAAGTTTTGTATCATAATAAATCAACTTCAAATAAAATTAAAATCCATCAAATGATGTTGACATAGATGAAATCAAAACTATTTGAGAGAAATATCTCTTTTTTTTAATCATTTAAAAGTCACATAATTATAAAAGAAAGCATTTACTTTAAAAATATTCTTATAAGATTGTAAGGGAAGCTTCACCGATTTTATAACGGCGGAAAATAGCTGCACCCACCGTATAAGTTAAAAATACATTCTTACCTTAATTTTGTCGAAAAGGTTAAAGGACCTTGTTTGGAAAACGACAGAAAGATTCCTTTATAAACTTCTTATAAAAATTAAAACAAGGGTATAAATGACTATAAACCATATTATGTAAAATAGTAAGAATGTTTTGAAATACATTTTTAAGAAACATGGATGTGGACGATAAAGAGGTCCGAGTAGATAATTACATATAAACAACCTCGGATAATGAAGTGATTGTGAAATAAACCCTTACCTTGTACTTTTCCTTGGTTGAGGGTAGGTTAACCTCCTGTATAATGGTGAAATAATTGTTATTAAATTATACAGGAATCATATACATTAATATGATATCATATATGATCTTTTAACACGGCTTTGTTAATAATATCTTTGTATTATCGTTGTTTTGGGTGTTACCTGATTCGTTTTCCTTTATATTCTTTATTACGTAAACCATTTTTGTTATTAATAGGTTGTATATTATTCTTATCCAGAATTATATTAAGTCTATAAACATTATTTCTAACCATCAAATGAAAATTATTCTTAAATGGATACGATGGGGAATGAATCTCATCGCGTTCGTGGAGACGGTAGTCCGTACGTACGCACGAGCGACAATATCATTTTTTGATATTAAAATAATATAAAATTGGATGGTATATAATATATACAGAATCATTATAATGTTATATTTAATATTTACTTCAATTACACATCCTTATTATACCCATCCAAATAATAATGTATTGAATAACAATTACACCACGACGTGGAGACGGTAAGCCGTACATATGCACGTATGGTGACATATCATTCAAAGGATGGATAGAATACTAAATATGGTTGTAAAAAATTTATAATAACATCACAGTATATAGAAGATATTGGAGTTATTATTTTATAATGGAAATAATAATTAAAGAAGAAGTTGAAGAAGAAAGGAACTTGAAAGAGGGTGGTGAAAACATTAACTCTTCTTTGGGTTCTTCTTTTTGATTTGATCAAAAGGGATACTTCAGTTAGACTTATGAATAAATTAAGGCCTCTAGGTTGAAGTGAAGTAAGTTGAGATAGTATTTGGGAAGGGTTTTGCCGAGCCAAAAGGCTTTGAAGGTGTGAATAATTGGTTAGAAGTGGTGTTCTTTTATAAGGGGGGGGGGAGGGGCTCTTTAGGAAAAACATAAAGTATTATTTTATAATACATTCATATTCGGTTTCTAATGGATCCAAAGTATATTATTCAAAGTCTAAGGTGGTTATGGGTCGAAATAACTTCAACCAACAGATTTTAGACAGGTTTGGGTCATTATATTAACCTTATCTTTTAGTTTTAACTCTTAGTTAATTAGTTTGACATTTACCATGTAACTTTGTTTTTTATATTATATAGTTAATAAACTTAATATATCCATGTAAGAGACCATGAAGTTGTACATTAATGATTCACCTATAATGATATAAGTCTTTTGGACAAAACCTAGATTTTTAGGAATAGAATATCAATTAATAATATAATATTTTTTTAAAAAACTCATTTATGTCAATTTTGACAATATTTAACAATTTATTTTCGTTAAAGTCTTAAAAACTTTATTAATTCAAACCAAATTCATTTAAGGAATACTAACATGTCATATTAACCAATAAAATTCGTGTATGGCATCAAAAATTTCAAATTATATTTATTTTAACATTTATAATACTAATTATTTGATTCATTAATTAATAAGAAAAATACTGCATCATTATTGTGTCATAAATAAATTTAATTATTCAATGTCTAAAAATTATAAATAAAATACCATTATGTAGGAAATATTTTTATCTTTCTAATTAATATTTATAGTAGAAACTATAACATATATAACCCTATGTAAATATTGTTTTTCTAAAAGATATATGCTTATGTCATTTTTGTATTTACTTTAACTTAATTAATATAAAGTGTCATTATCACTTACAAGTGACTCTATGGGGTCCCAAAATCGACCCAAAGATTCCCATGGTCGGACATGTATCAAAAAATAGGTTTAGGACACGTTTTAGGGTAAATTAATAATATAATAATATTATTTTTTACCCTTATTTACCGTATTTACCCTTTAACCATGGTAAATAAAATATTTACCGAAGTAATTATTCAAAATGTCTAAAAATAATAGTTACCTATTTTCAAAATTTGTAAATACTGATTCAAAATATGGAATCCATTTTTCCAAATTCAAAACACATAAGTGTCAGAAATTAATTTAAAATTAATTCCCGTTGTCGAAACAAAAAGCGGGTTTTTAACAAATAATAACTATCAAAAGATTGACACTTTCTTATGTCCTGTTTAAATATGAAATTATGTAAAATGACCAAAATTGTATTAAATGGTAAAATTATAATCTAATTATACTTTAAAATCACTCAAATTCATAATTTTTCAGTATTAATTATTTTGATTAAAAAGTTGTTTTTAATTAAAATTTAGTAATTTTCACTATTCCTCAAAATATGAAAGTTATTAGAAAAGTACCAAAATTTCACCCTAAGATAATTTCGATATTATGAATCCAAAAATGAAGCCTATTTTACCAAATTCAAAACATAAAAGTATCATTTATTAATTTAAAATTAATTCCCGCTACTAAAACCAGAAAGTGTATTTTTAATAACTATCAAAAGTTTGACACTTGTTTATGTCAAATTTCAAAGATAAATTACTTACAATGAACATAATTGGATTAAATGGTAAAAATATAATCCATTTATACTTTCATACCATAAAATTTACAATTTAACAACAAAAATTATTTTGATTAAAAAATTTGTTTTCAGTTAAAATATAGTATTTTTCACTATTCACCCAAATATGAAAGTTATCAGAAAAACACCAAAACATTATTGAAACTAAATTATTATGTCCCTATTCTAAATAAGAAGTTTATTTTGTCAAATTGAATATATAAAAGTTTCAATTATTGGATTAAAAAAGGCTTCACCATTAAAAGGCGGTAAAATTTCATTTTTGAAAAATACTTCTTTTATCTGAAATAAATGTATTTGTTCTTAAATTATGTCTAAGAAACTCATAATATGGATTCTAAAATTATAAAGATTATATAAAGCTAAAAATTCAGTTAATACTATTCATAACCGCTTTTGAACGACTTGTTTGGTAAGTCATGGTGCGCTAGAATTCGGTGTTGCGTGTAGTGAAAGTTATTGAATTATTTTGAAGAAATATCGTACTATGAAATCTTGGGGTGTTACATTATTTCCTCCTTAAATGAATTGTGTCTTGACAATTTGAAATTATTTTTCAAAAATAAAAGGTTGAAAATAGAAAATACCTTTGGGAAAACCCACATCGAAAATTAGGTTAATAAAATTTAGTCTTAATATGAGGAAATGGGAAATGAAAGGGTCACCACCAAATTATGATCTCGATTAGGAGAAAATTGGTGGTAATTAGAGACATATAATTGGAGGGAAAATGTAAATATTTATAGGTAGTGATTGAGGTCATCAATCACAAACAATTGTAAAATTGAGGTCCTTAAATTCATCAATCTATGATGATTTAAAATACCATTGGTTCAACAAAGCATATGGTATTAGGAGAACACATTTTTGGTTTTAGGATCTCTTCAATAAAGTATAAGAATTAATTTCTTCATAGAATAAGAAAAGAATAAAAATATATACTTGAAAAGTAGAGTCCCATCCTTTAACTAATTTCTACCACAAACTCATCTTTCACTCAAAAAGATAATAGAACTTAAAAATAATATTCTATTTGTCCTATTCGTATAGGGTTCAAATAAAAATGAATTTATAATTCATCTACCAGATTTTTTTAAAAGAAGACTACATTATTCAATCCAGGACATCACGTGGGCCAGTGGTAGGTGATACTCCCTTTTCTCCCTTCGGTTGCGGGTTCAAGTCTTGCGGCCTTGCCGGACGCGACAGGTTGCCGCCCAACCTCTGGGTTTTCCTTTTATGGCAATCCAAAATTAATCTCAAACTAGAATTATACAAAATAATTCTATTCAAACTCACAGTCCAAAATTTATAAGGAGGTAAACACAATGAAGATCCTTTTTTTCGCTTAATAACATGTGAACACCTTCATCATGTATTCTTTTAAAACACTGAAACATCATGAATTACCATAAAACCAAATTGATTACATTCATGATACCTTATTCCTTATAGAATAATGGATGTACTCCTTCTATCCAAAAATGTTGTAAACTCCAACAAAGATGGAATATACAAATGATTAATCAGTTTCAAGGTAGTCAAGGATATCCAATATAATTTATCCAAATCAATCATGTATTATTCCAAAATCACTACCTCAGTATCGGAACCATATTATGGTTTATCTTTCTCTCAACCATATATTTTCCAAAAATTTAACCTTCTATTGAGTCACTTTTCTTGGTTCCACACAATCTGAAGTCCTTAATGAAATAGAACTACAGTACAATCCTTATATACTCCATAATTATTATAACCAGTACATTGTTGATACAACACTCAAATGACATAATTCTATAATAACAACATAAGAACTCTAATCATTAATCCTCATATGTGGTAGTATCATCACTTGATTATTATCCAATAGCATCATTTGGGGCATACTCTGATGATTTGGATATTGGTTCGTGTAGTGTCCCAACTCATTGTAGATGAAGCATTGTACATTTGAAACATTTTTCTTACCCTTGTAGTCACGTACATGGTGTCCTTTTTTCTCAACACTTATAACAAATTCCCATTCCCTTTAGGAAAGTTCCAGGGTGTTTCTTCCCACAATTATCACATATGGGAAAATTCTTCTTTTCTCTCTTCTCGTTATCCATCTTTCTCTCTTCCATCCTTTTCTTCTCTTTCTTCCCTTCAAATCCATATGACTCAGAGAATTATTTAGTTATCTTTTTAACACATGATACTATTTACCTTCTAAATGTTTTCTTAATACCATGAAAGATACGATCCTTCTTACTCTTTGGATCATACATATTGTTAGAATTCACATTCCTTATACTGGGTGCCACTTCTATACAATGACATAAACTAGGTCAGTTTATTAATTGAAATAAATAATTCCAAACGTGTAAAATACCTAATGTAAATTGAACGATTTATGGATATAATACATAATAATAAAGATGTTTTCATTTAGGAAGTATATACTCATAAAACCTTCATTATGATTTGTAAATAACCTAAGCATATCTCTCGGGAGTGTCGTAACCAAGAGTGCAGCAAGGCCCATTGTCATGCACCAGTTCCCGTTCGAGTCTAGATCAAAGCGGTGTTTTTAGGTTTTACCCCTAGGTACATATGTGCTAGATCCGCCTCTACCTGCTCATATCCAGGCAGGGATGTATTTCTCAGAAAACTCCCAAAATCTCTACAATACCAAAATTCTAGGAAGCTCTTCTATACTAATCCTAAAAGTCTATCTTAGGGCTATGTTCTCTAATCAGAGTTTATCTGAATATAGTTTCCAAGGCTTGTACTAAACTTCCTCTGATACCAACTGTAACGCCCCAACCCTAGTTACCCAGAGTCGGTGCATTATTACATAAAATAGGCATGATCACAAAAGATCACGTCTCGAAAGACCTATTAGTTTAGTAGACTTGGAATCACAAGATAAATTCATAAAGTTTACATTACATCATAAAGTAAAAACTAAAACAACATATTGTCTCCACACTCATATCCCATTATACTATTACTGCAGGTCATTCATAAAATACCTCCTCACATCCTGGGAAAAATAAAACATAGAAAGGGGTGAGCTCAGATGCCCAGTAAGGATAACAATATAGTGGAAACTTTCATAAATAAGCATAAACATTTAAGGCAATGTATAACTAAAACAAAAGCTTTTTTAAACATGAACTTCAGAAAAATATGGAAGAAATAAAATGAAATAATGCAATTTACTTATTCACATGGATATTCTAATAATCGAATAATCACTTGGAATATCAATAACCACTTTCATAATGAAGGAATTCATAATGCCATACTATCATAACCAAGTATCCAAGGCCTCATGCCAAGACTAAAAAAAAAGATTTTGTCAAGGCCTCAAGCCAAGACACTAGTTTGTCTCATGAGACCTACCGATGCATCGAGGAGCTATAACGGGCTCTACCCTTCACTTAATAAGTCCAATGCATTCCTCATATGAACAGGTTTAAACATAACATAAACATTCGTATTAAAACTAGCATACAAAATGTCAATACTTTCTCTATAAACCATGAATGATATAAAAATAACACATCCACAGTCAAACATATCACAAAACCTTCAATATAATATGGAAGTTTTGTATCATAATAAATCAACTTCAAATAAACTTAAAATCCATCAAAGGATGTTGACATAGATTAAATCAAAACTATTTGAGAGAAATATCTCTTTTTTTGAAATCATTTAAAAGTCACATAATTATAAAAGAAAAAATTTACTTTAAAAATATTATTATAAGCTTTTAAGGGAAGATTCGATGATTTTATAATGGCGGAAAATAGCCGCACCCTTCGTATAAGTTAAAAAGACATTCTTACCTTAATTTTGTCGAAAAGGTTAAAGGACCTTGTTTAGAAAACAATGGAAAGATTCCTTTATAAACTTCTTATAAAAAGTAAAAAAGGGTATAAATGACTTTAACCCATATTATGTAAAATATTATTAATGTTTTGAAATACATTTTTAAGAAACATGGATGTGGATGATAAAGAGGTCCCAGTAGATAATTACGTATAAACAACCTCGGATAATGAAGAGATTGCGAAATAAACCCTTAACTTTTACTTTTCCTTGGTTGAGGGTAGGTTAAACTCCTGTATAATTGTGAAATAATTTTTATTAAATTATACAAGAATCATATACATTAATATGATATCATATATGATCTTTTAACATTGCTTTGTTAATAATATCTTTGTATTATCGTTGTTTTGGGTGTTAACTGATCCGTTTTCCTTTATGTGCTTTGTTACGTAAGACATTTTTGTTATGGATAGGTTGTATATTATTCATATCCAGAATGATATTAAGTCTATACGCATTATTTTTAACCATCAAATGAAAATTATTCTTAAATGTATATGATGGAGAATGAATCTCATCGCGTTCGTGGAGACGGTAGTCCGTACGTACGCACTAGCGACAATATCATTATTTTGATATTAAAATAATATATAATTGGATGGTATATAATATGTAAAGAATCATTATATTGTTATATTTATTGTTTAATTCAATTACACATCATTATTATACTAATCCAAATAAAAATATATTGAATAACAATTACACCACGACGTGGAGACGGTAAGCCGTACGTATGCACGTATGGTGACATGTCATTAAAAGGATGGATAGAATACTGAATATGGTTGTACCACATTTCTAATAACATCATAGTATATATAAGATACTGGAGTTATTGTTTTATAATGGAAATAACAATGAAAGAAGAAGTTGAAGAAGAAAGGAACTTGAAAGAGGGTGGTGAAAACATTACCTCTTATTTGGGTTCTTCCTTTTGATTTGATCAAAAGGGCCCCTTAAGTTGGATTTATGACTAAAGTAAGGCCTCTAGGTTGAAGTGAGGGAAGTTTAGAGAGTATTTGGGTAGGTTTTGGCTGAGACAAAAGGCTTTGAATGTGTGAATAATTGGTTAGAAGTGGTGACCTTTTATAAGGGGGAGGAGGGGCTCTTTAGGAAAAACTTAAAGTATTATTTTATAATAAATTCATATTCGGTTTCTAATGGCTCCAAAGTGTATTATTAAAAGTCTAAGGTGGGTATGGGTCTAAATCCTTTCAACCAATATATTTTAGACAGGTTTGGGTCATTATATTAACCTTATCTTTTAGTTTTAACTCTTAGTTAATTAGTTTGAAATTTACCATGTCACTTTGTATTTTTATATTATATAGTTAATAAACATACTATATACATACAAGAGACGCCCAAGTTATCCATTAGTGATACAAATATCATGATATAACTCCTTTGGACGAACTCTAGATTTTTAGGAATAGAATATCAATTAATAATATAATATTTGTTTTAAAAACACATTTATGTCAATTTTGACAATATTTAATAATTGATTTTTGTTAAAGCCTTAACAACTTTATTAATTCAAAACAAATTTATTTAAGCAGTAATAGAATGTCATATTAACCAAAAAAATTCGTGGATGACATCAAAACTTTCAAATTATATTTATTTTAACATTTATAATAATAATTATTTGATTCTTTCATTAGTAAGGAAAATACTGCATCATTATTGTGTCATACATAAATTTAATTATTCAATGTCTACAAATTATAAATAAAATACCATTATGTAGGAAATATTTTTATATTTCTATTGAATATTTATATTATAAAATATAACATATATAACCCTATGTGATTTTTTTTCTAAAAGATATATGCTTATGTCATTTTTGTATTTATTTTAACTTAATTAATATAAAGTGTCATTATCACTTACAAGTGGCTCCATGGGGTCCCAAAATCGACCCAAATATGGACATGGTCAGACATGTATCAACCAATAGGGTTAGGAAACGTTTTAATGTAAATTAATATTATTATAATGTAATTTGTTTACCCTTATTTACCTAATTTACCCTTTAACCATAGTAAATAAAATATTTACCGAAGTAATTATTCAAAATGTCTAAAAATAAAAGTTAGCTATTTTCACAATTTGTACATACTGATTCCAAATATGGAATCCATTTTTCCAAATTCAAAACACAGAAGTGGCAGAATTTAATTTAAAATTAATTCCCATTGTCGAAACAAAAAGCCTGTTTTTAACAAATAATAACTATCAAAATATTGACACTTTCTTATGTCCAGTTTAAATATGAAATTATGTACAATGATAAAAATTGAATTAAATGGTAAAATTATAATCTAATTATACATTAAAATCACTCAAATTCATAATTTATCACTATTAATTATTTTGATTAAAAAAGTTGTTTTTAATTAAAATTTAGTAATTTTCACTATTCATCAAAATATGAAAGTTATTAGAAAAGTACCAAAATTTTACACTAAGATAATTTCAATATTCTGAATCATAAAATGAAGTATATTTTACAAAATTCAAAACATAAAAGTTTTATTTATTAATTTAAAAATAATTCTCGCTATTAAAACCAAAAGGCGTATTTTTAATAACTATCAAAAGATTGACACTTGTTTCTATCCAATTTCAAAGTGAAATTACTTATAATGACCATCATTGAATTAAATGGTAAAAATATAATCCATTTATACTTATATACCATTAAAATTTATAATTTAACAATATAAATTATTTTTATTAAAAAAGTTGTTTTCAGTTAAAATATAGTATTTTTCACTATTCACCCAAATATGAAAGTTATCAGAAAAACACCAAAAATTTATTGAAACTAAATTCTTATGTCCAGATTATAAAGAAAAAGTTTATTTTTTCAAATTGAACATATAAAAGTTTCAAATATTGGATTTAAAAAGGCTTCACCTTTAAAAGGCGGGAAAATTGCATTTTTGAAAATACTTCTTTTATCTGAAAACAAATTTATTTGTTCTTACATTATGTCTAAAAAACTCATAATATGGATTCTAAAATTATAATGATTATATAAAGTTCAAAATTCAGTGAATACTATTCATAACCGCTTTGGAACGGCTTTTTTGGTAAGTCATGGTGTGCTAGAACTCGGTGTTGCATGTAGTGAAAGTTATTGAATTACTTTGAAGAAATATGGTACTATGAGATCTTGGGGTGATACATTCTTTCCTCCTTCAATAAATTTTGTCCTCTCAATTTGAAATTATTTTTTGAAAAATAAAATGTTGAAAATAGAAAATACCTTTGGGAAAACCCACATCGAAAATTAGTTTAATAATGTTTAGTCTTGATATGAGGAAATGGGAAATGAAAGGGTCACCACGAAATTATGATCTTGATTAGGATAACATTGGTGGAAATTAGAGACATATAATTGGAGGAAAAACATAAATATTTATAGGTAGTGATTGAGGTCATCAATCACAAACAAGTGTAAAATTGAGGACCTTAAATTCCTCAATCTATGATGATTTAAAATACCATTGGTTCAAAAAAGAATATGGTATCAGGACAACACATTTTTGGTTTTAAGATTCCTTCAATAAATTATAAGAATTAATTTCTCCATAGAATAAGAGAAGAAGAAAAATATATACTTGACAAGTAGAGTCCCATCCTTTAAGTAATTTCTACCACAAAATCATCTTTCACTCTAAAAGACAATAGAACTTAAAAATATTATTCTATTTATCCTATTCGTATAGGGTTAAAATAAAAATGAATTTATAATTCATCTACCAGAATTTTTTTTTAAAAAAAAGACTAAATTATTCAATCTAGGACATCACATGGTCCAGTGGTAGGTGATACGCACTTATCTCCCTTCAGTTGCGGGTTCAAGTCTCGCGGCCTTGCCGAACGCGACAAGTTGCCGCCCGACATCCGGGTTTTCCTTTTATGGCAATCCAAAATTAATCTCAAACTATAATTATCCAAAATAATTCTGTCCAAACTCATAGTCCAAAATTTATAAGGAAGGTAAACACAATGAAGATCCTCTTTTTCGTTTAAAAACATGTGAACACCTTCATCATGTATTCTTTTAAAACACTGCAATATCCTGAATTACCATAAAACCTCATTGATTACAATCATGATACCTTATTCCTTATAGAATAACGGATGTACTCCTTATATCTAAAAGCGTTTTAAACTTCAACAAAGATGGAATATAGAAATTATTAATCAGTTTCAAGGTAGTCAAGGATATCTAATATAATTTATCCAAATCAATCATGTATTATTCCAAAATCACTACCTCAGTATCAGAACCATATTATGGTTTATCTTTCTCTCAACCATATATTTTCCAAAAATTTAACCTGCTATTGAGTCACTTTTCTTGGTTTCACACATTCTCAAGTCCTTAATGAAATATTACTGCAGTACAATCCTTATATAATCGATAATTATTATAACCAGTACATTTTTGATACAACACTCAAATGACATAATTTTATAATAACAACATAAGAACTCTAATCATTCCTCCTCATATGTGGTAGTATCATAACTTGATTATTATCCAATAGCATCATTTGGGGCATACTCTGATGACTTGGACAATAGTTCGCGTAGTTTCCCAACTCCTTTTAGATGAAGCATTGTACATTTGAAGCTTTTTTCTTACCCTTGTAGTCACGTACATGGTGTCCTTTTTCTCCACACTTATAACAAACTCCCATTCCCTTCAAGAAAGTTCTAGGGTGTTTCTTCCCACAATTATCACATATGGAAAAATTATTCTTTTCTCTCTTCCCTTTACCCATCTTTGTCTCTTCCATCCTTTTATTCTCTTGCTTCCCTTCAAATCCATAGGACTCAGAGAATTATTTAGATATGTTTTTAACACATGATACTATTTCTTCATATGTTGAGAATACATGGGAGACTATTTCCCTTCTAAATGTTGGATTAATACTGTGAAAGATATGATCCTTCTTACTCTTTGGATCATACGTATTGCTGGAGTTCACATTCCTTCTACTAGGCGCCACTTCTATACAATGGCATAAGCTAGGTCAGTTTATTAATTGCAATGAATAATTCCAAACTTGTAAAATACCAAACGTAAATTGAACGATTTATGGATATAATCCATAATAATAAAGATGTTTTCATTAAGGAAGTATATACTCATAAACCATTCATTATTATTTGTAAAGAAAATGAGAATTATCCTAAGCATATCCCCCGAGAGTGTCGTAACCAAAAGTGTATCAAGGCCCGTTGTCATGCACCAGTTCCCGTTCGAGTCTAGATCAAAATGGTGTTTTCGGGTTTTACCCCTAGGTACATATGTGCTAGAGTCGCCTCTACCTGTTCGTATCTAGACAGGTATGTATTTCCTGGAAAACTCACAAAATCTCTATAATACCAAAATTCTAGGAATTTCTTCTATACTAATCCTCAAAGTCTATCTTAGGGATATGTTCTCTAATCAGAGTTTATCTAAATTTTGCTTCCAAGGCTTGTAGTAAACTTCCTCTGATACCAACTGTAACGCCCCCACCCATGTTACCCAGAGTCGTTCCATTATTTCATAACATTGGCATGATCAAAAAAGATCACGTCTCGAAAGACCGATTAATTTAGTAGCCTTGGAATCACTAGATACATTCATAAAGTTTACATTACATCATAAAGTGAAAACTAGAAGAACATCTTATCTCCACACTCATATCCCCTTATACTATTCCTGTAGGTCATTCATAAAATACCTCTTCACATCCTCGGAAAAATAAAACATAGAAAGAGGTGAGCTCAGATGGACAGTAAGGATAACAATATAGCAGAAACTTTCATAAATAAGCATTAACATTTAAGGCAATGTATAACTAAAACAAAAGCCTTTTTAAACTTGAACTTCTGCATAATTTGGAAGAAATAAAATTAAATAATTTAATTTACTTATTCACATGGATATTATACTAATTTAATAATCACATGCAATACCAATAAACACTTTCATAATGCAGGAATGCATAATTCTAAACTATCATAACCACGTATCCAAGGCCTCGTGCCAAGACTACAAATAAGATATTGTCAAGGCCTCATGACAAGACATTAATTTGTCTCATGAGACCTACCGATGCATCGAGGAGCTATAGAGGGATCCACCTATCACTTAATAAATCTAATGCATTCCTCATATGAACAGATTTAAACATAACATAAACATTCGTATTAAAACTTTCATACGAAATGTCAATACTTTCCCCAATGGTATAAAAATAACACATCCATAGTCAAACATATCACAAAACCTTCAATAAAATATGGAAGTTTTGTATCATAATAAATAAACTTCAAATAAACTTAAAATCCATCAAAGGATGTTGACATAGATGAAATCAAAACTATTTGAGAGAAATATCTCTTTTTTGAAATCATTTAAAAGTCACATAATTATAAAAGAAAACATTTACTTTAAAAATATTCTTATAATCTTGTAAGGGAAGCTTTGACGATTTTATAATGTGGAAAATAGCCGCACCCACCGTATAAGTTAAAAAGACATTCTTACCTTATTTTTGTCAAAAAGGTTAAAGGAACTTGTTTGGAAAATGACAGAAATATTCCTTTATAAACTTCTTATAAAAAGTCAAACAAGGGTATAAATGACAATAACCCATATTCTATAAAATAGTAAGAATGTTTTGAAATACATTTTTAAGTAACATGGATGTGGATGATAAAGGGGTCCCAGTAGATAATTACGTATAAACAACCTCAGATAATGAAGAGATTGCAAATAAACCCTTACCTTGTAATTTTCCTTGGTTGAGGGTAGGTTAACCTCCTGTATAATGGTGAAATAATTTTTATTAAATTATAAAAGAATCATATACATTAATATGATATCATATAAGTTCTTTTAACATTTCTTTGTTAATAATATCTTTTTATTATCGTTGTTTCGGGTGTTAACTGATTCATTTTCCTTTATATGATTTGTTACGTAAGCTATTTTTTTATGGATAGGTTGTATATTATTCATATCTAGAATGATATTAAGTCTATAAACATTTTTTTAACCATCAAATGAAAATTATTCTTAAATGGATACGATGGTGAATGAATCTCATCGCGTTCGTGGAGACGGTAGTTCGTACGTACGTATGAGCGACAATATCATTATTTTGATATTAAAATAATATATAATAGGATGGTATATAGTATATACAGAATCATTATAATGTTATATTTATTATTTACTTCAATTAAACATCATTATTATACCCATCCAAATAATAATGTATTGAATAACAATTACACCACGACGTGGAGACGGTAAGCCGTATGTACGCACGTATGGTGACATGTCATTCAAAGGTTGGATAGAATACTGAATATGGTTGTACCATATTTATAATAACATCAAAGTATATATTAGATACTGGATTTTTTGTTTTAGAATGGAAATAACAATGAAAGAAGAAGTTGAAGAAGAAAGGAATTTGAAAGAGGGTGGTGAAAACATTAACTCTTCTTTGGGTTCTTCCTTTTGATTTGATCAAAAGGGCTCCTTATGTTGGCTTTATGACTGAAGTAAGGCCTCTAGGTTGAAGTAAGGGAAGTTGAGAGAGTATTTGGGTAGGGTTTGGCAGAGCCAAAAGGCTTTTAAGGTGTAAAGAATTGTTTAGAAGTGGTGTCCTTTTATAAGGGGGAGGAGGAGCTCTTTAGGAAAAACATAAAGTATTATTTTATAATAAATTCATATTCAGTTTTTAATGATACATATATCATGATATAAGTCCTTTGGAAGAACCCTAGATTTTTAGGAATAGAATATCAATTAATAATATAATATTTGTTTTAAAAACTTATTTATGTCAATTCTGACAATATTTAATAATTGATTTTTGTTAAAGTCTTAACAAATTTATTAATTCAAACCAAATTCATTTAAGCAATCTTAACTTGTCATATTAACCAATAAAATTCGTAGATGGCATCTATTTATATAAAAAGTTGGTTCAAAAAAGTGTTGAATTGGTTAGTTCATTAAATATATGCGGGTGTGTATAGAGAACCCCTAGGGTAATAGTTCTATATTTTTATCTTTTTAGAGACATGTAAAAGTGTGTATTTGTGGATAAGTTTTGGAATATAGAGTAAGTACAAAAATATGGGCCATCGCTCGAATGAGAACCACCTGAGAAACCAAGTTCATGTAAGCATTGGCCTCTAGGCCTAATGGACAATTGGCCTCTTGGTATATAGTCTAATTTTCCATGAAAAAGTAACTACGTAACAATATAAATCAGGAAATTATTTTAATATAGATGAATGTACCTGATGCTTCTCATGCCATGGAATTATAGTGCACCCAAATGTGTGTAGATATGTGATTCCATATTTGTTCTTTGTGTTTTTCTCTAACTCTTCCTAAAATAAAAAATTCAATAAAGGTAATAAGAATTAAATTTTATATGAAAACCATTAAGGATTGGGATAACCATAAACAGACCAGCCTTCCAATATATGATCATTTTTTCATATTGAGTTTTTGGATAATTTGGGTATGTGGGTACACCCTCAAAATCAGTACCCACTCTACTCCTCCAACCAATATATAACTCATTCTTGTATGCCCTCTATAACTCTCCAAGATTCATCAACCTAGAAAATTTGGGATCTTGAATGTTAGGAAAGTTAAACCGACTCTGCAAGGAATATGTTGATTCATATAAATACATTACAAACATAGAAATAAATTTATAAAATTTTCTTACCCATATCTGTGCCCATGCCCTATCCTTGATGTCATAATTGATATGTTTCAATGATACCGATTCCACTAGAATGATATCATGGTACTTAGATAAAGTTTCCATGAAACTTTTACCCTGCCTAGAATTTTTACCTACCATTTTATTTTTTTCATTACAATCCACCATAATTTTAGTTTCACGATTCCAGGCTTCTTACATACGAGTGTGCCCACATCACCTACTAGAAGATCCCACTGAATACGATAAGAGGGGGGAAAAGAAGAGTTAAGTGGGAATACAATAGGAAAAAAGTAAAATTATATAATTTGACATAGATATATTAAAAAAACCTGATGCAGGCTCCTAAATAGGCTGTGATGCACCCGTGGCCTGTCTTGGATCAAAAAACTCTGAAGGAAGTAACTGTTCCACTACATGCTTTGGATGATCTTCATGAACAAGAGTGGAAGATAAAGGAACATACTCATTATATGTTGGATGGATGGTAGGAAAATGAGGAGGTGTATACATGTCAGAAAATGGGTAGCAGGTTTGGGGATACATGAATAGATATACAAATGGTAAAGGTGGAAACATCAGTCGAGGTGGTATAGATATGGATTGGGAAGAAGAGGATAAATGAGTTGATGATGGGGGTAATTAATGGGAACATCCTAGGAGTCTAAAGAGGAGGATAGACATGTGTGGTAGATGGGGTATCCACTAATCGGTCAGTGTGGGCAATGGTATTACAGGTGCTCCATCTAGGTCTAAGAGGCATCCCGCTCAGACCCATGGTAGTGGGAGGAGTCAACTCTAGTGGAGTTTTATATCCCTAAAAAAATTTGATAAGTAATATGAGCTTGAAATTATATGTAATTCAGAAGAAAAATATTACAATTGTTATACTCACTAAAGGAACCATAGGTGAAATCCCATGCTCACATATATCATAATCAGCATCAAATAATCTCTTCTTGAGAGCTTCTGTAGTATTTTGCATAATCTACATAATAATGAAATGTATATTTTCTAGAAATAGTTTTTAAAAATCATGTATACAACTTATAAGTCAAACAATTCAAACAATTTCATAACCTATTTTAGTAATAATAATTTAAAACTAAGTTATACAATTTTTAAAAACCCGTTATAAACCTAGTTTTCATAATTGAAATAAATATAATTAAATGAAATGAAACCAAGAAATAAAAAATAGACATATCATTCCAAACTAAAACTAAATTAATGAATTTAAATTAATACCAACTTGAGAAACACATGTTAAGGTAAACTCAATAAACCATAAACATATATGGTTGCTTCTATATACTACCCACCACTACTTCAGGTTCAACAACAACTCTCACAATAGGACAATTTGATTAATCAAATGTAATATTATGGTCAAAAACCAATGGGTGCGTCAATGGTTGAAATTTCATCCCCAAAATAATGAAAAATATTTATTGGGATTACTTTATTAATGACACCATAATTAAGTTTTTGATGATCTTTCACGTAAAACACTTGTTTTTCCATTTATGCCAAAATGTATGGTTCATCAGTATGTAGGAATTGACTCATGTCAATAACTGTAAATCTAGAATCATAAATAAGTATACCCTGTCACATCATTGAGTCACACTATTTAAATTTCATCAAAGTGAATCAACCTTGAGAGTAGTAATCCAATAATAATATTTTCCCAACCAGTCCATAATAATACACATCTTCATATCGGGACTGACTATCTGATGCACTGACAGAACAATCCATTGTAGAAGTTAATGTAATTTCATTATGGTGTGTTCTCATTTTCATCGCTCTATCAGTTGTAACAAATTTATATCTATTGATTATTAAATATTTTCATTCATGAAATGATGAATTGGGACCAAAATCCAATGCTCTTAATTCTTGAGAAACATAGTCAACAGGTAAACTCAATTCCTAAAATAGATACGAGTCATAAAATTAAATGGATATATATATTTTAAGATAATTAAATTAATGGTCATACCTTTGATTTCAACCAAGTTGGAAACTCTAGGCTATAAAAATCCTCTCTCGTTCTCAAAGGAAAATATTGATGAATTCTACCTATAATTTGATTGTCTTCTCTATATAAAATGATAATAAAAGTATAAGGTATATGTGAAATGACATAGTATAAGATAAAATATAGATGTCCAAATTACAAGATATATTCATCAAACAAACCACAGCTAAACAGAACCATGTGATGTTCCATATCCTGCTCTTCAAAGCTCAATGTAGTCAATGTGTATGAACCAAAAATTCTTCCTATTTGGGGAAGAGATGGAAACAAGGGATTAGTTTCCTTATACTTATCATATTATGTTCTCATTGACTGATTATGTATTGTTCTCACATTAGACAAATACATTGAAAATAAATCATTCATTCTTGGGCCAGATAACTCTTCACTAAAACATTCAGGATAATTCTTGTTTCGAAAATATGATCTTTTTGTAAACATATTTCTTTTTGTAGGAAACATCCACAAAAAGTGACTGATCCCTCAAGATGTGTTTCAATTGTATTATGAACTGATAATTGAAACATATAGGTGAAATAGGATGGAGGAATTTGTTTTCCATCTCACACAGAATTAATGACACATCTTGCTTCATTTTTATCAAAAATGACGTGGATAAAATTTTAGCACAAAAGTGTCTAAAAAATGGTACAACCAAATCACTTTCTCCCTTAAATTATTGGATAGAAAATGAAGAATTGATATTGGAATCAATTCATGAATAAGGATGTGATAATAATGAGTTTTTAGGGATTTTAGTTTCAAATCTCTTCTATTTACTCATTTAGATATGTTGCTAGAATAGCAATCCGGACCCTTGATATTCCTCAATACTACCATAAATTGATATTTCTATAAATGTTTTATCACATAAAAATCATAAATAAATTTCCATTTGTTTTCACCAATACACAAAGGATGTAGTTCTCGTCGAATACCCCAATCCAACAAGTCCCGAAGAGATTGGAAGTCATCTTTGGTCTTCCCCTTGATAGTAAGAAGAATTGTAAGAAACATTTCACATATACTTTTCTCATTTTTCATTACGTCTAAAAATGACATAACAACTTGGTAGAACAATATGGAAACTCAAAAAAGATACCTATCCTTTTCCAATTGTAAGTGGATTTTGTGTCAATATTCTTCCTCTTTTTAGATTTCAACTGACCATTCTCTAATGAAAAATCAAATCTTTCAATTCATTAAGCACACCACTTCCTGACATACGTTGAGGTGGTTGTTTAGTGTCAATAATATTATCAAACATCTGACTATTCTTCTGTATTGATGATCCATTGGCAAGAATCATTGATTCCCCATGAAGTTGAAACTATGATGATATTTAAGCCTTTTTGATCGTTTATTCTTCATACAAATGGGGCATGATAGTTTTCCCTTTTTTCTCAATCCAAACATCAATGCATAACCAGGGAAACCATTTATGGTCCATATAAGGGCATAACTCATTTGAAACATATTTGTTTGAAGAAGAATCGAATGTCTGCACACCCAAATCCCAAAGTTGCATCAAATCGCTTATTAAAGGATACAAGTAGACATATATATCATTATCATGATCAGAAGGTCCATATATCAGTATAATCAAAGAAAGTGAATGGATTTTTCATACACATCCATAGAGGATGATTATAAACATGAATAAAAAATGGCCATATGATGTGAGCAGTGAGCATCTAACCAAACAGATTTAAACCATCACAGGATATACCCAACCTGACATTATGCACCTCAGATGCAAAATTAAAATGTTGTGCATAAAATTTCATCCATGCTAATCCATTTACAGGATGATACAACTGATCATTACCATTAATTTTCTCAGCATCATGCTATCACATATTGGATGATATTTCTACGAACATGAATATATTTTGATGTTTTTGAATCAATGGAAAGTGCCACATGACTTTATGTGGCACATGAGATGGTGTTCCATCTAAATTTTCCTTCCATAAAGATGTACCACATTCTTTATAGTCATTACAATCATTTTTTTCCTCCCAAAATAAACTGCAATCTTTCAAACAATTATGGACTTTATTAGTAGCAAATCCAAGCTGTTTAATTAACTTCCATGCCTTATAATTATTTGAGGGAATATCTATACCATGAGGAATAAATTCCTTCAAAAAATGTCGGAATATAGCTAATGTAAGTATTAGAAATTATATACATGGTTTTCCCATGATATAACCGTATTAAAAATTACAACTTGGTCATTTTGGTACATTCAAGATATACTAGAGTGCTGGAATCATCCAGTACATTTTTCACTCTCTCAACATCATCATCTTTAGTACTTTCCTCATGTGTATTAATATCATTTCATTTTTTCACTGGAATACTATCTATATTTAGATGATTGAAAAATGTAAACCGTTCAAATATCAAATTCTCTATTCCACTTCTTTCTTTTCACTCATGATCATTTGAAGATTGAATCATCTCTCCATGGTGATACCAGACATAATAGTTTGATTGAAATCCACATTTTTTTATATGGTATATAACTTCTTCCTAGCTTAATTATGGTGTTCCAACACATTTATATTATGGAAACTATATACAAACTCCTTACAAATTTTTTTTAAATGCAAAATATAAAAAATTCTCCAAATTATTTTGAAACTGAGTTGAAATCCAATCAGTATGATACATCTTGCTTCTATCCATTCTATAACAAGGGAAAAAAGTTATGTTCCAATAAAAAATGAAAACCATAATTAAAATATTAATTACAACCAATTTTATTACTAAATCAATCAAAGAATACTAGTAGCTAGCAGAACAAAGAATATGAGAAATAACATATCCTATAAGAGATGAACAATATCTATTTGTAGAGTTGGATTCAAATGTGTAAGACCGGGTAATCCTATTTAACAATTAAATGGATGGATTTACTTAATGATATATATTTTTTATTTCTTTTAATTATGTTTTTAACATCATTTATCTCATTATGTAAATATCATCCTTCTTAATTAATTATTTTAAAAAAATACACAATACTTGTAAATTATGTTGAGAATGTCATTTTTTAAAATAAACTATTAACATATCATGGATTTGGTATATACTAAGTTTCTAATTCTTATAACCCCTAGAATTATTTGTAACATGTAGTAGTATGCATGATAAATAATTCTTTTGGTCTCAAGAATATTTAATATCCAATAGTGAAACTCTAAGATCATTATTCTTCTATAATTCAATGTGAAGATTTATTAATATCAAATTATTAGAAAAATAAAATTGATGAGGAAAGCTCTGAAATAAATTTTTGTTATTGTAGATAACCAAACAACAACATCAAGAGGGATTGAATAGTAGATGAAATAAAACTCAATTTTTATCCCACTCGATAATAAAATTTTATTAGAGGACACAATTTCTAATCAAATAGAATATATGAGAGCATAAAAAAAATTAAAAAAGGGATATATACTATAAAAAATAAAACTATAAGAACATAAAAACTAAATAGTTAAATATAATACAAAAAATTAATATCAAAACTAAATACAAATGCATGAAGTATAGTATATTAATAAAAATATTCAATAAAGTATGTTTATTACCAAACACAACCAATCATGGATGAAATCAATTTCACTCTAAACTGATAAGAGATTTGATAACCAAGATTAATGCATACAAGTACCAACTACGAACATCATTGATCTTTCTCTACTGAGAAGCTATCAAGTTCAACATCAAAAACACTTTTGATAACCAAGATTAATGCATAAAAGTCACATGATATCCCAAATATATAGCCTCCTTAGCTTATCAATAGATAAGATCTCTTGAATCGGTAAGAATTGAGTGAATTTGGTCAACCTATCGATAATCAACCATACTACATCGCTTCATCAAAGAGATCTTTGAAATATTATCACTAAGTCCATGGTGACATCATTCCATTTCCACTCAGGAATGGATAGAGGTTGTAGAAGACAAGTAGGTCACTGGTGATCTACCTCCACCTACAAACAAGTGGACCACGTTTTGATGAAGCCTGATAACTTCCTCTTCATACTTGGACACTAATACTGATATCTAAATAAATATTGATAATATCAGGATGAAATACTTAAATAGAGGCATGATATTCGCTCATCATCTATTACCGTATATAAGAAGGCACTAAAATATTCCCATGGTAGAGTAGGGTCTCACTACTATCAATAACCCATCCAGGAGGTGGGTTCTCCCATATGATACAATCCCTCAAAACGAGGCCCTCAAGATATGATAAATGATGCATCTGAACATATTCTAGAAGAGAGGATGTCACTTCCAGAGCTGCTAATATTGGTTTCCCATGCTATTCATGACCCTCTAGATGAAACTGAAGAAACATAGCCATCACCTTCCACTCACCGCTGGCCACTTTGATGGCTTTCATTTGTGTTTTCTAGATCAAGGCATCAACCATTACATTACCCTTACCAGGGGTATACACAAGCTAAAAATCGAAGGAATGAAGGTATTCCACCCACACGAACAAGCTCAAATCAAGTATCACTATGTAAAGATAAATTTTATACTTTTTTGATTCATATAAACAAAAAATCGCACACCTAAAAGATAGTGACTCCAACAATGAAGATCATGAGCCATGACTACTAGCTCAAGGTGGTACGTAGGATAGTTCCACTTATGAGACCTCAACTAGAAATATCCATATGCTTTGACTTGATCACTTTGGATTATAAATGAACCCAACACGATCCCTAAAGAATCACAGTAAACCAAATATTACTTTCCTAGATTAGGATGAATCAAAATTAGTACTGGCACAATTCTTCCATTTAACTCCTAAAAATACTTCTTACAAGATTTAAACCATAGAAACTACACACCCTTCTTAGTCAGGTGCGTAAGAGGCACTGCTATATGGGAGAAGTACTGAATGAGTCACCTATAATAGACAACAAGCCCTACAAAAATTCATATGTCAAACAATTTCTTGGGATGCTCCCAAGAAACCATGACACTGAGCTTCTATGGGTAAACAGATACACCTACATTTGATATGATATGAACCAAGAATTGAACCTTATTGATCCAAAAGTGTCATTTTCTGATCTTTTCATATAGATGGTTCTCTCTTAGTGTACTTAACATGATCTCGATATGGGTTTCCTGGCGGAGTCTAGTGCACGAGTTACCTAAAATTTCATCTATGAATACTACCATGACAAGAATCAAGATATGAGTGGAAAACCATTTCATCAAATCCATAAAGATTGCTGATGAGTTTGTTAGACCGAATGACATTTCCAAATACTGGTACAAGCCATACCTACTCCAGAATGTTGTACATGGTATATCCAATGGACTTACATGAACATTATTATAGACCAACCTAAAATCATTCTTAAAGAAAATTGTTTCCCCTTGGAGCTGGCTTAATAGGCTGTCTATATGAGGTAATGGATAACAATTCTTCATTGAGATGTCACTCTGCCAAGTCCGACTCATTTGGGTTGTTATTTATCTGCCTATATGTCCTATTTTCCCATGTGTATATATGTGTTTCCCTCTTGTGATGTAAAAGATACTCAATGGTGATAGAAATCCAATTCGGTATGATAATTTAGAAGAAAATATATATCCATAATGATGTCAAATACAGTCATCTCAAGGACAAAGAAACTCTGGAAGACACGGTACCCAACTATATCAAGGGGGACCTCCTCACACTGATGTATTACCTATGTTATGAACCCTAACAGAGTGTTGAGGGACATGACTCCACAAAATTACTTGATAGCTAGACTATGACTTTCATCACATTCAGAAGATATAAAAGAGTATGATGCACCTGTATCAAAAAGGGAGGGAACTAAAGTAGAGTTTACCATGATAGTACCTATAAACTTAGAAATACATGGACTCAACTCTTTTTGTGATGGTTATAATTCATACATATATCCTAAACCCCATCCCTGAGATGCTGCCTGAGTAGAATAAAGAGATCCACCCTGCTGACATAAAAGGTTTGGCCCCTGACTACCTCAGCCACAACAACAACCGCCTCTTTCTGATCAGCCAGTAAAAGACCAACTCCTAGCCTAACATGGAATAACAGATCTTGTACTTGTTATAAGTTCTAGTATCGAGTCACTACACTAGATACAGGAGTAAAAGAATGTAATAAGCACTGAAGATGACCCATCCTACAGCAAGCTCAGTATTCAATTGGGTTCCTAGTGCACTGAGGCTTCTTTTGGCCTAGCCTACTACACTGGTGACATAATAAGGATCTGTCAGTATGATTTATCTATCTAGAACCACTACCACATGAACCCTCGAATCAAACCTTTCTACTACCTAAAGAACGATCACCCTATTTCGGAACCGAACTGCCCTAGATCACATGACCAGCTTCTCTGAGATTTTGTTCTGTAATCAGGTCCTGGTTAACTATATCTATAATGGTATTCAATCAAAATACGTTCACCTATGAGTGAACACAATTCCCAATCCCATACTCAAAAAGTATCACAGTAGTCAAATTTTCACCAGCAAGAGATGGAGTGAAATGCTGAAGCTCAGTGAAATGAGCAGAATACTCAAGCACTAACATAGAGACCTAATAAATTTGTATAAACTACCAATCTTGATATACTCTCAAATTATACGGAAGTAAGTTTCCATAGAAATACCCCTTCAAGTATGTGTAGATCATACCTCATTATCACTCTTACTGAGAGGCGACATCCTCCCAATGTTTGGAGAAGTCTAGAAACATGTAGGTAGCAAGCTTGACCCTATTCTCTAGAGGTATCTCAAGATGATCAAAGATAGATACCATATAATCTAACCATAAATCTAAAGTAATCGGTATTCCATCCTCCTAGAAGGTGGGAGGATGCTGAATTTGGAAGTCCCATGTCAACTTTTCCATAGTCAGGGTAGGATGAGGAGCACCCTGAAATGATTGTATAAACAAGAGAGATCTATCTCTAAATTGAGAATTAGTTCCCAGTGAATGATCAGTAGGAGGTTCCTCATATAGAGCTACATGAGGTATCACATGTGGCTCATGAACAACCACCTCCTGAGTGTGCTCATCACCACTCTCATGGCCTGCATCATGAGGATGTCGCAGTGGCATAAATCTTCAATTTCCAAACACATGCCTCATATAGGATTTATAATTTATAGTGCATGTAGATAAGAATTACAGTAAATAAGGGAAGGTAAAAAGCCTACCTAAACATAATAAAACTCACAAACTAATCCTAGAGTCAGGCCTAAACAAGAAGAAATATACCTCATAAGGATCACAAGAGACATGACCTAATCCCATTTCCAAGGTATGTTCCTGGTCAATTTCAAGGTCTCACAACTCTCATATTAAAACCATTTCATTTTAAAAGGTGGTATTCACTTTAATTTGTTTTCGGTTTTAATCCCCATTTTAAATTTGGATGAATTAGGTGAATCACCATTCTAATTCATAAGGGCCCATACACCTTATGAGTTAAAATTGGCATCCACTTAGTCCAAACCATAACAAATCCCTACAAGTTTTATTAGTATACTTCTATAACTAAATCGAAAAAATTTCTATAGGGATCAACTGAAACAAGGAAAAAAAATTGTCACATGAAACTTGGTAATGCACGTTGAAAAGTAAACATGACATGTCATAATGCAAGAAATTTTAATTCCTATTGTGCCTAGTATGATTTATGTACTGAAATTCCCTAATTTCATTATGTTGAAGTAATATAAATCATCATTCAAACCATATCAATATTAATAACACTATAATTCAAGTGCGTCACCCAATAGTGAAGTCATATCAATGGAAATTAACTTCAATTCCCAACACAAGAAATTTGGGTTTCCCATGTACACCGGTCATCTACCTCCAAGCATAGGGTCAGATCCAAATCCAAATTTCCTTGCCTCTTGTGTAAACCCAAATAGTAATTCAAAAGGATAATGCTACTCTGATACTACTTAGTAGTGTCCCACCCGGAGTTCCACTAAACAGTGCCCTGGGACGGTGTGCCACATGACCTCAAGTGTATCTCCCAAAACACTAGAGGCTGCAGACTAGCATCAAGGAACTAGGGTGTGTCCTTGGGGAGACTATGCCCTTATAAATTTTGGTAATAATAATAGAAAACAATAGTAAGTAGATAAGATAATCATACGAATAAGTAGATAGTAGAAAAAGTAATGGGATACACAGAAAAATATAAGTAAACAACTGATAGAAGTACCATAAAAATAACATATATAATTCTAAACATGGAATGTCATGAATCTATACAAAATTGGAAGTGCATGGGAAATAGGTGTATAAGCATACTGCATGCTATACAAAACTACAAAAAACAAAAAACTGCTACATAACATCTCGAGAATAGGCTTGGTCCTTTGATGCTAAGCTCTATCATAAATACAAATAAAAAAACCATTAGAAGTAGAACACTTCCATTTATCCATACCTATGATGTTAAATTCTACTCAGGTACCAAACAACGCCCGAGTAGGGTGTGAGATATAAATATTAGTAGGCCGACACCCATGGTGTCTAGACATTTCCATTTCATGCTATAAATAAAATGGCAGTGTGAAAATATAATTTAAAAGAAATAACATAAATAAATAAGAGTAAACACCTCAGTTCGGGTTCCTAAAAGGACACCCAACCGATACCAACTACTTCATCCTAAGCCTAAAATATAAAATAAGTTCCTGTGAAAGCCATAATCAATATATAAGGGCCATTACATTTGATTCAACCAAAGTAAAGAAGTCCCCAAGACTGTTATTTTTCTTGGAGGTCACATTCCATGTCATTACGTAACCATTCACAAGTATAAAAAAGTAGAATTAGGAGTTATCACAGACAATATCATGATAGTAACAAAGGATGCATCTCATATGAGCAAGAAATCAATCAATCTGTTAAATTTGAAGGTGGATTCTTGAGAGCCTATAAAATGTGATGTAAATAGAATCCCAAGGGCCAATACAGGTTTCTATGATATAACCCAATACCATTGTGTCTATCCAAGGAAACCCATACGACATCACTTATATCACTCGAGGATGGTGAATCTGAGCTCATGCCAAGTACCTCACACATGGGACCAGGTATCAATCGAGGCGTGGAATAGCCATAGTTGCAAAATGGCTCATTCATGTTTTCTCCCCAAGGGAACCATCATCACACACGAATATAAGTAAATCCGCTCAGCAATCCCGTACCTATAAATCCAAAGCATTACTCCAGGCATGATAAGAGATTCCAACCATTCACGGTGATTCCATCCATGGCATCCTTAAATCAAGACCCATGTTCACTACAAACCTTTAATGGTAAGTCATATCAATAAGGAAAATATCACAAGGAAAGAATTTATAATTTCAATACAATAAATAAAAATATCAATCCAAAATCTATGAAGCTATACAATTAAGCCAAATCATAATGGCACAGTTTATATGGAATGACATAAAATATTAAAAGAGAATAAGGAATGAGAAATAGTCCCATTCCACAAGGAATTTCTTGTAGAAATTTACAATTCATCATTAGAAATTCCATATCTCAAGCTAACAAGCATACCACAACATAGAATTCAATTGAATCCATTAAATATGGTACATGAAGCCAGAATCAATCTTAAAAAACATATCATGAGGACATGACAAGGAAATTATCCAAGGGATCGACGTAATAAGAACAAAACATTGAATATGAAAATAATAATAAGTATTAGCCAAGATAAATTAACATTATAAAAAAGAATATGGTATTCACACAAGTGGACAATCATTTAGAATTATCTTAGGCATTCCAAGAAAGGGATCCAAGTCATGGGTCGTTATTCTTCTTAACCAATTTCATAAACCTAAGGCATTTACCCAAAGGGAACACACAGAGACAAGGTGGTTCAAAATTTAGCATGGTAAAAAAGGCCATAATGAATGGGCACACCTAAGTGGTGGACAAAAACAAGGTTAACACCCTATGGATGGGTTTTTTTCATAATCTAATTTCACCATGGACTTAAAAAACTATTGAAATAATTTTAATATGCAATAACGAAGAATCTCCATAAGGTTCATTGAGAGGCACAACATCATGTCAAATAAAAATAAAATAAACAATGGGAAAGAGCATAGAAACCCTACCTCAACACCGTAGTACTCCACTCATTTGATAATAAGCCTTAATTAAACCTAAAACATAAGAAATCAAAAGATTTACCAAAACCCAGAAAATAGGGATGAAGTCTTCCATACCAAGAGATAAATGAGATAACTAGAAATAGAGTGGTGTGGAAGGTAGACATTACCAAATAATTTTTGCAGCTTTTGACAATGTAGGAATTTGACCATAGAGGGGTGAGATATCAAAAACCCCACGAGTGGGAGGAGGTGATCACCATGCACTATAGGGAGAAAAAAATCACGAGTGGAAAAAGAGGGAGGAGAAGAAAAGAGGTTAAAACCTTCATTAAGGTAAAATGATAATTTCACCCTCAAAATGGAATGTACATAGTTCGGCTGCACAGTTGGGAAAACCGTGGGCCAAATATGTTCCAGGTACTACTTTATGGGGGATACCACACGGTTAGTCGAATGGTTTGATGAACTGTGTGAAATCTATGCATTTGGGATCTATCCCAAACCTACAATTTTCCACATGGTTGTGTGGATAGGGTTACACAGTTGTAGACAGACTGTGTGGCCCTCTGCACCCCACTATCTATTACTGCACAGCTTGGGGAAACCATGCGGGCTAGGCTACAAGGTTTCCTTTAACCGTGCGATCCAGTCTACTCCTTTCCTTTTCAGGTCTCTCAGATCTGAAGGAGTACCAAATGCACACAATACATCCTCTAACCCTTTAGGAACCATTATTAGGGATGTTTTGATGAATTTTAACCCAAAATTAAATGGTCCATACCTTTGGATGAATTCAGGATGTTACATGCATAGTACCCCAAAGTAAGACACATCAATGGGCATAGTGTCCCAGTGAGAATAACATATTAGCAAGAATCACGTCCTGACATGAGTATGAAAAGTGATCATAACATAACAATCCCTAATGAAATTTACAAAAGGGTAAACCATCCATATTATCAGGTGACATTATAATAAAGTAAATCATATCCCAAAAGAGATTATTCACACAAGGGCATCTCATCCCATTCCATAGAAACATCACATCATGGGAACTGTTTCCCACTTCCAAGGGTAAAAAATTTGTTGGACATAATGTCCCACCATTAAATCCATCAAGGATACATGGAAATTATATTCCATAGCTTGGTGGTTATTGTATCCCATAATTACAGGAATGGTTTCCCAATCATAAACACACTAAACAATGGGAATAAAATCCCTCATCATGGATAACATAATATAATTGGGAATTTTATGTCAATTAATACAATTAATAGAATAATGGCATGTTTTCCCATACAAATATCCAAATTACATCATGGTATAATAAATTTTTAGGTATGTAATAAGGATAAATGGATTTTAAACCTCCCCTAAGATTCCTCAGACACAATAGTCGCAATAAAACCCCCAGATAGCCCTAGACTGTATAGAATCCCTGAAACTATAATTTCTATATGGGGCCAACTAGGATCATTAGGCCCACTAACCCTCTCAAAAATATAAATAAATACATTTCCCCTAAAAATTAAACTTGATCTCAATGGGAAATCAATCCCCTTTACCCACCAACTGACCTACAAGCATTTGGAAACATGGTATAATGAATGTATTAAAGAAACAAGATATAAGTAATTTACATTAATGTTGGTGTAACTTATAACTACCATAGGGGTTAATATTGGTTTTTAATCTCATACCCAATATAATTACAAGTCTCAATCCAAAGTATAACCTTAATTGTTTAAAAAAATATAGTGGGGAAGAACACTCACCCCCAAATATCAATTAAAATTACCAGAGGCCAAAGGAAGGATCATAATTCCCTCAAGGGTTAAGAAAAACTATGACATCTTCCAATTTTACACCTATCCATTACACAATTTGGTTAAATACACCTAATAAAGGTCCTGTATTTCACTTATTAACTCTATAAATCCCCAATTGTGATCCAAGTATATGGTTCAATGAGCTTTGATTCAAGTCTATAGTCATTAAAGGCTATGGAATCATGGAATAGTAATAAGAGGGTTAATCAAGACCCCATATGTACTTAACCAACTCATATAGGTCCAGGGAAGGATGTTAAATTAAATTTTAGGTCAAGCGCAATAAGCAATGAGATCGTATTTCACACATCACATGAATCAAGAATGAACCATTAAGAATGGTTAGGGACCACCTACCTCAGTCCACTATAAATTATCTGATATAATATGACCATAAAAATCAACACTAATTAGTAAAAATCTAGAAATATTAAAAAATCCATGAAATTAGGAATGATTAATAGAAGATGTTGAAACAACACTGAAAAAAATAAATAGAAATAAAAGGAGTCATAACATTAAGGCAAGAGACTCATTAAGAATGACGATACTTGAATTATAGCTAGAACAGGAAGACCCCATCTTAGAGGAGAGAAAAATTATATAAGAGGATAAGGGGTTGTGACTACTACTGGAAAAAAATAAGGGAGATGTAACCATTTAATAAAATATAAATAAAATGAATTAATCAATTATTAAAAAAAATCCAGAACAACTTGGGTACCAATTGAACATCCACACCCTAGGGTCACTTTCCACCCGATGGACCACCTAATGCTACTTATACCTCTTCCACTCCCATTACGTACCCAGTATAAATCCACCAAGCACCCGATGGTATCCTTTGAAATGAAAAATGTCCCAACTCTTAGTTTGTTCTCCTTAAGTAGTCCCCCAAGCCCCCAATAACACTCCAACCGCCATAATTCAATGAAATACATTATCTTTTTTAAAATTAGATTAAAAATTCACCAAAAAATATAATAAGTGTTACAAATGTATTGATGAATGACTATTATAATGAAATGTTTATATATTATTGCTAAATTTTGGGTATTGAAAAACATGCATGATTGGATTATTTATTAAAAGGAAATGGTATAAACTCATTAGAGATATCCTATTGGGTTTACACTCACTCCATATATACACATGATTGTGTTTATATTGACTTGGTTACACATGATTCATGTCAAGGACAATTTTATTCCCCTTTTAGAGATGAACCATAACTACTTGGATAGAGCTATAGTTATTGGGATATGTGGAAGGAGACTAGGAGTCATAGGGATTATAAATTTCCCTTTTTATAGATCCTGTAATATTTTGGTTTATTTTTGATTGTATATATTCATAGAAAAACTTAAAATCCATTTTTATTTTTAGTTTAATTTAATAATTTTAGAAATCATATATAAACTTTCATCAATTTTGGTCAGTTAAAACTTGTTTAAATATTTTCATGTATTATTTGTTTTATAATTTCTTTTAGTTTGTTTTATTTTTAATATTTATTTATCATTTGGTTTATTTGAATTCAAAATATAGTTTGATAATTTAATAAGGAAATTATAATATATAGAGTCCTCATTTTAGTTTTTCAGTGGGAATCCAATGTTTGGTTTCATATTGTTTTTGATGGTGAAAGAATTTAAAAATGAAAATTGTTGATAATTTTAACACTTGTGAAAACTTATAGAAATTATGAACTTGATTTTGGATGTGTAGAATGCCAACTTAGGTGATAGGATAAGATAAAACATGATGGTATGTCACAAAATGTCATTATATTGGGCAATTTAGATATGTGTTTTTTGGAAATAAGGTAAATACGAGAGATGATTATTTAAACTCAATGGGTATGTTGTAAGAAAGTTTCTCTATAATACTTTTTTAATCTTCCTTGAGTTACCACATGATGTCAGATAAGTGTATTTTTCTAATTATTTTTTATCAATTATTTTCGATATATTTTGATTTAAACTACTATAATTATATATTATTTTGAAGACTTATGAGTGTTTTCTACAAATTTCAAGTGCCAAAGTGAAAATGTAAAAAATTCCATGTTGTATGGTCATAATGAATAGTCTATAAATCGTGAATATGGATCATGAAACTCACTCTGAATTATCTAGTGACCTTTCCTTGGATGAATGCATAGTCCTAAGACCATTCATTACTAATTATGATTTTTTAAAATATTATTTTTTATTATGATTTATTTTCCAATGAATTCGTTATAAATATTGATGAGAAAGAGGATTATTTTATAAGAAAGTGTTTGGGGGTGATATGATTGATCTTATTATCGTTGTATTAATTATATTGGTTGATGTTTGATACCTTATAGAGGATATAGATGTCAAATTTCTTGAAATTTCATAATAGTTATTTCTAGTTATGATTTTTATTTAACTAGCCTGGCTAGTTATGATTTTATCTAAAAAAATGGTATCCTAGTTAAGTTTTTATCAAACTAGTTGGGTCACTCAGTTTGGGTATGATTGAGAAAGTTTGGTTACCAGTTTTCATTACTACTATTAGGATCAATCCATTGATTATGTTCAAGTCATGAGTTATCCTTAGAGCCTTTTAGCCTATTCCATGATGTATTTACCTTCCTCGAAAATTGTTTGGGTGTGTAGATTTATTATGAAACCATATCCATTATTAGTAAATATTTTTATATATTTTATATAATGTAGATGTTTTTTGGAAGTCCTCTTTTTTAATGAAGGTTGGAGGGTTTTACCTTTTTTTTTGAAAATAGCATGCTTCGCTTTTTTTGAAAATAAATGGTATAGAACCATATAAGGTATCCTACTGGGTTTATACTCACTCCCTACATACACATGATTATGTGTATATAGAATTGGTTATTTATAATACTGGTAAAGTATATGTTTCTTCTTATTTTGATAGTATACCATATTTTCTTAGATGGAGCTTTGGTGATGGGGGATATACTGGAGGTGACTATGAGTCATATGGAGGAAGATTTTCCCTTTGTATAAACTTGGTTATATTTTGGTTTCTTTTTGTATTGTATCTCATAAGGGCCTAAACTACTATCTATTTTCCTCTTTGGTTTACTTTTTTATTTTCTAAAATCATTTATAAACCTCTTTTAATTTTTTTGGTTAATCCATTTTTGGATGTTTTCATATTTTTATGTTTTATAAATTTTTTCCTGGTTTATGTTATTTTTTATTTTGATTGAAAATTTTTTATTTGAATTCGAACTATATTTTGTTCATTTATCAAAGAAATTATAATATATGGACGCTTCATATTGGATTTATTATAGGAATATAATCTTTTGTTTTATGATATTCATGAGGGTGAAATAATTCCAAATTGATAATGAAGGATAACCTAGGTACTTTGGACACTCTACTATGTCTAAGAACATTATTTAGGTCTTATGAAATGCTAAATAAGGCGTCATAAAAAGATAACTTGAGATGATATTCCATAGGTGTGCCTGAGCTATGTGGTCATACATTTCCCCAAATTTAAAAAAAAAATTGTGTATGTATATGAATTAATGGAGAGTGAATTTTTTTCTTTAAAATTATTAAAATTTATGAACAATTAGAGGAATGAATAACTAGATTAATTGATGTATTAAATTGAATTTTATATATAATAAAGGTTCTTATTCATTGAGTTTTGTTCATATTAAAGATTATGGAAATGATCAGAGTCATTAAAAATGTGTTAAACAATATGGGAATAGTGGAATTGGTATTTAGTTCAAAGTGTTTTATGAAATTTCTATTAAATGTTTTTATGGAATTTCACCAGAAATTTAGGTCTTAAAAGGATCTGGAGTTGTGGGAGGTGAAATATTAATTATCATATGATTAAATAATTTACTATTGACTATGTACAAGGTAGATTATAAGAATTAATTATGAGGGATACACATATATTTCAAGGGGTAAATGATTTATTAAAATTGTTAGTTCATGTAAGATATTAATACCATGAAATGAAAATATTTTCGAATAGAAATTGATAAAATATGTTTTGGATTTAATATATATTAAGAATAATGTATTATTTTAATCATTTTATCATTAATCATTTTATACCTGAAAGACTTATTTATTAGAAAAAATGAAAAAAAAAATTTATTTAAAAATATGAAAGGGATAATAGATTGTTAGAAATAATTCATAGAGATATACGTGGATTAATGAGTAATCAAGAAAGTAGTGGTGAAAAGTGATTTGTAACCTTTACTCATGACTCTAGTAGGCATGGTTATGTGTTTCATATAAAAAATATTTGAATGCTTTAAAATATTGAAGATGTTCAAAAAGTAAGTATGAAGTTAACATGGATAAAGTTTTGAGATACACTATTATATTGAGGCAATGAATACTTAAATGATGATTTTATTAATAATTTGAGAGATTGTGGAATTTTTTTACAATTCATTCATCTATGTACACCCTGATAGAGTGGTGTATCTAAAAAGATAAAATATACCTTTTTAGACAAGGTTAAATAAAAGATAAGTCAATATAAAATTTCTATTTATTTCTAGGGTTATTCTCTTGAAATCACTGCATTATATGATATCCCAAAGCAACACCCCAATTTATCCTTCTTGAAATTTTGGGGTTTAAAATATTATTCGAAGCATAATATTTTTCATAAACTTTTACCTAAATATAACGTGTTTTTATTTGTTAAATATACTAAAAAACAATTAGTTATTATTTTTATAAACCACCATAGAACACATTTTTCATTTCAGGATGTCTAATATTTCTTGAGATATTGTTTATTTCTTAAAGAATATATATGAATAAAATTAAACTTCATTATTTTCAATGATAATAAACTAAAATAGATCCAGAGACATAATATAGGATGTTTCCATAAGGGGTTATAGAAATTGAATCAACTTAGATATCAAAAGAATCTCATAGGACTAGATAGATTCCATAAAAGTGTGATAGATATGTATTTATTATGGAAAATGATGATGATGATGAGTTGATATTGGATAAATCTACAACATATCAGAAATTTATTGAGATTTTTAATTTTGATTACTAGTTTGAGGCTACGTGATTTGAAATAGACTCCATTTGCACAAATCAAGTTTGGTACATGGTTGATCTATCTGAAGGGTTAATAAACAGAAAGTACAAGTGATTTTTTTTTTAAAATAGAAAAATATTTTTGGTAGAGTTCTAATGTATAAATCTTTCTTGTTGGATAAAAGTTATAAAAAAATCATGATGTTGACTATAAATAAACCTTCTCACCGACATCTATGGTAAATTACATTAATTGTTTTTGTCATAGAAGCTTATTATGATTATGAGATCTACTATATGGATGTAAAATATTAATTTCCGTAATTTGAATATATTTAAGTATGTGGATATGATAGAACATAAATTATTTGAGGATCCAACTTATGTTTCTAAAGTAAGAAAGTTTTATCAGTGCTAAATTGGATTGAAGAAATAATCTTAGAGTAGACATATATATTTTCATATTGAAATAATAGAGTTTGGTTTTATAAAAATTGAAGATGAATCTTGTATATATAAGTGATATAGTGGGATAATTTTAATTTTTTGGTGCTGTATATGGATGAAATACTGCTAATTCGAAATTATATGTCTCCTTTTATGTTTATAATGGATTGGTTAGAAATATTCTTCCAATTAAATTACATTGGGGAAGTAGCCTAATTTTTTTAAAGCTATAAAAATAGGGATTGAAGTGTTTTGTTGGTTTTATGTGAGAAAAAATATATTGGTAAAGTGCTAAATAGGATAAATTTAAAGAAATCTAAGAAGGGATTTTAACCAATATTACATGGCATGAGTCCTACTATGGATATATATACTTATATGACTATATAAAGAAAATGAATGAATGAGATTCCTTATTCTCTGACTATAGGATCTAACATTTATGCTATAATTTTTACCTAACCTGGTGTATTTTATTCTTTGAGTATAATCAATCGATACTAATAAAATATTGACGAGATCCAATAAATTGAGATAAAGAATAAACTCAGTACTTAGGTAGAATTAAGGATGTATTATTGGTTATTAGAGGTAAGGATGAGCTTATTTGAAAGGGTTATAATGATTTTAGCTTCTAAACTAACAAATATTATTTAAAAATTTTGATATGGTTTTTTTCTAGATCAATGGTGATTCCATAATTTGGAAGAGTTCTAAGAAGCCAATAATGGATTATTCTATAGTAGATTTATAACACATCTCCATATTAGTTGTTTTAATGAAAGTTGATTGGATCAATAAGTAAATTACTAGACTAATGACATTTATAGTATATCCGAATTTATAGAGTTGTTTTGTGACAATAATTGATCTAACAAACAGGATAAAGAACCCAATCTCACCAAAGAAGAAAACACAACCATATGAAATACTATATCATAAGAAAAATAATTTTGAGAGTTAATGTAAATATTTTTCAAGTGGATAAAAACAATAATTCATAATATTTATCAAAAAAATACCAAGACAAAAAAAACCTGATAGGTATATAAAATCCTTAGGTATTAGATACACGTATGATTGTTTAAAATGTATTTGGTTTTATCTTAATCCCAAAGAAACTTCATGTGATTTAAATAATTGGATTTGAAAATGTATAATGGTGTTACTATAAATGAAAATATATAATTAATCATTTATTTATATAGAATTTATTTAGTTTATGATACTAGAATAATAATTAACCCTCAGTGAAAATCATTCAATTTTCTTAAATTAATGTTTGTCATGGAAAGTCATGTGTTGTGGAAATTTTTTAATATTGACATGTTTTACACCCCCAAAACTGGTCACCCAGAGTCGATGGGTTATTCATTATATGATATCAACCACCAAATATCAATATTTATTAGTCTTAGGAGGCCAGATACATCAACATTACATTAATTTATAATAAACATTTCACATCATTCAAATACATATTATTTTCCCTTAATGATACCCTGAGAGTTTAGTATACACAATTTTCCACTTTATATCTAGGAAAATTGGAAACAGAAGAAAAGGGTGAGCTCAAATACTCAGTAATGGGTAATATACAACAAAATTTAACTTTTCATAATAATGGGATGAACAATATAATAGAAATAGATAAAAGAATATTGGAAAATCAATGAACGCATAAAATTGAAATAATCCATGGATGAAAAAGGAAATAAATAATCACATGGATAACATAAAATGATATTAGAATGATGGAAATTAAGGGAATGCATAATTTTGGAGATCATAAACATACCGTTAGAGCCTTATGACCAACCATGATACATAAGTGGTGGGTATACATCAGATACCCTAACTGGTTTTCTCAAGAGACCTACCAGTACATTGAGAAGGTGTTTTTTGTTTCCACCCATAAATAAATCTGTTAAAATGAATTATAATAGGAAATAATAATTTTGGATATAAAAATCATAGCATCATGGCCTCATTCTAATACCTCATACATAAAAAATAAGGGCATACACAAAATACATAAGTTAGTTTTGGTGTGACTCCTACTAGTGAACTGAGGGGTTGTATAATTACATCCCAAACCCATAACATAAAATACTAATTCATTCCATAATATACTAAATTATCAAATTTAATACATGGAATAATGTTATATAAGGAAAACTTCAAAATACTTATCATAATTTCACAATAAATCTTATCATATTTGATTTTCACGTATAGAACAACTGATTATATAGACATGACCATAAATTATTATAGTAAATGAATTGATATTTTTTACTAATTTAATTACATTTAATATTATTAAGAGAAATTATGGATTCAAAATGTTAAAATAAATACCCCTCGCAAGTGATGAATATGAATATTTAGTTATCAAGTACTTATAAAGATTAAGTTGATCCATGTATTTATACGATTGAATACATGCATGTGAAATTATAGGAGAAAAACGTAATTATGAATAAATCCAATTTAAAAATTATTATTTTATATTAAAACATATTTTATATTCATTATAGATATCTAATTTCCTTAAATATTAACTTCCAGGATAGTTCTCTTTGATGGAAAAGGTGAACATGTGCCAAAATTTTGTTTAATCCACTTGGAAACTGATAGAGGCTCCACCAACTACATCACAACCATGATTTATAATAAAATTACCTTTATTAGAAATAATAAATATATAATATCATAAATATATGGCATAAGTAGTTATTTTTGATCATGGGATAATATAGTTTTATGCTGCTTGGGTGAATTTCTGCATTGTAATAACTTATGAATGGAGTATAATGTGAGTGAAATGGGGTCTCACATACATAGATATCATACGTGAAAAACATAAAATTATATCAAAACCATATTGTAATAAGAATGTGGTAATTGAAAATGATACTATAATTCAAATATAAATAGGAATTGAAAAGATAGAGAAAAAAGACCTTTACTTCGATAAGGTAACAACTTATGAAAGTGAATAGGGGTGGGATTTGGGTAATATATCATTAATAATATATTAAAGGGTTTATAATACTTAGTATATATAAGCATGAGAACATATGAATTCATATTATAAAATATACTCTAAAAAATATTTTCAAATTGGAAATGAATAGGGAGAAATATGAATCCTTATCTTGCTAAGCATTTGAGCCTAGGGATGACCCATAGATCCAACAAAAATATTCATGATTGAAGATATATATATATATATGGGATAGAATTTTTTATATACTTTTAAAGATAAAATTTAAAAGAAATTATGAGGAGAAATGAGAAGAGGGGGTGGGTATTTATATGTGTGGTGAGTGGAAACCAATGAAATAAAGTATTGAATATTTTATGTATCTATTATCTCAAGTGATCCACTACTCTACATAGTGATACATTATCTACCTTAATTCTATACTATAATTGTTTGTTACATAATTTTGAAAATAACAATATCTTGGGTGAAATCAGTCATGTTTACAAATATATGATGTCATACTCACTGGATTTCACGGTATTTCAAATTTTTTATACCATATTTCGAAATTTTTACTAAAAAATATAAAATTTCACCCCTTATATAATTTAAATGTTCTGATTCAAAATATTCAACACATTTTTTGCATTCATCCTAAATTTATATGAATTTTAAATTTTAAATAAGGATTATATATTTAATAAAATGTGGTATCAAAGTAAACACCATTTCTTTACTAAAAGAATTTACACATTAATAAAACTTAACACCTAAATAAACACCCCCTTATTAATACAGAACAATACCTAAATATAAGGTGTGAAATGGTGGTACCTTCATGGTTTGGTTCTACTAACATTTATCTGTTAGTGATTTCCACAAACATAAACTTCTCTCACATATGATTTTTATAAAACATTAATTTAAGATGTACTTATTGGGACTAGTCTAGTAAAAACTTGAGTGATGCTACCTCCTTCTCAAAATCAGATAAATATACTTCATAGAGGATATTACTACTAGTGAATACTATGTTTTCTCCTTTATAAACTAATTAACTTTAATCATTACCCTTATTAATATATACTAATTAAAACTATAATTTTACAATGATATTATCAACAATATTCCCATAATAGTTATATTTACTCTTACTTATTATATATTCATTCATTTCAATCCACCAAATAATATTTTTTTGGGAAAAAATATCTCTTGATATCATGTTGAGGTTTTTGGGATGTGTTGTTTTTTGTTAATGCCGGATGAAAAAGTTCTAGTACATTTTTTGACAAAGAGTGTTGAAAAAGTTTAAGACTATAAATACCTTGAAACATTTAGGAAGAAGGGGTTTGTAAGGTGTTTGAGAGGTTACATAGAAGAATGGAGAAAAAGGAATTTTAGGTAAGTGAAAATTTGAGTGAACATAGTGATTTGAAGTTATCTCATTGAGAATTTAATAAAGGGAATAATTTCAAAAAAATTTGGAAGACACATAGAAAATGGAGTGTTATGAACACGTTGCATGAAATGGTGAAGTTGTGAAAATATGGTGAGTTGTGAAAAAATATATTCAATGAAGGTGTCTTGTTTTACAGGTGTGTAAATTTTCCCAAATGGTTTACCCTACCTATAAATAGATTGTTACTCTACTATTTGAATTGAAAATTACATAGATAATATCTCAAGACACTATTTTCATGCAATAATACACAAACATACTTCTTGTGTGACATAATTTATATAAAAATTTGTTTCATGAATAAATTAGATCATTTTTCACGAAAAAGGTAGCTTTATGAAGTTTTTGGAATTTTGAAAATGTGTGGAGTTTTAGGAAAGTGTGTAAGTTTCATGGAAATAGCATAAAGATTTTTCAAAAGAAAATTTGAACAAATCTATATGGAAAATTGAAATTAATCATTTGGATGAAGGAGGATAATCATGACACACCTATTTTTTTTTAATAAAAGGTGATTCAAATCATTAAGGAGTATCTACTGAACAAATATTGAGTACACTTTAGTAGAGAGAGTAACAAGCTTTCAAATTGAGAGTGGTTGTAAACCAGGAGGGACAATGGGTCTTCTCTAAGAATTGTAATAAAAGCGAACATTAGTGATTCTGGTGCATTGTAAAATTTTCTTTATATCCTCCTTATATTAGACTAGTTAAGGTGAATAATGTAAAATTACTATACCTATTACATACTTTTATCTTGGTTTATATATTTTTATGAGAAGAAGAGAGTAGTGAATTCTTTTTAATGAAGAAAAAAGATCAAAAGGTGAATTTGTTTTAATATATTTAATCCTAAGTCACCCCTCTTAGTTTATTTAATCATGTGTGGAAAATAATTGGTATTAAAGCTAAATTTTAATATTTTTGGGTTTATCTCTTAGGGTAAGTGATTGAAATAGTCACTGAGAAATGGATTCTGATCGTTAAAAGGAAAAATATTTAGCAACATAAGAATTAAATGTGAAACTTATTTTGACCCTTAAGATTGTATATATATATATATGAATATTATACATATTTTTTCAGTCAGTTTAGAAAGTAAGTATTTATAATAAGTATACTATGAATAATTGGATGCTGATGCTAGAGGACTCAATGCGAGAGGCTTGTCTAATACAATCTACTTGAAGGTGATATGTTGTAATTCCTCACATGAAATATAGGAAAAGAAGATTAATTTTTATAAAGGTGACTCAAAAGTTTGAGAAGATAAATTAAATGATTCATGGAACATATACACATATTTTATGATTCACACAAATAAATCCATTAATCCATCCATTCATGAGTACAATGTAATTTTGGAGGATGTGCACGGTCTTGGTGAAACCCTTAATAACGTTAAGATCATCAAGTGGGTCATGAGGTTGTTTCCACATTGTTTTAATCCAAAATTATCTATGGATGAGGATAAATATATAAATGAAATTGAATTGGATAATCATCATAGTATTCTGATTACATATTTGATAAGTAATAATGATAAAAAAAGATTTGGAAAAAGGCTAGTCAAAGGAGTTGGCATTCAAAAATTTAAAGAGTACTATAATGGAAGATGACCAGGAAGAAGAATAAGTGGGTTAATCCATTCCATTAATTTCCTAAAATATATAAAGGGGAGAGAAAATATGATTATGGAGGGGAAGTGAAAGGTAGAGTTGATCACCAAGAATAATTAGAGTCTTCTCTTGAATAGATATATTCTTGTAGAGAGAAAATGTAGAAATCTAATGTTGTGGTTCCCAATTCCAAACTGTATATGCAATAAAAAGAATAGGAGAATTCTATGTTGAATATAAAGATTGAAAAGCTTAAATATAAAAATTTATAAATATCAGAGTAGGTTGTTGAGTACAATATAAAATATGATGAAAAAACTAGGGTTATTGATGGTTTGACTAACACAGTGAAAGATCAAGGTAAACATATCAAAGAGCTTAAGGAGGAATTTATTATCCCATGATGAAAAGTAGAAGATTAGTAAAGAATCTTAACTCATAGTATGATTTTGGGAAAAAATATCATATATGTGATAGTGAATGTGAATGTGGTGAAAATAGGTCCAATAAAATAGGAAATATATTGTTAGGACAAGAAAAACTCATATTAGAATGATAATGATGGCATAAGGATTAATCATAAATAGAAAGTAGTAATGGTCAATGTTATGCCACAAGCACCCACTCCAAAGTTGAATTTGATTTGGGTAAGACTCATAATTAGAATATTAATTGATCTGAAGGGATAACTAGTCATATTGAAAATAAAAACAAGAATTAACCTTGTATCAAGTGTTATTATTGTAATAATATGGTACATTCTGAATTTTTTTCCCTAGCCAAGAGGTACCAGAGGGAATTATATATTTAGAGGCATCCAAGAATAATTCAATATTCCTAGAATGAATTTAATGGTCAATATTTATAGAATGTAGGATATAGAAATATGTCTAGGTATTTCTCATCATCAATGTAGAGGAATGTGATTATAAAGACCCAATGTGATTAGACACAACAACTCAATGATTTAATAAGCTGAATGAACATGAAAAATCTATTTATAACATTACTAGATGAGGTTGGTCCATCTTATTCTAAATAATATTAAGAGTTTCAATGAATACCAATTGTGAAAATCAAGGACATGGATCAGAATGAAATAGATGAGAAGGAAAAATTGTAACAATTTCTATAAAAGCATCATATTGTGTGGGTGTATGTGGATGCAACTCCCACATGGAGGGAAATAAGGATCTTGTCACCCATTGGATTTCTTCCCATCACACGACTACTATTACCCACTGGGGTCACTTATTAGACTAATAACTATACCCAAATGCAAGAAAATTTTCTTTCAATGTGCTTTTCCATCACTCACACACATCCTAAGAAAATTCCTAGGAGGCCACCCATTCTCACACTACTCTAGGGAAATCACACATGACTGTGGATTTATAATCAAGCATGAAACTTAAAATAAAGTTGGACATTGTCAACATAGTTAGTAACATTTATTCTTTTAAGTCTCACTTTTCCAGGGTTGTTACACTCTCCCCCTTTTAAAACACACTTCCATGATTGTGTGCCCCACACCTCGATCCTAGGTAGTGCCACTGCACTTCCAGATTGGTATTGGCTCTGATACCATTTTTCATGACTCATTCTCCATGATCCATAAAATTGGTCATATAAACCCATGGTTATCCTTTAAAACCTTGGTTTCTTTACCTAAATACCATAATCTATTACCCACAAGGGTCACTTATCAAACTAATGACTGTCCACACTGGCCAACACATGCAATTTCATTTCACTTTTTCCTCACTCAAAAACACCCTAAGAAACATCCTAGGAGGCTATCCATCTCGATACTAATCTAGGATAATCATACTTAATTTTGAAGTTCTAATTAGCCGGGATCCCAAAAATAACTATTCGCCTTGTTGAGCCTCTATGATTTCTCTCTTCTTCCCAATCAAATTTCCTTGAGATTTGGAGATTTTGTGCAATGTATATAACAACTTGAACTCAATTTACTGTATTATTTTGTTTATTTTTTATCCTTTATTTTTTTGTCTTTTTCAGAGAGAAATTTATTTGAAATTTTTAGATTTTGGTTGTTCATTTCATGCCTCATGGTTAGTGTACAATTATTACTAACCATGTAGTAACCATGTGAGATTATTGTATTTTATATAAGTACCAAATTACATGGCTAGAAAAAAATTAGACTAATCATGCATGAAAATCATGGGGTTTCTGAGTTAGATCTTATTTGGTTCACACATTTAGCACACAGTTTGATAAAACGTGTAGCCAAACCATGCAGCTAAACTGGATGATTAAAAAATGGATTATACACTTTTACCCTTCCATGGATTTAACCCCAAATTATTTCCACTCATCACCCATTAGAATACCTCACCAATTTGATCCCCTAGACCGATTATTCTTCTTTATAGGGTGATATACATGTATTTTCATGGGGTTTGAGTCGAATTATCTTGGTAATTTTCTCCCAACCTTTTATCATCTATCTTTCATTACTTTTATTTTGTTTTCTATCCCTAGAGAGTTCATAAAAACCTAGGGTTTCTCATGGTTTAATTTTTATCCATGTATTTATTCATTTATGGAGTTTTATTTACCTCTTAGGGACTCATGGATCTTGTTGAAATGGATTTTCACCACTAATTTAAAAGAAACAAGATTTTATGTAGGTTTCCCCATGTTTGAACTTTAAATATAAATCCATAATATCTTGTTTGGATTTAATGGTTTCTATGAGTATTATAAAAACTATATTATGTATATATATTGTTATTTTTCAATAAAATATTATTTTATAGAAATTTTATAAAAAATTAAGGGATTATAACTTTGAATCCAATGTATAAAACGATTTTGGTAACCCATACACTCCAATTGTTTATATATATGCCTGATTATCTCTCTAAGTTAATTTTATATTTCAAAGTGGTGATGTTATCATATATAAACCACTTAAAAAGGTCTATTTTCATAATGAAGAATGTTCTTGGATCTTTAAAAATGGGTGTTGAATTCTCCTTTAGTGATTGAACTAATTTATTGTATTTATGTGTTTTGTTTTTCAAAGGATTTTCAACTTGATTTTTAAGGTGATTTGAAGGCCCTAATGATAATTTTGTAAAATTGGTTTATTTTAAAATGAAAACCCCTTGGAATTTTCTCCCTTTATGATATATTATATTGATGTAAAATCATGTTCAGTGGATTTTTACTTCAGTTGGTGGATTTATATATATTGTTATTTCTTATTTAAGGGAAGAAGGTATAGTTTCTATAAAGGGTATTATGAGGTGAGTGTGGGTTACTTTTTTGAGAGGAACGATTAAATTATTATTATTATTATTATTATTATTATTATTATTATTATTATGTAATATTTGATGCAATCACCTCCATTTATATTTTATGGTAAATCTTGGGTAGTTATGTTGGAAATCTAGGAACACATCCTACACTAGTTTAGTATCAAGCTCTCACCAGTGTCCCTGAGTTTAGATAATACTATGCTTATGATATTTTCCCATTTGTTAGGCCATGAAGGAAAATACTGAGTGTTGGGGAAGGATGTATTTTATCTAGTGCCAAAATAACATTATTTATATTATGATAGCTTTGTTATATATATTCCTAGTGATCCTAGTTTCCCATGACGATGCTTGATATTTTATATATATTTACACTTATTTTTCCTTGATATCGTACCATGCTTCCTATTTTATGATCACCAAATTTTTTTCTTTAAGTATTTTTCTTAAAACCTCCTCCCATTTATCATAAAATATTTTTTAATGGCGAACATAATGATTTTTCTTGAAAGGAATCAATGTTTTAATATTAAAAATATGGATTTAAAAAAAATAAACTTGTTAGCTATTTTTAAAAGAAAATATAAAAACCTACTTCTTATATGTATTTCAAAATTTTAATTAAATTTATTTATTTCTAGATTTTATGTATGAGGTGTGGGGAAGATACCTAGTGGCTAATTTTGATCATGATTATCATAGTATAGGTCTATCAGGTTTTCTACCGAAGTGATAGTTTTTTACTGTTTTCTTTGTTCAGGTTTTATGGTTGTGGAAAGTGGATATGCTCCGTTTGTGCTTGGATATTGAAAGATTTAGGTTGATAACTTTTTTTTATTTTGGTACCATCATTGTATTTAACACTTTAGTATACTTTTATATTATTTTGATCTTGTCTTTTTTTGGAATATGGATGATTTTAGTTTAATATTATATTGTGAGAACTCTATTTTTTCTTTTCCCATGTTTAGTTTCCTATTGATTAATAACTGGTTATTTCTATGGTGTGGTACTCAAATGCATGGAATGGTCATGATATATTTTAAATTAAAATTCATTTTCTTATTATTGATCATTCCCAAGGTTTGTTTATTGAATCCCAGGTACTCGTTTCTAGCCTATGTGGAGGGGGAATTTCCCTCAGGCCATGTTACAAATTAGCTCAGGAGCCTAAATTGAGGGTATCCTAGAGTAGTTCATGAAAAAATGGTATCAAAGCCTAGGTTATTAATAGGTATTAGGTTTTAGATTCACCTTTTTTATTTGGTATGTATGGTAGATATTATATCTGATTGTCATAATTCAAATGGTTGGTTATGAGTAGGTTCTAGATCACTACTATTTGAGATGACACTTTGGTCACCTGGGATATTTGGGATCCGTGTGTCTCAAACTCATGCTCGGTTCTCAAATTTTTTAGAGGGGTTTAGTTCCTCTTTGGGTGTTCTTGGGATACTGGTCTTCTAGAGAGTGGAATAATGGTTGTGGAAGATTGAGGAATTTTTTTACTTTAGATCAAGATCCATGAAGTTTTAAATATTTAGTTTTCAACCTTTATTCTATAAGGTTTGAGTTAGAAGTGTTAGAAGTCTATTATTCAAAAAAAAAATACAAAAGGACCTCTCCTAGGAAGGTATCAAGGAATTTTTCATTCAATAGAAGTTCCTTGATGAAATTGAGATAATGAAGGCTTTGTAATTGTATAGTATCTAAAAGGGTATTTAACTAGTATTTGAGTATTCTAAATGTTTTTATGAACAAATGTCATATATTTCGGAATTGGATTTAGATAAATCTATGAAAGATCCATATTTTGGAAGATGGATTTGAACAAATCTCTTATCAACAGTTTATTTTCTAATCCTCAAAAACTATAAAGATTTAGTGAGGCATGCTGTTAGGATATAAGTGAGACTGGTTTTCATGCCAGAGGTGATTGATGTGTCCCCAATTCCAACGGGTAGTGGTGGAATATCTAGAATGGGGAAAGTGAAGTGATCCAAGTTAGATGAAGTGGATATAAGTATCAAAATATAACCTTGATTTTCCTTGTAGGATTATTATAGAAGTAGGGTCTTAGTGTGCCATTAGTGGGTGGAAATAGGGTAAAATAAGTACTCATGTCTAGAAATTCCCAATACCATATTATAATTGCAGTCATTTGGGACACATGAAAAGGCTTGTAGAGGGATTTCCCATAAGAGAGGTAGAGCTAGATCCACCCAATATGAATATCCCCCTTTTTAACCTGATGAACCTGACATTAATGTGGAAACCATATAATGTGTTCCTTATTTTTTCCTTTTTCCCTATTGTTCTTTCTATCCATGTGTTTTTTTTGGATGATGATAAATTAGGGAATTTTAGGGATTAGTTAATTATGGAAACATAGTGTGAAGAATTCTGAATCTTAATGGTAGTGTATAGATATCTTTGGAATTCTTTATTTTCTCTTTGTATTAATACTTTTCATGGTATTTTTACAAATTTTCTCTTATTTTGATGGTTTTGAGTTTATGAGGGTTTCTAATAAGGTGGGGGAGAACACCATAAATATGGAACTCATAGTGAAGGGATGTCCCTTCCTAGAATTTTTAAATGTGGTATAATATGTCCTAAGTTTAATTTTGAACTCAAGTAATATTTCATTCCCATGTTAGTGATATTCGGGAACCTTATCATTTGTCTAGTCCATTATAGTACCCAATATGATCTTAACTAGATGGTTTTCTTTGGATTGTGATCAAGTATTGTGTTATGGATACTCATAAGGATATTGAGAAAACCATTCCGGGTTCTCTATTTTCTTTCCTATTATTGGGTTGGGGTAATCCCTGATTTTAAGGTTTTATGCTAGAATTTTTACATATTAATTAATGAATTTTCACATTTGTAATCTTAAATCTTTGGAGGTATTCATTATTAGTCCCCATCCTTTGTTCTTGAGTTCTATCTCCAATGGGAAGCTAAACCACTACTTCTTTTACTTGATCAACCAAATATATTATTTTTTTGGGGTAAAAAGAGTTGTTATGGGGAGAATTATCACACACTAAACTCAAATTATGCTATTTTTATTTTGTATTTTTGAGCCTATATTTTTACTCTATTATTTTTTGTTGAATTTCTTTAAAATTTCAAGATTTTGGTTGCATGTTTCATGTCTCATGGTTAGCGCATAGTTAATAATTACCATGCAGAAACGGTGTGACATGATTACTATTTATGTTAATTCCAAATTATATAGTTTTTGTAAATTTAGTCTAACTACATGAACATACCATGTATTATACCAATTTTAATCTAGTGAGTCTCTCATGGTTGGTACACTATAAACCATAAGGCCAAATTGAGCAGTCTATCCAACTCATTAAAAATTTATTTTACCCTTTTACACCACCACTAATTTAAACCCAAATTTGTTCTCCTCCTCTCCCATTCGACCCAACACCCCCCAATCATCCTATACTAATTATCTCTCAATCTGTGGATTTTTAGGAGTTTTGATGTTGAATCTCTAAGGTTATCTCATCTTAACCCCTTCTTTTCCTTCTTTACTTCACTTTCACTTGTTTTAAATCACTAGAAAGGCCATGATGACTAGGGTTTCACATGGATCTACTTTGAATCTGGTATTTCTTGGTTTTAGAGTTTTTCTTGATATATTAGGGATTTATGGACCTTACTAAGGTGGATTTACATTTTTATTTGTAAAAGTAACAAGAATTGAGGTAGGTTTCTCTATGCGTGACCTTTAAAAATGATTCTATTATTACTAATTGGATTTTAATTCATATATTAAGTATTATATAAACACTATTAAATATATCTACCATTATTTTCTAGATAAATATTATTTTATTGGAATTTTATAAAAAATGAAAGGATTCTACCTTTGAATTTAAGGCATAAAACAATGTTGGGAACCCACACACTCAAAGTGTTTGTATAGATACCTGATTTGCTCTTTAAAAGAATTTTATAATTAAAAGTCACGATTTTATCATCTCCAAACCACTTTTAAATATTTTTTTAAATGAAGTATATGTTGTTCTCTCTAAAAATTGGGTTTTCAGTATCCTTAAGGGATGAAAAAAATATTTGGTATTTTTATGTTTGGTTTTTAAATCGGTATAGAACTTGATTTTTATAAAGGGGATACAAATACCTAATTAGTTCTTTCATAAAAGTGTTTTATTTTAAAATGATAATCACTTAGAAAATTCCCCCTTTTTGTTATGAAATATTGATGTAAAATAATTTGTAGTGTATATTTACCCCACTTAGGGGATATGTGTATATATATATATTTTTTTGTTCTTGATTGAAAAAGGGGTTGTTTATATGAAGGGTGTTCATATGGGTGGGTGAGTTTATTTGTTGATTGGAATGGTTACATTAGTATTATTATTATTATACAGTAGTTGTTATACACACCTATATTTTTATGTCATGGAAAACCATGGATAATTAAGATAGAAATCTATGAATAGTTCTTGATATAGTTTAATTCCATAATATGACTAGTGGCCTTGAGTTTGTATTACACTCTGCTTATGGGATTTTCCCCTCAGTTAGAACAAGTAGGGAAATACTTGGTGTTTGGGTATATTGTATTGTATCTGGAACCAAAACATTCTTATTTATATCATATTAACATTATTCAAGATGTTTCTAGAGATCCTAGATTTCTATGATGTTGTTTTAGATTTCATTATATATGTTAACTTGTTTTCCCTTATGATTATACCATTATTTTTATTTTACCATCACATACTTTCTCTTTATTATAGATTAGGCTTAAAAATTACCTTAATTTATCATAAAAGGTTTCTTCTTGAATTGTTAATATAATGATTTTACTTAAAAGGAATCAACGATTTCATATTAAAAAGGTATATTTAAAGGAAAGAAACACGTAAATTGTTTTTAAAATTAATTATTAAAAATTGCTTCTTATATGTATTTCAAAAGTAACATGAAATGGATTTATTTTTATGGGTTATGAATGAGGTATAGGGAGGATACCTGCTAGGAAATTTTTCTGACACCTATCATATTATAGACTTGGCCATTTTGGAAGGGACATTCTAGTTTATTATCATTTTCTTGTTTTGTGTTTAATGGTGGTGGCATGTGGAGATTCTCTACTTATTCTTGAAGATGGGAAGAAATAGTTGGATACATTTTTTTTATTTTGGTTCCATAGTTGCATCAACCTCTATAGTTTTCTTGTGTATTGTTTTGATATTTTCTATTTTTTTGGGAATGTGTTTGATTTCAGTTTATTATTATGTTCTGTGATGTTTATTTCTCCAATTCCATACTTGGTTTCCTTTGGATACATAACTTTTTATCTCTATATTATTGAACTATAATGTATGGATTTGTCATGTTGGATTTCCTGGTGTAATACCTTTTATTAATATTGATTTATTGGGTGAAATCATTCCCAAAGTACATTTAATGATTCTTAGGCATTTGTTTTCAACTTATGGAGATAGGGAACTCCCCTCAGGCCATGTTATAGACCATATTAGGTGACCTAATTGGGGATATACTAGATTGTTTAGTGATAAAGGATTCCAAGGAATGTGTCATCATATTTATAAATGATAAAGGCCTAAATTTTATTAGATCCAAGAAATCCAAATTTGGGGGAAAAGATATGAGTCACACAAATGCCATGGTTTTTGATGGTCTCAGTCACAAATAGCTAAGTGTCATTCAACTGTGTGGATTATGGAATGTTATAAACTTTACCAAGAATATGTGCATCATCATGGGGATATCTAATTAAATTGTCATGAAAGGGAGGTTCATAGAGGGTAATATATACCTTATCAGTGGAAAAGAATACATGTTATTTCCGTACAAGAAAAAAGAAAATAGATTATGTAAGAAGAAAATTGGGTATTTAAGAAAAAAATAATTGGATGATTTCATTAATTATTATAGAGATTAATATATTCCAAAATCTATTTGGAAATCATACACACATGTTCAATATTTTTAAAAAAATGAAGATTTCTCAAAATACATAAAAGTAAAAATGAACAGAAGTTAATAAGAGTTTTTGAATTGGTGTATATTGATTTATTAGGACCTATATCACAAAGAGATATTTATGTGAAGAGATATTATGTTCTTTTTATTGATTATTCAAATCGGACGGAATAGATAAAGTTAACCAGTCACAAGTATGAGGTGTTGAATTTTATCACTATGTATTAAATGGAGTATGAAAAGATGTTTAGGTATAAGATTTTTAAATTTCAAATTGATAATGACAAGAACTTCATAAGTGGCCAGGTGAAGGACTATCTTGAGAAGATGGAATAAGGAACCAAGTCTCATCATTGTGAACTCCTAAAAAAATGTGGTGGTTGAGAGGAGAAACTAGATCACAAACTACCTGGATAAAATAATTATTATTGAGAAAGACATACCATAAACGTTTTATAAAGATTTAGTAATGATATAAGTCTATATTTATAACATAGATTTGTTATGCCTAAGAGAAGAAAAGACTATATGAGATATTTAATAGGAAAAATAAGACGTTGAAGTTCTTTCAACTCTTCATAATTAAGTGTTTCATTCTCAATAAGGATAACCACAAGAAGTTTGAGTCTCATGGGGATGAAGGAATTTACCTAAGATCCTTAAGAAAGTAAAAAGCATATAAGTTCATAAATAATAATACTGGAAAGGTTGTTAAAATAATTATGTCATTGTAGTAGAGAATTATAATAATATTTAGTAAAACATTAAGTAGATTTAGTAGAATAGTGATAATGAGTTGAGCATCTAAGGGGGAGCATAAGGGGACATAGAAAATTTAGAAGAAGATATCAATGACGAACATGATGAAGTAATACCTACATATATAAAAAAGTCAAATTTACAAGGTTAAATTGATAAGTAAAATATCATTGGTGATTAAATAGTGTTAGTGAAGAAGAGGGTAATGTAGTTTCTACAAAAAACATTATTATTTTACTATGTAGATCCAAAATGCATTGAAGAAACTACTAAAGATGATAATTGTGATTAGGTGATGGTTAAAAAGGTTGACCAAATTCAAAAGAACCAGACTTGGGAGATTGTTTCGAGGCTGAAAAATAATAATTTCATCAGAACGAAATGTTTTTTTTTAAAAATAGAATGAAATGGAAATGTGATTTGAAATAAATCATGGATGGTGTGAAGGGGATACTCCCATATCGAGGGAATCAATGTCGATGAAATTTTTTCACATTTGGCATGGTTGGATAAAATTCATCTATTTGTATCCATAGTAGTGTAAATTAAATTTAAGGTTTTATATATTGAAGTCAATTTAAAATTTCTAAATGGAGTTATTAAAGAAGAGGTGTACATAAAACAACTATATGGTTTTCATATCCATGAAGATGAGAAAAAAGTTTACCAGGTGAATAAGGATCTTTATGGGATAAAGTAAGATCCAAGAGCATGGTATTCAAGACCAGATCAATACTTTAATAAAATCAATTACCAATATGGTTTATTTTATTACAATCTTCATTTCTATAATGACATCAATAAATGGATGATATTTTTAGTATATGTTGATGAGATAATATTTGGTGGATTTAATGAATCACAATGAAAAAAGTTAATATAATTCATGAAGTGAAAGTTATAAATTTCAATTATTCATGAATTGAAGTTTTCTAATTGTGTTACTTGTGATTCATGGAAGTCATGGTACCTAAATCTCTCAATATAAAAATCTCAAGGAGTTTATAAGTGTTTTTCAAGATATGAAGGTTAGATAAACCAAAATAGGGAGGTGAATTGTAATTTAAAACCCCAAATACATATTTTCACCACTGTAAGAGTAAAAACAAGAAAAACATGAAGTTATTATTAGCACAAAAAATATTATAGTAAAAAAATATATTTTTTTGAAATAAAACTATTTGAACATTAGTAACTTCAAAAAATTTCATAAGCATAGTGGAAATAAAAACCAATACAGAAAGTATCATGAAAAACAAAATAAAAAAAACACAGTGTATTGGTTAAAATAAAAACTAATCCTTAAAAGGATATTGTAGTCCATAATTTTAAAATTGTATGGAAGATCTTAAATATGATCCAAGGTATCCTCTAATTTAATCCTTTTAAAAAAGGTGGTCTTACTATCCCATAGAATCCCTCGACTCTATACCTATCATACATTGTTATTGTCCTAACCTCAAACACTCTAATTTTGAAACCCAGAAGCCCTTAATCAGATGATCAATAGAGGCTCACTTTCAAATTATAGAAGCTCAGGATCTTAGTGTTTGGAAACAGAAATAAACACTAATAAAACTCTTAGAAAGAAAGATTATAATAATTGGATGCTCTCAGAAAAATATAGTTCTACAACACGATCAACCGAATACCATTCCATTAAATTCTAATAGTGACATATTTTCTATTATTTGAGTCATTGAACCTTTTATTGATTAATTTGTAATTAATTCCAACATTCAAATTCCATATCATATGAAGTAATTTGAAACCAATTCAAAATCTTCAGCATCACTTAATGTTGAACTTAGCATAGCTTAAAATATTCGTGTGAATTCAGTTTCACAACAATAAAGTGATCATAAATTTGTTTTATATACTCTAGAGAAAAATAATGTATATTGATATTTTTACTCTAGAATTATCTAGAATCAAGTTACCAGAAACTTGTTCTAGACACCAGAAATAAAAAAAATCTAGTTAAATAAAAATTACATGAATTGTACTGTCATTTTAAAAATAAAGGATGAAATGGAATCATAGACTCATGAATATCACCCTTTTTTAAAAACACAAGACATTTCAAATAAATATTTAAAACACCCCCACACTTTATTAAATAGTGAAATATTCCCTTTTAAAAAACATGGAAAATTATAAATTTTCATAAGTTTTTGATTAATTTTTTTAAAAATATCCCCATTTATAAAACTAAATTTATAATAAACTATATACCACACTAAATAATATTATTATATATAGTTTATGAAACTTTAAAAAAACTATCCACCAATTTAAAAATCTATCTCCCCATTAAATAAGATGATTATACATAGATGCAAAATTTTTCCACAAAACACCCCTCTTTGTGATTTTAAAAAAGAAACCAAAAAATAAAATATAAATAATGATCAAGTTTATTAAATTCCCATATTCGGAAAACATAATTAATTTTAAAGAAAAAATCCCTTCTTGGAAAGATAAATCTTTGTGAAACTTATCTCCCTTAAAATTTTGATATTAAACACCTTTATTTTCTTTTGGATCATTTATAATAGAAACTAAAAATATCCATTAATCAGAAAATAATCAATTATACATGTTACATAATTTCAAAACATCATAGAAATAGATAAATACATATTCAAGTTATGAAAACTTAAAAACTTGAAAATAATAGCAATTGAAAACCATAAATGAAACAGAAATTGAACCATCTAATTGATAACATCATATTCTCAAATATAATTGTAAATAAGTTTAGTTTTTCAAAAATCATCAATTTCAAAAGTATCAGAAATTAAAATTTTATTTATTCTTGAGAATTTGATCAATCATTTGTTTAAGCCTTTTTATATGATTATATTGATCAAACAAATTCTCTTCTTAAGCAAATAACTTCTGATCCTTCTTGGAAAGATTTTTCTCCCAAGATCTAGATTTTTGATTCTACTCCTCCAAACATATATTTTTAGAAACTTCTAGCTACTTCATATATTTAATTGGATTATAATTCTCATAAATTCTAACTTTTTTATCCTTGAATACTTCCTCATGCTCATTTCATTTGTTTACATAGAACATAAAAATTTTCATGCAATGAAGTACCTTATTCATAGATTTTCTTAATGTATTTATTATGGTATTTCAAATAATTTGAAAATTCCCACATATTTTGGCTATAAAAAGAACATCTATCCCTGAATTTTCTCAAATTTCCTTTAACATCAGTTATAGAGTCATGAATTTTGTTTTTTCCTTAATGAAATTTGAGATTTGATAATCTGATCTTGCATCAAATTTACTCTTGCATTATGTTTTTAGAAAATGTTAGATAAACTATCTAACTTCTTAAGTATATTTTTATAAATATAAATCATCAACTCATTTCTCTATGATCTTGTTCATGAATAGGACTCTGATGAACTATTATATTTTTCTTCTTTGTTTACAAGATCTATTAGTTGAAGTTATGATTGTTTCTTCTCTTTAGGAGAACAATATACATCATTAATAGGGTCACTAAATGTTTTAACATTATTTCCATTTTTATCATGACAATATTATGACTTTATACTGTTTATTTCATCACTATTGGATGATCTATAACACAATACACAACTCTTCTCTACTTTCAATGAACTGATTTCAATAGATGAAGTAAAAGATACAAAAGTATGGATTGTATTTTGTTTCAGTGAAGGGTCACTTGAAATTACCTTTTATTTATCAACTTAAACTCCTTATTAAAATTATTAAATTTAATTCTTGTATTCTTCCACATAATCATATTCCCTAACTCAATAAATTTTAACTGAAGGGACTCCCATAGAAGCAGCATCCTATACATTAACATCCATTGGAAATTTTTTTATTGGAAATGACTTTAGTGCAATGAATTACTTAGACTTATAAGTATTTTCTAAAATTTTTTGTGGATGATAAGAATGTGACAATTTTTTTTAAGGTTCTTCAGTGGATATATCCTTCCTCTTTCCAATGAAATCATGTTTCATATGGATATGTAGCTCTTCAAATCAGTTCTCTTTGATACTAATAGATGTTATAATATACCTCAAAACTTGAGAGTCTGTCACATTCTAAGAATATTTTTTCTTCTTCTTAAATTGTTATAATTTTAAATGAAATTATATCAATTCCTTATCCTTCATCTTATCCAGACCATAGTAAGTATTTCATACATCCCTATATTCTTTATTCTTCTTATCCACTTTGGTAATTTTTATCTAAGATTCAGTGTAACCAATTTATGAAATTATTCCATTGAATTCATTTTTCCTAAATTATATGTAACATTAACTTCATTGAAAATATTATTAATTTGGTATAAAGTTGACAACAAGAGAAACATTCAAGGATTTTATCTTATCCTTTGATAACTTCATGAACTTTTTTTTATCTCTATTCTTAATGGATTTTTGAGCATCTAATGATGATATATCTGAAGAATTATTAACAAACATTTTTCTACTGAATTCATACATTAATATCACCCAAAATGTTGTTTTTGGGTTGACCTTATAACACCCTGACTCTAGTAACCCATAGATGTTGGTTATTTTATTACAATAGTCTAGAATGATTATATCAAATTACTCAGGATCTAGTGGTTTTATAGTCTTAGGAAAGTATATACATATGTAAACATTGTATTACATTGAAATATAGAAATTAATCATATTAAATCTTCAAATCATTAATATTTATCCTTGAAATTACACATTTTGTACATAGTAGTCTTTATGGTTTCCAAAAAAATGAGAAATAATAACTTAATGGATGAGATTAGATGCTCAGTAAGGGATATCACACAACAGAATCTATCAAAGTATAAGTAATACCTGAATAATATAGTAGGAATAAAAAAATTTAATAATTCCATAAATTCTTGAAATATATTATTAGATAACTTAACAATATAAATAATCACATGTACATGAAGAACTAATTTCATAGTACTGGAATACATAATGTAGGGAATTTTATTCTTACTATCATTGAATCATGCCATGTAATATTAAATACCATCAATGCCTCATGAAAATACATTGTACTTAAATTGGTATGAAATACACCAAATTACCAAAAATAGTTTGTCTCATGAGATCTAATGATGCATTGAAGGGAATTATAATTTTGGTCCCCACCAATCTTTTAATAATTCTAATGCATTCATCATATAAAAGAATAAATAAATAATATATATCATAATGTTCCATAAAGAACCTCAAAAATAAATCATGGATAATTAATCAATAGTTTACCATATAGGAACATGGATATACATGATTTTAATATTTCCCCACTCAATGGAATAATATGGATTTCTAGGTGAATATCCCAAAATCAATATAGATACAATAGGATATTCATAATGTAATGGAACGAAATATTATTAAAGGAATGATAAAAACGAAGTAATTAAGATTAATTTAGTTGTGTTTGGATATTAATAGTAAATAATCTATCATTATGGTTCGTAAAGAGCTTGTGATTCATTGAAATCACATCCCCCAAGAGTGGCCACGGAGTTGGACCCACAAGTTGTGCATCGAGTGAAAGACATGTTAATACGCAACCAACTTTGTTAGAGGTTATTAGACCTATATTAAACTATTAAAGATCCCATATCTAGTTTTTTGTATCTTGAAAGATATTTAATTTCTAGGAAACCACACACTCTTTATTTTATCAAAACTTTTCAATGTTTTTTTGGCTATAAGTGTGTTTGAAAATTGTAACATCTTTTGAATTTAGTATAATTAGAGATAATTTTGATCTCTCATTGGTGATATGATAAAACATTTATATGAATTTATCATAATAATGATTCCAATTAATAATAAAATTAATTGTAAAGATTGAAAAAATAATTATAGAGAAGAGGTTAATAACCCTTATTGTAGCATATAGAGGCTTAGGAAAATGATACAATGAGATTGAATAAGTAATATATCATTAATAATATATCAATAGGATTATAATGACATGGAATAAAATTCATGGTATTATATTAAAAATAATTTTAAATTACATTATAACAGAAGAAATAAAATTGAAAAGGAAAGTGGAGGATGAGACACCCTTACTTGCAAGTTAGCTTCTTAAAGCTCGATAAGAACGAAATTGAACCTTATAAACTCCTTGGAGAGACTATTGAGAGGTAAAATGAGAGTGTATTCATGATTAATTTCATTTTAGTAGATATTTATAAGAGAATATAGGAATTAAACACCTTTTATAAATGAAAATGATGGATGTATCTTTAAAAACTTAAGTCAGGTGAGGTGTAAAGTTGGGATCACAAGGAATTTAGGTGAGTTAGGTAAGGGGATGATGGAGTGACATGTGGGTATGAATTTATAACCTAAAATATTTATTATATAATATGTTTTTGTTAAGTAATTTTGATAAAATTTGATCCATGGTAGATTACCTCGTTTTACCCCTTATTAACTTGTTTAATTATTTAATATATTAGTTATTTTTTACCAAAAATATTAGATCACCCCATTAAAAAATTTATATATGCTAATTCCATATTTGGACTCCATTTTATTTAAATCAATTTTTAAATATGAGAAAACTAACTTTTATATGAAAACATATAATATATAAAAACACTATTTTGGTAGAAAACTATCTTTTTTAAAAATTAGGTGTATTTAATATTATTTCATATTAATCATAAATTAAATAATTTTAATATAATTTTTTATTAATTGAAAAATTATACTATATTATTCTTTTAAAATTTAGGAATTTAAAGAAAGCATAATGGTTTTAGAAATACAATTCTTTGAAAAAATATCGTTTAATCCTGGAAATTAATATTTACTTGGTAACTTATTTTTTTTATGAAAATCAGATTAAAAATTAATTTATATTTTCTTATTCAAAATTTAATTCCATTTTTTTTGAAAATAAATATCTATTAGTGTGAAATTTAATTTTTTAATAAAAATATGTAGGTATTTGAAAATCATGCATTTCTCACTTAAAATTCAAAATTCTTATCATAGTAAATATGATTTTATTTTGAGTCATATGTGTATGATTATATCACTATTAATTTATTAATTATTATTAATTTTATTCTTATCAAATGTTTTATTGGAATTTATTGGGAACATGAATAATTAATTTCTACATTACCTTAGTGGAATATTAGGTTTTACATTCCCCTCCTAAATAATTCCATCCTCAAAATTGGGGTTTCAATTAATAAATTGAAAAAAGAGGATATTTATTCCTCCTTGAATCCTCAATATCCTATGTTACTTCTCCCATCTCGTGACTCCTCCAAAGTAATTTCACCTATCAGGTTTTCCAATTACGTAAAAATTTATTTCTAGTTTCATAAATCTATATAATCTCTTTATTATATGAAAGGTTTTATTCCACCTATATTCCCATAGTAATGAGTATATGTATTGGGGTCTTCATGTCCTTCAATAACATTGAGACATTAAGGATATCACACACTTTTTAGAGGTTGGGTTGAAATTCCAAATGATAATCCAGAACTCTAATTCAATATAAAATCTCAAAAATACCCAATCTACCTTAGGCATAGATTTTCCTTCTTACCAACCTTATAACTCCCTTCCATGGTGATACCTTCAAGAAGACATGACCCCTACTTTGAATTCTAATTACTTTATCCGACTGTTAGCATAGATTTTAAACCTTCTTAGAGTGTCCTTGATATGATTATGGATGGCTTTCACATTCTCTATTATCTACTCAATGAGTTCTTAAAAGACATTGCTCCTTTCACAAAATTAATCTCATCAGGTTGGAGTAATATATATTTTCCTATTCAATGCCTCATAAGGTTCCATTTGTATACTAAAATTTAAGATATTTTTGTACCAAAATTCCACCAAAGGTAGGTACAACCACTATGTTACTTTGAATTCAAGTGATATTGACCTCAACATATACTCTAATGTTTGGATAGTTCTATTAGATTTTCCATCTATTTGATGGTGGAAAGTGATTCTCTAGTGTGTCTTTTTGTTCAACGGCTTTTGAAAAATCCTCCAAAAATTTGATGTGAAATGGGGGATATGATCAGATACAGTTGATAAAGGTGCATCATATATTCTCACAACATCATTGATATAGATATGTGTAAGACATCCAAGGACACAATAATACCTTAATGATGGGAAGTGTGAAGAATTGGTGAGTCGATTGAAAATGAACCTGATATCATTATTATTATTAGATTTCTTATCCATTCCAATAATAATGACCATTGTGATATTATATTATTTTCACATTGGTATAGATAGAAGTTTCATTACACCTTTTGAGAGTTTTCACTAAGGTTTTACTTATTGTCACACCAAGAATTATGACATATAGTCATAAATTTCATGCTTTATGTTTTACCAATAAAATTGATCCCTTATATCCCTATAAAATATGGTGATACTTAGGTGTATAGAGAAATTCAAGCTATGAGACTCATCTAATAATTCCCTCTTCAGATCAGGTACTAAGGGTAAAAAAGTTTTTTTTTTCAAACTTCAAAACACCATTTTCATAGATGAAGTCTATCAATCTCCCATCTTTTATGGCTTCAATATTATTTGTAAACACCTTTTCATCTTATTTAGAATTTTTGATCGTCACTTATAAAAATACTTTGGAAATTACTTGTAAAAGGAATGATACTTTCCCTTAATAATTTCCATGTCTAATTTTACTAAATCCCCGAATATTGGATCCTTATCTAACCTCATCAAAAATAAGACTATATGATACTTATTACTAAATGAATCTACCACCTTGTTTTTCATCCTAGCGTGGTAGTGTAGTTGTGATTCATATTAATTTTCTCTATCCATCTCTTTCATCTCATGTTGGGAACTTTAGTTGGGAATATATACATGAAGATTTTATGATACATATAGATGTCACATCATTCACCATAAAGATAGTGTTTCCATATATTTAATCCAAATATTACAACTACCAACTCAAGATCATGATTTTTATAGTTTTACTAATGATCCTTCAATTTCCTTGATGCATAAGTTACAACTATATCTTTCTTTATAAGTAAAAGCCATACCCTTTTATTTGATGCATTAAAATATATAAAAAACCCTTTATTACTAGATGGAAAGGTTAATAATGGTGCATTGATTAATATCTTATTATGATACTCATAGCTTCCTTAACATTTCCATTGACCATGTGAATTTGATTCCATCATGGGTCAAATTGGTTAATAGATTATATAATCGGGATTTTTTTCAACAAATCGCTAATCGTATCCTTCTAAAGTAAGTAAAAAATGTATTTCAGTTATTTTTTTTAGCAAGGTCCATTCTATAAGAACCTTTGTCTTTACAGGGCTATTAGATATTCCCTCCTTGGAGATAACATGTTCAAGAAAGGTGATTTGATAAAGCTAAAATTCAAACTTACCAAATTTCACACATATATCCTTATCCTTTATAGTGTCAAGGATGATTCATAAATTTAATTCATACTATTAATAGATATTATCTTATATCAATATATTATCATTGAAAACCAAAACAAATTTGTCAAGATAATAACTAAATACATTATTCATTAAATCCATGAATATTGTGGGTGTATTGGTTAACTCAAATGCTGTAATTATGAAATCATAATGTCCTTACCTAGTGCAAAATTCCATATTTGGTACATCATTCTTTATTAATTTTAATTTATTATATCCATGAAAAAGTTAAATCTTTGAGAAGTATTAAGTCCTTTGTAGTTGATCAAACATATCATATATACGATGTAATAAATGCTTGTTATTTATAGGACTAGAATTTATTTATCTAAAATCAATGAACAAACTCATATATCAATCCTTATATTTTAAAAATAAGATAGGTTCTCCCCAGGGTAAAACCATATGGTGTGTAAATATCTTATCAAAAAACTCTTGTAGTTATTTATTTAATACCATTAATTCCATAAGAGTCTTTCTATATTGAGTCTTAGATATGGTCTTCACATTAGGGATTTGATTAATGAATAATTTAACCTCATGATCAAGTGGATATCTTGGTAGTTTCTTGAGGAATACACCAATATAATTCATCATAATGGATACATCCTCAATTCTAATGATATCCTTCTCATTCATTTATTCATCCTCCCATAGAATTTCATTAAGACGAGCCACTAAAGGTGGTTCCAAACATGACTTGGGAAATTAAGTATATCCTTTAAAAAAAGGGATTATTTTCAAGCATAAAATATTGAAATTTAATTCTATTAATAATAAATTCCTACATTATACTTTGAGATCCAATCCATACTAATAATTATGTCAAATATTACCATTAGAATAACAGTGAGGTTTGAAATAAAATAACCACTTTTCATTTTAATTGGGTCAAAGAAATGTACTTTCATTTCCTTAATATTTAAACTGGGTGTTTTAATTGAAATTTATTTTATTAGTGTATTAGTGGATGATTAAAACTTCATACCAAAACTATAAGATGTTAATGAGTGTGTGGATCTAGAATCAAATATTGTATTATTTAACTTTGAGTTTATAATCAAAGTACATACCATAACCTCGTAGGGGAGCTGGACTTCTATAGTTCTGATAACATAGGCTTGACTTTACTCCTTTTTCTTCTTCTAGGGTGGATTCCATTGGTTATTTGGTTAGTTATTTTAATAGTCCCTCATATAATTGTAATTAAATAATTGGAAATTATTGGCTTCTTGTTTTCCTTGCACTCATGAGCTTGATGTACTTTATCTCTACACTTATAGCACATTATAATTCACTTAAATAAGTTCATAGGGTGTTTCCTCCCATAATTATTTCATGATAGTAATTCTACCCTTCCCATATTTTTCTTTTTTGAATCCTTTTCTATATGGAACAGAACCACCCTTTCCTTCTCATGATTCCCTTTGAAAGTAAAGTACTTGGAGAACTCCACAACATTGATGGAACTTGTCATAATGTACACATAATATTAAAATGAGTGATGGATTAAGTTTATAGACCCTAAAACTAGCAACACAAAGAAGTTTACTTTATTATATTGGAATAAGATACAAAGAATTGAATCTTGAAGTGCTGAATAGTTTGTATTATTGGTAAACTAAATAAAACCCGAGTCTGGTATTATATTTGAATAAAAAAAATAAAACACATAAATTTTAGATAATAATATTATTCCCTCTAACATATCCTTTTATATCATTTGAATTGAACTTCAAGGAATCTAGGGGAAAGGAAAAAATAAGGGTGAGCTCAAATGCTGAGTAAGGGTTTAGAAGAGAATTTTTTTATGAATAAATGAATCAATAAGAATAATAAATATGTCATAAACAATATGGAAAGGTAAATATCTGAACACACATTGCATTTATATAGTTGAATAAATTAATAATTGAAAAGGAAAATAATTTTATCATATGATATTTAATCAATAAATGAAAACATTTTCCATTTAATCAATAAATAGGGAATAAAATGCATCCATAGATAATATCATAGAGAAAATATCATGGATAATGATAATTGAATATTAATTAATGATGTTATTAATCATTATACATTATGTTTACCAGGAACATGATACCTTTACCATTAATTTATATTCTCAAGATATTTTAAAATATACTGGGTAAAAACCCATTTGATTTGTGTTAAGAGCTTTCACAAGACACTGACTATCAAGATCTATCCTCCATATAGTTTAAAACTACTTGGTTACAAACATGAAGGGGTTGTGGAAAAATTATTTGTCCCCATTAGATAACTGATGCATTAAGGTGACTAATTTAAACTGTCCCCAACCTATTTCATACCTATCAAAAGCATTCCTTATATATCGAATAATTGATTTAATTAATAAACAATGTTCCTTATCATTAAATATTCATATTGGGTAAGGAATACAAATTTATCACTTTTTCCCTAGATTAAAAAACAAATATCAATGTAAAACACTGTATGTAGAAATGATATATGGTTTATGAAATTATCGTATCCATAATAAATGATATGGATAATTAGGGGAAATTTAATGTCCAATGATTAATGGAAAGTGAATATTTAAATGGGAAGTTAGTGACTAAAAAATGAATCATGGAAGTTAATATCAACATTATACTTGGTCAAAATGATTATAAACCATCTAGAGAAAGAATAATTATGGTATCAATACAATATATACCCATTGGAATAAAAATAAAGGGTTATTTTCATTGATTAATAAAAATACAATAAAGATATATTTAAAAATATTCTTGAGGAAAATATATTTTTCATTTTGAAAAATAGTTTCCTTAAAAATCACTTAATTTTTTTACAAGAGTAAAAATGGGTGAAAATACATATAATATATTTTTTGAAAAGGTTAATTTTTTTTATTTTTTTAGAAAATATTATTTTAAAATAAATAGTTTTTTGACTGAACAGAAAAATGATGTCAGGTTTTTTAAAAATATTTTCAAAAAAATTAAGTACCAAAGAGTATAAAAAGGTATTATTACATGAAAAAAATAACAAATAAGTATAGGAGAATAAAACGAATATGATTATTAAGAAGTGATCAAATAATTTCTTTTAAAAGAAATTAATGTGTAAATAATCATAATTAAAATGAGATTATGAAGTAAAGCATTGTAAAGATTACAACGTTGGAGTGAGAATAAAAAAATTAATATATTATTTGTATCAACTATAAATACAAATAAAAAAGTGTAAATATAAATGTAGATAGTTAAAATTATATAATAACATAATCATAGAATTATAATGATAATTATAAAGCAATATAACCCAATACAATAGATTGAGTTATGAAATTCTTTATCACTTGGAAACATTTAATTCAAATCTGCTTAGATGAAATAATTTAAATTGAAACATAAAATACAATGAAGTAGTAATTCTTTAGGATATTACTTGTCAAAGGAGAAGTATATAACCCAATAGATAAATAAATTCAGAGCATAACAATACAATATGCCTCAATGAAATGACATTGAGATGAAATCCATTAGCTTATACTTTCCTTTAGTATAAAATCATTTAACCTAATGTATAATAGTTTTAACTATGTTATTAATTTATAAAATAAACATACTCATATTTATAATATCATATATGATCTTATTATAAAATATTATCAACCATTCATTAATAACCTCTCATTATTTTCATTGTTTCCAGTAGTAACTGTTTTGTTTCTCGAGTGTGTTTTGCCTTGTTATTTTGTGTTCCTTTTAATCAGATCAAAATTTAACAATATATACCTTTTAAAACAAGATAAAAATATCATATATACTAAATATATATGCATTTATATTAATCTATAAAATTTGGTTTTAGGAAATGAAATACACCGTTCATAGAGATGGTACGTCATACATGTGCATGAATGCTGTTTCAGTTTTTTGTATGATTGAAAAAAAATGTAAATTATATATTATCATATCAGAATAATTATTATTTAAAATATATAAAATATTTTCATTAAACCCATCATTAATACATTACATTTAAAGTAGGAACAAATCACATCGCTTCACAAGGCGGTATTCCACCATACACATGAGTGACTTTATCGTATTTTCAAAAAATAGAAAGAATAAAGGTATGTGTGATATAATAATTATATAGAATAAAAATATCATTAATATCATAAATATAATATACTAATAGTATTTCCATCCTTTTTTCCAACCTTGAGAGGCGGTGAAGAAAAAATGAACGACATCTGTTTGTGAGGCGGTAGTCCACTGCACACACAAACCATGATTTGTAACCCATTTGATGGATGTTTGTGTGGTTTTAAGTGATAAAATTAACCTAAAAATATATCAGTATATATAATAATTATGTTATTATATAATCATGGTATAATATGAATTTAAGGATGTGGAGAAGGAAATAAAAAAAATGCTTTTAGAAGAACATTCCCCCTTCTTCAGGTATCCTCCTTAGGTTTGCACTAAAGCCTTAAAAGGTTGGATTTATACAAAAAATAAGGCTAAAATGATTATGGGAGTCAATATGGGAAGTTATTTTAGTAGATATTGGTGAATCAAAATGCATTTACAGGTTCAAAGAAGTGGGGGGAGTGATTTAACTTTTAAAATTGAGGAGGAGTGGCATTCTTGTAAATACTCAAAAGTAGTCACTTTTGGGATGTTAATATTACCTATAGTGTATACAAGATTGATAATTATTGTGTTGGATATATTATATTCTTTATATAAACCTAAATAAAACAATATAATATATGTTTTAAAACTTTGGTTCCTTAACTCATAAGTCTCTTTATTTTACCATTTTGGTTTTTCATTAAGATAAATAGTTTGGTAACAAAAGTAATTTATCTTTAATGACTAAAATAAAATTATTATTAGTATATAATTTGAAAAAAATTGTTATAAATATGATATATAATTTATAAAATAAAAATACTTTGTGTGCTGAAAATTAATTTTAACACAAGCGCAAGTAACGTCCAAAATCACCTCTTTAACCGTAAACGCGCTAACTAAGTTTTTACTATTTAGGGGTAAATATATTCATTATAAAAGGAAAATTGGTACATTAATGGAAAATATTTTATATTTATTAAAATTTAAAAATAATTTTTTAGAGATAGCATTTTTAATAATTTTAAATCAATTAATAAAATATCATTTATTATAAAATTACATTAATGTTAATTTTGACATTATTCTTTTAATTTAAATCTAAAGATATCAAGAAAATGGTGGAATTAAAATATATTATTTTAATAGACGTGTAACCTGATATATTAATCTAAAAAAATAACGCAACACAATAATTAATTCAATATACTTCACTTTTAATGTTTTTAGTATCATTTAATTTATTTAATTATTAACTAAATAATTCCTATGTTGGAGTTTCTTAAGAAATTAAAGTAGTTATTTCATTTCTAAAAATTAAAGATTATTTTTTATGATAAAAAACTAATTTATGTTTCAAAATGATATATATAACCAAATAAATATTGATTTTATTCCTATCCCAAGGCTTTATAGATATTAAAAGGAAGAAAATATATTTTTTTCCTTTACTTTGCTTCACTTATTATATGGGTCACTTTCATGTAAAAGTGTGACAATAAATCATAAAATACTATAATAAGGTCATATGGGTATATATATGGACATATAATTTGTGTGGTACAAATTTTTAGGTCATTTTAACCCATATTTTCTTAGTTTAACCAAACAGTAAATCCATTTTTACCTCAACTGCGATAATTATTTTTTTCTACATTCAATATTTATTTTGGTCAAAAATTAATTTGACCTTATTATAAATTATAAATTATTATCATTCAAAATATGTAATCCATTTTTTCAAATTCAATTTACATAAGTAGAAAATTTTAATAAAAAATTAACCTCGGAGACATGATGAGAAAGTAAGTTTTTAAAGTGGAAATGTTCGAAAGTTTACAAAGTTTTTATATCAAATGCTAATATGGTAATGATTAAAATGATCTAAATTGGATTAATTTATATATAATTTAACTAATTTTACTTTAAAACAAATTATAAATATAACTTAACATTATAAATTATTTAAACAAAAAGGCAGTTTCAATTAAAAATCTGTATTTTTTACTATTCATTGAAAAGTGAAATTTCTCAGAAAAATCTCAAAAATTCAGACTAAGATAATTTTGGTATTATTATTTTAAAAATTAAGTTTTTTTTTCAAATAAAGTTTCTAAAAGTGTTAAAAAATTAAATTAAATTTTTTTACGAAAAGAAAAACTAATCCTCTGTTTAGAAAAATACCATTTTTCTGAAAACATATATTTTTATTTCAAATGATTCTCATTTTATTTATAATTAATAAATATAAAATAAATGTGTATACACTATATTTTTTCAGAAGTTGTTTAATTGTTTTCAAACCTTCCATTCCAACAGGTAGGTAAACACTATTATATTAAATAATAATATTAATAGTATATTGATGTTCGGTAAAACTAAGTCTTGTGTATAACACAGGCTATCCAAGAGTCGCATTTTTTAGCGTAATTCAAGCTGAACTCCTCATTTCATATAGTACAACCTATTAAATATATTTAATTTTTTAAAAATAAATATATCTTAAAGCCTTGGGGTGTTATATTCCCTTACATTTTTTTTGTGTTTTGTGGCATACATGCTATCAAATACAATGTCATTATTTTTTAATTTTGGGGTGTTACATTATCCACACCATAAATAAATTACTTCCTCACCATTTAAACTTGATATTAGTAATCAATGGTTTGATAATTTAAAAATCCTTTTTTTAAATCACACATCGTGAGAGGGGTCGATAAAACATAATCTTAAAAAGAGATAATGAGAAGTACTAATGTCACATTGAATAATAATTAACTAGGTTTCCAATTTTGATAAAATTGGTGGAAATTAAAAATAAATAAATTGAATAAAACCATAAATAAATACATATAATGATTTAGGTCATTGATTATAAGAATGATAGTGATCAATGGAATGTTAAAGGACTCAAAACCATAAATTTGTGATGTTCTAATAGTCTATCAGATTCATTGGATATGAATGTAATTGGATCACATATTTGTTTTAGATACTTTTCCCAATGTTTAGGAATTATTTTAATTTTTTATGAATTTTAAAAAATATACTTAATCGATACACATCTATTTCATAAAAACAATTTCATCCTTTGGTTGTGCTTCGATCATGTTCCAATTCATCTCTTACCCTGACAACTAAATTTCTAAAAATAAGTTTTTTTGTGTCTGAAGCACTAAAATTTACTTTTTAACAGATCATAATGTCTAAAATAGAGTGAAAAGTATTTTAATATCTATCTAACTACTTTACAAAATAAATTTGTTTAACACAAGTTATTCAATATAATTAATTAAACTATGAACCTCAAAATTAACACTATTGGTTCTTCATTAATATTTGTTTGTCAAATTGTTTAATTGAAAATAATTACATATTAACCAAGAATTTATACAGGACATTGATTGGTGTGAAACCCTTATTATCATTTGGTCATGGGTTCAAGTCCCACAACCTTTTCATACATGTCCGGTTGTCATCCAAAATGCATGTTTCCCTTTTTTAAAACTAAATCAATATAATTCTTATAGTATTCCCAAAAAATGATAGATATCCATGAAATAAAATTTAATCAATCAATAAATTTATTTACAAGGGTTTTAAACTTATTTTTTAATAAAGTCTAATAATTTTATTTTACTTTTATTACAATGTCATTAATGATCAAATTAACTCTAGAGGTTATCAATACCTTTAAATTTATGTCTATAAAATGTAATGGAATTATTAATAAGATATATTTTTCAAATAAAATATATACTAAACCAATGTGTTATATTTCCATACATTTCTCAAAAATTTATATAGTCTTGGTAGAATCTCATCACATAAATCTTAAAAATCTGTGTTTAAGACTTTGTACTTATGATCAATATTATACCCATAAACCCACGATGTTATCCATAAATATTAAGTTAACGAATAAATATATGATTCTATAATTTTACACAACCCTTATATGTTTCAAAATTATTATAACCAAAATACCATTGGTAAAATACTTCTATATTTCATTTATGAACCAAAAGACATAAATACTTCATCTAATTTATTTCCACATCAGTCCTTCCTTGATCTAGGGTTTAACTGAGGTCATTCATTATCATTATCTTATTCAAATCCTTCATAATGGTATATAAATAAAATGTGAATTATCATAAGAATAACCCTTGGGAGTGTCAAAACATGTTCATTATAAGGTCCTTTTTATGCATCAGGTCATGATACGGTCCCTCTAAATGCACCCTTTTCAGAGTTATTACCTTTAGGAACATCTGTTCTAGAACCACTTCTACTTGTAGCATCTATACAGGGATGTATTTCATGAAAAAAAACATAATTCCTACCTTAAATAAACACAACTATGTTCTTCTATACTTATCATCAAAGTCTATCATAGTGTTATGTTACCCAGTCTATGTTTTCCAAAATATAGTTTCCAAGGTTTCTACTAAAACTAATTTGATACCAACTGTAGCGACCCCAACCCCAACATCCCGGATTAAGTGAGATACTTTATTAAAATGGTATAAGATACAAGGAATCACATCTCAAAGGACTCAATAGTTTATTAGTCTTTCTAAACTAGAAACATACATGAGTCTTGTATTACATTTGGAATAAAAAATTACAACACATTTTTTTGAGGATAATATTATTCCCTCTAAAATATCATTGTATATCTTTTGTAGTATAATTCATGGAATATTGGGAAAAGAATAAAAAGGTAAGATCAAATTATTATTAAGTGATAAGTATATGAGAAGATATCATGAATAAATGAATCAATAAACATAATCAATATAGAATGAAAAATATGTGAAGGTAAATTTATGAAAACATATGCCATTTAGATAATCGGATAGCATAATCAATGAAAAGGCAAATAACTGAAACACATTAAATTTAATCAATAAAATGACTATCATAACTTGATAAGTCATAAAAAATATAACAATATAAATAACAGAAAAAACTTTCCATTCAATATATAAACTAGGAATGAAATACATCCATAGGTAATATCATAGGGAGAATATCATGGGTAATTAAAACTAAATTTTAATAAAGGAAATGCTTAATTATTGGACATAATGTTTCCCATGCACATGATACCTTTACCGTAATGATCTAACCTACAGAATGTTAAAAAAATACTGGGTAAAAACCCATCTGATTTGTGTTAAGATGTTTCAAAAGTCACTATCAGGATCTATCCTCTAGGTAGTTTAGAACAATCTGGTTACAACCATGAAGGGTTTGTGGCGATCTAATTTTATCCCTAAAGACTACTGATGCATTGAGGGGATTAATTTAATCAGTCTCCAACATGTGTCATACATATCCAACGATTTCCTTATATATACATATATCAAATACTTGATTTAATTCTTAAATAACATGCCTTATCATTAAATATGCGTATTGAGTAATGAGTATGAATTTATAAATATTTCCCCAGATAAAAAATGAATTTCTATGTAAAACACCATATATAGAAATGATATATCATTTAATAAATAATCATATCCATGATAAATTCTATGGATAATTATGGTAAATTTAATGTCCAATGATTTAATGAAAGTTAATATTTCAAGGGGAAGTTAATTACTAAAAAAATGAACCAAGGAGGTGAATGTCAATACTATTGTTGGTTAAAATGATCACAAACCATCCAGACGAATAATAAGAATGGTATCAATACAAGATATACCCATTAGAATAAGAATAAATGGTTATGTCTATTGATGAATATAAATACTATAAAGATATATTTAAAAACATTCTTAAGGAAAATATCCTTTTGGTTTTGAAAAACATTTTGAAAATTGTTTTCCTTGAAAACTATTTTTTAAAAAAATAGTAATAATGGGTCAAAATTACTTTAATAAAATATTTTTAAAAGGTTAATAAAATTTTTGAAAACATTTTTAAACAACCTGTTTTTAAAAGAAATATATTTTTGACCGAAGAGATAAATGAAGTAAGATTTTATTAAAATTATTTTATAAAACATTGTAAGTACAAACGATTTAAAAAAATGGTACTATTACTTTAAAAAGATCATGAATAAATATAGGAGAATAAAATTAAATTTTTTTATTAAAAAATGATCAAATAATTACCTTTAATGGAAATTCTAGTGTACATAATCCCAATTAAAATGAGATTATGAAGTAAACCCTTGAAAATATTATAATGTTGAAGTGAGAATAAAAGAATTAATAAATTATGTCCATGAAAAATAAATACACATAAAAAAGTGTAAATAAAAAAATAGATAATAAAAAATGATTATACACATAATCTTAGAATATTAACAACAATGATGAAGCAATATAACCCAATTACAGGAAATTGAGTTATGAAATTCTTTACCACTTGGTAATTTTTAATTAAAATCACCTTATATGAAGTAATTAAAATTGAAACTTTAAATACCATGAATAATTAATTATTCATTATATTACATGTCAAAGTGGAAGTATATACACCAAATAAAATAAATTAGGTTTATAACAATACAATATTCCTCAATGAAATGAAATTGAGATGAAATTCATTACCTCATACTTACTTTAGTCAAATGTGATTTTACCTATGGTATAATGGATTTAACCATGTTATTAGATTATAAAACAACCATAATAATATTTATAATTTCATATATTATCTTTTTATAAAATCATATGTCCTATTTATTAGTAATATCTTATGAATTTATTTATTTCGGGTAATAACTGTTTTCTTTTCAAGTATGTTTTGACTTATTATTTTTTGTTCCTCTTACTTAGATCATGATTCCATCATATCCATAAAATGAACCATGATATAAATATAATATATATCAATTATATATGTATTTATAGAAATACATAAAATTTGATGATTGGAAATGAAATACACTATTCATAGAGACGGTAGGCCATACGTATGCATAAAGGTTGTTTCCATTTTCTTGTCAGATGAAAAGAAAGAAAAAGAAATGATATATTATCATTATAGAATAATTTTTATTTAAAATACTTAAAATATTTTCATTAAACACATCATCAATACATTCCACGTAAATCTTGAATGAATCACATCACTTCGTGAGGTGGTAGTCCGCCATACACACGAGCGACGTTATCATATTCCCAAAAAATGGAAAGTAAGAAATTATGTGTGATATAATCATTAAAATAGATTAAAATTATAATAACTATAATAACTATAATAAATATAATATATAAATAGTATGTCCATCATTATTCCCAACATTGAGAGGTGGTAATGAAAAAATGAATGACATCAGTTCGCGAGGTGGTAGTCCACCGTACACATGAATGATGATTTCATAACCCATTTTATGGAAGTGCATGTTGCTTAATGTCACAAGCATAACATAAAAAAATATAAGTATATATAAGATACTATGGTTATTACATAATCATGTTATTATATGATTTTAAGGATAAGGAAAAGAAAATAAAATAAAAACTCTTTTGGAAGAACATTTCCTCCTATTTGAGTATCCACCTTAGGTTTTCACTAAAGCCTTAAAAGGTTTTATTTCTTCCAAAAATAAGGCTTTTAAGAGGATATTATTGAATCTTTTAGGTCATTTGGATAGATATTGGTCTATCCAAATGGCTTTGTAGGTGTGATGAAGTGGGGGGGGGGAGTGTGTTCCCTTTTATAGTTGAGGAGGAGTCCCATTCTTGTAAATACTACAATGTATTCACAATTGGGAGGTCAATCATACCTAAAGTGGATCCAGGATTGATAATTAATGGGATGGATGGATTATATGGTTTATAACAACCTTCACCACACAATATAACAAATATTTTAAACATTTTGTTCCTTAACTCCATTGTTTCCATATTTTACTATTTGGTTTTTCATTAAGGTAACTAGTTTGATAACCTAAGTAATTTATCCTTTAAGACTAAAATAAAATGATAATTAATAGATAATATTGACCCAATGATTCTAAATATTATATATAATTTTTAAAATATAAATCCTAGATGTGTTTAAAATTAATTTTAATTCAAGTGCAAATAATATGCAAAATCACTACTTTAACCATAAATGCACTAACATTGTTTTTACTATTTAGAGATCAATATATTAATTATAAAATAAAAATTTGTCCATTAATGGAAAATATTTTATATTTATTAAATTTAAAAAATAATTTTACAGATTATAGGGATTTTAGTAATTTTAAATCAATTAATTAGATATCATTTATTATTAAAGAACATTAATGTCAATTTTGACATGATTCTTTTAATTTGAATTTAAAAATATCAAGATAATGATGTAGTTGAAATTAATTATGTTAAAAAATATTTAACATTATATATTCATCTAAAAAAATTCAACACAATAATTCATTCAATTTACTTCACTTTTAATGTTTTTGGTGTCATTAATTTATTTAATTAGTAACTAAATAATTCATGTGTTGGTGTTTCTTAAGTACTTAAGGTAATCATATAATTTATAAAAAATAAAGATAAATTATTATGATAATAAAACTAATCTAACTTTTAAAAGGATATATATAACCAACTATGTTTTTTTCTCCTTATTACAAGGCTTTATAGATATTAAAATTAAGAAAATTATATTTCCCCCCTTTTTCTTAACTTATTATATGGGTCACTTTCATGGGAATATTTCCAATGAACTCATAAAATTATAGAATATGGTCATATGGTTCAAAATATTTCTATAAAATATGTTTTGGAAAAATTGGTAGGTTATTTTAACCCTTAATTTCTTAGTTCAACCCCATGGTAATTACAAGTTTTCCGTAATTGTGGTAATTAAATTTTACTTCCTTCACTATTCATTTTTTTAAAAAATTAAGTTGAAGTTATTAGACATTATAAATTATTTTGATTCCAAATATGGAATAAATTTTTCAAAATTCAATTTATATAAGTGGATATTTTAATTTAAAATTGATCCTAGAGTTGTGATGAGAAAAATGGGTTTGAATGTAAAAATATTCAAAAGTTTACAAAGTTTTTTTATCTAATTTAAATATGAAAATGTTTAAAATTACCTAAATTAGATTAATTGAAATAAAATTGAACAAATTTTACTTTAAAATATATTAAAAATATAACTTAACCACACAAATTATTTAAACAAAAACACAGTTTTCAATTGAAATTCAGTATTTTTTACTGTTCATTAAAAAATGAAACATTTAAGAAAAATCAAAAAAATTATCCCAAAGATAATTTTTTTAATCCTATTTGAAAAATGATGTTCATTTTGGCAAATAAAGTATCTAAAATTATTAAAAATTAAATTTAAATTATGTGTGCAAAGCACGACTAATTCTGTTTGTAGAAAAATATATTTTTTAGAAAATATTTCTTTTTTTTTTAAATGATTATAATTTTATTAATAAAAAATATATAAATAATAAAAGTGTGAAAAATATATATTTTTAGAATTTTTTTAATCCTATTCATACCTTCCATTCCAACATCTAGTTAAAAGATATTATATTTAATAATAATATTAATAGTATATTGTTGTTCTGTAAAACTCGATCTTTCATGTAATGAAAACTATCGTAGAATTTCTTTCTTCTTTGTGTAACTTAACATAAAATTAGTTTTGTGTGTAATTAAATCTATTAAATCTATTTAATTTATTTAAAAATAAATGTATCATAAATTCATTGGGTGTTATATTCCCTTACACTCTTACTGTTGTGTATCATACATGCTATCAAATAGATTGTCCTTATTTTATAATTTTAGGGTGTTACATTTATTCCATTCCACAACATGGCTTTAATCACTCAAATAATAAATCATTAATTTTTTTAGGGTTATGTATATAATCTGTTTAATGTCTTTTTAACCTTGTAAATATAGCCTCATAGTCAGCAAATACTTCCTTTTCATTTTGTCTGAAATTCAAAAATTTTCTCTCCATGTCAGATATTTGATCATGAGAAAATTATTTATCTTAAAATATCACTTTAAAGACTTTACAATATATTATTTCTATCTGTTCCACCTTCTTGATGTTTTAAATTAATACCTTCGTTGATCAACATCTCCCCTTAGATGATATACGACCATGATGATCTTCTCTAGATCCCTACATCACAAAGAAATGAATATTTTATCTAAAGAATTTATCTATATCTGTACTGATAATGTGTTAGTGGTCCCATTAGAAGTTAGAGGTTTCTTCTGTATGTAGTGATCTAATGCTGTAACACCATGGTGAGGTGTAGCAGGTAGTTCTGTACAACCAAGATTATCGATCATAACTTGAGTTCCATCCATCCAATCTGATTTTCTTTTGATTTTAAAAATAACCAATTTTAAGTAGTGAAGTTGAAATCCCCAAAATATAATAAATAGATACAAAAAATAAAATATTTATAATTTTAAATTCAAACACAAAAAACTCTTACAATGATTTTTAATTTTCAAAAACTAACAATGAAGAATTGGAATGTGCAAAAATCAATGCCCTGGTCCCAACATTACAACTATTTCTTGATGGAATTATCACCTTGATCCCTTCACCTTTTTCCATTCATTCCCACATCACCTAAGATCTTCTATTGTGATATATTCTATCCTTTTTAAAATGATCTAATCCACCATAACCACCAACCAAAACCCAAATCTCTATCGTCTACACCCATCAGTTATCTCGGATCCATAGAGACTTCTAAAATTATCAAAAACAAGGGGGGAAACCATTAAAATTCATACACCACTAAGAGAAAACCAAAATATTCCTTAAAAATAATACATATGGAACAATGCATCCCGATGAATCCAGGAATTACAATAAAAAAATAGACATCAGCCCTAAATAACACCATGAAGGAAAAATAGAACAACCCCAAGTAAATTATCACTATATGAAAAAATACTACAAACATGGAAATATTTCCACCAAAATCATGAAAAATTATAGTCATATCCATCACCAAAGTTGAATCATTGACTGACCTGTGCATAATTCCAGTAAAAAAAATCAAGGGTGAGGGTCAGAATACCAAAATGAAACTGCCACCAGCACCCACCACCATAATAGATCCAACTATAAATAATGAAAAGGAAAATTACATATCAAAGATTATCCCTAGATGAAGAAAAAAATTCCTCATGTCCTACATTGATGAGTTATTACCCCTTTAGACTATGAGACCTAAAAAATAGTCTAATAAGATAACCGATGAAGGAACCTGGGACACCTTGTAATGGAAAAACTCTCTAGAAAGGGACCTAAGTAGTTATGAATGCTATGGGATATCAAAAATAGGGATTCAAAATTAGTGGGATTCCCATGTCGAGACAGAGTCAAGGAATAATGAATGGGTAGAGAAAATGGATAGGTGGTTAGGCACACAAAAGATTGGGAGACAAAAAATCTAAGGACGAAAAGGCAGAAACCATCCAAAATCATGAAAACAAAGAAACCAAAAAAATGGAACAAGTAAACGGGATGAAAAATAAGAATGAAATTATAGTAGACCACAAATAGAGTGGATTGTTCAATGAATAAGGCTATACATTGTACACTCCCCTCTGGCATATTTCTTAGAGAAACCCAAGAGGCAAGAAAGATGTGGTAAACTGCTTCTTTGAGACTCCTTGGTGCTCATCCATCATAACATGAGTTAACTTACCTAATGTTTTCATAATATTCTCAGATATAACACTCATATAATTGATTTGATCAAGAGGGAAATTTCTGAACGAATTATATGTGTTGACATAGTTGTTTTCAATCTAGTAAGTTCCATTTTTAAATAATGAATAATACTTAATTAGTCAATGAATAAATTATGAATTATAAATCATAATATATAATTTTGATGAATTTATTATAAATTCATTTCATGTAATCTCGAAATATTTATAGAATATTATAATGTTTCTAATGGGGTTATGTTCTCTAATTATGTTCTTCTAAATCTAGTTCCTATGGATAATAATAATATTGAACTAATACTTACTATAACACCCTGAATGTAGTAGACCAAATTTGATAATTATTTTATTAAAGTGATCCAAAATATATATATCAAATTACTTAAGATCCAACATTATTTTAGTATTAGGAAACTAGATATATAAATTAACATTACATTACATTGAATATTTAATGTACGATATATGAAGTCATAAATTTTTATCATTTCTCTTTGAAATTACATACATTATATATAGTAGTATTCATGGTTTCTTAAGAAAATGGAAAAAAATAAAGAAAATAGTGAGCTCAGATGCTCAGTAAGGGAGAGTGTACAATAGAATCTATCATATCACATGCATTGTAAAAATAAAATGGTAGAAATAAAAAATCTAATAATTCTATGAACGAGCATAATATATCTATGGATAAGATAAAAATATAAATAATCACATAGAAAACAAAGACAAAGTTCATAGTGATGGAACTCAAAATTCAAGACATCTTTATCTTACTATCAAGTCATTGTGCCAAGAGATCCTAAATACTATCACATCGTCATTCTATGAAATTAAACTTAAATATGAATTTCATACACTAAATTACCCCAACTAGTTTGTTACATGAGACCTATCGATACATTGAGGGACTGTATAATTTCATGCCCCACATGTTACTTAATAAGTCCAATGTATTCATTATATAAAGTAATGAATAAATAATAAATATCATAATATCCTTTAAGTAACTTCATACATATATCATGGATAACTAATTAATAGTTTCCCATATAAGAACCTGGATATATGAGATTTCAATATTTTCCCATTCAATGGAACAATTTTACTTTATAGATGAATTTAACCCAATAAAAATTGAAATAATAGGATATTCCCAATTTTATGGAAAATATACTTATCAAAGGAATGATAAAAAGAAAATGGTTAAGAGTATTTTCATAGTGTAGGTATATAAATTCGAAAGAATACTTCACTATGGTTTGTAATGATCTAGTGAGTCATCCAAAGAATATCCCCCACGAATGTCAAACCAAATTTGTAGTTAGGCCCACTAGTTGTGCACCGAGTGAAGGTGGAGGTAATATAAAAAAGACTTTTTAGGGTTTTTACCCTAGATGAATATATTCCATAGAGAGAATACACTTTTTTTGTATATATATGGGGATTTCATTAGTATGAAATCACATTCTCCTTGCTTTATGAAAATTTTGGTATGTTTTATGGATACAAGAGTGTTTGAACATTATAAAAAATTATGAAGTAGTATAATGAGTAGTAATGGTGATCTATTATTGATGATATGATAATGAATTTATAAAAATGAATCATAATAATATTTCTTATTAAAAATAAAATTAATTGGAAAAATTTAAAAAATAATTGCAGATTAGAGGTTAAGTAACCTTATTATTTCATAATAATGACATAAAAAAGGATATAATGAGATTAAATAGGTAATATATCATTACTAATATATAAAATGGATGATAATACCATGGAACAAAAATAATTTTAGTATATGAAAAATAATTTTAAATGAAATTATTACAAAATAAATGAAATTGATAATGAAAGAGGAGTGTTAGAAATTTTTTCATGTATGGTAGCTTCTTAAAGATCGAGAAGAAATTTTTAGAACATTAGAAAATACATGGAGAGAAAATTATGAAGGAAAATGATACATAATTCATGATTAATGTATTTTGATTTAAGATATATGAGATAATGAATAAATTGATCTCCTTTAATAAGATAAAAATAAGGATATTTATTTGGAAACTTATGTTAATATAGGGGTAATGGTGGGTTCATATTGAAGTTAGGTGAGTTAGGTGTGGGGTTATTGGTGATAAATTTGGGTATAAATTTATAACCTAAAATTTTTATTCAAAAAGGTGTTAGTGTCAAGTATGTTAAAAAAAATCATGCCAAGTTAGATGACCAATTGTTACCCCTTATTAATTATTTTTTTTACCCTGGTAATTATTTTTTTACTAAAATTATAAGATAACCATTATTACAAATTTTCAATTTGATAATTACAAATTTAGTATCTATTTAATCTAAATAAATTTTTAAAAATTATAAAATAAAATTTTAAATAAAAACATATAAAATATAAAAAGTGATTTTGTAGAAAAATATCTTTTTTTAAATATTATGTGATCTTAATATTATTTCATATCAACCAAAAATTAAATAATTTTAATACATTTTCCAATAAATTTTTAAATTATACTTTATTAATATTTAAAATGTGATCAATTTAAAAAATACATAATGTTTTGAAAAAAATTCCATTCTTTGAAAAACTACCACTTTACCATGGAAATAAATATTTTTCTTGGTAAAATATTTTTATGAGAATGACGTTACTAGTCAATTTGGATATACATATTCCAAATTTAAATACCTTTTTATGGAAGTAATTTTTTTATAATTGAAATTTAATTATTAGATAAAAATACTTATGTATTTTAAATTCACACATTTGGTGATTAAAATTTGAAAATATTCTCCACGTAAATCTAATTTTATCAAGACATTTGTTTTTAATTATATTATTATTAATTAATTAATTTTAATTTATTAATTTATTATAATTTTTTTATATATTTTTTCTGAGTATGCATAATGTCAATTGTTTTACCTTTGTTAAATATGAGGTCTCAAGATTGGATTTTCCTTTACCCTTTTAGGTGGAGATACATTCCCTATCTTCTTATCTTGTAAAAAAATTACAAATAATTTATTTTGAATTCGGGAATGTAATAAAATCTTCAACTTCAAAATACATATAAAAATTGCTTAAATTTAATTCTATTTAAACTTAACAAGATTGAGATTCCTCATAGTTGTAATAAAGTTTTGAGGTTAGGTATTAGGGATTTTCATAGTGTCCAAGTGACCCTTCCTTGGAAACAAAAAGTACTGAACAAACTGAAAGACAATCCTAACTTATAATTCCATATAATTCATTCTATGAACCATCCCCCTCACCAAAAATAAACATTGCTTAGGTTTTATCATAATGGAAGTATGATAAACTTTTAAAATCTTGTGAGATTTGAAGAGAGACTCACCTTCCAATAGAAGTTCTAGTATCTTAGTAAACCTTTCTAATGTTAAACTCAAAAAATTTTCAAGGATGGTAAATATAACCCCTTTATCATTTCTAGATTCAATATATCTTATGTTTTCATATAAATAATGAGTAATAGGAGAATATATTAACTTATAGTATTCCTTTTTAAAAGACACACCTTCCCATCCTTAAAATCTAATTACCTCCTTCAGTAGAGGCTCATGCTCAGAATATAAATATCTATCAAACAACCCTTCATGAAGGATCTCCCTACTAGAAATGTCTCTAGATGATTCCATAATCCAAATTGAAAATGAAAAGTACTCTATAAATTTACAAAAATCAATTTAATTAGTTTTATAATGAATTTGTTAAAACTACTTCGGGTCCACCCCTTTACATATTAATCATAAGAGACAAACTATGACTATTGATTTTCTAAGATCAGATAGTCTATATCATTTCCATCTAAAATATATGATTTAATAAATTCTTAAAATAATTAATATATAAATTTCTTAAATTATAAATTTCAACAAATCTCAAACCTATTATCTTCTATAAAAATCACAATAATATGAAATTCCATTCAAAATAAATTTATGGCTCTTTCATGAATCCATATATATAAAAAAGGAATAAAATTCTATGAAATTTCTCTCCTAGTATACTAACATGATATTCTTCCATAAAAGATAGTTCTAGAAAAATTTTATCTATGAAATAATATCATCTAAAATTAAAATTTCACTATCTGAAAAGGCTGCTAAACATAAAAATAACCTCAATATATAAAAGGAGTCAGTGTTAAATATTAAGAGAAAATCTAAAAAAAACTTAAAGAAACAATTAAATTAAAAAATAATAATAACTTTGGATAGACTAAAAGAGTAATATTATGATGAAGTAGATATAATATTTCAGCTATCAATACATAGGGGTTTCAAGTATTTAGAAATAACTTATTTAAAATATAGATATTATTTGTTTGATAAGTGTTTGTGAATTTATCCTTTGGAACCTTAACTTTTTTGGTTATTTATTTATCATAGTTATAAATTTTCATTGTGAAAAAAGAACAAGTTATTCCAAATTATTGAATTTTATTCATAGTTCAAATCTTCCTACAATAACTCCATCAACGACAGTTTGAGTATAAAGGTTCCGAACTATAAGAAAAGTAATTTGAATTATATGTTAATATTCTTGTGGAGTTATTCCAAAGTCTAAAATTTGATCTTTTATGGTTAAAATGACTGTATATATTCTCAAAATACTTTATCCTATTAGTAAATTTATTAAATATATTCTTAAGACTTTTTATTTATGGATTTTACTTGATGGCCTCATTATTATCTTCACAAAAAATCAATATCTAATTAGAATTTATTATCTTACAATCATCTAACATTGGATGATCTTATATTTATTTAACAAAATATTTTACCTCATAATTCAGAAGCTATCTTTGAAAGATTATCTATAGACATTTATACCTCCAAAACATGTTTTTTGTTCTCACCCTTCACCTTTTCTATATAAACTAAAACTTATTCAAATATTCATTCAATTTGATTGACTCATTTTTAATTTCTTTATATGTATTAGATTACTTATAATGATATTCCATGAAATTCTTATATTCATATTTCATTCTTTTATCCCTCTTCTCAATAATTTTCACAGATAAAACCATATCTTTAAGAGTTGTGGAATCAACCTCAACATAACTTTCACCATTTATAAATAGCCATAATTGTCATCAAGATTTATATTTTTAGTGACTCAAAAATCATCTTACTCATGAATCATTTCTAAAAATTTGGATCATTTTCATAGAATCCTATGATTTTCCTACTATCATTACTATCTTTTGATGAACCATTGGATTTAGTATCTAAACCACTATCACTACACATGTCTAAAGCTATAAAAATCTTCTTATCTCTTCTTATAGAATATTTTTTTGAATAATTTTTCGTGTCTAATTTTAAACACATGATAATCTATTTTTATAAGACCAAATTTTTTTACATTCATAGCAGATATATTCTAATGAATCTTTATTTTTACACATTTCAATTCTATCATTTTGATTATCTTTCTAGAAAATCATTTTTCAAATATACTGATTCATTATTCTTGAAAATTGATCCATTTACCCTTCACTTAACTCATTAAAATTGTTTTTTCTATATGTACTCAAATGATCATTACAAGCTGTGAAATTCAATAATCTAGAAGTAGAAGAAATAAAAACAAAATTTTTATTCCTTTACTTATTGAAATCTATTTTCAAACAACTCTCATATATCATCATAGTTCTAATGAGGTCATATAATCTTAGATTAGTTATATTATGTTTATCATCAATATTGGTACTCTTTGATTCCCACTCCATCATAAGTATATCAATGAACTTACCCACAAGTTTTCCATATGAAAACTCTTTATATCCTATATATTGAAAAATATTAATTATTATCAATATTATTTGATGAATTTGAAAAAACTCTTTCTAGATAATAAATACAAATATTGTTAATCAGATCTGAGGATGGATCTATTAGTTTCAATAAATTTTAAAGTTACAATGTGTATAACTTCCTTCTTATTTAATATTCCAGAAGAAGTTATACATGAAAAAACTTGGTTTTATATGTTTATTTGGAATTAATATAATAAATTATTATGAACTCATATGTTTAGGTGAAATTTAGTTCATTAATCTCTTGAAAAAGATGTAATTTTTTTCTCTAGAATATTATATCTTCTAATAAGCATAAGACAATTATATACACTAGTATTTATAATGAATGTATTTATTCAATCTCTCCAATACTAATAATCATTACCATTGAAAATAGGTGGTATTTCTGGATTAAGATTATCCAAACTAACGATATTCATAACACCTACAATTATAAAAACAAAGAGGTTATTTTTTCCACAAAATATCAGTACAAGGAAACTGAGAATAAAATTCCAATAGAAAAAAAGAAATTAAAAGAATAAGGTAAGGCTCTCTATCAAACTTTGAGATAGGATTTAATACCAAGTGTTGTCTCAGATACGCAATGCAGATAATCTAAAAGAGGGGGGGGGTGTGAAATGTTTTTTAAAATACCAACTATAATTTTTCATGTACTCAAGAGTAAAAACACTAGAAAAAATTTTTAGTTGACCAAAAAAATATGAAAGTAAAAAATTAATATGTATATAATAAATAAATTATTTGGAATTTAGTAAATTCTAAAAAATTTATAAACATAGAGAAATTAAAAAAACTACACCAATTAACAAGCATAGTGGAATTAAAAAAAACATGGAGTATTGGTTAAAAAATCATATATTATTTAAAAGGATATTATAAACCACACTTTTAACCAAAAGTTAGTAGAGGATAATAAACTTGATACAAGGTATAATTGAATTTAACCATATCGAAATGTTCTATATTCCTATCCCCTAAAGTCCCTCAAATTTATACCTATCAGAAGGTATTAGAGTCTTAAACCTAAACACTATCTTCCAAAACATGTAATCCCTCGAGTAGATGATCAACATAAGCTTGATTACATAAACTGAAATCTTACCATATTAGTGACTGAAAAAACAACTCTATCTTCCTCCTTGGAAGCCCTCAAACTCAAAGGATGAGAAAGAAAACAAAATTATAATGGAAAATCTAATAGTATTACAATTAAAATCTAAAAAATGAACTCTTATAAAAATAATCAGAAAATGAATATTACGATGATCATAATCTCTCATCAGTAAGTAGTTTCACGATATGATAAACTAAATATATTTCTATTGTATTTCTATAATAACATATCATTTTATATTTGAGGCTATATTCTTTTTATATATGAATTTTTCATAAACTCCAATGTTCAAATTTTTATGTTTTTAGAGCCAGTTGTAACTACATCAGAAACTTCCCCATCACCTTTCTATTAAATTACTATAGATTTAAATCTTTCAATGAAGTAATTTCTTCATTTATATAGTGCTTCTAAGTCCAGTTAATAAATTCTATAATAGTAACATATATCTATGTATTTTAATGCTAAAATTCTTTAGAATTAAGCAATCAAAAATTCTTTCTACACATCAAAAACACATCAAAATAGAAAGTTAAATCAAATTTGACTAAATTATTTTATGATTCAAAAAAAAAGATGCAAAATAAAAATAGACTCAACACTAAGAATATTTGGAATGGAGGATTCCAATAATATTCCCAATTTGGTTTCTACCCAGATGAAGTTTTCATGAGCTGATTATGAAAAAGAAATCACTGTCATAGAATATTGGAAAATCATTGAAAACAAATTTTAATTATTTGAAACATGAGTCGAAATTATATCTTCCATATTATAGGTTATATGATATTAAATAAATCCCAAATAAATCCTCTTTATTGAAGTAAAAAAACTTAGTGTGGTATATCGAATGAATGGTGGATTTAGGTTTTTGGTATAGAAAAACATAATGTGAGGATTTATTAGGATATACGAATGCTGATTTGATGGTTTAAGAGATTATAGAAATCAACATCAGGTGGTATATTATATATTGGTTGATTATGAAATTTTTGGTATAGAAAAAAACAAGGAAACATTTTTTTGTCCACTGAAAAAGTTGAATATATTATGACCACTCAAGTTTTCAGGAAAATACTAAGGATAATGTAACTTCTTGAAGACATGGTAGTTGAAGTGAAGTCTCTAATATGAATAAAGTTTTATAAATCAAGTGCTATTAGTATTAGAAAAGGTATATTTTATCACTCAAGGACTAATAAAATTGAAATAAAGTATCTATTTATAAATGGAAAAGAGGATCATGATTCAGTAAATTTAGAGAATGTTTAAATATAACATTAGGTCATAATAATAATAAAAAATTGATTACAAAAAGAATAATTTGAAAGGTATCAAATGGATCTTAGAGTTTAGTTGATCCCCATACATAAAAATTGTGGATATGGAACCCCCACTCCTTGAGGTATGTTGAAAATTTACCTATGCACTGATAAAATTTTATTTTCTCATTATATAGCTTTAAAGATTAGCCTTTGGGTTCATTGGTAATGTGGACTAGATATTTTTCATTAATACAGAAAAGTTATATTGAACTAACCACTGGTGAGAGTAAAGTAATAAATTGGGATAGATTTTATATATTTAATTTGGGGGAGAAATGATGTTGGATTAGTTATAAACATGATGATGTATATACTGTTCCATTGGTTCCAAAATATCATGGAAGGAGTGAATTTTTAATTCATGATGAAATTAGTCACCCAGTGTGGTTGAAGAAGTTACTCAAAATCCAAACAAACGATCCATACATTCAATAATTATTATTGATTTTAGTTTGAGAAGTAATATCGATAGGTGAGAATGATTTAATACAAAGTATCATTCACTTATTGATATCAAGAATGAATTGATTCAAAGATGAACTTAGTATGTGTTGATTAAGTCTTTGATTTCTATCTAGAGTCACAAATTGTGAATAGTGGTTTAAGAAAAAGATGAAGAATTTTTGGTCAAAAAAAGGATTGAAGTTTTATTAGAGGTTAGAGTATTATCAAAAAACCTAAAGGGATATATTATTGGAAAAAATGTCTCTCAACTTCATTTCAAGGTTTTTGGGTTTTTGTGTATGCTGAGAAATTTGGTTTGACAATGTTACATTTCATTTGTTAAAAAAGAGTTTTAACAATGTTCCTAGACCATGGAGACCTTGAAAAATTTATGAATATAGGGTCTGTAAGGTGGTTGAGAAGTTAAAGATAAAAATGGGGAAACTTAAAGAACTTTTCACAAGTGAATATTATTGAAAACATAGTTATTAAAATTTTACACTTGATAAATAAAAAATTTAAAGAGTTTCATGAAAGTCTAGAAGTCTTGAGGAAAATGGAGCTGTGAAAATACAGTGAATGTAGAATTGAAGCTGTGTGAGGAAGGTTAGCTATGTGTGGAAATAATTAACAAAGGAATCAGATTTTTCATGATCATGAAATTGTGTGAATGTTTTATTATGCCTATAAATAGTTCAACACCACATTATTTTTAGTGATTAATACTTAAGGAAGATCTCAAGTATCTTTTTTCACTCAATACTTACACAAATTTAGTTATTGAATAATTTTTTTACAATAAGATAATTTTTTTGATGAAATGAGACTTTTCTTCATGAATAAGGGAGTTTTAAGAAATTTTGAGTGTTTCAAAAAGTTATTATTTTCATGAAAGTGTATGTGTTGTGTCAAATTTTAGAAATTTTTTCATGAAAGTAAAGTTTTATGAATTTTAAGGGAATTTCCCATAATTTATATAGTGAATTTTAATTTATCGTTTTTATAAAATAATAACTTTATACCAAACCAATTTTGGTGAAATAAAAGGCTTTTCAAATCATCAAAGAGTATCCACCAAAGAAACAGCGAGTACACCTCAGTTAAAAGAGCTATGAGATTTTAAAAAATGAATGGTTGTAAACTAGGAGATACAATGAGTACACTCTGAAAATTCTAATAGTAGTTCACTTTAGTGATTTTTGTACATTGGAACTTTTCTATTAAATTCTCCTTGGATTATCCCAACTATGGTGAACCATGCAAAATCACTGTGTCTTTGGCATGATTTCATTTCAGTTTGTATATTTCTATAAGAAGAAGAGAATTTTGTTTAATGAGAAAACATGATCATAAGGAGAAGTTGTTTTAATCTATCACACACAAATTCACCCCCTCTCATGGTATTTAACCAAGTAGGGTCATTATATTAATAGTTAAGTTCTTTCAAAATAGAAATGAAATGGATTTAATTATTTTTCTTTTTCATTTTTCTTTTCATATCTTTGATGTTTATTTGAGAATATTAGTCAGGATAAATTTACATTATAATTTAGTTATTTTTTGTATATTTTTTATTCTTATCTATTCTGGATTTAAGAAATTTATATCCTTGATTTTTGGTACATCATTTTTATAATAATTTTTTTATTTTCTCTATAATTTAGCTGGTATTATGACAAGTGTAAGGGATCATACGAAGATATAAAGTTCACTCATGAGACACAAATTTAACTTACTATTTCAACTAACATTCTATTGTATATCACATGAAATTTCTTACATGTTTCCATTTATAAACCTATGGGTGTATACTTTATATGAATCTCCATTACTTTAGGTTAATAAGGTATCATGGAAGTAAATATTTATACTTTGAAAGGTTTCTAAAGATAGCCTTAATGTTGTGCTAATCCGGGTTGGTTGGGTATGTTATTGATTATGTGGTGGATTTTTCTGAATAAAAGTTATATTATTAATCCTATATTATTTTAATTAATTTGAGGCCCTTTATTGAATTATTTTAAGGAATTTTAAAGAAATTATTTGTTGAGTAACATGTGATGTTTTCATCTTCTTGGATGAATGATATCAGATATATTTATCTAGATTGATATGTTTATTTAAGTTGAATATAGAATGTATGAGTTAGATATATGAGATATAAATTTTCCATTTCTCATAATTATATTATATATCATAGATAATGATATTATATGAGAATCCATGTGATTTATGGACATAAATTTAGTATCCATATTCATTTAGAGATATTTTTGTTCGATGGAGATCATGCCAGATCCATTTCTAGGTTTCATTCCATTGATGGTTTTCTATAGGCCACTAATTACTTATGTTTTTTGAATTTACAATACATAATTATTTTCAATTCTATAAAGGCTCTTAGGGGAATATAGAATTCTATTCAATGAGGATTTATTTTGGTGAAAAATAATAGGTATAAAGATAGTTTATCTAAATGAGATTGGATATCATTTCACAAGTTGATGTAGAATATTTATAAGGTATATGTGGATTTATTTAAATTAGGATTTTGAGAGTCTTATTCTCATAAATATCATATCATAGACACTGATATGAGATATATCAAAGACAAAGGTATTCAATATCACAGGTGGTGGTATCATTGTGATATATGATATCATATGTTTGTTCTTATTCCACTAAACTATCATTATCTTAAGATGTATTAACATGTGATGTCATATTTAATGAATTATGATATTTTATGTTTTAAATTATCACTTATAATTAGTGAAACATATTATACAACATCATAAGATAAATTATCAAAGAGTTGACTGAGAATGTGAGAAACAATCGAACTCAAAAGGTTGATCCATTAATAATGGAATATTGCATAATAATTTTTATGCTTAATTTTTTGAATACATTATTTCATTACATAATATAAAAATATAGATTATTCTTATTACTTACTCAACCAAGGGGAGATTAGAATATCTTTATAGAATAAAAATATCCATCAAAAGTAGTTTAAAGATTCAATAGTCAATGGATTACCTTTAAAGGTAATAAATTATAGGTTGTTTCTAAGTGGGTATTATCAACTATTTGAGATCGATCTATTTATAGAGGTATTCTATTATTATTTTAATTTATTCACCTTTCTTTCCTATATTTTTATTTTTTATAGGATAATATTTTTAAATGTTTTTATTGTATTTAGACAAAGTTGAAGTCTTTGAAAACCATCACATCCCCATTTTTTGAAGATTATTCAATGCGCCTTATGTGCTTACAAAATATCGTATTCATTAATCGGAGAGTTTAACATTGTGAATGTGTTTATTATCTAATTAGAATTTGTACTAGAATATATATTAATATTTAGTTTAGTAATACTTTATATAGTCAATAATGATGTCATGGAAGGGACCTTAGGCTAATGAAAATATATGTTTTATGTTGGATTTTAGGATTTAGATGATTATTTGGTTATGGGTTGATTGAGGCATATATATATAGTTTAATAATGAAATATATTGAGAAAATTATGTTCTGAAAAATATTTTGGTATAATTTTTTTGGTAAAACCACAATAATGAAAAGGGATTGTATTTAGATTATTAATGTATCCATTGGAATTCTTAATGAAAGGGAGGTATTCATAAATGAAATAGACCTTATGATATGAAATGTATTTTTTATTAGGGATATCAGTTTAGATTAATTTAAAAAGTAATGAATTAACCCCAATAGGCATATTTTGATTTTGGGATCTTGTTGAGGTAATTTTACGAAATAATTATCAATGTTAAAGGATAATAGGGGATTTTTAGATGAAGTAAAATTATTAAGTACCATTACCAGTGTAATGGTACAAATATTCTCAACATATTACTTTGATTTTTTTGGGTTTGTTGTTCCATTAAAATGATTAAAGAAATAAGAAGATGTAAAGTTGTCGGTTCTGGTTGTAAGAGGTAGGTCACTGTGTTACCCTTATTATCATGGTGTGGGTCTATGATGGAAGAAAATTAAGGGGAAATATTCTAGTAGGTCATGGCGTGTAGAGATTAATCGTGATATGAATGTAATACAGAAATTGATAGAGTTTTTCTATGTGTGAGAATCAAAGCATCACCTTGTTTTTTTTTGATCTGTAGCCTATAGTTTGGTTCCTAGGTGCCTCTATCTCAGGTAGTGTCATGATACTATGGTATGGTCCATGACTTGAATCTTCTTAAATTGAATTAAATCAAAGGAATTTATCACCTTTAATAGGGGTGAGATTTAAGGTATTCAAAACATGGATTTTAGATCCTCAACAGAGATTGAACCATCAGGGCATGACTATAATTTTTCATGTTATGGATGATTGTTTTTCGATACTGATAAAAATTTAGAATCACATTCAAATTTTCCTATATTTATTTGTTTTATCATGAAATACTATTATCATGAGGCTCATTTTTGGAGTATCTAGATCCCCATTTAATGAATTTTAATCCTTATCCTAGTGATATTGGGAATTCTTCCATCTAAGGTGAGTTATTCCTATTTTTTATTACTAGTTTCTTATCTCTTTTCTCATAAATAAATTTGTTACTATGGTATTATTTCATTTGGATGATTTTGTGGTGGGTAAACAATAGTTATATTTGTGTTATAGATTTTTGAGGTTCTATTCATGATATTAGAGCCTCAATATCATCTCTTCTCCATATTGTTCTTTCACATTGAGGTGGTTAAGTGGATGTATTATCACTTGGGGATGTATTGAGTGGGGATCCACAAGGGTTCCTATATGAGTAGAGTTGTTAGTGGAGGATCTCTGGAATGTAGATCATTGAAGTTTTAGACAAATGGGAGTAATATTTGTCGCTTCCTTCCACCATGGGTCTAGTAGCTTCTGCACACCATCTGTAATATCCAAGCCAATGTGTTTTTCGTGTGGAGGTCACAGAAACCATTAGATTCTGTTATGAAATATGTATGGAGTCCAGTATGGTAGAGGTGGCCTGGTCCCTTTTCATACTCATCATTGAACGCTTCACCAAAGGTCATATATGTAGTAGGGACAATAGGCTTATGTTCCATCACATGGTGATAGATCTAGTAGGGTTTAACCCCATAAAATCCCTCACACTTTGGAATATAGGGATGAGAAAGAACATGGTGGTGGTCTTCATCAGTGAGGTAGATGATACAGTTTTGGGAAGCTTCTTTCTATGTATGTGTTAGTGCTATAGGGTGCATAGATTGTTCAAGGGATTATATGTCCATAATATAGCTTGGATGATGATTTATTTGATTTTGGATAAAAAATTCTTTTTTAAACCCTCCTTGGATTAATACTTGGGGATCAAGGTGAAGAGGCTTCCTATTCCCCTAGTGTTGACTATGCTAGTTAGAGGTTATACGAGTCTGCTTGATGTGTGTTGGGGAAGTGAGCTAATGATGGGGTAACATCAGCCACATGGGGATTTAGTTTTGGTTGAGATATAAATATATTACATTATTATTAGCATCAAATGTTTTTACATTGTTTATATGGTCATTGATTTCTTTCACAGGGGAGTTGTGTTCTATAATGAGGAGGGCCAATGTGTGTTGTTTTTTAGTTATATAGATCATCATATGGGTATAAATGTCCAGATCCATTTTTATCTCATTTTGAATCTTTATCATAGAGCATATTGGTTTTTTATATAGTGGAGTTCCCAATATTTTTATAGGATATCATTAATTGTTTTATCAAGGAGGTTGTGACCTTACCCCTTTATGTCTTGTTGAGTGTTGAATAGAGTTGTCGCTGGGTGTTTCTATGATTTTAATGGATTCTTATTGAATATAACCTTCCAAGTCAAGGGAGATAAGTATTCAGTTTGATGTATTGATATATAAGGTCTTTATTTGTCCTAGTGATTCATTGTGGGGTGCTCCTATGTTATTCACTAAAATGAATATGTGGGTCATTGGTTATGTATAGGCCATAATCGGTTGAATTAGGTGATAATTAAGAACCTTTACCCTCTTCTAAGGATTTATGACCTATTCTGAAATTATGAGGGATAAACATGGGTTTTAAATGTAGATTTTTGGTTTGGATATCAATTAATTAGGTTATGAGAGGAGTATATCATAAAGAATGGCTTTTGATATCAATATTAGAATTTAAGTTTATGGTCATGTTGTTCAGTGTCATGAATATCCTAGTTGTTGGAACAACAGTCATAAAATACTTATTCCATGATTTTCTAGATCAGTTTATGGTTGTATTCATCGAAGACATTCTTGGATACTAAAGGTATGAGGAGGACCATAATAATCACTATAAGGAAATTTTTTAGGTCCTTTGACACTATCAAATCTATGGGAAGATGTATAAGTTTATGTTTTAGTGATGTGAGGTGAACTTCCTTTGAGAAATGATGTCTTAGTTGGGGTGGTAGTAGATCTATCGAAGAATGAGTTTGTTGTTTCTTGGAAAGTAACAAAGAATGTTATAGAGGTTCATAGTTTCCTCTATCTCATAGGTTATTATCATAGGTTCATGTTTAATTCACTTGAGGCATGGCCCTATTAAAGACCTTGACTAAGAAGGAACATGATTTATTATAGTTTAATAAGTGTCTATAATCTTTCAACTACTTGAAGGAGAGGTTAATCATTGTCAAATTTATTAATATTTTAGAGGAGGGAGTGATGTTTAAGGTGTTCTGTGATTCTTACTATCTCATTAATGTTTGAGTTTTAATGATTAAGAGGGATGTGATATCATATGGGTCCAAGAAGTTATTCCACCATGATCATAACTAAGCCACCCATGACCTGAGTTGGAATTGGCAGTTATTCTCTAAATTTGTGAAAATTTACTTTATTAGAGAGAGCATTGTAGTCTTCATAGATCATAATATCCTAAGGTATGTTTTCTCTTTATGGTATTTGAGTATGTGACAATGAAGGTGGATGGAATTTCTCTAGGACGTTGACTTTGATATCTCCTATACACTAGGGAAGGTGAAGATGCTGATTTGTTGTCTATAATGTCATGGTGAAATATTGTTTTTGTGTTTGAAGATTCTTGTATGGTGATTTAGTAACTTATAGTGATGTATCATAATATAGATGAGGTTTTTGGTAAAGGTAGCTTATTTCAGATGACAGTGTAATCACCCTTGATGCATTGGGTGGAGGAGTCTCAGTAGAGAGACTCAAAGGTATGGTTCATGCAAGACCATATCATCCATTATGATGCTCCATAGGGATGGTTGGAGGATTAATGACATCAGATGATGTTTTAGAGAAGGTTGTTCATTTTTTCACTGATGCGTGATGAGGTTCATCATGAGGGTCATATCTTAACAATGACAGTGAATCTTAGTTTATCCAATATGTATCTGACTTGAGGGGTTAACTTTGGTTTCCTAAAATGAAGAGATCAATGACATAGTTCATATTATGTTTTCTAGTCTACCAGTAGCTTAATATAGAGCATAATGTTTTAGGCAGTTTTTTGAAACCCTTGGATGTACCGAATAAAAAATGGTATGACATTTTGATGAGTTTTATTTTCATCCTACCAAAACCCAAATAAATATTTCATTCTATTTTTTTGATCATGGATCATTTGACGAAGTCACCCCACTTCCTGGTGAATTGGGAATCTGGTAATATGGAGGATTTGGAAAGGAGTTATGTGGACAAGGTGGTGTGGCTTCACAGTGTATTGAGGACCGTTATTTCTGATCGAGAACCTCATTTTACCCTAGGAGTCTAGAGAGGGTTACAACATTATTTTGGATCCAAATTATTCCATAGAACTAATTTTCATTCCTATAATGATTATAAGACCCAAAAAACCCTTTATATGTTATAGGATATGTTGTGGAGTTGTGTCATACATTCTAGAGGATCTTGGGTGATGCACTTTCTCTGGGTTGAGTTTTCTTACAATACTGAATATCACTATTCCATTGGTATGGCCCCATTTGAGGCATTGTTATGGTAGCCTTATTGATATATATTTTACTGGACTGCGCTTAGATATTCAATCATTCTAAGACCAGATGTGTTACAAATCAATATAGAAAGGATTCAGATGATCCAAAAAATATGAATGTGGTACATGGCTGTAAAAAGTATTATAATGATAGAAGGATTATTCATATAGAGCATGGGGTTAGGGATTATGTTTTCTTGAGGGTTTCCAATCATCATGGGCAATAGAGGATTGGATGGGGGAGTAACATCTGTCCTCGGTTTATTGGTTCTTTTGAGGTGTTGTGTTGTGTTGGAAAGGAGTCAGACTTGTTGGTGTGACCCCCAAAGTTAAGCATGATTCACAATATCTTCTACGTGTTACAACTTCATTGATATATTCCTAATGACTCTCATGTCATTTATTGGGGAGATATAAATGTTGGGGATGATGAGTTTTTTTTTGGAAAAACTAGTTGATATTTAGGATCAGTGAGAGAAGATGCTTTTTTGTTTGTTTTATTCATTTAGTTCCTGTTTTATGGAGTCACGGTGGAAGAGAGGAGAGTACAAGGGAACAAGAGTCGCATATGTGTGCTTATTATCCTTTTTTTTTGATTTTGTTGTTTTACTTGTTGATAAGATGTTTTAATTTTCATTTAATTGAATAAATTGTTTTTCTATGGATTTTTATTGAATTTTTTCTCATGGTTTTGTTTTTTGCTTTATTTAGTGGCATTATCTATTTTGCGGGGTATCTCCTGATGATTTCTTGGTTGATGGTGTATGATTTTTTTCTTTTTGGGGTTGGTTTTAATTCTCTAAGATAAAATCATTTTATAAATATCTAATTTAATGGTATGGACCTTCCCAAGACATTAATTTTTATATTTTGAGTGTTAGAGGTTTGATGAGGTGGTTTGAGGAAAGAAAGATTAGTAGAGTATCTGAAAATGTATATAGAAAGTAGTTCATGATATTAACTCTATTGTCAAAATATGGATGTTAACTGGTAAACAATTATGGGTGTTTCAGTTTAGCAGGTCGTCCTATATAGGGTTCATTAACGATGCAATGGTGTATTAGGAAGTGGTGGATATTTTACATGGATTAGTTTTGTTGCACAACCTTTTTTTTCATAATACATATCCTGATGGTTGGTTCCTAGGTTCATCTATCTTTTGTGGTGTAATATCACAGTGGTATAGGTCATGGCACAACCCTTGTTCAATTGAATCAAATTAGAGGTTCTAACCATGTTTAAGAGGGGATATTTATAGAATCATGACAAGGATTTCAGATCTTCATAAGAGATTTTACCATCACTATGAAACAATAATTTATCATTCCATGACCAGGTGTTTGTATATCCAGATATAAGTTTGGACACCCCTTTGATTTATCTCATATCCCATCATTTTCTCTTGAACTACTAGAGACGTGAGGTTATTTTTAGAGTATCTTTACCCCATTTGAAGAATTTGTAACCTCAACCCTATGAGATTAAAAATTCTTCCACCAAAGGTGAGGTTTTCCCTTTTCCCTTTTAGTTTCTTCTCTGTTTTTCCCTAAATAAGGTTGTTTTTATGGGAGTAGTTCATTTTTGTGATTCTTTGATGAGTAGATAATTGTTATTAATGTGTTATTGATTTTTTTGGTTTCCTTAATGTGATTGAGGAATTGAGATAGTTTACTCTCCACATTTTTCTTGAACAACAATAATTAATGCATCAACCAAGGTAGGGGATTTGACAAATATTTGTTCTTTTGTGTGAATTATGGAATTAAAATGGTCTTGTTTTCTTTGGGATAGAGTTTAAGTTTACCTGATAAATATAATTAACTATACATAATTAAATTAATGGGAAGTGGGTGTTTGACATGTGTTTAACTTTTTTTTGTGATATTTATTTCGGATTGAGGCATTTGGTTGTTGTTTCTGAAAAAAATTATCACTTCTTTGATTTATGTATACTTTATAAGAATTCATGATATAAACACCCTTTATATAAGGTTAAGAAGTTAAATTTGGTAATAAAATAGTTGTTGGTAAGAAATTATTTGATTTTATGACCTTCCTTTAAATGAATATATTCTTGATACTAAAAATTATTGATGAGTGATGTTGTAAATCCTATGGTTGTAGCATGTTTGTATGATCATTGAGGGGTTATTGTGTGATTAGGTTGTGGTCTACAGTGTGAATTGATTGGTTAAGGGCATTGCTATGTGTTAAGAATCTTAGTTGGTGATTAGTTGGGATATTGGAATTTACTTTATTACATGGTTGTAGCTGGTTAGCATGGGATGAGTTTTGGGATGGTTTTTTGGTGGTTGGTTGATGGTTTTCTGGATGTTAGTGTGGGTTGTGAAGTAAGGTTGTGGTTACGTTCCACAGTTATTAAGAAGGGAATGTAGAGGTTTTTTTTTTGAGAAAATGGTATGTTTTGTCATTGTGGTTTGTTTTATTGTCACTCTATATTTGCAGAATAATATAACTGGTAATGATTAAATGATAAAGGGTGTGTCTAAAATTAAATTGAAACATGTCTATGAATGAAATAATAATGCATGAAAGGAAATGGGTAATATCTAGAACTAACGTGGGTATTTGATGGAATTGGTTTTCCATTAAATATAAAATTAAATGGATTAATGAATATGACATGGATGGTAATGGAAAATAGAGAAATTAAATTATGTCATGATTAGCTGTGTTTCAGGAATATTTTTTGTGTGTATTTTGTGTGGGAAAGTGATGTGAGATGCACAGGGCGGTCCGATCCTCATGCCATACGGCGACAGATGTAGGATGCGGTTCAGGGCTAAATGTTGGGTGATGGGTATGGATATAGGATGCAAGTAGTCAATCAATACTATAAAGAGCACAACCTACTACTTAGACAATACACTCAAGGGAGGGATGTGATAGCCAATCCACACAACAACGCATTGGGGTTGAGGTAAAGAATTAGGGGCATTGTGATCTTTGATCACCAATCTAACTTGTATATTGACAAGGAAAGAATGCACAGAAGAAAGGGGAAAAACTGGTATAATCCTCACATAATTGGGAGAAACAAATAATAAGATCTCAATTGAATCTTGAAAGAATATACAATGCCTATCCAAATAGCCATGCAGAGGTGGAGAGATGATTTCACAATGAAGATACTGGGGAAGGAGCAGTTCCAAGTAGTTAGTCTGGGTTGCATGTAATGTTTGAAGTCTACAGGCAAATGAATTCCTCTAAGGCCTATGGGACATGTAATACTTATGCCTATGGGCCTTGTAAGGGTTCCACCTCACCCCTTGAATGGTGGATTATCAAAATCAATAAAAAATGAAGGCCTTCAGGCCATTGGAGGAATGAATATACAATGCCATAGAGTGTCTATTTATATCCAAGGGGTGATACAATAGTCAAGGGTCTAATACCCTAAAGTCGTAAAGTCTAAACCTAACTTGTCCCCTTAAAGAAAAAAATAAAAAGTCTAACAAAGAATTTTGGAAAAGTAGCACACAACTTTCCAACAATAGCCCACCAGATTTGACTTTGAGTGCATAGCCCACCGAATTTGACTTTGGTGTCCAAAGATTCCATTTCTAGAATCCTCCATGTGTGAAAAGCATCCAAATTCGTGTAACCATGCAGTCCAAGCTTCAAAAATTAATTTTGGGCTTGAATAAGTGATATTATAGGCCCATTTTCTCTATCCATGCAAGGAGAGATCCATTAGGCCTTTAATGAAGAAAGATGCATGCCCATTGTAGCATTGAGCCTCTTTAATATCCCTCTCATCATTGGGACATGGAAATCCAACTCTTCCTCCCACAAAATCATCTCGGTGCCTTTAACATGGTTCTCATCATTATCCCCCTCTTGAAAAGGAGTTTTCCTCGACTCTTCATCCTCTACACCCAAAAATGGAGAAAGATAAGAAACATTGAAAGTGGCACTTACACCATACTCACCTGGAAAATTTATCTTGTAAGCATTTTTGTTAATATTCTCAAGCACTCGAAAAGCTTCTTCTCCTCATGGAATGAGTTTTGATTTCTGCTTATCAAGACATCTCTCATTTTTAATATGAATCCAGACCAAGTCCCCAGGCTTGAACAAAACTTTTTTGTGACCCTTGTTTGCACGATCAACATATTTTGGGGTCATCCACTTGATATTTGTCCTTGCCTTTTCATGGAGTTGATTGTTAAATTATGCACGCACTTTCACATCCATATTAGCTACTTCCTGAAAAGGAAAAGGAACTAGATCAATAAGGTAAAGTTAGTTAAAACCTTAAAAAATTTATAATGGAGAATATTGAGTAGTGGAGTGCTTTTTCCTATTACATGTGAACTCCACATGTGGAAGACAATCCTACAAATTCTTGATATTCTTCTTGAAAATTTTTCTTAGAAGGGATGATAGTGTCCGATTAACCACCTCTATTTATCCATCGGTTTTCAGATGAAAAGTTATAGAAAATGGTAACTTCGTTCATAGTTTTCTCCACAATGTATTCCAAAAGTAACTGGGGAATTTTGTGTCTCAATCTGACACAATCGTCCTTGGCATTCCATGAAGTTTGACTACTTCTTGAAAGAAAACTTTTGCAATGTGAGTGGCATCATCTATTTTGGGATAAGGAATAAAATGTGCTATTTTTTAAAATCGACCCACCACAAAAAAAAGGAATCTCTCCCCCTCTTGGTCCATGGTAACCCCACAATAAAGTCCATTGATATGTCCCCCAAGGGGTGTTGGGGATTGGGAAAGGAAGACATAGTCCATGTGCTTTCATTTTTGATTTGGATTTATGGAAGAAAATTCACTTTCCCACAAATTTCTCAACATATATAGATATCCTAATTCAATAAAAATGCTCCCAAAGAACACTTAGAGTTTCTACAACACCAAAATGTCCCATTAACCCACCCGAATGTGACTCCTTCATTAAAAGTAAATGGATAGAGAAATTGGGAATACAAAGTTTATCAATCCAGAATAAGAATCCATCATGTAAATAGAAATTTTCTCAACAAACTCAAAGTTTATATTGTTCATAAGGTTATTTAAAATCACCATCAGTGTCATATAAATCTATAATGCATTCAAAGACAAGGAGTATTGAATCCAACAAGGATAATAGAAAATATCTGCGTGAAAGTGCATCAACCACAATATTTTATTTACCCTTTTTATGATTGATGTCATATAGAAATGATTCAATGAATTTCATCTATCTAGCATGTCTCCTATTTAGTTTATGTTGGCTCCTAAGGTATTTAAGAGCCTCATGATCAGAAAGGATCACAAATTGTTTAGCCAAAGATAATGTTGCTGTGTTTGTAGAACTCTAAACAATTCATACATCTCTTTATCACATGTGACATAGTTTAGGGTTGGGCCATTTAACTTCTCAGTAAAGAAAGAAATAGGCTTAGCTTCTTGCATGATCAATCCACCTATGCCAATTCTACTTGTCTCACATTCAATTTCAAAGGTCTTACTAAAGTCTGGAAGTACAAGTATAGGTGCGTGGGTGAGTTCTCCTTAAGTGCATGAAAGGCCCTCTCTTGAGTGGTCACCCATTTTAAAGGAACTTTATTATTTGAAAACTCATTAAATGATGATGATAATATACTAAAGTCCTTCAGAAATCTACTGTAAAAACTAGCATGCCTATGAAAACTTCTTACCTGTCCAATGGAGGTTGGAGTTGGGAAATCTTGTATCACTTTGATCTTCTCAATGTTGACTTCAACTCCATTTCCACTCACAACGAATCATCGAGGAAAAATTCACACTTATTTATATTTCCAGACAAGGTTTCTTTCCATAAGACCTCTAGGAGTTTTCTTAAGTGATATACATGTTCATATAAATTCCTACTATAAACCAAAATGTCATCAAAGTGAACTGCCACAAATTTTCCAATATATGCACGTAAGACATGATTAATTAACCTCATAAATGTGCTAGGTGCATTGGTGAGACCAAAGGACATGACTAACTATTCATAAAGTCAGTGTTTTGTCTTAAATATCATTTCCACTCATATACTTCTTTCATCGTAATTTTTTGGTATCAACTTCTTAAATCAATTTTTGAGAAAATAGTAGAGCCAATTAACTCATCTAGCATGTCATCTTACCTGGGGATAGTATGACAATACCTGGACGTTGCATTATTGATGGAATTGCAGTCAATGAACATTCTCCATGTCTCATATCTCTTCATTACTTGAAGCACTGTTACTGCACAAGAACTAAGGGTCTCTCTAAGATACCCCACACCCAACAACTCTTGAACTTTCCATTGATTTTATTTTGTCTCCTCTGGGTTGGTGTGATATTCAGAGTGATTTGGTAGGGATGCTCTGGGTATTAGGTCAATTTGATGCTCAATGCCTCTAATGGGTGGCAAAATAGGTGGCACCTTTAGGGAATACATCTTTAAATTACTGCAACAAAGACTCAACGACATGTGTCAAAGGAGATGTTAAGTTGTTAGTGTTTAACATCACATCTTTGTACATAAGTTCTAAAACATTTTTCCGCGAAATCAAATCTTCCATAACCTTACTCTTTTTTTCCAACATCACACTTTTCTCTCTTCTCAAATCCTTTTACCCTCTTGATTTTTCTTTTCTATCCATTTATTTTCTTATCTCATTTTCTATTTTCCCCTTATTATGTCCTTTTTCATTTTCTCTCTTTTTTTCCTCATCACTCAATTTTTTATTTTCTCTCAAAATGTGATCTTCCAGAACTTGTTTTGGGGTCATGGGGTTGAGGGTTATAGGTTACCCTCATAGTACAAAAGAGTGACGGTTCAAGAAACCATCATGAGTAACATGCTGATCGTACTTCCATGGTCGACCCAATAGCAAGTGGCACACCTTCATATGAACAATTTCGCACAATAATTCATCCTTATATTTTCCAATGGAGAACAATACCTTCCCTGGTTTGGTAAACTTTATCTCTCTACAATCATTCAACCACTTAAGATGATATGGATGTTGATGCATCGTAGTTGGAAGTCCCAACTTCTCCACCAACTCAGTGCTCGCCACATTAATACAGCTTTCTCCATCAATAATAACACTACATACCTTCTCGTGGATCTTTCACCATGTAAGGAAAAGGTTCTCTCACTGATCCTTCTCTCCAATGGTCATTTGTGAACTTAAAACTCTCCTAGTGACAAGAATCTCACCGTCTTCTGGAAATTATCCATTATCAATTTCTAATTCTGAGATCTCTCCATCGGTCTCCCATTCTCCATACTTGTTGATGGTCATAGTGTGCCAGTTTGGGAACTCACTAGCAATGTGAACCCTTCCTTGACATTTGAAACACTGAATATCCCAATTCATTGTTTGGTTAGCCTCAAAATTAGGTTCCATAGGTGGAAGAATTACCTTGTCACTTTTGCGATCAAAAACCTCTTTTGCCTTCGATGGTTCACCAATCTCATTCCTTGGATTTCTACATAGTGTGAAAGGGGTAGTGGGTTTACTAATGTTTCTCCTACTTTTGATTTGTTGCTCGATCTTGGTGGCTTGATGAATCATATCTTGTATTTCAACATGGTGGTACATCTTCACTTGATCGGAAATCTCCCAATTGAGCCCATGTAAAAACCGTGCCGTGTTTGCCTTAGGATCCTCCTCAATGTTTTCCCGAATCATGGAAATTTTAATCTTTTTATAATAAACCTCTACGGTCTTACTCCCTTGGGTGAGCTGTTGAAGTTTTTTGTAGAGATACTTATGGTAGTGTGAGGGAACAAACCGCTATCGCATGGAAAACTTCATGTCTTCCCAAGTTTGGATATGATGTCCTTCATATCCGGCTCTCTCCTCTTGAACTTGATCCCACTATATTAAAGAATAATAAATGAATTCAAGGGCTGTAATTTTTACCTTTTTATCCTCGAAATAGGTATTACATGAAAAAACCTACCCGATCTGCATCTACAACTCCAAGTATGCTTCTAGATTGCTTTTCCCTTGAAATAAAGGGACCTTCACCTTGATGCCACCAAGTAGGTCATAATCATGTTGTATCCTTTGTACTCATCTAGGTTTTTGGTACTACCTCCTCCTTTGTAGGACATCGTCAAGATCATCATAAAAGTTCACCATCTATTCCTCCATGTTGTGGGGACGACGTGGTGCAAGAGCACGTCATGGATTATCACTGATCAACCTTGGGCTTGGTTTATTCTTCAATTATTCAATCCTTTCTTGTATCACTTCCAACTTCCTATCAAGTATCTTCTCAAACTATCTCACCAAAGATTGAATTTGGAGTTCCATAGCTTCAGGTGCAGGATATCTACTACAACTTCCTTCATTGTTAACTTGAGAAATTTTCTTCTGATGATGTTCTTCCATGATAAGAAACACAAACACAAACACACACATGGGGAGAAACACACACAATGATGCACAATCACTAACACACACGAGAGGTACACACACACACACACACAATATGTACACACTCATGCACACAAGGATACACACTCACACACATAAGAAATACACACTCACGCAAAAAAGCATACACACACACTCTCACAAGTATACATACTCACACCCACAATATTTACACACACACACATGCACACAACAAGATGTATAGACACACACACAGAAGATATATTTTTTGTTTATTTCTCTCCACCCTCAAGAGTAAATTCAAATTATAAGCTCTTATGATATATAATACCTTTTTTGGATGATCACTTGCCAAAAATCATTCCCAAATCAAGATTGTGTTGGGGGCTGGTTTAACACAACCAGCTTGAGTGGTAAAGGGTAAAGGGTGAAAAGATGGTATAAAATATGGGTAAAAAGGTGGAAAAGGATAGAAAGTTATAGTATGTGGGTTTTTCCCGATTGTGAAAGATAAGAAAAAATTAATATCAATATGAGCCAAATATAAAATTTGGATGAAGTAAAATGATGGAGAAAGTGATGTACGAAAATGGAAAGTGATAATAATGTAAATCACAATTAAGTAATTGTATCCGATTTTTTTCTTATTTTTTGGGTCAATTCTCCCCAAAAAGTGTTGTTCTTTGAGTCTTAAAGAAAAATATGATTGAATGGAGAGTAATAGTTTTTTTTAAATCTCTCAAATAAAGGATGTTCTTAATTTTGAGAAGAAAAAAATGATGAGTTAAGAGAATTTGATTTTTTTTAATTTTTTTGTAAGATACAAATCACATATAGAAAATTAAATGCAAAAAGAGATGTATGAATAATTGGTTCAATGTAAATATATTTCAAGCTTGCAGAAGGTAGGGCAATTCTGGAGGTTTTTAAGAAAAAGGCATTTTTTGGGTTTTTTTGAATGGATGGATAATATGGAGGGATAAGGTGGGTGTGGGGGTGAAAGTAATGTAAATGAAGGGATAGATGCCTATCGTGTAAATCAGAGCTCTGATACCAACTGATGTGAGATGCACGGGGTGGCCTGATCTTCACGGTGTAGGGCGGCGGATTTTGGACGCGCACTACTGGAAACTAAGGCTTTACCAACAGTTTCAAACTATTGGTAAAGTATTCCAAACCATTGGTATACTATATACCAATGGTTTGGAAAACTGTTGGTATGTAAGGCGTTGGGATAGCCCATTACCAACAGTTTTACTATAACTGTTGGGAAAGGTAGTGTAATCCTAATTTCCCAACGGTTTAAATAACCGTTGGTACATAAGTGTAATCCCAATGGTTTGTAAACCGCTAGAAATACTATCATTTTCATGTTTTACCAACGGTTTACTAAAACCATTGGTAAAAATATGTATAGATATATACCAAAAGTTTTAGTAAACCATTGGTATAGTGTATTTCCAAAATTTGGCAGACCATCCACCTAAAATTTCCTCCACTTCACACTCAACTACATGCACCTGCATACACTCTTAATGGCAAAAAAACACCTACTATAGCACACAAAAGCACATAAAAAGAATATACTCTTATCACCATGGAATGTACCATAATTATAATCATGTATATGAACCCAATTACCCTATTCAATACAGAATTCATAATTGAATTCTCAATTGAATACAAGAAGAATGAATTATGTAATGAATTCTGAATTATGAATCAATAACACATAAAAAATGAATTATGTTGCATACAGAATTCTGAATTATATATAACACATATATAATATGACATACAAGGGGTTGGGGGTGTCCTGGGGGGTGGGGGTGTCCAGGGGTGGGTGGCTATCCATGGGGGTGGGGGTGTCTAGAGGGGTGGGTTATACATAATTTAGAATACATACAAAATTTCATTTTCTATAACACATACATGATTGAATTCATAAATTATAATCTAATAACCCCAATATAAAGTATCAATAGAATCCAAATATGTTGGTCGATTTTCCATATACTAGTTGTTTTTACTTTAAATGATGTCCATTTTAAACAAAAGACATACACTTGGAGTGATACCGGCCACACCGTGCCTCAGATTGAGGTGGGGTTGACTCGTAAACATCACATATGAATCATGGATCGTTTTCATAAAGTATCAATAGAATCTGAATGTGTTTGGTCAGCTTTCCGTATGACAGTTGTTGTTTTCACATAAAATGTTTTCCATTTCAAATAAAGGTGAGACACTTTGAGTGGTTTCAGCCACACCGTTCCTCATATTGAGGCGGGGTTAACTCGTACACTTCAAATATGACCCATGAATCATTGTGCTAAAGTATCAACACAATCCGAATACGTTTGGTTGGTTTTCCATATGTTAGTTATTTTTACTTAAATTGATGTCCATTTTAAACAAAAGAGAGACAGTTAGAGTGATACTGGCCACACCACGAATCAGATTGAGGCGGGGTTGACTTTTACATGTCACATATGACCCATGGATCGTTTTCATAAAGTTTAAATAAATCCAAATGTGTTTGGTCGGTTTTCCATATGGGAGTTGTTGTTTTCACTTACAATGATGTCCATTTTAAAAAAAAGAGAGACACTTTGAGTGGTTCCGGCCACAACGCACCTCAGATTGAGGTAGGGATGACTCTTACACATCACATATGACCCATGTATCGTTTACCTAAATTTTCAGTAGAATCCGAATGCATTTGGTCAGTTTTCTGTATGTCAGTTTTTGTTTTCACTTAAAATGATGTTCATTTTAAACAAAATAGAGAAACTTTGAGTGGTGCTGCCACACCACACTTTGGATTGAGACGGGGTTGACTCTTACACATCACATATGACCCATGTATCGTTTTCCAAAAGTTTCAATAGAATCTGAATGTGTTTGGCCAGTTTTCCGTATGTTAGTTGTTGTTTTCACATAAAATGATGTCCATTTTAAATAAGAGAGACACTTTGAGTGGTGCCGGCCACACCATGCCTCGGATTGAGCTGGGGTTGACTTATACACGTCACATATGACTAATGGATATTTTTCCTAAAGTTTTAATAGAATCTGAATGCCTTTGGTCGGTTTTACGTATGTCAGTTTTTGTTTTCACTTAAAATGATGTCCTTTTGAAACAAAAGAGACACTTTGAGTGGTGTCGGCTACACCACACCTCAGATTGAGGTAGTTTTGACTCTTAAACATCAAAAATGACTCATGGATCATTTTTCTAAACTATCAATAGAATATGAATGATTTTGGTTAGTTTTCCGTATGCCAGTTGTTGTTTTCACTTAAAATGATGTCCATTTCAAATAAAAGTGAGACAGTTTGAGTGGTGCCGGCCACACCGACCCTCAGATTAAGGCAGGGTTGGCTTTTTCAAGTCACATATGTCCTAAGGATCTTTTTTCAAAATTTTAAATAGAATACAAATGCCTTTGGTTGGTTTTTCATATATGAGTTGTTGTTTTCACTTAAAATGATGTCCTTTTGAAAAAAAAGAGGGACACTTTGAGTGGTCCCGGCCACACCGCACCTTGGATTGAGGCGGGGTTGACTTTCACATGTCAAAAAGTACCAATGGATCGTTTTCCTAAAGTATCAACATAATCCGAATGCATTTGTTTAGTTTTTCATATGCCAGTTGTTGTTTTCACTTAAAATGATGTCCATTTTAAACAAAAGAGAGACATTTTGAGTGGTACCGGAAACACCACGACTAGGATTGAGGTGGGGTTGACTCATACACTTCAACTATGACCCATGAATTGTTTTCCTAAAGTTTCAATAGAATATGAATGCGTTTGGTCAGTTTTCCTTATGTCAGTTGTTGTTTTCACTTAAAATGATGTCCTTTTGAAACAAAAGAGAGACACTTTGAGTGGTTCCGGCCACTTCGCACCTAATATTGAGGCGAGGTTGACTCTTACACATCACAAATGACCCATGGATCATTGTCATAATGTATCAACACAATCCAAATGCGTTTGGTCAGTTTTCCGTATGCCAGTTGTTGTTTTCACTTAAAATGTTTTCCATTTCAAATAAAGGTGAGACACTTTGAGTGGTGTCGGCCACACCACACCTCAGATTGAGGCGGGGTTGACTCGTACATGGAACATATGACCCATGGATCATTTTTCTAAAGTATCAACACAATATGAATATGTTTGGTTGGTTTTCCGTATGCTAATTGTCTTTACTTAAAATGATATCCATTTTAAACAAACTAGAGATAGTTATACTGATACAGGACACACCACACCTCATATTGAGGTGGGGTTGACTCGTACATGTCACATATGACACATGGATCGTTTTCTGAAAGTTTCAATAGAATATGAATGCATTTGGTCAGTTTTCCATATGTCAGTTTTTGTTTTCACTTAAAATGATGTCCATTTCACATGCATTTGATGAGCATGAGTTAATAAGCTTACTAAGGAATTCATATAGTTCAAGACATACAAAAATGGAATAATCCTAAATAACATTGCATGATTAGAGAAATAAAAATAAGGCATGTGAAATCAACAAGCCTACATTTACATATCATCCATGACATTCCAATATCCCATACTATTAATCTTGGCAAGCAAGGCCTTCCATTTAGGCCAAACCAATTGGCATAAAAAATATACATTATCTATGAAAATGTATAAAGATTATAGCATAATGAAAAGAAAAGAAAAGGAATATAACATGAGGCATAACATTTAATAACATTATACATAAGGCATACGAGTCTGATTTACTTGCAAACACAATGGTACAAAGAGGAGGGTGGGGGGGGGGGGCTGTCCGGGGTCTAGGGAAGATGGTGGGGGGCTGTCTGGGGGGATATCCGAGGGGCTGTTTGGGTCCAGGGAGGAGGGGGGGGGCGGCTGTCCGGGGGGCTGTACGAGGGGTTGTCTGGGGTCTAGGGAGGAGGGTGGGGGGGGGGGACTATCCAGGGTCTAGGAAGGAGGGGGGGGGGGGTCTGTCCGGGGGGCTGTCCGAGATCTAGGAAGGAGGGTGGGGAGGCTGTTCGGGAGGCTGTCCGGGGGGCTGTCTGGGTTCTAGGAAGAAGGATAGAGAGGCAGTCCGGGGGCAGTCCGGGGTCCAATAAGGAGGGGGGGGGGCTACTTAAGAGGCCCTCTAGGGGGCTGTGTGGGGTCCAGGGAGGAGGGTGGGGGTGGGGGCTATTCGGGGGGCTTTTTTGGGGGGTTGTCTGGGGTCCAGGGAGGATGGTGGGGGGCTATCTGGGGGGATGTCTGGGGTCAAAGGAGGGGGGGGGGTGTCCAGGGGCTGTATGAGGGGCTGTCCCGGGTTCATGGGATGATATTAACATATTTTCTAAGAAAATTCTTTCAAGGTTAAAAAAATAATTTCATTATGTAAACTTCTAATTAGACCACCAATTTTATAAATTCCACTAAAAAAATTACAATTTAATTAAAATAGGGGGATTTCACAGCAAATCATCAAAACAAGTTTTATTATTTATAGATAAAAACTAAAGATAATGTGACCTACCTAAACACACAAATATTCAGGCACAACAAATCAACAAACATCAAAGGTTAGTACTATCAGTAAAAAATGTAACAGATCAATCTGTCCCTCATCACCATTACTATCATCACCATCATCTTCACCCTCACCCTCATCCTCATCGTCATCCCCATCATCGTCCCTTCCCTCCTCCTCACCCTCGTACTCAGCCTCGGCCTCCTCATTGCCCTCCTCCTTCACCTTGGTCTCCTCCTCGCCCTCCTCCTCCATCTCAGCCTCCTCCTCACCATCATATCGACCACCACTAGAACTACCTCCTAGTGCACCATATATAGATTTCATCGATGAAACATATTCCTCACAAGCAGTGCTTGCCTCTAGCGGAAGTGTTGGATGTAAAGATTCCATCAGTTTCATAAATGCAGTGTTTTCTATAGAAGACTGTGCTGCCATCTCTGTGGCCCTTTTTTCTACATGTGACTTAACCTACTGCAACTCGGTGGCACTACAACTCATACCCAAGGAGGGACAATACCTCGTCAGAACTATATTCTTACTAGGCCGACAGCGTACTCTACCAGGGTGCTCAGCTCACAACACATGATGTAAGTGATCATTTGCCACAAAATTGTTAGGTTCCTAGGAATCAATGGCCTCTAAATCATCCTGTTACAAATATAAATATATTATTAAGTTAGAAAATAGAGATTAAAATTTTAAATCTACAATGTAAAACTTACAATCTGCTGCTGAGTCGGTTCATTAACTGCACTTCCATCTTTCTTCATTCTACTCGATCAAAACAATTTTGGTCGAGGCACTTGTCCTTCTATATTCAATTTATTCCTCTACAATGACATTGAATGTAGGGAACCATACTTAAAAATAGGATACTAAAAAAACAGTAATTTCATAACTAAAATTATATAATAACTTTAGAAATCGAATAAATTATGGAGGAAGTAATAGAAGGTGAAAGTTGTAAAGAATGATTATAAACTATCATACCAGCTGTCTCTCATGATCTGGCATCATAGTACGTCCCAATGTGTGGAAGTATTTATTAGCATCAATGTTTTTTTATGTCTTCCAGATGCCTCCTAAAAAAATTCAATAATTAGTATTAATGAAAAACATTAAAATTTTAATTTAAATACTTCTAATTTGATTAATACCGTAAATTGGCCAGTCTCCCAATGAGTAATCATCTGTCGATACTGTTCTAATGCACAATCATCCATGACAGGGATTGCCTGCAACTCTGTGCCCACTCTATCACGCCAACCAATGTACAACTCATGCTTATAAGCTCTCCAAAGATCGCCTAAATCCTTTAGACGTGCTGGTCGTGCACCGTCACCATCGGGGAAATTAAACCGCAACTGAAACCAAAATATTAATTCATATAAATATAAAAAGTAATATATTTCATTAAATAAAACTGATTTGTCTACCCATATCTCTGCCCAGGATTTATCCTTGACTTAATTTGGTAGTTTTCTCCATGAGAGCGGGCTGAGAGAAATGATGTCAGAGTATTTGGCAAGCGTCGCCAAAAAAACTCCGACATTGCTGCTTTGATTTTTCAATCATCTGACTATCTTCATTGTAGTGCACCATCACCTGTGTGCAGCGGTTCCACACCGCACGCATGCATGTACGCCCCACCCCCGCCTCCTATCAGTAGATGTATTTGTTATTAAATAAAATCAAATATTCTAGCAATACATGTTATAATGAAAATAAATAGTGGTGTAACAATTTGTTAGGGTTGTATAAGTATACATGTGGTAGTATGATCAATGGGTGCTGATGGATCTGTATAAACTGAAAAAAAACCCTGTACAGATGGAGTGAGTCCCAATATATGCTTCGTAGGGACAGACTCTGGTGGAGCCGGAGTCGAAGAAGATGCAATATAAATGCCCTGAGAGATCGAAATAGTAGTAAAAGAAGATGACAGGGATGGCTGGACAAATGATGGATGGTGAGTGGAAATCATCATCAGATATGGCACAGATGAGTGAGGAGGGTCAGATGTAAAGGGTAGTGAAAACATGGGAGTTCTAAATATCCCGTGTGTCCCTAACGACACACTAGGATCAGAATGTGGGATGGATGGTATGTCAGTGGGAGGGGAAGGGTCCAATCGGGTACGCCGACCAGATCGTCTAGCTCCCGTACCCCCTACCCTCGTACGAACACCCTGAGTTCTGGGACCACTACTCAGCTAATCATCAAATAACTACCTCCTAGTAGATGGATCCCAAAAAAATGTTTTAAAAAAATTAACCACATTAAATTATGTATAATTATAAATAAATATATTTGAAATAAAATACTCACTACATGGACTAGTGGTGGATTTCCCAGCTTGGTCATGTAACGATTGTTTTCTATAATCTGTTTCTTTCGCCCATCTTCAATTGGTTTCATTTCTTGCACTTTAATAAAAATATGGAAGTAAATAGAAAAGGATAAATAATGTGTAACCCAAAAAACAAAATAAATGAGTGGGAAAAGAAATAGTAAAAATTAATGAAAAATTTAATTTTTTAGCTTAGGTAGATGTTGTAGGTTTCAATATTAAATAAATTTGAAAAGAACTAACCTTAACAACCCAACTCAAGGTAAACCAAAAGAATTGAGACCATGAATAGATGATTTTATATATTTCCCACCACAACTTCAGGTTCATAGTCAACTCTAACAATTGAGCTATTGGATTCATCAATAGAAATAAATGGATTGGTTCTAATGGCAGTAGGGATAGTTTCAATTCCATCATCACCATCATAAAAAATATGTCTTGGAATTACTTCAACAATGACACCAAATTCCGGTCAAATTTGGTCATTGACATGAAATAATTGTTTAGCCATTGATGCCAATACATATGGTTTGTCGGTAGCAAGAGATCGAGTCATATTAATTACTCAAAATACAAAATCATCAATAAATGTGCCATATCTCATCATCGAATCAAACCAATGGCATTTCATCATCGTGACTCGTCCATGAGAGTAATAATCCAATTTTTTTTTTCAATGACTCCATAATAACCCACATTTTCAAATCACGTTCTACTATCTGATGCACTAGAATAACAATATGTTGTGGTAGTAACCATAACACCATCATGTTGTGTTCTCATGTTCTTTTCTTGTTCAGTGACAATAAATTTGTACCCATTGATAACAATTTATTTACAGTCACAAACCACAGTATTAGGACCAAAATCCAAAGTTCTTATTTTATGAGAGATAGAGTCAACATGAAAACTCAATACCTGCAATATAAATTAATATTAAACTTAATTAAATATTAATTTAATTATTTTAAATAGTAATATTTTTACCTTAAATTTTAACCAAGAAGAAAACTCTTTTCTATGAAAAGTCTCCCTCCTTCACAAAGATAAATAATGATGCTTTCTATTTATCATTGTTTTATGTTCCCTATAGATAAAAAATATGAATAGTTTAGAAGATATATATGTAAGACATACATATTCAATTTAGTTACCTGATGTAGTCATCGAACAAACCACAGTTGAACAAAACTGTGCGATGTACCATCTCTCGCTCTTCATGGATTAATGTACTCAATGTATGTGATCCAGGGATTCCTCATGTTTGACGAAGTAATGGAAAACTGGTTTCAATTTTCTCATACTATTCTTCTTTATTTCTCATTGGTCTGTTCATTCTTGTAGTAAGATCAGACAAATACATTGAGCATAAATCCATACATTCTTGAGCCAAGAAACCATTCACGATTGAACCTTCAGGATGATTCTTGTTTTGGACATAAGACTTTAATGTGTACATATTTATTTCAGTTGGATACATCCAATGAAAAGAAACAGGTCCTCCAAGAAGTATTTCAGTGGGAATATGGATAGTCATATGCAACATGCATATGAGAAATGATGGAGGAAATATTTTCTCCAACTCACACAAAATTAATGGGGCATCTGTCAATATTTTTTTCAAGAATGACTTGGACAACTTTTTAGCACACATATTTCTAAACAAATGGCACAACTGAACAACAGTCACCCTTACATTATTGGAAAAAAGATGATAGATTGCTATTGGAATCAACTCATGTAGAAGTACATGATAATCATGAGTCTTCAATGATTTTAGCTTCAACTCTCTTCTGTTGACCCATTTAGATATGTTGCTTGAATAGCCATCAAGAACTCTAATAGTCTCTAATACTTCTAGAAATTGTTTTTTTTCATAGGTGTCATCACATAAGAAGCACATGGAACTTTCCATTTATTTTCACTGATATGCACATGATGCAATTTTGGTTTGATGCCCCAATCCACCAAGTCATGCCGAGACTGTAAATCATATTTTGTCTTTCCCTTAACATTTAGATGTATCGAAAGCAACATTTCACATATATTCTATTCAATGTGAATTACATCTAAGTAATGACATAACGAATTGGTTGACCAATAAGGAAAATAGAAAAAGATACTCCTCTTCCTCCAATTGTAATAGGCTTAAGTGGAAACATTATTTGTCTTTCCAGATTTCATTTGACCCTTCCTGAATGAAAAACCGAAATCTTTCACTTCATTAAGCACATCAGTTCCAGACATACGCTGGTGGGGATCATCGGTCTCTGTGGTATTATCAAATCTTTGACAATTATTTCTATATGGATGGTCCATTGGAAAGAATTGTCGATGTCCCATTAAACTGAAACTACATCGATTTTTCAGTCTTCAGGATCATGTATTCTATATACAAATAGGACATGATAGTTTTCCCTTCGTGCTCCATCCAGACATCATTGCATAAGCCAGAAAATAATTAATTGTACACATAAGAGAAACACACATATGAAATATATCTTTTGAACATGCATCATATGTGCGCACACCCACATCCCAAAGAAGTTTCAACTCTTTTATTAAAGGTTTCATTTATTCGTCAATATCAATGTCGGGATCCGAAGGGCCAGATATGAGTATACTTATGAAATTGAAAGCTTTTTTCATACACAACCATGGGGGAAGATTATAAATGTGTATAAAAACTTGCCATGTGAAGTGCGAAGTAATAATCTGCCCAAATGGATTAAAACCATCACATGAAAGACCAAGCCTCACATTATGCACATCAACTACAAAATCATGATATCTAGAATCAAATCTCTACCATGAAAATCCTTCTGCACAGTGAACTAAATCATCATTAGTCTTATTTCTCTCGAAATCATTCCATCTCATTTTTATTGATATGTCATCAGACATAAAAAGACTATGGAGACTGGGGATCAATGGAAAGTGCCACATTACTTTCTGTGGAATGAAGGATAGTTTTCCATAAGATTTTGACTTCCAGAAGGATGTGTCACATTTTATACAATCATTTTGTTCAGCAGTTTCCTCCCAGAATAAACTTCAATCTGTTGAGCAAGCATGAATTCTGTTTCTTGAAAACCCAAGTTCCTCAACTATCTTCCATGCCATATAGTGGTTTGGGGGAATATTTGCATCATCTGGAAGTAAATACTTCAATAACGTAAGAATGTAATCTATTTCTGTTTTAGAAATCCCATAAATAGTTTTCCCATGAAACAACCGGATTAAAAATTCCAGATTTTTCATTTTATCGCACTGTCGATATACTGGATTCATGGAAGCATAATTCAATTTTTTCACCCTTACAATATCATCATTTTCATTATACGCATCATGTGTGCTCATATAGAAGTCTTATTGGGTCAGAATATTTTCTTTTTCATGATGACGAATAAATGTAAACTGATCATCTAATAAATTCTCCATTCCAGTCCTTTCATTTCGATCATCAGCAATGTGAGATTTCATTTTCTCCCTATTATGATACCACACAAAGTAGTTTGCTTGAAAGCCATATTTGGTTATGTGGTTGCTTAATTCTTCACAGCTCAACCAAGGTCCTACATCACAATTGGAACATGGGCAGTGTATGCGACCACTATCTGAAGCATTGTGAAATGAAAAATCTAAAAATATCTCCAAATTGTTTTGAAAATTGTTTGAGATCTGATCGGTTTCATACATCCAACTTCCATCCATTCTGTAAAAAGAACTGTTATAAGTCATTTATTCATAAACAATTCAATAATATTGAAGTTTAATAGAAAATATAATTAAGTAAACGATAAAGGAAGAAGATTCTAGTTAATTTAGTGAACTATTAAAACAATGTAAAGATATACTAATTGATTTACTTCAGATGGATTTATAGGGAGGAAGGAGTTCCCACCCTATGTAAAGAGAGAGGCCTCTAGTTTAGAATCCAAGTGGGACTTCCCCAAGGAATCCTAAATCATAATCACTATGAATCCAAGGTATATTTCCTCAAGTTATTTTAAACAAAATCATCATGAATCTAAGGGTATTTTCAAATGGAATTAAAAGATATATTTTTAACATGAATCCTTGGTTGGTTTCTTCAAGGAATTCCGAATCATTAATCAAATAAAAAGTACTCAAAAATAAAAATAAAATTTATTTCTATTCATTTTTATTAGGTCTCACATAAGATGCACATGCCTTAGGTCCCATTATGTGTTATATGAATACCAAATCATTCACTCATGTTCAATAACTCATTATTAGCACCTCTATGGTCATACCTTTCATGACACAATTAGTTCCCCAAGTCAAAAGCATCCCATGGGTGGATAAAGTTTAGTCATCTACACTAATAGGTTGTTCATGGCTTGTAAAAAGGTTTAATTTCATAAAGTATAGAAAAAACATTTATTTTTAAATTTTAGATTAATAATAAAGTATGTTAATGATAACAAGATTAGTGAATTAAACTTGTGACTTATCTAACATTGTTATGGATGTCTACAAATGACATCATGGCTAGTGAAAAGCACCCCACCATCATAAAAGTGAGTATTGTCCACGAAAGAGACATAATATACAATGTACAGTGAGAACCATATTTAATTGAACCTAAATTTATATTAGTACAGTCATATTAGGAAGCCAATTATCACTCATGACTAACCATTCCACTATAAACAATCTAGAGTGTATGACTTTTCTATTTGATCTCCACAACATCATCACACATTCTTACCATGATGTGAATCATGTGGAATATGGATGATATTAACACAAAATTCCCAGAAATACCAAGCCTTCTAAGAACTAAAAATTTATGGATGATATTAACACATAATTCATTTTCAATCAAATTTGACTCACTCTACTAATTATCCCTATAGACCAAACCCATACTATAATAACTATATGTGTGACACTGTCAAAGCCTAACACACACACCCAAATCAACCAGAAAACAAAATTCATACACACCCAAATCAAAATAGAAAACCAAAACAGTAGATGGAGAACATTAAAATGAATGTATCACTTACAGATTAGAAGTGTATAACTTACATATTATAAGTCTAGAACTAAGGAATTCACCAAATTTTAAAAAGAATACATTTTCATTTAAATCCCATTTTTTCAATCCAAACACATTTGAATGAAATCATTTTCCATTACAAAATATTTTTCACCATTAATTTTCACTCATAAAAAATGATACTGAAACACGACACAACTCCTAGAAAATTACCGAAGTGATGAACTAATGGTCATGACATACCTAGTGACATGGTTGTGAGTCATAAACCAACTAAGAACCACCAAGCATGGTGGATATTGAACTGTGTACTCAGACTCTATATAGTTCAATAATTCATTTGAGATCAAGGCATAACAATTTATCTCCTCCATTTTACCCCCCCAAACAATACTAAAACAAAAAAAGACACCGAAACTAGAATACCCAATTAAAATCAAGGATTATAATGGGAAATATTTCACGTTGTTATTCCCGTGACTAAATATAGGGTTTCCACTGTAGGATTTCTGCTTCTACGCTTCACCGAAATGAAAACATAAAACCAAAATAGTAGATGAAGAATAATAAAATGAATGTATACTTATAGATTAAAAGTGATGAACTGAGAAATTTTTAAGATCGAATAATTTTTGGCAATAGGGTAAACCAAATCCTTCTCAGCTTTTGTTTAGTGCTGCAGTCGCATGGAATGGGGGCACCCGAGCCTCTGCCTATTTGGCTCCAAACATTCCCAATGATTTTTAAAAACTGTTGGGATATAATTCCTTTACCTATGGTTTTTTAAAACTGATGGTATATTATCATTAACAATACTCTATAACAACAGTTTTATTGAACCATTGGTATAGATTAGAAATTTACCAACGGTTTTGTAAAACCATTGGTAAAATCTAATTATAACAAGCCTTTACCAATGGTTTACTCACACCATTGGTAAAAGTAATGTACACCAATGGTTTAAGCAAACCGTTGGTATATAGGCATTGGTAAAACCTCCCATTTCAGTAGTGTGCGGTTCAGGGCTAAGTGGTGGATTATGGGTATGGATAATAGATGTAAGTAGTCAATCAATGCAATAAAGAGTGCGAACTACTACTTAGACAACACACTTAAGGGAGAGATGTGATAGCCAATCCACACAACAACACACTTGGGTTGAGGCATAGAATTGGGGAATTTGTGACCTTGGATCACTAATCTTACTTATAGATTGACAAGGAAAGAATACATAAGAGAAAGAAGAAAAAATCGAGATAATCCCCACACAATAGAGAGAAACAATGCATAAGCTCTCAAATGAATCTTGAATGAAAATAGAATTCCATAGGGTGGATATTTATAGACAAGGGGTGATACAATAGTCAAGGATCTAATATCCTAAAGTCATAAAGGCTAAACCTACCTTCCCCCTTAAAGTCAAAAAGATAAAATCTAATAAAGTCTTTTGGAAAGGTAGCACACAACTTTACAACTATAGCCCTCCAAATTTGACTTTGAGTGCATAGCCCATAGAATTTGACTTTGGTGTCGAAAGATGCCATTTCTATAATCTTCCATGTGGGAAAGTCATCCAAATTTATGCAACCATGTGGGCCAAGATTTAAACATCAATTTTGGGCTTGAATAAGTTATAGTATAGGACCATTTTCTCTATCCATGCAAGGCAAGATTCATTGGGCCTTTAATGAAGAAAGATGCACGCCCATTGTAGCATTGAGCATCTTTAATCTCCCTCGCATCATTGGGCCTTGAAAATCCAACTCTTCCTCCCACGGAATCGACTCGATGCCTTTAATATGTTTCTCATCTGAAAGTGGTCTGATTTTTGTTTTAATAGTTATTAGTGATGGAGGTGTGTGGCAGTGGTAGTATGGTGATGGTTATAGGATGTAGTGGTGTTTTATCAATGTAAACCTTTTAGGATGGTCTTTTGCGTGTCAATATACATGATTTAATTTCTTATAGTTTCTTTATGCACCTACCCAAGTCAGATAACCTTAATGTAAAATAAATGTTTTTGGTTTAGAGTGTTTTAATGAACATATCAACTAGTGATAATGGATGGATTGCTATCCCCTCTTCCCTGATCTCTATTATAGGTGTGGTATAGTGCATTGGCTATGTGGATGATGTGGTAAGATATGGTGTGGGCTGTGCATCATAGGAGGAGGGAACATGGTTGATGTCCTTAATGTTCACAAAACCCTATTGTATTGGATATGTGATGTGTTCATTGTAAGATTTGGTGTCTGAGAACCAACTATGAGTATTTTGGATTACATGTATATTAAAAGAAGCGAGTATTAATTAAAACATATTTTAACATATTTTGGAGAGTTCTCTATTAATTTAATGTAACAATGTCCTATAGTATCTATCACATTGAAAAATGGCACAACAATTCCCTACATTAACGAGAACCTTGAAATTCCATGATTATATTCTTAAACCTTTTTTTGTGTAGTAATATAACATTCTATAATGGGATATGTAGTATTTTACCAGTATGGTGTGTGTACTCATAAGAGGATGAAACTTTATCTCATGAAGTTCCCACATGGTAGTCTCTATAATGGGAAATTAGGTGAACAAACCTACATATAGGAAATCCACATATTACTATGTCAGTGGATTTTCCTATTTATAAGACTGTGAAATGATCCTTATACATTCAGATTATTTTTAATGCATATCATGAACTAGTAACCTTTATGTATTTTTGTAAACTATGATGACATATTTTGTTTAAAAGTTGGGTTTAATGTGTGCATCATAGATGATATGTCATTAATGAATAATTTGATGGTGGATTTTCCCCTAATATTTCCATAGAAATTAATATCTCAACACTTTGATTAAAAGGGAATTATATCATTAAATTCCAGGGACACGGTGTAACGATGAATTAATTTTTGATAGTCATAGATATGCATATCAATCATATAGGTTAATTCCATGGGTTTGCAGTTTTCCTGATGAGGTATTATGATAAAAATATTATATTATAAAATGAGTTTTTGTATGTGGTTTTTTCATCATGAAATATTTTCTTCCTCTGTGGTTGTCTTCACTCATTGCTAGATAGTAATCTTGTACATTGTTCAAGCCCACTTAATACCACTAAGGAAGAGGCCTATAGGGTCACACACAAAGTATTTCCTCTGATCTCAATAAAATATTATTTATATTTAATAATTGGAATAAATATTATTTTCCAGACTGAGAGTTAATATTTATTCAAGATTTTTTGAATGATCACTAATATTAAATAAATAATTATTTATAAGGTAGCTATTTAATTACATGAATATATAATATTTATTTATCTCCTGTTGTTGATGCTGTAATAAATAAATATTTATTTATTAAATATGTAATTTATTTAGGTATGTGAATGTTAAATAAATATTTATTCACTAGTGTATGAATAGAAAAATTATATATTTATTGAATGAATAAGTATTTAATAAAAATATTTATTTGGGTATTCGATAAATGCATAGGAGGATGAGAAAACCAAGATTTGGTCTGATAATAAATATTAATTTCCATGACCATAAAATAATATCTATTACTATGCCAGTTAGCACACATCATAGAATAAAATAATAAAATTACTTTACTACATTTCATGGGGTTTCATTGGGATTAATAAATTATTAAAGGTCATTATCAAATAATTAAATACTAAACCCAAAATCTAGGTCTATAAATAGATAGTTATCACATTATAGAGAATTTTAATTATTATTCCCAATAGATTACTCTCAAGATCTTATTCCTTCTCTTATCATCTGTTGAACGAGAAGAAAAATGGAGATTCTTTCAAGAATGAATTAATGTGAAGTGATCAAAACTGAAATATGAAAGATGATTAGTCAGTTATGCTAGCAACTAGAAATTCATCATCTTTGTTCAGATATTGAAGGGGCCCATGTGGATCACCACTAGAGAGGATTTACTTTGGGTCCTTACAACGTAATGATGATACATCGATTAGGTTATCATGGTAAACATCTACAATAAATAGAGATCTCATGATGGAGGTAACCCTTCTTATAGTGCATAAATTAATTCTAAAATTGACATGAAAATATATTGTTTTGGTTCTTGAATTTTTTAAATATTCTTCATAAAAATTTTCCTTGGTCATGAAATTTACATCTTGTACATCAAAAATGGTTTCTCAAAACCATCAAAATTCAAGTTGAGGATTGGCCTTATAGGCACTTCCACTATGCCCGAAACCATCAACTGGTATTAGAGTGATCACGTTCAAATTTATAATCAGTTTTTTGATCATTTATCATTACAAATTTAAAAGTTAAATTTTATTTCATGTTTTGTTTTTTATTATCTTTACATCAAGATATATTCTTCCCCTATTTTTTCTTACTTATATATAACCAAGATTGTTTAATAATTAATGAAGATCATATCAGAATAACCATCTAAATGTTCCAAACTTTTTTTGAATAACATTGGGTTACACAACCTGTTCTTGTTTGTTATATGCCATGTATCCTCATTTATATTATTGATACACCCATGTGTTCTCCAGGTTATCATGTCATAAATACACAAAACATGAATTAAATTCACCACATGCTGACTAGACTTGGTAGAACATGATAGTTTTGAAGTCAACGCTGTATAGATTTCCTAAACATAGTTTGGACAATGTTTTTTGCTACTAAAAACACTTCATGAAGATGTGTCATGAAAGTAATATACAATGTGAATTTAATAAATGATGAATTCATGATTATATCCATGAAACTTTTAGTATACATAATTATCCTTCCAATATTCCATGTACCTCATAAATGTCGGTGATAAGTACACACTGAGTATTCAAGCATGTATTAAGGATATCCAGTGAAGTAAAATTCTCACATTGTAGCTAGCCTTCATATGTTGTGTACATTGTATTTTTATAAAAAAATATCAAATTTAATTAGTTACTCTATTAAACTTCATATAATTGAGTTTCATGAGTCATTAAATTTAAAATACACATAGTTCGTTAGGTTTTTTATTATATTAAATGTTTAATTAATTTATTATAATATTCAAAACTATAAGTCATGTATGAATTTTTCATACTAGAGACTCGGTGTGGATTAAATCATACATAAAATGTAATTTTCATGTGTTATGAATGTCATTAATTTGATGTAATTACTTGAAATTACAATAAATTCATGTATGTAATATTTCTTGTGAGTGCATTGTATACAACAAGGACTACACTGAGAAGTTCAGACAGCTACTGACCGTGTTTCTTCCAAGTAAAAAATTATTTAATATTTTATTAAATATAAAATAAAATAAAATAGTTTATTTTATTTAAAATCATAGTGTATGGAAATCTAAAGGATAATTTGAAGGAATAAGATAAAATGAATTAATTTATTAATAAAATAATTAACTGTATTAATTCAAAAATGTTTTATCTTATTATATAATTATTTGAAATAATTTATATCAAGATGTTTTAAATACATAGTAATTGCAAGTTTATAAAAAATCTTGATATTTGACCAGAACTATTTATGTGTTAGCTTTACTTAATTTAATTTCATTTCATTTGTTGGAAATTATTTATTATTAAAGTAAAAATGATGACTTGTGTATCATCCCACCCTCATTAATTATATAGGACTTGTGTGTCCATGATTGTTTTATATAATTCCCATTAACCAATCCTTTGGTTCCCCTCACCTAAATTTGAGTTATAAGAACATATTGAGTAAAATATATATTTGATGGCTCATGGAGAAAGTTAAAGACAAAACCAAGAAGAAACCAACCCAGGAAATATGGAGGTGGACATTTGGAATGCTACATCTCATGTCAATACCAACACAATATGTTTTCCCATATGTTTATTTGTTGATTTATTTTTTATCAATAAATAAACCATTATATATGATCTTTATCTTGCCATTTTTTTCCTATGAAAGATTTATTTTATGGATGCAAGGATGTTATCACATTAATTAAATGGACAATATGAAAAGATAGAGCTAAAATAGAAGGATTGTACATAAATTTTTTATCACTACATGGTTAATCCTTCAAGTAAAATCCACTTAACAGTAACAAGACATTTAAATGATAAAATATAATAATTTACACAAAATAAACAAAAAAATCCATCATGTTAATTTAAAGTTATTAAGACTTACATCGTCTAAATTAAGATGAAACCATTGTAAAAGTGTTGGTTTGTCCTCAGTCGGGTGAAATTTTAATTATCTGGGATTCATAAATATGATAGTGGGAAAACTTAAACTAATACATATTTGTTTCAACGGAATTAGTCTATCCAATACAATTTTGGAGTCGAGTGTTGTGAAAATTCGTTTCACAGTTTCTTGATTCGGGGGTCCACTCAATAACTCAAGGAGCTTCCCATTTGCAGATAGAAATAAATCCTACCAAAATACATTCATATAAATTTCAGGTCATTTTCTGGATGATAAAAAGGTAAATTGGTATCATTTCCACTCGACCGGGAATTCTGAGTTCAATGGAGAGGGCTGTTGAGACTTGATAAAATAGTGGGAGACTTAATAAAAATAAAATTACTATTACTCATTACATAATTTATTATCAAAAAAATTAATAATAATCTTCGTTATTATTATATAAAAACAACAAGTTACTCAACCACATTATCCCAAGGATCAATTCTGAATAAATATCACAACCTAATTTGAAGTAACTTCCAGGAATTGTTCACATGCCTACATGTGGTATTGTTCCATGAACGGAAGTCTTATATGCCATAATCCTTAATATTTGATTGGAATGCTAATGAGTAATGTTTAGATGAGTTCTATATCTATGAAAAATAGTTAAATGATGTATTATATATTTAGTGTTTAATGCTATCATCCATGTATAGATAACCCATGAAGTCGTAAAAAACATGGATTCCTATAGAATACTCTAGAATCTCCATGATCTTTATCATGAGAGAAGAAGATAGGAATATTTTGAAATATCAAAGGTGATATTTATGAGAAATATTAGAGAAGGTGTGCTAGATGGGCATCACATTATCAAACCTATTAGCTATACTGAGCACCTAAAGGTTAGAGGGTTTAAGCTACCCAATTAACTCTACACTGATCTAACTCTTTCATCACTCATTAAAAGATTCTCTATTTTTATTGTTAATTTCAATATAAAAAATATAGATAAGTGTTTCTTAAATCTTCTCACTCTACTTCACCAAGTTGATAAGGTTATGAAGCATGAAAATCCTTCTATCATTATGGCGAATAAAAATAAAGGGAAGGTTAAGAGCTCCAAAACTAACTCCAAGTCTAAATATTCTTCACAAAATCATTCTAAGAAGAGTAGGATCAAATGAAAAGAAAGGGACAAATATGCTATCTGCTTTTTATGTGGAAATAAAGGACATCAGAAGGAAAAAACACATAGACTAAGAAGAAATGGGGATCTTCCGATGTGTTCATTATCAAGTGTAATCTTTCCATTTCGAAAATTTTTCTATTATATACAGCATGGGGTTCTCACATATGTATTCAAATATAGGAACCAAGTAGATTCCTAAAGATTTACCAAGGAGAGGTTGATCTGCGCGCAATTAATGAAGCCATAATTTATGATATGAATATCAAGGACTACCACCTCATGTTTCTAATTAGAATGATCTTAGTTCTAAAATATTGTTACTATATACCATCCATATCCAAAAATTTATTTCTATATCCACAATCAATAAAAATGGATTTATATTCAAATTTTGTATATGTTTTTCTTCTTTTATAAAGAAATCATTTTTTATGGTAATAAATATTTGAGTAATTGTCATTATGTTTTGGGTTACACAAACCTAGTAATGGTGATCGATAATAAAAATAGTTCACATGACTCATACCACACCAAAATTCAACATCACAATATAGGTCGGGTAAATGAAAAGTGTTTTACCATAATACACCAAGATAGATATTTGGATTAATTTGAGCTGAAACCATGTGGTTTATATCAAACATGTTTTGAAGGAAAAATTACAAAATCACCATTTAGTTGAAAAGGTGAAAGGGGTAAAAAGCTTCATGAATTGGTTCATACCAATGCGTGTGAACCATTTCCATTTGAAGCTAGGGGTAGGTTCTTATATATAATAAAATTTATTAACGATTTTAGTAGATATGGATATGTATAATTAATTAGGTATAAGTTAAATTCTATTGATAGATTCAAAGAATAAAAAAATGGATTTTAGAACCAAATTATTAATAAGATTAAGAATATCTAATCTGTACATGGTGGATAATATATTAATTAATACATCATTGATTATTTATGGGAGTTTAAGATTGTATCACAAATCACGCCTCTTTATACACCATAATGGAACAATATAGTTGAAATGTGGAACCACACCCTTTTGGATATGGTTAGATCAATAACGAGCCATAAAAGTCTTCCATTACACTTTTATGGATACAAATTACAAACAATAACACACATTCTATACAGAGTTCCATAAAAAGTGAAAAAATATATTGCATATGGGATTTGGTAACGAACCTGTGTTTTTTCAAATATGAGTGTGGGGATGTGAAGAATTTTTAAGTCTATTTCTAGAAACATAATATCAATTTGATGACCTCTATGTAACTTTATAGGATACGCTATGGAATGAAGGGGATATTACATATTTAACCCCTCAGATTAGAAGTTTGTGGTTGACTGACATCCCACATTCCTTGATAGTGATCATATATAGAAAAGATATTGTGAGAGTAAGATAGACTTTTATGAAGTCATGGATTAATATAAACAAGATTTGAAACAAAATTTGACATAAGAATATATTCCATAAGTCCCTACGGAAGAGGATTGTCCAGAGATACAAGCACTGCGTAAGAGTATGAGAGAGGTTAGGGAACCATAATGATATGGTTTTCTAGTCATTGGGGATTGAGAGTAATTATTTGTTGATAATAATGATCCTATAACCTACAAGGTAGCATTAAGTGGCACAAAATCTAAAAAATAGAAACAAGCTATGAAGTATGAAATGGATTCCTTGCATCAAAACCAAAAGTGGGTTTTGATAAATACTTTAGTGGATGTAAATACCATTAGTTGAAATTGGGTATTCAAGAATAAAATGGACATGGATGGAAAATTCAGTACCTATAAAAAATGACTGGTTGCAAAATGGTTCAAACAGTGTCTAGGCGTAGACTAAGAAGAAACCTTTTCAAAAGTTTCTATACTAAAATAAATTAAAATTATAATTCTCATAGAAACTTACCATGACAATTAGATTTTATATATGGATGTCAAAATATATTTCCATTATATGATCCTTTAAGAAGATGTGTATATCACACAACATGAAGTGTTTGTGACTCCAAAGTATTCCAAAAAAGTATGCAGGTTACATAGATCCATTTTTGGATTAAAGTAATCATCCAAGTCATGGAACATTTAGTTTGATTAAGATATAATGGAATAAGGCATTATATTGAATGAATGTGAGACATGTGTCTATAATATGATTAATAGAAGTGTGGCCATTTTCCAAATAGTTTATATTGATGAAATATTGATTATTGGGAATGAAATAGTAGTATAATAGTATGTTAAAGTCTAGTTGAATGCATGTTTATCTATGAAGGATTTAGGTGAATTTCTATACAATCTCAAGATCAAGATACATCAAGATATATCCAAGAAGATAGTTGGACTAAGTCAAAGTTTATACATTTTAATGATATTGAAGACATTTAGTATAGAATAATCCAAGAGGGGATTGTTTCCAATGTCACATGGAATTTATCTTTCCAAGAAAATGTGTCCTCACACACATGAGTAAATAGGGAGGATTTCATGAACTCCATACATGTTACCGATTAGGTCAGTCATGTATACTATTCTATGTACTAGTATAAATGTTAGTTATGTCGTAATCCTGGTAAGAAGATATCATGTTATCTCTGGTGATCACTATTGTATGGCATCGAAGGACATCCTTAAATTTTTTAGGTGTACTAAAGATATGTTCCTTATATATGGTGGAGATGAGGAGAAAGTCATTAGAGGTTATGCAGATTGATGTTTCTAAATAGATCAATATGATATGAAATCTTAGTTGGGATACATATTTACTCTCAATGGAGGTGTTGATATATTGAAGAGCACAAATAATGTTTTGGTCTCTAATTCTATAATAGAGGTTTAGTATATTACAACTTATGAGGCAGCTAACGATGCAATTTGGAGTCGTAATTTCATGTAAGAGATTTAAGTTGTGAATATATGTAAAGACCATATCATACTCTATTGTGATAATACTATAGTGTTGCATCTTGAAAAGGTGACAAGGTCACATCACTGGAAGAAGCATATACTTCAGAAATATAATATCTTGAGGGATTTTTCTTAGACATGTGATGTTTTAGGGAGTAGAGTTTCCAAGGAAGAAAATATTGCATACCCCTTGAAAAAAACCTTAACTCTGTAGAAACATGATCATCATGTGAGAGCTAGTAGATTGAATGTCCTCAGTAATCGGATAAAGTCCAACTAGGAGGGTATTGGTGATGGTGTACTAGAATAAACTATATGTACTTTTGATTGGATTTATATTCAAATAAATCAATATTAATTAAAATATCTTATTATATATCATTCATAGTTCTACATAACATTAATGTAATAATGTCCCAGAGTATTTGTCACATTGAAAAAGAGAATAAAAGTTTCCCACTATGATGAGAACTTTAAAATTCTATGATGATATTCTTAAAACCTATTTTATGGTTTGATGAAATTCCTTAAAGGAAACATATCATGTTGGATGTTAGTTATGAGTACTCGTAAGCATATGAGACTTTATCTCATGAAGTTCACACTTGGTGGTCTCCAAAATGGGAGATTATTAGAAGAGACCCACCTATAAGAAATTCACATATTTATGTTTAATTGGGTTTTCTTTCCATAGATCATGTGTAATGATACTTAGGCATTAAGATAATTATTAATGAAAATCATGACTTGAAAAATTTGATTTATTTGTGCAAACCCGGATGAGACAGTTCATAGAGAAATTGGGTATGCTGGGTGTGTCATTAACGATATGTTATTAATGAAAAATTCATAAAGGGTGTGTTTATTCATTATTCATGGAAGTTGATATCACATCCCTTTGATTGAAATAGAAATATCATACTAAATTTCATAGAGGTGGTGTAACAACTAGTTTATTTTGGATAGTCAAAGAAAGACATATCAAACATATAGGTTGATGAAACAAGTGTGCAACATCTCTGATGAGGTATCATGAAAAATAGATTATATAAAACAATGAGCATTTTCATGTTGTTTTATCATTGTTGAATATCTTATTCCCCTATGGGGTCCTTGAAGCATTTATATATAGTAGTCTTGGACTTTATGAAAGCTTTCCTAATGCCGTTGAGGAATATTCCTATAGCATCACACACATAGTGTTTCATTTTATCATAGTTAAATATTATTTATATTTAGTTATTGGAATAAATATTATTCTACATATTGAGGGTTAATATTTATTAAATATTTATTGAATGATCACAAATATTAAATTTAAATTAATTCACAAGGTAATTTTTCAATTATGAGAATATGTAATATTTATTTATCTCTTATTATTTTCACCGTAAAAAATAATTTTTTATTTATTAAATAATAAGTTATTTAGATTTTTGAATTTTAAATAAGTATTTATTACTATTTTTTTGAATCGAATATTTATTTATTTATTGAAAGAATAAAAATATTATAACAATATTTAGTCAAGTATTCAATACATTTCGAGATGGATGAGCGGACCAAGATTAGGTCTGGTGATAAATATTAGTTTGCAGGACCATAAAATAGTATTTATCATGGTTTTAGTAAGCGCACACAATAGAATAAGATAATATTATAATTTTATTTCATCATGTGAGGTTTCTCAAGTTTTAATAATTTATTAAGGGCCCTTGTAAATTTAATTATGTATAAACCCTAACCCTAGTTCTATAAAGAGACTATTATATCATTATAGAGAATTTTAATTATTGTGCATAACAGATTACTCTCAAGATCTTCCTCTTCATCTCATACACTAAAGAATGTGTTGAACAAAATAAATTCCTTTAATCCTGAAAGAATGTGGAACTATCAGAGATTCATTACAAAAGAGGATCAATCATCCATGCTATAACTCAATGATGCATTGGCATTGTTTGGAGATCAAAGAAGCACATATGGATCACTGGTAGAGGGTCTCTACTTTGGGTCCTCACAATGCAATGACTCTAAATTGATCAAGTTAGACATATCAATAACATCAATTAAGAATGTTCTCAAGATTGAGGTAACATTTTATATAGTTCTTGAATAAATTATAAATTGGACATGAAAATATCTTCTATTGGTTTTTGAGTTGTATTTTTCAATATTATTCAAAAAAAAATTCATTGGTTATGACATTTACATCTCGTTCATTGTGAATGATTCATCGAATCCTAAAAACACTGAGTTGTCCATTGACCCAATAAGTAATTCTAGTGCACCAAAAACTATCATGGATGATATTTGATACATGAAAGTGGATATGTAATGATATGTATATTGATTTTTGTATGGTTTTTATTATGGTATGGATGGAATGATTCTAGCCTAAAAATGTTAAACCCTATGTATGTTTTGGGTAGGTAGGTTTGTGACCTGAACCACATTAATTTTGGAGAGATTGAGGAAAAGAGGTTTGATGTTGGGGTATGAGAAAAAACAATTAGTGGATAAGTGGTTGAAATCCACTTGTTTTTATATATTCTTAACATTATGTTATTTCTCATGGATGTGATAATTGGTGAATAAGACTCAGTGAGGCTGGGTGATAGTTGGCTTGATAGGTGATGGTTTATTCTGCTTTTTTTCAGTTGAGTGTTAGTATACTTCTTCCACATTTTCATGAGAGGTCTTGAGTATGATCAAACTTAGTATACATGTTTTTTATCAACCCTATATATATATACTATATTTAGGTTCCCATGATTAGTTTGATGACCAAGCTATACAGTACTTGCTTGAATCTTGGGATTGGATGTGGAGTCACTTCCTATGACATTTATTTGGTATTTTATATTCGTATTTGTATTTTTTCCATATTACTTCATTATAGGATTAATTTAGATATTTTCTTATTTATATATTGAAGTTTTTTAGTTATTTATCTATGTATTACTTAAATATTTGATGATAATTCCTCTTATTTTCATGTTTTATACCACTAGTTCCTATCGTCAACCTAGGGCCTATTAAAGATGGGCCTTATGAGTCACTCTCATCTTCACTACAGGACCAAGAGAGTTTCTTAATTGGGGGAGTTCATGATTATTTGGACCAATATTTTCCTGTTTTTTTTGAACATTTAGTTAAGCATAATTAATAGCATGGTTTGGAAATTATTATTTTTGAAAAAAGTTGGGTTAGGTTATTTGTATAGTTTGATACAAAAGTAAGAAACCATTAAAAACTAATTAAACATTTACATTTTTCTTTCTTTTTCTATGTTTTGGGTTCCAAAAATTTAAGATGTGATTATTAGGCCCTAAAGGGAATTCAGAAAATATTTATAAAGTATTAGAGAGCTTAAAAAACTCATTTTAATTTGAAAGGAATGTGATTCTTAAAATCATATTGGGTAAGAGTTTAGTTGTTTAATATTTAAGTAAACTTCATAGTGATTGAAAAGGGTTTTGATTATTTTTAGGATGGGAGATTAGTGATAAAAAATTAAAGAGTTCTAGATGATCCTAAATATTATAATAGATATACTATGTTTAAGTTGTTTTTCCTCGCTATGTGAGTGGATTAACTTTTGTGATAATTGATGGGATTTATCTATTATGGAATTTTATTGTCTTTAATTATTTATAGGTGATTTTTTCCTTCTTGTGACATCCTTGATTCAATTAGGTGGATTATAAGAAAACCATTAACTCATTTTGGGTATTATTATGATCAATTACTTCATAGGGCTTAGGTTATGTGTGTCAAAGGGTAGATTATTGAACCCCATGAGATATAGATATATTTTCATGATAGGTTACTGAATAAACAGAATGTGACTAAGAAAATGAAAATCATTCCCTATTAATATAAAACATAGATCAGGGTGGAGGCACATCCCAATTTTCAAGTGTATTTTGAACTTATAAGAGATATTATGTCACATCCCAACCTATTGAGGCCCCACATGGGATAGTGAAATATCAAAATCATCACCCCAAGACTACCTATAATATGTTAGGAGATGGTGACTAGCACCGAATAGTAATTACACACATACGGGAGGACCTGTCCAAATGCACCTATATATACACACAAGCATATGTATCAAAACATACTGGAGTAAATCGGAAAATAAAAATTGAGAAATATGAATTTCACACACAACCTATAGAATCCCACAAAAAAATGTAAATACATATCCAATTAAAGATGAAAAAATATATACCTAATAACCAATAATAATATCCAACCAGATTAGAAGAGGATAAATAGACTTATCACTTAACAACCAATCTATCCACAATCCTGATACCACAACCACTATACACCACTATAAACTAATCACACAAGGAACCCCTAAATATCTATCATATAACATGTCATTTTTATAAGAAAAAACATGTGTGGTAAGATCCCATCCATGAGTGAGTATATACATACCCAGTATGAAACCTAGAAATCATGAAGAAGAAAATAATTAAAGATAAAGTAATATAAAAACCATAACCAAATAGGTAAAGGTGAGGTAAATCACCCAAATATTATCATAGAAGGATACACATCCTAGAGTATGAACACAAACCAATAGGCATCTAAATCAACTCATCATCCATAGCATCTGATCTAGAAGACTCATACAACATCATGATCATTCCCATAAATGATGATTGAGTATACCATCCCCTTTGGTATGGGTGAATTAGAAACAACATTGGAGTATTCCTATCCCATATGATAACTATGGATGGAAAAATAATAACTCCATAGATAGAGGATCCTTACAACATAAATTTGGGTGAAATTCTAACTCTATTTGAGTCCATAAAGATAGGATCCATATCCTATTATCACATGGGTGGAACAATGACTACTTAAGAGGTTCCCTGTCCAAACATGTGAGACTCAAAATCTTCCTAGGAATGAAGAGGGTAATATCTATTTATAGTCATAGTTCCAAGAAAAAGGGTATACACAATATGTAGTATCATCACATGGCATGTCATGTCCACAGAGGCACTCAACATGTTCATTCACTGCATGAGATGGTTGCTCTCTAAAATACATAGTGTGTGGCCCATCACATATAGTGTTTGGGGACACACGAGTCACTGGGAATATACCCCTCGACACAGACTGATCTGATATAGTAGGTGTGACATGATGTGTGACTCAGCCACATGAATGTGTGATATTTATATCCTCTATAACCCTATCCTCCATAAAAATGAGAGATACATCATGTGATCTTATGAAATATAAGCCCTATAGTCTTTAATTTTATAGAAGTCCCACTTGATAATGAATATTCTGAATTCTCCACCTCCTTTAATGATTCTGGATGTAATGATATGGAGAACCTCCACACCCATGTTTAACATCATCAATGTCTAGACATAAGTTGGATTTCAAACATTTTTTGTTGGAAAAAGAAATCGTTGATGCCTCCCATTGCTACACCAGATTATAAAATAGGCATAAGTAATTATTGATATGAATTTAGATATTTATGACCAGTCCTATAAAAATTCTCAACCAGATATGATAAATATGTAACATCAATATGCGGAACTCCCAATCAATCATGCAACAAAACCGGTTCTCAGAAAATTTTCGAACCACTAGCCAATCAAGTGCCAGTGATGAACACACATAATATAGATAGTGAAAACCATGAAACACATAATTGAGAAAATAATATTGGAAATTATTTTTTTTATCCATTTTTATTTGATGGAGAATTATTGTTAATAATAAAATACACAATATCCAATCAAAACCAAGAATGAACATCATGGAAAACATCAATTCCAGAATAGTTTCTTCAGGACTAATTAGTAATCACATCATTATAAAGAATGAGGAAAGAAATAATAAAAAAACCCTACATCGAAGGGGATCAAATGTTGATGTAGAAAATTTCTACTAGATATGCCATTGAAAAGTTTTTTGTGTTCATAATTTTTCACATGAAGGTTCTGATCGATAGACGAAGAATAGTAACACATGTTGTCATCACTGGCGATTCTTTAATCCCATGGGCACCACCAATGAACTCCACTATGGTTATCCTCTCAAATATTTTTCTAGGTTATGCTACTAAACCAAGGGGAGTCACCAATAAAGTATTATAAAAGAAAATTATTTGTTTAGATATTAATAATTAGCTAAATGAATAAATAAATAATTTTTTTATTTCATCAAATATCAGCCCATGACTATGAAACAACCAGAGGTTGAATGTGGATAAATATTTTATCATTAATAGGGTAAATTTGGCATTATAGACTCAATGGTTATCTTAGTATCTCCACCCGATAACATGATCATGAGATACAAAATAACACATGAATGTGCTAAATTAATATTTTAATAAATTTAAATGCTCAATGTAGGGGTTCAGATGAATGAAAAAAATTAAACCATTATGAGGATAAATATAAAGGGAATTCATAATATTTTTCAAATAGTATAAAATTGACAACCAGGGTTGTCACATTCTTCTCACCTTTAAATCATTCAATCTTTAAGGCACAACATAATAAAAAAGGTGAGGGTTTTAATCTAGATTATTATTATCTCATTCCCATGAGCTCTCTTAGTGATCCTCATGCTTCCACATGAGACACCCTATGGGAATCACTCACCCTCTAAGGATCCCCTCACAATGATCCTAAATCATCACTTGATACTCTATAAAGGTCCCACCATATTAAATTTCTATCTCACCCTAGTTAAGAATTCCTCTCAAATCATGCAGTATGCAGACCTTCCAACCCTGTATTGAATTGGGAATAGATAGATAGAACTCATTGATTTCTTGTTACCTTGTCCATATCTCTATAAGATACATTAAGGTGATACCTTTAGGAACAGTTGATATCTCTACTAAAACGAAAATGAAATATTTTGAACATTTTCATAAGACTATAAGGGCTCTAAGATGTTCTCATTTTTTCCTAAATGATCTGAACCTTATTATATGTTTCCTATACCATTTTAATCACTATGATCACTATCTTACCCAAATCAGACTAATATAAAGGTGAACTGTTGGGCCTCCCACAATGATCCTAAAATGTAACCATTCCAGTCTTCGAGTGATGGATATTGTTATTTAAAAACTCCAATAGTGGAAAATGACCCTCCTATCCTTTTCCAAAATCAAAAACACAAGTCCTAAAAATATCATTTTGAACATAAATGGTTCACTTAGTATGTCTATCAATCAGTGGGTAAAAATCATTGCTCATCTATAGTTGAGTCTCAAATTCCTCATAAAAACCTCTCTAGAATCACAAAATAAATTGATCATCATGGGTAAAGACAATCGTTAGGGTTACTCCATGAATTCAGATAATCTCATTCATGTATATTAGTTTATGTAATTCCACTACACTCTTATCATTAATGGAAAGAAAATGAGCCATATTAGTTATCCGATCAATGATCTCCTCAATATTATCATGTCCTCTAACTGATCATGGGATCCATATAACAAAATACATGTATATGATATCCCATTTCGACTTTGAAATATCAAGGGGTTGCATTAAACCTTCAAGAAACCGATTCTTAAAATTTAGATGCTCATTGGTAAGTTAACAAGAGAAAAAAAATACAAAAATATCTTTTTCATCACTAGAAACCAAAACTATCTCAAAAAATCCAAGTACATTTTCACCACCCCTATATGTACCACTAATGGAGATATGTGGAATTTTCTTATCACCTATACACATATGGAGATGGTAACTATAGTCCTCCCAAATAAAATAATGACATTTTCACCACCTTTAGAGAATCCATCAATAATTTTTAAGGAGACCTGATCATGAAAGAACTTATAATCACCGTCTCCAAGTTGTGATTACCTCACATGATGGAGAAGTTGATGGGTCACAACCATAGATCATAGGTATGTTACTCTATCCTTTACACTAAGGATAACTTCAATGAGGAAAACTTCTCTGATTCCTCACTTAGAAACTAGGAACAAGTCTTCCTAATGAGAGGATCTTCCCCCATATTTCCCTTCATTTTATTATAAACTATCTCAAATTTATAATGATTCTGGAACACTAGCCATAATATCTATCTTAGTTTAATGTATCTCTATGTAAATATGTATTTTAAACTATTGTGGTTAGAATTAACAATGAACCACTATCTAAGTAGGTAGTGTCACCATGTATTTAGGGTAAACACTGTAGTTTCTAGATCCAATTCACGGGTTTCATAGTTCTTCTCATAGGGTCTCAGTTTCCTAGACTCATAATCCTTCACTTAAATCTTCAATTCTAATACACAACTAACCCCATCTTTGGAGAAATCATATAATATTATATACTCAACCCCCTATACTGGAAACCTCAGAACCAGATCTCTTTTCAATCTATATTGTAACTCCTCAAAATCCCTCTGGCACTTCTCTTACAAGATAAATAGTTTCCCCTTTTGGGACAAGGTAGTGAAAGGTACTTCATCTGGTAGAATTTTCTCATGAATCTACAATAATAACTGACCAATCAAGAAAATAGTGCACCTCAATCACGCTGTTGGGTGGCTCCAAAGTAAGCACTTTTTAAAACTTCACTAGGTCAATAAAAATACCTTATTATTAGATTATGTGTCCCAAATAGTGGAACTATCTGATCTATAATTGAAACTTTGAGATTTTTCCATAGAACTGATGCTTTTCAAGTATTTCTAGGACCATCCTCAAATAATATGAAATCATATCATCTAGTGTTGAGTAAAAGCGAATATCATCAACAAAACTACCATGATCCAATATAGAAAAGGATGAAATATCCAATTTATGAGTCCCATAAATGCTGTTGGGGAATTATTTACCCTAAAGGGAATGAAAAAGTATTTATAATGGATGTAATGACTTTAGGAATCCATATATGGTATATCCTTCCAACATTTAGGAAGTTATTGCTAACATGACCCGATGTCAATCTATGAGAACCATATCACCCCTTTCAACTGATAAAAGAGGTAATCCATCCTAGTTAGTGGATATTTATTCTTAATGGTCACTTGATTTATATAATAAAAATCCACACATAACCTCAGTCTCCCATACGAATTCTTAGAGAATAATATCTGAGATTCTTAGGGGGACACATTGGGTCTAGTATAGCCTTTCATCTAAAGGAACTCCATCTACACCCTCATCTTTAAAATCTTAGTAAGATCCATCAGATATGCTAATAAAGATATCATAACTGTCATTGGGTTTAAGAAAAAATTGAATTTGACCTCTTGTTGGGGAGGTAAGTGAGGAACATATTTAGTAAAGACATCTGTGTACTACTCTATTATAGTGGGGAGCCTAATATATGTTTAGTCTACTACAAAAAGGTTTAGGGTATCCAACTGATCAGAGATCTTGACCCCAACCCATTTTTCCTAGAATTACATCTCACTAGTTATAGAAAATATCGATCCATTCTCCAAGATCCACCACATACTCCTATAGAAACAACCAACATGGTAATGGATGGAAGACAACCATTGTATTCCTATAATGAAAACACAAGGCCTAATCATATCTACAAAAATGTCCCATGAGAAAATTTTACTCCAAGAACCAAGTCACACTACTGATAGTAAAGTATGATAGTTGAATACTATCTATTAGGAGTCTCCATCCGTAAGGGTTGGGCTAGAGGATCTACTAGTACATATAGTTCTCAAGATAGGGATAAATCCAAGAAGGAATGGCTCAAACTTGTGTCTATAAAAATTTAATTTAAGGAAGAGAAGATGATAAATATACCTTAGATCATGCCAGGATCCTCTAGGTCATAGACCTCAATATCATATATCTAAGTGTATTCTTGACTGCTATATCTATGATCCTAATAAGGTATAATTATAGGTAGTGATAGTGATATCATATCATAGCATTGACCATATCTAATAACTCTCCAAACACATCTACCCTGACCTCCATGTCGTGGTACCTATTTATTGTGTTGTTTTCTTTTGCCTCAGTGCCCCATCCATAGATTGGATATCTATTGATACATGGAGTTTCAGACAATATCAGGTGATAAACTCACCCCTCAGAGGAATAACATTACCTATCTCTCATATGACTTGAATCTATTTTCAAACACTGGGATATAGACACGCTAGTCTGAGGCTATATATGTTGACACATTGAGTGTCTTGACTAGGAAAATCAATGTCACTCACCAAATATTAAAACATATGCTCCTAGGTGATTACAAAAAACACCAGCTAGATGAAACTAGTATGCTAAAAATCTATCCACCATCAAGGCATGCTCCAGCACCCAGAATAGGTGGGGATGCAAAGGGACATAACTATGTCTTGAATATTGTAAAATCCCAAATTTTCTCAAGGTATGTTTTGTTTAATTTTTTCTTTGGCCCCTTATTTTTGGATATATAAATGTTTCCCAATATTTATGTGAAGGATTAGGGGTTCTATAGGGGTTCAAGATACGAAATCAGAAGAAAAGGGAGTTCCTGGGTTTGTTTCATGGTTTGCACACAGTTAGTGAAAACCGTGCGGGAATCCTAGGTAACCATGAATCCATGGACAAAGGCTTACACCCGGTTGGTGAAAAGTTAAGGAAACCATTTAGAATCCCCAAGAAACCATGATAAGGGGTGTTTTTAGGACATTGGATCACACATAGTTTGCATATGGTTTGGTAAACCATTTGGTTAAACCGTGTGGCCTAGTATTTTTGAGAAAATTAAAAAAATTCCATCCTGGGATTCTAAACCCCAACTCAGGATTCTCCTCCATTCCACTTCCTACAAACCTAGTGATTATATTGGATGAACGAAGCTTCCTACGGGTGGTTCTCCTTCTATTATTTCTCTTTTTGAGCACCGTTTTGCGGATCCAGGCCCGGGGTAAGTCTAACGCTCCTCTTACTTCTCTTTTTCGGATTAGATTTTGTAATTTCTTCCATCACCTTATGAAGTCCTAAAACCCTCATTTTTTGGTGAAACCTAGGCTAAGGATTCAAGGGGTGTTTTGAATTGGATGCAAGTCCATGATTATGAGTGATCTCATTGTTATATTAGAGGTAGGTGGTATACAAGAATTATCCCACAGTTCAATTTTTGATTTGTGCATGGAAGCTTGTGTTCTTCTTTTTACCTAATTGTGTTCTTATTTTCATTGGAGTTTTGATAAAAAGGGGTGTCTAAGTGAAAAATTGAAACCCTCATGATCATCGTGGGATGCATAGAGGAGGACTTGGCCGTTTTAGGGCCGCCTATGGGGTGGGCCGGCAGTCCCGCACCTAGGGAGTGGTAGGGTTAAGTGTCAGATTTCCGAGTAAAGCATGAAGCCTATGTAGAGCTTGTTTTAATGGTTGATTAATTTTTAAATGTAATGATGAAAGATATTCCTAGGGTGATAAGGAAAAAAGGTGTTGTTGGAATGACATGAAAATGGGAAATTGGGTTGAAAGAGATTATGTCTATTGTTTAATGAATTTTGGTTAGAAATGCCTAAGGGGATTAATGAATATTAAATTGTGAACTTGTAATTGGGTAACAAAATGGGAAATAAGGAATATGTTAATGATATGTAACTAGGGAATGGATGAATATTTGGAATTGGTTAATACATGAGAATTATGTGGTACACCTAAATGATTGAATGTAATAATGTGGTTGTGTTATGTGATATGAGAATTGTACTTGTGTACGTAAGGGGTAAATGCTAGTGAAATGATGAATGGGATAAGTGGGTTAGTATATGGTAATTGATGAATATTGGATAAGGAATGAAGTTATTGAATAGACTTAAGGGTTTAAGGCACGATAATGGAAATTTGGCTAAATGACTATGAATTTCAATTGGTAAATGTGTTAATGGGTTATTGAAAATTGATATTTTCTATGTTATTTTTATGTATTGTGAATTCTATTAACATTGGTTTTCTTGGTTGTGTTATGGTATGGTTGGGGTGATTTGATAAATAATCATGTGCACATGGATTGGTAGAGTGGGGTATTGACACGAGGTTCAACACCCATGGGTCACGTTAGACCAAGGATCTAAACTCCAACCCTAAATGAACATGTTAGGGAAGGAGATAGAGGCTATATTCCCCTAACAGTTCCATTCCATCCAGATCGAGGCTTCAAGGTGAGGATAATGTGTTGATATGATATGTGTAGCCCTAGTGAGACATGAACTTGACTTATTCCCCTATGCATAATGATTTATTGCCTTATACCCATGTAGAGATGATGTATATTCCTAACTTAAAGAGTATGTGTTAAAATGGTTTATGTAGTAAAAGTGGTATAAAAAATGGAATTGAATTAAATGCTAGTGATGAATTAAACAAACCTTGTTAACCAATGGCCCATGCACTATCCCTTGTTTACTTAACAATTATTTTTTACTTTCATAAACTATCTATTAGACTGGATATGTTGTAGATGCCATTGGTGACGGCCTACGGAGTTTTGTACACACACCCTGCTCGGGCTGCTGTTGGGTACCTAAGAAGATTTCTTGGTTGTACGTTAGGACAAGGGAAAAGGCCCTACTCTAGGATGTTGAGTTTGGCTTAGGATATACATGGAGAATGATTCGTACTTAGAGTCAGGTCCCATTTAGGGAATTGGCTGTTTGTCTCATTTTGAGTTTTGTTAACTTTGCAATACTAGAATTTCATGACACTATTAATGTTGAATTATGGTTTGTAACCAGCTGGAATAATTTTGAATTGTATGTTTTTTGTTGTTGTTTATATTATTTCACAAATTATATTGTGTTCTATTTTGGATTACTCTGGTAAAGAGGGTATAGTCTCCCCATGTGACTCATTACACCCTCTCCATAAGTCGACAAGCTCTGGCATACAGAGAGGTGCACATGAGGTCATGTGGCAACTCGGCTCGGGGAATTGGATTAGTGGATTCTGATGTGGGGGTGTCACAAAGTGGTATCAGAGGAGTTATTTTCTCATCCATACTATTTGGGGATGGTATAAAGGAGATTAGGATGTGTCGGGACTTGGTAATGAGCTCGTGCTTGGGAGTAACGAACCCATGTATGATGGAAAACCCAAGTCACACTAGGTGGGAATTATTGCTCTTGATGTGTGTTGTTATAGTTGAATGATATTTCACCATTGGGTGATGCACATGTTTTGTGATTTGACTAATTTAATTTATTTTTTACATTGGCATAATGGCATGAGGTTGTGTATTCATGCATCATTTTAGGAACCTAAGGAAATAGGTGGAATGCATGATTATAGGCACACACATGAGATCAATGTGTGGGGAATAGAGAGTAGAATGAATTTTACTTCTTCGATAAATCTGAAGAAAATGATACATAATAATGGTTATGTAAGTGGGTGAATGAAAAGAATTCAAATGAATAGCTAAGGAATATCATGTATAAATTAATGTTATGTCTGGGTTAACATTTTCGGTTGTGATAAATTATAAAAGTTAATTCGGTGTCTAAAATAAAAATATTTCATAATTATGGTAAAGTTGTTAATGGGTTTTTTTCATAGTGAAAGGTGTAAATGAGTTAAAATTATTATTGTAACAAGTTGTGAACTACGAAATGTGCCTATGAGGAAATGATCGTGCTGTAAAAGAAGAATTGGTTTGACGTGGAGTTGAAGAAAGACTTGTGATTAAGTAAATTGGTTACCCCATTTTAACCATGACCCACTATAGGTATGTTAGATGGTAGTTTTCTAAGTGTTATGCGGACCGTTGGGATAGAGTTTGAAGAATGGGTTGTTTAAGACTAATATCGTGAGATCTTTTCTATCTGTGGTTAAATATTATCAGTCATTCTTTGAAGCATTGGGTGAACGATATGTTTAAAATCATAATGATTAAGTTCAAAGGTGGTTATCCTTTGTGTTATTGGTTTGAAACTTGTATGTGTGGGTTGGGGTAGTGAGAGTGCCCTAGTTTGATACTTTGGATTTGGATTGTGAGGCATTTCCAGTTATGTTATGGCCTAGGTGGTGTGTTTAGGGAACCCTAGGAAGGGTTTTGACCGTTGGGTTGTATGGTGTTTTTCGGTAATGAAAGTGTGGAAACTCCTTTGGTTTTTGACCATACAGAGTGCATCCTAGACCCTAAGGATGGTGCATGGGACTTAGTGAACTTGTGAGTAGAAACCTTGTGAGCTGCATTTTGAATCTCTGAGATGATGTTTTTCCCATAGTCCCAATAAATGTGCACACCTTTGGTATGGAACATAGAGTAAATGGTTGTTTGGTGTGATAGGCATAGTGTGCATTGGATATGTGGTGAGAGGTCCATGAACGAGAATTTATTTGTTCGTGTCAAGATAAGTATGGTTTGGAGAGAGATCCAAAAGATTTTCATGGTTGTGAATCCAGTATAGGGAGATGGTGTAATTCAACATTCAAGGTGACCTTTGAGAGAGATAAAACAGGGTTCTAATTGATTTTTGGTGTGTTTTTCACATGTAGATGTTTTGGACTTGGATGGTGGAACTGAGAGTGTTGTATGGTGTGAGTTTGGCCTAGAGGGATAACTGGGAAGGTTGATGGTAAGTGGTGCTACTTGATTTGTGATTATATAATGATAGTTTTAAAAAATCATGGGTGACCTTATGTGAGGATAGACCAATAGTGTAATTACCTTGGAAAATGAATCATGAGAGATGCTTCAGAGGTGGTGTTAGTGAATACTAAGTACCACCAAGTTTTAGTAAATGGTATAGTTGTGACTGGTTCGTTCATAAGGTCACCCTAGTGTTTGTGATAATAGGTAAGGTTTTTTTCGAAGGGTTGTATCGTATGGATGGATGACTCACCTATTTGGATGATGGGTAATAGAGGACTCAAAGTAATTTTCAAGAGGAAGAGACTAGGGTGGATGGAGTGTGGTTATATTCTTTCACTCTATGGTGACACTCGAGGTGAGGGTGGTCACATTGTTGAACTTGTTTGTATTAATGGTTTGTTTGTTGGGTGAGATGAAGAGGACCCCTCAGGCCTGATGATGCTGACTAACCAAGATACATGGCTAAGTAAGTAAGAGAGCGATGTGCTACAAATAGATAAATGTCGATTTGTGAGAGACTGTTGGATTGATTGGTGCGGTAGACCATTTATTTCAGTTGTTAGATATTAGGGACACATTATAAGAACTCGAGCAGTGTGGTGGGAGTAGTGCCACCTGAAATGTTGGCTCACAACTGCTTGGAAATTTAGTCATGGAGTGGTGGTGAGAAATGTTTGGCAATCACCCTTGAGCAGTGGTGGTTGAGTGTTGTTGAGATGAATTATGTAGGGAATACTGAGATCTTTGACAGGTCATGGTGTCCCATAACTCGACATCATAAATGGATAAGTTCACGATGGTGTTCTTCAACAACTTCTTAGTCTACCTTAGTTAGTGAAGATCCTTCCCAATATCTTGATATTGTCTGATGCATGTTGAGAAGATCTGGATTTATGCCAAGAGACTTGAAGGTGTTTGGTTGGATGTGGGACATCATGGAGTTTAGGTAAATGGAAACAACATGTGTGGAGCATGATTATGGGATGTGAACCCCTGATGGATTTGGTGAGGTCCTTGGGATGGACCAAGTGTCAAAAAACACTGTGGGTGACATTCACGGAAAGCAAGGACGAGCACTGGGTGATGTTCATTTTCTTGTTTTGGGGAAAAGATATATGTTCATGTTTATGTTTCGGGGTCTTCTTGTGATCGAGTATAAGACGCAGTGGTTGGAATCCCTCATGGAGAGAAATGGTAATGGAACTCCTAAGTTTGGGAGTGATAAGTCAGTCATGGATGTTAAGAGAAGAACATCGAGTTGATGTAATGGCATCAAGATTTCAATGAGGAACCTGTGAGGTGTATGTTAGGTTCCTTAGAGAGGTAATGTGGGACTTTTATATAGTGACTGATGAGACAACTGTCGGCTTCAAGCTCAGGGTGGTTTCATGTGAAGCTTGTGATGTCTATGTTGGAGTCATAGAAGGGTGTAGTAGGATATGACAACATGTCGTGGAAAAAGAGGTCTGGTTCTATAACTCCCATGAAGATCGTGGTTAGACTCAGGTAATTTCTCATTGGGTGGTTTTAGAACACTTGAAGTTGAGGGAGTCTTGGACATTTGATGTGGTTTCATGCCAAGGGTGAAGCCCGATGACGGTCTGGAGGGAGTTAATTCCATGATGATGGAATTCTACTAGAGTTTAGGGAACGACCATAGATGGTGTGTGGGATGATAATGATAGGCTCCAAGTCAGTAAGAAACTTGGGAATGTGTGAAAGGGGTAGCTTACTATTAGTGGAAGGTGGGTGTTCTGGGACAAGCCAGTCCGGTGTGGTCTGACCTATGATAGTAAAATTGAATGGGTGTGGGGAGAGTGACCCACCTCTGGATTCATATTATGGTGGAAAGTTCCTTTTTGGAAATGAAGATATACCTTACTGAGGCCGATTTTATCTTAGTCCTTGAATGGATAGTGTAGGAGTGTCCACATGAATGTTTACAATGGTGTGGCTGGATGCCAATTCATGGTAATTCCACTATGGATGTTCAGGCATGGTGAGTTGGAACATGTTAGGTGATGTGAATGTTGAGTTGAGATCTGAGTGATCTTTCCTCAATAGTGGTTAACCGACATAAGTTGAGAAATGGGGTTGAAAGCACCATGTGTTCCCCTTTGGGAGATATTGAGTTCGGTCACCGTTAGAGTTTGGAAAAAATGGAGGAAAATGATGCCAAGTGATTTGGGTGTTGATTTCTGTAAAAAATCTGACCGAGGGGGTTTTGATTGGTTCCTCCATGACGATGTGATGTTGTGTGAAAATTTTTCTTCTGTAGTGTGTTAAGAACTATTATCTATGTTTTTATATGAAGATCTATTTGTTGGGTATGGTTGAAGTCGATGCATCCTTGAGGAGATTTCGGTTCGTGTTGTGGTCATGGTGAGGAATACTTGTGGGGCATGTTCATTTCCTTGATCCGTGTTCGATGGGAATTGTGATGTGAAACTAGAAACATGGAAAATGAGAATGGATAGGCAGGGCTAGTAGAATTACCTCTAGTTATGAAAGCTTAGTGATTCTTGGAAGAGAGGCTCGAGGATGAGCCATTATAAGGTGGAGAGGTTGTAAGATCCCATATTTTCTCAAGGTATTTTTTGTTTATGTTTTGGTTTGGCCTTTTATTTTTGGATAGATATGTGTTTCTCCATATTTATGTGAAGGATCAGGGGTGTTCTGGGGGTTTGGGACACAAAAGAGGAAGAAAAGGGAGTTCCTGGGCATTTTGAATGGTTTGCGCACATATAGTGAAAACTGTCTGGGAATCCCAGTTTTTCGTGCGAAGGGGTGTTTTTTAGACAGTGTCTCACACACGGTTTGTGCACGGTTTGAAAACCGTATGGGTAAACCATGAGGCACAATATTTTTGAGGAAATTACAAAAATGACATCCTGGGATTTTAAACCCAAACTTGGGATTCTCTTTCATTCCAACCCTTGCAACCCTAGTGATGAGATCGGATGAACCAAGCTTCCCAAGGGTGGTTCTCATTTGATTCTTGGCTATTTGGAGTGCTGTTGGTTGTAGATTGAAGCCTTGGCTAAGTCTAACGCTCCTCTTACTTCTATTTTTTGGATTAGGGTTTGTAGTTTCTTCTATCTCCTTCTGAATTCCTAAAACCATCCTTTTTTTGGTGAAACCTTAGTTGGGGATTCAAGGGATGTTTGAATATGGATCCAAGGAAATGATTAAGAGTTCTATCATTATCAGATTCTAGGTAGGTGGTCTACATGTATTATCCAATATTTTAATTTTATATTTGTTCATGGAAGCTTGTGTTATTCTTTTCTCCTAATTGTGTTCTTGTTTTTGTTGGAGTGTTTCATAAAAAGGGGTGTTTAAGTGACCAATTGAAACCCTCATGATCCCTATGGTGTGTGTATAAGGGGAAATTGACTATTTTAGGGCCACCCAAGGGGTGTGCTAGCAATCTCGAACCTAGAGAGTGGTAGGGTTAAGTGAAGGATTACTGAGTAAAGTGTGAAGCCCATGTAGAACATGTTTTAATGGCTGATTAAGTTATAAATACAATGATGATAGATATTCCTAGGCCGATAAGGGTAAAAGGTGTTGTTGGAATTTCATGAAAATGGGTAATTGGGTTGAAGGATATTATGTTGATAGTTTAATGAAATTTGGTTAGAAATTCCTAAGGGGATTAGTTCATATTAAATGGTGAACTTGTAATTGGGTAATGAAATGAGAAATTGGGAATATGTTAATGAGATGTAACTGGGGAATTGATGAATATGTGGAATGAGTTAATACATGATAATTATATGGTACACCTAAGTGATTGAATGCAATAAATTGGTTGTTTTATGTGATATGATAATTGTACTTGAGTATATAAGGGGTAAACGTATTTGAAACGATGAATGAGATATGTGGGTTAATATATGGTAATTGAGGAATATTGGGTATGGGCCTATTGAATACACTTATGGGGTTAATGAACAAGAATGGAAATTTGGCTAAATTACTATGAATTTCAATTGGTAAATGTGTTAATGGGTTATGGAATATTGATATTTTCTATATTGTAGTTTTTTATTGAGAATTATAATGGCATTGGTTATTCTTGGTTGTGTTATGGTATGGTAGTGGCTATTTGATAAATAATCATGTGCGCATGGCTTGGTAGAGTGGATTATTGAGATGAGGTTCTACACCCATGGGCTGAGTTAGAATGAGGCTCTAAATTCCACCCATAAATGCATGTGTTAGGGAAGATGAAAGAGGCTCTATTCCCCTAACAGTTGCATTCCACCCAGACTGAGGCTTCATGGTTAAAATAATGTGTCGATGTGATATGTGTAGCCCTAGTGAGATTGGTAATTGACTTATTCCCCTATAAATAATGATCATTTCCCATAGACCCATGTAGAGATGATGTATATGCCTAACCCAAAGAGAATGTGTTAAAATGGTTTATGTACTAAATATGGTATAAGAAATAGAATTGAGATAAATTCTAGTCAAAAAGTAAATTAACCTTGTTAACCAATGGAACCTAAACTTTCCCTTTTTCACTTACTATTTATTTTGTACTTGCATGTACTATCTGTTAGACTGGATATTTTGTAGATGTCGTTGGTGGTGTCCTACTGAATTTTGTACTCACACCCTACTCGGGCCACCATTGTGTACCCAAATAGATTTCTTGGTTGCAGGTCAGGACAAGGGAAAAGGTCATACTCTAGGATGTTGAGTTGGGCTCAAGATATACATGGAAGAAGGATCCGAACTTAGAGTCATGACCCAATTGGGTATTTTTCCATTTTTCTCATTTTTAGTTTTGTTCAGTTTACACTACTAGTATGTCATGATGCTGTTATTGTTATGTTATGGTTTGTACCCAGTTAGTAGATGTTTGAATTTTATGTTTTGTTTTTTTTTCATATTATTTTTCAAATTATATTGTGTTCTATTGTGGATTAATCGGGTAAAGAGGTTTCAGTATCCCCATGAAACTCATTAGACCCTCTTCACTAGTTGACAACCACTTTCATACGGGGGGGGGGGTGCTTGAGTTAATGTGACAACTCAGATCGGGGCACCAATTTAGTGGATTTTGGGTCGGGGACGTTACAAATATCCATCAATAATCATCACTCAAAAATTCTAGCATCGAAATAACAACCAAGAACCATATCTTGAGAGCATCATGTGAGGTCGGTGAACAATGATGCATACACATCCACTGACATGCTTCCCTAGTGATGTCGGATCACTACTAACCTATTGATCAATGGAAAAGACTCACTGCAAGAACTACCATATGATTTGTAAGGCTCCATATGAGAGGAAAGGATCAAACTATAGACTCTAACCATTATTTTTTCATCTCCAAGACAAGGTATCCTCAAAACTTCAATGGTAACTACCTTAGAAACTAATGGAGCATAGTCATCCTTCATATTTAATCATCTTGAATTTTTGGTTCCATAATCTTCCCATCATTGGGTAACATGTTGGTTTGCATTTCTAGGGGAAGTTCTTTTCACTGCTCCATGGGTGGATGCCAAAATCTCTATCCACCCAAAGGAAATACCTCTTAAATGGCCCCCTAAACTAAGACCTCACTGCTAGGTTATCCCTCACCATGATCCTATCATGGGATCCTAGTTGGATGTTTTCATAGTAGAATCACAAAATAGTTAAGATGCACCATATTTAAAAATTACACATCCAAGGAGATAACTTAAGAATTACATGGACACCAGAATCCATTCTTATATGATTCATGTTTCGTTGTTTACAATAAAACTGATGTCTCACTATACCGAGTTGATAAGAAGGTTATCGAAATATTTTTTAATATATAGGTTATCCCCACACCATCATTCAGGTCACGGGTCTGAGAGCCAAACTCAATATACTTTAACACTATTTTCCTAAATCCTGATCAAATCATAAACTAAAAACTAACTCCAATCATTATTGAAATGATAGAACGACCGTAATAGAACTCTGTCACACCCCGTCCTACTAGGGCCACACCCAGGCCAACGACATTTTGGAAGCCACACCTAAAGAACACATCCAATAGGACAGGTGATTGAAACTAACAATGAGAAGGCATAAGACACATATGGTAGGCCTTATACTAATGCACCTTTATACACACACGCATAACAAGACACACAAACACACACACACACACACATGTCTCTAAACATATGAGAGTAAAGTGGAAAATAAAAACTAGAAAAAAAGGAATGATTGTAGAACCTCTAGAATCCCTCAATGAAAATTTTAATACATATCAAAAGAATAGAGGATAAATTACAAGAACAATAACCTACAAGAAGTACCAACCTAACAAGAGGAGTGAAATTAGTTTCAGTACACAATGACCAATCTATCCACAATCCTCATACCATATCTACTATGGACCAATAGATACCACCTAAACCATTTCCCATAAATCATTATTTGATAACATATCATCACCATAATACCCAACACATTTGAGTAGATAAAATTAATGAGTGAGTATATAAATTCCCAAAAGGACACCCCAAAATAATGATGTAGGAAAGCATAAATAATAATGTCTGATTGAACCCATAACTGAGAAGGTAAAGGTAAGGGAAACACCCATAGATGTTCATAGAAGGATACATGTTCCGAAGTATGATCCCATTCTTATAGCTAACTGAATCAACTCAACATCCACAACTTTCAATCTAGAAGACTTAAGAAACAACAAGACTATTCCCTCAAATAATTCTTGAGGATCCTTGTGTAGGTATCACAATGCATAGCACAAGTGGATATACTAGGTTTTAATTTTTTATCATCGAATTTATGTAACAATGTCTTATCCAACAATATATATTCATTCAAGTTACTAAAGTATAAAATGTGAATGAATTTAAGCACAAAAATATAAATTGAAAAAATACCTCTTTCCATTTAAAGACATCAGTGATAACCACTCGTCACCACTCACTATCTCTCTAAGGAACCGATTTCAAATCACTATATATCATCCAAAGATGATTCAAAATTGTAATGGACCGGGTTTTTGGGGTCCATTACTTTGTGAAAACCTCAAGTTGGGATTTCTGGTCTAGGAATCTCTGTGAAGTTTGGCCTAAAGGTAGGCCTACCGGTAGCCTTAGCCTATCGGTAGCAGGCCTACCGGTAGCTCGGTCTACCGGTAGTCGCAGCCTACCGGTAGCTCGGTCTACTGGTAGCTGTAGCTAACGGTAGCTTTGTCTACCGGTAGCCCGGTCTACCGGTTGCTGAAGCCTACCGATAGCTCGGTCTATCGGTTGCTACAGCCTACCGGTAGCTCTCAGCTACCGGTGGCTCTCACCTACCCCCACAGGTTCTTTCCAGTAGCACTCCTTTTTGCGCGAATTGGGTTTTAAACCCTATTTTGACCCCTTAAGATTGTTTTAAAGCCCAGCAACACCCATAAATGTTTTAATTAAATATTTAATGAATTAACCTGGAGTGCATCGGTTTAAACCACAGGGACCCACTAATGACGTGTGGGGTGTCTCAACCGCGTGGTCAACCCATGACCCCTACTCCTTACGCGGTTTCAAGTTCTTTTTTTATCCATATCTTAAAGGCCCGGGGCATGTATCTCACCCTTTATAACCTAAAGGTTTCTCGCTAGGTTTCTTTTCTCGATCACCCTGCTAGGAGTACCCTTCATTCAGACGAGCCGCATTTCATCCAGATGAGCCGTATCGCTATCCGTGAAGTTCTGCGCCCGACATTAGCATCAATCATTGATCAAAAAGTAGGGAATTTCTCCTTCGTCTCTCCCATTTTGTGTATCATGTAGGGTGAACATGCTTTTGATTATGTATAATTGGATGAACCAAACCTAAATAAAGATAATGAACAGATTCTATAAAGAACGAAGGGGGGCTGTGATTGATGACGCTGCTCTATTTAATGATATTCTTTTCTGAATTTTGTGGGCTTACACTTACTGAAAATCATGGCTGTTGGTGGTCTTTCTCTGTGCACTAATGAACCCCTGGTGATGTTTTAAATGGATTTTTTGTATTTGTGAACTCCTGCTGTGAAAAGGAAACTGGTTAAACACGTATATCCTGCTAAATAAATTGAGGCACCGGGATCAATCCTTCTGTGATAACCCCGGTTAAAGCACATGGAAATTGAAATCATGGAGTGTGTTAAATCTTATAAATCTGAAAATACTGGCATGGACCTGCTTTCTGTTGGTGGTGGTGGTTTGGTTGTTTTTTCTTCATGAGCCGTTTGCTGGGTGATGTGGGTTGGGATGGGATCCTGTCCTGTTTTGGATTCAGTGGTTGTGAATTTTAAGACCGGGTGGTTACCTTGTTTATATCACGAATTGGGGTGGGATCCTCTATTGTTGTGAAACTCTTTTTGGCTCTTGAAATGTTGGACATGGGGCCGTATCTTGGGGTTTTCTTTGGTTGCTGTGAATTTATGAGAGAATCGGGTGTGGATGTTGTAGTTGATGCTTGACTGTTTACTTTCCTTGGATTATGCTTATTCGTGCTAGTTTCCCAAGTATGTGCAGAAATTAGTTAAACATCATTACTGAACATGAATGCAAATGGGAAAAATGGGTTTGGTTGGCGATAGTTGTGACTCGGACTTGAGTGTTGTTTGTGTTCCTTAGGCTGGCTGAAGAAAAACCAAAACTTGGGAGAGTTCTTGTTACCTATATATATACTTGTAGTTTATGTGTTTCTTATTTGCGCCCCACCCAAGTTGAGAACTTAGTGCCGAACACCCCCATCTCATGGGGAGGGTGTTTTTCCAAACACTTTTATTAGTGGCTGGTAATTAGCTCCTTTTATTCTCCCTTTCCCGGATAGACCAAGTATCTTCGGGTAGGCTGTGATGGACTGAGGTCCATTATTAGCCCAAGAACCTTCGGGCGGGGTAGTGTGGTGGTGGGCCCAGGTGTGTGCGGGCAGGTAGTTTCACATGTATCTTCGGGATGAGGCCCAGGTGTCTTCAGGCGTGGCGGTGGATCTTCTAGCCCAGGTGTCTTCGGGCGTGGCAGTGGTTGTTCTGGCCTAGGTTTTTACAGGCGTGGTTATGTGTGACAGTTGTGGCCCAGGTGTGTGCGGGTGGGGTTTGGCAGTGGGACTGTGTGAGGTTGTGGCCTAGGTGAGTGCGTGTGGGGTGTGGCAGTGATACTGTGGTGAGAATGGTGGGATTGGTTCGATGAGTAGGACAACTTCAATAACAAGTGGGAAAGTGGCGCGGGGTACCCAAACATTGATGTGCTCTTATTATATATTACTTGACTTGCGTTATTTGGGTAGTGTGCCTTGGTGAGGCTTGGGTGGATAGTTTACCTTGTTAGGTGTTTGGTTTACTCTTTTTTCTCACGAGAATTTAGTACGTTCCCCAACTTGTGCATGAGATTCTTTGGTTTTCCCTATTGAGTATACTTGTATGCTCACCCTACGTATATAAAATTGCTTTCAGGTTTCCAGGAGGACTTTGGGGATCACACGGGACCATACTAGCTCGGACCTTTGGGGCATTTGCAGTCGTTGTTTTCTTTCTTTGGTACTTTAACCTTGTAGTCACATTGTAACATGTATCTTTTACTTTTGAACATGTATGTGGGAATAGTTTACTTTCGGCTTTACTTTTCTTTCAGTTTTGGTGTTTTTGTGGGATTCACTATCTTATCTCCCGATCCTATTAAAAGAAAAAGGGTAATAACTTCCATTTAGTGTGTGATTCTGTACCCTTGGTGCTAGTCACCACCCCGGGACCTATTGAAGGCGGGTTTCGGGGGTCACTATCTCTCCTTCAACTTAAATAAGGAAGGGCCTGGAAATTTGCCGACCCTTCCCTCCTTTTGGTGAAGGTGGGTCATCACAGAGTGGTATTAGAGGTGGGTTGAGTGATAGGATGGATTCTGGAGTTAGGCATAGTGAGGATTGCATGGGATGGTAGGGAAACAGTGTTGGGTGACCTTGGTGCGTGAATTAGGCTTGGGAAGACTAGCTAGGACATGGGATTTTAGGGCCCCCCATGATCCGATGAAAGGACTCTGGACCTACCGAATGACCAAGTGATGCCCCGCTGATTGTAGGGTAGAGACCCTAGGAAAGGTACATGCATCATAATGACTTGTGTTCTCGTGTTTCTTGGGTGTTTGGGGAATTAAGAATAAATAAAAAGTTTAAGAAGTTTTAATAACAATATTCTGCACTACTTTGGCTTAGGTATTCCTTGTTTACCTTGCAGTTATGGCACCTGTAAGGGGACCGCGTTTGGTGCGGGTGATTGAGGCCCTAGAGACTGCCTTGTCCGATCGGCAGAGATTTGATCGAGAGGAGGTGGACGACCAGTGGCAGAAGACACTTCAGGACTTCCAGCGACAGACCCTCGAGAAGTATGAGGGAAACACATCTGATATGAAGACAGAGGGCTGGCTAGAGGAGATAGTGATAGCCTTCGGCTTTATCCAGGCTCCGATCGAGTACTGGGTTCCTCTGGCCATCAGCCAGATGTGGGGAGCGGTGTGTCAGTGGTGGACGCTTTACCTGGGGGAGAGGAGAGAGGCTGAGGTGGCATCAGCTGATTTCTAGAGGGAGTTCCGGGCCAATTCCTCTCTTCGATGATGAAGGCAGAAAAGAGACAGGAGCTACTCTCCCTCCAGCTGGGGAGTATGTTAGTTAGGGAGCTAGGAATAAAGTTCAAGGACCTCCTACGCTTTGCTCCGGACCTCTTTACTGACGAGGAGTCTCGGGAAAGACGTTTAGAGGAGGCGCTCCGACCCTCCCTCCTGTATGTTGTTACCCCCTTTACTCTGCCGACGTACTTGGATGTCAAGAAGAAGGACGAGGTGGTGGAGAAGATGCACGCTATAGGGGGCATGTCACGAGAGGGGATCCAGCTGGGACCATCGAAGGGGAAAGTTGTCAGCACCAGGCCTCCAGCGTCAGGACCCTCCAGGTTCCGACCAGCAGGGAGCCGGCCGTAGCCGTTCCAGTTCTGGTCCCTTAGTCCTCAACCTTTTCCTTTGGTCCCGAGACCGCGGTACATCATCTGTGGGATCCATGGACATCTCCGGAGTCAGTTCCCGGACCGGGTAAACTACGGTGGTGGCAGACAACCCCAGCACCCGCCCCAGTAGCAGCTTCCAGCCAGGCCTTTCCAGCAGTAGAAGCAGGGACAACAAGCTCCTGCTTCTCCGAGGGCAGACGTAGGAGGAGGAGGCCGACCTCAGGTCACTCCTTAGAGACCTCGAACGGGGCGTGGTCGGGGAGGTGGCCAACAGTAAAGGGGCAGGGGAGCTGGGTGTGGGCAGTTACACGCCACAGAGGCAACATTTCCAGCAGGGCCGGAGGTTGTTCGAGGTACGATCAGTTTGTTCAGTACCCTTGCTTATGCCTTGTTTGATACCGAAGCTTCGCACTCCTCTGTTGCACCCAGTCTAGCCCGTGCCTTGGGTCTAGATGTCGAGATTCTTTCAGTGCCCCTGGTGCTGAGCACACCAGTCGGAGGTCAGAACGACTTGTTATTTGTTTTTCGAGGATGCAGACTGATGATAGGGCCACATCAGTCGGTTAGGGATCTTCTTCTGTTACAGATAAAACCATATGATGTCATCCTAGGCATCGACTGGCTGTTCTCTATGTGTGCCATCATCGACTGCTTCCGAGGAAGGGTTGTTTTCTCAGACTTGGGAGACCGACGTGTTACCTTCACCGGTGAGCGGAGCAGTCAAAAGGGCAGTAGGTGAGATGAACCCCTCCTCTCATTGTTATCCGAGCTGTCAGTGGAGTCAGTAGATGCTGAGATGGTGGAGGTGCCAGAGATCGTCCGTGAGTTTGTGGATGTCTTCCATGAGGAGGTGACAACTCTACCCCCTAGACATGATATCGAGTTTGGGATAGACCTGCAGCCCGGTGCTCATCCGATTTCGATGGCTCCTCACCGGATGGAACCTTCAGAACTACGGGAGTTGTAGATTCAGATTGACGATCTAATGAAGAGGGGTTATGTTCGACTGAGTGCGTCACCATGGGGTGCTCCAGTCTTGTTCACAAAGAGGGCATATGGTGGTCTCAGGTTGTGCATATACTACAGGAGGCTAAATCAGGTGACGATCAGGAATCTCTACCCTCTTCCAAGGATAGACGATCTTTTCGACCAGATGAAAGGGGAAGGATGGTTCTTGAAGATTGACCTGCGGTCTGGGTACCAGCAGCTGAGAGTGAAGAAGAGTGACATCCTGAAGATGGCTTTCAGGTGCAGATATGAAAACTTCGAGTTCGTAGTCATTCCCTTCGGTGTTATGAATGCCCCAGCTGTGTTCATGGGGCTTATGAACTCCATATTTTGGGAGTACTTGGATCGGTTCATGGTTGTGTTCATCGATGATATCCTAATCTATTCAAGGTCAGAGGAGGAACACGTGGATCCCCTGAGGACGATTCTAGAGGTCCTCTGACAACACCGACTATATGGGAAGTTGTGGAAATGAAAATTCTAGACACGAGAAGTGCACTTCTTCAGGCACGTGGTGTCCGAGTAGGGGGTAGCAGTGGACCCATCAAAGGTTGAGGCAGTTGTTTCTTGGGCAGCACCCAAGAATGCGGCAGAGGTTCGTAGTTTCTTTAGGCTGGCGGGTTACTATCGGACATTCGTACCCAACTTCTCCCAAGTTACAACCCCTTTGACAACCCTAACCCAGAAAGACCAGGTTTTCTTGTGGAGTGAGCAGTGCGAGTCAGCCTTCAGCTATCTGAAGGAGAAGTTGGTTAGTGCCCCAGTGCTGAGATTACCAGAAGAAGGGGCGGCATATGAGGTGTTCTATGATGCTTCAGGACAAGGCCTGGGATGTGTGTTGATTCATCGACAAGGGGTGACCTCTTATGGGTCTAGGCAGCTACGCCCTCCTGGGCGTAATTATGCCACCCACGACCTGGAGGTTGCAGTGGTCGTTTTTGCACTGATGTTATGGCGGCACTACCTCATCAGAGAACGCTTTGTGGTCTTCACAGATCAAAAAATATTGAGGTATATCTTCTCCCAGCGGGACCTAAACTTGTGGAAGCAAAGGTGGATGGAGTTCCTTCAGGAATACGACTTCGAGATCTCCTACACTTCAGGGAAGGGGAAAGTAGTGGATGATGCCTTGAGCTGGAGATCACGGAAGGATGCAGTCCGAGAGTTGGCAGAAACCTGGAAGGCAATGGAGGAGTTGGATTCCATACACCTAGATGCGAGGATGGATAGTGGTAGAGGTTGCCTGTATCAGATGACAATGCAGTCTTCTCTGTTGCACCATGTGGAGGAATCTCAGTGGGGAGACCTAGAGTGCGAGGTGATGCACGAGCGAGTTGACGAGGGCAATGCTTCAGAAGGATGGATGAAGGATGGCCAAAACCGGATGGTTTTCCAGGAATAACTGTTTTCCCCAGAGGCGATATGCGGTAAGGTTCTCAACGAGTTCCACAAATCACCCCTAGCAGTACACCCTGGAGTGTCCAAGATGTACCAGGGACTGAAGAGACCATTTTGGTGGCCCTGTGTGAAGCGAGCAATGGCAGAGTTTGTGCCCAAGTGCTTAGTGTGTCAGCAAGTGAAGGCTGAACACCTAGTTCTAGGCAGCCTACTACAATCTATAGATGTCCCCGAGTGGAAGTGGGATGACATATCAATGGATTTCATCATGGGAGTACCCAATGTCCAAGGGGGATATGATGCCATCTGGGTGGTAGTGGACCGGTTGATGAAATTGGCTCACTTTCTGGCGATCAAGGAGTCGAGTGCAGTGGATGCTTTGGCACGAAAGTACATGGATGAGGTGGTGTGGTTTCAGGGAGTTTTGAGGTCTATAGTCTTGGATAGGGATGAACGGTTTACCTCGCAAGTCTGGAGAGGATTGCAGCATGATTTTGGCACCCAGCTGCGTCTTAGCACTGCTTTCCATCCCCAGAAAGATGGACAGACAGAGCGCACCATCCAGACCTTGGAGGATATGCTGCGGGCATGTGTTCTGGACTCAGGAGGATTATGGGTGTGATACTTACCTCTGTTAGAGTTTTCCTACAATAATATTTATCACTCTACCATTGGTATGACCTAGTTTGAAGCCTTGTATGGGAGGCCATGCCATTCACCTGTGTGTTGGACCGAAGTAGGAGAGGCAGGAATCCTTGGCCCGGAGGTGGTTCAGAGCATGACAGAGAAGGTTCATCTTATACGGGAAAGGATGAAGGTGGCCTAGGACCAAAAAAAGTCGTATTTTGATACCTGGAGGATCCCCTTTGAGTTTGAGGTTGGAGACCACATGTTCTTGAAGGTCTCCCCTCAGCGTGGACAACGGAGGTTCGACAAAGGGGGTAAGCTTTCTCCGAGGTTCAACGGACCCTTCGAAGTGTTGCAGCGGGTCAGTGAAGTGGCTTATCAGCTAGCACCACCACCGCCTCTACTGAGGATACATGATGTATTCCATGTGTCCCAGCTTCGTCGTTACCTGCACGACGATTCACACGTCCGTGATTGGGGGGAGCTAGACATTGAGGATGACATGAATTTTGTGGAAATACCCGTGATGATCGAGGATCGTGAGGAGAAGGTGCTCTGTGGACAAACCACCCCCTTGTTTCGGGTGTTATGGATACATGGTGGGCTTGAAGAGAGTACGTGGAAGAGGGAAGAACAGATGCGTGCCCCGTACCTAGAGTGGTTTTGAGTTTAGTACTGTTCAGTTTATAACTGTTGTGGAAGATCATTTTACCTTGTTGGGTATGAAATACTAGTTTTCTTTCCTTTGAATGTGTGTGAAAAGAATTGGCTATGGGGAGGGGAGGATCCGACCCTTAATCAAGACTCATTAAGGTGGATGCGATTAAACACATGCGGGCGAGTCAGTGTCGTCCAAAGGGGATAGTATCTTGACATGGGGGAGGAGACTCCCCAACCCACATGGCTAAGAAGTTTGACATGGTATGTTTCTTGTTCCTTGAAAGAAAGGCGTTCTTAGTTAACATGAGGTCCACTCTTGAGAGGTATCTTTCGAGGTGGTTGTTCGGACTCTCTCTTCCCTTCTGGGTTGTTTTGATTCTCAAGGACGAGAATTGTTTAAGAGGTATCTGATGTAATGGCCCAGGTTTTTGGGGTCCATTACTTTGTGAAAACCTCAAGTTGGGCTTTCTAGTATGGGAATCTCGGTGAAATTTGGCCTAATAGTAGCTCGGTCTACCGGTAGCCACAGCCTACCGGTAGCTCGGTCTACCGGTAGCTGCAGCTACTGGTAGCTCTGTCTACTGGTAGCTCGGTTTACCGGTGGCTACAGCCTACCGGTAGCTCGGTCTACCGGTAGCTGCAGCCTACCGGTAGCTCAGTCTACTAGTTGCTGCAGCCTACCGGTAGCTCGGCTACTGGTCGCTGTCCGCCACCGGTAGCTGTCGGCTACCGGTGGCTATCAGCTACTAGTAGCTGTCTGCCACCGGTAGCTCTCGACTACCGGTCGCTGTCAGCCACCGGTAGCTCTCAGCTACCGGTGGCTGTCGTCTACCCCCACGGGGTCTTTCCAGTAGCGCTCCTTTTTGCGTGAAATGGGGTTTAAACCTTATTTGACCCCTTAAGCTTGTTCTAAAGCTCAGTAGCACCCATAAATGTTTTAATTAAATATTTAATGAATTAACGTGGAATGTGTCGGTTTAAACCGCGGGGACACACTAATGATGTGTGGGGTGTCTCAACCGCGTGGTCAACCCACGACCCCCACTCCTTATGCGGTTTTGAGTTCTTTTTTTCTCCATATCTTAACGGTCTGGGGAGTGTATCTCACCCTTTATAACCTAAAGGTTTCTCGCTAGGTTTCTTTTCTCGATCACCCTATTAGGAGTACCCTTCATTCGGACGAGCCGCTTTTCGTCCAGACGAGCCGCATCGCTATCCGTGAAATTCCGCACCCAGCCTTAGTATCGATCATTGATAAAAAAAGGGAATTTATCCTTCGTCTCTCCCCTTTTGTGTATCATGCGGGGTGTGAATGCTTTTGATTCTGTAGAATTGGATGAACCAAACCTAAATAAAGATAATGAACCGATTCTATAAAGAACAAAGGGGGGCTGTGATTGATGAAGCTTCTCTGTTTTATGATCTTATTTTCTAAATTTTGTGGGCTTACGCCTACTAAAAATCATGGCCGTTGGTGATCTTTATCGGTGTTCTAATGAACCCATGGTGATGTTTTAAATGACTTGTTTGTATTTGTGAACTCCTGCTGTGAAAAAGAAACTGGTTAAACACGTATATCCGGCTAAATAAATTGAAGCACCATGATCAATCCTTCTGTGATAACCCCAGTTAAAGCACACCAAAATTGAAATCATGGAGTGTGTTAAATCTTAAAAATCTGAAAATACAGGCATGGCCCTGCTTTCTGTTGGTGGTGGTGGTTTGGTTTTTTTTCCTTCCTGGGCCGTTTGCTGGGTGATGTGGGTGGGGATGGGATCCTCTGCTGTTATGGATTCAGTGGTTTTTAATTTTAAGACCAGGTGGTTACCTTGTTTATATAATGTATTGGGGTGGCATCCTCTATTTTTGTGAAACTCTTTTTGGATCCTGGATGTTGGGCATGGGGCCGTATCTTGGGGTTTTCTTTGGTTTCTATGAATTTACGAGAGAATAGGGTGTGGATGTTGTAGTTAATGCTTGACTGTTTGCTTTCCTTGGATTATGCTTATGCTTTCTAGTTGCCCAAGTAGGTGCAGAACTTAGTTAAACAACATTACTGAACATGAATGAAAATGGGACAAATGGGTTTGGTTGGCGAGAGTTGTGACTCAGACTTGAGTGATGTTTGTGTTCCTTAGGCTAGCTGAAGAAAAACCAAAACTTGGGAGAGTTCTTGTTACCTATATATATACTTGTAGTTTTTGTGTCTCTTATTCGCGCCCCACCCAAGTTGAGCACTTAGTGCCGAACACCCCCATCTCATGAGGGAGGGTGTTTTTCCCAACACTTTTATTAGTGGCTGGTTATTAGCTCCTTTTCTGCTTCCTTTCCCAGATAGCCCAAGTATCTTCAGGCAGGATGTGATGGCCTGAGGTCCATTATTAGCCCAAGAACCTTCGGGCGGGGTAGTGTGGTGGTTGGCCTAGGTGTGTGCGGGTAGGTAGTTTCCCATGTATCTTCGGGATGAGGCCCAGGTGTCTTCGGGCATGGTAGTGGATCTTCTAGCCCAGGTGTCTTTGGGCGTGGTGGTGGTTATTATAGCCTAGGTGTTTGCAGGCGTGGTTACGTGTGACAGTTGTGGCCCAGGTTTGTGCGAGCGGGGTTTGGCAATGGGACTACGTGAGGTTTTGGCCCAGGTGTGTGTGGGCGGGGTGTGGCAGTGGGACTGCAGTGAGAATGGCGGGATTGGTTCGATGCGTAGGATGACTTCAATAACCAGTGGGAAAGTGGCGCGGGGTACCCAAACGTCGATGTGATCTTATTATATATTACTTGACTTGCGTTATTTGGGGAGTGTTACTTGGTGAGGGTTGGGTGGATAGTTTACCTTGTTAGGTGTTTGGTTTACTCTTTTTTTCTCACGGGACTTTAGTATGTTCCCCCAATTGTGCATGAGAGTCTTTTGTTTTCTCTATTGATTATACTTGTATGCTTACCCTACATATATAAAACTTCTTTTAGGTTTCCAGGAGAACTTCGGGGATCACGCGGGACCATACTAGCTCATACCTTTGTAGTAGTTGCAGTCGCTGTTTTCTTTCTTTGGTACTTTACCCTTGTAGTCACATTGTAACATATATCTTTTACTTTTGACCATGCATGTGGGAATGGTTTACTTTTGGCTATACTTTTCTTTAAATTTTTTTGTTTTTATGGGATTCACTATCTTATCTCCCGATCCTATTAAAATAAAAAGGGTAATGCCTTCCATTTAGTGTGTGATTATGTACCCTTGGTGCTAGTCACCACCCCGAGACCTATTGAAGGCGGGTTTCGGGGGTCACTATCTCTTCTTCAACATAAAGAAGGAAGGGCCTAGAAATCTTCTGACCCTTCCCTCCTTTTGGTGAAGGCGGGTCGTGACAAAAATCCTAAATGTGTTTCAATCATCAATATATCAGTGCCAACGTAGAGAATTGATGATAACTTCTATGTCCTGATGATTGTCTGCATGTCATTCCTTTGATCTGCAAGGGGGATCTTGGATTGAATATTGAAATGGTCTATTTATCTCTTTTGGAAGATGGATAGATGAGAGAGAAGTTTTCAAATTCAAGTGAATGAATAGTTCCTTGAATTAAAGATTCCTTTTACTTAAATTGTAAAGTTAAAACGCTGAAAAATTTCTTTATGATCTCCAAATATATATTCCCAACTAAATAATGTATAAACATAATATTATAACATATTAACTATTTCATAAATTTAATTTATATTTTTATCCATTGTAATATTATAAATATGATACGTGATAAAATAAAGTCATTACCTTGGATTCGTAGTCTGAAAAATATTAAACGAACCTTGAATATTAAAATAATATTCATACATTAATGTTATTCATGTATTCACTATATAACATATGAATAAAATTAATAACAATACAAGAAAAATTACTTATACCCATAGTTCAAAACTGTGGGCATAGCCCCCAAAACCATGGGTATAGCCTGCACCCACAGTTTTGGGAACTGTGGGCAACTGAGGTGTCGGGATAGGTCCCCAGCCTATACCCACGGTTTGTAAAACTGTGGGTATAGATTTTTCTACAACGCTGTAAAATTCTCATATCCATTTCCACGCTGTCAAAGGAATTTACCCACGGTCTTAAAACGGTGGGTATAAATAGTAAAAAAATGAAGCCTTGGGAATAAATAGTACAAAAATTAAGTTTACAAGTGTTAAACCCGTGACCTCTGAAACCTGGTCTTTTCATCCAACGCATCTCACCCCTTCATCTACGACCCTTACATTTATATATATCAATATTTTGCTAAATATATTAATTTTCATCCATATTAGAAAAAATCCAGGCAAAAGGTTTTGATCCCAGGTTATTCCCGTGAAATCTACCACCCCTAAACAACCAACCTAAGCCGCTTGCATTTAAATATATCTTCATTTAGTTTAAGATATTATTTTAGGTCGCTGTATTAGAAAAAAACTATCTACGTGATTCGATCCTGAGACTACCGTAGGTAACAAAGAGCGCCTCACCGACCATCCTACATAGTTTACTTGTTTTAATATTTGTATCTATTTGAATATATTAATTCAAACCGTGGGTATAGGTTTTCCTTCCAATTTTTTTTGTGTCCCGTAGATTTTTTCCCTCCATATACGGAATGTTGTACCCACGGTTTTACAAAACCTTTGGTATATGTATTTGAAAAAAAACCCTATACCCATACTTTTGAAAAAGCCGTTGGTATAGGCCTTGAAAGAAACACCTATACCCACAGTTTTGAGCCAAACCATAGGTATAGGTTTTCCCCCATGGTTTTGGAAAATCGTGGGTATAAGTCATCAAAAAAAAACCCACAGTTTCTCCCAAAACTTGGGTATAGGGGAACTATACCCATGGTTTTCCAAAACCATGGGCATAGGTCCGTATACTATACCTATACCCATGGTTTTGGAAAACTGTGGGCATAGGGTGCCCCTATGCCCACATTTTGAAGAAAACCCATGGCTATGGGGATATTTTCCAGTAGTGTGAATAAATTCAATACTAATTATTTAAAATTTTAATAACATCAATTTTTTTGGGAGATTATTCAAACATGGATATCACCTGAACCCCATGGTAAGGACCAAAATTTCCTAAACTCTTATTAATAATAATATTTATAGAATTTTGAATACACTATGTGTATGATCCTCTTAGAACATATCTTGGTAGTAGTGAGTACTTCTCATAGACTATGAGCATATTCTAGTAACCCATCAGGGCCCCTAAAGATATAATGTATAATCATAACAATGAAAACCTTTCTTACAAAAATACTCCATATAATATAATCTCTATGTCTCATGATATCTTATAAAGTAGGATGCACACTTTGTGTCATCATAAATTCTTGTTATATTATTCTTTAACCTTACTAGAAATATATATCATCTCTAACATAACCATGTATTTAGAGATGGTACTACCATCTTCATCAACTGGGCCTCAGATATTTATTCCTTTCAAAAATGATAAATTCTATCTTGATTATTCAGTAAATTCCATACCACCAATAGAACACCCAACACAAGCTACGTCACCCTGACATAAATGGAATGTTTTTTATCTTGTATCAAAGTACACAATCAAAAGGTACACAATGATAACATCTTCAATCTAGGAGAGAAATAATTGTGTTTATAGATAGGAAATTCCAGTGTCAACTATAACATGTGGTTTTAATATTGGTGGGGCATTCATCATGATCACATTACCTTGAGATCATTAAGTATAAAGTTCATGATAAGAAGTCTCAATGCATATAATACCTCGACCTCGGATATCCACACATCATATGTTTCCTCTCACCATGATGTATTTAGACCTTATGATATAAGATTAAGATTACATCATGGAATCTCTAAGTTCTCATTATAACCCGAGAACTGTTATAACCTTTTTAGATGACATGTAATCTAAGGACATTACCATGAATATTATAGATGATGAAGTATCAACACTATTATATTAAGATAAACACATGTAAATATAAAAATGTATAAATATACTAGTATTCAAAGTACATAAATGAGTTGGGTTTAGGGAACACAATAACAAAACTCCTACTTGAACAAGATCCACTACTAAAAATCCTCAAACCACTAGATCTCAGATTAGAATAATACTTTTCATGATATATTTATTTATTTAGGGGGTCTTCCATATCATTATCTATGGATACTATTAAAATTGTGACTTACCCTATCTAAGAAAAGTACCTCAAGAGATGAAACTTCAAATTTTATGCTTTTTCCTTTAGTGTTCTCCAATATTCATGGAAATAACATTTAATTTAGTGTTATTATAGTAAACTAGAATAGGGTATACACTACTAGTCATAACACTAATATCTGAGAAAAATATACTTACCCAAACTGCCCACTTAGTTACATCAAAGGACTCTATATACATTAGTTTTACAATATAATCTATGACCATTGGTTTCTTGGAGGTTCTCCAGCTCACAACACTACTATTCAGGAAAAAGGCATAGACCAACAATAATTTTAGATCATCATGATCTATCTAGAATATAGAGTCACTGTATCCCATGATCACTAGTTCATCATCTTCTCTATACATAAGGAATATATCCTTTGTACATCTGATGTACTCTAGATAATTTTTTTATAGTTACCTAATGTAGCTCTCCTGAATTATCTTGATATCCCCCCATACTTAATTCAACGAAAACAACAAACCTAGTACATATTATGTAATACATGATAAATCCCACTACTAAATTATAAGGGAATATACTCATTCTTTTGACCTCATATTTTGTTTGTGGAAACATTTTTAGGGAGGTATTAATACCATGTGACATTGGAAACAAACCTCTCTTAGATTGTTACATATTGTACCTTTTATTTAGCTTATAAATATATGTACTTTATCTTAGCTAAAGAAGCCTCTTAGATTTATCCCTATAATGGAGGCTACTTCACACAATTTTTTTCTTGGAGAAACATTCATCTAACAATGTATTAATAGACTATAAGGCATGCACTCCATTTCACATAATTAATGTCATAAACATATAATAGAAAGAAAAAAATTACATTCCCATTAACCTTATTATATACATTTGGATTTTTTTAATTCATGAAGAAACCAAATTCTCTTATGGACTTAAAAACTAAACATTCAATGATTGCGATGCTTTCTTCATCCAATAAATGGATCTCTACATCTTGATTACTTTATTGGAAATATTTTACTTAACTAAAAATTTGGTTGATTCATATAGAAGTCTTAAACCAACATAAAAATATATAAAAGTAGTTCTAACCACTATTTTCCAAATTTCATAATCATGGAAGGATGTGATTGCAAGTAATATTCTGATGGATTTTATCTTTGTGTCCAGAGAGAAGGTTTCATCATAGTCTATTCCTTTATGTTGTATGAATCATTTTGTAAGTAGTCATGTTTTATAGGTATATGATTTTCCATCTATGTCCATATTTTTCTTGAATACCCATTTTTACCAAATTGGGTTTACATCAGCTGGAGGGTTTACTAAAATCCAAAAAAGATTTTGATACATGGACTCTGTCTCAGAATGCATGGATTATTTACATCTTGTAGAATCCTTTCCATCCACTACTTCCTTTTAGGTTAGAGTTTCATCATTATTTATGAATAATTTTCATCTGAATCGGGGATAAGAAAACCATATTTATCTTGGTGTCTAACCTCTTGAGTAGACCTACATAGTACTTGTGTCTTAGGAATATATTTATAATCAATTGTTTGTTTTAAATATTGTTCCAATACTAACTCCTGTGCATATGGGGTATCAAGTTCATCAAATTAAATCATTATACCACTATTTACAATGTAAATTTTTTCCATTTCTAGAAATATGGAATATTTTTCTATAATAACTTTTCTATCTGAAGGGTTATATAGGTAATATCCTTTATTTTTGTTAGGATAACATATAAAGATGAACTTTTTATTTTGGATTCTGATTTTCTATGAGGTATATTCCTAAATAATACTATCTTCCTCATAAACATATTCATGATAGTTTGGGTATCTTTAAAACTAGAAATCATATGGAATCTCATCTATTCCTTTATTTGGTACTCAGTTAATTGTATATGATGTCATTTTCAATGAGTACCCCCAAAAGGATAATAAAAGAGTTTCCTGACTCCTCATTTATCTAACTATCCCAAGAAGGTCAGTTTTATCCTTTCACTATTACAATTCCAATGATTTGAATAAGGATAATTGAGTTTGGATACTATCTCATAATCCTTTAAGTGATAAATAAATTCTTGGTTAGGATACTATCTTCCTTGTTTTAGTCGAGTGCCTTAATCTTCTTACCAAGGTAGTTTTATATCTCATTCTTATATTCCTTAAATATCTGAAAGGAATATGATAATTCATCATTAAGTAGATACATCCATACTTATTATTATCATAGATAAAAGTAATGAAGTAATAAAAGTATAATGTAATAAAACTTGTCAATAAGTCAAACATGTTTGATTCTCTTATCTTTTTGAATTGAAAAATTCATATTTTCACCACATACACATGCATACATGTGTGCATGTTTATGTGAGACAATATTCACCACTTTTACAATGAAAAACAAGAAACCCCATATAAAAGTGAATTTATAAGGTAAATTAATAAATTTTATGATATGATAAGAACAAGGAGGCTATCTTCTTTAGCAAAAAATACTGTAGTTTAATCAGAAAAATTGGTTTCAAGAAAATGTAAATCTACAATGAATCCCTCAACCACTATAATAGTTGTATGTGAACCTCACTAGGATACCTATCTAGTATCCTGGTAAAAAGTTACCCCCTTCCATCACTACTTGAGATGTAATATTTTCTAATGAATTCAGCCACTATTCTAACATCACCAATCCATTTTCAGTTTGTTTTATTTTAATAGACGTTTTTTATTAAATGATAAGACATAAAACATGTTTTTATCTATATAAATATTTTTTGTATTCTCTTCATAATTTTACATTAGGATTTATTACTCTTTTATTTTATTTTGGAGGAACTATTTCATTTATATTGTAGATCCAAAGATAAAAATATAGCCAGATGGATAGATAATTAGATAAATATCTTATTATTATACTTTATTCCACAATTTTCATTACTTATTTCATATCCTCAAAATAGATTGTCCAATATGGGTCATGTATCCATAGGATTACAGATAGAAATTAATGTACTATCTGATAGGTGATTTAGTTGAGCTTTTAATATTTCATCCACAAATAGTGTTCTTTTTAAAAATTAGAAAAAAATACAACCATTGATTGGAAATCACCATTTAAATTTATATTTTTTGTTTCTTTTTTTACACACTAGAAATAACCTTTTAAATGGATTAATTTTTTTGTTCTTATTTTGTTGGGTATTAATATGGTTTTATGTCAGAATTTTCGGGCCACGATCTCTTTTCTTCTACAACTCAAAAGGTCACTCTATGGAGGAATATGTAACCAAAATATAAACTTCATGTATTCCATTTTTTGTTACCTTAAAATTTTTAAAATTTAAATTCCCATGATATACTTGGACCTTGTTTTTTTCATACTAGATAACATACATAGTGGCATGTTATATTTTTTGGGGATCTTGTTTTTCAAGTGATTTCATATTAGTGGAAATAGAAAATAATGGAAAAGGAATAATAGAGTTTAAAATCATTATAAAAATGTAAAAAGTAATTTTTAATGATGAATCATATTAAAAAATTGTATTTCATATTCATTATTTTGAAAATGTTCTTATTAAAACTTTACTTTAACTCTGATAATTAATATGGACTGTGTGATGCTGGATTGATCCAGTTTTTCCAAATTGTTAGAAGCTGTTTTTTTCAAATGCATCCAAAAATCATTACAAAGGTAAATTACAATAATTTCTAGATAGAAAAAAATGGTCAAATTACCGAAGTAAATTGTTTCATATTTCAATCAAAATGTGAAAGTGTCATTGACATGTATTTTTATTTTAACCTTTTTAGGATGTTTATAGGCAATGAAGGATGGTCAAACAGAGGTAGTTATAATAGATCTGAGTTTTTTAAGAACTTAGAATATAAGAAATTGGTAGATTATCTAGGATTTTATTTATTTATTTATTTACTCAAGATAAAATATTGTGTTAAAGTTGAATTATAGCATTCTATCAATGATGTGACAAATTTAAATACATATCATAATGAGATCTTAATTTCAAAATTGAAACAAATAAGCCAATTGATGAAGAGTTTCTCTACTCATGGAAATACTTTTCCATGATAGAAGATGATATAATGGATTCCCAATTTGATACCACCACCAAGGACGATAAAAAATCATTCATTTTATCAAAAATAATAATACCACACTAATTTCAATATGAATACATATATGTATAATTATCATGTCAAATAAATTATTCAATTTGAGTGGCTTTGTGTTAGTGATGAAAAATAATATTTTTTTAATATAATATCTACATGTTATTATATTTATTTACCAATCCTTCAGAGGCTAAAATTTGTAACGATATATGGACCTGTTACATATTACTCAAGATGCAATGGTGTTCTAGGATATGGATTTCTATCTATATGGGAAGTAGGTTTTGGTAAAACCTATTATTTGAAAATCTAGATTATAGATTCTTTACAAAAACCTATTCCCTAGAGCTCCAAACTACTTGTATAATTTTTTTGTTATCAATGGTCATGTTTCGTGAATATACTCACATGAATCATTATATGGTCTATTATAGTAGTTATCACTTGTAATGATCATGATAAATAAATAAGTTTTTCTACTTCTATTTATAAAAAAACAAAAATTATATAATAAAACCAATTAATTGTGTTTCAAAAAACTATTTATTCAATAAGAAATTTGGAAACACATGTCTAGATACACTTATAAAATTTATTAGTGCTATAAGCAGTTTTCCTTTAGTGTCATCAATCAAAACCGTATTCATAAAAAAATCCAGATTTATGTCTGATTTTAACTTTAGTGATGATGATATGGTTAGGTTATGATATAGCTTTTCATTTTTGGGTACAATATTCTTATACAGGACAAAGTCAGTAAACTAATTTCAATCACTATTCATTTCGAATTTTTTTTAGAGTAGTTATTTTTTTATTCCAAATTATATTAGTGTCATCTTCATTATGTGCTTTGATCATTGATAAGAAACATGTAAATATAGAAACCCTAACTTGAAAACTATCAATGTAAATTCACCATATTAATATAAAGACACATCGAATAATATTCCATCCCATAATCAAATAGAAAAATAAAAACAACCTAAACAAACCTAAAATTTAGGTATTATATTGTCATCTACTCAATTAAGCACTCACTTGCCAACATATTTTCCCATATAATCACTAAAGGTATCCACGCATAGGGAATGAGCTTTGGGAAATCACTCCAAATTTTGACGGTACCATGTTCCCTCAAGGGATAAAACATCACCAACATGATTCCCACATACCCTAAGTATTTGACCCTAATGACCATTTATCCCCATTATTTACTTCCAACACCTTTAAGCAGTTGATGTGCTCCTTAATTTCCTTTTACTACTTTCCCTTTCTCCCATCAAAAACATCCTCCCTAGAATTTATATATTCAAGTCAACATGATGAACCTATATCCTAGACTATGATCGCTTATAAGGATTAGAGGTAAACAATATATTACTATCATGATAGAACTAATCAATGTACTATACACTAACATATGGATTTGTAAACACGTATACCATTTTGGATGAGGACCAAGATCTTATGGTGGATGGGGTTCATCCATTATAGATAAGAGATTTTTCCCAACTTCTCTTCCCTGTACAAATAATCAATCATCTTTAGAGCAAGGTTAATTAGAGACCTTATACCGAATTTCCAAAGCCAAAAATCTAGTAGAATGGCTTTATCTACCATTTTTAGAACACTAATATCAGATTTCTATATCAAAAAAACCATTGGGTGGAAATTCTAGAAACAAAAAAAGGTAAATATGACTTTGAATTCAATTCAAAATTTACCAACTAAATGAGAAGTTTAAGTATATTTACTAGGTAAAAATTGATGGTTTTATTAAACATATTTAAAATTATACTAATGATGATAATAATACCATAATGATGAAATTCTTACTTGTGTTTTTAAATCTAGATTTCTCTAACTCTTGTGGATAAAAATTAAATAATTATCAAAGATGTTGAAAAGTAAATGTAGTATTCTGTGGATTCCTTAATAATGTGTATCATGAAGATTCCAAAGGTGTTTCTTCAATTTCAGTTTGTCATGAAGTGTGTAGAGAATTTAGGACTGCATGTGTAAGGTAATATATTGATGCATTAGTTATATTTTTGTGTTATCACTATCATGTTAATTCCACTCACCACTTTATAATACCATGGTATAAAATATTGAATCTTTTATAGTTCTATCACTAAAAATATATTGATTCCTCATTAATTTGTGAAATTTATACATCATTTGCATGTGCAATCTAAATAGAATCCATATAGGTTTTCTACTGATTTGGAAATGTAGAATCTACATATTGTGTGAAGAAAATAGAAAATATGAAATATATAATTTTCATGGTTGAGGGATCTTGAGAATCGATGGCCATACATACTTGGTATGCGATGTGACACAGAATTACCAGCTTCCCAAGGGGAGGTATGGGGCCATAAAGCAGAGGTTGGTTGTCCTTCCATAGGAAGATAATTACTGGAACTATACCTAGATTTTTTATTTTACGGATGAATCAATATTGATATAAATTTTTAAGCATGATGTTAAATGGAAAAGTTATCCAAGAAAAAATGTACATTCACCTCTCTTATCCTAATTAATAAATTACCCTGCTATATAGAACCACTAGAATAATGAAATTTTTACTAGTTAAATATGATAAGATTATTTAGAATTTATATTGTAATAATAGGGAAGATAGAATTTTTTAAAACTAATTCATATAATTATTTGGTATAAATACATTGTGAAGGGTTATCTTTAAAATATACCCCTCCCCTATTTTTCATACAGGATTATTAGTATTCTACTTTTCACACATGATTTTTATTCTACCTAGACTTAACACATGGCCTATGAGAAATATGGAATCTAAAATTTATTTAAGTGTTCTAATTTTATTCTCTTAGGAATATGTAATCTATTTTCGTTTTTTAATTATAATCATTTATAAGGAATTCCAATAAGATAGTGGTGTGTAGTAGTGGAATTTTTTGAAACTAATAATAAATTAGTTTCATTATTCAATCAATATGCATGGGAGACATACCTAGTTCTATGATTTGCATTTCGGACTCAATACTAATATTATGGAACTAAAACTCTATCACCTTCAATGATAGTAAAGTACAACATTGGAAAATAAAAAGCCAAATTGGTGTTGAAATTTCTTCATAATCGGTCACCAGCAACATCTAAACAGAGTACATAGGATAGAAGAGTGAGAAAAACACACATACTAGGAGGAATATGGTAACTCTATGTAAAGATATAGACCAATATAAACCTAGAAACCAAAACTCCATTATTATGGCCCTGAGTGAAGAAGAACATAATAGAAAGTTTGTTTCGGCGATAGATCTAAAAATGAAGATATAGAAATATTGGTTGACCTGACCAAATCCACTATGGGATGATCAATAACCACCCATTTTTAGTCTTCCTAGATTTCCTTGATTCTTAGGTTATTTCTTGGAACATTAGTGACTAGGTTTACAAGTATTAATAATTTTATTTGTGGGAGGGTAACCCATGCGATTAGTGGGGGTGATGACATGTAGCTTGTAGAATCTAATAGGTAAGCGTATTCCTCATCAACCCATGGAATTTTACCTTTTCTTTGATGTCCTTAATTGATTTATGGGGTGTATTTGGATCTTAGTATGATAATCTGATATGTTTTTCTACTTTTAATCTTATCACATTTTTGGTGTATTAATATTTTTTTCACATTTATTTTAAATTAATTAACAAGTTACTTTTAATATTTGATCAATTAGATTGATGGTTTTTGTGGTTTTAGGTTGTGGTAGTTAATATGATTGATTTAAAGTATACATTTGGTATATTTTTTGCGCCACTCTCTTCATCCTCATCTCTATTCCCTTTATGTGTTTTTCTAATTTGTAATAAATAAAATCTGATTCAATACTACTAGATATGTTTTTTGGATTTTGTTAGACATCAATTTTTTTCTCCTTTGTTATAAGACAAGTTTAAAGATATCTATTATATTCCTTGATCATAAATTTAGAAAAAATGTGTTTCATTTCAAGTGTTAATCTCTTATATTTATAAAATAAAACTTTATATAATCAACAATATCAAAAATTGTATTTTATTTATAATTTAACACCCTTTCATATGATTTTGTATCTTTCTAACCTTGAGAGAACTATAAAATAAGTTTCATTACATTTGTTATACATGAACATGTTCATTATAAATTATACCCTTGTGATATTATATTTACGTAAATATGTGAAATTACTTTGTATTAGCTGTAATTCTTTTTTTCTTCTAAAACAACATACTTGGTATATTGACTATAAATCAATTAGAGTATATTACAAGTTTAATGAAATAATTTAAATAGAAATGTGATTCCTAAACATGTTTGACCTGAATATTAAATTTTTTTGTTTTATCATCTATTGTTCTTAAACATGTTTAACCATTAATAACATTTTCTTATTACTAGTGTGACATTGTGGATGACCTGCTTCTATCCACATGATCAAGAATGGGGACTTTAATATGTATATGGTGATGATCAACTGCTTCTATCCACAAGTATCTAAAATTTGGGTTGCACTACTTCATACTTAGAATGATGCCTATTATAGGTGATCACCTCCATTTTAGTCATGTCATGACTAAGTGGGTGAGATGCATATGTAGACCCTGTCTCTAGTGTAAACCACAACACAAACAACTGATTTGTGGGGAAATAGATTTCAGATTAATTTTAATAGGATTTTTTAAATCCTTTGGTGTTGGAATATTTTTAATAAATATTTTAACATGTTTATTATGGATTCATGCATTTTTTTGTAATATTGAAAACGTTTTTAAATTATATCTAAATATATTTTTTCTAAATAAAGCCTCAATTTGATTAAGCTTAGTATAAGATAATTTTATAATTATTATTTTATAAATATAGTAAATATATGATATATAGTTATATGAATAAATATAAAATAAAATTTTATCAATAAATATTGGAATATTCACAATTGATATTTTATTTAAAATACAATTTTCAGATATAATTTTTTGTTAGCACTGCTTATAATAAATGGAAATGTTTTGATATTATCAACAGATAAATATGTCATATTAATCTATTGTAAAAAATCATGACCAAAATATATACTATCTGTTAGTATTGTTATAATTGTAAAAGAATTATTTTATCTATCACTATAAAATTTAGTGAATTTTTTATCAACAATTTAGTGACAAGGCATTTTTTTTGGGAAAAAAACATCACCAATAGAAATATCACTTTTACCAAAAAATATACCCACGTTGGAGAAAACTAATTATTTTATAGTAAAAAGAGACACCTTTTCTTTAAAAACATGAAATAAAATTCCTATGTTTCAAAACTCAACATCGATATTGTGTTTTTTGTTATTGAAAATACATAATAACAGTTTTTAATACATAAACTAAATGACTAAGAAAAGTCAGATGATAATATCTTACTATCAAGGATGTTTATCTTGCACCATATGTGGCCCAAAAATTCACTCACCCTTTGTAATCATCTGAAATATACATGGTTCTTATATATGAATTTAAAATTTTAAGTCACATGTTGTATCAAATACCAAATTTCTAGATAAATATAGATTACATTCAATGAAAAATATATCTAAGGAAGAATCATTTATTTTCTTCTTCTTCGCAGCCATGTAATTATTCTTTATTTGGATTTATTAACACATGAAAAGCAGAAAACCTCCTTCTCCATGATCTCCCTATGTATATTTATCTTCTTGGAAGGGTGGTTCTATGGTTTCTTTGGCTTAGTTTTAGCTTTTTATACCTTAGCCTTTCTCTTCCTCCTCTTATTCACTATAAGGACCTAAGATTTGGTATTATTTATATCCTTATCATCTTGGATAACTAAATAAAATAGGCTTAAGAGTAATGATTTTAATTATGTTATAACTAATAATAAAATTCAAGAAAATATGAATCAAAGAGGCAAGAATGAGATCCGTTTCTAGTTATTAGTTCAGTTTGAACACACAGTATTTTGGTCTCTCAATGTACCCAATCATCTTGAGTACATGAGGTCCTACTTTATTCCCTTCGTCTATCCTACACCTATATATTGGACTTGATGTATGATATCTTTATTTTTGAGATCTCTCTTGATATAACTCTTGGATATGAGATAACATCTTGTAGGCATATTCCTCCTCATGCATTTTCTATAATTCATTAGACATTGATAGTAACAGGATACATTATAAATATAGTTAATATTATAAATGCTTCTTGTATTTATATTTATATTCCTTTTTTACTCCATGATGTATCCTATAAGGATGTAGGGATTCCAAAACATAGGTTTACTCTCTTGACATAGTACTTTGAAAAAGTGATTGCAGCACTCTTAGAAATAATGTCCAGTTAGGATACTCTATTTATCTAGTATAGATCGTAGTGACATTGAACTGGTGGCAGTGATTTCCATACTATCTATAATAAATAATTTTAGCATATTAGTAATTTATCTTGATTAACAATTTATACATTAGTTATTAATTAAATCATTTAATGTCTCCCAATATTTTATTGAATACTAGTATCCTCACTACTAGACTCAGAATACCTAGTCTCCTGAGTATTATAGTGGAAAAGATCATTGAAACCTCTACTCATAGTCTAATCCAGGGCTACATCACCAGTCAAAGAGTTTCAAGGTAGTCTTTTGTCTAGCCATACATATTGGCTCATGACTCCTTAAACTGTTGAGTATTATCCCAACTTCTAGGAATCATAACCATAATTTATTCGACAATTTGCTTCCAAAGATGCAACAATATAGATATTACTATTTATTTATTGTCAAATTTAGTTATGTCGACCCATTAATCTCTTAATAACTCCCTAGTAATAATAATCACATTCTACTAGGGCTAGAGATAACCTCATACACAATGTTTTGTTCAAATTAAAATGATGAAAGGCATTTTGACTTAATTTTTTTTGAAGATTGTTATCATTACACGATGAATAAAATAATTTTTCTATTTAGCATGTCTATATTCAGTGGTTATTCTAAAAACATAATAATTCATTAAATAGAAATCATTCCTCGTGTCCTAATTTATTTTATCTATTCATGCTCATTTAGTATTCTATATAATGTTTTAAAAAAGAAAATTGAAACAATAAAAATAAACCAAGCATAAATAAATAAATTACATGACTGGTCTTGAGAATTTATAATTGGTTTATCCATTGAGCATAAATAGATCCACTATGACACTAGGGGTTGATAACTATATTATATCTAAATTATGTGGCAGCTCACACCCCTATCAATTGTATCCATATCTCATATAGACTATATCCAAATATCAGTATGATCATGTCGTATAACATCCTAAAAAATATACATAAATACTTTAGAATTATTAAAATATATCTAGAATAAAAATCATCGATGGGAGGCCCTTATACATATATTGGGGTAAGAAAAAAATGCAGAGACTATAATTTTTAATTAATTATTAGAAAAATCTCATACACTATAATAATTAAATAAAATAAGTTAAATTTAAAATATATATTGGTGGGTAAATGATCAAGATCATTTAACTAGAGAAAAACGTGTGATAATAAATTAAATATGCAACAAAAAATACACGGGGGTTCTTGAAATGAATTAAAAAAATTCATTTAATTATAATTCACAAATTATGAATTGGAATATCCTCAAAAAAATATTAAATAATAAAAAAGTATAATTTTTAATTATTATTATTATTTTTGGTCCCCTAGGTGGATTGAAATCCCCTTAAAAGGGTTCCAAACTATTTCATTGCACAGATTGTCCCAAGTAAGTTTGACATGGACCGAACCAACCTAGACCAAGTCAGAAGGAAGTATGTTCCCCACATGGCATGTATGCGGGGTGACAGTGGAATGGGCAGTAGCGTGACAACCTCCTATTATAAAAAAGTTTAAAAAATATTAATTTATCTTAAACTAATCCCCACATCATACTAGTATGGGTCTCATTCATACATTTCCCCCCTTTTAGGGGGTGGCCAAATTTTCAATGGGGATGGCTTAACCACCCTATATATCCCTTTTTTATCATATTTTAATTTCTAAAATCCTATTGTTTAGGCCTTTGAAATATTTTTAAATCCCAAAATTGGTTAGAATTTTTACCCCTTCACATGGAAGTATTCTGACCACTAAAATCTTTCCAGAATACCAGGATACACCAGAAACAGCCATTTCCTGCTACCTCCTGGTAAATTATAACACCCTTTCTCTATTTATCTATCTCTCTCTCTCAAAAACACACAAAAACGTGTTCTTCAATTTTAAATCTGAAAAATTTGGTTTCTATTTGAATTAAACTTTTATATTTAAATTGCATGGACATCTAGGATCAGATCAAAATTTGGTTCATTATAATGAGACTATCATTATTCCATATTCACAAATTTAATTCAAATTTTATGTTCATCTTGGATTAAATAATAAGTTTTTCCCTCTTATACTAATTATTGGTATCAGGGCATGCAACAGAAGTGGAAGGACCAGGTTTTAATTTTTTTATTATTGAACTAATGAAACAATGTCATCTCCAGTGATGTTCTTCCAGGTAAGTAACTCAAGAACCTTACATGATAGAATTTAGGCAAAAAAAAAAAAATAAATAAAAAAATAACCCATCTAATTTGAAACAATGGGTATGGATTCTCATAATCAAAACTGTTTCTTGAAGGAACCGACATCATATCCCTCTAGATTATTTGTATCCACCTTTAAATCCCATGAGTACACTAATAATTAATATATGGGTGCTAGATTAGAGAGTTTACAATTCCTTTGGTATCCTGATGATCAATGTTATGTCATTCCTTTGACCTGTAAGGTAGAACAGAGACTGAATCATGGAACAAGATAGTTCTATCGATAGGATATAGAATATATTAGAGATGAGCTTTAAAATTGGATTTGATGAATAGTTCCTCAAATTAGAGTTTTCTATTACTTAAATAGTGAAATTAAAACCCCCAAAATGGATCCATACCCTTGAATATATATTAACCACAAAATAGGAAGAACAAATGTTCCTTAAATAAGGATCAATCATTTGGTCTCACAAATATTATATTTTTAAAGAATTGATAGTTTGACAACAAAAAAGATTTGGACAAATGTCGATTCCAAAATCCTTTTTTCCCAAACAATACCAGACCCAAGAAATTTGGGTAACAAAATAATAACTTTTTTATTTATAGGAAATAATATGAGTATCAACAAAAAAATATGGTATATTTATAGTGGATGTTCCTGATATATGACTAGAAATAAGAAATTTTTCGAAAAGACTATCAAGGGGAAATGTGGAATAATCACTTTTAGAGATAATGCTCAAGGGTAAATATATAGTATTGGAGATATAAAATTTCTCAGCAAATCCATATTTTTAAATGATTTATTTGTTATAGTCTTTAATAAAAACATCATTAGAATAGTAAATTATGTGATTAATGATATATTTTTGAACATTAGTAATGATAAATGTACCATTAAAAGTTCAGAAGGTAAATTTATTCTTTATTCTAATAAACAAGATAATTCATACACTTTAAACATAGAAGGCCTTATAAGACAAGATATACCTTTCTTTAGTATAGTGGAAGATCAATTTTGGTTAGGGAATAAATTGTTTGGATACAATAATATTTTAACTTTATCCAATTTTTTTAAGAAATAAATAGTTAGAGATTTACTAGAGATTATGTTTAATTCATCGAAAGCCTATCATCCTAGTCAGTTTAGAAAGAAAAAAAGTCAAGATTTAAATCTGTTAGTGATGTTTAAAATTCTAATTCTTTATAGTTTTTTTCACATGGATTTATTTTTTCCAAATAAAACTAGATGTATTTGTGTAAAATACTGTTTATACATATCAGTTGACTAATACACTAAATTTAAATGGGTTTATTTTCTATAAAAAATGTCTAAAACCTTTTTATTTTTTAATAAATTTGTATACCATGTTAAAATTTTGAAAAGTATAACTTTGGTAACAGTTTTTAGTGACTATGGTGGAGAATTTTTAGATTCTAATTTTGAACGTTTTTTTAGTAAAAAAGGTACAATACATAACTTTATAGCTCTTAGAACACCTCAGAAAAAATTGTGTAGTTGGATGAAGAAATGAGATTCCTCAAGAAATTACTATAACTATGCTGAGTAAATAATTAATATCTAATTTTTTTGGTAAGATGATATTATTATTTACTACTAAACAATAAAATTATTTTTACTTATAACTCTTTTTAAAAAAACTACTTATGGGATTTAAACTAAAAGAAATCTAAAATATTATTAATTTAGAGTTTTTTATGAAAAGTGTTATCCTAAATACTAAAGGTAATTTACCTAATTTTTCAAGAAATGTCGATGAAGGAATTTTTCATGTTTATTTAATAACTAATAAGTCCAATCCTTTTTTTAAATACAAGTATTTTAAATGAAAAAATACATGTAAAATTTTATGAAGGAGACTCATTTCCTTTTTAATAACCCAAAACTGAATATTTAGAGGATATTTCTAAAACTAGTTTTTACCCTATATTGTAAAAATATTCATTTGGGAGACAACTAAAGAAACTATTTTTGATGTCATAACCCTATTATAAATTAAACATGTTGGTGATAAATAGAATTTGAGAAACCTAAGAAATAAGTTAATCCTTAGGAATCATCCCACTAATAATATCATTAGTGATGTAGATCAAGCAATAAGAACTAAAAGTTACTTATGAAATGAATGTGAATATTTTTCATTTTTATCACAATTAAAACCTAAGACTCTTGATGAATCTTTTGGGGTTGAATATTGGATAAAGGTAATGTAGGATGAACACAATGAATTTGAGTGGAACAAATATTGGACTTTAATGAAATGTATTAAATATTTTACTATAATTGTAGTAAAATGGGGTTTTCATAATAAACATGATGAAGATGTAATAATTGTTAGAAATAAAGAAACGGTATTTAAAAAGGTTTATAATTGAAAAGAAGGAATAGATCATGATGAAACTTTTTCTTTAGCAGATAGACTAGAATCTATTTATATACTTCTATCATGCGCATCATTCTTATATATTTATCTTTATGAAATGGATATGATGTTTTCTCTTCTTATTGAATACGTACAAGAGGAGTTTCACATAGAACACCCACCTCATTTTGAAAACACTAAATTTATGGGTATTGTTTTTAGAATTATTATGTCCCTTTATAGACTTAAACAATCCCTATGATCTATCCATGTTTGACTTACTAGATTTTTGCTACAAAATAATTTTATTATGGGAGCTATGAATACAACTCCATTCATTAAACTAGTTTTAATTAATCCATAAATTTTTAAATATATGTCTATGACATCATATTTGGCTCAACTCAAAAATTATAATCAGATTTATTTATGGATCTTATGAAGTCTGAGTTTAAAATAAGACTATTGGTGATCTTACTTTTTTTCCTTTTTTTAAAATTTCTCAAAAAACAGAAGGAACATTCAAATATCAATAAAATTATATAAAAATTAAGTATAAAAAGATTGGATACAATTATACTAAATGTATAAGTACTTTTATAAAAACCAAAAAAAAATTAGATCTTAATGAATATGGAAAACCAATTGAGAAAAATAATTTTAGAGGAATTTTTTTTAGTTTATTATACCTTACAACTAGTTATCCAGATTTAATGTTTTATTTATTATTAGGGTGATATTTCAATCTAATCTAAAATATTCCCATATTAAAATTGTTAAATTAATTTTTATTTACCTTATGGGATCTATTAATCTTGGAATTTTATATTCTAGGGGAAATTATTGTAATCCTAATTTTTTTTTCAAATTCTGATCTTAGTGGATCTAAAATGTATTGAAAAAGTATATATTAAAAATTTTATTTCTTAGGATAGGATTTAGTCTTTAGGCCTTGTAATAAAAAAATTCATTAGAAATTTCATCTTTTGAAGTAAATATATATCATCTATATGTTTTTCTACAAAGGTGTTATGAATGCAACACACACTCAATAAATTTGGCATAATGTTTAGTAAAAATCCTATTTTTGATTACCAAAGTTCTATAACTATTCGTAAAAATCCATCACATCAATCATGAAAAAATTACATTGATATAAGACACCATTTCCATCTAGACCAGACACAAAAAATAGATACCACTATAAAATTAATCATAACAAAATAATAACTTACAATAATTATTAAAAAAACCATTAAATTCCAATAGATTTGAATATATTAAAAAAAATACTAGAATAGTCTAAATAGAATGATCATTTATCTAATATTTTTTTACCTATCTCACTATAGTAAAAAACTCTTTAAATGGCGGGGGAGTCATTTTTTTCAATGTTTTTTAAAACATTTTTTACAATGTTTTTCTAATTTTTTTCTACTATGTTTTCATGACAAATTTCTAGAAAATGATTTTTTATAAACCAATTACGTTTCATTAAATAGAACTTTCTCTAATGGAACATCGGATAAACATTTTTTATGAAAATAAATATATTCACTTGACCAGATAAACATTCCTAAATAATGTTTGTAAAATTTTTATATCTGAGAGGTAATTTATAAACCTTATATTGTAATTTTCTTATATTATGTTATAATCATTTATATGTTGTTTATTATTGTATTGAAACAATTTCTTAATTTTTTTAAAAACTTTTTATATTTCATTAGAACAAATTTTTTTCTGATCAAACTTATATCAAAAGTTTCAAAAACTATCATTCAATGATATTTAAAAGTGTTTCAATCTAAGATATCATATCTAAAGAATATGAATCATCTATCTCATTAAGTATATATAAAGAATAAGTGGGTAACTACTACCTCTCCACTACTTTTTTTCTATGAAGAAATATTTCTAGTCTGAGTTTATTCCATCCGATTTTTATTGTTCATCTAATCCCCCAAATTCCATCTGATTGTATGAAATAGAATCATAATGTTATTTATCTGATAGAATGTATGTTAAAGAGAGTTTGATACAGAGAAAATGGTATGAAAAATATGATTCCTTGCTTAAATATGCAGTAGTTTTATAAGGTTGGGAATCATTATGTGTTTCTAAAGATGGATTCAACTTTCACAATCATGAGGTAGTGAGAGAATTTTATATGTATATTATGTCTAGTGAAGTTGATGGAATAAAAAATTTCTATTTTACTTTATTTTTAAATTCATATAAACTAAAAGACAACTAAGTGGTTGAACTCATGGATATTCCTTTAGAAGGTGAAGAAAAACTTTCAATGCTTATGTTTCATAAAGAACCTAGATGTTTTGAGAAATCCCATGTTGAAACCACCATTTTCTTCATATGTAAATTTATGGAATGTTTCACATATATCTCCTAATATTGGAATTGTAGAGTTGTGGGTTCAAAATCTTATTATATCAAGAAAAGGAGACAATGATACACTTAATGGTAAATGATATCTATTTATTAGATTTTTTATGTAGTATAAGAAAGTTCAATTTAGTAATGTTTTTTTAGTTTCATGAGGCACTGAGATTTGGGTCTCTGAAGTTAAATATTCTTCTTTGCAGAACTTTTATTAACATTTTTTTGTTAATATTTATAGAGTTTTAAATGATCTAGTATGTGGTAACTCTAGTTAGGGAAAATACATCTTATATTTGTGAATAAACAATAAACAAAATAAAACTTATTTATTTTTCATCCCTAATTTGTTTTGAAAAAATAGAAAAATATGTGTCCACTGTTGAAACTTAAAAGGATAAAGAAATTTTTTTGGAAAAGAGGAAATCTAGTGAAAAAATATCCACCGATTCCAAGGAAAAAGAGAAAATCAATGTTAGATAAATGATTTTAAATATTTGTTAAAAATAAGGAAGAAAATAAATATAAAAGACCATGATTTGTTTTGGATTATGATAAAGTCTAGGATTTGAAGGAGAATACTTATGAGAATCCCAGAGAAGAGGAAAATCAAAAGAAGTAAGAAAAAAAGAATGAAAATAAAATATTTCTAGAGATTTTTTAAAGGGGATTGAACAAATTCATTCAAAAGTTAATGTTGTGATAATGAAAAAAATCTCCACTATCTGACTATCCTATGACCATTGAAATGGAAAAAATAAAAAACTAAATTTTCTATAGAACCTTAATTGGTTCAAAAAGATAATGGTAAATATGGTTTCTATTAATAAAATTTAGTATAAAATTTTTTAAACTAAGGTTGGAAAAGTTTCCAGAAAGTTATATAAAATTTATTTAAGAAAGAATGAATATATTTATAAATAATTGAAATATTATTTGGATTTATAAGATATATAAACTGAAACTTCTACTTCCTTATCTTCTAAATTACTAAAATATTATGATCTTAATGTTTCAGAAAAATAAGAATCCAAAAATGAAGAATATCCAAAATCTAAAATAAAAGAATCAGAAAATTTTCGGACTAATGAAGATATTGTAGTTATAGAAGTCTCTCAAACTCACTGTGTTCAAAGAATAGAAGATAATTAACCTTCAAGACTAGTATATCTATATATTCCTGATGTTTCTAGTGATTCCATAAATTTTCTCCAAGTACAGGCATTAAGATAATGGAGATGCAAATGAATTATTTCAATGAGGTGATAAATAGTTTTGAAATGTTTTTGTATCTCCTTATTGACATAAAATCTAGATTCAAATAAACCTAGGGAATGACTAATTTTCTAGAAAACTAAAATCAATAAAAAGAATTTGAAAAAATTGTTATCTTGAAAAAATCATAGTTTAAGGACATTAAAGGAAAATCAAAAGCGGATTCAAGAAATTTTAAAAGTGTTATCAATTGCGTAAAACACACAGAAGGAGATATCAATTATTATGATGAACACATTGATGGAATATTACGTGTAAATAAATTAGCTTAAAAAATTGAAAACTCCATCAATTCTAAAGTATTTCAAATTACATGTCCAATAGAGAATATGACATCACTTACAATGCAAAAAGATGATGAAATTTCAAATAATAAGAAGAAGATCCAATCATTGGAATAAGAAGTTACAAATTTGAAGGATGATAACAAGAATATATAAATTTTTGATGTAGTGGATGTGAAAATTAACATTTTAGTTTCTGAATTAGAAAAGTGCTAGGATGTTGTTAATAATAATAGAGTGATCATCAAGAAGTTTTCAAAGAAATATTGATATTATTTTAAAATTTCTGAAAGTTTGTAATAAAAATTTTAAAAAAGTTTTTAATTTACTTTTTGGATTTATGTTTTCCTAATATTTGTTGATGTATTTTTTAATATCTTTAGTTTAATTTCTTTCTTATATTTTTTGGTAAATTCCTTCCTTAAATATAACTTTATTTACATATTATTTGATTTAGGTAGAATTTTTTCAATAACATTTCATGTAACACTTTCTACCTTCTAATTTTTATTAAATAAAACACAATGGGGGTGAGATTATATTAACTTTTGGGGAGAAATAATCTAAATTTTTGGTAGAAATGGAACTTTCCGACAATTTTTAATAATAGAGGAATGTTCTAAACCTTTAATAAAAATGGGAAAAGGTCAATTTTTTAGACATCGGTAAGCTTATTTAATGTTTTTTAACTTTAATTTTTTCCATTTTAAGTTTTATATTTTGTGATTTTTAAAAAGGGAGAGATTGTTAAGTTGAAAGGATAACATTAAAAAATTTATAACATTAATTTTTAAAATCACAAACTACTCCCTTAAAATAATATACCCTTAACCTTAATACTACCCAAGTTATTTTGATATTTTTATAGGAAAGATTTAAATCTTATAGGATAGATAATTACCTTTCTAATGGTTGGAATTACTTAATAGATAAACATGTAGTTTTTACATTAGATAGATGGATATAGAGTTCACTTATTAGAGGATTTTAATTCCAGAAGACCAAGTATAACAAATTCTCACTAGAAAAAGTTTTACAAAGTCTATTAGAAAAAATTTATCAGACAGAGATAGATATGTCTACTAGAAAAACATTTATAAATCATACTAGACAGAATAACTTTATATGTTCCACCAAATGAACATTTCTCATTCTACTATATGGAATCTATAATCATTGTAATTTTGATTTATCAAAATGATCATCGTATAGAGATGTTTTGTTGAACCTTTCATGTGAAGGAGTGCATCTGATATCATTGGAGCCACCTATGAGATACGTAGAATAGGACTATTGGGAGTGTTCCTATAAATAAGGTCATATTCAAGGATGAATATTTTGAAAACTTATGTTTTTTCAAATTTTTTATGAAGCATTAATAATATAAAGATGCTTTGAAGCTTTTTATAACGTCCTATTACCTTGAGTGTGCTTAATTATAATATTTAGAGTGTCTTTTTATTAAGGTATCCATGTGAGGATTAACTTTGTAAATTCAATAATATCTTTTGAATTTCAAATCATTGTGTCTGATATGGTGTGATTTAGGTCTTTCATTATGATGGAAAGTATTAAATATACTGATCATCTGATCGACGTTTCCCAGGGTAAGGGAAAAAGAGGATTGTTTTAATATTTTTGTTGATGTATTTGTTAGTTAAGAAATAATAACCTTTATAGTAAGGTTAATACCATGGATACCTTGATTCTAGTAAAGAGTTCCTTAACACTTACAGAAGAATTTTTTATATCTTCTTATACAAGTTTGAGTAAGTTTTTCTTAAATAAATTGTATAATTTTTTTATTAATTGTTATTACAAGTTTCTTATTTCGACTATGATATTTGTTATGAAAAGTTATATATATATATATATATATATATATATTTATAAACATGTCTTATTATAAAAATAAATTAAATCAGTATGAATCTTTATCTGATATAATTTCATAAGAGGTTGGATACAATTGAATGTTTTATTTTATAAACTATAATACACCCTCTCTTTTATTAAAACATAAACTTTTTAGATCCTAAAAAATGTCCATAAATTCTCAAAATATCTATCAATAAGGAATTCAAAAGTTCAACTTAATCATAACACAACAAAGAGAATTTCAAAAAAATTAATGAATTTATCTATCATCTTATAAGGCATTGATTCCACTATGATACAAGACTACTATCTGAGTCCACTAAAGTCCTTTGAAATCTATTTTTCTAGAGTTATGACACAGTGTATAGTCAATTGTGTCTATCTCATCTCATCACCCAAACCACAGATTCATAAAAAATATATCTATCTTAGCAATCCTTTACCATGGTCTCCCAAAAAACTCATAGACTCAAGTCATAGGAAATAAGGGGGACATTGATGGATCTTCTGCTAGTCGTACCCATGAAAAATATCCACATATCCAATCAAATCTATCTTAAAATTATAAAACCATGCCCTATATATAAATGATTCTTGATACCGCCTTTACATTATCAATTCAAGAATTATGGTCTTATTCATGTTCTATCAATAAGATTCATGATGAAGAATAAAGTGGCTACAATATCCTTTAAAAATCCCTCTATCATGACTGCACATACATGATATCCTTAGTTTGACTATGTCTAGTATGTCACAACGGAGCTCACATGTAATTAACTCCATACTCCACCATATAAAAATGATACCAATATATTTTTCCAACCTTACCAATATTTGAACTTTGTAATCCAACCTCTAATAGGACAGGGGATAAAACCAGTACTGAGGTATCCACACAATCAGGGGTGGAATTACCTCTAATCTACCAGTCATAGACTATCATACATTTACACCCACCCTAACATGCATGAAATATAAAAATGAAAAATCTAACTGATGCATATATATAAAAATAATCATCTTTAAATCAAAATGACTAAAATTAAATTTATAAGGATTACTCATGCATCCCAAAAAAATACAGTCTAGAACACTGATGACATGATGGTGTCCATTTTAATGAGATCTCCACTCCACCAACTATCAATATCAAATGAGCATATCTAAAATAAATGATAATTAATCTTCTATATCTGTTGATCTTATTAGTTACAAGATGAAAAAATACATGTTCACATGTTGTAACATCCGAAACTAAAATAAACTAAAAATTTACTCAAGTTAGTAGGTCACATAGACTCAAGAGTGCCTCCACACTAGAGTCTACTAACTTGAAGTGAGGGTCTAAGGTGGTACAGTGGGGATAATATACACACATAAAAAAGTTACACAGTGGTGTAATATATGAATAAAAGAAATGAACATGATATAATATAATATTTAAAGATAAATCATCTAGATGAGATTAATAATAATAATAGAATCCAAGGAAGGAATCATATACAAAATGATGAGTATGTCGTGAAACTATATAAAAATATAGGAAATACAAGGTAGCATACATCCAATACAATACATGTATAAAAAGTCCAAAAAGGCCGAAAATGATATCTCATGTAGCATCACGATCAAAGGCTCTGTTCTGTTCTCCCATGATTCCATTCTATAATAAATCAACAATCTATGAATGGGTCCTTTCCCTTGTCCCTAATTTTAATCCTGAGGTATTTTTGGGTACCATTGGCCGACCAAAAAGGGTGTGAGATATACTCAGTAGGCCACCACCAACGATGTCTATAAAAAATCTAGTATATTTATCTAAACTATACTCGTGTTCATATATAATAGGTATGATGTAAAATGAACAATATATATATAAATTCTATGATCACAAGCGATAATAAGGGCCTGATATAATAAATGTGCATCAATATATATGATGTTCCAAAAATAGATAGTAACTAGCTCAACATATGTTACATATGAAGAAAGTATTAGAGCTACATAGTCTAGGTCCAAAGGTAATAACCAAGGAAAACTCATCAATACAAAGGAACTAATCTAATGGTAAGATCAATATAATATCAGACTAACATGGTCCATGTCCTTTGGTAATAACCAGGGAAACCAATATATGAAGATATGAATGTAAATGGATATCATCCCTTGGTTCAGACTAAATTAGATGAAAATAGAATAATAGATGAATACCCATGAAATACGGTATATTATATTGAACCAAAATAACTTCATAAATTGGAAGAGAATTGACAGAAGGATCTAATGGAATAGAGAGCCTCCTGGTGGCAATCCAATATGATAGACGCCACTGAAATTAGAAGTTGGATGGATGAATTTATTCAAATCCATGACTTAAGCCTTAAAGGATATTCAAAAAGGAAGATTGGGGGATAGTATCCACCATAAAAAAAATATAAAAAGGAGGTTATCCTATTTAAATCAAAGGAGTTCAAACCAGTCATATTAGTAAAAGTTTAAATGGTGTACTGTTTGGCTGCAGTGTTCATAAAATTTTACACCAACCATAGAACTACCACTTTCCATGGATAGTGGAGCCACATGGTTAAGGATAATAATTTTCTAATCATGTTCAGCATGTATTCTCCCATGTAGGGATCCTGGTATCACCCTACTTGTTTTCCAAACCATGAAATCTTCAATGCATGGTTTGGTCAAACCATGCGCCTAACTGTTTAACTCGATAACTTAGAGCTTCAGGACCCAAAAAATCCCCCGACACTAATGATTCCTACCTCAAGTGATTAATAATGTTTATAAGGATAAAACATAGGATTTTAAATGAAAATTATTGGCTACATAACTAATATAAAAACTGGTATCTTACAACCCCACTTAAAGAAACTCATCCTCGAGTTTCCCTTACAAGGGTGTCAAAACATAATATGATAATAACTCCAACCATTGATAATATTTGTAAGTCTCCAACTACTAGGTCTAATATTCTAGGCCACTATGATTCCATACCACCCATACTAGAGGAACCGAACTACATAGAAGATCCTTTATGATATGGTCCATAATATAGATAGGGTTCTCCTCAAAGGATGAATCAAACTATAAATCAACCTCCCCAAGATAAAGAATATGAGATAGATCCAAATAATACCAGTGAATTTGAGATACATGGAAGATATTAGGTACAGCTAAATACCTATAAGATAAATACAACTGATAGGGTATCAACCCGACACTCTCTAAAATCTCAAAGGGCTCGATGTAATGAGACGATAACTTCCCCTATTTCAAAAACAATTTATGCCCCATTATGGATTAACCACATAAGAAAACCTAACTCCTCACCTCAAACTCTATTGGTCAATGGAGAAAATCATTGTATGAATTGTACCTAGAGTGAGATTTAACTATTAACTTCACAATCAGTTGAACCTACTCCAAAGTCTCATGAATAAGATGAGGTCCAAGTAGCACTACCTTACTTATCTCTAACCAGTAAATAGGTGAACTAAACAACCAAACATATAAAGCGTCATAAGGATCCATATGTATAATATCCACAACCTATTATTTTTAGAGAACTCAGAAAGTGGTATGTGTTTCTCCCAAGAACCACCAAAATCAAGGAACGATGCTCAGAGCATGTCCTCTAGCACTAGAATCATCCATTTTGACCGACAGTTAGTCTGAGGGTGATAGGTTGTTCTCAAAAGCACTTGCATACACAAATAATTCTGAAACCCCTTACAAAACTATGATGTGAAATGAGCATCCCTATCATAAATGATAGTATGCGGTACCCCATCAATGCATATAATGTCATAGACATACAGTCTCCCAACCTCATCCACTGAGAATGTATCTCTGATTGGTAAAAAGTGAGAGACCTTTATGAGCATGTCAAAGATCACAAATACTAAATCAATTCTTCAAGGGGATCTCAGAAATCCCATCACAAAATGCATAGCGACATCATTGAATTTCCTCTTAGGAATGGGCAATAGCTATAAAATCCTTGATGGTCGCTATTTCTCTTCCTTCACCTTCTGATTGGTAGAATACCAAGTAAAAAAACCAACTATATACATTTTTGTAATTAGCCACCAATACTAGAGATGTAGGTCATGGTACATCTTTGTAAGACCATGGTATACCTTCCAAGTAGAAGAATGAGACTCTCACATCAATTCCTTCAAGATTTTTGTAGTACCCAAACTTGTTAATGGATGAAAAATAACTTATCCTCATCAATGATCCAGCCTAGAGGCCATTCCTCACCAGAAATAATCTAACTCAAGACTAAGCCCTTGGGATATGATAACTACCTCATCATCAATCTCAATAGAAGTGAATAGGTCACTGTTAATTATGTGAGTGTATACTATCCATGATGGTCCTAAACCTCTATGTGCATATCAGAAAATAGACCCATAATCTTCCATTGGACCGTGGACTTATAAAATACCTATGCATGAGTCCTTCAGCTCAGTTCATACACCACTATATTTACTTTTACAAGAATACATGAAATATTGAAATCAAATAACTGTAGGTATTCATCCCAGTTTCTCTAATTGATTATCAAGTCACATTGTGTAAAAATATACTTGAGGCTTTTGTGGTTTGTAGAGACTTTAATAACCAATTTTTCGACCTTATTTTTCTTCATAAAATGTTAGTTGTATAATAGATATACCACTCAAGGAATATACAATAAGTATCTTAGAGTTAGGTACTAAAACCAACATGGCATGGAATAATGCATGACATATTAATCATATAAGGTGGCTAAAATGATACAAGATCAATGCTTCCTTGTTTTATTAAGCCAATGATAAAATTTAATACAGCATCATAATAATAATAAACATCACATATCATGTGTGTCTCCCAATGGAGGAATAAAAAACTATTATAGAAAGAAATAAAAATATAAAATATCATCCATGGTAATTTAAATTTTCTCTGAAAAAGGGTTAGATACTCCCAGGAAGAGTCTCATTACAAAGTTATGAAACATTCTAGTATGTTTTCTACCATCCCAAAAGAGTCAGGAAAAAAACATCGGATTCCAATCTATAACATCTCATCTCAAACGCCACTGAAAGATTCCATGAGCTAGTGGGTCACATGGCCTCAAGTGTGCCTCCCCATATACCAGAGGATTCTGAGTAGTAGAGAGGGTATACGAACATATAGTGTTGAGAACATACCCTCTTAATTATATTATCATTGTGGTGTATTAGATAAATAAAAAGTTTATCATGATATCATATAATAGAAAAATATAAATCATAGAGATGATAGTAATAACAACAATAGAGTCCAAGATAAACATCCTATACGAAATGATGATTATTTCATGGAACTATATAAAAAGAGAGGAAATAAATGGTTGCAAGAATCTAATATAATATATGGATTTAATGTCCACAATGACAAAAAAGGGTATCTCTAGTTACAACACAAGCTAAGGATCAGTCATGTGCTTTCATAATCCCATGCTATAATAAATTAACTATCCATGATCAGACACATTCTATTAACCCTATCTGAAATCATGAGGTCTATTTAGGTACCATAGGTGGCCCAAACTGGGTGTGATATATACACAATAGGCCACCACCAACAATGTCTATAGAAAATCCACTCTATGCATGAAATATACCTGTGGGTAGATATAACAGGTATGATGTAAAATAAACAATATATATGGAATGCCTATGAGAAAAAGATGTAACAAGAGTAGGCTATAGAATAGAAGCATCAATATATATATATGTATGAATTTCTAATATCAGATAGTAACTAGATTGTCATATGCCATATATGAAGAATGTTTCAGACCTACATGGGCCAGGTCCAAAGGTAATAACCAGGGTGACCTCATTGAGACTAGAGAACTCATCCAATGGTAAACTCGGCATAGTATAAGACCTACATGGTTTACATCCCAAGTTAAAAACCATGGAGACTTATATCTAAATATATGAATATATATAGAAGTTTAAGGTGTGATAATTTAATCAACCTCACTAGTGCCACAACATAAATGATCATACCTTTGGGTCGTAGGTTTGATACATTGATCCCCTAGTCAGTGCCATACCGTATTGAAATAGGTTCCGTACCTTTATAAGAAGTCAGTTCCATAATTATATGTCCATCATCATGAAATTAATATAATATTGTCAAGGGATGTGTTAGTTTCTATATCCAATAACATGTATCAATATAGAAGTCACTGGAAAAGAGAATATCCATCTCATTCCACAATTACATTTTGAACCATTTAACAATTTTAAAATACTTTAAAAACATTAAAAAGGAGGCACAATCATATCCATATACATAATTTAATTAAAATTGGCTTATAATGACAAGATGTGAGCTCACATACCCAAAGGGGTGGTTTTAACATAGGGAATATAAAAGAACTCACCTCATGGGTGGCTCCGGATAAGGTTGACAACCTCTAACCGAAAAGGTAATTTAAGGGAATCTCATTAAGGTTCCAACAATTAATTTAATGATTATCATTTAATTTAGGATCAATGACCCATAGTTTTGGTGTGTGGGACATAGGATATAGTTATATGAATGATGAAACCTTGGGGAAAAGGTATAGCCCACTTACCTTATGCCTGTAGTAAAATACTAGTCTAGTATCGACCATTGGTTTAGTCTAAATCGATAAAAAATGGAAGAATGGTCGAATAACATGGAAATAAGGCATATTATATTTCACAAAAATAACTATAATGATGGTAATACAAACAACATAAGGGGATAAAATAATATAGATCGTATCAGTGGGGATCCAACATGAAAGATGACACTCAAATCAGAGGCCGGATGGAATAACAGCTTTAAAGCCTAGCTTTAGGCCATGGAGGAGTATTAAATTGGTGGATAAGGGACTAATATCCACTAGAAATATATTAAAATAAATAGGGTATCCACTTTAAATCAGTGGAGGTAAAAATGGTTATTTTTCCTAAATTTTAAAGGGTTTGCGGTTTGGCCGCATGTTTGGCCAAACTGTACACCCACCATGCGATTTCCATTGTCCATGGATAGTAGACCCACATGGTAGTGGAACACAGTTTTTCTAACCATTATGATTCTATGAAATCCCATCTATGAAGCCTGGTAACAACCCATATGGTTTTTCTAAACAATGAAACCTATAATACAGTGTTTGGTTCGACAATGCTCCTGACCCTGTTCTTCCATAACTCAGAGCTCCGGGTTATGAAAAATCCATAGACACTCCCAATTCATTCCTTATGTGATTAAAAAACTGTTAAGGATAAAACATATGATTCTTATTTAAAACTAAATGTTACAAACCTTATAGAAAAATTGGGTTCTTACACATTTAGGGGTAAGTATAAAAATACCTTTTATAGTTATCATAAGTAGAGAGTTTCCCCAATAACATCTAGTGTCAACATGCATAAACAAGAAGTAAAGTGTATCTATACTGATGTCACCCAACATAATCAACATGAATAGGCATGATCCATCACAATAGACCAACCCATAATTCCCATTCAAGATACATTCCAAATAGAAATGTTTCTCAACAAAAAGCTAGAAAACATATCTCAGAACCCATTATCAAATTCATACTCATTAATTCCCCATAGATGACTAATCATTAAATGATTGTGAAATAAACATCTCCACATATCTTGGAATGACTAGATTAAATATATATCTCCTTCTATTTTTGATGTACTGAATTAAATACACATATTCATCTAGAGTAAATACAGATAATTAAAGATCACATAGTATAAAAATCTTGACACTAGAAGAAATACACATCTCTAGGAATCAAAATGTATACTAGAATACTGGAAGAAATACATATCTTCAGTTTTGTATCTATATATTACGTCCCCCTAAGTACCTTTGTTTGGGATATATAGATATGGTTAATTAATATAGTTTCCCCAATCTTGACACCAGAGGAAATACACATCTCTAGCTTTCAAGATATATTCTATGATACTAGACTTATGCTTTTCCCATCCATTTTCACAGTTTATGTTACTATTTATCAAAAAGATTCTACCACCTTAGACTATATGGTTCAAGTTTACAAAATTATATGGTTAATTAGGTTCAAGTTATTTCATTAATAATATCTAATTCCTTATAACTATTCCACACCACTCGAGGGAATACCCATCCTCAGTGCTATATCATTATTTCATTCACATTGTTATCTCACCGTATTGACCTCTATACCACCCTTTATATTTCATTCACATCACCCATATTTATTAATATAATAAATTTCATTCCATAATTTGACATAATGGTTTAAATTAATATCAATAAGTCAACTCCATAGAGTTTCATTATGAAACAACTATAGATCACATGAAATTTAGTGATTTCCCTTATCAGTGTTAGCACGAATCACTGATAAAGGGGATGCCTTTATCAACACTTATAAATGATCTAATAAAAGAATAGATTTGTTGGTGCTTTTTTTGGGTTCTAATAATGCTTTTTTAGTGCTAATAAAGGGTGATTTTATCAGTGCTAATAATAGAACTCAATAAAGTACCCCTTTGTCGGTTCTTTTTTTTTCATGGATAAAGGGAACTGTTGTGAGTGCCATATTCTATTACTAATAAAGGTTAACCTTTATCTTTGCTATTTTAGCACCGATAAAAGTTATATAAAAAATCACTAAACTCATATATTAATATTAATATAATATATTTTATTAAATATGATTTATATATGACTAAATATGCATTTACACATAATATAAAAGATATTTAGTGAAATATGACCAATAAGATAAATAAAAAATAATATTAATTAATAATATGGTAATTATTATTGAGTAAAATTTATTTATTAATAATTTTATGAAATAAAAATTCTTTAATTTAATGAATAAACTATGATAAGTTGAAAATGTTACTTAAACTTCAAGATACTGTAAATTTTGATCCGTGTATTTTTTTGGGTTCAACATCATTTCAAATTGAAGCCTATGAAAATCTCTATTCCGTGTTGACTTGGGAAAACTCAGTCACTATTTTTTGTGGATAAAAATATTCTTGAAGGTCTATTCTATCATAATGTTACTTTCAAACTTTCTAACCTTACTTTTGAAAAAAAATCAAATTCATTAAAAACATAAACATTTCTAATTGTATATATACAATAGTATTAACATTTTTTTATAGAAAATTAAATGTTTTAACAGATGAAACATATCAATTACAAAGTATGGAGTTGTATTATTAGACATATATTTAATTTTAACATTAGATGGATATATACAATGTTCATAGGATAGATGTTTAAAATGTTAGGCGGATTAAGTATAACTATGTCCCACTGGAAAAAGTTTTGTTAAATCTATTAGACAGACTTTATCCGAAAGAGGCAGAATTTTATACCATAATAATATTTTTAAAACCTTCTGGACAAAGAACAAATACATTCTAATGGATATAGTTATCTCATTCTATCGGATGGAACTTACATACATTTTATTGGTGTAAAATAAGTCAACCACAACATGGAGATGTTGTACAGAACCATTCAAGTGAAAAATGAGTTCATCTGATGTCATTGAAACTAATCCTAAAAAATATAAAATATGACCATTTGTAGGACATATATAAGTATAGTTTCATGACTTTGGATAATAATCTTTCATCTAACAATCTAAAGTTTACGTGATGTTTTTTTATGTCACACCCGATTTTTCTTCTCTATTTTATGTTCCGGTTCATTGGGAATCTCATTCTTTCACTTGAGTTTTGGGTGCGACGGGGGTGAAATTTTGAATTGATTATTTGTCTAGTTTTTATTCCATGGATGATCCATAGTTATTTTAGGATTTTTTGGACAACACCTAGGGTTTTTGGCTTAGTAGTGGCATGCACACAGTTGGAGCTCAATTTGGTAAACTGTGCAACCAAACCCTACTAACTGTGCAGAAGGTGGTGGTTTCAGAATAAATCTACCATAAGTTCTATTCATGGTAGATGAAATTGCGTGGGTTAGCTATGCGATCTATCTTCTCTCGGATAGTGGCTACCAAACGGGTGGCACACAGTTTGGTAAACCTTCCGGCCAAACCGTGCGAGTTTACTAGAAATGAAATTTCTTAAAATTCCCACTTCCCCCCTCTTTATTTTTTACCAAAAGGCCTATTTTTATCCCTCTCCTACTTTATTCCAACCTAAGGGGCTTTTCCCCCTTTCTCTCGAAGCCTCCAATACTAATCCCTTAGTGTAGATCTAAGGATTATTCATGTTGTCACTGGATTTGTCAAGGTAAACCCTCTCCTCTCTTCTCCCTCTTCCTCTTTCCTTAATTTTATCATGAGTTTCTCTTCTCCAATGATCATTTCAACCTAGTATTTTGGTTTCCCTTAATCTATATTTGGGTTTTTGCATGTTCCTCTTCTTATATATTGTCATTTATAACCCTCATGAAGTGATTTCGGGCATGTGTTGTTGATGCGCCATGGATTTGAGGTAAGTTTCACATAAACTAGTCTCTTTTAATTTAATATTCATTGGATTCATGTATTTTGAACCTTCTTTAATTATTAATTAGTGATATGTGATCCATGAAATATTAATTTGGTGTGAAAAGTGGAAATTTATCCCTTTTTAAATGCTAAATAGAGTTTTTTAGTTAAATGTTGCACACCAATTGTTAGGTTAAATGCTTGTTTGGATTTTTCATGTGTTTTTGTGACATCTAAATCCTGGATAGGTCATGAAAATATATTATTGGTATTAGAAATTATGATTTGTTTTCCTTGAAGGGGTTTTAAAGGTAGTTTTGGTTTTAAAAGAGATGTGTATTTGGTTTTCAATATGGTTTGGCATGTGATGATGGATAATGGCCCATATGGAATCTTTATAAAAATAGTCTTGGATTAAAAGTATGATGTGGATAGTTTAAAAAATGTTTTATAAATTATTTTAAGTGTAAAATGGTGTCTTTACACCCTTTTTGTAAAGGTGTACTTGGTTCATTTAAAGTGAAGGTTTTTATGGAAAATGATTAAATTTGTGCTTGAAAATTTTGTGAAAATGGTAAAAGTGTTTAATATAAAAACCTCCATTGGGTGATTCTCATTCTTTGTTAGTGTTTAATTGTAGGGATTTCCCCACTGGGGAATCATGGTGATCCATTATGTTAATTGGAGTCCCTCAGTATGGACTCCTTGAGGTCTATTAATTTTATGGAATGAGATCGATCCATGGGGTGAATTTGGTTGAGACCTAATATAGAATTATTATTTTATATATATCTGTGATTTGTTGCTTGGTTGGTATCATCTGGATCACCCCCTTGTATTTGAGACATGGGAACCTGGCATAGTGAGAGACTTTTATAAGAATGATTGATACAACGGCTAGGTTATACACTATCCAGTAGCCCATAACAAAGTGATATATTTAGTTTTATTGCTATGAGATTTTCCCCACGATCTGTAATGAGTTAGGGTGGATAGGAGTATTTAGGATGATATGATTTCATCGTGTGAGGCATGCTTCTAGGGATGGGTCTCATGTATTAGTATGTTTCGTATTATTCACGATCTCCTAGGATCACCCATTTCCGTTGGCACTTAGATGCTTATAGTAATGATTGAGATACTTGGTTAATCTTGTATTCTTATTTCCATTTCCCTCAATACATGATTATTATAGTGCTCTTATGTGTGGTACATTTCATGGAAAGTGATGTGTTGTATTCCAAAGGTTTATGAAAAATGTTTTAAGTAAAAGTGTTTTATATTATCTTGTGTAATTTGAAAATTAAAGCATCACTTTCTCCCTTTAAAATGTTAATGTCTCATTATTGAAAATGAACCTGGATTTGAAGTAAAGTAGGGTAATAGACCACAGTTTGTTTTCAAGAAAAATATTTAGGAAATATTACTTTATATATTGTATTTCATACTTGAAGTTTATGTTTCTTTTATTTTAATGGTAGTTCATTAGGAATAGATTTATTCATTTTTACTTACTAAGTTTTATTACTCACACCTTCACTTTCTTCTTTTTTTCCTTCTCGGGAATGTTTCAGCTTGAGTTTGATCTCCTTGGGAGATAGTTTATCTTTGTGTTGGTGTGTGATCCATGGTGTTTCATGTAGTTCATGTAGTCATCTTGTTCGATTGGTTTTAATGTATATTTTTTGTACCTTTCGAACTTATATAAAAGATGTTCATTTTGGTAGTGTTTATGAAATGGGCGGTTTGGATTCTTTCTGGAGTCCAGTTTATTTATTTATTCTTGGGAAACATCATTACCTTTGTGTGTTTTGTTTATTCCCAACACTTGTTTCTAGACTATGGGTATTTGGAACACCCTTCGGGTCATGCCATAGATCAGCTCGGGTGATTAGTTTAGGGTTGACCTTGGTTGGTTCGTGAGAAAATGGTACATAGTAGGTCAGATCCTAGAGGAACATTCTTTTTAGAGTTCCCTTTTTTACTTGGGAATTTCAAGGTATATGGAGTAGGATTTTTGGTTCTTGAGATGTAGGAACGAGAAGTACATCATGAACTGTTGCTTGTTTTGATCGTCGGGTTTCCATAGTAAGTCCGATTTTGTTGGTTTCCTTTGGTTCTTGTGAGTTGCCTAATTCTTCCTTGGTTCTTTAAATTTATTTGAAAACCCTTGTATTGGGATTATGATAATGGGGTTTTTGTGGTAATGGTTGGATTTTTGAAAGTGTGAAAAAGGGTTTTTAGAGTTAACCCTATGAAGAGTTTTAGAATTTTTTTTATAAAATAACATCTTAAGGTAAAATGGAAATGTTTTAACCAAATTGTAATTTTATAATCAAAACATGGTGTTTACAGGAAATGGTTTTTTGAAAGAGGATTTTTTTTTTAAAATTAATTTTAAATTAAAAGGAGTGGGTTTTTAATCAAATGGTGTTGATGAAATGATATTCAATGGGTTGTTGGAAATTTTTTAAATGAAACAAATTTAATTTTTGGGATGGAAATCCATGTGATTTTGTTTTTGAGCATGGAAGAATGGATTAAAACATGGAATCAAAAATGGTTTTGACTTTGTGGTTGGTGATCCTTTGTAACGTTTCATGAAATTTTGAATTGGGTTGAATGATTTGTTTTGGAAAATAAGGATTTTTTATTTACCCTTTGGTGTTCTAATGGTTGGTCACTTTCATGGTTATACATGGAAGTGTGAGTGGGTTCCTGATATGGCATGGTTGATGGGTGCCTAGGGTGGCATGGAAACATGCATGTGAGTGAGAGTCTAAGGGATACCAATGGTCAGTGTTCATCCCAACAAGTTTTTTTAAATGAATTTTTTTAAAGTAATGTTTTGATGTTATTAGTAGCTTGTTTTCCCTATGTTGAAATCTTGTAACCTATGTAGTGTTTTCACTTGAGGATTTTTTGATGATTTGATCTTGATTTATTTCTTTTATTTATTTTTATCCAACAGTTACTCCTATAGAGATTCAATGGGTGATGGTGATGTGGCTCTGGGTGATTTCCCATTAGTTGGACTTCCTTTTGATCAACCTAAGGATTTCATTCTTGAGTTTCGAAAGCCAAATCCACCTTAATTTTATGGTAAAATGGATCCTGTTGAATTAGAAGAGTCGATGTGAAAGATCTAAAGTAACTTTATCCTCATTTATTATTCTATGTTTTTTAAGGTTAAGTTTGAAATTTTTATGCTTGAAGGTTTACCATGGATGTGATGAGAGTCGGTGTCTGAGAACAAGCCTTGTGAAGATCATACTTGGGAGTTCCTCAAGGATTTTTTCATCCATCAGTATTTTTTTGAGAAATTAAGGGTGAAAAAGGGGATGTAAATGTGCTGTTTGCAGCAGGGTGATGGTTCAGTGTTAGATTATTTCCATCATGTTGTGGACCTAGTTCTTCACCTCGATGAGTATGTTGTGTATAATCCACTAAAGGGTCAATGTTTCATGTTTGTGCTTCATCCTAATCTGCAGCCGAAGGTGTCATAGTTCAATATAACCTCTTTTGTTGACGTGGTGAGGAGAGATTTTAATTTTTATGTTCTGATGGAAGGAATTATTGAGGTATTCCTCCCTCCTTCAATCCAGAGAATCAATGGGAGAAATTTTAGTAAGGAGGTAGGAAAGAGTATGAAAGCTATTAGAGTTGGTCATGGAATCAAAAGGCCCCATAATCTCTCATTAACCCCATCTAGGAATGAGATCTTGGTGTGTTATCAGTGTGGAAAGATGAGTCACAAGAAGAGGATGTATTGTAGTTCTCCAAAATCCATCCATGCTTGTGGATCCTTGGGTCACATGCATCAGTTTTTTCAGGCCATTCCTAGAAGGCATCATGGGGACAATTCTCAGAAGTTATGTGCTTATGAGGACTTTTTTAAAGATTCTTTGATGTAAATTTCCATCTAGTGTTAAGGGTTATTTGGTTGCGGTGATTGTTCTAGTGGTGTTTTTGTGTTTGAAATTTAATGGAATATTGTAAGTATTTTAATTAATTTCTGTTTTCATTTGTTATGTGGTTTTCATTTAATAATTTGGTTTTCCCTTTTATCTAATGGGTCAATGCATGTTCTTTTTTCGGATTTCCAATTCCTGACATCAATGAAGTAGATTCTTCAAACATCATATTTCCATACATAGGCCTCAGAGTGAAGCTAGAGGGATTTCAGAAGACCGCTAGGTGTGTGGAGAGTGTTGGCTCAGTTCTTGTTCCCTTCGTTCGGGAGTGGGTGTTGTAAATTTTCTTACTGAGTTCTTTTTGGCCTTGGTTGGTAGGTCAATGTGAAAGAGTACTGGTTGGACTATGTTTGAAAGGCCTCATGATGGATCATGTGGAATTCATGTTTGGCAGGTGTTATTTAGTTATTAATGGTGGGGAGACCCACCATGGGTCTTTTTAAGTTTTCTCTTAACAATATATTGGTTTCTAGCTGTTTTCTAATGGCATAGATTCTGTTCTGGCCTCCCTTGAAGTGATTGGGTTTTGTGAATTCTTTAGTTTTGGTTAGCATTGGAATTCATGGGAGTGGACCAAATGACCTTATTTTTGGAATGTGTGGGTGTTGTGTCTTGGTCTTTCCCACTGATTTTCAAGAAATAATTGTGGTTTGTTGTTCTGTTTCAAGAAAGCGGCATAAGTTCTCTTATAAGTGGATATTATGTTCATGATTCAAGAGGTTGGGTCATGTGGTTATTGAATTCTTAGTCATTGATCAGTCAATTGGAAATTGTAGTGGCTTTCCGGGGGCCGAAAGTGTTATTGGTGGGGAGAATTTTCACACCTGGGTTTTCATCTCTGTTTTATGTTCTCGTTCATTGGGAATCTCTGTCTTTCTCTTCAGTTTTGGGTATGATGGTGGAAAAATTTGGAAGTGATTATTTGTCTAGTTTTTATTCTATGGTTCATCCTCAGTTCATTCAGGTGTTTTTGGAGAAACTTTGGGGTTTTTGGCTTAGAAGTGTCCCATGCATGGTTGGAGCATAGTTTGTTAAACTGTGTGACCAAACCCAGGTTACCGTGGGGCAGGTGTTGGTTTTGGGTAGAACCGACTGCATAGACAACCTACATGGTGCGCCCTATTTTTATCTTTATTTTATGTTATTATTTGTCGCAAATCTAAGTCTTTCTCCTATGTTTTGGGTGTGATGAGGGTAAAATTTTAAAGTTCTTAATTGTCTAGTTTTTATTTCATGGTATATCCTCAGTTAATTTGGGAGTTTTTGGAGAAAACATGGGGTTTTTGTCATGGAAGTGTCATCAACCCTATTAGAGTACGGTTTGGTAAAAGGTGCGACCGAACCTAGGTAAATATGAAATATGTGGTGGTTTCATAAAGAACCTACCAAAAATTCTGCACATGGTAGGTTAAACCAAGTGGGTTGTCCATGGTGTTGATCTTTTTTGGGTCAGTGGGTGTCGCACGGTTGGTAAATAGTTTGGTAAACTGTGTAGCCAAACCATGCGAGTTGACCTGATATACAATTTCTGGAAATTTCAAATTATCCCCCTCAATATTTTTAACTCAAAATGCATATTTCCCCCTCTCCCAGTTCATGCAACCCTGAGGGGATCTCCCCCTTTCTATCCAATCCTCCACTCCATTCTTTGTTCAGATTTAAGGATTCTTCAAGTTGTGTCTAGATTTCTCTAGGTAAACCCTCTCCTCTCTTCTCGCTCTTCCACTTTCTTCTATTTTTATATTGAGTTCCACTTCTCCTGTGGTTATTTTGACCATGAATTTTGGTTTCCCTCTATTTATGTTGGCGGTTTTGTGTGTTTACAGTTCCTCTTCTTAGATCTTGGATTTTCTAACCCTCATGGAGTGATTTAAGGAATGCATTGTTTATACACCATGGATTTGAGGTAGGTTTACCATTGAATTATCCCTTTTAATTTAATATTCATTGGTTTCATGCCTTTAACACTATATTGGAATATTAATTAGTGATATTTGATCCTTGAGATATTTATTTGGTGTGAAAAGTGGATATTTATCCCTTGTTCAATGTTAAATATAATTTATTTGTTAAATGTCACACACCAATTATTTATTGAAATGCTAGGTTATATTTTTCATTTGTTTTTGTGACATTTAAAGCATGGTTAGGCCATACAAATATATTTTTGGTTTTAGAAATTATGATTTGGGTTCCTTGAAGGGGTGTTTAAAGGTGTTTTTGGTTTTTAAAGAAATGTGTATTTTGTTTTCAATGTGGTTTGGCTTGTGATGATGGATAATGGAAGGTTTTGAATCTTTATACAAATTTTATTGGCTTAAAATTTTGATGTGGATAGTTTTAAAGGAGTTTTTAAATGATTTAAAGTGGAAAATGGTGTGTTTACTCCCTTTTGGGAAGGAGGACTCAGTTCCATTAAAGTGATGTTTTTTGTTGAAAATTATTAAAGGACCATTTGGTAATTTTTTGACAATTGTAAAAGTGTTTAATATGAACACCTCAATTGGGTGATTCTCATTCCTTGTTTATGTTTAATGAATGGTATTTCCTCATTTTGGAATCCCGGTGATCCATTATGTTAATTGGAGTTCCTCGGTACAGACTCCTTGAGTTATATTTATTTTATGGAATAAGATCTATCCATAGGGTTACTCAGGGTGATACATATTATTTAATTATTATTCTATATATATTTGTGATTGTATTCTTAGTTTGAATTAGTTGGCTCACCCACTTTATATGTGATACATGGGAACCCAACATAGTGAGAGAATATTTTTAGAATGATTATTGCACCAAATAGGTTATGCACTATCTAGTGCCTCATAACACAAGTATATATTGATTTTTATTGCTATGGGATTCTCTCCTTGGTCTGTCCTGAGTTAGGGTGCCCGGGAGTATGTATGCATATTTGAATTCATATTGTGAGGCATGTTTCCAAGGATGGGTCTCATGTATTAGTATGTTCTTGGATTATTCATGATCTCCTCGGTTCACCCATGTCTATTGGAACTTATCTTCTTATAGTAATGATTTAGATAATTGGCTACTCTTGTATGTTTATTTCCAATTCCCTCAATATATGATTATTGTAGTTTTCTCATGTGTGGTGAATTTCATGTAAAGTGATGTGTTGGCTTCCAAAGGTTTATGAAAAATGTTTTTAATGTAAAAGTGATTTATATTCTCTTATGTCATTTGAATATGAAAACATCACTTTCCCCCTTGAAAATGTCATTGTATCCCTATTTTAAAAAAACTTAGTTTTGAAATGATGTTGGGAAATGGACAATAGTTTTTTTCAAGAAAAATGTGCAAAAAGGATTTTTTACATTTTTTATTTCAAACTTGAAATTTATTTATTTTTATTTTAAAGGATGTACACTGGGAGTATATTTATTCAGGATTACCTACTGAGTTTTAATACTCACTCCTATAGTTTGTTTTGGTTTTATGCTTCAGTGTATGTTTTATCTTGAGTTCTATTGCCTTGAGAGATGGTCAATATTTGTGTTGGAGAGTGACTGGAAGGGTCACATGGAGATTTTTTACTCTTCTTATTTTGTTGGTTTTAATGTGTAGTTGTGGTAACTTTCATCCTTATATAAAACATATTCAGTTTGGTATTGTTTATTAATTGGGCTATTTGGTTTATTTTCAGTGTTCATTTTATTTATTTATTCTTGGGAGAAATCAGTCCCTTTGTGTACTCTGTTAATGCCTGACACTAGTTTCCAACCAGTGGGGATCAGTAATTCTCTTTGGGCCGTGCAACAGATCAGATCAAGTGACCAATTCAGGGTTAACTTGGGTTGGTTCATGACAATGTAACACCTTTTTACTTGAGAGTGCTTGATTTTGAATTTTGGATAATATTTTTATTATGTAATCTATTGTGAGGTTTCTTTTTAAAATACCATAATATCATTTTATTTTTTAATACTTATTCCTGATCTGGTTTGATCAAGGGATTCCATTATTAAGGAGGACAAGGGATAAAATAATTGACTGATCGATGATTCTCGAAGGCTATGTGAAACAAAGTTTGTGTCTGATCTTTGTGATCAAGGACTTCCATGGCTAGGAAGGCAGAGCTTACAATAGAGTGAATATCATTGAAACCCTAAGTCAAGGTTATTGAATTCCTTCAAACTAAATGTTAATCTATAGAATAAATGTTATAAAGTTATTTGTACATCTTTTTTACTTACTTTATTAATATCATTATTACTTGTTTTTACATGTTTGATATTGCATTGTGAGTGTTATAAGAATATTTTATATTCTAACCTCTTTATTTATAGGATTATAAAGTTAATCGGTAGGAAACAACATTGTATAAATTTCTTAATGAAGTTGGATAAATTTGTATGTTTTATTTTTTTAAACTACAATTCACTGATCCCCTCTTATAAGTAAATATATACTCCCTTAATCCAACATTTAGTATCAGAGAAATTTTATACTTGTTATAAACTATTACACTAACATGTTTTGTAGAAAAGAGTATCTTTGTTTTTAATATGGATGGTTTTATATTGGGACATATGAAAATATAAATCCTAGAAGACCAACAATATTTTATGGTGTTGATTGTGAATATTATAGAGGTCATGTGAATACTTTTTTTATAAATACCAACATTGATTTTTTTTCATGATGATCTAAAATTATCAAATTCAAAAAAATAATGTTAATACTTTCTCCAGAGGATAAAAAGTAGATAATCAACTTATTTATGATGTTAGAAACACTTTTCTATGCTCATTAAATAGATATATCTTTAGTCAAATATTATCTTGTGAAGTTGTAGAAATTATATGGAATAAAAATGAAGTAACTCACATTGGAACTACCAACTTTATGGGAACATAAAGAGTTATAGTTTGAGTATACTTTCATGATTTTTACTTCCTTCTAGGAGAATCAGTCGCAAAGATGCATCAATGTTTTATGAAGATTTTAAATAGTTTACAATCTATTTGAGATAAAAACTTATAAGATAAGTAATTGGTTGAATAAATTATTTATATCATTGAAAATGTGTGGCATTATAATGGATGAACTCTTAATGATAAAAATAATCATGAAAATTTGATATTATATTATCTTATAGGTACTCTCATGAAATATAATAGTTAGATTAAAAGAGACTCTGAAAAATAGAAAAATAACAAGTTTGTAACTTTTTCCAATACCTATAAAACAACTAAGAAATCTAGATCAGTTGAAAAATTTCCTAAGTCTTTTAAAAAGAAGAAATTTAATGTTGGTACTAAAATTAGTTTGACATAAAAGAGTGAGAATGAACATTCAAATCATTCCAAAAAGGGTGATTTTTTTGGAATGAAATATTTTTTATACAAATTTAAGAAAGAAACCAAAGGAATAAAGTGATATAAAATATACTTTGGAGTTTATTTTATATGAATTTAAAAATCATAGTCACATAAAACTAGATTGTCCAAAATTGGAAATAAGGATATAAATTCAAGAAATATCTATAAAGATAAAGTTAAGAAGAGACTAAAAATTCAAACACTTGGAGTTTATATAGTGGAGAGATCTGTACAGATTTTTTTTGAAAACAGTAGTGATAGTTAAAAAGTTATGGATTTATATGTAGATATTCCAGAAACCAAGATATACTATATGGAAAAGGTAACTTTTGAATCCTTAAAAAATATTACTTTGAATGAAAACTATCAAGATTTTGATGATGAATATTATAATTCTTTCAATTACGAAAATTATATTACATACAATGATGAGGATAATTCACCATGTTTTGAATAATAATCTAGATATGATACTTAATTGAAAAATAAAATTTTAAATTTTTGAAAAAACATTAATATTCTATGTGATAACTTGAGAAAGAAAATTTTAAAATGTCAAAAATTTCAATAGAAATTTCATATATTATTTCATAATTAGATAAGAAATATAATTCTACTTCAGTTATTGAAGTTAAGAATTTATTTGTAAAAACAATATCTGAAATATTTATTCTCAAAAAACATATATACAATTTTATTTTTTGGGAAGGAAAGTTTTAATAATCTATACAGAGAGATGAGAGCTTATAAAAATAGTTCTAGGATTTGTTTTACTAAAGAAAATTACATTTTTAAAATAATTGCATTCTTATAAAGAGTACCCCCTTCTATTCAAAATTCCAGAGAGGTGAACACGAGAATAAAAAAGTTATTTAAACAAGAAAAAATCCTTTGGTTTTTATAAATACTATATTTCAAAAGCATTAGAATCCATTCAATAAAATAAATTAGGGAAGATATGGATTATAAAGATTTTATTTTCTAATAATTTTGACCCAAGAAAGTCTAGGAACCAAAATACTAATTTTTATATTTTAGTGAGAAAATATAAGTACCAATAGTAAAAATATTTAGTACATGGATAGCAGATATTATAGACATATGAATGAAAATAATATGTTTTTCCAGAATATTATAATGATGAAAGGTATAGAATTTACTTTCAAAGATAATTCTCAAGGAGAAATATATGGTATTGGTGATATTGTAATTCTTAGTAAGTCTTTAATTTTGAACTTTTTATACATTGTATGACTCAAGAAAAACATCATTATTATAATTAAATTATGTGATAAAGGATATATGATGAAATTTTGGAATGATGAATTTATTATTCAATGTTCAGATGGTAATTTATTCTTCATGTTTATAGGCATGAGAATGTATATACTCTAAATGTAAAAGAACTTAAAAACTAAGTTCTACCTTGTCTTTGTAAAATATATCAATAATATTTCTTATGGAATATAAGTTTTGGACACTATAATGTAATATGTTTAGACAAACTTTCTAAGAAGGGGCTAGATATATATTTTCCAGAGTTTATCCTTAATTTTTATAAATATTGTGATCCAAATAAATTGGTAAAGAAACATAAGTCAAGCTTAAAATATATTAGTGAAGTTTAAAATTTTGATTCTTTATTGTTAGTTCACATAGATTTTTTTGGTCCAACACAAACTAGAAGTATTAAAGTAAATCATTATGTATACAGCTTATTTGATGACTATACTAGATATACATGGGTATATTTTCTAGTGAAAACCCCCAAAGTCATTTTCCATTTTAAAAATTTTGTATCCCGTGTTAAAAATGAGAAACTTTTACCTTTGACAACCATTCATAGTCATCATGGTGGGGAATTTATAATTTATTATTTTTAAACTTTCTATATTATGAAAGGAAATATACATAACTTTTTTTATACGAGAACTCTACAAAACAAATGGTGTAGTTGAATGAAGAAATATTTTTATTCAGGATACTACTAGAACCTTGTCAATTAAATACATGTTTGCTAATTTTTTTTGGTTTAAAGTAGTTAGTAATGTATATTATACTATAAATAGTATTTTAATTAGGACTTTTATATATGGACCCAGCCTTAAACATTACATAATCTTGAGATAAGTCCACAATTCACATTGAAGATCTTTTTATGTTTAGAGTTTTAGATGATATGGTTATAAATCACACATAACAACTTAAATATTACAATTAGTTACTTCTACTCAATATCCATTTTTTTCATAAAACAAAAACTCTTGAGAAAACATGTAAACTATGAAAACATTATCATAAAGTAATAATTTTCACCTTTAAGAAGTAGCAAAAACAATTCACTGAATATAAGATCATTTATTACCCTTTTGTAACAAAAATATTACCATAAAGTCCATAAAAAGCAACATATAGCATATAAAGGTTACTTGGGAAATAAAAATATTTAAATGGAAAAACCCTATGGTAGACTTCCACACATATCACTAAATGGAATAACCATACGACCAACTTCCATACCCAATGCATTGGAGGTTATAACATAACCTTCCATCCATGGTTTGTCATAGAACCACCCATCTTTGGTTTATCACATAAGAACACGTCATTGGTTTATCCCGCAACCACCAATCAAATGTTGAAGTACCATTATATAAACATAACACATAAAATATTAAAAATTTATACATTTCACTAATAAAATTTTATTTGAAATCACAAGAAATAATTTAAAGATACTAAAATATTCAATCCATTTCAGAAACCATTTTTAATACCAAAATACCCAAAAAGGGATTAAGGGATTTCTTTTCCTTAAAAAACATTTAGGCTTAAAGAGGCATCCAAATATCAAAAAACGATTATGCGAGTAGAGAAGTCCTTATCGCCACATATGTCAGAAACATTCCATTTTTTCATTTAGTAAATTATTTGTAGAAAAAAAATTCTTTATGATTGAAATTAAAAGTCAAATGGGTTTACTATACATCGTATAAAATAAGGTGGTGTATAACATCAAAATATGCCTTAATGAAAGGAGATTAAGATAAAGTCCCTTACCTTGAGTCTAAATCGTCACGTATGTTCCTTTCTCTTCATGAATAATAAACATAAGTTAATTTATAATTGTTTGATAACCTTTTTCATGTTTATTATTCCTTTTATATCACTTATTAACATGTTATAATAATCACTTAACTATTTAAGTTCATATCGATCATTTTGTTAATGTTCGGTAATTGAGTTAAAAATGAACTTGTTTTGATGTAAATTTTCCATGTGGTCATAAGTTCATAATATCCATAATATTATTAATGATTTAAAAATCATATATATCTAGTATATATGTATTTATAATAGTCCATAAAATTGGGAGATAAGAAATGAAATTCACCATTCATGGAGACGATATGTCGTACATAGGCATGGAGACTACTTTCATTTCATTGTCATATTAATGGAATGCAAGATAAATGATAAATAGGCATGTTATAATTCTAAAATAATATATATGTTATATATTTTACATAAGTTCATTAACTATATCCTAACATGTCATAACACTTTGAGGGGGCGGTAGTCCGCTCTTCCTCAAATGAAATTATCGTATTTACATATTATAGAAAGCATATAGAGATATTGTCAATAAAAATTACAGAATCATAGGGAAAATATAAATATAATATATATAATATATAATTACATTTCTATCATAATTTCCCCCATGAGAGGTGGTAGGATAAAATTGAACAATCATCGTTTCGTGAGGCAATAGTTCGCCGTACATAGAAAATGTATGTTCGTATCCATTAGATAGAGGTGTGTGTAAGTGTAGTTTGAATCCTTCTCATAAAATAAATACTCATATATTTATAATAATTTTTTTCTTGTAATCAACGAATAAGGAGTGAATAGGGTGTGGACAATAAAAATAAAGGAACGGAACATGAGAGAAGTTGTTACCTCTAAATCGGGTATCTTCTTTTGATTTGATCCAAAAGGCTTTCAAAAGTTTTCTTTTCACCAAGTTAAGGCTTATAAGAGGAAGGGAGTGATTACAGAAAGAGTTTTGGACAGAGATTTTCCAAACACAAAGGCTTTGGATGTGTGATATAATGAAAAGAAGAAGTTCCCTTTTATAGAAGAGGTGAGGGGGACTTCAGGAAAGTCTTGAAATATTAATTTATTATAAATTCAACTTTTATTAAAAATGGTCCAAAACTAATTTAATTAAAATATAAGATGATTTAGGTTATAATAACCATCATAAAATATTTTTTAGGGAAGTTATGAATATTATTTTATCCTTATCGTTTTGGTTTAACCGTTATTTTACCATTTTTAATCTTATAGTGATATCATGATATTTTCACATTATGGGTTAATGTAATTAACATATCATGTAAAAAGTCCAAAAAATGTCATTTATGATATATTTGGACTTATCTTAACCATTTGGACGAATATTATATTTTTAGTAATTCAATATCATTTAATAAACTATATTATATTTTAAGTTATGAATTATGCTAATTTTGGTGACTATTTATACTTATCTTTTTTCCAAATTCATAAAACATGATTCCTTATAAAAAACATAAAATCAACCCTAAAATGTCATATTAATCCAAAAAATTCATGAATGACTTAAAATATATCCAATAATATTTATTTTAATATTTATAAAAACATTTATTTTGATCTTTTATTAATGAAGTAATCACTGTATCATCATTATGTCATAGTTAAATTTATTTATTTATTTTCTAAAAATGAAAAATAAAATAACTTGATGTAGGAAATATTTTTAAATTTATAATGAATATTTATAGTCAAAAAGATAAATTACATAACCCCACCTGAAAACTGATTTAGTAAAAAAAATGTTATATTTCTCTTTACTTTAAATTAAATTTGATAAAATGTCATTTTCACACCTAAGTGGCTTCATGGGGTCCTAAAATCGACCCAAGGATAATCATGGTTGAAAATAACTAATATAATAGGAGTATTACACGTTTTAGGGTAGTTTTATATTATTATTATAATATTTTTTTACCCTTATTTACCTGATTTACCCTTTAACCATGGTAAATAAAAATAATTACTGAAGTTACTATTCATAATGTCAAAAAATAAAAGGTACCTATTTAAACAATTTTGACCTTCTGATTCCAAATATGGAATCTATTTTTCAAAATCTAAAACACTAAATTTTAATAAATTAAATTAAAAATAATTCCTATTGTCAATACCAGAAAGCGGGGTTTTAAGAAGTAAAAACTATCAAAAGATTTACATGTGTTTATGTCCAATTTAATTGTGAAATTACGTCCAATGACCAAAATTTTATTAAATGATAAAAAATAAATTCAATTAAAATTTAAAACCAATTAAAATGACATAATTACTATATAAATAAATTATATGAAAAGGTAGTTTTGAATTAAAATGTTGTATTTTTCACAATTTATAAAAATTTGAATTTTATCAGAACAATACCAAAATTTCATCCAAAATAAATTTTGATATACCCCTTATATAGAAGAAGATTATTTTTTCAAATCAATCATTTAGAAGTGAAAAAAACTAGATTTAAAAAGTTTTTTCTATCAAAAGGATTTAAAACTGCAATTTTAAAAAAAATATTAATTTTTTCTAGAAAATTTAATTTGTGCTTATATCATATCTAGAAAACATATAATATTAATTTAAAACATTATATTAAATATTTTAAAATTATTTTTCATTAAAAAAATCCATAAAGAATGATATGATTTTATAAACACAATTATTCTCTTTTAAATAGGTTTTCATAAAAAAAATATTCTTTATATTCAATTAGTTTTTATTTCTATTTCTAATAAATTTGGTATCCAATGAATCGTTATTTTAACATGTGTAAACCATATTTAAAAATTCGGTTGATAATATTCATTCTCTCCATTCTGATGGCTAGGTTTTGACTTCCATTTAAAATAATAATAATATTATGGTATTATTTTTTGGTATAACCCAATGTTGTAGGCAACGTAAGATTTCAGAAAAACCTATTGTTGCGTGCCAGTGCACTATTAGAAAAAGTGTCCCCTTTAACGTATAATTAATATCTTATTTACAAATATTAATATAAATGAAAAGGTATTATTATATAAATACCCATGTCTTTGCATCATTCCCCCATTTTGGAAATTGCATCCTCGCAATTTTAAAATTTGGTTCTGAAACTTCATTGAAAATCCCACATCAGAAAAAGAGTCAATAAAACTATCAATTTAAAAGAAAGAAATATAAGTACAAAGGTCACCCGAGATAACACATACTAGGATTAAATGTAGGAAAACATGGATATGGATGAAAAACTTACCATTAAGTTCTGATGGAGAGTGAATGAACAAATGATCCGAAGAAAGTTAACAACCGAAAAAATATAAACTTTTGATGAGCTAAACGGTCATTGATTTCTCAGTAAAAAAAGTAAATGGAAAATGTTTCTATTTTAATATACTTCTCATAAAGTTGAGGAATAATTTTACTACATAGAATAATAACATAATGAAATATACTTACATGCAAAGTAGACTGTATCTTTTAATAAATTTCTACCACACACTCATCTTTTCTCTATAAAATCACATAATCCCCAGATAAAGAACATATTTTCCCCATATTTAGAAGTGAACCAAAACCAAAATGGTTAGTACAAGATCACATAATATCCCCAAAATAATAATCATTTATAAGGATAAGGAATAATTTTAATATCTAAAATTCAACAATAATACTCAAGTTCTACATAGACCATTCAACAAACAAAATTCTTTAAAATTTTTCAAAATAATCAAAAAAATATTGAAACCCAAAACTCAGAAGGATTTGATCACATATTTTTACAAGATAAATTTTAAAATTTATCTCTATATAACATCAACCGCTCTTAATGTCTCATACCAAAAGTAATTTACCTAATCACAGTTTCTCCATGATCGGTTAATCATCTCCTTAAATACTTTAATTCCATATAAGTCCACAGTTAAAATCATAGATTATTCCAAAAATATAATCCAACCATAACTCTTTAATTAAATCCAATAGTATTATATTTCTCGTAATCATATAATTTTACCAAAATAGAGAACGTCTTCCAAAATAACATTTATCACTTAATCACCAAATCAATTTCCTATACTAAAGATATCCATTTGATAAAACATAATTTCCAAAAATAAAATTATTCTTAACACATAAAATCATTTAACTACAATAAATAAGTCATACTAACTAGGGACTTCATGTATCATAGTGTTATGTAATAAATACCAGTCACACTTTGGTTGTGGGTTCGATTCCCGTAGCTTTGTCTGACATGACGGGTTGTCACACAATCTGCATGTTTTCCTTTTTCAAAAAGTGTATAATTATAATAACATTAACAAAATGATATAAAACCATAAAATACAACCACAACATGTTTTGACCCCAAATCTTATTTCATACCTCACATTTTTCATCCCAAAAACTAATAACCCAAAATTTCCTCAAAGGTGAATGTCTTCAAAGATAGCGTTAATCACCTTGAAATAACATAAGCCACAAAGGGGTTTCTAATTCATTAAACTTATAATATACCTTAAAATTATAAACCCATGATTATATCCTTAACCCTTAAAAAAATCCTAATCTCCAAAGTTTTATAAACCTTTCCTCTCATACCAACTATATGGCCCCATCCTTAAACATAACATAATCTTGAGATAAATCAACAATTCACATTGAGAATATTTTCAAGTTTAGATTTTTTGAGAATTAGGTCACAAATCATACATAACAACTTAAATATTACAAGTGGTCACTTCTACTCAATATCCATTTTTTCATAAATGGAAAACTATTTAAAAAGAAACATGGTATCTTTTCATGTTTTAATAGCATAAATTTTCCATTATCCCATCCTCAAATCTATTCTTTTATAATTCTTATAAAAAATATTTCAAAACATGGGATGGGCATAAAAATATATGTAAGGGATACGAAAAGAATTAAAACTATTAGTCTTGTGAAAACATGAAAAACATGAAAAGATTATCATAAAGTAATACTTTTCACCTTTAAGAAGTAGCAAAAGCACTTCACTGAATATAATCTCATTGATTACCCTATTTGCAGACAAAATTTTACCATAAAACCCATAGAAAGAAACATATAACATATAAAGGTACCTTGGGACATAAACATACTTAAATGGAATAACCATATGTTCGACTTCCACATATATCACTAAATGGAATATCCATACGGCCGACTTCCATACCCAATGCATTGGAGATTATAACAGAATCACTCAACCATGGTTTATCATAGAACCACCCATATTTGGTTTATCATGTAAACAACCATCATTGGTTTATCACCTAACCACCCATTTAATTTCCAAGTACCATTATATAATCACAACACATAAAATATAGAGAATATCAACATTTCACTAATAGCATTTCATTTGAAATCACAAGAAATCATTTCATGATATTGAAATATTCAATCCATTTCAAAAACCATTTTCAATACCAAAACACCCAAAAATGTAATAAGTGATTTCTTTTCATTTAAAAGAACATTAAGGCTTAAAAAATAAGCAAAATATGAAATAACGGTTACGACAGTAGAGAATTCATTATCGTCATATACCTTAAAAACATTCCTTTTTTATCGTTTAGTAAATGATATGTATAAAAAAGATTCTATTTGAATGAAATTAAATTTCAAAGGGTTTATTATACACCATATAAAATAAGGTGGTGTATAACATCAAAATATGCCTCAATGAATAGAGATTGAGACAAATTCCCTTTCTCTGAGTCCAAATTGTCTTGTATGTTCCTTGTTATTCCTAAATAATAAGATTAAGTTAATTTATTCTTGTTTTAGATCCTTTTTGAAGTTTATTATTCCTTTTATATCACTTATTACTATGTTATATCAATCACTTAATTATTTAAGTTCATATCAGTCATTTTGATGATGTTCAATACTTCAGTAAAAAATGAACTTGTTTTGATATAAATTTTCCATGTGGTCATAAGTATATCATCTCTAGAATATTATTAACGATTTAAATATCATATATATCCATTATATATATATTTAGAATAGTTTTTAACATTTGGAGATAATAATTGAAATGCACCGTTCATGGTGACAGTATGTCGTACGTACAGATGGACGCAACTTTCATTTCGTTTTCATATTAATGAAATGAAAACTAAATGATAAATAAGTATATTTAAATTAAATTATAAAATATATGTTATATATGTTACATAAGTTCATTAACTCCATCCTTTATACATTCCATGTATGGCATGAACATGTCATATCACTTTGAGGGGGTGGTAGTCCGCTTTTCCTCAAATGAAATTATCATATTTACACATTATGGAAAGCATAAAGGTATGTTTTAAATAAAAATTATAAAAGATTAGGGACAATATAAATATATTATATATGATATATAATTGTAGTTCCATCATAATGGCCACCATGAGAGGTGGTAGGATAAAATTGGACAATCATCATTTTGTGAGGCAGTAGTTCACCGTACACAGAAACAATAAGTTCGTATCCATTAGATGAAGGTGTGTGTAAGTTTAGTTTGAATAATTAACATTAAAATATCCCAGAATATTTTGGATAATTTTTTTATGTAATCAAATAATAAAGAGAACACAAGGAGTGGAGAATGGAAATAATGGAGAGGAACTTGAGAGAAGACGTTACCTCTAAATCAGGTAACATCTTTTGATTTGAGACAAAATACTTCCTTGAATTGCCTTCTGACCATGGTAAGGATTCTAGGAGGAAGGGACGGACTCTAGAAAGATTATTGGATAGCACTTTTTGAAACAAAAAATCTTTTTAAGTGTGAGATAAAGTGAAGAAGTAGTTCCCTTTTATAAAAGAGGAGAGGGGAAATTTAGGAAAGTCTTGAAATATTAATTTATTATAAATGAAATTTCGATTAAAAATGGTCCAAAATTCATTTAATTCAAAGATAAGATGATTTTTGTTAGAATAACCCTCATCCAATAATTTTTAGGGAAGTTTTGAATATTTTTTTATCCTTATCGTTTTTGTTTAACAACTATTTTACCATTTTTAATATTATAATGATATCATGTTATTTACACATTGTGGGTTAATGTAATTACCATATTATGTAAAATGTCCTACAAAAATCCATTAATGACATATTTGGACTTATCTTAACCATTTGTATGAGTATAATATTTTTAGTGATTCAACACCATTTAAGAAATTATTTTACATTTTAAGTTATGAATTATGCTAATTTTGTTCACTATTCATACTTGTCTTTTTCAAAAATTCATAATACCAGATTTCTTCGAAAAAACATTAAATTAACCGTAACATTTCATATTCATAAATAAAATTCTTGAATGGCTTAAATTACGTCAATTAATATTTATTTTAATATTTTCAAAATCATTTATTTGAATATTTTATTAATGAAAAAATCATTGTATCATCATTGTGTCATAGTTAAATATATTTTTTTAATTACTAAAAATTAAAAATAAAATACAATGATGTAGGAAATATTTTTATATTTTTGATGACTATTTATAGTCAAAGAGATCATTTACATATCCCTATCTTAAAATTGATTTAGTAAAAAAACATGTTTATTTATATTTCTCTTTACTTTAAATTAAATATGATAAAATGTCATTTTTACACCTAAGTGGATCCATGGGGTCCTAAAATAGACCCAAAGATGATCATGGTTGGAAATAACTAATATAATAGGATTATGACATGTGTTAGGGTATTTTTATATTATTATAATAATTCTTCTTACCTTTATTTACACGATTTACCCTTTAATCAGGGTAAATAAAAATAAATAATGAAGTTACTATTCATAACATCAACAAATAAAAGGTACCTATTTATATAATTTGGATATGATGATTCTAAATATGGAATCCATTTTTCCAAATTTAAAATATAGAATTTGTAAAAAATTAATTTAAAATTAATTCCCGTTGTCAAAACCAGAAAGCGGGGTTTTGAGAAGTAAAAACTATCAAAAGATTGACATGTGTTTATGTCCAATTTAAATGTAAAATTACATCCGATGACCATAATTGGATTAAATTATAAAAAATAAATCCAATTAAATGTTAAAACCAATTAAAATTATAATACAACTATATAAATATATTAAATAAAAATGTAGTATTGAATTAAAATGCAGTATTTTTCCCTATTCCTAAAAATATAAATTTTATCAGAAAAATACCAAAATTTCTTCCAAAGTAATTATTGATGTCCTACTTCCAAATAAGAAGTTTATTTTTTCAAATAGAACATATAAAAGTGACAAATACTAGATTTAAAAAGGGTTCACCATCAAAAGGTAGTAAAACTGTGTTTTTAGAAAAATACTTATTTTATCTGAAAAATTGAATTTCTTCTTATATCATATCTAGAAAAAGTGTAAAATGAATTTAAAATGTTATATTGAATATATAACATTCAATTTTAATTTAATAAAAATCCATAAATAGTGATATGATTTTAAAAACACAATTATTCTATTTTAAATAGGTTTTCATAAAAAACACATTCTTTATATTCAATTGATTTTTATTTTCATTTATAATAAATTTTTTAATGAATGAATCATTATTTAAACCCGTGTAAACCATATTTAGAAATTTAATTTATGTTATTCATTTACTCCATTCCAATGGCTATGAGTTAACTACCATTTAAAATAATAATAATATTATTGTATTATTTTTCGAGATAACTCACTGTTGTGTGCAACGTAAGATTTCACAGAAACCCATTGTTACGTGTCGAGTATGCTATAAAAAAACGTCCCATTTAATGTAAAATTAATATATTATTCATAAATATTATTAAAAATGAAAAAGTATTATTCTATAAATATCTGGGTCATTACATTTTATTAATAAAACACTTTCTGAGTTGTGGATAGGAATAAAAAAAATAATAGTCTTACTTTATTTTTTTGGATTAAAATTATTCATTTGGAATACTATAGATAATTACACAAATTTTCTATAAATTATAATGAAGTAATTTTCCTTAGATTTTCTATAACTATTAAGGCTTATCATTCTTTTAAAAAATAGAAGGAACATTTGAGGAAATAGTACATATTAAATTTTACAAAACTGGCCCTTTTACTTTTTAAATTACCCAAAACCACATCTTTAGATGATATTTCTAAAATTTGCTTTAAACCCATGTTGGAAAATTATTCACATGAGAGAGAAAATATTTATTTTCTGAATTTATACCTCATTAATAAATTCAACATGTTGTTGAATGAAAAAATTTTACCAACCAAAAGAATCAGACAGTGTTAATGAATCATCCCACTAATAATGTCATTGGTGATGTAGATAATCAAGACAAAAATAGAAGTTCCTTATGAAATCAATGTGAAAATTGTGTATTTTTATAACAATTTGAACCAAATACTCTATATTATGCTTTAGGTGATGAAGAAAGGATAAATAAAATACAGTATGAACTCAGTGAATTTTATTTGTACAAAGTTTGGTGTTTTGTAGAACATACAAAATCTTTTAATATAACTAGAGTAAAATAGATTTTCTGTAATAAAAGTGGAGAAAATGGATTATTTGTAAGAAATAAGGAAAGACATGTCGCTAAGGGTTATAATAAACAATAAAGAATAGACTATGAAGAAAATTTTTTTCCAGTAGAAAGACTTGAATCAACTCGTATACTTCTGTCCTATACAAAATTCATAAATTTTTACACATTAAAAAATTGATTTGAAGTGAACTTTTCTTGATGGATATGTTTTGGATGAAGTTTATATAGAATAAAAATAATTATTTGAAAATAAAAAATCTCTATATAATGTTTTTAGACTTACCAAGTATCTCTATAGACATAAATAGGCTCCAAGATCTTAGTATGATAGACTTACTAAATTAATGTGACAATTGTTTTTGTTGAGGGAGCTAATGATCCAACTTTTTTTGTTAATTTTTTTTTAAAAAATCACCATTATGAAAATTTATATCGAAGAAATTACATTTAGATTAACTCAAAAATAACTTTCTTATTCATTTGTGGATACTATGATATCTGAGTTTGAAGTGAGAATGATGGATTAACTTAAATTTTTCCTATGTTGTCAAATTTCCCAATATCCAAAAAACACATTTATATATCAACAAAAGTTTATAAAAGGTATACATAAAAAGTTTAAAAAATAAAAATTATCAAAGTATAAATACTACTATAGGAACATAAAAAACATTAAATATTGATAAATTTTAGAAACCATTTTATCAAAAATAGTTTTGAGGAATGACTGGTAGTTTATTATACCATATAGACAGTCATCTAAAAATAATTTTTTCTATATTATTATATGTGATATTTCAATATCATCCAAAAGGGTACTATATTAAATCTATCAAACAAGTTTTTATTACTTTAATAGAACTATGGATCTTGGATTGTTTTATTATTTAGGAAATTATTTGGAATTAATTTTTTTGCGATACTGATTTTGGTGGATATTAAAGGGATAAAAAATTTCATCTCAAAAATTTCATTTCTTAGGAGATGATTTAATGTCTTTTTCTAATAAAAAAAATTCTCAGTAGAACTTTCCACTACTTCAGTAGAATATATAGTAGCTAGAAGTTGTTGTGATAAGGTGTGGTGTATGTAATACAAACTCATTTCTTTTGCCATGGTTTTTAGTAAAAATACTTTTTTTTTGTGATGGAAAAAGTTTCATGGATTTATGAAAATACCCATAAAATCACTCACGATTTATATACATATATATAAAAAATTATTTCCTTTATTATCACAAAATATAGATATCAATTTACAATTTATCTACATGCAATAAAAACTTGTTGATATTTTAAAAAAACTACTCATTTTGTAAGGATTTGAATATGTACATAAAAATATTGGAATGGACAATATAAAATGATTTTTTATATATATTTTTTTCATCTACTTGTAGTAATGTTCTCTTCATAAAAGGGAGAAGGTTTTTCAAATGTTTTGAAAAAAAATTCTTCATGTTTTACTTACAATTTTATGGATAAACGTCTTTCATTTATTTATGTAAAAAAAACGTTGAAAAAGTTTATCTTAATGAACTTATTAATTTTAAACAAACAACACTCTATCTGACCTTTCATTAGATATAATCTTTCTTTATTCTCTCTTTCTTAGGAAAATGAGAATTTTATATTACCATAAAAACATTCATAAGAATGTTTATTAAAAATTTATCCATAGTGTAAAATTTCAAAAAACATTTTCTAAATTTTTATATATTTTATTGTAATATTTTCTATGTTTTTTTAATTTTTATGAAAATATATTTCAAAAAAAAATTACAAAATTTTTATTTTCATCAAAAAAAATTCTTTTTCAATAAAACCTATAACAAAATATAAAAAATATCAAGAGTTATGATTTTTTTCATCTTTCTTGAAATGTTATCAGCCGTTGATATTTATGAGGGTTTTCTATAAGATGTCGGATATAAATAATATATATTTTTTCTCTTTAGGTTCTCTATAAACAAAAATTTGGTCTCTATACCTTGACCACTGATTGATTTTACTGGATAACTCATACCACCCTAACTTTATTCTGTCTGATTGTTTTCAGTTCTTTTGTTGGATTTTAACTTCATCTAATCGGAATTTATGACATCCTTAGGTGAATTATAAAATATCTAATTAATGAATGAAATGTTTATATAAATTAAATGGTTTAAAAAATATGATTTGTTACTGAAAACTTCAATCATTTTTCAAGGGTGGGAATCATTTTGTGTTTCATGGGAAGATTTCAATTTTCACTATCCGAAAATCATCCGAGAATTATTTATGTATTATGATTTTAATGGTAGAAATAATGTCTCCCATACTATTTTGTGAAATATTATATCCTCAACATCAAACAAGTTGATTAAATTATTGAAATTCTATTATAGGGAGAAGGAAATCCTTTCACTAACAAGTTTCATGATAATATTGGAAGTTTTAAAAAATCTTGCATGAAAACCTCATTGTGTTCTTCATATAAGAAAGTGATGAATATTGGAGTTTTTACCCTAGAAATTTTGTGTGTGTACATCATTATTAAATATATCATAGTTTTATATACTAATATACTACATATCACATCATGATTGTTCTTTTGTGTGACATTGTATTTGATAATTTCCTAATTGTAGTTGTCATACTGAAAATTCATTGTAGTTCCCCTCTATGATGATAACACAAAACTATATTCTAAAATATATATTCTATATCTAGATTAAATAATTTTATGGACATAAATGATATAGGCTATCATGGGTGGAGACTTGTAGGAATTTATGGCACCTTCTCATGGTATATGTGCTTGGTAATTTCTTGTGTATGAGATTATGAGAATGATGCCTTTTAGTGAAAATACACATTTATATGTGTCATTGGATATTCCTACCTATAGAAATGTGTATTGGTCCATGGAATTCATTAGTATTATTAATTGATATTATGAGTCACGTACTTTTATGTATTGATGACAACCATGATAACATATTTTCACTGAAAAGTTGGATTCGTTGGGAATGTAATGAGTAATATTTGATTAAATAATAACATGAGAAATTATTTCCCATTATATTTTTCAGTGGAAGTCAATATCTCAGGCCCTTTTATAGAAATGATACAACCTAATTAAATATATATCCGTGGTGTTATGTGGGAAAATTAAATTATGGAAAAGTCAAAGAAAGAGATATTGAGAACATAGGCTGATGGAACTAGGTTGCAAGCATCATGATTAGAGATATAAAAATAAAGGGATTATATTATATTTTAGGTCTATGTATGAGGTTTTTTGTCATTGTGACATTGAATTCTTTTTTTTATTCGTGACTACTCATTGTTTTATATGTTAACCTTATAATTTGAGTTACCTCACCTCCACCACTGAGAAAAGAGGCCTAAAGGTTCACACACTATGTGTATCAAGAACCTAAGTTAAATAATAATATTATTTATTATTTAACATATTTAATAAATACTATACTCTCATGTTGTTTAAAAATTATTCAGGTTTTATTGATTTTATAAATTCTATCGCTAGTTATTCGAGAGAATATTTTTTGAGTAGAATATTTGATCAATATTTATTTTCTATTTTGTGAATATAAAATTTATTTATTTATTAGAGAATAATTTAGTGATAATTATTTATTAAATTAATAGTCATTATTTAGGGATCAATAAATATTATGGAGGAATAGATAACTGAGTTTAATGGTCTGGTAAGAAATAATATATGAAAAATATTTTTTGAGTAAATAATATTTAGTTAATTCTCTAGTTCTGGAAATTTTAAATAATAATAACAATAATAACATTATAAACATAGAGTTCTATAGGGATTATGGAAATAATAAGGGTGCATGTGTAATTATTAATTTCTAAGCCTAACATTATTTAATCCTAATCATATTAATTCTAAAATGTGGGCCTTTTATTTTTTTTCACAACAACATCTTGATAATTATCTCAATTATCTAGATATCTCCCTCTCTAAAAAATATCTAATGTATGGATATAAATGCTACTCCACCACAACATTATATTTGAGAGAGATTAAAGAGAATCCTTTTGGAAGTAATTATCGAGATGATCAAAGACGAAAAATGCAATTGTTTTGATCTACATAACTTGCACCCTTAGATGAATATGATAGAGTTTAGAGGTTTTTGGACTATATTTGGATCACCAATATAGGCAATCTACACATGATTCTTACAACATAACGATTATATGACATAGAGACATTGTCAGACTCATCAATGAAGAAATAATTCATGACATGGTAATCCTTAAATTGATTAAATTAATTATAAATCATTATGTGAGGATCCTTAATTTTTTGTTCCGAATTTTTACCATCAATTAATAGTTGATTAAATCCATTCGTCAAAGTGTTTGTAATTAATGTATAACTCATATTAATAATCGATTATGACTAAAATCCGAGTTTAGAATACCCCATTGTTTTCTTCCATAACACATGAAACCTTAAAGCTGTATCAAAGGGTTCAAATAATTATATAGAATTATTTAATGTTTATTGGTAGATTTATGTATTTATTATTATATTTCAATTCTAGTTTAGTTTTTCTTTAATCCGATTCATGAGATATTCACTTCTTCCTCTTTATTCTCACAAATACTTTCAAAATCGATTAATTTTATAAATGAAGAACATTCGAAGAACTCATCCTAAGGTGTTAAAGATTTCGGTCAGATTATACAATTGTACGCACCATGTATCCCATTAGTACATGTTTTTTACCCATGTTTAATGAACCAAGACAATTCATGAATTAATTGAGAATTAATTCTATCCATGTACATTTATTATAGACGATGTGTATTTAAATACACCACATGTTGACTGGGCCAACCTAACACATAGTCTTCTAGACTACCCATTTTTTAACACTCATAAACAATGTGTATTCCCTTAATCAAATACATTATGTGTATTTTATTACATTACCAATATGATTGGTTACCAAGTAACTGAACGTCCAAACGTTGTGTACTCCATTAAATTTCATGGTATGATTACATACAAAGTCCCTAGGTGTGTGCCACATATAGATGGTGTGAACTTTACAAGTTGTGTGTTTGGATTGTACATGATTTATATATTAAAAATTTATACAGAATTCAAAATTAATTTATTATACTTATTGATAATTATCATCATGTTTTCCAAATTTCATTTATTTGATTATATACATGCCAAATGATGGGTTATATATATATATTTAATGTATATTTAATTTGAATGTAATGTTTAGAACTACACATAGTGTATAATCTATAATATAGTCATTTCCCTATGTGCATGGAAACATAACATTAAATGAAAATAATATATGTTTTACATGTCATTTATTTGACTATGTACACTCTATTAAATTTTGTGGTAATTCATGTATTCCACATGCCATGTGAGTAAAATATATATGAATATAATACATACTGGGTAGTTCGAATGGTTACTCACCATTTTTCCTCCAATGTACATGTTTTTTACTTATTTAATTTCAAATTAAATAACTTAATTTGTTTAAAATTACGATCTATGAGAATCTAAAGAATGATCAAATGAGAATTATTTTAAAATAAGTTAGAAATTAAACAAGATAATTAATTAATTTAATCATGATTTTCCTTAAATAAGAATGATTATAATTAAATTATAATTTTATTCAATGTGTAATTGGTTTCATAAATGTGAATGATCATGATTATAGACCAGACTATTGAATATGATTGGATTAATTTAAATATAATTTTAAAGTAAATTAATTGATAGCACATTTTTCCCTACACTCATTTTATATGGGAATTTGTTCCCATGGTTTCCTTTTATGTAAATCCCTTAAACAATTCCTTAATTCCCCTCAAATGCATGTGAGTAAAATCTTTTTTAATGGATTGGGCTCCCAATGGACTAGATATGGTTTAAGTTTTATGTTTATGAGATACCAATCCAATAGATATGGGTGGATATGCGGAAAGATGCAAGACAAAACTATTCTTGGTTTAAGATATTCTCCACCTAGGTCGATGGTTAGTTTATCATCCTATAAATAAACTAAACATTAGTAAAATATCATGATCATACCACTGTATTATTTTATTTATACCAAGATGAATCGTTTATTTAATTATGGTTATTTTATCATGATAATGTGAATTATTGAACCAACAAGCATGCAAGATTAAACTAAAATAAATTTGATTATGTATAAAGTTTATATACAACATGGTTAAAAACATAATTAAATCTAATTAATATTAAAAAACATGTAATAATGATAAAATGGTAAAATTTTCATAAATATAAAAATCCCCCGATTATATATATTAAGTTGGTATAACCTTCCACTACTAAAGTTAAAGTAAAACCATATTTCAAGGTTCTTGACAGACCAGAATTGGGGTGATTTCCATTATTGGGGAATTATAACATAATGTTTGGGATGGCTTAACTTAGTTCACATAAAAGGTTTACTACCCACGAATGACATGGTGTAACTAAGAGGTAATAGTTGAGGAAATCCAATTTAATGATTTCAAGATTTGGTAGTCTACTCAACAAAACAAGGAACAATGAGTTAATGTAGTTGGAACTTTTAAGACTAATTAAAACCCATCAAATTACTTGTTAATCCCATTTTTGGGTTATGAGAAAGGGAATATAGATCATTTACACTAGAATGCCCAAGAAATAGGATGTTCTAAAGCTAATGGTGAGGGATATTGGGTTTTTATAAAATACATTTAGATCAATAAATATAATATTTATGATATATTTTATTAAATAAAGTACTAAAATTACACTCTTCTTAATTGTATAAGTGATAGTAAATATGAATTTAAATATATCAATTTGATCCATTTGTGAGAAGGATAACCTTCTCACTATAACAAATTTTCATCAATACCAATGGTCCTTACGTGCTTTCCAATTCTATGAAACGAAATTATACGTGCTCAAAAACAATATTCCAAAAGATCCTTAACAAGTGGATAGTGAGGAATTATTGCATCTCTTTGAGAAACATTTGAACAATGCCACAAATGTCAAATGTTTTATGAAATATTCCATGAACAATGAGATTAAAAAATAGAAAAGAGGACATGGATTTGTAAATAATGATTTACTGAATTAGCGATCTCTATCAAGAGAATGATAGACATTAGAGATATGAGATATCAAATGAAATTATTACATGAAATCATTGAGAGTTGGTTCTAAATGGGCCTCATGTATTCAAGATTATTATCTACATAGAAAGCTTAGACATATTTGATATTAAATTCTTGGATTATTTTCACACCAATCTCATTCTTTTTTTATTACCCATGTATTTCTCTAGTTTCATTATTAATTATAAAATAATAAATAAGGAGAAGAGTGTTTTCGAACTTCTTAATCTCATTCACCAAGTCAAAAAGGACATGAGATCTAGGAAACCCACAGTCCTTATGGTGAAAAATAAAAGGATGAACAAGGTAAATGGGACCAAGAATCATAACAAGTATAAATATACTAGGTGTCATTCTTCCATGAAGAGGAATATAGAAAGGCATGAAATGGAAAATGGAACTTTATGTGTTAGATATGGAAAGTAAATAAAGTGGAAGAGAAACTGTAGCTAGTAGTAAGGGGAAGCTAAAGGTTCATTCGTTATAAAGTGTAATCTATCTATATCTACACATTGGGTATTAGATATAGGTTATGGTATTCACATATTAATCCAAATGTATGAACCAAGTATATTTTGAAAGATTTATAGAGGAGAGGTGGATTTGTGGGAGGCTAATGGTGTAAGGTTGACTACTATAGCTATGGGAGACTACACACTTCCCTTGACCATATGAATGATATTGGACTTATGAAATTTTTATTATTTACAAATTGTTTCAAAAAATAAAAGTTTTTTTATCCTCTCTAGATACAGATTGTATTTTTTCATGTTTTTGAATAAAATTTATTTATTTTATAAAGATATAATTTTTTAGTGAGTGGAAAATTTAAATAACAACCTTTATGTATTATTAAAACCATCTATTAGAAATTGATAACAAATATTGTTCACATGAATAATTTAACACCGAATTGTTGCATCACCGACATGGTCATGTAAAAGAGAATAAAATATCAAATCTTTATCAAGATGGTTATTTAGAATCTAATCATCTAAAACCATTTGAAAGATGTCATGCTTGTTTGAAAGGAAAAATTTCAAAACTGCCATTTAGTGAATATGCTGAAAGGGAGACATACCTTCTAGGATTGGTATACACGGATGTGTGTGGACCCTTTCCAATATAGGATATATTTGGGTATTCATACTACATTATTTTTGCTGATGATTTGGTTAGATATGGCTATGTGTACTTGATTACGTAAAAGTTTGATTTATTTGATAAATTCAAAGAATTCAAGATTGAATATAAGAATAAACATAAAAAGATGATAATTAATTTTAGATATGATCAAGGTGGTGAATATCTTAATCAATTTTTTATCCACTCTATATAGGATTTAGGGGTTATTTCTCAACTCACTCCACCATACACACCACAATTGAATATTGTTATTGAAACAAGGAACTGTACCTTTCTATATATGGTAAAGTCTATGATGAGTCATGAAGATATTTCATTATGATTTTGTGGATATGTATTACAAACCATGGAATACAATTTAAACTATAGTGACCCTGATTTTTATTACATAAATATTGTATAATTTTAAATATCAACAACATAAAATCATTAAAGAATAGGATCCAAAGGTTTAGAGTCTTGGGAAAAATAGGAACATACAAAACATTTTCAACATAAACATTTATTTAATTCATTCTCCTTCAGCTTCTTAATGTCCCTTGAATTCTCCTTAGTACAAGTAGTCACATGAGGATATACATTAAAAAATGGTGATCTAAAAGCCCTGAAAAAGGATAGATAAGAGAATGGAACATTATAACATGAGGTGAGTATAATAATTATCATCATAACATAGGCATATGATTATAATCATGAGAGGAATCATTAAGAAAATACTTGGAATGTGGCAATGCATAAAAATGAAACATCATGTCTAAGTGGTCAATTACTACACATAGTTGTGAACAAAAATAGAATCATGTTCATGCATATTTTACATTAATCAAGAGGTTATTCACATTACCCAATGTATTGAAGTTATATATAATTCTAGGTTCACCCGTCACATCATATCATTTACATTGCACTATATAATTCCGGGTGAACTTGTCACATCAAAACATTTACATTATCATTCATGCCACATAGAACATATATCAATGTTGAACATATAATAACCCATGTAAATTAATGGGTTTCATTTCATAAGAATACATTCATAAAAATTGGGTTCCCAAATGGAATAGGGAATAACATACCTGATATAATAATCATTAACCATGATTGAAACAAAAAATCTTGAGAAGTAAAAGGTGTGTTTTTTTTTGAAAGAAGATTTAATTTGGAAAACAATGTGTTTGTTATAGAATCAATTTTAAAACATTTATATCCTAAAAAAGGTAATATAATGAAGAATATATTATTTTTATGGAATATCCATACTGAAAATGGTTTGAAAGAGGGAAAACCTAAAGAAAGAGAGTTCGGTTCAAGAATTCCCTTTACCTTTTGTCTGAAATCTTCCTTAACGTTAATATCATATATTATCACATTATATTAATTATTATCAATTATAGAACCTTTTAAACGTGAATATGATTCATTCTGTTCTTATTGTGTTATTTTATGGTCCTTTGGATTAGTTTTAGAGTTTAATTTCATCATTTGGGAGCATTCATTTTCATGGTTTCCATGATAGGTTCACTTTGTATTAATGAATGAAAGTTCATTTGTAATGAGGATGAACATAAATAATTGTTATTATATTCTCTTAATTATATTAAATAGTTTTAAATGATCTTATAAAGGATTTTGTTATATAACATTTGGATGATTCATTAGATAAAGGTTAATGATGATCATTTTAGGTCAATTTTGGCGGTTTTTAGAATGCTACAAATTCGTTTTGTTTTATCATTTAGTATTATGAGTGTAAGTTATTTATAGAACATAAAAAAGGTTATCACATATAATTTGAAATATTTTTTTAACCATTAAATTTTCTTATTAAAATTATTAAATATGTTTAATGAAAATGAAAGTGCATCGCCCATGATGTGGGTAAATTGGAAAATCGCGGGCAACGATTTCATTTTTAAAAAGAAAGAGAGAGATTGAGTATTTTAATGTTGTATCTTCCATTAACATGATATAATTATATTATATGTAAGGTATTAGAGTTATCATACTATTTGGATGAAGGTATGTGATGAAATAAGAAGAAAATCAATTGAAAATTGAAATTGAAATTAAAAGAAAAGAGAGAGGATTTACCTCTTGAATTCTCCTCTTTAGATCCTCCTCAAGGAACCTTGGATTGATATTTTGATGAAAATAAGATATCATAGAAGTTGAGGAGGGAATATGGAAGTTAATTTTTCAGAGTATAGTTATGTATCAAATCTTGATAGGTGTGATGAGAAGAGGGTATGAGGGTGGTATTTATAATGGAGGAGATGGGTGTTTTCTTATTATTTTAATCATTAGTTTATTATTTTTCTCAATAAACAAAATAGAGAGGATTTTTGCAAATAAATACATTAATTAGTTCATTTTATTTCTAACCAATATCCATTTACATCAGCCATGACTCAATCATGATGCATAAAATCATTTATGTAACATATTTCGTAAATTATCGAATTTCACTATTCACCAAAAATTAAAGTATTTCAGAAAAATCCAAAAAATTCACCCTAACCATTTTTTGATGTGCAGAAATCAAAAATGGTCTCCATTTTATCAAAATAATTATCTAAATATGTGATATTTAATTTTTAAATAAAATCATCCTTTACTTGGAAAATACAAATTTTGAAATTATAACTTATTTTATAACACTTTGAAATATTACTTAAGGTCTCATAAAATTATCCTAAATTAATGGGACAACAATATATTTATTTAGGAATAAATTTTATGAAAATTATTTGTATTTTAAATAAATTTATTAATTTAAAATTGTAATTAAATATTTATTACTCAAAAAAAATAAGAGCACTTAATTATTAACTTTTAAAATAATCCCTCTCATTTATAAGGTGTCTAAATTTTAATTATACTTTCATGAGTGAGGATACAATTCATTTGGCAGGTTTACTATTCATGAAGGTCATATTACTATTCATAATCATAACATTACAATTCATAAGGGTTTGTTACTATTTAACAAAAATTAAGTTTTTCCTATTAGACTCTAAATATCTTACTGATCGCAACTGTATATGTCAGATTTTCAAAATTCCAATCACATAAGTGAAAAAAATTATGTTTAATGGATTGGATTTAAAGGCCACATAGTATTTAGTAGATAATTTTAGAAAGATGTGACATTGTGTTTTCTAATGTGATTTTATGTGATATAATTATAAGATGGTAATTTCTATTGATAAAATGTTGGGTAAGAACATTCTTTCCCCCTTTTGAAATTTCACCCATGATATTTCAATTTACAAAAATAGGTGGGGAACTTCTCTTTCATTGACTCATCTGGTTCCCAAGTTGCTTCTTTATACTAATGGTTCCTCCATAACACTTTGACAAGGTATGTTGTCTTATTGCATAAAAGATTATCTCTTTGGTCCAGAATCTTTACTGGATGATCCTCATAAAAGAGACCATATTCTATCTATACCACCTTTGAGTTTATTACATGTGAGGGAGTTGGTATGTACTTCCTCAAGAGTGATATTTGAAGCACATCATGAACTTGAGACATATTTAGTGGAATTTAAAGCCGATATGCCACGATGTGATTAAGGATATCAAAGGAGCTAATGTAACTTGGTATTATCATCCCTTTTTTACAAACCGCATAACTCTCTTCCATGGTGATATTTGATGGAATACTTTATCTCAAACGTATAACTCCAAGTCCCTTGTATGTTTGTTATCATAGCTATTTTTTCGACTCTTAGAAGCTTTGAAATGTTACTGGATGGATGGAACCTTTTCTATCATATCTTGTACAAGATCAAGTCCAATTAGCTTTCTTTCTCCAAATTCATTCTAACAGGTTGGAGTTCTACATCACTTTCCATACAGAGCTTCATATGGAACCATTTGAATACTTCATTGGAAGCTATTTTTGTATGAGAACTCAAGAAATAGGATATGTGGATCCCATACTCATTTTAAATCTAATGGGTAGGATCTTAGCATATCTTCAAGCATCTAAATAGTCTTTTTAGATTGGCCATCAGTTTGGGGGTGATAGGCCCTACTGAAATTCAATTCAGTACTCAAGGCATGTTAACTAATCCTCTGGAATTTAGATGTGAACATTGGATCACAATCAAAGACAATCGAGAGTAGAAACCTATGTACTCTCAAAACATCCTTCACATATATATTAGAAAGTTGTTCAGGTGAGATATCTTCCTAAATAGTGATAAAATGATCAGTCTTGGTGGGTCGGTCCACTACAACCCATATTTCATTATTTCCATTGGATGTCTTTAGGAGACAAGGGAAAAAGGTCCATGGAAACATTCTCCCATTTTCATATGGGTATAGGAAATGGTTGTATCATCACTTTGGACCTTTGTCTGTCTACTACAAGTTTTTGGAATATCAAGTACCTTGAGATATATTCCGCAATTTCCTTCTTCATGTTATGTCACCAGAAATGTTCTTGGAGATCACAGTAGATCTTGGTTCTACAAGGATTGATAGTGAATGTTGAGCTATGTACACTGTCCAATAGATCCTTCTTTATCCCGGGTGATGAAGGCACACATATCTTTGTTCCAAAATGAATTACACTATCATCATTGATATGGAACCCTTGCAGCTTCCCTTCCTTTACTGCATTCACCTTCTTTTGAAACTATGTATCATCCCTTTGCGCCTCTTTAAAATTAACCTGGATAGGTGGTTAGGAAATAAATTTGGCTATATAGGATGTATTCCTTATCATTATGATTTCTAAAACCATCCTTTTCATGTCCATGAAGATAGAGTCTTTCTCAATCCACAACATGAATAGAGTATCAAGTTCTTTTCTACTATGTGTATCAGCTACCTTGTTTTCCTTTCTAGGATGATAATGGATAAAGAAATCTTAGACTTTGATTAGCTATAACCATCTACTTTGATGGACGTTGAGTTCTTTTTGTGTGAATATATATTTTAGACTCCTGTGATCGGTATATATATCATAGTTCTCACCATATAGGTAATGTCACCCGATTTTCAAGGGAAAAATCAAAACCTCAATCTCTAGATCATGTATAGGGTAGTTTTTCTCATGGATCTTCAATTATTGCGAGTCATAGGATATAAAATTATCATTTTCATGAGTAAAAAACCTAATCCTTTCATGAAATCATAACTGTATATCACAAAACTTTCTCCACTTTTTGGTAATGTGAGTACATGTGTAGTGATAAGCCTTCTCTTTAGCTCCATGAATCTTTCCTCACATTCTTCCATCAAGAAATATTTTACACCTTTCCTTGCTAACTTAGTTAGTGGGTAGGAAAATTGTGATAACTTTCTCACAAAATGTCGATAGTACCTTGTTAATCCAAGAAAAATATGTATTTATATGACTCTATAGGGTTTGGAATAATCCTCAATTGCCTTGGGTTTTGAAGGGTCCACAAAAATTCCCTCACATGTAATCACATGTCCTAATAACGTGACTTTCTGTAACCAAAAGTCACACTTTCTGAACTTGATATATAACTTCTCCTTCCTCAATGTCTCCAACACAAGTCTTATATATTCTTCATATTCTTACTTTCTCTCAGAGTAGATGATAATTTCATCAATAAACAATACCACAAAATTTTCAAGGTAATGTCTAAAGACTCTATTCATCAAATCCATGAATATTGTATGGTAATTAGTAAGTCTGAAGGAAATCACCAAAAATTCACAGTACCCATACCATGTATGAAATAAATCCTTCTGAATATATTCCTTTTCACCTTTAGTTGATGATATCCTGAATGGATATCCACCTTTGAGAAGTACCAATCACCACTAAACCAATAGAAGTAGTTATCAATCCAAAGAAGATGGTACTTGTTCTTTATGGTGATCTTGTTGAGTTCTCCATAATTGATAAAAAAACCTCATTAATCCATCTGTCTTCTTGAAAAGGAGCATTTACTCACCCCAAGGATGCACTCGGGTGTATGAACCCTTTGACCAAATGCTTTTGTAGTTTCTTCTTTAACTCCTCTAGTTTGATAGGATCCATCCTATAAAGAAACTTTGAGATAGGAGTAGCTCTAGGTATGAGTTATATTGATAAATATACCTCACAATCAAGGGGTAGTCTAGGTTACTATATGGTAAATACATCACTTTATTCCCTTACAATGGGCATTTCCCCTAGGTAGATAACTTCCTTTGACTCAACTATTTGAGCGAGGTATGCCTCTTCACAGGGAATAAACACCCACACCGTTGAAGGATTTTTCAAATGAGATTTATACTCTTCCTTGAATTTTTATAGGATCATGGGATGGTTTAGAAGATGAAAATATATTTCCTTTTTCTGACAGTTTATATGTTATGACATCCCACCTTTTTATTACATAACTTTTCATTACATTTTACAAACATAGGATCTTTAAAGTCAAGTGTATTTAAAATCAGAAACAATAAAACATGAAAATATAAAATAGTCATTTAAATCCCATTAAAAATCTTCCTAAAGCGTTCATCCTATGTACAATTACTGCATATCATAACCTGGAGACATACATCAAAGAAAAGGGTGAGCAGAAGGCTCAGTAAGGAAAGAAAGTGAATAAGTTTACTTGTGATATCAATAAGAACTTGAGAAAAAAAAACAAAAAGGCATGAGAAATGGAAGAAGATGAATATAATAATAAAAACAACATGAATAAAAACTTTAATATGTGGCTACAACATTTTATTTATACATTCATGAACATATCACCAAGGTTCATTCCCAAGGTGTCATTAAAAAAATTACCAAGGTTATTCACCAAGGTATCATGAAACTTTTCATATCTAGAGATTAAATACTTTACCCAATGCATTGGAGTGATGTCATGGTGCACCCATAATGTGTCTTTATTTTCATGTGATCAAAATATATCATAATCATACATTTCATAAATAACCCAATGAGAATAAAAGAAATGGATTTCATGTCAAAACTGTGATGTTTTAAAAGTGTTTGAAAACAAGATAATTATTTCATTTATAACCCATGGAAAGGGATTGAGGGTTATATGTATGTCAATTACAGAATAAAATATATCATTTTTGTGTTTTTATGAACACCCATTGAATCTAAATAGGTCTGCGTATTCACATATATAAAATAAAAGATTTTTTTGAGAGAAAGAGATAGAAATTTTGAGATGAAAATTCTGGAGCATAACGACTACATAACATCGTTTTAGAAAACATTTAAAAGAGATAGGAAAAGGGTATACCATCCATAAATGAATAATTTAATAGTATAGGTATAGAATAAAATAGAAATATGTTCATGATGTGGATATTTGAATGACATAACACATGAAAAAGAAAAATTTAAAGAAAAGGGCAAATGTGATTTCTTTTAAGAAAATTCGACAGCCTAACGACGCCACTTAAAAATTCTGAAATCAATTGATGAGAGTGGAAAGGGTCTCTCATAATTTGGACATTAAATTGAATGTAATAAAAATATATAATAACATAACCCCACTTAATATAATGGAAACTATAAGACATAACATAAGGGATGTCAAGACTTAAAAGAGGAGGGTGAAAGGTTCCCTTACCTTCAAGAGTGACTTCAAAAGCTCAAAGGTTGGGACCTTTGGGGGATTTAGGGAACCTTGGTAAGACTCCATCAGAGGTAAAAAGACTATAGAATCATTGATGTGGAATTTGAAATGAAATTAATGAAGGAATGGCTTGGCATTTATAGCAAAAGTGAGGAAATATTATATTAATTTCCAAGGGACACCTCATCGGTGGGATTGCAGAACCATGGGCTTGCCCACTGTATATTACCATGGTATTGTCCACCTGGGACACCTCATGACATATATTACTATTCACAAGTCGACTAGAATTATTGCATCATTATTACATCATTAATGATGTCATTAATCACACCGAAACTGAAAACTATATTTTCACTATTCACCGAAGAACAAAACTTTTTATAAAAATCTCAAAAAATTACCCTAACCTAATATCGATGATATGAATTCAAAAATAAACTCCATTTTATGAAAATAATTTTCTAAATATTTTAATTTAATTTCTAAATAAATTCCTAATTTATTTTAAAAAAGAAAATTTAAAAATATAACTCATTTTATAACACCTTGATAAATTAATAACGGTCACATAAAACTATCTTGTAAACAATAGAAAATAAAGTAATAATTTATGATTATATCTTATGAAAACAAATTTCCATTTTAAATTATTAAATTAATTATGAAATTGTAATTAAAATATTTATGACATACAAAAAATACACATACTTATATTCTAACCATTTTTTGTATTTTAAGATGTCTAAATTATATTTATACATTCATGGGAGAAGTTTTTTTTATTTTGGAAGATTTACTATTCATTATTATTCATTACTATTCAAAAAAGTAATAATACTGTTAATACTTTACTATTCACTAAAAATTATGTTGATCTTATTAGACTCTAAATTTCTTACTGGTCACAATTGTAGAAGACCATTTTTTGAAAATAATTTCACATTATTAATTTTTTAAAGTTTACATAAATATTTTAAAATACCATTTTTTCCAAAATTCATCAATAATATTCATCCTATATTTATCTAGAAGTTTAAAAATCACAAATCTTACCATAATAAGAAGTAGAAATATTATTTATATAAAATGATTACACAAAGTAACTAAGGTATCCTTACATATACACTTATAACACCTACATAGAACCTAAGTGTATGGTGTGCTATGGTGATATAATCATGGGGCGTCTCAGACAACATTTCCCGAGTGGTGAATTCTATCAGCTTGAAATTATCCCATAGGCGATTCCGTTCAAGATTCACATGTTAGAGCTCAACTCGGGCTTTGTCCAGAGCAAAGCCTAGAGATGTTACCTCCTTCCCAATCTCTGAAAAATGTGCTTCGTACGGCCCAAGTCTACTGGATGAGGCCATCAAATCTTCTCTCTGTATTAATTAACCAAGATCACTTAAATTTATAAACCATAATTGCAATGTTACGAGTTTATTTTCTAATGGTCATATTGACCAATGGTCATATTGACCAATGGTCATAGAACAGTCAAAACCCAACGATAACATTTTAATTATACTCTCTTCATTAATTAAAGGATACAGTTTCGTTGAGTATAAAATAAAATAACACGCAAATTTTGGAAAAAAATATTATTAAAAAGTTCGGATCATTACATTCTTCCCCCCTTAAGAAATTTCTTCCCCTAAATTTCAACTCGTACTCTCTGAAGAAAAAATGTGTGGGTACTTCTGCCTCATAGAGTCCTCTAGTTCCCACATGGATTCTTCACATTTGTGGTTCCTGCACAACACCGTAACAAGGTGGGTAGTCTTGCTGCGTAGATACTTGTCCCTACGATCCAAGATATCCACAGGGTGCTTCTAATAAGAGAGGTCATGTTTCAGTTGTACCACCTATATATTTAGTACATACGAATGGTAAGGTATGCACATCCTCAAGAGAGATACATGGAAAACATCATGAACTTGTTCTAGATTTGGAGGAAGTGCAAGACGATATGCCACTACTCCCACGTGATCAAGGATTTCAGAGGGGCCAATGTACCTAGGGATGAGCTTCCCTTTATTCCCAAACCCCATAACTCTTCCAAGGTGAAATTAGATGAAAGACCTTGTCACCAACATCAAACTTTAAATCCATTAGACGGTTGTCAGCATAGTTCTTTTGCTGACTCTGGGAAGTCTTAATGTGTTTCTGGATGGCATACACTTTTTCTGTCATCTCTTGCACAAGATCATGCCTAATAAGCTTTCTCTCACCAGATTCATCCCAACAAGTAGGAGTTCTAAATAAATTCTCATATAGAGCTTTACAGGGTGACATTTTAATGATCGAGTGGACGATTTTGTTGTAATAGAACTCAACTAAAGGGAGATGTTGATCCCATCCACCTTTAAGTTCCATTGAGCATGTTCTCATAATGTCCTCAAGTTTTTGAGTTGTACTTTCATATTGTCCATCAGTTTGGGGGTGATAGGCCTTACTGAAATTCAATTCAGTGCTCAGATCATGTTAAATGTTTCTCTATAATTTCGATGTGGACCTTATATCATGATCAGATACGATAGAAAGTGGAAATCCATGCATCCTTACCACTTCCTTCACGTAAATGCGGTCAATTTTATCAAGAGATAAATCTTCCCAAATTGAGATAAAATGGTTAGTCATGGTGAGATGGTCCACAATAACCCATATAACATTGTTTCCTTTGGAAGTTCTCAGGAGACTAGTGATGAAGTCCATAGTGATATTGTCCCACTTCCATGCTGGTATGGGTAGTGGTTACAATACCCCTTTAGGATGTTTTCGCTCTTCCTTCACTAGCTGAAATACCAGGAACCTTGAAGTGTAGTCAGCAATCTCCCGTTTCACATTTTCCCACCAATAATAACCCCAAAGGTCCCTATATATTTTCATGATTCCCTGATGTATATAGAAAGTAGAGCTATGAGATTCATCCATCAACTTCTTCTTTATTTCTGGAATATATGGAACACATAGTCTTGTACAAAAAATTAGTACACCTTCTTAATCAATATTGAACTTAGAAAACTTTCCATCCTTCACACCCTCAAACTTCTTCTATAACGAAGGATATTATTTCTGAGATTTCTTGATATTATTTAGTAATGATTGTTAAGATATCATTTGGTTTAGGGTTGATGATGTCCCTTCCCTTATAATTCCCATGTCCAGCTTTACTTGGTCATTGATCAAAGGATCTCTTTGAATCCTCATCATGGTTAGAATAGCTGGTTATTTCCTACTTAATGCATCCACGACTTAGTTTGGTCTTCTGGGATGATAATGAAATGACCAATCATAGTCTTTGAGAAGTTCCAACCATCTCCTCTGTCTCATGTTCAATTCCTTTTGTGTAAAAATATATTTAAAACTTTTATGTTCTATGTATATATCAAATTTTCCCCATAAAGATAGAGCCTCCATATATTTAGAGAAAAAATAGCCGTAGCTAGCTCCAGATCATGCGTAGGATAGTTATGCTCATGAGTCTTCAACTATCGAGATGCATAAGCAATGAATTTTTCATTTTTCATGAGGATGCACCCAATCCATTTTAGAGATCAATCGCTAAAAATAATGAATCCTTTTCTACTTGAGGGAAGAGTTTACACAGGTGCAATAACCAATCTATTCTTCAGCTCTTGGAAATTTTTATCACAATCCTTTGTCTAGATGAACTTGAACCCTTTTTGAGTTAACTTGGTTAATGGATTAGAATTTCATGGAAAGTATTTCACAAACCTCCTATAATATCCTGCTAATCCAAGGAAACTATAAATCTCCGTTATTGATGTAGGCTGAGGCCACTCCTCTAAAACTTTTGTCTTTGCAGGGTCAACTACTATTCCTTCGTTGGCTACAATGTGTCCCATGAAGGAAACTTGTTGCAACCAAAATTCACATTTCTTAAAATTCCCAAAAATCCTATCCTTACATAGAGTTTTTAAAATAACCCTTATATGATCCACATGCACCGCGTGACTTTTGGAATATATCAGAATATCATAAATAAAAACTACCACAAAGTTATCAAGGTAGTTATTGAAGACTATGTTCATCAAATACATAAAAATAGCAGGTGCATTAGTCAGTCCTAAGGTCATAACAACAAATTTATAATGCCCATATCTTGATCAGAAGGTCGTTTTTGGAATATCTTCTTTATTCACCCTCAATTGATGATAACCAAATCGAAGACCGATCTTTGAGAAGAGTTTATCCCCACAAAGTTGGTCAAAGAAGTCATCAATTCTTGGAAGAGGGTTTTTGTTCTTCACTATGATCCCATTTAGTTCTCTATAATCAATGCATAGCCACATTGATCCATCCTTCTTCTTCACAAAAAGAACTGGTCCTCCCCATTGAGACAAACTCGGTCAAATAAACCCCTTCTCCAAAAGATCTTAGATTTGTTTCTTTAATTCCTCCAGCTCCACATTTTCCATCCTATATGGGGTCTTTCATATCTGATGAGATCCAGGTACTAGTTCAATGGAGAACTCTACCTCTCTTTCTGGGGGAGGTTCGGGTAACTCCTCAGGAAACATGTCAATGTATTCCTGGACGATGATGATATTTTATTTACTTAAACTCTCATCTCTTTCTTCTTCTTCACCGATCAACTCCCTAAGGAAGGATATAGGTGGTTCTTCTAAAAAAAATCAGTTTGAGATATATCTCCTTGGAAGATAAATGTAGGTTTTCCATTCAAGACTATTGAGATTTCCTTACTTATGAATTTGATCTTAGCATTATACTTTGAGAGCCAGTCCACCCCTAGTATAATGTTGAATTTCAGCATGGGAATGAATACTAGACTTGTGATAAGATTGTGCCCACTAAAGTAAATACTAGAGTTTCTAAACACTGCTGATGCTTGGATAATCCCACCAAGATTCTTGAATGATAAATCTACTTTTATAAAATAAGGGGTTGATTCTAAATTCTTTGCAAACATGGAGGAAATAAAGGAATGAGTAGAACCAGAATCAATAAAAGTACTTGATAGTTTTGAGAGAATAAAAATTGTACCTTCCACCACATAATTTGGCCCTTCAACTTCAGCTATAGTGATTGGAGAAGTACAAACTTTTTTCTGTGGCCATTGTTGAGGCTGATGGTGATTCCCCTCCACTGCCCTTGGATTTGGACAGAGATAGAAATAGTGAACAAGTTGTACACACTTATAGAATTGGACATCAGGTAGGACCTATGCCATATTACCATTGTCGTTAGTGTTTTGGTGTTTATGCTTCACCTCACTACGACAATTCTGTGTGATATGGCCATCTTTTGCACACTTTTAGCACTTCCCTCTCCCGAGCAGGCAGTTCCCCAAATGCTTTTCCCACATTTAATACACACGGTACATTGTACTTTCTTTCCTCTTCTTCCCTGATCAAATGTCTGCCCTAATCTTGGATCCATCGATCTTTTCTTATCATTGGATTTATGAGACCATTTCATATCACCAAAATTCAGTTCGACTTTCATCACACTCTGCAGGATCTCCTCATAGCTACCATAGTCTTGGTTGGCTAGATTCTTCCGCAGATGAGATCTCAGTCCACCGAAGAATCTATCAACCTTACCACTAGGATCCATGACTATTATTGAGGTATAATAGGAATTTCTGGTGATGTTCATCTCGCAGCTTCCCAGAGATTCATTCTCTTTTCTCCTCAACTCAAGGAACTCCTTCTCCATTCTTGTTCTTAGGGAACGAGGGAAATACTTACTGAAGATGATCCCTCTGAACTATTACCACTCCATAGATTCAACCTATACTCTTGGCCTTGTGTTTTTAATTTGTTCCCACCACTGATAAAATTATCCTTCTAAATGGTAAATATCCAGGGTGACTATCTCTTATTCAGAATAGAGGAGCACTGAAAAGATCTTCTCGATAGAGCTGATCCACTATTCAACAATCAATGGGTCTGTAGATCCACTAATGGTTGGTGGTTGTTGATACAAAAAGTAATCAACATAATGTTGTTCCTATCATGGTGAGACTGGTCTCTCATCTTGATTCAAGTTATTTCCCATAACTTGAGTCAGTTGGTTCATCATTTACATGAAAGTTTCTATTTCAGCTTCCATCAGAGGGCCGTCAATTCATGGTTCATTGTGGTCTCTATTTTCATGGTTCCTTCTATTACCCACCATTTTCCAAAAGAATAAAACCTTAGTGAGAAACTTATTTCATTTAATAATCTTTTAACTATAAAGTATTTTATATCTAAAAACATCATGATTAAATAATTACATTTCTCTATAAATCCTTTATAATTATTCATAAAAAGCTTATGATTAACCAAACATATCCCCATGAAGTGTCAAACTAGGAGTGAAGAAAGACCTATTTTCCTGTACCAGGATACCCAAGGTCAAGTCTAAAACTCCTTGTCAGAGTTTTCACTCCTAGGTACATCTATACTAGAGCCACATCCACTTGTTTGTATTCATACAAAGATTTATTTGTTTGGAAACAACTTACTTAATATTTCACCAAAATACTAGGAAGATTCCCTATATTTAAAATTTTCTTATAGGATTATTCCTAAAGTTTTCATATCCTAATTTCCATAAATAACTAAACTATCCTTTGATACCAACTATGGCATATCACCTTTTTATTACATAACTTTTCTGTAAAGACTCAGAAATTCAATGTATTTTTTTAAGTATATGGGAATTTCATGAGACTGCAAAAATTAATGGTGCATGATTTCGATGTCCGGTGTGCCTGGAATGAATTTATGACCTTCCTTTCAGGTTAGTTTAGCAAACGTGCGAGTGGGTTTTTCTAAATTTTGAAATGGTGCTCGGAATTTAAATCCGAGAACACCGTTGAACTCGCAGCGCCAGTATTCGCTTAAGGAGACCTTCACCTCGACTGCAACGTGTCGAGAGTGAAAGTAAGTTTTTTTGTTTTTCATGGAAGAATAATATAAAATAAAAATGTTTAACATTTTTTTTCTTGTAACCTTATATGTGGTTATGGAGGTGGGGACCACCCGAACTAAAACCCCAATTTGAATTCCTAAAGGTGGGGACCACCCGACTCTTTAACTCCCTCTTTAATGAGGGAGGGGAATTTCGGTTTCCCCTAAATTAATTATGCCAACCTCATCATAATTTGTGATGCCAATTTAATTTGTGCCAACAATTAAATTGATAAAACATATCTTATTGGATACTTTTATTTTTGGGTGGAATTGGGAGAAAGGATTGGAAAGAGGAGAGCTTTTAAAGATTCATTTATCTCCAACGAAGAACACCTCCCAATGAAGAACTTCTTTGATGAAGAACACACCATCTTCTCCAACAAAGAACGCGCCGCCTAGAACGTGGGATAGATTCAACAACGATGAACCGATGTCCGTCCTACTCTCCTCACCCATGTAAATAGTCTTTCGAGGTAGGGTTTGATATTTTGAGTACCCCCTTACTGTTTTTAATGTTCTTCATAATTCAATATTTTTTAAGCCACTTCCTACTGCCCTAACGTGGAGGGTTCGGGTGAAACGAACATGGACCGACACCTTCTCAAATTCCTTTAGGTTTTCGATATGTTCCTCGCAATAGAATAATGTGGTGACTAGTGCCGGTGAATGGCACTGGTGGGAATCGGGTATGGCGGTTGACAGACCACCGGTCATGACAAAGAAGATGGCGCCACTACGCCACCCGAGGAAGGAGAACCACGACCATGTGCCGCGACGGTGAGGGAAGGGTGTTCGACTCACTGCCGGCCACCGACAAAGGCTTGGCACGCGATCGCACCGTGTGGAGGGGATGACTGGCCATCTGGAAATCTACAGCGGACCACCGCACCACCGCACCATGACCACCCCGCCACACCGCGCAACCTTGTCGCACCGCGGCCGCCCCGCGGTGCCTCGCCACCCCGCCGCCCCTCTATGTCCCGCCGCACCACGACCGCCCCTCCGCACCACGGCCGCCCCTCCGCACAGCGGCCGCCCAGTGTGGGCCGGATCGGACCCCGCGGGCTGAGACGGACCCAGCGGGTCGGGTCGATCCGACCAGGTCGAACAGGACCTGGACCAACTTCGACCTATTTTCTCTCTTTCGGTCATATTAAGAGCTACGGTCGTCCATTTGACAAACCGTCTATGGAACTTTAAACCTTGGAGAAAGACGGTCCATTTGGTATACTCCATTTAAGATTTGGATAAAGTTGGGGTATGTTCGGGTTGGATCGAGCACGAATCCAACCAGGCCCTCGAAACTAAAAGGAAAATAACATACAGATCTCGCATCCGTTTGATGCATTGTTTGTTGTGTTGAGACCCCTATGATGTGGCGATCCTTTGGGAAAATTTTTTGGGGGACATCATGGTAGTTGGAGTGTCGAACATTAGCTTGAGGAGCGGACTCTACCAAAGACAAGCATGCTTAGTGCGGGAACCCTGTAGCTGGTTGTAACATGAGAAAGGGATCCTGTGTGGGTCTATGATTGAGGGTCCCACATGGATCTGCTCTAGGAATTCATGCAGGACTACTCTAGGATCTTGTGTGGGTTTGTGTATACTAGGATCCATTGTGGTTCTGACGTTGTACTAGGATCCTGTGTGGGTCTCACGATGTACTAGGATCCTGTGTGGGTCTGATGATGTACTAGGATCCAGTGTGGGTCTGTGATTTAGGATCCTTCATGGTTCTACCTCTTAACAGAGTAAGATGATTCAGTAGTTACATCTAATCATCTCTATTACTGTACCTAAGAAATACCTGGTGTGAGCTGAGATTGTACCTGTGTGGTACTTTCCTTCATCGTAATACCTTGGTGGTATTCTTCTATGTGGCGATACTATTGTGGTACTTACCTTTGTTGTGTTTCCTTCGTGGTATTCTTTCCTTCGTGTAATAGTTAAACTTTGGCTAAGGGTTTGGGCCTTGTGTTTCCTCATGAATGAGATGGGTATACGTGACAACTTAGGTATATGTATGGGCATATACCTAAGTGGGGTTTTCAGTTGATTTCATGTTGCGTGGTTTATCCATTGTGGGTTTTGGGGACCTTTGAGGGTCTCGAGTCCCTATTGAGTATCGTTATACTCACCCTTGCACGGGCTATGCCCGCACCTTGTTGTGTTTGGTGCAGACGACAGATAGTACTGACTGAGGACTAGGGTACTAGGACTGGAGGTATCTCGGAGGTGGACCTTAGACGAGATGACCGTTCGAGAGCTGTACCTACCCTTCAGGTAGGATCCTTGGTGAGTGTTCACAGGAGCTGTTTCAGTTTTCTTGTACGTTTTATTTTCTTGTACTTTCCAGTTGGGCTTGTATTCTGTCCACTTTTACTTACTGTAATCAATCTATTTACTATTCAGTTTACTCATGTTCGTATCTTGTTGTGTGCTTGGTTTCATGTGTTTACAGGATATAAAGGCAATGCCTTCCCGAGTTTAGGGAATATGCCTTTTGGTTCTAGTCTCTAGCCCCTAGCTTATGGAAGGCATACTTGGGGTAGTCACGGCACAGGCCCTAGGGGATGGGTCATGAAAAATTGGTATTAGAGGAGTCGATTCTACCGTAGAACATAGGACACTGATCTATTTAACGACAATAGTGTTAAGTGAAGTGAGAGTGGGTATCAGTTTAGGGAATCTAGTGTTGGTGCGGCGGCCGATGTATCCATACACTAGGACCCTGAATTCTTATTTCCAACTCAGTGTATGAAAACATGGATTTCATGTGTGTTTTCAAGAGTTTTATTTGTGATATCTTTGAGTCAGCTCACTAGGTATAACTTATTTACCATGGCGCACCAGTTTCTTTTCAGGCTGCCTCCACACAGATAGCCAGCCAGGGTTCTAGTTATAGTATGCACTGATAGCCCACCGAGCAATGAAGCCTCGGTGCATGGCCCTCTTCTAGTAGAGGCACTAGCGGAGGCACCAACAATACCATTACCCATTGGGCCACCGATTCCACCACCCCCAGTAGCAGAGAGTGCATGCCGCTTGAGCGCGTTGCATGAGTTCTAACTCTAAAGGCCACCTAGGTTCAAGGGAGAGATGGACCCACATGAGGCTGAGGATTGGCTGGAGGCCATGGTGAGAGTCTTCCGACTGGTAGGGACACCAGCTGATCTGATGGAGATCCTTATCACCAGTCTTCTACAGGCAGCATGAGGCAGATGGTGGAGCTTGATGCTTCAGGTTCACGATGAGGTGAACCTTCACTGGGAAGAATTTGAGAGCTTGTTTCGGGTGGATTTTTTCGCATCGACTCTTCATGTGGTGCACATATAGGAGCTTCTTCATCTGTAGCAGGGCAGCATGACTATGGATCAGTACTCAACGAGGTTCAATGACCACTCACGCTACTCCACTGATATGGTGTGGGACCCATTCTTTAAGGCCCTGAACTTTGAGCAAGGACTTAGGTGGGAGATCAGGGCTTCAATGATTTCTCTCAGCATCCCTATGTAGGAAGGGGTGTTAGAGCAAGCCCTCTTAGTGGATAGTTTTCTTGCTGAGCAGTCGTAAGCAGCGAGACCCACCACCGGGCATCACGCAGTAGAGTCTCCTGTAGCTGGTAGAAGATAGATGTCGCAGAGGTCCAAGTGGACCAGACCTACCGGTGGATGGCCGCATGACTCATGATCGGTTGTGCGGGATATCGGAGATAGAGCCAGTCATGTGAGGAGAAGACAATGTTTCACATGCAGTGGGCAGGGTCACATGGCTCGTGACTGTCTAACCCACGGTAAAGATGATCAGCAGACGGTCGAGGGACCGCCCAGGCAGAGACAAAGGTTCGACTGAGGAGGTCTGCAGGGAGCAGGCAGACGTGCTAGAGGAGTTTTCCGTGAAGCTGGTAGTGGGTGAAGATTCGATATGTTACCGCCACCACCACTAGGTTGTCCACCCACACCATAAGGAGTAGGTGGATATGGGAGAGCTTAGCTCCAGGCAGGTGAGGCCTACAACCATGGCACTCTGGAGATGATACGAGGTACGATCTGTGTCTATTCCACCTTAACTTCAGTACTTATAGACACAGGTACCTGTTATTCTTTTATTTCCACTTCCCTCATTTGGAGCTCGGAGATTTCGATTGAGCTGTTGGCTCGATCCTTACGGCTAGAGAATACTACGAGAGCTGATTCGACGATTATGCACTAGTACCGGAAGTGTGAGCTTACTCTAGGAGGTGATATATTTGGCTTGGATCTCCTAGTAGCGGCATCGATTCCTTACGGCGTCATCTTGGGTATGGACTGCTTATCTACAGTCCATGCTCAGATTGAATGTATTAGGCACAAAGTGCGGTGTGTCTACATGGATTGGACCAGGTTTACCTTCACTGGAGAGAACAGTGCCTTTTCAGTGCATGATGGACTTACCCAGAGGAGAGTACAACCAATAACTTATCAGTTGGCTAGCCTTACCCATGGAGAAGTTGATGTGGAGAGTCCGAGTTATCCTATAGTGGTGGACCAGTACGCGGATGTATTCCATGATGATGTTCTGGGTCTACCTCCTCACAGAGAGGTTTACTTTTACATTGACTTGTATCCTGGAGAAACACTGATATCCACACTAGTGTATCATATGGATCCCGTGGAACTTCGTGAGCTGCAGGTACAACTAGAGGACTTATAGGGGAAGGGATTCATCTGGCCCAATGTTTCTCCTTGGGAAGCCCCGATTTTATTCGCCAAGAAGGAAGATGGGATCTTGAGACTTTGTGTTGACTATCGGTGCCTAAACATGGTGAATATGAAGAACAAGTACCCACTACCTAGGATTGATGACCTCTTGGATCAGCTGAAGGGAGCACGATGGTTCTTAAAGATAAACCTCAGATCAGGCTATCACCAGCTCAGAGTACGAGACAAGGATGTAAAGAAGATAGATTTCAGATGTTGGTACAATCATTATGAGTTTTTGGTGATGACGTTTGGAGTGAAAAATTCTCCAGAAGTGTTCGTGGGACTCATGAAAAAGTTCTTTCATCCATACCTTTATCGCTTTGTAGTAGTCTTCATTGAAGACATTCTGATCTACTCGACTACTGAGGAGGAGCATGCCTATCATTTGCAGATAGTTCTAGACACACTCTGAGAGCACTAGCTTTATGGTAAGCTCTCGAAGTGCCAGTTCTGGATCCAAGAGGTTATATTTCTGGGGAATTTCATATCGGAGGCTGGATTTGTAGTGAATTCAGTGAAGATTGAGGTGGTACTTGCTTGGGATCCACCCAGGAGTGTGATAGAGGTATGTAGTTTCCTGGGTTTGGTCGGATACTACTGGAGGTTTGTGACAAATTGCTCTTGAGTTGTAGAACCTTTATCACCATTTACGAAGAAGGGGAAACCCTTCGTGTGGTCAAAGAGATGCCAGTGGAGTTTTCAAGAGCTGAGGAAGAGGCTGACTATTTCCCCCATCTTGAGGCTACCAGAGGAGGGCATATGGTACGTAGTCTACTGCGACGTATCAGGGACTGGGCTTGGATGTGTCCTGATGTAGGAGAAAGCAGTGATCACATATGGATCTCGATAGCTGAGACAACATCAGCAGAACTACGCTACCCATGACTTGGAGTTAGTAGCAGTGGTCTTCACCTTGAAGATGTTGGGACATTCTTTGATGGATGAACATTTTACAGGCTACTATGATCACAAGAGTCTCAGTTATATCTTCTCTCAAAAGAAGTTCAACCTGAGACATCGACGTTGTCTTGAGTGCCTCTAAGACTATGACTTCGAGATAGTCTATACTACTGGGAAGGGGAACGTTGTAGCAAATCCACTCAGTATGAGATCTTGTATATAGCTGCTAGGTGAGGTGACAGAGAAACTAGCCGCTTTGCAGATATCCTTTATGGAATGAGATTGAGCATCTTTTCATCAGTCTCTTACAGTCACTCCCCCACTTCTTCAGCGATTTAGGGAAGCGCAATGTGGGGACACTGACTGCGAGGCTTGAAATGCTCAGATGTACACAGGATATGCACCCGATGGATTTTTTGAAGGTGGGGAGCACGTCATCCTCTGTAGAGGACGTACCATTTTACCCATGTCACATCAGGAGGAAGTGTTTAGGGAGTTCCACACATCCCATCTAGCGGTACATCCAGAAGTGGTGAAGATGTACCTGGACCTCCGATGACAAGATTGGTGGCTGGGAATGAAGAAAGCTATAACAGAGTTTGTCTCTTGGTGCCTCACTTTTCAGCATGTGTAGGTAGAGCACCAGGTACCAGCATGCTTAGTTCAGTGTTTAGAGGTCCCAGAGTGGAATTGGGATGGGATATCCACGGATTTCATGACAGGACTTCCACGTACATCCAAGGGTCATGAATCTATTAGGGTGATTGTCGACCAAATCACCAAGTCGGCCCACTTCCTACCGATCAGAGTGTAGGGTTCAGTAGAGAGCATGAGATGCCTCTATGTGTAGGAGATTTTGCAGATACATGGAGTACCCTCGACGATTGTTTTCGATCATGATGCATGTTTCAATTCTCGGCTATGGAAGGGGTTACAGGAGGTGTTCGGGACACAACATTGTTTGAGCACCGCCTTCCTTCCTCAGATGAATGGCCAGACTGAGTGGACCATTCACACCCTCGAGGACATGTTGCGTGCTTACATCCTTGACTTCGGTTGCAGTTGGGAGGATCACTTGCCTTTGGTGGAGTTTTCATACAACAACAGCTATCACTACACCATTGGGATAACACCATTCAAGGCTTTTTACGGCCAACCTTATAGATCAATTTTGTGCTGTAATGACCTAGGGGAGTCAACACTCATGGGACCAGAGATGGTGTGGGCTACCACAGAGAAGGTGAAGATCATCTAGGAGAAAATGAAGACTTCAAAGAGCAGGTAGAAGTCTTAAGCTGACAGAAGACGGAGACCTCTGGAGTTCGAGGATGGCGACCAGATCTTTCTACGGGTCTCACCTCAACGAGGTTTGCGGAGATTTGGCCAGGGCACAAGTTATCACTGAGGTTCATCAGACCTTTTCAGGTACTCAACAGAGTTGGCGAGGTGGCTTACCTCTTAGATCTTCCACCTCAGTTGTACCGGGTGCACAAAGTCTTCCATGTATCCCAACTTAGAAGATACATGCATGATCCTATCCACATCATCAACCATGGAGATCTAGAAATTAATGATTGGGTGATGTTTACGGAGGTTCCAGTGGAGATTGAGGATTGACAGAAGTGGGTCCTTCGTGGGTGGTCGATGCCTCTAGTGTGCATTCGTGGGAAGCATGGGAACCTCCAAGAGAGCACATGGGAGCGGGAGGCTCAGATTCGTGCTTAGTACCCCCACTTGTTTTCCTAGTTTTTGTGATGTGGATTAAAGGGATGAAAATCTCTGAGGTGGAGAAAATGTAAAGAACCGAAAATTCCATGTATTTTTTTTAAAATATTTAGGAATTTTACGAGATCAGAATAATTGACAGCGAGTGATTCCGAGCCCCAGTGTGCCCGGAATGAATTTATGAACTTTATTTTGGGTACATTCAGTAAACGTGAGAGTGGGTTTTTCTAAATTTTGAACCGGTGATCGGAATTGAAATCTGAGGACACCATTGAACTCGCAGCACCGATATTCTCTTAAAGAGACCTTCACCTCGACCGTAGTGGGTCGAGAGTGAAAGTTAGTTTTTGTGTTTTTAGTGGAATAATAAAATAAAATAAAAATGTTTAGAATTTTTATTTATTGTAAACTTTTATGGGGTTATAGAGGTGGGGACCACCCAAACTAAAACTCCCAATTTTAATTCCTAAAGGTGGTGACCACCCGACTCTTGAACTCCCTCTTTAATGAGGTAGGTGACTTTAGGATTCCCCTAAATTAATTATGCCAACCTAATCATAATTAATGATGCCAATTTAATTTGTGCCAAAAATTAAATTGATAAAACATATCTTATTGGATACTTTTTTTGGGTGGAATTGGGGAAAGGATTGACAAGAGGAGAGCTTTTGGAGGATCATTTCTCTCCAATGAAGAACACCTCCCAACGAAGAACTTCTTCGACGAAGAACACTTCATCTTCTCCAACGAAGAACACGCCACCTCCAACATGGGACGTCTTCAACAATGAAGAACCGACGTCCATCCTTCTATACTCACCCCAATCAACAATCTTTCGAGGTAGGGTTTGATGTTTTGACTACCCCCTTACTGTTCTTGGTGTTCTTCATAATTCAATATTTATTAAGACACTTGCTACCTCCCTAACGCGGAGGGTGAAAGCCAAACGAACATGGACCAAACCCTCTCCAAATTCCTTGAGGTCTTTGATATGTTCCTCGCAATGGAAGAAGGGGGCAACCGGTGCTAGAAAATGGCACCGGTGGGACTCGGGTATGGAGATCGACACACTATCGGCCGCGATGAAGACGACGACGGGACCATACCGCATGACTAATAAAAACTGCTGCCTTGTGCCGCGGCGGCGTGGGAAGGGCGGCCGACTCGTGGCCAGTCGTCGACGAAGGTGCGGTGCACGATCGCGCCGTGCAGAGGGGAGGCTGGCCATCCAGCTAGCCGCGGCCGCCCCGCTGCACCCCGGCCGCCCCGCCACACCCCGACCGCCCCGACGCACCACGCCCGGCCACACCGCGACCACCGCGCCGCACTCCGGTCACCCAGCGCGGGTTGGGCATGACCCAGTGGGTCGGTCGGGGTTGACCTGAACTGGTTTGGCCTAGGCTGGGTGAGGTCGGGTCGGTCTGACCAAGTCGGACCAGACCCAGACCAACTTCGAGCCATTTTTTCCTTTTTCGGTCATATCATGAGCTACGTGCATCCGTTTGACGAACCGTCTACGGCGCCCGAAACCTTGGAGTAAGATGGTCTTTTTGGTATACCCCACATGAGATTTGGATAATGCTGGTGTACGTTCAGGTAGGATCAAGCACGAATCCAACCGGGCCCTCGGGACTAAAAGGCTAATAACATACCGACCGGGCATCCGTTTGACGCACCGTCTATTGCATTGAGACCCCTATGACGTGGCAGTCATTTGTGACACTTCTTCATGGGACCTTGTGGATGTTGGAGTATCAACCAGTAGATTGAGGAGTGGACTATCCCAGAGACCAGCAAGCTTAGTGTGGGAACCCTATAACTGGATGTAACATAAGAAAGGGATCTGGTGTGGGTCTATGATTGAGTGTCCCACATGGATCCACTCTAGGAATTCATGCGGGAATAATCTATGATCATGTGTGGGTCTGTGCTATACTAGGATCCTATGTGGGTGTGACGATGTACTAGGATCCTGTGTGGGTATGAAGATGTACTAGGATCCTATGTGGGTCTGATGATGTACTAGGATCCTGTGTGGGTCTGTGATCTTGGATCCCTCGTGGGTCTGCCTCTTAACAGAGTAAGATGATTCAGTAGTAACATCTAATCATCTCTACTACTTTACATAAGAAATACCTGGTGTGAGATGAGACTATACCTGTGTGGTACTTTCCTTCGTGGTAATGCCTTGGTGATATTCTTCTATGTGGAGATACCTTAGTGTTACTTACCTTTGTGGTGTTACCTTTGTGGTATTATTTCCTTCATGGAATAGTTGAACTTTGGCTAAGGTTTTTGACCTTGTGTTACCTCATGAATGAGATGGGTATACTTGATAACTTAGGTATATGTATGGGAATATACCTAAGTGGGGTTGTCAGTTGATTTCATTTTTTTTGGTTTATCCTTGGTGGGTTTTAGAGACCTTTGAGGATCTTAGGGTCCCTACTGAGTATCGTTATACTCACCCCTGCACGAGCTACACCCGTACCTTGTTGTGTTTGATGCATACAGCGGACAACACTGAGTGAGGACGTGGGTACCATGACTAGAGGTAGCTCGGAGGTGGACATTAGATGAGATGACCGTTCGAGATCTGTACCTACCCTTCAGGTAGGATCCTTGGTGGGTGTTCACAAGAGCTATTTCAGTTTTCTTGAACTTTTTAGTTTGTTGTACTTTCCAGTTGGGCTTGTATTCTGGCCCCTTTTACTTACTGTACTCCCTCTATTTACTATTCAGTTTACTCGTGTTTGTATCTTACCGTGTGCTTGGTTGCATGTGTTTATAGGATATAAAGGAAATACCTTCTGGGTTTTAGGGAATATGCCTTTTAGTGCTAGTCTTCAGCCCATGGACTATGGAAGGCGGGCTTGGGTTAGTCACAACATGGGCCCTGAGGGACGGGTTGCGGCATTTTCATTACATTTTACAAACAGATGATCTTTAAAGTCTAGTGTCATGGAAATAAGTAACAATAAACCATGAAAACATAAAACACACTTTTAAATCCCCTTTAAAATCTTCTTGAAAAGTTTATCCTATGTAAAATTACCTCATCTCATAACTTGGAGACATACACCAAAGGAAAGGGTGAGCAGAAGGCCCGATAAGGGAAGAAATGGAATCAGTTTACTTGTGATATCAACAAGAACTTGATAAAAAAATATAAAGTCATGAGAAATGGAATAAGTGGAATATCATAATAAAAATAACATTAATCATAACATGAATATGTAGATACAAAATTTCATTTAGACATTCATGGCCATGGTTCATCCCCAAGGTTTCATTAAATATATTACCATGGTTATTCACCCTGGTATCATGAAACTTGACATCTCTGGAGATTAAATACTTTACCCAATTAATTGGAGTGATTTCAGGGAACACCCTTAATATGTATTTATTTTCATGTGATCCACATATATCATAATAATAAATTTTATAAATAACCCATATAGCATAAAAGAAATTGGTTTCATGTCCAAATCGTGACGTTTTAAAAAGTGTTTGAAAACAAGATGATTATGTCATTTATAACCCATGGAAATGGATTGAGGGTAATATGTATGTCAATTACAGAATAAAATATATCATTTTTGAGTCTTTATTTACACCCATAGAAATTAAATAGGTCTTGGTATTCACATATATAAAATAAAAGAATTTCTTGAGAGAAAGAGAAAGAAATTTTGAGACGAAAATTCTGCAGCATAACGACTACATAACATTATTTTAGAAAAAAATAAAAAGAGTGAGGAAAAGGGTATTCCATCCATAAATGAATAATTTTATAGTATATAGACATAATAAAATATAAATAAGTTCATTTTGTGGATATTTCAATGACATAACACATGAAAAGGAAACATGAAATAAAAGAGGAAATGCGATTTCTTTTAAAATAATTCGGCAGCCTAACGACGCCACTTAAAAATTCATAAAATCAATTGATGAGAGCGAAAAGGGTGTTTCATCATTTGGACATGAAGTGGACAGTAATAATAATATATAAGTGAATGTTCCGGGCGCAACGGAAGCGCGTGGGTGGATATGCCCACTTGGCTTTTTGTCATTAGCAATGATCAATCCGGGATCAATACGACGATAAACGCTAGTATCCACAGATCGAATCACAGAAAAAGAAAAATAATATGGTTTGTATCGGAACCACAAACAAGGATCGTTACAAGTTGATTATAATTAATTTAATTAATTATAGAGAAATACCTTTTGGGTGTTCTTTCTTCATTGATGTTCTTGATCACGTTGTCGATGTGATCTGTCGTTGCGTCGGAGAAGCCAAGTGTAGAATCCCTCTAGCAGTGATCCACACGTGTACCTAGTATCTCTGGACGTCGCCAAAGGAATCTCCGGGTGCTAGTGTGGATAAGCCTTTGCTTGCGTTGTCCGCCTTAGATCGTTTTGATCCGATGGAAGAGGATCTCTCTCGGTCTTGAGAACATTCTTGGAGGAAGATTTTCTTTCAGCCTTGAAAGAATTCTCCAGAGATGTTGTGCACAACGATTCTCTTGTGTAGGAAAAGATTTGGGCTTGTGAGGATATTTATAATCAAGTTTGAGGTTGTAGAGTTATGAAAATAAATAAACGCGTTACGCGTTTCATTTATTTCATTAACTCTTATTGAAAACCCCCATGTCGAATAATTAATTCCTTGACATGCGCTCACGCTGATTATAATAAATATCATTTAATAAAACGATATTACATCCTCAAAATCCCGACTGGAAAAAATATACGGCGTGTAATAATAAATACACGGCGTGTACTTGTTTTTCTTTGAAAACTACACGGCGTGTACATTAAATGTACACAGTGTGTATATCTTGTTTTCATTTATTCATTTCCTTTCCAAAATAAAACTACACGGCGTGTACATATAATAATACACGACTTGTACTTGTTTTATTTTATTTTTCCTCCATCATTTAAAACAACTTAGGCTTCCTTGAATAATTATTAAACCACGTACAGGAATAATCTTTATTCAACTTGAGATACTTGGATACACTTAGTGTGTGACCCTCTAGGCCTCTTTCTTGTTGGCATTAGGTGGGCTTGCCTAAAGTCCAAGATTATTGTCTAGCAATGGGTCAAGGCACCCAAGAGAAAGAAGTTGATGCCGCATTGACGTATCACCTCATACGAACGCTTACCATGTAATTTAACCCCTTTGTCTCGATATTTAGTCAAGCAGGTTTCATGGTAGTGTCATAAACCAATATGCTTGATCCGTCGTTCTTTGACTACCTGAAATAAACTCGTCGTTTACACGATGGCCATGGAATTTAATGCGACAGTTCTGTTTCAATCAAAGGGCCGAGATATCAACTTCCATAAATAGAAGGGAAAATCCTTCATCGACTTATCCATTAACAACATGTCACTTGTGACGCACCCAACATACCCTACTTTCCGCCAACTGTCTGCGTGATGGTTTTCGTCAGTAAATATAAGTGCGCGAGTCCTGACATGAGTTAATGATAATCTTCCAGTCTAAGGACCATTACACATGCTCACAGATAGAAATATCCGATGACACCAAGACATGTGGAATTACTACTGGCGGTTCTGTTCTCATAATCTCCCATCTTAGAGATTACCAAGTGCGAACTCCATGAGAGAGAGTCTCGTCTTCTTACGAGTACTCGCACATGTTGGTCTGTATACTATGTGTCCTATCGTAGTATGTCATCCAACCACATAACTTTATTTAAGAATATTGTTATAGCATTTCAAGGTTCTCATCATAGCGGGGATCTGCTATGACCTTATTAATGCAACAAATATTCCAGGACATTATTAAATTATAGTCATGCAGAACAATGAACAATGTATAATAAGTGAAGATTCATGTAATCAAAGTACAAAATAGTTGGTTCTGAGGACACCAACCCTTACAATAAGAACATACCCCCACATAATATAATGGAAACTATAAGACATAACATAAAGGAATTCATGACTTAAAAGAGGGGGGTGAATGGTTCTCTTACCTTGAAGAGTGACTTCGAAAGCTCGAAGGTTGGGACCTTGTAGGGATTGAAGGATCCTTGGGATGACTCCTTGGGAGGTAAAACAACCATATATTTGTGTATGAGGAATTTGGAATGAAATTATTTATAGCAAAAGTGAGGGAATATTTTATTAATTTCCAAGGGACACCTCATTAGTGGTATGTGCAAAACCATGGGCTTGACCATGGTATTTTCCCACATTATTGGCCACTTGGGACACCTCATAACATATCTTACTATTAACAAGTCTACCAGAATTATTTCATCATTATTACATCATTAATCTGTTCATTAATCACACCGAAACTCAAACTGTATTTTTACTATTCACCGAAAAATAAAACATTTTATAAAAATATCATAAAATCACACTAACCTAATATAGATGCCCTGAATAAAAAAATGAACTCTATTTTATGAAAATAATTTTATAAATATTTTTAATATAATTTTTAAATAAAATAATAATTTATTTAAAAAAACATCTTTAAAACTATAACTCATTTTATAACACCTTGAGAAATTAATAATAGTCATATAAAATTATATTATATCCATAAGACAATAAATTAATAATTAATGATTACATTTTTTGAAAATAAAATTCCATTTTAAATTATTAAATTAATAATGAAATTATAATTAAAATATTCATGACATACAAAAATACCAACACTTATATTATGACCATTTTTTCACTTTTAAGATGTCTAAATTATATTTATACATCTCTGCCAGAGCCGCCTCTTCCAACTCATATCCAGAGAGGGATGTATTGCTCATAAAACTCACAAAATATCTACAATACCAAAATTCTAGGAAGTTATTCTATACTAATCCTCAAATTCCATCTTAAATCTATGTGCTCTAATCAGAGTATATCTAAATCTAGCTTCCAAGGTTATTGGTAAACTTTCTCTAATACCAACTATAATGCCTCGACCCCAATTACCTAGAGTCGGTGCATTATTTTAATACATTGGCATGATTACAAGGAATCAAGTCCCGAAGGACTGATAAGTTTAGCAGCTTTGGAAAAATAGATCACATACATGAATGTTTCATTTTCACTTTAAGACGTAAAAAACAACATAAATAATCTTTATGAACGCCATTATTCCCTTGGCTTAACCTTGCATATCAATCACATTACACTTCTTGTAATCCTGGGAAAAATAAAACATAGAAAGGGGTGAGATCAAATGCTCAGTAAGGGTAAGAAATACAGAGGAAACTTTCAAAAATAAGCATAAACATTTAAGGCAATGTATAAAACTAAAACAAAATCCTTTTAAACTTGAACTTCAGAATAATATAGCAGAAATAATATGAAATAATTCCATTTACTTATTCACATGGATATTCTACTAATTGAATAATCACATGAAATATCACTAACCACTTTCATAATGATGGAATGCATAATGCCATACTATCATAACCACATAGCCAAGGCTTCGTGCCAAGACTACAAATAAGATTTTGTCAAGGCCTTGTTCCAAGACACTAGTTTGTCTCATGAGACCTACCGATGCATCGAGGAGCTATAGAGGGATCTACCCATCACATATTAAGTACAATGCATTCCCATATGAAACGGTTTAAACATAACATAAACATTCGTATTAAAACTAGCATACGAAATGTCAATACTTTATCCATAAACCATGAATGGTATAAAAATAACACATCCATAGTCAAACATATCACAAAACCTTCAATAGAAGTTTTGTATAATAAATCAACTTCAAATGATCTCAAAATCCATCAAATGATGAGTAATGATTTTTGAGAGAAATATCCTTTTTGTAAAATCATTTAAAAGTCACACATTTATAAAGGAAGTAATTTTAAAAGAGATTTTTGAATCAAAGTGTCCCATACAACTTTGAAACTTTTGAAATGAATTATCATTTCAAAACATTCATGTCCATATAAATAAATCCTTAAAATCATTTTGAAAACATGGAAATTAATTAAAAATATTTAGAAAGAAAAATCTTTAAAACATTTAAAATTATGATCTTGATAAAGAGTACCTTTCACAAATTCTTAAAATATTCATTTTGAAATCATTTAAAAGTCACATAATTATAAAATAAAACATTTAATTTGAAAATTTTCTTATAATCTTGTAAGGGAAGCTTCGAAGATTTTATAATGGCAGAAAATAGCCTCACCCTCCGTATAAGTAAAAAAAACATTCTTACCTTAATTCTGTCGAAAAGGTTAAAAAGCACCTTGTTTGGAAAACGACGGAAATATTTCTTTATAAACCTCTTATAAAAAGTCAAACAAGGTTATAAATGAATTTATACCATAGTATTTAAAATAGTAAGAATGATTTGAAATACATTTTTAAGAAACATGGATGTGGATGATAAAGAAGTCCCAATATATTATTATGTATAAACAACCTCGGATAATGAAGAGATTGCGAAATAAACCCTTACCATTTTGGTAACTTACGAAACATACAACCCATGAAATAGGAATCACACAATGAATATGTAAATACACATAAATTAAAGTTTATTACACAAAGAATACAATTATGGTCAGTACATACACCACACAAAAGGTAATAGTGACAATATGGCATGAATCTCACGGGAATAAGGAGTGAGATGAAAACCCCTTACCTTGCACTTTCCTTCAGTCGAGGGTACATTTAACCTCATGTACAAAGATCGTAGTATGTTATTAAATTATACCATATCATATTAATATTTATGATATCATACCTGATTAATTTATGACTTTATATTACCCATTTAATAATAATTTCCATGTTAAGTTAACATTTTGGGTAATAATCACTTTCTTTATCGTACGTGTTTTAACTTGTCACTCTTGGTTGTATCAATTAGATCATGATTTAAATACTTCAAGAATATATAACATGATAAATATATCATATATATTTAGAATATAAACATGTATAATAGACATATATATGAAATGGAAAACACCGTTTATGGAGACGGTAGTCCGTACGTATGCATAAACGATGTTTCTGTTTTCATATAGTATTGAACGGAAGTAAATGAATAAGATATATGTAAGTTCACAAATCCTTATATATATATATATATCCAGTAGTATTATTATGTCATATATTACATACTTATTAGTAATATATATTTTTATAATCGTCGATGAATGGTGAACTTGGAAATGAATCTCATCGCGTCGTGGAGACGGTAATCCGTACGTACGCACAAGCGAAAATATCATTCTTTTGATATTAAAATAATTTATAATTGGATGGTATATCATATATACAGAATCATTATCATGTTTTATTCATTATTTACATGATTTACCCATCATTACTATACCCATCCAAATAATAATTTATTGAATAACAATTACACCATGACGTGGAGACGGTAAGCCATACGTACCCACGTATGGTGACATGTTATTTAAAGGATGGATAGAATACTAAATATGGTTGTACAATATTTATAATAACATCACAGTATATATAAGATACTGGAGTTATTATTTTATAATGGTAATAACAAAGAACGAAGAAGTGGAAGAAGAAAGGAACTTGGAACAGGGTGGTGAAATCATTACCTCTTCTTCGGGTTCTTCCTTTTGATTTGATCAAAAGGGATCTTAGGTTGGATTTATGACTAAAAGAAGGCCACTAAGATGATGTGAGGGAAGTTTGGAGAGTTTTTGGGTAGAGTTTGGTCGATCTAAAAGGCTTTTAAGGTGTGAATTAATGAGAAGGGAGAGTGCCCTTTTATAAGAGGGGTGAGAGGCACATTTGGAAAAGCTAGAAATATTATTTTATAATAAATTCATATTCGGTTTCTAATGGCTCCAAAGTGGATTATTTAAAGGTTAATGTGGGGATGGGTTCTTCCTTTTGATTTGATCAAAAGGGCTCTTAGGTTGGATTTCTGACTAAAAGAAGGCCTCTAAGATGATGTGAGGGAAGTTTGAAGAGTTTTTGGGTAGAGTTTGGTCGATCTAAAAGGCTTTTAAGGTGTGAATTAATGAGAAGGGAGAGTGCCCTTTTATAAGAGGGGTGAGAGGCACATTTGGAAAAGCTAGAAATATTATTTTATAATAAATTCATATTCGGTTTCTAATGGCTCCAAAGTGGATTATTTAAAGTTTAATGTGGGGATGGGTCGAAAAACACTCAGCCAATAGAATTTTGACAGGTTTGGGTCATTATATTAACCTTATCTTTAAGTATTAACTCTTAGTTAATTAGTTTCAGTTTTACAATGTCTCTTTGTATTTTTATATTATATGGTTAATAAACTTACTATATACATCCAATAGACCCCCAAGTGGTCCATTAATGATAAACCTATCATGATATAAGTCTCTTGGCCGAACCTTAGATTTTCAGGAATTTAATATCAATTAATAATATAATATTTGTTTTAAAAGCTCTTTTATTTCAATTTTGACACTATTAAATAATTGATTTTTGTAAAACTCATAACAGAATGATTACTTAGAAAAAAGTTAATTAAGTAAATCCTAACATGTCATATTAACTTATTAAATTAGTGTAATTCATAAAAATTCACAAATTATATTTATTTGGGTATCAACAATATCAATCATTTTAATTTTTTACTATTATGGTAATTACTGCATCACCATTGTGTCATAAATAAATTAACTTATTTATAGTCTAAAAATTATGAATAAAATACCATTATGTAGGAAATATTTTTAGATTTCTAATGAATATTTATATCCAAACATCCAACATATATAACCCTATGTAAAAATTGTTTTTATAAAATCTATATGCTTGTGTCATTTTTGTATTCATTTTAACTTAATTAAAATAAAGTGTCTCTATCACTTAAAAGTGGCTCTATGGGGTCCCAAAATCGACCCAAAGATGCCCATGGTCAGACATGTATCAACCAATAAGGTTAGGACACGTTTTAGGGTAATTTTTTATTATTATAATATTATTTTTTAACCCTTATTTACTGGATTTACCCTTTAACCATGGTAAATAAAATATTTACCGAAGTAATAAAAGTTACCTATTTACACAATTTGAACATAATGATTCCAAATATGGAATCCATTTTTCCAAATTCAAAACACAGAAGTGGCAGAAATTAATTTAAAATTAATTTTCGTTGTTATAACAAAAAGCGTGTTTTTAAGAGATAATAACTATCAAAAGAATGACACTTGTTTATGTCCGGTTTAATTGTGAAATTTTGTACAATGACCAAAATTGTATTAAATGGTAAAAATATATTCTAAATATACTTTAAAACCACTCAAATTCATAATTTATCACCACTAATTATTTCGATTAAAAAAGTTGTTTTTAATTAAAATTTAGTAATTTTCACTATTCATCAAAATATAAAAGTTATTCCAAAAGTACCAAAATTTTACCCTAGTCTAAATTCGATATTCCAAATCCAAAAATGAAGTCCATTTTGAGAGATAAAATTTTAAAAAGTAGGTATTACTATTCATAATGGCTACTTTGATTGGTCGTGGTGTGTGTTAGAACTCGATGTTGCGTACAAAACACGCTACTGTATTATTAAAAGAGAAGCGTACCGTGGAAGATCGGGGTGTTACATTCTCCCCTCATTCAATAAATTGCATCCTCGCAATTTGATATTGTTCTTTGAAAATAAAGTTTGAAAATAGAAAATATCTTTGTGGAAAAACCCACATCAGAAATTTGGTTAATAAAATTTAGTCTTAACAAGATGAAAAGATAAATGAAAGGGTCACCAAAAAATTATGATCTCGATTAGGAGGACATTGGTGGAAATTATAGACATATAATTGGAGGAAAAACATAAATATTAATAGGTAGTGATTGAGGTCATCAATCACAAACATGTTTTAAATTGAGGTCCTTAAATTCATCAATCTATGATGATTTAAAATACCATCGGTTCAACAAAACATAAGGTATTAGGATAACACATTTTTTATGTTTCAAAATATCTTAGTTGAAATCCCACATCGAAATATGAATTAATGAGGCCTATATTTAAAATAAAGAGTGGAAAGTATGAAGATTACTAAAAATAACACATACTAGGGTTCCATGTAGGAAAATATGGATATGGAAGAGAAATATAACCATCACTTATCTGATGGAGAGTGGTAGAGAACATGGCTATGAAAAGGCCAACAATCCCAAAGCCATAAATTAGTGATGATCTAAGGTACCATTTAGGAAAATATTTTTGTTCTAAGTTCTTTTTCTTAATGTTGAGGAATTTATTTATGAGATTGGCTAAGATCATAAAGAGATATACTTACTTTATAATTAGAGTTTTATCCATTAATAAATTTCTACCACAAACTCATCTTTCACCCCAAAAAATAATATAACTCAAAAATACTCTATTTATCCTAATCGTATAGGGTTCCAAATATAATGAATTTATAATTCATATATCAGACCCTTTATGTAAAGAAACTACATTATACCATCCAGGAACTTCATGTAGCACAATAGTAGGCAATAAATCCCAATTTCACTATGGTTGTGGGTTCGATTCCCACAGCTTTGTCCGACACGACGGGTCGTCACACGGTCTGTGTGTTGTCCTTTTTAAAAAATATAAAAAAAATAACCTTTCAAACTCAATCCATTCCAACCATTAGACTTTTCCAAAATACTATTATCCCAACTCACAGTCCGAAATTTACAAGAAAGTTAAACATAATGAGGATCCTTTTTGCCAGGTAATAACATGTTTCCTCATATATTATTTTACAACACCACAACATCCTGAATTACCAAAATCAACCATCTCTTATTCCAAAATCACTACCTCAATATTAGGACCATATTAAGGTTTATCTTTCCTTCAACCATGTAATTTCCAAAAAAAAAAAAATTAACTCGCTGTAGAGTCACTTTTCTTAGTACCATAAAATCTCAAATCCTTAAATAAATAGTACTGCAGTACAATCATTATTTATTTCCAGAACATCATTGATACAACACTTAAATGAAATAATACTAAAATAAAAACATAGGAACACTAGTCATTCCTCTTCATCTGTGGTAGTATCATAACTTGATTATTATCCAATAACATCATTTGCGGCATAGTCTGATGACTGGGACATTGGTTCGCGTAGTGTACAAACTCCTTGCAAATGAAGAATTGTACGTTTGAAACCATTTTCTTACCCTTGCAGTCACGTACCTTGTGCCCTTTTCCTCCACACTTATAACAAACTAACATTCCTTTCAGGCAAGTTCTAGGGTGTTTCTTCCCACAGTTATCACATATGGGAAAATTATTCTTTTCCCTCTTCCCTTTATCCATCTTTCTCTCTTCCATCCTTTTCTTCTCTTTCTTCCCTTCAAAGCCATAGGACTCCGAGAATTCTTTTCTCATCTTATCAACATATGATAATATTTCTTCATATGATGATAATACGTGGGAAACTATTTATCTTATAAATTATGGCTTAAGACCATGAAAGATATGATCATTATTTCTCTTTGGATCATGTGCATTGCTGGAGTTCTCATTCCTTCTACTGGGCGCCATTTCTAAACAATGGCATACACTAGATTAGTTTGTGAATAACAATACCTAATCCCAAACTTGTAAAACACATAACATAAATTAAATAGTTTATGGATATAATCCATAATCATAAAAATTTCTCTTTTGAGGAAGTATATACTCATAAACCCTTCATAATGGTTTGTAATGAATATGAGAGTTATCCTAAGAATATCCCCCGAGAGTGTCGTAACCAAGAGTGCAACAGGGCCCGTTTTCGTGCACCAGTTCCCGTTCGAGTCTAGCTCAAGCGGTGTTTTCGGGTTTTACCCCTAGGTATATCTGTTCCAGAGCCGCCTCAACCTTCTCGTATCCAGACAGGGATGTATTGCTCGGAAAACTCACAAAATCTCTACAATACCAAAATTCTAGGAAGTTCTTCTATACTAATCCTCAAAGTCCATATTAAATATATGTGCTCTAATCAGAGTTTCTCTAACTCTAGCTTCCAAGGTTATTGCTAAACTTCGTCTGATACCAACTGTAATGCCCTGACCCCAATTACCCAGAGTCGGGGAATTATTTTAATACATTGGCATGATTACAAGGAATCAAGTCCCGAAGGACCGATAAGTTTAGAAGTCTTGGAAAAATAGATCACATACATGAATGTTTCATTTTCACTTTAAGACGTACAAAACAACATAAATAATCTTTATGAATGCCATTATTCCCTTGGCTTAACCCTACATATCAATCACATTACACTTCTTGGAATCCTGGGAAAAATAAAACATAGAAAGGGGTGTGCTCAAATGCTCAGTATGGGTAAGCAATACAGTGGAAACTTTCAAAAATAAGCATAAACATTTAAGGCAATGTATAAAACTAAAAAAAAAGACTTTTAAACTTGAACTTCAGCATAATATAGCAGAAATAAAATGAAATAATGCCATTTACCTAATCACATGGATATTATACTAATCGAATAATCACATGCAATATCACTAACCACATTCATAATGATGGAATGCATAATGTCAGACTATCATAACTACATAGCCAAGGCCTCGTGCCAAGACTACAAATAAGATTTTGTCAAGTCCATGTGCCAAGACACTAGTTTGTCTCATGAGACCTACCGATGCATCGAGGAGCTATAGCGGGCTCTACCCGTCACATATTAAGTCCAATCCATTCCCATATGAAAAGGTTTAAACAAAACATAAACATTCATATTAAAACTAGCATACGAAATGTCAATACTTTCTCCATAAACAATGAATGGTATAAAAATAACACATCCACAGTCAAACATATCACAAAACCTTCAATAGAAGTTTTGTATAATAAATAAACTTCAAATGAGCTTAAAATCCATCAAATGATGAGGAAATATTTTTGAGAGAAATAACCTTTTTGTAAAATCATTTAAAAGTCACAAATTTATAAAGGAAGTAATTTTAAAATAGATTTTTGAATCAAAGTGTCCCATACCACTTTGAAACTTTTGAAACAAATTATCATTTCAAAACATTCATGTCCATATAAATAAATCCTTAAAATCATTTTGAAAATATGGACATTAATTAATAATATTTATAAAGATAAATCTTTAAAACATTTAAAATTATGATCTTGATAAAGAGTACCTTTCACAAATTCTTAAAATATTCATTTTGAAATCATTTAAAAGTCACATTATTATAAAATAAAACATTTACTTTGAAAATTTTCTTATAAGCTTGTAAGGGAAGCCTCGAAGATTTTATAATGGCAGAAAATATCCGCACCTTCCGTATAAGTTAAAAAAACATTCTTACCATAATTCTGTTGAAAAGGTTAAAAATCACCTTGTTTGGAAAATGACGGAAAGATTTCTTTATAAACATCTTATAAAAATTCAAACAAGGTTATAAATGAATTTATACCATATTCTTTAAAATAGTAAGAATGATATGAAATACATTTTTAAGAAACATGGATGTGGATGATAAAGAAGTCCCAGTAGATTATTACGTATAAAAACCCTCGGATAATGAAGAGATTTCGAAATAAACCCTTACCATTTTGGTAACTTACGAAACATAAAACCCATGAAAGAGGTATCATAAAATGAATATGTAAATAGATATAAATTAAAGTGTATTACACAAATAATACAATTATGGGAAGTACATACACCACACAAAAGGTAATAGTGGCAATATGGGATGAATCTCACGGGAATAAGGAGTGAGATAAAAACCCCTTACCTTGCACTTTCCTTTAGTTGAGGGTAAGTTTAACCTCCTGTACGAAGATCGTAGTATGTTATTAAATTATACCAGAACCATATTAATAATTATGATATCATAACTGATTAATTTTTGACTTTATATTACCCATTTAATAATAATTTCAATGTTAAGTTAACATTTTGGGTAATAATCACTTTCTTTATCGTACGTGTTTTAACTTGTCACTCTTGGTTGTATCACTTAGATCATGACTTAAATACTTCCAGAATATAAAACATGATAAATATATCATATATATTTATAATATAAACATGTATAATAGACATATATATGAAATGGGACGGTGGTTCGTACGTACGCATAAACGCTGTTTCTGTTCTCATATAGTATTGAACGGAAGTAAATGAATTAGATATATGTAAGTAACTAAATCCTTATATATATATATATATATCTTTAGAAGAATTATTATGTCATATATTGCATACTTATTAGTAATATATATTTTTATAATCGTCGATGAATGGTGAACAATGAAATGAATCTTATCGTGTTGTGGAGATGGTAATCTGTACGTATGCACGAGTGAAAATATCATTCTTTTGATATTAAAATAATAAATAATTGGATGTTAAATCATATATACAGAATCATTATAATGTTATATTTATTATTTACATGAGTTAAACATCATTATTATACCCATCCAAATAATAATTTATTGAATAACAATTACACCACGACATGGAGACGGTAAGCCGTACGTACGCACGTATGGTGACATGTTATTCAAAGGATGGATAGAATACTGAATATGGTTGTACCATATTTATAATAACATCACAGTATATATAATAATCTGGAGATATTATTTTATAATGGTAATAACAAAGAAGGAAGAAGTGGAGGAAGAAAGGAACTTGGAAAAGGGTGGTGAAATCATTACCTCTTCTTCGGGTTCTTCCTTTTGATTTGACCAAAATGGCTCTTAGGTTGGCTTTATGACTAAAGTAAGGCCTCTATGATTAAGTTAGGGAAGTTTAGATAGTATTTGGGCAGAATTGTTCTGATCCAAAAGGCTTTGAAGGTGTTAAGTAATGATAAGGGAGAGTGCCCTTTTATAAGAGGGGTGAGGGGCACCTTTGGAAAAGCTAGAAATATTATTTTATAATAAATTCATATTCAGTTTATAATGGCTCCAAAGTAAATTATTTAAAGATTAAGGTGGTTATGGGTCGAAAAAAACTCAACCAATAGAATTTATACAGGTTTGGGTCATTATATTAACCTTATCTTTAAGTTTTAACTCTTAGTTAATTAGTTTCACTTTTACAGTGTCTTTTTTTATTTTTATATTATATGGTTCATAAACATACTATATACTTCCAAAAGACCCCAAAGTGGTCCATTAATGATACACCTATCATGATATAAGTCTCTTGGCCGAACCTTAGTTTTTTAGGAATTTAATATCAATTAATAATATAATATTTTTTTAAAAACTCTTTTATGTCAATTTTGAAACAATTCAATAATTGATTTTTGTAAAAATCATAAAAGAATTATTACTTCGAAAAAAGTTAATTAAGTAAATCCTAACATGTCGTATTAACCTATAAAATTAGTGTAATTCATAAAAAGTATCAAATTATATTTATTTTGGTATCTACAATATCAATCATTTTAATTATTCACTATTATGGTAATTACTGCATCACCATTGTGTCAAAAATAAATTAAATTATTTAACGTCTAAAAATTATAAATAAAATACCATTATTTAGGAAATTGTTTTATCTTTTTAATGAATATTTATAGTGGAAAATCCAAAAATATATAACCTTATGTAAATTTTTTTTTATAAAAGATATATGCTTGTGTCATTTTTGTATTCATTTTAACTTAATTAAAATAAAGTGTCCCTATCACTTACAAGTGGCTCTATGGGGTCCCCAAATTGACCCAAAGTTTCCCATGGTCAGACATGTATCAACCAATAAGGTTAGAACACGTTTTAGGGTAATTTTTTGTTATTATAATATTATTTTTTAACCTTTATTTACCGGATTTACCCTTTAACCATGGTAAATAAAATATTTACCGAAGTAATAAAAGTTACCTATTTACACAATTTGAACATCCTGATTCCAAATATGGAATCTATTTTTCCAAATTCAAAACACAGAAGTGGCAGAAATTAATTTAAAATTAATTCTCGTTGTTAAAACAAAAAGCGTGTTTTTAAGAGATAATAACTATCAAAAAATTGACACTTGTTTATGTCCGGTTTTACTGTGAAATTTTTTCCAATGACAAACATTTTATTAAATGGTAAAAATATATTCTAAATATACTTTAAAATCTCTCAAATTCATAATTTATCACTACTAATTATTTTGATTAAAAAAGTTGTTTTTAATTAAAATTTAGTAACTTTTACTATTCATCAAAATATAAAAGTTATCCGAAAAGTACCAAAATTTCACCCTAGGATAAATTCAATATTCCAAATCCAAAAATGAATTCCATTTTGAGAGATAAAATTTATAATATTTTAAAAAGTAGGTATTACTATTCATAACAGCTACTTTTATTGGTCATGGTGTGTGTTCGAACTCGAAGTTGCGTACAAAACACGCTACTGTATTATTCAAAGAGAAGCATACCGTGGATGCTCGGGGTGTTACATTGCTTCAATTGGAAATGGTCCACACACATCTGTGTGAACTAATTCTAGAAGCTCTTTAGCTCTTTCACCTTTCCCACTAAATGGGGCTTTGGTCATTTTTCCTTGTAGGCACGCATGACATACACCAAGTGGTTTGAGTTCGAAAGAATCTAAAAAACCATATTGATGTAATTTTGTCAAACGTTTCTCATTGAAATGACCTTTCCGGTGATTCCAAAGTTGGGTGTGGTATGAGTCATGTGAATTAACTTTGTTATCGATTTCCATTACTTGGTTTGTGTAGTCTAACACATAAAGGCCGTTATATAAATTTGCCCTACCAAAGAAAATGCTATCTTTATAAAAATAGAAACATCCACTTCCAAACTTGATGATGAATCCATCAGTATCTAATATGGATACTGAAATAATGTTTTTGGTTACAGAGGGTACATAATAACATCCTTTCAAAACCAAGACCATCCCCGTAGGCAATGTGAGGTGGTAGTCCCCGACAGCTACAACAGCAAGTCTGGCTCCGTTGGCTGCTCGTAGATCTACCTCCCCTCGATCAATCTTCTTGAATCTACTTGGTTCCTGTATTTGGATACAGATGTGAGCACCAAAAGCAGTATCTAATACCCAATTAGTAAAAATAGATAGATTCCATTTGATAACAAACGTACCTAAAGCTTCCCCTTGCTTCCTTGGATGGGTGTAGTTTTTTTTCCAGTGGCCCTTCTTCCCACATGAAAAACAAACACCATCATGTTCCTTTGCCTCCCCTTTGATCTTCCTTTTCTTAGAAGGCCTTGAAGAGGCTTTGGGCTTAAATCTGTTCACCTTCCCGTTCCTTTTATTCACCATGAGGACTGAAGGCTTTTCACGCTTCATGTCAGTGTCCACTTGGCGAATGAGGATGAGAAGATCAGACAGAGACTTATCAATATTATTCCTATTGAAGTTCACAACAATGTTTGAGAAGCTCTGGGGAAGTGATGCAAGAATGAGATTGGTACCCAGTTCTTCGGGGAGTTTAAACCCTAGAACCTCCAAGCGCTCAATGTAGCCAATGAGCTTGACTATATGAGGCCCGGCTGGGGAACCCTCTCCAAGATTTCTCAAAAATAGAGCCTTGGAGATCTCAAACCTTTCTTGTCTTGATCTCTCCTGGTATAGACCACAGAGGTGCTCGAGCATGCTATAGGCATCAATGTCTTCATGAGACTTCATGAGCTCACTAGACATCGATGATAGAATCAAACATTGAACGTCGAGAGCATCGTTCAAATATTGATCATAGACCAGGAAATCTTCATCACTCACCCCTGGGGAAGGAGAATTAGGAAGTGAGGACACCAACACGTAAAACTTTCATTCGTGGTGTAGGATAACCCGAAGGCGCCTAAACCATTCCTGAAAGTTACTGTCGGTGAGGATATTGTCTTTATCCAGTATTGATTGCAGAGAAAATGTGGTTGATGAGTTTTTCATCTTGGTTCTACAATTTAAAAGAGCAGATTTATTAGTACTTTGTTGATTACAATTTATGAGAAATAATGAATGAATTAATTAACTCTGCCACTATTTTATCAAGTCCCAATGGCCCTCACCATTGAACTCAGAATGTCTAGTTGCTTTGACATTCTAGTGGAAAGGATACATATTTTCCTTCGCATAACCCCAACAAGGGTTGTTCAAGATATTTGAAGGTATTTAGGTAGGAAAGTCTTTGCCAACTATGAGCTCACAGTTCCTTGATCTGTTGAGTGGACTCCCCAATCCTGAAATCCTGACTTGGATTTCCTCAACTCTTGCCTCCAATATTACACCAAGTCCAGCAAGGGCTACTTCTCTTGATGTAATATGGTTAAGTCAACCCAAAACCTTTCATAAGGGATTCCTTTATAAAAGTAAGTGTCCTAACAAGGGTTGGTCAGACACATAGTTTTATTGAGTCTTTCCCTTAATTAGGTAAAGGAAGGCTTGGTCTGACTTAATATGGTATTGAGGGATTTTATTCCTTTATGCTTAGTTTCACATTATCACATGCTTGTTAATATTAAGTGATGCTTGCTTAAGTGATTAACCATGTTCTGATAATGTTTACGCATAGTCCGATTTTTATTTTTTTCCATCTTTTCATGCTTGTTAATTTTATTAATTATGTGATCGCGAGAACACATACATAATAAATAAACCATCCAATCAGACAGAAATAAAATAATATGTCATGATCATGAGCTTCTATTGGTTTGCTTATCTAGCGGTTTTGATAAGCTGACCCTGAACTAGGGAAAACACCTTGAACCTGTTGGTTCGTGTTTTGCAGCTCCCACCTTTCCATTTTTGTATCTTCTTGCATCGGTTTCACCTCAGCTTCGAGAGTTGAACCGTCTCCTTCGTCTTGGGAGATCCTCCATTACATGGGTTTACATTAAAGAAACCATGGGCATGCAGGCCCTACATTTTATTGGAAGAAGGCTTGAAGGACAACAAATTTAAATTAAATAAATTTAAATGAAACCATACACATACAAAGTGTCTTTGGTCTATCTCATGATCATATATAGTATGCAACGACATTTACGCATATTGATAATTCAAATTCTTTTAATCGTTATTTTATTTAAGATAAGACGCGCTCGAATTAAATTAATTATGATATTATAATTAATCAATTCTTTATCTTAAATTACTTTCTGAATTTCCTTGAGATTCTTCTCATCCATATTCCTTGTACGGGTCATTGTACATTGGAGGAAACCTGGTGAAATTCAATTTCTGGAAAGTACATGGCGTGTAGTTTATATTTACACGGTGTGTATTTCTTTTCACCTTGTTTTCAATGTACACACCGGGGCTTTGGCGTGTTTTCTCTACTTTGGAAATTTTGGAGTACACGGTGTGTAGATGAATCATACTTGGCGTGTACTTACTTGTTACGCGGTAACTGGCTTGGCAATCCCATGTACACGGAACAAGGATTTTCCTTGCACATGGTTTTACCTAGACCGGATCGGACTACACGGCGTGTTGTTCCAACATACACGCAGTGTATTCTGGTTCCCACACGTCATTCAATTCTGGTCAACACGGTGTGATTAATACTTAGGCATAATCAATTCACACGACGTGGTTTGGCAGACCAGTGCCGGTTCATTGAACCTAAGTACACGACGTGTAGTTTTAATTACACGTCGTGTAATCCCGTGTTGTATAGACAGAAAGAGTGACTCCTCCGGATGAATTCCTCATTTTTATTTTAATCAAAATTAAAATTAAAAGGTCGTTTCTGTGATATGAATCGAGAAACGAAGGAGGAAGAATAGATCTCGTTTGTTCAGATTAATAGAACGATATATTTTGAATTGAATCAAATATAAATGCGTAAATTATCAACGAAAATTAAATAACTATAATCAACGTTGTGACCTCACTCTGATACCAATTTGAAGGTTCCGGGCGCAGCAGAAGCACGTGGGTGGATGTGCCCACTTGGCTTTTTGTAATTAGCAATGATCAATCTGGGATCAATACGACGATAAACGCCAGTCTCCACGGATCGAATCATAGAAAAATACAAAGAAGATGGTTTGTACTGGAACCACAAACAAGGATCATTACAGGTTGATTATAATTAATTTAATTAATTATAAATAAATACCTTTTGGGTGTTGTTTCTTCATTGATGTTCTTGATCACGTTGTCGATGTGATCCGTCGTTGCGTTGTAGAAGCCAAGTGTAGACTCCCTCTAGCGGTGATCCACATGTGTACCTTTTATCTCTGGATGTTGCCAAAGGATTCTCCGGGTGCTAGCGTGGAGAAGCACTTTCTTGCGTTGTCCACCTTAGATCATTTTGATCCGATGGAAGAGGATCTCTCTCGGTCTTGAGAACGTTCTTGGAGGAAGAGGTTCTTTTGGCCTTGAAATAATTCTCTAGAGATGTTGTGCACAATGATTCTCTTATATAGGAAAAGAGTTGGGGTTGTGAGGATATTTATAATCGAGTTTGAGGTTGTAGAGTTATGACAATAAATAAACACGTTACGCGTTTCATTTATTTCATTAACGCTTATTGAAAACCCCATTGTCAAATAATTAATTACTTGACATGCGCTCATGCTGATTATAATAAATATCATTTAATAAAATGATATTATATCCTCAAAATCCCAACTGGAGAAACTACACGGCGTGTAATAATAAATACACAGCGTGTACCTGTTTTTCATTGAAAACTACACGGCGTGTACATTAAATGTACACGGTGTGTATATCTTCTTTTCATTTATTCATTTCCTTTCCAAAATAAAACTACATGGCATGTACATTTAATAATAAACGGCGTGTAATTGTTTTATTCTATTTTTCCTCCATCATTTAAAACATCTTAGGATTCCTTGAATAATTATTAAACCACATACGGGAATAATATTTATTCAACTTGAGATACTTGGATACACTTAGTGTGTGACCCTCTAGGCCTCTTTCTCGTTGTCATTGGGCGGGATTGCCTAAAGTCCAATATTACTATCTAGCAACGGGTCAAGGCACCCAAGAGAAAGAAGTTGACGCCGCATTGACGTATCACCTCATATGAATGCTTTCTGTGTAATTCAATCCATTTTTCTCGATATCTCATCAAGCAGGTTTCATGGGAGTGTCATAAACCTATATTCTTGATCTGTCGTTCTTTGACTACCTGAAATAAAATCGTCGTTTACACCATGGCCATGGAATTTAATGTGACAGTTATATTTCTATCAAAGGGCCGAGATATCAACTTCCATAAATAGAAGGGAAAAATCCTTCATCGAATTATCCATTAACAACATGTCACTCGTGACGCACCCAACGTACCCTACTTTCCGCCAACTGTCTGCGTGACAGTTTTCGTCAGTAAATCTAAGTGCGCGAGTCATGACATGATTTAATGATAATATTCCAGTCTAAGGACCATTACACATGCTCGTAGATAGCAATATCCGATGACACCAAGACATGCGAAATTACTACTGGCGGGTCTATTCTCATAATCTCCATCTTAGAGATTACCAAGTGCGAACTCCATGAGAGAGAGTCTCGTCTTCTTACGAGTACTCACACATGACGGTCTGTATACTATGTTTCCTATCATAGTATGTCATCCAACCGCAGAAGTTTATTTAAGAATATTGTTATGGCATTTCAAGGTTCTCATTATAGCGGCGATCTGCTATGACCTTATTAATGCAACAAATATTCCAGGACATTATTATATTATAGTCATGCAGAACAATGAACAATATATAATAAGTGAACATTCATATAATCAAAGTACAAAACAGTTGGTTCTGAGGACATGAACCCTTACAATAAGAACATACCCCCACATAGTATAATGGAAACTATAAGACATAACATAAAGGAAGTCATGACTTAAAAGAGGGGGGGGGGGGGGTGAATGGTTCTCTTACCTTGAAGAGTGACTTCGAAAGCTCGACGGTTGGGACCTTGTAGGGATTGAAGGTTCCTTGGGAGGACTTCTTGGGAGGTAAAACGACCATATATTTGTTTATGAGGAATTTGGAATGAAATTGTTTTTAGCAAAAGTGAAGGAATGTTTTATTAATTTCCAAGGGACACCTCATCAGTGGTATGTGCAAAACCATGGGCTTGACCATGGTATTTTCCCATGGTATTGGCCACTTGGGACACCTCATAGCATATCTTACTATTCACAAGTCTACCAGAATTATTTCACCATTATTACATCATTAATCTGTTCATTAATCACACCGAAACTCAAACTGTATTTTTACTATTCACCAAAAAATAAAACATTTTATAAAAATATAAAAAAATCACACTAACCTAATATAGATGTTCTGAATACAAAAATGAACTCTATTTTATGAAAATAATTTTCTAAAAAATTTTAATATAATTTTTAAATAAAATAATAATTTATTTAAAAAAACATCTTTAAAACTATAACTCTTTTTATAACACCTTGAGAAATTAATAACAGTCATATATAATTATCTTATATCCACAAGACAATAAATTAATAATTAATGATTACATTTTATGAAAATACAATTCCATTTTAAATTATTAAATTAATCATGAAATTGTAATTAAAATATTCATGACATACAAAAATACCAACACTTATATTATGACCATTTTTTCACTTTTAAGATGTCTAAATTATATTTATACATTCATGGGTGAAGTTTCTATTTTTTTTGGATAATTTACTATTCATTACTATTCATGGCTATTCATTACTATTCATGAGGGTAATATTACTATGCATACATTACTATTCACTAAACATTAAATTGATCTTATTAGACTCTAAATTTATTACTAGTCACAATTGTAGAAGATCATTTTTGAAAAATCATTTCACATTATTAATTATTGAAAGTTTACATAAATATTTTCAAATACCTTTTTTTTTCAAAATTCATCAATAATATTCATCCTTTATTTATCCAGACATTTAAAAATCGCAAATTTTACCATAATAAGAAGTAACAATTTTATTTATACAAAAGGATTACATAAAGTTACTAAGGTCTCATTACATATCCCCTTATAAAATCTCCATAGGACCTAAGTGTAAGGTGTGCTATGATGATAGAATCTTGGGGCGGCTTAGGAAACATTTCTCAAGTGGTGACTTCTATTAGAAAGAAATTATCCCTTAGGTGATTCCGTTCAAGCTTCACATGTTGGTGCTTAGCTTGGGCTTGGTCTAGAGAAAAGCCCAGAGATGCTACCTCATTCCCAAGCTCTGAAAGATGGGCTTCATATGGCCCAAGTCTACTAGATGAGGTCATTGACTCTTATTTCTATATTAATTAACCAAGATCACTTGTATTTATAAACAATAATCATAATGTTAAGAGTTTAGTTTACAATGGTCATATTGACCAATGATCATATAACAGTGGTAGCCCCACAATATCATTTTAATTACACTCACTTCATTAATTAAAGGATATCAAAAATTTAGGAAACAAATATTATTCAAAAGTTCATGTCATTACATATGTTCTCTATATAAAGAGAGAAAATCCATCCCCAATATAGAATCAAATTCCACAAAGGGGTGTATCATTAGATTTTCTAGAAGAATCCTCCCACGTATGCCAAGAGGTGATGTTTACAACACTTGGGTTGCAATGATTGCCCCACTAGGTGTTTTTATGGATATCTCAACTTCAATTTTCTGGGGATTCAATTCAATAGTTCTAGAAAACTTTCATGATATAAAGGAATGCGTAGAACCCGAATCAAATAATACTTTTTCCATTATTGAGTTAATAGGAAGTGTACCTTGTATGAATTCATTGTATTTCTACACCTCCAAAGTGGTGATGATATAAGCCTTCCCTTTCTCCTTTGTTTTTTTAGATAATGATGCTGATTAACCTCAAGTACTTGAGGATTAGTGAACCAGCTTGCATAGTTCCCTTTCACCCGGCAGTTGTAGCATTGGACCGTGGGTGGTGCTCTCCTTTCCTCCCCCACATTTCCATTACTTTTAATTTCTTTTCAACAATCATGAGCTTGGTGGACTTCTCTCCCACACTTGAATAATTTCCCCATCTCCATGAGGTGGTTCCCATGATGCTTCTTCCCATATTTTTGATATGTGGGTGGTTTAGTTTTCTTTCCACCTTTCTCATTAGATCCTCCGACTTGAAACTCTATCTTTAATTTCTTATCACCATAAAAATTGAACCATTCTCCAATATCCATCTCAAATTTGAGATCACATTGAACAACTTCTTCATAACTCCAAAAGTCTCAAATTGAAAGATCCTTTTGATGGCACGGTTTTAAACCACTAAATTATCTACCAATTTTTCAATCATTGTTGATAAAAAAACATGATGTGTACCTTGACATCCTTTTGAAATATTCTTAGTAGGTTGTGAACAATTCTCCTTCCTTTTTCTTCATCTCTATGAAATCTATCTCCATATTTGTTCCAATTTTTAGAGAGAAATACTTGTTAAGAAACATTATCGTAATGTCTTTCCACTCCATCTCTCCAATTTCATCCCTCGGATTGGTGTTCTTAATCAACACCCACCCTTGGTCGACCTCTCTATCTTGGAAATAAATGTCCAGAGTCACCTTTTTCATCCTAGAACAATGAAGAACAAAAAAGATATTCTTTATTGAGTTGGTCCATTGTTCCACAACTAGTGGATTAGAATATCCACTAAAATTCACAGGTAGTTTCTACATAAAACACTCGATATCCAGTTGCACCCTCTTAGGTAAAGGAGGATATTCCAAATTATTCAGGTTATTTCTCATCACCTGAGATATCTGGGTATGCATCACCATGAATTTTTTAACTCCACATCCCAAAGCACTGGGGATGGTGTTTGAGAAATCACTACATTTTCCCTTGCATGGGTTTTTGGCTTGGTTTCTCCTGATTCCCACTATTTTTTAAAATAGAAATGTTTAGAACAAAAAATAAGTCAATAAGTCATGAATATATAATTTATTCTATTGTGAAATTAAGTCTAAAAGAATATCATGTGGGATCTTTATGTTTATAAATGCATATTGGGTTCTTACTTATACTTAGTCTCATACTAAAGGTTTTCACTAAAGTTCTCTAATCCTAATTCCCAAATTAACTAAACCGTCCCCTGATACAAACTATAGTGACAATACTTTTTCTTACATTAATATTGCATAATTTTAAAGACAAACAACAAAAAATCATTACACAAAGAGGATACAAAGGTTTAGAGACTTGTGAAAACTAGGACCATACAAAACTTTTACAACATAAACAAAAAAATTTATTTAATTCATTCATCTCTAACTTCTTAATAGCCCTTGAATTCTCGTTAGTACAAGTAGTCACTAGAGGATATTCATCAAAAAAGGGAGAGCTAAAATCCCAGTAAGATTATAGATAAAAAATTAAACAATATAAAATGGGGTGAGAATAATAATTATCTATAAAACATAGTCATATGATCATAATTATGAGAGAAATCATTAATAAAATACTTTGAATGTGGCAATGCATAAAAATGAAACATCATGTCTTGGTAGTCAACTACCACACACAGTTGTGAAGAAATATAGTATTGTGTTCACACATATTTCACTTTAATAATGAGGTTCTTCACATTACCCAATTCATTGGTGTGATACATAATTCTGGGTGCACCCGTCACATCATAACATTTACATTGTGCTATATAATTCTGGGCACACCCATCACATCACTACATTTACATTATCATGCATTACACATAGAAAATATATCAATATTGAACATATAATAACCCATGTAAAGTAATGGGTTTCATTTTATAATAATAAATTCATAAAAATTGGATTCCCTTATGAAAGAGGGAATAACATAGTTGATAAAGGAATCATCATCCCTGAGTGATGGAAACAATATTGAGAAGTAAAAAGTTTGTTTTTTTTTGAAACAAGAGTTATTTTGGAAACAAAGTGCTTTTCAGAAACTCAAGTAGAAAACATGTATATCTGAGAAAAGTTAAAATAATGATGAATAGATTAATTTTAAGGAATTATGAAATAGAAAATGGTGTGAAAGAGGGAAAACCCAAGGAAAGAGAGTTTGGTTCAATAATTCCCCTTACCTTTTGTCCGAAAGCATCTTTCAAGTTAATATCTGGTATAATCACATTAGATTCATCAATTTACAATTAAAGAAACACTTATATATAAATATGATTCATTATGATGTTTCTATTATTTTTGGGTACTTTATATGAGTTATAGAGTTTAATTTCATCATTTGGGAGTATTCATTTTCATGGTTTCCATGATTGGTTCACTTTATATTCATGAATGGAAGTTCGTTTATAACGAGGGTGAGCATATAGAATTGTTATTATATGTTATTAATGATATTAAATAATATTAAATTATCTTACAAAGGATTTTTTATATACCATAAGAATGATTCATTAGATTAAAGTTATTGATGATCGATTTAGGTTAATTTTAACGGTATTTCGAACGTTACAAACTCATTTTGTTTGATCATTTAGTATTATGAGTATAAGTTATTTATAGAACATAAAAAGGGTTATAAAATAAAATTTAAAATATTTTTTTAATATTTAAATGGTCTTATTAAAATACATGAATATTTTTAAGGAAAATGAAAGTGCATCACCCATGATGTTAGTAAATTGACGCATCACGGGCGTCAATTTCATTTTTAAGATGAAAGAGATAAAATGAAGAGTTTAATGTTGGATCTTCCATTAAAAATATATAATTACATTATATTTATGTTACTAGATTTATCATGTTATTTTAATGAAGGTAAGTGGAGAAATAATAAAAAAATAAATTGAAATTTGAAAGGATATTAAAAGAAAATAGAGAGGATTTACCTCTTTAATTCTCTACTTGAGATCCTCCTCAAGGCACCTAATATTGGCATTTTTATGAGATCAAGAGCTCTTGGACGTGGGGTGGGTACTAGGAAATATTATTGTGTAGAATATAGGAAAGGATAAAAGCATGATAGGTGTGATGAGATGTTGGTGTGAGGGGTATTATTTATAGTGGAGGAGAGGGTGTTTTTATATTATTTTAATCATTAGTTTATTATTCTTCTCATGAAATGAAATAGTGATGATTTTTGTGACTAAATACAGTAACTAGTGTATTGGAGTTCAAAAAAATGTCCATTTACATCATCCATGACTCAATCATGATCCAAAAATTCATTTATTTTGCATATTTCATAAATTATCGAATTTCAGTATTCACCAAAAATTAATGTATTTCAGAAATATAAAAAAAGTCAACATAACCATTTTTTGTTATATAGAATTAAAAAATGGACTCCATTTAGTCAAAATAATTTTCATAATATGTGAAAATTTAATTTTTCAATAAAATCATCATTTGCATGGAAAATACAAAATTCAAAATTATAACTGATTTTATAACACATTAAAATTTTAATTAAGGTCTCATAAAATTATCCTAAAATCATGGGTAAGTAATATATTTATTTAGGAATACATTTTATGAAAATTATTTTTATGTTAAATAAACTTATTAATTTAATATTGTAATTAAATATTTATTACTCACAAAAATACCAACACATAATTATTAATTTTTAAAACATCACCTCTCATTTATAAGGTGCCTAAATTTTATTTATACTTTAATGGGTGAGGTTACTATTCATTTAGACAATTTAATATTCACAAGGGTCATATTACTATTTATAAGGGTAGCATTACTATACATAAGGGTAAGTTAAAATTCAACAAAAATTAAGTTTGTCATATGAGACTCTAAATATCTTACCAATCATAACCATATATGTCATATTTTCGAAATTCAAAACACAAAAGTGAAAACAATTATGTTTGATGGCTAGGTTATAAAGGCTACATAGTATTTAGGAGTTTATTTAAGCATGATGTGGAATTTTGTTTCCTAATTCTATTTTATGTGACAAAATTATAAGAAGGGAATTTCCAATGATAAAACTTTGGGTGGCCACATAAACTGAGTACAAACTAAAGTTGTAAGAGGAATTTCTTTCGAGTTATAGTGTGGAAATAAACCCATTTGAAACAAACACATGCATGTGGTTTTTAGGTGTCTGTTAAGGCCATATGAGGCAACAAACCTATACCCCAGGTCACATAGTGTATCTTTATTGGGTTTCCTAAGAAATAAATGGGATACTACCTATACGACCCCTCACACAAGGAATTTATTATTGCCTGATAATCTATATTTCTTTATAGGGAGAACATACTCAATATGGGTAGTTGGAGAAATATTGAATTCGATGAAGTTGATTATTAGGTTATTCAAGATTATGTATAATAAAAGATTCCATAGGTCCCTATGGAAGAAGTTGTTCTTGATGCCCAAGTACAACATAAAAGCACCCAACAGGTAAAGGAACCTAAGAGATATGGGTTTCTAGTAACCAATGATGGCGAATCATTATTATTTCACAATAATTAAACTCTCTCCTACAAAGAGGGAGTATAGAGCATATAATATTCTAGATGAAAATAATCTTGGAATTTGGAAATGAATTCCACGTATCAGAACCATGTTTGGGTTCCGATCGATTCACCAGTTGATGTAAATCTTGTTGGGTGTAAATGGTTATTCAAGAGAAATAAGTATATGGAAGGTGAAATAAGTACCAATAATGTAGGTCTAGTGGCTAAAGGTTTTAAATAGTGTCAAATAATTGATTATGATGAAACCATTTATCCAATTTCCATATTTAATTTTATCATATTTATACTTATTATAATGGCTTACAATGATTATGAAATTTGATAGATGGACATGAAAATAAATTTCCTTAATGGGAAACATGAGGAAGACGTCTATACGACACAACCAGAAGGGTCTGTGACTCCAGTTGATTCAAAAAAGATATAAAATTTATGGAGATACATTTATAGATTAATGAAATCATCCAGTTCATAGAAAATTCTGTTCGATAAATCCATAAAATAATTTAGTTACAGTAAGAATGAAATGGGGCCATGTGTTTACAAGTGGTTTAGTGGAAATGTTGTCGTTATCCTTATAGTACATGTTAATAAAATATTAGTTATTGGAAATGACATACTAGTATTACAATCTAATAAGAACTAGTTAAACAAATGCTTCTCCATGAAGGGATTAGATGAAGTAGCATACATTCTAGGTATTAACATCATTCATGATATATTGAAGAGGTTGGATGGTATAATTATAGGAACATACATTGACCAGAAATTAAAGATATTTTTTAGACCTATACAAGAGGGGATTGGTTCTCGTTTCACATGGTATACATCTTTCCAAGAAAATGTTTCTTTAGATACAATTGAAGAAAGAGATAATGAGCAGTTTCTCATACACTTTGGATATACGATCAATCATTTTATCCATGTTATGTAATAGAATTTATATTTCATATGAACTAAACATGTTAGGTTGATATTAAGATAGTCCAGGTGAACAACATTGGTATGCTGTTAAGGATATTCATAAGTATCTAAGAACTAAGGATTTGACCTTAGAGAATGGAGGAGATGTGAGTCTAGTCATCATGGGTTGTAAATTTTGTAGTTTTCAAATAAATCAAAATGATCTAAAGTCATATTTAGTACATGTTTTTAGTCTAAATATAGGATCTATGAGCTGGGGGAGTTTAAAGAATCCAGTTATCATCGATTATACAATAAATTTCATGTATATAACAACTTTTGATGAAGCCAAAGAATCCATTTGTATACAATTTTTTTCTGAGAATATTGTTATGATACCAAGTAGTAAATAACCTTTCACATTATATTGTGATAATACTACATCAGTACCTCTTGAAAAAGAGATAAGGTCATGTCAAAGAATAATGAAAATAATCCAAAAGTATCACCTCTTGAGGGATTTTACTCAAAGGGGTAAAGTTGGAGTAAGATGAGTTTGCATTTAAGAAAACATGGAAAACTCCTAGACTAATGCATTAAGTCAATAGAATCATGAGTATCACGTGAGAGATATCATACTGAAGGTTTTTATCACTTATCTATAGTGGAAGTGGGAGTGAGTTCAAGTTGATCACCTAGAACTCAATTCTATGTCATTTATGATTAAATTTATTCATAGTTTATAATATTTATAAACTAATTATCATATCAGGATTGTTCTTCTATGTGAAATAACATGTGATAATATGCTAAGAGTAGTTGTCCCACTGAAAGTTCATAGTAGTTCTCTGTTATGATGAGAACCCAAAAGTGAAAAGAGAGTGTTCATAAAATATATTCTATAGCTGAATGAAGTAATTAAAGGGTTAATTTTTTTTGGATATCATGGGTGGAGACTAATAGATCTTTGAGGCACTGTCTTATTGTGAATACTCTTGGTAATTTCTAGTGTATGAGATTATGAGAAAGAGACCTTCTAGTAGAAAACCCACATTTATATGTGTAATAGGATGTTCATATATGTGGACATGTGTATTGGTGATTATAATTTAAGGTTATTATTAATTTATATTATGAGTCACATAATTTGATGTTTTGAAAAAAACCATGACTACATATGTTCGTAGAGAAGTAGGATATGTTGGGTGTTTCGTGAGTGAGTGATATTTCATTAAATAATAGCGTGTGAAAGGATTTGGACCTTTAATTCCTTAATGTAAGTCAATATCATAGACCCTTTGATAGAAATGACACAACCTAAATAAATACATATCCATGGTGTTCTGTGGGAAAGTTAAATTCTAAAAAAAATCAAAGATAGATACATTGAGAACATAGGTTGATGGAACCACCATGAAACCTTGTTGATTAGAGATATAATGATAAAGAGATGAAATTACACAGTAAATGATTGTATAAGGTTTTATGTGACTGTGACATTAACTTATATATCTATGGGTTCCTTGGCATGTTTCTAGAATCTAACCTTGAACGTTGGGTTGCTTCAACTAATTCCATTGAGAAAGAGGCAAAGAGGGTCAAACACTAATTGTACCCCAAACCTCAGTTAAATAATAGTATTATTTATTATCTGACAAGTTGAATAAATATTATTCCCACAAATTATTTAATAATTATTTATGTCTGATGGATCACATATATTCCATCTCTATATATTCGAGAGAATTTTTTGTGATAGGAATAGTTAATAAATTTTTATTTTCTATTTAGTGAATATAATATTTATTTATTTACTGGAAAATAATGCGGTGACTTTTTTATTAAAAAATTTTCATTATTCAAGGCCCGATAAATATCATGGAGGTATGGAAAACTGAGTTTAATGAGTGGTAATAAATATGATATATTATATACTATTTGAATGAATAATATTTAATTAATTTTCTTATTTTGGACATGTCAAGAAATTATAATAATAATATTATTTTTATGTACATGGGGTTCATTAGGAATTAATGAAATAATAGGGGCATGTGTGTAATTATTATTCTCCAACCCATTCACTATTTAAACATAATTATACAATTTTTAACTATTTGGGCATTTATTTTTGTTTTTTGAAACAATATCAAGAGAATTCCCTCAATTCCCTAGAGAGATCCCTCTCTAAGAATTCTCTATATTGTGGAGAGTGATCCTCCTCCATCAGCAATATAGATTATAGAGAGATCAAATATAATCTTTCTTGAAGTGATTATCAATATGATCAAATACAAATATTTAAATCATTAAGATCTACCATGTTAGCATCTGGAGATTCTTACGGTGACATTCATAGGTCCGTTGAACATGTGTGAATCACATTTGGAGGGAATATACACTTGATTCATACAAATAAATGATGGTATGAAGTGGAGATGTTGTCAAATTGATTAAAAAATACAAAAATTCTCATAAGGTAATTATTTAATTGATTAAATTAATTATAAATCATCATGTGATAATCTTATTTTTTGGTTTCATCATTCTCTCTCCAATTAATTTTTTATTCAATTACATTGGTCACTGTGTTTATCATCAATGTAAATCTCATATTAATCATCGATAATGATTAACATCCATGTTTGTAATATCCCATCTAGTCCTTCCAATGTTCCTAGAACCTTGAAGTGGTATTGGAGGGGTTTCATAATTATTTGCAATTATTTGAATATATTTTATTTATTCACGTATTTATCATTTGATTTCAATATTAGTTTAATTTTTATTTAATATGAATAATGAGGTCAGATCATTGACCTCTTTTTTCTCAAAAGTATAATTAAAATTGTGTATTTTATGATAGAAGAACATTCAAAGAACTAATCATGTGGTGCGGAGGATTCTGGATGCATAACACAAGATTACACATCATGTATCCCATTGGCACACATCATCTACCCATGTTTAATCCACCAAGATAATTCATGAATTAATTATAAATTAATTAAATATAGTTGAATTTGTTACACATATTGTGTAGTTAAATAAACTACATGTGGATTAGGCCAACTAGCTGCACGATCATACAAAATACTCGACGTATAACATTTATACATGACATGTAGTCTATCAGAATAATATGGGCCACATATTTTCTTAAGTGAACCACGTGACTTGATATCGTGTAATTTGGAGACCACATGATGTTTATCCCACATAAATTCCATGAACTCTATTAATTTTGGTCGTAGGATTGCACACTAAGTCCCTAAGCATGTTCCATGGATAGGCAGTGAGAACTATACATGACGTGTAACAAAATTTTACATGTTGTGTATGTTACCAATTTACATACAATAAGAAATTAATTTAATATAATGGATAAACTTTATCAGAAGGTGTTTTTTTGGCAATTTATTTGACTATGTACATTCCATGTGATAGGTTTTAAGTATAGTAAATGTCTAATAAAATTCTCTATGTTGTTCAGAACTGCATATCATGTGTGGTTTGTATTACAGTCTTTACTCTAAGTGCATAGAAATATTTAAAACTACATAAATAACATGTGTTCTTTGTGTCATTTTTTTTGAATATGTACACTCCATGAAGTTACATGATTTTTTGAATGTTATGTGATGAATGATTAAACACTATATGACTATAATACACACTCGGTAGTTAAGATGGGTACTCACCATTTTTCCTCCAAGTTACATATTTGGTATATAGTTCATTTTAAGTAAATTGTTTTTAATTTTTTTTTTAAATTATGATGGATGATAATACCAATAAAGTTCACATGATAATTATGATGAAATAATTTATTAATTAATAAAGAAAATTAATTTATTTGAGAACTATTTATATTAAAAATGAATGATTATAATATAATGATAATTTTATTTAATTTTTAATTCATTGCATGTATGTGGATAATAACGATCATAGAAAATAATTTTATATGTTATTGTTTACTTTTAATTTTTATATTAAATTAAATTTAGGGTCTTCTAATCATCCCTCCTCTCATTTTGTATGGGCCTATGTGCCCATGATTTCTTTCTATGTAAACCCATTAACCAATACATTTGTTCCGCTTACCTATGTCTGAGTAAATGCCTAGGTAATGGATGGAGCTCCTATGTGAGTATAGGTGGAACATGTTTATCATTGAGGAGAACTAATATAAGAGGTACATGGGTGGTTAGGTGGGAAGTTAAAACAAAAGACTTGTCATGGTTCAAGGTGTTTTCCCCCTAGGTCAACCATAAGTTTATCATTTTCTATATAAACTAACCATCAGTAAACTCTCAGAATCATATCACTCTATTATTTTATTTCTATCATGACGCATGTTTAATTTAATTATGGATGTTTTTATCATGATCGCACAAATTATTGAATTAATAAGCATTCAAAATAGAACTGAAATAAATTTGATTATGTGTAAAGTATATCCAATACATGGTTAATCACCTAAGTGAATCCACTTAATATTAACAAGATGGTAATAAAGATAAAAAAGTAATTTTTTCATAAAGTTTAAAATACATCACTAATATATATTAAGTTAGTATAGACTTCCACTACTTAAAGATAAAATAGAACCCTAGTTCAATGTTCTTCAATGACCCAAGTTGAGGTGATTTTATTAATCGGGGAATTGTAATATAATTTTTTTGTGTTGAATTAACGTAGTTCACATAAAGGGTTGACTAAATAATAAGGAATTGCCATACCTAATAGGAAAAGGTTTATGAAATCCAATTTATGGACTTTAGGATTGGGGAGTACACTCAACAGATCAAGGAACATTGATTTAATGTAGTTGGAAATTTTGGTGCTAACCTGAAACTCTCCAAATAAATTTTCATGCCCATTTATGTGTTATGAGAATTGGAATATGGAAACTTTACACTATAATTTCCAAGAAACATGATGATTCTAAGACAATGGTGGGGAATATTTAGTTTTGATAAAATATTGGGAGATTAATAAATACAATATTTATGATATATTTTATCTGATAATGTACAAAAATTATTCTATTCTTAATTATACAAAAAATGGTAAATATGACTTCAAACCAATCACTATGGTCTATACTTGAGAAGGATAAACTTTTCAATAGCACTAATTTCCATGAATTTAAAATTTACTTACGTGATATCCAACACCATGAAACGAAAATTATTTATGATGGAAAAACCTAATCCTAAAGTGTTTTACACAGATGTCTAATGTTTCATGAAATCATACATTAACAATGATATTTTAAAGAAACATGAGGACATGAATGTGTATACCATAATGTCTCACCTTCATGATCTCTATATAGAGAAGGTGAGACATGAGAGATACAATATCTCTAATGAACTCTTTATATGTAATCTTGGAGAGTGTCTTCCAGCTGGGGTATATGTAGTGAAGCTTATTGGATAACTATAATGCTTAGACATATTTAGTATTAAATTATCATTTTTTTCACACACATATCTCACAAATTCTTTATTACCTAAGTTTTTATCCATTTTTTTGTTAATTATAATATGATAAATCATGAGAAGATTCTTTTGGAACATTTTAAACTCATTATCCAAGTCGAAAAGGACATGGGGTTTGAAAAACCCATGGTCATTATAGTGAATAAGAAGAGGAATAACAAGGTAAATAGTCCAATGAATTATAAAAATTCTAAATCTCTCGACTATAGTAATTCCAAGAAAAGGAGGTTCAAGAGGCTAAAAAAGAAAATGAAACCAATGATTTTCATGTGGAAAGAAATTCCCCCGGAAGAGAAACTGAACAAAAAATAAAGGGTAAGAAAGAGGTTCCTTTGTTACTAAGTGTGATCTTTCTATAGCTACACAATGGTTATTAGATAAAACTTTTGGTGATCATATATGTATCCAGATGAAAGAACTACATAGATTTAGAAATATTTCTAATGGAGAGGTTGATTTTTGGGCTATGAAGGGTGTGAGGTTGGATGCTCTAGCCATTTTGCACTCCCACCTTCAATTGAAAAAATTAATGATAATGGTTTTAACATATTTTTTATTATATATTGACTATAATCAGAAATATAATTTTTGTATCCTTGCTCGATACAGAAGGTTTTGTTTTCATGTTTGCAGATAAAAGTTGTCTCTTTTATAGGGAAAATATAGGTTTTATTATGACACATTTACATAACGGTATTTATGTATTACATTATGAAAACCAAGTATTGATAACTGATAACGAATCATGTTTTCTTGAATCATATAACACCCAGCTTTGGAATCACAATATTGTGTATTTAAACAAGAAGCGTTTGAAAAAATATATCAAGATGGTTATTTAGAATCATTTGAGATAAAACCACATGAAAGGTTTCATGATTATTTATAAGGAAAAATGACATGATGACCATTTGTTGGATTGGGTGAAAGGGCTATAGACCTTATAGGAATAGTACACACTAATGTGAGTGAACCATTTCCAATCAAAGCTAGTGGATGATACTCTTACTTCATATATTTTACAAATTACTTGATTAAATATGGATATATCAAATTGAAGAGGTATAAGTCCAAGTAAATTAAGGAATTAAAATATTTCAAGAATGAAGTATAGAATCAAGATGGAAAAAAGATAAATAGTGTTTAATATAATCAAGGTTTAAAATATATTAACTAATAATTTATTAAAATTCTATGGGAGATTGGGATTATTTATCAACTCACTCCACCTTACACACCACACTAGAATCTCTTTAGTGAATGGAGGAACCATGCATTTATAGACATGGAAATTTCAATGACGAGTCATATAGATCTTTCGTTGTCCTTTTAGGGATATGAATTAAAAATTATGGTATACACACTAAATCTAGTACCAAATAAAGAGAAAAATAGAATTCCCTTCATGTTATGGTGGGTGGAGAAAAGAATTTTTTCATATACATGTCTATGGGGTTGTAAGGTTTTTGTTAATGATGTATCTAGACAAAAACTAACACCTTGGGGCAAAAAGTGCATCTTTATTGGGTATCCAAACGAATCAAAGGGATACCTCCTAGACAACCCTAAAAATATGAATGTTACTATCACTAGACATGATGAATTTACTGAGAGGGATCACATCCTCAATATGGATAATGAGAGAAAGATTGAATTTGATGAAGTTGATGCACAAGATACAAAAGTGTTGGTACAAGAATAGATTACATAGTTTTCCATGGAAGAAGTTGTTCTTAAAACAAAAGCATTGAATATGAGAACCAGAGAGGTAAGATATGTAATGAGATATGATTTTATATTCAATGAATATGATGTCCCATTATTGGTTGAGAATAATGAACCTATCTCAACAAAGAGGAAGAAGAGAGCTCAGATATTGTAAGATTTAAAAAAGCTATGAAATTTGAAATGGAATCCATGTATCATAACTGGGTTTAGGTTATGGTTGATCCCTATATTTATGTAACTTTTGTTGGGATTAAATTGTTACTCAAGAGAAAAATAGAAATGGTAGGTAAAGTAATTACATATAAAGCATGGATAATGGCTAAAGGGTATAAAAAGTGTCAATGAATTAATTTTGATGAAAACGTTTCTCCAGTTTCCTTGTTTAAATCCATCAGAATTATAATTTCCATAGTGTCTTACCATGAATATGAAATTTAGATGACATATATCAATACAAATTTCCTTAATGGGAAACTTCAAAAGATTTCTATATGAACTAACCATAAGGGTTTGTGACACTAGCTGATGCTAAAAAGATATCCAAGTTACAATGAACCATTTATAGATTGAAGTAAGTATCCAAGTCATGGAACATTCAGTTTGATGAAGTGAAAAAATAATTTGGTTTCATTAAGAATGAATTTGATCCATGTATTTATAAGTGGTTCAGTGGAAATTCAGTTGTTATCATAGTATTATATGTTGATAACATATTAATTATTTGAAATAATATACCAGTCTTATAGTCATTTAAGGTCTGGTTAAATAAATTCTTCTCCTTGATGTAATTAAGTGAAGACACCGACATTCTAGGGATTAAGGTCTTTCATAATAGATCCAACAGGTTTATTGGACTCTATCAAGGTACATATATTGACTAGATATAAAATAGACTTAGTATGGAACAATTCAAGAGGGGATTGGTTCCAGTGTTACATGGTATATGTATTTCCAAGAAAATGTGTCCTCAGACATAATAGGAAATAGAATGAATGAGTAATACCCCATCAACTTGGTGGTAGGATCAATTATGTATTCCATTTTGTGTACTAGAATTCATGTTTCCTATGGATTGATCAAGGTAAGAAGATATCATAACGATCTAGGTGAATATCATTGGTATGTTTTTAAGGATATCTATAAGTATCTAAGAAGAAATAATGTTATTTTCTTTGTGTATGGAGGATATGAGGATATAGATATCAGGGGTCATACTCATTATAGATTTAAAATGGATCAGAATATTCTAGAGTCATAGTTAGGACATTTCCCCAGTCTTAACAGAGGAATTGTGTGATGGAATAGTTCAAAGTAGCAACTTATCACCGATTCTATAGTAGATCCCATGTATGTAGCGGCTTATGATGTAGAAAAATAAGTTGTTTTGATATGGAAATTTTTCTAGGTGCATGGTGTGGTACCTAACAATAATTAACCTATCACATTATATCATGATAATACTGCAACATTGGCTCCTATAAAAGAGACAATTTTACACCAATAGACAAAGAACTTACTTTGTAAGTATCATCTCTTGAGTGATTTTTCTTAGAGGGGTGAAGTTGTGGTATGAAGAATTTCCATGGATAAAAATATGGTGGAAAACTTGACCAAATCACTATCTCAGTAGAAGAATGAGTATCATGTGAGAGATATAAGAGTTAAGGTTGTTAGAAGTCGGCTCTAGTGAAAGTGGGAGTCTGTTAGATTTGTTTCCCTAAAAAAGATTATGTGTAATTTATGATTACATGTTTTCATATTTTTGACTATTAATAAAATAATCATCACATACTGATTATTATTCCATGTGAAATAGTATGCGATAACTTTTGAAGAGTAACTATCTTACTAAAAGGTCATAGGAGTTCATCTCTATTATGAGAACTCTGATGTTCTAGGATATTATTCTTAAATATAGGTTCTATAGTGGGATGAAATCATTAGAGGTAAAAAATTATATAAGATATTTAGGGTGGATAATCATAATTATTTTAAGAAACTTATCATGATATATTTCCTTGGTAATATGTAGAGTAGGATATTATGAGAATGATACCTACCTATAGGAAATCTATATTTATATGATTCATTGGTTGTTATGATATGTGGATAAGTGTATTGATCCTTAGACTTTAAGATTATTATTAATGGATACTATGAGTCTGGTAATTTTATGTATTGATAAAAACCATGATAAAATATGTTAGAAGGAATGTAGGATACATGGGGTGTGTCATGAGTAATATTTCATTAATGAATAATGTGGGAAATCATTTTCCCCCCATGTTCTTTATTGAAATATGATAACTTATTCCTTTTTATGGAAATGATATAGCCTAAATAAATTCATGGACATGGTTTTCCATGAGAACATTTAATTACAAAAATTTAAATGAAAGAGACATTAGAATCATAGGTTGAAAGCACCCACATAAAACTTTATTGATTATAGATATTGTGATAAAGGTATTATATTACATAGTAAGAATTTTTATGATGTTTTATTCCAGTAAAATATTAAATTATTTCTCTATGTATGAGTTGGAGTGTTTCTAGATTATATAGATGGAATTTGGGATGCTTCACCTGATGTCACTAAAAAAGAGGCCTAGAGGGTCACACATTAAGTGTGTTTAGAACCTCAGTTAAATAATATTATTACTTATATTTTAACATGTCAAATAAATATTATTCCCTTGTGTGGTTTAATAATTATTCACTTTTTTATAAGCATATATATTCCATCAATAGTTATTCAAGAGAATATTTGGTAAGAAGAATATTTAATAAATATTTATTTACTATTTAGTGAATAAAATATTTATTTATTTATTGGTGAATAATGCATTGATATTTTTTTATTAAGTAAATATTCATTATTCAATGCTTGATAAATATTTTGGAGGAATGACCAACCAATTTCAATGGTCTAATAAGAAATAATTTATTTTATATTTTATTTGAATAAATAATATTTAATTCATTATCTAGTTTTGAACATGTTAAGAAATATTAATAATAATACTATCATTATAGAAATGGGGTTCTATAGGTAGTGAGGAAATAATAATGGTGAATGCATAATTTATATTTTCCAACCCTAATACTATTTAAACCCAATTACACTGTTTCTAACTGGTAGGCAATTTGTTTTGGTTGTACACAATAACATCAAAATAATTCTCTCAAAGTCATAGAAAGGTCCATCACTAAGAACACTCTCAATTATGGAGAGCAATCCTTCTCCACCAACACTTTAGATTATAGATATATCAATGAGATTCCTTCTTGAATCAATTTTTGGGGTGATCAAAGATGAACAATGAAAGCATTAGAATGTACCATACTGGCACCTAGATATTCATACAGTGATGTTTGGAGGTTCATGGCGCATGTGTGGATCACTTCTAGGGGGATCTACATTTGATTCCAAAAACGAAATGATGATATGAAATAGAGATATTTTTAGAATAATCAACAATGGAAGAATTAATAACATGGTAATTTTTTAATTGATTAAATTAATTATAAATAATTAAGTGATGATCCTACGTTTTGGTTATAGCATTCTCTCATCAATTAATATTTGATTCAATTATGTTGGTCATGGTGTCTATAATCAATATAAATCTCAAATTATACGTATATTTTCACTAAAATCCAACATCGGAAAACCCTATACGGTGATTCCATTTCACCTTGAACATTATAGGGTTATTTGAGCGATCACATAATTATTTATAATTCATTAAATTTCAATTGATTGTTTTAAAAATTTATCATTATATTTGAATTGCATTTTATTTTTTATTTAATCCAAATTGGGAGATCTGATATTATTCCACTTCATTCCCATAGATATAATCAAAATTGAATAATTTTATGAATTAATAAAATTCCAAAAACTCATTTCAAGTTGAAGATGATCCTAGAAGAATAACACAAGAGTAAAAATCATGTAACCCATTGGTAGAAATCATGTACCCATGTTTAATACACCAGGATAATTCATGAATTAATTCAAAATTAATTTAATCCATGTTCATTTATTACATGCACTGCAGATTTAAATACACCGCGTGTTGATCGGGCCATCCTAACACACAGTCAATTGAGCTACACAACATGTAATAATAATACACGCTGTGTAGTATATTATTAAAAGACTTTATACGTATTTAATTACACTACATACATGACTGGTGACCAATTAACTTGAATAACACATTAAATGTATCCTATGTACATGTTGTGTACTCCAATATTTTTTATGGAATGATTACACACTAAGTCCCTAGGTGTGTGCTATAGATAGAGGATGAGTACTATACACGACATGTAGCTAGATTGTATGCACCATTTATGTAACATCCCAAGTAATTAATGGATAATATATATTCTTATCTATATCTATTTATGAATTAGATAGTGTTTTAGAGGCTTAAAATGAGAATAAATCCAATCTTAAGCATAGAATTCTCTAATATTTTTAAAAGATTTTTTTACCACCTTTTGATGGGGAACCATTTTTAAATCTATCTTTTGACAATTTTATAAGATCTATTTGTCAAAATAAACTTATTATTTATTATTGGGACATTTAGATTTACTTTGGATAAATTTTTGGTATTTTTCTGACAATGTTCATTTTTTAATGAATAGTTAAAAATTCTGCATTTTACATCAAAACTGCTTTTTCATATAATTTAATTATATGGTTAGATTATCTTTTTAATTGGTTTTAAAGTTTAAATAGAATAAATTTTTACCATTTAATCCAATAGTGGTCATTATAATTAATTTCACTTTGGAATTGGGCATAAACTAGTGCCAAGCTTTTCATAGATATTGTTTCAAAAAAACCCTCTATATGTTTTGACCACGGGAATTATTTTTAAATTAATTATTGCAATTTATGTGTTTGAAATTTGGTAAAATGGATTCCATATTTTGAATCAGAAGTTACAAATTATATAATTAAGACTCTTTTGTTTTTGAACTTTGTGAATTGTAACGACGGTAATTATCGTTAATTATCTTGATCAATTAGTAATCGGGTAGTTATGGATAATAAAATAATATCATAATAATAACAAATGACTCCAACATGTGTCCTAATACTACTATTTGTGTCATGTATGACCATGGTATGCCTTGTGCCAAACTTTCGGACCCCATAGAATCACTTTTGTGTGAAAATGACTTTTTATCTTTTTATTTTTTAAAGAAAGTAAATATAACAAAGAATGTATCACATGAGTAAAACATTTTTTCTTTTGTGTATATAAATGATATCTAAGACTATAAATATTCATTGGAAATATAAAAAGATTTCCTACATCATAGTATTTTTTTATAATTTTTAGACATTAAATAAATTAAATTATATACGAGACTGTGATGATGCAGCGATTACCTCATTATTTAACAATTTAAATAAAATAAAAAGATAATGTAAAATCTAAGACCTAAACATGTCAAAAACCTATTGGATGGGTTGATTTCGAACCCCTATCACCTTATCCTCGAAATACATCAATGTGGGACCTTTAAAATCATAACCTCATTTGAAAATAAAGTAACATTTTATACCTTTCCAAGAGTGCCTCTCCTCTCCTCTTATAAAAGGCCCCCACCACTACCTCCTTACCTACACCTCTAAAGCCTTTGGCTCGGCCAAGATCTGATTATTTTATCTCTCTACATCCCTCTCCTCATACTATAAGCCTTACCTTAGGCAGGAAGCTCTTTAAGAAACCCTTTTGGTTCAATCTAAAGGGAGTTACCCAATTTAAAGGTAATGTCTTCACTTGTGTTCTTTTGTTTTATTTTGCTTCTCCAACCCCCTAAACGCTTTTTATTAATTTATTTTGTAACAAAACCAGTATCTTCAATATACTATGATGTTTTTATAAGATGTATTCTAGATACACTTACAAACACCTACATATAATGGTTAAAGAACATACAGTTTCTGTGGATGGTGAATTTCTGCCTCACGAAACGATGATTGTTCAATATTCTTTTAACACATTCAAAGGTAGCCATTAAGATGTCACTATATTTATATATGATATATAATATGTTTATTTTTTTACCTAAGATTCTGTATTTTTCATTTATGGCATACCTTTATGGTTTCCATCATGGGTATACGCGATATCTTCATTTTAGGAAGTGTGGACTACCGCCCCCTCAATGTGATTTGATTTGTTAATACCATATGTGGTACGTATAAATTATAGATTTAATGATATCATATATGATACCATAATGGAATTATAATAATATTATGTATCATTATTTTTTAATTCCATTAAATATGAAATAGAAATGGAAGTAGCGTTCATGCGTACGTACGGCTTACCGTCTCCATGAACGGTGCATTTCATTTCTTACCTCTAAATGTTATGTAATATTATAAATGCATGTATATACTGGATATATATGATATATATGATATATACATCATTAATATAATTCTTTATATAATGGATATTTTACCACATGAACAACTTGTAATTATAAAGAGTTTATTTTTGACTCAAGTACCAATGATTGACAAAATGACCCATATTAACTTAAATAATTACATAGTGTTCATAACAAGGTAATAAGTGATATAAAAGGAATAATGAACTTGAAAAAAGGTTCTTAAGCAAGTTGAAATTAGCTCATGTTTATTATTCGGAAGATTAAAGAACGATCGAGTCAAGTCGGATATGAGGTATGAGACATCGTCACAATCTCCTTTCATTGAGGCTTATTTTGTTTTATACACAAATTTATTTTATACGGTGTATAACCCCCTTTGAAATTTATGCCTATACAAAAGGAATATTTTTTATACGAAGCATTGTACTAAATGACAAAAGGGAATGTTTTTTTGTCATATGTATGTGGTGACAACGAATTCTTTGCCGCCATGACCATTATTTGAGTTTCGGCTGCCACTACAAGCCATAAATTTCTTAAAATGAAAAATAGATATCATGTTTTACTTTTATTTTGTTTTGGTATTGAAAATGGTTTTCATAATGTATTTATTATATCAATGTGTTGTATTGATATCTTGTGATTGAAATGTGGAAATGTTATGTTTCCTTTATGCATGTTTTATGTGATACGATTATGTTATGGTTCTTGGGCATTGTTATGAAGACGGGTGATTCCATGATAAACTAAGGGCGGGTGTTCCCGATATAGCTCTCCAATGCATTGGGTAACGCGAAGGGGTTAAACGTTACGGTTTCTCCGAATAGATTTAGGGAATATACTGTGATGGGTATTCCAAACTTAACCAAGAGGGTTACTCCCTATGTAAGAATGTTATGAATGCCTCAAGTTACCTTTATGTCTTATGATTTCTATGATTTATTCATGGTTTGATGAGGTATGTTAAAGTGCCTATGTTTTATGGGTAAAGTATGATTTCATTCTTATGTATATATGAACTCATGTTTCCTTTCCATATTTTTATAACCCTTACTGTGCTTTTTATGCTCATACTGTTAAGAACAAATATCCTTTGCCTGATATCGATGATTTGTTTGATCAGCTCTAGGGAGCACAGTATTTTTCAAAGATTGTCTTGAGATAGGGGTACAATCAATTGAAGGTAAAGGAAGCAGATATTCCAAAGACCAAGTTTTGTACAATATATGGCCATTATGAATTTGTAGTAATGGATTTTGGACTAACCAATTCACCTGCTTTATTCATGGACCTTATGAATAGAATTTTCCATAGTTCTTCGATAAGTTTGTGGTTGTATTCATTGATGATATTTTGGTGTTTTCTAAAACTAAAGAGGATCATGAAATACATTTAAGGGTTGTTTTGAAAACCTTAAATGAAAAGAAATTTTATGGGAAAATCAGCAAGTGTGAGTTTTGGTTGCAACAAATTTCATTCCTTGGTCATATTATTTCTAAAGATGGAATAACTATTGATCCTGCAAAAACAATGGTTGTTGAAGAATGGGAAAGACCCACAAATGTAACCGAGATTCGTAGCTTCCTTGGTTTGGCAGGATATTACCGAAGGTTTGTTAGAATTTTTTCACGGTCATCTAGTCCAATGACTAAGCTAACTCGGAAGGGTGTTAAGTTTATCTGGAAAAAAGAATGTGATGATTGTTTTTAAGAACTGAAAAGAAGATTGGTGAATGCTCCAGTTTTGGCACTACCATCCAGGAATGGGGAGTTTGTTATCTACATTGATGCTTCATTAAAAGGACTTGTTTGAGTCCTAATGCAGAATGATCAGGTAATTTATTATGTTTCATGTTAGTTGAAAACTTATGAGGTAAATTACCATACACATGATTTGGAATTAGCTGCTGTTGTTTTTGCTTTAAAAATTTGGAGGCATCATTTGTATGGTGTAAAGTGTGAAATATATACTGATCACAAAATTTTAAAGTATATATTCACTCAGAAATAATTGAACATGATATAGAGGAGATGGGTAGAATTAATCAAGGATTTTGATTGTACAATTCATTACCATCTGGGAATAGAAAATAAACTGGCTGATGCTTTGAGTCGAAAAAGTAATGCTTCATTAAAAATATTGTGTTTGGAATGTGATCCTTTGGTTAAGGATTTAATGAAATTTGGAATAGAAGTTGTTGGTGCAGGATGTCCTTCTATTTTGTTTCAGGTATCAGTGAAATCTTCTCTATCAGATAGAATTAAGGAAGCACAGAAGCAAGACAATGAGTTGCAGAAAAAGGTAGAGCTGGTTCAGAAGGGGAAGTTTCCTGAATTCAACATTAATAATGATTATGTTTTGAGATTTGGGAAAAGATTGTGTGTGCCTTGTGATTCACTGTTGAAGAGAGAGTAGTTATGTGAAGCTCAAAGTTCTCCGTTTTCATTTCATGCAGGAAGTACTAAGATGTATAGAGTCTTCGGGAGTATTTCTGGTGGGACGAAATGAAAAGGGATATTGCTGATTTTACTGTGAAGTGTTTGAAATGTCAATAGGTTAAAGCAGAGTGGAAGTTACCGAAAGGGATGCTTCAGCATCTACCAGCACCAGAGTGTAAATGGGATAATATATCCATGGACTTCGTTGTTGGATTTCCGAAGACACCTCGAGGTAATAATGCAATCTGGGTTATTGTTGAACGCTTGACTAAATCTGCTCATTTTCTTGCTATACGAGATACTTTTTCCCTAGATCAACTTTCTCGTTTGTATCTTAAAGAGATAGTCAGGTTACATGGAGTTCCCCTGTCCATTGTATCTGATCGTGATCCCAGGTTTACTTATAACTTTTGGAAAGGCCTTTAGAAGTCGCTGGGTACTGAATTAAATTTTAGTACAACTTTTCATCCTCAATCAGATGGGCAGTCAGAACGAACAATTCAGACTTTGTAGGATATGCTACGTGCTTGTTCAATGGATTATCAGGGAAGTTGGGACCAACATCTTTCTTTGGTTGAGTTTTCTTATAATAACAGTTTTCATTCCAGTATACAGATGGTACCATTTGAGGCATTATATGGGGAGCAGTGTCGAAATCCAGCTTTCTGGGATGATTTGGGTGAAAGGAAGTTGATGGGACCAGATTTGGTAGAAGAGTTGGCAGGAAAAGTTCCGCTGATACAGAGACACATGAGAACAGCTCAGAGTAGGCAGAAGAGTTATGTGGACAATAGGAGGAAGATCTGTCTTTTGAGGTAGGTGATCATGTTTTTCTCAAAGTATCACCCTGGAAAAGTGTGATGTGATTTGGTAAGAAAGGAAAGTTGAGTCCAAGGTTCATTCAACCATATGAAATTATAGAGAGAGTTGGATCAGTTTCATACCGAGTGGCTTTACCTCCGAGATTATCTCAGGTACACAATGTTTTTCATGTTTAAATGTTAAGGAAGTACATGCCAGATCCATCTCATGTTTTGAGTCCAGAGGTAGTTCAGCTGGAAGAGAATCTATCTTATGAGGAACAACCGGTCCAGATTCTTGACCAGAGGGAGCAATTATTGTGAAATAAGGTTATTCATCAAGTAATTGTTTTGTGGAAGAACCACATTAGTGAAGAGGCAACATGGGAATCTTAAAATGCAATGAGGGATAAATACCCCCACTTATTCAGTAAGTAAATAAATTGTGGGGACATAATTTTCTAAAGGGGGGAAGGATGTAACATCCCAAGTAAGTAATGAATAATAGATACTCTTATCTATGTCTATTTATGAATTAGATAGTGTTTTAGAGTCTTAAAATGAGAATAAATCCAATCTTAATCATAGAATTCTCTAATATTTTTAAAAGATTGGTTTACCGCCTTTTAATGGAAAACAATTTTTAAATCTATATTTTGACTATTTTATAATCTCTATTTGTCAAAATAAACTTATTATTTAAGATTGGGACATTGAAATTTACTTTGGATAAATTTTTGGTATTTTTATGACAATTTTCATTTTTTAATGAATAGTGAAAAATTCTGCCTTTTACATCAAAACTGCTTTTTCATCTAATTTAATTATACGGTTAGATTATCTTTTTAATTGGTTTTAAAGTTTAAATATAATATAGTTTTACCATTTAATCCAATAGTGGTCATTATAATTAATTTCACTTTGGAATTGGGGATAAACTAATGCCAAACTTTTCATAGATATTGTTTTGAAAAAAAACCCGCTATTTGTTTTGACAACGGGAATTATTTTTAAATTAATTATTGCAATTTATGTGTTTGTAATTTGGTAAAATGGATTTCATATTTGGAATCATAAGGTCCAAATTCTATAATTAAGACGCTTTTGTTTTTGGACTTTGTGAATAGTTACGACGATAATTATCGTTAATTATCTTGATTAATTAGTAATCGGGTAGTTAAGGATAATAAAATAATATCATAATAATAAAAAATGACACCAACATGTGTCCTAATAATACTGGCTGTGTCATGGCCGACCATGGGATTCCTTGTTCCAAACTTTGCGGACCCCATGGAATCACTTTTGTGTGATAATGACTTTTTATCTTTTTATTTTTTAAAGAAAGTAAATATAACAAAGAATGTATCACCTGAGTAAAACATTTTCAATTTTTTCTACATACATGATCTCTAGGACTATAAATATTAATTGGAAATCTAAAAATATTTCCTACATCTTAGTATTTTTTTATTATTTTTAGACATTAAATAATCTAAATTATATATGAGACCATGATGATGGAACGATTACCTCATTATTTAATGATTTAAATAAAATGAAAAGATAATGTGATATCTAAGACCTAAACATGTCAAAAACCTATTGGATGGGTGGATTTAGAACCCTTATCACCTTATCCTTGAAATAAATCAATGTGGGACGTTTAAAATCCGAAAATCATTTGAAAATAAAGTAACATTTTATACATTTCCAAGAGTGCCCCTCCTCTCCTCTTATAAAAGGCCCCCACCTCTACCTCCTTACCCACACCTCTCAAGCTTTTGACTCGGCCAAGATCTGCTAATTTTATCTCTCCACATCCCTCTCCTCATCCTATAATCCTTACCTTAGGAAGGATGCTCTTCAAGAAACCCTATTGGTTCAAACCAAAGGGAGTCACCCGATTTAAAGGTAATGTCTTCACTTGTGTTCTTTTGTTTTATTTTTCTTCTCCAACCCCCTAAACTCTTTTTATTAATTTATTTTGTAACAACACCAGTATATTAAATATATTAGGATTTTTTTATAAGAAGGATTCGAGCTACACTTACACACACCTACATCTAATGGTTAAAGAACATACTGTTTCTGTGGATGGTGAATTTCTTCCTCACGAAATGATGATTGTTCTATATTCTTTTAACACCTTAAAAGGTGTCCATTAAGATGTCACTATATTTATATATGATATATAATATGTTTATTTTTTACTTAAGCTTCTTTATTTTTCATTTATGGCATACCTTTATGGTTTCCATTATGGGTATACGCGATATCTTCATTTTAGGAAGTGCGGACTACCGCCCCCTCAAAATGATTTGATTCGTTAATAGCATATGTGGTATGCATAAAGGATAGATTTAATGACATAATATATGATTCCATACTGTAATTATAATAATATTATGTATCATTATGTTTTAATTCCATTAAATATGAAATAGAAATGGAAGTAGCGTTCATGCGTACGTACGGCTTACCGTCTCCATGAACGGTGCATTTCATTTCTTACCTCTAAATGTTATGTAATATTATAAATTCATGTATATAATGGATATATATTATATCTACATCATTAATATAATTATTGATATAATGGATATTTTACCACATGAACAACTTGTAGTTATAAAGAGTTTATTTTTGACTCAAGTACCAATGATCGGTAAAAAGACCATTATTAACTTAAATAATTACATAGTGTTCATAACATGGTAATAAGTGATATAAAAGGAATAAGGAACTTGAAAAAAGGTTCTTAAGCAAGTAGAAATTAACTCAAGTTTATTATTCAGGAGATTAAAGAACGATCGAGTCAAGTCAGATACGAGGTATGGGACTTCGTCGCAATCTCCTTTCATTGAGGCATATTTTGTTTTATACATAAATTTCTTTTATACTGTGTATAATCCCCTTTGACCTTTACGCATATTAAAAAGGAATATTTTTTATATGAAGCGTTTTACTAAAGGACAAAAGGGAATGTTTCTTTTTGTCATACGTATGCGGCGACAACGACTTCTCTGCCGCTGTGACCATTATTTGAGTTTCGACTTCCTCTACAAGCCATAACTTTTTTAAAATGAAAAATAAATATCATGTTTTACTTTTATTTTTTTTGTTATTGAAAATGGTTTTCATAATGTTTTTATTTATCAATGATTTTTATTGATATCTTGTGATTGAAATGCGGAAATGTTATGTTTCCTATATGCAAGTTTTATGTGATATGATTATGTTATAGTTCTTGGGAATTGTTATGAAGAGGGGTGGTTCCATGATAAACTGAGGGCGGGTGAGCCCGATATAGCTCTCCAATGCATTTGGTAACACGAAGGGGTTAAACGTTAAGGTTTCTCTGAAGATATTTAGGGAATATACTGTGATGAGTATTCCAAACGTAACCAAGAGGGTTACTCGCTACATAAGAATGTTTTGAATGCCTCAAGTTACATTTATGTATTATGATTTCAATGATGTATTCGTGATTTGATGAGGTATGTTAAAGTGCTTATGTTTTATGAGTAAAGTATGATTTCATTGATTCTTATGTTTACATGGACTAATGTTTTCATTTCGTACTTTTATATCCCTTACTGATCTTTTTATACTCATCCCATGTTTTTGAAATGTTTTTCACAGGTCAATGGAAAGGTACATGATGTGATGATAGTGTCGAGGAAGTGTCATGAATGAATCCATGTTTTATTTTAAATATGTTTCAGTTGATGGAAAAAATGAGTAATATCTTTTATGTAACCAATTTGTTTAAATGTGTAGTGTAATGCATGATTTATGATCTAATTCTCTAAAACTCTAAACCTGAAAAGATCCTCAATGCGTATTCTTGAAATATCTCAAGATTAAGAAATGTTTAAGGCTAGGGCCTTATAATTTATGTTACGAATTTACAGAAAATGGAAAATTAATTAATTATACTACATAAAACCTATTAGAATTTGTTCTGTGTATCATTTATTCGACTATATAAATGACTTGTGATGGGTTATATATATATATATATATTAAATGTTTAATTAATTTCTACATAATTCTCAAAACATCATATGACATATAATTTATAATACAATCATTACTTTATGCGCATTGAAAAATAATGTGCTATGAAAATAACATGTGTTCAATATGTCATCAATTTGACTATGTACATGCCATTGAATTATGTGGTTAGTCATATATACCACATTCCGCATTGGTAAATGGTATACAAATATAATACACGTTGGGTAGTTCAGGCATGTACTAACTGTGTTTCCTCTGAGGTATATGTTTTCTACATAGTTAATTTTTTTAATTTTTTTTAATTTTTTTAAAATTATGATGGAAGGGAATAGAAAAAAAGTTTGTATGATAATTATGAAAAAAAATTGATTAATTAAAGAAGATAAATAATTGATTGAATTGTGATTTATCTTAAATAATAATGATTTGAACGGAATGATAATTTTGTTAAATGTGTAATTCATTGAATAAATGAAGTTTTTCATGGGCATAGACAATAATTTTTTATGTTATTAGTTTCATTCTAATTTATTATAATATTAAATTGATGGATTGCATGTCGTATCTCCTCTCATTATGTAAGGGACTACGTGACCACAATTTCCTTTTATGTAAACCCCTTAACCAATACTTTGGTTCTAATCACCTATGTGTTAGTAAAAGCTTATTTAATTGATAGAGCTCCCAAGAGAGTGGAGGTAGTTCAAGTTTGGAGCCGAAGAGAAACAAATCCAAGAAGTACATGGGTGGAAAGCTGGAAAGCTACAACATTAACCTAGTCATTCTTCAAGGTATTTTTACCTTAGTTTAACTATTTTTTTATCATCCGATAGATAAACTAACCATTAGTAATAACTCATGATCATACCACTCAATTATTTTATTTATATCAATATGAATGGTTAATTTAAATATAGATATTTTGTAATGATCACATGAGTAAATAAATTAACAAGCATTAAATATGGAATTAAAATAAATTGAATTATCTGTAAATTTTATCTTAGGCGTGGTTAATCTCTTAAGTAAATAAAATTTTTATAAAAAATCATGTAATAAATATAAAATGGGAATTTTTCATATGAATATAAAAATAACTCAATTATATATTGTAAGTTATTATATCCATACATTACTTAAGTTAAATTCGAACCACAGTTCAATGTTGTTGACTGTACCAAGTCGAGGTTCTTTCAATTATCAGGGAATTATAACTTGATATTTTTGGTCTACATAATTTAGTTCACATCAAGGGTTGACTTCCCATGAAGGACTTGGTGTAACTAAGAGGAAAAGGTTTAGGAAATCTAGTTTTAGGATTTCAGTATTGGGGAGTCTTGTCAATAGATAAAGGAACTGTGAGTTAATTCAATTGGAAATTTTATACCTACCTAAAACCCATCAAATAACTTATTTGGACCAATTTTGTGTTATTAGAAGGTGAATATGGATCGTTTACACTAGAATTTACAAAAAAACAAGATGTTTTGAAGCCAATGGTGAGGGGATATTGGGTTTTATAAAATATTGTTAGGTTAATAAATATAATATTTATTATCTATTTTATCATATAAAGTGCTAAAATTCAACACTTTTTAATTGTAAATTTTTTAATAAATTGGAATTCAAACATATCAATGAGATCCATACTTGAGAAGGATAACCTTACCACTAACACTAATTTACAAGAATGATATAGGCACTTATGTATTATCCTATGCCATAAAAGAAAATTATATACATTAGAAAACCCAACCACAGAAGTGCTAGGCCAAGATGCCAGTGAAGAAGTATTATCTTTATATTGGAAACATTTAGATGATGCTACATATGTCCAATGCTTTATGTTATCATCCATGAACAATGATCTTTTAAAGCAACATGAGGACATCTATTCATATATATTGATGTCTCACCTCCATTATCTCTATCATGAAAATTGGAGACAAGAGATATATGAGTTCTACAATGCACTATCTACATGAAATCTGGGGGAGTCATCATAAGTTCAGCCTTATTTAGTCAAACCCATTGGCTACATATAACACTTATACATCTTGGGTATTAAATTCTATGATTATTTGCACATAGATCTCATCCTTTAATAACTACCCAAGTACTTATACATTTTTATTTTTCATTATAACATGAGAAATAATGAGAAGAGTTTTTCACAAATTCTTAATCTCGTTATCCAAGTTGATAGGGGAATAGAGAGTGAAAACCTTATAGTGAACATGAAAAAAAAGAATAAGGAAATGGTGCCTAAGAATTAGAACATTTCTAAATCTCCTATTTAACATTCTTCCAAGAAGAGGAAGATATAAAGGTATATGGATTAAAAGGAAATAATGTGTTTTTTATGCGGTAGGCAAAGAAACAAGAAGAATAATTGAAACCAGATGTAAGGGGAAGATAAAGGTGTGTTCATTATTCAATATAATCTTATTATATGTACACATTAGGTATTATATACAACTTTTGGTGCTTACACATGTATCCATGTGTAGTAACCATGTATATTTTGAAATATCTCGATAGGAGATGTGTATTTTATCGTTTCTAATGCTGAGAGGTTGGATCATATAGCCATTAGAGACTACAACCTTCTATTGATAATAGGAATGATATTAGTTTTTTGAGATTTTTATTTTGTATGGACTGTTAAAAGAAATACTATATCATTCCAAGATACATATGGTTATGTTTTCATGTTTGGAAATAAATTTTCTTTCTTTTAAAAAGATATCATATTTTATGGTGTAGAACATTTAAATAAGCATCCTTATTTATTAAATTACAAAAGCCATGTATTGGGAATTTATAATGAATCATGTTCCCAATACTCATATATCACCCAGTTATCGCATCATCATTTTTTTCGTATAAATGATAAGATTTTGAAAAGTATATATTAAGACGGTTATTTAGACTGTTTTGATCTAAAACAATTGAAAAATTCCATGCTTGTTTGTAAGAAAAAATGGCCAAGCCACTATTCAGTGGACAAGGTGAAAGGGCAAAAAATCTTATGGGATTGATACAGAATGATGTGTGTAGACCATTTCCTATTGATTCTAGAGATGAGTATTTTTAATTCATTACTCTTATTTATGATTTTAGTAGACATATAGATATCTACTTGATGATGTATAATCTTGAGTCTTCTAGGAAATTAAAATAATCCAGGAATTTGGTAGAGAATCAATTTAGAAAGAAGATAAATAATCCTCAAACTAATTGAGGTGGTGAATATCTTAAAAAAGAGTTTAGTGACTTTGTATGAGATTTTGGGACTCTTTCTCAACTCACTCCACCATAAACACCATAGAGGAATGGTGTTAGTGAGAGGAGGAATCATACCTTGCTAGATATGGTAAGGTCAATGATGAGTCAAGCAAATCTTCCATTATAAATTTGGGGATATACTTTATAAACAGCAGCATACACATTAAATGAAGATCCAATAAAGTAGAAAGTGTGATTCCATTTGAGTTTTTACGTTTAAAAAAACCTTCTTTGTCACATAAACATGTGTTAGGTTTTTAGGAATTTAATAATTCCATCTTATAAAAAAACTATCACCTCAGGACACAAAGTGTTTCTTTATAGTCAATCCCATGGAAATTAGAGGATAATTACTATATAAACCCCCATAAAATAAAGTGAATTTTGAAAACAATCCCTATTTCTTAATATAGAGAATAAAATCAAGAAATATATTGGGAACAACATTGTATTTGATGAATTTTATTCCCAAGATACACAAGAGTTGGTAGAGGAAAGTATTCCATAGGTCCCCATGGTAGAAGATGTTCCTGAAACAAAAGTACTACATAGGATCACTAAAGAGGTAATATAACTAGGGATATATAGTTTTCTAGTCACCAAATATATTGACTCATTTTTAGTTCACAATAATGAACCTCATACTAAGAGGGAGTAGAGAGATCATATTCTATAAGATTACAAGAAAATATGAATCCTAAAATGGATTCTATATATCAGAAAAATGTTAGGGTTCTAGTCTATCCTCCAATTGATGTAGACCATGTTGGGTGGAAATGGAAATAAAATATAAATATGGATGTTTAAGGTAAATTGTGTACCTATAAATGAAGGCTAGTGTCTAAAAGGTTTAAATAGCTTCAAGGAATTTACTACGATGAAACATTTTATCAAGTTTCCATTTTTTAATCCATCAAAATTCTAATACCTAAAGAGTATTACCATGCCTTTGAAATTTGGAAGATAGACGTAAAAATATATTTCCTTAATGGGAAACATTAGTAACATGTCTATATGACACAACTCAAAGGTTTTATAACTTCAGGTGATGCCAAAATGATATTCAAGTTATAAAGATCCATTTATGGATTGAAGCATGCAACCAAGTCATTAATTATTTTTTGATGATCCTATAAAAGATTTTTGTTTCATTAATAATTAATGTTAGTCATTTTTTTACAAGTGGTTTAGTTGGAATTCAGTAATTATACTTATAGTATATGTTTATGACATATTACTGATTTGAAATGACATAATAGTCTTACAATCTATTAAAGAATGGTTAAAATAATTCTTATACATAAAGGACTTAGGTGAAGAAGCCTATATTATAGGGATTATGATTATTCCAGGTAGATCGAAGTGGCTTCTTGGGAAATATCAAGGTATATACATTAAATAAATAATGAAGAGATTTAGTATGGAATAATATAAGAGGGGATTAGTTCCAGTGTCACTTGATATACATAATTCTATGTAAATGTATCATTAGATACAAAAGGAGAAATATAGAATGAATAAGATATCATATTATTTATTGATATGATCAATCATATATAATATGATATGTACTAGACTTTATGTTTCTTAAGAATTAGTAAATGTTGGAATATATCAAGCTAATCTAGGTGGTCATCATTGCTCTGTTATTAACGCAATCCTTAATTATCTAAAAGGAACTAAAGATATATTATTGGTGGATGGAGGATACATGTTTCTAGTCATTAGGGGTTATATAGATGAAACTTTTAAAATATAATAAAATGATTTAAAGTCACAATCATGATATTTTTTCTATCTCAATGAAGGTGCTGTGAGCTGGAAGATTTTAAAGTAGCCAATTGTCAATGATTCTATAGTGGAGTCTGAGTATATAACATCTTTTATGTTACTAAGGAATATTTTTGGATAAAAAACTTTTTTTAGTATTATTATGTGGTACCAATAAGTAAACAACCTTTCAAATTATATTGATATAATACTACAATAGTGGATCTTGCAAAAGATCCAAGGTGACACAAATGGACAAAGCACATACTCCAAAATTATTACCTATTAAAGATTTTTCTCTTAGTGGTTTGAAGTTGTAGTAATAATATTTTCCATAAAATTAAATATGGTGGACCCTTTGACTAAATAATTATCTTAATAGAAGCATGAGTATCATGTGACAACTTAAATATTGAAGGTTCACAGTAGTTAACTCTAATGAAAGTGGGAGACTGTTGGAGGTGATTCCTTAGAACCAAGTAATGTGTACTTAAAGATTACATATATTTATAGTTTTTGATACTAATAAGATACTTATCAAATCATGATTATTCTTTAGTGTTACATAGTATGTGATAATGTCCTATGAGTTTCACACTAAAAGGTCATAATAGTTCCTCACTATGTTGAGAACCTTGAAGTACCATGTATGTATTCTTTTTTTAGAAAAAATGTGACATGAATTGGTCACAAAATTCATTCCCCAATGAAATTTATTAAATAAAAAGAGTTACCATACATTCCTGATGTGTAATGAGTTTATAGAAACACATAAATGAGATTGATACATGAGGATGTTACAATAAAACTCTAACAAAAGTTCACAATGCTTCAAAAACAGCCCGAGACGTATTTCCATTAAGTAATAAATCATCTCGTGCAAAAGGGTTGCAACTACAAGAGAGAACTAAGGCCTCAAGATCTAAAATATTCACAAGTCATAAAAAAGATTACTAAAATGAAGCAAAATGGAATGAGTGGAAACAAATAAAATTAAGAGAAAACAATACAAGTGGTGGAACTGCCCAAAGAGAAGATAAACCACATGTAAGAAAAAACTCCTATCAAGAGAAATTCCAGATTTTCTGGATAGGATGAAATATCATAAATCTAGAGAAATAAAAAAGGAAAAGAAACTAGGGGTAGATCAAAGCATGTACCTGCCAACATCAGAAAGGAAATTCCAAAAGTCCATCAAGTGTAACCAGAAAATTGATTCAGAAAAATCGTCTTTTGACCCTCTCAAAAGAAGTCACAGTGTACTCAGACTTTCACAAAAACTAGCAACAATCATCGTCAGGAAGAAAGATGATTCCATCCAAAACATTATAGCTCATCATATAGGAAGAAATGAGAAACCATGCTCAGAAGAGGAACAAACAACCTGTGGTTTGCAGCCTTCACCAGCTCAATATATCAAAACTAAAATTAAGAAAACATCATGGAAGAAAACTATGAAACCCATGGAGGATCCAAGAAACCAACACTAATATTTTGGGAAGTAAAATAGAGATATTAAAGTCCAACATGAACCAAATACATCAAAAACTTGAGTCATTTCAAAGGTATTTCTTTGAAATTCATGTTTATATCTTTCTTTAACTCTTCCTCTACTTTGGTAAACATCCTTTTTCTTATTTCAAGATAGGTTTCAACCAACATTTCAACATTTTTGTATTTAAGGAATGTATATGTGTCATTCACTTCCATACAGGAGTCAAGATCCTTTGGAAAATCCAATTTCTCTTCCATATGATAAGAATCCATATAACCAGGACCATTCTTATTTTCATCCTCAGTGGTAGAGTCTTACTAGTAAGATGGATTAGAGGATGAAAACACAAGTTCCAAAGGAATGGGATGTGAGGGTACAATATTGTTTTCCTTCTGATAGGTATCTAGGGATCACGTGATAGAATCTATCTCAACATTATAATGATCCCTACATTTTTGGGGTTTCCTAACTCTCAGAGTGATGTAACAATCCTAATAAATCCATGAAATATTCTTAAAAATATGGTATATAGCTAGATGAAATCATATGAGGGACATATTTGATATAGTATATCAGGGGTGGAGACTCATGAGCCTTTTTGTCACCTTCTCAGGATGTATGGCCTTGATAATTTATAGTGTATGGGATTATTAGAACAAAACCTTTTAGTAGGAAATCCACATTTTTATGCATCATTGGATATACCTATATATGGTTGTGTGTATTGTTACTTAGATTTACTATTTTTATTATTGTATATTATGCATCATGTAATTTGATGTATTGATAAAAACCATGACCACATATATTCAAGGTGAAGTAGGATACGTTGGAATGATTACATGCTGATCCCCTAGGAGTGTTCCACGGATAGATGGTGAGAATTATACATGACGTGTAGCTGGATTGTACACGCTGTGTATATTACCAATTTTCTTAAATTAAATATAATTTTATTATACTACTTAATTATTATTAGGAAATGTTTCATTTTTTATTTATTTGACTATGTAAACACCATGTTATGGGTTATATATATACATATATTAAATTTCTAAATATTTTTTTTCTTATTGTTCAAAACTACATATCATGTATAAGTTGTAATATAGTCACTAATCTACATGCATTGAAACATAACATGCTATATAAATAACATATGTTCCATGTGTAATTTATTTGACTATGTACAATGTAACATCCCAAGTAAGTAATGAATAATAGATATTTTTTTATCTATGCCTATTAATGAAATAGATAGTGTTTTAGAGGCTTAAAATGAAAATAAATCCAATCTTAAGCATGGAATACACTAATATTTTTAAAAGATTGTTTTACTGCCTTTTGATGCAAAACCATTTTTAAATCTATCTTTTGACAATTTTATAAGCTATGTTTGTCAAAATAAACTTATTCTTTATGATTGGGACATCAAAATTTACTTTGTGTGAATTTTTGGTATTTTTCTGACAATGTTCATTTTTTAATGAATAGTGAAAAATACTACATTTTACATCAAAACTGCTTCTTAATATAAATTATTTATATGATTAGATTATCTTTTGAATTGGTGTTAATGTGTAATATGAATATAGTTTTACCATTTAATCCAATGGTGGTCATTGGAATCAATTTCACTTTGAAATTAGACTTAAACTGGTGTCAATCTTTTGATAGTTATTGTTTTATAAAAACACACTATTTGCTCTGACAGCGGGAATTAATTATTAAATTAATTTATGTGACTTATATGTTTTGAATTCATTAAAATAGACTTCATTTTTGAATTAGAAATATCAAATATAGCTTAGGGTGAATTTTTGGTAATTTTCTGAAAAACTTCAATTTTTGATGAATAGTGAAACCACTAAGTGGTACTTATAAAAACTGATTTTTCCGTTTAAATGAAATTTTGCCATCATTGTGTTTTGAATTTCAAAAATCCGACATACATGGTTGTCATTAATAAGTAAAATGTGGTTCAATGAGATTAAAATAATTTTTTGGTGAATAGTAACTTATTAAGTTTTTAATCGCGATTAGTGGTAATTAGTGTAGTTTAAGGTAAAAATAATGCTTTAATAAAATGAGATGAGAATGAAACATGTCATACCCTCATTGGTTGTGTCATGGCCGACCAAGACAAGCCATGGGTCAACTTGGGGACCCCATGGATCCACTTTGGTTGGGAAATGACATAAATAACTTTTTATTTAATGTAAAAGTAAAAATGACACAAACATAATATGTTTTACAAAAACAATTTTTATATGGGGTTATAAAGATCATATTTTTGATTATAAATAGTCATTGGAAAGATAAAAAGATTTCATACATCATAGTATTTTTTTTATAATTTTTATACATTAAATAAATTAAATTATTTATGACATCATGATGATACAGCGATGACATCATTATTTAACGATTTAAATAAAATGAAAAGATAATGTAAAATCTAAAACCTACACATGGCCAAAATCGATTGGATGAGTGTATTTCGAAGACGTATCACCTTAGCCTCGAATTATATCAATGTGGGACCTTTTTAATCCGAAACTCATTTTAAAATAAAGTAACTTATCTTTATTTTCCAAGAGTGCCCCTCCACTCCTCTTATAAAAGACCCCCACCTCTACCTCATTACCCACACTCCCAAAGCCTTTGGCTCGGCCAACCCCTGCCCATTTTGTCTCTCCACATCCCTCTACTCATCCTAGAGGATTCCCTTTGGGCATAATCCTTTAAAAGTAAGCCTTTAGGCTCAAATCAAAAGGAGTTAGACTTTTAAAGGTAATTCATTCTCTCATGTTCATTTGTTTTATTTTGCTTCTCCAACCCCCTAAACTCTTTTTATTTACTTATTTTGTAAAAAAACCAGTATATTAAATATACTAGGATGTTTTTATAAGATTTATTCGATCTACACTCTCACACAACTACATCAAATGGTTAAAGAACATACGGTTTCCATGGATGGCAAAATTCTGCCTCCCGAAGCGATGATTGTTCAATACTCATTTAACACCTTCAAAGGTGGCCATTATGATGTCACTATTTTTATATATGATATATCATATGTTTATTCTTTCCTAAAGTTTACGTATTTTTCATTTTTGGTCATACCTTTATGGTTTCCATTATGGGTGAACGCGATATCTTCATTTAAGGAAGTGAGGACTACCGCCCCCTCAAAGTGATTTGATTCGTTAAATACCATATGTGGGACGTATAAAGGGTGGAACTATGATATTATATATGATATTATACTGGAATTATAATATATCTTTATATAATTATGATTCCATTCTATAAAATACAAAATATAAATTAAAGTAGCATTCATGCGTACGTACGACTTACCGTCTCCATGAACGGTGCATTTCATTTCTTACCTCTAAATGATTATGTAATATTATAAATGCATGCATGTACTGGATATATATGACATATATGATATATACATCATGAATACCATTCTGGATATAATTAACCTTTGACCAAATTAACAACATGTAAGTGTAAGAAGTCTATTTTTGACTTAAGAACCAAATACCGACAAAATGAACATTATTAACTTAAATGATTACATGATGTTCATAAAATGGTATAAAAGGAATAATGAACTTGAAAATGGTTCTTAAGAAAGTAGAGATTAACTCAAGTTTATTATTCAGGAGATTAAAGAACGACCGAGTCAAGTCGGACCCGAGGTATGGGACTTCGTCTCAATCTCCTTTCATTGAGGCATATTTTGTTTTATACACAACCTTCTTTTATACGGTGTATAAACCCTTTTGACTTTTACGATTATTCAAAAGGAATATTTTTTATACGAAGAGTTTACTAAACGAAAAAAGGGAATGTTTTTGTCGTACGTATGCGGCGACAACGACTTCTCCGCCGCCATGACCGTTATTTGAGTTTCGGCTTCCTCTACAAGCCATACCTTCTTTTTAAAAGAAAAATAAATACCATGTTTTACTTTTCTTTTATTTTGGTATCGAAAATGGTTTTCATAATGTTTTTCTATCAATTTTTTGTATTGATATCTTGTGATGGAAAGGTGGGAATGTTATGTTTCCTTTATGCATGTTTTATGTGATATGATTATGTTGAGGTTCTTGGGCATTATTATGAAAACGGGTGGTTCCGTGATAAACTAAGGGCGGGTGAGCCCGATATAGCTCTTCAATGCATTGGGTAAGGCGAAGGAGTGAAAATTTAAGGTTTCTCCAAAGAGATTTAGGGAATATACAGTGATGGGTATTCCAAACGTAACCAAGAGGGTTACTCCCTACGTAAGAATGTTATGAATGCCTCAAGTTACCTTTATGTCTTATGATTTCTATGATTTATTCATGTTTTGATGAGGTATGTTAAAGTGAATATGTTTTGTGGGTAAGGTATGATTTCATTCTTATGTATATATGTACCCATGTTTCCTTTCCATATTTGTTATATCCCTTACTGAGCTTTTTATGCTCATCCAAAGTTTTTTTGAAATGTTTTTCACAGGTCAAGGGAAAGGTACATGATATGATGATAGTGTCAAGGAAGTGTCAAGAAATAATCCATGTTTTATTTTAAATGTGTTTCCATTGATGGGAATAAAGAATACTATCTTTATATAACCACTTTGTTTATATGTGGAATGTAATGCAAGTTTTATGATCTAATTCTCTAAAACTCTAAACCCGAAAAGATCCTCAATGTGTAATCTTGTAATAACTCAAGATTAAGTAAGGGTTAAGGCTGGGGCCTTATATACAAACCATTAAATCATGTGATAAGTCATGTATTCCCCATGTCCCATGATTAAATAGCATACAAATATATTACATGTTGGGCAGTTATTATGGGTACTAATCATGTTGCCTCTATGATACATTTTTATATGTAGTTAATTTTAAATTAATTAATTTAATTTGGTTAGAATTATGACTTATGAGAATCTAAAAAAAGTTTAAATGAGAATTATAATAAAAGAATAGATTAATTAAAGAAGATAATTAATTGATTTGAGTGTGATATATATTAAATAAGAACGATTAGAGTTCAATGATAATTTTATTAAATGTGTAATTCGTTGCATGTGTGTGGATGATCATGATAATTGAATAGTAACTTGTTTGTGATTATATTCCTTTTAATTTATTATTAAATTAAATTGATAGTGTGTGTGTCATCCCTCCTCTCATTATTTAAGGTCTTGTGTGACCTTGGTTTCCTTATATATAAACCCCTTAAGCAATACTTTGGATTCCCTCAACTGCATGTGAGTAGAAAATTATGTCAAAGATGGATATCCCAAGAGAGTGGAGGTGGTTCAATTTTGGACTTGAGGGGAAACCAATCCAAGAGGTACATGTGTGGATATGTGTAATACAAAAACATGAACCAAGTCATGGTTCAAGGTGTTTCACCCCTCGGTCGATGGTTAGTTTATCATCTTCTAGATAAACTGACCATTAAAAAATGCTTATGATCATACCACTCTATTATTTTGTTTATATCAAGAGGCATGGTTAATTTCATTATGTATTTTTATGTCATTATCAGATGAATTAATAATTAAAAAACATGAAATATAGAACTAAAATAAGTTTCATTATTAATAAATTTTATCTAAGACATTGTTAATCAATTAATTAAATCCACTTAATATTAATTGGCATGTAATAAATATAAAATGTGAAATTTTCACATAGAGATAAAAATCACTCAATTATATATATTAATTCAGAATAACCTTCCACTACTTAACTTAAAATTAAACCATAGTTGAAAATGATTAAACAACACAAGTTGAGATGCTTTCAATTATCAGGGAGTTATAACTTGTAGTTTTGGGAAGAGTTAACTTAATTCATATTAAGGGTTGACTACCCAAAAAGTAATTGGTGTAACTAAGAGAAAATGGTTGAGGAAATCCAATTTAAGGATTTATAGATTTAGGATTACACTCAAAAAATCATGGAACTATGAGTTAATGTAGTTTGAAATTTTATTCCAACATAAATCTCTTCAAATAACTTGTTACAACCATGTCTCCATTATAAGAAAGGGTATATGGATCCTTTACACTAGAATTTTCATGCAATAGGATGTTCTAAGGATAATGGATATGGATATTAGGTTTTGAAAAAATAGTGGAAGATAATTAAATAAAATATTTATTATTTAATTTATCAGATAAAGTACTAAAATTATTTTCTTTAAAATTATAGAAATTATGGTAAATATGAATTGAAACATATCAATATGATCCATACTTGATAAGGATAACCTTTTTCAATTGAACTAATTTCCAATATTGGAAATGGTTCTTACACGTTATCCTATGGAATGAAAGGAAATTATATGTGCTAGAAAACCCTATTCATAAATAATATGCAGAAGATGATAGCAAGGAAGTATTTAATCCCTATGAGAAACAATTCAGATAATGTCATAGATTTAAAATTCTTCATACTATCATCCATGACTAATGATCTCCTAACAAAACATGAGGACATGGATGCGTATAGCATTATGTCTCACATTTATGATATATATCGAGAGAAGGTGAGACATGAGAGATACAAGATCTATAATGCACCATTTACATAAAATTATGGATAGGTAGTTCCACTCGGGTCTCATGTATTCAAGATTATTTTTTGCATAGAACACTTAAACATATTTGGTATTAAATTACGAGATGAGCTGGGCATAGATCTCATCATTCCCTCACTAACTAAGTCATTATCCTATTTTATTAATAATTATAATGTTATAAATAATTATAAAATTATTTTGGAACATCGTACTCTCATTCTTCATGTTTTCAAGGACATAGGGCATAAAAACTCATAGTACTTTTGGTGAACAAGAAATGGAATAACAAGGTAATGGGTCGCAGACTCATAATATGTCTAAATCCCATGAGCACCATTATTCTAAGAAGAGGATGATCTAACATCAGGGGATGTAAATGGAATTAGTATGTTTCACATTTGGAAACAAGGCCACTATAAGAGGAACTACGCCCAAAAGCATGGGAAAGCTAAAGGTGAATTTGTTATGAAGTGCTATCATTCTATATCTTCACCATGGTTATTAGATATAGAATCTGGTGCACACATACATATATAAATTCGCGAGGGAAGTAGATTTTGATATATTATAGTTGTGAGGTGGATATTTTGGCTAGTAATGGTGAAAGGTAGGCTTCTCTTGCCATTGGAGACCACCACCTTCCATTGCCAACTAAAATAACCATTGTTTTAAGAGATTTTAATTATGTATCGAATATTACCAACAATATAATTTTTGTATCATTCCTAGATACATAAGGTCTTGTTTTATTTTTGGTAATAAAATCTATTTCTTTTATAAAAACAACATATTTTATGATATGGTACATTTAAATAATGGTAATTATTTGTTAGATTATGAAAACCAAGTATTTTAAACTGATAATGAATCTTGTTTACATGAATTATATAACACCCAATTGTAGGATCACTATCTTGTTCATATACACAATATTCATATGAAAAAGATATATCAAGATGTTTATTTAGTAACTTTTGAGATAAAATCACATGAAAGATGTCATGCAGGCTTATAAAGAGAAATGTCCAAGCCACCACTTGGTGGAAAGGGTGAACGGTCCACAGAGATTCTATAATTGGTACACACTAATATATGTGAACTATTTTCAATAGATTCTAGAGGTCAATATTATTACTTCATAAATTTTACTGATGACGTGAGTATATATGACTATGTATACTTGATGAGGTATAAGTCGGAGACCTTTGAGAAATTCAATGAATTCAAGAATAAAGTAGAGAATAAACATGGACAGAAGATAAAGAAGATTCAATCTAATCAAGGTGGAAAATATATTAACCAAGAATTCATCAAAATTATATTGGATATTGAGATTATTTCTTAACTCACTCCACCTTACAAATAATATTGGAATGGTGTTAGTGAAATTAGGAACCATACCTTAATAGAAATGATAAGGACTATGATTAGTCATATTGATATTCTATTATCCCTTTAGAGAAATTCATTACAAACTCCAGAACACACAGTAAACTGAGTACCAACTAAATTGATAAATGAAATTCCCTTCAAGTTATGGAGTAGAATTAAATCCATTTTGTCACATACTCGTGTATGGGTATGTTAGGCATTTTTTAAGGCTATCTTAGGAAATGAACTAGCACCCAGGGGCACAAAGTGTATCGTTATAGAGTGTCATATGGAAATAAAGGGATAATGCCTATATAACCCCGTATACAAGAAAGTTATTGTCACTAAATAAGACATCTTTATTTAGAGGGTGTGATTCCAAAATAAATATATATACTAGGAGAAATATTAACTTCGATGAAGTTGATGCTCAAGATACACAAGATGTGTCGCAAGAACTTGTTCCAAAGTTCTCCATGAAAAAATTTCCTACTGAAACCCAAGTATTATTTCAGAGTAGTAGATGGGTAAGAGAAAAAAATTGATTGTTTTCTAGTCACCAAAAATGGTGACTTATTATTGTTTGAAAATAAGGTAAAATTATTCTAAAAAGTGGCAGTGGATAGATAGAGAGTTGAAAGATGATAAGAAGCCCTAAATTTTGAAATAGATTCCATATATCAAAACCATGATCAAGTTCTGGTAAATCTTCTAGTTGATGCAAATCACATTGAGTTCAATGGGTATTCATGAGAAAAATGTTCATGGAAGGTAATGTAAGTGCCTATAAAGAAAGGTTATTCTCTAAAGGGTTTAAACAAAATCAAAGTATTAAATATGATGAAACCATTTCTTCAGTTTCTATATTTAAATACATCTGAATTAAACTTGATATAGAGGATTTCCATGACTATAAAATTTTTTAGATTGGCATTACGATGTATTTCCTTAATTAGAACCTTCATGAAGAAGTCAATATGAAACAACTAGATGAGTAAGTAACTCCAAGTGATGCAAAAAAGATATGCAAGTTACAAATATCCATTTATGGATCGAATCAAGCATCTAGATCATAGAATATTTATTTTGATGAAGAAATAAAAGAATTTATTTTCATTTGGAACAAATGTGAGAGATTTGTTTATAAGTGGTTTATAGGGGATAAAGTTTTTATACTAGTAGTATATGTTGATGACATATTACTTATTGAAAATTCCATACCAGTCTTATAGTATTCTATGGACTATTTATTCAAATGATTCTCCCTGAAGGACTTAGGTGATGCAGACTAAATTCTAGGGATAATGATTATTCATGATAAATCCAAGAATCTAATTAGACCATTTAACGTTATATACATTGACTAGATACTAAATATATTTAGTAAGGAACAATCCAATAGAGGATTGGTCTGTGAGCCACATGTTATACATCCTTTCAAGAAAATATTCCCTCAGACACAACATGAGAAAGAGATAATGAGTATGATCCCATATTATTTGTTGATTAGATAAATCATGTATGCCATTTTATGTAATAGAATTGATGTTTTCTATGCATTAATCATGGTCAATAAATGTCAACCTAATCCAGGTGAACATCATTGGTCTACTATTAGGGATATCCTTAGGTATATGAGAAGAACTAAGGATGTGTTCCCAATGTCTGGAGGAGATGAGGATCAATTCATCAGGGGTTATACTAACTATAATATTCAAATAGATTATAATAATATGAATTTATAGCTAGGATATTTCTTCAGTATAAACGGAGGATCTATGAGTTGGAAGAGTTCAAAGAATCCAGTTGTCACTGATTATAAGGTAATGTTCGAGTATATAGTGGATTCTGATATAGCCAAATAAGTTATTTAGATAAGAATTTTTTTCTGGGAATTTATGTGGTACCTTGCACTGAATACCCTATCACATTGTATTATTATAATACTACAGTGGTGTCTCTTGGAAAAGAGTCAAGGACACACAAACAGATAAATCATATACTCCATAGGTATCACCTCTTGAGAGATTTTTCTCATAGGGGTGAAGTTATATTAAATAGATTTTCCCCTAAATAAAAAATGGAGGACCACATGACTAAATAATTAACTCAATAGAAGCGTGATTATCATGTGATAGATGGTGAACTGAAGGTTCTTATGAGTTGGATATAGTGCAAGTGGGGTCTGTTTGGTTTGGTTCCTTAGAACTAACTTCTCTATAATTTATTATTACCTATATTTATATTTTTGAATATTAAAAAAACAAGTATTACATCATGTTTATTATTCTATGTTACATAGTATGTGATAGTTCCCCAAGATTAGTTGTAATATTTAATGGTCATAGTATCCCCCATTTGTGATGAGAACCCAGTAGTGTCATGACAATATTATCAAATATATTTTCTATAGATAGAATAAATCATTTTCAGGTTAAAAATGAAACAGGATATCAAGGGTGGACAATCATAGGACTGTGAGGAACCTTGTCATATTGTACACCCTTGCTGATATCCAGTGTAGGATATTTTGAGAATGTGACCCACTAGTAGGAAATCCATATTTTTATGTATCATTGGATGATCATTTATGTGGATATTTGTACATTTCATTATACTCTAATTTTATTTTTAATGTATTTTATGATCCACATAATTTAATGTATTATTGAAAACTGTGATTACATATGTTCATGCTGAAGTAGGATACATTGGGTTCCTCATGAGTAATATTTCAATAATGAATAACATGGGGAATTTTTTCCATTATATTCTTTAACATAGGTTGATAACTCATTCCATTTGATGGAAATGATACAATATAAATAAATCCATTTCTATGTTGTTCTATTGACAAGTTCAATTCTATAAAATTCAAAGAATGACACATAAAAAATATAGGTTGATGTCGCCAATATAAAACCTAATTTTTAGAGATATCATGATAAAGGGACTATATTATATTATTTTTTACCATATAGGGTTTTATTTCATTGTGACATTTACTTATTTATCTATGGGTTTCAATGGAATATTACTAGATTCTAACCTTGTAATTTGGGATGCCTCACCTAATGCCTCTAAAAATGAGGCATAAAGGGCCACACACTAAGTGTATGCAGATCTCCCGTTAGATTTCAACTTCATCCATTAGATTTCAGCTTCATCCATCAGATTTGAAAATTTTTCCATTGGATTTTTAGTTCGTCCATTGGATTTCAACTCTTTATGATTTGAATTCATCGCTTCCTCAAGTGACTTCACCAATAGAGAAGTAGTGAATAGAATATTAAGATAATGAAAATGGTTCAAAAAATATGATTTGTTGTTGAAGTCTGTAATTGTTTTTTGTAGTTGTAAATATTTTTTAACTTTAAAAGAAGATATCAATATGAAATTTCCTGAAATTTTTAGATAATTCTTTGTGTCTACTGAGTTTAATGAATTGGATGGTTTAAATAATGTTTTGGTTATTATTTTTCGGAAATCATACAGTCTTAACATTAAAGAATTTACTGATCTCATTGAAATTACATAATAGGTAGAATCACATATTATCACCCAAAAGTTATATGAAGATATTAGAAGTTTTGAGAAATATCATAAAGAAAACTCATTTTTTGTGTTTTTTTCCTGGTTTTGTGGTGCGATGTTTTTTGCGGCACACAGTGTGGACTCAACTCTGATTCTGGCGACCGATGATGCATTATTGGTGACTAAAATCTTGGTTTCGGGTTATGTGTGACATTTTGTGATGGCTTCACGGTGGCAGATCATATTTTCTCGAGATTTCTGTAGCGTTTTTTGCAGCATGTTAGATGAATCTATGATTGTGGTTTGGTTTTTTGCTGGTTCTTTGTGAATTTATGATATGATGTATAGCTGTCTGGTTTGTGGTCCGTGATGGTTGGTGTTCCCGATGATTAAATGACAACAGCGGTGGTGAATGTCGATGATGAGATTGAGAGATTGAAGGGATTGGAAACTGGTGATAAAAATGGTGTTTTGTCTATTTTTTGTAGGTTCTAACTAACCCAAAAAGTTACTTATTTGAAAATAAAAAAAAAGAATCAGTCAATAATATTTTGATAAAATTTATGCAAGGAGAAAATATTAACAAGTAGGCAGTTCTTATCAGAGAAAATAATTCTTAGTATGGAGGAGAAACTATAAAAAATGAACCATATCTTTATTCCTTCTAAAAAGTGTTTTTTTGACAGATCATACAAAGGTAGATCTATTTATGAAATTGATCATTTGAAGAAGAAACTTTTGGAGAAAATACAAGTTGGTTAAAAATCTCCTCGTATAATGAGAAAGAAAGTAAAAAAACATGCTTGGAGAATAATTATCTAAAGATGAAAGGATAAAATATAGATGATAGTACACTATTTGGTTTGGATAAGGCTGTGGATTTGACTTTAAAGGGGAAATATTACATAAAAATCATATAATAAGGGAATAGAAAAAGTAAAACTTAAAAAAAGTAAAAGAAAAATACCCAAGAGATTTTCTAAAGGGAATTGAAAAACTTCATTCAAGAATTGAATTATTAGAGAAAGATTTTATTACCACAGAAGAAGTTCCTTCTTTGTTCATTAAACCTTCGACCATTTTTCCTCCACCCTTTCAATAGGATAATTCTTTTTTCATATGCAAGACTAATGTGAAATATGCTTCTATTGATAAAATTAAAGATTTTTATATTCAAGATCTGTTTGAAAAAATTATTCAGAATGAAAAGGAAGAAATTGATGAATCTTTTCATCCAAAAGTATGATCTAATGTAACTGGGAAGAGAAATATAATAAATAAATCTATTGTTGATGATTTGAAATAAAAATGGATATAGAAGGGATGTCAGCTAAAACATAAACATCATTATGCAATATGTCAGTAAAAGATGTTTCTCTATGTTATCTAGATAGAGTTGAATCCTCTAATAATTATGATCAACAATACAAATAAAAATCATTAGAATATGCAATATCTAATGAAGAATTTTCTGTAATGATGATTTCACAAACACACATTGTTAGAAGACAAGAACTTGGACCTTCACAACAAATAACACCTTTAATACCATATGTTTCAATTGATTTTACTAATTCAACTATAAGTACAAGTATATTGAGAATGGAAATGAAAATGAACTATTTCAATGAAGCAATAAATAGGATTGAAGGAATTGTTCATATATTTCTGGGCATTCATGCTTGGTGCAAGAATATTTAGGTAAAAGATGATTTTTTCGAAAACTCATGTCCTTTAAAGCATCATTCCAAAAATATTATCCAAAATGTGGTAGAGTAAAAAGATTTCAAAGTTAAATCCAAGGTAGATTAAATAAAAATCACAACTATTATCAATTGAATAAATCACATAGAAGGTGTGATCATGTTCTTTGATTATTTTTTTAGAATCATAAGATAAAGAAAACCAGTTTCAATGTTTTCAAGAAACATTAATACAGATGTTTGGGAAATTTCATGGGTTATTAATGATCATAAATCCTTATATTTGTATCAAGATGATAAAATTTGAAATAAAGAGAAAAATATTAATGTTATGGAAGCATAAGTATTAATTATGATGTCTATAGTTTTTGAGTCTTATAATAATTAAAAGGATGTAAAGAATAATGAAGATTATCCAAAAAAGATAAAGGTGATATTAAAGAAAATTTCAATGAAAGATTTTTTTTCCCTCAAATACTTGTAGGTCGTAAAAATAATAAACCTAAAACAATTTGGATGAATGTTTTCTATTATATTTGGATTGATGTATTTATTATATTGGATGGATTTATTTCTTAAATTTTTAAATAAATGCAATAATACATGCACAACTATTTTCTTATATAGATCTTTTCAAACATTTTAGGTAACACATTTTATATCTAGAAAACCAATATGAAAATAAAAAAAGCAATGAAAGGTTATAAAATTTTGGAATTAAGGGTCTAAACTTTAGGAAAATGTTGGAGAAAGAAAATAATCTTTATTTTTTCAATAAAACGGTAAAATTATAGAATAATGTATGACTAGGGGTAAGTTTATTTAAAATTTTAACTTTAGTTTTTCTAATTTAAAATTTGTGTTTTGTGATTTTCAAAATGGTTGATATTGTTGAGTTAAATAGAGAAATTCAACACATTATAACCATATATTTGAAAATATCAATCCAATTACTTGAAATTATATATATTTCCAACTTGTATACACCCCTTGTTTTTATGAAGCTTTTTCCAGAAAATTAAATGTTTTACCGGATGGAAGATTTCAATTACAACCGAAATGATTTTCAAATTAGATTTACGTATAAATTTTCCATAAGATAGATGGATATAATGATTACCTAATAATTTCTTATAAATTTAAGCAGATGAAGAATAAAAAACTCTCATCGGATGAAGTTTTACAAATCTATCAGGATGACTTTATCAATCAAAGGTAGAGATTTCTATTCAAATTTTATTTATAAAACCTTCTGAATGAAGAACTATAGACGTTATACTAGATAAAAATATGTAATTATATCGAACAGAACCTACAAACACTATAGAAGGGTAAAATAAGACAAACATTAGATGAATACATTGTACTGAACCTTTCATATGATGAAGGAGTTATTATTATTATTTTTAAATGATTCTGAGAAATGTGGAATATGAAAATTATAAGAACTTCTATAAATAGAGCTTCTTAACCAAGGTGAATAAACTTTTAAAACTTTTAATATCTAATGTTATTTTGAAGATTAAGTAACAACATATTACTTGAGGCAACTTCACTATAAATTTTACAGATTCTTTTTATTAAGGCATCGTTTTGATATTTATTTTTTAAATTCATTAAGATATTTTGAGTTTGTAATTACTATGTCTGATATGGTTTGATTGAGAGATTTTGTTGTTAAGGAAGACAATGGTTAGACATATCTTTTTATCAAGGGTTCCCAAGCTTAAGGGAAATAATGGATATTTAAAATATTTATGATCAAGGACTTCAGAGGCTAGGAAGGAAGACCCAATGATAGGGTGAATATCATGGATACCCTAACTCAAGGTGATTGACTTATTTAACACTAATGGTTAAAGTGTAGAATCTTTATTATAAATTTATTTATAAGTTTTCTTATTTCATTAATATTTTTATTACATCTTTTTATATGTTTTTTATTTTTTGTTGCATGTTATAAGAAAAGTTTATATTGATTATTATAAACTCTTTATTACTTTGATTATAAAGATAATTACTAAAAAATTTTGTCTAATAACTTTCTTAAATAAGTTGGCTAAAATTGTATGTTTTAGTTTTATAACATTCAATTCAACCCCTACTCACTCTTATAGACAATAAATACTCTTTAGATCCTACAAGGACCCCAAAATTGATTTTTTTACTAGGATACTAATTCCTTAATATTAGATGGGATTTCACCGTCGTTTAAGTGGTTTTCCTTGTTTTTTTGGTGGGGAATAAATTTATTATTAGGGATTAAACACATATGGATTTTATGGCATTGAAAGTTTACCTCTTTTCATAATGTAGTTTTATTTATAATTAATCATACATATATTTTATTATATTTACATAAAACTAATCAATTGTACAAATAACTATATAAATATATTTAAATAAAAATGTACATTTAAATATATAATACATATGGAAATAAATATTTATTTTTCATTTTATTTTATATAAAAAATTATTATTTTATTTTCCATATAAAAATGAATTTATATATAAATATATACATAAATTATTAATAAGTGTGTGTTAATAAAAAAAGATATTTATGTGTATATTCTAATATATGTAAATAAATACACATATGTAAATATTTGTGTGTCTATATATGAAATATAATTTTCCTTGCGTGTGTGTAGATCTCTGTGTGTGTGTGTCAATATTGTGTAAATACATCATATATAAGTTTATTTTTATATATATATCATCATCATTAAATATTATATATAACAATATTTATAGTAAATATTGATAAATACATTATAAAAAATTGATATCCAAATACATATTTATATATAAATATGTATATATATATGTGTGTGAAAATATACTGATATATATGTGTGTGTTTGTTAGTGTGTGTGTGTCTGTGATGCATAAAATTTATATCTAATTATACAGTATATAGATATATATTAAAAATTTATTTAAAAATAATCATATAAATCATATGGAAATAATTGGAATCTATTTTATTTAAAACAATATATAACCATTTTTTACATTATAAAAATATATAAATATATATATACTAATAAAAATGTATACACAATGTTTATCTATACATATTTTTGTATTAATATATATATATATGTAAAGGAATATTAATACATAATATATTTAAATAATTATATATATATATATCACAAACACACAAACATATTTTATAAATATATTTAATAAAAAGTGTATATATATATATATATATATATGAATGAATATAGATATATAAATAAGTATAAATATCATAAAATATAAGATAAAACAAGATTTGGGATGTAGTAAAGAGGTTCAAATTGAACAAGAATGAGATTGAGTCCAGCTGCACGCGCATGTGAACAGGTAGTTGAGCAGTAGAAAATCATTGACAAACAGGTGGTGCGAGCATTGAAAAAATTGGGTGCATGAGAGTGGGAGTGGGGGGGGACCTAAAAAATTGTTTTTTTTCAAATTTTAGCAGCACTAAAAAAAGAGATGACAAAGACCCCCTTTATCAGTGCTAAAAAAGGGGCTGCAAAAGGGTGTCCTTATAAATGATTTTTTAGCATTTATAAAGACACCCTTTATAAATGATTTTTTAGAACTAATAAATTTTGATGATTTTAAGGGCGCTTAACATGTCATCTATTTGTTATCCCTGACAAATCCTATTTCCAGCGATTTTAAAATCCTGATTTTCAATAATGTGACAAAATATTTTATGAAATATCAACTCCCTTAATCTCTAATTTTATTTCAGGAGACATCTTATATCATTCATACATTATTTGATACCCTGATAGTTCCCTTTTATTTTCTAATAATGCACTATTTTCTTATTCATAATTATGTTATTCTTATATATCTCAAACATATTTGATCAATATATGACATTTAATATTTATTCATAATAACATTTATATGTCCTTCCAAATAATACTATATCTTAGTCTCACAATCTGAATTTTACCGAGTCGATCATGCTTTTCAACATAGTACCAAAGGACTAGTCAAAATTCAGTGCACTACTACTTTATTCTAGTGAAGAAAAGTTATTATTATTATATAATAACAAATTTTCATACCCATTGAATCGTTAATCTATTAAACTATCAATCAAATGATACCTAAAAGATCCAAACTTGATTCTATTAAATCCAAGGAGAAATTAATAATCCAAAAAGAATTTGGGGGTCATATTTGAACCCATCACGCTTGGGGGTTCAATAGAGCATATGAGGGCATGGATATGCACTCTACAACCCATGAAATCACCCAATAAATCTTATGATTGGATAAACCTCCATTTTCCACATTGTAATTCTTATTTTTTAGTATCCATTTTGTTGGAATTATTAAATGGTGGTTCCACATCCATATCACATACCCCAACCATTCTATTTTTTGTTGCTCATAGCGATACGAGCCAATGATATGGTGACTTAGATCAACATATCCATTTCCATAGTTTTCATAATCGGTTCAGCTACCTATTCCTTTACTATCACTGTTTGATCACTTATATCATATCAAGTGTGGCAGGACACTATCTCTTTCTAAAATTTGGGCAACATGGTGTTCCCTACACCATCGAATTTGAGATCATCTAACACCCATTCTCCACATATAATCTGCCTCCACCTATGAATTTTTTTATGTTTCTTTAAATATTTTTATAAATAATACAAGGTTAAATGTTTTTTAAAGTAGAAAGTAAATTTGGAATCATCTATAGAGCATTTATGTTTTATGGAATGGTGGAAACATCGATGCTGCCTTTTCCACTGATCGACTAAGATCGATGACATGGAAAAGGTGTCACAGGAGATGCTGCCTTTCACCTAACCCCTATTAATAGGCACCCACCCCTCCCCATTCTCCTTATTCATTTGAACCCCTCTCTCTAACTCCAATACCTATCTCTCTATGATTTTATCTATGTTCTAAACTTTGTTCATGACATTTTTGGTGGCCTAAAAGGAGTTTCGAATTTTGTGAAGCATTATTTACTGGTATTTTTTCATTTTTTTTATAATTTTTTTATTATTTAGTTTTTTCGTTTTTAGTTTGATTTAAATATGATATTTAATTATTTTTTTTGTTAGTTAGATATAGTTTATAAATAATTAATATTAATAAATAAAATATTATTATTTATTTATGACTTTTGAGTAAAGAATTTATAATTAGTCTTAGTATTGGATTTGTTATTATTAGAAGATTATTATATTCTTTAACTTACTAGTTTATAAATATTAGTGACATAATTAGGAATTAATTTTATCTACATGATGAATAAATATTAATGAAATAATGATTTACTAATAATTAACTATTAAATATCTAATTTTTATCTAATTCTAAACTAACGACAAATCATTGGTTAATGAATGAATAAATAAGGATTAAAAATGATCAGATATTGATTAACATGGGCTTAACTCAGGAAAAAGTTTGGATCAAGTATTGGTTAATTAATGATTATATAATAATAAACTAATAATTAAATAATTATCAATAGTAATGAAAAAATAACAACTCTCAAGTACTTCAATATTAATTATGCAATGATTAATGATAGATTAATGAATGAGTAAGGTATAAATAATTTAGGATTAATTATTTTTTAACTAATTATTAGCTAATAAATATCTAATGAATAAAAAAATATTAACTAATGGTTAAAAAATTATTAAATAATCATTATATAAGTGTTAGATATTAATTTACTAATAATTAACTATAATGTAACTACTTAATATATATTAATTCTGAAATTATTAACTATTTATTAATGAATAATTAAGGAATAATTATTTTAGGATTAACTAATTCTTAACTAATGATCAGATAATAATTAACTAATGAATAAAAATGATTAAGTAATGAATAAAGAATGATTAAATGATAATAATTAATTATTAACTCCAAATTAATTAATAATTAATTATAAAGTAACTAGTTAATATCTATTAATTAAGTAATGATTAACAAGTGGTTAATTAATGATTAAGGAACAATTAATTTAGAGTTAATTAATACATTACTAATTCCTAATTAATTATTACATAATGATTAACTAATGAATAACAAATGATTAATGAATGAGTAAAGAACAATTGAATAATAAATACTTAATGTTATACTATTAACTAACTAATAATTAATTATAAAGTAACTACTTAGTATCTATTAGTGAAACATTTACTAATGAGGGATTAATGAATGATTAAGACATAATCAATTTAGGCTTAACTAATGATTAACTAATGATTAGAAAAAAATTAAGTAAAGATTGGCGAATGGTTAAGGAAAAGTAAAATAATGATTAACAAGTGATCAAAGAATTATTAATCAATGATTTAGTAATAATTAATATAGGATTAATTAATGATAAAGTAATGATTGACAACTATTAAGTAATGATTAACTGTTAATTAACCACAATCCAACTACTTAAAAAATTATTATATAGTAAATAACTAATAATTTACATTAAAGTAACTGTTTAATAACTATAATTTAACTAATGATCAATGAGTGTTCAACTAATGATTATGGTTTAGTTAACATTGGATTAATAAATTCATAATTAATAGTTAAGTAATGAATAACAACTGATTATCCAATGATTAAAAAAAGATTAAAGAATGATTAAAGAATGATTGGCTAATTATTAATCATTGATTAATTAATGATTATTCAATGATTATGGAATATCTACCTTAGAAATAATTACTGATACAGTAATAATTCAAAAATAATTAGTTAATTATTAACTATTAACTAACATTAAACTAACAAGTTAAGAACTATTAATTAACGACTGCTTAATGAATTATTAACTTATGAATAATGATTAATTAATTAATGATTTAAAAATAAATTATTAATTATCAATTTAGTAATATTTAATGCTTAATTTTGGATTAGGTAATATTTAACTTAGGATTAATTAATGATTAATTATTATTTAACTTTAAAATAAGTAATTAAGAATTATTAATTAGTGAAATATTAATTACTGGGGGTTTCTTGGGGATGATTCATGATGGACCACATAACCCCATTATTTAGTTGGGTGGATTATCTAAACTTGCAGTGGACCACAATGGATGGTGGGAAGAGACATCAATGACTGGTGGCTTCAACAGTGGATGGTCCATAGATGGTCGACGAGCGTGTGTGCACATGGTCTGTGGGATGATGTGACAATCACAACGGGTAGGGTGATGATGGAGGTTGTCATGTTTTTAGAAAGATAAATGCATTAGCTTGCTTTCTGAGAGACTACACTCAAAAAAGGTTGGCATTTGGAGTCAGGACGATAGTTTTGTTGGGGCAGGGTCCCTGAGACAAATTAACTAGGCACACAATATGCTGGAGTAGTATGAGCGATGGTCATAGTAGGCCTTCAGGTCATGGGCATCCAATTCAAATAACTTAGTTTACAAGCCATGATATAATGTGATTTAATGTCCTCTAAGACTATATTTCATGTATTGGTCTCCCCTTTCCCAGAAAAAAGAGGTGTTTCCTAGTTTAATAAAAAAAGGAGGGAATTCCATCCTACCTATGAAAAAACTAAAGATTTACTTATTATTAAATAATGAGTAGTTATTTATTAACTTCATATTTATATATAATTTACATTGGATCAAATATGTTTATAATATATGGATAATATCATGAAAAATTGGCTTAACTACTCACCTGATTTGTTACTCCCCATGATTTATATGATTCAAACAATTGTTGCAGACCTTGTTTGATACCCTCAATTAATATGTTTTAGTTGATTCACATTTTATTTAAAAACCATTGTGCATAAACTTAAGAAGATTAAAAATGAAGTATCTCTTGTTTCATGAAGGTGTACTAAGAGGGATTGGGGGTGTGGGGGGGGGGGGAATTAGTGTACACATGTTTTACGAATTTTCTTTTATTCACTTATACCCTTTTTTAATTCGAACATATGCACTTGTTAGAGTGAATGGATGTTCCCTCTTTAAAATCCAAATTATAACACAAGAATGTAAAAATGTAAATTGAAGAACTACACATAGTATTTTTACAAGGTTCACCCTCTATGTGGGTGACAACATCCTTTCTATGTTTGGGATGATCTAGGACACATATTCTATACAAGAGATTTATCAACAATTACAAGTTCATTGGTCAGGTATCACCCTGAAAACATTTTTGGTAGGTATGAACCTTTTAAAAAATTATACCGGTATCCAATGAGTTTTATATATATTGGAATCCCACCTTTCTGTCACAAAAAAAACACTTAACACATTGAGAAAGATAACAAGAACCTCAAGATTCCACTACAACATATAACCGATCTTCCTCTTCAAGCCAATGAAATAAAATGATTCTGCACTTTATCACATCAACTAAGGATATTCGAATTCCACATAATATATTAAATAACACAGTATGAAAGTCATATTGTTATATTTTTCTAAATTATAGAAGATATCACTTTTACATAATGTCAACGCAATATCAGATTGAATAATATAAGATTTCTAAATATACTACAAGCTAACTTATAATATGATTCTCTGAATTTAATCTCAAAAACATATTGCAAACATAACTTTAAATGTTTATTTAATGTTCCCCCTGCATGTAAAACTCAATTCATGATCTTATTTATTTTATGAATGTATTATTTCGTGTGAATACAAACACACACACTACATATACTGCCCTTGATTTTAGTGTTTTTATTCACATGCACAAACACAGTTCATTTACAAATTAGAACACCTCATGGGTACTATACGTTATATGAACATCGTCTTCATGAATTTATATTGAATAAATCATGCATATCATTCACTATTTACTGAATAAACATGAATTCATGTGCACTATTTTGTTTCTACTTCACAAACCACTTTTTCACACACAATGCCTATATTCTAAGCACAAGCATCATTAATTTGCATGTTCTTCCTCCCTTGTGCACACCTAGATTTATGTTTACTCCCTTATACCTTGTACACACTATTACATTTAATTTAAGATAGATTTTCACTATTATACACTACACGCTACTCAAATCTTACAAGATATCTAGCCACAAATTCTACATGAAACACACTGTCTCAAGTATGAGTATGAAGCCTTCTCAAAAATGTCATGAAAACCATGTATTATTTTAATTATATTCACATAACTATGTAATACACTTTATTCACACAAGAATGAGTATGCATGGATTCTTGATGATCACCATTCCATCTAGGGAGACATTCATCAGGCTACCCCAATTAGATGCATGGAAAAAAATTATTTATGAACCACTCGCTACAAAAAAACAATGGTTAATAGAGGTTTATTCATGGAGGTTATAATAAACACTGAAAAAACCCTGATTAAAAAATATATATCATATAGAAGATGTTTCATAAAACAACTGTGATAATTTTTTATGTTTTCAATTTGCAGAAATTTCATTTAAATAGTCGTTAGAAATTTTTAAAAAACCCTCAACCCTCTCCCTCCCCCACACTATCTGTGCTACCCCAAAAACTTCCCACACCTCCCATGAACTCCTCCTCTACTCACCCCAATAGTGACCCTTAGCCTATTCCCCCTTTCCCCCACCCCTCTTCCTCTCTTCTCCCCAGCGGTGACCCCGATCCTGCAACCCCAAGCCCATGACCCTAAGACCACGGTCCGCGACCCCAAAACCCACCCTATAAACCCCCCCACTCTAAAATACTCTTCAACAAGCTCACTAGGGATATGAAGCATCCCTTTTAACCTCCCTCACCCAAGATTGGTTCCCCTCTCCAGGAGAGATGCACACCCCACCTCTGAGATCCCTCTACCTAGCTCAAATCCCCTCCACGGTGACAATGTAGATACCCCTAAAGGTTGCATCATCCTCACCCTAATGGTCTAATTGAGTAGTATTAGATGGAATATAATGGGTGATAAAAATAGCATATAAATTTCTTATTCATTGGAAAATAATTATATATGTAATTTTGGGTTATAATGTGTTATTTGGATTTTTTAGTTAGTTGTTTAGAGTTATAATAATAATTAATTTGGGTTATGTTATATTAAATTAAAAAAATAAATTTGTTTATGATATATGTTGGTCATAAAATCTACATAGCTCATAATTTCATGGTTTATATTTGGTATTAATTAATTCCACTTTGTTTCATATATATTAATGCCTCAGATTTCTAATAGATACATAATTGATTATATTTTCCAACTCATAACCAATTGGTGGTAGGGTTTGGGGTCACACATGGTTTCATCACCAACCCTGTTAAGGTCTCTAGGATAGAGGACTTGAAAAAGAGATATTAGACCCTTTCTAAATTTAATAGAATGCTTCATGCTTTATGAATATGGGTGAAGTCATTAAGTTTAATAAAATATATTGAATAATGATACAGTACTTAGGGTCATGTTTTATATTCATGATAATCAACTGTTGATTTTGGTAACTGGAACAACCAATATAGTTTCATTAATTTTATTTAAACAAACATTATTTTTAATAAAACTATTTATAGTCTTTAGTTTTCTTTTTTTTGAGTCAAAAGACTTTTTTTATCATTTTATATGAAAATCACAATAGAAATTATTCAACTCTATGTTAACATCATGTTTTTTATATTTAGTTGAAATTTAAGGAACATCCAATTTGATGTTATGTTAACAGAGTTGATTTATATAATTCATGGAACAACATGAAGTCACAATAAACTATTTCAATATATTATAGACATATATAGTTGAATATTTTGGGTATGCATGATATATCACAATATCCAAATAATGTATACTTTTCATTCATATTTTTTAAGGGGTGGTCTTGGTCTTAGTTAGATCATGGGAAATGGTCTAGACATTGATCGATGTAGCTAATTTTTCATTGGAATGAACCCTACTTAGTTACAAAACTAGGTTAGAATACACTATTATCTTTCATTTGATTCATCTCAATCATCTATGCAAGTGATAAATAGTAATTTATTTAATTCATATTTTTTTATTAGAGGTTTAGTTAGAAAAAATTCATTATTTGATTGATCCCATTTTACTTTAGAGTTGTTATGAAAGAGTAAATGGTAAAGTTAGATGATATTTAATTGTGATTTTACTTTATTTATTACAAATTTATATATTTATATCTAAATGTATAGGGAGAATAAAATTCAATGCATATGGATAAAAGACGGATTAATTTTCCTCAAAACACACATCGATATGCGAAGGGTTTGGAAGAATTTTTAGATTATTAAAATGAAATATAATCAGTTGATGGGGGAATAAAATGTCTTTGTCCTAATTTTAAATTCAATAGATGGTTGAATATGAAAAATTTATATGAGTATTTGATATTGAAGTAGTTCCCTGATCGATATGTATGTTGGATTTGGGAACGTGAATCAAGTGTTATGGAATGTCTAAATAACGAAAATGCATTAAATGAATTACAAAGTGACTCAGTAGAGGATAATTAAGTTCAAAATTTGTTAAATGATGCATTTTGTTTTTCAGAACACAATGTAAAATATTTCAATAGATCAACAGAACCTTTAGTCGATCCTGAGTAGGTTAATCTTACTCAGAAAATTAGCAATAAATAAATGATTTTTATGAATTATTTGAAGAAGGAAAACAAGAACTATATGAACTGTGTTAAATCTATTCAATGTTGTATTTGCTACTTATATTGAATAAAATCAAGTGTCTTTATGGAATTATTGACAATTCAATGTCCATGATTTCAGAGTTGCTTCGTGATGCATTTAATGAAGAAAAAATCCCTCCATCATTACATGAGATAAAGAAATTCATCAACAAACTTGGACTTGATTATACAAAGATATATGAATTCCCTAATGATTTCATGATTTACTAGAGAGAAGGGTTTGACAAGTAAGAATATGTAATATGTCATACAAGAAGATGGAAGTTAATGAACAAAAGTGAGTGTATAAAACAATGTCACCCAGGAAGAAAAAGTATAATAAAACCCCTATAGTGGTATTGCAATACTTTCATCTGAAAAATGCTCTCAATGATTATTCATGTCATCTAAGACTACAGACGACATGAAGTGGCATGCTCATGATAGTAATGACAGATAGATGAGACATACAAAAGATTCAAAATCACATAATATGTTTGATTTTGTAGATCTATATTCTTAATTGGATCCTAAGAATATATGTCTAGGATTTTCTTATGATGGTTTCAACCCTTTTGGTACTTTAGGAAATAATTATAGCATTTATCAAGTTGATTTGATCCCCTAAAACCTACCTCTATGTGTGTGTATGATGAAGACTTATTTCATTACTTAGATGATTATTCCTAGAATGAAAAATTATGTAAATTAAATTGATGTATACCTTCAACCTCTAATCAAAGAATTGCAATTATAACAGGATGATGGCATGGAAACATATGATTCATCAATGAGGCAACTATTCAAAATAGATGTTTATTTAATGTAGACAATTAGTGACTTTCTTGGACTAGGAAATTTATCTGGTTTGAACACTCATACTACTTTTTCTTGTCTGTTTGTAATTTTGATTTTGAGTCTCAACAATTACCTCATAGAAGAAAACGGTGTTTTATGTGTCATTATTGATTTCTTGATGCTTCTTATATATTTAGGTGTAACAAGACACGGTTCAATGGAGACATTGAAATGATAAAGTCTCCTAAGGTGTAATCTGGTTTAGAAATCCTGAAAAAATTAATGAATGTCACTATATAATTTCGAAAATGGAATTAGTTTAAAGATGGGGAGAAAAGGGTATGAGGTATAGTATCCAAAGAAGTTAGAACACAACAATAGATAAAAAATAGTATATTTTTCATACTTATTAAGAGTTCAATTTTATACATAATAATCATTATGTAATGCATATAGAGACGAATGTCAGTGATAATGTAAATTTTACAGTGATTAAAGAGATGGGTAAATTGAAGGATCACTTTAATGCTACTAAGGATTTGGAGTCAATGAATATATAATATAGTTTAAGGGAAAATGAGAATAGGAAGTATCCTTCAGCTATTTGTATAATGAAAATCATGAGAAAGACGTATTCCGTAGAACTTTAAAGAATTTAAAAGTTACAGATTGATATTCAAGTAGTATATCAGTGTTCATTGACTTAAAATGGAAAAAGTTACATGGATTTAAATGTAATGAATCACATAGTTTTAGGGAGTAGTTTTTCCATTGGATTTGTATAATACATTATCTAGAAAAATTATCTATGGTTCTTATTTAGTTTTGTACCTTTTCCTGAGATTTGTTTTGTAAAAACTCCATATCTAACCATGATTGATAAACTTAAAGAAATATTGTTTTGACACTATTTCATTTGGAGATGTTATTTCCCCCTTCATTCTTCACAGTCATGATGCATTGTATTGTTCATCTTGTTGAAGAAGCTAAACATGGTGGACCAGTACACTATCGAGGGATGTATAAAATTTAGAGTTATGTTGATATGTTTTTATTTTTATGGATGAATTTGATTTTCTCAAATCATTGTGTAATTTTTTTAATATGTTTCAATTTTTTTCATCAGATACTTTGGTTATTTGAAATCATATGTGAGGAATAAAGCTCAACCAAAACGCTTTTTTGATAAATTTTACATATCTATAGAGTTGTTGACCTTATGTTATAGGTATTTTTATGGGATTATGACTAAATTCAATCATGTTGAACATGATGACGACATCTCCCCTAATTCTTGTTATAAAAATTTTTCATTGATATTTCCAACTATTGGATGACCAATTGAAAAGGGGGCGAATTTTACACTGACTGAATTTGATTTGCAACAAGAACATAGATATATTCTACTAAATAGTTTTATTTTGGATACGTTTATTAAATAATTGCGACTGCAATCAAAGAGGTGACTAAAGGTTTGATCTCAAAATGAGATGGAATTAAAAAAAGTTGTTTATAAGGAGCTTGTCAAATCGTTCAATCATTATGTAAGTATATAATCATATAAATATTATTGACATCAAGCTGAAATGTCGAATGATTTGATTATTTGGATCGATTCTCTCTAAGGAATTCTAAGAGATGTAATGCCTACATTATTCATGGTTTTAGGTATCGTAATATTTATTGTGAAGAAGACTTGAAAACTCAAAATAGTGGTGTATTTACATTTTCAGTGGTGGGATACCATGGGAATCTAATTGATATAATTGAATTGAATTGTCAGGGAATGTTTTAAGTTATCTTATTCAAATTTCAGTGGGTCAACATTGATAGAGGTATAATGAATGATTCATTACATTTTACTTCTATCAACTTCTCTCACTTGATGGATACCAGTGAGCATGTAGAGCATGATCCATTTTTATTAGCTTTACAAGCGAATATATTTTATTTTGTGGATGATGAAATACCTGAAGGTTAGATTATTGTTGGGCACTAAAAGGAGAGTGAATTATATGATATGGGTGATAAAGATCAATTGGTTCTTTGTGATAGTGAACCTCATCATCCAAAAAATATTAAATAGTTTTCTCTTGAAAATATAAAAATAGTTGAACCTGCAAGAGAGGCTGAAAATGATGGACTCGTCAAAATGGTGGTTGATATTAATGAAGATAATGAAGATGAAGATAATTAAATGTATAAATTGGTAATGATATTATATTAAAATTTCTTATTGATAAGTGTTTCATACATATATACATTGTTCTAGTTTTTTTCTATAAAAAACTTTTTGTATTGTTTTTTATATATTTAATATACCTTAACCATTTGAAATTCCGGAATGTTGAAGAAAAAATCAGGATTCAAACCGATCGATATCTTAGAGCATGCCACCACTACCATCATTTAATTTGGAGCTTACTTATTCCATTGTACCCAAGACTAATAGTGAGCCAGCCATTTCCACAGATGTCATTTGTAGCCCACCACCTGATTCACCTCCAGTGATGGAGAAGTTTTTCACCCTCAATCTAGGGGATATTGGCGGGTTAACATTACTATTATGTATGTAATTTTTCAAAAAAAAAACATTATATATTTTTAATTATTTAATGCATTTTTCAAATAGATAATTATTGGAGGCATATTCGTACATCTTGAAAAAATATGGTATTTGATATTCAATTATAGGTAATATTAATTAAACATTCCTTGATAACTAATTTAAATGACATGAGAAAATTTTGTAATGTACCAAAAAAGTGTTATATTATTTATTTATATATGTTTTTTCCATTTTGATGTCCCTAACTCCATGTCAGGACCATGGACTTTGCAAATAACACATACACTATATAATGAAAACTAAAATTACACTTTTATATAGAAAACGAAAATTGTGAGTTATACCAACCACATATTGTACCTTATTGACATGTGTTTGATTTTTATATGTCCAAAATAAGTTATAGATCATTATCCATAAGTTTGAAACCCATCTGAGATCATTTCCTCAATTTTGACTAGGCAAACACTTAGGAAAGGTACAAAAACATTTAAAAACTTAATTGGAGAGGTTAAAACAAAAAAAATGGTATTATATTTCTATAAAATTAGGGTACAATGATGATATATTTAATTTTGAAATGTAGGAACACATGCAACTTCATTTCAAATGATGGTTTTCCCATTATGGAAATAAACATGTTTTTAGTGTTTTAGAACACAAAACGTGCATGGAGTAGTCAATACCAGAAAAATGACACAATATTTTCCATAAATTAGGGGGAAACAACAATGCATTTAATTATGAAATATAGGAACCTATGACACATTATTCCGAATGATAGTTTTCTATCATATTCTTAAATACGTTTATAGTGTTCTAAAACAATGAAACATGCATGGAGTGGTAAAATCCATACAAATGATGTTGGATTTTCCTTAAATAACAGTAAAACGACTATAAATATAATTTTGAAATGTAGGATCCGACAACACATCATTCTAAATGATGGTTTTCCCATTATAGAAAAAAATGCATTTATATTATTTTAAAACACTAAATCAAGCATGGAATGGTCAAAACCAGACAAAAAAAACATAGGATTTTCTTATAATTAGGGTAAAATTACCAAAAATTTAATTTTGAAATGTATGAACTGACCACTCATCATTCCTAATGATAGTTTTACCTTTATGACCATAAAAACCTTTTTAGTGTTTTAAAATACTAAAATAGGCATTGAATGGTAAAAACTAGAAAAACAAATTCATATTGTCCTAAAATCAAGGCAAAATGACCATACATTTAATTGTGAAATGTAAAAACCGAAGGCATGTCATTCCAACTGAAAAGTTTCCCTTTATGGCCATTAACACATTTTTAGTGTTTTAGAACACTAAAACATGCATGAAATAGTCAAAACCAAGATAAATTCATCACACTATCCTGAAATAAATGAAAACCCTTGATATAATTAATTGTAAAATATAGGAAGTGATGACACATAATTTTTAGGGATGATTTTCTGATTATGGTTTTAAATGTGTTTTTAGTGTTTCAAAACACTAAAACATGTGTGAAATGGTCAAAACCTAGAAAACAACATTGGATTCTCCATAAATCAAGTGAAAACCATGGATTTGTTGTTTTTGACATGTACACACATACCAAAAATCAATCTTACATGCGGTGTGATCAGAATTTCTCAGTAAACAGCTACGAATGGTTGAAAATCCTTTAAAAATAGGAGTCATGGGATCAAAACCTAGAAAAAACATTGTATTTACCTGAAATTTAGGGACAACTACCATAGATTTAATTGAAAAATATAGGAACCAACGACTCATCCTTTTGAATGACCTTTTTTCCAATTATGGCCATAAATATGTTTTAGTGTTTTAAAACACTAAAACCTGAATGGAACAACCAAAACTAGAAAAAAATGTCTGTTTTTTCTAAAATCATGGTAAAACCACCATAGATTTGATTTTTACATGTAGTATTTGACTACACATCATTCTGAATGACTATTTTCCAATGTGACCGTAAATGAATTTTTAGTGTTTGAAAACACAAAAATGTGTGTGCGATGGTAAAAACTAGGAAAACTATGTAATATTTTCCTAACAACAAGGGAAAATTAATATATATTTAATTATGAAATATAGGAATCAATAACACATCATTCTGAATGATGGTTTTTAAATTATTGACTAAACATGTTTTTAGTGTTTTAAAACACTAAAACGTGCATGGAAAATTCAAAAACAATAAAACAACCACTAATTTATTTTAATTCATGGGAAAACCACTGAATATATAATTTTGAAATATAGGAATCGATGAAACATCATTTCGAATGATGGTTTTCCCATTATGTCCTTAAATGGGTTTTCAGTGCTTTTAGAAATTAAAATCGGCATGGAATGGTAAAAATAAGGAAAAAACCATCAAATTATCCTGAAATCATGGGGAAAATACCATAAATTTAATTTCAAAATGTAGGAACTGAGGATACATAATTATGAAGGAGAATTTTACCATTACACCCATAAATGTGTTTTTAGTGTTTTAAAACACTAAAACATGCGTGGAATGGTCAAAAGAAGGAAAATGATTTCAGATTGTCTTAAAATTTTGGAAAATGACCATAGATTTTATTTTTAATTTTAGTAATTGATGGAACATCATTATGAAGTACAATTCACCCATTAACACCATAAATGCGTTTTTAGTGTTTAAAACACTAAAACTTGCATGGAACCATCAAAACCATAGAAAATGTCCTCAGATTTATATAAAACCATGGTAAAATCACTACTTAATTTTTTTGAAATATAGGATATTTTGTGATATCAAAACCATTAATAAATTATTTAATAAATTTCAAGTACACCACACATCGCTCTAAAAATAAATTAGAATATTTACCTATCCCTTTTCTGTTTCTAGTGTTGAATATTATCTTAAATAAGTATGTTTATATTTTAATTTTTTTCATTATATATTATTTTTTAAATGTTAAAATTCCCTCTATTTTATTAATAAAATAAAAAATTCAATGTACATCATTTTGAATATATTCTTTGTATTTTCTCATTCACATTTTTGTTTCTAAATGTTCTTGTTATCATTTTAGGTAGAAGATAACAGAAGTAGGTATGAGGTTGACTATTCCAATCCATGTCATTTTTTGAAGGAATTTATGACGGTTTTTAGTCTTTCTGGTATGTTAGAATTTTATCAATTATTCTACTATAATGAGGATTAATTATATTTAGTTTTAATGTCTGTTTTATCTTTTGTTATAGATGATGAGATGAAGTGGTTGGTTTCAGTTGATGAGATGATGTGTAGGAAGAAAGATCAATTGGAGGTCATGAAATTGATATATATTTGACGTGGTTTTTTTTGACATATTGTTTATGTATATATTAATTATCGAGTTATTGGTTGATGAATGGGTGATTGAGTCATAGGTTATGATGACAGTGAGTGTTTGTATGGTTGTGGATGTGTGATGTATTAATGATGGGTTTATCATATAATTATGTTTTAGTTTATAGAAATTAATTTTTTTTATATTTATTATATTTAATTAATTTTTTGATTAAAAATCATAATAGATTTTGCAGTGGTTTGTTGTAACCACCAATGAAAATAGATTACTAAATGTATTTATTGGTAGATCATATTAACCACCGTTAAAAATAACCACCACAAAATTATTTACAGTGGTTATTTTTATTTTATTTTTATTTCCATAGGATATTTTTTAATTAAAACACCACAAATAATTAAACAAAATTCCACCACTAAATTTTCCTAAAAATGACATTAAAAAACCATATCACAATAAAAAAACCACCGCTAGTTCACTAGTGACCATGAAATACAAGGTTGTTTTATTAACCTCCACTATAAAATTAGGTGGTGGTTTTTACTACCTCTATACCAATAAATAAGTTCCTCTAAACATCATTTTTTAGTGACTACGAGTGTTCTACGCACATGTCATGTGCCTCACCGGTTCCCTTCTCCATCGTGCAAACAGAAACATAGCATTACCTTTGTCCTTCACAAACTATATCATTTTCGTGCATCTACTTTTTCTTTTGGATCTCCCAAAATACTCTTTTTATTATCATACAACAATTGATAAATATTGGAGAAATTTATAGATATAATTCCACCAACTCAAAACATGCACACAACCATACTTCTCACGTTACACGAATTTGAAAAATCATTGTCACCGAAAATTCATTTTTATCAAAAATATAACTCAATAGTTTTTATTAATTGAATCACGCAAGAATCATTTCATGGTATTTAAATAATGATATAATCATTATAATGGTTAGATGGTGTTATGAAGGATCAACCTGATCATCCAGTCATTGAGACATGAAGAAAACTAGGCACAAAGATCTCCTCTGACAACTCAAGGAAGAAGAAAATCATGGTGAATATTGAACGGGCCCAATTAAATTGATTGATAATGTGGGTTATATCCATGTTTCTAAAACTTAGTTACAATACATCATATAAATTGAATCCCACATCGAAATAAATTCCATTCCATAATCCCTTTATAAGATAAACCACATCACTACCCAGCCAAAATTGGATGTTGGTCTGGCCTCCCCATATGTGTCAGCACTGCCCCATGTCGGCACTCTCTCATGCTGATGTGAAACCTCATATGGTGTCTCCATAGTTCTCCCAGGCACCCTTATGTCTGTTCTCATCCAACCATTATCCCACGTGTTGTCTTGGTGCAGGGTGGCTCCCTTAGCCATGGTTGACCCTCTAGGGTACCACATAAGGCATGGGTCAAGATGGCTATGTCCAACCAGTGGGATGGATTTAATTTTGTGTTAGTAATAAATAGAATATACTTTTAAAAAATCTATGTTTTCTAAATGACCTTCAAGAGTTCTAAAATATAATAATTCCAATCCAAATACCATACTAATTCCAAATCCAACATGCTCTAAACCTAAACCACACTTATTCTCTATTAAGAATTCAATCGTAAATTCTTCCATTATTGTAGACACCGTATGAACTGAAACAATGATTGAAACATGTCTTTGGAACTAATTATAAAATCTAAAATTTTCATATTTAATGTTCTTTGGCCCTGGTGCTTTCTCGGTTGCTGCACTACTTGCAACAGGACTGTGAGTCCAGTGCATTGCAGCAGGACTGCTTTTCAGCAGGGAGATCTAACTGCATTTACCTTTTGTTTTCAATGTATGTTTTTTTGTTTCTTTAAATTTCAGAGGGTGTAAGCGCATTAAACCTTTAGATTTACATGTAACCCCCCTTTTTTGATTCAATAAATTTCTTGGACATGAACTCGGAAACCAGTTCATGTCAACTTTCAAAAAAAAAACCACCAATTTATTTATGGGACAGAATTAAACTTATCTCATTTTTTAATAACTAAAATTTTCTTCTTCATTACTTAAATATCCCAATTTTATATGATATTTCAATTATTATAAATTCAAATTAATATTCTTTAGAGAAGGAAAAAAATCACATTTCTTAAAGTAACGATTCTTTAATTAATCAACTCTGAGTCTATATTGGAAAACCTAGTGTAGAAAGCAAGAGTGATCAATTCAACTTATCTAATGTTGTAATATCTAAAATGAGTCTTACTTTTGAAAATGATAATTAAAGTTGAAATAATAGTTTGATATTATCTAAAGATAAATCTATTTCAAGCTCATTAAAATAGGAAACCATTCTTTGATAAGTTTCTATTTTTACTAATATTTTGTAATCTACAAGTATAGGTTCCAAAAATAATTCTGGTGAAACTTGGGTAATAAGATTGAAGATAAATACCCCATATCATTAAAGGTGGATATGAATAAGAGTGTGAATTATCATTCCCTAGAAAGAGATTTGATGAAAAATCACATTATTCAAAATCAATAAGATTTCAAAACTATCCAAGTTTTAGTGAAAAGGAGTAAATAAATATTTTTAGCTATTCTCAATGAAGCTATAAATTGGGGAATTAAGATATTTATTATTTTCATAATTTCTCAATACAAGATAATTATATAAGGAAAATATAAAGGGAGTGAGGGAGATATGATATAAAGATAAATCATATAGAATTGAATCATAATTCATAAATGAAGAAGAATATATATATCATTAAGAGATTGGAGTTTTTTGAAGAATTCCAAAATTATTTCAAAAAAAGTGGTCATAGTTATGATGAGTTCTAATATTTACCAACTATAAACTTTGAATTTTCTGATATGATGAAAATACCACAACAAATGCAGAGGAAACAAACAAAGGAGAAAATTATTCTTTTGGGTATAGGTAGTAAATTATTTTTAGAAAAACATGGAGTAAACTACACCAAATAGGAATGATGATTTGAACATCACACTCACAAGAATATTCTTCTACTGTGCAAGAAGATTCCATAAAATTGATCTTTGCAAATATGTCAAAATTTTCAATGCTAGTGGAAGCAAGCTAAAGAAAAAAATGAAAAAAATCACAGAAAAAAATAACAACATTGATTTGATGAAAAATAATCAAGATGAAAATTTTTAATTTTATGAGAGGTTTTCTAGAAAGGATAACCCTATGATTGTTTGTAATTTTTGTGGAAGGTGAAAAATATTAGGAAATATTGCCAAAAAATACATGACATGATTTTCAGAACAAATAAAACTACTAACGAACAAAGGAAAAGCACCAATGTATTCTTATGTTAAAAATGATATTGTGAAGAATGATTCTGCACAAAATAATATGTCTGAGCATGTACCCAATGAACACTAAGTTATATGTACAAAGTAGTTGTAATTTTCAAAGAAGTTTGAATAGGAACATAAGAATGAAATTACACTACTTATCAATGTGAACAATCAAAAATCATACAAGGTGAATGATGAAGACATCAAGAAGTCCATGCTATCATTAAATGATAGACTTTTTAATGTCAAAGATGGTGAAATTATGATGAGTTTTCTTAAATCTGAATTTCAATTAAAAGGAGTATCTGGGATGAGAAATAAATCTCATCCATGATAAATTAACTGAAAAATTATTAAAGAACCACCTTATTCCCATATATATTCTGTTTCTATTTATTCTATGAAGGGAATTAAGGTTCGGAATATATGCATAGGATTATGGAAGATAATATTGCTGTGAAAATATTATATAGTATTTAGGATGTTATCGATCACATGAGTTCTTTATTTAAATTAGTGTTAAAAATTATCACAGAATTTATTCTTGAATAATGAAAATCATGAAGAAGAAGATGGATGAAGGTCATCCCTCAAGGGGGACCAAATATATACAACTATTAGAGTTGAATATCTAAACTGGTATCAAATAAATATTTGAAGTTATGGTAAGAAATTTATATGATGATTTAAAATTATGTAATTAAATCTTGTCATTAAAAAAGTATTTTCTTCTTTCTTAATATATATGATAATTCTAAATCAGATCATGGAGAAACTAATAATTTGATGATGTAAGTAAAATTTGTGGATAAAGGGGAAGTATATTATTATAGTTAAATGATTTTAAACTTCTTTTCAAGATTAAGGTTGGATATTAGTTGAATATATTTTGAACAACCCCTTAAATAACATTTCAAAGATGACATCATATTCAAAAGAAATCACAAATAGATTTTATGTCTAAATTGATCACTCTTGTTTTATATATTGAGTTAGACCACATAGAATTGTATATGATTAATTAATAGACCACTGATTTAAGAAAGGTTATGTTTTTCCCTCTCCTAAGAAGATCAATTTTAATTTCCCTTATGTGGCATCTCTTATGAAATGAGAAGATTAGGGAGAGATTAAGAAAAGATCAGTTATTCTAGAATGAGATAAGTTGAATTCTATCCCATACATATATATTTAGTTTTAGTTTTGTTCAAGGGTTAGAATAAAACATTTAATTTCAAAGTGGAATGGGTATTGACAACAAATATAACAAAAATCTTACTTTAATCAATTTGGGTGCATCAAAATTTTTTATTATGAAATAATAGTTTTATCTTTTAGGATAGAATAATGAGTTCTGAAATTTTTGTAAAGTAATTATTATGTGGATATATATGCAATTAAATCCTATTTTGGACACTAAAATTGGATGTGGTTGTGGGAAATAGTTATCTACAAGTCACAACCCTAAAAAGAATGATTGAGCTCGACTCAATCATCATCTAGTGCATGATAATGGGTTTGCTGTAGAACTATTTTAACACCCTTGAGGGATATTCTTTAAATGATTCACATTCTATTTATAACCCACTGAACATACATTTAGGTAGATTAAAAATTGTACTATGGAACATTAGTGTCATATTTCGAGATAATAGAATATGTTCTAAATTTTTTCCAATGGTTACATGGTGCCATGATGAAGTTATATATTGAGGACTCTAGTGTATATTAGAAATGTCTAATTATATGAAGACATAGACATACAATAGTGTTTGGAGAATGTCCATCCCATGAAAATAATGACAATCCCTATAGATTAGTAGAAGAACACCTAATTGATCTCCTAGATAGACAGAAAAATCAGGTGGATGATGAGGATGTTTCTAATAATGGAATAGAAGGAGACAACATTGATGATGAAGATGAAGCTATAGAAGCTGGGGATGAAGTTTCTAGAAATTAAGTAGTTGTATAGAAGCCTATGTGCATATTAAATCATCCACCACTCTTTGAACATTGGTTAAAAGTAATGACACATTTTCGTAAATTTTTCTACAATGTTATCACACATACAAATGAGTTTCCTAGAGTCATAGAGGGTATATTTAGTGATATGGACAAAACATTATATGTTTTAATAAATTTTATTAGTGAATATGCAATGAAAAACAAATAAAAAAGATTTCATATTGAGATACACTATAGATATTTTGTATAAGAATCAAGAATTAGAAAATACATCATAGAGTGTGATAAATATGGGAATTATTGTAGATTATTCTTGAGGGTGAATCTAGACATTTTATTATGGTCAGGTAGAATTTATAAGATTGAGGCATCTTTTAATTGTGTTCAACCAAACTTGACAAAAGATCATAATTCCTTAGATACTAAATTTTTGACATCTGTTATCATTTAAAGGATTAAGAGATTTAAAAATGGGCCAGTATCCCTTGTATAGGAAAGGATAGAATAATATTTTGGTAAAATAATTCATATAATAAGGCAAGGATAGGAAAGAAGAAGGAAACTGTCAAGGTCAATGGTGATTGGGATGACTCGTATCGGGTGTTTTTATAATTACTACCCATACCGAGACACAATGATAAAGTTTCCTTCTATCATGATATGCAGGAACATGTGGCTCAATATAACCAATTTGATGCATATCATGTCATATTTCATCTGTTTTTAAGTGACATCCTTCCATGTATTTCCGCATTTTATTTCTGAAAGTAGTTCCTAAAATTGACAGGGCATTTCTATACAGATAATACACAAGCATATTGGTGATTACGGTAACCCAAGATGGAAACCATTCACCTATGCTGCATTCATTTTCTATTATGGATTGGGAAAATTATGAATAATGGAGTTGGTTTTTGGAATGTATCAATAACCATTTCTCCCACATTCAGGGTGTCAGTTTGATATCTAATAATCATCAGAAAAAACAATTAATCTATCAATTTAGATTTTATTACATAGAGACCCCTTAATTTAATTCATAAGTACTACATCAAATACATAGGTATAAATGTATGAAAAAAATTCCATGATGAAACTATGGAAAAAGAAATCAAGAGGATTGGTATACAATTACTTTCTTATTTTTTTCTATTTAAATGTAATGATAAAATTAATTTATATGAAATATGATCAATTCTATGTATCATATGATTTGGATAATTTTTTTTGAATAGATATTAGAAGAAATCCATATGGATTATCAGGGAGTGTATGTTTATATGATTTGAATTCCAAAAAAATGGACATTGGAATATGATATGGTGGATAGGTACAAGCACTTGAAGACAAGCATTGTGGGGTGCATCAATGTATTCACCAAGGGTATTTACAAGTTACCTATAACCGTCCTAGTTTGTGAGTAATTTTATAGTTGTGTCCTTAACTTTGTTGATAGAGAAAGATAAATTCTGAATGGGATTAATTATTGGATAAGGTACCGAAGATACTTTCAATGTGAGATTGAAAATATAATCAAAGAAGATTATGCTTATTGAGTGCACCTTATCTTTAGATAATACTCTCGATGTTAAGTGAAAGAGTGTCTGGACCCCATCACATGTTGTAGCAGTTGATTCGTGGTTATATTATTTTAAGTGAAGCAATGCCAATGTGGAAACATCATAACGTTGAATTATCCATGAAACTATACCATTGCATCACATGCCTCTACAAACATATCATGGTAAGTTTATGTTGTTCCAATGTACCGATTAGACACCATTTGTAACTACTATGCTGCACTGTGGATGCCTATTTTGGTGTTTCAATATTTCCCAATATCTGAAGACTATCCAATATTGGTACCTAACATCAACAGGTTGAAAAAAAATGGAGAACGAAGGACAATAGGATGTGGAATAGGATGGACTATCCTCATGAATATGGGAAACGTTTTAGATGTGATATAAATCCTCAATAAGGCAATAATAGGAAAAAATTCCATAACATTTCTAGATCAAGTTCACACTCTCGCCCACAATGACATATTTCATCCAATGTGATCTTTTCATATTATAAATTACATGGTGTTAATATAGAATCCTTCATTTTCTATAATTCTATGAAATTTACAAATACTTTTACTATCAAATAATTAATACTTGATAAATTACACAACCATTTACAAAAATGACACACAAGATAAATATTCCTAAATGTTACTTAATTTCAATAAATAAAACTTTCTCTTATATAACTCCCTTCCCTTTATAATGATTTTAACATGATAATTTTTTTTACGTCATACTTTGGTTTTTATAATAAAACATTTTTATTTATATTACACAGAATATGAAAAGTACATGTGAGATGACATGAAAGTATACTCAAATTATTCTAAGATACACCATAAAGTAAGCATGCTAGAAAATAACCATGAAATATACCATAATGTGATAAATCATTCCTAAATGAAAAATTAGACCATTTGGGATATAACCTATTGGTATACATGATGGACATAAAATAAAGACTCAACCTATATTATGGATCCAACCGATATAACCTATGTGTGCACAAATCTATTTTTTAAAGTAAAACCCCTTTAAAAACATGAACTTATTCAAAGATGAATTGAGGGAAAACAAGTCTCCTTAGAAAATGGAAATCCAGAAAATGAAATCTAAAACTCCCCAAGAATGGACCAAGAAGAGTGTGATCCATGAATCCCAGTAGGATATGACCATGGATCTATTTAAGGATTTTATACATTCAAACCCATAAAATACTATTGGGCAAAAATCCCTCAAGGTATCATTGACACATTTTTGAGGTGATTGTGTTTGTTGACAAAGTGGACATATGAGTAGTGATTGTTGACAAAGAAAAACTATGACATACAAATTTGTTGACAAAGAGGATTTCATGATGGAATGTTGAGTTCAAGAGTTGAGTTCAACGATCCATGTTTGATTCAAGAACGTCGATAAAAGGAATGGATGATCTGGAGGCGGTACAAAAGAACAGATACAAGGTGGCGCTGTTTTCCAGTGTTTGCCAAATTTTTGGGCCTGAAAATCGGCAAATGGAGAAAAGTGTTTTTGGCAAAGGGACTTGCGCGCCGAGGACTTGGAGAATAGGAAACTTGCGCGCCATATGTTTTTCAAGATCATAAGATCAAAATATGGCAAAGGAAGTAGGTTTGAGCAAGTTTGGGAGTTGGTCGCAAAAGTATCCAAAAGAACAGAAGACTTGCGTGCTGAAACTGGGTCGCACAGGGTGGTCAGATTGCCTATAAATACTGGACCACCCCTCTTCATTCTTTACCGGAGTTCAAATCTTTGAGAAATCAGAGCTCCCGTCGCGCAGGTGTGGTGGTCGCGCAAGTGGTGTGTGTGGTCGCGCAGGTGGGACTTGCGCGCCAGAGGTTGAAGTTGTGTGCCGTTGTTAGAAGTTGCGCGCCGGTTGGCAGTTGTGCGCCAATATTGGTTTGGGCGTAAAAGGAAGAGAGTCGCGCAAGTTTGGAGTTGAAGAAGCTTGTGTCGCGCAAGTGTCAGAGGAGGACTTGCGCGCCTGTTGTGACTTGCACGCCGATACTTGCGTGTCGACGTAGACTTGCGCGCCAAGTAAGGTTTTGTTCCAGTAGTGCTTCTCGGACTGCGTGGAAGCTGGTACGTTTCCCGATACCTTCGGTGCAAAGAGATATTCATCTACGGGTGAAAGTTGTACTTCAACAGAGCATCTACACACAGAGGAAGATTCATTCATTCATGAAAATTAAGAGACCTACAGGTCTATAAACTGTGAGAGGATTCCTTCTAAGAGTAGTGAGCTTAGGAAGAGGGAGAAGGTGATCCTCTCCACCGGCAGTGAGCCAGAGAGAGAGAAACAGGGAGTGGCCCTTGGGAAAGCAGTGAGCTGACCCTAAACATTGTAAAGGCAGTGAGCCTGGGCATAGAAGTTATCTAGCCCGAACCTTGTAATCCACAGCTAGTGAAGATTAGTGGAATTTGGTACGACCGGCAACCTGTCGGCGTATGCTCCTTGGACGTAGCCCTTAGCGGTGAACCAGGTAAAATTGCTGTGTCCTGCACTTGCTTTACTTTCTGTTTATATTGTGTAGCAAGAAAGAGAGAGAAGAGTGTTTTTCTTAATAGCGAAACAAGATCAGAACAGGCATTAATTTTTAATTAGTCATACCCTGATTCACCCCCCCCCCCCCCTCTCAGGGTATTCAGCCTAGTGGACCTAACAAATACTTTAATTTTTTTAAACTAAACCACTTGAAAACAAACCATTGAAGAATGTGACTCTATAAACATTTCAAGGTAATCATATGTCATTGGGAATGGAAAATCAAGAAATAATCCCCTGACATTACTAGATCACATACATACAGTCATCCAAGATGATGTAATGCCTCTAATGTTAAATTTTCATATTATCCATTAAAAGGTGTTAATATAAACTCATTTTGTTAGAATTATGTGACATTTACGAATAATTCAACTATCAAATAATAATCAATTAATTAATTATAAACCCATTTATATAAATCATATAAAAGATAAACATACTAAAATGTTACATCATTTCAATAAAAACCCCTTAAAATGGTTATTGGGAAAGTTGAAAATCATCCAAGGATGTCATCACAGATGAAAAATAATTTTTCAAAAGAATTTTAAATATGATTTAAGAAACAAAAAGACATTACCTTTTATTTTTATATTAAAAACTTTATAAAACAATGTGAATAGGCATTTTATGTCTTACACTCTACAAGTAATAACATTCTTCAGACCATAACATTATATTTATAGTTTACATATAAGATTTATTTCATTTTTCTATAGATATGGAGGGTACCATGATACTCATTGAAAAGTATAGAAATGCTTCACACAACATGCTAGTGGGACATGATGCTCGACAAATTAGGGTTTGTATAGAACACTATTATAATCACATACTTACACTAGCTACCATTATACCATACGTACGCTGTGATCGAATCCATGGAATAACCGTATCTGATTTTACATTTGTTGATTATCACCACCTTGTTTCTCTCATATAAGATGGAGACCTCAGATACACACATTCCACTTTCCTGAGAGAGAGGTGACCATCACCCATGAGGATGTGGGAGTTCTTCTGGGTCTTCCTATATTGGTGGATGTAGTTATAGGACACAATTATAGAGACTAGACAGAGCTTGTACAATGATTTCTAGGCATTGAAATTGTGGTTGATGATGACACTACAGATTGTGGGGCAATATCTTTGAAATGGATTGATATAAACTTTGCATAGTTACCTGCTAATTTTGATGAGAAAATAATCATGCATCACACCCATGTATATATCATGCGGCTCCTTAGGTGGACACTTTTTACTATTCACTATATTATGCAAGTCTACATGATATAAATGGGTCTAATAAAGGATTTTGATCAGGATGAGTGATACATATAAGGATCTGTGTGCTTAAAATATACTCACAAAACATTATGAATGACATGCCAATTAGACCGTACTAATCATAGGGGGTGTTTCATCCTTATTTAGACATGGGAATGGGAGGGAATCACTCCTCTCTACCCTATTATTGCTAGTTATGAGACTCTTATAGATGTGATTCATGACGCTCCACATGAATGCTGGTATGATAACCCTTCTTTATAGTTTTATGATGCTACTATGAGTTGTTAAATTTAATTTCTTATTATTTATCACTTTCTATGTTGTATGTTACTATTAGAGTCAGGCTCACCACTTTTTCAGGATGTCGAGGCATAACATGGGTGCATATAACCTCTTTATCACTTTCTAGTGGCCACCGACATTAGTATATGAAGTCTTTACATGACTAATAAATTTCATAATAATATATGTTTTGGTTTTTAGTAATAATTTTATTAACAAATTTCATATCTCATTTAAGATTGGGTGGATTCATTACTGAGCTCTATTAGACCAGTTTCCCACATGTTGCACTAACAGGATTTATGATTCCATAGATCTAGTGCCTCTCATTCAATTTTATATTATTGAGTTGAACTATCCTAATAGAGTCATATGCCGATTAAGATTGGTTCAGTGTATTCCCTTTCCACCTAGATAGTCAGTCGTGCTTCATTTCGTGATGTTGATAGGGAGGCAGGATGCCATCTAGCACTGGCACACATGTAGAGTATTTGGAATTATAGGACAGATGAGCATCATTTCATTATGAGGGTATGAATATGATTTGATTCCCTCTAGAAGATAATCTCATGTATGAGCCATTATATAGACTAAATTCTATGCTATATTGTACTCCACACAGTAGAGGGATTCAGGATCTGGTAAGTTAATAATTTTCCATTATTTTGTTGTTGTATATATTTTTTCATTTCTAATCTCTTTACAACATACTCGACTACAACATATTATATACACGTCTTATCTTGGGGAGGGGAGGTTTTTCTCCATTAAATGTACCATGTTGCAGCACAAGGGATGATGCCTACATATCGTGTTCAATATGATAATATCTTTTATTACCCACCTCAAGGAGATTCTATTACTACCCATGGAGAGGAGGTTCATACTCAGGAACCTCCTCCAGTAGTTGTTATTGTTGAGGACCCATGAAAACGATGGAATAGACCGTATTCTGCTGCATGTGAGGTCTCACCTATTCTGCTGATAGAGTTCACACCACTAATAGTCCTTCCTCAGATAATTGCTGATGTGAACTAGTGGTTATGAGATATATTTATATTGTTATGATATTCCTAGTTTTCCTTAGGTATATCTGATTCTAGAACATAAAATGGGTCATTTACCATGCCTCCACCCTTCAGGACTGAGTCTTCACAGGCCTTCTGGTCGCCCAATAGATGAATGCATGTCCTCTATCTTACACAGTGGGGAAAGGATAATGTTCACATGATGAAATTCATATTCCACCACATCATGATGATTCATAAGAAGATAATCATACATAAAAGGTTATGAAACCCGAGAATGATCCCTCTCAAGCTCATAATACTCCACCCCAGCATAGAGGTTGGTGATCGCGAAACGAGCATCCCATTCACACACCGGATTGTAGGAAGAGAACTCATCATATATAATGATTGTAATAGTTTATTAATATGTTTTATATTAACATAAATTATTTGAAACAAAAATTTATTCTATCTTATATAAGTTTTTCATTCTGTTAAATTGATGAAATTTATTTTACTATCAACCATTTTTTACTTTTTTAGCGAAAATTTCAATTTTTATTTATAATATACTTACATTTTATAATTTATAAGTTTTCAAAGTCAACTATTTGAAATATATAAATAAAATGAAATTTCATTTAGGTAACCTTAGAATATCATAAAATATAAACAATAAATTCAATAAAGTTAAAACATAAAATGTAGACTAAACATCTAGATTTTTTTTGAAAATTGAAAGATTTTCATACATATAATAAGAAAAAGTTAATTTATATGAAACAAGCATTATTGATGAAAAAAATATTTACACATTAAAACATAAATACACATAAAATATAGTATAATTTAAATCTAAATGAAATTTTGAACATTGAACAAACACATAAAAAATAACATAAAATTAAAGGAATGCAATTTTTTTTATAAATACAAATCTAACGTTTTACAAAAAAAATTGTGCCACTAAAATTAATTTCATTAATTGTATTTATGAAAGTCTGGTTATTTTCAATTTTTTATACGTTCAATAAGTGTTTAAAATTTCATTTAGAATTTATTAAGACTTTATTATTTATTGACATTCAAAGCCACCAACTTGAAACTTTATTATGCTTTGTATAGGTGACTTTGAAAGCATATAAATTATAAATTTTAAATAAAAATTTAATGAAAATTTAAATACTTACTAAAAATATAAAATAAAATTGAAAATAGAAAAAATAATGAATATAATAAACTAAATATAATTTACTTATCACATAATTTATTTTTGAAAAACATAACATTTTTACTTTCAAATATCAATAGATATAATTCTTATTAATTATTATATTATTAATTTCATTACTATAAAGTATTATTAATTATGTTATTATAAATAAATTGTAGTAATTAAAATATTAATATATATATTAATTATATAATTAAATATTTACAATTATTAAAATAATAAATCTTAGTAACATTGTAAATAATATAATTGTTAACATAAATAAAAAATTATTTAACAAATTATTTTTAAAAGAAATCTTAATTATATTAGTAATAAAAATAATTATTTACTAATGAAAATTGTATTATTACTAAATTATTTGTATATATATAGACATATAAATATGTATATCTAATAAATTATATATTAAATATACAAAAACATATATTTTAATTTTTTAATTGTTTTCTTATATTTAGGAAAAGGAGGCACCGACCATGCACCCTTTAGACTAAAACCAAAATGCGGAAACATGGTTGCTGAATGTCTATCTTAATTTTAAAAATATTTTAAACCCAGTATTATTTTAATGAATATATTTATTAAAAAAATGTATAAAAATACTAACAACCACCTCATATTTTACTGACATTATCACCCATGATGGTTGATCATGGGATGACCATGCGGAAAATTTTATATCCCAAAATTTTGGATCCCCCAATTCTAGGCCTAACTAATATTTACCAAAATTTGGTCTCTAAAACTCACAAAAGTAAGAGTGAAATTAATGAATAAGGAATATTCTCTCTATGAATCCTCCTAATACATGACTTGGATAGGAGTGATTCTAACGGTAGTATGATTTTCTCCCCAATGGATTTCCAACAATGAATTATAGGCTTGATGAATCATTCAAATAAAAATTTTATTAATAGTTTTCTAAAAATGAACCTATATATTCTCTCTAAATTATTTCAAAAAAATTTCACTAGATTTTGATGAATCATAGGGAATTGGATTATAAATTAATAGAAAATAACATAAAATTTTTTCTTATAAAATATAAAAATTTAATAATAAAATGAGAATAGAAAATTTCAAGTATAAAAACAGGTGTCAAATCAATGGAGTATGCCCATTTCAAATGATCCAAAGAACTCCCAAAAATGATATCATATCTCTAAAGATGGATCTCACTATTTGGAGGCTTCCGCCCTCTATAAAACTTATCTCCTCATTATTTCCTCTAAAAAGAGAATTTAAATGAGGGAGATTGGTTAAAAATAATTATATAAGTATATTATTTATTTTGGCACTACTAGAGATTACACTATATTCGATAAAAGGGGGGAATTTTATTAGAATTCATTAAAATCACTGATAATGTTTATCAATACTTAAAAAGTACTGAGAAAAGGATTCCCTTTTCTTATCAGAGATTGCAATGATAAATGGGGGAATTTTATCAGCATTCATAAAAATCACTGTAATGTTTATCAATGCTAAAAAAGAACTGAGAAAAGGTTTCCCTTTTCCTACATTTTTTCTAGCGACGATAAAGACACCCCCTTTATAAGAACGTTTTTAGCATTAATAAAAGTGTATCATTTTTAGTACTTTTTTTACCGTAGGAAAAAAACTCTTAATAAAATATTTTAATATATAAAAAATTGTCATATTTATATTCAAAAATTAATTAATGTAAATATAAATTAATTGAAAATTTATGTATATAATTTATTTTAATATAATATATTATTATATATTTTTTAATAATTATAAAAATTTTATAAATATAAATTATGTATTGTTAATATGCTATGAAACGCCCCGACCTCAGTTACCCAGATTCAGTGAATTATTACATAACATTGGCATGATCATAAGAAAGATCAAGTCTCGAAAGACCATTTAGTTTTGTAGCCTTGGAAACACAAGATATATTCATAAGTCTTACATTACATCATAAAAATGAAAACTCGAACAACATATTTTCTTCATAGTCCACACTCATATCCCCACATACTATCCCTGCAGGTCATTCCTAAATTTACTTCTTCACATCCTGGGAAAAATAAAACATTGAAAGGGGTGAGCTCAAATGCCCAGTAAGGATAACAATATAGCGGAAACTTTCATAAATAAGAATAGACATCTAAGGCAATGTATAACTAAAACAAAATCCTTTTAAACTTGAACTTCAACATAGTATGGACAAAATAAAATGAAATAATTCCATTTACTTATTCACATGGATATTCTACTAATCAAATAATCACATGCAATATCAATAACCACTTTCATAATGATGGAATGCATAATGCCATACTATCATAACCACATAGCCAAGGCCTCGTGCCAAGACTACAAATAAGATTTTGTCAAGAACTTGTGCCAAGACACTAGTTTGTCTCATGAGACCTACCGATGCATCGAGGAGCTATAGCAGGCTCCACCCGTCACATATTAAGTCCTATTCATTCCCATATGAAAAGGTTTAAACATAACATAAACATTCGTATTAAAAATAGCTTACGAAATGTCAATACTTTCATCATAAAACATGAATGGTATAAAAATATCGCATCCACAGTCAAACATATCACAAAACCTTCAATACAATATAGAAGTTTTGTATCATAATAAATCAACTTCGAATAAGTGTAAAATCCATCAAAGGATGTTGACATAGATGAAATCAAAACTCTTTTTAGAGAAATATCTCTTTTATTTTGAAATCATTTAAGAGTCATATATTTATAAAATAAAACATTTTCTTTGAAAATATTCTTATATGCTTGTAAGGGAAGCTTCGATGATTTTATAATGGCGTAAAATAGTCACACCCGCCGTATAAGTTAAAAAAAGCATTCTTACCTTAATTCTGTCGAAAAGGTTAAAAAGCACCTTGTTTGGAAAACGACGAAAAGATTTCTTTATAAAACTCTTATAAAAAGTTAAACAAGGGTATAAATTACTTTAACCCATATTATTTTAAATATTAAAAATGTTTTGAAATACATTTTTAAGAAACATGGATGTGGATGATAAAGAGATCCCAGTAGATTATTACGTATAAACAACCTCGGATAATGAAGAGATGGAGAAATAAATCCTTACCTTGTACTTTTCCTTGGTTGGGGTTAGGTTAAAATCCTGTATAATGGTGAAATAATTGTTATTAAATTATACAAGAATCATATACATTAATATGATATCATATATGATCTTTTATCATTTATTTGTTAATAATATCTTAGTATTATCGTTGTTTCGGGTGTTAACTTTCTCCTTTTATTTTATATGTTTTGTTACATAAGTAGTGTTTTTCATGGATAGGTTGTATCTTAAACATATCCAGAATGATATAAAGTCCTTATATATTATTATTAATCATAAAATGAGAATTATACTTGAATGGATACGATGGAGAATGAATCTCATCGCGTTCATGGAGACGGTAGTCCGTACGTACGCACGGGCGACAATATCATTCTTTTGATAATAAAATAATATGTAATTGGATTTTATATCATATATACAGAATAATTATCATGTTATATTTTTTATTTACATGAATTAGACATCATTATTATACCCATCCAAATAATAATTTATTGAATAACAATTACACCCCGATGTGGAGACGGTAAGCCGTACGTACGCACGTATGGTGACATGTTATTCAAAGGATGGATAGAATACTGAAATATTGTTGTAAAATGTTTATAATAACATCAATGTATATATAATATACTGGAGTTATTATTTTATAATGGTAATAACAAATAAATAAGAAGTGGAAGAAGAAAGGAACTTGAAAAAGGGTGGTGAAATCATTACCTCTTCTTTGGGTTCTTCCTTCTTATTTGATCAAAAGGGCTCCTTAAGTTAGCTTTATGACTAAAGGAAGGCCTCTAGGATGAAGTTAGGGAAGTTTAGAGTGTATTTGGGTAGATTTTTTCTGAACCAAAAGGCTTTGAAGGTGTGAGTTAATGAGAAGAGAGAGTGCCCTTTTATAAGAGGGGTGATGGGCACCTTTGGAAAAGAAAGAAATATTATTTTATAATAAATTCATATTCGGTTTCTAATGGCTCAAAAGTGGATTATTTAAAGGTTAAGGTGGGTATGGGTCGAAAACCACTCAACCAATAGAATTTAGACAGGTTTGGGTTACTATATTAACCTTATCTTTAAGTATTAACTCTTAGTTAATTAGTTTCACTTTTACAATGTCTCTTTGCATTTTTATATTATATGGTTAATAAACCTACTGTATACATCCAATCGACCACCAATTAGTCCATTAATGATACATATATCATGATATAAGTATCTTGGATGATCCTTAGATTTTAATAAATTTAATATCAATTAATAATATAATATTTGTTTTATAAACTCTTTTATTTCAATTTTGACACTATTCAATAATTGATTTTTGTGAAAATCATAACAGAATTATTACATCGAAAAAGTTACTTAAGTCAATCCTAACATGTCATATTAACCTAAGAAATTAGTGTAATTCATTAAAAGTCTCAAATTATATTTATTTGGGTATTTATAATATCAATTATTCTAATTTTTCCTTAATTAGGTAATTGCTGCATCATCATTATGTCATAAATAAATTAAATTATTTAATGTCTAAAAATTATAATAAAAATATCATTATGAAGGAAATAATTTTATCTTTCTATTTAATGTTTACAATCGAATTTATATTATGTACAACCCTATATTAATTTTTTTAGTAAATAAACTTTGATTTTAACTCTTTTAACTCTTCTTTGAATTAAATAATAATAAATGTCCTAATCTAATCTCCGTGGACCTAAATAATAATATTTTATTCCTAAGGTTGTTTTTGGTCGAGATACACTTGTCCAATAAAATTAGGACATGTGTTAGGGTAATATTAATATCATTTTTACCCTTAATTACCCTATTTACTTTTAACCGTGGTAAATAAAAGTAAAAAGTTACTATTCACAAAAAATTATTTTCATCTCATTGAACCACATTTTACTCCTTGATATTAACCGTGTCTCTCGTATTTTTGAAATTCCAATCATAGAAGCGGTAAAATTAAGTTTTTTGAAAAATTCAGTTTTTAACTACTACTTAGTAGTTTCACTATTCATCAAAAATTGAAGTTTTTCAGAACAATGCCAAAATTCCACCCTAAGCTATAATTGATATTCCGAATTCAAAAATGATGTCTATTTTAAAAAATTCCAAACATATAATTTGCATTAATTAATTTTATAATTAATTCCCGCTGTTACAACAAATGCGTGTTTTTAGGAAACAATATATATCAAAAGATTGACAATTGTTTATGTCCATTTTCAAAGTGAAATTAATTATAGTGAACACCATTGGATAAAATGGAAAAAAATATATTTTAATTATACTTTAAAACCACTCAATAGTATAATTTATCACTATAAATTATTTTCATTAAAAAATTTGTTTTTAAGTATTTTTCACTATTCATAAAAAATGGAAGTTCTCAGAAAAATACCAAAAATTCAACTTAGGATAATTTCGATATTCCGAATCCAAAAAATGAAGTCCATTTTGAAATATAAAATATATATAATTTCAAAAAGTAGGTATTACTATTCATAACATCTAGTTTGATTGGTTGTGGTGTGTAAGAACTCGATGTTGTGTACAACACACGCTATCACATTATTCAAAGAGAAGCGTACCATAGAAGCTTTGGGTGTTACATTCTCCCCTCCTTCAAATAATTTCGTCCTCAAAATTTCTAGAATAATACCGCAAGAAAAGACTCGGGTGGTTCTTCATCATAAGTTCTTTGGGTTCCCACGTTGCTTCTTCCATCTTATGTTTTCTCCAAAAAACTTTTACCAGACGCGTCGTCCAATTTCTCAGCACTTGTTCTCTCGTATCAAGAATCTTGACGTGATCTTCACAATAAGACAGATCGGGTTCCAGTTCTAATTCCTCATAGGTGAGTACATGCATTGGGTCCGGCATGTATTTCCTCAATAGAGATAAGTGGAACACATCGTGAACTTTGGAGAGACTTGGCGGCATTGCCAATCGGTAAGCTACAGCCCCAATTCGTTCTAGAATTTTGAAAGGTCCGATGTACCTGAGACTCAATTTTCCTTTCTTACCAAATCGTATGAATCCCTTCCATGGAGATACCTTCAGGAAAACATGATCACCGACTTGAAATTCCAAATCCTTCTTTCGATTATCGGCATAACTATTTTTCCTACTTTGAGCTGCTTTGATGTGATTTTGGATTACCTTCACCTTTTCCATCGTTTCCTCCACCAGTTCTGGACCTAAAAGTTTTCTTTCACCAACGTCATCCCAACAGGTTGGTGTGCGACATCTGTTTCCGTATAACGCTTCATATGGTGCCATCTGAATACTTGAATGGAAGCTATTGTTATAGGAAAATTCTACCAGTGGTAAATATTGATCCCACATAACCTGAAATTCAAGTGATCAAGATCTCAACATGTCTTTTAAGGTTTGAATAGTCCATTCTAATTGTCCGTCTGTCTGAGGGTGGTAGGCAGTGCTCAAATGAAGTTCAGTATCCAAGGATTTCTGAAGACTCTTCCAGAATCTTGAAGTAAAACAAGGATCACGATCTAAAACAATCGATAGGGGTACTCCATGAAGTCTCAAAACTTCATTAATATATAGTATTGCTAGACGTTACAGTGGTAAATCTTCCCTTATAGCAAGAAAATGTGCTGACTTGGTAAGATGATCAACAATAACCCATATTGCATCGTTCTTTCTAGGAGTATTTGGTAGACCCATGACAAAGTCTATCGTAATATTGTCCCATTTCCACTCCGGTATGGGAAGAGCTTGCATGACTCCTCCAGGCTGTTGCCTTCTAGATTTCACTTGTTGAAAAACCATACATCTTGACACAAAATCAGAAATTTCCCTCTTCATGTTGTCCCACCAAAAATATTCCTTCAAATATCTATACATTTTTGTGCTCCTAGGGTGTATTGAGAAATTGGAACTATGAGCATCATCCAGAAATTCCTTTTTTAGATTAGGTATATCGGGAACACAAAGTCTCTTCCCAAATTTCAAAATTCCTTCTTCATACACAAATTCTCTCAATCTCCCATCATTCACAACTTTAATATTCTTTTGAAATTCTTAATCATCAGTCTGAGAACTTTTAATCCTTTCTAATAAATATGGTTTGGAAACCATTTGAAAAAGCATTGATGTTTCACCTTCCATGGTTATTCCCATGTCCATCTTCACTAGATCCACGAAAATTTGATCCCTTTCAATTATCATATTGTTCAAAACTCCATGATCTTTTCTGCTCAAAGCATCTTCCACCTTGTTTTCTTTCCCCGTGTGGTAGTGTATCGTAAAATCATAATCCTTGAGTAATTAAAGCCATCTCCTTTTCCTCATGTTGAGTTCTTTTTGTGAGAAAATATACTTCAAACTCTTCTGATCAATATAAATCTCACATTTTTCACCATAGAGGTAGTGCCTCCATATCTTCAAAGTAATGATCATAGCTTCTACCTCGAGATCATGAGTAGGATAGTTTTGTTCATGAGTTTTCAACTGTCGTGATGTAGAGAAAATAACCCTATCATTCTGCATAAGGACACAACCAAGTCCTTTCTTCGATGCATCACTATAAATAACGAACCCATCATTCCCCGATGGTATAGTCAATATAGGATAATTTACTAATCTTCTCTTTAGTTCTTCGAAAAATTCTTCACACTATTTTGTCCAAACAAATTTAACCCCTTTACGTGTGAGCTTCATTAATGGGTAAGCCAATCGGGCAAAATTCTGGACAAAACGTCGATAATAACCTGTTAAACCAATAAAACTACGTTCCTCAGTTATACTCATAGGTGCTGGCCATTCTTGGATTGCCTTGGTCTTAGAAGGATCAACAGAGATTCCATCTTTAGAGACAATATGGCCATGAAAAGAAATCTCCTGAAGCCAGAATTCACACTTGCTAAACTTCCCATATAATTCATGTCTTCTCAGAGTCTTCAGGATATTGCGCAAGTGATTTTCATGATCTTCGTATCTTTTGGAGTATACCAAGATATCATCAAGAAATACCCCCAAAAACTCATCGAGATATTCCTTGAAAACACTATTCATCAGATCCATGAATACAGAGGGTGCATTAGTCAATCCAAAAGGCATTACTGTAAACTCGTAATGCCCATACCTGGTTTGAAATGCTGTCTTTGGAATGTCTTCCTTCTTCACACACAACTGATGGTATCCAGATCAAAGGTCATTCTTTGAAATATATTGAGCTCCATGCAGTTGGTCAAATAAATCATCAATGTGAGGTAGGGGATACTTGTTCTTTATTGTTATAGCATTGATCTCCCTGTAGTCGATACATAACCTCATAGATCCATCTTTCTTTTTAACAAAAAGAACAGGGGATCCCCATGGAGAAACACTAGGGCGAATAAATCCTTAATTACTCAATTCCTCTAGTTGTTTCTTTAGTTCGAATAATTGTACAGTGTCCATTCTATAAGGGGTCTTCGATATAGGCCTTGATCCATGAATTAAATCAATGGAAAACTCAACTTCTCGTTCTGGAGGATGTCCAGGTAAATCTTCCGGAAATACATCTACATATTCTTTCATAACAGGTACATCCTCTATTTGAACATTCCTTTCCTCACCCACATCCACTTCTTTCTCTTCCTCCCCAATAATTGAATTTAGTTGAGCTACTGGGGGTGGATATAAATAAGAATTAGGCGGTGATGATTCTGCTCTAAAGATAAGGTGTTCCTTATCATCATCATCAAAAATCGTAACCTCCTTCTTCTTACAATAAATCTTCACATCATAGTCCGAAATCCAATCCATAACGAGGATTATATCAAACTCAATCATAGGTATGACGATGAGATCATCAGATAAAGAACATTTATGTGCTCTAATGGGGGCTGATTCACAAAACTTTGTTGCAATGATACTTCCCTTCGGAGTTTTAACTGACAACTCCCATGTTAAATCAAATTGGAAATATCTAATTTTCCTAGAAAACTGGGAAGATATGAAACAATGTGATGATCCAGAATCAAATAATGCATTTTCTAAACTTGATGAAACCATTAAATTACCTACCACCACATCTTTCGGAAATTCTACCTCAGCAGTAGTGATAGCATAAGCTTAGCCTTGATCCCTTGGCCTTTTCTGAGATAAGTTCCCCTGACACTTAGGACATTCATTTGCATAATGTCCCATCTCCCAGAAGTTGTAGCATTGAACATTGGTATCCTCCTTCTTCCCTTTACAATCACAATCTTGGTGTCCATTTTCACCACACATGTAACAGACACCCATTACCTTCAAGCAAGTACCAGGGTGTTTCTTCCCATATTTACCACAAGATGGATATTCAAACTTTCCCTTCTTCCCCTTATTTCCATTCCTACATTGATCAGCAGATCTCTTCTTCTCTTTCTTTGCTTTAAAGTCATAAGACATAGAGAATTCCTTTTCGGTCTTGATAGCACATGAGACAATGTCTTCGTACGACGAGAAGGATTGTGAGACTAATACTCAACGGAAAAATGGTTTTAACCCATCAAATAAATGATAAATCTTACTTCTTGGGTTACGTATATAATCTCCAACATACCATGCTAACCTTGTAAAGTTAGCCTCATACTTTGTGATATTCTCATCCTCCTTTTGTCTCAGACTCAGAAATTGCCTTTCCATATCTGCTCGATGGTCGCGAGGAAAGTATTTTTCTAAAAACAGATCTTTGAACTCCCTCCATTCCATATTTGATACTTTATCATCTTCCTTCATGTTTTGAATCAATGACCACCATTGATCAGCATCTCCAGTGAGGCGGTAAACTGCCATGATAACTTTTTCCTGTTCACTACTCCCCAAAGCCTGAAATATTTTCTCTAGGGAATTTATCCATTGCTCAGCTACTAAGGGATTTTTACTCCCATAGAACGTTGGTGGTTGTTTCCTCATGAATCGATCTAACATTGATCTTCCATGCTGCAGATCAGGGTGATCCATATGGGTAAGGTTATTATTCATAACCTGAGTGAGTTGTCCCAGTATGGTGATTAGCTGATCGGAACCAGTTGCATCACCAGCTCCACTATAATTATCTTGAGCAGGAGGGAAATCCTTACATGGAGTGTGTACAATGATACGGTTTCCATTTCTTCCACTAGGCACCATTTCTAAACAATGACATAATCTAGATCAGTTTATGAATCAAAATACATAATTCCATACTTATAAAACACTTAACATAAATTGAATTATTTATGGATATAATCCATAATCATAAAAAATGTTTTCTTTGAGAAAGTATATAATCATAAACCCTTCATAATGATTTATAAAGAAAATGAGAGTTATCCTAAGCATATCCCCCAGGAGTGTCGTAACCAAGAGTGCAGCAAGGCCCGTTGTCGTGCACCAGTTCCCGTTCAAGTCTAGCTCAAAGAAGTGTTTTCGGGTATTACCCCTAGGTACATCTGTGCCAGAGCTACCTCTACCTGCTCGTATCCAGACAGGGATGTATTTATCTGAAAACTCACAAAATCTCTACAATACCAAAATTCTAGGAAGTTCTTCTATACTAATCCTCAAAGTCCATCTTAAATCTATGTGCTCTAATAAGAGTTTATCTAAATCTAGCTTCCAAGGTTTGTACTAAACTTCCTCTGATACCAACTGTAACGCCCCGACCTCAGTTACCCAGATTCAGAGCATTATTACATAACATTGGCATGATCACAAGAAAGATCAAGTCTCGAAAGACCGATTAGTTTAGTAGCCTTGGAAACACTAGATATATTCATAAGTCTTACATTACATCATAAAAATGAAAACTACAATAACATATTTTCTTCATTTTCCACACTCATATCCCCACACACTATCCCTACAGGTCATTCATAAATTTACTTCTTCACATCATGGGAAAAATAAAACATTGAAAGGGGTGAGCTCAAATGCCCAGTAAGGATAACAATATAGCGGAAACTTTCATAAATAAAAATAAACATTTAAGGCAATGTATAACTAAAACAAAAGCCTTTTAAACTTTAACTTCAACATAGTATGGGAAAAATAAAATGAAATAATTCAATTTACTTATTCACATGGATATTCTACTAATCTAATAATCACATGCAATATAAATAACCACTTTCATAATGATGGAATGTATAATGTCAGACTATCATAACCACATAGCCAAGGCCTCGTGCAAAGACTACAAATAAGATTTTGTCAAGTCCTTGTGATGAGACACTAGTTTGTATCATGAGACCTACCGATGCATCGAGGAGCTATAGCGGGCTCCACCCGTCACATATTAAGTCCAATGCAGTCCCATATGAAAAGGTTTAAACATAACATAAACATTCGTATTAAAATTAGCATACGAAATGTCAATACTTTCACCATAAACCGTGAATAGTATAAAAATATCACATCCACAATCAAACATATCACAAAACCTTCAATACAATATAGAAGTTTTGTATCATAATTAATCAACTTCAAATAAGCGTAAAATCCATCAAAGGATGTTGACATAGATGAAATCAAAACCCTTTTTAGAGAAATATATCTTTCTATTTTGAAATCATTTAAGAGTCATATATTTATAAAATAAAACATTTTCTTTGAAAATATTCTTATAAGCTTGTAAGGGAAGCTTCGACGATTATATAATGGCGGAAAATAGCCGCACCTGCCATATAAGTTAAAAAAACATTCTTACCTTAATTCTGTCGAAAAGGTTAAAAATCACCTTGTTTGGAAAATGACGGAAAGATTCCTTTATAATCCTCTTATAAAAATTCAAAAAAGGGTATAAATGACTTTAAACCATATTATTCTAAATAGTAAAAATGTTTTGAAATAAATTTTTAATAAACATGGATGTGGATGATAAAGAGATCCCAATAGATTATTACGTATAAACAACCTCGGATAATGAAGAGATTGCGAAATAAACCCTTACCTTGTACTTTTCATTGGTTGGGGGTAGGTTAACCTCCTGTATAATGGTGAAATAATTGTTATTAAATTATTCAATAATCATATAAATTAATATGATATCATATATGATCTTTTAACATTGATTTGTTAATAATATCTTAGTATTATCATTGTTTTGGGTGTTAACTTACTCATTTTCTTTTATATGTTTTGTTACGTAAGTCGTGTTTTTCATGGATAAGTTGTATCTTAATAATATACCGAATGATATCAAGTACTTAGATACTATTATTAATCATCAAATGAGAATTATACTTGAATGGATACGATGGAGAATGAATCTCATCGCGTTCGTGGAGATGGTAGTTCGTACGTTCGCACGAGCGACAATATCATTCTTTTGATAATAAAATAATATGTAATTGGATGGTATATCATATATAAAGAATAATTATCATGTTATATTTATTATTTACATGAATTACACATCATTAATATACCCATCCAAATAATAATTTATTTAATAACAATTACACCACGATGTGGAGACTGTAAGCCGTACATACGCACGTATGGTGACTTGTTATTCAGAGGATGGATAGAATACTGAAATATGGTTGTAAAATGTTTATAATAACATAAAAGTATATATAATATACTGGAGTAATTATTTTATAATTGTAATAACAAATAAAGAAGAAGTGGAAGAAGAAAGGAACTTGAAAAACGGTGGTGAAATCATTACCTATTCTTCAGGTTCTTCCTTTTGATTTGATCAAAAGGGCTCCTTAAGTTGGATTTATGACTAAAGGAAGGCCCCTAGTATTAAGTGAGGGATGTTGAGAGAGTATTTGGGAAGAGTTTGGTCGAACCAAAAGGCTTTGAAGGTGTGAGTTAATGAGAAGGGAGAGTGCCGTTTTATAAGAGGGGTGAGGGGCTCCTTTGGAAAAGCTAGAAATGTTATTTTATAATAAATTCATATTCGGTTTCTAATGGATCAGAAGTGGATTATTTAAATGTTAAGGTGGGGATGGGTTGAAAACCACTCAACCAATAGAATTTATATAGGTTTGGGTTACTATATTAACCTGATCTTTTAGTATTAACTCTTAGTTAATTAGTTTCACTTTTACAATGTCTCTTTGTATTTTTATATTATATGGTTAATAAACATACTATATACATACAAGAAGCCCCCAATTGGTCCATTAATGATACAACTATCATGATATAAGTCTCTTGGACGAACTTTAGATTTTTAAGAATTTAATATCAATTAATAATATAATATTTGTTTTAAAAACTCTTTTATGTCAATTTTGACACTATTCAATAATTGATTTTTGTGAAAATTATTACAGAATGATTACTTCGAAAAAAGTTACTTTAGTCAATCCTAACAAGTAATATTAACCTATAAAATTAGTGTAATTCATAGAAAGTCTGAAATTATATTTATTTGGGTATTTATAATATCAATTATTTTAATGTTTCATTAATTAGGTAATTACAGCATCATCATTGTGTCATAAATAAATTAAATTATTTAATGTCTAAAAATTAAAAATAAAATATCATTATGTATGAAATCATTTTATATTTCTAATTAATATTTAAAATAGAATTTATATTATGTATAACCCTATATTAAAAATGTTTTAGTAAATAAACATTGATTTTAACTCTTTTAACTCTTCTTTGAATTAAATAATAATATATGTCCTAATCTAATCCAAGTGGACATAATTGATAATATTTTATTCCTAAGGTTGTTTTTGGTCGAGATACAGTTGTTAAATATAATTAGGACATGTTTTAGGGTAATATTAATATCATTTTTACCCTTAATTACCCTATTTACTTTTAATCGTGGTAAATAAAAGTAAAAAGTTACAATTCACCAAAAATTATTTTCATCTCATTGAACCACATTTTACTCCTTGATATTAACAGTGTCTCTTGGATTTTCTAAATTTCAATCACAAAAGCGGTAAAATTAAGATTTATGAAAAATTCAGTTTTTAACTACCACTTAGTAGTTTCACTATTCATCAAAAATTGAAGTTTGTCAGAACAATGCCAAAATTTCACCCTAAGCTATAATTGATATTCCGAATTCAAAAATGATTTCTATTTTACAAAATTACAAAAATATAAGTTGAATTAATTAAATTTATAATTAATTCCCGCTGTTACAACAAATAGAGTGGTTTTAAGAAACAATATATATCAAATGATTGACAATTGTTTATGTCCAATTTCAAAGTGAAATTAATTCTAATGAACACCATTGGATAAAATGGTAAAATATATATTCTAATTATACTTTAAAACCACTCAATAGTATAATTTATCACTATAAATTATTTTGATTAAAAAAGTTTTTTTTAAGTATTTTTCACTATTCATAAAAAATGGAAGTTCTCAGAAAAATACCAAAAATTCAACTTAGGATAATTTCGATATTCTGAATCCAAAAAATGAAGTCCATTTTGAAATATAAAATATATATAATTTCAAAAAGTAGGTATTACTATTCATAATGGCTAGTTTGATTGGTTGTGGTGTGTTAGAACTCGATGTTGCGTATAACACACGCTATCACATTATTCAAAGAGAAGCGTACTATAGAAGCCTGGGGTGTTACATGATATATTAAAATTTATATAGTTATATCAATGTCTAGCTACATATATGTATAGTCATTATGTTCTGTTTGTGTGTATTGTGTATGTGTGTATATATAGATGTTGTAAATGTACATATTTATGTATGTGTATGTACGACATGTACTAATTTCACATTTTCTGTGTATATCATCAATGTTGTGTTTGTGTGTATTGTGTATGTGTGTATATATAGATGTTGTAAATGTACATATTTTTGTATGTTTACATGTGTATGTACGACATGTACTAATTTCACATTTTCTGTGTATTTTTTTTTTATTTTTATACATATTTATGGGGTGATATGTTTTATTTTTATAATTTTTTTAATTAAGTATTTATTCGATTTTATTTATTAAGTTCTAATATTTTATTTTATTTTTTGAAATTTATATATTCAAGTTATTTAAATGATTTTTGATATTTTATTCACTTCTTCATGTCTTTATAATCAATGTAGATAGTCATATACTAATTAATTTTTAAAATATTTCTTTCTATTAAATTCTATTAATTCATTTTAATATTTATTTCATTTAATATTATCTATTCCTTTTTTGTATTTATTGATTTTTTTTATTTTTTGGAATTTAATCATTTTTTAATATTTATTTATACATATATTTATTTACTATACATATAATATTTTTAATATATATTTAATTTATATGAACAATATTTATTTGTTTTTTATTATTTGTAGCATTTTTTTTAAATTTTTATAATTAATCTATTTAAATGAATTTTTCAATAATTTCATACTTCATATAGTTAATTATAAAATTATAAACATGTATAAATTTTTTAAAAAAGTATTTACAAAATTATAAATTAATAAATATATATATCTAAATAGTTATAACATAATAATAGATATATTGAAATAATAAATATATTTATTATATTTATTATTATATATATTTTTATATTAATATATATATATATAATTATATAAAATTATTTATAAATATAATTATTTAATATTATAAATATAAATAATTAAATATATTTTAATAATTATTAAATTATAATAAACATATCTAAATAGTAAATATATAGAATTATATAAATATGTTTATAATTATATAAAAATATTTATAAATATAATTATTTAAAAATATAATTACAACTAAATATATATATTAAAATAACTATAAATTATAATAAATCTTTTTAAATAATACTAATATTTATTATATTTATATATCAATAAACATGTATATAAATATATTTATAATTATATAAAAATATAAATAAATATATCTATTTATAATTAAAATTATAAATATATATCTATAATTATACCAAAACGGCTCAATAATGGATTTGGAGACCAAACACATGACACCAAATTTGTTAATAAAAATGAAACATACAAAAAAAAAAGATAGGACATACAGGGTATAAAGTGACCACATTAGAATAAAAGAAGTCAAACATAAAAAATCAACTCTTGCAAGTCCATATGGATCCCAAATTTCTAAGGTATTTTCCTATACCCTTTGGATGTAAACCCTTCCTCCATGTCTTCTTTTGCGGGCCCTCATCTTCTTTATATAATGAAGATTCATAGGAGTCCCCATGAGTGAAACAAATCCTAAATTTCCATGATAAATCCTGAAAATACATTTTTGGATCAATCAGAATCCATCTTTAATGTTTAATTATTCCAACCTATGGCTTAATAAAAAATCATTGAATCCAAAGGCATCGATCTACATCGTAGAATAAATTAATTCAAGTTGTAAAAACTTCCAATCAACCACATCCTTACTAAGAACAATGGTGGGTATTTAACCTTCCTGATCCTCAGGTGGTATGATACTAGAGTTTTGTTCTCGTGCATAATCACATTTTTATCTGATTCTTTACCAAAAGAGTAATATGCATTTTTCACTGAAACATTAATACGGGGTGGTTATGAACACTCCACATTCTCATAAACACTTTGATGTATATCCTATAGGGGTGGAACCTACTATGAATTTCTACCTAGAGTGTTAACTGATTTAGATTTCCGAGGGGTGACCAACTAGAATGTCTCTTCATCCACAAAACTTTTCTTGCATTTATGGGTGTTGGAGAAAATCAATTATCTCCTCTCTTAACAGTTGTTTTTCCAATTCTTGAGCAACGTCCTCATCTATGGATTGACTGCCCATCCATTCCTTAGCATTGTCAGCATCCATAGCTTGGTGTTCGTCTATATTTGTTTCATTCCATGACCTTCAGATCATTAACCATTTCCTCTATTGATGTAGTTGAAACAACAACATTAATCATCAATGGTGACTTTGAATTCATAGAAACATCAGATCCAATCTTTGAAATAGGACCTACATCATTCACCATCATCCTTTCAGGTTGGGAAAGATCAGTAGAATCAAAAATACACATTCCTGTACCCTCAATAGGTGCAGGATAAGATCTAGAATGTACAACAATATATTTATGTGATGATTGTTTCTTATTACTCTGGAGAATTCTAGGAGAGAAGACTTATGATAATTTATCTCATCATATGAGGAGGAGCATCCTTGTTCTAAAAAATCAACCCATGTATTTCCCTTTTTCTATACATCAGGGATGACCACAGAAGGCCCAACATCAGTAGATATCACTCCCTTACCCTTATCCTTAGAGGATTGAATGTTAATTCCATCAACCATCTCCCTTTCGGTTCCATTATCACTAATACTAGGGGAATTATTAGCCTCTTCACCCACATACTTGAAAGATATTTAATTCCTCCTTCTATAGTTAGTTTCCCATGTCCTCTAAAATTACAGACAGAGAAACATAATTATTTATGGTGTTTTTCTTTTCCATTCCCAATGGACTAAAAACCAATGAAAAATAGGGGTAGCTTTTCATACCATATGGTTAGATCAAAGATGAAATCCATTATGGATAGAATCACATATTCAATAGGCAGTGAGAAGAGAACCACTTCAACCAATAATTATGGAAAATAGTCAAATTGTTCCTCCTTGGTTTCAAGATCAAGTTTGATAGGGGTACCAATTACGGAGGCAATGTCAAATAAGATATTTGGATGCCATAAAATTCAATTGAAACCATTAATGGGAACTAAAACATGATTTCTAGTGTTCTGGCCAACAAAAAATAGAACCAAGGGTCCCACTCTTAGATACACATCATCCCTGGATTTAGATAAATCATGTCAAACCCCCATGTATTACGCTTTCTCTCTTACAAGGGGAAAATAAAGTGAAAATTGCCCCTCCAAATGGGGAAGAAATCCCAGTCATGAAATACCCAAATGTTGGATAATATTTTTTTCTAAATCCTCAGACTTGCATTATTCTTAACAAGTGGGAAACACTACTCTTGTAATGATCAAATATTCCCAAATCTAAAACCTATCTAGAATCAGATATTTGTTGACATGAATATGGGTCGAATTACCTCTTCAAAAGATTCTTTCATCAATACCTTCTTTTCCTGAGGTAAAACTTTGTTTTTAATCCCTAGATCTATCTCCACAAGGACGAAAGGAAAACATATTTAGATCATTCAAGGGTAGCTTCATCCTAGGATTAAGATCTTCTGGCCAGATGATGAACTACAATATCCCAAGGAAATTCAATCGAACCCTCGAATCCAAATTTTCCGTCAGAGTCGCCATGAAAATCCTTCTTGATACTCACATCCTATTTAATATTTATAATTATATTTATAAATATGTATTTACAATTCTATTAATATATTTTTAATTATAAGAAATTTTTTTTTATAATTATATATTATTATATTAATTTATATTTATTTATATTTATTTATAATTATATTTATAAATAAATAATTTTAATTTTTTTAAATATATTTACAATTAAAAAATATCTCTTTACAATTCTATACATTTATATTAATATACAATTTTGTAGATTTATATATTTTTAATCATATTAATTATAATATTAAAATGTGGTCTTTATCAACACTTTGTTAGCACTGATAAAGAGTAATCCTTATCAGTGTTAAAAAAGAGATGATAAAACCATTCCATATCTTTCAAATAGAACCCTAATAGGGTTCTCCTCACTCAGACCATTTAATCTCTCACGGAACCGAATTGTTGCCACCCCCCTTCCTTGATCCTCTAAGACAAATCGATCCTCTAAAAATATGAGGTATGTCATTATTTATAATCCTCTTTAATTGTGATCCTTGAACGTTCATTACCAATTTATTTTGTTAGTGAATAAATATCCACAACTCACCAAATCACACTACACTACTCCCATCGCACCATCAACCAAGTCAAGCTCCCCCGTACAAGAGAGTGTAGCAGTTGTCCTACCATCAGTTCAGTGAGACCCAATCACTACCATCCTTATTTTCAAACTCTCCTACCCAAATTAAATCCGCCCACCATTTATGAGTGGTTTCAGTCGACTACCATCATCAAAGATACAAAAATAGAAGTTTTTATGGTTTTTTTATCTTTTTCATGTTTATATTTCATGTCATGATTATGATCGTTATTCATTTGGGTGAATTAACTGAATTAGAGTTATTTTTTTCATTGAAATTGTAGTATCCATTATATTTTTAGGTGTTCATGCATTTAGACAACACACATAGTGGTTCCCATTAACATCTTTGTGATCAATGGGGTAATGTATCTGAGTTGGTGACTGTTAGTGTAATTTATAAATAATTTAAATTATATTTATGTAAATAATTTGTGCATAAATATTTTAAAATGTTTATATAAATAATTTTGATTTTTATTGAAATATAAATGTTTAAAAATTAATTTATACTAATGATTATGTATAAATTTAGACTATATATTTTAAAATAATTAAATATATGGATTATGTACATGGTTTTAATGAATATGAGAAATCAATTTTGTTTAAATATTTTTTTAAAATTTTATATTTTATATTAATTTATATGTCTTAGTTTAAAGTTTATCTATTTTCTTCTTTTTTTAATTATAAAAATATATTAAAATAATGTTATATGATCACTTGGAATCATCCCCCCCTCAAACAACTTTTTATATTTTTAATCTCTCTAAATGGTTTGAGCATCTCACTCATAAGAGATCTTATTTGTACTCAATTTTTTTCATTGTTTCTCCAACCAATTCACTTACATCAAGACATTGTTGGTTCAATCTATCTATTTCCTTCAAATTTATTTCACTAATTCATTATTATTTTTTACTTTTATTTAATTGAGCTCCATGATGTGAACTATAAAAACATTTCCCACTTATGATGTAATGTGGCGACTACAAATGATAAGTAGGAAATATTTTTTCAGTACAAAGATGGTAATTGGATCCAAGTTATAGGTATACCTCATACTCCCATGGATTAAATTCAAAAAAATCTAGCAATTAGCTAGAAATAATACCTTATACTCCCATGGATTAAAACAAAAAATTCTTTTTAAAACATGTCATTGCCCTTTGTATTTTATTTTTAGTGATCATTAGAGTATCATCTTTCTATATTGTTTTCATTTCAGGAAACCAAAATATAATAAAATATGGTTTTATTACAGAATAAATTTCCTTTTATATTGGTGGAAAGTTTATTTCAAGATTCAATAACAAAGGGGGTCTTTTTATTTTGTTTAGTTTTTTTATTAATTTTTTAATATCATTAAAAATATTCAATGAATTAATATTATATTAATATGTAATTCATTATTATGTTTTATGGAATTTTATTTGAATTTTTTCCCCTTTAATTTTAAAATAAGACATATTATTATGTTCCATGGTATTTTTTTTTCAAAAAGTAACACTTTTGTAAAATGTTGTATACTTTATCAAGTCGTAGAATTTGTTCTTTATATGTGTTTTGTATTAAATTTTTGATATATTTTATTATATATATATAATATTTTTATTAATAGTTTAGTTTTTTATAAAAAGATGATTTATTTGGATATAATGAACTATTTCTTAAATTATAAAAAATATTTGTGCTCTACATTAGGATAAAATATTTACTTAATATACAATTATTTGTTCTATAATTTTTTTTCTATCTCAAAAAACTTAATATATATATGTTATTATATATTAATAAATTTTCATATTATATATATTATGTTTATCTGTTTTGGGTTACGTAACCATTTTTTAATTTAATTTTTAATATGGCTTTATGTGGAATTTTTTTGAAAAAAATTATACTCTAATGATTTAAAATTTATTTTTAGTAGTTGTTAAATGTTAGAGTTTTGACTTTGAATGGTACAATTTATTTTTTATTATTATTGGAATATAAATTTTATTATAGTCTCTTACCTATGAGAACTAATACTACATTCCTTAAATGGTCACATTTTAATATAAGTTAATTGTGAATGAATTTTATTCATTTATGTGTTTTCTTATCTAATATTTTTCTCAATTTTTTTGATATTTCATGATGTTATTTCAATTAAATGATTTAGGACCTATTTTGGGAATCAATTTTTTATTATAATGATCAAATGATCCCTTATACTAACATTATTATTATTCTTTATCCCCCATATCCTGTTTAAAAACCTTTTTAGTTTATTAAGTAAATCATTTATCTAAAATTCAAAATACTTCAATATACAAAATTATTTATAATTAATCGTAACATAATGATTGGGGATTCTTTTTCTTCTTTTGAGCTTCAATTTATTAAGTTCAAGAAAGTCTTAAGTATACTGGAGTGGGTTAGTTGCAGTGAGGTGAAGAATTTTTCTTCATTTTATTTTTTCTTATGTCATTTTATTATTAATTTATCAATTCATTAATTATTAATGTCATTGAATATTGGATGTAAGATCCATGTGTCACTATTTGTTTCATTGTTGACTCAATATGAGTTCTAGTGGTGTTGGGTCTAGAAAATATTATTTTTTTGGTTAAATAATTTGTTATTTGAGCATATTTATATGTTCTTTTCTTGGAGTGAGAGTCTTCAAATTCTATAAATTCATTTTTTTAGGATGGAACACCATCATAAATAAAATAAAATAAAATTAATGTATATGTTAGGACACTATGAATGGATAATTGTGATAAAATTATTAAATTTAATATTTTATAAAGGTCAATAATCTCTTTATAAAGAATAAGCATTTATGAAAATGATTATTTATATGTAATGTATATTGTTCCAATATTTGTGAGAGAAAATTTCAAATCTGACCAATTATAAATTTTCTATAAAAATAGTTATCATGCATTGATACAGAGACCTATTTTTGAAGCTTGGTTTTATAGTTAATATATTGATCACCTTTATGTTGGGTTCTGATAGGGGATAGATCTCTCATGGGGCCCAAATTAGTGAAAGAGATGGTATATTAGGTTTTTATAATGTAGAAAAGATTAATGATAAACCAATTTATTAAAAAAATGTTCATTAATAATACAATTTATGTCATTGAAATCATAAACATTAATAATATTATATTACACAAATACTTTAATCATAAGATGAACCTTTTCTATGAAACAGTTTTTATAAATTTTTTTAAATATTAATAATACTGAATCAAATAATATGGATATAAATTGAGAATTAATGGATTCCAATCAAATGAAAAGAGTTTGAGGATAGGGTAAATGATTTCATCAATTTTACAAAATATTGTGCATATAACCCTTCTCAAATCCTTTCTCTATGTTTATACTATAGTTAATCAGGACTAGTTAGTGTAGAAGAGTTATAAGAACACGTTATCTATCATATAATAGATCAAAGTTATAAATTTTTGAGTAAACAAAGAGAAAATATGAATATATCTAGTGATTGGGATAATATTTCATTTTATGGATCATCCGATACGATTAAAAGTGTGGAGAATGGTGATGATAATATTAATGATGTTATTAGAGGTGTGAATTATGATGAAGATTTTATTGGATAAATGAAAATGACAGTTTAAGTTGAAAATCATGATTTTACAAAACTATTTGGGAAGTTAATGAGTTGTGAAAAGACATCATTGTATGATATATGTAGTAAATATAAAAAAAATTCAGCCATACTATTGCTGTGTTATTTAAAATAATGAAAGAGATGGAGTGATGCCAGTTTTAATGAACAAAATTCTCTCTTGAATGATATTCTCTTAGAATATAATTATATTACTAGTTGAAGATATGACATAAAATGAATTCTATGTTCAATAAATATGATCTTTGAAATAATACATTCCCATCGAAATGCATGTATATTATTTCTCAAGGAAAAAAAACCACTTATAAAATGTCTGATGTGTTGTGGTTCCTAATACAAGAAAGGTGAATCATGTGCTACAAAATTTGTATGGAACATTCCATTCATTCCAATGTTTAGGTGCCTATATAGAAGTGAGGTGACAATAATACAATTGACATAGAATTTAGATTAGAGAAATAAATACGAGAAATATCATCACATGATAGACTCTCCTCAATAGAAGATAATTGATAATGGGTATCATAAATTTGGAAATGAGTTGAGAAACCTTCATCTTGTGATATCTATAGATGGATTTAATCTTTTTTGTTTTTAAATCAGCACTCATAGTACATGGATGATTATGTTGGAAAATTAAAAAATTCCATAATTATTATGAATGAAATGAAAATACATTATGTTATCTATACTTATATCAATACCCAAAAAACCTAGTAATGATATAGATGTTTATTTGGATCCATTGACTGAATATATGAAATTATTGTGGGATTCATGTGATACATTGTATTACTCTTAGAGAAATGAATATTTCAGGTCTGGGAGGCATGTATTATGGGACGATAATCAACTTTTATACTTATGAAAATATTATAGGATATAACATTAAAGGAAATCAAGGGTTTTCATTTGTGAATATGTTATATAGTTAATTAGGTTAAAAATTCATTTAATATTGTGTTTATAGGACATCATCAATATCTTCCACAACAACATATGTACTAATCTTGAAATACATCATTCGATGGAAGTTTAGAAGAATGTAAAATAACTTCACCACAAACATGTGTTGACGTTTTTGAGAAATTAAAATATATGGGCACAACTTTTGGAATACATATTTTAAAAAAACATACAAAAACCATATGAAAAAAGTGATATTTTTTTTTTGAATTACTATATTATAATTATTTGCACCTTATAAATTTTCTTGATGTTATGCTTGTTAAAATAATTGTATGTGATAGTGTAATTGGAATGTTACTAAATTCACATATTAAAACATAGGATGGAATTAAGGCTTGATTGGACATTGCATAAATGGGAATATTGAAGGATTTGGTTATAGTGAATAGTGAACAATTGACCTTTATTACTTTAGAAACTTACACTATTTTCAGGCCAAAGGGATATCAGCATTACAACTTATTGAATGATGTAATATTTCCAGAGGGGTATTCATAAAATATCAATAATGTCTTGTCAATGATATATTTAATGTTACATGGTATGAAATTACATGAATGTAATGTTTCGATTCATGATCTAATGCCTATAGATTTACATTTCATTTTGATCAAGATTATCGATCGTACATTAACCAAGATTTGTTACTTTTTCAAATATATATATAGTAAAGTTATAAACCTTGTGAAATTAATGACAATGGAAAAGTAAATTTTTGACAAATTAGGTGAATTAGAGATATTCTTCCCACTTTCATTATTTGATATAATTGTTCACTTTATGGTTCACTTAGTAAGAGATATTAGACTATGTAGTTTTGTATATTATAGATGGATGTACCCATTGAATGGTTTATGAACATTTTAAAGGGTATATAAAAAATCATAGATTTTGAGAAGGTTTTATGTCAAAGAGATATGTTTTTTACAGAGATGTTAATTTAGGTACTGGCTATCTGTCCAATGTAGAAAGGTTTGGTATACCAAAATATCTTCAAATCGGACGGATTTTGGTTTAATGAGTTTCTTGAATAGACCTTGTCACAATTTTTGTTACAGATCAGGAGTAGGACCACCTTTAAATTTGGCATAATAGTTTAGAGGTTGTACCATAGGTTGAAACCCCTAAAGTAATTCTTCGACATTTAATCCATCATGGGATGAAATTTTTATATCAAATACTCCTAATTAATTGTTTATAGGATGGTTTTGAGTCCATATTTTTAATAATTCAATTGAAAATAATCGATTTCTGAACAGCTTTGATGGCTAGCCATGGGACCAAGTGTACAATTATTATCTTATTATTGATACACAATTAATGGTTATAAATTTTTACAAATGAAGATGATGAATGAATTACCTTGAAAAATAGTGTAGTTACACTTACGGTTGAAGAAATGCATGTATCTGGTTCTAATAGCTAAATGCAATTTATGCAAATATTTCATACATTGGGATCATAAAAAATAGAGGAGTTGGATTGTATTGCATTCCATGTTCCAATTCTTCAATGCAAGTTGGTTGATAATAGGAGTGATATTACAATAGATGAATTTGGATTTGTGAAAGTGGATTCTAGTAAGAAAGGGTACACATAAGAACCATTTATAATGGCATAAAAGGAAATACAATTATTTTATGGTCTAGATCCCAAAAACTGAAATTGGTCAATTTTTCTGTTATCGAACAAAACCAATGAAGGGTTAGATGTCAATTCAAATGAGTATGACCATTTAATTCACTAATTTAATCAGATTTTATCCCAATAGATATATACCAATGGTTTCTTCAAACCATCTGTATACTAAAAAAAGGCAACATTTGCCAACGATTTTTTCAAACCGTTGGCAATGTGTAAATATACTAATATTTCCCAAAATTTTGACAGAACCATTGGGAAACTATTAGGTCCTAAAAGGTATACCAACGGTTTTAATAAACCTTTGGTAAAGATAGGATTTCCAAAAAGATTTCAAAAACTGTTGGGAATGTTTTCCCCAAAATACCCAGTACCCCAACTCCAACTCAGCCTGATTGCATACCCTAATTCAAAAATCCTCCCGAAGTTTTCTCAGTCGTGAAACTAATTCCAGCCATAGATCCATCTTCTATCCATAAATTTATTATTTCTACACTTCAAATTAGTAAGTGTTACCTTAGTTTTAATGTTCTCCCTTTATTTTTTATGTTTTATATTTTGATTTGGGCTAAATTAGATTTCCTGTGGTCTGTGGAGTACCGAACCCTTTTATTTGTTTTCTGTTTTTTGTTCTACACTTAAAACATGGTAAATGGTTTGTTTAGTAGGGTGATATTGTATTTTATGTGGGCTTTAGTGTATTTGAAAATTGGATATGGATTTTGTATTTATAGTTTTTGTTCAAGGAATAATGGGAAGGGTATTGATATTGAGGATGAATTGACTTTTGGTTGGGTGATGGATTGGAATTGTGAACACCCACCACCCCACCCCCTGGACACCTCCCACCCCCTTAGACAACCCCCACCCCCTAGACACCCCCCATTGGACAGCCCCCAACCCCTCCACCCCCACCCCATCGACACCCCCACCCCTTGGACAACTCCCTCCCCCCACCCCCTAGACACCCCACACCCCCTTAAACACCCCCACCCTTTAGAAAACCCCCTAACCCACCCCCAAGATACCCCCACCCCTTGGACACCCCCACCCCACCCTCACTGGACACCCCTAACCCCCCATGTATAGCCCCCCACCCCCATGGATAGCCCCCACCCCCTTGGACAGCCCCCACCCCCTTAGATCATGTCCCTTAGATGCCACCATACCTCCTAGACACCACTGAACCTCCTAATTGATTGTACCAATTTTTAAATTAGAATTAATAATGTAGTTGATTTCCCATTTCCCCAATGACATTTCCTAAGTGACCCCATAGAACCTTATAAATATAATTGGTCATGTTTTGATAAATTGAATTTTCATGTTTTTATAATAGAGTTTTCATGTTTTGATAAATTGAATATGTCATTTTTTGTTAAATTGAATGGGTTATTTGGAATGAAATGTAAAATGCATGATGATTTTACTTTCCTAAAGAATGAAATTATTTTTAATAAAATTACTCTACGGGGGGTGCAGGAGGGGTAGGGGGGTTGTCCAGGTGTGGGGGGGCTGTCCAGGTGGGGGGTGGGTTGTCCAGGGGGTCGTGGGCTATAGGGGCATGGGGGGGGGGCTGCAGGGGTGTGGGGGTGTGGGGGAGGGGGTTTGGGCTACCCAATGAGGGGTGTGGGATGTCTAGGGGGGTCAGGGTGGGGTGTCTGGGTGGGGGAGGGGTGTGGGATGTCCTAAGGGTGGGTTGTTCATGGGGTGGGGTGGGCTTTGTAGGGGGGTTGTCTAGGTGGGGGAGGGGGTGTGGGGTGTCTAGGGGGGTGTGCTGTCTAGGTGAGGGGTGTCCAGGTGGGGGTGGTTGGGGCGGGGTGGGCTGTCAGGTGGGGGCGGGGGTGTCCAGGTGGGGGTGGGGGCTGTCC